>OU452242.1:30000000-40000000 GCA_911728495.1 Furcula furcula
TGAGCAAGGGAGTGGGGTAAGTTGAGCACTTAGAATGTCTAGCCAAACCATGGGTTCAATGTTTACTAGAGATGAAATAAAATTTATGTTTGACAGTCAACTCTTTATTTAAAGTCTTTTTAGTGACAAAACAACAAAACTTAAGGTAATTTTCTTTGATTAATAAACAGGAAATAGAATTAACAAAACATCAACGTATCTTAAGATTAACTTTAGGATTAGATTCTGTCTTTTTGTTTAAAATCAGACTTAAATATTTATGTTACTATCAATATAGCTTATATCTTAAAAGAAAATATTAATGAGATCTTAGAAACTTAATCTTTGTTGTTACTCTTGCAAAGTCCTTCGTTTTATACCAAATTCTTTGACTGTGAATGCCGTTCAGACTTTTTTTCTCATCATTGACTGCCTTTGCTGCATTATTTAAGTCTTGAGCAGTGTAAGAACATCTTGTAGTCTTTCTATTATAAGTTCGCATCCTGAAAAAATAAAATAAAAAACATACATTACTTTTGTTCTAAGCCGTGAGGCTAGTTGAACAACTTTAGCTCAACTAACCCCAACACGAAAATATGAAACAAAAGTGAGGATATGAAAAAACGGTATAAATTATACCCAGAACCTTTATACATATCAAAAGTACAGTAAATTTATGGGAGATTAACACTTACCTGATTGAAAACAAACAACATTTGACTAATACAGACGAAAACTTACGGTAAACGATTTTTTTACTTTTTGGTCACAAAATAAACAATGCGCACTTATGCTTCTCTCGCTCATCGAGCCGCCACTGGCAGTCGCGCGATGAGTTCGCCTTTCGCGACCCCTTCTTTCCGCTATATGATGTATACGCGTGCGGTTAATAGTTTTCGAGATATTTCGATTGCCCAACTTGCCCCTATGCTCAACTAGACCCGCCCTACCCTACCTATTATCTACACTGTGGTACCTAATAGGTATCGACCTTGTTATAATTCAGACAACAACGGGATTTAATTGAGTTTTATATGCGTTGACGTTGTTTAGCTGGCGATTTTTAAAATTCTCATCGTTGTTTTTAGTAAGTGGGTAAACTGGCATGGCAGGTGGTAATACGAGTATTAACGAAAAATAAAAAATATAGGTAGGTACATTAAAGTTATTCTTAAATAAGAAAATGGTCTTTAATAGTTTTTATACCTATTTCTCATACCTACTTACAAATCATTTGAATAAAAAAAATACATACACGGCGAATTGATAACCTCCTCCTTTTTTGAAGTCGGTTAAAAAGAGACATAGGTATAAAATTAATTATCCTTCTTGCCAAAATTCTATGTAGAAATGTAAACATACAAAACTACGCTACGCAACGTCGGTAGGTATTACATAAATCGAGATGTATAATGAATGTTAGGGCATAAAATTCGCCAACAAATGTTTCAAATTACCCGTGTACAAATAAATGTATTTGTAGATTGATAACCAAATAAAAACATAAAATATATTCATCAACTTTTTTTTGTTATGTTGTTTAAGTACCTACTTACTTATCTAACAAATTACTCTGAGGACAGTATAGAGTAAGTTAGAAATTATTTGAATTAAAAGTAACACCACAGAATACATGGTAACACTCGTACATGTTGCAACATTACACTAATGCATCTAAGGTGGTGGCACCAGTAGGTAATGGAAAAGGGCCGAATAATGGACACATAACACGGTTGAAAGCAATAAGCCTGGAGGAAGGAAGGATTATAGAAATTTAAACTAATTTGTCATTTTGCCGAGTGACACGCGATTCTTCCTCTAAGAGTGACACCCAGCCAGAGCGGAAGCCAGATTGGAAAGGATCGGTCAAACGGACTAACAACCGGACTACTGCGACTAGAGGGATTTAAGAGGTTAGGCTTAGAGAGATAGAGACTAAGCTGCCCGTGTACAAGTCGCCCTAACACTAGATAAAAATTGAAGGATAGAAATAGGACGATAGTCAGAATAGGACTTAGCTTCTCTCCAGATTGCAGGGAATACGCTACTAAAGATAGAATTGTTAAAAATGGTACAAAACACAGAAAGGATGAAATCAAAGATGGGCACCAACATGTTTCGACTTAAAGACTTATCACAACCGATGGCGTTTGAAGTTATTGATAGAATTCAGTAAATCGATCAAACACAAAAGGGGATGGCCGGATGTGGATAAGGCAGAAAGGTGATTTAACACGTTTGCTGCGACAGTATCTTTTCAATACTTTCCATTCCTTCGGTACAAGGCCTATAGACCTGGTAATAAAACTTCCATTGTGGCGGTACAAGGCTTATAGACCCTGTAAGATTTAAGAAACATAAATCCATTTTTTGCCTTCATTTAAAAATATATATGTTTTTTTTTAATATTAATAATAATGAATTAATTGACATACACATAAAGCAGTTCGTTAACAACTTGTTTAGTTTAAAAATTATAGCTATATTCAAAATACAAGGCTTAATCACCCGGTGCCGCACTGAATAAGGGAAGTCTGGTGCGTATTTTAAGGATGTGAAATAAAAATATCGATAGCTGTAATTAAGTTTTAATATAATGGAAATAAAACAAACATGAATTAATGTTTTTCAATAAAACATGGGTTGCAAAAGCTTTTTTTGCACTGAACACATTTAGTTAATTTTTTTTTACTTTTTTGTCAGCTTGGCGGCTGGTTAAAAAGGTTCGGAGTTTTGCGTAACATCCGACAAAATTCCTCTTCTTATCTTGCCTTTTACCAAAGTGTGTTTTTCAAGTTTTCGTGCGGGTTCTGAAAAGATAAATTTATTATTATTTATTAGTATGTGTATGTGTGTGCGCGTGTAAGCGTGGATTGGATGTGGATATGTATATGGATGTGTATGTGTAAGTGTGTGCACGTATTTACGTCTGCGTTGAAATTACCTGTATCATTGTCAAAGGTCTTTTTTGTAAAATCTTTGATAATTTCCTACACGAACCGTATTTTTTTATTACATCACAAAACAATTTACATTTTTGCGATTACAAACTTATACTTTCAATAAACTGTATCATGTTTGGCGAAATCTGCAAAATTAAGTTTGTCATTTACTACATAATCGGCAAAAATGAAAAAGTTCTCAAAGACTCGATTCGGTAAACTTTCCGGGGTTAGTTAGTACGGAACTCACGATACGTGTGTTAAATTAATGGAATATATAACTGTATTAATATGTCAGGATGTATAGCAGACTATGTAATAGTCTAGATAATTTATAACCTTAGTTCTGAATAATGTAGGGTAATACTTTATGAAAAGTATTCTTTATCAAATTGTCGGATATTTATTACTGGTTTGGAGGTAGGTACCTTAACACAAAAGTCTCAAATATCAGTATATAATATTTATTAAATAACAATGTCGATTATGACACATTTGCTATCTCAGAACATAAAGTAATTATTTCACAATACTGTAAATGACGTGAGAACCATATAAAAATATATGGGACTCCCATAGTGATCTCCACCAGCTCCAAGTCATATATCATATTATATGACATCATAAATATAGCATAATAACATTATAACACAATATCATCATAACAATGTAAATGAAACAATAATAAAGATACTTAGTAATAAAGATACTTAGCTTTCTAGTGATCCGTCACCAACTGAAGATTGTACAAGACTGCCGACTATTAAATACTGTTCAATACTCTTCAAGACTGTCCGTTCTAAACGGTTACAACGTATTTAGAGCAATCTCAATCCACTGAAGTAGTGGGGGTGACATTGTCAGTTTCATTACTCGTTTTACAATATTTTATACAATATCAGTAATAAATTATTCTAATTGCATAGGGCTTTCCATAACAATTGTATAGCTGTTAATCATTAGTTAAATATCACCAACTAACAAGATATTTAATTAATACAACACATTTCAAAGCATAGTCAATTTCTACTACCCTCAATCGTCGCTGATAAAAGGAATAAGTCAAATTATAATCAAATTACTTATATCTATCTATTTATATAAAAATATCACCAATGCTAACACGCGTGTCCGACTCGCACTTGACCACTTTTGTAAACTTAAATACGCACTCAACGGGAAACGTAATTAGGTAAGTAAAATAAATAGTAATGATGACTCACCTGTCTCTGATAAATCAATCTATAATTAGATTTAACTTTCACTGCATCACTGTTCTCGCAAACATCATAATAATATATTTTTTCGGCACCGTTTTGTTGGTCTTGACGCCATGTCGACACGTTTCTCACGATTGTAAGCCAATGCCCAATACTAGTCGCGCGAAGCTAACCTGGGGTGCGGTACCAGGTCAACGGGGTACAAGGTCTTTCGACCTGGTTCCGCATTATTATGAAATTTTATTTCTTCCGTGCGGTACCAGGTGTAAAAACCTGGTATTAAGGTAGGTACGCCATTAGATTCTATTTTAATAATACATCTTAGATATATATTCATCTTTTTCCTACACCGAACCAAGTTAAAGTTAGGCCTTCCGCAAGACAAGGAAGTCTATACTTTTCTTAGCCGCGCTGTAAGCGTAGACGTATACAAGGTGTTTAGACCTGGTATCGCACTGAACGTGTTAAAGTGTTAAGTTTGTCCGAGTTATCCATGTTAGATGCGTACGAAAAATTTATGTTGAGAGAATCGATATTTAATTTTTTTGAAATGGCATCTTGTCGTGATCTACCACTACCCAAAGACCGAAGGAGTTTCCAGACTTTAGCTGGATCCTCCTCCTCAACAGAATCATGGACATGACGGCGCAATGCATCCCTACACACCATATTGCAGCGATTTCGCGCCAAAACATATTTTTCTTTATTAATATCAGTAGGACGCATCTTATATCTAGATTTAGCTACAGCTTTCCTAAGCATATAAGATTTGACTCTATCCGTAAGGCATAGTGATGGAAGATGTTTGATTTTAATTCCTTGAAGAGGTGCGTGCACGTCATATGAACGATAATAATCAAATTAAAAATAGAAATCTGTTCATCCACAGTTTGCGCATTTGAAACAGAAGACCAGTTAATTTTCCTGACAACATCAAGAAACGCATCACGATCCATACCACTAAATAAGACAGGTTAATGAGATCATGGTATGAATAAGTGTCAGCAGGCTGTATTTAGCAACATGTTGAGAGGAGGATATAATCATCAAATCCAGAAGTGAAGAAGTGAAATTAGGAAAATGACGAGTAGCGCTAAGAGCAATAATAATAATAATAACGTCTCGGCGCAACGACTGTCTGATCAGGTGCGGGCCATCCAGCGTGGTCACATGTTGGATGGCCCTGTGCTTGATCGGCTACGCTCGGAGGTGCAAGGTAGCCGTGTCGCCCCCTGTATACCGTCGTCGCAAGCTGTGGCCCCAGCGGTTAACACCGCGCTCGTGCCACGGCTTGCAGCTAATAGCGACGACGATAGGGATGACATGACTACCGACGTAAGTACCAACGTAAGTACCCAGTTGAGGAGTACTTTGGAAGATGTTGTTCGTGAGTATCGGACCATGCCGCAAAGCCTTAGACCTCGCTTGCCCCGTTTGCCTATGCACAGACGTAACAGAGCGCTTGTGTGTGCCTTAGATTCACTACTGTCAAGTTATTTTGACACTAGTGAAGACCTCGCCGATGCCCACGCTCTCCTGTACTGTGCAGCCATAACGGCATGTCGCGTAGCTCGCGTCAAGTTCCCTGACGCAGCAAAGCGACCGAAGCCTGCTGTACCGGCTTGGCAGTACAGGATAGAGCGTCGCATTGGCGAGGCTAGGGTACTCATTGGCAAGCTTACCTGCTTCAGGGAGGGCAATACGCGCCCTAGAGTGATGCGCTTTGTGAGGCGCGCATTCTCGGGGACCGGCATCGATCCCCGGGAATACCTTTCGCGCGTCACAGAGCGCATCGACTTTCTGAAGCAGAAAGTTTGTGCATGGGCGAACCGGATACGCAGGTATAGGGCGCGTGTTGACCGATACTCTCAGAACAACATGTTCCAAAGGGATCAAAGGTGGGTATATAGATCCTGGGAGCGACCTAGCCAGACAGTTGGTGAGGTGCAGCGACCGGATGATGACGCCATGATTAGGTTCTGGCGCAACATCTGGTCGGTGCCCGTCGCTCACTCCGAGGGTGATTGGATCGGGGACGTTGAGGAAGTATGGTTCTAGTCGCCACATCACCCCCCCCCCACGCAGAGAGGAACCCCCCCCCCCCCAAACATGGGGCAGGAGCCTGAAGTTAAATTATAAATCTAGGATATCTCTAAACTTAACTTTACGACCGGACCGAGTGATAATGGGGGCAGGAGGGGAAAAGGAAGCTGGCGGAGCAAGCTCAACGAACGGATGATCCGAATCGTTGCTCGACGGAGCACTAGCTGGACCGTCCAACATTGATCCTCGCGAGGCTGGCAACTCGTGATGCCCTAACTCTAAATCAGCCTCAATAAAAGCAGGCTTAACGTGATCAATGCTAACTGTAACCTCACGCCCCTTAACATCTAAAGTTAAGGTTTTGTCCTTACGCCTAATTACCCTGTATGGACCGGAGTACGGTGGTTGTAGTGAACGCCTAACGGTATCGTCCCGAAGCCAGACGTGAGACGCTGATGCTAGTTCTTTGAAAACAAAAATTGCTGGACGTGCGTGATTCGAAGCTTCGACTGGACGCATTACTTCCATTCGCTTCTTAAGATCTGATACAAAATCAATGATCGAATCAGGGCTACCCGAGGCATCGGCGGGTATAAGGAACTCTCCTGGCAAACGTAACGATTCGCCATACACGAGCTCGGCTGAAGAAGATTTGATATCCTCTTTAAAAGCCGATCTTATACCAAGGAGAACAAATGGAAGTGCCTTCGACCACGTTTCAGCATGGCACATTAATGCCGCCTTAAGCTGGCGGTGCAACCGCTCGACCATGCCATTTGCGCATGGGTGGTAGCTTGTGGTACGAATCCTCTTAGTCGCGCAAACACACATAGGCGTTGAAAGAGGCATGATTCGAACTGGCGTCCCTGATCCGTTGTTAAAATACTGGGAGCACCAAAGCGAGACACCCAGCCGTTCACGAAGGTGTCTGCGACTTCTTCGGCAGTGATGGATGTCATCGGCCAAGCTTCCGGCCACCGCGTGAACCTGTCAATCGCGGTGAGGCAATAATTATAACCGTTAGAGTGAGGAAGTGGGCCGACGATGTCGATGTGAACATGTTTAAATCTGTCGGACGGACTGCTGAAGTTACTCAGCGGAGGCTTGACTTGTCTTGTCACTTTGCAACGCTGGCAATCTAAACATGAACGAGTCCATCTGTTACAATCTGCGTTAACACTAGGCCAAACATATCTCTCAGCCACCATGCGTGCAGAAGCCTGCGCACCAGGATGGCTAAGGTTATGGCACTTGTTAAATACTGCTTTACGAAATGGTGGCGTTAGGTATATACGAGCTTTACCAGTCGACATGTCGCAAGTGATGCTTACATTAGTGCCGGAAATTAATACTTCCTCCAGCTTAAGCGAAGAACTCGCGCGAGCATGTGCTAATCCTTCATCAGAACGCTGTGAAGTAGCAAGTGCGGCGTAGTCTGCTTCCAAGGAAATACCATCGATACGAGACAATGTATCCGCAACGACCTTATCGACGTCCTTGATGTGGACAATGTCTGTGGTGAATTGGCTGATGAAAGATAATGGATTCAGCTGTGCGGGCGGCAGCTTTTCTCTTCGCTGGGCGAACGCGTAAATCAACGGCTTATGATCCGTAAAAATTGTTGCGTGCTGCGCTTCGAGAATATGCCTAAAATGCTGAACGCTCTCATAAACGCCGAGGAGTTCTCTGTAGTAAGCTGGCCATAAAGACTGTTTAAGGTTCAGCTTTTTGCTGAAGTAAGCGATTGGCTGCCAATCATCTGCTTCGGTACGACGCTGTTGCAGGCAAGAGCCTACGTGAGTGCTCGATGCGTCAGTGAAGAGACCGAGAGAGGCGCTGCAGTCTGGATGCGCCAGGATCTTTGCAGACGTTAAACTTTTCTTGCACTCTTCGAAACACGCCAAAAGCTCAGGAGACCAAACGAAAGGCTTGGCGCCTTTACCCTGAATAGCAGCTACTGCGTCAATTAACCCGTTTGACGGGCCCGTTGGTCTAGTGGTCAGACACCCTGCCTGCTAACCAATGGGTCGTGGGTTCGATTCCCGCCAAGTGTCTGGGTGTTGTTTATCTATTTAAGTATGTATTTACAAAAAAAAAAGTATATAAGTATTAGTATCAGTTGTCTGGCTTCCATAGTACAGGCTCTGCCTAGTTTGGGATCGGATGACCGTGTGTGGATTGTCCCAAGATATTATTATTATTAATTAAAGGTGCTTGGAATTTGGTGGCAGCTGGAATGAATCGCCGATAGAAATTGGCCATGCCAAGGAATCTGCACATTCCTTCAACAGTCTTGGGGGGAGGGAAATCCACTAAGGCTTGGATTCTGTTGTTCTCATCGATGTTATACCCAAGAAAGGTAACCTCTTTAGCCCCAAAAACGCTCTTAGCAGTGTTGATAACGACTCCATACTCATGCAACCTTCTGAAAAGAATTTCCAGGTGCTGAGCATGCAGGGTGCTGGAATTTGAGTACACCAGGATATCGTCAACGTAGGCATAACAGAAATCAAAGCCACGCACGACTTCGTCGATAAAACGTTGAAATGTTTGACCTGCGTTTCTAAGTCCAAAACTCATGTACGGGAATTCGAACAACCCGAAAGGTGTGATTATTGCGGTTTTGCAAATATCCGTAGGATTTACCGGAATTTGTTGGTATGCCTTCACTAAGTCGATTTTGCTATAAATGGTACTTCCAGCAAGGTTCTGGCAGACGTCACCTATGTGCCGAACCGTATATCTGTCCGGAACAGTGCGTGCATTTAAGGCGCGATAATCGCCGCACGGTCGCCACGTTGAATCTTTCTTTTCTACCAGGTGTAAAGCTGAAGACCAAGGACTAGAAGATGGCCTGGCTGTCCCAGCCTTGACCATGCCCTCAAACTCTTTCTGTGCTGCGCGAAGCTTCAATGGAGCCAGACGACGCGGCCGCGATGATACCGGAGGGCCATCAGTTGTCTTAATATAATGCACAGTTGCATGTTTAGGCTCCTGAAGTACACCAGGGGGGCGCGTGATACTCGTAAATTTCTGAAGGATCGCTGAGAAAGGCGATTCGGGTATGGAAATAATTTTGACGCTGCGCTGGACTGGCTAACGTCTTGGAGTTCCGCGAAAGATGACAAACCTGTCGTCCTGTCGCGAAGCTTCCCATGAGTGCAGTCAGGAAGTAGGTTATACTGCGACAAAAAGTCTGATCCTATTATTCCAGTTTCTACATCCGCAAATACAAAATTCCAAGATAAACTGCGCCTAAGACCTAAGTTTAAGCATAACGTGACTAAACCGTAAGTTTGAATATTAGAACCGTTTGCTGCCACTAAATCGACTGGTTGCAGCCACCAGCCGCTGGAGGTGGAGGGCCAGACCATTTGCACGGTTGGACGCACTTCCTTGCTTTCATCCCGAATCGGTCATGGTAATAGCATAACTCGCTGTTGCGCGAACGTGATCGGTTCCTAAATTTACCTAGTCTACGTTCTCGCGAGCGGCCCCGTTGGTCAACGCCTTGGTTGGCTAAAGAAGCCACTACGCGAGTGAGTTCTTCTATCTTATGGTTTTATAGCTCTGCAATCTGCGGATCGTTGGTAGAGGTAGGTGGTAGCGAGGTTGAAGCGCAAGCCATGCGTTGAGATGGCTGAGCATTGATTTCCATCAACTGGTCAGCCAACTCGCTAAGTTCAGGCAAGTCCTGAAGACGCTGCGCCGTGAGCACGGTTTGAAGATATCCGGGGAGTCTGCTCATCCAGATGGTCTTCAAAACATCCTCAGGGAATGTAGTACCTGCTAGGGACCTAAGGTAGCGCAAGAAAGATGATGGCTTGCGGTCGCCGATCTGCTCTTTCTCTAACAGACACCTAAGTAATTTTCTCCTCATGGGAGACCGAAAACCTGCGGATGATAGCGTCCCGCAAGGTGTTATAGGGATCCTTTGCTGGGGGAGACCGGATAATATCCTCAACCTCTCTCGAACAGTTCGTATCTAAATGAGCCACTGCATAATGGAATTTCGTTATCTGGTTCACCAAACCGTTGACGCTGAATTGCGCCTCCAGGCTCGCGAACCATAATGCTGGACGGTCCTTACAGAAGGGCGGGGTACGGATGGACACACGATTTACGACTACCTTTTCACCTGCCGCCTCGCCATAGTCGCGTTCGCTTTCAGCCATATTGATGATAATAACGGAAGGCGCGGAACCCTAAATTTAATGAAATTTGTTTCTAACTGGGTTGGTGTATGTGGAACGACCTAGACCTTTACATAAATTATTAAAATATTTAATTCGTGTAAAAAAAACCTTAAAATATTTCACCATATGTCAACGCGAAACAAAAACGATCGACGAAAATTCGCAGGCAGGAACCACGACGAACACGGTGAAAAACGAGCTGATTGCTCGTCGAATTCCAATATGTCGGTCCACGACGAATGTTTTCGTTATTTAAATATGATAAAATAAAATTCCGTTGTTGTATAATGGCCGACGTTAGTCCGACGTAAATTTCGTGAAATAAAACGAACACACCGTTTCTTTTAATTTTTTTCCTTTGTTTTATTGAAAAGCACTGTATTGGTTACCTTATAATCCTCGTGTTAGTTATGTGACCTTACGTCTTATTGTTGCGTGTTTGTAGTCCTCTAGGCCGTCGACACTGCCTAGAAACCGATATTTGTATGGAGTTATGAACGTACTTATCAGAAATAATGGCACTAATTAGGTAAGCAATATATAGTTACCAAATTAAAATGACTGCTAATACGTATTGGCTTTAACTGTATGAAGTTCTGTTAAATTTGTACGTATTATACATTTATATTTTTTTTGTTGGCTAAACTGTCGATGGAACCTGACTTTTGAAAATTTTATTCTGGTTTAAATTTTGGCGGCTAACAAGTTATTAATTAACAAGTTTTTATATTTATTTTTTACATTTATTTTAGCCTTATTGGGGGTTGTGTTAATATTATGGGTGGTAAATCGTTAAAAAAATGTGAAATATGTGGTGTTAGGCGAGTCACAAAAAGGTTTTCTGAGATCTTTTTGGCCACATTTCCACATGACCCGGCAAGGTAAAATTTTATGTTATATTAATATAAAAATGTAAATATTTATTGTGCTGTAGCAGTTACATTACTTTTGAAGCCTATTTAGTAGTAGATCGCAAGTTTTGTAATGGAATTATGAATTTATTCATAAAACTTAGTTGTTGCACAAAATAAATAGTGATGTGCTTATTATATATTATATACTGATAAGTCCATAAATATTAAATATCGATATTTTTGCCTGACTAGCCCAGAAGGAGGGCTATATTTTTCGAGTGTGTGTATGTATGTTTTTATTTGTAGTTGTTTTCTGTGCTTTTAAAATATAATGCTTTTTTCTTCAGATGGGTGAAGTTAATTGGAAATGAAGACTTATATTTATCCATACAAAGAAATGGCACAATGTGTTATCAGCATTAAGAATAACTAATACAGCATATAAACATAATAATATCTAGTATGGCGACTCCATTGTGAATTGAATTTTGAGAGTGCTGATGGATGATGGTGAAGCATTCAAAAATCATAAATATTTCTTAAAAATTGTTTAATTTCATTTTGAAAACATAGTTATTGTACATAGGTAACTTTGCGTGAATTAAACTTAACAATAAACACACCCGTATATTGTGTTCTTTCATTTTCATCGATATCGATAGACAAACATACTAAGGGGTGGCAAGCCCTAGTATACAAACTTAAAAAAAAAATGGCAGGTTGGCCAACTGGTAGCCATTAAATTTTATGTTTGTTAAGTTAGGAAAAGTACGTTCATGATTCGATTCAGGGGCTTGTATGGGAGTGCCGACTCTTATACGTAGTGTTAAATCCTCTTTGGTCCTCTAGTCACCAGGTCACCATTGAACGGCGGGAATCACCATTGAAGGTCCGTTGACCTTACGTAAATTATCTGCTCCAAATAATAATGTCAGATGAGCTTCCAATCATTTATTAACCTGCAAAGCACTGGTGTGTCGTTTACATACGACTCGTGATTTCACGATTACTTAGGTATAAAATACATTGTCGGTTTGACTATAATATTCCAATAACCACGACTTGACTCTACTAAATATATACAAAGAATGTGTCAAACACTAGTCAGACAGCATCGTTCAAAGCCGTGCTGTTCGGCATTCAAAATACGTTTAAAATACGTTCACACAATTCCAAGTGGCAAAGAGTTTCTAGTCGCCACAAATACATCTGTGTGATTTATATTAGACTGTATTTTCCCTATATTAAGGGTAAATATTTTTATATTTAAATGACAACACCTTTAACCACGAAGGGAACTATTTTGTGATACGCACTCTATAATTATATAATATCTCTGCTAAAATCAGAGAAAAAATCCTAGGAAAATACAAATATTATATAGATGGGAAAATATGAGGAAAATGGAAATTAATATATTAAAATCATAGACTAAAACCAACAAATCCAACAATGACAGCAATTTCAAAATGACGTGATCTGTGGACGTGATATATCTTGGATATATCTATGGCCTGAGCCTCATGTCAGCTACACGATTAAAACCAGATTGATATAAATTATTGTGAAAATCTGTGATTGTGTATTAATAATTAATTATAGGCGGATCTGTGCGCTGTTTTCCAAGAGAGTCATTGAATTTTCGTTTGTAGCTAACGGCACATCTACTAAGTGGTAATTTACCAACACAAAAATGGGTCGACATGCAAAAGAAGACGAAGACAATACTAGCGTTTACCAAAATCTTGACAAAACAACGCTGTTACAAGAGGCGAGATATTTTAATTCAACTCCGGTACATCCTAAAAAATGCATCCACATCCTGACGAAGATTCTTTATCTACTTAATCAAGGACAAAAATTAACAACTCAGGAAGCAACCGATATATTTTTTGCAACTACAAAACTGTTTCAATCAAAAGATGTTGTGCTACGTCGCCTCGTGTACCTTACTATTAAGGAATTGAGTTCTATGGCACAAGATGTGATTATTGTGACGTCATCGCTCACAAAAGATATGACGGGAAAAGAAGATTTATACCGCGCTGCAGCAATCCGAGCCCTGTGCAGTATAACAGACAGCACAATGCTGCAAGCGATTGAGCGTTATATGAAGCAGGCCATAGTAGACAAGAACCCTGCAGTCAGTTCTGCAGCACTGGTTTCTGCCCTTCATTTGTCAGCGACAGTGCCAGATCTAGTGCGCCGCTGGGTGATGGAAGCTCAGGTAAAAACTGTCTCATATTTTTTATAACCTGCTATGCTAGTGAATGAATATGTTATGTTCAAACAACATGAATTTTTAACCAATTGTTTTAGCTAGTTTAAGTGTATGCTTGACTCCATTTAATCATCATCATTTATTGCTCTCCATATGTTTACAAAGCAATGTAGTGATGCAGCTGTGGTTTTTGTTACTTAACATTATGCTGAGGCTTGACTGCATTTGTACCTGAATAAGAGCAGGGCTGAAATCAGGGATTGTAGATCACTGTAGCTTATCAAAAGCCTATTCACTCTAGCCTTGAAGATAGAGATATATGGATGATGGTATCTGACTAGGTACAAATACTATTTCTAACAACAGACAAATTATTATGCTACGAGTACAATCTCAAAACTATACAAAGCATGTTCCTGGTGCAACAGATACTTAAACAAAGGCCATAATAATGTTCTAATCGTCTATCTTGCCACTGGGGCCAATTTTTTTTACTAAGACCCATCTATGCAGGTGATATTATAGTATGCAAGTGCTTGCGCATATACAGATGCACTCTCTCTTCCTTTACTCTTAAAATCCAATGTGATGGAAAACAAACAGGACCAGAGAAAGATCTGCGGGTCGAAAAAGGCCACTTTCGGTGAATCATAATATGAATAAGTTACAGTTGAATTTTTCTTCATATGGCAGCATTAACACCAAATTTGAGTTTGCTAATTAGTGCTAATAAATGAATTGAGTATGATCCACCTAAAATGTGTAACCATTTTTCAAAAACTAGTAGAATTTTTAAGGATATGTTTGTAATTCAAAACATTAATTGCTTTTAGGTGAATTGCTTAATGTGGCCTTTTTAGACCCGCAGGATAATGACTGACTTTTCACATGCCCATTTGACACATTTTGTATTGTCCTATCAACTACACAAAATTCTTGCTCTCCACTGGATTTTATTACCTCAATCACCAGTTTGCAAAGCAAGCAGTTTCCTGCTGCCGCCTAATGGACTTGAATGTGGTCGGTGTAGTTATTTCTCTAGTTTGCTCTGATTTATTAGGTGAATAATTGTTTTACCTCAATTACGACTCGAATATAACAAAACTCGTAACAAATTAAACAAAATTTTAGAACATCGTAGAAATTCATATTACTCAAACCTTATTGAAAGTAACTTTAACAACACTAAAAAGTTGTGGGGTATCTTAAATCAAATGTTAGGTCGTACTACAGCATCAATTGATCGAGCAATAATGAAAGCCTTTGATTTACAAAAGTCAACAGCTAAGAATACTGCTGATAACTTTGCAACTGTGTTCGATAATTCGGTTAAAAATATAATTCCGGCTTGTAATATTAAATTGCTCAATTCAAATTCAAAATCTAATCCAATACAGTCTAGCATATTTTTTAAGAAAGCAACAAGTGATAACATATACAAAATTATAAATAATCTTAACTCTAATAAGGCTCCTGGACCTGATCACATAAAGATATCTGACATTAAATTAGTCGGTAAAGATATTGCGGTGGCACTTGCAAACCTTATTAATAGCAGTGTTAAACAAGGTTTGTATCCCAATGAGTTAAAAACGGGGTGTATTCGTCCCGTGTTTAAAAAGGGTAAACGTGATGATTATTCTAATTATCGTCCCATTACACTCCTTTCATCCATAGACAAGATAGTGGAGAAGTATATTTGTGAGCAAATCCACAACTTTTATGAGAACAATAATGTGATTTACCACAACCAATTTGGTTTTCAAAAAGGGAAGGGCACCTCAGATCTTCTTTCTAAGTTCACAGATGAAGTTAATGAATTTCTAAATGAAAAATACAATGTGCTAGTTCTCTTCATCGACTTTTCCCGTGCTTTTGATACCCTTGATCATGGTAAACTTATTAATAGCCTCGACGATAGCGGCATACGTGGACCACTCTTGAATTGGTGTAAGAATTATCTTCTGAATCGTAAATCTAGCGTAAAAATACAAAATGCTCACAGTCGTACCATAACAGTCAGCCAGGGAACGGCACAGGGTTCTGTGTTGGGACCGTTACACTTTTTGTCGTATGTAAACAGTATGAGTAACTATATCAATCATTGTACCTGTTATCAATTCGCAGACGATACTTGCTTAGTTATTGGAAAAAAGAATTTGCAAGAAGCATGTGCATTATTACAGTCTGATTTTAATAATCTAATTAAGTGGTGTCATGATTCTGGCTTAGCTTTAAACTCAAACAAAACAAAATTATTGCACATTAAGTCACCCTATTTAAAACAGTCTAATATGACTAATATAACTGCTCATGACCACAACTGTCTTCATACGTCCTCTACCAGAGTTTGTAACTGCCCCACCATTGAACTTGTAGATTCCTATAGATACCTTGGCGTTATTATTGATAGCAAATTTAATTGGGCCAGTCATATCGAGGGTGTGTGTAATAAATTAAGGCAGTTCTTGGCTAATATTGTAATTTTGAAAGATCGTATTCCTTTTAAAGTTAAATTAATGTTGTTCAATTCTTTAGCCGAGTCATATGTTCAATACGGTATCAGTAGCTACGGTCGCACATACAATACATATTTAGATAGCATATATAAACTTCAATTAAGAATATTAAAAAAAATTGTCTCAAATAGAGTTAAATTGCAATTTCAGGATAACGAAATAGGGCTCTTTAAACATTGCAAAATTCTGCCAGTTCATAGTCAATTTAAATATAATCTGCTCAAGGAAAACTTTTTTAACTTACAATACCAAAAAAAAATAGAACATCCTATATTTACGAGAGCCGTGGCTCGTGAATGTTTGCGTACAACGCCAGCAAACAACACCTACGGCGAGCGAACTACGCGGTACCTTGTACCTCGTTTTTTAAATAAGCTACCCTCTTCTATAAAATACAATATTACGCATAACAATATTAAAGCAAAATTGAAATCTTATTTTCTTGATCAATAGATACCGCACATATGCTCTTACGTAGTTCCGTTGCTTGTGATCTTTCTTTTGTTATTTTTTACTTAACACTTGCAATATTATTATATAGATTTTATTATAATTTAAGTACTTAATTATATTCATATTTAATGACGTATTAACGTGCACTACTAAGCTTGGTGTAGATTTTTTCTTGGCATAACTGACAAACCTCAGTGGTTTAATTTAGTGCCAATTATGTTTTACCTATGGAAACTGTTTTTTGTATTTTGATAAATAATTTAAAAAAAAAAAAAAAAAAACCTACCTGCCTCTATTTGCCTTGCCTAGTAAAATAAATTTTACACATGGTATAAACCACATCAAAGGTGTTTTTATCAATACACAAACTGGAAGAACTCACCTCATTTCTAACTCTAAGTACACCTATTTCAAAGTGGGTTTATTTGCTTGCAATCTTTTGTTAAATGTCTTGTTATCCAACAAACTCAAACTCAAAAATAGTTTATTTCAAATAGGCTTAACACTAGCACTTTTGAAAGGTCATTATTTTTTTTTTAAAACCTACCACGGGATCATAACGCGGCCACAACTGAGAAGATCAGGCAAGAAACTCAGTGGGCTTGTCATTATATCACTTTTTTTTAAAACAGTGTGTCATGTTACAATTAGATCAGAGCGACAGTGTGTCTTGCCATTCAAAAGATCAAATAAGACAGAAAAAAATAATAAAATACGACGAAAGTACAACAAAGTAAAAAGCCAAAGGGTTAGTAGTCGGACCAGTCCCCCCAAGCAGCACCCGCGCGCGAGTTGACTCGAGCAGCAGCCATCAAAGTAGACCTATTGTGTTTTAATGCTGAAACATCAAAGATCTATGTTTAATGCCTTATGGTTCTATAGATTTCATATTTTTTGGACAAGAAATGTTCTTCTAGCATTATATTTCATAAGTTGGTATGTGTTGTGTGATGTCTGCCATTGCTGTAATTATATTGTATCTGTCAAACAAAGCTCTATTGCATTGCGATTGGATTTAAATAATCTGTTACACATATTACATTATTAGTTACTAAAACAAATTTACTAATATAAAAGATACACATTCTTTTATAATACTAACTTTGTTTTGAATTTCATATAGGTACATGTACGTTCACATATAGAAGTAGCTTACTGTGAGCAAATATCACAGATTATATTTCTACAAAGGTCTAATTTCGTAAATAGTATTTTTAATTGACTGCTCCCACAGAAGGATTTTGTTCTTCAACAGTATGAACATAATATGTGTCCATTTGTTTGACATGGCCTACATGGCTTAATAGAATATGTCTAGCACAATTTATAAAACTATTATATAAATTTATAGTTTTTAAATTCCAATAAGATTTTATTATTATTGTACTGGCTGAACAAGTACTGTTTTTTAATAAATTTAGAAATTAATGGCTTTGGAGCAGTATAGCACGCAATTTCACGAATCCAATAATAATATACTGCAGTAAAACTATCTATAATAATAATACTTGTACTCGACAAACATCATAAGAGGCTCACATTAGATGGCTGGATCTAGGGCCAGATGCAGAAGCACTGCGCTATTGGAAACGGCATGCATTGTGAGGAAGTTCCTCTCTCTGGAGCCTTGACCACCGTCTGCTAGGACCCTGTTCTTGCAGCCGTTGGAAGGGATTATTTTATATTTTTAAATGTATTTGTATTTTATGTTATTTATATTTAAAAATGTGAGAAAATTGTTTTAATTTTAATAATGAATAAATGGTAATAATACTTGTATAACTATAATCCATTTTTTCTATTTCAGGGAGCAATCACATCGGATAATGCCATGGTATCTTACCATGCCCTAGCAGTGGTTGCGAGTTCTCGACGCAATGATCGACTTTCCACTGTCAAGCTCGTAACAAAATTGTCTCATAGTCCACTCCGTTCCCCATACGCTCTTTGTCTCCTTATTCGATATGCTGCTAAATTAGCTGAAGAAGACCAAACCGAAACCTCTGAACAGTATCTGGAGTTTATAGAGTCATGTTTACGCCACAAATCAGAAATTGTAGTTTATGAAGCTGCTCATGCAATAGTCAATTTGAGAAAGTCTGCACGTGATCTCGCTCATGCAGTTTCTGTGCTGCAAATATTTTGTGGTTCGTCGAAGGCCACTCTACGCCTTGCTGGTGCACGTACTCTAGCAAAACTGACCACTAAACACCCCAGTGCAGTTGCTGCATGTGCTGTGGATTTAGAAAATCTGATTTCCGACCCTAACAGATCTGTAGCTACTTTGGCAGTGACGACGTTGCTTTCTACTGGAGCAGAAAGCTCCATAGACCGATTGATGAAACAAATATCTAGCTTTATGTCAGAAATCTCTGATGAATTCAAGATTGTGGTTGTTAAAGCAATAAGGCGCTTGTGTTCTAAGTTTCCACGTAAACACCAATCACTAACAGCGTTCTTAGCTGGAATGCTTCGTGACGAAGGTGGTTTACAGTACAAGACCGCTATAGCTGACGCAATAATTGCAGTTGTTGAGGAAATTCCAGACGCAAAGGAAACTGGTTTAGCTCATTTATGCGAGTTTATTGAAGACTGTGAGCATACTGCTCTAGCTGTCCGTATTTTACATGTACTAGGACGTGAGGGCCCAAAAACGAGACAGCCATCGCGGTACATAAGATACATTTACAATAGAGTAATTTTAGAGTCCGGCCCGGTACGTGCTGCTGCAATTTCAGCTGTCGCAAGGTTTGGAGCCGCACGCCCAGAGCTTCTGCCGAATATTAGGGTTCTCTTAGCTCGATGTCAATTAGATGACGATGATGAAGTTCGCGATAGAGCTGTATATTATAGCGCTATATTGGATTCAGGTGACCGCCAACTCATTAATGACTTTATTACAAACGTCACGATCCCTAACCCTGTGCTTTTGGAAAAAGCCTTGAACGATCATCTGTCACAGGAAGAAACGTCAAATCTCCCCTTCAATATTGATTCTGTCCCAACTGTAGCTGATGAGCCACAAGAAGTCAAAGTACCAGTAGAGATTGAAACTCGGAATGTGCCTACTATTTCTCCTGAGGAGCAATATGCTGATCAATTAAAAGTCATTTCTGGCATCGAAAAACTGGGTCCAATATTTAAAACATGCAAGGCTGTCGACTTAACCGAGCCGGAAACTGAGTACAGAGTACAGTGCGTGAAGCATATTTTTGCTCGCCACCTAATTTTCCAGTTCGAATGTTTGAATACATTGAGTGACCAAATTTTGGAGAAAGTTCATATACGTTTGGAATGTGCCCCCGGCTATAAAGCTCTCGTTGAAGTACCATGTGAACAGTTAGTGTACGATAAACAGGGCAGTATATTTTGTCTACTTGAATTCCCCGATAGTGCTATTGAAACGTTAGGTACATTTGGAGCTACGCTCGAATTTGTTGTTCGCGACTGCGACCCAACCACTGGTTTGCCCGATTCAGGAGAGGGTTACGCCGATACTTATCCTTTAGAAGAGGTGGATATTGGATGTGCTGATCAATTGAGGACTCGCGTTGCAGGTGACGATTGGGAATCCTCTTGGGAAAGGGCCGCATCTGCCGCTGAAGCTTCCGACACATTTGGATTGTCACAAACAGACGTTGCAGAAGCTGCTATTGCAGTTTGTGAACATTTGGGATTACCAAAGTCAGCTATATCAGGGGATGCCGTGAAGGAAATTCGTGGCGGAGGACTGTGGCGTGGTGGCGTTCCCGTGCTGGTTAGGGCCAGGTTAGTAGCCGCCCAAGGAGCTGTCACCATGCAACTTGTAACCAGATCGCCTCGAGAAGATATTGCTACGCTAATGTTGGCTGCAGTGGGATAAATATTTTTTCATCTACCACATTTCATGTTTCTGCTAAACCTTGTGCCTTTATTTCAGGAATTTACCTTATCTAACAAACTAAGACATATTGTAATGTGTATAATATTTTGAGAAACTGTTTAGATGTAAAATGTTATTACCCTATCTTTATATGAGCTATGCAATATGAGTTTGTATAGTATAATCACGTAACATATTATCCAAGCTCCCTATCGCTCACAGGGGTGAGCAGTGACATCCATGCTGCACCAAGGTGTTTTGGTCCCAATGTGACATATGTCCAGCATGTGACAAAATCTGTATACATACAGTACATTTTTTTATCTTATCAATGACTTTCATATCAGTTTTAAATAAGTACATACATTAAATATATCCAAGGCCGTGTCATCGAATGGTCGTAGAGAAGATAGCTTAAATAATAGAATAGCAAGTTTTACTTAAAAGAAACTACATACCTTACAATTGGAAATACTACCTTGGTCAGGTATCAAATCAAATATCTACATAAGTATATTATTATTTTGTTATTAAATAAATACGTTCCCTTTAAATAAAATTAGTTTTTTTACGTTTCTTTTTTCTACCTTGTTACGTATTTCATTTGGGGACGTGATACATATATAATGTAAACCCTGTTTTTCTTTACCAGATCAAAATCGTAGCAACAAATGCATAAATACAGGAGTGATGGCTGACCGGTGGCCAGCCAGAGACAATTATCAGTGGGGCCCGGTGGCCTAGTGGTTAGACACCCTTGCCGTTGGCCAATAGGTCTTGGGTTCAATTCCCATTGTGTGTGTGTGTGTGTGTGTGTTATTTATCTATATGTATTTACAAATAAGTAGGATCAGTTGTCTGGTGACCATAGGACTATCGCGGTCTCAAGCGATGTGTCACCTTTAGGCCTCATTTACGGAGACGCGGGGCGTCGCGCGTCGCGTGTGGCGGCGCGGCCCGCACTAAATTCAAATGTAGGGCGTTGTATGAGTGTGTTTACGGAGAAGCGATTTTACACGCGTTTGCGCGTGTTTTACGGCGGCGCCCGCGGATGGCATCGCCGCGTCTCACGCGGCGTTCATCGCGGCGGCGCACGCAGCGGTGATTCTCGATGAAGCGATGCCTGTGGCGGAACCTTCTGCCAGTCTATTTGGTAATCGTGCAACACAGACGTAGTCACCATCGCAATGGAGTATGATATGATCGATTTTCTTTTTAGAAGAAAATTGTATGTTAAAAAGTGAGTTGCACCGCCGTTGCACGCGGCGGTGCACGCCGCGGGCGCAGCGGCGGGCACCGCCACTCTTCCCGCCCCGCGTCTCTATAAACAGCATCATATATTGCTATAAGTTTGTGTTTACGCGTGCGATGATACGCGCCGCTTCACGCGACGCCGCTACGTAAACAATAAAAACGTCCGACGCGCCGCGAGACGCCACGCCACACGCGACGCGCGACGCCCCGCGTTTCCGTAAACGAGGCCTTAGGACGATAATCGCCTGCACGAGCCGGCCTAAAATACGTGCGGAGAGGTAAGCGCACGTCACGTCGCGTCGTTCAAACGTTCCTCAGGTAAACATGATCCACCCTAATCAAGTCTCCCACATGTTGGGGACACCTACGAAAAGTGTTTGAATATCTTCTGGATTCAGCAATACGATCTTCCGGACGGTCAGTTACATAAAAGAAAGAAATTCTGTATCTATACTTATAATAAAACTGTAACAGGTCCAATTCTGTACATTGAAGATATTTTGAAAATTATATTTGGAAGGCATTCTCTAACCGATACTGAGGATAATTTTTTTAATTTTTGTCTGTCTGTCTGTCTCTCTGTATCACGGCTGCGCATCACGTCGAAACTACTGAATGGATTCAAATGAAACTTGGCATGATTTGAGATCTTACTACGAGGTAGGACATAGGATACTTTTTATCCCGTAATCTAGAACGGTTCTTTTGGGAGAGGGGATTAAAGTCAAAATGGGTACTTGGTTACACGCTTGGTCCGATTTTATCAATTTTTCTTTATAAGTAAATATTAGTAAGGGAACACTCATAGAGAGTTGTTATCAAGGTTTTGTAATCGATCGGGATAAGCAACGTTAGGTAAGGACATTAAATAGATGGGTGACCGTTTAACGCCATTTGAACTAAACGGGTCCGTGCTTCGGAGAGCAAGTAAAAAGTGGGTCCCAGTTTTTAACCGACTATGAAAAAGGAGGTTATGTATTCGATGCGAATGTCTGTTATTAAAAGTTTAGTTAACGTAAAAATAGCGCAGGCGGAGCTGCGTGGGTCAGCTAGTCGGTAATAAAATCACTGCTAAAGGGAAAACATTAATTTATTTATAAACTTTTAACTATTATTCGAGGCATCATTGCTAAGGAATTTGCCTTGCCTAAACAGCGGGAGAAATCATATAATTATTTGTCAATGGACGGCCAGGATGAGCCAGCATCCAACCATCTCTCAGTGCCGGATTAGCCATATAGCAGGGGTCAGCAAATGCTACGGGCCCCGCAAATAGAGAAAGCCGCAAAGAAAAAAAAACAAGTGAATAAGATAATGTTTATACCTTCCACCGACTATGCGGGGGCGCGTTGTGAACCGGTGGTAAACTCACACTCTCTAAGCGGCAGCCCAAGCCGAGGCCGTGCCTCCCTGAGGTGCCCTTGAGCTAGTCGCTACCTTTCTGGCTGGAGCGCTTAAAGCGCTCGCCTTCTTGTCCGGTGAAGCTGTAATGGCCATCTGCGGCCAACAGCACTACTCCTACACAAAAAAAAAAAAAAAACATACATACATAGATACATACATACATACATTGCAAGTTAAATAAAAGCTTTTAAAATTAGAAGTATTGGATTATAGACTTAGAATAGTTTCGCTTAAAGTGGACTGACGGGGAATCCATGCCGGTTTTCGGATAGAGGTGCGAAACACTTAGAAAAATTTGCAAAAAAAAATCATCAGCTTAGTAAATTTTCAAGAAATTATGAACCTTAATTTCAACTAAGTCTATTACTTACAATCTTCGAATATTTAATCAATAAAATTATAAAGAATACACTAACAATATGGATACTTATGTTAAATACCAAGATGATACAAAGTTGAAGATACAAAAAGCCAGGGTTAATTTTAGAAAGACATCTAAGGATCGGGTTACACTGTCGTACTTAGAGACGCGACTAGAAACACTAGAAAACTACTGGAGCTCATATCGCGATATTCACAAGGTGATAATTACGGAGTTTGAAAGTGCAGAATATTCGAAGTCTATTTATTTTACTTCGGATGCCTATGATGCAACGGAAGAATTATACACACAATACAAATCGGAATTAAAAAGTGAAATTTCGAAGGCAAGCGTTGATTCTAGTTCTGTAAAGCATTCAGGATATAATGTACACGTGTCAAAAGCCGACCAATCCTTTAGTGTTAAGTAACCAAAAATTTCGATTCCAACAATTAGTATTGACGAATACACTGAATGGACTAGTTTCAATTTCAGTTCAGATTTATTTACATCACTGATTCATAACAATAAGGGATTGGACGACGTTCAACGCCTACATTATTTAAAAGGATATTTGTCAGGCGAAGCCGAACTACTTCTACGGCACATTCCGATCACGGCTTTAAATTATAAAACATGTTGGGACCAATTGCAGCAGCGCTATAATAATAAAAAAACATTTGGCTAATTGTATTTTAAAACGATTTATGTCAAATAAAAAAATGTATTATCCGAATCTTCTGTGTAAGAGTCTGCTGTAAGAGTTGTTAGATAGGTACCTACAACCAATGAATTTATGAACGCGCTTAAATATTTAGGTATTGATGTATCTTCTTGGGATATAATTATAATATATATTGTTAGCCAGAAGCTTGATAGTTTAGAAAGTTATGGGAGGTCCAAGTTAGTAAACTCACTGATGAATTACCGAAACTAAGCGACTTTTTGGATTTTTTGAATCATCGTTTCAGATCACTCGAGTTTCTTGATCATAAAGTTAGTAAGTCCTATAGTAAGCCACGATCGCCAAACGTTATGCACGTAATACCGGTACTCTCTTGCAGTTTTTGTTCCGAGAATCACAAAATAATTAATTGTAAGAAGTTTGCTAAAGAAGATACTTACCGATGTACGTCGTGACTTTGCTCGAACCAATAGGTTATGTTTTAATTGTCTTGGCTCCAACCATTCCATATTTTCATGTCGTCAAACAACCAATTGCCGTATTTGTAAGAGGAGACATCACTCACTACTTCATCCAAAAACGGTTACTAAAACCGATCACGTTTCTAGTGATCAACCAAATGATGTGGATCAAATAGCAAATACATCATCCACATCACAAGGCGAGACGTCAAACATTGTACAAATGTGAATAGTCAAGTGCTGCTTGCCACTGCCTTGGTTAAGGCAGAATCGAGAACAGGTTCATTTTTAACCGACTTCAAAAAAAAGGAGGAGGTTATCAATGCGGTTGTATTTTTTTTTTATGTTTGTTACCTCAGAACTCTGTCGTTTACGAACCGATTTCGAAAATTATTTTTTTAATTGAAAGGATATGCTTCCAGATTGGTCCCATTTTTTTCAAAATCAAGTTCTGATGATGGGAACCATGAATAACTGAGGGAACTCCATAAATATTATAGGCATACATATAGCGTTTTTGGTATTTTTAGAAACTAGTCAAGCGAGTGAGTCAAGTGAATGAAAATCATTCAGAAAGTATCATTTGGTGAAGTGGATCTGATGAATAAGGCCATAGATGGCCACCGGAACTCTGTAATAAAATTAACAATCCATCCTATCCTAGCCGTGCCTACTAAGCGTAGAACTACCAAATTTGGACTCGATGGATAGTTCTCGATGAGTAGTTGCTAGAAAAATGGTGAGCAGCATCTGATGATGGAGCAAGAAGGTCGTCACGGGATCTCGGCACCAATAAACATAGACCCACCGAGTTTGGGTTCGTTGGGTAGCTCTCGACGAGTAGTTGCTAGAACAATGGTGATCAAGGTCTGATAATGGAGCAGGAAGGTCGTCACGGTATCTCCCCATGTAGCTCTTTTCGGTCACAGAATCATAAAAGCAGTAACACGTTGCATAGTTTCGTAACTGTTACGAAACATGGTTACTGTGTGGGGTTTGGTCTCTATGTGTGGTAACAGTTCGCACACAATGTGACCAGAATTTTTTTAGTTACTATGTGTAGTCTCTGTGTTCACACGTAACGTAACCATTTGTGTCGACTTATTTTTAAACACTATGTGTTTATGTGTAGTAACTGTGTGGTAACTATGTTACAAGAATAGTAATTTAAAATATTTACTTACACGAAGTGTTGTAACGTTACGACATTGTTACTGAATATTGCTAAAATGTAAATAAATAAGTCGTCATAAGACACTGTTTTTCAAACTGTTCCTACAAGTGTAGTTAAAAATGAGTAAAAATCCGAAACGATTCCGTCTCACATCAACTTTCTACAGAAAAGTAAACAAATTAATGAATTACTTACTATATTGCGAGATAATTTAAACACGAATTCCAAAAATCTCTTACCAAAAGACAGTAGAAGTCTATTAATAAAATTTATTTTATTTTATTTATTTTATTAAAAAAATAATTGAACCGACTTCAATATCACTGAAAAGTATAAAATAATTTAAATATTATAGAAGTTGGTTTTAGCGTACCTGCTGTGTATATTTGGCACCAACTTCAATAATATTTAAATTATTTTATACTTTTCAGTGATATTGAAGTCAGTTCAATTTTTTTTAAAAGATTTTATTTTAAACTTTTTAGTGATATTTTCATAAATAATGATTGAACCATCGAAGATGGTTAAATTATCTAGGTAGGTTATAGGTAGGAACATCAGTTATATGGTTTTTACCAGATAAATTCCCCCACATCGTGCATTGTCCTTCAGTAAGTTCTTAGCCGGTTGTGATAAAATTCATACAGATTCATTACAGTGACTTTTTCTTTCGAATAAAAAATCATTGAAATTGGTAAATATTCGCCAGAGTTATGACCATTTTTGTCCTTAAAAACCGAAATAAAGTCATCTTATAGGCATTCCTGCAGTTCTCCTGCGCAGTCACCATTCTTGTTTTTTCAGGAACTACTTAGTCGTAAGCAATAATTTTTATGGGACCCAATTAACGGATTAAAGAATGGATGGAAGAAAGATTTTTTCAAATCGGTTCATAATTGCCAGAGTTATGCGCGAACATACATAGAAAAAAAATATATATATATAAGTACAGACGAATTGAGAAATTCCTCCTTTTTTGAAGTCGGTTAAAAACACCAAAATTTAATAATATAATAACAATGGAAAATGGATAATATTGGTATAATGGCATAGAGAATTGTTTAAAAGAAGTTTTGTCTCAAATGACCACAGAGTTGCCGACATGCATATTTTTGTCTTTCAACATAGGCTTACCGATAGCTAAAAGTACAAAAAAATGAATTCTGGCCAATTTTGTGTAAAATAGACGGCATAGATGTTGCTCCATTAGTTATAGCAATATTTTTCGGAACCACACAACCGTGTTTGGAATTATTTTTGCGTCCATTTGTAAATGAGCTCTTAAAGTTACTTCATGATGGATTACTGGTTCAAAAGCAAATAGTTACCATCAAAATTCGTTGCTTTATATGTGATACACCTGCGACACTGCTGGTGCTTTATAAAAGGTGAGTGCAAAATTAAATATATAAGTAGTGTACCGGAGCGGAGGTACGGTGCGTTTTAAATAATGTAATATATAAGTATTTCGTGATATTTTTTATTTCAGGTACTGTGGGGTTTAACAGTTACCACGGATGCATGAAATGTCCAGTAATCGGAGAATACGATAGAAGAGGTCGGCATATGAGTTTTCCCAGAACGGACATGCCTTTGCGTACTGATGATTCATTTAGAAATCGATTAGATCCTGATCACCACTTGCCACACTTGCCACCACATTTGCTTGTAGTCGTCATTTTATTTGTATGGCCTCCAAAAGTTTGAGAATTGCTGGAAACAATATACTTACCATTTTGTAAATTCGGTAACTTTATAACTACTTCTGATTTTGCGTCGACCAATGATATTTTAAACAATAGATATGCCATTAGCGCTCGCCAGACGTTCAGCGAGTATCCCCCAACTGGGTTTTGTAGCAGTTAGTCGCACGCCGTCCCGCGTAGTTAATGCGACATCGTGACGTCTATCATTATAAATTGAAAATGCCGTCCTGCGTATTTATAATGTGCACAAATTACCAGGCAAAAGTAAATAAACAGTCAGGAATAATATAGCACATGTAACTTAGAAAAAATAATTTGATTTTCAATTTGTATTTCAATTTTTATATTAATATTGTAAGAAATAATTGTAAAATTGAATGTGTCAGTTGACAAGATGACACTGACAAGCGTTTAACCAACGCTGACAACGGAACGCACAAAATATAGCCATCTCGTTTTCTCTTACTTTTCTCGTTATGTATCTGTCCTTGTCAGATTTTGATAGGAATATGTATAGCTAGGTATAGCTAACTACAAGTGAGACAACTTTTATCGTGCGTTAGTAGGGATATAACATATCTTTAGTAAAACATCATTGGCGTCGACATATGTCGACACAGTCTCGTAACTTAGTGACCAGTTGTGACTTAAATATTTTCTTTAAATAAAAATATTTTATCCAATTATTTACCAACTTTATGGTGTATTCTTGGTTCCATAATATATAGTAAGTATTAAAAGAGATTAATCTATTAAAGCAAAAGCTTCCAAGCTCTGGGAATGTAAAGACTTGTCAGTAAAAATATTGTTTACATTGTACTACACAGGTAAAATTACATTAATATGATGGCGCGTTGATAAATTTCAAACTATTTCAACAAATTACACAATGAATTTCCTTTCCCACCTCTATTTGAACGATAAAAACCAAGTAATTTAGTAATAAAAACTTATGTTGACAAAACAATGATGGCCGATAACTTTTTCTTCTTATTATTTTTTTCTTTTTAAAACTTCACTTCGCTAAACAAAAAGTGAATGAAAGAACCATGAAAGAACGAATGATTTCTGAGAAGTGGTCGCAGACTAAAAACAATGTTACCACACAGCAACGTAACTTTAAAACCAAATGTTACTGTATCGACTGTTCCCCATTTTTAGTCGTAGCGACGGAACAAAGTCGACTCGGCGACCAGAAAATGTTACTCGAATCAATCAGTGTCGACACAAAAGTGTCGAGTTGTTTCGTAACGGCTACCAAAAAGCGCTATATGGGTCGGCACCAAAAACGACCTACCGAATTTGGACTCGATGGATAGGTGTCGACGAGTAGTTGCTAGAAAAATGGAGATCAGGATCTGATGATGGAGCAGGAAGGTCATCACGGGATCACTGCACCAATCTTCTTCTTCTTCTTTGTCGTACGGGCGTTACCACAACTCGACGACTGAGCGCCTATTTTTTGTGGAGGGTGGAGGTAGGCCGGTTCACTCCAGCCATCCCAGCTCCACCAGGAAGTCTCCAAGCCGCTTGATGTTGCCGAAGACCTCCCGGAGGCAACCTGGTGTGCCCAGGTGCGTCGCCCGGTAAGATGCCACCCCGCTGCAGTCAAGCAGCACGTGGGCAGCTGTTTCTTCTTCCTCCATGCACCCTCTGCACAGTGGACTGTCAGTGATACCTAGGTTAAATAGGTGTCTGTTAAAGTTGCCATGACCCGTCAATGCGCCTGTTACCAGGATCTTGGATCTTGGATCTACTCAGCCGTATAATACCTTTGGAGAAGAGCGGGTCGACTTGGGGCAGAGCAAGTCTGGCCTGTCTGCAGTCCCCCAGGTTATCCCAGTATGCTTGGTGTTGTAAGCTCGTGCGCCAACGCAGTGTGGCTCGGAACCAGTTTAATGGTAGAGGAATAATAGGTTCAGGTCCTACCGGGGTCGACTCCGAACCTTTCCTGGCTAGTTCATCTGCTGCCTCTTTGCCTCGGGCTCCGCTGTGTCCCCTGATCCATTGCAGGTTAAGCTGATTAGTAATACCTAGCTTGTTTAAGGTTAAGTGGCATTCTTGTATGAGACTCGAAGTTGTTGTGTTGCTGTTAAGAGCTTGTAGGACCGCCTTGCTGTCAGAGAGCACTCTTATATTATGCTCGCGGAGATCTCTAGTGAGAATTGAGCTAGCTGCGAGTATAATACCCATGCATTCTGCTTGAAAGACGGTGTTATACTTACCCAATGGTGTATAGAGTTGTAAGCTTAAGTCTTCTGAGAACACGCCAGCGCCGTTGGCCGACTTAGTTTTGGAGCCGTCGGTGTATACCTGCAGCTCTTCAGTATGGCCTGTGCCAGTGCACTCATCTAAGTGTACCCTATATTTTTTGTCGAAAATGAAAGTGGCCCTGACCCTATCACTCACAGCTTCCAGTAATGGAGTCTTGGTCCATGCCTCTTCCATAATGCCACAATGTCTCACCTTGCTAAGGCTTAGCAGTTTAAGATGTTTCAGCCTGACTATCGCCTGCGCTGCCTCTTGTTGTATAAACATGTGGAGTGGTGGTATGTTTAGCATAGCTTCTAAAGCAGCCGTGGGTGCTGTTCTCATCGCTCCAGTAATTGCCCTGCATGCTAGCCTTTGGAGCGTTTGCAGACTTCCAATGCAGTTAGACTGTTTTGTTCTGGTCCACCATACCAAGGCTCCATAGGTAAGTAAGGGGCGTATAACGGTTGTGTAGAGCCATAGTAGTATCTTAAGGGTTAGGCCCCATCTGCTGCCCACCATTCTACGGCATTGCCACAGTATGATCTCAGCGGCTTTTATCTTACGCTCTACATGGCTTTTCCAGTTCAATTTACGGTCCAGGGTTACTCGTATGTACTTGACCTGTTTTGAGAGACATAATGTAGTTCCGAACAGCTTAGGTAGGTGATAGTTACCCACTGTTCTCTTGTTGGTGAACATGACCAGTTCAGTCTTCGCTGGGTTCACGGCCAGTTCTTTCTCTTTACACCACTTTTCGACCGTCCGCAGTGCTGCTTGCATTGTATCGCAAACGGTGCTTGCCTGACTGCCTACTGTGAGTATTACTATGTCATCTGCGTAGCCTATAGTGTAGAAGTACCTGGCATTGAGTTCGCTGATGAGTTCGTTGACCACTAGGTTCCATAGCAGTGGTGAGAGAACTCCTCCTTGTGGGCATCCCTTTACTGCCACTGCATGGGAACTGTCGTCGCCTTTCATGGTTATTGCCCTATTACTAAGCATGTTGATAATCCAGTCTATCAGGACAACATCGACGTTGTGTTTCAACAGGGCTGTCTTGATGCTCGCGTAGTTGGTTTTGTCAAAGGCCCCTTCTATATCGATGAAGGTGCCTAGGCAAATTTGTTTATCTTGAATGGCTTTCTCAATCTTGCCCACCACTTGGTGCAGCGCCGAATCTGTTGACTTTCCCGCACTATATGCGTGCTGGTGTCTATGAATTGGAATATTAGATAAGGCGTCTATGCGCAATTCCCAATCGCAGAGCCTCTCTAAGGTTTTCAAAAGGAATGAAGTAAGACTTATCGGCCTAAAGGACTTAGGGTTAGTATAGTCCGATTTGCCTGGCTTGGGTATGAAAACCACATCCACCAGCCGCCACCGAGTCGGGATGTACTGGTGGGCCAGGCAGGCCTGTAATATCTGGGTTAATATGTTTATGACCTGTTCTCCTCCCCATTGTAGTAGGGCAGGGAATATTTCGTCAGGGCCTGCCGCCTTGAATGGTTGAAAACTGTTAATGGCCCATCTTACTTTTTCAGAGGTGACTACCTTCTCGGCCACTTTCCAGCTTCTTTCCGTGGCTTGTACATCATTTTCTCCCCAGGTGTGGTTTGAGATGATTTGACAGCCTGGAAAGTGTGTTTGTAGGAGTACACTATTAGTCTCGTCCTGGCTCGTGGTCATAGTGCCATCCTGTTTCCGTAGGTTACCTGTCACACACGGACCTTGTTTGGCCAGCAGCTTTCTAACTCTGTTGGCTTGTCTATTCGAGGTGATACCACTACCGAAGTTCCTCCACGATGTAGAGCGCCAATACCGTATACGCTTTTTGTATTTGGACTTAGCACTTCTGTATTTGTCCCACTCCTCGTCGGAGTTGGTGTTCATAGCTCGATTTAGTCTTTTCCTCACCTGTCCTCTCAGCCGTAGTAGCTCAGGACCCCAACATCGCTGTTCGGTGTTGGTGTCAGTGCGCGGTGCAACGGCTGGACATGCTGTGTGAAAGCATCCGATGAGAGTTTGGTGAAGATGTGTTACCTGATCTTCGATCTGTTGATATCCCCCCAGTTTGGTGGAAGTGTTTATCGTGGCCAGGCCCTCGTCTACCTTTGTGCTATATAGAATAGAGTTAGTTTTACGAGGTATTCTTTTAAGTACTATGTCAGTTTTGGAGATTACCTGTATGTCGTAGCCTTAGAGGAGATACCACTGGAGATAGCATGATGCGCTAACCCCTCTGCCAAATTTTGTTCATATGGTCAGGTCATTCTTTATTTGTGTGCGTATCTTTTTGAATGTGTTGCGAGTTTATTATAGTGTGGGTATCCGTGAAATTGTATCTGTGTGTGTTTACTTCGCCTCCCGCACCCCGCAAAAGTGCCACGAAAAATTTGTTCGGGGAATCGACGCGATACTAGCTCCATTCTAATTACTCTGAGGTCGTAGCGGATCCATCTGTCGGAGCACGATGCCTCACTGGACACATGCCATCCAGAGATGAGGTCCGCTGCTTTGCGTGTGGCCAACGTCAGGTCAATGATTGTCCTGGAACGTCTGCCAACAAAGGTTGGTTCATTACCTGTGTTAATAATTTCAAGGTTAGTTGTGAGGAGGGCGTCCAGGAAGGCTCCAGAGAGAGGAACTTCCTCACAATGCATGCCGTTTCCAATAGCGCAGTGCTTCTGCATCTGGCCCTAGATCCAGCCATCTAATGTGAGCCTCTTATGATGTTTGTCGAGTACAAGTATTATTATTATAGATAGTTTTACTGCAGTATATTATTATTGGATTCGTGAAATTGCGTGCTATACTGCTCCAAAGCCATTAATTTCTAAATTTATTAAAAAACAGTACTTGTTCAGCCAGTACAATAATAATAAAATCTTATTGGAATTTAAAAACTATAAATTTATATAATAGTTTTATAAATTGTGCTAGACATATTCTATTAAGCCATGTAGGCCATGTCAAACAAATGGACACATATTATGTTCATACTGTTGAAGAACAAAATCCTTCTGTGGGAGCAGTCAATTAAAAATACTATTTACGAAATTAGACCTTTGTAGAAATATAATCTGTGATATTTGCTCACAGTAAGCTACTTCTATATGTGAACGTACATGTACCTATATGAAATTCAAAACAAAGTTAGTATTATAAAAGAATGTGTATCTTTTATATTAGTAAATTTGTTTTAGTAACTAATAATGTAATATGTGTAACAGATTATTTAAATCCAATCGCAATGCAATAGAGCTTTGTTTGACAGATACAATATAATTACAGCAATGGCAGACATCACACAACACATACCAACTTATGAAATATAATGCTAGAAGAACATTTCTTGTCCAAAAAATATGAAATCTATAGAACCATAAGGCATTAAACATAGATCTTTGATGTTTCAGCATTAAAACACAATAGGTCTACTTTGATGGCTGCTGCTCGAGTCAACTCGCGCGCGGGTGCTGCTTGGGGGGACTGGTCCGACTACTAACCCTTTGGCTTTTTACTTTGTTGTACTTTCGTCGTATTTTATTATTTTTTTCTGTCTTATTTGATCTTTTGAATGGCAAGACACACTGTCGCTCTGATCTAATTGTAACATGACACACTGTTTTAAAAAAAAGTGATATAATGACAAGCCCACTGAGTTTCTTGCCTGATCTTCTCAGTTGTGGCCGCGTTATGATCCCGTGGTAGGTTTTAAAAAAAAAATAATGACCTTTCAAAAGTGCTAGTGTTAAGCCTATTTGAAATAAACTATTTTTGAGTTTGAGTTTGTTGGATAACAAGACATTTAACAAAAGATTGCAAGCAAATAAACCCACTTTGAAATAGGTGTACTTAGAGTTAGAAATGAGGTGAGTTCTTCCAGTTTGTGTATTGATAAAAACACCTTTGATGTGGTTTATACCATGTGTAAAATTTATTTTACTAGGCAAGGCAAATAGAGGCAGGTAGGTTTTTTTTTTTTTTTTTTTAAATTATTTATCAAAATACAAAAAACAGTTTCCATAGGTAAAACATAATTGGCACTAAATTAAACCACTGAGGTTTGTCAGTTATGCCAAGAAAAAATCTACACCAAGCTTAGTAGTGCACGTTAATACGTCATTAAATATGAATATAATTAAGTACTTAAATTATAATAAAATCTATATAATAATATTGCAAGTGTTAAGTAAAAAATAACAAAAGAAAGATCACAAGCAACGGAACTACGTAAGAGCATATGTGCGGTATCTATTGATCAAGAAAATAAGATTTCAATTTTGCTTTAATATTGTTATGCGTAATATTGTATTTTATAGAAGAGGGTAGCTTATTTAAAAAACGAGGTACAAGGTACCGCGTAGTTCGCTCGCCGTAGGTGTTGTTTGCTGGCGTTGTACGCAAACATTCACGAGCCACGGCTCTCGTAAATATAGGATGTTCTATTTTTTTTTGGTATTGTAAGTTAAAAAAGTTTTCCTTGAGCAGATTATATTTAAATTGACTATGAACTGGCAGAATTTTGCAATGTTTAAAGAGCCCTATTTCGTTATCCTGAAATTGCAATTTAACTCTATTTGAGACAATTTTTTTTAATATTCTTAATTGAAGTTTATATATGCTATCTAAATATGTATTGTATGTGCGACCGTAGCTACTGATACCGTATTGAACATATGACTCGGCTAAAGAATTGAACAACATTAATTTAACTTTAAAAGGAATACGATCTTTCAAAATTACAATATTAGCCAAGAACTGCCTTAATTTATTACACACACCCTCGATATGACTGGCCCAATTAAATTTGCTATCAATAATAACGCCAAGGTATCTATAGGAATCTACAAGTTCAATGGTGGGGCAGTTACAAACTCTGGTAGAGGACGTATGAAGACAGTTGTGGTCATGAGCAGTTATATTAGTCATATTAGACTGTTTTAAATAGGGTGACTTAATGTGCAATAATTTTGTTTTGTTTGAGTTTAAAGCTAAGCCAGAATCATGACACCACTTAATTAGATTATTAAAATCAGACTGTAATAATGCACATGCTTCTTGCAAATTCTTTTTTCCAATAACTAAGCAAGTATCGTCTGCGAATTGATAACAGGTACACGATACCGCACAATTTCGTGCGAGGCCGCATGTGCGCTGTCGAGGCGCGCTACCCTGGGACTTGGAGGCGCTGGTGTTAACCGCAGTTTACTGACAGAACACAGAAGTGCGGAGCCGGGATGGAGCACCTCCTAGTGCAGTGGTGGCGAAGGGAAGCACAAGACGACCCCTTTTGTGGTCACAAGAGCTAGTAGCGGAACCAAGCGCCGGCTACTTGAGAATATCGGCGGTGCATCCGGTCGTGACAGACTGGGTGCACCGAAAATACGGTACGCCCACAATCCAGCGGCTCATGCAGACCCTATCAGGGCATAGTTATTATACTTCAGCAGGTACTATTAGAAAACAGTCGGAACTGAGGAGAACCCCAGCTGCCATAAGAGTAACTGCACTGAAGATCATGCTGCAGCACACACTTGAGGTTTGCACGGCGTGGACGGTGGATCGTAGTCAGCTGTGCGCCGCAATTGGGGCCGACATGTCGCTGTCCGCCTTGATCCAAAAGATAACAGGCAGTGAAAGGGCGTGGTTGACAATGGCCTCCATCTGTGTAAGCCTTATTTCGCAGAAGGAAGCAATGGAGCGGTATAGAGAGAACGATCCCATTGCTGATCCGCTAAGCCATCCGGAGGCCCGTGCAGAAGGCAGGCCAATGCTGACCTTATGACCCCGTAGCCAGGCAGCACCAACGGTTGAACTGTTGCTTGTGCACTATTGCACAGTGACAAGTCGACCTCGCGGAGGCTGACGTGCTAAGGTGTCTAGGCACGGTACCGGATAATAGTCTGCGGGGCTTTTATACCCGTAGATAGGTCCGTGGGCTTAACACCCACGGACGTAGGAATTGCCGCAAGGCGAATAGCCGCTGGCGGGACTTGGACGAGTACACACGTACGCACCCGGGTGGGCCCGTCAGCATAATGGGATGAGGACACCATGGAATTTCAGTCAGTAGGAGTGACATCTCATGACATGGCATCACACTCCCTACTACACCAGTACGGGTGTTCATGAGAATTTCTCCACGTATAAAAGAAAAAAAAACACTTGGTTTTCTACAGAATATATTTCAGACTGTGCATAGGTTTTTTCCATGTTTTGATTCCACCTTCTCCTTTCTATCATCGGACGATGAGATCCACGTCATAGCTACCCACTCTTACGTTTTAAAGGTCGCATCTGAACAGACAAAGCAGTTTGCTTCGTGCAATATCAATATTTACAAATGCAGACTGGTATGGTCTATTTTTCCTACCAGTTACCCAGTCAATTATATTTGTTTGTGTTTTCAAGACTAGATTAAATAGAGTTTTTATAACTTAGGGTAAGTACTTTACCATCCGGGATTACAGACATTACAGTTAAGCAAGCACTAGGCTCCTATGATATAGTAAAGAAATAATAATAATATCCTGGGACAATTCACACACGGTCATCTGATCCCAAACTAGGCAGAGCCTGTACTATGGAAACCAGACAACTGATACTAATACATATATACTTTTTTTTTGTAAATACATACTTATATAGATAAAACACTCAGACACTTGGTGGGAATAGAACCCACGACCTGTTGGGTAGCAGACAGGGTCACCTTTAACGCTTGACGCGTTATGTGATAACATTTTTGGAAGTCGCATAAGAAGTTTCACTTCAAAAAAAAGTAGCGTATGGAATTTTTTGAACGAGATTCTTACGATAAATTAACCAATCATTTAATACGAAGCGTCGAATACAACTCGTACCTTTGTTGTGGTTCTGTCAGGCTTAACTACAGCATGATGAGGCAAATATACGGCAGTGGACTTAGATATCTCCGATTCGGGTACTATTTCCATGTGCCCTAAGGACAAATATTCTTCGATAATATCCGAATACTGTAGCCGAAACTCGGGATCCATTGTCTAATCTTTTTTCTAATAAATTAAGTCTTCTCTGCGCAACATTATATGAATTTCCATATTGACACATAGGATCATCAGACTTGAATGGTAGTTTAACAATATACCGTCCTAAACTATCTCTTTTGACAGTCTTTACAAAAAAGTCTTCACAGGCTTGTTCTTCTTCAGTCAAAAGTGATTTATTGGTAAAGGGCGTCTCTTCCAATTCCCAAAATTTTCTTAAAAGATCATCTGTGACCTGAGTATGTGTACTTACTATTGTATTGTGTTGCGCAGGACTGTTATTAAGGGGTGAATGTATACAGCCGGAGAGAATCCAACCAAGCTGAGTATTCTGAGCTATAGGAGAACCTGGATAACACCTTCTTTTAAAATTTGACATCTACATTGTTGGACTTGGATCAAAGACGGCGCCAAACTGGAAAACAGTTAGGTACCTACTGCCCTTGTAAGTATTTGTTAGACGTTAGGCGCCGACTTCGATAGTAATATGTATTTATAATATGTTGTAGTCCAAGTCCAACAATGTAGATGTAAAAACCACTAATTCTTAGAAAATATTTCAGGCTTTTTAGTTGCATTTTGAAGGCGGTTCTTTTTTTTGTAAAAAATATTTTTATTTTATTCTTTTTAGTGGTTCCCTTGGTGTATTATTAGGTTAACTTTTAACAACTTATATTTTATTCTGACAAACAGCCAGTTTAATATTTATTTTAAAAACACCCACTACATAACACAACTATGGACCATCACTAATGTAGATGTGACAATATCTTAATAAAACTAACCAATTGCCATAAACCGAAGATATCTAGGTGTTATACTCGTAGTTCTCGAGAACCATGGACTGCAAGCTCGGTGGGTCTACATTTATTTGTGCCGAGAACCCGTGTCCACCTTCTTGCTCCATCGTCAGACCCTGATCACCATTTTTCTAGCAACTACTCATCGAGAGCTACCCAACGAGCCCAAACTCGGCGGATCTACGTTTATTGGTGCAGTGAACCTCGCCTCTGTGGTTTGTTATCGTTTTTCCATCTAGCTGGTAAGCGATGTGCTCCGCTAACAGCCCGATAACCAAGTACGGAGGCGGTCCCAAGACCGGTTAAAGAGGGAGGGCACCTGGGGGGAGTTAGGGATGCAGCATCTCAATTCATCCGTTGATATGCTGGATCCAACACTTCTCCTCCCCGTAACCCGAGAACCTCTGTGGCTGAGGTTCATGGGTCCTGTCGTCACAACCAGCTGATAACAGGCAGGGGAACAGTCACCTGCGCTAGGACCTGCGCAGTAGAGTGCCGTAAGGGGGGAAGAGGGAGTCCTGGGGGGTTGAGCGTTCAGTGTGGGCTGGGGTAGACGCCTGCACTGCGCAACACGCCCCCTTTGGTCCTAATTTCAACCGAAACGGTAGCCTCCTTACCTAGCCAGTAAGGGGGAAATGGCCATGACGCCCGTCAGAGGGTCTTCGGCGAGGGTGGGAGAGGTCAGGAGACGGTCATGCTGACGGGGCAAGGGCGTGTGTGGGTCTCTAGGGTCGAACCGCCCGACGAGATCGCGCACGCTTCGAGCCCCCGATGTCGCGCCCAATCGCCTCCTTGACTGCCCTATCTCCGTCTAGTAGTCCTGTGCACCGTACGGGCACTCCCAAATGTGCGGGCTCCATGGAGGGTGGGAAGCTAGACGGATGAATTTACAATTAACCTTTAACATGGATAGGTTCGATAATAACAACCCTAATGAACAAACCTCGGGGCAACCCGAAGGTTATACAGGGGCCGGGAAAGTAGTGAAAACGGCAATCCTAGCCCCAGGAACTAACACCATGCCTGGAAAACTCGAAAGAGAAATTGAAGGGCAATGGAGGTAGATCCAGGCGCACCTGCAGACAATAAGACAGCGGAGGCGGAAACCTGCGCAAAACAAGGGCCAAGCCAGGAAGCACCACCCACGAAGGAGGAGGAGGAAGAACTTCTTGGTATCGGTAGTTTGGAGCTGGACGAGGGGGACGGCAGCGATGGCGTCTTCCTCGGCTAGCCCCAAACCCAACCCCCTAAACATCATACAGTGTAACCTCCACCACAGCATTACCGCAACGGCTCAGTTACGAAGATGGCTGGAGGTACACAAAACCAACACCATCGCCCTGATACAGGAGCCGTGGATCAGAGGCGGTGTCGTATGCGGTCTCTCCGGAATAGGAGGTAAGCTCTTCTATGGTACTGGTGAGAACACTAGGGCGTGCATCTATGCATCCCACTCTATAAATTCACTCCCTCTAATGGACTTCTGTTCCAAAGATATCTGTGCAATTAAACTAACACTCAATCAAGACCCGAATGTAATTGACCTTGTCATATCTTCGGTTTACATGTCGGAAGGGGACATTGCACCGCCTGATGGCCTCCAACAACTAGTAAGGCTCTGTGAAAATAAAGGGCTCGAACTAATTATTTCCACTGATTCCAATGCTCACCACTCTTTATGGGGCATGGAACAGAATAACAGTAGAGGCAACCAACTTGTTGAATTCCTCCTCACAACTAACCTTGAAATTATTAACACAGGTAATGAACCAACCTTTGTTGGCAGACGTTCCAGGACAATCATTGACCTGACGTTGGCCACACGCAAAGCAGCGGACCTCATCTCTGGATGGCATGTGTCCAGTGAGGCATCGTGCTCCGACAGATGGATCCGCTACGACCTCAGAGTAATTAGAATGGAGCTAGTATCGCGTCGATTCCCCGAACAAATTTTTCGTGGCACTTTTGCGGGGTGCGGGAGGCGAAGTAAACACACACAGATACAATTTCACGGATACCCACACTATAATAAACTCGCAACACATTCAAAAAGATACGCACACAAATAAAGAATGACCTGACCATATGAACAAAATTTGGCAGAGGGGTTAGCGCATCATGCTATCTCCAGTGGTATCTCCTCTAAGGCTACGACATACAGGTAATCTCCAAAACTGACATAGTACTTAAAAGAATACCTCGTAAAACTAACTCTATTCTATATAGCACAAAGGTAGACGAGGGCCTGGCCACGATAAACACTTCCACCAAACTGGGGGGATATCAACAGATCGAAGATCAGGTAACACATCTTCACCAAACTCTCATCGGATGCTTTCACACAGCATGTCCAGCCGTTGCACCGCGCACTGACACCAACACCGAACAGCGATGTTGGGGTCCTGAGCTACTACGGCTGAGAGGACAGGTGAGGAAAAGACTAAATCGAGCTATGAACACCAACTCCGACGAGGAGTGGGACAAATACAGAAGTGCTAAGTCCAAATACAAAAAGCGTATACGGTATTGGCGCTCTACATCGTGGAGGAACTTCGGTAGTGGTATCACCTCGAATAGACAAGCCAACAGAGTTAGAAAGCTGCTGGCCAAACAAGGTCCGTGTGTGACAGGTAACCTACGGAAACAGGATGGCACTATGACCACGAGCCAGGACGAGACTAATAGTGTACTCCTACAAACACACTTTCCAGGCTGTCAAATCATCTCAAACCACACCTGGGGAGAAAATGATGTACAAGCCACGGAAAGAAGCTGGAAAGTGGCCGAGAAGGTAGTCACCTCTGAAAAAGTAAGATGGGCCATTAACAGTTTTCAACCATTCAAGGCGGCAGGCCCTGACGAAATATTCCCTGCCCTACTACAATGGGGAGGAGAACAGGTCATAAACATATTAACCCAGATATTACAGGCCTGCCTGGCCCACCAGTACATCCCGACTCGGTGGCGGCTGGTGGATGTGGTTTTCATACCCAAGCCAGGCAAATCGGACTATACTAACCCTAAGTCCTTTAGGCCGATAAGTCTTACTTCATTCCTTTTGAAAACCTTAGAGAGGCTCTGCGATTGGGAATTGCGCATAGACGCCTTATCTAATATTCCAATTCATAGACACCAGCACGCATATAGTGCGGGAAAGTCAACAGATTCGGCGCTGCACCAAGTGGTGGGCAAGATTGAGAAAGCCATTCAAGATAAACAAATTTGCCTAGGCACCTTCATCGATATAGAAGGGGCCTTTGACAAAACCAACTACGCGAGCATCAAGACAGCCCTGTTGAAACACAACGTCGATGTTGTCCTGATAGACTGGATTATCAACATGCTTAGTAATAGGGCAATAACCATGAAAGGCGACGACAGTTCCCATGCAGTGGCAGTAAAGGGATGCCCACAAGGAGGAGTTCTCTCACCACTGCTATGGAACCTAGTGGTCAACGAACTCATCAGCGAACTCAATGCCAGGTACTTCTACACTATAGGCTACGCAGATGACATAGTAATACTCACAGTAGGCAGTCAGGCAAGCACCGTTTGCGATACAATGCAAGCAGCACTGCGGACGGTCGAAAAGTGGTGTAAAGAGAAAGAACTGGCCGTGAACCCAGCGAAGACTGAACTGGTCATGTTCACCAACAAGAGAACAGTGGGTAACTATCACCTACCTAAGCTGTTCGGAACTACATTATGTCTCTCAAAACAGGTCAAGTACATACGAGTAACCCTGGACCGTAAATTGAACTGGAAAAGCCATGTAGAGCGTAAGATAAAAGCCGCCGAGATCATACTGTGGCAATGCCGTAGAATGGTGGGCAGCAGATGGGGCCTAACCCTTAAGATACTACTATGGCTCTACACAACCGTTATACGCCCCTTACTTACCTATGGAGCCTTGGTATGGTGGACCAGAACAAAACAGTCTAACTGCATTGGAAGTCTGCAAACGCTCCAAAGGCTAGCATGCAGGGCAATTACTGGAGCGATGAGAACAGCACCCACGGCTGCTTTAGAAGCTATGCTAAACATACCACCACTCCACATGTTTATACAACAAGAGGCAGCGCAGGCGATAGTCAGGCTGAAACATCTTAAACTGCTAAGCCTTAGCAAGGTGAGACATTGTGGCATTATGGAAGAGGCATGGACCAAGACTCCATTACTGGAAGCTGTGAGTGATAGGGTCAGGGCCACTTTCATTTTCGACAAAAAATATAGGGTACACTTAGATGAGTGCACTGGCACAGGCCATACTGAAGAGCTGCAGGTATACACCGACGGCTCCAAAACTAAGTCGGCCAACGGCGCTGGCGTGTTCTCAGAAGACTTAAGCTTACAACTCTATACACCATTGGGTAAGTATAACACCGTCTTTCAAGCAGAATGCATGGGTATTATACTCGCAGCTAGCTCAATTCTCACTAGAGATCTCCGCGAGCATAATATAAGAGTGCTCTCTGACAGCAAGGCGGTCCTACAAGCTCTTAACAGCAACACAACAACTTCGAGTCTCATACAAGAATGCCACTTAACCTTAAACAAGCTAGGTATTACTAATCAGCTTAACCTGCAATGGATCAGGGGACACAGCGGAGCCCGAGGCAAAGAGGCAGCAGATGAACTAGCCAGGAAAGGTTCGGAGTCGACCCCGGTAGGACCTGAACCTATTATTCCTCTACCATTAAACTGGTTCCGAGCCACACTGCGTTGGCGCACGAGCTTACAACACCAAGCATACTGGGATAACCTGGGGGACTGCAGACAGGCCAGACTTGCTCTGCCCCAAGTCGACCCGCTCTTCTCCAAAGGTATTATACGGCTGAGTAGATCCAAGATCCAAGATCCTGGTAACAGGCGCATTGACGGGTCATGGCAACTTTAACAGACACCTATTTAACCTAGGTATCACTGACAGTCCACTGTGCAGAGGGTGCATGGAGGAAGAAGAAACAGCTGCCCACGTGCTGCTTGACTGCAGCGGGGTGGCATCTTACCGGGCGACGCACCTGGGCACACCAGGTTGCCTCCGGGAGGTCTTCGGCAACATCAAGCGGCTTGGAGACTTCCTGGTGGAGCTGGGATGGCTGGAGTGAACCGGCCTACCTCCACCCTCCACAAAAAATAGGCGCTCAGTCGTCGAGTTGTGGTAACGCCCGTACGACAAAGAAGAAGAAGAAGATTGGTGCAGTGATCCCGTGATGACCTTCCTGCTCCATCATCAGATCCTGATCTCCATTTTTCTAGCAACTACTCGTCGACACCTATCCATCGAGTCCAAATTCGGTAGGTCGTTTTTGGTGCCGACCCATATAGCGCTTTTTGGTAGCCGTTACGAAACAACTCGACACTTTTGTGTCGACACTGATTGATTCGAGTAACATTTTCTGGTCGCCGAGTCGACTTTGTTCCGTCGCTACGACTAAAAATGGGGAACAGTCGATACAGTAACATTTGGTTTTAAAGTTACGTTGCTGTGTGGTAACATTGTTTTTAGTCTGCGACCACTTCTCAGAAATCATTCGTTCTTTCATGGTTCTTTCATTCACTTTTTGTTTAGCGAAGTGAAGTTTTAAAAAGAAAAAAATAATAAGAAGAAAAAGTTATCGGCCATCATTGTTTTGTCAACATAAGTTTTTATTACTAAATTACTTGGTTTTTATCGTTCAAATAGAGGTGGGAAAGGAAATTCATTGTGTAATTTGTTGAAATAGTTTGAAATTTATCAACGCGCCATCATATTAATGTAATTTTACCTGTGTAGTACAATGTAAACAATATTTTTACTGACAAGTCTTTACATTCCCAGAGCTTGGAAGCTTTTGCTTTAATAGATTAATCTCTTTTAATACTTACTATATATTATGGAACCAAGAATACACCATAAAGTTGGTAAATAATTGGATAAAATATTTTTATTTAAAGAAAATATTTAAGTCACAACTGGTCACTAAGTTACGAGACTGTGTCGACATATGTCGACGCCAATGATGTTTTACTAAAGATATGTTATATCCCTACTAACGCACGATAAAAGTTGTCTCACTTGTAGTTAGCTATACCTAGCTATACATATTCCTATCAAAATCTGACAAGGACAGATACATAACGAGAAAAGTAAGAGAAAACGAGATGGCTATATTTTGTGCGTTCCGTTGTCAGCGTTGGTTAAACGCTTGTCAGTGTCATCTTGTCAACTGACACATTCAATTTTACAATTATTTCTTACAATATTAATATAAAAATTGAAATACAAATTGAAAATCAAATTATTTTTTCTAAGTTACATGTGCTATATTATTCCTGACTGTTTATTTACTTTTGCCTGGTAATTTGTGCACATTATAAATACGCAGGACGGCATTTTCAATTTATAATGATAGACGTCACGATGTCGCATTAACTACGCGGGACGGCGTGCGACTAACTGCTACAAAACCCAGTTGGGGGATACTCGCTGAACGTCTGGCGAGCGCTAATGGCATATCTATTGTTTAAAATATCATTGGTCGACGCAAAATCAGAAGTAGTTATAAAGTTACCGAATTTACAAAATGGTAAGTATATTGTTTCCAGCAATTCTCAAACTTTTGGAGGCCATACAAATAAAATGACGACTACAAGCAAATGTGGTGGCAAGTGTGGCAAGTGGTGATCAGGATCTAATCGATTTCTAAATGAATCATCAGTACGCAAAGGCATGTCCGTTCTGGGAAAACTCATATGCCGACCTCTTCTATCGTATTCTCCGATTACTGGACATTTCATGCATCCGTGGTAACTGTTAAACCCCACAGTACCTGAAATAAAAAATATCACGAAATACTTATATATTACATTATTTAAAACGCACCGTACCTCCGCTCCGGTACACTACTTATATATTTAATTTTGCACTCACCTTTTATAAAGCACCAGCAGTGTCGCAGGTGTATCACATATAAAGCAACGAATTTTGATGGTAACTATTTGCTTTTGAACCAGTAATCCATCATGAAGTAACTTTAAGAGCTCATTTACAAATGGACGCAAAAATAATTCCAAACACGGTTGTGTGGTTCCGAAAAATATTGCTATAACTAATGGAGCAACATCTATGCCGTCTATTTTACACAAAATTGGCCAGAATTCATTTTTTTGTACTTTTAGCTATCGGTAAGCCTATGTTGAAAGACAAAAATATGCATGTCGGCAACTCTGTGGTCATTTGAGACAAAACTTCTTTTAAACAATTCTCTATGCCATTATACCAATATTATCCATTTTCCATTGTTATTATATTATTAAATTTTGGTGTTTTTAACCGACTTCAAAAAAGGAGGAATTTCTCAATTCGTCTGTACTTATATATATATATTTTTTTTCTATGTATGTTCGCGCATAACTCTGGCAATTATGAACCGATTTGAAAAAATCTTTCTTCCATCCATTCTTTAATCCGTTAATTGGGTCCCATAAAAATTATTGCTTACGACTAAGTAGTTCCTGAAAAAACAAGAATGGTGACTGCGCAGGAGAACTGCAGGAATGCCTATAAGATGACTTTATTTCGGTTTTTAAGGACAAAAATGGTCATAACTCTGGCGAATATTTACCAATTTCAATGATTTTTTATTCGAAAGAAAAAGTCACTGTAATGAATCTGTATGAATTTTATCACAACCGGCTAAGAACTTACTGAAGGACAATGCACGATGTGGGGGAATTTATCTGGTAAAAACCATATAACTGATGTTCCTACCTATAACCTACCTAGATAATTTAACCATCTTCGATGGTTCAATCATTATTTATGAAAATATCACTAAAAAGTTTAAAATAAAATCTTTTAAAAAAAATTGAACTGACTTCAATATCACTGAAAAGTATAAAATAATTTAAATATTATTGAAGTTGGTGCCAAATATACACAGCAGGTACGCTAAAACCAACTTCTATAATATTTAAATTATTTTATACTTTTCAGTGATATTGAAGTCGGTTCAATTATTTTTTTAATAAAATAAATAAAATAAAATAAATTTTATTAATAGACTTCTACTGTCTTTTGGTAAGAGATTTTTGGAATTCGTGTTTAAATTATCTCGCAATATAGTAAGTAATTCATTAATTTGTTTACTTTTCTGTAGAAAGTTGATGTGAGACGGAATCGTTTCGGATTTTTACTCATTTTTAACTACACTTGTAGGAACAGTTTGAAAAACAGTGTCTTATGACGACTTATTTATTTACATTTTAGCAATATTCAGTAACAATGTCGTAACGTTACAACACTTCGTGTAAGTAAATATTTTAAATTACTATTCTTGTAACATAGTTACCACACAGTTACTACACATAAACACATAGTGTTTAAAAATAAGTCGACACAAATGGTTACGTTACGTGTGAACACAGAGACTACACATAGTAACTAAAAAAATTCTGGTCACATTGTGTGCGAACTGTTACCACACATAGAGACCAAACCCCACACAGTAACCATGTTTCGTAACAGTTACGAAACTATGCAACGTGTTACTGCTTTTATGATTCTGTGACCGAAAAGAGCTACATGGGGAGATACCGTGACGACCTTCCTGCTCCATTATCAGACCTTGATCACCATTGTTCTAGCAACTACTCGTCGAGAGCTACCCAACGAACCCAAACTCGGTGGGTCTATGTTTATTGGTGCCGAGATCCCGTGACGACCTTCTTGCTCCATCATCAGATGCTGCTCACCATTTTTCTAGCAACTACTCATCGAGAACTATCCATCGAGTCCAAATTTGGTAGTTCTACGCTTAGTAGGCACGGCTAGGATAGGATGGATTGTTAATTTTATTACAGAGTTCCGGTGGCCATCTATGGCCTTATTCATCAGATCCACTTCACCAAATGATACTTTCTGAATGATTTTCATTCACTTGACTCACTCGCTTGACTAGTTTCTAAAAATACCAAAAACGCTATATGTATGCCTATAATATTTATGGAGTTCCCTCAGTTATTCATGGTTCCCATCATCAGAACTTGATTTTGAAAAAAATGGGACCAATCTGGAAGCATATCCTTTCAATTAAAAAAATAATTTTCGAAATCGGTTCGTAAACGACAGAGTTCTGAGGTAACAAACATAAAAAAAAAATACAACCGCATTGATAACCTCCTCCTTTTTTTTGAAGTCGGTTAAAAATGAACCTGTTCTCGATTCTGCCTTAACCAAGGCAGTGGCAAGCAGCACTTGACTATTCACATTTGTACAATGTTTGACGTCTCGCCTTGTGATGTGGATGATGTATTTGCTATTTGATCCACATCATTTGGTTGATCACTAGAAACGTGATCGGTTTTAGTAACCGTTTTTGGATGAAGTAGTGAGTGATGTCTCCTCTTACAAATACGGCAATTGGTTGTTTGACGACATGAAAATATGGAATGGTTGGAGCCAAGACAATTAAAACATAACCTATTGGTTCGAGCAAAGTCACGACGTACATCGGTAAGTATCTTCTTTAGCAAACTTCTTACAATTAATTATTTTGTGATTCTCGGAACAAAAACTGCAAGAGAGTACCGGTATTACGTGCATAACGTTTGGCGATCGTGGCTTACTATAGGACTTACTAACTTTATGATCAAGAAACTCGAGTGATCTGAAACGATGATTCAAAAAATCCAAAAAGTCGCTTAGTTTCGGTAATTCATCAGTGAGTTTACTAACTTGGACCTCCCATAACTTTCTAAACTATCAAGCTTCTGGCTAACAATATATATTATAATTATATCCCAAGAAGATACATCAATACCTAAATATTTAAGCGCGTTCATAAATTCATTGGTTGTAGGTACCTATCTAACAACTCTTACAGCAGACTCTTACACAGAAGATTCGGATAATACATTTTTTTATTTGACATAAATCGTTTTAAAATACAATTAGCCAAATGTTTTTTTATTATTATAGCGCTGCTGCAATTGGTCCCAACATGTTTTATAATTTAAAGCCGTGATCGGAATGTGCCGTAGAAGTAGTTCGGCTTCGCCTGACAAATATCCTTTTAAATAATGTAGGCGTTGAACGTCGTCCAATCCCTTATTGTTATGAATCAGTGATGTAAATAAATCTGAACTGAAATTGAAACTAGTCCATTCAGTGTATTCGTCAATACTAATTGTTGGAATCGAAATTTTTGGTTACTTAACACTAAAGGATTGGTCGGCTTTTGACACGTGTACATTATATCCTGAATGCTTTACAGAACTAGAATCAACGCTTGCCTTCGAAATTTCACTTTTTAATTCCGATTTGTATTGTGTGTATAATTCTTCCGTTGCATCATAGGCATCCGAAGTAAAATAAATAGACTTCGAATATTCTGCACTTTCAAACTCCGTAATTATCACCTTGTGAATATCGCGATATGAGCTCCAGTAGTTTTCTAGTGTTTCTAGTCGCGTCTCTAAGTACGACAGTGTAACCCGATCCTTAGATGTCTTTCTAAAATTAACCCTGGCTTTTTGTATCTTCAACTTTGTATCATCTTGGTATTTAACATAAGTATCCATATTGTTAGTGTATTCTTTATAATTTTATTGATTAAATATTCGAAGATTGTAAGTAATAGACTTAGTTGAAATTAAGGTTCATAATTTCTTGAAAATTTACTAAGCTGATGATTTTTTTTTGCAAATTTTTCTAAGTGTTTCGCACCTCTATCCGAAAACCGGCATGGATTCCCCGTCAGTCCACTTTAAGCGAAACTATTCTAAGTCTATAATCCAATACTTCTAATTTTAAAAGCTTTTATTTAACTTGCAATGTATGTATGTATGTATCTATGTATGTATGTTTTTTTTTTTTTTTGTGTAGGAGTAGTGCTGTTGGCCGCAGATGGCCATTACAGCTTCACCGGACAAGAAGGCGAGCGCTTTAAGCGCTCCAGCCAGAAAGGTAGCGACTAGCTCAAGGGCACCTCAGGGAGGCACGGCCTCGGCTTGGGCTGCCGCTTAGAGAGTGTGAGTTTACCACCGGTTCACAACGCGCCCCCGCTGAGAAGAACCGGCAAGACACTCGGCGAGGGGATCCATGTCGAGGTCGCATGCGTACGACCCTTCGGCCTCGCCGGCGAGACCGGTGTCTGTGTGTAGGTGTGTGTTCGACTCGTGACGTCGTTGTCGGTGTTGGTGTAGGTGTTGTGTCATGGTCCAGGAGGACGGACATCGGGTCGGGTGGGTCGAGCAGTACATGCCGCGGACGGCGGCGATGTACGGTAGGTCGACGATCTGAGGGACCAGGACCAGGGTTGGGGTCGGGGATGTAGTCGGCAGCGGCGCCGATTAGCGGGTTTGGATGGACGCACGCTTTTTCAAAGTAATGTTCGGACATTTCTTTGAAAAATTTGCGGATAGGGACTAGACCGAAGTCGGAGTGAAGGTCGACATTCCGCATGTACCACGGGGCACCGACGGCATGTCGAAGGAATCGGTTTTGAATAACCTGGAGGCTAGTGATGTGAACGGGAGCCGCGTGTGCGAATACGGCACTGGCGTAAGCTAGGATGGGACGGATGCAGGTTTTGTAAAGTGTCAACTTATTTCTAAGCGACAGTTTACTCCGCCTGCAGATCATGGGGTAGAGCCGGCCGAGGACGAAGGCCGCTCGGTTGCGTACTGACCGTATATGCGGTCCAAATGTCATGTGGGAGTCTAGGGTGACGCCTAGATATTTGACCCTTTTGGTCCAAGGGATGGGACGTCCATAGAGGGTGATCTGACCTAAACGACGACTGGGATGGCCCGCAGTGGGGGATCTGGTACCCCGGGAGAAGAACACCGCGGCGCTCTTTTCCGGGTTCACCTCGATCAGCCACTTTTGGAACCATTCGCCTAGGGCGTTGACGGCGACTTGAAGAGTGCGCGTCAGGAAAGCCTTATTTCTGTGTGAGAAATATAGTGCGGTGTCGTCCGCATATAGGGCTAGTTGCACCCTGTCCGAATGAGGGATGTCGTTCGTGAACAGGCTGAACAGGAGTGGAGAGAGCACAGAGCCTTGAGGGACTCCGGCCTGAATAGGGTGGGAAGTGGATCGCGCACCTTCGACTCGATATCGAAAAGTGCGATTCCTGAGAAAATCTCGTATGATGAGGACCAGACGGTCTGGCACGCCCATGAGGTAGAGCTTGTGAAGCAAGCCATTGTGCCAGACCTTATCGAATGCCTTGGCGACATCGAAGAATAAGGCTCCGGTGTATATAGGTCTGGGCTGGTTGAGCCCGGAGAGGACGTGCTCCGTGATGCGGTGCACTTGATGGACGCAAGAGTGTCCAGCTCGAAAGCCGAACTGCTCGTGTATGAGTATGCCCTTCGAGATGACAAATTCTTTGAGTCTTGCGAGAAGCAAGCGCTCGTAGAGTTTGCCCAGGGCGCTAAGGAGACTTATGGGGCGGTAGCTCGTGGGATTGTCACGTGGCTTACCGGGTTTGTGAATGCCGATGACGTCTGCTTCTTTCCACTCCGAAGGGAATATAGCGTGCGTCATGGCGGCATTGAAGATGGCTACCAAGAGATAGATCAAGTGGTAGGGAAGGATTTTTAGTACGCGGTTCGAGATGCCGTCAGGGCCGGGGGCTTTCTTAGGCTTAAGGCCTTTGATGAGGTCTTCCACCTTGGAATGGGTGACAGGGGTGAGTGTGTCGGATGGCGGGGCAGAAACCCTGCGCTCTACTTCCCTATCTACGTGATCGCGATGGGGTGGGTCGGAAACTGTGACACTAGGAGAGCATTGTCTCTCTAGAGAGTCTGCGAGGACCTCGGCTTTTTCCTCGTCGTCAAAAGCTGGAGGGGCGCCTGAAGGGCGGGTCAGGGGAGGCATGGTGGCTACCGTGTCGGACTTGAAAGCCCTCGCTAGCCGCCAGTAGGCATGGTGAGAGGGAGTGATACCCTCGAGAAAACCGTCCCACTGGTCCCCCCGGAGTTCCGCGATGCGGTTCTTTACGTCCCTCTGTAAAGCGCGCATGCGGATCCGGTTGGCTTCGGTGGGGTAGGAGTCGTGAGCGCGGATAGCCGCGTTTTTGGCTCGGACCAATTCCTTGACGTCGGCCGGCAGTTTGAAGCGTTGGACATAAGGGTCCACCGCTTCAACCTGCCGGGAAGATTGGCTGATGGCCGATTGGAGGTTGTCAGTGAAAGCACTGACGGCTTGTTCGGTGTCCTGAGGGGACGAGAGGTGGACAGGGATACGAGAGAGCTGTGGCGTGTCGGCATTGGCCAAGCAGGTGCTCAGCCGCTGCCAGTCCACCACAGTCTTCATGACTGGTTCCGGTGAAGGAGGTGGTCCGAGCTCCATGAGAACGGGATGGTGGTCGGAGTCTAGTTCATGGAGCACTTCTAAAGCCGAAGCGTTACGTTCTTCAGAAGTGCCATGTCTAGGATATCGGGACGGTAGCCAATGTTGATGGGAAAATGGGTGGGGCGCATTGGAGCAATGACGTCAAAGTCGAGAGTATCGACTAGAGCGTCGAGGCGCACGCCGTTATAATTGGTGGTGTGACAGTTCCACCTGACGTGTTTGCAATTAAAGTCGCCGCCAAGGATGACGGCGCTATCCATGTCGAGAAGTGCTTCGATGTCACTTCTGAGAAGTTGCTTGTCTGGTGGAAGGTACACCGAGACGAGAGTGACAGGGGGATGACCCGAGAGAGAGAGGCGGCAAGCCGAGTCCTCGATATTGGTGAGCGCAGGGGCATCGAGTGGAGTGCAGTGCAAGGATTTCCTATAATAGATGACAGTGCCGCCTCCGCGGGAGGCAGTTCTGTCATTTCGCACGAGATGGTAGTTGGCGATGTTGGGACTCCTATGAGAGGGTTTGAGGAATGTCTCTTGCACTAGCATGACGTCAACTTCGTGATCCCTAAGGAATTCACTAACTTGATCGCGTTGAGGAGAGAGGCCATGGGCGTTGAAAAACGCCAGGCACAAGGAGCGGGGTTTGATGCGTTTTGGGTGTAAATCCATTGATCAAGGATAAGATTGGGTGGTGGGAACCACTGACAGGGAACTGAGCACACTCTCGTGCTCGACAAGGGCCATGGTGCGTTCGAAGTCGTTTTTAGCGACTCGAAGCTTGCTTGGGCGCGGAAGACGGATCAGTTGGATGTCCGACACCAGGGTGTTTTGTGCTGAGGGCACTGGGGTGAACCCGGCGTGAGGCACCGGGGCGCTAGTCGCAGGGTGCATGGGCGCGCTGGGAACATGGGTGTTCCATGCGTTGGGACGTGGAGCAGGGGGCACGGGACGGTTGAGCCGTGGGTCGCGGAGCGCAGAAGGCGCGACGCCTTGTGGACCTGGGTGCAGGCCATAAGGAGCCTGCGGCACGGAGGGTGCCGAACCTGACGGGACTAATTTTTGCGCAGAAGGCGCAGGAGGAGCAGGGGGACCGGGCACAATGGGTGCCGAAAAGATGGGCGCTGTAGGCGCTGGGTTCCTGGGCGCACGGAGACCGTTGCGCCTCGCCACTCGGCGATTCCTCTTTGGGGCCCTCGAACATCCGCGATAATTCGCGGGGTGTCCGACGGTCCCTCAGAGGACACAGCCGGGAGGCTCGGTCGCGATCTCCTGCTTGCGGGAGCAGGTGGATGTCGGGTGGTCCCCGATGCATTTAACGCATCGGGGAGTGGCGTGACAATTACGAGCCGAGTGGCCGTACAATTGGCAATTGTGGCACTGACCGGGAGTGCCACGTTTGTGGGGGGCTTCGACATAGAAACCCCCGGTGAGGTCGCACGGTCGAGAATGACTGTCACCATACTGTATGGGACCTTGGGACCGCGGCCACTCGCCATGCGGTGGACTTCGTGGGCGGGGAATCCTTGGGACTGAAGGTCCTCAAGGATGAGAGAGGGCTCGAATTCCTTAGGAACTCCCCTAATGACCACTCGAAGGGTGCGGTCCTCTTCGAGGGTGTAAGTATGGAAGGAGATCTTCTCCTTCCTTAGATGGGATGTCAGTTGACGGTGGTCGTCGGACGTCATGGCGGACACACTGATACCGTTGGCCGTGTTCGAGGCCTTGGTGTATCTGATGTTTTTCGCTTTAAGAGCGTTAGTGACGCGCGGCCATGCGGCTTTGTCCTGTATAATTACAGGAGGAGGCGGGCGGGGCTTGCGGCCTTCGGGTTGGCTCACCGGGGCGGCTGATGCGCGCGGAGTGGGTGAGGTGCGAGGGGACGGAGAGGCACTCAGGGAGTTTGGGGAGGACGCACAAGCCTCCTCCTTAACACACTGGTGCTTGGACGGGCGCTGGTCCCGGGGTTGACGCGCCCGTTTCTTATCGCGGACTAGCGTCCATTCGTCATCCGAGGAGGAGATGGGACGCTTGGCGGACTCGAGTTCGACCTCCATGTCCGAGGCTGACTGAGGGTCAGCCTCGAACCCCGGTGGAGGGAACTGGGTTGGCACATCCAGGTGCGCCGGGGTGGGCCGCGGCGAGATAATCGCGGCGGGGGGTGGCGGGGTAAGCGCCGCTGGGGTCGGTGTGGTAAACGCAACGGTGGGCTGTGACTGAAGGTCGGGTTGGGTAGGCGAAAGGGTTTCGCTCGAGGTGGCGACGTTCATGGCCGAGATTAACTCCGTCCAGATCGTCGGATACTTGACGGAGATAATCTCCACCATCCTCACCGCGAAATCGGGAGGCACTGCGGAGAGTGCGGGGGACGACATTTTTCCGTCCGAAGGGAAACTCTCCGGACGGAACACGGGTGAGTGATCCTCCCTCCCGGCGGGGAGTGGGTGAGTGCCTAACGTGTGGCCCTAGTGTGTGGGTGTAGGGTGTGTAGCCTAACAGCCCCGGGGCAGAAGAGACGAGACCGGCAAGCCGGCGGTTCGAAACCAAACAGCACCCAAGGAATAGGAAATAGGAGGCGGAAGGGTTGGGAAGGCGACGATCAAGATCGACTAGGGGGTCACTCCCAGGGCCGGTTGCCTTGATCCCGTCCGAGTTGCCGTTTCCTGAAGGGAACCGGCGAGCGCTCGCGTCACGCTCCGCCTAGGTGCGTTAACACCGCAAGGATCCCCTAGGCGACCACTACAAACACGTGGTTTTTAAAACGCGAAATGACTGCTTTGTTATTTGGAAACAAGAACCTGTTTTCAAGTAACAAAGAGACACGGGCGGGTGCGCGCGACGCAGGTGTGCGGCGCGCAGATGGCCGGGCGAGCAGGTAGCCAGCGGCACAAGCCGCGGCAGTCCAAGCACGCAGCGGGTCGGTGGGCCGTCACGAAGCGACGGCGGTGACGCCTGGCGGCGAATCTGTGAACACAAACACACAGGGCGTGAGAGAGCGTAGCGAGTGCGCACGTCCGATCGGGACCGGAGCGCGCGGCGGAATGACCTCGGTATGTATGTATGTAATTTGTTTGGGTGGAATCTTGCAACTCGATTTTCACCCACTTCTACACGTTCAAATCGTTTGAAATTTTGCACATGTGTCAAGGACCCGTGACAATACAATAATATAGTATCATCGAGCTGATCTGATGATGGAGCTCGAAGGCAGCTAAGAGAACCCTTGGATGGCTACTAGTAAACATATTGATTTTAGGCTCATATAATTGGTTTTAAAGAGTTCTATTCACATTGCCTAATAATGAGGACCTGATGATGGAATTGGAAGGTAGGTGACGGGACCCTGGAATGGTTACTAGTAAACACATCGAGTTTAGGCTACTTTGATTCGTCTTAAAGAGTTCTATTCACTTTGCCTAATAACGAGGACCTGATGATGGAATTGGAAAGTAGGTGACGGGACCCTGGAATGGTTACTAGTAAACACATCGATTTTAGGCTCATTTAATTCGTCTTAAAGAGTTCTTTTCACATTGCATAACAATGAGGACCTGATGATGCAATTGGAACGTAGGTGACGGGACCCTGGAATGGCTACTAGTAAACACATCGAGTTTAGGCTCATTTAATTCGTCTTAAAGAGTTCTATTCATATTGCCTAATAATTAGAGGACCTGATGATGGAATTGGAAGGTAGGTGACAGGACCCTGGAATGGCTACTAGTAAACACATCGAGTTTAGGCTACTTTGATTCGTCTTAAAGAGTTCTATTCACTTTGCCTAATAACGAGGACCTGATGATGGAATTGGAAGGTAGGTGACGGGACCTTGGAATGGTTACTAGTAAACACATCAAGTTTAGGCTCATTTGATTCGTCTTAAAGAGTTCTATTCACATTGCCTAATAATGAGGACCTGATGATGCAATTGGAAGGTAGGTGACGGGACCCTGGAATGGTAACTAGTAAACACATCGAGTTTAGGCTCATTTGATTCGTCTTAAAGAGTTCTATTCACATTGCCTAATAACGAGGACCTGATGATGGAATTGGAAGGTAGTTGACAGGACCCTGGAATGGTTACTAGTAAACACATCGAGTTTAGGCTCATTTAATTCGTGTTAAAGAGTTCTATTCACATTGCCTAACAATGAGGACCTGATGATGCAATTGGAAGGTAGGTGACGGGACCCTGGAATGGTTACTAGTAAACACATCGAGTTTAGGCTCATTTAATTCGTCTTAAAGAGTTCTATTCATATTGCCTAATAATTAGAGGACCTGATGATGGAATTGGAAGGTAGGTGACAGGACCCTGGAATGGCTACTAGTAAACACATCGAGTTTAGGCTACTTTGATTCGTCTTAATGAGTTCTATTCACTTTGCCTAATAACGAGGACCTGATGATGGAATTGGAAGGTAGGTGACGGGACCTTGGAATGGTTACTAGTAAACACATCGAGTTTAGGCTCATTTGATTCGTCTTAAAGAGTTCTATTCACATTGCCTAACAATGAGGACCTGCTGATGCAATTGGAAGGTAGGTGACGGGACCCTGGAATGGTTACTAGTAAACACATCGAGTTTAGGCTACTTTGATTCGTCTTAAAGAGTTCTATTCACTTTGCCTAATAACGAGGACCTGATGATGGAATTGGAAAGTAGGTGACGGGACCCTGGAATGGTTACTAGTAAACACATCTATTTTAGGCTCATTTAATTCGTCTTAAAGAGTTCTATTCACTTTGCCTAATAACGAGGACCTGATGATGGAATTGGAAGGTAGGTGACGGGACCTTGGAATGGGTACTAGTAAACACATCGAGTTTAGGCTCATTTGATTTGTCTTAAAGCGTTCTATTCACTTTGCCTAATAACGAGGACCTGATGATGGAATTGGAAGGTAGGTGACGGGACCCTGTAATGGTTACTAATAAACATATCGAGTTTGGGCTCATTTGATTCGACTTAAAGAGTTCTATTCACTTTGCCTAATAACGAGGACCTGATGATGGAATTGGAAGGTAGGTGACGGGACCCTGGAATGGTTACTAGTAAACACATCGAGTTTAGGCTCATTTAATTCGTCTTAAAGAGTTCTATTCACATTGCCTAACAATGAGGACCTGATGATGCAATTGGAAGGTAGGTGACGGGACCTTGGAATGGGTACTAGTAAACACATCGAGTTTAGGCTCATTTAATTCGTCCTAAAGAGTTCTATTCACATTGCCTAATAAGTAAAGGACCTGATGATGGAATTGGAAGGTAGGTGACGGGACCTTGGAATGGTTACTAGTAAACACATCGAGCTTAGGCTCATTTAATTCGTCTTAAAGAGTTCTATTCACATTGCATAACAATGAGGACCCGATGATGCAATTGGAAGGTAGTTGACAGGACCCTGGAATGGTTAGTAGTAAACACATCGAGATTAGGCTCATTTGATTCGACTTAAAGCGTTCTATTCACTTAGCCTAATAACGAGGACCTGATGATGGAATTGGAAGGTAGGTGACGGGACCCTGGAATGGTTACTAATAAACATATCGAGTTTAGGCTCATTTGATTCGTATTAAAGAGTTCTATTCACTTCGCCTAATAACGAGGACCTGATGATGGAATTGGAAGCGGTAGTTGACGAGACCCTGGAATGGTTACTAGTAAACACATCGAGTTTAGGCTCATTTAATTTTGTTTTAAAGAGTTCTATTCACATTGCCTAAAATTAAAATAATTAACTTTTTAAAACAAGCTTTTATTTAAATGCGCTAAAAAGAATAAATTAAACTTTTCCTTTAAAACTTTTAATATCAATTTATAACGTCATTACACAATTTATATTATATAAAAGCTTGTCGCGAGTTTAACGTACTCGTACTTACTTACATGGAAAATTTTCAACATTTAAGTCAATAAAATTAAATTGTTAATTTTCTTGTTTAAATTCTTATAAGTAAATCTCGCGACAAGATTTTAAATCATATAAATTGTGTAATGACGTTATAAATTGATATTAAAAGTTTTAAAGGAAAAGTTTATTTTATTCTTTTTAGCGCATTTAAATAAAAGCTTGTTTTAAAAAGTTTTTTATTTGATTTTTTTCTATCTCAAGTTCTTGAATTAATATATCATTAAAGTACTCACAGTTTGTATAGCAGTCCACTCACAATCACTTTTTCTGGCCCAACTCACTTGTAATCCGTTCCGCTTATGATTCCACTGCTTTCGTAGCCACAACGTTCCATGTCAACATTTGAATTTGCAGAGATGCCGTAAACAAACAATCAATGTCATCCGGCTCGAACTCTAAGGGCTCGAAGGACCATGTATACTCTTTTCTTGAGTTCGATTTCCAAAAACGGTCCTGGTGCTACACAGCTAGGTATTTATGACGTTTGTCAAAGAAAACACCTGCTCAGGCCGAGAGTGTACTTTATTCAAATTGATGGCGAAAATTTTAAGACAGTGGAAAGATTATAATAGCATGCAATCTTTCGTGTTAGTGACATCTATCGCGTCATAGTAAATTGCTTAAATTAAATATTATTATTATATTTTAACCATCGGGCTTAACACTTATAGATAAGTACAGACGAATTGAGAACCTCCTCCTTTTTTGAAGTCGGTTAAAAATACACAGATAGTGAGTAGAAATATCAATTATCTCGTATTTATTCATCGAAAATAATCATAAGCGGCTCAGACAGCCGAAATAAATAGATTTTAATAAGTTATTTATTAGAATTAAAGTTAATTGGCGTTTGTGAGTGCGGCAGTAGGGCCGCACTGTGTAGAGTAGGGTAGGTACTGCATGAATAAATTTATTTTTAACCGACTTCAAAAGGAGATTCCTTCTATGATCCGAAATTTGATTAGGTACGGTAGGTAGGTACCTTTATTGGAAGGTACCTATAATAGTCCGGTATTTGCTTCCAGTAGGCACTTACCGATATACCTAGTTACTATTAAAGACGTTAGTAAGTACCTAAGTACGTATTTATTGTAATAATATTCTGGGACAATCCACACACGGTCATCCCAAACTAGGCAGAGCCTGTAACTATGCAAACCCAGATAACTGCTATTAATACTTAATATAAGTACTTTTTTTAAATACATAAGATGCCTATTTAAATAGATAAATAGCACCCAGACACTTGGCGGGAATCGAACCCACGACCTCTTGGGTAGCAGCCAGGGTGTCTAACCACTAGACCATTAAGTATATGACATAGGCACAAGAAATCCCCAAGCTTATATAGTAGGTACGTACCTAATTATTTAGAAAAATAATTAGGTAATGTAGTACCCATCTATCTACGTAGGTTGTACCTTAAGTTCTAGGCTAAATATCTACATAAATATACAAACATACTAAAGTCTTAGACGTAATAAATCATTACGCATTCTAAAGTGCGTCATCATAGCCAGGCACGCGACTGTAGAGTCTGTAGAGCTCAATAACGTTCAATTGTATTGCTATCCCTTTCGACGGCCACGTGCTTCAGAATAATTTAATAATAAAACGGAGTGTTTAACCCCGTCTTTGTCTGCTTCTCTCTTTCTACTGTTGGCTACTCACGTGTTTTTATGCGTGAGGCACAGTGCTGTAGATAGGTCTTTCTTTGGTAGAATAATATCGATATATTTTGATATGTTTAGGACTACAAGATTTAAGATTTGATAAATTCTTTAGGTTCATTATTTTCATCAATGATTTTTCATGAATAAAAAGTTAAATAGTAAGTACCTACTTCCACATTTTTAATTTTGATTAAATACACTTGATTCGTGGGAAAAACATTTACCGATGAAAATTTGGCTTCAAATTTTACAAGTAGAGTGATGTTAGTCAGTAATTTAATTATTAAATCACTGGTTTAAAGTAATGGTTGCCGGCATATAGGTACTAATAGTACATTGGAAGTGGTAATATTCTGTTACAATATGTGATACATTTTATATATGAAGCAAACAAACGGTATAAACGTGTTTTTACAAAAGCTATCGAAAAGGCTAATTGAATTTTTTATCGATAATAGCAGGTATGCACCTTTCATTGTTAATTTACGTCACTTAAGGGATGGGATAGGTACTACTTCTCTAATCAATTTTATCATTTGTTTTTTGAATCGATTATTATTATCTTGTTCGTTGTGTAATACTAACACACAATATTGGATTTGTTTTACGGTTGCTGATATTTGTTTCTTACTGCGAGGAATATTCTTATTGTTTTATTATTATTATTGTTTTATTGCATATTAATCTCATAGCACTATATTTGGCAAGTGTTTGAAACTGACTCCTACCTAGTTCTTAGATACCTTTTTTTTTCACGCGGGGGATATCTTCCAAAGATCTCAGGGAGCTGTGGGGCTCGACCGGGGTATGTGGGATAATTATTTTTGGAGGGCACTCTATAACCAATACTGAAGCCGAAACTGTATTTTTTTAATTTTTGTCTGTCGGTCTGCATCATGGCCGCGCATCACGCCGAAACTACTGAATGGATTCAAATGAAACCAGGCGTGATTTGAGTTTATACTACGGGGTAGGACATAGGATACTTCTTATCCCGTAATTCAGCACGGTTCCCTTAGGAGAGAGTATTAGAGTCAAAATGTTTACTTGGTTATACGCGCGGTCTAATTTTATCCATTTCATTATATTATTATAATAATAATAAATATTAATAAGACACTCATCGACAATGGTTTACAATGGTTGGAAATCGACCAGGTTAAGCAACGTTAGGCAATGTCATTATATAGATGGGTGACCGTTGCCATTTGAATTGAGCATCTCCGTGCTTCAGAGGACAAGTAAAAAGTGGGTCCCAGTTTGTAACCGACCTTAAAAAAAGGAGGTATTCAACGCAAATGTAAGTATGCTATCAAAAATTTAGTTAACATAAAAAGAGCGTGGGCGGAGGTGCGTGGGTCAGCTAGTTACATAATAAAATGCTTTTATACGAGTCAATCCACGCGGTTTATAAATTGATTATTCTTTAATATTACTAAAGGACAATGTTCAAAATGTTCTACCAACTCAATAGTTATAAAAACTATGTCAAAAGAATAGTAGTTTATGCACCAAGGGGATAAAGTAGTGTCTTATGTCGCGGGAGTTAAATTGAATAGCGAGTATAACGAAGGATTTTAGCAACTCCCGAGCGCAGCGAGGGAGTACAGAGTTAACTCCCGAGCGTAGTGAGGGAGTTAATACTAGAATCCTGAGTACAGTGAGGGATTTAAGCTCACCCAAGACAAAGACACCTTTATCCCTGAAAAGCATACACTACTTTTCACACCTACTGCGAGGTAATAAAATACAAATATTGCTGGAAATAAAATAATAATAATAGCTTGGGACAATCCACACACGGTCATCTGATCCCAAGCTATTCAGAGCCTGCACTATGGAAACCAGACTGATATTAATTAAATAGTTAAATAACACCCAGACACTTGGTGGGAATTGAACCTACGACCTATCGGGTAGCGGCAATGGTGTCTAACCACTTGACCAACGAGACTGTCAATAATATCAACATAGTGCTTTGCACAGTTAACGCGTTAACATCTATTTCTTTTTCTTTTCTAGAACACTGGGTTCTGCTCGTCGCGCCCGATTCTATTTTCAAATGTCTTTTTTCGTGCAGGTCTCTGCTTAGAGTAGTATTATACCTGTGGTAAAAGTGTTGAGGAATTTTCGTTTGACGTTCGAAATTCAAACACATTATTACCCTAGGGAGTTTAGTACAACATTATTACCCTGCTAGACTATAGGGATATAATGAGGTACTTTATGTCATCTTAATATGACCAATAATGCAACATTATTGAGCAGGTGGTGTGAGAAGGTTATTTATAGTACTTAATTTCATTTTATGGAAGAAAAGTTGTAGGTTGGGGTTTAAAGAAATTTTCGAGAAAAACAAAATGCAGCCTTTTTCTTTTTATTCTGTGTTTTACGACCTTAAGTCACTATTGTTTATAGCTAGTCCCTACAGGTGCAATCGAGGGGGGATGTAGACTTCGTCTCACGTGCAGCGCACTCTACCTGCTCTCTCCATCCCACCTCACTTCACTAAAAACTGAGAAGCCGCACAGTTCATCTTCTTCGCTTGTCGTTGTGTACTGTGCGTTTCTCTGTTTCTATCGTATTGCTTTTTTACTTCTGCTTCTTCTCTAGTTTCTAGTTAGTAGTCTCTAGCTTTCGTATGATGCTCGACCAAACCACATCACTGCTAGTGCATTCGAATAAACCGAACATTGTTTTAGACGGCGGTGAACCGAACAAACGCTTAGCAGCACTTTTAAAAATATCGTGCGGAGCTTTTGAACGCCAATTAACAATTGCAAGAGTCTTATATTATACTTTATGCCATTACACTTTGGGTTCGATCACATAGAAGTAAATGAAGCAATAAATAATAATTTATTTATTCCAAAAGCAATTTTTAAGGGCGCTGAACACTGTATTCATATATGTGACTAGCTGACCCACGCAGCTCCACCTGCGCTATTTTTACGTTAACTAAACTTTTAATAACAGACATTCGCATCGAATACATAACCTCCTTTTTTATAGTCGGTTAAAAACTGGGACCCACTTTTTACTTGCTCTCCGAAGCACGGACCCGTTTAGTTCAAATGGCGTTAAACGGTCACCCATCTATTTAATGACCTTACCAAACGTTGCTTAACCCGATCGATTACAAAACCTTGATAACAACTCTCTATGAGTGTTCCCTTACTAATATTTATTATAATAGAAAGAAAAATTGATAAAATCGGACCAAGCGTAAAACCAAGTACCCATTTTGACTTTAATCCCCTCTCCCAAAAGAACCGTGCTGAATTACGGGATAAAAAGTATCCTATGTCCTACCTCGTAGTAAGATCTCAAATCATGCCAAGTTTCATTTGAATCCATTCAGTAGTTTCGGCGTGATGCGCAGCCGTGATACAGACAGACAGACAGACAGACAAAAATGAAAAAAATTCATTTTCGGGCTCAGTATAGGTTATAGAATGCCCTCCAAATATAATTTTCAAAATATCTTCAATGTACAGAATTGGACCTGTTACAGTTTTATTATAAGTATAGATGAACATACATTTTGATACAAAAATAAACTATTTAAAAAAAAATAAAAACCGACTTCAAAGTAAATTATCTAATAAACTATTTAAAAAAAAATAAAAACCGACTTCAAAGTAAATTATCTAAAAAGCATAAAATAACGAAAATATTATTGAAGTTGGTGCAGAATATACACAGCAGGTACGCTAACACCAACTTCAATAATGTTTTCGTTATTTTATGCTTTTTAGATAATTTACTTTGAAGTCGGCTTTTTTTTTTAAATAGTTTATTAGATAATTTACTTTAAAGTCGGTTTTTTTTTAATAGTTATTTAACACTTTTTAGTGACTTATTTTACCAAGATAGGTATCAGCACTATCACGCAACTCGAACTTCTAATTTACAATAACTTACTGAAAACATAAAAAGTTTATATCTCTTAAACTACTGAACCGATTTTGATGAAATTTGTACTCTACCCTAAGTTGAAAGATATTCTAACTATTGCAAAAAGAATTTTCGAAATTGGACTTGTAGTTTCTGAGAAATCCGTGGACAAACCTACATACATACATACACTCGTGAAATTTGGTAAATTCGTTTAGAAGCCCACATAGACTAACATATATGAATATTACGCATTTTTATTAATATTACATACATACGCGTCGAATACAGAACCTCCTTTTTTGAAGTCGGTTAAAAAGTAGCATTTTTTTTGTTTTAGCATAGTTAAAGTCTCCACATAAATATGAATCGTTTTAATTAAACCCATTCTCATTGTGTGTAGTCATGGGTAAATCATTGATGTAACTGGCCTTTACACAGCAACTACATCAGATGCCATCATTATGAGTACTGTTGTTAATAACCACGACAATCCATTTCATTGGTATTTCTTTTTCAAGAACGATTGATTGGATGATGGATTGAATATTATGAGATCGTGGCTTTAGGGATGCTCTACCATGCTCTACGCGGCTATGAAGCACATAATGCTTCCCCCGCAAATTATCCATCCACGTTCAAATTATTTGTGTAACTAATATCGATACCAACTATAACGTCAATCGATTGAGTTAATTTGGTATATTCAGTTGGACGGACGCATGGACAACACTATTTTAGATCTTCCTCTGACTGACTGTCGACTGTGTCGGTCGACTGATCTGTCAACAATTCAGTGTTTTATCGAATTCACTTCGTTTCGCACTTAGCAGTGGTAAAGCCTGTAAATTCGAAGATTTTTAAAATTAAATATCGCCTGTTAATTCTGTAAGGTGAGGTGGTAAAGATAGGTACACTTTGGACAAAAACAAGTATCGAAGAATTATTCCATTTGGAACAGTTGTGAACTTCATGGGGTTTTCAAAACAGGTAAGTCTTAATTTTGTGTTATGATATTAATTAACTAGGTAGGTAGTTGTAGGAACCTATATTATAATCTGCTTTGCCTCATGCCACAATTAATATATGTACCTACTTAATTTGATGTTAAGTGCTGCCTGCATGCCATTATTATTATTACTTTTAATTATTTATTTTTATCTGCCAATTACATACAAATAAAATTCGGAATATTACCCTATTTTAATACTAGGTAAGTATATTAAAATCTGCCTTATTATAATATTAGGCCCAACGATGGTAAGCAGTGACCATGTGTAGCATTTTGAGTTGTGTTAATATATTTTTTATTAATTTATATTCATTCATAAATGTTTTTATAGCTTCATGTGCCTATGTTATTTTATCACCCTTTGCGATTTTTTGTGTACAATACACAAATTAAAAAAAAAGCAAACTAAAAAAAATTATGTAAAGCAATTTCTGTTTATGTACAGAAAGCCAGAAAGTTGAATTTTTGACATAATCAGAGTCCATTTATATAACATTATTGTTATGTTTTTCTTGGTCTTTCATAAACTCATTTTAGTTTACGGCTAACAAAATATTATCAAACCTTGTTAAAAATGTGAGGACAATTGCCTATTTTTCTAATCATCATTTTACTACTCCCAAAAGCCAGTTTTTTAAGCTAGAACAATGCAAATGAAGATGTTGTATTTGGGCCATTTATAAGTTATAACATATTTGCACAGTTTGTATTATAAAGAGCCACGTAAGCAAGAAATACAAAATTTTGAAATAATACACATATTTTATAATCACATTGTGTTAATTTCCTATTTGGTAAAAAAAAATTATAAATTAATATTTTAAGCCGCTTAATCTACTAAGAAAAGATTATGTGCTTGAGTGATTCATTACACTCTCGATACATCCTACTTTACCACGATTCAAGAGTACATTATGTTATGTTACTTAAGCAGAGGCTGGAAGGTTTGCAAGTATATATTGTCCTACAGTAAAATGGTGTTTTAATATACTTTTAATTTGTTTGGGGTTCTTATCTCTTAATTTACTGACTAAAGTCTTTGGTAACGCGTTTAAACTGTAAGGTAGAGTATACTTCCAAGTTCTTTTCCTGTATACATTATTATATTTAGGTAACTTATACAGAGTTATGGCACATTACATAAATTGACAGGCCGCTTGACTGTATGTCAAACAGTCTAAATGGCTGGAGTGTTCACAGATAATTGCTTGAGCAACTTTATCGAAAACATTAATCACCTTACAGTACTTAAACATATCTTCATAATTATCTTTATATTTTATTTTGTCTTTGTACGGTACAATATTTTTGAGAATGCGTAATAGTATATTAAATATTTTTTGTAAATATGTCATATGTTCTGCCATCCATACCACTTATATATAGCTAGAAACTAATGTAGGCATACAAGCGAATTTTTCAAGTGACTGTGGGTGGATCTGAAACTATAAGGAATGTGGAAAAATACCATAATGAGTCACAGACCTCGTTTTGATGAAACTTTCTCAGTGCTCGCCCACTGAGCTGTTACTGGTACTCTTTGGTATTGTTAAGGTTTATTAAGTATTTGCCTTACATCCCAGAAGTTGTTACATACCAGAATTTGATCCTTACTAGTGACACTATTTGATAGTGCAATAATACAAAAAGTGTATTTTTTTTCAAAATCAAGTTTCTATTCCAGGCTCAGAATATTTATTTTTCGTAAACCCAATGATGCAGTTTATTGTACATTAAAATCTGGACCATGACTCCTTTGAGTATTTTTCGTTATAGTTTCGAACTTAGCCACACAAGCCCACTTAAAAAAAATCCTGTGTGTAGGTATTTTGGGTAGTTCTGCGTCGGCAGCAATACTTGATGGTTTTCATCCCTCTGATCAGGTAACTTCATGCGTACTTTCAAAGTATGAGAAATGAAGAGTAATTTCAAGAGTTCGTTCTCCGAAGATACGGTTTATTATTTTTTTAACACTTGTTGTATAGTGTATATTCTGTAGGTACCTACCAGAATATACACTATTATATACTGTAGGTACCAAGGATATTTCTAAAATGGCTTGTACATTAGGCTAATAAAAACCTGCTATGCTAATCTTAGTAGAAAAATATGCCTGTGCGAATTTATGACTAAGCTCTAATGGTGGCTGTACACTTTAGCCGAGATACTCTCGAGCCAGGGCGCAGAGTGTGAGAGTGATATAATATGTTTAATAGCGCTCATTCAGTCTCGTTTCGGGTTGTCTCTGTGTTCCTCGCTTGCTCTGTGTTTTTTCATAAGCGCCCGAGTCCAGGGTCTCGCAAAGAAATAGAATAAAATACTGTTTATTGTACGTACATTTAAATACATTGATAAAACCTTAAAATGAAAAAGGTACAATTGGTGGTTTTATCGCTATATAAGCGATTTCTTCCAGACAAACTTTTCGAAAGAAATAATGATTGTAACTATTGCTGGTGGTGTAGGTACTAATAAAGTTATTATATTCGCGAACTGCGAGAGCGTCGCTGTACACTCGCTTCTCCCAGTTAATCCTCCCCGTTAATTTCCCGACAGAATAGTGAGTTAGTTATAGTACCTATAAGATTTTATAGTATACACGTAGACGTACCATTAGGCTCAATTCATACTACTACTACTACATACTCTGTCATACAAGGGTGTGCACAACACCACTGATTACAACGTAAGGCTCAATTCATACTAAGATGGCAGCGGCCGGCAGCGCACTTTCAGTGTGAAAGAATTTTAGAATCGCTTGAAAAACTCGACTCTCGCCGCTCGCGGCCGCCGGCGGCCGCCCGCGCGCCTCGTTTTTCAAGCGATACTGTAGCCCGATTCTCGTAATAACAAATAGTCCAAATATCGTCGACGTTTCGTTGTCGTTCGATCGAAGTCCTATCCAAAATCGGTATTCTCGTATACCATACTATACGTAGTTCGATAGGACTTCAACTCAATTGGATCGAAACTAAACGATTAGTCAACGCTTCATTGTTCTGTACGTTTTGCTATTCCCGGATAGATGGCGTCCTAATAAATATTTGGTCTTATTAGGAGTTTTGTGAGATGAGCTAAGAGCTTAGGTTTTGGGAAACTCAGGGTTGATTCGTTTCCGTTCCCTCCAAAGACATACTAATTGAATATTAATTAAAAGACACGTTTTCCTCTATTTATTAGTTTATTCTATCTCTCTTACTCTAATTATAATTACCTTAAAACCATCTCGCTCACACTATCTTTATTTACTCTTTTCACTCATAGCGTACGATCCTATTTTCGTCTCACTCACTCATGTTCCAGCTTAGTGCTCAATATCTCTAACTCTAACATGGGGTATGGAACGCGAATAGGCGCGTTCCATACCCCATATCTTACATATTACTTATTTATATTTTGCCGTAGCAGCTGCATTTTTGTATTTCTTGCTGTGCAGACAAATTTAATAGTAAATACGTAAGTCCGTGGCTCATTTAAAAGTTATTTTATTACTTTGACTCGCACCACAAGAAAATAAGAAAAGCAAAATTCGTCTCAATTAACCAACGTTTGTTCAACGACTCTTGAATCGCGGAATTTGACGCTTACTCGTTGGCATCCGATCGGTAGTGACGTCATTTTCATACGAGAATACCATGTAGTCAACGTTATAAAACGATTGAACGACGATTATTATACCAGAATACGCTCCTACGATAGTTTAATCGAACGACTTTTAAATCGTTGCCGTTGAAGTAAAATCGACGGACGTGAATACGAAAAGTGTTTCAACGACTGAGTCGCTACGTTAACGTTATTGTTTTGATTACGAGAATCAGGCTATTGGTCTTTTACGTATTGTAGATATGATTAAAATTATTTGACTGAAAGTGCGCTGCCGGCCGCTGCCATCTTAGTATGAATTGAGCCTTACGTTGTAATTAGTGGTGTTGTGCACACCCTTGTATGACAGAGTAGGCAAAAAAGCACATTTCTTAGATTATTTACTACTAGCTGACCCATGCAGCTCCGCCTGCGCTATTTTTACGTTAACTAAATTTTTAATGACAGACATTCGCATCGAATACATAACCTCCTTTTTTATGGTCGGTTAAAAACTGGGAGTCACTTTTTACTTGCTCTCCGAAGCACGGACCCGTTTATTTCAAATGGCGTTAAACGGTCACCCATCTATTTAATGACCTTACCTAGCGTTGCTTAACCCGATCGATTACAAAACCTTGATAACAACTCTCTATGAGTGTTCCCTTACTAATATTTATTATATTATAAAGAAAAAATGATAAAATCGGACCAAGCGTATAACCAAGTACCCATTTTGACTTTAATCCCCTCTCCCAAAAGAACCGTGCTAGATTACGGGATAAAAAGTATCCTATGTCCTACCTCGTAGTAAGATCTCAAATCATGCCAAGTTTCATTGGAATCCATTCAGTAGTTTCGGCGTGATGCGCAGCCGTGATACAGACAGACAGACAGACAAAAATTAAAAAAAAAAATACTTTTTCGGCCTCAGTATCGGTTATAGAATGCCCTCCAAACATAATTTTCAAAATATCTTCAATGTACATAATTGGACCTGTTACAGTTTTATTATAAGTATAGATAGATATTACAGTGATTTAGAGAAATCGTAGGGTAGGCAGTCTTTTTGCCTGTATGGGCTGCACGCCACTGGTTGTAATGTATGGAACTTTATGAGGCATGGCACACCGGCTACGTATGCGTCATTAGATCACGCAAGCGGTGTGCTATGCTTCATAAAGATCCAGACATTACAACTTCATAGTAGGTACGTGCACGTACACGCACACGCTTATAGTATACGTCTACGCATTTGGTTTACCGTGGCATTTATTGTGCAACTTCGTCTGTCTATCTGTCCCATTGATATTTTTGTTTATATTTTAGTTACTACTTATGCTATCGATTTAAAATTTGGAAAAGTTTTAAATATTACCTCTTCAAAGCCGAAATGGAGCGTCCAAATTTTAAATTGAGACTAGGTAGGTACTAACTATATCAAATAAGTTATCATGTGAAAGAGCTTCATACATTCCGATATATATATTTCAAACAGATTTTTTATTTTATTTTATGTCACGTATTGTCTCACCTGTACAATGCACAAACACAATGCAACTAACCTAGTAAGTGTACACAATGTGTCGCCCTCGTGCAGTCTTCTCAGCCGAGATATTTTGAGAGAGATATAGAGAGAGAGAGAGCAGAGCAGGGTGGAGAGTACACAGCCATCATAGTTGCAGTAATTTCATGTATAATATCGTCATACTGCTAAGCGAAAAATAGTAGTTTGTTTATTCTACAGTCACTAGTGAACTGTGTACACTATAGTTTAAGCAATGTCCTTTTTAACCGACTTCAAAAAAGGAGGAGGTTCTCAATTCGTCTGTATATATATATATATATATATATATATTTTTTATTTTTTTTATGTATGTTCGGGCATAACTCTGTCAATTATGAACCGATTTGAAAAAAAACTTTCTTCCATCTATTCTTCAATCCATTGATTGGGTCCCATAAAAAAATTATTGCGTAGTAATAAGTAGTTCCTGAAAAACAAGAATGGTGACTGCGCACTGAGAGCTGCAGGAAAGCCTATATCGATGACTTTATGTCGCTTTTTAAGGACAAAAATGGTCATAACTCTGCCAAATATTTACCAATTTCAATTATTCTTTTTTTATTCGAAAGAAGAAACCACTGTATTAAATCTGTATGAATTTTATTACAACCGGATAAGAACTTCCTGGAGAACCATGAACGATGTGGAGAAATTTATCTGGTAAAAACCATAAAACTGATGTTCTCCATTACATTGCTCTGACAATTATGAACCGATTGCGATGATTCTTTTTTTCTTCGAGAGAGTAAACTGCTATGATGATTCCATGCAAATTTCATTACGACCGGATATTTTTTTCTGAAGAAACATGAATTATGTAAAACTATGTAGACGATAATGTGATCATAACCTATCTAGATAATTTTACGGTTTTCGATGGTTCAATCTTTATATATGAAAATATCACTAAACAGTTTAAAATAAAATCTTTTTAAAAAAAAATTGAACCGACTTCAATATCACTGAAAAGTATAAAATAATTTAAATATTATTGAAGTTGGTGCCAAATATACACAGCCGGTAAGCTAACACCAACTTCAATGATATTTAAATTATTTTATACTTTTCAGTGATATTGAAGTCGGTTCAATTTTTTTTTTAAAAGATTTTATTGTTTAACTTTATTTTAATCTTTCTCGCGTCGTATTTCCTCATTGTTGAGGGTCGTGATTACCCCCAAATGACACACTATATTAGATAAGACAACTTGACACCATCTTTTCCTGTTAGCGGAAATTATTCGGAGCGGACCTAATTTCATTACGATATAAGCCCAAAGCAATGTTTTACTTTTATTTTAGACTAAAACCTTATTTATATTTAGTCGCTTGCCTTGGAGGAGGCATGTGGATTTATGATGATTATTTATGTAACTTTTTATTACGCAGTGTTAAGCAGATAACAATACAAGATGGACAATTTAGAAGACTCGGAAAATACTGCTAAGGTTGCAGACTCTGCGTACTCACACAGCTGCAGCAATAGTCAGTCTAGAAGAAGGTAAAGCTCACTAATAACTATATCAATACATATTAATTAGTGCAGGAATGTTATTTGGTAGGTAAGGATATAAAAATACATAACACATTTTTATTAATACTACCAAGTGACAAGACAAACAGGATGCTCGCCTGATGGTAAGCTGCCTATAGACAGCTGTATTGCACTGCTACGGATATTAAGTCTATTGGGCTCGGTAATTTCACCAGCTACGTTGCCCTCCACACAGGAACACAACAATGTGTCCACATTGTTGCTTGGCGGCAGAATATCTGACAATGCGGGTGGTGATGGTTAGGTATGTACACCTACCCGCGCTGCTACCACCCGTGGCAGCGCGGGGTACCCATGAGGATTTCCTCACGAAAACAAAAAATGTATGTACACCTGGACCGTCCGTAGCATATGAGAGTTGTAGTGTGTATATCAGACTAACTTTAAAATAAGTATACCTACCTACAGATTGTATTACTTGACACTGAGCCATATTAGTTACCTTCGGTAAAAGTTATATAATAGAAAGAAGCCCTATAAGGCCTGAGTGGTCTAACGGGCACTTTTTGGGCCTCCATTTCTTAGCTACGATCCGGTGACCTCGGGAAATCAAAGGTTTTGTCTGTGCAATTATTTATGAAGTTTTAACAATAACCAGTAGTTGACTGGAGATAATCTTGCGGGATTAATACCGCCAAGTGATGTCGGAGGTGCCGTACTACGGCTAGGTGCCAGGGGTCTAGTACAAGTTTTGTTAGATGAAAACAATCTTACTTTTTTCAACCCCCGACCAAAAACGAGGGGAGTTATAAGTTTGACGCCTATGTCCTTCCGGACATAACAGACGGATCAGACATACAGACAGACTTCCGTCTGTCTGTATGTCTGATCAGAAATTTAGAACATAATATGTAAATCCGATGATACGAAATAAAATGGTAACATTCACCAGGGTTTGATGATGATCAGCAAGAAGGTGGTAACAGGATCTCGGCCCCAATAAACGTAGCCCCATCGAGTTTGGGCTCGCTGGATAGGTCTCGATGAGTAGTTGCTAGAAAATGCTGATCAGGGTCTGAAGCAGGAAGGTGGTCAAAGGATCTCTGCACCAATAACCGTAGACCCACAGAGTTTGGGCTCGTTAGATATGTCTCGACGAGTAGTTGCTAGAAAAATGGTGATCAGGGTCTGATGCTGGAGCAGGAAGATGGTCACGAGATCTCTGCACCAATAAACATAGACCCACCAAATTTGGATTTGTTGGATAGGTTGTTACGAGTAGTAGGTAGAAAAATGATGTTCAGAGTCTGATGATGGGAGCAAGCATGAAGGTGGTGACAGGAACTCGGCTCCATTAAATGTAGGATCCACCGAATTTTAAAACTATGGTTAAATCTTGACTAGTAGTTTGTAGACAGATACTGATCAGGGTTTGATAATGGCGCAGGAAAGTCATTTTAAGAATTCGTTCAGCTTTATGGGTCGGGGGTATAAAAAAATAAACTTGTTATCGCACTAGTACTAGACGCCCTGAAACATTTCTATAGGATAGGCATTAGTCATATTAGTCAGATTACACTGGTTCTACCGATCTATCATCAGCACACGTACAACAGTTTACGGGTTGTTCTGTGATCGTCTTTCTTAGACAGGAGCAGGGTGGTAACACTGTTGGAAAACATTTTGAGAAGTTTACCTCAAAACTCAAGTCAAAATACTACTAAAAACCCTTAAAACATTTTCGTTAATAGTAAAATGTAATACTGTGCAATTTTTGAACCGACATACTTATAGTGAAGTTAATTTTTTAACACAAGATAAGGGCCACACACCATTTAGGGAGCAGTGAGAAATATTAGCCCACATATGTGTTTTTTAAAGTAATTTCATAGGTAATTAACATGTTTTAAGTATTTGCAATACCTCTAGAAATCCCCATAAGAAAAACCCCTACAGAATATTCTCGATCTAGCACACAAGGTGGTCGACATGTGGACTATTGTTGTGGCAAGCATTGTTATTGTACTGATAGTCACTTCCGCTCAAAGCGTATATAGAGCTCCTCATGTGGTTGATATCAATGGGTAATTCAGAAGGCGCACTGCCTTCCTGAAGAGGAAACACGTCTCTGGAGATTAAACCAGTAGCTATGATCTTATCCCCCTGTCGTTTGGAAGCTTAATTATTTATTACTTATTATTTCACCAGACTTCAAAAAAAGGTGGAGGGAGGGGGAGAGCGAGAGGAGGGTGCGAGACAAAATAGAAACTCCGTTTTAAGCGGGTGTCCATAAGACACTTCTCAATTTTTTTTGTATGGTTAAGGTATAATAGGTCGGGAAACGTCAGAAAACTAACAATAGTATTTTGTTAAAAAATTAGTTCTTTCCTGTAGTTTCCCATATGTCATTGATACCCAGAATTTGATCGCTATTACTGACATCGGATGGTGTAAAATAATATATCTCGTCGTATCTCTAAGCGAGCCTAAAATCTTTATTATACACTAAAAAACATAATTGTGCAAGTTCCCCATTGTGCTGTGTTTGCAAGACCTGTAAAGTTACCTTATAACATGAAACAGTTATGTAATCGAGTTATATATGTTATTGTAATACTTTGTAAGTATTAGTCCCGTTAAACACAGCAACCCCACGCTTTCGCAATATGTACGTAGAAACTTTCACGTGCCGCCCTTATAACGTGACGCGCCTGAAATAATGGTCATAGCCTCGCCTCAAGTTCAGACTTTGTTGGAAAATGAATGATGAAACAAATTCATTTGGACATACCAAGAGTTAGGCATAAAATATACAAATATCTTTAATACTTGTCCGTAACATTTATACACAAATATAAAACGCCGCAGTATATCCTTTCTTATTGGTTCCCTAGGCCATAGAATGAACATTTGGTCCAAATTTTGTAGTCCTAGCTTCGGTAGTTTCGACAGTTTCTGCTCTGCGTTGACGAGTCAGTCACGCGAAAAGGCCTACCTCTTTATAGATATAGATATTAGTATAGATATGAAGTACACGTGACCTAAAGATTTCGTTCTTCGAGATACGTTCACCCTATGTGGTCTGGTCTGGTCTTAAGAAGCACAACACTACACTCCGAACCAAATAAGCTTGAAGGCGATTACAACTTTATTATGCAGCCATAAAACACCCCCGCTGTATATAGTTGACCATTAACGCGGCAGCAAAAAAAGGTTGGTAATACAAAGTTGTTTTTGCTGACGCGCCTAGTTGACAATGTATGCGTTATGTAGTTATTGAGCCGCAAACGAACTTGTAATCGCCGCCAAGCTTATTTGGGATGGAGTATAGGATAGTATATTATGATACAAGTGAGCTAAGTTGCTCGTTATACACGAGGCTGAGGGCTGCAGCCCGAGTCGTAGGCGAGGGCGTATTTCAGCCGAGTGTCTAATGAGCAGAGCTCACGAGTTTCATACGACGTTTTTCAACACATTTGCGAGGAAAAATCAGAAATAACTTACCACACAGCTACAAATACGATAAAAACAAAATATGAAAATGATGTATGGGAAATGGCGCGAGCTTTTTTTTCATGCGCCCAATTCAAGCTGAGTACAGCCCAATACAGCCTACTTCAAAATTATAATTTTAAGTGATAAAATGCAAATATTTTAATATTTCATGACTAATTATTGTTAATTATGAATAATTTGATGATAATAAATGTTCCTTTGACTTAATTAAGGACGAACACATTTATTTATTCCAAAAATGTATGTGGTTTTGCAGCGGCACAAGCCCTCTTCGATGTTTATAAAAAAAAAATATTACCCGGTTAAATTAAGAATGCTCTGTTTACTCGCATACATACAACTTGCAGTAAGGTACTAATTTAACATTGTGGGTATAATTCTATTACGTAATGTCATAATTACGCACGTGTTTCTCACTTTACGAGCAAGTGTGTTGAATAAAAATATAAGTTATTTATCAACGAATACAGCTTGGGCACACGACTCTATTTCTAAGACATTGGTATACACATCGTGTTAAAAATGAGTTATAAAGACATCATCATTAATTGAGACTAGAATTGTAGTTTCTGATCATCAAGTGAAGGCAACCCATACGCTAACACTGTTGACAGAAAAATGCTTGGCTTTAAATTTTTCTGGTACCTCCGAATATTTACCTCATTAACTATTTATTTGTTTGAAATTTAGGTTATCTATAACGATCTTTTAAAAAGGCCTGACGAGTCCAGGCACTTCTCTAGTTCTATATAACTGTTACCAGGTAACCTTTATATAAATTTACTGTTATTGAAATATTTTTACAGCCACAGTTCAAAATCGACAAATTCCGGTAGTCATTCAAGTGGCAGCAGTGGCTATGGCGGCAAACCGTCGACTTCAGGAAGCAGGTAATATCATATTTTGCATTTGTTCGTAAGTAGTGTAATCATTTTAATTTAAAAATTAAAGATTTGTACGTACGTACGTTATGTACTCGAGAGAAAGTGCAATTTATAACTCGCGTGTAACAAGACAAACTACACACTCGTTATTAATCGGTATTTTTCTTCACACCGAGCACAATGCACTACCATCATCACTACCATCATCCTACCTCGATGGGCCCGTTGGTCTAGTGGTTAGACAAACTGGCCGCTTCCCGATGAGTCGTGGGTTCGATTGCCACCGAGTGTCTGAGTGTTAATTATCTACTTATAAAATTATGAACTTACAAAAAGAAGTAAGTATTTGTATTAGTTATCTAGTTACAACTAGGAGAGTATACATGCTCTCCTAGTTTGGTATCAGATGACCATGTGTGGATTGTCTCGAGATATATTATAAGTAGGTACCCTGTTTTTCTTTACAAGATCAAAAATGGAACAATAAATGTATGAACGCAGGCGTGATGGCAGCCAAAGATAATTGGTAGGGTTAAATACTACATTACAACCTACTGGCCCTATTTGTTAATATATATGTTATACATTTTATATTTTCTTGGTAAAATAAATAAATTCAAATTCAATTCCACACAATTTATTCCTAAAACATATAGTTAATGAGACTTTTGTTAGCGAAGCCGGTAGCCACCGAGGAGGTGTGATAGATCGATCGATATCATTGTGCACGTGTTCGTTACATGCCCGTCGCCTCGTATGTGATTACGTGACTACCGTAGAGTGTCTCTTTCCTCCGTAAACCCTCGGCTGAATTTAATACGTCACAATGATTTTGTACCTATAAATTTACGGAATGGAAAGTTACATTACGTTTTTTGTATATATGTTAATTATTACTGTTTATATGTTAATAGTAATAACTTGGGGCTGCCGCCAAAAAAAGACAAAGAGCCGAAGAAAAAGAAACTACCAAAAGTAGAGACCGCTCCCAAGGTCGAAGTGGAAACGGAGATCAGGCCTCCGGAGCCCGAAGCTCCCGTGTTCGTCGTACCCAAGGAGGAACCTCGCCATGGTGGGTGTCAGTTTTTTAAATTTAATATTGAATATTCAAGATGGGAACTTATTTATATAAATAAAATAATCGTATAGCATTTTCCATTCATTCGTATAGCTTGTAAAACAAAACCTATCACATTATAATGATACAGAGGCACACTTATAAGGTCGGGGAAAAAGTTTTTTTGTATTTTAGGTAAGTAATAAATATACAAATTCAAGACATTGTTTTCAAAATTTAATTACATTCAACTATAATACACTAGCGGTCCCCCCGGCTTCGCACGGGTAAAAATATAAGTTTAGATAAAGCAAAATACCTTTAAAGTAGATTTATTGGATCGATTTTAACACCCTTAGCAATTGAACTCTGAATAACTCACTGTAACTACTCGTTTCAATGATTTTGTTGAAGTGTTATAGCTAAGTTTAAGGTAAATCGATCATCTGCAAACTTTATCGACAGTTTCCCAGAAGAAATCGCTACTTAGCGATAAACCACCGATTGTACTTACCACCTATCGTGATTGTAATATTGTTATTATTTGTTTTAATAGGGAATATGCACAATTTTTATTTTTTTAGAGTTTAATACAGATTTTGGGCTTTTTTAAAGATATAAAAAACAACAAAGTTAATATAATAATAATAATACCAGCCCTTGTTTATGTCCCACTGCTGGGCACGGGCCTCCGCTCAAGATGTGGGGGCTTAGGCCATAGTCCACCACGCTGGCCAAGTGCGGGTTGGCGGACTTCACAAGTCATTCGAGAGCTAGTTAGGCTTTCTCAGACATGCAGGTGTTGTTGTTGTGTTGTTGTGTTGCCTCACGATGTTTTCCATCACCGAAAGCTAGTAACAATCGGACAAAGACGATTCGCACATGATTTATTGAAGAAATCAGAGGTGTGGGCCGGGGTTCGAACCTGCGCACCTTGTTTCCAAGGCAAGCGCTCGCCCACTGAGGTGTTTCCGCTTAATAAAAAGAAAATATTTTCTAATAAAATTAATCTTTCAATAATGCACTTTTACAACTAGTGTATTGAATTATAATTATAATTTCTTATTATAATTTTCATTTCTTATTATAATTTTCATTTCTTATTATTTGTCTAGGTATGATGGCCCTTTAAGTTAATTCGGTAGGTACAAATTAGATTCCATGGTCTTCTTTGAATGAAAGATACAATGTTTATTCGAGAGATTTTATTCTTATTATTGGATTAGTTCAATAAAATAGTAATTGTCTATTTTTTCAAACAAGCTTTTTTAAAAATTTTTGAATGCGGCTATTAGTTTTTGTAAGAATAAGAGACTGTTTCTGTTCAGTGAATGTTGATATCTTTATTATTTCGGTTTTCAGTAACCGAAATTTGTCGCTTGTTATTTCACCTGTATATAGCCATGCTTTATATATTTTGGTTTTATCACATTCTTGTCATAGAAACATTTTTGATACTCTAAAGTATATTATCGTAAAAGTGATCGAGTTCTGGATGCTGAGTTGTATTAAATCAATTATTATCGTTACAGAAGGCCAGGGTGATCCGCTATTCCAAACTTCGCGATACCTTCTCTCGTGTATCCTATAGGTACCTTCGCCATTATCATTAACATCGAGACATCAGGTACGAGGTAAATTATAGACTGGGATATATTGGTACTAGGAGTATATATACATGGTATGTATATTAATTTATGTTGTCATTTTTAAAGATTATTTTTGGAGTCATCGTTGCGGTTATAGCCTTTTTTTTCAGATAGTATTTTTATAACTTTAAGGGTGTAGGTGCAGATTTATCTTCCGTCTAATTTTTGTTGTGCAGATGCGCAGACGGTGTCTCCGGTCCACGCGATTCCCGAAATTGCTGTCGATAAAATGGACGTCTCTACACCTGATCAAAATAGCTTGAAGAATGAGGTAATTATAACATATTCATTACCTATTCGGTAGTTGCGCTTAAACACTTTGAGATAAAATCCAACATGTACTCGACTTATGGTTTTGTTTTTAGGTTGTTGTGTGCACAATGCCTTTGACGAGCTCGTCCAGTAACGTCGGCACTGGGCGTCTGACTCCCACCTACAATTCGGTAGGTCTTAATGCATACTTATATTGAAATTTAGATGTCTTTTTACCCACATTAATTCAACTAGAAAGTTGCGCAAGTCGTATATACCGAAATATATTTTCCTTCTCCTTATTTACCCTGTAAGAATGCCTAGTTTGTATACAGTTTTAATTTTAAAATATTGAGCACCTTAGAAGGTTCAGTCGAAGTAGTGTTTAGACACCCTGGCTGCTACCCAAAAGGTCGTGGGTTTTATTCCCATCCAGGACAAACATTTGTGTGCATGAACAGGTCTGTTTTCGGTACAGTTTGTGATCGGATCCCTTTGTGTCAATTGGCCCCGGTTTATTATTCAATAACAAGTATAAATTATAAAAGTACTAAAAGCCCGACTGCGAACGCACAGAATGATCTTATATTACATTATACATGTATAAAACGTATACTTACACATGTTTATATATTTCAGCTCGTCTCGTTTAGACCTTACATTTTATACCTATATTGATGTTTTAGAATCTACAAAAATACAAAATAAACGGCTGAAGGCCGAAATTTTAAGGTTTTTGAAAAAAAAATATGTATAGCATACTCAGAGTAATTAGAATGGAGCTAGTATCGCGTCGATTCCCTGAACAAATTTTTCGTGGCACTTTTGCGGCGTGCGGGAGGCGAATTCACGCATACCCACGCTATAATAAACTCGCAACACATTCAAAAAGATACGCACACAAATAAAGAATGACCTGAACATATGAACAAAATTTGGCAGAGGGGTTAGCGCGTCATGATCTCTCCAGTGAGTGGTATCTCCTCTATGATAGCATATGTCACTCCCACAACTAAGACGAATCTACCGACATACTATAAGTCAAAATCCATTATGCCATTTACGCTGTAGGCCATGCCAAAGAAATAGACATACATATGTACTTTTGCAATAAAAGTGTTAAAAAAAGCTATTCTTTTTACCAAGTTTTTGACCTTGGAATATCTGTAGTCGCGGACATCCTACGTTAAGTAGGATTTGAGACTAGTTTTAGGGTGCCAAAATAAAGGTTGATGCAAGTTTATAGCTACCTCTCACTTTATGTCATCTTTATATGGTCATATGGTCATAATGCAACATTATCGAGCAGGTGGTGTGAAAAAATATATATACTGACCTATGTACTTATACATGGAGAGAGCTATGCTCGTAGTTTCTTTGCGCGACAGAATCCGAAATGTGGAGATTCGCCGAAGAACTAAGGTCACCGACATAGCTCTCAGAATCTGCAAGTTGAAGTGGCAATGGGCAGGCCACATCGCTCGAAGAACCGATAACCGTTGGGGAAGAAAGGTTCTCGAGTGGCGACCACGAACCGGAAGACGCAGCGTTGGCAGGCCTCCCACTAGGTGGACAGACGACATTGTGCGCGTCGCAGGTAACCGGTGGATGCAAATAGCCAATTGTCGTTCATTGTGGCGTTCTAAGGGGGAGGCCTATGTTCAGCAGTGGACGTCTTCCGGCTGCTGATGATGATGATGATGATGATGATGTACTTATACTATTTGTCCATTCTATGCTCTCCCTCATGTTTGTATTTATTTTCCCGATCCATTGATAGTCTTTGTTTTACACATAATTACTGTTTCATTCGTGATAATAAAATATGTTGCATTCATTTTTAGGATTATGTTTTAATTTGTTATAGGTAATGTATATTTGTTACAGGATGGCTTCTCCTGCGTGATTTCTATGCACGATGGTGTGGTGATGTACACAACATCTTCTCTCACCATGACTCTCGGTTTCCCTAAAGACATGTGGATTGGGAAATCTTTCATCGACTTCGTGCATCCAAGTGTAATTGCTATTTATTTGCTCGAGCTGCACTATGATTATCTAATTGCAAATTATTAATTTAATGAGACATTTAAAGTTTCGTTTCTGTAAAGTTTGTACTTTGATAAACATGTGTCGTTATTTATTTTTATGTTAACTATATTTTAAGTATTTAATTATTAAAACCTGACTGCGACCATAATATACTTCAATTTCTTTAAATGTAGGTAAGCTTATATAAACTTTTGTATTTTAAACAAAAAAAAAATTGTTTTTGTAAATAACAAAAACAAAATAGCGGCTGACGGAGGTCTTACTTTTTAAATATAAGTATGCCCTAAGACTAGGGCATTCCTGTCACAGAGAATCCTATAACAAATATGAATACATATAACGAGACGTCAAAATATGTTATCGTACATCAAGTCGTTTTGGCTGCAAGTCGCGAAAATGTAGACAAGCATACATGGTACAGTCGGGTTCTCCTATTGTTATTATTTAACATAACTGTGAGTTATTAAAGCGTTAGTTTAAAAATGCTTGAATTGATAAGAAACGGAAAATTTCCGTAAAAAACTAAGTATAGAAAAATTTCACAGGACCGCAGCACATTTGCGTCACAAATCACGAGTAGCGTGGCTGTCCCGAAAATCGTAAACGGTACGCATGGGAAAGGTAAATTTTGATTACTTACAATCCATTGTGCCAATTTACTGTAGTTTTTGTTTTAAATTCATAGCATTGCGACACTCGCGTTATATAGGTAAGGCTATTATAGTGTGTCCATGTTGTAATACAAATTTAAAGTATTTGAACAACATAAGCAGTTGCTGTATGGGAATTGGGCGATTATTTTGGTTTATTTTATTTTCACAATAATGAATTTAGCAATTGGCCAATTCCTATCGCTATATCAGCGGCACTATTATGCCCGCCTTGTATGACGCCTATTTCGTCCCTTTCTTTTTGCTGCTTCGCAAATACTTCCAGGAACAATGGGGAACTTGCATAAAAATTCACGGTATTTTTGGCAAGTAAATGTCTTTCGTAGGCTAGGTGCCTACGAAAGACATTTACTTTCTCTGAAGTGATTACACTAGGAATCATTATGAGTATCATTCTGATTTTATCAGTTGTAATAAAGTGTAATTTAATGAGAATATTTTAATAATACTATTCTGGGACAATCCACACATGGTTATCTGATTCCAAACTAGGCAGGCCTGTACTATGGAAACCAGACAACTCAAACTTAAATTTTTTTTGTGTAAATACCATACCTACTTAAAAAGATAAAACACCCAGACCCTTGGTGGAACTTGAACCCACAACCTATTGGGTAGCAGCCAGGGTGTCTAACCACTAGACCAACAGGCCCGTCATTTACAGCCTTAGTTTCTTTCACTCGCCTTAAAAAGTATTGTGATGTCACGTTGTCTGTGAGCGTTTTCGCTTCAACGAAAAAAGTCAACTTTTGATTTGCAACATTGATTTGCATTATTATTTGTGCACATTTTAACAATTTTGTTTTTGGTATCTCTAAGCGATCCTAAAGATTATGAAAATAGTGCAAGTTCCCCATTATTGTTCCTTCAAAAGAAGTTCCCAGCTCTTACAACGAAGAAAGCAAGTTTCGTTTATGAATTTAATTCTAAAATGTCGTGTGTTCATATTTTTTTACCAACCAATATTTTTTACCAATTTTAGTTTTGATTACGTCGAAATAGTTATGAGGGAACATATTTACATGTATGATTGCACGATTGGCACATGGATGAATGAAGAAAATGCTTGTTAAATGCCAGAAATACGATCTATTTTATAATTTGATACTTTTTTTATTAAATTTATATATCTAGGGGATACGTTAAACGTCGTGCTGACCATTTATTGTTGAGGTTTCAATTATCATTATTCAAATTATTCTCATGTTTCAATTTTTGTTCCTTTTAGTAAATAGTATAACTCACTTTTGTGCAAAACTACCCTCAACAATTATTATTAATTTACTAAAAGTAACAAACAATTGAATCATAAGAAGAATTTGAATAATGACAACAATAAATGGTCGGCTCTACTTTTCATAGGAGACCCTAACGTCTCCACCCCGACATATGTCTTATAGTATGCATACAACAAGCATTCACTTCCACGATAGTTGTAAGATTAAATTTATTTATACCTGTATATAAATAAATAATGTTTCGAATTTTACAAGTACAAGCCCATGACTTTGAGGGAATACCAAAAAATTCCTGAAAAGAAGTCTCAGGGTGTCTTTGATTTTGATTCGATACGATTTTTGGGAAATCAATATCTACGCCTGTAATATTAAGTAGTTGTTTCAAAAAGCACCCTTTACTATTGCACTATATAGTGCCACCATATCAGTATCAAATTCTGAATCAAACGGTAAATCAACGGATATTATGAGTTATTTTTAAGGTAACGGTTCTATTTATTGTTACAACTAGCTGTACCCGTGGGTTCGCAGGCAGCCAGTATTTTTCACGTTATATCTACTCAGAAAATCAAATACACACATCAAAAGTGTCTAGGGATCAACATATATTTTTGCAATAACTTTTCTCCTGATTGATATTAATTAAAATTTTCTTTAAGGATTCATCAAATAAAGTGTTTTCGTTTGTCACAGTAACGATAAACCAAGTCACCTTTGCATTAATAAAGAAATTTGCCATTTTCCTAATAAAGGGATTTTTGACATTTGAACCACTAACACAAAAGTTCGAAAAAAAGACTGAAATAACAGTTTTCTTTAAAATTTTATTGGGTAACTTAAACAATTAATAATCCGTGTTTCTACCGCGAACACTAACAACACAAGAACATCGGTTTGGCATACTCAAAATGAGTTCATCCAAATCACGCTGTGGAATGGCCGCCCATGTTCGTTGCAACAACAAAAAAAGGTCTTCTTGCGACTGGATACCCTCCATATTCGGCAGAGCTCTTCTCTGTAGCATATCCCATGCATGCTCAATCGGGTTCAAGTCTGGCGACTGAGCAGGCCAGGGCAGGACATTGATGTTAGCTGCGGCGAGAGTCTGTCTTACAACTCTTGCGGTGTGCGGTCGTGCATTATCATGCATTAACTGAAATAAGGGACCGATTTGCACTTGTAGAGGAACGATGACGTCTGATACAATCGTCTCAGCATAAATTTGAGCGTTGAGGTTGCCTCTGATCCAAATCAACTCAGTTCTTCCGCCGATCCAAATACCCGCCCATACCATGATGGTTCCACCACTATAAGGATGGACTTCCTGGCAGGATTTTAATCGCTGTTGGCGTCCAGGGGTTCTCCAGTGTCGTATACGTCTTGTATCCGGTCTCATACCAAAACGAGACTCATCAGAAAAGCACACGAAACACCATTGTTCTTCTGCCCAATTTCTGTGTTCAAGAGCCCATTGATATCGAATCCTACGATTGTGCATTGCTATAGGTGGTACCCGTAGCGGTCTTCGGGAATGAAGGTTCACTTCATGCAAGCGGTTTCTGACTGTTTGGTCGCTAATTAAGTTCCCTGAAGAGTGATGAAGCCTCACGGCTAACATCATGGCAGTTATTGTTGGAGCTCTTCGAGTTAAGATTTGAATATATCGGTCTTGTCTCCGTGTGGTGCAGCGATACCGTCCTCCATGGCGCTCAGCCACGGTACCAGTGCTTCGGTAACGTGTCCAAAGTCGACTGATAACACTCTGACTTGTATTCAGAGCTAAAGCCACAGTACGTTGCCGGGAACCAGCTTCTATCATTCCCACGGCTCTGAGCATTTCTTCCCTGCTTAAATGACGTCGCCGCTCCATAATAACGTTGGTTTTAATCAGTAGTAGGGAAACAGTAGCACTAATAATGTCTTCAATGCGTTGTATGTTTTTATAGGGAAAATATTGACAGCTGATTTTCATCTTTTACTCGAATTTGATTCACAGTTCCTGATTCAAATTATGAAATGCACCAAAAAGGATCCATATAAATTTATAAAATCATAAATTTATTACAAAGCCACATCTCAATCTCAAGAAATCCGCTTAAAAATGCTTGATCCCTAGACACTTTTGATGTGTGTACAAGCGATACGAGGCCTGCTTAGCGCTTGACACCCAAAGAAATTCTACCCAACACCGTCCGACTTGATCCGACTTAAACTTTGAGCACCTTAAATTCTGGCTTAATGTATTAGTTAAAACAATGGAGCCGCCGTGATGCAGCGGTAAACCGCCTACTTTGCAAACCGGAGGTCACGGGTTCAAATCCCGCACGGAACAACAACTTTGTGTTATTAGAACCCACACGATCCGGCCCGATCGATTATTATTCGTATCTGTAATAAAAATGATACATTAATTAAATCAAAATCATTCTATAATTCAGTGCTCCCCAACCCGGGGTGCAGACCCGTGGTCTGGAGGCTGGAGGTTACGGAAGACTATCTAGCCCAGTAGTGCCCGGGTTCAAACCACGCTTTGGGATTTTCTTTTTATACTTTTAAACTTCTTATTTTTTAATTTATATTCGTATTAGGCTCCTGTAAACCACGGGGCTCTTAACTATCTGTCGAACTTACATTATTCTTATTAAATGTCTGTTCAGTCCCAAAGGCGTATAACGTGATAATGCATACCTTATGTATTAAAGTTAACCGTATACAGTACCAAATTTACGTTCTAAGCAAATTAAGTGAAAATATTTACAAGTATTTTTTCACTGCTTATGATTCACGCTGTGTGCGCGATGTTTTATACACCAGTTAGTGATACACAATACATCAGTGAAAGTAAAAAAAAACATTCAGTCAGTCCTATTAAAATCTATCCCCATACTACTATATTAAGTGGGATATCATAATGAAAATGCTTCTTTTGCATATTTAAAAATAGATTTATATTTAATTATATGTCGCATTGTTTTTCACTTATGAGTCGGTGTGACTTGATAAATCAGCCAAAAAATACTGTTCCCCTTATCATCGAAGTTTCCACAGGAAAAATACTGAAATAAGTTTTCATGAAATATTACAAGAAAAATAAAACTATGTTTCTAAGTTGCAGAGATAGATTCATTGGAAATCGGTATCCGGTTCGGTCTTTTGCTACCTGAGGTGTTAATGAATAGCTAACATTTTTTGTACGTCCAAAGGTGGCACCGAACCCTCGGTGGACAAGTCAGACTCGCACTTGACGGTTTTTTTTTGCAATGCGAACCATTTGTAAAGATCGTGTCGAACAAATTGCCCCGCTCAGCACTAAATGCTTCGTCTGACATTATAAAAACAACTAATTTTAAATTTAATTCTATCTAAAATTGTATTAACAAAGTTTTACATTATTAAAATTCCATAACTTTTTTTCATGTTTTTGAAGGTCTAGTTTAAAGTTATTTGTATCGGGAAATTGTAACCTAATATAACTAGCTAAATACTATTGATCTATGGTTGTACTATGTTTTAATAGGCAACTTTTGATGTTACACTAAGTTGCGAAGTCTGATGACATAATATCCTTGTGTTGTAAGTGCATGTAACAAACATGAAATAATCTTAATATTTATCGCTGACGGGCCTCGAAATTATGTTATTTTTTTCAAATTGTACTGGAATGACTAGAAATAATTTAAACGATCGGAACAATTATTTAAAAAAGCCTTCTTTTTAAACATAGCGGTTTATTTGAAAATTTTATACTATACCTATTTCTAAATGTCCAAATTATGAAGTTTATTGTGTCGGAAATCATGGAACGAGGATTATAATCATTTCAGGGCCCATTCGACCAAGCTCGAACAAGCATTGTGATCAGTCTTCTTCATAAAGTTCTGGTAGGATTTATTCTAGAGACAATACTTAGACTTTGGTCGCATTTGCCCTTAATTGATTATTTTATTACTGACTATGTGCAAGACAGGAAATAAACATCGATTCGTGACACCCAAAACAGGTTAAGTTTGTCTTCATTTTAGTTAATGTTGTGAACAAAATATAGCCATATTTTCATTTTATAATAATAAGTGGATGTTATGTGAATATACTTATTATAATAGAATAAACCATTTGCTATAAAAACAGTAAATAAAGATTTCAGCATTGAATTTGCAATAAACACAGGTATGCTACAAAATTTTATGGCTATAACGGGCCCGTTGGTCCAGTGGTTAGACACCCTGGTCTCTACCCAATAGGTCGTGGGTTCGATTCCCACCCAGGGCAAACATTTGTGTGCATGAACATGTCTCGGTGTTGCTTATTTATATATGTACGTATGTTTTATAAGTATGTATTTAAAAACAAAGTTTATAAGTATACGAATTAGTTATCTGGTTACCTTAATACAGGCTCTGCCCAGTTTGGGATCAGATGACCGTGTATGGATTGTCCCAGGATATTATTATTATGTGTGTTTATGTGTCTTCCTGTGATTAAGTTTATTGCAGAACTTGAATACGATTTACATATTTCCATCCTCAGCTCAATCCCCAGCTAATTCTGTATCGAGTATGGTTTGCCGCATCCGACGGTACAGAGGCTTATCTTCGGGCTATGGAGTCAAGAACAGGGTGGTCACGTTTATGCCGTTCCTGCTGAAACTGACCTTTAAAAATGTCAGCGATGACGAAGGAAAATTCATCTATTTAGTGATACAAGCAAAACCTTTCTACTCTGCGTTTAAAAGTAAGAGTGTACCTATTTGTATGCAAATAATTATAACGGGGAGATATATTGATAGAGGAATGTTGAGCCATTAGCGTGCGAACTATGCAGCGTTGATTTCAAATGAGTCTTCCCATCTTATTTATGAAGCCAACACGAATGACTTAATGTGCTATCTTCATGCCCAATAATTATTGGGATTTGTTTATTTACTTAAGTAAGAAGATACTAGCGATTTTACCAAGACTAACCCGAGTAAGCGACAAGTCTACCGCTCGTCATTTAATACATTAGTTACGTACCTATCAAGTTCTAAGTACCTAATATAGGAGTAATCACAACTACAACTCGTGTTCACAATTCGAACGAGTTAATTGATGATGTTTACATTATAAATATGTAGGTACTATCTCAATCTAAAATTTTATCGACGGAACAAAAAAAAATTTGTTCTATAAATTGATCTAAAAATTTCGTACGTGGCTATAAAAGCAACACACTTTTGTCCAAATAATGGCAGTCGTGTATTTTTAATCACTCTGAGTGATCAAACGATATCACTATCTATTGTATTAACACAATATACAAAATTATAAAGTATATAGCCAATATTTATAGTTATTAATCATTAAAATTGTTAATAATATTTGTATCACATTATTTTTTATTTCTGACAATATTACCCTTCATTTTACTCTGTCGCATTGTGAACACAAGTTTAGGATAGATTATTTCCAACAAAGTTTGGAATGGGCGCTTAAAATCAGTAGTTATACAGTGCCCTTCATCGGAATGTCCCTATATTTGTGCAATATCGATTTGCGGTTCAAATACGAGCTAGTAATTACCTGGTGGACGGTGTATTACAAATGAGTGTTCTGCCATATAAAAATAACATGAGTGGCATCAATTAATGTTCTGTGGTTATATTTTTACATTAGACTGTTGTATTTAAATGGAATTAATTGTTGATGGTTAAAGTTAGAGCTCAGTCATGTATGTAAGTGTATGTCTTGGTGCTTAGCCCACATTAGTAACTTAAACTTTATTGATGCTAGTAGCTACAAAGACTTAGAAACAACGTGTTAATTTATGTGATTTATTTTCTAGCGCCGAATGAAATTATTAAAAAAGTGGTACCATTTGTGATAAGGCATGCTGCTAATGGGATTATAGAATACGTTGACCCGGAATCTGTACCTTACCTGGGCTATTTGCCTCAAGACTTGATGGAGAAAGACGCGGTACGGATGTACCATCCCGAAGATCTCTGCTACCTTAGGCAGATCTACGAGACTATAGTCAAAGAGGGTGGCTTGCCAAGATGTAAACCTTACAGGTTCGTATCTATTCCACATGTCTTATAAAAGTAACTTTTTTGAACATTTCTTATTAATTTACAAACCTGTTAGATAGCTAGCTTTTTATACCACACTGAACATAGTTTTTTCTACTGATTGAAATAAATCATACCCCAGAGTTATTGCCATTAAGAACAAACCTTAAATAACAATTTAAGTATATTTATTTAAGGCAGAATAGAATAAAGTATAAAGAGTGTTAGGACAAAGAAAGCTACCTTTAAAAAGTCGATAGTATGTTTATAGTAGTCCTAATTTCGTGTGCTTACTAAATAATTTCCGCTTTAGGATGGTGACGCAAAATGGAAATTATATAAAATTAGAGACTGAGTGGTCCTCGTTCATCAACCCTTGGTCAAAGAAACTGGAATTTGTAATCGGAAAACACCATTTAGTTGAGGTATGTCTTTTTTTTTTTTTTTTTAAGAAGCAAGTATGTTGAATCGCCCTTATTAACTATATACAATTAAACACACCCTACACAACGTGTTGTCGAGTAAACGCTTTATTTACTATAACGAGTCTAAAGTCGGTGATAGACGTACGAATAAGTACGCGTACTTGTGGCTCGGCGACCTTTTTGGAAGTACGCGTACTTTGAAACCGCCGAGTATGTTTGAAATTTCGCTCTTTGTCCGCCACGGCTCGTACGTCTGTCATCGCCACGAGTCACCACGTTGTTTAGGCAGTTCGTGGATGCGCAAAGCTTGTGGTATTTTGTACAATTATGTAATTTTTGTTTATATTATGAATATTGATATTTTTTACTCCCACAATTAAGACGAATCTAACGACCTATTAACAGTAAATATACATATACAGCCGTTTAGGCTGTAGGCCGTGCCAGAGAAATAGACATACCTACGTAGGTACATACTTAAACTCGCTATAAACATAGACCTCCTTCTGAGGCAGTTGGGCAATAATAGATAATCGCCGAGATTTTTTAATGCATTAATATGTACTTTTAAAATCTATTTAACCGATTTCTTTCACAACTGATAATAACTAAAAAGTTGTAAAAGCGTTGATATGAAATTTTATTTTAACTTTTTTCCCAAAACGAATCGAGGCTTGTCGCCATAGTAAAAGTTGTAGAATATGAAAAACCTTTCCAACAATATACCGCTTAACGTTATTGGTCACATAGGCTGGTGTCCACATAGTTTTACCTCCTTTGGGATCCTCCTTTGGGATGTTATTTTTTTCTCGCCTATTTAGAAGATTATCCAATTTCAGATTATTGATTATTATTTCATATCCTTGTAATAACTGGCCAGTATCTTATTGTAAAAAAATATTAAGTTAATATAATATGCAGGGCCCAGCAAATCCTGACGTATTTCAAGCGCCCGTAAAGAGCAAGGGCAAGAAAGTTTCCGAAGAGGACAGGAATAAAACACGAATGCTTAGAGAAAGCATTATCAGGATTATGAAAGAGGTGAGTCCTATGTATGCTATATTATATGGTCCGAAAAAATCACGATATATCACCAGGAGGGGGGTTTATTGAGACATTACGTGTATTATTTTTCGTTGACTACACGATTTCTAAACCAAACAGCGGTACGTGGCCTTGACACTCACCGTTGCCGGCAACGACTTCCCCTTCAACATTTAATCAGTTACCTGTCTTTAAAGATAATATTCCGAAAATTTTAATATAGTTTGTACAAAAAAGATACACGTGGTTTTGGCTTTTAGTTTAAAACCTCACCACATATCACCAGGAAGGGGGGGGGGGGGGGGGTAAAAAGTTGCTAAAAACATCACGTGATTAATGGACGACCCACAAGAGTACCTACACTACCTACTCACTTAGAATATTATACTGGCACAATAATGTTGTGGTGAATAAATTACCGGTCCATACCATCCATACCGGTCCGTTCCATACCATCTGGTTATTACGTACGTAAATTTAATGTACGCCACATTGTAAGCGATTATTTCGGTCTTTAGGTCCATTTTGAAGGCGGGTTGTTTACGTAGGTTTTTTCATGTATTTTGGCATAGTTGTTACCTTAGGTGTATTATTAGGGTACCTTTATCGACGATTGAAATTACTGACTTGTTGGTCTAGTATCCTGGCCGCTACCCAAAAAGTTGCGTATTCGTTTACTGCCCAGGATAATGTGTGCATGAACATGTCTGCTTGTCTTGAGTCTGCTTGTGTGTTACTGTTATTAAGTAATTAATTAATTAATATGTATTTGTATCGGTTATCTGGTAACTATAGTTGATTCTGTACCTACTCTGAGATAATATAACCTCAAATATTTTTTTATGTTTCCTGCGGGATAATAAAGTAGCGAACTTTAAAGTGATAACATTAAAGTAGGTTTTCATTTTAGTGATAACATTAAAGTAGGTTTTCATTTTATTTATTTATTTATTTAGTGATCATGACTTTTGCTTGTATCCAGTGTTACTTTAAAGTTCAATTTCGTGTATCTGATGTTACGTTAAACATATGCCTGTGTGAATTACAGTAATAAAAATCCATCTAACTAACACTATAATAACTGCACTTCTAATTCTATTTGAAGATCCAATAATATCCTTGGAACATCCTCACACTCTTATCTGATGCCCAACTAGACGTAGCCTGTATAATGGTAACCAGACAACTGATACAATACATCTTTTGTAAATACATACTTTAGATAAAATTACATTAACTTCTTCTAATCGTGGTGAATACCTACACCGCCACGGAGTTTGCGTCAGTCTCCTACTAAACCGCCGCGGTGTCTTTGTCCACTGTGTTAACAGGCCCCGGGCTGCTGGGCGCCGGCACATCGGTGCTGAACGAGTAGCGCTGCTCTTCAAGAGTAAAACATGCATGTTCGCCTGACTTAAACACATATCATTTTAAAATCATTTTATTTCTTCCACAAGGTTGATGTGTATTATACAGGGTGTTACAAAATACCCCGTAAAAAATATACCCCAAAAAAGTAAAAAAATATTATTATTTTCACTGATGTGCAAACCCTATTTCAGTAAAAATAAAGAGTAAAACTACGCAGAATGTACTACATTTCTACCTAATTCGCGGAACGACAAAAAATTCAAAAGACCTAACCTAACGAAACAACCTAAAAAACTGGTGGAAAAGTCCAAATGTTGGAAAAAAACTCGAAACAGTTGTAGGATATCGATTAGAAAATTTGAAATTGGCAACATAATTTTTTTTCAACATGACCGTTTTTGAAGCCAGTATTTGAGTATAACGACATCCTTGTATTGAGATAGCACATCTATATAATATTATATGAATGAATAATAGAAAAACGATTAAAGTATACAATTATTAGGTAAAATAGGTACGTAGGCCTTTCTGTTAAATAATCTGGTTCCCTGACATGACAGCTGACTAGGGTTGACAAAATTTTTGGCTTTGATAATTAATTATATTTTTTACGGGGTATTTTGTAACACGTTGTATACCTTAATAGCTGACCCGCGCAGCTCCGCCCGGGTTTTTTTTTGCAACTGTTCAAGTTCATTGCATTTCGCTACTAATCAGTAAGTATGTTTCAGGTTCTTACAAAACCAGCGGAAGTGGCGAAACAGCAAATGAGCAAGCGATGCCAGGACCTTGCCTCCTTTATGGAGAGTTTGATGGAGGATCAACCCAAGATAGACGATGAGTTACGTCTCGAGATTCAAGATCCAGATTACTACGTGAGTTCATAAACTTTTTATATTTTGTGTTTACAAAATACGCGCATTGTCGTGGAGTTGCGGAAACCAGCCCGCTATACCAATACCAATTTAGTGTTTAGACTTAATAATAGTTTGTTAAAAGCCTTGTTCATTTTAGCTTTAAAATACCCACATTGTAATCGTGGAAAAAGAAACTATGCAGGCAAACTATTTTCGATCTTTGCTGTACCTATAAGAATCTAGAAACCAGCCGCTAACCGCGGCTTCTTCCGCGTTTGCTTTACTACAAAAAGTGTTTTTATTCTTAAATAGCCCATAGCGCTGAGGCACTAAACTATATTTGAATTTTTCTTGACGGTGGCTTGTGTTTGTTTCAGGAAAGGGACTCTGTGATGCTGGGCGGAATATCACCGCATCATGAGTACAATGACAGCAAGTCTAGCACTGAAACACCTCTCAGCTACAACCAGCTTAATTATAACGATACATTGCAAAGGTGAGATACAGCCTTTTTAAGCGACTTAATTAACAGCATCTATTGCATTCTATCTGTGCCTTTTGACGCACTGTTGGTGTAGCGGCTAGACACTTGGCTGCTACCAGAAAGGACGTCGATCCGTAGGTATTTGAAAAAAAAAATAAAAAAAAAGTATTTTATTTATTTTAAAACTTTACTATTAATAATATTGATATTTAAAGCAAAAAAGTTAAAAATAAAAATTTCAATTAATTATAAACAATTAATATTTATATAAAAATCACGTGACTTTAAACGCACCAAGATTGGTCAGCTTATAGGTGTGACGTCATAATGTTAAAGCGATTTAATAACAGTACAGCGTTAACGGCTATTACAGGTGACTAGACAATAATATTGAAAATTTATTGCTAAAAAACGACGCTGGACGACGACACTGAACGTCACTGAACGACACTGAATGACACTGAATGACACTGAACGTCACTGAACGACACTGAATGACACTGAACGTCACTGAACGTCACTGAACGTCACTGAACGACACTGAACGACCCTGAACGACGACACAACAAAAAATAGTTTTACTATAAAACTTATATATGATCTTTCCATTTATCACAAAAAAAAATATTCAAATACCCAATTGTGCGCAAGAACATTTCGTTTGACATTTGTGTCTGTTAGTTATTTACCTATAGAATAATATATGTATTTTAATAGTAGATTAGCTGGTTGCCATAGTGGAGTAGGACTATAGTATTGGCTCTGCCTAGTTTGGGATCAGATGGCCGTATGTGAAACGTCCCGGGATATATTTATTGTTTTGTTATAATAGTTCTTATCAGATAAACTCTTGGAAATATGTCCAATCGATTATTTATGCATGAAAAAAAACGTAAACTTTAAACAGGTAAAAACTTTACACGTAGCTTGATTAATACATTATATAAATAAATCTTGTTAATCTGACCCCTATTTTCAGTACTATTGTAAAGCAATTCAATATTTTCTAAATTCAGATACTTCAATAGTCACCAGCCCTACTCCTACGAGGATTATAACACTGCTACTGGAGAAAATATACTCGGAATAAAAGATCCAAGAGCCACAGTCAAGTAAGTATAATTAGATGTTTTAATTAAATGATAGATTGATGTCGAATATAATTCGAATTATTCGAATATAATTTGGAAACGTGTGTTATGGTATCACGGTCTGTGATTTTCATTCATTTCTTTTTAATTTTTTAGATGCCTGAATTCTATCTGAATTAATTTCTTCATCATTATTAGCAACCGAAAGACGTCCACTGCCAAACGAAGGCCTCTGCTTTAAAAGGGAGGGGCTATATTCCCTTCGCTTGGCAGTCGTCTTGTGGATCTCAGTATAGGTGGTAGGTAATCCAATAGAAAGACGCTGCTGCCCGTCTTCTTGTTTTCCCTTAGTCGCCTCTTACGGACACTCAACGGAGATGCGAGGGTGCTATTCTTATCCAGACACCCCACGGGTATTTCTTACCCCAAGTTCAGTTAATTGGTGCCAGTGTTCTATGAGGAGGCTTGTGCTGTTGTCTGTAAGATCATCGTTCGTCCTTTTTACTGCCGTCAAAATCATACCTTCAGAGGTATGTACCGCCGTGTCAGCACGGCGACTACTTTTACTTGCATTGTTAATACAAAAATACTAGCTTATATTCAGTAAAAATATAAGTAGGCCCATTAATTCAGAATTCAGAGTGAATTGCACTATCAACGTGTCATTAAAGTGATCAAAGGTCAACCATCTGTCAACCGGAATAGTTTTCAAGGTGGGACATTAGTGGGGTGTTAATTAAATTTAGGCTTGTGTTTTTCGCCATTACCTTATAGTTTCGGGATTGGCCATCCACACCCACCTGAACAACGTCCTGTATAATGTGAATGTATGCTATGTGTGATGATGATTTATATTGTTACCTAATATTTAACCTACAAAACGCATGGGATTGAATTGGGTATACATATGTACATACATATTATTATTTTATCTATAGGTACAAACAATTGCACTATTTTTTTCAGTCCTCCATCCAGTGGTCTGGATGAGCTCACATGTTTTCATAATATTTCTTCTTACGTTGTATAGTAACAGTTATATCTATGTATATCCAGTCACTGCCTGTCCCCGATGGCTCAAAACTCGCGCGATTCCGGTGAGCCGAGCAGCTCGTGCGAGTCGAACGGGTGTGTGTTGAGCGGCAATAGTACCCAGGGGCTTCGAAGGGACTATCAAACGCGGCTTACGGAAACCCTTATCACCAAGTAAGTATATTTAATGTTGATATTAATTTTAGGGAATTTGACGACTCCATATTATACAAAGTTTAGAACTTGGGCTGAGGTAACCCTCTCAATACTTCACCAAAACTCTCATTGTCAATCTGCCGCACTCATATTCAATCAATTTGTTTGTATAATTCATTGAACTATTATTACTTACGTACTAGAGATATTACAACCATATTCATTCTAAACCTTGCTTTTCCAACATCACCAAGTCTATGCCCAGTGCTTGATAAAGTACCGCTTTTGAGTGCATTAATATCAATTCATTCATACGTAAACAATAAAAACGTCCAACGCGCCGCGAGACGTCACGCCACACGCGACGCGTGACGCCCCGCGTCTCCGTAAATGAGGTCTAACGTTTACCTGCTGTTTTGACATTCTCACTCTCACTCATTTGAATTTCAAAATTCAAACTTACTTTAGCAAAAAGTGATCCGTTTTTTTACATTTGATTGGCGTAATATTGTTTTAGAGGCCAGATCGGCAATTTAGATTTTTTTATGGACTTTAATTAAATAAAATTTGTGTGGTGATAATATATAGCGGGTCAGGTTAAGAGATAATTTTTGTTCAAAAAATTCTAGCTTTCCCCAGGCTCTTAGTAGTTTTATCGTATTACGCTGAAGTTTCTTTAAGTGTACAGATTTTAATAAAATTCGCTTATGGGCTTATGTTATAGCTCAGGGTACATTTCATTTCGAAAATTAAAGCGTTTTTGCAGGATAGGCTATTTTTATCTACTACTATTTAGGTATCACACATAATAGATAGTACCTAACATATAGATAGTAGAACATTTGAAGAATGTAGATAGAGCGATTCTATTATTATTATTTGTTTCTTCGATCCCTATTTTGAATATTGACAACGAATCTGAATCAAACGGGGTTACCAATGGCTTTACTTTTTATAATAGTGTAGAGATGGATCTATATGAATTTAAATATTTTTAACAGACATAATGTGGAAATGGAGAAAGAATTAATGAAGACACATCGCGAGATACGTTCAAGTAGCAAGGGAGAAAGAGAAAAGGTGTCAAACGAGACCAGAAAAAAGAAGAAGGAACATTTGGCTCGCTGTAATGCGTCTTTCCAACCGACGTTGGTTTGCGCGCCACCTACTGAAGCTGAGGTACACGATTCCTAGATATACTAACTGCCGCACTTACAAAAGTCAATTAGGGGCCGTCAATTAATCACGTGAGGCTCGAAAGGGGGGGGGGGGTCCGAAAAAATCACGAAATATCACCAGGAGGGGGGGAGGGGGTATAATGTGTTGCATCCCCTGCGATCTCTCAACGCCCCTCTAGGGCGGCGTGATAGTACTTTTATACTGATAATTAAAGTAATTAGTGCAAAATTATTCCCTAATCATTCCAAAATATCAAAAATGCACAACGTCAATATTCAAGTTTTCACTTGTGCCGGCACTCCCAGAGTGCAACCCGTGGTTTTTTTTATATTTTTAAACAATTCTAAAAAATAACGTTATTTAGTGTAAAATAATATAGAAAACTCTAATCAGATTTCGGTGATTTAAACGCCGCCATCTTCGCAAGCTTTTTGTGATTTCACCGTCCGCCACCAACAATATCGCTATCTGTGGTGTCAAGATTAAAAACTCCAAACAAATTTGGGTGATTTAAACGACGCCATCTTCGCTAGCTTTTTGTAACTTCACCGTCCGCCACCAACAATATCGCGATCTGTGGAGTCAGGATTGAAAACTCCAAACAGATTTGGGTGATTTAAACGCCGCCATCTTCGCAAGCTTTTTGTGACTTCACCGTCCGCCACCAACAATATCGCGATCTGTGGAGTCAAGATTGAAAACTCCAAACAGATTTGGGTGATTTAAACGCCGCCATCTTCGCTAGCTTTTTGTGACTTCACCGTCCGCCACCAACAATATCGCGATCTGTGGAGTCAAGATTGAAAACTCTTGGGTGATTTAAACGCCGCCATCTTCGTTACGGGGGCGCGGAGTGTCGCGCGTCGCGTGTGGCGTGGCGTCTCGCATCTCTCTCTCACTTCCACAACGCCATTGTTTTAACTCAGTGCGGGCCGCGCCGCCCATCGCGACGCGTGACATCCCGCGCCTCCGTAAACGATGCCGAAGTAATTTTGGTATTGTCGCCGTTAATGGAAAGTAAACGATTACGTGTATATAGCAGCCGCATGGAGTGAAACGTGGGTCTCAACAAATTGATGGCGAGGGTACCCACAAGCAGCACTGCTCCTCGGCAAAGCAGTCGCGCCGCCGCCAGAAGACGTTGACTACCAGTGCGGCCGCCGCTCTGCCTTCGTCCACTATCACCACTACAGTTGGTAAGTAATATTGCCTCTCTTTGTGTGTATCGATCCAAAAAGGTCAATACCGATCTGTCTATAATCCAATAATCGTGGTCGTCTGTATAGGTGTCTCTTTCTTAAATAGGAGGTATAGGTTAAGATTTGTTTTCCCTCCGACTTAAAATATTCTAATATAGGCCCTAAATATATACATATAAGTAGTATTTATTTTAATTATTTTTGTGCAGATAGCATTGGCTCAATTTTAGGGTCGCACCATTTTTTACCAGGTTCCTTTTTTTACATCGATATAATATTTAAACTAGATTTGGTGTCACGGTCCAGAAAGTGGTAGCGAGAAATAGCGCCCTTGTGTCGCTATTTCTTTACAATCCACAGCCTGACAAAATTATTTTTGCCGATAGGAGTGTCGCTACTGTCTATATGAAACTGTCAAATTACACGTAATTAACATAATAGAAATGTTAGTTCACGTTTCCGCCACCAGCACAGATAAGTTTGCAACCTCCGCGACCACATTTTAGATGTCATTTTGTTCGTGAATGTTTATCTAGTTCATATATTATATCGATTTTTTTCTATCTAAAAAGTAAAAAAGGAACCTTTATGGTGCGACTTTGTCTGTCTGTCTGTCACGCCTATATATTTCAGGAACCCATTGATGCCATCGATTTGAAACTTAGAATAGTTTTAGATGTCACTTACCGTTGAAATAACTTTAATAGGTCCAAAGAAGGTATGGAACCCTCGGTGCGCGAGTCCGACTCACTCTTGACCGTTTTATTTATTGAGCTGTATTTTCAGCAGCGACACAGTGGCCCGTCACAAATGGTGCTAGCAACATGAATACATACATTTTGGGCGTTGGCCTACCGCAACAGATGTCAGCTATGAATCCTATGACTGGAATGCCAGGTACGACTATTTTTCAATACACTTACTCGTAAAGTGAGCCTTATTACATCGCTTTTAGGGCCATAAACCGAGCTATAACACACGCGTGCGATGACATTACGCACTAGTTAATAGCGTCTGCGTGGCGCTATTTCTGTGACCATTTTTCGGGCCGTAACACCATAATTATCTAGTCTAAATATTATATCAAAATAAATATTAGTCATGGGATACTCATCCCAACTTACCTGTCCGGTTGTGGTAGACTATACGGGTATGCGACCCCGGCTTCCCTAGCTATTACTGTCCCATCCCTTGCCCTCCTGGGCGGTAATATCCTACTTTTCCTATTTCCCACTCTGACTTGCTAATCTTCCTTTTCACAACACCTATCCTTCCATTCCCTCCTTATTCCGTGAGAATGCAATGGTCAATCATATAAATAATTTAGTTAACCAAAATTGCGGCGATGTGGTTCGCCACCCATCACGTCTCGTTTCTCACGGAGGCGAAAAGCGGCCCTTGGGCTCTGCCTACCTACGGGGAAAAGGCGTGATTTTATGTATGTATGTAAATATAGCGATAAGTAGTTCCTATAAGATTTGTATCGTGGTTGTAGTGAAAAATTATGTTTGTTTTTATATTTCCTAGCTTCTATATGTAACGCGTCTCGATTACGGATGCATTGTAAGAGGTTTTCCGAAATCAACGGTTTTCTAATATCTTTTGAATTGTGTTAAATTTCTGTTTTTGTATGACTGCGTATGATTTCGCTCAATGTTCTTGTGAAACATTCAGTTGCTTCGTCAACATTATTGGAAACAACAATATGCGTATCAAATGAAAGGTCTTAACGAGAGTTCATATGTATATATCTAAATTTGTATACGTTCATGTATAATGTAATATAAGACCATTTAATTTGTTCGAAGTGGGGCTTTTTGTGCTTTTATAATTGTTAGTTAATTGTCTTTAATTTAATTTTATTATTTTAGGCATGCTACCAGTGTACTACGCACCAACCGTCACACAGCCGATGGCCACAAGTACAGTGATTGCACCGTCAACTACCAACCAAGGCATCCCAACTACCCCTATGCCACCTATGTTCCAGCCGCCTCCAAGTCAGTATCATATTACTAACTCACCCTCAGTTTTAAGTAGGGAACATGATACAATAACTTGTATTGCACCCCGATATTAGGAAAGTGATTAAGTAGTTCCTCGTAAGCATTGCGATCTAAAAAAAAAAATTTATACCCCTGTGTACCACGGAAAAACATAAGCCTGAAGCCGCAGGGTCGAGCCCTGCAAATACCATGACTGATATCGATGCTGGTTACGGCAAACAGGTTGACAGATCGTTCTGGAGTAGTCTTTTTAACATCGAAACGTGATAGTGACGTCATACTCACACTTGACTTGCAAGTCGTGATAGGCATGCTAGTTGTTTTGTTAATTAAGATAATCCATGCGCGGGGTGTGTTTGCCCAAAATCGATTTTGGGCCTAATCTCTCCGCAAACGTCGGATTGAAATGCAAATATTATGACCATTTTTATCAGTCACCCAGTAGTAGTTTTATTAAATCCAGGCGAGTGTATGTGGCACAAGAAGAGTTATTAAAAAAACAATACAGGTAGCAGCAGTATACCTTAATATTTATGTTACTAATAGTCTGCCACGATCTGACGAGATCGAAAATCTCAGGGTGGTGTTGGGTTTCTCGTCCGTAAGTCCCTCATTAACAACGTTGTAAAGGTTGATAGTGTGTCGAGCAGGGTAGCGTACCTTATACTCAGAATAACCAGTCGGTATTCGTTGAAGGTTATACAGGTTTACGCTCCCACCTCGGCACACCCTGACGATGAAGTAGAGGCTATGTATGAGGAGATAGCAGAAGCCATACATACCTCCAAAACACACTTCACCGTTGTTATGGGGGACTTCAACGCGAAGGTTGGCACACGGAATGGCGATGAGTTGAGAGTGGGGTCATATGGGTACGGGCAGCAGAACCAAAGGGGCCAGCGGCTGGTCGACTTCATGGAGAAGGAGGGACTCTTTGCGATGAACTCCTTCTTCAAGAAGCGACCATCCAGGAAGTGGACGTGGATAAGCCCCGATGGTTCAACCAAAAATGAGATTGACTTCATCATGACGACCAAGAAGCATATATTCGATGATGTCTCCGTGATCGGCAGGGTGAAAACCGGTAGCGATCACCGCATTGTTAGAGGCACATTGAATATCAACGTCAAGCTTGAGAGGTCCCGTCTGATGAAGTCCACGCTCCGTCCGGGAACCGCCCAAATCCGAAACCCCGAAGACTCAACTCGAACTGCATAATCGCTTCCAGTGCCTCGCCGAATGCGAAACTGCGGACGAGATAAACAATGGGTTGGTGCAAACTGTCCACGCAGTGGGGTCCAAGTTCTTTAAGACCCCACGCCGTACAAAGCCTCAAAAGCTCTCCAATACAACCATTAAGCTAATGGAAAACCGGACTGAGATGAGACTGCAATCTTCAGCTGATATGTCGGGTTATGCCAAACTCAATAGACGAATCTCGAAATCCGTGCGACACGACTTGCGTTCCTATAATACAGCATGTATTAAGGACGCAATTGAGCGGAACCAAGGCTCTAAAGTGTTCGCAAAGAATTCGTCTATTGGGCGTAGCCAAATGACAAAGCTGAAGATCGATGACGGCAGTGTCATCTCATCGAAACCGGAGATATTGAGAGAGCTTGAGAGATTTTACGGACAGTTATACACCTCAACACGGGATCCCATTGCCAGAACAGCTCAGGACACCAGAGCCAAACTAACCCGACACTACACTGAGGACATCCCAGACATCAGCCTGTACGAGATTAGAATGGCTCTCAAACAGCTTAACAACAACAAGGCGCCGGGTGAAGACGGAATCACAACAGAACTTCTGAGAGCGGGTGGAAAACCGGTACTTTTAGTCCTCCAGAAGTTATTTAATTCCGTCTTACTCGAGGGTACTACGCCAGAAGCATGGCACAGGAGTGTGGTGGTTCTTTACTTCAAAAAAGGTGATAACACTTTACTGAAGAATTATAGACCCATCTCACTCCTGAGCCATGTATACAAGCTGTTTTCGAGAGTCATTACGAACCGTCTCGAACGCAGGTTTGATGACTTCCAGCCTCCCGAACAAGCCGGGTTCCGAAAAGGCTTTAGCACCGTAGACCACATACATACGCTCCGCCAGATTATACAGAAGACTGAGGAGTATAATCGGCCATTATGTCTAGCGTTTGTGGACTACGAAAAAGCCTTCGATTCAATCGAGACCTGGGCAGTATTGCAGTCCCTCCAGCGGTGCCACATTGACTATAGGTACATCGAAGTGTTGAAGTGTTTGTACAGCAACGCCACCATGTCGATCCGACTACAGGACGAGAGCACGAAACCAATCCCATTGCAGCGAGGTGTGAGACAGGGAGACGTTATTTCTCCGAAACTGTTCTCAAATGCATTGGAGGACGTTTTCAAGCTCTTGGACTGGTACGGATTCGGCATCAACATCAATGGCGAATACATCACTCACCTTCGTTTTGCCGATGATATAGTCATTATGGCAGAGTCGCTGGAGGACCTCAATACGATGCTCAGCGACCTCAGTAGCGTTTCCCAACAGGTGGGTCTTAAAATGAACATGGACAAGACGAAGATCATGTCTGATGTCCATGTTGCACCCGTACCGGTAGTTGTTGGGAACGATACACTCGAAGTTGTTGACCACTACGCATACCTAGGACAAACTATCCAGTTAGGTCGGTCCAACTTCGACAAAGAGGTCGCCCGAAGAATCCAACTCGGATGGGCAGCGTTCGGCAAACTACGCGATATCTTCTCGTCCGAAATACCGCAGTGCCTGAAGACGAAGGTTTTTAACCAGTGTGTGTTGCCAGTGATGACATGTGGTACTGAGACGTGGTCTCTAACGGCTGGCCTTTTAGAGAAGTTCAGAGTCACACAACGAGCCATGGAGAGAGCTATGCTCGGAGTTTCTTTGCGCGACAGAATCCGAAATGTGGAGATTCGCCGAAGAACCAAGGTCACCGACATAGCTCTCAGAATCTGCAAGTTGAAGTGGCAATGGGCAGGCCACATCGCTCGAAGAACCGATAACCGTTGGGGAAGAAAGGTTCTCGAGTGGCGACCACGAACCGGAAGACGCAGCGTAGGCAGGCCTCCCACTAGGTGGACAGACGACATTGTGCGCGTCGCAGGTAACCGGTGGATGCAAATGGCCAATTGTCGTTCATTGTGGCGTTCTAAGGGGGAGGCCTATGTTCAGCAGTGGACGTCTTCCGGCTGATGATGATGATGATGAATAGTCTGCCATTGCTGAGATGGCGGTAAACCATAAAATGTGCATATTAGTGTGAACTGACTGACTTTGACATTACATGCCCGTCTGAGTCATGGATCAAGTTTTTTTCAATCAGTTAATCAGGCTACATTAATCTAAACAGTAAGAAACGACTACACATATAGGGGTCGTCCATTAATCACGTGAGGCTCGAAAGGGGGGGGGGAGGGGTTCCGAAAAAATCACGAAATATCACCAGGAGGGGGGAGGGGTATAATGAGACATCACATGTATTTATTTTTCGTTGAATGCGCGATTTCTAAACCTAACAGCGGCACGTGGCCTTGACTCACCGTTGCCGGCAACGACTTCCCCTTCAACATTTAATCAGTTAAGTACCTGTATTTAAAGATAATATTCCGAAAATTTCAATATAAACTATATTGAAATTTTGTTTGTAGTTTAAAACCTCACCACATATCACCAGGAGGGGTTAAAAAGTTGCTAAAAAACATCACGTGATTAATGAACGACCCCTATAAGGTAAATAGCGTTGTCTTCCGATAAAAAAATGCACGTTAATGGGATGCGAAATAATATTTTAGACCACAAAGTTGTTGTTAAATATGTTGATATATTCTCATCGTGTCAATGTGGTACTTACATTGCTATTCATTATGTTTTTGAAAAATTGGTCAATCAGCAAGATCTTTTAGGGCTCAATGATTCCATAATACTCAAAAATGGAATCTTTCACATACGTTCGATTGATTCTCATTGTTGTATGTATGTATTTAATTGTATATCTTTTTTATTCATGACTTTTTTTTAGTGCAATATATGATGTATGGACAGCCCGTCTACAGCTCACCAATTATATATACGCCGATGGGTACTCAGATGCCCTATCACATGCAGCAATTGTTCATGGCACAGGCTATGCAGTACACAAATTCGGCAAACCCTCTCGGTTTGACAAACAGAAATGACGAAGAGGTGAATATCTACAGCGAAAGCTTAAAATTTATTATATTTAAGATAAAACACACACACACACACACACACACAATTTTAAGCCGCAATGTAAGTATATGATATTTTAGCTTATTAGTAAAAAAGGAGGGGTCGCGTAGGGTATGGACAAGCACGTAATAATATATTAGCAAGTCCATCCTATCACCCTTGACTAGGAATTAGTCGGCATTGGGCATTGATATGCATACGATTACCAACAAAACCAGTAAAATTTATTGAAAGTTGCAAAAATCTGTCGGAATAGTAAAATCAGAATGCAAAACTTACATATTTAATTATTTACTATATTATGACCCGAACAGCGTAGACAGAGAAGACAGTGCCAGTAGTCACTATCCTAAACTGTTTCATTACTTAGACACTTCATTTTCAAAACGTAAAAGGGGCAACCTTTTACGTTTTAAAAATGATACGCACCGGATTATGATTATATATGGATTATTATTAGACAGTGAGCGATATGAGCGAAAAAAGGATGCTAAATGCATCTTGATGCGAAGAAATGTTTTATACCATAATAATTATAGACGTAATTATCATGTTGATTAAAAATTTTCTTCTGTAGTCCATCTGTCATAAAGGGATTCGGATATGGAATAGAGAAATCAGACCTAAATTTATATTTTTAAGTGACTTCAGTTCAGTACTCGCACCATCTGTTACTTCCTTATTGCAAGGTATTGGGGAATTAAAATTTATAAATGTAGTAAACTTTAAGTAATCTGGCGGGAATCCTAAAGAATGTAGGACGAAGTCTTGACAATCTTAATATTCTAACCATAGTTTGGTTAGAATATTAAGTCTAGCCCAATGATATTATAAACCATAGATATGTCACATCCCTACTGTTGCGCGCCAAAAAGTGTGACTCATGTAATTATAATATTTTCTCATAATAGTTAAGGTATGATATGTTTTCATTATTATTATGTACTTTTGTACAGTAATTTGTGCATTTTCTAAATACATATGATGGTATTTTACTTGATTTTCAAAGGCACAAGTCACAGTCAAGTTAAATTTTACCGACGCGTGACTTACTGCTATTTCACCCAATTTGGGTGAATTTCGTCGTTTCACTTTTCGTGTGCTAATGGCATATCTATTGTATAAAATATCATTGGTCTAGCCCTATTGTTGGAATACTTACACGCGTATTCATAAACAACACACGATTAAACTTTTGCTGTGCGACAACTTAAGGCGGTAGTAATACCGCGCTGTCATATACGGTCAACTTCACTTTAGTTTGAACGATGATCATAGAAAAAAATATGGGACGGACCCTGAAGGAGCTCCTTGAGTATGACCGACTGTTACTGTGTACTTTGTGCTATAAATTAATTTAATAACACTCAAATGTATGTGATCACCCATACAGGCTTGTAAGACCAGTTTAAAGTTGAAGACTGGCATGCCGAAAGCGACTTCTCGCAATAAGAAACGGACCGTGTCGCAAGCGGAGTGCCCAAAAACTGACCATGGAAGCGCCGATAGTAGTAACATGTCAACGCACAATACGTCAACGCACAATACGTCAACGCATAATACGTCAACGAACAATACCTCAACGCAAGCGCTGAATCGGGTATGCAGCCTACATCATAAAATATATCACGCATTTCAGACATGTCCTGCACCTATTGCTTGGTAGTTGATCAATGTTCTGGTAATATACCTATGTTTTATTTTCGCTCTTATTATATTTAATACTATGTTGCATAAGAATTAATATTGTTTATGTTCACAGTGAGTTTGATATTAGTGTGGCGCTTTTTAGTGTTGTCAAAACTCAATACTCAATTTATAAAAATTCAATTGTATCTATCACTATATTCAGTATCCCTGGTACGACCAGGGTAAACTTAAACGCCGCGCTAGTGCGAAATGTATCCTTCCTTACTCGTGTTACTACCAGTCTTGATACCAGTAGTAACATGGGTATTTTTTGCTCTAGATCTGTACTTTTCACACCAGCGCCTCTGGCGGAGTATTTTGAAAACGTGTGAAATGTGTTCAAAATCTCCTGATGATCCAAAGTGATTTTGAAGGGCTGGGTCACCTGGGGTATGTGGGATTTTTACTACTGCACTAAAACCGTCGCAGCTGCCACATCGACACGTAAGAGAGATTCCTGGGTACTCTAGTGGAATGTGCACCAGGTACACCCCAGTGCCTTGAGCCCGCCTCCGCTGGATGTATTATAGCCTCGGTGCTCATGGGGTGGGGTTGCAAGCCCACCGCCGTCCACCTTGGGGTCGTCGCCATACTGAATGGTCGTCTAGGGCCCACACCCCACACATCTAAGAACTTCGAAGGCGAGTCTAGATCCTAGAATGACCTTGTCACATCCATCACACGCACGATAGTTACCGTGGACCTATTTAAAATACCGATATATTCACAATGTCGTCGTTCAATAGCGTGGTCTTAAAGGATATGGAATTTCCAAACTACTATTCTTAATGTCCATTTACAAGACGAATGTAACTGCCGATTCTTTTCACATATTTCGACAACGCGTCATGGCTATCAACATGGGATAGTGTAGAGGTGTTTCTTTTTAACTTTTAGGTTGCAGTTAACTTAAATGCAATATAATTTTAAACAATACATTTGTTTCCGTCGTTCAATCCTGCCGCTGCTGAGCACAGAGCGAATCTGTTTTGAGCATTACAGCTCGTGGCGTGGTCTTTGGGTAATATCGTGTACCTACGACTGATGGCGTGCTACCAATTCAGCTCATTAATTGCTGTTAGCGGACTTCTTGAGTCCCATTTTCTTCAAGTGCATTTATATTGGGTTAGCACACACGAATACTGGAACATGAACGGCAACGTAATAAAGTTTACATTTATGTCATTTACAGTAGTGTTTCTGCAAAAAACAGCCAATAGTGCACTTTCTTTCAAATGCATGTTGTGCTTAATATGAATTTGGTGTTTGCACTTTTCAATAGCATACTTGCACTGTACTAAAAATGGAATCCAGACCCCGGAAAATTACTCTGCCGGCTTCAGGGCTTGTACCATCACCTCTTAGAGCAATTTCACCTTACTTCCTCGACAGAAAGTGACAGAGCTATAAACTACGTATATTGACGTCTCTACCTCATATCAAGTGAGATGACAATAATACTGCTAATAGAGGTGGTGGTAGGGCCCCAGATCTTCCTAAAATATTTACGGCTACGGCTCACAACTATAATTATATTACTTGCCGCGTCTGTTTTAAATGTTTGATTATATCCAATTTACATTGAGCTAGTGGCGCCATACTTAAAAAAAGGGTTTTGTTGATCTAGAACTATCGTCCAATCGCGAAATTACACGGTACATTATTGGCTTACATATTCTGGCTGGTTATTTTCAAGACTACGCCCATTATACGACTTAAGACTTCAATTCTGACTCAATGTAAATCGACTGCTATTTTTATTTTACCACTTTTCGTAGAATAGGTAATGTACTATCGCGGACACGAACGGTGTACCAGTTTTCAATTAAAATCGTTTGAACGACGTCACGTGCACTTACCCCGTCCGCACGTATTTTGGGCCGGCTCGTGAAAGCGATTATCGTCCTAAAGCTGATACACCGCTTGTGACCGCGAGAGTACATAATGTTCGTATAAAATTTTGGCGATGTTTAACATTATATTATTGTCTAATAAGTAGGTTTTTTACTTCCATAGACTTGATCACCATTTTTGTAGCTAGGATGAAGGAAGGAGATCATAATAATTTTGAGATCACGGCTTTTAGCTTTATGAAATAGTTTGCAGCATATACGTTTTTGTGCGGTTTGAATTTGAAATTCTATAAGGCTTATTGGCGCCAGATCTACTCAAATATTATTCTATAGACCTACGCAGAAAAATCCGACATTTCATTTGGTATTTAGGGTTATGCATTGTTCCCAATCTACTCATGAATAAAAGTAGATATTACGACACCCATTGAACACGATGGTTGATTAGGTTCAAATGCATTTGCTGTTGAAATATAAACCACGTCTATAAATTGGTGTCTTTTAACGATTAATTTGCAGAGCATAGAGCCGGTTCCGGAAACGACGCTGTCTACAAACCCGAGCAAAACGAACAGGTTGGGCAACAGTGAGGAGATTATTGATAGAACTGACGGAGAGTCCAGTTATTCGTCGTTCTACTCTTCGTTCTTCAAGACCGAGTCAGGGAGCGCTGAGGACAGTGGTGATCTTAAAAAAGGCCAATGCAGCAAGGATAATGCCTCAGGGGTAACTAAAATTTAATAATAGAATTTTGAATTAGATTGAACTAAGATTTCCTCCAACTGAGTGAGATTGATAATTTATTAAATACTAGCAACTTCCTGCGGCTTCGCCCGCTAATTTTTTTACAGAGTTTACCAACCCCTAACACACCCCCAAGGGTTGTTTTTGAAAATTCGCGAAACACGTATTGATTTATTTTATTTAGAGAATCTTTTCAGTAAATTTCAAGTCAATAGGACCATACAATAAAAAGTTTCTTACAAAAGAAAACACCCCACCCTAACCCCTTTAGGAGCCGAATTTTCAAAAATCCTTTGTTAGTGGATGCTTACGTCATAAGAAGAACCTACTGTCCAAATTTCAGCTTTCTAGATCCAGCGGTTTGGCCTGTGCGTTGATGAATCAGTCAGTCAGTCAGTCAGTCAGGACAAGTAATTTTATATGTATAGATAATTTATATGATTTTTTCAATACCTATTCAGTGACGAGGCTAACATGACGTTTACTTGATATAAGTAATTTCACTAGCTTACGTGCACCCAACACCGAAATATACTGCTGTTTGGCAGTAGAATATACATATAGGTACCGCAGTATCTGGAAATATACATAGATTCAGTAAATAAAAATAACCCTGCTATCGTAATTAGATGGTGTAACTGCCGAACTCACAGACATCAATTAACTTTAATCGCAATTAAGTAATTTTTTGTAATCTATTTATTTCGCCTCTCCGGGTCTCTTAAGATTATCTATTAGTATTAATTACGAGATTATTGATATAGTTACTCACTATCCACGTATGAAGTATTATTTGGCTTCTAAAGTCGAAATAATCCATTTACAAAATATGACATAATCACAATTAACTATAATTGACGTGTGTAGGTGCGGTAGTAAGTGTTGCTCCCAATACTACTTATAACATGATGTCTAACATGTAATAATTAACGCGGTCATAAACACTTTACCAGTTTTCAAACAAAATCGTTTGGACGACATTACATACGCTTAGCTCGCTGACTCATATTTTGGGCCGGTTCAAGCTAGCGACTATCGTCCTAAGGGTGATACACCGGAAATTTCTCTCACTGTACGTCCCTATGTACACGTTAGACATCAATTTAAAAATACTGCGTAGCCTACAACTTCCCTCAGTGGCATGCATTCCACTTTCACAACACAATTCCACATTTACAATAAAAAAATGTTATTGTATTTGCCCTGCTAATGAATAAATATCATAAGAAAATAAATTATTATGTCAACTAAAAATAAATGTTATTGCTTTGCGCTAAATTTCATGTTAAAAATTAAGAAAACTATATTGTTATGTGTAGGTTAAATCCATACTACGCTTTTACAAGGATACACCAACTGTGTGTTTATGAAGTGCAGCGCCAAAAATATCGGGCAATTGTAACGTTATTTGTAGTTATGCTGTAAATATGTAAAATACTTTTTCTTTCTTATTTTTAATTATAATAAAATGTAATTATAAAGTTAATTATATTAAACCTCCGCACGACACAAACGCGCAAAGGTAAGTAGCGTAAATATATAGTAGTTATTTTATATTTCTGGTATCAGAATGGATACTATCGTTGATAATAATATAATAATACATGTAGGCGAAGATGAGGACGAAGACGGCACCTCCTCAAGCGAATCTGAATCAGATTAAAGTTTGTTTGCTAGTCACAAATATTTTTCCTGATATAGTAATCAATATTGCTGAAGATAATAATTATCGCATTTTTAATTTCTTTGTTACATTCACAAATTAGAATCCAAATAAACAATTCTTGAAACTTATGTTACTTTTTTCTTAGATCAGGTAATAACAATTATTTCCCATCACTAGTCATGACCAACTGACAGACGTCAGGAACGCATTCTCTCGGCGGCTGGACTTTAGTATAAATTATTAAAGAACAAAAAGCCCGACTGCAAACAAAGTGGTCTTATATTACATTATACATACATAAGCTCTGGGACAAAAATTGTTTTTAGTCTACCCTGTCATAAAAGTGTGAGCGCGCCACTGACCTACCTAGACTGTCTCTTGCACCAATGTACCAAATATTAAATTAAATATTTAAAACAATACGTCCATACTATTGTGCCACTTACAGGTGGAATCAACTGTACCAATAGTTGGTGCAAATTACAGACAACTCATATATAGCTTGGGCATGTAGACAACAGTTTATTTTCTTAAATTATGAATTTTATATCCACACTGCATGACAACGTACATATGTACATACATATATTATGCATGTGATTCGTATGCTTAACTTCAATCTTATTACCTACTGCTGTATTCGATATAAGTTTCTCTCCTATAAGCGGATATTTATAAGTTTATAAGTATCCTTCCTGTTATTAAAATAAAGTAAATAATAAAAATACATAATCTGATCCTATTGTTGTAGAGCCCAACGGCCCCGTTGAAGGAGTGCGCCAAGCCACAACAGGTCAAAAAAGTCTCCACGAGCAAGATGGATCCGCCATGGATCGAGCAGGTGACTAGTTAATCAAACACTAATTCCTGAATGCTTTCTATTCCACAGAATGAGAGATAGGACTTACATTACTTGTGAGATAGTCAGCGTGCCGCCCATGTGTATGAGCACTAAATAGGAATAACATGGAATAAATTTATTTTAATTTTCCTGCAAAATTGCTTTTCCCTCACCTTCTGCGAGACACGTACCGTCTTATGCACAGGCCTGCAGCTCGCCACTGACAGTAATATTTATCAGTACAGTTTCTTAGGGATTTGGGAACAGCTGATCCGTTTCTGAAAATTGTTTCAAAACCGATTTTTTTCTAATGTACAGAATAAACATCTGACCTGTATCATTTTGCGAACATGGACGTAAAACTTTCTGTATTTTATCATTATTAGGCCTACCTACACTGATGCATTCAATTATCAAAAACTTTTACTGCCCGCTCGCTGCCTCGCAGCACGTTACCGATGGATTGTCATACACTTTCTGCCCACATATTTGTATGATAGTGATGTACTAACTGCCGTTCGTTTGCGAAAAAGGAAGAAGTTAGCAGGTGTAGTATAAATATAAGTGCGTATAATAAAATATCAGAACATGGCAACTTTAAGAGAAAACTACACGCTTCTCTGTCAGTGTTCTACGGTAAATAATGGGTACGAGCAATCTGCCCATCATATACTTTGGGAGTGCAGTCTCTATCAACAAGAGCGTAGCCTTATGTTAGACAGTTTGGTTGTGATATCTGAGTGGTTATGTAGGATTAAACAAACTCGAAAAGCTGAATGAGATATCTTTGTTAAACGAATATGATGTCACAAGCAGTTTTCGAGTTTGTTAAATGTTCCTACAGAATACCACTACCAGATTCGTATATTACACGGACCTTGTGGCGACTAAGTAGAACAGCCGTGCGTTCAAGCGTTTTTGCCATACCTATTATTAGAAATAAGTTTGAGAAATTAAATAGGCCCCTTAAAATATTAGCAGTATCCGTGGTGCCTTACGGGTAGACTAGCCTACGTTGGTCCTCCTGTAAGTGTCTTCGATTTTCAGGTTGTATCGACCTTATATTCGTTCATTGCTTGTCTCCCGCTTTGCAAAGGAGGGACGTGGAATTGATGTCTTTCCAAGTCTTTGGAACTTCTTCTCAATCTACCGTTTTAATTAAATTTGTTTGCGGGTTCCAAGACAATTTATTTCCCCTGGGACTCGCCAAAAGTCAAACCTCGGTGTCTTTAGTTGTGACCTCTGTAGATCCTGGCTTACAGGAGTAACGATGGTGGGAATCAGTGGTGGGATTAGGTGTACTATAAAAATATTCTGGTAGTTGACACAGATTGTGATGTACGTAAACTACACGATTTAAGCTAAAACATATTTTGTTACCCGACTATTTGCTGAGTCGCTTCATTGGTAATGTTCTTTTTTTTCAGGTTTGCGTGACATCCGAGCTGGTATACAAATACCAAGTCCTAACAAAAACAATGGAGGAAGTTTTGCTGGCTGATAAAGAGAAAATGTCTACGTTTCAACAAGTAAGTAGTCAGTAAATTGATACATCCTAACCTGATTGAACTTGATACCTAGGCTTATGAGCCTAGGACACTGACAAGCCTAGTGATATGATATCAATCGACACTGCCTCGAGAAAAGGGCAAGATCGAAAGATCCTTACTGATAAATATAAAAATATTTTTGAAGTTTTCAATTCCTTCAAAGTTCTTTATCCCGAGCTCACAGGTCATCGAGATGAATCAACGTAAACACGGCTAATATTACAACTGTCTATTTTAATCTATTTTTTTTTACCACATTGTCAGTAAGCACAGCGTAGATTTTTTAATGCATAGCATTATCATATAAAACACGACGAATAGGACCCTGTGTAATTGATGTGCCTGCTGCAAACGTACCGCGTGAATATAACTCTTCTTCTGTAAGACATGTATAGCCATCGGCACGTAACTTGCCAAGATTCGTTAGATGCGTAGAAGTCATTTTTTAGGTCTCTTTGGTTATAAAGCGAGACGCGGGGAACAAGGTAACATCGTTCCGGGCGCGCTATTGGTTAGCCGGGCGAGCCTTGCTCCCCGCAACTCGTCTACGTCCCGTTCGCTCGCTCGTTTGTTTTTGTTAAGTATTTAGTTTTTGATAATGTTATTTTATCACTTTAACCCTTTGGAGCCCGGGCCTATTTTTTTTTGCGCGGTTTTTTGTTGATACGATTCGAGCCAACGGGCCCCGAGTTTTTAAGTAGATTCCGAATTTTCGTCCTGCAACCTGCCGGCCGCCAAGCATTAGTTCAGTTACTTTATCACAATATTTTATTTTAAATTTAATTTCGTATGTAAGTTTAACTTTATGAATTTCATTATTATAATTCAATCATGCCTCTGTTTTCCTTATTTTTATGACATGATTAAAAATATGTCAACACAATTGCAATATATTATATTGACCATATTTTGTTGCAACTAAGTGCACTTGCGCGAACTTTCCCACACTACGCCAAAATCTTGCCAACTTAAGTGCCGAGGATTTTAAAGTACTTCCTAATCGGTCTGCTTGTATTACGAGCGATCGTTCCTTTTTGTTGTCCCGTTTGTTCCTTACTTTTCTGGATTTCCATTAATTCGTGCCTTACTACGCGCAGGATGGCAACTAACCAAGTTAGCTTCTTCCGCTCCATTAACATTGATTGACATTTGTAAAAGAGATTAGGTCTAACTGCCATATTTAGCGACAGTTAATTAATCACTTAGAAAATGACCGACACGTTATGGGACTTGTGACTGGCAGTAAGTCCAATGGTATTATAAGTAAAAATTGGTAGATACGTTACCTACTGAATAGGCTATCGACGATTAGGTACTTTACTATTTGTGGCTCTTGCACTCACACATAGTAACACCTGATATTGCAATTTTTTTAATACTACCAAGGTGGTAAGCAATTGCTCCTCCGTATACGAGAAAATGAATAACTATGCCTTTCAAAACTTTATTTAAATAGAAATAAGTTTTATTTTCAACTGGCACACCAAGGCAATCCGTGTACTGTACATCATTGTTCTGCTAATACCTGTCATATGTTCTCTTTGTTCTTCCAGCCTTCGCTAGTGAATGAACAGTTAGGGCAGTTGTATCTCGACCTTCAGTTAGAGGGTGTAGCCGCCCGGCTCACGTTGGAGGAAGGGATCACAAGTTCCAGCAGTTCTAGTGACGACACCAATTCAATGGTAAAGCTAACATCTTAAGTTAAAATTTCTTAATTTTTTTAAGGCATTTTAGTGACGAGATGATGAACGACACGCCTACCTATTAACAGCTGCAATGCAGCAGCAGACTGTCTAACACTACGGTGATAACTATCTTGCACAAGAGCATTTTAACTGACCATCCTCGTGCATTCAAGGGCACGTAAACAGACCGAACGTAACATCATCAGTTTGTAGTCACATATAAATTGGTCGCTAAACCAAGTCAACGGTATTTTTTATTTTGTTCTCTAGTCGGAAACAATCAATAGGTCCCAGGGACCCCGTGCGGGGTCAACCGGGGTATGTGAGATTATCACCCACTAACACCTACCCCCGCGGCTGTCGCATCAGCAAATGAGAGGGGAGACCTGGGCTCTCCGGTGGGATCTGCACCAGATACCCGACAGTGCCTTGCCTTTAAGCCCGCCTCCGGGGGGCTCATTATAGCCTCCCGGAAACCTGTCACGGTGCTTACAGGGCGGAAATTGTAGCCCCGCGGTCGTCCTCCTCGGAGTCGCCGCCGTATTCGACAGACATCTAGGGCGCACACCCCAGCGTCAAGCGACTACGAAGGTTGCCCGTTATTTAGAGCCCCGGTCGCAGGGCTGAAGTTTGAGACGAGGGAAGCTTTAACAACTCTGACACCATGTTTGTCAGTTGTATCATTTTTCATTATTTGCCCACGCAGTCCTTGAATTGTTGTGTATATTTCCAACACGATTTCAGGCATTGTGCAGGAAAAGAGGGTACAGCAAACTCGTCATGATCTACGAGGAGAATGCTCCGATGCCTCCTCCCGAGCAGCAGGAGGGGTCGAGTATGTCCTCCTTATAGGACACACCCATCATACGCTACAGCTGCAAGAAAATCCTGACCGTGGGATTACGCAAGTGACAAAGACTAATCAAATATCGGAACGGTATCGGAACGGCCAACTAGACAGTTCTATGTTTACGTATTATATAGGTCCTACGTAGAATAAGTGCTTTATTAGTTTGTATGTATACTTACTTATACAAGATGTTTGTAGATGTTTAGATATAGAAAATGAAGATCTGTATATTTTGGGAAGTGCGAATTTTTTCGTTACCTATCTATATTGTATTTAGCCATTCCTAATGTAATTCTCGTTAAATAAACTATGCATTATCAGTACATTTTAGTCTATTGATCGATTGTGTAGACGGGTAAATGAAATGTTCATGGTACACAAATTATTATTTTTTGTTTTATTTGTGAAAGTTTATTTTTTGTTAACAATTGTGTTGATGTTATTAAATGATAAGAGTGAACAACAACATACAGTTTTATGTCAAATATTTTCTAAAAAATGTTTGGGCATTAGTTTAAGATTAGACAATAATATGCCAATGTGATAGATTGATTTGCAATTTCAATGTAAGTGTTGATTATAATTTCTGTGGAATTCATGCACTTATTACGATTTGTGATTTATTCAAAAATACCTAGTTTAATACACTCAAGTAAGTTTGTGTTTGTGTTATTTTCAATTTATGTTTTATACGAGGCACATGAATATTAAATTAATAGTAAAGAAACCTTGATTGAGTTTTATTTTTTTAGCTGTATAATTTTTCTCACTTATTTCAAGTGATTTTGATAGAAGCCGGCAAAAGGAACCCGCTAACAAATACTCCGTTTTAGTAGGGGCTTCTAAGTGCTACGAAATTTACTCATTCCATAGTCTCATTTTCATTTAGGAACTAAGTCTTCAATAAATTCTCTTTGTCTCCAATGTTCACCCACACCTGTGCACACTATTCCATCGGTCAAATTTTATTATCATTGTCAGTGTGTGTCTTGGGTGTAAACATAACAGTCAGATAAGGATTCCTTACAGAAGATCGCAGTGTATAATAACACCAAGTGGCCTGCGGGTCTGCGGGTGTCTGCCTGCGTTGTGTAAGTTGTTACAAAAACAAATGTTATACTGGCATCTAACCCTCTTGTAAATATTGACCCACTCCACCCACCAGTCGAAATATATTTAAAAATAGATTGTAATAAAATAATTAAAACCAACAATAAAATAACTAAACATAATTTTTATAAAGCAGATTACAACCTTATCAACACAGACCTACGTCAAGTAAATTGGACTAGTGAATTTTCTCATTGCCTAAACGTAAATGACATGTTAAATATTTTTTATAACATTTTAAATAATATTATATCTACACACGTACCCAAAACACCTGTGAATAAAGGGAAACATCCCATCTGGTTCTCGAAACAATTAATCAAGTTGATCAAGGAGAAAAATAAAATACTTCACAGATTCAAGGTTTTCAAAAACCCTAGGGACGAAATTTCTCTTAAATTATTGAGTAAACGATGTAAATGTTTGGCAACTACTTGTTATAATAATTACATATTGAGAATAGAAAACGGTATAAAAACTAATCCGAAACTTTTTTGGAGCTATCTCAAAAATAAACGTGCCAATGTTGCAAATTTCCCACAAACTATGCATTTAAATGAACAGGATTCGTCAGAAGGCCCAATTATATGTAAGTTATTTGCTTCGTATTTTTCTACTACATTTACTAAGCCATCAAATAACCTATCATCTTTTAACGATTCAACATATTTTAACAATGTATTAAATACAATTTCTATGCCGGAATCGACAATATCTAACCACTTAAAATACCTGGATACCAATAAAGGTGCTGGGCCTGATGGTGTTCCACCCCACTTTATTTCGATGTGCTATTCTTCCTTGAGTCTGCCGTTATTTCTTATTTTTAACAAATCTTTATCTTCAGGTATATTTCCGACAGTTTGGAAAATTGCTAAAGTTATTCCGATATATAAAAATGGGGACTCTAGTGACATTACTAATTACAGACCCATATCCATTTTGTCAGCCTTTGCAAAGATTTTCGAAGCCTTAATTCATCCATGCTTGATTTATCATTCCAAACAGTTTCTGATTAATGAGCAACATGGTTTTGTTAAGTCCAGATCTACAAGCACCAATTTGGCTACATATTATACTGAACTTGTAAATGCCGTTGATGCAGGTATTCAAGTAAATGCAATATACATGGATTTTGCCAAGGCCTTCGACAGAGTTGATCATGGTATTCTGGTCAAAAAACTAGGTTCATCTGGGATTCATGGCCCAATGTTAAAATGGTTTAAATCCTATTTAGAAGACAGATCTCAATATGTAGTTGTTAAGGGGTTTCAATCTGGCATATACAAAGCCACTTCCGGAGTACCGCAGGGCTCTCATTTAGGACCTTGGTTGTTTAATATGTTTATTAACGATATAACCTTACGTATTAAACATAGCAGTGCCTATCTTTATGCGGATGATCTAAAACTTTGCAAAACTGTCAAAGAACAATCAGACTGTTTACTGCTGCAAGTTGACCTATCTGCTATATCGAATTGGTGCACAGAAAATAATATGGCTTTGAATGTAAATAAATGTCACCAAGTTGTATTTACTCGTAACCATAATGTAATCTCTTCGCCGTTCTACATAAATGGAGCACTACTTGATGAACTACCAGTACTAAGAGATCTGGGAGTTCTCTTCGACAGTAAATTAACCTTTATACCTCACGTCGACAACATTATTGCAAAATCTTGTAAAATGTTAGGATTTATTATTCGTAATGGCAAATTCTTTCATAATCCTGCAACAAAAATAACTATATATAATACTTATGTTAGAAATATTTTGGAATACTGCAGTATTATATGGTCACCATATTACAGTGTACATCATCTGAGAATAGAGCGTGTCCAAAAGCGATTTTTGAGACACCTCACCTTCTCTTGTAAACTCCATAGGCAACTGCTTTCGTATAACGATAAACTTAAACATTTTAATATAGACAGTCTTAAAGTTCGCAGAAAGGTTACTGATATGTTATTTCTATATAAATTGTTAAGGAATCAGATTGACTGCCCGGCTATATTGCAATCTATCAACTTACGCACGCCATTTCGTTTGCCTATTCGCCAATCTCGTGGTCATAGCCTTCTGTACTACCCCCCTGCTAGGACTAACCTAAAACAATCCTCCCTAGTATGTAGATTGCCAAAAATTTACAACTCACTAGATAGTAATAGTGATGTATTCATTGATTCTCTGCGCCGTTATAAGAAACTCATAACGAAGTCTTTTCGATCCACTTTAACTTAATTTAACTTAAGTAATTGAATTTAGTCTATCATAGCATGTGAACCATTATTATTGTTACTTTTTTTCTTTTCTGTTAGTTATAAGTTACCCTAAGTTCACTTATAGAGCATGTTGTGACACCTTCAAAAATTGTGCATTTAATTAATTTTCTATGTATTTTGTAATTTAAGTGTGCTAATGTAACAATTACTGGTTGTCCTAATAAATAAAATAAATAAATAAGCTTGCCAGTGGTCTTAGGCTAGGACAAATCGCTTTACTGGCTGTACCCAATTTTAGAAAGGTCATGTTTTGTCAGGCTGACTAACACCACGGTCAATTTACGAATATCACTCAGCAGGACGACCCTTAACGCTAGTCTGATATATTTGGTGTATACTAATAGTTAGTCATCATCATTATCAACAGCTGAAAGACGTCGTCCACTGCTGAACAAAGGCCACCCTCCCTCCCTCTTAGAAGGGGGGGGGGGGTCCATAAGTTCCACGGTTGGCGAGGTTCTTGGGGATCGCAGTAGGTATAGGTGGTAGGTAATCCAGTAGAAAGATGCTGCTGCCTGTCTTCTTGTTTTCCCTTAGTCACCTATAAGGATAACCGACACTGTAGATTGGAGGGTGCTCCCATATGGACGGACACGACACGACACGGTAGATTGGATTGGAGGGTTTACCCGGACACCACGGGTTTTTTTTTTATTTATTTTCTTTAACTTATAATTATCTAAAAAATACATTGCAATAAACTACAAAGCAGTTATGTTGGCGTTGCTGCTCTCATAACAATGGGTAATATTGTTCTTATCCACGTTGTCCAAACCTGTGAAATCATTTGTACCGATAATAAGGGATTACCTACCTACATTACTTTATTAGCTTCTCCTGTATGTATGATTGTAAGATTGAAGGGAATCTTAGATTTATTATTTACGATTCACTCATTTCTAAATAGACGTCCAAATCGTTTGAATTTACACATGTGTCGACTAAGTAAATACAATATTGGATCTGGAAGGTGGGTGAATTAACCCTGGAATGGCTACCAGTAAACACCGTTTGTTGTCATTTTTGTCCGTGGTATGAATGAATTAGATTTAAACATCCAGCTTGGCAGTGCCGGATTAAGTGAGCGCGGGGCCCGTAGCGAATATGAACATGGATAACTTAACTTGCTGTTATTAAGTAGTGACGTTAGTTAGACGTTCTCACAAGACGAAAAATTGCTATTTATATGATACACTTTGTTACCTTTTGTACTTAATACACTTCTTCATCAGAAAAATCGAAACACTTCCTTTTTTATTATGGTTTTTGTCCTAATTTAAAACAAAAGAGTATTCATTCCGTAAAAAAAATCACAGGATTGTATAGCTGGCAGTTTGGCAATTATTGATAAGTATACGAAAATTCAAAATTAGAATTTCATTTGTTTATCCTATAACTATAAGTAAATGAAATGATTCACTGTTTTGAGACAAAAATGTGTTTAGAGTTCGAGTACATTTCACCTTTCAAAACTAAAAATCAGCGCTTAACTTAAAACTTTTTGTTCAGTGTCATAGATAATACACTATATACTTCAGTGTTCTGTATACTGTGTGTGAACTGTGACCTTGGGACGTCTGAAAAAGTTATTTTTTCTCAAACTTGGACCTGCAGAAGCCGCCCAAGTGGTGGCATTGCTGGATTCTGGACTTAGTCAGCGTGTCTGAAAGATTGCATCTAAACCTGTCGTCTGTTCATAGAGTCTACAAACGCTATCGGGAGACTGGTTTGTTCACGCGCCGTTCAGGATCTGGCAGGATTCGGGTCACTTGTGAGCGAGATGATCGATTTATTATAACAACTTCTTTACGAAATCGACGCAACTGCAGCAGCAGCTTCATGTTGTACGTAGGGTGGTTGTAAGTGACTCTACAATTAGAAGAAGGTTGAAGGAACGTGGACTGGTATCGCACAATCCAGCAAATGGGCCGAAATTAACTGCAGACCACCGATGAGCGCGCCTTAATTTTGCACGTGAGCACCTAAATTGGTCCTACCTCCAGTGGAACAAAGTCCTCTTTTCTGATGAGTGTAAAATTATGTCGTATGGTAACGACGGAAGGAACAAGGTCTACAGAAGAGATGGAGAATACTTTGCACAATGTTGCATTGAAGAAAAGGTCAGCTATTGTGGCGGTTCGTGAACGGTTTGGGGAGGAACCAGCGCCGACGGTAAGACAAAGCTTGTCTTTGTGTCCGGGCCACGTCTGCCTGCACTAAATAGTCATCGGTACATCGAACGAAGTGTCTTGAGCCTCACGTGATGCCCTATGCACATTGTATTGGCAACGATTTCATAATCATGCACGACAATGCTAGGGCTCACACCGCGAGCGTCGTAGGTACGAGATTATGTTATCGAAGTCGGTATCTCCATTATAGAATGGCCAGCAAGAAGCCCGGACATAAATCCGATTGAACATCTATGGGATGAGTTAAAGAGACGAATTCGTGCAAGAGATCCTGCCCCAGAAACACTTAGCCAGCTGCAAAATCCAATTCAAGAGGAATGGAATGGAATGCCACAAACATTTGATCCTGATTCTCATCCGATCGATGAAGAACCGTATGGAAGCAGTAATAAGAGCTCGGGGAGGGAATACTAGTACTAGTAGTTTATTCAAGAAGATAATAATAAGAAGAATATAAAGAAGTGTATTATGTCGCGGGCGTGAAATTGAATCGCGAGCATAACGAAGGATTCTAGTAACTCCCGAGCGCAGCGAGGGAGTATAGAGTTAATTCCCGAGCGTAGCGAGGGAGTTAATACTAGAATCCTGAGTATAGCGCGGGATTCAAGCTCGCCCAAGACAAAGACACTTTTATCCCCGAGTAGAATACACTACTTTTCACACCTACTGCGAGGCAATAAAATACAAATACTGCTAGAATTAAAATAATATCAACATTGCGATTTACAGCGTTCGCACCCACACCAACTGCGAAGCAATAAAATATAAATACTGCTAGAAGTAAAATAATATCAACATAGCGATTTGCAGCGATTTCCTTTCTAGAACACTGGGTTCTGCTCGTCGCGCTCAGTTCGATTTTCAAATGTTTTTTTTCGTGCTTCTGGTGTTGTATTATATCTGTGGTAAAGGTGTTGATAGGACATTCGAAATTCAAATCACATTAATACCCAAGGGAGTTTAGTACAACATTATTACCCGGCTAGACCAAAGAGGATTTAACACTACGTATAGGCTAGACTGTAGGGATATAATGAGGTACTTTATGTCATGTTTATATGATACATAATGCAACATTATCGAGCAGGTGATGTGAAAAAGTTATTAAATAAACGTTTCTTAGCTTTTTTTTCATTTACGATTTACGTGTGTTGTTTTCATCAATTTCCTTCATACTCCATACCTACAGGGTAAAAATGACTTGTTAATAAAATAAATAATTTGAATTTAGAACACTAACATTAGGATTTTAAAACGTCATTTGATATATTTTTGTAAGTATACACATTTATCTGAGAATCCTTACAAAACATAAACTTGCAAGGTGTTTCGATTTTTCTGATGAGAAGTGTAAAAAGCTAGTGCTTGCTTGACCGCAATCAAATCTGATGGCAAGCGGTGATGCTATCTAAGTTTAAAAAAAATGTGCGTGCGTGGAGTCCCTCCGCGCGGAAGAATTGAAACTTCACTCTCGCTCTCTCATTCTATTCCCCCTCCCCGCGACTGAACGACACTGAACAACGCTGAACGACACTGAACGATGCTGAACGACACAGAAATAACACTGAACGACACTGAAATGACACTGAACGACACTGAACGACGCAGAACGACACTGAAATGTCACTGAACGACACTGAACGACGCTTAACGACACTGAAATGACACTGAACGACACTGAACGACGCTTAACGACACTGAAATGACACTGAACGACGCTGAATGACACTGAATGACACAAGGACGGAATGATTGAAGACTGAATGACTGGGTCAAGTGAGCGCTTTCATACCCCCTCCATGGTAGCGTTTAACGTTAAACGCGTTAAGCGTTAAACTTTTTGGAAGTCACACACAAATATAATTGACTGAGCAACTGGCAGAAAAATCACGAAGGCAAACTATTCCAGTCCCTATTTGTACGTATTTTAAATGACGTAGCAAATTACTTCATCCGTTCAGAAGGGAGTTCATAACGTATGAGGGTGTAAGCTTTGCCGTAGGTCTCATCGTCCGATGGTTCTCCTTTCTCACACCACCTTCTGGTGGAATCAAATCATGTAAAACTTCTGTGCACACTCCAAAGTATTTCCTGTAGTATTCTACAGGTTATTTATTGAAGTTAAACTTCTTATGCGACTTCCAAAAATGTTATCACATAACGCGTTAAGCGTTAGATGATAGGTGATAGGCGTTAAGTGATACGTGTTAAATGATAGGCGATAGGGGTAAATTTGTTAAGGTTATGAAAGCGCTCATGTGACGCCGTCACTGAGTGAGTGGGTGAGTGGGTGAGTGGGTGAGTGGGTGGAGTGGGTGAGTGGGTGGACTCCGCCGACTCCGCCGACTCAGCTGACTCAGCCGACTCCGCCGACTCCGCCGACTCCGCCGACTCCTCCTACTCCGCCGACTCCGCCGACTCAGCTCCGCCGACTCCGCCGACTCCGCCTACTCCGCCGACTCCGCCGACTCAGCCGACTCCACCGACTCCACCGACTCCGCCGACTCCGCCGACTCAGCCGACTCCGCCGACTCAGCCGACTCCGCCGACTCAGCCGACTCCGCCGACTCCGCCGACTCCGCCGACTCCGCTGACTCCGCCGACTCCGCCGACTCCACCGACTCCGTTGACTCCGTTGACTTTGTTGACTTCGTTGACTTCGTTGCGCGGGGAGGTGGAATAGAAAGAGACAGAGCGAGAATGAAGTTTCACTTCTTCCGCGCGGAGGGACTCCACGCACGCACATTTTTATTATATTCTACAGGTTATTTACAGGTTCTACAGGTTATTGTTATTACAATTGCCTTTTTTACGTGGTAAAATCCTCATGAATATCCTCACCGTTACGGGTGTAGCAGTATGAGTGAAGTTAGAATCCTAAACTAAAACGCCACGGCAGTGGCGGACTAAGCCTGTCGGGGGCCCGGGGCGGTAAAAAGCAAAGAGGCCCCCGCACCGGTCAAAAAGTGACGTATTTTTGCCTGACTATCCCAAAAGGAGGACTATATTTGTCGAGAGGATGTATGTATGCATTTATATTTATTTCGTTGGCACGGCCTGAACGGCTCAATAATCATAATCATAAATCATTTATTTCAAATAGGCTAGCACTTTTGGACGATAATTTTATTTTTAAGAAGCTACCACCGGATCACAACGAGGCCTCAGCTGAGAAGATCCGGCAAGTAACTCAGCGGGCTTGTCACATTTCACTTTTTTTTTAAACAGTGTAAATAGATTTTGACTTGTGATATGTCGTTAGATTCGCCTTAGTTGTGGTAGAGGTGGTCAGTAGGTACATCTCAGCAGCGAACGACGACGTTCACAATAGTAGTCGATAGACAACAACGCCATTCTGTAGGTACTGACGCTAGATATGTACGACCTTTGCGTTGCAATGTTTCTAGGGACGCGGCGCTAGTTATCTATCTAGGTATCTGTACTTATAACAAAACTGTAACAGGTCCAATGCTGTACATTGAAGATATTTTGAAACGAATTTAACCAATATTGAATCCAAAACTGTATTTTTCTCTGTCTGTCTGTCTATCTGTTTGTATCATGGCCGCGCATCACGGCGAAAATGAATGGATTCAAATGAAACTTGGCATGATTTACGTTTATGCTACAAGGTAGGATGTAGGATAATTTTTATCCCAAAATTCAGCACGGTTCCCTTGGAAGAGGGGATTAAAGTCCAAATGGTTAGGTACTTCATTAACGCTTGGTCTGATTTCATTCATTATAATAAATAAGGAGACACTCATAGACAGCTCTGCTGTTCTTATCAGTGTTTGGCCATCGATCAGGTTAAGCAAAGTTAGGCAAGGATATTATATAGATGGGTGGCCGTTTAACACCATTTGAACTAAGCGTGTCTGTGCTTCGGAGGGCAAATAGAAAGCAGATCCCGGTTTTTAATTGCCTTCAAAAAAGGGGGTATTTATTCGACGCGTATGATCTAATAATATTCACATAAACGTAAGTCTATGTATCTAAACAAAAATCCCTACCAAATTTCAGGGGTGTATGTACCTAGTATGTAGGTTTGTCCAAGTATTTCTCAAAAACTACAAATCCGATAGCGGTAATTCTTTTTAATATATTTGTAATAATTTTAGTATCTAGTAGCAATAATAATTATCGTAATCGGATCTGTGTCTTTTCAGAAATCGTTGGAAAAACCTACACTCATGAAATTTGGTACATTTGTTTAGACACCCACATAAAGTAACATATGGGAATATTACGCATTATCTATACTTATAATAAAACTGTAACAGGTCCAATTCTGTACATTGAAGATATTTTGAAAATTATTTTTGGAGGGCATTCTATAACCGATACTGAGGCCGAAAATGTATTTTTTTTAATTTTTGTCTGTCTGTCTGTCTGTCTGTATCACGGCTGAGCATCACGCCGAAACTACTGAATGGATTCCAATGAAACTTGGCATAATTTGAGATCTTACTACGAGGTAGGACATAGGATACTTTTTATCCCGTAATCTAGCACGGTTCTTTCGGGAGGGGGGATTAAAGTCAAAATGGGTACTTGGTTAAACGCTTGGTCAGATTTTATCAATTTTTCTTTATAATATAATAAATATTAGTAAGGGAACACTCATAGAGAGTTGTTATCAAGGTTTTGTAATCGATCGGGTCAAGCAACGTTAGGTAAGGTCATTAAATAGATGGGTGACCGTTTAACGCCATTTGAACTAAACGGGTCCGTGCTTCGGAGAGCAAGTAAAATGTAGGTCCCAGTTTTTAACCGACTATAAAAAAGGAGGTTATGTATTCGATGCTAATGTCTGTTATTAAAAGTTTAGTTAACGTAAAAATAGCGCAGGCGGAGCTGCGTGGGTCAGCTAGTTATTAATATTACACGTCCAATACAAACCTCATTTTTGAAGGTGCTAAAAAGATCGCAGGTGGAGCTGAGTGGGTCTGCAAGTTTCGAATAAGTATATAAGTACCGCTACAGTTAAGTATTTAACTGTCGCATCAGTGATGTTCCATACAATCTATATTATGGCGAATGTTAGTAGGTAAGTATTGTATATAATTACAAAAAACATTAAGGTGTCACGTTATCTAAATAGCGCGTGCTCAGTATTTCATGCATGTAAAAAAGTGCATACAATTATTTCAGCTTTACTGCTTATGTAAACTTATATGACTCAATATACTGTATAGTTTTACTGTTTCATCGTGTCACAGACACACACCATGTTGAATGCTGTTGTTACATTGTTAATACAGTCACTCACACATACACAGGTACACGGTGACGGCTCTACCTGCGCAAGAGTCGCATTCCGTCACCCACCTCCGCGATTGGTCGGCGAGCCTGCGAAGGCTTCGAACTACGTTTGAATTTTTAAAATTTAGAAAGTTGCTAAGTGCTTGTGATTGGTTTTGGTATACAGCAAAATGTCGGCTGAATTTTAAGGTAAGTTGCTACTTTGATTGTTATAAGTACTAATGTGTTTGATAACTTAATGAGATAAGTATAGTTGATTGTGGTGAAAATCTTCTACAAGTAATTTTATGATTTGCATGTAAATTTTATTATATCTGCTTATGAGTTAAAAATTTAATAATTCGTTGATTTGTATATCACATATAAAGCCAATTAGCATATATATATATATATTCTTTTTTTATATGATAAATTATTATGTACTGGGTCTATGTATTCAACGTCGTTTTGCACGTCACATGATTTTGATAAAACTGATGAAAGTTTGTATTCCAACATTGTTACCGTTCTTGTTCGATGATCATGATTAACGAAGATTCTCCGAAAACACGATAGTTTCCTATAAGTAACATCTTCATTTACAGTACCAACAGTTAATGTACTATGATGTCATTATAGGTATTGTCAAGGTTTTATGGGCCGAACAAGATTATGTTTACCTATAGTACTTAGATCACTAAGCGCGAACATTGTTGCTGCATTTGACTCCTACTTGGGTAGGTTAGTCTTGGTAATGTATTTAACATTATGTACATAGTACTTACATAAAAATATTAATTGATATATTTCCTGCTCAATCTAAGAAAAGAGTACCTACATTTGTATGTAGTATTTTATGAGGTTATGTTTTAATTAGATTCGCTGCTAGAAGCGTTATCAATGACTAGTTAAATTGACTCCTCGTCTTTCTCGGTTCATGTTATCTAATTCATCGCACATGTTGGTGTCAAAGTGCCTACTTTATAGTTTTATGGGCACCTGTCCACCCGTATCGACAGTAAAACAAATGTACACTTAGCTAGTCTTTATTAATCGCCTTCGTTAACGACTTATCAGTAATAGGGTTATGTATACAAAAGACGCACCGAGGGTTTCATACCATCTTTGGACTTATTAAAGTTATTTTACTATTCGTCTAACACGTCAGATGGCAAAAAAAGTAAACCGCAAAACTAAGTTTATTTGACGAGTTTTTTTTAAGATTACTAAAAAACTGTATACTGTGCATAGAAACATTTTTTTCTTTAAAATATAGACACAATTATTACCCATTATTATTTGAGATTTTTCCCTCCATAAACATCGGAGATAAGGGGTACAGTATTTTCTTTGACATTTTTGATTACCTATAGGTAACGGACGATTTGGCTTATAAGCCAAATCGTCGGTGCGCGTGCAATACCGCGGAAGAGCAGTTTGTAAATACCGCGTATCTAAGTTTTGATGTTTTTACAGACCGACGAAAAAAGTTAATATTTTAGCCAATAAATAATATTTTATGCCTGATCTTATTTACTACTTAGCAGCAAACAAGATCAATTGCTTTGTAGCAAACAATATCAGACGCAAAAATAATAAAAAATTGCTAAAATATCAACTTTACCTAAAATTAAATACCCTAACTAAATTTTCAGCTTAACTCATAATATACACGCCTGATTTATTAAATATAGGACTCTTGTCCTGTAAAGGTACTCGAAGAGAAAAAAAATAACTTAGATACCTAACTTTATCGTGTAAATGTAAGAAATCTAAATAAATATGAAGTTAAGTGTACTAGGTACCATAGGTAAGGCAAGGGCAAGAATATTGTGCAACAGAGAGTGAAAATTTCTTATAAAGCGACTCATGAAATCGGGGAGAATTTTTACCGCTCTATCATTCACAATGACGTTAAAGATGGACACTTTTACAAGAGTCCAGACAGGTACGTGTGTAGATTCTGCCTTCAGAGTCACTGGACGTTTGGGGTGTGGGCCCTTAGAACGTCCATTGAGTAGGGCGGCGAGCACCGTGACTGGTTCCCGGGAGGTTACGATGCACCCCCGCGGCGGGCTCAAAGACACGAGGGGCCCCTGGTGCAGATCCCACCGGAGAGACCTGGTTGCTGATGCGCCAGCCGCGGGGGTTTTAGTGGGTAAGAATCCCACATACCCCGGTAGAGCCCCACAGCCCTCAGGGATCTTTTGAAGTTTTCCCCCGCGTTAAAAAAAGGTGTAGATTCTGACCCAACGCAGCAGTGTGTAAAAATGCTATGTTCTAATGTTATGGTACCATAACCGGATTGAAAATTAATGTCTCAACGGCAATTATCAAAGGGCAGACGTGTCCTATACCTTTAGTTGATCCTTCTGGTTTAAGTTGCATTAATCAAACACTACCTCGTCCGATATATACTCTTAAACCAATACATAGGAGTCCTATCTGAAAACATTCATTCCAATTAGTTTGTATGTGTACTGTACCAATTTGTCACGGGTAATAGCATATAGACAAATTGAATGCAGCAATGTCGACGCCTCATCGACATGGGGCCGGATATGATTGGAACAATCTGTTCGGGCCCGGATATTGCACCGTGCTGTCTCAAATACTACTCGTTTTGCTCACCTGTCCAAATAACCGGCATTCATAAATATTCTACACTAGGTATAGGTAGGTACCTGCTAAATTTCAGGCATGTATATTTTAGCCAATAGGCTTGTTGGAACATTTAAATTATTGTGTTGTGCAATATCCGCTACTGAGAAGATCCGACTAGAAACTAAGGAGCTTGTCTTTTGTGTCTTATTTCTTTCAATAGTATTATAAGTTGTAAACCTTATAAATCTTAAAATTCTAGGTTTGCATTAGTTGGGCAACTCAAGCCCACGTAGCTTTATCCTCTAGGTCATCCGAGGTTTTATAATACCTAACCTACCTACCCTTTTTCGACAGTCGGCTTTTTATTTTCATTGAATGTTATCGGATATCCTGTGGCAGTTTGTTATGGCACCGTATACTTTGGCCCATAAACAATTTGCCTGTTCTGTGCAGACGCGTAGTATGGACAACAAGATTTTGTTTGTTCTGGATATTAATTATCATGAATATCACTAAGTATTTCTAGTGCTTTCTAAAAGAATTGATATTTTTCATAACATAAACTAGATTTTCTGAATACACTACTAATATGGCCTTTGTGTCTAATACATATATCTAAACCGTATACGTGCAATGTCTGTGAGACACCGCTTTGGGTGATTAAGCAAGCCGATAGGTACTACGCGACATAACCTGCTGCAGGCTCGACTTGCAGGTCTTGACAGATAAGTGTGAGTATGACGTATAATATGTTTGTATCGAGATTGACGTTTCGGCGTTGAAAACTTCGTCATACTCCACATCGATCTGTCACGACTTGCAAGCTGTGCTAGGCCTGCTGCAGCGCTCACAAAAGAAGTTTGCACTGACGACGGGTGCAGAATTACCTTTTTACGGAAAACTACTTTACGGAATATAGCGCGGTTTACTTTAGATTTTACGTTCCCGACGTTTCGAATGCTTTGCAGCACTATGGTCACGGGAGGACTGAGATGTTGAACGTCCATAAGCGTCAAATTTAGTGTCATAATTGGGTATACCCGCAAGTCTTATTAGATTGGTCCGATCAAAGCAGTAAGAGCTTGCAAAGTAAAAGTAGTTTTATTTCAATGTGTAGTATTAGCGTAAATAAAAGATATCATTATTTCTTTGATTTGACTCTTTTCGTTAAGGCGACAGAGTTTATATTGCAACCGTGATTTCTTAACATGACATAAATAGAAGTATTTGTCGGAGCCACTCATGGCGATCTTCTTCGCATACAAATGAGTTGAAAACAATAATATTATGTGACTGTCATACTAGCAACATCCGACCATCAGTGGCTTTCGTTCGTGGCTCCATGGTCGCAGACGGTGACGACGTACGGCCTTGTTTGATAAAAACTGCGGGAATGTCCTCAGGACCGATAGTGTCTTGTTTCTGTACCGTATGAAATTTTCAGGTAATGTATCTAGTAGTTTTAAATTAGTAGGTAGGTATATTTAGACGTAGGTATGAGATATGAAAAATCTTTGGTTTAGAAAGAAGATACTATTTAGAAAGATAGTAAGTATAGATAATCATCAGCAGCCGATAACAGGTCCACTACTGAACGAAGACCTCTCCCTTAAAGGGGGGGGGGGGGGGTGCCATAATGTGATGATGAAACAACTTAAATCACTACTACTTACTACTACTTTAATCAATAATTAGGGAATTATTGATTAAAGTAATTATTACATTAGTGTGGCTAGTTGTTTCAAATATCGTTAACAAGTTAAATGACGTGTATAGTTTTTATAGAATAACCTGTTCAAGTAAGTAACGTATAAATATCAACAAGAATTGACTGTACCCTAATAAGGTAACTTTAAAACGACTTAAACCATCGATATAATATATAAACTAGATAAACATTCACGAACAAATTGACATCTAAAATGTGGTCGCGGAGGTTGCAAACTTATCTGTGCTGGTGGCGGCAGTAGCGGACTAACGGGGGGGGCGGAGGGGGCGGTCCGCCCCGGGCCTCGGGTCCAGGGGGGCCTCCAATCGCCAAAACTTATTTTTAATCATTGAGGTATTTCAGTACCTACTACGTATTATAGAGATTATTACCATACCTAGACTATTTTAGAGTTCTGGTGGACAAATCCTGCTAGTCTATGGCAATTGCATTAAGATTGATATGATACAACTAAGTTTATGCATCGGAAGTCGGAACTCTTAAATTTTGGTTTAAATAATCTATCCGATACGTCCATAATGTTATGTGTGGTAAGTATTAGACAGTTTGGAGTTGGGGGCCTCATGATGCACGTTACCAAAATACAAATGTGTACCTACAATGTAGCTGTGTAGTGCATGGTCTATTCGGTAGGGAATTTACACAAAATTTACTCTGTAGAATGACACTCAACCCAATCAATCAATTAGTGATTTGTAAACGAAGTGTATTAGGTATATACAAAATTGACAAATTAAATTTATATAAAGTGCAGCCATGTTTTATTATAACAAAAAAAAAAGATGGCTGCTGGATACAAGAAAATTATAAGTTTATATAGGGTAGCACATCGCTGGCTGGATAATTATGATACTATGCCAAGAACACAAGTGCCTCCTTAAGGCAGAGGATACCAAGTCCGATTTCTATTGATCCCTGGCCATGCGAGTTGCACCACAGGCTTGGCGCATTGTCTTCCTTTCTTTGGTGTCCTTCTTCTGGAACATGACTGTCTTACAGATGGATCCTCCACATGGATTCCTGTGCCAATTTAGTAGATACTAACAGAGATAATGCTGACAGAGAGTGGTGTGGTCGTGTCCAGTCTGGCTGACGTGGATTCTCTGCTCTAAGTTACACGCATAGTATACTTGTGGTGCTATTAGCTAGCATTTACAAACAGGCAACTAAAGCAGGCCAAAAGGTAGCAATGCCGCCTTACCACACAAAGAGTGTACCTATACGACGGGGTGTTAGACAAGGTGATATTTTATCACCGAAATTATTTACTTTAGTAATGGAAGATTTTTTAAAGAAATTGGATAGGGAAGGTAAGGGTTTAAATATAGCTGGTGCACGATTGCCAGTCCTTACATATGCAGCTGAAACTTTGGGTTACAATAAAGGCTATGGTTCAAAAGCTTGTTGTAGCTCAAAGGGTTATGGAAAGGAAATTAGTAGGAGTAACTCTGCGAGACAGAAAAACAAACAAATGGCTTCGCAAACAAAGTAAAGTCGCCGACATTGCCAATAGCAAGTTTGAAGTGGAAATGGGCTGGCGAGATCACCCGAAAATCGAAGTCGTGGTGTAAGACTGTACTGGAGTGGAGACCCTGGGACAGTAAAAGGCCAGTAGCGAGACGTCTCAAGGCTAGCGGGCAAAAACTGGAGTTCAAAAGCCCAAAATAGATCGGAATGGAGGAAAATGAATGTGGCCTACACCATAATGGTTGAAAGCGGCTTAAGATAAAAGTACAGGTTATTCGCTCTAATTGAGTATAGGTTATTCGCTCACGTTTTCGTCGTAGCCAGGCTTCGAAGCACAGATATAGATTTACATAGATAACGCAAAAGCATGTACTTCGCGTGTCCGAACACCGATGAAACGTCGGGGTTGGTCGCCGCTAACTTACAGTCCGCGCGCTTCTGTTGTTACAGCCTTGCAGCCGGTCGGCCGGCATCGGTGTCTTTGAATCGGTTTGGAATTCCCGTCACTAAATTCGGCCGTGATGTCACAGGTGTTAAAAACTTGGTTCAAAAGTTAGCACGCTTGGTTTCAATACAAATCGTGATAAGTATCACGTGTCTTCGAAGCACAGATATAGATTTACATAGATAACGCAAGTGCGTTAGGATAACACTGACAACTCCCTTTGCTCTCGTACGCTCATCAGAAGGCCATGAGCGTAATTATTCAAGTGCGTGCCTTATACGCCTCCGACTGAAGTTATTTGACCCTGAAAGCGCGCCAGTACTGTTTCCTCTCATACATGACATTACGGTACCCTTATAGCGACCCGGTCGGCCATCTTGCGCTGCAGACTCAGGATTTTTTTAGACGGAACGAGATTTGCGTCAAGGTTGCATATTATTACTACAGCTCTTTAATATAATCGGTGAACATATAATGCGTACAGTTTTAGAGGACTGGGAGGGAGATATCCGGATTGGTGGGACCCTATTGAATGATCTTCGCTTCGCAGATGACACCTACTTATAGGACCTTCGAAAAAGGAGCAGGCCGATCTTCGTGAAAAATTGAGGAATGATGAAAAATTGATAAAATGATTTTGAAGAATCTTCTTTCTAAATCAAATTAATGCGTACTCTGGTCTTCTCGATATTTTTATATGCCTCTGAAACCTGGATGTATTGGAAATGTGGTGTTGGCGCAGAATGCTAGGCAAATCTTGGACCAAGCATCGCACTAATGCATATAATCTCGAAGAGCTTAATAATATCAAGGAGCGACTTTCCACTGCGAGCATCTCTCGCGATTCGGCCCATATGACCGGAAGGTCGGTGGGGGCATGAGTTGCTGGACGGTCATGTCTGCGTTAAACGTGTCGTTAACTTCTTCGGGCACAAGGGCAAGAGAAAACGGAACAGCCTAGAGATGCTATAAAATCTAATCTATCTATCTATAAAATCTATGCTATAGAGAGATCAAAAGATATAAAATTAGAATATAAGGGAGAATTAATTAGCAAAAAAGATAGCGTCAAGTTTCTGGGAATCAATTTAGATGAACATTGTAATTGGAAAGTACATATAGACTCTATTTGCAAAAAGATTAATAGATTTGTGTATGCACTAAAAAAATTGCGACGAACCTCAGATAGTCGTACAACACTGGCTTATTATGGTTATGTTCAATCCGTTTTGAAGTATGGATTGTTATTATGGGGAAACTCTACGCATATAAACAGGGCATTCATTGCCCAAAAAAATGTATTAGAGCAATTAGTGGGGTGGGTCCTTTAGATTCATGTAGACCCCTTTTTAGAAAACTTCAGGTGCTTACTTTGGTATCCTTATATATAGTTGAAATCGGAATGTTTGTCAGAAATTATCCACTGTTACACCCTAAGGTTAGTGAGGATTCAAAGTATATACAAAGAGATCCAACACAATTAAAAATGGATTTGTGTAAAAGCGCTTTCCATAAAAAAAAATCACGTATGATGACTTTTACAGTATACAATCACATACCTAGGACAATTAGAGAGCTCCCCATTAGTAAGTTTAAAACTAAGTTAAAGTCATGGTTAGTGGAAAAGTGCTTTTATACGTTGAAGGATTTCCTACAGTCCAAAACTTAAATTATTTAGAAAAATGTGTCTTACATTTATTAGATTGATATTATTAGATTGAAAATAGCCTACAATGTTATAAGTTCATTTGCATGCTGAATAAAGTAAGCGAAACATGTCGAACTAAACGTGTAACGTACCACCTGTAATACGATGTTTCTAGCAAATAAATATATTCTATTCTATTCTATGCTTATCGTGATAAACCAAATGGCAAGAGAAGCAGAGGACGCATGTCGATGGGCGATAGGCAGACACTGTCAAAGCGGTTACGAGAACGACGCTACATACATGGAGCTCAAGCTCGAACAGCATAGAGACGAGTGGTGGCAAGTCTGTATAGTCACGGCCCTTCAGTCATGAGGTCACGACTTAAGAAGAAGAATGTTACTGAAAATTTACGAAAATATTGTCTGTTGACATTTATAACGTTTCCATCCTATAAAGCATTTATGTCACTAGCACAACTAACACGAATCTAACGACATATCACAAGTCAAAATCCATTGAGCCGTTTAGGCTGTAGGCCGTGCCAAGGAAACAGACATACTCTCAAAAAAACATACCCCCTTTTTAACCGACTTCAAAAAAGGAGGAGGTTCTCAATTCGTCTGTATATATATTTTTTTTTCTATGTATGTTCGCGCATAACTCTGGCAATTATGAACCGATTTGAAAAAATGTTTCTTCCATCCATTCTTTAATCCGTTAATTGGGTCCCATAAAAAAATTATTGCTTAGTAATAAGTAGTTCCTGAAAAAACAAGAATGGTGACTGCGCACTGAGAGCTGCAAGAAAACCTATATAGATGACGTTTTAGTCGCTCGGACTCGCTCGGTCGGACAAAAATAGTCATAACTCTGGCAAATATTTACCAATTTCAATGATTCTTTTTTTATTCGAAAGAAGAAACCACTGTATTGAATCTGTATGAATTTTATTACAACCGGATAAGAACTTCCTGGAGGACCATGAACGATGTGGAGGAATTTATCTGGTAAAAACCATAAAACTGATGTTCTCCATTACATTGCTCTAACAATTATGAACCAATTTCGATGATTATTTTTTTATTCGAGAGAGTAAACTACTATGATGTTTCCATGCAAATTTCATTACGACCGGATATTTTTTTCTGAAGAAACATGAATTATGTAAAACTATGTAGACGATAATGTGATCATAACCTACCTAGATAATTTTACTGTTTTCGATGGTTCAATCTTTATATATGAAAATATCACTAAAAAGTTTAAAATAAAATCTTTTTAAAAAAAAATTGAACCGACTTCAATATCACTGAAAAGTATAAAATAATTTAAATATTATTGAAGTTGGTGCCAAATATACACAGCAGGTACGCTAACACCAACTTCAATAATATTTAAATTATTTTATACTTTTCAGTGATATTGAAGTCGGTTCAATTTTTTTTTAAAAAGATTTTTCTGTTCTGTGTCCGGTAAAAATACATCACTTTCTGACCGGGGGGCCTCGTAACTTTTTGCCGCCCCGGGCCCCCGACAGGCTTAGTCCGCCACTGGGTGGCGGGCACGTGAACTAACGATTTTATAATGATAATGACTTGTAGTTTGACAGTTTCATATAGACAGTAGCGACACTCCTATCGGCAAAAATAAATTTGTCAGGATGTGGCTTGTAAAGAAATAGCGACACAAAGGCGCTATTTCTCGCTACCACTTTTTGAACCGTGACACCAAATCTAGTTTATATATTATATCGATGACTTAAACAAACACCTTTTACAATTAAGTTTTTAGGGCCCCGTACCTAAAAGGTAACTATGGAACCTTTTTGGTGTGAATTCGTCTCTGTCTGGTAGTCTGTCTGTCGGAGCTGGTGCTAAAATGGGACGTAGAAATTTCAATATGCGACCACTATAAGTGAATCTATCTTATGAAAGGGTTTCATTTGCACTTCAAAACAGATTTTTTTATGAGTAAATACTGTTCTTCTTTATCCCCGACGTTTGTAGAGGGGAAAATTTTTATACGTCAATGAAGGTAGAGTACCTACGAAACCCTCGATGCACTAGTCCCACTTACACTTAAAACGGTTTTCTGTTTTTATTTTCTTGGGAATGTGGGAAATCGTTTACCACCGATAACCATGACTTAAGCCGCGAGGACAAGGGAAACCACTAACTCAATGGCACCTCAGGAAGGTAGAGCCATGGTTTGGCTTAGAGAGGACTGAGTTTATCATCAGATCTCAATGCGTTCCTACAAAGAAGATCCAGAAAGAGACTCAGTGCGGTGAAGCTAATCGATGTACAATTAAAAAATGAAGGCTGCGTCGGAATTACGTGAGATATTGTCTCGGCGTCAAGGTGATCCGCCACGCCGGTTAGATCACCACACTAATATGTCACGTTTGAACCAAATTCTTTGCATACCTACGTCTTTGCTGTGAATATGGTGGTATTTTTAATACCAGAAAAAAACTAAGTACTAGCAAAATACTAAACGCTAAGTTTAGTAGCTCAAACTATCCAGTTCTATAATTTCAAAAACTATTGCGACTCTATTGAGAGAATATGGTAGTTACCGTTAATGTTAATTCTCGTAATTACGCTTTATGTTCCATATTATTAATTTATCATGTAAGTAAAATGATTTTTTTAAGTTTTCGGAGTCCGAAATATTACGAGGCATAGAAAAAAAACGCCTAAATGAATCTTGTGGGTGATTTTAACAGAAACTAAAACTTATGGTTAGGTAGTGTGTATGTAAAAAAAAACAATTACGCACGATAGCGTCACTTATGTTATCAGTTACCTATCAAATCCAAACTAAAAAGGGCACATTTCTAAGAAAGAAAAAATAATATTTTCTGCCTTAATTAATTTAATCTTTAATAATCAATTGTTGGAATGATACTTACTAGATACGATGTCTCATAGAAGGTTGTTCCTACGATGGCTCAACCACCCACTGCTTTCAATGACCGTTGCTTAGCAACGATAGTAAAAACTTAGAGTTATTGTGAATCAGAGCAAATGCTTCTGCTTACAATCATGAGTGGGTCGTGTATAATGTTCGGACCATTGTTTCCTCCCTGAGTTCTAGTAAGAAGATGGTGAGGGATGTGCTTGGTTCTGCAGATCACGGAAGTCAGCATTTGTGTGGTACCAGGTACATATAACAGTACTTTTAATGATTACGACGTTAATTTTAATGATGAGTCATTTTTTGCTAAGTACAATGTGCAAAATAATTGTCTTGAAATATTTTAAACTGCAATGCCAATGAAATTATAGGAACTTTGTGATGTTATGGTTAACGATAGTCATTTTAGTTAATTGTTATTCTAACAAAAAATCATTATGTAAGTTCTTAATTACGTGTTGTAATGGTAAAGTATTACATTTAATATGAAACAGTATACCTACCTATATAGTATATAGTATTCGAGCTTATACAGTTGATATTTTGGTTGCACTATACATACATATTTAACTTAGGCAGGTATATCGACTATGTGAAAAATATTTAGTAAGATACTTAAAATTACGTCTCATTATACTAGTTCGTTTATTTTTACAAGAATTCAATTAAGTAATATGATAAATAACAGCATTCCTTTCCAAGAAACTTTCATTAAAAAGGTTTGACCTACTTTAGTATTTAGGTGGAATAGGTAGGTATATCTTAACAAAAAATCAACTTGAATTGTAGGTATCTACTAGGACAGCAAAACAAAATTTTGATATGATAAAAAAACACGCCTTTTTAGGGTATAAATAAGTACGCTAAAAGATTTTATTTGTATTTTATTCTCGTCGTAAATTGTAATGATTAAAAAATATACCCACAACAAAAGTAGGCAAGTATAATGTTATGTTATTCATCTTCTAATTATAAATATTTATATAATAAAGATTTCTTTTTTCATTAAGGTTACCACTCACTGAACAATAGCATGATTAGATTTGGCACTACTCTCAAGGTTTTACGGATATTAGAAGAGCTTCACTGGTTTCGCAGGCGGAATGACGACGTCCGAACGTGATAAATTATATATTACTGCTTGTCGGTTTTAGGCAGCCAGGCTGCTTGCGAATTTTCTTATAGCTTCTTCTCACAATATTGTATTTTTTAAGTAGTCATTTGGACTCTTATGAAACAAATGCATAATATTATTATTATACAACTAGAATTATTTTTAGTATCTAATGGTCAGACAACCACTTGTCGTGTTAAAAACCTAAAAAATCTGTTTGTAACACATGAAAGTCACCTACACAGTATTTAACTTCCGTGAAACTACTTAATATAATATGGAATTTGCTGTCTTTCACTACTGTACCAAACATCAAACAATGTACAGGCATTTGTGCCACATATTTCGCGCACATTCCGTGCCAAACATGGTTCATTGTAGTGGGCGGACTCCCTAATCTGCCGTGCTGTGTAGCTAATGTAGCATACGAACGAGCGTGACTCATCTTATTTATTATGCAGCGAAAGCATCGCGGATCCTTTAATATTACAATATCAACTACGCGAATCGACTTGTTGGAGGTTTTTTATGTCGAAATTTTTTGAGATTTCAAAATTATGATGTTTTTAATTACTTGTCGTGGCGGGTTACCATCATTCCCCTCAGCCATATTGAAATGAAGGGGCATTTCAATATGGTTGAGGGGAATGATGGCTACTACTCGAGTCAGCTCGTGCGTGGGTGCTGCTATTCTGACTACTATCCCTTTGGCCTTTTAGTTTGTTGTATATTCGCCGTATTTTTTATTTTATTTGATCTTTAGAACGGCAGGACACACTGTCGCCGATGCTGATCTAATTGTAACAAGACAAACACTGTTTAAAAAAAATATGTGAAAAAATGACAAGCCCGCTGAGTTTCTTGCCGGATCTTATCAGTTGAGGCCGAGTTATGATCATGTGGTAGCTTTAAAAAAATTGTCGGTTCAAAAGTGCTAGCGTTAAGCCTATCTATCTATACTTATAATAAAACTGTAACAGGTCCAATTCTGTACATTGAAGATATTTTGAAAATTATATTTGGAGGGCATTCTATAACCGATACTGAGGCCGAAAATGTAATTTTTTTAATTTTTGTCTGTCTGTCTGTCTGTCTGTCTGTCTGTCTGTCTGTCTGTCTGTCTGTATCACGGCTGAGCATCACGCCGAAACTACTGAATGGATTCAAATGAAACTTGGCATGATTTGAGATCTTACTACGAGGTAGGACATAGGATACTTTTTGTCCCGTAATCTAGCATGGTTCTTTTGGGAGAGGGGATTAAAGTCAAAACGGGTACTTGGTTATACGCTTGGTCCGATTTTATCAATTTTTCTATAAAATATAATAAATATTAGTAAGGGAACACTCATAGAGAGTTGTTATCAAGGTTTTCTAATCGATCGGGTTAAGCAACGTTAGGTAAGGTCATAAAATAGATGGGTGACCGTTTAACGCCATTTGAACTAAACGGGTCCGTGCTTCGGAGAGAAAGTAAAAAGTGGGCCCCAGTTTTTAACCGACTATAAAAAATGAGGTTATGTATTCGATGAGAATGTCTGTTATTCAAAGTTTAGTTAACGTAAAAATAGCGCAGGCGGAGCTGCGTGGGTCAGCTAGTACTTATAATAAAACTGTAACAGGTCCAATTCTGTACATTGAAGATATTTTGAAAATTATATTTGGAGGGCATTCTATAACCAATACTGAGGCCGAAAATGTAATTTTTTTAATTTTTGTCTGTCTGTCTGTCTGTATCACGGCTGAGCATCACGCCGAAACTACTGAATGGATTCAAATGAAACTTGGCATGATTTGAGATCTTACTACGAGGTAGGACATAGGATACTTTTTATCCCGTAATCTAGCACGGTTCTTTTGGGAGAGGGGATTAAAGTCAAAACGGGTACTTGGTTATACGCTTGGTCCGATTTTATCAATTTTTCTTTATAATATAATAAATATTAGTAAGGGACACTCATAGAGAGTTGTTATCAAGGTTTTGTAATCGATCTAGTTAAGCAACGTTAGGTAAGGTCATTTAATAGATGGGTGACCGCTTAATGCCATTTGAACTAAACGGGTCCGTGCTTCGGAGAGCAAGTAAAAAGTGGGTCCCAGTTTTTAACCGGCTATAAAAAATGAAGTTATGTATTCGATGCGAATGTCTGTTATTCAAAGTTTAGTTAACGTAAAAAAAATAGCGCAGGCGGAGCTGCGTGGGTCAGCTAGTTTGAATTAAATGTTTTTGATTTTTTTTTAAATCTTTTCTACTATCCTTTAAAATACGGAACAGGTGTGAGATGAACGCACGATTGAAGTGAAACTTTAAATTGAATTTAGAAACCATTATAATGCAATCACAAACTAATTAATTTAACGAAGTTCTAATCACTTACGCCAAAGATTGAGAATCAATGGCAGGCATCGTCTCCAGTAAAATTAAATACGATAAACGAGACCTTTGTGGTTCTACCATTTCTCAATACAATACACAAGCTAGCTTACTTAGAGCAGTCTACCGTAGCAAAAGGAGTTTTACTTCAAAATTAATCTGAACATTTTAATTAAATGTTTCCTTCAGTTAAAGCTATCATATTGTCGCACCAATACTCTCGAAGTCATCCATGTTTATTTACGTTATTGAGTATGAGGATAATTGACATTTCTACTCACTGAGTAGAGATATCGATAATCTACTTATTAATTGGCTTGACGAGTATCGAAATAATCCAATGTCAAGAACTGTACCTATTAATTGGAAGTTTGTGAGTGCGACCGTTAGAAGTGATAATGCCATATAACGCATCATACAATACATAACACGGCTGTATATTGATCAAAGGCAAACTCAGATGTAACCTACGATGTACCTGTGATGTACGTATGCCTAAAACTAGCCACGCGTCTAGCAAAAACGAGCAGCTATGCTAAGATTAGGGAACCTTGTTCGAACTCTATCCAATCTGGTATCTAGTATTAATATAATTATTGCTTCGTGTGATTCGTAATAACATACTATTTGAAAGGTTTATGCAATAAGTTAGCGTAGAAAGAATAATGTTTATTTATTTAAACTTTTGTGTACTAAACTGGTATACAAGGCGGACTTAATGCCTATGTACACATTGTACTCGTACATATGTATCGTGATAAAACTTATTAATATTCTCTAGAACTTATATATAAAATGCGTATCTGATCCAACTGCATCCATCAAGTCGCGTTCGGGCGACGTAACGAATTATGCTCTAAACTCTCTCATATCAAAGGATAGTGGGGAAAAGTCATAGGGTTAGACAGCAGTAGGCTAGGCATGGGCCCGGCCGTGATACTTTACGAATTATATAATGTTTTAAATGGGATTTTATCACGTGATTGTATAGTAATCAAAGTCTCTCATAAAATAACATGGCCGTTGCAAATAAAGGACAGGTGCTACCTGAGCTAAAGTAAAAAAAAAATACCATGTGTTTTCTTCAACTAGCGCGGAAGGTGCGATGGCGTGCATATGAGTCACCGTCGCGCTCGTCGCAACCGGTCGTAAAGGCTTGTGTCAATCCTTATATTTACTCATTTACTTTTACTTTGATGGAAACAGAAACGCGTCGAAACATGGTTTACACTTGCCTGATGAGGTATTCTGTGTGGAATATTTTATTACAAGAATATTAAATTAATCGACAGACTACATTTTATGAAAATTATAAATATTGCGATACCAGATTAAGATAAATCTATTTGAAATGTATTATATTACCTTATAAATATAGAAATGTAATCACACGTACCTACGTTTTCATGATATGTACCTAATTGAGTTTTTTTGAGTTTATCCATATCCTACTACATACCAGTCTTTTTGCCGCGTTGGATTACGCCAAGTAAGGAAATCTACATTACATATATCGTAACAAATAAGTACTTACGTACCGAATAACACAACATAATCATTATTAGAATTGCGTCAGAAAAAATCTGCCTATAAAAAGTTTTTTACTTTTTATCTGTGTATTTTGTACCTATGACTTACTATCCGTTTCAACTAAGAATGTGGCCGCCATCTTGCTATTTCAAATATATAATTACGAAAATGATGTTTTAACAAAAATAGATAGCAAAATAAGACATTACAATAAATAATCAAAACCGGGGCGAATTTTTGATTTTGTTTTTACTCTGCTACAAAAATCGTAAAAAACGAGTGTAGTTCCGCAGTCGCGATCATCATGGCGGCCACATTCTTAGTTGAAACGCATAGTACTTCTCTTCTCTGGTGGTCAAGAGTATGCATGACATAAAAAGTATAACTATCACTTATTATGCCTCATAATTTATTTATACTTGCCTTACATTTTTTTCTTCTCTTTTCGTTATAGTCAAAGTATAGAAGTCCTTTCTTTGTTCTTATAAACGGTTTCCAAACTTAGTGATTGGTAAAGTTTAGTATTATATTATTATACTGGAATATCTTGTTCTAGCACCAGCATGTCTCAGATAGCTCTGCTGGTGACGATGGCCGGCGCAGCGTCCGCGCAACTCACACTGGACGGTGTGCGGTGCGGCCAGCTGGTCTGCAAGCTTGAGGAGTACTGCTCCCCGGAGACCAACCGGTGCGCGCCCTGCAACGTCGTTTGCAACAAAACCAACCATAACTACGACACTGGACTGTGCATTAAAGAATGCCAAGGTGAGACTAGGTATTCAGTTTTGTTTTCGGTTGGAATATTGTCTCTTCGCATCTACTGTAAAAATGTTATATGCATGATCATAATAATGTAGCTAGCTGATACATCCACAGCGGCCATTCCTTCAGAAGATCAGCTATCAACGCCTAATTGCCTATTTTACGTATATACTGTTTTTCTTTACAAGAAAATAATTGGAATAGTAAATGTACCACCTATAAGTGATGGCTGACCTTTGGCCAGCCAAAGACAATTGGTAGGGTTCAGTCATATTAACTCTTTAGTGAAAAAAAATCTAAATCAAATACCTATTACTTTGTGGTACTAGGTATTTGATTTAGATTTTTTAACCGACTTCAAAAAAGGAGGTTCTGTATTCGACGCGTATGTATGTAATATTAATAGAAATGCGTAATATTCATATATGTTAGTCTATGTGGGCTTCTAAACAAATTTACCAAATTTCACGAGTGTATGTATGTATGTAGGTTTGTCCGCGGATTTCTCAGAAACTACAAGTCCGATTTCAAAAATTCTTTTTGCAATAGTTAGAGTGTTATTTTTCAACTTAGGGTAGAGTACAAGTTTCATCAAAATCGGTCCAGTAGTTTAAGAGATATAAACTTTTTATGTTTTCAGTAAGTTACTGTAATGTAGACGTTCGAGTTGCGTGATAGTGCTGATACCTATCATGGTAAAATAAGTCACTAAAAAGTGTTAAATAAACTATTTAAAAAAAAATAAAAACCGACTTCAAAGTAAATTATCTAAAAAGCATAAAATAACGAAAATATTATTGAAGTTGGTGTTAGCGTACCTGCTGTGTATATTCTGCACCAACTTCAATAATATTTTCGTTATTTTATGCTTTTTAGATAATTTACTTTGAAGTCGGTTTTTTTTTAAATAGTTTATTTCACTAGTAGTAGTGATTTATTTTTGCCTACTTTAATACCTACGATACTTGATTAATGCATGCCTTTAAACCAACTTCTAATGACGCAGAGCTATATGAAAATCCGTCCAGGAGGACGTTAGTCTGATGGTAAGCGACACGCTAGCCCATGGACGGACGCGTACCGTAAATACGTATTTTTATGGCTACGTACGCATTTACTACGTACGCGGTAGTGGACTGTGGTAGGTACGTAATGTCTGACTTAGAAGTTTCTTGTGATAAAATAAATAACATCAATACCAGACAATATCAAGTAAATTCTTCGAAGCGCGACTAGTTTTCATCTGGTGGAAATCCTTGGAGCCATAAAGATGACTAATAAGCAAGTATAAAATAATAATAGAGTCTTATCGGCCCTGCCACCAGATTCAATACCTAATAGACTAAGCAATAAGGTGCTTTATCAAAAATACAACAAGATTTACAACCAGTTTCGTGACCGCAAACCGCCTACCATTCTACTTGTCTTTATCTAACTTTGTTTATCTCTCACTCGCTCTCGAGTGAAGAATGCGTAGGTTTCAGGTCAAGCATCTCGTGGTAGAGCGTTTTAAGGTTTTACATTAAAGTATGCAGCCGCTAACATGGAAACGCGTACAGCTAAATGTTTATTAAAATAATAATATGTGAGATACCCATAATACCTTCCATGAAGCCTTGTAACTACTTCTTTGGGGGCAATTGCTTAATGAATAGTTAGTGGTGTCTCACATCACTAAGTAGATAGGTTATAGGCGATCCGAAAGTGGCAGAAAAATGTGAGCTAATTAACACAACTTGAATCAGTAGCACGCCACCCACGGAAGCATTGACAATGTGTGTCAGTTCGATATAATTCTATTGTATAAAATCGCTTCAATACCATCAAAAATACTAATATGTTAACTACCCAAATAAGTATACAAACAAATCTTGTAGAAATTTTAGTCGATAAATCACATTTAAAATATGTTATTATTATACATTAATTCTGTGCCACTTGTAATCGCATCTATTGCTTATAATATCATTGCGCAAAACAGTAACTTTGAACAATGAATTTGAATAGATTCTAGAAGACTATAAAATAAATATCTATCAAGTAATATAACATTGAACCTGTGACCTCCAGTTTTTCACTGCTCCACAGATGTAGCCTTTGCCAACCATCATTAATTGTCTATAGAAACAGTAGAAAAGAAAGATATCAACTAACTTATGCATTTGGTGTAATATGAATGCATCAAATAAAGCAATAGAGCGGTTGCATTTATTCGTATTATCACGACATCTTCTATATCTATACATATTATAAAACAAAGTTGCTCCCGCTGTCTGTCTGTCCCTATGTATGCTTAGATCTTTAAAACTACGCAACAGATTTTGATGCGGTTTTTCTTAATAGATAGAGTGATTCAAGAGTATGGTCTATAATACATGCATAATATAGTAGAGAAACACTGATCATTTTAGAGGTTTGTAATGTGATGTCGTAAATAAACACATTTTTTTTGCGCTTACATTGCAAACGCTGCCTGAACCCTACGAGATAGATCAAAATAATGTGCCTACTACAGTAGTGTACACCTTAACAAGGTATACAAAAAAGTTCGCTACTGTATATGTTTATCTCTTAGGGGTAACCCACAATAACCATTTTTTATCCTTACTTTGCACCCGTGCGAAGCCGGCGCGGGTCGCTAGTATAATATAAGTATTCTTTTAAGAACTACGTTGTCTAGTAGAATTTAAATAAGTCATGTACATACTCTAAAACACGTACCAGTTTTATACAATAAAGCTCTAAAATTGTCGAAGGTTTAATCTGATATCAAAGAATCCGGCTAGGAAAATATTTTATGAACTTAATAAATAAGAATTTTGGATGACTTTACAAAGATTCTTCTTCTTGAAGTAAATCTAATTATGGTTTATTTACACTTTTAATAGAAAGTATATGTGATAACAGTAAAAGCAAACAAGTGTGTTAAGTGCTATTTACGTTTATTGGTACACTCAATCAATCAAAGCACAGTACCACTTCGGCCCAGTTATACCATTGAATTATACCATACATAGTTCTGATTTTTTTAAATATACCGACGTTTTCCTAAGCAATGCACAGCTCGGGTGACGAACGAACGTGCATTACAGGGAAGTTCGTCACCTGAGGCTTTAGTCAATAAGTCTTTTAAGCCTGATAATGTCATCAGTCGCAATGCCAGTCACACCAGAACACAGCAATGTCTGCTGTGCGGTAAAATCTGCGGTGTATGGTACTTTCCGAATGGATGGTCTCTAGAATAAAGAACCTACAGTCTAGTAAAAGTATGCAGTAGTTTCTAGTAATCAATTAGTTTCTATACCGATTTAGTTTTTTTCTGAGTTTTTTTTTATATTTATTGACATCATCAGCCGGATGACGTCCACTGCTGAACATAGGCCTCAGCCTATGTTAAAGTAGGGCTAATTTAATAGATCACATTTGACACTTCATCAAAATTTAACAAAATAACCTTACGGCAGGCATAAAACATTTTTTTTTTGCGATGTTAGAACAGCACAATTGCTTAACTTTTTTCAATTACGATTGCTTACATATTTATTGTAAAAATGACAAAAGAAACAAGGAGAATTAAAATATTCTGTGTCATAATCCCCACACTTAGCAAGCGTCTTGGGGATGGTCATCTTCTGGTTTTCCCTTATGCCACCCAACGGAAAGAAGTGGGCTATACCTACCCATCCCACAAGCAATTCACTAGTTGCCAGCAAATAATTACGGGTTTATTTAGCATTATGATGCCCTTCCATTGATGTGGACTCGTAACAGATGCATATAATCTTCTACCTACAAAAAAGAATCCACTATAATTCAATTTTATGCAGCGGCACTTTGATATCGTCAAGTGAATGGCCTCTACTATGCATCAAAATGAGCACGGAACAATTATGTTATCTTCCTTATTACAAACGATAAGCGACTATAGAGAATGCAGGTTGCAGGAACATTGGTATGGGGTGTAACAATACGCGCGTCATGGGCTGCTGACTTCGGCAGGTACGCACGCACACATACGAAGAGGTCGTCACGCGCACACTTACAAATTGTATCATTGTGTGCAACGATCCTTTGTGTGCGTACGAACACAGGTGCTTCTATGTTTGTAAACCGAGCAAGTGCACTGTGTGATCTGCTTTTCAGCACATGTCGCGATGCGATTAAAGCAGGTTTCATAAAGTTCTATAAAAGAAGAAAAGTGGGCACAACCATTCATTAAACTAGTGCAAGTGTTACACTCACTCTCTTTTTATTTTAAAATCATTAATTTAATCTTAAGCTTAGTTAAATTATAATAAATGTTTAAGTTCAAAATATCATGTCAGTGAGTGTGCTTGTGATTGGTGTGTCTTAGTGTGCTTGCGGGTGTACCTGTGTGTGGGTGTTTCCCAAGTACCTGTTGGCATACCTGTGGTACCTGTCCGTAGGGTGTTGACTTTATTGTTTTATTATTATATTTCTCTATAATGCAGTTTTTGTATCGGTCTGTATAAACCATAGACATTTAAACCCCTTAAACGTACATACGCAATAATAAAGTAGAAAGGTACCTACTGTATATTTTTTCTTCAAACTGTTTATTTGGTTTCTCCTACCAGTTATCAATATGTATTTTCTTTTAAAAGTCGACAACCCTAGTCGATCTACTAATTGTTTACTCGAGACATTTTTCCCCGAATCTTATCCCCGTTATTGTGTAAACTTTAGCGGAATTGTGGCGTGTTAATAGCGCCGCCACTGATACCAAGTCATGGCTTCTTGTATTTTTAACCGACTTCAAAAAAGGAGGAGGTTCTCAATTCGACTGTATATAATTTATACTGAGCGCCTTTTTGGAGGAACTTTAATTTTTTTATCGAAAACTACTACATACACTTTTATTTTCATACAGTTACGGTCCTATGACGATAAATGATGATGATGCAGTTCTATATGGCTTATTGGAACGTTGTATTAAGATAATAGTAAGCCTGGTTAGATATTATAACCTACTTTAAAAGTAAAGTTAAGTCTGTAAATTTAGACAAACCCATAATACTAGTTTTTTATAGTAACGAATACCCGCCGAATATTCCATACATTTATACATAACATTAAATGTGTTTGTTACAGGCTACCTGCTCGATTTGAGATATATGCGAAGATCGGACGAGCCGCAGCATACGGGGGATTTGAACAGTGAGTATTCATTACCGTTTTGGCTTATATGATTATCTATAATATGTTATATTCAATTCTATACTTGGTGGCTACGAATTGGGTCCAGTGATCACCGGAACGCACTTCGACCCAGTTGGATCCATTGTGCATGTCCTATGTAGCCCTTCCTCTCTTGCTGATGTGACGAACTCCCTTTGGTCATCATCATAGGTAGTCCAATGGAAACGGGCTGGTGCCCGTCTTCTTGTTTTCCCTTAGTCGTCTCTTACGGATACCCAACGGAAGGAGACGGGTGGATGCTATTCTTACCCGGATACCCCACACCTCAGGTACGCCACAGTAATAGGTGTTTCAATCACAAACCTCAAAAGTTAATATGGACATTCCTACTTGTCCATGTAGTACATATTTATTTAATTGGTTTCTCAATGAGTGTTTGATCATCACAAATACCTACATCACAATGTATTCTTTCCTATAAATATTCCGGTGTTTGCGGTTCTCCTAATATAAGTAGATCACATACATATATTATGTACAATGATTTTTTCTAAATTGCTCGATGTAAAGTGCGAAAGTAGGCATTGTGTGAAGAAATCGTCGTGATAGTTTCCGGACCTCTGTTTTATCCCTTTTGCTGTAATTCATAAGGTAGAACGTATGTATTTATGTCTGCATCTGCATAACGATTGCCCATCATAATATGATTACCATCAAGCGTTTGCTTAATTCTTTGAAACAAAAAATGCTTAGCGAAATGTAATTTAAGCAGTGCGAATAATTTAATAATTCAGGGTGTTTGTGCATATTATATTTTTCAGCCTCTTACTCTTACTGCTGCAGCTACAAATGTTAATTAGAGTCGATGATCATTAATCCACTTCTTGAGATCAGATTATTTTAACACTCGCAGAAAATTAATACTATACTCTGATAGTGAGTAGAGATATTGATTATCTTGATTATGTAGAGATATCTATCTATTATCTATATCTCTAGAGATATTGAAATAGGGCTCCGAAAATCTATATAAATATGGGGCATAAAAAAGCATAATTGAAATTACCGATAATTAAATGTGTGAGTGTGTCAGTTAGCTTCGCATTGCAAGCTCGATAGATCACAAGATTTCCTGTCTTAGGGAAAGTAAAAAAAACTCATTTTGCTCAGTACATTGACTTACGCAACAGTACTTTACAGTGAGCGAGGAATAATCCCATTAGTTAATTGAAGTGGCAATTTTAACACGCTTAACGAATGTGGGATATGATAACCAGTAGCAACCACTTAAATCGTTATTTTATCACACTTTAGTTTGTCACCATATTGTGGTGTCATTTCACTTAGCACGTTAAGTTTAACGTACAGAAATGCCTTATTAGTTTTTAAGCCTTTATTACTCGTTAATTTTGTTTTTATTTAACCTAGTGACGATACAAGGAAGATGTACGCCTGATGGTAAGCGACATGCCTGCCGATACAGCTGCATTGCACTACCACTCGTCATCCGATATTTTAAAATAAAGTCTCGTGTGTCAGGTAATTTTTCTATATAATTGGAGCAATCTCAATGGGGAAGTGCCTTCACCTTCCATAATAGATAGCGTCACCTTCGAGTAAAGTGACGTTGTATTTTAATAGTAATCTTAAAGAAATCGCTGTGAGTACAGTTCAACCACTGTATGTACCTACATACAGTGGTTAAATATACCTACATACAGTGGTTGAATGTACCTACATACAGTGGTTGAATATACCTACACACAGTGGTTGAATGTACCTACATACAGTGGTTGAATGTACCTACATACAGTGGTTGAATGTACCTACATACAGTGGTTGAATGTACCTACATACAGTGGTTGAATGTACCTACATACAGTGGTTGAATGTACCTACATACAGTGGTTGAATGTACCTACATACATTGGCTGAATGTACCTACATACAGTGGTTGAATGTACCTACATACAGTGGTTGAATGTACCTACATACAGTGGTTGAATGTACCTACATACAGTGGTTGAATGTACCTACATACAGTGGTTGAATGTACCTACATACAGTGGTTGAATGTACCTACATACAGTGGTTGAATGTACCTACATACAGTGGTTGTATGTACCTACATACAGTGGTTGTATGTACCTACATACAGTGGTTGAATGTACCTACATACAGTGGTTGAATGTACCTACATACAGTGGTTGAATGTACCTGCATACAGTGGTTGAACTCTACTCACAGCGATTTCTTAAAGAATACAACGTCACTTTACTCTAAGGTGACGCTATCTATTATGGAAGGTGAAGGTACGTCTCCGCTATAGACCACCACTTATTAGACCACCTGGTCTATATACTGGATACACCCATTTCGTCCTTAGCTCAAGAGCAGAGATCCATTTCAATAGGCTGTTTTTTTAAATATGTTTAGGTATTTCACAACGAAATTAAACATTTGCGCAAGTATAAATAAATCGTTTTGTAAGTGTGACTTAATTAAGTAAAAAAAAAACACCAAAAGGCACCCGAACTAGGAGATTCCTGTATCTCCGGTACCAATAACCCACCCTCAAAGTAGATACACTACTATAAAGTTGTATGTACGTACGTTAGCAAATATTATGCCGATAAACTATCAATAATTTCACCACCGTATACCTTCAGGTGGAGTGAGGGTCTAACATATTAGTTCGGAAAATATTTTTAATGATACAAAGCAAGCATTAGCCAATTTTGATATGCGAGTCTGAAACAATAAGCCGGTGTAACGTATTTTATCTCCAAACGATTAATAGCTGAAATATTTATATTAAAAGTCTGCTACACATCTTTTGTTATATTAAATTCTGTGTTATTGCTTTGCGTGATCGTTTCACAGCATGTGTGTGTGATCTCTAAATTGTCTGTGAATATAAAAATATCAATTTAGAGTATGTGTTTTCTTATAAACAAGATTGAGATTCTGCTTTTTATTTATGAATGCCGTTTCTCTGTACAATTGTGCGCTAGGCGAGTTAATATTGAATAAGCTAGAACTAAGTAAGCTCAATGTAGTGAGCCGTAACGGTTATACTACTAACACTGGTTTATACATAATAATTTACAATCTAATCTTTTGTGTATAAGCTACAGCGAAATGCTGAGTAAATAAAGAGCTGAGTAAATATTGTTTATTTTGTATATTAATATGTGATTCTAACGCTACTTAACTATTTTTATGACGTGACTATGTAATATGAAATTGTCAGCAGACACGTCTATCGCGTTTGGATTACGACTACTATGATTATAACAATGTTTAGCTAAACAATAGATTTCCATTTATACTTAGTTAGTTCTTTTTAATTTGTTATCTTGCTCTAGCATGCTATTGCAAAAATTTAAAAGAGAAAATTTGGCTGTGAGTTACACAGAATGTTAATAAAACCATGTTTTAAAAACAATACAGTCATATGTTTATAACTCATTTGTAGAATATCTCATAAAAAAATCTGATTTGTGCTAGCAATGCGAATATTCCCCATACAAATCGTATTGGGGTTTTGTTACACTCTGCATATTTGGTTTTTGTCCTGTATGTTTTTTTTCCGTGCCCATCTAACACTATCGATTAGAGCCTACTTCTAGGTCTTTCCAAAGCTACTTCCTGTCTGAGGTGCAACATGTCTTCGATCTTTAAAAATAAACCGTAAATTGTCCCAAAGGTGTACAGCGCCAGGCGCAGACAGCTCTTATCCTGAGCGCTGTCGCGTTGGCTGTTCTGGTGCTCATCCTGATCATCGTCTGTCGGGGCAGGGTGTCCTGGAGATACCTAAAGCAGAAGTTTCAGCCGACTAAGGTAGATAAGATACGCTTGTTCTAAGCCTTAAGTAGTTTATGTCATTTAGTTTTGATTTTTCACAAATTTATAATTCTATCTAGCTTAAAAGCGTATGTGATTGCGTTACCGCAATTCTAAGCGTACTAGGTAGATGATAAAATCGTTTTGATACATACACATAGATTTTGGTTAACAGCTATAATTTTGTATTGATACCGCTAAGAGGGGGTCACACGGCATTGTCCTGCACGTTTTTTTGCAGTATACTTCTTAACAAATATATAGTGACACATACATTGAGTATAGAACCGTTCACATGTTGTTTGTACTGCAAAAAAACGTACACAGATTTATACGTTTATCGAATACTCAACGGACTTGTCAAGCAAACCGAATGAACTTTAACGTATTCGGCTTACAGTGGCACATAGAATTGCTCTGTCTCGTACACACGGCATAATGTTCATACGTTTTTCATCGAATAGCAACCAAACAATTATTTAGTGAACGTCTTTTAGAGAGATAATTTAGTACGCCCTGATTCTTCATTAATAGGATGTACCCAAAACCTTCTGCTCTGTCGGCGACGTAACCGTTGGCGCCTACGATTATACCAATATAAAAATACATCATCATCATCATCATCACCAGCCGGAAGACGTCCACTGCTGAACATAGGCCTCCCCCTTCGAACGCCACACAGACCGACAATTGGCTATTTGCATCCACCGGTTACCTGCGACGCGCACAATGTCGTCTGTCCACTAGGGGAGGCCTACCTACGCTGCGTCTTCCGGTTCGTGGTCGCCACTCGAGAACCTTTCTTCCCCAGCGGTTATCGGTTCGCCGAGCGATGTGGCCTGCCCATTGCCACTTCAACTTGCAGATTTTAAGAGCTATGTCGGTGACCTTGGTTCTTCGGCGAATCTCCTCATTTCGGATTCTGTCGCGCAAAGAAACTCCGAGCATAGCTCTCTCCATAGCACGTTGTGTGACTCTGAGCTTATCCAAAAGGCCAACAGTTAGGGACCACGTCTCAGTACCATATGTCATCACTGGCAACACACACTGGTTAAAAACCTTCGTCTTTAGGCACTGCGGTATTTTGGACGAGAAGATTTCGCGTAGTTTCCCGAACGCTGCCCATCCGAGTTGGATTCTTCGGGCGACCTCTTTGTCGAAGTTGGACCGACCTACCTGGATAGTTTGTCCTAGGTATATATAGTGGTCAACAACTTCGAGTGTATCGTTCCCAACAATTACCGGTACGGGTGCAACATGGACATTAGACATGATCTTCGTCTTGTCCATGTTCATTTTAAAACCCACCTGTTGGGAAACGCTACTGAGGTCGCTGAGCATCGTATTGAGGTCCTCCAGCGACTCTGCCATAATGACTATATCATCGGCAAAACGAAGGTGAGTGATGTATTCGCCATTGATATTGATGCCGAATCCGTTCCAGTCCAAGAGCTTGAAAACGTCCTCCAATGCGTTTGTGAAAAGTTTCGGAGAAATAACGTCTCCCTGTCTCACACCACGCTGCAATGGGATTGGTTTCGTGCTCTCGTCCTGTAGTCGGATCGACATGGTGGCGTTGTTGTACAAACACTTCAACACTTCGATGTACCTATAGTCAATGTGGCACCGCTGGAGAGATTGCAATACTGCCCAGGTCTCGATTGAATCAAAGGCTTTCTCGTAGTCCACAAACGCTAGACATAATGGCCGATTATACTCCTCGGTCTTCTGTATAATCTGGCGGAGCGTATGTATGTGGTCTACGGTGCTAAAGCCTTTTCGGAACCCGGCTTGTTCGGGAGGCTGGAAGTCATCAAACCTGCGTTCGAGACGGTTCGTAATGACTCTCGAAAACAGCTTGTATACATGGCTCAGGAGTGAGATAGGTCTATAATTCTTCAATAAAGTGTTATCACCTTTTTTGAAGAAAAGAACCACCACACTCCTGTGCCATGCTTCTGGCGTTGTACAAAAATACAACCAAGCCTGAATCCATCACTGACATCTACTCACTGTGAAGACTGCGGCTATTCGTTTTTTATTCATCATCAGCCGGAAGACTTCCACTGCTGAACATAGGCCTCCCCCTTAGAACGCCACAATGAACGACAATTGGCTATTTGCATCCACCGGTTACCTGCGACGCGCACAATGTCGTCTGTCCACCTAGTGGGAGGCCTGCCAACGCTGCGTCTTCTGGTTCGTGGTCGCCACTCGAGAACGTTTCTTCCCCAACGGTTATCGGTTCTTCGAGCGATGTGGCCTGCCCATTGCCACTTCAACTTGCAGATTCTGAGAGCTATGTCGGTGACCTTAGTTCTTCGGCGAATCTCCACATTTCGGATTCTGTCGCGCAAAACACACACTGGTTAAAAACCTTCGTCTTCAGGCACTGCGGTATTTTGGACGAGAAGATATCGCGTAGTTTCCCGAACGCTGCCCATCCGAGTTGGATTCTTCGAGCGACCTTTTTGTCAAAGTTGGACCGACCTAACTGGACAGTTTGCCCTAGGTATACGTAGTGGTCAACAACTTCGAGTGTATCGTTCCCAACAACTACCGGTACGGGCGCAACATGGACATTAGACATGATCTTCGTCTTGTCCATGTTCGTTTTTTATTACACGAATGAAAATCTACCGTATGAACACCCGGGTGATTGTACGTTAAAAAAACGAATATAAAAAAAACGTGCAGGACAATGCCGTGTGAACCCAGCCTACGGCAGCATGTATGAATTGGTATAGCGATTACCAATTCGAAGTCACTGGACGTTTGGGGCGTGGCTCCACGTCGTCGTTTATGTCCATCGAGTACGGCGGCGACTCTGAGAACGGCGGACGGCGGGGTTGCAACTCCAAGCCCGTGATCACCGTGACAAGTTCTCGAGAGATAACCCTCGGGAACTTTCTCACGCATTATCGCTAAAAGGCAAGGCCCGAGGGACACCCGGTGCAAATCTTACCAGAGAGCGCAAGTTCTTCCTCCCATGTGCGGATGCAACAGCCGTGGGGGTTTTAGTGGATAAAAGTAACACATACCCCGCTCGATCTCCTCAGGCTCCCGGGGGCTTGTTGAAGGCTTCCCCGCGAGAACAAGAGTTTGGTCACAATGTCCACTAATAGCTATATTTCTTAATTTTAATCTTTGTCTACTGGACAGCTGCTTAAGATTACCTATAATTAATGATGAGGTCCAATATGTGACTCTTTCAGAATCGTGTGAAGCAGTACCCTACTGACTTGACCCACCACAACCCTCACGCCGAAATGCCAAAACCGAAACACGACCTGAAGATAGAAATTAGAAAACCCGAACCGCCGAAGCCTCAACAGCCTCTGAACGTGAGAGACCTGGAGACGAGGACCTCGCAGACGGAGAAGAGCCATGGTGCCACCACGCCCAAGACCATCAGCACCGCACTCAGTAACAGGCATCCTGCTGAAGACGCTACCTTGGACTTCTCGTACGACAACATGGGGATGAATGTGACACCGCCTGAGCAGCCAGCATCCAGCCACAAGTTCTGAGTGCCGGCTGTCAGCTTCGGCGGAGAGACCGTGAGGTATATACACGTCGCCAGAAGTGAATCCACGGAACACATGTAGATCTTTAATTATTATAAAGTCACGAGTTGGATATAAAGTCGCGGAACCAATATTATGATCTTGATAAAGTATGTATTTTTAGCAGTAGTGCAATATTATACCTTTTGATAATATTGTATTGTATTAGTCTTAGTTTTTTCGAACAATAATGGATCATTTTCGGTATTTTAGAGATTTTGTAATGTCTGTATTATAATAATCAATTATATTGATAGATATAATATATCTCTCAGAGAGTAAATGATTAAAGGATAAAGGTACACATTATGAAATATTAATATAGGTAGATAGGTAATTAAAGTGTAAACATTTTTTTAAATAATTAAATAGATTCGATAATAATATTATTAAATGTCCTCAGTGTGCAGCTAATTAAAATAAATTGTTAACACGTAGATATTGTTGATGAGATTAATATTTTGTTGTTAATATTTGAACACTAAATTTGAAAACCTCTTATCCGTCCAAGGAATTAGATATTTTCGAGTAGTTTGAATTTAGTATATGATGTTAAACGTATTAACTAGCATCACACGCAGTCAACAATATTATATAATTCATTATTATTATAATTATCTCATAAGATACAACCTGGAACAGTATTAAGCGCAAGACTCCGGAACCCTATTATTGGAACATTGTAATCATCATCCTCATAATCGTCAACCGAAAGAAGTCCACTGATGTACAGAGGCGTCCCCGAAGATATAATGAACATTGAACAGTATGTAGAAAAAAAACTAAGATTAGGTATGATGAAATTATGGTAAACGTAATAATTTTAAAGTCACCAAGTCAAGTCAGTCAGTTCCGTTTCATCATAATGTAAAAATGTCCGATGGATCCAGCAGTTGCTCCTTGCGTTTTATATATAGGGTTACAGGAAAAGTCGTGCTAGATCCGTTAAGGGCGTGGAGTACCCATCATTTCTGACTTATTTCACTATGAAACACCCCACCCTAAACTTAACCCTTTTCGAGATTTTCGACTTTAAATTTTTTATTGAAAATTGCCGATTTTTAGGCTATTAAATTTTATTTTGTTTTTGGTTAAGTTTAGGGTGGGGTGTTTCATAGTGAAATAAGTCAGAAATGATGGGTACTCCACGCCCTCAACGGATCTAGCACGACTTTTCCTGTAACCCTGTATGTAACAGATTGTTTCTATAGTTTATAGTATAGGTATATACATATAGGAACGGCGATAAAGTATTCTTTAAAATACAATATTTTAAAACAAAATTACGTTTTTACTTACATGTGGTTTTTGGCGTAGTTTAATAACAGTACAAATATAACTGAAGAAGTTTGGCTCTGGTTGTTTCTTTATTTAGATATCGCTGTTTTGGCAAGGTATAATATCCGTGTTTTAAAAAACTATGCTCAGAATAAATATAATAATATGTCATCATATTAATCCGTATGAATTGTTATTTTATATAAGTATGTAATTAATTATACTTACGACCGACGTGTATTCGTATTGCAATAACTTTAAGAGATTAACATCATAGATATCAAAGTGTGTATCTAATTAGTGCGAGCCTCTCCCAAAGACGATTAATTGCTTCTATAATAACACACACGACAGTAGCTTTGTGACTGTCTAGAAATTAATCTAAACAATACTTCAGTAGCAGGTAAATTAAAATGTCTGTCCCCATTAGAAGTATCGCATTCAATGTTTGTAACAATATATTATGAAGTATACAACTTATGTATTAAATAATAAGGTTGGATTTGGAACACGCCTTTCGCGATAGTTTATTAGAAATTTGTTCTCATAGCTGGTATTCTAGAGCTTAGAGTTCTTATAATTATGTAGTTCCGCGTCCATTTAAATCCATGGTTACCTACTATCTTTATAAAATACCAACCAGCAACCCTGTCGCCTTTGGAAGATACTCGCATAGTTTATGAGCTAGGTATTTAATAAATAACTATACAAGTTAGTAAATGTATTGTTTAATCTTGTAAGTTGTCGAGTTCGACTCGGGTTTAAATAAACATTTCAGCATGGCTGAGGTAGTATTTTTATTTTGTGGGAGTTGTGTACCTACTTACATTATTGTTGGTTGTCCTCCGTCTGCTTGCTTTACAGCATACGTATAGATAAAATATTTAACGTTAACTAATGTTAAAAAAATAATATTCTTGTACAGTCATAAGCGTAGTATTATACTTACTCGTATCTAGTTCCTCATTCAAATCGATTTGGTATTGAATTATATTACTTTAAAGCCAACACAGACGAAGACTATTATCCGCGCACTTTTTTGCCCATGAAATGAGGTTATTTAAAATTGTACTCGTAACACATACAACAAACTGAAAGTACTTAAAGTGTTCACTTACTGTTGTATCCCACGCACAAAAGTTACTCGTGTGTGTTGGCCTTTCTAACATTTATTCTTAAAGATATCAATAAAATGTATTTATTGACTCGTATACTTCGTGTTTGTACCTAAATTGTTATTGAAATTTGATATCTGTGAGCCTATCGCTTCTGACTGTACAAGTGTTAGATACTGTTGTATCGTTTTAGATGTAATATAATATTTTAACAATCATTTATCAATAATCTGTGTTGTGTGGAAAACACTGGCGTATATTTTGTCTTGTGCCTCTGTAGCACCGTAATGTCTTGAGTCTTTGTAGTTTGTACTTATTATAATGTCTAGTTCAGTATTCATAATCGTCGAGAATTCTTATCTTCGGATGGATCCGTCAACGGAAAAATTTGATAGCTTGATAGCTCTATTAGAAATGAAGATATCGTTGTTTGAAAACAATGATAATTTGTAAAATAACACTGGACCTCTTTTTCGGGTGAATTAAGATGAATCGTTTGTAAATAGGCCTACAGAAGTACGGCTGAGAATAGTGTGGGTGTTCAGGGTTAAAATAAGTAATAGATATTGTGTTGTAGATCCATGTCAACAATTCAACAACGTTTATATGTAGACCGCTATTTTATTGTTGTAGAAATAAAAACAGTATCATAAACTGTTTTTAATGGGTTTAAATTAATAGCTTAAATCGTAAATATATTGCGAACTATCTGTGAGAATTTAAATACAGATTTTGTTTACAACATCAAGGGAATGTTTTAAAAACTTAAGTATTATAAAATAGCGGTTATAAAATAGCGGTTATAAAATAGCGGTAATTAGCATTATTTTTATCGACTAGTGGTGCAATGCTTTTATTGTTGTAATTGTTTGACCCATTCCAGTTGAAATTAACGAAATAGCGGTAATACTTAAACTCGTTCAGGTCTGTATATTTCACTTTATTCGCAATTTCCAGATTTTATGTTAATGGTTTCTAGAAGTGGCAAGTTATACACAGTGTTAAAACCCCTGTCCGTTCCGTAAGGGTTTATTCGTGGTATCAATACAATTATAAGTAAGTATGTAACTCACTTGTTGAATATCTCATTTTTTTTCCTAATTAGTACCAGCAAATTCATAGGTAAGTACATTTAAATTATTGATACTCCGAATAATATCCTTGCGGATCGGACATCGTTTTTTAACACTGTATAGATAGGTACATAATATTCGTGGTTCTAATCGTAATGTATTTTATATTTATTTGTCTAATTATAATTCGAATTTCTTATTACATTGAGATAGAAAATATACGTTTGGTTGAGTAAGAATTTATAATTATCTTTTAGTTAAAAATATTAAGGATTTAGATTTTTTTAAACGCATTCCATTATGTGCCTTTTTGATCGGCTCGCGAAAGCCTTGTAGAATTTAAATGTTTTTAGTAAGTATAATGAAGTAGATTATAATGTATAGATTCGTTGCACGATTCTTAGCTTACAGGTTGTCCGAGAAAAGGTATTAAATACTGACAAGTAATGATTGTAATGGTTACGACAACGTGAAAAAAAAGTAGAAATACATTGACTTAAAATACTTTTTTTTAACTGTTTGTAAACCACGCACGGTCATTATGCCCCATAATATATCAATTTCATTCCCTTATCAATGGAGCCGCGATCATTTCTTTGCACCTTGTTTTTTTTCTAATAATAATACATGTCACGTGATTTCAGAACCCCTGATGTGTATAATTTGAGTGAATATTGAGTGCTTGATAGGCGACCGTCCCAACGTAGTATTGAATCTCCTTTGTACCGTCCAATAATGACTAACTTAAGAAAATTATTGGCTAAGTTAAAACCTACTTACTTAAATTATTTCTTTAGTGCTAAGATATTTCTTATAAAACACTTAATTAACACCACAGATTACTTTCCAAATTTAATAAAAAAATATAAGTAATTACTAATTACTGACATCTAGATGATAGATTCTATGATCAATAATAGTGGTCTTTATGAGCATTTATTTGGGCATAAGCCTCTTCTGCTCAATAAACTAGAAATAGATTGAGAATATTTTAGAAAATCTTGTGTCACTGCGAACATACACAAAACATTTAATACACAGTGCATTAGTAAAAAGCCGCGTCTCCACCGGGCGCACCGGGTGGTGGACGTGCTTCGGGGTTGTTCGGGGTTGTTTGGGCGCACGTTGCCTCGCTAAACGTAGCTCGACCGACCACACATTTGGCTCGCGAGGCTGACGCGCGAACCTGTCGACGCGGCTATGGACATTTAATTAGCCTTAGAATCTATTACACATTGGTCAAGTCAACGAACCTTTCCAAGAATCATTTAAATTTCATAATGACTTTTTAGTTGTTATAGTATGTACTTACTTAGTAACGACGAGCTGTATAGTTCTGAGTATGTAATATCAATTAGCATCGGCATAATGCGCTGTAGTAGGTTTTTTAATTAAATTTTATAAGTAGCACAACAATAAAAATATAAGAAGAAGTAAGTATAAGATTAATATTACTAGTTTATAGTTTGTATATTTTGAAAACCGTCCGTACTTTACATTCCATTAGCTTTAAGCATTATTATTGTAATTTGATCAGGTTATTAGGTTACTTAATACAGTTAAAAATTAATTATTTAAATAATTCTAGGTAGGCCGCTATCTTAAGCATAAATTTACCCTGCGTAAGTACTTAATTTTGAATTAGGTATATTGAATATAACAATATTTTAGGTGGTCAAGAGTAATTAATCACTTAGGCGATGTCCTAACTAAACGTGATCACGCGATCATCGCAAGTTCGAACTTAGCCGGCGGGCGTTAAAAAAATGCCCATCAAATCGGCTAGTGCTGGCTACGTAGGCTTCGTCAAAGATAAATAAATAATAAATATAGATTCATACTATTAAGTCGTAGAAGAAGGTGTTTATACGGCTCTATTCTTACTAACGCATGAAAAGTGAAATAGCCATATACACCAAGCGCCTTTACCAGTCGACATTTTTAACTACAAGGATAATCACAAACTTGAGGTTAATTGCGTCCTGCAGTTTTCATTTTCTTTAAAATAACGAATAGTCGGTGATTCTTTTTCTTTGACTGCAAATATATATTTATATTTGCGACAGGCCCGTTGGTGTAGTGGTTATATATGTACACTGTTCGTTCGTTTCCCAGCCAGCACGTCACATTTTTGTGTTTCAACATGTTTGTTTGTCTTGTATCTGAGTCGTTCTGAGATTACATTTACTGTGTACCGGTTGCCTGGTTGCTATAATAGGCTCTACTTAGTTTGTATCGATATAATATATAAACATTATATCGATGTTATTTTGGGATCCAATGGCCGTAAGTGAAATATCAAAAAACACTTAGTATTACCGTAGGTATTATTTTAAAATATGAACTAATTTCTGTAATACCAATTATTTATTATATGAGGTGGCTAAATAACAAATACTTACCATTAAGTAGCTAATGAAATTCGCAGTCATTTTGGTCACATTCTTTTTGCATACTCTGTAATATAAGTGTCAATGCACGCCACTAAAACCATCGAAATCGTAACTAAGTGACAGCGCGCACTGGTGAATTTTATTACAGTGACTTATAAGTAACTTTTGTCCGGTCTGTGAATATGTATGAAGATGCGCGCACGTCATGACGTGACAAATATGCACAAGAGTGACAAAAAAGTCACCAGGACCTAACCCGTCTAAGTCTACCAGTAATAATTTATCGTAACTATTTTAGGTGTAGGAGACCGTAGAACAACCTTTGTATGTTTTTTTTTTACCAGCAGTAAGTAAGGCTACTCTATGGGAGTGCTGGTAATGAGTTGCTGGTTGACAACTAAAGGCCATCTATTTTGCTATTGTTTCTAGCAGCGCAGGTATTCCTTTGTAGCAAATAAGCTAGTGTACTTTACCATCTGTAACTGCATCGCTGCTAAACACCAGCAGATCACCGATGCAAGTTTGACAGATCGGTGATATGACGTCACTAATAGGATTGTAGTTTTTTTTTACAGTAAATGGCGTGTCTATTTTATAAAATAAGTCTTCTATTTCCCCAAGGATATTATTTTACTCCACAAAAACCTTCCAAGACTTGATACTGCGTGGGTATAAAAGGTCGGAATATAGAAATAGATACCTTTAATGATAGAGCTTTGCTTTTGCTTTATAGTGTGCGGTTTTATAGAACTTTGTACTTACTGGCGCATAATTCCCATAATTGGATGTGTTTCATGTTAAATTAACAACTACTTAAATGTTTTGTGTTTTGTTCATGAAAAACAAGTCTGGGTTTTTACTATTCTACGTTGATTAACCATAACGATACACACTCTCTCTGTACCAAAATTCTAAGATATTAGGTTATTATGTCCTTCTGAGTAATACGGCCACAGCCAGTCTTTGATAACGCTTATCAATGACGTAGGAGATTACGAAATGCACAAGTGCTTACGTAGATTTAAATGCACTCTCTCTTCCCTTACTCTCACAATCCAATGAGACCCAGACTTGTGAATTTGGAAATCAGATTCCCTTTGAGAGCTCAGTTTCGTATCCTACCGACTGCGCCATGTCAAGTGCAGGAGACACGAGTCAAACGACAGGTACATGTAAGAACTCATTTATTTCTTTGTAAGGAGCCTAGACACAGCTACAATGTTTTAACTACCTACATATTAATTGATTTACCTACTATGACAGAAGTTAAGCAGTATCTGGAAGATCGTCACAACCGGGGAGATTAGACGCATGACCGTTACGTTCCCATTTAAAACAATGATCTTATTATTTTTCAGGTATACTCCATCCCAAACAAGCTTGAAGGCGATTACAAGTTCGCTTGCGGCCCAATAACTACGTAACGCATACATTGTCAACTAGGCGCGTCAGCAAAAACAACTTTGTATTACCAACCTTTTTTGCTGTCGCGTTAACAGTCAAATATACAGCGGGGGTGTTTTATGACTGCATAATAAAGTTGTAATCGCCTTCAAGCTTATTTGGTTTGGAGTGTAGTTACGTTCTTGTGCTTGTATTGTCCTAACCAGTGAACAAGAACTACACAAAGATGTTGCTCACCGCTGAATTTAAAACCACTTTTGAACCTCTAGTTGCCGCTGCGTTATTTAGTAATTTAGCGCTCAAAATTCCAGTTATTTCAGCTAATCAGACGTTAATTTTGAGGAAACCAGTGAAATGTTATATTAGGCTTATGAAATTATTGCATTTGTAAAAATAAGGGGCTTATTTTTATAAAAGCAGGACCATTTTCTTTAGCAACTGGTTACACGGCACGAAAGAAATTTCTCGTGTGACAATCACCTGGTTTTATATAGAGTAATTCGACGGAAAGACCGTCCAATGAAGCTGTACAGATAGGGCTATCACGTGGGGTGGGAGGCTTGAGCCGCAGGTAGGGTGAGCCCGAGCTGTATACCGCCCGTATTAGTAGCTCGGGACACTACAAGCTAGACGGCCGCTACGTTTCTACAGTATCTGCATATTATATCTTGGATAATTTCGACCAATCAATACAGTGTCCAAAAACAAGGACACCCGGTATTGTGGCAACCAGACAACTGATACAATTATTAATAGTAAAAGAAAAAAAAACAGCGTATATAACATCGAAGCAATTTTATTTTACCTACCTACTAAGTGATTCACGTTAAGGCAATACTTGTAGGCTTTCTGGTCCTTAATTAATACGAGATGACTTAAGAATCTCAGGTAACATATAGGCTAAAATATTTTATTAAAATGTTGATGAACAGTTTAGTGTAGGGTAGATTTTTATTAATTACACTTTTGTAGAGATAATAATAATTTAAATATATAACTTATGATCACAATTACTTAATTAAGATAGTAATAAATAATAAGTATACTTATATATAAGTGGTTTTGTTATTTGTATATATAATGTTGGAGCCCTCAGGCAGTCCGTCCATTAATGTTAGGAAATTATTGTAAGAAATATCGCAATTATATTATGTGTTGCACTGATTTGTAAGGGTTATAATTATTATTATTATAAAATTTGTTATCAGTATTTTCTTTCTGAAAGATACAATAACGTTATTGGTAATAGTCACATAATGAGTGACGTAGGTACTAAATAAAATAATGTCATCTATAAATCAAAAGTCGTGGGTGCCTTCGAAGTACATATTATCGTTTTGATTATGGAATATCTCTAATATTAATAATTATTTCATGTACGATTCAATTTTTATATTTTGTAAATAGGTACCTACTTTGAAATAAATTCTGAATTAAAATATTGAAGGTGAAATAAAATTAATTATAATTAAAGTTTAATGTTTATTGAAATGAAATATTAATGTGTAGTAATTAAATTACGTGCTAATGAGTCATGAATAGACTTACTGTAGCTGCATTATTTAAAAATCCTTCGGTTTTTGTCATGAAGGTTTATAATATCTGAACTTTCTAGGAATTACTGCAGGGGACAACTTTAAACTAAAGTTTAAAGTTTTTATGTCGCCCGCACATTCATCCCCTGAAAATTCTTATTCCTTCACGATTGTCAATCGTGGTTTATTTTTCATGTATTAGATAAACTAAACTTTTGAATTGTTCTTTGTTATATTTCTTCATATCTTTAAAGAATAAATAAAAAGTAAGACTAAATTGTTTAATTTTTTTCTTGGAACATTAGAACATTTAATTTAATAATATAATAATAATATGCGGTAACAGCTCAGAGGGCGAGCGCTTGCCTTGGAAACAAGGTGCGCAGGTTCGAACCCCGGCTCACACCTCTGATTTCTTCAATGAATCATGTGCGAATCGTCTTTGTGCGATTGTTACTAGCCCTTGTTTATGTCCCACTGCTGGGCACGGGCCTCCCTTCAAGATGAGGGAGCTTAGGCCATAGTCCACCACACTGGCCAAGTGCGTGTTGGCGGACTTCACACGTCATTCGAGAGCTAGTTAGGCTTTCTCAGACATGCAGGTTTCCTCACGATGTTTTCCTTCACCGAAAGCTAGTAACAATCGCACAAAGACGATTCTCACATGATTCATTGAAGAAATCGGAGGTGCGAGCCGGGGTTCGAACCTGCGCACCTTGTTTCCAAGGCAAGCGCTCGCCCACTGAGCTGTTAACGCATCGATATTTGGTTAGTTATTATTTTTTTATCTAGGAGATGTCGATGTTTTTAATGTTAGGATTTTTTTTGTATTAACCACTATTCCCCGAGTTGCTTTATAGAAAGTATATATAGATATTACAGGCGGTAGGCGCGGTAGTGTTCGATATGGTTTCTTCAATGATATAATAAGTACAAAAATGTATATAGGTTATAGGCGGTTAACAGCGGCGGAAAAAGGTGAGCTTAATAACACAACCAATCCTGCCAGCGGAGTGATCCCAGGGGTATAGGTGTGTCATTAAATAAATATATTAGTGCACTTTACCATTCACGTCCGTATCGCTGCTTAACATAAGGTGGGGTTATGGTCAAGAACTACTACATATTCCATGAAAGAAAACAAAAAATAATTGTATTCTTTATTAAAGCACTTGTATAACATACCATCTAAACAGATCTATACTTTTAGACTTTCGCGTTCCATTGTTAAACTTTATTTATTCCCGTTTTTTTTAAATTCCTGATTAAAATAAAGTTAAAAAAATCTAATTCTTCTTCTTTGGCTTCCAAGGATACCGTTCATATTCATCCAAAAACTTCTGTAGTCGCCTCCTGATCATCTTCTGTTTATGCTTCTCCAGTAAGTCGGCGTACGCATCAGAAAAAGGTAAGATATTTATTCCGCCATCATGGCTTACTATACCAGGTATACCAGGCACCATACCAATTTGTCTCTGAGGTGGTGCCATAGGATATGGGAGCGGAATTGAATCTGGGGATGGAATGAAGTTCGGTGGTGGCATACCGCTATACCCTGCAGGATATTGTGGAGGTACCGGTGGTGGACCGTGATATACGGGTGGGACAGGAAACTGGGGTGAATACGGATTGTACCGTATCCCTGCGACTGGGAGCATTGGGTAACCAGTCTCTATAGGTACACCGAATGGCAGTGGTATTGGTGGTGCCATAACGGGAAAAGGAATTGGTGGAGGGTACGAATCTATCGGAGGTAACATGGGTGGTGGTAAAAATGGGGGTGCAGGTACCGGTATCGGTACAGGTATTGGTCGCCCGCGAGGTCTAGGTCTCTGTGTGGTGCCGATGTAGCAGTACGCTGGGATGTCCCGTGGGTACCAGTAGAGAGGGTTGCAAGGGTCATCTCCCGGTCGAGTGCGGTTTTTTACCCTCGGGGCGAATGAACCATCTGTTGCACATGAAGCAGAGTCCAACAATGCAATGATGATCAGTAACTGTAAAATGCAGGTATAAACGGGCTATCACTATTGGGTGAAAATGGTTACAGAAAAGCAGTATATAAGAATTTTGAAATTGGCATCGGGACCGTTAGAAAGTTTTCAAAAACCCTGTTTATCTTTACAAATATGACATATTGAACCCTAAGAATTGTCTTTGGATTTCCTCCGGTCAGCCATCACTCCCGTGTTCATACATTTATAGTTCCGAGTTTGATCTTGTAAGGAAAAGTAGGGTATATTTGTGACCCATGCGGCTCAGGGGGAAGCTGCTTTACAATAGTGAGGCCGCGGATTCAAATCCTCCGGGCAGAAACAAAAAGTAAGATGATATTTGATGGGTATGTAAATTAAAGTCCTCCGCCTGATCTTTCCCCGCTCGTGTCGATCTTCCATCCCATCAGTTTATTAGTATGCTGGTCAAGAGTGTGAATCTGTGTCTTCGCAAGTAACTCCAGCGTAGTTGGCTGATCTTGTCAGCAGACTGGCCGCTGTGGCCGTACCTATCAGTAGAACAGGTGAAAACAGGAGCAAATAATGTTCTTCAGTTGCCACCACAACGAACTCTTATAGAATATTGGCAATCATACTCCCCACAAGAATTAAAATGCCATCCATAGATGGTCTTATTTTACTGCAGTCTTTTGTAAGAGGAAGTTTTCTGAGCTGGCGGGGACATGAAGTTTTAATCAGGCGGACGATTATAGTAGGTATATTTACTTACTTATTTCGTATTTCAATACCTATTTAAAATAAGATTAGTAAATGTCTTATAAATTGGAAAGTTTTCTCACCTTGGATACGATTTCGTATGGCATTAGGGTAGTTTTGTTCATGTTTTCCGTAGAATCAGACTAAAGTATGTAATGTAATGAATCGACTGAAAGTGGTTTTATAACCTCTCACATGTCACGTACATACAATGAACCTTTTTGAATGCAGACAATAGACCCATTAATTAATACTAGTTATGATTTTTTTATGTTGGAGTCGGATTGCTTGCTCCGCGCTGACGGATTATGTAAAGTTACCTTTCGGAACGTTTATTTTCGTGTTATGTATAGTAGCCAGTAAAACAGGGTATTGAAATGATGCCGGGCCCCGTCCCGGCATCATTTGCATCCCGATGCAAAGGTACTAAATTGGGTTAGTAGATTTTAACGTTGAATTCATACAGTTTGTTGTCCACAGTATTAGACAAATAGATTAACGTGTGGATGTTTAGTGTTATTCAAACTATTAAGTGCGTAATAGTTTTGGCAAAATAATGGAAAAGGGGGTATAAAAAAAACACTCATTTTACTTTACTCGTTACTCATTTATCCATCACCCGCCTCTAGCAGATATACCGTGATCCTAGCGCTTGCAACCGCGCCAAAATATCGAAAAAGTTAAATATTTCTGATATTAAATCCGTAAGTATTAAACACCATAGGTTAATTTTACCAGCATAAGTAGCGAAACATAAAGTAGAAAAGGTCATTTTACTAAAACATTTATTATTATATAAATAGTAAGTTTATTTAACGTACGAATAAAATAACTAAATGTGTTTTTTTTTTATATAAAACTGATTCTCGTAATATTCTTAAATTTATTTAAGCGTCAAAGAGAGGGGCTTTTAAAAGCGAGATTTTTCTGGGAATTGTAAATTTTAGGATGGCCTATGATTCGATTGAAGTACTGTGACTAAATCACCATTTCCAAGTTTCCTCCGGACTACCTTTGTTTCATTTTTATTATTTACTGTATTATTATTAACTGTATTATTATTATCTTTGGAACTCGTTGTGTTTGATTCATTATACAGTAATGCAGAGTAAGAATAAGGCACACCGTAGTTCCAAGACGATTGTTGGTTTGCCTTTGCGTAAGCCTTTGCTATACGCTTTATAAGCCCCTCAGTCTTGGTCGAAATTGGCTGGCGATATACAGCTACTGGGCCTAAACCTGGTAACATCTGCACAGTGGGAGCGCTAGGCTCTTTTAATACATCCTTTTTCATCATCGCCATCATTTTTTCATAAGGAGACAATGGGAGATGTTTGTAATCTTCTTGACTAGCGAGGTCGTAGATTTGGTAAGATTGTAAAGATCCAGGTAAATTGTATTCGTAGTCATCCCTTGTGGATATGCTATACACGTCTTCTTCAAAGCTTTCCCAAAGTCTTCTTATTTCTTTTAGATCCTGCTCCCTCTCTCTGTTTCTGAATATCCGTGCTGGTGAGGTTTTCGCGACTCTGGAACGAATTAGCTTCTCGTACATGTTTGCACAATCTTCTGGCATGTGAAGTGGGTGCCAATGGAAGGGATTGCACTCGTTCACGTCCCTGTAACGCTCTTCGAAATCAAAGTGGTCCATGTATGTCACTCCCGCGATGGACGGAAGGGTAGTCGATGGGAGTTTAAATTGGAGTAGCGTAAACAGTATCCATTTTAACTGCAAAATTATAAAATATGTTACAGCAACAGCAATAGATTATATTAACTATTGTGTATAACCGAATAAGGCTATTATACTATAGCACTTAGTTCATACGATTTGTCATTATTATCGATCTAGATAAAATCAAAGTAACCGTAGTGTTTTCGATGTATTCTGATACTGTTTTTGATTCTAGACGACTAGAGATTATATCAATTCATATAGATGATACAGATTGCTACACACTCCAGGCTTTAGTTCGATAGATAGTTCAAATCTTTTATTTTTAATTCCTAGAACACCGTTCTTAGGTATTTATTATTAGGTACTAGGTTAGCATGGTTTTGTCAACATCTAACAACCGAATCAGGTCTATTTTTTTATTATTATTAAACAAGCCTCTAATATAACTGACTAATAATCCCTTTTCACTTACGATGAATTTTTGGCAGAGTTTTCTGCACGACATACGCACTAGCATCTTACATAAGGTAAATAATTTTAATGCAGATTAATGAGTGTTTTGCTGAAAACCACGGTTATATTATGGAATCTTTAAATTGGTGGTAGGTATATTTGAAGTGAATTAATGCACTTGTCTGTAATGTATCACGCCAACGCGCATGATTTACATACAACGGTTATAAAATATTCATTAAAGCGAAAATTAGTCACAATAACGGAACTCATCATTATAATTTCAACTCATGGTAGCATTTTAATGATCCATCAAAAGCGCTATTTATCACAAAATTCGTTCGCCAATATTTAAATTCTTTGGCGATTATTTTTCATTGGAACATTTTTCTTAAACCGCTCATTATCTTTTCTGGCCATTGTGCCAAAGAATTTTAAATATAAGCACATAGTAACTAGCCCTGAAAATATAGACTTAAGTACCTAGTATTCATATACATTTTAAAAGAGATACCTAGAAGGAAAATGTGTATTCTTTGACGTAATGTGCTATATATTTGCTAGAATGTTTTTATTAATGTGAATGTAAAAAAGCTTTAAAACAAAATGAGCATAATGATATTATTGCTTGGACTTTGCTTATTTATTACGATTCATGTTCATTTTAGTGTATAAGTCTTCTGAATTCATTAGTTAATGCATTACATACTTTTCTGACGGCGTATACAAGGTTTTTCATAGAAAAAGACGTTGCCAGAGATTTCGCTGCGATTTTCTCCACTTCCAATAAATTCTAATAGATGCACTGGCTGGTGTGAAATATATGAAGAAATACATACCTACTTTGTAACACTATTATCAAAACCTATGAAGCTGAGTGGATAAATATGTAGATGGTTATGTATGAGAGACCGTCTCGTAATTGTCTGATAACGGTATCACGTAGTGTATTAATCACTCTCTGCGATGCTCCTAAGCGAAAGAACACTCACCGTCATAATTCTTCAGGTTTTTAGTCTCAACTTCTTTCATTCACTCTTTATTGGCACCTAGTTATCGCATTGTTTTACGATTTTGTCTTATACTATTTTCTGACGTCGCCACCCATTGTCGAGCACCTGCACTGTTATGCAATGGCTTGCTTGCTATTCGTATTAGAGACGAGAAATAAGTACTACTGGCAATAATGATACGTTAGTTATGGATAAACCACTTTTTTGTACTTCAATGTGGCTTAGTTATGTAGGTATTTTGCCTTTTAATTAGAGTTTTTGATCCTAATAGCTTCAGACGTGACTTGTCAGTATTTATTTCGGAAATAATCTAATTTTTTTTCGGAAAGATTTACAGCTAGTTATTAGATAGAAAAAAAAATGAAAACAATAAGTAGTAATAATAATCCCCAGTAACTCCATGGACATTCCAAAATACACAGATCTTATTGTCCAATATTTAAAGTAAATGGAAAATATTAAATATTTTATGATATACTTACTTATTTATAAATAAAAAAAGGACAACCCTGAATTTAATTTACTCTAGCTGCGCCTAGTTAGTGTATTATACTTTTATGTATAATAAAACAAGTATATCGGGACTGACTGCGAGTCTTTGCAATAGCTTGATTAAATAATTACAATATAAATATATATGTCCCCCTGGGGTGTCCTTGTAAGAGTAGCACCCACCTATCTCCTGCCGTTGGGTGTCCGTAACAGGCGACTAAGGGAAAACAATAAGACAGGCCGCAGAGTCTTTTTATTGGATTGCCTGCCACCTATATTGCGATCCCCAAGCCGCCTGCCAAGCGTGGTGATTATGGCTATCCCTCCCTTCTATTGGCCTTTGTTCAGCAGTGGATTTTTCGGCTGCTGATGATGATAATATATAACAAATGTTATATTAAATATACGTATCCATGCAGTATACAAAGAGATAATAATTATACACTTACTACATACAATTGACTGTCACTGAAACAATAGTTTACGCATGACACCACCACTACCATTTTATTAGAATTGAGTTTTTTATTTTTAGTCTTGTACTAAAATATGAGTTAAACTAGTTTTGCCGAAGTTAGTACAACAATAGGAGCTCTGCCTAGTGGTTTCATGGTCGCTTTCGTCATAGTTATATATATATATTATTAGTGAACGGTATGAGTAAATGATAGAATGCCAAATTGTTAATTTAATCTTAATAAAGATTTGCTAGTACTTAAGTACAATCCCTACTTCCCTACTTCCCTACTAATCCCTACTAATATTATAAATGCGAAAGTAACTCTGTCTATCTGTCTGTCTGTCTGTTACTATATAACGCCTAAGCCACTGAACCGATTTTGATGAAATTTGGTACAGAGGTAGATTAGACCTCAAGGAAGGACATAGTACTTTTAGTACTTTAGTACTAATATTATAAATGCGAAAGTAACTCTGTCTATCTGTCTTTCTGTCTGTTATTCTATAACGCCTAACCCACTGAACCGAGTTATTAATAGTAGTTTATGCACCAAGGGGATAAAGTAGTGTTTTATGTCGCGGGCGTTTAATTGAATCGCGAGCATAACGAAGGATTCTAGCAACTCCCGAGCGCAGCGAGGGCGTATAGAGTTAATACTAGAATCCTGAGTACAGCGAGGGATTTAAGCTCGCCCAAGACAAAGGCACCTTTATCCCCGAGGTGAATACACTACTTTTCACACCTACTGCGAGGTAATAAAATACAAATATTGCTAGAATTAAAATAATAACAATATTTTGGGACAATCCACACATGGTAATCTGATCCCAAACTAGGCAGAGCCTGTACTATGGAAACCAGATAACTAATATTAATTAATAGTGAAATAACACCCAGACACTTGGTGGGAATCGAACCCACGACCTATTGGGTAGCGGCTAGGGTGTCTAACCACTAAACCAACGAGACCGTCAATAATATCAACATAGTGATTTGCCGCGTTATCATCTAAATATTTTCTTTTCTAGAACACTGGGTTGTGCTCGTCGCGCTCGGTTCGATTTTCAAATGTTTTGTTTTTCGTGCAGTTCTCTGCTTAAAGTAGTAATATATATCTGTGGTAAAAGTGTTGAGGAATTTTCGTTTGACGTTCGAAATTCAAACACATTATTACCCAAGGGAGTTTAGTACAACATTATTACCCGGCTAGACTATAGGGATATAATGAGGCACTTTATGTCATCTTTATATGACATATAATGTGACATTATCGAGCAGGTGGTGTGAAAATATTTTTTTCGGCGTTTTTAAATTCTCGAGGGTTGGTTAAAATATAAAAATTGGGAAAATCCATACAGTTGAGAAAAAACAATAATAGCGCGGGCGGAGCTGCGCGGGTCAGCTGGTGATGTTATAAACCATAGATATGTTATATCCCTACTTATACGCGACAAAAATTGTGACTCATGTACCTAATTAAAATATTTTATCATATATAGTTACTTATGACGGGCCCGTTGGTCTAGTGGTTAGTGACCCTGTCCGCTAACCGATCGATCGGTTCGATTCAAACCAAGTGTCTGGGTGTTATTTATCTATTTAAGTATGTATTTACAAAAAGAATGTATATAAGTATTAGTATCCGTTGTCTAGTTTCCATAGTACAGGCCCTGCCTAGTTTGGGATCAGATGACCGTGTGTGGATTGTCCCAAGATATTATTATTATTATTATATCCTTTTCTTATTATTCACTTTAGTACACTACTTTGTGCATTTTCTAAACACGCATGAAAACATTTTACTTGATTTTCAAAGGCACACATCACGTTCTTTACATTTTACTGCTAGTTCATGCGTGACTTACTGCTAGTTCACCCTATATTGCTAGTGAATTTGGTTGTTTCGCTTGTCGTGCGCTAATGGCATATCTATTGTATAAAACGTCATTGGTGGTCTCAGAGTAATTAGAATGGAGCTAGTATCGCGTCGATTCCCCGAACAAATTTTTCGTGGCATTTTTGCGGGGTCCGGGAGGCGAAGTAAACACACACAGATACAATTTCACGCATACCCACACTATAATAAACTCGCAACACATTCAAAAAGATACGCACACAAATAAAGAATGACCTGAACATAAGAACAATAATTTGGCAGAGGGGTTAGCGCATCATGCTCTCTGCGGTGGTATCTCCTCTAAGTTGGTGGTAGGTATCTGGTGCAAGGGGCTACCAGCACAGTGGTAGATAATCCACCGCAAAGCAGCAGTGTGTAGACACTACTGTTTTCCAGTGCGAACGGCATTGTACTCGGTAAAATTACTTCGCTCAAGGCTGGAACTTAATACCAAATATATCGTATAGCTCATGGAAAAACGTAGCCTCTGTCGGTTTACCTCAACGGTTAAAAGCGTGGCTTGTCTTGTTTAGTGCATTAACAGGTGTTTTAAGATAAAAAATCATTCCCGGGAACCGGGGAAATCGCAAAAAAATCACGACTACGGGAACGACGTTATTCTCGGGAATTCCCGGTTCCCGGGAACGAAACCCTAGTATCGGGTGACGAGTTGCAGTACAGCGGTCTATTCAAAGACTGAATGCTGCCAGCTTTTATACCTACAAGATAGCGAAAATAAATGTTTGAAGACAAATGTTGATCAAACAGCACCTATCTACACAGGACCTGTTCTAGCGATTACGTCGCCCCGGGAAAAAAGACAAATTAATACTTGTACTAAATAAACTGACAACAATAAATAATAACCGTATATATTATATATACTTATATGTTTACGTATACATTTATTGCTTTTTGTATAAACTATGTATAGCATGTAGAGAAACGTTAAATTACAAGAAAATATAAAATCAACCTTAGAATAATAGGCGTTATTCTAAGAAATCAACATTGAAAATCACTATCCCCTAGATCGTTGACAATAAACTATTAATTAGTGCTATCCTCGGTGGGAAAAGATGGGTATCGAAATAATTTTATAATTACGGGTTGTATTACTATTGGCAGCTTATTTATGCATGATCCTGAAAAAAAATCCTTAATTAACTACTGTAGGTACATGTTGGTGTAAAATATAGCGCGCACAATTTTGTTTTATTATTCAAAGTAATAAACAATTCACCTGATAGTAAGCGATACACATGTCTTTATATAGAATAGTACAGCCGTAGTGCACTGCATCTGTTCATTCATATATTTATTGGTACGATTTTGATCTTGTAAAGAAAAACATATAGATAATTACACTCTCACTTTCTTTGCTATCACAATTTGAATGGGAGACGGATACGGTCGGGAGAGATCATGTGGAAGACCGACTTATTACATGCCCATCCGACGCAAGGACATTCAGGTGATCGGTATCCTTTATCCTAACCAGTTGCCCGTGGGATTTTAACCCTCGACCTCTGGTTTGCAAAGCGTCTTAGTAGTGTGTAACTTTTATTTATAAATGAATTTATCTACACTCATATCTTAATATTCAAATTATGAACTCAAAAGTAGTACCTACCCTATGACACACTTTATTCACATGCCTCTTAAAAAAAATGTACGGGTGTATTAATTACCTAATTATGTGCAGTTTTATACACTACTTTAGACGACACTACTCATGAAATACAATTTTAAACCACCAAACTACAATACAAAACAGATACTATTATGGCGCTCAAGTCATTCAAATAACACCTATACGCATACGCGCATAGTGCAACTGCGTCCCACCAAAGACGAATGTATCGTGGCCTACTGGATTAGATTGCGGCCTACTAGGTGACACCGCGGCCTACTAGATCTGCTTAAAAATATATTGTAGGTAGGTAGTAGAAAAAAAATGTTATTTTACGACCTAATTTTGTTCAGGAGACCTGTATCATCAAAACACATTTAAATTTTTTTAGAGGCCTGTGAATGAAATGTGTCATTAGAGTAGGTACTACCTAGTTTTTAGTTCATAATTTGGATATTACGATATGAGCGTAGATAACGATGCCGTAAAATAAGATTTTTTTCTATTAAAATATATTTTTAACCGACTTCAAAACAGGAGGAGGTTCTTAATTCGTCTGTATATATATATATATTTTATGTATGAACCGATTTGAAATAATCTTTGTTCCATCCATTCTTCAATCCATTGATTGGGTCCCATAAAAAAATTATTGCTTAGTAATAAGTAGTTCCTGAAAAAACAAGAATGGTGACTGCCCAGGAAAGCTGCAGGAAAGCCTATATATATGACTTTATGTCGCTTTTTAAGGACAAAAATAGTCATAGCTCTGGCAAATATTTACCAATTTAAATGATTATTTTTTTATTCGAAAGAAGAAACCACTGTATTGAGTCTGTATGAATTTTATCACAACCGGATAAGAACTTCCTGGAGGACCATGAACAATGTGGAGGAATTTATCTGGTAAAAACCATAAAACTGATGTTCTCCATTATATTGCTCTGACAATTATGAACCGATTTCGATGATTCTTTTTTTATTCGAGAGAGTAAACTACTAAGATGATTCCATGCAAATTTCACTACGACCGGATATTGTTTTCTCAAGAAACATCAATTATGTAAAACTATGTAGACGATAATGTGATCATAACCTACCTAGATCATTTTACGGTCTTCGATGATTCAATCTTTATCTAAGAAAATATCACTAAAAATTTTAAAATAATATCTTTTTAAAAAAAAATTTAACCGACTTCAATATCTCTGAAAAGTATAGGGTCAAAATCAAAATAATTGACCATTTTACATTTAAAGCTTGTCCTTTTACTTCTCGCCATTCTTACTACAACTCTGTAATATTGACGTTACCAAAATAGTGAATTTCATAAAGAAAATATTGAAAATATCTAATATTAATTATAAATTTAGTTATTCTATAATATTTAATTACATATTCGGAAAATATGTTAACAACGAAATGTGGTTTCCATAGAAAAAACGTGTGTCCTACCTTTGACGCTATTGGTTTAGCCCTGAAAAAATCATTGAAAACAGTACTATTTCTATAAAAAAAACCTAATGATCACCTCTTCTAAAAGTATGATTTATTGATAGAAACATCAAAAATTTAGTAAAACATATATATACTTATTTAATTAATTAAATTAAATTGGGCCCAAAAATATTTCCTTTATGTTACTTCAATTACGTAACGCAATATTAAATTGCACAAATAGTATTTTATTCAGAATGACAACCGGCATCACTGATGGAAACGTCAAGTTGCCAAACGACCAATCACCGCGTGGCAGACTTTTTTTTCTCGTGACACAAGTTGCGTTATAGTTGTGCGAGACAAAATTAAACATTAATTCGTATTTTGAACCTGAATTGCTAAAAAAAGGACATATAAGTATATTTCATTAATATTTGCTCTATGGACAATGTCTTGTATGTGTTATTTAGTCGATTATTTGCTATAACTACGAAGTGAGTAGAGTTTGTAGAATCGACATGAACATCTTAAAAAACATGCTTTTATCTTATTTTATGATACGTTTATGTAACATTTTTTATGTTACGTTACATAAAATTTATTTAGGGTGAGTTCACAACACTTTCTCATTGATGCGAGCGATACGGAATTGACTGACGGTTTGAATTGAACGTGCATGATACACAGGTACTGCAATCGATGCAATACTGTATCGCGTCGCGTCATGAGTGAAGGCACATAGGACTGATATTTTAAATTTCGTAATTGCACATAGGAATGCTAATTTCAATTTCCGTGTTTCTCCGATTCTTTTTTTACATTTTATACAGACAAATTGATGAAGCCTGCCAATATTTCTCGTTTAAAATAATGCTCGTACAAGATGAACATTTAATTTTTGTTCTTGGTCTGTTCACAGACAAATATGCATTTGTCTGCTGCTGAAAGGCAGAAAAGATATCGGGAGCGTTTAAAATTGAATAACCCCGAAAAATGGAAGGCTATTCAGGAAAAAAAATTGGACAGGGCTAAAAAGTTTTATAAAAAAATAGGCGAGCTTTCAGAGAAGGAGAAGGAAGAAAGACGCCAGTACTGGAAGACTTCAAAGCAGAAGTGTAATCTTAGCCAAGAAGCTGTAGAAAAGTGTGAAACTCGAAAAAAATACCAAAGAAAATATAAAAAAATATATAGAAATTTGATTAAAGAAAATGAAAAACTGAAGAAAAAGATTGATTTAATTGTCAAAGAAAAAAATATATAGGTACAAAATATTGCAGCATAATAAGGAGAATGAAGAAAAAGAAATCAACTTTATTAGTGAATTGGAAAACGTTACAGCATTAAGTCCAAAATAAAAAACAAATTATTTTGTATCATAATTAAATGTTTAATTAAATTGTAGTAAAAGATTAATTTAAATAAATAATATACTTATAAAATCTTTAACTTTTGTTTTACATGTGAACGCTGCCTTTATTTTCCGTTATGTTACTTTTATGTTACTGTGACATAAAAGTAACATAGAGTAAATGGTCAATTATTTTGATTTTGACCTTAAAATAATTTAAAAATTACTGAAGTTGGTGCCAAATATACACAGCCGGTAAGCTAACACCAACTTCAATAATATTTAAATTATTTTATACTTTTCAGTGATATTGAAGTCGGTTCAATTTTTTTTTTAAAGATTTTTATGCAGATCTAGTAGGGTGCGATGTAATCTAATAGGCCGCAATCTAATCCAGTAGGCCACGATACATTCGTCTTTGGTGGGACGCGGTTGTACGCATGTGCAAGTTATTTGAATGAATTTAGCGCCTTAATATTAAGCTTTGATTATATATACGTCTAGATACCTAATAGTCTTGTAACGTTACGTTAATAAGCATAACAACCTCATAATTCGTGTGTGCGTGCAGGCCTCGTTGTACACTCGCGTCATCTGTGGTTGTGTGCGTGTTTGGGGATCTCCAGTTATAAATATTTTTCCCCTATATAGCCATAGCGTTGTGGATTGATATGTACTTTGTAAATGTGTAATTCCTTTTTTTTTAAATATAACGTATAGCTGTTTGATGTCAAAATAAAATAAAATAAAATAGAATAGAATAGAATAGAATAGAATAGAATAGAATAGAATAGAATAGAATAGAATAGAATAGAATAGAATAGAATAGAATAGAATAGAATAGAATAGAATAGAATAGAATAGAATAGAATAGAATAGAATAGAATAGAATAGAATAGAATAGAATAGAATAGAATAGAATAGAATAGAATAGAATAGAATAGAATAGAATAGAATAGAATAGAATAGAATAGAATAGAATAGAATAGAATAGAATAGAATAGAATAGAATAGAATAGAATAGAATAGAATAGAATAGAATAGAATAGAATAGAATAGAATAGAATAGAATAGAATAGAATAGAATAGAATAGAATAGAATAGAATAGAATAGAATAGAATAGAATAGAATAGAATAGAATAGAATAGAATAGAATAGAATAGAATAGAATAGAATAGAATAGAATAGAATAGAATAGAATAGAATAGAATAGAATAGAATAGAATAGAATAGAATAGAATAGAATAGAATAGAATAGAATAGAATAGAATAGAATAGAATAGAATAGAATAGAATAGAATAGAATAGAATAGAATAGAATAGAATAGAATAGAATAGAATAGAATAGAATAGAATAGAATAGAATAGAATAGAATAGAATAGAATAGAATAGAATAGAATAGAATAGAATAGAATAGAATAGAATAGAATAGAATAGAATAGAATAGAATAGAATAGAATAGATAGAATAAAAAAAAAAAAAATAAAAAAAAAAAATAAAAAAAAAAAAAATTGCAACTTGCAGGGCGGCTGGAGGGGCTGCGGCGGCCGCTAGTGTTGCAAAGCGACGCAAGTATGCAGCTCTAGGTTCGAGCTATATATTTGCGCCCTTTGCGGTGGAGACCATGGGGCCTTGGTCTCATGAGACGCACGCTTTGGTGAAAGAAATTTCTTCCAAACTTATCGAAGTCTCAGGAGACCGCCGGGCTGGTAGCTTTTTCTGCCAACGTATAAGCTTGGCCATACAAAGGGGTAATGCCGCCAGTCTTTTAGGTACCCTTCCCTCCCAGTGCGGCGACAACTACGAGGAAGTTTTTTACCTAGTTTAAGTGTACATGTTTGTAAATAAACTGTAAATATTTAACTGTAAAATTAATAATTAGATTTAAAAAAAAAATAAAAAATAAAAAAAAAATATTAATAAAAAAAATAAAAAAAAAAATAAAATGATAATAAATAAAATAAAATACAATAATAAAAAAAAATTAAAAAAAAGAATAAAAAAATAAATAAAAAAAAATTAAAAAAAAGAATTAAAATATAAATAATAAAAAATAAATAAGAAAAAAATAAAAAGAACATTAAAAAAAAAAAAAAAAAAAAAAAAAAAAAAAATAAAGAAATTGATTTGATTTGAAAAGAATTGAATTGGAATTAAATTAAATGGCGTGTCCCTTACCATCATTTGAACGTCTTATTTGCCTCATGACCAGGAAGAAAAAATACTTCTAAGTACTTACCTATATAAAAGTAATTAATTTATCAAAAAAATAAATTAAAAATATTATAATTGATTTATTTCATGTTTTGGTCACTAACTACGTATTAAGTTTCATTGAATTCATTTTTGTCAAAAGACATTATTACCTAGCCACACCAGTCTAGTCGGACAATGTACAAATTGTCGTAAAAAACAATCGAGTTTTTATAATAATCCCTCACAGAATCTTAAGACTTATGAATGGAAAATTAAATTAGGATCTTTATTAATTTTACTTAGTTAATATTTTCACGATTTGATTACACAATTCGGCAAAAAGTTTTTTTTTTGCGAGCACAAACCATCGGTAGAGTTCAAGTGATACTAAACAACCAAGTATACCAATTTGATGTTTTGGTATACTTGATATTGTCAAGTGTTTGAACATCGAACACGCTATCTAGACGTATATATAATCAAAGATATTAAGTAAGTATCTGTTTTGTATTGTAGTTTGGTAATTTAAAATTGTATTTTATGAATTTAGATAAAGTTTGTTTGACTTATTTAAATGCTTATGAACATGCAACTGCTATTGTGTTTATTGATTTACTTTAGAGTAAGTATAGATAAATGCGCTGGCAGCTCTTAATTATATTATTACCATTCCTCGGCGTCACAAGGTTATTTATCCCAATAGTATCACATATCGAGTCATCGATGGACACCAAAATAAACAGAAAAACAGAAGCAAAAAATTTCATGATTTTTATTTCACGCTTTCAGAATATTTTTTGAAATTGTTATAAATAAAATGTTTCATCTTTCACGAACTATAAAAACAACGCAATCACGGTTGTATTTTTATTGTTACATACCTATTTTTATACGGTTAACGTTAGGCCGGAAATACACTATTGTGTCGTATGTATAATTTTTAGCTGTCAATCTGTTTATCAACTCGTTTTTTTAAAGCGGGGAAATCTTATAAATATTAATTTACACTGTATATTGAACTGTGGTTGCTAAATCTGCCGTTGATGGTATCGAATTTAGTATCCGTGATAAAAGACGGCATCAAGACATTCCTTGGAGGGCAGCAGCATTCCTCTTCGACGCTGCCTGACTTGCGCTTCCTCCTTGCACTCGCTTTATCCGCATCATCCTTCAACTTTCCAAATTCCTCTTTGAGCTGATTGAAATTTTCGTTGTCCAATAGACCACGGATGTAAAGGAATTCGGGTATGTCTTCGTTAATCTTGAACTGCGCGACGCATTCTGCAGAATGATAAGATTTATATAAGTACATACATGTATATAAGGAATTGTGTGCATTTGCAGGCATACCACCATGAGGATGGAAGTGGGAGATTGTAACGCCTTTCGAATTTAAGGATTTCCATTCGTTGTCTTTTTTCCATATCGAATACTTACCAGAAGAAGACCAACACAACTAAGGATATATAAGTTGAAGTTTACAAAAACTGTGTGGGGCCAGAACAGGCTCTATCTTATAGGTGACCTATGATGTAAACTGTCAAAATTATTTTAGAACCACATGGCCACCGTCCATCCTTTTTGTGACTTATTCGTCAACTCGCGCGCGTGAAACTCGCGCGCGCGCGCGAGTTGGCACCTTCAGATTTTACCTACTTTTTTTGTCGTCAACTCGCTCGTATGCTCATATGCTCGCTATGTACAGTCAACAACAAAAACGTTTTAATATATTTAATATAGGCACCTACCTGTTTAAGACACTTATTTATACAATATGATTTTGAAATAATAGCTATATTAATTATAAAATTAAAAATACAACAAAAATTGAAAACCGCGTATTTTCATAATAATAATCAATAAATACTATTCAAGTCAGCGGAATCAAAATATCAAAAAAAACTAAAAAAAATAACCATATCACAAAATGTAAGTGAAACAAAGTCCCTTATTATCCGTTTGTTGTCCGTGGTATCACCGGTAGTACCACCAGTGGTACCACGGACAAAAATAATTATCCGTGGTACCACTGGGGGTACCACGGACAACTCTGTGGTACCACCAGAAATAAAATAATCAGATTTTACTTGGTATCTGGGTTGGAAGTACTAGGGTAGCATAAAACAGGAGGTGCATAATCTTGTGCCATGTCTTGTGTGAGCGAATGTGGTTTAGAGCTAAGTACCAGGTTAGCACAGGACTTATGGAGGCCCTTCGGAGTCGCTTGACGTTCGGGGTGTGGGCCCTTTGAACTTCCATTGAGTACGGCGGCGACTCCGAGGAGGACGGCGGCGGGGTTGCGACCCCCGTCCCCGTGAGCACCGTGACAGGTTCCCGGGGGGCTACAATGCGCCCCCCGGCGGCGGGCTCAAAGGCAAGGCACTGAGGGGCCCCTGGTGCAGATCCCACCGGAGAGCCCTTGGGTCCCCTCTCTCATGTGCCGATGCGACAGCCGCGGGGGTTTTAGTGGGTAAGAATCCCACATACCCCGGTCGAGCCCCACAGCTCCCGGGGATCTTTGGAAGATTTCCCCCGCGTCAAAAAAAAAGACTTATGGAGGAGTTCTCACGTCTTGTGATATCCAGAGTATGTCTGGCTTACTGGTATTGATTGCTTTCGCGAATCAAGAGGTGAGGGCTGGGAGGGAACGGATGTATCAAGAGGTGAGATATCCTTGTATCTTGTACTTCCCTGGTACTTCTGCTATAAATATGTTAACTACTACTCAATAGGTACCACATGCTCAGTATATCCTGGACGTAGTTAAAAATCACATTGGATTGGAGGTGGACTCAAGGACTCTTCCTTATGTCCTATGCTTCCCTGGTACTTCTAGTATAAACATGTTAGCTTAAAACCACATTCATATGCTCATAAAAGATAAGGCACAAAATTATGCACCTGCTATTTTCTGCTAACCTAGTACTTCTGGTAATAATTGATCAATTTTATTACTCCAATTTCTACCAAGTACTAAGTAAACTATTACAAAATAACGAAAATAATGGAAAATTATTTAAATCTAATAAATTTATCTCTGGTGGTGCCACGGAGTTGTCCGTAGTACACCAGTGGTACCACGGACAAAAAAAAAATCACTGGTGGTACTACTGGTGGTACCACGGACAACAAACGTTATTATCATCTAAATATAATAAAACGTAATCAACAACAAGTATAGCATTTGGTTAATTATTACTTACTAATAAAATCGATCATAGTCTGAGAACTCTAGAAATCACAGATCAGGGTTTGTTTATATTAGATTTATTAAAACGTTTTTGTAGCTGACTGTGCAAAAATACGTCGATTTTCACGATCAAGCGAGTTGACGACAAAAAGTAGGTAAAATCGGAGGGTGCCAAGTCGCGCGCACGCGCGAGTTTCGCACGCGCTAGATGACGAATAAGTCCTTTTTGTGGCTGGCACAACAATTGTTTTCACACATTGAGCTCTTGGCTTCCACCTTTAGGATATGAAAGAGGTTAGCGATTAAATTGCGGTCAAACCATAGATATAGAATTTTTCACTAAGGGTCAAACACTAGCTCATACTAAAAAAAAAAAAAAACGTACACCTATTTTAATTGATTGAGGGATAGAAGTTACAATACATAGCGATTCATGTAGGATTAATAAATAGTTTGAATCAAAGTATCACGACCTTTTTTTGCACATCCCGGTATTTAAGCCTTCGAAAATTTGAATTGAACTGCAATATTGCAGTGCGCAGTCTGCCCACCGGAAAATAGAGTAGAGTAAATAAACACAGTTGAGGTTAGTTTAAAACCAAAGACTTTGAATTATTACTATACGCTGTAGTTTACCTCTTAGTCAGAGTGATGAAACTGTAAATCTTATTTTTGATATTTTAAAGTGGTATGTGTATTGGCATCAAGGTCATTTTGTCGTCAAATTTACGTGAATTTAAAATAGTTAAAAATTAACCTTTTACTTCGAATTAATCCATATTTTGAACCACACATTATTGGCATAAGTTCAGAGTCACACAACGAGCCATGGAGAGAGCTATGCTCGGAGTTTCTTTGCTCGACAGAATCCGAAATGTGGAGATTCGCCGAAGAACTAAGGTCACCGATATAGCTCTCAGAATCTGCAAGTTGAAGTGGCAATGGGCAGGCCACATCGCTCGAAGAACCGATAACCGTTGGGGAAGAAAGGTTCTCGAGTGGCGACCACGAACCGGAAGACGCAGCGTTGGCAGGCCTCCCACTAGGTGGACAGACGACATTGTGCGCGTCGCAGGTAACCGGTGGATGCAAATAGCCAATTGTCGTTCATTGTGGCGTTCTAAGGGGGAGGCCTATGTTCAGCAGTGGACGTCTTCCGGCTGATGATGATGATGATGATTATTGGCATTAAGGCGGTCAGCAAGTTATTGGGTCGGTCTCTACCAGCCGCACAGGCTCGCGCGGCAGCCTCAGAGATTTCTCTAAAACCTCTAGCCAAGCCTCGCGAGGCGGGTTGAGCCAATTGGCGATTAAATTGACAGTTGTGTTAATATCTGCAGGTTGCCTCGCGAGTCTAAAAATCACCATCCACACCGGACGAACAACGCACACCTTTGAGCGCCTCCCGTTTACGGACAGCTGACGACTCAACCCGAGACGTGCTCACCCAAGGCAACGTGCGCCAGAACGACCCTGAGGCACGTCCATAACGACCGCACATTAGGTTCGCGAGGCTGCCGCGTGAGCCCGTCCGGCCAGTGGAAACCGACCCAACACCGCACGATTGCACTGCAGTGGTCGAATGCAGTCAATACAAGAGCCAATACGCGGTGCATCCGCAAATCGCTGACTGCTAATACTGCTAGTGTGTGCGGTAGCCCTTAAATACGATAGAGTAGGTACTATTTATTTATTGACAGTGTAATTATGACTTGTATATTAGCCCCATCGATGTACTATGATTAGCCCAATTTAAATGTACTGAAATTTTAAACGTTTGTGCTATGTTATAGCTATTTTAAATGGCAGCTAAATTTAAGATTGTGCAGTGCATTGAAGCTTTTTGAATTGCACCGTCCAGTCGCGCATCACAATACCTAATTCTTTCTATATTATGTCTCTCAAACCTAATAATTTATCCAGCTACAGTACCTTCAAACAGAAACACAGCACTATATCATGTATTTAATATTAGTTTAATAGTGATATACCCTGCGCGGTTGTAAAGAACTGGATGTCACAAATCAGTTCAGCTTTAATCTATATTTAACCGACTTCAAAAACAGAGGAGATTCTCAATTTAGTTGTATGTTTTTTTTTACGTTTGTATGTTACCTCAGAACTCTGTCATTCATTAAACGATTTGGAAAATTCATTTTTATTGTATGACTGACAGTTTCAAGAGTAGCGGCCGTGTATGATGATACATAGTATAAAATTGCGTGACTTCAATCTCACCTGATGGTAAGCGATGCTAAATGTGAAGACAGTAAAGCAGTTTACTCTGTTAATGAAGAAGAATACCTTTGTCAGATCATGACAAAAGTAGAGTAATGACTCTACCTACTGTGGTGGGTTTCTTCACAGAGTGTAAAAAAACTCGTGTCCTGTCAATTGAGGGTACTATTCGGTGTTTCAATACAATTATATGTATCTATCTATTTCTTTTTTCCTAAATTGTTCCAGAAACACGAATCCGATCTTGTATTTCTGATACAAATTACGAAAAAAATATAAGATATTAATAAACAAATGTTTATTCAAATGTTTAAACAAATGTCTATTAAACAAAGTTACGTACTTACTTACATGTATTTGTATTGATGCACTGAATAAGACCCTCACAGATCGAACACGAGTTTTTTTAACTCTGTATGGCCCTCAGGCAGCTTTGCGGTACCTTTCTTATGACACAGAGAAAAGACCATTACCTTTATTCGGGGGACAAGAACACTCGTGTTGAGGAGACTTGATAGGCAGACCATCATGTCTTCGGAACAAATGATGTCGGGGCGTCGACCACGACCATCTGTCCCAAGCCAAGTCAGCCCTTCCCAGGTCTAAGGCTGCCAGCGCTAGTACTATCATGAATGTCTGCCAACAACATATTACGTCTTTATTGCCTATTAACGAAGACTGAAGAATGAACGAATAAAAAACCGCATTCAAATCCGTTCATCGGTTAATCATTCGGTCGGTCGGAGCGCTACAGTGCCACAGACAGACAGACATACAGACAGACGGACTCCATATAACTCCCTTCCTTTTTGGTCGGGGGCATCGATATAATATACAGGGTGTCCCAGAAATGGGGTATCAAGCCGGTAATGGCGCATTGTGTAACACACAACAACTAATTTGTGAAAGAAAATAATGAAAATAGTCAACAGTTTCACTGCAGTCTGCCGTAAAGGCTAGAGCGCTTCAAGCGCTCGCCTCCTATTGTCCGGTGAAGCTGCAATAGCCATCTGCGGTTAACAGCGTCTATCATTCCCAAAAAAAAAAAAAGGAGCTCGAAATTACGTTCGTTATTTAACCAAAAATGAATGAATTTCTTATTAAACAGGGCAGGCGCGCAATCAATACAAACAGTAGCTTCATAGAAGTAGACAGTGACACAGGACTGCTCAGAAACAGTTTTAAGACGATATAAATATTTTTTTTATGTAATATAAAATCGTAATTTTTGCAACATTTGTAATTTTTTTCGGAGTCTTTAGTATCAATACTACACATACCCTTCGGCTTGATATACCCTTTCCGGAACACCCAGTATAAACTAGATTTGGTGTCACGGTTCAAAAAGTGGTAGCGAGAAATAGCGCCCTTGTGACGCTATTTCTTTACAAGCCACATCCTGACAAATTTATTTTTGCCGATAGGAGTGTCGCTACTGTCTATATGAAACTGTCAAACTACACGTAATTATCATAATAGAACTGTTAGTTCACGTTTCCGCCACCAGCACAGATAAGTTTGCAACCTCCGCGACCACATTTTAGATGTCATTTTGTTCGTGAATCTAGTTTATATATTATATCGATGGTCGGGGGTTAATAATACATTATCACACTATTCCGGGTGATAGTTTAACAATTAACTTACAGATATTTTTCTAACTTTTGAAAATCAAATATGGCGGCTATGAGGTGAGTCGATATATTTTTTTTAATACATGCAGTACTTCAAAATACGACATAAAAAGTTTATTGAATAACTTATAAAAGGTAAGATACATCTGTAGGTATATTTCTATGTCCTATACGACTTACTTATAATATGTTATAGATAATTTTTGCTTGCAATTGGGTTTGGGCTTTTGTATTATGTTCTCCAATGTTTGGAAATGTCTCATTATTTATAGAAAATTATTCGAAGTAATTTTCGGTGACTTTTGTATGGAAAAGATGTATTTTACAACTTTGCAGGTTTGTTGGAATTGGTGAGACTGATATGAAAACCCCACAAAAGTGCTATGGCGTCACATTGAGTGAAATTGGGGATTTATTTACGACTCCATAATAAATTTCTCAAAGACCGATTCACAGTTTACAAAGAATTATTATTTTTGTTGGAGCACTGAATAATTGACGTCATGAGCAAAGTTCATGCAAACAATTTCTTAAATTTACTGTTTTTTGTTAAGGTTTCTATTTAAACACAAGGCAGTGATGAACATTGTCTTATTTACCGTATTTACAATATTTGTACTGTATTCGATAAAATAGTTCCTTTTTTGATGTATTTCATAACGCTGTCATCATTTAATTAACTTTGAAATATTTAAAGTTCTTGAAGTACCTACTGTTCAATGGACTTAAACGCAGTCTTACTTTAACAGAAGTACATACATAGGTATAATATAGACCAATTATATGAAAAAATAAACTCATTATTAAAAAAAAAATAAAAAAAATTAACATATTTTTACGTTTTTCTACTAAGTACTAATAGATAATACAATTAGTAATAAGTTTAATTAAAATTAACAGTGTTGATACACGTCCATTCCAAAAACAAAAACAGATAACATAAAAATTGTACGTGTCTTTAAGAAATAAAAAAGCCTTGTCTTATATTGTAGCTTTATTGGGGAAAGTTATATTATCTTTACGTTTGTCTACTGCTAATTGCAACACCAAAACAATCAGTACCGTTACACTCGTTATAGTATTCCATGAAAAGCTCTTGGGTGTTTGTTGATTTATTCTGGGTTGCACTTTCTGTTACTGTATTTTCAGCTTTGTAACTGGTCATAATTTCATTTCTTTTTTTGTAACACAAACCTGGAATTAATAGTGGACAGCTAGCAGCTGTGCTAGTCTTCTCACTCACATTAAGTGATACGGGGACACGTTTATTTGTTGAGCAAATTGTGAACGGTGGTCTTTTCGTTTTCTTTTTGAAGGGAGCATTAGGTTTCAAAGAATGTACTTTCTTGTGGTCTTGATGGTACAATGTTTTATAAGTCTTAACGCCTTTCTTGCCAATGAAAAGTGGGAAAACCATCGCAAAATTGCGGGCGTCGCTGCCATTACATCCACCATCGCACAGTTTATAAGGAGCAGTGAATAACAATAATCCAGGTCTTTCTGATATTTCTATAAATTAATCACATTCAATTAAGTGTTCGCTTGTAGCTATAGATAGTCTATCACAAATCTGGGTAAAGGAAAATATTTTGGGAAATGACTTACTCTCCCCATGGATGATTTTCTTAATGAATTGATGACCGTCTACAGCGTCGTGATGGATGTCGACAGGTGTCTTCGTGTAGCGTGTTTTGTTACCAATGATGAGCGGAAATGTACTAAAAACAGCGAACAGTTTTAAATGCGGAAAAAATAACATTCTGAGTTATTTTGTTTACAATTGATTTTGTTTTAACCTGCGCCTGCGTTGCGGGGTCAGTTCCGCCGCCTTATAAAATATACACCACAGTTATGTTACGTTTTTATTGTTATAAGAAATATATTGGTATTGTACTAACATATAAATCAGCTGATTTCACACAGCAGCAGTAAAAGTATCTTTAATACCTATAAATTTAATTAAAATATTCATAAACACACTCGTTGTTTAGGAAATATAACAAACTGATATTTATACTTCAGATAATGAACCAGTCTTGCCATTATTCGGATATCTGATTCGTAAGGAACGTTCCAGATCAATATTGAGGAGAACGTCTGGAAAATATTTATCAAACAATATTTCTTCGTTGCGTAACGAATAGAAGCGATATCGAGAGTACGATTGTAGGTTCGCTTCATTTACCTACACAGTTTTATCTCTGCTTCCCTTTTTGTGATTCATTCCGTCGTCGCCGACTAAAGGGACTCGGAGAAATATTTATGTACAGCAGTTTATAACTGTCAATGCTTCCAAACTCTTCTCAATTGGCGGAAGAGTTCACGCGATTGTTTCGCTGGGCGACGTCGGCTAAAAATAATCGCCCAAGACACTGGCCTAAGAATTACGTTAATGATTATATCTGGATCTGTGACATAACTCACGTGTTTCCAAAGTTACACTATTTGTAAATCCGCTACGTAGCAAGGTCGGGCGGGCGGCGAGCGGGTTCTTGTCTTCAAGAGGGATTTTTGTAGTTTATTAATAGTCTCCATGTTATTGTCTACCTATTTTACGTAGAGATTTTTTTTACCCGACTGCTACATTAGAGTTATGTTTTTGAAGTGTATCAGTATGTATAACTATTTCTTTGGCACGTTTTCCATAAATATTACAGGAAAATAAAATGATGTTTCTTAGTCGCACGGAACAAAATTAGTTATACGGTTTGTCTTTTATAAGTAATATTTGTTTAAGCATCGCTCTCTCTGTATGAAATAAATTTTATTTTCCATCATAAATAATTGTATTCAGAAGCTATCTGCAAATTTGAAAACTACTTTTAAATTGTGTATGAGAAAACTGTGTTACCAATGCCGCCCACATTTTTTGTAGACGTTTCGCGGGGGAAGTTTGTGAAATCTTGAAATGGTCATAATAGTTGGCTTTAAACAGAACTCTTTCTCGCGTGAAATCCTTTTTAAGAGCTAAGGAGAGATAATTTGTGTGCACAAAGCGGATCGCGTGTATTCACGAATGAAAGAAAGTCTCGTGTAGAGGCTAGCTAGAGTTAATAACGTCCAGTTGAATGTTACAGAAAGACTTCTGCTGCTGAACAAAGGCCTCCCCCTTAAAAGGGAGGGGAGTTGCCATAATTCCCACGCTTAGCAGGCGGCTTGGGGATCGCAGTATAAATATGTAAGTTGAAGTTAAACTAATAGCAAGGCGCTGCTACGTCTTCTTGTTTTCTCTAGGGCCTTGATGCTTTACGCATTGCTAAAAAAATAAAAGATAAATTTATTCAAAGACTTACATACAATAAATCAATGAAATTTTACAAGAAATTGAAATAAATATGTCGTTGAAAGAGTACTCGGCTTAATATCGTCGTAATATTTTATGTTTTATTTTACTTATGTATAATTCATATCAACAGGTTATTATTTTATTTCAATTATTTCCAATTTTTCCATTAATGTAGTGTATATCATTTTCATAATAATGTGGCACACTGTTATCTCATCATCATGATTATCATCAGCCGGAAGACGTCCACTGCTGAACATAGGCCTCCCCCTCCGAACGTCATAATGAACGAAAATTGGCTATTTGCATCTACGGGTTACCTGCGACGCGTACAATGTTGTTGGTTCACCTAGTGGGAGGCCTATCTACGCTGCGTTTTCCGGTTCGTGGTTGCCCCTCGAGAACCTTTCTTCCCCATCGGTTATCGGTTCTTCAAGTAATGCCCATTGCCACTTCAACTTGTAGATTTCGAGAGCTACATAAAATACGCTTTAGTTCTTCGGCGACTCTTCTCATTTCAGAGTTTAATGTGCAAAGAAGAACAACTCCAAGAATAACTCTCTCCAAAGCTCGCTGTGTGACTGAACTTCTCTAAAAGGCCAGCAGTTAGGGACCACGTCTCATTAACATGTGTCATCACTACCTAGTACCTAAATAAATTTTAATAAACGGTCGCTGTAACTTATATTATTATCAGGATCAAGAAAGAAAAAAGACGAAGAAGTCGTGCGTGTCGCTAATCACCTGATGATTCGCGACACGCATCTATTCTTCCAGAAGAATTATTCCTTCGATCACGAATGCCATTATTAAGATGCATAAAGAAAACAAATGTGGCGCAAAAGTCTAATAATCTCGATACGAGATACCAGAATAATGTTGGGTACTATTTCATAGCCGCTTCATTTTAGCGCATGATCGCTACGTGGAAGACTGCATATTACATTGTTTATTTTTGCAAATCTGTTCATGTGAGTTTATAATCTACCATTTTCTTCCAGCTGAAGCTGGTTTATGTCAACCTTGGATTCTACATTTCACATTGTATACCCGTTTCGTCTATCACTATGACTCTTTGTTTTGCATTCTGTTGCCAGTGCATGCATATTTATAACTGGAATATTAATAGAGTTGAATTATTGCAACACCAAGATTCTATGCGATATTTCTTCACACTTCACACTTCTATTATAGTTATCAAGATCCCAATATATTTACCAGATGATATAAACCTTACTAAATACATGCAGATAATCAGTGTCTGTCTGTCTGTTTGAGATAGTAATCTTGAAGTTCTTCTTGTTACTAATTAGCTTATTATAATTGTTGCCAGAGCTGAAAATAATTTACCGAATACAATTTACTATTTAAAACTATGAATCCTCAGATCAAATGAAGAGGAGTACAGTACTGAGCAGTGAATCCACCATAAGTAATACCAAATTAGAACGTAATACTCGCAGTGAAAAATAACACACACTAGAAAAACGGCTGTTTATAAGGTGTGATCAGATTCATTGTTCAAATTGTATGTAATTGTGTTATTTACACTGGTAATTACTTTGCGATTTGGTATTACTTTAAGTGGCTTCACTTACTGTGCGCCCCGTCAATTATTATTCTTTTAGTATGAGCAAGCGTAGGAAATTATTATATAAATACTTTGTACCTGGCAGTTATACAGAGTTTTAAAAAACCCCTGATCACTGAAGGGTATTATTTGTGCCACAAATACGAATCCGATATTTGTTTTTGGATGTATCTACTAATTAGGGAAAAATGAGATATTCAACAAATGAGCTACATACGTAAAATTGTCCCCGGTGCACTGAATAATGCTCTCCCGAATGGGACAGGGTTTTTTTAACACTTTGTATAATTAACAACTGCAGCGTCATGTACAGTGGATAACTTTCTGGTAACTATCCAGTTAGGTCAGTCCAACTTCGACAAAGAGGTCGCCTGAAGAATCCAACTCGGATGGGCAGCATTCGGGAAACTACGCGATATCTTCTCGTCCGAAATACCGCAGTGCCTGTAGACGAAGGTTTTTAACCAGTGTGTGTTGCCAGTGATGACATATGGTACTGAGACGTGCGTGGTCTCTGACGGCTGGCCTTTTAGTGAAGTTTAGAGTCACTCAACGAGCCATAGAGAGAGCTATGCTCGGAGTTTCTTTGCGCGACAGAATTCGAAATAATAATAATAATATGGAGATTCGCCGAAGAACTAAGGTCACCGACATAGCTCTCAGAATCTGCAAGTTGAAGTGGCAATGGGCAGGCCACATCGCTCGAAGAACCGATAACCGTTGGGGATGAAAGGTTCTCGAGTGGCGACCACGAACCGGAAGACGCAGCGTTGGCAGGCCTCCCACTAGGTGGACAGACGACATTGTGCGCGTCGCAGGTAACCGGTGGATGCAAATAGCCAATTGTCGTTCATTGTGGCGTTCTAAGGGGGAGGCCTATGTGCAGCAGTGGACGTCTTCCGGCTGATGATGATGATGATGAAGTAAGGAAGGTTAGGAAAACTTTTGTCACAATAATTTTGGTCGATGTACATATCTAGTGCAATGTGTAAATAGATAATTTTAACTGTTCTGTTCATAAATGATATCAGTGACACTGTGTGTGACACACTACAATGGCATTCATAGCCAGTGATATTGTCCGGTGAAGCTGTAATGGCCATCTGCGGCCAACAGCGTCTATCATTCCCAACGGTTAAGCAACGTCAGGCAAACTTAGTCATTAAATGGGTGATTGTTTAGTAGTATTTTATATACTCCCAAGGTGGCAAACAAGCATGCGGCCCGCCTGATGGTAAGCAGTCACCGCAGCCTATGGATGCTAGCAACACCAGAAGAATCACTAGCGCGTTGCCGACCCTTAATACATTAGATATTAAGCATTTGTGTCCGGTAATTTCACCAGCTAAAGTGCCCTTCACGCCGGAACACAGCAATGTTTGCACACTGCTGCTTGGCGGCAGAATATTTGACACTGCGGTGGTACCTACCTGGACGGTTCCTTGCACCAGGAACTTACCACCTAGTAAAATAAGTAGTATTTGAATTGAGCGGCCCGTGCGTTGGAGGGCAAGTAAAAAGTCAATTCTGGTTATTGCCGTTAGGAGGCCAGGTTAGAGGCCTAAGGGCAGCTTGAAAAGCTCTGACACTAGATTGACCTTGTGGCCAACAATATGGTTAGAAATAGGTACGGAAAAAACTACGAAGGCCACTGAATGTCGTCTCTTGCAGTACCATTCTTCTCCCTGCACCGTAGAATTTAACAACTACGTCTAAAAGTCTTACTCTTACTCTTTCAAACCGCAGATACGGGAATAGTTTATGGCACAAAAAAAAAGAAATGTACCTATTGGTATTAATAGACATTAGAAATAATAATAATGTACTTATAAACATTTTGTACTTAATTTCGGCATATATCATTATGTATATATTTTCAATTATGTAGAACTCACTCTGAACGAACAGACTGATCAGAGAATTCAATGCATTATAATCCCATTTGACTGTTAATTTATCGTTGTATAAATTGCTATTTCAATATTAATATTTCAGATAATTACAGAGTTGTTTTGCATAACCATTAATAAACGCTTCGTATTGGAATTTTGTTGCAGAAGACCAAAACTAAACCACAACCATTATGCTAAAATCCAACCGTGATATTTAATTAAGCTATCAGTTCCCAGGTATCCTTCAAATGGGGAAAGTGCATCAAATTATAATGTTAAATTATGATTATAATTTAATAAAAATAGTCCTACAAATGATAATTTAATATAAGATATATAATTTTAAGATAATTAAAAAAATACAAATAATTTAAAAAAAAATCATTTAGCAATGTAAAAGTTTTTTTTTAAATTATTATTATTTTTCGAAATATTTCAACTTTAAGTTACAGCTGTCAATGAGCGTTTTCGCGCCAACGTGGAAAAGTCAACCTTTGATATGGAGTATCTAATTTGTGCATATTTTAACTTTTTTGTTTTTGGTATCTCGAAGCGAGTCTAAAATCTTTATTATAGGTACATGAAAAAACAAAAATTGTGCAAGTTCCCCATTACATTATAAACTCATCTGCATTTTACGCATGCTGTAACAGTACTGTCTATCCCTTTAAAAGCCTAACATACATACCGCTTGAAACAGTTAGGCCTTACAACACTCACTGACCACTATGACGTCCCAGGTATGAAGGACATCTTTGTACGGGATAAAAATACCCACCTTCGTGATGCTTTGAAATTATGGCCATTACCATCCAAAAGGAAACCTTTGAAACATTTTCTATCAAACCGTGTTGTAGCTGAATGGAACAAACTACCAGAAAACGTTGTGATGGCTCCAACTTTAAATGCTTTCAAGAATAGACAGGACATAATACTTCAAGCAATATGATACACACGCATCAGCTTTATAAGCTGCTAGTGTGCTTACTAAATAATAATAATAATATCAGCAAAATGTTATTATGCCAGGGTTAAACAAGTATTTTAATAATAAAACTAAGACTTATGTTATATTCCATTGCGTTCGTTTCAGTTTCGGTTTCGATAGAATTATTTTAGATCAACTTTTGGGAGAGAAAGGGCTCTTACTCACACCGGTCTCTGCGAGTGGTATTGTGTACCTACCCATTGTGAGGTTTCGTCTGCAGCAGAGGGATCTCCTACTTGTACACTTTTTCGCTGCCACCGCAACGGTTCATTTCACGTAGGGTCGGAATTATCTGGTGCGTTATACCATCGACAGATGCATTGTTGCTTGCTATCAGGTATGTGCACTACGAGATGGTGTTCATGTTGACACGAAAGAAGAAGACTATAAAGGAATAAGCCGAGATACTGTATGAGATAATAGAGCGGTTCGACATTCGTTATATAATGACACCAATAAAAGCGCAGTCCATGTATTAAGATCTGTCTGTGTTGACCAAAATAATTGTTAGGGAGAATATTAACCAAATATTTTGGTGGAGAACAGACCAGTCTATGATTACTTACCTAAATACATTAAAGTGATCGGTATTACGACATAGAGAGTGTCACAAGTTGAGCATCTATTCTTGAACATCGAGTATCTAATCGATGTCTGGGCTCCCGTGGTCATTGTAACATTTAATTATGTTCAATTTGGCCAATTGCCTGTTTTACCTGCTAGGTAGCCCAACGTTTTGGCCAACACCCAAACGATTACATTCACTCAACTGTCAAAGATAAGTTATTTTAGAAGTACGACATTGAAATTCGTGGCCCGCCTACTAAGACGATGTGTCACTGGATTGTGACATTGAACGCTTGGGTTATAAGAGTCATTTTGCAGATTCTCTTTTACATTTTGGCTAACATCTTTATTTTATTGATGTCTTGTGGTTAAATACTAATTATTTTATTACATTGTGAGTGTCAAAACTACGTGACATATGTATGTCATAAACATGATATTATATCCGTTAAAAAAATTATAGTACAATATAATAAATTTATATACCTACTTACTTAAAAACATGTTTGATAAATAATAATAGTACTGTACAGTACAAACTGTACAGACAGTTTATCAGGTCTTATTTGTTTTGTCCATAAATAATTTTAAAGTATCCTCTCGTAAATCACTTTTATTAATAAGTTAACGAAGGAGATTTATTGTTCGCTAAGTTAATAGGCACCATTTGTCTGCTATTTATCTAATAGGCCTTATTTGTGCTCTTGCGTAGCACTGACACATTATTCTTTTGTGTACCTAATATTGTTTTGTAATGTGCTATATACATATGTGGTTCTCTCAGTATGTACCTACTCGGTAAGAAATAGGTACTTATGTTTAAAGTACTATGTAGCTATGTCAGGATTGACTACAGGAAATGAAAAATAATGTTTTTAATTAAGTATATTACTTTAAAAAAACGTTAAACTGTTAAATACTTAGTAACTTAGGTAAAACTGAATAAAGTTATGACTCTACTAATTTAAGCACATACATCGCTTAGCTCGTTTCCTTATACTTTCGCATTGCATGATTTCTAAGGGGATTTACATTCTACAGCAATTTTGTTTCATTCTATGACTATATATTTATTAAAAATTATACTCGTATTTATAGTCGAGACATTATGTTAATTTAATTTATTATTAAACAGGGATAGCGCAAGCAAATGAAACTAAGTTTAAACTTAATGTTTTATTGCCTTATACAAATAAGACAGATATTAAAATAGGAATGCGGTCGGCTTCCGAACTGTTACTCTACGTTAGCCCTCTAGGCGACTGCCCGAGCTGCATCACACCAACGAAATCCTGTAACATGGACACAAAGGTCACGCCGGCGCACGGGGCTGGGTCCGCTAAGCGAGGTCAAGCGAGGGTTGTTAGAGCGAAGCTACAGAGATACGATGTTAAATCCGAGTCGGGAATACTTCCTCGAGATGAGGGACTTGCTGTGGTACCGCTGGAACTTGGCGCCAGTCGAGATGTGACGGAGGAGGGCGGCGTCCTGTCTCTTGTTACAGTTGTAACTGCTGTAAGAGGACTTAGACAGATACGTCCTGAGTGCGCGCTCGCCCCAAGTCTGCGCGCGCGGCCTCTCTGTCGGCAGACCTTTGTTCCGCCTATCCAAATAGTTGATAACGTCGTCGTAGTAATTCTTCTGGTAGTCGTATAAGTAGCCGTACTGGAGGAATCTGGGCCTGCAATCCGAGAACGATCTGTTTACAATATGATTAATCTAAAATAGTTATACGATCGATTGAGTGCTGTTTCGGCGTCTTTTTTACGGTTTTTTTTTATTCACAGGTGTAGAGCCGGTATAACGTAGTGTAGTATTTAATGGATTTTTTTGTTATTATAGACTCATATATCATATAGTGAAAGTGTTGTATTACCTGATCCAGTGTTTAAACACGAGTTTCTTGGCTTCGGCGGCGTCGACGGGGTTCTCGGGTGCGGGCGTTTCCGCCTCGGGTGCAGGGGCAGACCCGTCAGCCGGCGCAGCGGCACCGTCAGCGGCGGGCGCCCCGCCCTCGGGCGCAGCAGGCGCAGGTGCCGGAGTTTCCTCTTCATAATCATCCCACATCTCGCAAAGGGGTTCTCTGCGATCAAAAACCACTGTTATTGTCGGCACTGGTCTATCGAACTTCACTGGTCACGTCACTGCACACACCTAACTGGGATCGGAGATACGTGCGGATCGGATGATCGTTCGTCTACGACTGTCAGCGTCGTCCCCCTGAGGCGTCCGCAGCCTCCCGAATTATCTCCCTTTGACCCCACCTGGCTCGTAAGTGCTATGTTTGCCGAATCGTTGCCAATGATGCTCTGTCAATAGGCTGGCCGTGCATTGTATCGACGAATTCCTAGTCGTTTTTAATTACCGTGCCAAATGACGAGCGGTACCTTTGATGTGCGAAATGTTTTCATAATTATCATTCGCGATGATTGAATTGTATTATATTTTGTACATACTTTGTAATTGTTTACCATGTTGTTCTAGCGTTCGCAGGCTTTATACCGCCAGACTTATTAAAATGATAGATTATTATTAATTATTATGTTTTAAGTGTTTCTACACCATACCACCGTCACCTCTAAAGTCATATTATTATAATCTTACTTACTATGACACGAGCCAGCGGCATGCAGTTTATAATTCTATCATTTCCTATCGAGAAAGTAACATTACAGTAATACCTACCGCTAATAATAGTAATAATGGTGGGGGCAGGGCCTTTGGACCAGGGCCTCGACAATCACACGATTTGAGAGCTTTACTAATCAAAATATATTAATGTTATATAATTTTTTAAAATTTAAATGTAACGAGTAAATCATCTTCGTAAAGTTAAAAAAATATTGTCTATAGGTACCTACAAAAATTGCGCTTAAAGGCAGTGATTGTTTTTATTGTATCCATAATATATACGAGTAGGTACATTGATCAAGTGACATTATTTTCAAACTACGGGTAGGATATCTATAATCTAAGTCGAACACCGGATTTTCCAATGAAAACTTCATGTTGGATCCAATAGTGAAATTAATCTCAGGAGTATGAACAATTCATTGTAAGTTCTTCAGGCAATGTGGAACATTTTATAATAGTCCTTGAAATACCCCCAAACAAAAAATATAGTCTAGGTCTGGCTGGAGGGTAGCGGCCCCTTGCTAACCCTCGAATTAATTTAAAGGAAGTTTTTGTTAATAAAAAATGTACCTATTTGAGGCAAGAAGCTTGTATGTATATCTTTATGTTAGATATAAGGAATTGAAAAAAGTCAGAGCAATTAGACAGGTCTAAATGTTAGCTGGACTCTTGCAAACTGTTTAAAACGGCACTTTGAGATTTTGGAAGAGTAATTAATATAATTAGAAAATTTAAAAAAAACCGATCAATTTGGTGGATTTTTTTAACTGCCAGATGACCGAGAGTCTTTTTGTTAAGTTCGGGTGAACAGCACTACTACGAGCTCGAGGTCTGAGAGAGAGCGTAAATCGGCTGTACCTTTCGCTCTAGGGTGCTGCGACACGATTGGCTCTCGAGAACCCACGTGACCGTCAGCACCAGGATATATACAAAATTTTAAAGTCGTTCATAGATAAAAAAGTCCTTAATAATTCGGCAATCCTAACTTTATACGAGCAATGACTTTGGGTAGTATACCAATAACATTTATTCTTAGAAATAAATAAAAATCCTAATAAATCAACTCGGTATTACAAATTAGTTACAGATGAATCGTAATGGTTGCAGTCATTCTGAGGACGACCATTTTTACATATGTCACACGAAAAGACAAAACAAACGCGGCGTTGGGTGGAAATGAGCCAAACTGTCGCTAACTCGCAACGTAAATAATGTATGACGGGTTATTTGAAACCATAATTATGAAACCGTCTGTTTGATTTGGATATTTAATTTATTCTTTTTTTTAGCATTTTAGTATTTACATTTTATATTAGTGTTAGCCTCAGACTAGGCAAAACCTGTATAACCATATATTAAAAGGTTGGTAAAAGCTGTACATACCTTCATAGAAATAATTCTGTAAGTACCGATAGAATTACTACCATACGCTAAAGGTGAAATAAAATACCTCTCCAGGCTCTAGAAGGCAGGCTAGGTCTAGAATGTATTTCTTAGTGTGTCTTGTCTATTCCTATAACCTCATTAGATGAGCATAAGATCTACGTGCCTGCCATTTAGACTGACATACTGTTCGTTAGGCCTCGAACCTCGGCCTTAGGATAATCTATAGCAAAAATTCATTATTAGTCAGGACCTACACTTTGTTAACAATTTACTTTCGTTCTTACGCAGGGCTAAAGATGTCTTTAAAAACAATACCTGCAAAATTTTAAGAGATCGTAATAATATATAAGGTAATCAAATGTACCGCTGCTGCACATGTGAGATGACTATATATATTTAAGACGATCCCACATCATTACGATCAGTACCAATGAAGGTCATAATTCTAAATCTACACAATAAGTTGCCAATCACAAGGCCGATATGTTATAAATAAAATATACCGTATCGAACAAATGCACAAAACCAAACGACTGTAAGTTTGAAATGACAAATATGATTATACTTGTAGCTTTTGTCAATGATAGAATACGCTTTTTTTAATACTTACCTACGTACCTATCGCTCGATATTATTAAAGGTTAATCAAACCTATGGATTTTGAAAATGAACGGTCGTTTTAATTTCAACTAATCATCCTCATCAGCCCACATCAGTCCACTGCTGGAAATATGCCTCAAGGCACGCCACTGAGCCGGATGCTGAGCTTGGGCTCTTCACGTCCATTTCTGCCAAGCCCTCTGCAAATATTGTCGCTCTACCTGATCACTGACACGAGACCACTCAAGAACCAGTTTAACCTAATGGTCAACGGTTTTGCCGTAAATATGATACTGCCATTTCAAAGGGCTAATGCTTTGAGCTATGTCGGTCCCTTTGGATATCTCTCTCTTCTCACTTCATTCCAATTATTCTCATGCTGTTAGTTTTTGATGGGCCCGTTGGTCTAGTGGTCGTGGGTTTGATTGACGATGACGGCCCATTCGTTTTCTTCATTAATATGTCTAAATTATGTTTTAATTTCAGTCAGATAAATATTGTTTTTTTTTGTTTATGCATATTTCTAATTCAAGTCATTCAAGCGACGGTGCTATATGCGATGTATCGGTTTTAATTTAATTTGTCATTAATAAAATAAAAGTAGTAGTAGTTAAAACGATTTTGTGTTATCTTTTTGCACACCCTACACATCACGTTTAAAGTTTCTAAGCTATGGGAAACAAAATGGCGCCTTGACAGTCCTATGTTTATTTGATATGCATAGTAGGAAGTATAATGAGGAGCGTCAATTAGTGATATTGCAAGACCTTTAAAATGCTTCTTGGGCAATGTCGCTTCTTTCGAAACTAAATGGATAAGTAAGGCGCATAAGGACAACTATAAAACCTGGTTTTCGCTATTATGTTCTTTTCAAATATGTAGTAACTACCGTTTACACAATTTGAAGATTATCCAAAATGAAAAGACCGCGTTTTGGGTAACAATTTCGAAATCTTTTTCTTTCGTGCATTTCTATAAATATCGGAAAATATAATAGCAAAATACACCCACGAAATTTGAAACATATGCGTATTTTATTTCATGTCGCAATCATTATTTCCTAATACAAAAAATCTCTATTCTAAAATTACAATAATCTTTGATTTGAAACTTATACGATTACGAATATCGGATGACAGAACTGTAAATAGCGAGCACTTGAGTCATATTGTATTGATATCGCGACGTTGGCAGCTCAATAATTACAGGTAAAGTTTATTATGTACGTAGGTGTTACATATGCTGTGATATGATTATATAAAGGCCAATCGATAAATAGCACAGACATTAGACTTTAATTAAGAAACTACTTGTATTATGGTAGATTCCTTGTACAAGGGACCGCCCCTGGTCTGTACCATCACCTTTATTAACAATATTATTTTCACCTTACTGTCTCGATAGAAAGTGATAGAGCTATAAACTAAGTATATTGTCGTCTCTACCTCGTGTCAAGTAATATGATAATAATACTGCTAATAGAGGTGGTGGTAGGGCCCAAGGTTGGGCCGCCAAGCAGCAGTGTGTAAACATTGCTGTGTTCCACATTTAATTAAGTCCTTTTAAGGATCAGTGGTTATCCCCTAAGCCCTAAAACATTTTAAAAATGCGCTAGTGATTCTTCTGATGCTGTTAGCGTCTTGCTGCGGTAACTGCTTACCATCAGGCTATGATAGATTTTATATGATTATAAGATACAAATGCACCAAATTATTTAACGAAGTTTTGATTGCACTGTTTCCTAATTATCTAATCATCATCATCATCACCAATTGATACACGTCCACTGCTAAACAAAGGCCTACCCCCTTAGAAGGGAGGGGTTGCCATAATCCCCACGGCACGGCAGACGGCTTGGGGATCGCAGTATAGATGGTAGCTTAATCCAATAAATAGATGCTGCTGTTTATTTAATAAATCTATCTAACTACCTATCTGATATTGTCTAACAACAAAACCGACAGATTAATTTTAATAGTTTATGGTTTCCCAGGGGGAAAACTACAACAGCTTATTGAAAGTTTGTGAAGATAATTTCATCTCACGGCACAGCGCCTACATTGAAGTTGGTAAAAACTAATTTCAAAAATACACAGAAACCTTACAAAAATCATACGCAAACTGCACAAATTCATAAACAAAGGGAAATTGCGGTAAACGCAAAGTTGCAGAGAATTTGTAGAGCATCACCACAATAGAGTTTATATAATAAGAATAGAGTACCTACGCGTTGTCTATGGTCCCATTAAACAAAGCGTAGGCAGAATTTCCTCTAAGAGGCAGGTGAATTGAACTATTTAAAGGTTATATTTTAACAGTTATTTTGAGGGTTTGATCTGTCACGCGCGCAATAGTCTATAAATACAGCTGACGGTAGGTATAGTACCTACTTACTTATTGTCGTGTACCTGATATTTATGTATTTTGATGTTCTTACTCGTGGCTACATGTTCTTACTTGAATTGCATTCTACTGGGTGTCCCGGAAAGGGTATATCAAGCCAAAGGGTATGTCGTCCCCGTAGAGCGAAAAGTCACTAAGTCGAAAAACACTGATTTGAGATATGAGCTCTCAAAGATGGGCAAAAGAAAAAAAATCATAACTTTCATTTGACATTAGTTATTGTTTAATTTATAGTCTTATCTTTTAGGTATTTGGTTTAAGCATATTTGACAATCCTAAAAATCGAATTAAAGTCATTTGTTTTAAGGAGAAATAAGTTAATTATTTTTTACTCTACAGTTTAAACTCAGTTAGTGAGTTTTCGACTTATAAAAAAGTAATTAATAAGACTTAGTTATTTTTCGCGTTTGCAGAATAATGCATACTGTCTTCAAGCGTCAATTGAAAAATCACCAAGTATACTTTAGTTAGTTTTCGCTTTCACATATTGTTACAAAACACTGCAAAACACTTATCTTAAAATTAACTATATCGTGTTAGTGAGTTTGACAACAAAGAAAACTTAGATAAAAATGTTTAAAGAAAAAGGATTAAAGTTATTAAATCTACTTAGGTATTTGTTCCGTTAACTTTGAAGATCCAACATGCTAACATGGTGAATTTTCGCACTTACTAAAACCAAAACTATTTGACTTTTTTAAAATATTGTTAGACAGGTGGATAGAGAAAAATACGGTGAGTTTGATGACATTTAAAACTCATTTTGGCCATTTTGGGACTTGGTGACTTTTCGCTCTACGGGGACGATGTATAGTATTGATAGTAAAGACCCCGAAAAAGATGTAAAATACGGCAAAAATTGATATTTTGAATTACATAAAAAAATATCTGTATCATCTTAAACCTGTTTCTAAGCAACCCAATGCCATCGTGCCTACTCCTATGGAGAGACTGCTTTTTATTGATTGCGTGCCTACCTGGTTTAATAAGAAATTCTTGCATTTTCCGCTAAATGACAAAAACCACTGCACTAAAACTGTTGACAATTTCATTATTTTCTTTCGGAAATTGATTGCTTGTGAGTTACACAATGCGTCATTACCGGCTTGATACCCCTTTTCTGGGACATCCTGTATGGTACTTGTACTGATTCATATTCTAAGATCACGACACAGCCGCCAAGACACAACACGACCCACGACAGTGGATTCTAATGCGTTCGTTGGTTAAAGGTCGGTTGGTGTTTGCAGCTGGAATAGTCATAAACCAGAGAACTGTTTTACTTATTGGTACTTTTCATTACGCTTAGTATATTTAGGTACCTTTATGAATTTTTGCGCGATATGCAACCAGGAACCTTTCAGTGCCTTGCCTTTGAGTCCGCCATCTTGGGACGCATCATAGCCTCGCCACCGTCCTCCTCGGAGTCGCCGCCGTACACAATGGACGTCCTAGGGCCCACACCCCGAACTTCCAGTGACTCCGAAAGTTGTCCGTTATTTAGAGTCCCAGGGCTGAGGAGCGAGACGTTGGGCAGATCAGCGCGTTCGCTGGCTCGCTCGGCAGCCTCCTTCTGGGACATGACTGTCTCGCAGAAGGTGGCCATCGCTCCCCACTCCGCATCCCCGGACAGCATAGCCGACATTACGCTGGCAAGGGAGAGGTCCGATCCGAAACCTTATTACCTAGATCATGTCAATATAGGCGATATCCAAATTAACTGGGCTAAGAGCACATAATTAGTGAGATAAAATATAGTTGAGTGCAGTTTAAAGTGCTTTATTCAAATGGATTGCTTTGTAATTAATGTATCTGTCAATGCAATCTATCTTCTATACTATAATAAAACTCAAAGAGCACTTTTTCTGTACATTGAATATTTTTCCAAAATTTCTATGTGGGGATACTATACTATCGACATAGAGGCCAAAACAATTTTTTTTGTAATTATTGTCTGTCTGTCTGTCTGTCTGTCTGTCTGTCTGTCTGTCTGTCTGTCTGTCTGTCTGTCGTTCTGTTCGTCCAGGTATCATTTGAAAACCCGTGGATGGATTTTGATAGGACTTTCACTGATGTGTTGTGTAGAATTCAAGGTATAAGTTGGTATATAAAACATCACGCTATGTTTCATAGGGGCTAAGCAGTGAAACATTACTTGCACATATTACCACGTATTTCTTTTGTATGTGAATAGGGTAATTATAGACTGATCAGTTAAACATTAAGATATGTATTATTACGCTATATACAATAGGGACTGAGCAGACATTTAGTTTGCATAAGATATGGCATTGGCGAAGAGTCAATTTTTGTAAGGGGTAAGCCGGTCCGGTACACCCAGGACATTTTCATTAGATTTCTGTATTGTTCTAAGTACTTTGCTGATAGCAATATGACATTATATCTTTGAAAAGTTAAAATCTGTAAATCTCGAGCGAATCCAAACTAGATTCGGAAATAAATAGGCAAGGGAATACCATTTCATTTCATTTAAAAGCCAGCGGTTAGGTCCGCTGCACCACCAAGGCTACATTTGTATAGATAGGTAGAAATTGAGAATACGAAATTGCTAAATTCATGAAATTTTAATGAAACTCCCAAGTCCAGATAGTGTATAGGTATTGTATTACAGTCGCAACAATAAAAGATGCGAAAAATTTAGAACTTTCATTATCGAATATCATTAGACAGTAATTTACGATGTTAGCGTGATTTACATTATGAACAGCGCCATCTATCGGTGAAATTGAACATACAATCACTATAGAACTTTAATCTATATATTATATCAAAGAATGTCGTGTTAGTTACACTATTTATAACTCAAGAACGGCCTAACCGATTCGGCTGAAAATTGGTGGGGAGGTAGCTTAGAACCAGGAAACGGACATAGGATACTTTTTATCCCGGTAGGTTAAGGTTAAGCAACGTTAGGTAAAGTCATTAAATAGATGGGTGACCCGATTTGTATGAAAGTGTGCATATCGGGTAGGTCTGAGAATAGGTCATACAGTATATTTCATAACGCTAGGTTAAGGTTAAGTTACATAAGGCAAGGTCATTAAATAGATGGGTGAACCGATTTGTATGAAATTTTGTGTGCATATCGGGTAGGTCTGAGAATAGGCCGTAAAGTATATTTCAGGCCACTAGGTTAAGGTTAAGCAAGATAAGGAAAGGTCATTAAATAGATGGGTGAACCGATATGTATGAAATTTTGTGTGCATATCGGGGAGGTCTGAGAATAGGTCATAAAGTATATTTAATGCCGCTGATACCATGATTGATGAGGATATATAGAACGAGAGGAGGGTGCAAGAGAGGAGAAAGAGGGAGAGGGGATTCGAGGAGGGGGTGATGGGGTGAGGGACCGGGGGAGTTAGGTAGAGTAAGGGGGGAGTGAGAAGGAGCAAGTTCGTAGAAGAGAGAGGGGGAGAGGGTTCAGAGAGGGGATAACAGGGAGAGGAAGAGGGGGAGCGTGACGGAAACCGAAGCGGGAGGGGGAAAGAGAGAGGAGAGAAAGAGCATATAATTAGATTTTTTTATAAGAGAGAGAGAGAGATATGGAGAGAGATAAATCTAGGGAGGAGGGAGTTAAGGGGAGCAAAATGTAATAAAAGCGCGGGCGGAGCTGCACGGGTCAGCTAGTCGTATATAAAAGTGTTAATGTAAGTAAGTATTATAAAGATAAATATAAAAACGATATGAAATAAAAATAAATACTACACGTACTTTTAAAAGATAAATGTATAGTCAATTTAATAATTACTTTAGAAAATAATAAGCATCTATTTATAATAGATAAATGCGAGAAATTGGGCCCCTATTAGTGATGAAAGTGGGATGAATAGGTATAATAAAATCTTTGAAGTAGTTAGTAAAATTGAAATTGATTGGGGCTTACGTCTCGTCAATATTCGTTAGGTAAGTATCAAATAATACACCCACGCTACAATTTCGTGTTCAATAATTTATACTATATATTACTTTGCCATAGTAGTAACTAATTAGACAAATGAACGTTAAAATTGGTGAAAATAACTTAGGTCCAAGGGTTGTTTTTACTTACCTACTAGTATTGAAATGAAACTAATTTTACGGATTATATCGCGGTTTTTTTTTTATTATATTAGATTTGACAAACCACAAATCCTCGCAAAAGAACAGCGCTACCTACCAAGGATGATTCGTGAGGCTATTGAAATTAAAAAGCATCCAAATTTCAATAGAGAAGATGGCTGGGTGCTACCACCAGCTTGGGATCCGGTGATAAACATAGTCAAATCGAAAGACAAGCATTCCACTGCAAGACCTCAAGATACTGTAAGCTCTTTCTGCGTAGATCGGACTAACAATAATAATTAGAAGACCTGAGGGTACCCTAAGACAACTATGACATTTGGACAGCTACCACCTCAGTCCGCCCGTGACCATGAATGCTGTAAAGTATTCGAAACGTCGGGTAATTAAAATCAAAAATAAACCGCGATATAATCCGTAAAATTAGTTTCATTTCAATGTGTAATATACGCGTAAATATCAGAAATCATTACCTACTAGTAATTTTTAGGCCGGGAATATAGGTACGTCAGATAGTCGGCACCGATATTTGGATCCAGCTATCGGAAGGTGATGAAGCCATTATTTTGTTTACAAAAATTCAACACATGTCCTGGATTGGACCTCCCCGCTCCGAGTCAAACAATCGTTTGATAAACATGAATTCTTGCGAACTCGTTCCTGCTACATCACCAAACGCTGCTCATTATCTGTCTACCGAATCGGTCAAGTCCAATACATCGGTGTGTGAGATAAAAATGGATGTGTGAGATTCTAAATCCAACATCCTATTCCATTATCAGATCCTCATCAACATTTGTCATAATTATTTTTTTGGCTTAACAATTTTGTCAATAACTAGCGATATTTATACATATATTTTATGACAATGCAAATGAGGATGTTCTACACCAAACATCTCCGGTTTCAATAGTTTACGGACAATGATTAATGTATTTCAAACCACCCACAGTAAAATATCGACGGATGATTTGGCTACAATCATTGGGTCATTACGTTCACAAGCGTTGGTGCCAATGTACTAAAATCGAGCGCTAATGAGCGATAGATACATAAATGAAAGTGTGCGTTAAATTAATGTATCTGCTTCATTTTTAATGTTCTAATGCTAAAATGGTGTATTTGTTGAATGTTGGTCATTGGAAAGAAATACAATAACGTAGGATTCGCAAAAAAGCCGGCCGTATCAGTAAGCTTTTCCGTATGAAAAAGCCTAAATTTTCGTTGTGTCAAACCTGTACAGTTGTGTATTTTCTAAGTTAAAATAACGTTTCTATACATTATAAAAACTTAAGCATTAATATCTATGTTCTGGTAGTGAAGTTGGTCGAACATTCACCACAGAGACGAAAACAGACGAGGGTTTGACTTTTATATATATTAGCTTACCTGGATCTTATTTCTTTGTGAGAATGTTGTGAAGAAACTGGCATGTTACAAGAAACATCAATTTTCTTTCATTTTCACGGGCTTGTATGTATATTATAACGTAGGTTTCGCTTTTGTCGAATGGTTATTACCAACCTAGTGTCAGAGTTGTTTATGCTGCCATTAGGCCTCTGACTTGGTTTAATGACTAACTGCCGCACCTACAAAAGTCAATTAAATTTAATTATCATTGAGTCATATTATGAAAATGGATTATTTCGACTTTTGAAGCCAATTATTACTTAATACGAGGATAGTGAGTTATATATACCAATAATCTCGTAATTAATACTAAAAGATAATCATAAGAGACTCGGAGAGGCGAAATAAATAATTACAGAAAAATGACTTAATTCTAATTAAATTTCATTGATGTCTGTGAGTGCGGCAGTAAGTGTCTATATGACATCAACCGGGACCGAATTTTTACGTGCCCTTCGAAGCCCGGAAACACTCACAGTTGAAATGCCACTAAACGGTTACCCATCCGTGGATTTGCCTTACTTGACGTTGCTTAACCAACTGATTGTATACCAAACAGTGACGGCGACGTTCAGTGCCATGCAAGCATTAGTCGTAATACAGGGCAAAACCATGACAAAACTGACAGCAAAACTTATCGTCTATGGATGCCATATAGGTTTTAAAACACCTCAAATACAATCAGTAACCATATTAACCTTACCTGCATTTTGCCTACGTATTGGATGACATATTACTATGGGAACTTCTATTATTAAAATTGTATTATACCCTGCTTTTCTTTAAAAGATCAAATTCGTAGAATTAAACACAAGAGTTGTGGCTATCCGGTGCAAATCCGGTGGCCATCCAAAGAGAATTGGTAGGGTTGAATATTATTTACATACCTATTGAAACCTATCAATAGGCATGATGACTAATTTTGAAAAAATACTCTATAATGTACTTACGGGTCTACTATTGCCGAAAATAATCATATTTTTGTATTAAATTTACAATTAATAGCAATATTTTCAATTTTTAAAATAGAGTTTGAATTTCTTCCCAAAACGATGGCCGGTGCATGGCGCCATTTTGTGACGTCACTACGGCGGTGTAAATAAACATCTGTCTAGGGTTCTAGGTATAAAAGTGAATCATTGTATGAAAGAAAAAGTTGAGATGACAGTTTGACAGTTGTTTATTTACACAGGATTGACGTCATTCACTCTGATCAGCGTTTATTACAATATGGCGATTAGCTGTATTTGAGTAATTTATTTGCTTAAATATCACGAAAATCTCTCTATTATTATGAAAATGAGATGCATTTTTGGAATCAGTGCAATCTGTTCTAATATTTAAAACCACAGATTTATTGGTATTGTGTTGCAGTCATCATGCCTATTGTCTTTGACTGGCTATCGGTCAGTTATCACTTCTGTGCTGTGTTCATATTATATATTACTACGATTTTGATCTTGTAAAGAAAAACAGGCCATACCTATACATTTTGTTGGTCTCTATCATGAGTTTCTTTGTTTTAATAGGATATTTGCCTCTCTTTGGAAAACTATCTTAAATTTTTGATTAGGTATGTTTACTTATATTAAACTAGCATTAAGTTATTTTTCTTCAAAATGGATGTATTTTTGATCAAATAAAAGTACCGTGAAAACGATTAACGGATCACGTGCTCTGATGACGTCACATGTGTGTAACAGTGACGTCATCAGAGCAGGCAGTGCGGGTTAACAAAATATTATTTTAAGATTATCTGTTTATTGGGATTTAACGTCACTAAGTCTAGGCATTCATCCATTAATAGAACGTTTGCGGTCACGTGACCGATTCAAAAGAAAACCTGTATGTTAATAATAATCATTAACAAAATTTGCAACATCATTGCATTGAAAGAAATTATCTTCTTGTACTTATTTTTTTAATAAAATTTCAAAATCAGTGTATTAAACCGAGTATCATATGAAATGGCTCTGCTTGCACATTTCAATAGTGCTTTTTATTGCTTTTTTCTCGTAGTTTTGACTTATAATTAAAAATGTCGAAGAAATACCATTACCTTTTTTTTAAATAACGCTTTGTACAATAAAACCTCGTAATCTTTCTTGTTTATATTGCAACTACTCTACGTTTGTCTATACCTCACTTGGATACTTGATACTCAGGCACTGAGGTATACATGATTTTGATGGCATTAGTAGGACTTTGTCTAATATCTTTGAACTACAAAGCCAACTACTGCCAACTGTAGTGAAAAATTCTAAATCTTGTTGTAGTTATTCAAACCTCCAAGGTTCAAACATTCATCGTTATGTTTACGCGCCATCTAGGTATCTGGTAGGCCGGCCGTGTAATGTCCTTCATTAGTTTCCAAACGTAGAGATCTTGTAGTTCTTCAAACAATAATCTTATCTGATAGCACTATACATTATATGTCATCGATCGGTTCGATCGGTTGAAGTGATGTCATCTCTTATTTTCCAAAACTAGATAATTTTTAATTCGAACATTCGTCAATATCTTTAAGCGCCTTTTGGTAAATCTGATTTCTGGTGCCACTCCTTGTTTGACAGAGACGAGACTTTGTGATGCCATCTCTTATTTTCCCGGAGTAGATAATTTGTAGTTGTTCAAACATTCATTGATATCTTTCAGCGCCATCTATTTCATAGATCGACTCTTTAATGCCATCTCATATTTTCCAGAAGTACACAATTCTTAAATTATGAATCGACAAGTATGTATCTCTTAGCTCTATTTAGGATATTCTATTATTTATTTTGGTATAATATTATTAGGTAAGTGACTAAAGATATATCACTACTAATTAGGTAATAATATATACAGGGTGTAAGGGACCACGTACAGAAAACGTTTATATAAGATTTCAAATAATGTCAGTTACAGCATTACAGAAACCATATATATGGAAAATGACACGACTAACTTGTTATTTTTCGAGCATCTAATGAATGCGTGCAGAATAATATTTATTTTTTAAATTACATTGCCAATTTTGCCCAAATATGTAATGGATTGTTTTTGAATTGAAATAAGGCTTTATTATTATACCAATAATGATGTAAAAAGGTGGCATTTTTTTTGGATATTAATGAAAAAGTCGATCGAATGTTGAAATTAGAATGTTCAGAATCATGTTCTGGATCCCTGGTATCGGTTTTCGGTACGATATCCCTTACACTCAGTACCTATAATACCAGCTTTTGCCACTGTTGCGCACTGGCCTCCCCTAATGATGAGTGAGCCTTAGCCATAGTCTACCACGCCAGCCAAGTGCGCGGGTTGGCGGACTTCACGCGTCATCAAAAGCTAGTTAAGCTTTCTCAGACATGCAGGTTTTCTCACGATGTTTTACTTCACCGAAAGCTAGTAACAATAGCAAAAAGATGATTTGCACATTTGCAAATCAGAGGTGCGAGCCGGTGTTCAAACCTAGCGCAGGTTCGAACCCCGGCGGCCTTGATTCCAAGACAAGCGCTCGGCCACTGAGCTTTTTCTGCTAAATTGCTATCTATTAATTGTACACACAATTGTACAGGTACATTCGTGTCACAATAACTTAATACTTATTTTATAGTCAGTAACATACCATTTTCATTCAATTGAATAATCAGCATAATTTGTTATTTAAGTATACTTACTAAGTTTTAATGCATTGATCAATTGAAATAAATTAATAAAATGCCAGAGATGATAACTCTTCTTCCTGGGGATAATTATTGCAGTAAAGATGTTCCTTCATGTAATTTGGGTTTGCTACTGATGAGGTCAAAGTCGAATACATTTTACTAGGTATGTTAAAAACGTAGATAAATAATTATGTATGTACATTCCAAAATATTCTTACCATTATATAATTTCAGCAATTACTGTCTTTGATATTACATTCGGTGAAAAATGAATTATTCTTTCATGATTTATGAACTTTTGGTAGATCAACTGTAAGTCATAAATTAATAATATTCATAGTACAATAAATATTAATATTTGTTAACATTTTTGAAGCGTGACATCAAAGAGTATTTCGCTAAAACATGATAATAACAAGATTTCTAACATATCTACTTTATAAATAGATTTCTATATATTTGCGAAGCTCATTTTTCATAATTTTATTTTATTTTCCCTCTTAAATGGTCGGTAATAACCGTCTTTTGATACACGTGATCACTTTTATTTATAGTTTCCAACGTCATAGTCCTAAAGAGTTCAAATAAATTAAACAACATGTACTTTATATTGTAATTAAATTATTTCTATAAAATTCAATAAATAAAACAGGGAAATACATAGTCCTTTATTCTATCCAAATATAAAACAGACATCAATGTCGATCATTGTACATAGACAAATGCAGGCGCATACAATCTAGCAAACTTATGTATATCGTAATACATGACGCTTAGAAGAGTTATAAAGCGCTGAATGGTAGATAGTTACAAGACAGCTTCGCTTAGAAAGTGACTTGTTTCTTTTCCCTTTCGGCTCTGAATGAGACCTTAGTAGCGGAGACGGTTGATTCCGAGTTTTCGGAATCTGCGACTAGGGCCCGGAGGCGTGCAGCGCGCTTCTCCCTCGCTGCACTTTTTTCAGTCAGCTCGTTCATTTCATCCTCTAAGTCGGTTAAACGCGCTCGTGTCACTTTGGCCCGCTGAGCGGCAGCGCTTTCGTCTTCGGAGTTGAGCGCTGTCCACTTTGTGAGTGAGTTCTCTTCATTGAGTCTGCGTGCGATACGCTTCTCTGTGCGCTCCTCGTTCTCCTGGAGAGCTCTTCTGGCTCCGCTGACCTCCGACTTGCCGAGTCCGACACTCTCGAGGATTTTGTCCGAGATCCTCATGCGGTTCTCAATGTTAGCCACGTTCCTCTCGAAGTCGACGTCCTCAGCGAAACGGGACGATTTCTTGCCGGCGCGCAGACGCTTCAGTGACTCTGTGATCTGAAAGTGGAGAAACAAAATTTGATTAAAACAGTCTTAACAAATACATCTAGTTACAAAAATAATTTACGGCCGAAAATTATTAAATTTAAATAAACTGTGAACAGAGGTCGGCTGATGCTAAGTTAGCCTAGTCATGTGGGGATCCTTCGGAGTCGCTGGACGCTCGGGGTGTGGGCCCTTTGAGCGTCCATTGAGTACGGCGGCGACTCCGAGGAGGACGGCGGCGGGATCGCGACCCCCGTCCCCGTGAGCACCGTGACAGGTTCCCGGGGGGCTACAATGCGCCCCCCAGCGGCGGGCTCAAAGCCAAGGCACTGAGGGGCCCCTGGATCAGCAGATCCCACCGGGGAGACCTGGGGTCCCTCCTCTCATGTGCCGATGCGACAGCCGTGGGGGTTTTAGTGGGTAAGAATCCCACATACCCCGGTCGAGCCCCACAGCTCCCGGGGATCTTGCGAAGATTTCCCCCGCGTCAAAAAAAAAAAAGTCATGTGGGGATATAGTGTCAGGCCTGATTATGTGTGTGGGTTCTTCCCACAAAATGTAGGTTTTTGCACGCTAGACTTTGTGATAATTTAGGTGTCACCGATAGCGCGGTGCAAGCGGCAAAATGGTAGCAAAGTACTAGGCGGGGTAGGGTGTAAAGAGGTGGACACGAAAAGAAGAAAAAATTATAAGAGTTGAGACTCAACATTTCAAAATCATTACTCTACGGATATTAAACAATGAAAAATCATCGAAAACTAGTGTAATGGCCGAAGTAATAAATAGAATGAGACCGTTTACAATAGAGAACAACACTAATACGTAGTTTCGATAAACCGCATGCAATAAAAACCTATTTGGGATTGAAGTGGCTCATGTCGTTCCGATTGGCAGCCCTATCATCTCTAGTGGTCTGCGAGCTATTTCGATTTGGCTTTCGACGTTTACACAGCCATGTAGGCAATTGTTATGCTAGATGGTTAATTTAAACTTTAAAGGATTTAATGTATCTTCCTCAGGCTCTGCAGTATAAAAAGGTTACATGTTGGTAATGTAAAGGTGTTTGCAAACATTTATTAATCATTAATTTGAAATAAGACTATTTTGGTATTCATCAGACAATTTTGCTAAGTCCTCAATAATTTTGTTCAAATTTTATATGTCGATAAATGACGATAATGGTAAAATAACAAAACAACATAAAAAATAATTTAGATTAGAGATTATAACAGCATAATAGTAAACTTATAAGCTATCTCTCTCTTCTGAATCGTAGTTACTCTTATTTCTGTGGCATGGCCACCTCAATCGAAGTTGGAGCAGACTTCAAGTAACCTCAAGTTCACAGACGACGCACTGAGCTCAAGTTACGAGTCGTGTGAGACCAACTAAATCTTACATTAGCGTCGCGGCGTCCCGTGCCGGGTCCGGCCCTGCTTGTTGTTAGTTGCCAACTTCGACAAACTAATATTTGTTAATTAATTTATCCTCTGTGCGAATGCGACCTAACCGTGTGGACGGCGTTGGCTCACTTTGATAAATCGTCGGCTGTAGGTTCAATTAAGGTAAGGGACAAAATACGACTTTTCAGGAGAGCCCGACAAAGTTTTTTTTCGGACTAAATAATTCATAACTTTTTTTGTAACAAACCTTTTTTGGATCGGATTTCACTTATAATCTTATATTTCAAAGCTCTATCTTTTTATCTAACGTTAGTTTAAATAATACAGCTATTTTAGAAAATAGATGTCCCTTACACCAACCTATTCCGTTAGTACTGTCCTTTACATCGAAGTTTTCTGTAGTCTCGTCTCTTACGTGAAATTGACCTCGACGAATGAAATTGATTGACGTTGAAATTTAGTGGTTTATGTAGACCCTTACCTTATTTAATTTTGGTAGGTGCTGGCAATTACACCAATTTCGAGTTGATATTTAAAATATTTGTTTAGATACACTATTTTTGTGCTGCTAATTTGACGAAAGACCCTAAAAATCATTGGGGTAAGGAACATTTTTTTAAAGCTAGAATTTTTTCATATACACCATTCGAAAGAGAAAAAAAAACTGAACAAAACTGTATACTCAACTCATTTTGCGTGTTTTGTCCCTTACCTTAATTGAACCTACAGCCAACGAAATGTTTCTTGTTTTTACTCGACTACCTCAGAATGTGGATTATATATTTCCAGTGTATGTACTCATATGTATATTTTTGACACTGTAGCCTCAACGGCATTATGGATTTAACTTAGCTGTCGTAAGATTCGTCTTAGTTTTAAGAGTGACATGCGATAAATAAAGGATGACCGGTATTATTTGTTTACTTACAAAGATTTTAGTCATTTTATCAGTTAATTTAATTTTTAATAATGCATTTCGAACATTGCGTTCATTATGAGTACCACTTTTGTATACATTTCGCATAAAATGTACACCGGCCGACTAGAACATCTAGAAATGAAAAATGTAATATTTTTTTAGCTAAATGGAAGAGCAGCGTTGATATAACGCATTAAAAAGTGAAAAAAAAAAATAGCCAAAGGCAGTGTATGCGGGAAAAATATTTGTTCCTAAAGCATTTTCTATTTCAATAGAGGCTGTTGCCGCTTGGATTTATGAATTCCCGATCAGAGTGAAAAGTGCATTTTGCTGTGAATGTCTACAGAGGCCAAATTTGTAATTTTTTCTAGGTTATCAAATATTTAATCGTAAAATAATTTAATTAACCAAAATGGCGGCGATGTGGTTCGCCACCCATCACGTCTCGTTTCTCACGGGGGCGAGAAGCGGCCCATGGGCTCTGCCTACCCCTACGGGAAAAAGGCGTGAATGTATGTATGTATCAAAGATTTATAGATTCTGATAAAAATGGGTCTTCAAGAAGTTCTTTGCGCTGCAAGTCACTATGCGGATAATGTTCACCCGACCGACCAAGCCCGAACAATCATATTTTTCGTGTGCACAATACCGTTGCTTTTTTCATTGTTTCACTGCGATACCTACAGCCTTTTTCGTCTTTCTATTTTATTTACTGATCGCTTAACAAAGTGTCAGACACAGGTCTGATTATGACAAAGAGGTTTCGCGCGCGAGTAATCAAAGATCAACTCTATTAACAACTTAACGGGTGTCAATTTCACGCGAAACTGAATCGAGTGGCTGGTTAAGTTAATAGCGGTTAAAATGAACTTGCAAGAAAATAAAAATTAAAACCCATATTTTTTGTTATAAAATTTTTAACAACGGAACGTTTTCGATTTTATAAATACATGCTAATATTACATACTTCTTTTATAAAATATGCACATAAGCGTAATAAGCCTAGTTTAAAATTAATATGTATACAACCACATTAACGTCAATTTTCCACAGATACATTGCCTTCGCACTGAAATTCTGATTCACCGTCGACCGTAACAAAGGAGACAGGAATTCAATATAGCGAATACCTTAATTTAGTTTGGCTAGGGGCGGTGAACCTCCGCTTTTCATATTACAGCCTCGACGACAGCCTTATTTATCCGTATATCCGTATTTTAAAGTTACTGTGTCCGTGAGGCGGAGGTTACGCCAGATTTATATTTTTGTCGGATATCGAAAAGCATTTTTTGCCTTTGAACCATAGTGACATTTCGATTAAATAAAAGTAAATTCGTATATATTAGTCATGTCTTTGCTAAGTCGCCGATCAGTCACCTCAAGTGCGGTGTATGTAAATATTTCCATTGTATTCACGACTCCATCTTTGATCATGCTAGTAATAAGATGTTATTCGAGTGCGAGGCGCTGGTCGTGACGGAATCTGATATAATATGTATAGATGACTACACTAAACAAATATGACGTTTGACGTGACTGGTGGTGGATATGCTTCTGGATATGACTACCGCGCCTCGCGTTATTCATATTCACCTCCCGGGTGGTTTATTAAGGTTTAATACCATAATTATACAACAATGACTGCTACAAAAATGACACTAATTGTACGTGTCGCCAGCGGTAAGCTATGTGAGGATAAATAAACACACATGGCGTTTCAAAATAAGCTACGGAAGCGCAGTGATAAGGAGGCGGCAAAGTGGTAACTTTGACGATATTTGTTTATGCATTTACCTAAGTGCCTGCTCTGACATAGCAGGTATCAGATTCTACGTGACAATCTACTAAATGCTTTGGCTTAATAAATATAAATAATAAAACAATGCTTCTCCAGCCTACTGAATTTGACTCGTTTATTTGCTACACTTACTTGCCCACTGCCTCAGACACAGTTTTGTTGATCTCTACACGTTAGGACAGGTCACGGCTGATCCTCTATTTGTCTGGAAAGTAAGATGATCTATGCGTCGGATGGTCATGTAAAAAATTGGTTCTACGCCAGACCTCTTCCCGGTCGTGTCAGTCTTTCATCCCATCGAATTGTGATAGTAGAGGAAGAGAGAGTGCTCTTGTGTCTACGAGAATACTTGTGTATATCTCCCGCGTAGATAGCTGATCTTGTTAAAAATCAGCCAAGAAACATCAATATGAAAGAAAACATTGTTATTACTTTAGACAGACGATGCATCGCTATTATGGAGACTTCAACAAGGTTATTTCATAATTATGTTTCACAGTTCGGTCCTTAGCAACTTATAATGTTTACTTATTGTAGTTATGCGTCCATACTACTAGCCTTGCACGGTGTTATTTAGTTTCTTTTTTTTTTTTTTTTTTTTTTTTTTCGGGTACTTTATTATTTTATGACTTTGCCTACCACCACCACACTGACACTCCTATAAGACGGCCCACCCGCAGTTTATCTTCATTGTTTGTTTCCGTGCTCAAGCCTTCGCACGTCTCCAATCCAAAGCTACAAGTGTATTCAGTATTAAATAAAAAGTGAAAATCAAGAACCGGACAACTGAGAGGCGACGCCGCGATGTCGGGACAACGGAGAGGTGCCGCCGCGGTGGTGACGTCGGACGTCTCTTCGTGCTTCGGGAAATGGATCGTCGTGCACTATTGTGTTCGTACGAATCGAGCTTCCATACCGGGTCGTCTCACACGTACATTAAGAACACATTTATGGTTAACAGCGATGCCCCAACAGGGGTAGTTGTCACCCCATCAGCGGGTATTGACGTTATCGCTGTGTTCAGACGATGCGAGCTTCCAATACCAGGGTCGTCTCTGTCGTAGTGTTGAACACGTTAACCGTATAGTGCGTTACACAAAAGCCGTTCACCGTTATAGTGCGATACGTCCGCTCTGCTGATGTGAGTATACATTATATATATGAGTATTTACGGTTAATTGCGATGCACACACCCAACATCGAGTAATTGTTGCTTTCGCTGTGTTCATACGATGCGAGCTTCCAATACAACCAGGGTCGTCTCTGTCGTAGATAATGAACACCTTTACCGTCATTGTGCGATACACAATGCTCATGTGAGTATAGGTCTTGCTGCTGGTATGTCAGTATGACATGTTTACGATGTTATCTTTACGATACCTGTTTCCACGCCGTGTCGTCTCATTTGTACAAACAATGTACAGATGTACGAATAAATGCGTTGCGCATTCCTTATTGCGGGTAATTTTTATGACTTATGACTTAACGCTGTGTTTAGTAAATGCAAGCTGCCAATACAACTGGGAACATATAATCCGATCATTATCATTAGCCAGAAAAATTCCACTGTTGAATATACGAAGACGTCCATCTTGGAACGTCATAATTAACGATAATTTGCTATTATCATCCACCGGTTGCCTGGGATTCTTACAATATCGTCAGATATAATTCGATGTGTAGGTACTCCTAATTAGCGGAATGCGTCGTGCGCCACTCGACGAGATGAGTAAATAATTAAAAACTTGTAATAATAATTATAATAATAATTCACAGTAGAATGAATTCAAGACTTCATAGTTCGTACTGCAAAGTGGTATCTAGCAGAGCCGAGGGGGACTGGCCGCCGCGGGCTTGAAGCTCGACGAGATCCTGGCCGGCCTACAGCCGGAGCATCCGTGAGTGCCACCGTGGAGCTGCAGTAAGTAGCCTCTGAACTTATGGGACAGTACGCCGCGCCGGCCGCCTCCTACACTTATTATAAATACCTAAGTACTTAGTGGAAAGTAACTATTGATAAATCTGTTCTAGAGAACATAACAATATGACGAATTTAGCTAATTAAACCTTTATGGTATAACTTTATGAACAAGTTGCAATATTTGAATGTGACAATATTAAGGACGAATTTTTGTCATACATAATTCTAATTTCTACATTTATTGCTATAAAAGATTGAATACTACATTTAAATCTGTGTAGTAAATTTATAAAGTTCAATATTTTCTAAAATATATATATATATATGCAGGGTGTTTCAAGAACCCTGTCCAATCACAGTGAGTGTTATAAAATATCTTAACACGATCATATTTACGTAATATTTTTTTTATCTAAGGTATATATTATTATATACTTAGATAAATAAAACCCTATAAACAGCGTTAAAAAAAAAAAAACCCTGTTTGTTTACCGAGGTTATCACTCAGTGTCAAAATACGATTATATATTACATAATCCTTTGCTAAATATATCATAAAAATAATATACATGATCTTAGTATACCTACACAGTTAAAAAAAAAAAAAAAAAAAAAACATCCTGTTTGATCTTTGATATTATTATTCAGAATTCATACGATTATACTTATGTAATTTTTTGTTGAATATTTCATTGGATTTTTTCTGATATTATATCTACCAGCGTTGCGAATATTCCTCTTATAAGTTTGATGTGCCTTTTAATGTGTAATACACCACATTCAAGTTTGTTTTGAGTAACTTATATGTTTTTTCTACAATATACACAAAACTATCTAGTTTACGCTCTCTATTCAATGTCTTTGCTTCTTAAGATTTTTGAGATCGACAAAATAATTTTACACCGACCATATTATTAGTTTTTACTACCTTTTAACTTTGATTGTTACTATATTTTTGGGGATAGGAACTATTCTTGAGTTCAAATATATTAGTTGTGTTTACTAGTACGTCACTATTACCATCCCTTAGTATTAATAATTTAAAAAAAAAAATATTGTTGGGTAATTTTAATTTTTTTTTTTTATGCCCTGGTTGCGGGTTCGATTCACACGCAAAACACATTTGTCTGCGTGAACATGCTTATTTTGATCGTTATTTGTCTATACAGAATATAAATCATAACTTGGCGTATTTGTTAAAAAAAAAAAAAAATACATTAAGTACACCAGAAATAGATATATTTGTAATTTGGAGGATTTACGAGTTCTTCCTATATTTAAAAAAAAAAAAAAAAAAAAAAAAAAAAAAATATATATATATATATATTACGCAGTAACTTTGAAGTGCAACTAATTAATCATAAAGATACTTTTACTATTATGGATGAAATTAATACAGGATTGTTCATTAATTACAATTTATTGCTTACCTATTGTCAAAGTTCAATAATGTTTCGGTTATGCATCATGTTAATTAAATAATTAATTTAAGGTTTTTTCTATCTATTCTATGTGGCCTGTGTGGTCTTTGGGAACATTTACGTTCACAAACTGATATTTACTTACATGTTACCCTTATTATATTGTTCAGTTATTGATTATATAAAATAATTACGAAAATAGATTTCAATTTCAGTCATTGTCTAATGGTGAGGTTTTGCATATTTCCTTTAAAATTGTTTTTGTAAGCTTGGTGCATTTGCGCGTTTTTACAAGACAATGATTATTGCCACTGTTGACAGGTTTTGAAGCGAGATTTTTCTCGATTCGACCTTTCTATTCTTACATACTTAACCTTATAAATGGATAATTTTGCTTGCGGTTCCTCCGCAGTATAAATTACGATTGGTCAGGGAAGATAATCTACTTTATTACGGGCTTAATACTTACGTCTGAATTTTACTGTTGGCTACGTGTAATTTAATATTAGTGTTATAAGACTCGTATCAAGGTTGTTGTTAGAAAACTCATTTGATATTTAAAACAAAAAAGGAAAAAAAAAAAATCTAGTGCATAATATTATGTAATGTTGTTTTTTGATTATAATAATTGCAGAGATAAATGAATTTGGATTTTTAGGGCATATCTTGTATTGCCTATTCTATTTTATTTTATTGGGGAAAACAAACAGCTATATATTTTAGTATCAGTACACAATATGCATGCGTAGTATAGCCAAATGTACAACCAACAACATTCCCCAAATCATAATAGCTAATATTCACATTTTATAGATCATCACTCTAAACATCCTACAATAAGTAAACATTATAAGTTGCTAAGGACCGAACTGTGAAACATAATTAAGGATCAAACGAACTTACCCTTACGTGAAGTTCGATCATAATTATGTGAACAGTTCGGTCCTTAGCAACTTATATACTCCCCTCCCTTTTACATATCACCCGTCCCAAGTATAAAATGTGAAATGTTTTTCCTACTCTAAACATAATGAAGATAAACTGCGGGTGGGCCGTCTTATAGGAGTGTCAGTGTGGTGGTGGTAGGCAAAGTCATAAAATAATAAAGTACCCGAAAAAAAAAAAAAAAAAAAAAAAAAAAGAAACTAAATAACACCGTGCAAGGCTAGTAGTATGGACGCATAACTACAATAAGTAAACATTATAAGTTGCTAAGGACCGAACTGTTCACATAATTATGATCGAACTTCACGTAAGGGTAAGTTCGTTTGATCCTTAATTATATTAAGTACCCGGAGGCCGAAGACATTCTGTGACGAGAGACTCCTCTGATTATGAAACTATACCGATACTATCTATTTAACTTTATTACACCGCCACCACCGGAAACTGAGTTACCCGCGGTTCATAATTCAATGGAGCGAAAGAAAACCAGTTGATTCTCTTACTAAGACTAAAATAAATAGTGACCTTTAAAATACTCAAGTAAACTTTAAACTACGATTGAACCGTTATATGTATTTGAGTTCACGCAAGCAGTTATCTTTTACGTTTGTATCTATTTACAATTATACTTTTTGATGACATTTGGAAATCATAAGAGAATCAACATCATGCAGTTTGTAACGATTACCCAACAGTAACTGATGCAATAGCAGACCCATTAAATGGTATAACATCGCTGGCTCAATGTTGATATCATAACTTGAATCGCGTAGCTATAGCAGGCCCATTGTTGCCGGTAAAGCTGGCCTTGTTTTTGGAAATAAGTTGGCGAACCATCTAAACATTTTTCAATACGTTACCAACCATTGGCGTATTTGATCTTTATAAAAAATCTACTATGTGTATACCTTTAACGAAGGATACTATTCCTGTAGTTGGTTATAAGCTAGTGCGCTTCAATCCATGGCTTCATCACCACTTACTTAGGTGATATTGCGGTCAAGTACTGGGTACTTTAAAAACAAACTTATAAATCCGCTGCCGCTCTGCTATGAGCTCAGGGAATGAAGCCAGTGAAATGAAATAACAATTTGTATTTCGAACAAAATCAGAAAGTACGAAACGAACCGTCTGTTTTTCTTTTATTCCATGACTCGTTTGCACGGGGGTGAAAGAGCGAGTTAATTAAAAAGTCCTACATTGTTTTTTTTCCGTAGCTCTATGACGTGTGTCGATTGTTCTCGGCCATTGTCCAACCACCCCTCCATGTCCAGTTAGTTCAGCATACAACTCAATCTACATTTTGTTTAATTTATAAATAAATAAATAAAATAAAATACTTTTATTTCAGACACAGACAAGGTCCATAATGGGATATATACAGAATTTAATTACTAAATACATACATAATTTCAGTTTAAGTACCTGCCCGCGCTATTTGACACACCGGGTACATGCACATGTGAATGTACCCAGTGCCTCATAATTGGACAATCTGGCTTACTACTAATAACCTTCAGCATGGTGTTGCTACTCCCACGCACTGTACGCATCAGTGATGCAATACGTTTGCGCACTACAGCATGGAAACCATCTGTGTGAGCCAGCGCAAACATGGCAGATGCACTACAGTATCGAGGGAGCCGCAACATCACCCTGAAGGCATCATTGTACTGTACTCGGAGTGCGTTGATAGCCCTCTGCGTGTAATTAACCCACAAGCCACAGGTGTACAGGTTTTGGAAAAAAGCTTTAAAAAGTGTTATTTTTACTTCTACGCTGGACCGAGAAAATCTGCGAGCCAACATATTGCAGCGGACTGCCAAAGCCCTCCTTTCCCTCTCAATATCATCATCATCTTTCAAGTCCTCATTAACCATGTGACCAAGGTACTTGAAAGACGCAACTCTGCCGATGTTAGTACCACTCAACATTATAGGTGGCACGCGAACTGTGCTTCGAGCCCTCACTCGAAATACCATACATACACTTTTACTAGTGTTATACTGGAGACCGTGATTCAAAGCATACATCTCACAAACGGCAATTAACTTTCTGATCGCAGTGACTGTTGGGCCCAACAGCACCATATCGTCCGCGTAGCTGATGTTGTTTACAAAATGTCCATCAATAGAACAGCCAACGCGTGTGTTACTGAGCTCAACAATCAATTCGTTAACATACAGGTTAAATAGTGAAGGAGAAGTCAAACCTCCTTGTCTCACCCCACACTTCAACCTGTACTCATCAGAAAATTTGCCATAATAACCAAATTTTTCGCCTACACCACTCAATTCTGGAATTTCGTGTGGCAACAACCAAGTCTCTTGAAGAGCAATAATATCTGACGTCATACATAACGTTCTAACGCAATCAATAGATCTCTTTAAAGACTTACAGTTTTACACTCAAAGGTTTTAAAATTTATACTATTACTTGTACTATCCATTTAGTGTGAGTTATTTGCTGCATCTTGATTCCTTATTTTGCCGCGATTGGCAAATTCAATAAAACGGCGGAATGATATTCCATCTGGCCACAGCTTACAATCCATAAACACATGTAGTTTATGTTTCGGAACAATTACCTTAAACGAATTGTAGTCCTTCTGATATTTTGAAAGTATCTTGTATAATTTTACATCTATATTTGTCTTATTTTTAATGTAGCAAGCAATATCTTCCTCACACGTATCCTTGTGTACATTGTTTATAAACAAAGGTGTACTCATATTTGCAACGCGAAACTTTTCTAAATTGTCTAAGCATGTACCTCTTTCACTCTCAAAATGGTTTCTGTATCTTTTTCTCTGTACTGTTATCCACCCGTCTTGCTGTTCATTGTCTTCCCATTGTTTAGTGTTACTTAGCAGCCTCTGCGCCATTGTCACTTTTCTTTCTGCATACACGATAATGTATCCTGATTTATCGTATCCACTGGTAGTACAACCGTGGGTGCTGATTTGGTGGCATTTGATGACAAATTGACTATTTTCTCAATCTCCACTACACCTTGCAACGAGTCCGGCAACTCATCAGGCTGGGTACGCGAATGGGATCGCGATCGTTGCACCAGATCGTCCTGCAAAGGTCTACTCTCAACCACGGTCCCCTTAAAAGCTCCACGAGCTGACAAAGTCTTTTCTGCTTTATGCTTTATAGCTGTAGGACCGCATTCACGGTTGTCTAACTGTGATATGTTCCCATGAGACTGAGCACCGTTTTCGCTTTCGACATTTCTCATTATTGTCGCATTTTTAAGGTTATACTTCCTGCTGTAATTGACGAAATTTATCCATTGGCACGCATTTTTCCTGTAACGTCTCATAGTGATTTTGTAGAATAACTATGTCTTTTAACAATCTCGTAACATCTATGTGATCAAACGTAACAGGGGGTAGTTTCTGCAGATCACGGGCTACAAATATTGGTAACTCTGCAGGTTCTATTTCCTTTATTACCGATATAATATCATCTAATTCTCGCTGTGTTTTTCCCTCTTTTTTCCGGGTAATGTTGCGCCTTGGCGTTTTAAGCGATCCATACAAAAGGCTTTTTGCAGCAGTTATATCCTCAGCTTTAAACGCCGCCGAACAAAGGCGAATTATACTATCCTCGTCCATAACATCACACTTATTTTGTATGAAGGATAATACTTCACAAATAACAATATTTCAACTCGCGCACTTTAACGTATCGGAAATTGTCGATTTCATTGTACCAAGCACCGAGCGTGCGAAAAAATTTAGAAATATAAATATCAGAGAAATAAATTTGCGTCCGACATTGTTGACAAATGACATATTATGTATTATACACTGTAATTATTAAAAACAGAATCAGCGGTTTAAAGTACAAATTTCTAAACTCAATCGCAGAATGGCAATGTTTTAGTAATGTAACGTACATTTTACACTACCACTATACTACCTAATAGGGACGACAGCAAGTTCTAATTTATGATACAATATTTTTTTTAACTAAACACAAAACTTGTTTACTAGTACCTACTAGGTTCATTTAAACTAGTATTAAAATATCCTTAAGTCTTGATTGCCAGCGGTCAGTTAAATCAATATTGTCAATCTAGTAATCTCTAGAGACCGCACGAGAGCTGATTGGTTTTATATATTTTATAAATCAAGGAAAAACATATCACCGTTACACTCCACATATTATCTTGGAACTAGTCACTCAGCATGGAAAAAGGCATAAACCAATCAATCGTACAATTCCGTAGATATGTAATACTTCTTCTCTCTTTTTGAAGTCTCTAAAGAAATTGACGCTTTTATTAGTGAACTTTTAAAACACCATTTAATAACTAATAAATAAATTGTTTGGTTGCTAATAGTCAGTCTCTAGTGGACTAAGGAGTCCATCCATTTCGAATCTAATGGCTGTGTAGACCACCTACACAGCCGAGATATTATAATTATAAGAATAGAGGTACTATTGTGTATAATTTTCACTCCGAACTTTATTTAGATCGTCAGCTGTTGTAAAATCTATCTAGACAGTACGCATTAGGTACCTTCCTATATTACTCCTACGTTTGTTTGTGTTTTACATGATAAGTATATTCAATAGAAGCTGTTTTTTCAAAAGGTGTGCGTTCAATATTATACTTTAAAACATAGCTGCTTCTTCATCATCATGATAGATTATAAAAGTAATAAGCTAAGTAAGTAAGGCTAAGTATAAAAATTGTTATAAGATAAAGATAGCAAAACAACCGTAGCGCGCGTAGTTAATTAGAGTCAAGGGTCTGAAGAGGTATTCAAGCGATTGGTTGCCATGGCAACGGTCCCGCCACCTCTCAAAGGAATAGGGTTCATGGTTCACCTGGCGGTTCAGTATACTGGGCAGGGTTGATATCGTATTTAGCGAGAATTATTTCTGTAGCTAAATGCGTCGTCGAAATTAATATTGAACGCTTATTAATAATTATGTATTTAATGGTATTAATTACACGTATATACCTTTATAAACATTTGCCCGACTGCTGCTTAAGGAGGGATATGTTTTCGGTGTGTTTAAATAATGTAAGTAATTTTTTGCGCGGTTTACAGCCTTAATGATTACATGGATTTTGCCTTACAGTATTTATTCGATGTGTCTTAAATGTGGGAGTAACATAGGCTAAGTATATTATGTTGTTGTATTTTTTTTTAATTTAAAGCAGCCATCATTCGCCATATTAGAACCATATTATCCATTATTAATGATGATGGGAATAACAAAAAAACAAAAGATAGTCCTAACGAGATAAGTTAGAAAGTATACAGGTACATAATAATTATGTACCTGTACCAGACATATATCTATTATATGTGTAGGTTTATAACAGATCCAGTTAACGGTTCTGTGTATTTACGATTTAAATTCCTCTTGTTTATTCGCAGTTGCGCCTCTCTTTCTTCCATACTTATAGGTAATTTGTGCTTGTTTTATAAACGTATACTATCGTTCTGCTTCCGTGCTTATTATATCAACTAAGTGATTCATTCAACATTATATTATGTTTATAGGTATAGTAATTGCTTGAAGTATAAATAGAATTTAAAAAAACTAGTAAAAATAGTTAAATAACTATTATGATTTTGTAAATCAAACTATAAAAACTGTGCAAACATCCATAAAAATTAACTGCTCACAACATACAATATTCGCCAACACTGAATGTAATTCAGAGAACTGTAATTGGTACATATATACAGACTATAAATAATAACTATATTAATAACATTGATTTTATGTATACATGATTATAAGTGACATAATGAACACTATAATAAAATGTCTTGCCAAACTTTTGAAATAATTAATTAATGTCTCATTGCCATTATTTATAGTTTTATAAAACTGCGAACTTTTATAACCCAATCTTGTGTACATGTCTATTAAATATAATACACATTATATATAAAGTCATTATTTTATCTTGGGTAGTCAAATACATATATTATTTTGGCTGATAATGTATCTGAACATTATATACCTATGCCAGTGCTTTACTCCGTGCGATGTTTGTAAAAGATGAGCAAGACGTGCCTCTAATGGTAAGCAACCCGCGTTCCCTTGTGCCGTGGCACTACCACTCGTCAGCTGAATGATTCAGCTTGTTGGGCACTTAAGCTCAGTAATTTCTCGAAGCCTCACACCAGAACACAGCAGTGTTTGCACAATGATAATTTGGGGATGTATATCTGACACACCGTTGGGTAAGAAAGGTTCTCGAGTGGCGACCACGAACCGGAAGACGCAGCGTAGGCAGGCCACCCACAAGGTGGACAGACGACATTGTGCGCGTCGCAGGTAACCGGTGGATGCAAATAGCCAATTGTCGTTCATTATGGCGTTCTTAAGGGGAGGCCTATGTTCAGCAGTGGACGTCTTCCGGCTGGTGATGATGATGATATCTGACACACTATCTGGACAAATCATGCACTCGATCTCTTGCTCATATTGGATAATTTCCACTTATAAACGTCACTCACTAACTATGTTTTTGTGGCCTTTGTGATATGAATAATACGTATAAGCTAGAGCTTTTATTTAGATAAGTAGTTATCTATATATGTATAAAGAAAATAAATCGTGTCATATAAAAATTAATAGGGAGTTGAGGGATGAGTTGATGTTAAGTAAGAATTACTTACTTCCTTCATTTCATATCTGTTTAGTACTCGTATTATAAACATTATATAGTAAAGGCAACAGCCAATTATCGATAGGATTAGTATGTGCATTGAGTAGGTATTTTTTCGATCCCGTATATGAAGATGTTTTTAAGAATTTATTATTTTTATCAAAGTCATCGTGAAAATCTAATTTCATTCGCAAAAATCTTATGTCGTAAGTATACAATTTGATATAACTTTACGTCGGCTATTTTCTTACAAAAAACTTGGCAATAAATGTATGGTAACCACGACTTCTCAAGATCCATTCATATTACAAGTACGGACCAGGTGTGTGCCAGTGATGACGTATAGCATTGCGACGTGGTCTTTATTGTTGGCCTTTTGGAAAAACACAGTAATAAAACGCGCTATGGAGAGAGCGACGCTTGGAGTTTTCTAAGTATCACAGCCAGAAAAAAAAAACCTATACCAGTGATAATCGATGGGGAAAAAAGGTTCTCAACTGGTGACCACGAACCGGTCGTAGGCAGGCATTCCACTATCTAGGTGGAACGAAGATATTGTAAAAGTCGAGGACAATGTATGGAAATGGCTACTTGTCGATTATTGTGGCATTCCAAGAGAGATGCCTTGGTTCAGCAGTATACCTCTTCCGGCGGATGATGATTATGGCAAACTATAGTGCCGTTAGAAACACTCTTTGAAAAACGCTAGTGTGTAAATTGCTCTTATCTATACTTATAATAAAACTGTAACAGGTCCAATTCTGTACATTGAAGATATTTTGAAAATTATGTTTGGAGGGCATTCTATACTAAAGCCGAATGTGTAATTTTTTTTATTTTTGTTTGTCTGTCTGTCTGTATCTCGGCTGAGCATCACGCCGAAACTACTGGATGGATTGAAACGAAACTTGGCATGATTTGAGTTAATACTCCGAGGTAGGACATAGGATACTTTTTATCCCGACATTCGGCACGGTACCCTTGGGAGAGGGGACTAAAGTCAAAATGTGTACTTGGTTATACGCTTGCTCCGATTTAAAAAAAAATTCATTATAATTATAATAAATATTTGTAAAGGAACACTCATAGACAGTTGTTAACAATGTTTGGAAATCGATCAGGTTAAGCAACGTTAGGTAAGGTCATTAAATAGATGGGTGACCGTTTAACGCCATTTGAACTAAACGTCTCCGTGCTTCGGAGGGCAAGTACAAAGTGGGTCCAAGTTTTCAACCGACTTTAAAGAAGGAGGTTTTGTGTTCTATGTGAATATATTTTATTGAAAGTTTAGTTAACGTAAACACAGCGCGGGCGGAGCTGCGTGGGTCAGCTAGTAACATCTATGACCAAATATGGCTAAAAAATAATTATCGTGTTTCAAATTATTATCCTTGGCAGCTGTTCCTTTGGCATGTTCCAGATTTGTTACGTTCGTATTTATTTGCGGATTTCTATATATAATCATGATCATCAACACAATTTGTAAAGATTTGTGTGTGTTGATACCATGTCCTATTTATAAACGCTTGTCATGTTTGGCATTGTACTTTAACGCCTTCATGACTATCTTACGAGTATGACTGTATTGAACTTTCTTGGCTGCCTATACAGCGGAAGGTTTCTTGGATACTTGTAACTTTTTGCTTCGTACACAAGGAAGGAGTAATTTTTATAATTCACGAACCATTAGGAGAAATGAACGGATTTGAAACTATTATTTGTTAACACGTTTCTTATAAGTTCACCATTGTGTTGACGGTTATCTATATTTATAATTGTTACCAATCTTTGAAGCAGCGTTCCTTGGTAGGCTGGCTGAAAACAACTTAGTACAGAATCGAGTACTAAGTAGATATTACTAAAAACCCATAGTTAATATGTATTGAAATCAAACTAAGTACTTTAACGGGTTTTATCGCGGTTTATTTTAGATTTTACTTTCCCGACGTTTCGAATGCTTTGCAGCACCCATGTTCACGGGAGGACTGATACCATAATATGTGTTATATTTAAAGAATTTAATATTTAATGGTAGGTACATTTCATCGAAAACTGTATTAAATTTAATGTGGGGAGCTTTATTATATTACAACGCACGCAGTACATTTTAATGAATCATAACAATAATGCATTGTTTTAATGAACGTATAAGTATACATTAATAACAGTTAATTTCCTCAGGCTATTTCCAGTTTTCCAATATTTAACCATAAGCCAGCACCTCGTTAAAGCACAATAATTAAATCCAGTATTCAGAATTATTTTCTACTAGCTGACCCACGCAGCTCCGCCTGCGCTATTTTTACGTTAACTAAACTTTTAATAACAGACATTCGCATCGAATACATAACCTCCTTTTTTATAGTCGGTTAAAAACTGGGACCCACTTTTTACTTGCTCTCCGAAGCACGGACCCGTTTAGTTCAAATGGCGTTAAACGGTCACCCATCTATTTAATGACCTTACCTAACGTTGCTTAACCCGATCGATTACAAAACCTTGATAACAACTCTCTATGAGTGTTCCCTTACTAATATTTCCTATATTATAAAGAAAAATATATAAAATCGGACCAAGCGTATAACCAAGTACCCATTTTGACTTTAATCCCCTCTCCCAAAAGAACCGTGCTAGATTACGGGATAAAAAGTATCCTATGTCCTACCTCGTAGTAAGAGCTCAACTCATGCCAAGTTTCATTTGAATCCATTCAGTAGTTTCGGCATGATGCTCAGCCGTGATACAGACAGACAGACAGACAGACAGACAAAAATTAAAAAAATTACATTTTCGGCCTCAGTATCGGTTATAGAACGCCCTCCAAATATCATTTTCAAAATATCTTCAATGTACAGAATTGGACCTGTTACAGTTTTATTATAAGTATAGATATCAAAATGCCGTATAACCACACTGTAATTTTGAAAATAATTGAAAACATTATCCTAATAGATTTGTTTTCTAAATCACGTAAATGAAAATATGGCGGGTTAAAATATACGAAACGTATAAAGGTTTATATTATGTAGGTATAACCAGATACCATCAGGTACGTCAGATTCTATAAATCTGACGTGCACGTAAGCAAATAATCGGTGCGTTTGAGTTTTTTGATGTAGTGCTTGTGACAAATTATTACGTCGAGGATACTTTGAACACCTTTTCGAACTAATATCTCGATCCTGCAAAAGCCTACATCTTGAACCCCAAGGTTGAGTATCGAGTACTGTCAAATATAACGTGTCTAGAATTCCGCAATATATTGGATATATTTCACAAATAGACCCATGCAATTTAACTGATTTTAACAGGGAAAATTGAAGGAAAGCGCTCATTGGTATGTAGTGTGAAACGGCAGTCAGACTAGATCCATAGAAATGAAGAGACCTATCAGCGCTGCCTAGCAGAACGTCAAGCTCAGTGTAAGCGGATCGTAGCTCACATATACGACCGTGTACAGCGGGGCCACGACCCTCAATAGAGAGAGACAGAAATATTTTCTAACTTACATCTTCAGTGAGCTCGTCATTCTCGAAGGCAGAAGCGAGTGGCCGGCCGCGCGGTACCCTCGCGCCTCTGGAGTCGAAATGATCATCGGTTGGGGCTTCAATGTCGTCAAGGGCGGTCTTGATCCGGTTTCCCACCTCACTCCTGACGTGATCTTGGTCAGGCTCGCGGGGTGCGGGTACCTTCCCGTCCAGCCGGTCGAGCACCGGGCGGTAGTAGCTCTCGCCTTTGTTGTAGTTGCAGTCGTAGACGCGCGTGCGCCGGGTACGGCCCACTCTGCTCATGGTGACTCCTGGGAACGATAGTTATGAATTTTTAGCAAGAAAAGAATTTAATTCTTTGTCATACGTATTTATCCAGATGAAAAGTTAGTAGTCCTGAAAACCGAAAAATAAATATAGTAAAAATGAAAACAGACTACTGAAAAAAAAATGAAAAAAAAAAGAATACGCACGTCAACCTCCAATTTTATAATGTTCTTTGCATTTACGAGCCAAATAGTGACACCTATGATGGATGGTTTCATGAATAGATTTTTTTAACTTTTAAAAATCTTTTGTTGTAACAGTATATACAAATATAACATTTGACCTATTTAGGTCAGTGTTCTAAAATGAATAAACAATAGTCTTCTTTAGCTTTTGTACAAGTATTGCGCACGCTGATTAAGTATGTTTTGTATAGGTACTTGGGAATAATATTTTAATTTAATTTTTAAACAAAATGTATAAATTTAATACAAATTTATTGGAAAAGTAAGTATAAGTAATTTTCATAACCAATAAAAACATAATATTTTGATTCATTAATGCCTGAATTTTAGACAATGGCTTTTATCTATCATGGCATTTGGCAGAAATTCAAAACAAATATTTTCCGCAAATTATAATACCATGCGCAGCGGACAACCGCTGGGTCTGAAAAACTAGAAGTCGCAGTTTGGAATCTTGCTTGTTCTTTGCTAGTTGAACAGGCCAATCAACTGACTGTCTAGAAAGTAAGCCTGGGTTGGTCGTTGGTCCTGCCCCTGACGTAGACTAACACGAGTGGGTGCTCGTGTTGGTCTTCCATCTCACTCATCGGTTTGAGAGAGGAGGTACTTTATATCAACACAGTTTAATATCTCCCGTATACATGGTTGATATTCTGAAAGATTCCAACAATCTCGGAACGTCGGAACATATTACTATTAAAAAATATTAAACAAATTTAATGCAACATCTGGCATGCAACCAGTTGCGCGCATACGTATCTACTTATAATGCTAGAATTATACATACACGCCTCTCAACTAACGTCAAATTATTTTGATAATGCATCTCATTTTAGTATTGACGCAAGTACAGCTAAATTTAGATGCAGCTGCATTTACCAAACTAAATTGCACTCACCTCTAAAAGGCTTGTATGTATACATAGATCTGCTGAGGTGATCGGGCATTTATTTTCAGTAGCAAATGCGTCAATGTTTGCCATTATAATTCATAGATTAACAGACTTTTGTCAGATATTTTGTTCTAATAAAATGATTATATTTTTCGACCACACTAATCAACTTCGCCGTAATCGAAGTAAGTATTTGACACAAGACCAAAGAGGAGAATATAACATGGATGATCAATAATATTTTACTACTATTTGTATATAATATCATTGTGGATGATATAGCCATATTTTTTTTTAACTTTCGTTGTTTCTCTTATTTGGAAGCTTTTTAAAACTGTTTTGCAATGTTGTCCTCTGTGTTATTCTACTCGTTATTTTAGGTTAACACATTACCACAAAACATCCTTCGGAGTCGCTGGACGTTCGGGGTGTGGGCCCTTTGAGCGTCCATTGAGTACGGCGGCGACTCCGAGGAGGACGGCGGCGGGGTTGCGACCCCCGTCCCCGTGAGTACCGTGTCAGGTTCCCGGGGGGCTACAATGCACCCCCCGGCGGCGGGCTCAAAGGCAAGGCACCGAGGGGCCCCTGGTTCAGATCCCACCGGAGAGCCTTGGGGTCCCCCCTCTCATGTGCCGATGCGACAGCCGCGGGGGTTTTAGTGGGTAAGAATCCCACATACCCCGGTCGAGCCCCACAGCTCCCGGGGATCTTTGGAAGATTTCCTCCACGTCAAAAAAAAAAACAATAAAAAAAGACCCCAAAACATCACCGTCGAGTCTTGTTATGAGCAAGCCGGTAATCTAGCACCAGTAGGTTTTATTAAGAAAAGAAATAGAATAACAAAAACAAATCAAAGGTAAATTTTGCTGTGATTGTTAGGAAAAAGAACATAAATATTTATCTACACTGCCGTACCACCCACTGATGTAAACAGTCTATAAATATTGTCATTATTTACATACGTAGGTACTTACAGTTTATTTACAAATATACTTAAAACGAAGTAAAACCGTCCTCTAAGTTGTCGATATTGTCATTTAATATACATTTTAATACTAAATCATAGGTTCATTATTCACACAAGTGTTTTTTAGATCAAAGAAATAGAAGTATATAAGATAGGAGTATTACGAGCTTTGAATAGTGCCCCCTATCACCGTTAATGAATACCTTACCAAGCGGAATTTGAATCTTTAATTTAGGTAGGTACTGTTTGTATGTAAAATGTAGTATTCCATACTGTCCTATATACGCGTTAATATTCCCGATCAGAATGTGTGGACATATTGACATTTTATTCGTTGCACGAGGATATGTGGATTCTAGAAATTGCTGTGCATATGGGCGTGTTTAGCTTTGATCTTCGGACCGTGGACGGCGTCCTTTGCTCCTCGTATCAATATCGCACTGAATATTCGAATCTAAGCTATGGGGCCTGGATTTTGCCCGAATTGCATACGTATTCAGATTTTATCCGTTTGAGAATATTTTATCAATAGAAATCCAAAATGATAACGTGCAGTATGCAACTTATTGCGACAAGCAGTAGGTAGGTACGTTTGCCTGATAATATGTCACATGCATGCCTACAGAAAATTACATTGCACTGCACTGGTAACATTTGTTATTATTAAGTATTTTTCTTTTTTTCTTGATGTATTACCTTATTGGCAATCAGACAGACAAGAATAGCGATTGTATTTTGTCCTTGCAAGCGTTTATTTTAAGCATATCAATCTAACAATATTCTAACGCAATTTCGATCTGAACTTCTGTGTTTCCTTGCTGCAACGCAAATTACATGCACACTGCTTCCATGTTGTGTATGATTTGTAGCTCTTATCGAATTACCAGCACCAGCCCAGGGCAATGCAATTAACATAACATTACTAATGGCTATTTAAACTTGTATTTCTAACATCCGGTAAAGCCTACCAGATAAGTTACGTAAATCACGGCAGGTTTGCCTTCATTAACCGACTTCATTATAAAGCAATAGTGTAATGCATATTTAAAAAAAACAAGTATAAATTATAGAAGCACAAAAAGCACAACTGCGAACCATAATAATTACTTATACAAACATAAAACGTTTACACATGTAAGTAAATATTTTAGCTCGTCTCGTGAAGACTTTTCATTCGATACCCATATTAATGTTTACGGAAGTAAAAAATACAAAACGGCGACTGACGGCCAATTCTTTTTTAAATGACCTCATCATCTAAGACCAATCTAACGACATATTATAGACCAATATCCATCCGGCAGTTTAATCTGTAGGCCGTGCCAAAGAAATAGACATGCCTATTACTTTTGAAAAACATTGCCCTTTTTCTAGGGCGTTCGGGTATAGAAGCGTTTTTATTAGAATAGAAATTAAACCTCTGCAAACATAAATGTGTTCCGCTGTGAAGGGCGGTGACTCGAGCCAAAAGATTTTAATTAGTTTATGCTTCACTCAAAGTAGATGGGAGACTGCAAAGGCACTTCTCAATCAACGCTACTATACGAAATACTTTTGAAATTATGAAATCTAGACTCGGTTTGGGATGCATTGAAGTGAAAAAAAAAACCGGCCTTTGAACCAGTAGTGTGTCATATGTTTTATATAAACCCCGATGGAAAAAAAACGGAATGGATGGGCTACTAAACTGGATTTTGAATTTTATTTGAAAGCTGATTCAGACGTATACGTATGTCTTAGCTATGATATATGAAATCTGTAGTCTACGATAACTAAGTAGTCTTTTCTCTTACTACATACAGCTGTAAGTACAGTTGTTTTTTGCTGTAAGACGTAAGAATGTCTATAACTAATTCTGGGATGGTTGTGATTGTGATCCACAACCTATAAAGCTACTCGGCAAGAGGTCATGGCGGAAGAAGAAATAGATGTTAGCATAGCATCAGCGTGTATGTACACGCTGCAAAGCAAAGGCTTCTGACTAATAAAGTTGCCTAAAACATCTAAACCACCAAATATTTGAAATAATTTCTGATCTCTATTATATTATCTAGACAAGCTTTACATTATAAAATGATAACTATATATTATACTAATTTGAAGCGCCCCTGATACTCACTCCTACCCTATCAACATCAAAATGACAAAAATCAAATAGCAAATGGCATATTATATATCCTTTGGGCCTAGGTACTATTGTAAGTAAATATAATTAAGACATTTATTGAAATTGGACTGCTAGACAACAATTCTTTTGACCTTACCAATTTAAAGGTGGGTGGACACCTTAGTAAATAACCAATTTAATTTCCGATTTGTAGAACTATACTAACGAAACATTGGATTGTATAATAAATTTACACTCGCTTCCAAATGAAATTGATGGTAATAATTAGGATTTTAGGCTTCCACGCATGACATAAGTTTATTAATCTTGAATATAATACCAGCCCTTGTTTATGTCCCACTGCTGGGCACGGGCCTCCCCTCAAGATGAGGTACGTGGTAAACATCTAAACATAGTTAAGGCTGTAGTATGATTACTAGATAGGAACATGGAGATTTGCGGGGATATGAAGACCTGTATGTGAGTAGGTATGTTTAAATACTACTGTAGGTGATTTGTAAATATTACTCGATTTTCCCAGTCGTTCTAGAGAACGATGTAGAGATCGAAGAAAAATATTGAAATACAACATGTTCATAATGGATCCGTATATTCAGTACATACGTTTGCCTTGATTAAGATGGTTCGTTGTTAAATGTAAACTACACCAATTCTGAGGAACAAACACGGCCTCTTGAATTTCATAAAACTAATGAACCGACGCCCGATGTTGCAAGAGCGTTCTTGAGTGGAGAGTAGTGGGGACCGCGAATTAGCAAACGTAGCTTAAGACGTTCTCAGGCTAGATGGAGCGACGATATACGTAACTAGCAACGACTGGATGAGGAAAGCCGAATATCAAAGCCAGTGGCGTGCAATTGGAGAGACCTATGTCTTGCACTGAACGAATATATGCTGAAGATGATGAATGACCTCAGCAACGAAAGCAACAAATATAGTGCTATAAGTTTGACGTCTTTATCGATCTGTGTGACTGTTCCTGACATCGTACTTCCCGAACGAATAAATATTGTGCAATTCAAAATAGTTACTTTTTATTGTCCGTCTATCTTTTATCCCGATTCCTGGTTTTGCATTAATGTCTCTTACAAACAATCAAGAGATTGTTTGTGTTTTTCCCCATTGAAAACCGTGAAGTCTCAAATTATACGTTTCTGTTTGCTTCATCTGACTCTAAATGTGTTTTTTTTTATGCTTTTTCCTATATCAGAGCCTTAACCGATTCGTTTATTTTCTACCTTGTTCCATTGGCTGCATGTTGACTTGACATATCCATTAGGTTCTATCTTTTCACCGGTCTGGATGTTCAATGTAGGACCATTGATTCTATTTTATTTCGGTGGAAAATGTTCATGTTATACAATCCGTTTGTTTGTGAAACTATAAAAACTATCACACATATGTTTTATGAACACCGCGTCGGATACATCCAGTAAGTACGTCGTAAAAACAATTTAGTTTAGAAGATTAAAAGCTGACATGGCACATGCGCGAAGGCGGTACGTAACATCCTGTTGGCAACGATAAATAATTCTACGTAAACTAATACAATACTAGAAAAACTAAAATAGAGACAGCGATTTTATATTGGACAAATCTTGGGCCGATATTTATTTTGTTGTTATCCCGTGAAGTTGTCCGCACGCGTGAAACTAGATTCTTGGCAAGAAATAGTTGAGAAAGAAAATTGAATGAGATTTTTACTTCAATGAGTTATTACAAACATCTTTAATGTTTACTACGACGCACACGAATGTCAAACACAGGCCAGTGCATATAGGTACAGCCAGTACTTTGGAAGGCGTTCGATTAATAGATCCTGTCGCCCAGGTAGATTATCCTCCTGGCGAACGAGACGCGTGCCTCGTATTGGAACAATTTCAAAATAGATTTCGCAAACATTCGATATGGGGGTATTTTTAGTATCGAAAACCCGGTTTTTGTTCGGACACAGAGTATTGTGTTATGCACTCGTTGAATGTTGAACGGCACATCTAAAAATACTCACGAGTCTGGAATTCGAACTGACTTTATCAGTAATCGAATTGAAATCAAAAAATAAATAATAACGAATGAAGAAATTGCTAGTTTTATTTAACAATTATCGCACAGCTATACGGTATTGAAGATTTCATTCGCTCGGTTGCATTGAAAGTGTAATATGGAAATGTGTACTGACCTGGAGCGTGTGGAGGCGGCGAGAAGGAAGATAGGACTGGGCAGTCCGGTGGCGGCTGGCCGGCGCGCGAGCAGCGTGGGTGAGACTATGTTTAAACGTGAGCCACACAGAAATATACTGACTTTTGTTCCGAATGATTTCCTTGTCGGAAAAGCGGACCGCAACACACAGGATGCCGAAGGTATTGCGGATTTCCGAAATCAGGAAGGTATTCGCATAGTTTAATATTATGCCATGTTGCATCTGGTTCACTAATTTTACAGTGAAAGTGAGACAAGGGCGCTATTTCTGTGTGTAATTTTTGGGCCGTAACACCTTATCTGTAGTTTAAATATTAAATCTGTGATGTAAAAATATCTCAATTTTTTTATTGTAATTTTTTTAAACTGCTCAGTTCAACCCAAGTATCATTTAAATGCCAAGTTGAATAAACCCTTATTGTTTTCTTTCAGACAAAGCAGATATACAACGTGTTACAAAATATCCCGTAAAAAATATAATTAATTATTATTGTCAAAGCCAAACCACGTCGTCTTTAGAGAAATGACGGTAATGTTGCAAAACGTCTGCGTAGAGATGGAAATTGGAGGAAATAACCTGGGTAACAGAGTTAAGAAAAATAGAGAATAGAAAAGGCGAAAGAAAAGAAACCCGTGGGGTGTCGGGTTAGAATTGCATTCCCCCCATCTCCTCTCATAATTTTTTTTTTTTTAATTTTTTTTTTTTGGTGTGTAGGAGTAGTACTGTTGGCCGCAGATGGCCATTACAGCTTCACCGGACAAGAGGGCGAGCGCTGTAAGCGCTCCAGCCAGAAAGGTAGCGACTAGCTCAAGGGCACCTCAGGGAGGCACGGCCTCGGCTTGGGCTGCCGCTTAGAGAGTATGAGTTTACCACCGGTTCGCAACGCGCCCATCTCCTCTCGTTGAGTGTCGTACGAGGCAACTAAGCGAGAACAGGAAGACGGGCACAGCGTCTACCTTTTGGATTTATCTTCCACCTATACTGCGATCCCCAAGCCGCCTGCCAAGCGTGGGGATTATGGCAACCCCTCCCTTCTAAAGGGTAGGCCTTTGTACTGCAATGGGCGTCTATCAGCTGATAATGATGAAAGGCGTAAGAACTCCACCCTGAGGGACGCCAGCACGGAGGTCACACCAATTAGAGAGAGTCTTACTTGAATTAAGCATTATATAGTACTTGTACTAATTCATATTCTAAGCCATAATGGTATTGTGTGAGACAGATAATACAAACTGTATGGTATTCTCAGATGATACAATACAGATACCTAATTCAAATTCTTTGTATCGTGCAGCCAGAGTTTCATTTTCAGATGTTGTAAATAGGTATTGTTTATGTAAGTAGCCAGCTCCAGAAACATATAGTGCGCCCTATGTAATTAACATGCATATACCTATTACCTATTAAGGTGTTAACTATAACTATAATTCCGCGTACCTACTCTTTAATTGCCGCCACACGGCATACGAGATATAATAATAATGTTGTTTGTTATTTAAATATGACAATTAAAAGGTAAATAATTAACCTAGAAAGACATCAAACCTGCAGATGTTTATATTTAGTTTGCATCTAGTGTACATACATTATAAAGTACATTTATAGTATTTTTTTAAGTACCATAGTTTCACTCCCGCGTACAACTGTGTTCTACTGAATTGATGCTAATGTCGTTACCGTACTCAGAGTCTATTAATGGTTCATTACCTCATCATTTAGTGTAGTTTTTTAATACAAACTTATCCCTAACGTTTGTAGAACGTGAGCCTTGCGTGATCTTTCCTTTTTTACAGGTGCTTTAGGGACTAGGATTTTATTAAGTCTCTGAATAGGTACTTATTATGTTTCGTTTTCAGCGGCTCGATATATGCTGCAGCACGTTTCAGTGACTCCCTGCGCTCGATCGCTGTATCTTTTAAATCGCGGTCCACTGCTGGTAATCAATAATATTATTAGTTGGTAATAGGGTGTGGGGTTTTGATTTGAGTCGCTATAACACGCCCCCCCCCCCCCCCGAAAAAAACTAAATCGCACTGCTCATCGCCGATGGTAAAGTCTGCATGTAGGAAGAAGAAAAAGCTCAGAGCTGCTAGGTTGCAGCGTGGTGGTATCCTACCGGGTGACCCAGGTACACCAGCCTCCAGAATATATTCAGTAACATCAAGCGGCTAAATACTTCATGATGGAACTAGAATGACTGAAGGGGACCGGCCTACCTCTTCTCACACCGTAAGTAGTTTTCAGTTGTGGCTCTTTTTCGTCATACGAGTGTACTGTACGACAAACAAGATTTATAGTTTATTTAACTTAGTAGTTGGCTCAGAGAATTCATTCTCAACATTAGTATTAAGTATAAATCGTTTGTGATTTATTTTCGAGATACAGAAAGGATTTCTACATCGCTACACAATGGCGGGCTTACGGCCGTGCTTAACGAAAATGCCTACATCAATTTTCCTGAGAAAACATCACCCGAGTGTTGATTCAGAGACTAGAACAATAATAAATACTTTAATATTCTGACTTCTTGTACCAGATTAGATGTGATATTTTTATAGACAGTTCTTTGTATTGAGTTGAAATATTCTATTTTTTTTCTATACCGACGTGGACTGATTGTGGTTCTATGTATAAGTTGCTGTTTATCAGATATAGATGGTACAGCCATAACCTTAGCAGAGAATGAATTAAATAGTCTTATTATTAATATAATTATCAAATATTTCTAAAATATATCAAACAAATAGTATACTTGAAGGATATTGAAATTACTTACTCAGTGGTAGGTTAAATCAAGATATAAATAATAAATAAGGGATGGAACATGATGGAACTTGAATGGAACCGGAACTGTTAACCGCAGCACTAAGTATGTAAATCACTACGTTTAACCACAGTTTACCACAGCCTAAATGAACGATGCAGCCGTGCCGAATTAGAGGAACATGCGATAGAGTCTATTAAATTATATATAGGTAGATTTTGTCTCTACGACACCCAGGTATCAGAAAATATTCTTTTTCGAGCACCCCAATCCTGCTAAAATATGAAGCAGTTATTTTCTATAAGATGTAACTTAGAAAACGTTTTCGCTTTCCTATTCAAAGTAATGTTCGCAATTGACTATAATGTACGGAGAGAAAATAGGCACCGCGTCCCCTGGGACAGCACGGGCCCACCTCAAAACTTAGTTGCGAAACAGTAAATTATTCCACAGCCTGCTCGCCTCTGGGGACTGAAAGAATAACAGAAGAAGGTAGCACAAGGTTCGGAGTAATCGATCGAGCTAGGGTCGGTTGATTTGTTACTTAGCGATACACCACTCTCAATAAATACCTTTTTATGTAAACAAACTGAGAGTGAAACTTCTTTCATGCCTATTTGCGAAAAGAATTAAAAAAATATATTTGACTAAACGTCACTGGAAAATCAGTTTCAGATTTGTATAGCATTCTGAAATCGAAATATTTATCATAAAATACAGAGTATTTATTTTACTTTCAAATATAATTAAAATGTAAGTAATATTATTTTGTGTACTGGTAGATATTGTATTAATAAAACGTTTAGATTTAAGAGTAATTTAAAATAATCCATACTGAAAACTTGAGTACTTTTTCTTTACTCCAATATCCTAATCCCTAATAGCTTTCCATCCGAACTTACATACTTAAAATATATCCCCCTCATCCTATAGACACGTCTAACCGACTAACTGCCGCTAAATGTGTTTATTAATAGGTACATTGAGTTTATATATTAATAATGGAGTACGCGTTTGTCTATGGTCCCATAAACAAAGCGTAGGCAGATTTTCCTCTACGAGGCAGGTGAATTGAACTATTTAAAGTTATATTACAAGAGTTATATAGATATGTAAGCGTTAAGTAGTAATATGTTTGATCTGTCACAAGCGCAAATGTCGATAAATACAGCTGACGGTATAGTACCTATTGTCATGTACCTGATATTTATGTATTTTGAGGTTCTTACCTGCGCCTACGGTTTTTACTTGCATTTAAGCATTCTATAGCACTTGTACTGATTTTTATTCTGTGAGTACATATATGTGTATAGTATATGCATTACATATATTTCCCGCTCACAAATATCCCGCTAACCATCTCCCCTCATAACAACAATAAACCATGTATTACCCACTAAGCCTTGAGATAAAGTCGCTCTTAACATTTAAACGTATGTTTAAATTGTTTTAGAATTCTACAATGGGGTGTATGCTGAGGAGCGACCCCATGTCCTTTTGTGACATATATCTGCAACCGGAAGCTGCGTTTGATATCCTCGGTCAATTAGGGGAGCTTGGATGTGTGCAGTTTATTGATGTATTACTTTTAAACTTGTATCTTGTCGTTCGTGGGATATCTCATAGTTTATGGCACTACTCAAATTTAAAGGATAAAGATGATGATAACAATATCCTAGGACAGCCAATACAAGGCCACCTAATCCTACTCTAGGCAGATAGTTTACTACTACAAAAAAATACTATATTATACAGTATGTAACACAAAGAACCGTGAAACTGGTTTATGGGTAGATGGACTATAATATAGTGTACACTTTTTATCACCATTCTTGTTATATTTCTAATTTGAATGCAGGATGTTGTTTACTAGTAGTTTTAAATGGCAGTTGTTGAGATTTCTTTGTTACCCAGGTTGAATTTCGTTGTGTTACATACTGTATATCATTATCATCATCAGCCGGGAAATGTCCACAGCTGAATATAAGCCTCTTCATTGTAAGCCATAGTGAACGACAATTGGCTATTTGTATCCACTGGTAGTCTGCGGCTCGCACAATGTCATCAGTCCACCTAGAGCAGGCCTGCCTAGGATGCATCTGATGCACATAGGCAACGGAGGTGCCTATATAAATATATAGGCACCTCCGTAATTGTGTGTGTCAGTGTTGTACAAAGCAATCCTTCAAGAGCTCCTGAAATTAGTATGATAGAGACAGTAACGTTCATGGTCTTAAAGTTAGTGTTATTGTGGTTAAAACTATTGTATTCCTTAAAAACTGAAGTGAAAACTTTTTTAAAATACGAAAGTAGACAGTTTCAATAACAAAAGTGGGGCCTTAAGAATTTTATTAGGTATGTCCGTACTACGTCCTTCCACATCCCTTTGCACTTTACTGTCACTATGAATAGATTTTAATGTAAAAAATGTGTAATAAGATTCTTTTGACAACTACTTGATAATTTTACAGTTATGTGGGTTTAATATTTCTGGCAACTCTTAAAATCTGGGGATTCCTCAATCATGATATCAAGGTTAGTTACTCAGATAGGATATATATATATATATATGTATCTATTAAGATAGAATAATAAATTATCCGATACTTATCTACTACATATCTTAATTATCATTAGAACTTTGTAAACAAAGTGCATCTCTTTGTTAAACCTTAGTTATAAATTAACTTAAGTTTTAGAATATTCTAATTTAACACTGCCACTGCACGTAATGATTTGTCGATAGCCGTCATCACGATCAAAAATTAATCACCGATTTCAGTTGAACGCCGGAGTCCAAGCGTTTCAAAGGAACTATGTGTCAGACGTGTGCCGTTGTGCCGAAATGGAACGTAGGCTCCGATACATGGAGAGTGCAATGATAGAAGACAAAATCTATATACCCGATGCGAGCGACCAGTCACCAGCGCTTCATCCAAACGAGATGGTCACATATGAGGTATTTATTTGAATCTCGAATCACAAATCCACTTCTATTAACGTCTGTGATACAATGTTCGCTATTATAGGTAAGAAATTTAAAAAAACTCCTAGGATAGCTGGTTGACACACAATTCACTCACTCACATTATATTAAAATATATATTTTATACACACACATTCATTTCTAATTTCAGAACATGTTTGAGAAATGGGAAGAAGACATAACGGAAATGAGCGCGAATCAAACTAATCTAATGAAGAATTTTCTGGAGATGACTGAGATGTACTATGTACTGAGTCACATTGGACCCATGTTAGGTGATGCTACCATTGGGAAAGAATCCATCTTTCACAAGTATGTTGATAAGTTAGCTAATATAATCCTTGTCTTGTCCATGTACTGATGATGCTACCTATTTTTGTTGTTCCTTAATTTTCATCATAAATAAAAAACAACCAAAATAAGAGAATTTTTTTAAATAAAAAGAGTAGTTAATGATTACAAATTATAAGCTATTTTTGCACGAACACAATCCATGGGCCAGTATATATTATTGAATACATTTAAAACGAAAATAGTCAAGTGAGAGAAGTATTCGTAATTTTATTTTGCTAGTTTCTACGAAATCGCAATATGAAATCAGTTCTTTTGAAATATTCTCAGCGCATTAAATACCTGACAGTATTGAATCACAACTAATCAGATAACGAGCAAGTTCTTAACATTTATTTTTCAATTTCCTTTGACGACGCAGCTTCATTAAAGAAAATCCAGTTCTAAGAACTGCAGGTGCCTCAATGGTATTTTATTTTTAATACTCTTAACTTTTTACTTTAATGATTGGTATCAAGATAGATAACATTTTTCTCTTGTTGCTTGCAAAATAAGTTCTCATGGAAAATTAGAAAACAAAACTTGCATCCACCAGAAATCCATACGTAGTTGATAAGGAAACCACTGCGTCCATTCTTACCAGACGAACTTCTAGTTACTATTAAAGCCATTTCTTTGAAATTCCTTACTACTAGTCTTAATTAATGCATGTATATCTTTGCTATAGATCGGGCGTTGGTGCTGGTGACCTAGGCATGGGGGGGCGTCTTATCGTGATGACCGGCGTGGTCCGACGCAGCCGGTGCTTCCATCTTGAAATGATGCTTTGGAGGATCGCGCGTGGGAACATTTACTATCGACAAGCCTCGGAGGACAAGTCATTTGTAGACCCAGTCACGGTATATCCTAATATACTTAATACCTAACGAATGTTAAAAAAAGATAGATCCCAATTGTAGTGCCACTTACCATCCAGGGACTCATTCGAACATACATACTTAAATAATTAAATCCAAATAAGCAGCTATGAGTTCAGTGACAAACACGCATATAGATTAATTTTAAATGTAAACATAATGGATATAATTGAGATAATAGTAGATTAGATTAGATCATGAAAACGAATTCTGAAGAAGTGTTGCACATTTTTGACCCACTTACTCCGAAGTTATTAATGGTATTTTCCACGGCTAGTCAAGTATATACGAGTATTAACATAATTTTAATATAATAATAATGACACGTGACCCCGGCCTTAATCCATGCATATGAAGTAAAAGGGCATTTCTTGCATCTACCGTGATAAACCTAAGAAGACCTGAGGGTACACCGGCATAATTGTGACCTAAGGACGTTCTTTTTTTATATAATAAAGCACGATAACAGTAGCATGCCATAATCGAGAAGAGTGTGGTTGTTGTCAGGAAATAATTATGCACGAATTATAATTTCGTTAATGTCCAATATTAATTAATTTAAAGGTAAAAAAAAGATGCGTGTGCGCATCGATAGGTTGACCTCCCACCGCTCACTGTTATGCCTATAGTCGATTTTGCTGTAACAGTTATTGATTGTTACAAAATATAATATAGGATCTAATCCTATAGAATATAATCTATAGGGTGATGATGACATCGAAAGGGAGCGGAGGTCAATGTCCATAAAAGTGAATATGCTGGCTCGCAGGTCTGCACGTTGCTCACATAACGTTAAAATTACCCTGTTTCGAGCATACTGCACTTCTTACTACATACACGTGCAGCCTGTAGGGCCAGATTCACTCAAAGATCTAATAACGCCCTCCGCATACAATACAATAACGCTTTTAGGATACTGTTGCGGCTGCATCGATTCTGTAGCGCATCAGGGATGTTCGCAGAAGCATTATTAGATTGTTTTGACACCATGCGAAAAGGATGTGCGTCCCTGGTGCGCAGAGTATGGACCAGCCCCAACAGTATCCTATCGCTGATTGCAAGTAGACTGGACTGTCCTTGTGTGAATCACTGCTGCGATATTCCTCATGGATTATTTCAGCGGTGATAAACGTGTTCAATCTATAATAATATTAGACTAAATGTTTGAAGTTTATATTTTTTTATTTATTTGCAATAACGAGTCCTAGATGCTTGATTAAAAAATATTCTATTCTATAAGAATATTATATTTTCAGCGAACTGAATTAAGAAAAGTGGCGTTCTTAGCCATCTGTCAGGGTGAACAGTTGACAGGTCGTATGGAAAAAATATTCACTGGGTTTCGAGTGAACATATACCCTTGTCCGGAAACCTTGACCGAAAGGATGGAGATGATGGACAAACTTGACGTGAGACTAGCTGATTTGAGGCAGGTATGGTATACTACTATTCTTTGAATATTTTTGGAAAAATCCGTGAGAATCTCTAAAAAATTAAGTATTTTGTTTACGTTTTATGTTTATGTAGGACTGTTATCAACTTTCAGGATCTTTTTCCACGAATTGAAGCTTTCATAATTTTGTTGATTAGGTTCTTTATATCATGCGAAACGAGTTATGAAATAAAATTGACATACCTCATAGGGCTTCGCGGCGTCTATTAGATCCTACTTAGTCTGTGGAATATTATTATATAATATTGAAAGCAACCTACAGTGCAAGCATCTCTAAAGACCGTATTGGTATTAAATTAGCCTGGTGATATTTTTCAATATTGCCAGAATGCCTTCTCTTAATTACACGATGCGATACAATAGTGTATAATATTAGAGCTCCAGTTATGCATGGAATAAACCACCTGAATTCCGTTGTGTAGTAATGTCGGCACGCACCCTACCAAGCCACATCACAAGTTCTCAGTGACCTTAAACCAATAATAATATATAATTTAAAATATATAATGCCCTCATTTAAGTAAAAAAAAAAACAATATGGTAATGTATTTACATTCCAGGTCTTGGAAAAAACTAGGTACTTGCGATGCAGGGCTTTACGTACCGTGGGTAAAAAGTTGCAGATGTGGATAATACAAGTCAAGAAAACTAAAGCCATCTATCACACGATGAACTTATTTAATTTGGATGTAACCAAAAAGTGCCTCCTTGGACAATGCTGGGTGCCTGATCAAGATTTCAAGAAAGTTCGTGACGTACTGCAAAAGTGTTCGGTATTTTCACCTTTTTCATTCTTTATTTTTTGTTAGGTAAACCAGTCATGGTCCATCACGTGGCGGCCGGCGTCCAGGACGAGAGTTGATGCGTATCACTTCGTATCACTTTCAGCACGGCGACCAGTAATTTAGTAGGTTACTTTGACGTCCAGCACGCTGGCCGCCGTGCAGAACCGTGAATGGACGGACTTACTGTTAGCACGAAGAGTTGGCACGCAAATAAACAACTAGCGTGGTGTTTATAAGTATATTGTTTGGCAAATAGCAAAACCTTGCAACTATTTAAATACGTCATCAGTAGTATTGTCGGCGCCGAATAGATAGTGTTTATCTACAGTCTCGGCCCTTTTTTCTCGTACGGTTAGTGGCAGTGTCAGAGTTATAAGTTCCTTAGGCTCCTGACTTGGCTTAATGATTACTATCTGGGAGTAATTTTATACGTGCTGTTGAACAGCAGCTGTTCAAAGCATGGAGACGCTCTGCTCAGGTGCCACTAAATGGTCAAACATATAAGGACTGAGCTTGGCTGCAATTCTTTACCAACTGAGAGTTAACTGAACAACCATGCTATGAGCACCTCAGCACTAGGAGACCGAAACTAGTTTACTTCTCGAGAAGTAACAGTAGATGATCAGTCAAATAGTGCCACCAAGGTGTAGCGTTGTCCTTTGGAGTCGCTGGACGTCGTGGAGCCCTAGTACTTCCATCCAATGGCCAACCTCCCACCGCAAGAACATAACGCCACACCTTTTTTTCGTGGTGGAAGTCCCCGGGACCCTGTGGAGGTTAACTGAGGGATGGGATTTTTTAACCACTAAAACTCCCGCGACTATCGCATCGGCACATGAGAGGGGGACCTAGGTTCTGCAGTGGAATCTGCATTAGGTTGTAGGTACCACTCGGTGCCTTGCCTTTGAACATGGGAACCTGTCTCAGTGCTCACGGATACGTGGTTCACAACCCAAGCTAAGCTAGTACTTCCATCCAAGGTTACCTACGTTACGTATAACTTGTAGGTCACTTGTGCAAGTGGACCGTCCAGATTGATACCACCGCTATGTCAGATATTGTGCTGCCAAAAATTATAATATAAAGTATTAGCTGCCAAGCAGAAGTGTGTAAGCATTTCTGTACTCCAATCTGAAAAACACTGTAGCTTGTGAAATTATCGAGACTTAATAACTAATATCTCGGGTAATTAGCGGCAGCTCAATGAAAGTCTTGCTTGTACGTCACTAACCTGTCTGCTATTGCTATTTGTTATCACAGACAGCTATTGGCGGCAATGTGCCATCGTTTATCTCAAGAAAAGAAACTTCAGCAACACCGCCTACATTCCACCGCACGAACAAGTTCACCAAGGGTTTCCAGGCGCTAATCAATGCTTACGGTGACTCCACCTACAGGGAATTAAATCCGGGTAGGTATATATCATGTTTCTAACAATTCTTTGTTTAATTTATATTATCCACTTCGCTGCTTTCATTAACTATTAACATGTAAGGTAGGGTTATGACTAGAAATAAGTCGAAACGAACATTTTTGTATTTCCAATTTAAAGCGCTTGGATTACACAAGGGAACATGACGTGAAAACGTCATGGCCGTGCGCAGATTATTAAAAAGTTACTCCATGGCCCAGGCAATGAAATTGCTAACCAAAAAACTTTTCACAAGAGCGACGCGACATCACCGCCGGCCGTGTTCCGTGAAACAGTCATCGTTCGGAAAAGCGCTTTTAGTTCCTTATTTATGTAATTTTTTTAAATGTAAGTATTGTTATTGGGATTCAGTCTTCGTGTCTTGGGATTTTCATGATAAGCACACATTGCCTTGATTGTTTTATTACTAAACACATATTGCTCTCCGGAGATTTGGTTGATAAATTTAATGTATACGCATAAAAAAAAGGTTTCCAAAATCAAAGGAAACTACGAAATGTTTTTAAAATCCGGAAATTGTAAGCAAATATTTTCGCCATCATTTTACCGAATTCCCGTTTTTTTTAGAAAACTGCCTTATAAATCTTAGAATATAAAAACTAGAAGAAGAGGTTAATAGATATTATTCTAAATTTCGGTTACCGATGAACATCTTTTTTTAATATTTCCAGGACTCTACACTATCATTACGTTCCCCTTTCTATTTGGATTAATGTTTGGGGACGTCTGTCACGGATCTGTCCTAGTTGGTTTCGGTGCCTGGATGGTGTTGAGTGAAAAGAAATATATGAACCAACGATCGACTAACGAGATTTGGAATATATTTTTTGGTGGTAAGTTGTGAACCTGTATCTACACTTGTGTAACTTCACAATCTTGTAAAGTTTACTTTTTTCGAACTATACAGCTGGAAATAATCACTGGTCCCAATCTAAAATCTTGATACTCAAATAATAATGATATCTTCGGCCAGAAGGCCGCCACAGTAACCGTTCTTTTACACTATCAGAAAAATACGTAGTAGATATTGTAATGCATTGTCTCTTCCATTACTCTCACAGCAGTCAGGCTCAGGACTAGCTTTTTACATGCCCATGGCTGGCCATGGCTTATCTAATTTTCGGTTTAATCGAATAACGTTATTCGGACTACAATAAAACATTCATCAGCAGCCGAGAGACGTCTACTGCTGATCAAAGGCCTCGCCCTTAGAAAGGAGGGGTAGCCATAATCTCCATGCTTGGCAGGTGTCTCGGGATCGCAGTATAGGTTGTAGGTAATCCAATAGAAAGTCGCTGCTGTCCTTTCCTTATTTGCCCTTAGTCGTTTCCCTTAACACCTTATTGGAGGAGATGGGTGCGTACTATTCTTAGACGGACAGCCCAGGGGCACAATATAACATTACGGGTGACTTTAAAATTGTAGCGCGGCTGCAGTGCTGCAATCCTAAAGTCACCCTACAGTCTAGATATTTAATCGATTGTTAAAGACGCTGATTAGATTACTTGCAAATATGTAAATGACTTTTAAAAGGTTTTTAATCCAGACTTTAAATTCTTACTAAATTCACTTTTCCTGATTTTTTGCGTCGCAATTAAGCCCGCAGGGATCGGAACGATGCAGTGTGGTCTAGTCTGGTCATATCACAAGGCTTTGGACACCCACATTTTACTTTTTTTCCAGGCCGTTATGTAATTTTACTTCTGGGATCGTTCAGCATTTATACGGGGTTTCTATACAACGATTGGTTTGCGCGAGCCGCGGCGGTCGGGAGTTCCTCGTGGTTGAACCAATATACTCAGGCTCAGCTAGCGGGCTCGGAGTCACTTGAAATAGATCCAGCCGCTGAACACAAGAATGTGTACGTTTTCGGCATCGATCCTATTTGGACGGTATGTATTAATTTAAAATTTGTTAAATGATATATCATCCGTTATATCCGATAAGTGGAGCTTAGAGCTCAGACGATGAATCAAGTTTCCTATAACTGACTAAATCATCGATTCTTTATGTGAAATTGGTATGACGTCTAGAAAAAAATAATTAATTGACATAAAATAATAATACATAGCATCACAATGTAATGTCAGTCCTGCCATTTTTATTTAAGCAATAATTGTCAAATGTTATAATATGGAATTCACACGTTACAACTGTTGTAACTCTGTACTGTAATTAAGTACCACACGTAGATTTCCAATATAATATTTATATAATTACATTGTAACTACTTAACACTATTATTAAAATATCAATATCATAACGAAATGAAAAAATTTGCGGTCTAAGTTTTACAGTGAAAAATCCTAAATTATAGTCACAAAATGAATAAAATCGGTCAGTTATCTCATTATATGGGGAGAAAATTTGTTATTTTTTCTTTTTTTTTTCTTTTCATAGTTTCTATTGGAGTTTCTCGGCGAATTGACCAACAGAAATCAGCAAGCATTGCTGCTGACCATTTCTCACTGTAGCGTTTTTCAATCTACATTATATCCTGATGAAATCTTTCACCATGTTCATCTGATACGGCTCCAAGATTTTCAGGAAAGAAATCTAAATGAGAGTCCAAAAATTGAATAAAAAAAATAAAAATAAAGAATGAATAAAATTTTATTAAAATAATTTTCAAACATGTATTTTATATTTATTGGCTCGGCTCATAAAAAATACCTAAACTACACATAAAATACTCAAAACCAATATAGAGAACATGATCTTTATGCAAAACTTACGAAAATATTTGATACAAAATGTAAACAATTAAGAGACAAGTTTTCACTCAACAATTGTGAAGTCACAGCGAATACTGCGCATGCGCGTATGTACTTACTTCCATAAAAATCACCTTCGGCACTTCCCTTCTTTCTCTTACAACTCGCTAAAACTTATTTTGTACATACTCGTACACTGTTTGTATATACACTGTTTGTAACATTGACGCGCAAAAAAATTTAAAAGAAACCCAAATTTTTGAAATTTAAAAAAACATATCAAAAATCTAGATGTGATGGAAAAAATCGGCCAACGGGGATAGATTCAGAACATTTGAATCGTCATATTTATGACAAAATGTTTTAAAGGAGGATTTCATTGCATACCAGTGATATCTAAACTGTTGTAACTCAAGATACCTATACGTATCTTGAGTTACAAAAAGTCAGATAGTAAAACTGATTATTGGGTATAAAAAACGATTTTTGTACCTACAGATACATTTTTAGTGTACATTTCTCTAATTGTTTTAGTTATCGACTAATCAAATAATGTTCGAGAACTCTGTAAAAATGAAGATATCTATTATCATTGGAATTGTTCATATGATATTTGGAATAATGCTGAGCCTATTCAATCATCTGTAAGAATGTTAATTTTATGTCTTAACTTATTTGTATTATCAGTTACATACAAACCTAGTCATAGTACATATTTTGTATTATTAAGAATATTAATGTAAATGTGTTCATTATTTATCAAGGGAAATTACTAAGTTTTTATTTTTAATTTCTTACTTATCTTTAATTCTGAAACTATTGACACTTTTACAGATACTTCAAGCGGACCTATTCTATTTTCCTGCAATTTATACCGGAAATATTATTTTTAACTTGCCTCTTCTTTTGGTTGGTTTTTATGATATATTTTAAGTGGTTCACTTACGGTGCCTCGTTTAGTAAGTATGAATTATTAAAACTATTACATTTTATATGAAATAGAGAACGCTGCACAAAATTGAACATTTGTAATACTAATTATACAGCGTTAATTTTATATCGCAGAACCTCAGACATTCCAACTTAATTTTACTTTCAAGTATTCATTCATACTACTCTAGTATTAGTACTTACTTATTCATACTATGATTTATTAACCGAGTTCATAAAAGGAGGATCTGTATTCGTTATTCGTTCACGTATCTATGTAGGTATGTAATATTAATAAAAATGAGGAATACTTATTCACATTATGTTAATCTATGTGGGCATTAGATGCCCAAACAAATGTACCAAATTTCATGAGTGTATGTAACGTCTATGTGTATGTGTGTAGGTTTGTATCCGTATTTTTCAGAAACTACAAATCCAATTGTGGTAATTCTTTTTTTGTAATAGTATATTATGTTTCAAATTAGGGAGTACAAATTTCATCGAAGTTCTCTAACGTAGCCATTCGAGTTGCGTGATAGTTCCGCAAGCATTCGGAGAGATGATGAATATTAGTGATTAGCATTTTGCTTTTATTTTATCGACTTCACGACCGATATTCCCAGAACGGGTAGCCAGAGATATTTTTTGTATACGATTCATATTAACTGATTTGATACAGCCTGCTTGATCTTGGTAGCAGTTATATTATAAAAAGTACTAAACTATTTTTAGAAAAAATGTAAACCGACTTCAAAGAACGTGATCTAAAAATCTTTAAATAACAATATTCGTAAATACGAATATTGTTATTTAAAGCTTTTTAGTTATTGAAGTTGGCATGCCTAACACCAACTTCAATATATTTTTATTATTTTCTACTAATAGTTTTTTTTTATCATAATGTATTCTGTTTGTTCATATTGTCTACGGTTAGACACTCTAGCCGCTACCAAGTTAGTTGTGGGTTCGTCCAAGTATTTAGGTGTTATTTATCTATAAATACGTATTTACATAAAAAAGTATATACCTACTTCGTTTTTTTTTTTTCAGAGGAAGTCGACAAAGGCACTAGCTGTGCCCCTCAGATCCTCATACTATTTATTGACATGGTTCTAATGTCCACCACGAAGGCCCTCGACGAAAATTGCAAAGCGTACATGTTTCCTGGCCAACAAATCGTGCAAATAACTTTAGTGTTCATTGCTCTGGCTTGTGTGCCAGTCTTGTTGTTCGGAACGCCTATTTATGAACTTAAAGCGAATAAGAAGAAAAGGGAAGACACTCTTGTAAGAATTATAACCTACCATTGCCAAGTGTAGCCCATATTCCACTTAAGGTACGCGTCCATTGGCCCGCGCCGGACGCACTACACGCACGGCACGCAACCATTAGCCACTTATTAATTATACGTAGAAAAATTAAGTAGTAATTTGACATTCTTTATTGACACCGTTTCACATTTCAGACAAAAATTAAAAATTTGAGACAATACGGCGAAAAGGAAGAAGACAATCAAGTCGAAGAGGCCTTGTTGGCTGAACTGGCGATCTACTCTCAGTCGTTTGGGGAGCTCATGATCCATCAAGGAGTTCACACCATTGAGTTTGTACTTAGCACTATATCTCACACGGCTTCTTACCTTCGACTTTGGGCTTTGTCTTTGGCCCACGCTCGTAAGTATTCTATTTCTGACCTTTACTGCCTCTATAATCTAAATTTCATTAATATCAATATACATCTCTCTCTCCAACTTAAGAGCTGGGCTCTTGTCGGTGAAGCAATTTCCAATCTGATCTATTATATGCTTTCATTTTGACCTCCTGATACGACATTCCACCCACTTTTTCTGCTACTTGCTTCACAAAACTTCGTCTGGGTCTTCCTCTTCCCCTTTTCCTTTCTATTTTACCATTTTACCTTCCACTATCGTTTTAAAGAAGGTGTCGTGTCGTATCAAGTGGCCAATCATCTTTCCTCTCCTATTCTCAATAGATCTTAAAATTTCTCTTTCTTCATTGACCAGTTCTAAAACTTCCTCATTCGTCTTCCTTTCTGTCCAACGTATTCCTTCCATTCTTCTCCAACACCACATCTCGAATGCTTCCAACCTTTCTCTATCCTTCCTATTTAAAATTCTTTACTGTTTCTACTGAGGTGTTATTCAAAGCAATTTGTCAGTTGGATGATGGAAATTTAGCAGTTGTTAAGATTTTAGTTTTTGTTATGTTAATTTTTAATCCAAATTCCTCAAAAGTTGTATGCATTATTTGTAAAAGTTCTTCTAAATTTTCTATACTATCAGCTAATGGTGCTATGTTATCTGCAAATCTAATAAATCTTATATTTTCTCCATTAATTTTAACCCCTCCTTTGTTAGTTTCTAAAATTTTACGGATGGCACTCTATATATATATATATATATTAAATATCAATGGTGATAGAGGGCATCCTTGTCTTACTCCTTGTTTTATCTTCGCTTTCTGTCTTTCTTCCCCTATTTCTATTATGGTTTCCTGATGTTTGTAAAGTTCATAAATTATCCTCCTATCTCTATAGTCTATTCCTGCTTCTTTTAAAATTCCCATCATTTTTTTCCAGTTCACTCTATCGAATGCCTTATCCAAGTCTACAAATGCTATATGTGTACTAAGACCTAAATCCAAACGTCTGTCTATAATCAGTTTCAACGCCAGTATGGCTTCTCTAGTACCCCTTTTTTGTCTAAAGCCATATTGATCAGGTCCTATGTAATTTTCCATCAAAGGTCTTATTCTATCTTGGATGATCTTAAGAAGTATTTTTGCTGCCTGCGAAATTAGACTAAGAGTTCTGTGTTCTTCACATTTAAGAGTGTTGCGTTTTTTCGGTATGGTTATCATTTTGCTAACTTGAAAGTCCTTAGGTATTGTTCCCGTAATATACATCTGCTGAATCAGCTCATATATTTCATCCAGCATGGGCACACAATTTGCATGCAATAGTAGTAGTTCAATATATAAATGGTCTTCGCCTGCTGCTTTTCCATTTTGTATGCATCTCACAGCTTTATCAAATTCTGCCCTCAAAATAACCGGCCCTAAGCTGTCCTTATCAACTTGTGTTTCATCCTCTAAGTCCCCAACATTCATTCCCTCCCCTTCATAAAGTTCTTCTATGTACCTTTTCCAACGTTCTGCTAGGTCTCCAGTCTCTATCAATCAATCAATCAATCAAATATCCTTTATTGTGGTACATAGGTGAGAAAAGATGTTACAAAAAAATACTGAAATCTGCTAAGACCCGCCATATTGGCATACAATAATAAATTAATGTATTTACAGTTTGTATCCATAGTACTTAGTAGTGTTACTTAGTTTATTCCATAGTCTACAAATTATTTAATATACCTAGTCAATCATTTATGTAATATTAGTGAGATAAAAAATAAAATTATAATAGCCATCAGTGTTTGTTCAGCATCCGCGAAGAACGGCTGCGTTGCCTTCGCCCTAGTCCGCACTCGGGTAAAGCGCTGACGCAGCAAAAACACTGTCGCGAGTAATCGTCACCGGTCGCCGCGATGACCCAGATTACTACAATAAGTGGTGAATCACAACAATGTGTTTAAATATAGTTAAGGCGAAGTTACATTTTAATATTTGATTAAAAATGGCTTTGCAAAATACAGTTAGGCTTCAAACAGAAACGGAACATCTTTTGTATGAACGTTTCGTTGAGGAACAAGCTGAATGTAAGAAACTGCAAAGTTTAGTGAAGGACTTACATAGCAAAATTGAAACGCTCCAGCAACAACTGGAACACTACCAAGAGAAGAACAATGTATCTCAAGCTAAAGACCACCACGAAACGGCCACCGAGAAACCCTCCGAAGAAGTCCAATATGAGACCGATGAAAAGGAGCTAGCAAAAGAAACTGAGTGGATTCGTCAGCAGAGTCGGAAGAAAAGGAAGCTGAACCAATCACTATCACCACTGCAACAACAAGGAGCCAGCTCCAGCGAAAACGAAAAATGCAAAAAGGGGACAGCGTTAAAGTAAATGCAAATAACGAGGACACGTACAGGGCTATTACAAAGCTACTCTTAGAAAGCGAATGCCACTGGTATTCTTACGAGAATAAACAGGATAGACCAGTCAGAGTGATGGTGAAAAACTTACACTTTTCTTGCGATCCCGTCAGAATAATGGAAGATCTAACATCAAAAGGCTACAAGATCCAAGAGGTAACTAATAAACTTAATTGGAGGACTAAAGAACCTCTTAACATGTTTATGCTTTCATTCAGCAAAGGTGAAGACATTAACAAAATTTATACAATAAAGTCTTCTCGGATGTAAAATAGACATACAACCTATTAAAGCATCTAAATTGATACCTCAATGCAAAAGGTGTCAAGCGTACGGACACACTCAGAGGTATTGCTCTAGAGAGCCCAGGTGTGTGAAATGTACCGGAAAGCACCTGACAAAAGACTGCAAAAAACCTGCAAAAACTAAACCAAAATGTGTCCACTGTGGCGAAGCACACCCCGCTAGCTACCGCGGATGCATAGTAGCCAAGGAACTGCAGCAGTTAAAAAATAAAGCAGTAAACAAGGACAAAGCCCCTACTCATGAGGCCCCACGCATTAACACCGGCAGAAAGATACAGAGCAAACCTGTTACCAAAAATCTGTCTTTTGCTCAGATAACAAAAGGCACACAGGCCACACGGCCACAGCAACAGGCACAGACACAGCATACATCCCATTTAGATGAAAAACTAAACAAAATCTTAAACGTCATTACATCATTCGACGAAAGGCTTAAAAAACTAGAACATAGCACCAAAGTAGCTATTACAAAACAAAAATGATGGATACCTCTCTAAAAATTATGGCATGGAATGCTAACGGATTACGTCAGCATCAACATGAGTTAGAAGTCAGCCTAAACACAAAAGATATCGATGTGTGCCTTATATCCGAGTCACACTTCACAAAAGAAACCTATATACAAATAAAAGGATATAAAATCTATCACGCACTGCACCCGGACAAGAAAGCTAGAAGAGGCAGCGCCGTCATTATAAAGGAAGGTATCTATCATTATGAGATGTATAAACACGAACAACGTGAAATTCAAGCTGTGGCCGTATGTGTCAAGACAAAACGGTATCCGGTCACCATATCATCTATATACTGTCCACCACGGTACTCAATAAAAGCAGCGTAGTATGAAAACCTTTTAAAACAACTTGGCAACAGGTTCGTCCTTGGAGGTGATTTCAATGCGAAGAATACCTATTGGGGATCTAGACTTACTACAACTAAAGGTAAAGAACTATTGCATGCAATTAGAAATACGAAATGTGACACAATATCAACGGGGAAGCCAACCTACTGGCCTACAGATCTACACAAAATTCCTGATTTAATAGATTTTTTCATTTATAAAAACATATCGTTAAACTATCTTTCTATTGAAGATGGTTACGATATGAGTTCAGACCATTCACCTATTATAGTAACTATTCACGAGAACATTATATATAGAGAAAACCATGCAACTTTAGTCAATAAATATACCGACTGGGAAAGCTTCAAGCACGATTTGGATTCCGCAGTGATTCTAAAAGTGCCACTGAAAACCCCACAACAATTAGAATTAGAAGTAAGGAGTTTTGTAACAAATATCCAACAGTGTGCTTGGAAAAACACACCCGATTTAAAAAAGAAATCTGAAATCATTAATTACCCAATAGAAATCCGAAACCTTATAATTGAAAAGAGAAGACAAAGGCAGAGGTGGCAACGGACTAGATATCCACTCGACAAAACAGTTTTAAACAAACTAACAAAGCAGTTAAGTAGGCAAATTCAGAAATTTCGTGATGAATCCACTCATAGTTACCTTACTCAGCTAACGAGTGACCGTACAACCGATTATTCACTGTGGAAGGCCACTAAAAGTTTAAAAAAACCCATCACGCAAATTTCCCCAATTAAGGAAATGAACGGGCAGTGGGCTATAAATAATAAGCAAAAAGCAATTAGATTTGCAAATCATTTAGAAGAAATTTTTCAACCAAACCAGCCTGAAAATGAGATTACTCTTGATGCAATAATAGAAGACGATGATACCGATTTGAGTCTCACTACACCAAAAGAAGTACACAAGGAAATTCAACTTCTAAACAAGAAAAAATCCCCAGGTTATGATCTCATCACTGGGGAAGTCCTCAGCAATCTTCCTCGTAAAGCAATAGTGAAACTCACAACACTTATAAATGCTTCGTTTAGATTAAAATACGTACCCGATATGTGGAAAGTGGCTGAGTTATTATGATACCAAAACCTGGTAAACCACCAAATGAAGCAACTTCATACAGGCCGATTTCGCTGTTGCCAGTAATGTCAAAATTATTCGAAAAGCTATTATTGAGACGTTTAAAACCAATTATAGAAGAAAAAGATCATATTCCTGACTATCAGTTTGGCTTCAGGGCAAAGCACTCAACTATAGACCAAGTTCATAGAATTACAAATATTATTGAAAAAACGTTAGAAGAAAAAAAGTTTGCCTTACAGTTTTCCTAGATGTAGCCCAAGCATTCGATAAGGTGTGGCATCAAGGTCTTATATATAAATTAAGAAAGATGTTACCATAGAATTTCTCCGATATCTTGGAGTCTTACATATCAGAAAGAATGTTCAGAGTAAGACAGGAAGATTCTTATTCTGATCTTAAGCACATCAAAGCTGGAGTACCACAAGGAAGTGTGTTAGGTCCGGTCCTGTACTTACTATACACCTGTGATATTCCAACGCTAGAAAACAACACCATTGCAACCTTTGCTGATGACACGGCCATTATGGCTACAGGTGTTACACACGCGGAAGCAGTGGAAAAAGTTCAAATTGCCGTAAACACCATATGTAACTGGACAAAAAAGTGGCGAATAAAACTCAACGAATCCAAGTCAGTTCATATTGATTTCACCAATAAAAAATCAATCTATCATCCGGTATACATAAACAATCGTGTTATACCCTACGAGAATACCGCCAAATACCTTGGCATGACACTCGATACAAAGCTTCGCTGGAAGGCTCATGTCAAAAAGAAACGCGAAGAGTTAGGCCTTCGCTACAAGAAAATGAACTGGCTTCTCGGTAAACACTCCGTGCTGTCAGTGCAAAACAAAATACTCCTGAACAAACAAGTCCTAATGCCAGTATGGACTTATGGTATACAGCTGTGGGGCTGTACCAAACAAAGCAATGTAAACACAATACAACGGTTCCAGAATAAAGTACTCAGAGGAATTGTAAATGCGCCCTGGTACATAAGAACAAACGACCTCCATCGGGACCTCAAATTGGATTTCGTAGCCAAAGTTATCAAGGACTACGCTGAAGCTCATAAGCGTCGGCTTCATCATCATGTGAATGTCGAGGCTATCCAGCTCCTCGACAACACGGACATAGTGAGAAGACTGAAAAGAACAAAACCTTTTGAGTTAGTTTAAGTGTTAAATTAGTGCAGTATAGTGCAGTGTAGAACACAATAACAAAGTGTCTTCGCCTTAATAGAGACAATAAGAAAAGTGCTATTGGACACATTCTTAATCTAATATAATTTATTCGTTTAGGTTAAAGTAAAATTGCTGATTAGCCATTAAGCTAGATTGTAATTTATATGGTGTTACCACAAGGGAACATCATTAAGAAGAAAAAAAAAAAAATAGCCATGTCTCTATTAAAATTTTACATTCTTCGTCTAATATAACTGTACTTTTTGTTGTATATGTTTTATTAATCTGTTTTATAATACTGTAGGCTTTATCCATACATACATACGCAATATACATACTGACATATATTTTAGAATTGGCTTTTGAACACAATGGACAGCGGGGACCCGCTTGCTTTACAAAGCTGTGGTCACGGGTTTCTATACTGGCCTAAGCAGTATAGAAATCCGAGCAATATGAGGCTAACTACCAGAATGACAGTCAGAAAAGTGGGATGATGGGCAGGTTAGATCAAGAGACGGATGTGAACAGTCCTATGCCTGATGTGATAACTCTACCATCCAATAGGGTTCTAAGAGTAATGTAACATAAAGTACACCTGTTGTTGCGAAACTCGTAGCGAAAAATCCAGACATTTGTGTGAATAGAACTGTTTGTGCTGAGATATTTATACCCGTAGGATGTCCGAGAAGAATAACACCCCATCCATTTTCTCCCGTTGGGTGTCATACAAGGCAACTAAGGAAAAACAAGAAAACGGGCAGCAGCATCTTCCTATTTTGTCACATACCATCTATACTGCGATCCCCAAGACGCCTGCCAAGCGTGGGGATTATGGCAAATATAAAATTTGAACAGTCGAAAGAAGTCTACTGCTGTAGGCCTTCCTCTTGAAACCCTACATGGAACATTCATCGTTTGCCTGCAAATCGCACAATGCCTTCGGCCCATGTAGTACACCTGCCTATTTTGCGTCTTCTAGTTTATGATGGACTCTCGAGAAACTTTATTCTCTATAGTTATGGGTTCTTCTAGCGATGTGACCTGTCCATTGCACTTTAACTTGCGAATTCCAACTTGTAATATATATTAGCAATCGAATATAATTGTAATTGAAGTAAGCTTCTTTGCAGAGCTCTCAGACATGTTGTGGAACATGGTGCTGTCGAAACTCGCGCTACGAGAACACTCGCTAATGGGCGCACCTAAAGTATTTATCATATTTGCTATATTTGCTGCTTTCACCATGTCCATCATGGTTGTCATGGAGGGCTTGTCCGCCTTTCTTCACACGTTAAGATTACACTGGTGAGTAAGGTGTTATTATTAACATTTTGTGACGCTTAATCATAATTTATTTAGAACTTATAATTTAACCTCGCGCCGGATGAAAAAGTTAACTCTTCTATCTCACTAAGAATGTAATAGACTGTATTAAAAAAAGCTATTAAAATTTAATAAAATCAGCAGTATAGAAAATCTCGTTACTTCCAGTATTCTGAGGTTCCAGGAAAAAAAATTGGAGTATCAAATTAAAAAGAATAATGTGTGTCTATTGGATAGGTTTAAAAAATTATGTAGTTTTTAATATGTTAAATTTTACGCGTAACCTTCTGAAGTTATATACATAACCTTGCGAATAATTGTTTTCAGGGTCGAATTTATGAGCAAGTTTTATTCTGGAGGCGGCACCCCATTTCGACCCTTCTGTTTTAAAGTCATTTTAGCTTCAGAAGAAAAATCAGAAGTCGTCTGCAAGAAAGCCAAAAAAGCCGAATAGGTGTATTAATTATCAAGCAGTAGCTTGAAATATATTTCATTACTATTTTGTATCATGAACTTAAATAAAATATTGAAATGCTTAAAAAATATTTTTTCTTCTATATTTTTAATGGCAATACCACAGGACAAGCGAGCATGAAGAAATAGGGTCAAAGTGGAGAAAACACTCCCAAATACATGACTGAGGTCAACGCTATCCCTTTCATTGAGGTCGAATCTCCCTTTCTAAGAGGGTAACCTTGATGTTTCATGAAAAATCAGGACATCTTTTTAACTTCGTCGCTTAATACGACTTACTTGGCTTGTTTAAGCTTTAAGTTTAAACCGATTAAATATGTCTAGTTGCTTCCGTTTACCTCTCAAAATACGACGGGACGAAAAACCGACACGACCGTTGAGAGACCAGGCGCAACATTTTACATACCTATCTGACGCATGGAGCATCTTACTTTACCTTAGAGGAGATACCACTGGAGATAGCATGATGCGCTAACCCCTCTGCCTAATTTTGTTCATATGGTCAGGTCATTCTTTATTTGTGTGCGTATCTTTTTGAATATGTTGCGAGTTTATTATAGTGTGGTTATGCGTGAAATTGTATCTGTGTGTGTTTACTTCGCCTCCCGCACCCCTCAAAAGTGCCACGAAAAATTTGTTCGGTGAATCGACGCGATACTAGCTCCATTCTAATTACTCTGAGTACTTTACAGACAATCAAGTAATAAATAAATAATAAGTTAATGGTTGTGAAAATAAAAGCATATGAAGTTATGATAAAAATAAATTGTATTACAAGATCATTTATTCAGTACGTTTAACGATTTCTGATTAATCACAAGATATTGAATAGCAATTTCCATTATATGCAAACAACTAAAACACCTTGTAACCCACACATTAGACGATAGAAAAAGCATTTGCAGTAAATTTAGGTTTCCATTGGACCAACTGCAGATCATTGCAGCTTCATAAAATTTCTTTTCGAATGGGACAATGGATAGTCATAATATTCCTTCGCTCAATATCTTTAGGAAATCTACAAGAAAATAAAAAATGTATTAATATTGACCACGGGTAAATAAAACAGTATATATATTGACAGGTGACAGGTATAGTGACAGGTTAAGAAATAGTGACATAAGGAAACGTTGTGGTATGAAAGAAGATGTTGTGACAAAAATTGAGGTATGCTGAGATGGTTTGGCCATGTCGAGAGAATGAATGAGGAACGATTGACGAAAATAGTGTATAAGGCGAGTGTGAATGAAAGTGTTGGAAGGGGTAGACTTAGGCGGACGTTTCAAGACCAAATCAGGGACGTCTTGAAAAAAGGCCAGGTCAAGAGTACCCTAAACCGAAGAGCATGTATGAAGGGAATAATGAAAGTGGACGAAGCGAAACAAGTATGTAAGGATCGTAGCAAGTGGAAAGAAGTGGTCTCTGCCTACCCCTACGGGAAAGAGGCGTGATTATATGTATATTTATAGAATGATATAGGTACTCTCGCCGATACGACCACAGTGGCCAATCTTTCTCAAGATCAGCCATGAGCCAGTGCATAAATGCTTGCGTAGCCACAAGTGCACTCTTTCTTCCTTTTACCTCTCACAGTTTAGTGATACGAAAGATCAACACGACCGGGGAGAGGTCAGGCGCAGGACCGACTTTTTATATGCCTATCCGACGCATGGATCATCTTACTTTACAGACAATCAGATGACCAGCCTGCATTGTCCTAGTCAGTAAGGAACAAATATACAAAGTTGTTGCTCCCCGCAGGATTCGAACCTGCGACCCCCGGTACGCAAGCAAGCAGTTTCCCACTGCGCCACGGAGGCTACTAGACGCGACAGGACTAGGAGGCGACAAGAATAAATATGATTTTAATAATATGTTTAAAACTACATACACACTTGAACATACAATATTTTTTCCATATCAATCCTTGAACTAAATACCTACATCGTATATTTTTTATCATAAAGTGGCGGTAAAAAAATCCCCAAAACGGAAAGTCTTCAAAAAATCTTTACCATGGTTACTCTATGAAAACAATGTAAAATATTTTAAATTAGATAATTCAACTACAAATTAATAGAAAGTTAAACCCAATACTAACAAACGAACTGAAAACGTGTTATATGCCTATCGAAAGAAGAACTGATCGAAAATATGGTGCATAATCCAAAGGGATCATCGGTAGGTACATTATTGAACAAATCGGACTTACGAGTGATATTCGGTATCATCTAAGGGGTACAACATATTTTTGCAACTAAGTACTACACATTTTATCACCATTCTTATTAGTTTAATTCACTTTATCGTGAAATTATGGTATTTAAATGTTGGATCGATTTAAATGACAGACAGTTTCATGCTGACAATAAGCGCCAGTGTTGCCACAAAATATGAACCCTTAAAATCGGTATTTAAAATTGCATTTGAGTACAATTGGCGAAAACACAATATAGCATTATCCTAATCGTACTCGCAGAACAATACCAAAAAAAAAAATATTAGACATGATTGTCATCGTATTTTATGTTTTCGGGTGGAAAACAATCTTTTGATGTTGAAGTAGAGCATTTCTATATTAGGGTATCCATTTCTCGGGTAATTTAAATTATTACATGGACCACACATTGGACCACTTAGAAAGAGAGATCCGGCCTCAATGAAAGGGATAGCGTATGCCTCAATCAACTATTTGGAGTTTGGACTCCACTTTGACCCTATTTCTTCATGCAAGCGAGTCTATTGAAATCAATAAACTGGTTTATTTTCAATTAGGATGGACGTACGGACGACGACTTCCACCGTAGCGGCTTGGAGCGCATGAAACTACGCCTGGTAATTAGCACTATGCTTTGCTTTTTTTAACACGTTCGTTGCCGCGCTATAATTTGCTAAAGTCATACGTATGGCCACCACTATAAGCCAGAACTCCATCCAGAGTCCATACGAACGATAAAGACCCAAGACTAGACCCAAATGCTTATGGCAACGAACGGGTCTAAAAGTTCGTTGCCATAAGTATTAGGGGACTGTTTTATATTGTTGTCAGAAACCTTCAAAATTTAAAGATGTTATTGAGTCTGAATCCCAAATAACCCGGTATTTGGGATTCATACCCAATAACGCCTCCGCGGAGGCCTCAAAGCTAAGGGCACTCCACACCGGACCAGTCTCCAGTGCATCGGTAGAACCCTTATAGTACGGGAGGCCTAGAAGGGATTTCGTGATTTACTCGAGCGCGGCAGATTAACATGAACCAAACATCCTGCTAAGTACCTCCCTGCCAAATATAACCACTATAGGGTAGTCAGATGAGTAAAAAAAATCGATCGTCAGAAATATTCAACCGCGTCAGTATAAGGACAAACTAAAGACTTACTTATTCGGACAATTTTTCGCTTACACACGCTATTTGGTCACAGTAGATGCCATAAGAAATTCTGTCTCGAACTACCATATTCGATGATCCATACCATGTCCGAAGTCGGACTACTTGGAATAAACGGAATTTACCTACTGATCAATTAAAATAGACGACTACCGACCAAGAGCAAACACCAATTCTCTTCCATACCTACTTTAGTACCTACCTTGCATCTTTATATAGGTAAACGCTACGTAAGCTTTTGTTTCTTTCAGTTTATTAATTGCGAAAGATTATTCAGTGTCGCTTGGAAATATTACGTCTTTAATATTTCAATTCTGAGAAAATATTGGTATTAATTTATTAAGATTTTTACTTATTTCTTGTTGGCAATGACCATTATTTGTCTCATTTTATCATACTATTACACCATTAGGCGTTATATAGTTCAATTTAGTATTCCTTATCTTGTGTTATAACCATAGATTTAGGATTTTTTCACAATATCACTATCGTATGTACACACATCAAAAGTGTCTAGGGATCAACATATATTTTTGCAATAACTTTTCTCCTGATTGATATTAATTAAAATTTTCTTTAAGGATTCATCAAATAAAGTGTTTTCGTTTGTCACAGTAACGATAAACCAAGTCACCTTTGCATTAATAAAGAAATTTGCCATTTTCCTAATAAAGGGATTTTTGACATTTGAACCACTAACACAAAAGTTCGAAAAAAAGACTGAAATAACAGTTTTCTTTAAAATTTTATTGGGTAACTTAAACAATTAATAATCCGTGTTTCTACCGCGAACACTAACAACACAAGAACATCGGTTTGGCATACTCAAAATGAGTTCATCCAAATCACGCTGTGGAATGGCCGCCCATGTTCGTTGCAACAACAAAAAAAGGTCTTCTTGCGACTGGATACCCTCCATATTCGGCAGAGCTCTTCTCTGTAGCATATCCCATGCATGCTCAATCGGGTTCAAGTCTGGCGACTGAGCAGGCCAGGGCAGGACATTGATGTTAGCTGCGGCGAGAGTCTGTCTTACAACTCTTGCGGTGTGCGGTCGTGCATTATCATGCATTAACTGAAATAAGGGACCGATTTGCACTTGTAGAGGAACGATGACGTCTGATACAATCGTCTCAGCATAAATTTGAGCGTTGAGGTTGCCTCTGATCCAAATCAACTCAGTTCTTCCGCCGATCCAAATACCCGCCCATACCATGATGGTTCCACCACTATAAGGATGGACTTCCTGGCAGGATTTTAATCGCTGTTGGCGTCCAGGGGTTCTCCAGTGTCGTATACGTCTTGTATCCGGTCTCATACCAAAACGAGACTCATCAGAAAAGCACACGAAACGCCATTGTTCTTCTGCCCATTTTTTTGCCCAAAAATGCTTGATCCCTAGACACTTTTGATGTGTGTATTTTTTTTTTTTGAGGTACCTACACAAAGCAAAGGAAAGATCGGTAAATCAGCAAGATTTTCTATGACTGATTGCCTAGGATGAGCCCAGCGAATAGATTATGCCTAATGTTTCTATATCTTCTTCTTTTTCTTCTGTTAACTATCTTTATATATATAATTCTACTGTACGTGTGTATGTCACTGAACTCCTCCTAACCGGATGGACGGATGTTGATGAAATTTTTTGTGTGTGTTCAAGGGGTGAATGGTTTAGATTCACAATTAGGTTCATTGGAAAAGGTTTTTTTTTTATTTATTCTGTATATATAAAAGAAAGTCGTGTTAGTTACACTATTTATAACTCAAGAACGGCTAAACCGATTCGGCTGAAAATTGGTGGGGAGGTAGCTTAGAACCAGGAGACGGACATAAGATACTTTTTACCTCGGTAGGTTAAGGTTAAGCTACATAAGGCAAGGTCATTAAATAGATGGGTGAACCGATACGTATGAAATTTTGTGTGCATATTGGGTAGGTCTGAGAATAAGTCAAAGCATATTTCATGCTGCTAGGTTAAGCTACATAAGGCAAGGTCATTAAATAGATGGGTGAACTGATAATTATGTATGAAATGTTGTGTGCATATCGGGTAGGTCTGAGAATAGGTCCCCTCCACGGCCGATGGCTCGGATCTGAACAATAGCGCAATCACGACGTCGACCGCCGAGGGATTAAGTATATTTTATACCACTGATACGATGATTGACGAGGATATATAGAAAGGGGGAGAAAAGGGGAGCAAAATGTAATAAAAGCGCGGGCGGAGCTGCGTGGGTCAGCTAGTTACATATATACTTAATGTGTGTGTGAGTACAACTTATAGGTCTGTTATGAACCATCATCATCATCAGCCGAAAAACGACCACTGATCTCACTCTCGGGCCACCTATATTCTTGTCCGCCTCTTATGACAGCCAACGGGAGGAGGCTGATGGGTGGTTGCTATTCTTGGCCGGACAACCCACGGGCGTTGTTATGAAGAGATGGAGTCAATCAGCCAAAATCGTCTAGGACTAAATCTCTCGCGATCATTATAATGTAATTAAATAGTCAGACCCTGACGAACGTGGTTCTTTAAAAAAGATTCGTGTTTGCTTCCTCCAAGAGTTTCGCTTTTCGACTAGGACTACGAAAAATTAAAACAAATAGTAATCGGAATAGACAAATAATTTTATTGAATCAAATCTGATTAAGTAGTATGGAATCAAAACATTGTAACGCGACTCTTTTTAGTATACCCCACATGAATTGCTGCGACGCCGGCGCGACAATTCGCGGTTATGAGCTTTAATAAACGGCTATTTATTATTTTGTATTTTACTCTCTCTGAGTAAGTTGGACACAAGTATCTTGTAGGATCAGGCTCGTTGAAGGCAGTAAATAAATTTAGCAGCGATCGGTTTGCCGTTCAGAGTGTTATAATTTTTATAACGTACACTGTCGCGCCGCTTGACATATCGCACTAGCAGCATGCGCGAAGCGTAACTACTAACTCTAAAGTTTCAAATAATAGCTCCGCTGCAGTTCCGCCTAGTGTGGTTCCACCTACCACATACTCGCAATTTTATGATACAAAATTATGGACTATTAAATAAGACTTAAGTAGTTAGTTTTTCTTCTCGGCGGCTGACTTTCCACTGACCATAGATTTAGTTTCCACATGCTCACCATTTGCATTTTCTACATTGAGACCGCTGTTGACTGATATAGCGGGAGTAACAGTCACATTGCGGTCGCTGTATTCATCTTCACGCGGTAAATAAATACCAAAGCGATCCTGTGAACAATAATACATTTAGTTTTTTCACTGGTTGATTCCCCACACATGTGTTACCAGAGACATTTAATCATTATTAATTCAATTCTTGATATCGGATAACATACTTCGATACTCTATGTGAATAATGCTTGATAGCGATATTGACTATCTCGTTTTTAATAATGGAACATAACCATAAACCGCTCCGAGAGTCGAAATAATCAGAATAAAAAATGACGATGAAAAATAACTCATCTAAAAAAATACCTTTTCGTATCGATTATATTTGCACTTTGGTTGGCACTCGCAAGGTCGTGGCATTGGCAATTTGTAGCTTGGATGGAATGATATCTCGCTCTTCGGCGTCGGTGGCGTCTCGTAACCTATACATGAACACGTAATACACTGTTTAAACTTAATTTAGAATTAAAGTAGGAAAATCATTATAATCATCCTAACCGATTCACATCTTAGGGGTGTTTCTTATGCTACACCAATGGTACCTACTAACGCTTAAAATTAATGTTTTATACATTGATTAAAAAGTGGTTTCCCATCCTTACGCTGTATGTGTGTAGGTAAAAATAAGGTACTAACCTTCACACTACTCAATCACGTACTTATAAGTAGGAGGATAGGGTAGGATTAGGATTTATCCCAATCTTCTTGATGTGACAAAACAGTGTGAAGGTTAGGCCGATGCTTTTAATAGATTATAGTGGTGATTGAAGAAAATACAAAACAAATTACTATGGATGACAAGCTTATTGAAAATTGTCAGTACGCTTGTGAAAATTCCGATTAAATGTAATTCGTTAAACTTCTTCTTCTACAAAAATATGGTTTCCATCAATTATTGATGATTTCGCTAGTGTCAAGTATAGATAAATTGTAAAATAAATTAGAATATTATGTAATAATGAGAAAATGAAATTTGGAAAATTTGAATTATTTTTAATAATCATAGTAACAGTCCAAGAAGACTGTCACCAATAACGATGTTTTATACAGTCTGTGTATGTGTGTGTGTGTGTGTTTTTGAAAATGTATGTATACGTACCTACTAACAACGTAAAACACAGAATCAAGGTGGATGACCAGGATATAGAATATGTCGATGAATATATATATATACATATATCTGGGCCATATTTGAGAATAGGCAAGGAAAAGAGATCGAAAGGTGGGCCATGAAAACGCTGATGAAAGACGTGTGTAGGTATACTACCCATGTACTTACTGAGGCTCATAATTCCAGACACAAACTCTGCTAAAGGGAATGGCCGTTCCATTTAATAGATTTACTTCAATTGTAAAATTAATACTGCATTTTTTTTTTTTTACTGTTTAGTACACATGTACCACCGTTGTAGACGTCTATAAAGTTCTGTGAATTTAACAGTGTTCTTGACATTGCGTACTCATCGTGATTCTGTCAATGATGTATATAAATAATTAAAATATAAACAATTTATTGTTACTATCAACAAACCTTTAAAGTTATTCAAACGTCTCAGTGTTCTTTTCAGTTTCTTTCTCATTCTGTTCTCCCAAGCCAATTCAGCAGCTGAAAACAAAATAAAACACACGCTACTGCATCACAGTTGTTTTGCTATAAGCGTGATCTATGTAGACTAAAAAGACTTGTTATACCAAGATATTTTGACACAACACCTGTAATGCAGAATCTATAGACAGCAGTAAAAACATTAATTAGGCACGTCCCAGGCAAACCCACAATGTAAACAAAAGTATTTGAAGCGATATTAAATTTTCCTGTCAAGGCTGATAGATTGCTCATTTTTGAACTCAGGTATGGGCATGTTTATGTCTTTCTCATCAGCAGACGAAAGACCTTCACTGCTGAATACAGACCTCCCCCTTAGAAGGGGGGGGGGGGGATTGCGATAATCCCCACGCTTGGCAGGCGCAGTATCGTTGGTAGGTAATCCAAAAGAAAGACGCTGCTGTCCGTCTTATTATTTTCCTGAGCAGACACTAAGCGGGAGGAGAAGGGAGAGTGTTATTCTTGCTAAAGTATTTAAAATAATTCTCATGTATAGATAGGTATAGTTTCTTACTAAAATCATTAAAATGATTTTGACTGAAAATTGATTTTTGATATTTTGTTGCACAAGAAAATTACCAATTCTCTCTTTCTCCATGATATCCATTTCAAACATCTTAAAGGCATTATTGAAGAGGTCCGCTATGTCTTCCCTTATTTCAATGACTGGTATCTCCATTGCTTCCTCAACGGCCCTCATGAGTTCAACGTAGGCCATGTCGTATAGTAAAGCCGCGTCGTTGACGTGAGAGTAGATGGCTTTGTCCACAGTGTTTGAGACCACCTTGAAGAATATTTCAGATATGGTCGGCTCCGGGGTGGGTATAGGTTCTATAAAAAAATATAAAGTGACTAGCAAAGTCGGTAGGTAGTCTGGTTAATAGGGTCTGCTAATATAAAACTGTCACATTAAGTTCTGTAGGAAAATGAAACAAAGAAAAGACAGAAACATTACAAAGAAAATATCAATGTCATGGATGTTATAATTTATTAAAGTGAATATAACGCAAGTCGCGACCAGAGAGTAGGGACAACATAAAAAAGTGATACAAAAAGTAACTATAAAAAGGAAATCTATAACCTAGGTAATAACCATATAACCTAGGTAAAGAATTAAATCATCAACCATGAACTCCCAACTGGCGCACACAACGTTGGCATTTGTATGACTACTAGCGCTTGCGGGCGGAACGAAGCTATGTTCTTACCCGTGCCTACGCGTTCTCACTTGGATGAGTATTCTATAGTACTTGTACTGATTATTGTTCTGTTGCTCAAGAAAAAGCTGAATATAAAGTTGTAATCAAAGAGATTGATGCAAGCCAAGGCTTGCAAAATGAGGTAAATAAAGAATTATTTATAAAACTCAACTTCGGTCAATTTGTTGTCCAACTTCATTATAATGGCAATACTTTGATTGAAAAACGTTCTATAGAGACGTATTAGTTATAGATGGTTTATGAAACGTTATGAATAAGCAACTTTATAGAACGTTTTATAACCTTATAGAACACTATAACTAATCAGTGCTTAAAACCTTTGATAAGCTTTTTTTATGAATAAGACCGTTAATGTTTAGCTTGCACACAAAGAATAAGTATATATATATATAGGTTATTGTTTATCAGAATTTTTCACAACGGTATCTTGTTGTTAATAATATCATCTAAAATAGTCTCACAATATACTGTTTTTTAAGTACCTACTAATAATTTACAAGTTGTTACCTGGTGTTGGTAGTGTAGTTTCAGATGTCCTGATTGATAGGAACGAGGACGATTCAGTATTCGGTATGCTGGGAACAGAGGAAGGGCCACTATCCGGCTCAGCTGGATAATGTTTCATAATAATTTCCTTTAAGTCATTCTCCAAATTGTCATCATGGAAATCATACCTCATACCGCCAGGCTGCAAATATACATCTTATATTGTTATGAATAATTCAAATTAAATTTGTTAAAAAGTAAGTACCTACGTTGACAATTGAAATAATACCGAAGTTAAATACTCGTATATAAAAAAAACTGGGAGCACACGCCACATATTGTAATGTATTATCCATTATACTTCTACATAATACAATTCATATTTATGTAAGTACTTATAGATATAATAATGTATACTATAGTATACATATATACAACGTGTTACCGAATTAACACAAAACCTGTTACTAATTGCTGCAGTATCGGAAGCAGAATTGGTTACACTACTTCTTATTATAGGTTCGTAGCCTCGGTGGCGCAGTGGGAAACCGATTGCTTTGCAAACAGGAGGTTGCGGGTTCGAATCCCGCGGGGAGCAACAACTTTGTGTAGTTGTTCCTTACTGGCTAGGACAATGCAGGCCGATCACCTGATTGTCTGTAAAGTAAGAAGATCCATGCATCGGATGGACATGTTAAAAGTCGGTCCTGCACCTGATCTCTTCTCGGTCCCGGTAAAAGGAAGAGAGAGTACACTTGCGTCTACGCAAGCACTTGTGCACTAACTACCTACCATATCTATCGCTAGATGGCTTAGCTTGCGAAAGATTAGCCGATGTGGTCGTATCGGCCAGGACTTACATATTGTAGGTTAATTTTTACTATATTTAAATTCATTTATTACGCCGAGTCTGTGAGCACAGACGGTCTACTCAATACAAAGGTGGAAAGAGGTTATTAACCTTCAGCGAGCGTATACGACACGCAGGTAATGAGTATAATTATAGAGTGAATAGTTGTGATATTGAGACAGACTGACGGTAAATTATCAGAAAATAAATAATAGTGTACTAGATAAGTTGAGGTTGTGTTATTTCCTCAACACAATGTGTAATTATGTACCTATATACCTAATTCAATACCCAGTAACATCAAAACTGATCATATTCATGCATACAAATGCTAGCACTTAGTAGGAATAGTACCCACGGTACTGGGGTATCAGTCAGAAAAGTAATCACCACACTCTGTCTAAGATTATAAGTGCAAAGAAAGAGAGGTAATCCATTATAGTAATATTAGGATAACCTTAATATACGGCCCGTCCGGTGGCAATCCAAGATGCTCTCTTATTTCTTCGTCAAGATCCGCTATGGATCTAGTGCAGTGTTCGGCAACTTCTTTCAATAAAGACTTTTTCTTTGATATTCTTGTTAATTTACCGATAAATAGATGAAGGATTGCCTCGATCTAAAAACAAATTTTATCAGCATTTGCTTAGAGAATTTGTATATTTTATATTATTTCAAAAACTATTGTTATGAATATCAGAATAAGATTCGGAGACAGACAGATGAAAATAACAAATTAACTATCTATCACTGTATAAAACAAATAAAAATAAAGTTAAAAAAATAAAAACCCGACTGCGGAAAAGGTAACAGAAAAGGACAAATGAAAATATTCTTAATTTACTGACAACTTTCTTTGCGACTACGGGTCGTCGTCTATATATTTATTTATTTATAATGTGTTGAGTGAAATTCAGTAAAATAAGAATATACGTATAGGTATACCCTATATTTTTAGGTTCAAGATAAAATCCGAACATTAAATATATGAATACAGGAGTACAGGCTGGCGATGGCTGCCCTGTGGTGCCCAGCCAAAGACATTTGGTAGGGTTGAATATGTCTTTTTTCACATGTCCTGGTGAGTGGCTGATATACTGATATTAAGTAGGATACACTTCTCGTCAGAAATTAGGCAATAGTTGAACAGATTTTTGAAGAATTTTCGTTATTCAACTAGCTCCTACTCTACAGTGAATTTGAAAGCAATCCCGCATATCCATTTGAGTGCAGTTGAGTTAAAATATTAGGAGCAAAGATATTAGTAAAAACAGGATTAGGAGTATTATTGTCGGAGATGAAGTTACCTCGGGGTGATTAATGAGATAGGCCTCTTGCTCCAATTGTATGGTCTTCCCAAGTCGGTCAGTGCATTCCCTCTGGCAGGGGCTCAGAGCTTCCCAGTTATGGTACATCAGACCTTTTGCTGCTAAAAGGTCTGGTGGTAGACCTTTCATAATGCGCTTAAATGGCATGGCTAATTTAAATATTGTTCCAGAATAAATAATAAATTTTAAAATCTTTTCTAGTAGAAAAGATACAATTGCATGTTTGTAACTAATTATTATCACAAAATTCGGTGCTATTTTTTATTTATTTGTAGTTTGACAGTTATGTTTGGTTATGTTCATTACAAATCAAAGAGGATCTAATTAGCCCTTACTTAGATTTTTTTGCGAAGAGCATATAAGTAACGGCTGTTATTACACCAAGGAGGATACAAAGTTCTGTTCACTGATTACACGTAAGTTTTTGACTGATTATTTATTTGCGCATTATTTGTTACTAGCTGACCCACGCAGCTCCGCCAGCGCTTTTATTGTTATTTTTCTAAACAATTTTTATGAATATTCCCAATTTTTAACCGACTTCAAAAAAAAGGAGGTTCTGTATTCGACGCGTATGTATGTAATATTAATAAAAATGCGTAATATTCATATATGTTAGTCTATGTGGGCTTCTAAACGAATTTACCAAATTTCACTAGTGTATGTATGTATGTATGTATGTAGGTTTGTCCGCGGATTTCTCAGAAACTACAAGTCCGATTTCGAAAATTCTTTTTGCAATAGTTAGAGTATCTTTCAACTTAGGGTAGAGTATAAATTTCATCAAAATCGGTCCAGTAGTTTAAGAGATATAAACTTTTTATGTTTTCAGTAAGTTACTGTAATGTAGACGTTCGAGTTGCGTGATAGTGCTGATACCTATCTTGGTAAAATAAGTCACTAAAAAGTGTTAAATAAACTATTAAAAAAAAATAAAAACCGACTTCAAAGTAAATTATCTAAAAAGCATAAAATAACGAAAATATTATTGAAGTTGGTGCAGAATATACACAGCAGGTACGCTAACACCAACTTCAATAATATTTTTGTTATTTTATGCTTTTTAGATAATTTACTTTGAAGTCGGTTTTATTTTTTAAATAGTTTATTATATTTTAATCTTCTGGCCTGGATATGATAAAATATTAAAAGCAAATTTCATCATCAACAGCCGAAACGTCTACTGCGGAACAACGGCCTTGCCCTTAGAAGGAAGGGGTTGCCATAATCCCCACGCTTGGCAGGTGGCTTGGGGATCGCAGTATACTTAGATGGTAGGTAATCTAATAAAATGAGGCTGCTGCCCGTTTTCTTGTTTTTCCTTAGTCGCCTTTTACGGACACCTAACGGGAGGAGATGGGTGGGCTATTCTTACGCGGACACCCCACGGGGAATTATTGAGTTAGAATTCCAGATTTCACGGTTGAAACCTGTGGGAGCACGGGTCCCGAGGACCTGTACAAGTTTTTTTCCGCGAGAGCAAAAAAGTACCTCTTACTTTACTATTATAAATTGCATTGATTTGCATTCAGCCTTTTTCCCGTGATGAGATAGACAGACATTTTAGAAGTACCTAGCCAATATTGTGTTCTTGCTGGCTTGCTTATTTCTAACCTCCCGGGATATTGTGGTAAGAAATATTCAATGTACATACTTTCAACCTTTACTATTTTATTATAGTGTATTTATTATAGTGTATTGATAGTTGTGTGCAAGTGAATATTATGCAATACCAGCCCTTCTTTTGTCCCACTGTTGGGCACGGGCCTCTCCTCAAGATGAAGAGATTTAAGCCATAGTCCACCACGCTGGCCGAGTGCGGATTGGCGGACTGCACACGTCGTTCGAAAGCTAGGAAGCTAGTTAGGCTTTCTCAGACATGCAGCTTTCCTGACAATGTTTCCTTCACTGGAAGCAAGGAATAATCGCACAAAGACGATTCGCACATGATTAACTAAAGAAATCAGAGGTGCGAGCCGGGGTTCGAACCAGCGCACCTTGATTCCAAGGCAAGCGCTCGCCCACTGAGCTGATGTTATTAAGGGGGTAACAACGGTAAAATGGCAAAAAAAGCCTTAGTTTAAGGAGTTCGATGGATCAATCCGCTATTGCATTAGCTATGAAAATTATATGTACTTATACCTCAGATCTTCAAAAAATAGTTTTATTGATTAGATATTGGATTAAATAAAATGTTTTCAAGCAATATTTATTTTAAAAATGTACTACGTTGGATATGAATTGTGTTAGCGTTCAATATCCGTTCATCGGATAGACGTCAAACTTGGACTATAAAAAGCATAATAACGTATTCTACAATTTGTATTGATTACATTTCTTAATTTCATTCATGTTTTACAAGAAATTATGAAAAAACCACGTACGCGATGCATTTCCCCTTGCAGCACCCCCGCAATCGCCTTTCATCAGTCTTTCGTGGACTGTTATGGAGGGTGGACGTGGTCGATTTTTTTTTGACAAGACGAATTTAATTTAAATGATTTTGAACATATTTTTAATTAAGATATGTTACATATGGTATAATTATAACATTATAAATCATTTCAAATGAAATCTATACTTCTATATTTAATTAAAGATATTTTTATAGTAATACCATATTTTTGGTTCATCATAGAGTATGCGAAAGTATCGTTGCCGAGTATTATGCCTAACTACTAAAGCGTATCAGAGTCATATATGATCTTACTAATTGAAATCGTATTACTGTGTAGGTCGACAAAATGACATACATTATGATATCCTTTACATTATGATTTTTTTTTGTCAAAATATGAACGGTGTTATCATTACTATCATGTTAGTTTTTGCAACTTAGCAACGAGTCGAGTACCTGGGTGGTTGGCTTGGTGGTGAGCGACACGCTTACCTACGGACAGTTGTATTGGACAGTTGCTCGTCTTTTGAGACATCTGGATGGTTAAGTTAGAAGGGTATTCGTGTGCTATCTAGGTGGCGCCACTTTTATCTTAGATTTCTTTCGCTATGTAACATAAGTAGAAAGTCACTGTAGCTGGCAAAATAACTATCGGTTTTGGATGACAGGAACAGGTAGAGACTTTTCTATGGATGGGTGCTTCGATTACTATCAGGTAATACCTTGTTACTTAACTAAGTTGCGTAACAATAAACTGATGGTATTGTTGGCAGGCACGAGAAAAATACCACCGCGTTAAAATGTTAGTTACTCTAAAACCAGATTGCTTATTAGAATCAATGTAAATTAAATATCTATTTAAATTTTACATTACCTATGCACCTACCACTATTACCCTCTGCATCATCCAAAGGTAGACTGGCAGAGAATGCCTAAGGCATTAAGTCCGCCTTGTACATATTTAAGTGTGCTAAAGAATAAATAAAATAAAATGTCAAATGTTCCGCGTAGTTCAAACCCCGCGATGGGTACAGAACTCAAGATGAAGTTACGTTACGTACTCTCGCGGTCACGAACGGTCTATCACCTTTAGGACGACAATCGCTTGCACGTGCCGGCCCAATATACATGCGGGCGGGGTAAGCGCCCGGAACGTCGTTCAAACTATTTCGATTGAAAACTGAAACTTACACTTAAAAAGACTATTACTGAATTCGTGCGTTCAAACAAACAGTGCTACGGGTTCCTTTGGCAGCCACGTATATTGAATAACAACACAGGTCCGTTGATTTTGTAGTTTGCTACCCTGGCCGCTGACCTTAAGGTCTTGGGGTCGATTCCCACACAGGACAAACATTCATGTGCATGAACATAATCTGTTTATCTTGGGTCTGGGTCGTTTTTACCTGTACTTTAATATGTAAAAAGATAAGTATCTTATCATAGTTTCAGTTCGATGACCTTAATGGAGTCGATCACGGAACTCATCTACATCATCAGCAGCAGCCGAAACGTCCACTGTTGAAAAAAGGCCCTCTCTCCCATAGAGGGGAGGGGTAGCCATAATCCCCACGCCTGGCAGGCGGTTGGGGATCGCAGATAGGTGGAAGGTAATCCAATAAAAAGACGCTGCTGCTCGTCTTCTTGTTTTTCTTTAGTCGCCTTTTACGGACACCCAACGGGAGGAGATGGATGGGTGCTATTATTCTTATCATGGAACTAATTGTCACAATAAAAATAATTTATGATTTTTGGGTCTGCATGACTTGGGTCAACGTTGGGTATCTGGTCTTGAGTAAGGTTGGAAGCTAGCAAGCTTCCAAGATTCGGGTACTTATGCCACTCTTAAAGATAATATACGCATTAGAATAGGAAACATTACAGTTACACGCTTCTTTAATAATACCGCTAGCATCTCATCAGGGCCACTGGCATGCATTGCAGCATCTTAAGTCACTCTCTTTGTCATACTCGAACATCGCAATCAATCATCAATTTGGTTTCAGTTCATTTTTCCAGGAATCAAAAAGCTCAACTATCAGATGGATGTTTATTAGTTAGAGAATTTGTAGCTAATTTAGGAAATATGTTAAAATGGTCCCTTTTTAAAAAAAAACTATATTTTGAAGGCTCTGTTAAACGCTTTCGTTTTGACGTGCAGAACAGAAAACTTAGAACTTTGTGCATAGTTTCATTTCAAGTACGCTTACAGTAGTCACGGCAAGACGCTACGCAGTAGCTATTTTTATGTTTATGTATTCAGAACTCACAACAGGTACTTGCGCAATGGTTCGTCTACCCTAACTTCAGACACACAAAAATCCGCTGGGACTATAAGTAGTACGAATTTATGTGGATTCCGAATGGCAGGTACAATGTATTCAGCTGGGTCGAAGTGCGTTCCGGTTGTAACCGGACCTAATAACCACCAACAATAGAATAGAAGTATGTATAAGTCTCACCAGTCAGGCATTGGCCATTCTATAATAGACGAACTGAACCTTTGATATGAAGTTTGGAATATGAACGGAACTGATGCAACACGTCAACTACGTTACCACTGTAAGTGGTTGGGTTGTCAGATTGTAATTAGGTGGCACGCCAAGGTATACATCAAGATATAAAACAGTGGGTAACCGTTATTAAACTACATCATTTCATTCTATAACGGAATAGGCAAAATTAACAAAACTCCATTCGACACATCTGCATATTTTTAGTCTATGATTTTTCAAATGTAATATTCATATTTGCTGGTAGCGCCCTCTACGATGACAACTCTCGGCCGGAGCGGCCAGATTCTCAAGGTCATTGGCGCATGTTACCCCCTTAAGTGATATTCATTCCGCTCGCGCCCGCTTTGTGCGGGTAAAAACTTCGTGGTGCGTAATTTTTATAATTACGATAACTTCTAAAGTGATCCATTTATTGACATGGGCTAAAAGGCAAAAATTATCTCCATTAAATTCTGGAGATATAATAGTTTATTTTGATAAGATACGGTACGGTTACGGTACGGTACGGTACGATTTAAGATACGGTTTTTATAGGATTAATAAGGTGTTCTTGACACCTTATTAATCCTATAAAAACCGTTCTTAAATTATCCTATGAATTAAATTAAATTTTGAATCATAAAAATGATTATTGTGGGTCTTTTATAATAGACTAGCTGACCCAAGCAGCTCCGCATGCGCTATTTTTACGTTAACTAAACTTTTAATAACAGACATTCGCATCGAATACATAACCTCCTTTTTTATAGTCGGTTAAAAACTGGGACCCACTTTTTACTTGCTCTCCGAAGCACAGACCAGTTTAGTCCAAATGGCGTTAAACGGTCACCCATCTATTTAATGACCTTACCTAACGTTGCTTAACCCGATCTATTACAAAACCTTGATAACAACTCTCTATGAGTGTTCCCTTACTAATATTTATTATAATTATGAAGAAAAATTGATAAAATCGGACCAAGCGTATAACCAAGTACCCATTTTGATATTAATCCCCTCTCCCAAAAGAACCGTGCTAGATTACGGGATAAAAAGTATCCTATGTCCTACCCCGTAGTAAGATCTCAAATCATGCCAAGTTTCATTTGAATCCATTCAGTAGTTTCGGCGTGATTCTCAGCCGTGATACAGATAGACAGACAGACAGATAGACAGACAGACAGACAGACAAAAATTAAAAAAATTACATTTTCGGCCTCAGTATCGGTTATAAAATGCCCTCCAATTATAATTTTCAAAATATCTTCAATGTACAGAATTGGACCTGTTACAGTTTTATTATAAGTATAGATAGACTTGCCATCGCGGACTTTTTTGTACATCTAATAAATAAAAATATTTTTGCTATACGTTTTATTCACTTATATCTAACCATTTAGCCAGCGTTCGTAGATATAGCAGCCAGACGCCCAGTTTTTTGTCAACTTGTGTTACAAATATTGTAATTTCTTACTAAACAAAACCTTTTATAATAATAACAAATATCCTATAATATAATAATATTATTATTATCTAATATCCTATTATGAAAGACCCACAATAACGGTTTTTCAAGAACACCTTATTAATCCTTATCAAAATAAACTATTCCACTATCTCCAGAATGTAATGGAGATAATTTTTGCCTTTTAGCCCATGTCAATAAATGGATCACTTTAGAAGTTATCGTAATTATAAAAATTACGCACCACGAAATTTTTACCCGCACAAAGCGGGCGCGAGCGGAATGATTATCACTTAATAACATTAGCTCAATGGCTTGTGGCGAGCGCTTGCCTTGGAATCAAGGTGCGCTGGTTCGAACCCCGGATCGCACCTCTGATTTCTTTAGTTAATCATGTGCGAATCGTCTTTGTGCGATTGTTCTTAGCTTTCAGTGAAGGAAACATTGTGAGGAAAGCTGCATGTCTGAGAAAGCCTAACTAGCTTCCTAGCTTTCGAACGACGTGTGCAGTCCGCCAATCCGCACTTGGCCAGCGTGGTGGACTATGGCTTAAATCCCTTCATCTTGAGGAGAGGCCCGTTCCCAACAGTGGGACAAAAGAAGGGCTGGTATTGCATAATATTCACTTGCACACAACTATCAATACAGGTATCAGTAAAGGTTGAAAGTATGTACATTGAATATTTCTTACCACAATATCCCGGGAGGTTAGAAATAAGCAAGCCAGCAAGAACACAATATTGGCTAGGTACTTCTAAAATGTCTGTCTATCTCATCACGGGAAAAAGGCTGAATGCAAATCAATGCAATTTATAATAGTAAAGTAGGTACTTTTTTTGCTCTCGCGGAAAAAACTTCTACAGGTCCTCGGGACCCGTGCTCCCACAGGTTTCAACCGTGAAATCTGGAATTCTAACTCAATAATTCCCCGTGGGGTGTCCCGGTAAGAATAGCCCACCCATCTCCTCCCGTTAGGTGTCTGTAAAAGGCGACTAAGGAAAAACAAGAAGACGGGCAGCAGCCTCATTTTATTAGATTACCTACCATCTAAGTATACTGCGATCCCCAAGCCACCTGCCAAGCGTGGGGATTATGGCAACCCCTTCCTTCTAAGGGCGAGGCCTTTGTTCCGCAGTAGACGTTTCGGCTGTTGATGATGAAAAACTCACTAAAACAACCACCGCTGGTGCATCAGCACATGAGAGAGGGGACTAGGCCCTCCGGTGGGATGTGCACCAGGAATACCTAAGTGCCTTGCCTGTGAGCCCGCCGCCAAGAGGCGCATTATAGCTTACCGGGAACCTGACACGGTGTTAACGGGGACATGGGGCGCAATCCCGCCGCCGTCCTCCTCGGGAGTCGCTGCCGCACCTAATCGATCGACGTCTAGGGCCCATATCCCAAAACGTCCAGCGACTCCGAACAGTGAAGTAGGTGTCCCAACTTAGAAGATAGTAGATACATGTTTTATAAAAATCGATCAAATAGAATATAAGATACAGCTTCATTGTGGCCGCATACCAACAAGGTGTCTGAGGTTAGTTGGACATAAAGGCCCAGACCCGGAACTTCCAGTGACTCCGATGGTAACGACTCCTGTCTGCAACAACCGGGCTTTTTTCACGCGCTCTGAAGCAAATCCGGACATTGGCTATCTATGGACTAGCCTTGCTTGACATTGCATAACCGACGCTAGCTTATAAAGGGTGTCCAGCGAGAGATTTTAAACTTCAAATTGAAATTACTCGCAAATTAGCGGAGCGGGGTGAGGGGGAGAGGCACCGTTCGAAGCGCAGATCGTGCGGATTTGTCAATCGCCATGAGTCACTGGCCGGGATCGCACCGCGGGTACGCAGTGGAGCAGTTTATTAAGTGCGACGAATCGCTGATTCGTGCGCGGCGTGCTTTTTGTTCCCACTACGGCATTGGTCGTATCAGTGAGGCACCAACGCAGCAACTTATTTTATCGTGGGTGCAAAGGTTCCGGAAAGAGGGAACAACCCTGAATCAACCTGTGCCAGGACCGTCAACCTCGATAGCGACGCCAGAAAACGTCAGTCGAGTTCAAGAGGAAATCAAAAGAAATCCACGCGAGGCAGAAACAGTGACTGCCGAGGTGTATTGTCGCATGGTAGACGAGTTTTTGTTGCCTCAAATGCAGCTACAATCCTGGTTCAATGCTAGAACTCACTTCCAGCAAGATGGCGCCACTCCACACACGGCTAGGGTATCGATGGAGAAAATGAGGACCATATTTCCGAAAAAACTGATTAGCAAAGTCGGAGATATACCCTGGCCTCCACGGTCACCTGATTTGTCACCATGTGACTATTTCTTGTGGGAATACCTCAAATCAAAAGTATACAGCAACAACCCTCGGACAATTGCAGCCCTACAAGAAAATATCCGCCAGGAAGTTGCCGCCATTACACCCGAGCTCTGCGCTCGCGTGTTCATTAATTTGAGAGCTCGCTTGGAAGAGTGTGTTAAAAAAAATGGACGTCATCTAGACGACATCATATTTAAAAAGTGAAATCCGCATTATTGAACTATATATGTCTATAAATAAAAGTTTGATTAACCAAATACTTTATTTTTTATGATTTTTTAAAATCTAAAATCTTCCGCTGGACACCCTTTACCATATACAAAATACTATCTCTTTTTGGCTTTTAATATTTTATCATATCCAGGCCAGAAGTATAAAATATAAAAATTGGGAATATTCATAAAAAAAATTAGTTTTAAAAACTAAAACCCGACTACGGATAAAATCGCAGTCTAAAAAGTAGAAAACAAGAAAATATTTCTTGTCAGATATACTTATCTACCAACGCCTTAAGCAATTAATTATCGTCTAGTAAGTAGATAATTTGTATATTTCAATTTAACGTATTATAAGTATAATTACTATAGATTGTAGCCGTAGTCGCATGCCACTGATGCCTGATGATCCGTCGTGGCGTTGTCGTTTATACATAAGTCGGCGATCTGTCCCCCTAGACAACGTAACATTCTACAAGCGCTATCGCTAATAGAAAGTTTAAAATTGTATGAGAATGACATAAGTCATCGAAAAATCACGTGACATATTGTAGGGAATTGACAACATTAGCGAATGAAGAAATAGATTCGCTATGAAGCGATTGCATCTTGTCTAGGCCCTCTGGTCAGCTGCTAGTCGTCGAAGTGCATCCTGAATGTTGTGTCCCCAACGCGACAATATAACATTGGCCATGGACATTAGCAAGGTGGCATGCGACTACGGCTACAATCTATAGTAATTATACTTATAATACGTTAAATTGAAATATACAAATTATCTACTTACTAGACGATAATTAATTGCTTAAGGCATTGGTAGATAAGTATATCTGACAAGAAATATTTTCTTGTTTTCTACTTTTTAGACTGCGATTTTATCCGTAGTCGGGTTTTAGTTTTTAAAACTTATTTGTTATTTTATTTATTTTGGGGCTTTATAATTCGTTACAAATCACGTAGAATTATTAGAATTAAGTTAGTATCGCTATAATAATTACTTAGTTTTACTAAATATATTTCGTAAACACGTAATTGTTTATTTTTTTTTCGGCATCTGCGTGTGAAAATTCAAGGCTCTAGTACCAATCGTTCATGAATTATAATGCTTTTTTATAATACATGAAACCCCCTATTTGGACCCCTTAGGATACGAATTTTGAAAATTCCGTTCTAAGTGTGCGTTTACATATTGTGAAGAATACACCTCTCTAATTTCAAGTCTCTAGAGCCAGCAGTTTAGGCTGTGCGTTGTCTGTCAGTCAGTCAATCAGTCAGGACATCTCCTTTTATATATATTGATGATTAAAATAACTTTAATACATGCAAAGAAGGTATGGAACCCTCGATGCGCGAGTCAGACTCGCACTAGACTGGTTTTTTTTTGGTTTGATTCGGTACCTAGCTCCGAACCAAAGTATCTTACCTACTAAAACGCCCAGTACTCAATAGACATCTCAAACTCAAACTCAAACTCAAAAATCTTTATTTCAAATAGGCTTAACGCTAGCACTTTTGAATCGTCATTTTTTAGAAGCTACCACCGGATCACAACGCGGCCTCAACTGAGAAGATCCGGCAAGAAACTCAGCGGGCTTGTCATTTTTTCACTATTTTTTTTAAACATTGTTTTGTTACAAATGAATCGACATTAGCGATATTGTGTCCTGCCGTTCGAAACATAAAGCAAGGGAGAAAAGAAGAAAACAATAAATTACGACAAACTAAAAGGCCAAATGGATAGAAGTCGGACCAGTTCCCCCAAGCAGCACCCGCGCACGAGTTGACTCGAGCAACAGCCATCACTCCCCTCAACCATATTAGAGGGAAGGGGGTGACCCGCCACACGAAGCCGCCACAAGCAAAGACTTTTCGATGGCGAGCATGACCGAACCAAAATCACAGTGGCTCACATTTAACTTCTGCTGTTAAGTAGTACCTCGACAGGCAAGACACAAAACACTTTCACATAATCTTTATATTATCAATCAATTGACTTGTGAAACAGCCATCAGTAATCCACCAGATTAAGAGGTGTTACAAACTGTAAGCCTACAATTCTAAGCTTGCATGAGTTGAGCAGTTCAAGCCCATGCAGCTTTATCCTCTAGGTAATCCGAGATTTTGTAATAAGCCTTTTTCGACAACCGGCTTCTTATCAAAGGTTTAAATTTATTCAGTGGAAGATCTCGGATATCCTGTGGCAGTTTGTTATAGAAGCGTATACTTTGGCCTATAAACGATCTAGGGCCCACAACCCAAACGTCCAACCGACAACTCCGAAGATTGCCCGTTATTTGTCCGGGCTTATGGCTGAGGAGCGATGCGGCAGCTTTTTTTTTTTAGATGGCATATTGATGCGGGTGCGCACGGTGCAGGATACGTGCGTTTTCGAACACTCTCGACAGCCACTTATTGAATTGAAACCTTGCGTGCACTTAGAAGCCACACTCGAGCTAACGCAGCAGTTAGCAAAATAGTTTAACTAAACAATATAATCTTTTCCCATCACTTTTAAAATCATATCAAATACAAATTTTAAACATCGATGTCGTATTTTAGTTTTAAAACCCATAGAAAAAGAAGCAGAAGAAATATTTATTAGCTGACTGACTTAATTACAAAGAAGGACTTAGTTACTAACAATTTTATAATATATTAATAGTCATGGCTAAAAGGTCGCAAGCTCAGCATTATGTCAGGAGGCAAACACAATATATAACTCATACTATGATATAACTCATACCTACCGCTTATGTCATAAAAACACGGTTTTCAATTACCTTTTAAAAGTCACCACACGCGAGATTTTTTAAAATTTCGAGAAATGCAAAAACACGTAATTATTCCTTTTCTTTGAAGAGTCTGCGTGTGAAAATTTAAGACTCTAGCACCAACCGTTCACGAATTATAACGCTTTTTTATAAAACATAAAACCCCCTATGTGGACCCCTTAGGATACTAATTTTGAAAATTCCGTTCTTAGTGTGCGTTTACGTATTGTGAAGAATACACCTCCCTAATTTCAAGTCTCTAGAGCCAGCAGTTTAGGCTGTGCGTTGTCGGTCAAGTCAATAAGTCAATAAGTCAATAAGTCAATCAATCAGGACATCTCCTTTTATATATATTGATGATGATTATTATTTACTTTACACGATCATGCTTGGGCAACAGAAATTCACATGTGTACCTAATTTCAACTTAATCAAAAAATATTTTTGTTTTACTTCAGAAGTTTTTGTCCTGTAGATGGCGCCACATTGAATTTAATGTAATATTATATAGCCTATAACCAGCGGACAATCAAGGCGCTTCTAACGACACCCTTCTTGTCTAATTATGTTAAGTAGATTAGAAGATATTCGGGAACAGATGAACATACATACATACATACATACATTCTTGTTAAAATCATAACCCTCCCTCCGTTCCGTAGTCGGGTAAAAATGTTTAGAAAAATAACTATAAAAGCGCTGGCGGAGCTGCGTGGGTCAACTAGTAGTTTATATACACTCCTTTGCAAAAAAAACGGGCGGTTTTTATTTTTCTACATTATTGATAATAATTTAGTTCTCAGGAGGTTTTAATAGCCAAACTATGTTACTGACACATAAAAACAGTCTGCGTTTGAAAAAAAGTTCATTCCAAATTCGAAACCTTTGTTTTTAATAATAATAATCCCTTTTTCAGTTTGTGAATTTTTACTTACTTTTCGCGGGTTTTCGGGTAAAAGGTTATAAGGTAAGTAACTTCTTGTTTTTTTTAGTAGAATAATTTATGTTTGGCGCATAATGAGCCTTTTTGTGACTTAAAACAAATATCTTTGTGTCTATTGCATGGATAAATAATATTGCAATGGCATAAAAAGCAATAAGAGCTAGTAAAATTATAGCGCTGCTGGAAGAGGGCTGTAGCCAGTGTTACGTCTCACGGCGATTAAACGTGAGTCGTTCAACCGTCCAAAGAACCTGGACTCGATACCATTAGACAAGTTCCGTTCAGAGAAGGCAAGGGAGAAAACGTTGCACACAATCACGAGACGACCGCTTTTTAGTGACTCAGGCGCTGCGGAACCGCAAATGTAGTTACATAGACCTCAAAAGAAACCTTGAAGAGGTGCGAGGAACGCAAGTTAGCCTATGGACTGCGAGGAGGAGGCTTTTAGCAGCTGATATACGCAGACGACGCCCAGCGCGTGCCCCTAAGTTACTCCGTGAGTACTAACCCGCACTTGGCCAGCGTGGTGGACTATGCCCTAAGCCCCTTCATCTTGAAGTGAGGCCCGTGCCCAGCAGTGGGACATTAACAAGGGCTGGTATTATTATTTAGTACTTATCTATAAGTATATCAATTTACTTTTTATTTTATTATTACATGCATTATAGTAACTATACAGAGTGTTAAAAAAAATGTGCGAGCGTGGAGTCCCTCCGCGCGGAAGAAGTGAAACTTCATTCTCGCTCAGTCGATCGGTCGGTCGGTCGGTCCCTCACTCACTCACTCACTCACACACACACACACACACAAACACCCACATACACACACACTAACTCAACTCTGAAACCCACTGAAACCCACTGAAACCCACTGAAACCCGCTGAAACCCACTGAAACCCACTGAAATCCACTGAAACCCACTGAAACCCACTGAAACCCACTGAAACCCACTGAAACCCACTGAAACCCACTGAAACCCACTGAAACCCACTGACACCCACTGAAACCCACTGAAACCCACTGAAACCCACTGAAACCCACTGAAACCCGCTGAAACCCGCTGAAACCCGCTGAAACCCGCTGAAACCCGCTGAAACCCGCTGAAACCCGCTGAAACCCACTGAAACCCACTGAAACCCACTGAAACCCACTCACTCAGTGACGGCGTCACATGAGCGCTTTCATAACCTTAACAAATTTACGCCTATCGCCTATCGTTTAACACCTATCACTTAACGCGTTAAGCGATAACGCGTTAAGGTGATTCATTTAACGCTTAACGCGTTATGTGATAACATTTTTGGAAGTCGCATAAGAAGTTTCACTTCAATAACATTGTCCGATTTGATACAAAACAGGAAATATTTAGGAGATATTAAACAAATGAGTTATATGTAATAGGTATGGTTGTATTACGACACTAAATAATGACCGGACCCGGTTTTTTAACCCCCTGTGTACATTTAGTAAAGCCACACTATATACCTGCTGTACTGTCGTACATATATCGTTTGTATTAGAGTTGGTTTTGATTGTAGTGTTTATTTATACCTACTGTGTGTGTACAGGCAACAGTCCGGGTCTCATGCATAATCAAACCCGTATTATATAACGTATTAAGTGACCGTATGGTACGTTTACTAAGCGCCTTCACTTCTTTTCTGTGCCTAATACATTCATAGTATGGTAGTATTAGACGGTAATGGAATAATCCAATGCAATGGGCAGACGCCTTTACACGTCTTGTCAAATCACAGCAAGTTCCTCGGTGGTTGCTCGACCAAGATTGTATGACGTCGTTACCTGAACCGGGGCCTTACCACGAACTCATGTAGCAGGACAGTTTAACACTAAAAGTGACCTGTGTAAGTGAGCGCACTCGCCACCCCCAGCTATTACGTCACCCAAACAGGTAAGTGGTCACGTGACAATATTATTGTCATTGTCACGTTAATTAGTGCGCTCATGGTACCAGGTCACTTTTCGTATTACACTGCCCAGCTATAAGAGTTCATGGTAAGGCCCCTGAACCCTCCAAACTTCAATTGTAATTATTCTACCTATGCGAAAAAATGCAATATCTGCGCCCCAAATGACGATTAATTTTATTAATAATCTCATTTGAAATATCAAAGTCGCAAAGCCACCAAATAATATCCCCTAGTTAAATATGGAGAAAGCCAGTGTGGGGAAATTCTACCAATTTGAATTGAAATATCATCAGCATGTCAGGAAAAAGCAAGCAGCGACTGCTGTACATTGTCTGGGTGTTTTAAATATCCCGTACAGTATATCGATGATCCCGTATTACACAAGAAAAATAATTAAAGCAGCAGTATGATATAATTATTTTTTTGTAAAATTTAGTGTAAAATTGTAAGTAGATTCACGAGCAAACCTAATGCCAGCTAAGTAAATGGGATTTTTTTGTTTCAAGGACAGCAAAAATAAATAAAACTCATGGTCCAAACATGGCCACTCATGGCTCTAAAATCTGTAACAATTCTCATTTATAGTGAAATTCATTAGAAGTACATATGTGAAATATGTACATATGTGAAGTAATGCTGATTTTAATATTGTCAAAGTTTGTGTTATTATTTTATAGTAAGATTACGTAAAATCCAATATTGTTACTACCGCTGGTTGCCAGAATGCATCCCGATGAAGTTGAGAGTTGAAATTTATTCCGGCTGCCGAAGTTTGAAGTGCAATTGTGAACTTACCCTTCGTTAGTTTTAGGCCAGTATTAAATAATGCACCTACCAGTGCTTCTTGTGCTTATTAATTTATATACTATATGTAGGCACATATATTTTTAGGCCCGTAGTGCTTGCTAGTAATTCCACTTCATGCTAAGTAGAGATGCAATCATGTTCAAATTCTTCAGGGAGCAATAACTTTGGATGAGTGCATCTTTACTGGCTAGGAAAAAACAGAGTCCCCTGATTGACTGAAACTTAAGATGACCGATGCGTCAGATTAGCATATAATAAGTCGGTCCTCTGCCTGACGATTCTTCGGTCGGGTCGGCTTTTCACTAAATCAGATTGTCAGTAAAGAATTAGGTATTTAAAAAAAAAACTTTTTTTTAAATGTATTTTAAAACTTTATTGTTAACTAGCTGACCCACGCAGCTCCGCATGCGCTATTTTTACGTTAACTAAACTTTAATAACAGACATTCGCATCAAATACATAACCTTCTTTTTATAGTCGGTTAAAAACTGGGACCCACTTTTTTCTTGCACTCCGAAGCACGGACCCGTTTAGTTCAAATGGCGTTAAACGGTCACCCATCTATTTAATGACCTTACCTAACGTTGCTTAACCCGATCGATTACAAAACCTTGATAACAACTCTCTATGAGTGTTCCCTTACTAATATTTATTATATTAAAAAGAAAAATTTATGAAATCGGACCAAGCGTATAACCAAGTACCCATTTTGACTTTAATCCCCTCTCCCAAAAGAACCATGCTAGATTACGGGATAAAAAGTATTCTATGTCCTACCTCGTAGTAAAATCTCAAATCATGCCAAGTTTCATTTGAATCCATTCAGTAGTTTCCGCGTGATGCGCAGCCGTGATACAGACAGACAGACAGACAGACACAGACAGACAGACAGACAAAAATTAAAAAAATTACATGTTTGGCCTCAGTATCAGTTATAGAATGCCCTCCAAATATAATTTTTAAAATATCTTCAATGTACAGAATTGGACTAGTTACAGTTTTATTATAAGTATAGATATAGACTAGCTGACCCACGCAGCTCCGCATGCGCTATTTTTACGTTAACTAAACTTTTAACAAACATTCGCATCGAATACATAACCTCCTTTTTTATAGTCGGTTAAAAACTGGGACCCACTTTTTACTTGCTCTCCGAAGCAGGGACCTGTTTAGTTCAAATGGCGTTAAACGGTCACCCATCTATTTAATGACCTTAACTAACGTTGTTTAACGCGATCGATTACAAGACCTTGATAACAACTCTCTATGAGTGTTCCCTTACTAATATTTATTATAATTAAGAAGAAAAATTGATAAAATCAGACCAAGCGTATAACCAAGTACCCATTTTGACTTTAATCCCCTCTCCCAAAAGAACCGTGCTAGATTACGGGATCAAAAGTATCCTATGTCCTACCTCGTAGTAAGATCTCAAATCATGCCAAGTTTCATTTGAATCCATTCAGTAGTTTCGGCGTGATGCGCAGCCGTGATGCAGATAGACAGACAGACAAAAATAAAAAAAAAATACATTTTCGGCCTCGATATCGGTTATTGAATGCCCTCCTAATATAATTTTCAAAATATCTTCTATGTACAGAATTGGACCTGTTACAGTTTTATTATAATTATTATAGATAATATTGATATTTAATGCAAAAAACTAAAAATAGTTTTACTATAAAACTTATATAAGATCTTTCCATTTATCACAAAAAAAAAAAACAAATACCCAATTGTGCACCTATGACTGGTCATTGATCGAACACAACCATAACACAACGCCACTTGACGTTAAACGTGATTTTATTAACCGTCTTCAAAAAGAAGGTTCTCTATTCGACGCGTATGTATGTAACTAGCCCGCGGCTTCGCCCGCGTTGATTTTGTTTGTAACACGTGTTTTGTATTAGGTATCATGGTTTTTCAAAATATTGTTTAATAAGTATCTAGTCTAATAAGTATCAAGTAGACATATTTAATGACCTATCCTGTATTTTTGAGCAAGGCATCGTAGCTTCTATTATATGTAGTGCTGATTCTTAAATATTCACCGCTATTATTTAAAAAAATCCGGTCAAGTTGAGTTGGACTCACACACCTTCATTGGACCTATTAATGTTATTTTACTATTCGTCTAACACCAAACCAAAAGCACACACATAACAGCAAAACCAACCAATAGCAAAAAACCAAACCGCAAAACTAAGTTTGGCTGTCGAATTTCTTTTGGGATTTCTAAAGAATACACACATAATCATCGAAAAATCATTTTATTTTTCCTGTAAAATATTGATTGATAAGCATCGATATACTATTTGATAAGTATGTATCACCTATAATATTTTTTGACATTTTCGATTTTAAGTCAAAAACTACGTAACATATACCAAAATAAAAATCAGAGTTTTCAAGCTGCCCTTAGGCCTCTGACTCAGCTTAACGACTGCTGCTTATATGACAATAGCCGGGACCGACTTTTAACGTACCCCTCCGAAGCAAGGAAACGCTCGGTTTAAATGCCACTGTGGTGACCCATCTAAGGACTGACCTCGCCTGACGTTCCTTACCCAACTGATTGTGTATCGAACAGTGGTTACAACTGGCTATGAGCATCTCACCACCACTTATTCATCCACGTTTATGTTCCATTCTCTCTTTTTTCCATCCCAAGGTTGCCTGGAAGAAGTTGCGAATAGCGGAAGAGGCCGCCCTTTGTATTTAAGTATATATTATGCTTTATTTTATGTGTAAGTTTGTGTATACAATAAAGAGTACATATATCTATATATAAATTTTTTTCGCGTTATACTCAAATATGTTACACTCAAAACCAACCACAAAAACGCCAGTAAAGGTTGATTTTCAAAAAGTTGTGATACCCGTGTTTCATAATTTCTTTTGCTCCGTACACTGAAAAGTTTCGCGCCCATGTGATGTAATATTTCTTTTTCTATATAGACTTTGAGAGCCGATTTGACCCACTTAGGTGTGGAACTTCGAAAATCCGTTCCTATTGTTCACTCAGCCTATTTGAATAATGTTGATTCCAAATTTCAAGATTCTACGTTAAATGGTTTTGGCTGTTTCGTGATTCTTATAAAACATCCTGTTCTTTTATTAATACAGATTAATATGTAAATATGAAAAAAAGAATCCGATATCATCAGCCAAAAAAACATCAAAGAAAACAATACAATTGTCCTATCGCATGTATTCTGTACTATAGCCAGTAAGTCAAGTATAATATTATAATAAATGTTGTCATCCTTTTACCACCTTATGGGTGGAATTTCCTAAAACCATGAAATATATTTTTTTTACTGAAACACCAAATTATATGCGTTTAACTTCGAAAATCTCCAATTTTCATACAAACTTTCACCCCCTATTTTACCCCCTTAGGGGTAGAATTTTCAAAAATCCTTTAATATGTATTCTTTATTTTTAACTAACAGGCCAATTACTAAATTACATGAATTTAAGTTCATAAATGACTGATTTTCATACAAACTTTCATCCCCAATTTTACCCCCTTAGAGGTGGAATTTCCAAAAATCCTGAAATATTTATTTTTTATTTTTAACTTAAAGGCCAAATACTAATTTTCATTAATTTTACTTCAAAAATGACGGATTTTCATACCCTATTTTACCCTCTTAGGGGTGGTGTTTCCAAAAATCCTTCCTTAGTGGATGTCTACGTTATAAAAGGTACTTACTGTAAAAATTTCAAGTCTCTAACCCAAGCCGTTTAGGCTGTGCGTTGATATGTCAGTAAGTCAGTTTCTTCTTTTATATGTACAGATATTAATAAAAATGCGTAATATTAATAAATGTTAATCTATGTGGGCTCCTAAAATTTACCAAATTTTATGAGTGTGGATTTCTCAGAAACTACAAGTCCGATTTCGAAAATTATTTTTGCAATAGTTAGAGTATTTTTCAACTTAGGGTAGAGTACAAGTTTCATCAAAATCGGTCAAGTAGTTTATCTATACTTATAATAAAACTGTAACAGGTCCAATTCTGTACATTGAAGATATTTTGAAAATTATATTTGGAGGGCATTCTATAACCGATACTGAGGGCATTCTATAACCGAAAATGTAATTTTTTTAATTTTTGTCTGTCTGTCTGTCTGTCTGTCTGTATCTCGGCTGAGCATCACACCGAAACTACTGAATGGATTCAAATGAAACTTGGCATGATTTGAGATCTTACTACGAGGTAGGACATAGGATACTTTTTATCCCGCAATCTAATACGGTTCTTTTGGGAGAGGGGATTAAAGTCAAAATGGGTACTTGGTTATACGCTTGGTCCGATTTTATCAATTTTTCTTCATAATTATAATAAATATTAGTAAGGGAACACTCATAGAGAGTTGTTATCAAGGTTTTGTAATTATCGTAAAAATAGCGCATGCGGAGCTGCGTGGGTCAGCTAGTGAGATATAAACTTTTTATGTTTTTAGTAAGTTACTGTAACGTAGTCGTTCGAGTTGCGTGATAGTGCTGATACCTATTTTGCTAAAATAAAAGTCACTAAAAGGTGTTAAATAAACTATTTAAAAAAAAAACAAAAACCGACTTCAAAGTAAATTATCTAAAAAGCATAAAATAACGAAAATATATTGATATAAATAGTTTTTTTTTTGTCCTTTCCCTATAAGGTCATCCATAATGCTTATAAATATAAGCGACATGGGTAACTCGCCTATCACGAGATGTTTTATAGACCAGGTATTCCGGTACCTCTAGAGATTTCATTCTTGCCTGGCCTGGAAATAATCCTCCTATTCATACCCAGACACCCCACGGGTACGTGATGGTTCCACAAAATATGATGTTATTCTCTATTTGAGTTGTATCGACGGAAAATTATATTTTTCCATCATTATCATTATAGCGACTGAAGGCTTTGATGTGAGGATTTATTGCTAATGAGACCACACCCGCGGGTATTTTAATAACATGGTACTTGAAAACGACTCTTATTATTCTCACGTATAATAGATGCTTTACTGTGGGTAAATTGGCAATCTTTACAATATTACAAGTTAAGTAGACTTGATTGGGGAAAGTATATTTTTTTTATAGATATAGGTGCCACATAGAATCTTTTTTTTACTCTTCAATTATGAAGCCCATAAAATTACTCAAGGTAGTACCCATTTTCTCGATATGAAATTAACTATGGAAAGGACCATGGGCAATTTAATATGGAATCTGGGCTAGATACTAAACAATGATTAAACCAATGCCATTTGAAAGCTTTTGGTGTTTTATTTAATTCATAGGTACTATAGCAGTCATCTCTAAATCAAGTGCAAAAATAGTGTATTGGCGCACTTAAAAATATAATAATACTAGCAGTAGCCCGCGGCTTCGCCCGCGTTGATTTTGTTTGTAACACGTGTTTTGAATTAGGTATCATGGTTTATCAAAATATTGTTTAATAAGTATCTAGTCTTATAAGTATCAAGTAGACATATTTAATGACATATCCTGTATTTTTGAGCAAGGCATCGTAGCTTCTATTATAGTGCTGATTCTTAAATAATCACCGCTATTATTTTAAAAAATCCGGTCAACTTGAGTTGGACTCGCACACCTTCATTGGAACTATTAATGCTATTTTTCTATTCGTCTAACACCAAACCAAAACCACACACATAACAGCAAAACCAACCAATAGCAAAAAACCAAACCGCAAAACTAAGTTTGGCTGTCGAATTTCTTTTGGGATTTATAAAGAATACACACATCATCATCGAAAAATCATTTTATTTTTCCTGTAAAATATAGATTGATATGCATCGATATACTATTTGATAAGTATGTATTACCTATAATATTTTTTGACATTTTCGATTTTAAGTCAAAAACTACGTAACATATACCAAAATAAAAATCTGTTTTGGAATTTGCAAATAAAGCCTTTGCTTAGGATACCCCATTCGATACAGTAGTCTCACTTTAAATTAAATTTTGAGGATCCTTTTCGCTGCCCATTATAAGAAAATAAAAGATTTTCTTTTCATTTGTATTTTTGTGATGAGGTTGGGTGTGTAATTAAGTCTTATGACTGTAGGTCGAAACACCATTTTTTGGACTCCAATCCAATCCCTTTGGGAGTTGATTTTCAAAAAATGAATATTTAAACAGGTGTAGTTGGATGGTGTATTGGCAAAGTTTCATCAATGCAGCATGTCCCATTCACATCACCACTACTTTTTTTGTCGTATGGTTAGTGGCCAAACTGGTGTCAGAGTTTTCAAGCTGCCCTTAGGCCTCTGACTCAGCTTAACGACTGCTGCCTAGATGACAATAGCCGGGACCGACTTTTAACGTGCCCCTCCGAAGCAAGGAAACGCTCGGTTCAAATGCCACTAAGTGGTGACCCATCTAAGGACTGACCTCGCCTGACGTTCCTTACCCAACTGATTGTGTATCGAACAGTGGTTACAACTGGCTATGAGCATCTCACCACCACTTATTCATCCACGTTTATTTTCCATTCTCTCTTTTTTCCATCCCAAGGTTGTCTGGAAGAAGTTGCGAATAGCGGATGAGGCCGGCCTTTGTATTTAAGTATATATTATGCTTTATTTTATGTGTAAGTTTGTGTATACAATAAAGAGTACATATATCTATATATAATTTTTTTTTCGCGTTATACTCAAATATGTTATACTCAAAACCAACCACAAAAACGCCAGTAAAGGTTGATTTTCAAAAAGTTGTGATACCCGTGTTTCATAATTTCTTTTGCTCCGTACACTGAAAAGTTTCGCGCCCATGTGATGTAATAATATTTTTTTCCATACAAACTTTGAGAGCCCATTTGACCCACTTAGGTGTGGAACTTCGGTTCCTATTTTCACTCAGCCTATTTGAATAATGTTGATTCCAAATTTCAAGATTCTACGTTAAATGGTTTTGGCTGTTTCGTGATTCTTATAAAACATCCTGTTCTTTTATTAATACAGATTAATATGTAAATATGAAAAAAAGAATCCGATATCATCAGCCAAAAAAAAATCAAAGAAAACAATACAATTGTCCTATCGCATGTATTCTGTACTATAGCCATTATGTCAAGTACAATATTATAATAAATGTTGTCATCCTTTTACCCACCTTAGGGGTGGAATTTCCTAATACCCTGAAATATATTTTTTTTACTGAAACACCAATTACCAATTTATATGCGTTTAACTTCGAAAATCTTTAATTTTTATACAAACTTTCATCCCCTATTTTACCCCCTTAGGGGTAGAATTTTGAAAAATCCTATAATATGTATTCTTTATTTTTAACTAACAGGCCAATTACTAAATAACATGAATTTAAGTTCATAAATGACTGATTTTCATACAAAATTTTATCCCCCATGTTACCCCCTTAGGGGTGGAATTTCCAAAAATCCTTTAATATGTATTCTTTATTTTTAACTAACAGGCCAATTACTAAATTACATGAATTTAAGTTAAAAAATGACTTATTTTCATACAAACTTTCATCCCCAATTTTACCCCCTTAGATGTGGAATTTCCTAAAATCCTGAAATATATATTTTTTATTTTTAACTTTAATGCCAAATACTAATTTTCATTAATTTAACTTCAAAAATGACGGATTTTCATACAAATTTTCATCCCCTATTTTACCCTCTTAGGGGTGGTATTTCCAAAAATCCTTCCTTAGTGGGTGTCTGCGTTATAAAAAGTACCTACTGTAAAAAATTCAAGTCTCTAACCCAAGCCGTTTAGGCTGTGCGTTGATATGTCAGTCAGTCAGTCAGTCAGTTTCTTCTTTTATATATACAGACTAGCTGTAGCCCGCGGCTTCGCCCGCGTTGGTTTTGTAAGTAAAACGCGTTTTAAATCAAGGATGAAGGTTTTTAAAAATATTGTTTACACTTTTATTAAACCCATAGGTCCACTATTATGTGTCATCGTCAAATATACATACTTGATGACATAGCCTGTGTTTTTGTAACTCTGTCTGTCTGTCTGCTACGCTTTAACGCCTAATCCACTGAACCGAATTCGATGAAATTTGGTACAGAGACAGATTGGACCTTAAGAAAGGACATAGGCTATCTTTTATCCCGAACAAAAAGATTGAAGGGGTTGAAATAGGGAATGAAATTTAGAATGGAATTTCGTCATTGTTGAAAATAATACCATGACTTTGTTTTACAATTGATAAGAAATCCTACTGTCCCTACTTCCTCCCTACTTCTATACTATCTATCTATATCTATATACTAATGTATAGAAGTGTAGATATTGTAAAGAGTTTAAGTTTGTATTTTTGTGTGTTTGTAAGTATGTGTAATCTAAGGGTAATCTTCAGAACCACTGATCCGATTTTGAAAATTATTTTGCCTGGGTTGAGCCGGATCATCGTGCTAAAGCGAGCTGGATCATTTACCTCGGTAAATCCAGGTGGATCGATGTGGATCAAGATGGACCGAAGTAGATCAAGATAAGTCAAGGTGGGTCGAAGTAGCTCAAAGTGAAATAAACTGGTTCGAGATGAGTCAAGCCGGATTATCAAACTGAATCAAACTCGATAGAACCGAATTGAATAACAACTGGTTTGAGCTAGATTAAACTGGATCATGCAGGATCAAGATGAATCGAGGTAAATCGAAGTGGATCGATGTGGATCAAGATGGACCGAGATGGATCAATATGCCAAGGTTGTTTGAAGTGGGTTAAGATGGAATAAAGTAGATTGAGTTAAGTTAAACTCGATCATGAAATTGCATTGAACCGGATAATACCGGATTCAGCTGAATAAAACTGGTTTGAGCTGGATAAAACCGAATCAAGCAGGATCAAGGTGAACCGAGCAAAAGCGAGCTGGATCAAAGTAAATCGAGGTGGATCTATGTGGATCGAGATGGGCCGAGGTGGATATAAGTCAAGATGGTTTGAAATGGGTCTAGTTGGAATAAAGTGGATCCAAATGAGCCAAGCTGGATCATCAAACTACATCAAACTCGATTAAACGGAATAAAACTGGATTGCGCTGAATAAAACTGGTTTGAGCCGGATCAAACTGGATCAAGCAGGATCAAGCTGGTTTGAGTTGGATGTAGCTAAAGCGAGCTGGACCGAGGTAAATCGATGTAGATCAATGTGGATTGTGGATCGAGATAGACCGACGTGGATCAATATAAGTCAAGAAGAAGAAGAAGAAGAAAAAACATTTATTTGACATGCACATACAAGATTACATTACATTACAGACATGTACAAACTATGTATACGAAAAAAAAACAAAAAAACATATAAGAAAAATGAAAACTTAAAATAATGTTAAGTCTAATATCCTGTATGCCATGCCAAAAAGGACACCAACTCAGCATGAGCAGGGTGGAATGCACCCAGCGCTGATTTTCAGTTGGCAACCCTGTTTTTAGATCAATAAAAACAGTGAGAAGTGGGTCAATATGAAAAAAAATGTATCAAAATGAGTCAAGCCAGATTATCAATCTGTATCGAACTGGTTCGAGGTGGATCGAAGTGGATTGATGTGAATCTAGATGAACCGAGGGGATCGAGATAAGTCAAGGTGGTATGAAGTGGGTCAAGTTGAAATAAAATGGATTGAGTTGCGTCAAGCTGGATCATCAAACTGCATCAAACTCGATTGGACCGGATAATACCGGATTGAACTGAATAAAACTGGTTTGAGCTGGATCAAACTGGATCAAGCAGGATCAAGCTGGATCGAGCTAAAGCGAGGTAAATCGAGGTTGATCGATGTGAATCGAGATGCACCGAGGTGGATCGATATATTTAAGTCTGGGTGGGTCGATGTGGGTCAAGGTGATACAAAGTGAATCGAGATGAGTCAAGCTGGACTATCAAACTGCATTGAACTGGTTCGAGTTGGATCAAGGTTGATTGATATGGATCGAGATAGACCGAGGTGGATCGAGATAAGTCAAGGTGGTTTGAAGTGGGTCAAGTTGGAATAAAGTGGATTGAGTTGAGCCAAGCTGGATCATCAACTTAGGAGTCGCTGGACGTTCGGGGTGTGGGCCCTTTGAACGTCCATTGAGTACCAAAACAAAAACATATACCAAAATAAAAATCTGTTTTGGAATTTGCAAATAAAGCCTTTTCTTAGGATACCCCATTCGATACAGTAGTCTCACTTTAAATTAAATTTTGAGGATCCTTTTCGCTGCCCATTATAAGAAAATAAAAGATTTTCTTTTCATTTGTATTTTTGTGATGAGGTTGGGTGTGTAATTAAGTCTTATGACTGTAGGTGGAAACACCTTTTTTTGGACTCCAATCCAATCCCTTTGGCAGTTGATTTTCAAAAAATGAATATTTAGACAAGTGTAGTTGGATGGTGTATTGGCAAAGTTTCATCAATGCAGCATGTCCCATTCACATCACCACTACTTTTTTTTGTCGTATGGTTAGTGGCCAAACTGGTGTCAGAGTTTTCAAGCTGCCCTTAGGCCTCTGACTCAGCTTAACGACTGCTGCCTAGATGACAATTAGCCGGGACCGACTTTTAACGTGCCCCTCCGAAGCAAGGAAACGCTCGGTTCAAATGCCACTAAGTGGTGACCCATCTAAGGACTGACCTCGCCTGACGTTCCTTACCCAACTGATTGTGTATCGAACAGTGGTTATAACTGGCTATGAGCATCTCACCACCACTTATTCATCCACGTTTATGTTCCATTCTCTCTTTTTTCCATCCCAAGGTTGCCTGGAAGAAGTTGCGAATAGCGGATGAGGCCGCCCTTTGTATTTAAGTATATAAGCTTTATTTTATGTGTAAGTTTGTGTGTACAATAAAGAGTACATATATCTATATTTATTTTTTTCGCGTTATACTCAAATATGTTATACTCAAAACCAACCACAAAAACGCCAGTAAAGGTTGATTTTCAAAAAGTTGTGATACCCGTGTTTCATAATTTCTTTTGTTCCGTACACTGAAAAGTTTCGCGCCCTTGTGATGTAATATTTTTTTTTTCCATACAAACTTTGAGAGCCCATTTGACCCACTTAGGTGTGGAACTTCGAAAATCCGTTCACTCACTCAGCCTATTTGAATAATGTTGATTCCAAATTTCAAGATTCTACGTTAAATGGTTTTGGCTGTTTCGTGATTCTAATAAAACATCCTGTTCTTTTATTAATACAGATTAATATGTAAATATGAAAAAAAGAATCCGATATCATCAAGGAAAAAAAAACAAAGAAAACAATACAATTGTCCTATCACATGTATTCTGTACTATAGCCAGTAAGTCAAGTACAATATTATAATAAATGTTTTCATCCTTTTACCCACCTTAGGGGTGGAATTTCCTAATACCCTGAAATATTTTTTTTTTTACTGAAACACCATATACCAATTTATATGCGTTTAACTTCGAAAATCTCTAATTTTCATACAAACTTTCATCCCCTATTTTACCCCCTTAGGGGTAGAATTTTCAAAAATCCTGTAATATGTATTCTTTATTTTTAACTAACAGGCCAATTACTAAATTACATGAATTTAAGTTCAAAAATGACTGATTTTCATACAAACTTTCAACCCCAATTTTACCCCCTTAGAGGTGGAATTTCCAAAAATCCTGAAATATATATTTTTTATTTTTAACTTAAAGGCCAAATACTAATTTTCATTAATTTAACTTCAAAAATGACGGATTTTCAAACAAATTTTCATCCCCTATTTTACCCTCTTAGGGGTGGTATTTCCAAAAATCCTTCCTTAGTGGATGTCTACGTTATAAAAGGTACCTACTGTAAAAATTTCAAGTCTCTAACCCAAGCCGTTTAGGCTGTGCGTTGATATGTCAGTCAGTCAGTCAGTCAGTCAGTTTCTTCTTTTATATATACAGATTATGTACTTATTATTTTATCTTCTATACTATGTATCCACTGAAGTAGAACCGAAGTCCAAGGCAGTATAATAGATGTCCAAGTCAATGCGATACTCGTCAGAGTACCGAAGTCCAAGGCAGTATAATAGATGCCCAAGTCAATGCGATACTCGTCAGAGTACCGAAGTCCAAGTCAGTATAATAGATGCCCAAGTCAATGCGATACTCGTCAGAGTACCGAAGTCCAAGACAGTATAATAGATGTCCAGGTCAATGCGATACTCGTCAGAGTACCGTAATCCAAGGCAGTATAATAGATGCACAAGTCAATGCGATACTCGTCAGAGTACCGAAGTCCAACGCAGTATAATAGATGCCCAAGTCAATGCGATACTCGTCAGAGTACCGAAGTCCAAGGCAGTATAATAGATGCCCAAGTCAATGCGATACTCGTCAGAGTACCGAAGTCCAAGGCAGTATAATAGATGCCCAAGTCAATGCGATACTCGTCAGAGTACCGAAGTCCAAGACAGTATAATAGATGTCCAAGTCAATGCGATACTCGTCAGAGTACCGAAGTCCAAGGCAGTATAATAGATGCCCAACTCAATGCGATACTCTGTACATTGAATATTTTTCAAAAATTTCTATGTGGGGATACTATACTATCGACATAGAAGCCAAAACAATTTTTTTAAGTATTGTCTGTCTGTCTGTCTGTCGTTCTGGGTGTCCAGGTATCATTTGAAAACCCGTGGATGGATTTTGATAGGACTTTCACTGATGTGTTGTGTAGAAGTCCGAGCATAATTTTAATTTTTATTAATTATATTTTTATAATTGTTGTTTCTAAATAATTTAGATACTTATTATTATTATTTTTTTTTTTTTGCTTTTAAATTTTACGCAAGGTGGTGGTTTCATCTAAATCTCAAACTAAACCTCTATAAAATACGTTGATGTGATAGATATCGAAATAATTGAATCATTGATCTAGAAATACAAAAGATAGTAGGTACCTAAGAAAAAAATATAAGAAGTTATTGACCACTTAAAATAACATTTTTCAATCTATAAGACTAAAGCCCCTTCAGAAAGTTTGAGGTGTGGGGCCCTAGATGTTCAACAAGTACGGCAGCTTGCTTGGTGGATGTATAAAGTGTCTCCGGCGGCGGGCTTAAAGGTAAGACCAGGAAGTTTTCTGGTGCAGATCCCACAGGAGCATCCACGCCTCACGTATTATGTGCCGATGCGACAGCCGTGGGTAAGAATCCCACATACCCTGGTTGACCCCCACAGGTCCCGAGGACCTTTTGAAGGTTTCCCCGCGAAAAATAAAAGGGTCGGATCAAGTCTGACCGAATCTGATCAAGTTGAATGGAGATGGATCGTGATATGTCGAGTTTGATTTCATGAGTATAACGCGAAAAGTATATTAATATGTCAGGATGTATAGCCGACTATTAAATAGCTTAGATCATTTATAACCTGAGTACTGAATAATGTAGAGTACCTAATATTTTATCAAAACTACCTTTTATCAAATTATCGGATATTTATTAATGGTTTGGAGGTAGGTACCTTAACACAAAAGTCTCAAATATCAGTATATAATATTTATTAGATAACCGTGTTGATTATGACACGTTTGTTATCACAGAACATAAAGTAATTATTCCATTACACTATCAGTGACGAGAGAACCATATAAGAATATATGGGACTCCCCATGTGGTCTTCGCCAGCCCCTACAACCACTTCCAGCACCAGCTCCGAGTCATATATTATATGACTTATCATAAATACGACATAATAACGTTATAACACAATTTCATCATAACAATGTAAATTAAACAATACTAAAGATACTTAGCTTTCTAGAGATCCGTCGCCGGCTGAAGACTGTTCAAGACTGTCCGTTCTAAACAGTTACTACGTACTTATTTATATTAAATATCACCGATGCTAACACGTGCAAAGCCGCGGGTACAGCTAGTTTTTAACCGACTTCAAAAAAGGAGGAGGTTCTCAATTCGTCTGTATATATTTTTTTTTCTATGTATGTTCGCGCATAACTTATGAACCGATTTGAAAAAATCTTTCTTCCATCCATTCTTTAATCCGTTAATTGGGTCCCATAAAAAAATTATTGCTTAGTAATAAGTAGTTCCTGAAAAAACAAGAATGTTGACTGCGCAGGAAAGCTGCAGGAAAGCCTATATAGATGACTTTATGTCGCTTTTTATGGACAAAAATGGTCATAACTCTGGCAAATATTTACCAATTTCAATGATTCTTTTTTTATTCGAAAGAAAAAACCACTGTAATTTCATTACGATCGGATAAATTGTTTCTGAGTTTAAGAAACATGAATTATGTAAAAGTATGTGGACGATAATGTGAAATCATAATGATGTCATAACCTACCTAGATCATTTTACCGTCTTCGATGGTTCAATCTTTATGTATGAAAATATCACTAAAACGTATAAAATAAAAAAATTAAAAAAAAATTTGAACCGACTTCAATAACGCTAAAAAGTATAACATAATTTAAATATTATTGAAGTTGGTGCCAAATATACACAGCAGGTACGCTAACACCAACTTCTTTAATATTTAAATTATTTTATACTTTTTAGTGTTATTGAAGTCGGTTCAATTTTTAAAAAAAATATTTTATTGCCATAGATTTCATCAGTTTTGAGAAATTAGTCCAAATTGCCCATGGCCCTTTAAATTTTTTAGTGAAACCGAGGTGTCAGTATCTCATACCAGACAACCATACTAAAAACAATTCAGTAACAAACGCTATCTAAGACCAAGGCGCTTTTTAGATAATACAATGCAATACTTTTTTTTCTCGAGAGAAACCTTAAATAGGTCCCTGGGACCTGTAGGGGTCAACCGAAGTATGGGGGATTCTTACCCACGAAAACCCCCGCACCTGTTGCATTAGCACATGAGAGGCGCAACCTGAGTTCTCCGGTGGGATCTGCATCAGATACCTCTCAGTGCCAAGTCGTTGAGGCTGCCGCCGTAGGACGCATTATAGAGAGCGTTTGAGAGTGATGAGCAGCGAGGTAGCAGGGGGGGGAGAGAGAGAGAGAGGAGAGCATAGAATTGTGTGTTTTTAATGAGAAAGAGAGAGATCGTGTAAGAAATGAATCAAAAAAGGAAAGGGGGAGCAAAATGAGAGAGAGAGAGAGATGGGGAGAGTGAGAATGCGAGAATATTTTAAATATTTAACCAGATACTTTTGAATATAATAAAAGCGAGGGTGGAAGTGCGTGGGCCAACTAGTCTTTATAGATATGGAACGATCACCACATAACTTACTCTTCCGCCTTACAATCGCTACGTAAGCATGTCTACTTGAAATATTAATCAAAAATTGTAAAATTAACTTATCTAATCATACAGCCATCATTATACTCCCCGTTTCTGAAGCAACATGAATAATTAAGTAAGTATAACTAATAATGGCACTGCGAATAAAACAGACCTTTAATAATGCCGTGCATATTTTACCGACTAATTTCGCTCGTGTTGATCCAATTATATGAATATTGCCCTGGCAAGCGGGCCCCATGTTACGACTTTGATATTCACCCCAGTGAGTGTTGTAAAAAATATACGGATGTTGCCAGCTTCCGTCTAAATGACATTAATTATTAGTGTTCGTCTAGAGTGCTTTACACCTTTGCAAGCGGACTAAATTAGTTCCGATTTATGCCTCGATCAACTAATACACCCGCATTCTAGTTCTTAATTAAAACAAACGATATTATAATATTAATTGTCCACAAATAATGAATTTATCTAATACCAGGCATGCTCCAATTGCGTCCCTTTTATTCCTAATCATATATAAATTAAAATGTGAAAATATTTGCAAAATACGAATTCGTGGTCACTTGTGTTAATAGAAACTCAGCCTATTTTAATTATCTAATTAGTTTTTAATTTTAAATAGAACACAAGTTAAAACATCCGTTTTATTACCTCTGTCAAGATTTTTAGTTTACTTGATGCGATATTTTTGTGCTGTAATTGTGAAGAGACTAAATAAATTAAAGGGTGCGTTTGCATCCAAGCCAACGAAACACATTCGTAATTTGATGCAAATTTTAATTTTAAAAATTAATTCGAAACCAGCATCACCCCGGGATAACCCGTGATAACCCGTGGGGTGTCCGGGTAAGAATAGCACCCTCCCATCTTCTCCCGTGGGTTTCCGTAAGGTAAAACAAGAAGACGGGCAGAAACGTCTTTCTATTGATTACCTACCACCTATACTGCAATCCGGAAGACACCTGCCAAGCACAGGGATTATGGCAACCCCTCCATTCAAAGGGGGAGGCCTTTGTTCAGCTGTGGACGTATTTTGGCTGCTGCTGCTGATCAACCCGTGTGAGAAACGAACCATCTGAGTAGTAACAAATAATATGTAACATCGATTCAATCGCATTATCGCTGATCACTGCTACTGTAAGTAAGTGTCGTATATGCTGTAATTCTAAATCGAGTGGTTGATATACACAGAAAATAATAATAAAAAAACTAAATTCTATTTGACATAAAATAGTTTGTATTCAAACTAATATGTAAGTAGTTCTATATCCCAGTCAGACAGTTTTCAACATAATTACAAATCTGCTTAGCGGGCAAAGTCTTTTGAACTCAAAAGAGAGTATTTAATTAAACAAGATCTTTCTAAAAATGTGGTCTTTTACAAAAATAGTATATAAATTTACAGTATGCTTGCAAAAATGACAGTGGTAGCTGGGACTTTAGGAATACATTTTGGATGCTATTCCGCGTCGGAACCACAGAGTACTTTGATATAATATACAAGTCGGAACGCACCGAGAGGCTTAAAGTTGTACAATAATTAGCATAATAAACTTACATCATTTTAATTAAAATGATTACGTAGGTACCTAGTATCACTGAAATATCTTACATATTGAATTCCTTTCACCATCCTAATGTGAAGGTTTGAAGACATTATGTACACGATTTCTTACAATACATAAACAAACAAATACACAAGTTTCATTAAAGTAAAGCGCTCATGAGCAGTTGTAATCTCTGTTTTGTAAACCAGCATTTGGTTAAGCAGCAGCTGCCAAAAACATTCCTTTGGGTGGTCGTTGACTTACGACGTATGCTTCGGAGGACTTGTTTATAGTCGGTCCCGGTTGTTGTCCTCTAAGTACACAGGAGTCGATAAGCCAAGCAAGCCATATTATCTTGAAAATACATAAAGCAAATGCAAAGTAAGTAAAAGTAATGAAAAATATCTTCAAAGCATTAATAAAAAATAGATATTGGTTTACAGAGAATGTTTATTAAGAGTAATAAATAGATCCAATCCGCGCATAACTAGTTAATTCCGCGGGAGGCAATCCGACAAAGTTTAATCAAAAATTATTCGACGCCTCACTGTAGTTCCAATCAAAGTTTTCGAGAAGCGCTACTGTTGTCACCGAGATGAAAGATAGTTGGACTGTTTTGTATATTACATTACAATGCAAGGAACTGTGTTTCTTTTGTTTACATACAAATGAAATTAATGAATCGTACACCACGCTAATGAAATATATTCTCAAAGGTGCCGTTTTAATTAAATCCAAACATGAAACAACCCCACCGTTGCGTTATACTTATTTTCACTATGTACGTAATAAAGTTTACCCTCGCTGATGATAATTGACGCAGAGAGTATTGAAATACATACCGTAGTAGAATTCCACAGTGGTAACTAAAAGCAATCTATTTGCAGTATGGCTGGTGGTCTAATTTACTAATAAGGAAAGTAACCTTGTGCGAATGATCGTCTAGGTACGTAATGTCCTCCTGGCCGACACGACAACAGCGATCTTTAACCCTTAGCCACTTACCATTAGTTTTGCTTCCGTAACAACTTACCACCGGTCAGGGAGACCGTTCGCTTTAAGTGGCTCAGTTATAATAAATCGTTAAAAACAAAGGGTTTATTTCAATAAAATAGACATTTCTAAAGTATAAACTATTTATTAAAAGGAAAAAACACGAAATAAAATCAACTCTTTGGAAAAAAAAAACATAACTTCTAGTCAGACTTAAAATTTTAACAAAAAGTTACGACTTACTTGGTAACTGAGATCGTAAATAGTAGAACTACTAAATAATTACTTTTTTACTTATTTTCTAAAGTTTAGTAATCAAATAACACAGAAAACCTATTTTTGGCTCATATTTGTCCTTTTTTCTGTAAAATTGCAACCTACTTATTTATAGTTTTTCTCGGCAGCTACTGCACAGCTTATTTGAACATTCGAGGCATATTGGGGCTTTACATTCAAAACACAGGTACTGTGTCTTGCGTTTTTTCTTTGGGTCACAAGTGGAGCAAGTCTTACGTACTTCCTACCAACTGCAACTGCTGGAGTATCTGTACCATTGATAATCTGATCCACTAGCTTCTTCTAGAACGTGGTGGTCACTAATATCGACTTCAACATCACTAAAATCTCCATTTCTTATGTCTTCTTCATCTGACAGGTCCTTTTCTAGCCATCTACTAATAAGTTCATCATTAGCAGCCATTATTCACTGCAAACTGCAAAAAATAAGGATAAAAAAAAATCACGTAACCACTTACCATCGGTATCACAGACCGCTGACGATGTTTAGGCACTTACCGTGAGCAAACGCGGGCACGTGCGACGTCGTTGGCGGCTCGCGCGACACTGAGACGAGCGGGGGGAAGGTACACGGACGCACGAAACTCAATGGTGCGCTGACGCCAAAATATAAACAAAATACACTTCGACGGAGTCTGAGAGACCGGTGGTAAGTGGTTGAGGGTTAACAAGATCAGGTGTCTACGGGGGAGATGTTATAGTACACAAGTGCTTGAGTAGACACATGTGTACTCTCTCTTCCTTTACACTCACAAATCGATGAACCAGAAGACGGTCACGACCGGAGAGAGGTCTGACGCAGAACCGACTTTTTACTTCCAAAGCATGGATCATGTAACTTTCCAGATGATCAGGTTATCGGCCTGCATTGTCCTAGCCAGTAAGGAACAACGACACAAAGTCGTTGCTTCCTGTGGGATTTGAGCCCGGAACCTCCAGTTTGCAAAAAAGCGTCTCCCCGCTGCGCCATGGAGACTACTAAAACAAAGGGACTAAGGGACCGTCCAGATACGTACTACAGTGTCAGATATTCTGCCATTGAGCAGCAGTGTGTAAAGATTGCTGTGTTCCGGTGTGAAAGGTACTTTAGCTGGTGAAATTACTAAAAAAAGAGACGGAATAACTAACGTCTCGGGTGACGAGTGGCAGTGCAATGCAGCTGTCTATAGGCAGGCGTGATGTTTGTCTCGTCACTAGGTTGTATAAAAAAAGGCGATGTTACCAAATTGGTAATGGCATATCTAAAATACTCCAAGAATCAATTAATCAGTCGACGTAACTGTTTGCCGTGGTTTTTCATTTCATTATCATCGGGCAATTTAAGGCGTCACCAATTGCACGCCACTTGCTTCGATCTTCTGCTTTCCTCTTCCAGCTCATGCCTAGCACTCCTCATGCATCGTTCATCTACCTAGCCCGAGGATGTCCTGCGTTACTTACTGATTCAAAAACTCCGAGGCGGCTGACGACGCGGTGTAGGCCCTGCGTCGAATGTGCCGAGGGAGCGTTCATTTCTGCTCCCCTCTGGGAGTGTCCGTCAGGATGACCGGACCACAGCACGGATTCACGTGAAACTTTACCAAGATTTAGTACCTATTTTGTACTATTTTGTACCTATGTTTAAATATTTTGTACCTCAGTAATAACAAAGTTATTTAATAAATAAAGTGGGAAGCCATTCTGACGTCAGGATGGCTTCCCACTTTTTACTTTGGTTACTTACGGTCCATATATTGCTGAAATCTTTGCATAATAATTTAGTACCTTTTTTGTACCTACGATAAATATATGAATATTTAATGTATTCCATTTAAAAATTACTTTTATAACATTATAAACAATTATATATGGAGCATCATTCATCTGACATTTGTCTGACATATTATAATGTAACATGTAGTCCCCTATCCTGCGAAACAGAGCAAGTATTCAGTATTTTCTTTAGGATATTCCGACCCCGCTTTGCATTTCATAATTCTCCATCACGGCATACATTCATTGCAGTAACAATCATGTGCTACATTCGACCCTCTCTGATGAAATTTAATAGATCACGTTTGAAACTTCATCAAAATTTAACAACGTAACCTGGTAACGGCGGGCAAATAATATTATTAATTGTTATTGAAGTTAGAACTGCACAATTTCTTAACTTTTTTCAATTACGATTACGTATAATAATATAATATTCTGGGACAATCCACACACGGTCATCAGATCCCAAACTAGGCAGAGTCTGTATGATGATAGTATATGCTTATATACTTTTTTTTGTAAATATATACTTAAATAGATAAATAGCACCCAGACACTTGGTGGGAATCAAACCCACGACCTATGTAGCGGGCAGTGTGTCTGACCGCTAGACCTGTTGGTCTAGCGGTCAGACACACTGCGCGCTGATAAATATGTATGACGGGCCTGTTGGCCCGTCATACATATTTATTGTAAATGACAAAAGAAACTGACATATATTAAATGTGATCTATTAAATTGGCCCTACTTTAGGTAAGTTTTGCACTTCCGAGTTGCTAGGAAATTTCGAGTGCGGGTCCTAGACGTCCATCAAATAGGGCGGCTAGTCTTTCTTGTAGTCATAAGCACTAGCTTGGCTGCAATCCCACCTGATCGAAAACTTATTAAAAGGATATTTACTCCCATGAAGACACCCACATTAGATTATTATAAGACGAAGGTTCTTAGGAAAAAAATTGCGCAGTAAATTAGTTAATTAGGTGGGTGGCGCTGCATGGAACGTACTTACCCAACCTCAAAGCAAATAAAAAACATAAAATTATTTTCAATATTGGTCGAAATGGGTCGTCAAAATTTCAAAGTGTGCCTTCTATATCGAGTTCATCGATATACATCGATAATGACCAAAAATGTTCGTCCCTCGATACGGCCCAAAAAATCCATGTGTATGCAAGCCCAGGGTTTCTCTGGCCATGGCCAGAGACAGGGCATGGGCGGCGCTTCACTCTCTGCAATGCATATCCAACAATCGCGACAGATTCTTTCGATAGCTTCGTCAATACTTTGCCACCACACGTAGCTCCTAGCGAAAGATTTCTTTATATCTATAAGCTTCTGGCACAACCACCCTATGGCCCCACATCACACAACCTAATTCTTCATACAGTTATTTCCAGCGATTGAAGTAAGGCCGAAGAGATATTATTTCATTCTCAGTGGGCCATTCGTCCCGTATGTATCTTAATACTCTGCCTATTAACTGATTACGGCTTGTTTGCTGTTTTATATCATTATAATCTACTAACATGGCACTTTGCGCAAAATGTAAATAAGATTGTTCCGGAACGCAAACGCTTTGTGTAGTTTTAGTCAAAGCTGGCAATCGTGATAACCCATCTGCTCTATTTTCTTTTGACTTTACATATTATATGTCGAATGTATGTGCTGATAATTTAATAGCTCACCGCTGTAACCGACTCGCAACCAACGAGGGAACCCCCTGCTTAGGCTCAAAAATAGTCACCAAGGGTTTGTGGTCGGTACGCAATTTAAAACGTCTCCCATATAAATACTGGTGCAACTTTTCTAAACATAACACTATAGCCAGCGCCTCGCATTCAATCTGAGAATAGCGTTTTTCAGCTGCGGTAAATGCCCTCGACACATACACAACCGGTCGCTCACGCACCCCACGGCCATTCACGCATCCGTCCCAAACTGTAGCCAAAGTTCAAGTTCCCAGAGAAACAGGTGGCAGAAGTTTTTATCGTCAATGTTAGAACTAACAAATTTATGGGTTTTACTCCTCTGCCTGGATGCAGGAAAGGGGACTACATGGTTTGTGAAGTATAATATGTCAGATGAATGATGCTCCATATATAATTGTTTATAATGTTATAAAAGTAATTTTTAAATGGAATACATCAAGTATTTATATATTTACCGTAGGTACAAAAAAGGTACTAAATTATTATGCAAAGATTTCAGCAATATATGGACCGTAAGTACCCAAAGTAAAAAGTGGGAAGCCATCCTGACGTCAGAATGGCTTCCCACTTTATTTATGAAATAACTTTGTTATTACTGAGGTACAAAATATTTAAACATAGGTACAAAATAGTACAAAATAGGTACTAAATCTTGGCAAAGTTTCACGTGAATCCGTGCTGTGGTCCGGTCATCCTGACGGACACCTCTGGGAGACGTTCTAGCAAGCGCCTAGCGCTGGAGAAACTATATGGGACTAATCCCACCACTCATGCCCACCACTGTGACTCCTGTCAGCCAGGATCTATCCTGTTAACCTGGAGAAACTATAGTGAAGGTCCAAACGGAGAGCCTAGAGCCGTCTTTCTATAGCGTCAATGAATGCCACCAGGGAGGAGTGGGTAAAATCCCGGCCTCAGCCCCTACGGAGACTTCTTTCCGCCCGTCAACAAAAAAAAAGTTGTACAAAAAAAGGCTATGTTACCAATTTGGTCCTATGTTACCAATTCCGTTATCATCGGGTAAAATAAGGCGTCACCAATTGCACGCCATACTGGCTTCAATCTTCTGCGTTCCTTATCCAGTCCTTGCCTGCCGTCTCCATACATCGTTGATCCTTCTAGCCCGAGGACATCCTACGTTACCTACTGATTCACGGTCTCCACTTTAGCTGCATCGGCTATCCGTTTAACGGATTCATGGCCAGCTCACTGTCACTTTAGGTTGCTAAGCTGATGGCTTATAGATATCGATAGATAGCCTTGGTTCTCTATCTGATCATCTAGTTACTAAATTACCGTGCGTGAATGTAGCTTGGAAAATATTATTATTCGACTACTACCTGGTTCCACCACTACTATCTGAACGACGCGGACGTCTGAGGAGTATGTTATCCTTTGCATACGTTGTTATTAAAATATCCAGTGAAATTGTAAACAGTCCTTACAAGAGCGAGACTAGTGAAGAATGGTTATGTCCGCTAATCTCATTTGTAATGTGTGCTCTGTCAAATCGTCATAATAATGATTCATTGCAGTAACTGAACTGGGATTATAACAACAAGAACCCAATGAATTGTTTATTTTAGTTTTTAATAATAAGAAATTGTGTGGACAATGGATCCAATTGGGTTGAAGTACGTTCCAGCGGATACCGGTCCCTACTCATAACCACCAACTAGAAAAGTAGTAATAGTGTGGTGTGTTATAATATCAAAACTACAATAGTTTGAGAATGCAGATGGATTTAATAAGAATAGACAGGGCACACAGTACTTGTAGGTGAAGCCACCTAAAGTAATACCAAATCGCAAAATGACCACAGTGTAAATAAAACAGCACAGTATGTACGGTTGATTCTACGAATAAAAGTCTGTGATCATACTCACAAACGTTTTTAGGGTTCCTTACCTAAAAGGTAAAAGGCACCCTTATGGTGAGACTTCGTCTGTCTGTCTGTCACTCCTGTATATATTTCAGGAACGACAGATGCAATCGATTTGAAACTTGGAATAGTTTTAGATCTTACTTACCCAACCGATGGGGTTGGGTTAAATAAAAAATATATAGTTTTTCTTTTCATCAAAATTTTAAAGTGAGACTACTATATCGGCTTCATTTGTCCATTGCAAACCTGATTTTAAAAATGACTAAAAAATACCGTTCGTTCTAATACCCCCTTATCTCCGAAGTTTGTGGAGAGAAAAATCTGAAATAATTATGAATAATACATGCTTACCTATATTTTACAGGAAAAATAAAATGATCTTTCTAAGTTGTACAGTTTTTTAGTAATCCTAAAAAACCTCGACAAGCTAACTTAGTTTTTCGGTTTTTTTTTTTACTACCTGAGGTGTTACATGAATAGTAAAATACTTTAATACGTCCAAAGATGGTATGGAACCGTCGGTGCGCGAGTCCGACTCGCACTTGACCGGTATTTTTTTCTATTGCTACATTATTTCTTACTACTTTAGGTGGTTTCACTTAGTAGTACTGTGCGCCTCTTTTATTCTTATTCTGTTGGTCTAAATTTTACCTAAAAGAATTACTGGCTTCAAGAACCTTAAATGTACTTTAATGACTAGCGCGGAATACTGCAACTGTTCCTAAGTTCCTTCCGGTCTGTAAAATACCGTCATGCGTATTTAGAAAAAGTTAATCATAAGGAAGGGATATCGTACCTTAACTGGGTACCTATATAATAATATATATATTTTTTAATTAAATGGGTCACAACTTCGCGTGCATTGGTGCGGGTATTATAACATATCTTTGGTTTAGGTATAATATCGTTGGTTAAAATAAAATAAAACAAAAGACCTATTTTTGATTCGTACTAGCTGCATCATCGCTGATCACTTATCCAATATATGTATAAGTATCTACCTACTAACTGGTGGAAAGGTGAAAAATAAAAACATCTAGAAAAGTCCAGTTCAGCATGTCCACAAGTCAAACAATATTCCGGCTGGTGAGTGCGGGCGAAATTGAGCCAGAATCATTTATTAAATGGGGGAGGTTACGTGGGTGCACGAAATAGGAGGGGAAAGGTGCGGCGCTGCATTTTGCATGAGTTCAGGGTTGGCTGCTCGATCTGCCCCGTCCTACTCTCCATCGCACACCTACACAACTATAGCCAACTAATCGTTGGATTTTATTTCCATTTGCACGATTCAAGTGTCAATTGCTTTTGCGATGTCGCAAATTAGGTAGTCGTGGAATATTTATTACCTACTGTGCGAATACGGTGGAAAATTAGTTTTATAACTTGTTGCTTTGAGTTGTTGGTAGCTATCAGAAAGAAGTAATTAGGTAGTAAACGGGATGAATGCCTGGGTAGAAAAATACCTAATTGACTGTAACTAGTCCGTCAGTTAGATTATCAAAAAAATATTAGACATGTGTTTTTTTATTTAGCAAATCCATAAAACTTGACAAAGATAAAGAGGTTCAAAGTTCGGGGTGGTTCGGGAGTGGAGGCTCGTGACGTACCGCATCAGTATAAAGTGTACTGAGGCGTGACGTCATGCGGAATTTCAGCTCCAAAATTTTTCTACAAAGATAATGTATAAACCGATGCCGCTCCACAGTATGCTTTTTACATATACCTATGTATATTTTTAAGTAACCTGATGTAATTCTAATGAGTAGCAATGCTTTGAATCTCATCTTATAGACAGCATTTATTTAAATTGCGAGAGAATTTGCGAGGGTCAGATTTATACCTACTCGAAGATTATTTTATGTAATTTATACATGCTGGTGCTTGTTTGCGTGCCACCATTACAGTTAGGAGCGATTCAGCCGTATAATTATATACACTCAGAACTTCATACCCTTATGAAATGAGACTAAAGTACGTTGGGGACTTATTCGTAGACCACTTCTTCGTTGTGTTCAAAATAGATTTCTTTGGTTCTAAACGACGAGGCATCAAGCCTTATATTGAATTTTGTGATATTTTTTGTTAATTTAATCAACGTTTAGTAGACACCTACTCATGCCCATGTCATAACTACAATTAAGTATTCGTATTTAGTTACAGTTTATTATTTATTCGCTTGAGACATTGAGACATAACTAAGATTTATAAGATAACTAGCTGTCCCGCGCAGCTCTGCTTGCGTAATTTTCTAATTTTGTGCACATTTTTCTTTCTTTGTTACCTTCTCGTGACAGTAATAATCACAAAAAAAAGAATTAGCGTAATTGGTCCTGCCGTTCTCAAGTTATAGCGTGACCAGGAGAAATTCGGGTTTATTTTTATATATACTTACTTATATATAGAAGATAGATAGATATACTTTGATTTCTGCCTGTCAATGCGAATAATGCTACTAATATGTTCCTGATAGTTATAGGGTTACTAGCAATATGAGAGTAGTGTATAATACTAAGGTTAGTTGAACGCTATGCTCCCTAAATTAGGGTGAATGTTTTATAAGGGCCCAGGTAGAGGGCGGGGGGTGGAGAGATCGGCGGAGAACGTTCAGGAGTCGTCGGCGCGGTCTGCATATTGCATTAGATTTAAATTGTTTACGTCTTTAAGAAAGAAACTTATCCAAACTGGGCGAAAGACAGGAAACTTAGGCACTGATGTTGGTAAATTTAATATTACCGCTTATTATTTTTACGTGATGGTTAGGTACTACAAGCTTTCCTCCACTTTCAGTACTTTGCCAGCCTGTATTAGGTACATGATGGGAAACTAGCATGAAACATTTATTGAGAAAAGAGGATGAAAATTTTATAAAAGTGACGTTATTCCCTCAGCCATTAATCCTATACATACACAGTAACACGTATATTACTCTGAGGTATGTGACATATACAAAAAGAAAATTCTCAAGTTATTATTTCGTGACGCTGACATTCCGTCATCAGTGAGCGACTTGGCGCCAATTTTAGAGTTAACTTTGGTCTTTGTTAGTGGCGGCTTCTCGTGTGGCAGGGTCACCCCCTTTCCTTCAATATGGTTGAGGGGAGCGACTGCTGCTTGAGTTAACTCATGCGCGGGTACTGCTTGGTCGGACTGGTCCGACTACTGTCCCTTTAGCCTTTTAGTTTGTTGTATTTTCGTCGTTTTTTTTTCTTTGTCTCTCTTTCTCTTGTTTTATCTTTCACACTGTCGCTGATGCTGATCAAATTGTATCAAGACAAAAACTGTTTAAAAATAAGTGAAAAACTGACAAACACACTGAGTTTCTTACCGGATCTTCTCAGTTGAGGCTGACCCGATGGTAGCTTTTAAAAAAATTGACCGTTCAAAATTGACCGTTCAATAGGCTAACTATTTGATATAAATATTTTTAAATTTGAATTGCATTTTACTAGTGTTTTGTATTTATTTTACTCAACTTTATGCGTGAGGTAGCTTAGAATCTATAATTTGACATCAAGACATAAAATAAAAATGATGCAAGTTCACTATACGTAATCTACTTTAAGAAATAGTATTACTAAGTAGGTTTATGAATTTTAATACCACCATGATTAATATATATATAACAATGCCTAGTTGCCTCTAAGTATTTAAACTATAATGTAAAACAAATGTTCAATTGTAATAACTTCAGCGAACATGTGTCTTAGAAAAATATAAACTAAACTGCATAAACTACGATAGGCGAACCATTGTTCTGCTTCTTAAATACGAAGGAGAGTGGTATCAAATATCAGTCAGACGGTGGCACTACTGCTGAACGCTCGTTAACCATGAAGATCCTAGCAATAGCAATAGTTATACTATGTCTTAATCAACATGTCTCCTGCCATCCATTATTTGATTTCATGGTAACAGCTCTTACTGAGGTAGCCAGCACTCTCACAAATTCTTTGAAAACTTTAAAAAATAAAATAAAATTTTTGTTTGGAAGAGATCGGAATCCAGTGACGTCACAAAGAAGAATATTTAACTTTGCAAATGTTACAACTACAGAAAAGGTTGAAATTAAGTCCTGGAGCGATCTAGTTGGAAAAATACCACTGACGAAGGAAATGCTCAATATCAGCCAACGGAAACGTACAAAATCAGAACCAACAATACCGATGTCTACTCCAAAAATGATCACAAACCACGGCCGGAAAGCACAAACACACATAGTTCTCACTAAAGATGGTTATCTGCTTACTTTACATCGAATACCACCCAGCTCAGCTAAAGCCAGTAACTTGAACAGTACAAATGGATCAGTTTTGCTTCACCACGGCTTGCTCGGTAGTTCTGCAGACTGGGTTCTATTGGGACCTAAAAAATCTCTTCCCTATCTTTTATCGGACGCCGGTTACGACGTGTGGATGGTAAATGCCAGAGGCAACTATTATTCACGAAGTCATTTTTCACTGAAGGTAGATTCCAAGGAGTTCTGGAAGTTCTCTTGGCAACAAATGGGAGAGTACGACTTGCCAGCAACCATCGACTACATCAGAAAATTCAAGAATTCCACTGACCCCATAAATTTCATCGGTCATTCGATGGGTGCCACAGCTCTTTTAGTGTTATTGTCGACGAAGCTGCAGTACAACGGATATTTACGGATTGGCATTCTGTTGGCTCCTCTAGCTTTTATGACCAATATTGATGGCCCGTTAAAACACCTGGCGACTGTGGCATCAAACCCGCCTGAGCAATTAATGAAGGTATTAGGTATCGATGAGTTTGTGCCATCCAGGAAAATGCCAAACGTTTTGGTTACAAGATATTGCAATGGATCAAAAATATTTTGCAGTAATCCTTTGTTTTTCTTAAGTGGTGAGATGATTCAGAATGGTACAAGGGAACCTGGTTTTATCGAGAGGTTGTTTCAGCATGTGCCAGCTGGCGGATCAACGAATACGATCTTGCATTACGCTCAAGTGGCGAGCAACAAAAAATTCCATATGTCTGACAACGCTCATTCTGAATTTCCATTGAACCAAATCACACTACCGATGGCATTATTAAGTTCTACCGGAGACTGGTTGTCAACTGTTCCAGACGTTTTAAAGCTGTATTTTAGCATCAGGCACCCTATAGAACATTATATTATACAGAGTAAGAATTTAAGTCATACAGAGTTTGTATGGGGATCGAATGCTGATGAATTAGTTTTTCCTAAGGTGATGGATTACTTGGAGAACGGTTTAAATCTAAATATTGTTAAGACCAATGATATTAACGATACGATTTACTAGTTAATATGTAAACTATTAATAAAACTTTTAAATATAATGTGCTGTATTTCATTTTCAAAACTACAGGCAGAACTAAAGCTCAAACAAAACAATCTAAACCAGCATCCAATGGGTCGGAGCAGACAATATAAAGAGGAATGAGTAAAAAAGCAGGAATAATTTGCAAAACAGATTAGCATTTATACCGTTAGGAAAACATTATTCAAGCTACATTGTTTAACTACAATCCTTTATTTTAATTTGCCGACGAAAGATATTCTAATGCAAATAAAACTCATCGTATTAATATTTATATTTTTGGAAAAAATATCAATGTGTAAAAGAATGTATGGGCATACCATAAGGATATCTTCATTTCAATAATTTTACAAGTAATAATCATCATCATAATCAGCTGAAAAATAAGGCCTCCCCTTAGAAGGGAGGGGTTGCCATAATCCCCACGCTTGGCACTCGGTTTGGGGATCGCAGTTTAGGTGGTAGATAATCCAAAAGAAAGACGCTGCAGCCCGTCTTCTTGTTTTCCCTTAGTCGCTTTTTACGGACACCCAACGGGAGGAGATGGGTGGTTGCTATTCTTACCCGGACACCCCACGGTAATAAAAATACGCTGTAGTAATCTTTAAGCGCAAAAAGAGTATTATATATAAACTGTAGGTCAATAATATTATTTGAAACTGTAGTATTTTATTAGGATACTTATAGATATTAGTTAGTAGTTTCATGATGCATAAAATCGACTTAGAAGATTTTTAAATCATAAAATATGAATTTAGTTTAAATTTTCAAGTTAATGCTGGTGTTATCGTACTATAAGTATCTGGTATACCTTCTAACAATATTTAATTTTAGTGTTAAAACTGATTATTTTAAATAGCTAGTTACCGATATGTACTTATGCATTTGCCTTGGCTCTTATTATCGATACTTATAATATTTATGTGATTTTCAGGAACTTTTACTGTAGTTATATGTTTTGGGCAGTAATTAGATATAATTTGTGGTTTCTAAGATAGGTTATAAGTATATCGATTGCGTTAGTTAAAAATATCACACTTATTCTTTCTTAACTTACCTACTGATAAAGTCGAGATCATGCATTATTATTTTAAAATAGTATCTTAATTAATGATCACTTTTTAAAACAGTTCTATAATAGTGTAATGAAATATATTACCACAGATCAATTAAAATTCATCAAATTTAGTTAAGCACTACTTATTCTTGTAACTAGATTAATTGAGTGAAACTACAAGTTTGTTATTGAATAAATGATTTATTGAATATAATTATTTATTTTTAATGTCTTGGGTGACGAGCGGCATTGTAGTGTAGCAGTGTAAGCGCTGGCGTGTCTTGCACAAAAACCTGTAGTTGTAACACATGTGGACAGTAATATATCCTGCGTGGTTGACAGATCTTCCCGTAGCCGTTCCAAGGGTCGTCAGTTAAGAGTCATTTCTGCGATTAAACCGCCTTAGGGCTCCCACTCATAACTGCGATGCGATGCGATGCGGCGAGAAACAAATGAATTTTCCAATACAAGTTCCTTCAACTTGTATCGAAAATTATAAATTTGCTGTGTTTCTCTCGCTTTGCCAAAGAGGGAGTGGACTTTGTCTTTCCTGCTCCTCCTGTTCACTTTTCTGATTAAATTCGATGCGGGTTCCAAGACAATTTAGCGTTTCCTCGGGACTCGCTGATGGTCAAACCTCGGTGTCTTCACTGGTCACCACTATAGATCCTGGCTTACAGGAGTCACAGTGGTGGGAATGAGTTGTGGGATTAGTCCCAAAGAAAGATCTTCCCGTAGACTGCCTTAAAATATTAGCAGCATCCGTGGTGCTTTATGGTTGGACTTGCCTTTGTTTGTCCGCCTGTAAGTCTTCTTTTTTGAGGTTATATCGACCTTGTGTTAATTCATTGTTTTTCTTCCATTTTGCAAAGGAGGGAAGTGGAATTTATGTATTTCCAACTCCTCCTATCTACCTTTTTGATCAAATTTGTTGCGCATTTCAAGACAATTTAGCGTTCCACTGGGACTCATCGATGGTCAAACCTCGATGTTTTTAGTGGTGATCACTATAGATCCCGGCTTACAGGAGAAACAGTGGTGGGATTAGTCCAAATACTGACCACTGGGATCAAATTAGTCAGCTCAGTAAGTAGGTATACCAACCTGTCACTTTTGGATGTTGCGCCCTGACCACTATATATTATTATTAACTAAGTAGGTACGTTAAGAGATGGTAGCAATACTGAGTGTTCACGGAACTAATAATATAAATGGGAATTTAACTTCGCTTTCGCTTCAGAGACTCTTTAAATCTATACAACATATTATGCCGGAGAGATTATGCCGGTGTAGTGTGTATATGTGTAGATCAGACCAACAATAATAACTAAGAAGACCTGAGTGTACACCGGCATAATTGTGACATAAGGACGTTCAACATCTCAGTCCTCCCGTGACCATGGGTGCTGCAAAGCATTCGAAACGTCGCCGTCGGGATAGTAAAATCAAAAAAAAAATGTGCGTGCGTGGAGTCCCTCCGCGCGGAAGAAGTGAAACTTCATTCTCGCTCTGTCTCTTTCTATTCCACCTCCCCGCGCAACGAAGTCAACGAAGTCAACAAAGTCAACGAAGTTAACGGAGTCGGCGGAGTCGGCGGTGTCGGCTGAGTCGGCGGAGTCGGCGGAGTCACTCACTCACTCACTCACTCACTCCCACCTCACAACACCTATCATTTAACGCCTATCGTCTATCAGCTATCATTTAACGCTTAACGCGTTATGTGATAACATTTTTGGAAGTCGCATAAGAAGTTTCACTTCAATAAACCGCGATAAAATCCGTAAAAGTAGTTTGATTTTAATACGCCCTAGATAAAAAAGTAATAGATTAGGTGCGTACCTAATCTATTACTTTTATCATTGCCCTAATTGTGTAATCTTTTAAATTTTTACTCTTAACAGTGAAGTTCATCGTATTCACCTGCGACTCCTGATTAGAGACTCTAATTCTATTTGTGTACATTCTAACTGTTGTGTTCTCATTCCTAAAGGTTAGTCAACCACTTCCCCTTAGGAATCTGTTAGCGTAGCGGTCTCCAGGCTTATCAACACACCTTCTCCTTCTCTACCTATACCGTTACGTTACATGGCTTTGAAGTGTGTGTGTGTGTGTGTGTGTGTGTGTGTGTGGTGTGTGTGTGGTGTGTGTGTGTTTGTGTGTTAGTGTGTGTGTGGGGTGTGCCGTATTTTTTATAAAAGCTTTTTTTTTTTAAATTCTATTTTTTTTTTTAAATGGCGGAGTTTCTGCGTCACGTGAGCGCTTTCATAAAGTTAACCAATTTAACGCTTAACGTTTAACGAGTTAAATGAAAAAAATTTTGGAAGTCGCATAAGAAGTTTCACTTCAAAAAATGTATACCCGAATAATTATTTTCTTTATACCTCGAATAGAACTAAAAATTATTATTTTTATAATAAGGAACTTCGTTCCTATCCGGTGTCCCACGACACCACAGGGTTTTTTTTAAGTATTTTACTTGATCAATTTTAGCATGACGGAGGATTTCAGGTACAAGACCACCGTAAGACTACTGGAGTAGTCGTAAGTGAAGATAATGTGCCTCTGAGGAAGGTTATTTTGACTTTTCTAGGTACTCTAATCAACAAATCGTGATACAAATAAAAATAATTTTTACAAAAAAAAGAACCGCTTTCAAAATGCAACTAAAAAGCCTGAAATAATTTCTAAGAATTTGGTTTTTAACCGACTTCAAAAAGGAGGAGGTTCTCAATTCGTCTGTATATATTTTTTTTTTATTTTTTTTTATGTATGTTCGCGCATAACTCTGTCAATTATGAACCGATTTGAAAAAATCTTTCTTCCATCCATTCTTCAATCCATTGATTGGGTCCCATAAAAAAATTATTGCGTAGTAATAAGTAGTTCCTGAAAAACAAGAATGGTGACTGCGCACTGAGAGCTGCAGGAAAGCCTATATCGATGACTTTATGTCGCTTTTTAAGGACAAAAATGGTCATAACTCTGGCAAATATTTACCAATTTCAATGATTCTTTTTTTAATCGAAAGAAGAAACCACTTTATTAAATCTGTATGAATTTTATTACAACCGGATAAGAACTTCCTGGAGGAACATGAACGATGTGGAGGAATTTATCTGGTAAAAACCATAAAACTGATGTTCTCCATTACATTGCTCTGACAATTATGAACCGATTGCGATGATTCTTTTTTTATTCGAGAGAGTAAACTACTATGATGATTCCATGCAAATTTCATTACGACCGGATAAATAGGTTCTGAGTTTCTGAAGAAACATGAATTATGTAAAACTATGTAGACGATAATGTGATCATAACCTATCTAGATAATTTTACGGTTTTCGATGGTTCAATCTTTATATATGAAAATATCACTAAAAAGTTTAAAATAAAATCTTTTTAAAAAAAAATTGAACCGACTTCAATATCACTGAAAAGTATAAAATAATTTAAATATTATTGAAGTTGGTGCCAAATATACACAGCCGGTAAGCTAACACCAACTTCAATAATATTTAAATTATTTTATACTTTTCAGTGATATTGAAGTCGGTTCAATTTTTTTTTTAAAAGATTTTATTACATCTACATTGTTGGATTTGGACTACAACATAATATAAATACATATTACTATCAAAGACGGCGCCAAACTGGAAAACAGTTAGGTACCTACTGCCCTTGTAAGTATTTGCTAGACGTTAGGCGCCGACTTAGATAGTAATATGTATTTATAATATGTTGTAGTCCAAATCCAACAATGTAGATGTAAAAACCACTAATTCTTAGAAATTATTTCAGGCTTTTTAGTTGCATTTTGAAGGCGGTTCTGTTTGGTATTTAAATTAATCATGCATTTCTGAACGCTCTCTTGTGACGTAAATGACGTATTTCCAAATCAACCAACCCCGTTCTTCCTTGAGTAGTCTATATCCGCTTAGTTACCTTTTAACCACGAACCTAACAGCGCGCCGCCACCGTTCGCGATAGTGCTTCTATTGCCTATAACTGTGAATTTTTGTGAACTTTTTGTGTCGACACATTGTGCCTGGTACCAGCTAATCATCAGGTGAGTGGTGCTAGCTGTTTCCTGCATTTTTCCTTGTCTGTTACCTGCGTTTTACAGCGTCGAGTAGCGTTCAATACCTACTAGTTTAATACACCTAATACAGTCCACACTTAAAAATATTAAAACCGCTATTTCTTGGCTTCTAGCCATATTTTAAACCCGCCACTCTTTTTTGGTCCATCTCACCGGATTTGATACCTTTTTTGGTCCCATCCAATGGTTTCATTATTCGATTATCTAATCGCTATAATTATCTATCTGTCTGTGAAATAACATTTAAAAGCCTATTTAATTATAAATTATTCCCGCCCGCTTTGATAATATACATAAGTCATAAGTATATTCAATCGCTTCTAGATTTCTGCAATCTAATTCGCAGGCATTTATTTGTGTTGAAGGACAGTGCTTATAGAGTGATAATCGTAATTACGTACTTAAAATTATTTTCTTTACAATCATACGCTGTATGCAGGTAGCATTCTGTGCCCCGCTTGGCTCGCGTCGCAGCTAATACGTGCCACCTACCTACTTAACGCGCTCATTTCACTTCACAATACGCTAAGTTATTAAAATATTAATAATATTATATTTTACGCTCGCTAATTATTTAATTAGTTATAGGTTATTAAAGCTAATTAAATAATTTCATAAGTGCATATCTCGGTAGTTAGGGTAACTCATTCGCTTAGTTGTAATCGTTTTTAAATACTTAGGTACCGCTTTAATTTAATAGCAATTGGTTTTTAAGCTATTAAAACCAACAAACGCATACTTTATTTATTATCGCTTGCTTTTATTAAATTAATCCGCTGAATAATGAGTAAATCTAGGGGTGAAGATCGGTCGCCATGCCGGGAGGACCCAAAGGTTGTCATTCTTCGAGCAAAACGAGAAGCAATGTTCTCGCGTTTGCAAAAAATTTACGAATTGTCGCGATCAGCTGTCGCTGATGAACAACAGCGTGATACATTCTTGTTAAACGCTAGTAATGTAGATACGTTACGTACTGATTTTGAAAAGGTTGTAGACGATTATAATAATGTATACTTACAAGCCAACCCCACCAGTTCCGTTGATTATCAAACCTGGATCGCATTTGAAGAGTTATACTGTCATATAAAGGGGGTTCTTTCTAAGTTACAGAAAGACTCTAATATTCCGATAAAGACTGAATCCAAGTCTTCTTCTTACCACAATAAGTTGCCGCCTATTGAATTACAATCGTTTGATGGCGATATTCGTCATTGGCCTATGTTTCATCAACAATTTAAAAGTATTATTCATGATAATCCGAATTTAACGGATACTGAACGCGTATATTATTTAGTTGGTAAACTTACTGATAAAGCCAAAGCAATTTGCGCTGGGCTGCCCGCTACGCCAGAAAACTATCCCATAATTTGGAATAATCTTATACAAAAATATAACGATACTCGTTCACTCGCTGTCTCTTATTTTAATCATATGTTAAGATTTAAACCGCTTACTTCTAGTTCCGCCGCAAATCTAGAATCATTTATTAATAATTTTGATTCCTCAATCAAAGCGCTAAAACAGTTAAAATTAAATGACTTAACAGACTTTATGTGCTTACAATTAGCATTGCAAAGATTAGATGCAGATACTGTTAAAGCCTTTGAATTGTCGCAACGTCAAACTGATATACATACATATCAGAGTCTTATCAGTTTCGTCCAAGAGCAAAGTAAGATACTTAATAATATACAAAACCAATTTGAACCTACCGCAAACAAACTTTCTAATAATAATAAAAAACATAATATACCTAGACCTAACAGTGGTCCTACTAGAACTTTTATTAATACTGACAACAATCAACCGTGCGTTATGTGTCAAGATAAGACACACACACTTGTTTAATTGTCCGCGCTTTTCTAAATTAACGCCTAAGGAAAGGTCTACATAAAACAAAATGGTTTTTGTACGAATTGTTTAAGTAATAAACATAAGTCAAGTTTTTGTAATTCGCAACGTACATGTTTACATTGCAATCAACGCCACCATTCATTATTACATTTTACAATTAAATATGAAGCGCAAGCGTTAAATCAAAAACCGGTTTCCCAGCCGGCCGTCTCGGGTATTCGTAATGCTCACTGTAATTTAACCTCTAATCCTTCCACGAATAAGGTCGAGATTAATCCGCAGTCCAACTCGGGTGATAGTGTATGCACTCAGAGTTTGAAATCTACTACGGTCTCATCGTCGTTTAGTATTACAAACCTTAACAATGATATTAATCACACTCAAACCGCTGCTTTATTAGCGACCGCAAAAATAAAAGTAATAAATAATTATGGACGTGAATATTATGTAAGATGTTTAATAGATCCAGGGTCACAAAGTGACTATATTTCGCTTGATTGTTGCAAACGTTTATCTTTACCCATATCGGGAAAAAACCGCTTTACCGAAGTTCATGCCATTGGTGGTTCATCGCAAAAAATGTTAGGCGTTACTCACGTTAAATTCACATCTCGCTTCGATAATGAATTCGTATATGAAGTCGAACCGTTAGTAGTGCCTCACATTACCGGGAAATTACCGGACGTTAAGATTGATTTAAATAAGATTAATTATATATCTTCGATACGTTTATCTGATGACCAGTTCTTTGTACCTGGGGAAATTTCCTTACTTTTGGGGGTAAATACCTATTGTAAAATATTACTGTCAAATAGAATAATTACGCCGCACGCGCCTATGGCGCTAGAAACGACGCTAGGTTATGTAATAATGGGCGACGCTTATGTTGAGTCCCCTACTCATAAATCGCATTCTTTTCATTTAATTAATCAAGAACCGCTTAATGACATGCTTCAAAAATTTTGGATAATGGAAGAATTGCCTTCTACCAAGTATATAAGTCCGCAAGATAATGAGTGTGAAAATATTTTCACCTCTAATACCGCTCGCAATCCTGATGGCAGTTACGTTTTCGCTTTGCCATTTAAGGATCCGCCAGAAAAATTAGGTAATTCGCTTCAAATCGCTGAAAAAAGATTTTCTCTTCTTGAAAGAAGATTTAGTAGAAATCCTGAACTTCGCGCGCGTTACAATGACGTCATTAGGGAATATTTAGATAAAGGGTTCTTAACACTTGTTCCGCAAGAAATGATAAGGTTTGACGTGCCTTTTTTTTACCTACCTCACCACCCGGTTATTCGGGAGGATAAATCATCCACACCGCTCCGTGTAGTAATAGACGGCAGTTGTAAGTCGGATAACGGTTTATCACTTAATGATATTTTGCATACCGGTGAAAACTTACAAACTGATATTTTCAATATTTTACTCAATGTACGAATATATTCTATTGCTTTTTTCGCTGATGTTCGTAAAATGTATTTTTGCATACATGTACAAGATTCGCACCGCAAGTTCCAACGAATTTTATTTCGATTTTCTGATGGCGAACCCTTGCAAACGTATGAATTTACTCGTGTCACTTTTGGTCTTCGTTCCTCACCTTTTCTCTCTCTTCGCGTCATGCGCGAGTTAGCAAAAGATGAAGGAGCTAACTATCCTCTCGCAGCTAGTCTTATTGAAAGACAGCTCGATATATACATGGATGACCTTGCTTCCACAGCTTCAACGCTAGATGAAGCTGTAGCGACAGCAACACAATTAATCCAACTTTTCAAAGCCGGTGGTTTTGATCTAGTTAAATGGACGAGTAATTCCCACGAATTGTTGGAACACATACCCGCAAGTCATCGTCAACAAGAATATATTTCTTTTAACGATAATGACACTCATAAGATTTTAGGCCTTCGCTGGCATCCCGCTACTGATAATTTTACTTTTACTGTATCTCAACCGCCCGCTAGTTGTACAAAGCGTTCTATGCTATCCGCTACCGCACAACTTTATGATGTATTGGGTCTTGTCGGTCCCATAACGCTATTCGCTAAATTATTAATAAAAGAACTATGGCTCCTCAAAATTGATTGGGACGAGTCTCCGCCTCCTTCTGTTGTCAAGTTGTGGCAACAATATATTTCAGAGTTACCGCTAATCTCGGGTCTTCAATTCCCGCGCCATATGGGTATTAAGGACTCTTCTGTCGTTTCGCTAATCGCTTTCGCTGATGCTAGCGAAAAAGGTTTTGGCTGCGTTATATACCTTCACGTAGCTAATGAAGGTTCTCCCCCTATAGTCACGTTAGTTTGTTCAAAATCCCGCGTTTCTCCAGTAAAGACCGTGACTTTAGCGAGACTTGAACTTTGCGCCTTAACACTGCTCGCTAAGTTAGTGCGTTCAGTGGTCAATACATTGTCAATAAGACACCCAATAAATAATATTTACGCATTTTCTGACTCTGAAGTCGCTCTGTGCTGGGTTCACTCTTCCCCACACAGATTTAATACTTTCGTCGCCAATAGAATTTCGCAATGTCAATCTTTATTGCCAAGTGATCATTTTTATCACGTCGCAGGAGTAGAAAACCCCGCGGATTGTGTATCTCGCGGGCTGCTTCCCTCACGCTTAATAGAGAATAATCTCTGGTTCCAAGGCCCATCTTGGATGTCTTTTCCTATTAGTGAATGGCCAATTCAGCAATTTTCACCACAAAGCTCATGTTTACCTGAAGAAAAAACATTATCTCACGTCGCTTGCGACGCCGCCGCCGCGCAAACTGAGCATTTACTTCTGACATTAAGTTATAGAGTATCCTCGTGGAATAAGTTACTTCGCACTGTAGTGTATGTGTTAAGATTTCTAAGAAAATTGCCCCGCAATAATGTAATAACCGCGCAAGATTTAGACGCTGCTGAACTTGTTATAATTAAGGCCGTTCAACACGCTTCATTCGCTGATGATATTAAACTTATAGAAAAAGGAAAAGGTTGTTCCTCAGCTCTTCGCAAATTAACGCCATACATGAATGATGGCATTCTATATGTCGGAGGTCGGTTAGATAACGCATCATTAGAAAAATTACATAAACATCCCATATTGTTGCCGAAAAATGGTCACATAATTAATTTGATAATTGACTTTTATCATAAGAAAAACTTTCACGCTGGTCCGCAACTACTACTTTCAATACTGAGACAACGTTTTTGGATTTTATCCGCCCGCCGTATTGTTCGTTCCCGCATACATAAATGTAACGCATGTTTTAGGTTAAAACCAAAAGCTACTTTTCCTATGATGTCCGCTTTGCCATCGTGCCGTGTAGAACCTTGTAAAGCTTTTACGCATACGGGCGTAGACTACGCTGGACCATTGTATATAACTCATACTAGAAGACGAGGTGTCCGTAGTCAAAAGGCATACTTATGCATTTTTGTATGCCTAGTAACCAAGGCAGTTCATCTTGAGCTTGCTTCTGATTTAACATCAGCTACCTTTTTAGACGCTTTTAAAAGATTTTTATCGCGTAGAGGTCCTTGTAAGTATCTCTACAGCGACAATGGTACGAATTTTGTTGCTTCGCGTTCATATCTAAACGAACTTTTTGAATTTCTTAAATCTGATGATTACTACAAAACTTTTAGTAGCGAATTAGCGGAAAGCCGTATAATTTGGAAGATGAATCCATCAAATGCACCGCATTTTGGCGGAATTTGGGAGTCCCATATAAAGTCTGTTAAAAGCCATTTATTTCGCGTAATAGGTAAACAAATATTAACATATGAAGAGATGGTTACGGTGTTGAATGGTATTGAATCAGTTTTGAACTCGCGACCCTTATATTTGTTGAGCACTGATCCGTCAGAACCCTCCGCGTTGACACCTGCCCATTTTATACATACCGCTCCGCTGGAATGTTTACCCGCTCCTACGTTAGAAAATGATCGCATGACTCTTCAAACGCGCTTTTCGTTAATGGACTCATTAGTCCAATCGTTTTGGAAGAGATTCCGCACTGAATATTTACATAATCTGCAGTCGCGAGAAAAGTGGAACACACCTGCAAATCCTGTAACTGTAGGTACAGTAGTTCTCATCATTGTAGAGAACTGTCCGACATTACGTTGGCCGCTTGGGGTTATCACTAAATTGTTTCCCGGCAAAGACGGTGTAATTCGAGTTGCTGAAGTGAAAACCAAACGTGGCATCCTGCAGCGTCCTGTAGTGCGACTTTGTCCGCTACCAACGCAGTAGTTTTCTTTATGTTATCGCTAGTTTAAGTTACAATTATTATTGATATAAGCACTATCCTTCGCTCTAGTTTTTGTCCTTATGACTTAGTTTATATTCCGCATTATTAGACTATATTACCGCACGCATACACCTAATTTAATGGTGATGTTCTTATATATGTTTTCCCCCTTTTTGGGTTTATTTTTATTTTGTTTTTGAGGTTACCTCAAAGCCGGGAGGTTGTTTGGTATTTAAATTAATCATGCATTTCTGAACGCTCTCTTGTGACGTAAATGACGTATTTCCAAATCAACCAACCCCGTTCTTCCTTGAGTAGTCTATATCCGCTTAGTTACCTTTTAACCACGAACCTAACAGCGCGCCGCCACCGTTCGCGATAGTGCTTCTATTGCCTATAACTGTGAATTTTTGTGAACTTTTTGTGTCGACACATTGTGCCTGGTACCAGCTAATCATCAGGTGAGTGGTGCTAGCTGTTTCCTGCATTTTTCCTTGTCTGTTACCTGCGTTTTACAGCGTCGAGTAGCGTTCAATACCTACTAGTTTAATACACCTAATACAGTCCACACTTAAAAATATTAAAACCGCTATTTCTTGGCTTCTAGCCATATTTTAAACCCGCCAGGTTCTTTTTTTTGTAAAAATTATTTTTATTTTATTCTTTTTTGGTTCCCTTGGTGTATTATTAGGTTAAGTTTTAACAAGTTATATTTTATTCTGACAAACAACCAGTTTAATATTTATTTTAAAAAAACCCACTACATAACACAACTATGGAATATCACTAAAATATAAGCTTAAGCAAAAATTTAAAAAAATGTACATGTGACAATATCTTAATAAAACTAACCAATTGCCATAAACCGAAGATATCTAGGTATTATACTCGTAGTTCTCGAGAACCATGGACTGCAAGCTCGGTGGGTCTATATTTATTTGTGCCGAGAACCCGTATCCACCTTCTTGCTCCATCGTCAGACCCTGATCACCATTTTTCTAGCAACTACTCATCGAGAGCTACCCAACGAGCCCAAACTCGGTAGGTATACGTTTGTTGGTGCCGAGATATCGTGACGACCTTCCTGCTCCATTATCAGACCTTGATCACCATTATTCTAGCAACTACTCGTCGAGAGCTACCCAACGAACCCAAACTCGGTGGGTCTATGTTTATTGGTGCAGAGATCCCGTGACGACCTTCTTGCTCCATCATCAGACGCTGATCACCATTTTTCTAGCAACTACTCATCGAGAGCTACCCAACGAGCCCAAACTCGGCGGATCTACGTTTATTGGTGCAGAGATCCCGTGACAACCTTCCTGCTCCACCATCATACCCTGATCTCCATTTTTCTAGCAACTACTCGTCGAGAACTATCCATCGAGTCCAAATTCGGTAGTTCTACGTTTAGTAGGCACGGCTAGGATAGGATGAATTGTTAATTTTATTACAGAGTTCCGGTGGCCATCTATGGCCTTCTTCATCAGATCCACTTCACCAAATGATACTTTCTGAATGAAAATGTTTGACTAGTTTCTAAAAATACCAAAAACGCTATATGTATGCCTATAATATTTAAGGAGTTCCGTCAGTTACTCATGGTTCCCATCATCAGAACTTGATTTTGTAAAAAATGGGACCAATCTGGAAGCATATCCTTTCAATTAAAAAAATAATTACCCAAATCAGTTCGTAAACGACAGAGTTCTGAGGTAACAAACATAAAAAAAAAAAAACATACAACCGAATTGATAACCTCCTCCTTTTTTTGAAGTCCGTTAAAAAAAACTGGAGTTATCGCATTATTAAATAATACCTCTGTCAACCTCTGCAGAGTTAAGGATAATGCTGTGTATAATTGAATCTGAATGCTATTCACAGAGTTTGCTATGTTTTACGTAACGACATTCACTATTTACATTCATAGCTCTTTCTCATTAGACAAAAGCCAAATATTTAAAACTAGAATAGGATTGTTATGGTAACTATATCATATATTAGTAGAGATCAATTCTATTGTAGTTTTTTGCTTCAATGATCTCTAGTCGTACGTTCATCAATAGCGATTAGAATATTGAATTGCTACCTAAAATGCTGTACTTAGTTTTTTTGCTCATACTTCTGACTTCTTTTGAATCTCAAGTATCAACTACTTCTAAAAATACCAATTTAGATTTTGGTAAAGGGCTTATACAGTCATTCCTACAATTCAAGGATAAAGTAAAGTCGTTTTTTCTTATTAAATTCAATAAAATCGAACGTCAGAGGCAGCGTATAAAGAAAGCATTTAAATTTTTTATCAAAGAAGCATTCGGGAATGAAACAAATTCTACAACAACAGCAAAATATGTACAAATGGATGATGACTGGATAGTAACCACAATAGCATCGGAAAACGTTTCAGAACAAGTGACAGCTGAAGAATTCAAATCAGAGCTACATACAGTGCTGACTTCTGATGGATACTTGCTAACTGTGCAAAGAGTATTACCAGCTTCAAAAGAAAGTAACAAGAAAATAGTTTTATTACATCACGGGTTACTAGGCAGCTCTGATGACTGGCTACTCCTCGGCCCTGATAGGTGTCTACCAAGTTTGCTGTCAAGAATGGGTTACGATGTATGGCTTGCTAATGCAAGGGGTAACAGATATTCAAAAGTTCATATGAATAAGAGCACAACAACGCAAGATTTTTGGGATTTTTCATGGCATGAAATCGGTTTATACGACTTGCCAGCAACTATTCAATATATTAAAGAGTATACTAAGGATGATTTGGAAATGCATTTTATAGGTCATTCTATGGGGGCTAGTGCTTTGTTAGTTCTCTTATCGATATTACCTGACTACAATGAAATTTTATCGTCAGCAATATTACTAGCACCGTTAGCATTTATGGATAACGTCAAAGGTCTTTTGAGAATATTAGCGAATGCCTATAATAAGAATGATTTAACTTATCTCAATATGTTCGAAAAAGATGAATTTATGTCAACTGGAGCGTTTCCTCAAAAAGTTATTGAAAGGTTTTGCAAAGGGAACGAAAGGACGTGTTCTAACCCTTTGCTATTGTTAGTGAATGGTGGTGAAGAAATATCCGATGTTAGTCACATGGAAAATATTCTTAATCATGTGCCCGCTGGAGGGTCCACAAAGACTATTATACATTACGGACAGTTGGTAATGAGTAGACACTTTCAGATGTTTGATTACGGCCTTGAAAATAATTTAGCAAAATATGGTGATTACAATCCCCCTACTTATAATTTGGAGAAAGTTACGATACCAGTGGTAATATTCAATTCTCGTGACGACTGGTTGTCGACGCATCAAGATATCAGAACTTTGATTAATCATCTGCCGACAGTCGCTGTTCACAATACGATTCGAAGATTTGGATTTGGCCATAATGACTTCGTGTGGGCGTTAGATGCCCCGGAACTTATATTTCCACAAATATTAGAAATTTACAAGGTGTTTAACGTAACAAGTTCAAATTATAAAAGCACAAAAAGCCCTACTGCGAACTAACAAAATGGGCTTCAATTAAATTATACGTAAGTACATAAAAGTATATACATGTATATATATATTTCAACTCATCTCGTTAAGACCTTTCATTTGATACCCATATTGATTTTTTTGGAAGTATAAAAAATACAAAATGACGGTTGACGGTCGTTATAATAATATATTTGGAAAAATATATAGCCTATGTCACTCCCAGAACTAAGACAAATCTAACGACATATTATTAGTTACAGTCCATCAAGACATACATATACTCTCGATAACCCACCTCCTGGGGCATTCGGGAAAAAACTATACGTTCACCTAGCCGTAAATTTCCATCCCTTATTTGGCTAAAGTTGCTAAAACACAAGCTGCTTGAAAGTTGTGCAGGTGTCATTATAGGAAACAGTGATGCTATGGGGTGCAGGGGTGTGTTGGCAAGAGAGATGGGGACCCGTCTCGCGAAGAGCAGTCAGTTCGGTTCGATGTGATTTCCCGTGTGGCCGATACACAGCAACGATCGTTAGCGATGCGTCACATAGACGATGGCCGGCTATCGCGATGTTTGCATACCCGATTTTGTTTAAACCATTTTTATTAGAAACCAGTATAATTTATACACTTTTTATGCTATATAAATAAGTGATTCTAAGATTATATCCATGCCTTAAATGATTTGATACATATATGTACTTTCATATAAATATTTTAGTTTAATGATTTAACGAAGGTAGTTTTTAACAGTACATTTATTTTTGGTTTAAGACCCAGGCAAATTATTAATATTATTTTCAATAAAGTCAATTATATTAAATTTCGTTGAAGTCTCTTCAAGTAGTTGAATTGTTTGTTCAATGTTTCCATGTGTAATATTAGCGTAAATATCAGAAAACATTTATGTTGTTTGTCTGAAGAATAGAATAATAGACTTTTTGAACGACAGAATTGTATAAATTTATAATAATGATAATATTCTTGTTAATTATTTTAATATGTTAGGAGTAAGTTAATTATTTATTAGTATAGTAAATTGTAGATATTAATAAGCAAACCTATGGTCACCAAATAAAGATGATTTGATTTGATTGGATCTGTAGTTTACTGTATTTTTTGTGAAATATAACTAAGCGGTTTATATGGGTGATGATCTGTGCACCCTTGAAACTATGTAAGTTTTCTCTGTGTACTATAATGGTTTAAATATTTTTATATACCTATTAGAACAATAAGTCTATACATCAATGTGAATGTTCACACTTAATAGGGACAAATAATAATATTAGTATTATTGGACAATCCGCACACGGACAACTGATCCCAAACTAAGCAGAGATTTTACTATGGAAACCAGACAACTGGTACTAATACTTATATACTTTTTTTTTTGTAAATACATACATAGATAGCAGTCTATTGGTGAGAATCGAACCCACGACCTGTTGGGTAGCAGCCAGGGTGTCTAACCACCAGTGGCGTGCACTGAAAGCAGGCAAAAATATCTGCGAGTTGTTTATGCTTTATTCTATTTGTTCGTGTTCCAGCACAAATATCCTTAAATTAACCAATATTACCAACATATCCATTTACATTAAAAAAAATTACGTTAATTCATGTCCAAACTAAATTTTTTTTAAAATTAATACTGTTTATAGAAATCCTAGGGTAGGCAAAGTATTTTTGTCAGTATGGAGCCGCTGAATAAACTTATTAATGTTTTCAAATGCAAATTAATATGCCTATAGTATTTGCTTGCATATGGATATTTGAAATAGTATAATAACATACTTAAAATAGGAGAAACAAGCCGAATACATTTTTTTGCCTACCCTCTGTGCACGCCACTGCTAACCACTAGATAAACAGGCCAGTCAAATAATTGCAAAAGAATAATCCCATGCCTCAATTATTTATGCCATAACAGAAATAGTTTTGTTAAATGCTAGACGATACTTATTGCCTTTGTAATCGTCGTCAACTAATGATATTTTATACAATAGATATGCCATTAGCGCACGAAAAGTGAATCAACAAAATTCACCCAAATTGGGTTAACTAGCAGTAAGTCACACGTCGGTAAAATGTAACGAACGTGACGTGTGCCGTTGAAAATATTTAGAAATTGCACTAAGTACTGTACAAATGTGAATAATAAGGAAAGGAAAGGATATTAAGATATATATATATATATAAATATATATTATGAGAAAATATTTTAATTACACGGGTCACGGATATAACATATCTATGGTTTATCTGTAGTTAAAATATGGAAAGTATTTCATTGCTGTCACCTAATGTCACGTAAATAAAGTGAATATTACGTGTTGCTCCTTAACTTCCAAACATTTAACTTTATGAGATATTTATCAGTATCGGTAATATTATGGGAAGTTCTTTTTCAACGTTATGAAATGTTGCAGTGCAAATTTAAGAATAGGTCTTTTGTCCAACATCTGTCAATAGCAAGAGATATTTCAACATGCGAGACAACTTCGTGGAAGTTTCAATTATAAATATTAAGCAGTATTTTCCGGAAAATAGAACCATTTATCATGTCTACATATTCTGTGTTGCCGGTCTACTGTCATGTCGTTAGAGATACATACATTATGTAAATTATACCTTAGCTAATATTATATTTAGGTTTCAAAACAAAAATTAGTAGGTATATTTATATACGAGTACTATTATGTTTTATTATTCAAAGTCTGATTCTTGAGCTTGTTTATGTTATTTTAATTTATATTTGTTACCACTAAATTAACAAGGATTTTTTATGACATAATTCCATGCAGCTTGAGTTAAAAGCATACCTTTAAAAGGTCAAAGGCGGACAAGAAAGTGGGTTACAAACAGTAATGGGCCGAAAGGCCCAGACGCACCGGCTATAATGCAAACAAGCCCTTTAACGGATGGGTGATGGTAAAACGTATACTTTACAAAATGCCCCTAACTTGAAAATATATAAAAAAGTTACGTAGTTTTTGAATGTAGCTCGCAAAGGTTATACTGATTACTGGCCAATTCACAAGTAGGCGAACTTGGCGAACGAAGAACTGGTATTATTCGATTTAGAATATTTTAATTATTAATATTAAATTAATTAATAATGAAATACTTTTCATATTTTTTAATCCCCATATTACAAAATATGGAAAGTATTTCATTCTTATGCCTTTGTACATTGATATTTTCAACGTATTGTTCAACTTACATGTAACTTTTGGTGTACAATAAAGTGTATTTATTATTATTATTATTCTTTCCTACTGTCTGTCATTATTACTGTAGTCTTACCGAACCACGTAAGAATTCTATTAAGAATGATGCAATAATAAAATATTAATGATAAGATAGTTCACCTGATTACAGAAGAAACCACATCCAAATACTGTCATATTCGACTGGCTTTATATTTCTGCAATGAGTAAGATTGGCAATGTTCTTTTCAATAGTCAATATTCGTCCATCACTGAGGTTAAGGTACACCCGTTTTTTTCGACAAAATAACTAAAACATTAACCACTGAACGGCCGAAGATTCCGATCCGCATCAGGCTAACACCCGAAGCGCACACGCGCGTTATCGCGTCTGACACTGCTTTCAAGACCAAACTAATTTAAAATCTTTAGTAAAGTGAACTTGTCATGGAACTAAAGTTAAATTATCTCACCACTCGATTATTTATATTAAAAGAAAACAATATTGACGAGCCGATGTCGCAACCCCCTATAGACGGGGCTGTTATTTTTCTTCCCCTTTGGATATAAAGAAATAGCTGCCCTCTTACGCACCGTCATAAGTTAGCCGGTGGCGTAGATCAGGTGTCGTGTACACGTATGTACATATTGTATACCACGGATATGCGTGATATATGACCGTTTACTTTATGCTTGTGTTGTGGTTTTATTTCATAAGACTTTTGACTATACTTTCATTAATAAGTTTCCGATTGATTTCTTTTTCTTTATATTAAGGCAAAGATCACTTAGACCGGCTGACCGAACTATCAGACCGGCCTTGACGAGCCAAATTTTCATCAAAAACTACACATGCCCATTTTTTTGAGAAAATGACTGAGTAACACTTACATTTTCATATATAATTAAACTAGCTGACCCGTGCAGCTCCGCCCGCGCTTTTATTACATTTTGCTCCCCATTTCTCCCTCCTCCCTAGATTTATCTCTCTCCATCGAGAGAAAGATCTCTCTTATAAAAAAAATCTAATTATATGCACTTTCTCTCCTCTCTCTTTCCCCCTCCCGCTTCAGTTTCCATCACACTCCCCTTTTTCCTCTCCCTGTTGTCCCCTCTCTGAATCCTCTCCCCCTCTCTCTTCTACGAACTTGCTCCTTCTCACTCCCCCCTTACTCCACCTAACTCCCCCGATCCCTCAACCCTCCTCAAATCCCCTCTCTTGCACCCTCCTCTCGTTCTATATATCCTCGTCAATCATGGTATCACCGGCATTAAATATACTTTATGAGCTATTCTCAGACCTCCCCGATATGCACTCAACATTTCATACATATCGGTTCACCCATCTATTTAATGACCTTTCCTTATGTTGCTTAACCTTAACCTAGTGGCATGAAATATACTTTACGGCCTATTCTCAGACCTACCCGATATACACACAAAATTTCATACAAATTGGTTCACCCATCTATTTAATGACCTTGCCTTATGTTGCTTAACCTTAACCTAGCGGTATGAAATATACTGTATGACCTATTCTCAGACCTACCTGATATGCACACTTTCATACAAATCGGTTCACTCATCTATTTAATGACCTTACCTAACGTTGCTTAACCTTAACCTATCGGGATAAAAAGTATCCTATGTCCGTTTCCTGGTTCTAAGCTACCTCCCCACCAATTTTCAGCCGAATCGGTTAGGCCGTTCCTGAGTTATAAATAGTGTAACTAACACGACTTTCTTTTATATACACACATCAAAAGTGTCTAGGGATCAAGCATTTTTAAGCGGATTTCTTGAGATTGAGATGTGGCTTTGTAATAAATTTATGATTTTATAAATTTATATGGATCCTTTTTGGTGCATTTCATAATTTGAATCAGGAACTGTGAATCAAATTCGAGTAAAAGATGAAAATCAGCTGTCAATATTTTCCCTATAAAAACATACAACGCATTGAAGACATTATTAGTGCTACTGTTTCCCTACTACTGATTAAAACCAACGTTATTATGGAGCGGCGACGTCATTTAAGCAGGGAAGAAATGCTCAGAGCCGTGGGAATGATAGAAGCTGGTTCCCGGCAACGTACTGTGGCTTTAGCTCTGAATACAAGTCAGAGTGTTATCAGTCGACTTTGGACACGTTACCGAAGCACTGGTACCGTGGCTGAGCGCCATGGAGGACGGTATCGCTGCACCACACGGAGACAAGACCGATATATTCAAATCTTAACTCGAAGAGCTCCAACAATAACTGCCATGATGTTAGCCGTGAGGCTTCATCACTCTTCAGGGAACTTAATTAGCGACCAAACAGTCAGAAACCGCTTGCATGAAGTGAACCTTCATTCCCGAAGACCGCTACGGGTACCACCTATAGCAATGCACAATCGTAGGATTCGATATCAATGGGCTCTTGAACACAGAAATTGGGCAGAAGAACAATGGCGTTTCGTGTGCTTTTCTGATGAGTCTCGTTTTGGTATGAGACCGGATACAAGACGTATACGACACTGGAGAACCCCTGGACGCCAACAGCGATTAAAATCCTGCCAGGAAGTCCATCCTTATAGTGGTGGAACCATCATGGTATGGGCGGGTATTTGGATCGGCGGAAGAACTGAGTTGATTTGGATCAGAGGCAACCTCAACGCTCAAATTTATGCTGAGACGATTGTATCAGACGTCATCGTTCCTCTACAAGTGCAAATCGGTCCCTTATTTCAGTTAATGCATGATAATGCACGACCGCACACCGCAAGAGTTGTAAGACAGACTCTCGCCGCAGCTAACATCAATGTCCTGCCCTGGCCTGCTCAGTCGCCAGACTTGAAACCGATTGAGCATGCATGGGATATGCTACAGAGAAGAGCTCTGCCGAATATGGAGGGTATCCAGTCGCAAGAAGACCTTTTTTTGTTGTTGCAACGAACATGGGCGGCCATTCCACAGCGTGATTTGGATGAACTCATTTTGAGTATGCCAAACCGATGTTCTTGTGTTGTTAGTGTTCGCGGTAGAAACACGGATTATTAATTGTTTAAGTTACCCAATAAAATTTTAAAGAAAACTGTTATTTCAGTCTTTTTTTCGAACTTTTGTGTTAGTGGTTCAAATGTCAAAAATCCCTTTATTAGGAAAATGGCAAATTTCTTTATTAATGCAAAGGTGACTTGGTTTATCGTTACTGTGACAAACGAAAACACTTTATTTGATGAATCCTTAAAGAAAATTTTAATTAATATCAATCAGGAGAAAAGTTATTGCAAAAATATATGTTGATCCCTAGACACTTTTGATGTGTGTATATATATCTAAAAAAAATCGAGATATAGATTAACATGATATATTGTATATTTACTGAAGAAGTTATTATAAAAGTGGTGTGCGTGAGTGAGTTCTAAAATGAAAAATTCCCAAAGGCCTCTCTATAACCTATATTAAATCTCTTTGTATTAAGGTATACGTACGACTTAGATAAATAAATATGAAGTGATCTGTAATTTCTTACCCTACCACTGTATAAACGGTCAAAGATAAAGTCATAAAATTATATTTTTTTGAGGTTCGATATATAGAAATATCAGAAGAATACCGGAATGATGTAACACATGTGATGAATAAAAGTCTATTGGCCCAAAAAACGCTACTTCCATCGCCACTTGGGGCACAATGGCCTCTTCACAGGCCGCCCCAACTCCCTCGGCACACGGAGGGCCAACAAAGCTCTACATTACCGCATCAAATAATAACATTTAGTGAAAAAGCGACCTTATCGCCGTCCCGGGACCCGCTCGGTTGTTTCAGTAAAGGACTTATTGATAAACATGATGCATGATGGTTGATACCTTTATTGTTTTAAGTTAGTGTAGTGTAGTTTTTTGGTTATCTATAGTTTATCTTATATTTTCTAATCTCTGAATAATGTAAAGTTTACGTTTTTCCCTATTCATCTAGGATCTAAAACACTTAATAGATTTTGATGAGGTTTTAACATCATTTAGAAATATAGATAATTATAAGTGTACATAATTATATTTTATACACTAGCTGACCCACGCAGCTCCGCATGCGCTATTTTTACGTTAACTAAACTTTTAATAACAGACATTCACATCGAATACATAACCTCCTTTTTATAGTCGGTTAAAAACTGGGACCCACATTTTACTTGCTCTCCGAAGCACGGACCCGTTTAGTTCAAACGGCGTTAAACGGTCACCCATCTATTTAATGACCTTACCTAACGTTGCTTAACCCGATCGATTACAAAACCTTGATAACAACTCTCTATGAGTGTTCCCTTACTAATATTTATTATATTATAAAGAAAAATTGATAAAATCTGACCAAGCGTATAACCAAGTACCCATTTTGACTTTAATCCCCTCTCCCGAAAGAACCGTGCTAGATTACGGGATAAAAAGTATCCTATGTCCTACCTCGTAGTAAGATCTCAAATCATACCAAGTTTCATTTGAATCCATTCAGTAGTTTCGGCGTGATGCTCAGCCGTGATACAGACAGACAGACAGACAGACAGACAGACAGACAAAAATTAAAAAAATTACATTTTCGGCCACAGTATCGGTTATAGAATGCCCTCCAAAAATAATTTTCAAAATATCTTCAATGTACAGAATTGGACCTGTTACAGTTTTATTATAAGTATAGATTACTCGGTTTAGACTTTGGTTTGGTTGTGGGTAGACTACAAATAAAATATTTTTTTATTAAATTAACATCCACTGTAAAGCTACAATAACGAGATTAAATATAAGAATAGGTCATCAGGATTTATTTCATACAAAAACTATCACCTTTACTTTTTTTAATTTAACCAACTAAAAAAAGTAACTGATAATTTTTATATTTTTAACCGACTTCAAAAAAGGAGGAGGTTCTCAATTCGTGTGTATATATATATTTTTTTTTTTATGTATGTTCGCGCATAACTCTGGCAATTATTAACCGATTTGAAAAAATTTTTCTTCCATCCATTCTTCAATCCATTGATTGGGTCCCATAAAAAAATTATTGCTTAGTAATAAGTAGTTCCTAAAAAAACAAGAATGGTGACTGCGCACTGAGAGTTGCAAGAAAGCCTATATAGATGACGTTTTAGTCGCTCGGACTCGCTCGGTCGGACAAAAATGGTCATAACTCTGGCAAATATTTACCAATTTCAATGATTCTTTTTTTATTCGAAAGAAGAAACCACTGTATTGAATCTGTATGAATTTTATTACAACCGGATAAGAACTTCCTGGAGGACCATGAACGATGTGGAGGAATTTATCTGGTAAAAACCATAAAACTGATGTTCTCCATTACATTGCTCTGACATTTATGAACCGATTTCGATGATTATTTTTTTATTCGAGAGAGTAAACTACTATGATGTTTCCATGCAAATTTCATTACGACCGGATATTATTTTCTGAAGAAACATGAATTATGTAAAACTATGTAGACGATAATGTGATCATAACCTACCTAGATAATTTTACGGTTTTCGATGGTTCAATCTTTATATATGAAAATATCACTAAAAATAATGTTGTCTTTTATTTACGCGAATACTAATCTGTGATGATGATCATCTGAGCGCTGAGCTTCAACATGTCAAGCAAGTACTGCGTGACAACAAGCTCCGGATCCCGCGCCGCCATCATAGTGAACGTGTCAAACCAGCCACAGTGGAGCGTCAACCTGCTGTCCTACCATATGTTAGAGGGGTTACTGACAAGATTGGCTACATCTTAAAGCGGGCTTCAATCAAAACTTATTATAAGCCACCAAAGAAGATTAGTCAATATTTACCACCTGTCAAATGCCACATCTGCATCTTGTAAAGGTACAAGATGCAGGAGTTTATAAACTCGACTGTGACTGTGGGCTCTCCTACATTGGGCAAACAGAGCGTGCAATAAAAACTCGCGTTAAAGAGCACATAGCTGATGTGAAACACCGACGCTGTACAAAATCTGCAGTCTGTGAACACGTTCAGGATCGCACCCGCCATTATATCAGATTTGATAAACCACAAATCCTCGCAAAAGAACACCGTTTCCAACCAAGGATGATTCGTGAGGCTATTGAAATCAAAAAACATCCTAATTTCAATAGAGAAGATGGTTGGGTGTTACCACCAGCTTGGGATCCTGTGATGAATATAATTAAATCCCAAACCAGACAAAACACTGCACGGCGTCAAGATACTGTAAGCTCTTACTGCGTAGGTCGGACCAACAACAATAATAACCAATAAGAATTGAGGGTACATCAATAAAAACAACAACAATAACTGAGGGTACACCGAAAATTATGACAGTATAAATAGAGCGCAGGGACGTTCAACATCTCAGTCCGCCCGTGACCATGGGTGCTGCAAAGCATTCGAAACGTCGGGAAAAATAAAATAAATCGCGATATAATCCGTAAGAATAGATTGATTGCAATATCACTAAAAAGTTTAAAATAAAATCTTTTTAAAAAAAAATTGAACCGACTTCAATATCACTGAAAAGTATAAAATAATTTAAATATTATTGAAGTTGGTGCCAAATATACACAGCAGGTACGCTAACACCAACTTCAATAATATTTAAATTATTTTATACTTTTCAGTGATATTGAAGTCGGTTCAATTTTTTTTTTTAAAGATTTTTGTATTAGATAATTTTAGTAACACTAGTTTCATAAGATGCGTTTGTAATACTATGGATATTTTTTATGATCCGTAATAAAGATTTATTTATTTTACATCTGCCACCTATATTTTAATTCTTCAGTAATATACAAAATAGGTACATATGAAAATAAACTGTACAAGCATTCAGTAATTTTATCATAGTGTGATTTACTACATACATGGCAACACGAAATTACCTAGGCATATTTCCTTTATTTTTGTCGGTATAGCTAGAGTATATGCGTTTCTACTAAGTTATTACATTACATTTTAAAATTAATTTTTTGCTAGCTTTGGCCGGACTATCATTAGTACGTTAAATGTTTTTCATCTACAACCAATATGTGTAGGTACTTGAAACTTACAAATCAATATACTCATTGATATTAACACGACTTCGTGCGCCTACGTCTTGAAGAGTCAATTCCCATCTTGGCTAAATATTTCTAATCTCGTTGCTCAGTATATTTAACTTAAGTCCTGTTTCGGCTTCATTACGCAGTGAGGCTAACGATTAAATAATACATGGCCACAGTAGCCCGTATTGCCGAAACTTACTCGAATGAACTCATGCAATATTTATAGTAGCAAGTTAATTTAGCCCAGGTGAAACGTATTATACGCGAATGCTGTAATTTAATTAACAATAACAACATTCTGCTAATATCTTATTAGAAAGGGCTTTCAGTGTGAGTGAGTGATTATTCCATTACATTATATATGTTGATGGGAAATAATTATAAATATCCCACCTGCGTATAAAATGATTTAAAATTTGGTTATATTAAACATGTCGAAACTCGTACTTATCGGGGTATGATATAAAGCGAAGAATGTTGGTATGGTAAAAGGAAAGTACTAGATTCTAGGCGGCGTCACTGTCGCGTGCTAACGAAACGAATAATCATGCCGACAGTTGCCATCTTGGTGAAAACATTCACCGTGATGGACCAGTTTCTTCTGTCTAGTCTGTAAACTGTTCTAACAATACATAATCGGGAATTATTAGTGTCTGTAGTGTTATTTGTTATTTAAACCTTTACACGCTTAAGACCTGATATCCCACTTCTGATCTCAGAAGATGAAAATGATCTCTCGACCCTAAACATATCGTGGGGCATGTTTTTAAATCATTTAATAATGTATTTTATCTACACTTATATCGTAATATTCAAATTCTGAACTCAAAACTAGTACTCTAATGAGACACTAAATTCACAAGCTTCTTTAAAAAAAAAAGTACAAGTCTCTCGAACAAAATGATGCTTCAAAATAACTTTTTGTCTATTATAGTACACTTTAGTTTTTTTATATATTTATTAATTCTTTTCCCGACCAAAGAGATTACAAATCAAATTTATAAGCCCGGCCTACTAGAGGTCAAGATCGAGTGGGCCGCACGCAATCTACTAGGCTGCGATACATTGTCTTGATGGGACGCAGTTGTACGCATGCATACGAGTTATTTGAATTAATTGAGCGTCACAATATTACCTGTTTTGTATTTGTATAGTTTGGTGGTTTTTTAAACTTTGATTTTTTACCTATTACATGAGAGTAAATAAACTTATTAAAACCTAAATTAAAACACACGTGTGATACTGCTATAAACCGAGCTGAAGGCGAGGTTTATAAACACACACTCGTGCATTAATAACCCCTAAGGAACAGTTTCATAAACTACTATTTATTAGTTCTTACTCTTATAGATGTAAAATCTTTAGTTGTTGTCACTCCGACGTTGAGTTTCAAATACACTCGAAAAACATAACCCTCTTGATGTAGCAGTCGGGTAAAATGCAAATATAAATATGAAACACTAGCACGGCTAATGCACCACAGCTGCGTTTCCCGCTTTATTGCGAAATAAAACATTAAATAGGCATTGCAACGTGGGGTGGCGCATTTCAATGATTGAGCAAATAAACCTACACGTACTTTCATTTAGATTGTAGCCAAAATTATAGTGTGTACAAATGTTCGCACTTAACAAAATATTTTAGGTTATCATCATCATCATCAGCCGGAATACGTCCACTGATGAGCCTCCTCTTGGGAGGGTGAGGGGGGTGTGCCATAATACCTAATGTATAAATAAGTAGAAAAGTAAATAGGAGAAGTAGCAAACATAATTGCCACACTTTTCCATTCTCAAAGTAGGAGAAAAAGGTAGGTACTTACTATGGACCATTAGTGAGTACCTAAATGAAATATTCATAAATTATTTATTTTTTTAGCGACGTCGTCTTCTTTATATAGGTATTTAACTTTAAAACGGATAGGAATGTTTATTACTATACAGCAACGCGATTTTTAATCAAATACATTTATTTTTTTATTATTTGCACTTATAAATTCTATTACACGCACCCCTTGATATTTTTTTATTAGCCTCAGCTGTAAGCAATATGTTTCTGGCGAGGGATCATTCGGGGATTAGAGTATCGGTCAGCCGTGCGAATCTATGCCATTCATTATCCGTGACACTATTGTGTATTTGTATTATTGTTGCAACCCCCATACACGGGGGACCCCCATACGCAAGGGTGAACAGGTTGATTTGTGGATTGTATAAATTCTTTTAATAAATAATTATTTGTTTTTATGTATCCGTTTTGACTCGAGAACATTGAATTCTTGATAGTTGATAGTGTTACCTTAAGCAATGTGTTGTTACTTAAGCAATCGCTCAAGTTATAAGAAGCATTATGTTTTATAACTTATGGGATAAAATGGCGAAATTAGAATTAGCGTTAATTGATGTTTGTGAGTGGCAGTTAGGTAAAATATTGGAACAGCAGCATCGTCCGCGGCTTCAGTAGACAGTCGTTAGAATATTGCGATTAGGTGTTAATTCTAATAAGATTCTAATCAATTAGGTATTGCATTTGATTACTACCTACCGAAAGATAAAGGATTTTTAAATTCTACTATTTCCTACGAGTAAATGAATTACGAGCGTATTTTTAATTATTTTAAGTACATATTTAAGTCTTACAGAGATACAATAATAAGTTATTAAAATTATTTTATTAATTCCAAAAGGACATTATTTTTATATTACGTACGTACACCTTTTTATATTATAATAATCTCTTGGGACAATCCACACACGGTCATCCGATCCCAAATTAGGCAGAGCCTATGGAAACCAGATAACTGATACTAATACATATATGCATTTTTTTTGGAAATACATACTTAAATAGATAAATTACACCCAGACATTTGGTAGGAATCGAACCCACGAGCCATCGGGTAGCGGCCAGGGTGTCTAACCACTAGACCAACGGGCCTCTCCTAATATTAAGTAATATGGAGATACACCATAAGACTTACATTAGATATGAATAGATTTTTTATTTAAATTAAAAATACCCTGATACTAACTTCGGTCAATATAACACGATCTAATGTTACGATAATATTTTCGGTTTTCTAAGCGATATGTTTTCCATGGCGGAAATTAAATAGAACCCTCTTGCATAGTAAGCAGTGCATTTTAACAAGATAAGGGGAGTGGGGCCCGCGGCCCGTCTAGCGCCTAGCTTAATGTACAAATGGGCTTATTTTTTACCCCAGACGCAGAAACGTGTTATAAATTTGACGCCTGTGTTTCTATATCTCGCTATGAAATCGTAGCTTCAAACGAATATAGACTTGAATAAATAGAGGACTAGAACACGTTTTTTGTACCCCCGACACAAATAGAAAAGTGCTTTAAGTTTGAAGCCTTTGTCTGTCCGTATAATTGTAGCTCTCAAACGAGTGGATGTGAATGTTTGTTTTTGATAAGATTTTTCATGAAAATCAGCATTCTTGTGTCAAGAGTTTTATATTTTAAATTTCTTTAATTTTTGAATTACGTGTAGGTACTTGCCATATTTCAACAGTAAAATATTTTGATAAGAAGAAATATTGATATTGAAGTAGGAATAATTCATAAGGTTGATATTTATTAAATTTTTATATGCTTTTAAAGGATTCACAATCTGAATCATACAAAAAAAAATTGTTGGCTATATTTAGGTAAGTACCTTTTTCTGAGTCACTAGACATATTGATAACGTTATTGTCGGAAAAAATATTTTTACCGTAAACAAATTATTTATATTTGACATAATAATTATATCTTAACTCGTAATAATATTTTCTATACATATAATAAAATCGTAGAAAAGTAAAAACTGTACATTGAATATTTTTTGAAAAATGTAATTGTTACGTGTTCTAGGAACGATACTGATGCCGAAAATGTATTTTTTAGAATTTTTGTCTGTCTGTATGTCTGTGACTTTGTGCCGATTTGGCGTCAAAACCGCTGAATCGATTTAGATGCTATTTGGCAAAAATATTATTTGAAGACCTAGAAAAATTATAGGATATAAATTATCTCGCTATTTATTACGGGGAATGAGCAGTGATGTAATATGTACTTTTACATCTACAATTTACCGAGAAACTCTTATGTTTTGAAGATTGGTACCAATACTGTTCAACAGATTAAGCTGATATTTGACGAACATGTTTGATAAACACCATAACAGGCTTTAGTATAACAAATATCAAGCTATTTGTTACTGGGAATGAGCAATATTGTAATAAGTACTTTTATTCTACAATTTGCCGCGAAATTATAAAAAGACAAATGTTACAATATACCAGATTTTTTATGGATTTAAACTCCGAAATTAAAATCATTACGCTATATTAACTTGAGCAACTAAGCAGGAAATATGTATAATACTCATAATAACGGGAATTTCAACACAGCTTCTAACAGTCGATACAGCCTAACGGTTTAGTGATCTTCCGGTGTGATTATGTTTTAGGGCTCGAACCCGGATAAACTCAGATTCTTTTTGTGATTTTAAACATTTTTATTTCGCTTTTCGTAGTACTATTACAAAATAATAACCAACCAACTAAACATATTTTTGCATACTGTTAAACTAAAAACGTATGATTGAATTTTTTTGTAAATTCATTTTAAATATTTTTTTTTAATAGCTGCATCTCGATTTAAAGAATGTAAGTAACCAAATATGGAAATTGTTAGTTATACGCGGTTGTGAACACTAAACTGAAGCTTGCGCCTCTAACATTACCTCACAGGGAAGTGCGCGTTCTGAGCTTCCTTGAAAACAGTGGCAAGCATGAAGCTCAACTCACTGATGATTGAAAGCGGCACAAAGACTGGTTAATCACCAAGATCTTTTAGACTTATGATCCAGGCTACGCCCGTTGCACTAAATATATAATTTTGCCATTTGATGAGGCTCTTTCCGCGCTCTTCAGTTCTTAGTACGCCATGTCAACTTGAGCACCATCGTGCTGCTGCACAGCATGAATATCGCCATATGCGAGTCGGTGATCCATTACAAGAACGTGACAGTAACGTGTAAAGTGCAAATTGACCTAAGCCGTCTGCGTTGTACACAGTCTATACAAAGTACATTGCAGATTATCTCCACTGCTGCCTATGTCTAATACTGCTATACAACGCAAATACATAATTATGTATTAACTTCGCTGAACACTGAATATATTGGCGCTATGGCAGAGCTGTATCATCAGCAGCCGAAGGACGTCCACGGCTGAACAACAGCCTACCCCTTAGAAGGTTGCCGCAATCTCACGCTTGGCAGTACATTAAATAGAGAGGGGAGCCCAAAAGCATGAGTTGTGCGTTTCCGTTAAATTAAATACAACAACAATATTAAGTTCAAAGTATTCTTATGAGGCGAGCATCCCAATTTATAACATCACTTTTCAGGACTAGCCCACAGGATAAATAGTCTAGATAAAAGCTCCAAAGCCAAGGCCAACTGATGTCTAGATGACAACAACCGGGAACGGCTTTTCACGTGGGTTCCAAACCACGGAAACGCTAAGTATAAATGGCACTTAACGGTCACCCATCTAAGGATTCCTAACGTGTCTTAACCATTTAGTCATTTAGCGAAAAGGGATTAGAACTGGCTTCGAAGATGTCAACTTTACTATCAGCGTAAGGTTCTCCAATCAACAAGTCGCAGGGACAGATACTAAAGGCTGCATGTCGAGTTATATCGAGTTGGCTTGGGTGGCTCGAGCTTCTATTCAGAGTTGCTGGACGTTCTGGGTGTGGGCCCTCGGACGTCCGTTGAGCAAGGCACTGATTCCGAGGAGGACGGCGGCGGGGTTAGGACCCCCGTCCCGTGTGCACCGTGACAGGTTCCCCGAGCGCTACAATGCCCCCCCCCCCCCCTGGTGGTGGGCTCAAACGCAATGCACTGAGGGTGCAGATCCCACTGGAGAGCCTTGGGGTCCAGTTTCATGTGCCGATGCGACAGCCGCGGTGGTTTTAAAGGGTAAGAATCCCACATACCCTGGTCGAGTCCACAGCTCCCACGAAAAAAAAAGGTATAATGCGCTCCACCGGCAGCAAGCTCAAAGGTATACTGCGGTGCACCTGGTACAGATCTCACCCGAGAACCCAGGTTCCCCTCTCATGTGCCGATGCGACGGTCGCCGGGGGTAGGGTTTTAATGTAATGAACGTGGCGTGTGCCTTTGAAAATCAAGTAAAGTGCCTTCATGCGTATCTAGAAAATGCACAAAGTACTGTACAAAAGTAAATAATAAGGAAAGAATATACCTTATCTTACCTTAACTTTAAATGAGAAATTATTTTAATAACTTGAGTCAGAATTGTTGACGCGCATTAGTAGGTATATAACATATTATACATGGTTTATAATATCATTGGGTCAGTCTAGTCAGTAAGTATCTTTTAAACCCTGGTTGATCCTCCACAATATACAAGGGACCAGATCAAGGAGAGGGATCCCTTAGGTGATCCGCAATGCAGGAGAAGGCCCGGGCACAGATGAGGGGCTAAAGCCGACCTTATCCCGCCCGAGCGAGGATGTGAAAACAGTAGGGACGGGGGAACCATTGCCTGTGTTCACCCTTGCGGATATGTCGTGCTAAAGTGTTTCGGCACGCCATGTAATGAGATACTGCGGGCCTTTTACATCGGCAGACAGGTCTACGACGATGGGCTCGCTGGTCGCTGTTGGGAATCGGAATAGTAAACGTGGCCGGTATGTGAACACCGAAGGTCTCGATTCAGTAGGAGTCGTACATAACCCACGTTGCTACTCCCGTGGTGGTGTGGGTAACCATGGGGATTTTCCTACGTGAAAAAAGTGCTTGACAAACATTGCTTGATTAAGGCTAACATTGCTTGAGTTCATGAAAATTACTGGTACCTCGGAGTCACCTTGGACTCCGCCATGACTTTCGGCCCGCACATTAGGTCCGTCCGCAATCGAGCGGCTTTCGTATTAGGTCGCCTGTATCCCCTTCTCTGCAAGCGGAGTAAAATGTCGCTTAGAAATAAGTTGACATTATACAAAGCTTGCATTCGCCCAATCATGACTTATGCGAGTGTAGTTTTCGCGCACACCGCCCGCACCCGTATCGATAGCCTCCAGGTTATCCAAAATCGTTTCCTCCGACGTGCCGTCGGTGCCCCGTGGTACATGCGGAACGTAGATCTGAATTCCGATTTCAAGTTAGATCCCCTTTGTAAGTTCCTCAAAGAAGCGTCGAAACGCTACTTTGAATCCGCGTCCCGTCACGCGAACAGATTAATCCGCGCCGCCGCCGATTACGCCCCTAGTCCTTCTGACTCGTGCCGCAGACCACGGCACGTACTGCTCGATCCTCCTGACCCCATGACGGTCCTATTGGACCGGGATGCGCCGAACCCTCCCCGACAACCGTATGCTACACTAGCTATCAGACACCGGTCTCGCCGGCGAGGCCGAAGGGTCGTACGTATGCGACCTCAATGACGTGCATCACCCCACTGAGTTTCTTGCCGGTTCTTCTCAGTGGGGGCGCGTTGTGAACCGGTGGTTAACTCAGCCCTCTCTTAAGCGACAGCCCAAGCCGAGGCTGTGCCTCCCTGAGGTGCCCTTGAGCTCGTCGCTACTTCTGCCGTTAAGGCTAGAGCGCTTTAAGCGCTCGCCTCCTATTGTCCGGTGAAGCTGTAATGGCCATCTGCGGCCAACAGCGTCTATCATTCCCAAAAAAAAAGCTACTAGGTAGTGCTTGATGGCGAACCCACCTGATAGTGACTAGTGATGAAGCCGTAGATGGAAGTGCAGTAGCTTACTAGCATGTCAAGAGATTTAATAACAAGTCTTGGATGACTATTATTCTATAGGCAGTCGTGACGCTTACGATAAGCTGAACGACTTAATTGTCTAGTCACACAAAAAAATCCATTAAATATCATTTATACTAAAACCTTTTAAAGTGTCCAACAATGGTATAATAATGGTGTTACTCATAAAATGGTGCTCTATTACCTATATAACGAAAATTACAGATACATTTTCTCGTGAAAATATGGCTGGAGACGTTTGACCGGCCCGGGTAATTTGGGGTGGGTAATGTGACAACTTTCGGCGCGTTTACTCCAAATTGCTTACCCGACGCACTGCGGTACGCGAATTGCTAATTTATATGTAATTTTATATAGGTATATAATATATTAAGAATTTTTTTCTGAAAACACTTTTAGTGAATTTATATTCATAGTAGGTAATAATGTGAATTGACGTCGTAATCTCGTAGGTAAATTGTTTAATGATAGAAGGTTATGCCGTTTTATAATAAATATAAGTGAGTATATCTTTAATAATAAATAAATCAAAATAATAAATAAATTTAAAAAATCCATTATAAACCAGAAATTACCATTTTAGTAAAGAATATTTATTTTTAAAGTATAAGAATACATTTCTTGTCATTTGACTAAAATATCTCATTTCATCTTCGTTGTTATCAAAATTACTACATTGACATGGGGTATTTAGTAACAAATCGGATAGCATACATAAGTCCTACGTGAAATTTCTCAACAACTGGTTTGGTCCTAAAGTATATGTCTATCTTCTATATAATAAAACTGTATCAGGTCTAATTCTGTACATTGAAGATATTTTGAAAATTATGTTTGGAGGGCATTCTGTAACCGATACTAAAGCCAAAAGTGTAATTTTTTTTATTTTTGTCTGTCTGTCGGTCTGTCTGTATGTATGTATCTCGGCTGAGCATCACGCCGAAACTACTGGATGGATTGAAACGAAACTTGGCATGATTTGAGTTAATACTCCGAGGTAGGACATAGGATACTTTTTATCCCCACATTCGGCACGGTTCCCTTGGGAAAGCGGATTAAAGTCAAAATGGGTACTTGGTTATACGCTTGGTTCGATTTTATCAATTTTTCTTCATAATTATAATAAATATTAGCAAGGGAGTTGTTATCAAGGTTTTGTAATCGATCGGGTTAAGCAACGTTAGGTAAGGTCATTAAATAGATGGGTGACCGTTTAACGCCATTTGAACTAAACGGGTCCGTGCTTCGGAGAGCAAGTATAAAGTGGGTCCCAGTTTTTAACCGACTATAAAAAAGGAGGTTATGTATTCGATGCGAGTGTGTAATTAAAAGTTTAGTTAACGTAAACACAGCGCGGGCGGAGCTGCGTGGGTCAGCTAAACCAGAAATTACCATTTTAGTAAAGAATATTTATTTTTATGTAGAAGATGTATGTAGAAGAATACATTTCTTGTCATTTGACTAAAATATCTCATTTCATCTTCGTTGTTATCCAAATTACTACATTGACATGGAGTATTTAGTAACAAATCGGATAGCATACATAAGTCCTACGTGAAATTTCACAACAACTGGTTTGATCCTAAAGTATATGTCTATCTTCTATACTATAATATAACTCAAAGAGCACTTTTTCTGTACATTTAATATTTTTCCAAAATTTCTATGTATACTATACTATCGACAAAGAGGCCAAAACAATTTTTTTTGGAATTATTGTCTGTCTGTCTGTCTGTCGTTCTGTTTGTCCAGGTATCATTTGAAAACACGTGGATGGATTTTGATAGGACTTTCACTGATGTGTTGTGTAGAAGTAGGGGTATAAATTGGTATATAAAACATCACGCTATGTTTCATAGGGGCTAAGCAGTGAAACATTACTTGCACATATTACCACGTAATTTCCTTTGTATGTGAATAGGGTAATTTTAGACTGATCAGTTAATCATTAAGATATGTATTATTACGCTATATACAATAGGGACTGAGCAGACATTTAGTTTGCATAAGATATGGTATTTCGCAATGTATCGTATGTGATTCGTGGCCAAGTGGTTACGGAAGCGTCTTGCCAGCGCGTCTTGTCCGCGTCGGATTACTATCCGACGCGGACAAGACGCGCACATCTTATTTAGTTCGCTTCTTATTTAGTTGGCCAGCGTCGGAGTTCGAGTCCGACGCGTGATTCTTTTATAATTTTATATTTTTAGCAATAAGTATTTATTTTTTTAATAAGTAGTTATTTTTAAACAACTTAGATATTATTTACATTTTTTGCTTTTACTACTTTACACAAGGTGGTGGTTTCAATGTATTGATGGCGTCATAGTGTTAAAAAATATAATGATTCTATGAAATCTCAAACCTCTGTAGATACTATGTTGATGTGATTTATGATTATTATTTAAATCAACATCATTGAAGTAAATCTTAAAATTCAAAAGATAGGTTGGTAACTATACAAAAATATATAAGAAGTTAATGACCACTTAAAAATATAAAATTTAACATATTTTATTCTCTACACAATCTATATATAAACTTTACTTAAGATTATTTATGTTGTATTTTGCAACCAAACTGATTTTAGTCAGTGCCTACAATTCCGCTCAGTAGATGGCGATGTACGATATGGTTCCGGTTAATGTATTACGTATAAATATAAAAAATCTTATTACGGTACTTACATCCTTCTGGATCCGTAAATTTAAATAATAAAAGGTTTTGTAACTATTTTTAGCCACTCTGTACCATTTATCTCACTAGATGGCGCTATACTATTTCTGAATCGGGTTATGGTTTCGTTTAATATAGATTCAGCTCAATAGATGACTATGCACATCTTATTTAGTTGATACTAATATACTGAAAATCACATTAATGGTTTCGCTTAATGTGTTTCATGATATTATGTTGCAAAGAATTTATCACAGTACAGGCGGAGCTGCGCGGGTCAGCAGTATAAACTTGGTAAAAAGCATCACGCGATGTTTCATAGGGGCTAAGCAGTGAAACATTACTTGCACATATTACCACAGGATTTGCTTTGTATGTGAATAGGGTGATTACCTATAAAATGACCAGTTAATTGCTATATAAAATTGGGACTGAACAGACATTTAGTTTGCGGTAAGGTTTTTCGACACGTCGCCCATCATTGTCATGACCAGTATGAAACAGTTGAACCTGTGACCTCCGTTTTGCAAAGTAAGCGGTGTCCCGCTGATCGCTTATCTAGGATAATGATCTAGAATTTAGTGCGACAGAGGGGTTGAGAGATAGGGTGGAGTGGTTTAGAAAAGGGCAGAGTTCGGGCGAAGACCAGAGCAGCATGTGACGGGAAGGTAGGAGGGGGCAGAGAGAGTGAGGAGAGAGAAATAAATTAAAGGAGGAGAAAAATAGGGAAACAAATGGGAAAAAGAGCCCCCTCTTTTTCCGAGAAGAAGAATGAGAAGGCGAGAAAATTTGGACATCGGAGCATTTTTTATGTAGCCAATAAAAGCGCAGGCGGGAGCTGCACGGGTCAGCTAGTATACTATAAATTTACAAAATATATACTTACAGCGAATCTTTCTTTGTTTTCGTTACTAAAGACAGCGCTTAGTTTAATTTAAAAAAATATATTATACACCATCTTAGTTGCTTTATATTTGTAACGAGTCGTAGGTACATATTACTGCAAATTGTTGCGGTGCCATTTTTATTGACGGCTATATCGAAGCGATTTTCAACTTTGGCTAAATGAAGTATGATATTATGGACATTTTCACGTTAAAACTTCTAAATAACTTCTAATTGCACTGGGTTTTATAATTAGGTAGCATTATATATACATGATATATATGTATATGTACATTAAAAAAATAGTGAGAAAAATATAGGAAATTAAAGTAATTATACAATTACACTGAAGGATAGCGCCACTGAGGTCCAAACATCCTAACCTAATCCATCCAACATAGTACAACATATCCATATAAAGCAGACTACATTAAAAATGTCTAGCCAGATAAAATTAGTAATAAAACTGTCGTAAACTAAATACGACTACGACGCACGCAACCACTTCATATTATACTCTTGTGATATATTTTATACGTGCAGAGTTCGCCTGATGGTAAGCCAGCCCGAGGACAACTGTACACCAATGACGCTTGTCATCCGAAGCGATAGTTATTAAGCTATTATGTCTTGCAGAAGTTTAGGGCTTGAATTTATTATATTTTAGCAAGAGGGCAGGAAATTAATGAAAAAGCAGAGAAAAAAAGGAGCCGTGAACTAGCGTACGTGCTGATTCCATAGTTCGTGGAACGTTTTCTGAGGCAAAACGCGGTGTCAAGTAAAAGCTATTCCGCTTAAACTAGCTTTCAATTACTTTGAGAGCTAGGATACAGCAAACCGGCAAACTTGTTGTACTTACATAAAATTATATTTGAAAATTGCTTTTTGAAATAAAATGTAAAACATAAGTACTTAAATAAATGTCTTTTAAATAAATGCCTCTTTTGTTAACATTTTTAAAGAATAAAAACACTTTGAGCTTGTTATGTCAACTTTTGTGTCATAAGGAGAGAATCTATAGCCCTATAGATACCGGGCACATGCACCGAATTGTTTCTAATAACTTCTTTTCAAAGACCCAAACATTTGGTCCAACGTAGTAATCAAAGCCAGGACCACCTTGTACGTACCAACGAGGCACAAATATAGTGTGACTTAAAAGCTAATTCATGCAATGTTACGAACGGCCTTGGAATGAAACCCTAAAAGATTTTTTCTCCTTCGGAATTCATTTGGCAGGACCATAATCAGAGGCAAATCGTGCAGAAGCAAGCTCAAGTTATCACGGGGGGAATTTCACAGAGAATCCGCTTCGTCCGCTTCAATTTCTATCAAACCCTTGTAAAGGTTAATGGAAATGTTTTTTCTTTGTAAATAATATACTAGATTTTTTTTTTCAGTAGTTGCAGCAAGATAACTTTACAGAGCCGACATTTCTACGTTCCTAATATTAATTTTATGTGTTTTTATTTTATTTAATGTTGAGAAACGATAGTTTTGTTCATCGATCTATTATTAAGACTACTACTAGATTAATAAAATCATGAACAAAGAAAAATAAAAAAGAATTGTATCGGTTACACACACACATAAGAATTTAAATATAAGTTTACTTAATATTTAATCACATTAAAAAATTGAACTAACTGCACTTTAAAATACAGTTCAAAATTATTTAAATAAATTATGTAAATAAATAAACATTTTCAGACATTTTGATATAATAACACCACACTGATAATTGATAATTGTTCTTATATTCCTACAGAACTCTGTGATGCAAATCTAAATAAAAAAAAGTAAAAAAACTATACACATCGTACCGAAAACTGATACTAGGGATCCAGTACATGATTCTGAACATTCTAGTGTTGAAATTTTTCATCGGCTTGTTCATGATTTTCCAAAACAAAAGCCGCTGTTTTTATAAAATTAGGATAACATCATCATGCCAAATCATCATCATCATCATAAAGCCTAATTTCAATTTAAAAACAATAAATTACCTACTTATTTGTGCAAAATTAGCAATCATCAGCAGAAAAGTCTGTATATCTGCACTGTATTATTAATCCAAAAATTTGGATTTAGCACGCCTAATCTAGTACAAATAATAGATCAATGGTTTTATATATACATTTTATATGTAACAATAGACACATGTATGCAGTAACATCAGCATCGCATCTCGTATGCTCAGAGAATCCACGTGCACGATACTTGCAATGACGCGGTCCGCCTCCGCGAGGTGCGCGTTGTACCAACTTAAATTGAATTTTCTGTAATGTTGTGCTTCTATTTTTGCTTTTATTTTATACAACCACAGTCAACCACTAGAAGCATAATGTGGTTATATTTCCATAGTGTACGATGCTTTAACGTAAGTAGTAAATTTAATTATATTTGCATGAAAGACAAATGTTAGCTAGCTTTATCTACTATAAAGTTTCTTTACTTTCTATTTTATAAGAGCTGAGTTGAATCGACTTACATTAGAATGGTTTACCTACAAGATTAATGTACAGGACTATAACTATTTGCAGTCGTCTGTTTCTAAAAACACGCGTAGGACAGAGTTCGTGTACCGTTCGTTGCACAGAAGTTTAATGTATTGAAATTAGTTCAGTCATCAATCAAATTAATTTATCAGTGTGTACCTACTGATTCTCTTGTTGTGGCTATTAATAATACCTAATTAGGCCCGATGACCACCGGAACGCACTTCAACCCAGTTGGAACAATTTTGTGCTTGAAATTGTACCTAGATGAATTCCCAATAGGTATTACAATCATCAACAAACATAACAAATAAAATTTCCTAGAAATTACATTTGCCGATTTTAATATACGCTTCTCATCAGAAAAATCGAAACACTTCCCTTTTTATGGTTTCTGTCAGTTTCTGTCCTGATTTAATACAAAAGAGTTTTCATCCCATGATTCCATGAAAATAATCACATGATTGTATTATAGCTGGCAGTTTGGCCATTACAGTGATAAGCGAAAATTCTAAATTAAAAATTTGAATTTCATTGGTTTATCCTATAGGTATGTAAATGAAAAGATTCACTATTTTGAGACAAATGTGTGTCAACTTTTTGTTCTGTGTACTTTATTTTATTTATTTTATACTGTGTGTGTACTGTGACTTTGGGACGTCTGAAAAAGTTTTTTTTCTAAAACGTATGGATACTTCGCCTGCAGAAGCCGCTCAAGTGGTGGTATTGCTGGATTCTGGACTTAGTCAGCGCGTTGTGGCTGAAAGATTGCATCTAAGCCTGTCGTCTGTTCAAAGAGTCTACAAACGCTACTTATCGGGAGACTGATTTGTTTACGTGCCGTTCAGGATCTGGCAGGAATCGGGTTACTTCTGAGCGAGATGTTCGATTTATTGTAACAACTTCTTTACGAAATCGACGCCTTAATGTTTTTCAACTGCAGCAGCAGCTTCATGTTATACGTAGGGTGGCTGTAAGTGACTGACTCTACAATTAGAAAAAGGTTGAAGGAACTTGGACTCGTACCGCACAAGCCAGAATATGGGCCAAAATTAACTGCAGACCATCGAAGAGCGCGCCTTAACTTTGCACGTGAGCCAATTGGTCATACCTCCAGTAGAACAATGTCCTCTTTTCTGATGAGTCGAAAATTATGCTGTATGGTAACGACGGAAGGAACAAGTTCTACAGAAGAGATGGAGAATGCTTTGCACAATGCTGCATTGAAGAAATGGTCAGCTATGGTAGTTCGTACGGTTCGTGGACGGTTTGGGGAGCTATCAGCGCCGACGGTTCACGGTAAGACAGAGCTTGTCTTTGTGTCTGGGCCACGTCTGCCTGCACTAAACTGCACTGAACAGTATCTTGAGCCTCACGTGATGCTCTATGCACATTGGCAACGGTCTCATATTCATGCATGACAATGCTAGGGTTCACACCGCGAGCGTTATACGAGATTATGTTACTGAAGTCGGTATCTCCATTATGGAATGGCCAGCAAGAAGGCCGGATATGAATCCGATTGAACATCTATAGGATGAATTAAAAAGACGAATTCGTGCAAGAGATCCTGCCCCAGAAACACTTAGCCAGCTGCAAAATGCATTTCAAAAGGAATGGAATGGAATGCCACAACATTTGATCGTGTCTCTCATCCGATCGATGAAGAACCGTTTGGAAGCAGTAATAAGAGCTCGGGGAGGGAATACAAGTTATTAAATAAACGTTTCTTAGCTTTTTTTACCTTTACGTGTGTTGTTTTATCAATTTCCTTCATACTGCATACAGCGTAAAAATGACTTTTTAAACAAAATACGAAACCTATGAAAATTTAATTTGAATTTAGAACATTAACATTAGGATTTGAAAATCTCATATTATTCACTAATAAACACTATTTGAGATTTATATCCCTAAATATACACATTTTCTGATAATCCTTAAAAAACAAACGTTGTTCGATTTTTCTGATGAGAAGTCTATTTTTAACCCCTGACCTCAAACGAGGGGAGTTATAAGTTTGACGCCTATGTCCGGAAGTCTGTCTGCCTGTCTGTCTGTATGTATGTCTCTCTGTGGCATCGTAGCGGTTCAATCAGTGAACGGATTTGAATGCGGTTTTTTTATTTGAAAGCTAGTTTATGCGAGATGATTTTTAGCTATGTTTCATGAAAACAATAGACAACAATAGACAATAGACATTTTCCATTACTTCTAATAGTCCGAAAGATCTGAAATTTAGAACATATGTAAATCTGATAATACTAAATAAAATGAGCAGGAAGGTGGTCACGGGATCTCTGCACAAATAAACGTGGACCCACCGAGATTGGGCTCGTTGGGTAGGTCTCGACGAGTAGTTACTAGAAAAATGGTGATCAGGGTCTGATGATGGGAGCAGATAGGTGGTCACGGAATCTCTGCACTAATAAACGTAGACCCATCGAATTTGAATTCGTTGGATAGGTTGCTGCCAGTAGTAGGTAGAAAAAAGTTGGTCAGAGTCTGATGATGGGAGCAAGCAGAAAGATGGCAACAGGAACGCGGCTTCATTAAATGTAGGACCCACCAAATTTTAAATCTATGGTTAAATCTTGACGAGTAGTTAGACAGATACTGATCAGGGTCTGATAATAGCACAGGAAAGTCATTTTATGAGCTCGTTTACCTAGGTCGGGGTTTTTTTTAATTATTAATTTATACTTGTTGTATTTTATATTTGTTAAAAATACACTGCAATTAGTCTATACTAATTACGACTATACTTCAAGAATATAATTACTTCAAGAACAATATATTTAAATGCGTCAAACATCAGCTTATTTCATGGGTTCATTCATTCATTTCGGCTAAACAAATATATTCATGCCAAAATAATATAAAACAGCTTTATAATACAGTATCAATAATAATACCAGCCATGTTTTTGTCCCACTGTTGGGCACGAGCCTCCACTCAAGATGGTGGGGTGTATATTAAAATACTTAATTAAACACATTTTGTTGTACATATACCTACTCACTATACCTATACTATAAACATCTTTAATAATCAATACATATAAATAAATATGTAATCAAGCATTTCGTGCGTTTTCATCTGCTCAGAATACCCACGCTCCTTAGAAAGGAAATTATATGTTTCATTCAATAATGTTATCTGGTCTTCCAGGGAAATCGAATTTTTCAACGCGAACAGTATGCAACTCGCAATATTTTGTACCTTATTGTGAGAATGTCTGCTGCTTCGTATCACTTCAATTCTAGCTCACATACGGACATATTTATGTAAATAAAAATAAGAACTTATGCAACAACTGTATAAAATTAAACCAAAAATTAATAAAATTTCACATAAAAAAAAGCATCAAGCAGCCCATTAAGCGCTCTCCCCAAACATCACTAATAGGCATGATGACTGTAACACAATACCAATAAATCTGTGATTTTAAATATTAGAACAGATTGCACTGATTCCAAAAATGCATCTCATTTTCATAATAATACAGAGATTTTCGTGATATTTAAGCAAATAAATTACTCAAATACAGCTAATCGCCATTTTGTAATAAACGCTGCTCAGAGTGAATGACGTCAATCCTGTGTAAATAAACAACTGTCAAACTGTCATCTCAACTTTTTCTTTCATACAATGATTCACTTTTAACTTTTATACCTAGATGTTTATTTACACCGGCCATCGTTTTGGAATGAAATTCAAACTCTATTTTAAAAATTGAAAATATTGCTATTAATTGTAAACTTAATACAAAAATATGATTATTTTCGGCAATAGTAGACCCGTAAGTACATTATAGAGTATTTTTTCAAAATTAGTCATCATGCCTACTAAACCGCACCTCATATCCTGATTAAGATATTGAGCATAGATAAGAATAGGATATTGAGTGTGTGTTCCCGTAGTCAGTATTCTCTGTTGTTGTATGTATGTTGAATAAGCATATTCATTGACGTCAATCATTCGCCTCTAGAGTAGTTTGACTGCTCATGAGCTTATTGTCCATGAGAGCAAATAGGTACCTATATTGCGAGTGTGTTACCTAATTACTGATACTCAACTGTGTGAGCCGTCATTCAAAGCAACCATTCCATATTGGCAAACAAGCCTTTGAACATTATTACCCTTTCTACACAAGAATAGAGAACTAATCCAAATGTTTGCAAAATAAGCACTAAACATGAATGCATTTTTAAACCCCTTCAAAAAAGGAGGAGGTTCTCAATTCGTCTGTATATAGGTATATATATTTTTTTCTATGTATGTTCACGCATAACTCTGGCAATTATGAACCGATTTGAAAAAATCTTTCTTCTATCCATTCTTTAATCCGTTAATTGGGTCCCATAAAAAAATTATTGCTTACGAATAAGTAGTTCCTGAAAAAACAAGAATGGTGACTGCGCAGGAAACCGGCAAGAATGCCTATAAGATGACTTTATATCGCTTTTTAAGGACAAAAATGGTCATAACTCTGGCAAATATTTACAAATTTTAATGATTCTTTTTTTATTCGAAAGAAAAAAACACTGTAATGAATCTGTATAAATTTTATCACAGCCGGATAAGAACTTTCTGGAGGACCATGAAAGATGTGGGGGAATTTATCTGGTAAAAACCATAAAACTGATGTTCTCCATTACATTACTCTGACAAATACGAACCGATTTCGATGATTCTATTTTTATTCGAGAGAGTAAACTACTACGATGATTCCATGTAAATTTCATTACGACCGGATATTTTTTTATGATGATGAAACATGAATTATGTAACACTATGTAGACGATAATGTGATAACTTACCTAGATCATTTTACCGCCTTGAATGGTTCAATCTTCATGTACCTACTTATGAAAATATCACTAAAAAGTTTAAATTAAAATGTTCAAAAAAAAATTGAACCGACTTCAATATCACTGAAAAGTATAAAAAAAGATTTTATTATATTCTTATGTTAATGAAAACGTATTTGTGATCTTTACATATAGAAATGAAATGTTGGGTAATAGTAAAATATGTATGGCAACGATTAGTGAGGAACAGATTTTAAATAAATTTTTTATAAAAAAAAATAAACCGACTTCAATAGACACCACACTAAAAAGTGAAAAATAACTTCAATATTATTGAAGTTGGTGCTGGTCAGTTGATTCTGGTGTTGGGGTAAGTATCGTGTTTATTTTAGCACCAACTTCAAGAATATTGAAGTTATTTTTCACTTTTTAGTGTGGTGTCTATTGAAGTCGGTTTATTTTTTTTTATAAAAAATTTATTTTATTCTTTTTAGTCATATTCTCTTGAAAAGTTTTTATTCAACTATATACCGATTTGGATATAAAGCTTTAATACCAACAGGTATAAATTTATTTTAATTAAAATCTCCCAACCCAACCACAGATCTAAAATTCGGTGGGTCCTACATTTCATGGAACAGAGTTCCTGTTAACATCATACTGTTTGCTCCCATCACCAGACTCTGAACATCATTTTTCTAGCAGATACTCGTCGAGACCTACACAACGAGCCCAAACTCAGTGGGTCTACGTTTATTGGTGCAGAAATCCTGTGACCACCTTCCTGCTCCATCATCAGACCCTGGTGAAGGTTACCATTTTCTTAGTACCAGTTTTTTAGTATCAACGGATTTACATATGTTCTAAATTTCAGATCTTTCGGAGTAATAGAAGTAATTAAAATGTCCATTGTATACGAAATATCCCTATCTCGACTTGGAAAAGAGCTGATGGTTTTCAAAGCTAAACCGATTTTCAAGAAACATCGCTAAGAACCATCTTCAATAAACCAGCATACGCCAATCTGTCCACTCGTTTGAGCGCTGCGATGCCACAGACAGTTATCAGACAGACAGACACAACCCCCCCCCCCCCCCCCCAAACTAATAACACCTCGTTTTTGGTCGGGGGTCAAAAAGAAACCATCGAATTCGGTACGATGATCTGGATGGCGTATGACCATTTTGTAGACGAAGACATCATCTATTTTATGGTTTCTCCCAGTTATATCTCCTTCCCATCACTCATGTTCTTCGAAAAAGTTCTTATCCGGTCTTGATGAAATTCATACCGAACCATCCTTTCGAATAAAAAAAGAATCACTGAAATTGGTAAATATTTGTATGAGTTATAACCATTATTGATTAGAACATCATCTATTTTTAGGCGTTTTACCAGATAATTCTAACATTCCATTCATGTTTTCTCAGGAACTACTGGTTCATAAGGAATAAAAATTTTATGGGACCAACTTGATGGAATGTCCATTAGGTACAAAAAAGAATCATCCAAATCGGTACATATTTGGCGGAATTATGAGTGAACATACATTAAAAAAAAAAAAAAAAAAAAAAATACATACACGATGAATTGAGAACCTCCTCCTTTTTTGAAGTCGGTTAAAAAACGGTTATTTATTTGTACTTATTGGTACGTTATAACGACAATGTTGAAGAGAATCTAAATCAAGATAGCATGTTGGCAGATGTTCTAACTTTGAATCATCCCTCTTCTGGTTTCCATAGAACTTTGTAATATAATGCATATTATGAAAACATTTCGCAATTATACTTCTAACGAAATAATTAGGTCCTCAGTGTGAGTAATTGTATTAAAATCTAAAAATAAAAAACCGTAATGCGAGTTGGACTCGCGCATTCGGTCCAAAGATTATATCATCTTTGGACCTATTAAAGTTACTTTACTATTTGTGTAACACCACAGATAGCAAAAAAAAAACAAACCGCAAAACTAAGTTTGTCTGTCGAAGTTTTTTTAGGATTACTAAAAAACTGTACTACTTAGAGAAATCATTTTATTTTTCCTATAAAATATAGATAAACATGTTGTATTACCCACAATTATTTCTGATGTTTCCCTTCACAAACTTCGGAGATAAGGATAAGTTTTGCGAATCGGTCTTTTTGCTATCTGAGGAATAGTGAAATAACTTTAATAAGTGCAAAGAAGGTATGAGCGAGTGAGACTCGCACTTGACCGATTATTTATTATTTTCTAGTGCTTCATTTGTAATAATAAAAACTGCGGTTATAACTGTATTATTTACACTATAGTCTGAACCTACATATACTCGTAGGTACTAATTGACATTAGTAGACTTTATGAACTTGCTGTCGAATTATTAGGTAGACTGTACTAATTGGCTAACCTTTAGAACTGCTTATTCCTACCTAATATATCCTTTATGTTCTTTTACTATGAAAAATATCAAAGGAAACTTTAATAACCTTTCGAAAGACGTACTTACCGTACGTACACAGTTTACTGACGTACTGTGCACAGTTTGCCAATCCGTTCTTACAAAGCCATATCTATCTTGATAATATAAAGCTCGTCGTTTTTAAGCTTTCTATAATAGTAGCGATGATTTCAGTTTACGTAATCAGCAAAAAGAAATAAAAATATAATCCATCTTTTTTTAAACCCAGGCCTATCAGACTTTTACTAAACTTTAGCAGTCTTATTACAGAAAGCAGTTTAAAGATAAACCCAGGTTTAGACTCAGGTTTAAGGAACGATTTCCTGAGTCTAAACCTAAGGCTAGAGCGCTTCAAGCGCTCGCCTCCTATTGTCCGGTGAAGCTGTAATGGCCATCTGCGGCCAACAGCGTCTATCATTCACAAAAAAAAAAATGTCTAAACCTGGGTTTATTGTTAATCTGCTTTTCGTAATAAGACGGTATGTGTTTTTTATAGGTCTAATCCTACCACTCATTCCAGCCAGTATTTTAAGTGGTCACCGAGGAACGAAAGACACCGAAGTTTGCCCCTTGGCGAATCCCGGGGAAACACATAGGATGGTCTTGAAAGTGGTAACCCGCCACTTTCACTAGTAAAGTAGATAGGAGAAGTTGAAAAGACATAAATATACCACATTATATTCAGTACTTTAAGGTAGTATCGTAACCTTAAAGTACGTGAGGTACGTACTGGGTAATGAGTATGAGTGTCATGTCGTTGAAAGGATATTGTTAAATAAGCCGATATGAGCGTGCCATCATAAAGAAGTCAATAAATTCCCCCGTGTGTAGGTATTTAAGCAACTTTCTAGATGCTTTCCGACTTTAATGCAGCATGTTTGTACGGGAAATTTTTAATATATTAGAAAAGTTTCACGGGCGGGACGAGGCAGTGCGCAGCTCGAGGCACTGACTTTAAAATTTGTTGCTGTATACCCTGTTTTATTTTTATTTTAATAGGATTAGGAGAGAATTTAATGCGGGAAAATAAACAGTTGCGGCTTTAAAAGTTTGTTAAGAACCATCGTTAGGATAATGTTGGTAGTTCATTAGCAACAGTAATTAATACGCTCCGCCGTTAGAGTAATTTAACGGACAAATTCTGGGAAGATAGATGTCACGATAAAAATATAGGTTAATCTGTCCTCACCCCCAGAACCCTTTATTTAGGTAGGTAGGGTATTGTATACATCAATAGGTACCTATTTACCTATATACGAAATAAACTTTTATCGAATATATCGCAATATATTGGTATGTAAGTATGTACAGTCTCAATTGGACCTTGTCCAATGAAATAAAAAATTCATTCAATTGATATCGTATTGTCTAGACAGCAAAGTCAGACTGAAGGTAAATGCGATCGGAAGCCGGTTATCTATCAAAAATTCATAAAGACAGACAATACTTATTGATATCTGAATTTACGCCGTCATAAGCAGATATAATATCACATTGTGTTTTGTGTTTCTTGAGGAGTAAGTTTTTAAAACTTTTTGATCGAGATGTTACAGAAATGCTTCATAGTGGAAATTTTACGCACATGAGATTCGTTTGGAGTCTGTAAATGAATCATCTATGATTGTAGATTTTAATTTTTTATTTTTATTTATTTATTTGGTCAAAAAAACAGATAACAATCAACAATATACTTATTACTACTTAATACAGTTTTTTTTCTAGATTGAAATCCTAATGATGGCGACACATAGAGGTAATATGTTTAAATAAAGAACGCAACTTAACATTATTGTTTGAAATAATGATAACGAGAAATAGGTACCAACGGAGAGCGATTATTAATCAGTGTAGTAACAATGTTTTTTTGTATTACTAGTACAGGAATTACGTAGTGATATGGGAGGGCTTAAATATGAATCTAAATGAGTTTTTAAGAATGTTGATGCGGGGATTAAATATATCCAAAATATTAAATTGCATGGACAACTCATTTTAAAGACGACACATTCTTGAAACTGGGTTATAGAAGGACGTGTTATTTTAGTAGATACGCAAGTGAAACGTTTGATCAGGGATTCTGTAACTGCGTTTAGTGTTAAGGTTTAGTAAGTTTAACAAATATGGTGAGTCTAGTGCACTGTGTATCAATTTATGAAGATATAACAAGTCTTGTTCCTTGCGACGAATATATAGAGGATGTACGTTGAACTAATCTTTCATTGTAGCCTGAAAGAGTTCGACCGATACCACATCGATAACTCAGGATTTTAAGACACTTCCTTTGGACGCTTTCAATATTTTCAGAATGAACAGAATAGCAGGGGGACCAAACGACACATGCATATTCTAGAATGCTCCTAATTAAACTATAATATATAATAAGGAAACTTTGTGGATTCTTAAAACCTTTGGTAGATCTAGTTATAAAGCCCAGGAGCTGTAAAGCTTTATTGATGATATATGAGTAATGGTCTCGGAACGTGAGTTTCTGATCAAAGATTACGCCTAAATCTTTTGCGATAAGCTTCCTGTCTAGAATTTCTCCATCTAATGTGTAACTATGTGTGATGTGATATCGTTTGTTAGTAAACGTGATTGCAAAATATTTTTTTACATTTAAGTACATGAAATTCTTTTGGCACCAATCAGAAATATTATCTATAACTCTTTGAATTTCGACACAGTCAGTAGTGTGCTTTATTTCTCTGAATAACTTTAGATCGTCTGCAAATAGTAGGCATCGGCTAGACAATTTAGTGATGAGATCGTTGATATAAACGATAAAGAATAATGGGCCCAGATGTGATCCTTGTGGAACGCCAGATTCTACTACAACTAGTGAAGATTTAAATCCTTTAAGAGTAACCAATTGACTTCTGTTCTGTAGGTATGACTACACCCATCGAAGCAAATTCCCGTGAATACCAGAGTTGCCTAATTTTTTACATAACAAATCAATTCAATCAAAATTAAATATTAACATGACTATTGAGCCCATTGTTCATTAATAATAGTTAATTGTCTATCATGAAAATTTCTGTTTGAGAAATGTTTTCACATTTATTAGACGTGATTCAGGGCGTGGCTGGGTTTGAATAGCCGGGCTGAACAGTGTAAAATATTATTAATATTATAAAAGCCAAATAATTTTCAATTAATAATGAAGGGATTCGCAGCATAGCAACTATAATACATTTACAACAGTAATCGATCGATAGAAGTATTGTACCTAAATACTTCGTCTGGGTATTATTTCTATTTTGATATGAACATCATTAACTTTAGGTCAAAGAGTATTATTATAATCTAAAGTAGGTAAATTTATTTATAGTAAAGCCGGTTCAAACGGATTAGGCCAATTAATGGAATAAACAACATTGCTGAAACGGTGCCAGTACTACGTATAAGAGCCCATTTGTACCGAAAGAAAATAGCGGCGCGACCTGTCGCGCTACCAACATAATTATGTACAGCTCTTTGTTAAGTATATTGCCTGCTATCCATCTTGTTATCATCATCAACCAATATGTTGGTGCAACCAGCACCCACGCAATCGCCTACGGGCTGCACCGTAATACTAATATGTCTACAGCTGTTTATTCTCTTCGCATCTTACTAGGCCATCAGTTGCGCTACCAGTGACGGCACCCTTATGCGAGTGGCTCTAAATTTCCTTATGCGATCATATTGGCACGTGTAGTATACTGTTAAAATGCTTATTACAGCGAATTAAACTATCGCCGTGCTATGAACATGGTATGAACGTAAAAAAATAATATTTGTATCCAAAAGTATGAAGCCAGACAGCTAATAGAACGTTGCGTAACTGGCCGTGGCATGCACGTGCCTGTCAAAATTCTCAAAATGCATGGCATAGGACGTTAGCGTTACGCTACGTGGCGCTATGCCACACTATAAGTAATATTCTCATATTTACCTGTCTGTGTGAGTATCTGATTAATAGCCGTTTGGCCATAGTATGCGATCCCCGTTAGTATAGTAATAGTTAGTATAATGGCAAACCCTCCTTAAGAGGGAGGCCAATGACCAGCAGCGGATGTGGTCCGACTGATGATGATGATGGTCATAAATCATAATATATTATTTAGACTGTGATACAGTCAACAATCTGGATGCTGGGCTGCGGCTTTCAGTGGTAGCTTCACCGGCAGGCTTAACACGATGTTTAAACCTTGACAGATAAGTGTGAGTATGACGTCATTATGACAACTACGTCATATCGATGTTGAACTTCGTGATAGGTAATAAACCGACTGGTCAAGACTGCAAGTCGCGCAAGGCCTGCTGGTCATCGTACATTGAGTACGGCGGCGACTCTGAGGAAGACGGCGGTGGGGTTGCGACCCCCATCCCCGTGAGCAACGTGTTAGGTTCACGAGGGGCTCAATGGCAAGGCACTGAGGGGTGCCCCTGGTGCAGATCCCACCGGAGAGCCCAAGGGTCCTCTCTCATTTGCCGATGCGACAGCCACGGGGGTTTTAGTGGGTAAGAATCCCACATACCCCGGTTGACCCACATATGTCCCGGGAACCTTTGGAAAGCTTCCCCGGGAAAAAAGCCCGCTGGTCATGATTTGCTCAAGGCTATAATAGTATTATTAAGCTTTCGTAGTTGACGTACTGTTTCAATCTATTTAAGCGGGCATCAAATCTAAATTATAGATAATTGTCATAGAAGAGGGTTTAAATTATTGACTAATTATCTTAAAACCTAATCTACGCTTAATCAAACATTTATTTCGTACGGCTATGTTAACCGTTCATCAATACTGTTTAGTGACAGGTCCCTTGTTCAAGAAATCGTCTAGGCAGGTACTGTATACAAACGGGGGAATAAGGGTGCAGGAGTGAGTTAAGGGCACAAAACTGCTAAAAGATAGATGGAACCTATAACAAACATTTATGGGTACATATGTACATTTTATATTTAGTGCTACCGAAATTTCTGCCAAGAAGCTGCAGTGTATTAATATGGCTGTGGTTAATGGACGAGCGTGTGGCTTTACCCATACCTCATGTGATCTATGTATTATGAACACTTTTAATCTTATAGATGTCTAAGTAATGTTTATAGTCGTCTAATTTTTAATGAATTTTATGCAAATATTCTTAAACACAGGTCCAGAGTCAAATTTTCATCTATTATTTAACTTGAATAGAATACCAACTGATTAAAATGCAAATGAATTTTGTCTTCATCGAGAGTCTTACGAATAAAGACAATGAAATAAAATCAAATTAAACTTTAAAAGATACCTAGCGGGCTTGGATGCAAAAAAAAAATGCAAGATACCCACGTTTTAAGTAAGTATATGTAAGTATTCTGTAAACCTTAACGTTCCAATAGGTAATTACTAGCCAACGGACAATCACGCTGAGTTATTTGCCAGATCTACGTAGGTACAGTAAAAATGTTATTATTATTGTATGAGACGCTAAATGTGTATTCGTATGTTAAAGATATTTTGAGCGACAGAACTTCAAAGGACCATGCCCATATTAGTATAGAGCTGAAAGTCAGAAATGCCATGCAATGCCCAAATTGCAGCTCTATGTCATATGATAACTATTTAACAGTATTTATATGATAACTAGATTTAATGTCATATAAAGCACCGGTTCAAAAGATATTGGACATTAAACATGATAATTTAACTTCCTACTGGTTTTTTAAACATTTTATCGCTTACAGACGGCATTGCTATTAGTTTTCACTAGGAACTTCATGATCATCACATAAGCTAAGTCAGATCAGTGTTATTTTATATACTTATCTGTATGTTATCAGATAAACATGTCAGTTATTTGGAATTATCTAGTCTGTCTCCATTGTATAGTGTCAATATGTATATGAAAACAATTTAGTTAGATATACTGGTACTGCAATGTCAACAGAACGTCTTATTTTTTTTTTTTATCCAGTGCTTCATATGATTTAAAATTAACAACATAATTCTAGTTTTTATTTATTAGAGCAATCTTGTAATATACTTTATCTGGGCATTTCTGGGGTACAAATGGGCATGGTCCTTTCTGTTTGAAATAATCTAGTTGTGTTATCATCACTAGTGAAAACATAGTTTTTAAAACGAAAAAGTGGAGAAAATGCAAAATAGGTGAGACCACTCACGGTCCTTTAATGTGTTTCCTTGGTTTCTTACACCAACAATTGCAAAACATTCATAGCATAAGAATAATTAGCAAGTAGAGGTGTAAAATATATATAAAAACTCAGCCATCATATCGCAGCCCGGCCAGTTCGATAGCGGAGGGTTCCGTGTTTGCATCTGAATAAATGAAAACTCTTTGTTTTCCAACAGGTACACCTAGCCTCGAGGCCTTTGAAAACTCGGTTGTAAAAGATCCATCTAAAAACACGCTGAAGACAAAAGGCGACGGCTACGCCAGCAGCCTGCATTTCCTTTAGTTTCCGTTTAATCGTTTGCGTAAGCGCTTTCTACAAAATATTTACCCCCGTTTGGGCAAAGTCTTTCGTGAATGATGTATTCCATTAGCGCAAGTTTTAGTACAAATTACTCTGCCTCGTAATCAGATTATGATATAACTTTTAGAAGAGTCTAAATAATTATCCGCCAATACCTTAATTAAGAGGATATTTCACCGATCGAGTATCGGTCGGCGCAACCACGGGCAAATTCTTGATCCTGATCGCGTCACTGTGGCGAAACTTCTAACGGCTTCAACTTAAACATAAGTTTTTTGATAAGTCAGTGTTTAAACGATAGGGAGGTGGGGTGTTACAGGTTGCCCGGGTATGGGGAGCGGTCTGTTAGTGACGTTACCATGCTCGATACGCAAGGCTATCGATGATAAAAAGATTTATTAATAATCATAACAATTACAATCAAGACTTCTATCAGAGCTTAAACAAATATTTGACGGGCCCGTTGGTCTAGTGGTCAGACACCCTGCCTGCTAACCGACGGGTCGTGGGTTCGATTCCCGCCAAGTGTCTGGGTGTTGTTTATCTATTTAAGTATGTATTTACAAAAAAAAAAGTATATAAGTATTAGTATCAGTTGTCTGGTTTCAATAGTACAGGCTCTGCCTAGTTTGGGATCGGATGACCGTGTGTGGATTGTCCCAAGATATTATTATTATTTAATAGTAATAATGTCTTGACCAATATAATATCACCAGTTGATAAGTACATCGAATTACGCAGGAGTCTTTTTTAATGCACAAATGTTTGCGCGGACACAAGTGCAATCTTACCTTTACTCTCTAACCCGATGGCGCAAAAGACCATCACAGTCAACGAGACGCCGAATGCAGGGCTGAATTTTCACATGCCCACCTGGCGCATGGATTATTATTTTACTTTTTACACACTAAAGGTAAAGCCAGCATATTATATTAATATACCCCGTTTCGATTCGTTTTACTTTAAAATATCAAAATCGTAGCAATAAAGACAATTAGTAGGGATGAATATGACATATTGAACCCTATCAATTGTTTTTGGCTGGCCACCAGTCAGCCATCACTGCTGTATTCAAACATTTAATGCTACGATTTTCATCTTGTAAAGCCTTACGTACTACTGAGTTCTCTCTGCGTTCTCCGCTTCGCTAAGTGCGCCCTGGCGCGATAATAACCAAGTATAGTTCACTAGATTATTTTAAATTACCTTACGAATTTGACTAGTATGAACACACTAATGTGGGCTAGTCAAGTTGCGCCAATTATAGATAGATATATTGTACTTACACTTTATTGTACAACCAACATAAAACATAACAAAACAAGAAAAATAGAGCAATATAGCAAATATACAATGGGCGACCTTATCATTAGTAGTGATCTCTTCCAGGCAACCATTATACCAAGTATACAAGTGGAAGATACCACACTACTCGGAGTATGGGGATGAATTATAGGTGTTCGTACATATTCGTACGAGTCAAATTCATACGAAAACACCTTCAAAGTGCGGTTGTCCTGATTCGCACCATAATGTCAGATTAATGTAACACGGTAATAGTATGCAACAAAAGCTTGAATTGTAACTATCGATATCGATATAATCGATGTACGTTTTATCATCCCTATGAAGCAACAGGGTGCTGGACGCGTGCGCGTTTCCACCCCCGCTAGGATAAATGGAAACGCGGGTGTGTTTGGGCCTCACATCGGAGTCTGGAGCCAGTGAGTTGGCACGTAGAACTACTGGGCTCCGCCCGCTTCCCTTCGACGAGGAAATGTGCTACCAATCTATATAAGACTCTAATAGTGCATATCAAAACTTTTGTGTGAAGTGACTGATTTTTCAGTGATGAAGACTTAAAGTAACGATTATGACTTTGTTTGGTGGTAGTGTCCAGTGCCAGTTTTAAAGGTAAGCGTATATTAAGACCGATTTACACACGCTCATTCGTTTGTCGGTAATTTTTGTGCCCGCGGGGAATTTTGGAGAAGCAAAAATATTTATTTATATGAAAATATGATTTAAACGGTTTAACGGATGTAGAATAAATATTAGCGGAGACACTTAAGTTATTAGAAAATGCTAGATTTAATTTCATTATTACATGTAGAATTTTATTTCATGTTATTTTCCAAATAAATACCTATACCTACTTAGTATAAATGCGCTATTAAAATATACTAAATTATTTTATTAAGATACTACTAATAATAAATACGCACAAAATTTCAATTTGAAAATAAATATCAAGCATTTAAGTATCGCGAAATTATTGAGACGTCAGATTATGGGCTACTAAATACCAAGATTGTATTAAAGAGTGAACTACGAATACTTTTTACTATGTTTAGTATATTTATAGGTATAAATGTTATTGTTATTATTTATTATATTTTTTTTGGGTATTTTTACTTAAATATATCTTCTTATTTATTTTTCATTGAAATCTTACTTCATTAGATTTTCGTAGTTTTCTTACTCGTTTCTTGATGGAAACAATGAAATGGATATCATGGTTGGCAATAATTGTCTAAGAGTAAGGAACTTGCTAAATCTGACCGATAATGATTCTCTTCCCCATCGTCCTGGATCTGTAGCGCTTCATACCATATTGTAAAAATAATTATTTAACTTAATTAATTATTTATTATTATTATGTATATTAATTTTAATTTCGGAATTAATATGTAAATACTAAAAAACTAACTTTATTTCTATAAATAATTAAAAGAAAAACAAATAAAAGACAACTGAAGAACAAAACAAAAATTAATATTTATATTAATATTTATATGTAATAGTTACTTGCATTATAGTTTAAGATAAACCGGCTTAATAATTGTAAAAAAATATTAATGTAGAACACTGAAGCGACTAAACAGCGGTTTTTAAGCATTACGCTCCTTAGACCATTTTGTTTTCACTAATTAGAAGGACATCAGTATAATAATATACCTACGACTAATACTTGCTCGTAATACCTCATAGTAATGAAATTATCTCATAGTGATGCAATGATAGTGGTTATCCAGTTATAGCACTACCCAATAAAAGGTCATTGAAAATTATTGTGCTTTACAGTCTATGGTTCCTGTATCCATACACAGGGAGTTGAGGAATTGTTGTGCTGCACTGAAAGGGGAAAGAGCAAAACGTGACCGCGATTCTTCATAGAATAATGTCAATCTTACTCATCGCTAAAACCGAACGACGCTCAAGGCGGTGTTAATTGGCTGCGGTCTTTTGTAACGTAAAACTATTTCCAATCAAGCTGATCACATTTTTCACTTTTATATTTTTTCGCTATGCACCACACATTTTTTTGCTGGGGAAAATACCTTCGAAATGGGTCTCCGTAAGGGTGGAGGCCGGGTAATGTGGAGGTTTTTCATAAATAAACCTCGCTGGTGGCCTTAATCACTCTTGCTACAGCAGGTCCCAGGCGAGTGTAGAAGTGCAATGCACGCCGCGGTGTTTTTTGGGAATGATAGACTCTGTTGGACACAATGGCCATTACAGCTTCACCGGGCAAAAGGAAGCGAGCGCTTACAGGACATATTACTCCAGCCATAAGGGCACGGGTAAGCGACGAGCTCAAGGGCACCTCAGTGCACGGCCTCAGCTTGGGCTATCGCTTAAGAGAGAGCACCCACGCTGTGCTGACTACCCAGGACCTACACTGCGTCATCGCTGAGCTCAGAACTACGACCTACATAACTATCTTAAATTAATTCATTAAATTACACTAAACCTATCAGTAGATGGGCTTATTGTTTCTTTCACACTTTGAACAATACCAATTTGCTATAATCGTGGCATTCTAAATTTAATATTAAAAAAAAATACTTATTAAGTATATAAATTATTTATAAAATAAACTGCTTTGGTAAGAAAATTGTTATATAATTTCAAATTACTAGTAATACCCTACATAATACTTATTACCTTTTATTAAGGGTGTTTACGTGTACAAGAGATGATCACAGTTGATATCACTGCAATTTCAGATATTTTGCCGCCAATCAGCTATATGTAATCATTGCAATGTTACGGTGTAAACGGCAACTATAGCTGTTGGAATTACCGAACTCAAAAGAGTTAGTAACTATTGTATTGGCTAACGAGCAGCAGTGCAATTAAGCTGCCGTCGCTTACCATCAGGCGCACGTCAAGCTAGTCTCGTCACTGGCTACTTACAAAAAACTTGGGTTCTGTTTTAATGAAACTGTTATTATTATAGCGTAATAAAACATATACTTTTAGACTTTCGCGTTCCATTATCAAACTTTATTCTAATCGGGAATTAACGCGATTTACCTTATATTTTGGCTTGACGTTTCGGCCGGGTTGCACCAGCCGTGGTCACAAGCAGACTGGTTCAGCGAGACGGCTCCGTGCGCGAGGCAGAAATATCTTCGTCTACCCCCGTTCTTTCACTTGTAACGTTAATCCCACTACACACTACACTCACAGTATCTGTATATTTAACCGCCGGCAAATAGCGAGGTTTTGTCATTTTGATCACTGGTTCCCAAGCAGCTGATAATCTAAAGCCATCTTCCCGGTTGAAATTTTTATATTTCTTTATTTCAATCGCTTCACGAACAACTCTAGAATAAAAGTTTCGATCACTGGAAAGGACGTGTGGGCGATGAAACTCAATCCAGTTTCATTTCCAGGGAAGATGGCTTTAGATTATCAGCTGCTTGGGAACCAGTGATCAAAATGACAAAACCTCGCTATTTGCCGGCGGTTAAATATACAGATACTGTGAGTGTAGTGTGTAGTGGGCTTAACGTTACAAGTGAAAGAACGGGGGTAGACGAAGATATTTCTGCCTCGCGCACGGAGCCGTCTCGCTGAACCAGTCTGCTTGTGACCACGGCTGGTGCAACCCGGCCGAAACGTCAAGCCAAAATATAAGGTAAATCTCGTTAATTCCCGATTAGAATAAAGTTTGGTAATAAAACATACTGTTACCAAATGATGCATCATTTTTCCAATAGATTTCAATGTTGGAGTTTCATATTACGAGTATATAAGATTTTCAAGTAGATATTAAACTAGGCAATGAAATTGTATGCATATGGGAAAACCATGTCTGCGTTGTTTCAACTTCTCCATACAAAGTTTTGGAATGGTATTCGAGGAATGTTCCCGAGTTTTATAAGTATCTCTTTCTCTATCTAGATACATAGTACATCTAGGGGACCAAACGATTGATGTGATAAAATATTGATCCTGGACAGATTTACGCATGCATCACTAGATCTCCCAAAACTTGTTCGTGATAAAGGGCGAGTTAATGAGGGACGTAAAGTCAGAATTTTTACAATATTACAACAAGGTAAATAAATATTATAACCTTAGATATTACGACATTCAAAAGTTAAAATTAAAACTCACCTATTAAAAGCCGTAATTAATATTGTTATAAAGCTAAAAGTTCGTTGGAAACAAAAAATAATAACGGAAAATTCTCATTACTAAAGAAAAATTTCATTTTCATAAATATTAATTTCGATAAATTACTTTCAAGTGGCAAACTGAACAAGGGGGTTCACCCCGAACAGACTGAGAAAGGTAAAGGAATTAATCTAATGTCAAAGCGTTGCCAAATACAATGGGGAGCGAAAACCATTTCATTTTTCTCAGTAAGCCTCGTTGGTATTAACAACATTAAATGCTCTGCTTATTATATTAAATTGTGCAATTATAATTCTATTTACATAATTGCGTTACAAAAAAGTTTGCATGAAGAACAAAAGTGTTGTCAATCAACTAAGTACTATATTCCGACAAAACGTTCTAAAATTAAAACTATTATGTCAATTTTTTTGGCAATGATAGATGCTGTTGGCCGCAGATGGCCATTACAGCTTCACCGAACAATAGGAGGCGAGCGCTTAAAGCGCTCTAGCCTTAACGGCAGAAGTAGCGACGAGCTCAAGGTCACCTTAGGGAGGCACGGCCTCGGCTTGGGCTGTCGCTTAAGAGAGAGCTGAGTTTACCACCGGTTCACAACGCGCCCCCACTGAGAAGAACCGGCAAGAAACTCAGTGGGGTGATGCACGTCGTTGAGGTCGCATACGTACGACACTTCGGACTCGCCGGCGAGACCGGTGTCTGATAGCTAGTGTAGCATACGGTTGTCGGGGAGGGTTCGGCGCATCTCGGTCCAATAGGACCGTCATGGGGTCAGGAGGGTCGAGCAGTACGTGCCGTGGTCTGCGGCGTGAGTCAGAAGCACTAGGGGCGTAATCGGCGGCGGCGCGGATTAAACTGTTCGTGTGACGGGACGCGGATTCAAAGTAGCGTTTCGACGCTTCTTTGAGGAATTTACGAAGGGGATCTAACTTGAAATCGGAATGTAGATCTACATTCCGCATGTACCACGGGGTACCGACGGCACGTCGGAGGAAACGATTTTGGATAACCTGGAGGCTATCGATACAGGTCCGGGCGGCGTTCGCGAAAACTACACTCGCGTAAGTCATAATTGGGCGAATGCAAGCTTTGTATAATGTCAACTTATTTCTAAGCGACATTTTTACTCCGCTTGCAGAGAAGGGGATACAGGGGATACAGGCGACCTAATACGAAAGCCGCTCGATTGCGGACTGACCGAATGTGCGAGCCGAAAGTCATGGCGGAGTCCAAGGCGACTCCGAGGTACTTAACCTTTCTAGTCCAGGGGATAGGGCAATTGGATAAGGTTATTGGAGCCAGTCGTCTGCTGGGCCGAAGGCTCCGTGCGGAGAACATATTGGCGGGTCCCCGGGAGAAGACTACCGCGGCACTCTTCTCCGGGTTCACCTCTATGCGCCGCGTACGAAACCATTGGCCCAGGGCTTCGACTGCGGCTTGAAGAGCACGCGTCAAATAGGACATGTTCCTATGGGATTAATAGAGAGCGGTGTCTTCCGCGTAAAGGGCGAGTTGGACTCTGTTCGAACGAGGAATGTCGTTTGTGAACAGGCTGAACAAGAGGGGAGAGAGCACAGAGCCCTGGGGGACTCCGGCCTGTATAGGATGGGGAGAAGAAAAAGTACCTTTGACCCGGTATCGAAAGGTACGATTCGAGAGAAAGTCTCATATGATGAGTACGAGCCTATCGGGGACTCCTAACTGGAAGAGCTTGTATATCAAGCCGTTGTGCCAGACCTTGTCGAAGGCCTTGGCAACATCGAAGAATAGGGCGCCTGTGTAGACGGGCTTGGGCTGGTTGAGCCCGGTCAGGATGTGCTCCGTAAGGCGGTGCACCTGGTGGATGCAAGAGTGTCTGGTTCGAAAGCCAAACTGCTCGTCGATGAGGATATTATTGGAAGTGACAAACTCTCTGAGTATCGCCAGCAGAGCGCTCATAGAGTTTGCCGAGAGACTTGAGAAGAAACCTGCAAGAGGCCCTGAAAGAGGGAGACCTCGCAGGGCTGCTACGAGGCTTACCCGGCTTAGGGATACCCACTATATCTGCGTCTTTCCACTCGGCAGGAAAGACGCAATGGGACATGGCAGCGTTGAAGATAGTCACTAAAAGACATATCAGGTGGACAGGGAGAACCTTAAGGACGCGATTAGAGATGCCGTCGGAGCCCGGTGCTTTCTTAGGCTTAACGCCTTTGATCAGATCTTCCACTTCGGTCTGCGTGACCGGGGAGAGGGATTCGGTGGGAGGGAGTGAGGACCTGCGCTCTACTTCCCTATCTACTAGATCGAGGTGCGTTGGATCGACGGGAGCGGAACTGGGTGTGCACTGACTCTCTAGAGAGTCAGCGAGAACCTCAGCCTTTTCGTCGTCCTCGAACGCGGGTGCGTCGCCAGAAGGGTGGGTCAAGGGGGGCATGGTAACTACCGTGTCGGATTTAAGGGATCTCGCGAGCTGCCAGTAAGCCTGGTGTGACGGCGAGATCTCCTCGAGAAACCCTCCCCATCGAGCCTCCCTGAGTTCCGCGATGCTGCGCTTCACGTCCCTCTACAAAGCACGCATGCGGGCCCGGTTGGCATCGGTGGGGTAGGAGTTGTACGCGCGAATAGCCACGTTTTTAGCGCGGACTAATTCCTTAATGTCATCGGGCAGCTTGAAGCGGACAGCGTAAAAGTTGTCCGCTTCAACCTGCCGAGAAGACTGGCTGATGGCCGATTTAAGATGATCGGTGAAAGCACCGATCGCTTGGTCGGTGTCCTGAGGGGACGAGATTTGCGCCGGGAAGCGGGCAAGATTGGGAGCGTCGGCATCGGCTAAACAGGTGTTTAGCTGATGCCAGTCCAGAACGGTCCTAGTGACCGGCTGGGAAGTGGGTGGGGGACCTAGTTACATTAGGACCGGTCGGTGGTCAGAGTCTAGCTCATGGAGAACATCTAAGGAGCGCAACCGGAGGGTCACACCCTTCAGGAGGGCCATGTCTAAGACATCGGGGCGGTGATTTATATTATTGGGATAATGGGTCGGGCGCATAGGTGCGATGACGTCAAAGTCGAGAACGTCGACCAAGGTGGAATTGTAATGTCACCTCCGCCAATGGTAGGTGCCTCGACCATTGGCGGAGGTGACATTACAATTCCACCTGATATGCTTGCAGTTGTAATTGCCGGCCAGAATTATCGCGCTGTCTAGGTCAAGGAGTGACTCGACATCACTCCTGAGGAGCCGCTTGTCAGGTGGAAGATAGATAGAGGCGATAGTGACAGCCGAATGGCCGGAAAGAGAGAGGCGACAGACCGAGGCCTCTACATGAGCGCAGGGGGATCGATAGGGATGCAGTGCAGGGCCCTTCTGTAATTTGTGCCTGGGACCGTCCAACTAGTAGTCCATCGCAGTACCTTCGGCGTCGCTGGACATTCAGGATGTGGGCCCTAGGACGTCCATTGAGTACGGCGGTGACTCAAAAGATGACGGCGTCGGGGATGTGACCCCCGTCCCCGTGAGCACCATGTCACCGGACATGGGGGCTACTATGCGCCCCCGGGCTGCGGGCTCAATGGCAAGACACTGAGGTGTTACTGGTGTATACCGAGGTCCCCCCATCCTTTAGTGAGTAAGAATCCTACATACACCGTTTGATAACCACAGGTCCAGGGACCTATCGAAGGCTTCCCAGGCGATAACAAAAAAAAAATGGTATCACCGCAGTGTCAGATATTTTGCTGCCTTCGAAATATATTTTGCTGCTGAACATTACTGCGTTGCGGTGTGAAGGGCATTTTCGTAACATGCCCGTTGGTCTAGAGGTTAGGTACACTGGCCGCTACCTGACTGGTTGTGGGTTCGATTCTCACCCAGTACAAGTGTTTGCGTGCATAAACATGTCTGACCTACGTCTGGGTGTTATTTATCGATATGAGTAAATATGGATTTACAAAAAAGTGTCGATGTACATACTTGTATCACTGGTCTGGTTAATATAATACTGCTCTACCTAGTTTGGGATTAGATGACGTTGTGCGGATTGTACAGGTTATAACTATTACTGAAGCTGGTGAAATTATCTGCCTTAAGAGACTTAATAACTAATGACTCGGGTGACGAGCCGTAGCGTAGTGTAGTAGCTAGCCTCAGGTAAGCGCGCCACTTATCATCAAGCGAACGTCCACGATAAGCAACACTGCCCCTAGCGCTCAGCATTAAAATGTCTAAAATTAGTCTTGAGCTTAGTAATTTCTTTAGTTACCGTTACAGAGCACGTATAAACTGCTGCTTTACGTCAGCAAAAATACACAGTGTCTATTACAAGAAGCCTTACTAAATATACCTACCAGATAAACTCGCTTGTTACTAAGTAAATATTTAAATAAAATAGAAATTGAATCAATTAAGCCCTGCGAAACTGTTTCGTACACGCAGCCTTCTAAATCAGAAACTCATTATCTAAATATTTTCAAAGTCTTATTCAAATATTGAGGTTTGCTATATGATTTATAACGTATTTTCTATTCGTTTTTTTTTTTTTTTCTCGTATCTGTGTGTCGTAGCTCATTTTCCTAGTAATCTAGAGTTACGGTGTATAATTGAGAGACAATTAGTGTGAAAAAACAAAACACACCTGAACGTGTAGGGTTGCCAAAGACTACTCGGTTTCCAGTCTTTAATATTTTCTACCTTAGCCTTACCTTTAGTCTGTTGGACGTATTGCGAATTGGACGTTTTTCGAAGTAGTCGAGTTGGTATTATGCGAAATGGGCATTCTGCGTCAAAACCGTATTCCTATATAAACAGAATATGAGCAGACCTAAAGAACGCTTTTAATTGAATAAATTACAATAAATTATTGAGGCGTGCGTTAAAACGTAAACCTCTTTGGGCGTTCAGCCACATAACGGGTCGTCCATTAATCACGTGATGTTTTTTAGCAACTTTTTAACCCCTCCCCCCCCCCTCTTGGTGATATGTGGCGAGGTTTTTAAACTACCCCCCCCCCATCCAAAATTGTATCGTGTATTTTTCTGTACAAAATTTCAATATAGTTAATATTGAAATATTCGGAATATTATCTTTAAATACAGGTACACATGCTGCTGTTTGGTTTAGAAATCGTGCATTCAACGAAAACTAAATACACGTGTTATCTCATTATACCCCTCCCCCCTCCTGGTGATATTTCGTGATTTTTTCGGAACCCTTCCCCCCCCCCCCCTTTCGAACCTCACGTGATTAATGGACGACCCCTAAGGTACCCGTAGTACTCGTTGTGTTTAATACATTTTTAAAGGGTAACGCAAACGTATTCCAATTCCTAATATAGCCGTCCCATAAAGAATCGAAGCTTAAGAACCGTTCGAATATAGTTTGAAAACTAATAAACGACTTTCCTGAGCTTTTTCCCTTTTTTATACATAAAAGCGTCGAGTTGATTTATTGTTGGAGCAGCGAGCGGCCGACGCGTCCTGCCGCGAATCTTGATCGACGAAGCATTTCAATTTATTTTATGAGTCGACACCTTCAAAAGGGCCTCTGTTCTTAGTAAAACACCCCAATTCGGTCAGTCTGACGTTTATTCAATGAAAACAATTTACTTCGTTTCGCTATTAGACGTTTTACATTGGCTTTCTGTGTTTGAATAAAATTGGTGTTAATGTAAACTTGTCTAATATCTTCACTCCAGCACCGGATTGAGCAAGCCACAACGGGCTTTACGACTTAGACTATAGTTTAAGCCCACCACCAGCGCTTATGGAAGTGTTAAAGTAATCTACGTTTACGTGGGAAAGAAACGAAGATATACGCAGTTTATAGCTCCGTTCCTTTCCCTCGCGAAAATAAGATTACAGTAATAGAATAGATGATGGTAATCCCTCTGTACCTTTCACAGTGTGTTTACATATTTCATTAATGTACCTTCTTATATACTTTTAGACTTTCGCGTTCCATTATCAAACTTTATTTTAATCGGGAGTTAACGCGATTTACCTTATATTTTGGTTTGACGTACCTTCGTAGCCTGTAGTTTGTGTTTACTAGATTTTTTTGCGGCTGCATCTAATTACAAATAATATACATAAAGACACACTAAAAAAGTGGCCCAAGCATTTCCTAACAATAAAACAGGATTAAACTTACGCAATTTGAAAATAATCGTTGAAAAATACTCATACCTACATACACATACGATTCCTGGATGCTCCATATGAATGGTGTAACAAAAAGTTCTCTGAAAGACTGCACCAAAATCGTTCGACAGTTGCGCAATCAATGCACAATCAGCACGGAGTCATTTTAAAATGTGAACTTTTTATTGGAACCCGTACAATTCTCATTCGGAAATAAAAAGGGAAAATAACCCATCAACTGTTTATCCTTTTCCTTAAGTGTTTTCGCTAAAGCTGCAATAACGAACTGTTAAACTAGAATCAACACAAATGATATACGTGATCAGCAATAACCCAATTTTGGTCTTCAAAAACAGGAAAACAGAACAAAACCTGTTAATGAAAATGGTTAAACTAAGTATGTTTCAGATATTTAGCACGAACCCAAGTAGGTGGATGTTATGATAAGTCTTACGTTACCTACCTACGTACACCTTTTAAAGCACCTGAAAATTAATACAGCACAGTACAGTTACAGTTTACTATAGGTAAACTATAACATCCGGAATCGCGATAAAATTAGGAATGAAGAATTGCAGTCCCTGATAGTGCTCTTAGAGTCTGCAAGTTGAAGTGGAAATGGGCAGGCCACATCGCTCAAAGAACAGATAACCAAGTGTAGAAAGGTTCTCAAGTGGCGACCCCGAACCGGGAGACGCAGCGTAGGCAGGTCTCCCACTAGGTGGGCAAAGTCAGTTTGTCATGAATTTCCTTCTAAAAAAGTGAAATAGGTAATGGCAGGAAATATTATTTTTAAGAACTTAGTGAAGTATTAGCACTCCCCCGGGAATACAGAACTTAAACTTTTGAAGTAAATAATAAGTAGAATACGTATATCAGTTTCATTCGTTTACTTGTAAACGTTGTACTAAGCAGGATCGTCATTAATTTGAAATCAGATTGATTTGGACTCCCGTGGGGTTTCCGGGTAAGAATCGCACTCGCCCTCCAATAACAACTCCACTTGTTGGGTGTCGTAAGAAGTGACTAAGGGCAAACAAGAAGACGGGCAGCATCGTCTTTCTCCAAGACGCTTCCAAGCGCTGGGATTATGGCAACCTCTCCTTTTTAAGGGGGAGGCCTTTGTTCAGCACGTCATCTTTCAGCTGCTGCTGATGAAGACGACGTGTCAACTTCGAGATGCACTATGTCTCTTCGGAATCCGCATAATAACCAACAGTGGGACTAATGATTGTTTAAAACCGTTCCTGGGATATTAACAAGTAAGTATATGCCGTTTTTCTTAAATGACTGTATGACCATTTCCAATAACGTGTCCGTACAACGATAGCGAGTGTAACGTGACTTCGTGGCCTGACTCATCCCGCAGCAGAGAACGCTTTTCAAGTAGCTCAGTAACCGTCAAGATGAGGGATTAAAGCTTTCTACTGAACATTTGTAGAACTTTAAACGGCTTGCCATTCCCAACATTTAACAAGCAGAATTCCCGCCAAGACTGTCAAGTACACCGCGTATCATGAAATAAATATTAACATATAATTAATTAATAGTATAGTACATAGTAGTTACATAATAGGCTAGTTGATAGTACCTAATGGAAAACCTGATAGTATTTTTTATATTGGTAATGAACTTATTTTGCTAACAGCTCTGACAACAAAACATCATATACCGTACCGTTTTACCGTAATATGCTTATATTGCACCGATCTCTCTATATTAAAAATAATTATTTACTAAGTACCTACTCCAAGTGCGGCAGTTTCAGTGTTAACTATTAGCTATTAGTTAGTAAAGGATGCTTCAAACAGTTAGTACGTACAACAGTTTGCTTTTGTTGCTTTATCCTTGTGCTGCTCCTAATTAATTTTACCTCACCAATAGCCAATTAATCATAACCAAGAAGAATATTATGTGATTATAATTCCAATTCCCAGCAACATGGTATGAATCGTATGCTATACGTATACAAATTGATTCTAACAATGGTATCTAAACGTTCCACTATTGGAAACAATTTTCAAAGCGAGACATATTAGCCTAGCGAAGACAAAACACGCAGTTTGTTGAAAGACATTCATAATTCGGAACGAAGACAAATGAACAGCGATTGCTTTAAGATGATTGTTTCACCCGGTCTATTAAAGTATTGACTTCACAATTCAGTTTCTCTCGTTGATATTTATTAATAGTCACGTTTAGAGTACAGTACAAAAACACATTACACTGATACATCACACACCTGACTTGGTAAAAAAAAAGAAAAATTTGCTCTATGCCGCACCATGCAATGTAAACAAGTTAGCGCTTTTCAAAACCGTGGTGAATTTTAAACGGCCCAACGGTATTCCGCCGGTGCCGTACCGGTGCCGTGCCGCCCGTCAACCGAAAAGGTAAATGGGTCATAAAGGCGTATCAATATTGACCGCGCGAATCCCATCCAGCGCACATCATGCCCGTTATATTGGCCATATCTCACGTTATGCCGAGGAGACATTTTTCCCCACTAATTTATGTACATGTCCCGTTTTTTACTTTTTATTATAAACGTGTGCCCTTTTTTCAGAATTCGATATTCGTATCGCGACTAACGCGCTGCGGCTGCCGAAGTAATACAAAATCGGAGCAGATAAATCATCTGAGTTGAAATCATGGGGCTCTGTTACATAAAAGCTGTCATTTAAAGTGATGTTATGGGCGTTTGTGCGACGGGAAAGTGGTTATAATGGCGCGCTCGGTTGTCCGACACGAATGGATCGTAAATCTATTAAGTTGCGACTTTTGATCAATATCCACTGCGGTTTTCTTAAGTTCCTTTCGTTGTTTGTGGTTAAAACTAAATCGCAGCTTCGCGAAGTTAAACGATCGGATCAAGAATCAATTTTCTTAAAATTTTCCGATTCGCCGAATATTAAGGTAAGCGCACGTAATGACCGACCCTCTTGAATGCGCTAAAAAGCTATTAACGTTTTTTCAATTTGTCAAAGACACACTTTAAACTAACTAATACTAATAATATCAATATTATCTTACAATACTTACCTCAATATTCCGATTCAGGGGCCTTATCATACACCCTTAAGTATGACAGGGTAGTTTAACACGAAAAGTGGCCTGTCTTACAAACTTGTACCATGAGCGCACTAATTAGCGTGCTAATAATATTGTCACGTGACCATTCATCTGTTTGGGTGACGTAATAGCTGGTGGTGGCCTGCTAATTAGTGCGCTCACTTACACAGGTCACTTTTAGTGTTAAACTGTCCTGCTACATGAGTACGCGGTAAGGCCCAAGTCCCATTATGCCAAAATGCAAAGTACAGCACAATGCAATAGGTATATTGAAATACTTCGACCATACGCCATACTTCAGTAAGTATGGCGTATGGTCGAAGTATTTCAACTGTCCACTCCAGTTTCATTTGAATATTTGATATTGAGAAGTAGAAGCAAGATCGAGTTAATGAATAGTACGCCTATATACTCGTAATAGCTCTCAGAATCTGCAAGTTGAAGTAGCTATGGGTAAGCCACATCGCTCAAAGACCCGATAATCAATGGGGAAGAAAGATTTTCCTATAGGTACATATGCATCTCTAAATACATACATGTATATCTATCGGGCCCGTTGGTCTAGTGGTTAGACACCCTGTCCGCTAACCGATGGCTCGTGGGTTCGATTCCCACTAAGTGTCTGGGTGTTATTTATCTATTTAAGTATGTATTTACAAAAAAATATGTACATAAGTATTAGTATCAGTTGTCTGGTTTCCATAGTACAGGCTCTGCCTAGTTTGGGATCAGATGACCGTGTGTGGATTGTCCCAAGATATTATTATCTTATTCTAAATTCGCAGACCTACTCGTATTATCAAGGACAGATAGAAATTCATTAATTTCATAACTTGGTAGAACCTGATCTTCTATTCAAAGGTTTTCAGTTTCTATTGTTTGGTTTTTTAATCATAGATATTTGATACAGCAGAGACGATGTAATTAGTTCTTCTCTATTGTTAAATCACAAATTGCGCACACAGATTGTCTGGGCTGGAAGCCATAGAAATGTCTAAATATACCCCACCGCAAAAAGGCCTTACCAATTGATTCACCTTTATTAAATTTCATTTGAGGAAGTACGGTAATTACAAATTTCGTAAACAGTTTTAATTATTAAGCAATTCTTGTATCTGTGTACGAGAACCCTTTTTAATTACGGACTTTATATATAATTAGAACGGATGGCGGTGGCGTTAACTAAAGGATAATCAGGAGCCAGTGTTTGACCGAGCGTCTTATTTCAGTGAATAATTACGTAACTTCCAATATTAAGTGATGACGGTATGACTCCTTATTGAGTTTAAGAAAACTTGAGTGTATTCAAAACAGAGCTAGCTACATCAGTAAAAGTAGTTTTATTAAGATACCCTGCATACAGGAAAATCTATTATCCTACTATATCTAGCATTAAAGTACTTTTACGGATTAATTATATCGTGATGTATTTTTAAATAATTTCTTCACGACGGTTAACTTCCATATGACAAGATTATCCCCGAATATCCTTAAGTCTCATTAGTTATTATTGTTGGTCCGACGCAGAAAGAGCGTACTGAGTCTTGAGACTATTCTTGGTTTTCGATTTAAATATTAATTCAAATTACTTTATTGCGGTTATTGTGGTTGTACAATAATGTGATCTTAAATACAAAGTAAAGATCGTACAATATACCTACCTAAGCAGGAATGCAATAGAATAAATTATTATATTATATTAATTAATGTAGCCTGGAGATATGTGGTTTCAAAACTACTCCCAAAGGCCCCGAGAGTAACTACTCTCTGATAATCTACTGCTTGCTGATTGATTTTAAGGCTAATGCATGGTTAATATAGGTCCTTGGTAATGACGGTCTCATATACAAAGTCCAAAACGATGTTCCAGTTCCTTAAATCAAGTTTTCTCATTAAGACCTTTCGTTTGATACCCATTTATAGATATATTGATTGTAAAAAAATACAAAATGGCTGCATGCCAAGTAAATAGACATACACACACAAACATACTCTAGAAAAACATAACCCTATTTCTAAGGCAGTCTAGGAAGTCCAACAACCGCCGGAATAACATCCCCTAAAAGAACACTGGTGACCTTTCTCGCAGCAAAGAAAGTGACGTTTCTTCCCCAGTCGATCTCGAGTCTCAGCTTTCTCACTGTGCGTAACTTCTCTAAACCTTTGCAGTACTTTGCTGTTTGTGTGACGGATTCATATGAGAAACACTCCGAATCAGTATGTAAGTTGGGCTATGGTTGGGCTACAGCTCTTTACGGTAACAAATTTTGGGCTTCTATAATGTTCTTGACATAGAAAGGATTGATGGAAAATATGGCCTGGAAATACCATAAAATAGATTATGGCTGAAATTAATTGGGCGGGACACAGAAACAGTATGGACAGTAACGAACCCTCGTAGATTTTACGACCTTTTAATGTGGACTCCCTAAATACACAACCTAGATTAAATAAGTGTAATAAAATTTGCGGTGGCAGTGATACCTCCGAATACGAATGTAATGTTTAGGTTATAGCTTTAAGTATACCGAATGTTAATTAAATATGGTTTAACGTCCCTTTTGCTGTTCTGCTAAGTACCACTGCCGGGCCGAAAAACAACAGTGTTGTATATACTGTTGCTGGAGAAATAACTGATATATGCCACAAGAGTAATTTAATTTGTGTTCGTATCGCACTCGTACATCTACAGAAGAAGGTAAAATAAACTTGTTTATTGTAATGGAATAGACAGGCATTCACTTGTCACTAGCTTTCTCTGATTGCGACCATTTTCCAGTAAATTAAATAATTATTCAACATCCAATTTTACTACTTGCTCCCAAGTTGTTTTTTGTGCAGCAAAACAATTATTATAAATTCGATAATGAATACATAGCTAAGATGAATACTATATATATTATGTTTATAGCATCATCGGCCAGAAGACGGCTTCCTGGCCTAAGTTGAGACCTTGGGACTCCACAACAAATGATTGAATCCACCACGTCGGCATTCCGTGTGTTCGCATATATGAACACAAGTGCTGAATATTTTTATGTCTGATATAAGTAGTTGACAAATAATAATACTACTACATACATCTTCTACTGGTTTTCTCTCCAAAAAGTTGCAGTGTATATAGTTATTACCAGGCCAGGCATATGACCAGGCTGAACATCGACGACGGCAGTGTCATCTCATCGAAACCGGAGATATTGAGAGAGCTCGAGAGGTTTTACGGACAGTTATACACCTCAACACAGGAACCCATTGCCAGAACAGCTCAGGTCACCAGAGCCAAACTAACCCGACACTACACTAAGGCCATCCCAGACATCAGCCTGTACGAGATTAGAATGGCTCTCAAACAGCTTAAGAACAACAAGGCGCCGGGTGAAGACGGAATTACAACAGAACTTCTGAGAGCGGGTGGAAAACCGGTACTTTTAGTCCTCCAGAAGTTATTTAATTCCATCTTACTCGAGGGTACTACGCCAGAAGCATGACACGGGAATGTAGTGGTTCTTTTCTTCAAACAAGGTGATAACACTTTGTTGAAGAATTATAGACCCATCTCACTCCTGAGCCATGTATACAAGCTGTTTTCGAGTCATTACGAACCGTCTCGAACGCAGGTTTGATGACTTCCAGCCTCCCGAATAAGCCGGGTCCGAAAAGGCTTTAGCACCGTAGACCACATACATACGCTCCGCCAGATTATACAGAAGACCGAGGAGTATAATCGGCCATTATGTCTAGCGTTTGTGGACTACGAAAAAGCCTTCGATTCAATCGAGACCTGGACGGTATTGCAGTCCCTCCAGCGGTGCCATATTGACTATAGGTACATCGAAGTGTTGAAGTGTTTGTACAGCAACGCCACTATGTCGATCCGACTACAGGACGAGAGCACGAAACCAATCCCATTGCAGCGAGGCGTGAGACAGGGAGACGTTATTTCTCCGAAACTGTTCATTAACGCATTGGAGGACGTTTTCAAGCTCTTGGACTGGTACGGATTCGGCATCAACATCAATGGCGAATACATCACTCACCTTCGTTTTGCCGATGATATAGTCATTATGGCAGAGTCGCTGGAGGACCTCAATACGATGCTCAGCGACCTCAGTAGCGTTCCGACCAGGTGGGTCTTAAAATGAACATGGACAAAACGAAGATCATGTCTAATGTCCATGTTGCACCCGTGCCGGTAGATGTTGGGAACGATACACTCGAAGTTGTTGACCACTACGTATACCTAGGACAAACTATCCAGTTAGGTCGGTCCAACTTCGACAAAGAGGTCGCCCGAAGAATCCATCTTGGATGGGCAGCGTTCGGGAAACTACGTGACATCTTCTCATCAGAAAATCCGCAGTGCCTGAAGACAAAGGTTTTTAACCAGTGTGTGTTGCCAGTGATGACATATGGTACTGAGACGTGGTCTTTAACAGCTGGCCTTTTGGAGAAGCTTAGAGTCACACAACGAGCTATGGAGAGAGCTATGCTCGGAGTTTCTTTGCACGACAGAATCCGGAATGAGGAGATTCGCCGAAGAACCAAGGTCACCGACATAGCTCGTAGAATATGCAAGTTGAAGTGGCAGTGGGCAGGCCACATCGCTCGAAGAACCGATAACCGTTGGGGAAGAAAGGTTCGCGAGTGGCCACCACGAACCGGAAGACGCAGCGTAGGCAGGCCTCCCACTAGGTGGACCGACGACATTGTTCGCGTCGCAGGCAACCGGTGGATGCAAATAGCAAATTGTCTTTCATTGTGGCGGTCTAAGGGGGAGGCCTTTGTTCAGCAGTGGACGTCTTCCGGCTGGTGATGATGATGATGATATAGTTATTAATATTGGCCATCAATAATAATGAGCAGACTCACATTATTATGTTAGGGTCTTGATATCTTATACTTCATAATAATAGACTTACATGACCTATAAAAAAGATACATCGTATTGTATTTCAAAATGTGTTCTTGGTTTAAAAATTTAATCTAAGTTTTCAAAAATATAAAAGGTATAATCTTGCAGTAGGAATCTAATTCATTTAAAAAACCCACGTTCCATAATTTAGCATTTCTTGGGAATCACGGCTTCAATTTTCAATTTACTGTATAATAGGAAATTGTAGGTGTGATTTCCGTGAAGTCTATATATAGCATCCATATGTTATTTACATATGATATATATAGTATATAGCTATGAACTTGGAAAAATATTGTAGTTAAAGTACGTTTTTCGTGTTGTAGCGTATGACTGCTTTTGAACGTCATTGGTATACGTTCCGTTATTTTATCGCGAAAGTTAGGCGGAATTTCCTTTTTACTAACAGGAAAATAAAATTAGCTACTTACACAAATTATTTTACTTAAATTTTAATAAAGAAATAAATGTTATAAATAGGTATACTCGTAAATAGGTATAGAATGGAGTTTTTATTATGATAATTCTTTATGATTTTTTAATTCGAGGCGGCGAGTGACGTCCCTTTGTATTGACCTGCAGGTACATTTGATGTGTTTGTTACAAGTTAAAGTAGGGCCAATTTAATAGATCACATTTGACACATCATCAAAATTTAACAACGTAACCTTGTTAAATGCCTATACCTAATAAAAAACGGGCGTAAAATATTTTATTTTTCCAAGGCTAGAACTGCACCATTGCTTTACTTTTTTCAATTACGGTTACATATTTGTTGTAATTATGACAAAAGAAACAGACAGAACAAAGTAACTGACAGATGTCAAATGTGATCTCTTAAATTGGCCCTACATTAGGACATGAACAAATACAGTTTACTCTTACTTTGTGTTTATAATAATAATATAATACTAATAATAGTATTATAAACACAAAGTAAGAGTAAACTGTCTTCTTATATAAATATGAAATACATTTTTAAAGTGAATAAATAGTCTATTGGATGTATAAATCCCTATAAAACAATCAAATTTCCCATAAAAAAATAATAAGCACGTAGTGTAGCAAATAAATTAATTAAAAGCAGTGCAGGTATGTTAGGGGCCGACTAGATTCTTCCCAAATTTAAGGGCGGCTACCATTTATTTTTTTATCTACCCAAACTTAAAAAAAATACATGTGATGTTAAGCAAAATGCTCTCCCGTAAATTACAGATTTGAACTTGACAAAACAGCATAAAACACTTGACAAAAGTTGTTAAGACCTATTTTACATAATGGTATAAACACGGGTTGATTCATATTACTTAAAATATACCTTTGAGTATCTCTAATGTTACAAAGTGTAATAAAATAACGTACCACGTTTTATGTAAAAAGCTGTTTTATTATTAAAGTATTACATATTATGTTCTAGTAAATATACCTATACCAAACCAGTTAGGCATGTATTTTAAAGAGTTAAAAACTAAGTAACTGAAGTACCCATATTTCATTTTACTGACATTTGAAACAATTAATTTTATTTTTTTTGTACACATAGATTAAGAAATAGTTTTGAATAGTTTGATTTAAAATCAAATATTTTATTTGGATGTCAGAGTAAATTCATGAATTAGATACCAGAAGTGATAGATCGTCGTTCAGAGGTTTCTCAATACAAAATTTGTTCTATCACCTTTCGTAACTTTATTTTTTTATCATTATTCGAGCCATTCTAATATGTTTTTAGTATTCTTTAATTAACGCTGTGTAAGAAGCAACGGATTTTCTCATGACGCGGCGTCTAGTCGTCATCGTGACTTATCACGATGTTGCCAACGTATCGCTACGAGGTAATGATATACCTATCTTGGCCCTTAAACGATAAAGATCCTAAGGTGAGACGGAGTGGATCTATCGATCGATTGAAGCATTAGGCATTTTGATTGGGTTCCTAAGTAATTAATTAATTATCTATGATATTAGATATTATTATTAACAATAAGTAAAAGCTGTAAAGTAAAGATCTGATAATAAGAAGACTCATCATTGGAACCAGTTATTTACTTAATTTAGCACAATTCATTGATTGGCATTAGTCTACGCTTACTTAAACTTTGTAGAACAAAAAAGTAGTGACATTTGTATAAAAATTTCAAGGCTGACAAACTGAACTTAACCTTTAAAAGTTTATATTAAAAATGTTCCAAGAAGTCGAGGATTGTGGTAACCGACCGATATATTTGTGTATTGAAACTATACTATTAAATATTATACCTTGGGTCATTTTGATTATTACTTTCCAGGCTTTTCTTTGTTTAATATATAGTAGAATACTTTGCTTTGTTTAGTATGAGTAGGGTAAGGTGGTGCAGGAGTGCGCGGTTTCGATATTTTAGGCTGTAAAACCAATAAAATACATTTTAAAGATATTTTTTTAATGTGTTTATTAACTATAGTTGTTCATCTACTAAAAAACAAGCTATTAATTAACATAAGTCCAGTAATTTAGAAACTATAGAACTTTTAATCGACCTCTTGAATGCGCAATCTTGCACGGTATGTGTGGCCAAGAGTGCGCAGCCGGGTGTGCAAGAGTGCGCAAAAAGTCATTGATCGCACTCATCATTTTCCCTTAGTGGATGAAACTTTTGGTGGTTTATTGGGAACTGTAGAAAATTTAGACTCCTCCATATCAAATATTTTGTGTGCCTGAATATTCTTTTCAGGTAAATGATAAGCCAAACGCCTTAAATTTTTAGCAGATATTCCAAAAAGTGTTGTCAAGATTTTAAATTTATTGAAGAAGCTCTAGTTCCATTTCCTTGGTGAATGTCTACCTAAGGACTGGGAGACAGTTTCTTTTTACAATATTTTTCTTAACGTAGACTCAAACATACCTAGTTGGGCTGCTACTTGTCCCTTTCCTATCCTATAAGCTATTGAACTTCTTACTTTATTATCGGTTTGATGTTTTTTTCTTTTCGTCGTTCTCGGTCTCCTTGACATTCTGACAGGATAAAAAAATAAAGAACTGAAAAACTATACTAACTTTAACCTTAAAAAAAATATGGTAACTTAGTTATAAAAAAATATTGGACAAGAGTGCGCACGCACTCTTGCACATATCGACATTGCGCACTCTTGCACTACTCAGTCTAAACACCTTTAAATTGATACCACAGCTATCTATACAAATCAATGAGGAAACTACGCCTGTGACAGGAAATTAGATAGTAGCCTAATATAACAACACAAAGAACAAAAGATCACCTCTTCAATCTTTGTTTAAATCCTCTTTGGAATATCGATAAAAATTAGATCAACAGGGGCAAAAACACTTTTTCTTCACTAAATCTGCAATACGTGAATTCAAAACGAAAATATTTTTTGCTGGTTCATACTACATGTTATTGAATAATTTTCAACTGAAGCTACCCGCGTAACGTTATTATGTGATTAGTTATTGGCTCTGCGCACTCTTGTACACTGCGCGCTCTTGCACCACCTTACCCTATGTAATTTACAACTACGCTATGTTCTCCCAATAAAATTGAACTAAATACATTTTTGATATCACAAATCAAAACAGTTGTCCTGACCCGTGACCGCCGTATCTGTTTTAGGGTTTGTTGTTATTTATTTGCGTTGATCAGGGCATTTGTAAAGATTATCCTTAGAAATAAACAATCGACGCGCAGAGGGTGCGCTTACCGCGACCGGCTGCCCGACCCTGATAACACAGGAACGTGAGCGCGAATACGTTACCGATAGTAAATACACTTTTTACTTAGTACACGTCTCGTTCCACAGATTTTTAATTAAAATCTTTGACACGACTTTTAAAAAATTGCATTGCAAAAATATATCTGACCGCGAGGCACAAACATATTTTCAGTCACTCTTCCTTTATACTTACTTATTATATTTTAGTCGTCATAGTTGGACGAATGAATATAGAACTTAGAACAGCCAACGAGATAATTAGGTAGGTAGGTACGTAGCTAGTCGAGAGTCCGGACCCGTAGTCTATCTATGTTTCTTTAAAACTTTTTACATGTTTATAAAAAAAAAATTGAGTAAAACATGGAGATCATGATCTTTATGCCATCAATAATCTTCTTCTTTATAAAAATCTAACACTGATTGAAAGACAACGCACAGCTACTGATACAAACGTAAGCCATGGGCCTATCTATAAAAAGCATGAGTGATGTACCGTGCACGGATATATTCCCAAAAAGTGGAAATGTATATTTTTTAGACTACCAAGGTAGCGAGCAAGCATGCAGCCTGCCTTATGGTAAGCAGTCACTGCAGCCTAAACACGCTAGCACCAGAAGAATCACTAACGCGTTGCCGACGCGCGTAAGACTTTCGTGTCCAGTAATTTCACCAGCTACAGTGCCCTTCACACCGGAACACAGCAATGTTTTCACACTGCTTGGCGGCAGAATATGTGACACTTCGGTGGTACCTACCTGGACAGTTCTTTGCACAAGGAACCTACCAAGTAAATATATTGCTAGCAATGTTCCCGGTATACTGAGTGGGTATATTTCCAGGTGTATCACTAATCACATTTTGCACAAGCGTTGCTTTATAATAAAATGTTTATTATATATACATAATATGTATAAACACAAATTCTTATCTTCTTATTAAATTTTTTGATTTTTCTAGAGGCTATAAGATTGCCTCTGAGGCATATTATTATATGCCCCATAAGAAATCACATCGTGCATATCTAGTTGGTGGATATTAATAAATTATTAGTACCAAATAAATTGGTATTGGGAAGTCCTTGCGTATTATGTAATCTGTAAATAGTAATATTATGTTTTGTTTGTATATTTGTTTTGTTAATTGGGCACATACATACATTTGCAATGATAATCCAGTCAATATGTACCGTTACTATTTATAATGCTATGTTTGGTATCGTTTGTAAATGATTAGTCTGCACCGGCTTACATGGATTAAATAGCAGTGAGATACACCTGACGGACGACGAAGTACATTAAGCGCATAACGCTATCTGTGAGGATTATACGACCGCCTGGAGGTTTGCTCGTCGCTATAACCGGGTTAAAATAATGCCGTTTGGAGCGTACTACCTCGTTTACCACAAGCAGCCTTTGGGAAAATTACACATAATTACATACAGGTTACTGACAGGTTTGCTTAGATTATGTAATAGTTGCGTTGTCGCTACATTGGGAATGCTTCTTTAGTAAAATCTGTGTATTCTTAGTAAACAGTCTGTGGGACAGCGTACCTACATATCGTAAGCCAAATGAGCACGAGCGTCATAATGAGGTCTAAAGCATTTATGTTTACCTCCTGATATATTATCAAACTAAGGCGGAGTGCATCTGGCCATGATCTTTCGTAGAGGTTAATCGAACTGCATGTTTTGACACGAATTTATTTTTGCTTCTATTTTTTCGTCTATTGTATATCCATAGCGCTGTAGACAGTAGGTACAGTCATATTTTATTCACCATTAAACAATTGCTAAGATTTGTTTGTTACAAACAAAATAAAATACCAACATGCCGTTATGCATTCGGTTCGAATCAATTTTTCAATAGAACCCGTGCCTTGCTTCATCTGTATGCAGACAGTTTAAAATTCATACACATGGCATTCGAAACGGTTCAATTCAATGCACTATTTCTCATTTGCTAGACTCATTGCAGGTAGCTGGAGGTTTTATTCTGCATGAATGATATTGAATTTGCATGAGTTATGTAGAAAACTCAATAAGAGATACGGAGAGGTAAAAAAGTGATCTCCAATGCGAACGGGGCGTATTCGTATAAGCTTAGGTACCTATACATACCTACCTACCATTATGTTTAAAAACTATTGTAGCTACAAGAAATATATTCGATTTTTAAAAAAGAATTCTAACGTCTGTATCACAATTCATATTTGAAAATTTCGTTTATGTTACTTAAAAGTAATGAAATAAAGTAAAGTATAATCAATATTTACAATAAATGTAAAAAATTAGGCGCATGTGGTATGGTAGATAACTCTTTATTGTACAATTTACATAAAACATAATACAGCAAGAAAAATACAGCAAATGTACAATTGGCGGCCTTATCACTAGCCATAGTAGGTACTACCGAAAATGCTGGCAGCAGTTCCTCGCTGTATCAAAATAGAAACCCACATAGAGCGAGAAAATGGCCAGTTCTTGGATCCCCTTTGATGTCGACCAGCTGTATTGAAAGTGATAAAGGAATTAAATTGAAACGTTACTCCATTTTTTAATATACAAATAAAATACGACTAACGACTGCGCGCGCGCACCTAGCGCACACAGCTGATCACTCAGTGGCATATAAGATTGTGTAAAGTAGGTACCCAGCACAAAACGGTACATAATATTTTTGCCATGGCCTATTTGCGAAAAAAAATGTTTGAGAAGATTTTGAGTATCATAATTTTTTTTTTTTAACTTTAGTTCAGGTTCGGCGCGTGCTAGGCTTTTGGCCGTGGGTACGCATGAGGCCGGCTACTGGCTTCATGCATATCCTTCGTTAAATACAGGAGCATTTATTGAGCCTAACACGCTCCGAATCGCAACCTTTCTACGGCTTGGGGCTCCGGTTTGCGCCCCTCATAAATGTCCCTGTGGCAGTGATGTCGACAAGCTAGGACATCACGGACTGTCATGCCAAAAAAGTGCAGGCCGCTTCTCGAGACATGCCGCACTTAACGATATCATATGCCGGTCCCTTGCCACCGTCAACGTGCCAAGTCTACTTGAGCCGACTGGTATTGCAAGAAACGATGGCAAGAGACCGGACGGTATGAGTTTGATTCCATGGAAGATGGGCCGGGTGCTGGTATAGGATGCAACCTGTTCAGACACGCTGGCCCCTTCCCATCTACATGGAACCAACAACAGAGCTGGTGCGGCTTGTGAAGCGGCTGAAAAGGCTATAGCATGCAAATACAGGCTCCGAATATGATTTTGTCCCATTCTTTGTCGAGACCCTTGGTCCGTGGGGTCCTAGTGCTGTAAAGCTTTTTATGGAAATAGCAAAAAGGTTAGTCGACATCACTAACCTTTTTGCTGCAGGAGACCGAAGAGCTGGCAGCTATCTCGGACAAAGAATTAGTTTAGCAATTCAAAGGGGGAACGCTGCCAGTATATCTTCGGAACCTTGCCTAAAGGGACTCCTTTTAATAATATATTTTAGTTATTAGAATCTCTTTTTAATTTAAATGTATAGGCATGAAAATAAACAAATCGGGCATATTGTTTGTAAATAAACAGTAATAACTATAGTATATACTATATACATACTATACTAAATAACCTAAACGAATTTCAAGGTCAAACCATAAAATATTTTGTTGGAGTTGATCTACAAGAAGAATGTTTTTCCCATGAATTATATGGTTGGTCTCTATAGAGCAGGACTTGCTAAAAACCAATACTTACATCTTTTATTTTAAATGTCCAATAATTTACTTACATATATTAATATAATCACTTTACACACGGGTCAGGGTTTTAAAACGTTCAATATTAACGTAAAAGCCAAATATCTATATTAAAGTACCTACCTAATTTTGCAAATAAACTTCTGTAACGTCAGTGTAGATTTTGCTATTTGTGCTAAGCAGAAATAAACCGCCGAGCCGTAAACCATTCGTAATCCATCCACCAGTTGTTTGGCTTGCTTAATTATTAATTATTCCGCTTATTTAGGTGTGTTTAGTTTATGACATGCAGTTTTAGATACCTAAACATTTAACTAATTAGGTAAGGTTTATGGCAAATCACAAAACATATTTTAATCCTGTCCTATATGTTAACTAACATATACTTGGGGTCAAAGGAGCTTGCAGTCACATCCATAAAAAACGTACTTGTGACCGGACGAGAAGCCGCCTTAAGGTACCTACTCTCTAAAATGAGAGCAAAATTAAATTTTTCATTCGTCTGGAAAAATTCAGAGTGCTGGAATTTCCCGCCACCGCGAATTCAACGGGACTAGTAATGGCGATGCATTTTTTGACAGCAGCAAAGATAAAAGTACTGCATCGTCAGACGTGAAAGATTTCCGAGTCATCTTTTTAAAGGTAAAAAGTTTCTTTTGATCGTGCGCTCCGCTGCCATAATGCTACATTAACATTTCAAAATGGAGAACTTTGTTTCCGCGCCGAATTTCATTTTGAAAGCTCGTATATTCGTTGCTGGTAGGTTGCTTCGGTATTTAGGGGCCTCATCAGGGGAAAAGTTAATAAAATAAAAAGACATCGGTTAAATTAATACTAATAGTCTTTATTAAACGTATTCTATTCTATTGTTGGTGGCTAATAATTGGGCTCAATAACCACCGGAACGCACCTCGACCCAGCTGGATCCATTGTGCCTGCCCTAGCCCATACTCTGTTGCTGACTTATCGAAGAGTTCTATAAGATACCCCATGACAGCGCCAGTTTGGAGCTGTACATAATCATCTGGTGTAGGTTTGGCTACTCCCAGATGACTCAATCTACGTCCTGCTAGAACGTCACAGCCTCACAGAATCAGCAAGTATCTACGGTACTTATCCTCATGTATTTAAATAATATAATATACTATTAGAGATATCTAAGTACCAATGATAGCCTGGTTGAATTGATTAGCACTAGAAAAAACTTATACTGGTCAATAATGAGGTTGAGTGCATAGAATGAATTTTCAAAATATAATAAATTCGTTTGAACTACACACATCAAAAGTGTCTAGGGTTCAACATATATTTTTGCAATAACTTTTCTCCTGATTGATATTAATTAAAATTTTCTTTAAGGATTCATCAAATAAAGTGTTTTCGTTTGTCACAGTAACGATAAACCAAGTCACCTTTGCATTAATAAAGAAATTTGCCATTTTCCTAATAAAGGGATTTTTGACATTTGAACCACTAACACAAAAGTTCGAAAAAAAGACTGAAATAACAGTTTTCTTTAAAATTTTATTGGGTAACTTAAACAATTAATAATCCGTGTTTCTACCGCGAACACTAACAACACAAGAACATCGGTTTGGCATACTCAAAATGAGTTCATCCAAATCACGCTGTGGAATGGCCGCCCATGTTCGTTGCAACAACAAAAAAAGGTCTTCTTGCGACTGGATACCCTCCATATTCGGCAGAGCTCTTCTCTGTAGCATATCCCATGCATGCTCAATCGGGTTCAAGTCTGGCGACTGAGCAGGCCAGGGCAGGACATTGATGTTAGCTGCGGCGAGAGTCTGTCTTACAACTCTTGCGGTGTGCGGTCGTGCATTATCATGCATTAACTGAAATAAGGGACCGATTTGCACTTGTAGAGGAACGATGACGTCTGATACAATCGTCTCAGCATAAATTTGAGCGTTGAGGTTGCCTCTGATCCAAATCAACTCAGTTCTTCCGCCGATCCAAATACCCGCCCATACCATGATGGTTCCACCACTATAAGGATGGACTTCCTGGCAGGATTTTAATCGCTGTTGGCGTCCAGGGGTTCTCCAGTGTCGTATACGTCTTGTATCCGGTCTCATACCAAAACGAGACTCATCAGAAAAGCACACGAAACGCCATTGTTCTTCTGCGCATTTTTTTTCCCAAAAATGCTTGATCCCTAGACACTTTTGATGTGTGTATTTATATAATTTTACAGCTCCTTTTACATAAAAATGTATTTTGTATACGTACCCAGACATAAAAATAGTTCTATTAATATTATAGCGTTTGCGGAAAGAATGAGACAGCGATGTGTTGGTTGGTAGGTATATTATGTTGGAGTTCTATGTCGTAACCGAAACACATGGAGTGTAATTTACAAATACATAGGCAAGATGTAATAACGGGTAGGTACTACATACATAAAATATAGTAACACAATCATGTACTTTAACTTACTTTAATATATTGTACTTCAGAATGTTTCAGTTAGAGACTGGTCGCAATAGAATTATAATTGGGCACGATACATTTTCATTAACGTATTGTACGGATCGCTAGACCGCTTACTGTGAGATTACTGATTTTAGACAACATTTCCGAACGTCCATTATAGGATTTGGGGGATTAAACAAGTTCCAAGCTGCGGCCTTGTGCGTTTTGTTTTTGCACTCAAACGTATTACGATTCCCGGATTAACGGGACTCGTTTCGTTCACAGGTAAGTATTTAACGTTTATTGGAATGGTTATGTTCTGATTCTACCATTTGTTAATGGCTTTCCCTTTAAATTTATAAACGAAAGCTATCTTGCGTTAGCTTTATCAGTTTTTTTTTCGTTGATGATTTTATGATATTTTGATTGAACATAAGGTGATGCGTATGGTAACGTTCGCCTGATGGTAAGCGGCACGCCTGCCCACAGATAGCAACATTGGAGACCTGCAACAATAGTAACTTATTAAGTATTTTGAGCTCAAGATACAGTATCCGTCACACCGGAACACAGCAATGTTCCACGTTGCTGCCTTGCTGCAGAATAGCTGGTACAGTGGTGATACGGTTTGTTACCTCTACGTCGCTTGTCGTGGTACGCTATGTATTAGTTACGCTACGCCGCGCTCATAATTGCGTCTGTCTCGTAGCGCCGCTTGTCAGAACAAAACAATATAATATTAGCGTGTTCAAGTGGAAATGTCTCAAGGACACCAGTGTAGTCTTGACTATTATTTTATTTCAATATAAAATATGATTAACGGACTCTGAGTACGGCAGTTAGTACCTATATTTTTTATAGATCCATTGGTACATTTCTCCTCAATATTGCCATCCAATATAAATAGGAGTGTACACTCCTTATTTTTTTATACTACCAAGGTGGCAGGCAAGCATTCGGCCCGCCTGATGGTAAGAAGTCACTGCAGCCTTTAGGCGCTATCAACGCCAAAATATCACTAGCGCGTAGCCGAATCTCATGACATTAGATCAGGTCCGGTAATTTCACCAGCTACAGTGCCCTTCACACCGAAAGACAGCAATGTTTAAACAGTACTGCTTGGCGGCAGAATATCTGACACTGCGGCGGTAGTACCTACCTGGGCGGTTTTATACCAAAACGGTACCTACCTACATGGATAGTACCTATTTTGCACCACACGCTACTTCTAGTAATACACTACAATACAGCGAGTAATTCAGCAGTCTGCAAAATCTCTGAAGGTGGAGATTACTGCTACTTTAATCATAATCTTATCAGTACAATCAATCAAGACCCTTTTTCGAAAAAGCTCTGGTTTTAAAAATAAATCTATGTCAAATAATGGTGAAATTGTTTGATAACAACCCCACGCCGAGATTAGAGAGATTAAATTGAAAATGTACGGAGAAAATATGCAGACTCACGCGCCAAGCTCGCCTTATCGTAACCTCATTGGCAATCTTAAACCCACCCGGAATATGGTTCTAAATGAATAAAAAAACCCTATGATTTTCATGAAAACATCAGCTTTGAATACAGCGTCCGTTTTCATGAAATCCAGTCACGCATTAAAACTGTTAGCATTATATTTTTGTAATAAACTACGGTATCACGATTGTAAAATAAAAATATAATAGCATAGGTATTATTTGTTTTTTATCATTAACTGTACTGAAAATATTCCGGGTAAGAATAGCACCTACCCATCTCCTACTGTTGCGTTAACACTTCCACTCCTAGAGCATAATATAGCTAAGAGCTCCTTTCTGGACGGCCAATTAAGGCAAGCCAGAGCTGAGAGTCCTACGGGCTATGGGCTTCGACCGACGAAGAGACGTCTAGACGCCCTGACCGACCCTCTGGAGCACTCGGGTCCGTGGTATCGTTATGCACCAATAGCTCGCCACAAGCCCTGCTGGTTTATTATTATTATTATATTTCTCTTAGTCGACGTAAGTACATTAACCGAAGCTAGGATACCTACGCAATCCCCTGTGTGCATAACATTCGGTATTTCAAATAAAATTACTGAGGCCCGAGCTCCAAGCGCGGTTAGTATAGCTGGTATATCCACTGTAAAATCCACATGCGGGCTGGACAAAGGACTCAAAGCGATGCATTATGTTAATGCACCTCGGAACACGCCAAAATATGACATTATCTGAACGCAGTTTACGGTAATTACTTGCTTTAAATGTTTTAGGATTGATATTGCTCAATAAATAACAACAGACCATAACGCAGTATTTAAATTCTTATAAACATAGTGCTAAAATCTTAAGAGTAGATTCCTTACTTTGTACTGAACAACGATTTTTTACTGTCTTGATTAAAATATGTTCGGTCTACATCATATCATCAGTATAAACATTAAAATTGTGTGCTTCTAAATAGCAATAAATATACGCTACTGCAAAAATATTGCGTTTTTAACCTTCTGTTCTGCGTACTCGTAGAAATATTGGCTCATAAAGCAATTTCAAAATTTCAGTAAGGCAGTGTAAATATCCAAAAGTAATATAACAAGGACGTTACTGTGTTAGCCGTTATAGTTATTGTTTAGGCAAAAGGTCCTTGTGCTGTTAATATGCAAATGCACATCGATCTTAGTCTGTATCACCGCTTACTATGTGGTGGGCTTGTGGTCAACCACTCGCTTAAATTTAAATATGTACCTACTTCACCACTTACGCTTAATGTACAAAAATAATAAATAAAGGGAAATTTAAGTCGCAATAGGAAATTTTATCTTACTGTATTTCAAAGAGCCATTTCCGCTTTGATCTTTAAAAGCCCCTCCCTACACGAATACTTTTGGCGTCACAAGCATTGCAGATGTCAACTACAGAACGCATTTGGATTAAAATTGTTTGAAAATTGAAATGGATTAAACATTATAAATACGCGTTTTGTTGCGAGCTTTCTATTATTAAAATAACTAAGCCACTACGTAAACAATACATCGTAATTATACTATATATAACCCAATATTCTATCCATTCTGATTCAAATAGCTTTCTAATGAAAAAAAACTGCATTTAATCTATTCGCTTATAAGCTACGATGAACATTGAACAGAAACCGGCGTGAAGCTTATATTTTGAGCTGAGGTTAAAAAGAAAGTTAGAGTTACTACTTGCTCTATTTGAGTTTTAACACGCAAGTCGCTGATAACATTGACAACTGGTCCACTTTGTAAAATGGTCAAGGAACTTTAAATATTTTTTTATACTAATATTGACGACTAGCTGACCCACGCAGCTCCGCCTGCGCTATTTTTACGTTAACTAAACTTTTAATAACAGACATTCGCATCGAATACATAACCTCCTTTTTTATAGTCGGTTAAAAACTGGGACCCACTTTTTTCTTGCTCTCCGAAGCACGGACCCGTTTAGTTCAAATGGCGTTAAACGGTCAGCTATCTATTTCATGACCTTACCTAACGTTGCTTAACCCGATCGATTACAAAACCTTGATAACAACTCTCTATGAGTATTCCCTTACTAATATTTATTATATTATAAAGAAAAATTGATAAAATCGGACCAAGCGTATAACCAAGTACCCATTTTGACTGTAATCCCCTCTCCCAAAAGAACCGTGCTAGATTACGGGATAAAAAGTATCCTATGTCCTACCTCGTAGTAAGATCTCAAATCATACCAAGTTTCATTTGAATCCATTCAGTAGCTTCGGCGTGATGCTCAGCCGTGATACAGACAGACAGACAGACAGACAGACAGACAGACAGACAAAATTAAAAAAAATAAATTTTCGTCCTCAGTATCGGTTATAGAATGCCCTCCAAATATAGTTTTCAAAATATCTTCAATGTACAGAATTGGACCTGTTACAGTTTTATTATAAGTATAGATAAGAGGAAGGGCGTTCCCTGATACTAGTATCAGGCATGTCGCTAGCGACATGCCTACACATCGAAAGTTACATCGTAGAGCTGCATGTACGATTCGATTGGATTGGAGTCGATTGGAGTTATTGTTCATTAAACCAGTTCTTGAAATTAGATTATTTCGACTTTTGCAGCCAATTAATACTTTATACTGTGATGAATAGCTAACTGACGTTTGTAAGTGCGGCAGTAAGACTACTTACCACCAGTACCAGTCCGTTTAGATCATGTTGGCACACTTCCCCTTTGCGTTAGAATACCTGAAACAGTAATGGTTCCTACTTACGTTAGCACATAATTAAATATTAACGAATTAATTAAACATCAAGAGAGCCCATCATCAACATCTTAGGAGATTCAAGAGCTGGCCATTTTCTCGCTCAACAAGTTTCTATTTCCATACACCGAGGAAATGCTGCCAGTATTTTGGGTACCATGCCACATGAGCCTTATTTTGTACATTTATTGTATTTGTTTTAAGAAGTTATAGGTATATTCATTGTTTTTATGATTTTTATGTTAGTATTACTTTTTAAATAAAGAATATATTTAAAATCATAATTTTAATATTCCTATCATATTTGCGTAGGTATTTAAAATTAACTACATAGTCTATAATTATATTGATAGTATTACTTACAAGTACAAGTACATAACTTACATGTGGATACCATTACAAATAAATAAATCTTCAAAGCAGCAATAATCTTTAAACCAACCCTCCTTTTATCTCTGCTATCATGGACGTGAGATCACACTGCTCTTCCACACATGGTAAATGTGGTCTGTCAGACACTCCTTTTAAATTAAACATGCTATTTTAAGTAAGCATATATGAGATGGGATCAGCGTGGGCCAGACCCCTCGATTCCACTTATCCGCGTGATTTGGTCCCGATATCCTGTCGGGACAAATTGATTGAATATTGTTTTTATTTGCACGGATTTTTGTACGTATCAACAATTTTACGTGCTTAATTTTGGATTTTTATTTTCATGGGAATAATACAAAATTGTAAGTGTTTTACGACATTAATTTGTTTATGTTATCGTACTTTACTTAGTTAAGATATAAATTCGTTTCGGAAATACAATACAACTTTTCTTTTTTTAACCTACTTCTTATCTTTACACACAACTGGTTAAAGGTCTTCTCCATAATCACGCACAAATCTCTGTCGTGAGCTATTCAATGTTAGATTGAAATTTCATACAGCCTCATTTGAAACATTTCCCCAATTTGACTCATAAACAAAGCGAGCATCTAATAATATATCGAAATGCCAATACATCGCAACAAAATGAAGAGATGACAGAGGTAGAAAACGGTGCACGAAATTTTATTACTACTCTAAGGAAAAGCAGCGTCATACAAACTGTGAACAGATCGTGCCGACATTGTATCGGCCCAATAACGCAATAACGAAGTATCACAAAGAGCGCATCGTTCCGCATTTTGTTACGAGTTCACTGGATCGACCCACTCTTGCTACGTTATTGGCGACTTGCATTGCTCGTTGAAGGGTTATTCAGATGCAACTGTCTTGTGCGTTGATGCAGCTTTAAAATCTTCTCCTGGATAAGCTAAGTTCATCTCAATTAAGCTAAGTTGCCAAGAGCTACAAAACTAGTGAATAATATAATCCTGTATTCATTATTCTTATCCCCGTGGGGTGTCCGGGCACAAACAGCACCCTCCCATCTCTTTCCATTGGGTGTCGTAGGGGGCGACTAAGGGTAAACCAAATGACGGGCAGCAGCGTCTTCTGTATCATATCCAACTACATGTATACTTCGATCCCCAAGACGCCTGCCAAACGTGGGGATTAGGTATAGCAACCCCTCACTCTTTAGGCCTATGTTCAGCAGTGGCCGTCTTCGGTCTGATGATGATGACTCCATTAGCAGAATCAAAACTAAAAAAAGTTAGTTTAATTAGTTAATACACAGGTTGATATTTTTAAGTGGGCGTGGATGGCCTAATCCGAAACTATGAGGAATAGCGAAAAAAAACATACCTGTATTGTTTCACCATTTGATAGTGTCGCTAATAAGGATCAGATTCTGGGAAGTAATAACACATGGAAAAGGTTGAATTTTAATAAACTGACTCAAATTTTGAAGCAATGTCTTTGATTCATACATTACCAATACCACCCCTAACTTGTTGGCAATAATGTCCATATTTTATAAGCACACATACGTAACGCAATCGTTTTCACAGCATTATGTTCTAATTTCAAAATTGTATTACCTCTTCGCGGTATATTTTATCAATGGGAGTAGTGCCACTCGCAGTTTGGAATATAAAATAGTATTTTATTAAAAATAGATCTTTTCTTTAGTTTGCCATATGACATTGCTTTCCAGAATTTGAACTTTATTAGCGATACTATCAGATGGTGTAAAAATAAACGTGTCTTTTTTTTCAAAATCAACGGGTTGGTAACCAGAAGGCTAGGAATATTAATTTATAAACAATCTAATGATTCAGATATAGTTTTCATCAGAATGCCCTATTCTGATGAAAACTGTGTGACTCCTTTCAGCATTTTACGCTATTTCTTATAGTTTCGGGTTTGGCCATCCACGTCCGCTTGATAAATTCCCCTGTAGCAGGTGTAAATAGATAATCTGGATAGGGGCCTTGTCTGGCGGAGCTGTCATGGCCATCTGCGGCCAACAGTACTACTTCTACAAAAAAAAAACTGAATAAGGTCTGCGGCTTAAATACTTGAAGCTGAAGTAAAAAAAGACTCCCGCTATATAATGTGGTCTTTCATTTACGCGAATACCACCTGCACATTGAAATAATACTAAGAATACGGGTACACTAGGATAATGGTGACAGAAGGAAAGCATTTGAAATACTGGGAAAGTAAATAGCTAAAATAATCCGTAAAAGTAGTTTCATTTCACTACGAAACAAAGATTCTCTTTGTACAGGTACACCTACAGGTAATGTATTGAGTTTCAGAAATACACATCTATCGTTGTAATAATGTAGACGTCATTTTCATCTCTCGTCTAAGAAAAACGATGTAGCAAAGAAAGTTTTCCACTTTACGACTCGTGAAGTTTTTTAATTTGGTCGTACCTAATGGAGAAAATATCAAACGAGGCATCAAACCATTTGCGAACTCGTGCCACAGCTACTACTTGCAATTTGCTCGATATATTTTCAGACATTAAGTGGAAACTTTTCAGTAAATGCGTAATGGCGAGTAGCCTTTACACTGATGACTATTGGGATATTTTATTTTTTTACTTGCCGGTATAAAATATAGTGGAATAATATTTTTGTATATTTTGGGAACAATCTGAAAAATTTGGGAACGTCTGTGCAAGACTACTACAGTGCCAAATATAATAAAATGTCCCTGCAATATATTTTTGTAAAATTTCAAATTACGTACCTACCTTTCTTTAGTGTGCAATAATTGTGAATTATGAATGACTTGATAACAATAAATGTGTGTGACGCACTTGTGTGTAATGATATTACGCACGCGTGTGTGATAGCTCGGCTTTGCCCTAGAAGCGATGTAATTAGGCAACAAATATGTTGAAAAGAATATTTTAATCAACTGTTTTAAATAGACAATGCCTGTATATAAAGTACAAAGTAATAATGGATCCTTTCATCAATCTATTGACATACAACTATGATCGCAGGTGGACTGAGCATTGTGTTCTTTGTATGACGAAAATTGTTTAAATGGATTAAAAAATATAAAGCTTATTATGTCCGCTACGAATAATTCGGTTTCCATTTAATTTAATCAATATAAACAATAATAATAATTAATAATAATTAGATCAATATAATAATAATAATTTAATCAATATTTTATAAGTTTATATAAATTTCGCTGGAACAACCAATAACCGATGAAGAAGACAGGTTCTCGAGAAGCGATCACGAACCGGAAGATGCAGCGTAGGCAGCTTACTAGGTGAGCCGACGACATTGTAAAAGTCGCGGGCAACCAATGGAGGCAACTGTCTGACTGTTGGTAAGGCACTAAGGGAACCTTGTGTAGATCCGAAAGACCGAAGAGCCCTCTTATGTGCCGAAGCGTCAATCACGTCAGTATTAGTGGGGAAGAATCCTCAGTTAACCCCTACAGGGACCAAAGGCCTTATGAAGGATTTAAAAACAAAAAGAAAAACCTAACAGGCGTCGTTGTTTGGCAGCGGTAAAACCAGAATAGAATTTTATGAAAAGCCAGGTCAAGAATTGTGTACCAACTTAAATTGCTGCACGTGTGCTGAGCTCAGGTGTACAATTATTGCTGCCCATTCCAGTTGTGATACATCAGTCAACAACGTCCGAGGCTAAGTGGTCTAGCTCTAGATTTCATAAACGCCGCTTTTAAAATGCTGCTTTTTCACACATTCCAAATGTTCGTAATAAATTATTACAAAGGTACATTCATACAAGAGCATCCACGTCACAAAACCGAAGGATATAAGCCTCTTTCTTTAATGTACATACATAAATCCGAATTAAAACCGAAAGAGGGCCTGTGAATAAATAATGTTGCCTCGTTTTTTAGAGGTCTTAAGTCTTCCGTCCTACTTTATACGGCCATGTTTTTATTTTTCGCATTTAAAATACTCTGGTAATTATGACTAAGCAGATTCTACGTGGGTACATTTTATCCAGGTATTTTTCTTATTTCATTTACTGGTGCCATTATTTTATTTTAATACAGCCACCATATTCGCCTTTTCAAGCAAATGCGTATCATTTGCTTGAAAAGGCGAATATGGTGAAAGGTTGTGTTTTCTTTGTACTTTATTCCTAATTTTTTTGTTGGTACTAAGAGTATTTTAGATACTGATTTTTACGGCAGCTCTTTAAGTAATGGTTTCTATTGGACTTACGAAACCAAAACACATCTCATGCTACTAAAATATTAAAAATAAATACACGTATGACGTGATTTCTAAATAATGCTTTATAATGTTTATAATGTTCAATGTGGGCCGACCAGTGTTATTGTAGAAAGGGGAAAATTTAAATCTCGTTTAAAATATGCCTGCAAGGTACATACACGTAAATTAAATGTCAAATACACAAAGTAGGTACAGGTACCTACAGTTGTGTTTTGTTTTCTATTCCATTTTAATTGCCCAAATGCCCCGGGCTATGGTTTTCGAGAGTATGTATGTATGTAAGTATGTGTGACTATTTCTTTGAGATGGCCTACAGTTTAAATGGCCTGATGGATTTTGACGTAGAATGATGTTGTTACATTCGTCTTAGCTATGGGAGTGACATAGGCAGAATATTTTTCAAAAATATTAATATTTCGTCTGTCAGTCGCTATTTTGTATTTCATTTTACTTCCATAAACATCGATATGAGTATCAAAACAAAAGGTCTTTACTTGACAAGTGAAATATAAATATAAGTTTTGTGTACGTATATTATAATGTAATTTAAATCCATTTTGTTAGTTCGCAGTCGGGCTTTTTGTACCTATTTACTATTTAGGTATATACTTACCTAATTGTAATTATATAATTTATACTTACTTGTTGCCAGATCGTTTTTGATTTGGTGTAAACGTATCTACAGCAGGCTGACCCTCTATAGTTTTATAACAACATTGGCAATACGTTTTTCAAACACACCACCATTGCAATACGCCACTTGAAAATTATTAATGTGTTGTTTAAAGGTCAGTAATTTCTTTAGCACCAGTGCCTGAGGACGGGACAAAGCAATGTTTTCAAACCACTACTTTGCGACAGAATATCTGACGTGGCGGTGACCGGTGATCTTGGGTGAGAAAAAGCCTACCTAGTCAAACATAGTCTTGAAAAATGAGCAAATATGTAGTAGTATACATTTTGGATAGTAATGTCATTACTTGATTCCACCATCCCCTTCAACAGCAAGATGAAAAGTCGCACGGCACCTTCAGTACACACACACTTGGTAAATGTGCCTTCAGTCCGGGCTAAGCGATTTTCTTTTATTTCTAACACGTACTGCAGACAGAAACAGTTTGCCTGTGTTGGTTTTCCCCCCTGATTATAATGTGGATTTCTTCAAGGCTAGAGTGAATAGGTTAATGTACTTTACCATCCTCGACTGTGTCGCCGCTTTCCATCAGGTGGGATTGCAATCAAGCACCGGTTTATGTTGATTAAAAAATAAAAGCGTAGTCTTAAACAGGTCAGCTGGTTACCAAATTAGATAAAGTACGAAATGAACACATCAGAGGTACTTTCAAAGTTGCTCCAATCGCCAACAAAGTAACAGAAAGCCGTCTCAGGTGGTATGGACATGTAATGCGACGAGATGAAGACCACATAGTAAAAGTAGCACTAAAACTGCCAGACCCAAAACGCACAAGAGGACGCCCCTTATCAACCTGGTGGTCAAACGTGGCTAAAGACCTCAAGCAAATCAATGTGGATGACACGACCACCCAGGACAGATTGTCCTGGCGCAAACGTACGAGGAGACCCGACCCCAAATGAAATGGGAAATGGGGAGGAGAAAGAAGAAGAAGTCTTAAACAGCTCAAGTAGTTTGTATCTCTTCCTATCCAGGGGAACTGAATAGTTTGGAAATAACATCCGGAGTTGTTTAATACTCGGACCTTGTGGCGACTACGGAAAATTTCCGTGCTTTCAAGCGTTTCTGCCATACCTATTATTGGAAACAAGTTTAATAGTAGAAATCTAAATATAGGTCCCTTCAAATCAAGTAACTTCCGTGGTGCCTTACAGGTGGACTAACTAGTTGGTGCACCTGTAAGAATCTTTCGTTCCGAGTTTATATCGAGCTGTGTGATTTTTTACTTGTCTCCCGCTTTGCAAAAGAGGGAGTGGAATTTATATTTTTCTAACTCCTCTTATAAACTTTTCTAATTAAATTTGTTGCGGGTTCCAAGACAATTTAGCGTTTTCCCCGGGACTCGCCGAGGGTCAAACCTTGGTGTCTTCACTGGTGACCACTGTAGATCCTGGCTAACAGGAGTCACAGTGGTGGGCATGAGCGGTATGATTAGTCCCATAAAAAAAATATCCAGGGGAACTCCAATCGATATATTACATTTATTTTATACAAACTTAATCGGCCCTCAATAAAATAATGCTGCACTGTGGGTACATCCCAATGCTCGTGTGAGCCAATTTCTAGACGATATCCATCACAAGCCAACACGCAGTCTAATAAAACGCATGTTTATTATTAAGACCGCCACATTTCACTCAAGCCTTTGACTTTATGGAGGTGGAAAGTAAAATTATAGTTTCTGCCATTCCGGGAAATCGGTGAGGCAATATTTTTAAGTACTGCCTACACTGCGCGATCACGCACTTGTGATAAAATAATTTCTTTCGATTGCCTAAGCATTGAACAATCACACGTATTTTGAAAATTTTTAACAGTTTTGCAAAATTGTCCGTTGGTAGAAAAAAACGAACCTTTTTCACAGTGGTTTTAAATAAATCCAACCGTTGCTGTAAAGAAAGCTTATAGCCTTTTCAAAGCTATTCAATAAGTAGGTATATTACATTAAATATTCTCAAAGTTAAGAAAGGAACACCTAGGCTCTTTATTGCAATTCCACATACTAATCTAATCGCTTTGTATACGATATATAAAGGACTACCTACCATATTTTACAACAGTAAATATTCATTCTGAAAGTTCATGACTTACTTTACAATAGTTCTTGTTAATGCAAATACTTGTATATTTGTTGGTATCTAATTTATTGACTTGGAGTAATCGTTACTTTGATTACTCCTCGAAGTTGATATTAAATAAGTTTGTAGGCGATTTCATTCTCCAACTTGTACGATTATAGAGCTATGATTATTTAAAGATTTATATTACCTACAATGTACATAAAGAATAGTACAATGTACATATCTTTGCAATTTCATCAATCAGACTCCCTCAAAATTAAAGTTGAATGGACTACACTTCTAAAAACGAATGCTAGGTATATTTTAATTTAACACAGATAGTTATAGGATTTGAAGAACGTATAATCGCTGCTTTGCAAGAATAATCACGCAATCCAAAAAAGCTAATTTTACATCATAGCCGTTTGAAAATTTTACAAAATGTTTGTTCTTGAAACTTTTTATATATTCAAAATATATATATAAACATTGAAAGTATTAATCAAAAGGGCATTCATTAATGTCTTGCTGAGATCGTGATTTTTAAGTGATTGACTTTATAAACAATAATTAATTAATAAAAACTACAAGGTGTTCGACTTATGACAAAATGACTCCTGCTATTTTTTGGTGAATAGAAGCACAAGTCATAATGTTACACTCGTTTAGTTCTCAATTTTTATTTCATAACTAGCTGACCCACGCAGCTCCGCCTGCGCTATTTTTACGTTAACTAAACTTTTAATAACAGACATTCGCATCGAATACATAACCCCCTTTTTTATAGGCGGTTAAAAACGGGTCCGTGCTTCGGAGAGCAAGTAAAAAGTTGGTTTTTTACTTGCTCTCCGAAGCACGGACCCGTTTAGTTCAAATGGCGTTAAACGGTCACCCATCTATTTAATGACCTTACCTAACGTTGCTTAACCCGATCGATTACAAAACCTTGATAACAACTCTGTATGAGTGTTCCCTTACTAATATTTATTATATTATAAAGAAAAATTGATAAAATCTGACCAAGCGTATAACCAAGTACCCATTTTGACTTTAATCCCCTCTCCCGATAGAACCGTGGTAGATTACGGGATAAAAAGTATCCCATGTCCTACCTCATAGTAAGATCTCAAATCATGCCAAGTTTCATTTGAATCCATTCAGTAGTTTCGGCGTGATGCTCAGCCGAGATACAGACAGACAGACAGACAGACAGACAAAAAATTTAAAAAATACATTTTCGGCCTCAGTATCGGTTATAGAATGCCCTCCAAAAATAATTTTGAAAATATCTTCAATGTACAGAATTGGACCTGTTACAGTTTTATTATAAGTATAGATAGATATAGATGACGTAATTGGTATTAATGATATTCTACTTATTAAGAATTTTCTGAAATAGTAACACAATTAGGATAAAGATAGTATTGTTATAGCGTACTTAAAATCAATAACAACTTATCGGTTTTATGTTGAAACCATTAGAATAAAAATGACTAAAGAACTACACATTTTCACAAATCGAGATGGGAAACTGCATACCCATAGAGTGCTATTATGTATTGGTTCTTTTGTTGGCTGCAGCAATTGTCAGAATGGAAAATTAAATATAATTTTGATTCCAGTTCTTGAGATCTTACTATTAAGCTTTGTTTAAATTTAAGCAAACAAGTACCTATTTCTATAGCACCACGTTTGGCTTCACCTTCATGCCAGACTAATTAAGCGGTATATTTAGATTTAATATTACAAATAGTGTTAGTCCTCTGGGTTATGGCATTGCTGCCTGCCAGCCTGTACGAGATTAGAATGGTTCTCAAACAGGTTAAGAACAACAAGGTGCCGGATGAAGACGGAATAACAACAGAACTTCTGAGAGCAGGTGGAAAACCGGTACTTTTAGTCATTCAGAAGTTATTTAATTCCGTCTTAGTCGAGGGTACTACGCCAGAAGCGTGGCGCAGGAGTGTGGTGGTTTTTTTCTTCAAAAAAGGTGATAATACCTTATTGAAGAATTATAGACCCATCTCACTCCTGAGCCATGTATACAAGCTGTTCGAGAGTCATTAAGAACCGTCTCGAACGCAGGTTTGATGACTTCCAGCCTCCCGAACAAGCCGGGTTCCGAAAAGGCTTTAGCACCGTAGTCCACATACATACGCTCCGCCAGATTATACAGAAGACCGAGGAGTATAATCGGCCATTATGTCTAGCGTTTGTGGACTACGAAAAAGCCTTCGATTCAATCGAGACCTGGGTGGTATTGCAGTCCCTCCAGCGGTGCCATATTGACTATAGGTACATCAAGTGTTTTTTTTATTTGAGAGAGTAAACTACTATGATGATTCCATGCAAATTTCATTACGATCGGATATTTTTTTCTGACGAAACATGAAATATGTAAAACTATGTAGACGATAATGTGATCATAACCTACCTAGATCATTTTACCGTCTTCGATGGTTCAATCCTTATGTATGAAAATATCACTAAAAAGGAAGTGTTTGTACAGCAACGCCAGCATGTCGATCCGACTACAGGACGAGAGCACGAAACCAGTCCCATTGCAGCGAGGTGTGAGACAGGGAGACGTTTTCAAGCTCTTGGACTGGTACGGATTGGGCATCAACATCAATGGCGAATACATCACTCACCTTCGTTTTGCCGATGATATAGTCATTATGGCAGAGTCGCTGGAGGACCTCAGTAGCGTTTCCCAACAGGTGGGTCTTAAAATGAACATGGACAAGACGAAGATCATGTCTAATGTCCATGTTGCACCCGTACCGGTAGTTGTTGGGAACGGTACACTCGAAGTTATTGACCTAGGACAAACCAGCCAGTTAGGTCGGTCTAACTTCGAACAAAGAGGTTGAAGAATCCAATTCGATTGGGCAGCGTTCGGGAAACTACGTGACATCTTCCGCAGTGATTGAAGACAAAGGTTTTTAACCAGTGTGTGTTGCCAGTGATGACATAATAATATGGTATTGAGACTTGGTCTTTAACAGCTGGCCTTTTGGAGAAGCTCAGAGTCACATGACGAGCTATGGCGAGAGCTATGCTCGGAGTTTCTTTGCGCGACAGAATCCGGAATGAGGATATTCGCCGAAGAACCAAGGTCACCGACATAGCTCGAAGAATATGCAAATTGACGTATTGGGGAAGAAACGTTCACGAGTGGCGACCACGAACCAGAAGACGCAGCGTAGGCAGGCCTCTCACTAGGTGGACCGACGACATTGTTCGCGTCACTGGCAACCGGTGGATGCAATTGGCAAATTGTCGTCTATTGTGGCGGTCTAAGGGGGAAGCCTTTGTTCAGCAGTGGACGTCTTCCGGCTGATGATGATGATGATCTGTAAATCTTGAGGTAGAAGCTATGGGCTCAGACGAACTAAAACGCGAAGGATGTTTTTAGATATGCAGGAAATCTGTAGTTGTGTACCGTTGGTAAAGCCACTGCTGTTGAAAGTACATTATCGATTTCATCTTCTGATGAGCTGTCTGCTGATGAGCTGTTACTTGAACCGGATGAACTGCTTGAGCTATTTGAACTGCTGCAGAGAACCTGCTCGCAACCAGCGTGTGGTTGACCACAAGGCAGAATCTCAGCTCATGAAAACGTAAAAAGCAAGCATCTGGCTAACAGTTATACATAGTATCACACCCTTTTTTTTAAAGAATATTAACATAATTCATAATTCTGTTACGTCATTTTATAATTTTTATCCTGAATAAACGAATATAACAAAATAGTTATTATTGTCTTACTTAATTTTTCGTGAAGCACGTAGTAGCCCTAAATATTGTACTTTTCATTAAAAAAATATGTAAAAATGATTAAGATTATATCCTGAACAGTCACATAACACTAAATGGAATAATATTGCAGAAAATATCACTAAAATTGTACATGATTATTTAGAATTAAGTTACTATTTACGAAAAAATCGATGTGGTTTCCCGCAAAGACTCATATCAACTAGCGATCGTAGACTGTTGACCAAAAATAGTGTCAAATATCAACCAATCACATAATGACATTTTATCATGCCACTTCACTATTTTTGCCGATATGATTGTAAGTTTTACACACCACAAAATAAGGATGATTTTGGATCGCGCTGTATATTAAACTAAAAATTTTAAAATTTTGGATTGTGTGGTTATTCATGCAAAGCAGCGGTATGTTCGTAATGTCCTTCGCAGAAGGCCCTTGTAATGATTCCTGTTAGTTACTTTTTTTAGGGATACTCTTGGCCGCAGATAGTCATGACAGCTTCATAGCACACGCTTATAGCCAGAAGAGCAGAGGAGGCGAGCTCAAAGGCACCTGAGGGCTGTCGCATAAGTTAGGGTTGGCTATACCATTTGAAAGCTACTAGAATTTCTGATACTATCCATAAAATACATCCTTAACCCTCCAAGGCTTATATTTCAAGGTATTTTGTGCATCAACTGTTTAGGTGCTGCAACCAGTAAGTAGTGTGTAAAGAAAAGACTGAGCTCAAGTGAGTTTTTAATCAAATGTTTCTGATGACGATCAGCATTGCAATGTCTATGGGGAACCGTAATGCATACAATCAAGTGGACGTCCTACTCGATCGCCATTTAGCAGCATAAAAAATATAGTTTCACAAATGTGTAATTAGTGATATAACGATTAAATAGCAATAGGATAATTGATAGTGCAGCAGAACAATGCGATAACATGGAGCCGCTTTCATTCGGGCTGCGGTGACGCCACACCGCAATTGTGATGACCAAATTGCAAGGCTAGGTGATATTTAAGCGGCAAAATTTCACAATCATTAGTACGCGGTGTATAAAAGTAGATTACGGAAGTAAAAAGCAAAAAAATTAGAAGTATAAATTGTAAAAGCACAAAAGCCCAACTGTGAACAATCAAAATGGGGTGCGTCCCATTTCATATAAAGTTATTTGGTCTATTTTAATTTTAATAACGTTCACATGCTATATATAATACACGTGAGATATACCAACTGTTGATATAATTTCTTTACATATAATATTTATATATTCTTTAACTTAGTTCGTATAATGTTATTGGATATAATGTTTTTTAATCGAAAATCATTAGGTCTATCGTTTAAAATGTGTTTTGATACCATCAAGGTTAACAACTCGATTCAGAGCAATCCGACTCGGATTGGTTAGGTTAGAAGCCTAAGGTGGGAGCGGAGCTCCCGCCTTAGCCTTCGTGGTTATTTTTTTATGACCACCCACAAATAGGAGCTATTTTGGCAGGTGGTAATCACTTACTAGGTATATCTACTCCTCAGGTTAACAACTAAGAAGAAATTACAAAAAATAATAATATTATAAATAAGTTTTATGACTTATGAGTAATATATCAAACGATTTTATATTCAATGTATGTTATGCTTAATAAAGATAGTGATTTTAACATTACATCTATCGTTTATTAGTATATCAACTGATCATTTTATTTGATATAAATAAAATTATAGATTCAGTTGTTATATCTTGTAAATACATATTAGAGATTTTGTAGTTTGTAGTTATATCAAATATTACTTACCCATCAAAATGGACTGAATTTACAGATGGGTTCACATATGTGTGTGGGGGGGGGGGGTGTGTACATAGTGATAAAAATACTATTCATTTTTAAAGACAAACATAATATATAGATAAATAGCACCCAGACTCTTGGTAGCGACCAGGGTGTATAACCAGTAGACCTACGGATCATAGAAATGTTAGTGGTAATTACTAAAATAAAGTGTCCATCTTAAAATCCGCCGCTTTCCTACGCGAATTTCGCAGGAAAGCGGCAGATTATTCTATAAAAGTTAACAGATACATGGCTCATGAAGTTGATTGCATAAAGGGCGACCTAAATTATGATCCGATGAAGCAAGATAAATTATTATATATAACTGGGTATGTACCTACTTAATATTCAACATGTGATTCGTTTTAACAACCCGCCCTATATTTTGTTTGACAATATCCTAATAATTACCGGATATTTTCGTAAAACGGAAATGACGTACCGAATTGACAATAATCCGGCGGAGAGAATGTCGCTTTCGCAACACAATTTCCGGTTGTTCTCTGCTCAGGAGCTCGAAGGACCCAGAAGTATAATAGGTACTCAAAATTTGAATAAAGGTTTCTTGTAAATATTTAAGCTATCAAGAAATTAGTGTAAATTTGGGTTAATATTAAATTATAAAATGCAATTCAAATCTTAAGTTTATATAATTATAGTGAATCATTTTTATGTAAATATTTTTGTGTTCTGTTTGAAATTTATAGTTACCTATGTCTTTAATAAATGTCAATATTCCTACTTCGCTCAGTCTGCCTAAAAAAACATTGGTCCTATCCTACTAAATATAACTCTTGAAATAAATATAGACCTTAAATTTATCCAATCAGACCGTGTGACTATAACTCTCATATTTATTAGGTCAGAAAATTAAGCAAGCCAGGTTGTGCAGCTTTAAACTAGATTAGATCTCAAACGACTACGCGAGGAATATTGGACTCAGATTGGATTTATTCTAGGTATCGATTTCGTCTCAAAACAAACAAAATTAACTTCAATAACAAATTAAATACTTACATCGCAACGGGTTAGGTAAATTGTAAGTTAATTTGAAATAGTATTTATACTGAAATAGATTTTTTAACCAATGTATATTTAAACAGTATAATCACTACAACAAGCAGTCGTGAGGTTTTAACCCATTAACGCCCAAAATAAAACTGCTTGTAAAAAATAGATTTTTATTATATTTATTGTATCATTATAAAGTAAATAAAAGGTAAATGAGCAAAAATTTTTAAAAATTTATCCGACTCAGAAATTATGAGGGTGTACCTGGACGAGTACAATGGGCGGATTAAGAATGTAATTGCCAGTAATTGCCTAAAGCAAAGTAGTTCAACACATAGAATTTTCCTGCAAAGTTCGCAACGCCAACCAACGCGATTGTAAAGAATAACACATTGCAACTAATAATTGTTGATGCGCTCGGGATTGTGACCAGCATGAGATACTCCTTTGGGTTTTGGGCAAGTATAGGTAAAAATAGCAACCTCCAAGGTTCTTCTGTTGGGTGACGTAGGAGGCGACAAAGGCAGAACCAGAATACGGACAGCAATGTCTTCTGTTGAAGTATCTATCTTCACGTATACTGTGATCCCCAATGCTTCGGCAACATTCCCCATATCTACCTCCCCCGCCACTCCATCATAATTGAGGCAGACTGACGTTATCTTTTTGAAGTTGGTCACAAATGCATTGGACGTGTGAGCTCTTGGACTGAAATGATACAGACACTAGCAGAGTCGCTGGAGGACTTCAATACTATGCTCAGCAAATGAACATGAATAAGATAAAAGCGTCTAAAGTGCACCAATTGGAGAGACTGTCCAGTTTCGGATGTCGGTCCAATGTCGATAAAGAATTCTTCCGAAGAATTCAACTCGGATAGGCAAATTACGTGGTATCTTCTCGCTCAAAGTACCGCAAAGCCTAAAGATAAGGGTCTTCAAATAAAGTGTGTTGCCACCAGTGCCAATAAGACCTAGTTCCCGACTGCTAGTCTTTCAGAGAAGGTCTAAAGTCTCACTAAGGGCTATATAGAGAGCAATGTTCAGAGTTTCATTGCGCCATAAAATCAATATATTCGCCAAAGAATCAGTCATCAATATAGCTCTTAGAATCTGCAATTTGTAATGGGAATGGGTGGGTTAGCCCTAGCGCTCAAAGAATCGATAACCAATGGCGAAGAAGAATTCTCGAGTGGCGACCACGAACCGGAAGATGCAGCGTAGGCAGGTCTCCTACTGGGTGAACCGATGATTTTGTGCGAGTTGCAACCGGTGGATGTACGCCAATTGGTAATTGGCAAGAGGGGGGGGGGGATCAATGTTCAGCAGTGGTCTTACAGCTGATGAAGATGATGATGATTATTATTGAGGGCTTTTTCTAATCCTGAAAAGCAATTTTGGCTTGTAAAGACGCCCTTGTAAAATTATCACAATGTCTGAAAATATTAGTCCATAAGTGCCCATTGTACCCATCCGGGTACAGTGACATAAATGGACTCTGATATGGGCTTACTGAAAGTAATTGTTACTAAAATGGTATCATATCTTTCAATATAGATGTACAATAGTTTTTAATAAAGAAAATATCAAATGACTATTTATTTTATACTAAAAATATTTTTTTTCATTTTACTTATAGACCTTGGGCCTCAATCACAATTTGTCGCTAAAAAAATTACATTTGTTTTCGCGCCGCAGCCAAACTTATTTTTTTCATACACTAGTTATACCATTTATTTTCTATATATCTAATTACTTTTATACAAACCACAAATAAATATAACTAAATCATGCATTTTGTTGCTGTACCCACGCGAGTACAGAGGGCGTTAATGGGTTAAATTCGAATCTCAATTAAGTAGATCATTATGATTAGAAGTATTCGACGATTTAGACGAATCTGTATTCGTCTATTTTAACTTCCAATATTTTTAAATTAATACTGTGCATCTTCTTCTTTACATAGTAGGTACGTATAAAACAAAGTCGCTATAGTATATCGATGCTTCCGCGTCAATTTGTACATGAATGTCCGCTAACTCCTCCTAGACAAGTTATATACCTACTCATTATTATTTTTCTTTCAAATATGAAATTTGCCAAGGAGCAATGCAACATTTGATACTTTTGATACGATTCGTGAGTCACGACTGCGATAAAATCATAATAATAAAATCAGATTGCGCATTAACACATTAGTGGTCGAAATGAGGCCTCGAAATTTCAAATTGAGACAACTATATCAATTTATGAAAGGGTTTCATTTGCACATTTTAGAACATACTTATATTTAATTTTTATCACGTAGTTTTTGTTTTATAATTAAAAATAACCAAAAAATCCGTTCTTGTTAAATTGACCTATATGTATTTTTAAATGCAAAGTAATATCATTAAATCCGTCGGTTTCCACAGTATGTAGTATATTTGTGGTACATTGATTGCTTTAATTACATGAATCTACTGAATTAACGGCTCTGAATTGCCTTGCAAATATTGATTATTGAAAAAACAGTAAGTGTACCTCAGTATTACTTGTACCTACAGCTACAACTTAACTAAAAACTTTCTGTATTATTATATTGCTGCTTTAAGTTATAGGTTTATCCGAAAAACCTTTTGGAAAAGCTTTGGACATACGTGTATAAGTTATTTCTGTATTGACGATCTCCATCTTGAAGGCTCTTCATACTCGAGTAAGTTTGAAGTGACGTGCAGGGAGAGAAATTTCGACTAGCATAAGAATGCTTGTTCATAATCTAACGTACCATATAAATAGAACATGTAAAAAAGTATAAAAAAATATAATAAGAACATATAAAAAAGAATGAATTGAACCTTGATTGAACCGATCACTTAAAAATGTTCATTATTCAGCCTACAATTTTTACCACCTGCGAAATGCTCTAGTTTATTTACCAGTATCATAAAATAAAGACAACATCTGTAAAACATTGATATGAATTTCATAAGAGGGGGTTGGCGGTAACCCAATATGAAGGATATTAAGGTACAAATGTGCGCCCGCCGTATCTTGTGTTTCGCCGTGACATTTTGACGTGACATGACGATCACGGACCGGGACAAGAATCGGAGTCAATGTCTGAATTACACGCAATTCAATTCCGTTCAACGAAGGCACGCGCGACGTGTTCAACGTCAAGACGATTACAACGTTTTCCACTTTTTATCTATTACAGGTAAACGGATTTTTAGTTAATGCGTTAGCATTTTTACATTGAAAACCTTCAGAACTAACGTTTTTTAACCGACTTCAAAAAAAGGAGGAGGTTCTCAATTCGTCTGTATATATATATATATATATATTATTTATGTTCGCGCATAACTCTGGCAATTATGAACCGATTTCATCTTTTCATTCTTTAATTCGTTGATTGGGTCCCATAAAAAAAATATTGCTTACGAATAAGTAGTTCCTGGAAAAACAAGAACGGAGACCGCGCAGGAAAACTGCAGGAATGCCTATAAGATGACGTTATTGTCGCTTTTTAAGGACAGAAATGGTTATAACTCTGGCAAATATTTATCAATTGTAATGATCCTTTTTTTATTCGCAATATTGAACCACTGTAATGAATTTTTATGAATTTTATCACAACCGGATAAGAACTTACTGGAGGAGGAGGAATTAATCTGGTAAAAACCATAAAACTGATTTTCTCCATTACATTAATTACCCTGACAAATATGAACCAATTTCGATGATTCTTTTTTTATTCGAGAGAGTAAACTACTATGATGATTCCGTGCAAATTTCATTACGACTGGATAAATTGTTTCTGAAAAACATGAATTATGTAAAACTATGTAGACGATAATGTGATCATAACCTATCTAGATCATTTTACCGTCTTCAATGGTTCAATCTTATAGTATGAAAATATCACTAATAAAATCTTTTAAAAAAAAAATTGAACCGACTTCAATATCACTGAAAAGTATAAAATAATTTAAATATTATTGAAGTTGGTGTTAGCGTACCTGCTATCAACTTCAATAATATTTAAATTATTTTATACTTTTCAGTGATATTGAAGTCGGTTCAATTTTTTTTTAAAAAGATTTTATTTTAAACATTTTAGTGATATTTTCATATATAAAGATTGAACTATCGAAAACCGTAAAATTATCTAGGTAGGTTATGATCACATTATCGTCTACATAGTTTTACATAATTCATGTTTCTTCAGAAAAAAATATCCGGTCGTAATGAAATTTGCATGGAAACATCACAGTAGTTTACTCTCTCGAATAAAAAAAGAATCATCGAAATCGGTTCATAATTGTCAGAGCAATGTAATGGAGAACATCAGTTTTATGGTTTTTACCAGATAAATTCCTCCACATCGTTCATGGTCCTCCAGGAAGTTCTTATCCGGTTGTAATAAAATTCATACAGATTCAATACAGTGGTTTCTTCTTTCGAATAAAAAAAGAATCATTGAAATTGGTAAATATTTGCCAGAGTTATGACCATTTTTGTCCGACCGAGCGAGTCCGAGCGACTATATAGGCTTTCTTGCAGCTCTCAGTGCGCAGTCACCATTCTTGTTTTTCAGGAACTACTTATTACTAAGCGATAATTTTTTTATGGGACCCAATTAACGGATTAAAGAATGGATGGAAGAAAGATTTTTTCAAATCGGTTCATAATTTCCAGAGTTATGCGCGAACATACATAGAAAAAAAAAATATATATATACAGACGAATTGAGAACCTCCTCCTTTTTTGAAGTCGGTTAAAAAGTATAAAATAAAATATTTAAAAAAAAATCGAACCGACTTCAATAACACTGAAAAGTAGGTATAAAATAATATTTTATAACCTGAGTAAACTAGCCCAAAGCTCCATGAACTAAAAATATTTCATGTCACGCGTTTATTATAAAAAATACACACAAACGCAAAATTAAATTTAAGAATATGAACATCATAATACTCATTCATCCATTCAAATGCGGTTGACTAATTTGCTATTTAAATAAATGTTAATTCATTCAATCCATGTCAGTTAAATACAGTAAATTACTTTAGTATCTTTGGAAACGTATTAAAATTCCCTTTTAAGTTTAATTTGTCAAGATCAGTAGAGTGATATAAGCGTCAAGGGCCCTCTGTAATGATTGGTACCTGCGATAGTACTCAAACTGACAGGCGCTTTGATATCAATGCAAGCGGAATTCTAATTAAATTAAATGAATAGTAGCGTATAATTGTGCGAATTCCTTTATGATGTACAGCATCTCCCTGGACATGTAATTAATGCGAAAATGTTATTAAAGTAAGTAGATACTGATATCTACTAGCGGCTTGAATGCCTTAAGGCTTAAAATAACTGGTGTTTAAAATAATAAATTTAAAAGTATTTTCTACGCGATTACGATTTGTATATTTATTTATTTAACGCTTTATGCACTATTTGTACATAGGCGGACTTTATGCCTAAGGCATTTTCTACCAGTCTACCTTAAGGTGATGCAGATAAGGCAAACAAAGAAAAATTCAATAAAAAAAATGCGCAAGTGCTTCAAGTAGTTGAATTTAAAAGTGTATCGACTGTTAGCCATCCTGAGTTCCTGTGGGAGTGCGATCCATAGAAGAATAGATTGAACAAAGATTGATTGAATGTATAAAGTCAGAACGATGAGTAAGACATTGTAAGAGACGATTATTAGACGAACGAAGAAAGTCATGGCTAGAACATAAGTATATAGAATTAGGGTTTTAACTATGTTACTTACTATATCTTGTGTAGATATTACCTTGTGTGTACCTCGTGTAGCCAGTTTATTTACATAAACAAGTTATATTATAAAAATATAGTAAGTAATGATTCATCAGCAGCAAAAATACGTCCATTGCTTAACAAATGCCTCCCCCTTAGAAGGGAGTGGTTGCCAGAATCACCAATCTTGGTAGGCAGCTTGGAGATCGCAGTTCAAGTGGTAGGTAATCCAATACAAAGAAAGTCCCTGCTGCGCGTCTTCTTATTTTCCCTTAGTCATCTCTTACGGACACCCAAAGGGACGAGATGGGAGGGTGGTATTCTTACCCGGACACTCGATTGGTTGAATGTGACATATTGAACCCTACGAATTGCCTTTGGCTGGCCACCGGTCAGCCATCACTCCCGCGTTCATACATTTATTGCAATGAGTATGATGTTGTATAGAATAAAATATTTAAAAAAAAAAATTGAACCGACTTCAATATCACTGAAATGTATAAAATAATTTAAATATTATTGAAGTTGGTGTTAGCTTACCGGCTGTGTATATTTGGCACCAACATCAATAATATTTAAATTATTTTATACATTTCAGTGATATTGAAGTCGGTTCAATTTTTTTTTAAATATTTTATTTTAAACTTTTTAATGATATTTTCTTAAATAAAGATTGAACCATCGAAGACTGTAAAATGATCTAGGTAGATTATGATCATATCGTCTACATAGTTTTACATAATTCATGTTTCTTCAGAAAAAAATATCCGGTCGTAATGAAATTTACATGGAATCATCATAGTAGTTTACTTTCTCGAATAAAAAAAGAATCATCGAAATCGGTTCATAATTGTCAGAGCAATGTAATGGAGAACATCAGTTTTATGGTTTTTACCAGATAAATTCCTCCACATCGTTCATGGTCCTCCAGGAAGTTCTTATCCGGTTGTAATAAAATTCATACAGATTCAATACAGTGGTTTCTTCTTTCGAATAAAAAAATAATCATTGAAATTGGTAAATATTTGCCAGAGTTATGACCATTTTTGTCCTTAAAATGCGACATAAAGTAATGTACTTATCCGTGGTTCAATATTCCAGATTCCACCTGCCGCTAAACCAAACTAGAAAAAGGTAAGGGAATGTTTCGAGGGAAAGCCGTCCCGATGGCATTCCGAATGAATAATTGTGTGTGGCTCAGATTTTTGAAGCGAGGCATTTTTATTGCCTCGTTGTAAGAGCAATATTAGAATTCTGTACCCGATGCAAAAACATTTAGGGGAGCGAGTCTTTGTTAGGCTGTCATGTATTTCGTTAGAGAATATTTTCAGGTAAGAATTAAAATTCTTGTACTAGTATTTTCGCATATTAATTCCAGAGCAGTTAAGTTAAGATCATCGTCATATATAAATTACTAGCAGTCCCCCGCGACTTCGTTCGCGTAAAGGTAGTTAATGAAGAAATACCGACCACATTTCTAAGAAGTGGACTAATACCTACTGATAATGTCCTGACAAAAGAAACTCAACCCGATAACATTTTGCACGACTTGGGAATGAAAAATCAGGTCCAAGCGATCAAAGGTCGTATTCACGCCCATCGTCACCGAGGCAGTCAAAATAGAAATATAAAATTAAATATAAAATATTTTTCCATGAACTTTTAAATGACAATAAACTTGGAAGGAAATTTGAGGTCAAACAGTGAAATTTGTTAATAAAAAATTTAAAAAATGTTTTATTTTCAGGCGCTGGGCCCATATTTTGTTAGAAGTACAATTTCTTATATGAGTATGTTAGTAGGTACATGTAAACACATAAATAACACACACAAACTCACACACACACACAAACACACACACACACACACACACTATGTTGGGAGGTTTATTTAGCTTCACGTAAGACGTGCAGCTTAATAAACCTGCCCATTGTAGGAGTTAGGCCCATCCAGTTAATGGAAAGGGAATATTTTTGCAAAAAATATAATAAAATACACGTAGTTGTCTTTTTAAAGCATCCAAGAACACTATGCAGAATGACATAATCATAATCCACTCAGTATGTTTTACGGTATCCATACCTAAAAGGTAAAAAAGGAACCCTTATGGCGGTACTTCGTCTGTCTGTATGTCTGTCACATCTATATATTTCAGGAACCACTGGCGCTATTGATTTGATATTTGGAACAGTTTTAGATCTTACTTGTTGGATAAGAATACTAATCGCAAATTAAAACATATTTTATTTCATTGGAATCAAACTACTTTTACGGATTTTATCGCGCTTTGTTTTTTGATTTTACTATCCTGACGATTCGAAAGCTTTGCAGTACCTATGTTCTGCAGTATGTGAACACGTTCAGGATCGCACCCACCATTATATTAGATTTGATAATCCTCAAATCCTCGCAAAAGAACACCGATTCCTAGCTAGGATGATTCGTGAGGCTATTTGTTCAGGACGACTACAATAGGAAGAAAGGACAAAATAGTGTTTGTGTTACAGAGTGTTGTGTTTTATAGTAATATATAGTTAAGTTTTATAACTCTGCGATAGTTAAGAGCCTAGATTTAATTACCTAATAAATTATAATATAGTTTTGTGTATAAGCTCACTATCCCGAGGAGGGGTGAGCTGAATCAGTTATAGATAGCCTAGCCTAGGTCTCATAGTACTTGCTATTTATAATTAGCGTAGGGTAATAGTATAATAGAAGTACCCACATGCCCTAGATGTGCTAAGCACATATATGAACGGCAAATAGCTATTTGCAGCTAGGTCCCAAATCTAGGAACCAACTCAGGACCTAGATCTGGGTCCGCCTTGGTGGGTCTAAGTGCCTAAACAGCACTGATGTACATATTTCCATAGTTATAGGCAGTTGTACTATCGCATATCATGTTTTCTAGGGTTTTCGCTATGACCTAGGCCCCTAGGTGGTCTAGATCATAGATATACAGATAGTACACATCGCAGGCTACCTATCGGTACTATTTGTGGGCATGTGGATGCTACGGGCAGGGCGCAGGCGAAGTGACAAGCGGCCAAAGCGTGGTCGTCGCGCCCCTATTACAGTATTTATCGGCCTGTAGTTCCCTAACAGAAATAGATAGATAAACCCTTTGTACACCGTTAGAAAGCTGCTTACACGCACTTTCTAACGGTATAGGTATCATGTATGTGTCTAGAATAGTCTAAGTAGAATAAGCGAAAATGTACAGTTTTTATAATAAAAATAAAACGTTAGTGGCTGCCTCGGTGGGGCTCTCGTTACGGTAAAGTTCCCTGCAAGGATAGTAAATGCGCATTCGGCGCCACTGTCGGTGAACAAGCAAGCGGTCGACGCGGGAACTAAAAGCAAGATATAAATAGAAGAAAAGAATATTCAGTACGAAGAGCGCCACCGTCGTAGCCACTATCAAGCTTGCTATCAAATTGGGAGTTCTTATTTCACGGACACCTTGTAACCAACCTACATTGTAACCAACAGCGTCAACACTCTTCGGCGGGTTCATACCGTATCAGCGATAGCTACAGACACACAGGACGTCAGTGGCTCGTGCATTCGGGTCCGCCCGTCCTGCACATTCGCTGGTCGCGTCGAGCCGGATAATAGAAGAACCGGCTGAAGAACTGAAGAACTGAAAATTTGGACTGAAGGCTTACAAGATGCCCATAACGCGTTCAAGAGGACGGGCTCCCGAGGCGTGGATGATTGAGGTGGGGGGGGGCCCCACCCCCAGAGAAGAACCGTCCGTTCGCCACGAGCTGCCGCCGCGTTCCCCGTCGACCGTCAGCACCGACCCGCCGCGGCCCGCGACCCCGCGGCGGTCCCCTCCGCCGGCCCCGAGGACTGTTCCAGAGAGACCAGAGCCGCCGAGCCAGAGGAAGGGGAAACATACAGGAAAACATTCAGATGCGACGCTGCGCCCCGCCGACGAAGCACACCGACCGGACGCAGCGACCGTAAGCCGGGAAGAAGAAACCCGGACCGAAGAATCGAAGAGGCCGACCGGCCCACCGAAGTCCCACAGGACTCATCGATCCCAGAAGAGGATACTGAAAGCCCGTGAAGAAATACTGAAACTCAAGTTGGAATTAGCCGAGCTAGCGCTACAGAAGGCTGAAGAGGACTCATCGGAGGACGACTACGATGACGACGGTCACTCCAAGACAGAATTCGTACGTTCCTGGCTGGAAGAAGCACCGGAACCAGAGTCACAGCCACGCCCAGAAGAGGACGAGACCACCGGGAGGGATGCCGACGCCGCCGACGCCGCGCAGCCCGTTCAGACACTGCCGCTCTGCCCGGAGGACATCGCGCCGGCTCAAGACAGAAGACTTCACGAGCATCGACCGGATCCCGACGCCGCACAGAAGACTGGGGTTCCGGATACAGAAGAACAGAAGTGTGCTGATCCAGTGAAGATCCCGAAGGAAGGCGACGCACTCCGTCCGTTCATCAGCGAACTAACGTCCGCTATCGCCGCGCTCGCCGACCGAAGCAAACCGTTCGAGACGTACGCAGTCACGCCGGTTGCCGCCGCATCGAAGGTCATCATGGACCTGCCAATCTTCAGTGGAGCACACACCGAGTGGTTATCGTTTCGCGCCATATATGACACCACTCGCAGCTACTTCAACGACGTTGAAAATACAGCAAGACTAAGAAGAAGTCTCAAGGGAAGAGCCTTGGAAACAGTTAGCTCGGAACTCATCGGGCACGCGAAGCCGGACGACATTATGAAGGAATTGGAACTACAGTTTGGCCGTCCGGACTCCATCGCTCAAGCGGAAACAGAAAAACTCCGAACTTTGCCGCGCTGCACGGAATCGCCGAAGGACATCTGCACCTTTGCAAGCAGGGTCAGAAGCAGCGTGGTCACACTTCGCGCGTTGAAGAAAGAATATTATCTCATCAACGCCGAGCTACTGCGGTGTCTCACCGAGAAGCTACCGAACTCTCTGCGCGTCCAGTGGTACAAGATGTTCACCGAGAAGTATAATTCAGTTCCGGACTTAGCAAGATACAGCGACTTCGTCACCGAGCAAGCCCGCTACTGCAGCGCCTTCGCACCGCCGGAGCTGATCACCGAACCACGGGCCAGTCTACGGACGACGCCGACGCACAGAGCGCACACCGCAACAGAGAAGCAGACGCCGCGGTGCAGGGTCTGCAACAAGGAGGGGCACGCCATTACAGATTGTGCCAAGTTCAAGGAAGCCGATTCAGATGGAAGGTGGGATCTCGCGAAGAAGCACAGCCTATGCTTTCGCTGTCTGAAGCCAAGATACGCGAAGCATCACTGCAAGATCAGAAGGTGCGAGATCAAGGGATGCAAGAGGACGCACCACCGCCTTCTCCATCACGAAAAGGCGGCGTTGGTAGCGTCCACCGAAGAGAGGAATGCGGAGGAAGCCAGGGAGACAGTCGCCAACGCATGGATGTCGCAGAAGCCTCAAGCCTATCTGAAGATAGTTCCGGTACGAGTCATCGGACCGGCGGGAGAGACCTCGACGTACGCCCTGCTGGACGACGGGTCTACGGTGTCTCTCATCGACGAAGAGATCGCCAAGCAAGTGGGAGCCGAAGGACGTCTGGACCCGCTCAAGATGGAAGCCATCGGGGACATTATCGTCGACACGCCAGAGTCTCGTCGCGTTGCGGTCTCGCTCACGGGGCCGCAAGGACAGCGCGTCAACCTACGCGCGCGCACCGTACCAGGACTGCACCTGTCGCCGCAAACCGTGGACCGGGACGACCTCGCGGGCTGCGGACACTTAGAAGATCTGCGCGAGAAGCTCGCCTACGAGGGAGCGGTGCCACGAATACTCATCGGGCAAGACAACTGGCACCTGCTTCTCGCCAGCAACGTGCGAAGAGGCCCGCGACATCAGCCGGTAGCATCGCTCACTCCACTGGGCTGGGTGCTACACGGCACGTACATCCGAACGCAACCACCACAGCGTGTCCACGCAGTATATACCGTGGATACGGCTCTCGAGAAACAGGAGCGGCGCCCGGCCTTACAACCCGTTCGTCGCTCACCCGGCCACCGAGAAGAAGCACAGCAAGGTGACGGACTGGCGCCTGGTGAAAGAACAGAAAAATGCCGTAAGCGTCGCCGCTCGCGACGTAACATCGGACGCCTACGACGGAAACAGACAGCATCGAAGCCCGTACAGCATTCCGTCACAATGGCCGAACGAGAGACCAAGCATCAACGAACCAACGGGAGAAGAGAAGACTCTGACAGTAACAGAAGCTCGCAGCGCACCGAAACACAGAGAAGTCGTTCCCGATCCGCACAGATTTTCGAAGTGGGAACGATTACTGCGGGCCACGGCAAGAGCGCTTCAATTTATAGCACTGTGTCGAAAAACCACAGCGAAAACGTGCTACAAAAGGACCAGAAAGAATCCGGAACAAGATCCCGACTGGAGACGACAGAAGAGGACTCAGAAGACCTGCAGACCTCCACAGAAGGCAGTCACCACTCGAAGATTCGTCACGTTACCGGCCGAATTCCTAAGGGAAGCAGAAGTACTACTGATCCGCGTAGTACAAGAAGAGTCCTTCGGACGGGAAATCAATGACCTCCGGAAGGGCAACAGTATCGCCACCGACAGTCGCCTGAGATCGCTGCCGATAGAACTCCGCAACGACGGCATCATCACGCTCAGAAGTCGCATCGCCGCTGCTGAAGATGTAACAGAAGAGACGAAAAGACCGCCCGTGCTAGACGGCGATCACTACATCACGCAGCTCTACATCGACTGGACGCACCGCGATCTACACCACAGTGGAACAGAAATGATCGTAAACGAGGTGCGCCAGCACTATTGGATAGTGCGACTTCGGCCCGTCACGAAAAGCATCGTGAACCGTTGCTTGAGATGTCGCATACGACGAGCACAACCTCCAGTACCGTCCACCGGCGACCACCCGAAGACACGACTGGCGCATCACCAGAGACCGTTCACATTCACCGGTCTGGACTACTTCGGACCGTTCTCCGTCACCGTCGGTCGTCAACACCAGAAGAGATACGTGGCCCTCTTCACCTGCCTCACCACACGGGCCGTACACCTCGAAGTCGCGGCCAGCCTCAGCGCGGACTCCGCCGTGCTCGCGCTGCGAAGGTTCGCGGCACGCCGCGGGTGCCCCGCGGAGATCTATTCCGACAATGGCACCAACATGCACGGCGCGGACAGGGAGCTGCGCGACGCACTCGCCGAGGAAGCCGGCCGTCGTGGGATGGCGTGGCGCTTCATAACGCCCTCAGCGCCCTTCATGGGAGGCGCCTGGGAGCGTCTCGTTCGCTGTGTCAAGACCACACTGAGCACAGTACTACAGGAGAAGCACCCGCAAGAAGAGGTTCTGGCCACGCTGCTCTGCGAGGCCGAATACACAGTCAACAGCAGACCACTGACGCACGTATCAGTGGATACCGGGGACGACGAAGCCATCACGCCCAACCACCTGCTGCTCGGGGGGTCGGCGCGGCTGCCGACACCCGGGACGTTCGACGAGAGCGACCTAGACAGCAAGAAGCAATGGCGACGCTCGCAAGCGCTCGCCGACATGTTCTGGCGACGCTGGGTGCGCGAGTACCTGCCCGAGCTACAGTACCGGCGGGAGCCCCACGGGAGGGGTCCCAGTCTCCAGGTGGGCGATCCCGTCCTGATCGCCGACGGACAGCTGCCGCGCAACACTTGGCCGCGCGGGAGGGTCGAGGCAATCTACCCCGGAGCCGACGGAGAAGTCCGCACTGTGGAGGTGCGCACTGCGGGGGGCATCTTAAAACGCCCCACGAAGAAGATCGTGCCACTACCGAAATAGAAGCGTCGAGAGCGCCGGAAGCGTCGCCCTTCACCGGAAGAGGATGCAGCATCGCTCCGGCCCGTCGCGCTGCAGCACGGCGGGAGAGATGTTCAGGACGACTACAATAGGAAGAAAGGACAAAATAGTGTTTGTGTTACAGAGTGTTGTGTTTTATAGTAATATATAGTTAAGTTTTATAACTCTGCGATAGTTAAGAGCCTAGATTTAATTACCTAATAAATTATAATATAGTTTTGTGTATAAGCTCACTATCCCGAGGAGGGGTGAGCTGAATCAGTTATAGATAGCCTAGCCTAGGTCTCATAGTACTTGCTATTTATAATTAGCGTAGGGTAATAGTATAATAGAAGTACCCACATGCCCTAGATGTGCTAAGCACATATATGAACGGCAAATAGCTATTTGCAGCTAGGTCCCAAATCTAGGAACCAACTCAGGACCTAGATCTGGGTCCGCCTTGGTGGGTCTAAGTGCCTAAACAGCACTGATGTACATATTTCCATAGTTATAGGCAGTTGTACTATCGCATATCATGTTTTCTAGGGTTTTCGCTATGACCTAGGCCCCTAGGTGGTCTAGATCATAGATATACAGATAGTACACATCGCAGGCTACCTATCGGTACTATTTGTGGGCATGTGGATGCTACGGGCAGGGCGCAGGCGAAGTGACAAGCGGCCAAAGCGTGGTCGTCGCGCCCCTATTACAGTATTTATCGGCCTGTAGTTCCCTAACAGAAATAGATAGATAAACCCTATGTACACCGTTAGAAAGCTGCTTACACGCACTTTCTAACGGTATAGGTATCATGTATGTGTCTAGAATAGTCTAAGTAGAATAAGCGAAAATGTACAGTTTTTATAATAAAAATAAAACGTTAGTGGCTGCCTCGGTGGGGCTCTCGTTACGGTAAAGTTCCCTGCAAGGATAGTAAATGCGCATTCGGCGCCACTGTCGGTGAACAAGCAAGCGGTCGACGCGGGAACTAAAAGCAAGATATAAATAGAAGAAAAGAATATTCAGTACGAAGAGCGCCACCGTCGTAGCCACTATCAAGCTTGCTATCAAATTGGGAGTTCTTATTTCACGGACACCTTGTAACCAACCTACATTGTAACCAACAGCGTCAACACTCTTCGGCGGGTTCATACCGTACCAGCGATAGCTACAGACACACAGGACGTCAGTGGCTCGTGCATTCGGGTCCGCCCGTCCTGCACACTATTGAAATCAAAAAACATCCTAATTTCAATAGAGAAGATGGTTGGGTGTTACCACCGGCATGGGGTCCTGTGATAAATATAATAAAATCCAATATCAAGCAAAGCACTGCACGGCCTCAAGATACTGTAAGCTCTTACAGCGTAGATCGGACCAACAATAATAACTAAGAAGATCTGAGGGTACACCGGCATAATTGTGACATAAGGACGTTCAACATCTCAGTCCTCCCGTGACCATGAGTGCTGCAAAGCATTCGAAACGTCGGGATAGTAAAATCAAAAAATAAACCGCGATAAAATCCGTAAATGTAGTTTGATTTCAATGTGTAATATTCGCGTAAGTAAAATACAACATTATATTTTATTTCTTTTACTTTCTTTTTAACGCTGTCAAAATTTCAAAGAGGCTACTATATCAAGTATGAAAGGGCTTTTTTTGCAATTTTAAAAACAGTTTTTTGTCTTGTGTTTTTTTGGCTTATAACCAAAAATGTCACAAAAAACACCGTTCCCCCTTATCTCCGAAGTTTGTGAAGGGAAAAATCTGAAATACAATTATAGGAAATAGAGGTCTATCTATATTTAAAAGAAAAAATAAAATGATGTTTCCAAGTAGTACAGTTTTTTAGCAATTTTAAAAAACCTCGAGAAGCAAACTTAGTTTTGCGGTTGGGTGTTTTGCTATTTGAGGTATTAGAGGAATAGTAAAATAACATTAATATGTGCAAAGAAGATATAGAACCCTCGGTGCGTGAGTCCGACTCGCACTTGGCCGATTTTTTTAGGTCTTTTTGGTTCGATTCTGTACCTATATTCAAAGTGATAAACTAAATTAGTTTCAGATACACTCTTTTAAAGGGTTAATTTGGATAAATTTGGTTGGGTTCAGTTCCGTTCTGTTTCGGTTCTGTTTTTTTATTTCTCGCGGGGGAAACTTTCAAAAGGTCTCCGGGACGTGTGGGAGTCAACCGGAGTATCTTACCCACTAAAACGCCCGCGGCTGGCGCACGAAATAATTATAGGTATTTTAGGTCTATCTATATTTTACAGGAAAAATAAAATGATGTTTCTAAGTAGTACAGTTATTATATATTTAAAACAAGTGAGCGATCCTGGCTGACAGGAGTGACAGGAGTCACAGTTGTGAGAATGAGTGGTGGTATTAGTCCCATTAAAAACAATCCAAAAAAAAACCTCGACAAGCAAGCTTAGTTTTGCGGTTCGGTTTTTTGCTATCTGAGGTATCAGAGGAATATTAAAATAACTTTAATACGTGCAAAGAAGGTATGGAACCCTCGATGCGCGAGTCAGACTCGCACTTGACCGGTTTTTTTTTGTTTGATTCGGTACCTAGCTCCGAACCGGAGTATCTAACCTACTAAAACGCCCCGTACTCAATGGGCATCTAGGGCCCACAACCCAAACGTCCAACCGACAACTCAGAACTTTGCCCGTTATTTGTCCGGGCTTATGGCTGAGGAGCGAGGCGGTAGCTTTTTTTTTAGGCGGCATGTTGACGCGGGTGCGCGCGGTGCAGGATACGCGCGTTTGCGAACACTCTCGACAGCCTCTGCGTGCATTTAGTAGCCACACTCGAGCTAACGCAGCAGTTAGCAGAATAGTTAAAATCACTAATCACTTTTAAAATCATATCAAATTCAAATTTGAAACATCGATGTCGTATTTTAGTTTTAAAACCCATGATATAAGTCATACCTACCGCTTATATAATAAAAAACTATATACTTTTAGACTTTCGCGTTCCATTATCTAACTAATTGTTCGCGTTAATTCCCGATTAGAATAAAGTTAATAAAAAACTGTTTTCAATTACCTTTTAAAAGACACCACACGTAAGATTTTTAACTTAGGGGTCCCATTTTGACCTTAAAACACTCATAATTTCTTAAACCTGTCTTCGTCCTAATCCTGTCTATCATATTGTATCGGAAGACAGTGAAATGTGTTAAGAAATGGTAAAATATTTATTTCTTACAAAAATTAAGGTCCTGTAACTCCTACTTAGAAAATTTGGAGAAATGCAAAAACACGAAAATTCAAGGCTCTAGTACCAACCGTTCATGAAATATAACACTTTTTTATAAAACATAAAACCCCCTATTTGGGCCCTTTAGGATGTGAATTTTGGCTGGTGCAAGGCAAGGCACTGAGGAGTTACCCTGGAGCAGATCACACCGGAGAGCCCTGGGGTCCCCTCTCATGTACCGATGCGACAGCAGCGGGGGTTTTAGTGGGTAAGAATCCCATATACCCCGGTCGAGCCCTACAGCTCCCGCGAACCTTTTGAAAGTTTACCCGCGACAAAAAATTAAATGGTCCGCCTTCAGCGCCCGGGCCTCTTGCTGCGTTGCGAATCTCGGAGATCACTCTCCTTTATCCGTTCTGTTACATGAAGCTCGAGCTGCCCTTTTTCCTTCAAAACCTCAAACCTTTAAAGGTCCCTGAGATACTGTGGGGGATCAATCGATGAGATTTGTACCAGGTGCCCCTCAGTACCTTGCCTTTGAGCTTGCTACCGGGGAGCGCATTATAGCCCCCCGGGTACCTGACAAAGTGTTCACGGGGACGGGATTCGCAACCTCACCGCCATCCTCCGAGTCACCGCCGCCGTACTCGATGAACGTCTAAGGTCCACATCCCAAACATCCAGCGACCCCTAAGAGTAACTGGAGCCATTTGACCCAGTTCGACCAACATGCAGCCTTCAATGTCGGTCCCTGCAACTTTTTGATTTGAGAACCATACGCTTACAGGAAAATTGGCATGTTCGTAGCCAGTTATTATCACTGTTCGCAAACGATGAGCTGGTTAAGAAACGTCATTCCTTAGGTGGGTGACCGTTAAGGTATCGTTTGAACTGAGCATTTTCATGGTTCGGCGGGTACCTACGTAAAAAGTCAGCCAAAGTTTTCAGCTAGACAGCAGTCGATAAGTCAGGTCAGATGCCTAAGGATAGCTTGAACTTTTAATTAAACTTTGAGCTGGACTCGTGTGTGTCATTTGAAAGGTGAATTAATAAATTGGGATGCTGACCTCTTAAAACACTACAAACTTTTGAAATTTCCTTATGTTCTTGTATACGTTAGCGAAACGAATAACTCATGCTTTTGGGCTCCCCTCTCTTTTTTCATGATCAGTGAAGTTAATAAGTAACATACCTATGTATGTAGATAAAAACCAACTCCTAACTTTCTCGACCACTTCTCTTCTTCAACTTTGACTAAGGTTAGCCATCCGAACGACGATACTTGGATTCATCATATGATGTCCACGGTAAAGAGTCTAATACTGTGCACATCAGATGACTACTGCCTATGACTATACTATAGACATTGGCAGTAGGTATAATCTGCAACGTATTCTGTAAAGACTGAGTATAACGCAGAGGGCCTTAGACCATTTGAACTTGACACGTCATTGTCACGTTCTTGTAACAGACAGAACCCCAGTAGCGTCGACTGACACGCGTATGGCGATAATAATGCTGTGCTGCGGCACGATGGTGCTCACGTTGACAGGGAGTACTATGAACTGAAGAGCGCGGAAAGAGCCTCTTCAAATGGCAAAATATTATATTAAGTTCAACAGGCGCAACCTGGCCAACAAGATATTTTGGTGATTGACCATTCCTTTCACTAAGACATGCAATTGACCGTGGCGCTTTCGATCATAACTGAGTTAAGCTTCACACTCGCCACTGTTACCAAGGAATCGATAATTAGGTACACAGTGAGTACCGCTTAGCAAAACAGAAGGTGCTTGTCCTTGTGAGGAGATGTTACAGGCGCAAGTTTCAGTGTAGCGTGCCCAATCGCTTATAACTTACAATTGTAAGTTACTTGGTTACTTACTTTCTTTAAATCTGGATGCAGCAGTGGGAACTCATATTTTTAACCGACTTCAAAAAAGGAGGAGTTTCTCAATTCGTCTGTATATATAATTTTTTTTATGTATGTTCGCGCATAACTCTGGCAATTATTAACCGAATTGAAAAAGTCATTCTTCAATCCATTGATTGGGTCCCATAAAAAAAATATTGCTTAGTAATAAGTAGTTCCTGAAAAAACAAGAATGGTGACTGCGCAGGAAAGCCTATATAGATGACTTTATGTCGCTTTTTAAGGACAATAATGGTCATAACTCTGGCAAATATTTACCAATTTCAATGATTCTTTTTTTATTCGAAAAAAGAAACCACTTTATTGAATCTGTATGAATTTTATTACAACCGGATAAGAACTTCCTGAGGAACATGAACGATGTGGAGGAATTTATCTGGTTAAAACCATAAAACTGATGTTCTCCATTACATTGCTCTGACAATTATGAACCGATTTCGATGATTCTTTTTTTATTCGAGAGAGTAAACTACTATGATGATTCCATGCAAATTTCATTACGATCGGATATTTTTTTCTGAAGAAACATGAATTATGTAAAACTATGTAGACGATAATGTGATCATAACCTACCTAGATAATTTTACGGTTTTCGATGGTTCAATCTTTATATATGAAAATATCACTAAAAAGTTTAAAATAAAATCTTTAAAAAAAAAAAATTAACTGTCTTTAATATCACTGATAAGTATAAAATAATTTTAATATTATTGAAGTTGGTGCCAAATATACACAGCCGGTAAGCTAACACCAACTTCAATAATATTTAAATTATTTTATAGTTTTAATTATTTTATTTTATTTATTTTTTTTATTAAAAATTGAAAGCAATATCTATCGATTTAAGTTGTAGAAGTAACTCGTCATGTACCGGTATGTCGTAATAGTACTATAAAAAGTAAAATAAAAAGGAAAAAAAAAGAAGAGTTCATCGGGGATCGAACTCGGAAACACAAAATGTCGGAAGACCGTTCAACCGCTACGCTGATTCAGCCATTAGTCTACATCTCGAAATTCCCTTCCTTATAGCCTTATAGATAGTTACTGCTTAGCTCCTTATGTTAATATAGCGTAATGATTTTAATTCTGAACCCTAGTTTTTTTACAATTTCGCGGTAAAATTAAGAAGAAGTGCTTATTACAATATTGTTCATTCCCTGTAACAAATAGCTTGATATTACTTATATTAAAGTCTGACCAGGTCTATAGTAAACATGTCCGTTAAATAGCAACTAAATCTGTTGAACTGTATTGGCACAAATCTTCAACACAGAATAATTTCGCGGCAAATTGTAGTAGAAAAAGTACATATTTCGACACTGCTCATTCCCCGTAACAAATAGCGAGGTAATTTAAATCCTATAATTTTTCTAGGTTATCAATAAATATTTTTGCCAAATAGCAACTAAATCTGTTCAGCGGTTTTGACGCCAAGTCGGCACAAAGTCACAGACATACAGACAGACAAAAATTCTAAAAATCATATATTCGGAATCAGTAACGTTCCTAGAACACGTAACAATTAAAATTTTCAAAAAATATTCAATGTACAGTTTTTACTTTTCTACGATTTTATTATATGTATAGATTATTATACTAGATCGATAAAAAAACAGTAGCATGAATTTTACGATTTTGATTCTTTTTACTTTTAAATTACCGATTTCTTTATCAATAAAGGGCCTATTAGATATGTAGGACACGTTTAAACAATAGTCAATTTTACGTATTTAGTGATATAATAGCACTTAATTGTCCAATGCTCTATTAATCTCACTTTTATACAATTTCAGAAAATCAATAGGTGTTAACATTGTTTACTTTTCGTCACTAAGCAACGTAATGGTTTTACGGGTTTTACAATAAAGCGCTACACGTCAAGAGGACTGTTTTGAATTTCCTTCATTTATTTTATAATCTTGTTACTTGTAAGATATTTCCGGTCTGTGATGAAATCTTAGTCAATTTTAGTCGATTAATGTAGGTTTTATAATTAAGTTTAAATCAATAAGTGGAATTTATGTACCTATTATAAGCAAATGTGTTTTGTAGATTTCATTTAATTTTAAGTCAAAAGCCGTTAAAAGTTTTAAAGGCTTCCCTACAACGCAAGTCTCATCAGTACTCTTCCAGTCCATTACACAAAGCGCTTTATTGTTAGCGATGCGCTATTGTTGGAAAATAATGCGCAACCATTATAATATCTGATCAACCGATTATGATTGTAATTACCTACTATGCATTAAGTTACGCGTGTTGCTATTTTTCTTTTGTAGGTGATATATGTAATAAGAATTAGGCCTATAAACTTACACCTTATATCTTGTTGCTATTTTTCTTATGTAGGTGATATATGTAACAATAAGAATTAGGCCGATAAACTTACACCTTATATCTAAGTCGTGGGATAAATTATCCCTTAAAACATGTTTTTCTGATATTTGTGGTGTTCACAAACTTTCAATTCCAGCTTATTTGACTACGATTGTACAAATTGTACTACTACAAAAATCCAACCAAGCAGAGACTTACCTAGTTAATTTATAATACTATAAGTAGTAAGTCGATGAATAAATCAACAACATACAGTTTATAGGTACTATAATACTGCTATTTACTGCTATTGGAATTATTTTGAATCTATTTGTTTTATTAAAAATAACTTAAAAAAATACTTCTCTTCAAAGTAACCTCGAAGTATCTACGTACTCAGCATCTGCTGTGTTCACTTGTTGGAAGTTTATTTCAATGCAGAATAACGACTTACATAAGAACTTGTTAGCCCAATTTAACTTGAAATGCAAACACGAAAGAATATAGCTCCGTATATATGTACATAGGTAGGTACATAATATAACCTTCTCGTTAATTTATTTAATTTTTAAACCCAAATCAATGATGAGATGCTTTTTATGTAATAATATTAGCAATTTTAATAGACTATGAATCGATCTCTCAGCTTGTAAAATGATTGAGATTGAAGTATGTTTGTTTCTGCCCGATACTCTCCACATTGATGCTTTAGCTCCTTTATTTCTATTATTTATCTTACTTCTTTGAGCTATCCATACAAGTCGATCAGGAAAAACCACAACAGGCAGTTTATTCTACAAACAAAGATAATACGGTGGGATGCTCCTTTAATAACCACAGCTTTTCGGGAAGACACTTCTGTGTGATACTGTGTGTACTGATATAGTGATAATAATTGTTAATAATTGTCAATAATAATAATTGTCCTGAAACATTTTTTAACAACTATTGAGTTGTTAAAAAATGTTTCATGACAATGTGGTGCAGTCATTAGAACACATATAAGTAGGCAAAATGCCTCCACATAAGTTTTGGGATCGCCAATGAACCGAGTGAAGAACCTCAAAACTTGTATGCAAGAAACTACTGCTGTCCGCGTGGGGTGCCGGGTTAGTTTTGCATCCCCCCCATCTCCTCGTTGGATGTCGTAAGGGCGACTAAGCAAGAACAGGGCAGCAGCGTCCATCTTTTGGATTTATCTTCCACCTATACTTAGTGGAATCCCCAAGCCGCCTGCCAAGTGTGGGGATTATGGTAACCCCCTCCCTACTAAGAGAACAGAAGAGACTCCTTTTGTTCAGAAGTGAACGTGTTTCGGCTGCTGTTGAACTAACGAACAACGTAAATATCAAAATTTTTGTCTTCAAGAGTATTATCTCACTCACTACAAATGTTACATTTATAATCTTTAATATACTTACCCTATTATTATCTAATAATTAACTTTTTGTGCCAAAGAGCCAAGCTGCTACAAATTATCTAGTTAATAGTAATTAATCACAATTATAAACCACTTAATCATGATTATGCTCCGAAAACCAGCCTTACTAAATATAAATTGGAAATTTATTGAAGCAATACATTCTCGCGTTGAAAGATATCACGTAATTCAAAAATAATTTATTTCACAGACAACATTACTGTGAGTTATATGTGTAGGACGTCGTGTGTGCTCATATGAACACGGCAACACGCAGAAAATTACAAAGTCGTACTGATCGTAGGAAATTGAACATATTTCAATAATATTATTTTGAAAGATCGGAAGTGTGATTAAAATGACAAAGGTTCGACAGGGACTCGGTACACGAATTGGGGGTTACAAACGAATTTAGACTTTATGCTAGACAAATTTAACTGTGTTGTGTATGAATTTCCAACGACAGACGCACTTATAACATTATTAACGTGTTTCTCTAGCTCGTATGAAACGTTTTCCTATATCTCGTAGTCGACTAACGCATTCTCCTTTATTACTTCCTTTAGACTGTAAGTTTAAGCTTCGGCACATTTCGGTTCACGACGGCTGCTTATTTCTCAGTAATTCATGTTTCATTGTGAAACAAGAAGTTAATGAAAAACCTTAAACGTACAGCTAGAGCCTATCACCAAATAATAATTGTATAGGACGAATATTGTGTGGATTGTCCCAGTACTATTATTATTTATTATTATACTTATATAAGTATAATAATTAACTGCGTTGCGTCAACCCATTGTATGGTAAGAATGTCTTAATTTAATTCCAGTGAAAGCTTAGGTACTTGTTAATCTATACATTATGATAGTTAGTAGACATATTGAAAATCTCGTACTCAACAATGGAAAATACGTATAAACGGCTCTGAAAGTCGAAATAATTAATAATAATACCAGCCTTTGTTTGTGTCCCACTGTTGGGCACGTCATACGAAAGCTAGTTAGGTTTTCTCAGACATGCAGGTTTCCTCGCGATGTTTTCCTTCACCGAAAGCTAGTAACAATCGCACAAAGACGATTCGCACGTGATTGATCAAAGAAAACGAAATAATTAAATACAAAAAATGGCTTAGTAAGAATTAACTCTAATTGACTTTTGTGAGGGCGGCAGTAAGTCATCACAATCATTTTATTTCAATTTATGCAACAACGATGTAGGTAATACTAAAAGTGCCAAATCTAGCAATACTTATTCCTTCTAGTGTAGATATTTCTTCCCACAAAACGTTTATTCACGCGTTTATAGCTCTACAAACCGGACGGAATCACCACAGGAAGCGTAACATGATTTCAATTTTTCCTATATTTATCATAAAGGAGTGGGTGGCGAAGTGGGAAGAAGGGGACAATTTGATCGACTTGACGCAGATCTGACGCGAAACGTCGTCTAACATCGTCAGCTAAGCGGGTGACGAATTGCATGTTATTTATTTGCCTTTGATACGTACCTATTTGACATCAATACTCATAGATATTTGAGCTAACTAGTAATAAAACATTATTATTCTACTTTAGAATTTCGTTCGAGGTAGGTTTTCGTTAGTAAATTCGGTGTTCGAGGAAGGTTTTCGTTAGTAAATTCGGTGTTCGAGGAAGGTTTTCGTTAGTAAATTCGGTGTTCGAGGAAGGTTTTCGTTAGTAAATTCGGTGTTCGAGGAAGGTTTTCGTTAGTAAATTCGGTGTTCGAGGTAGGTTTTCGTTAGTAAATTCGGTGTTTGAGGTAGGTTTTCGTAAGTATAAAATCTTTTTGTCTGTGTCTAATAATGTCCAAAATTCTTTAATTGATCAACGTACTTTGGAGGGTACGTAAAAAGTCGGTACCGGTTATTGTCATCTAGATACCAGTTATTAAACCATGTTAGAAGGCTAAGGGCAGCTTATACAACTCTGACACCATGCACTAACCATACTACATAAAAATTGTATATATTGTAATTGTTCTGTAAGTATAAAATTAAATGTTATGCTTATGACTCAAAGTTTATAAAATGTGGTTTTGGGATTAACGAAAGCTTTTACGGTGTTCACTAACCCATCATTACAGTAGAAAAACACATTACGGCCACAAATATATCCCTAAGTAATTATCTTAAAATAATAATTAAGGTCACGTCGCTTACCTCGACACCATTGTCATTAGAGTAGAACTTGTCTTTATAGTTCTAACTTGGCCTACACGTGATTAGAGGCGTGTTATAATTAATGATTTACGGGTTTTCTGAAAGGGTATGAGGTACCAATATTTTAACATCAAACCGATAATCATGAGTATATGTAGGCATTTTGTTCTTCTCATGCAACATTCGTTCCAATTCCTACAACGGACTAAGTTATCGTAGTTTACAACAAAATTAACCAAACACAGTGCGCAATCTGTATCGTGTCTTTTTGTTTAGTCATGCTTATTTATTTGCGATGTTCCGTACATCTGGACTTTTAATTAAAACTATTGCTTTATGTAAAGCTAAGAGCGAATGTTAACTAAGCAAAGTTAGCAGAGTTAAAATAAAGTTTTATGATCGAACTTCCTGCGTGAGGGAACAATAAGCGAACAGTGTGTAACTTTGCCGATTGTTATAGCACTCAACGTTCCACCGTGCGGCGGGTTATTGATAAATATCCTGTCCATTTTCATTTGCTGCAATATTCATACTATCTACTAGGACGGGCCTGTTGGTCTAGCGCATTAGTTCCCAAAGTGATTCAGGGGTCCACAGGAAACTCGACGGGGTCTACGTTGCCGTGACAACAAAAATAGGAGTTCACAGTTCGTAAGCAGGTCCACGAATTGTTTTCTGCTATCGATAGTGAAGAACTAAAATGTTGGCTTGACTTCACCCATCAATGTAGACAGATAATAATTATTTTAAGAAGCTCAGCGACTGTTACTTGTAAAAACATGCATATTCCATATCCAGTACAACTCAGCTGTGATGCAAATTTCCATAGTTAGATTTAATCTTCACATTTTTTGTCGAGTTTTGGGTTATGGTAGAAATGTAGCTGCAGGGGGTCAGGAAAAAAAGGCTGGATACCTCTGCACTCTAGCGGTTCAACGCCCTGGGCGCTACCCAACATGTCGTTAAGTATGTATTTCTAAAATAAATTAACCGCTCCACGGCGGATGATTCCGATTTAAACCATGTTAACACGCGAAGCGCGCATCTGTGATCACGCGTCGACCGCCGATAGCTTAAGTATAACCAGTATTTTATCAATTGTCTGGTTACGATAGTACAGGTTCTGCCTAGTTTGGGATCAGATGACCTTGTTTGGATTATCACAAGGTATTATTATTACTACTAGTTTACATAATAATCTGCCACACTCAATAGCCAATCAGCGTTAATTAGCCATTTCCATTATTAGAGCCGTTTTTGCGTTCCGTTATTGGGTACGAGATAATCGATATCTCACTCAATATCAGAAGTATAAAGTATTTATTGACTCCGAGTATCCCAATAACCCGAATACAAGAAATAAATTATCTAATGATAATTATGACTAAGTGTTTATGAGTTCGGTATTATTTTATTAAATATAACACGCCACATTTATGAACCATCGAATCCCTGCGGTGAAATTAGTGACCAGTGTCCGTCCGTGCTAGTGTTGTACGAGGAGCCTGCTACAAACAATTGTCCGTATTTTGGCTGTCCGCACAGAAACAGAGACCTTTTTCTTGTGTCGTTTAGAAGTCAGTTCGCTTAAGAAGTTCGCGCGCTTAGGAAGTTAGTGCGCTTAGGAAGTTAGTGCGCTTAAGAAGTTAGTGCGCTTAAAAAGTTATTTCGCATAGGAAGTTAGTGCGCTTAAAAAGTTAGTGCTTTTAAAAAGTTATTTCGCTTAAGAAGTTAGTGCGCTTAAAAAGTTATTTCGCTTAAGAAGTTAGTGCGCTTCAGAAGTTAGTGCGCTTAAGTAGTTATTTAGTGCACTATGAAGTTTGTGCATTTTTATCTAAGGTCGTATCACCACTTACTATCAGGCGGGATCGCAAACAAATTTAACCCTCGTAGAAGATGGTACGTTTTGGTCAGTCTCTTGTCGCTTATATCATGTATTTATTTCCGAAACAAATGAGAATCGCAATGCTAACTTGTGTGATTTATAGCAAAGACCGCGTATTCGGAGGCTCGTTTGTATTGCAATATTGTCCGCAAACTTTCCCAGCGACAGTTTTGCCCCGTTTCCCCCCAGAACAATGCCCGGTTGACCGCTCGGTTTATTTCGTTCCGTTTCGTCGCGACAATAGCCCGGATTAGTTGACTGGCATTCACAGTGTTAATTACTGATTCAGTACTCATTTTTTTTACCTCCCATTCGGAAAATCCGATGAATCATACAACTCGACGCGTTGCTATGGCACGGCTGTAAATAAAAGGCTAAAATACATTAAGGCTAAAGCTTTATGGAGTTGGATGAGTTCGCCCAAATTAAGGAGATTAGTTTGAAACTGGCAAAAACTCATCGAAATAAAAGAAAGAGATTGCGGCTATTACAAGCAGTGAAGTACGGCCGGATTGTACTAACACAAAAAAGATTTTACGAGAATCTTATTCTTTTGTTTAGGCATAAATATTTATAGTCTGAAAATAAAGAATACATAAATACTTCTTGTACAAAAATTTGTAAAAACAAAAACTAAACACTATATTTATTGTTTTTATAATAATATTTAATTTATCTGAATTAAAGTAATACATTCTACGAGTATTAAATTTGCATCAATAGAACTCTGAAAAGTTAATTTATGAGATTTTGGTCGCCAAGTAAACAAGTTTATTATTAATGTATGTTAAATATTCTATGAGTCGGGAGATGAACGCGAGTAAGGTTATGACCTTACGTGAGGGTTGCCAAGCTTACCCTGTTGCTAAGGGTATAATATAGATTACAGAAGCGATTCTTGTACATAAAAGAAATTTCTTTTTTACAATTATTTAAAACGATTAGTATTTTAAACCAAGTATTTTAAACCAAAAATCTATAACAGAAGTTTTGTGTAATTTGTCCATTAAAAAAGAAATATATATTATAATAATTGGTCATGAGCGGTCACTCTCTACCCTAAGCAGCTCCCTAGCAACCCTTCTCGGCTTGGCAAGGGGGAGCGCAAGAGGGTGAAATGAGGTAGACACCTTTATGAGTACACCACGTGTGCGGGCCGGTAGTAATTTTTGATAAAATTGTACCTATTACACTACTCAAGATTGATACAAACTGCCGCACTCACAAACCCCAATTAACTTTAATCCTAATTAAGTCACTTTTTAAAATCTATTTATCTCGACTGTTGGAGTCGTGATTAATTTCTATCTTATATCTACTTACTATCAGCGTATTACGTAATAATGGGCATCGAGTGTCAAAATAAATTAATCATCATTAACTTTAATTGACGTTTGTAGGTTCGGCAGTAAGAGTCGATTGAGTTGCGGTTTTATAGTTATCATTTTGCAAGCTCTGTGGAGGGGTGGATTTCATTCGTTGAACTAGAGCACTCAATAGTTGGTCTGCAGACCCTACTTCGTAAAATTGGCATTTTTTAACCGACTTCAAAAAAGGAGGAGGTTCTCAATTCGTCTGTATATATATATATATATTTTCTATGTATATTCGCGCATAACTCTGGCAATTATGAACCGATTTGAAAAAATCTTGCTTCCATCCATTCTTTAATCCGTTAGTTGGGTCCCATAAAAAAATTATTGCTTACGAATAAGTAGTTCCTGAAAAAACAAGAATGATGACTGCGCACGACAACTGCAGGAAAGCCTATATAGACGACTTTATGTCGCTTTTTACGGACAAAAATGGTCATAACTCTGGCAAATATTTACCAATTACAATGATTCTTTTTTTATTCGTAAAATTGAACTACTGTAATGAATCTGTATGAATTTTATCACAACCGGCTAAGAACTTACTGGAGGACCATGAACGATGTGGAGGAATTTATCTGGTAAAAACCATAAAACTGATGTTTTCCATTACATTACTCTGACAAATATAAACCGATTTCGATGATTCTTTTTTTATTCGAGAGAGTAAACTACTATGATGATTCCACGCAAATTTCATTACAACCGGATATTTTTTTCTGAAGAAACATGAATTATGTTAAACTATGTAGACGATAATGTGATCATAACCTACCTAGATCATTTTACCGTCTTCGATGGTTCAATCATTATTTATGAAAATATCACTAAAAAGTATAAATTAAAATCTTTAAAAAAAAAATGAACCGACTTCAATATCACTGAAAAGTATAAAATAATTTAAATATTATTGAAGTTGGTGCTTATTATACACAGCAGGTACGCTAACACCAACTTCTATAATATTTAAATTATTTTATACTTTTCAGTGATATTGAAGTCGGTTCAATTTTTTTTTAAAAGATTTTATTATATACATCCTTGTTATGAGACAAAAAATATTTTCGAAAATTATTTTAATCGGGAATTAGCGTGATTTGCCTTAAATTTTGGCTTGACGTTTTATAAGGTAAATCGCGCTAATTCCCGATTAAAATATTGTTCGCTATAAGGCGAAAGTCAAAAAAAAATCGCCTAAAATTAATCGCCTTCTATAGACTGTGGCACTGCAGTGTCGTCTGTTTCTCTGTTGTCACTGTCATTGTCACAGTTTTACATTTTATTTACCTTTACCAAATAAAAACCTTTATGCAGCCGTACTGAGCTGAGGTACTGGGACGGTATCTAGACGACAAACGACTAAACTAGTGAAATTTTATTTTAATCGGGAATTAACGCGATTTACCTTATATTTTGGCTTGACGTTTCGGCCGGGTTCCACCAGCCGTGGTCACAGCAGAAAGACAGCGGTTCAGCGAGCTCCTCCATTATCGTCTATTCCCGTTCTTTCACTTGTAACGTTAAGCCCACTACACACTACACTCACAGTATCTGTATATTTATCCGCCGGCAAAAAGCGAGGTTTCCAAGTAGCGGCTAATTTTCCCGATTAAAATAAAGTTTGATAATGGAACGCGAAAGTCTAAAAGTATAGTCATATACTAGTGGTCCTATTTTTGAAAATTTTCTGGCCGGATACCCTAACTCGTTGTGCCTCTTGAACTGACACCCGGTATTTTACAATCTAGTTAACCACATTACACCCATAAAAAAAGAATTGTAATTTTTTGTTCTTACTATTGTTGTTTAGACCAATAAGAATATCCCTCTCTCAAAGACTCACGCATCATCGACAATGAAGTATAACTTTTACTAAATGATTTTAAACTGGTGTCTGCTCTCAGCTACGTTCGCTCAGATTTCTCACTAGTTACGCCAATTGCGAAAAGTTTCCGCTTAAATGCCATTCCTCATCTCTAGAGAAATGAAATTTTGACAACCCAGTAATAAAGCCTGCAATAGTTATGGTGTGAATTGAGAGATTCTTGGCTTGAATCGATTAATAACCGAGGGCTATTGAATTATATTCCGCAGATTCCGGTAAAATAGAGAAGATTAGCCATAATTTGAATCTCAGGTGTGGCTTTAATCGCTAATCGATAAGCAGCAAGCAAAGTAGGTAAGGATCTAGTCAGGTATATTTATTCAAAAGATCCCCTGCATAGCGTGACTTTTTAGCTAGCGTTATATACATAGTTGTACATTATTAAAATCCCGCTTTGTAATCTTTATTGAAAATCTCTACAACCTTTTTGGTATTTACATAATAATTTGGTATTTTATACGAGTTGCCGATAAACATCAGAGGTTTTCATTATGTTTTACTTACTTAGATTAATTAAAGTACTTTGCAAATTACACAAATTTACTTCTCAGTATGATGGCCAAGTAGGTACTTAGGGAGAATGGGGCAAATAGGGCTTTGAAGTGCCCCGTTGTGATGGGGTTAGTTCGTCCCTTGTTGCTACATACTATACAAGTTCATCAAAAGGTATAAACTTTAATCGTTAAATATTTTTCTTACCTACGCTTCATCTGGTGCGATAGAATATTAAATAATTTAATCGATATTGCAAATATAAAGATTTAAAAAGAGATAAATATAATGATATCATATACAAAAAGAGTTAGACATGTCATTAGCACACGAAAAGTGAAGACACAGAATTAACACAATTGTAACAAAGGAGGAGGTAATCTCGCATACCTAAGCAACGAAACGAAAATCAAGTCAGATTAAATGTTGTGCATATTTAGAACATACCAAAAATACTGCAAAAATGTAAATACGTACCTCATAAAAGTCAAAAGTCAAAAATAGTTTATTTCAAATAGGCTTAACGCTAGCACTTTTGAAAGGTCATGTATTTTTTTTTTTTTAAAAAGCTACCACCGGATCACATAAAGAAGGGATGTCATACCTTTACTAATAAATGGATATATAATTATATTTTAATTTGTAATTTAATTAATATATTGAAATTAAACTACTGTTACGGATTTTTATCGCGGTTTATTTTATATTTTACTATCCCGACATTTCGAATGCTTTGCAGCACCCATGGTCACGGGAGGACTGAGATGTTGAACGTCCTTATGTCACAATTATGCCGGTGTACCCTCAGGTCTTCTTAGTTATTATTGTTGGTCCGATCTACGCTGTAAGAGCTTACAGTATCTTGAGGCCGTGCAGTTCTTTGCTTGATATTGGATTTAATTATATTTATCACAGGATCCCAAGCCGGTGGTAACACCCAACCATCTTCTCTACTGAAATTAAATATAATGAAATTATATAGAACCGTTTATTCTGGCGGCTGTGGTACTATTTTGCTGCTAGAACAGCGAAGCCCTAATACAGGGTAATAAGTAGGTAAATTGAAAAATGAAGAGTTAAATTAATTTAATCTGTGAATCTAGTAATCTTAATTTCTATAAAAAAAACATGATCGTACTGCATGTTCATTTAATAACTATTTTCCGCAAAATAGAAAGTTTTGCATTCAGTACGGATAATTATTAATCCATTGCCGATGTATGTACATTATAGCCCAACTTGACCTGTAGACCTCACCTAAAATAAATATACGTAATATATTTTTAGATGAAGCTTACATTTAGTGTGTAAATACAAACCTGGATAGAATAACTTAAAAATACATACGAGTTTAGTACTTCACATAATAACGTACGGTACTGCCGGCGGCATGTGTAAACTCACCTCCCCTGCTTATTATACCACACCCCAGTCCTCCTCTGTTTCCCTACAAAAGTATTCAATAAAATTCCATTCCCACCGGGAATAGTTCAATAAAACGTATTCACAAAAGATGTTATAATGAAACTGCCACATACAAAGTGTCCCGTACACTTTGTATTTTTGTCTTTTATATAAAACTAGCTGACCCACACAGCTCCGCCCGCGCTGTGTTTACGTTAACTAAACTTTCAATAATATACATTCGCATAGAATACAACACCTCCTTTTTAAAAGTCGGTTAAGAATATATATATACAGGGTGTAAGGGACATCGTACCGAAAAAAAATTTATAAGACGTCAAATAATGTCCGTTACAACATTACAGTAACCATTTATATGGTAAATGACAAATGACTAACTTATTAATTTTCGAACATGTAATGAATATATGCGGAATAATGTTTATTTTTCAAATTACATTGCTAAATTTCTAAAATAATAATAGTTAATTGCCTATTAATTAATTGCCAATGCACTGTTTTTGTGAATAAAGAATAAATAAATAAATAAAAATAAAATAAAAACACAAATAATTAATTAATTGTTTTTAAATTAAAATTAGGCTTTATTATTATACCAATAATGATGTTGTACTAATTTTATTTAAATAAAGTGAATTATTTTTTTTGAAATTCATGAAAAAGCCGATGAAAAATTTCAACACTAGGATGTTCAGAATCGTGTTCTGGATCCCTGGTATCGGTTTTCGGTACGATGTCCCTTACACCCGTTATATATTTATTTTGATTGAATGATAGACGCTGTTGGCCGCAGATGGCCATTACAGCTTCACCGGACAATAGGAGGCGAGCGCTTAAAGCGCTCTAGCCTTAACGGCAGAAGTAGCGACGAGCTCAAGGGCACTTCAGGGAGGCACGGCCTCGGCTTGGGCTGTCGCTTAAGAGAGGGCTGAGTTTACCACCGGTTCACAACGCGCCCCCACTGAGAAGAACTGACAAGAAACTCAGTGGGGTGATGCACGTCGTTGAGGTCGCATGCGTACGACCCTCGGCCTCGCCGGCGAGACCGGTGTCTGATAGCTAGTGTAGCATACGGTTGTCGGGGAGGGTTCGGCGCATCCCGGTCCAGTAGGACCGTCATGGGGTCAGGAGGGTCGAGCAGTACGTGCCGTGGTCTGCGGCGCGAGTCAGAAGGACTAGGGGCGTAATCGGCGGCGGCGCGGATTAAACTGTTCGCGTGACGGGACGCGGATTCAAAGTAGCGTTTCGACGCTTCTTTGAGAAACTTACGAAGGGGATCTAACTTGAAATCGGAATGCAGATCTACGTTCCGCATGTACCATGGGGCACCGACGGCACGTCGGAGGAAACGATTCTGGATAACCTGGAGGCTATCGATATGGGTGCGGGCGGCGTGCGCGAAAACTACACTCGCGTAAGTCATAATTGGGCGAATGCAAGCTTTGTATAATGTCAACTTATTTCTAAGCGACATTTTACTCCGCTTGCAGAGAAGGGGATACAGGCGACCTAATACGAAAGCCGCTCGATTGCGGACGGACCTAATGTGCGGGCCGAAAGTCATGGCGGAGTCCAAGGTGACTCCGAGGTAATTAACCTTCCTAGTCCAGGGGATAGGGCGATTGAATAGGGATATTGGGGCCAGTCGTCTGTTGGGCCGAAGGCTCCGCGCGGAGAACATATTGGCGGGGTCCCCGGGTGAAGACCACCGCGGCACTCTTCTCCGGGTTCAACTCTATGCGCCACGTACAGAACCATTGACCCAGGGCGTCGACTGCGGCTTGAAGAGCACGCGTTAAATAGGACATGTTCCTATGGGAATAATAGAGAGCGGTGTAATCCACGTAAAGGGCGAGTTGGACTCTGCTCGAACGAGGAATGTCGTTCGTGAACAGGCTGAACAAGAGGGGAGAGAGCACGGAGCCCTGAGGGACTCGGCGAAGAAAACGTACCTTCGACCCGGTATCGAAAGGTACGATTCGAGAGAATGAGATGAGTCTGGTATGATGAGTACGAGCCTATCGGGGACTCCTAACTGGAAGAGCTTGTATTTCAAGCCGTTGTGCCAGACCTTGTCGAAGGCCTTGGCAACATCGAAGAATAGGGTGCCTGTGTAGACGGGCTTGGGCTGGTTGAGCCCGGTCAGGATGTGCTCCGTGAGACGGTGCACCTGGTGGACGCAAGAGTGTCTGGTTCGAAAGCCAAACTGCTCGTCAATAAGGATATTATTAGAGACTAGCTGACCCACGCAGCTCCGCCTGCGCTATTTTTACGTTAACTAAACTTTTAATAACAGACATTCGCATCGAATACATAACCTCCTTTTTTATAGTCGGTTAAAAACTGGGACCCACTTTTTACTTGCTCTCCGAAGCACGGACCCGTTTAGTTCAAATGGCGTTAAACGGTCACCCATCTATTTATTGACCTTACCTAACGTTGCTTAACCCGATCGATTACAAAACCTTGATAACAACTCTCTATGAGTGTTACCTTACTGATATCTATACATATTATAAAACAAAGTCGCTCCCGCTGTCTGTCTGTCCCTATGTATGCTTAGATCTTTAAAACTACGCAACGGATTTTGATGCGTTTTTCTTAATAGATAGAGTGATTCAAGAGGAAGGTTTTTATGTATAATACATGCATAATATAGTAGAGAAACACTGATAATTTTAGAGGTTTCTAATATGATGTCGTAAATACACAATTTTTTTTTGCGTTACATTGCAAACGCTGGCTGAACCCTACGAGATAGATCAAAATAATGTAGGTCAGTATTGTACACCTTAACAAGGTCTACAAAAAAGTCCTAGATATCTATTTTTCATACCGCTAGGTTAAGGTTAAGCAACGTTAGGTAAGGTTATTAAATAGATGGGTAAACTGATTTGTATGAAATTTTGTGTGCATATCGGGTAGGTCTGAGAATAGATCACAAAGTACATTTCATATCGCTGATACCTTGATTGACGAGGATATAGTATAGAACGAGAGGAGGGTGCAAGAGAGGAGAGAGAGTGGGAGAGGGGATTTGAGGTGAGGGATAGGAGGAGTTAGGTGGAGCAAGGGGGGAGTGAAGGGGAGCAAGGTGGGAGAAGAGGCAGGGGGGAGTTGGTTTAGGGAAAGGACAACGGGGAGAAGAAGAGGGGGAGTGTGACGTGGACCAAAGCGGGAGGGGAAAGATAGAGGAGAGAGAGAGCATACAATTAGATTTTTCTCATAAGAGAGAGAGATGGAGAGAGAAATAAATCAAGGGAGGAAGGAGAAAAGGGGAGCAAAATGTAATAAAAGCGCGGGTGGAGCTGCGCGGGTCAGCTAGTTTATTATATTATAAAGAAAAATTGATAAAATCGGACCAAGCGTATAACCAACTACCCATTTTGACTTTAATACCCTCTCCCAAAAGAACCGTGCTAGATTACGGGATAAAAAGTATCCTATGTCCTACCTCGTAGTAAGATCTCAAATCATGCCAAGTTTCATTTGAATCCATTCAGTAGTTTCGGCGTGATGCTCAGCCGTGATACAGACAGACAGACAGACAGACAAAAATAAAAAAAATACATTTTCGGCTTCAGTATCGGTTATAGAATGCCCTCCAAATATAATTTTCAAAATATCTTCAATGTACAGAATTGGACCTGTTACAGTTTTATTATAAGTATAGATGACAAAGTCTTTGAGTCTCGCTATTAGCAAGCGCTCATAGAGTTTGCCTAGAGATTTTAGGAGACTGATAGGCCGGTAGCTCGCAGGGCTGCTGCGAGGTTTACCCGGCTTAGGGATACCTACTACATCCGCGTCTTTCCATTCAGCAGGAAAGACGCAGTGGGACATGGCTGCGTTGAAGATAGTCACTAAATGACATATCAGATGGACAGGGAGAACCTTAAGGACGCGATTGGAGATGCCGTCGGAGTCCGGTGCTTTCTTAGGCTTAAGGCCTTTAATCAAATCTTCTACTTCGGTCTGCGTGACCGGGGAGAGGGATTCGGTGGGAGGGAGTGAGGACCTGCGCTCTACTTCCCTATCCACAAGATCGAGGTGCGTCGGATCGACAGGAGCGGAGCTGGGTGTGCACTGACTCTCTAGAGAGTCAGCGAGAACCTCAGCCTTCTCGTCGTCCTCGAACGCGGGTGGGTCGCCTGAAGGGCGGGTCAAGGGGGGCATGGTAGTTACCGTGTCGGTTTTGAGGGATCTCGCGAGCCGCCAGTAAGCCTGGTGTGACGGCGAGATCTCCTCGAGAAACCCTCCCCATCGAGCCTCCCTGAGTTCCGCGATGCTGCGCTTCACGTCCCTCTGCAAAGCACGCATGCGGGCCCGGTTGGCATCGGTGGGGTAGGAGTCGTACGCGCGAATAGCCGCGTTTTTAGCGCGGACTAATTCCTTAATGTCATCGGGCAGCTTGAAGCGCACAGCGTAAAAGTTGTCCGCTTCAACCTGCCGGGAGGACTGGCTGATGGCCGATTTAAGATGATCGGTGCAAGCGCCGATCGCTTGGTCGGTGTCCTGAGGGGACGAGATTTGCGCCGGGAAGCGGGCAAGATTGGGAGAGTCGGCATCGGCTAAACAGGTGTTTAGCTGGTGCCAGTCCAGAACGGTCCTAGTGACCGGCTGGGAAGTGGGCGGGCAGGACCTAGTTCCATTAGGACCGGTCGGTGGTCAGAATCTAGCTCATGTAGAACCTCTAAGGAGCGCAACCGGAGGGTCACACCCTTCCGGAGGGCCATGTCTAAGACATCGGGGTGGTGATTAATATTATTGGGATAATGGGTCGGGCGCATAGGTGCGATTACGTCAAAGTCGAGAACGTCGACCAAGGCGTCGAGGCACCTGCCGTTGGCGGTGGTGACGTTACAATTCCACCTGACATGCTTGCAGTTGTAGCCGTCGGCCAGAATGACCGCGCTGTCCAGGTCAAGGAGTGACTCGATATCACTCCTGAGGAGTCGCTTATCAGTTGGAAGATAGATAGAGGCGATAGTGACAGCCGAATGGCCGGAAAGAGAGAGGCGGCAGACCGAGGCCTCTATATTAGTGAGCGCAGGGGGATCGATAGGGATGCAGTGCAGGGCCCTTCTGTAATAGATGGCAGTGCCACCTCCGAGGGAGGTGTCACGGTCATTTAGCACAAGTTGGTAGTTGGCGATATTCGGACTCCTATGAGAGGATTTCAGGAGGGTCTCCTGCACCAGCAAGACATCAACTTGGTGACTTCGCAGGAAGTCAGCAACCTGATCTCTTTGTCGGGAGAGGCCATGCGCATTGAAAAATGCGAGGGAAAGGGAATGGGGTTTTTGCCTACTCTGGTGTAAATCCATTTACGGGCCTACGTTTGAGTTTACGGGGGACAGGGCGTATTAAACATCCTCGAAATCAGCGATAGCTATTATCCTATCACCTGTCGGTCTGTGCGCACCGAAGGCGGTTCTCGAAAAGGCGTATTCTATCGATGTTAATACCATCGATAGAGCGTCGGACCAATTCAAAGTCCGAAGCGAGGCTGGACGCGTGCGCTGAAGGCGCAGGCGCGGCCGGTTGCTTGGCGGGGGCGCTCGTTGCTTTAGGAGCAGGGGCGGGGCGGACGTAGGGCAGCGTCTTATTCCACGCGTTCAGTGGACGCACTGCGGGCTGGGACGCTGAGAGCGGTCGCGGCGCTGAGGGCGCGGGGTCGCGGGGGGCCGGAAGCGGCTGCGTAAGAGGCGCTGAGGGCGCCGGGGGCTGAGGCGCTGAGGGCGCGGGGGGGTAAGACTCCAAGGGTGGAGGGGCGGGGGGGAGCGTCGGTTAAGAACTTGGACCCACTTTGTACTTGCCCTCCGAAGCACGGAGACGATTAGTTCAAATGACTTTTAACAGTCACCCATCTATTTAATGACCTTACCTAACGTCGCTTAACCTGATCGATTTCCAAACATTGTTAACAACTGTCTATGAGTGTTTACTTACAAATATGTATTATAAAGAAATGAAAAATTGTTAAAATCGGAGCACGCGTATAACCAAGTACACATTTGGACTTTAGTCCCCTCTCCCAAGGGTACCGTGCCGAATGTCGGGATAAAAAGTATCCTATGTCCTACCTCGGAGTATTAACTCAAATCATGCCAAGTTTCGTTTCAATCCATCCAGTAGTTTCGGCGTGATGCTCAGCCGAGATACAGACAGACAGACAGACAAAAATAAAAAAAATTACATTTTTGGCTTTAGTATCGGTTATAGAATGCCCTCCAAACATAATTTTCAATGTACAGAATTGGACCTGTTACAGTTTTATTATAAGTATAGATATAGATAAAAACACTACATATATTATGTACTATAAAATAAAAACCAAATAGAACCAGATATCCAAGTCGAACTAAAGTCATTCCAAACTATGCCGCAAGGTGACAAATTTCGCGCAATAACGCCCATTAGATTAAGCGTAGTCATTTCACAACAGTTTGATGCTCTAATGGTACGCGACACATTATCCGACTAATGTTGCGTGTCTAACATGAAAATCTATATAAACTTAATGCAACGAAACATCGGCGACATCAAGTAAATGTTGTTTCAACTAGAGTGTTGATACTTAGGGCTGATCTCACTCGCAGCGCTGACTCGAGACTCGTCGTGTTCCGAGACGATCCCGGGCCTCTGCAAATTGAAATTGCAAAGGGTTCACGGTGGAACCCTTCAATAAACATCGGTCGAAATGGATGTATCATTGTTCTGTGTATATTTTAATCATTAGACATTGGGTCTTTGGGTGTGAAGAGTGAGCCTAACAAAGTAAAGGTAGCGATCTTGCGTTTGAGCTATGAGCTGATTTTACTTACTTCTGGTTGCTTTATGTGGATTGGTTTTATTATTATACTTTGGACATTGTTATTTACGTTTTAATAATGATTGACTCAAAGTAAGCGGCAATTTGGGAATTGTTTTCTTGTGTAACCAACGTGAAATCGGCCTGTTATGGATCTGCTAAACAACCAAGATATAAAAAGTTGAAAGTTTTATTTTTAATTATATTTTGTAACAGGTCCGGTCTTCACAAATTTTTGTCATATAATAATATAATTCAGTATTGTGTAAATAACCTATCTACCCCTAATTAGTATTTTTTATTAAATTCTGTGTATATACAAAATATTACGCTTAAAAATAATAAATAATACTGTAGATCCATTAAATATACATGAACCATGCAATTATCTTGCTTGTTCGGTTCTGTTTATATTTTATTGTAGCGTGCAACGCCAGCAGTCTGCAGCACACGCGACACGCAAATTATTATTTTTTCGCAACTAAACCGCAATGCTCATCATTAAGGCCAGCATTTACCGCAAATGTAAATTAAACGGTTCTGTCCCCTTGCGAGGGACACAAATGGCTTAAATTAAAATTTCCTCTGAAATTATGTTTGAAAAGAGAATTAGATTTTTTAATTATAAAAGTATTTAAAAGATGAAAAGTTTTTGAATAAAAATGATTAAAATTGATATTGGTGACTATTTTTATTTCTGTGCAGTAATTTAATCCGTTAACTTTGCTTGAAGTAAGCTAAGGTTTAGAACACTGCCCTATAACTGTGTGCGAAGGGAACATCTATTTTTCTCCTCCTCCTCCTCCTACAGAACATAATATCTATCTATTCACGTATGCAAACTCTTAAGGAACGTTCAGATAAAAAACCGCGTCTTTTTTAATTCGATTAAAAATATGATAATGTTCACCGACCCACCATGCGTCAGCGCCTACTGGCCTGCAGCTAGACGTCAGATCAATCGTTTGGGTAGAATCGGTAGGACCCACAAGTTTCAATCTAGTAGGATATCACGAGGCACTTAAATTTTTATAGTTCACTAATTACCCAGCTTCTTCCAGCCTCTAATAGGTATTGGTACCTAGGTACCTATACCTGCTCACCAGTTTTAATCGGTGCCGATACCGCCATATACCTACTATCTACCTGAACGCACCTTTACGTTCATTACTAGACAATAGGTTCCAAATCTAATGACTACTTCATTACACTGACCTCTATACTAGTAGCTAGACTGGATATAGACATTGTAATAATGTACCTATCTAGTTTGGGTAGTACCTAGTAGTCAGTTGCTTCGTAGTAGCGAGTATCCACTAATGTGTGTGTGTGTGTGAACTAATGATGGCAATGAGAATTTCTCAAATGCGTTCCAAAAACTTGACGTTATACCTAGTGTTTAGTCTTTGGACGCTCAAAGGGTTCTTTAAATCGATACAACATATCATTGTAAAGCCTGTCCAGCTACTATTATAATAGAGTTTAGAGAAAATTCTCTGTATATTTTACAATAATAACACTAAAGTGAGTTGACAGCCAGTCCGTAGATTCATAGAGATAACGCAATTCGTGTTGCAGATAAACATCTCATGAGCGATATAATCACTTAAGATTATTATATTACGTGACACTGGCTCAGTAAACTTAATACTATATACATACCTATCTAAACAACTTTCAGTAAACATAATATTTTGTGATACTCGCATGATGAACGAAAGTATACTTGAGAAATAATCAAAGAATTATTTATTTTAAACTTTTATAGGCATACGTACATCAATATAACATAGAGTAAACATAGAGTAAAGCATTATTTGCAAGTAGCAATATGGCTGATAAAATCAGAAGTGTAAATGCAGAATTCGCTTCACGGGCAACACTAAAGCTAATTCACGGTCCGGAGTAACATTGCGATAAAGCAATTTGTGTCGTAGACAAACATCTCGGCCGTAGTGGCTCAATTGCCGAAGGAAACGATACTAGAATTGTGTAGGTAGGTACATCTGTAGTTAAATGCGTTCGAGAATCTACGTACTACGACTTACATATTTTAAAGACTGTGTTGACAAAAACCATTAAAAAGGTTAAGTAAAATTGAATCGATTGTTGCAACTGAACTTCACAAACAGTTGTGATTTAGAAACGATTAATTACATATAAGTAGATACCTATTTCACTATATCACTAGCGGTGAATCATGAAGACTATTATTTGTATATTTTAACTAGTAGGCAAATAGTTGTTTTATGTCCTTCAACTCTATGTAATTCTTTCTCTTTCGCAATATTGTGTGTCTCTTTTTACCTTCGTACCTTACCTTGTGTATGTAAAAATAAATATATTTCTTCTTCTTCCTACTTGAACTTCACTTAACTGAAATATTTGCAATGCATTTCATATCTTGCAATGTTTACAGTAGACATCGTTCAAGCTAATTCAATAGGCATATCGTGTTTGCGAGCATGAATAATGAATATGAAAATGCGTTAGTGCTAAATGTTGTGTCGGATAGCGTTCAAGCATTGTAGCTTCTGCAAACAATGTCACCGAACTGATTGGCTGTTTGCAAAATAGATGCTGTTAATCCTGCACCTTCTTCAGACATTCACGTCATGTACACAGACCGTATTTTGTTTACACGACGCTGCTTCATAGACTGTTGTTTAGCTACGTGTTTATGAAACGTTAGGGCATACAGATTAATTAGGCTGTGGCCAGACGGGGTACGTGACCGCAATAACGCAACATGACTAGGTGATTTGCGGACGTTCAGCTAATTTGCCTTTGTGAGCTTGATCAGAGAAATCCTAGCCTTGATATAACGTTAACGTTAAGCTTATTTGAGTTTGATTGGAATTGAGTGTTGTAGCGTTCAATTCTTCTGATTAATATTTGCGTTTCATCATTCGATAATATGTCAAAGAGATTAAATATATAGGCCATAGCGCAGCGTTTGAAATTACTTTATACAGAAAAATGTAATTACTTTCTACAACTGCCACGCTATTATATTCTTTAGTGAAATAAAAAATATAAATGAAATATACATGAAAATAAACTGCAGTCTCATTCAATAATTTAACCATGTATAATTTGCAATATCTCAACACTGGAACATAGGCATATTATTATAGCCTTCAAAAATCTCTTTGCCGGCTTAAACCTTACGCACTTTTCTACTGACTTATTACAAATATGTACAAGCTTTTATGATTTGTAAGTAGTTCAATCATCATCATCACCAGCCGGAAGACGTCCACTGCTGAACATAGGCCTCCTCCTTAGACCGCCACAATGAACGACAATTTGCTATTTGCATCCACCGGTTGCCTGCGACGCGAACAATGTCGTCGGTCCACCTAGTGGGAGGCCTGCCTACACTGCGTCTTCCGGTTCGTGATCGCCACTCGAGAACCTTTCTTCCCCAACGGTTATCGGTTCTTCGAGCGATGTGGCCTGCCCACTGCCACTTCAACTTGCATATTCTACGAGCTATGTCGGTGGCCTTGGTTCTTCGGCGAATCTCCTCATTCCGGATTCTGTCGCGCAAAGAAACTCCGAGCATAGCTCTCTCCATAGCTCGTTGTGTGACTCTGAGCTTCTCCAAAAGGCCAGCTGTTAAAGACCACGTCTCAGTACCATAAGTCATCACTGGCAACACACACTGGTTAAAAACCTTTGTCTTCAGGCACTGCGGAATTTCTAGTAGTAGTAGTTCAATGGTCAATATCAATTGTCTTGGTTATAAATAAAAGAGGTATCTACCAGCTCGGTTTAAATATTAAGACAAATAAAATATTTAAAGCACTCGACCCGTATCATAAAATGGAGCACGTTGGCAGCACCGTTCGTACGTTCGCATGAAAACATAACGCACCGAGGAGTCATAAAAGTTGGGGCCCGTCGTCGTGTACGCTCCCTGTAAACAAAAGTTCCCGACGCTAATTATATTAAAAACCCAGCGGTGGTATGACGTGATATACCAGGACAAGGGTGCCGCATTAATCATTCTCAAGCCGCGTTATCTCATGTACAGACCCCGACGCAAGCTGTACCTTCGGGGAGGATCTAACGTTTTTGCATGACGATAAATGTACTCGCTGAGTGTTCTACAACGAAACTTGTGTTTATTACGACATGGAGATGGAGACTTAATAGGCTTGTTAGTTGGAACAGTTAACCACTTTGGCTGAATGTCAACTCATTCTTATTTTTGAGTCGAAATGGACAAGTCTAAGGTTATGTGTTTCATATCGGGAAGATCAGTCAATCAGCAAGGTTGATTGTTCAGAGTGCTCATTATGTGTAGATACTCCAACAAACACCTCAGTCTTCTCCATGTCTTGTCTTGCCCCGGAGAGATAGAGGGTCCGAATAGAGTGCGTAGGGTCGCTACACAGCATCAATGAAGACCACCAGAGAGATTTTAGTGGGTACAAATCCCATATAACCCGACCCCCGCCTCTACGGAGATTTGGTACATTTTGTAGCAAAATAACGGTAATACACATAATGATATGCCCTCGATGATTGATTTATCTTTCTTTTGTTATCGGTATCAATTCACAAACTAATCCGATCAGAATCCCTGTATGTATAGGTTCGCTATGAATGTGTACATAATTATTAGCTTTTCCTTAACGCTTCACTGGAAAGACTTGTACAAAAAGTTTCAAATTTTGTCTAAATTTTTTACACTTGCCTGTATGGACAAGTAAGCATCATCATTATTATAATCAGTCAACATCAGCCCACTGCCGGGCATAGGCCTTTCCCAAGAAACTCCATTGAGACTGATTTGCGACTTTCCTTGTGTAAATAAACCTATTAGGTTTGTAACGTTTTGTTTACCTACCTCAGAGTTATAAGATTCATATAATATTCCTTAACTAAAATAACTACATAAATACTTTGAGTTTAGGTACAAGCATATCTAATTGGTTCCTTTAAATTAAGGGTATATACACCCATTTTATTTTCATGTCGCGTAATAAAGTGTTATTACACCACATGAAAATAAAATAATATAATCAATTAATCTTAAATTGTAATCTATACTATAATAAAACAGTAGAGGTCGAAAGGTCTGTAAATTGAATATTTTTCCACCAAAATAGGCCAGAGAGGCTAGAAATAAGCAACAGAACACATATCAACAATTTTTAAAATTTCTGTCTGTCTGTCTGCCCGTTGTTACCTCATCATGGTAAAACGGCTGAATGCATATCAATTTATTTTACATAGTGAAGTAGGTATTATCCCAACTTAGAAGATAGGCTATATATTATCAAATTCGGTCAAGTAGATCAAGAGATACAGCTTGACCCTCTTAGTGTAGGCAGACACATACAAAAAAGGGGTCAGGGTTAGTTGGGCATTATGTTTACGAATGAAATGAAATGAAATGAAATGAAAATATCTTTATTCAGAAAAATAACTAACAATTACAATTTTCTGCGCTCCCACATTAGGTCACCCTGTGTTGTGGGAGACACGCTCTTCCATAGGTACAAGTAAATAACTTTTACTGAATAAAAACAATGTAGTAGGTAGTCTCTTATGCCTGTATGTGGTGTGTATGAGTTGTGCAGTGTGTGTGTGTGTGTGTGCGTGTGTGTGAGAGTAAATTTATATTTAATACATTCGTATGATGCTTAATAAGCTAAGTGTGTTGGTAGGTATACACCAAGAAATTTATTTTTTTATTTTATTTGTAATTTATGTAATAGATTTTATTAATTGTTCAATTTTATCATAATCAAATTTTAGTAACCATTCAGCAACAAATTTTTTGAAAGTGGATCGGTTATAGTTTACTATTTCTTTATTTATGGGTAGAAGCTTATTGTATAAACGAGGGGCAATATAATCAATATGTCTCCTTGCAAAAACTGATTTAACTGATGGAGTTGGATAGCGTAAGATTCTTTTAATAGTAAGGGGCAAATTTGGAACAGTATTACAATGAAATTTATATAATGCATGTAATATATTTTATTTGTAATTTATGTAATAGATTTTATTAATTGTTCAATTTTATCATAATCAAATTTTAGTAACCATTCAGCAACAAATTTTTTGAAAGTGGATCGGTTATAGTTTACTATTTCTTTATTTATGGGTAGAAGCTTATTGTATAAACGAGGGGCAATATAATCAATATGTCTCCTTGCAAAAACTGATTTAACTGATGGAGTTGGATAGCGTAAGATTCTTTTAATAGTAAGGGGCAAATTTGGAACAGTATTACAATGAAATTTATATAATGCATGTAATCAGTTTACGTATTGGCAAAACATTAGCAGACATATAAAGAGAACTTGTAGGATATCGGAACGGCAAACCCAGAGTGACCTTGAGGACCGCTCGCTGAGCGCGTTCAAGTTCAATAAGATGAGTCTTGGCTGAACCACCCCACGCACCGATACAGTATGTTAACAGACATTGACAGAGAGCTTTATAAGTTGATATGAGTATTTTCTTATCACCAACTAACCTTAAGTTTTTAAAGATATGAATTAATTTTCTAGCTCTTGCAGATAAATTTGAAATGTGACAATGCCAGTCTAACTTATCATCAATAATTATACCTAGGTGCTTGATTTTAGATACTCTAGAAAGGATGGGACAGTCACAGGTATAAAAAACTTGGTCCGTGGCCCTATTGCATGGGAATGTATGAATTTTTATAGAAAAATTTTCATCTGGGCTTTTGACTTTAGTCTTGCTGAAGCAAAGGTACTTTGTTTTGAGAGTATTGATGGTGAGTAGATTGTCCTCTAGCCAAGATGTGATTTGTGACATGCCTCTTTCTGTTAACTGCTTGGTAACCTCCCACGTCTTGGCATGAAATAGTACAACCGTGTCATCAGCAAACATAAACAGATCAGCCCCATGAACAGGATATTCGCATAGATTGTTAATATAAATTAAAAACAGGGAAGGCCCTAATGTACTGCCCTGTGGGACTCCTACAGAGCATGTTGCACTTGAGCTACAGTAATTTTCCACCTTTACAAACTGCTGCCTTTCCGTTAAATAGTCTTTAAACCAAGAGTAGACGACTCCTCTGATCCCTAAGTTTTCTAATCGCGTGAGAAGAATAGGAATCGAAACTGTGTCGAAGGCTTTCTGGAGATCCAGAAAGACTCCCACACAGCTCTCACCATTATCTAAATATTTAGTAACTAATGAAGTCAGCTTTATAAGAGCTTCTTCAGTAGATTTGCCAGCTCTGAACCCAAACTGGTTATTGGAGATTACATTTGATTTCTCAAGGTAATCTATGAGTCTCTTATTGACTAGCTTTTCGATTATTTTGGATAATGTTGCCAGGATCGAAATTGGTCTATAATTGGAAGGGTTATCACGATCACCCGTTTTGTAGACAGGACAAACGGAGGCAAGCTTAAATATTTTAGGGAAAACTCCGCTAGTAAAGCTCAAGTTGCAGATAAAAGAGATAGGTTCACAAAGTATGTCACTAAATAGTTTTAAGAATCTAGATGAAATTTTATCTTCACCGGGTGCACTATTTGATCTTAGCTTATATATATATTGTCTGACTTCAACGGGATCAGTAAGAGTAAGAGACATTGAGTTTAGTGGGGTAAACTTATCCTTCGCTTTTTTAGCTAAATCCACGCTATCCAAGGACATCTTATTTAGTATACTATCAGCCAAATTCTTACCTATTGAAGTAAAGTGCCTATTAACGATATTCAATGCTTCTTTCGGTTTGTCACTAATTTTTAGGAGTTCAACATTTGACTCTTTACTTGTATTATAATTACATAATTCTTTTATTACTCTCCAGGTTTCTTTATTGTTACCAGCAGATTTTTGTAGTAAGGTTTTATAGTACAATTTCTTTGCGTTTTTTATAATTTTGTTACATGTGTTTTTGTATTTAGTATATTCAAGAAGTAGGTCTAAGTCATTTGGGTTTTTTTTAGTTTTAATATATAATTTATTCCTCTTGCGTATTGATTTGACTAGGCCTATCGTATTCCAAGGTTTTAGTGGTTTGTTTTTCTTATGTGTGTAAGTTACTGTCGTATTATTATTAATGATGGTTTGAAGGTTTGTAACTAATAAATTGGTAGCTAAATTGACATCATCATTCTTATAAAAACTGTCCCAATCAAGTTGTTTCAGGTCACTTTCTACGGCTTCAAAATTAATATTTGTCTTTGTATTAAAGGTAACATTTTCTTTTTGTACAGATTTTTTCATTACTAGTAAGATGGGTGAATGGTCCGTAAATTCATCAAATATATATGTTTGACAATCGTACTTACATTTAAGCATAAAATGATCTAAGCAAGAATTTAGTCTAGTAGATTTGTCAATTCCTTGTTTGAGTCCATAGAAAGACATGACGTTGAGGTAGTCATTTGCAGCATTTGAAATACTATCTGGTAAAATATTAATATTGACATCGCCCGTTAAAATGATATTATTTGAAGTTAAAGAGTTTAATAGGTCATTAAGAGAATTTATATAGTTAGTAGGATTTTTGAACGATGGTGGTCGATATGTACAAATAACATGTAAATCATTAGATATATTCAACAACAAACAATTACCGTCTACCAATTTAGGCTCAACACAAGATACTGTAATGTTAGATTTGACATATACAACAACCCCATCATTTTGGTTATAGGTATATTTACTTGAAAAGGACTTGTAACCATCAATAGATGGTATTACCGAGTTACTGTCAATCCAGCATTCAGAAAGCACTATAATATCTATTGGATGATTAAATTCATTTAAAAATAATAAAAAACTGTCAAGATTACTATATATACTCCTAATATTAACTGATAAGATGTTAAAAAGTCTTTGATTACTGTCAGTATTCTGTAGTGCTAGATTCAATTCCTGTGGACAGTTCAAGCGTATACATGGTACATGATGAATTTGTTCCATTTCGTTTGTAATTATGTTAAGATCAGTATTGAATTTTAAGGTTATATAATGGGTTGTCACTAAATATCAGGAGCCATAAATATACCAAATATGAATACCTATATGTGTAAATTTGTACAAGATATGTAAAATATGCAGTTGTTTTCATTATAGTTATGTTTATTTTATATACGTCTTGTATTACACAGCTTACGTACATGTATGTATATGTGTAACATAAATGTATTATAAATCTTACTTTTTTTATTAGAACCGTGTATAAGTGTAATTGTTTTGTTATTATAAGTGTAATTGATGTAGATGTGTAAAAGCATAAGGTGTGTATAGTATACAAAATAAGTGAGAAAAATAGGTTACGATATAGTGATATTAGTCATTTTTTTACTTTATCAAAATCCGACTCAGCGTTAATACGATGTGCAGGGGCGCCGTCATCCTTCCTCATAAAAACAGACCCACGCGATGTCCAGCAATATTTATAATTGCACGTTTTAGAAAATTCACGTGCCATTGCAAACAGCTTCTTGTTCTTGAAAGTGAGATTATCTCCAATATAGATATTTTTCGGTGGCCCATCGATAGAGAGGTGGGTGGAGTTCAACTTGTTGTCAGTGTTGATTTTATTGAAACTTTTTACGGCAAGCAGCAGCTCTTCTTTTTTAAAAACAGTTAAAAATTCTGCAATTATTGGCTTATTTTCGGGAATTGGAGTTGAAGTTCTGTAGATGTTTTTAATTTCCTGCCTAGCAATTGGAACCTTTAGGGCACTGCCAATTTTCTGTACAAGACACATAAGATCATTCTTCGTTTCTCCTTTTTTTACAGGTTATTTTTAATTTCAATGCATGTTGACCGTGTGTTCTTGTCAAAGTATTCGATCTTTCCTTCAAGTAAATTAATATACTTTTTATCAGTCTTTCGTTCCTCTTCAAGACTATTAATTCGTGTCAGAAGTTCATCGTACCTGTTAGACATAAATTCCACAGACTGTTGCACTTCACCCATTTGTGTTTTCATGTCTCTAACAAAAGTCATGATTGTATCCAGTTTTGAATAATTTAACATTGCTGGCTGCGGGCAAAGCCGCAGGCGCTGCTAGTTTGTATTAAAGTATAAAGTGAATTTTTAGAACGCATAAGTTATTTTTTATTCCATTAATTAGTGTTGATTGTAATCGCACCTGTTGGTAAGCAGCGATGCAATCGATAATGGTAAAGCACACGAGCCTATTTAAAGCCTATTCACTCATGCCTTGAAGACAAGCACGTTATAATCGGATGGGAAAACCGACTCAGGAAAACTATTCCAATCCATGCTGTACGTATTATAAATCAAGAAGAAAATCGCTAAGTCCAGGCTGATAATTTTATTCCTCAAGTTAGTACCCTAATATAAACTGTCCCACCTATTTGGTAAAGTGTGTACTTAAACGCGTTCGCACTATAACACCCACCTCGTGCGGTACTCCAAAATATATTCCGTGTTAGGAGAAAATAAAAAAAAGTGACGTGACACTTTTTTCCCGGCTTAACGATCATTCCGCGGTTGTCGTTAAATCAAGGGGTTTTCGTGCCATGAATATGCAAATATAATACTCGCGTTGACGATTAATGCCGATTCGCCGTCGCGGATAAAAGTTCCTATAGTATATTTTCACAACCTGTTGCCTATACGAACATTTTATTCGAATTTGTGAATGGTGGAAATAGCAAAATCATAATATATTATGATATAAAGAGGACTTAAGCTCCTTCAACCCTCATTATATAAGAATGAATGAACGAATAAAATTTTATTGTACACCAAACAAAAATACAAGGATCATGTAATCGGCGTTTATCTAGTAAGAAATAACTACACAAAGTTGTTGGTCTCTGCAAGATTTGAACCCACGGCTTCTAAATTGCAAAGCAAGTGGTTTCCAGATATATATATATAAGTATACACTATGATAAGCACAAGCTTTACGTGCCATTGAACTCTAATAGCTTGCATCCAAAACAGTACAACCATAACAACTGGCGCCGTCTTGCGACTCCACAAGTTATAACCGTATAGACAATAACGATTAGTCGTGTATCACCATATACCTACACTATACATACGACGGGCCCGTTGGTCTAGTGGTTAGTGACCCTGTCTGCTACCCAACAGGTCGTGGGTTCGATTCCCACCAAGTGTCTGGGTGTTTTATCTATATAAGTATGTATTTACAACAAAAAAAAAATATGTATTAGTATCAGTTGTCTGGTTGTCATAATACAGGCTCTGCCTAGTTTGGGATCAGATGACCGTGTGTGAATTTTCCCAGGATATTATTATTATTATTTATACGTTTACATAAATCCAGACAATATATATTCACTTATAGACTTGCATGTATAATTATGTTAATATATTGAAATTAATATGAAACCTATGTCTATGTATGTATTAGAAAGGTGGTGGATTAATCGAAGTATTAAAAAAAAGCAGAGGTACGTAACCTGACTCTAACGACTAAAGATCTATTAGAGGTGATCTATGGTTTATTAGTCACCGGATCTTTCCTACCTCTAGAAGTTCAATTAAATACGAATAATATATTTATATTAGGAAACGAATGGTTTTCATTACCACCAAACAAAGAGATTACATTATAATGTAAACCATAGAGCCTTTCAGAATTATTACATACAAAATCTGTTGTTGAACGTAGTGAAAAATCCTAAATCTATGGTTGCCACCTAATATTCAATTCTTAATTTTATTTACAATACTGGATGTGGTTCTGCATTCTTGCCATATTTACGGAGGTTGATATACTTATACCGTTTAGAGAGCATAAATCCATCATTAAATCATTTAATGTCGACGTATGACGTAAAATTATGAATAATTTTTATGTTTGGTACGAAAAGAAATCCCGTGTGCAACAGTCACTATAAAATAACCCGTCTGGCACCGCTCTTTGCGCAAAGTAGGTAAACAAGAGTACGCGCGGAATTGCCAACCTTGGGACCTATTCTGAGCATTCGAGAGCTCTTATTATGGTTGAACGTTAATTATCTTTTAGTTATTAGCCACTGAATTATTAATCTATTTTTAATCAATTAACATAATCCTGAACTGTATAATATTTATTTTATACCTATAATAAATATGTGGTATATTTTATATCATAATCACTGAGTAGTTATATAAGTAATTTCACATCATATTGAGATTGTCAATTTCGCAACACGAAATCAGAGATTTTTCTTCAAATATATTATTTGTAAAATTTTGCTTTGCCACCACACAAAATAATGAAAACAAATTTGTGTCCGAAATACATAAACAAACATGCATTATTATCATTATTAAATTCAAAGGCGATGTCAGTCTGTTAATATTTATTAATGAATAAGCAAAGTTTGCGACAAGAAAATAGTAATAAGTATATCAGGAAAAATCAGTCTCGCCATATGCCTCGCTGGAAGGTTATGAAGGATTTATACGGTGAGGGCTCTGAACCCCTGAGGCCGAACGTGCTCGCCTCGAATTAAATATACATGTAATCCGTTAACCTCATATTCGAGAGGCAAGAATGGTTGCAAGATTCATTACACTTCTGCCGAGCGACGGGCTGGTTTACTGCGGTTTCAGTGCAAGTCGTTAAAATATACTTAATTATTACGTCTGCGGATTCGAGTTTACATTACCTACACCCAGCCTTGGTTGTATCAACAATAACTGTTTTCATTCAATTCGAGTTAGACGTAGTTGAGAAATGTATAAATATATATATGTATATTAAGGTTATAAAAATATATATTACAAGCAATTCCCTGCGGCTACGCCCGCAATTTTTCTTTCCACCCCCATTTAGCCCCTTTAGGAGTGGAATTTTCAAAACCCCTTTCTTAGTGGATGCTTAAGACATAAAAAGAACCTACTGTCCAAATTTCAGCTTTCTAGGTCCAGCGGTTTGGTCTGTGCGTTGATGAATCAGTCAGTCAGTCAGTCAGGACAAGTAATTTTATATGTATAGATTATGTTTATGAGAAAAGGGTTAAATATATCATTGGTTAAATATGTTTATTTTTCTAAAACAGAAATAATATCAACTTCAGCTTCTTCGCTTTCAGCTGATAAGTGAGAGCGACCTTTTTGAATATTATGTGAATGACCTAGCACAATGTGGTCATGGCCAAATTATAAAAACTTTTACTTTGGGTAATTTAATTTTCAGCCCTGTGTTTATTTTATATTTTAACTAAGTAGGTAGGTATATTAAATATCCATTAAAGGAACTTGCTTAAGGTCATTTTCAGTTTCATTTCCAGTCTAAGTTTTTAAAACTGTTTTTAATTGAGTTCCAAAATTGAGGAGTTTTTCCACTTTATGTATGCCCTTCGTAAAAGTAAATAGTACCTACCTATTTATTTATATTTCCAACTGACGCATTAGAACAAGCAATACTTATTGCAATGAGAATATTCCACTTCTGGTAATAAGCAATAAACTATTTTTATACATCATTGGTACAAATTTCAATCTTATCAGCTATTCTAGATAATTAAGTAATGAAGCCAATCCTCGTACTATCAGATTCTGTCAATTCCATTTCGAACCATACAAAGAAACAACAAATAAGCTAATTTCATGAGTCTTGCTTGGCTATGAGATATAAAAGTTACATTTGTACAGCATACAACATAATTTCGCTTATCAAATACAATTAATTCGTTAGTGAACAGTGCGTTATAGGGCATAATGCGATTCTCCACTAACACGCTCGTACGAAGATAAACAAGGCCATGAAAAGCCTAATGGTTACTATTAACAACTGGAGGCGGCAATAAAAATATTTTATATCTCCGTTTTCAGTAGACACGCGGCCGACACGCGATGGCTGACGTGACCATTTGTCCTAATTTCCCCGAGTCCGTACCATATTTACGAGCGATCAATATGCCGAGGCATTTGACTCATAACAGTCGGCAAAGGAACGTCTTTCATTCATAATAATAACAAACCCTATTGCCATACGCTCGCAATCAACGTTCAAATCTGTCTCCCATACGACGGCAGCGAGGATGTATCGAGTGCGATAAAACAAATACTCCTGACAGTATCAAAGTATCCAATCTCGACATCAAAAATGTTGTTTATCTGCTCCGTAGTCCGAACACATAAATAATTCCCCCCGAGTGCTTGAACGCCGTGTCGACTTTCCGCGTAGCTGACTTCTTTAACATTCTTTCCGTTGAAAAAAGAAATTAAATCAATTTATACGTGAGATGGTAGCCAGTGGTGTGCCTTAAAATCTGACAGGTGACGGCAGGCACACCACAATGAGTGTGTGGTCCTTATCTCTAAGAGGGAAAAATGAGAGGACTTTTTCTGCTTTACGACCGAGTCACTCTGAATTCCGTGCTTTGTTTCGCTTTAGTAAAAAAAATATGTTTCTACATTTAGGTCGGCTGCGTAAATTAAGTGTTATTTTCTACTTTCTTTAATACGACCAAATAAAACTTGTACTTTCAGTACTTTTTTCGTAGGTTATCTGGATTATGCATCGATGTAATATGTATTTAAGCTAGAATAGGTGTTACGGTCCGAAAAGTGGCACACAGAAATAGCGCCCTTGTCTCGTTATTTCTTTTCAAGCCACAGGCTGACAACATTTTTTTTGGCGATAGGAATGTCACTAATGACTAGATGAAACTGTCAAACTAAACGTCATTATCATAATAAAACCGGTTAGTTAACGTTTCCGTCACCAGCAGACATATGTCCACGACCCCCGCGACCACATTTTAGATGTAATTTTGTTAGTGAATGTTTAATCTAATTTCTAATTATATCGATGGGGTTCTGTGACAGATTACGTTTTATTTGCCGGTGGGGAGGAAGCCTTTAAAAGGTAGACTCCGTAGAGGCGGGGCTGGGTTATGTGGGATTTTTAGCTACTAAAACCTCAGCGGGGCCGCCGTTGAGGTTTTAGATCATCGATGTATGGGCATCCATTTGGACCCTGCTAATGTCTTTCCAGTGCAAGACGCCCGCTAGAGCACATCCTGGGGTGGATCAGCAATGCACGCTCCCCTGTGACAGAATACCTATTTTAAATACCCGCAGTATAAAATTTTTTTTAAACATATTGATACTATAGAAACCTGACGCCAATACATAGGTAACGTAATGTTTCGGGTAACGAGCGATATTACAATACAACTTGTCCTTACTGTAAACGTACTTCCTGCAACTCTCATCTCATCTCATAAGAGTCTTATTTCTTAATTTATGTTTATACGCGTCCAATCTGTCTACACTGTAATAATAATATATCAACAGGTCACAACTGGCACTTTTGAAGGAACGTAGCCACAAAAGACTGGTACCAGGCTGTACGGCGCGGCAACTCGGTATTTGCGACATCCGCGACCAATAATTTGTGTTTATCGTCGCTAAACACGCAGGGGTTGTCTCCAAACGTCTCTCAGCTATTCATTGTTCAACAATGGAAGTTAAAGATTTCGTGTTAGCGTGAAAGCGGATCGTTCCATTACGGCTTGGAATTGCACAATGATATTACAAGTATTCATTTTACATGTCTCCTTTGTCTAAAGTGAGTATAGGTATATTGTAAGCATGGAGTGTTCCATTAAAGCACATTCAGTCTCATTCAGTCTGATATATAAACTGCAGGTATGTCCCTTGTGCAAGGGACCGCCCAGGTACTACTGGTAGCTATCAGACACCGGTCTCGCCAGCGAGGCCGAAGGGTCGTACGTATGCGACCTCAACGACGTGCATCACCCCACTGAGTTTCTTGCCGGTTCTTCTCAGTGGGGGCGCGTTGTGAACCGGTGGTAAACTCAGCCCTCTCTTAAGCGACAGCCCAAGCCGAGGCCGTGCCTCCCTGAGGTGCCCTTGAGCTCGTCGCTACTTCTGCCGTTAAGGCTAGAGCGCTTTAAGCGCTCGCCTCCTATTGTCCGGTGAAGCTGTAATGGCCATCTGCGGCCAACAGCGTCTATCATTCCCAAAAAAAATATAGGTGCTACTGCAGTGTCAGATAATCTGCCACCAAGCAGTAGTATATAACATTGCTGTGTTCCGGTGTGGAAGGCACTGTTGAAAGTATCGAACACAAGAGACTTAATAACGAATTTCTTGGTGACGAACGGCTCTGCAACGCAGCTAGCTGACTAAATAAGCGTTTCACTTACCATCAAGCGAAAGACTTGCTTGTATCGTCACTAAGATCAATAAAAAAACCGACAATTATGCTCGAATTCGCCGAAAAACACAGTGAACGGTTGCAGTCTTCTAACGTTACTGCGGCGAAATTGCTAGTACCTACTCTAGTCAATGTGCTGGCGGTTAAAGCACAGGGTTCGTCCTTGACCTTAAGTTGTCAATAAGGACACGTCGGTTGTAATTTGGATGTCATCGAGACAACAGTAAATAGGTTCTTGTGCTTTACCATCATCGATTGCGTTGCCGCATTTCATCAGGTGGCTGCAGTACAGTATTAATTATTTATGTGGAATAAATAAAATTCTGTATCCGGTGACATGCATTCCCGGCGGATCACCTTTAGGACATTAATCGCATCCACGAACCTTTATTTTGATAAAGTACACAATTTTTGGACACTGTAAACTCTTTGGGAACTTGTTTATCGTTCCACATTTGTTAAAAAAGTTTAAAAAATAGTCTCGTGCAACTCGCTGTGGATTACCTTTAGGACGATAATCGCTTGCATGAACCAGCCCAAAATACGTGTGAGCGAGGTACGCACGAAACGATTTTCTTTATGAACTGCTTTGCGTTTGTGACCCCGACAGTTACGTGTACTGCAATCACTGATTGATTTTATTTACATATATATATTTAATCATATACGTACATAGATTTGTTTATAAAAATACATTGTTTACACAATGATCATAATGTGTTCTAATGTTTATAATTTGATAAAACAGACCAGGCATAATATAAACTGGTTTCTCAACTGGCATAATATAAGTCGGTTGTCCAAAAAGGGTTACTATAAAACCTCGGATTAATTGGAGGTTAAAGCTGTAGGCTTACAGCGATACTCGTGCGTTTATAATTTTAGGATATAATTACTTTGAAAACCATTAAAAAAAAAAAACATATACCTTTATGGAAAAAATACAAGCCGGCTGAGTTTTTCGTCGGATCTTCTCAGTGGAGAATGTGGAAAGTTGTAATCAAAAGTTGTCAATGCCTATGTGATAGCCTTCGCGAGGTCTATTTGGATTTTTTTACTATATTAAGTAAAAAAGACTTACTTTAGCCATATATTACCCTAGTTTAGACATTTTTTACCCACAAAATTCGTACAGTAGCCGGCATAATATTGCGTATGACACGGGGCTCGCGCTTCGGGCCGCGGTAATCGAGGGAGCAGATGTTTTTCGACTTATGTGGCTTATATTGCACCATTTAGTCCACTAAGTATAAGTGCTTTCGCGGAGAATGGCGAAATATAGTATTTTCTTTACTATGACAGAATTACTATGGCAAATTATCATGATACGCTGTTTTTTTTTTTGTTATTAATAAAGAGATTTTTTTGTTTATATTTTTTGTATTCAAGCTAGTCATGAGTTAAACAAGACCTTCCCCTGATGGTAAGCGATTCAGCTGTGCCTATAGACAGCTGCACTGCACTGCCACTCGTTACCCCTAGATATTACCACCACTTCTATTAGCAGTATTATTATCATCTTACTTGACTTGAGGTAGAGACGTCCTTTATACGTAGGTTATAGCTCGTCACTTTCTATCGAGAAAGTAAGGTGGAAATAATATTGCTATTAGAGGTGATGGTACAAGCCCTGTTATCTCTTGTGTCCGGTAATTGCACCAGCTACGATGCCCTTCACAGCAATGTTTACGCTTGGCGGGAGAATATATTTTTTCTTTTTTTTTTTATTATTCAATTTACTCCATTACATGCTTTAACACTATTAAAACTACATAGCGCAAACCTCAATGGGTTTATCTGCATGTAGTCATTCGTCCAATATGTGTTTAAATAGAGATCTAGTGAGCAATTTGGTCTTGTACACCCAGATAATAGCACTTAAGCTTATCTGACACTGCAGTGGAACCTGTGACTAGGTGGAGCGACGATATCCGTAGAACAGTTGGCAGACAATGGATGAGGAGTGCTGAAGATCTGGCTCAGTGGCGTGCCTTGGGGGAGGTCTATGTCCAGCAGTGGACTGATGTGGGCTGATGATGATGATGATATGGAAATATGTATACGTCAATTTTTTTAACAGGTTAATTATTAACCTTTGTCTAATCAACATTTTCAAAAATCATATCTTTATTTTATTGGGTGATGGATACTTTAGAACCCATATTAAGTCAATTATTAAAGTGAATATCCTACGTATGGACGCAATGTCTTCACTTGTTACATATCCCGATAAAAAATAACAAAATATTGGCACTTGTTAAAAACCCTGTACTATACTATTATTATAACACTAGCTGACCCACGCAGCTCCGCCTGCGCAATAACAGACATTCGCATCGAATACATAACCTCATTTTTTATAGTCGGTTAAAAACTGGGACCCACTTTTTACTTGCTCTCCGAAGCACGGAGCCGTTTAGTTCAAATGGCGTTAAACGGTCACCCATCTATTTAATGACCTTACCTACCGTTGCTTAACCCGATCGATTACAAAACCTTGATAACAACTCTCTATGAGTGTTCCCTTACTAATATTTATTATATTATAAAGAATAATTGATACAATCTGACCAAGCGTATAACCAAGTACCCATTTTGACTTTAATCCCCTCTCCCAAAAGAACCGTGCTAGATTACGGGATAAAAAGTATCCTATGTCCTACCTCGTAGTAAGATCTCAAATTATGCCAAGTTTCATTTGAATCCATTCAGTAGTTTAGGCGTGATGCTCAGCCGTGATACAGACAGACAGACAGACAGACAGACAAAAATTAAAAAAATTACATTTTCGGCCTCAGTATCGGTTATAGAATGCCCTCCAAAAATAATTTTCAAAATATCTTCAATGTACAAACAAAAAATATTATAAAGCTCGCCAAACTGCAAAGCAGTTTGTTGGCGTTAATACATTAAACAGGGTAACGACAAATAGTTATTATTATCATTGAAACCATTAAATTTATTGAGACACTAATAAATAACCTTTAATAAGGTAAGTAGCTTTTTCATTTACTTATGTTTCTACACGGCGCTTATAATGCAAACTAAACACATTCGATATGAGTATGCTTCTTCCAAGCTAGTAGAGTGCAAATAATTCAGTTTTACATTTTTTTCCACAAGATTGCCTGTGACTCACTTAATATCGGATATTAAATTCAGGGCTGTATTCAGCATTTATTTGGCCATGATTATAGTGGCAGCGTTGTAGCGGATAACTAGTTTAGAAAATAGTCTTATTTTTCAAAATTATATCTATCACTCACAACATAATTTATAATGACGTCATTCGAGAGGCCATGACTGTGTGGAGCGTTTCAGTTTAAATTCGCAATACATCGTGTAAAATTATGAATGATGTATTTTGTGATGTGTATTTATGTTGTAAAACAGCTATAAGATCCATAATATGGAAATATCAAGGTATCATCAGCGTGGAACAACAAAGTAGTAGAATAATACAATATATATTTTTATCGATTTATAACTGCGTATCTATCAATGAAACCAATGGTATATAATTAAATAGATATGTATGCGTAGTAGAATGATACTTCACGGGTTCTCTTATTAGCAATAAACGCTACGCCACACACATCCTGACCAGTTCAATAACTCAAGTGTTCTCGTACAACGTTTCGCTTCGCTCTACCTAGAGTCACACCCTAAGAATCTTGTATGGTTGTGAAACCCTAACTAGGGGAACGAGTAGCTTCGAATCGGCGCACGATACGTGATTTTTCTATATTGCTGTGCTAGCTCAAGTGAAAATGGCATAAACATATGCGTATTTTCACGATTGAATTTATACTTATCCTCGAGATATTAGCAATTCAATTGTCGCCGAGCTCAAAGCAAACCCAAATAAACTATTACATTGGTTCACATTAAATGTACGGTGAAAAAGGCAAACGGCGCGGGAAGAATTGCTTTTTACGGATCGGCTAACATTCCACGGCTCCTCTGGGTGGGAGGAGGTACGTGACGCGGCACACGGGGAGGACTACGGAGTGGGGTGTTCGCAGAAATGAATTGTTTTCGGTTTACCGTAAGGTAACATTACGTTATTGCGTACCTTTGTGGCGTTTTAAGTGTGTTTATAGGATTTGGTCCCGATACCACCGACGACGGCAGCAACTTAACATGCGGAAGAAATTGCGTTTAGAACAGTTTCATTAATTCGTATAAAATATTAAAGGGCGCCAATTAATGGTTTAAAAATAAAGTATTCATTTATTAATATATTATATAAATTGTTATATTAGTTTTAGGAGTCGCAACGAAAACTGTGTTTGAGTAACAAATAAAAATATGTGTGCTATGTAAAAATATGTTTAAGATAAAAAAATGTTGCAATGCAGCCATTCGGGTTCCCGCTCACCTGGCCCGATGCTGCGGCCGACACAATAATTTAATTTCGCTCTTTACACGAAGGAATTATTCGGAAAAAAGCGGAGGGAAACTCATAAAGCCATTACATTGCTTGGAAACGCCTGACGTAGCGTTCGCAGATACGAGACGGGGGCTCAAAATTAATTTCTGAAACCGTTTCAAGTATCAAATTTTTTAAATTGTTCGAGCTCTTAAAGCTGGCAATAAAGTTTTAATTAAAAGTAACGACATAATACGATCTAATTAAACAAATTAATATCATCCATTAATAAAAATCAAGGGTTGCGGCTTAGAAAAGGAAGCGTAAAAGCTGAAAAGAAAGTGTAGACAATAGTAAACTATTGTCACTCCTTTATCGTTGCCTTAGTACTAAGGCAACATTTTACTCACCCGAATCTGTTCCCGAGTAACCCCGTAACCCAAGTCTATTGCAACGTCATTCTTTATACAGAAATGTGAAATACTACATCATAGTGACGTCATACTCAAACTAATCTGTCAAGATTGGAATAATTATATGTGATGAGCAAAAAGTGCGAATGCTTGTGTGTTTGTGTGTGTGTATAATGTGTAATAATTGGCACCCTTGCCCAACACAAGGACATAACGCTATTCAAATGTATGCCACATTTAACTTTGATCTTCTTGTAAGGTCCCAATCCAATAACCCTAATACTAGTAGCCTCCGCGTGGTGTAGCGGGGGTTAGGTTACATTACAAAACGGAGGGTTTATAGCATGCGGGAAATGACTACTATGTGTAGTTTTTCCATACCGGTTAGGACAATAGTGGACGATTGTCTGGAAAGTAAGATCATCCATGAGTAGAAGAGGCATGTAAACAGTTACGCCATATCTCTCTAAGGTCGTGTCGGTCATGGGCCCCATCGGATTGTAGGAGTAAAGGAGAGAGTGCACTTGCGTATGCGCAACCTCTTGTCCACTATAATATCTCCCGCGCATATGGTTGATCTTTAGAAAGATCCTTTTACTTATTTCCTTTTACTTGGCCTAACGGAATTAAAATACTTGCAGTTTCTACATTACGAGTATTATGTATTGACTTTCATAAAGTGCAGAGCAGCGTAACGTATGTACGTAAATAATCTGAACGTCAATAGAATTACAACGACCTCCAATAATAGACTATAATTCCGTAGACAGGACTTAAACTAAATTAATAAACTACCTTGTGTCCGAATCCAATCGCAGAATGAATATGAAACATTTTATAAAAAAACAGGGATAAAAATTTAATTACAGTTCGCAAAAAACAATTATCGGTTATAACCGACTACTATCGGCAATACAGCAAGATTAAATATATTATTTCGAGTGTAAAAAATATTTTTTGAAAGAGTTGTGGTTAACTGCTCAACGAGGCTGTAAAAGGAATGAAAATGAATGACATTCGCACTTTGTGCAGACTAAATGAACAACATTATACAATGGCACTACCTACCAAGTACTAAGAATAATGATGCTGACTTGGTCATTGTGAGGTTATAATTAAGGAACGTTATGTAAAAAGATTCAAACGGACTTGATCTGTATTTCAACAGTATAAGGTCTCAATTTACTTCAAAATATAGAGACACGGTTGATAGAGTATTACATAACCGTTCTCAATTATTGTTATACTTAATTAAGTGCTGAAGATATAAAGTATCCAGTATCACAGCTAATAATGTAAACAATCACTACCTAGATAAAGTCTAAGATAATTTTATTTTTATCATGTCTAAGCACTTTGCGTTCTCGTAATAATCTCTGATTATTACAGAATATTATTTTCGGTTTTCCTGTAAATATATTTTTGGCATTAAGTTGTATTAAGTCTCACATAATCCTATACGGAAAATAGAGCTAATATTGTTTATGAATCCTATAAATACCTACTTAAAACCTACCTACCTACTTAAAAGTATTTTATATCAATACCTGTGTACGAGTATATATGGCTCAAAAGTCATTCGATTTTCCTGTTGGTGTTTATGAACAAAGCGGCTCAAGTCAATAAGTTCCTCAAGTAATTTATACTGCTTGTTAGATATTTCGGCCAACAAGGTATTAACGGAATTTCAACTCTAAGCCCTTATTATTTGTAAGTGAAATATGCTTACTAAGGCATTTATTACTGTAATAAAGCAAATTAGGTTAACAACTCCAAATTAAAAAAAAAAAAATTAATATCTCGAGTTTAATAACTAGTTGGCCTAGTTCGGGTGATATTAATTCTCAGGCTTGTGTATACATAGGTGCTGGTGGGAAAAATCCTTCTAAATCGAAGTTCAACGTAACTTTTAATAAGAATTTAACTTAGTAATGAGGCTATTTGAACGTTTCTCCAATGAAAAATGACACGCGATCCTATGGACACTTGCAATGACATTATTAATAATAGATATAATGTTCTCCAGACCGAATTGACCACGGCAGCCAATTTTTTTTACAAGATTAACGATCTAAACAGGAGATATTATAGAGCTGATATGTTATATCGATGTGCACAAGTGCTTACGCAGACACAGGTACAAATTTATCTTTCATTACTCTCACGCTGATAGGATCGGGGAGAGATTAGGCACATTACCTACTTTTTACATGCCCATCAGATGAATGGATCATCTTAATTGTCCGACAACCTTTATTGTCCTACCCAGTAAGGATCGATTACATAAAGCAGCAGCTCTCGCGGGTTACCCCTCGTATTCCACGAGAGCTGTTGCTTGCTGTCAACTGAGACATTGGTCATTATTAGCTTGGGCCCGCTAATTACAATAGTGATTTTTACAGTGATACACTTGCGACAGTATATCTTACACTGCGGTGGTGCTTAGGCTAGTAAAAGTAATCCCTGCTTAATCTTATTTGCAAACTGAATCGTGACGAAACAAAATCCTGTAATATTTACTTTATTTATAGTGCATATGGTGTGAAAATATAAATTATTATTTTAATATAACGGTTATTTAGTGGTGTGTGTGAAATGTTTATAGATAGAGATATCTACTGTGTACGTAAAGAAAAAAAAAACATTTACATGGCGACCTGGCAGCAGGCTCTTGTTATGAGGTTGCTCGTTAGTCGTACAATGTTAGAAAACAGGTAACATGTACGCCCGCGGCTGATCACTGCAAGTTTGGATTTTGCACTAATTAGGAACATAACATCGCCTCTGTTTCTAACAATATACATGATCACGTATACATTATCATGTAATTTACTGTCGACAAAAATAAATATATTTAATAAGGGTTAATCTATAACATACAAAAATTAACTGATTTGGATATTTTTTGTTTTATTTTGTTATAATCGCTCTAATACAGCAGGCTTAGCACGACTCGCAAGTCTTGACAGTTCGGTGTGGAGTTCGGTATGACGTAGTTTTTAACACTGAAATGTCATTCTTTATACAAAAATGCAAAATAATACGTCATAGTGACGTCACAGTCACACTAATCTGTCAAGATTTACACATCGTGCTAAGCCTGCAGGAGTGGTTTCAAAGAAATGAAACTTGTGTGTACCAACGTAAAAAAGCGCAGTTGGAGGTGCGTTGGTCAGCTAGTTCTTGATAAAACTGAAACTTTAGGGTTGCAGAGGTTCCTAAAGAATCTTCTGAGCTGCAATTACAATCAACGTAGGGACAGCTGCACTTCACTGCTGCTTGTCATCTGAAACATTCGTTAATAGATATACAATTCTCTTGAGCCTTGAAACTTCACATTACTGCTCGGCATTTTTTATATTAAGCATGATATCGCGTTGGGAAACAAGAAATTAATTGTTGTCTTTTCATTGCAGGTACGCACCACACAGGGACTACTTACACGGCTAAGTTTAATGGAATTTACTCAATAAGAGGTATACAGCTCTCACTTTCTTAATAGAATTTCAGTCCAATTTCTGTATATGTATCCCTACTAGTAGGCGTCCAAATTTAATCAAACAAATTTCAATTCTGTAACGTACCTACCGAAATAAACGCCGTCGTAACGAGTCGCACTAACGCGTCAGCGCAGCGCAGTATAACGATACGAAATTGCCAATAAACATGCCAGGTGCTAGGGCTGTCAAGTTCAAATCTGCAGTACCAATAACATAAGCGATTTAATTTTAACTAATATTTTTTGTACCTTTAAATAAAGTAGAAATAAACATTTTATGCCACGTACGAAAGCAAAGAAACAATATAATGAAAATATCACTTATGCGGATCACAAAAAGCTTCCATGTCAGGAAAATGTTAGTTTTCCATTGGGACCATCTTGCTAAAGTCCATTAATTAGGGAAGAACATGAAAAAAATACAATAGCCATACAAAAAGTAAGAAAATAGTAAAATGAAGTAGGCACAGTATACCTAAGTATACCGTAGGAATATGCAGTACCTAGGTACTGCATATTCTGGCAGCATTGTGTGCAAAAACGGGAAAATCTCAATATCTGATTTCAAACTTAGCATACCTACACTTAACGCTGGTAGAGAGTTCCGTTATTGTGAAAGAAACGGCCACTTCATCGTTATTAAAAGATTTTGAATACTACTTACTTAGATCAATTTTTCAATCATTGGATAAAATAAATCAATCGAGTAATAATTCAGTAGTACTTAAGTTTCTTGAGATTAGTAGTTTAACCAGCTTCGGAGCATTTTGCACCAGAATTTATCAGTTCTTACACACTGCTGCAATGCGACATAATGACTACATAATATCTCTGATTGATTCTAATTTGTTTTATGGGCAAAATTTAAGTAGGTATTACATAGAGAATCTTCCTCGTGATATTCCAAGGCTCAAACCAAGCCTAAAGAATTCATACTTCTATTAAATGTAACCTATTTATTCATTCAAAAATGAAATAAACCTAATAAGCAGTCAACATGTTGCAATCTAAACTCAATGTTACGTATCAATCATACGAATCACTATACAGGTGTGACGAGAACACATTTTCAAAAAGTGTAAACGTCTACGATGAATTTGGTTTTTTTATATAGTGTCTAAAATGTATGTACCAAATTGCAGGTTTATATTCCACCCTCTAGTAACCCTGCAAAGTGTAGTTATTTACATCACTAATGCAGTGCAGTTTCATTTGATATTTATTTAGAGCGCTCCTTGAGCAAGGACGTCGGACTTTACTTAGTTCGTGCCTCGTTAGATTCCACTCCTCTGTGACTACGACGTTACGGATGACCTGGAAAAAACATAAAACACTAATTGGGACTTTTAGAGACAAACTGCTGATCGCATTTTACAAAATATTATAACTCCTTTCATGGTTTGTTGCTATTCTTGAATCACTTCACTTCAAAAATCGGAAAGAAAATAAATAAATTGTACAAGTATATAATAAAGTTCTGAACGTTAGCGTTATAGTAATTCTTAATATCACTGCAAATATTTAATCTATGATAAATCAAGTTTAATAAAGCGGATTTCATTAAACAAAAGCTGCTATTATCGTTGATATTATTTGTAAGTATTATTAAATTCCAATCGTGTTTCTATAAACTGCGGAGAAAAATGTAAAATACCTATTCATTTCAACAAAAATACAAAATAGGTAAAGAGGGGACTTCAGGAGAGTTAGCTCTGTGGTGTTATTGGGGGTCTAGTGCGTGTTTTGATAGCTAACGAAATCAAACTTACAGTTTTTTCGTACAATTTTCTTGTTTTTATAGATACCGCTAGAGGCGCTGGCGTGCAGTGCATGGAAAAACTGGTAGGTAATTAGGTCAATTTCGTTTACTACCAAAATCCGTACTATAGACACCCTATTCTAAATGCAGCAATTAACTATTTAATGCCTTTTGACAAACTAATCACAACAATATTTGCCAAGCATTAAGGCCACAGATTTACAACAGTATCCAACAACTTAAATTCAATCTAACTGAAACTCCTGTCCCCCGAAATTACGAACACCTTAAGTCGCCTGTTGAACAATAGGTTCGGCCTTAAAGTACTTAACTCAATCCCTAAGTAAGTTAAAGTAATGACTAACTCCTATAGATACGGGAGCGCGGAGATGCGACTAACTTTAATTAATTTGAAACTGTTGGCCTATTCGGACATTCGATACTGATTCATTATTTACTACCGCACTAGGGCAACGGTTTTACAAGCGTCCATTAAATTCGTTCATGTATTGGTGTGGTACGTACCTTTTTATTTTTGTTTTACGGCCGGCCGCCGGTATATTATTTAAGTACCTACTTTAGTTAATTTACGTGAATACCACTTTAATGTGATAAGTTTACCCAATATTGTGGGGAAATCAGATGTTTGTGGATACATTGCTGACTAACCGTAAATATCGCTTTATCGTTAGGTTTTATTGTATTCGAGATAGTGGTGGAATTTAAAATATTTATTTAATATAAATCGAGTATGTTTTATAAACAAATGAATACAGCTTATTCTTATTTATGTACTTAGAGATATTATCGTTTTAAGGTCGAAAGTCCACAACACAGGTCTTGTTGCACCTTCATTAAAGTTATCTGCATGAATACACGGCAAGCTCAGCAATTCCACCTTGCATCTACAAGCTTGTAATAGCACTTTATGATAAAGTACATACGGTTAGATTCATTTCCGGTGAATCACCTTTAGGACGATAGTCGCTTCCCAAAATACGGGGTGAGCGCACATAACGTCGTTCAAGCGATTTTGTTTGAAAAGCGATCCAGCGTTGGTGACCGCATAGTACATTGGTAACTTAACTTGAACCTATATGAATATCTAATATAGTAACTGGGTATCACCGCCGTGTCAGATATTCTGTCCCCAAGCAAAAATGTGTAAACATTGCTGTGTTCCGGTGTGACGGGCACTGTAGCTGGTGAAATTACTGGGCTCTTGAGCGTTAGTGAAGGTAGCTTTTGGCTGGGATCTTCCGTTTATGGTGAATGTACTTCCCCAGTCGGGCTAGTTCAAGGCTTCTATTTAGGTATCGAAGTGTTTTTTAACCGACTTCAAAAAAGGAGGAGGTTCTCAATTCGTCTGTATATATATATTTTTTTTAATGTATGTTCGCGCATAACTCTGACAATTATGAACCGATTTGAAAAAATCTTTCTTCCATCCATTCTTCAATCCATTGATTGGGTCCCATAAAAAAAATATTGCTTAGTAATAAGTAGTTCCTGAAAAAACAAGAATGGTGACTGCGCAGGAAAGCCTATATAGATGACTTTATGTCGCTTTTTAAGGACAAAAATGGTCATAACTCTGGCAAATGTTTACCAATTTCAATGATTCTTTTTTTATTCGAAAGAAGAAACCACTGTATTGAATCTGTATGAATTTTATCACAACCGGATAAGAACTTCCTGGAGGACCATGAACGATGTGGAGGAATTTATCTGGTAAAAACCATAAAACTGATGTTCTCCATTACATTGCTCTGACAATTATGAACTGATTTCGATGATTCTTTTTTTATTCGAGAGAGTAAACTACTACGATGATTCCATGCAAATTTCATTACGACCGGATATTTTTTTCTGAAGAAACATGAATTATGTAAAACTATGTAGACGATAATGTGATCATAACCTACCTACTTACATCATTTTACGGTCTTCGATGATTCAATCTTTATATATGAAAATATCACTAAAAAGTTTAAAATAAAATCGTATTAAAAAAAAAATTACCGACTTCAATATCACTGAAAAGTATAAAATAATTTAAATATTATTGAAGTTGGTGCCAAATATACACAGCCGGTAAGCTAACACCAACTTACATGGGGGGAGTAAAACCCGAATCGATCACCGTGACGGTAGGTATACCTAAGTTTAATGTTAGGAAAAAAAAAGACATCGGTAAGAGCAATCCTTTTAGTTAGACCGTGATATTAAGTAAAATTACTTATAATTCATTGTCTTCTTTACATACCGCCCGTTTTACAATATATAACGCACTTACCTATGGCATAATACCTAGATTCAAGATCCCTTAATCGGGTTAAGTCCTGTGGCTAGCAGATAATTAACGCACACGGATTTGGGTATTCGTGCGGTTGTTCCCACCACCTATCAGATTAGATTGAAACCGAAATGGATGTACAAGGGTAGCTCACGCCAGTAATGGCTTATCAGTTCCCAATACTATAAAGAGCCAAGCATCTTCATTCATTCAATTTGGTTTTATTTACTTCGCGATTTTGTTAGGGTTTAAAAATAGAATGCTGATGCTATTTGTAAAATAGAGACTCATTTACATGATGCCATTTTCTTGTACATACAAGAGTAATAATTGTACGCAATAAATTAAGAGCAATATTTGACCTTCAAGAATTGTAAGTAACTGTTTACACGCGGATACTAGTATAAAAATTGAATGTAATTAATTATTGAATGCAAATCTTGACAAAAAGTAATTCCAAGTGACTTTTGTCTTAAAATTTCATAAGAAATTATTGTATGCGCTGTTTAGACCAACAACAGTTTTGAATGGAAAACTTGCGCAATTGAGCAAGAATGTACATGTTGTTCAGACGATGCAAGGCATTTATTGCTTTCATATAAATTGTATGTAACAGGCAAGAAACTTGCATAGTGTAAATGGGCCTTACATCACTGTTGTCAGATGATGATGGTCAGTGGCTAAAGATTTTCTTAGATGAAAGTTTAAAAATATATTATTGTTATGAAAATAAATTAGTGATGCCTTCAACGGTTTATAAATAACTACAAAAATAAGAAATAATGCACTACATCGACTTATATTTTTCCATATGGTCTGCTACATTAGAAATAAACTCTTTCGTGTCTACCTATATCAAAATGTGTCAAAATAAAAGAAAGCCTACATTGATACAATCAGAATACATTTTAGTGTGTAAAATGTTCTTACCTGTATTATATTAACTTTGTATTTTTCTTATAAAACAAACACCAAGGCTGACAGGATGCCTGGCCGGGATTTGTTTGTCGAGACCTTAACCAACGGTTGGACAACTAAAGTTTACTGAGTAATCCCTGGAAGGTATGTATGGTACGGTTTTCGCATGTCCCATCTAATCTCGTAAAGCTTATTTTGGCGTCCCCTTGGGTCTATATTATGTGGATGACGAGATGTATGCAACCGCAGGTAAGGGTAATGTGTACATGGAAATACTTTCGGGGTGTATTTTGGAACATCCCTGTACTTATAATAAAACATAAAGTGTTTTGCTTTGAGAATTATTCGAGCAATCTCCAGTTCCTGATGCATTTTAACGATCGATTAAGATTAAGCAAGTTTAAATAGTACCTGAGCTAGTAGGACTACTTCAGCTTGTGAACTTGTAATAGTATTCATTTCTGAGATTATATCGACTAGTGTGATATTTTCTTGTCTCCCGCTTTGCAAAGGAGGTAATTGGAATTTATATTTTTCTCCTCCTACTTTTCTAATTAAATTTGATGCGAGTTGTAAGTCATTTTAGCGTTTCTCCAGGACTCGCTCAGGGTCGTATCTCCCTGTATTCACTGGTGGTAGATCCTGGCTGACAGGAGTCACAGTAGTGGGAATGTGTGGTAAGATTATTACAAAAAAAGCAAAGGTTTTTAATGACAGTTCTTAATAATTATCATTAATATCGAATTGATAAACCACGCCTACTTAATTTGAAGTATAATCATGGAGATAAAAATAAAATAACTTAATTATATTTGAGTTTTAGAGCTGGCTTGCACCTCGACCTGTCGCACCACCCCGTTTGTCAAATAACAGTATATTAAACTAATAGAGAACGAGCGCCGGGTTTTAGTATGTTTAAAATAATCTAGATGTGATTGTGAGACTCCATTACATTAGTACGTTAGTACATAGATACCCTAATGAGTCCTTTTATTCATGATTCTGTGTAAAATAATGTAAGTAACATTACTGAATCCTTTCTAATCCCAAACTGGACAGAGCTTGGGCTTGAGATACTAGCAAGTGTCTATTTTTATTAGGGATATTACAAGTAGAAAACACCAAAATGTATTGTTATAATACGAGGTCTGTTTCTAATAAAAGTCGGTTATGATATTAACATTGTTTTTATTACTCAATGCATCACAGCTTATAAGAAATATAATAAGAAAGAAATACTCGTATGGTATGCAATATACCACTATTTTTATTTATCTTATATCAGTTATTTTATATCAATTATGGGTTAAGTTATGTTTACCCAACTAAGAGATATTGAAAATGAGTTACATGATAATGAAACACGAAGTAACTATAGTGTTACTAACACACTCAGAGACCCATAATAAATCACTATCTCATCCCTAAGTCCCATTTAGTTAATTTTTAGACAGACACACTCTGGGTCAGACATTTAAATATGAAAGCCTTTCGCAACAATAGTTTCCATTTATTGCATATTACATAATATAAAAACGACGTATTCTATAAAACAGTTTCACATGGCATGTAAATCCTAGTTCTTTGCAGAGCGAATACGCCATTCCTGATAATCCTATGATCCTTATTTACTAGCAGTAGAGGCTCGAAGGGCCGGGAGGCTTAGTGGAACGCACTCGCCGCGCGACGTGTCGAACGCTGTTTTCTCTACGTATTTTCGCCAGAAATAATATAGTCCGAATAGGCTAGGAGGCGGATAGTTTCCTTATTTCAAAAGAGTTTAACTCATGACGAAAGTAACGTTGACAGTTGCACGTTTCCTTTCAACTTCTAAAAACTATTGTATTTAAAAAACAATACTAATCTTAGACATTCTATGTTGGTATGTCGTGAAAAATCTTATTCACCATATTGGGTTCATAACTTAAACAAACCAACCATTTAACCATGTTATTTAAATAATTTACAATCGTGGCGGTTAATTTAATGGGCTAAATATGATTAATTATACCAGACAAATATTAACAAAGTTCGGCACTAGCAGTGTGTACTTTTTGGAGACGTCATCGTTACACCCAAACTCAACCCCTCTGTAAGCATTATCTCAGTCTGTCGCCACATTCCGCTTAATTAGACGCCCCCTTCAATATTAAAATTTGTAATTTGAGCTTCTCAAATTTGCAGTATATTCTTCAAAATTAATTTACGTAAATACTTAAAACTCTCAATCACCTCAAATTATATTAACCACGTGCCAATATATTTGGTATATTACGTACCTCTTGGACTAAGCTTGCATACCGATAAATACCATGAAAATATTTTACCTGTGTTGTTACGACACCAACACAAAGAGGATACATAAAACCGTAAATCCTTAAAATCAAAGTTAGGGGTGCGGTGTCTACTATCCGAGACATGACGCACTTTATCTTGTACAGGAAAAGGGAAAAAAGTGTTTTTGTGACATGAGACAGATTAAAGTAAATCTGGATAAGTAAAGTTTACCATACAGTTACATAATAAGTATAGTATGTAGTATGTAGAAACCCTGTGTACATAAAAACCGTTTTTTACGGCTCTCGCCTAACTTAGAACTCGCCTTACGCTATAAAAATATAAGCAGTCAGCAGGTATACGTTTGTTTCGGCCGTAAATATACACTCTACATTTTGCAGATTCTCCTGAGGTTACCACTGACGTATAGAACCACTCAATCTTTATCACGTTTGTCGTAAAAGGTACTTAACGATAGATATTTTACTATACAGGTACTACCATTCTTCTGATGTAAAAAAAAGAAAAGCATACATTAATTTCCAATATATTTTAGATAAGTATATCATGCAATAGTATATCATGGTGACATAGGTATTTATCTTGTACAAATTATATCTTTAGCTAAAGTAACTAAACGCAAAAAAAAAATTCTATTTTGTAACACCCTATTTAGGTTTCAACAATACAAACTAAGGATAGGGTCATAATTTCGTTTGTCAGCATAACTTACATGACCAGTATCGTCAACCAATCCTGCTTCAATTCACGTGAACTTGGAATTCAACCAGCAGCGCTACTTCCACTCTTTACTATGGTAATTTAAACCTACATAACTTACTTTAGACATATGTTTATTATGTTAGGTAGGCATTGGATACACTACCTAGGTAGTCGCTACCAACGACTAGCATATTAGTTTATTATGATACAAGTGAGCTAAGTTAGCCGAGTAAGCAGGCGAGGGTATAATTTAGCCGAGTGTGATATGAGCAGAGCTCACGAGTTTCATACGACGTTTTACAACACTTTTGCGAGGAAAATCAAAATAATTTACCACACAGCGACAAATTCGAATAAAAACAAAATATGATAATTATCGAAAATGGCGCGCGTTTTTTTTTTCACGTGCTCTATGCATTGTGAGGGAACATACACAGCCTACTTCAAAACAAATTATTGTAAATTATGAATAATTTGATAATAATAAATATTTTTTTACGTACACATTTATTTGTTCCAAAAAAATATATGAATTTTCAGTGGCACTCCACCTGCAAAACCTTTTTTTTTTACTAAAATAAAAATAACTGTATTACCCGGTTAAATTAAGAATAATCTGTTTACTCGAATATACGCTCGTTTATGCCCCTAAAAGCGATGTAATAAAGCTCACTTTACGAGCAAGTGTGTTGAAAAATATCATTCTGTGTACCGATTTTTTGGTACTCAATCGAGTGAATTTATTTATTAACTGTAACCCATTTATTTATTAACTCTTTATTGCACACATATAGATAGTAATAAATTTACAAGTAAGATTGCAGATTAAATAAGAGTTTTACAAACATTGCAGAGATTTAAAACGTTATTATTGATATGATGAGAAAGATACTTTAGTCGTAATCCGCAGGTTGTAACATTCGTATACATACGGACGAACTTACCGCAACATTAGTAAGCGATAGATTATTTAGTTATATTTATTTAAAATACTGCTGGATTATCTGAAGCATACAATGCTTGAATAAGATACTCATAAATATAAGTTTTGAGAACACTAAACGAATTTAAACGATGGTGACAGTACGTGATTGCCATTCGGTTTATTAAAACTTGTTTTCTTTATTCATATTATTCTTCACTGCTCGAATGCTCGAAGCCGGATGTTTATTACTGACTGCGGTGAGGTGGTGCCTTTACAGTCACATAATATTTAATTCGTTTTAATGCGTCGACAAATTTCATCTTCAATTTCCATAACAGAGATTTTTATTTTCGAAACAAAATTTATTTTCGTCCATCCATTACGTCTTGGTAAACAAGTCCGACATATTTTAGTGAGGCAAAGACTTTAAGTCCCGGCAGAGCCGTAACTTTGCCTCGGCGCTCTCAATAACTCTAATAATGAATGATGTTGAAAACATAATTTTTAAGCGAGTTTGAGAGATTTTAATACTGTAATTAATTATTGAAGAGCAGTAATAGCCAGCATGAGTTGTAGGTGTAAGTTAGAATTATTTGACTTCCTCGGAACGGTGGAAACTCTGACAAAGTTAACGTCAGACATCACGACGCTCTAATAATCCTGGTTTAATTAGAACTTTTTTGGTACCAACAAATGATAGAGCAAACTTTTATTAAATAATCAGAGCTTGCAAAATAATTAGATACGTCAAATATTGTAGACAATAAGGTATTTTGTACATTAATTTTCTCTTTCTCTTTTTTTAATTTGTCGCGATCGATTGCGACATCACAATCTTATATATCATTAATATCTCAGATATCATTAATCAACACGATACAGCCCCCGGAGAAATAGTTTATCATAAAATACATTTCAAATGATTACAGTTAGTCTATTTTACCTTTCAACATCAATACACAAAGTTATACCGACCATTTATCAAATATTTACAAAACCTCTTACAAAATGATAAAAGCAAGCGACCGGATGGATCCCTCGATAACCGGCAACGGTGTCTTTTTTCGTTGAGAGGCGAGCCGTCTCTCGGGGAGGGAAATATCAGCATGTCATTTGTTTATATTGTGAAATTAATCCCCCAAGTTCGTGTGACTGATGAGTCAAGTCAAACGTCGCTTGTCAAACAAAGAAACACCAAGGTGTGTTCTATAATCGATGTTCACTTAAACGACAGATGCTACAAACGGGTGTCATCAATCTATCCCCCCTCTTCCTGGCCACCATCCGATTCATACCCCCCGAGGGCCGAATTGTTATTCACGTTCCATTACCTCAATTTTTTAGAGCCGTTGTGCCTGAAAAGAAACCCTTTCACTTATTGTGTCTCATTCCTGAATAGGTGGAGAGCCATCGTGAAATTCAATTTCTTTAGATTATTCATTTTTTCCCCCTCTTTTCTTTCGTCGAGTGTTTATTCAGGATCCCGCTACAGATGTTGGAAGTTACACGGAAATGTTGCAATATTTTCTTAATAAGGTTTCCTTTGAAATAGATGTTATTTTTACAACGGTATATTGTTCATTTATCTTCGCTTCATGCTGAGGATAGTAAAACAAACAATAAATTCAAAAGATTAGCACGCACGAGCGCGTGGTATGGAGAACACGACACGCGACAAGAATCATTCAGGAATCGATTAAAGTCCGCCGCACACGTACGGGAATCGAGCAAACATCGAGAACTCGATGGCCCGATCCCGGAGTGCGTTGAGTCACGTCCCACCGCCCAATAATTCAATAAGGAGCGATCCGAACGCCAAGTGGAATCATTCACTTCGCTTATTGCTACATGGGAAGTGCAGTTTAAAAAATACTGTTTACAATCGTCCTGTGCCGCCACAGGACGATTGTAAACAGTATTTTTTCAACTTTTTAACTCGATTGAATTATTCAGAAACTCCTTACCTCCAAAGTCCTTATGTAAATTAATTATCACAAAGAAAATATCTTATTGTGACTAAAACTTTCTCTACAAATTATACAAAAAAGCCTACAAAAAATATGTGAAGGAAATATTATGCATAATTTTGTATTGTATTGCAAATCTGAATGAGACTACAATTTATTTACATACGTATTTTGTATATTTCCCCCAAAACACTCGTCAATACTGGAAAGGAAGTAAGCCATATTTTCTAGCAAACTGTTAATTATTCACAGTAAATCTTTAGTGAAAGTGTATAAATGATTAGAAGATCAAGTGGCGTTAGTTAAATCCAATCCTTTGAATGACACAATATGTTGCGCGCACAATCGCACTTGTGGTGCTTCTAGCCATTGTACTCGTATACATCACAAACAGTAGGTACATAAAGCCGAGTAAAGAGCAATAGCTCAGCTTAGTGAAGCGTGCAATTTCCCCTATTGGCGCACAATGTGCCGTCAAAGCTTAGTAGCTGAACAAAGCTTCATTATGCGTTGTAAATTAATTCATTCGAAGAGATGGTTTTCGGCACACAGTGTTTAGAGATCATCAGTTTGGCAGCACAAGTAAACGCCACCTCTGGAGGTTTTTCTTTAGAGTTTTGTAGAACTGTTTACTAGAAACTTGACATCGAGGGTAAATATTTGTAATAGGTACGTACAGGAAATTAAATGTACTTATAAAATATTTTATGACAATATAATACCACCGCGGCGGGGTGTGACCCCCGTCCCCGTGAGCACCGTAAAAACAAAAAATAAAATAATACTATCTATAGGTATGTACTGCCCGTACACTTGATATAGGAGACTCACTTTGAAACGGTCCTTATTATTGTAAGATTTATAAGAAAAAATAAAGAAAACATTAAAATATTTTACTCAGTTGCAATAAGGTTGGGTAAAAAAACTAGCCTAAGTAGTGTTAAGTAGTTACTGACATAATATCGGTGTGACAGACAAACGAAGTCGCACCTTAAGCATTTCTATTTCCCTTATAAATATTTTATTCATATGCGATGAGGTAAGCTTGGCGTAAGCAATTTCAAAATACTTCTAAATTTTTAATCAGCATAAGTAGTTGCTCAAATATATCGGTGTGACAGACAAATAGACGACGAAGTCCATGAGGGTTTCTTTTTTACCTTTTTGGTACAGAACCCTAAAATGGGGAATCTCAGAACTTGTTTCATTTAAAGGGGAAATCGGTTAAGAACGTACAAAAGGAACGTAAGGACCTTAGTCCGTTGTGCGTAAAAATAAGCAGAATAGTAAATTCGATTCAATAGTAATAATAATATACAAAAAAAATATTTTCGCCATTATTTCTAAGAAAACGTCCAGTAAAATATAATTATCCTATTTGACTTTCTTGGATTTATCTTAAATCTTATTGAGATTAAGTGACTTAAATAATACAATAAAATATTCACGTTTGTGATTACCTTTTTAGTAACAAAACAAAATAAATAGGTAAGTACTTACATATTTTGTCGGTTGAATTTTTCATACTTTTAACATTTTATTTGCTTTTGATTGATAAACTGAAATACTTACTTACATAATGATAAAAAGTTTGAGTCAGGGGTTTTAGAAATTTTTAATAATCACATTTTCGTATTAAGAATAGTTTGGTGTTAGCAATTAAACATGCAGAAAATTGCCTCTGCTGATTGAGGAATCACTGTGCTGGCTATTTAGACTTCCTATAATTTTCGTTTTACCACTAGTGCTATAGAGTAAACCACTAGCTTATATAATGGGTACCTGAGATACAGGAATCTCCAAGTTCGGGCCTTTTGGTGATTGTTTACTTAAATAAGATACACTTACAAAACTGAGTGCGCAAATGTATAATTTTTTGTTAAATAAATAAATTCAATTAAAATAAATATACAAACCCTTATAAAGGAAAGTCCCATCCATCCTAATTATGTATCCTATCAGCCGTAAAAATAGTGAGGGCAAGCTTAGCGTGACGTCGTCATCGACGGAGCACGTTGCGTAGTTATTGACGTAGCACGTTACAACGTCTCAGCACTTTGTGTACTGTAGCAGCTATTAAGCCAAAGGCCAACCATCCTTTGTGGTCACTGGCACTCTGGCCAGTCAGAGTTTGAATTAGTATCTAAACTGTGTTAAACAATAAAGTAAAATAATTAAGCAGAGTATACGCACAGCCGCGAGGCTTACGTTTGCGCCTTCCCCCCACGATTTACATTTTCTTGTGAATCCAAAAAGTAAAATAATAATAAAGTAATAGTAATAATAAAGTAGTAATTAAAAGCCTCAAATTATGCTTATAGGTTTTTTTATTAATCAGATTCCCGAATCGTACTTAGTTATCTCCGTAACACGTGATGTTATCGTCTGCGTAGCACGTTAAGTAGTCATCGTCGCAACTCGTTAACATATCGCGCCGTCGTGGGACGTCATAACCGTAATAATTATTCTTTCGATACTCCCTACTATAACAAACTTCACTAATAATTATTATTAGAGACTTATTGTACTTTTACGTTACCCGCATTATGACAAAACAAGGAATTTTCCCCGACCGCCAGTGACGTCAACGTTGTGACGTATCACGACACACAACGTGTCATGTCGACGACCGCGCAGCGTGTCAGTTCGAGGACCACGAAATGTGTTGTTTTATTTCAACCCTAAGGCCTCGTTTACGGAGGCGCGGGGCGTCATGCGTCGCGATGGGCGGCGCGGCCCGCACTGAGTTAAAAGATATGGCGTAGTAGGAGTGAGAGAGAGATGCAAGACGCCACGCCACACGCGACGCGCGACGCTCCACGCCTCCGTAAACGAGACCTTACACGGATACAATTAATGTTCTGCCCCTATCCGTTGACATAACACTTGTAACAACCAGCAGTGCGTGTCACTACAGCCGCAAGCGGACACTAATGTCGCGGTGTCGGTCTTTGAAATATAATATTGCGGTCGCCACGAACATTTAATTACCAAAGTTAATTTTTATTTACACAAGTATAAATTATAAAAGCACAGCGGGCCTAAAAAGCCCACATTAAGCATTTCCTCTATAAGGAATTCGTATTTTGCATTTCTAGCAAATTCTTCGCAATTCCTGTAATTTTCGTAAAATGATCATAAATTTTAGGTCAATCATGCTCAATTAATTTATTAACACTAATTAGCTGACTCATATTTAATGTTAATGCTGCCATACGAATAAAAATTAAACGCTAACTTACTCATATTATGATTCCCCGAAAGTGGCCTTTTTAGACCCGCAGAAATGCCGACTGCGAATAAACTAAACATAAAGTACAATATACACACATTAAACATATACACGTATATATATTTCAACTCGTCTCATTGACACCTTTCATTTGATACCCATAACAAATAACCCACGGCAGCTGGATACCCCACGGGACTCGGTCATTATAGTTATCTATCATTATTTATACCCATCTGGGTAGGTATCACTACTTGCAGAAGACCGCGACCAAATACTCCCACCTTTGAAAGACGTTATGTGCCTGCAGTGACAAGTTTTTAATTCTTACAGCCGTTTCTTCCATTTTAATGTTAGGCCTTTGTACGCTTTTCAAAACCGTACCTTGCATTCAGGTGAGAAAATACAAAAAAAAAAAAAAAATTTGCTAACAAACCGCAAAACAAGGTTTCAAAAATATACATAAATAAATCTACTGTTTTATCGCGCCTGCAAGGGCTAGTTACATTGAACTAACTCAATTTGAGCAGTTTAAAATTATATAATCAAATTACGCGCTGCTCTGTAGCGAGCAAGGTGGACACTTAAAAGTTTACACTGTTGGACTAGAAAATGTAGGTACATAAATTAGTGCATCTAAAGCCGCGAACACATTGAATATAAGCATACATATAACAACCTAGTACAGAATTACCTACTGTAAATACTATTTATATTTTATATTAAACTAGCTGACCCGCGCAGCTCCGCTCGCGCTTTTATTCCATTTTGCTCCCCTTTTCTCCCTCTTCCGTTTATTTATTTCTCTCTCCATCTCTCTCTAAAAAAAGTCTAATTCTATGCTCTCTCCCTCCTCTCTCTTTCCCCCTCCCGCTTCTGTCCCCGTCACAATCCCCCTCTTCCTCTCTCCGTTGTCCCCGCTCTGAACCCTCTTCCCCCTCTCTATTCTCCCCCCTTGCTCCCCCTCACTTCTCCTTTACTCCACATTAAGCCCCATATCCCTCACCCCATCACCCCCTGCTCAACACCCTCTCCCTCCTCTCTTGCACCCTCTCGTTCTATATATCGTCGTCAATCATGGTATCTGGGATTCTTACCCAATTAAACCCCTGCGGCTGTCACATCGCCACATAAGAGGGGGGACCTGGACCCTCCAGTGGGATCTGCACCAAATACCCCTCAGTGCGCATTATAGCCCCCGGAAACCTGGCTTCGTGATCACGGGGACGGGGCTGGCAACCCCGTCACCATCCTCCTTGGAGTCGCCGCCGTCACCCATCTATGTAATGACCCTGCCTTATGTTGCTTAACCTTAACCTAGCGGTATGAACAACGTTCACAGCTTTTTTGTCTTTGGTGTAAATATTAGTGAAGTTTACGTTACACTGAAGAAGGGACAAATTCATGCTAACAACAATTTATTAATAGTTACCTAAGTATTTCTCATAAAAAGTAATGACCCTGCCTTATGTTGCTTAACCTTAACCTAGCGGTATGAACAACGTTCACAGCTTTTTTGTCTTTGGTGTAAATATTAGTGAAGTTTACGTTACACTGAAGAAGGGACAAATTCATGCTAACAACAATTTATTAATTAAGTACCTAAGTATTTCTCATAAAAAGTAAAGGTAAAAAAATGGTTACTGTGGTTTATCTCTAAAAGATAAACATATACCATCGCGAACTTTTTTGTAGACCTTGTTAAGGTGTACAATACTGACCTTGATAAGGTGTAATGTACTACACATTATTTTGATCTATCTCGTAGGGTTCAGACATCGTTTGCAATGTCAGCGCAAAAAAATGTGTTTATTTACGACATCACATTAGAAACCTATAAAATTGTCAGTTTTTATCTACTATATTATGAATGTATTATACATATAAACCTTCCTCTTGAATTACTCTATCTATTAATAAAAACAGCATCAAAATCCGTTGCGTAGTTTAAAAGATTTAAGCATACATAGGGACAGACAGACGCGGCGGAGGACTTTGTTTTATAATATGTATAGATATAGATATAGATAGATACACATACAAGTATACTTATTTGTTCGCATCACAAACGAAGTCTACTTAAATACTAGCCTAGTAGGCTAGAAGATGCCTATTAAGAAATTAAATGAGATTTGACAACAAAAAAACAATAAAATATATTTGAAAAAAAATTTAACCGACTTCAATATCACTGAAAAGTATTAAATAATTTAAATATTATAGAAGTTGGTGTTAGCGTATCTGCTGGGTATATTTGGCACCAACTTCAATAATATCAAATTCAATTATTTTTCAAAAATATTTTATTTTAAACTTTTTAGTGATATTTTCATATATAAAGATTGAACCATCGAAGACCGTAAAATGATCTAGGTAGGTTATGATCACATTATCGTCTACATAGTTTTACATAATTCATGTTTCTTCAGAAAAAAATCTCCGGTCGTAATGAAACTTGTATGGAATCATCATAGTAGTTTACTCTCTCGAATAAAAAAAGAATCATCGAAATCGGTTCATAATTGTCAGAGCAATGTAATGGAGAACATCAGTTTTATGGTTTTTACCAGATAAATTCCTCCACATCGTTCATGGTCCTCCAGGAAGTTCTTATCCGGTTGTGATAAAATTCATACAGATTCAATACAGTGGTTTCTTCTTTCGAATAAAAAAATAATCATTGAAATTGGTAAATATTTGCCAGAGTTATGACCATTTTGGTCCTTAAAAAGCGACATAAAGTCATCTATATAGGCTTTCCTGCAACTTTCCTGTGCAGTCACCATTCTTGTTTTCTCAGGAACGACTTATTACTAAGCAATAATTTTTGTATGGGACCCAATCAATGGATTGAAGAATGGATGGAAGAAAGATTTTTTTCAAATCGGTTCATAATTGCCAGAGTTATGCGCGAACATACATAAAATATATATATATATATATATACAGACGAATTGAGAACCTCCTCCTTTTTGAAGTCGGTTAAAAAACGTTGTTCAGTTACTACTATAATAGTATATAACCTCTCAACAGCAAAATATTCTGAAACGCATTGAACAGCGACCAATAACTTTAATACATTGTTGTATTGCTATTAATAATAGCACAAAAGCTTAGCGGAACTTTTGTTTGTTTTGTAGCCAAATAGCTCGCTAAATAGAACGCCGAGTTTAAAAACCTTCTCGAACTTCTGCCGACCTAAAAGAAGTTGCTAAAATATTCTTTACAATTTCAAAGAGCAAAAGGAAGCATACCTTTAAGTTTAATGAATTTAAGGCCCACATATATAAAACTCGAACACTGCATTAGCATACCGGCTCACTTGTATGGAGTTAAGTTAAAAATCGTGTACCACTCGCGTCCCATGTGGACGCCCGTCCCGACAAAATGGGAGGACTCGTGAAAATGAGGAATACGTACCTACGAGTTCGGTGTGACTCGAATGCATTCACTGCATACTCAGCGTGCTATCTCCATCACACTTCCCGAATTTAAAAACCAGTTTCGGAAGGCTTCGGGCTGTTAACATTTGCGCTACACCGCTCTTCAAAGCGTTAAATAAAACACCGCATGGGGGAATTTTTTAAAGTGCACAGCAGTGTCAATCTCTCATGTTCAGTCAAATGACGATAATGCTACTGTAGTGTTTGACGCTTCAAAAGTGTAATGTAATTTTTGTATTCCGTTTTTAGCAGATACGGAGCGCACACAAGCTTTAAAATTGATAGGTTTTAAATAAAATAGAAAATTATACTCAAAGGAAATTTCATGATATCAAAACAGTGAATGCGATATACGAGTACAATTTATTTCAATTGGAGTGATAAGGCATTTACTAATGGCAATGTGATGGAGGCATTAGCGCTAAAAACAAACTAAACTAACTAACAAATACATATATGGTTCAGTTTTTTAGAATAACTGTCTGTCTTTTGTGCTGTTTTTAACTATTTTTTTCACTACACCGGACCGTATGGTTAACTACGACCCTGGTACACTATGACCCTGCTACGAACTTAACAGACAATAAATCTTTTTAAGAAACAGTATGAAACAACGCCCTCTAGACTGTAATCGTCCAACCCACCTTATCCGACGACGCCATGCAAGTTCCTGTCAAAATTCAAAAGCAAACGACGTAGCCGTTCACGAAACGCATTTCCAGAGTACTTCTATATAACACTGTCTAAGTATAATGTCTTTTGGTGTGTGGTAAAACCATTTTTTCATAGCGCATTATTTGCACTGTGAAAATACAGTCGATAGTCTGGATGCTGGACACAATATGGGTAGATACGGTAGGTTTTAATTGCATAGTAGTATCCATAATTTGTTTTCCATGCCTGTTTGATGTTTATAGTACGGACCGGTCATCTGTACAGTCACTTTAAACCTATAACCAACCTAATACATTTTAACTTGAAAGTTTAAAGAACAATTGTTTTCTGAAAATCGAATGTAATTGACAGGTATAGAGCGGCGCGCGGCTGTGCCGGTACGGTGCAGGGCGCGCCGAGTCTCCCGGCCCACGACAGCGCACCAGAAAATCACGTTACCATACCCCACCGCCTGTTCAATTCGTTCAAAAATTCCGAAATCTCGTTCCAATTTCGATGATAATTCTTCAGATTTCGTAGTAGAAAATGTCACGAAAATGTCGAGGAGTCACGCGGGACTCAACTTTTTATAGTTAGTTAGTTTAGGAAAATCAATTCTTTTACTTTTTTACCATTCTTTCTTCAAGATAACTTTGCGAATATTGCTATTTTGTTGCAAAAATAATATTGTTGGCTATATTTTTTATACTTTGTATCCCTCGACGCAACATGATTACGTAATAAAATGACATTACGACTCAATCCGCTATAATGAACTATTATAGCCGGACAATTTACTCCACTCCCTTGGAAAGATGTTTGCTGGCCAAGCCCCAAATATCATCCAGTTACACGAGAGCCCCGTCCTCAAAGATAACATTTCAAACTAAATTTAACAGAGCTATGGTAATCAAACACTTCAGTTCTGAAGCAGGTCGCAGAATCTATGAATATACTAAGATTAAGTCCGGTTGTAAGCACTAAGGAAATTATAGAGTTTGCCATCCTCGCTTGTGCCGAATCAATATGACTTGTTGGAGTCGAGACGTTAGGGCATTTACCTTGGAGTTAGATGTTTGGAAAGCAAAGATGAGGTCGTAGAGCTCCCAGCTAGTGTTTTAGAGCAGATTTAATTTTCAAGGAGGTAAAGCTAAAACGTCTAGGGACATCGATTTTATTCAACCTCGATGAACAGAGCCGCACATAGGTACACTTGGTTTACATTGCTTCTGAACCCACGTCACGGTATAGTTGACGTATTGGGACCTTAATTACACATAAATGGATCGACCCTTCTTGGAGAATGCCATAACATTGACCATCACAAAGTTTGCGAACACTGATTGCTATTGGTAATAAAACTATCTACAAAAAATATAGTAGTTTTTGTAAGTCTAGGCCCTAATCAATTCCGTGAACACGATGTCGTACGGCTTTAACAAATACCTACATGTTTTATACCTACATAACCTATACCTACCTATTCTTTTTAGGGTTCCATACCTAAAAGGTAAAAAAATAACCCATTTGGTAAGACTTCGTCAGTCTGTCTGTCACACATCTTATTATATAAAAGAGTAGACAAAAACCCACTCATCACGAAATCTCAGAAACCACAAGTGCTAGGAGTCTCAAACTTTGCATGGGGGTTCCTTTTAAGACGTAGGTGCTCACTAAGACGCGATTTTGCGAAATTCAACCTCTAAGGGGGTCAAATAGGGGGGCAAAGTTTGTATGGGAGAACGCGATTCCTTGGTCCTATTGACTTGAAATTTTGCACAGACATTCGTTAAGAAAATTAATTGAATTCGTATTTCATATTTTTTATAATTTATCCCTTTACAGGGTAAAAAAGAAGTATTATTACTCAACCGATGGCGGTACAAATATATTACCACAATAAGATACGATAATTCGAAAGACATAATAAAAGTTCCTTGGCCAAGTGGTTACGGAAGCGTCCTCTAAGTGCGGACTGTCCGGGTTCGCTACCCGTGTGCGGATTTTTTTTTGTATTTTTAAACTTTGTTTTGATTTTTCTATTTATATTAAGATTCGATGTTTTAAATATTTAACTCATATTGACTCCGGCACTTTTTATCTCTAATATATTTTTATATTTAATACTTTTTTAAAATTTAAAATCATGCATACGTGGTTAACTTCTCTCTAATGTTATGATTTAGTTATTAGTGGAAACTGAATTGATTTTTGTACTATTGGATCTTATATTTAGTAATAAGTGGTATCATTTGTTTGTTTCGCAAATATAACAAACTAAAAATAAAATAATGAAAATATATTTTCAAAATATCTGTTTGGGTAGGAATACAATATGCATGCACCTATTGTACGTATGATATAAAAAAAGCCAAAACTTTATTGGAATTATTGTCTGTCTGTCAGTCAGGGTTTTTTCTATAGGTTGGCTGGTGTTGGGGACCAACGACGTCAAAGTATCTTTAAATAGTGTGAAACAAAGTCGCTATCCGAGTCTGTCTATATCGGATAGCACCTCCTAAACCACGCAGCGATTTTCACCATCGGTTAGATAATTTTTCATTGAAGGTTTTAAGTTTTATCTAAGTAAATAAACTTACAAAGCTTACATTGACTAAACCTAAAGAGATACATAGTTAACAATCAAGTACTAGAGAATTTCATTAATTCCATATATTATAAAGTAGGTAAATATCCGGGATATAATATACCCGCCCCCCGGTGGCGGACTCAAAGGCAATGCACTGAGGGACAGCTGATGCAGATCCCACCGGAGAACCCCCTCTCATGTGCCGATGTGACAGCCACGAGAGTTTTAGTGGGTAAGAATCCCCCACAGGATCCCAGGGACATGGTGGTACGGTGTGGTACTCGGACTGACCGGGACTGAGCGGGACTGACCAGGACTGAGCGGGATTGAGCGGGACTGAGCGGGACTGACCGGGACTGAGCGGGACTGAGCGGGACTGAGCGGGACTGACCGGGACTGAGCGGGACTGACCGGGACTGAGCGGGACTGAGCGGGACTGGCCGTGACTGACCGGGACTGAGCGGGACTGAGCGAGACTGAGCGGGACTGGGCGGGACTGACCAGGACTGAGCGGGACTGAGAGGGACTGAGCGGGACTGACTGGGCCTGACCGGGACTGAGCGGGACAGCCCGGGACTGACCGGGACTGACCGGGACTGAGCGGGACTGAGCGGGACTGACCGGGACTGAGTGGGACTGACCAGGACTGAGCGGGACTGACCGGGACTGACCGGGACTGAGCGGGACTGAGCGGGACTGAGCGGGACTGAGCGGGACTGAGCGGGACTGACCGGGACTGAGCGGGACAGACCGGGACTGAGCAGGATTGAGTGGGACTGACCGGGACTGAGCGGGACTGACCGGGACCGTCCGCGTCAGTCAGTCAGGGACACCTGGTGTAGATCCCACCCGAGAACCCAGGTTTCCCTCTCATGTGCCGATGTGATAGCCACGGGAGTTTTAGTGGGTAAGAATCCCAAATACTTCTTTAAACCGAAATACCCAGTTTGACTTCCCCACGGGATCCCGGGGACATATTGGATGTTTCCCCCGCTACTCCCTTAAACTGTGACAACGGTGACAATTCCCCGGTTGACCCCCGTTTACGTCTTAACGATGAAACCGAACAAGGAAGCCCGTATTGCTTCCATAAATTGGTTTCAAAGAAATGGTGTCCTTAATCCACTCAAATTGTGCACCCGTACACTCTGCAGTTTCTAAAATTATAAATACAATTAACAAATCACAAGCTCAGAGATTCAACATTGCAGGCTTAAACCTAAGCGTTGAGTACTTTGCCCATGGACAGGCAGCTATACGTAGCCCTTTCACGCGTCACTTCTATACAAAATTTGTTCATATTGCGTTACGAAAAGTCAGCTACAAACTGATAAATAATTCCAAGAAATTCTATAATCAAAGGCAGTAGCTTTAAATTATTCACTTCTTTTTTTTTCTCAATTACACCCGTGCGAAGCCGGGGCGGGTCGCTAGTACATATATATTCAGGAACCAATGACGCTATCTATTGATGATATGCACACGCGAAAAATATTTTATATATTTAATTAATGGGGTTGATAACCCATCACCGTTGAACAAGTAAGACTACTACACATACCGCATATAATACGTACATCAGTTTTATGGTTTTTACCAGATAAATTCCTCCTCATCGTTCATGGTCCTCCAGGAAGTTCTTATCCGGTTGTGATAAATTTCATACAGATTCATTACAGTGGTTTCTTCTTTCGAATAAAAAAATAATCATTGAAATTGGTAAATATTTGCCAGAGTTTTGACCATTTTTGTCCTTAAAAAGCGACATAAAGTCAGCTATATAGGCTTTCCTGCAAGTTTCCTGCGCAGTCACCATCACTGTTTTTTCAGGAACTACTTATACGGAAGCAATATTTTTTTATGAGACCCAACTAACGGATTAAAGAATGGATGGAAGAAAGATTTTTGCAAATCGGTTCATAATTGCCAGAGTTATGAGCGAACATACATAGAAAAATATATATATATATTACAGACGAATTGAGAACCTCCTCCTTTTTTTGAAGTCGGTTAAAAAACAGGTCAATCGACAAAAATTAGACTATTCTGTTTTGTGCAATTAACAATGTTGTGTGTTGAGACACAGTAGTTTTACAATTTATTTTATTATGATCGTGCCATCGTTGTCTATTTCTGTGTTCAATTTGGTATTTAATGAACTCCATAGACAGGTGTCCCGCTCAATGTCATACCTGGTTGTACCGTCAAAAAAAAAAAATTCTCAAATATCGCAGCACCAGTACGTTACAAGAGAATTAAAAAAATATTCATAGTACGTTTCGCATTACATACAACGGGGATAAATACGAGTATGAGTGACGTGAGAGCAGACTCGGTTGATTCTTTTGTTCTGTGGTGTGTAGCCGTCAAATCACTCCTTCCATGAACACCAGCCGTCACTGCTGAGAGAACCCAAACCGCTATGGGGGTTAGGCGCTGCTTTATTTTAAGCCAGCTGTCCCGCGCAGCTCCACCCGCATAATTTTCTAGTTTTCTGCGCAACTTTCTTAACTATTTTTCTCTAAAAACCTGCTCCTGCCAATATCGAACACAAAAAAAAGGATTTATCCAACTTGGTATAGTCGTTTTTAAGTTATGTGCGTACATACATTTCATTCATTGTATATAATAACATCAACCCGCATTTGACACATGTGGTAGATTAAGCCCTCTTCATCTTGCATTTTCAAGGGAAATAAATGAAATTTTTCTGTGTGGCACTGAAGAGGTTAAAAAACCCGATCAATGGGTTCCATACTATCTTTGGACATATGATTAAAGTTATTTTACTATTCGTCTAACTCCTCAGACCGCAAAACTAAGTTTGTTTGTCGAGGTTTTTTATGGATCACTAAACAATTATACTACACACATCAAAAGTGTCTAGGGATCAAGCATTTTTGGGCAAAAAAATGGGCAGAAGAACAATGGCGTTTCGTGTGCTTTTCTGATGAGTCTCGTTTTGGTATGAGACCGGATACAAGACGTATACGACACTGGAGAACCCCTGGACGCCAACAGCGATTAAAATCCTGCCAGGAAGTCCATCCTTATAGTGGTGGAACCATCATGGTATGGGCGGGTATTTGGATCGGCGGAAGAACTGAGTTGATTTGGATCAGAGGCAACCTCAACGCTCAAATTTATGCTGAGACGATTGTATCAGACGTCATCGTTCCTCTAGAAGTGCAAATCGGTCCCTTATTTCAGTTAATGCATGATAATGCACGACCGCACACCGCAAGAGTTGTAAGACAGACTCTCGCCGCAGCTAACATCAATGTCCTGCCCTGGCCTGCTCAGTCGCCAGACTTGAACCCGATTGAGCATGCATGGGATATGCTACAGAGAAGAGCTCTGCCGAATATGGAGGGTATCCAGTCGCAAGAAGACCTTTTTTTGTTGTTGCAACGAACATGGGCGGCCATTCCACAGCGTGATTTGGATGAACTCATTTTGAGTATGCCAAACCGATGTTCTTGTGTTGTTAGTGTTCGCGGTAGAAACACGGATTATTAATTGTTTAAGTTACCCAATAAAATTTTAAAGAAAACTGTTATTTCAGTCTTTTTTTCGAACTTTTGTGTTAGTGGTTCAAATGTCAAAAATCACTTTATTAGGAAAATGGCAAATTTCTTTATTAATGCAAAGGTGACTTGGTTTATCGTTACTGTGACAAACGAAAACACTTTATTTGATGAATCCTTAAAGAAAATTTTAATTAATATCAATCAGGAGAAAAGTTATTGCAAAAATATATGTTGATCCCTAGACACTTTTGATGTGTGTACTTGGAAAGCTCATTTTATCTTTTCTGTAAAATATAGATATACATTTACCACCCATAATTATTTCAGATAAGGGACCGTGCTTCGGAGGGCAGTTAAAAAGTCGGTCCCCACTATTTGTCATCTAGACAGCACTGCAGTCGTTAAGGTAAGTCAGAGGCCTAAGGGCAGCTTGAAAACTCTGACACTAGGTTGGCCACTACTAACCATACGACAAACAAAAGGGTTCCTTTTTTACCTTTTAAGTATGGAACCCTATAAAAAGATTTCCAGGTCCTGGATAATTATGTGGTACCTGCCTTATATGACATAAATTCATAACATATTACAAGGAGTGCCCAGAAGGCGTCTCCTAGAATAGCGAATTAATTCATCTTCTCCTCGCGCTTATTGTTCGATTTCTCCACCGCGACATGAATAGCCTCAAAGTATTCATGTCAACAGGAAAAGAAGAAGAACCTTGTAATCACTAATATTGACCTCTAGTAATGATAGAAGTTTTAATATGTTATGTAGAAATACACGAAACCACTGCAAGCTTCGTGTGTTTCTCAATTTCCGATCATTGAATCCGACTGCAGCAGAGTGCACAAAATTTGTGATGTTTTAAACGGAGTCAAAAGCACCGGAGCCCTAGGAATTTGTTTACACCTCGCGCCCAGTCACGCGTGCCAAGGTCTTAATTGCATTTTACACCGACGCGATGCTCGCCCTGGTGCTGTTTCTCGGGGCAAAAATAACTGTCGAATTTCAGTAATTTAATATTACATGCCTCTGTTGGACGCTTGTCTGTAAATATACATGGAATGTCGATTACCTCTAGATTCGAGCGTATGGAATTGTATATTTGACTGCCAACGGAATTCCATAAAAATTACAGTAAGTACGTACCTACAGTTTATTTTTGATCCGACTGTCTTTTATTTATTTACCTTTAGGTGTCATTTATTTTTTCATGTCCTGGTTTTGATAATTATTGTGTAAGTATATTAGGTATATTATTTTAATCAATACATGTACCAGTTTTTGCCTAAATATTTATTGCACAAGTCTAACAGTAAAAGAACCTTAGCAGTACCTACATGAAGTCTATGTGTTTCCATAGTTTAAAACTAATTATTTAAGTCATCATCATCATCAGCCCACATCAGTCCACTGCTGGACATAGGCCTCCCCCAAGGCACGCCACTGAGCCCGATGGCTCTCCTCATCCAGTTTCTGTCAACCGGTCTGCGAATATCGTCGTTCCACCATCGTCGTCACAGGGCATCCTACACTACGCTTCCTGATTCGCGGCCTCCACCCCAGAACCAGTTTACCCCAACGGTCATCGGTTCTGTGACAAATATGAACCCACTGCAACTTCTGCTGGCTATTCCTTAGAGCTATGTCGGTCACTTTGGTTCTCTGATGCATCACTTCATTCCGTATTAGATCCCTCAGAGAGACACCCAGCATAGTTCTCTCCATAGCCCGCTGAGAAACCTTGAATTGGTGGACTAGTCGTACCATGAGTTCCCACATCTCGGCTCCGTATGTCATCACGGGTAGGACGCACTGATTAAAGACTTCAGTCTTTAGGCATTGCGGTATCGGTGACGAGAAGACTCGACGAAGTTTTCCGAATGCTGCCCAGTCTAGCTGTTTTCTCAAAGTTGTCTTTGCCTAGTTGCAGCGGCTGTTCTAGGTATAACTATTAAATTCCTGAACAACTTCGAGAGGAACTCGTGGTGCTCGTTTATCATGACTTTGGTTTTATCCAAATTCATGCGGAGACCGATGCGGTGAGAAGAATCAGCCAGGTCATTTAACGTTTTAGGTCTTGCAGCATCTCGCCCATATTGACAATATCGTCCTCGAATCGTAAGTGAGAGATGTTCCTGTCATTGTTATTTATTTAAGTATCAAACATTATAATAAAAGCAAAGCAAAAAGGTATTGGAAATCAAATTAGTATATACTTTGTGAAATGAAGAAAAGAAAAAAATGTTTTAATAGTCACAACAACTACCAAGACGGCAGCCACGACTAATAGTAGCCGCGACCTTGCAACTTCTTATGATTTTAATAATCCATAGATCGAATGCGACGATATCAAACCAACTCAGAACAAGTGTAAAAACTAAAAAGCTTCAGTCACATTTAAGCTGACTCATAAATTTACAATTCTAAATTCTAAATAAACAAGCTTTCAAAAACATTCAAATCTGTCCTCTCGTCTGACTCCACTTCCACACATAGCTGTCTATGTGTGGAAGTGGAGTCAGACGAGATCCCCATGTCCGTACATAGGGGACCAACTTATAACACACCACAAATCACTAGATTTCAGCATTCCTTAGGTCATACAGGACGCAATTGTCTGCGACACATACATAAAGAGTCAAAACCGCAAGAAGACGGTCTAGCCGGCAAGTTTTGAGTATATCTCGGCATGTAGCGGCATGGTAAGGGATGCCACGAGGCGCTGCCTCGCAGACTTCGCCCGCACCACAAACTTTTGCTCATTTGTAAAGCTTCGGTAAAACTTCTCTGTCCATTGTGCCCGTTTCACTTTGCTAGTTTTAATAATTCTCACAACTATCTTCGCTTTATAGGGCTTTTAAAGTGGGTTCAATTCAACCGTATTCAATATTAGAATTAATGGTGTTTTACTTTTCACGCAACCGCTTCAGAAGCTGGGTTATGTTTTTTTGATTTGAGTATATGTATGCCTATTTGTAGTCTAATCAGCTTGATGGAGCCGTACACATGTGATGGATCTGTCTTAATTATGAGAGTTTCACAAGATATAACATTATCCAAAAATTAAATAAGGCTACCGTCTGAAATATATGTGTACCGATAGGCATATATATTTCACATACATATTTTTTTCGAAATATTAGTCTTATCTATTTGCAGTCGGGGATAGTACGAAATAAATAGAAGAAACCTTCTAAATCTTCTTCTATTTACATATTTTGTATGAATCAATTGTCATCTTCAGATGTGCCGAATTTGGCAAAACCAAATTTTGATTCAAAATGCCTATTGCAGTGCTCACAATACAGTACCTTGAGAATTATAAGTGTAAGTATAGAAAGGCGGCGGCGGATCTTTTTTTAAAGGTGATTTGAATCAAGATCTTTCAAACGATTCTTTTCGAAAGCAGTTATAGCCATGAGACCAGAGCTGCGCCATTCTTGTCTGTTGCGCGAGTAGGTACTATACAGGTGTGGTTCTGTTCTTCTTGCCATATTTATGGAGGTTGATATATACCTTTTAAAGAACATAAATCAATCATTAAATGATAGACGTAAAATTATGATTTTTTTTTTTATGTTTAGTACGAATAGAAATATTGTCACTATAAAATAACCCCGTCTGGCACCGCTCTTCGCGCAATGTAGGTAAACAAGAGCACGCGCGGAATTGCCAACCTTGGGACCTATACTGAGCACTCGAGAGCTCTTATTCTGGTTGAACGTTAATCATGAATCATTAATTATCTTTTAGTTATAAGCCACTGAATTATTAATCTATATTTAATCAGTTAACATAATCCTTAACTGTTAGGTCTACAAATATGGCAAAAATGCAAAACTACACCCAGTATAAATATTATAGTAGGTATAGTACAATATAGTCTTCGCATTATTTCAATATAGTATTTTATTTACCATTTCATAATGTAAAAATATGTGGCAACATAATTAAGTGCCAATAGTAATAATTATAATCATAAAACGGCTTCTTTTATAATTATTAGAGTAAAAAAGAAAAAAGCAGACTTTTCCTGCTCTTATTCGGTGTAACGCAATGCGAGGGGCGTTTGAAGTTACCTTTCAATTAATTACCCTCCCTGTGGAGTTGAATCGTTGGTAAACTGAAACATTTTTTGCCCTGCGGGGTGCTTATTGATCCTACTACGTACCTGCAGGGCTAGACAAGTGGCAAACGCTTTGTATCTATTCCATATCGACAATCATAAACGCTTTAGCGATATCGTTCTTCGTTTGGTAGCCAAATGTACTAGGAGTTATCGAACGCTTATTCTATTCGATCGCTACGAAAAATAACAAATATAGTCTATGGTTTCGTTCTTAAATGTCATCCAAGTATCTGTCACTTGGGCATTGCAGGGCTAGACAAGTGGCAAACGCTTTGTATCTATTCCATATCGACAATCATTAGCGGCAAATGTTGCGTGACACCCACAATCCTCTGATAGGACCCTGTAGCTAAGAAGCTTAGCGTACATAGCACCTACAAAAAAAAATATCTCCGTAATATATCTAATAATAGGTCAAATATGCGCCATTTTGTAGCGTTATCTACAAGTGTTTGGCGATCGCTTCGTTTCGTACGCTTTGATTCGAAGTAGAATGTCAAACCTGCCACTTGGCTACGGTTTCGATGGGAATTAATGTACTATTCCGACGTTTCGTTTCATCGAATAGATTAGAATGACATTTGGCTACCAATTTTCTATTCTATTCGTTAGATCAAATTACTTATCGTATGTTTATGTCATTCCCATACATTCAGTATTCTATTCTATTAGCGTTTGTGCCACTTGTCTAGCCGTGCAGCAGGGCTAGACAAGTGGCAAACGCTTTGTATCTATTCCATATCGACAATCATAAACGCTTTAGCGATATCGTTCTTCGTTTGGTAGCCAAATGTACTAGGAGTTATCGAACGCTTATTCTATTCGATCGCTACGAAAAATAACAAATATAGTCTATGGTTTCGTTCTTAAATGTCATCCAAGTATCTGTCACTTGGGCATTGCAGGGCTAGACAAGTGGCAAACGCTTTGTATCTATTCCATATCGACAATCATTAGCGGCAAATGTTGCGTGACACCCACAATCCTCTGATAGGACCCTGTAGCTAAGAAGCTTAGCGTACATAGCACCTACAAAAAAAAATATCTCCGTAATATATCTAATAATAGGTCAAATATGCGCCATTTTGTAGCGTTATCTACAAGTGTTTGGCGATCGCTTCGTTTCGTACGCTTTGATTCGAAGTAGAATGTCAAACCTGCCACTTGGCTACGGTTTCGATGGGAATTAATGTACTATTCCGACGTTTCGTTTCATCGAATAGATTAGAATGACATTTGGCTACCAATTTTCTATTCTATTCGTTAGATCAAATTACTTATCGTATGTTTATGTCATTCCCATACATTCAGTATTCTATTCTATTAGCGTTTGTGCCACTTGTCTAGCCGTGCTGGTCATCCTGGGGATGGCCAGGCCTATGCCATATTCATTCGGTAAATACGTATTATTTATAAGACAATATTTAAGAACACAGCTTGAGGCCAAACACGCTTATGACATTTTATAGGACGAAATAATGAGTGGTATGGACTATGGACATGTCCTTTACTAGATATTTTTTAATCCGTCTTTACTACATGAAAGAAATTAAAAAGTCAAGGTAAGACTAAGTACGGCGGCGACTTCGAGGAGGACGCCGGCGGCGGTGTTGTGACCACCGTGCCCGTGAGCACCGTGACAGATTCCCGGGGGGCTGTAAGGCACCCCCTGGATGCGGGCTTAAAGGCAGGGCACTGAGTTCCGAGTCCAGATCCCACCTGAGTTTCCCCTCTCATGTGCCGATGCGACAGCCACGAAAGTTTTAGTGGGTGAAAATCCCACATTCCCCGGTCGACCCCAACACACAACTAAAATGCTAGTTATTGGTAGGTATATTAAATTTTTCTTCTTATTATTATTATATTGCAAACTTACCAAAAAAAGAAATGTTTATAAATACACAGATGCTTTGTACACTCAATTTTCGTGAGATCTATTGCAAAATACATGAATACCTATTACATTAGTAGGGAATCAAAAGAATCACCTCTCTCTACTATCATAGAGAAGCTCTAGAGACTCTTTTGATGTTTACCAGAAACTTTGTGATGCAGAGGGAGGTGTATTACACGGCACCATTGTAAAGTACACCCCTGAAAGCATGCCATTTGAATGCGCATTTATTATTAAAACCAGCCAATATTATGTGGACGGGCGCTACATAGTAGTTATGTAAATATGTAGCAATAAAGGGATGGCCCAGTACTAATGTTTTTTGACTTTACCGGAAAGGTACAAATATAGGTAGTAACATAATAATGATATCGTACCAAGAAAGTTACCTAGCTACCTATTGTTATTTTTAATCTCTACAGTAATACTGTGGTCGACCGGTAACCAGAAAACTTACCGACTACTTAAACTTCATTCAACCCCTTGAGTAACCACTTAGTTGGTCCTGTTTTGTGTGTCAGTAAAAGCGTAGCCAATTAGTATTCATCGCGGAATATATACCGTAGGTACACCGGTATTGAATAGAAACAGCCAAACAAAAATACGCTTATCTCGTCTTTCATGCTTTATACTTTTTAAGAGCGAATGATAATACGTTATTAGGTTCTTTTACAAGAATAGGAAGGTAGTGCCATTGTTAAAAAACTCGCTAGGTATCTGTTTATTACCGCACACGTACACACATGCACACAAACAGGTAGGTATTATGTAAATTAGTCATCGTTGCATGTAAAGCTGTACTTTATTTCTAAAAATATAAATAATAGATTTTAAAAAACACGGCTGTCAGACACATTTTTTTTTATTTACTTGCAAATAGAGGCGGGGCTAAAAAGGATACATTAAGCAATTCATCATTAGCAGCCAAAAGACGTCCACTGCTGAACAAAGGTTTCCCACTTAGAACCACTCCCAGGTTGCCATAATCCCCACGCTTGGCAGGCGGCTTGGGGATCGCAGTATAGGTGGAAGATAAATCCAAAAGAAAGACGCTGCTGCCCGTCTCCCCATTCTCGCTTAGACGCGTCTTACGACACCCAACGAGAGGAGATGAGGGGATGCAATTCTAACCCGGAACCCCACGGAAACCAATTCAGCTAAAAGCAATTCATGTTTTGAATTTCAAGCATATCCTTAAAAGGCTACTAGTTTTAAAAAAATGGTCGCATAGTTTAGGTAAATCATACTCAATTCATTTATTTGCACTAATTAGCTGGCTCATATTTGGTGTTAATGCCGCCATACGATAAAAAATGAGACCGTAACTTATTCATATTATAATTCACCGGATGTGGCGTTTTAGACCAGATATTCTTGAAGTGAAAATTGGTAGTCAATCCGTTAGAAGACATAGCTTAGTGATTCGACGCATACCACAAAAGGAGTATAAACCAAATCTGTAGATTCCGAAGTAGCTCCACTCTAGTCCTATATCAAAATTCATAGCAGCCTCCTGAGAGTGAGCTGTTCGTTTCGCATCGAATGCTAATACGTCGTCCTTTGATATAGCCTACTATCTTATTCCGTTTCAACAATAATGCAACAAATAAACTGCATTCGGTACATACTTATATTACTTTCCGTCCTAAAATAGAACCTTATTATTGTTTTTGCCCGAATGTCCCAGGAGGAGGTCTATACATATTTTTCGAGTGTAAGTATGCAAGTATTTATATGTATGTATGTCTATTTCTTTGGCACGGCCTACAGCCTAAACAGTTTGAAGGACTGTAACTTAATATTATGTCATAGATTCGTCTTAGTTGTGGGAGTGACATAGGCTATATATTTTTGTATTTTTTTTACATCCAAAAACATCACAGTATCAATTGAAAGGTCTTAACGAGATGAGTTGAGTTATATTATACATGTGTATACGTTTTATGTACGTATAATGTAATGTACACGTATGCTCATTTTGGTTTCTTCGCAGTCGGAATTTTTGTGCTTTTATAATTTATACTTGTTTAAACTTACGATTCACAAGGAGCGGTGTTTCACGTTGAAGGGGGGGGGGGGCTCTATGGCTTCTTACCTCCTAAGAAAATACACCGATTTAAATGCAGTTTCTTTCATTTAAAGCTGCTTTAATACGAATACCTACTTAAAGTTTTAAAGGTGTATTGTTTGATGAAAATCTATTTCGTCGTTTATTATGAATTCTTCTTCTTGCATCACTTTTAGGTATTTTCTAATTTTAAAATAATTAGTTTGGACTATCCGAGTACTCTTTGTCCGAGGTCCAACTACTTTGAATATAATCCTCGAAAGTGGCAGACGATGAGGTTCTTGTATAATATAGTCTAGACGGAGCTTTTTGGGAGAGAGCTTAAAGTTAGTTTTAGACTTTTCAGTATCAAATTAGTACGCGAAGTTAAATTTTAATTAGTTCTTCTTGATTGACTAGACTAGAAGATATGCTGATCTTTGAACAAAGCGAGGCTATTTTAAAATTACCTAATATAGTACGAATAGCAGACGATGCTTTTTATTTAAGGTTTTATCACATCTTTCCAATGCAAAAATTATAAATCGCAAGATCAGCACAAACCAAATAGGTACGCCATATGGCACCAACAAATTAGGAAGTGCGAATTATAATTAAAATTAGGTATACTTTGTTTAGTGTCATCTAAGATGTTATTAGTAACGAACTTGTTAGTATTGTCTACGCTATCTCGCGTTTGCTATCGGTCTCAAAGGTGTGTTTGTAATAAATGTCTTCAAACTACAAATGTCAGCACTTTATTAACTTTACTCATATGCGGTTCTACACAAAAAGTAGTATCATGGGGCTTGTTTTAGTGTGCACAAAATATGACTGCAGCAAAGAAAAAATCAAAACGATTATAAACTGCTTTTATTTTTTGCGTTGGCATCATAAATTATACCTCTCACGTTGGTACTTATAACGTTCACAAATGCCTACTGCTCAATCTTGGAAATGGCACTTAATAATAAAGACCAAACTTATATGTAAGACATGCTTGTCCTTGACTAATAAAGTGGTTATCATTGATTTCTACTGTTGTGTTATTAAGTTAATGGACTCATATTTCAAGCGACGAGCTTATCATCGCTTACCATCAAGCGAATAACTGCAATGAAAATGTTCTATGAGCTAAAGTGCGCTAAGCTAAAGCTGCGATGGCAGTACATTAAAGTAACTAATAAGAAATCTTATTAACCTATTTCTTATTGCATTTCCAGTCTTAACTTGTTTTGACGACACTAAAGACATTTAACAAATTCACCGTAACAGGACTACATAGGTTCACATCAAGAGCTTTGCTTTTAGAAACTGCAATATGGAATTACTAATTACTTTAACTTGTTAGCAAGTCACTTTAACTTGCTAATATGTCCTCGCAAAACATGCACCTGTGTAGTTATGAGTTATGTTCGTTCACGATATACCTACCTACTTAGGTCAAGATATAGCACCTGAGTTTAACAACTTTGTGACTGGTGACAATTAATGGTACATACATATTAGTAATAAGTATTTCTTATTGATGTGATGAGATGAGAATGAAAATAGCGTAATGGTAAGCGATACTCGTGCCCGTAAAAAGATGTATTTCGCGGCCGCTCGGCACCTAACTGCCGCACTGAGAAACTCCATTAGTGTTAATTAATATTATTCCAGTTGTTCGATTTTCGAAGCCAATGTCCTGTTAGTGAGTAGAGATATCGATTAGATCTCATATTCAATAATAATACCAGCCCTTGTTTATGTCCCACTGCTGGGCATGGGCCTCCCCTCAATATGAGGGGGCTTAGGCTGGCCAAGTGCGGGTTGGCGGACTTCACACGTCATTCGAGAGCTAGTTAGGCTTTCTCAGACATGCAGGTTTCCTCACGATGTTTTCCTTCACCGAAAGCTAGTAACAATCGCACAAAGACGATTCGCACATGATTCATTGAAGAAATCAGAGGTGCGAGCCGGGGTTCGAACCTGCGCACCTTGTTTCCAAGGCACGCGCTTACCATTGTGTGTGTCTCCTTTCAGTTAGGCATGACGGGCGATTGATTGAACTATAACAGATGTGTAGGTATTCGATTCTTTATTAAAGTGAGTGACAAGACCAGCAAAACGTCCGCCTGATAGTAAGCGCCAAGCCTGCATTTACTGCTCTGCACTGACATTAGTTTTAAGTCGCTTGAGCCGGGTAACTTTATCAGCTACAGTGCCATTCACACCGGAACACAGCAATGCTCACATACAGCTGCCTGCTAGATTACGGCTTAATATCTACTATGCAGTTGTATCAGCTAGTTAGGAGCTTGCTTATAATAATGTAAACATGTACAAAAACATGTAAAAATGTAAAAAAAAATATATTAGAAGCTCCACGGTATTTCCATTCGACGGCCCTATCCGGTCTGGACGAGCGTTTATCAATCATTTTCGATATCCGAGCGCCTAAAATACGGTTTGTGTGGTGATTTAGGCAGCTACAGATTGTTTTTGTTACCTCCCCCTGATATCTAATGCATGTGAATTGTTACAGAAATTATTTTCGGTTATTTTTTGGAGAATGATTGATCAGTTTCGTATTACCAAATTGCAAATAAACTGTCAAATTTTAATTACCTAAACGAAAAACAAATAATGTTGAAAACCCTTTTCTTTTTAACCGACTTCAAAAAAGGAGGTTCTGTATTCGACGCGTATGTATGTAATATTAATAGAAATGCGTAATATTCATATATGTTCGTCTATATGGGCTTCTAAACAAATTTACCAAATTTCACGAGTGTATGTATGTATGTATGTATGTATGTATGTAGGTTTGTCCGCGGATTTCTCAGAAACTACAAGTCCGATTTCGAAAATTCTTTTTGCAATAGTTTGAGTATTTTTCAACTTAGGGTAGAGTACAAGTTTCATCAAAATCGGTTCAGTAGCTTAAGAGATATAAACTTTTTATGTTTTCAGTAAGTTACTGTAATGTAGACGTTCGAGTTGCGTGATAGTGCTGATACCTATCTTGGTAAAATAAGTCACTAAAAAGGTGTTTAAAAACTATTTTAAAAAAAATAAAAACCGACTTCAAAGTAAATTATCTAAAAAGCATAAAATAACGAAAATATTATTGAAGTTGGTGCAGAATATACACAGCAGGTACGCTAACACCAACTTCAATAATATTTTCGTTATTTTATGCTTTTTAGATAATTTACTTTGAAGTCGGTTTTTATTTTTTTTTAAATAGTTTTTATAACTTATTTTCCTTATACAAACATATTAATAATATGGATAGTTATTACAGAGTTTTAATCTCCGAAGGCATTGGTGAAAGTCTTAATAATGTATTTAAACCAATAGACAGCGGTTTCAACGCCCACCATTTATTGTTAAGTTTTCGCATGTATTAATGATTTGACATTATTTTTTTATATAAAATGTGCATTAACTTACTATAGAGACCTTTATGTGGATTGTTTGAAAAACTAAGCGTGATATCAATTTATTTAAAAAAAAACTATGCCATGGTCTTTTGTTCCATTTTCAATACACAATTGTTTTCAGGTGATAAAAAATGTCACCCATATTTTCTCTGCCAGTGTTGTCTAATCAAACAGTAAACAGTAATTGGGCCCCGATAATGTAAGTATGTCTGTCATTTATGATCCGAACCTTGGTGCATATCCAGTTTTGTGACTAGGTAAAGTTTATTCCTCTCCTACAAGTACATTATGCAATTGCATCTACCTCACTGCACAGCGGGAACTGACGATGCATCTTGTATGGTAAATTATGTAAAGGTGTTCCAATCTATTCGCACGTTTATCCAATACCAGTCTAAAAATGCTTATGCCTCAAATACTTTACATAAAAATCATGTGTATAAAAAAACGATGATTCAAATGTTTACAGTGGGGTACGATGTAACGAACCGAATCGAACCCAAATCCACACAAAGTGGCATACAAATATTGCTTAAACAGTGTTATTTTTAAGCACTCTCTTTTTCGAACGTGTTTTTATTAAAATGTTTAGAATTATGTAAAAACGGTTCTTACCGATAGCCAATATCGGGGTTCACACTAAATTGAATATGTGGCTCTCTACGCTTATACAGCGAAGTTTCAGTCTATTGCAATCAACGCTTTAAGGGGGTAACATGCGCCAATGACCTTGAGAATCTGGCCGCTCCGGCCGAGAGTTGTCATCGTAGAGGGCGCTACCAGCAGATATGAATATTATATTTGAAAAATCATAGACTAAAAATATGCAGATGTGTCGAATGGAGTTTTGTTAATTTTGCCTATTCCGTTATAGAATGAAATGATGCAGTTTAATAACGGTAACCCACTGTTTTATATCTTGATTTATACCTTGGCGTGCCACCTAATTACAATCTGACAACCCAACCACTTACAGTGGTAACGTAGTTGACGTGTGGCATCAGGATACGGATTATTGCATTTCATATTCCAAACTTCATATCAAAGGTTCAGTCCGTCTATTATGGCCGATAGAATGGCCAATGCCTGACTAGTGAGACTTATACATACTTCTGTTCTATTGTTGGTGGCTAATAGGTCCGGTTACAACCGAAACGCACTTCGACCCAGCTGAATACATTGTGCCTGCCATTCGGAATCCATATACATTCGTACTGCTTATAACTTACAGTCACAGCGGATTTTTGTGTGTCTGAAGTTAGGGTTGACGAATAGAATAGAATAGAATACTCTTTATTGTACACCAAGAAGATATTTACAATATAAACTTAGAACTAAAACATAAAATGTACAAATGGCGGTCTTATCGCTATAAGCAATTTCTTCCAGACAACCATTTTGCAGGAGAAACACAATCAGAATAAATGGGCAGCTGGTGGTGTACTACAAACATATACATAGGACACACAAACATAAACTTATATGCATATATATAAATATACTCAACAGATTTCACAAATACTATACATAAACTCAATACTATACTTATATGTATATTTAATTATTCTAGTATATTATATATATATATATATATATATATATATATATATATATATATATATATATATATATATATATTATGTGTAATAAATCGTAGAACATGGTAACAATTATGTCTAATTTGTAGTTGAAGAATAGTAGTGCGATTTTACCATCTGTTTAAATGATAACAGAGTCTGAGCACGTCTAATAGGAACAGGCAGAGCATTCCACAGGCGGGCAGCCTGAACTGAAAAGGATTTGTCAAAATAGCTTGTAGAATGCCCTGGTATTTGCAACTCTAAATTCTCTGATGACCTCAAGCACCTAGAATGTGTTAAATGCAAGAATTCAAAACGACCTTTAAGATATGAAGGAGTTATGGGATTGAATAGAATACTGTATAAAAGCGATAAAATATGTGTATTCCGGCGAAGTCGAATTGGCAACCACCCGAGCTTTGCACGAAATTCGGAGACATGATCATATTTACGGAGACCAAATATGAATCGTATGCAAAAATTTTGAAGCCGCTCGAGTTTATTCAACTGGTCTTCAGTAAGATCAAGATAGCTGGCATCAGCATAATCAAGTAAAGGAAGTAAAAGTGATTGCACAAGCGCAATTTTAGTAGGAATAGGTAGAAAGTTACGTAATCTTCTCAACGAGCCTGCAGATGCAAAAAGTTTGCGACTGACCTCCTGAAGTTGTGGGCCCCAGGTTAAATTCATGTCAATGTAAATGCCTAAGTTTTTTACTTTTTTGCTTACTGGAATTGTGGTGCCATCAAATACTACTGCAGGAAGTTGTGCCCATTGAATACGCGATGTCATCCTAGAACTGCCAACAATAATGACTTGAGTCTTTGACGGATTCACAGTTAAACCATTAGCTTTACTCCATTCACTAATTTCCATAAGATCCGTATTGGTGGTATCAATAGCCTCCGACATCTTATCCAAAGGCATATGAGTGTATATTTGGAGATCATCCGCATAAAGGTGGTAGGATGAACGTAGTCGATTAGAGATAGAATTAATAAAAATAGCGAAGAGTAAAGGAGAAAGCACGCCACCCTGTGGTACACCAACAGTAGTACTGCACCAAGAAGAGTAAGAGTCCTCAATGCGAATACGCTGTCGACGGCCAAACAGGTAATTACGAAACCAGTCAATCACTGCTAGAGATACGTTAAGAGAGCTTAGAACACCAAGTAGGACATCAAAGTCAACGGTATTAAACGCATTACTAAAGTCTAAAAGAGTAAGGATGGTTAAGTTACCGTTATCCATGGCTGATCTAATATCATCCGTAATATTTACAAGAGCGGTAACGGTACTATGACCAGGGCGGAAACCAGACTGAAAGTATTAAGGAGAGAGTTCTTGATCAGGAAATTCCGCAACTGATTATGGACGAGACGCTCAAGAACTTTGGATAGGAAAGGTAAAATCGATATAGGACGATATTCGGAATAGGATATGGGATGAGGCTTTTTGGGTAAGGGTGTAATTAGGGCTTCTTTCCAACAAGATGGAAATTGGCCTGTGGAAATTGAATAATTTAGGATGTGAGTAATAATGGGAAGGATTTCAGCAAGGATAGGAAGAATAATATTACGGCTAATAGAATCACTACCAACTGCGTTAGATGTAATTGATTCTACACTCTCTTTAACGTCACAATCAGAAAATTGACAGAAGACCAATGGAGAGTAATCGGGAGATGGAATTGATGAAAGATAATTTAACGTTCTTAATTTAGTAGTATTATCAAAATTAGACGAAGCTGAAAAATGTTGATTAAGATGATTAATGTCTAAGTTTTTAGGAATAGTATCTTGGCGTGATTTACCAACTCCCATTGATCTAAGAAATTTCCAGACCTTAGCTGGATTCCCATCTTGAACGGAAGTGTGAATGTGCTGGCGCTGTGCATTCCTACACACCTTGTTGCAGTGATTCCTAGCAGCAATGTAATTCAGCCTGTTGGTCTCACTGGATATAGCTTTGTATTTCGATTTTTTTGAAACTTTCCTGCTCATAAGTAGCCTAATATCATCAGAAAGCCAAGGTGCCGGTAGATGTTTAACTTTTATTTGGCGTATAGGAGCGTGCACATCATACAGTTGAATTAAATTCAATGCAAATATATTAACTTTATCATCTAGAGAATCTGAAATCATCAAAGGATTCCAGTCAATATTGGTGGCATCCTCGCGAAGTCTATCCACATCCATACCACTAAAATTGCGCTGCGAGAGAATTTTAGCCCTAGCCTTGGGTGGTCGAACTTTGTAGGAGAGGAAGATAAGATCGTGATAAGAAAACGCATCCGCTGACCACTGACCATACTTAGCAACATGATCCAGTGACGATACAAATATAAGGTCAAGCAGCGATGGATTACAATTCGGGGTATAATGAGTAGGATTAAGAGGAAGTATAGACAAGTTGCAGGATTCTAAAACAGAAAGGAGAGTAGAAGAGCGAGAATCTTGTTTCAATAAGCAAGTATTAAAATCACCCATGATTATGCTGTGACTGTAAGAAGGAATCAAGTTTTCTAGAATACACTCAAAAGAGGAGAAAAAGTTAATATTTAAGGACGGACAGTAATAAACACCAAGGAGAATTTTAGAGTGTTGTAAGGTAACTTCTAAAAATAGATGTTCACCGGCATTTGATGGCGGTGGCTGCACTGACGAATCAATAATAGAAAAAGGAATATTTGCTCTTAGATATATAGCAACACCGCCACCACGACCAACCGACCGATCATTTCTAATGAGTGTAAATCCGGGGAGTGTGTATAAAGTAGAAGGAAGACATGGTTTTAACCAAGATTCGGAAACTAGGATAGCATGGATATTTTTACAGTCAAAGCTTGCCAGCATATCGGAAAAGTGAGCCGGAATACTTTGGGCATTGATATGAACTACATTGAAGTTCTTAGAGACATCAGAGAAAGTTGACAATAGATTATCAGATAGTGACGGGGAAATACTAGAAGTACTATGATTATCACTACCATCCGCTGTTAAAAAAGAATCGTTATCACTGAAACAACTGTCATAATCAGACATAATCTCTACCAATCTATATAATATATTTAACAATAAAAAAAAAATATAAAAATAATAAATAAAAATTTGAATAAACTAGTAATAAAATAGAAAAAATAAAATATAATATGAGTGTAGTCCACCTGCCAATGTGTTATAACAAAAGTAAAAAAACTAATAACTAATCAAAAATAATTGAAACAAAAAAGATATAATTAAAATAATCAGTAGTTAATTATATTAGAGATAAATAGAACAAAATGGAATGGAATGCCAATTTCACCACTTACCATACTGAGAAAGGTATAGTTCGACCTTATGACCACTACGAACACATTATGTACTTCACAGAAATAGGTATTGTGGGTGGTGGATATAGGTACAATGAGAATGGCAAGAAAGAAAATATTGGCCGAAAAAAGCATATGTAAAAGTATCTAACTCTATGGGCCATACTAAAAACATGGATAGTGGCGCTACTGTCCGTTAGCTTAATAGTCGCATAGATACTCTGTGGCTGCGTACAATTTTGACACTCCATCTACTGTCAGTACTGACACTAACAAAACAAAACTGATAAGAAAGAATTAACAATAACACAATTTGCAGGTTTGCAAATATTGATCGTAATTAAATATTACCTAAGTATAAATAAAATAATTCAAAAACAATCTATCTACCTAGCACTGAAGTAAACATACAAGTGTATTTATAAAAGGAACCATTAACATACAAAACAAGAAAAATCAACAAACAGAAAGTAACCTCTTATCATAATATTTGATGTAAAACAATCATTGATGTAAAATAACAATCTTTGTTACAATATACTTGATTGTTTTATTTATTTCCTTGCTGCAATAACTCGCTTAGACCTCACAGCAACTTCTGTGGTAGCTTTCGGTGGAGCCGGTTTAGTGACAACTTCATTCATAGATAAATCGGAAAGTGACTTAATTTGGCGACGTACACCATCAGCACCAATTACATAAATGCAGCCTTCTCGAGTCCAGCACTTGCTTAGACCAAACTTCTCCCGAGCAGCTAAAAATAGTGTGTGCCGTGACTTAACCAAGAACTCTGAGACCGTAACCCCTGAGCCCTTGAACTTGGTCTTGGCAAACCAAATTTTACCACGCATAGCCACATCGCTCAGCTTAATCATGATAGGCCTAGGCTTCAGAGTTGAACGGCGACCCATCCTGTGACACCGACGAATATCACCATCCGAAAAATCAGAGAGCTGCAATTTGTTCCTCACAATATTAACTACAACCTGTGTTACTACCTCATTGTCTTCCTCTGCTACACCATGCAACAACAAGATCTTCCTCCGGCTACGCATCTCAATATCCTCTATGTAACCTGCTAGTGTTGTCATCTGCTGCTGCAGGGCATTCAGAGCATCAATGATGAATGTCCGAAATGTGGCAAACTCAGCAGCCAAATCAGCGGTGGTGGATGAAGTGCTTGGGGACTTCTGTAGCTTAACTTCAAAGTCGTTCATCTTCTTATGGAACAACTCGACCATTTCAGAAAAATTAGTTTTGAGGTTGTCCATTGTAGCAATAGTACTTAGTGCAAATTGTATAAGGAGAAAACACTTATCTGGCAAGTGGACTAACTTAACTAATTGTTAATATCATAAAACATTGAAATCTAGTATCTAATCACAACAAATTTAATAAATTTAGCAACTTCAATTAATTTACGTGTCTTCAAATTGAGCTACCCTCAAAAAAAAAAAAAAAAAAAAAAAAAAAAAACCATTACGAACCATTGCGCAAGTACAGTTGCGAGTTCTTAATACATAAACATAAAAATATCTACTGCGCAGCGTCTTGCCGTGACTACTGTAAGCGTACTTGAAATGAAACTATGCACAAAGTTCTAAGGTTTCTGTTCTGCACGTCAAAACGAAAGCGTTTAACAGAGCCTTTAAAATATAGATTTTTTTAAAAGGGACCTTTTAACATATTTCCTAAATTAGTTCCAAATTCTCTAACCAATAAACATCCATCTGATAGTTGAGCTTTTTGATTCCTGGAAAAATGAACTGAAAACAAATTGACGATTGATTGCGATGTTCGAGTATGACAAAGAGAGTGACTTAAGATGCTGCAATGCATGCCAGTGGCTCTGATGAGATGCTAGTGGTATTATTAAAGAAGCGTGTAATGTATCCTATTCTAATGCCTATATTATCTTTAAGAGGGGCACAAGTACCCGAATCTTGGAAGCTTGCTAGCTTCCAACCTTACTCAAGACCAGATACCCAACGTCGTCCCAAGTCGTGCAGACCCAAATATCATTAATTATTTTTATTGTGACAATTAGTTCCATGATAAGAATAATAGCACCCATCCATCTCCTCCCGTTGGGTGTCCGTAAAAGGCGAAAAACAAGAAGACGAGCAGCAGCGTCTTTTTATTGGATTACCTACCACCTATCTGCGATCCCCAACCGCCTGCCAGGCGTGGGGATTATGGCGACCCCTCCCCTCTAAGGGAGAGAAGGCCTTTTTTCAACAGTGGACGTTTCGGCTGCTGATGATGATGTAGATGAGTTCCGTGATCGACTCCGTAATGGCCATCGAACTGAAACTATGATAAGATACTTAACTTTTTCCATAATTAAGTACAGGTAAAAACGACCCAGACCCAAGACAAACAGATTATGGTCATGCACATGAATGTTTGTCCTGTGTGGGAATCGACCCCAAGATCTTAAGATCAGCGGCCAGGGTAGCAAACTACAAAATCAACGGACCTGTGTTGTTATTCAATATACGTGGCTGCCAAAGGAAGCCGTAGCTCTGTTTGTTTGAACGCACGAATTCAGTGATAGTCTTTTTAGTGTAAGTTTCAGTTTCAAATGTTAATAGTTTAAACGACGTTCCGAGCGCTTACCCCACCTGCATGTATTTTGGGCCGGCACGTGGAAGCGATTGTCGTCCTAAAGTTGATAGACCGTTCGTGACCGAGAGAGTACGTAACGTAACTTCATCTTGAGTTCTGTACCCATCGCGGGGTTTGAACTACGTGGAGCATTTGACATTTTATTTAATTTATTCTTTAGCACACTTAAATATGTACAAGGCGGACTTAATGCCTTAGGCATTCTCTGCCAGTCTACCTTTGGATGATGCAGAGGGTAATAGTGGTAGGTGCATAGGTATGGTTTTAGAGTAACTAACATTTTAACGCGGTGGTATTTTTTCTCGTGCCTACCAACAACACCATCAGTTTATTGTTACGCAACTTAGTTAAGTAACAAGGTATTACCTGATAGTAATCGAAGCACCCACCCATAGAAAAGTCTCTTCCTGTCCCTGTCATCCAAAACTATAATTATAGCCTTTTGGTCCGATAGTTATTTTGCCAGCTACAGTGACCTTCTACTTATGTTACATAGCGGAAGAAACCTAAGATTAAAGTGGCGCCCCTTAGATAGCACACGAGTACCCTTCCAACTTAACCATCCAGATGTCTCAAAAGATGAGCAACTGTCCAATGCAACTGTCCGTAGGTAAGCGTGTCGCTCACCACCAAGCCAACCACCCAGGTACTCGACTCGTTGCTAAGTTGCAAAAACCAACATGATAGTAATAATAACACCGTTAATATTTTGACAAAAAAAAACATAATGTAAAGGATATCATAATGTATGTCATTTTGTCGACCCACACAGTATAAAATACGATTTCAATTAATAAGATCATATATGACTCTGATACGCTTTAACAGTTAGGCATAATACTCGGCGACGGTACTTTCGCATACTCTATGATGAACCAAAAATATGGTATTACTATAAAAATGTCTTTAATTAAATATAGAAGTATAGATTTCATTTGAAATGATTTATAATGTTATAATTATACCATATGTAACATATCTTAATTAAAAATTTGTTCAAAATCATTTAAAATAAATTCGTCTTGTCAAAAAAAAATCGAGCACGTCCACCCTCCATAACAGTCCACGAAAGACTGATGAAAGGCGATCGCGGGGGCGCTGCAAGGGGAAATGCATCGCGTACTTGGTTTTTCTATAATTTCTTGTAAAACATGAATGAAATTAAGAAATGTAATCAATACGAATTGTAGAATAGGTTATTATGCTTTTTATAGTCCAAGTTTGACGTCTATCCGATAAACGGATATTGAACGCTAACACAATTCATATCCAACGTAGTACATTTTTTAAATACATATTGCTTGAAAACGTTATATTTAATCCAATATCTAATCAATAAAACTATTTGCTGAAGATCTGAGGTATAAGTACATATAATTATCATAACTAATGCAATAGCGGATTGATCCATCGAACTCTTTAAACAAAGGCTATTTTTGCAATTTTACCGTTGTTACCCCCTGGCTTCATTAGCTGTGACCAGACGTTGATCGAATTGAACCAATAAACAGAAATTTATACACTGATATACTGAATACGGATCTTTAAGCAAACAACGCTAAATGTACAAATACACGATGAATATTTTAATACATGGTAGATCTTAGAATGGCATTAGTTATCTAGTTGAAAGATTTCCTTATCATTAGTTAAAAATGAATGATACCTGTAGTTTAAAATGTGGTAAAAACAAGGTGCGCAGGTTCGAACCCCGACTTTCACCTCTGATTTTTTTAATGAATCATGTGCAAATCGTCTTAGTGCGATTGTTACTAGCTTTCGGTAAAGGAAAACATCGTGAGGAAACCTGCATGTCTGAGAAAGCCTAACTAGCCTTCGAATGGCGTGTGAAGTCCAACAACCCCCACTTGGCCAGCGTGGTGGACTACGGCCTAACTCCCTCATCTTGAGGGGAGGGCCGTGCCCAACAGTGGGACATAAACAAGGGCTGGTATTATATATCTGACTGTCTGTGTTTCTTGAACTTTGAAACTGTGAACTTTGAAATGTAAAAAAGGTTTCTTGTTTTTAATCTCTGTCTTTTACTCAACCTAAGTTATTGCTTGACTGCAATCTCATCTGATATTGACGGTAAGAGTAATCGTTATCACCAGTCGCCTGGTGCCCACAGCTGAACATAGACCTCCCCATTCAAACGCCAAATACAACATACTATACAATTTTTTTTAAACATGCTGTGATGTCAACGTATGTGATAGTAATAAAAATGCTTTAACCCCAATTAAAATATACCCATTATTTAGCCCACTTACAGTTCCATAGTAGTGTAAGTAGATCAGCGAGTGTCATTCTCATTCATATTCAGTGAAGCTCGCAAGAGAAACAAGCGTGTGGTGTAATGGGGAGAAAGACGAGGTTGGTTGTAAAAGGGTGCATTTCATGAGCATTTGAGACATTACGGAGCATCGTTAGAACCGTAACAGGCGTATGTTTTAGTGCCTATATTCACGATAATAGTTGCTTTCTATTCCCTTTTAGGTATATTTACCAGCACGATATTGAGAGACTACTTGTTTGTAATTAATTTGAGTCGGAGTAAAGCGTAAGTCGGTTTCTTATCAATGAAAGATGATGTAAGGTTAGCTGTCAGAAAACTCAATGTTTGGGTTAAGCACGCCTTTGTGCATTAATTTTCTTTATTTTATAATAATAAAGAATTTTTTTTTTTTTTCATGTGCAATCTATACTTATAATAAAACTGTAACAGGTCCAATTCTGTACATTGAAGATATTTTGAAAATTATATTTGGAGGGCATTCTATAACCGATACTGAGGCCGAAAATGTCTGTATCACGGCTGAGCATCACGCCGAAACTACTGAATGGATTAAAATGAAACTTGGCATGATTTGAGATCTTACTACGAGGTAGGACATAGGATACTTTTTATCCCGTAATCTAGCACGGTTCATTTGGGAGAGGGGATTAAAGTCAAAACGGGTACTTGGTTATACGCTTGGTCCGATTTTATCAATTTTTCTTTATAATATAATAAATATTAGTAAGGGAACACTCATAGAGAGTTGTTATCAAGGTTTTGTAATCGATCTGGTTAAGCAACGTTAGGTAAGGTCATTAAATAGATGGGTGACCGCTTAACGCTATTTGAACTAAACGGGTCCGTGCTTCGGAGAGCAAGTAAAAAGTGGGTCCCAGTTTTTAACCGACTATAAAAAATGAGGTTATGTATTCGATGCGAATGTCTGTTATTCAAAGTTTAGTTAACGTTAAAATAGCGCAGGCGGAGCTGCGTGGGTCAGCTAGTAAATAATAAGAATAATAAACAGTTTAGTTACGCGATTAATGCATTTGGTAATTGGGCCGCAGAGAGTTTTGTTTTTCGTAATTTGCTCTGCTCTAGTTTTATCGGGGATTGACGTAGTACAAGTTCAAACTAAGCAATACTTTTTCCGTGACTTTATGGGTCCCATATCTTTGTAGCAGAATGTTGAAACAGTTCACATTTGGCTGATTTGACCCGACTCTAATCCGCTGAGAATAGTGAACGTTCACAATTCATTTCAAATTCAGTATCGGCGTGAAATAGTTCCTGGTTCACGCCGCTAGGCTAGATCTACGAGCCCGCACAGACTCGTAATCTAGGAGCATCACAAATGTCACCATTTGCATTTTATTGCCAAAGTTTCTGGCCGCAGTACGCCTATTTTTATGGTAAACTTATTCAAATGCACGGCAATGTCATAAATTGGGTAAAGGGGTGTCTTGGTACAGCAGGCATTGGAAAAGTTTGCGAATAAGGACTCCCACCTCGACAGACGTCACGTATACCAATTTCTGCGTCTTATACTCTATTTGAAAGTCACTCAGGACATCGGTACGCATCTTTCTCCTCAAAACTGTGTTAGATACTTTGAAGTAACAAAGAACCTACAACGTAACAAAGTACAAATGGGGTAACTACATCCAATATCATTATTAGTCTCAATATATCAATCAATATCATTATGTTAGTAGGCAGATTACAAGTATATTTACATAGTATAAAACAAAGTCACTACCCCTGTTTGTACGCTTTCGCTGATCTATTATAGGAATCGATTTTAAAGCAGTATTCAGCAATAGATAGAGTGATTCAAGAGGAAGATTTATATGTAATACGCGCAAGCGGAACTGCTCGGGTCAGCTAGTAAATTATAAAACCACAAAAAACCGACAGTGAACTACTATTACTATCCAGCCGCCGACAGGTGAATGTTTTTTTAGAAATAATCAAACAACAATAAATCATGTTTGACATTATTTTTTACCCAACTACCTACGGAACGGAGGGAGGGTTATGATTTCAACAAGAATGTATGTATGTATGTATGTTTATCTGTTCCCGCATATCTTCTAATCTACTTAACATAATTTGACAAGTAGAGTGTCGTTAGAAGCGTCTTGATTGTCCGCTGGTTATAGGTTATATAATATCACATTATTAGACTGCGATTTTATCCGTAGTCGGGTTTTAGTTTTAAACTTATTACTTGTTGATTATGTATAACCTGTCTCCCCCACAATTAGGGCGAATCTAACGGTACGTTCTAATGTGTAATCTTGAAGCTTAGCAATTCTCTGGTCTGACCGGTGGTCAGCCATAACTTCTGTATTCATATATTTATTTCTACGATTTTTTTATATAGAAAACACCTGTGTCCGGGTAAGAATAGAACCCACCCATTTCCTCCCGTGGGTGTTTGTAGGAGGCGACTAAGGGAAAACAAGAAGACGGGCAGCCTCGTCTTTCTATTGCATTACCTACGACCTATACTGCGATCCCCAAGACGCGGACGTTTTTCAGCTGCTGATGATGATGATGATGAAAAAACAACAGGGTAAGATATCTCGAAAACACCATGGCCATCCATCTAGGTTAGTGAATTTGGTATTATTGTCTTTTTCGGTTTTGTAACTTAAAAGGCGTGCCGTTTAAAATAGTATCGTGATGCAAAAACCTACCCAATAAAGCAATGAGATTCACTAACTAGATTCTTAAATAGATTTACCATACAAAGTTTATTTCGGCGCGTAATTTAATACAATTCGGCAACAATTTTATGGTAAAATATCGTGATTTTTTCTATTAGCCATTATTTTTATGACGATGATATATCAAAAGTACTACCGTTTGTTACAGCGTTACAGTGTATATTGCCAAGTCACCGTCCGTGACGGGTCCATGTCGTTTGATATATAAAATACAGATTTTACTTATGTATTCCCGAATGTATAATTTTAGCAACAAAACACTTGAGGGTAACTAAAGACATTTTTTTTATTCAACCTAATGAGGAGACAAGCGCCACGTTCAGCTAATGGTAAGCGACTCACCTGCCTATAGATGAGAAAAAGAAGTGCAGCCCGCAACTGTACTGGAGCTTCTCTCTCGAGCCATTTGTGTTATTGAAATAAATTCTTATGGTCAACATACTGTACTAACAAGAACAGTTTTCCCTTATAACTTAAGGATTCAATGGCTTTTGCCGCATCACGTAGAAGACGATGAGAAGAACTAAAACATTCGCCATCGACTGTGTGATTGCTAATAATATTAAGTGTATCTGTTGATATTCATTACTATGAAAAAAAACATATTATATGTAATAATTCTGAGAGAGAATGCCATCTAATTAATATATATGTTCTATGTAAAAGAAACCACAGATGGTAACGGTTTTTTGCTTACAATGTGGGTACTTTTATTAATCAGTGGCGTAGTCAACACCAAGGTTTTCACGCGAAGTCAGTCTACCCTACATAATGGAAGGAAAGCTGCCGATTTTCTCCCGCTGAATGAAAATCAATTTCCTACAGTTGGGAAAATTCATTTATCGACCACCTGCGCTCCGGTGCTCGATCAAGCGGAGACCAATACAATAGAGCCCACGGTCTAATCTTAAAGAAGGCGCTTTTAAAACGACTTGTCAAAGATTACCTCACAGCTTTGGAAAACTGTGTAATGCGAGACAGACCGGGATTACTTTGTAACAAAAACTCTGTTGGTAATGACAATTTTCTATTATTGAAGTTGGATTTCTATTATCAGAATAACTATCTACATAGTAGTATCCGGTAGGTACAGAGTAATCGATTTCTTTTGATTATTGTCAGTATGAATGTAGACGGCTCTTTATAAATATTTTATTTTCGGAATTAGAATGTGGATAAAATATTCCATCTAATATTCGTAATGTAACTAGATTTTAATAGTCTTACCATGCAAATAATTGTAATTGCTTCCTCCCTTTTTCTGCCGACGCAACGCTACGATTACCAGACACGCTTTCAGATTCATTAATAAGCTAGTACGATTCACCATCAACGACTGTATATATAACCGCATAACATCAGCTATTTTATCGCGACAAAAATAATGATTTAAGTAAATCAGATGAAAACCGTACGCGTCCATTCGACTAACATACTCTGATTAACAGTTCAGGACAATCGGGATGGCCATGTGAAATTTTGATCCTGCGCCTGATCAGGCTCAGTCGTGTCGGTCTATCGTCCCATCCACTTGTGAGATAAAGGAAGTGCTTAACCCAGCTGTTGACTGATCTACTCAAAAAATTGATTGTTAGATTATCTACATTAGGTATAGGTATGCTCGAAGAATGTCAGTAAGTTTAGAAAGACAAAATTATTAAATCCCAATTTCAATCTATTTCTTTTTTAATTTATTTAACAATTTTTGTACACACAAACACAAGCCAGACAAAACAAACCTTAGGATAATACAAGTACAAAGGCACAATACTTTTATTAATTAATATTTAAATACCCACACATGAAATTCAAAACTTATTGACTGTAGTCTGAGTAGGCAGGCAGCAAAATCACAACTATAGTCCAAGTTGTGTAATTAACTTCGACTTTTATTAGACCCCAGATATCATTGAATGACTACGAACGTGATAACTGTTTTTTTCAACTGGTACTTTACTCGGTGCCTAAAGCTTCATTTTAGTTCACTCAAAGCAACGTATTTGAAGTGTTTTCAACTACCTACTACGCAATATAGTTTAATGAAACTCGTTATTAATTGTAACGCCATAGGAGCACAAGTCCTTAATACACCACACCACGCTTATTGCGCGCACAAACGATTATTTAATAAAGTGTTATAGTTGAATCGTCTACGATATTGCCTACGAAAGTGAGTGGCCATAAATTTCCTGGCTAGCTACCGTTTCACTTGGGAACGAATTAAGTTAAATCGAATTACGGAGCAGTGGCATCGCAATATTTTTCCATTAAACAAATGCAAATCTATTTCAATCAATGCGATTCATCTTCCTTTTGAACTTAAGTGGAAACTTTCCAATAAATCAGCAGTATGATATCATAATATACGCTACGGGTTTCTTAAAAATCAGGCGACGATTAACTTGAAAATTAATTATATTTTTTGTAAAACAACAAAAAAGCCGACTGGAAAGAAAATTGACTTATGTTATCATGTTTATTGTGATAACATCTCTAAAAATTCTAACAAGGTACAGACTTTCCTGAAAGGTTTGTAGATACTGGCGTTCCCGATTCACGATACGGCCCCAACGGACTTCCAAAAATAGTCCGTTTTTGGAAAACATCACCTAAGTACGCAGCTTATACCTATTATTGTACTTGCACGGACGCATGTACACTCTCTTTTCCTTTACTCAAAGCAAAACCGTCACGATCGGGTAGAGATAGCCATGCCCATCCGACGCATGGATTATCTTACTCTGGAGGAAATCAGAGAACCGGCCCTATTGTCCTAACTCCCGGGGATCTTTCGAAGATTTCCCCCGCGTCAAAAAAAAAAAAAAAAAAGGTTGAACCCCCTTCACGGTTGTTTCGGTGATTATCTGCATAAGATCGGACGTGAAGCGACGACGAGATGCTTCCACTGCGACCAGTCTGACTCCGCCCAACACACGCTAGACGCTTGTCCCGCGTGGTCGTTGGAGCGTCGAGACCTGGTCGCAGTCATCGGATCGGACCTCTCCCTGGGCAGCGTAGTGTCGGCTATGCTGTCCGGGGATGCGGCGTGGGGAGCGATGGCCGCCTTCTGCGAGACTGTCATGTCCCAGAAGGAGGCCGCCGAGCGGGAACGCGAACGCGCTGATCCCGCTCGGCGACGAAGGCGCAGGCCGCGTCAAGCGGCCGCCCAACGTCTCGCTCCCCAGCCCTGAGCCCGGGGCTATAAACAACGGGCAACCTTCGGAGTCGCTGGACGCTCGGGGTGTGGGCCCTTTGAGCGTCCATTGAGTACGGCGGCGACTCCGAGGAGGACGGCGGCGGGGTTGCGACCCCCGTCCCCGTGAGCACCGTGACTGGTTCCCGGGGGGCTACAATGCGCCCCCCGGTGGCGGGCTCAAAGGCAAGGCACTGAGGGGCCCCTGGTGCAGATCCCACCGGAGAGCCCTGGGGTCCCCCCTCTCATGTGCCGATGCGACAGCCGCGGGGGTTTTAGTGGGTAAGAATCCCACATACCCCGGTCGAGCCCCACAGCTCCCGGGGATCTTTCGAAGATTTCCCCCGCGTCAAAAAAAAAAAAGGTTGGACCCCCTAAAGTCACTGGACGTTTGGAGTGTGGACCCTACACGTCCATCCATCGAGTACGGCGGCGACTCCGAGGACGACGGCGCGGCGGCGGTGGGGTTGCGACAATCGTCCCTGTGTGTGTTGTAACAGGTTCCCAGGGAGCCGGCCACGCCGGCGTGCTCAAAGGCAAGGGAAAGGGAAGGCCACTGAGGGGTGCCTGACGCAGATCCGGAAAGCCGAAGAGATAGTGCTCAAGACATGGTTTAAGTCCAAAATGTTTTTTTCTTAAGTAGTTATTCAACAGCGGGGGTTTTAGTGGGTAAGAGTTCTACAAACCCCAGTTGACACCCTACAGGGAACTTTTGATTGAAAGTTTTCCCGTGTCAACAAAACAGCGGTATTGAACTTAGGTTCCCACTGTGTCTGTCACTGGACTATCGTCCGAGTCCCCTGAACTACCTACATAAATACTCGTACATAACATATACCTATCTAAAGTTATACTAAAAACGGCTCAGTGACAAGCAATGTATCGTGGGTGGACTCCAAGTGTCAAAGTTTCACAAACCGCGGTCTCGCGTTGGCAAACTAAGCATTGCGAAGGTTATAACTGTCAAAGTTATTATTGCCAGTCTGTGTTTCAGGTTTCAGTTGCGAAACGTTTCAGCCGAGATGACGGTATTCGGCGATTCAACTCACTTCATTCAATGACAAAATGAATTTAATTAAAGTTGGAGCTACTGTGATCTTACGAACGGAACTCGATTGGGAAATCAAAATTGTAAATTTAAGTACGAAAGCAGGTATTGCACTATATTTTTGAATTTTTTTTTTCTGCTTAGTTCCTTAATTTATAAAGGTTATATCGCTTTTGTTTTCCATCCAATAAAATGCTACGTTGAAAACACCAGCCCCTAAAGGATTATGTAATTACTGCTTTGGACTTAACACATGATGAGTTTCTAAATCGTCTATCGTATCTCGCGGCGGCTTTTAATTATCGATCTCACAACAAGAAGAGCAAAGCGGAGCGTAAAAGCACTTTGTATTTACCAATTTGCTGGTTAGGTACCTAATACATGTTGCACCATAAATAGAATTTAAAGAGAAAATATCGTATCATGGCTATATAAACAAATCGTGTTGAGACTTTTGGACTAAGTAATTTTGTGCATATTTTTAATACCATTTTGTGGTAGCCGTTCAATAAATTGGCATGAAGCGCCACATCAGGACTATACGGAACTGGTATTTCCTGATAACTTTCATAAAGTTAACAGCTCTAAATCCAGTTTGATTAAAGTCCTGTGACAACTCTACAAGATAAACGTTTTAGGAAATCAACCGTTCAATTGTTGCTGCTTTTGAAGTTATTCCTCGTTCGTCGAAGCGATGTGAATCTGTTATTCATTATTTTTAGTGTTTATAAACGCCAAAAATTTTAAATTATGCTATAGGGCCTGTAATGTAGCCAAGACTTCCAAACCGGGGGAGTGAGAGACGATTAACCGTTGCAAAATAAAAATCCATTGTCATAAATCCAAGTGGGCTCCACAGCAGAAAAGACCTAGAGGAAGGCCAAGAAAGCGATGGATAAACTGTGTTGAGGAAGACTTAAGTCATAAATCCAGTCACTAAACGCAAATAATTCTTAAGTTAGGAACAAAGCTACATGAGTCAAAAGTCAAAGGGGGCGTGAAAATTTAGCTATGGTCCAGGGAGGGCGTTTTATATAAAAGGTTGGGAGCCCCTGCGCTAGAAAAGGAAAAAAAAATGGGAATAATATATCTCTTCATATGACTTAGCAAAGAGTAGACATATTTATTTTCTATTTTTAGCGTTCTGTATTGTAGAATAACAACTCAGCCAAAGGGGCAGGAAATCATCATCATCATCATCAGCCGGAAGACGTCCACTGCTGAACATAGGCCTCCCCCTTAGAACGCCACAATGAACGACAATTGGCTATTTGCATCCATCGCTTACCTGCGACGCGCACAATGTCGTCTGTCCACCTAGTGGGAGGCCTGCCAACGCTGCGTCTTCCGGTTCGTGGTCGCCACTCGAGAACCTTTCTTCCCCAGCGGTTATCGGTTCTTCGAGCGATGTGGCCTGCCCATTGCCACTTCAACTTGCAGATTCTGAGAGCTATGTCAGTGACCTAATGATACGTCGGGGCAGGAAATACCTAATGATAAATAATAAAAAAGTAACAATCTATAACTGATCTATGCAAAGTCTGTACTATGGTAACTTGTACAAACACATATTACCTAATGTTTTAAATATCTACCTCAGCAGTAATGAACGTACTAGACAAAGAGACATGTTTGGGTAGGAGTCGTACCAACAACCTTTTGGGTAAACCAGCGTTTCTAACCACTTCACCAATAGGCTTGTGACACGTCAATATTAAAAGATATAGCTTAATATTAGGTATAAGTGGTTGTCTTATTTGTTTAGGCAATTTGTTACAGACACAGACAATGTTTATTTTATTTCGTAATACTTATACTACTCCATCATTGTGTTGCCCATCTGTCTATCTTTCCGAAACTACGTGGAACAAATGTGGAACATCTTTGGAGTGGATCAGCAACGGGGTAGCTTTCAGACTTGTTCCCAAGGGTATAGGAATAGCTGGGAAGAAGATTATGCCATCCAGTTTAGATTGACGAGTCACTACATATACCTAATGTATTACAATAGATGAGATGAAATACTCTTTATTGTGCACCAAGATTACAGTCAAATATTAAATTATAATAGATTAATAGGTACAGTTAGTGGTCTTATCATTGAAACTCCATCATTGAAAGTGTTTAAAGTATTGATCCTCACAAATCAAACCTATCCATCCAGGTGATATAGAGTTCCCCATCCCTATCTCCATAAAGAACAACCTCACGGGTATCTATGAGCTTTTTTTTCAGTTTGCTAAGCTCTTGCATGAAATAAAATTACAATAAGTTTTCAACATCAGGCTTATGTGAATTTACATTCTTAGTGTGTTTTACCACAAGTACTTTTGTAAAATAGTCTGTATGAACAAGAAAATTCTTAGTACATCAACATCTTTTACAGTCACATCGGTGATTTTTTGAGAAGATTATTTAGCCAACACCACAGATTTCTGATGATCAAATGCTTCCCAGTCTTCCCAGAAACACTATTTTCTTTTACTACTTTAGTCCGATGCGCCAGCACGACGATTACATTACCATTTGGTCCATAGGCGCTCCAGATCACCTATCTTAAACACCTATGATGAAGTCTAGTGATTTGGTTACTTCATTTCTTCAAATCATATATAGAAATTATTTAGTACATGTTCCAAACATAAATGTAATAGATGGACATAAAACTACACAAAGCAAAATATTGACAAAGAATAAACATTAAATAACACTACCTGTATAATACTGTATATAAGCCGATTTTGTTTCCATTATTCCGAACTGAATTGCTCACATTTAAATTAATAAGCGGAATTGATATTCTTCATATTCCCCTATATACATGTCAAATTAAAATAGTTTTAATAGTAAGCAATAATTAACACTTTCTACGTGATGATAACGTAATCGGGATCGACAATACTGTCTGAAAACCGAATTGATGATTTTATCAAACGATTTTATCTATTAAAATCTAAAGACATTTATGGTATACACTAGCAGTCCCCCGCGACTTCGTTCGCGCAAAGGTAGTTAATGAAGAAATACCGACAAAATAAACTCAACCCGATAACATTTTGCACGACTTGGGAATCAAAATCAGGTCCATGCGATCAAAGGTCATACTCGCGCCCATCGTCACCGAAGCAGTCCAAATAAAAATCTAAAATTAAATACAAAATATTTTCCCATGAACTTTTAAATGACAATAAACTTGGGAGGATTCTTAAGGTCAAACAGTGAAATTTGTTAATACAACGGGAATATTTTTCCAAATAATGAACTAAAATACACGTAGTTTTCTTTTTAAAGCATCCAAGAACACTATGCCGAATGACACCATAATCCACTCAGCATGTTTTTAGGTTTCCATACCTAAAAGGTAAAAAAGGAACCCTTATGGCGGTACTTCGTCTGTCTGTCTGTCTGTCTGTCACATGTATATATTTCAAGAACCACTGGCGCTATCGATTTGATATTTAGAACAGTTTTAGATCTTACTTGTTGGATAAGAATACTTATCGCAAATTAAAAAATATTTTATCTCTTTTACTGTTATTTTAATGGGGGCCGGTGTCAAAATTTCAAAGAGGCTACTATATCAAGTGCGGTATCATATGAAAGGGCTTCATTTGCAAATTTCAAAACAGTTTTTTTTTTATGTCTCGTGTTTTTTTGGCTTATAACAAAAAATGTCACAAAAAATACCGTTCCCCCTTATCTCCGAAACTTGTGAAGGGAAAAATCTGAAATAATTATAGGTAATAGAGGTCTATCTATATTTTAAAGAAAAAATAAAATGAAGAAAAAATAAAGTGGTACAGTTTTTTAGTAATCCTAAAAAACCTCTAGAAACAAACTTAGTTTTGCGGTTGGGTTTTTGCTATAAGAGGAATATTAAAAGAACTTTAATACGTGCAAAGAAGGTAGGGAACCCTCGATGCGCGGGTCAGACTCGCACATGACCGGTTTTTTTTTAGATTTTTTTGGTTCGATTCGGTACTTTTTTGTTTCGCGGGGGAAACCTTCAAAGGGTTTCCGGGAGCTGTAGGGCTCGACCGGGGTATGTGGGATTCTTACCTACTAAAACCCCCGCGGCACTTGAGAGAGAACCCCGGGCTCTCCGGTGGTATCTCGATTCGGTGCCTAGCTTCGAACCAGAGTATCTTCCGTACTAAAACGCCCAGTACTCAATGGATATCTAGCACCCACAACCCAAACGTCCAACCGACAACTCCAAAGGTTGCCCGTTATTTGTCCGGGCTTATGGCTGAGGATAAAGGCGGCAGCATTTTTTTTTTTAGGCGGCACTACTAAAAATGTAAGACTATTAGTAGGACGAAGTAGAGTTTGAGAAATTTTGAGGGTCTCTAGGTCAAAGTGGGACCCAAAGTCAAAATCTCGAGTGTGGTGTCTTACGATTTTCATGATAAATATGTGGGATATTTCAGGGACAAAAATGGGTTACTATAAAAAAACGTTATCATCATCATCAATCAATATATATAAAAGGATAAGTCCTGACTGACTGACTGATTGACAGACAACGCATCGAGGGTTCCATACCTTCTTTGCACGTTTTAAAATAACTTTAATACGTGCAAAGAAGGTATGGAACCCTCGATGCGCGAGTCAGACTCGCACTTGACCGTTTTTTTTTTAGTTTTTTTTTTGGTTCGATTCGGTACTTTTTTTTTCGCGGGGGAAACCTTCAAAACGTTTCCGGGAGCTGTAGGGCTCGACCGGGGTATGTGGGATTCTTACCTACTAAAACCCCCGCGGCTGTCGCATCGACACATGAGAGGGAACCCCGGGCTCTGCGGTGGTATGCTTAGATTCGGTACCTAGCTTCAGAGTCATAAAATAAATTAGTTTTTGTTAAACTCTTTAAAACTGTTAATTTCGATAAATTTGGTTGGGTTCAGTTCGGATTTCTACTATCTGAGGTATTAAAAGAATAGGAAAATAACATTTATATGTGCAAAGCAGGTATAGAACCCTCGGTGCGCGAGTCCGACTCGCGCTTGACCGGCTTTTGTTTTTTGGTTCTATTCGGTACCTAGCTCCGAACCGGAGTATCTTACCTACTAAAACGCCCCGTACTCAATGGACATCTAGGGCCCACAACCTAAACGTCCAACCGACAACTCCAAAGGTTGCCCGTTATTTGTCCAGGCTTATGTCTGAGGAGAAAGGCGGCAGCTTTTTTTTTTATTCAGCAGCTTGACGCGTGTGCACGCGGTGCAGGATACGCGCGTTTGCGAACACTCTCGACAGCCTCGTATTGAATTGAAACCTTGCGTGCATTTAGAAGCCACACTCGCGCTAACGCAGCAGTTAGCATAATAGTTTAAATAACTAATATAATCTTTTCCCATCACTTTTAAAATCATATCAAATTCAAATGTTAAACATCGATGTCGTTCTTTAGTTTTAAAACCCATGATATAACGCATACCTGCCGCTTATATCATAAATAAATACCAGTCAAGTGTGAGTTGGACTCACGCACCGAGGGTTCCATACCATCTTTGGATGTATTATAGTTATTTTACTATTAATGTAATTAACATCTCAGATAGCAAAAAAAAAACAAACCACAAAACTAAGTTTGTTTGTCGAGTTTTTTTAGTATTACTATAAAACTGTACTATTCAGAATGATTTTATTTTTCCTTTAAAATATAGATATACATATTATAATTATTACCCATAATTATTTCAGATTTTTCCCTCCACAAACTTCGGAGATAAGGGGGGTATTTTTGGTGGTATTTTTTTACATTTTTGATTATCAGCCAGAAACTACGTAATATAAACCAAAATAAAATTGTGTTTTGAGATGTACGAATGAAGCTCTTTCATATGATATCCCACTCGATATAGTAGTCACACTTTGAAATTTTGATGATCCATTTCAACTTTAAAAAAACTAAAACAAAATTTTTTTTTTTCATTTGTGATGAGGTTGGGTAAGAAAGATCGAAAAATGTACCAAGTTTCAAATCGGTAGCGTCAGCTGATCCTGAAATTTATAGGTGTGACTGACAGACAGACAGACGAATTCAGACCATAAGGGTTCCTTTTTTACCTTTTAGGTATGAAACCCTTAAAACGGTTTTCAATTACCTTTTAAAAGACACCATACGCGAGATTTTTAACTTAGGGGTCCTATTTTGACCTTAAGACCCTCATAATTTCTTAAATCTGACTTCGTCCTAATAATACTCTTTCATATTGTATCGGAAAACAGTGATAGGTGTTAAGAAATGGTAAAATATTTTTTTTTATTACCGAATTTATACACCTCCCAAATTTCAAGTCTCTAGGGCCACCGGTTTAGGCTGTGCGTTGTCTGTCAATCAGTTTTTTTCAGGACTTATCCTTTTATATATATTGATTGATGATGATGATAACGTTATTTTTATAGTAACCCATTTTTTGTCCCTGAAATATCCCACATATTTATCATGAAAAACGTATTTCATTTACCTTTTAAAAGACATCACACTCGAGATTTTGACTTTGGGTCCCATTTTGACCTTGAGACCCTCAAAATTTCTCAAACTCAACTTCGTCCTATTAATACTCTTACATTTTATGGTGAAAAACAGTGAGAATTATGAAAAAAAAATCCAAATAATATTTTTTGTAAGTTTGTGGTCCTGTATCTTCTTCTATATATTTTGTTTTGAAAAATGCTAAGACAGATAACTCTTTATTTTCTTTAAGGAATCTACGTGTTTAATTTCATGGTTCTGGTACCACACGGTTCTATAAACCATAAAAACCCCTTTTTGGACTCCTTCCGATGTGAATTTTGAAAATTCCGTTCTTAGTGTGCGGTTACGTACTGTGAAGAATCTACTCTCCAAATTTCAAGTCTCTAGGGCAAGCGGTTTAGGCTGTGCGTTGTCTGTCAATCAATCAGTCAGGACTTATCGTTTTATATATCGATACCTCGGGGCTCAAAGGGCGTAACCACCATTTTGGCGAAAATGACTTTTTAATGCAGCCCTACTCAGTTTTTTCTGCTCTATCGATCTGTATATTTAAAATCTTCCAATTCGCCAAAAAATGGTGTTTACGACCCCATTTTTTGTAGAAAATAAAACAGATATTTTTAGTTTTTGTGTCGTAACAGCAACCACTGTTAATTATCATAAACGCGATGGTAGTAAAGGCCACCGTAGATTATACAAACGCTTTTACGCCTAACAATTTTCAACGATATATTTTTAGTTTCGGGTCGTAAACGACATACCTAGTAACATTATGGTGCTTACGCCCGAACATATCAATTTTTAAAGAATCAACTTGCCCGATACGCCCTTAATAATTTCTGTTGGTCTAAAATAAAAGGACACATACACCCCAAAAATCAATGGATGTGTGATGAATGATGGTTGTAACCGTCATCTTGCCTACTAATTCAATCAGTTTGTTGACAGTTACTTTGTTTTCTTCAGTTGATTAAATATCAATAACAATTTTATATTATGGAATTTATTAACTTGGCATACCTATTTATCAACTCAGATAACAAATTATACAAATAATTATTGATGTTACCTATACCTAATTACCTGTCTTACCCAAAAACTATTCAATAACACATTTTATTTATAAGTAGGTACTAATATAATAAAGCTGGATGGAACAGCTAGTTCATTTTTTTATTTATCCTATATTGTCCCACTGCTGGGTAAAGGTCTCCCCTATGACCATCCACATATCCCTGTCCTGAGCCATCTCAGACCAGTCCTTCCTAAATGCGTCTAAGTCGTCACGCCAACGCTTTTTAGGCCTTCCACGACGACGACGTCCATCCTTCGGCACCCATTGTGTGACAACCTTGGCCCATCTGTCTGCCTTCATGCGACAAATATGTCCCGCCCAATCCCACTTCAGCCTGGCAGCTATTTTCCCTACATCGGCAATTTCTGTTTGGGAACGTATAACTGTATTTCGAACGTGATCAGTCAACTGAATGCCCAGCACGCTACGTTCCATCGCCCTTTGGCAGACCCTGAGTTTAGACTTTTGAGCTTCAGTAAGTGACCACGTTTGAGCACCGTAAGTTAGAATGGGCAGTATACACATGTCGATGAAGTCTAGTTCATTATAAAAGGAAAATGATAAATAAAGATCACTATACATAATAAAAATATTTTTTATCAAACAATCTAGGTATCGCCACAAAATTTAACACTATTAACTAACCATCTTAAAAAAAAACAAGGAACTCTTGAGATCAATTATTGTAATTTTTAAGACTTTTGGTGACCTGTTAATAGGTGGGTACTTTAAATCTACATAGACCTATGAATACCTAGGTATACCTATGTAGTTACCTACCTAATAACCAGCCACCAAAAGAATAAAAAAGGTTAATTATATGATCTCAAGATTGGTTTATTTATTTGTATTCATACTTGATGTACACATTGCAAACACAGTTATAAAATACAAAAAACACACAATATTATGTACTTAACCTAATATGAGCTCTCTCCCAGAAGGAAAGAAGAAACAATGAAAAGGTAGGAGCAAGTATACAATTAATAAAAATGAAATATAATAATAACACATACATATTATTATATTTATAATAAAATAAATAAACTAATACTATAAAAAGGATACATATAAAATATTAAATGAGATCTATCTGGATGGTTAGGTTGTTAGTGCTAAATTTGAAGATACCTAGATTATTTAATAAATTACCTACATAATGTGATTTTTATTTATCATTTTCCTTTTAAAATGAAAACTACCTGTTCCATGTCATCTTCATCCACGAGAAACGTTTTTGCTTCACCCCCGAAGGTCGTAGCGTGATGTTAAATACCTTCCTCAAGAATTGAACTATCAAATTCAAAAATATTTTTTTCAAATTCGACTGTTAGTTTCAGAGATTAGCGCGTTCAAACTAACTCTTCAGCTTTATTATATTAATTTGAATAGTTTTTAGGTAAGACATGCAAGTAACTACTGGACTAGGTAATACCTATCAATAATTATTTGTATAATTCGTTAATAAATAGCAGTGGCGTGCATACATTTTTATGCCAGGGTAGGCAAAAAAGAAAATTTCTTGGAATAGATATTAAATAATAGTCATTAAGAAGAGGGTAGGCACAGTCTTTTTGCTTGTATGGAGTGCACGCCATTGATAAATAGGTATGCTACGTTGATAAAGTCCATATAAAATTGCAATTTATATTTAATCAACTGTATATATCAAAGTAACTGTCTACAAACTGATAGAATTAGTAGGCAAATTGGCGGTTACAACCATAACTCATCACACTTTCATTGATTTTTGGGGTGTAACCGCCCCAAACATGCAATTTTTCGGGGCGTATAGGAAAGCTAATTTTGTTATTTTTAAATTTATTCCAAATATAATATTACTGTGTTCTGCATCAGAAAAAAATAAGACTTTTGGTGTTTAAATGGTTTATTTAGGTCAAAAACCAAAAAAGTTATGTCAAAAATAAAAATTATTTTTTTGTTTTTTGGCTGTCCTGAAAAGTCGAGTTTTGGTGCTTACGCCCTTTGAGCCCCGAGGTATCGATATATAGATTAACAGGGCATACATTATTAATGCTTTAAAAGTCACTGAAAGTAGGTACCGTATCGTCTTATTTTCTACATTAAAATTAAATATTACAGCAAAAACATTTTTAAGTGGTTTTCCATCTATTACAATATATTACTAATGAGCTCCGAGAAGCTTAATACCTATGAGTATTATGTAGAATAAAGATTAGTACCTACGCTATAAATTGTTATCAAACCATATAAATCAAAGTTCGAACATATGTACATAATAATTAATGTTATTTATATGCATAGTAGTGGTCAGCAAATAAAGATGATTTGATTTGTTTTTGATTTGATTTAATTCGGTGTAAAATTACCTCAAGTATGTTTTGACAGAAAGTGAAAATTAAATTCTTCAACAATTTACTACTTACTTTTATTTAATTTATATCATTTAAATATTTAATTAACATTAAATTAAAATAAATAAATATAAGTAGTATGAACCTCGATTGAGGCTTGAGGCCTCGTTACAGCAAAATTCCATTTGGCGAGCTAGGTGAATTGAATGCGATAAAGAATTTACAGAGGTCCTCGGACCCTCGGTATTAACCGACGGAGCGGGGCGGCGACATTAGTGCTTTGACAGATGTTTGGTTGTGAGAAATATTTCGTTGGGACCTGTTCCGACTACATTATAAAATAGCGCTTTGTATATTACAGTTTTGAAGCTGGTGTAGCGCAGACTATATTTACTTCATATATTCTTCGTGTATTTATCTTTAGATTTTTATCTCAGTGCAATGGTGAGACCCTTCAGTGTAGTCTTTCAAAATTAAATATTCCGAACAGCTCTAAATTATTAGCTTTTTGCTATATTAGCTGCATACTTTACGATTTCACACAGTGCGATCTGGAAGAGGCGACAGTAGCTAAGCTGAAGAAATTTCTGTTTTCTTCTCAGTCAGTCAGTTTTATGTAGTGTTAGCTTACCATGTTTAGCATCTAATTATTTTCATCATATTGCAACTTTTAAGTTTTCTTCTGGTCGGCTTAATTATATCTTAAAATATTTTATTTTTTTACTTTTTTAAGTCATACTATGAAAAACTTTAAAAACAAAGGGTTTTACAGTAAATATCCTTTATTAGTTCTATTCTATTCACATCATTCATGTTCACCTAGAAAACATTTATCCGATTGTTATAACATTATATAAGAGAGTATTTTGTTAATTCATTCTTAAAAAAAAAAAAAAAAAACATAAATCGGTGCATAATTAACAAAATGATGGGCAGAAATTGGTACATTTAAAAACAGACGATTTGACATAAACAGAATGGTATTCATGAGATGATTTCAATTAGAGATACATTTATATAATACTATAATTTACAATGCTCCAATATCTCCTAGCAGTATACACTTGACGACCTATTCTCATACCTACAAAACAGAAAGATGTACCTATAGACATTTTAATCCATTTATGGACAGATTTGTTTTTGCTTATATGTAGAAGAAGAAGAAATAATATTTATTTACTAGAAAAACGACGTACACAATTAAAACTATGATAAAAAGCAAAATGTTTACATGTAGATTAATAGTAATTATATATGTACAGAGCGAAACTGAACGCCACAATTCCAGCAAATGAGGTTGGCCCTCAGCTTATAGCTGAACGAGAAGCTATGTTACAAGTCCAGCACTGGTTTTCGTAGTTAACATGTAGTTAACTTGAGATTATTCTAATATTGGGTGAAATAAAACACAAAAAATTATTGTCAACAGGCATCATGTGGGGAACAGCGCCACTGGTGATATGGCTGCTGGCTGTGTCACTAGTGGCGCTTGTCTTTGCCGAGCCCGGCACTGGCGGCGACACGTCCGCCGCGGCGCAGGCTCCGCCGCGAACCGGCGCCCCCCTCCAACCGACGGCGCCCCCCACACGCCGGCAAGAGCGCCGCCAGAAGAACCGTAAGCGCACCACCACCACCACTACCACCGCCGAGCCGGATGAGGAGGACGAGACGGAGCCGACGACGACGCTCACAACCACCACGGTGGACCCGAGGACTTTCGATCACAGTGAGTACCTATTGTATGAACCAGCTAAAATTTGCTTTAAGGGCGACTTCCGACTGTAACACATTTTAATTAAAGTAAAATAACGTATTTCAGTTTTGCTGATTCAGAATCCGCTACGACCAGACCGTGAATATCTCTCAATTGTTTCATCAAATGGTTGCATTGAATTTTACTTATTTATTAATTTAAACGAGACTTACAGACGGAGAGATGTATAGTTACTAAAATTAAATTACTGAAATTACTACTGACACAAATCCCGTAGATTATATTTTAAAGGCTATTTAAAGGTTAATTTGAAGCACAGTGAATTCAAAAATTAAGCGTGATATTATATATTTTTTTAAGTAACATACTTTGGGGTCTCTTGAAATTCTATTGTTTTCCAGCAAAATATTTAACTAGTTAGGAATAGACCAGCCATAGCGAGCAAAATTATAACTGGTCAGATAATGTTGTCGTTTATTTACGCGAATACCTACTACACATTGTAATTAAAGAAAGTAAAATCTAAAATAAACCGCGATATATTCCGTAAGAGTAAATGAGTTACAATATAACTAGTCAGGTTACTCATTCAGCGTGCGTACGCACTAATCCGATAAAACCTAATTTAATTGGTGATCAAAGTGATATAAACTATTTAGTGATGCAGTATTGCAAATCTCACTATCATAAAATGAGACTACCTACAGTTTCTTTTTTAATTTCCTAAAGAGTACATATTATATTAAAGAAAAGGTGTGAATTGTAGAAAGTGATGCTATTACAGTAATTGTATGAAAAAACTCCCAAAAGTTGTTTTATATCCATGGGAGCTGGAATCGGTTTCCAATCGCAGTTTTCCTTATTTTCCTAAAAAATATTTCTTGTAATTAACACTTTTTATTTTATTTAAAGTTCATTATTAACTTTAACGGGTCTAATCTATTTTTAAAATCATTTTATTATACGCTTTAACTATTTTTTTTTACCTGAAACTGAAAATGTAAATAAATTTTCTCAACATGCTATCATGGTTTTTGCTTAATTATGCCGGATCACAGTGGACGTGTAGGCTGCCCAGCGGTGGGAGATAAATCATAGTATAATTAAGCGCTCGTTACTTTCTACGTGACCGGTCCATCAACTAATTAATCTCGGGAGCATACCATGACAAATGAGATATTTTTTGCCGACATAAGCTATATTTTCTTTCACCTTATGTATTAGAATTGGTTGGCGGTTATTATTTAGAATGTATAATTATAAACAGGCAGTTAAGTCTCCGCACTCACCTTTTTTTATTCCAATTTACAATACCCTCTAAAAATTACAGATAATTTAAATTCTAAAGTACCTAATAAAATTCAAACACGTACTGACACTATTACGTACAACTTTCATAAACAAGCAACAAATCTCACATTGCACAAACAAATTGTCAATGGGCGTTAATCGCCTCCTAGAAGAGCTTAGTGCGAAAGTCGTATTGCTACTATATACACTACCGTCCAAAAGTTTGGAAGCACATATGTTTTCATACAAAATAAAACTTCGCCCACAATCTTCGGTAAAAATTAGTAATGAAATTAAGTTTTACGATCTTTTACGACTGTTTACACGAAACAAAAGAATTCTCCAACAATATTCATCAAGTTTTAACAAATTCCCCGATTTTGACGAAACACGTGTTTTATGACTTAAGCAGTTGGGTGCTTTCTTTTATGCAATGGTGTTGTTTTATTGTACATTTTTGGTAGTTTTAACTTTTTGGGACCTAATTTAGTCGCACTTGAGCATTGGCACGCAAGGGTTGTGATATTAACATTATCTGTATTCAAAAGATTTCGACTCCTCCTAGACCGTACTTTTTCTTCTGAAAATGGCAAAACGCAAGCAAATTACACTGGAACAACGAAGCGCTATTTGTACTCTACGCGAGGAAGGATACAGTGAACGTCAAATCGCAAAAAGACTCGGAATTTCTTGTAAAGGTGTCCACTACACGCTTGCAAGAAACCAAGAAACTGGGAAAAATGAAGATAGAAAAAGATCTGGCAGACCCAAATCCACAACAAATCAAGAGGATAACTTCATCAGGGTTCTCTCTAAACGGAATCGACGCTTAACTGCACCACAAATCACAGCAGCTGTAAATGAAACGCGAACAACACCCATTTCAATAACAACGGTTAAAAGACGTCTACTGTCTGCGGGACTAAGAGGATGTGTTGCTGCTAAAAAACCCAAGCTCACGATTCGACATAAAAAAAATAGACTGGAATGGGCTAAGACGCATAAAAACTGGACGATACATCAATGGGAAAATGTCCTTTGGAGTGACGAATCGAAATTTCAAATTTTCGGGTCCAATAGACGTGTTTTTGTACGCCGATCAAAAGAAAAGAGGGCTTAAGAAGCATGTACAGTGCCTACTATCAAACATGGTGGTGGTAACGTAATGGTTTGGGGGTGTTTTGGCAACAATAAACCCGGAAATCTTGTGAAGATAACCGGAAAACTAAACAAGGAAGGCTACCTGAAAATTCTTAAAGATTCCGCCATACCCAGTGGACTGAATCTCATTGGTCCCGGATTTACTTTTCAACAGGATAATGATCCTAAGCATGCGTCGAAACTTTGTCAGAACTTTTTAAGCAAGGAAAAAGATGAAAAGATTTTAAAAATCATGCAATGCATCTCAGTCTCCTGACCTTTCTCCCATTGAACTTGTTTGGGATGAACTCGACAGAAGGGTGAAAAATCGATCTCCAACAAGCTCAGCACATTTGTGGCAACTATTGGAGAGCGAATGGAACAACTTAGATGAAGATTACTTTAAGAAATTAATTAATAGAATGCCTAGAATATGCGAGAAGATAATAAAAGAAAAAGGTGGACACTTTGATGAAGCTAAAATTTAATTTAATTTTCATATTGTATTTTTAATTCTTACTTTTTTCAATTACTTTTTGTTTAATTTTTTTATTTAAGACCAATATAAAAAAATACTGGCGGCTTTGTTGTCTTTTATTTGATTTTACCTTGCTGCTTCCAAACTTTTGGACGGTAGTGTATGTAGTTAAGTATATATACCTACATTCTAAGACGCATAGTTTAGTGAGGGGTCCAAAGAATGGTCCATCAGCGACGTGAGAACATCCAAATTGTTTGTCTCCCAACAACGGACCGGGGCGTAATTTGAGAGAGTAACTCTAAAACGGACCGGTCATCGGAGGAATGTGCTGAGTTTACGGACCCAACCCCTCAGTCTGGGGCACTTTTAATTTCAAGAGGTTATATTGCAGCTCCATCGTGTTGGGTAAATATTTTTGCAATTTCGATTTAACTAAAAGCTAGTAAATAGAAATGCAGAAATATATAAATTATAACACAGTGTATTTTATGGTAACTATACAGCGTGTTAATTTAGTAATGAAAAACCTAAAACTAATTCGTTCGGTATCGAGAGCAGAGTTGAAAGTAGTTTTTAATATAGGTTAATCTATACCATATTTATATTTATTAATTATGCCAAGTCTACAAGTATAGGCGGTTTACTCAATATGGAAGCGTTAAGAGGGTCATTGTCGTCATCAGCTGGAAGTCGTCGACTGTTGAACAAAGGCAAAGGTTATTAACTTCCAACGAACCCAAACGAAACGTAAGGATATAGAGTAATAAACAAACAGAATAATTATAATACTAAAAACACTAAAAAAAGATCCTCGACGATAATGTATTAAAATACTTTTTAAATATAAAATTAGGTTACGGTGTCTGAGGTTTTGCGTTACATCGACAGGTTGTATAATATTAGTTAATATATTATTATATAAACATATTACTACTACTCTCACCTATACTGCGATCCCCAAAACGCCTACCAAGGGTGAGGATTATGGCAACCCTCTATATTCATATTAATGGTAAACTACTTATGATTACTTTTTCAGTTACTGCGTCAGAATATTAATTATACTTAATCGAAGAGTTACTATGAGTGTGTACAATAAAGTCATGTGTAGTTTTGACAGTTCAATTTTAAATTATTACGCATTCTGTTTAAAATGGATTTAAAGACACCAAATCCTTGAGTGTCCGATTTTTTAACAGATCAGTGAATTATATGCAATTTTTGTTATTCCCTTAACTATGTTGTAGTGTTTGCATGCTTTCTTTCTTGGCAAAATATGGAGAGACTTTTTAATGTATATTATCTGTATAATACCCATATTTGTGAACAATAAATGATTGATTGATTGATTGGATTTTATGAATCAAGTAATATCACTCACTATCCAAGATATTTTAGTATATGAATCCTGTGAGCGCACGCGTGATGTGCTAAATATTACTAATTGGCATGTCGTTGCTCCGGCCAAACTTATGTATGTTGTACAATTTACGTAAGTATATAAATTAAATTTATTTTTGAATCTTCTTATATTTAAAATAAGCAAGATTAACTATAAGAGGTGTACCCAGAGACGATTTATTTGAATATAATAATAATATCTAGGGATAACCTACATCGACATCTGATACTAAAACTAGGCAGCGACACATACATATTACATCTACAAATTAATATATACCTAACATGTACAGATAATTTAATATTAATAAATCTTAAAAATTAATGAGACTGGCATTCATGTAAATCTTAAGTTCTGCCATTCACAGTAAAAGCAGGACCTAGATAATTTATTTCAGAGTAATTAAATAGGATTACAATAAAAAAGTATGTTTCCTGGTCGTGATTTTCGAAGAATGAGTACAAAAACTTCAAAGTTTGGGCCCTGAGCAACCTCTACGGACGGCAGTGGGTGACGGCGGGCGGCGGCGTCATTTCACGCCTCTTGGACGCGTATCGAACCAATATTAGGTTTATTAGATAGATGGGCCATCGTGAAAAGCGATTTTTCATTTTTTGCCATTCATTATTATCCCTCCTTAGTAAGTTCGCCAAATAGAGTTTATCTGAATTGATTTTATTGAACATTGTAGATATTGGTGTCTACTTCATTTGAATTATTATAACTTGATCCGTTTATTGAAGCTTTGTAAATCAAACAATGATGATAATGTATGTTTAGTAATAGGCAAAGTTATGAAAATAAAATCTACAACTAATATTATTAAATATATGCTTATATATAATTATTATTAAACATTCATATATAATTATTAAATACAAACTAAATACTATAAAAAAATAAATGAATTAATCTGAAGGTCATCAGAATAAAACGGCCTGTATAATATTTAATCACCATCATCTTTAGCCTCTAGCCAGCTAAGCGGGCTTTATCCTCGGATTTAATTAACCAAAAGTTTAATTAACCAAAAATGTGATATAACCGCTACATCGTAGGTATAAATTAGGACGATCGAAATAAAAGTTCATGTCCCGTTTTATAGCGACACAAAATCCTTCCTGTGCATGACAGGCGCGGGGCGTAATGGCACTTGAAATACCAACGCCCGTAATAAAACAATGATTAAATAAATTCCCTAACTGATGTCCCATTAGGAGTGGACCTGAATGTATCCACCGCGCATTTGTATAATATGACCATGACACAGACGTACGCATGGAAATTAACGCAATTATATTTTAACACAAGTGTGTAAGTATATAAAAAAAAAACACATTTATGTTGATCATAATCACGCTTCTTAGGATACAATAGTATTTTTTTAGTCATCAGTTCACAATGTTGCCCCAATTGAGAAAAAAGTACCTAAGAAAATTAGGAAATTCTATGGACTATCTATTTTCTATATTACTATATGTTATTTATATATATTTTTTTATTACAGTCATAATATGATGCGGATAAAACCATAATTGTGTAAAAAATAATGTAATACTAAACATTAAAATAATAACACCTCACACATCATACCCCTCCATATATGGAATATGAGACCCACCACAAGTAAAATGTTGTATATGTGTATTATAAAGAAAATAATGTTCTAACCATCAAATAAGTTTAGTCAGTATTATCCAACTGTCAAGTGCCATTACCTCTGCAAGATGCAGGAATATACAAACTAGATTGCGATTCTGGGCTCTTAAACTTCGGACAAACGAAGAAAGCTGTACAAACACCGCGTAAATAAATCCAAATTAGTTTCATTTCAATGTGTAATATACGCGTAAATATCGAATATCATTCAGCAAAGTCATAAAGTCTTCTAAATATTGTCTGACAAGACACGTTGCATGTTGATAACGAGAACATTATTTCAATTATCCATAAAAGATTCATAAATGAATTAATAAAATAGCCTCTTCCTTTTTCGGAATAACTGAATATATAATATGTACATTAATTGTATCATTTAAGAAAATTTCATAACAAGAAATACGCTGACGAAAGTTCTCGACAATCTTTGAATATTGTACTGTTAATGACTACGCCGTAGCTCTCTCTGTAATACAGTTAGTTTAGCTACGGTTTCTTCGGAGTCGCTGGACGTCCGGGGTGTAGGCCCAAGGACATTCAGTGAGTACGGTGGCGACTCCGAGGAGGACGGCGTGGCGGGATTGCGATCCCCTTTCCCGTGAGCACCGTGACTGGTTCCCAGGGGGCTACAATGCGCCCCCCAGTGGCGGGCTCAAAGGCAAGGCACTGAGGGGCCCCTGGTGCAGATCCTACCGGAGAGACCTGGGTCCCCTCTCATGTGCCGATGTGACTGCCGCTAAAACCTTGTTTTAGTGAGTAAGAATCACACATACCCCGGTCGAGCCCCACAGTTCCGGGGATCTTTTGAAGATTTCCCCGCGTCAAAAATAAAAGCTACGGTTCATACGAGATGCTACGAAACGTGAATCTGTCAATATAAGTTATAAATGTATGTTTAGCTGATTTTAATCTGAATTCCCTATGCAATCAACAATCCCTATGAAATTAATCAACTTAATAATAATTATAACCGCGAGAAAGCATTCAGTGCGTACATACCGCCAGACTTAACACCTAAGTCTGGCTGCAAAAAAAGGATAAAACTTTTGGAACAGTTCTTAATCTCTTCCATCATGTTTAACCATATCTAATACTGACTGTTATCAGTCGGAAACTCAGGAAAACTGGTAATTTTTTAAATTTCCCCCAGAAGTTTCTAAAAGTGAATCAACATTAATATTTTACCGTTCTCACTAACTTTGGCCTAACTCAGCGAAGTTATATTTTGACACGGATTTGAGTGTTCTTGTTTCTGACATGATTTTTATGACCTTTTTAGGATAACGTCGGTTATGGCGAGCAACCGGCGTGAAATAAAGGTTCGCCTTTTTCTCGTTTCGTTCCACTTTCCCAGAAAATATGTAGTACCATGTAAAACACGTTATGCAGCAACAACATGTCAGTTATAGTAAAAAAAATGTCTTCTGCCTTATTTTATTACGCTACTTAGCATTTAATTCGCTGTTTAATAATCTACTATTTAGTACTGGCAAATGAATGCCCGTTTTAAATTATCTTCAGAACTACATTCTACCTACTTACTACAAAATTACATTCACATGTTAAAACCACACTTAAACAAAATGTGCTAAAGAAAAAAGTTTGCGAATACTAGTCGGCTACAACCACTTCAAACCGGTTCAACAAAGAGCTGAAATTAAATTTACGCGGGGCAAAGAAAAAACTAGTTACAGGAGAAAATTTCCGGAGACAGTGACAAATTGTTCCCGCAAGAGGACGCTGTTGGTGTCCCTCTTCACCAAATGTGTTGGCGTATGCTCCATCTCTGTCAGTTTGTATGAGCATGCGGTGTTGTAACGTCAATTTACTGAAATAATTATCGAGGTTTTTTGGTAAATATACTGTGTGCGTAGCTCAAACATGTATAAGCCGCAAGCTCGGAGAGTAATGTGATATACACGACATGCGATAGTCAAACAAGACATAGTAGTAAAAACAGATAAATCAACCGTAATTTAAGGATTACATATAATATGACCTAATGGATGTATGTCGTATATAATAGTTACTGTAACTGTGTTACTGTAAAATAGTTAGTGTAGTTGCGTACAGATTTGCGTAATGTAGCATGCAATGTAACATGAAAGAAGCATTTCACAAGTATGGACGCAGGGCGCGCAGGAACCGAGCATGTACGCGCTCGCATCTGTTTCCGGCATGCGCGCGGCGAACATGGCTCAGTCTCTTTTCTTTCATGGTTCGCGCGCGTTCGCACAACCCGTCCACACTGGCGCTCCGTGCACTCTGCGCGCCCCTTTGCGTTCGTCGAATAAACCGACAAATTGCGGATCGCGACGCGCATGTGTTGAAATGCTTTGTTCGTGCGCGTTGTGAGCTCGGTTCGTGCGCGCAAGCCGTCCACACTATGGGAATTCTGTTACATTGCATGGTACATTGCGACTATGTGGACGGCAAATTCTTTCATTGCGTGTTACGCAAATCTGTACGCGGCATTAGCCACAGATAGTCATGAAACGCAACGCTAGAGAAAGGAAAACCAATGTATGTGTGTCACGTGAAGAGATATGTCCTTCCCATTTTTTTCTATTCTCCAGCGTTACGTATTGTAGACTGACTACTTAGCTGAGGGGGCTGATGTCAGAGTTGTTCAAACTACGCTTAGACCTCTGACTTGTGTGAACCAATGACATCAACCGGGACCGACTATTTAAAGCACGGAGACTCTCAGCTCAAATACCACTAAACGGACAACCATCTACGGGCTGGCCTTGCCTGATGTTGCTTAACTAATTGATCGTTTACCGATAAATGATTACAACAGGATATAAGCGCGCCACTGATATATCTATCTGATGAAAATGTTAAACAATGTAAAACTTTTGATGTAACAACTACCTATGTACTAATTGGTTTTTCCCGATTATTATTTCTGAAGAGTAATTAGTCAGCTATATTATGCCGCAAGGGCATTTTATGCGCTCTTTGCTAACAAGCATAATTTTTTTTAAGTCCCCCGACATAGGTAAACGATCTCTTAAAATGACTTTAGTGCACTATTATCCATTCACCATAACGTCATCGAGTGAGACATACGCTTGCCGATTTGTCACTTATTTGTCGCCTTGCACTACTTTGTAAACAAATCAAACTATGTATCAGTTGTATTTCTTGTGATCTGTGGTGTATTCGTTTTTGATCAACACAATAATTACTGTTTTTAACCGACTTCAAAAAAGGAGGAGGTTCTCAATTCGTCTGTATATATATATTCTTTTTTCTATGTATGTTCGCGCATAACTCTGGCAATTATGAACCGATTTGAAAAAATCTTTCTTCCATCCATTCTTTAATCCGTTAATTGGGTCCCATAAAAAAATAATTGCTTAGTAATAAGTAGTTCGTGAAAAAACAAGAATGGTGACTGCGCACTGAGAGCTGCAAGAAAGCCTATATAGATGACGTTTTAGTCGCTCGGACTCGCTCGGTCGGACAAAAATGGTCATAACTCTGGCAAATATTTACCAATTTCAATGATTCTTTTTTTATTCGAAAGAAGAAACCACTGTATTGAATCTGTATGAATTTTATTACAACCGGATAAGAACTTTCTGGAGGACCATGAACGATGTGGAGGAATTTATCTGGTAAAAACCATGAAACTGATGTTCTCCATTACATTGCTCTGACAATTATGAACCGATTTCGATGATTCTTTTTTTATTCGAGAGAGTAAACTACTATGATCTTTCCATGCAAATTTCATTACGACCGGATATTTTTTTCTGAAGAAACATGAATTATGTAAAACTATGTAGACGATAATGTGATCATAACCTACCTAGATAATTTTACGGTTTTCGATGGTTCAATCTTTATGTATGAAAATATCACTAAAAAGTTTAAAATAAAATCTTTTTAAAAAAAAATTGAACCGACTTCAATATACACAGCAGGTACGCTAACACCAACTTAAATAATATTTAAATTATTTTATACTTTTCAGTGATATTGAAGTCGGTTCAATTTTTTTTTTAAAGATTTTATTAAGTGTACGCGTGATCGATCGCGATCTTCCGTTGGCTGCGCTGCTTATATTTACACAAGGCCAGTAAGTGTTTTTTCACACTACCCTCACGAACGTAGTACGCGCGGTTGCAATCTCACAGTATATGCAAAATAAAAAGATACCACTGCCACGATCACCATCCAAACCAACTTATACATCCCAACCGTGCTTAAGAGCTAAAGATGAAGAGGATTTAACCATAAAGGTCAATAATAGGAAGAGGAAAAATCCCGATAACGAAATCTTCGCTGATTTTTGTCGCGATATTAAAGGGCTTTTTAAAGAATTTCAAACTAACCAAGAAGCGAAAATTGATCATTTGAGTAAAAAAATTGAAGATTTAACCCAACAAAACTCAAAACTATTGGATAGTAATAATGAAATTGAAAAAATAATTATTCAAAATAGAGAAGAACAATCACAGTTAAAAAATCAGTTAAATATACTGACGGTGGAATGCGCTGCCGCACATACTAAAATTGATGCATTAGAAGAGCAGTTGGAAGAAATTCAAAGAAATAAAGTTAGAAAAGTTATTGAAATTAGGAAGGTACCAAGAATAATGGATGAGGATTTGTTCCAGATTACCTCTAATATGATGAAGACTGTTGGTATGAAACCAGACAGAAAGGAAATCAAACAGATTTATCGTAGAGGCAAGGACAGCGCTCCCATACTTATAGAGTTCCAAGATATTTCGAAGAAAAAACAAGTGCTGAAAGCAGTAAAGACATACAATACCAAAAATAAAAAACTGAATAGCCACAACCTTAAGCCTAGGTTGTGGATCAAATACTCCGATATATGTCTCAGAAAAATTGACACCAAAATCGCGAATCTTGCTATCTTCTGCAAAGCAGTTTGTTAGTAAAGGGCTTTTTAAATATTGTTGGATATCGAATGGAGTAGTTATGCTGAGAAAAGCGGAAAATGAACCAGCAATTCGTATAAAAAAATTAAGCGATCTAGATGTTTTAATGAATGCTGATATATCGGGCTGACTAACCGTTCTTACAGATGTTTTACTCGTTATTGTATTTTTATTTTTTTAATTTTTATAACCTTTGTCTTTTTAAATCAAGAATCGTGTCAGCACCCACTACGAACATACTGATTACACCTATTTATATCTTGTCTTTATTGATGTATTTTATTATTATCTACTTAATGTATAATGATTTCTGATATTTACGCGAATATTACACATTGAAATTAAACTAATTTTACGCCACTTATTTTTTTTTTTTACCACCAGCTTGGGATCCCGTGATAAACATAGTCAAATCCAAAGACAAGCATTCCACTGCAAGACCTCAAGATACTGTAAGCTCTTTCTGCGTAGATCGGACTAACAATAATAATTAGAAGACCTGAGGGTACCCTAAGACAACTATAACATATGGACAGCTACCACCTCAGTCCGCCCGTGACCATGAATGATGTAAAGTATTCGAAACGTCGGGAAATTAAAATCAAAAATAAACCGCGATATAATCCGTAAAATTAGTTTCATTTCAATACTTAATGTATATTTTAATTATCAATATTTATGTAACATTACTTAACTATTATCTTTTATTATTTTTCACACCACCTGCTCGATAATGTCACATTATATGTCATATAAAGATGACATAAAGTGCCTCATTATATCCCTATAGTCTAGCCGGGTAATAATGTTGTACTAAACTCCCTTGGGTAATAATGTGTTTGAATTTCGAACGTCAAACGAAAATTCTTCAACACTTTTACCACAAATATATTACATACTACTATAAGCAGAGACCTGCACGAAAAACAAAACATTTGAAAATCGAACCGGGCGCGACGAGCAGAACCCAGTGTTCTAGAAAAGAAAATGAAATACTAGATGTTAACGCGGCAAATCACTATGTTGAATTGAATTGAATTGAATTTATATTAATGACGTTCTCGTTGGTCTAGTGGTTAGACACCCTGGCCGCTACCCAATAGGTCGTGGGTTCGATTCCCACCAAGTGTCTTGGTGTTATTTAACTATTTAATTAATATTCGTTATCTGGTTTCCATAGTACAGGCTCTGCCTAGTTTGGGATCAGATTACCGTGTATGGATTGTCCCAAAATATTGTTATTATTTAAATTCTAGTAATATTTGTATTTTATTACCTCGCAGTAGGTGTGAAAAGTAGTGTATTCACCTCGGGGATAAAGGTGCCTTTGCCTTGGGCGAGCTTAAATCCCTCGCTGTACTCAGGATTCTAGTATTAACTCCCTCGCTACGCTCGGGAGTTAACTCTATACTCCCTCGCTGCGCTCGGGAGTTCCTAGAATCCTTCATTATGCTCGCGATTCAATTTAACGCCCGCGACATAAGACACTACTTTATCCCCTTGGTGCATAAACTACTATTATACTGCCTCATACAAACACAATTTCAGTAACAGTTACATCATGTATTCTCAGTGCATATTACCCAAACATCTGAATATCGGTAACGGTCAAGAACCAAATAATCCTACACTCCATTTTACTAACCGCTTCAATGACGAGTGACATTCAATACTTAAACAGTGACATTGATTCCAATGTTACTGTTGGGGATGCGTTCTTTATCGATAGTCCTGAGAACTTAAGGCCTCATTTACGGAGACGCGGGGCGTCGCGCGTCGCGTGTGGCGGCGCGGCCCGCACTAAATTCAAATGTAGGGCGTTGTATGAGTGTGTTTACGGAGAAGCGATTTTACACGCGTTTGCTTGAAATGGAGCGTGTTTTACGGCGGCGCCCGCGGATGGCATCGCCGCGTCTCACGCGGCGTTCATCGCGGCGGCGCACGCAGCGGCGATTCTCGATGAAGCGATGCCTGTGGCGGAACCTTCTGCCAGTCTATTTGGTAATCATGCAACACAGACGTAGTCACCATCGCAATGGAGTATGATATGATCGATTTTGTTTTTTAGAAGAAAATTGTATGTTAAAATGTGAGTTGCACCGCCGTTGCACGCGGCGGTGCCCGCCGCGGGCGCAGCGGCGGGCACCGCCACTCTTCCCGCCCCGCGTCTCTATAAACAGCATCATATATTGCTATAAGTTTGTGTTTACGCGTGCGATGATACGCGCCGCTTCACGCGCCGCCGCTACGTAAACAATAAAAACGTTCGACGCGCCGCGAGACGCCACGCCACAGGCGACGCGCGACGCCCCGCGTTTCCGTAAACGAGGCCTAAGAGATCGGTTGACACATTTTTCTGAAGGTTTAAATGTAATTGTACAAAACATTCGTAGTATTGACCGTAATTTTAACGATTTTGTTGTTCACCTTGAGAGAACGAAAGTGGATTTTGACATTATAGTTTTAACAGAATGCTAGCTTCAACACCTGACTAATTTACCTAAACTGAATCATTGTACCATTCATGCAACAACGCGACACATTAATCAAAACAGTGGTATTGTTATATACATTAAAGAAAACCTTAAGGCTAACGTATATGAACCCAGTATGATGGATGCAGATTGTCTAGTGGTCGAAATTCCTAATAAATTTGCATTAGTTGATATTTATAGATCACCTTCATTAGTAAATATCGATAATTTCCTAACATCTCTTAATGATACTCTTTGCGAACTCAAAGATGCTAATATTTTGACTGTTACTAGTGACATGAATATCGATATTAAGGAAGGAAATTCAGATACAAGATCTTCAGATTATCTTGATCAACTAGCTATACACGGCCTTCTTCGAAGTCATAATCTACCAACTCGTGGCTTTAATTGTATTGACCACTGCTTCTTTAAAATTGGCAATATTGCACAAACAAATGTCTGGAATTCTACTATAACCGATCATCACTAACTTATATTATCAACACGCTGCGTTCAAAATAAAATAAAACTATAAAACAATAAATAAAACTGAGTGAAAGCTACTAAACAATTGAGTGAGATAGATTGGTCGGTAATACTTAGCTCCTTAGATCCCGAAGTAGCAACTCAGCATTTTAAAAAAATCCTAATCAGTATTTTACAAAATTGTACAACAAAATGCACACTTACAAACAGAAAAACTAATACTAAGCCTTGGACACAACCCGGATTAATACGGTGTATTAAATGGAGAGATAGATTACACTATAAACTTAAAAAAGATCCTCTCAATAGTATTCTGTCTGCTACCTATAAGAGGTACAGAAATTTTTGTAATTCGCTTCTGCATAAGATAAAAACAAAATATGAACTCAAACTCAAACTCAAAAATCTTTATTTCAAATAGGCTTAACGCTAGCACTTTTGAATCGTCATTTTTTAGAAGCTACCACCGGATCACAACGCGGCCTCAACTGAGAAGATCCGGCAAGAAACTCAGCGGGCTTGTCATTTTTTCACTTATTTTTTTAAACATTGTTTTGTTACAAATGAATCGACATTAGCGATATTGTGTCCTGCCGTTCGAAACATAAAGCAAGGGAGAAAAGAAGAAAACAATAAATTACGACAAACTAAAAGGCCAAATGGATAGAAGTCGGACCAGTCCCCCCAAGCAGCACCCGCGCACGAGTTGACTCGAGCAGCAGCCATCACTCCCCTCAACCATATTAGAGGGAAGGGGGTGACCCGCCACACGAAGCCGCCACAAGCAAAGACTTTTCGATGGCGAGCATGACCGAACCAAAATCACAGTGGCTCACATTTAACTTCTGCTGTTAAGTAGTACCTCGACAGGCAAGACACAAAACACTTTCACATAATCTTTATATTATCAATCAATTGACTTGTGAAACAGCCATCAGTAATCCACCAGATTAAGAGGTGTTACAAACTGTAAGCCTACAATTCTAAGCTTGCATGAGTTGAGCAGTTCAAGCCCACGCAGCTTTATCCTCTAGGTAATCCGAGATTTTGTAATAAGCCTTTTTCGACAACCGGCTTCTTATCAAAGCAAAATTCTGAAATAAGCAAAAATAAACATAGTATCAAAAATACATGGAAAGTAATACGTAATATTTGTAATCTTAACTCTAACGCTAAAACTGCCAGTGAATTATTATCGGTAAAAAGTTCTCCAGATGACTCAGTAAACTACATCAATCAACATTTTGTAAACATGGGAGGGACACTTGCACAGAAAATACTATCTGATATGAATGTAATTGAGACTGACTTAGCTAAAAAAATTAAAGACAATTGTAGTCCTGTCAATTCCTTAACGCTAATACCAACTGATGAATATGAAATAAAGCAAATAATCAAATCTCTGAAGAAATCTTCTTCGTCAGGATGGGATGGGATGGTATAACATCTACATTCCTGAACAAAGGTATTGAACACTTAGTGAGTCCAATCGCTCATATAATGTAATTTGTGCTTCCAAAAAGTTTTTTTTCCCAAAGCTATTAAAAAGATCAATTATTACACCTGTTCACAAATCCGGGGATAGAGACAGTATTTCTAACTATAAGCCAATCTCAATTCTGCCAACGCTTGCCAAAATTGTGGAAAAAGCCATAAACTGTAGACTAGTTAGTTATCTTAACACAAATAATATCTTTTCATCAAACCAATACGGTTTTAGAGAAAAAATGTCCACCACTGATGCAATTGAAGACGTAGTTAAAACTAAAATTGATATTGCTCAAAACCGTAAAGACAAATGCCTAGGTATATTTTTAGATTTGGAGAAAGCGTTCGTACTGTCTCTATTCCCATACGTAGAATGGAGTGTGCAGGTGTGCGTGGTATTCCCCTTCAGTTATTTAAATCCTACCTTAGCGAAAGAAGCCAATCAGTCAAAATTGACAACATACAGAGTCAATATCTAAATATTAATTTCGGAGTCCTACAGGGATCAGTGCTTGGCCCGACACTGTTCCTGCTGTATTTAAATGACCTATTTCATGTTAAAACAAAGCATGTCAGAATAACATCTTTCACTGATGACACTGTACTCCTTTTTGATGGGCCCTCCTGGGAGGAAGTACAAAGGCAGTGTGAAAATGACCTTAGACTAATCCTGAATTGGTTCCAAAATAACCTTTTAACGCTTAACTTATATAAAACAAAATGCATTACTTTCAGCATATATGCAAATAATCAACCATTCAATCTTGACATAAAAGCTCATACATGTACTAATAATTTTAATTGTCTCTGCCCCATTCTAAAACCTTCTTCTTCTGTTAAATATCTAGGCGTAATGCTGGACAAAAATCTCAACTGGAAAACCCAAATAGAAACACTTAGCAATAAAATAAGAAAGCTCATTTGTATTTTCAAAAAGGTTAGGCGTATTAAATGTACCGAAACGTTAAGATTAATATACTACTCGCTGTGCCAATCATTAATAACCTACGGTATATCAGCATGGGGTGGTGCAAGTAAAACACATCTGATCAGACTTGAACGGGCTCAAAGACCTGTGATAAAAGTGCTAAATTTCAAAAACTTTCGATACCCTACTACTGAGCTATATAATGAATTCTCTGTACTAACGGTACGTCAATTATTTATTAGGACTGTCATACTGAGACAGCACCGGTTTCCACCACTGGTACAAATCTCTGCGACAAGGCGTGCTGCTCCTGCATATCAAATACCATCATGCAGAACTATGTTCGCACGTAAATTTGCTACTTTTCTAGGACCTTGGCTGTATAACAAAGTTTGCTGAACAGTTCAACAAAGTTTGTTCAACGAACTGTTCAGCAAATTGTGGTTAAAACTCACTACACTTGCAAGAAAACGATCTCTAATTACTTATTTACACTAGACTCTTAGATTATATATACGTCTAGATAGTAAGTCGTCTTAAAAGTGACGTTCACACTGAATCACTACTCCATTATCCGCGTGTGCGTGCAGGCCTCGTACTACACTAGCGTTATCTGTGGCTGTGTGTGTGTTTGGGGATCTCCAGTTATAAATATTTTTCCCATAAATAGCGATAGCGTTGTGGGCTATGCATTGATATATACTGTGTAAATAGAATAGAATAGAATAGAATGGAATAGAATGGAATAGACTGGAATAGACTGGAATAGACGGGAAAAGACTGGAATAGACTGGAATAGACTGGTGTAGACTGGAATAGACTGGAATAGACTGGAATAGACTGAAATAGACTGAAATAGACTGGAATAGATTGGAATAGACTGGAATAGAATGGAATAGAATGGAATAGAATGGAATAGAATGGAATAGAATGGAATAGAATGGAATAGAATGGAATAGAATGGAATAGAATGGAATACAATGGAATAAAAAGGAATACAATGGAATACAATGGAATACAATAGAATAGAATATTAAATTAAATTACATTAAATGGCGTGTCCCTTACGATCAGGTGAACGTCTTATTTGCCTCATGACCAGGAAGAAAAAATATACTTCTAATTAAGTACTTACCTATATAAAAGTAATTAATTTATAAAAAAAAAATTAAAATTATTTTAATTAATTTATTTAAAGTTTTGGTCACTATCTACGTATGTACGTTACGTACGTTTAATTGAATTCATTTTTGCTAAAAGAAAAATTACCCCAGACTTAAGATATATTCCCCCATTATTACCTAGCAACACCAGTCTAGTCGGACAATGTACAAATAGTCGTAAAAAACAATCGAGTTTTTATAATAATCCTTCACAGAATCTTAAGACTTATCAATGGAAAATTAAGTTAGGATCTTTATTAATTTTACTTAGTTAATATTTTCTCGATTTGATTACACAATTCGGCATAATGTTTTTTTTTTGCGAGCACAAACCATTGGTACAGTTCAAGTGACACTAAACAACCAAGTCGACCAATTTGATGCTTTGGTGTACCTGATATTGTCAAGTGTTTGAACATCGAACATGCTATCTAGACGTATATATAATCAAAGACTAGACTATGAATCTACTGAACATATTCTCAAGCCATGAGTCATTATATATTATTATACTTATAATAAATACATATATATTATATTCTTTTCCTATCTACAATCGAACCACTATAAGTATTGCTTATTAGTGATTATATGTAGATGTCAGTATTTTTTAGATATATATGCATATTTTGAATTAACTTTACATATATAAAGTACTGAAATGTATTTCATACAAAAAACCCTATTTTTATATTCTTGGTCTCATATATATTACACATTATGTATATGTAGGTGCTTTAATCAGAAGTATTGCTTATTAGTGATTATATGTAGATTACAGTACTTACCACTTCCTCTTATACCCAGTATATACATTTTTAGATATGTATGTATATTTTGAATTAACTTTACATATATAAAGTACTGAAATGTATTTCATACAAAAAACCCGTAGATATATTATTAAATTTACCATTATGTATTATATTATTATTAATTTTTTTATTTTTTGTTCTCATATATATTGCACATATGTATATGTAGGTGCTTTAATCAGAATTATACGAATAATTCAATGGTTATCGTAGTGTGGTCAAAACTTTATATTAAATTCCTTTTGTAGTTAGTAAGTAAGATTGTCTAAAATCCTTGCTTGTACTATGGTCATATGTCTAACTAACCAACCTATCCTGAGCTACTCTGCCAGGTGGAAAGTATTTACTCATGTGTCAAACATAACTGGTTATTTGAACGGTGATGCTATTCTGCCGCAACACAGTTTTATACTAGTGCGGGGGGTAGTTTTATCATTGTATAATAGCTAGTGGAAACAGTTTTAGCCAAGAATAACTAACAGCACATATTATTATTGTAATTATTTATGACCATTTATTTGTAAGGCATTAATTATCTTTGTATTGAAACTTGTTTTCAAAATGTAATGCAATAACCTTTGTTGATTGTTTGTAAGAAATAAACTAAACTAGAAATTATCAGACCCTGATCGGTATATGTCTAACGACTTGTCATGATTTAACCATAGATTTATAATTTGGTGGATCCTACATTTAATGGAGCCGAGTTCCATTGCCACCTTCCTGCTTCCTCCCATCACCAGACTCTGATCAACATATTTCTACCTACTACTCGCAGCAACCTATCCAAGGAATCCAAATTCGGTGGGCCTACGTTTATTAGTGCAGAGCTCCCGTGATCACCTTCCTGCTCCATCATCAGACCCTGATCACCATTTTTCTAGTAGGTAATTATTAGTCGAGACCTACCTAACGATCCCAAACTCGGTGGGTCTACGTTTATTGGTGCTGAGATACCGTGACCACCTTCCTGCTCCATCATCAGACCCTGATCACCATTTTTCTAGCAACTACTCATCGAGACCTATCCAACGAGAGCAAACTCTATGGGTCTACGTTTATTGGGGCCGAGATCCTGTTACCACCTTCTTGTTGATGAGGACCCTGGTGAAGGTTACCTTTTTTTAGTATCAACGGATTTACATATGTTTTAAATTTCAGATGTTTCAGACTAATAGAAGTAATGAAAAAGGTCTATTGTACCCAAAATATCTCTACCTCTACTCGGAAAAGAGCTGATGGTCTTCAAACGGCTGGACCGATTTTCATGAAACATAGCTAAGAAGCATCTCGCTTAAACTAGCTTTCAAATAAAGAAAACCGCATTCAAATCTGGCTTTTTAGTTTGTTGTACTTAGTATTTTTTTATTTTTTTCTGTCTTGTTTGGTATTTTGAACGGCAAGACACACTGTCGCTCTGATCTAATTGTAACATGACACACTGTTTAAAAAAAAGTGATAAAATGACAAGCCCGCTGAGTTTCTTGCCGGATCTTCTCAGTTGAGGCCGCGTTGTGATCCGGTGGTAGCTTCTTTTAAAAAAAAACATGATCTTTCAAAAGTGCTAGCGTTAAGCCTATTTGAAATAAACTATTTTTGAGTTTGAGTTTGAAATCCGTTCACTGGTTGGACCGTTACGATGCCACAGACAGACATACATACAGACAGACAGACTTCCGAACATAGGCGCCAAACTTATAACTCCCCTCGTTTTTGGTCGGGGGTTAAAAACTACAGATAAATAAGATTTTCTGTCTTTATAATGTATATTTTCTGCGTCGCATACTTTTCAAATAATTACAACTTCTAATGATGGATAGATAGCTAGAAAATTCTTCATGCTGAGGGTCTCCAAAGTAACACTCCATTATCTGCAAACGTTTTCATCCAGGAGAACTTCTTACACAGTAACATTTATTACGCAGCTGTATCGCTTCGAATGTCGTTAGCCTTCAGCATCTGAAGTCAAGAAAACGAGCAAGCAATACAATTTAATATCATTAGGTACAAGTGACTATTGAACTACCGAGTAAAGTCTAGTCTTGATAATACTATTAATAATACTGGAGTAGAATAATATGATTAGACGAAGTACCCTACATATATGAGTCAAGTATATTAAAGTATATATACATCACACATAGTTGTATATATGCATTTAAAGTTTAATGCTTAGGGTCGCTAGTACTCGTACTATCAAATTAAGCTGATGTAAATTTAGTTCTAAATCGTTTTTTTTTCACATTCGTTATATTTTCAATTTATATATAAATCCAAAATCTTTATAATTAATTTATTATTAATTAACTAATTAGAATATGCAAGTTGGAGTGACAGTGGGCAGTCCACATCGCTCGAAGAACCGATAACCGTTAGTGAAGAAAGGTTCTCGAGTGGCGACCACGAACCGGAAGACGCAGCGTAGGCAGGCCTCCCACTAGGTGGACCAACGACATTGTTCGCGTCGCAGGCTACCGGTGGATGCAAATGACAAACAGTCGTTCATTGTGGTGGTCTAAGGGGGCAACTCGTAGCCTTTGTTCAGCAGTGGACATCTTCCAGCTGATGATGATGATGATAACTAATTATTGTAAACAGCGTGAAGTGATAACTTACAAGTTGTACGTACGTGTATGTACACATATAATCCAAAACACGTGTCCCTAATTTGCTCTCGCATGGTGAAATATTAATACCATCGATCCAGTAGGTATCATGTGCTCGCCGATTGCGCGTCATCAGAGAAATTTAACTTCTGCGCACCTCTAGTTTAGTGTCTTTCCTTCAATTACTCTAAAACCTGTATTACCTTACTATGAACAATGAATGTTCTGGGATGTATTTACTAGGTACACAGGACGCCTACCAAGCGTGGGGATTATATTCCCCCTCAAGTGGGTGGCCTACGTTTAGCGTGGACGTCTTCCGGCTGATGATGTAGGTCTCTTGTGCAAAGTTCCAGATAGGTACCATGACAGTGTCAGGTATTCAGCTGATAAGCCAAGCAGCAGTCGTCGCGAACGTCTTGCTTGATTTGTCACTAGATAAAATAATAAAAAAAACTATAAAGAAAAAAACCTCATTGGTGAACGAACGCTTAAAATGACTTTCCTGCGCCATTATCAGACCCTGATCAGTATCGGTCTGACGAGTAGAGTAGTTAGTACTACTCTACTCGTCAAGATTTAACCATAGATTTAAAATTCGGTGCGTTCTACATTTAATGCAGCCGAATTCCTGTTATCACCTTCCTGATTGCTCCCGTCACCAGAATCTGATCATTTTTTTTTTACCAACTACTCGTAGCCTATATAACGAGTCAAAATTCGGTGGGTCTACTCTACGGTTATAGCTGCAGAGATCCCGTGACCACCTTCCCGCTCCATCATCAGACTCTGTACAACATTTTTCTAGCAACTACTCGTCGAGACCTACCTAATGAGCCCAGACTCGGTGGGACTACGTGTATTGGTGTAGAGATTTCAGATTTTTCGGACTAACAGAAGTAAGGAAATTGTGTGTATAATACTGTATGCGAAATGTCCCTACATCGGCTCGGAAAAGAGCTGTTGGTCACAATAGCAATGATTAGTATTACTGACCTTTAACAATTTACCTTTTAGAATTTACTCGTATATGCTTTTATCCGAGCGTTTATAGCATCAAACACCTTAAACATTAAATACATAGATTTTATTAACTAAATACTTACATTGTTATTGCCAAGTTTTCGTTTATTGTGGTACGGCACATAACAAATCGCTTGCAGGGCGTATATTGTGAAGTCGCGGCGTCGCTTAGGACAAGGACCGTCAGTCGAGATTCACAGCATCCCACATTGCACCGCACTATTGTGCGCCTCGGTTCCGGTTGACGGTGGGAATTTCCCATTATTTTGTCGCATATTTCAGCACCGTGTCCCGTTTGCGTAAGAGGCTTTGTTATATTCTGAGCGCGTTTATTTCTGCTAACCACCTTTTGACATTAAATATCGTTGATAAAATGTTGTTCGAGGGAAGTAATGCATTTGTATATTGTGAGAGATTAAGTTTTCCAGAACAGTTTTTTTTTAAACTACAGTAAAATTATTAATTTATTCCCACTTTTGTTGGCTTAAAATTAGTACCTAGGTTCACATCATTTTTATAAAATTAGTAATTAACAAGTATAAATTTTAAAATATTAAAAAACCCCCGACATAGGTAGACGAACTCTTAAAATGACTTTCCTGCGTCATTATCAGACCCTGATCAGTATCTGTCTACTAACACTCGTCAAGATTTAATCATAGATTTAAAATTCGGTGGGTCCTACATTTAATGGAGCCCAGTTCCTATTACCACCTTCCTGCTTGCTCCCATCACCAGACTCTACCTGCTACTCGTAGCAACCTATCCAACTAGCCCAAACTCGGTGACTCTACGTTTATTGGTGCAGAGATCCCGTGACCACCGTCCTGCTCCAATATCAGACCCTTATCACCATTACTGTACCAGCTACTCGTCGAGACATATCCAACGAGCTCAATATCGATAGGTCTACGTTTATTCAAACTCAAACTCAAAAATAGTTTATTTCAAATAGGCTTAACGCTAGCACTTTTGAAAGGTCATGTTTTTTTTTTAAAGAAGCTACCACCGGATCACAACGCGGCCTCAACTGAGAAGATCCGGCAAGAAACTCAGCGAGCTTGTCATTTTATCACTTTTTTTAAACAGTGTGTTATGTTACAATTAGATCAGAGCGACAGTGTGTCTTGCCGTTCAAAATATCAAATAAGACAGAAAAAAAAATAAAAAAATACAAAGTACAACAAACTAAAAAGCCAAAGGGATAGTAGTCGGACCAGTCCCCCAGTATTGGGGCCGAGATCATGTTACCACCTACTTGCTGAGCATCATCCGACCCTGGTGAAGGATACCATTTTATTTAGTCTCATCGGATTTATATATGTTCTAAATCTTTCAGATCTTTCGGACTAATAGAAATAAAAAATGTCAAACCTACCTAGGGATATATGAAATATCCCTACCTAGACTTGGAAAAGAACTTCAAAGAGAGGTTCAAACGGTTGGACCGATTTTTATGAAACATATAGCTATGTTAAACAACACTTAAACTAGCTTTTAAATAAAAAAAAAACATATACAAATACGTCTACTGAATGAAGCGCTACGATGCCACAGAAATACAGACAGACAGACTTCCAGTCATAGGTGTCAAACTTATACCTCCCTCGTTTTTGCGGGGGTTCAAAAATAATACTTTCGTTTTCCTAGACTGCAGTATAATTATTTAGGTACAGTAAAAATTGAAACAGTACATTTGAAGATCTCCAACATCGTCCATCCTTGACTTAAACGCAAATTTTATCAATGAAGTCATTTCACATTCGACAAGAAGAGTCAACAATAATTCACACGATTTACTGTATCGAATTTTCCGAATTAAGTCTGGCGAAGGTTTAGCCCAATGTTACTCAACGTTAACGGTTACAATTAAGTTTAATTTCTCGCCACCAACTCAAACAACGTGGACAGAAAAGCGTAAACAAAACAATTATACGTCGCACCCAAACTGGGATCCCTTTCAAAATGTTACTTCCACTGTGAGTCTCTGACTAACTACCGATACGTTTCGCGACGCAATTTGCGTATGAGTGCATTCAATAACCACAATTTTCAAGATTTTTATTAGTGTAGATGACAGACCCCACATGCAACTAAACGTCCAATTAGGTGAAGTACCTAAACTAGTAGTAGTTTAAGATATTTTGTCTTAAAGCAGAAACGTACCTCCATCAGTCCGCTGGCTGCTGGACATAGACAACTCCAAGGCATGCTATTGAGACTGACCTTCTAAGGGTTCCATTCACACGGCCATGTTCCGACTGCGTCTGTCCGTGTGTCTGTCTGTCCGTCACACCTATATATATCAGAACCCACTGATGCTATCGATTTGAAATTTGGAATAGTTTTAGATTTTAATTACCCAACCGTATCGCAAAAGAAAAAAAAATATTTTCTTCTTTAATTTTTTTATTCAATGGGTGTCGATATGGGGCGTCAAAATCTCAAGGCGATATTACTATGTAGAGTAGGGTCAGACGGACGGGCTTCATTTGCAACTTTTAAAACAGATTTTTACTTTAATTTATGTCACATAGTTTTTGACCTTTGAACAAAATCGTCAAAAAAAATATTTCACCAGCAACAGTGCCCTTCACACCGGAACATAGCAATGTTTACACATTGCTGCTTGGTGGCAGAATATCTGACACTGCGGTGGTACCAACCTAGACGATTCCTGGCACTGGAACTCTACCAGCAAGTAGGAATGTACCACCTAGTGTACGATCTTCGAGAAACGTATGAACTATGCTTTATTTCGGTGTAAATAGTTGTTGGTGGAGAAATCGTCAGGCACAGTGGGACTATTCACAGTTATCGGAAATTCCTGATTCCGTATCTGACATAAAAAATCTGGTGGTATTACGGACGGATTTATTCACAAATCTGTCATCATACATATACCTAGTATTGGCAGTCATATCTGGAAATAAGATGTATTTCTATAGCAACTAAGTATACGGAATGTGGTTCTGCATTCTCGCCATATTTACGGAGGTTGATATATACCTTTTAAAGAACATAAATCAATCATTAACGGGCCCGTTGGTCTAGTGGTCAGACACCCTGCCTGCTAACCGATGGGTCGTGGGTTCGATTCCCGCCAAGTGTCTGGGTGTTGTTTATCTATATAAGTATGTATTTACAAAAAAAAAAAAAGTATATAATTATTAGTATCAGTTATCTGGTTTCCATAGTACAGGCTCTGCCTAGTTTGGGATTGGATGACCGTGTGTGGATTGTCCCAAGATATTATTATTATTATTATTATTATTAAATGATAGACGTAAAATTATGAATAGTTTTTTTATGTTTGGTACGAAAAGAAATCCCGTGTGCAACCGTCACTATAAAATAACCCCGTCTGGCACCGCTCTTCGCGCAAACTAGGTAAACAAGAGTACACGCGGAATTGCCAACCTTGGCACCTATACTGAGCGCTCGAGAGCTCTTATTCTGATTGAACGTCACTGAATTATTAATCTATTTTTAATCAATTAACATAATCCTTAACTGTTAGGTCTACAAATATGGCAAAAATGCAAAACCACATTTAAAAGATTTTCGAATAGTTTTTATTAGACACCACTGGTTTCTTTAAATCAGTTTCGAAGACCGTTGTAAATATGTATTAAAGATATCATCATCAGCAGTAGCCAAAAGACGTCCACTTCTCAACAAAGGCCTCTCCCTTAGAAGGGAGGTGTTGCCATAATCCCCACGCTTGGCAGGCGGCTTGGGGATCACAGTATACATAGGTAATAGAAAAACGTAAAGATAGAAAGAGGCCCCTTACGGACACTCAACGGGAGGAGAAGAGAGCTTGTTATTCTTACCCGGACAAAATTACTATTCTTTTATCATGGGAAAAAATATACATAGGTACAAAGTTACTATTTTTTTATACATAGTGTAAAAAAAATCTATATATCTGCTCAATATTAAAAACAAAAAGTAACATTATGAGAGCACGTTCTCGTAGATATCATGTATCTATATATCTAGCTCCAGACTTCACAAAGTTAATATCAATCTCATCTGCACTCGTGTGTACATTGCAATTTGCAATAATGTGAGTTGAAACTTGTTAGACATAATAAAACATTGCTTCTTTGGAAAGTTCATTAACACTGTCTTAGCGCCTATTTATGTTTGCCTAATTAGTTTTGTTTTACTTTAGCTCTAAACTTTATAAGCACTAAACTACGTGAACATATCATTTATTTTCTAAATTCTACTTTTAGCAACTTTCTAATAGTAAGTAAGATATAAAACTTATCGTCGATATTAAACAGATAGAGGGCCATAAAATATTTAAAGGTACACGGTACACTATTGATAGGGTGTAGATTTTTTTAACCCCTCGTTAGCTTTGCCTACTTCGCTTAATATTCAATTATCTTACAAGTATTTATTTTGTATTAATTCCAAAACTTGACAAATGGGTCATAACGTGCCTTACTGCGAATATTAAAATTAATAATAATAATAGCCTGGTATAATTCACACACGGCCACCTGATCCCAAAGTAGGCTTTATATACTTTTTTTTTTAATTATTCATTAACACTGTAGTGCATAAGTACATATACTTGACAAATAATAAGCAGACATAAGGCAAACAGATAATGCTTATGCACACAAAATGTGTGTCGCTGAATCTACCCTCGACTTATTGGATAGCAGGCTCGTGGTCTAACCGCTACGCCAACGGGCCCTTCAAATCATAAATTAAAAGCACATTCAGTATAATCTTGAGACTGGCACCACATTAGTAACTCATACTGTGGTAGCATTATTTACTCGACACCGCCGCGCCGCATTCACTTCTATTCACATCGTTATGTAGCCTCCGCTCCATAACGCAGAGGAAAGCCGCTAACTTTGCAACCTTGAGGTTCGAATCCGATTAGGATCAACAACGTTGTGCAATTGCTCCTTACTGGCTAGTACAGATTAGAATAGAATACTATTTATAGTAGATAAACTTAGTTAAGTACATTGAAGAAAAACTGCATAATATGGTTAGTAGACCATCAAGTTTAAAAGTAAAGAAAAAAAAAACACTTATTCGTCCAAAAGTATCAACAATGAGACGTAAAATTCTCATTTATCTTTTGGATTGTTGTTCTAGATAATTGTGTAGGACTCGCTGTTCGCTCCGCCCATCAGCGTGTTCCAGCTGCTCCCGTTCACCAAGACAGGGTAATGAACCGCCTCCGGCTGGATGTCTGTCAGAGCACAGCTCCGTGCCACGTCATTAATTTCTCTACCCAATGTCGTAAACGGGCGAGGTGACGTCGGCCACCACATTTTGCGTTCACATACTAAACCATAATTCCATATACGAGTACTATGTCTAGACAGGCTCATATTCATATATCAATTAATAATACTGTCGTTATACTTCTTTCATTATTGTCATGTACCAAGCTACCTATTTGTAGAGAAATACACACCGACTTAAATAACGAAAATATATTGATGTCGTTGCTAAAAATTGCGTTATGGTGGCGTATTAACTAATATCACCACCGATTAATACACTTGGTACACACACACACACACTTGGTAAAATAAGTCACTAAAATTAATAACCGACTTCAAAGAAAATGATCTAAAGCATTAAATAATAAAAAATATATTGAAGTCGGTGCCAGCTGGTGCTGGTATTAGCTGACATGATGTGCTAGCACCGATTTCACTTTATTTTTTCTAAAAATAGTTTATTTAACACTTTTTAGTGACTTATTTTACCAAGTCTAAGTTAGAGTAAACTACTGAAAATATAAAAAGTCTATGTCTTTTAAACTACTAAACCGATTTTGAAGAAACTTGCAGTCTTTCCTAAGTTGAAAAATATTCAAACTATTGCAAAAAGAATTATCGCAATCGGATTTGTAGTTTTTGAGATCTCGTTAGACAAACCTACATTCATACACTAATGATATTTGGTACATTTTTTAGGTGCCCACATAGACTTAAATATAAATATTACGCATTATATTAATATTATTACATACATATGCGTTGAATACCTCCTTTTTGAAGGTAAAAACGTGTCTTTCGCAAACTGTGCGTAGAATTCGGTCAACCAGGATTGTTTTCACTTAGGTACAACTTAATGCAATTAATTAAAAAAAATAGCGCCGTGATATTTTTGTGTCAGCTTAGAAGTACACCTAAGCATTAGGTACGTGCCAATAACATTGTTATTTCCCAGTATGTGCCTTGCAACTTTGACTACTTTGTGTCCAGCTAAAGGGTATAAAATCACACAAAGTATATAAAAGTTAAGAACACTTTTTATGAACAAATATTGTTTAAAAACGACGGCACTAAAAGCTACGCTTCTAAATAGCGTCCCTATTCTTTTATAGACGTAATATCTCGAAGTCCTGATCCGATAAAGATTTTTTTTTCTCTGAAATCTACAATGATCCCGGCTTACATAGGATTTAAAGGGACTCACGAAATAATATGTGCTAATAATACACTAAGCTCAGGCGAACCCAGGGTCATTTTAAGCTATAAACCCTTACTATAGGTAAGTAGGCTGTTTTATAACATGTTTAGCTGGTCACCAGTCAGCCATCACTCTTGTGTTCATATATTCATTGTTCCGATTTTGAGCTTGTAAAGAATAACAGGCTAAAGGTATAAACACACTCTTGTAATTGTGTCCGTTCACATTGATTCTAACAAAACCGAAGTTCTTTTTGCAGAACCTCTCCGTCCTTCATAAACCAAATTGTCCAATATGCCATATACTCACTCCTAAGCTAAATAATTGTCCATTGGCAAAATCCCGGACCCGCGCCTAACAAAGTCATTTAATTTTAAAGTCCGACCGCACAGTAGTCATAATTATTCTGTGAGTAAACTTTCATATTTCAAAGAAAGCAAGAGAAAGCAAATCAGTGCTGATTCAGGATTAATGTAAGGATGTTCTATTTAAAGAACAGCACCGCATCAATGCTCTCTCACTTTAACATTGAGGGAATAAGGAGTATGTAATATTATTCCTCAAGGCACTTTAAGGTTCTTCAAATCTTACCAAAAAAAACAGTCTGTCAGTAAACTCGTTAAAAAGAAATCGCTTTTTAATTTTTGACTAAGTACGTAAAATACAGTGATTCAGTGAAGGAAAACATCGTGATGAAACCTGCATATCTGAGAAAGCCTAACTAGCTCTCAAATGACGTGTGAAGTCCGCCAACCCGCACTTGGCCAGCGTGGTGAACTATGGCCTAAGCCCCCTCATCTTGAGGGGAGGTCCGTGCCCAGCAGTGGGACATAAACAAGGGCTGGTATTATTATTATTATTACGTAAAATACAAAGTACTCGTACACAACAAAATTACATATTTTTATATTAATTAAAAATAAATAGTACCTACTTATCTACTTATTTTATACAATAGGTAGGCACAGTTTCTTCGAAGAATCCTTGGAAATTCCGCTCTGATTTAATTAATACAGTGAAATTGCAAGTTAGCATCAAAAATTGAGTAGGCAACGTTGTAAGAAGCGCGATCTAATTTGATGAATTCCTACTGCAAACAGTTTCATTAGGGACGCTCGTTAAACTGGCAGATACTCAGAGTTCTTTAATTCCAACATGAATTATTTATGTATATCCCCGCACCGTACCTCGTGGGCCGCTTGCGAATATCAATAAATTTTACTTCATTTCAGTTTTTCGTGATTTGATTATAAAGTAATACCTGTCTATATAATTTTTTTGCCTAATATTAAATGTTAAAGATTGTAGATGACGGTTGCTGTTTGCGAGGACTCTATTTAAGCATTGTTGGTTAGAAAACAATCAAAGTGGTAACTTCTCCTATTACGTAATTTTTCAGTATTTTTTGTGGGTTTCAGGACAATTTAGCGTTTCTCTAGGACTCGCCGAGGATTAAATCTTGGTATCTTCACCGGTTGCCACAGTAGATCCTGGCTGATAGAAGGCACAGCGGTGGGAATAAATGGTAGGATTTATCCTAAAAAATGGTTCTTATATAGGTATGGCGAGTGGTTAAAGGCAATAACCGTGCCATCACTCTCCGCACCCTTCTTACCTAGGCCCGAAAGTGGGCGGCATCAATTAGTTGAAGTAATACGCCTCTACCTACCACTTCGGGAAAATGGCGTGATGTTATAATCTTATACCAATACATTACGACTAACTACCTGTAGTTAGTCGTAATGTATAGACTCATAATCATCAGCTCGTGCCTTTGGCTGTATTTTTAAGTATTACAAATATACTCGTAGTTTAGAAAACAGTCTAGGTATAATTCACAAAAGTCTCATATGTACAATCTTGCCAAAATAACAGCCGTAGGTAATGAAGATTACGAGCTGCATATACCATAATATATTTTCAGAGCTCCGTACTTTCCTCTTATTCGCGTAGACTACTATGGTTAATGTCCAACATAAGGTCCGTCCCACATTTTTATTTGGCAGCACAACACGTATGGGCTACGGTTGCCGTTCCGGCTACCTACTGCGGTTCCGATGCGGTACCCACGGAAAATTTATGTACGACTGAGCGTGCGAGTCTCTACTCCTTACCGCGATACCCCACGTGAAACATTGTCCACCCGGTGTTTTGGCATTACGCGCGCTCTACTGCCGCCCAAGCAAAAACGGAACGAAGCAAAGTTCCAACCCGCGCCGCGATGTAAACGAAACGACTGCGAATAAACAAAGTTATCGATGGACTTTTAGTAGGCATAGAAACCCCGCGGGGCCCGTTTCTCTCAAATATTAAGTTAGGTAAGAATTTTAAATTAAGAGCATTAGGCGCCCCATCTCGGTGGACTTAAATATTAATAATGCTATTGTAGCGAACTTGGCGGAAGGCTGAAAACAATGAATTTTTAATAGTTATTCTCCTTTGCGATGAGCAATTAACGTAATGAGGTAGCAAGTTTAGCTCACTCGAGAAGAGGGGCAAACAGAGTTAATTTCCCGCTGAATTTCCTTAGAATCCATATTTTAACGTTACGCATTATTAATGTTTGACGCTGATTGTTGCACTCAGACTCCGTTAATGAATCTTGTCGCTAAAGTGTGGACTTCAGTACGACGTCTATACTTACTAAGGGATGAAAACGGTGACTTATTAATAAACTCTATAGAAAGTTCTGGTATTGTGCACAAAAGTTTAATTCATTGAGATCATTATTTACTAAAATAACTTAGGCACAATGCAATAAGGAAATGCGATCGTTCTTCGTTACGGTGCAAATAACATCAGTCAAATCGATTAATCCAAATTCCTTTGTGAGAGTCTCGCAACTGGATCCGCCGCTTATCTCGCAATCATTAATTCAACCCACACAAACATATAAATATGACAGCAACTTTGACATGGCAAGTATAATCATGTTATAATTAAAATCACCTTGCGTCGGCGACGGGCGCGACTCATTTGTCTTTTTAATAAATTGATTGTTTTACTGGCGCCGGCGCCGCGCCGGTTCCAAGTAATTTGTCCCCGTGTAATTTATCACGTGTCGCGCTTCTGTGGATTAGGTGGCATCGCTCAGGCATGTTCGTCAGATTAAGCCGGAACGCAAGATCCGACTTAGAGGGACCTTTGTTGTTCTCCTTTCCTGTTGTTACTCTAAATTGGTTTGGAAAGAATGACTAGCTGTATTGTAAGCAGTATTGTGACGTTTCCACAACACTTGTTTTTTCGTAACTTACCTAATTTCCGAGGATGAACTATTGTGTTATTAAAAACACCTACCTACTGACATTATCAGTGTCGAATACTAGGTACTTATTTCCGTCGAAATACGAAAATAAGATAATACGAGCACGAAGATACCACGATTTGCCCCGTCATCATCAACTGGAATACGTCCACTGCTAAAGTAGTCCTCCTCGTTTAGGGGGCGGGAGGTGTTACCATGATCCCCACGCTTATCAGACGACTTCATAGTATATGCAGAGATGGATATTATACAGAAGACGCTGCCAGTCTTCTAGTTGGCCCAAAATCGTCTCCTAACGGGTTGAAATGGGTCATTCGTGGTCGACACCAAACGGGATAAAATAGTTAATTTGCCTATGGATTTCTCCCACCCTTGAAAAATAATTATAGAAATATGTACATCATTTGGCGTATATCCCATTTGCTCGTATACGTATATAACAAGTAATATCATTCCTTTGAATTGGCGTATAAAAATAAATACCTACATAATCATAACATCGATAAAAACAAACAAGTCCCCGCATGTATACATACACGAACGCGTTTGGGCCGTTTTGGAATACAAATGAGTTATATAAATTTGTATTCTATACTTCAACTTATATAACATGCTTTCAGCTGAACATAAAACAGGTAAGCATTGATGTACCTACTACTAGTTGAATCCTGCGGCTTTACTCGGTGCAACAGTTAGTTACATAAGGACGTTCATCACCTCCGCATCCCGTGACTATGGGTTGCATTGCATTCGACAAAATCAAAAATAACTATTATACAATCCATTTTTTTTTCTATTATAATATGTATTCGATAAAAAAGGTCTTCAATAGACCTACTACTTTCTTAGGTGTACTAGTTTCCATTAAGAGCTTCTCCCATAGAACACTAGATGAAGCCAGGTCAAATGCCTTGGATATGTCCAAAAAACATGCTTTAATTGGCGTTTTCCTAGAAACATAGTACTGAACAGTCTGCTTGAGCCGCAATATAGCAGTCTCAGTGGAGAGTCCTGGTCTAAAACTAAACTGGGCATCATTTAGTTATATTATATGCTTTCTAACTGCCGAAGCTACAAACGTCAATTAAAGTTAATGATGATAAATTTTTTGTAATCGGATTATTTCGACACTCGTTGCCCATAATTACTTAATACGCTGATAGTGAGTAGATATAATAATTATTTCGTGTTCAATAATCTAAATTAATCATAAACGTCTCCGACAGTCGAAATAAATAGATTTGATAAAGTGACTTCATTAAGATTAAAGTTAATTGAGGTTTTTGAGTGCGGCAGTAAGTAAACTAAGTAAATCGGTATTGAAAAAAATATATGTATATAAGTATTAGTATCAGTTGTCTGGTTTCCATAGTACAGGCTCTGTCTAGTTTGGGATTAGATAACCGTGTGTGGATTGTCCCAGAATATTATATATATATATATATATATATTATTATTATTATTAAAGGTAAACTGTATTTTTAATGATCATAAATACGACGTCAACCTGGGCTAGCGTCACCATCATCAATATCAAACAAAAGACGTCCACTGCTGAACATAGGCCTCCCCTTTAGGTTGCCTGTCCACCGGAGCGGAGCGAGGCAGTGGAGCGGAGAAACGGAGAAATATTAACCAATAAGATTGCACTAAGATTTTGGAGCGGAGTTTTTGTGCAATCTTATTGGTTAATATTTCTCCGTTTCTCCGCTCCAGTGCCTCGCTCCGCTCCGGTGGACAGGCAGCCTTAGAAGGGTTGTCATAATACACAGCAGTACAGGTACAGTAATCCAATAGAAAGACGCTGCTGCCCGTCTTCTTGTTTTCCTTTATTTATGGTGCTTATTTGACTGCAAGGTAGAGCTGCTAGCTAATGTCTGTTGACGATCAATGTCGCGGTCGGCGTGTAAGCGAGTACCTACTCACTGCAGGAGAAAGTCGCGGGGTTCATTCCTAGAGAGAGAAAATTTCGGAAATGGTAATATTATTTAAAATCAAAAATTAAGTAAATAAAATATTCCGGTAACTAGATCTCTCGACTAGATTCACCCCAGTCCATGGTATAGTACCTTTAGGATACAAACTTTTTTTTTAAATAACGGAACATATAAATAAACAAACAATCATTGTGGTCATCAAACCATTTCTCCAGACAATCAGACTAGGTAAAAAATAAATTCAACAAAATACCTTTTTGGCATACAAAAGAGGATGGGAGGGAACAAAAAATTACTTACACATGTTAGAATAATACCGTCCGCAAAACCGAATTTGAATTTCTCCCTTTGTGCTCCACGAACGTCATGTATTGTATTTTCATTTTATTAAAAGCAGGAAAATAAACAAAATCCGGGTTACCGAAACCCCGCACAACCCCGTGTGTATCCACTTGTAGGCCACGTGATTGTAATATTACCATTCTATCTTCATTTATTACCTCATGGAAAGTTCAAGATTATTATAAGTACTAGCTACATAAGATTTTTGTGTTACTACTCTGTCAATGTATGAAAAATACCCCTAATTATGTTCCACAGGAATACACTGTGGGAGCAATTATACCAATAATTTCCACATCTTTAATTAATGTATCCACCGCCACTATAGACCGTTGTTAACAAACTAAATGGTAGACAGGCGGTCTAGTCTGAGGGACTTTAAACGTTGGCTTTTGTTGAATAAATGCTTGGATTACAACCTGCGATACCATCCCGAAGAAATACGAGCGCAAAGTTAAGAGACATCACATAGATTACATACAACTAGTTCACAACTATTTGAATTATTACCAAACATTGTAATAGCACAGGCATTGAGTCTACTATATTTAAAACGAGGTATATTTAAATGATTACTATATTCTATTTATTCAGTACCTAACAGTATATTGTTTGTAAATTGAACTGTGTATTATTTTATACTGACAAATAAAATTTCCGTGCTAATATACTCCTACGCCCAAACCAGCATGAACTTACCATATTTTGTACCACAATTTAGGACAATTTATTACATTTTTTTTTAATTAAGCTTTGTGAGCTCTGGATCTAAGTACTTGATAAAAAAACTCGCCAATGTTGTGTGTACCGTGTTGTGGGTATAGTACATATAAGTACTTAATCAAATGTATTAAAACATTTAATTAAGTACCTACATATACTATAAGCAAACAAATAACTATCCCGCAATCAATCCATGTCTCTACATCCTGCATTATAGTTTATTGATAATGAAGAAACCTTAATCGAAATAATAATTAAGCTTTGTAGCCTGCATAATTACAATGTTAATATCTGCATATCCTATCTAATGAATCATAGAAGTAAAACTGAAAGGTGCAACATAGTTAAAAATTATTAACAAGAAAAAAAACATCATCAGCAGTCGAAAGACGTCCACTGCTGAACAAAGGCCTCCCCCTTCGAAAGGAGGGGTTGCCATAATCCCCACGCTTGGCAGGCGTCTTGGGAATCGCAGTATATGTGGTAGGAATTGTAATTAAAATTAATATTCCAATTAAAAGAATTTACAATTACTATTTTTAATGTTACAACATGTTAAGCAGGCTAAATTTAAACAATAACAATAATGTGTTGAAATAAATTGATGACCAATAAATGACAAGATTTCGTATATAAGAAGTCTGTATATATACTTGTACTTAACCCTATGAAGGGAAGTGCATAAGAACCCAAACTTAAACACTCCTGAAATTAAAGGAACTCTTGTGGTCACCCGAAGATCTGGCCCCTTGCTAATGAAACACCAAAACACACATATTAGGAGAGCAATGTATACGATCCCTATAGTTTTTGCAAACCGCTCGTGCCGGAACCCTCGGGAACCTACAGCCGTATTTAATCTAAAAAGGAAACAAATTACGGTAATGTTACTGTTAAATAAGAAGAATCGAATATACAGAACTAAGATATTTCTTATGACTATATCATAATAAAACACGCAAATACTAAAATAAAAATCAACCTACCGGAATAAAATAGAATAAGTATTTGCCAGAAACATCGTAATCGTCATATTTCATAAATTATTAATAGATACGTTCTAAAATTACTAATTATAAAAAATGGTAAGTATAATGAAAGCTGACCTTTGTGCTTCATAAGTAAAATTAATTAAAAGGCCGGGGCTATATAAAAGCGAATTAAAACCTGCGAGTATTTTGCTTTCATATCCAGTTTTGAAACTTGAACGAAAGATGGGGCTCCTAAGTTAGGAGCGACACACAATCTCTAATTAAAAAAGCATTTACGTTGGACAAGTTTTCCAAACCTAAAAAAATAAGTATTTAGTATTTCTTTGAATACTTCCAATACACATACAGACGCTATAACTGCCTTGCGGAACAAACAACTTGGTTGCTAATTATTGATCTTAACAAATATACCAGATTTATATTTTTGGTATCAAAAAGAACCAAAGTGATATATTATGTCTGACGACACGACACCCAGGCTGACAGAGTTGAGTCATAAGTAAATAAAATACATTACGTTATTTTTTGTTTGCTGCAGCTGATGTGGGAAGCTGCGAGGTGCCACTTGGAATGGAAAACGGCATGATCTCCAATGAATCCCTGTCTGCTAGTTCCAGCTACGACCAAAGTGTTTCCCCACTCAGCTCAAGGTTGGTTCATTAGTAATAATAATTTACAACAATAGACCATGTGTACTTAAGTTATGTTGGTATATATGCTAGGTATACACACGGGTATGAATCTAAATAAGTAAGATCATAGGTCTACTTTTATCAACAGTGGTATTACAATATAAAACAAAACATCTACCTATAAATGAATGTTAATATAGTAATAGAAGTGGTGTCCTCCTGGCCGATACGACCATAGCGGCCAATCTTTCACAAGATCAGCCATCTATGCGGAAAATATTACAGTGCTAAAGAGCTTGCGTAGACACAACTGCACTCTATCTTCTTTTACCTCTCACAATTCGATGGAATGGAAGACCGATACGACCGGTCAGGCGAAGGAATGACTTTTCACATGCATGATGCAGATACATGCATTCTGATGCATTAATTGTCTTAATTTACAGGCAATCAGGTTCTCGGCCTGCATTGTCCTAGCCTGTAAACAACAAAACTACACAAAGTTATCGTTAATTTTATATTTAGTGACCAATTAAGGCAACATAGATTAGTTGCCATAATCAAAGTCTATAACCGTCTTTGGCTGCCTATTGTAACAACAATAAAGACTATGATACGGCCAAACTGTTACAATAATTGTGAATCCCCCGACCGCAAAACGCTCATACTTAGCTCAAACAATTAACAGGGGGGTCTCACATTCGGTGCCTTAAACCCGCATAAGCCGGCGCGAGACAATAACGCGAAAACTCTACTCCTGTTTGAGAAATTTACTAACAGAAAATTAAATTTTCATATGAATTCGGAGCGTCCGTGATCCTACAAAAGCCTTTCGGGGCTTGACTCCCCAAAGATAACAAGATGTAAGTAGGGCCGGATGTACCGAGGCCTTATCATCTGAGCCACTTTACATTGGGTCAGAGGCGATTTAACAAATGCCACGTTAATTCAGCATTTAGCGCTCTTTGTTCCCGCCGTCGCTACAGATGAGATCGCACTGAAGATATTCAAATGGGACTGTCGCCAGACGTCCCACCTCTGTTGTCAAACGAAACACAGAAACGTTTTAGTCTATTTGCTTCGACTATTACGCTAATTTTGTTTGCTTATGCGCAAACGTGTCTTAAACTGGTATTTATAAATTTGCCGAATAGCTAAGTGCTTAAGTGAACTTGCTGCCGTCGGGCACTAATGTTTATTTTGCCCTAGTATTTATCTTGTTCAATATTATTAATTTAGCTTTGCATTTAACTGTTATCTCGATAAATATTAAATAAAATTGGGAGATTTTTGAACGCTGATTTTAGCCACTTTTTTAATGTGCTCCGCGAAGGGATGTCAAATTCGTACCACGAATTGAAAAATGAAAAAATCTCACTGCGGATTCAACTTTCGAGTTTATTTCAATCTTCTTAAAAAATAACTACTCTGTTTTTAAGATAAGATGCAATCTGTATTAAATGAATCATGGCCCTTAATTAAATAATCAGGTTTTTTTGATGTTTTGCTCATAGGATTCGTACAGAAATCCGCGGTGGAGCCTGGTGCCCTAATGGACTGATATCACCCAGAAGTCGACAGTATCTCGAGATAGATCTACGAGAGGAGTACCTGATCACAGCTACAGAGTCTCAAGGCAGATTTGCTAATTCCGTAGGAGTTGAATTTGTAGAGAGCTACTCGCTCGAATACTGGCGTCGCACACTGAATCGTTGGGTCAAATATAAAGACTTTAATGGCAGCAGGGTAAGTAATTAGTTAAATCACGTCCTTGATCACATATATGTTTAATATATTTCTAAAGATTTACTAGAGAGGTGACAAACAACAAAATATTCATATCCCTTGCTCAAGTTGCGTCGCCACGTTAACAAATGGCCTTACAACGCAATAATTGGGACCAAATCAATACCGGATATCTTTAGATCCAATTGTATTACTGAAAACCCAAATAAATCACTTAATTTACTTATCAATTAGGCTGAAATCGGTACGCGAAGTTTTCCTTTACATATGTGGGATGAACGAGAAGTTTGTATGGCAAGTTGGGATGGCACGCAGCTCAAGTTACTTGAAATTAGCCCCACAGTGGGTGGTTATGTTACGCGTCGGCTCCAAACGAGTCCCGTGTGAAGAACCGTTGGGAAATAGGTCATTTTAAAATACCTCGTAATGTGTACCCAACTGTGCTTTAGGTATTATTTCTTTAGTAGCTTTCCTGCTTTACGCTCTTTGTGGTGTGGTATAACCATAGAATTCTTTTATAAAGCTTATTATTATTATTTATGTGGTCGAAATGCTCGCCACGTCTTACTAAAAGTTAACTGTTATTTATTATTGTGTTATTCAAATCATTTTTATTATTTGTGTTATTATAATGTCATTAAAATTATTTTATACTATTTCGTTTTTAGTATGGTCTGTTATTTACAATTTTAGTCAGTTTTAAACTTATAAACGATAAAATATTAAAGTAATTTATGTAAATAGGTTTTAGTAATACGTATCTACATCACTTATCCTCTTTAAACAAACAGCTTTATTTGTTCACATTTTTCAAAATCCCTTGATAACGGTTATACGTAAAATAAAATGTTAAACCTAAACTTGGCGAACCCGACGTAAAATGACAAAAGAAGATTAACGATTTCATTTTCTTTGTATTTTCACTAGAGATGGATATTTTTATTTGATAGTTACTTAAACTATTTGTCTGAACTGTCATCGTTTGTGTTTTACTTATTGTAGATGTCTGTAAAGGTATAATATATTGAATTAAAAGAAACGACTGTGAATTATAAATAGTTAATAAAATATACGTACCTAAAAAAACTTGCACTAATTAAAATATGTAATTATTTTAGTATTTTAAATTATGTAAATAACAATTGAAATTTTGGCACGAGAGGAAAATAAAACAGAACAAAAACTAACAATAGTATATAGTTATAACATATTATTGATTGGTTAGTAATTCTATTAAGACTACTAATGGATTAAAAAAATTCTAACATTAACTATTCAAAGCACCTACAATATTATACTTATTTTTAAAACATTCATGCCCAAAACTAGTTGAAGTAGCCATATAAAACAAACTACATATTTGTAAAATAGCTACTCGAAGTAAATATAAAAACGTAGGTGAATCTTTAAAACTTTTTAATTTCTGATTATTAACTCTACATGTGAATTCCGATATTTTTCATGATACCTTTGGCTCTAATTTTGCAGCTAATACCAGGGAACGCCAACACATATACGCCACGAAAAACAACCTTAGAAGCTCCGTTCGTCGCGTCCAAAGTACGATTCTTTCCATATGCAGCCCACCCCAGGACAGCCTGTATGAGGATTGAGGTGTACGGATGCCGCTGGAAACGTAGGTACAACAGGGATAAGGTTTTTTCATTGCTGGCGTTGTCCCGGGACTGTTGCGATGCGAATACACATTTGCGATTGCTTATAAATTACGCGATTTCTTTACGCTGAGCGATTGAAACCGCCACGGGGCGGAAAATACATTGCATGTTGTTTGTGCAGAGGCAATTGTCGCGTACTCTGCCCCCAAAGGCGGGGACATGCAGGCTATGACGGGCGGTGCTCGCTTTGAAGATCTGACTTTCGATGGCCCGCTCCGAGACGGCAGACTAATTAATGGGCTCGGCCAAATGACCGACTCTTTGACTGGCCCGAGCGATTTCGAACTGCCGGATCCGTTGGACACTAGAGGTATGCAAATTATAGACACTCTACCTCCGATGTATATGGTAAACTCCAAAAATCATATCTATTGTTCATAAATTATGATGAGTGTATGGTTCTAGGCAGTCGCTGGGTAGGCTGGAACAAGTCAATGCTCCTGGATGAAGAGGTGATACTTACTTTCAACTTCAGTGATACGAGACTTTTCCACAATGTCGATATTCACACTAATAATATGTTTACCAAGGATGTGCAGGTAAAAAGGTACCTAAATATTTGCATATATGTGTTTATTTACTTATATTGGTACCATTTATATTCTGTTCTATAGCTATTCAAAGAGGTAGAAATATATTTCTCCCTCGAAGGAGAGCGTTGGCAAGAAGATTACGTTCCCTATGAGCCGAAACAAGACAGGGTGTCAGAACATGCTCGCACCGTCCACGTCGACTTGCAGAACCGGACCGCCAAGCACATCATGATGAAGTTACGGTTCCAACATGAGTGGATCTTAATCAGCGAAGTAACTTTCAAATCTGGTAAGTGTTGCCTTTGGTAATATTATAAACGTATATGTATACAATGGTTTAAATTGTAGATGTAATAATATAATTGTACCCATAGCTAAAATCATGTCTACAAATGAACCAATTTAATACTATACACCAGCATTTGTAATGAGACGGGCATGAAGTTTGTCTGATGTTCTGATGATAAGCGACACGCGAGCCAATTTAAAATTGCATTTCAATGCCGCCCGTGAGATTCAGTAATATTTTCAGCTAATTTTTTCCTTTAACACCGGCATATTTTTACTTACAATAATATAATTCAGAGTGTGCGAGTATAAATTGTTTGGCGTTCGTAACTGCTTTTACATAGTCCGAATAAGAGCTTAATTCATAAAATAAACGTATCTCCGAAAGGCAGCCACGCTTCCGATAAAGTTCATCGAATCACATGTGCAGACATGTTATCCAAGCAAATTACACGAGCTAAAAAATAAACAGGAAACATTCATAAGCGCGAATGGGTGATTTTTCGCGTGAACAAAAAGAGTTCCGAAGGGTATAGGAGGCCCAGACACGCTAATAGATCCATTACTTCTCATCGAGCCTCCCTTATCTGTTCCGAGCACTCGCGAGCCTGCGGCTATTTCACAAATTTTATCTTTCTCTAATTAATCCACAGCTCTTTTGAGGAAATCTGTTCTTACTTAAGTGATAAATCACCGCTCGGTAAATAAGAACTGGTAATTAAAGGAAATCTTTGATCTGGTTTATTTCATTTCACAATTTTGATATTTTAAAGGAGCTAAGACCCAGTTTTGAGTAGATTATTTATATGCCAGCGATTTTTTCAATAATATTAAGTACTCTTTTTGAAAACAAAAAGTGTATAAATCTGGCCTTCTTCATCGTACATTTCACACGTATATCGTACATACACATTTCTTAAACTTTCTCGTCCAAAACATAGCAAGCCAAAAAGCATTTTGTAGAAAACAACGAAATGGAAAAGTTTTAAATTATTTTATTCTGGCGCACAGGTAAGAGACACGAAGTCTTATTCAAATGGTACTGTAAAACATGCTCTTGTCCTAATATAATATTGCAAGCGAGGTAGAGGGTAATGTTCAGGGAGCGGGGAACTTTGCTACCGTGTCGGCCGGCGGCACCGCCGCGAGCTACCCGTCTGTAGCTACATTATTCCTAATCTGCCCCAATTAGAAACCATACGACTATCGTAATAGGTGTCTAATTACAGAAATTGAATATAAGGGTGTCTGCCACCATCTGTTCCTCTCTACCTTTAATCAGATCTAACATGCAATAGGTAGGTACATATTTAACTGTTATGAAATCGGATTTTAAATATAATCTATCTTATTTTAAATCATACTTATAAAGAAATGTACTATAAAAAATAACATTTCCATATTCTTGAAAACGTATATTATTTCAATATTTTTGTACAATGTTATATAACGTTCGCTCCGTGTAACTAGTTCATTACTTTTTTCTTACCGAGATCATCATAGCAGAGCTGCGGGCAGAAATTAGTGAGACCAACTAGATTATTTCATTTCTGAAGGAATAACTTTGAAAGTGGGGTTAACTTACACCTATAGACTGGTTGGACTTTATCTTACACCTATGTATCATTCTTTGTTATTTGAGAACCTGGACACTAAGCTAAGCCCCACGCTAAAGATCTGATATCCCACTATAATAGGTCTGGAGACGATAGATGTCTGCCGACATTAACACCGGTATTGCCCTCTTGCCTTTCGCTGCCAGTGCAGCGGTGCCATCTCTTAAAGTTATTATAGATATGATATCACCACAGTCACAATAATTTCTATGTAAATACATAATTGTGTGGTACATGTCAAAGCTTTGACCTCGCTTTGAAGCTTCGCCGCGCTGTTGCGACTAAGCTCTCATCTTATACGGATTGGTGTGTGATAATTACTGTTAGCGCATCTAACACTAGGACAGTCAAATTGCACATCACGCATCTTGGTTTATACCAAGATACTAAGCGTCAGATGAAAATGAAACGGGTACTTGTTATTATAATTCAAGTGTACAAAATATTCGTTTCTGTCATTCAGTGCCGTTTGTGCCAATAAGTCAAAATTCAATAGATCTATATTTATTGGACCAGCGATCCTGTGCCTACCTTCGTGCTCCAACATCAGACCCTCACCATCTTTCTACCAAATAATCGTCGAGACCTATCAAATGATTCCAAATTCAGTGGGTTTACGATTATTGATGCAGAGATCCTATGATCACCATTCTGCTCTATTATCAGACTCCGGTGGGTTACTGATATTCATTAATTTCAGCGGATTCACATTTATCTACTAAAGTTCATGTCTTTCGCAGGAATGGAACTGTTAAAATATCTATTGTTTACCTAATACCCCAACAGCTACTAAGAAACCGATTTGGAACCGAAACGTAACTAAGAACTATCTTAAACCAACTTAGAAATAAAAAAAAAACAAATACAAATCTGTCCACTCCTTAGAAAGCTATGATGCCCTAGACAGACATGCAGACGAACAGACAGACCGACAGACGGAAAAACATAGGCTTCAAATTCAAACTACGAGTACAACACACCTCGCTTTTGGTCAGGAGTTAAAAATATAAGATTCTGCTGTTTTGAGAATATGTTTTTTTTTTGAGGTTTTAATGTCTTACGTACGGTTATAGAACAAACAATAAGTACAATTTAGATAAATATCGCACCGTAACCAGCTTGTAGTCTGAGTCCATATGAAGCTGGCCCGAAACACGACTCATTAAATTTACAATTAGAAATTAGCACGGAATTAACCGACTCTTGGCATCTCCAAAGCATAACACTACACTGGCATGGAGCCATTTTCTATCACCTCCCTTTCAGTTTAGATCCAGTTTTGTTCTAGTTTGTTTCACTATTTGACCTATTTCAGTATTGGTTCAGTATTTGTTTAATATTTCAACACAAAATGAGCATAATAAGTACTTAAAAAAATCAAGTGCGAGTCGGACTCACGCAACGAGGGTTCCATACCTGCTTTGAACCTATCAAAGTTATTTTACTATTCGTCAAACACCTCAGCAAAAAAACCCAACCGCAAAACTAAATTTGTTTGTTGAGGTTTTTTTTATGATTACTAAAAACCTGTAATACTTAGAATTTTTTTTCTATATTGTAATTCATTATTTTATTTTTCCTGTAAAATATAGATAAACATGTTCACATCTTTAATTATTTCAGATTTTTACCTCCACAAACTTAGGACGGTATTTTTTACGTTTTTGAGTATCAGCCAAAAACTACGTGACATAAACCGAAATATTAAATGTGCACATTAAGCCCTTTCATATGATACCCCACTCGATATGGTAGTCTTAATTTGAAATTTTAATGACCCATTTCGACTCCCATTAAAAACTAGAATATTATTTTTTTTCGATTGCGATGAGGTTGGGTAAGTATGATCTAAAACTATTCCAAGTTTCAAATCGATAGCGTCAGTAGTTCCTGAAATATATAGGTGTGACAGACCGACGAAGTCTCACCATAAGGGTTCCTTTTACCTTGTAGGTTTGGAACCCTAAAAATTAGTTACAAAGATCGATTTCATATTATCCGATATTATATCGTACCGCACTAATCCTCTACCTGTATTTCTTATATTTGGTAAGTTTTCAATAATTAAAAGGAGTGCCATAATTACATTGAGTGGAAAATGCTAAAACACACATCTCAATAATGAAATTTACTGTTCAATGTTATTATTATTATTTCAATAATGCTTCTCATTATTAGCTATTACCTATTAAATTAAAATGTATTTGTTTGTGTTAGTTTCCTTATGTAAGAGACCGCCCAGGTCCTGGCATAATCTGCCGCAATGCAGTAGTGTAAAATATTGCTTTGTTTCGGTGTGAAGGGCACTTTATCTGGAAAAAATACAGGGCTTGAATGTATATCTAATGATAAGTCATGTCAATTAAATTCAACTGTAACTGGCTGAACTTTGGCATATTAACAGGCTAACATTCCGCTCGTCTCGTCATTAAAATATATACGTTTTTACCGTAGGACAGTTTCATTAAAATGCTGGTAGTCACTTGTTCTAGGAATTTCTACACAACTAATAATGAACAAAAACGTATACGGTGTAGGAAAATCAAATCATAATGCTGGCAAATGTCTCGACAAACGATTGTGTGATCGTGAGACAAAACAATCCCGCAGCGACCGGTCTCAACGGAATTGCCTGCCTATTGTAGCACAGTGTTTAGTCCTGCGCTCGACACCTATTCATTTTCCAGTATTGTCTTAGCTTTAGCCAAAGGTGATGTTTTGCTTTATTCAAATTATGTATAAGCACATAGTTTGCCAATTCATATTGTTTCTGCATACGATATACGTTTTAGAATCATAGGACAATATTGAAAACAAAACATAACACATCTATACGTTATGTCTATTTGGGAATAATAATGTATCTTAATGTATCAATATATGTATATTTGAAAAATCTCCGAAGTCGTGAAATTCCCAGATTAGATTACAAAATTTTATGGCTTTTCAGTCTGAAAGATTCAGTACCTACCACACCGTAGATTGTAATCGGTTGCGATAAATGATAATCAATTTGCTAAGTACAAATTCCAGATTTCCCTAGGTAGCAATTTTTTTTTCTTATTTGTTTACAGATCCAACCATCGTAAACGCATCTGTAGAGTTCCTAGAGGAATATTATAAAACTGACACACCACCGTCATCGAGGAAGAAACGTAACTCCTCCCTCAGGGTATCAGTAGGACTCGCTTGCGGTGCCATTGTAGGAGGCGGTGCATTTATAGCTGCTACTGCAGTACTGCTTACTAAGAAAACTAGACGCAGAATACCCAACATGCTGAAAAAACCATTCTGCCCCTCACTCAGACACGGAAGCTCCAATTCTAGGAATAACCGGAGAGCTCCGAGACTAGCTTTGGCACTCGCTAATTGCCCACCAATACATATGCTACGGTAAGTTAAAGAAAAATCTATGTATACATAGATAATGCACAATGATGATAGGGCAAGAGTAAATGGTTTTAACTAGATTTTACTTTAGGTTTACAATTCCTGTTCTAATTTAATTTTTAATAGGTACACAATAGTATTTAGCCGACGTACCTACGTCCATTAGCGGACTTTACAACAACTATCTGATAGCAAGACTTTAATTTAAAAAGCTTAGTCGAAACTAATTCAATTAGCTCGGCTTAAGAGAGGAAACTTTAAACATTTCTACTTTGTATGAAATAAATTGTTTGTGCGCAGGCCGGCGGTCGTGGACGAGGATTATAGGGAGCCCTACAACATTTGGAGGGAGACCCTGGGCCGCCGCGACAAGCGGGACAATCACGACCAGCATGAATACAACGGTGAGGACTAGTTTGGGATCAGATGACCGTGTGTGAATTGTCCCAGGATATTATTATTATTATTATATTACAACACATTGAAAATTATATCTTCAAACAATAATATTACAAGTATCTACTTCTTATATCATATGTCATACATAATATTTACAATATCTACTGCAATAAGATTTGTAAACTAGCAAATTAATACTCCTTGAGCGAAGAGGAAACGTACCCATGTTTGTGTGTGTCTCCCCACCGAATGGATGTATTTACATGTGGTTTTTTTTTTCATTTGGATTCTTCTATGTTAGATAAATATCTATGCAGCCATTTATTATGAATTCGTTGTCTTATGTTGAAAGCGATTCCGATCATTGTTAGTGAATGATATGCTACTGTAGATGGTAGCATAGTCACGACCAGCGAGAGATCAGGTGCAAGACTGACTTTTACATGCCCATCCGACGCATGGATCATCTTAATATCATCCATACTATCAGCGGTCTACCAAACAGTAAAGAACAACTACTCAAAGTTCAGCTGGGTTCCAAAGCAAGTGGTTTCCCACTGCATCACGGAGGCTTCACAAATCACTAGCGCCTCATCAGTTTAAAATCATGAAACAAATGAATATACATATTTAGAACCGAAGATCGGGCCCGCTCCGTGGCGTGTGTTAGGACATGTCCAGCAGTGGACTAATGTAGGCTGATTGTGATGCTGAAATGTACAGAAAACCAACAAGTACCTAAACCTAGTTTTTTTAGATTTCATTGTACGACTTTTAGTTCAGATTTAGGCTCAGTCTATGAAGTCTGGTCTACTCTTAACATTTCTTCTTATTTTAGAGAATTATTATTCCATTTATTTTCTGTTAAACTTCAATATATTGACTATAATTACACGAGGTTTTATATAACAATGATTCCTCATATCTCAATCATTCCTCATGTTATTATATAGCGGTGAGATTACAAAAAGAAAACTAAAACGGCTACTTTATATTAGTAAATCGATACGTGTATTGAAGATGACTACTCCCCAGGGAGCTGACCCTAATTGTAAACATACTACTCTCACAAATGAACAACTACTGTGAGCGATTTCCTTCTTATATTTTGTTTTGTATACTGTATACAAAGAACTCACGATAATACGATCACTCACACAATCGCGAATGCAAACTCTACAAGATGACGATGGTCTTCTGTGCCTATGTCTTGGTTGCCGTAATGGTACTAATATGTAAATGGTCAGATTTCAAACAATAATTCGGTGTCGTGTGTATATTTGAACTTTGTACAATATAGCGTTGCAATTCCGCACAAAATCGCCAACGACAGTCCACTAAGACAGCAGGCGATGACTGGGTCGTATTTTTCCCACTGGCGCTAGTTAGCTCGGCCGCGACACTTGACTCGACTCTCGACTGCACACTCGTTAGGTTTTCGAGTGCACTTGCCTCTGGATTGTTACTTTTCCCAAGCTCGTGCTTACAGGCGCTGGCTCTCAAGTTAAAAATTAAACAAGCTAATGATGTTTCTAACTGCAGTGTTTTTCCCGTAATTAATGTTCATGCGTGCTTTGCTATGTTTGTATTTAGTATTGAGTTGTATTTTTGAAACTAGGCTTACTAGACATTACTAGGTGGTAGGTTCCTTGTGCAAGGAACCGTCCAGGTAGGTACCACCGCAGTGTCAGATATTCTGCCGCCAAGCAGCAGGGTGTGAGCATTGCTGTGTTCCGGCGTGACGGGCACTGTGGGTGGTGAAATTACCGGACACAAAGACTTAACATCTAATGTCTTAAGGGCTGGCAATGCGCTAGTGATTCTTCTGGTGTAGCTAGCGTCTATAGGCTGCGGTGACTGCTTACCATCAGGCGGGACGTACGCATGCTTGCCACCTTGATAGTATAAAAAAAAACAAAAAAGGCTAGGAATAGAAATATAAATAACACATAACGGGATTTTCAATATCACTGCTTAGACAGCACATCACCATGTAAGGATTATTTTAAATTCAATAAACTTATTGTGTATTCAAGACCCTTACACTGATATTTGCGTCCTCACATTATACCACCATTTCTGTACCATTTTGTAGAATTTTTTAACCTAAACACCGTCGTTCCTGACATTGAATTCCCGGTAAAAGAAAACTCTAAGATAGGGGCGTCCTCGTTACGGGCCGGACGGACGTCCGGTCGGGAAGCCGGCCATTGTTCAGAAGCCATATTGAAAAGATGATGCGCCCGGGGCACAGGATAATAGGTCTCGGATTCGTGTATCTTTCGGTGAATAAGGTGAAGAAAATAGCGATGGATTTTCTGGCCAAATATATACTTTTGATGGGCGATTACAGATGAGGGGCGTTTAACCTGAGCTATTATGGTATCTTATATAAATATAAAGAGTTGGCAACGTTCTTTTAAAATAAAACTAAATTTGCAGCGGTTTTGTCCGGAATTTCGCAGACTCTGAACCGACATAATATTAGGTATATAATATGTACTTATTATAGTACGTAACAGAAGAATTTTCTATTGATCCGTTTAGAAATCTGCGAGGAGCCGGAGTTTCCCCGACCCTACATGATGAAACGGCCGGATCCACACGAGAGCTTCTACGCGGCTACTGACATCATACACCACGTAAGTACCTAACCTAATTCATAAATTATACACTGTGATTTGTAAATTTTCTTTATTTAGGTACATTTTTACACGATACCTAAATATTAAAATTGACTGCTCAGGCACAAGCAGTATTTTTTTTTAATTTGTACGTATGTATATAGCTACATTCTAAGGGGGAGGCCTTTGCTCAGCACGTATTTCAGCTACTGATGATGATGATGGCGGATGCATATTAAATGTGTATGTAGCGATTTTTCTTAGATTATAGGTATATTTCTTGAAGATTGTTGAAACAATTTAAATGCTGTTATTTTTAAGCTTGATAAGTTATGATTAGTCCAATTAAATTTTTGTATAGATACTATAGTTGCCTCTGACAAAACTGAAATTAAATATATCAGTAAGTATGCGGAAATCACTTGTAATACAGACTAGGTATAAACTGTTAAATTCATGACAAGCCACAGTATAACCTTTGTTCGCTCGCAACTTGAAACAATACTAATTGATTGAAACCATGGATGTAACTGTAATTAGAATATTGATTAAGCATAAATATACATTTGGGATGTCGATCTGATAAAAAAAATCTTCTACATTTTTTATATAAATATAAAATCGTTTGGCAGCTATATTTGAGCAAGTGGTGGTTATATTTATATAAATATAACCACCACTTGTATTCCAGCACTAAAATATTCCTAACATAGCAATCAAAATTATAATGACTGTTTAAATAGTTATTATTCTAATGACCAATCAAATATCCAATTCCCGAGTTAATCACCGTACCATCATTATGTATCTATGATTAGTATTCCACAAACATGGAATGGCCACATTTTAATACATCTGCACATTAATATTCTGGAATAGTAATGGACAAATAATGGGCTTTCTGTTTACCCGAAATGGTAAAATAGATATATTTTCAATATGTTATATTTATGAACAACACCTTAAATGTATAAAAAAATTGTTAGGTACGTAGTCATTAGACACCTTAGTTAATCCCATCAGCGGTCGAAGCGTGATCGCGCTATGCCGTTCGCGTGTTATCATGGTGCATATCGGAACCATCGGCCGTTGATAGCTTATTAAGATTTTACAATAAGATAATTGAGTGAGCGAACAAAAGAAAACTGTAGGGGAGACTGGGTACGATTGTGCCACGGTACGGTTGTGACAGTCGCCGTATTAGCGAAACTATAAGGAATATCGGGATGGGTGCAAGAGAAGAAAGGAGCAGCGTGTTTGTCTGCATCTATTCCACAAAATTGCATCAGCAATCGCGCGACGTTTCTGCTTGCAGAGTACCACATTACTTTTTATCAATGAAAAGTATTTTTTTTCTTCAAAATCATTTAGTTATTGTTGATTCATGTGTACAGATAGAGTAATGAGTGTCATATCTCGTTAAAAGTTAAACATCGGTAGTTAAATAGCAGTGATTACTTTGTACGTAGATTAATCGGTATAGTCACGGCAATTGTTTTTTTTCCGAATGCCTGCAATGAGTACGATTGTGCCATATTTTTTGGGTACGGTTGTGACACAATTATTTGGTTTTATATGGCCTGACAATGTGTGAGGAAGACGGAAAGGAGTCCGTTTGTGTAAACTAAGTTTGAACATGCAATAAATTGCATGTTCATAATTAGTTTACACATATGTTTATTATTTCTTATGATGACATTTTCAGCTGATTCACTGATTTTGATATACCTATCTTCTGTTTATTAATATTATTTTTTTGTAATTTGACACCAGTTACCGTAATGTATAAATTAGATGTATAATTAACTGTTTGACGGGTAAATATCAAGACAGTTATAATAATTATAGACGCTACAGTGCGTTACTAGTAATAAGCTTTAAAGTGTTCCTAAATTGTATTTCCTTTGTTATGTATTTTTTACAGAAGTATATTTTATTACTAATTATTGATTTGTTTAGTACTACCCTCAACAATTTGAGATACCTTCTTTTATAATTTTGTATTTTAAATTTTAAGTTTATAAAACTAATGTTTTTTAATAAATTTGATTATTATTTTGATTGACTGTAATAAATTTCGAAATACGTCCCTGGGTAATGTGTTAGCAACAAACTTAGATACGTCCCATTCGCTTACTAACGAAATTAGACATGTCCGCCATTTGGAAACAAAATGAGATACGTCCATTCATTATTATAACATAACACATTTTACCAAAGAGTTAGCAGGTTTAATATCTTTTCGTAATAATTTAAATATATTTTTCTTATTTTTTAATGTCTTTTTTTTAAGCTACGGCTTACTAAATAATTCGTAAAGTGGTTTTGTCAGTTTCTGTGAAATCATACCAGTTGGACGTGTCCACGTTTGTTTGTATATATTTCAGGAACCACTGGCGCTATTCATTTGAAATTTGGAACAGTTTTAGATCTTACTTATCCAAAAGAATACTAATCGCAAATTAAAAATATTTTATTTCTTTTACTTTCTTTTTTAAATAATTTAATTAACCAAAATGGCGGCGATGTGGTTCGCCACCCATCACGTCTCGTTTCTCACGGAGGCGAAAAGCGGCCCTTGGGCTCTGCCTACCCCTACGGGAAAAAGGCGTAATTTTATGTATGTACTTTCTTTTTAACGGTGTCACCATCGATATATAATAAGTAACGGTGTCACTAACAACCCGACTACTGCTACTAGAGGAAAATTTCAAAGAGGATACTATATCAATCCAATCTTTTTTATTTCTCGCGGGGGAAACCATCAAAAGGTCTCCGGGACGCGTGGGGGTCAACCGGGGAATGTGGGATTCTTACCCACTAAAACCCCCGCGGCTGTCGCATCGGCACATGAGAGGGGGGACCCCAGGGCTCTCCGGTGGGATCTGCACCAGGGGCCCCTCAGTGCCTCGCCTTTGACCCCACCGCCGGGGGGCGCACTGCAGCCCCCCGGGAACCAGTCACGGTGCTCACGGGGACGGGGGTCGCAACCCCGCCGCCGTCCTCCTCGGAGTCGCCGCCGTAATCAATGGACGCTCAAAGGGCCCACACCCCGAGCGTCCAGCGACTCCGAAGATATTGATTCGGTACCTAGCTTCAACGTCATAAAATTAATTAGTTTTTGTTAAACTCTTTAAAAGGGTTAATTTGGATAAATTCGTTGGGTTCAGTTCGGTTTTTTACTATCTGAGGTATTAGAAGAACAGTAAAATAACATTTATATGCGCAAAGTAGCTATAGAACCATCGGTGCGCGAGTTTGACTCGCACTTGACCGCCTTTTTTTTTTTGTTTGATTCGGTACCTAGCTCCGAACCGGAGTATCTTACCTACTAAAACGCCCCGTACTCAATGTAGGGCCCACAACCCAAACGTCCAACCGACAACTCCGAAGGTTGCCTGTTATTTGTCCGGGCTTATGGCTGAGGAGCAAGGCGGCAGCTTTTTTTTAGGTGGCAGCTTGACGCGGGTGCGCGTGGTGCTGTTTTCTAACCCATGATATAACTCATACCTACCGCTTATATCATAAAAAAAAACGGTTTTCAATTACCTTTTAAAAGACACCACACGCAAGATTTTTAACTTAGGGGTCCTATTTTGACCTTAAAACCCTCATAATTTCTTAAACCTGACTTCTTCCTAATCCTATCTATCATATTGTATCGGAAAGCAGTGAAATGTGTTAAGAAATAGTAACATAATTATTTTTTACAAAAATTGAGGTCCTGTGACTTCTACTTAGAAAATTTCGAGAAATGCAAAAACACGTAATTGTTTATTTTCTTTGAGGCGTCTGCGTGTGAAAATTCAAGGCTCTTAGTACCAACCGTTGAATTAATTATAACGCTTTTTTATATAAAATCTTTTTAAAAAAAAAATTGAACTGACTTCAATATCACTGAAAAGTATAAAATAATTTAAATATTATTGAAGTTGGTGTTAGCTTACCGGCTGTGTATATTTGGCACCAACTTCAATAATATTTAAATTATTTTATACTTTTCAGTGATATTGAAGTCGGTTCAATTTTTTTTTTTTAAAGATTTTATTTTAAACTTTTTAGTGATATTTTCATTATAAAGATTGAACCACCGAAAACCGTAAAATTATCTAGGTAGGTTATGATCACATTATCGTCTACATAGTTTTACATAATTCATGTTTCTTCAGAAAAAAATATCCGGTCGTAATGAAATTTGCATGGAATCATCATAGCAGTTTACTCTCTCGAATAAAAAAAGAATCATCGCAATCGGTTCATAATTGTCAGAGCAATGTAATGGAGAACATCAGTTTTATGGTTTTTACCAGACAAATTCCTCCACATCGTTCATGGTCCTCCAGGAAGTTCTTATCCGGTTGTAATAAAATTCATACAGATTTAAAACAGTGGTTTCTTCTTTCGAATAAAAAAAGAATCATTGAAATTGGTAAATATTTGCCAGAGTTATGACCATTTTTGTCCTTAAAAGCGACTAAAACATCATCTATATAGGCTTTCTTGCAGCTCTCAGTGCGCAGTCACCATTCTTGTTTTTTCAGGAACTACTTATTACTAAGCAATAATTTTTTTATGGGACCCAATTAACGGATTAAAGAATGTATGGAAGAAAGATTTTTTCAAATCGGTTCATAATTGCCAGAGTTATGCGCGAACATACATAGACAAAAAATATATATACAGACGAATTGAGAACCTCCTCCTTTTTTGAAGTCGGTTAAAAACATAAAACCCCCTAATTGGACCACTTAGGATGCGAATTTTGAAAATTTCGTCCTTAGTGTGCGTTTACGTATTGTGAACAATACACATTCCAAATTTCAAGTCTCTAGAGCCAGCGGTTTAGGCTGTGCGTTGTCTGTCAGTCAGTCAGTCAGGACATCTCGTTTTATATATGTATAATATATTGATTTAAAAAATCTATCGATTGTACTCTAGATTTTATATGAATACCGAAGTTAAATACAGTAAAGTGTGATTGGGCTTAATACATTTAATAGGTGGGGATACATTTCCGGCAAGTGGAGCCGAGCGCGGGTAATGTGGCCGCCCCATGATCGCCCACTGTGGGCCCGGGCGGCGTTGGATGGTGAATCAATTATGCTTCCTATCAACTGTTGTTTATCGAGCAGCGGCAATGTATGCACAGCAGTCACGCGTGGAAATGCCTGCTAGCCGACTGACAAAATTTACATGATGTTTTATTAACGTTATGTAACTGAATGGAGTTCTGTTGCTGAAATACTGGTGACAATTTACGATGTTAAGTTGAATTTTAGCCCGTATAAACCCTGTAACCAGGGCAACTATCAAAACTTTCTATAAAGTAAACAAAGTTTTACATTAAATATCACAAAAGTATACAAGAAAGACAAACTCATTTTAAGTAGGCTCGTTCAGACCTTTCATTTGATACATGTTTTTGTAATGAGCTTATTTTACGAACTAAGCGGCGTGTTAAAAAAAATAACTTCTAGAATAACAACAGAAGAGAACAATATAAAAAAGAATCTCAGTTTACTGTTGCAATCAAAACACTATGTATGTAGGTGTAGTGGTGTGCAGGTTATTACCGTAGTCGCATAACGTAATTATAAAGTAGTTAGCTACTTCCTTCTAAGTTGGCCCTACAGGTTATAGTGGCATTTGACTATGGCTATGACCTGCACACCTACTACTCTTACTTATGTTTTAATTACAACAGTATAATAAGATTTTTTTTCTCAATTTGTGCTTTTTATTTTGGTTATTTTTTACGGGTTTAGGTTTTTAAATTTTAATATGTCTTAGCCTATATGTATGTCACTTCCATAACTGAGACTAATCTAATGACAAGTAAAATCCATCACGGTGTTTAAGCTGCAGGGCACCTCAAAGAAATAAACATATATAATTTATACCGTATGCTCGAATGACATAGGTAAGTTCCCTTCTAAGACAGTCGGATGAAAAGGTAACTCGTCTTCGTAATGCTAACAAATCTTATTATGAAATGCAACGACCGTTGCTCATAAACGAAGCCTCACAAAATTTTGTAAAACCAAGTTAAACTGTAGAAAAGCTGAGACTGGCAAACACGTAAAGTATTGTATAATAATGCACTGGGCAAGTCCGGGCCCTATGTTGTTGATTTCCCGCGGGGATGAGCCGGCCACGCGGTACTTGCGCGCGTCAAACCTACCAATTGAACATAAATACTTAATGAGCTTTATTTAGTTAACATCTACTCGCTATGCTTTTTTATGTTAGGGACAGAGAAATGGAATAAAATATCTGGCAAGCTCAGAAATCTTATTTATAGAATACAAAGAGCTGCCTGTGGAAATCATTGACGCTTTTTCATATTTACAAGCCTAGCTTTTAGGGTGATTAATATACTTAGCAATAATAGGCAGACTTATGCGGGTATATATTATGTTTATTTTGTTAGGTGGCAAAAGGTAGTACAAGAAAGCATCGAGATAGGTACCACTAACAGATATTCTATCGTAGAGAAGGTAGGTGTGTGTAAACATTGCTAGATCCTACGACTATGATGAAGAGAGTCTCTCAAGAGACTAATAACTCATGTCTCAAGTGACTAGCGACAATAAAGTGTAACCTTTCTATGGGCAGGCACATCTCTTATCATCAGGAAAATATCTCTCGCACATCTTCGTCTTCTCCCACCTACACCGACCTATGTAGTATCTACAGCTAAGGTCTGCAATGTCATACTAATTTAGGCTAAGATTAAGTTCTATACAATATTTTGCCAGAATGTAGCAGTGATACGCGACGTTCCTACCACATTTAACCATGTCTTGCCAAAATAATCTGTAGATCTCCATAAAGCTGTATGAGCTGTAGAAATAATCTAATTGACACATATGTATTATAAACTCGGTAAACTTTAGTCAAATACTAAACATTATTTTAATTTGCTACTCAAACACTGGCAGTCGCGTGGTCGCATCACGCGTACTCGTCCGTGCTAGTTTTGTTGACAAGTTTGTGACAACCCGTATCACAGTTATCCCGGGACGAGAACACAAACGTGTAGCTGAGTCTTATCTAAGAGCTGAGTTCATGGTACCAGAAATAACACTAAATAAAAAGAACAAATAACCACCAAGAACCCATCGATTAAATACTTGTAATCAACTTAGGGTGACGACTCAAAAAACGGTAGATATGAATTCAAAGTATTATCACAGTCTATATTTGTACACTGTGGTATTATTTTGATTTATTATTTCAAATTTTCAAGTGCTTTAAACTTTATTGTGTAGTATTTACTATTTATTTGTAAATGTATATGCATCTGTTACCATATTTTGGATGTCATTTACAGTTTGCAAAAAAGTCGAGTTGACATTATGCGAAGTGGGCATATTGCGTCTAAACCTTTGTAAGTGATAATGAATCAAATATAGCTAATAATATGATTTTTGATACATCAGGTACCGGTACCGCTTACTAACAAAGAATGTAAACGATTTACACACCCACAGATTGCATGTCATATAGAGATAAAACAAACAATACATGCTCCGCAATGCATTGAGTTGCGTGAAACATTCAATTAAACTAAGTACTTAGTAGGTCAATTCCATTTAATGTTTATCCATAACAAGCGCATACATTATCATGGATAATGCAATCTGATTTCCATTGATGGATATTAATAATTACAGCACGCAAAAGCACTCATCATATTCCATCTCTATCACAATTTGGCTCAACACAAATGTCAGATTTATCCTTTTATATGTTGTAATAAATAAATTGACTTTTTTTTGTTGAAACTTTTTGCTACTGCCCTATAAAAGTCAGGATTTTTTCAAAGAAATCGGACTGTCTATCGTGTTTTGTTACCCCGCGGGGTACCGGGTTAGAATTGCATCCCCCCATCTCCTCTCGTTGGGTGTCGTAAGAGGCGACTAAGCCGGAACAAGAAGACGGGCAGCAGCGTCTTTCTTTTGGATTTATCGTTCACCAATCGCGAACATAATTAACGCAGTTTGTCGAAGCTAGATACAACAAATGAGCTCAGGGTCGTAAATGTTGCTTTTTAATACGGTCACGTTAAACGCATACACCTTCTTCGTCACATACAAGGTCAACATATCAATATGATATTATTGGGTAATACTGGGACGCCATGTGGAATAATTTGACAACACGGCTTGAGGGATAAGAACCTTTTTATTACATTATCGGGTATCTTATAATAAATCAGATTTAGTTGTCGATTAACATAGTATTCTCGTAGTAGGTGCGCACTATCGAAATAGGGGGGAAAACCTTCTTCGTGAGGGGAGGCCCGTGCCCAACATTGGGACAAAAACAAGGGCTGTTAATAAATAAACCGGTCAAGTGCGAGTCGGTATTAAAGTTATATTGGTAAGTTAGATTTAAAACTATTCCAAGTTTCAAATCGATATCACCATAAGGGTATCACCGTAATATATAAGTGAGACAGACAGGTAGACGAGGTTGCACCATAAGGGTTCCTTTTGTACCTTTTAGCTATGGAACTCTAAAAAGTAAGTCCTTAATAAGTACATAAAAACTAGTCTTAGGTAAATATTTATGAAATATCTATTTCATAGAAGAGATACTGTATAGCAAAACCCACAATCTACACCCGTGGGGTGCCGGGTTAGAACTGCATCCCCTCATCTCCTCTCTCTCTCGTTGGGAGACGTAAGAGGAGACTAAGCGAGAACAGGAAGACGCCCGTCTTCCTGTTCTCGCAGCAGCAACAGCGTCTTTCTTTTGGATTTATTTTCCTCCTATACTGCGATCCCCAAGCCGCCTGCCAAGTGGGGGGATTATGGCAGCCCCACCCTTCTAAGGGGGAGGCCTTTGTTCAGCTGTGGACGTCTATCGGGTGCTAATGACGCACTCTAGTAGGTGCCCTGTTTTTCTATACAATATCAAAATCTGAACAATAAATGTTTGAACACATGAGAGTTGGCTGACCGGTGGCCAGCCAAGGAAGGTAGGGTCCAATCATCATCATCATCATCAGCCGGAAGACGTCCACTGCTAAACATAGGCCTCCCCCTTAGAACGCCACAATGAACGACAATTGGCTATTTGCATCCACCGGTTACCTGCGACGCGCACAATGTCGTCTGTCCACCTAGTGGGAGGCCTGCCAACGCTGCGTCTTCCGGTTCGTGGTCGCCACTCGAGAACCTTTCTTCCCCAACGGTTATCGGTTCTTCGAGCGATGTGGCCTGCCCATTGCCACTTCAACTTGCAGATTCTGAGAGCTATGTCGGTGACCTTAGTTCTTCGGCGAATCTCCACATTTCGGATTCTGTCGCGCAAAGAAACTCCGAGCATAGCTCTCTCCATGGCTCGTTGTGTGACTCTGAACTTTTCTAAAAGGCCAGCCGTTAGAGACCACGTCTCGGTACCATATGTCATCACTGGCAACACACACTGGTTAAAAACCTTCGTCTTCAGGCACTGCGATATTTTTACGAGAAGATATCGCGTAGTTTCCCGAACGCTGCCCATCCGAGTTGGATTCTTCGGGCGACCTCTTTGTCAAAGTTGGACCGACCTAACTGGACAGTTTGTCCTAGGTATACGTAGTGGTCAACAACTTCGAGAGTATCGTTCCCAACAACTACCGGTACGGGTGCAACATGGACATTAGACATGATCTTCGTCTTGTCCATGTTCATTTTAAGACCCACCTGTTGGGAAACGCTACTGAGGTCGCTGAGCATCGTATTGAGGTCCTCCAGCGACTCTGCCATAATGACTATATCGTCGGCAAAACGAAGGTGAGTGATGTATTCGCCATTGATGTTGATGCCGAATCCGTACCAGTCCAAGAGCTTGAAAACGTCCTCCAATGCGTTTGAGAACAGTTTCGGAGAAATAACGTCTCCCTGTCTCACACCTCGCTGCAATGGGATTGGTTTCGTGCTCTCTTCCTGTAGTCGGATCGACATGGTGGCGTTGCTGTACAAACACTTCAACACTTTGATGTACCTATAGTCAATGTGGCACCGCTGGAGGGACTGCAATACCGCCCAGGTCTCGATTGAATCGAAGGCTTTTTCGTAGTCCACAAACGCTAGACATAATGGCCGATTATACTCCTCGGTCTTCTGTATAATCTGGTGGAGCGTATGTATGTGGTCTACGGTGCTAAAGCCTTTTCGGAACCCGACTTGTTCGGGAGGCTGGAAGTCATCAAACCTGCGTTCGAGACGGTTCGTAATGACTCTCGAAAACAGCTTGTATACATGGCTCAGGAGTGAGATGGGTCTATAATTCTTCAATAAAGTGTTATCGCCTTTTTTGAAGAAGAGAACCACCACACTCCCGTGCCATGCTTCTGGCGTAGTACCCTCGAGTAAGACGGAATTAAATAACTTCTGGAGGACTAAAAGTACCGGTTTTCCACCCGCTCTCAGAAGTTCTGTTGTGATTCCGTCTTCAACCGGCGCCATGTTATTCTTAAGCTGTTTGAGAGCCATTCTAATCTCGTACAAGCTGATGTCTGGGATGTCCTCAGTGTAGTGTCGGGTTAGTTGGGCTCTGGTGTCCTGAGCTGTTCGGGCAATGGGTTTTCGTGTCGAGGTGTACAACTGTCCGTAAAACCTCTCGAGCTCTCTCAATATCTCCGACTTTGATGAGATGACACTGCCGTCGTCGATCTTCAGCTTGGTCACTTGGCTTTGCCCAATAGACGAATTCTTTGCAAACAGTTTAGAGCCTTGGTTCCGCTCAATTGCGTCCTTAATACATGCTGTATTATAGGAACGCAAGTCGTGTCGCATGGATTTCGAGATTCGTCTATTGAGTTCAGCATATTCCGACATATCAGCTGAAGATTGCAGTCTCATCTCAGTTCGGGTTTCCATTAACTTAATGGTTTGATTGGAGAGCTTCTGAGGCTTATTACGGCGTGGGGTCTTAAAGAACTTGGACCCCACTGCATGGACAGTTTGCACCAACCCATTGTTTAACTCGTCCGCAGTTTCGCATTCGGCTAGGCACTGGAAGCGATTGTGTAGTTCGAGTTGAAAGTCTTCGGGGTTTTGGATTTGGGCGGTTCCCGGACGGAGCGTGGACTTCATCAGACGGGACCTCTCAAGCTTGACATTGATATTCAATGTGCTTCTAACAATGCGGTGATCGCTACCGGTTTTCACCCTGCCGATCACGGAGACATCATCGAATATATGCCTGTTGGTCGTCATGATGAAGTCGATCTCATTTTTGGTTGAACCATCGGGGCTTATCCACGTCCACTTCCTGGATGGTCGCTTCTTGAAGAAGGAGTTCATCGCAAAGAGTCCCTCCTTCTCCATGAAGTCGACCAGCCGCTGGCCCCTTTGGTTCCGCTGCCCGTACCCATATGACCCCACTTTCAACTCATCGCCATTCCGTGTGCCCACCTTCGCGTTGAAGTCCCCCATAACAACGGTGAAGTGTGTTTTGGAGGTATGTATGGCTTCTGCTATCTCCTCATACATAGCCTCTACTTCATCGTCAGGGTGTGCCGAGGTCGGCGCGTAAACCTGTATAACCTTCAACGAATACCGACTGGTTATTCTGAGTATAAGGTACGCTACCCTGCTCGACACACTATCGACCTTTATAACATTGTTAATGAGGGACTTACGGACGAGAAACCTAACACCACCCTGAGATTTTCGGTCTCCTTCCCGGAAGAAGAGCAAGTTTCCGGAATCAAGGGTTATCGTATCCTGTCCCTCTCGTCGGATTTCAGATAATCCCAAGATATCCCAACGTAACTTGCTCAATTCTTCCTCCAGCTCGATAATCTTCTCGTCAGTTCTGAGCGTGCGGACATTATGTGTTGCCAGGGCCAAAGTTCGGTGGGGGTGGTAGCGGGGCATCTGCCGGAGATTCTTCGCACCCCCTGCTCGACCGTTACCCCGCCCGCTACCAAGGCGGGGAATAGAGGAACTGCCGGGGACTGGGGGCCGTAAATGAGCATTGTCAATCATTGGGGGGGGGGGTTGCCATAATCCCCACGCTTGGCAGGCGTCTTGGGGATCGCAGTTTCGAAAAGTTGGATATATTACACAGAAGACGCTGCTGCCCGTCTTCCGGTTTTCCCTGAATCGCCTCTTACGAAACCCACGGGAAGAGAGGGGGGGATGCAAATTCTTAGCCGGCATCCCACGGCCAATATGTCATATTTATTCCTACTAAATGTACCACTCCGGTGTAATACATTTATTGTTTCGATTTTGATCTTATAAAGAAAAAACAGGATCAAATCAAATAAATTTAATAAATTATTTCACTTATCATTGTGTTCGCATGGCAAACACTCTACAAACTCAAAAAGCGATTGGATTTCACAAATATGTCACAATATTTAGATTTCGGTGGACACAATGGATATCAGGGTAACAACGTAATCACGTCACGACAGGCGACCAACAATTGTGACACTGGCAGCGTTCAGTTATCTTGCAGTTTGTTTCTTGATTCATAGTTTTTAATGACCGAGCAAAAATATACATTTTCAGAGAATACGTGTGATATGGCTATATTTCAACGCGGTAAAAAAATAGTGAAACGTAGTGATTTTTTGGGACTGCGTATATTTGTGGCTATTATGAACAAAAAAAATAAAAATGTACATTAATTATATGACTTGTACCTTATCTACTCTACGCTATGTTTCAAACCGACCTAAAAAATCCTCCGCTAAAAGTAACTAATACATATTATTATACATTGATGTCCCTTAAAGTGTAATAAACAGATGGCCACATTACCATTAATTAATTTCGCACTCAAACTGCTGCACTTCGTTTACGGATTCTGACCGATAATTAATGATTAGCTTGCTACTGTGTACCTACCGGCAGCTTTAATATTGAGTTGTAAATCAAATACAAAAGCTATAGATACTAGGGGAAAAGAGAATGATTCATTCCCTGTGGGGTGTCGCATAAGAATAGCACCCCCCCCCCCCCTCACGTTCTGTAGGTTATTCTAGGACTAAGGGAAAACCAGAAGACCAAGCAACAGCAGCGTCTTCTATGTGATATCCAACTGCACGTATACCTACTGCGACTCCCAAGGCGCCTGCCTACCGAGCGTGGCGATTATCACAACCGCACAGGGGGAGCTTATGATCAGAAGTGGATGTATTCCGGCTAATGATGATGATGGAGATGCCTTATTATATCTTTTATGAGGGAATCTTCTTCCGTTTTTATCTGAGTGTGGCAGAAAGAGTTCAAAAAAATACTACGCTCCGACGATAGGTACTACTCGTACATGACAATGTTAACGTTTAAAGTACCACCTATTATTACGTTAGTTACGATAAAAATTAACATAGATACTCATAGAACTTGTTATATTAAAGTTTTAATTTAATTCGCTTCGCCGTTCCTGTATGCTTTTACTGCTTCGCAAACTATTAGAAATTTCTAATTAATTTACAGCACATTTTATTTACCCGGGTAAACCATTTATTTTTCGCATATTTTAAGCATATTATTATGAATTTTACTAATGAAATTTAGTAATTTGACGTTATAAATTCATAGCAATTTAGATGTAAGTTACTTAGGTATTATCTAAATAAACTATCAAAATATGTATATTAAAACCAACTTGTCTATAAATTTATTCTACTATCCATTAGCATTAATAACGATTAGACGATTATGTAAATTATTCATAAACGCCCATCACTATCACTCGCATTGAATATAATTTAGGCACTCGGTAATAACGGGGCTGATTGGTACGTCAAGCGAATTTAACCAAATAAAGCAAATTATAATACAAACGTGATTCGGAAGTAACCTTGCAGAATATGCATCTTCAAGATTATTTAACTCTTTCAAGTTTCTCTGTTCTTTATGTCCTACACAGTCCTACCCATTGAGGCGTATGTAGTACATATGTAAGTACATAATACCTACCTCAACGAATGCTACGTATTCCATGGACGGACCATAGGACCAACGAATCCATACTAAGAGAGTTGAATATAACTCAGAGACTGTCAAGCATATGCCTGCGAAGGGTGCTGCAATACTTTGGGCATATAGCCCGAAAATCTCCCGACAACCTGGAGTGACTTATAATAACTGGTAAGGTGGAAGGAAGGAGAGCAAGAAGACGCAGTCCTACACGATGGTCGGATCAAGTGACAATACACCTAAACAAGAATGTGTATCTCTGCGATACACTGTGCCATAGACCGACACATGTGGCGAGAGATTACCAGAACAAAAGATGATCGGGAACATCACGACGCGTGTGAGGTAACGACTGGAGGAGGAGGGAATACCTACCTCAATAGTCTTACCTTTCAATTAGCGTCGAGCGGGACCGTCACACTCAACCGATGCAAGAAAGAGTATAGTAAAATATTGAACTAACACGTTTTTAAGTCACTTCCCAAACTTTTCGCGTGGCATTTCGAAATAATATATCTGTTTTGATGAACACGATGTTAATTACTTCAGCCACTTATACTAACATATGATAGGATCACTACATTGAAATCAAACTACTTTTACGGATATTATCGCGGTTTATTTTTTAATTTTACTATCCCGACGTTTCGAATGCTTTGCAGCACCCATGGGTGTTACCACCGGCTTGGGATCCTGTGATAAATATAATTAAATCCAATATCAATCAAAACACTGCACGGCCTCAAGATACTGTAAGCTCTTACTGCGTAGATCGGACCAACAATAATAACTAAGAAGACCTGAGGGTACACCGGCATAATTGTGACATAAGGACGTTTAACATCTCAGTCCTCCCGGTACCATGGGTGCTGCAAAGCATTCGAAACGTCGGGATAGTAAAATTAAAAAAAATAAACCGCGATAAAATCCGTAAAAGTAGTTTGATTTCAATGTGTAATATTCGCGTAAGTAAAAGACAACATTATAGGATCACTATATATTGATCAGCGGTTGCCCGCTCACAGTCGGGCTGGGCCTTATACGGAATGCAGCCGACAGCCAAGATATTGGACAGGCATTCAGGTATTTGGTGTTTGCCAAGGCTTTTCACATGTGTGCCGTGATTACAACGACATAACCAGACCATAGGCCGATATTTGTGGCATGTTTCGGAACGTTCACAAACCTAGCTTAATACGGCAACCAATGTGAGATATTGGATGTATCGGCGTTGACAATTTGGTTTGTTCAGACAGATGACCGACCTTTGTGTGACGCCGCCATTTATCTGGACTTATTATTGGTTTGTTGAAGCTTGTTTTATCGCCGACGCAAAAACGAGGGATGTTGTCATAATATTGAATATTAAGTATGTATGTTTGTTTGTTTGCCTCTCTGTGGAATGATAGTGCCCACACAAATGGAGGGATTTTTTTTATTTCATAGCCAGTTATAAACGGGATGGTTTTGAGCTTTAACTATATTTTATTAAAATGTATCAATCAATAAATAATATCTGTCTATCACCCGTTTATTGTTGATTTAGTTTCTAGTGTCAGTTTTTTAATTACCTATTTATATCAACTCGTCTCGTCTTTGTCTTTTTTAGAAAACAGACACATATTCTTATGGGAATTGAACCCACAACCTATTGAGTTGCGGCTAGAGTCTCTAGCCACTAGATCAACAGGCCCGGCAAAATGTGTTACGTTCCTCGTTATTTTCAGGAAACAGCATTCACGGTTGATTCACAATCAAGCATACAGATTGCGCGGTCTACTTACTTTAGGAGCTCACATCGCATTTCCAAAGTTGAATACTGACTTGATTGTACCTACTACTAGTATGTACTACTAGTTCTGGACGCGTATTAGTATGTTAAGAAAAGAATAGCTCAGATTCAGACAGTGATGTGATAAGCATTTATATTTAAGGAACCCTTTTGGCCTGAATTCGTCTGTCTGTCACACCAGTACAATTTTATTACATGCCATGTAGGGTTTAATTTTTGACTTATAAATAAAATAGACAAAAGTACCTTTCCCCTTATCTTCGAAGTCTGGGAAGGTAGGAAAATCTGAAATAATTGACAAACTTAGTTGTGCGGTTGATCTTTTTGCTACCTAATGTGTTAGATGAATAGCATTAATAATAATAATAATTCAGCCGCTACTGTCCTATTGCAGGGCAAAGGCCTTCCTTTCCTCTTTCCACTTTTCCAGAACCATAGCGATTTGTGGCCAGTCCTTCCTAAAATTGTCTAGCTCATCCCGCCATACCACGACGTCGTGTCCCAGTGCGTGGCACCCATCTATAGTGTGTTCGTTTTGGCCCATGCAGTAGGTATCCGGCATGCGGCAAACATGCCCAGCCCAGTTCCACTTCAATTCTGCAGCTGTGCGACCCACATCAGCAATTTGCGTTACAGAGCGCAGTATAGAGTTCGTTACACGATCGGTAAGCCTTACTCCCAATATACTACGCTCCATCGCTCGTTGACACACTGCAAGTGCGGACGTTTGAAGGTTTGTTAATGACCAAGTCTGTGCACCATAGGTGAAAATGGGGAGAATGCACATGTCCATGAGTTTTCTTTTCAATGAAAGTGGTAGAGAGCCTTTTATAAGCATTAATAACCTTCATAAATCGATAGATAGTACAGAACCTTCAGTGCGTGAGTAGAGACTTTTTATATACACACATCAAAAGTGTCTAGGGATCAAGCATTTTTAAGCGGATTTCTTGAGATTGAGATGTGGCTTTGTAATAAATTTATGATTTTATAAATTTATATGGATCCTTTTTGGTGCATTTCATAATTTGAATCAGGAACTGTGAATCAAATTCGAGTAAAAGATGAAAATCAGCTGTCAATATTTTCCCTATAAAAACATACAACGCATTGAAGACATTATTAGTGCTACTGTTTCCCTACTACTGATTAAAACCAACGTTATTATGGAGCGGCGACGTCATTTAAGCAGGGAAGAAATGCTCAGAGCCGTGGGAATGATAGAAGCTGGTTCCCGGCAACGTACTGTGGCTTTAGCTCTGAATACAAGTCAGAGTGTTATCAGTCGACTTTGGACACGTTACCGAAGCACTGGTACCGTGGCTGAGCGCCATGGAGGACGGTATCGCTGCACCACACGGAGACAAGACCGATATATTCAAATCTTAACTCGAAGAGCTCCAACAATAACTGCCATGATGTTAGCCGTGAGGCTTCATCACTCTTCAGGGAACTTAATTAGCGACCAAACAGTCAGAAACCGCTTGCATGAAGTGAACCTTCATTCCCGAAGACCGCTACGGGTACCACCTATAGCAATGCACAATCGTAGGATTCGATATCAATGGGCTCTTGAACACAGAAATTGGGCAGAAGAACAATGGCGTTTCGTGTGCTTTTCTGATGAGTCTCGTTTTGGTATGAGACCGGATACAAGACGTATACGACACTGGAGAACCCCTGGACGCCAACAGCGATTAAAATCCTGCCAGGAAGTCCATCCTTATAGTGGTGGAACCATCATGGTATGGGCGGGTATTTGGATCGGCGGAAGAACTGAGTTGATTTGGATCAGAGGCAACCTCAACGCTCAAATTTATGCTGAGACGATTGTATCAGACGTCATCGTTCCTCTACAAGTGCAAATCGGTCCCTTATTTCAGTTAATGCATGATAATGCACGACCGCACACCGCAAGAGTTGTAAGACAGACTCTCGCCGCAGCTAACATCAATGTCCTGCCCTGGCCTGCTCAGTCGCCAGACTTGAACCCGATTGAGCATGCATGGGATATGCTACAGAGAAGAGCTCTGCCGAATATGGAGGGTATCCAGTCGCAAGAAGACCTTTTTTTGTTGTTGCAACGAACATGGGCGGCCATTCCACAGCGTGATTTGGATGAACTCATTTTGAGTATGCCAAACCGATGTTCTTGTGTTGTTAGTGTTCGCGGTAGAAACACGGATTATTAATTGTTTAAGTTACCCAATAAAATTTTAAAGAAAACTGTTATTTCAGTCTTTTTTTCGAACTTTTGTGTTAGTGGTTCAAATGTCAAAAATCCCTTTATTAGGAAAATGGCAAATTTCTTTATTAATGCAAAGGTGACTTGGTTTATCGTTACTGTGACAAACGAAAACACTTTATTTGATGAATCCTTAAAGAAAATTTTAATATCAATCAGGAGAAAAGTTATTGCAAAAATATATGTTGATCCCTAGACACTTTTGATGTGTGTATATTGGCACTAACCTCAATAAACATGTATCAATATATATAAAAGGAGATGTCCTGACTGATTGACTGACTGACAGACAACGCACAGCCTAAACCGCTGGTCCTAGAGACTTGAAATTTGTCAGGGGTATTCTTCACAATACGTAGACGCACACTAAGAACGGAATTATCAAAATTCACATCCTAAAGGGTCCAAATAGGGGGTTTTATGTTTTATAAAAAAGTGTTATATTTAATGAACGGTTGGTACTAGAGGCTTGAATTTTCACACGCAGACGCCTCAATGAAAATAAACAATTACGTGTTTTTGCATTTCTCCAAATTTTCTAAGTAGGAGTTACAGGACCTTAATTTTTGTAAGAAATAAATATTTTACCATTTCTTAACACATTTCACTGTCTTCCGATACAAAATGATAGACAGGATTAGGACGAAGTCAGGTTTAAGAAATTATGAGTGTTTTAAGGTCAAAATGGGACCCCTAAGTTAAAAAACTTGCGTGTGGTGTCTTTTAAAAGGTAATTGAAAACAGTTTTTTTATGATATAAGCGGTAGGTATGAGTTATATCATGGGTTTTAAAACTAAAATACGACATCGATGTTTCAAATTTGAATTTGATATGATTTTTAAAGTGATTATATTGTTTATTTAAACTATTCTGCTAACTGCAGCGTTAGCTCGAGTGTGGCTACTAAATGCACGCAGAGGCTGTAGAGAGTGTTCGCAAACGCGCGTATCCTGCACCGCACGCACCCGCGTCAAGATGCTGCCTAAAAAAAAAAGCTGCCGCCTCGCTCCTCAGCCATAAGCCCGGACAAATAACGGGCAAAGTTCGGAGTTGTCGGTTGGATGTTTGGGTTGTGGGCCCTAGATGTCCATTGAGTACGGGGCGTTTTAGTAGGTAAGATACTCCGGTTCGGAACTAGGTACCGAATCAAACCAAAAAAAAAACCGGTCAAGTGCGAGTCTGACTCGCGCATCGAGGGTTCCATACCTTCTTTGCACGTATTAAAGTTATTTTAATATACCTCTGATACCTCAGATAGCAAAAAACCCAACCGCAAAACTAAGTTTGTTTGTCGAGGTTTTTTTAGGATTATTTTTAATGGGACTAATACCACCACTCATTCTCACAACTGTGACTCCTGTCACTCATGTCAGCCAGGATCTTTCACTTTTTTTGATATTATAATAACTGTACTACTTAGAAACATCATTTTATTTTCCCTGTAAAATATATGTAGATAGACCTAAAATACCTATAATTATTTCGTGCGCCAGCCACGGGCGTTTTAGTGGGTAAGATACTCCGGTTGACTCCCACACGTCCCGGAGACCTTTTGAAGGTTTTCCCCGCGAGAAATAAAAAAAGATTGAACCGAAACAGAACCGAAACAGAACGGAACTGAACCCAACCAAATTAACCCTTTAAAAGAGTTTATCAGAAACTAATTTAGTTTATCACTTTGAATATAGGTACAGAATCGAACCAAAGAGAACTAAAAAAATCGGTCAAGTGCGAGTCGGACTCATGCACCGAGGGTTCTAAATCTTCTTTGCATATATTATTGTTATTTTACTATTCCTCTAATACCTCAAATAGCAAAACACCCAACCGCAAAACGAAGTTTGTTTCTCGAGGTTTTTTAAAATTGCTAAAAAACTGTACTACTTGGAAACATCATTTTATTTTTTCTTTAAAATATACATAGACCTCTATTTCCTATAATTATTTCAGATTTTTCCCTTCACAAACTTCGGAGATAAGGGGAACGGTGTTTTTTGTGACATTTTTGGTTATAAGCCAAAAAAACACAAGACAAAAAACTGTTTTGAAAATTGCAAATGAAGCCCTTTCATATGATACCCCACTTGATATAGTAGCCTTTTTGAAATTTTGACACCGTTAAAAAGAAAGTAAAAGAAATAAAATATAATGTTGTCTTTTACTTACGCGAATATTACACATTGAAATCAAACTACTTTACAGATTTTATCGCGGTTTATTTTTTGATTTTACTATCCCGACGTTTCGAATGCTTTGCAGCACTCATGGTCACGGGAGGCCTGAGATGTTGAACGTCCTTATGTCACAATTATGCCGGTGTACCCTCAGATCTTCTTAGTTATTATTGTTGGTCCGATCTACGCTGTAAGAGCTTACAGTATCTTGAGGCCGTGCAGTGCTTTGCTTGATATTGGATTTAATTATATTTATCAGAGGATCCCAAGCCGGTGGTAACACCCAACCATCTTCTCTATTGAAATTAGGATGTTTTTTGATTTCAATAGCCTCACGAATCATCCTAGCTAGGAATCGGTGTTCTTTTGCGAGGATTTGAGGATTATCAAATCTAATATAATGGTGGGTGCGATCCTGAACGTGTTCACATACTGCAGAACATAGGTACTGCAAAGCTTTCGAAACGTCGGGATAGTAAAATCAAAAAACAAACCTCGATAAAATCCGTAAAAGTAGTTTGATTTCAATGAAATAAAATATGTTTTAATTTGCGATAAGTATTCTTATCCAACAAGTAAGATCTAAAACTGTTCCAAATATCAAATCAATAGCGCCAGTGGTTCCTGAAATATATAGATGTGACAGACATACAGACAGACGAAGTACCGCCATAAGGGTTCCTTTTTTACCTTTTAGGTATGGATACCGTAAAACATACTGAGTGGATTATGGTGTCATTCGGAATAGTGTTCTTGGATGCTTTAAAAAGACAACTACGTGTATTTTAGTATATTTTTTGCAAAAATATTCCCGTTCCATTAACTGGATGGGCCTACAATGGGCAGGTTTATTAAGCTGCACGTCTTACTTGGAGCTAATTAAACCTCCCAACATAGTGTGTGTGTGTGTTTGTGTGTGTGGGTGTGTGAGTTTGTGTGTGTTATTTATGTGTTTACATGTACCTACTAACATACTCATATAAGAAATTGTACTTCTAACAAAATATGGGCCCAGCGCCTGAAAATAAAAAATTTTTTAATTTTTTTATTAACAAATTTCACTGTTTGACCTCAAGTTTCCTCCCAAGTTTATTGTCATTTAAAAGTTCATGGAAAAATATTTTATATTTAATTTTGTATTTTTATTTTGACTGCCTCGGTGACGATGGGCGTGAGTACGACCTTTGATCGCTTGGACCTGATTTTTCATTCCCAAGTCGTGCAAAATGTTATCGGGTTGAGTTTCTTTTGTCAGGACATTATCAGTAGGTATTAGTCCACTTCTTAGAAATGTGGTCGGTATTTCTTCATTAACTACCTTTGCGCGAACGAAGTCGTGGGGGACTGCTAGTGTAAAATATGTTCAATAGGTCAGCGATCGTCAACACACGCGGTATTATTATTATATCAGCTGAAAGATGTCCACTGCTAAGCATAGGGCTCCCCCCTCTTGTTGCCATAGTCACCATGCTTTGTAAGCATCATGGGGATCACAATATACGTGCATTTGGATTTAGCACAGGAGACGCTACTGCCCGTCTCCTGGTTTACCCTTAGTCACCTCCTACGACACCCAAAACGTGATGAGATGGGAGGGTGACAGGGGGTTTGTTTGTTTAGTATTCTCTGAAATTACCCGCAATATAACATTTTACTTAGAAATTTGATATTATTCCGCTGTAAGTAGTTTTCCATGATTCAAAGATTCAAAATTTTTATTTCAAATAGGCTTAACGCTAGCACTTTTGAACGGTCAATTTTTTAAAAGCTACCACCGGATCACAACGCGGCCTCAACTGAGAAGATCCGGCAAGAAACTCAGCGGGATTGTCATTTTTTCACATTTTTTTTTAAACAGTTTGTCTTTTTACAATTAAATCAGCACCAGCGACAGTGTGTCCTGCCGTTCAAAATATCAAATAAAAATAAAAAATACGACGAAAATACAACAAATTAAAATGCCAAAGGGATAGTAGTCGGACCAGTCCCCCCAAGCAGCACCCGCGCATGAGTTGACTCGAGCAGCAGCCATCACTCCCCTCAACCATATTGGAGGGAAGGGGGTGACCCGCCACACGAAGCCGCCACAAACAAAGACTTTTCGATGGCGAGCATGACCGATCCAAAATCACAGTGGCTCACGTTTAACATTTACCTTCTGCTGTTAAGCAGTGCCTCGTCAGGCAAGACACAAAGCACTTTAACATATTAATTTTTATCACAAGTCGTCTAAGTTAGATACACACTAAGAATAATTTACAAGCTCAAGTGAATTGCCTTTAGAACGTAAATAAAGCAACAATCAATTTTGCTGCTAGACTATAAAAGAAAATAATAAAATATAAAAGGACAAAAGGACAGCAGCCGGACCAGTCCCCCCAAGCAGCACCCGCGCACGAGTTGACTTGAGCAGCAGCCATCACTCCCCTCAACCATATTAGAGGGAAGGGGGTGACCCGGGGTGATGAATAGAAAGAATTATTTGTCTATCGAATAATAATAACATGTTTTTGGAATCGGATTACTAATCTCTCCGTTAACCTCCTAGAAACACGGTAGAGGGATATTTTCTTTATTTATTTATTTAACTTATGTACAACGGCGTACTTAATAGGTACCTAAGGTGATTCCTACCTGTCTACCGTGGATATTTATTTTCCGTGAGATATTTTCCCGTTGCGTGTGGCCTATTTATTTAAAACGTGAATGACAGTGAGTGCACAAATATTAAATCTCCTAAACAGACGGTCTTCGATCATATAAATAAAGTGTACCTTCTACCTACTGCATTTAGTATCGCACGAAAACTTTTTTAATTCCGTTCCAACACAAAAATACTTTTAAGACAAAGTAGGTACTGCTCCGCGTGAGCGCAAGTCGCCTGTATTTTAAAGTTGTTTTATGTACTATAAAAACTTTTAATGCTGCTAATTTATCTAATTGCGAAAACACATTTGAGTATATACTTACTTAGATAAGTATATATCTTATGCCTATTACATGTATCTATATACAACATCTACAGTTCAGATGATAAAACATTTGCTTTATAATCAAGCTACTACGGTCCCGACTTGCAATTCACTGTCACTGTACTTTTTATTTAAAGGTAAAAAAGAAATCCTAATGGTGCGTTATAGTCTGTCTATCTGTTTGTCACACTTATTTCAGTGTTTCAGGAACCACTGAGACCATGATTTGAAATTTGGAATAGTTTTAGATCTTACTTACCTAACCTCATCGCAAATGTACCTACCTAATATTTATTTTCTATTCAATGGCGGTTGAAATGGGGCGTCGACATTTCAAAGTAAGACTATTAAATCTAATGGAGTATCATATGAAAAGGCTTCATTTACATATTTTAAAACAATTTTTTATACAGGGTTTAAGGGACATCGTACCGAAAACCGATCCAGGGATCCAGTACATGATTCTGAACACTCTAGTGTTGAAATTTTTCAACGGCTATTTCATGAATTTAAAAAAAAACACTTTTTTTTAAATAAAATTAGTATAATATCTTTATTGGTATAATAATAAAACATAATTTTTATTTTAAAACAATAAATTACTTATTTGTGGAAAATTTATTTATTTATTTATACTTTATGCACTAAAACAGTACATAGGCAATTAATTAATAGGCAATTAACTATTATTATTTTAGAAAATTTGCAATGTAATTTGAGAAATAAATATTATTCCGCGTATATTCATTACATGCTTGAAAATTAATAAGTCAGTCATTTGTCATTTTCCATATAAATGTTTTTCTAATGTTGTAACGGACATTATTTGACACCTTATAAAAAAAAATATGTACGATGTCCCTTACACCCGTTATACTCGTATAGTGTAGTAGTAGAATAGTAAAAAAACCTGTATAGTAAATAATAGTAAAATAACTTCAATACACGCAGCGAGCGAAGGTATGGAAGCCTGAAGTCCGACTCGCACTAGGCCGGTTTTTTGTAGGATTTGGTTACAATTTCATTTTTTTTTTTTAATTAAAGTAGGCTAAGTATATCATTATTAACGTGAATATTCTATTAATTAATTAAAATTGAAACAAAAAATACAATAAGGAAACGATTATTTGCTGTAATAAAATAGTAGAGGTAGAAACGTCTGTATCTATTATTTGTTCACCAAAATAAGCTAGGAAGGCTAGAAATAAGCAATAAAATACATACATTATACTGGCTATTTTAAAATTTCTATGTGTCTAATCATTTATTACTTATTTACTTCAATATTCTTCAATAACAATCTACACTTCAAAATTTAAATAATGAAAACATCTAATAAAACCAGTTTTGATACGTGAAAACTTAGTTTTGCATCAAAGCTGTGCACAACAAATAACAGAAAAGCAATGATTCGAAAGGGAAGCACCGAGTACAGGCGCATTTTTCAATTTCAACGGAGGTAAAGCAACGATAATCGAAACATATTACGCTATTCTACTTGCTCCGATACAAAAAGATGTAAAAAAAGAAGAACACGTGTCGCGCAAACCGTAGTGGGGGGGGGGGGGGGGTCAACGGGCGAATGCCGAAACCGATATGTAGACGATATTGGGGCGTGGATGAAATATTTTTCTACTTGAGATTCATTTATTTTTTAAGATTTGCGTTTTCTCTTCATCGTTTCGTGGAAGTTGGCGACTGACTAACTGCATTTAAACTAGTTCCATCAAACGGGGGCCTCCGTCCTATAGGCCATACTCCATCACGCAGATCAAGTGTGGATTGGTTTATCAGACAAACCGCCCTTATTAATTTTGGGGCGTGCCTAGGTTTCCTCACAGAATTTGCCTTCATCTTAAGTACCTAAATCAGTAATAAAAACATAATTATGATTCTTACAATACAAAATAAAAATCACAATGTACTGAGGAGGCATTTGAATTGGTGCTTCAAAGTGTGCCATGCAGGTCCCTTAGCCTAGTGGTAGTGCTTAGTTGAGTTTTGTCACTTAAAAAGGCGATGGTATACTAGTGTATACCATCGCCTTTTTAAGTGACAAAACTTTATTTGTAATATACTTAATATTATTATGTAGTTTTTAGGTAGTTTTTTAAGCATTTATTATGCCCGAGACACATGTTACTTAGATTAAATATTGGCCATAGAACGGAGTTTGGGCATTTTTTTTAAACTTTCATCACATTTTACAACTGCCACCAATATAAATTTCTTCAATGAATATAAAAAATATGTCTTAAAACAAACTGTAGTCTCATTCGATTATTTCAACACAATGAGATTTGCAATTTCGCAATACGTAAATAAGCATATTGTCTTCAATATGTACAGTTGTAATGCACGTTTCGACTGACTACACGTATAAGAAGTTTTTAATTGAATATTTGTTAGCTAAGGCCGGCCTAGTCCTAATTAGTGGTTTGTATTTGAATGCTTACTCACTTACGAGTATTACTGTCATCATCATCATCATCAGCCGGAAGACGTCCACTGCTGAACATAGGCCTCCCCCTTAGAACGCCACAATGAACGACAATTGGCTATTTGCATCCACCGGTTACCTGCGACGCGCACAATGTCGTCTGTCCACCTAGTGGGAGGCCTGCCAACGCTGCGTCTTCCGGTTCGTGGTCGCCACTCGAGAACCTTTCTTCCCCAACGGTTATCGGTTCTTCGAGCGATGTGGCCTGCCCATTGCCACTTCAACTTGCAGATTCTGAGAGCTATGTCGGTGACCTTAGTTCTTCGGCGAATCTCCACATTTCGGATTCTGTCGCGCAAAGAAACTCCGAGCATAGCTCTCTCCATGGCTCGTTGTGTGACTCTGAACTTTTCTAAAAGGCCAGTCGTTAGAGACCACGTCTCAGTACCATATGTCATCACTGGCAACACACACTGGTTAAAAACCTTCGTCTTCAGGCACTGCGGTATTTTGGACGAGAAGATATCGCGTAGTTTCCCGAACGCTGCCCATCCGAGTTGGATTCTTCGGGCGACCTCTTTGTCAAAGTTGGACCGACCTAACTGGACAGTTTGTCCTAGGTATACGTAGTGGTCAACAACTTCGAGTGTATCGTTCCCAACAACTACCGGTACGGGTGCAACATGGACATTAGACATGATCTTCGTCTTGTCCATGTTCATTTTAAGACCCACCTGTTGGGAAACGCTACTGAGGTCGCTGAGCATCGTATTGAGGTCCTCCAGCGACTCTGCCATAATGACTATATCGTCGGCAAAACGAAGGTGAGTGATGTATTCGCCATTGATGTTGATGCCGAATCCGTACCAGTCCAAGAGCTTGAAAACGTCCTCCAATGCGTTTGAGAACAGTTTCGGAGAAATAACGTCTCCCTGTCTCACACCTCGCTGCAATGGGATTGGTTTCGTGCTCTCTTCCTGTAGTCGGATCGACATGGTGGCGTTGCTGTACAAACACTTCAACACTTCGATGTACCTATAGTCAATGTGGCACCGCTGGAGGGACTGCAATACTGCCCAGGTCTCGATTGAATCGAAGGCTTTTTCGTAGTCCACAAACGCTAGACATAATGGCCGATTATACTCCTCGGTCTTCTGTATAATCTGGCGGAGCGTATGTATGTGGTCTACGGTGCTAAAGCCTTTTCGGAACCCGGCTTGTTCGGGAGGCTGGAAGTCATCAAACCTGCGTTCGAGACGGTTCGTAATGACTCTCGAAAACAGCTTGTATACATGGCTCAGGAGTGAGATGGGTCTATAATTCTTCAATAAAGTGTTATCACCTTTTTTGAAGAAGAGAACCACCACACTCCTGTGCCATGCTTCTGGCGTAGTACCCTCGAGTAAGACGGAATTAAATAACTTCTGGAGGACTAAAAGTACCGGTTTTCCACCCGCTCTCAGAAGTTCTGTTGTGATTCCGTCTTCACCCGGCGCCTTGTTGTTCTTAAGCTGTTTGAGAGCCATTCTAATCTCGTACAAGCTGATGTCTGGGATGTCCTCAGTGTAGTGTCGGTTTAATTGGGCTCTGGTGTCCTGAGCTGTTCGGGCAATGGGTTTTCGTGTCGAGGTGTACAACTGTCCGTAGAACCTCTCGAGCTCTCTCAATATCTCCGACTTTGATGAGATGACACTGCCGTCGTCGATCTTCAGCTTGGTCACTTGGCTTTGCCCAATAGACGAATTCTTTGCAAACACTTTAGAGCCTTGGTTCCGCTCAATTGCGTCCTTAATACATGCTGTATTATAGGAACGCAAGTCGTGTCGCATGGATTTCGAGATTCGTCTATTGAGTTCAGCATATTCCGACATATCAGCTGAAGATTGCAGTCTCATCTCAGTTCGGGTTTCCATTAACTTAATGGTTTGATTGGAGAGCTTCTGAGGCTTATTACGGCGTGGGGTCTTAAAGAACTTGGACCCCACTGCATGGACAGTTTGCACCAACCCATTGTTTAACTCGTCCGCAGTTTCGCATTCGGCTAGGCACTGGAAGCGATTGTGTAGTTCGAGTTGAAAGTCTTCGGGGTTTTGGATTTGGGCGGTTCCCGGACGGAGCGTGGACTTCATCAGACGGGACCTCTCAAGCTTGACATTGATATTCAATGTGCCTCTAACAATACGGTGATCGCTACCGGTTTTCACCCTGCCGATCACGGAGACATCATCGAATATATGCTTGTTGGTCGTCATGATGAAGTCGATCTCATTTTTGGTTGAACCATCGGGGCTTATCCACGTCCACTTCCTGGATGGTCGCTTCTTGAAGAAGGAGTTCATCACAAAGAGTCCCTCCTTCTCCATGAAGTCGACCAGCCGCTGGCCCCTTTGGTTCCGCTGCCCGTACCCATATGACCCCACTTTCAACTCATCGCCATTCCGTGTGCCCACCTTCGCGTTGAAGTCCCCCATAACAACGGTGAAGTGTGTTTTGGAGGTATGTATGGCTTCTGCTATCTCCTCATACATAGCCTCTACTTCATCGTCAGGGTGTGCCGAGGTCGGCGCGTAAACCTGTATAACCTTCAACGAATACCGGCTGGTTATTCTGAGTATAAGGTACGCTACCCTGCTCGACACACTATCGACCTTTATAACGTTGTTAATGAGGGACTTACGGACGAGAAACCCAACACCACCCTGAGATTTTCGGTCTCCTTCCCGGAAGAAGAGCAAGTTTCCGGAATCAAGGGTTATCGTATCCTGTCCCTCTCGTCGGATTTCAGATAATCCCCAAGATATCCCAACGTAACTTGCTCAATTCTTCCTCCAGCTCGATAATCTTCTCGTCAGTCCTGAGCGTGCGGACATTATGTGTTGCCAGGGCCAAAGTTCGGTGGGGGTGGTAGCGGGGCATCTGCCGGAGATTCTTCGCACCCCCTGCTCGACCGTTACCCCGCCCGCTACCAAGGCGGGGAATAGAGGAGCTGCCGGGGACTGGGGGCCGTAAATTAGCATTGTCAATCATTGGGGGGGGGGGTTGCCATAATCCCCACGCTTGGCAGGCGTCTTGGGGATCGCAGTTCCGAAAAGATGGATATATTACACAGAAGACGCTGCTGCCCGTCTTCTGGCTTTCCCTCAATCGCCTCTTACGAAACCCACGGGAAGAGAGAGGGGGATGCAAATTCTTAGCCGGCATCCCACGGCTGTATTACTGTATCGGCACAATATCGTCGATCCGCAATGGTGCGCTTGGCTCGACGTTAGTGATATTTATAACTGCGGAGTTCGCCCAGTTCATTACATGGACTCCCCACCCCCCCCCCCCCCACCCACTCTTTACCTTGAATTACATAGCTACTGATGCAATTCTAATAAACTTAAGGGGATAAGAGATAAGTATATGACAGGTGTTCTTCGTCGTCTGCGTCACTCGAAAGCTAGTTAGGCTTGCAGGTCTCCGACATGCAGGTTTCCTTAAGATGTTTTCCTTCACCGAATGCTAGTAACAATCGCACAAATGATTCATTAAAGAAATCAATGAGTACATACTTACTAAACTTATAAATTAAATTATTACTTATTTATCTAAACTTGATGTACTAAAGTGGTAAACAAGGTGGACTTAATGCATCTAACTAGGCATTCTGTACCAGTTAACCTTGATTATGATAGTTCTGAATTTTCTTTTCATGTTGGCATAATATTAATTATTCTACTCATAAGTTACTTAATGTTGTAATGAAAATATTGGTCAAACAACAAGATCTTCGCGGGCTGATATATATTGTATTGCCTATATTGTATTGTTAGTGTCGCCACCTTTTCGCACATCCCAGTTCTGAATTAGTTTAACATGTCGAGAAACGTTTTGTTTGGTTTTGGTAAAAACATACCCCGTAGCCAACAGTGCGCTCGATAAATGAAAATAGGTTTCCCTCCTGCACACGGGACCAATTACCGTCAACGAACGGAAGCTGCACAGTAGTACACATCTCTATAGGTTATATGCAAACATAGGTTACGCCAAAAAACAAAAAAGCATAGGTACAACGAAGGACTAGAATAATTTGCCTGCGTAGGCCTTCCCGTCTGATTATCGTGTGGGTGACTTCAGTATGAGAGTGAATGAGAGTAAATTGGCTTATATTAAGCTATTGTGCTTTACCAAACAGGAAAACAGTTTCCATACGTATATGAATATATATAGCATTGAAATGTCTAATTATTACTGTGACATGTTTACATACATCTATACGTGTCTACTTTTCATCAAAGGCTAAAAGTAGAAGTACTTTTACTTAAGTATTTACGTATTCTGTAGTAAAACACCTGATAGCTTATTGAAACTTGTTGAAAATCGTTAAAAGAACAAGTGACGCATTCTAATGCGACTTGGTAGCTCCGTGAACGCAATCAATCGTGACACTAAACAATAAGTTATTCGTTTACTGCTCCCTTTAATGCGAAACCAATAGAAACTTTTCCGTCAAGTGTCTCTCCAATCAGTAAACTTCGGCTGTCGACCCGTTAAAGTTCTTTCCGTTGCGCTAATTTCAACAACTGAAAGTTTTCCGAGAAAGCTTTTACATCTATTTTAAAATTACTGTTACGATGGACTAGGCATTATTAAGTAGAATAAAGTACTTGTAGTTTATTGAAATACAAAACTTAAATTTTGAATATCTATTCTCATTTTTGAAACGAGCTTATTCCTCATCCCAATGTTATACTTTGTCCTACCTACTGCGTTGTAGATAACGGGTATTAATAGGTATTATTATTAACTTTATTCTTAAAAAAAATATTATATATTGTATTGTAGACGATTTAGACAACTTTTAGGCGTACCGGAGATTGACTACTAATACCTAGTAGCCAATCTCCGGTACGCCTAAAAGTTGTCTAAACACACCGCATAGCCTGCCTTAACAGATAGCAATATCTATCCAAAATACTCCAACTACGTAGCTACGAAAATACAAAGTCTCATTGATATATTATACTAGCTGACCCGCGCAGCTCCGCCCGCGCCATTTACAATATTATTGAATTCATTTGTTACAAAAAAATGTGATAAATGAAGAACAGCTCTACCAATTTTGTGCAAATTTCACATAAACCATCTACTAAATAGTCCGAACAAAGCTTAAAAATGGTTGGTCTGGTTTGGATAGGTGAACCCGTTCTTGAGTTATAAAATTACAATGAAAAGTGGCATTGATTTTTATAGATATAGATTTAATTAACTATTCTGTCTTAAATTTAATGATTCGAAAATAGTAAGAAAGGAGTTGTATAAAATATCACTTTCATCGGGATTACCTACCCGTGTATTCAAAGGAGATGTTCCATTTTGGGCCAACACTACATGGAAAAATAGGAAAAACTTATAATATAGTCCGGTCAATTTAGACATAAAAATTGTGATCAAATAAAGAAAATTCCGACAGAGCCAAATCTTCGTAGAGACCTTAGGTTCACCACAAGGAATAAAGTGTCAAAAGTCCTAATCAGTCCCATGTGTGCTAAGGGACTTATTCGGGGCCCAAGGTCAAAATTTTAGGTTTTTGGATTTTTCTCGAAAACGGTAAGTTTTATCGAAAAAGTACTTCAGAGCAAAGTTGTAGATCTTAAAATTCTCTATAAAAATGGTCGTAATGATTTTTTCTCTAAGACCCACTATTTCCCAGATATTGCGCTTGTAAGAATCACGTTCTACATAGTATGCGCACATATGCCACATATTTAGGTACTCAAGCAAGCAAAAATGCCTACTCGTGTAAGAAAATATACTCTAATAAAACCTTTTTAAAAAAAAAATTGAACCGACTTCAATATCACTGAAAAGTTTAAAATAATTTAAATATTATTGAAGTTGGTGTTAGCTTACCGGCTGTGTATATTTGGCACCAACTTCAATAATATTTAAATTATTTTATACTTTTCAGTGATATTGAAGTCGGTTCAATTTTTTTTTAAAAAGGTTTTATTTTAAACTTTTTAGTGATATTTTCATATATAAAGATTGAACCATCAAAAACCGTAAAATTATCTAGATAGGTTATGCTCACATTATCGTCTACATAGTTTTACATAATTCATGTTTCTTCAGAAAAAAATATCCGGTCGTAATGAAATTTGCATGGAATCATCATAGCAGTTTACTCTCTCGAATAAAAAAAGAATCATCGCAATCGGTTCATAATTGTCAGAGCAATGTAACGGAGAACATCAGTTTTATAGTTTTTACCATATAAATTCCTCCACATCGTTCATGTTCCTCCAGGAAGTTCTTATCCGGTTGTAATAAAATTCATACAGATTTAATACAGTGGTTTCTTCTTTCGAATAAAAAAAGAATCATTGAAATTGGTAAATATTTGCCAGAGTTATGACCATTTTTGTCCTTAAAAATCGATATAGGCTTTCCTGCAACTCTCAGTGCGCAGTCACCATTCTTGTTTTTTCAGGAACTACTTATTACTACGCAATATTTTTTTTATGGGACCCAATCAATGGATTGAAGAATGGATGGAAGAAAGATTTTTTCAAATCGGTTCATAATTGACAGAGTTATGCGCGAACATACATAAAAAAAAATATATATATACAGACGAATTGAGAACCTCCTCCTTTTTTGAAGTCGGTTAAAAAGACCGCCGGTCCCTTAGCGAATCCCCTCTACTTGAATAACATCTGGCCTTGAATAACATCTGCCTATTCTTTTTTTCGGAGTTTTTTGTGATGTTTACGGACATTCATTGACTGTTTCTTTCTTGACCCGGTGCTTTACTGTATTGATTATCGACTGTGGTTTTTATTGGAATCCGTCGCATAAGTGCTATTTCACAACAAGTTCAATCGCAGGTATAGTCAGTTGTCAAAATGACATTTTAGTTACGTATTTCCGATCAATCATATTGTTGTGTGGTGTTGCTACAGTAGTATTATAATCCCTTTGGTCTTGCTCTCTCCTTGACCAATATATCTTAAATGTACAATGAAACGAAGCAATATTAAAAAAAGAGAACATTACAAAACAGTTACTACATTGCATAGTTATTTATACATATAGTGTACATGGTGTTGGCCCAGGCTCCATTAATTTCTGGAACAACTCCTTTATATAACCTCGCTATTCCAGTACCTAAATTCTTTATCAGTGTAAAACTAGAAAAGTGATGTCCGTCCGATCAGCACAAAATATACAACACGTTCAAACGAAATTCCTTCCGTGATAAAATGTTGTGTACCGGATACATTCGGCAAATGCAAACGCGGCGCACGGTTGTGGCAAACAAATTAGAGAGTACGGTGTTTGCGAGGCCTCGCAGCGCCAGGGACGCCCAACCCCGCCCATCGGATTTTGGAGTAACGACTCTGAAAAGATAACCACATAACCACACTTTTTTTTAAACCTAGGGATTGGGGTCCCGCTTTTGTTATATTTGAAAACAGCTGAAACATTTCTGAGTCTAATAAACTCAATTCTTTAATTCGTTTTGCATTTGCTTGATAGAAATCAAATTAAAATGTTAGGTTAGTAGCAGAAGTAGGTAGATATAATAAACGATGAAAGCTACTATTAAAATAAATAAAGTATTTTCAGAAAAAATGGTAACCGACTTCAAAGAAAATGATCTAAAAAGCATTAAATAACGAAAATATATTATAACAGAAGTTGGATTAATAAAGGCGCTGAAAGTATGAAAGTAGGCCTAGTCATACTAAGATAGAAATCTTTGTTAGCAGGCTACACCCCTACATCCACATCGCATCCACATGTTTTTTAAAGCCCTTGTTTTTTTTCATTGTTGGGTACGGACTACGGACTGACCTCCCCACAAGAGGAAGGGGCTAAGGCCATAGTCCACCACGCTGGCCAAGTGCGGGTTGGCGGACTTTACACGTCATTCGAGAGCTAGTAAGGCTTTCTCAGACATGCAGGTTTCCTCGTGATGTTTTCCTTCACGTCCTTCACATCCCCATAGATTTAAAAAAAACACTATACACATCGCCATCTCTGACTAGTTTCCATAAAAGTTCATCATCATCATCATCAGCCGGAATGCCACAATGAACGACAGTTGGCTATTTGCCAAGTTTTTAGGGATTTTAGTTGGAGGCCTACCTACGCTGCGTCTTCCGGTTCGTGGTCATAAAAGTTCACCTTTAGCAAACGATTACTTAACATTTTCTCTATAATACAATCGTGTATGCGGGTGGCACCCGTAAAATAAAACTATTTTAGTGTTAAAATAGGTCGGGTTTTTTCTCAGTGCATTTGTGAAACTAAATACAATGCACTGTATGTGCTACTAATTATAGAACATTTTTAGAATCTATTTTGTTGATTTTCCTATTTCAGCCATTTTATTATTATTTATCCGCGAATAAAATAACTTTCAATCTAGAATATAATATATATTATTTTTAATAATAGGTATTTAGTATCAGTTGGCTAAGTAACGTCAGGCAAGGCCAGTTCATTGATGGGTGACCAGTTTGTGGTATTTGAACTGAGCACCTTGCTTAGCCAAGTCAGAAGCAGTGGCGGCCCGAGAGGGCTCGTAGGGGTCATGACCCTCCCAAAATCCATATTCGTAGACGGCAAAATTGGGTAACGGCTAGGGTCTCTAGGTACAAGACCAACGGGACCGTCAAATATGAACCACCGCCCCAAATCATTGGCTGCGACCGTGCCTGGTCAGAAGCCTAAGGGACTTGAATAACTTAACAAAAAACGTACGTAAATAAACTCCAAAGCCATAAAACAAACGAAATAAAATGTAGTGTAATTGGTACTACGAGTAATTGTGATCTTTCGTTGTTAATCTTTTCACTTGGCACAGTCATGGTCTGTTTGTATCTAACTGCCGCACTAAAAAACGTCAATGAAATTAATTCTAGTTAAGACATTTTTTAAAACTGATTATTTCGATTCTCGGAGCTGTTTATGATTATTATCAATTATTGAGTACAAGATAATTGATATCCCTACTTGGTAGCGTATTTAGTATTAACTAGCTGACCCACGCAGCTCCGCCTGCGCTATTTTTACGTTAACTAAACTTTTAATAACAGACATTCGCATCGAATACATAACCTCCTTTTTTATAGTCGGTTAAAAACTGGGACCCACTTTTTACTTGCTCTCCGAAGCACGGACCCGTTTAGTTCAAATGGCGTTAAACGGTCACCCATCTATTTAATGACCTTACCTAACGTTGCTTAACCCGATCGATTACAAAACCTTGATAACAACTCTCTATGAGTGTTCCCTTACTAATATTTATTATATTATAAAGAAAAATTAATAAAATCGGACCAAGCGTATAACCAAGTACCCATTTTGAATTTAATCCCCTCTCCCAAAAGAACCGTGCTAGATTACGGGATAAAAAGTATCCTATGTCCTACCTCGTAGTAAGATCTCAAATCATGCCAAGTTTCATTTGAATCCATTCAGTAGTTTCGGCGTGATGCTCAGCCGTGATACAGACAGACAGACAGACAAAAATTAAAAAAATTACATTTTCGTCCTCAGTATCGGTTATAGAACGCCCTCCAAACATAATTTTCAAAATATCTTCAATGTACAGAATTGGACCTGTTACAGTTTTATTATAAGTATAGAGTATAGATTTGCTCCAAGTATCCAAATAATCCGATATTAACATTAATAGACGTTTGTAGGTGCGGCAGTAATGCCCTAATTCTTTTCCCTCAATACTATACTGAAAAGACCTAGCAACATCTCGAGATTGCCTTCGGGCTATGTGGCCAAAGTAGTATTGGATTCGCCTCGTCCATATCGTAGAGTCGTTGTAATTTTCATCTAGTGTGTTTTGCAGTTCGTTTTCTTCTCAATGCTTTCAATGATTCTTTCGAGTGGAAATGAAAGAGTGAAGTTAGATCATTGCTTCATTTGGCTGGCAATTAAACTAATGACAGTGTATTAGATTTCTTAGCGATAAGACAAGCAAGATTTTCGCCTAATGGTAAGCGACACGCACACCTGCTTATAGACTGCTGCATTGTACTACTGCTCGTCACCCAAGACATTCGTTATTAATTGCCGTAGCTATAAACATCGATTAGTATAATTAAATGTTATTAATTCATTTCTTGAAAGCGGTATATTTCAACACTCGAAACCAATTTATGCTTAATACGCTAATAGTGAGTAGATATATCAATTATCTCGTACTTCAATAATAAAACCTAATACTTTTTTTTACTCGGGGCAACCTTCAAAATGTCCCCGGGAGCTGTGGGGCTCGACCGGGGTATGTGGGATTCTTAACCACTAAAACCCCCGCGGCTGTCGCATCGGTAGGTACATGAGAGGAGGGCTCAGGGCTCTCCGGTGGGATCACACCAGGGGGTCGCAACCCCGCCGTCCTCCTCGGAATCGCCGCCGTATTCAATGGACGTCCTGGGGCCCACGCCCCATCCAGCGGCTCCGAAGGAAATCCAATCCAAACTTTTTTTATTTATTAAACTTAAATTCGGTTAAGTTGCGACGGTGTACGGCTGCGAAAATCGAAATAATAAGATTTTAAAATAAGACTTAATTAGGATTAACGCTAATTGGCGTTTGTACCTAAGTCTGGTAGTTAGTCTCTTGTACCTGGTAATTTTATCAGCATCAATATCCTTCACATAGGATTTGGCAATGCAATATTTACACATTGCTGCTAAGCTGCAGGTATATTTAACGCTGCGGGCCTACCTGATAACCTAACTGGATAGATAGACTCTTGCAAAGTCAACCGGCCACCTAGATACATAAAGATCATCATTATTATCGCCATCTGAAAGACGTTCACTGCTGTACAAAGGCCTCCCCTTATAAGGGAGCGTTTGCCATAATCCCCACGCATGGCAGGCGTCTTGAAGATCGCAGTGTAATCCAATAGAAATACGGTGCTGATCGTCTTCTAATTTTGACATTCACAACAATATGACATACTTAATTTTTGTATAATTTGACGTACCTACTTCGTGCGACTTTGAGTGTTGATATAATCCGATTCCAAGAACTGTATTAGTATTAATTATCACTCATGACCTTTCTGAGGGTGGCAGTTAGAAAGTTGATAAAATGTACAATTATAATAATGTCTCGTATGTATAATATAATAAATACATCCACACTCTGTCATCTGATCTCGAACTAGGCAGAGCCTGTATGTACTATGATATCCAGACAGACGCAATACCTACAGGTTACCACTTACCGGTAATCCAATAGAAAGACCCTGCTGCCAGACTTCTAGTTTTCCCTTAGTCGCCTCTTACGGACGGGTGTCCGCCTCTTACGAACGGGGAGAGATGGAAGGAGCCACGGGCCTTTTTGTAATACGTATCAAAGGAATGACAATCTTTATCGCCAGCGTCAGGTAAACACTAAGGACGCTAAACAAGCTAGTTGCTGATTATGAAGTTTTGTTTTTCAATTCATTGTATTATCGTAAACATTTGTGCATTTATGGTCTACGATTCGTAAATTTTATTTAATAAACTATTGTGTTATTTACTTACTTAAATATTGTCCAGAAAAGCTGATGGCGTATATCTGTAGCTCATGTTCATTTTTAGCGGCATTTCATGTCAAGCCTAAGATCTAAATACTTATTAGTCAAAAGGTCTTGATGTTTTACATATTCAAAGTACCTAAGTAGTCCGGTCAGTTTAGACATTCGAAGTTACATAAAGTCCCAACAAGCTGAATTTCAGTGAAATTGTTCAAAACATAATTATAAACAATGTCTAGAAGTTCCCCATCATTCCCCTGTAAGGAAAAAAATTTATTCAAGGTCAAAGGTCAAAAAAATGAGTTTTTCGCGATTTTCAGCAAAACGGTAAGTTTTATCATAAAAGTACCTCGGACAAAAATTGTAGATCATAAAATTATCTATAAAAAATGTATCAATACTTTTTTTCTTACGAGCCACCGTTTCTGAGATATAACGATTCAAAAAGTTATAAAAGTTGTTATCGTCATAATATGCACACGTTTCCACGCCACCTATGAGGTAGTGTACTTAGCGCGTTTTTTAACGTGGTTTCCCCAGTAGGCCTACTCCACGGGTCAGTTGTGATCCTGTTTAATATAAAACTATTGCATTAACGGAAATTTTCAAAGATCGGGAAAGATAAAAGCGATGTAAATTAAAAAAAAAGTGTTGAAGTTTATTCGTCTTATTCGTAAGTTTCAAATTATTGTTCTTCTTCTTGTTCTTCTTCTCCTGCTTCTTCTTCATCTTCATTTTGGATGCAAGTAAATTGCGTCAATAGCGATGTATCGCATGATACTTCGTCGGAGTCAAACGAATCCTCCATTTTTTGTGATTCAATATTAGAGCACGACCGGCCTTGACAATTTGTGCATGCCAAAGAACAAGACAGTCCGACTTTTTTGCAACCACATTTAGCACTGCATCCCTTTTTGCAGTTGCAAAAAATAGTGTTCAGCAGTTTTTCCGGCGCAGGTGGAAGTAAAGTTCGAACTGACTCTAATATATTGTTGACCAACTTCCAACCCCAGTCTGTAGGGTCTAGCTGATAACCAAGCCACACTTGAACTTGGTAATATACTCGAAAAAGATGTTGGTGAGTGACCCTAGCCACGCACACAATAGAACAAGAGACAGATGTCTCGAAGTTACAATGGCTTAAAGATTAAGGGACTGGGTTTCATTTTACCTGATATTCTTATAGTTAAAACTTATGTATATTTTATATTGTAAGTATAAGTTACAATGACCGATAGAAAAATATTTAAACATTTAATATATAATATATATATATATATATTATATAAAATATAACAACTCTAGATGTATATACGTGGCGTACTCATGCATATTATGACGATAACAACTTTTATAACTTTTTGAATCGTTATATCTCAGAAACGGTGGCTCGTAAGAAAAAACGTATTGATACATTTTTTATAGATAATTTTATGATCTACAATTTTTGTCTGAGGTACTTTTATGATAAAACTTACCGTTTTGCTGAAAATCGCGAAAAACTCATTTTTTTTACCTTTGACCTTGAATAATTTTTTTTCCTTACAGCGGAATGATGGGGAACTTCTAGACATTGTTTATAATTATATTTTGAACAATTTCACTGAAATTCAGCTTGTTGGGACTTTATGTAACTTCACTCTCATCTTTTGGTCTAAATTGACCGGACTATAAGCTCAAAGAAGCAAGACGAGAATATAAAGCAAAAAAAATGTATAAGTAAAAAATCCCATATCAATATAGATACGCAATTCCTCTCACCTGACACGTTAAGTAATCGGATACCAATCTGTAAACTGTTTACCAGGAAAAATCGTATCCACACAACACCTACACGAGACGGTACCCTATTCGTAGTCGATAAATATAACTCGTATGACTTAGCAACTCACAAAAAGGGGGTGAAACAACATGGGAGTACATACAACGGGTAGAAGGACCCAGGTGCTCCGCGGCCACCCTTCATTTCTCAAAGTGAATCCACGTTGCGAACCGTATTTTATAATGACACTGGAGTTTGCCCAAACGACGTATGTTCGCTGCCCACTCAAGGATTACGTTTAGGGTTGTGCCTTTTGTCGGCCGAATCTTTTTGTGGGAAGGGATAAAATAGTGGGCATTTACGATGTGTGTGCTTCGCTGATATTGGGTAAACGGCTGGTCGTTATAAGAAATATATCATAATAGCAGCAGCTGAGCGGCTCAGCGCGCAGCCATGAGAAACGCTTGTTTTGAAAAATTAAAGAGCTTGGGGTTTATTTTGTTTACAGATTGCAGTTTCAATAATTATATATTTTTTGATAAAAATTAATAGCGCAGTAAAGTAATAATGTAAGCGATGTTACCCATGATGATTGAGTATTCTGACGAAATAACCTTATTTTATGGAATAGCCAGAACCCAGAGCCTACAGCCCATTAGTGCAATGGTTGGTACCCGAATGTTTATAATATTTAATGCATATAATATTCTCTGTATTAGTTGTCTGATTGATTTTTTTCCGTCTAGAGAATAATTTAACACTCATTCACAAAGAATACGTAATCACGCTCATAGTCCATTATGTGGAATAACCCCTTGGGGATGTGACTCCACTTGAACTCACGTGTATGCTACAACTGAGCTAATTAGCGGAACACTGCATGCTCCATTTAAGGGTTTCTTTCAATTAATGAATTTTCCTAAAGAACACCTGCGACGAACGTGCTTAGTTTTTAATTACATTTTTGTCAGGCCTGTTGGTCTAGTGGTTAGATACCCTGGCGGCCACCCAATAGGTGGATTTGATTTCTACCAAGTGTCTGGGTATTTTATCTACCTATATAAGTAGGTAAGTATTAGTATCAGTTGTCCGGTTTCCCTTGTACAGGCTCTGCCTAGTTTGGGATCAGATGACCGTGTGTGGATTGTCCCAGAATAATCATGTTATTATTCCATTTAATTATAGTAGTACCTTACGAGTACGTACCTGTGCTTTCAGATTCGTAGTATTTTAAAGTTTAGGTCTCAGCCAATGATATTAAAACCAAAAATAAAATATAAATCATAAAAAAAACATATACTTATGTACTTACTTATTACTTACTTACATTCAGAACCTTCTCCTTTTTTACATTCGGTTAAAAATATCATTGGACTCGGCACAAGGGATCAAGTATATTTATTTGCTATAGTTATTGTGTGTATTGTACGCAAACAGCACCTTACCGATAATTAATGTTTCAGATCGGGGAAAAAGTCTTTCCGTATTTTGTATGTACAAAATTGAAGAAAAATCTCCGTGTGTGTTTGTATCTGGCTGGTTTTGATTATACGTAGTGTTAAATCCTCTTTGGGTTTGATATCAATAAATATAGGACAAATGTAAGACAAAGAAAAAGGAAAAATCACTTTCCCGCCCTTTTTCAATTCTTTTTCTGTCTACCAAAACCACCAAAACCTACCAAAACGAGTGAATCTAACGAAGTTCGATACATTCTGAAGATTTATTACAAAAACGGGAATAATGAGATATCTAGCATTAAGTAACGGGATTATGTCACTACCTACAAGATATAATTAAAAAAAGTACTTAATTAAACTTTATAAATAATGTCTTGAATTTGTACATAAATAAAATTCATTGTTATTATAAAGTAAAAAGAGGATAAAATACGAAGAAACTTTTTCCTCGACCTTATAATATTAATTGAAGATTATATTTGGAATATCGATTTAACGCTTGTAAGTATTATAAATCCTCCTCGATGCTTGTTAACAATCTTAAAAAGTTTTCCATACGCTGTTATTAAAAGTTTTGTTAGAGTTAAGTACATGTTTGTTCCAATATTGTCTCTGATACAGAACTTCTACTTTCATATTAAAGCGATGAAATCTTGTCGTTAATATTTGATTTTTTATTGTTAGTTGAATAAGTCAAATAAGTTACCCTGTTTTTCTTTACAAGATTAAAAATTGATCGATTAATGTATGAGGCGTGATGTCTGATAGATGCCCAGCCAAAGACAATTGGTACGAGTGAATATGTCATATTAGACCCTTCTGGACCTATAACCCTATTTGGCTGACCACTACCGGTTAGCCATCACACCTGCGTTTGTACATTTATTGTTTAATTATTGATCTTGTAAAGAAATACAGGGTGTACATAGTTTAAAAATGCGTTAATTCCAAGTAAAATTCATATAAGTACAAAGATATATTTGTAACATTTTACCTTACCGTGTCCGTATTTCATAATTTCATCACATCATGCTCTCATTGGATCATTTTCCCACTCTACGCTAGCTTCAGGGGCCAGTGGAAAAAAATGATCGAAGCACTTATTGCTGGTATTTCTACATATTATGTCTGAGGAATAAGATATAAACCATACATTTGTGTATGGCGCTCGACGCTGCCACTTGAAGTACCTATAGAATTAATTCGATTTCGAGCATTCGAATCGTGGCCAACCTCTGGGCAACGATCCGACTCAAATTCATAATCGTGGACCTTTTAATACGATCAATAGACTACTCTTCATATTCAGTCAATGTATTAATAATCTGGTATATTTCTGCGGCCGTTCTCTTCTGCTTAAAACCTCAAATAGTTTCCACGATGCGTAGCATTACACGGCTCGAGGTTTTTATTCTATACATATCATAAGTGCAACAATTTTACGTTAACATATTTGTGTAGGGCACTCCATTACTTGTAACACACGGCCATACGGCAGCCTGTAGCCGCAACTGTAGCCTGGTGTAAGTAGACTCGCGGAGCGCGGGAATATGTCACATGTCCCAAACCACCCCGCCACCCCGGCCCGTAAGTAGGGTTGTGACACAGAAGCTGAATTAAATAATGGATTGCTTTGCATAGCCGACGGCTTATTCTATTTACCTATAAATGAAATTTATATTCCGTAGCGAAAAGAGAAACGTGCTGTGTTGCGGGTCGTTGCTAAGGTATACCGATATTACAATCTACTAAAAATAATTCTTAACACAGCTTAAATCACAATGTTGTACAAATGTAATAACATGTAATTTGTTCAGAAGTTTGTTATACACAAAATGGTTGAAAGGATTCTTTTAAAAAATCATCATCAAAGGGGGCCGATGGTCGATGGCCGACGCCCGATCAAAATGAAAAAAATGAAATAATGGGACTACATCGGGCGCCAGGCTAGTGTAAAATAAATAGAGCATGCACTTATATTTTAAGCGTAATTATATGGTGAGGGGTACAAGTGAGTGGTGTAACATTTGTTTTTTTTTCTAAAACTCTTTTGGCTCACTGAAACACCTCAATACTGGTGGGCCTTCCCGTAATTCTGCTGCCTATCACACTGCATGGTATAACAGGCGGCTCAAATATTCATCCAGGATTAAAAAAAAACACAAGAGCAAGTGCTGGATACCAATTTAATTAATTTGAAATCCGTACCTGGATTCCTAACCTATCTAGATTAGGAACCAAGTAACAAGTTACAATGATAATGTACCAAAACATTACAATGAACTGCAGGGTGAAAATAAAAACAAATTTGAACATCGCAGATCAAAATCACCAATAATGTACTATTTTGCCCGATAGAAACACCTTAACTCTCGTATAGGTAATTATTTAACACACATATAAATCAAAGCATAGCAGTTTAGGGACGGAGTTTCGCAGTAAAATAGGATAACGCCACCTACGCTTTGATATGCCTCATTAGACATTATGCGCCTGGTACACAAACGACTTAGGAGTATATTTTAGATTATAAACCAATTCGCAGCTCTGATAGTGATTTGTTACGAGCTTGCTATGGCTTTCTAAAGTATAGGCGAAAAAGGAAGATTGATAAGGCTATAAGTATATTTTTTTCATGCAAAAACTGTCATCTTTTTTATATCTATTAAATTCTACAAAAAATAGAAAAATATATAAGTACGCATATGAAAATAATCTGTAGCCTTATTCAGTTAGTTTGTCATAGAAATTAGGCATATTTTCTTCGTAAATTCTATTTGTCGTAGCATGTTTCTGCTGACTTATTACACGTTTAACAATGTACAATTTTAATTTAGCTCGCTAAGGCCGGTCTAGGCTCCTATGTAGTTAAATATATTATGTAGTTAAAAATAAAGTAGTACTGTTGGCCGCAGATGGCCATGACAGCTTTACCGGTCAAAGCAGCGATATGGTCCAAAACCCATGTTATAATGGTCCATACAAACAAAACTAAAAGACCATGGTCAATTAGCGTTTAATAAGAGATAAGGTGATGTATCCAAACGAGCTTATTGTTAAATAGGTCTGCTTCGATACAGTGGTAGTATCATCACCATCATCATCATCATCAGCCAAAACACGTCCACTGCTGAATAAAAGGCCTCGCCCTTAGTAGGGAGGGGTTGCAATAATCCGCACGCTTGGCAGGCAGCTTGGGGATTGTAGTAGGTATAGGTGGAAGATAAATCCAAAAGAAAGACGCTGCTGCCCGTCTTCCTGTTCTCGCTTACTCGCCTCTTACACCCACCAAGAGTAGATGGGGGGTTGCAATTCTAACCCGGCACCCCACGAGGAGTAGCAGCAGTAATCTAACAAATATATCAAAATCTTTTGAGAACTGTTTCAATTCAACAGAATTATTTTGTGGTTCTTATACTTGGCAATCAATTCAAATTAATTATATGTAATCACAGTTTACAGTTAATATTTGTACTTAAGAAGAGCATAATAACACACATAATATCATAGACCTATTTAATTTACTTACCATGACTATAATAATTAACTATAGTATAAATTATACGAACGCAACGCATGGAGAGGGAGTGACCTGGCTATTACGGCACATATAAAATATACATACGTAATAGCCTAAGAAACCAACCAGCACTATTTTAATAAGTAAGCACTAGGTATATTTTTATTTGGCTTCTTTGTTTTGGGTTATTCCCAGTGCTCCGATCGGTACTCCGATTCCTGTACTTTTTGGTGTGCAATAAAGAGTTCTCTATCTATCGTTCTATCTATATTTAATTTATCGCAAGGGTCACTCTCAAGCATTTGTTTATCATAGAAACTGCCCAGCAGGTTCTATGATAATTTCGGTAGCTAGAAATGCCTTTTTAACTTAAGCTATTTACTTTTTGTAGACATATCCTGAAGAGCGCGCCTTTAGGCGAGAGCGGCCTACGCCAGGCCTGTTCACCTCCATCAAACTGCCTGAAGCTGAGCCCCCAAACGGAGTGGCGCCCCTGCTGGACTTCCCGCGGGGGCGCGTACGACCAGTCACCTTCCTCGGCGAGGGGCCCCATGGCAGCGTAAGTACCAAAACATACTTAATGTTTAGTATAGATTAGTTTGAGTTTTGCTTGAAGTTAAACATCACGCCTGCTCATGACCTATGTCCACGAAGACTAACATAGCACTAGCATAGAAAACCCGATGGTCTAATAATTATACAACCTGTAGTTCGATGTTCATTTGTCGTGTGTCTGGTTTGGATGTTATATATCTATTAAGGTATCTATATATTTACAAAAAAAGGGGTATAGGTAAAAAATATAGGTATTATCAGTTGTTTAGTTACACAGGCTCTGCCCAGTTTAAGAGCAGATGGCCATGTGTGGATTGATCCCTCCCAAGATATTACCATTACTTCCTAAAAGGAATAAAGGTCATAACATGTATAAATACATATATAACTAATTTGATTAAAAGCCTTTTTTAGGAAATTGGTTTTATATATGATTATAAAAAAAGCTCAGACTTGCGTGTTAACACAAATTCAACATTTTATCTTTTATGTCACATGTTTCTTGAGTGACATTTCGATTACTCGGCTTTGGTACCAATTGCTCGTCTTTTGTGTCCAAGTCAGTATTTATAGTATCAATGTTTTCATCTTGTTTTACACTTTCATTACTAATCTTCGTTACACTTTCAATGTTTTCATCTTGTTTTACACTTTCATTACTAATCTTCTTTACACTTTCATTACTAATCTTCTGTTGCAAAATATTCAAATTAGTTTTAGCTGAGTCAATAATTTTATTAGATTGGTCTTCTGCTGATTCGATAATTTTATTGGATTTTGTCATTAACTCATCTAATGCATTCAAAGATTGCGCTTCAAGATTATCCAATTTATTAATAACATCGTCAGTTTCGTTGATGTTCTTTTCGTTTGAATTTAATTCGATGACTATTACATTCGAGTTTACTTTAGAGTCTAAAAATGAAAATAAATAGCTAAAAGCTCTCTTACAAACTATTGAAAATTAGTTGAATACTTTATAGACTACACTAATGTTATAGGAAAATAATGTGTTGTTCAGCCTAAATAAAGTATAATAAGTAATACTATGAAAACTGGATATATGGAGGGGTTTCAAGAAAGCCTACCTCTCACTGACAGTGAAAACGCTCGTTTAAAATTGGAACAGCCTGGAACGCCAACTAGGTACACACCTCCACCTTATAGAAGCTACAGAAGAGACACCACAATGAGTAAGGCTGCTAGGTATCTATAAGGTCGTTGTGTCGACGGCTTGAGGGAGAGTCGTTCATCCCTTTAATACCGGCATAGCTATAATCTCTGCAGCAGACCTTTTCCTTGTTATTAACAAGCCATTAAATTCCATCCATGGTTACTATGATCCCTATTCATCGTTTAAACCTTAAGGCTGAGTTCTCGAAAAAAAACTATATAAATGATTTCACTTAAAAAAAGTTTTTTTACTAAATTACCCGCACCTCACGGAATTATTTTGCAGAAGATTGATGGTTTTACAATGCTGAATCGATTCATATCTAATCTAAGAAGCCCGTGATTTTACCATCTGCTGTATAAGGATCATCTTCTTCCTCTTTAACCTGTACCTCAGGTTCTGGTGGTTGGGGTTTTTGCAAGACTCCGAAGCTAGTTTTCGCAGAGTCAATGATCTGACTGCTTTGACTTTTAGCAGAACCAATAATACTAGTCGATTCAACCTTCAGTTCATCTAAAGCTGTTTTTGATTTCTGATGTATCTCATTAAGCTTTGCAACTATTTCATCTGCGTCAACTATATCATTGGGGTCTATTTTGCCAAGAGTTCTTCTGATATCCTCTTCTCTATTTACCACCGGCTCCTCTGTTAAAAAAGACAATGAATAATCATATATTTGAATTATTAATACAGAGTACTATATTAAAAAAGACAATGAATAATCATATATTTGAATTATTAATACAGAGTACTATATAACTTTGAGGATCGGATTAAAGGTACGCGTCCATTGGCCGGCGCCGGACGCACCGCACGCACGGCACGCAACGGATTTCAGTTTGTTTTCTATGATTTTGACGGCCCGCATCGGAAAATGCCGGCGCGGATATTGGACGCAGCGCTATGTAAAATCATAGAAAGCAAACTAAAATCCGTTGCGTGCCGTGCGTGCGGTGCGTCTGGCGCCGGCCAATGGACGCGTACCTTAAGTGGAAAATAACGATACTAAATGGGAATAGAGTAATAGTGTTGCCACATAGTGAGGACTGTTTTGTATCCCCATTACTCACTGACGCGTATTTACTCTGGTGAAGAAAAAATTGCAAGCACATTGAGTTTCTTGCCGGATCTGTTCCTATTTTTAGCCCACTTAAAAGAAACGATTTTATTTCATAAAGTATACACAGCACAGGTATACTGGTAATATGTGAGTAAATACCTACACATGATACCTAAGTTATAGAATACCTATACCTAATATCACTACTGATAATTTTCGGTATTGGTACAGTATATTTTAAAAACCTTTTTAAACATACACCGAGGTATACTGTATTTTTCAACATACTTACTGTCTTTTGAAAATACATGTTCAACAGTAAATTTATTTTTAATGGTCTTGAAAAAATCATCCATTTTAAAATTATCTACGATTTTTTTCGGTTAAATTAACTGAACAATTTTGATTCTAATGTATTATTAATAATTACAGCCTAAATAAATTGTATATTTTTTTTCTGACAACAACACAACAAATTTAATGACTTCAAAAATATAGTTTTTATTTTATCCATGAAGGATGTTAACTTATTTAATAGAGCAACGCTTAAAAGAGTTTGAATGCAGTTATAACTATGCACGTCTAAAACGATACGTATTGCATATCTTAGGGGTCGTCCATTAATCACGTGATGTTTTTTAGCAACTTTTTAACCCCTCCCCCCCTCCTGGTGATATGTGGTGAGGTTTTAAACTAACCCCCCCCCCCCCCTACCCAAAAAAACACGTGTATTTTTTTGTACAAACTATATATTGAAATCAAAGAAATTTTCGGAATATTTTCTTTAAATACAGGTAACTGATTATATCTTGAAGGGGAATTCGTTGCCGGTAACAGTGAGTCAAGACCACGTGCAGCTGTTTGGTTTATAAATCATGCATTCAACGAAAAATAAATACACGTGATGTCTCATTATACCCCACCCCCGTCCTGGTGATATTTCGTGATTTTTTTTCCCCCTCCCCCTTTCGAGCCTCACGTGATTAATGGACGACCCCTTATGTATAGTATCGACTTATGAAAGAAGTTGAAGCAGACCAACATACATTTAAATACATTTAGTAGGTACCTACGTAATTTTCTTTTAATTAACAATTTAAAGTAAAGGTAACTTGAAATAACCTAACACGAATACAAATAGGTACATACCGGAAGTACCAAATATATATTGAAAATTCAAACGATTGTAATCAATACCAATTAACTTCCAACAAATTGTTAAGTAAGGAAACTTTCTTTCCTATGGTATTGACGTGAAAACCTGTAAATGAAACGAGTTTTGGGATATCTGACATTTGACTGCTTTTTAGCAGCTTTTATTCAGGGACTAAATGTACTGTATTGAGTACCATTATATGTTACCCCCCAAACCTTAATTTATTTTTGTAGCCTCCAACTTGCTTCCATCTATGCATATAACTTAGTACCGAGTACGCAGTCACCATTACCATAGATTAATTTTAAAAGTTGTAACAGCCAGGGCAAACAGGCTTTTTGGACCATAATAAGTCTTCAGACATCTTTTTTTAGGATTTATGAAACATGGTTTATTGGTGGTGACTGCAACCCCAAAACCACACAATTCGTTTAGCATCAGTTTCCGTCTTCCATTACACGATTTGTTATGAAGTGTTTTATTTGTTTATAAAAAAAGTAACCGTCAGCATCGTATTTGTACCTATGTATAAATAAAACTGAATATTTTTAATTTGTACGCGGACTTAAATAAAAGTGGTGTAACTACGGCTATTATTTCAATACTACTCCACAGAAAAAAATATACAACCTGAGAATAGCTTCCAGATTCTTACGAAACCAGCAGCACTTGCGACCACAAAGGCAACCCTATCACGAATGGCTTTGAATATAATCTTGCAAAGGCAAAGTTTACGGCTTCCAGCCACGCAAGTTTTGGCAATAACAATTATATCGTTGCTCGTTAAAGTTTTCTATCCATTGATTTTGTGCACCGCTCGATGAATATGTGTATATTCTTTTGCTAATTTGGTGGAAGCCGACGCAAATCGTGTGTGTGGTGAAACCATAAATGTTTTGGTTTAACTTAAGTATATAATCTGTTTATAAAATTAGCGAACACAAGTTACAAAGTTTGCCAAAGGCCATCAATTGGGTAATTGGGGCCCTAATCCCATCGTTAGATACCTACGTATTGATTCGATTTGTTTATTCAAGATTAAATATACTTACCAAATTAGTCGCTACATTTTCACATCTTCACAGCGTCGTTCCATGTTTACATCCTTATAAATTTAATGTAGGTATGTTTACGAATTAGTAGGATTTGCCGTCTTCTACTAAAACTACATACTAACATATTCGTTCATGTATTAATTATAAAAATACCTAATGGATAAGTATAAAGGACTAAAGTGTCTTCAAGGCTAGAGTGAATAGGCTTTTAATAAGCTAGTGTGCTTTACCGTCTTCGATTGCGCTACTTTCCATCAGGTGGGTCAGCAGTCAAGCACTAGCTTATAGTGAATAAAAAAATAATACCTAGATGGCTTTTAACAAAATAGTGAGATTTTACCATTTCTTTACTCGTTAAATGTTAATATGAAGATACTAGCACACAGGTAAAATGAAAACCTGTGTAGCTAGGTATGTCTAATTTATTTTTCAATTAAGTATAGGTATATACTGTAACAAGCACGGTGTTAAAAGAGGACGTTGGTTACCTACTACAGGTACATAGTATTTTTACTTACTACTAGGTATATAAAAAAAACCTCAAAACTCAAAAATAGTTTATTTCAAATAGGCTTAACGCTAGCACTTTTAAAAGGTCATGTTTTTTTTTTAAAGAAGCTACCACCGGATCACAACGCGGCCTCAACTGAGAAGATCCGGTAAGAAACTCAGCGGGCTTGTCATTTTATCACTTTTTTTTAAACAGTGTGTCATGTTACAATTAGATCAGAGCGACAGTGTGTCTTGCCGTTCAAAATATCAAAATATTCAGAAAAAAATAAAAAAATACAAAGTACAACAAACTAAAAAGCCAAAGGGATAGTAGTCGGACCAGTCAGCACCCGCGCCCGAGTTATGTAAAATATTTATAATATCTAAAATAGGTGTAGGTACTGGTTATTATTAAACATGATTACATCTCGACGGTAGCTGGCAATCACTTGGATGACCGGTAGACGATCATGATGGGAAATTTTGATTGAAATCAAGGCCCAATTGGGTTTGGGGTCCGCAGACAATTTATAACTGAATATTACAAAATTGATAGCGTTTTTATTTTATATCCGTACGAGCTATGATATAAGTAAAGATACGTTACCTTCTAAGCAATCGACGATTAGAAGTGGCACAGCAGCAGCTCTCACAGATATTGCAACAGCACACTAATGCATCTATTCTATAAAATTTCGTTTCAGACCACCTGTTCGATAATAAACTTTTTTCGCAAGCTTGCTAGTGTGGCGAGTGGACGTGTTTCAAAATATATTAAAATATAAAAATACTTGACAAAGTAATTTTGAACTTAATTACAATACAAAACGTACTAGTTAAAGTGCTCGTGAAAAACCTGTTCGGTGCCATACCTCGGAGTAAAAGGGAGAGTAAATTTTTTTTTTTTTTTTTGGGAATGATAGACGCTGTTGGCCGCAGATGGCCATTACAGCTTCACCGGACAATAGGAGGCGAGCGCTTGAAGCGCTCTAGCCTTTACGGCAGAAGTAGCGACGAGCTCAAGGGCACCTCAGGGAGGCACGGCCTCGGCTTGGACTGTCGCTTAAGAGAGGGCTGAGTTTACCACCGGTTCACAACGCGCCCCCACTGAGAAGAACCGGCAAGAAACTCAGTGGGGTGACGCACGTCGTTGAGGTCGCATACGTACGACCCTTCGGCCTCGCCGGCGAGACCGGTGTCTGATAGCTAGTGTAGCATACGGTTGTCGGGGAGGGTTCGGCGCATCCCGGTCCAATAGGACCGTCATGGGGTCAGGAGGGTCGAGCAGTACGTGCCGTGGTCTGCGGCACGAGTCAGAAGGACTAGGGGCGTAATCGGCGGCGGCGCGGATTAAACTGTTCGCGTGACGGGACGCGGATTCAAAGTAGCGTTTCGACGCTTCTTTGAGGAACTTACGAAGGGGATCTAACTTGAAATCGGAATGCATGGGAGAGTAAAGGCTTCTCGCAGTCTGTACAGACGGCACGCGTGGTGGTGGTGGCATCATAAAGGTAGTGTGTATGTAGCACAAGCGGAGCGACTAGCGGAACCATTACAATTGATATCTAACTTTGATCTCGCAAGGTAACCAAAATGAATATCATGCATTCTCCTTCTAAGAAATTAGCTAAGGCTAAATTAATATGCTCCGGAGGAAATAGTAGCTCCCAGCCAGATCTATCAAACTTATCTAAAGAATTATACTCTGAAAATGTACGAAAGTGAAAAATGCCCGAAAACGACTTTGCATACCAATTTAATGAATTCAAAAATGAATTTAAAAAAGATATTTTGGAAGTCCTACAGGAATCTCACAATCACCAAAGTGAAAATATAAAAAGCGTTAAGGATAATATATGTTCTACCAACGAAACATTACAAAATATGAAGACAACAACCGAACAGCTAATGGCAGAAAATAAAAATCTCAAAACTCAGGTGGAGTCTCTAAAGAATACGGTTACAACAAACGCAGAAAAAATAACCTGTCTCCAGAGTGAACTAAATAACCTTAGAACGGACTCACCAACGTATAAAAATACTCAGGATACACCACTAGCCACTTATGACAACCTATATGCTGAATTCCAGGATCGAACAGAGCGAAGCAAAAATATAGTTATGACAGGCATTCCTGAGAAACACACTGAAAATATAGAAGAAAGGAGGGAAAATGATAGGTCTATAAGAAATAGATAAGATCTTGAAAACTATATATCCGAACTGCCCAGAATCAGACAGAGCATTTCGTCTCGGTAAATATGATGATAAAAAAATACGCCCATTGAAAATATGTTTCTCTTCCCAAGAAATAGTAAAGACTATACTGCGAAGCAAAACTAAACTAAAAGTAGATGGTGTTCGGATCTACTCCGATCAGACACCACAACAACAAAAATATTTAAAAGATCTGAAAGCTGAACTACACCTTAGGCAAGCTAATGGAGAAAAAGACTTAATAATAAAATATATTAAAGGGGCACCAAAAATCACAAAGCAAGAGACAAAAAACTAAACAGTACTGAAGAACCAACTAATCAGCAAAACACGATAACTTATGAAATTACAAGTATCTATACAGATATTAAAACCACAAAAAACTCAGTACGCTTCGTATATGCAAATGTTCGCAGTCTTGTTAAGCCAGGTAAACTTGATGAAATTCGATGTATCATAGAATCTTTGGAAACAACGCCACATGTCGTTGTATTAGTTGAGACGTGGATAAAAGATGAAAATCAAGCCCAAACATTAAAATTACCAAACTATACTCACTATTACAACTATAGAACACATTCCAGAGGTGGAGGTGTGTCAATATACGTACAAAATAATCTACAACATGAACTAATTGACAGTAAATGTGAGGATGGAAATCATTATTTAAGGATTCACCTGAACAAACTCTTACTAGACATTGGGGCTATATATAATCAGCCATCCGCTAATATACAAAAATTTTTTGACACATACGCAAATCACCTACAAAAAAAAAAAGAGTCATAACATTTGGAGATCTAAATTTAAACTTACTATTCAAGAAAATTCTATTAAGGAATACAGAATGATGTTAAAAGAAAATGGATACAGAATATTAAATAAAATCGATAAAGCGCACTCCACGCGGGTTACCGGCACTTCTCAGACAATTATTGACCATGTATGTACATCTTTACGGGATAACACCCATGGAGATAGCATGATGCGCTAACCCCTCTGCCAAATTTTGTTCATATGGTCAGGTCATTCTTTATTTGTGTGCGTATCTTTTTGAATGTGTTGCGAGTTTATTATAGTGTGGGTATGCGTGAAATTGTATCTGTGTGTGTTTACTTCGCCTCCCGCACCCCGCAAAAGTGCCACGAAAAATTTGTTCGGCGAATCGACGCGATACTAGCTCCATTCTAATTACTCTGAGACTACATGGCATTGGTTGAAAGTTCTATGTCAGATCATAAACAAATCTACTTTGAGGTACATAGAAGCATAAAAGAACGTCCTAAAAGAGTACAGTCTGAAGCAGTTAACTACAGCAACTTATACAAGACTATTAATGAAGCTACAAAAACAAATATTTATCAAGAATTTGTGATGCTGAAGAAACTTTTACTACAGGCCATATCCAAAAGTAAAATAACTAAGACTAAAGTACTAAATCCACCACGATCGGAGTGGATAAACAAACAGTTGATTTCTTCAATAAATAAAAGAAATACTCTATGGCATAATCTGAAAGGAACACTCCGTAAATAAAGACTCCGTCCACGTCTGTCAGTCGTATACTTTTTCTAAATCCAGACCGCGATGCGATGTCCAACCCCATTCAAAGAACCTGCCCTGCAAGGTTCATTATTTATTCTTCAATTTATGCACACAGAAGGAAACAATTACATAAAATTAATAGGAAAAAATGTACAAAGGTGCTGCTTATTTCAAATGGAATCTATTCCAGCAGACCTGTAAGAGGAGAGTTGAAAAAAAAAAGAAAAGAAGAGAGAGAGAACATAAACAAACATAATAAGCGGCTGAAAAAGTTGTAATGTTGTACAGTTTTGAGCACTCATTTTCTAAGATAACTAGCCGACTTGTATTCCAAATTAACTTTCATATTTGGTAAATTTCAATATTTATTATTTCAATAGTAAAAAAAAAGTTTTACTTTACTCCTTTGAAGAACCTTATTTTGTTGGCTATATAAATTCATTATTATAATATTATTGTTATCATTGTTGTCCATTAGGGTAACAATAATAGATTCTGATTTCAGTTAAAGTAATGCGAGTGTAACCAGAATAATATGTATTGTAAAAAATAAATGATAGCGTAGCAATTATCAAGGGATAGCGGTATAACCACCCTGATCACATCTATATGGCTATAATATGCCCAATTATCATTATGCGATTCACATAAATTGAAGGTTCTAAGTCTGTATTAACATGTTTTTACTCTATTTTTAGACTTTAGTGATATTAATTTTTAATATATTTCATGTGTATAAAAAGACTTTATTTTCTTTTACCATTAGACTACGGTACTATATGTAGTTAAAATGCGAGAAGGAACTTGCTAGGTATTTTGCAACAAGTAATAAAATTCGATTATAATACGATTAATATAAGTATGTCAATGCTAATAAGTCAGAATTACATAAACCAATAACAGCCTAGAGGCTGTCCCCATACGTTAAAAGCTTCTGAAAAGTGCGGTGCGAAATTAAATTACATATAGTAGCATCATATTTGACCTTACGGTATGCAATAATATTTGTTTCACAGTTCTAACGTAGACGTTGTTACTTAAAATAATTTAAAATATTTGAGCTGTGCAGGCAACGCTGTTGAACCTTCTTGATTTTCTTATATTGCATAACTGATATTGTTACTACCTATTGGTACAGAAATGTCAATGTAGGTATAATATAGGTTGTTCTAAGGTTTTACGAGTAAATAAATTGAAATATAAGTTTAAGCAAGCTTCCGCCGTACTGGAATTAATACTGCTAATATGATACTGAATTTAAGCATTCTATAAATGATGTATCTTACGCAGGGCCTTGGCCCAATAATTGCTAAGTATAGTATGACCTTGGAAATGGTAAATCTGAATGATTATTAGGATCTCGTAATATACAACATTATGTTTTGTATACGCAAGTTATGCACAATATTATTATGCACAACCAGTAGTCACAATCAGTATTATTATATATACCTTTTTACTTGATTTACGCTTTCTGGGAGACATACTTTGCTATATCGCGGTCTATGCGCTACCTCCTCAGGAGGCGCATACCTAGCTGGGGTTCATAAAATCCATATCTACCAATATGTGCATGATAATTTGATATTATGTGTGGTACTATACAATGCATCAAAGATTGTTATATGTATTAACTTGATGCCATCGGAGCTATATACGGTATACGTGGGAATTCGACAATAATACATATTGTAAGGTAGTTCGATGTCATAAGACCCATAACCAGTTTACGTAAAGATCAAACAATAAATACACTTTGTAAGGTACATATTTTGATGTGACAGGCACCCTACACAGTGTACGTGAGGATCGAACAATAAATACACGTTGTAAGATAGTTACACGCCATAGGACCCATACACGGTTTACGTGAGGATCAATCAATAAACACATATTGTGCATTTTGTCACAGGACCCATACACGATTTACATGAGGATCAAGTGAGTACACATTGCGACGTAGTTGGATATCTGATACTTACACGGGATACTTACACGATGCCCATGAGGATTAACCAATGAATGCACATTATAGTGTGGTTGGACGTCATATGATCCATACACGATTAACGTGAGGATTAAACGATGAATGCGCCTCGCGGTGTAGCTAGACATCAAATGATCCTTACACGATTCACGTGAGCATTAAACGATGAATGCGCCTCGCGGTGTAGCTAGACGTCAAATGATCCTTACACGATTCAAGTGAGGATTAAACGATGAATGCGCCTCGCGGTGTAGTTAGACTTCAAATGATCCTTACACGATTCACGTGAGGATTAAACGATGAATGCGCCTCGCAGTGTAGATAGACGTCAAATGATCCTTACACGACTAGCGCGAGGATTAAACAATGAATACACATTATAGGTAACATTGTATACATATGTCATATGATCCATACACGGTTTACGTGAGGACAACATGACTAACGCTTCTTGACCAACTCCGAAGACGATGACAGCTCCTAGCTATTCACAAATACCACACCAAAAAGACATCACAGAAAAGTATGGTTATAATTATATTTATTTATTTCATGGCACCTTCCGTACATACATACGTTTTCATAACACAAAGTAGGTAGTGTATGCATAAATATTTTCGTAACATTGAAATTGTGATATCGAAATGGTATATCTGATCTATGATTAATTTGTGGGTTCAAATAGGTAATATCCTATATCACGTCATCCCCGCGCAAATAAATACGTTGGGATATCACGAGTACATTATACGATGAGCATCGAATAGAATATAGTTCATGATAGGTAAGTACCTACCTTAATTATTTATGTTCTTTCCAAATGCCAAAGTACACAAAAGCGCATAAACGCCCTTAAGATACTATGTTGGGACACACATACAATACACGTTTTGTGATACTGAGCATTTACGTACGACATACCTTGGCGTATTTATGATTGAGATGTTTTAATCACAATGTAGATTATTTAATTAATGTAAAAATATAATAAGTGGGTAGTTGCCAAAAAGAAAAATATTAGTCTGTACTTTGAGATATAATTTTGTACTCACCTTGAAGTTTTATTACAACTACATCAAGTAAAGAATTTACCAATATTATGCTGACACATCTTATGACGATACAATATCTTCACTAGCGGAAATTTTCTTTAAATCCAATCTTATTTGATTTGTGGAGGTAAATTTACGTGTGACTCGGGCATCACAAAATCACGTAATGAAGATGGCGACCGGTTGCATGCCATTGCCGAGAAATGAGTCAAAATAGTGAATGTTATTTTAAAATAATATGTATTTATATCTTTAAACCTGGACTTGGGCAGCATGATCTCCCGTCTGCTGCAAGTAAATCAGACTTGTCTTCGTGAAATAAACGAAGTATAATATCTCACACACAGCTACACTTAGGTAGCCGGGTAATAATAGCAGCGTTTTCCCTGAAAGAAAACGCATATTAAAATACTTACCTTATTCAAAGCTTATTATGAGAGTGGCACTTCCTGTTTCCCGTCGACTTTGCTCCTATTGGTCAACTTTCTTGTGATTTGACCGGAAATAGCATCACCATGGCAGGCGAGGGCAGCAAGGGTTAGTTAAATATGCCCGCTCGCCCCGCTCTTGTTCATTGTGTCGAAGAATTACCAGGCAGGATTAAAAGTTAAGCTTTGAATAAGGTAAGTATTTTAATATGCGTTTTCTTTCAGGGAAAACGCTGCTATTAAATTACTGTACCGTTATTCAAAGCTTATTATGAGACGTGTTTGTTTTCGCCTGGTGATGCCAGTATACATGACGCCAATGTGATTGTGATACATAGATGTATTGTAATATCCATGTGTGAATTTTAAATAGAAATGCAATAAATTGCATACTTATATATCTACATAGTCTGCTACGAATTTCTTTTAGAAATGGGTAGCAAAGATAAGGAACTGTATCTCAACCATTGGAATGGTCTCAACCATTGATTGGAATCAATGTTATGGGCAATTGATAATCAATAATTATTTATATGCGATGTACTTTTGACTTCGATTTTATAAAACTGTCTAAAATGTATTAAAGACCTCCAATTTCCAGGAGGTAGCTAGTATCAAAAACTTAACTATGCTTGTAGCGCATGATAGCTAACTATTTAAGCTAGATTATGTTGGTAATGTTAGTCTTTTTAAACCAATCAACGGCAGCTATCGTAACTGGAATATACAAACAATTTGTTTTTGGTATTTAACGCTGATGCTTTAAGCGCAAAACAAATTTTATTTTAACGCTGCAGGCGTTGCAAGCAGGTGGTTTTCCGATTAACGCAATTCCAGGACGCGACTATGAATTACATCCTACCAGGTGCTGTTGCAATGTTTAGCTAAGCTACTGCATGAAAATTATCCTTGGACAGGAAATTCACTAAATCATATCCTATTTAAAAGACTCTTGAGGATTGACAAGTATAATCGATATAAGAACATATCGTGACAAGAAATTACCAGTAAAAAACTGGACTGATCAGTAGGACTGTACAATCGTCAGACAAATGATTTAGGCCAAATAATGTTAAATGACAATTATTTACTTATGTTTATTATGTATTTATGTATGAATCTGCTATAAAACTGTCCAAAATGATGCCAATACTTTAAATTAGATTAGAAAAAGTCGGCACAGATTTTACAGACTAGGTTCTGGTACTATGTGAATTTCAATGTATATATGTTTTAGATTGCAAAGTCAAGTCCTTCACATTTCCACTTTCAGGATCACGTTGTATGTTAATAGATAGTATTGATCTGTACGTCCACTAAGACTAAGGTTGTGAGATATGAATCAAAACTCGTTCAAGAAACGAGTCTACTCCCCAGAATACTTCAGCGATTAAGTATGTGTTAACCCACACAGTATGTTTACCTTATAACCATATACTCAAAGATTTAAACATAGATAATATTTTATGGTATACCTGCTCTGAAGTCCCGAAAATATTTATTGTAAATATTAATTTATGAACTTAGGTAAAGCTCAGTCTGTACTACTATCTCAAAAAAAAATGATCTGTCAATAGAATCTGTTTCTAAATGGATATTGAAAATAATCAATAAAATTTGATTTGTATTTGATTAATATTTCGTAGCGAACTTTATCTGGTATGTACATACTTATAATGTAATATCCGTAAGTGAATGGGTGAGACCCCCCCCCCCCCGTCTTTGCGGAGGTAAAGGCAACTTTTTGTCATAAAATCGAAATTGCAAGGGATAATAATCAGGATTGCTAACATTTCTTTCGGTTACAAATGTCCTGACATTGATCGAAATTTAAATTACACGCTTTTGTCTACCAAAATTGTGTCAGGAGTGAATTTCCGGCTGGTAAAAATGCATGCGATGCAGTGTTGCTACAATTTCGGGTAAGTGGTTTACTTACCATACAATACAATTGAGTTATCCAATATTATGGAAACTCCTGGATAATTCTTTTAGGCATTATCATTGATTGCATTATGTTATTATAGGTCCTCAAAACTTCCAATGATTAATTGCTAAACAGCTATTATAATTGTAAGATTACATACTTTCCTTTTTTGTAATGAGGTAATAGTATAGAAAAACAAATGTTGGTTTTCGAATAAACTTGAAGGAAGGACTAAAGATGCCAGGAATGGCACTTGGGCCGGCCCTTCCCTCCATTATTTGTAGGAGTTTTTTACAATATTCTGTACAAAACTTCGGTAGACTTATAGTAGTTTCTGCTTGGTGGGTCCTGATATACCAAGACTGTCAAGAGAGGGGACCAAGAGTAAGATCCAAGACGTGACTGCGAGTCATAATTATGCAATGAATCCTCATTAAGAAGTATACATATATTAATATATGTTAAATATTCATGTTCATACAATCACGTATGTGCTATTTGGAATAGCAAATATACATACATCCTTCATCTGTAAAGTAAATCTCTGTGTTCCATCCCCCACGAGAGTGGGTTTATTCTGTGCAAGCTCTTTGAAACAGAGGTCAATAATAAGACGGACGATGTGCCAAGCGATGGCACTTATGTTAAAGTATCCAGGCTGAATTTATTCTTAAATAAGAGGTGAATGCAACTGTGCAGAGCAGCAATGCCTTTATCCGTCCTGCAAAGGACTGTTTAATATCTCAGGCCAATCCACACTCATTCGTTTGATCCCAACCTAGACAGATTCTGTACAATGGTAACCAGACAACTGATACAAAATACATATTTATATACTTTTCATACTTATATCGATAAACATCACACACTTGGTGGGAATAGAACCCGGCGATAGCAGCCCGAGAATCTCACCATTAGAGCAACGGGCCCGTCAAATTATTATGTTAAAATAGACTTAGCAAACAACATTTTGAATGTCCCCGATATTCAAAATGATCCTGAAAATCAGGTACCTACGTGCTTTCTTCACGAGCTGCTATTTGTATACCATCCCTGCGAAGGAGGTTAAGTCTATGTGTACCAACCCTGCGGGGGTGAGTAATAAATTATTTAGTCCCTGCAAAGGACAATATCATCATCATCATCATTAGCAGCCGATATACGTCCACAGCTGAATAAAGGCCTCTCCCTTAGAAGGGAGGGGTTTCCATAATCCCCACACTTGGCAGACGGCTTGGAAATCAATAAAGCACAATATGCTGATGGTGAAATAGACTTCAGCCAACCATTTTTAAATTAACTAGGTTGTCAAAATTGATTCCAAATCCAGATGAGCAACCATCTATGTACCATCCCTGCGAGGGAGGTTAAGTCTTTGTGTACCCACCCTGCGGGGGTGGGCAGTAAATTGCTCAGTCCCTGCAAAGTAAAGTACGCGGATGTTGAAATATACTTCAGGCAACCATTTTTATATTGACCAGATTGACAAAAATTGATTCCAAAATTAGATGAGTACTCCCATGATGAGCAACCATGTATGTACCGTCCCTGCGAGGGAGGTTAAGTGTTTGTTTACCCACCCTGCGGGGGTGGGTAGTAAATGGTTTAGTCCCTGCAAAGGAAAATACGCTGATGGTGAAATAGACTTTCAGCCAACCATTTTCAAATTGACAAGGTTGTCAAAATGGATTCCAAAAACCAGATGTGCTCTCATGATGAGCAACACTATATATATATACCGTCCCCGCGAGGGAGGTTAATTATTTGTATACCCACCCAGCGAGGGTGGGGTATATTTTATGCGATGAAGTGGACTTCATTATCTGAAAACCAGGTGCTTACCCTCTCGAGAAGCCACTGTACATGTCCCCCCTTCTTTGGTTATTTACTTGTGTTCCCAACCTGCGAGGGTGGATAATAACTTGTATGTATATGATAGCACTATATACTTATTGTAACCATAATGGGTTAGCCAGATTTGTGAATTTCGTGTAGGCTAGAATATATATTGCCTACGCCATCGGCTTTCTTGAACACAAACATAATTGAACACTTTTATGGATCAAGGTGGAATATTAATCTTTTGGTTACCATGATAGCTTCTCTACGTTACTTGATACTCTCAGCAATGTGTCCTTTGAACAATTTCTTATAAGTAAATATTTTTATTTATTTATTACTAAAATTGTATTTTATTTTACTATTTTACATAGAATATACATTAACGTAATTGTATTTAACTCGCAATTGTAATATTTTCACCTTCCGGCACACAGACCATATCTGTAATAAACTAATTAGCCCACACAGGAAGATTACGAAAACTGTCCAGCAGGCTATTTTTTGTTTTAAGACACAATAAAAAAATAAAAATGGACGCAATGGTGCGTCTGTATAACTGGGATACTAATTAACTGAACTCACTTGTTTGCTGTCTTTCACGTTGATAATAGACTCACTATTTCACTGTTCAGATTTTCGTAAATTGACAGTATTGCTACTGTCTGCATAATAATGTGGTTTAAAGAAATATTCATTCTGAAAAAAAGCTTAGAACTAACTGTAAGAAATGTATTATCATCGTAGGACTTTGCTACAAAATAATTCAGCAAATGTTTAAAACTGCGGGTAGATTGTAAAGAAAATAATTTGCATTATTAATATGTTTTATGGGTCGTTTACTAAGAGTCGTTTTATATCCACTTAGAAATCTCGTACGTACAAATTACCAGCAATAAACTTTACGAAAAATATCATTTCTGCACAAGTATTAAAAACTAAGTTTCGAGTTTTCAAAATAAAATTGTCGGTAGACTGAATGGAAAATAATTATTTATAAAAATATTGCTTACATAGCCCAATTTACTTGCACTATATTCAAACCACAAAATATTCATTAGTATAAAACATTTCATTAGGAACAAAGAAACAAAACGAACGGCAAAAACCGTTAAAATGTTTTTACTCACTGTTTGCTTGGCTTCCAACTATTTGTAACAACTATTGTTGTTCACTATCTTATTCCTTTGGAATTATTTAGAATTTGATTTGAATTCCATAAATAGTTGTAATATTGTAGCCTCGGACAGGTGTCCGTGACGGGAAATAAGACGCCAATGAACAAGAGCGGGGCGAGCGGGCATATTTAACTAACCCTTGCTGCCCTCGCCTGCCATGGTGATGCTATTTCCGGTCAAATCACAAGAAAGTTGACCAATAGGAGCAAAGTCGACGGGAAACAGGAAGTGCCACTCTCATAATAAGCTTTGAATAACGGTACAGTAATTTAATATTGTATTAAACTCCCTTGGTTAAGCATGTGACTTGAATTTCGAATGTCAAATAAATATTCGTATGAACACTTACCACAGAGACTCTTTGGAGGAAATTTGCAAAAAAATACATTTGAAAATCGAACCGAGCGCGATGCTAGAAAAGAAATAATAAATTGAAATGAAACTAATTTTACGGATTATATCGCGGTTTATTTTTGATTTTAATTAGCCGACGTTTCGAATACTTTACAGCATTCATGGTCACGGGCGGACTCAAAACGGGCGGCGTAAAATTAGTTTCATTTCAATGTGTAATATTCGCGTAAATATCAGAAATCATTATAAGAAATAATAATATAGATAAACAGGCGCGAAATATAAACGTAGATTTAAATCCTCATTGGCGCGAACGCTGCAAATCGCTGTGTTGATATTATTTTAATTCTAGCAGTATTTGTATTTTACTGTCTCGCAGTAGGTGTGGGCGCGAACGCTGCAAGTCGCTGTGTATCGATATCGATATTATTTTAAATCTAGCGTTTTTTGTATTTTATTACTTCGCAGTAGGTGTGAAAAGTAGAGTATTCTCCTCGGGGATAAAGGAGTCTTTGTCTTGGGCTAGTTTGAATCCCTCGCTATACTCAGGATTCTAGTATTAATTCCCTCGCTTCGCTCGGGAGTTAACACTGTACTCCCTCGCTGCGCTCGGGAGTTACCAGAATCCTTCGTTATGCTCGTGATTCAAGTTTACGCCCGTGACATAAACACAGTCATCAATTGCTGCTTAATTTTAGCTTTTTCTTCTTTATTATTTGAAAATAAGATTATATCATCGACATATAAACCTATGAAGGTCATACCTTTATCATGACTTTTCATGAATACACAAGGTTCTGAAGAAAATTTCTTAAAGCCTAATTTTCGCACTAGCGAATTGTTGATTTTTTCATACCAACTTTTCGATGCCTGCTTTAAGCCATAAATCGCTTTATTAAGTCGATAAACTTTCTTAGAATTATTTTTCCGAAAACCTTCTGGTTGTTCCATGAAAATAGTTTCCGATAACTCTCCATTCAGGAACGCTGTTTTTACATCGAGATGATCTATCTCCATATCATACTCAGCCGCCAGAGCAAGTAGAGTTCTAATTGTTGAGTACCTAATTACAGGTGAAAATGTTTCAAAGTAATTTACTCCGTACCTTTGTGTACAACCTTTAGCTACTAACCGAGCTTTAAATCTTAGAACTTTACCATTCAAGTCCTTCTTTTTCTTGAATACCCATTTACTCTTAATCGGCTTATGACCTTCAGGTAAGTCAGTTAAAGTCCAACATTTATTTTTAACAAATGATTGATACTCATCATACATTGCGTCTCTCCACATCTGTGATTCCTGTCCCTCCAGTGCCTCCTTCACTGTCTTGGGTTCATCACCAGCATAGTCTGCCTCGGCCATCAACATAGACTGCATCGCCAGTTGCACAGTATCATCATACTCGAGCGAATCAGTCGATGACTTTTCATCTGGAACGTAAGTTTTATCGCGGGGATCATCTATTTCACTATCACTACTGTCAATATAGGTAATATTCTCCCTTGTGTCCCTTCGCCTAATTAATAAAATACTGCTTTATCCTCTTGGTGAATAAACTATATGTATTTGGATAATTTATACATTATGTATATATATATATATATAGGTGCCTACATTATTTATTTGTATTTTCGATTGTTTTCAAGCGATTATTCAATAAAATGAAAAAGAAGTGACTCTGTCAATGCTTCCGTGGGTGGCGTGCTACTGATTCAAGTTGTGTTAATTAGCTCACCTTTTTTCCGCCATTATCAGATCGCCTATACCCTATCTACCTCTTTTTTTACATATTAATATCATTGCGTACGACAATATTAATAAAAGTACAGGTTCGTACAAAATATGTTAAAATTTGTAAAAAATAAAATAAGGATAAAACCTGTAAAATACATACATACAAAGCAATATACATCTATACTATATATATCTATACTTACAATAAAACTATTAAAAAGCGCGGGCGGAGCTGCGCGGGTTGGCTAGTACCATCTAAATTTTGATAATATGATGATCCACAGAGGTGATTGCAATATGCTCGCAATGCCGGGACCATTAAATATGTATATGCGAGCTGACGGTGGAAAGAGCCATCGAAAGCCTTGGTCTACAAAAACACCCATAAAAATTGATTACTGACCGTAGCAAGAAAATGCAATCTGGTTCGCGCTCCCGCCAATTCCTCCTGCGCCCGCTTCCGCCCGCCCCCACAACAACACTGTTTAATAGCTTGAGGCGTTTATTTTTCATATTTTTATTATATTTAACGAGCAACCTACTACTGAATGAGCACCAGCGGCACTGAGTAAATATTTACCCGTTGCGAGCGGGTCGCTAATTTATGCTTAAATACAGTAGGTATAAGGGGTAGGTACAGGGCGGAAAACGAAGTGAAATAACTTTTGTGCTTTTTAAAGTAACTTTCACATTTTGTGCAATCTAATTCTTAATAGGTACTGTTTGTGTTAAACGTTTGGTTAAAAACTGTAGATCAATATTACCTACTGCCATTAGTGAAGGAATTGGAATAAATAGACAATCAGACTGAGCACTCTGTCACTTTCATAATAGAATGATATTAAATTATAATGATGCCGTTTATAACGAACTTTAATTTATTCAAATAGTTTTATCTACAGGTCTTTATAATACATAGGCGAGTGTACGGTACTTATATTTATATTTTTTTAAGTATCATGATTTTAACATAGGTAATGTAACATGTACTTATATAAGTATATGTATTAACACAATACGATTAAAAGTTACCATGTTCAATCGTCACATGATAATATTATCTAGGTACATATACCTACATAGGTGGGTAATGAAACGTATCGTTCCGTCATTGTGGATACTAATAACCTACTTTTAAAAAACCTTGCCCTCGTAATGAAACTAATAAATAATTTACCTGTCTTTAATTAATACGTAAGTTAAGTTTGCTAGAACTTCCTTTGAAGATTACAATAAACAGTCAGTGATGAGAAAAAAATAACTGTAAAGTTATTTCAGTGCTGATGGAAGCATAACAGAGGTGGGTCACGAGCCCGGTGCTAAGTCGTTACCGTGTCGGAGCCGTGCCGGTGCCGGGTCACACTTACATCTCGCTGTTTACAGGAGCGCAGTGCGCCCGCCGCCGCCGCATCGCGACCACCTGAACAAACAATACTTTAATTCCATTAGCTGCAAGATTTACGGAGATTTGCTGTTTTCTTGTTTACTGTTAAGAGATTTTTGTTAGGTATTAGCGACAACGTAAATTAAGTTTCGTTTGCTTAGTGGGTACATACACCACTTTTATATGATACTAGCTGACCCACGCTGCTCCGCATGCGCTATGCTTACGTTGACTAAACTTTTAATAACAGACATTCGCATCGAATACATAACCTCCTTTTTTATAGTCTGTTAAAAACTGGGACCCACTTTTTACTTGCTCTCCGAAGCACGGACCCGTTTAGTTCAAATGGCGTTAAACGTTCACCCATCTATTTAATGACCTTACCTAACGTTGCTTAACCCGATCGATTACAAACCCTTGATAACAACTCTCTATCAGTGTTCCCTTACTAATATTTATTATAATTATGAAGAAAAATTTATAAAATCGGACCAAGCGTATAACCAAGTACCCATTTTGACTTTAATCCCCTCTCCCAAAAGGACCGTGCTAGATCACGGGATAAAAAGTATCCTATGTCCTACCTCGTAGTAAGATCTCAAATCATGCTAAGTTTCATTTGAATCCATTCAGTAGTTTCGGCGTGATGCGCAGGCGTGATACAGACAGACAGACAAAAATTATAAAAATTACTTTTTCGGCCTCAGTATCGGTTATAGAATGCCCTCCAAATATAATTTTCAAAATATCTTCAATGTACAGAATTGGACCTGTTACAGTTTTATTATAAGTTTAGATATGAGTATGTTTTCCGTGATCACTTTAATATTACGAGGACCTACATGCTGCTTAAGATTTAGATTATGTTACTTGCAGATGAAATGTGATTATCCACATTATGAGACAATCTAGTAGGTACCCGAATTGAGAATAAGTATGCCAAATTAAAAGCATACATCCGCATAGGGTAGGATTTGTCTAGCTAGACTATTTTATACGCTCAGTAAACTTAGAAACTGGGCCAAACGAGGCTTTCGCGAGATAAGTATACCAGAAATTCTCTACCTTGCCTCACTATATTATGCGCTTAGATATTACCTATTGCCTTTCGAAGTTTCCACGTATCTACCTACTATTAAATCAGTATGTAAATTTCTATTATACAACCCAACTTGGTACTTCTCCGCAGGTTACCTTTTTAACCCCCGACTAAAAACGAGGGAGTTATAAGTTTGACGTCTACTATGTCCGGAAGTCTGTCTGTTTGTGGCATCGTAGAGCTCCAACCGGTGGACGGATTTGAATGCGGTTTTTTTTTATTTGAAAGCTTGTTTAAGCGAGATGGTTCTCAACTAAATTTCATGAAAATCGGTCCAGCCGTTTGAAGACCATCAGTTTTTGTCCGAGTCGAGGTAGGTATATTTCGTATACAATAGACATTTTTAATTACTTCTATTAATCCGAAAGATCTGATATTTAGAACATATGTAAATCCGATGATACTAAATTAAATGTAACCTTCACCAGAGTCTGATAATGATCAGCAAGAAGGTGGCAAAAGGATCTCGGCCCCAATAATCGTAGACCTATCGAGTTAGGGCTCGTTCGATAGGTCTCGACAAGTAGTTGCTAGAAAAATGTTAATCAGGGTCTGATGATAGAGCAGGAAGGTGGTTACAGGATTCCTGCACCAATAAACATAAACCCACTGAGTTTGGACTCGTTGGGTAGTAGTAGTCGACGAGTAGGTAGTTGCCATAAAATGGTGATCAGGGTATGATGATGGATCAGTAAGGTGGTCAAAGGATCTCTTCACCAATGAACGTAGACCCACCGAGTTTGGGCTCGTTTGATATGTCTCGACGAGTAGTTGCCAAAAAAAATTGTGATCATAGTCTGATGATGGAGTAGGAAGGTAGTCACGTTATTTCTGCGCCAATAAACGTAGACCCACCGCACTCGTTGCGTAGGTCTCGAAGAGTCTATAGTTTCGATTCGATGTTTTACAATTAATTTTTTGATATATTTTCACAGTTCTTGTTCGTATATACTTACTCAGATCATGATTATCATTGGCCTCTTAAATCAGGAAGTGATGGTTTAAGCGGCTACCATTATTGGTTTAATCAACATTTACGCTGGTGACTAGTAAGCCCTATTCTGAGTATGAAAATACGACCAAAACTTTGCCATGTAGGTCTATAACTATACTGCCGTCATAAGGAAAAAAGACGTATCTGACATTTTTTTCATAATTGAGTTAAATACGCCATCGGGAACAGAAAAAAATGACGCATCTACCAGTATTTTTTTATTCTGGCTTTAACAATCAGAACCATATAAATCTCACTATTAATTAAGACGCTTCTGCTGCTAGTCATAATGTTAACGAAGTAAGGCCTCATTTACGGAGACGCGGGGCGTCGCGCGTCGCGTGTGGCGGCGCGGCCCGCACTAAATTCAAATGTAGGGCGCTATATGAGTGTGTTTACGGAGAAGCGATTTTACACGCGTTTGCTTGAAATGGAGCGTGTTTTACGGCGGCGCCCGCGGATGGCATCGCCGCGTCTCACGCGGCGTTCATCGCGGCGGCGCACGCAGCGGCGATTCTCGATGAAGCGATGCCTGTGGCGGAATCTTCTGCCAGTCTATTTGGTAATCATGCAACACAGACGTAGTCACCATCGCAATGGAGTATGATATGATCGATTTTTTTTTTAGAAGAAAATTTTTTGTTAAAAAGTGAGTTGCACCGCCGTTGCACGCGGCGGTGGCCGCCGCGGGCGCCGCGGGCGGCGGGCACCGCCACTCTTCCCGCCCCGCGTCTCTATAAACAGCATCATATATTGCTATACGTTTGTGTTTACGCGTGCGATGATACGCGCCGCTTCACGCGCCGCCGCTACGTAAACAATAAAAACGTTTGACGCGCCGCGAGACGCCACGCCACACGCGACGCGCGACGCCCCGCGTTTCCGTAAACGAGGCCTTAGAAAGTCATTTCTGACATATAATAAGTTGAAAAGACGCATTTACGTAGAACCGTCTTATTTGTTTGCACAATAATGTATTTAATCAAAAAATGAAAAGACGTGACTGCATCAATTTTATCTACGGTATATATTAAAAACTCTACAAATCATGTGATTACACTATGAATTCTAACATTAATGTTATAGCCTGTTTTGGTATTGGCTAACGAGTGCAATGTGGACATAAGAGTACCAGTTACATAATTGTATTGCATTTAGGAGGGTGGCCTGCTCTAAATCGCATCCCACTTAGCATCCAATACATGCCTCCTTTGCTCCTCGAACACCTGCACCAGGCCATATACTTTTTGTCTTCATGTACTTCGTTGCTTAGCCAAATTTTCCTAGTGAAGGTGATCCACTATACATCCATTCATGTCTTTTCAGACCAACTTTATACCTGAGAAGTTAGCCACATTGTTTCCGCTTACCTTCCTCTAGTTCAGAATAAATGATGCGTTTTACTACTCTATCGTCCGACATCTTAACTACGTGGCCACTTCAGCGTAAATGACGTTTCATTAGATACGCCTAATCCTGTAAAATTTACCTCGACGCAAAACATTGGTGTCTCAAACGATAAGACCAATGAAAGTTCATGATTTCACGGAGGCACTTGAGATGAAATCTATCCAATGTTCGTATGTCTGCAATAAAGTATCCACGTCTCCGACGAGGGTAAGTTGAAAAATTTAAGAATTGTGGCGTTGAGCCGTATATACGGCTATAATGGAGTAGGAATTTCTGTGTCCATAGACATAAATTCTATCTTTGTTATACTTACCTACTTTTAAGCCGAATCTACGAGTCGAGAGATTTCGTTTTTCCATCAAATCTTGAAAGGCATTCGAAGTTTCCGCCACAAAACAAGGATCATCCGCATACCAAATCTCTGTGTCTGTGAATATATCATGGGAGACCATTCTTTGAGGTTTTAGCAGGGATAAATAAAAAAAGTTTGCCATTAGTAAGCACGATATCAAATGTGTGTATTGTTGGCTGTTTTTAATGTATCTACCACTACCACTAAAAAGTACACTGCAAATAGTATTAGTGCCAAAACGCAACCCTGCTTCACTCCACAACTCACGGGAAAAAAATCTGTCCGCTCACCGTTTACATAAACACAGGTTATGTTATCATGTAACAGTCTTAACATCCGGGCAAACTTTTCTGTACAACCAAGTTTGAGTAGCAGAATCCAAAAAGTGACACGACGCACACTATCAAAAGTCTCGAGGTCCACCAAACAAAGAAATACTGCTCGATGTTGTTCTTTTCTCTTGTAATTGACCAATCGAAATATTGCCTCTATTTAGACGAAAGCCAAATTGAGGTTGGGGAAGAATATTTTCTTTTATCATTTATGAGACGGTTGGGGAGTACTCTGGCCAAGGTTTTTCCGAAAGCCGTGGGAAGTGAGGTACCTCTATAAGAATTTCAATCAGCCGAGTTAACTTTATTTTCATACAGTGCAAAGATTTTTAACTCTGTGAAGTCTTTGGTAACTAGTTCAACATGCCACATTTGCTTAAAAATTTTTTTGTAGTTGAATGGCGGCAGTAATTTCGCTGATAGAAATTGGTTTGTCCAGAGCTATATCTATAGGAAATTCAGATATTTGTTTTATTGTAATCAAAATCAGCTGAGCTATCAATATTAAGAAGTTTACTACAATTTTCCGCCCAGAACCTTAACATTTCTCGTTTGTTGGTGCCTTGGTGGTATGAATGAGTACCATCAAAAGTAGTTTTATATTTCATTTTTATTTTATGATTAAATTTATTTCAGTTTATATATGGGCTGTTAATTATCTGACAGTTAATTATGCAACATTGGCGTTTCTACAGGTACTATTGTAAGTTCACCGACTGTAGGTAAGAATCACTAAGTTGAAAAGCAGTAAATGGCTAAATACGTCTATTTTATTTAGGTAACGACAACCTAGTTACCCATTATCGCTAAGTAAAAAAGACGTTTCATAAATTACTAAGTTGAAAGGAAGTATCTAGCCAGAAACGTCTTTTCATTGCAGTATCATGTATATTCTTGTAATTTTTTTACTAAGCAAAAAGGGAAAATGTAATTTATTTAATATATAAAATCTATTTTAATGATATTTGCATCTTTAATTCAATAGACCAAACTTTAATTCATACTTTTTCACAGAAAAAATATTATTTTTATTATTTTCTTGAGCACAGGGAATTTTTTACTTTCAAAAATACTTTTTATTTTATTTCTCCGTTTCGATCTTTAGGTAGATACGTCCTTTCGTTTTATGACGGCATTATAAGTATAACTAGGTGGCACTTAGGCAATATCACGTTCATATCTAAAGTCGCGCTTGAGAGCTAGCAACTCTATCCAAGTCCTTGAATCAAGAAGCTTATAGATAAAAGTGGAAGCATCACTCTATAGACCTAAATGAAGACGACTGCGGTCGGAAACTCTCTTTCTGATTACATACATCTGATAAAGAAACAGACATCACTGTCTCCAATTAGGTGTTCAGAGTGTGCTTTTTAAAATATGCAACTGTCTTGAGTGCTTCGGCAATAAATTTTCACCAATAGTCACGGTCACTAGCTGCCGACTCCCATATGATGAGGACGACGGATAACGGCTTTATTTGTATGTCTCCGGCAGCTCCAGATTTGCGAGACGGACGGTATCGAAGAACTGAGCGACGAGGAATCCCCGAGTGGCGGTCGACGCCGCCTTGTTGTTGTGAAGACCCTGTGGAGAGGCTGCCATAACGATATCAAGTCAGTATTTACCTAACTTACGCACCATAGGTACCTACTTTTGTGCAATATGCGATGAAAATTGTAAAACTGATTGGTCTTTTAGCGATTCTTTGAAATACGTTTCAAACATCTATGTTGCATATATGCATATGTCTCTCTGCCATTTGGACCCTTGGCCTATATTGCTAAAACTGTATCTCAATTCTCGTACCTACACCCGTGTGCCTTTTATTCCTATGAGTAATGGCCTATTTACACGAAGCAAGTTTCTTGCCTGTTGCATACAATAATATTGAGGCAATAATTGTCTTGCATCGTCTGAACAACATGTCACATTCTTGCTCTACTGGACAAAATTTGAATTCAATAATTAGGTACATTCAAATTTTTAAATAGTATCTGCGTGTAAACAGTTACTTACAATACTTGAAGGTCAACTATTGCGCTTCATTTATTGCATTCCATTATTGCTCTTGTATATATGTACAAGAAAATGGCATCATGTAAATGAGTTTTAACGAGTATTGCATATTGTGCAAATAAGTATTATTAATACTAATGGATAAGATCGGGTGCTTCGCGGTCACATGATTTTTTTTTACATGATTATTCAAAGCCATGCATTGGCTACTTACTGCCGCACTCACAAATCCCAATTAACTTGAATTCTAATTAAGTCACTTTTTAAAATCTATTTATTTCGACTTTTGGAGCAGTTTATGATTAATTTCGATTACTGAACACGAGATAATTGATATATTATCTACTCACTATCTGCGTATTAAGTATTAACGGGCTTCGAGTGACGAAATAATCCGATTTCTAAAAATGGAGTATGATCATTAACTTTAATTGACGTTTGTAGGTTCGGCAGTTATAGGCGATCGTTTTAATTAAGTACCTACCTAAACCTATTTAATGATACAATACACAAAATAAGGTAGAATAAGTAATTTGTGTAGAATGTGCATTATTGTACCTTAGAGACTAAAATAGTATCATACGAAGTCGTTATCCGCATCTGTTCGCTTACTTATTTAAAATTGCACAATGGAACTCCAGAAGGTAAACGTGTATAAATAGATACATGTTTATGTAAATATACGACCTTTTGGGTTATGAAACATAAAAACGCCAAACGAAACTGCTCCGGGTCGCTAGTTATATCTACGTCTACTTAATACAATAAAATACTGACTTACAAATCAATTTCAAGAGCCAGATAAGTAATACTTAACTTTAATTGACGTTTGTAAGCGCGACAGTTTGTGTTTATTTTACCCGAATCTCAAATGAATTAAAGGTTATTATACTTATATTGCTCAACTTAATTTAAAAAACGCTATAAGCGCTTTGGCATATTTATAAAGAATATTTTCAACAGACAGTCTGCGGTGACAGTCTTTGTGTAATTGCGAATCATTAGGCAAATGAATATTTTAACACTTGATGAAGCTACTAGCTCCTCGGCCCCGGGCATATAAAGCATGCTTGAGTATTCGATCAACAGAGCGGCGTTTGCTCGCGAAGCCACGTGGGGCGCCGGCCTCAAGCACCCACAACTAGCTCGAGTTCTTGGGCTAAGCCTATTAGAGCCACCATGCGCAGCCCTCGATCGCGGCGACGCTGCACCACTACCCACGATATTGAAAATGGACAGGAAATTGAGGTACAGATATAAAAACTGCCATCTCATATTAATATGATTATGGTGAACCTTTTTAATAACCCGTGTCTTGTTTGGTGATTGCAGCTACTCGGCTTTAATTCACATTTGCTGTCAAATAGCATCCGGTATGAAGTACCTGGAGTCTTTCGAGCTGGTACACCGCGATCTAGCAGCACGGTAATTATTTATGTTGTTTATATAAACCAATACTTACCGAATAATCAAACGTCGCGTGTCGGTAATGCCCTAATCTCTTTCAGTTCTCCTGATAGAGATTCTTAAGTAGTATACAATAGTATAGTTGATAAATATAGCAGCCAAGAATCAAAAACTCAAGCTTTGCAGATTTCAGTTTAAACAACTAATTTATGTTGTAATCATATCTGAAATTTAATGTACTTAGACCAAATCGCGGTACCTATATAGGTATCCTACAGCAAACACACGACTTAGCGACTTAGAAATTTGAATTCATGAAAACGAAACTTGTTCTTTTTTTGTAGAAACGTGACAGTGACTGAGGAACTGAATGTTAAAGTGTCCGACTATGCAATGTTCTGTGAAGAATTTGTGGGAGACTATCACGTGTTGACTGATGGCTCCAGGCTTCCGTTGCGCTGGATGGCTTGGGAGAGTTTGCTAATGGTAAACTGAAAATCTATTATTATTTTATGAAGCATGGGTTCATTTAAAAAATGCGAATTTACAACTGTTTAATTAATATAGGGGATGTATTCACCGGCATCCGACGTGTGGTCATTCGGAGTCACCGTGTGGGAGGTACTTACGTACTGTCTCGCTAAGCCGTTTGAAGAGATGAACGATGACCAGGTACAATAAATCAAGCTTTCCATTTAGCTTTGGACAACCATTTGCAATACATACATACATACACTTAACTTTTCGAACGGCAGGACACACTAGGTATCGCTAATGTCGATTCAATTGTAACAAAACAAAGAATGTTTAAAAAAAAGGTAAAAAATGACAAGCCCGCTGAGGTTCTTGCCGGATCTTCTCAGATGAGACCGCGTTGTGATCCGGTGGTAGCTTTTAAAAATAAATGACAATTCAAAAGTGTTAAGCCTATTTGAAATCAATATTTTTGACTTTAACTTTGACTTAGTGCTATTCGATTTCCATAACGAATAGACATTGGTCAACCGCAGTTGTATGGTAGAGTCTAAAGTCCTTACCATACAACTGCGGTTGACCAAATCTCTACTGTAGAGATTGAAAGCTGTGTCATTTAGCAAGGAGATTCATACAATTAAGTTCCCATCTTCGAAATAGTGTCTGTAGAGATATAATATTCACAATGTTCGGAACTACCCACCCATGAAGCTGGGAGTAGACTCAACTTATACAATACATATCTACGAATATATTATGTTATTTACATCTATTCGCGGGTGCTGCTTGGGGACTGGTCCGACTACTATCCCTTTGGCCTTTTAGTTTCTTGTATTTTCGTCGTACTTTTTTTATTTTTTGTCTCTTACTTTATCTTTTGAACGGCAGGACACACTGTCGCTGATGATGATCTAATTGTAACAAGACAAACACTATTTTTTAAAAAAAGTGAAAGAATGTCAAGCCCGCTGAGTTTCTTGCCGGATCTTCTCAGTTGAGGCCGCGTTGTGATCCGGTGGTAGCTAATTAAAAAAAATGGACCGCTATAAAGTGCTCGCTAGCACTTTAGAGCGGTCAATTTTTTTTAATTAAGCCTATTTGAAATAAATAAATTTGAATTTGATACATATTTGTAAGCATAATAAATAGCGCCCCTAAATTCTGGCACCCCTGGCAGATTTCCGGGAGCCTTAGCACCGTCCGGAACTTTAGCACCGTTATAATAGCTGGTGGTAGAGCCCTGATCAGGTTTAAAGAGAGTGGTAAATGTAGGTGGTGGCGAATGCGAGCGAGTGGCGTAGTGGTGGGCGGGGGGCGCGCGTGCCGGCCGCGCCGCCGCCGCGCTGCCGCCGCGAGCTATACGACCTGATGCACGAGTGCTGGCGGCGCGAGCCCTCGCAGCGCCCCCGCTTCCACGACCTGCACCGCTTCCTCGAGCGCATGTCCCAAGGATACAAGCCCCCGGCCAACCGCTGAACCGTACGACACGGTACGCACAGGGCCCAATGTCATCCCGCGCCTCGTAGACACCAGCTTTATACGATGCACTAGACACTACGAGTGATTGCACGTTTCGACTTAGCATATCGACAGCTTTCATCTGCTTCGGTCGTTATGATTCGGACGACTCAAACAAACTGCGTAGATGATACGATAGGATCTGGCAGTAATCGATCAGTATTAATTATAAGACATTTTAATTAGGCGATAAGAATTGTCGCGTGTCGTAGACAGCGCGCCGCTTCGCAAGTTTCACTATACTTAACTATTTTCTGACGCGACGCCGCTGTATTGTCTGTATTCCTGAGAAAACAGACAATCTACGCCCGGATAGGGGCGCAGCGCTAAAGATCTCCAAATTATCGGTATAGCCGATGTTTTAGATCGGTTATGAATGTCATTAAAATTCTAGAAACAGATTTCTGATTGGCACTACAATGATAATAATAGTGACGCATTTGTAAATAACTTTGCATTTAGGTTAGGTCTCAATTTTAAGGAATATAGCTGTGATTCAGAAATCTGTGTCTACTCGTACTGATGTTACCGCTGACATTATTATTTGCAGTGTATCTAGTCATCGTCATTTTAAATTTGTGTACCTAGTAATGTCGGCGTGAGCGTCGTCGTCGCGTACCATTTCACGGCTCTCCCCAGCGCCCTTCGCATAGCGCTCCCACGATCTTCCACTATCACTGCCTTTATGGCGAACCCCTAACTTATGTGCACTACTTCAATATGCGAATGGAAATTGATTTATTATATTGATGCACTGTAATCAATTTTGTCTCCAGCACTGTCGTTGTTGGAACCCAAGAAACCTTTTCTTTCGCATATTCAAGCAGTGACGTCCTAGTGAAGGGGACTGGCTAAACGCTGAATTATGCTTTTGTAATAGGGAATACAGGACGGGCATTGCGGAAGCTCTGATTCCTCAGCGGGTACCAGCGTAAGCTTGGCGTTGAGTCGGCCTCTTAACTATAGTATATCCAAAGTCTAACTCCTATTTTTTTAACCTGTTTTAAAATGTTAAGGTTGTATACTTCAGGAGGTAAAATACCTCTTGGGCAATGTTAGCCCCCTGTGCTTCTTGTTTTCTTCGTTAAAGCACACGACATGGATTAGACAGCGTCGCCTTTGAAAATATTCACGAAACAAGGCGAATTTTATGAGAGAGATATTTTAGTAACATGAATACGTTCGACAGACGATCGTAGTGAAGGGCCAATTTTGTCGAGACGTGATTTTTTTATTTGCTATAAGGTCAATATTTTCAATTGTGGCGTGATCCTGTCAACATAAACCGAATTACTCGTGTAAATCTAGTCTCTGATCTAGCCTGGTGGCTAAATAATAGTTGTTAGAAAGATACATTTTACATGAATGTCTAATTGTAATCGGTGTCACATTTATACGAGCCATCCCTCAGCACTGCCCCAAGTTTCATCGAAAAATTCAAAACAGCACTTTACCACGGATTACTAAATAGTGATTTTACTAGGACTACATAATATTTTATCTTCAATATATTGTCATGCGCTCACTCGTTTTAAGGAACAGCACTAATAAGCACTAAAACACACATGCCATACATAGTGCGTTCTAGTTTTAAATATTCATTTCCACCTTACCTACTACCTATTTCCGTCTAGGTTACCGCTCCGTATTCCGCTGACCTAACATTGAATACAAAATAAACACAATGTCGGAAGGGTATGTATAGGTAGATTAAACAGTTATTTAATGTGTTTGCATACTTCGATGAAACGGGGCGTTTACTGTTCCTAAAATTAACCATTAAGGTATGAAATAACTGTCCCTTTGGTGTTACCCCGAGCTAGCGGTGCGGTTGTGGTGTACCTATTAGATAAAGTAATATAGGGATCAGTGTCCATACTTATCGTTAATTTATAAGGTAGCTGGTAAGCGAATACTTCAACTCCATACGAGTACATAAATGCTCATTTAGTATTTATAGGGCATCGTTATAATTTTACGATATTAGGTGGTTTGTTTGCGAGTTATGAGTTATCTCAACATTGACCATAATACCCCATATATAATTGTAGATTGGACAGATTGCACTTCACTGTATTAAATACCATTAATGTCATGCATGTAGCTCACAGTTAATTTCGATGCTGAACGAGAACGCCATATCTACACCTTACAGTAGTGATGACTTTGAGCTTTGTGTACATTTTGTGTACGACAAAGCTTTGTATGTGTTAATAACTTTGTTATTAATTTAATTGGAAACGTTAAATTGTCAATGTTACGTGATATTCTCGTAGAAAGCAATATTTACGGAATTAGTTGTGTATATTAAGTGGTAAATTATGTGTTTCAAACATAGCAACTAATACAGTAATACTACTACTTATTATATTTTGCAGTCTTTCAAACTATTTGGACTTAGTTTCCAGTCTGTGGGTCCGCGCCTCGCGCCTGAGAGATCGGCCGTGGCGCCTAAAGACTGCAAAGTATCAAGTACCAATTGGACTTTTGTACATATGGTTGCAGTCGATGGATTCCTGCAATGTCAAAATTAAGTATTATTGTATTCATTGGTATGTTTACCTGTACAATAGAGATGATGCCTGGATTAAAAAAAAAAAAACAATTAGTCCGTCAGTTAGATTTAACGTCAGTTAATTTCAAAAAGTATTGGACACGTATTTTGTATTTAATAAATCAATAGAAATTGACAAAGATGAGGAGCGTCAAAGTTAGGGAGTGGGGGCTCATGACGTCACGCCTCAGTAAAAAGTGGACGTAGGCGTGACCTCACGCAGAATTTCAACGCACTATATATTCGTCACAGGTACAGCTTCCGTCATTTTTTGCTTATGTGACAAAAGAAAAAAATCGTGTCCAATATTTTTTGATAATGTAAATGACAATTTTTACTATGCGTTTCAACTAAGAATGTGGCCGCCATGATGATCGCGACTGCGGAACTTCACTCGTTTTTTTACGATTTTTGTACCGGCAGCAAAGTAAACACAAAATGAAAAATTCGCCCCGGTTTTGATTATTTATTGCAATGTCTTATTTTGCTATCTATTTTTGTTAAAACATCATTTTTAGTAATTATATATTTGAAATGGCAAGATGGCGGCCACATTCTTAGTTGAAATGCATAGTACAGGCATCTAACCTATTAGCTAACATTATATAGACTATACATTTATTAATTATCATATATTTAAACGCACTATTCTTGAGGAGTTTCGAAAGCTCTGTAAAAAGCTAATGCTCGTTTATGTTTTGTAATTATTAATAATCGAGATTACTAATTTATCTTTAAATTAGTAATCTCGATTATTAATAATTACAACATTGCTCTTGAATTCTTTCTGTACGACTTCCCTATATTAATTTATCTTTTCAATCATTGAGGTGTGTATGTATGATACACCTACCTATGTATGATATACTTATGTATGGTACATATTACCTCAATGTTTTCACTCAATTTTTAAGTGCACTATGTAATGTACCTATATACTTGGTTATACCTCGGATTACTTACCTATCTACTTACCTAATTCTGTGAAATGCGTTAATTTAATTATACCTACTTTTACTAAGCATCTATAAAGTTATAAATTGTATTCATGTTGTATGTTCGTATTTAATACTAAAATTAAAAAATAGTTTTCTCGGATTTGATGTATTACAAATTTAAGGTCACACATAGGCACCTACCGGTAGGTGGTACTTGCGTTAATTTAGAATGCATACCTACTTAGGTGGGTTGTTTCGGTCGGACAGATTTAATGCACCTCTCCGACACCGTCTAGCTCCAACAGAACCTAAAAATATTTACATAGAAGTAATATCTACTAAAAAGAAAACAGGTAAGCTAAGGAAAAACTAGGTTAAGGCCTGCAAAATATATTTCATTTAATAGAGTAAATAGTATTAATTGTATTTTAACATAATGTATATGTGAAGTAACACGATGTTTTTTCTGTGGGTTGTGTACAACGAATGATATAATTTATTTGTCATGTTTATATGAACAGTTTGACGCCAGAGAGTTTAAAAATTGGACTTTTAACGACATACAGGTCGGCATGGCAATTTACTAGCGATGTGACGTCATATACCAGGGAAGTAAGTAATAGATATCGATATTTTTAGTATGTAACGAAATGTAAGTAAAACTATTAAATTTTTATTGAACCTACTACATATTTTATTCGTCACTATAAATCCTGTGCTTGACAGGATTTTTATAACAATATGTTTCCATTCAATGTCACAATTTTCTAATACTTTTCTGGTTAGTTCTCCTGTTTAAAAATGGATTAAAACGGGGAGAAGAGGCAACTGATAGTATCATTTGAAATCGATAAACGCGAATATGTGCAGCACTAAGAATAAGCCATAATCCCCTCCACGGCTCACCTCATACGCCTATTGCCATGTCGATTTAAAGCGGACTATAGGTACTTATTGTACCTATTACTTAACACTGCGCACTGTGCGATACTGTGGAACCATACTACTTTCTGAACAAGGTAAAGGACACGTCCGTTTTTTAAACTATATGGAAAAATGTATGTTACCATAACTGAGTGTTCGATGTTAATTTTAACAATAATCTTATCAAAACATTACACTTAAATGTTAATAAATGTTTTCAAATACTTGTGTAAAATTCACATAAATGTTTAATTTAAGAATTAAAATAAGCAGCATGTCCAACATACCTATTTTATATTACATCAAGTTATTTAGGTACATATTGGTAAAGTCTGTAGAGTAATCGATTCAATCAAGCTTTTACTTTGTGGTGTTTGGATTGAATTAGCTTGACTATTCCTTAACGATAATTCTCTGGCACCTGTCTTTTTTCTTGTTGTATTCTCTTCAAATTCGTTTTTTGGCTATTATTGAATGGTTAAATAAACCTTCGAATATGTTACAGATTCATCATTTAGATATTTTTAGTAATGTGTCATATCATAACATATACCTACATATTATCATCTTTATCATTATGCCAGAACAGAGTTTTGTCATTAAAAAATAATATGTTCTTAGTAAAGTTTATTATATTATGTACCTATTCCTAGGCTTGACTGGTTGATTAGTTAGCATTTGAGAAAGGGGTCTTACGACCACTCATGAACCAAATAGTTTTTATAATTATTTAACATAATGATTATTAGTGAGCGCGTTTAGAAATAATTTTACCAATTATAAAAAAAATTGTATTGTGTCTGACTCTCACATTTTATTATATATTTCTACATGATAACAAAATATATATAGACCAGGACAAATTATGAAATGAAGCGCGCTCTATCTTCTTCGTAGACATATAGTTAAAAAGCTGTTTAATTATGGAAATATTATTTGACCCCTTTTCAAAGCGTTGGGACCAATGTAACATGGATTAGGTGTCGCTGCCGACCCGGCCATAACCGGCTGGTGCGAGAAAGCGAGTCCTGTGCGACGGCATTTTTCAAATGATACCTACTCTCACTATAATTATGTACATTTAACATTTACGTAAGTTCATGTAAAACCAATATTTTCGGCATTAAGATCATTCTCATCGTTTTTACAAATAAATCATTCAACAAAATCTTAAAAATTGTCTATATTGCTTCACGTGTTTAATAAAGCAAGTAATACTTTATGATTAAAAGAAAACTGGAAGCCAGTTGGAACAAAATTATATCATCACTTCAAACATATCGTCATTGTTGGTTTAATCTAAGTATTTTCTGATAACAATGTGGCAACATGTTACTCGTATATTAGTCACTGGAAACCGTGCTATCACACTTTCCAGGTCCACAACCTTCTCAGTTTGCGGACTCGTTGTAATCTGGTAGCTTACAAAATATTAACTGCTAAGCTTACTTTAAGTAAATGATTAATTTCATTACTATCATTACATTAAAACTTATAAAAATGAAAATATGGGTGATACATGTTTATAAGTTTTAAGTGTGATAAATATAAATGAATAAATGACAATAACCAGTACCATGTTTCCATTGAATTATCTACTCGAAACTAAATCACTCTATAAATGAAATTAATTCTGTAGGTACATAATTAATAAATAATCAAAGACTTTTAAGGCAAAATGCCTTCTTTTTATGTAATTTTAAATGTTAAAATAAATGTTGAATAACATATCAACATTATTGTTTTATTTACAACTCCAACCCTTTACTGCCTTATACTGTAAGTACTACACATTATCAAGTTCCAGACAGTCAATAAATAAATTAAACTACATAATATATTTGTTTCTTTTTATTTATCTTAATCGCAACATACATAAAAATCTTTAAAAAAATATATGAACATCAACAAAGACATACTTCAGAGTTCAAGCGCTTTTGAAAAATTGAATATGCATCAATTATCACAAAATATGTACATATAGCGCATCTTTTATTTGTAGCCGTGTAATAAAAAAAAACATAAAACAATACTGTCATACATAATTATCTACTTCTTAAAGTAATAAATCAAAATTTGAAAGAAGACATCTATAGAAATGGCAGGGCAGTTTTCCATTAAGCCACCTACCTACTATTGATATTAAGGATAAGATCAAAGACTACTCAGGAGACGCAACTGGACAACTCGCGATTTTATATCACGCATCGAATAGTATCGTCGCCCACTACAATCGTGTGTAGCAAATTCTGCCTTATTTGTCTATAAACGCTATATTTTTTGTCCAAATGGTATAATGTATCCATTTGTATCTAACTTGTGACAGGATTATTTTTTTCTATGTATGGAAAAATACAGAAAACATCAATACCACCAGGGCTAAAATTTGTCAATTGCAAGTAAATAATATATATGTATATACAGGGGATGTGGTTCTGCATTCTTGCCATATTTACGGAGGTTGATATATACCTTTTAGGGCTTAAAGAACATAAATCAATCATTAAATGATAGACGTAAAATTAGGAATTATTTTTTATGTTTGGTACGAAACGAAATTCCGTGTGCAACCGTCACTATAAAATAACCCCGTCTGGCACCGCTCTTTGCGCAAAGTAGATAAACAAGAGTACGCGCGGTTTGCCAACCTTGGGATCGTTTCTGAGCCCTCGAGATCTTATTCTGGTTGAACGTTAATCGTGAATCATTAATTATCTTTTAGTTATTAACCACTGAATTATTAAACTATTTTTAATCAATTAACATAGTCCTTAACTGTTAGGTCTACAAATATGGCAAAAATGCAAAACCACACCCTGTATAAAAATAAGTATCTATCTACATATATATATACATGTAACTATAGATAGATTGTCGAATATGATCAATTAGCTTCGATTTGAGTGCAACTTATAACGTCGATAAGGTGTTACCACATGCAGGCTACACGTTTTCTGAATTTCTTAAATAAGTGGTAGGTATTTAAGAAATAGAAACTAAAGTTTGAGTCTAATCTGAGAACCATCAGCCGTCGTTTAAATAAGGTGGTCCGCTGGCTGGAGATCAACAAAAAAACATTGATTTGCAGAAAACGTGCCGGATCATTCATTTTTGATGAGCTCATAATATGGAATAAAATATATAACATAATCAACTGAACCACCCACTTTTATATATGCCTTGAGGTCTGCTAGGTAATAGGACCCCGCAATTTAGTTGGTTTATGATAGAGATATGCTATATGTTTATGCTAGAGATGAACCAGTGAAATAGAGCGGCTTGATACCACAGTACGCTCAAATGACTCACTGAATCGCCTAGTCACCTATACGCGATGAAGCATAAGATAACACGCGAAATTACGAGACTGAGCATATTATTATCTGACAGTGCAGTGGTACACAGGTCCCTTGGGCATAGCACGCACAACCCAGTAAATATTCACGAGCAGTAGTACTTTATGTAGAGCACAGATAGAGAATTTTGAAGTTCAGTATGAGGTATATCCTTTGTGAAGGTCCAACAGACAATAACTAATGTCTCTCTCGGGTGAGCAATGGAAATACAGTAAGCTGTCTATATCAGGCGATCGTCATATTTGACTCGACAAGGAGTTAAATAAAAAAAACAAGCTAATGAGAAGGATTTGCTGATGATGTGCAAGTTGCGACAAATTACTACAGTGATTTTATATGTTCTCGTTACGTTGTATCTGTTTTATACGTTCGCAACATCAAGCTTTTGCACTTCAGACCCCAATATAGAAGTACAAGCTTAAAAATATGAATCTATAGTCGCTAAGAAACGGTATTGTCCACTTTGTAGCATAAATAAACATGTGGCCGGAATCTTTTGGATTTATTTACAAAACGAGAATATGTCAAGAACATAGAGAGCTATCAAATTGGGGGAGGACGGAACCAGTCAGTCTATGATTATGGGGAAGCTACCATAAATATACTGCTTAAAATCTCATTTATTTAAACAAAAATAATTTTGAATCACATAATAAGGAAGGCGTACCTTATTATGTGAATCATGTTTCATGTTGTGAACATATCATAGAACTAGTTATAAAATATACCTAATAGGAAATATTATCTCTTAGCTTAATTATCTAGTTCGATTATTTACATAAAATAGTCCTGCTCGTATATTTAAAGAGCAAGTAATAAATGGCATATAAAATGTAGTGCTCTGGCAGAAAACGCAGAATTTTATCGAGTCACTTTTTTACTTGATGATCTAAATCCAACCAACAAAGAATATAACTACAATAGGTGTAAGATCTATAAAACGAAATCGTTGTCCACTGGTCAATCAGTTATTAAAATTCGACTCGATTCAGTTCGACCCAAATCTATTTTTTAACCGACTTCAAAAAAGGAGGAGGTTCTCAATTCGTCTGTATATATATATATATATATATATATTTCTATGTATGTTCGCGCATAACTCTGGCAATTATGAACCGATTTGAAAAAATCTTTCTTCCATCCATTCTTTAATCCGTTAATTGGGTCCCATAAAAAAAATATTGCTTAGTAATAAGGAGTTCCTGAAAAAACAAGAATGTTGACTGCGCAGGAAAGCTGCAGGAAAGCCTATAGATGACTTTATGTCGCTTTTTAAGGACAAAAATGGTCATAACTCTGGCAAATATTTACCAATATCAATGATTCTTTTTTATTCGATAGAAGAAACCACTGTAATGAACCTGTATGAATTTTATCACAACCGGATAAGAAAGGACCATGGAGGACCATGAATGAAATGGAGGAATTTATCTGGTAAAAACCATAAAACTGGTGTTCTCCTTTACATTTCTCTGACAAATATGTACCGATTTCGATGATTCTTTTTTTATTCGAGAGAGTAAACTACTATGATGATTCCATGCAAATTTCATTACGATCGGATAAATTGTTTCTGAGTTTCTGAAGAAACATGAATTATGTAAAAGTATGTAGACGATAATGTGAAATCATAATGATGTCATAGCCTACCTAGATCATTTTACCGTCTTCGATGGTTCAATCTTTATGTATGAAAATATCACTAAAAAGTATAAAATAAAAATTTTTTTTAAAAATTTGTACCGACTTCAATAACACTAAAAGGTATAAAATAATTTAAATATTAAAGAAGTTGGTGCCAAATATACACAGCAGGTACGCTATCACCAACTTCTTTAATATTTAAATTATTTTACACCTTTTACGGCCGAACCTACAGTGGGTTAATTGATCCTTATCTCGTTACTTAGTGTAGATGTCAAATTATTTGCGCTCTCAGTGGGTTAATGCTTAGTTAGCGCTAGTTAATCGTACTTAACTTTAAGTGGCCGAGAGACGTTACTTAGATTAGCTAATCAATGATTATGACACATTTTATGGCGGCAACAAACAGCTGATAACTAGATTATTTGTTTCAAGAAGTCATTCTCTATAATTTTGGGCATATTTTAATTGTGATAACATAAATACGGAAAAACATATGTATGATATTTTATTTGAAGGTCTCATTGATTCGATTATTCTTTGCGGTACGAGAGAAGAGCGTCAGCAAATGGCGTACTAATCTATGTTCTTCGAGTTTTCTCTGTACATTAAACCGGAGAAGTACTTGAAGATTGACACCAATCGTTCCACTACGACACGAAAAGAATATTGTATTCATTGGGAGATCGAGATATCAAGGGCTAAAGTGCTATAGATACCTAGTACTTACCTATGAACAGTCGGGTCAGGCTCAGGAGGCCCTAAAATAACCTCATAAAATATGATGATGCTATAAATATATCTAAACTTATTCTAAGTATCTAAATATCTGTGGGTGTCTGCTGTCACTGAAGTTTTTATTTAATGTTGTCAAGCGTGACTGCTATACCAACACTGCCACATGAAAAAAATAATTGTGAGAATTATTAAAACAACGCGTGTTTATCTTGTACTTGTTCCATATACCATTGATTTTATTACAAGTATTGAATAAATATTTATATTTTGCATAATAAGCCAATATTTAGAATAAAACTTTTATTTACCCGTTTAGTATTGGCAACACACGACAATTATCGATAGATTTGTCGCCTTGGACGCACTAGTCGCACACTATGCATCCTTAAATTCTAATATTTGTAAAGTAAGCATAAAATTTTGACAGTGGGCGCGAACGTTACTTAAGAAATTTAACTACAGTTAACTAATTGTGATTAACGCTTAATATAAGTAATGTATGTAGGTTCGGCCGTTAGTGTTATTGAAGTCGGTTCAATTTTTTTTTAAATATTTTATTTACTGTAATTTTGTATTGTCAGTTCGTTCGAAGTAAGTAGTTCGTAGTCTTTCAAATGGTTGCGTTAACTATAACTCGATAGACAAAAACCAACTACAAATGGTATTAATGTAAGAATCTCTCAAGGAAATTTCTCTTTACACCAAGATTCTATCCCTCATAATTATTAACCTATAGTAAATACATACATATTCATACTTAGGCTGTATTGTTATATATTGTATTTAATAGGCTATCAAGCGTTGTGATGTATTAAACAGCTACTTTTACAGATTTATTTGGAGTGTGTACTAAACCAAAACGTATTATAGAGCCTTGACGTACGTACGCACGTACACGCCCACATATTTACTCGTGTCTAAATAAGTACATATTGTTATTGATATAATATGGTCTTTTTTAATATAGCCAAGGTGTATTTGTATCAATTTATAAGCTAGTGACAACTTCCAAAATCAGAAACATAATTTCTATACATTAATCGAGTAAGATCAGTCTGTATACAATGGTCGAGTACGTACAGTGTATACATAATGTCTTTAAGAGAAATTGAAGAACATAGCCTATTGGACCTCACTTCTCTTTTTTGGAAGAATCCAGTTGACGATATGCAAGTATGAATACATAGACAAGTCTATTAGAATAATAAGAGTAGTTTCCTTGAAGAACAAATTTTGTATGCAACTGGGTAATAAAATGGTTTAGATAAAACTCTTAAACTAGTTCTTATCTAATCTTAAAATAGCTAACAACTTAATTTGTAACATCAATCTTAATGTAAATCTAATCGCAAAATGCGGCATTATTCTCACAGGTTCACACAAAATTAAATGTGATGAAGCGAATATATTACAATACAATCTTCCCTACACAAATATAAAGATAAAACTATCAAATATGTAGACGCGCGCTATTATACAGTGTTTTTTTTTTGGGATGACCAAATACGAAGCTATAAGAAATAGTAAAAAATACTCAAAGAAGCAACGGGACCGATTTTGATAAATACTAAAATTGCATCATTGATTTTTGGAAGTACCGAAAGAATCGAATCCATTGGTTTTGGGAAAAACTCACCTGTATTTTTACACACTAAGGTCATCGCCTGCAATCTGCCGTCTTATAACGATTTCTTTCACACAATAGGTAAATCTAGTTAACAGACCATAAAATAAACACAGTATACACCTAATGTTGCCTACATTATCGGAAGTTGGTCGCTACTCACATATTTTTGAATAAACAAAAATGTCCATCAGATAATGAATGGAACCATTATAACCTAACTAAGAGAGGGCATTTTATTTTTTATCTCTTAAATCTTACACCTCTATTATCCTAAACACGTTTGGCCGTAAATTGTTGCACTTCATAAAAGTAAACTTAGTACGAGCGAGACAATAAAAAATACAGTAGTACTAAAGTTGCGCGCGGAATTCCTCCATACATTTCCCCATAGTCTCTTTGACAGAGGCGGAGTATATTGGAAGTGTGTGAAAGGTATAGAGAATTCCATTACAACTCTTATATGAGACTGCATTCATTAAAATTAGTCTTACAATAACAACAATTCTGGGTTCTGTAGTAGGTAAGGTACACAACTCAATAAGAGTAAAAAAGATAGAAACCCTATACATTCCGGTTGTGTAGGTAGGGATACTACTCGGAAGACTAAAGTTAAACGTTCAAAATACTTGATTACTTAATGAACACGAATTATTTTTAACCAGTGCGGATGTATAGCAATTTTAACATTTAATAACAAAAAAGAATACGTTACATTCACTTTCATAACGAACTTTATCACCAACGTGGCAAGTAGCATTAAAAAGAAAATATGCAAAAGTATGATTATCGTCACTAAAAAAAGTCGCACTGTTAAGTTAGTTGTTAGTTAAAAATTACGCCCTACATACGTTTAAATAACCTACATTCAGCTATTACATCAGTAATACTATTTTACGTGCTTAATGTAATAAAATGTATATCGGTCGCCAAAAATTGGCACCAAGGTACGCAGCAGTAGGTACAAAAATAATACACAAAATGGAATATACATATCACATTTGTAAACGGAAACGGGAAGAATCGTGATATTATTGTACTCAATATTATGAATATTTTTATATAAAATATAAAAAATAACCGACACAACATAGTTTGTACACAACACAATACCCATAAGTTTACAATCCGAAAACTTAGTGTAAAACTTCTGTAAATTGTCTTTAAGACATGTACAACACTACAGCTAGTAATTGAACAAAAAGGCAATTAATACTCTCATTATTTGTCTTAGTTGCCTAAACTTAAAATGGACCTAGTTATGCCAAAGAGTACCACGCCATACATAAACCGAAAAAATGTCGTATTATTTATTATTTTAATGTAGTGCATGCTGGACCACGTGCCACTTGATTGATAAGAAGAGAGTGATGCATCCGTGCAAAATTTGACATGGGATTGCTCCTTGTCTAAATAGATTGCATATTAGTGTTCCGAAGAACTCTTGTTCGGTTCTATCTTTAGGGCTTGTTCATGTCTAGACTCGTCTAAAATCTTATACAGAATGGACTTTTGGGACCCGGCAGTAAAAGCAGCTGATGACCTTAACTTGTCCGCGCCATTCGGATCGGAATCATCGGCCGTTGAGTGCTTAGCTTGTAGTTACAGGAAGACGTTTTAAGATCGTCCATAACTAAAGATATTTCCTCCATTCACAATTTTTTTATGCCAATCGATCCTGTTTCATCCAAGGATTTAAATGAACCATCTGAGCTTAAGAGCAATGTCAAATATCGCTAAAACCCTTTACTTTATATTTCGTAGGAAATGAGACTTCAACCATACTCAACCTTACTTTTACACTTAACAAAACTTTTTACTTTGGATATAACACTGGTTGATACAAAACTAATAGAAAAAAAAAACATTTTGAATTTGAAACACAATATGGGTAAATACATTATCATCTGATACTCACACAGAACAATATAGACTGCACTTAGAATCTTTTGGGACTAATGTAACTTCTGAGTATACGTTGGTATGTTCCAATCGATTTGTTGCATCAAACATGTTGAAGTAATTTTTGATCAATCTAACTAATTTTAAACAGGATATAGCTCCGGTACATTTTGGCATAAACTGGACCAAATAACAATATACTTATATAAAAATACTACATGCTAAAGAATGGATACTAAATGATACTAAAGGTAATAATGGACGGTATTAGTACTACAAAAAAAAATATTTTGTTTCTAATAGATGGGTTCAATACTACTTTGATACTATAAGTGTTCTATGCAAAACAATCTAAGGTATAAAATGTACTAAATAATCTAAACTAATAAAAATATTCAGATGCTAATTTACACTCAACATTGACGATTCAATACTCAAGATAATATTTTAAGTTAAATTCATTCAAATGCGAAACAAACCTTCGCAATGAAATAAAGTTTTGACAAAAAAATTGCAATAGCAAAGACAATGTACCTATTTTCAGTGGGTACCTCTTAAGACCTAACGAAGTCCCATTGGTTGGTGGGCTGGTTATCACATATTACCATTATAAGCGGTTCTCCCCTGTAGGACCTGTCCACACCTAAACACATCCCTGCCGCCGTATTGTACACGGGACTTGCAGCCTGAAATAAGCACATCTTAAATAAATTTTCACTAAAAATGTTTCACAGCTGGCCAAGAGTAGTCTCTTATTCATCGTCAGAGGACTCACAATTATCATGAGGCATTCATAGCCACTTGTAATCACTGTTCGATTTATGACCAGATGGTTAAGAAACATCAGGCAAGGTCAGTCCTTAGATGGGTGAACTGAGCGTCTCGGTGCTTCGGAGGGCACATAAAAAGTCTTAGCAGCCGTCGTTAGGTCAAGTCAAAGGCCTAATGGCAGCTAAACAACTCTGCCACCAGATTGGCCACTAACCGTACGACAAAAAAATACCGGTCAAATGCGAGTCGGACTCGCGCACCGAGGGTTCCATAACATCTTTGGACGTATTAAAGTAATTTTACCATTCATGTAACACCTCAGATAGCAAAAAAAAAAAACCGGGGTTTTTTTAGGATTACTAAAAAACTAGGTAGTACACTTAGATAGATCATTTTATTTTTCCTGTAAAATATAGATAGACATGCATTATCCATAATTATTTCAGATTTTTCCCTCCACAAACTTCGGAGATAAACGGTATTTTTTTTGACATTTTTGGTTATCAGCCAAAAACTACGTCACATAAGCCAAAATAAAAATCTGTTTTGAGATGTGCAAATGAAGCCCTTTCATATGATACCCCACTCGATATAGTAGTCTCACTTTAAAATTTTGATGACCTATTTCGACCCCCATTATAAAAACTCGGGTCCGTGGTGTCGTTACGCACCAACAGCTCGCCACTAGCTGCCCTGCGAATTATAAATTTACTATTAATTGGGATTGGGACACCAATGTCCTGATATCCAGCTCGAGTTGGAGTTTATTGTGAAACGTGTAAAATATTTGAAGAAATCCCACTCAACTTTGCAATAGCAAATGTATTTTCCTACTATCAAAGGAGTTGCGGGTTAACACATATCGCGGCAGATTGAAGGTTACATACCACTGCATTTCAACACAAAATAAGTAAAATACCAATATTTTATGTATACTTTCATTTGTAATTATTTATATAACGTATTTAAGTGCACCTTCCATGTTTCATCTCTGTTATTTCCTTAAAGATTGTCTGGTAGTAAATGCTAAGGGCGCCTTTGCAAATTGTAATCTTCGACCTATTATTTGTTTGAATAACTTGTATCCTTTCGTGTACAATAAAGTGTATTTATGATTATTATGGACCGTATTCAAGGGCGCTTTCGATTGTGGAATATTCCTCAACAAAATATAGCAAGAGTCCAATGAATGAACGATACTCACAGAGCCCTTGTGTTTCCATTCCTGTGATCCTCCGAGCTCGTGGCACTTGCCGAGCTTAGGCGCAACGTTGTTCGACGCATCCAGGCACAGCGTGCGACCTAGCACCAACTCGTTGCGGCTTGTTTCGAACCACATCTAAAACATGGAAGATGTTCTCTTGACGATATTTTAATAGGTTAGGTAGTGACTCCGAGTAGAACGGTGCCCCGTGAACAGCATGACAGGTACCAGGGTGACTGGGTATAATGTGCCCCCTGCGGCGGGCTCCGAGGCAAAAAGCAAAGAATGAAGAGTGCCAGGTGAAGATCCCACCGCAGGACCCCTCCCTTCTCATATTATACCGATGCAACCACCACGGGAACTTTATATTGTCCTTACCTTAAAAGAGTACACATATACGTTCCGGGAACCCGCCAGAAATAAAATTATTGTTTTTATCATATATACATAACATGAATGAAATTTGTTTTATTACCTGGTTCAAAGTCCTGATGCAGCTGGCGAGCACTAACCCGCTCCCTTTAGTCTTTATATCCTTTGCACTTTGAATACATAAAGTTGTGTTCTTCAACCGTATCTGGTACGAGTCTGTATAATTCCTTTTCCTGTAATAAAAAACCAGAATAACAAAAAAAGTAATATTCTAGAATTAATTAGCCTACAAACCGGGATCGTCCATAATCGATAGCTTTAAATAAAAATCAAAAATTTGCCAAAGAATGTTAGGGGCTTTTGTAGATTGTATTAAAATAAATATAAACCTTGAATGCCACGGCTGGAATTTGTTCTTGTCAGCGTCATTGAGTGCCGCCATCCTTTTTTTGGCCGCTGTGTCCACCCCAGTCTCCAGCTCTGGGTACACGTTATCTAAATACCATTTGAAAGATTTGCATTGTAGTCGCTTGCGAAGCTCGTGTCGATCAGTCAAATCTCCGATGGATATGTGAGCCGCGCTCGGATTCTGTTCAATCACTTTGTCCTATAAACAATATAATAAATAGCTCCCCTTAGATATATTAACTACTAGCTGACCCACGCAGCTCCGCCTGCGCTATTTTTACGTTAACTAAACTTTTAATAACAGACATTCACATCGAATACATAACCTCCTTTTTTATAGTCGGTTAAAAACTGGGACCCACTTTTTACTTGCTGTCCGAAGCACGGACCCGATTAGTTCAAATGGCGTTAAACGATCACCCATCTATTTAATGACCTTACCTAACGTTGCTTAACCCGATCGATTACAAAACCTTGATAACAACTCTAAGAGTGTTCCCTTACTAATATTTATTATATTATAAAGAAAAATTGATAAAATCGGACCAAGCGTATAACCCAGTACCCATTTTGACTTTAATCCCCTCTCCCAAAAGAACCGTGGTAGATCACGGGATAAAAAGTATCCGATGTCCTACCTCGTAGTAAGATCTCAAATCATGCCAAGTTTCATTTGAATCCATCCAGTAGTTTCGGCGTGATGCTCAGCCGAGATACAGACAGACAGACAGACAAAAATAAAAAAAATTACATATTTGGCTTTAGTGTCGGTTACAGAATGCCCTCCATACATAATTTTCAAAATATGTACAGAATTGGATCTGTTACAGTTTTATTATAAGTATAGATTACCTTTGTAGTCATTTTCATTTGTTTGACAGGCATGTGTGGATAAGCATCAGTGGCGGTCCGAGAGGGGGGGTCGTAGGGGTCATGACCCCCCCCCCCCCCCAAATCCCAAAATCTTACACGTCAAATCGACAAATTTAACTTCCTTCTTGGAAACGCCGAAACAATTAAATCAAAAATACAGGTTATCAAAATAATTTTGAAAAACAGGGATGAGAGCAACCATGTTAGAAGAGTGGCTGAAAGGTTTAGCTCCTCTAAATATTTTTCTGGCAACCGCTTTGTTCTTTTTGTATTTTTGCTGGTAAGAATAGCACCCTCCCATCTCTTCCCGTTGGGTGTCCGCAAGAGGCAACTAAGAGAAAACAAGAAGACGGGCAGCAGCGTCTTTCTGTTGGTTGAGGTACAGGTCAACCTGTACTGAGGGATTATGGCAACCTTCCCCTTCTATGGGGGAAGCCTTTGTTCAGCAGTAACGGTTTTTCCGCTGCTGTTGTTGTTGATGATGAACCTCTTTGTCGAAGTTGGATTAACCTAACTGGATAGTCTGTCCTAGGTAAACAAAGTGGTTAACAAATTCAAGTGTGTCGTTCCCAAAGACTATCGTAACGGGTGCTACATGGACATTAATTAGCCATTATCTTCGTCTTGTCCGTGTTCATTTTAAGACCAACCTGTTGGAAAACGCTCCTGAGGTCATATAGTATTGAGTCTTCCAGCGATCCCGCCATAATGAGTATATTATCGAAGGTGAGTGGTATGAATTCGATGCCAAATCCCTTTTTCAGTCCAAGAGCTTAAAAACGTCTTTCAATGCGTTTGTGAACAGTTTTGGAGGAATAAAATCTCCTTGTCTTACACCTCTCTACAAGCAATCGGATTCATTTTGTACTCTCATTCTGTAGTTGGATCGACATGGTAGCGTTGCTGTGCAAAGACTTCAACCCTTCGATATACCGTCAATGTGGCTTCGCTGGCTACCGCCTAGGTTTTGATTAAATCGTGAGCTTTTTCGTAGTCCATAAACGCTAGACATAATGGCCGAGGAGTGATTATACTCCTCGGTCTTCTGTATAAACTGGCGAAGCGTATGAATGCAGTCTACAGTTGGAAGTCATCAAACTTGCGTTCAAGTCAAGACGTTTCGTAATGACTCTCGAAAACAGCTTGCACGCGTGGTGCAGGAATGAGATAGGCGTATAATTCATAGTAATTTTTTTGAAGAAAATTGCCACCACACTCATGTGCCATTCTTCTGGCGTATACCTCCGTAAGACGGAATTAAATATCTTCTGGAAAAATAAAATGACCGGTTTTCCACCCACTTTCAGTAGTTGTAATTCTGTCATCTGGCGCCTTTTTGTTCTTAAGCTGTTTCAGAACCATTCTAATCTTATACAGGCTGACGGATGACCCCGGTGTGGTATCAGGTTAGTTTGGCTCTGGTGTCCTGAGATGTTCTGGAAATGGGTTTCTGTGTCGAGGTGTAGGTATAACTGTCCATAAAACTTCTCGAGCTCTCTCAATATTACCGGTTTCGATGAGATGGCACTACCATCTTCGATCTTCAGCTTGGTCATTCGGCTTTACCTAATATATGAATTCTTTGCAAACACTAGAGAGCCTTCGTTTCGCTCAATTGAGTTCTTAATACATGCCGTATTAGTAGTAGAAGGCAAGTTGTGTAGCAGCGATTTATAAATTCGTCTATTGGATTCGTCATATTCCGTCATATTAGCTGAAGATTGCAGTCTTATCCCAATCCGGTTTTACATTAAGAGGGCTTTCAAGTGCGACAGCCAAAAAACTGAGAATGCGGTCTTTTATATTCGAAATTATGAAAAACTGTATTAATTCTAATATGTTTTTTTTTTGGTCGGTGAACTGTGTTGTACTTTTATCTTGAAAGTTAGCAGATTAAAAATTCCAAAAACCTCTTACTTACTTCTCAAAACCAATGTTTTATAAGACCATTTTTTTTGTCTGTGCGAAACACGTGAGTTTAGATTCCATTTCCTAAGATTACATCCCTGTTAAAATAATAAATGAGTATGCAAACATCATCAAAAACCAGTGGTTAAGAAAGTTGGCAGAAGATATTGTTTAATTTATATTGTTTACATATGTAAAGACTGAAACGAAAATTTGCGAAAATTGCTCGGTTTAAATAATGTTTTCTAGCCCTTCAAAATCTTTTAAGATAAAAAAATAAAATGTTTACTAACAAGAAGAGCTATTTTTGCAAACAATATATTTTTTTTATATTTTTTTATACGGCTAATTTTCCAAAATAAATTATTTTAGTATTGGTATAAAACGACATGCGTCAACGCAGAAAACTCAGTAGCGGCCGTGGCCTCGTACAGAAAGGACCTGTGTCGCTCCTGCTCCCACCCAACCTCTCGTAAATCACGATTCGAACAGTACATACGCTGTGCTTCAAACTACGACGAAGTAATTTTAATACTTTACGTACGAGTATTATTTTATTTTTAATGATATAATATTTGTTTGATTTTAATTACAACTTATATTTATCATTATACTAAATTATTAGTAGGTATTATATCATACCAATATGATACAAGCAAAAGTATGTATGTATGTATGTAAGAATGTTTGCAGTGTAACCAGATTTAGCAGAATTTAACCCCCATTTTTTTTCAAAGCAGTTTTAACAGAATCTAATACACTGGACCGCAACGAAAAAGGGTCGGTTAGAAAATCTTCAATATCTTCAAAAGTACCTGACCTAGCTTTATGAAATAAAGACTAAATTAAAGAATATTTTAATGTGCTTACAAGAAAATAAAAATAAATAAATTCAAGCTATTTATTTTTAATAAATGTAAAATAAATAAAAATGCATAGTTTTTTCAGTATTCTCATAAATGTAAATTGGTTACAGATGTGCCGTTTTCACGCATTTTAGTACTTTGTGTTGCCTCCACGAGCTTGCAATACTGCTGTTATGCGATTTGGCATACTTTCTGCTAGGTTTTGGAGCTGATACTGCGGAATATTCTGCCATTTCTCTATTACAGCTTCTTTCTTTGCTTTCATTTCACGTAGCGTAATTGGCAGAGGATTCCGCTGATGTACACATCGTCACAGTTCGTCCCATGCATGCTCAATGGGGTTAAAGTCGGGGTTGCGTGCTGGCCACGCCAAATTTCTGATACCGACTTCTTAAAAATAGACAAACACTATCTGAGCTGTCCGCGGGCGGGCATTGCCTTGCATAAAAACGGCATTCTCGCCTATGTCCACTAAAAAAGGGACCAACGTAGTCATTCAGAATTTCAGTGACATATGTTTCTGCAGTTAAAGTGCCATTTTCTATCACCACTAGCTCAGTGCGGCTTTCGGAGGAAATCCCAGCCCACATGTGAACAGAGCCTCCGCCGTATGGTACTTTTTCTTCTATACAGGCTTTGTTATAGCGCTCTCCCGGTCGTCTGTACACTCTTTTCCTCCCGCCGTGCTCGTATAAACAGTATCTAGACTCGTTTGGAAACATAACTCTTCTCCGTCATTCAGAGTCCAATTCTCGTATTCTCTAACATAACTCCACCTTGAGTTTCTGTGGTGTCTTTCCAGTTTTGGGCCATTTGCAGGTCTTAATGGCTTTAAATTTGCTTCAGCCAGATACCGCCTTACTGTATCCGTACTTAAATTGTTTCCTCCAGCTCGTGAATGATGATTCTTTACTTCGACAGCCGTAAGAAAGCGATTTCATAAAATTATTGACACCATATAGCGATCCTCCCGCGCCGTCGTACACCTTGTTCGGCCTGTTTCTGGTCTTTGAAGATAAGATTCAGTTTCATGGAAGTGCTGGAGTACTCGCTGAACTGTAGAAAGAGTCACAACAACAGTTGTCGCTGTATTTCACTGACTGTGCCCATCTTCAAGCATTGTCAGGATCTTGGTACATTATTCAGGGGTTAACGACATGATGACTTCAGAATAATAAAATTTATAAGATAGTGACGCCATATTTATAACTTCTTTATTGCAAAGCTAAAACAAAGGCGAAACAATTGATTTGACTTTTTTTGGTACAAAATTAAAAAACGACCATTGTTTTACATTTTTAGTTTTTTTTTATACAATTATCAAAAATAAATAAAAACTTTTTTATATTATTTTATGCGGCATTAAACATTCTTTAATTTAGTCTTTATGTCATAAAGCTAGGTCCAGTACTTTTGAAGATATGGATGATTTTCTAACCGACCATTTTTCTTTGTGGCCCAGTGTAGTTCATTAGAAATTTAAGTTCAGCAGAAATTTGCGTAAAACACGTAATAAAATCATTATCTTTATATAAATCCTCTTTCTATTTACCTACGTCTGATTATCAGTACTCACAGCGGATCTGTGTGTCTGAAGTTGGGTTTGGCAAACCATTGCACAAGTAGTCGTGAGTTGTCAATACAAAAACACAAAAATATCAAGCTTTTATTTAACATGCACTATTTGTATACCTACAGTATGTAAGTTGTCCGTTAACATGGGCAAACCATTTTTCGACCATTTGTTTAGTGTTTAATCTTCCCTTAATTTGCACAGGCGTCATGTTATATAATGAAAAGAAGAAGTAAATGCGTCATTTGCTATTAGTTACTAAAGAGTTCCCTATTTTATCAGATCCTAATTATATAATAAAATATGCGTTGAAACATAAACATTTAAATAACTCCATTCAAATCTGTTAAGTAGTTTTTGAGAAAATTGTGAATATACATTGAATGCTACTGCGGTAATAAAGAAACTGTTGGCAAAATATCATAATTTACAATACATACCAATAAAAATAATCAGAAATCAAATAGTTGTCCAACGGATCAAGACTGTTTTTCATATCACTTGAGTCTTTGTATGTGTGCGTGGAGCGTACAAACGCGCGTCGGCCGGTCCTGCACGTGTAGGGCGGTCCGTAGATACCTAAAAGCTACTACGCGAAATAATTGAGAACGCTCTTAACTTAAAGGTTGTATCGTGGCGTGGGGTCCTAAAAAGCTTGGATCCTACTGCGTGGACAGTTTACATCAACCAATGGTTTAACTCATCCGCAGTTATGCATTATATGTTGGGCTAGACGATTGTGTATTCGGAGTTCAGGATTAAAGCGGATCCCGGTCGAAGCGTGGACTTCGTTAGACGAGACCTTTTAAGCTTGACATTGATATTCGATATCCCTCTTACAATACGGTGATCGCTACCAGTTTAAACCTTACCGATCACGGAGACATCATTGAATATGTGCTTCTTGTTCGTTTTGATGAAGTCGATCTCACTTTTAGTTGAACCATTGGGGCTTATTCACGTCCACTTCCTAGATGATCGCTTCTTGATGAAGGTTCATCGCATTGAGTCCTTCCTTTTCCATGAATTGGACCAGCCCCTGGCCCCTTTTGGTCCCGCCACTCATACTCATATGACCCCACTCCCAACTCATCGCCATTCCACGTGCGCATCTTCGCGTTGAAGTCCCCCCATAACAACGATGAAGTATGCATCTGGAGGTGTGTATGGCTATCTCCTCATACAAAGCCTCTATTTCCTCGTCAGGGTGTGCCGATACCGAGCGGTTATTCTGAGTATAAACTTATACAGTTTATGCTACCCTGCTCGACACACTATCGACTTTTAAGACTTTGTTAATGAAGTACTTACGGACGAGAAACCCAAAACCAACCTGGTATTTTCAGTCTCCATCTCGGAAGAAGAGCATATTGCCGCAATCAAGGGTTATCGTATCCTATCCCTATCTCTTTGGATTTCAGATATTCCCAAAATTTCCCAACGCAACTTGCTAATTATTCCTCCAGCTCGATAATCTTCTCTGTCGGTCTTATGCGTGAGGACGTTGTGTGATGCCAGAGCCAAACTTTGGTGGAAGTTGTAGCGGGCATCATCAAAAAAAAGGGGGAGGGGTTGTAAATACATATTTAATTTTATAAAGATACATAACCCACGCCCACGACCTATTGCCCTAGACCAATTGGCCTGTCCAATATGATATTTTTACAAAGATAATACTGCATACCGATACGGTACTACCGCAGTATCAGATATGCTGGTGCCAAGCAGCAATGGTAGTAGATTTTAGCTAATAAGCTAAAATTATTGCGTTCTAGAGAGAGGCTTAAATATCTCGGATGATGACAAGCCGCAGAACAGTACACTTGCCAGCAAGCAGGTGAGTCGCTTACTATAACGTAAACTCCTTGACTCATCAGCAAACTGTATAAAAATAAAGGTTGTATAATAAAAAATGTTTGTTTGACTTAATTAAGGACGTACACATTTATTTATTCCAATAATAAATATGGATTTCCAGTGGCACTAAACCTAAAAGGAAAATAAGTAAGTAATTACTAATTTAACTTTGTTGGGATAATTCTATTACGCACTAGTGGATAATGTCATTATTATAATACGCAAGCGTTTGGTATAGCTCGGTTTATGGCCCTAGAAGCGATGTAATAGGGTTCACTTTACGAGCAAGTATGTTGAAAATTATTGTTATAAACAGTTTGTGAAAAGAGAATATAAATTTTATCGCTTTCATAACGTGGCATGCTTCAGTTATGCTCAAACTCAAAATATCTTTATTATGCATAGGCCTAACGAGGGCACTTACATATGCTTATGACATACTTATGACCTTAACCGATTAAACCAAATGAACATAACCGTTGATGTTGATACGTTTGTTTAATGATACTCACAGCATAATCGTCCATCCATACACGCGCCATGCGCATGGAGTTGTGAAGCATGTAGTCCTCCTTTTCGCCGAGACCATAAGGTCGCCGTTTGCGAAACACGTGACCCACGCGACTGCACGGTATCAGCTCAAGAGTTCCGCCGCACATCCATATCTATACGCAAGAACAAAGAAATTTTAAAAGGCGAATTATAATTGGAGCATGTCACTTTTCTACAACAATCGCCCTTACCCTAAACGACATTTCCAAGTTCTCGCCACCCCACAAATTCATACCAGAATCATATTTACCAATATGGTTGAAATATTCACGATAAATTGCAAACAGACCTCCAGCCATGGTTGGAGATTTGATTGGTTTCACGAAATCTTCATCGGCTGCGAAAAGTAGAACGTTAAAAAATAAATATCTCACAACTGAAATCACTGAACGTTTCGGAAAATAAAACAGCTAAGAAAAGAACCATTGCTTGTTTTCGGTTCAATGAAAATAATAACACAAAAGAAATTCAATAATGTATGCTTTCAGGGGCAGTCATAATATGCCTGTCACCATTACCGTCGCGATTGTAAACCTACAAAGAAAATATTAAGGAGTCTCATGAGAACTGAAGAATTACTTACTTTTTAGAGTACCTTTAGGCAAATTATCCCATTTAAAATGTAATCCCCAGTTAAAGCCACCTCTGACCAAAGGACTAGATGTATACTCGAAGGTGTCGGCGTTGATGACGTCGATGACGGGAGTGACGGCACGCTCCGAGTATCTCGCTTCAACACCATCCACGCCTTCCGAGAGCCGTGACAGCAAGGGAGGCAGCCATTCTATATTCACTTCTATATGTGAATCAAGGAAAACTAAGACCTAAAACAAATGAATGTGTTCTGAATGGCAGTCAAAAACCTCCCTCTAAAGAATATTTCTTGTGATATTTTGAAAAGGGGAAGTTTACACTGAGCAATCTAGATATTATAACGCCGTTGAGTATCTGCATCAGTCGCTAGTAACTGCTAAGTTACCTACAGAAATTACTTGATCGAATAACTGTAGATCCTTACAGGATATGTTACCTGTCTATTTATAAAAATTGAATTTCATGCCTAACAGTCGCATAGTTAACAAGTCAATAGTTTACAAACATTGAGCAAACACTTACTTCACCCACACTGTTATCAGCACCATACAGCCTGGCTCGTATGAGACCCTCCCGCTTGCTTGTTTTAAGCAATCTAATATTGAATCCATACCGATTTTTCTCTGTAGTTTTCTTATCACCTGCGTTATTGTCATCATTAATATAATCTACTACATTAGCATAAATATTGTTTGTTTCAAGCATTTCCTCATCTTTACGCATTCTGTTATTTAAGTCATTGACCGCTTTTCGTACTTGGTCATGCAACCCGTCTAAATCACTGTAGTCGTCCACCAATATTATTTCTTTCAAATGCTTCTGATCAGTACGATCTAAGATAGAGTGAACTGATCTCATGAGAGTATCAAAGTGTTCATTATAAAAACAAATTATAACAGATGTTCTCGGCAACTTATCGGCATATTTCTGTATACGACATCTGAAATAAGTATGAAAAAATAATGGTGCTACACAAAGTAGAGTATGTAAAAATATCAGAACAAGTAATGAATAATACTTACAATTTATTTCTTGTATCTGGCAAACCTCTATGGTTTCCTATTCTTTGAGAAATTAGTGTATTAAATGCATGCAAACTGTATCCCTTGTCCCGAATTCTAACATCTTCAGCATTCCTTATGAGACCGAACTGATTATCTGTTACACAGAAACAATGTCTTTGAAAAAAATCATTAGCAGAATCACAGCTTTACTAATGTTAAACAATGCCAAATCACCAACATACGGCGAGGCGGATACGAAAGCCTGAACATAAAAATACTACAAAGTTAGGGAAGTGTAAGATATTAGCATGTGAAACAAGTTCTGCTATTATCTTATTATGCTTTTGTTTAGTATGCTAGGAGTTCCATGCTTTTTTTGCTTTTTTGTTCAGGTAAGTACGGACTCATGCTAGAAATGAACACATAAAGAAACGGAGGGAAGCTCAGGCCTAATCCACTCCAAAACTTTCTCTAGAACAAGGGTGGACTGTGGGGTTAAATTATTGAACCTAAACAGATCACAAATAAGGCACCTAATAGGTGCACTCACAGGACATTTTGGTATCAATGAGCAGCTACAAAAAATAAGGCTATGTACTGAGACTTGCAGATTCTGCGAAGGTGAAAAAGAGTCAATGCGACACATATTCTGCGGCTGTGACACTCTTGCGAGACGTAGGTTGAGCCATCCAGGAGTAGCCTATCCTACAACAGATGATTATGTACAGCTCCAAGCTGGCGCAATCGTTGCGTTCCTAAGGAAACTCTTCAACACGTCAGGAAAAGAGTAAGGGCTAGGGCATGCATCGGGGACATCCAATGGGGTCGATGTGTGCTCCGGTAGTTTCTTTTTTTCGCTACAAATACGGGCGACGTGTCTGGGGTCTTGTAATTTGGGTTTTTTAAATAATGTCATTTTGTTAAATAGTACATGGTGATGGTGTTCAATGTAGCTACGTTCCGTTGAATTGTTTTAAATTGTTTACAATAATTGTTATATAATTTAGAAAAGATGTGAAACATGATTCTTTGTTTGGTTTAAGTAATTCTATTATCGAATATGGCTCTGTGTTAAAATAATGGCACAACGCTTCATGACTGTGCCTGAAGCTGCAGAACTTAGGGCATTGCTGTAAAAGGTGGTCTAATGATTGTTCTGTGGTTCCATCACATGGGCACGCGTCGTTGTCTGTGATGTGAAACCTTTTCGTTCCAGATGTTACCGGCCCCGATTTTATAGCCACCTAGAATAGAATAGAAGTATGGACGCAGCGTAGGGGGGCCTCCCACTAGGTGGACAGATGACATTGTGCATGTCGCAGGTAACTAACTGGTAGATGCAAATAGCCAATTGTCGTTCACTGTGGCGTTCGAAGGGGGAAGCCTATGTTCAGCAGTGGACGTCTTCCGGCTGATGATCCTGATGATGTAGTATGGAACAAAACATAAATATTTGTTAAAAATTCATACGTTATTTCAGTCAGCCTTATGAGTGGTGTTTAAACTAAAAGAAATTGCTTATTGGAGCAACATAACTTTAGTATTTATTACACTCTAGCAGACTTGCACCAGAAAGACAGACAGGCATGGCATGCAACAGAAAGACATTGCCAGCTTGCTGTATCTGCTGGTGCCAGCCGGTATGGTATGAACACCCTGGCAATCGTCTTGTTTCCCCAAATTGTATGGTAGTTACCACTGACAACTACTAGAAATATTAAGAAAATAAAGAGAAATATCCAATGTCAAAACAGTCAACAAAGCATGGTGCAGACATAAAATAGTGACTGGCACATTATGTGTTTATTTGAACTAATCATAATATTATTTACACACCATACATTATATAATTTCTTGAGAATGGTTTATACAGTCTGTAACAAACACCCTGTTGGATCACATAGAGTATTATTCAATATATCAATAAAATTATATGTATGTAACTCACTTGTTGAATATCACATAACATTTTTTCCTAATTTGCTTGTATTGCACAAGATTGGATTCCTATTACTAGTACAAATTAAGAAAAAAAAAAAGAGATATTCAACAAATGAGTTGCATACCTACATAATATATTGATACACCAAATAATACCCCCAGTGAAAACCAACAGGGTTTTTGGTAGATACTGTTTATGTAATCTATACATATAATAAAATCGTAGAAAAGTAAAAACTGTACATTGAATATTTTTTGAAAATTTTAATTGCTACGTGTTCTAGGAACGATACTGATTCCGAAAATATGATTTTTAGAATTTTTGTCTGTCTGTATGTCTGTGACTTTGCGACGACTTGACGTCAAAACCGCTGAACAGATTTAGTTGCTATTTGGCAAAAATATTTATTGATAACCTAGAAAAATTATAGGATATAAATTATCTCGCTATTTGTTACGGGGAATGAGCAGTGTCGAAATATGTACTTTTTCTACTACAATTTGCTGCGAAATTATTTTGTGTTGAAGATTTGTGCCTATACTGTTCAACAGATTTAGTTGATATTTAACGGACATGTTTACTATAGACCTGGTCAGACTTTAATATAAGTAATATCAAGCTATTTGTTACAGGAAATGAGCAATATTGTAATAAGCACTTCTTCTTCTTAATTTTTCCGCGAAATTGTAAAAAAACTAGAGTAATTTTACAATATAACAGAATAATTGTGGATTTAAACTCCAAAATTAAAATCATTACGCAATATATTAACATAAGGAGCTAAGCAGTAACTTTCTATAATGCTACATAAGGAAGGGAATTTCGAGATGTGTCCTAACGGCTGATACAGCGTAGCGGTTGAACAGTCTTCCTGTATTTTTGTGTTTCCGGGTTCGATCCCGGATGAAAACAGTTTTTTTTTTCATTTTTATTTTATTTTTATAGTACTATTACCACATACCGGTACATTACGAGGTACTTCTACAACTTAAATCGATAGGTAGTGCTTTCAATTTTTAATAAAATAAATTAAAATGTTCATTTTTTGTATAGCTCCAGGCTGTTAGATTATAAAATATGAGTTCCCACTGCTGCATCTCGATTTAAAGAAAGTAAGTAACCAAGTAAGGAAATTGTAAGTTATAAGCGATTGGGAACGCTACAGTGAAGCTTGCGCCTGTAACACATCCTGTACACACTGTGTACATACTTATCGGTTCCTTGGTAACAGTGGTGAGTGTGAAGCTTAACTCAGTTATGATCGAAAGCGCCACGGTCAATTGCATGTTCAAATGGTCTAAGGCCCTCTGCGTTATACTCAGTCTAAACAGAACACGTTGCAGATTATATACCTACTGCCAAGGTCTATAGTATAGACATAGGCAGTAGTCATCTGATGTGCACAGTATTAGACTCTTTACCGTGGACAAGTTATATGATGAATCCAAGTATTGTCGTTCGGATGGCTAACCTTAGTGAAAGTTGAAGAAGAGAAGTGGTCGAGAAAGTTAGGAGTGGGTTTTTATCTACAAACATAGATACGTTACTTATTAACTTCACTGACCATGAAAATATTGGCGATATGTTAGAGTTGTTTGCTTAAAAGGCCTACACACGGCACTAAAATCAGTGGCGATATCGGGACAGTGGTGGGGAGGACCCTAAATCGTCCCTCGTGTATAGGCAAATCGTATCCAATTTTTATTGTTTAGAAATCGGGTCTGAAATCGCTTCGGGCGAGCTCCCGATTTAGGGACGATTATCGTCTAGGAAGCGTTGTCGGCACGTGTGTAGCGAAATCGGGACTGATTTCTACGCAGTATGCACTCGAGTGCTGCGGCGATACGACGTGCAGGCGCTCCGCTCTGTGCGAAGAATGAACGAATGAATGGGTATAATATAATAATATAATATCCTGGGACAATTCACACACGGTCATCTGATCCCAAACTAGACAGAGCCTGTACTATGGAAACCAGACAACTGATACTAATACATTTATATGCTTTTTTTTGTAAATACATACTTATATCAAATCATCAATCTAAATCAAATCATATTTTATTGGAACTAAAACATATGTTAACATTTACATAAGTACGATAATAGCTACATTAGTTAAAAACTGTGTCGCAGCTATTAACGCCCACCTCAAAAGGATAGATAGATAGAACACCCGACCAACAGAAGAAAATATAGATAAAACACCCAGACACTTGGTGGGAATCGAACCCACGCCTGTTGGCACCATAGTAAGTGCCAGTGCAATGCCTTTTTTTGCTGTTTTGATAGTGTCGGCGGCATCTCGGATCAACGAGCAGTCTGTTGCACGGTCGGTTCTGTACTAACTGGTAGGGTCCTGTGTAGAGTAGTAGCCGATTTCATCCCCACCACCGCTGTCCCGATATCGCCACTGATTTTAGGGCCGTCTGTAGGCCGTTTTACTGGCAAATTCATAAAAAAGAGAGGGGAGCCCAAAAGCATGAATTATACGTTTCGCTAACGTAATATACAAGAACATTAGGAAATTTCAAAAGTCTGTAGTGTTTTATGAGGTCAGCATCCCAATTTATTAATTCACCTTTCACATGACAAACACGAGTCAAGCTCAAAGTTTAATTAAAAGTTCAAGCTACCCTTAGGCATCTGACCTGGCTTATCGACTGCTATCTTGCTGTCGACTTGGACTGACTTTTTATGTACCCTCCGAACCACGAAAATGCTCTGTTTAAATGATACCTTAACGGTTACCCATCTAAGGAATGGCGTTTTTTAACCAACCGATCGTTTGCGAACAGTGATAATAACTGGCTACGAACATGCCAATTTTTCTGTAAGCGTATGTTTCTCAAATCAAAAAGTTGCAGGGACAGACACTGAAGGCGACACCGATACATGTCGGTCGAACTGGGTCGAATGGCTCCAGTTACTCTTAGGGGTCGCTGGATATTTGGGATGTGGACCTTAGACGTTCATTGAGTACGGCGGCGGTGACTCGGAGGACGGCGGCGAGGTTGCGAATCCCGTCCCCGTGAACACTTTGACAGGTACCCGGGGGGCTATAATGCGCTCCCCGGTAGCAAGCTCAAAGGCAAGGTACTGAGGGGCACCTGGTACAAATCTCATCGATTGATCCCCCACAGTATCTCAGGGACCTTTAAAGGATTGAGGTTTTGAAGGAAAAAGGGCAGCTTGAGCTTCATGTAACAGAGCGGATAAAGGGGAGTGATCTCCGAGATTCGCAACGCAGCAAGACTGCAGCAAGACTCCCGGGCGCAGAAGGCGGACCATTTTATTTTAACGCGACGCGGGTAAACTTTCAAAAGGGTTGCGGGAGTTGTTGGGTTCGACCAGGGTATATGGGATTCTTACCCACTAAAACCCCCGCTGCTGTCGCATCGGCACATGAGAGGGGACCCCAGGGCTCTCCGGTGTGGTCTGCTCCGGGGTAACCCCTCAGTGAATTGCCTTGCACCAGTCCGCCGCCGGGGTCGCATTGTAGCCCCCGGGAACCTGTCACGGTGCTCACGAGGACCAGGGACGCAGCCCCGCCGTGGGCCTCGGAGTCGCCGCCGTACTCAATGGACGTCCTGGGGCCCACACCCCGAAAGTCCCGCGACTCTGAAGGGCAGAAGGCGGACCAACGCCAACCTTATGTCCCCGTATCGAGAATGTGCAGACAGCAGGAACGAGGAACTGCTGCCTGTGCACCGTTCTAAAGTATTCCGGCATGCCACCTGATGAGATTCTGTGGGCCTTTTATAGCGACAGGCAGGTCCGTGGGTTTACTTACACCCACGGAAGATGATGGGCTGGCCAGCCACTGGTGGGACTCGAAATTGTATACAGATAGATACATTTCTGGTGCCCATCAACATAGCGGAATTTGGACACGAAGAGTTTGAGTCAGTAGGAGTCATACTGAACCCAAACTGTCACTCCCGTGATGGTATAGGCAACCCTTGGGATTTCTCCACATTAAAAAAAGGAATGGCTTAAGTTGAATCAAGTCAAGGCCTTGGCTCACCCCAGGGTGAGGTTTAAACGAGCGCCTTCCGGTGTACCACTTATTTGCTTGGCAATGACGTTAACATTGCTTGAGCTCATCAAAAATACTGGCTGCGGGCAAAGCCGCGGGTACTGCTAGTTAATGTATAATAGAGAAAAACACCCTTGGCGAAGCCGTGAATCATTAGCAACAAACTTCACCTAATCATGAAGGTTTAAAAATTAGCCAGCAATGCTTTATCAGTAGACAATAAAAAACATCAAACCTATGCTGTCATCTGGCTGTGCTGTCAATTTTAAGCCCAGATGTTTGGCATATTTCTCCTTAATCATCATCTTCCGCTGATAATCAGATTGACTCTTCTGGTACTTCCACATGTTACCTGAATATTTCTCTTCTACCTTTGGACTATCGAACAGCAAGTTTTTGCCTTCTAGAGCTGCTATAGATTTGTCATTGTTCTTTATACGGTTTTTCTCATCTGTATTGGCTAAATGGTAACGGATTTTGTGTTCTGTGCTATTAATTACATTGTCACCTAAAAACAATTAAACAATAAGAAAACTCAAAACACTAAAATGTTGGCTATTAATTGAAGCACTTATAAATCCTACATTAATTAGAAATATCGAAAAATGCTATGGCAATTCTATAATTGCATAAAAAGAAATATTAAGTTAGAAAATAGAAGAGAAAAATACCACACACACACAATCATTGAGGTAATATTATTTATTGTACTACTGTTAGTACATAATATTAGTTCAATGCACACAATAATTAATAATAATTATGAAACTTACCACTCATGTTGAGTAACCAATACAGGTAAAGGGATATGCTCCATGTCGCTGACGCAAATAGTATACCCCAGAGAAACGAATTATTTATCTTTCCCATTTTCAATAACTATCGTTTCCCAAAAGAAAAACCAATTACATTGGTATTCGTTTAGAGAAAATAATAAAAAACAAGGTTCGTGCGACCTATATTACGCACATCTTGTGTGAGATGCATAACATATTAAACTTAGCAGTAACACACAAGTGTACCATATTCTTGCATTAGATTTTAAGTGATATTAGTATAATTATTAAAATCAAAGTTTTTGAAGAATCAGATTTAATAGGTCGACTTCAAAAATGGTATATTTTTATTTATTTATAAACAAATTACGCGGCCGAGTCTATTTTAAAGTCGATTCTATTTTAATGATTAAACCAAACCATAGAGTAAAGTAAAGTGGTTATTACACCTTCCGCGGTATCTAAGAAGCTCTCAGAGTAATTAGAATGGAGCTAGTTCGCGTCGATTCGCCGTACAAATTTTTCGTGCCACTTTTGCGGGGTGCGGGAGGCGAAGTAAACACACACAGATACAATTTCACGCATACCCACACTATAATAAACTCGCAACACATTCGAAAAGATACGCACACAAATAAAGAATGACCTGACCATATGAACAAAATTTGGCAGAGGGGTTAGCGCATCATGTTATCTCCAGTGGTATCTCCTCTAAGAAGAAGCTAAATGAGCAGGTTTGCCAACTTAGGGGTTCTCCCCCCAAATTTAGGAGGAAAAAATGTGGGGTGGGTTATTGTTCGTTTATTGATTATAATATTAATAAATATTTTACCATTTTTAATGTATTATTTATTTTAAAATATTTAATTATTTATTTTATAAACAAAATTTTTTTTAGGTTGTAATTGTGGTGGTTTTAGGGGTTCTTGATTGGAGCTTAGGGGGATAAATTTTTGAGAGTTGGCAACACTGTAAATGAGTTAGTCACTGAATCTTAGAGGAAGAAAACAATAGAGGGCTGGACACTTTCTTTCTCATTCACGCAAGAAAAGAATGCGTTTATGTAGGTTACGTGTGATAGAAAGAAACAGTGTATATGATTTTTTGTCCCTCAGCATGTGTTCGATTTTTCCGCGCCGTGGGTGCGAAACAAATTTGACGTTTGCTCCCACTTTGCTCCGTGACAATTTTATCGTGGTTTTAATATTAAATAAATAACTTAAAATTCAATAAAAAACTAACTGTGGCATTACTGTGTGTTGTGGAAATCCTATAAGAATCGTGCAGTGCAGTATTATAGGCTGTAAAAGTGACAGTGAACGTAAAATTAGTGGAGTATCGTTTAACAGGTAAACGTGAATTATTATGGCCAATTTAGAGATTACATTTAGAAACTAATACATGTAAACGACTTATTTAGATCTTATTGCTCTAAATTAGTTACTATTTTACTTGAAAGTTACGTGTAAGATCGATAAATTCTTGTTTTTCATCCATAACCTAAAATTTTCAGTTTATTGATCGCCATTATCAGTGTTGCCAGTGTATAAAAGAGAGACTACCATAAGTAAGTGGTAAATTATTATTAAGTGCATCATACACGATCCCACATGCTGCATGCATCGAAGAATTTCTCAGATTTCCCGAATTTATTTTTATGATTTCCTGAAAATATGGATATTTGTATACTGTGGATAGCAGCAACAAAAAGAATTAATTAGGTTGCTAAAAGTTATTCCCGAATGCTTAAATATTCAGAAATAACGTAAGCGCTCAAGTAATTCGTCCAAGGCTGCGCAGGACGTATTCATTCGTTATTTATAGGCACAATGGTCATTGTACATTTAATCGTGCTTTTACTATATGCATGTTGTTTAAATATATGTATGTATGTTGTTGGTTACAATTTATTGGTAAATTTGTCTGAATTATAAATAAATAGTACCACGTTGAATAGTTTGTTTCATTTGCCCCCCTATTATGTACCTATCTCGTTTGTCAACTATAGTGATGATCAATAAAGCAAAGTGACTATTAAATAACTATCAAATGATTCATTTGGCATTGCCTAACTTGAATCACCAATAAATACCAAACACACTTTCAGTAGACATCAAAGTTTGGTGGACAACTGAAGCTTGATAGTCACTTTGCTTTATTGATCATCACTTTTTTTTTTTTGTAGGAATAGTACTGTTTCACCGGACAAGAGGACGAGCGCTTAAAGTGCTCCAGCCAGAAAGGTTTGGGTAGCGACTAGCACAAGGGCACCTCAGGGAGGCACGGCCTCGGCTTGGGCTGCCGCTTAGAGAAAATGAGTTTACCACCGGTTCACAACGCGCCCCCGCTGAGAAGAACCGGCAAGAAACTCAGTGAGGGGTTGCATGCGTACGGATCCCTTCAGTCTCGCCGGCGAGACCGGTGTCTGTGTGTTGATGTGTTTACGACTCTTGACATCGTTGTCGGTGTTGGTGTTGATGTTGTGTCATGGTCCAGGAGGACGGACATCGGGTCGGGTGGGTCGAGCAGTACATGCCGCGGACGGCGGCGACGTACGGCTGTTCGACGATCTGAGGGACCTGGCCGCTGCCCAATAGGACATGGGTTCGATTCCGAAGGATTCCGAACAATTGTCTGGGTGTTATTTATCTATTTAAATATGTATTTATACAGTTTACAAGTATTTGTAATCATTTATCTGGTTACCTTACTAAAGGATCTGCGTAGATTGAGATCAGGTGGTCATTGGTCAAGCGTAGATTGTCCCAAGATACTAGTACTATAGATTTGTATATTGGAGAAATTTACTAAAACTTACCCGGTGACAAATAATATCCTAATAGGAGTACTTTTTGATGTTGTAGGTGCATTTAATAATGTCAATCATCACATTCTTGCAGCAGAGTTGAGGTCTCTAGGTATTCCTGAAAAAATTGTTCAATGGGTGTTTAATTTCTTGCATGGGAGAGAAGTATTTGCTAAAGTTAACAATAACAATACAATTATAGGTCCGAGAGTGAGTTTTAAAGGTGTTTGTCAAGGGGGGATATTAAGCCCTCTTCTGTTTATTCTGTATATTCATAAATTAAACATTATTCTAGGATCAAAAGTATCAAATTTGCAATATGCGGATGATTTAGTTATTTATGCTTCTGGACCAAATGTCAGAGATTTAGTGTCAAATATAAATGAATCATTGACCAAACTACATTCATATTTTTCTTATTTAAATTTAGATATCAGCACAGAGAAGAGCAAAGTTGTATTATTCAATAAAATTCGTCCTTTTAATGTAAGATTACTTTATAATAACACTATTTTGCGTATTGAAAGTTGTGCAAAGTTTTTAGGCATTACATTTACAAATAATCTCTCTTGGACTAAGTATGTGAATGTAATAGCTGACAAAGCTTCTAGGGCATTTAATGCCTTAAAGGCTTTGGCAGGCACAAGTTGGGGAGCTGATCCAAAAACTTTACACCAAGGCCCCTGGAGGCCCGGCGCTGTTACGCGCATATATCATGTTTTTGTTTATATCTTATCGCGCGCCGCGATCTCAAGTTTCAAACCACTTACGAATGTTATGTAATTTGAACCACTTATCCGATTTGTGTTCTGTAAACTGTGTTCTATTTATAAAACTATTAGCTACGTACTATACCCTTTGTTTGAGTTATAAATATCGATTTTTTAAAGTAAAAGGTCAAAATTGATGAATTTTTGGCAATGTTGATTTTACCTATTTTTGATCTCGATTTTGAGGATAGAATATTGACCCAGGCACTAATAAAGATCCATTCTTTGCATCCAAACTCCTTTTCATACAGGTTTTAAACAAAACACTACCAAAAAAAAAACAATGAACTCAAAATTTTTTACAACTGCCGTCATCGCGCGTCATGACGTCATATTATGAAAAAAATTCCTTTGTTAGATTGGATTTTATGGCTTTAACTTTGAGTTATTATCGTTACGATGTAACTACGATGTATTTACAACAACTACATTACAAGTAATACCGAAAATATTCCAAAAGTAAACAAACAAACAAAGTATCACCCGGGTCAGATTTCAGTTCGAAAATATCCACTTTTTTGATAAAATACGGACTATCTAACATCTACACTGGTTTATTATTACGTTATAACAATAAACATACCTAATTATAATCACTTTACCTGAAATAAATACTGATTACATTAAAAAAATAAACATTCACTGACCGCCAAATAAACATTCACTGACAGGTACCGCCCACTTTTTTCTTTTTTTTGCCAGCTGAATTCATGAATTAAAAAGTGACAATGACAAGTGACTGATGGCTTTATAAAATCGGAGACACAGTCCTTTAAGCATAGATCTCAGAGTAACCAAACATGGAGACAGTTAAACCGGTATCAAAACGTGTCCGCACCCTTGGTGCATATAGCACCAACGGTCTCTGACGGAATAGCGAGTTTGCGTTATAATGATGCGGAGCGCACCAACGAGCCTCCAGGGGTTAATTATACAAATCCATAGTTAGGAGTCATTTTGAGTATGGTTTCCTTTGTTTTGCCTCAAATAAAAGGTTAGTGATGAAGTTAGACATTATTCAGAACAAAAATTTGAGACTCATTACTGGAGCTATGAGAACAACTCCTATTGTTTCCCTGCAGGCTGAGTGCCTTATACCTCCTCTTATATTAAGATTTAAGTACCTTAAATTTCGATTTCTTTTTAAAATTATTTCTTTGTTTAATCATCCTCTTTTCCGAAAAATGTCATCATATTATGATAGTCTTTCACCAATAAGTGCATCTGCACCATATATACTTCATGATTTTAGTAATATTTTACAATATGATCAACAATATACTATACACAAATGTATGAATACTTTGCCTTGTTATAATGGTTCTTACGACAGTAAATTTGGGAATTTAAACATCAATATTGAAAGAAAGCTACAAAATAAGGAGGAAGTATATGAGTTATTATCCAGATATTCTGAATACCGCCAAATTTACACTGACGGCTCAAAAAAGGAAGACAAAGTAGCATGTGCATTCTACGTACCACATATTAAACTTGGTCGTGGTTTCCCACTTCCTGCAGCAGCTAGTATATACACAGCAGAATGCTATGCAATTGTGTCTGCACTTCAATTTATTATGGATAATCCAGCAATTTCATCGAAATGGTTATTGACCTCGGATAGCATGAGTGTCCTGAAGGCGTTGCAGGCCAGAACTTTGGATGCCAAAACTTCATTCATTGTATATGAGATAAAAAAACTATGGTGGAAACTGCAAGATGAGAATATTGAGGTAAAATTCATATGGACTCCTTCTCATATAGGTGTCACAGGAAACGAAAATGCTGATTACTTGGCCAAAACTGTCACTGACACTGACATTGATAGTTTACCTGATATTGCCATACCTTACACAGATTTGTATTGTATTATTAAAAAAAGGCTAAAAGAAGATTGGAAGTCCTATTGGGCAGATACCTTAGAAGGTGGAAAAGGCTTATGGTACGCGTCTATAAATCCAGAAATTGTATCCATTCCTTGGTTTTCTCAAAGCCAGACTTACATTGACAGAAAATTTTATACCACAATTAATAGACTTCGATTCGGACATTGTCGTCTAAATGCACACCTTGCAAGAATGAGAATGATTTCATCGCCATCCTGTAACTACTGTAACTCTGAATGTGACCAAACTGCAGATCATATTATTTTCAGCTGCCCTGCTTTTTCTTTAGAAAGACTACTGTTGATTGATGACCTAATTAATATATACGGAGAATCTGAGAGCGTCCCGCGTGCCCTCCAAGATACTCTACGTAATGTAAATACTTATAAACCCTTATACAAATTTATACAGAAATGTGTTATAGAAATTTGATCAAGACTACATAATTTACGGATATAATGAAAAGAAGACAAATAAAAAGAAAAACATCGGATTTGAGACATGGCTTCGGCCTTTTGATTGATCTAGAAACATCGGATTTGACTTGATATTATTTAGAGAAAACTGACATGGCATTGGCCTTTGGAATTTTAACAAAACAGACTTGGCTTCGACCTTTTGAAGAAAAACAGACATGGCTTTGGCCTTACTTGATATGAAAATGATAAGAATAAAATCAGACAAGGCTGTATGGTCCCAGTACCTTTGCCTGCCTATTGGCGAACAGAAAAACAACAACAACAACAGAACTTTAATTACCTTCGAAGTAAGATCCTGAGTTGCCGCCATTTCAGGTAGGTAAAATAATGTTACCAGGGCTATGTTTTAATACCATGTTTTTCCAAGTAAATAAATGATCAAAATTATAAATGGTAAATGATTTATGTCCTCAAGTTATTGACATGATTGTATTTATCCTTTACAATTGGCCACAACAGCCAAGCCAAACCTTATGAGAGCATAAAATGATTGAAAATGATTTCTGTTTTTAATTCTATGTATTTAACCTGTTTATATCAAAAAATATAAATGAAGGTGCTGAGTATTTACGTAATTTTGGACTAGTGAATACATCCGTGTGATTTATAATAGAGTGTATTTTTCCTATATTGAGGGTAAATATTTTTAAATTGAATGACAACACCTAATTCAAATATACCAACGGAACAACGATCACGCTCACGACAACGTAGTTTTTTTTTTTTTTTGGAATGATAGACGCTGTTAGCCGCAGATGGCCATTGCAGCTTCACCGGACAATAGGAGGCGAGCGCTTGAAGCGCTCTAGCCTTTACGGCAGAAGTAGCGACGAGCACAAGGGCACCTCAGAGAGGCACGGCCTCGGCTTGGGCTGTCGCTTAAGAGAGGGCTGAGTTTACCACCGGTTCACAACGCGCCCCCACTGAGAAGAACCGGCAAGAAACTCAGTGGGGTGATGCACGTCGTTGCGGTCGCATACGTACGACCCTTCGGCCTCGCCGGCAAGACCAGTGTCTGATAGAACGTAGTTCTTACTGAGTAGTCTGTGCTCACGACCGCAGTTTTCTCCGTTTCACTTGCTTGTGACTTAGAGGAGATGATACCACTGTACTGGAGAGAGCATGACGCGCTAACCCCTCTGCCAAATTTTTGTTCATATGTTCAGGACATTTTATAAAAACTAGTTCACGGGCGATTTTTGTACAGTCCGTATCGTCGTCCGTATCAGGTCGTCATGCATTATACAGCTCCGTGAAAATGGCTGTTTGAGCAATATTTGACTGTTAAAATCGATTAGGTACCATGAATCGGCGAGAGAATGGAGTTTCCTATCATTTGTAACTATTATTTTTTACGAATATGTTAGTATTAAAAAAATAAAAACCAAATATTGTTATCTCTGAATCAAAATTTCGCGCCATGTTTTATCCTAGTTACAGCATACTGCGAGGACAGGGTTGAATGAACGAAAAAAATTTAGTTCATTTTAGGCTAATGGAGGAAATTCTAATAATTATGAATGATGTTTATTATAATGAAGTTATTGTTATAAAAATAGATTTATGTATCGAGAGTATCCTGATAAATAACAATAATCTTCTTCTCCTTTTCTTATCATAAAAATCTCGTGTCACGGTGTTTGTGGTCGAACTCCTCCAAAACGGCTTGACTGATTTTTATGAGATTTTCTTTTTATGTACATATATTTAATAGGTATGAGGATAGGTCTTAAAGTATATTCAATTACCGTTAGGTGAAGCATAGTTAGGCATGCTAATTATATAGATGGGTGACCAGACGGTCAATCACCGGTCAGCATTAGACAATGCTCTGTGAACTAAACGTCTCCGTGCTTCGGTTAGAGGGCACAAATGTATGTATGTATGTGATATGTATTCAACGCGTGTGTACCTATATAATACTATTAAAATGCAAATTCCATAAGTACCTATATAAATCTCGTCTCATGGCATTCGCACTCCTCCATAACGGCTCGACCAATTTTTTTTTTTTATGTGTATACATAACAATGTGGTACCAAGGTAAGTATAAGAATAAATAGATGGGTGACGTTTGAACTAACCGTATCCGTGCTTCAGAGGGCTACTAAAAAGTTGGCCATGGTTTTTAACCGACTTCAAAAAAGGAGGTTATGTTCTCGAGGCGTCTAAAGCGGTAACTAGTAAAAAATTAAACGTATTTTTATTCGGGAATATCCGCGATTTACCTTATATTTGTCGAAAGAATCTACTTGGACTGTTCCTTGCACATGGAACCTACCACCTATTAAACCCTACAGAAACTCCCGCAGATGCACATCCCATGGGATTTGCACCCTCAGTGCCCTGCCTTTGAGACTATTATAGCCCCCGGGAACCTGTCACGGTGCTCACAGAGACGGAGTCGAAAACCAGCCGATGCACCGTGCCGTCTTCATCGGAATCGGTATCAACGCATACGTTTGTGCAGTATAATGCACAAATTATACATACAGTATACAAATAATACGCAAATCATCGCGCACCAGATCATGGGAAATGGAGCAACAATGATTTACGTATCCAAAATCCAGCTAACTATCATGTTCTGAAGAGTGTTAGGGCTGCCCCGCGCCCTGCGCACCAGGGACGCACACCTCTTGCGCATAGTATCGTAAAAGCAATCAACGTGTGCGTCCGTGAACATCCTAGATGCGCTACGGAAGTGAGGCAACCACACCAGCACTTTGAACACATTATTATATTGGATACGCTGGGCGTCGTAGGATCCTTGCGTGTAATTTCCCCACAGGCTGTAAGTATAAAATGTTGTGCAGTACGCGAACAACAGTGTAATTTTAACAGTGAGTAGGGTGCAAACCTGTGAGCCAGAATATTTGCTCTCACTGACAATGCCCTCCGCTCTCACTCAATGTCTGCATCATCATTGAGGTTGGGATTAATATATGGCCTAAATATTTGAAATTATATGATAACATAAGTATATAATGATGTACTTATATCATACTAATTAATTTAAAAGCGTTACTTGTTTGATTAACAAAATGAATGCAATAATCTCCATATTGAATTATTAGGTTCTTTAAAACATTCCATTCTTTGAATCCGTTCATTATTTATCGGTATTTGCACGCACCACATCACTACAGTTTGCGTCTGTGGAAGTGCAATAAAATGTGTAGGAACGATGAATTCTTTATTTGTGTGCGTATCTTTTTGAATGTGTTGCGAGTTTATTATAGTGTGTGTTCATAGAAACATGAAGAATTTACATTAGACATTTGCAAGAGTGTGGGTGAAATTGTATCTGTGTGTGTTTACTTCGCCTCCCGCACCCCGCAAAAGTGCCACGAAAAATGTGTTCGGGGCATCGACGCGATACTAACTCGATTCTAATTACTCTGAGGCTTGTGAGCGTTACCGTCGTAAACTCAAGTGGAACGCTCACTACGACCCACCTACCTGAATGGGTCGTCCTTATGCCTGATTTACACGTATTAAGTTGCAAGTTGGTAACTAAATCTTTACTAAAGTTTAAGTAAATTATTGCGTGTAAACAAACATTTTAGTAGTAAGTTCCAAGTTAAAATTTACTACTTAAGTGAATAAGTAAAATTTTTCGTTTACACGTATTAAGTTGGTAACTAAATCTTTACTAAATTTTAGTAAATTATTACGTGTAAACAATCACTTTAGTAGAAAGTCCCAAGTTAAAATTTAGTACGCAACTTATGAAGTAGAATAGAAACTTTTCTATTTTTCGGGTAAGTAGGTGGGCGTGGTTTATTCTTGATACGTTTGGACACACACATGTATAATGCACGTTTGCAGGTGTGCGTGCAAAGGTATAGCCATAGATCATACCATAGATAATATACAAATATATTATGAGTGAAGTAGTTTTCGTTGTACCAACGTATATTTAGGGTTGCCAGAAATACGGGATTGTTCCAGAATTTGTATTGTCCTGGAATTTTTAAATACCTACTACGCTGTAGGTATTAATATTTGCAATCAAGTGTTTTTTTTTTACTTTTCCTAGTATACTGCCGTATAATTAAGTGATTCGAGAGCTATTTGACTAATAGTCTCGGGATTTTTTAGATCAACGGAGAAATTTAGGGGTAATTTAAGCCTGTATCTCGCATTCTTTTTTTTAGCGGCGAATTGTTCAATGGGTCCCAGGTCCCAGGACCTGTGTAGGTCAACCGGGGTAAATGGGATTCTTTCTCACTAAATCCTCGTGGTTGTCACATCGACACATGACGGGAAACCTGGGCTCTCCTGTGGAATCTGCACCAGGAGTCCTTCAGAGCGTTTCCTTCGGAGCCTGCCACTGGGGGTGCATTGTAGTCCCCCGGAAACCAGACACGGTGCTTACGGGGATGGAAGGCAATAAACAAGTAAAATGGTTAATTATTTACATCAAACACAAATTCAGTAATCAAGAATGACACGAAGTCATTTACTTTTCTATATCTAATATTATAATTATAGTTCTATATATATTATAAAAAAGAAATTTTAAAATAATCTGTATTAGTTGTCTATATAATTTAATCCTAAAAATAAATTCGTTGTCCGTCGCTACAAAGTACTATGAAATCGTCACGGATCGTGCGACCGTCCATTGGGGCGAACTAAAGATTTTAACTAAAATTTAGTAAAAACGACGTGTAAACGCATACTTAAAATTAAGTCACTTAAAATTTAGTTACCTACTTGACAACTTAATACGTGTAAATCAGGCAATCGTCCTGAGCTTCGCGTGAGCGTAAGTCATGAAGAAATCCTTCAATCGAGGCCTGAGCAGTATTGCAGTCCCTCCAGCAGCGGTGCCACATTGACTAAGGACCTAGGTACATCGAAGTGTTGAATAGTTTGGACAGCAACGCCACTATGTCGATCCGACTACAGGACGAAAGCACGAAACCAATCCCATTGCAGCGAGGTGTGAGACAAGGAGACGTTATTTCTCCGAAACTGTTTCCAAACGCATTGGAAGACGTTTTCAAGCTCTTGGACTGGAACGGATTCGGCATCAACATCAATGACTAATACATCACTCACCTACGTTTTGTCAATGATATAGTTATTATGGCAGAGTCACTGGAGGACCTCAATACGATACTCAGCGACTTCAGTATCACCTCACTGAGTTTCTTGCCGGTTCTTCTCAGTGGGGGCGCGTTGTGAACCGGTGGCGGTGGTAAAAACAGCCCTCTTGAGCTCGTCGACACGGTGCCCTTAAGGCTGGAGTGCTAGAAGCGTTCGCCTCCTCTTGCCCAGTGAAGTTGTAATGGCCATCTGCGGCCAACAGCGTCATTAATCCAAAGAAAAAGCGTTTTCCAACAGGTGGGTCTTAAAATGAACATGGACAAGACTAATATCATGTCTAATGTCCATGTTACACATGTACTGGTAGTTGTTGGGAATGATACACTAGAAGTTGTTGACCACTACGTATAATTGGGACAAACTATCCAGTTAGGTCGGTCCAACTTCAACAAAGAGGTCGCGTGAAGAATCCAATTCGGATCAAAATGAACTCGTTCAGGAAACTACGTGAAGTGTTCTCGTTCGAAATACCGCTATGCCTGAAGTCAAAGTTTTTAACCAGTGATAGCAAATGGTACTGAGACTTGACGACTTGACTTGTTCTTTTTTTTTTGGGAATGATAGACGCTGTTGGCCGCAGATGGACATTACAGCTTCACCGGATAATAGGAGGCGAGCGCTTAAAGCGCTCTAGCCTTTACGGCAGAAGTAGCGACGAGCTCAAGGGCACCTCAGGGATGCACGGCCTCGGCTTGGGCTGTCTCTTAAGAGAGGGCTGAGTTTACCACCGGTTCACAACGCGCCCCCACTGAGAAGAACCAGCAAGAAACTCAGTGGGGTGATGCACGTCGTTGAGGTCGCATACGTACGACCCTTCGGCCTCGCCGGCGAGACCGGTGTCTGATAGCTATTGTAGCATACGGTTGTCGGGGCGGGTTCGGCGCATCCCGGTCCAATAGGACCGTCATGGGGTCAGGAGGGTCGAGCAGTACGTGTCGTGGTCTGCGGCGCGAGTCAGAAGGACTAGGGGCATAATCGGCGGCGGCGCGGATTAAGGGGGTAACATGCGCCAATGACCTTGAGAATCTGGCCGCTCCGGCCGAGAGTTGTCATCGTAGAGGCCGCTACCAGCAAATATGAATATTACATTTGAAAAATCATAGACTACAAATATGCAGATGTGTCGAATGGAGTTTTCTTAATTTTGCCTATTCCGTTATAGAATGAAATGATGCAGTTTAATAACGGTAACCCACTGTTTTATATCTTGATTTATACCTTGGCGTGTCACCTAATTACAATCTGACAACCCTACCACTTACAGTAGTAACGTAGTTGACGTGTTGCATCAGGATACGGATTATTGCATTTCAAATATGAAATATTTGGAATACCAAACTTCATATCAAAGGTTCAGTCCGTCTATTATAGAATGGCCAATGCCTGACTAGTGAGAATTATACATACTTCTATTCTGTTGTTGGTGGTTATTAGGTCCGGTTACAACCGGAACGCACTTCGACCCAGCTGAATACATTGTGCCTGCCATTCGGAATCCATTTACATTCGTACTACTTATAACTTACAGTCACAGCGGATTTTTGTGTGTCTGAAGTTAGGCTTGACGAACCATTGCGCAAGTACAGTTGTGAGTTCTGAATACATAAACATAAAAATAGCTACTGCGCAGCGTCTTGCCGTGACTACTGTAAGCGTACTTGAAATGAAAATATGCACAAAGTTCTAAGGTTTCTGTTCTGCACGTCAAAACGAAAGCGATTAACAGAGCCTTCAAAATATAGTTTTTTTTTAAAAGGGACCTTTTTAACATATTTCCTAAATTAGTTCCAAATTCTCTAACCAATAAACATCCATCTGATAATTGAGCTTTTTGATTCCTGGAAAAAATGAACTGTAACCAAATTGATGATTGATTGCGATGTTCGAGTATGACAAAGAGAGTGACTTAAGATGCTGCAATGCATACCAGTGGCCCTGATGAGATCTAGCGGTATTATTAAAGAAGCGTGTAACTGTAATGTTTTCTACTCTAATGCGTATATTATCTTTAAGAGCGGCACAAGTACCCAAATTTTGGAAGCTTGCTAGCTTCCAACCTTAATCAAGACCAGATACCCAACGTCGACCCAAGTCGTGCAGACCCAAAAATCATAAATTATTTTTATTGCGACAATTAGTTCCGTGATAAGAATAATAGCACCCATCCATCTCCTACCGTTGGGTGTCCGTAAAAGGCGACTAAGGAAAAACAAGAAGACGAGCAGCAGCGTCGTTTTATTGGATTACCTACCTACCTATCTGTGATCCCCAACCGCCTGCCAGGCGTGGGGATTATGGCAACCCTTCCCCTCTAAGGGAGAGAGGGCCTTCTTTCAACAGTGGACGTTTCGGCTGCTGATGACGATGTAGATGAGTTCCGTGATCGACTCCGTAATGGCCATCGAACTGAAACTATGATAAGATACTTAACTTTTTCCATAATTAAGTACAGGTAAAAATGACCCAGACCCAAGACAAACAGATTATGTTCATGCACATGAATGTTTGTCCTGTGTGGGAATCGACCCCAAGACCTTAAGGTCAGCGGCCAGAGTAGCAAACTACAAAATCAACGGACCTGTATGGTTATTCAATATACGTGGCTGCCAAAGGAATCCGTAGCACTGTTTGTTTGAACGCACGAATTCAGTAATAGTCTTTTTTAGTGGAAGTTTCAGTTTTCAATCAAAATAGTTTGAACGACGTTCCGGGCGCTTACCCCGCCCGCATGTATTTTGGGCCAGCACGTGCAAGGGATTGTCGTCCTAAAGGTGATAGACCGTTCGTGACCGCGAGAGTACGTAACGTAACTTCATCTTGAGTTCTGTACCCATCGCGAGGTTTGAACTACGCGGAGCATTTGACATTTTATTTTATTTTATTTATTCTTTAGCACACTTAAATATGTACAAGGCGGATTTAATGCCTTAGGCATTCTCTGCCAGTCTACCTTTGGATGATGCAGAGGGTAATAGTGGTAGGTGCATAGGTAATGTAAAATTTAAATAGATATTTAATTTACATTGATTCTAATAAGTAATCTGGTTTTAGAGTAACTAACATTTTAACGCGGTGGTATTTTTTCTCGTGCCGGCCAACAACACCATCAGTTTATTGTTAGGAGACTTAGTTAAGTAACAAGGTATTACCTGATAGTAATCGAAGCACCTACCCATAGAAAAGTCTCTTCCTGTCCCTGTCATCCAAAACTATAATTATAGCTTTTTGGTCCGATAGTTTTTTTGCCAGCTATAGTGACCTTCTACTTATGTTACATAGCGGAAGAAATCTAAGATTAAAGTGGCGCCACCTAGATAGCACATGAGTAACCTTCCAACTTAAGCATCCAGATGTCTCAAAAGTAATTAAAGATAAAAGTAAAGATTTAATGTATTGTGAAACTGTCGATGGTGTGTCTAATAAATAAAATTAAAATAAAATAAAAGACGAGCAACTGTCTAATGCAACTGTCCGTAGGTAAGCGTGTCGCTCACCACCAAGCCAACAACCCAGGTACTTGACTCGTTGCTAAGTTGCAAAAACCAACATGATAGTAATAATAACACCAACGATAATGGATAATGGAACGCGAAAGTCTAAAAGTATATAATAATAACACCGTTCATGTTTTGACAAAAAAAAATCATAATGTAAAAGGATATCATAATGTATGTCATTTTGTCGACCTACACAGTATTAAATACGATTTCAATTAGTAAGATCATATATGACTCTGATACGCTTTAAAAGTTAGGCATAATACTCGGCATCGATACTTTCGCATACTCTATGATGAACCAAAAATATGGTATTACTATAAAAATATCTTTAATTAAATATAGAAGTATAGATTTCATTTGAAATGATTTATAATGTTATAATTATACCATATGTAACATATCTTAATTAAAAATATGTTCAATATCATTTAAATTAAATTCGTCTTGTCAAAAAAAATTCGAGCACGTCCACCCTCCATAACAGTCCACGAAAGACTGATGAAAGGCGATCGCGGGGGCGCTGCAAGGGGAAATCCATCGCGTACGTGGTTTTTCTATAATTTCTTGTAAAACATGAATGAAATTAAGAAATGTAATCAATACAAATTGTGGAATAGGTTATTATGCTTTTTATAGTCCAAGTTTGACGTGTATCCGATGAACGGATATTGAACGCTAACACAATTCATACCCAACGTAGTACATTTTTTAAATACATATTGCTTGAAAACATTTTATTTAATCCAATATCTAATCAATAAAACTATTTGCTGAAGATCTGAGGTATAAGTACATATAATTTTCATAGCCAATGCAATAGCGGATTGATCCATCGAACTCTTTAAACTAAGGCTATTTTTGCAATTTTACCGCTGTTACCCCCTTAAACTGTTCGCGTGACGGGACGCGGATTCAAAGTAGCGTTTCGACGCTTCTTTGAGGAACTTACAAAGGGGATCTAACTTGAAATCGGAATGCAGATCTACGTTCCGCATGTACCACGGGGCACCGACGGCACGTCGGAGGAAACTATTCTGGATAACCTGGAGGCTATAGATATGGGTGCGGGCGGCGTGCGCGAAAACTACATTCGCGTAAGTCATGATAGGGCTGAGACGTGGTCTCTAACTGCGGCCTTTTATAGAAACTCAGAGTCACACGAGCTATGGAGAGAGCTATGATCGGAGTTTCTTTGCGCGACAAAATCCTTAATAAGGAGATTCGCCGAAGAACCAAGATCATAGCATAGCTCTTAAAATCTGCAAGTTGAAGTGGCAATGGGCAGGCCACATCGCTCGGAGAAGCGATAACCGTTGGGGAAGAAAGCAGAAAGGTTCTCGAATGGCGACCACGCACCGGAAGACGCGTCCCATCGTATTGTGAGAGGAATAAAGGGAGAGAGAGTTCGCTTGGGTCTACGCAAGCGCTTGTGCGCATATCTCCCGCTTAGATAGCTGATCTTGTGAAAGATTGGCCGTGTGGTCGTATTGGCCAGGAAGACATTATAATTTTTATTTCAGACGCAGCTCCCCCTGCGCTATTTTTACGTTAACGAAACTTTTAATAACAGACATTCGCATCGAATAAATAACCTCCTTTTTTAGTCGGTTAAAAACTGGGACCCACTTTTTACTTGCTCTCCGAAGCACGGACCCGTTTAGTTCAAATGTCGTTAAACGGTCACCCATCTATTTAATGACCTTACCTAACGTTGCTTAACCCGATCGATTACAAAACCTTGATAACAACTCTCTATGAGTGTTCCCTTACTAATATTTATTATATTATAAAGAAAAATTGATATTGATGAAGTACCCATTTTGACTTTAATCCCCTCACCCAAAAGAACCGTGCTAGATTACGGGATAAAAAGTATCCTATGTCCTACCTCGTAGTAAGATCACAAATCATGCCAAGTTTCATTTGAATCCATTCAGTAGTTTCGGCGTGATGCGCAGCCGTGATACCTACAGACAGACAGACAAACAGACAGACAAAAATTTAAAAACTTACATTTTCGGCCTCAGTATCGGTTATAGAATGCCCTCCAAATATAATTTTCAAAATATCTTCAATGTACAGAATTGGACCTGTTACAGTTTTATTATAAGAATAGATATGAAAAGTTAAAAACGTACCTATACTTACCTACTGGCAGTGGCGGTCCGAGAGGGGGGGTCGTAGGGGTCATGACCCCCCCCAAAATCCCAAAATCTTACACGTCATATCGACAAATTTAACTTCCTTCTTTGAAACAATTAAATCAAAATATAGGTTATCAAAATAATTTTGATAAACAAGGATGTGAGCAACCATGTTAGAAGAGCGGCTGAAAGGTTTAGCTCCTCTAAATATTTTTCTGGCAACCTCTTTGTTCTCTTTGTCTTTTTGTTGGTAAGAACAGCACCCTCCCGTCTCTTGCTGTTGGGTGTGCGCAAGAGGCGACTAAGAGAAACCAAGAAGACGGGCAGCAGCGTCTTCTGTTTGTTGAGGTACAGGTCAACTTTACTGAGGGATTATGGCAACCTCTCCCTTCTATGGGGGAAGCCTTTGCTAAGCAGTAAAGGTTTTTCGGCTGTTGTTGTTGTTGAACCTCTTTGTCGAAGTTGGATTAACTTAACTGGATAGTCTGTCCTAGGTAAAGAAAGTGGTTAACAAATTCAAGTGTGTCGTTCCCAACGACTATCGGAACGGCTACATGGACATTAATGATCTTCGTCTTGTCCGTGTTCATTTTAAGACCAACCTGTTGGAAAACGCTCCTGAGGTCATATCGTATTGAGTCCTCCAGCGACCCCGCCATAATGAGTACATTAGCGAAGGTGAGTGATATGAATTCGATGCCAAATGCCTTTTTCAGTCTAAGAGCTTAAAAACGTCTTTCAATGCGTACGTGAACAGTTTCGGAGGAATAAAGTCTCCCTGTCTTACACTTCTCTGCAATCGGATTGATTTTGTACTCTCATTCAGTAGTCGGATCGGCATGGTAGCGTTGCTGTGCAAACACTTCAACCCTTCGATATACCGTCAATGTGGCTTCGCTGGCTACCTCCTAGGTTTTCATTGAATCCTGAGCTTTTTCGTAGTCCTTAAACGCTAGACATAATGGCTGATTATACTCCTCGGTCTTCTGTATAAACTGGCGAAGCGTATGAATGCAGTCTAAAGTTGGAAGTCATCAAACCTGCGTTCAAGTCACGACGTTTCATAATGACTCTCGAAAACAGCTTAAAGGCGTGGCTCAGGAATGAGATAGGCGTAAAATACTTAATATTTGTTTTTAAGAAAATTTCCACCACTCATGTGCCAATCTTCTGGCGTATACCTTCGTAAGGCGGAATTAAATAACTTCTGGAATAATGAAATGACCGGTTTTCCACCCACTTTCAGTATTTGTAATTCTGTCATCTGGCGCCTTGTTGTTCTTAAGCTGTTACAGAACCATTCTAATCTCGTACAGGCTGACGGATGACCCCGGTGTGGTATTAGGTTAGTTCGGCTCTGGTGTCCTGAGATGTATAACTGCCCATAAAACTTCTCGAGCTCTCACTATATTTCCAGTTTAGATGAGATGGCACTACCATATTCGATCTTCAGCTTGGTCATTCGGCTTTACCTAATATATGAATTATTTGCAAACACTTGAGACGCCTTCGTTTCGCTTAATACATGCCATAATAGTAGAAGGCAAGTGTAACAGCGATTTATAAATTCGTCATATTCCGTCATATTAGCTGAAGATTGCAGTCTTATCCCAATCCAGTTTGCATTAACTTAATGGTTGTATCGGAGAGCTTCTGAAGCTTTTTTGTGGCGTGGGGTCCTAAAAAGCTTGGATCCGCAGTTATGCATTATATGTTGAGCTAGCTAGACGATTGTGTATTCGGGGTTCAGGATTAAAGTGGATCCCGGTCGAAGCGTGGACTTCATTAGACGAGACCTTTTAAGCTTGACATTGATATTCGATGTCCCTCTTACAATGGTGATCGCTATCAGTTTAAACCTAACCGATCACGGAGACATAATTGAATATGTGCTTCTTGTTCGTTTTGATGAAGTCGATCTCATTTTTATAAATAAGGTTCATCGCATTGAGTCCTTCCTTCTCTATGAATTGGACCAGCCCCTGGCCCCTTTTGGTCCCGCCACTCATACTCATACGACTCCACTCCCAACTCATCGCCATTCCACGAGCGCACCTTCGCGTTGAAGTCCGCCCATAACAACGATGAAGTATGCTTCTGGAGGTATGTATGGCTTGTGCTATCTCTTCATACAAAGCCTCTATTTCCTCGTCAGGGTGTGCAGATTCCGAGCGGTTATTCTGAGTATAACCTTAAACTGTTAATGCTATCCTGCTCGACGCACTATCGACTTATAAGACTTTGTTAATTAGGGACTTACGGACGAGAAATCCAATACCAACATGTTCAGTCTCCTTCTCGGAAGAAGAGCATATTGCCGAAATCAAGGGTTATCGTATCCTATCCCTCTCTTTGTTTATCAGATATTGAAAATTCACACCCTTCGCCACTGGTAGCGGGCATCTTCAAAAAGGGGGGGGGGGGGGTTATAAATAGATATTTATATAGATACATAACCCTCGCCCACGACATATTGCCCTAGACCAATGGCCTGTCCAGTATGACCCCCCCCAAAAACTTTGGCTGCGACCGCGCCTGCCTACTGGTACGCTAAAGATTGTGCTATAAATGTAGATACCTACCTACATAAATGAATAGATAAAATAAAACTTTGTAATAAGATTGAAAGGATTTAATGAATAGGAAAAAACAAACATTAAAAAAGTGCCAATTGACACCAGGTAACTTTAACCTACTAGAACAAGGGTATCACTAAGAAATTTATGAGGTGGTACCTCTAAGTTCAGAGGAGCAGGCCCTTTTCGGGTTCTGCCTATGTTGTCGTAATGACTGCCATGACAAGGGCAATAAAAGCCTCCTGGGTAATCACCTGAATTCGGTATAGGTATGCATCCTAAGTGGGTACAAACCCCAATCACTACAAGCCACTCTGGCTTTATTGTACGATCCTCGGCAGTTTGCGGATCACGTAGTGCAGTGAGCGGTGTGTTTGCTTCAAGGTCCATATCCGCTTGAGTCCTGTTTTTAATAAACAACGGTTTCCCACGCCATTTGAAGGAAGAACAAGCACCTGGAGCTATGTTAGATATGTCCACTTCTATGGAAGCCATTGCTAGGATATCCGCAGCAGCATCCATAAAAGATACATAATGAATAATTGTTGCTTTAGTGCCGTACGCTCCACACAGGAGGGCAAAAAAACCAACAACATAAGTAAATCCCGGTTTATCTTTTCCCTGGCCCCAGTCTGTTTTCCTTACATCTTTAAATTCATCTTTACGATATGCGTCGAAATTCGGAAATTCTATGTCGCGATGTAGACGAGGGTGTTTATTAAATCTTACTTGAGTCCACATGGTTGATAAATACGGAGGACAGACATTGGTCGTACCTATCTTGATTGGAAATCTACCTGTAGATCTGTAGTTGTAAGGAAATATTTTTTGTTTATTGTCATGCGTGTTTCCGAGTTGGACAGTCTTGAAAGCATCACGGCAGCACGTATTCCAGAATGTCACGCTCCCGTAACGAACAAAGCAGCTATTCATAAAATTCATTATATAAAGCACAATTAAATATAAGATACTGATTCATAAGTCATTGCATACGAAATACTTGCATACATACACTGAATCAGTAAATCACCACATACATTCAGTAATAAAATAAATTTTGGCTGGACGTAACGTAACGTATTGAAGTAATTAAACAAGATTTGAAGGCTTCGATTTGATCTATGTCTATGATTGCCATCAAAATTGACTGTAATTTCGAATTAGATACTTAAAATTAAATATAAAGACAAAAGAGTTGACATACTTTACCAAAAATGACTTGTATAAAAAAAATCATCATCAGCCGAATGCTTAGAGGCTCAGAGTAATTAGAGTGGTATCTCCTCTAAGGCTTAGAGGAGATACTACTCTGAGGCCGAACGAGACGTCCACGGCTAGACAAAGACCTCCGCTTTAGAATGCCATAATCCCCACACGCTTGGCAGGCATCTTGAGGATCGCAGAATAGTAGGTATATAATATTTTGGGACAATCCACACACGATCACCTGATCCCAAACTAAGGCAGAGCCTGTACTATGGTAACCAGACAACTGATACTAATATACTTTTTTTTGCCAATACATACTTATATATCTTGGTGGGAATCGAACCCACGACCCATCGGTTGGCCGACAGGGTCTCTAACCACTAGACCAACGGGCCCGTCGTATTACATACTCTTTGGTATAGTGAATGCTGTAGAAAGATGCTGCTGCATGTCTTCTTGGCTTCTCTTATTCGTCTCCTACAACACCCAACGGGAGGAGATAGGTAGGTGCTATTCTGAACCGGACACCCCAGGGGAAGAAAATACTTATGAAAAATATAAGAAAATAATCTTTTTTTTTACTATCTACTTATAAGCTAGTGCTTGACTGCACTGCAGTCCCACCCGATGAAAAGCGGCGACGCAATCGAGGATGGTAAAGCACACTAGCTTATTAAAAGCCTATTCACTCTAGTCTTGAAGACACCCACATTGTAATCGGGCGGGAAAACCGACGCAGGCAAACTGTTCCAGTCCTTAGCAGTCCTTATTATAAAAGAAGAAGCAAACCGCTTGGTCCGGACTGAAGGCACGTTTACCACACCGTTTTTTTCCACATAAAGATGAGTCAACATGAAATTATACATACATACCTACATAGATAAGTAGGTATAAGTACACTATGTAACAGTAATTAATTAGTCATAGTATTCATTGAATGCTTAAATCATCAATGGGTCACGATTACTCCCATGTCAAACAGTTCATGGTTGTCTGTGAAGTTTACGCCGTGGTACCTACATATCTTCTCAGCCTCTTCATCTTAAGTATGTTTAGGCATAATACTTACGACATGGTACCTACCTTCTATGGGTGAATAAAAGTTAGTTTGTTGTTAGTCATCTATTACCCTAGAAAAATTGTGACCCATGTAATTTTTTTTTTCATGTATAGTTGAGGTATGATATCACTTCCATACTATTTACTTTTATGCAGTACTTTGTACATTTTCTAATTGATTTACAAAGGTACACGCAGACTACTAAGCCGATACACGTCACGTTCGTTACAATTTCGTGTCTTCGCTTTTCGTGCGCTAATGGCATATCTATTGTATAAAATATCATTGTCTGTAGCAGTAACCTATAGGTCTATGTAGTATGTAGCCAACCACCTCATAATATACCGATGTAGCCAACAGACGTACTAGAGATGATGTAACCTAAGCTTTGACGAACCCGTTAGTCTAGCTAGTGGTTAGACGGACTTACCTTTACTTACCGCAACCCGCTATCTTGTGGTGGGTTCGCTTTTTACATGTCCATCTGAGGTATAGATCATCTTGCAGACAATCAGGTGATCGGCCTGCATTGTCCTAGCCAGTAAGGAACAACTACACAAAGTTGTTGCCCCCGGATTCAAACCCCGCGACCTCCGGTTTGCAAAGCATGCGGTTTCCCACTGCGCTACGGTTGTTCCACTTTAATCACCCAGGTGATCAAAGTGGAATAGACCGAGTCTACAAATATATGTAAGTACTTATGTATTTATATAAAAATCCTACAAGTATTTGTATCAGTTGTCTTGTTGCCATAGTACAGACTCTACCTAGTTTTATATCAGACTAGCTGACCCACGCAGCTCCGCCTGCGCTATTTTTACGTTAACTAAACTTTTAATAACAGACATTCGCATCGAATGTCTGCGAAACCAGACCTTCTTTTTTATAGTCGGTTAAAAACTGGGACCCACTTTTTACTTGCTCTCCAAAGCACGGACCCGTTTAGTTCAAATGGCGTTAAACGGTCACCCATCTATTTAATGACCTTACCTAACGTTGCTTAACCCGATCGATTACAAAACCTTGATAACAACTCTCTATGAGTGTTCCCTTACTAATATTTATTATATTATAAAGAAAAAATCGGACCAAGCGTATAACCAAGTACCCATTTTGACTTGAATCCCCTCTCCTAAAAGAACCGTGCTAGATTACGGGATAAAAAGTATCCTATGTCCTACCTCGTAGTAAGATCTCAAATCATGCCAAGTTTCATTTGAATCCCTTTAGTAGTTTCGGCGTGATGCGCAGCCGTGATACAGACAGACAGACAAAAATTAAAAAAATTACATTTTCGGCCTCAGTGTCGGTTATAGAATGCCCTCCAAATATAATTTTCAAAATATCTTCAATGTACAGAATTGGACCTGTTACAGTTTTATTATAAGTATAGATGACCGTGCATGGATTGTCCCAGGATATAATTATTATTATTGACCCACCGCCTCATAAGTCCGAACATTGTTAACTAATAATTTCTCCGAATAGGTGATCAATGTTAGCTGCATTAGTTGATGGTGTTAAGTGGTGCTAGTGTGGTGTGGCCACATCCACACTACATTGGGTACACGTGCCAAGGCTCTGTGACGTAATGCGTGAAAGTACGCAACAGTGCGCCCCAAAGCGGTCAGTTTTGCGATTGCACACCGTGGCAGAAGACGCGCGAACCCGCAAGTAAGTATGCAGTTTTAATATTATATCGATGGTTTTTAGGATAGAAAGTAGGCATGTATCAGCGAATGTTTTTAATCGATTGAACATATTAAGTAGTATAGATTTACAACTATTTATCAGCTTCGCAAGTGCGCTCTCCTATTCTGTTCTCAAACTTATTTTGTTATGCCTTTTTTTAAAGATTGAATATAATACTATTTTGACGGGCCTGTTAGTCTAGCGGTTAGACACCCTGGCCGCTATCCAATAGGTCGTGGGTTTGATTCCCACCAAGTGTCTGGGTGTTTTGTATTTAAGTAGTTAAGTATGTATTTTCAAAAAACAGAGTACCTATAATAACACCAGCCCTTGTTTATGTCCCACTGCTGGGCACGGGCCTCCCCACAAGATGAGGGGGCTTAGGCCATAGTCCACCACGCTGGCCAAGTGCGGGTTGGCAGAGTACCTATAGTGTATTAGCACGTATTAGTATCAGTTGTCTGATTTACATAGTAAAGGCTCTGCTTAGTTTGGGATCAGATGACGGTGTGTGGATTGTCATAGAATATTATTATTATTATTTTCAATGTTTTTTTATAGAATATAGAAGTACAAATGCTATATACACATGATATAATCTCCGTCTCCTAAACAACGTGTGCCAAGCAGTGGCGGATTTATAAATAGCGAACATCAACAGAGGTGTAGTAGGTGGTAGGTCCCTTGTGTAAAAGACCGTCCAGGTAGGTACCTACCAACCTACCATTGCAGTGTCAAGTAGATAATTTTTTCTACAAGCTGTGTGTAAACATTGTTGTGTTCCGGTGTAAAGGACACTAGATAGTAAAACTCAGTACAACATAACAGTACATCGTACTCTACTCGAATCCCTTAGCCCCCGTTTGCATTGCAGTAAATCCAGTACTGGTTTTAATAGTAAACGATCAAAACCCGTACTAAACCCCGCATGTGTTCTATACATTATTTAGTCCTTCCTTCGAGATCTACATTTCACACCAGCTCCTCTAGCGGAATCTACTGGAAGCGTGGGATTTTTATGTGTTGTTCTTTTTAGAATGGAAAGCTCATTGCTTGTGGTATTGCTGGCTGGAGCTTGCTGGTCAGCACCAGCAGACGAGCCAGTGCGCATCGATCTTCCAGTGTACGATCAACCCCAGGCCAGCTCGGATTTGATCATAGCGCAGCCATTGCAGCCCGAGAATTACCCCGGTGGTGAAGTCCTGATAGGAGATGTTGGTGCTGGAAATTTCGTTACATACAAACTACAGGCAGTCTCTGGCTTGTTGGATAGCAAGGCGAAGGTAATTGACTAGGTACTAAAGATTTAAACTCTCTATTTCGTGCCGTGGTTGGAGTACAAGACGCAACGCGAAAAGTTGCGTTCGAATCTTGTAGCTTCTGAGCAAGACACCACCTAAATACGAGCAGCAGTGTAAGCATTACCTACTGTTCTGAGATGAGGGTCTAATACGGGTTCCAAAAATTAACGAAATCGATCAAACTCAAATTTTAATAGTTTTATAATAGTTACCGCTAGACATTGCTGTGAAATAAATGGAGAAAAGTAATAGTATCTGGAGAAATTATATATTCGAAAAATGGGTTTAGGTACCTAGTTACTTCGTCTCAGTTGACGACCCGTACTCCATAAAAAGTATCTAATGGGCAACTATGTCTTGCATAAACTATATACTTAATATAATAATAATAACTAATACCTATCTTGTGTCACAACTCACAATTAACAGTGTACTGGAACTGTCAATGGGCATGCATGTCGCTTACCATCAGAAGAACGTCTTGTTTACCTCGCCACTAAATTGAATAGAAAATAAAACCAAATCACGATTCTCAAACGTTCATCTTGTTGCGCCATACCTCCGCCAATATTATTAGGTGTGATGCGATGTGGAAATTGAAATGATCTAATAACTAATGGTTTGAATAATATATAAGCATTGGTCGTAGGCGAACTTCGATTTTGGCGGGCCGTTCTCAGCGCCTGTGACGTCACAGGAGACGGTGCTGCAGGAAACCGAAGGCATCGACAGCAAACCGCTGTCCTTCAAAGAGAATATACAAAATATTGTCGCGGGCATTTTCCAGGTACATATCTGAACTACTTACATAAGTACATTATTAATGTCTTTACACATTGGGAGATACATAGTTCGGAGGCGTTATTATTCTAAGGTTCGGAGAATGGACTTGACGTACAATAAAGGCGATCTCCGTTTCTAATGCAAATAGACCTGCCCCCCTAGACAATGTAACATTCTACAATCGTTATCGCTAATAGAAAGTATAAAAATGTATGAGTATGACATATGTCATCGAAAAATCACGTGACAAATTATAGGGAATTGGCACCGTTAGCGAATGAAGAAATAGATTCGCTATGAAGCGATTGCATCTTGTCTAGGCCCTCTGTACATGCATCAATATGTTTAAGTCTATTAATTGATCTGAAATCCAAACCATCCAAACGAAGATATATCCACTAAATACCTACTTTCTCACAATCACACTTTTTAACAGCCTAAGCCGATAGTGGACACAATAAGCGAATCAGAAAAATATGGAAACACTGGAGACAAATTTTACAGCACAGGAAAAGCATTAGTGGGTGGTGCTGAAAATGTCTCAAACCTCGTTAACTCGGTTCTAGAGGTAATCTTGCCATATTATTATTAAATAATCGTTGCACGTCTCTTGGCGTAATTATTAGTAAACCCTGCATGCCACTGATTATTTTTTGGATTTTCTACGTCCAAATCACAACTTTTTATTCCGATTAGGGGTCGTCCATTAATAACGTGAGGCTCGAAAGGGGGGGGGGGGGAGCGAATCCGAAAAAATCACAAAATATCACCATGAGGGGTATAATGAGACATCACGTGTATTTATTTTTCGTTGAATGCACGATTTCTAAACCAAACAGCGGCACGCGGCCTTGACTCACCGTTGCCGGCAACGACTTCCCCTTCAACATTTAATCAGTTACCTGTATTTAAAGATAATATTCCGAAAATTTCAATATACTTACTTAGTTTGTACAAAAAATACACGTGATTTTGGGTTTTTGGCTGGTAGTTTAAAACCTCACCACATATCACCATGAGGGGGGGAGGGGTTAAAAAGTTGCTAAAAAACATCACGTGATTAATGGACGACCTCTTAGCAATGCGCGTACTTACATAGTCAATTCTCATTTTTTATGGGATTTTGTTTATATGCATTATTTATGCCCTTTACTTCTAAATGTCTAAGCCTTAATAGAATAATCGGAGTGAAGGGGTAGATTAGATTGTAGAATAATATAATATTAGGTAGGTACCCACTGTTTGGTGGTAAACATAGCATGAAGTAACAGTACCTAACTCCCCAACAATATTCTGTGTAACTTCCAATTAAAAATTACTTACTTTTGCAGGTCCCAGCTACGATACTTAAGAAGATCTCCCGCGTCACCACGGAGAAGTTAAATAATTTGGGTGGAAGGCTCATCGGTTTATAATAAGCTTTAGATTTTGGTGTCTGTGCCCATATGTACCATTGCAAACAAGATGTAATGCTGATACTCGTACGAGTGTGAAGTGTAACCAAATCAAATTTTATTTGTAATAAGTACAAGAACAGTTCATAATAAAAAAGCCGGTCAAGTGCGAGTCGGCCTCACGAACCATGAGTTCCGTACCAGTTTAGGATGCCTAAAAGTTAGTTTGCTATTCATTTAACAGTTCAGCTAGCAAATCCAAAACGGCATAAACTAACTTGCTTGCTAAACTGGTATGGAACATAGTTTTATTTCTCCTGTAATATTTTTACAATCATTTTCCCCCCAAATAACTTAGGAGATAAGGGGGAACGGTGTTTTTTGTACATTTTTGATTATAAGTAAAGAAAACACGTGATATAAAATTTACAATGTACTTAATTAAATCTATTTTGAAATGTGCATTGAACCTTATACATATTATCAATCCAAATTGATATCCATATCTCACTTTGAAATTTCGACGCCCTATTTCGGTCTCTATTTAAAAGTGAATAAAATGACAATATTATAATGACAATACTTGTGTTTTAACTGCGATGAGGTTGGGTACACTCGGCCACACCTCAACCTAGAGGATTTGTACTTTGAACTATTAGAAGTTGAACGCTGCAAATCGTGCGAGAGTTGTTATTTCGTCCCACTCGGTCCCGTCCCTTACCAGTAATCCTCTGTGTTGTATGTAGCATAGTTATCGTTATATAGGGTGTCGAACTTGACGTGTAGCCGTGTGTACCTACGCTATATTTATAACAAAATTCATAGCATTAGTAGTTGTTGATTAGTAGCACACAGGCAGTAGTATGTAATTAAGTGTATTTGTACTGTCAACGAAAATCGTTTCCCTTTACGACCGTGTTGGCTGATGTACCTACCTACCTACCTTTTGCTGTATAATTTGTGTACTTTAATTAGAAGTGTTGAACTTATTAATTTCTGCCAGTTTCACCAATTTACCCGGCTATAAATTTGCCATATAAAATACAGTACAGGCCGGGACCTAATTGCAAATTATAAACCAAACAAAGTTAATGGGCTCCACATGTAAACTTAATGCGGGCTTTCAGCTCATAATATAGTCTATTATACAAAAGCAAGTTTATTTTGTTTCGGTCATTTTAGTGCATTAATTTTAAATTGACTTTTTGCAGGGTTTATGATTAATTTTTTTTTTATTGTATTAACGACTAAGTACTTGAATAAAATTGGCCGACCGTTTAACTCGCGAATCGCCTGCGCGGTAAGAAGGGAGCGGGGGCGGGTAACCCTACACACGGAGTCAATAATCCAAAGATTTATCTCGAGATAGACATTGTTGGTAAAGAATAAAATAATAAGTATCTTTTTATTAAGTATTTATTTTTAAGTTTTACAAATATTTTATAATGGCTTCATAGGTATAAAATCATAAAACAATAATTAACTCCGTTTAAGAAATATTTAACCACAGATAAAAAATTTATAGGACTATTCGTCACTAATATTCATATCGATTCATGATCTTGTTTTCTGGCTTTAAAAAAGGAATATACATTGTATGCTATTTGTTTAGCTTGCTTGTTAATTTTGTTCGCAAAACTGCAAAGCGATTCATCTTGAGATTTATCTTGGCAGTCGTATACCTTGTGCGTTTATCTTCAAGCGTCCGTAACAAAAACACCATCGCGCGCTGCGAGCACAGCCAGCGCACTGCCGCATTTGACGTAAGCTCTCTGCTCCGCGCACCCCTTTCACCCATCCGCTAACATCTCCCCTCGCTCCCTTCTACCCCCCCAGGCGATACGCGTATTAAATGGTCGGCCTATAGGAGGTTTACTTAACTATAAAGTAATCTACCTACCTAGTAGTACTTATTTAAGAATAAGTCTTACTATTAATTTTATGTTTGTACTATTAAAGACGCCAAAAAACTACGAAACATAAAAATACCTATACCTATTTTTTTAGTGTTACGAGGGTCCAATGGGCAAACAAAAAGAAACGAAGTGCGCGATTAGTTTTATTTTTAACATATGCTCGGTTCATAGAGAGTTTAAATAATTGTAAGATACAACCATACAATAAAGCCATACCATTAGAAACAACATTATAACCAAGTAACCCATCACCATTGTGGCAGTTGATATTTTCTTTATGAGGCACGTACTAGTCTCAAAGAAGCAGGAGAGTGGAGCACCAACGGCTAGCAGAACAATGATCATACACATTATGAATAATACCCACACTCCGATGGACACTGCTCCTCGTATGTTGAACATAACTCCCAATAACAGCATTAATCCGGAAATAAACATTAATAAAGAACTCAAACCAATTATAAGAATTACGATCTTCTTTAAAGGACTATCTGCCTTAATTTTACCCAAATTATGGGAAACAACGCTGTTCTCCACGAGTCCATATAGAATTATTCCTGCTAATCCGCAGCCGCCCACCCCCGCACAGAATACGGATATCAAAAATGTACCATATTTTAGGGGGAATATCCCAAACATTTTATTGACTTCTGGCACATCCATGATTTTGAATTTAATGTAAAATATTTATAAAAAATTTAGTTACACATCGTGAACCATGCGTAAGACGTTGACATAATCATATCAACCAAAGAAAATGTCACCATGTCCCACTAACGTTTACAGAATAAATCCTCTTTACAATAGGCTTGTAAAAAAACGCTGACCATAGGTTTAGAATTTTTCACGTATTGACCTACCAAAGGAAAAGGGCTGACCAACCAGCGAAAAGGCCGAATTGATTAATAAAAATGTTCTTTGTGGCTGAACACAGAAACCATTCGGCTGGAAGCGCATTTTCCGGTGTTTTCTCGTGGTCCCATTATTTTGTCCCATCAATGGAACCACGAGAAAGAACTATTTCTCGTGGTCTTTATTTTAACATCCTTTAGTTAGTTATAGATGTAGAGTTGGGATAATGGTACGAAATTATCATAAGATTAAAAAAATACTTATACATAAATTACCGAAATGGAAATCATCTTTATTTGCTGACATTATTCGGGTCTTTAAAAACATTACTTATTATCTTTTACTATAGCTTTGCTCGCATATTAGTAGGTTAGTAGGATTACATACATACATATATCAAGTATCTTTAAATAATGATATAGCAGGCATATACATACGTTTTTTCCTTTAATTTTTGACCATAATATGCAATTGTCTAAGGGCTCCCACACATAATTGCGATGCGATGCGGCGTGAAACAAATGAATTTTCGATACAATATTCCTGCAACTTGTATCGAAAATTCATTTGTTTCACGACGCATCGCATCGCATCGCAGTTATGTGTGGGAGCCCTAAGGGACCTGAGGGCCTACACAAGATGCAATCGCTTCATAGCGAATCTATTTCTTCATTCGCTAACGGTGTCAATTCTCTATAATTTGTCACGTGATTTTTCGATGACATATGTCATTCTCATACATTTTTATACTTTCTACTAGCGATAATGATTGTAGAATGTTACATTGTCTAGGGGGTCTGAGATGCAATCGCTTTATAGCGAATCTATTTCTTCATTCGCTAACTGTGTCAATTCCCTATAATTTGTCACGTGATTTTTCGATGACATATGTCATCATTCTCATACATTTTTATACTTTCTATTAGCGATAACGATTGTAGAATGTTACATTGTCTAGGGTGGCTGTCTCGAACACCCGTCAGCTCTGGCAGTAATAATAATAAGTAACTTTTACTTATTCAGTCTACTTACCCCTTAAACATTCACTAGAGTAGGGTAACCTACCTACGGAGGTAAAAAAGAAAATCCAGGTGTAACATTTTTCAACGTTTATTCTTTCCATCATTGTAAACCAAATACCGATGTATATTGTATGACTGTGTTATCTAAATTCCATTTAATATTAAGTGATGTAGCTATAAGAGGCTATAAATGCCCAATATTTTAACACATAATATTCTGTTGTTAAATACTTAATTCATTTTAATACCTGTCCCTAGTGTGTAAGTCTTAAAAGTGATGCCACCTCATTCATCCTATTCCTAGAAATCGCGGAATTGCCATCAGAAAAAATGACGCTTATGTTTTTAGCCTTTACAGAACCTGCTTACCATCAGGCTGGCTGGGGCCATCGTTGTCGTTAGGGGCTCACCGTTTTGTTTGTATACTTTAGGGTTAATAGAAAATACCATGACAGCTGTATTAACTTTAATGGCGAAATAAAGTGCTGGCACTAACTCCCGCAACCGTGAATTATTTCTCAGTAATCCAGATCTTCAAAACAGATTATTTACATTTATTGGAAGGCAACCAGTACTTTATACTTTGTATATGAGTAAAAATATCGATCATCTCGTACTAAATAATTGTACATAAACTTTAAAAAACGGCTAAATGAAAATTAAAGCTAATTGACCTTTGTGAGTGCGGTTACTGCAGAACTGCGCAAGACAAAAATCATTAAAGGTTTTGTGTAGTATACCTAATACTACGGGGCAGCCGAAAATTATTTATACTTTACACATACATTTTTAATTTTAATTGGAAATATGCTATCGACAATATTAGCCGATATCAAATTACTGAAGTACCTAATCTTAACAAATTTAACAAATGCCAACATATACCTCCCCTAGTCACTTATCGCGGACTAATTTGGTAAAACTAATTGGGAATTATATTCCTCGTATTATATTAGTTAGAGATACTATTTTTAAAATGAACTAAGTATGTAGCAACCGAATCGGCACCAATACCTACTTAAAATTCTATGTTTATGTGGATTATTTAGCTTATCATTTAAATGCTTTATTTATTTACAGTAAAAAAAAACAGTTATCAACATCCGTATTCTAACAACCTAAAGAGAGTCAGACATTAAAATAAAATTGATCATAATAAAGTAAGTCTAAATCATATGGTTTCTTTTTATAAATAGATAAAAAAATCCTTTTTTATATTATATTAACTACATTATAAGCGTTTTGTTTCCGTGGTACCACGGTTACTTATTCTTAACAGTGGTACACCAATACCACGGTTTAAACTGTAGTAGGTACCCAGTATAGACATGTACTCCGCCCGCTTCATGTTACCCTGGTACTTACAATAATAACACATCCCCGGTATATCTTGGTCGTAGGTATAAATCAGGATTTTTAAAAAGTCTGTTCACGTGTAATGTAATGCCAACATCTCAACTGTCAACTCAACTATGTTGTATTATTATTTATTAATGGAAACCGTCCGACCATGGTGAAAGTGAACAAAAATAATCCTAATAAAATATTACTTAAATCCAAATAATTCCTCTGTAGGGGGGTTTAACTATGGTACCAAAGGTGTGCCACTGTTAAAAACTCGGGGCCCGTTGGCTCGAATCGTATCAACGAAAGAGTAACTGGTCGTACCACGGATACAAAACCATTGTATACATATAAAATATTTACAAAAAATTATAACAAAACACACTACAGCATTCTGTGGAGAGCGGGCAGTGGTACTTGCGTGGTACCACTGGTACAAAAGGTATACAATAAATTATTTACAAATTAATTCTAAATGAAAATAAAACTACTGCACGCTGTGAAGAGCATTTATCTATTTGTTTTATGTACTTTGTAGTCGAGTAAACCCAAAAGAATATATCTTATGCACGTAGGGATTTACAGACATTTTTGCAGTGTCGAGTAGCCCATTGTCACATTAGTTGCTCGTTATATTGGCCTATGTCAGCTATAGCTGACTATAGTAAGATAGGTATAGCGGGCCCGTTAGTCTAGTGGTGACCCTGGCTGCTACCCAATAGGTCGTGGGTTCGATTCCCACCTCGTGTCTTCGTGTTATTATAACACTCAGACACGAGGTCATAACAGAATCTTGATTTAAATGTACCCCTACCCACCGCACGTACGTCTACCTCGCCGTTCGCAACATATCTTCTAAACAACGATATATTGCGACGGTTTCATAGTCTGTCAATTCTGTACATATTTCATGTAACAGAATGTATATAAAGCGCTCTTAATATTATACACCAATTACATAATGGATTATTTTAAGCAAGCACGAACGACCAGTACGTCGGGAGAGTCAACAGAAACACGTTCCAATATGACTAACAAAACATTGCGTTAACGATGTCACATTAATATTGTTGCCACAGACCGAACACACAACCGGTTAAGTCGACACAACACGTTATAGTTCAGCAGGTCAAAATCATAAGACGCAGTGTGCGCTCTAATCGGAGTCGACGTAATCCAACACCGAGAAATCGATGTACTTGTCGGACCTCAACTGTCACGGGCGAGTCAACCGTTTCTTGCGGACGTCGTCCACGTAGTGTTTGTTGTGGGCCATGACGGACTCTTGTATTTTGGGCGGCAGCTCTTCCATGGATGGGGCTGTGCCTTCCTCGATATCGGTACGTCGGTAGAACAGGATATACGGCGTGCTGGACCGGTTAAGACCGGTCAGTTGAGTTTCATCGGCGGTGGTGACTTCGTCATCGTTGTATATGTGCCATTGGTCCTTGTCTTTAGCGAGCGTGTAGTAATGTCCCGAGTCTAGGGTGGTACCCGCGTGGATGACCGCCGCGTATAACGTATACGCCGCGTGATCGGTCTGAGAGCGAACCGTCGGTAGGGTAATGGTGTGATTGTGGTACATTGAGTGCATCAGCTTCGTCTGCACTTGTAGCTTAGGCTCAAATCTGGAAATTAGGAATGGTTATTGAGCCCATATTTTTTAGTGCTCGACTGCAATTCCAACTGATGACAATTTGAGAAACAATTAGGATGGTACCGCGCTCTAAAATCATGTTTAAAGCCTATATTAAATTACTGACAATATAAAAGAACAAAAAGACTGACCCAGGCTAATTATTTCAGCATTTTTCTTAACAACGCAAAAAGCTTCCTAGGAACTGAAGGGGGCGTCGTTTTGCAGCTTAGTGACGACACGAACTGTATGGCAGTTCGTGCAAACGTGCGACTGCCTGTGTGTAGCTGCAAAGCGACACACAGGCAGTCGCATTGCATTGCCAACCAACCTTCACCTCCACTATAGGTTAAGATCCGTAAATCTCAGAAGGCAAAGTATTTGCAAACGATGCAAACCTCATTATGCGACAAGATATTGTCGCTATACAATATGATGATATCACAGATCAATAATCAGTACAAGTACTATAGAATGCTTAAATGCAAGTAAGAACCGTAGGCACTGGTAAGAACATCAAAATACATAAATACCAGGTATACGACAATAGGTATTATACCGACATTTGCGCTCGTAACAGATCAAACTTATTACTATTTATCACTTATATATCAATATAACTCTTGTAATATAACTTTAAATAGTTCAATTCACCTGCCCCGTAGAGGAAAATCTGCCTACGCTTTGTGTAATGGGACCATAATTCGTGCGAACAGAGTGTACAAAGAAAGGTATGTTGTTTTTGTACACTCTAATGTAAAATTGTTTTCCTAAATCATATCTACAATAAAACCTATTCCACGAGTCTACATAAATACAGTTATAATATTGTTAAAACGATGAATAACATAAATATTTTGTACTCACTTGAAGTTCTTCAGCACAAGTATTAAATACTTGGGCGTGGTTTCAATGAGAACGCTCCGTTCAGCGTCGCGCAAGCCTCCACAATCACGACATTGGTACTTATTGTCGCCAGTCAAAACCTCTTTGGAGCAGTAGTACTCGAGAAGACTCTGCACACTGTGTTGCCAGCCTTCAGGTTTGTCAGGGAATGCAAGCTGCAGGTCGCGAAACACGTCCCTTGAGAGAGACGACGAATGGCACTCGGTACACTCGACTCGCGTGAGTAGCACCCCCCCAAACATACTGTCAATGTACGAATCCCGGCGCAGGAAGGCTGATTCTAACACACGCAACCGTTTCTTAAGCGGCATACAGTCCATCTCCGGCGAGGCACGCTTTTGGCCGCTCGTGCTCGACCCTGGAATTTATATTTTATACATTCAATGGATTGGACTCAATGGAATTTGAACGATTCTCGTCCAACTTACTTTAAACATATATACTTAATGATATCGACAAAATAACAAGGAAGTAAATAAAATTCAAAGATGTCCCAGAAGACATTCGGGCTGGTAGCTTTTCCTGCCAATGTATAAACATGCTTGGCAATACAAAGAGGAAACGCCGCCAGTCTTTTATATCATTCCCTCCTTGTGCGGCGACAACAATGCGGAAGTTTTCACTTGTTTACGTGTATTTGTACGTGTGTTTGTATTTGTTTGACGAGCCTGTTGGTCTAGTGGTTAGATACAATGGCCGCTACCCTAAGGCCTAAGTTTATGGGTGTATTTTATCAATTTAAGTGTGTATTTACAAAAAATAAGTATTAGTATCAGTTACCAGACTACAGGCTCTACCTTGTTTGGGAGCACATTACCGAGTGTGAATTGTCCTAGAATATTATAATTATTATTTGTAAATGGACCTAGCAGAACATGTATATTGTATGTACGCTTAATATCCCTACATCGATATGAAAGAGCTGATGGTTTTTAAACGGCTTAAACGATTATCACGAAACAAAGCTAAGAACTATCTCAATTAAACTAGCTTTCAAAAACAAAAACCGCATTCAAATCCGTCCACTCGTTGGGGCGCTACGATGATACAGACAGACATAGGCGTCAGACTTATAACACTCCCTCATTTTTGGTCGGAAGCTTAATAAAAATGGCATTACCGAGCTAGTGAACGCAACAATATGTATTTACATAATTATGATATTTTTTAGTTGTTAAGCGATCTATTTAAGGAGGTTAGCGAAAATAAAATAAAGCTAAAGTGGGCGTGGGCAGACCATGTCGCTAGAATGCAACAAAGATGGGATAAAAAGGTTCGCTAGTGCATGTGTGCAGATTGATAAATTGATAGTAGATATAACCGCTCAAAGAAATTTTGATATGCATTTCTAATCAAGCTAGGTTTTAGTTTACATATACATAGGTTGATTTTACTCACCTGCCGCACTACTACCCGGACGTGGGGATACCGAGCGACGGTGAGAGCCAGCTTCTGCATGATCAGCATCACTATTCAAATCAGAAAACATATATATTTTAGAGCATATCTAAAACTACTAGGGGATGATACCTGAATTTTCTAAAATCCTTTCTTAGTATATTCATGGTATTTACTCGAATATTAAACACTGAAACTAACAAATAAAGCAATTTGTAAAAACCCGGGTAAATTAACATATAGCTTAAACATCGACGCTATATGAAATGTAGCAGTCTGTGATTACAGAAGTTGGCCGCGTGCTATCACCAATTTGGGATCCCGTGATAACTATGCTAAAATCCAAAGACAAGCATTCCAATGCAAGGCCTCAAGATACTGTAAGATCTTTCTGCGTACATGAGACTATTAGATAATAATAATTAGAAGATCTGAGGGTACCCTGGGACCACTATGATGTATGGACAGCTCCTCCTCAGTCCGCTCGTAACCATGAATGATGTAGTACGTGTTCAATACGTCGGTCGGGATAGTAATATCAAAAATAATCCGCCATATAATCCGTAAGGTTAGTTTTATTTCAAGCCTTTCTTAGTGCTCACCTCATCATCCGGAAGACGTCCACTGCTGAACATAGGCCTCCCCTTAGAACGCCACAATGAACGACAATTGGCTATTTGCATCCACCGGTTACCTGCGACGCGCACAATGTCGTCTGTCCACCTAGTGGGTGGTAGTGCGCACCTATCGTTACTATAATAATATTAATAAGCCCCCAGTGCAGCTTGCGGAGAGCTGTTGGTGCGTAACGACACCACAGACCCAGTGCTCCAGAGAGGGTCAGGGCCCCCACCCCGGCGTGTCTTCGTCGGTCGAATGGAAACCGAAGGGTCTTGCCTTAATTTGTCGTCAAGATAGGAGTTGTTGTAGAGCTATATGCTCCAGGAGTGGAAGTAAAAGGCATAACGCCACGAGTAACTTTGGAGAAAGCGCAGCATACCTCTCGACAGCCCTAAACCGCTCACATCGGTGCTGTTGTCCGTCGTCCTCTTACGGTTTTACGGAAACACCTATCTAATGGGTGGCAAGTCGCCACTTGCCGAAAAAATAATTAGTTCTCTAATTATGGCAAGTGACCAATCTTAACCACATAAAACAAGAATTCTTTCCATATACTTGCAGTAGTTCCTGCACCTGCCACTGCTGTTTTTGAATCATTTTCAGCAGTTGATTTCAGGAGGTGTCTTACATATCTTTAGTTCCTAACAAAAGGCCTCTACGTGTTGGATTCATCTCCACGCATAATAAGATTGGGCAAAGCCCGAGATATCAAAAGATAGATACTAAAATAACAGTAATAAAAAGCAAGGTAAAGATAAGGACAATTTTTTTATCAATTTAGTGATATGTGCACTGGACGTTAGCCAGATAATGGTAAGTTCTTTGTCCGTCGCTTGAGCGTTACATTGCGGTCCCGCTCGTCATCCGAGACAATACTTCACTAGCTATATTGCCCTTCTCACCGGAACACAGCAATTATTTACACATTGCTGCTTCGCGGCAAAATACCTGTCACTTTTAGTACCTACCTTTTTTCAATAGTTTCTCAGGACCATAGGACATAGGACTCAGTGTGGGGGCCCCGGGTATGTGAGATTCTTACCCACTAAAACACCCGCGGCAATCGCATCTGCACATGAGAGGGATGGGCTCTCCGGTGGGTTCTGCACCACATACCCCTGAGTGCCTTGCCTTTGAGGCCGTCACCGCGAGGCACATTATAGCCCACCGGGAACCTGTCACGGTGCTTAAGGGGATGGGGTTGCAACCCCATCGCCGTCCTCAATGGACCTCTAGAGCCGACACCCCAAACGTCTAGCGACTCCCAAAGATTGTCCGTTGTTTACCCGGACTGTCCCTTACCAACCGGGCCACTTATAAAACTTTCCGTACAAAATAAAATGCGTCTATGCACAAACCAAACCCAGTGGTTTAAAACATAAGTTAGTGTTAAGATTTTTATTAAGAAGATAAAAAGGATTTGCTGCCGCGACTGTACACAACTATGAGATTGTGGGTCATACTAATTAAAATAACTAAATCACACTGACCTTGACGAGGCGGCCGATTGTTGCATTTGCAGAGCTCTGTGTCGACTAGTGCTAGCTAGTACTGCTGGTCGGGTATAATCGAAGTTAACATCGGATTGGTGCTCATATGACTGAAGCAATTCGAATAGATACCTAGAAAAAAAGACATTATAATTTTATCGGCTTTTTATCGGGCTCAGTGGCTTAAATTGCTTTGGAGTAGGCCTATGCCGAAAACTGGACTGATTTGGCCTGGGGATCGCAGTTTAGAAATAGAAAGACGCTGCTGCCCGTCTTCCTGTTTTCCCTTAGTCGTCTCTTACGGACACCCATCGGGAGTAGATAGGATGGAGCTATTTTAGCCCGGACAAACCCTAAACTGACCCACGTAGCATCTTAGTGACGAAAAAATCAGGACCGCCTGATATTCAGGGACATCTCTGCCCCACATGCATTGCACTCCGCTAGTGACTAAGAAATTTGTTTTTAAGCCTATGGAGCCAGCTGTTGACACTGGGCTCCACAATGTAACAGCAGTGTTAACTCTGCTGCTTGGCTACAGAATGACACTGCGGTGGTATACTTGGCAGCCCATTGCACAAGGAAACTGTCAGGTTTGCTCTACATATTGCAAAACAGCAAAAGTTATTGATTTCATATACAAAATATTTTTACATAGACAGTTACAAAACTGCATGTCAAGTTCAATTATACTTTGTCCATTTTATTATTGGTTTTTTGACAGTCCGACGTTTGAAGTTTATAGGAACGTGAACATAGTAAGTAAACGAAAGAATCGATATCGAAAAATGTACATTCGATTAAATATTTTTTTGAATCTGACGACTCATGTTAATGTTTCAACCTTAAAATGTTGTCCTTCTTTGTTATATTATGCATGAGGCCCTCAAAATAAAATGAATGAAAGTAATGAAAACATATAATTTATTTACATATTATCATTTATTTCTATCGATTTTTTGTAATCTGGGGCACAATCGTAGTAATCCTTGTGTGGCAACTCACTAAAGTGCGGTACGCGTCCATGAAGTACAATATTATTTCTGTGAATTTGTAACTTTAACAATACGAAACTTTATGGGCGTCAGCTGTCAAAAAACCAATAATAAAATGGACAGAGTATAACAAACAATCTTTCTTCCCTGCATTACTCGGAATAGGTTTCACTTAAAGAAAAAACTAACGTGGCTACCATCACACAATGTCGAAACAATATTATATTGTGTGAAAAAGAAAACTGTCATAGTATACGTTGCTTTACGTACATTTTTTGTGAATCTTCTCTGCTACTCACCCTAAGAATTCGGAGCTGTCGTGTTGGTTGTCTCGGGTAAAGAACGGTGGTTTTACCACAGCAAAGAACTCGCCCGGGTTCAATTTCGTTGACACAGAATGCATCATCTTGCCAAACAGGATGCCCATCATTGACCAGTACGGGACAGCTGTCATTCGGAGCACCACGTGGGTGCTAAATCTGTATGGACCAAGGAACATGTTACGTCAGATATTCGTTTCCAGCAATCACATTTTGTATTTAAAGTTTATGAACTCATGATCATGCTACGACCGTGCCATATACGAGCTATGTACGTATCAGGCAAAACCATATTCTTTGTATGAAACTGTATAAATGTATGAAGCAACGGCCACTAAACTATCGCGTATCCAGCCATGGCATGCACGTCTCTATCAAAATTCAAAAGATGAAATTCGCTTGGCCCGCTACATTTCCGTTCCTCTACACGCGGCCGCAGTTTATATAAAAGTGTATGTATGTCTGTGTAATTAGAGCTGTTTTTTCATAGTGTATTATTTACACTATGGTACAATCGACAGTCGGATATGATACGGGAATGATACGTTTTGAGTGCATAGTAGTCTTCATTGTTTCTTTTTCGTGCCTGATATGTTCACAACTCGGTCATGGTATGGCCCGACTTGGCAGACTTCTTAAACATACGAAGGGCCTGTTAGTCTAGTGGTTAGACACCCTGGCCACTACCCAATAGGTCGTGGGTTCGATTCCCACCGAGTGTCTGGGTGTTTTATCTATATAAGTATGTATTTACAAAAAAAAAGTATATAAGTATTAGTATCAGTTGACCGTATATGGATTGTCCCAGAATATTATAATTATTATACATACAAAAAATGCTGAGAAACATGATCAGTTTTTTTATTTAGTACTTTTAACTCTTGCTAGTACTTCAACTATGTGTTGTATAGACAATCATGTCAAATGAAATTAATAATGTTTATATGGTTCAATCAAGCCAGCAAAAGCGTATAATACACGCAATGTTTTTCTTCGCAGTTAGCATATGGTAAATACTTCGCATAGCTCTTAGAATTCAGGCAAACTGAATAAATGTACTAGCACTACCACACCGGGGGATCGAGCTAGCTCGTCACGTTCTCAGGTAGCATTTCAGCTTCTAGGGTGCCTTTGTTTTGATAATAAAAATCTATTGACTTTGGAAATAGGCTAAAGTGGAATCGTCACCTCGCTACTAACATTAAATAAAGTATGATTGTCAAGAGCATTGGCAATTATTTTAAAACTCGCAAACATTCGTTCGATGAAACCAGCATTCAAATAAAATAACTGCATTGAAAAGGGTGCATTCGTTGGAAGACGGTCACCGCTCTACTTTATGAATGATTAGTGTTCAAAATTTGCAACGGCAACTTAAAATCCGGGTCGACTAAGTACATAACATAGACGCAAACCACAGAGCAAAAATATTTTGAATGCACATTAATTTACATCGTAGTGTAGCGAATAACAGCCATTAGAAATGTAAAACACGTGCGTTACATACAGGCCACTTGAAAAATTAATCCTGTATATCGATTTGTGTGAAGTCCGCCAACCCGCATTTGGCCAGCGTGGTGGACTATGGCCTAAGCCCCCTCATCTTGAGGGGAGGCACGTGCCCAGCAGTGGGACATAAACAAGGTCTGGTATTATTATTATTTATAGATTTAGGAATACATTGATACAGGAAAGCAATAGCGGAAATATTCAACATTCGCCAAATTAAAAAAAATTGCAGATGCACGATGCAAATATAAGTCAAAAACTACGTAACATAAAACAAAAATCTGTTTTGAAAGGTGCATATGGAACCCATTTTATATGATACCCCACTTGATAGTAGTCTCACTTTGAAGTTTCGACTCCCCATTTCGGTCCCAATTGCAAATAAAGTTAAAGAAATAAAACATTTTATATATTTAAAACTATTCCAAATTTCAAATCGCTAGCATTATTAGGTTGGTGTTCGGTGTAGTTTTGGTGTGAAAGACCTTTTAGGTATGGAACCCTAAAAAAATGGAACCATTCATACAAGTAAAATAAAAAGTTGGTAACAAGAAAGCGCTAAGTAAAAAAAATAACACGCTTTGCGCACAGTTAATAGCCACAGAATAACACACTTCTTACACACTTAAGATGCTTAAGTTATACTGCTTAAGATATTGAATTAGTAAAATTAGCATACCTTATGTTTAACTAAATATCATAATAAGGGTGTAAATAACAATAATACTCACTGCCTAGTGACAAGCAACGCCTGCATCACGCTGTTCATGTAGCAAGTATTGCCGAGGTTGAGAAGTCCGACCTTCCTCATAGGCGCGTGAGTGTTGACGCTCGTGAGGACCACGTTGCGGGCTCGCCACGGAGCCGTTTGAAGGAAGCGGCACCCGCGGGACGCCATGTGACGCTCCAAGCACATTAGCTGAAACAATTAATCAGTGTTCCACAGACAATGATAACATGGAAAGTAGAAATGATATTATAAAGGCACAAAAAGCCCGAAAAAAGAAAATGGTATTTATATGTACATACATATAACGTATACAAATGAATGTATTTCAACTTGTTAAGACCTTTTATTTGATACCATATATGACCAACATTAATGTATTTGGAAGTAAAAAATATATTTAACTCCCAAATCTAACGAAATATCAAGAGTAAATCCATCAAATCGAGACTGTAGGCCGTGCCAAAGAAATAGACATACACACATACTTTCTAATAACATAGCCCCCCAAAGATAAATAAACCTCAAATTTTCTCAGTAAACCCAAACTTTACATACATATTTCAACATGTAGTACAAACACAAAGTTGTAGAAAATTTTAAATAGAATTATACTTACCACATCATCATATTTATCTTTAAACATGTCTTGAGCTTCACCCTTCAAAGAGTTGACCAGGCCGTCAAAAGTAGCGGTTAGGATGTCCACCACATTCTGAAGAAGCTGGCGGCTCCATTGCCCGCTGTCAGAAGCTAGGTTCGTCAAAACACGCCCCACATGCGCCGATATCTGTGATGGAGTAACAAAAAAAATTATAAAAATCATTAATATTAATGACATTATCCGTGAAAATGATACAGGGTGGCTTTTTTGAGACGGGACAGTAAGGGCAGGTTAACCTTAACCGTTATAGTTGCAGGAAAACGTTCCTAGGAGACCATCCATAACTTTTTGAGATATTCTAAGCTAAATTCACAGATTTTCGTAAAAATTTAGTCATCGAAAATAATAAGTCATCGAGTTCTAAAATACCAAAAAAAAAATCCTTAGCCTTAATCGATCATATTTCATGCTGGGATCCAAAGGAATCTATGGGACCATTTAAGGTGAGTACTATAAATGTCAGAAATCGCCATAAACTGTTTCCACACATTTTGTGCGGAAAAACGATTAATCTTGTAAAACATAAATTTTAACTTTCAAACTTCGATTCGAATGTCTTCAGGTCATTCAATGTTTGAACTGAGAAAATTCTTGATTGTTGTTGCAATCTATGAACTTTTTGTTGAAAAATGTTTTCAAATCGCTCAAATTTTAACATGTATTTTTTTAATTTTAAACACACACAAATAGATAACATAGGTGATCTAATTATTCGTTTTTCCGTACAAAATGTATGGGAACAGTTTTTGGCGATTTCTGTAATTTCTAATACCTACCTTAAATGGTCCACTAGTATTTTTTACATGAAATAGTTTCAATTGACGTAAATAATATTTTTAGGTAGTACTTTAGCATTTTTTTCGTTATGGATGGTTTCCTAGGAACATTTTCCTGTAACTATAACGGTTACGGTTCTTGCCCGTCTCAAATATCCATCCTCCTGTATATCAAAACAATTAAGTAAATGATGTGATGTGAATATGAATGAAACAATCTAAATATTATTATGAATTTAATGTGAATCTTCAATTAAGGTTTTACATTTACTGCTTTGTAGATACGTAATTAATTTAATTAATATTTAGAACTAAACATAATGAATATCTTATTCAAGGTAAAATCGTTTTAGTTGAGTTCATGATTTGTCGAACAAAGAAATGCATGTATTATATTTATATTTATAACAGAAATGAAAATGCATGCTACATATAGCTACATATGGCAACTTTTGACGTTAAATCCTATATTTCTAAAGTAAATAGCCTGATATTTATTTGTTCGACTCACCCTATCAAAAGCTTCGGTAGACTCTCGCAGCGACGCCAACACATGGAATATGACGTCAGCGACAGACTGACGAAGAGCTATGGGGTCATTCAGAGCCAGAAAAAGTCGCCCCAAATTATCCACTGACACTTCAATGAGAATATCAAACCGCTCGTTTTCCTGTATTTAAAAAATAAATAAGTACTTAGAAATAAAACATTGTTTTTCAGTCCACCTGCTCGATATTGTTGCATTATGTGTCATATAAACATGGCATAAAGTAGCTCATTATATATTGAAATTATACTTTTACGGATTTTATCGCGGTTTATTTATTGATTTTACTATCCCGACGTTTCGAATGCTTTGCAGCACCCATGGTCACGGGAGGACTGAGATGTTGAACGTCCTTATGTCACAATTATGCCGGTGTACCCTCAGGTCTTCTTAGTTATTATTGTTGGTCCGATCTACGCAGTAAGAGCTTACAGTATCTTGAGGCCGTGCAGTGTTTTGATTGATTTTGGATTTAATTATATTTATCACAGGATCCCAAGCCGGTGGTAAATATAATTAAATCCAAAATCAATCAAAACACTGCACGGCCTCAAGAAAAGAAAAAAAATAGATGCGTTTTTATCTATTTTTTTTAAATAACGCAAACGCTGCAATTCGCAGTGTTGATATTATTTGAATTCTAGCAGTATTTGTTTTTTATTACCTCACAATAGTGTATTCTCCTGGCAGATAAAGGTGTCTTTGGGAGAGCTTAAATTCCTCAACGTACTCAGGATTCTAGTATTAACTATATATATCCCTCGCTGCGCTCGGGTTACTAGAATTCTTCGTTATGCTCGCGATTTAATTTCACGCGCGTGACATAAGACACTGCTTTATACCCTCGGTGAATAAACTAATACTATTATTATTGTGGCGTTCTAAAGGGCGACCTTTATTCAACGGACGTCTTCCGACTAACGATGATGATCATCTTTGTTTCCGCAACGATCATCAGAATTTAGAGGAAAGAAAATAATCCCGTTTCACTATTGTTTCGAAGTGGAGGTTACTGTTAACCATTCATGAATTACCTCATCTGACGTCTAACAATTATCCTGGCTGCTGAATAACTGCAAACTGAACATATATAGCTAATTATGGACAAACAGATATAGATAACTTTGGTTCACGACTTCGATCACGAGCCTGGCTGCAGTATTAGCTAATCTCTTTCCAATGGCGTGCACATACTTACGACGGGATAAACGGGATACAATACTTACGACGGGATAAACGGGATACAATACTTACGATGGGATAAACGGGATACAATACTTACGACGGGATAAACGGGATAAAAATGCAACTTACCAACATGTCGACAACGACGTCTTAGCTCTTATGATGTTTTTTTGTACTTTCTAAAATATCCATAAATGAACTGTTATTACCTACTGAAATATTTTCCTTTTAAGGCTGCCTGTCCACCGGAGCGGAGCGAGGCAGCGGAGCGGAGAAACGGAGAAATATTAACCAATAAGATTGCACTAAGATTTTGGAGCAGAGTTTTTGTGCAATCTTATTGGTTAATATTTCTCCGTTTCTCCGCTCCGCTGCCTCGCTCCGCTCCGGTGCACAGGCAGCCTGAAACTAAACAATATTTACGATAATTTATATCATAATCAATCAGACGAATCAACGGGTAGGACGACTTTATGTCTGGACTGCACGCCACTCTCGTTTTCTGTTAAATACATTCAACGCCACAATAACTTAACAGTAGTAAACAGATATAGAAAAGTGCAACCGAAGTAGGGATGACGACTTTTTTAACTTATTAGCTTCCCAAATTTAAATCTTAACGTGTATAGAACATACAATTACAAATAGATGAAGGTCAGATAAAACTAAATCTAAACTTACTACTAAACAGACCAAAGTCTATTCTATATTCACCTCTAAAGCTTTAATGAAAGCCATCACCCAATCTCCGAGGGCTGGTGTGCCATGCCACTCATACAGCCAGCAGTAGAGGCAGGATAGGGACGCACGAAGGCCGGCACCCGCCGGGCCATTATCGCCTTGCTGCACTAACCAGCGCGCAGCGGACAAAGTCGCCTCAGTATTAGAACTATCTAACACAATCAGTACCACTGAGGTGGCTGGACACGCGTCGGATTCTGAGAAAAAAAGTAAAGGCAATATAAAATCATGCGTACACAAATAATATCCTGGGAAAATCCACAGACGGTCATCTGATTTTAAACTAGATATAGCCTACTATGGCAGACAACTGATATTAATACTGGCACTGAGTAGTAATCGAACCTTTTGGGTTGTGGCCAGAGAGTCTAACCAATAGACAACAAGCAACAACATTTAAGAGTTTATTACTTAGTCCCATAAATTACAATATTAAGAATTAATCGAAAAACTTACGAGGATCTGATATAAATGAGTAAAACTTATCGAGGATAGCTGTAACAATCTCATGGCGGATTGCACTGTGACCGGTATTCACAACTCTAAGCAGAAATTCTTCTATAGACTGTAACAAACTCCACAGCTGCTCATCATTTCCTGACGCACGAGCTATAAATCATAGAATACCACATTATTATATTATATTATTATGCAATTATATCATTATGCATTAGATACAAGACAATTTACAAACAATTTTGATAGGTTAAAGTCACTCACCAAGACATTTGACAATATCCTGACAGTTTTTGATAAGTTCATGTGGCGGTGGTAGATATGCAGGTTGATCATTCATCAATTGTATATACTGTGCTAGAGCATTCAGATCCAGCTGATTGCGGTTGTCGTGAACTAGCTCGTGCTTCTTTACTGCCATATTGCTGCTAAAACAATTTAGATTACATGATGAATTATTTAGTTCCTGCCGAACCTACAAACGTCAATTAAAGTTAATGATCATTAATCCATTTTTTGAAATCGGATTATTTCGATACTCGTTGCCCATTAATACTTAATACGCAGATACTGAGTAGATATATCTATTATCTCGTGTTCAGTAATCGAAATTAATCATAAATGGCTTCGACAGTCGAAATAAATAGATTTCAAAAAGTGACTTAAAGTTAATTGGCGTTTGTGAGTGCGGCAGTTATAATAATTAATATAAATTGAATCAGAAATATAAATTGTTATTTTATAAAAAGAAAAGATAATTATAATATAAGGCTGCACAGATTTTATGAAACATAGGTAATCACCATCTTGTTTACACCAGCTCAGCATCATTTATTTATTTATATTTTCTATCAGGTTATTCTATTAAAGGGAGATAATATTTTACAACAACAGCCATACTGTGTCAATGTACCCGCTTAAAACACCAATTGTACAGTAACTATAGAATTTCCCAAAGGTATTACATGGCTACATAGCTCAAAGATGCGACTGATTACAAGTGCATCGACTAGTACAGCGACTTTAATAGATACCTCTTAAAATTGGGTATCACTGACAGTCCACTGTACAGAGCATGCACCGAGGAAGTAAATACAGCTACTAACTGTAAACATATAAAACGCCCAAAGATGGTACGACACCCTATGTACGAGAGTTAAGACTCGCGCTTGACCGTTTTTTATTTCTGTGAACAGTACAAATACCATGAGCAGATTAAATGTAGTATTATTAAAGGAGAAGAAGAAAAATGTGAGTTTGATTGGCACCTCTCTTGTGAGGGGCCTACTCCATGTTTGTGTATGCTCTATCAGATCAAGGGCATTGTGACATTTCAAACATAGTCCAGGAGCACTGATTGTAGAGGCAGCTTTTTAGGATGGTGCACAGTGTTCAATAATACTTTGTGACCACACATAACAGCAGAGTACTGTATGGTGGTTGCATTTAGATACTTGATTTATGTGACCAAGATATGAGCAGTTTGTGGGCGGTATAAATTCACCAAACAGCTGTGACGATAAGTTGTTACAAAATGGCAGAATACATTTTATTTTTACATCCATTCTGTTAAAAAACACAATAATATGGAGAGAGCTATGCTGGAAGTTTCTTTGAGCGACACAATCCAGAAAGAGGAAATCGACATAGAAGGATTTGCAAGTTGAAATGGCAATGGAGAGCCACATCGCTTTAAGAACCGATAGCTGATGGGGAAAGGTTCTCAAGTGGCGGCCACGAAACCGCAGCGTAGACAGGCCTGCCACTAGACGGACCGACGACATTGTTAAAGTCGCGAACAACCAATAGATGCAAATGGGTATTCTATTCTATTGGTGGCTATAAATTGGGCCCGGTAACCACCGGAACGCACTTCGACCCAGTTGGATCCATTGTGCATGCCCTAGCCCTTACTCTGTTTCTGGCGTGTCGAAGAGTTCCCTCAGGTACGCAACGATTGCGCCAGCTTGGAGCTGTGCACAATCATCTGGTGTAGCCAGCTTGGAGCTGTGCACAATCATCTGGTGTAGCCAGCTTGGAGCTGTGCACAATCATGTGGTGTAGGATAAGCTACTCCCAGATGACTCAACCTACGTCTCGCAAGAGCGTCGCCAGACCTCAGTCACTCGCCAATACCTACAGCGATAAATGCCTACAGCGCTCGACTACCCGGGGTAGTCTATCACTCGCGGCTGCCACGCGCTTGCGAGCACACATTATTGAATAATTCGTGCAGAACGAAAATCAAAACGCGAAAGGATTTACGTATTTGTGTGTATATTGCATTAATATCACCGCATTTTGTTAAAATAATTATAATGGATAATCGTAACAATAATAATTGTTGTGTGGACGGCTGTTGCAATAAATAACAGACTTCAAAACTGTCTTTTTTATTAATAACATATTACAACAAGTCCGGCAAATGTATTGTGTATTGTAACGAAGCTAAAAACATTGAGTTCACTGCAACATGCTTATGTTTACCTTTCAAAACAATTTTAAAATTATTTATGTGGTTTTCGAATTTTAGCCACTCTAAAGTTAATTATAGATATGTAGGGGATGGCAAAAAATATATAAACACTACATAAAAATAAAACAATTGTAAATATAATAAATGTTTGTAATAATTTTGTTGGTATTTTATTTTACTTTGCTTGAAACCCCTGACGAACGATGGTGTAGGTAAGTTCTGAACACAAAGAAATAGCGCTCTAGTGCGCGTGGCGGTAAGGTACTATTTAGAATGAACACAGTGCTCTGTAAATTTTGTAGGCTATTAAAACGGCGGCATTCCCTCAACATCAAAGCAGTGCATCTTCTTTTATTATATGTATTCTGTGACTCTTTTTCACCTTTGCAAAATCTGCAAGTATCAGTAGTACATAGCCTCATTCTGTGAAGGTGCTCATTGGTACCAAAATGTCCCGCGAGTGCACCTATTAGGTGCCTTATCTGTCATCTGTTAAGTTTCAATAATTTAACCCCACAGTCCACCCTTGTGCTAGAGAAAGTTTTGGAGTGGTTTAGACATGCAATGCAAATGGGTAACTGTCATGCATTGTGGTGTTATAAGCGGGAGGCCTTTAATTAGCCGTTGACGTCTTCCGGGTGATGATGATGTAAAAACATAATAATATTGTTAATATTGTTAAATGATAATTTTATTAAGTTCATGTTTTATATAAATTATTCAACCATAAAATTATATCTATGTACCTAAGTGATATTAGACCAACACTGGGTAGTACATATGTATATACACACATACATTACATGTACATTATGGTAGTTAATTAGTAACACTAATAATGTTATGTAGTAGACTGAAGAAAGCTTAATATATTCTTAGTTTGTTTCCCAGTCTCAGACAATACAAATATAAATTTAAAACTTAAAAAAACACCCAACATAGGTGAACAAACTCTTAAAATAACTTTTCTGCGCCATTATCAGACCCTGATCAGTAACCTATCTAACCTATACTAACTACTCATAAAGATTTAACCAGTATTTTTTTGCAATTATCAGTTTATATTTATTTAGAAATATTAGTAAGTTACTAATCAATAGGAAAATGAGACAGCAATGCAATTCTTGGTGTCATTCTTGGTAAACTAAACTAAGACAATTCAATCTTGCTGATATTGTATGCTGCTTCATATAATAATTGCAGATTTTTCATCAACTTTAAAAGGTCAGCACAAAGATATTATTGGGTAGGCATTATAGAATAATCATAAAAACTTAATTTATGAATAGAAAAAGTAATTGCTAAACGATTAACAATGCTAAATCCTCTCTGAAATCTACTATGGATTGACAGATGGTGTAAGCATCAGTTTGTCACATAAATATTAATTTCATCATTCTTTGAATTCTACTCAGAAAATAAAAAATAATGTCAGTCAGCTGAACTGAGTACATTTGAACTTTATTCACAACACCTATAACTTAGTTTAATATTCTATGCAACAGTATGTTCTGTGATACAGTTTGAAAAGGTAAATTGCTAATGTCGATTCATTTGTAACAATACAATGTTTAAAAAAAAAGTGAAAAAATGACAAGCCTGCTGAGTTTCTTGCCGGATCTTCTCAGTTGAGGCCGCGTTGTGATCCGGTGGTAGCTTTTAAAAAATGACGCTTCAAAAGTGCTAGCGTTAAGCCTATTTGAAATAAAGATTTTTGAGTTTGAGGTAACAAGTGCTTGGGAACATTTTACAAATCAATTTGAAAACTGATGAACATTTTAATTTCCCCACTGTACCTAAAGGTGACTTCAATTTTGTTGCAGTGCTTTTTTTTTTCTCTAACAAACCTTTTGCCAGTGAAAATTTAATATTTCTCTTCCTGTTGGGTGTCCATATGAGGTGACTAAGAAAAAAACAAGAAGAGCAGCAGAGTCTCTATTCGATTACCTATCACCTATACTGCAATCCCCAAGATGCCTACCAACCGTTGGGATTATGGCAACACCTCTCTTCTAAGGGGGAGATTTTTTTGTTCAGCAGTGGACGTGTTTTGGATACTGCTGATGATGATGATGATGGTATATTTTATTAAACACTAGCCTTAGTTAATATTTATCTCATGGCCAGTCTAGAAACAATTTATAGTATTTTTTTTTCATTGAATTAAATAGTTTTGGTTAGATAGACAAAAAGAGAATGATAATAGAATGTTTGGAAGAGGGAAAAAATTATAGGATAAATGTCCCAAAAAGAATAAGATTAATGAATCCCAATAAATATTATACCACAATTGAATTGAGTAAATGCACATTAATTATACAATGTTGACATAGATACATATTTTTGTTTTGTATACAACTGCACATTTATGAAGATTCAAATATTCATATGTATAATTAACATAACATTTGCGAATTTTCTAAACTTTACAACACAGCACAGTAATCTCTATAGGTAACGGAAATAGCTAGGAGGAAGTATTAGAGTTAGTGCTGATAAAAAATTGTTACCTGTGTTCAGAATATCTTTTTTCGCGACAAATGTTATGTCGTGAAAAATACTGCAACCAACACCTGTTTATTATGGACAAGGATATAAGTGAAAAATGGCTAACCAATGGTAGTAGTGTTACTTACCTTTTATACTATTTATGTCGTTCCTTTATGACAGCTCTTTTTTACGCAAGAACACTCCAGTTTTCGTCGATACTATAAAATGTCATTGTCCACCAGTATCTTTGATATCTAATTTGAAACACAGAAGATAGATTGCATTATCGCCAGCCGAACAAGAATACTAGGTTCCCATTCGGAACAATATATTAGTATTACAATATCTGATTATAGACATTTTACTATCGTCAACAAAGTGACCACTGACTTCCTTACAAAATCAATCACCAAACAATCATCCAAAGCTTATTGATAAGCTACAATAACTTTCAGATACTATACACCATTTTATTGTGATTTCTAATAAATCATGAAACAAACAACAAAAGATTGATTTTAATTTTCTCAGATTTCTGCAGCAGAACAGAACAGGCCCGTCCGTCCAGGAGCTGAGTCTATTTTAATGACTGAATTCAACACAGAATAATACTACAAGGAATTGAATCATAACCATAGAGTATAGCAAGGTAGTGCAATAAGATTGCAATCATTTTGAACATTTCTCCCCTAAACCATAGTTTGGGGGCTTTTACGGGTATTTTGACTCAGAATACCCGTAAAAGCCCCCAAAATACATTTTCGTTGAACTAGTTTTAATACTCTGCAAGATTTGAACGAACAGAGCGCTCGGTTGAGCGCGGTGGTGGAGCAGGGGGGAGTCGGGCCGAAAGACCTTAGGGCGGGGGCACCGCAGCAACCGTGCTGCCGGGGTATGGGACCCGGTAGCTCGGTGAAATTGGGGTAGGGCCGAAAGGCTTCAGGGTGTGTTGTCACTGTGGTCGCCCCTGGTACTTCTCTGTTGAGCAGAGTGGACTGGTGGGCACCGCACGTGACACCGAGGGGGGAAATTTAGGTCCGATCACCCTCTATGGGCGTCCCATCCCCTGGACCAGAAAGGTCAAATATCTAGGCGTCACCCTAGACTCCCACATGTCATTTGGACCGCATATACGGTCAGTACGCAACCGAGCGGCCTTCTTCCTCGGTCGGCTCTACCCCATGATCTACAGGCGGAGTAAACTGTCGCTTAGGAATAAGTTGACACTTTACAAAACCTGCATCCGTCCCATCCTAGCTTACGCCAGTGCCGTATTCGCACACGCGGCTCCCGTTCACATCAATAGCCTCCAGGTTATTCAAAACCGATTCCTTCGACATGCCGTCGGTGCCCCGTGGTACATGCGGAATGTCGACCTCCATTCTGACTTCGGTCTAGTCCCTATCCGCAAATTTTTCAAAGAAATGTCCGAACATTACTTTGAAAAAGCGTGCGTCTACCCAAACCCGCTAATCGGCGCCGCTGCTGACTATATCCCCGACCCCGACCCTGGTCCTGGTCCCTCAGATCGTCGAAATAACGTACATCGCCGCCGTCCGCGCGTCCGCGGCATGTACTGCTCGACCCACCCGACCCGATGTCCGTCCTCCTGGACCATGACACTACACCAACACCAACACCGACAACGACGTCACGAGTCGTAAACACAGCAACACACAGGCACCGGTCTCGCCGGCGAGGCCGAAGGGTCGTACGCATGCGACCTCGACATGCATCCCCTCGCTGAGTTTCTTGCCGGTTCTTCTCAGCGTGGGCGCGTTGTGAACCGGTGGTAAACTCATACTCTCTAAGCGGCAGCCCAAGCCGAGGCCGTGCCTCCCTGAGGTGCCCTTGTGCTAGTCGCTACCCAACTGGCTGGAGCGCTTAAAGCGCTCGCCCTCTTGTCCGGTGAAGCTGTAATGGCCATCTGCGGCCAACAGTACTACTCCTACACAAAAAAAAAACCGAGGGGGAAAGCCTGAAAAGGCTCCGGCTTGGCTGGCGTTGTGGGTTTGGCGCAAGCCGAACGGCCGCCTGGCGGGAACCGGATGTAGTACAACGTACGTTTCCGGGGCCGCCACTATAGCGGAGGTGCTGGAAGGCCCAATGGTGTTTTAGTCGGTAAGAGTCCAACATAACCCGCGCATGGTAGGTTCGTGCGCGGTGTATCCATGAGCATTTCACCATCGCAAAAAAAGTGGTTAGACGTATTTACACAAAATTAGGGTTTAATTAGTTTGCATAGTACAGGCTTTGCCTAGTTTGGGATCTGATGACCGTGTGTGCATTGTCGTAGAATATCGTCTATTTCGAGGATTGGCAGATACGATGGCATGAATTAGGGTTTTCAACTTGGGGGTTTGGCCCCTAGATTAGGAGAATAAATGTTTGAAAGGGTTTTATTAGGGGTATAATATTTTATGGGTATTTCTAGGGGTATTGTAAACACTTACGTAAAATATTGTAATTAACAAAAAAAGAACGAAAAAAATAATATATCCAGTTATCTTTGATTGATCGCAACAGTTTAGAGGGCTGATGTTACTCATGGCCCAGCTCAGTATATTAAGTATCATCATCATCTATGGCCCAGCTGTCCCACGCAGCTTGACCCACGTAATTTTCGTAATTATTTATATACTTATAAGATAATAATGCAGTATAAACCTGTCTCTTGAATCACTCTATCTATTGCTGAAAACAGCATTAAAATCCGTTGCGTAGTTTAAAAGATCTAAGCATACAAATAGCGGGAGCGAATTATGTCTTGTTATGAAGTTATCAAAGATATTATATATAGAAGATAGACATAGTCCGATAAAAAATGAAACCAAAAAAGAAAAACCTATGTGTGAGTGAATTGTTTATGTGTAAATGAAAAAAAAGTGTTGTTAAAAAGTACTACGTACGTAATCGATATCGATGATATTTTGTAAGAAGATATACACGATTATCTGTAAAATTTAAAATTGATGTGGATTTCGAACAAGTTACTAATAACCTTTAGTATTACAAATCTCCCGAACAAGCCGGGTTCCGAAAAGTCTTTAGCACCGTAGACCACATACATACGCTCCGCCAGATTATACAGAAGACCGAGGAGTATAATCGGCCATTATGTCTAGCGTTTGTGGACTACGAAAAAGCCTTCGATTCAATCGAGACCTGGGCGGTATTGCAGTCCCTCCAGCGGTGCCACATTGACTATAGGTACATCGAAGTGTTGAAGTGTTTGTACAGCAACGCCACCATGTCGATCCGACTACAGGACGAGAGCACGAAACCAATCCCATTGCAGCGAGGTGTGAGACAGGGAGACGTTATTTCTCCGAAACTGTTCTCAAATGCATTGGAGGACGTTTTCAAGCTCTTGGACTGGTACGGATTCGGCATCAACATCAATGGCGAATACATCACTCACCTTCGTTTTGCCGATGATATAGTCATTATAGCAGAGTCGCTGGAGGACCTCAATACGATGCTCAGCGACCTCAGTAGCGCTTCCCAAAAGGTGGGTCTTAAAATGAACATGGACAAGACGAAGATCATGTCTAATGTCCATGTTGCACCCGTACCGGTAGTTGTTGGGAACGATACACTCGAAGTTGTTGACCACTACGTATACCTAGGACAAACTATCCAGTTAGGTCGGTCCAACTTCGACAAAGAGGTCGCCCGAAGAATCCAACTCGGATGGGCAGTGTTCGGGAAACTACGCGATATCTTCTCGTCCGAAATACCGCAGTGCCTGAAGACGAAGGTTTTTAACCAGTGTGTGTTGCCAGTGATGACATATGCTACTGAGACGTGGTCTCTAACGGCTGGCCTTTTAGAGAAGTTCAGAGTCACACAACGAGCCATGGAGAGAGCTATGCTCGGAGTTTCTTTGCGCGACAGAATCCGAAATGTGGAGATTCGCCGAAGAACCCAGATCACCGACATAGCTCTCAGAATCTGCAAGTTGAAGTGGCAATGGGCAGGCCACATCGCTCGAAGAACCGATAACCGTTGGGGAAGAAAGGTTCTCGAGTGGCGACCACGAACCGGAAGACGCAGCGTAGGCAGGCCTCCCACTAGGTGGACAGACGACATTGTGCGCGTCGCAGGTAACCGGTGGATGCAAATAGCCAGTTGTCGTTCATTGTGGCGTTCTAAGGGGGAGGCCTATGTTCAGCAGTGGACGTCTTCCGGCTGATGATGATGATTGCAAATCTCTATCTTTAACCTTTAGTATTGCAAATCTAGAGGTTAATGATAAATTGTCAAAAGCGGTAAAACAGTCGTTCTAAACAAAAAATTTAAACTAAATTTTTTGTTTGAAACATCGTAAATTAGATCATGAAAATAAGTTATCGTTACGCATGATAAAAATACTCAAATCAGCATGCAATAATTATTAACGTTGTTCAGTATGGGTGAAGGAGTATCCCCTATGAGATCCTTGAGAAGTATGCAATATTTCTAAATAGTATAAAACCAAAACATTTGGCGGACGTGTTGGTCTAACAGTTCAACATCCTGGCTGGCTTATTGGGTAGCCAGCTGGTGGTTCGATTTCCACCAGGTGTCTGGGGTTTTTTTATCTATTAAGTATGTATTTACAAATAAAAGTGTGAGTATGTATTAGTAAAAGTTGTCTGGTTTCCATAGTAAAGGCTTTGCCTTGTTTGGGATCAGATCACCATGTGTGGATCGTCCTAGGTTATTATTATAAAGACAAACAATATACTTCTATTGTAAAATACATACTTATTTCAGCATTCATAAAAATATATTGTAAATATATACTTCAGCTTCTTAGTGACGACAGTAATAGAGCACGTTTTATCTAGTAACATCTTAAAATTATTTAAACCACATCAACACGAAATAAATTTTTTTTTTTTTGAAGGATCCAATGAGAAATGTTATCACCAGAGAATCAAACTTGCCGACGTAGGTCAACGAATTACCAGACTGGAGTGGTTGGTCATATTGGCTGTAGAACCGATGATCATTGGGAAATAGTGGTTTTGGAGTAAAGACACCACTAACCGGAAAACGCAGTGTAGGAGGCTCTATGTTTCGAGGTTCTGATTTTATTTTCTGACTAACGACTTGACATAAATACCTGGTAATGGCGTATGGGTAAATTAAAGTAAGTAAAGTTTAATCAATAATAAGTTTAATCAATAATAGGTTCACAACCCTGTAATTGATAGCGGTAAAATAACTTTATTTACGTAAGAACAAGATCATCTGTTTTTCAATTGGAACTGGTAACAAACATAATTTATTTAGTGTTATCACTCCCAAAGGAACTGGTATTGATTGACTAATATTTTTTTCAGTGTCATACATAAGTACGAGTAAAATAAATAAGGTACAGCCTCTCATTAGGCAACGTTGATGTTGTGACACACTATAAAACATTTTGCCTCAAAATGGATATCACAGACAGAAATCAAAATCTTTATCCCTACAATATTCCAATGTCTGTGACATTGGAATATTGTAGGGATCCCGTCCATCCTCGTCTTTAATCCGCATCTATTTTTGTCATAACAAAGAATTATTTTGATAATCTGAAAGAATAGATACAATTGAATTATTATTATTATCATATCAATTTACATAAAGAATATATAGACGGCAAAATATTTTTAGACCGAATAAATATAAACTCCTTGAAACTAAAACAAAAAGACGTAGAATTTATATTTGTTCTATTAAAACTATTTGCTTTATTATCGATATCGATACTCATGACGTCAGGACTTTTTCAAGCCCTATTGTGTAGCATAGCTACATTGTTTTAAACTCATTTCAGTAATAAATAGGTAAAAGACAGCTGTTTTTAGCAGGACGTTGAATTACGCCTATAAAAGTAGTAATAGCAACGCATAGTAATCTTACTTATTAACTAATAATTTTTGACTAGGCGTTTATATTAATATACGACCTGTTTATATTGATTGGGGAATACTATGCTCTTATTTTAGTTATTCATGGTAATAGGCGATGAAAGCTGCATCAGGTATTCTTATTAATTTCATTGGTAGAACCATAGGTAAAATTTAGATACCTAGGTAAGAATCACTTTTTAATAGAGGGTATTAGATTTAAAATAGGCGGAGTCTACCGAGGGCGAGACGATGCGATAAATGCTCAGTACCCGATAGCTTTACCTATTTATTACTGAAATGAGTTTAAAACAATGTAGCTATGCTACAATTGTTTTAAACAGTGCAGTCAGGAATAGTAATCAATTACCTGTGAAATGTTTACTTAATCGGTTTATTACAATTTGTAACATCACATGCACTTATTGCACAAGCCACCTTAATGGAACAATGATATTTCATATTATAAATTTGAGATCATGCTAAATTAATAAAATTTACTTTGACAGCAAACAGACCGCGAGGCAGCGTAGCAGTGGCTAACGTCAAAGTGATGCGGAATAAAAAAAAAGGATTTTATCTCTGCCTCTGTTGCACTCGTGCAGTTTGTATTTGATTAGAACTTCTCCCTCCCACGCTATGTTTACGTAGTGAAATTTTTTAAATCTATGGTGATTTTTTTTAAATCTATGGAAGTTATAAAAGAAGATTTTTTATAACATGCTTCCAAAATTTTCCAACGATTGTTATTCTGTCTGACTTGAGTTTAGGGGATTTTTTTTCAAATTATTGCAACACCTTGCTTGAGTTTAACTCTATGGTTCAATCATCAAAATAGACTCAGTCCAAATCTTTTGCACAAAATTGTTTTTTACTACCTACATACCTATTGCTGACAGTAATTATAAATAGAAAAATATGCGATTAAATAAAATTAAAAAATGTGAAAATTTCTAATAACCTCTTCTCACAGCATTGTGTTTGTGTTTGCATTTAAATTATATGTTGTTTATAGAACAGACAAAATGATAGGCATATAATTTATGCAGAAATTTTCTAGTACAATAAGTAATAATGGATGCATCGGCATCACCTAGAGCAAGCGCTGATATCAATGAAGTGTACGGTTTATTGTTAACCGCGATTGATCATAGCAATTTTTCCACGCCAATGAACCAAAGGAGCACAATTATAAAGTATACAAAATTGCCGGATTTCGATAATGAATCAAAAGGTAATCTTATTGCTTTGCTGTGTCAACAGTGCATCATATTCTTCCTCAAACTTATTTTTGTATATAGGATGACGGAAGGACAGCTTGGACAGCTTGAAACTTCATTGAAAATTTGGAAAATATCAACACTATTCCATAGTAGCAAATGCTACTAAGAGAAATGTCTGTGTAATAACGTCTTGTTAGATAATTATTATTTGAAGCTGATTATTCTTTGGTAATTGATGGGTCTGTAATGTAAAGTGCACTAAAATTAACTGATTCATGTGTATGGGTATACACATATGGTTTTGTCTAATCAAGACTACCCTATTTATCTTTACTAGGACTGAGACCATCCTTATAAAAGGCATTGAAGAATGGTTGAAGTCAACAAATGATTTGAATCCATAAGCAATGATAATATTAATATTATTAATAAAATGTACATGTGACATAATAATGTTCAGCAGTGGATGTCTTCTGGCTGGTGATGATAATAAAATGCTATTCTGCCGGTCCACTAATTATGATGTATGTGAAAATATATAAAAAAAGGGATATGTATCAATTTCTACCAGATAATAGAAAGAAGTTACTCAATTATAACACTCATTCATTTATTCTTATTTTAGTGTTGAATCTTATTATGTAATTTATTTCTAATAAGTATAGTACATATAAATAATATAGGTGAATTTTTCAAGTGGGTATTGATGGCCAAATCCAAAACCATAAGGAACAGTAAAAAACAATTAGTCTACAAGTAGTTTGCCATAATTATTATGTTATTACTTCCTCCTTCCTTGATTCTTATTAGATACTCTATTGAATAGTGTAGTATGAAGTCCCTCTTGCCCGGTAAAGCTGTTATGGCCATATATGGCCAACAGCACTACTCATAAAAAATAATACAGTGTATGTTTTCAAAAATCAATGAGTTTGATTCATAGCTGAAATATAGATATTTCAAAAATCCAATGATGCTGTTTTAATTTTAATGAAAATGGACTGGAATGTGTCTTGACTCATTCCAGTTTTTTTCCACTATTCCTTGTTTTGGCCATCCACACCCTGTATAGTTACTGAGTGTATTACGTGTGAAGTAACTTTACAATTTTCATACAATATTATTAGTTTCAACTTTTGTTGTATCAAGATTTTGCTAATGAATTGCTCTTGTTTGAACCTCTCATAAGAATTTATATGTTTCGAACTATTTAACCTTTATGGATATAAATTTTTTAATAATTTCTGCAGCATGGCCCCTCCCAAATTACTCAATACAACCAAGAGTTAGGCGCATTGTCACACTTGGTGATGTTGAAGTGAAGACGAACCGGTCACTGAAGCCAGATTATCTGAATCCCTTGAATGTAATGACTTCTTTTACAAAAAGGAAAATTGTTACTATTGATGAAGATGATGAAAATGATTTACACCCAAAATTTTGTTAGTATCCATAGCTTCCTTAAGTGCAACAGTTTTAACATTATTTTTGTCTTTATATGTAGTGAAAGTTAGAGCTATTTATAAAAACTACCTTTTTTTTGTACCATACCTTTCAACATTCACTTACTTTTAATGTTATAAACGTTAGATTGGTGATAAGTCTATCACTATATGTATATTTGGGAAAAAACATTTCTCTATTTTTACATACATAAATACAGTTATTAGTTTGGACTTCTTGAAAACATTTCTTTAACTTTGAATTTGTACAAAAATGAAAGTTTTAATCAATTGAATAAAAATTATACTTTTTCGGAATAATCGGTTTAGACATTAATCTTATATGTAAAGGTGTGTGGCCGGCCATAAGTAAAAAGTGGATCTTGCATTTCTCATGAAACTTACATGCCTTGCTTTTCAGTAATTTTCTTAAGGATTATATCAACTACAACTAAAAGAACTCTGTAGAAGTTTTACATTCCATCACAACTCTAAATTATGATTTCTTTTAATTCAGTAGGTCAAAGAAACAAATTAATTAGAATTTCTTCAATACCAGATGTATTTACCTCTTCTTATTAGTCATAACACTTTTTACAGAGTGGTAGTGGTTTTTATATGTGTGCTGGCTGCACGCTTCGCAATTCAGCGCCATTCATCGCTCAGTGCTTTGTAAAATAATATTCTAGGGCGATGAACACAGGGTCATCCAATCTCAAACTAGGCAGAGCCTGTACTATGGAAACCAGTCAACTGATTCTAATATACTTTTTAATGACACTTGATGATAATCGAACCCACGGCCCATTGAGTAGTGGCCAGGGCGTCTAACCACTACATCAACAGGCCTGCCAAAAATAAGTAAAATACTTACTTAAAACCATTTTTCAAAAAAATATGTATATAATGTGTTTTAGCTAAAGAAAAAAGAGTAACTCCTAGAACATCAAATAGATCAGTTGGGATTGATTTCAAGGAGGAAAAAACACAGTCACATAGAACTACATCTCGGTTAACGAATTCCTCAAAATGTAAGTGTAATATATTGGTAATAAAAGTACCCTATAAACATTTCCTTTTATGGAACTGTAAAAAGGTGGGTATTACATATTGTTAAAAGATAGAATTTTGTAATCAGTAGGAAGTGTTCACGTTTAGCAGTTTCGCAGACAATTTTGATCCTTTATTGAGTTTTTCAGTTACGGGCTGTTTCAATCACTGGTCTACTTTTTTAGTATTAAATAAGTACCTATATTAAAATACAAGTGTGCTAAATGTAGGTACTCTTGTTGACTTTAAGTCTAGTTGAATAATGATTTGTATCTGCTGTTAGCCAAGTCACATGACTTGTATGAGTGATGAATGTCAAATGATCTAACTCAAATATTTTTTATCGTAGATAATCTTAGCAAATAAGTTAGTCCATTTCATTGTTAATGTATTTTAGCTAATTTGCTATGAATTTTCTAGACTCAAAGGATATTAAAGCCAGTACCAAAACGAGCAATGCTTGCAAAAAGGATGTAAACGTCTCTAGACAAATGAAAAACAAACAAGTAAACGTCCCAGCTGTGGAGAATAATAAAACACGTCATGTCAAAGATAAAGGTAGGCATAAATTACCTCCGGTGCTTGATCATTGGTTATATAAGTATTCTAATAAAACTGTAAAGCTATTTTTTTTATTTTAGAAATAGTGAGGCAACCTAAAGCATCTAGTGTATCAACGAGAAGTAGCATAAGCAAAAATTTAGTAACACCAAGTGAAAGTGAGAAAGAGTTATTTAATAAAAATAAATTATGTACCAGTCATAAATCTAAAGAGACGTTCAAGAAGGCAGACAAGATTAAACAAGTATATACACCACCACCAAACAAAAACAAAATAATGTACATTAAAGAAATGCAAACTAAAAGCCAGCCATTAACGGTAATACATGTGCCACTTGATGACAAATACAGAAACCAATGTTCAGAATCGGAACTATCAAGTAGCCAATTACAGCCCTTAATTTTGGAGCCGAATACTATTAATCGCGGTACTGGCACGGACGCGGTTAGCGATTTCAAGGATGTGAATATCGGCACTGATCCACTACCAAAAACGATTGATCGAATTACAGATATGGAGGATTTTGAGATAAACGCTATTAGTAAATGCGTGGAGAGTAGTGTACAAACGCAGTCCATTAAAGAAACTTTCGACAGTCTGGAAATACCAAATGTATCACTTACGAAAGAAAAAGCTGATTGTAATCGTAGTAATTTAATACCGAATCTCAATGTACCGACGTTCAAAATCACTCCTCAGAAGGAAGAGTTTGATGCTAGTGAAATAAGCTTTTGTAAAAATGCTTCTTATATTATTAGTCGCGCTACATTGACATATACTACGAGACAGAAGATCAATTTTCACGTAGTCGGTAGCAATAATGGTGTTAGCTCTAGTGAAGCCGCTAGTCCATTAGCTTATCCTATGAACGTTTTATCGGTGTTCAAGAACGAGTTAAGTAAAAAAGATGTAAATATAGAAGATGATTCGGACGATAAGAAAAACGAATCAAACATCAACACCACGAACTGTTTAAATGAGCTAAAGTCACTCAATTGTTCCTACTTCTTTAATAGCAATAAATTAATGAAGCCGTCGGATATAATTAGTACAATAAGAGTTAATAATAGTTTATTACCGAGCGACTACATTTGTGAGCAGTTCCAGAGGGAACTAAATTTTATAGATTCATTTTTTGAATCATTACAGTATTTAGAAAGTTGCTCTTTATCCGACAAGTGTTTTGCAGATGACAAAGTTGAGAACTTTTCCACATTGCACAATTCCACATTGTTCAACTCCGGATTTGATGTAAAAAATTCGGAGTACGATAATTTCTTGTCGAAGATTGAAAACGGCGCAATTGTCGATGACGCAGAAACAATGGCATCCAAGAGTCTTTGTCTGGTAAGTGTTATTCTTTAGTTTGTAAATATTTTGAAGACAATGAGCCACAGCACATTTGTTCCTTCATAAATCGGCATGTGACATTTGTATCTATTATTGGTGATTAAATAATTCCATTATTTCTTTAATTACATGTTATTAATTAATTAATATTAAATTGTTTGATTTCAGCTCAATTTACTCATTCGCGATGAGCAAAGGCGAGCGAAAAATTTATTATTTGTGTTGAAAATGAGAGAAGATGCTCTAAAGGATTTTACTAAATCTCAAATACTTTGGTTAGAAAAAAAGAAGAAGCAAGAGAACACCGATATATCTACCCTGAAGAAGAAACAGCGCGGTGCATTGCTTAAGCTTCAGCACGAGTGCGGGGAAATGCAACGCATGCGAAAGGCATTGCTTACACTCTCAGAGAAGCGCAAAGTTGCGCTTATGAAGACAAAGAAGAATATAGAGCTTAAACTAAAGAATAACGTCGATGTAGAACAAATTATCTTTGGAAAGAAAAAGTTAAAGCGGAACACGCCTTCTGACCGGACAATGGCGCCTTTAAAATGCTTTGATTTATCGAGCAGTGGATGCGAGGAAAGCACCACATCCAGAGCCAACTCCGAGACGATACCCCTGGCGCCGGAGGCACCCACACCGCCGTTTGTCACGAGTGCCGAAAAGTGTGTGCAGACTGGGGATAGTGTTATTGGATCAGTTCTTATTGACCAATCCACAAACACGGCCGCTGAGAACTTTGTGGTCGTCGATGGCGGATACCTGAATATTTTATTCCATAATCTGACGTTACCACAGATATTTAGTAACGGAAAGCAGTATGAAGTTAATGAAGAGGCTCTTAAAAATATCGTGACTTCTACTAACAATTTCACTAATACCTTTAACGGGCCAGATGTAGTCGAAAAGTTAATGGCACAGATTAACAATCAGGAATTGGACAGATCTAGCTCACCGTCGACGGCTCGCAGCCTCGTGGACGAATTTGACCAATACTATAAAGGCCTCGCCGAAACTGATACAACTCGAACACCGACTGAGTCGCCAGAACGAAAGAGTCCTGACAAAGTTCGTGAAATTAAAGATATTTATGTCCAAACTGCAGATTTGAGCGTACCTCCTAATGAATGTCTAGCAAATACATCAACAATGCCAAGTAGTAGCGTAGAAAATTCCTCACTTAATATTAGTTTAGACACAGAAAGGTCCTGTGGGTGTGATGCATTAGTACATTTGGAGAATATTTGCCAATCTGACCAAGAATTGGTGACGAGAACTAGTCAAATCCAAACAGGGCCGCTACCGGTGCCCGTCGGCGAAGCTGCAGTACCAGACATCCAAATACCTAGTATTCCAGCGTGGCTGCCTCCGAATTCATCAGTGTCTTCCAGTACTGGTGAGATTTGTTTTATTTTTATCTTTATTTCTCTTCGTTGTTTTGTTGAGTGACATAAATTATTACAACTTTATTATTTCTTGATTTCAGAAAGCCTTAGTAGTGAGCCGCTGTGTGCAAGTCCGTCCTCAATATCATCTCTAGCATCACCGGTACAATGTGAGGCAGAAGAACTACGAAGGCAGCAGATTGCTATTGAGAGAGAGGTGAGGAAAGTATTCTGTCTAACTTACACATAAGTTCAACATTTAAAAAACCCTAAATTAAATTTATGATAATCGGTATACATAAGATTTTAATCGCACATGGCTAAAAACAAACCCAACTAAGACGCGACAGATCGCAAAAGACATAGGCTTCAAACCTACGATATCCACTTGTGTCGGGGTAAAAAATGAAAATATCTCATCATCACATTGCGGTGTCGAGTATTATAAATCAACAATCACTCTGTTTTATTTGTTTTACTATGTATCTATCAATAAATGTGTCAATCATTCTATTGTATCGTGCTTCTAGATTAAAGCGTTAGAACAGCAACAGTGCCGCTTGCTGGCTGTTCGGGAAATACCGGACAAACCTCCACCACCCTACACGCCGCCTGCTCAGCCCCGTGTGCCCAAACCACCGCGAATATTCACCGTCGACAAATACGCCGAAGACAAAATAGCGAAACACTTAACAGATCCAGAGCACGCGCCTTTCGATCCTACCGATCCCTACGACGTATTCCTCAAGGACTTCTGTCATGAAACTCTGGAAAGGCATAAGGATGAACAGAGCGATAAACCTTGGGATGCGTGCAATCTGCTACCGCAGAAACCACCGGTTGATAATCAGAAGTTGGCGCAGGAAACTTCAGGGGAGTTGCAGGAGATTTTGACCGGTGCCGTCTCTACTGTAGCTTCAGGTAAGTGCTATTAAGGTGCTCCTAGCATGTTGTAATCAGTGTTCGATAAACGATCAGTTCCGCATCAGCAACGTCTGGGAAGGTCTGTCCTCAGATGGGCGACCGTTTAGTGCCATTTGAACTGTGCTTCTTTGTGCTTCAGAGGGCACGGTCGGTATCAATTCCGAGCCCTAAAGGCAGTTAAACAGATTTTGTCGCATGATGCCTACTAAAGCACTTTGTTGACTTCTCAATATTTTCATGTAATCGGTTCTACAATGCCAACTTTTTGAAACCCCTATACTTACATTTAACCAGTGTGTGTTGCCAGTGATGGCATATGGTACAGAGACGTGGTCTGATAACTGCTGGCCTTTTAAAGAAGTTCAGAGTCACACAACGAGCCATGGAGAGAGCTATGCTCGGAGTTTCTTTGCGCGACAGGATCTGAAAAGTGGAGATTTGCCGAAGAACTAAGGTCACAGACATAGCTCTCAGAATCCGCAAGTTGAAGTGGCAATGTGCAGGCCACATCGCACGAAGAACCGATGACCGTTGGTGAAGAAAGGTTCTCGAGTGGCGACCACGAACCTGAAGACGCAGCGTAGGCAGGCCTCCCACTGCCCCCCCCCCCCTCATCATCATCAACAGAGCACACGAAACACGTTCACTGTTGAACAAAGGCCTCCCATGTAGAAGGGAGGTCTTGCCATAATCCCCACGCTAGACAGGCGTCTTGGGTATTGGTCGTAGGTACTGGTCGTAGGTACTCCAATAGAAAGACGCTGCTATCAATCTTCTAGTTTTCCATTAGACTCTTCTTACGGACAGCCAACGGAAGGAGATGGGAGGGTGATGTTCTTATCCGGAGTCCCGACGGGTAACGGGTTGTTAAACCTAAACTATTTCTATTTGTAATATTATTGATTTTGTATGAACAGGATTTTCAAGTCGGCGTTCAGACCACATTGATGATATACTGTTCACTGAGTGGCGGCGATGCGAACCCGAATGGACCACGCTCCACACAGACGAAGCCATAGTCAAAAACCAACTTTTTGAAAGCATTTTCCAGAAGATTCTCACCGAAACTATTGATGAGTACAGAAGGACCGTACAGTGTAAAACAGTGGCCGACTGAAATAATTGTAGTGAGTGTTGTTAATGGTATCCCTTGCTAATTAAAATAAATTATTGTTGTGCTAATCATTATTGAAAAATACTGTTTAAATGTTAATATTTTTATGTACATATATTATTATTATATTAAAATATGACGTTTAGTAGTTTAATATTTTTACAATATTGGACCACATTCGCAATATTATCTTTCGTATTGTAACGTTATCTTTTATTTTACCCAAATAATCAATTTTTACATGGTATGTAGGTATGTACCTACTTCAATAAAAACACATCGTTGACCAATTTTTATTTGCAGAATAAATTAAATACAATTGTAAATAAATAGTTTCATGTTGTTTGTTTGATGTAATAATTTTCTTGATACTAAATTCGTTATGGCTTACTCTGCCTTTTTAAAATTTAAAAACCAACATAGTAAATATTATGTTCAATACACATATACATTTCCTAAAGCAATATTCTCTAAGTGACGCACAGTGTTTTTTTTACCCCAAAAAAGTGACATCGTTATTTTATTCAAGAAATCTACAGAGCTTTCCATTTTGAATGCTAGAGTAGAACACCCGGATATTAATTCGCCATAGATTGTCTAAAATATTTTTTTAAAGATTTTTTGACCTTGTGCTCGAAAATTGTAAAAAAATATATAAAATAATAACCGTACACAAATGATGGTTTAATTCGACAAGGGCTTATGAAGCAAATCTGGGCGCATATTAAACCGTTTTTATTTCAGTTTAAAAGCAGATATTAACGATACTATCGGGATTTTTCATGTTTTTGGTTATGATTTTTTTCTGACTCTTCTAGGCTGAAGTAGAAGGTCGGTCTAGGACAGAAAGATGTCTTTAGCCAAGCCCAATAACGCATAAAAATACCACCTTCAAACAACGCGTAGGTTTTGAGAAAATGAATTTTAAAAAAACTCGTTAGGGCTGCCACTGCAATTGACCTTTGCACTTAATACTTTCCATTAAGAATATGAAAAATATTATAATGTTTAATCATTCCGTAGAGGAGAATGGTAACTTGGGTAGATAATAATAAAACGAAACGAAGCGAATGAGCAGAGCTCACGAGTTTCATACTACGTTTCTTAACACAGTTGCGAGGAAAAAATCAAAATAACTTACTAAGTACACAGCGACAAATACGATAGAAACAAAATATGAAAAATATTCTGTTTTAAGATTTGGTGTAATTTTCTGGGGGTTTTCAACAAATACACATATTTATTTACATTATTTTCAAAATGCAAAAAAGGTGCATTAAATCCATGTTTAATCTACAATGTACTGACTCATGTAAACCATTCTTCATTAAATACCAAATTTTAACTTTACCTTGTCTATATATATTTGAAACAGCAGTTTTTTGTAAAAATGAATCAAAAATTATTTACACGACAAAATGATATCTTCGATAGGAATTATAATAGACGAAATAATAACACATTATGTCTAAGATCGTCTCGGACAGCTCTTTTACATAAAAGTATTATTGCATGGCGCCTAAGATATACAATAAGATTCTGAAAGAAATTAAAGACCTTGAATTAAACTTATTTAAAAAGAAATTTAAAAAAATATTTAGTAGATAAATGTACTACAAAGTGTCCGATTTTTTAGCAGATCAGTGAATTATATGCAATTTTTGTGATTCCCTTAACTATGTTGTAGTGTTTGCATGCTTTCTTTCTTGTCAAAATATGGAGAGACTTTTTAATGTATATTATCTGTATAATACCCATATTTGTGAACAATAAATGATTGATTGATTGATATGTACTTATGGTATTTGGCGCGCGCGTTTTTTTTTTCACTTGCCCAATTCAAGGTGAGTGAACATACAGCCCACTTCCAAATTATAATTTTAAGTGATAAAATGCTAATATTTTAATAGTTCGTATATAAATTATGATGAATTATAAATAATAAGATAAAAATAATAGTTCATTTGACTTAATTAAGGACGAAAACATTTATTTATTCCAAAAATGTATATGGATTTTCAGAGGCGGTTTGTGCCTCTGAAAATCGTGGTTTCTCTCTCTATCTTCGTGGTTTTAAAAAAATGTATCACCCGGTTAAATTAAAAATGCTCTGTTTACTCGCATAGCACTTGCAGTAAGGTACTAATTTAACTTTGTAGGGATAATTCTATTACGTACTTGTGCGGTAATGTCGTAATTACGCACGCGTGTCTTATAGCTAGGTTTATGGCCCCAAAACGATGTAATAAGGCTCACTTTACGAGCAAGTGTGTTAAAAAAATATTATTTCGATACAACACCACCATTATCATTATTTTCATCAACAACCAGATTCAACCTACAGATGAATCAAAATAAATCTGCATAAAGTGGATTACTGCGTCTTTGTTGTATTTTTGGTATTTTATGAATATTTCGGTTGTATTGTAATAAATTTCGTTTGACTGTAACATTTTCTAATGACGGATTATGTGTGGTGCGGGAAGCAGTCCACTCTCGATAGGCTTTTGCTAAAACCCAGCGCACATGGTCCGGAAGAATGGGGATGAGGCATCATGGAGCCGTTACAGACCCATTGCACTGCTTTGCCTCAGCAGGGGCTTACCCAAACTGCAGGGGGATGTCCGTCCGAGCCGCGACTGGAGAGCTTACTGCTAGGGGGCATGAGTATGCCAACCCTCATGTTGGTACACAAGTAGCAAACGAAGCTGTAGACTGCGCCACAGCTGGTGCTTCCCAGCCATCAGAAGTATCCGCAAAATGCAGAAGGACCAACCAGATTGAATATCTACGAATGTTTTTGCGTAAAATCTAAAAACTGCATCCCGATAAGATCTTCCATTTTCAAGGGTGCGTCTCATTTCATATAAAGTTCTTTGGTCTGTTTTCATTTCAATAACGTTCACAATATATAACAAACATGAGATATAACAACTGTTGATATAATTTCTTTATAAATCACATTTATATATTCTAAAACTTATTTCGTATAATGTTATTTGGATATAATGTTTATCTAATCGAAAACATTCGTTCTATCGTTTAAAATATACGGGGTGTAAGCACAAAATATAGAGAGTACAGAAGGCAAGCTCATGTATGTACCTCACTTTTCATACCTACGTTCGGCGGTCGCGTTAGAAGAAGTAGAAAAAACATTTATTAGGTTAAGGTTGTCAACTCTGGCTTCTGCCAAAAAACTATCGTGGTAGTGGCACTCGTATCCACCTCGTTGTTTAATTGATTGGTGAGAATAAAACAGGAAGAACTGAAATAAAAACCGTTAATTACTAAAATAATTCAATTTTTAACACATTCAAATTTAATGTTGTCTTTTACTTACGCAAATATTACACATTGAAATCAAATCAAACTACTTTTACGGATTATATCGCGGGAGGACCATGTCCTCATGCTGCAAAGCATTCTTTTGAATATCGTCGGGATAGTAAAATCTAAATAAACCGCGATATAATCCGTAAAAGTAGTTTGATTTGACTTTCAAATTTATTACACTTTCGACGTCTCGTTGTTAAGACGTGTACGTGTTGTACTATCGTTTCGTATTGACATTCGTATTTCGAGACCTACCCAACGGGCCCAAATTCCGTGGGTCTACGTTTATTGGTGCAGAGTTCCCGTGACCACCTTCCTGCTCCATCATCAGACCCTGATCACCATTTTTCTAACAACTACTCGTCGAGAACTACCCAACGAGCTTAAACATGGTGGATCTACATTTATTGGTGCAGAGATAACGTGACTACATTCCTGCTCCATCATCAGACCCTGATTACCGTTTTTCAAGTAACTACTCGTTGAGACCTACCCAACGAGCCCAAATTCTGTGGGTCTACGTTTATTGGTGCACAGTTCCCGTGGCCATCCTCCTGCTCCATCATCAGATCCACAGACAGACATACAGATCGACAGATAGACAGACAGAAGCGAGGAGTGTTACTAGTTTGATGTCCGGAAGACATCAAACTAGTAACACCCCTCGCTTTTGGTCGGGGGTTAAAAATACAAGCTAGTTATAATACAAGTAAATACCTATTTACCTCTGTGAAACAACTCGTAGCTTAAAAAACGACAATTCACCGCGTTTAAAATAGAATTTAAACATCCATTTACTGAACAGGTGCAATAACCATCTTATTTAATAATAATAATACTATTTATTTCAGATAATGATCCATAATTCATACAATTATAATATTAATAACAATCAGTAATAAATAATAATCATAATAATAACATGTTAGTAACAATATAATCTATGAATTATATTATTCATGCTCCATCTTTGCTCAAAAAATATCACAAGACGCGTACGACGCTTGTCTGAGGCGGATGGCAACCGCGTTCGCATTAAACTGGGATAAACCAAGAATTCGTGTCCGTGAGCGCTGTCTATGTGTGCGTTACTCGAGCGCCCGTCGTATGAAGCTTGCCTTCTGTACTCTCTATATTTTGTGGTGTAAGGGACATCGTACTGAAAACCGATATCAGGGATCCAGTACATGATTCTGAACATTCTAGTGTTGAAAATTTTCATCGACTTTTTCATGAATTTTCAAAAAATAATGCCACTTTTTTTAAATAAAATTAGGATAACATCATTATTGGTATAATAATAAAGCCTAATTTCAATTTAAAAACAAAAAAATACTTATTTGTGCAAAGTTAGCAATAATCAGCAGCCGAAATGTCCACTGCTGAACAAAGGTCTCTTCCTTAGAAGGGAGAGGTTGCCATAATCTCCACGCTTGGCAGGCAGCTTGATTAAAATTAGCAAAGTAATTTGAAAAATAAATATTATTCCGCACTTATTCATTACATGCTCAAAAATTAACAAGTTAGTCCCGTAAAAAGGCCCTTAGCCTTCATGCATTTTTTTTATGACCACCCAGAAATAGGAGCCCCGCTTCGTGGGGCTCCGTCGAGTTATCTTGGCAAGGGTAATCACTTACTTGGTATATCTACTCTTCAGGTTACTAACTATGATAGAAGTTATTATTATTTTGTTTTTAGCATATTAGACTAAATAGACGACGATGTATGTTGTTTGAGTGATATATCAAAGATTTTGTAATTATATCGAATATTACTTACCCCTATTTTCGAAGTTACTTGACACCTTTTTTACCTATGACCTTTTTGACAACCCTAATTGCCCAAGATAGACCTCGGAACAAAAAAAAATATTTCTCAAAACCTACGCGATGTTTGGAGGTCGTATTTTTATGCGTTATTGGGCTTAGCTAAAGGCATCTTTCTGTCATAGATAGAGTTTCTACTTCAGCCTAGAAAACTCAGAAAAAAATCATAACCAAAAACATGAAAAATCCCGATAGTATCGTTAATATCTGCTTTTATACTGAAATAAAGACGGTTTAATATGCGCCCAGATTTGCTTCATAAGCCCTTGTCGAATTAAACCATAATTTCTGTACGGTTATTTTTATATACATTTTTTTTCAATTTTCGAGCTCAAGGTCAGAAAATCTTTAACATTTTTTTTTGGAGAATCTAAGGCGAATTAATATCCGGGTGTTCTACTCTAGCATTCAAAATGGAAAGCTCTGTAGATTTCATGAATAAAATAACGATGTCACTTTTTTGGGGTAAAAAAAACACTGTGTGACGTTAAAACCGGCTTATAAATCCATTGTGTAGTTTAGAATAAGTAATTGACCAAACCAACAGACTTTGTTTTACAGTGTTTGAGATACATTTATTATTCTATTAATTTGAATAGAAATTATCTAATAATTATCTAATAATTTGAATAGAAATACTAATATTTTGATAAATTTCAGTGAACTTCAAGTGAACCGATATTTTTTTCGTACCGATCCGTACGATATTTTTTTCGTGTCTTTGGTTTCAATAGAGACATAAATAAAATTCATAGTACACATGTATTAAATTAATTTATTTAGCAATAGTAATGACGAAATATCACATAGTCGTTACAATTGACACGAACTAAATTATAAATACAAAGGTTAAAATGCAAAAATACAATTTGCGCATTGTTGCAACATATATGTATGTAGGGCATAGCGAATGTATCCATTAGTTAATAATTAAGAAACGCTAAAATATCACGTCTATCGGTGTTTGATTATTCTGACTTATTGTATGCATGTCAAAATTATTATCCAATCTGTAGATATGTAGTAAGAAAATGTTACATTTTAATTGTACACACAGTAAATGAAGCTGCGACATTGCTAAATGGCTGCCTCGGGGACCCCGACTAGCCTTTGATTATTCATTAACATTTATATAATACAGTATATTACAGTCACGATAAAAATCAATTCTATTCTTGTCGTAAGTTAATGTAAGTGTTGTCTGTAAAATAAAATAACGCCTTGAAATTTATTTGTTTAGCTACTGACTCTTTGTAGTGCGTATAGCGACTGGTATTTGTTTATTATGTACATTCTCCATTGACTTGCTACATAACAAGTAATAAATAAAATCGACACTAATTTCTTAATCTATACTTAGACTCGAAGATAGTAAATAGTTACCAATACACTTAATACAAGGCATAAGACTAGTAAAAGTCAAGATTCATCAGATATTTGAATAAATTACATCAATAATTACTCCTTAAGGCATGGATTTAAACATTCACTGGAATATACCATTTATATACAAAATATACTAATAAAATGTATCAATGAGTATACGTTATTTTTGTGGCACTTTTAGTAGCTATTTATTTGTTATTATTTCATATCACCTCGTAGATATATTTAATGGACGTTTAAATTGTGTCCCATCAACAATTGAGAATCTTGAAAAAAATCAGATCAGAATAATTAAATACAACTGGAACATTGATGAACGTTAGTTGATAAACTGCTAAATCTTTCTGGAGTCGAAACAGTGACCTCACTTTAAAATTAAATGGCGATTTCTACGTCAAGGTACAAAGGTACTTCTAACAATCGGTTGCTCTTGCAATTTGGCCAGTCACATAAATATAAATGTAATTAACTAACAATTTATCATCGTATCTCTGTCGTTCGTTATCTTGTTTATCGATACAAAATACATTAGAGATCTATTATTAGTGTAACGCAGAGCCAATATTTTTGTGTTACAAAACAGTGCTATAAATTAATGTCACTGTGATACTTTTCTTTGTGAATGTGAGGACAGAAATTGGCGCTACTATGATAAGATTAGACAGAACCGCACACAAGAACAATTCGGCCGGATATTTTACAGAATTCGCTTTCAGCTAATGCACAATGCCAGTCTGTTTAAATATATGTATGGGCCAAAGCACCTACTTCTGTAGTATAGGACTACTAGAGAGATTTAAACCTAAATTATTATATATCAGTGTATTCATTGACTTTTATTAGAATGTCAATTGTGACAGCTGTTAAACGAAAGGAAACCTTTCGCCAATAAATTATTTGATCATTACAAAACAAAGCAAGCAGATCATAGCAGCAGGCTTAGCATGATGTGCAAATCTTGACAGACAAGTGTGAGTATGATGTCACTATGATGTAGTATTTCACATTTTTGTATGGAGAATTGACGTTTTGTTGTTGAAAACTACGTCATACTCCTCACCGATCTGTCATGATTGCAAATCGAGCTAGGCCTGCAGACTTATAAAGTATGATGACTTACTTATAGCTGAGTACAATGTACAGTGAAAAGTAAAATGTACAGTATAATTTACAATGTAAAGTAACATTTTAAAATGTACAGTGACACTTTACAATGTACAGTAGTGCTGTACTATTTCAACAAGTATTTTCAGAGTGGCATTCTGAGGACCATAAAGGTCATGACATGTTCCGTCCATATATTCGCCTCGAATCCGAATTTAGCTTCTACTGGCCAACGTTCATCATCTGTTATTAGTCCACAGTCTCTGTCTCATTTCACTTCACCGCACTTGTCTCTAACGTTAACACTGGCACAAAGATTCCTTATGTACATGTCCACTGATGTGGTATTCAGTGTTTCAATCGTCGGCTTTGAGAATTGATTCCAGTGGGTTTGGACCTTTCCGCCTTGGATTTGACGGCGCTTTCGTAGATTCGGCTGGAAAAGAATATACTATTGTAATACTTTATTGTACGCTGTATTCCTAGTGTGCATTTTCAAAGATTGAGAAAAAAAAAACTTCAACTGAATCTAGTACATTTAATACTAATGCCCACTACATTATTAAGGAACTTAATGGCGATTGTTTATTACTTGGGCTAGCCTTGCTGCAGCGAATTATTAATTAATGTGTTATAATAGATCCAACCGTTTATTTTCTTTTTTGACAGCACCAATAGAACGAACGTAAACCAATAGAACGTTTACTTAAAGTAAACTTTTAAAAGTGAACTTCACTTTAAGTGAACTTTTGCGTTGACGCAGTTACGTTCTATTGGTGCTGTCAAAAAGAAAATAAACGGTTGGATGCTCTATAATACAAAAAAATACACGTCCCTTGTTTTTTGTGAAATTTGAATTGTAAAAGTGGTGTAATGTTTTGTAATGCTAAATGGGTCTAATTCCTTACTTTGCAGTTGTAGTTGCTACTAGAGAATGAAAATAACTGCTTGCTCGCTTACCCACGGGCCCTTGCGCTCCTTGCGTGACTTCTAAACACGCCATCCATTCCGTAATACTGATCTTGGTGTCGTGGTTCACGTCGCAGTACCTAGGCAGCTTCCTACCGCACCTTCTCAACGGTTCCACATTAGATATTAGCTGGTGAAAAGCTTTCCACTCGCGGCGCTCTAAAGCTTTGTTTTTATCCTTGTCTAACATCACATACGTCCACGTAGCTGCTTGCTCTTCCTTCGACGCTCCCCATTTGACCATTTCTCTAAAAAAATGTTATTTAAGTTCGGCATTAACTAAACAATGACAAACATTCATCATTACGTATACCTACTGACTTTTCAATTAAGTCAGTGCGTATACCTACTAAAGTTCGCGTAACACCACGCAACAAAACATATCTAGTAGAAAAAATGCTTAATATTTACACTAACCAATTCAAGAACTATTACGAATATCATCCATTCCTCATAGCTATAGTGGTAAAAGTGGAGAAAACATTAAATACTTCCCTGAAGCAAAAGTCTAGTATCGTTATTCCGTTCTTTGTAGTCTGAAGTCTCTTTCTGATACTGACAAGTTTATTATAAAATGTGTTTTATACACTTTTACTCCTATATCTTCATGATACATTCGTGTGAAGGACATGTCACAGATATACATTGGCGTCAAATTTATAAAGGTGCTCGCTTCCACACAGCAATTATATAACGTTAGAGAATGTTGTCCTATATTTGTTGTCTAAAATTTTTAACGAATTGTAATAAAAGTTATAAATTGCTAGTGATGTTATACAACTTCATGTGATAAAATGTTATACAACTAATTACAATATGATAACAAATTATAGCTTTCTCGAAAGGCAGACCCAAACTGATGGTTACAGAGTGTTATAGGATGTTATAAAACGGGTTAAACTAGTGTGGGAGCGTTGTAGCAAAATATTACATACTGTTATAAAATGTTGTGTGGCACCACACAATGTTTTATCTATTACTTACAATAAAACTAACAGGTCCAATTCTGTATGTACATATATTGAAGATATTTTGAAAATTATTTTTGGAGGGCATTTTTTATCTAATACTGAAGCCAAACTGTAATTTTTGTCTGTCTGTATCATGGCCGCGCATCACACCGAAACTACTGAATGGATTCAAATGAAACTTGACATGATTTGAGTTAATACTATGATGTAGGACATCCATAGGATACGTTTTATTCTGTAATTTAGCACGGTTCCCTTGGGAGAGGGGATTAAAGTCAAAATAGTTACTTGGTTTATAACCAAGTAGAGCATTTTATCAATTTTTGAGTCACTCGAAGACAGTTGTTATTAATGTTTGGCAATCGGTCAGGTTAAGCAACGTTAGACAAGGTCATTAGGTACATATATGGGTGACCATTTAATGCATTTCAACTAAGGTCTCCGTGCTTCGGAGGGCAAGTAATAAGTGGGTCCCAGTTTTTAACCGACTTAAAAAAATGAGGTTATGTATTCGACGCGAATGTATCTAATACCATTAAAATATAAGGAGACACTCATAGACAGTTGTTACCAATATGTGCCAATCGATCAGATGAAGCAACGTTAGGCAAGGTCATTACATAGATGGGTGACCATTTAATGCCATTTGAATTAAGCGTCTCTGTGCTTCGGATGGCAAGTAAAAAGTAGGCGGGCCAGTTCTTAATCGACTTTAAAAAAGGAGGTTATGTATTCAACGCAAATGCATGATATTAATAATTTAGAGCGCCAGCGGAGCTGCGCGGGTCAGCTAGTAACGTTATATAACTGTGGGAGCACTTTATCATACACCTATTTACGTCGGATGTTAACAAAATGTTACATCTATTTATGAAAACTGCTTCAATTTCTTTTAATATAATGTAACATTACATACATACCCTGGTCCAGTACCATTTATGGATGTTGTCATCTTAGATACGAAAAAGCTCATCAGATCACGTAAAAAATTAGACTTCATGGGTTCTGGACAACCTGCAAACAAATTAAACTCACTACAGATAAGCCACTTTTATTAGTTAGTTTATAGTATTGCCATACTAGCCTATTATTATGATTGATACTTTAGTACATACCCTTCAGTTAGAGTATGTTGGAATAGTATATGTTGTACTGTCTATACTCCACTAGATCTGTATCAAGAGTGTCATGATTTGAATTCAAAGACGGATTTAAAGACACGTCATTTTAAAACCAATACAAGCTATTAAGGCTGGAGTATTCTGGTTGAATAAAACAGTTTATAATTATCTAATCTAACCAAAATGCGGGCAACCGAAAAACGGACGGCACACTGCAATGGGTGTAACCACAGTGTACTCAACATAACACTGCGTACAGCCCTCTTTAAATTATCTTGTAACCGACAGCAAATTCGATTGCACCTCATAACTACTCTTACTACTGTTAACTTGGCGTGGCATCAAATACAACGTGGTATTACCATTTTTTGCTGCCGCGCTGTATTGTCAAATAGACGGAGAAAGTGTGTTTCGACCGCATAATCATCATCATCATTATCAGCCTAAATTAGTCCATTGCTGGACATAGGCCTCCCTCAATACACGTCTTTGAGCCCGGTCTTCGGCTCTCCTCATCCAGTCACTGCCAACTGCTTTGCGTATATCGTCACTCTACCTGGTCACAGGGCGTCCTACGCTACGTTTTCCAGTTCGTGGTCTCTACTCCAGAACCAGTCTTCCCCAACGATCATCGGTTCTGCGGCAAATATAACCAGCCCACTGCCACTTCAGCTTGCTAATCCGTTGAGCTATGTCGGTAACTTTTGTTCTCTGTCGAATTACTTCGTTTCTTATTCGATCCTTCAGAGAAACGCCGAGCATAGCTCTCTCCATATCTCGCTGAGCGACCTTAAATTGGTGGACTAGTCGTACCGTAAGTGACCACGTCTTAGACCGCATAATATGTAGTTATAATTAATTGAAATGGAGTAATATTAGTATCTTACCTCTCATTGGGCTTGCGTGCTGTGGCGCGGCGTCGCAGTCAGGCCGGCGGTCTTTGACCGACGAGCCCGGGATGGGTTTGCCCGTGTCCTGGTGCACGCACCAGCAGTAGCCGGTGGAACGGTAACACTGCGCCCGCGCATACCTGCCATCGCCCGTGCATTCGGGCACGTAGAGGGCAGCACCGCCCGCTTTCTAATGCAATTACATAAAGATTATATCTAACAACAGCATACTTATCTTCACGCCTCGCGCCACTTTATATTCTAAAAAGAATAGAGACTACATCATATGAATAAAATATACGGGCAAGTTTGAATCTTCGCATACCGCTGTTCTGTCATTATTTTCGACCCACGATGATTCTTTATGAGCACAGGAGTGCACCAAGCCCCCAAAGACATTGGTAAGGTTCAATATGTGATATTATTTATTGACGGGCCCGTTGGTCAAGTGGTTAGTGACCCTGTCCGCTAACCGATGGGTCGTGGGTTCGACTTCGATTCCCACCAAGTGTCGGTGTTATTTATCTATTTAAGTATGTATTTACAAAAAAAAGTATATAAGTATTAGTATCAGTTGTCTGGTTTCCATAGTACAGGCTCTGCCTAGTTTGGGATCAGATGACCGTGTGTGGATTGTCCCAAGATATTATTATTATTATTATAATAGTTGTTTAATTAACAGAATATTGCAATATTTTTAATTAAATACAGAGGCTGAGAGACTGAATTAGTTGCATAATAATTTTATATCGCTCATCAATAACTAAAACTTGTTCCCGCGTTACTGTAACATCTGGGTACTAAAAGTACCACCGTTAAATTAAATACACACATCAAAAGTGTCTAGGGATCAACATATATTTTTGCAATAACTTTTCTCCTGATTGATATTAATTAAAATTTTCTTTAAGGATTCATCAAATAAAGTGTTTTCGTTTGTCACAGTAACGATAAACCAAGTCACCTTTGCATTAATAAAGAAATTTGCCATTTTCCTAATAAAGGAATTTTTGACATTTGAACCACTAACACAAAAGTTCGAAAAAAAGACTGAAATAACAGTTTTCTTTAAAATATTATTGGGTAACTTAAACAATTAATAATCCGTGTTTCTACCGCGAACACTAACAACACAAGAACATCGGTTTGGCATACTCAAAATGAGTTCATCCAAATCACGCTGTGGAATGGCCGCCCATGTTCGTTGCAACAACAAAAAAAGGTCTTCTTGCGACTGGATACCCTCCATATTCGGCAGAGCTCTTCTCTGTAGCATATCCCATGCATGCTCAATCGGGTTCAAGTCTGGCGACTGAGCAGGCCAGGGCAGGACATTGATGTTAGCTGCGGCGAGAGTCTGTCTTACAACTCTTGCGGTGTGCGGTCGTGCATTATCATGCATTAACTGAAATAAGGGACCGATTTGCACTTGTAGAGGAACGATGACGTCTGATACAATCGTCTCAGCATAAATTTGAGCGTTGAGGTTGCCTCTGATCCAAATCAACTCAGTTCTTCCGCCGATCCAAATACCCGCCCATACCATGATGGTTCCACCACTATAAGGATGGACTTCCTGGCAGGATTTTAATCGCTGTTGGCGTCCAGGGGTTCTCCAGTGTCGTATACGTCTTGTATCCGGTCTCATACCAAAACGAGACTCATCAGAAAAGCACACGAAACGCCATTGTTCTTCTGCCCAATTTCTGTGTTCAAGAGCCCATTGATATCGAATCCTACGATTGTGCATTGCTATAGGTGGTACCCGTAGCGGTCTTCGGGAATGAAGGTTCACTTCATGCAAGCGGTTTCTGACTGTTTGGTCGCTAATTAAGTTCCCTGAAGAGTGATGAAGCCTCACGGCTAACATCATGGCAGTTATTGTTGGAGCTCTTCGAGTTAAGATTTGAATATATCGGTCTTGTCTCCGTGTGGTGCAGCGATACCGTCCTCCATGGCGCTCAGCCACGGTACCAGTGCTTCGGTAACGTGTCCAAAGTCGACTGATAACACTCTGACTTGTATTCAGAGCTAAAGCCACAGTACGTTGCCGGGAACCAGCTTCTATCATTCCCACGGCTCTGAGCATTTCTTCCCTGCTTAAATGACGTCGCCGCTCCATAATAACGTTGGTTTTAATCAGTAGTAGGGAAACAGTAGCACTAATAATGTCTTCAATGCGTTGTATGTTTTTATAGGGAAAATATTGACAGCTGATTTTCATCTTTTACTCGAATTTGATTCACAGTTCCTGATTCAAATTATGAAATGCACCAAAAAGGATCCATATAAATTTATAAAATCATAAATTTATTACAAAGCCACATCTCAATCTCAAGAAATCCGCTTAAAAATGCTTGATCCCTAGACACTTTTGATGTGTGTAGTTGTAAGGTACCTAAAGTTTATTGTGGACCATAACTTCGTTCAAGCCGGACTCCCAGACATTCTATTCTTTAACAGCAACTATTAAATTTAATAATGATGTAGCCTTATAAGGAATGTTTTAGATCTGTCAACGTTCCAAGTCACTAACTGAGTGCTAACATTACTCTTGTTTAATAGTAGTGCAATAAGTTGTTTGATAGAATATAAGTGTTTAGAAATATAACAAACCTGTTCGTCTAGGACAGCTTGTCTGTCTGTAAGACAGTCGTTGACCTCATCTTCTCTTCTCGACTCTAATTCAGATCCATCTGGGGCGAATGAATTTCTCACTATTACGGGTAAAGCTGTGAAAAAAATGACAAAGGTTAATAGAGCGTTTTCAAACTAAAAAATTGCGAGCGTGTTTTCAGCGAGGCGGTCGGTTAACAAGTTATACCTTCGTATTTTAGAAGTAGACTATACTTTGTAAAACTGTTACTATTAATGTATTTATCGATATCTCAATTACTATAGATAATTTCTGCGCCCTAGATACCTATAGGTCCAGTTCGTTTTTAGCTCAGTCCAATTGAAAACTTCCGGTTTATAACTTGTCTTTGATCGCCGTTCATGCTACTGAGTGGCAAATCCTGCTAAATGTAGCAAACTAGGATGAAAGACATACTAGGCATAAGGTCACCTGCGCTCGGGTCTGGCGCCGGGTCTTCCTCGTTGTAGTCAGGCTCGCCTTCCGGTCCGCTGTCATCGTCTGCGTTCAACGACATGAAGAAACGGAGAGAGACTATATATTATTATTATGTTTGCACACAAATTAACATTTTTATAGTCCTACTGCGCAATTTATTGAATGTTATTTATGCACACTTTGAAAATGTAGAACTGGTTTTTAGCAGATTAACAAACAGTTTAATATTCGTAGTGCCTAACTGTATCAATTCTTTTTTTACCAATATTATATAGTTTTATACATCTAACACTCAATACACATTCAACCGCAACCGAAATATCCCTATCATAAAAGATATAACCAGCTAACTATAAACAGCAATCTATGAATTACGTATTGTCTCTGTAAGAGAATTCTCTTACAGAGACAATACGTGAGTCACTCAAGTTAGGTATACTTTATCGATACAACAGTAAGTATATTGATCTAAAGAAAGCTCAGTGCCAGGTATATACAGAGAGATGATGAAGTTTTTCAAATAAACGAACCTTATACAGGTCGAGTGCCGGCCGGGGAAGACCTTATTACAGTATACCGACCGTAGCGAAATAACGTCATCTTCAATGTGACTGTGTTCATGCGATGAGTAAGATTAGTGCTACAATAAAGAGTTGCTGTGCCGGACCCAGTTTCATCTACATATCTGAGCCCTAATTCTAATAACTAAGTTCTTCGCTTAAATCTGGCCCTGGCTAAAACAACGTCAATATCGCCTAGTAGAGCAATATTACATGTTTTATAACTTTTAAATTACAAGTTAAAAGCGGGTAGTTGTACGTTGCTCATTTATAAATTCGTAACAAGTAACTTTATTTTAATGGTATAAACGAACCTAATTACGTGGACAAGATTCGAGTGTGGAATCTAAATGGTCGTAGAGAATTAGGGTCTAGGTTCCCACCTGGAACTTATTGCGGTTAAGCACTTACTTATGTTAATCAAAGCTAAGTACGCCGAATGTACAGTTATAATTCGTCAATTATTCTTATGTTGCTCTGGTACAAACTGACATTCATATAATCCGCAACCTCAATATTCAATTTAAATTGCCTGGAAATGGTTTAGTGTTAAATGCTGTTGGTGAATTGCCGGCATATTCATTACTGGACATGTACCTACTATTAAAAAGATAAGTGGTTCTTAAGAATAATGTTTCCTTTCATTTTTATTAATTTGGAAGAACGAAACACGACTATCTAACAAATACTCGTACATTGAGTTGTTTTTATTTGTTTATTAGTATAATTTTCTGTTACAATGAATTTATGATTTATGTGATACAAACTAGGCCTGCGACTTCATTTGCGTTGATTTTACCGCCTGTCCATCTCAACTTTTATAGCCTACTTGTTAACTGGGCTTCGCTAAACAAAAAAGGGAGAGCAGCATTAAAATTCATTAAGGCATTTTTACGTGATATTGGAACCAATTAACAGACTGCTAGCTGGCAGACTATTGTTTCATTAATATAATTATGTAGTTCTCAACCATCATCAATCAAGAATCGTTCAAACAGTTTATGAAATCTATACATATAAAATTACTTGTCCTTGTTCTTTTTATGATGTAAGCATCCACTAAGAAAGGGTTTTTGAAAATTCCACTCATAAAGGGGTTAAATGGGGTGGGAAAAAAATAGCGGGCGTAGCAGCAGGGAATTGCTAGTACAAAATATACTGTTGAGTTCGCTATCGTTGTTCAATATGGATACACAATATTAGTTACGCACTCGTATGAAATGTTTGGGAGACAAAATTAAGAGAGTAGGCTTGACGTGGCGTCGCGCGTGTTGTAGGACTAATGTGTGGCCTTTTTGTAGGTACACTTACCTAAAGTAAGTGGACAAGTGGGTTTGATTTATAAGCTAGTTCTTGATGGCAAACTCACCTGGTGTGTAAAATTGGCGATGCAGTCAGGAATGATAAAGATATTTGATAAGGTAGTCTTGAAGGCGGCCACATTATAATCGGACGGGATGAAGGGCGGACCACCAAGCGACTTACAACATTACCTTCGTGAATTGCACGTACTGAATGTCTGTGGCAATGACCCTACATAGAGATGAAGGAGAGAACCATACTAAGAAGCATACATGCCAGAAACACAGCTATTAAGGTACTCACAGTCCGGTGCAGGTGGCTCCGGGTTTACGAGCAGGCAGGCGACCCACTCGGCGTGAGCGATCTCCCCATCGCCGTCCCCGTCGCAGCCGCGCGCCCATGCACGGGCGCACCGCTTCGGCTTTACAACCTTAAATTATATAAAATCGTTTATTTAAAGTGAGCTAATAATACTTTCTAATAGTTTTCATTTTTATTTAACTACCACAACGCGGCTTCAACTGATAAGGATCCACAGACCACAAGGAAATAGGAACTGTGTCAGAGTTATAGATATGTATGTATTTACAGGCAGTAGCAGGGACGAATGATTGACCCTCAGCCATCAACAGCACAACCATTCCTAAATAGAGCACTGGCAACCATATTATTTTGTCGCGGGGGAAATCTTCAATAGATGCCCGGGACCTGTGGGGGTCAACCTGGGTATGTGGGATTCTTACCCACTAAAACCCCGCGACTGTCGCATCAGTGTCTTGCCTTTGAGCTTGGTGCCGGGTGGTGCATTATAGTTCCCTGGGAGTCTGCCACGGTGCTCATGGGGATGGGGAACGCAATCCCACCACCGGTCTCCACGGAGTCGCTGCTGTCCACCCAGGTACACAACGCCATTCAAAGGTGGCGTTAACCCGATGAGTTTCTTGGATTTCACTAGTGGAGGCGCATTGTGATCCGGTGGTAGAGTCAGTCCTCTATTAAGCGAACGTCCAAGCAGAGGCCATGCCTCTTTAAAGGTACCCTTGACCGTGTCGCTCCCTGCCTTAAAGGCTGGAAGTGCTCGCCCTCTTGTTTGGGGTGGTCATGGTCATGTGCGGCCAACAGCGACATAAAAAAAGGTTCTATAGTTTGGCTACGATCCACCGTAGGATATTCCCCAGCCGGGCTGTCTAAATTTTGAACGAGCGAGTGTTCCCCCTGTGTCATAAAATCTATATTGATACCTACCTACCATTTGTGGTTCTAGTTAGTTTAGAGCATATCGATGGTTTAGTGTCACCAATGTCAATATCCGTCGGGCCCGGCAGATAACATGCCTGTACGAATGCTGGATCTGGAGAACTCGTGGCACAGCCTATTTATCAAGTTGATTAAAGCTAGTAAACTCGAGTGAATAGGGGAGGACCGAAATGTTTAAAGAGAGTAAGTATACAACTATACTTCGAAGACCTCTCGGTCGACTGATATACTGCTGGCGCAGTGAAGTAAGTTTAAAAACAACAATTGGCGTGACATTGCGCAAAATCGGGAGAAATGGACTCGTGACGGAAACACGCACATTGGGTCGCTGAGCTAACGAAGAAAGTAATTAGGTACCTAATTACTTTCTTCGTTAGCTCAGCGACCCAATGTGGTGTGGGTGAAAGGTAGGTACTTAAAAATTCTCACGAACCTTTTTGACGAGTCTTCTCAGTCCCCTATATTCGGACTTCTGCAACGTGTCACTTCGATCTCGGTCCAGCTCTCCAAACTTCCAATCGGCGACGGCCCTCGGCTCCGCAATGGCGCCTCCCGCATCCGAGCGAGCCCTCTCGTACTCACCGCTGAAGATCTTTATCAGGTTGCTATTGAACTGAGCCCGGTCTGTCCTCGTGCAAGCTGACAAACATAAAAAAAAAATTGATAACATTATTATTATATATTATATATATATTTATTTTATAACAATTGTTTTACATTTTTAAATATAAATATAAAACCAAGTACATTTAAAAATATTAAAAACCGCTTCCAACCGGCTGCGGGAACAGGGTCCTAGCAGACGGTGGTCAAGGCTCCAGAGAGAGGAACTTCCTCACAATGCGTGCCGTTTCCAATAGTACTGCCTTCTGCATCTGGCCCTTGATCCTTGACACTTAAGATGTTTGTCGAGGCTCTTGGCCATAAGGCCATGGGCGGAAACGACTATAGGTACAATGATTGCGTTATCAATGTCCCACATGTCGACAACCTCGTGCGCAAGATCAAGATATTTACATTGTTTATCTTTTTCCGCCTTCACGAGGTTCTCATCATGGGGGACAGTGACGTCCTACAATCATTGCACCACGCTCGATGCGATCTATCAGCACAATATCAGGCTTATTGGCGACAATAGTCCTGTTTTTTTTTGGGAATGATAGACGGTGTTGGCTGCAGTTGGCCATTACAGCTTCACCGGACAATAGGAGGCGAGCGCTTAAAGCGCTCTAGCCTTAACGGCAGAAGTAGCGACGAGCTCAAGGGCACCTCAGGGAGGCACGGCCTCGGCTTGGGCTGTCGCTTAAGAGAGGGCTGAGTTTACCACCGGTTCACAACGCGCCCCCACTGAGAAGAACCGGCAAGAAACTCAGTGGGGTGATGCACGTCGTTGAGGTCGCATACGTACGACCCTTCGGCCTCGCCGGCGAGCCCGGTGTCTGATAGCTAGTGTAGCATACGGTTGTCGGGGAGGGTTCGGCGCATCCCGGTCCAATAGGACAGTCATGGGGTCAGGAGGGTCGAGCAGAAGGACTAGGGGCGTAATCGGCGGCGGCGCGGATTAAACTGTTCGCGTGACGGGACGCGGATTCAAAGTAGCGTTTCGACGCTTCTTTGAGGAACTTACGAAGGGGATCTAGCTTGAAATCGGAATGCAGATCTACGTTCCGCATGTACCACGGGGCACCGACGGCACGTCGGAGGAAACGATTTTGGATAACCTGGAGGCTATCGATATGGGTGCGGGCGGCGTGCGCGAAAACTACACTCGCGTCATGATTGGGCGAATGCAAGCTTTGTATAATGTCAACTTATTTCTAAGCGACATTTTACTCCGCTTGCAGAGAAGAGGATACAGGCGACCTAATACGAAAGCCGCTCGATTGCGGACGGACCTAATGTGCGGGCCGAAAGTCATGGCGGAGTCCAAGGTGACTCCGAGGTACTTAACCTTCCTAGTCCAGGGGATAGGGTGATTGAATAGGGATATTGGGGCCAGTCGTCTGTTGGGCCGAAGGCTCCGCGCGGAGAACATATTGGCGGGTCCCCGGGAGAAGACCACCGCGGCACTCTTCTCCGGGTTCAACTCTATGCGCCACGTACAGAACCATTGACCCAGGGCGTCGACTGCGGCTTGAAGAGCACGCGTTAAATAGGACATGTTCCTATGGGAATAATAGAGAGCGGTGTAATCCGCGTAAAGGGCGAGTTGGACTCTGCTCGAACGAGGAATGTCGTTCGTGAACAGGCTGAACAAGAGGGGAGAGAGCACGGAGCCCTGAGGGACTCCGGCCTGTATAGGATGGGGCGAAGAAAACGTACCTTCGACCCGGTATCGAAAGGTACGATTCGAGAGAAAGTCTCGTATGATGAGTACGAGCCTATTGGGGACTCCTAACTGGAAGAGCTTGTATATCAAGCCGTTGTGCCAGACCTTGTCGAAGGCCTTGGCAACATCGAAGAATAGGGCGCCTGTGTAGACGGGCTTGGGCTGGTTGAGCCCGGTCAGGATGTGCTCCGTGAGGCGGTGCACCTGGTGGACGCAAGAGTGTCTTATTATTATTATTATTTCGTATATGTTACGAGTTATGATTAGTTACGCGCGACTGTGCCGCTGACATGCCATCAGTCTCCATTCAGCGCAAGAGAGACTTTTAAGACTACATAAATAGGTTCTTTTCCTGACGGACTTGCTCCTTCCAATCACTGTTAGCATCGGGGACTGCAATCTAAACTCACCAGGGCCCTTCGTGCTAAGCTCGAGTGAACTGAGACCTTAACAATTAACGGGATCCTCTCATACATTTCTTTCTGTACTACCTTAACTTTTCCTGATTAACTCTGAATATCTATCCTGTATAGGAGAAACGAACAAAATGCTAGTACTTACATAAATAATATTCTTAAAAAAATAGGTTTTGAATATAGGTAACCCATGACCTATAAACGATTCCTAAGATATAACTTAAATACAATGACAAGCTAATAACATTATTTCTTATTCTTACTTCTTTTATTTCGTTGACCCCGCACGGACGACCGACGTCTTGTATGAGATTTACCTGAAAATAAAAACAACAAATGAGCCTCACAGTATTTTAGAATTATTATTATGCATAAGATAATAATCGACTATCGTCTATTAATGTCCCGTCAGGTCAAAGGCCTGAACAGCGAATATATCTGAGTGAGCTGTGAGGAAGCCATTGGAGTAAGCTCTTACAACGTCGATGATTTACTGATAACGATAACCTGGAGTGCTACATGTAATAGTGGTAAAAACGTTAATATATATTTAAATAAAAGGGAATCTAGAGCATCGCAGAATAAAAACTGTTGTTAATGTCTCTCAGAGTGTAGCGGTGAGACGGTGCGCAGGCAGGGGTTATCGCAGTAACAAGTTCGCTGCGGCCGGCGTGTTTATACGGCATATTGTAGGGACGGTCTTTATGCCAATATTAGGTATTATTATATATCCGCAATAAGTACGTAAACAATATACAGTGTAAATGCAGGTTACAACTTTTTTCAAATTAATAAGTAAATAGGTAGTTCAAATAATACATAATTATTCGGGGTTCTGAATAAAGAATTGCTATCCTGTACCATAGTTTATCCATGCCTGTACCTACTGACTTATTGTGATTGGACGAATTAATTTATCGTTTGCGTGTGCAAGTGTTATTTATTTTTGTTAATGTGTGTGGCGGTGCGGTGACGGGAAAGCGCGGGAGGGCGGAGGACCGCCGCCGCCCCAACAAGGGCTAACCGGTCCCCACATCACTAGCGCAGGCGGGAACCGGTACCCATACAATCCTAGGTTATCTAATACCAAAAGAAATTAATTCCTACAGGTACAGGTTACACTAGAATGACATAACAGTTCGATGATAAAGCCAGCAAAACTAGGATCAGTATCTAGAATAATTTCAATCTAATCTAATCGGGGACATAAAAAACGAAAAAGAGATATTTATTTAACCGCTAATAAGCGGTTCAATATAGGTAATTGACGCAATAGCGTCAATTACCTATATTGAAAGGTGCTAAGTTGTTATTTATCTACACTTCATAACTACCCATAACTAGCAGCGACATTGTGTAGGGCATTGTATAGGGTTTCATAAAAAACGGTTGCCGTACATTGGGTTCAGTTACTGGCAGACACCTCGGCGCCTGACCCAAATAAATACAATTTATCTGTATAATTTTAGTACAGACAAAAAACATCAGTTCTCTCCAGAAATATGGGTAAGCATAGCAAATTATAAACAAGTTACCTAAGTAAAAAGATATTTGGTTGGATATAAAAGGATATTTGGTGGTCGGGCAATTTTGTTTACCTAAGTTATTGTAATACGTGTGTAATAAATACCTACTACTGTAATTGTGAAAGGTTACTAACGTACCTATTAAATAATGTTTTTCTTTATTCTTGAATGAACTGATATACTTACCTACATATATTTAAATACATAATTATGCATACCTAAGTACATTAGTCAAAATTTAATTTTAACAATTGGCAAATGACGACTTACATTGAGAATAATTATGTAAGTAAGTAGGTAGCCTAATGTTTGTTTTAAACAATAACAATGCTAAAGCAGGCAAGCAATTACAATAACCACCAAAAACAGTTTTGTTCAATCAACTAAATTGAATGTTATAAAATCAAGCTATTTATATAATCTATAGTTAATCTGTAAGTGCTATTCGTGTTACTGTGTTTACAAACCGGTTCATTGTTTTAACTCTTTCTTAACGACTTCATCAGCGCGGCGCAGGTAAGCACCAATAGCTAAATATAAAACATCAAAGGTGCGAGCGATCCAACGAATGACTTAAAATAATCTCTGGAGTTTTTTCTATCGTCTCATGCTCGAGACGGGTTCTCTTTGCCTTTTAATGACAAAAAAACTGGACCCCATTGTGATCGGCGTCGAGCTGTCTGACCGAACCGCTGCTTCCAAGAAAAATAGACCAATATTTGTCGCCGCCTCTAAAATATCGCGTCCTGGCGACTAAAATTTTGTAACCGAATTTAATGCAATTCTGTAGAATAGTATAAGAACGCATTGTTCGTACTGAATAGTATAAAATAAATGCGTTTAATTCTGCATGCACCGCAGATATCTCTGACATGGCATAATGTGTAGTAACCACCTGTACAGAATACGAGACAAGGAGTTAGTTAATTAGTTTCAATTCTTTTTAACCGGCTTTAGTTGTTCATTGTTTTCATAATGATTCACAAAGGTATTTAATTGTAAAATAGTCCTAATAACCCACTAGCAGTAAGTAAGTATATTAATTTCACTAGGCGTCTTATACCTATACCTGTAATAAGTAATATAATGCCAAATCCCTATGCTAGCTGCTGCCCCTGAAATACAGAGGCGTTTATAAAGCTTAAGGATTTACTGAAAAAATATAGTGGTATGTTAGGTAGTTATATGAAAATGGTGAAATTATAGTGTGCAACGAGTAGCAACCTAGATAGATAGGGAACGATCTCATCGGAAATTTCACTACCGGCCAAAATTAATAACTAATTAAGTATAACTGGCTGCCATTCCTTCTTCAGTAAAAGAAATGGCAGATAGCATAGGTTGTTTCTATATTTATATTAAAACAGAAGTCATATATTTCACATAAACAGCTCTATGAAAAAAAAAAGAAAATCAAAGTATCTATTTAAAATTATCATTTTATCCTTGTTGATGATAATTCACTTAATCATCGCGGTACTTGTCAACACATCATTAATAATTATCTAAGCATTACCTACTATAAAAAAATTAGTTTAAATTGAACCCCTTATAGATGAAACAAGCGCCAGCCCTTGTTTTACGTCAGTTATGTTATGAATATTAAAGTTTATACTTAGGTACATAAATTTAATGAATATATTCTGTTTTTAGATAAAATGTTTTGATGTGATGAGATACTTTGAAATAAAACAACACCCATCCGAAAATATTAGTTTATTAACGATGATTCAATAAATGTCAATCGGTATTTTAACTGCTTCTTTTAATTCTGTGTCTACTTGCAATAACTTAAAATTATTTTTAAGTCGGTTAAAAGGCGACCGGTAATCCGATCTCTAGTAAACTAACCTAGAGCTTTTTACACGTGCTAGATAAGATCTACCTATCTCTACTTTTTGTTTTCTATATAAATGTATGTACTTATATATTTCCTAGAATAAAATTCGATTCGCCAGGTTTTGAATCTACTAATCTCTATGTCTAGTTTGCAAACCTGTTAGCAAACTTACTTATAAAATGCCAAAAGCCTTCATAGGCATCACAGACAAAATTAAATGGTGATTGAATTTTATGCATAAAAAGCAGAGGTATCATATACAATTACATTACACAAAATATAACATAAAAAATGCGATAGACGGTTCTAACAAAAGCGACTGTGACTAATCTATGCGTTATTTTATGTGGTTAGAAAACAATAGGTAGCCGCTTCTAGAAGCACAATAAGTTATTTATAAGTAATAAAGAATCGATCAAAATAACCGGCGAGCTGTGTAGGTATTCCAAGAAGGTTCTGATTTTATGGTCCATTTCATGTCGCTTCTTACGGTCGTCGGGTTACATATGAGTGACTTATTACGATTCAAGACCATAAATACTACCTACCAACCAGCGCACTTAAGTAGAATGCTAAGTGTATTTGCTCAAGGAAATTTTGGGTTGGTGGGTACTTAATAATATTTATGATTACTTATGTATTTACAGATTATTTACAACACCGTTAAGTTTTCATATTGTACAGAATTAATTAATTCATTAATTAGTACAAGATACTAGATCAATTTCGAAATGAAATTCTTACAATTTTACAATGTCCTAAATTACTTTTGAAAACATCTAAGTACTTACTTTTGAATAATATAACTTACTGCTAGTATATGAGGTATTTTTACCCGACTTAAAAAAAGGAGGAGGTTCTCAATTCGTCTGTATATATATTTTTGAAGTGAAACTTCTTATGCGACTTCCAAAAATGTTATCATTTAACGCGTTAGACGTTATGCGTTGCGTGATAGGTGTTAAACTATAGGCGATAGGCGTTAAATGATAGGTGTTAAACGATAGGCGATAGGCGTTAAATTTGTTAAGGTTATGAAAGCGCTCATGTGACGCCGTCACTGAGTGAGTGGGTGAGTGGAAGAGTGGGTGAGTGGGTGAGTGGGTGAGTGAGTGGGTGAGTGAGTGGGTGAGTGAGTGGGTGAGTGAGTGGGTGAGTGAGTGGGTGAGTGATTGGTGAGTGAGTGCGTGAGTGAGTGGGTGAGTGAGTGGGAGAGTGGGTGAGTGAGTGGGTGAGTGAGTGGGTGAGTGAGTGGGTGAGTGAGTGGGTGAGTGGGTGAGTGAGTGGGTGAGTGAGTGAGTGGGTGAGTGATTGGTGAGTGGGTGAGTGAGTGGGTGAGTGAGTGACTTCGTTGACTGCGTTGACTCCGTTGACTCCGCTGACTCCGCTGACTCCGCTGACTCCGCTGACTCCGCTGACCCCGCTGACCCCGCTGACGCCGCTGACTCCGCTGACTCCGCTGACTCCGCTGACTCCGTTGACTCCGTTGACTCCGTTGACTTTGTTGACTTTGTTGACTTTGTTGACTTCGTTGGAAAGGAATGGAAAGAGACAGAGCGAGAATGACGTTTCACTTCTTCCGCGCGGAGGGACTCCACGCACGCACATTTTTTTTTCTATGTATGTTCGCGCATAACTCTGGAAATTATGAACCGATTTGAAAAAATCTTTCTTCCATCCATTCTTTAAACCGTTGATTGGGTCCCATAAAAAAGTATTGCTTACGAATAAGTAGTTACTGAAATAAAATATTTAAAAAAAAAATTGATTGGTGTTAGCGTACCTGCTGTGTATATTTGGCACCAACTTCAATAATATTTAAATTATTTTATACGTTTTAGTGTTATTGAAGTCGGTTCAATTTTTTTTTTAAATATTTTATTTTATACTTTTTAGTGATATTTTCATACATAAAGATTGAACCATTGAAGACGGTAAAATGATATAAGTAGGTTATGACATCATTATGATTTCACATTATCGTCTACATACTTTCACATAATTCATGTTTCTTCAGAAACTCAGAAACAATTTATCCGATCGTAATGAAATTTGCATGAAATTATCATAGTAGTTTACTCTCTCGAATAAAAAAAGAATCATCGAAATCGGTTCATATTTGTCAGAGAAATGTAAAGGAGAACATCAGTTTTATGGTTTTTACCAGATAAATTCCTCCATATCATTCATGGTCCTCTAGGAAGTTCTTATCCGGTTGTGATAAAATTCATACGGGTTCATTACAGTGGTTTCTTCTCTCGAATACTATGATGATTCCATAAAAATTTCATTACGACCGGATATTTTTTTTCTGAGGAAACATGAATTATGTAAAACTATGTAGACGATAATCGATCTATGTAAACCTACCTAGATCATTTTACCGTCTTCGATGGTTCAATCTTTATGTATGAAAATATCACTAAAAAGTATAAAATAAAATATTTTTGAAAAAAAATTGAACCGACATCAATAACACTGAAAAGTATAAAATAATTTAAATATTATAGAAGTTGGTGTTAGCGTACCTGCTGTGTATATTTGGCACCAACTTCAAGAATATTTAAATTATTTTATACTTTTCAGTGTTATTGAAGTCGGTTCAATTTTTTCTCAAATATATTTCATTATATTAGTGATAAGACAGAGAATAGACCCCTATACAGTAGCTTTTTAAACTCTTCTTATATTTTTTTGCACGAAAGTAGAGTAGGTCCTCTTCTTATGTATCGCCGGTTTTTATTTACATATTCACAATGCAACATTCGCATTTCCTTTTGATCCTCATTTAAAAAAGATATTCCGATTTCTCGATGAAATTCCTAAACAAATTCATCCATTAGATGAACCGGTACGGGCGATTCTAATTACATGATTTAGCTTTTAATTTGCACTCTTCGATAGAATTAAGTGCAAAATCAAGTCAAGCTAAAAGTTTAGCCTGACGCCAGTTTTTATACCTGAGTTTTAAAAAAAGAAACATACACTGTTCCCTGTTAGGTTGTAGTGGTAACTGGTATTCTGTAAGAACATTTAACAAACTGGGCAGCTGAATCCGCTGTAGATATGAAATTCGTTCAACGAATTTGATACGAATTCGAGAACTGACTCATTTTATAAGAAACTAGGTAACTGTTGCTCACATCTTCGCTCGCGCGAAATTTAAGTGTGTAAAAACATAGTTCACATACAGTTATTGATGGATGTGTTAAATTTATACTAATAGGTATCGCCTAAAGATAGTGACATAATCAGAAAAAAGGGTTTAACCCAATCCAACGTTTTCCTACAAGATAGTGATAATAATATCTAAAACAAAGTATCACAATATAATACAGTGATAAAAACTATGTAAGGGTTTATTATTAACTAAAAATTTACCCCGAGCATGGGATATTTTACCGCAGGGCTGGGATAATTTTACGCTGTAAATGGTTGTCCATATCTTATGGTAGATTATTTGTCTATAGAATAATAAAAATTGAGATCAGTTTACTATTTACTACTAACGGAAAAAACATCTGAACCAAAAAAAAAAATGTTTTAGAGATATTTCAATCTTATTTAATTGCATTGATGCGCTTATACAGACTTGGATCCTCGGAATCGTGAGCACAACTGCAAAGAATTCCAGAACTTCCGGCGTAGATACATGTAAATGAGTTATACCACGAGTTTCACGAGCTTTAAAGAAACTCTTGAATACGTTGTATTTGTTTTAGAGGTAATCATTTAAATAAATTAAGTATATATATTTTTTAATGATTATAAGGTGGAAACGTTAGCACTACACTATTACACTTTTTTCCGATTCGCATTACAAAGCGTTTGTAATCTATCTATACATATAAAATTACTTGTCCTGACTGATTCATCAACGCACAGGCCAAACCGCTGGTCCTAGAAAGCTGAAATTTGGACAGTAGGTTCTTCTTATGATGTAAGCACCCACAAAGAAAGGGTTTTTGAAAATTCAACTCCTAAACGGGTTAAATGGGTGTTTTCTTTTGTATGAAACTTTTTATTTTATGGTTCGATTGACTTGAAATTTACTGAAAACATTCTCTAAATAAAATGAATCAATCCGTGCTTCGTGAAATTTAAGAAAAAACCTTTGGGGGCGTTAGGGGTTGGTAAACTTAGTATGAAAAAAAAATTGCGGGTGAAGCCGCAGGGAATTGCTAGTATAGGGTAAAAGTGGGATAGTTGCCACACTTTTTGAAATTACTTTATATCTCTCAGTGAAAAAAGCAAAATTCTTTATTTGTAATACGGGTAGGTACTTTGATTTATTATCTTCAAACTTATGAAAGGAAAAACCATCATCTTTGATATTTCCAGAGTATTAGCGATTTTTGCGGACCTCTAAATTTTGGGGCATCTATCCCATATAGGGGATAATTACCTAATAGTCCGGTCAATTTAGACAAAAAAATGAGAGTGAAGTTACATAAAGTCCCAACAAGCTGAATTTCAGTGAAATTGTTCAAAATATAATTAATAATTATATAATTTCGGTTTCCCGTCATATTTCTTCCTATTGGTCTACTTCACTGTGATTTGATCGGACGTGACGTCATATTGCCAGGCGGGTGGGGAGAGCTGTTGTAAAACACGCTCACTCCATTCGTGTTCATTGTGTCGAAGAAATACCAGGCAGGTTTAAAAAGTAAGCTTCGTATAAGGTAAGTAGTTTAATATGCGTTTTCTTTCAGGGAAAACGCTGCTATTAAACCACAGTACCGTTATACACAATATCTAGAAGTTCCCCATCATTCCCCTGTAAGGAAAATTTTTTATTCAAGGTCAAAGGTCAAAAAAATGAGTTTTTCGCGATTTTCAGCAAAACGGTAAGTTTTATCACAAAAGTACCTCAGACAAAAATTGTAGATCATAAAATTATCTATAAAAAATGTATCAATACTTTTTTTCTTACGAGCCACCGTTTCTGAGATATAACGATTCAAAAAGTTATAAAAGTTGTTATCGTCATAATATGCATGAGTACGCCACGTATATACATCTAGAGTTGTTATATATATTATATATTAAATGTCAGTGGCGTGCACTGAAAGCAGGCAAAAATATCTGCGAGTTGTTTAAGCTTTATCCTATTTGTTCGTGTTCCGGCACAAATATCCTTAAATTAACCAATATTACCAACACATCCATTTACATAAAAAAAAATTACGTTAATTCATGTCCAAACTAAGATTTTTTAAAATTAAGACTGTTTAGAGTAATCCTAGGGTAGGCAAAGTATTTTTGTCAGTATGGAGCCTCTGAATAAACTTATTATTGTTCTCAAATGCAAATTAATATGTCTATAGTATTGGCTTGCTTATGGATATTTGAAATGGAATAACATACTTAAAATAGGTGAAACAAGCCAAATACATTTTTTTGCCTACCCTCTGTGCACGCCACTGTTAAATCTGTATATATAAAAGAAGAAACTGACTGACTGACTGACATATCAACGCACAGCCTAAACGGCTTGGGTTAGAGACTTGAAATTTTTACAGTAGGTACCTTTTATAACGTAGACATCCACTAAGGAAGGATTTTTGGAAATACCACCCCTAAGAGGGTAAAATAGGGGATGAAAATTTGTATGAAAATCCGTCATTTTTGAAGTTAAATTAATGAAAATTAGTATTTGGCCTTTAAGTTAAAAATAAAAAATATATATTTCAGGAGTTTTGGAAATTCCACCTCTAAGAGGGTAAAATTGGGGATGAAAGTTTGTGTGAAAATAAGTAATTTTTTAACTTAAATTCATGTAATTTAGTAATTGGCATGTTAGTTAAAAAATTAAAAAATATATTTCTGGATTTTTGGAAATTCCACCCCCTAAGGGGGTTAAATAGAGCATGAAAGTTTGTATGAAAATCAGTCATTTTTGAACTTAAATTCATGTAATTTAGTAATTGGCCTGTTAGTTAAAAATAAAGAATACATATTAAAGGATTTTTGGAAATTCCACCCCTAACGGGGTAACATGGGGGATAAAATTTTGTATGAAAATCAGTCATTTATGTACTTAAATTCATGTTATTTAGTAATTGGCCTGTTAGTTAAAAATAAAGAATACATATTAAAGGATTTTTGAAAATTCTACCCCTAAGGGGGTAAAATAGGGGATGAAAGTTTGTATGAAAATTAGAGATTTTCGAAGTTAAACGCATATAAATTGGTATTTGGTGTTTCAGTAAAAAAAATATATTTCAGGGTATTAGGAAATTCCACCCCTAAGGTGGGTAAAAGGATGACAACATCAATATATATAAAAGGAGATGTCCTGACTGATTGACTGATTGACTGACTGACAGACAACGCACAGCCTAAACCGCTGGTCCTAGAGACTTGAAATTTGGCAGGGGTATTCTTCACAATACGTAGACGCACACTAAGAACGGAATTATCAAAATTCACATCCTAAAGGGTCCAAATAGGGGGTTTTATGTTTTATAAAAAAGTGTTATATTTAATGAACGGTTGGTACTAGAGGCTTGAATTTTCACACGCAGACGCCTCAATGAAAATAAACAATTACGTATTTTTGCATTTCTCCAAATTTTCTAAGTAGGAGTTACAGGACCTTAATTTTTGTAAGAAATAAATATTTTACCATTTCTTAACACATTTCACTGTCTTCCGATACAATATGATAGACAGGATTAGGACGAAGTCAGGTTTAAGAAATTATGAGTGTTTTAAGGTCAAAATGGGACCCCTAAGTTAAAAATCTTGCGTGTGGTGTCTTTTAAAAGGTAATTGAAAACAGTTTTTTTATGATATAAGCGGTAGGTATGAGTTATAACTCATACCTACCGCTATATCATGATATATCATGGGTTTTAAAACTAAAATACGACATCGATGTTTCAAATTTGAATTTGATATGATTTTAAAAGTGATTATATTGTTTATTTAAACTATTCTGCTAACTGCTGCGTTAGCTCGAGTGTGGCTACTAAATGCACGCAGAGGCTGTTGAGAGTGTTTGCAAACGCGCGTATCCTGCACCGCGCGCACCCGCGTCAAGATGCCGCCTAAAAAAAAAAGCTGCCGCCTCGCTCCTCAGCCATAAGCCCGGACAAATAACGGGCAAAGTTCGGAGTTGTCGGTTGGACGTTTGGGTTGTGGGCCCTAGATGTTCATTGAGTACGGGGCGTTTTAGTAGGTTAGTCATTCCAGTTCGGAGCTAGGTACCGAATCAAACCAAAGAAAAAACCGGTCAAGTGCGAGTCTAACTCGCGCATCGAGGGTTCCATACCTTCTTTGCACGTATTAATGTTATTTTAATCTATATATATAAAAGGATAAGTCCCGACTGACTGATTGACAGACAACGCACAGCCTAAACCACTTGCCTCTATTTCTATTTTTTTTTATAGGGGGGTTTATGTTTTATAAAAAAACGTTATTATTCATGAACGGTTAGTACTAGAGCCTTGAATTTTTACACGCAGTCGCCTCAAAGAAAATAAAAAATTACGGTTTTTGTATTTCTCGAAATTTTCTAAGTAGAAGTCACGGGACCTCAATTTTTGTAAATAATAAATATTTTACCATTTCTTAACACATTTTACTGTCTTCCGATACAATATGATAGACAGGATTAAAACGAAGTCAGGATTAAGAAATTATGAGGGTTTTAAGGTCAAAATAGGACCCCTAAGTTAAAAATCTCGCGTGTGGTGTCTTTTAAAAGGTAATTGAAAACCGTTTTTTTATGGCATAAGCGGCAGGTTTGAGTTATATCATGGGTTTTAAAACTAAAATACAACATCGATGTATACAATTTGAATTTGAAATAATTTTAAAAGTGATGGGAAAAGATTATATTGTTTATTTAAACTACTTTACTAACTGCTGCGTTAGCTCGAGTGTGGCTACTAGATGCACGCAAGGTTTCAATTCAATACGAGGCTGTCGAGAGTGTTCACAAACGCGTGTATCCTGCACCACGCGCACCCACGTCAAGCTGCCATCTAAAAAAAAAAGCTGCCGCCTCGCTCCTCAGCCATAAGCCCGGACAAATAACGGGCAACGTTCGGAGTTGTCGGTTGGACGTTTGGGTTGTGGGCCCTAGATGTCCATTGAGTACGTGGCGTTTTAGTTGGTTAGATACTGCGGTTCGGAGTTAGGTACCGAATTAAACCAAAAAAAAAACCGGTCAAGTGCGAGTCTGACTCGCGCATCGAGGGTTTCATACCTTCTTTTCACGTATTAATGTTATTTTAATCTATATATATAAAAGGATAAGTCCTGACTGACTGATTGACAGACAACGCACAGCCTAAACCGCTTGCCCTAGAGACTTGAAATTTGGAGAGTAGATTCTTCACAATACGTAACCGCACACTAAGAACGGAATTTTCAAAATTCACATCGGAAGGAGTCCAAAAAGGGGGTTTTATGGTTTATAGAACCGGGTGGTACCAGAACCATGAAATTGAACACGTAGATTCCTTAAAGAAAATAAAGAGTTATCTGTCTTAGCATTTTTCAAAACAAAATATATAGAAGAAGATACAGGACCACAAACTTACAAAAAATATTATTTGGATTTTTTTTTCATAATTCTCACTGTTTTTCGACACAAAATGTAAGAGTATTAATAGGACGAAGTTGAGTTTGAGAAATTTTGAGGGTCTCAAGGTCAAAATGGGACCCAAAGTCAAAATCTCGAGTGTGATGTCTTTTAAAAGGTAAATGAAAAACGTTTTTCATGATAAATATGTGGGATATTTCAGGGACAAAAAATGGGTTACTATAAAAATAACGTTATCATCATCATCAATCAATATATATAAAAGGATAAGTCCTGAAAAAAACTGATTGACAGACAACGCACAGCCTAAACCGGTGGCCCTAGAGACTTGAAATTTGGGAGGTGTATACATTCTTCACAATACGTAAACGCACACTAAGAACGGAATTTTCAAAATTCGCATCCTAAGGGGTCCAAATAGAGGGTTTTATAAAAAAATCGTTATAATTCATGAATGGTTGGTACTAGAGCCTTGAATTTTCACACGCATACGCCTCAAATAAAATAAACAATTACGTATTTTTGCATTTCTCGAAAGTCACAGGACCTCAATTTCGGTAATAAAAAAAAAAATTACCATTTCTTAACACCTATCACTGTTTTCCGATACAATATGAAAGAGTATTATTAGGACGAAGTCAGATTTAAGAAATTATGAGGGTCTTAAGGTCAAAATAGGACCCCTAAGTTAAAAATCTCGCGTATGGTGTCTTTTAAAAGGTAATTGAAAACCGTTTTTAGGGTTTCATACCTAAAAGGTAAAAAAGGAACCCTTATGGTCTGAATTCGTCTGTCTGTCTGTCTGTCACACCTATAAATTTCAGGATCAGCTGACGCTACCGATTTGAAACTTGGTACATTTTTCGATCTTTCTTACCTCATCACAAATGAAAAAAAATATATTTTTTGTTTTAGTTTTTTTAAAGTTGAAATGGATCATCAAAATTTCAAAGTGTGACTACTATATCGAGTGGGATATCATATGAAAGAGCTTCATTCGCACATCTCAAAACACATTTTTATTTTGGTTTATATTACGTAGTTTCTGGCTGATAATCAAAAATGTAAAAAAATACCACCAAAAATACCCTCCTTATCTCCGAAGTTTGTGGAGGGAAAAATCTGAAATAATTATGGATAATAATTATAATATGTATATCTACCTATATTTTAAAGGAAAAATAAAATGATCATTCTGAATAGTACAGTTTTATAGTAATACTAAAAAAACTCGACAAACATACTTAGTTTTGTGGTTTGTTTTTTTTTTGCTATCTGAGATGTTAATTACATTAATAGTAAAATAACTTTAATACATCCAAAGATGGTATGGAACCCTCGGTGCGTGAGTCCAACTCACACTTGACTGGTATTTATTTATGATATAAGCGGCAGGTATGCGTTATATCATGGGTTTTAAAACTAAAGTACGACATCGATGTTTAACATTTGAATTTGATATGATTTTAAAAGTGATGGGAAAAGATTATATTAGTTATTTAAACTATTATGCTAACTGCTGCGTTAGCGCGAGTGTGGCTTCTAAATGCACGCAAGGTTTCAATTCAATACGAGGCTGTCGAGAGTGTTCGCAAACGCGCGTATCCTGCACCGCGCGCACCCGCGTCAAGATGCCGCCTAAAAAAAAAAGCTGCCGCCTCGCTCCTCAGCCATAAGCCCGGACAAATAACGGGCAAAGTTCGGAGTTGTCGGTTGGACGTTTGGGTTGTGGGCCCTAGATGTCCATTGAGTATGTGGCGTTTTAGTAGGTTAGATACTCCGGTTCGGAGTTAGGTACCGAATCAAACCAAAAAAAAAACCGGTCAAGTGCGAGTCTGACTCGCGCATCGAGGGTTTCATACCTTCTTTTCACGTATTAATGTTATTTTAATCTATATATATAAAAGGATAAGTCCTGACTGACTGATTGACAACCACGCACAGCCTAAACCGCTTGCCCTAGAGACTTGAAATTTGGAGAGTAGATTCTTCACAATACGTAACCGCACACTTAGAACGGAATTTTCAAAATTCACATCGGAAGGAGTCCAAAAAGGGGGTTTTATGGTTTATAGAACCGGGTGGTACCAGAACCATGAAATTGAACACGTAGATTCCTTAAAGAAAATAAAGAGTTATCTGTCTTAGCATTTTTCAAAACAAAATATATAGAAGAAGATACAGGACCACAAACTTACAAAAAATATTATTTGGATTTTTTTTTCATAATTCTCACTGTTTTTCGACACAAAATGTAAGAGTATTAATAGGACGAAGTTGAGTTTGAGAAATTTTGAGGGTCTCAAGGTCAAAATGGGACCCAAAGTCAAAATCTCGAGTGTGATGTCTTTTAAAAGGTAAATGAAATACGTTTTTCATGATAAATATGTGGGATATTTCAGGGACAAAAAAATGGGTTACTATAAAAATAACGTTATCATCATCATCAATCAATACATATAAAATTACTTGTCCTGACTGACTGACTGACTGACTGACTGATTCATCAACGCACAGGCCAAACCGCTGGACCTAGAAAGCTGAAATTTGGACAGTAGGTTCTTCTTATGACGTAAGCATCCACTAATAAAGGATTTTTGAAAATTCGACTCCTAAAGGGGTTAAATGGGGTGTTTTCTTTTGTATGAAACTTTTTAGTTTATGGTTCGATTGACTTGAAATTTACTGGAAAGATTCTTTGAATAAAATAAAGAAATACGTGTTTCGGGATTTTTTAAAAACAGCCATTAGGGGTGCGCTAGGGGTTGGTAAACTTTGTATGGGAAATAATTATTACTTGGTTCAATTGATTTAAAAGTTGGTGAAAATACCCTCAAAATAAAATGATTGAACACGTATTTTTTATTTTTCAAAAAATCTACCCCTATAGATCCCAAGAGGGAAAAATTTATAATCTATATTATTAAAAGAACAGGCTTTTTTTTCTAGAAATCACCGTACATTCAAAACCATTTTAAGTAGAATCATGAAATTTGAAGGTGAACAATAAGAACGAACTCGACATTTCACACTTAATTAGGTCAAATGGGCTCCCAAAGTGTGTATGGTTAAAAAAAAAATCATCACACAGACACGAAACTTTGTCAGTATACTGAGCAAAAGAAATAAAGAAACACGTATTTCATTACTTTAAAAAAAACGACCGTTAAAGGGGTGCATTTGCATGGTGTTTGAGTATGAAATGCGCATAAAAAATTCATGCTGTATTGATGAAACTTTGCGAATACATTTATCACCGCAAATGCAAATCCATGTGCCAATAATATTGTTTTGATTATCAACTCCTAAGAAGTTCTAATTGGGGTCCAAAAAATGTTTTTGAACTACAGCCAATACTTAATTTATGTATTGCATACAAGAATCTAACATACCTATTCCGGCAAAAACAACCCCTAAGTTAATTTCATGGATTTGAAGAGTTTGCACAAATAAGGTTTTCCATTTAATGCTATAATGCAGGTAGAGTAAACACCAACTCGGTAAATAAACTCAACACAACAATTGAAGAAACTAATTTTTGGATTTTTTTCTAAACCTTGATCCAACTCGAACCAGTTCTATGCAGTTTGATAATCCGGCTTGATTCATCTCGATCCAGTTTGTTTCACCTTGACCCACTTTGACCCACCCAGACTTAACTATTTCGATCCACCTCGGTTCATCTCGATCTACATCGATCCACCTCGATTTACCTCGCTTTAGCTCGATCCAACTTGATCCTGCTTAATCCAGTTTGATCCAGCTCAAACCAGTTTTATTCAGATCAATCCCGTAAAACCCGGTTCAATTGAGTTTGATGATCCGGCTTGGCTCAACTCAATCCACTTTATTCCAACTTGACCCACTTCAAACCACCTTAACTTATCTTGATCCACCTCGATCTATCTCGATCCATATCAATCAATCTTGATCCAACTCGAACCAGTTCAATGCAGTATGATAGTCCGACTTGGCTCATCTCGATTCACTTTGTTTCACCTTGACTCACATCGACCCACCCAGATTTAACCATATCGAGCCACCTCGGTGCATCTCGATTCACATCAATCCACCTCGATTTTCCTCGCTTTAGTTGGATCCAACTTGATCCAGTTTGATCCAGCTCAAACCAGTTTTATTCAGTTCAATCCGGTATTATCCGGTCCAATCGAGTTTGATGCAGTTTGATGATCCGGCTTGACGCAACTCAATCCACTTTATTCCAACTTGGCCCACTTCATACCACCTTGACTTATCTCGACCCCCTCAACTCATCTAGATTCAGATCGATCCACCTCGATCCAGCTCGAATCAGTTCGATACAGCTTGATAATCTGGCTTGACCAATTTTGGTCTATTTTGTTTCATATTGACCCACTTCGACCCACCTTGACTTATATTGATCCGCGTCGGTCTATCTCGATCCACAATCCACATTGATCCATCTCGATTTACCTCGGTCCAGCTCGCTTTAGCTATATCGAACTCAAGCCAGCTTTGTCCTGCTTGATCCAGTTTGATCCGGCTCAAACCAGTTTTACGTTTAATCGAGTTTGATGTAGTTTGATGATCTAGCTTGGCTCATTTGGATCCACTTTATTCCAACTAGACCCATTTCAAACCACGTTGACTTATATCGATCCATCTCGCTTTAGCACGTTTCACCTTAATCCTGCTTAATCCAGTTTGATCCAGCTCAAACCAGTTTTATTCAGCTCAATCCGGTTCAATTAAGTTCGATACAGTTTAATGATCCAGCTTGGATCATATCGATCCACTTTAGTCCAACTTGACCCATTTCGAACCACCTTGACTTATATTGATCCACCTCGGTCCATCTCGATCCAGATCAATCCACCACGATGTACGAGCAAAACCGAGCTGGATCAAACCAGCTCGGTTTTGCTCGGTTCACCTTGATCCTACTTGATCCGGTTTGATCCAGCTAAAACCAGTTTTATTTAGCTGAATCCGGTATGATCCGGTTCAATGCAATTTCATGGTCGTGATTGGCTTAACTCAATCCACTTTATTCCATCTTAACCCACTTCAAACCACCTTCGCATATCGATCCACCTCTGTCTATCTTGATCCACATCGATCCACTTCGATTTACCTCGATTCATGATCATAATTGATCCTGCATGATCCAGTGTAATCTAGCTCAAACCAGTTTTTATTCAATTCAATCCGTTATTACTCGGTTCAATCAAGTTTGATGCAGTTTGATAATCCGGCTTGACTCATCTCGAACCAGTTTATTTCACTTTGAGCTACTTCGACCCACCTTGACTTATCTCGGTCTACCTCGGTCCATCTTGATCCACATCGATCCACCTGGATTTACCGAGGTAAATGATCCAGCTCGCTTTAGTACGATGATCCAGCTTAACTCAGCATAGGCAGCAGGCAAAAGAATTTTCAAAATCGGATGAGTAATTCCGAAGATTACCCTTAGATTACACACTAACAAACACACAAACATACAAAAATACAAATTTAAACCCTTTACAGTATTAGTATAGTAGTGTTAGTAGTGTTAGATACATAAAGTTAGATAGTATAGAAGTAGGGGGAAGTAGGGAGTAGGATTTCTTATCAATTGTAAAACAAAGTCACGGTACTATTTTCAACAATGACGAAATTCCATTCTTACTTTCATTCCCTATTTCAACCCCTTCAATCTTTTTGTTCGGGATAAAAAGTAGCCTATGTCCTTTCTTAAGGTCTTATCTGTCTCTGTACCAAATTTAATCGAAATCGGTTCAGTGGATTAGGCGTTAAAGCGTAGCAGACAGACAGAGTTACAAAAATACAGGCTATGTCATCAAGTATGTATATTTGATGAAATGACACATAATAGGTCCAGGTTTAATAAAAGTGTAAACAATATTTTTAAAAATCTTCATCCTTAATTTAAAACGCGTTTTACTTACAAAACCAACGCGGGCGAAGCCGCGGGCTACAGCTAGTGTTTAAATATTTTTCTATCGGTCATTGTAACTTATACTTACAATATAAAATATACATAAGTTTGATATGCATGTTTCGTTAAAAATACTAAAAATAAAAAACAAGTTCAATTAGCTTGTCTTCCTCCAACCTAAGTTGCTGCTCACCAACATCTTTTTCGAGTATATTACCAAGTTCAAGTGTGGCTTGGTTATCAGCTAGACCCTACAGACTGGGGTTGGAAGTTGGTCAACAATATATTAGAGCCAGTTCAAACTTTACTTCCACCTGCGCCGGAAAAACTGCTGAACACTATTTTTTGCAACTGCAAAAAGGGATGCAGTGCTAAATGTGGTTGCAAAAAAGTCGGACTGTCTTGTTCTTTGGCATGCACAAATTGTCAAGGCCGGTCGTGCTCTAATATTGAATCACAAACAATGGAGGATTCATTTGACTCCGACGAAGTATCATGCGATACATCGCTATTGACGCAATTTACTTGCATCCGAAATGAAGATGAAGAAGAAGCAGGAGAAGAAGAACAAGAAGAAGATCAAGAAGAAGAACAAGAATTTGAAACTTACGAATAAGACGAATAAACTTCAACACTTTTTTTTAATTTACATCGCTTTTATCTTTCCCAATCTTTGAAAATTTCCGTTATTATGCAATAGTTTTACATTAAACAGGATCACAACTGACCCGTGGAGTAGGCCTACTGGGGAAACCACGTTAAAAAAACGCGCTAAGTACACTAACTCATAGGTGGCGTGGAAACGTGTGCATAGTATTACGATAACAACTCTTATAACTTTTTGAATCGTTATATCTCAGAAACGGTGGCTCGTAAGAAAAAAAGTATTGATACATTTTTTATAGATAATTTTATGATCTACAATTTTTGTTTGAGGTACTTTTATGATAAAACTTACCGTTTTGCTGAAAATCGCGAAAAACTAATTTTTTTGTCCTTTGACCTTGAATAAATTATTTTCCTTACAGGGGAATGATGGGGAACTTCTAGACATTGTTTATAATTATGTTTTGAACAATTTCACAGAAATTCAGCTTGTTGGGACTTTATGTAACTTCGAATGTCTAAATTGACCGGACTATAATCTATGTAAATTACGTATAGGATAGATGCCCCACTGAAAAAGAGGCCATCTATCCCGCAAAAACTTTGATTGCACCTTACCTTTCCATGCAATCGCACAGAGACATGCAACACGGTCAACTTAGTGGTAGTTGTAGAGTCTTTCGAAAGATAAATAAAACAACATATGATTCATCCGGCAAACTAGAGAAATTACAATCGAGGCAACTATACCCCTGGGGCAACTATCCCACTTTTACCCTAACATAAACGAATAATGATTTATAGTTTTCAACGAATACCTTTCAAGAGTAATAAAATATTCACATTTTCTCGGAAATATTGAATCCATAAAACAACATGCATGACGCGTCTCCTTAGAATATAATATGATGTGGTTTATAAATATAGTATGCTATCTAGTATAATACATTGGGTATTCACAGTAAAAAAATATACCCGCTACAATATGCTATTTTATAACATAAAAATGACTAAGAATTCGATTGAACGACTTTTTGAAGCAAACTAGGACAAAAACGAAGCGACGCGGCGGCGCTTATCCATTAAAATCCTACTCGTGCAGTTGGTAAGTAAAGTATATGACATCACGCAATACTTATGTCATGGGGTGATTGTTAAATACGTTCGCTGGGCGCACTCCAGACAATCAGCCCTTGATTGATTAATCTTTCTATCACGGAATTTATAACACCGTAGTAGGTATTCATATCACACACACAGGAAAGTAAGAAGAAGAATGCTGAATAAGTTATTGAAACGCAGTGGTTCACTGTACCTACGCAAAAACGTAGTAAAAATATCCTGGGGCAATCCACACACGGCCATCTGATCCTTAAATAAGTAGGCAGAACCAAACCACTAACATAAATCAATTTAATTCGTTTGTAAAAATAAATAACACTCAGAAATAGGACCAACAGACATGTTTATGCACAAAAATCTTTGACCTAAGTAGGGATTGAACGCACAAACTTTTTAGTAGCAGTCTAACCACTAGACCAAGATGCTCACAAAAAAACAACATACAAATTGTAACAATTATTTAAATATCTAATACATGATCCCTATTCAATCTAGTATATTTAACTCTCGTCTCTATTTTGTCAGCCATATTGTGTAATTTTTTTTATCATACATAACAATTCATGTAGAATATGGCCAATGCATATTTTTAACACGCTTTTATATACAGACGTTTTCCATTATATTGTGCTTAATGTTGTGGACGAAGTGTATAATTTATAGATTATATATAATAGCATTGGCATAAGAGGTCACGAGAAGGTGCCATCATGAGGAAGCCACTGCTTAGCCGAATAGCGGGCGATGCCCCGCGTAGGATGACCCTTTGTCTGAAATTTATTCTATACCCGTCGCAACGAAGAGAACCAAAATAAGCCGAGTACTTTCAACCGATAATATAATGCCATAAAATATTCCATAATGCCCTATATACTTATCTATTCTTTTATAAAATATTGTATTAGTGGATCGCAGTCAGTATTTGCCATATTAAAAATAGGCAATACCTACATTCATGATAGATGTAAGTATGTTTGTTTCTTAGGTAGATACAGATTAACAATTTTGGATAATACTTGTACCTTTCTAGTAGAGCCACGCGAGTGAAGCCACGAGAAATATTCAATCCACCTAAAATAATATCTATTTACGAGTATTTTCCTGATTGTCCAACACGACTAAAGTACTAAACCCATCGCTTTAACCCCTAAATCCTTTGTTATCTACAGATAATTAACCAATTATTTGGAGGAAAGGGTAATATGAATTTCGATTGAGAAAAGATTCTTAAATAAAAAATAATAATAATAGAATATCTTAAAATATTTATAATTATTGTGAATGAAAGGAAAATAGGATAGCACAGTGGACGGCCAGCCTGATGATGGGCCAATAGGCATTTCGATACGTCCAGCAATGACTCGTAGCAATGTCTTCTAATTCGATAATAGGCACCTGTCTAGTAAACAACTCGGGATTGCCGCCTTCCGCTTCCACCGGCCCCTGACCCGTTTAACTTTTATGTTTTTCCATTCATGTATTAAATATAAGTAAATATACTTTATAATGTCTTATAAATATTGGAACGTCTGAAAATCACATTGGAAAAGACAAATGTAAAATAATGTCCATTCATTGCAGTAAATTTAATCATGACAGTTGCCAACATTCATACACATGAATACGTCAAGGAAAGCTTGGTGCACGAATGTAATTTCGATCACGAGGCGCCAAAGATAATTGCATTCGAATCACAAAATACTTACAAATGTACATAAATATGTATAAAGACGTGCATCGCCTATATGAATGTACATTATTTATAAATCAACGTATCATCAATGAGGTCTGTTCTCTATCACTCATGAAGAATAAACAATCGTTCTAAATATTTTCCGACTGAGACATGCCAGGCGAAATCTTGGCGCCGCACAAAGAGTACGTTGTCTATATAATAGAAATACATGTGTAATAAAGCGGAATCTTTGTAGCAGGAATGGAATTAAAGTAAGACATTCCAAATAAATGTCAGTAACCTGAAATGTTATTATGTTACGAATCTTACACTTTGCTTCTGAGTATGAGCGCTCGATTCGTCTGTAAAATCGTGAGAACAAGCATAGTCTGCAAGATATTATGAAGATACTAAAGCTTATACTTACTAAAACTTTAAATACAAGTATGAAATATTTCGTTACTTGAGAGTAAACATAGGATCATGGGGTTGTTTAACGAGTTACAGGTTTATTAGGCATTTAAAATGAATCTAGTTCCATTCTGTAGAAACCATTTAGATAATACTCATGCAAGTACTTAATTCGTCGATGGGTACTTCCAAAAAGCGCTGTGGAGTAAAGTATATATAAACAAACAGCTCTCATCTGGATCATTGTTTACAAACCATGTCTGAACAATAAACACCGCTATTTACAACGGGGATTAGATAAAACAGACGTGTAGAATCCGGGTGGAATAGATATATATCTAAACCGCTTACCTAGAATCTGGTGTCTGGGCAGAGCGTTTGAAACAAATCCATTGAGTCTTATATATCATCATTAGTGTGACGGGCTCATATCACTATCGCCTACAAGAGCGTTTACTATTGTGATTTATATTAATACGCGTCCCACCATTGTGCCGTAGAGTCAATTCAAGATATTTTGTTTAATTTAAACTTGTTAATATCATTGTAATGTTATAACATTCAATAGGAGCAGTGTTTTTAAACTATACGTATTCATTTCGCAGAGCACAGACATGGCAGGCATTGATGAAAATGTGTTATAGCTACAAAGAACTGTAATTTATGAATATAAAACATGATTAGTCTTGGTGAAGGCAATGCATAGCAGCAATAAAACATTCGCTCAGCTTTACGTGTATAGGCTAACTCTAACTATTAAATTACTTTGAATTAGTTGACTACATGCATATTTTCTTTTAGACTAAAATCAATTTAAGATTTTCTTTCAGATATTTTCTTTTCTTTCTTTTTGTTATATGTAAGTTTTTCGTACAATAAAGAGTATAAAACAAATAAATGAATGTTTGTGCTACATTGTAAGTAAATAATGTGTAAAATATTTGCATTTTGTGGTCCGCGTAAACAAAATAAACCATCTGTGGATTGGTATTGGCAGAAACAGTCACCGTTGTGCGATTTTGCCGGAAATGCTTTTTTTTAGTCTAAGGCATCGATAATATATAAACTACACACATCAAAAGTGTCTAGGGATCAACATATATTTTTGCAATAACTTTTCTCCTGATTGATATTAATTAAAATGTTCTTTAAGGATTCATCAAATAAAGTGTTTTCGTTTGTCACAGTAACGATAAACCAAGTCACCTTTGCATTAATAAAGAAATTTGCCATTTTTCTAATAAAGGGATTTTTGACATTTGAACCACTAACACAAAAGTTCGAAAAAAAGACTGAAATAACAGTTTTCTTTAAAATTTTATTGGGTAACTTAAACAATTAATAATCCGTGTTTCTACCGCGAACACTAACAACACAAGAACATCGGTTTGGCATACTCAAAATGAGTTCATCCAAATCACGCTGTGGAATGACCGCCCATGTTCGTTGCAACAACAAAAAAAGGTCTTCTTGCGACTGGATACCCTCCATATTCGGCAGAGCTCTTCTCTGTAGCATATCCCATGCATGCTCAATCGGGTTCAAGTCTGGCGACTGAGCAGGCCAGGGCAGGACATTGATGTTAGCTGCGGCGAGAGTCTGTCTTACAACTCTTGCGGTGTGCGGTCGTGCATTATCATGCATTAACTGAAATAAGGGACCGATTTGCACTTGTAGAGGAACGATGACGTCTGATACAATCGTCTCAGCATAAATTTGAGCGTTGAGGTTGCCTCTGATCCAAATCAACTCAGTTCTTCCGCCGATCCAAATACCCGCCCATACCATGATGGTTCCACCACTATAAGGATGGACTTCCTGGCAGGATTTTAATCGCTGTTGGCGTCCAGGGGTTCTCCAGTGTCGTATACGTCTTGTATCCGGTCTCATACCAAAACGAGACTCATCAGAAAAGCACACGAAACGCCATTGTTCTTCTGCCCATTTTTTTGCCCAAAAATGCTTGATCCCTAGACACTTTTGATGTGTGTATATCGATGGTCTAAGGCAGCGGTCCCAAACTTTGAAGCCTTAGGGCCATAATTACTTTTTCAGTATGTTGCAAGGGCCAAAACAGTTTTATATTTTTTTCCCTTAACTATATTTCTAGAGACTAGCTAGTCGCGAAGTGCGCGACCGAAGCAAACATATATGCGGCCGCGGGCCGGATTGATGGCACTGGCGGGCCGGATTTGGCCCGCGGGCCGTAGTTTGGAGACCCCTGGTCTAAGGCATGTAAGGTAAAACAGTACTGTAGTTTAAACCTTACTTAATACATCAATACAATATAATGTATGTACGAGTATATGTATCCAATAACAACTCCGTAATTCATGTAGCCTCTGTGCGCAACGGGAAGCCGCTTGCTGTACATATCGGAGGTCACTGGTGCGAACACCAACAAGTTTGTGTAGTTATTTCTTGCTGATGATCCTTGCGTCAGCAGTAGTGGCGTTTGCTATTGCATAACGCCTATAAGCTGAACCAATTCGCTGTCTATTTTATATTTTTACGGGTCCGTTGATCTAGTGGTAAGACACCCTGGTCGCTACCCAATATAGCTCGTGGATTCGATTCCCACTCAGGATAAACATTTGTGTACCTACATGAGCATACAGAGCGCAAACAGATATACTGTTAGCGCTATGCTATTTTGTGGCTGAGAAATATATGCCACCTAGAAAAACAAGTCGCCATAGGCTATTTAGCTAGCTTATTGGGAAATCCGCCACTCTGGAAATTTGAGCAGACGGGCATATAAATACATAGTCTCTCCTAAGCATAATACTCGGTCGTGTCAGTCGGTGTCAGTCTTTCGTTTCACCTGATTGTAAGAGTAAGGGAGAGCATGCGTCTTCTAGGCATGTAAAACATCCGTCCTACACCTGATACCCGGTTGTGTCGGTCTTTCGTCCCGGGATTGTAAGAGTGAAGGAATAGAGAAACTACTTGTGTGTGCAAGTACTTTATAATTATCTCCAGTGTGAGTGATGATGATAAGCTGAACTATTAAAAAATTGGCCTTGACCTAAACAGTTTGAAGAATACCTTTAACAACTTACTACATCACTTCAAAACTAAGTAAAATAGTATTAATACTCATTTAAGTATGTTTCTGAATCTCATTATCTCGACTCTCGGAGCCGTCCGTTACTGAGTACGAGATAATCGATATTCGTACTCATTATAAGATTACAATGTACCTGCTAATAGCTTCGAGTGTCTAAGTAATCAGATTTCAAGAACTTATAATGAAAGTATAGTAACAAATGAAAAGCATAGGTTAAAACTTACCGGTCCTGGTGCAGTCCGGCCTGCCGTTCCTGACGGATGTGTCTGGCAGCGGCTTGCCCTCGGGCGTGACGCACCAGCAGCCGGCGGCGGCGCCCGCATTGGCGCACTGCACCGCGGCGTACGTGCCGTCCGCGCGGCACCGAGGCACGTACGTGGACCACGCGCCGCTGTGCGCCTTCAGCGCGTAGCGCAACGCGATCATGCACGACGACTGGCCTTCTGCGGTGAATTTATAAAAATACGGGTTTTATTTAAGGATAGCTCCTTTCCAAACGAAGTCGCTGTAGTTTTGGGGTGTGGGCTGTAGACGTCTATCGAGAACGGCGGCGACTCTGAGGAGGACGGCGGCAGGGCAGGACACAGCACCTCACGACAACCGGATCAAAGGCTAGGCATAAAGAGACACCTCGTGTAGGTGCTACAGCCGTGGGGGTTTTAGTGGGTTGACCCCTCCCGGTGGCCGTTTGAAGGATTCTTCCGCGTCAATAAAAAAAGCTATTCCCATCATACTGACCAATGTTTGTTCAACCATAGTTCCAACATCTATGTCTTATATAATAAAAAATCTAATTGTTTTCTCTAAATGGCAGTAAGTTTTACGCGGTTCCAAAAGCCAATCCGTGCTGATATATAAAAAAATAACAATGATTTATTTGGGTACTACCGATTCTAGTTTTAGGAATTGGAGGATAAAAGTGATGTATCAGTATATTATTATGTAATAGGAACCTAGACGGAGCACAAGTGAATAGCGATGAATATGTGATCCACGAGCAAATGTAAAAATGTTTCCAAGAATTTCACAGTAACAGAACTAATTTCATGACATCATATTAAACCGTAGCGGTAAACGTGCTCTTAAGATCAAATATAACAAAGATGATTGTGTGTCTGGCATGGTATTCTCGTATGATAAGTAACGTACATTTTATTATGGTTACTCACTCACTTAATGTAACAACTCGACATTAAATTAGAGCAAACTTGCGCTTTTGTTTTTTTTTAAAAGAACAGGCGGATAGCCGATTCTAAGTTAAAGTAGGCCGACTGGAGGTGTGGGCCCTAGGACGTCCATTGAGTACGGTGGAGACTCCGAGAAGGACGGGCGGCGGCGGGGTTGCGACCCCTGTCCCCGTGAGCACCGTGAGAGGTTCCCGGGGCGCTACAATGCGCCCCCCGGTGGGATGCTCAAAGGAAAAGCACTGAAAGGCCCCTGGTGCAGATGCAACCGGAGATATGCACCGTGACAGGTTCCTGGCAGCGGCTGGCTTAAAGGGAAGGGCCTCAGTCGCAGTTGGTGCAGATCTCACCGAAGAAACCAAATCCGGATAGCTGTGGGGATTTTAGTGGTAAGAGTCCTCTATACTGATTGTCCTCTATACTGGTTGACTTCCCAAAGGGGCCCATGGACAAGGGTTCAAGGGTTCCGCAGCGAGAATAAAAAAAGAACTGACGTCAAGAAACATGGTGATATACCTTCGAGAGGTGTTGTGTTCCTAGAATGAGTAGGTATGGTTGCTCTAGATAGAGTCGCTGTACTTGCTAGGGCGTTGTACATTCCTTTTACTGCTGGCGATGCATATGACACAGGAATATTTAACATTTTTTATTAATAAGCTAGCCTAGTGCGCTTCCATCCGAAACTGAACCTTAACGTTAGCACGGATTGGGGAAAAGTACTACATATTGGCAAAAGTGGAATGTGGTCCATTAGATAGTGGATTAATTTGACATAATTATCTTGTGCTCTACTAGATGCCTAATTTAATTTGCAAAAAAATAACACTGACTTTATAGATAGTTCCTATAGAGTGGCTGCGAACTTTATTAAATCCAGTGAGCTATTATTACACAGTTACACAGCTCACTGAATAAATCCCTAAATCATAGTACATAGTTACTCTTCTATTATCGTCATGGCTATGATATCCACCCCAGCCTGACGCCTGGGTGGCCGTCCCGTTCCCTCGCTGTTCCTTTCTCCATGCTGCTTTGCAAAATTGACGACATTTTTTTTTACTCTACGAGCGTAATACGGCCATAATTGCGTACCTATCGCAGATATAACAGTGGTGTTTAATGTTTATCTTGTTCTCACCGACACATGGCCCCTTCCTGACCACGGTGACTGGCTCTCCCGAACACTGGGCCGCCATGAGGTGACACCGCGACGGGTAAGTTCGGCCGTCGGTACCGCATACCGCCCGCCGCGCGTTCGCTGCGTTCGCCTCGCACGCCGCGACACGCGCGTTGCAACTGTCGTTGCTTTGGGCACTTGGAGTTGCACTCTGCCAGGGAAATTAAATAGATTATGTATATAATCGGTAAGAAACATAGCAAATGATGATCAGAATGTCTAATATAAGTATCAGATAATAATTTGCATACAATAGAAATCTAAATAAATTATGAAGTGTTTTTTTAAGTATGGTAAGTGTACAATGCTAGACTACACTACACATGAGATATATATACTAGAATTTATTAGAAAAGTGTGTAAGGTGTGTTAGAACAAACAATTTGCACTTAGGTTATGTGTGTGGCTCTTAAATTCTACTGTGGTTATCTTTAATTGTTCTGTGACCTGAACCATGTTTATCGGGAATTTAAATACCGCGGAATAAAGGCTTATACGAGTATTATACCAAAACGCGAGAGAAAACAAAAACGATTAAAATAAAGCGACGAGCTTGTTTTTTTTTAACATTATTTCAGTTACGAATTATAAGATTTACCGGATTTACCTTATAATTTGGCTTGAAAAAACGTCAAACCAATGTCAAATGGCGATTATTCCCGATTTAATTATGTAAATGTTAGTTACATTTCACAGTTCATTAATAAAACGTGAAAGAATTTTACTACGGTTCGATAAAAGTGTCATAAATTAATAAAAATCTATTTGATAACCTATCATGCTTATTTAAATATTTAAGTTCATCAGCAATCGAAAGACATCCGCCCTTCGAACGATCGACTTTCCCCTTAGAAGGGAGGGTTGCCATAATCCCTACGCTTGCGTCTTGAGGATCGCAGTATAGGTGGTAGGTCATCCAATAGAAAGACGCTCTGCCCGTCTTCTTATAGGCACCTAATGGGAGGAGATAGGTGGGTACTTAGCCCCCTTCCCAATATGGTTGAGGGGAGCGATGGCTGCTGTTCTAGTCAACTTGTACGCGGGTGCTACTTGGGGAGGACTGGTCCGACTACTATCCCTTTGGCCTTTTAATTTGTTGTAATTTTTGTCGTAATTTATTATTTTCTTCTTTTCTCCCTTGCTTTATGTTTCGAACGGCAGGACACACTATCGCTAATGTCGATTCATTTGTAACAAAACAATGTTTAAAAAGAAAGTGAAAAAAAATGACACGCCCGCTGAGTTTCTTGCCGGATCTTCTCAGTTGAGGCCGCGTTGTGATCCGGTGGTAGCTTTTAAAAAAATGACCATTCAAAAGTGCTAGCGTTAAATAAAGATTTTTGAGTTTGAGTTTGACACCCCACTGGCAAATATTTAAGTTAAAAAAAAAATAAAAAAAAATGTCATTCCCTCGTTGAACAGCTAAAGTTAGTCGCTGAGCAAAGAGATGCCTAGGTCTGGGGGGATTTAACTTTAACTTACTCAATAATCTAATGTATTTCGACTCCAAAAGGAAGGTAAAGACATTCAGATAGAGCCGATATCTTGTTGTCTTGTTATATTTCTCATCCACTTTATAGGTACGTTGATTACAAGCAGAATGAACTTAACAAGGGGACGTGTTAATATGCAAAATATAAATGAGTATCAATGATTGTTTGTGAAATAATAGAAGCGAGTGTATTAATATGACGTACGATACCAAATTTATACCAGGTCCAACTTTGAACAATGGCTCACATACTGTTGCCAATATTTGCTTAGTGTGTAGTTACTAGTTAGTGTAGTAATTAGTAATTGGAATTCCAATTTAGTTTGCTGCTATTACCTATCTTTCACTTATAGACTTCACCTTTTAGATAGACTTTTATTATATTATAAACGTCTTAAAACATCATGGTTCGTTCGTGGTATAAACGGTGAGAATGATCACTACTTAATGACACTAATTGAACTCGACCAGCTGTACGGAAAAAGAAATGGAGAGGTTGTAGACAGAAAGCAGCAATTATCTAGTTAGGAACGCATCGTTATCGCCACCTCGGATACTCCAATTAAAATTCTTCTCTATGAATCAAGCCAGTGATGATTTGTGTGAAGCTAATAAATTAATACCTGGTCGATTAATACTATTAATCGTTCAATTACTACCAAAGTTTACAACCTTGGGCTTCGCATTATATGTTGGAAAGATTTTAAGGTATTTTTTGATGCTCTGCACAATTTTGTATATAAACTAATAATTGAATTTCTAAACCAATAAGTCACATTGTTTGTTGCAATCTGCCTAATCACGACAATTACCATGAATTATGAAATATTACCCGTAATAGCTTTGAATGAAATTTCACAATGCGCGATTTCCGTTCATAATTCCGTATTATTGTAAATGCACGATATTTTAGAAATCGTCCATTCTGTAATTATAATAATTGGACTGGGAATATTCAATTACATTTTTAGTTCATTATTATATGTGAAGTTCTACAAATGATGTAGAGCTACGAGTACAAACATACCTACTTTATTACATCGTTCAAAATTCGTAAAGATTGTTGTCTTGTCTAGGATTTGTAGAATCAGCAGTTTATACTAAAATACTTTAAATCTGTTTTCAAAGGGGTTTTACCAGTGTACTGGTACCACTGGCGTATATCACGCACTTAAGTTAATTAAAAGAGAACCATGTAAGAATAACTCTGTCTTTTGTGTCTGAGTTGCGTGTTTGGATGTATATTTGTCAATGCTGTCAGTTATTAAGAATATGTTAAGAATTAACTATTTTAATGCGACTATTAAGTACCAATGCGATATACCTATCAATTAAATATCTATTTAATACTTAGAAAAAATATACAGACATACTAATTATGCGACGGCTACCTTGGTTTTTTATTTAGTAACCGGTCGTACGTTAGTTAAAGTTTAACTCTAGAATGTGTTTGGATAAACTTAAAGCATTTTAATAGCCTGTTATTCTATCCCACCGTTGCACACTCCTTTCACTCTTCTATATAACTTGATACACAGACACCCCTGACCAAGTATAGCTACCACTCACAAAGGCCTTTAAGGCATACCACCCATCCTCTTCTCCTCTGAGTGCGTCTCTACTTCGGTGACGTCACTAACTTATGCCTTTATTTCGATAGTGCTGTCATTAACATTGCTTTAGTTAGTTGTAATATCATTCTGTGTAAGCTTTAACGTACAAATGGTAATCCGTTTTAATCCGACATTCCATTATAGACGTTAAATTATCCTTATTAATTAGTATCTCTTTGGCATCGACAAGAATGTGGCAAGCTACTTGTTAGCTACAATTTCGTGACGTCAATCAGATAGAAACAAATAACTTATCATTGTCTATTAGAGCTTTTTGATATTATCCGATCCGTAATCGTTATCGGATACCGATGACTAGAGAAATGTATTAAATATGTCGGCCCATAAACGAAGCGGACTTTAGCGGACTATGCAAAAGCCGGGTATATACGTCTTTATATATTTCTTTTATTAACTTATTCTGATATTCGGGTCGGTATGGGGCGTCTGATGCCTATGGCGATGTACGATCGGATAATACAGAAACAGTATTAAAGTAAGCAGACAGTCGTACAAAAAATACTTTAATATTATGTATTAGCAAGACTTCAGCTATTAGATGTTATCTCAGACTTTGTTTAATATGTTAGTATTTTTTGCACTGAATACATGCGTATAGTAGATTATATCTGACATGAATCCCATAACGCACTTGACCGTTTTAAATACTACCTATTTGATGTAAGGGAAGTAGGGTAAAGAAGGACTAACCACTTAAAACTTGACCAGGTGACCTGGAAATGTACCTTGACCTTACAGAAAACCGTAGATAAACAACACCACCTTCTAGTGGCGTTAGGTAGGTACTTGCGGTGGGGAAGAATGTATTTGTATTTTTTTTTTATATCTTGGGACAATCCACACACGGTCATCTGATCCCAAACTAGGCAGAGCCTGTACTATGGAAACCAGACAACTGATACTAATACTTATATACTTTTTTTTTTGTAAATACATACTTATAATAGATAAATAACACCCAGACACTTGGTGGGAATCGAACCCACGACCCATCGGTTAGCGGACAGGGTCACTAACCACTAGACCAACGGGCCCGTCAGTAAGTAAGTACATGCTCTATGAGGAATCGCAGCAGCAGATGGAGGGACCTTTGTCCACCTCTTTAGCTGCCGGCATATCAGCAACTACCTTACTTAATACTCTTACTGCCACACTCACAAATGACAGTTAACTTTAAATCCAATTAAGTAAGTCATTTTTTGTAATCTATTTATTTTGACTTTCAGCGCCTCTTATGATTATTTTTATTACGAGATTATTCATATATCTACCTACTCTGAGCGTAAATAAGTATTAATTGGCATCGAGACAATTAACTATAATTGACGTTTGTAGGTTCGGCAGTTACTGTCCGGTAGAAATAACATACATAATATTGATCGCAAAAAGCACATATCTGTTGTAGAGAACAAATATACCTTAAGTCTATGCTTGCTGGCTTAGACTGAACTAATGTTAAAAAAATAATAAATTAAACTTTAATTTATACTTATTTAGAGAGCTTAAATACTAAAGCTAAAAATAACGGTACTAAGAGTATTTATATATCTCAACTTATACATAGATCCGTGGATAACGATATGGGATATGCATTGATATAACTTTTAATGATAATGTATAGTTGTTTGTTATTTGATATAACTTTTAAAGATAATGTATAGTTGTTTGTTCTTTTCAATAAAATAACATAAACAGTTGCTCTGATAATGCAAAGTACTAGTTGGGAGAGTGGTAGAGTCTGATGGAATGGATACATTCGTGTAGTGTATTGTAGTGTATCGTAGGGAGTAGTAATATTACGTTTAGGGAAAAAACTTTACAAAATATGATTGTAAACAATTACTGACAAAATAGCAGTTTCTTAAAAAAAGTAATAAAGACAAGTTGATATTTACCTTTACATCTGTTGTTGCTCCATCAATAATATAAATAATGTTGAGAAAAAATAAACGGCGCACTAATTCATTAATATGCATAATGTTAGTTGATAACAATGCTGCTATTTTAATAAAAAAAGCTGTTGTTCGCCGCTATTATTATTTATAACACTCGTTCACACAATAAAACAGACTGTCTGTAGACCGGGCGAACAGTGACTGAGTTTTTACTATCATATTGGCATAATACTGTGGTTTGTTAAAAACTCGCTTTGTTACAATAAAACTTTCTGAGATACAATAGGGATGCGTCGCAGGGACGTTCGCTGAGACAGAGAGCAAAGAACAGAATAAAATACAATAAGGATAATTCCCGGTGCGCACCGCCGCGCCGCCGCCGTCGCGCCGCGCTTGCCCTGCCCTGCCGGCCACGAGCAAAAAGCGCAGTGCTCCGCGCCATGCGCGTACGCACCGCCCACCCCACCCACCGCTTAGCTTATTTCATTTCGTTCGCCGGACCACTCAACGGGAACATCCATGCCATGCGCTAAACCTGCTGCTCAAACAGTCTAGTATAGACAGATAATCTAACTGCTTATTAATGTTATCAACTTCCGTGCACGTTACCTGATTGTAGATAAACTCCTAATAGGGACTTGAACAGTTGGTAAGTAAGAACTGAAGAATATATACCAATTACCATGGTAGGTATAAAAATAATTATGTGTTTGAAATACGTAGACTTTTTCTAAAATATATGTATTTATGTAGTTATTATAATCGTAGCGAAGTAAAAAACAACCGTTAAGTATATTTTTTTTAAATAAAATTTATAGCTGCCCGGCCTAGCTCCGCTATGACTTGAGTTTCTATTATGGTTGTATTTAAAATAACTTTTTCTTCGCGTGGTTTTTCGATTGGAGGTTCTTTGCAACATATCAATGTATCAAACCTTGGAGAAATTTTCGGATGTCCGAATAAGAATAACACCCTCTCTTCTCCTCCTGTTGGGTCTTCGTAAGAGGCGACTAAGGGAAAACACGGGGAGCGGCGCCTTACTATTGGATTACTACCACCTATACTGCGATCCCCAAGACGCCTGCCAAGCGTAGGGATTATAGTAACCTCTCCTTTCTAAGAAGGTCTACGAGTATTTTCAGCGGTAAAGCTAGCAGAGAAGCTCAGACACCGACTTTGTTTTGTTATATTTTTATACTGTTTTGTGTACGTACGCGTTTCTTGCAGTAACTTCTCAATGGGGACTTGGGGTGCGTGTGTGAACCAGTAATAAAAACAGTTCTCTCTTAACGACACCGTAGTACCTATATTAACTCAACACGCTGGATGTCTTAAGCACCTACGATGATTTTCTCCAAAATGATGATGAACAACTACTTACTGTGAGAAAGTGCCAGCGTCATGCTGACTTGAGCTGCTGATACTAGCAACCAAAGAGATAAAATCTGTAGTAGTTAAATGTCCTTTCTAGCTGAGTAGCTAATAGCTAGCAGTCGCGGTTTGATGACTAATGAGCACGATCTATCTCTGCTCGATAACACTGGGGGGAAGTCTGCTCAAAGTTGTAACAGCTTGACTAAGGAAGTACCTTGATGACGGGCTCGTTGGCCTAGTTGTTAAACACTCTGGCCGCTACTCGATAGGTTGTTGGTATGATTCCCACCGTGAGTAAGGATGCATAAATTTACAAAATAAAAGTAAGTATTTGTCCAATATCTGATGACCGTAGTACGGCTTTTGTTTAGATTGGGTTGCCCGTGTGTAGCTGTAGATGTCTCGGGGTATTATTGTTATAATTACCTTGTCCCCATCGAACAGAACATTACAGTTAAAAATATGTCCTAAGATTAGTAACAAGAAAACTAAAGTTACCGACATAGCTCAAAGGAGTAACAAGCTGAAGAGGCATTGGGCTGGCAATATTTGCCGCAGAACCGTTGATCGTTGTGATGACTAGTTCAGAGACCACGAAGCAGAAAACGTAGCATAAGACGCCCTGTGACCAGGTAGAGCAACGATATAATATACTTAATATATATAGTATCTTAACTGGATGAGGACAGCCGAAGATCGGGCTCACTGCAATGTATTGGGGGAGGCCTAGGTCCAGCAGTCAATTAATGTAGGCTGATTATGATGATGATTAGTTATATGAGTTGTTTGTTGGCAGTTGAAAAAACTATCTGCTGGCAGACAGCGACACCTCTCTCTTACACAGGACATTTCCTTGCGTGTTAGTAAGCTAGTGGGCTTCCATTTATGGCTACATCACCAGTTATCATTCGTAGACGTCTAATGATAAACGAAACTTTAGCGCCATCTAGTATCACTATGAAGAACCAGGACTGTATTGGTTGGTGATATCACTAACACCATCTGTACGGTAGCTCTAAAAATTCTTAGTCTTTCACATGCTGAACAACAAACAATTTTTTCAGCAGTCTAGTTCACAGACTGACTACTCAGTCCAAAGAACGTTGTCGTTTCTATCTATTAATCTATTTAGTACTATGCTGATGTACGAGATGTCAGTCTCGAACAAGAAAGCTGCATAAACTTTCATAAACATTTTGATTATAATTTATTAAAAGTAGTAAGTAAGTAGTTATTAAAAGATTGCAGGCACCAATTTTTTTGAGAAAATCTTTATGTAAATACATTAAAAAAGTATTTATAAAATGAACAAAGGTTTAATTAAATATTATGAGATTTATTTATTTTAAGCTGAAAAATATAAGCATGACTAAGTACTTACAAAATATATACATTATAATAATATACTGGGATACTCCACGCACGGTCATCTGAGTTTAAACTAGGCAGAGCCTGTCAGTGGCGGACTAACCTGTCGGGGGCCCGGGGCGGAAAAACCTATTGAGGGTCCCGCTCAGACAATGACGTAAGTAAATTTGCCTGACTGCCCCAGAAGGACTGCTATGTTTTTCAAGGGTATGTATGTCTGAATGTAAGCAGGTACGTATGTATATTTCTTTGGCACGTATTTACTACAGCTTAAACGGCTCAATGGATTTTGACTTGTGATATGTCGTTCGTTAGATTTGTCTTAGTTGTGGTGGTAATATGTTATACACGGTAGAAAGTTTAAATGTCAAAAGACGATATTTTCATAAATAATTTAATTATTTTATTGATATATAATTTAATTATTTTATTGATATTATTCTTCTTAGTTTGACCTCATGACTAAGGAACGTTACTAATGCGGACTTTTATTACCACTGTTCTCTATGCAGCTCGATCTTGATCTCTATGTATGACTTTACTATAGCGTCGTTTTCTTAACTGCTGTGATAGTGTCTGCCCATCGCATGCGTCCTCTGCTTCCCATGCCGTCTATTTGGCCTATCACGAAAAGCCTCTCTAGGCTGTCCGGTTTTCTCCTGCCCTTGTACGACGAAGTTGAGGTAGCGTTTAACGCAGACAGTGGAAAGTCAATTGATTGATATTCACCTCTTCGGGAATAGATTTAGCATTCTGGACCCACGCCGCATCTTGAATGCATCTATTCTTCAAAGAATGCGATCCTTTAATGTCCAGATTTTTGAGGCATATAGAAAGATTGAGAAGACCCGAGTACGCATTTGTTTGTGCGGTTAATACCTTTGTTCTTCCATATCTGCTACTTACCTTTTGAAAACGGTCTCCATCATCACTCATCTGTGAGCCTATAATATATTTGTGCACTGAATCTAGGTTGCTCAGCTCGTTAGTTCGTTCTATACCGCTACGGTCAATGAACATCAACTTTGACATAGAGCTCCCACACATAACTGCGAATTCGCATCGCATCGCAAATATCTGCGAGAAACAAATGAATATTTCCATACAAATTCCTGGGATGCGGCGCCGCATCGCATCGCATCGCAGTTATGTGTGGGAGCCCTTACACTATACCTATGCTGATGCTCTGAATTATTAACCGGCTTCAAAAACAAGGTTCTCTATTCGACGCGTATGTCTGTAATATTGCGTAATAAATATGCGTAATTTTAATATATGTTAGTCTATGTGGGATTCTAAACAAATTTACCAAATTATATGATTGTATGTATGTATGTATGTACATATATATGTATGTATGTAGGTTTGTCCGCGGATTTCTCAGAAACTACAAGTCCAATTTCAAAAATTATTTTTGTAATAGTTAGAGTATTTTTCAACTTAGGGTAGAGTACAAGTTTCATCAAAATCGGTCGAGTAGTTTAAGAGATATAAACTTTTTATGTTTGTAAGTTACTGTAACGTAGACGTTCGAGTTGCGTGATAGTGCCTATAGTGGTACCTATCTTGGTGAAATAAGTCACATAATAGTGTTAAATAAGCTATTTAAAAAAAAAACCGACTTCAAAGTAAATTATCTAAAAAGTATAAAATAACGAAAATATATTGAAGTCGGTGCTAGCTAATCATGTTAACTAACACTATCACTAGCTGACGAAGTCGGTTTTTTAATAGTTTATTTTAAGAAAATCAACTGGACGATACCTCCCTCCCAGACCTCTAAAACTTTACACAGTATAAGTTCACTAATTAGAAGAAATAGCTGCCGTATAAAAGGACTCTATTGTCCACTGGCTGCTTCATTATTACATAAAATCATGTAGATTTTATGTAATAATGATCCATCAGTAGCCTAAAGCTAAACAAAGGCCACCCCTTTATAGGATCTGCCTGCCTGGGGCTGCCATAATTCCCGTGCTTGGCAGGTGTCCTGGGGATCGCAGTATAGGTGGTAGGTAATCTATAGAAAGACGCTGCTGCCCGTCTTCTTATTTTCCCTTAGTCACCTCTTGATGACATCCAACGGGAGGAGATGGGAGGGTGCTATTGTTACGCAGTACCCAGACACCCCACAGTTAAGTAATATCTACATACAAGCCATAAAAATTTAGCAACGTTATGTCGGTGGTTATGTGTTAAAGTTAATAATATTTTTATGACGAAATTTTATTGTATTTATACGAGTTGTTGCACAAATAGAAGTTTAGCTTTTATTTCGATTTTTATTCTTAACAAAATAATATCTAGCAAGTACAGCTCACGGATATGGAAATATTTAAGAAATATTTATACCTTTGCGCATTTATTTTCTCTTTCATATACATAGTTAATGCCGTAAGTAAGCGTATTATTAAATTATACAAATAAACGTTTAAAACTGATAAACATCTTCTCAGACCTAAAGTCAGAAATAAATTTGTGATACCTACCTACGCGTATTGCGAAGATAATTTAATATTATTATATGTACTGTGTTTTCTTACCACACAGAAACCTTGCCGTAAACCACCACGTCCTGTGATTTCTGAACATAAAAAAACGGTAGAATCAAACCAATTATACCTACTACTTTTACCTTTTCCATAAAAACCTTAGACTACGCGAAAGGCACCTTGACAAAACCTTATGTACACTGGTCGTTGTTACACTGATTTTCATGCAACTTCTATTTGAAATTACGTGGTACTATAACATACAAACTTAATAACATTTAAAAAAAATTCAAAATCCATACACCACATTTTTTCCAGTGCACCGTGTGCGCAGCTCATGGAAAGCCAGATAGTGACATAAAGGAAAAAATGGTGAAAATAATTGTACCAAAAAAGAAATACGTATTTCGCCGGATAAACTCCACATCACCGTATTAAGAAAACAAAAACTACCTATTAAAGCGATATATTTTTCTTTACGACAGTAGGTAGGTACCTAATATTATTATTGTGTGTTATATTGTAACAGGCGCCACGTATGTCCCATCAAAAGGATAGTGAATTGTTCGAAGCTCGACCACTGAAGCGCACCACCATATTGGCTCCACAAATAAAAAATATATTAGCACAGTTAAAAGGCAGCAAAATATTGCGAACCAAAAATAATTATAAGTATCTAGTGAAACAACTGAAGAAACAATTTCACATCACAACAGCAGCTGTTAAAACATGTTCTAAATGTAAAAAAACATAATTTCTCTTGGTACCTATCTATTTGTTGGACTTTTATTTTGAAAAACCTATACCTTAGTACTTACATCAGTAGGTAAAGTCAAAGATATTAAATTATTACAGTAATAAAATATTTAAAAAAAAATTGAACCGACTCAATAACACTAAAAAGTATAAAATAATCTAATTATTATTGAAATTGGTAGCGTACCTGCTGTGTATATTTGGCACGAACCATCGAAGACGGTAACATGATCTAGGTAGGTTATGATCACATTATCGTCTACATAGTTTTACATATGTAATTCGTATTTCTTCAAAAACAATTTATCCGGTCGTGATGAAATTTGCATGAAATCTGCCAAATATACACAGCAGGTACGTCAACACCAACTTCAATAATATTTAAATTATTTTATACTTTTCAGTGTTATTGAAGTCGGTTCGATTTAAAAAAGAAAAAAAATTTACACGTCTTAGAGAATTGTTTAAGTTTTTACCAGATAAATTCCTCCACACCGTTCATGGTCCTCCAGGAAGTTCTTATCCGGTTGTGATAAAATTCACACAGATTCATTACAGTGGTTCCTTCTTTCGAATAAAAAATCATTAAAATTGGTAAATGCAAAGGCTCTTTGTATATAAGTACTAACAAGGCGCACAGCCGAAAAAATTCCCTGCATCCTGACGCTAGTTCTTTTACCCTATCCCACTCACGAATTACTCTAAAAAAATACTTATACCGGCTGTAAGGGACTACGTACCGAAAACTTTTATATAAGATTTCTCATAGTGTCCGTTACAACATTACAGAAACCATTTATATGGAAAATGACAAATGACTAACTTGTTAATTTTTGAGCATGTGATGAATACGTGCGGAATAATATTTATTTTACAAATTACATTGCTAATTTCAATCAAACCGCATGCCAAGCATGGAGATTATGGCAACCCCTCCCTTCTAAGGGAGAGCCTTTGTTCAGCAGTGGACTTTTCGGCTGCTGATGATTGAATAAGTAATTTATTGTTTTTAAATTGAAATTAGGCTTTATTATTATGCCAATAATTATGTTATCCTAATTTTATTAAATAAAGCGGTCTTTTTTGGAAATTCATGAAAAAGCCGATGAAAAATTTCAACACTAGAATGTTCAGAATCATGTAATGGATCCCTGGTATCGGTTTTCGGTACGATGTCCCCACCCCGTATATAATAGGTATCACACCAATAATCAATGAAAAACTTATAATATTATTGCCAATTGATGCTGTACGACCCTATAGCTCAAGAAAGCTTCTTCTATTAGCTTCATGAGTATAAGTTTGTTAGCAATATGAAGGGTATAAGCACAGAGTTTGGTAGGTATAATTGTCTTTGGATTTACGTTGACAGTCTATGGCAATCATAAATAGACTATTAAATTATCTAAATCTCTTTGATAATTGTTACTTGTTTTAGATATATTTCATAAATTTATCTAAAAATCATAAAAAAATAGTAAAAGTGGAAACTCCAACAATGTATTCAAATGATTTTCGTCCTTACTTTATAATAATACGGAAAGAAGAGGAGAAAGGTGACAAGTATGCGAAGATCAATATGGAGGTGAAGCACAAAGCGATCACAGAACAGCTGAATCCGTTTACAAAGAAAACAGCGTTCACGCAAACTTACCCAACTAAACTGATTCCGGCCGCACCGAGGAAGTCTTGCTGCTACTACTGCTCATAAAATAGACAACCTGCAAATCACGTAAATATACAAAATCAAGTTATCGACTCCCTCAAAATGAAACAGCGACCCTTGGTAAATTTACTCTGCATCGTATGGGCTAAGTGCCTCGGAAACGTTCTGGGTGCATCAATGCGGCTATTGGCTGTCCATAAGGCCTCGTCTAACATCTACCTCTTCTGTTTTCAAACTTATCATTATTTATCCCACTATTTAACTGTGGAATGCATTGACTTGTTGGAATTGAAGGAAATATCCAACATTAGAATGATATCACTGTCTGATCCTGGTCCGATGATCTGTAAATGATTGTCCAGTATAATGTTGAATAAATAATGCTTTATATCCTATGTACGTTTTTAATGTTATTTGTATAATTACTTAAATCTTGTCTGACTTATGGATCTTTCACACCATGTACTTACCTGTCGAAGGGTCGAAAACGGCTAGCAATAGCAACACAGAGGCACTGTCAGTGTTAAGAGGTTCTACTACCATCTCTAATAGCAGTATTATTTAATGTTGTCTTTTACTTACGCGAATATTACACATTGAAATCAAACTACTTTTACGGATTTTATCGCGGTTTATTTATTGATTTTACTATCCCGACGTTTCGAATGCTTTGCAGCACCCATGGTCACGGGAGGACCAATAAACCGCGATAAAATCCGTAAAAGTAGTTTGATTTCAAGCAGTATTATTGTAGTCTCTACCGTATGTAAACTAAGATTATAATTATACAACTAGAAGAGTTAGAAGTAGGGTAACCAGTAAGCAAAGATTTATGTTTTCCACTGAGTTGAAGACCGCGCTATATTGTGGATAGCCGAAGATGGCAGTTGACTCGAAAACAGGGATTCGTCTGCCTGCTTTCGCCATTTATTTGGCGTTGACAACGTTTTCCGAAGGCAACATGGCGTAATTGATCGTTTCTTTGCCGACACTGCACCGGTACGTCAACACAGTGATAAACGGGCCTTTTAATCAAATCAAATATTAAATACCTAAAGGTAACTATTGCCCTCGCCGGCCAGCGCAACATTGCAACATTTTTCCATTGCTGTCTGTCTAGCAAAAGCAAAAGTGCTTCCAGTGACATAGTTTCTTGTTTGTACCAATGGTTCTGTACGTTACTGTTGGATACAGATGGCCAATACAGCTTCACAGGACCTAAATGGCACAAGTAACTCCCACGACCAAAACGAATTTAATCACATCATTAATCGAAATCCATCAAGAACTTTAGCTGTACTCCGGTCTAAAGACAAAGATATGCATCTGCATGTCTAATAAATTTATGAACACAAGAGTTATGCATGACCGGTAGCCAGCCAAAGACGATTGGTAGGTTTGAATAATATTACATATTGGACCCTACCAATTTTCTCTCTCATGTCTCATACAGGTTGTGGTTGGTTGTGTCTGTGTCCCCTTGAAGATTGCGCCATAAGGCAGCCCGCCTGGCCAGCGGGCCCTAGGCCACCACGGCATATTGATTTTTTCTAAGCCCTATAAGTACTCCGATTTTCCTCTCTGTTCGCAAAAGTTAGGCCAATAAGCTGTACCTAAGCAATTGACTGATTGCCAGGTATCTAACGGGCGTAACCTAATATTGTTTTTCCTTCGTACATCCTTTATAAATAGGCGACTACATATCACACTTATGCGACAACGTGTCTTGTTTATCTGGCATTTATACCGATGACACAAACAGGTTGTGTAGGGACATAAATATTTTATTATTTTACCGTTATTTACTAGCCCGTTAGTCAGTTGTGATTAATACGGGGATCCCTTACCGCATTAGCCAACTTTGAGATATCTGGTGTAAAAAGAAATTAATTCTTATACCTTTCGCACGCAATCCATATTAGAAAATCGATTACTTATATAATTGATCTTATTTAAATATTTTAAATTTTGGGCCAATACTAAAACACATATTTTAGACTTTTTACCTCCAATCGACGCAAAGAAGAAGGTAGGATAAAATTTAAGCCATATGCCTGTCTGTGGCCTAAAGTAGGTAGCTCCTAAACGAATTTAAATAGATTTTTTTATTAATAACGTATGATGTAAACGTATGACGTGTATGCCACCCATCACGTCTCGCTTCTCACGGAGGCGAAAAGCGGCCCTTGGGCTCTGCCTACCTCTACGGGAAACAGGCGTGATTTTATGTATGTATGACGTGTATTATGTTTTATTTCATGTTTATATTTGTAATATTTCAAGTCACAAGGCGTGCTGCAGATTGTTAGTGGTAATCTTATTATACATAATATATCGATGGTGGTAATGTTAAGATTTTGGAACATCGCGCATCGTTATAAAATACGGCCGGTCTATACCTGCTTACTTATTTGATGAAATTCATAAGTAGGTAAGTATATTATTATTTAAAGAGTAGAAAGAATTTTATATCTGATTTGAGTGCAAAACACTCATGGATTCGTTTTATCTTTGTACTTAATAAGTTCATAGTCAGATTCAGAATCTATTCATCACAGCGCACATTATCTCAACTATCTATTAATAGCCAGAAACGATGACTTGTAATTTTTTTATTAGGTGTATGGTGGGGGTATGTGATAATCGCAAGTCATTATCAAGAAGACGGTATCGCTTCAACTACGTTTAAAATTCTTTCTCAAGAGCAAATACCGTTATGGATTAACCTATTATTTAATGTGTGTTATCACTATTTTATATTTCGAACAATCCGTGTTATCAGACACTAATGTTGCGTAGGTGTGTTGTCACTTGGGAGTGCTTTACTTAAAATCTGATTATATTATTAATGTGATATGTGTAAATGCTATGTTTATTTATAATAAGTTAATAAGTTTAAACTTTATTTATCTCGTGTCCGTACAATGAGTTCATAAGGTGGGAATTATGTACATACCTATTTTAACATTGACAAAGTCTCAGGTAAATAATAAAATTAGTGAGAATAGAGTTGGGCACTGGTCTATGTCATTGAGTCGGTGCCGTACTACGCTATAAATCCCACGTGATCACGTAATGTCCAATGATATGAAACTACTGCTATTCTAATCGCTTAGTTTTGCAAAGGAATTTGTTCTGTCTACGATAGCACTGTTTGCGAAACGTGTAGTCCGTATGCTATGTTGATAAAATTCACAATTCTACATAGTATTCTCTATTTAGCGAGAATATACTACCTACTGCATCAAAGATAGGTACATACAATAGTTATCATGCTATCAAACAGTAGACGGATTGTTTGCAAACATGTCATGATTTGGAAGTTATCAGTGTGAATTAAAATGGAGCTAGAAGAGGTCGTGGAGACGGAGATCCTGGTGGAGAAGAAACAATACAAAAAGGTACGTTTTTATCTTTTCGCTTTACGTTTAACTGAAGAACGATTTTGTTGTTTATCTAGGTATCAGCATGGCAAACAGGTTAAGGATGTATCGTTAATCTACAAATGCGAATGTACGGCTCAATTAGAACAAGTAACCATCCAAGTGTCTAATGGAATTCCTTCAATAACACGCTTATATATGACGTTTTCGACTTCTGCTATTTAGAAATAACGACCGATGTTTTGCATTTAGAAATAACGACCGATGTTTTGCAGTTGTAATGAAAAGACATTGATGTAATAGGAAGTTACTGCACTTTAGTAGGTACATAATTTATATCACCTGCAGTCTTAGCACGATTTGCCAAGACTTTGTAATCTTGATAGTTCGGTGTGGAATATGACGTAGTTATCGACGTTGAAACATCATTTTCGGTATTAGCTAGGTCGATAACTACGTCATACTCCACACCGAACTGTCAAGATTACGAAGTCTTGGCAAATCGTGCTAAGCCCGCTGAATGTGAAAATAAAAATTTCGTGGTTTATAGATTATTACTACTAGAATAATCATAAACATTTTTAATTCAAATTCAATGTATAGTTATTTACATATAATAAGACTTACATAACGGCAAATAATTTGATATATGAAGTCGACACGCACGTACTTTGTGCACTACAATGAATTCTTTATCGTCGATACCCTTCGTAGACCATAGGTAATTTTATAAGTTGCTAAATTTTGCAACTTACTGCTGTAATCAATCATTTAAATGTGGATATTACTACAATATCCATGGAGACATGACTCATTAACTCTGACTAAGGCAAGTCATATTCCATCTGCCTGATTGGGGAAGCACCTCTACCTTAAAAAGTCCACAGCCAAATGACACCTTTGAATGACGTTGTGTTTCTTAATTTATAAGAGGATTTTTTTAAAGAATTTTTAGAGTTAGTTTACCCCTGCTTCGGTAAACTAACTCAAAAAATTACTTTCCTGCAATGTTATCATCATCACCATTTGTCTACAAACTACCCGTTAAAGCCTATCCAAATTCAGTTGGTTTATTGGTGCAGAGATGGTTGGTTGATATATTTATTATTATTTATTGGTGCAGAGATTCTGTGATGACCTTCCTGCGCCACCATCAGGCCCCAATTGATCACTATCTTTTTAACAACTACTCGTCGAGACTCTCCAACAAGCCCAAAATCGGTGGATCGACGTTTATTGGGGCCGAGATCCTGTGACCACCTTCTTGCTAGTCATCATCAGACCCTGCTGGAGTTTACCATTTTATTTAGTATAATTCAGATCTTTCAGACTTGTGATGAAAAACGTCCATTGTATACTTACGTGATATCTCTACCTAGGCTCGGAAAAGAGCTGACGGTCTTCAAACGGCTAAACCGATTATTATGAAAGATAATTAAGAACCATCTCGATTAAACCACCTTTCTATATAAAAAAACGCATTCAAATATGTCCACTAGTTGGAGCGGTACGATGCCAGATAGACAGATATAAAAAAGGCGTCAAGTTTATAAGAACCGTCGGTCCAGGGTTGATAACATACTTTACAGAATATTATCTCGTAATTTTAAATGTAGGCCCTTGGGAATTAAAAAAAAGCAGATATCACTTTCCGTAAATATAAAATGAATGATGAAGGTAGTGGTAGAACTACGTCTTATTATTACGTCTTGACGGGCCCGTTGGTCTAGTGGTTAGTGACCCTGTCCGCTAACCGATGGGTGGGTTCGATTCCCACCAAGTGTCTGGGTGTTATTTATCTATTTAAGTATGTATTTACAAAAAAAAAATGCATATAAGTATTAGTATCAGTTGTCTGGTTTCCGTAGTACAGGCTCTGCCTAGTTTGGGACCGTGTGTGGATTGTCCCAAGAAATTATTATTATTATTATGTTTGTTTTAAAGCTTTTTTTTCTCTCCGGAGAGGTGAAATAAGCACGGGCCAGAGCCAAGTGCGTCTATTGTGGTCCAGTTAGGGAAAGGAACTTTCGGACTATGCGGCAGGTATTTAGAATGACTGCTTTTTGGGCGAGTGCAAGTGTGGATGGATGCATATCGAGAATATTGAGGCTGGTGTGAAGAGTTTTGGGGATAACGCCTGTACTAGATAAGATAATGGGGATGGTTTTGACAGTACTTACCTGCCATTGTGTCTTTATTTGTATCGATAAATCTGTATATTTAGCTATTTTATCGGTGTGTGTTGTGAGGAGATTATGTGTGTTACAGATAGCAACATCTATAAGACATACTGTATTATTGGTTTTATTTAGAAATGTTATATCTGGTCTGTTGTTATGTATAGTTTTATCGGTTATAATAGTCCGGTCCCAGTAAATCCTGTAGTTGTTGTTTTCAAGAACATTCTCTGGTCTGTATTTGTAGTATGGCAGCTTTTCGGTTATGAAGTTATATTTATATGCGAGATTTTGGTGAATGATTGCTGCTACCTGGTCATGCCGATGTTTGTAGTTAGTCTGGGCTATTGATTTACAAGCGCCTGTAATATGCTGGATGGTCTCGGAGCTGCTATGACAGTGGCGACATAAGTCTGTTGGAAAATTGGGTAAACGTTTTATGTACTTCTGGTAATTTCTGGTGTCTATTATCTGATCCTGGATTGCAATCATGAAAGCTTCCGTCTCTGGGAAGAGTTCACCCCTCCGCAGCCAGTCGTTCGATGCACATTTATCGACGTGCTATTATTGGTAGTGTAAACAGAATAAACAGAATGAAATCTAAAATAGAATATCAAGTACTTATAGCCGCCTACTTATTTCAATCAGAGATGGCGCTAGTAGTGCTTACTAAATAGACATTATCGATGTTAATTTATTACTGTACTAGCGACCCGCCCCGGCTTCGCACGGGTGTAAGTGAGGAAAAAAAAAGAAGTGAATCATTTAAAGTGTCTTTGATTATAGAATTTCTTCATAAATAATGTTTGTAGCTGACTTTTCGTAACGCAATATGAACAAATTTTGTTTAGAAGTGACGCGTGAAAGGGCTACGTATAGCTGTCTGTCCATGGGCAAAGTACTCAACGCTTAGGTTTAAGCCTGCAACGTTGAATCTCTGAGCTTGTGATTTGTTAATTGTATTTATAATTTTATTAGAAACTGCAGACGTGTACCGGTGCACAATTTGGGTGGATTAAGGACAGGAACAGGACACCATTTCTTTAAAACCAATTTATGGAAGCAATACGGGCTTCCTTGTTTGGTTTCATCGTTAAGACGTAAACGGGGGTCAACCGGGGAATTCTTACCCACCAAAACCCCCGCGGCTATCACGTCGGCACATTAGATGGCAGACCTGGGCTATCTGTCGGGATCTGCACCAGCTGATACCACTCAGTGCCTTGACTTTTAACCCGCCGCCGGAGAGGCACATTATAGTTCCCCGGGAACCTGTCACGGTTCTCACGGTTACAGGGGTCACGGGGTAAGCCTTCTATAGGTCCCCGGGACCCTGTTGGCGGTCAACCGGGTTATGTAGGATTCTTATACACTAAACCCCCAACGGCCGTTAAATCAGTACATAAGAAGGAGACCTGGGCTATCTGGTGGGATCTGCACCAAGATCCCTCAGTGGCTTGCCTTTGAGCCCACCACCGGGGGGCACAATAAAGCCACCCGAGAAACTATCATCGTGTTCAAAGATCAGGAACAGGATCCTGCGGGCGATCGACTGCGGTATGTGTCCACCACAGCTGTCAACACAAAAGGCTGCACCGTGTACCCCGCAGCGCAAGGCAAGGGCCTTTGAAGCCGCTGCTGGGTGCGCATTATAGCCCCCCGGGAATCTGTCACCGTTAAGGGGGTCGCGGGGGAAACATCCAATATGTCCCCGGGATCCCGTGGGGAAGTCAACCTGGGTATTTGGGATTCTTACCCACTAAAACTCCCGTGGCTGTCACATCTGCACATGAGAGGGAAACCTGGGTTCACGGGTGGGATCTGAACCAGGTGCCTGGCCTTTAAGTCCGCCGCCGGTGGGCAAGCATATTATATCCCAGATTTACCTTATATTATATGGAATGATGATATATAGAATGAACTTCTCTAGTACTTGATTGTTAAGTAGGTATGTAGGTTTAGTCAACGTAAGCTAATTCAATTTATTTCATCATCAGCCGGAAGACGTCCACTGCTGAACATAGGCCTCCCCCTTAGAACGCCACAATGAACGACAATTGGCTATTTGCATCCACCGGTTACCTGCGACGCGCACAATGTCGTCTGTCCACCTAGTGGGAGGCCTGCCTACGCTGAGTGTTCCGGTTCGTGGTCGCCACTCGAGAACCTTTCTTCCCCAACGGTTATCGGTTCTTCGAGCGATGTGGCCTGCCCATTGCCACTTCTACTTGCAGATTCTGAGAGCTATGTCGGTAACCTTAGTTCTTAGGCAAATCTCCACATTTCGGATTCTGTCGCGCAAAGAAATTCCGAGCATAGCTCTCTCCATGGCTCGTTGTGTGACTCTAAACTTTTCTAAAAGGCCAGCCGTTAGAGACCACATCTCAGCACCATATGTCATCACTGGCAACACACACTGGTTAAAAACCTTCGTCTTCAGGCACTGCGATATTTCGGACGATATTGCCGTGGGATGCTTGCTAAGAATTGCATCCCCCCCTCTCTTCCCGTGGGTTTCGTAAAAGGCGATTGAGGGAAAACCAGAAGACGGGCAGTAGCATCTTCTGTAAAATATCCATCTCTCAGATGCCCGGCTACCACCCCTACCGAAACTTATTTACTTAGATAAAACTTCTAAATAAATTCAGTTAATATATAAACCTTCAGTGAAAAAAATTTAAAGTTTAAAAGTACACAAAAAAAATCCCAAAGAGAGATTTGAACCCGGACCCGGCTACTCTTATTCTGTTATTCGAATTACTTAATCATATTCTTGTTATATCTCTGCTCAGTCCATGTAGTGTGATATTTTACCTTAGATATGTATTAAAGTTATCCGTGTACAGTACCTAATTAACGTACTAAGCAAATCTAAGTGAGAATATTTGTACCGCCATCGGTTGAGTAATAATACTGCTTTTTAACCCTGTTAAGGGATAAATTTAAAAAAGATCCCCTCAGTGGTTTGCCAGGCATAATAAAAAAATTACCTGTCACCGTGCTCAAACGGGGATCACGGGTAGACCTCCAATAGGCTCCCAGGATCCTGCGGGCGGTCGACCGCGGTGTGTAGGATTCTTACCCTCTAAACCCCCCACGGCTGTCCACACAAAGTATGGGGCTGCACCGGGTACCCCTCAGTGCAAGGCAAGGGCCTTTGAAGCCGCTGCCGGGGGCGCATTATAGCCCCCCGGGAATCTGTCACCGTTGTCACAGTTAAAGGGGTGACGGGGGACATGTTTAATATGTTCCCGGGATCCTGTGGGGGATTCTTACCCACTAAAACTCCCGTGGCTGTCACATCGGCACATCAAAGGGGTTCTCCGGTGGGATCTGCATGAGCCGTCCCTCAGTGCATTGCCTTTGAGTCCGCCACCGGGGGGCGGGTATATTATATCCCGGATAACCTACCTAATAATATATGGAATTAATCAAATTCTCTAGTACTTGATTGTTAACGATGTATATCTTTAGGTTTAGTCAACGTAAGCTATGTACGTTTATTTACTTAGATAAAACTTAAAACCTTCAATGAAAAATTATCTAACCGATGGTGAAAACCGCTGCGTGGTTTAGGAGGTGCTATCGGATATAGACAGACTCGGATAGCGACTTTGTTTCACATTATGTAAAGATACTTTGACGTCGATAGGGAACAACACCAGCCAACCTGTAGAAAAAACCCTGACTGACAAACAGACAATAATTCCAATAAAGTTTTGGCTTTTATATCATACGTACAATACATGCATATTGTATTCCTACCCAAACAGACATTTTGGAAACATATTTTCATTATTTTATTATATTTGAGAAACAAACAAATGATACCACTATTACTAATATAAGATCCAATAGTACAAAAATCAATTATGTTTCCACTTATCTAAATCATAACATTAGAGAAAAGCTAACGTATGCATGATTTTAAATTTAAAAAAAAAACATTAAATATAAATAAATATATTACAGATAAAAAGTGCTGGAGTTAATATGAGTTAAATATTTAAAACATCGAATCTTAATTATAAAAAAATCAAAAACAAAGTTACAAAGTTAGTATACAAAAAGAAAAAGAAATTAATTATAAAAAAATCAAAAACAAAGTTACAAAGTTAGTATACAAAAAGAAAATCGGCACTCGGGTAGCGAACCCGGACACTCCGTGCTTAGAGGACGCTTCCGTAACCACTTGACCAAGAGACTTCAATTTTTACTGTCGAATTACCGTATCTTATTCTTGTTATATATTTGTACCGCCATCGGATGAGTAATAATACTTCTTTTTTTACCCTGTTAAGGGATAAATTTTAAAAAATATGAAATACTATTTCAATTACTTTTCTTAACGAATGTCTGTGCAAAATTTCAAGTCAATAGGACCAAGGAAACGCGTTCTCCCATACAAACTTTGCCCCCCTGTTTCACCCCCTTAGAGGTGGAATTTCACAAAACCCCGTCTTAGCGAGCACCTACGTCCTAAAAGGAACCCCCATGCAATGTTTGAGACTCCTAGCACTTGTAGTTTCTGAGATTTCGTGATGAGTGGGTTTTTGTCTACTCTTTTATATAATAAGATTAGGCCTCGTTTACGGAAACGCGGGGCGTCGCGCGTCGCGTGTGGCGTGGCGTCTCGCGGCGCGTCGGACGTTTTTATTGTTTACGTAGCGGCGGCGCGTGAAGCGGCGCGTATCATCGCACGCGTAAACACAAACTTATAGCAATATATGATGCTGTTTATAGAGACGCGGGGCGGGAAGATTGGCGGTGCCCGCCGCTGTGCCCGCGGCGGGCACCGCCGCGTGCAACGGCGGTGCAACTCACTTTTTAACATACAATTTTCTTCTAAAAAAAAATCGATCATATCATACTCCATTGCGATGGTGACTACGTCTGTGTTGCACGATTACCAAATAGACTGGCAGAAGGTTCCGCCACAGGCATCGCTTCATCGAGAATCGCCGCTGCGTGCGCCGCCGCGATGAACGCCGCGTGAGACGCGGCGATGTCATCCGCGGGCGCCGCCGTAAAACACGCTCCATTTCAAGCAAACGCGTGTAAAATCGCTTCTCCGTAAACACACTCATACAACGCCCTACATTTGAATTTAGTGCGGGCCGCGCCGCCACACGCGACTCGCGACGCCCCGCGTCTCCGTAAATGAGGCCTTAGTGTTTGCTTTAATAAATTGTCTAATATTATAAAGACAAAAAATGAATCTATAGAGTACTTTGTGATTTTAAAAAAAACTTGGCCTATTATAAAATAGGTACTCTTCCTGCAAAGACGAACAATCAACACCTCATTTGTTAAATTCGGGTGTAGTTATTGAGCTACAGTCTAATTTACAAATTCGGACACATGTATGCATAGGCAAGGCACTAAGGATCCCTGGTGCAGATCCCACCGGAGAGCACAGGCCTCCCCTCTCACCCCGATAGATCCCCACCAGGTTCTGTGGACCGATTGAAGGTATCCGCCGCTACAATAAAAGTCTCTAGCTAGGCTGGTAATTCTTGATTATCTAAACCATTTCTGTAGTCACGCATTTTAAATCTTATCTTACCACTGGATTTATAAAGCTCTCCAAAAGATAAACTATAGAGATGAGATAATATTTTAGTATATGTGTAAAGTAACTAATAATTGTGTCTACATAAAAGGCAGGTAAATTCTTCAATAGAAGGTGCCGTCTGTGTAGTTGAAAATCTCTTTCCACCACCCGTCATTGTTGTTCTTGCTTGTCTGAGACGTGCGGACATTTCAGTAGCACTGTAGCACGCGCACTGACAGTTGCGCGCTAGCCTTCGCGCCAGCGCACACGCCACTCGTTACAAAATATGTCATAGTGCGTTATCGTTCAACTCGAATAAATAAAGTACCTGACAGTGCTGTTCCCTTCATGTAATCCTTCTAGACCCCGAACACGATGGAAGCCAAAACTGAGGTAGGTCTATTTATTATTTTTATGCGAGACCAAACAGCACATTGCTATAGAAATTGCATTAATTTTGCGCGCGCTGAATTCAATTGTCTAGAAATTGCGTGAAAAATACATTTTACTACGCTTGTACGAAATATTTTGGTATTGTTTATTGTTGAATTTCGGCCGTTTAGGAAACCAGAGTTTGGAAACCAGTTTCCTAAAAGGCTTTTTTTATACCTCTACAGATATAGAAGATTTTTAAATGTGTTAAATCATTTTATCAATAATGGTATATACTTCCTAATCCCAATAGAAAATAAAATGTCAAATACTAGGAAGGTAAGAAGGCGCTTACTTACCCTTTAGGTATGTCCTTGTGCCAATTATTCACACTCAAACTAGGAGAGTAAATCTATACATATAAAATTACTCGGCCGGACTGATTCATCAATGCATAAGCCAAGCCGCTGGACCTAGAAAGCTGAAATTTGGACAGTAGGTTCTTCTTATGAGGTAAGCATCCACTAAGAAAGGGTTTTTGAAAATTCCACTCTTATAGGTGGAATAGGTGGAATATGTGGTGGAAAAAAATTTGTGGGCGTAGCCGCAGGGAATTGCTAGTTTATTATATAGAAAATTTCAGCTTTCTAGGTCCAGCGGCTTGGCTCTTGGCTTGTCTCAATAAAGGTATAGCGTATTATAATGTTTTCGATCATTAAATAATTATTTTCTATATAATTAATTAATTATACATGTTAATTACATAGTATGCCAATGACATTGACCTAATAAGTAACGTAAGTAGTTGATAAATAATGAGGATTTATAATTTAAGTAACAAGATAAATAGATAATTCTCTATCGTACCAACCAACTTAAAATAACAAAACAAGGAATTAATAGCAAGTTTAGTTAACGAATAAGTATATTTAATATGCGTAGTTATAATTTTAATTACAGTGTCTATTAAAAACACATCTATGGAAGCAACTCGCCATTTAAGGAAAAGAGAAAACAAATACCATACCTCTATCATACAGTATTATTTTTTTACAAAACTTCAACTAGTGACAAGTGGCACCTACATAGATAAACGTTACTAACATTATAACATTCATAATTATTAAGTGCTACACGTTGCAACACACTTTTGATCAACTTAAACGTTTCACAACCTGCGTATGCTATAGTGTATCCTCCTGCAGTTAGTCGATCATTGCATAGGTATAGGTACCCGAAACTTGATACAAAATTATGCATTTACTTTACAGATTTACAGAAAGATTGTTCTTTTTTTTTAAATAAAATCGTGCCATTCTCGTGTGTTTTGTCATACGCAAAAACACGTAATAATTATGATGTCCTCCTGGCCGATACGACTACAGCGGTTAAACTTTCACAAGATCAGCCATCTACGCGGGAAATATTATATGTAATGCTTGCGTAGAAATAAATGTACGCTCTCTCTCTTCCTTTACACTCAAAATCCGACAGGACCGGGGAGAGATTAGGCACAGGACCAACTACAAAATGATACATGCCCATGGTGCAAGGATCATTTTACTTTTCAGACAATCAGGTAATCGACCTGCATTGTCATATCTAGTAAGAAACAACTACACAAACTTGTTGCTCCCTGTGGGATTTGATCCAGCGATCTCCGGTTTGCAAAACAAGCGGGTTCCCGCTGCGCCATGGAGGCACAAAAACACGTACACAAAACGTATTAATATACATACACCTATACCAATAGGCACACAACTTTTTTGTTCCAAATCAACTGCGGCTCGATTAAAATATTGAATACCAAATATATTTTTTTCGAATGAATAATATTAGTGTATGTCCTTAGACTAAAGAATTTCTTTTATATGATCTAAGTGTATGTCCTACAATTGGTCTTAGGAGTCGCTGGACGTGGGCCCGACTACATCCATTGTGTACGACGGTGGGATTGCGACCACCGTGTCTGGTTCCCGGGGGGCTATAATCGGGTTTATGGCCGGGCGGCGGGCTCAAAGGCAAGACACTGAGTGGTTCCTGGTGCAGATCTCACCAGAGAGCCCTGGTGTCCTCTCTCGTGTCCGACCGATGCGACAGCCGTGGGGGTTTTAGTGGTTAGAAAAATAAACACCGGTTAGCGTCCACGGGTCCCGGGGACCGTCTGAAGGTTTTCCGCAAAAAAGTTCATACAAATTGGTAAAGTTATAGTTGACTAACTTACTATATAAAAAATAAATTAAATATCATTGATTAATTTAATAGTAATAAATATGTGTATGAAAAAAAAGTAGTATTTTTATCGGTTGACCGTTGTGGATGACCGTTTCTGGATTGTCCCAGCATATATAATACATAGTGTACCTACCTACATATGTATATTAAAGGTAAGCTTAAACGACAACTAAATTACAACCTTATTTTGTGCCCGTAACTGCGATAATTATTCTAACTCTCAGTTAGGGATGTCTGAGGTTGTGCATGTGCGCTTATTCAGGTCTGGGTGTACACCCACGACATCTTATGCTTAGATAATCAACAATTTTTTTAGTAATTTAATGTTTTGTGTAGATGTGTGTGCCTTTGAAGATGAAGTAAAATGCCGTCATGCGTATTTAGAAAATGCAAAGAGTACCTACTTACTGCACATAAGTAAATATTAAGGAAGGTAATTACTAATTATCATACCATAACTCTTAGACGTAGGTATTTAGTAAGTCGATTTAATTACATGGGTCATAATTTTTGGCGTGCATTAGTAGGGATATAACATAATATTATGTAGTTTATAATATCATTGGTGTTACCTAATAATAAGTTACTCCTTAGATGCATTATATCTGATTTGTTTCCAACTGATTTTTCTCGTAATGCGTACATCAATGGTCGATAGGTACCAAAATTAAATACGTAAGTAAAGTACCTAAATTAAATTACTTTTAGGTAACAATACTAACATTATTTTATTGTAGGTACCTACCTAATGTTGTCGCTAATAGGTATCTCGTACCTATCTCTGAGCAACGTTTACCCCAGTTTACAGCAAAGGACTTAAGATATTCGCGATTATCCGAACAGTAAACAAAGCAGTAGACGAGGCTTATCACATTTGTATAAAATAAAACATGACGTTAACTCAAGATGGAATCTCAAACGTAATTTGAAATCTCGCATATCTTGCTTAGATAACGTGAATTGTAATAATTAACGGGTAAGCATTATCTCTTTAGTTGCAACAGACTTACTTATACCCCGTTTTTGTTGTTTTCCGATTTTGATATTCTAAAGAAAAGCAGGAGATATCAATATATCCAATCGGCAAAGCAGTCTTAACGAGAGTGACTGCCCCTGTCTGCTTGCGTATTTGACTTTAACAACACACGAGTAGACATGTTAATTAGACTATTTAGAATATCTTTCACTCATTGAGGAGTAATTGAATCTGATTATTAGATATAATGTTTACGTTGTCATATCTAGGCTAAATTGCCATAATATTACATCAGCCCAATTTCTGTTAGAAAGTGAATGTGGCTGCTCCCTCTCTCTCTATCTGCCTACAAAAGTCGTTGTACGGTTGTACGAAAGTCTCGACGGCTTTTTATGTATGTACCTATATATGTACATCTGTCATTGATAAGATAATAAAAACTTATTTATTAATGTTTTAACATAATCATTTTTTGGCTGGCAATAATAAAGTTATTGGTAGGTAGGTATAAGAGATACCTTCACAGGCAAACGACGCATGACGTTTTTACAACGCTTATGAAATTGAAAATACGCGGTTAAATGCATTCACGTGTCGTTTTTACATAAAACTGTATTTTTTATACGGAATATTTGAATACATAATCGGCGTTTAAAAGAGGCATATTTAATAAAAAAAAATTACTCGTAGCCCTTACCTACTATACGAGTATATCATCAACATACTCAACAACACAACACTTAGGTACTTATCCAAACTTCTTTTCATAACAAATACTTACGTAATTATAATCTATATAATGGTTTAGTTGGAATGGATGAATGGTATGAAGGCTAAACGAAACTTTCGAGAAATAAATCAGCGGTAAAAATGCTAAATATTTTCATGCCTAATTAATTAGAGATAACTAATTGTAAACAAGGCGCGTATTCATTAAATACAAAATTCGAAAGTACTTGTGTAGCTTATAACTGGAATAACTCACCGTTACCGAAGCGTTATAATATCGACACCACCGATATGGGAATGGAAAACGGCAATCTATCGACGATTACTACTGGAACAATATTTAGCTAAACAATTAATTTAATACTTTAGGTTATTTTCCCTCCCAGTACGGCGACAACTTCGAGGAAGTTTTTTACTTTGTTTAAGTATATTTGAAACCCTGATAAAATATCACACGACTAATAATAGAACAAGAGGGAAAGCGTCCTGCAATAGCGCAAGATCAATGCTTAATAAATCACCAGTTGACGATTTATTAGAGGCAATTAGTTTTTAGGAACGTTTAGGGAGTTTTTCCTCTGGTACTAAAATCATCATCATCATCATCAGTCGGAAGGCGTCCACTGCTGAACATAGGCCTCCCCCTTAGAACGCCACAATGAACGACAATTGGCTATTTGCATCCACAGGTTACCTGCGACGTGCACAATGTCGTCTGTCCACCTAGTGGGAGGCCTGCCAACGCTGCGTCTTCCGGTTCGTGGTCGCCACTCGAGAACCTATCTTCCCCAACGGTTATCGGTTCTTCGAGCGATGTGGCCTCCCCATTGCCACTTCAACTTGCAGATTCTGAGAGCTATGTCAGTGACCTTAGTTCTTCGACGAATCTCCACATTTCGGATTCTGTCGCGCAAAGAAACTTCGAGCATAGCTCTCTCCATGGCTCGTTGTGTGACTCTGAACTTTTCTAAAAGGCCAGCCATTAGAGACCACGTCTCAGTACCATATGTCATCACTGGCAACACACACTGGTTAAAAACCTTCGTCTTCAGGCACTGCGGTATTTTGGACGAGAAGATATCGCGTAGTTTCCCGAACGCTGCCCATCCGAGTTGGATTCTTCGGGCGACCTCTTTGTCAAAGTTGGACCGACCTAACTGGATAGTTTGTCCTAGGTATACGTAATGGTCAACAACTTCGAGTATATCGTTCCCAACAACTACCGGTACGGGTGCAACAGGGACGTCTTATCCATGTTCATTTTAAGACCCACCTATTGGGAAACGCTACTGAGGTTGCTGAGCATCGTATTGAGGTCCTCCAGCGACTCTGCCATAATGACTATATCATCGGCAAAACGAAGGTGAGTGATGTATTCGCCATTGATGTTGATGCCGAATCCGTACCAGTCCAAGAGCTTGAAAACGTCCTCCAATGCGTTTGAGAACAGTTTCGGAGAAATAACGTCTCCCTGTCTCACACCTCGCTGCAATGGGATTGGTTTTGTGATCTCGTCCTGTAGTCGGATCGACATGGTGGCGTTGCTGTACAACCACATCAACACTTCGATGTACCTATAGTCAATTTGGCACCGCTGGAGGGACTGCAATACCGCCCAGGTCTCGATTGAATCGAAGGCTTTTTCGTAGTCCACAAACGCTAGACATAATGGCCGATTATACTCCTCGGTCTTCTGTATAAACTGCCGGAGCGTATGTATGTGTCTACGGTCTTTTCGGAACCCGGCTTGTTCGGGAGGCTGGAAGTCATCAAACCTGCGTTCGAGACGGTTCGTAATGACTCTCGGTACTAAAATAGTTACAAATAATTATGTGTATATTATGTATTATACTCGTATATACATAGTGTAAAAATCCCGTATCCGATCCGTGAGTGAATTGAAATAATACCTCATTTTCATCATCCACACGAGTTTAAGTGCAGCACAGACTTTAAGTAAAACAGTCAGTGAATATAATTCACCCAATAATAATTTAATTATGCACCCAATTTTCCCGCTCCATTCGTTTTATCTCTGTTTATGCTGTAAGCAAAAATCTCTATAAAAAACTCAGGTTCAACCACTTCTCCGGTTAATTGCATTCTGTTTGGTGCTGGCGAAACTGCTGGTAAAAATTACCTGAAGATAATGACATGCTATATACATATTTAAGCAGGTTTCTGATCGGATTTACTGTTATTTGGCCTTACCTCAAAAACGACATTTCAGAAAAAAAACGGATTAAAGGCAGGAGACGAGTGTTTTTTATCTTTAATAAAATGCCATGATAACGAATACCTTTCAAGTATTTGGACATACACGTATAAGAATACTTGTGAGTGTACTGACAGCACTTGAAATGATAAGATCATCGAACGTGAAGTATCGACTTTGACCGCCTTTCCACAAGGCAAGTTGAAAATATTTATGTCATTAAAGAAAGTAGGTACTATTCATTAATTAGTGCAGACACAGTGTTTTATATTAGGGTTGGGGTGGGCGTTGAACGAACCTTCAGAGTCGCTGAACGTTCGGGGTGTAGCCCTAGGACGTCCATTGAGTACGGCGGCAACTCCGAGGAGGATAGCACCGGCAAAGGCAAGGCACTGAGGGACCTAGTGCTGATCCCACCGGAGAGCCCTGGGGTTCCCTCTCATGTGCCGATGCGACAGGCGCGCGGGTTTTAGTGGGTAAGAATCCCACATACTCCGGTCAAGCTTGCCCCACTGCTCCCGGAGCCCTTATGATATGACGTTTCCCCCTGCGAAAAAAAGGGCGTTGAACGAACAAACTGTTTTTTCAACTGTTTTTTTGACGTCATCGAATAAACTAGTTTACATTTCTAGTAACTATTTCTTCTTGTACTTTAGTTCGGTATTGCTAGAATATAAGTTTTTAATTGAATTCAACTTGTTGCGAAATATAATTATTAATTAGAAGTGTAAAAAATATGAATGCTATGATATTTGGTGCAACTATACTACTATGTATATATATGTAGGTACGTGCGTAGCATCAAAAGTACTTAGTTTTTTGTCAGATAGTCACACACGTTATAATAAAATTAGTAATACTTTAATGTATTTTAAAACGACTATTTTGTATTCCATTTGTGGTTATACATATAGGTATGTAATACGACATCTGTGGACATGATCCCTTTATTACTTGTGTTCAAAACAAAACGTTTTTACACAAGTATAAATTATAAATGCACAAAAACCTGACTTCGAATAAATAAAGTGGACTTAAATTACGTTATATAAACATAATATATGTATATAAAACATTTCCAATTATATACAATCTCATCTTGTTTAATTCCCACTAGATGTTTTTTTTTTAAATAAGAAGAATACAAAATTGTGACTCACGGCATCCATATTAGTTTTTTTGAAAAAGTATAATGTGGCCCATGTCTTTCCCATTTTAGGATGTAGGCAGTGCCAAAGAAATATCCATAAGATGTCAAAAGATGTGAATTGCGTAATTCTGCCTGCATTGCATAATTGCATAGTTGGGTTGGTCACACCGCTTTGGGTAGGTACAAGATATTACGATGCCGAGTCGTATTCGAATTTAAAACCAAATTGTGAAATCAAGTTGATTGAGTTAAATTACACTCAAAGATTTACACTGATATTACTACATAAACATCTTAATAATTTTACCAATCCATTTTTTATGATTAAATTTTATTAACCTTATCTTAATATGGGGACAACCCACATACTTACCCAGGCTAACTGCTTGCATAATAAGCAGAGCCTGTGTAGGTACTATGGCAAATCAATTGCAAATATTCATGAAGGTAATTACAATACATATATCATTAGCCATAGTCGGTTGGTGAACGTGTCAGTCACGAGTAGGTACGAGTATACATATTCTGTATTACCTAAACTTACATTAATTCATTATCATAAGATGCCTGCCAAGGGCGGGGATTATGGCAACACCTTACTTCTAGGGGGGAGGATTTTGTTCAGTGAATTGATGTCTTCCTGATGTTATAATGTGATGTGTGATGTGAATACAATATTATATGTATACAATCGAAAACCCTTCTCCTGCGGTGCACTCGAGTATCTAATACTATGTACACATCAGCCCAGCGAAGACTAACGAACGGGTTTCGTCGTTCCTATCTTAACGTTTCCTTCGCTGGCCTTACTGCATACAGGGGGTCTACTACGGGTTTTAATAGTTAGCGAAATCAACCAAACCGTCAGTTTTCTCCCGTAATTTTTACTAGTTTTTGATAGTAATACCCTAAGAGGCGCTCGCGCTGGTGTGAAATGAATGGAGAAAACTCACAGTTTGGTCGATTTCGGTAACTATCAAAACCCGTAGTAGCCTCCCAGACTAGCCATACGAACCGGTCCAATAGGTTACTTGGCCATAGCTTTTCCTACCTGGACGTTTTTCCGAAAGCCAACAAACGTTCGCTTGTGTGTTTACGGCCGGTGTGTGTGTACACAGCGTAAAGAGTAAATGAGTTTGTAGGTACAATCGTAAAATGAAAAATATCAAGAAAGATTCATTCGGATCCGCTTTGCATTGCAATACTGTCTGCCTTGACACGGCCCAGCGGCAGACTGGACACTAGCCATCTTGTCTTAATGATTATTCTAACCGCGTTTACGATTTGCTTTAAGGACAAATACATTTACTTCATAAACAGCAACACTAATCGTAAACAGAATATTGATTGTAAGTTTAATGATCTGAAGCAACAGAGGTGTTATGTGAGTGTGAGTGTCTGAACTGCATTGTTTAATACAACAAACTGTCAATAATAAATGCAATACAACAGTAAAAATCTACAGATTTTTATGGCAATCTAAGTAGTTCACTAATAAATGAAATAATCGCAGTACAAACAAACAAGACAGAAGTGACAATATAAGTACTTAGAACAGTATACGTATAATATCATTATAACCTTCCATAAGATTCCCTTTCTGTCATTCATGTAATTGAAAATAAGGAATACACAATACGAGAGACTGCCGAAATATCAAATTTAAACCACACAGCGGCCAATCTTTTACAAGATTCGCCATCTACGTAGGAGATAATTTATTATAGTGCGCAAGTGCTTGCGTAGACATAAGTGTTCTCTCTGCTTCTCTACACTCTCTTACTATCACAGTCCAATGGGTAGGAAGACCGATACGACCGGACCGGGGAAATCTGGCGCACAGAGTTGTTGCTTTCCGCGGGATACGAAACCGCGGAGTTTCCCGCAAGCGGTTTCCCGTGATCGGTGTGAAGTGTGACGTTTTCAACATCAAAATGCCATTCGCTACAAAAAAATTGAATTCTAATAGTAACGTTATACTCACACTAATATGTTTAAGACTTGCCAGTCGTGCTAAAACCGCAGATTATCGGACACAAGAGACTTAATAAGTAAATAAAATCGCGGATGACGAGCGGCAGTGCTATGCAAGTGTTTATTGGCAGGCATGTCGCTTACCATCAGGCGAACGTTTTGCTTGTCCTTGTCATTAGGTTTAATAAATACAACATTCTCGTAGTTTATTTACATAAATTTAAATGTGTGTGTATACTGACAAATATAAATACTCTCAAAACATATTACATAAGATAGATAAATAATAAACTATAATTCACACAGAGCGAGCGATGCGTAAAACAAAATTACATAAAAATATAAAAATTATAAACTACTTACTAACTAGCAGCTAGTTATAACTAGTTAATCATAGTTTATAATAGTAGTAGTTAGTAGTTAATCATAGTTTATAATAGTAGTAGATAGTAGTTAATCATAGTTTATAATAGTAGTAGATAGTAGTTAATCATAGTTTATAATAGTAGTAGTTGCTGTAGTTTATCATATAAAAGGGCTTTATCTATTTCGTGTTCTAACCGCGTCCCGACGAGGACGATTCTACCCTAAGAAGGAGGCATTGGCAAATGCATATTGAGAAATGAAATGTGAAGCAGTGGATAATGTGGCAATTTTATCCTTCTCAAACGCCTACAGAATATTGGCAAAGTTTAACTTTCGCAAATACTCCAAAAACAAATGCTAAATGAAAAGGTGAACGTCTTTGCGTCAGATAACATTGCTCCGATTATGGATTTGGCAATCATATAACAAAATCATCAATCCTCATTCAAAATCTTCATGACAAGTGAAAAAAAAATAACATTCTTTTTCCTAGCAAGCGGCTGAAATGAGGCGTCGCAAAGTGAAACTACTATAACAAACGGGATATCATATAAAAGGGGTTTATTTGCTCAATTCAAAACTTTATTGTATTTTATGTCACGTAGCTTTTGACTTATAAATTAAATCTCAAAAAAAAATCTACCATCTACCCCTCCATGAAAATTTGAAATAATTACAGCAAATGCATGTTTATATAAATATTGCAGTAATATTCAACACATTGTTATTTTACTTTATGTGACTTATTAAAAATAAATGCGGATTTTTTTGTGAAGCCCTTATTTCCGAAGTTTGTGGATGAAAATATATGAAATAATTACAAGTAATAAATGTTTATGTTACAGGTACAATGTAACTATGTTTCTAAGTAGTACAGATTATTAGAAGTCCAAGTAACATAGTTACGCGGCTTTTGCTAACTGAGGTGTTGGTGAGTAAGATGAATAGCAAACTCATCCAAAAACGGTTCCGAACCCTCGGTGCGCGAGTCCGACTCGACAATATGACAGTAGTAGAAATCTAAATGTAGGTCCCCTTAATCTAGTACTTAATAGACTTCCATGGATAGATAGATTCTAACACCTCCATAAATACTTATCTTATTCCATTTTTTGCTGGTTCCAAGAAAATGGAGTGTTTCCCTGATACTCGCCGAGGAAAGTCAAACCTCGGTATCTCCATTGTAGATTCTGGCTGACAAAAGTTATAGTCGGTAGGTACCTTGTGGGATTAGTCCTAGAAGAACGTCCGTCTTGCACTAGAGTGGTATTTTTTTGGGTGTTTTCTCGTGGTCCTACTATTTTGTCCCAATAATGGGATCACGCGGGTGAACTATTTCTCGTGGTCCCGTTACACTCTACGGTTATTCAATATTCCCCCGTATGATACAAATGTATATCAACTTTTTGTCTTATACTTACCCACATTAGAAATCCAGATACATATAAAATTTGAAATTAATAATATATTTGTATAATACAATTAATTAAAATTAAGATTCTTGTTCTTATTCAGAGATTAGAAAACTATAGCAGAGACCTAAATATATTTAGCGATATCTCAGCGTCAAACTTTATTATTTAATTAAATAACGTGATGAAGGATTTTTGTAATCGCAGCTCTGCTATTGTGTTCGTTCGCTATAAACACACTTTCATTGTACGAAGGTCACTAATTAACAGGCATCGCACATAACTGTCGACCGTCAAGGTGAGACAGTCTTCCTTCCGTGTCCTAAAATGTTACAGTCTCATACAAAAAACTCATTTTAAATATTACATTTTTAAAAACTTAAACTATTAAGCCAAGTAGACATTCCGCACCAATAAACATAACTTCAGTCTAAGAAAAGTATGATAAAGACAAAATTTATTCCTATTTATCTACTATTCCACGTTTTTAATGACAATATGATGAAAACTTCAAGCACGTTTTATTTCTTTAATTTAAAAGTGTAAGTTAAGTTTAAAAGCGTAGCGTAGGTAAGTATATAAATTCACACGTAGAGTACGTACGTTATTGTTATTAGAGTTCATAGACCAGTTAACCTTAAGGTTAGTTTGTTTATGTTTGACTAGCTATTTTATCTAATGAACTATGTAATAATAATCAGAGTAGTGCATGCATACATTTAATAGTACATTCGCTCTTTGCCACTGGCGCTTGGTGAAAGACTTTTCTTTTGTAACAGTTAAACACTTTTAATTATATTATAATCATCTGTATCTCTATTACATATAATGTAGATTATTTAAACAGTGTATGTGAGTGATTTGACATCTTCTTTGATGGCTAAATAATCCATACGAGATCGGCATAATCGTCCTCACCTTGAGCTGATGTGTGTTGCGTGTGACAGGATTGATGTCGCCGCTGCCGTACCGTTTAGCTTTTTTCTCTCTTTACAGCAAGAATATGAAAACAGACCCTATCATTCCTCCACAGGTTCCAATCTCCTGGGAGCTTCTCCTATATATCATGCTTGATGTGGAATGAGGTCAGATCGCGCTTGACATAGTCTTTAAAAAGAAGCAACGGTCGCCCAACTTGCCTCTTTGCTTCTGCTACTGTACCGAGCATTACCTGCCTAGGAACTGGAGAATTTCAAGAAGTGCCTAAGATATTACGCACACAACACATGCACTGCATGAAATGCATTGACTCGACGTCAGGCCCATATAGTAGTATGCTATGAACGCATGCTTAGTATACCAATATTTTGGTCATAGTAGTTAGCAGTTAGAAGGTTGTTATCCTATACCTACGTACTCTTGTATATAGCTACCCAAACATAAATATTTGCTGCTTTGCCGATGCATAAGTGGGTACATCTATCTCCATAAGCATAAGCAAGAGATTGCTCAACACAGTTGATTAATTGATCAACTGGATCATATATATGTTATCATATGTATAAGTCATCATATATATGTATCTCTATACACAGTTTATGGAGTGGTGGAATTATATGTGTATTGTCTTTTTATTTCTTCTTGACTTCAAGGAGCGGCGGATTGCTATTAATATATTCAGAAAGTATTAGATAGGTATAATAGGATTTTGAAATTACTATTTTAGAGATATATACCAACCTATTTTAGAGAATGAAAGGTTAATTGTATCATCCTTAATAAAGTCAGAACGAAAATACCACAGGGCAATACCCGTCGATAATCAAGTACAGTTACGAACAGTTATCCAATGATTCTATTGTGACCATATTGTCACATTCGCATTCAATGAATTACTCATCGGATTCCATGTCATTCAATGACTTGTGATCATCTCAATTTTTTATGTGTATTCAATAATACAGTAAGTATTACACTTATACAATTTTCAAAAGAACAAACATGTTGATAGTAAACATAATTATGAACTTACCTATTTACATTCGCAAACCATATATGTAAATGGAAGGTTGTTAACTTCGTTTGAATGTATTGGTAAGGGTTAAGTTTAAATGTGTGCGTGTGTTTTTATCATTTTTGTCGACGGCAGTTCGTCAATTTTCCGAAGTAGGCGACCGGGCAACGCTAATTGGTTGGCTCGGCTGAAACATAAAATCCGGTTGTTACCAGTTTCGCGTATCGCATACATCGGCTCAAGGAATTCGGAACAAGGCATGGCTTGGTCTAAAATCATTACTGCCATTTGCCACTGACGGGCCGATGGTCTAGTGGTTAGACATCCTGGCTGATACCCTAGAGGTCGAGGGTTCGATTGCCACTTGAGTCCGGATGTCTATCTATCTAAGTATGCATTTACAATAACAAGTATATATACATAAAATATTTATATTAGTATCAGTTTTTTGGTTACCATAGTACAGGCTTTGTCTAGTTTGGGATCAGATGACCTAGTGTGGATTGTCCCTTGATTGGATATTATTTTCACATTTTTGAATATACATTATAAAAAAGTCATTTAGAAATATAAAACGGCTTCCAACCGGCCGTGGCCGCGGGAACAGGGTCCTAGCAAACGATGGTGGTTAAGACTCCAGATCTAGAGGAAGGAACTTCCATCCAATTATTATTTAGCTTTAGCGATGGCTCAGATGTTATGTGAAAGATTGGTCACCATTACTATAAAGTTTCGCTCTAATTTAGTCGACTTCCTAAAACTAGTGCTCACGTGCGTTAAGAGTTCAGTGAACTAGGAAATAAACACACACAAATACAGCCTATAAACCAGTTTTTTCACGTTTACCTGTTTTAAAGGGTAATCAAATATACTGCACACTATAAATATTTTACCCGAGTGCCCAAAACAAAAATGTTTTTCCAGCCTACTATTATGATATCTGTCTTTTTGAATACGACTTAAACGGCTTAATGTATTTTAACATATTATGACAACTCGTCAGAATCATCTTATTTGTGAGTGTATATATACATATAAAATGGGACACTTATTTCAATGGATGGAAGGGATGTAACATTGTGTGCTGTCACAAAAGGAATTTCGAATAAATACCTACCTGTTTATAACCGTTTAAAATTTCAAGTGTTAATACAGGGTGTAAGGGACATCGTACCGAAAAAAAATTTAGGAGACGTCAAATAATGTCCGTTACAACATTACAGTAACCATTTATATGGTAAATGACAAATGACTAACTTATTAATTTTCGAGCATGTAATGAATATATGCGGAATAATGTTTATTTTTCAAATTACATTGCTAATTTTCTAAAATAATAATAGTTAATTGCCTATTAATTAATTGCCTATGCACTGTTTTTGTGTATAAAGAATAAATAAATAAATAAAAATAAAATAAAAACACAAATAATTAATTAATTGTTTTTAAATTAAAATTAGACTTTATTATTATACCAATAATGATGTTATACTAATTTTATTTAAAAAAAGTGAATTTTTTTTTTGGAAATTCATGAAAAATCCGATGAAAAATTTCAACACTAGGTTGTTCAGAATCGTGTTCTGGATCCCTGGTATCAGTTTTCGGTACGGTGTCCCTTACACCCGTTATATTATTACTTCGCACAAAGGCAGTTGGAACTTTTGTCTACACTTTTTTATTGTATTAAAATTGTTAAACAACATGTTACTGTTCAAGTGGGTTTAGTGATGCCTGATAAACAGACATGGAGGAGGAAGTATAAACGTTTTTGCCATGGCTACCAGACTTTATATTTTTGATTTATATTTAATTCAATTAGCGAGGACGAGCAGCAGCCATCACTGTCCTCGAGCACGCAAAGAGAATTCGATGACGAGTAGGTATGACCAATCCAAAGTCCCAGTGGCTATTAAACTTTAGACGTTTGCACTTTAACTTATATGTACTCTTGTTTGTCCTTCGTGACACAACTCTCTGGCACAACCGGTCGGTCGTACCATAAGACATTTTCTCTTATCACTTAGGTCACTAAATTGGATACATATACATATAGAAAATGCTTTATGTATATATGCTAGCTCAAGTGTACATATATTGCCGTCCACATACCCGTCCGTGTACATATATTTTTTTATGTCGGTACATAACACCTTTCTTCTATGTTCTAATATACAGGGTGTAAGGGACTACGTACCTACCGAATCTTTTTTTATAAGATTTCTCATATTGCCCGTTACAATATTACAGAAACCATTTATATGGAAAATGACAAATGACTAACTTGTTAATTTTTGAGCATGTAATGAATAGCGTGCGGAATAATATTTATTTTTAACCGACTTCAAAAAGGAGGAGGTTCTCAATTCGTCTGTATATATTTTTTTTTATTTTTTTTTTTATGTATGTTCGCGCATAATATTTGGTAGGTATGAGAGTAGGTTGTAAAGTATATTTAATACCCCTAGGTGATATAAAAAAGCGCGGTTGGAGCTGCGTGGGTCAGCTAGTATTATAATATAATAGCTGACCCACGCAGCTCCGCTCAGGCTCTTTTTTAATCGACTTCAAAAAAGGAAGAGGTTCTCAATTCGTCTGTATATATATATATTTTTATGTATCATCCATTCTTCAATCCATTGATTGGGTCCCATAAAAAAAATATTGCTTAGTAATAAGTAGTTCCTGAAAAAACAAGAATGGTGACTGCGCACTGAGAGCTGCAGGAAAGCCTATATAGATGACTTTATGTCACTTTTTAAGGACAAAAATGGTCATAACTCTGGCAAATATTTACCAATTTCAATGATCTTTTTTTATTCGAAAGAAGAAACCACTGTATTGAATCTGTATGAATTTTATTACAACCGGATAAGAACTTCCTGGAGGACCATGAACGATGTGGAGGAATTTATCTGGTAAAAACCATAAAACTGATGTTCTCCATTACATTGCTCTGACAATTATGAACCGATTTCGATGATTCTTTTATTATTCAAGAGAGTAAACTACTATGATGATTCCATGCAAATTTCATTACGACCGGATATTTTTTCTGAAGAAACATGAATTATGTAAAACTATGTAGACGATAATGTGATCATAACCTACCTAGACAATTTTACGGTTTTCGATGGTTCAATCTTTATATATAAAAATATCACTAAAAAGTTAAAAAGCCAAATATACACAGCCGGTAAGCTAACACCAACTTCTATAATATTTAAATTATTTTATACTTTTCAGTGATATTGAAGTCGGTTCAATTTTTTTTTTAAATATTTTATACTCAGAAACCTTTTAGCGCTCATGCACAACACTTTGCTGAAGAGCATGACATGATCAAATGCATATTTTACGATTCTATAAAGGACAAACAGACAAACATTAATTTTTATATCATATAGATTGTCGAACTTTGAATCATTGGATTTTTGATAATTTATAATGAACCTTGACCTTGAGTAATAGAATATAAAACTTAAATATTATGCAGATAACTTTAATTCATCTCAAAAGTGGCGTAAGTAGATGACGGGCGAGGCTTAGGTTTGTTAAATTTGATGGTGTAGGGACGGCGCTGCGCCAAACTATTGATTTATTTTATACGCCACCCACGCTCTTATAATAAGCAAGCGGTACGAAACTTATACAATCAAAGGAAACTATATAGGTGCCCATTTAAGTTAAACCCATTACATAATAAGTAGACCTATGCCAGTTAAGTATGATGTAGTAGGTACACTACTATCTATATTGTACTAACTAACTATACACACATCATTAAAAATACAAAAAAAAAATGTATTTATGTAGCATGTAAAATATGTATTTATGATTTTTTGTTAATCTTAATTTTTTAAGAGCGGTTTATTTATAGGAATGGTCTTTATAGGGTTAAAATACTAGCAGTAGTGATTGCGCGGGGCAGCTAGTGTTATATAATATACTAATGAGACTAAGTACCTAGCCCAATTCCAGTTGTATTTCTACATGATTTCTATTTGAATGCAATCCCGTGTCGTACAGACTGTTCTAAAGTGTACGCATAGTCTACGTTGTTGATTTACAACAATAATTAACAAACACATGTTTTTCAGTATGATGTAAGGAAGCTAACTCCAAGCTTTTTTTAGGCCTATTTAAGTACAGCAGTGGACGTCTTCTGGCTGATGATGATGATCATGATGATTGTACCTATAGCTTATTTAAATAACACCAATGAAAGGCGCATATAACATCATTCAATATTTTATAATGCTATGCTGATGCCAATTTTCCCTTTTTTTCAGAAACTACCTTATCCGAAGGCAGTGGGATTTATCATCACCAATGAATTCTGCGAACGATTTTCTTATTATGGAATGCGAAGTAAGATATGAATTTTATTAGATATTTACTGTATATATAAAGAAATAATTGACATCAATTCGTTTGCAGTTATTAAGTTTTAGATTTCAAACGTTTTAAGTTTTTTACATCACCCTCAGTCACGGTAGACCGTAGAATACGGTGGAACATCAACGTTAAGAATCTAAAATCTTAATACACCGCGATAAATGTGACTTTCATGGTACTACCTACTTATTCATAATGAATTGTTTACATCATGCCTGGGCGATTGTACTAATATGTTGTTCAATAACTGTGGTTGGGTTAAAAATACTTTTGCGAATGTTTCTCAGTTATGTGAGCTTCCGACTTCTTTGTCTGCACCACTAAAATACTAGCACGTTAACGTGCTAGTATTTTAGTGGTGCAGAAAGAAATCTGTATAATATTAAAATTACTGCCACGACAAGCAAGTCGTTCCCCTGATGGTTAGCAATATAAAGCAAAGACAGCTGTAATGCACTGCCGCTCGTTACCTGACGTATTAGTTATTACGTTTCTGAGCCTAGTAATTTCAACCGCTACAGTGCTCTTCACACCGGAACATAGCAACCGCAGCACACTACCGCAGCGGTAGTACGTAAGTACCTGGCGGCTTATCACAAGGGGCTCACCTAGTCGACTATACAGGATGGTAAATTACCCCTGTCCGATTTCTATGGCGAATATTCGCATTGCCGGTAAAAATTAGGAAAAATATTTATGAGATATCCAACAAATGAATTATATACGTATGATTGTATTGCGACACTGAATAATACCTTCAGCGATTGGACAGGGTTTTAATAACACCCTGTATAGTGTGACTATTGCGAATTGTTTTATTTTTGATTGTTTAATAGTATAACGCTACAGGCTGCAGATACAGAGAGCACTGGCAATGGTCCAATGCTTTGTTTTTCAATTTGGTATAATTTTGTTCTCTAAAATTCCGCCAGCACGTTTGAAAGTGGGTATATTATACTAGCAATAGTAATGTGTAATAATAATAAAGACACCTTCTAAGTCCACGCGAATGAAGTCGCGGGTGACAATTAGTATAAGCCGCGCCAATAAAGAAACGAATCTAAAATGGCGGCTTGTACTTGTAATGACAGTTCAGACCGTCAGCAAAACAATTTTGAAAGGACGGAGTGCGTCGAGACAGCGTGCAAGCAGATCCAGACCGTTTTGTTTTTGCATGCAGTACCGACGTGTGTGACTAAAGACAGGAATAATGCGCAAGTGAGAGGAAATGATAAGTGTCGCCATTTTAGATTCGTTTCTTTATTGGCGCGGGTTATACCTACCATGTTGCTGTCAATAAAACAACTGTGGCGCATGAGTGCAACTGTGACTAGATCCTAGCTGCTAATAATTATCATAACATATAAATAACTATGCGAATTTCCACTAGCAAAAATAAAAATAAAAACAGTTTTAAGTAATAATAATAATGTCCTCCTGGCCGATACGACTACAGCGGCCAATCATTCACAAGATCAGCCATCTACACGGGAGATATTATAGTGCACAAGCGGTTGCGTAGACACAAGTGCACTCTGTCTTCCTATATACCTACCACAATCCGATGGGAGGTAAGACCGACACGACTCTCGCTCGATTCTCGCTTACTTCGAATCGACTTCGATTTCGAATTTGCAATTCGAAGCCTATCTCTATTAAGAAATTTCGAAACTCGAAGTGATTTTCTCGATTCTTGTATTCTGGGCAACAATCGAAGTTAACTTCGAAATAATCTCTAATCGAAGGAGGAAAATGTGGCCATTAGGAAAGATAAACGTCGCGCAAGTCATTCCGTTCAAGAAGTTGATCCGGTTTTTTTACCGGATGGGATGTTTTTGGTAGAAAAACATATTTATAAAGTTGTTCACGTCTATAAAATGGTAGAACAACATTTTGTACGCTTTTTAACATAATTTATCACAAATTAATGAGTACTAAATACACAAAGCTGTATGAACGTTAGTTCTTGTCATAGATTTTTATAAATCTATGGTTCTTACTTAGTAGTCTGTGGCTGTATGTTCCTAGTACCTTTGCTTTGCCTGTCTTTCGGCGAAGTAAAATTAAAACAAAAATACCATATGTTTATGTGTTTATGTTTACGATCTTGTTTTAGTATGCCCGAAAGGTTATTTATAAAAAGTGAAGTTTTATTATTGTTGTCCAGATTCGTAAAGGCGTTTATGTGATGTTTAGGTGTTATCTTAATTGGCTATCGATCGTAGTATCTCTTAATTAATAGTCTGTGTTGTTAATTGTTTGTTTGGTTTTTAATGCATTAAGTTATAATAAAGTGCGAGGGCTTCGCAAAGTGTAGTTATACTTTAATAAACTATCCAATAATATTTTGAATAAAATAATCTTGGGATACGGTACTCATCTTAAAATTATAATCATCAAGGTTTGACATTTGGTGTGATTCGAACTCGAGATGACGATTCGAATGGTCTTGAGTCGAAGCAGTTCGAGCGGCTAGCGTTCGAAATACACACATCAAAAGTGTCTAGGGATCAACATATATTTTTGCAATAACTTTTCTCCTGATTGATGTTAATTAAAATTTTCTTTAAGGATTCATCAAATAAAGTGTTTTCGTTTGTCACAGTAACGATAAACCAAGTCACCTTTGCATTAATAAAGAAATTTGCCATTTTCCTAATAAAGGGATTTTTGACATTTGAACCACTAACACAAAAGTTCGAAAAAAAGACTGAAATAACAGTTTTCTTTAAAATTTTATTGGGTAACTTAAACAATTAATAATCCGTGTTTCTACCGCGAACACTAACAACACAAGAACATCGGTTTGGCATACTCAAAATGAGTTCATCCAAATCACGCTGTGGAATGGCCGCCCATGTTCGTTGCAACAACAAAAAAAGGTCTTCTTGCGACTGGCATGCTGACTCTGTAGCATATCCCATGCATGCTCAATCGGGTTCAAGTCTGGCGACTGAGCAGGCCAGGGCAGGACATTGATGTTAGCTGCGGCGAGAGTCTGTCTTACAACTCTTGCGGTGTGCGGTCGTGCATTATCATGCATTAACTGAAATAAGGGACCGATTTGCACTTGTAGAGGAACGATGACGTCTGATACAATCGTCTCAGCATAAATTTGAGCGTTGAGGTTGCCTCTGATCCAAATCAACTCAGTTCTTCCGCCGATCCAAATACCCGCCCATACCATGATGGTTCCACCACTATAAGGATGGACTTCCTGGCAGGATTTTAATCGCTGTTGGCGTCCAGGGGTTCTCCAGTGTCGTATACGTCTTGTATCCGGTCTCATACCAAAACGAGACTCATCAGAAAAGCACACGAAACGCCATTGTTCTTCTGCCCAATTTCTGTGTTCAAGAGCCCATTGATATCGAATCCTACGATTGTGCATTGCTATAGGTGGTACCCGTAGCGGTCTTCGGGAATGAAGGTTCACTTCATGCAAGCGGTTTCTGACTGTTTGGTCGCTAATTAAGTTCCCTGAAGAGTGATGAAGCCTCACGGCTAACATCATGGCAGTTATTGTTGGAGCTCTTCGAGTTAAGATTTGAATATATCGGTCTTGTCTCCGTGTGGTGCAGCGATACCGTCCTCCATGGCGCTCAGCCACGGTACCAGTGCTTCGGTAACGTGTCCAAAGTCGACTGATAACACTCTGACTTGTATTCAGAGCTAAAGCCACAGTACGTTGCCGGGAACCAGCTTCTATCATTCCCACGGCTCTGAGCATTTCTTCCCTGCTTAAATGACGTCGCCGCTCCATAATAACGTTGGTTTTAATCAGTAGTAGGGAAACAGTAGCACTAATAATGTCTTCAATGCGTTGTATGTTTTTATAGGGAAAATATTGACAGCTGATTTTCATCTTTTACTCGAATTTGATTCACAGTTCCTGATTCAAATTATGAAATGCACCAAAAAGGATCCATATAAATTTATAAAATCATAAATTTAATACAAAGCCACATCTCAATCTCAAGAAATCCGCTTAAAAATGCTTGATCCCTAGACACTTTTGATGTGTGTATGTTGCGCTCGACATGTCGAGAATACAATTACGCGATTCTTTGTCGCCAATAGTTCGAATACGAATATTTTTTCGAAATTGTGATTGATTCGAAAGTGCGAGAATCTCCTCCCAGGACCGACTTTTAAGATGACGCATGACAATCAGGTGATCGGCCTGCAGTGTCTAGCCAGTAAGGAACAACTACACAGAGTGGTTGCCCCCCGCAGGGTTCGAACCGCGACCTCCGGTTTGCATGCGATTTCTCACTGCGCCACGGAGGCTAAATAATAATACCAAGTAGCTTATAGTTCTATCCTAAAAACTGGTTGTATGACCTTTAACTTTTAATGTTTTTCTTACTATGCTCGTCGGTGAGTGTAGCTTTTTGTGAGGAATGAAGGACATAATTGGTTGGAGATGACTACCACCACAGAACTATGATTAAAGATAAGAATTTTTTCGACACGGGGGAAATCTTCAAACGATCCTCGGGAGTTGTGAGGCTCGACCAGGGTATGTGGGATTCTTACCCTCTAAAACCCCCGCGGCTATCGGAACGACACATGAGAGGGACCCAGGTCGCTCCGGTGGGATCTGCACCAGGGGCCCCTCAGTGCCTTGCCTTTGAGCCCGCGGTCGGGGGGCGCATTGTAGCCTCTCGGGAACCAGTCACGGTGCTCACGGGGATGGGGGTCTCAACCCCGCCGCCATCCTCCTCGGAGTCGCCGCCGTACTCAATGGACGCCCTAAGGGCCCACACCCCGAACGTCCAGCGACTCCGAAGATAGATAATATATACTAAATATGTCAAGTTAGTTGATCTTTCCTCTGTGTGTATGCCCAGTCCTATGATCTACGATTCGATCTTCGATCGATTGCATGGACTGGGTCTGTGGTGAAGAGTCCAGACAACAGCTATAGCATAATTCTGGTTTAACCTCGAAGCTTTGAGTGTTTGCAATTAATTTCATAAATAGTCGAAATTAATTAACACGTGGGAAAGAGCCTTCCTCAAATGACGTAATAATTTTTACATATATAAGTATGTACATGTAACAATGATAATTGTAACTGAACTTACAAAAATTCTATTATGCTGGAATACCCAAAATCAAAATACGGTAAGTATAATGATCTTATTATTAAGTAAATCTGTTCAGAATTTCATTCTCTTAGTACTTTCACATTTATCTTTGACTTACTTTCAGAGTCAGAGTCACCTATAGTGGCAGAACTTTGTAAAGGCTGCTAAAAAATCAGTCACCAAAAGACTTCTGGCCACCTGACTAGGAAATACTAAAATTGATTTGTCACATCATAAAGACATATTATTATGGTGTCATTTTATTGTCAAAGTATTTATGTAGGTACAAAGACTACGCCAGCATTCTCTAGTTAGCAGTCTATTACGTCAATTATACCAGATAAGACAGACCATTTTTTATGTAAATAGACCATTGTGAGCGAACCAATAAAAAATGATTGAGTACCTACTTGTCAGAGAAATCGTAATTAGCATTTCCATGGTGTACCTACCCTAGTGGGTAGGTACACATAAAAAGCGCATAAAAACTTAATTGACATTTGTTATGTAGGTATACCTACTTAACTGCTGTTTGCGTGGGTAAAATAACACGAATAATTAAATCCAGATTATAAAATGTCATAGTTGATTTAAACTATGACAGCAACGGGTTATTGTGTTTAATGTAACAACCTTGTCCCCAAAGGTGCAGTATAGTTCACCTCCACATTACTGTAGTTCTCTTACTAAACAATAAACATTGTCGCACAGACATTACACCATAAAGGCAAATGATGATGATCGGGAGCGGTTACGGGGAGGGGGATTTAATAGGTACACAACAGTTTGTAAATATCTTAGCTCTACTAGCGGCCCGCCGTGTCCGCCAAACTTAGGGTTAAATCAGGACTCCCCCATACCTTCGGAGTCCCTGGACGTTTGGGGTGTGGGCCCTTAGAACGTCCATTGAGTGGCGGCGACTCCGAGGAGGACGGCGGCGGGGTTGCGACCCCCGTCCCCGTGAGCACCGTGACTGGTTCCCGGGGGGCTACAATACGCCCCCCGGCGGCGAGCTCAAAGGCAAGGCACTGAGGGGTCCCTGGTGCAGATCCCCCCGGAGATACCTGGGTCCCCTCTCATGTGCCGATGCGACAGCCGCGGGGGTTTTAGTGGGTAAGAACTCCACATACCCCAGTCGAGCCCCACAGCTCCCGGGGTATCTTTCGAAGATTTCCGCCGCGTCAAAAAAAACCCCATACAGTGGGCAAAATTGCCCTACCTAAAACCCCCTAAACACTAATTGTGATATGTGTGTGTGAGCTAAATGTAGTCTATGTGGTTGGCCACAGTGAACGCGCGGTGACTTGAGCCTAGCGCGGGCGCGGCGGCGGGCGCGCAGGGTGGCCACAGTGACGCGCGGGCTGTTGTGGCGATAACACTTGTTGCAGGTGTCGCAAACCTTTTATGAGGATTCTGTATTTTTTACTGGATAGGCCAATCCTGAGATGGGAGGCGTTGATCATAAGAGATGGTGTGCTGGGTGCGCACGAAATAACTAAAAACAGTTAAATGAATGGAGATTGAAAAAAATTATATTAAGAATTGAAATTGTAGTCAAAAAAGTTTATTTTATTTATTAAGGAACATTAACAATAAACATATTATACACTTACAATTTCAAATGTCCAAAAAAACCTTTTTTATACATGTATTTAAAGTTATTTAATAATAAAATAATACTTAAAACGAGCGACAAGACCGAAATGGTTTGATACCCCGCCAGCCGCGCGATCGGTCGCTTGTTGACTAGGCCCGCAGTGTGGCCAGAACGAGCGGATAGGAACGTTTGATAAAATTTTTATAAAAAAAAATAAACCGACTTCAACAGACACCATGCACACTAAAAAGTGAAAAATAACTTAAATATTATTGAAGTTGGAGCTGGTCAGACGATTCGAGTGGTAGCGTACTTACGTATCGTGTTTATTTGAGCACCAACTTCAATAATATTTAAGTTATTTTTCACTTTTTAGTGTGCATGGTGTCTGTTGAAGTCGGTTTTTTTTTTTATAAAAATTTTATTTTATTCTTTTTAGTCATATTCTCTTGAGTAGTCATTATTCAACTATATACCGATTTGGATAATATATAGTTTTATCACTAACGGGTATAAATTTAAAATTTCTAAAAACCCCCAACCATAGATATAAAATTCGGTGTATCCTACATTTAATGGAGCAGAGTTCCTGTTACGACCTTCCTGCTTGCTCCTATCACCAGTCTCTGAATATAATTTTTCTAGCAGTTATTCGCCGAGACCTACGCATCGAGACCAAATTCGATGGGTCTACGTTTATTGGTGCATAGATCCCGTGACCACCTTCCTGCTCCATCATCAGACCCTGATAACCATTTTTCTAGCAACTACTCGTCGAGACCTACACAACGAGCCCAAACTCAGTGGGTATACGTTTATTGGTGCAGAAATCCTGTGACCACCTTTCATGCTCCATCATCAGACCCTGGTATAGGTTATCATTTTCTTTAGTATCAACGGATTTACATATCTTCTAAATTTTAGATCTTACGGACTTATAGAAGTAATGAAAAATGTCCATTGTATACGAAATATCCCTACCTCGACTTGGAAAAGAGCTGATGGTCTTCAAATAGCGAAACCGATTTTCATGAAATATCGCTAAGAACTATCTCGATTAAACCAGCTTACAAATAAAAAAACGCATACAAATCTGTCCACTCGTTTGAGCGGTGTGTGTGATGCCACAGACAGACAGACAGACACGACATTATGCCCCCCCCCCCCCCCCCACCGCTTTAGGCGTCAAACTTATTGTACCCCTTGCTTTTGGTCGGGGGTTCAAAAGGAACCATTGAATTCGGTAGGATGATCTGGATGGAGTGGATGGTGTATGACCATTTTGTAGACGAAGACATCATCTATTTTATGGTTTCTACCAGTTATATCTCCTTCCCATCACTCATGTTCTTCGAAAAAGTTTTCATCCGGTCTTGATGAAATTCAGACTGAACCATCCTAATGGTTCATGCTTTCGAATAAAAAAAGAATCACCGAAATAGATAAATATTTGTAAGAGTTATAACTATTATTGATTAGAACATCATCTATTTTTAGGCGTTTTACCAGATAATTCTAACATTCCATTCATGTTTCTTCAGGAACTACTGGTTCATAAGGGATAAAAATTTTATGGGACCAACTTGATGGAACGTCCATTATGTACAAAAAAGAATAATCCAAATCGGTACATATTTGGCGGAGTTATGAGGGAACATAAATTAAAAAAAAAAAAAAAAAAAAATACATACACGATGAATTGAGAACCTCCTCCTTTTTTGAAGTCGGTTAAAAAGTACGCCCGCTAACTCGCTCAAGCCGGTCGCGCTAGGCTCCCGCCTAAGGCCTCATTTACGGAGGCGCGGAGAGTCGTGCGTCGCGTGTGGCGTGGCGTCTCGCATCTCTCTCTCACTCCTACAACGCCATATGTTTTTACTCAATGCGGGCCGCGCCGCCCATCGCGACGCGTGATGCCCCGCGCCTCCATAAACGAGGCCTAAGTCACAGTGTGGCCGCAAGCGGCGTTTTCATATGTTTGATATTTCGCGCCCGCCGCCGCCGCCGCGCTAGGCCTGCAGTGTGGCCGACCACTATGGTAATCGCGCTGAAGGTGACGGAGATAATGCACTGCATGACGTCATTTACCAATTTACACCATGTTCTCAACTAAGCACAATAACCTAACAGAACATGCAAAGATATTATTACACACATCAAAAGTGTCTAGGGATCAAGCATTTTTAAGCGGATTTCTTGAGATTGAGATGTGGCTTTGTAATAAATTTATGATTTTATAAATTTATATGGATCCTTTTTGGTGCATTTCATAATTTGAATCAGGAACTGTGAATCAAATTCGAGTAAAAGATGAAAATCAGCTGTCAATATTTTCCCTATAAAAACATACAACGCATTGAAGACATTAATAGTGCTACTGTTTCCCTACTACTGATTAAAACCAACGTTATTATGGAGCGGCGACGTCATTTAAGCAGGGAAGAAATGCTCAGAGCCGTGGGAATGATAGAAGCTGGTTCCCGGCAACGTACTGTGGCTTTAGCTCTGAATACAAGTCAGAGTGTTATCAGTCGACTTTGGACACGTTACCGAAGCACTGGTACCGTGGCTGAGCGCCATGGAGGACGGTATCGCTGCACCACACGGAGACAAGACCGATATATTCAAATCTTAACTCGAAGAGCTCCAACAATAACTGCCATGATGTTAGCCGTGAGGCTTCATCACTCTTCAGGGAACTTAATTAGCGACCAAACAGTCAGAAACCGCTTGCATGAAGTGAACCTTCATTCCCGAAGACCGCTACGGGTACCACCTATAGCAATGCACAATCGTAGGATTCGATATCAATGGGCTCTTGAACACAGAAATTGGGCAGAAGAACAATGGCGTTTCGTGTGCTTTTCTGATGAGTCTCGTTTTGGTATGAGACCGGATACAAGACGTATAGGACACTGGAGAACCCCTGGACGCCAACAGCGATTAAAATCCTGCCAGGAAGTCCATCCTTATAGTGGTGGAACCATCATGGTATGGGCGGGTATTTGGATCGGCGGAAGAACTGAGTTGATTTGGATCAGAGGCAACCTCAACGCTCAAATTTATGCTGAGACGATTGTATCAGACGTCATCGTTCGTTCCTCTACAAGTGCAAATCGGTCCCTTATTTCAGTTAATGCATGATAATGCACGACCGCACACCGCAAGAGTTGTAAGACAGACTCTCGCCGCAGCTAACATCAATGTCCTGCCCTGGCCTGCTCAGTCGCCAGACTTGAACCCGATTGAGCATGCATGGGATATGCTACAGAGAAGAGCTCTGCCGAATATGGAGGGTATCCAGTCGCAAGAAGACCTTTTTTTGTTGTTGCAACGAACATGGGCGGCCATTCCACAGCGTGATTTGGATGAACTCATTTTGAGTATGCCAAACCGATGTTCTTGTGTTGTTAGTGTTCGCGGTAGAAACACGGATTATTAATTGTTTAAGTTACCCAATAAAATTTTAAAGAAAACTGTTATTTCAGTCTTTTTTTCGAACGTTTGTGTTAGTGGTTCAAATGTCAAAAATCCCTTTATTAGGAAAATGGCAAATTTCTTTATTAATGCAAAGGTGACTTGGTTTATCGTTACTGTGACAAACGAAAACACTTTATTTGATGAATCCTTAAAGAAAATTTTAATTAATATCAATCAGGAGAAAAGTTATTGCAAAAATATATGTTGATCCCTAGACACTTTTGATGTGTGTATGATATGTATGACAGATATTGGTTACTATTCATGGTTCCTTTTTGTTATTGGTATAATTTTGTGCTGTAAAACTAAAACCTATACCTTGTTTTTCTTTACCAGATAAAAATGGAAGAATAAATGAACGAACGCAGACGTGATGACCGGTGGGCAGCCAAATAGGGCCAGTAGGGTCGAATAAGACATATTCAACCCTACCTTGTCTTTGGCTGGCCACTGGTGCGTACCTACGCACGCCTGCGTTCATATATTTACTGTGTCAACTTTTGATCTTGTAAAGAAAACACCTAGTCACATACTGAGAAAAATGACCTCGGCCTCGCCATGACTGAAAAACTCTGTATACAATATAAATATGCACAATTACTGATGTACGAGTACCTACATAGTTTATTTTGAAGCCACATATGTGGATAATATCAGAAACCAATTTCAATGAAATGAAATAACACGTATACACGTGCACTTCTCGTATTTACGTTACCATTGTATAAAGAAACAATACTGAAACGCGTCACCGCTCTGACTCTAGGATAGAAAATATTATTACATTGGATATGCGTTTTGCTAATAAAGTTAACAATTGAATAGTTTCGTAACTAATGAATGGTATATATTTCTGCCATTTTACACTCTACGGATGATTTGATTGTAGGCTTAGGCAATTTCATCGGTCCTTCGGAGTCGCTGGACTTTCGGGATGTGGGCCCTAGCACCATAGATAAGAATAGTACATGCCTAGCACGTCCGTTGAGTACGGCGCGGCGGCGGCGACTCCGAGGAGAGGAGGACGGCGGCGGGGTTGCGACTCCCGTCCCCGTGAGCACTATGTCTGGTTCCCGGAGGGCTTAATGTGCCCCCCGGCAATAGTCTCAAAGGCAAAACACTGAAGGGCTCCTAGTGTAGATACCACTAGCAGTTTCCCTCGCGGAAAAAATCCAATTTCATAGGTACAAAAATATATCAAGAGTAGTAGAGTAGTGTGATAGGCATGTTGGTTTGGTTTAGACATCCTGGCCGCCACCTAACAGGTCGTGAATGTTATTTATCTATTTAAGTATATATTTACAAAAAAAAAAGTATATAAGCATTAATATCAATTGTCTGATTTCCATAGTACAGGCTCTGTCTAGTTTGAGATTAGGTGGACATGTGGGGTTGTCCCGGAAAATATAATTAAAAGTAGTAGTATAGTTAACTCGTGTAGTAGAGGATAATAGTAGAGTAGAGAACTAGAGCAGGGTAGTAGAGTAGATTAGTAGTACTCTACTAATCTACTAAACCTGCTAAATAACGCCAACTTCGAGTGGCGTTGTGAGTGCGTTAAGTAAGTTACCTATGAAGAGTCGCTTGCGTTAATCCCTTTGTTGCCAGCACAGCCACATATTGCCTCTTGATCATATAATAAGCTAGTGCATTACCAAATACGGCTGCATTACCACTAACAACTTGGGCCTGTACCATGCCCTCTACTAGCAATATTTTCACCTTACTTTCTCGATAGAAAGTAACAGAGGTATAAACTCTACCTTATGTCAGGTAAGATGACAATAATACTGCTAATAGGTAGTTGGGTTCATGGTCAAGTACAACCTTATATTGTACTAGCTGACCCACGCAGCTCCGCATGCGCTATTTTTACGTTAACTAAACTTTTAATAACAGACATTCGCATCGAATACATAACCTCCTTTTTTATAGTCGGTTAAAAACTGGGACCCACTTTTTACTTGCTCTCCGAAGCACGGACCCGTTTAGTTCAAATGGCGTTAAACGGTCACCCATCTATTTAATGACATTACCTAACGTTGCTTAACCCGATCGATTACAAAACCTTGATAACAACTCTCTATGAGTGTTCCTTTACTAATATTTATTATAATTATGAAGATTATGGATGATTTAATTCGGTGTTGTTTAACAAAAATTTTAAACTGTCCTTTTGAAGAGGAGCGGGTATGGACCCAGGCTACTTTACCGATTTGTTTAGGTGGTCTGGGTGTCCGCAAAATTTCCGATCTAGCACTCCCGGCATTTTTGTCCTCGGTATATAGTACGGAAATCCTCAGCAGGTCTATTATTGTCTCAGCCTTAGGATCTGTTGAGGTGCCGTATTTGGGTGAGGCCAGAAATGCCTGGCTGTTGGCTTGCCCGGGTTCCGACCCTCCAATCTTAACTCACTCTCAGAGACAGTGGGATAAACCACTTTGTAATTCAATTTGGCATTCACTTTTATCATCCAGCGTTAACGATTTGGATCGTGCGCGGTTGCTAGCTGTCTCTGCGAAGGAGTCCGGTCACTGGCTGCAGGCTATACCATCGTCTCATATTGGTACCTTATTGACCAACACCACACTTAGTCTTGCAGTTTGTTTGCGGGTGGGTGCCAGGACCAACCTTCCTCATCGTTGTCGCTATGGGGAGTACGTAGATAAATATGGTCACCACGGGCTGTCTTGCTCGCGTAGCGCTGGCCGTATGTCACGCCATGCCGCCCTTAATGATATTATTCGCAGGGGGCTTGTCACTGCCGGTGTCCCTGCCGTACTGGAACCAGTCGGCATTACACGAGATGACGGCAAGAGGCCTGATGGTGTCACTTTAATACCATGGCAACATGGTAAGCCGCTGGTGTGGGATGCGACATGTGTCGACACACTTGCTGCGTCCCACACCCCGGCAACTTGCAGGGCGGCTGGAGGGGCTGCGGCGGCCGCTAGTGATGCAAAGCGACGCAAGTATGCAGCTCTAGGTTCGAGCTATATATTTGCGCCCTTTGCGGTGGAGACCATGGGGCCTTGGTCTCATGAGACGCACGCTTTGGTAAAAGAAATTTCATCCAAACTTATCGAAGTCTCAGGAGACCGCCAGGCTGGTAGCTTTTTCTGCCAACGTATAAGCTTGGCCATACAAAGGGGTAATGCCGCCAGTCTTTTGGGTACCCTTCCCTCCCAGTGCGGCGACAACTTCGAGGAAGTTTTTTACCTAGTTTAAGTGTACATATTTGTAAATAAACTGTAAATATTTTATTTCAATAAACATTGTTTTCTGTCTTATTATGAAGAAAAATTGATAAAATCGGACCAAGCGTATAACCAAGTACCCATTTTGACTTCAATCCCCTCTCCAAAAAGAACCGTGCTAGATTACGGGATAAAAAGTATCCTACCTCGTAGTAAGATCTCAAATCATGCCAAGTTTCATTTGAATCCATTCAGTAGTTTCGGCGTGATGCGCAGCCGTGATACAGACAGACAAAAATTTAAAAAAATACATTTTCGGCCTCAGTATCGGTTATAGAACGCCCTCCAAATATAATTTTCAAAAGATATTCAATGTACAGAATTGGACCTGTTACAATTTTATTATAAGTATAGATTTTTTTGCGTCATAGCTAGAGGTAGAGCGGATAAGGGAAAAGCGAGCCTTATTAGTTTTCCACTTTTGCATCACAACGTTAAGCAGAAATATCTGAGGTTATGTCATGCCAAGCAAGTCTACGAAGGTTATCGCATAAATTTACCAAGTATAAGGAAAATTGACAACATAAACAACTACCTTTATACTAACATGTATGTTTCCAGTTTTTTAGTAACATGTTGAACTGACTCTTGAATACCCTGGTACTTCTGGTATAAATATTGGGGAAAAGTAGTCACAGTTTGGTAATACTAGATGTCTCACGAAAGGGGAAGCCTCTTTTTGCCCTTGGTACTTCTGTTAAAAATGTTTAAGAATGCGCTTTCACGCGCTATTTCATCATAGTGGATGCCCTTTGAAATTCCGTCTGGAGATACCGCATTCAGCCGGTATATCTACTTGGAATATTTGCTCAAAATTAATTTTGAAAAAAAAAATCCCATCTGTGTGATGATCGAACTACTACCTAATCGGACTACTTGGAATAAACGGAATATTTTCGTATCTAAGGTTGAACGTAGTTACTAAGCTTTTTGCGAGTTACCTATTCAATTTAGTACGATAATGAACGAGTTTAAAAAGTCAATGTCGCTTTCACGTCTTGGGTTGCACAACCTTTTGATACGCTTCATTAGCTAGGTAAACCTTTTTCATTTGTAAAAACTAAATGTTCCTCGGATCAATGCCAATGGTTAAGGCAATGACCAAATAAAGTGACTGATTTCTATATATTGTGTACGAGCAGAAACTAAATTGTGACAATAGATAAGATAATACCTACTGGTGTTTAAAATGAATGAATTACCAAATATCTTAAAGTGTCAGGTTATGTAGTAGAACTAAGTAGGTAATTAGAGTAATAGCTATCAAAACTGTACTAGGTATATAGTATAGGTAGGTCCCACCCAGGTATTTTACTCCAGAAAGTGGTCCTCTAAAGCATTATTATCACTACCTTTCTATGACACAAGGTAGAGATGGCAATACAATATTACGGTTCTGACAGTTTCTATCGAAAAAATAATATTACAATATTACTGCTATTAGAGATGGTGGTTGGGCCCACGTTTGTGTATAAAATGTCAACGATGTTTACGTAATAACATCCCATCTCCTCCCTTTGAGTGTTCGTAAGAGGCGATTAAGGGAAAACAAGAAGGCGGGCAGCAGCGTCTGTCTATTGGATTATCTATCATCTATACTGTGAACCCCAAGAAACCCGCCAAGCGTGGGGATTAAGGCAACCCCTCCCTTTAAGGGGGAGGCTTTTTATTCAACAGTGGACATATTTCGGATGCTGATGATGATTGATAAGATCGGGCCCAAAAAGGCCATATTAAGCATTTCGTCTAAAAGGAATTCGTATTCCTCGCAATTCCTGTAATGTTCGTAAAGTGGCAACACGTTTTAGGTGAATCATACTCAATTTATTTATTAGCAGATTCTTATTTGGTGTTAATGCTGCTATAAATGAAACCGTAACATACTCATGTTATGATTCACTGAAAGTGGCTTTTTTAGACCCGCATACCCCATGATAAAAAAATGGACTATATTAAAATATGTGTATAGTTTTTTGACGGACAGCTAGACCTATACGAACGAATTAGAAGACCCCATGTGATACTACCGCACTACTTTCCTTCCCCGTCGTTTGCAAACTCATAGCGAGCAATTTTTCAAATCACTTATTAATCGATCTATCCATATAATACCTACTATGAACTTTGTTTCAGCAATCCTGTCGTTATACTTACGCGACAAGTTGGGTTACAGCGACAATGGTGCCACGGTTATATACCATGTATTCACCATGTTCGCCTATTTCTTCCCCTTGTTGGGCGCCATGATCGCCGACGGCGTACTCGGAAGGTTTAGGTGAGTGTAACTTGATAGTAAATAGACATCCAATCAGTTAAGCTATTCTCTAACTTAAACTATCGTGGCTGTGCTCGTGGGCGAGCTCGACGTCGAGCCAGCCTTGAATACCACCTTAAGCTAAACGCTGTTAAGGGGGTAACAACGGTAAAATTGCAAAAATAGCCTTAGTTTAAAGAGTTCGATGGATCAATCCGCTATTGCATTGGCTATGAAAATTATATGTACTTATACCTCAGATCTTCTGCAAATAGTTTTATTGATTAGATATTGGATTAAATATAATGTTTTCAAGCAATATGTATTTAAAAAATGTACTACGTTGGATATGAATTGTGTTAGCGTTCAATATCCGTTCATCGGATAGACGTCAAACTTGGACTATAAAAAGCATAATAACCTATTCTACAATTTGTATTGATTACATTTCTTAATTTCATTCATGTTTTACAAGAAATTATAGAAAAACCACGTACACGATGCATTTCCCCTTGCAGCGCCCGCAAATAATTTATGATTTTTGGGTCTGCACGACTTCGGTCGACGTTGGGTATGACGTTGGTCTTGAGTAAGGTTGGAAGCTACCAAGCTTCCAAGATTCGGGTACTTGTGCCGCTCTTAAAGAGAATATACGCATTAGAATAGGAAACATTACTGTTACACGCTTCTTTAATAATACCGCTAGCATCTCATCAGGGCCACTGGCATGCGTTGCAGCATCTTAAGTCACTCTCTTTGTCATACTCGAAGATCGCAATCAATCATCAATTTTTCAGTTAATTTTTCCAAGGATCAAAAAGTTCAAATATCAGACGGATGTTTATTGGTTAGAGAATTTGGAACTAATTTAGGAAATATGTTAAAAAGGTCCCTTTTTAAGAAAAAAAACTATATTTTGAAGGCTGTGTTAAACGCTTTCGTTTTGACTTGCAGAACAGAAACCTTAGAACTTTGTGCATAGTTTCATTTCAAGTACGCTTACAGTAATCATGGCAAGACGCTGCGCAGTAGCTATTTTTATGTTTATTTATTCAGAACTCACAACTGTACTTGCGCAATGGTTCGTCAACCCTAACTTCAGACACACAAAAATCCGCTGTGACTGTAAGTTATAAGTAGTACGAATGTATATGGATTCCGAATGGCAGGCACAATGTATTCAGCTGGGTCGAAGTGCGTTCCGGTTGTAACCGGACCTAACTAATAACCACCAACAATAGAATAGAAGTATGTATAAGTCTCACTAATCAGGCATTGGCCATTCTATAATAGACGGACTGAAACTTTGATATGAATAAGAATAAGAATCATTTATCTGCGTAGAATACAGATTTTGAATATGAAAGAAGTTTGGAATATGAAATGCAATAATCCGTATCCTGATGCAACACGTCAACTACGTTACCATTGTAAGTGGTTGGGTTGTCAGATTGTAATTAGGTGGCACGCCAAGGTATAAATCAAGATATAAAACAGTGGGTTAGGTACCGTTATTAAACTGCATCATTTCATTCTATAACAGAATAGGCAAAATTAACAAAACTCCATTTGACACATCTGCATATCTCTATCTATGATTTTTCAAATGTAATATTCATATTTGCTGGTAGCGCCCTCTACGATGACAACTCTCGGCCGGAGCGGCCAGATTCTCAAGGTCATTGGCGCATGTTACCCCCTTAAAATCCATATTCACTATCGCATTTCGGCTGAACGTCGAACCGACTATTTAACTAATACGAAGACGCAACTCGCTCGCTGCTGCCCGCAGCGTCGAGCTCAAGGTTGTGCTGCTTAGAGATAGCAGGACTGATAGTAATTAGTCATGTAGCCGTGGAGACTGTTGGAAATGGGCAGCCACCATCGGAGTGCAAGATATTTTTCCGCCAAGCAGCACATTGCTTTGTTTCATTTTATATCTATAAAACAACTCTTTTTAGTTACATGTTATACCAATAAACATACCTAGTTGACACAAATCACGACTAATTGAGAACTGCCTCCTTTTTGGAGTCGGTTAAAATTCTATGGAACGCCAAATGACGCCCTGTTAGTAGTAACTTGATTGTGAATGGATGCTGTGAAAAATGACGGATCGTTGAATATAGGAACCCGGCATTCATCATCATCATCATCATCAGCCGGAAGACGTCCACTGCCTAACATAGGCCTCCTCCTTAGAACGCCACAATGAACGACAATTGGCTATTTGCATCCACCGGTTACCTGCGACGCGCACAATATTGTCTGTCCACTTAGTGGGAGGCCTGCCAACGCTGCGTCTTCCGGTTCGTGGTCGCCACTCGAGAACCTTTCTTCCCCAACGGTTATCGGTTCTTCGAGCGATGTGGCCTGCCCATTGCCACTTCAACTTGCAGATTCTGAGAGCTATGTCGGTGACCTTGGTTCTTCGGCGAATCTCCACATTTCGGATTCTGTCGCGCAAAGAAACTCCGAGCATAGCTCTCTCCGTGGCTCGTTGTGCCACCCGGTAACCCGGCATTCATAAGAACATAATGTCTCGTGTTTCGTACTATATTCCATAAAACGTATGTTATGTATTATATACATATCGCCAGATCGCTATTAGCTTGCTGAATAACATTGTAAACGTTGATTGGCTTTTCAGAACAATACTGTACCTATCGATGGTGTACGCAGCTGGTACCGTGCTGATATCAGTCACTGCTATGCCACAATTGAATTTGCCAACTATGTGAGTATGAAAATATATGTACATTGTTTTTATTCAATCTTTATACTAACAATAATGATCGGTCATTCCATTTTTTTTTTGTAACAATATGAACTAACCACACAGCAGATATTATAATGCACAAGTACTTACAGGCACAGCTAGAATCCCTCCCTTCCTTTACTCTCAGAATCCGATGAGACTCAAAACAGACACGACCGGGGAGAAGTCCGGTACAGGACCGACGTTTTACATGCCCATACGACACATGGATCATCATACTTTTCAGTCAATCAGGTAATCAGCCCATATTGTCCCAACCAAGTAAGGAACGAGTACACAAATTAGTTGCTCCCCGCGGGATTTGAACCCGCTACCGCCGATTTGCTAAACGAATGATTTCCAACTGCACCACGGAATCTATATCAGCATAAGTTGCTGTTCGCTTGAACACGGTCTCTCCTGATAGTAAAATATAATTATTTTAATTAATCATAAGACGTACTAAGGCATTATCCATGTGAGAGGAATTGTTACTGGTAGCAAAAGGGATGAAGCAGACAGTATCCAACTACAACATAGGGACTCGTAATAGAGCACTGGTTACCAGCGCTGCCAAAGCATGACCGATCGGCTACGGCGGCAGATTTTCGACAAGATAAGCAAACTACGCAGGAGATATATATATTGTAGTGCACAAGTACTTGCGCAGACACAGGTGCAAACTCTCAATCTAAAAGCAACCGGGGAGGGACCAGGCATAGAAATGAATTTTACCTACCAATCCGAAGCGCGTGGCACTTATTTCATCGTGCTATTCAGATAGTCAGGTGATTGGTCTGTTTGCCCTAACCAGTAAGAAACAACTGATCACCATACTCACAATACGTCGGGAATACAACACCACTGGAATTTTAGAATTAGATGTTCCTCCTCAACCTTGCCGTACTCTACCTTTTGTAAACATATTCAACTTTCGAACTTTTATGTAACTTTCGAAAAAGTTACAACAAATTACATAGGTACCTACATCAAAACAATGTCATACCCTTGTGACTACAAAGTTTTGATGTAGGTACCTATGTAATTTGTTGTAACTTTTTCGAAAGTTACATAAAAGTGAGCGTGCATACTCGTAGGATATGTCGTCATATACGAGTACGCACGCTACGTACGCAAATACATATTATATGCCTAACCATATACCGATAGCAATATACAGTAGAAACGTCATGAATGTTGTTTTTAGGCAACTGACGATCCTGGCGCTATTGCTGATAGCTTTTGGTACAGGCGGCATAAAGCCGTGCGTGTCTGCGTTCGGTGGCGATCAGTTCAAACTGCCGGAGCAGGCGAGGTACCTGGGCTATTTCTTCTCTCTCTTCTACTTCGCCATCAACGCAGGCAGTTTGATCTCCACCTTCCTCACCCCAATCTTGAGGACAGATGTCCAATGTTTTGGAGATAATGACTGTTATTCATTAGCGTTCGGAGTCCCGGGCATATTAATGATCGTGTCCATTTGTAAGTATTCTCTTTTTGTATATCACGCGTTAAGATAAAATATTATCTGATTTTGTTTGCGACATACAAAACAAGAACAGAACAGTTAAAACTAAGCTGAATATGAAATTAGTCCATCGTCATCACCAGCATAAAAACCTGTCGCCACATAGGTCTAGAACGTGCAAATAACAAACACTCATATCTATATTTTCCCTCAGTATTTTATATGTATAACATAAGCGGATGGAGATATCTGCAGGATTAGCCAACGTTATTTTCTTAAACCATGGCTTTATGACAGTTCATCGTAAATCTCACAGACGTATAAATGGAAGATCTAAAGATAGGTACTTAAGGTTACATTAAAACTACTAAACTTGTATAGATTTATCTACATTATATCTATGTATTTTATTATCATTTTTGTATACAATTAGTCATTATCATACACAATTAGTCGTGCTTTACTTATTATAATATTTATAACAGCAACTGACATTTTTACATTATTTTCAGTGTTCTTTGTAGCCGGTAAACGATTATATATAATAAAAAATCCTGCCGGCAATATATTGGGAAAAGTGTCTTCGTGTATTAGTGTAAGTATTTATTTAAATTTATAATTTTTCAAACTTTGTTTAATACAACTCCGCATATCCAGAAACTCAGACAAAGTACAGACTACCACCATATTTTAGCATTGAAGACAACTACAGTATTTTTTTAGGGGACTATAATCCCACCACTCATTCCCACCACTGTGACTCCTGTCTACAGTGGTGGGAATTAGTGGAGTATAGGATCTACAGTGGTCACCAGTGAAGATACCGAAGTTTGGCCCTCAGCGAGACCCGGGGAAACGCTGAATTGTCTTGGAACCCGCAACAAATTTAATTAGAAAAGTATAAAGGAGGAGTTATAAATACCACTTCCCTCCTTTGCAAAGCGGGAGACAAGTAAAAATCACGCAGGTCGATAAAACCTCAGAACGAAAGATTCTTACAGGTGCACCAACTAGAGTTAGTCCACCTGTAAGGCACCACGGAAGTTACTATATTTGAAGGGACCTATATTTAGATTTCTACTAATAGACTTGTTTCCAATAATATGTATGGCAGAAACGCTTGAAAGCACAAAAAAATTACGTAGTACAACTACAGTATAAAGGCATAAAATATATTCCACCAACCCTGATTTTAATGATAGCTAGATAGTAGACCTAAGCGATTTTACCGGTTTAAAAACAATTTAGGCCACGCCGAATATTTGGCTACCAAATTGTATGATATTTATTGACTATATTTTACCTACTTTCACTATTTAAATATTATTTTCTCTAAGATAATATTATGCGACTGAATCCTCACCTCAAATACAAATCTGTAAAAATCTTCAATTTATTTTTATGCACGTCGAATTACACTGTTTTTTTATAAGCATAAGTACATACCTCGAATTCGGATTCCCAATACAATCAAAGTCAAAAATGTACAGTGCCTACCAACGTAGTATCTATCACAGTAGTACATAGGTGCAATCGATATGTAACTCAAACACAACTAGTTCATTGTAGTCAATTTAAATACCCACATGATTGTATGGAGCGCACTACTCACTATTTAGTACAGCCACACTCAAATATGTAAGAACGGATAGGGAAGTGATATTGAAGAACTACCTACAAATTGACTAAATGTGTGTTACTGAAACTTCTGGTAAGGCGTGGTAGAGTCTGCAGTAGAAATCAAATAAATATATAACTCTTATTTCCAGCATGCTGTGGTCAAATCTTGCAAATCCAAAGAGAAACGGCAACACTGGCTGGATCACGCCGATGACAAATATGACACAGATCTTATAGACGATGTTAAGTCCTTACTCAGGGTGTTGGTGCTGTTTATACCACTGCCCGTGTTCTGGGCATTATTTGACCAACAGGTATCATTACTCAATAATCTCTCTCAAGATTTCATCACAAAACTCATGATGAACCACTTACTAGTCCTTATTTGTTTACCACGAACTTTGATCATGACTTAACTTAAGTCGTCAAATGTAGAAGTGAATGCCAAAGTTGTAAAATACGTAGATAGCTACATCATAATTTTAGCTGAGATATTAGATACTCTTAGAGAAGATAAATTACTATAATGTGTATATTGTAACGTATGAAAAAATATAATACATCTATTGTTTGGAACAGGGCTCGAGATGGACTTTCCAAGCTGATAGAATGGAACAAGATATTGGTTCTTGGACACTTAAAGCCGATCAAATGCAAGTTCTGAACCCTCTTCTCATTTTAGTATTTATTCCTCTGTTTGAAGTGGTGAGTTTAACTTTTATGCTTACATAATTATCAACAATATAAAAAGTGTACCTACTATAATAATAATATAAAAACTGCACTTTAAAAACTGCATTTGACTTATTTGTGTGTCAGTAAATTGGTATACGAGGATAGAAAAATATTATAACACTTAACACGTATATTTTTCAGGCCATATATCCATTCTTAACTTGGTGCAAACTTGTACGGAAGCCGTTGCATAAAATGATATGGGGAGGCATACTGGCTGCTTGCGCTTTTGTTATTTCTGGTATTGTTGAACTAAACTTATTGGTAAGTGTTTCACATTATTTAATTTGTCTATTTATTTCAAGTGCAAAAAACAAACAAATATCAAAGAGAATCATTTTATTTCACTTTATTACAGCCAACTTATGGTACCCCTGTATCGGAAGGACTGGCACAACTAAGAGTATACAATGGATTCAACTGCAACTTTACTTTAAATATGGCAAACTTTAACACACTGGAAGGCAATGGAACACATGAAGTTGTAATAGGTCCTTTGGGAGTATATGAGAAACTAGATATTGAAGCTGACAAATTCGTTGATCTCCCGTACTCGCTCCGAGGAGAATCAGGAAGCTCCTGTTCTGATATCACTTATAACGGAAATTTTTATCTGATGGAGAAGACTGCAAACTCTTACTTTATAAATAAAGAAGGAGTTTATAATTTCACTGATAACAATGACAAGGCAATTGATGGAGTAAATGTGAGGTAGGAACTCATCAATGTATATATTGTGTCACAACTCATCGTGATGGTTCTTACAATGGTCATTTTTGTAGTAATTATCATAAATATCATTCCAAAATTTAAACATCGTATTTTCTACCATGAAATCTAATAACTTCATTGATTTTCCAATGAATAGCATGTTGTCTTCTTTGAAAGTCATCGCGGGCCACTTGACATTGCCAGAATAAGATAAAGGCGTAGGTTGGCCATATTTCGCGAAATTTGACCACAAGTTTGCAATTTCCTTTATAAAAAATTTATCTGTACTATTCGTAAGATTTTTTAATTTGCCATACATTTCCCAAAGTGGTTCACATTTAAGAATATAACATATTTCATCGCCGTTAGCTGCACCTTTCAATCTTATATTAGCATTAGCAAGTGAGGTTGCTTTAACTGCATTAAATAATCCCTTGTAATCAAATTTATACACATACATATTATCACTATTAGCCGCTAATTGTGTCTTTATAAATTTAATTATAGGATACTTAATAAGATCTGTCGTGTATCGTACAAAATTTTCTAAAGCTTTCTCAGAAATGCCGCTTTTAAAATAATGCTTCTCTATTTGTTTCGCTACAGACAAATAAGTTTTTGATGCATAACTAAAACTACATCCATCCGAGAAAGGCACCATAAACTTAAACGAAGGTGTCAATAATTTAAGAATGCGGGGATTTTGTATAAATGGTATTACCTCCGATATACTTTCTTGCGTGTTAAATCCTATTAGAATAGGTTTATTTATATTTGAACCGCTAAAATTGTAAAAGCTTTTTAGTCCGCTTGTAAGCAGCGATTTATTCGATTTGGTCTCAATTATCGGTGAAAAGGGTACAATTGGTCTTTGATAATTTTCCATTTCTCTTCGAGTATATATTTTCGATGATGCCATAATAATATCCTTTGTGGAAGCAGTACTTAGTTTTGTTCCTTTTGTTTGAAGATTTTCTAAGAATCTGCGTTTTTCTAGTTCGGGGTCCCCTTGAAAAATAGATGCTGAAAAAAGTGAGCCACTTTGCAAAATTATCTGTGAAAATAATTTTCTCGCTCTCGTCGTTGCCAGAAGAGATACAAAAGTAGCTGCGGAACTGCTGCTCATAACAGTAATTTTATTTTTATCTCCACCAAATTCTCGAATATTTTTCCTTATCCACTTTAGACCCAAAATTATATCTTTCAACCCTACGTTCGCATCACTGTCTGTATTATTAGGACAATAAAATCCGAAAACACCGATTCTATGAGATAGAGTAACAAAAAGGACATCGTTCTCTATTAAAAAATCTGCCCCATGTATATGACTGAAACTTGAAGTGAAGGCATATCCATGTATCCATACGATGACGGGTTTTAAAAATGCGTCTTTACTTCTTGGTAGTTCAGGAGAGTAAACATTCAAATAAAGACAATCTTCAACTCCGTAGACGCTATGCTTGTGGACAATATGAGCTTGTGCACATGCCCCATGATACACTGTTCTGGCATCAAAATTGCGATTAAATTTTTTAGGAGGTTGAGGATCTTTAAATCTTAACTCTTTAACTGGTGCTTGTGCATACGGCACTCGGTAAAATGCAAAATAAAGTCGCTCTTCAAACACAGTCGCTTCTCTTGTACCCAAAATCCGTCCTTGCTCGACTTTCACTTCAATCTTGTATAGTTTAACACGTGAAATTAATACAAAAACAATAAACACTTCAAAATGCATTACTCGTCATGTTGATCTAACATTTATGCAATGCGAGTTTATCAACAAAATATCAATCAAATTTATTTCATCGGAGTGCCAATTGTTTTGTTATGATTCAATGCAACAACGAAATTTAATTAGAGTTCAGTATATTGTGAAAGAAAAATATAAACATTAGGTAGGTACACATGAGTCCGGTATCCTGTAAATAATGTGATTAAATGACATGGTTTTCAATTTCTACATAACTACCAAATAAATGCTTAAGACAACTTATTGAAACTTACTGCCGCACTCACAGACGCCAATTAACTTTAATTGTAATTAAGTCGCTTTTTAAAATCTATTTATTTCGACTGTCGGAGTGGTTTATGAATATTTTCGACTATAGAATACGAGATAATTGATATATCTACTCACTATCTGCGTATTAAGTTATAAATTGGCTTCAAGTGTCGAAATAGAACGATTTCAAAAAATGGAATAGTGATCATTTACTATAATTGACGTTTGTAGATTCGGCAATTAATGTCGCTCTCAAATGTAGGCGTACTATACGTATATATATACATACATACATATTTGTAAAGAGGTGAAAGAAGCTTAGAATATGCAAATATCTAGCTAGAAAGAGTTATTACGTATTTAAATTTTGTAACTTTAATTTATGTTACTTTCAGATTTTTGACCAATATTAATGGAACAGTGTACATCATTATACAAGATTCAAAAAAGAGTAGAATAAAATTAAGTATAGAAAGTGACAATAGACTACAAAATTCCATACAAAAAGGAAAAAGCGATGTTCTGATTGGTGACAAGATTGCATTACAAGACTATCCCTTCCAGTCTGGTGCTGTTTATACTATTAATGTCTATGAAGATACTAACGGCACTTATGTAAGAATTGTTTAACAACTTTATTAATAATCTACCACTACAATTACTGTCCCAGAAAAGAGTAAAATTTTTGTAGTGTACTTACCTATGTATGTATGCCTATTTTTTGGTACGCTCTGTGGCCCTAAAATGCTTGATGGATTTTGACATATTGTTAGACTATCGTTTATTCCCAAAAACGTTGAATTTAACGAACGGAACCAAAAACAATTATTTAAAAAAATAGATGATCTAGATCAGTGATTCCCAAAGTGGTCTATATCGACCCCTAGGGGTCTATGATAACCTGCAAAGGGTCTACGTCAGCGAATAAAAATTTGGGGGTCCATGAAATGAAAATTCGGATTCACGATAGTGGATCTCAACACATACACTGATAGTACTTATTTACTTACATCATACTATCTTATAATATCAAGACATATACATTATTTATAAAATTACCTATGAAGTAAAAAAAATATTATATATGGCATATGTTCGTTTTAACTGCTCTTCGCAAAAACTTTGATAACCGACACTAAAGGTGAATCAATATTTCATGTTTTAAATTTTAAGTTCAAATATAATATCAGTAGCTAGCTGGGGGGAGGGGGGGGTTGAGGTAAGTCAAGGGGGTCTACCCAACACGGAAAAACATGGCAAGTGGTCTACGACACAAAAAAGTTTGGGGAACTCTGCCCTAGATCATCATGTTTCCTTTTCTATTTTCTAAATATTTTAAAAATCGTCTCAGTCACTAAATCAAATATTATTTGTATAATTTGTATTCAAATAAGCTTTATTATACACAGATACATATATAAAAAAATTGAGTAAATTTTTTCGTAGTTGGATTGTTGTGCTCTTATTTAAAACTCTTAAACAAAAACATGTTTGTATCAATTTATTGCAGATCGCTAATCCTGTGATAATCACGCCGCCAAACAGCATCCACATACTGTGGCTCGTTCCTCAGTACGTGGTGATGACGATGGGCGAGGTGATGTTCTCCGTCACTGGTCTGGAGTTCTCCTTCACGCAGGCCCCGGCCACCATGAAATCTGTACTGCAATCTGTGTGGCTCCTCACCGTGGCCTTCGGGAACCTGATCGTGGTGCTCATAGTTGAAGGCAACTTCTTGGATGCTCAGGTACCTACCGTGTACATTACACACATTATGGGCATTACTTTTTATAAAGAATAATAATATATAGTCTAATACTTAGATGCTAAACGCTCAAAGACGTTAACGATGGTAACAATCACATCTAAACACATAAGTAAGTAGGTACATTGTGTAATTTATACAGAGTGGAATTTTGCTACCCCAAAATTCTCGGAGAATCGGCTCTCGGAAAATCGGCTCAATACTGGAGATAGCTATATAAAGGAAGTATTCCTTTTTTTTAAAAAAGAAACAAATCTGCATGCAAAGATTTTCGAAAACACGCTTGCCACACCCGGTAAACGGACAACGGCTTATCTGGTTCCCCGACTTTAAATTCTTTACCTACGCTGTACAATCAAAGTCAACAATATGAAATTAAAACTTAAAGAATATTTTCTGTCACAATTATAATTCATCTATTTGAAATATGTAGTACAGTTGTGCGCTAAGATAATTATTATGTATTTAAAATATGTAGTAAGTAGGCATGTGTTTGTTCTATATTTTATAAAAGCGTGGTTTATTGTAAAGCGTGAACGAATTTTGTGTCTCATACAAACCTTAGAGATTTAAGTGGCACTGTAATTAATAAGAATGTTTTGTATATGTCTTGGTAATTAAATAAATAAAAAAACTGTCACAGTCAAGTCAATAATAACATCCTTTACTTTTATGGCATCAATCCATAGGATCAATAATAAGGATTAAATCTCTCTAACAAACATGGTAAATTAAATAAAAGGAAAGGCAAGAGTGGCAAGCAGGTTTTAGAAAAACCTTAAAAAAAAAGGAACGTTTCCTTTGAGTAAAATTTGCTATCTCCAGCATTTAGAGTACTTTCCCTGCGGATGGGGTTACAAAATTCTACCATACAAGGTAGTTAAGCTCGACGCGTTAAGCTCGACCATGGATGAACAGGTCATTCATCCATAGCTCGACGAAGCTTTCAAGGCTGGCTCAAGCCAGCCTTGAAAGCTTCGTCGACGTCAACGTCGACCTCGCCGGTGAGCACAGCCGCGATAGCTTACGTTAGAGAATATCACAGCTGGCTAATCAACTGACCCCTTAGTTACCCACAATCCTTGCCTTAAATGTAAGGGTCATACATGTTATTTATTTTATTTTAGTGGAAAGAATTCTTCCTGTTCGCCGGTCTGATGTTGATAGACATGCTAATATTCACAACGATGGCCTTCAACTACAAATATGTGGCGCTCAAGTCCAGCACCGAGGACCTGGCTGTCGAGGAGATCAAGCTGCCGGAGAAGACCAGCGTGCAAGCTAGCGAATAAACTTTGTTAATATTATTATAATTATTTTTAATATTAATTAACTGGTACTTTTATTTAAATACCCCCATCATAGTTATGACTCTATCTACTCAATACTTTGTGTGTAGCCCCCGTAACGCAACGGGTAACTGCCTGCTGTGTAAACCAGAGGGCACGCGTTCAAATCCTGCGGGGGACAGTAATTGTGAATTAGTCCCCTACTGGTTAAGACAATACAGGCCGATCAACAGATTATCTCGAAAATAAGATTGAAACACCCTGCGCCGGCCGCCGTCCAAGGTACGGAATCATAAAAATGATAACAAAAACAAAACCATAGTGCAAATCGGTTTGATTTAAAGTAGTCTGTAAAAAACCGCCCTCTTCGAGTTGCTTGTTTTAATGTTATAACTATCAATCTGTTTAGTTAAATGGCGTTAACACATTAGACAATTAGTTTTGGGTAATTTGTGTGTTTTTCCCATAGGAGCGAGTGGCTCCGGCTGGCGAGTACTTGCAGGGGGCTGGGTCGTGTGTCACATCGGTTAACCCCTCTTGTTCTGAGTCTATTGAGCTCTTTCCTCATGGTTCTCAAAATGTTAACGTGCACTGATTTTTTATTATATTATGGAACTTACGTTCGTCTGATGGTACGTACCTACAAGTGACGTACGTTATGAGTGACATTGATGGTATCATACTGATTCATATTCTAAGAATGTTATGATGACACGTTGACGATCGGCACGGTCATTCAAAATATTTGTTATTGAATTTATTTACTTATCTACATAGAAAACCCAACTCTGAGTTTAGCTCACCACTGTACATCAAAATTATACCTATAGTTACAGTGTATATTTAACATAATATGTATTGATTGAAATGTTTATTATTTCCTTCTTATTTTTTTTAATGTAAACAACCACACAAATCACTACGTAATAATGCCATAATAAATCTTATCTCACCCATTCATTAAATACATATCTACGTATATTGTACTCTGGGTTTTTATAAATTCTGTTATGATATTTGTATCAATAACAATAAACGTGATGGTTCACGAATGAAACTTTGAACACCATTGCCCTCGAATGATGAGCGGGTCTGTTCACGACTTGTTAAGCATTGCGTATTGCGTATAATAAATGCTTAAATACAACAAACATAAAGACAAATACGGGCTGGGGTGTCTTCACAAAGGGAGCATTTAGTTTCCAGTCTATTGAACATACTACATACTCGCGTAGATAACATTCATATCGCGATGACACCGAGATATAATAGTAGGTATGGTAAGTATATGTATTAGTTAAATTTGCGCTATTTCTCGACGACAATGACTATAATCTCGTTAAATTAGAAATATTTTTTGCATTTTCTTTCACCGAAGATGAGGTTGGTATTACTCAAAATCATTTTGTTGTCTAGATTATTTTTCATATGTACCTAAATTGAGAATTTAATAGGCTTCGGACCAGTTGTACCATTGAATTGTTCCATTAATGGTACAAATGGGACTAAGTTGTCCCATTTATACCTGTAATGGTATAGGTGGTACTAGTTAATACCAGTTGTACCATTAGAAAATTATCAATGGTATAAATGGGATTTTCTTGTCCCATCTTTACACCTAATGGTATACGTGGGATAGATTGATACCACTTATACCATTGGAATATACTCGTACCTTTATTGCAATAAAACTACTTTATAGGATTTTGTTCTCTCTTTATTTATTTTAAGATGACTTTTTGATATTTTTGACCAGGTTACCAATACAAATACTTAGGTATTACTTTTTGTATCTATATATATGTATGCATACATATACAGATAAATTATACCCAGACACAAGGTGGGAATATAACCTACGATATATAAAGAAACGAGTGTCAGGATATTATTAAGATAAGATAGTATAAAGTAAATATTACATTTTGTAAATAGTCATAGATATTCTTTTCATCTTAAAATAAAAAGAGAAAAAAAATATATCAAAAAGTCATCTTAAAATAAATAAAGAGAGAACAAAATCCTATAAAGTAGTTTTATTGCAATAAAGGTAGGTACGAGTATATTCCAATGGTATAAGTGGTATCAATCTATCCCACGTATACCATTAGGTGTAAAGATGGGACAAGAAAATACCATTTATACCATTGATAATTGTCTAATGGTACAACTGGTATTAACTAGTACCACCTATACCATTACAGGTATAAATGGGACAACTTAGTCCCATTTGTACCATTAATGGAACAATTCAATGGTACAACTGGTCCGAAGCCATTTAATATTGGTCAATAATTAATTTGAGCTAGCTAGTCACATTTCATTGAAATATTTTGCATAGATTACCACCTTCACTACCTTTAAGAGTCATAATATAATTTTTTATGTCTCTATTCTATATAGTACATAAAACACGAATATCTCAAGATAGCTGCATGGCCTGCATGGGTCCGCTAGTCAACCCACGTTGATTGACGTTTCCACTACTAAATAAATTCGTAGCCGACCACGCTACACGTGCGCGGAGCTTGATGACGTCACGAACACATGGTCTGACCCACGCAGTTCCAAGCAGCGTGTGCTGCTGTAGAAAGATAAGCATACGTAGCTATACCCACGCTGCTAACGTGCATATCCTACGCAGTAGCAGTGTATATCGTGCGCAGCGTTGAGCTGCGTGACTGACATATTATACGATCAACAAGCGTGTACTAATTACTACTAATGCCTTCAATTCAGAGGTAGCGTGACCACGGGTGGTGCAGTTAACGTTAACTCTACCATTTTAAGTCAACGTGCGTAGCATTGCCGTGTGCCGCAATGAAGCAGTGGCCTAAAGACTGATTTACATGATGCCATTTTCTTGTACTTACATACAAGAGCAATAATTGAATGCAATAAATGAAGCGCAATATTTGACCTTTAAGAATTGTAAGTAAGTGTTTACACTCGGATACTAGTTAAGAAATTGAATGCAAATCTTGCCCAGTAGAGCAAGAATTTGACATGTTGTTCAGACGATACAAGGCATTTATTACTTCAATATTCTTGTATAGAACAGGCAAGAAACTGGCATCGTGTAAATCAGTCTTAATTCACCATTTCTCAATAAACAATTTTTTACGGACAATGCATAAATTCATCATTTAAAAAAATATTTAGGTAGGTAGGTACACAATAAACTAAATATTTTTTTAAAAGACTTAAGAAAGTATCTGTGCGTCTGTGTATCATTATCATGAAACATGAGTCCTACTTTAGCTTGCACATGCATGCTGCGATTGTCCACGGTGCTTCGATAACAGTGTTTATAAGTCAGCGACATGGATTAATTAAGTGCAGTCAGAAAAACAGTTTTGGCAAAGGCGTCGGTACATGTTCCGGGCACTTTGCGAGGCGCGTGTCAGGCACGCGAGGGCGGGCGGGCGACACGCGGGCACGCGGCCACGCGCTCCGCCGAGCACCCGCTCCCCGCCCCGAGCGGCTCTGCGGCGGCATCGCATCGGGATAATCCTCGCCAACCATACGCAGCTAAATAAATAAATTAAACAACTCGCGGTTTGCATTGAAAAAAATGCGGTCCGCCAGGTTTTGTTTTAAAATTAAATTAATACCCATGTGAAATATAAATATTTCAACTATTGAGCTCTTAGATAAATAAATAAATCTCTGATGCTCCATGCATCAGAGATTTAAGGCTTGTTCTGATTTGTATTCACCCAAAATCTAGTCTCATATAAATCTAATATTTCCTACTGTCATTTCTTACATCCGTATGGTTGTTGTGATAGGGGTAATGGTAATTGCATTGCCTACTTATTGTAGGCAATGCAGCCAAAGACAATTGGTACGTTTTGATCTTGTAAAGAAAAACAGGGTAAGTATATAGATTTTTACCACAACATAGGTAAACACTTACCTACTAGGGAACTATGTACATAGTTGTATGTGTTATACCCGCTGCCGGAATGTGTAAATAGGTTAAGCTTCTTACTTTATAAGATATATCTAGGTTAGTGCACAAAGACAGCAAATTAATTATATTTTTATTGCAACTTAACGAATTCGTTACGTGCTTGTCTAAAACATCCCCCGAAATAGAACGTGCATTGTTTGTAACACCACAAAATAAACGCGCTAGCAATTTATTTTAATAGCTAAACCAGATCACGGCACTCGAACAGCTACTACACAGATGCAAACCGACAAGAGATCTCACGCGAAAAACTATCAAACATGTGCGTACGGGGCGTGGTCGAGACACGCGCGCGACACGCGCCGCGACAAGCGCAGGCCGCGAGGTCGCCCGCGACAAATCAATTACAGGGTCGACTCGGGCCGTACTTCCGAACGGGAATTAGCACCAAATTATAGAGGTTGCAGAAATTACTTGTTTATAGAGGGTGACTCGCTAATTTATAGACATGACATATTATGCAGTTCGCTTATCAAGTGTGAAATTATGATGCGCGTTTTATTTCTCACGCTGTTTTTATTCGAGTTCCGGAGAGTACCTACCTACCATAACCTTATGTATTTCGAACGCACTTATGTGAATAATATAAGATATGTTTTTGGCACGTCCTGCAGTCTAAACGACTTGAATGAGGGCTTAAAGGATTGTATTATTATAATAGATTCGTTTGTACCATTGCAGGGCAAACCCTTCCTTGCACTTTTCCGGTTTAAGGCAGTGTGTATGCAGTCAGCTAATCTCGCTTTCTCAACCCATTCCCTAATGTTTTTAGTCTACACTTCACTTAGGATCGCGGCAAAAATGTATAGGGCCCAGTCCTACTTCAATCCGGCAACTTGATGTGTAATGCGATCTCGTCTATAGGTATTGTTACATGCAAGTATAAAAATAATGTAGGTACTTGTGCTATTGACTCAGTTTCTTGAAATAAATATATTATTATAATTATCATGGTATTTTATTAGCGGGTGACCCGGTTTTTTGAGAGGCTTGCGTGGGAACGGATCCAACAAGTAGAGGCCTTTTTAAAGGAAATAATGTATTTTTAACCGACTTCAAAAAAAGGAGGAGGTTCTCAATTCGTCTGTATATATATTTTTTTTTCTATGTATGTTCGCGTATAACTCTGGCAATTATGAACCGATTTGCAAAAATCTTTCTTCCATCCATTCTTCAATCCGTTAGTTGGGTCCCATAAAAAAATTATTGCTTCCGAATAAGTAGTTCCTGAAAAAACAATAATGGTGACTGCGCACTGAGAGCTGCAGGAAAGCCTATATAGATGACTTTTTTTATCGCTTTTGAAGGACAAAAATGGTCATAACTCTGGCAAATATTTACCAATTTCAATGATTCTTTTTTTATTCGAAAGAAGAAACTACTGTAATGAATCTGTATGAAATTTATCACAACCGGATAAGAACTTCCTGGACGACCATGAACGACGAGGAGGAATTTATCTGGTAAAAACCATAAAACTGATGTTCTCCATTACATTGCTCTGATAATTATGAACCGATTTCGATGATTCTTTTTTTATTCAAGAGAGTAAACTACTATGATGATTCTATGCAAATTTCATTACGACCGGATATTTTTTTCCGAAGAAACATGAATTATATAAAACTATGTAGACGATAATGTGATCATAACCTACCTAGATAATTTTACGGTCTTCGATGGTTCAATCTTTATATATGAAAATATCACTAAAAAGTTTAAAATAAAATCTTTTTAAAAAAAAATTGAACCGACTTCAATATCACTGAAAAGTATAAAATAATTTAAATATTATTGAAGTTGGTGCCAAATATACACAGCCGGTAAGCTGACACCAACTTCAATAATATTTAAATTGAAGTCGTTTCAATTTTTTTTAAAAAGATTTTATTTAAATAAATGGTGTGGTAAAACAACTCCCGGGGTCAATCGCCAAATGATTAAGAAACTGCAGTGGACCCCGGCAGGTGGTAGGGACTATTGTACGTTAGTGAAAAGAGTTGGGTTTGAAAATTTGGTGGACTGGCAGCTGGGATATTGCAGAAGCCACTTGGCATAATTAAATTCATAGTTATTTTGTGGCAAGTGGTGACTAGCAACCCACTAGATGCGCTCCCAAACGATCATTTTGGGAGCGCATCTAGTGGGTTGCTAGTCACCACTTGCCACAAAATAACTATGAATTTAATTATGCCAAGTGGCTTCTGCCAAAATAGAGCAACACCGGTGTGGATGGCTCAGGGGTGTCGAGAGGTGAGCTGCACTTTCTCCGAAGTTACTCGCGCGCGGCGTTACACCTTTTAACACTTCCAGCGACTCCGAAGGACCAAGCGTCCAGAACCTAACCTAACCTAACCACCAGACCAAAGGCCCCGTCTCAGGTTAAGAAAGATCCACTTTTCAATAACAGATTAGCCACAGAAACATTTATTTAGAAAAAGCGCTTGATCAATTAACATTATCAAGGCACCCAAAAATAACTAAACAAAAATGTAGATTTTTCCAAATCGTTGGATACATCCAGCTGCGTTTCATTTTCATTCGACTCGATTTTGTGGAACCCTCTTCATTCCGATGGATGCTGAAGTGTATTTTATTGCTACGATGCTGTCAAAAACAGCAGTAGGGTCCGGACTCCGGGAACCAATCCCAAAGCGAGCATGCCATCGATCCGCGGTATCACCCGCCCGCCCAGTTTTTAGGGTTCCATACCTAAAAGGTAAAAAAGGAACCCTTATGGTCTGACTTCGTCTGTCTGTCTGTCTGTCACAAACCTATATATTTCAAGAACCACTGATGCTATCAATTTGAAACTTGGAATTGTTTTAGATTTTAATTACCCAACTCCATCGCAAATGAAAAAAATATATTTTTCCTTTTACTTTTTTTTATAATGGGGGTCGAAATGGGTCATCAAAATTTCAAAGTGAGACTACTATATTGAGTGGGGTATCATATGAAAGGGCTTCATTTGCACATCTCAAAACAGATTTTTATTTTGGTTTATGTCACGCAGTTTTTGGCTGATAATCAAAAATGTCAAAAAAAATACCGTTCCCCCCCCCCCCTTATCTCCGAAGTTTGTGGAGGGAAAAATCTGAAATAATTATGGGTAATACATTTCTATCTATATTTTACAGGAAAAATAAAATGATCTTTCTAAATAGTACAGTTTTTTAGTAATCCTAAAAAAACCTCGACTAACAAACTTAGTTTTGCGGTTTGTTTTTTTTGCTGTCTGAGGCGTTAGACGTATAATAAAATAACTTTAATACGTCCAAAGATAATATGAAATGCTCGGTGCGGGAGTCCGACTAGCACTTGACTGGTTTTTAAAGTATATTTACACTTTACGAAGTCCTCGCACTTTAACTTCATTAACAAACAAACAATCGATAACAACCGAACTAAGAGATACTACGATCAACAACCAATTGGGATAAAATCACTATGCCGACAAGATAGTATATCTCAACATCACTACAACTTTAAAAATACGAACAACAATAAAATTTAACTTTTTATAACCTTTCGGGCATACTACAAACTTTGCTACAAACAAAATCGTAAATATTCTGTGAACATATGGTATTTTTATTACACCTCGCCGAAAGACAGGCAAAGGTACTCATACCATACAGCCTTGTTTATTTTTGCCACAGTTAGATCGCAATTCGCCAACGAGTCGAGGTAGGGATATTTTGTATACAATAGACATTTTTCATTACTTCTATTAATCTGAATGATCTGAAATTTAGAACATATGTAAATTCGATGATATTAAATAAAATGTTAACCTTCACCAGGGTCTGATGATGATCAGGAAAAGGTGGTAACAGGATCTCGGCCCAAATAAACGTAAACCCACCGACTTTGGGCTCGTTAGGTAAGTCTCGACGAGAAGTTGCTAGAAAAATGATGATCAGGGTCTGATGGTGGAGCAGGAAGGTGGTCACAGGTTCTCTGCACCAATAAACGTAGACCCACCGAGTTTGGGCTCGTTAGGTAGGTCTCGACGAGTAGTTACTAGAAAAAATGGTGATCAGTCTGATGATGGAGCAGGAAGGTGGTCACGGGATCTCTGCACTAATAAACGTAGACCCACCGAATTTGGATTAGTTGGATAGGTTGCTGCGAGCAGTAGGTAGAAAAACTTGATCAGAGTCTGGTGATAGGAGCAGGCAGGAAGGAGGCAACAGGAATTCGGCTCCATTAAATGTAGGTCCCACCGAATTATAAATCTATGGTTAAATCTTGACGAGTAGTTGGACAGATACTGATCAGGGTCTGATAATAGCACAGGAAAATCATTTTAAGAGTTCGTTTACCTATTAAATTTATACTTGTAGTACAGTTACTAAAGTACAAATAAAAGTAAAGCATGCCATAATAATTCTGTTCTTTAATGAAAGTCAAATTACAAGAACCATCTTCCAAACACTTTTATGGTTGCCTAGCAACCTTAACAAATATTTATTTTGAAAAACATGCCATGGTTATTTTTAATAGGGGCTGAAATATGGTCTCAAAATATCAAAGTGAGGCTACTATATCGAGTGGGGTATCATATGATAGGGCTTTATTTGCACATTTTAAAGCAGATTTATATTTTGGTTTTTGATAAGTATGTAGTTATTGGGTTACTTTTTTATACGACCAAGGTGGCAAGCAAGCGTACGGCCCGCCTGTTGGTAAGCAGTCACCGCAGCCTATAGACGCTAGCAGAACCAGAAGAATCACTAGCGCGTTGCCGACCCTCAAGACATTAGATGTTAAGTCTTTGTGTCCGGTAATTTAACCAGCTTAAAATCAAAAATGTCAAATACATTAAATAAAAAATACTCGTCTCCGACTTGTCTCCGAAGTTGGTGGAGGGAAAAATCTGAAATAATTATGAGTAATACATGTCCATAGATATTTTACAGGAATAATAAAACAATCTTTCTGATTATTAGCTTTTTAGTAATCCTAAAAAACGTCGACAATCAAACTTATTTTTGCAGTTTGGTTCTTTTTTTTGGAACTCTAAAAAAATTCAGCAGATTCGCAGTTTCTATATATTTTAATAGTAGTAACAAGTTAGGATAGACACTTTATTTTTCATAATGACAGAATGTACTGACAAGACCTTTTAAATATAAATACATCTTACGCTATGCTCTATAAACATTTCGTCCATGTAAAGTTATAATAAAATTATCAAATCTTAATACTTTTGCTATCTGAGATATTAGATTAATTGTAAAATAACTTTAATACGTCCAAAGATGGTATGGAACCCTCGGTGCGCGAGTCCGACTCGCACTTGACCGGTATTTTTTTAAGTATTGTAAGAAAAATGCAAGGAAAATTGTACAATGACCAAGAAATTTGGATTTAATATTTTTATCTTAGTGATTTATAGGCATATTTTTTGGTACAGTAACAATAAAAAATATGATGGTATGATGCAAGAAGCCAGAACCTGCATACATTATATTCTTTAAATTAAATCATTATAATCTTTGTATAATATAGATATTATGTATTTTTTACCGCCTTCTATTGCCATATATATTCTGTATACATTATTTTACAATATATCCTTATCAGAACCTTTTGTAAGGCTTAAATTATTATTAAATATTTAATAAATTATAAATTTACCCGAAAGCCTTAAGCAGAGTCGCTGACTCCGCCCTGTCTATCTTTACGTCCTGAAGCTCCACCCCTGTACCCAGAGGGTGATCTGCACACATTTGCGAGTCCGTATAAACATTGTAAGCCTTAAGTTATTAGCAGTAAGGTTGACTTTCCAAAGACAACAATATTTTATGGCCGATACACACGAGCCTAGGGGTAGAATGAAGCCCACCCCTTACGGTATAAATTATTATACGCAGTCTATCCAGATTCAGTCGAGTTTATATTTTGGCGTTGATGGTATCAGTGTTAAACATCATCGTAGTATCAGTGTTAAACATCATCATCGCATTTAGTGAAACATGTCTGGAACTAGGACTCAACTCGCCGATTCGTCGACATCGCCCCCATTAACGTGAGTGAGAAATACTTGATTTTAGGTTTTAATTGTTACCCGTTCTTAAACTAGAATGCCAAGGAGTTACTTAAATCAAGAAGTAATATGTAAGTATTTAATAATTATCTGGCCGAATACAAGGACTGCTAACTGTATAATCGACACGAAACATCTATAAAATATTTCTACGTTACTACATCATTAACGAATTCTCTATTCCCGATCCTGAATTTTGATTTACATAATGTATGTGCCTAGTTAAAACAATGTTTTTGTAGATATAATTTTTTTTATTTTATTTATATAAGTTATATCGATTGAATAACCAATTAAATGTTAGCTATGTTTTCATGTTAAATAATTCATGATAGTTAGGAACATCTTCATGAAAATGGTATTTCCATTTCATTTACCTGTTCACTTGCAATCAGAATTCAGAAAAACAAAACAATATTAATAAATAAATAATAATGTCCTCCTGGCCGATATGAAAACAGCGGCCATTCTTTCACAAGATCAGCCAACTATGCGGGAGCTTATCTCCCGCTTGTGTAGACGCAAGTGCACTCTCTCTTCCTATAACTCTCACAATCCGATGGGAGGGAAGACCAACACGACCGATTAGGCGCAGGACCGAATTTTTACATGCCCATCCGACGCATGGATCATCTTACTTTACAGACATTCAGGTGATCGGCCTGCATTGGCCTAGCCATTAAGGAACAACTACGCAAAGTTGTAGGATTCGAAACTGCGACCTCCGGTTTACAAGGCAAGCGGTTTCCCGTTGCGCTACGGAGGCTGACAAAAACATAGAAGAACATAGAAATTCTTAAATGTTGATAATTGATTTATTTTCAGTGATAATCGTCGTATAGATTACTCCGGGTTGAAGTTTGCGTATGCCGACGGCTCGGACGACGAGGGACCCTCGCTGACCTCCGAGCTGCCTTCGTGCGTGTACGCAGCGGCCAGGAGTCGGCTGCAGCTGCCCCTTGCTGCTTACGTACACCAGCATACAAGGCAGTTACATACCGGTAGATAACCAATGATGATAAAATGTGATTAAGCCTCACTGACTATTGCTTTGCTCAATTTTTCTTGGGACAGTGAGGACTTCCTTGTGTTTTTAATGCACGGTTTAGCACTTGTCTTTACCACGTACCTACATATTATATTGTTTATTAGAACTGCCTTCTTTACTCTTATATTTTAGGGACGTTATGAAAATACCGTAAGTAGGTACGACTAATAATGAAGTAGGAGTGTTCAAGGCGTCGAATAGTCTCATCTCAATCCGGCATTGCTATAATCCTGTGAACATTGTAACTGCAGTCCCCTTAGGCTGATTATACACGCTAAAAAATTTCACCGTGTCTGCTGCAGACAGGACAAAATTTTGTCGGAATTCAAAAGACAAAAATTCTTGCATGGGCCCGGCGACTTTTCTTAGTGTGTACAAGCAGCCTTACGCAAAACAAATGAGTAGGTAAGCGTCCTCGTTAATGAAGCTACGATTATGTGTATTGCGTCGACATGTCGGTGGTCTTAAAGGTATTAGGTACTTTACTGTAATTGTTTTCCTACACTACTTAGGTCCACTTAAAACGCCAGCTACCACATTATTGAATTTGTGGTGAAACTCCCGGCACGCTAACGCTATAGGTATAAAGATTTTCTGTTGACCGTACACTGACTTCCTCGAAATTGGCCGTAGTGTCTCATCGTTCAGGCAGGAGAACATTGTTATCTTAGATGAATTAAGATTGTTATTATTAGACTACAAAGGAAAGGGGGTAATCACAGCAGTGGCGTGCACAGAGGGTAGGCAAAAAAATGTATTCGGCTTGTTTAACCAATTTTAAGTATGTTATTATACCATTTCAAATATTCATAAGCAAGCAAATACTATAGACATATTAATTTGCATTTCAAAACATTAATAAGTTTATTCAGCGGCTCCATACTGACAAAAATACTTTGCCTACCCTAGGATTTCTCTAACCAATCTTAATTTGAAAAATCTTAGTTCGGACATGAATTAACGTAATTTTTTTGAATGTGTATGAATATGTTGGTAATATTAATTAATATAAGGATATTTGTGATGGATCACGAACAAATAACATAAAGCAAAAACAACTCGTAGATATTTTTGCCTGCTTTCTGTGCACGCCACTGAATCACAGTAACACTTGGGCCAGATCTAATTGCGAAACGACTTGAGTCAAGTATACCTACACTATTCGAAGAGGCTCGTTCTATAATGTAGGCTAAAGATATTGCATTTCTATGAAAATATCTTTTATACAGATGTGTTGTTGGAGTCATCTGCTGAGCCCGAATATCAGTGCGGAGGATCCCCGTACAGAGTGCAGCGCGCTGCAGCGAACGTGCGCGAACGCAGACGGATGCTGAGGTCCGGCCCCAATGGGTATCCTGCTCAATTGTTGCGCAATGCTTTTTAGACAATTTGCATGGCCGTAGCTATCATTGCCTACTGATTTTTTTTCTTTATTGTCATAAGCTTTTATTGCCCACTTTTCGTACCTGTTGATTTTATGCACTGAAACCTAAGTAAGCCGACCGAACAGAAACGTAAGTGGGATATTCATATTGGCATATACTTAAGACTGTTGAAAAGTGAAATAATTGGTGACCTCTAACTTTTAACAGTGTTTCCTAATTAGTCTTTTGGAATCGTTTATTTCCTGGAGATGTTAGGTTTCGCCCCAACACTTCCTTCAGAGAAATCAAGGAACAAACATTATCCAAGTCCATTAGATTTGTATGTAAAAGCTTTTTTACTGTCTTCACTTTTTCAATGAAATCACACGCCTAGCCTGCTAGTCTAGCCTTCATCCAAACCTCTTCATGCCGGCCATGCTAATTGTATCCAATTATTATGGTAGGAGTGCAATATAGCAGTGGAATTTAAACGCAATTAGTTCCGCTCCAGATAAGGCCTAATATGTATAAGTGCCTACATGTGTTAGGTACGAGTAGGTACACATTACCCATCCATACCCATTTCGACAGGCGCTCTTATTTTTTATACAAAACGGCAAAAAGCAATTTTCAAGCAGGTATGGCCAATAGCTATCAGGTGGGCACCTGATAGCTATACGATATATAAGATAGTACCGCAGCTTAGAGCGCGCGGCCTTGGTCCCTCAGCCCTCGGGTCCTAAGACCACTAACCTAAGAGCACTAGCAACCATACTCCGCAGCAACACTCTACTATACGACGACATTAATTCCTCCGGTCAGGCTTCTTCGAAATTTCAAGTGATCTATTTTCGTTGATTGATGGACACAGTAACTATACTTAAATTGTTATACTCGACTTGATTGTTGGTGTACGTTTGAAGCTAAAATGTGTGTATGACGTTGTGACTTTAGCAGTATAAACTCGGCGTTCGATGAACTGCGCGTGCACGTGCCGACGTTCCCGTATGAGAAGCGACTCAGTAAGATCGATACACTGCGGCTCGCCATCGCCTACATTGCTCTGCTGAGAGAGGTACTGTTTACAACCCATTCTAGTCGTGTTATTCTTTCCCATAGCATGATAATAATAATAATAAACCCGCAGGGCAGCTTGTGGCGAGCTGTTGGTGCGTAGCGACACCACGGACCCGAGTGCTCCAGAGAGTCGGTCAGGGCCTCCACCTCGGCGTGTCTTCGTCGGCCGAGTGAAAACCGAAGGGGGCCCGCAGGACTCTCAGCTCTGGCTTGCCTTAATTGGCCGTCCAGAGAGGAGTTGCTAGAGCTAAATGCTCCAGGGGTGGAAGTGTTAAAGGGCATAACGCCGCGAGTAACTTCGGAGAAAGCGCAGCACACCTCTCTACACCCCTGAGTCACTCACACCGGTGTTGCTCTCTGTCGTCATCGGACGATCATTTGGGGCCACCCACTTGCCACAACATAATTATGAATGTAATTATGGCAAGTGACCCCGGCCTTTGCAATAGCCTAGCTTCTAGCCCATCAAATGTTCAACAACATAGACTTATATAAGCTTTCCATATACTTACAATAGTTCCTACACCTGTCGAGGTCAACTGCCATTTTTTCACCATATTAGCAGTTGATCCCGGCAGGTATTCTACACACCATTTATTTCTTAAAAAGGGCCTGTACGTGTTGGATCCGTCCCCACGCAAGCCTCTAAAATGACCGGGTATAACCCGTGATAAATATTTAAATAAACGATAATAATAATATAATAATATCTTGGGACAATCCACACACGGTCATCCGATCCCAAACTAGGCAGAGCCTGTACTATGGAAACCAGACAACTGATACTAATACTTATATACTTTTTTTTTTGTAAATGCATACTTAAATAGATAAACAACACCCAGACACTTGGCGGGAATCGAACCCACGACCCATCGGTTAGCAGGCAGGGTGTCTGACCACTAGACCAACGGGGCCGTCATGATGTACAAATCTTGACAGACAAGTGTGAGTATGACGTCACTATGACGTAGTATTCCAACTTTTTGTTTAGAGAATGACATTTAGGTGTTAAAAACTACGTCATACTGCACACCAAACTGTGAAGATTGCAAGTCGTGCTAAACCTGCTGATCAGTGAAACAAAAATTAACAAGAAATTATTACAGGTATTAGATGCCGACTACGACCCTCTGACTTACGTGGAGAAATGTCTTCGAGGAGAGATCAAAGCTGATCGTGCTCATTGGAACACCAGTGGTAAGTTTCGCATCATATAATTAACGGGTATAAGTATAGGCGAAATTATATTACGATGTGTATGTATGGTATTGCTTCCAGATTTGACTGCTCGATTATCTTGGATTAATTGGGAGAACCTCGGCGTGAACCCTCAACGTCGCAGCGTCCTCACATCACTCGCACTCAGTTCCGACAACCTCCAATACACACATAACTAAGGGTATCCATGATTTAGTCGTTAAATGTTTATGATAAACAAAAGTAACCATGTGGAACTTGCATGAACATTATTGAGAAATTATGATATTGTAATACTTACTAGTTTTGTAAAAAGTGCATTAGTTAATGATTTGTTCTAATATTAATATTTTATTTACATAGGTAAAGTAAAAAGTACATTTGTAATTTACGTCACGTCAAGCGAATACGATTTTCTTGATACCTAGTTCATAGTTTGTTAAAAAAAGGTAAATGTAAAATATTTTGTCCTGATTTGATCGTGTCCCGCCAATTTATAGGTAAGTAAGTATGTTTACAAACGCGCGCGGTGCACTAGAACTCTTAGCAGGTAGAGATGGGTACCAACTTATCGAACGGGGCGAGCTCTTATGTGTAGCCTCAGAGTAATTAGAAGCCCTAGCTATTGAGAGTTTATAATAGGTTATTTATATTATTGGTTATTATAGCTTATAATAGTTTATTTATTATAAGCTCTCATCACACACACCGTCGAAGAAAACAAGGTATCCAAATCCAATGACCCAAAATAACATAGTTAATAAACACTTTCATCTTTGTATGCTAATCGATAACCGAGTTGTACCTGTCCTCTGTTATTCCAATCTTCTACAGTAAAGTACCTAGGTGTATATATTGATCACCTTCTTAACTGGAAATCCCAAATACAATCCCTAACTTCGAGAGTCAGAAAATGGATTCACATCTTTAAGAGACTAAGACATTCTGTGGACTTAGTCACATTAAAGACAATATACTTCGCTCTTTGTCAATCTATCATCACATACTGTATTACAGCATGGGGAGGGGCCGCTAAAACTATTTTTCTTAACCTAGAGAGAGCCCAAAGGGCTGTCCTAAAAGTAATGAACTCAAAATCATTTAGGTATCCGACAGTACGTCTCTATAGCGAGTGTAAAGTGTTGACTGTAAGGCAACTCTATATCTTACATATGACTCTGAAAAAGCACTCACAATTAATATATAATAAGGATATTCTGAATCGACGACGTTCTGACCTTGTATGTCCTGTACTCTCTTGTAGAACGTTCTTAGCAAAGCGACACTACTGTGTCAGCAGTAACCGAGTATATAACAGGATTAACAACCACTGTAATATTTACTCCTTAAATAAATTTGAATGTAAGATTAGATTAAGAGACTGGTTACTTGAACAAAATTATGAGAATACTGAAAAGATTCTCGAAACTGTCTGTTAATGATTAATTTTTAATGTAATCTGATATCTACTAAAACTTATATAAACTAACACCCACACACATACTTACTTCACATAATAATCTATACATACCAAGAATCTATGCATAAACAACCACATTATATTCAAGTTCAACTGACTTTACACTATACTCATAAGCACTTTCACTTTCGTATTCACATTTGAGAAATAACTGGTATCCATAACACAAGTAATAACACAAGTTTATAACACAAGTTTAATCTTACCTTGGGTACCAGGGTATTCACACTAAATACTCGTTTTTGCAAACTAACTGTATAGCTCACTGTGTTTAGCAGTATTTGGTTGTATGTTGTCCCATTCTTATCGAAATAAAGAATTTTTTTTTTTTTTTTAACTCTCAAGTTGTATTATTTATTCAGTGCAATACATAGTTGTAAGGGACTATTTATTTTTAGTTATTTAAGTATCAAGGTAATTATAAGTATATGATGTTGCCAAATAAAAACATTTATAATGTACGAGATCATTTTTTATTTTAGTTACTCACCGTAACATGCATACAACGGATAGTTTTCACAATGGTATTTGTTAGCTTACATTACATATTTAACCAGCTGGTTACCCACGGCATCGCCCGTAACCAGTATATTGCACACGTTATATTCTTTCTCTAATAAAATAATGGCTTAGGCTAATGGTTAAGGAATTAAATAGGGTTTAGTTATTAAACAATAAACAATATGGATATGAAAATTACTGTTCGCGGTCGAAATAGCCAAAGCCAAAACCTTCATAATTTGCAAAATCCTTCCTATAATGATTTCTGATATTTACGCGAATACTACACATTGAAATGAAGCTAATTTTACGGATTAAATCATAAATAAACTGCGATATAATCCGTAAAATTAGTTTCATTTCAATGTCCTTCCTATAACCTTATCATGTTTCGATTCATGTTGGATGCAAGGTACCTACTTCAAAATATGCCGGTGATGCAAATAAATATATAAAAATAAATAAATAATAAATACTCACTACATAAAAAATACAAATATATTGACTTGATGTAATTGCTTAGTGCTAAAATACACACAGTATTACGCAATACCAGAATCGACTAACTATCCGACCAACGACCAACTTCAATAATATTTGTAATTTTTCTGTTTTTAGTGTGGTGTCTGTAGTCAGTAATTCTTTTTTTTATATAAGATATTATTATGTCCTTAATCTAATAGTTCAAATGTTTCAAATGGCGGCTAAGCATTCATTATAGGTACATCCTAAATAAATACATATTATACGATTCACAATCCAACGACGCAAGGATATATTATATTCTAAGAATTCTGAACTAATAAAAAATGTGCGTGCGTGGAGTCCCTCCGCGCGGAAGAAGTGAAACTTCATTCTCGCTCAGTCGATCGGTCGTTCGGTCGGTCCCTCACTCACTCACTCACTCACTCACTCACTCACTCACTCACTCACTCACTCACACACACACACACACACACACACACACACACACACACACACACACACACTCAACTCAACTCAACTCGCCCCAACTCGCCCCAACTCGCAACAACTCGCCCCAACTCGCCCCAACTCACCCCAACTCGCCCCAACTCGCCCCAACTCACACCAACTCACCCCAACTCACCCCAACTTGCCCCAACTCACCCCAACTCACCCACTCCATCCACTCCACCCACTCCACCCACTCACCCACTCTTCCACTCTAGCCTATCGTCTATCACCTATCATTTAACGCTTAACGCGTTATGTGATAACATTTTTGGAAGTCGCATAAGAAGTTTCACTTCAAAAACTGTACCTACACTACTTGCACAGCTACTGCTCTTGTATATAGACCTACCTAATTGATTTTGTAGTAACGTTCACAGCACAATAGTTCTGCGTCCTTTGAATATAACCACAATAATAATCACATCTTTATCTAAAAAACTTGTAATAGTGAGTAGAATTGTTTTTTTTTCTTATTCCAAATCATGTGTGAGTTTAAATAAATGGTTAGTCAAATGAACTTGAGCTTACACATAACTCACAACCACTTATTTTCTATAGCCACGTTTTTCTCACAATCAAGGAATGAAATGATATATTAATATCGCCTAAAACACAGAAGAATCATGTACGGTCGCGGTCACGAACGGTTGATCACCTATCACCCGGACGATAAACACTTACACGAGCCGGGCCAAAATACATGCAGGTGGAACGTCGCGTCGTTCAAACTCTTTTGATAGAAAACTGGTACAGCTTTCGTGACCGCGATAGTACATTTACATTAATCTAATTATTAATTGTTATTATCTTTATGTGTCAATATCGTTTACACTATAATACACTACTATACTATAATTACACTTACTAATATCTATAGGTAATTCATATAAAATACTTCACGGCCAGTCTTCAAGGCCTTTACTAACAGTGTGCCAAGTTAGACCAGTACCAGTAGGTTTATGACTAGACGGCAACAGGACATGCCGAATGAATGTCCTTCCTTGTGTAAGTCCAAGAAATAATCGCCAGTTTTTCCTTTTACCAAAATCGTATGGATTCCTGAACGAGTTCTTCGACGCTATACGTAACTTAGCATTAATGTGGGCCTCAACGCTAGTTTCGCCTCTTCCTATATTCTTGCCATGTACAACGGTCAATGTACCAAGGGCACAGAGCACTGCCACGCAGGTGACGGCCATGAAAATGACTGCTTTCCTTTTAAATGGATGTGCGGCGATACGCTGGCTCTCAGTGATAGGGGGCAGAGGCAGGTCGTGTTCCCGGGGAAAATTTATAGAATCATACTCGACAATGACTTTTACCGGTACTAATGCTCCGGTTTGGTTCATCCGGACCGGGTGACCGATGAGATCAGGATCGTTGTTTGGAATTATGCCACCTAGTAATCAATACAAAATCTTAATACTTAGGTACTAAAGACTACTTCATCGTGGATACTCCGCCGCCGAGCTGCAATTGGTGTAAAGGGCACTCTAACTGGTGAACCTACCGGACTTAAGACAGAACTAAACTTGTGCAGTGCAGTGCAGCGGCCTATAGGCAGGCATGTCGCTTACCTTCAGGCGAACGTCTTCTTTGTCTCATCACAAAGTTCAATAAAAAAATAATGTTGAACATAATATTCCCAGGGGAAATTTACATATATCTCTTAATACAAATATCTAGAACAAAATGGACTCAAATTTTAGTACTATGTATACTAAATAGACCTGAAGTTTAAAGTGTTGGTCAATCATCATCATCATCATCAGTAGCCGAAATACGTTCACCGCTGTACCAAAACCTCCCCCTTTAAGGGAGGGGTTGCCATAATCCCCACGCTTGGCAGGCGTCATGGGGATCGCAGTATAGATGGTAGGTAATCCAATCTAAAGACGTTGCTGCCGCCTTCTTGTTTCCCTTAGTCGCCTTTTACGGACACCCTACGAGAGGAGATGGGTGGGTGCTATTCTTACCCGGAAACCCCACGGGTAAAGGTGTTCCTCAATAGTTTATTATTCTTATTTTAAGTGGTTATTAGCAGTTTTTATTACTGAATATTATCGTAAATACTAACTATAAACATGTAACAGGACAAGCTGTAGTTTGCTCTCACAAAAACAACCAAAGCGCAACAAAAATACATGTCAGTTTCATAAGGGTTGCCAAAATAACACTAATGATAGGATAGGACTAATCTAGCAATATGTTATGGTCAATATCCATCAAGCCATAGGCAGCAGGCTATGCAAAGAAATAGACATACATATGGTTAAAAATCCATCCTGAGGTAAAAAAATAAATATTATACTAGTAAAAATATTCACCTGTATCATTCAGCCATAAAACTTGATAACCAATGTCAATACCCCCAACTATAATGAAGGTGACCCCAGCCACCATGTACACCATGTACAGAAAGAAGAACCTCGCATTGTAGTAGCCCACGCAGTTGTTGAGCCACGGGCAGTGGTGGTCCATGGCCAGGATGCATCTGTCGCACACCGAACAGTGATGGGTACGGGGCGGCTTTGGACATATACATTTCTTGCAAATACTTGCTGCTTCAGAGATCATCGCACCCTGAAAGATACCAGATCGTATTTTTTATTAAATTTGGTGATGTGACAAACAAGACGTTCGCCTGATGGTAATCGACGCACTTATCAGAGGCAGCTTGCATTGCACTGCACATTAGTTACTATATCTCTTTCGTCCAGTCCGGCTTCTTGCCGGTGGGGTGTCTGAGTAAGAATGGCACCCTGTCACCCACCCGTCTCATCCCGTGGGTGTCGTAAAACGCGACCAAGGTAAAACTAGAAGTCAGGCAGCAGCATATTTCTATTGGATTACCTACCATAATGCGATTACCAGGACGCCTGCCAAACATGGGGATTATGGCAACCCCTCCCTTCAAAGGAGAAGGCCTTTTTTCAGTATGGCGTATGGTAATGGTCGATAATTATCAATGATAATGCACGTAAAATACGCCCTTCATTGTGATGTTGAGGATATCAGCCTGGTATAAATGTGTGCAGAAGTTAAAAGTGATCCACTGTGATTTTGGTTCGATCATGCTCGCCATCGAAAAGTCTTTGCATGTGGCAGCTTCGTGTGGCAGGTCACCCTCTTTCCTTTAATATGGTTGAGGGGAGTAATTGCTGCTGCTCGAGTCAACTCGTGCGCGGGTGCTGCTTGGGGGGACTGGTCCGACTACTATCCCTTTGGCCTTTTAGTTTGTTGTAATTTTGTCGTAATTTATTGTTTTTCTTCTTTTCTCTCTTGTTTTTTGTTTCGAACGCACACTATCGCTAATGTTGATCCAATTGTAACAAGAAAAACACGATTTAAATAAAAGTGATAAAATGACAAGCCCGCTGAGTTTCTTGCCAGATCTTCTCAGTTGAAGCCGCGTTGTGATCCAGTGGTAACTTTTAAAAAATTGACCATTCAAAAGTGCTAGGGAAATAAATTGAAATAAATACTGGTATAAAGTCAAAAACTTTGACTTTATACCAATACCACTGGAACTGCTAATCAATGTTATGCATATTGTTAAATAATAATTTAAACATACATTCAAAACATTATGCTGCTACTAATGATACAGATAAAGTGAACCCCTAGAGGAGAAAGAACCACATCCTTATTTTAAGCCAATCTAAGATAAAACATATTTATTTCATATCATGATAAAATTTAATGAGTGAACTGCCGAGCCTTTGAAATTGTTAAATCTAGAAGGACCTATCCAAATATTTATCTGTATTATAAACCATTCATCCATAAGAAACTCTAGGAATAGTAAAAAATCGATTATGTAGGTAGTTTAAATGAAGCAATCAAACAAACAAACAAGATTGACAGACAACATGCACAACTATATTGGTATTGGTATCACGGGCTGGTATACGCTACTCCACAACAAAGCGCGTTGTATGACCATAAGGAAAGGTTCATAAATTTTCATCTGATTTGTGTTACTAAAAGCCTTAATCTGATTTGTAAACCTTTTCATAAAGTGTTAATAAAGTTGTTTGTTTGACCCGGATAACTTATATATTTTATAACTAACTATGATCTAATGGTCTCCTGAACCAAAAAACAAGTCTAGCTTTAGTAAATATTGTATGTGAAAAACTTACATGTGGCGGGTATCCCGGTGAAGTTGCCACACCCATATAATAATGAAATGTAATGTTCAGTAGCAGCCAGTTGCCGAAAATTACCAAAAATGTTGCAGTGTAGGGACACCTTTCCCACCAGTACGGCAAACCAACCCAGTATGCAATTACTACAACTGCAGTCGTTAAGATTGTCACACAGAAGACAAATACCTGCAATTGTTTTGAAATAAGATAAACTGTTGGTCTAGTAGTTAGGTTACACACCCTGGCCACTACCCAATAGGTTGTAGGTTCCATTCTAATCCTGTGTTTGGGTGTTATAATTGTTTATTTAAGTATGTACGTATTTACAAAAGAAAAAAGATTTAAGTTGTCCAGACAACTTAAATACTTTTTCTATGACAATATCATGTACCTGTGCCTGTACCATAGTACAGGCACTGCCTAGTTTGGGATCAGATGACCTTAGTTTGGATTGTCTCAGAATATTTTTATTATCATTATATACCTATTAGTACTACTACTAGACATAGACATAGGTATCTGGAATGTCACTCAGATGACTGTCATTATGCATTATTATAATATTCTGTTAATGTAAAAATAATTGAATGTACAATGAATAGCACTTACTTTTCCCAAATATGAAGCAAAGTTATCAACAATCCAAAATATTGGCTCCAACATAAAATCGATGGCATAACTTTGACTCATGTGTTCATTGTATGTGAGGGAGCGAATAATTAGTGATGCTTGAGTAATTTTCCAAAAAGTGTTGATTCTAAAACAATAAATTTAACAGTGACTATCACACATCACACATCATACTTTTACATCTCACTTAGTAAAAGTTAATTTAGAACATAAAATTACTTTCGGGACTCACTTTATTCTCTGAAAACATCCTCTCCACTGCAGTCTCCATTTAATAACAACCATATTTATTTAGGACTTTTTCATTCAGACAGTTTATTAATTCTCTACATTCCAAATTAGAGGAGCTTTATTGTTTTGTGTCACTCTTATTACATCCACTTTGTTGTCACTGTGAGATTACTAAAGTAAGTACATAGATTTAATTACTATCGAATTCAACATTAATGAACAGGTAGTACCTGTAATATTCTTCTTTTATAAAACCATGGCATATGATTCTATGTTTACAGGTTACCTCAGGTAGTTTAAAATTACTATGTTATACCTGATTATACCTATGTTTTAGTCAGGAAAACAAAACAAAGGGGATATGAATATGATAGTACCAGGATAGGACAGCAAACGATTACAAAACTATTCTTTATTTTATTTTTAGCAAGCAATTATTGGGTGTCCACAAACACATAGCATAATACTAATATATAGATATACGGTGTCAGTTACTTCAGTCACACGTCACTTTGACATAATTTATGTCACATAAATAATAGGTAGGTAATTTAGAAATTCCAATTTGATTTATGATCAGCGGGGCTATTACGTACATGAAGAAATAGGGTCAAAGTGGAGAAAACACTCCCAAATACATGACTGAGGTCAACGCTATCCCTTTCATTGAGGTCGAATCTCCCTTTCTAAGAGGGTAACCTTGATGTTTCATGAAAAATCAGGACATCTTTTTAACTTCGTCGCTTAATACGACTTACTTGGCTTGTTTAAGCTTTAAGTTTAAACCGATTAAATATGTCTAGTTGCTTCCGTTTACCTCTCAAAATACGACGGGACGAAAAACCGACACGACCGTTGAGAGACCAGGCGCAACATTTTACATACCTATCTGACGCATGGAGCATCTTACTTTACCTTAGAGGAGATACCACTGGAGATAGCATGTAACTTATTATATGTATTTTTATTAGTGTATATTGTCTCACATATTAACTACCCCACATTTCGTATTCCATGCAATCTTTTTTCCATCCCAAGGTTGCCTGTAAGAAATTGCGGATAGCGATAAGGCCGCCCTTTGTACAAATTCCTTCAAGTCCTTTTTATTTTATTTTTATGTGTGTACAATAAAGAGTATAAATAAATAAATAATAAAATAGCATGATGCGCTAACCCCTCTGCCTAATTTTGTTCATATGGTCAGGTCATTCTTTATTTGTGTGCGTATCTTTTTGAATATGTTGCGAGTTTATTATAGTGTGGTTATGCGTGAAATTGTATCTGTGTGTGTTTACTTCGCCTCCCGCACCCCTCAAAAGTGCCACGAAAAATTTGTTCGGTGAATCGACGCGATACTAGCTCCATTCTAATTACTCTGAGTACTTTACAGACAATCAAGTAATAAATAAATAATAAGTTAATGGTTGTGAAAATAAAAGCATATGAAGTTATGATAAAAATAAATTGTATTACAAGATCATTTATTCAGTACGTTTAACGATTTCTGATTAATCACAAGATATTGAATAGCAATTTCCATTATATGCAAACAACTAAAACACCTTGTAACCCACACATTAGACGATAGAAAAAGCATTTGCAGTAAATTTAGGTTTCCATTGGACCAACTGCAGATCATTGCAGCTTCATAAAATTTCTTTTCGAATGGGACAATGGATAGTCATAATATTCCTTCGCTCAATATCTTTAGGAAATCTACAAGAAAATAAAAAATGTATTAATATTGACCACGGGTAAATAAAACAGTATATATATTGACAGGTGACAGGTATAGTGACAGGTTAAGAAATAGTGACATAAGGAAACGTTGTGGTATGAAAGAAGATGTTGTGACAAAAATTGAGGTATGCTGAGATGGTTTGGCCATGTCGAGAGAATGAATGAGGAACGATTGACGAAAATAGTGTATAAGGCGAGTGTGAATGAAAGTGTTGGAAGGGGTAGACTTAGGCGGACGTTTCAAGACCAAATCAGAGACGTCTTGAAAAAAGGCCAGGTCAAGAGTACCCTAAACCGAAGAGCATGTATGAAGGGAATAATGAAAGTGGACGAAGCGAAACAAGTATGTAAGGATCGTAGCAAGTGGAAAGAAGTGGTCTCTGCCTACCCCTACGGGAAAGAGGCGTGATTATATGTATATTTATAGAATGATATAGGTACTCTCGCCGATACGACCACAGTGGCCAATCTTTCGCAAGATCAGCCATCAGCCAGTGCACAAATGCTTGCGTAGCCACAAGTGCACTCTTTCTTCCTTTTACCTCTCACAGTTTAGTGATACGAAAGATCAACACGACCGGGGAGAGGTCAGGCGCAGGACCGACTTTTTATATGCCTATCCGACGCATGGATCATCTTACTTTACAGACAATCAGATGACCAGCCTGCATTGTCCTAGCCAGTAAGGAACAAATATACAAAGTTGTTGCTCCCCGCAGGATTCGAACCTGCGACCCCCGGTACGCAAGCAAGCAGTTTCCCACTGCGCCACGGAGGCTACTAGACGCGACAGGACTAGGAGGCGATAAGAATAAATATGATTTTAATAATATGTTTAAAACTACATACACACTTGAACATACAATATTTTTTCCATATCAATCCTTGAACTAAATACCTACATCGTATATTTTTTATCATAAAGTGGCGGTAAAAAAATCCCCAAAACGGAAAGTCTTCAAAAAATCTTTACCATGGTTACTCTATGAAAAGAATGTAAAATATTTTAAATTAGATAATTCAACTACAGATTAATAGAAAGTTAAACCCAATACTAACAAACGAACTGAAAACGTGTTATATGCCTATCGAAAGAAGAACTGATCGAAAATATGGTGCATAATCCAAAGGGATCATCGGTAGGTACATTATTGAACAAATCGGACTTACGAGTGATATTCGGTATCATCTAAGGGGTACAACATATTTTTGCAACTAAGTACTACACATTTTATCACCATTCTTATTAGTTTAATTCACTTTATCGTGAAATTATGGTATTTAAATGTTGGATCGATTTAAATGACAGACAGTTTCATGCTGACAATAAGCGCCAGTGTTGCCACAAAATATGAACCCTTAAAATCGGTATTTAAAATTGCATTTGAGTACAATTGGCGAAAACACAATATAGCATTATCCTAATCGTACTCGCAGAACAATACCAAAAAAAAAAATATTAGACATGATTGTCATCGTATTTTATGTTTTCGGGTGGAAAACAATCTTTTGATGTTGAAGTAGAGCATTTCTATATTAGGGTATCCATTTCTCGGGTAATTTAAATTATTACATGGACCACACATTGGACCACTTAGAAAGAGAGATCCGGCCTCAATGAAAGGGATAGCGTATGCCTCAATCAACTATTTGGAGTTTGGACTCCAATTACGTATCTCGTTTGACAACTAAAGTGATGATCACCAAAGCTAAGTGGCTATCAAATAACTGTCAAATGATGCATTCGGTATTGCCTAACTTGAGTGACCAACTGAAATGACGTCATGAGCACCGATTCTCGGTGATGATCACCGTAGATAATATTTGACAGATGTTTCTGTATCGATAACCTATAATTGGTATTATGTAAGTAAAGTGTACATCAAACTGATGGTCATCCAAGTTGCGATGACCATCGTGAAAGCAACTAATAAGAAGCAGTGTTTTATACTGTTGAAGGTGATCGTCACTATAAGCCGGCTATTTGAAACGTTGACTAGAAGCATTATCAACGTAGGTAAAAATGTGACAACTATTTTCGCAGGATTATAACTTTTTTTTTTGACCTAAAGAAAGTATTTGGTTGGAGTGTATCCTTGGGGGCTATGGTGGGGGCACTATGAAGTTGAGATTTAGATGAATCGTTGAAGATTTTTTTATCGTGCCGCGAGAGTACCTACTACTCTCGCGGTACGAACGGTGTACCACTTTTATGATGATAAATGCTTGCACGAGCTGGCCCAAAATGCATGCGGGCGGGGTAAGCGCACGTAGGTAACGACGTTCAAACCATTTTTATTGTAAACTGGTACAGCATTCTTGTCCGCGATAATACATTGAGCTATAATGTACTGAAGTAGGTACATAGTTATTTTTGATTAATTTCGGATGCTGCCTTTCTCTTGTCACTGACTTATAATTTAGCGGCAAATGGCATGAAAAGATGTAAAACACCTCGAATTTCTTGAAAACTTTATTTTAAATTAGTGTTTGTTTTTTTTCATAGAATTAGGATTTTTCACAATATCTTTGGGTTTTTTTATTAAACTTTTGTTGTCTATGCTCCCAATATCCACTAGGCGAAAATACCTGCAAATTAAAAAGTACCACTAAATGTTCTTTGTATAATGGTTCGGGGGGATATTCAACTTGGTCGCATAATGTCGATAAAAAAGTAGAGATGGTTAAAAGACAAGTGATGAGCACCGTAGTACACCGTAGGTTGATGTCCACCGAAAGCCATACGTAATACCAATGTTATCACACTTTCGGTTGACATCAAATTTCGGTGGACAACTGAAGCTTGATAGTCACTTGGGTGGCTAAAGATACGCAATAACCCTGCTGGAATTCAGGATCTAAGGCTGTCTACGGATTTAGGTAACAGATGCTTAGAGGAGATACCACTGGAGATAGCATGATGCGCTAACCCCTCTGCCAAATTTTGTTCATATGGTCAGGTCATTCTTTATTTGTGTGCGTATCTTTTTGAATGTGTTGCGAGTTTATTATAGTGTGGGTATGCGTGAAATTGTATCTGTGTGTGTTTACTTCGCCTCCCGCACCCCGCAAAAGTGCCACGAAAAATTTGTACGGCGAATCGACGCGATACTAGCTCTATTCTAATTACTCTGAGAACAGATGTAACATTTGTCGATTACCGATTCTCAGTAACATAGTGATCGTAATCGATTAGGAATATACTAAAAAAAACCCAAGGTGTTTTTTTTTTGTCACAGGCTCACAGGTGCATGAAGCTAAATATTCTCTGAAGTCTGAAGACATGCTGAAGACTCAGAGTTTACATTCCTCCAAGGTCCAAGAGTTTACACTGACCATAGATTTAGAATTTTTCCTTTGAGTATTAAACCAACCGGAGAGGCCACTGTCAGGCGTTCCCCTCTGTCAAAGTACGAGAGCACCGGTCATACCCGTTATATAAAACTAGTTGACCCGCGTTCCACGCCATTCAACAAATCCCGGTGCGCGCGGAACGACGTAAGCTAAAAATGCCGAATGCCAGCGCGTTTTCGTGTAAAAAAATATAAGACTTATCTAGTGTACCCAAGGATAACGTTACTTTCCATCTGTAAATATTATTTCGTTTATAAATTGTCAAATAATGCACTAAATTTGCAAAAAACTAAAAAATATTATTAATCAATAAGTGTTGCCACTAAATCGTACAAAAGCGTAACGAGCGTAATTTTAAAAGTTGAATGTACTGACATTAGTTTAAGACTTCTATTTACCTAAATGATTGTTAATACCATTTATTTCTGTAGATGCATAATTAATTAATTAAAGATTACTGTTTGAAATTCAGTATCTTTACTTGAATTTTCTACATATTTTTTTACTAAACACTTTAAAAATTATCGATTCTATGAAACTGTATGTTTATGTTTGGGTGTACTTAATTATTATAAGATATTTACGGTCGTCACTTTTATTCCGAATACTTTTATTTATTTTTAAATACATTGGCCACACCGCAGCAAAGTTAGCGCTGGGACAGCTCATAATCAAATATCGATATCGACTATCAGTATGTTATTCTGACTATTTATTAATCAGATATCCAAAAGAGTTTGTGTAGTGTACCGTATGCCGTGTCACTTTTTAGCCGACTTCAAAAAAGGAGGAGGTTTTCAATTCGACTATATATATATATTTACATTTACGTATGTTCGCGCATAACTGGCAATTATAGACCGATATGAAAAAAAATTTTTTGTACGGATAGGCCGATCCCCTGATCGGGTACCATTAAAAATGATTGCGATTTACGAATAAGTAGGTAGTTCCTAAAAAAAACAAGAATGTCGCGTCAGATAAATTTATATTATTTGCCTCCGGAAAACATACAGCATTGTTTATGAAGAAAGCATTGTATACTTAGCCTTTTAGATGCGGTGTTCCTGTTATATCTAGTGGTACGACCCGGTGATACTAGATGGCGCTACTGGCGCAACCAGCTAGGACGCGGCGCTCGCTGTCGTTTTGCAATTCATAGCGTTGTGTGCTTTCGCCGAGTGCGGTCGAAATCAAGCAATATTATTTAAAATTGTGTTTTTCTTTATTTTTCGAATTTAAAGTTATTCTTGGCAATAATAATAATAATTGTAAATTTAAAATAACAAAATCCGAAATGAATTCCGCGTGTGATAATGACGGTGAAGTGAATAACGGGGGCAGCCGCTCCACCTCACCCAACTCGCCGGCCTGTGAGAGGGAAAAGGAAAACTCTTCCAGCAGCAGCACCACATCGGATGGAGAGCCAGAGGAGCCGCCGCGGAAGAAAAGAAAACTGGATTCACAGGTAACGGTCGATCCTCGGATCGATGCGTTATATAATCAGGTCAGTTTTTTGACAAATTTTATTATGAATCAACAAAACGTACCTATTTCAAATGTTTGCCATGAAGGAGTTGTTGAAAATAATTATAGCAATCATGATTTTTTGATCAATCCTTCGGGACTACCCTCAAAATCTTTAGATTTAGGCTTGTGTAAAACTGATTTTGATGAGAAAAAAGTAATGAAAGCGGCTGACGAAAAACGGTTACGTCAGTTGATAGCTCTTCAGCATTTTAACTCTCCTACATGGCAACATATTCGTTATAAAAAGGCACTGGCAGACATGCTCGCATTTCCTGGTTTTTGCAACTTGAAATTAAATGATGAACTATGTTGTCTAAACAAGGGAAAAGATTTCCTAGCCTCAACGGAGGAAATAATGGCAGATACTACCAATGCCTTATTATATCAAAAAGAATTATTACAATCTGGCTTACAGGGAATACTCGACTGGGCTCATAATAACCCAAGAGAGTTAAATTCCGACAACCTTTTTAGTAAAATCACAGAGGCCTTTGGGGATTCTTCCGTATCTTACAAATTATCGGAACAGACTTTACAAATAGTTTGTGGTAAAAGGGCCGAATGTATAGAAACTAGACGTAAAAGGATTATACAAGAAATACCAAATAAAAACATACAAATTTCTGTAAGCAACATACCTCCCAGTGAGGAACATTTGTTCGACAAAACAAAACTTCTATCACTGATCCAGTCCCTCGGTGGACCTCATTTCTGCCTATCCCCAACACAAACACCCAAAGTAAAAGACCAACTAAAAAATAAATATAAAGAACCAACACCATCTACATCTACCTTCAAATCACATAATCAAAATAATTTTCAAGATACCTACAAAAAACAAACAAAACCGTCTTACAAAGGGAAAATTGACCGTTTTAAACAAAACAAAAACTCTTCCTTTCGAAACAAAGAGGGGAAGAAGTGACCATCCTTGATAAGACCAACAAGACGCATAATGAAACAATATGCAACCAAACCGTCGCTTGCTATGTCCCGGACAATTCAAGACCTTTTAGACCAAAACATCCTACAATTAGTCACCAACAAAATTCCCAGCTTCATATCCACACTGTTTCTGAGAAAGAAAGGCGACGGGTCGTTGCGCCCAATATTCAATCTTCGACAGTTGAACGAATTCGTCAAGATAAAACATTTTCGCCTAATCTCTCACAACTCTGTGCCAGACTTCCTGCAACCGGGAGACTGGATGGTAAAACTGGACATATCCTAGGCCTATTTTCATCTACCCACAGCGGAGTCTCACCGACCCTTCCTGAGGGTCAGTTACCAGGAAAAACTATACGAGATGACCTGCCTACCGTTTGGGCTGGCCTCAGCGCCTCATCTCTTTTCCTCCGTAACGTGTTGGGTCGCGGAGACCTTGCGCGCGAAGGGATTTCGTGTTCTAGTATATCTAGACGACTTCCTTTTGGTCAACCAAGACCAATCCATGTTATGTCTCCAGGCTGCGGAAGCCGTGGGACACTTGGAGCACCTGGGCTGGAAAATAAATTATCAGAAATCGGCTCTGACACCCACGCAGGACCTGGAATACCTTGGCATTCGTTGGAAAACAGTAACAAATACAATGTTATTACCAACAAAGAAAATACTCTGTCTCAACGGTACTTTAGACCGGTTCTTACTGAAAAGTCACGTCAATCTACGCGACTTACAACACCTACTGGGATAGTTAAATTTTGCCAACTTCGTTGTACCCCGGGGCAGGCTACATTGCCGAAAGGTCCAGATGTTTCTACGACATTTCGACACAAACAGGCCACGTCAAAAACAACCGATCCCCAAATTGTGTATCAGGAGTTGAGATGGTGGCGCGGAGCCACTCATCGCACTCTGCCAATACACAAGAAGCCTGCCACCCATTTCCTAGCAACAGATGCTTCGGATTCGGGCTGGGGTGCACAATTGGATGGAACAATAATGTCCGGTATCTGGTCAGCCAATCAGAGACGATGGCACAGCAACAAGAAGGAACTCTATGCTGTAATAGCAGCACTAAAGATAAATGCAAGAAATCTGAAAGGGTCACACGTACTGATCCAATCCGACAATCGAACTTTGATTGCATATATTCGGAAAGAAGGGGGAACAAAATCAGTAGCGTTACTGGATCTAACCTTCAAATTGCTCCAACTAATAGACAAGTACGAAATAACCCTGTCAGCGCATTATCTACCAGGGCGGTACAATACAGTAGCAGACAGGCTATCTCGAGGAAAAGAGCCAGCAGAATGGCATCATCTACCTCAAGCGACGTCACAAGTGTTTCGAAAATGGGGCCTGCCCGAAATAGATCTATTTGCAACAAAGGAAAGTGCTGTTGTAAAAAACTACGTTTCGATAGATTGCAGAGATCGGTCAGCAAGTTATATAGATGCCTTCAGCAGAGAATGGAACTACAGTCTGGCGTGGGTATTTCCACCCCCCAGTCTGTTACCCAGAGTATTGGCACACCTGAACAAGGCAACGGGAACCTACCTAATAGTAGCGCCCGTATGGGCTCGGGTATTTTGGCTTCAGGATCTGAAATCCAGAGCTCTGGACCATCCGTACGAACTACAGAACCTGTCGGAAATTCTGATAGACGTGACAACATCTCAGCTTCCCCCCCAAATGCAGACATTAACCCTGAAAGTCTGGAAAATTGGGGCTGGAGTTCCGAAATAAATGGGTGGTCAATGGAAGAAAAAGAACTACTTAAGAAAAGCTGGCGGCAGTCTACTTTATCCACTTACTTACCAGCACTTAAGAGATGGGTATCATGGTGTTCTAATTTTTTTGTAAATCCTAAATCCCCTAAACCTGCTGATATTGCTCAATTCTTAATATATCTCTTCCAAAAAGAAAATTTATCCTATAGTACTATACTGGTACACAAAACAGCTGTTTTAACCTATTGTGGCCCACAGATAGAACAGCAATCATTTTCAAATTTTATTATAAAACATACCCTTAAAGCAATTGGAGTAACTAAACCAAAAGTAGTCAGAACAACGTTAATATGGGATCCTGTAAACGTTCTAGACTGGCTCTCAAATAACCCCCCTAGAGACACACCTTTTGATATATCTCGTAGGACAGCTACTGTGTTGTTGTTGGCTTTAGGACGCAGAGTTCACGACTTAACCTTGCTCACAATTTCCGATTCATGTTACTTTCATAATGGGGATAATATTTATTTAATACCAAAATTTGGCTCTACAACCGATACGCATCATTACCGCCAATCTGCATGGAAACTTAGTAAACATACCAATAATAACATATGCCCAGTCACCTTAGTTAGGTTATTAGTAAAAACAACTAGCTCAAGAAGATCTGAAGATAAGGGCTTAGATAGTCTTTTCATTACGGTATGTAACAAAACAAAAAAGCCGCGTCACGTACGGTAATTGGGAACTGGGTTCGGACAGTTCTTAAAGATAGTGGCATTGATGCACCACCAGGAAGCTGCAGATCAGCAGTGGCTTCCTTAGGATGGCTAGATAATCAACCAATTGATGAGGTTTTGTCTCGTGGCAACTGGAAATCCTCTAACACATTTTTTAATCATTATTGTCGCGAAATTGATCTCCCCAGGAATAGTCTTAACTCGGTTTTTAATACATTCTCTCCATTATGAGTAAATTAAGTATATACCTACTAATATAATTGTAATGTTAAGTTAATCTGATATATCCTAGATAATATAGTAATTCGTGATTCTATGGAAAACAGTCAAATAACAAATAAATGAGCTCAATTACATAACTATCTCTTTTATTTTATTTTCAGATTACTAACACACAATATACTAATCATCATAGCGTTGTGTTTCAATTCACCAGCAGATAACAAACACGTCTTCATAAACAATGCTGTATGTTTTCCGGAGGCAAATAATATGACGGTTTTACATAAAAATAAAACCGATATTATATGCCGAGAAGGAAAACATACAGCATTGCAGGAAGGCCTTCCTGGTGAAGACTATGAATTGCAAAACGACAGCGAGCGCCGCGTCCTAGCTGGTTGCGCCAGTAGCGCCATCTAGTATCACCGGGTCGTACCACTAGATATAACAGGAACACCGCATCTAAAAGGCTAAGTATACAATGCTTTCTTCATAAACAATGCTGTATGTTTTCCTTCTCGGCATATAATATCGGTTTTATTTTTATGTAAAACCGTCATATTAACGCCTTAAGGATGAGACTCGTCGTTTTTAAGGAAAAAATGGTCATAACTCTGGCAAATGTCTTTCTTTCACACTGAAAGTGCGCTGCCGGCCGCTGCCATCTTGGTGAATTGAGCCTAACTTCAAATATGAACCTATTTCGATTATTCTTTCTTTATTCGAGAAAGTTAACTACTATAATGATTCCATGCAAATTTCATTACGTCCTGATAAATTGTTCCTGAAGAAACATGAATGATGTAAAAAAAATGCAAATAAGTATACTCCGTAGGTACGCTAACACCAATTTCAATAATATTAAAATTATTTTATGCATTTTAGTGTTATTGAAGTCGGTTCAATCTTTTTATATATTTTATAAAATGATCATAAATTCTTTGGAATACATCTATACTCCTGCTTTTTGTGGTGTATCTATACTGACATCCAATCCTCTAGATTTGTTAGGTCTCAATTTATCCTCCGACCTTAATTTCGGACGATCCATTGAGTCAAAAGTCAAAATCTCTGCTAAAAAACTTGGTATCTTGAATAAGGTGAGGCGGTATTTCACAAAGGAATAGCTGTTGAATCTTTACAAAGCTCAGGTTCGACCCTGCATGGAGTACTGTTCTCACCTGTGGGATGGCTCTGCCAAATATCAACTTGACTCTTTGGATTCGCTAGACAGACGCGCTCGCAGGATAATTGACGATAATGACCTAACAAATGAAAAACTGCAACAATTGGATCATCGTCACCTAGTTGCATGCTTATCGGTTTTTTACAGATTGTTCCACGGTGAATGCGCTCAAGCACTTTTTGACCTTGTACCACCATCCCCATGGGCGCTGGCAGCAGGGTGCAAGGGGGTGCACCCCCCACGAAAGAATATACATAGAAAAAATACATAAGTATGCTTTTGATTAGCGAAACATACTTAATCAAATACCCGCGTGTTTTGAATTTGACATTACATTTATTTACATCAAATACATGTATAATTCTATAGTTTAAGTTAATAGTAAAATGTGTAGATGCCGATGCACCCCCTTGAAAGTAACTCTGGCGGCGCTCATGACCATCCCCTTTCTTTTACCGGACTACCAGGCGGTGGCAGGGTCTCCACCGCTTTAACGTTGACACTCCAACTTGCCGCACTAAGCGTTTCGCATCTTCTTTCCTCATGCGCACGGCCAAGCTGTGGAATACCCTCCCGGACAACGTTTTCCCTGATAAATATAACTTGGTTGTATTCAAGTCTAGATTGAATAGGCATCTTATGGGTAAGCGCGTTCCATCCTAGACCACATCTTCACTTACCATCATGTGAGATTGTGGTCAAGCGCAAGTAAACCTATCGCATCGCTGTCGCATCGACACATGAAAGGGGACACCCGGGCTCTCCAGTGGGATCTGCACCAGCAGCTCGTCAGTACCTTGCCTTTGAGCCCGCCACCGGGGGATGCATTATAGCCCCCCTGGAACCAGACACGGTGCTCACGGGGATAGGGTCCCCGCCGCCGTCCTCCTCGGAGTCACCGCCGTACTCAATGGATGTCCTAGGGCCCACGCCCCGAACGTCCAGCGACTCCGAAGAAAACGACTACTGTCTACAACAACCGAGACCGAAGCACAGGGAAGCTCAGTTCAAATGTTCAAGAAAATCCAGACGATGGGTTTTTATGTATTGGCCTCACTTGTCATTGCTTAACCAACGCTAGATTATGTCAAATACAACATATTTAGCAAAATATTTTTCCCTTTTTGGCCGTTAAAATTTTATCATAGGAATGAGTAAAGATATTTATTTATTTTTAATGCACAAAGTTGTCTATAGGCAGACTTTTCATAATACACTCCTTTACAAAAGAACGGGCACCTTACAGTCATTAGCTTTTCTATGGATAATATTAATATTTTTAGTATTTCATTAGCTTAGATGACTAGAAATTTATTATTATCAATGAGAATATAGGTTTTGACCTTAGAGGAAGGATCTATATAGAGTACGCGTTTGTCTATAGCCCCATTAAACAAAGCGTAGGCAGATTTTCCTCTACGAGGCCGGTAAATTGAACTATTAGTATGTATTTTATTAGTATGTATTTACAAAAAAAAAGTATATAAGTATTAGTATCAGTTGTCTGGTTTCCATAGTACAGGCTCTGCCTAGTTTGGGATTGGATGACCGTGTGTGGAATGTCCCAAGATATTATTATTACATTATTATTATTTAAAGTTATATTACAAGAGTTATATTGATATTTATGTGATAAGTAGTAATAGGTTTGATCTGTCACAAGCGCAAATGTCGATAAATACAGCTGACGGTATAGTACCTTTTGTCGTGTACCTGATATGTATGTATTTGTATGTTCTTACCTGTGCCTACGGTTCTTACTTGCATTTAAGCATTCTATAGTACTTGTACTGATTTTTGTTCTGTGGTTTTGACACTTAAATCATGAAATCAGTGTTTCAGTAAATGAAAACAGTGAGCCGTATTAAAATGAAATTTTTTATGGGTATAGTGAAATTAAGACTAAGAGATTTTTATGGAATTTTAATAAAAAAAGATTAAATACTAAAATTTAATAATGAGTGTGACCTCCTCTTGCAGCAATTACGGCATGTAATCTTCTTGGCATGCTTTCCACTAGACTTTTGATGGTGTCCTGTGAAATGTGTTCCCACTCAGCCGAGATCACACGTTTCAGCTCCCTGATGTTTTGTGGAGGTGGTTAGACAGATCGTACTCGCCTTTTTAGGAGGTCCCAGACGTTCTCAATGGGGTTAAGATCGGGACGCCCCGCTGGCCAATCCAAACGACGAATACCGACCTCTTGCATTTAAGTATCTACAGCGCCAGAACGGTGGGCCCTAGCATTATCGTCCAGGTAAATGGCATCTTCACCAATTACAGCCAGTGCGCGTTGTGCATGTTGACAAATGATTTCTGTTATGTACCTTTGCGCATTTAGTGACCCATTTTCAATGAATATTATCTCAGTACGATAGCTAGAACGTACGATACTAGAGGTGGTCGTTTCAACGAAAAGCTATTTAAAAAGTCTGCTTTTCAAAAAAAGCGCATAAGCACGCTTACAAGTATAAGTCGATATCGTTTTAACGTTGATAGCAACTATGTTGCAACAAACTAATCCGTTGGCCTTACTATGATTGAAAAACAACCTTATGATAATAGATATAAGACTCAATTTAAATACGACAAAGAATAAACACAATAATAAGCGGCAAAATTACGTTGGACAATTTATAATACGTTTTTAAGCACGCTCTTTTAGATACACTTACAACGTTAGTATGCTTTGCGCTGTCAACGTGTAAGCGTCGCGTCATTTGTTGTAAATATTTTCGCGCGCGATCCTACGTTGGGTGTTGCGTTGCGTAGTTGGGGAATAAATATTGCGTGAATCAATGATATTAAAAATCATAGATATGAACCGTAATTAAAATATTTTCTTATACATATATAGTTAGGGTATGGTCCTTTTTTTGTACAGTACTTTGTGTATTTTCTAAATACGCATGAAGGCATGTTACTTGATTTTCAAAGGCACACGTCACATTCGTTACATTTTATCGACGCGTGACTTACTGCTAGTTCACCCAATTTGGGTGAATTTCGATGTTTCACTTTTCGTGCGCTAATGGCATATCTTATCTATTGTATTAAATATCATCGGTATAATAAACAGTGAGTTGTGACGGTATGAATATCTGCATTGGTACGCTTTTTCAATACCAGACATCCGCGTTTAAAAGACGTAGTAACGTTTTCTTCAACGAGCAAAAGCCCGCCCATAACATAACAGACCCCCCACCATAAGGTGTGATTTCTTCAAAACAGACGTCGGCATAGCGTTCTCCTGGTCTTCGTAACACTCGCCGACGTCGTTCCTCACCATGCAGACAAATTCGAGCCTCATCCGAGAAGAGAACGTTACTCCAGTTACGTAGTGTCCAAGATAGGCAATTTCTAGCGAACCCCAATCGAGCAATGCGGTGCTCACGGAGTAACTTAGGGGCCCGCGCTGGTCGTCGACTGCGTAAATCAGCTGCTAAAAGCCTCCTCCTCACAGTCCATAGGCTAACTTGCGTTCCTCGCACCTCTTCAAGGTTTCTTTTGAGGTCTATGTAACTCCATTTGCGGTTCCTCAGCGCCTGAGTCACTAAAAAGCGGTCGTCTCGTGGTTGTGTGCAACGTTTTCTCCCAGAACCTTGCCTTCTCTGAACGGAACCTGTCTCTTGGTATCGAGTCCAGGTTCTTTGGACGGTTGAACGACTCACGCTTAACCGCTGTGAGACGTAACACTGGCTACACCCCTCTTCCAGCAGCGCTATAATTTTACTAGCTCTTATTGCTTTTTCTGCCATTGCAATAGACACAAAGATATTTGTTTTAAATCACAAAAAGGCAGGATTATGCGCCAAACATAAATTATTCTACTAAAAAAAAACAAGAAGTTAATTTTAGTTACCTTATAACCTTTTACCCGAAAACCCGCGAAAAGTAAGTAAAAAGTCACAAACTGAAAACGGGATTATTTTTTTTTTAACAAAGGCTTCGAATTTGGAATGAACTTTTTTTCATAGGCAGACTGTTTATTAAGTGCCAGTAACATATTTTGGCTATTAAAACCTCCTTAGAACTTAATTATTACCAATAATGTAGAAAAATCAAAACCGCCCGTTTTTTTGCAAAGGAGTGTATAAGAGTAAGAATGCAGCTTAGGTATTTCTTGAAATTTCAGACTTAACCATGCTGACTTATCCTAATTAATCGGATTTTGACGACAACCCAAGGTTCTTTTCCTATGATCCTAAATTTAAAAATACCTTATACCTATTTAACTTTCACCAAAAATATTATCGGAACTCATCGACAATAAAATATCGATAGTGTCATGCACTATCCTCGTTTACTTAAAATTGACGTCATCTCTTGTACAGACAGTGTTGTCACTGTGTGTGAATTTACTTGTGTGCGTATAGATTATGTTAGTGTTTGATAATATTGTGGTGTGCCTGCGTAGCGACGTGGCGAAAAATGCATTAGTAGTAGATAGTATTAGTGTGAGTTACCTCGTCCCCCGCGCAGAAAGTGACAGACTTTTTCTCATAGCGAATACTGCGCGTGTCGTCTCCTTTTGGATTAATACTCTAAGGAATTTTTCACTCTATTTGACACTGACAGACAGACCGCGATCTGCAGCATTGTTGTTGGCAAAATCATCGATGTCATCGACAGTGTGACCGTTTTTGGTATATTCGATACCAAATTGGTAGAATTTGGGCTCCACAATTTTGATTTAGTATTTTTTTGGTATAATTTCAAATGTTAGTATATTTTGGTAAAATTTTAACTAAAAGGACATTTTGTAGTGTATTTTTTGGTAAATTTCATTCATTCATTCAATTTCACTTGTGTAGTTTTGTCTTTGTCTGTTTACCGAAACTGTATGATTTATCTCTTTTAGACAGTTACTTTTAGTTCTACAATGCGTAATTCGTTGTTGCATTACTTATTTCTTGCACGTTCGGATGGGTAATTAATGGATGGATTATCATAACACTACGGCTACTCGGTTGGCAACAAACAATGCCGACTGTTAAGAGATGTAATAAGAGCAAAAAAAAAGATATCGATATAACATCGTTGTAATCATAGTAAGAATAATAAATTGCCCGAAATGATGTAGGTTTTATTTAAATAGAAAATAAATCCATGGGTTCTTTTATGACACCGCTCTCTGATGAAAAAGATATTGTACTTAATCTAGAAAAATATTAATTTGATAGGAATTATTTCGATATGTATGTACTTAAGTACTTACCTTCTATATATATACCTAGATACATACTTATAAAAAATGTTGGCGAAATTTGTAATACAAATTTTTAGGCTTCCATACCTAAAAGGTAAAAAAGGAACCCTTATGGAGAAACTACGTCTGTCTTTTTGTCTGTCACACCTACATTATATATTTCAGGAACCACTGACGCTATCGATTTGAAACCTGGAATAGTTTTATATCTTACTTACTCAACCTCATCGCAAATGCATCACGTACGTATTTTATAATGACTGTGGCGTCACCTTTTAAGTTCTGCCAGGATACCAGCGCTGTGTTGTAATTTATTACGGCACAGCAATATGCTGAGGCAGCATCCTGTTTCGCCTCACACAACTAGCTGTTTTTTTTCATTTGTAATTTTTCTATTTAACTTGTATGTTGGTCAAATAAAAGTATCTTTTTTTTTTCTTTTAAATGAAAAGAAATTATTTTGTTTTACTTTTTTTATAATGAGGGTCGAAAGCGTTTAATAAAATGATATTTCCAAAAAAAACCTCGACAAACAAACTTAGTTTTGAGTATTTTTTTCCTATCTGATATGTTAGACGCATATATTAAAATAACTTAAATACGTCCAAAAATGGTATGGAACCCACGGTGCTCGAGTCCGACTCGCACTTGACCGTTTTTTTTAGTATAATTTTAGTATAATTCTGCATAAATATTAGTATTTTTAGTACTGAAATCATATTCTTTTAGTTGATTACCTTTTTCTGAAACGGTCACACTGGTCATCGACTATAATGTATAGTATATCGATGACTATAATCGATGGAGGCCATGTTTTTTTTTCTTGAAAAGTGAAGTGATTTTAGCTTTTCATCCTTCGTTAAGGGGGTAACAACGGTAAAATTGCAAAAATAGCCTTAGTTTAAAGAGTTCGATGGATCAATCCGCTATTGCATTGGTTATGAAAATTATATGTACTTATACCTCAGATCTTCAGCAAACAGTTTTATTGATTAGATATTGGATTAAATATAATGTTTTCAAGCAATATGTATTTAAAAAATGTACTACGTTGGATATGAATTGTGTTAGCGCTAAATATCCGTTCATCGGATAGACGTCAAACTTGGACTATAAAAAGCATAATAACCTATTCTACAATTTGTATTGATTACATTTCTTAATTTCATTCATGTTTTACAAGAAATTATAGAAAAACCACGTACGCGATGCATTTCCCCTTGCAGCGCCCCCGCGATCTCCTTCCATCAGTCTTTCGTGGACTGTTATGGAGGGTGGACGTGCTCGAATTTTTTTTAACAAGACGAATTTAATTTAAATGATTTTGAACATGTTTTTAATTAAGATATGTTACATATGGTATAATTATAACATTATAAATCATTGCAAAAGAATTCTATACTTCTATATTTAATTAAAGATATATTTATAGTAATACCATATTTTTGGTTCATCATAGAATATGCGAAGTATCGTTGCCGAGTATTATGCCTAACTTCCTAACTTTTAAAGCGAATCAGAGTCATATATGATCTTACTAATTGAAATCGTATTTAATACTGTGTAGGTCGACAAAATGACATACATTACGATATCCTTTACATTATGATTTTTTTTTGTCAAAACATGAACGGTGTTATTATTACTATCATGTTGGTTTTTGCAACTTAGCAACGAGTCGAGTACCTGGGTGGTTGGCTTGGTAGTGAGCGACACGCTTACCTACGGACAGTTGCATTGGACAGTTGCTCGTCTTTTGAGACATCTGGATGGTTAAGTTGGAAGGGTACTCGTGTGCTATCTAGGTGGCGCCACTTTAATCTTAGATTTCTTCCGGTATGTAAAATAAGTAGAAGGTCACTGTAGCTGGCAAAAAAACTATCGGACCAAGAGGCTATAATTATAGTTTTGGATGACAGGGACAGGAAGAGACTTTTCTATGGGTGGGTGCTTCGATTACTATCAGGCAATACCTTGTTACTTAACTAAGTTGCGTAACAATAAACTGTTGGTGTTGTTGGCAGGCACGAGAAAAAATACCACCGCGTTAAAATGTTACTTACTCTAAAACCAGATTGCTTATTAGAATCAATGTAAATTAAATATCTAAGTGTGCTAAAGAATAAATAAAATAAAATAAAATGTCAAATGCTCCGCGTAGTTCAAACCCCGCGATGGGTACAGAACTCAAGATGAAGTTACGTTACGTACTTTCGCGGTCACGAACGCTATACCAGTTTTCAATCAAAAACTATTTTGATTGAAAAATTGTATAGCGTTCGTGTCCGCGATAGTACATAATATGACGTTACACTAAAAAAGACTATTACTGAATTCGTGCGTTCAAACAAACAGTGCTACGGATTCCTTTGGCAGCCACGTATATTGAATAACAGCACAGGTCCGTTGATTTTGTAGTTTGCTACCCTGGCCGCTGACCTTAAGGTCTTGGGGTCGATTCCCACACAGGACAAACATTCATGTGCGTGAACATAATCTGTTTGTCTTGGGTCTGGGTCGTTTTTACCTGTACTTAATTATGGAAAAAGTTAAGTATCTTATCATAGTTTCAGTTCGATGACCACTATGGAGTCGATCACGGAACTCATCTACATCATCATCAGCAGCCGAAACGTCCACTGTTGAAAAAAGGCGCTCTCTCCCTTAGAGGGAAGGGGTTGCCATAATCCCCACGCCTGGCAGGCGGTTTGGGATCGCAGATAGGTGGTAGGTAATCCAATAAAAAGACGCTGCTGCTCGTCTTCTTGTTTTTCCTTAGTCGCCTTTTACGGACACCCAACGGGAGGAGATGGCAGGCAAAAATATCTGCTAGTTGTTTTTGCTTTAAGCTATTTGTTTGTGTTCAATCACAAATATCCTTAATTAATAAATATTACCAACATATCCATTTACATTTAAAAAAATTACGTTAATTCATGTCAAAACTAAGATTTTTTCAAATTAAGATTGCTCAGAGAAATTCTAGGGTAGGCAAAGTATTTTTGTCAATATGGAGCCGCTGAATAAACTTATTAATGTTTTGAAATGCAAAAATATGTCTATAGTATTTGCTTGCTTATAGATATTTGAAATGGTATACTAGCATACTTAAAATAGGTAAGTAGCATAATTTTTTTTTGCCTACCCTCTGTGCACGCCACTGGGTGCTATTATTCTTATCAGGGAACTAATTGTCGCAATAAAAATAATTTATGATTTTTGGGTCTGCACGACTTGGGTCGACGTTGGGTATCTGGTCTTGAGTAAGGTTGGAAGCTAGCAGGCTTCCAAGATTCGGGTACTTGTGCCGCTCTTAAAGAGAATATACGCATTAGAATAGGAAACATTACAGTTACACGCTTCTTTAATAATACTGCTAGCATCTCATCAGGGCCACTGGCATGCATTGCAGCATTAAGTCACTCTCTTTGTCATACTCGAACATCGCAATCAATCATCAATTTGGTTTCAGTTTATTTTTCCAGGGATCAAAAAGCTCAAATATCAGATGGATGTTTATGGGTTAGAGAATTTGGAACTAATTTAGGAAATATGTTAAAAAGGTCCCTATTTAAGAAAAAAACTATATTTAGAAGGCTCTGTTAAACGCTTTCGTTTTGACTTGCAGAACAGAAACCTTAGAACTTTGTGCATAGTTTCATTTCAAGTACGCTTACAGTAATCACGGCAAGACGCTGGGCAGTAGCTATTTTTATGTTTATGTATTCAGAACCCACAACTGTACTTGCGCAATGGTTCGTCAACCCTAACTTCAGATACACAAAAATCTGCTGTGACTATAAGTTATAAGTAGTACGAATGTATATGGATTCCGAATGGCAGGCACAATGTATTCAGCTGGGTCGAAGTGCGTTTCGGTTGTAACCGGACCTAATAACTACCAACAATAGAATATAAGTATGTATAAGTCTCACTAGTCAGGCATTGGCCATTCTATAATAGACGGACTGAAACTTTGATATGAATAAGAATAATAATCATTTATTTGCGTAGAATACAGATTTTGAATATGAAAGAAGTTTGGAATATGAAATGCAATAATCCGTATCCTGATACAACACGTCAACTACGTTACCATTGTAAGTGGTTGGGTTGTCAGATTGTAATTAGGTGGCACGTCAAGGTATAAATCAAGATATAAAACAGTGGGTTAGGTACCGTTATTAAACTGCATGGAATATGCAAAATTAACAAAACTCCGTTCGACACATCTGCATATTTTTAGTCTATGATTTTTCAAATGTAATATTCATATTTGCTGGTAGCGCCCTCTACGATGACAACTCTCGGCCGGAGCGGCCAGATTCTCAAGGTCATTGGCGCATGTTACCCCCTTAAAGTATTCTATAGTCTAACTGCCGCACTCACAAACGCCAATTAACTTTAATTCCAATTAAGTCACGTTTTAGAATTAATTTATTTCGATTGTCAGAGCCATCTAAGATTATTTTCAATTATTAAATACGAGATAATTGTTATCTCCACTCACTATCCGGGTATTAATGCATAATGATCACTAACTATAATTGACGTTTGTAGGTCTGCGGTCAATAAGTTTTCATTGATGACTTTATTAACCGACTTCAAAAAAGGAGGTTCTGCATTCGACGCGATGTAGGTATGTTATAATAACGCGTAATATTCATATAAGGAAGTATATGTGGGCATCTAACCAAACGATATGAGTATGTATGTATGAGGTTTGTTTGCATGTATGTAGGTTAGTCCAGCGATTTCGGTGCCAGCTGGTGCCAGCGTTAGTTTACATGATGTGTTTAGCACCGATTTCTAGTATTATTAATATACAGTGTACACCGTGCTAGTTACAAGCGCATGAACTCGACGGACGACAATTAATATTCCCTTGAATTGGCTTAGGCTCAATTCACACCAGAACGGCAGCGGTCGGCAGCGCACTTTCAGTGTGAAAGAATTTAAACTTTATCTACAATACGTGAAAGATCAGCGATACGAGGCGCACGGGCGGCCGTGAGTGGCGCCACGTTTTTCAAGCGATACTGATCTATTAGTATTGTAGATAAAGTTTAAAATTCTTTCACTGAAAGTGCGCTGCTGGCCGCTGCCGTTCTGGTGTGAATTGAGCCTTACTGCTTGCGTGTAAATGTGAAATGGACCTAAGTACCCATACACACAGATAATATAGCAGAAGTTTTTAGTCGATTTTAGAATCAACAAATGTATGGGAGTTGCACCAAAACTGTGTAAGCGTACGTCGTAACTACTAATGTTAGAAAAATGAAAACACATTTTTAAATGACCTCTTTTATTTTGTATTGATACAGATATTCGTAACCAAAACAAAAAAAATAATGCAGATTAAGTCACGCCCTGTAATACATTTAAATACCCATTGGCTAGCCGCAACGGTCAATAATATTGTCAATATTCTACCCGTGCGACTTAACTGTGCACCTGGCGCTATGAAGTCGCATTCCAGCGAGGTGCACAGTTAAGTGGGGCGGGTTGTAGAATATTGACAATAATTGACCGTGTGCGGCTAGCCATTGGTTATGAGCTGCAAACTTTTCCCTTTATCTATATCACCTATTTCTCAATTGCACACCTAATTCACTGAGGACAGACACCAGCTTGGCCGCTACAAAACTAAGTAATTATTTACACGAAGTCACCTGTCACATGAATAATTTGCATTTAATAGGTCGAATCAACATTAAATTTATATATTAAACATGCTTAAACACGTTTTTGGCTTAATAATAATAAGTTAATATTATTTAGAGGTCACAAATTTATTTAGCATAAGTAAAAAAGTGATAGCAAGGCCCACCATACACCAAAAACTACTTAGTTCTTGTAGTAGGATATAATTGTGTATTTTGTTGGTATAATTACCTACAAGGTTCTCTGCAACTTTAGTACCTTATAATAAATATTTAAGTCATGTTTTGATGCATGTAACTACATAATAATATCCAGGTAACCAGACGGCTGAGCCTACAAACTAGCTTGATACAAATACATCTATAATTTTTCTTGTAAATACACACATAAATAGATAAATAATACCTAGACAAACAGCCATGTCCAAACACACAAATGTTTTGTCCTGGGCGTGGGTTGACATCGAACCATTAGGTCTCTAACTGCTAGACCAAAGAGCCTGTCATTGTGGTATAAATAATGATTGATATATATCTAACAACTATAGTTTTGGTGTGTGTTGTGCCTAATATTTATCGAATTATGTATTAACATTTAGGTACCTAAAAAAGATTAAAGTAGTGAATAATCTATAAAAATAACACTTAATCTATATTTTTATGAGATCGTAAGATTTTGCGTCTTCTACAGACGATACTAGCACAAATTACTTAATATGTAGTTACTTCGGTATTAGGTAGTAAGTATGCTATCCTGCATAGCTGAGTTTCTATTGTGTTTGATATCACATGTTGATGTGCAGTGAGCATTTGCGGGCTTTAAGCCGCAGAAACCATCATTACACCAGAGTTCACCCCACCCGCGGCGTACCTATAAATAAATTATTTATACATGGGATGTGTTCTGAAGAATACAGTATAGGACTTTAGTATATCTTTATGCCCAATGTGGGCTTATTTCGGACCTACACAAGTACAGTACAATAGAGTTTTAACAATAGAATTATTTTATAGTGTCAACTGTTTGCCGAGACCGACCGATGAGAGTTTAAAACCTCTTATCAAATCGCTAAACAATGAAGAACAGTCCCATCATATTTTATAGTGTAGCTAACGAATTAGTCAGCAAAAATAATATTGTTAAATCAATCTTATTCACGAAACTCAGCTTTGTTATAAATAATCCCTATAAATATTATCCAAGTAAATAAAAACTAAATAATATATAAAAATAAAGTAGCTAGGTCAAAATTATCAGATAGGTATACCTAATTTGAATAACAACTAGGAAGTCGTCGTATCTTTTAAGACACACTGAGGGTGGCCAAGGACTTCCTGTTAACGGTTTAAGGAAAGTAGATAAACATACTAATTTATATTTTTGATATATCTCTCGGAATGGTACAATATCAATAATGAAACCAACTTAGCTTGGAATGTTGAGCGACAATTAACAACATTACCAACTACTAGACCAATAACTATAAATTAAATCATAATCAACACGATAATTTTAGTTTGATGCCATATTTTTACATGATTGGCATCTCACACAAGTTTTTACATCTTATTGGTAACTTTCATATTGAAATAAAAGAAAACTAAAACCTAACACAACTTCTAAGTACCTATTAAATTATTATCTTCTCTTATTTGATATGCCGCAGAAAACACTACTTAAGATTTATTTATAATATTTAGCTATGAAGGTATCGTAGAAATATCTATTAATCAAATATTTAATCAATCAGAAATCTATGCTACTTGTAGGAGAGATTTAAATCACATTTTGTAACCCTGCAACGATTTATGGTTCAATCATGTATGATTTAAGACTGGTCTCGTGTGGAAATACCCTGTGGGGAAAAATACTTAATATTAATCAAGTAATCGACAGTAGGTAAGTATCTATAACTAGTAATTTCTAATAAAGTTTATTATTTTATTTATCTAATTTAATCTACAAGATTACAGCCTACTGTAACCATGGAAGATCAAGTGTAAAGTAATATTGAAATTAAATAACATCCAACCACTTTCCAGAAGCGGAGGTTAGGGATATGTATCAATCTTTATAAAGCAATTGTACAGTAAAAAAATCTTTCTTTTTGTTATTTGTAGGGTACCATACTGCTTGCTTTATAAGTCTGTAAAATCACTATTAAATATATTTTTATCTCTTTACAACTTTTTGTATTTATATTAGTGGCTGTATTTTGTAAGTATATAATAATAACCCTTCGTAGTTTGACTTTTATCGATGGTGGCCATTTATGTATTTATTTGATGATTGCCTAGCGTGTTACTATATATAAACACGGCAGGCATACAGTCCCTTGCAGTTATTGTATAGCTTCACTCAGTATTGTTACCCGCATAGATCTATTATTAATTAATTGTACTAGATTAAGGCTGGCCACACATATTCGTTTTGCATCTCAAGTGGTACGATTCCGAATGGTCATTTCCGATAGTGTGTGACGGTACATACAAAATGTATGCAAGAGCTGTATTCCCCATGTCATCATTAGGTTATTCCCGTATGATTTCCCCGAACGCCACCCCACAGGGTGGTGTTCAAAACGTATGTATGTAATTTTTTCTTTGTGGAAAAAATACTCTAGTTAATGCATTTCATATAGATTTACTAGATTTGACTACACCAACACGTAAAACGAACCTGTGTGGCCAGCCTAAACGTAACGACGAAACACGTTCAAATTACTATAAAAAATTAGCTCGTTCTAGTTTGGAATTTAAACAAATTAATTTTAAACAATTTTAAACAAAAATTGTCTGCAAATGTTTTAAACGTCATTATATAATTTATAAGCTTTATTTTTATATTAGGTATTTCGCAGTCACCGCTTATGATTATTCATCTAGTAGTAATAATAGATCGATGGTTACACGTAACAATCTACACATTGTGCTAAATACAAATATGTAACAGCAGACCTGTTTAGTGGATCAGAATAAACATGACAATTCGATATACATACGATGTACTTAATGTTTAGTAATACTAGGTATAAGATCCCACTCAACAGCTGCATCGTTAACTAATATCGGTAGAAAATTTAATGTTTGCTAAGTCATAATAATTATTGGTAACATTTTGTTACCGTTAACTGAAACTTTATCATTGCTTATTATCCGGTATTTTATGAAGGTGAAATAGTGGGGAACTAAGCGATGAGATAAGACATTTTCAACAAGTAGGACGTACTACCGTTACAAAATTATCACTATATTAGTTAATTACAATGTTAAGTTATACCATAATATAACGTTAAATATTCTATCGATTATTATTCTTGTAATTCTAGCTCATAAAGATAAATATGTTAACGTTACTAAGGTAACTTATTCAATTTGATGGTACGTGGCTTTATTTATTATGATATTTTGTAACATATTCAAGCCCTGGTCTGGACTTCACCCCGCTGCAGGGTATCCAATGTTCTTGAAACCGCCAACATCCTTTTGAAGAGACAATTGGTTGCCAATATAAGTACCTGAAAGAAATACAAGCAATTTAAAAAAAATATTAGACAAGTTATCTACAAGCTAAGCGTACATTGCGAAACAATTTATTTTTATGTCCAGGGACACCCTGAAACAACTCCACACGCGCTCTTTATCCCAAACTAGACAGAGTCTGTACTATGGAAACCAGACAACTGATAGTAATTCTTATATATGTATTTTTTTTGTTTAAGTTCGCCTTTAAACTATTTGTGAATAAAGAATAAATAAATACACACATAAATAGATAAATAACCTATTAGGTGTCCAGGCATTCGAAAAACGGGCCTGTCAAACCGAAATAATGTCCGGCCGAAGAAGATTAGAAGCCTAGAAAAGTTACAAATCCCTATTCAATTTAAAATTTATGATGTCTAGAGGTGCCACGTTGCCAAGATTTTTAGTAAGTCTTGTATATGTGCAAGTATAATGTAGTCTAGTTGCTTTAATACAACTTCAGTTCAGGGCAGCAGGAAACAGCTTGCTGTACAACTTGTAGTAATAACTTTGTGTAATTGTTCCCTAATGGTATGATGGTCAATAGTTTGATTGTCTGGAATATAAGAAGCGTCGAACGGGCATCTAAAAATAGTTCCTCCGACTCTAAAAATAGTTCCTGACCCGTCCCCGGTCGTATATTGACGTATCAACCTTATGTCAAGTAAGATGATAATAATATGTACTGCAAATAGAGGTGGTGGTAGGGTACCCCTCATCAGCAGTCGAAATACGTCCACAGCTGGACAAAGGCCTCCCTCTTAGAAGGGAGGGGTTGTCATAATCCTCACGATTGGCAGTCGGCTTGGGGATCGCAGTATAGGTGGTAGGTAATCCAATAGAAAGACCCGTCTTCCTGATTTCCCTTAGTCGCCTCTTACGAACACCCAACGGGAGGAGATGGGAGGGTGCTATTCTTAACCCGACACCCCACGGGCAAGGGTAGGCCCCTGATCGTCGTTAAACTCACCTTTATTTCAGATCTTAACGGTAGCACGGCGACGAGCCACCAGAGCCACTCAGGGCCGTCGGAGGATAACCACCAGTCCTGTTCAAAATTTTCTCTGGGCAATCTGCCAAAGGTGGTCTCTATGTCCTCCAGCACATCGCTTTTAAGCTGCATCAACCACATTAGCGCCTTTAACATAACATGGGTCCCCATCAACCTTAATTCTAGCACTTCCCGTACGTCTACTGGATGAGCGTCCTTTATTTCTCTGATTCTCGCTACCTCACACCTGCAAGTTAATAAATTGTGAATTATTGTTTTATGATATTTGCGCGAATATTGCACATTTAATTGAAACTAATATTAAGGATTGTATCGCGATTTTATTTAATTTTACTTTCCCAGCGTTTAACACTTGACAGCAATCATGTACACGGGAGTAGTGTGTTGGTCTGAGGATACCTTCAGATCTAGATTTTCTTATCTTATAGTAATAATAATAGTTCTTCCATTCACCCCTATTTCTGGCATTAATTTCCCAATCCCCACAAAACGCCCGCAGCTCATCTAGATCAGATATAGATCTACTATTTTTTTTTTGTTAGTCTAATCAACGCAATTAGAGCTTTCAGTCTTGTAGTGGGATGCTTTATTTTGGAATTACTGCAAGACAGAAACATATGGACTTCAACCAATTCCACGGATCTCAGTGGCTATTTTTTTGCTTTCTAAACCTTCCCAGTAATGAAGATCTGGTCTGAATTGATCTACTGGTGTTCGAGCCTATAAGAAGCTAATATTGATTTATATGTTAAAAGTAGGAATTTAACACAAACCCATCTCGCACGTCTCTCTCTATTATTGTGAACCGTGATACGCCCACAGTTGACAGGATCGAACGTCCGTCCTCGAACTGCACGCAGTCTCGGACCTCCAATATCTACAAAAACACGTAACAAACCATTGCTTTAAATAAATTTACATGGTTATAAATTATATATTTTTATGCTAAATAAATTCCTTAATGCATCGAAGACCCAGACACTGCTTACAAATGTACGTTTTGAGACGCTTTTATCAATACAGGGATGTTTTTTTTTAATTCAATCAAATAGGTATTGGTAGGTGACAGGTAGGTAGGCCCCTTGTGTAAGGGACCGTTCAAGTAGGTTTCACACATCGATCTAAAATTTATATTTAATAGTAAATCGCGAACAAAATGAAAAAAAATATGGTAGTGGTAGGTATGTGTTAACACCTAAAGTAGGGCCAATTTAATAGATCACATTGACATCTGTCAGTTTTAGCTTCATAGTCAGGTGACCTGCTTAAAAACATCAATTAAAGTGAATGAATCAATACAGACTTCAAACATATGTGAATTGAATTCAATTATTATGAAAAAGTACCCAAAGGTATTATAATTTTATTTAATAAAATTAGCATTGGAATTCCCATTACGTATTATTTTCTATCGTCTATTAATTTAAGGAACAAAATAAGACAAGTACATAATTAAATAAAAAATAGCATTTATTCAGTTGAACTATCAGTAGCCTGATTCTCGTAATCAAAACAATAACGTTAACGTAGCGACTCAGTCGTTTAAACACTTTTCGTATTCACGTCCGTCGATTTTACTTCAACGGCAACGATTTAAAAGTCGTTCGATTAAACTATCGTTAGAGCGCCGAGCGTATTCTGGTATAATAATCGTCGTTCAATCGTTTTATAACGTTGACTAAATGGTATTCTCGTATGAAAATGACGTCACTACCGATCGGATGCCAACGAGTAAGCGTCAAATTCCGCGATTCAAGAGTCGTTGAACAAACGTTGGTTAATTGAGACGATTTTTGCTTTTCTTCTTCTTGTGGTGCGAGTCATAGTAATAAAATAACTTTTAAATGAGCCACGGACTTACGTATTTACTATCAAATTCGTCTGCACATCAAGAAATACAAAAAGAAAGCTGATAAGGCGAAATATGTAAAATATAAACAAATACTTACAATTTGGGATATGGAACGCGACTAGGCATGATAGAGCTCATGTTAGAGATATATTGATTGTAGCACTAAGCTGGAACATGAGAGCTAGGAGTGAGTGAGTGAGACGAAAATAGGATCGTACGCTGTGAGTGAAGAGAGTAATTAGAAGATAGTGTGAGCGAGATGGTTTTAAGGTAAACATAATTAGAGTAAGAGAGATAGAATAAACTAATAAATAGAGAAAAACACGTATTTTGATTAATAAACAATTAGTATGTTTGTGGAGGGAACGGAAACGAATTAATCTCGAGTTTCCCAAAGCCTAAGCTCTTAGCTTATCTCCACTTATCTCACAAAACTCCTACCACGACCAAAAATTGATTAGAACGACATCTATCAGGGAATAGCAAAACGTACAGAACAATGACTCGTTGACTAATCGTTTAGTTTCGATCCAATTGAGTTGAAGTCCTATCGAACTACGTATATGGTATACGAGAATACCGATTTTGGATAGGACTTCGATCGAACAACAATAAAACGTCAACGAAATTTGGACTGTTTGTTATTACGAGAATCGGGCTACAGAACTGTAACTAGTATTGTCATCACCATCACTGCTGTCAGTACTCAGGGATATTATCTATAGGTATGTACATCTCGTTAAAAATCTTGTAAAAATATTTTCTTTGTTTTCTTTACGACCTTTCTCCAGTATTCAGTGAATAAGGGTTCACTGACGCAACATTATAACGACGTTCAATTCTCTTTAGAACAGAAATTGTTTATTATGTTTAAATGGTTTATCCGTGAGAGTCAATCGTAAAATTACCATCTTTTGTCATTATTAAATTAAATATGTAATCATAATTGAAAAGTAATAATTGTGCAGTTCTAACTTCGAAAAAATTAATAATATTTTATGGCCGCCGTGACAAGGTTACGTGTCAAATTTTGATGAAGTGCCAGATGTGATCTATTAAATTGGCCCTACCTGTCTCGGGTGTCATAACGAGCGGCAGTGCTGTGAAGCTGTCAATGTCCCGGCTTATCTCATCATCATCATCATAAGCCATCGATATAATATATAAACTAGATGAACATTCACGAACAAAATGACAACTAAAATGCGGCCGCTGATGTTGTAAACTTATATGTGCTGGTGGCGGAAACGTGAACTAATGATTTTATAATGACAATGACTTGTAGTTTGACAGTTTCATATAGACAGTGGCGACACTCCTATCGGCAAAAATGAATTTGTCGGGATGTGGCTTGTAAAGAAATAGCGACACAAGGGCGCTATTTCTCGCTACCACTTTTTGAACCGTGACACCAAATCTAGTTTATATATTATATCGATGTCATCATCAGCCGGAAGACGTCCACTGCTGAACATAGGCCTCCCCCTTAGAACGCCACAATGAACGACAATTGGCTATTTGCATCCACTGGTTACCTGCGACGCGCACAATGTCGTCTGTCCACCTAGTGGGAGGCCTGCCAACGCTGCGTCTTCCGGTTCGTGGTCGCCACTCGAGAACCTTTCTTCCCCAACGGTTATCGGTTCTTCGAGCGATGTGGCCTGCCCATTGCCACTTCAACTTGCAGATTCTGAGAGCTATGTCGGTGACCTTAGTTCTTCGATGGATCGATGTTATAAGCAGCCGAAGTACGTCCACTGTTGAACCAAGGCCTCCTCCTTAGACGGGAGGTGTTGCCATAATCCCCACGCTTGAGCGTCTTGGGATTCACAATAGAAAGGCGCTTCTGTCGTTCTTGTTTTCCCTTAGTCGCCTCATACGGACACCCCAGGGAGGAGTTGAGTGGGTTCTTACCCGAACACCCCACGGGCACTAACGACGGGCGGTTGTCTCGTCACCAGCTGAATAAACTAAATAATACTGACCGTGCCGATGTCAACGTAGCGTCCGTTCCTCTCGCCACTGGCCACCATGCCGAACCGTCGGGAGCCCGACTCGAGCACGCGCCGGATCATCAGCCAGTAGCGAGGGTCGAATATGAACAACGGACAAGGCACCCTAAACAAGGAATTTACATATTCTGAGCGGGTGACGAAGTGGCGTACGTTGTGATTGTCGTCGACAGTACACAAAGAGATTAGATAGCCACAGAGCGGTCTTCGGGACTTTTTTCATACAAAAACTATTTATATTAGTAGTGACGATTTTTTGTAGATTCTTCAGTAAATATACAAAATATGTATGTAAGTATATGAAATTAAAATCAGACTTTCTTAGATATTGAGCACATTTTCGTTTCTGACTTAGTGCTACAAGTATTTGATGAAAATTTTGGTCGCCAAGGCCGGTCTAGTCCAAAGTTATAATCAGAAGATTTTTATACTAAGGATCACGCCCTTCGTCGCTGACGCTAACGCTGTTGCCGCTTAGCGGTGAAAATTATGATTAAACGCAGTACATAAAGCGACCCTTCGGTCCGTGAATATGGTGCTCCGATCGGAGATATTCTTTCTGACTTTGGAAAATAGAACGCGTGTCGAGGTTTGATCCACAAACGTGACCAATTTAAGGCCCGTTTTATGACTGACTGATTGAACTTGAAACTTTAACCTACAAGTTGCTCGATACGTAATGATTCTTGCCGTATATATGTATAACCATCTTAACGATTTCGACCACCGCAGGCGAAATAACAAGAAATAATAAAAAAATACTTACGATGGATAAGCGACTGTGCATACGAATATTGGGATGAATTCAGGGTCGAGGGGCGGTGGAACACTCGGAGCATTTATCGCGGCCAGCGCAGCTTGTATGAATACCGTTTCTCGGGTCTGGGAATGATAAGACTTTATTTTTGATGTGAAACATCTTATAGCACATCTTAGGGGTAAGGACACGTAAGCAGTGACGGCAAACGGCATGACGGTGCATGCGGTCTTATGCAGTCATATCCGCGCCCCCCTCCCTAATAAGGTAACCTTATTTGTGCGTGGCGCTAATACGTCTTTGCATCTCCGTACGAGTGTGTGTATTTCATGTTTATTGGTTTTCTTTAATTAACAATCATGCAAATACATAGATATATAAATAAATCATTCAATAAATATCTAAATATTACAATATTTTACAGGTTGGAGATTAAGTTAAAAATAACCCGACTCCGACGACATCGCTTCAAAGTGTACGTTTTATGAGATGCAAATAATAATACAACAAAAACTATTTTAACTTAAATATGTAACAATAGGTAATATTAGGTGGTGGTAGGTCAAGGTACTTGCTATAGTATGTCTATATTCTGTCGCCAATAAGCAAACATTGATGTATTCCGGTGTGAAGGGCGCTGTGAAAGCCCGGCCTAAGAGACTAATTAATAACGAATCTTTTGGGTGACGAAGGGTAGAATTCTGCTTGTCTAGTCTTTAAAATTAATTAAAAAATATATTATATGTTGGTGCCACACTCACCGCATTGAGGTTGAAGTTGAGCAGTGGCCTGAGGCACAGGGGACATCTGTTGCCATAGTCCAGCGTGCGTTCAAGACAGGTCCTGCAGAACATGTGTCCACAAGGCGTGGTCACGGGGTTCTTGAATGTGTCGAAGCAGAGGATACACTCCATATCAGTCAACTTGATCCATGAAGTCGAGACCAACTGACGAACCGCCCGGTTAAGCTGTCTGTTCAAGTACCTCGGGTCTCGATCTTTACTAAGAATTGTTATCACCTGCAAACGAATGAGTATAGAACAATTTTAACTAGGTTATAGATCTCTTGTGCAAGTGACGTTTGTACAAATCAAGAGTGTGAAGGGCACAAATTACTGGGCAATAATCAATAATGCTACCCTGGTAACACTAAATTAATTGTTATACTACTATAGTAAGTAAGTACACAGTATTTTGTGCTTATTTTATGTAAAATGCCTTACACATTGAAATTAAACTAACTTTACGGCACCACGATCTATATCTATATCGTGGTTTATTTTTGATTTTACTATCCCAACGTTACGAACACTTTACTTTGCATAATCACGGGAGGACTGAGGTGGTATTTGTCCATACGTCACAGTTGTCTCTGAACTCTGATTAGTCTGTTACGTAAATTAGTTTATTTCAATGTGTAATATTCGCATAAATATCATAAATTATTCAATGCCGTACAATTAAATAATTGTAACTAGTATAATACTAATATAATATTTATATTATTCTACTTGATACGTTCAGATATCAACTCACACGCCGAGATGCATTGATAGAATATATTCTATTTATTAATATAATAATATGGATACCTACCGATCACAGACCCTAGATTCAAATGACCGCCTAGTTTCCTAACCAGGAATCTAATTTATTAGATGGTATTTGTATTATTTACATACATAGTTTCAGGGAGTACAGCAGCGCCCAGGCAAAAATTTATATACCACCCATAGTGCGTTATGGCACGTTTAGAAGTAACCGATACCGAACCGAAAGATGAGTAACCGTCACTGGCTACTCATTTGAGTGCGCATTTATATCACGATCGTACGCGGTTTTTAACACGCTTTTATTAGCTGTATGTATGTATGTATGATGGTAATGGAATCTTACGATGCAATTTTGACCCACTTCTACACGTCCAAATCATTTGAAATTTTGCACATGTATCAAGGACCGGTGACAATACAATAATATGGTATCATCGAGCTGATCTGATGCTGGGGCTCAAAGGTGGATAAGAGAACCCTTGGATGGCTACTAGTAAACTAATTGAGCTTCGGTTCATTTGATTTGTTTTAAAGAGTTCTTTTCACTTTGACTATTAATGAAGACCTGATGGTGGAATTGGAGAAGGTGGGTGACGGAACCCTGAATTGGCTACTAGTAAACACATCGAGTTTGGGCTCATTTGATTTGTTTTAAAGAGATCTTTTCGCTTTGACCATTAATGAGGACCTGATGATGGAACAGTAAGGTACCCACCTTACTGTTCCATCATCAGGTCCTCATTAATGGTCAAAGCGAAAAGATCTCTTGACGGAACCCTGGAATGGCTACTAGTAAACACATCGAGTTTGGGTTCATTTGATATGTTTTAAAGAGTTCTTTTCACATTAACCATTATTCAGGACCTGATGATGGAACAGGAAGGTGGATGACGGAACCCTTGAATGGCTACTAGTAAACACATCGAGTTTGGGTTCATTTGATATGTTTTAAAGAGTTCTTTTCACAGTAACCATTATTCAGGACCTGATGATGGAACAGGAAGGTGGATGACGGAACCCTTGAATGGCTACTAGTAAACACATCGAGTTTGGGTTCATTTGATATGTTTTAAAGAGTTCTTTTCACATTTACCATTAATCAGGACCTGATGATGGAATAGGAAGGTGGGTGACGGAACCCTGGATTGGCTACTAGTAAACACATTAAGTGTGGGCTCATTTGATTTGTTTTAAAGAGTTCTTTTCACTTCGACCAATAATGAGGGCCTGATGATGGAACTGGAATGTGGGTGATAGAACCCTGCAATGGCTACTAGTAAACACATCGAGTTTGGACTCATTTAATTTGTATTAAAGAGTTCTATTCATTTTGCCCAATAATCAGAACCTGATGATGGAACAGGAAGGTGGGTGACGGAACCCTGGAACGGCTACTAGTAAACTCGTTGAGTTTGGGCTCATTTGATTTGTATTAAAAAGTTCTATTTACTTTGCCCAATAAACAGCGTTGATGATGGAAATGAAAGGTGGTTGACGGAACCCTGGAATGATTAGGTACTAGTAAACCCATCGAGCTTGAACTCATTTGATTTGTATAAAGGCAAAAGGAGTTATATTCAGTTTGCCTAATAACGTGGACCTGTTGATGGACCCGGAAGGTTGGCAACGGAACCTTTGAATACTACTTGTGAAGCTATTGACTTTTAGCGTATTTTCGACTGTTTAAAGGTTAAATACGCAGTGCTTTCTTAAACTCAATCAGATACCTACGCGTAATACTTAGTTTAGTAAAAATATGTTTTGCCACCACCTGCCTACGATTCAAGCTACGAACAAATCAATACTTGGGCTAATTTTATCAGTAGTTTAGGCGAATATTTCGAAGACTAAAAAGTATAAAATAAATTATTAGCTTAAAAAACTAAAAATACACGGTTTTATAAGGACTACTGCACTAAAAAGCAATAAATAAATTATCGAAACCGTTCTTTTTTTCTTTCTACCCCGTGCTTGTAATTTATGGATTATATTTATGTGTCAAAGCGCGGGGCGCCTACTAGACCAACAAGCCCATTGATATAATATCACCCGTCACAGTGAGAAACAACCACAGGGGCTCGGGTACTCGTTATCTGAACGTTGCCTTATACTCTTATCACATATTAGATACAGGAAGTATATTTAACAATGGGACTACGATAATCAAGACTATTTATCATTAAAATACATATTTATTTTTGTAGCATTACCTACTTCAAATAAATAACATACACATTGATATTATCACAGAATATACATAATAGCCTCCATGGCGAAGCGGGAAACTGCCTGCTTTCGCCAACCGGAGGTCGCGGATTCAAATCCTACGGGGTGCGACAAATTTGGTGTATTTGTAGTTAGCAGAATACACGCCGATCACTTGATTGTCTGTAAACTAAAGTCGAATGGGCGTGTAAAAAGTCGGTCCTGCGCCTATCCTCTCCCTAGCGTGTTTGTCTTGCGGATCGGATTGTGAGAGTAAATGTAGAGTAAGTGTATCTACATGTGTTTACATAATAGACTAATCTCCTGCGTAGATGGCTAATCTTGTGAAAGATTGGGTACTGTGGCCGTATCGGTCAAAAGGATATACGTGTAACATTGCTAACATGATTAATACGCAGTCTTATTGTTAACAGCAATTCCATTCACACAAGTAAAACAACAAACACTTGTTGTTTGAAACGTTCGAGTTCAACAACCAAGGCTACTCTCAAGGAATACATCGATCGTTAATAAACATATTTTTACATGTATTTTACACAGTAAAAGTAATGCAAAGTGACCCCCATTTGATGGTAAGCAGTGACTTAGTCGTGAATAGAAGCGCAATAGCAACACAAGTAAGAAAGTATTTTTTTTAAATTCACCCTAATAATAACGAGACAAGCACTACGTTTGCCTTACCGATGTACTATAGGGGGACCCATAGTACAAAGCAGCTGTATATACTGGAGATGTTAGTTATTCAAACTCTTGTGTCCGGTAGTTGCTCCTTCACACCAAATCAGTATATCTGACGCTACCGTGGTACCTATCAGGTCCCTTGCGCAAGAGGCCTGCCACCTAGTAAGTATACTTATATACCTGTCTTCAGGATAAGAGTCGAATGATCGTCCCTCAGCCGCTAACTGTATTAGCGGCTGAGGGACGATCATTCGACTCTTATCCTAAGTCTAACTGCCGCACGTTGTATACGTCAATTAGATTTATTGATCCATTAATCAAGATCTTAAATTCGGATTATTTCGGCACTCGCAGCCAATTAATACTTTATAATCTGATGGACTAATTAGTTAACGATATATGACTTTTGTGAGTGCGGTAGTAACTCAAGAAATGTAGAAACGTAAGGATGAATTATTTCCCCAGTTTAGTTGCTCCCTCCCTTACATTCCCGCTACTACCTCCCTCTTACATTAACGGTAAGACAGTGATACGTAATACATCTTTATGTGAACCCAAATGTATTTAGTGTTTACCTCATGAGGTAACGGGCGTGGACATGGAATGTCGTCTATAATACGCCATTTTATTAATAACTAAAGTCATCTCAACTGTTACGTAAGATACACAATGTTAAATTGAAGATACGTATTAAGTTTCGATAATTCACATACAAACTTTGTACAAAGATGGAACCTAAAATACCAGTTTTCGAATCTCCGTCACAATCTAACAGTTTATTTTTCGAAAAATATTAATATTTCCTCTCTAAAGTTATGCCACAATACATAGATACACTATTTAAACAGTATATCGATGCCATAATATGCTATAATGTACACTAAAGTGTACTAACTGCCGCACTCAGAATTCGTTACGGAGTCATTAGGTATCACTAAGGTGACGGGATAATTATTCATTAAAGGACTGAGTGCGGTGGTTAGCTTGTTAAAGACGACTAACCTGTGCCAGTAGAGCGCGCGGTGACCGCATGTGCGGCGCATATGACGCTGCTGCCAACGCCAGGTAAGGCGCCGCCTCGCAGTACCTCCCGGCTTCGAGAAGACCAAGAGCATGTTTGTACCGCGCCTATATTAACACCACACATCTTTAAAGGAGAGTAATGGTATTGATACGAATCGAAGGAAAATAAGAACATTCGCGATTTTAACACATTTATCACAAGCGAATTGGCAAGTTCCTTGATCCATTATTCATGTATGTTTATGAATTTTAAAGTGACAATAATGTCCTACATTGTTTCTCCTTGAAAAGGTGAATCGGTTAGTAAATACATAAAAACCACGCACCGTCGCTAGCGAGGTAGTGAGCGTATCGTCATTATTCGGGAATTTGTTTTTTTGCTGAATGCATTGTTTCGAAAATCGATTAGAATTTGTCAGATATAAATAGGCACTCAGAGAATTCTAATCTTAAGAAAATACACCGTATTATCTGAGTTGCATTGTTGCGAGCGAGGGATTTGTCCAAACATTGCATCGTATTCAGAAGGGCTGATGATATACGTATAGAGTAAGCCTTCTAAACGTCGATGTACCTATACCGCTTGATTTACTAATCGGAGGTGGCGGTTGGGAATCCTGAGAGGAGCAACAACTTTGTATAATTCTTACAGATTGGGACAAAACAGGCTGAAAATGACTGTCCAATAACTAGGCTAACCATACGTCAGACGAGCGTAACAGATTGGTCCCGTGCCTGATTTGTCCCCGTTCGGGTCATAATGCACACATAATATTAAAAGCCCAGTTAAGATGGGAATGATTATGGATTCCCACTTCGCGGTAAGAATGTGAAAATCTTCTTAGTAATAGTTATTTATATGATTTATTCTTGTGAACAATAAAATAATAATAAAATTGTGTAATATAATATTGTTTACCCAAGGCGTCATTGGAATGCGCTGATTGCAATAATAATTGGAGTCAGAAGACGTGACAAGCGTCCTCTTTGAGTGCTTCTTTCGTATGGGACCACGGCTGTACTGCATCACCTTGCCGCATCCTACTGTGGACAAATAGACCAATACTGTATATACCTTTGATTTGTTTTTTGTAGTTTGACGGGCCCGTTGGTCTAGTGGTTAGACACCCTGTCCGCTAACCGATGGGTCGTGGGTCGATTCCCACCAAGTGTCTGGGTGTTATTTATCATTTATCTATTTAAGTATGTATTTACAAAAAAAATGTACATATGTATTAGTATCAGTTGTCTGGTTTCCATAGTACAGGCTCTGCCTAGTTTGGGATCAGATGACCGTGTGTGGATTGTCCCAAGATATTATATTATTATTATATTATATTACCCGGTTTTTCTTTACAAGATCGAAATCGGATCAGTGTATGCCAAAGACATTTGGTAGTTTTGAATATGACATATTTAACAGTACCAGTCTTTGGCTGGCCACCGGTCAGCCATCACTCCTGTAAATACATTTAATTTTGATAATGTAAAAAAATACATTTTTATTTGCTTGGACATTGATTCAAAGCCTTATTTAACTACTACTGAGCAAACACCCCCTGGACCTTCAATAAAAGAGAAGTTCATGACCATAATCTACGACAATCAGGTGCAGTTTGATAGGCATATATTACTCAGATTAACTTATTGTAAACAAACGCAAATCGCAAGCGATGTACAAAATTAAAATTTTAAAAAAATTATAATTAACAAAAGTTAACAATAAGTACTGCCCTAAACAGTTTTTCAAGTCATTCCTGTTATGCGACACGAGTTTAACAAAGAAGCCCAATACGCCTTGTGACATTTTGTCCACGCTGCTACATAATACGAAGTTATATAACTAGCAATGGAGTCAGAGTTTGCGTTACGTTATATAATACTGGTGCGAGTTATGAGCGCGTGGCGTTGATCCGTTCGACACTTCTAGACCACGATTCCTCGCAATACGTTAATGTACCGATAACATATTTTAATATTAAAATACAATAAAAACAACTGCAGTTGCAGTCAAAATATGTTTTCGCCATATGTAAAATTTTGGAATACCTACACATTATACATGCAACACGCTTCAGCATTATTGGTCACTGATCAAATACATCAAAGAATAAAAAAAGACACTAAATTCAGTGTTTCATTTACGTGCTCACCCGCTGTATTAATATAACATTATTATGTTATCATGCCGCCGCACGCTCATTAATTAAACTAAACTCCATCGTTACAATAGAATCATTCAAGTTCGCCGCCGACGTTGTCAACGACCTAAGGCTTTCATGATCAATCCCTTGTTGTGTCAGCTATTACATATAAATTACACAACTAAAAACTGACGGTATTATAAAAGGTAACATTTTATAATCTCATAGACCTTGTAATACTGATGATGTAATGTTTCATAATATCTACAAGCATGTTATATACAGAACAGTGGTCGTCCTTCAAAACACATACTTAATTTAAAATGAATTGAGACCTACTTGAGTAATGCAGCTTTTATTTTCTCGGCTTCCCGTTAGGTATACTACCTACCTACTTTAATTATATAACAAGCTTTTCTGAGAAACTCAACGGCCATTATTTGTAAATTAACCTAGATTATTTATTTCAACCGATTAATACCTTTGAATTATACCGCGGTATATTATTGGTACGCACGTATATTAGAGATATGTAGGTATTGATCGTCCCTACGTTATATTTATCTCGTAGAACCCTGAAATCTTATTAGCTAATATTTTATTTTAAATGCGGAAAGAGCTTACAGTAACTTGAGGACTCGAAGTCGATGGTAAGATCAAGCCATCTTATTTATTGAGATTAGGATATTTATTTTAATGTCAGTGTCCTCTTGAAGCATCATTGGTAGGAATTAATGTTTTTATTATGGGAGCATTTGAGAACTACTAAATTTGATAGAATGGCAGGTGCCACTATATCAGATTTTATAAACATAAACCTTCATCTTTATTCTCTCATACCTTCGTCCACCTCGAAGAACAGATTGTAGGTTACAATTGCAGTATTGACATTGTGCCAATTTATCAATGTAATAAAGTAAACAAATATTAAATATGATGATACTATTAATACATTAATTGTCACGTCGATTACTCAATCAATAGGTGACGACAAGCATCGATCGACTTAATGTCATCGGGCAGCATTTACCTGAAATTACCATCAAGTTTGCTGCCAAACAGAATGTGTTCTAGTGTAAAGAGCACTGTAGCTAGTGACATTACAAACAGCGCTTAGGTACAAACGTCAATTACCGTCAATCCTCATTTAGGCATTTTTTTAAATATACATATTTCTACTCTGGGAGCCATTTATGCTACGTTCTGTTATTTTGAACGAGATATTCTATATCTCTACTCACTATCGGAGTATGAAATATTAATTGGTTGCGAGTGGCGAAATAATCCGATTTCAAGAACTGATGATCATTAACTCTAATTGACGTTTGAAAGCGCGGCAGTAAGTTTTTAAAAGTTTAAAGCAGCTTTATTTAGAGGCACTAGATAACGCTGCTTTAAAGTTTTGTTCAATTTTAATAAATGTGAAATACAGAAGTCCATGAATCAAAGTTTTTGGGGTCACCACAAATTGGGATGGTCGCAGTCGGCTGTCGAGCGTCTGTTTCAACATTACTTTAATTTATTTATTGCGCCAATGGCGTTGGAACAGCACACTTGCAAGCAAGCTGCAGCAATAACATCTTTACGTTTGTATTACAGTTGCTGAAACTAGGCCACAAACAATATTAGGTACACTGATCTCACCGATATTGCATAATGTGGTAATGAGTAGAAGCATAGTAGAAGCACTAAAAATTATCACCCTTAACTTTCATAACATACTTAGGTAAACGTTAAGGTAAATTTTAACCTTGTAATATGCAATACTATAGAAATAATAATTGGTGGAGGTTTGAATTTACACGCGACAATAATAGTTACGTAAATTACTCCTAGGTATACCTACACAATTAAAACTAGTATTGACGTAAATGATTGTTCTAAAGCCCCGTGCAGCGGGAGTAACCTGCGACCCGGCGAGTTCTCTGCTGTGTAGCCGACAGCCTGGCTATATCGTTACATAACCACAATGTAACAAACAAATGGCCCATTTACATAATAGCCTTGTCGGTGCGCGATTATCGTCGCAGACGCCCACGCGATACCGACCTATGTATTGCGGTGTAACGCTACTTTATCCTAATTATATTATTACAAAATTTCTCAGTAATTTAAGAGAAGTCCTGAAAATCAGGTATTCCATAAAATACGTTAGTGCACTTGACCCTCAAAGAGCGTAAAGGTTCAATTATATTGCAGTTAACATTACATAATAGTATTTGATAAGGACAGAGTTGTTGTTTGAGCATTATCAAATAAATAATGAACCGGGACTCGTTAACACAATGTTTGCGAAGACGTAATTAATTATAATAACTAGCGGCCCGCTGCAGCTTCAAGCGTCTGCTTTAGACCTTAGGTATTCACGAAATCGCGACGGAAACAGCATCAATACTTACCTACCTATTAGTAGTGTAGTTTAGAAGGTTTAGGCGTATAATGGCAGATTCTCAAAATGGCAGACGAGTCTACAAATCCCACATTCTCAAATAGGTGAACAATCGTAGCAATAGTTTATACCTAAAACTTGCTTCGAATTCTATCTGAAGTCTATAATTACATAATAGTAGTTTATCCGAACCATGCGCTCATAAAGAAATACAATAATCACACAGGTTATATAGGTACCATAATAGCTCCGAAAGATGTGCGCAACAATAAATTATCAAAATGTTGAAATGTAGAGGTGGATACAATACGTAACTAGATGGAAGCGTAATTGAAATTTGTTTAAATTACATAAAAGTTAGCAAGTTATAAACGAATAACTTATTATGTATGTGATTAATGCGTAAGACACCTGTCAACAGCGATTGTATCCACAACTCTAAATCTTACTTTAATTACAACAGCATACTGTGTGATATCGACATAGACAGACTTTTAATAGTTGGAGACTTTAACATCCCTAATCTGGATTGGTTTAATGGTCAAATTAAAATACATGAATCTATGACCTGTTCATCATCAAATGTTGCTAATACGATGTCAAATTTCTTATCATTCAATAACTTATTACAATATAACACAGTCATGAATACCAATAAAAAACTACTAGACTTAGTCATTGCGAACGCAGATTGCTGTATTCAACAGACAAAAGATCCTCTACTGCCAATCGACGTATATCACCCCCCCTTAGATATTATCATGACACTTAATACTACATTACTTACGAAGTCTCATCTACATACAAGGTATTGTTTCCGCAGGGCAAACTACCAATCCATAAACGAGGAACTTCTTAGTATTGATTGGGTGGAGTTACTCAGTAAATCTTCAGTCAACCACTCAATAGCTATCTTCTATGATATTATTTATAAAACTGTGGATAAATATACTCCTCAAATCAAATACAGGACTACCACCTATCCTACATGGTTCACACCTGCTCTTATACGAATACAAAAAAGTAAAACTAAGTATTGGAAAAAGTGGAAAACCTATCATAATATCTCGGATTATGAAACATTCTCAGAGTTTAGAACAAGATTTAAAAAGGTATGTGACACCACCTATAAACAATATATCGAGTCTGTCGAAGAAAATATTTGCAAGAATTCTAAATATTTCTGGACGTACATTTCTAACTTAAAACCTGTCAATAAGGTCCCCTTAAATATCCACTATAAAGACAAATCAGCTAACGATCCAGTTGAAATCTATACTTATAATAAAACTGTAACAGGTCCAATTCTGTACATTGAAGATATTTTGAAAATTATATTTGGAGGGCATTCTATAACCGATACTGAGGCCGAAAATGTATTTTTTTTAATTTTTGTCTGTCTGTCTGTCTGTCTGTCTGTCTGTATCACGGCTGAGCATCACGCCGAAACTACTGAATGGATTCAAATGAAACTTGGCATGATTTGAGCTCTTACTACGAGGTAGGACATAGGATACTTTTTATCCCGTAATCTAGCACGGTTTTTTTGGGAGAGGGGATTAAAGTCAAAATGGGTACTTGGTTATACGCTTTTTCCGATTTTATCAATTTTTCTTTATAATATAATAAATATTAGTAAGGGATCGCTCATAAAGAGTTGTTATCAAGGTTTTGTAATCGATCGGGTTAAGCAACGTTAGGTAAGGTCATTAAATAGATGGGTGACCGTTTAACGCCATTTGAACTAAACGGGTCCGTGCTTCGGAGAGCAAGTAAAAAGTGGGTCCCAGTTTTTAACCGACTATAAAAAAGGAGGTTATGTATTCGATGCGAATGTCTGTTATTAAAAGTTTAGTTAACGTAAAAATAGCGCAGGCGGAGCTGCGTGGGTCAGCTAGTATGTAATACGTTCTCGAAGTTCTTTGAATCTGTCTATGAAACTTCAACATTAGATCAAAACTGTAGCTTTGAGAATCTTGGTTTTTCCGAAGGATGCTCCCCTATTAGCGATTTACTTATTACAGAAACTGAAATTCGTGAGGGCCTAACACAAATGGATCCTACTAAAGGCTCAGGACCCGATAAGCTGCCGCCTTCCTTCCTAATAAATACCGCGGATACCATTTGCAAACCGCTTTGTATACTTTTTAATAAATGTTTGAAGGAAGGGGTGTTCCCTGATGTTTGGAAACAGGCTCATATTACTCCTGTACACAAATCCGGTTCAAAACATGATGTTGAGAACTACCGTCCTATCTCAATTTTATCTGCCTTGTCTAAGCTTTTCGAGAAGCTTGTACACAGCAAACTATATCCACTTTTGCACAGCCAAATTTTGCAGGAACAACACGGTTTCGTAAAAGCCAGATCAGCCGTAACCAATTTAATGATTTTTACTAATTCGTTATTTCAAAATATGGATAAACGCATGCAAACTGATGCTGTGTACACTGATTTTCGCAAGGCTTTCGACAAGGTGGACCATAATCTACTTCTCCAAAAAATTGCATTTAATGGTATCCGAGGTAACTTGCTTCGTTGGTTTATTTCATATGTGACAAATAGATCCCAAAAAGTTGTAATAAATGGATATCAGTCTAGTACTTTAGTTCAGGTAACATCAGGGGTTCCACAAGGATCCATACTAGGACCATTTTTATTTACTCTGTTCATCAACGATATTGATAAATGCTTTAAAAATTCAAGTTTTCTATTGTATGCAGACGACCTGAAGTGCTACAAACCAGTTTCTAGCAATCGCGATTGTGAATTACTTCAAGAGGATCTGCAACGGCTATCTGAATACTGTATTGCCAATAGGCTGTACTTGAATATTGATAAATGCCGCTCCATAACATTCACTAAAAATAAAAAGACTATCAATAATACATATTATCTTTGTGATTTGCCATTAAATAAAGTAACCTCCTTGCGAGACCTTGGTGTTACCTTAGATACTAAACTTCATCTAGATTTGCATATATCAACTATAGTCAGTAAAGCTTATAATATGTATGGATTTATTATGAGAAATTCTAAAAACTTTCGTCAGCTATCAACGTATCGTCAAATATTTATGTCAATTATTCGACCACAATTGGAATATGCAGTTGCCATTTGGAACCCAATATACCAAAAATATATTACCTCTATTGAAGCTGTTCAACGTAAGTTCTTCCGTACTGTTCATTACAGGCAATTTCGAAGGAATACATCCTATGAAAAACTGTGTAAACTATTTAACATAATTCCGCTTCAAAGTAGAAGAATATTACTTGGAGCTAATTTTCTTTATAATTTATGTCATAGTAAATTAGATTGTATGTTACTTACTAACGAATTGTTATATATAATTCCTCGAACTGTAAACCGTCGCGGAGCACGCACTTATAATTTTTTTGGTACAATATCTTGTCGCTCGAATGCTGGTGTGCGTTCCCCGCTTCGGTCGCTAGTACAAAATTATAACACATATTTTGAACATATAGACATATTTAATTTAAATCTTTCTAAATTTAAAAAATGTATTTTAGAGTCAGTCAATTCGCTTAATTTACCGTCATAATGTATTTCTTCTTCGCATGCATCTTCTTTTCTTATTTCCTTCTTCACTTTTTACGTTATGTTTGTTTATTGTCGTCTTAAATACCTATACTTACTTACTAGTAATTTGTGGATAGCGCCGTGGATTGTACATTTAGTTTATAATGGTTTTTCTTTACTTATGTTATTAATATATAATGTACAATTGTTTGCATTCCCAAATAAATAAAATAAAATAAAATAAAAATACCCTCTATACAATTTTGGGCTGTGCAGATCTTATTTATGTGTGTACTTATAACAATCATGCTTATATAATAAAAATACATAATTTATAAGTACTTATATTCGCTCAGCAGTTAGGTATAAATAAAAAATACGTACATATTTTATGTAAATCTGAATCATGTAGAGCCGCGACGATAAATATGTGTTCATATACGTTGCGGCTTGGATGGTTAAGAATTGTGCACTTGATAGGAATATTAATTAGGTTGAATATAGATTATTTTCAGTTACGGCACCAGTTGATTTAAGATTTGCGCAAAATATGTGGTGCTCGTGCAATTGGTGCTTTTGTAAAAATATCTTAATAGCACTAAAATTCGCCAAAAAAAGTCAGTAAACAGTCGCTTTAAAATTAATTTGTATGCATTTAAATCAGTTCTATCAAATACGTAAACATAGTAGATCTAGATATACAGGGTGTAAGGGACCACATACAGAATTATTTTTTATAAGACGTCAAATAATGTCCGTTACAACATTACATTTATTTACATGGGAAATGACAAATGATTAACTTGTTAATTTTCGAGCATGTTATGAATATATGCGGAATAATATTTATTTTTCAAATTACATTGCTAATTTTCTAAAATAATAATGGTTAATTGCCTATAAATAATTTTTTGCCTATGCACTGTTTTTGTGCATAAAGAATAAATAAATAAATGAATTTAAAAAAATCCACAAATAATTAATTGATTGTTTATAAATTAACATTAGGCTTTATTATTATACCAATAATGACAATTGTTTTTTTTTTGGAAATTCATAAAAAAGCCGGTGAAAAATTTCAACACTGATGTCCAGAATCATGTACCGGTATGTGGTATCGGTTTTATGGTACCCATGTATGGTATCAGTTTTCGGTACGATGTCCCTTACACCCGTTATACCCTGTTTTTCTTTACAAGATCAAAATCGTAACAATAAATGTATGAACACATGAGTGATAGCTGCCTGCTGGCCAGCTAAAGAGAGGGTTGATTATAACATATTGAACCCTACCAATTGTCTTTGGCTAGCCATCAGCTACGATTTTGATCTTGTAAAGAAAAACAGGTTATAGACATCTGGGCCCCAAGCCTGCTAATTTTAATTAAATGACATACAAATGCCATTCCGGCGCACACTATCGAGACTCCATTACGATTGTGACAAATTCTGTATTGTGCTAAAATAACCATAAGCAGTGGTGTCATACCACTGAGACGCCATTACGGTTTTAGACCTTAATAATGTGTCGCTGCAAATCCAATTGTATGTCATTTTATTAAAATTAGCAGACTTGCAGACTGAGCCCAGGTCAGTAACAAGCCACTGACACGCCACAGGTCTTATAAAATTAGTATATGAGAAGACCAGTAAACCATCCAACTGACACACATTCGATACTCCATTGAAGTGTTTGTAATTTAGCAGACTTGGCTTATTTTTTTTATGTAATCATTATTAAAATCGTACAAAATCATCACGCGATATTTTCAATGTAGATCCTTTTTCTGTGCCAAACAATAATTTAATTTTACTTGTAACAAAATGTGGAGGGAAATGTAGCTTTGGAATGTACATATCGTTTTTTGTTCAACAATGCAATGCAACTCTGCAACGCGGCTGCAAAAACGGCATGGTTAAAAATGTCTGCGTTATATTGTTTTTGAGGGCCCAACCAATTTGCAATAGTTTACAAGTTCATTTCCAACGGTGTAGTTACCTACATGTTATTAAATTTTTAGCTGCATTACGTAAGAAGTGAATTGGGGATCTACGTTTAGACAAAAAAATAGGTATCTTAAAGGACAAATCTATTTCGTAATAAATAATAAACTTACGTCGAACATTGTGTAACCTGGCCATCGCTGCAGCTGATGCACTTGAACAGTCACCTGTATCGACGCTGCTGCAAGCTATCCGCTTGATCCTAGTAAAAAAGGGCAAACTATAACATAATACATACTATCCGTACATAATATTTTTTTATGAATGTAAATTCAAATGGAAACACACACGCACATGCATGGCAATGAATAATGATTGTTCAGACGTTTAATTAAACCATTTTTAGAAAACAAGTACTTATAAATTTAAAAATTATAAAAAAAAACCGACAGGTGAACGAAGTCTTACGGCCGAACCTACAAACGTCAATTAAAGTTAATTGTGATTAAGACATATTTTCTAAATGGATTATTTCGACTTTAGAAGCCAAATAATACTTCATACACGGATAGTGAGTAAATATATCAATAATCTCGTATTTAATACTAAAAGATAATCATAAGAGACTCGGAGAGTCTAAATAAATAGATTACAAAAAATGACCTAATTGCGATTAAAGTTAATTGACATTTGTAGGTTCGGCCGTTAGAATGACTTATTTTATTAAAATACCATAAAAATACTCGTAGTCTTAATTCCACTATACCCATAATATGTCCATTTTAACACGGCTCTCTGTTTACATTGCTTGAAACAACGATTAGATGTGAATCTACAAATCGGATTTAGATGGGATTATCATAATCAGTTAAAGAAATATTTCGGAAGGTATATTTATGTATATTATACGCATTAGAACCTTGAAAAGCCGGACGAAACCGCAGCGGGTAGCGAGGATAGTTCAGTTAAAGGTAATGGAAAAATTTAAATCAATACCTCTAATCTATACTTATAATAAAACTGTAACAGGTCCAATTCTGTACATTGAAGATATTTTGAAAATTATATTTGGAGGGCATTCCATAACCGATACTGAGGCGGAAAATGTAATTTTTTTAATTTTTGTCTGTCTGTCTGTATCACGGCTGAGCATCACGCCGAAACTACTGAATGGATTCAAATGAAACTTGGCATGATTTGAGATCTTACTACGAGGTAGAACATAGGGTACTTTTTATCCCGTAAGCTAGCACGGTTCTTTTGGGAGAGGGGATTAAAGACAAAATGGGTACTTGGTTATACGCTTGGTCCGATTTTATCAATTTTTCTTTATAATATAATAAATATTAGTATGGGAACAACACTCATAGAGAGAGTTATTATCAAGGTTTTGTAATCGATCGGGTTAAGCAACGTTTGGTAAGGTCATTAAATAGATGGGTGACCGTTTAACGCCATTTGAACTAAACGGGTCTGTGCTTCGGAGAGCAAGTAAAAAGTGGGTCCCCGTTTTTAACCGACTATAAAAAAAGAGGTTATGTATTCGATGCGAATGTCTGTTATTAAAAGTTTTGTTTAACGTAAAAATAGCGCAGGCGGAGCTGCGTGGGTCAGCTAGTAAATAATAAGCCTTCAACCAACTTATAAACTTTACTACGTAACTAGGCTGTTGGCCGCAGTAAAGCTACTGTAAGCTTTGTTATGTGAGAAACAAAGGACTTCAGTTACAGGCAGTGACGTGTTACCGACGGCAAATATTTTCACTCAAAAGCCTTCGATCGGTTTCCAAACTCTATTATGTAACAATGTTTATCAGTAACTTTTTTATCGTCATTTTTATGGCGTTTTATACCGTAAACATGCAATGTTTAATACCTATGACAAACAGGCGCTTATTTCAACTGGGGCTTCAATTAATTAAATTAGTTTCTTATGTGTTATTTTATTATTAAAACAATTGTACCGATTAATCAGTGTAGGACAAAGGCTTAACTTAAGAATTCTCTTACAACAAACCATTAAAAGTGAAAAACAAAAAAGAATCGGGAGTGGATGATTTGTTTATTTTGTTGTTAGATTGGCACAACTGTTTTCCATTTTCATTTTGATGTTATTTAGATTAAATGCAGTGCTGTTTTTAGTTATATCATATCTAGTGTATTGCGAATATCATAATGGACAAAACATCGAACAAAGAGTTTGTCTTAAATTTTTAATCTTTTTCTTGACAGAGGCGTTATACTAACGTAAAATTTTATCATCAATACAATATAATAAAGCATTAAATTCTTCAGGTGGTTAGGCCCCGTGCGCAAAGAGAGCGTGAAAAACTCGAACAAAGCGGGGGCAGGTCACTAATTTATAAAATTAATCTCTCAGATTATGTTCAGCAGTGGACGTCTTCTAGCTGATGATGAATCTCTCAGATTATTTGTATAAATACACCTGGACTCATGTAAAAATAATTTGGATTTCCACTGACAATTCAAAGTCTAGGTCAAAATATCTTTATTTTGTATAAGCCTCATGGAGGCACTTACACAAAAATCATTTTTTTCATAGTACCATCGGATCGTAACACTGAGAAGGCGCTACTGAGAAGATCCAGCAAGAAATTCAGCAGGCTTATCGTTTTCGTCATATTTTAAAAGGTTATTTTATATTACAAATTGTAAGCCTTAAAATTCAAGCGCAAGAGTTGGGCAGTTCAAGCCCACGCAGCTTTATCCTCCTGGTAAGCCGAGATTTTATAATAAGCTTTTTTCGACAGCCAGATTTAAATTTATTCAATGGAAGATCTCGGATATCCTGTGGCAGTTTGTTACTTTGGTCCATAAACAAGATTGTGTTTGTTCCGGGTATTAACACCATGAACATCGCTATACTTTTTAAAAGATCCAATAATTTTCTTAATATAAACACCCTACCAGACAGTTTCTCAATATGTGAGTAGCTTAGCGTCTTTTGTTATACCGAGAAACACAGTCGAAACCTCAAGGTCCAACAATGCTCCATTAATTTCCACATTGGTTGCCACCTGTCTCACATTAGATGTTACAAATTTTTATTCATTTGGTTTTGCTCTCATTCAGTTTTAAATTGTTAGCATTGAAATAATGGACAACTGTAGAAGGATATTTTTCACTTCGTCATAATCATGGAGTTCACGCTTAACTTTAAATAAAAGAGATCATCGTATCATCGGCGAAGTATGGCAAGTCATTAATATATATTAAAAACAGAAATGGGCCTAACATTGAACCTTGAGGGGCGCCTAGGTTAACCACAGATCCTGGAGATCAGTCACCGTTTATATCAACCCTCTGAATTCTTTTATTCAAATATGAAGTCAGAAGATCTAGAGCTCTGTTCCTTATATGATAGTGGCGTAATTTCCTGACTATCGTGTCATGATCTACGCAATCAAAAGCCTTGGATAAATCACAGAATATACCAAGAGCATCCAGTGATTCCTTCCAAGCCTGGTAGATATATTTTAATAAATCGACTCCCTCGTCAGTTGCGGAGCGATTTTTTCTAAAGCTGCTGTTTATATTGAATAAAATAGTTTTTTATAAAAAATATGTAATATTTGATTTAATATAAGCTTTTCATAAATTTAACTCAAGGCTGGCATCACTGAAATAGGCCTGAAATTTGTAGGCTCAGCGGTACTACCAGACTTAAATAAAGGTATAATTTTGCAGTACTTCATAAGGTTAGGAAACTCTCCACTCATTACACAGCTATTAAATATCACTGTTAATTGAGGAGCAATTACTTCAATTATTAATTGTACTAAAAGTCCCCATATATCGGCTGTCTTTTTATGATTAAGCTGTTTGAAAGTATTGATAATATCATTAGCAGTAACAAAACAGAATTGAAAGGCTGTGCCACACTATGGTACTTTTCTTTTAATACAATTTCAGCGGATGTGGACGACGAATTCAGAGTTTTCTTTATATCAATGGGAACATCAGTAAAAGTAAATTTATTACCTCAAAAAGGACCTTTCCGGTGTTGCTTTTTTGATTAAATCCCGAATTAAAACATTAACGTATAACGATTCTGGTGGATCGATCCCGCATGGACATTTGCCTTTGTCTTCTATGCACCTGTGGACACAAAATGCTGTTAACATATGTTAACAATATCATTTAAAATAAAATATTAAAATACATTCAATAGGCTCCATGCAAAACTAAAGTAAAAAACAGTACCTAAGTGATAATATCCAAATGTACAAATATTTCCAGTTAAATGAATAAACAATGGCTAATTTACCTAAAGAAACCAGGAGTAGATCCTTAGGATATTATTATATATCAAAGAAAGCTAAAATTATATTGTAGAGTAGTTACCTACCTACTCAATTTTTAGGTACTCTGAAATCCATGCGCCACAAATAAATAAAACAATTCTCTAAAATACATATTTGTAAGGCAGGTATCTCAAGTTTTGTTCATTTGGCTTTGAAACCATACAAATGAAAAGAAAAACTTAATTTAATTATTAAGTTACTATGTATATTCCACTTACTTAGTGCATCGCGTGTGACCACACTGCCCTGTGACAGGATAGATTGGAAAACAACCGCAGTTGGGACAAGACACGTCGTTCTCTTGTGCATATCTGATAACGCGGGCGTAGTTGATGATTCTATTAGCGACTTGAAATGCGACAGAGCTCGGGTGAGGCATGTTCGGCAAGCGTATGCGTCGGGTATTAGCCACAGGATCATCCAGCATCGATTCAGGTAGGGGCGATTCATTCGCGCAGTCTTCTGTTCTAGAAGATCCCGCCACAACTTGGAAGGATCCAGCAGCGCGTCGCGCCGTCGCTTCGATATTCTCATTCTCAGTCACTCTATTAGGTACAACTAACGGACGCTGTGAAAAGGGAGTTTGTGGAACAAGATTACTCGCAATAACCATTTCTTGCTCACTCACAGTCATTGCTTGCTGAAAAATAAATACATTTATGTAATTGATTGTTTAACATTTGTCACTGTCGGCACGTGATGAAATAAGCAATAAACAATTACGCAGTCCTTACAAGCATGTACATTCGAGGACAATGATATTTATATGTTTTTCATACACTTATTTGTAACACAATATGTTATTCCTTTTTCAAATTAGTCACTGTTATGAGCTAAAAGTGCATTGTCCTCGGCGATACATTTTTTTAAAAACTGAAATTGCTTTATCCCGAGTGCAACCAAAACTCTTGTCGGTAGTGTTTAGGTAAATGTTTCAAGCACAAACAAAACAAAATAATAATAGTCATGAACGCCGCAAATGTCTGTGAGGTGTTAATTAGCATTCAAAAGCTCCGGGGAAGACATGCATGCCCAGTAACACAGACAGATTGAGCATAATATGGGAACTTGAGCATGTGTGCTGCTACTGTATTATTTATACTGTGTTTTAAGTATTCGGTACAAAAAGAGCAACATACGTTGTAGGTATTGGCGGGTTGTAGGTATCGTTGTATCAATATCGCAGGATTCAGTGACTTCTATGGATGTCAATTTGTGTTTTGGCGAATCGCTACGTATAATCGCGGTGGGTGTCAATCAATTTATTTAATCATTAAGCGACTTAGTCGCTTGTAATGGACGTTAAACATATGACAGCTTGAGCTTAGTAGCTGTATTAAGCTCAAGTGGCTGTACTCGTATTAAGCTCAATCAAGCAACTGACCTAAATAGAGCACACTTCACAACGTATGTTCTGTTTTGGTACTTTTCGTATGGGACCGACTATATACATACAACGGGGCTACAGTAAGCTGTTACCAAGTTATCAACTTCCAACCAGGTGGGTCGGCGTTTCTGGCAGCAAGAATGAAAGTATGGCTATGGTTGTTGAAAAATATCGATATTATATAGTATATTTTGATATAGGTTTTTTTTCGGAGGTTTATAATACCTCAATTTATCCGTCGATCGACTTACTCGATATAAAATATCAAGAGAATATCAAAAACAATGTTTTTTTTAGATTAGGTACAACATTTTTGTCTCCAGAAAGCAGTATAAAATGTGCCACTAGGGGTGTCGTGATACTAAGGTAGAACACTAAAACTTCCAAACTACCAATATTCTTACAAAATTTTGCGGTAAAGTTTATATTTACCGATATATGTAATGCATTTTTAAAATATCAATAGTTTCTTTTTGCTCGTGCAACATCCCTAACGGTGGGATAAGCGGTAGCCAACACCCGCTTGCCGACCAAGGGTGTTGGAAGGTGAAACGAAATATGGTCGCACACCACTGTCCACACGGTTGGAAACCAGCAAGGTCACATTGCGGAACACTTGCTATCTGTACCGTACAGCCCTGGTGTTACGTGCCCTCCGAAGCAAGGAGATGTTCAAATGGTAATTTTGCCTAACCAACTGATCATTTACTGAACAGTTATCCCAACTGACTATGAGCGTCTTTTAGTAAGACTAAAATAAACGTATGCTAACTGGGTGACTAAACGGTGACCCAACCATAGACTGACCTTGACTGCTTAACCTGATTAATCGTTTGATGAAAACAGATCTGTCTATAAGCGTCTCCAGATCAATTATATTTTGTGAGTATGTTTCAAGAAAATCGACACGAAAAAATAATTGTGTGAAAATAAAATAAACATTTGAGCCCTGTTTTACCCTCAAAAAATATTTTAGAAGATAGATTTAGAAATAATTCAAAAAACTGAAATCCACGTAACAAAAAAAATGAATGAAGTAGCGTACTCTCTAGTACGTTTACATTTATTTTGTCTAATGAAACTTGAGTTGTGAGTGAAAACGGCGGCAAATTAGTTTTTGCGACTCTGGATATACTAGGAATAAACATATTTGATACTATAATATATATTTTAATACATATTTTTGTTAGCCTACTTGGTGTTATTGGAGCGTGGATTGTCTACAACATATCAGGATCATTAGTTCATTCTTCTACAATAAACAAGACGACATAATGTTAGAAACTTTTTAATGTAGTCAAGAAATTTCGCTGTTTTGCTGATCAAAACTACTTCGTTTAATCAAGAAGTTATGAAAACAAAGGGTGAATTCGTCACAATGTTGCCAGTTTCTAAAACCGTAAAATCATGCACTCTCAAGTTTTATTAGACAAACTCTAGCTGGCGCGGCGGGCCGGTGTAAAGCTGCCTGTCCAATAAGATTTTGGAGCGGAGATTTTGTGAAATCTTATTGGTTAATATTTCTCCGTTTCTCCGCTCCACTGCCTCGCTCCGCTCCGGTGGACAGGCAGCCTAAACGAGGCGGGTGCCTCATTATTATTTCTACATTTTATTCATGCTTACGTATCTTGAAGTCACTTTAAATTATTTCTAAAATGTTTATTAATGAAATAATATATGTACATAATATTTAAAAAGTATTAACTTTTTTAAGTAAAACAAATTAGTGAAGCGCAGTATACATATTATCGTGAACTTGACACAGAACTGTAGAACCGGTTGCACGGCGCGGCGCGACAGTTAGCGACGCAGGCAACGAATGCCAGAATAGCTATAACGAAATTATAAGAGCTGGTTTACATTCGGTTGAACTGACATGTCGGCTTAGTTGTAGTTTTTCACATTAGATGACTGTACAGTGTGAAAAGCTACCTGGTCCCTGTGGATATATTTGGTGGGAGGGTATTTTGCCCAGATGAATGTAGGTGTCGGAGTGTAGTTTTCGGCAGTTTACAGTGGCGGTCGTAGCTTGCCTTAGACGGGCCCTGTATAGAAAAGTTGGGATTGTGAGGCCCCAAATGAAGGGTAGACGGAGCCTCAGTGGACAGAGGGCATAACTAAAACGGCTGATACGGCGGTAGCTACGCACCTGGGCCCATACTATCAGTAAAATAACATTGGAGGTTAAGTAATACATACAGAGTTTGTGCGCGGTAATTCTAAAGCTTGTTTTAAATTATCTAGCTATGTTATCTCATATATAGTACATGACATGATGCTCAGGGAGACGGAATCGAACCCCGCCGCCGTCCTCCTCGGAGTCGGCGCCTTAATGGAGTAAATGTTATTTTTTTTTTTCGTAGGGGAACCCTTCAAAAGGTTACCGGAAGCTGTGGGACTCTACCGGAGTATGTGAGATTCTTACCCACTAAAACCCCCGCTTAAATGAGCGTGTGGGTGATTATAGGTGTGTTAGTCGTGTATGTGGTGTGTGTATAATACAGGGACAGAAAATACTCCTTTAGGAAATAAGTAATGTACTTGAGCGAGTCATAATGAGCTACTTCGTCATCACAAACCGAATTATTAATAGCATTATAACATTATACATAATAAGTTAGTTGTTTAGAACATTTAACACAACACCAAAACAGTTCGGATTGAAATAGTATACATAACATTTAGGTAGCCTCTTTTAAAAAAATACAGTGCTGTATCAAAGTTGCGTGCCTATGCTAGTTTATAATAATATAAATAACGGGCCTAGTATATAAATTATAGAATCGTATAAATCAACCGTATAAAAATACTGAGCAACATCCCAGGTACAGACAATTACCGCTTACCGGTTGAAATACACACATCAAAAGTGTCTAGGGATCAACATATATTTTTGCAATAACTTTTCTCCTGATTGATATTAATTAAAATTTTCTTTAAGGATTCATCAAATAAAGTGTTTTCGTTTGTCACAGTAACGATAAACCAAGTCACCTTTGCATTAATAAAGAAATTTGCCATTTTCCTAATAAAGGGATTTTTGACATTTGAACCACTAACACAAAAGTTCGAAAAAAAGACTGAAATAACAGTTTTCTTTAAAATTTTATTGGGTAACTTAAACAATTAATAATCCGTGTTTCTACCGCGAACACTAACAACACAAGAACATCGGTTTGGCATACTCAAAATGAGTTCATCCAAATCACGCTGTGGAATGGCCGCCCATGTTCGTTGCAACAACAAAAAAAGGTCTTCTTGCGACTGGATACCCTCCATATTCGGCAGAGCTCTTCTCTGTAGCATATCCCATGCATGCTCAATCGGGTTCAAGTCTGGCGACTGAGCAGGCCAGGGCAGGACATTGATGTTAGCTGCTGCGAGAGTCTGTCTTACAACTCTTGCGGTGTGCGGTCGTGCATTATCATGCATTAACTGAAATAAGGGACCGATTTGCACTTGTAGAGGAACGATGACGTCTGATACAATCGTCTCAGCATAAATTTGAGCGTTGAGGTTGCCTCTGATCCAAATCAACTCAGTTCTTCCGCCGATCCAAATACCCGCCCATACCATGATGGTTCCACCACTATAAGGATGGACTTCCTGGCAGGATTTTAATCGCTGTTGGCGTCCAGGGGTTCTCCAGTGTCGTATACGTCTTGTATCCGGTCTCATACCAAAACGAGACTCATCAGAAAAGCACACGAAACGCCATTGTTCTTCTGCCCAATTTCTGTGTTCAAGAGCCCATTGATATCGAATCCTACGATTGTGCATTGCTATAGGTGGTACCCGTAGCGGTCTTCGGGAATGAAGGTTCACTTCATGCAAGCGGTTTCTGACTGTTTGGTCGCTAATTAAGTTCCCTGAAGAGTGATGAAGCCTCACGGCTAACATCATGGCAGTTATTGTTGGAGCTCTTCGAGTTAAGATTTGAATATATCGGTCTTGTCTCCGTGTGGTGCAGCGATACCGTCCTCCATGGCGCTCAGCCACGGTACCAGTGCTTCGGTAACGTGTCCAAAGTCGACTGATAACACTCTGACTTGTATTCAGAGCTAAAGCCACAGTACGTTGCCGGGAACCAGCTTCTATCATTCCCACGGCTCTGAGCATTTCTTCCCTGCTTAAATGACGTCGCCGCTCCATAATAACGTTGGTTTTAATCAGTAGTAGGGAAACAGTAGCACTAATAATGTCTTCAATGCGTTGTATGTTTTTATAGGGAAAATATTGACAGCTGATTTTCATCTTTTACTCGAATTTGATTCACAGTTCCTGATTCAAATTATGAAATGCACCAAAAAGGATCCATATAAATTTATAAAATCATAAATTTATTACAAAGCCACATCTCAATCTCAAGAAATCCGCTTAAAAATGCTTGATCCCTAGACACTTTTGATGTGTGTAGTTCCAAATTACATCTACCTAGGCCATAAGATCACTCTAGACATCCAAAACCAAACTGCGGAAATTGATCGGCGCATAGCCCAAGCATGGGCTGCATTTGGCGCGAATAGTAAAATTCTGCGTGGAAGGATCAGCATGAAATATAAAGCAAAAGTCTTCGAGCAGTGTGTCCTGCCGGTATTTACATACGGGGCCAAAACTATGACATTCACAGAAAAGTCCACTGAGAAATTCAGAGTCGCGCAAAGAGCAATGGAAAGGGCGATGCTCGGAGTAAGCTTGCGCGACCACAAAACCAATGAATGGATCAGGAACAAAACCAGACTGAGGGATGTCATCCACGTAATTGCCCAAAGGAAATGGAGGTGGGTAGGACACATAGCTCGTATGCAGCCCAATAGGTGGACAAGGCGTCTCATGGAGTGGAGGCCTCGAGCGAACAGGAGATTGCGGGGCCGGCCACCTAAACGTTGGGTGGACGACATCAGAGGACACGCAGGCCCTGACTGGATCAGAAGGGCACAAGATCGCCGGAACTGGAGGGAAATGGAGGAGGCCTATGTCCAGAAATGGACGACCGATACAGGCTGAAGAAGAAGAAGAAGATAAATCAACCATGCCCATAATGATATCGTGTAAGAATTTCGCACCGAAAAGCATACATGTGATGAACTAGAGATATCGATATATTGGCTAAAGAGGAAGGAAACGAAATGTGTGAAAATAGTGTCTCCTATCAGCCCAGAAAAGGACTTAGCGATTTGCCGATTTGCTTGTTTTTTACAAATTAAAGAGAGTGCTCAAAACTGTAAATACTTACCTTTTTTGCCCTTGGTAGTCTTATATGACTGTATTTATAAAGTATGCCTTATTTTACACAATGTTATTAATCGTTAATAGGTAATATTTTAGCGTGCATGTTCTGATAGTAATTCAATTAATATTTAAACCAGTATTTTAAGATAATTAATTGTAATCTTTAAAGCAGACCTTTAACAGGTACCTACTTTTAAATATAACAGAATAGGCATGATGACTGCAACACAATACCAATAAATCTGTGGTTTTAAATAGGGTAAATGTGGGATAGTTGCCCTAGGGGTATAGTTGCCTCGATTGTAATTTCTCTAGTTTGGCGGATGATCACATGTTATTTTATTTATCTTTCGAGAGACTGTAGACTCTACAGTCTACAGTCTCTCAGTACAGAAAGAACTCTCAGTCTACAGTCTCTCAGTACAGAAAGTAGTACAGAAAGATAAATAAAATAACATGTGATTATCCGCCAAACTAGAGAAATTACAATCGAGGCAACTATACCCCTAGGGCAACTATCCCACATTTACCCTATTAGAACAGATTGCACTGATTCCAAAAATGCATCTCATTTTTAACAGACTTCAAAAAAGGAGGAGGTTCTCAATTCGTCTGTATATATATATATATATTTTTTTTCTATGTATGTTCGCGCATAACTCTGGCAATTATGAACCGATTTGAAAAAATCTTTCTTCCATCCATTCTTTAATCCGTTAATTGGGTCCCATAAAAAAATTATTGCTTAGTAATAAGTAGTTCCTGAAAAAACAAGAATGGTGACTGCGCACTGAGAGCTGCAAGAAAGCCTATATAGATGACGTTTTAGTCGCTCGGACTCACTCGGTAGGACAAAAATAGTCATAACTCTGGCAAATACACACATCAAAAGTGTCTAGGGATCAAGCATTTTTAAGCGGATTTCTTGAGATTGAGATGTGGCTTTGTAATAAATTTATGATTTTATAAATTTATATGGATCCTTTTTGGTGCATTTCATAATTTGAATCAGGAACTGTGAATCAAATTCGAGTAAAAGATGAAAATCAGCTGTCAATATTTTCCCTATAAAAACATACAACGCATTGAAGACATTATTAGTGCTACTGTTTCCCTACTACTGATTAAAACCAACGTTATTATGGAGCGGCGACGTCATTTAAGCAGGGAAGAAATGCTCAGAGCCGTGGGAATGATAGAAGCTGGTTCCCGGCAACGTACTGTGGCTTTAGCTCTGAATACAAGTCAGAGTGTTATCAGTCGACTTTGGACACGTTACCGAAGCACTGGTACCGTGGCTGAGCGCCATGGAGGACGGTATCGCTGCACCACACGGAGACAAGACCGATATATTCAAATCTTAACTCGAAGAGCTCCAACAATAACTGCCATGATGTTAGCCGTGAGGCTTCATCACTCTTCAGGGAACTTAATTAGCGACCAAACAGTCAGAAACCGCTTGCATGATGTGAACCTTCATTCCCGAAGACCGCTACGGGTACCACCTATAGCAATGCACAATCGTAGGATTCGATATCAATGGGCTCTTGAACACAGAAATTGGGCAGAAGAACAATGGCGTTTCGTGTGCTTTTCTGATGAGTCTCGTTTTGGTATGAGACCGGATACAAGACGTATACGACACTGGAGAACCCCTGGACGACAACAGCGATTAAAATCCTGCCAGGAAGTCCATCCTTATAGTGGTGGAACCATCATGGTATGGGCGGGTATTTGGATCGGCGGAAGAACTGAGTTGATTTGGATCAGAGGCAACCTCAACGCTCAAATTTATGCTGAGACGATTGTATCAGACGTCATCGTTCCTCTACAAGTGCAAATCGGTCCCTTATTTCAGTTAATGCATGATAATGCACGACCGCACACCGCAAGAGTTGTAAGACAGACTCTCGCCGCAGCTAACATCAATGTCCTGCCCTGGCCTGCTCAGTCGCCAGACTTGAACCCGATTGAGCATGCATGGGATATGCTACAGAGAAGAGCTCTGCCGAATATGGAGGGTATCCAGTCGCAAGAAGACCTTTTTTTGTTGTTGCAACGAACATGGGCGGCCATTCCACAGCGTGATTTGGATGAACTCATTTTGAGTATGCCAAACCGATGTTCTTGTGTTGTTAGTGTTCGCGGTAGAAACACGGATTATTAATTGTTTAAGTTACCCAATAAAATTTTAAAGAAAACTGTTATTTCAGTCTTTTTTTCGAACTTTTGTGTCAGTGGTTCAAATGTCAAAAATCCCTTTATTAGGAAAATGGCAAATTTCTTTATTAATGCAAAGGTGACTTGGTTTATCGTTACTGTGACAAACGAAAACACTTTATTTGATGAATCCTTAAAGAAAATTTTAATTAATATCAATCAGGAGAAAAGTTATTGCAAAAATATATGTTGATCCCTAGACACTTTTGATGTGTGTATTTACCAATTTCAATGATTCTTTTTTTATTCGAAAGAAGAAACCACTGTATTGAATCTGTATGAATTTTATTACAACCGGATAAGAACTTCCTGGAGGACCATGAACGATGTGGAGGAATTTATCTGGTAAAAACCATAAAACTGATGTTCTCCATTACATTGCTCTGACAATTATGAACCGATTTCGATGATTCTTTTTTTATTCGAGAGAGTAAACTACTATGATGTTTCCATGCAAATTTCATTACGACCGGATATTTTTTTCTGAAGAAACATGAATTATGTAAAACTATGTAGACGATAATGTGATCATAACCTACCTAGATAATTTTACGGTTTTCGATGGTTCAATCTTTATATATGAAAATATCATTAAAAAGTTTAAAATAAAATCTTTTTTAAAAATAATTGAACCGACTTCAATATCACTGAAAAGTATAAAATAATTTAAATATTATTGAAGTTGGTGCCAAATATACACAGCAGGTACACTAACACCAACTTCAATAATATTTAAATTATTTTATACTTTTCAGTGATATTGAAGTCGGTTAAATTTTTTTTATAAAGATTTTATCATAATAACAGAGAGATTTTCGTGATATTTAAGCAAATAAATTACTCAAATACAGCTAATCGCCATTTTGTAATAAACGATGATCAGAGTGAATGACGTCAATCCTGTGTAAATAAACAACTGTCAAGCTGTCATCTTAACTTTTTCTTTCATACAATGATTCACTTTTATACCTAGACAGAAGTTTATTTACACCTTAGTGACGTCACAAAATGGCGCCATGCACCGGCCATCGTTTTGGAATGAAATTAAAACTCTATTTTAAAAATTGAAAATATTGCTGTTAATTGAAAATTTAATACAAAAATTATAGTAAAATTATAATAACCAATTTATTATTCTTAATTAAATTTAAACATGTATACAAGCTGTTTTCGAGAGTCATTACGGACCATCTCGAACGCAGGTTTGATGACTTCCAGCCTCCCGAACAAGCCGGGTTCCGAAAAGGCTTTAGCACCGTAGACCACATACATACGCTCCGCCAGATTATACAGAAGACTGAGGAGTATAATCGCCCATTATGTCTAGCGTTTGTGGACTACGAAAAAGCCTTCGATTCAATCGAGATCTGGGCGGTATTGCAGTCCCTCCAGCGGTGCCACATTGACTATAGGTACATCGAAGTGTTGAAGTGTTTGTACAGCAACGCCACCATGTCGATCCGACTACAGGACGAGAGCACAAAACCAATCCCATTGCAGCGAGGTGTGAGACAGGGAGACGTTATTTCTCCGAAACTGTTCTCAAACGCATTGGAGGACGTTTGGCAGAGTCGATGGAGGACCTCAATACGATGCTCAGTGACCTCAGTAGCGTTTCCCAACAGGTGGGTCTTAAAATGAACATGGACAAGACGAAGATCATGTCTAATGCCCATGTTGTACCGGTAGTTGTTGGGAACGATACACTCGAAGTTGTTGACCACTACGTATACCTTGGGCAGATTGTCCAGTTAGGTCGGTCCAACTTCGACAAAGAGGTCGCCCGAAGAATCCAACTCGGATGGGCAGCGTTCGGGAAACTACGCGATATCTTCTCGTCCGAAATACAGCAGTGTCTGAAGACGAAGGTTTTTAACCAGTGTGTGTTGCCAGTGATGACATATGGTACTGAGACGTGGTCTCTAACGGCTGACCTTTTAGAGAAGTTCAGAGTCACACAACGAGCCATGGAGAGAGCTATGCTCGGAGTTTCTTTGCGCGACAGAATCCGAAATGTGGAGATTCGCCGAAGAACCAAGGTCACCGACATAGCTCTCAGAATCTGCAAGTTGAAGTGGCAATGGGCAGGCCACATCGCTCGAAGAACCGATAACCGTTGGGGAAGAAAGGTTCTCGAGTGGCGACCACGAACCGGAAGACGCAGCGTTGGCAGGCCTCCCACTAGGTGGACAGACGACATTGTGCGCGTCGCAGGTAACCAGTGGATGCAAATAGCCAAGTGTCGTTCATTGTGGCGTTCTAAGGGGGAGGCCTATGTTCAGCAGTGGACGTCTTCCGGCTGATGATGATATGTATGTACCTAATAATTCCCTTTAAATTTTCTTTATTTTGATACCCTACTCGATAGGTTTGGTTATTTTACAAGACGAATATAACGATACATTCGCTGTCAAAATCTATCCCGCCGTTTGGAAGATTGAGGTAATAAAGAAATTTACAAACAAATATTACATACATACAAGATATACGCAAAAACCCTTCTTTGGCAGTTGGGCAAAAATGATAGATAGATTAATTAAAGTTGATAGGTGTTAAGTGACCTCGGAGTATCTATCACCACAAGCGTTCCTTTGGCGTTTTAAGTATACGAAACCAGTATGAACAATGAAGTAGGTACATGAATATACAATAATGTGTTAGTCGAAATACAATACAAATAAAGCATAATTAACGAAAAGTAAACAAAATAGTGACAAGTGGCGACACTAAATGCAACGTTCGAGAAAAGCGATTGCAGCAATGCTTAGTGTGTGAATCTAGTATTATTTATCTGTACTAATCAAGTACCAATAGAGTTGGAACCCAGACCCAGTGTTTTACACTCACCTCTGTGCATTCACATCTCAAGTGTTGTGAATTTTCCGTTGTGTGTGACGATGCCTAAAATCAACAAGATATGATCTAACTATCTATGCATTGCTTATAAAATATATCTAAAATAATTATAATTACAAAAAGGTATGTATTTTACGTCGCTTGTGCTTGAAATCATAATAAGTCTCGAACTCGAACTGAAAGTATTTTAGCGGATTTATATACAAAATCAATTCAATTACAATTACAAAATTTTAGCGCTGTATCCGATTCCAATCTTATCGGCGATAGTTTTGATTTGTAGTTTTGCCGAAGTACAGACACGTTTCGTACATATTTTTTAGTTGAGTAGTAATTCTTTAAATACAGAGTGTAATTAGGAACTTGCTTAAAAATTTAAATGATAAATTATAATTATAAAAGTATTTAGTTGTAAAAAGAGCATTAATAAAATATTTACGCTATTATTGTTTTTTTAAACTAAATATTTCAACTATAAGTTACGTAAAATGAAGCGCAATTTGAAACACTAGCAATCGCGAGTGACGTCATAATTTTGCGAGTCGGCCATACCATCAATATTTTAAAAGAAAATCTCTGTGTATTGGAAAATATTTATAAATTGAAGAAAGCAGGATTCGTTTATTTTAAAATGAAAAATATAGGCATTACTATTTACAAAATTTAAATACTAAGTTCATGATAATATACTGGGACAATCCACACACGGTCATCTACGATAAACTAGGCAGACATCGACCATAAACTAGGCAGAGCCTGTATTAAGCTAACCGTACAACTGAAACAAATATAAGTATAATTTTTTTGTAAATACATTGATAAATAACACTCAAACACAAGGCGGGAATCAAACCAACTAAGTATATACTGGGTAGCGGCCAGGGTGTCTTACCACTAGACCAACGGGCCCGTCCAACTACATGACTGGTACATATTTTGTTTATAATATTAATTTTCTCTGAATTGATAACTCTAGGGGATCATCTTATCATTCTGATTTTATTAGTATAATGACAACATACTTACTCGTACGTCAAATAAAAAATATGACGTCACGTCGACGTTAGTGAGCGTTTCGCGCCAACAACGTGGGAAAGTCAACTTTTGAATTGCAATATCTAGATTTAAGAAAAGGTTAAAATATGCACAACTTGCATATTTTAACTTTTTTGTTTTTGGTATTTATCTCTAAGCGAGCTTATAATCTTTATTATAAGTACACTAAAAAACAACATTTTTGAAAGTTACCCATCGGGATAGATAACTATTGCAGCAGAACAACTGGAAAAGTTATTCTGTATTTAGATTCAGTTAGTATACTTATTATTTTTATTGTCAATGATGCGCGCGTGGCGTAAAATAAAATTAAGCATCGATACAAAATAGGTACGTAAACTATAAAGAAAAAGAAAACTGCTTTTTTTATATTATCTGTACGTTTTAACGACGTTTGTGTTCTACTTGGTACAACAATCAAATGCTGACAGTGAAAAAAAGTTTTAAAAACTCACGTATGTTTCAATTGACATTATTAGAATATCGAAATCCATGTCCGAAGTACTGTTGGACGCATGTTGTAGTCCCTATTAATTAATATAATTATGATTTTAGCGTCGACAGCAGCATCTTAAGCACTTGAATATTTCAGGGGTCCAACTCACGTAGCAAATTAAACGGTTTCGAGTGACGGATCTGATAGGCGCTGCGGGCATCTCTCAGCCTGAGGCGTTGGTATACTTCTGTGCACAAAAACATTTTATTATTAGATTTCATAGATTTTAATAACAATAAGTATAATAGTATAAGCATGTACTTCATGTTCTTATATAAAATATACAAAGTAGTTAACAGTCATTAGTAAGTAGCACAGAATACTCTCATATTATAAATATAAATAATACTCTCATATATATTTTTTTATTATATATACAAAATAGGTAGGCTAATGATAACGTCCACCTAATTCATCCAATTGTTCTAGAAGTTTACCGTTTACCAATATTAAAATTTAAATTCAGACCCTCAAAATTTAACTTTGTAAATGTTGCTAAAATCAAAGAGTAAATCCGCGTGATAGATCAAAATGTATAAAACATTGATGGCCAATTGCGGGAATGTTTTTTACGGAATAAAAAATATCCTGAAAATTGTTCAGTAGGTACCTACTTTGTTATGGTCACGACAACGTAGTGAAATATCCTAAATCTATGGTCACGACATACTAGGTAGATGTGCAATAAGTAATGCGGGAGTACTTTTATTTTCCAAGATATAAAGTGCCTAGGTACTTAATACATAAGTGACAGGTATAATAATTTGAACAAAATCCACCCAGAATTTTTCGCGTGATACTACAAAATTACTAACAAACTAACACCTGATTTGCGCGTCTTCTCATTATATTATGTAGTTATTATCACTACACCGTATTACATCAAAATCCACGCAATAGGTACTTTCCACGTGATGTTTACGCATTGTACGGATAAATAGACAGAATAGGGTAGAAAAATATATAAATATAACGTGTGGGTCATGTGTGCTTAATAATGAAAACTAAATAACCAAACAAAAAAAATACCATACAAAGTTTCAATCTTACTCAAAATAACAGAATACGTGTTTCATAATTTTTATTGAAGTGTGTGCTAAATTTAAGGTAAAAAAAAAACAATGTTTTTCACCCACCCCATACAAACATTTCACCCCTTCTTTACACCCTTAGAGTTTGGATTTCCTAAAATCCTTTATTATTGGTTGCCTAGGCCATACTCGTAGAATGAACCTTCTGTCCAAATTTTGAAGTCCTGGCTTCGGTGGTTTCGGCTCTGCGTTGATGAGTCAGTCACGCAAAAAATAGATATACTTATATATATCGTACCGACCCGGCCTATGCATATACATCACGTATATTTATTTACTACACTCATTTGTGTATTTTAGTAGAATATAGCGTTAATGAAGTCCTCCAAATAATTTTTATAATTAAAGATTTAAAAACCTTCTAAAAAAATTTACCTTATCATGAACTACATATTAGATAATGACAGTCATCAGGAGAAAGATACAAACAACGAAACTTGAAATTGTAATCAACAGACAAAGGAGTTCATCGACCGATAACATCGACATACAACTTGACATTACCTTGTCAGTAGGTATATGAATTATTACTTATTGTTATTACATTAATGTTAATTATGAATGTTATTGCTAACAGACTGGGTTGTACGTACATGTCCCACTGTTCTAATCAACTTATTATTACATAATATATTACTAACCCTTTACTAACAAATTACGAGCGCTGTGGCTTGAAGTAAATGTTTTATTATAATTGAGTGTTGACGGGCCCGTTGGTCTAGGGGTTAGACACCCTGGCCGCTATCCGATGGGTCGTGGGTTCGATTCCCAACAAATGTCTGGGTGTTCAACAAATCTATTTATGATTGTATTTACAAAAGAAATGTATATCAGTATCAGTTGTCTGGTTTCCATAGTACAGGCTCTGCCTAGTTTGGGATCAGATGACAGTGTATGGTTTGCCCCAAGATATTATTATTATTCCATTTATTTTCAATATAACAACATTATTTACATTTTAAATATATTTTATAAAAAATCAAAAATATAGAAAAAAACGGCTCTCAACCGGCTGCGGGAACAAGGTCCTAGCAGACGGTGGTTAAGGCTCCAGAGAGAGGAACTTTCTCACGATGCGTGCCGTCTCTAGGAACACTGCCTTCTGCGTCTGGCCCTTGATCCAGCCGTTTAACGTGAGCCTCTTGAGGTGTTTATCGAGGCTCTTGGCTATTAGGCCATGGGCGGTAACAACTATGGGAAGAATGATTGCCTTATCAATGTCCCACATGTCGGCAACCTCGTGCGCAAGATCAAGATATTTACATTCTTTATTTTTCTCCGCCTTCACGAGGTTCTCATCATGAGGGACAGTGACGTTTACAATCACTTCACAACGCTCGGTGCAATATCAGGCTTACTGGCGACAATAGTCCTGTCTGTGATGATAGATCGGTCCCAGTATAAGGTGATACGGCCATCTTCCAGAACTTGTTCTGTTACATACCTGTAATACGGTACTTAAGACGTCACAAGGCGGTATTTCAAAGCAAGTTGTTATTATTATTAATTAGCTAAATTGTAATTAAAATCTACATAGCACAGAATAGTCACAGTCAAAACTTGTCATCAGGGTCCGCTCCGCATCATAGATAAATCGTATGGATTGTAACAAGAAGTTTAATGGTGTGTGAGTTGTTTTAGTGAGAGGTTTATAAATGTTCATAGACTTGCATAATATTAATAGATTAATGAACAAGATAGTGTAGAATAAGAAACTGGGGTCCGAACGGTGCTGGGATAATGGTCAAAATATACCTTATAATAAATGATGTTCATGCTAAGATATTAGCGACAAACGCAGTAATTACTGGTTAAAAAACACAAATTAATCATAGTCGGCAGTAAGGTATTGCCTACAACTGTTCTTACGCAAATTGAAGTAAGCGGTGGCTTACATAATGTGACCTACTGGCACACTGACTCTGCACTGTGGCGCATGGCTCGCTTGCATCGCTGGGTACCGCCTACTTACGTTTGCCGCTTTATCGTAATCGTGCAATTGCCACATTCGCAACAATTACAATGTTAAATTAAAATAAAACTAACTGATGAAATGAACTGTTAATGTAAGTATATAAATAAATAGTTAATAAATAAATAAATGTTTATTTTCACAGAAAAATAAGTTATGTAAATAAATATGTTGTTGCTACACAACTATAACTATAATATGGTTCATATACGTATTAGTTCTAATTTATATTAAATTGTTGAGTTATATACCCACAGTTCAAACGAGTATTATGTAAAACATTAACTTTGTAATGCTTTTGTTTGCTAATGCTAAGTGCAATAAATAATGAATTAAGTTTTGACTAGGGCATCAAACATACAACTCAAGATAAATATAAAAGCATGTTAAATACTACAGGTTAACGTGTTATTACTAGTTATTTTATATTTTCAAAGAACCAAAGAAGTCTCCATAGATAAAATATAACCAACTAGAATTTTTTATACCATTATCAATGACAGGATTTGGATGAAACTGGTTTAGATAACCCTTTTACATGAGGAAAGCCACTTCTATATCACCAGTGACCTTCAATCAACGTAAATAGATATCCCCCATATCGATTTATCACCTAGTAGCTGCATACCTATTGTGGTTCGGTCATTGGCGGTCATCATGAACCGAGGTTTTTAATGGCATGCAAATACACGAGGATAATTATAATATATTATAAAAATGATGCAGTATTTTAAAGAGTTTCTATTTAACAAATTAGTCGTATAAAGCTCTAACAAGAGCATCAATGTCTAATAATGAAATCAGGCCATAATATTGGTGGAGCCATTTCATGAACTTTGATTATATATACGTCTAGATAGCGTGTTCGATGTTCAAACACTTGACAATATCAAGTATACCAAAACATCAAATTGGTATACTTGGTTGTTTAGTATCACTTGAACTCTACCGATGGTTTGTGCTCGCAAAAAAAAAACTTTTTGCCGAATTGTGTAATCAAATCGTGAAAATATTAACTAAGTAAAATTAATAAAGATCCTAACTTAATTTTCCATTCATAAATCTTAAGATTCTGTGAGGGATTATTATAAAAACTCGATTTATTTTTACGACCATTTGTACATTGTCCGACTAGACTGGTGTGGCTAGGTAATAATGGGGGAATATATCTTAAGTCTGGGGTAATTTTTCTTTTGACAAAAATGAATTCAATGAAACTTAATACGTAGTTAGTGACCAAAACATGAAATAAATCAATTATAATCATTTTAATTTATTTTTTGATAAATTAATTACTTTTATATAGGTAAGTACTTAGAAGTATTTTTTCTTCTTGGTCATGAGGCAAATAAGACGTTCACCTGATGGTAAGGGACACGCCATTTAATTTAATTTAATTTCAGTTCATTTCAGTTCATTTCATTTCATTTCATTTCATTTCATTTCATTTCATTTCATTTCATTTCATTTCATTTCATTTCATTTCATTTCATTTCATTTCATTTCATTTCATTTCATTTCATTTCATTTCATTTCATTTCATTTCATTTCATTTCATTTCATTTCATTTCATTTCATTTCATTTCATTTCATTTCATTTCATTTCATTTCATTTCATTTCATTTCATTTCATTTCATTTCATTTCATTTCATTTCATTTCATTTCATTTCATTTCATTTCATTTCATTTCATTTCATTTCATTTCATTTCATTTCATTTCATTTCATTTCATTTCATTTCATTTCATTTCATTTCATTTCATTTCATTTCATTTCATTTCATTTCATTTCATTTCATTTCATTTCATTTCATTTCATTTCATTTCATTTCATTTCATTTCATTTCATTTCATTTCATTTCATTTCATTTCATTTCATTTCATTTCATTTCATTTCATTTCATTTCATTTCATTTCATTTCATTTCATTTCATTTCATTTCATTTCATTTCATTTCATTTCATTTCATTTCATTTCATTTCATTTCATTTCATTTCATTTCATTTCATTTCATTTCATTTCATTTCATTTCATTTCATTTCATTTCATTTCATTTCATTTCATTTCATTTCATTTCATTTCATTTCATTTCATTTCATTTCATTTCATTTCATTTCATTTCATTTCATTTCATTTCATTTCATTTCATTTCATTTCATTTCATTTCATTTCATTTCATTTCATTTCATTTCATTTCATTTCATTTCATTTCATTTCATTTCATTTCATTTCATTTCATTTCATTTCATTTCATTTCATTTCATTTCATTTCATTTCATTTCATTTCATTTCATTTCATTTCATTTCATTTCATTTCATTTCATTTCATTTCATTTCATTTCATTTCATTTCATTTCATTTCATTTCATTTCATTTCATTTCATTTCATTTCATTTCATTTCATTTCATTTCATTTCATTTCATTTCATTTCATTTCATTTCATTTCATTTCATTTCATTTCATTTCATTTCATTTCATTTCATTTCATTTCATTTCATTTCATTTCATTTCATTTCATTTCATTTCATTTCATTTCATTTCATTTCATTTCATTTCATTTCATTTCATTTCATTTCATTTCATTTCATTTCATTTCATTTCATTTCATTTCATTTCATTTCATTTCATTTCATTTCATTTCATTTCATTTCATTTCATTTCATTTCATTTCATTTCATTTCATTTCATTTCATTTCATTTCATTTCATTTCATTTCATTTCATTTCATTTCACTTCACTTCACTTTATTTTATTTTATTTTATTTTATTTTATTTTATTTTATTTTATTTTATTTTATTTTATTTTATTTTATTTTATTTTATTTTATTTTATTTTATTTTATTTTATTTTATTTTATTTTATTTTATTTTATTTTATTTTATTTTATTTTATTTTATTTTATTTTATTTTATTTTATTTTATTTTATTTTATTTTATTTTATTTTATTTTATTTTATTTTATTTTATTTTATTTTATTTTATTTTATTTTATTTTATTTCGATAACGCTATGGCTATTTATGGGAAAAATATTTATAACTGGAGATCCCCAAACACGCACACAACCACAGATGACGCGAGTGTACAACGAGGCCTGCACGCACACACGAATAATGAGGTTGTTATGCTTATTAACGTAACGTTACAAGACTAATAGGTATCTAGACGTATATATAATCAAAGTTCATGAACTATAAAAATATAAATTTAGTCACCATTGTTATAGATTTTCCAAGGCGTTGTCTGAAACACGCACGATTTTTGTATACTACGAGTACTCAGTGCTTATACGCCTTAAAAGAAGAATGATTTGTATTTTTGGATGTTTGTAATGAATAAACTCAAAAACTACTGGACCGATTTTTTTTATTAACATTCTTTCACGAATGGAATGCTACATTATCTCTAAATTTATTACTTACTAAAATATGCTATTTAGATAATTTTCTGTTAAGTCGGTTTTTTTATTTTTTCTGAAAATATTTTATTAACCGGCTTCAAAAAGAAGGTTCTCTATTCGACGCGTACGAGGCCTGCCTTTTAAGTTCTGTCGTTTCCATATTTCCCGGCAATTTTGAATTTGGAACTGTTCTATATTCGAATGTGTTTAAATTTTGAATCTCAAAACAGTTGAAAGTATTAGGATTGATGCCAGGGCTGCCAGATTAGGCGATTTATCGCCATTTAGGCTATCTTAGGGGGTCTATTGGCGACCAAAAAATGCAATCGGCTACCAGTAGCCATTTAGGCTACCTAGAAAAAAGGAACGGGCGCTTTAGGCTACTTCAGAATTACCCCAAATTTATTAAATAATTTCTTGTATTGTGTTAACAGTGTAGAACGGTTAACGCAGAGTGGTATACCACAGTTTGTTTACCACAAGTCATCGCCGAACTTCGAAAATCTAACTCAAAGCGACGCATCATCCTGCACCACGACAACGCAAGCTCACACAGCGCTCGTCAAACGATTGAGTATTTGAAGCAGGAAAAAGTAGAAATTCTTGACCATCTCCATACATTCCTGACCTAAGCACTAACGATTTCTTTACATTTCCTAAAATTAAGAAAAGTCTTCGTGGTCAAAGGTTCCAGTCCGGTGAAGAAGCAGTCGACGTTTTCAAGTCAGCCATTTTCAACACCCCCACTTTAGAGTGGAATAAATGTTATAATAACTGGTTTGAGCGAATGGAAAAGTGTATTAAGCTACGCGGTGAATACTTTGAAAAACAATAAAAAGTACTACTTATAAGGTTCTAGTTGTGTTTTTTTCTTCAAACGACAAAACTTAAAAGGCATCCCTCGTATGTATGTAATATTAATCAAAATGCGTAATATTCATATATGTTAGTCTATGTGGGCTTCTAAACAAATTTACCAAATTTTACGAGCGTATGTATGTATGTATATATGTATGTATGTATGTAGGTTAGTCCGCGGATTTCTCAGAAACTACATGTCCGATAATGATTTCTGATATTTACGCGAATATTACACATTGAAATGAAACTAATTTTACGGATTATATCGCGGTTTATTTTTTATTTTAATTTCCCGTCGTTTCGAATACTTTACAGCATTCATGGTCACGGGCGGACTAGGTGGTAACTGTCCATATGTCATAGTTGTCTCAGGTCTTCTAATTATTATTGTTAGTCCGATCTACGCAGAAAGAGCTTACAGTATCTTGAGCATCCAAATTTCATTAGAGAAGATGGCTGGGTGCTACCACCAGCTTGGGATCCCGTGATAAACATAGTCAAATCCAAAGACAAGCATTCCACTGCAAGACCTCAAAATACTGTAAGCTCTTTCTGCGTAGATCGATATACATGTCCGATTTCAAAAATTCTTTTTGCAATAGTTAGAGTATTTTTCAACTTAGGGAAAAATATAAGATTCATCAAAATCGGTCCAGTAGTTTAAGAGATATAGACTTTTTATGTTATCAGTTAGTTACTATAACGTAGACGTTCGAGTTGTCATAGCGCGCGCGGAAAAAAGGCACTAAAAAGTGTTAAACTATTTAAAAAAAAAACCCCACTTCAAAGTAAATTATCTAAAAAGCATAAAATAACGAAAATATATTGAAGCCGGTGCCAGCTGGTGCTAGTGTTAGTTAACGTGATGTGCTAGCACCGACTTCAATATATTTTCGTTATTTTATGCTTTTTAGATAATTTACTTTGAAGTCGGTTTTTATTTTATTTTTAAATAGTATTTCGAAACTTTTTAGTGAAACCTTTTTGTTACCAAGATGTCAGCAGTACGTGAGCTACATCAAATCAGTTAATATAAAAAGTATACAAAAATATACTTCTCTGGCCAGCATATGAAGAGTGAAACAACGGAATTCACCCAAATTGGGTAAACTAGCAATAAGTCACGCGTCGGTAAAAAGCAACGAACGTACCGTGTGCCTTTGAAAATCACGTAAAATCGCCTTCATACGTATTTAGAAAATACACAAAATTAAATAATAAGGAAAGAATATCATACCTTAGCTATACGTGAGAAAATATTTTAACTACACGAGTCACAATTTTTGGCGCGCATTAGGTAGGGGGATATAACATATCATCAATGGTTTATAATATTGGTTAGTTAGGTACGACTAATGCCTTTTTCGACCACGTCGCTACGCACGCACACGACAATATTAATATTAATTTTGACAAAAGTTATAAGTATAGTCTAACCGACTATAAACAGATTTTTATTTTGTTATAAGTCACGTAATTTTTGGCTTATAATCAAAAATCTATACTTCTAATAAAACTGTAACAGGTCCAATTCTGTACATTGAAGATATTTTGAAAATTATTTTTGGAGGGCATTCTATAACCGATACTGAGGACGAAAATGTAATTTTTTTAATTTTGTCTGTCTGTCTGTCTGTATCACGGCTGAGCATCACGCCTAAACTACTGAATGGATTCAAATGAAACTTGGCATGATTTGAGATCTTACTACGAGGTAGGACATAGGATACTTTTTATCCCGTAATCTAGCACGGTTCTTTTGGGAGAGGGGATTAAATTCAAAATGGGTACTTGGTTATACGCTTGGTCAGATTGTATAAATTTTTCTTTATAATATAATAAATATTAGTAAGGGAACACTCATAGAGAGTTGTTATCAAGGTTTTGTAATCGATCGGGTTAAGCAACGTTAGGTAAGATCATTAAATAGATGGGTGACCGTTTAACGCCATTTGAACTAAACGGGTCCGTGCTTCGGAGAGCAAGTAAAAAGTGGGTCCCAGTTCTTAACCGACTATAAAAAAGGAGGTTATGTATTCGATGCGAATTAAAAGTTTAGTTAACGTAAAAATAGCGCAGGCGGAGCTGCGTGGGTCAGCTAGTGTCAAATAAAAATACCGGTCCCCCCCTTATCTCCCAAGTTTGTGGAGGGGAAAATCTGAAATAATTATGGATAATACATGTCTATCTATACTGGAAAAATAAAATGGTTTTGTAAGTAGTATAGTTTTTTAGTAATCTTATCAAAACATCGACGAACAAACTTAGTTTTGCGGTTTGGTTTTTTTGCTATCTGAGGTGTTACATGAATAGTAAAATTTCTTTAATACGTCCAAAGATGGTATGGAACCCTCGGTGTGAGAGTCCGACTCGCACTCGACTGGTATTTTTTTTAAATTCAGGTTCACCTATATGGGTTTTCGTCAAAATTTACAGTTACTATTTAAACTAGATAAGCATTCAGGAACAAAATGACGTCGAAAATGTGGTCGCGGTTATATATACTTACACGACTATACACATAGCTAGCAGTTGTAGAAAAAATCTTTTAAATAATTTGCAACATCGAACTGATAGGACCAAGAAGTAATCAAGTCTAATTCTGTCTGTAGTAATGTTGGCACTTAAAACCTTTACATCGGAGGCGGATATGATGATGACCAAAATCAGTTGAGTAGTTTAAAAGATATGGTCTGTTAATGATTCCAGTAAGTTAGGTACTTAGCATAGTCGTTTGAGTTGCATGATAACGTGAACGCAAGTTATAATGATGAATAATAGTAAATCGCATTTAGCTTGGCATTTTTTGGACTTCACGACTATATTCCGTAAAAGGGTACCTAGCCAGAGAAGAACATTTTTGTATAAGTAGGTACATTTTAATATTAACTGCTTTGATGTAGCCCACATCCTGCTGATATCTTGGTAACATAAAATTCACTAAAAAGTATCCAATAATCACCACTATTATATATTATTAATTTTAACAGCAAAATGGTTTCCCTTTATTAAATAATACCATACATCATGCAGAAAATGGTAGTGTCATATTCTACATATTTTTGAAATTTTTAATGAGTAATACCTTTTTTACTGAAATCTACTACGATTGTAATAGCAAGCTCATCAAGTTTACCTAATAATCTTTTTATTATAGCTATTAAGATATTTATTCCAGATTAAAATTTTAATGAAGTTAATCCTACAGGATATTTTATTGTTATAACTAGGCATTGGCTTATTGGCTAAAGTTAACAAGATTAATATTATAACATTAATCTTCTACTTATTAATAAACTTACAAAATATAGTAAGCACTACAGCAATAAAACTTTTATGTAACACTACCTACATAAAATCCACTAGTTACTCAGGTATAAAACAAATTGGTGCTGAATTCACCTAGAACAAGTTTAAAGCTTAATTTAACCCATCCAAATATTTAGGTGTAGTAACAATTTTATTATGACAGAGCTACTTTATATAGAGGAACTTTCATATGTTATTCAAAAATATATCTAAAAAAGTATGAGCAAACGCCTATTATAGTTGTACTAATGCTCCCCCTCGGACAAAGCGCTTCGGTTGCATGTTCTGTTTATGTTTATCGCGCACAATGTGAAAAGATTTCACGGTCACCAGCCTTTTAACATCCCTTCGATTTACAAACTTATATAATTTCCTTACGTAACGACCGCGTGGCTAGCGCTATAACTACCTCCTTTGCTCCAATATGAGCCCTCTGACATACGATTACGTAATTTAGTGTCAATTTTACAAAACTCATATTGAATAACGCTTCTAGATTAACTAACATAAATGCCGGTATTACGAAAACTACAATTCAAGATATATTCTAATAAAAGCGAACTGTATTCACCTCGGCCTACGGCAGTAAAAATGACAATATTTACTTCCACACCACACAATACATTAATCCGAACCAAATTAAATATGGGTAATAAATCGAAATTTAAGTAAAACACAAACACCCACCTCTGAAACACAAGTAACCAAAACGACCATCACTCAATTCAGTGAATGAGAAACTGTCACAAGTAGGGATCAGTGTGACCAGATTAAATTTTACGAAAATACAGAGACCTCGAAAAAATACTGAAATTTACCAAGGCCACCTCGAAAAATTACTGAAATGAAACTGGAAGCTGAACCTGTGCCCATTCCATCTTTGATGTAGAAAAGTTAGTTTCTTTCATCTAACACCTAAGGTAGCAAAAAGACCAAACCGTACAACTAAGATTTTTGATGATTTTTAAAAAAATAACTGTGCTACTTGTAAACATACAAAACAGCAGTCCGAAATATTTTGTCGGTAATTTATTGATCCTTGCTGTTAAATGTAATTAATATGTCTGGGAAAGTCCCTGGACATCGATATTCCCGAGGACAACGGCTTACAGTGTCACTATATTTATTTATCCAAAAATATATATATAATTACCTAAGAAAATTCTGTCAAAAATACTGAACTTCAAATATACTGAAAAGTATTAAAATACTGAAACTGGTCACACTGGTAGGGATGGCCTGTGCCGTATGCACGAATTTATATTTACTTTGACGATCCGAAATCAATTGTTCAATCGAAAACAATTGATTCTATATATAGCTTAGAGAAAGAAACCAATAGAGAGCTCGCACTTTCTTTCTCATTCGCGCAAGAAAAGGATGCATTTATATATATTATATGTGATAGAAAGAAACAGAGCATATGATTTTTTGTCCCTCAACGTGTGTTCAAAATCTGGCGCACCTACGGTGCGTTTTCTTCGAGTACTCATGAAATTTTCTAGTTGACGACCTAGCTTTGGAGTTTTAAATTGAATTGCATTAAGAAATATCGTTTAAACTACATAATAGGCGCATTTGAATAAATATCCTTAACGTATGTTAAGTGTACGAATGATTATTTTCTGTCCTTATCAGCGGCACGCTAGCTAGATGTCTTGTTATATTCTGTCTACGATATATAGATATTAAGTACTGAATCGATACTTCAAGATAGAAAATCAAAATTCGATTATTTCTATTTTATTATGAACACAGATTATGAACTAGCGGCCGGGCGGCCCATTCCGGCGTCTCATTATTACTTGCAAGAAGCTTTTAATGCTTCTAATAAACAACCAGTAGAACTTGGTACGCATGTAGCGCCACTATGTTCAAAACAAATGTCCTCTTACTGCTCCCTAACACCAATTTTAATCACTTTACGCAAGATTACGGTATAGTATTTAAAAAAAAATACGCATCGATTTCTACAATAATGACTTTTCTAGTTGACCTTTTTAGTTCCCTATAAACGCCATTCGCCAACTTAGACCCATCTTAGACCCTCTCAGGGAGTGTCCTAACTAAAAGCGAATACGCGATCATCGCGCGAACGAACGGCGCGACCATCGCAAGTTCGCGCGAACGAAAAAAATAGTGTCCTAATAGAACGCGACGCGATCGTCGCGCGAACGAACGACGCGATTGGCCGCGTGGCCAGGGCTACCAACTTGGGAGTTTTTCCCCTAGATTTAAGGAAGAAAACAAATACTCGGGGGGGGGGGGGTATCTTATATGATACTTTGAAGCTTATTTTTAGGGGGTATTCTGAATATACTTAAAATACATTAGTCACCTATGAAATAAAAAAAAACATGTATTTATATTCCAATAATCAACAATAGTCTAACTCACGGCCCCTTTGTAGTCCACCATCACGGTGCTCACGGGGACGGGGGTAGCAGCCCCGCCATCGTCCTCTTCGGAGTCGCCGCCGTACTCAATGGACTTCTAGGGCCCACATCCCTAACCTCCGGGGGAAACCTTCAATAGGTCCCTGGGATCTGGGGGGTCAACCAAGGTATGTGGGATTCTTACTCACCAATACCCCGCGGGCCCCTCAGTTCTTTGCGTCCGCAACTGGGGTTAATTAATTAATTTATTTTATTTGACACACCAACAGCGAACACATCAATCACTCACTAAAAAATAAAGTAAAGTCCATAGGTATCTGATATGCACGCCTATTCTAGGTATGTACAAAATTTGCCATGATAAATTGTCACACATAGAAAATTGAAATATGATTTAAATTAATTATATTGTAATGTTCTGATAAGGTAAGAAAAATATTTAGAAAAAATAAAAACAATGCTAAAAGTCTAAATAGAATTACTTTAAATGAATTTTACATTAATAACATATAATTATTGAAATATAATAAATAAATGCAACAAACCCAATTTATAAATTCAGGGGTTCACATTTTAGTTTCCCGGGAACCTGGGGAAGCTCTGGTAACCCTCACCCCACTCTCCAATCTCTCGACGCGACGCGATCATCGCGCGAATTCAGTTAGGAAACTTGTTCGACGCCAGTATGTTTGAGATTTCATTCGCGCGAACTGTGTTCGCGCGAACGAAATCTCAAACATTTTGTTCGCGCGACCGCTTCGCGCGACCGCCAGTTAAGACACTCGTTCGACGTCCATATGTTTGAGATTCATTCGCGCGATGGTCGCGTCGTTCGTTCGCGCGATGATCGCGTATTCGCTTTTAGTTAGGACACTCCCTAAGACTAAGGCGATGTCCTAATAGAACGCAATCATGCGATCGTCGCGCGAACGAACGACGCGACCAACGCGCTATGACTGGCAAATGTACTGGCGGTCGGACCGCCAGTTAGGACACTCGTTCGACTCGTTCTCATTCGCGCTATGGTCGCGTCGTTCGTTCGCGCGATGATCGCGTGATCGCTTTCTATTGAGACACTCCCATAACCACTGGTCATTTGAAAAGTGAAAAATCCTAAATCTATGGGTCAGACCAAGTGAAAAATCCTTTATCTATGGGTCAGACTGTAGCTTGATACGCTGGCTGACTTGGTTGAGGCATCGGTATACTATCTATAGGCCGACCGTTTAACTCGCGTATCGCCTGCGCGGTAAGAAGGGAGTGGGGGCGGGTAACGCTACACACGGAGTCAATAATCCAAAGATTTATCTCGAGATAGACATTGTTGGTAAAGAATAAAATAATAAGTATCTTTTTTTTAAGTATTTATTTTTAAGTTTTACAAATATTTTATAATAGCTTCATAGGTACAAAATCATAAAACAATAATTAACTCCGTTTAAGAAATATTTAACCACAGATAAAAATTTAATAGGACTATTCGTCACTAATATTCATATCGCTTGAATCATCATCACTGTCTGTGTAGCTTGAGGAGTCAGAATCTTGCAAATTAATAATAAATCGGTCCATCTCTTCATCAACGATGCGATCGTGCAGACAATATTCATCTTCAATAGTTTGTACATGTTTATCGCAGTAAACCCATTTTTCTACAGAGAATTCGGCAAATAACTGTTCCAGTGTATTTTTCTTTTTGTCTAAATTAGAATCAATTTCAATTTTTGCGAGCTATCCTCTGATATCCCCCCAAACCAATTCGATTGGGTTCAGGTCTGGGTGATATGGAGGCAGTCGTAAGACTTCATGACCTGCCGCCTTTAAAATTTCATCTATTTTGTAAATATTTTCTGTCGCGTTTTGTTTGATTAAATTCAATAAATCACATTTTCTTAAAGACGTATCAAATTCAACATTGTGTCTTTGCAGCCAGGTTTGCATGGTGGCTTTTGTGGATGTCATTGTAGGCTTTTTGTCCTCTTGTACCGAGTGGTATGCGGCATTATCCATAACAATAACTGAGCTTGGCGGTAAATTTGGCAAGAGCTTTTCTTTAGTCCATTTGCTGAAGTTTACAAAATTCATATCGCTATGATAATCTCCGGTTTTGCTTTTGGATTTAAAAATTAAAAGAGCTCCATCGATAAATCCGGCATGTCCACCAGCATGTACAATAATTAAACGTGGCCCTTTGCCAATATGCGACAGCACCCCTCGTTCTTCATTGGATTGCCAACACGCCGGTACATTTAATGACGAATTGACATATGTTTCATCGAGGTAAACAATGTTTCTTTGAACTCTTCTGTGCTTCTTTATCGCATTAAGATAACGCCACCGCCACGATACGATGTTTGGTGGTTCAATCAGTAATTTTCTTTTTGATTGACATTTCTTAAATCGAAAGCCAAGTTTATGAATCAATGTTCTCAAATATTCTCGGCCACAATTTAAAATTCCTTCTTCTCTGAGTTTCGCATTCAAAATTTTTAATGTAGGAACCTTCTTATAAACCGTATAAAATTGAGTTATTTTTCTTCTAACAACGCCCTCTGTAAAACTATCATCTTCAATTTTTTTCTTTCGGATTTGTTTAATTTTTTTTGGTGATTTAAAATTTATATTATTTTGTTCATCTTTCAGTTCATTTCCTTCTTTTATTATTTTACATATGGTAGTCACCGAAAGTCCTGTAGCTTTAGCAACAAGTTTGTTTAGGTTTACGTCTTCAAGATACTCTGTAGAATTATGATCTTGTTTTCTGGCTTTAAAAAAGGAATATACATTGTATGCTATTTGTTTAGCTTGCTTGTTAATTTTGTTCGCAAAACTGGAAGAGCGATTCATCTTGAGATTTATCTTGGCAGTCGTATACCTTGTGCGTTTATCTTCAAGCGTCCGTAACAAAAACACCAACCGCGCGCTGCGAGCACTGCCGCACTTGACGTAAGCTCTCTGCTCCGCGCACCCCTTTCACCCATCCGCTAACATCTCCCCTCGCTCCCTTCTACCCCCTCAGGCGATACGCGTATTAAATCCGCGAACCCCTTTCACCCATCCGCTAACATCTCCCCTCGCTCCCTTCTACCCCCTCAGGCGATACGCGTATTAAATGGTCGGCCTATACACCCACGGATTTAAATTTACTTCGTTACAGGTTCGTGTCTAAACCATGGATCTAGGATATTATAGAAGATTGACATAGTCAGTTATAAAATGAAACCAAAGAAAAATACCTATGTGTGAGTGAATTGTTTAAGTGTAAAGGAAAAAAATGTGCGTGCGTGGAGTCCCTCCGCGCGGAAGAAGTGAAACTTCATTCTCGCTCTGTATCTTTCTATTCCACCTCCCCGCGCAACGAAGTCAACGAAGTCAACAAAGTCAACAAAGTCAACAAAGTCAACAAAGTCAACAAAGTCAACAAAGTCAACAAAGTCAACAAAGTCAACAAAGTCAACAAAGTCAACAAAGTCAACAAAGTCAACAAAGTCAACAAAGTCAACAAAGTCAACAAAGTCAACAAAGTCAACAAAGTCAACAAAGTCAACAAAGTCAACAAAGTCAACAAAGTCAACAAAGTCAACAAAGTCAACAAAGTCAACAAAGTCAACAAAGTCAACAAAGTCAACGGAGTCAACGGAGTCAACGGAGTCGGCGGAGTCGGCGGATTCCAACTCACCCCAACTCACCCCAATCACCCCAACTCACCCCAACTCACCCCAACTCACCCCAACTCATCCCAACTCACCCCAACTCACCCCAACTCACCCAACTCACCCCAACTCACCCCAACTCACCCCAACTCACCCAACTCACCCCAACTCACCCCAACTCACCCCAACTCACCCCAACTCACCCCAACTCACGCGCTGCGAGACGCCACGCCACACGCGACGCGCGATGCCCCGCGTCTCCGTAAATGAGGCCTACTAAGTTCTATCTATATAGTGTCCACTCAGTGACGGCTTCACATGAGCGCTTTCATAACCTTAACAAATTTACGCCTGTCGCCTATCGTTTAACACCAATCACTTAACGCCTATCACCTATCATTTAACGCTTAACGCGTTATTTGATAACATTTTTGGAAGTCGCTTAAGAAGTTTCACTTCAAAAAAGTGTTGTTAAAAGTACTACGTACGTAATCGATATCGATGTACTATGCGTTTTAACTAAGAATGTGACCGCCATGATGATCGCGACTTCGACCATGATGATTCGCGATTCACTCGTTTTTTACTTTTTCAGCCTTATTAATAAACTATGATTAGCGTCAGAACAACTTTACTCCAAGACTTACGCAAAGATTAGGCAATTATGGTATTAATAAACTAGTAGTAAGGACGGAGTTAACTAATCAAAATGTAGTCCCGGAGTAAAAGTTACTCCGCGGAGCCCCATGGTTTAACGTTTGAGTAAGCATAGATTTGTATTGTATTTCTAACTTCCATTGAGATAATTATATATACTAAACATTGTATAAACCTCGCAATATCCCTTTTGAAGACCTTGAAGACGAGTTTAAATATAAATATAGATTTACACGCTCAACTGCATATTACATTACTGAAATGGTAGAATGATTTGGCTGGAGATGCAGTAGGCTTTATACCACCTCACTTGAAAGTTTTAGCTGCAAAAAGGACTTGGGCTCGTGGAGAGGTAAATAAACTGTCTCAATAAACTAAACTATTAGGCTAGTTATGTAGGCTACAGCCGGATGATTCAGAAATAACTTAGAACAGATTTTAAAACTAATTTTTATTAATATAAATTACATTTTTAATATCTAATTTAAATATGTAGTGACCGCTTCGATGTTAGAAGCTAAGTGAAGAGCCGATTCCGTCGCTATGGGTCCATACAATGGATCTAGTCGCCGTCAGCTGGTTTTCGGTACACATGCTGGATGCGTCCATACAATAGCCCTTCTGTTCTTGGATAGGTTGCATTGTCAGCAAGTTTTGCATTACACGCGCCGGCTCGTGCTTGAGGCCCACCGTGGTTTCTGCTCTTACACGCGTTTTTTGAGATGCACTGTAGTTTCTTGTTAGGGACGGTGTGTAACAGGCTAGATCCCCGGCCTACTTGTTATATACTTTCTTGATTTATAGATAATATTCTGCTAATAAAAAAACACAAATTCTAAAACCACTATCTTGAATTCAACAAGAGAAATACAGAATATTATGATGTGAGAGAAATATAGAGTGAAAGTTGTGATTGTCAAATAAAAGTGTCAAATATCAAAATTTACCTAACTGCCAGTGTCTTTTTAGTCATTTTGTTCATTTTTTTTACTTTTAATTTCAGTGGGTTGCCATAACATACACCTTAGTCTCAGTGTAAGAATTGTATTGTTAGTCCGAACCTACTTCGTATTTATTAATACCGTTATTAAGACGTAGCTATTCCGTGACTAGTCTAGAATTAACTACTTCCGATGTAGCTTTGGAGTAAGAGAAAAATAAGCGATTTTTATTAATAAGACAGTTTGTGTACCGGCAGCAGAGTAAACATAAAATGAAAAATTCGCCCCGGTTTTGATTATTTATTGTAATGTCTTATTTTATTATCTATTTTTTTTAAAACATCATTTTTAGTAATTATATATTTGAAATGGCAAGATAGCGGCCACATTCTTAGTTGAAACGCATAGTATTTTGTGTGAATATTATACAAGATTATCTGTATAACGTAAAATTGAGGTTGATTTAAAACTAGCTAAGTACTAATAATCTTTAGTATTGCAAATTTCATGATGGTAAATTGTCCAAAGTGGTAAAACAGTCATTCTAAATAAAAATTGTAGCTTTTTTTTTGGTTATAACATCGTAAATCAGATCATGAAAATAAGTTATCGTTCCGCATGTTATAATAACTCAAACAAATCAGCATGATAGACAATTCTTTATGCGCACAAACAAACAGATATAAAAAGAATAAGACAAAAATTAATTATACATGCAAGAATGGGCGGCCATATCGCTAAAAGCGATCACTTCCAGGCAATTATATTATATACAATAGATATGCCATTAGCGCTCGCCAGACGTTCAGCGAGTATCCCCCAACTGGGTTTTGTAGCAGTTAGTCGTACGCCGTCCCGCGTAGTCAATGCGACATCGTGACGTCTAGCATTAAAAATTGAAAATGCCGTCCTGCGTATTTAATATGTGCACAAATTACCAGGCAAAAGTAAATAAACAGTCAGGGATAATATAGCACATGTAACTTTGAAAAAATAATTTGATTTTGTAAAGTATTTCAATTTTTTTAATAATAATACAGACTATAGGTAGGAAAATGTATAGCTAGGTATAGCTAACCACAAGTGAGACAACTTTTATAGAGCGTTAGTAGGGATATAACATATCTTTAGTAAAATATCATTGCTTTGACAGCAAACAGACCGCGAGGCAGCGAGGCAGTGGCTAATGTCAAACTGCTTCGGAATAGAAAAGTCGGTTAAAAGAATTCAATCTCTGTCTCCTTTGCACTCGTGCAGTTTGTATTTGATTAAAACTTCTCGCTCCCACGCTATGTTTATCGTCTTGAACGTAGTGAAAAATCCTAAATCTATGATCTAAACTAACTATATCTAAACTATATCTGTCTTATTAATAAAAATTGCTTATTTTTCTCTTACTCAAAAGTTACACAGGGAGTAGTTAATTCTAGACTAGTCACAGAATAGCTACGTGTTAATAACGGCATTAATAAATACGAAGTAGGTTCGGAGTAACAATACAATTCTTACACTGAGATTAAGGTGTATGTTATGGCAACCCACTGATATTAAAAGTAAAAAGAATGAACAAAATGACCTGGTCGAATAAAAAGACACTGGCAGTTAGGTAAATTTTGATATTTGACACTTTTATTTGACAATCACAACTATCACACTGTATTCCTCTTACATCATTCTGTATTTCTCTTGTTGAATTCAAAATAGTGGTTTTAGAATTTGTGCTATTTTTTATTAGCAGTTTTTTTATTATCTTTAGAGCAAGAAAGTATATAACAATTAGGCCGGGGATCTAGCCTGTTCAACGCCCCTAACAAGAAACTACAGTGCTCCTCAAAGAACGCGTGTAAGAGCAGAAACCACGGTGGGCCTCAAGCACGAGCCGGCGCGTGTAATGCAAAACTTGCTGAAAATGCAACCTATCCAAGAAAAGAAGGCCTATTGTATGAACGCATCCGGCACGTGTACCGAAAACCAACTGACGGCGCACAACTAGACCCATGGCGACGGAATCGGCTCTTCACTTAGCTTTTAACAACGAAGCGGTCACTACATATTTAAGTTAGATATTAAAAATGTAATTTAATTTAATAAAAATTAGTTTTAAAACCAGTTTTAGTTATTTCTGAATCATCCGGCTGATGCCTACATAACTAGCCTAATAATAGTTTAGTTTATTGAGATACTTTATTTACCTCTCCACGAGCCCAAGTCCTTATTGTAGCTAAAACTTTCAAGTGAGGTGGTATAAAGCCTCCTCTTAAATCTCCAGCCAAATCATTTTCCACCATTTCAGTAATGTAATATGCACTTGAGCATGTAAATCTATATTTATATTTAAACTCGTCTTCTTCCAGGTCTTCAAAAGGGTTATTGCGAAGTTTATACAATTTCACATGCCTTATTAAAATGGTAATATTTCTTCATTTCTTTCTATCATTCTCAAATCGTCAATGAAATAATCTCTATTCATTTTAATCCACAATAATTACAAAATCCGACACTAGTAAGTAGGTACTCGAACGAACACCAAACAAATATGAAAATATCTCAATGGAAGTTAGAAATACAAAACAAATCTATGCTTACTCAAGCGTTAAACCATGGGGCTCCGCGGAGTAACTTTTACTCCTGGAGTAAATTTTGATTAGATAACTCCGTCCTTACTCCTAGTTTATTAATACCATAATTGCCTAATCTTTGCATAAGTCTTGGAGTAAAGTTGTTCTGACGCTAATCATAGTTTATTAATAAGGCTGTATCTGTTTAGATAGTATATCGATGTGCTGAGGACTGTATGTAGGTAGTGGGATACATAGTATCACCAAGAGTATCACCTCTGTCTGTCTGAGGTAGTGGGTTATGATTCAGGAAAAAAATATAATTTATAGTAATTTACCGCCGTCTTTTAACGGTCAGGCTTTAAACAATAAAGAAAATGATAATTTTCATACTTAAGTTTCTATCTATCACGAAATAAAAACGCGGCAGCAGACAGAAAAGATTGTTATCTGTGCAGCTAAGGAAAGAACAAGATTAATTAATCAGCTTAACCCATCATTTAGAGATACAATTACGACTCAAAACATTATGGCCCTAAAAGCGATGTAATAAGGCATAGGGTAAAATTTCCTGTACGTGGCAACTCCAAATTTAGTATGTCCTTATTTTTCTATCCGATATCGGCGGCACGCTTGTTAGTATCGCAAATTTAAACTTTATTCTACATTCTTAAGGTTTGTTTTTCGTTGACACAAGTCGAAGTAGAAAAACGAGCCGTGTGAGATAGATCAAAAGTAGATGTGTGTCCTTGTCTGCCCCTTGTCAAGTAAGTTGCCAACGCCAAATATGATTCTTTTTAGTAGTAGTGTTCGGTAGATTTCTTAAAAGTTGATTACATTTGCTTATAAGTTTTTCGTGTAATAAAACATCGAAATATAATAAATCTAGGACGATGAAATGTAATATCATAAATTAGCACACGAACAACATGCAATACTTTTATTAACAATAATATTAGTAACAATTTAACATTATGAAGCTAGCAGCACTAAGCTGTTGAGTGATTGGTGATTGTCGACATTGTCGTAGTAAGTAACCGGTGTCGCGGTGTACTGTTAGAGTAGGGTGACCATTGTTATGTATGGCGTCGCGTCAGTCGTCTCGGATGATGGTTTCCATCATAGATTTAAAATGTTTCACTTTGGTTTCCATACAAACGTTGGTTAACTCAACCTGAATTTGGGAATGAAATACAGATATCCGGAAGAAAACGGTACCTAGGTATTACCACAAATTCAAGTAATTTATTGTCTTAATTATGTTATGTACAGCAGATGTAATATTAAAATAAGTGAAATAAGACTTTAAATTTATTGATTGCAACAAATTTTCAGAATTAATAATTGCTATAATACATAGTAATTTCATGACTTGCCATTAAATTCCATCCAATTATACAATACAAATAATAATTATGATTAGTATTATGTCACCAAAATTACGATCTGAACGCAAAAATTGACAGATTGACGGAGGTCACGCAGGAGCACCGATGTGGCACCGTCCGTTGTGACCCGATCCGCCGCCAAAAGACCTTAGAAGTGAGAAAAAGAATCCTTCTACATAGTAATGCGTGGACACCCTATTAGACAGAGATAAACTACTACTTTCAGACCTCTCATTCGGCTCGTGATCTTTAGTTGACTGCGCTGTCCAGTTATAATACAGGTTCGTGCTAACGCTAGACTCCTTCCTCTTGCCTCTATTCTACTTCTACCACAGACGTATTAGGGATGCTACGCATACTTCTACCAATGAGTATATAATAGGGATGTGAGATTAATGGAAAAGAATCGATTAAATAAAAGTCGATTTTTCTTTAATCAAAATAAATCGATTTGCCAAAAATCGATTTTAATAAAAATAAATAATCGATTACTTCGAAAAATCGATTTTTTTTGTATTATTAAAAAGTACATGCTATATGCAAAAAATCTGGATGTTATTCATCTATTTAAGCACATATCCGTTTTCAAAAACACGTTTATAAATATTAGTATCCATTTTATTTATAAATTAGATAGGTACTAGCCCGTGATACTAAATCAGGTTTACTCATAATCGTAATGGCTAAAGTTGAATCTATAACAAGAAATTGAGGTAAGCGCAGTTTTAGATTAACACGAAGTTTAATAACGTAATAAGTTTTAAAAACAAAAACCCAATTACGGATAAAATCGCAGTCTAATAATGTGATATTATATAGCCTATAACCAGCGGACAATCAAGACGCTTCTAACGACACCATACTTGTCAAATTATGTTAAATAGATTAGAAGATATGCGGGAACAGATGAACATACATTCATACATACATACATTCTTGTTCAAATCATAACCCCCCTTCCGTTCCGTAGTCAGGTAAATACAAATTGGAATGGAATGGAATATTTGTTTACGTGTTTTGAGCAACTATTCAAATAAAACCCTGTTAATTATTGTTTAACTACCGTATTCTGTTAAATTTCTGCTGAAGTTCATTAGATTCTGCTAAAAACTGCTAAGATTTTCTATTCTGCGACATAATCGGCTAAACCCTAAAATGAGGGGCAGAATTCTGCTAAATCTGGTCACACTGCACTGAAACTACTATAAACACATACATACCTACAGATGGTGCTGTTTTTATTTGATGAACTTATACGTATGAACTTAATTCGAGATTTTTCACCCAACGCATAGATGGCCCTGTTTATAAAATTGAAACTTACTGCAAGATTTTTTCATCCGTCGCATAGATCCGAGCTGTTTCTAAAAATCGATTTAAACACATAATTTATATAATCGATCTTCTAAAAATCAATTAATATTATTATAAAAATCGACAATAAAAAATTGATTATTAGAATATAATAATCGATTTAAATAAAAATCGATATTTTTTTAACATCCCTAGTATATAATCACTCTTCTACACGTACAGCCTTAGAGGAAGAAAACAATAGAGGGCTGGACACTTTCTTTCTCATTCATGCAAGAAAAGAATGCGTTTATGTAGGTTACGTGTGATAGAAAGAAACAGTGTATATGATTTTTTGTCCCTCAGCATGTGTTCGATTTTTCCGCGCCGTAGGTGCGAAACAAATTTGACGTTTGCTCCCACTTTGCTCCGTGACAATTTTATCGTGGTTTTAATATTAAATAAATAACTTAAAATTCAATAAAAAACTAACTGTGACATTACTGTGTGTTGTGGAAATCCTATAAGAATCGTGCAGTGCAGTATTATAGGCTGTAAAAGTGACAGTGAACGTAAAATTAGTGGAGTATCGTTTCACAGGTAAACGTGAATTATTATGGCCAATTTAGAGATTACATTTAGAAACTAATACATGTAAACGACTTATTTAGATCTTATTGCTCTAAATTAGTTACTATTTTACTTGAAAGTTACGTGTAAGATCGATAAATTCTTGTTTTTCATCCATAACCTAAAATTTTCAGTTTATTGATCGCCATTATCAGTGTTGCCAGTGTATAAAAGAGAGACTACCATAAATAAGTGGTAAATTATTATTAAGTGCATCATACACGATCCCACATGCTGGGTGCATCGAAGAATTTCTCAGATTTCCCGAATTTATTTTTATGATTTCCTGAAAATATGGATATTTGTATACTGTGGATAGCAGCAATAAAAATAATTAATTAGGTTGCTAAAAGTTATTCCCGAATGCTTAAATATTCAGAAATAACGTAAGCGCTCAAGTAATTCGTCCAAGGCTGCGCAGGACGTATTCATTCGTTATTTATAGGCACAATGGTCATTCTACATTTAATCGTGCTTTTACTATATGCATGTTGTTTAAATATATGTATGTATGTTGTTGGTTACAATTTATTGGTAAATTTGTCTGAATTATAAATAAATAGTACCGACGTTGAATAGTTTGTTTCATTTGCCTGTTGAATAGTTTGTATTATGTACCTATCTCGTTTGACAACTAAAGTGATGATCAATAAAGCAAAGTGACTACTAAATAACTATCAAATGATTCATTTGGCATTGCCTAACTTGAATCACCAATAAATACCAAACACACTTTCAGTAGACATCAAAGTTTGGTGGACAACTGAAGCTTGATAGTCACTTTGCTTTATTGATCATCACTTTTTTTTTTGAATAGTTCTGTTTCACCGGACAAGAGGACGAGCGCTTAAAGCGCTCCAGCCAGAAAGGTTTGGGTAGCGACTAGCACAAGGGCACCTCAGGGAGGCACGGCCTCGGCTTGGGCTGCCGCTTAGAGAAAATGAGTTTACCACCGGTTCACAACGCGCCCCCGCTGAGAAGAACCGGCAAGAAACTCAGCGAGGGGATGCATGTCGAGGTCGCATGCGTACGGATCCCTTCGGCCTCGCTGGCGAGATCGGTGTCTGTGTGTTGATGTGTTTACGACTCTTGACATCGTTGTCGGTGTTGGTGTTGGTGTTGTGTCATGGTCCAGGAGGACGGATATCGGGTCGGGTGGGTCGAGCAGTACATGCCGCGGATGGCGGCGATGTACGGCTGTTCGACGATCTGAGGGACCTGGCCGCTGCCCAATAGGACATGGGTTCGATTCCGAAGGATTCCGAACAATTGTCTGGGTGTTATTTATCTATATAAATATGTATTTATACAGTTTACAAGTATTTGTAATCATTTATCTGGTTACCTTACTAAAGGATCTGCGTAAATTGAGATCAGGTGGTCATTGGTCAAGCGTAGATTGTCCCAAGATACTAGTACTATAGATTTGTATATTGGAGAAATTTACTAAAACTTACCCGGTAAATGGTATGTATTATATGTATTAAGTTATAAGAAAGCCAATTTTTGCCTACCTCTCTGGGAAATAGCATATTATTGTTTTTATCTCTTAACTTTTTTGTATGAGGCTAATAATTATCTACAGCTCTTAGCCACTTTAATCACCACGTGATATCACCCAGGTGAACAATGTGGAATAGACCTTAGCTACAGCATATATGATATTAAGTGTACATTCACTTTGTAGCCTCCGTCGTGGGTTCGAATCCTGCGAAGGGCAACAAATTTGAGTAGTTGTTCCTTACTGGCTAGGACAATGCAGGCCGATGACCTGATTGTCTGTGAAGTAAGATGATCCATGTGTCGGGATTTGCGATAGGACGTATGCCCGACTCCTGTCCGTCAAATTAAAACACCGAGCTTTGGTAATAAACACTTATAATCAAATTGAGAGAGAACAACTTATAATACAGTGGAGTAATCCTAATAATTAAAACATGTCTCTGCCATAGATACTAGCGCGCTGTCATCTTTTTGACAGCCCCTTTGGCGTTCCGAAACCGTGATCCGAGATACGCCACACATGCGTCGGATGGGCATGTAAAAAGTCGGTCCTGCGCTTAACTTCTCCCCAGTCGTGTCGGTCTTCCGTCCCATCGGATTATGAGAGGTACCTATTATATAAAGGAAGAGAGAGTGTTTACGCAAGCACTTGTGCACTATAATATCTCCCGCGTACATGGCTGATCTTGTGAAAGAATGGCCGCTGTGGTCGTTTCGGCTAGGAGGACATTATAATAACAATCACCGTCGTACTTTTTGCAGACTGTCATAGATTAAGACGATATAATGTAAGAAAAGTAAATGTTGTGTCAAAAAAGTGGTTTTTGGTTAGGAAAGAAAATATAATTTACAACAACCTCCGTATTTGCTTTACACAAAGGGTAAAATTTCCCTTACGTGGCAACTCTAAATTTAGTATGTACTTATTTTTCTGTCCTTATCGGCGGCACGCTTGGTATACGTCTGTATTATATTCTGTCTACGCGTACAGCCCACAGCTACTAGTATCTAATCTGTGATTCTACACATAATTATCCTCTTTACTTTGAAGTACACAACAAATTTGACGCAGTCCAGTTTAGCAGCAATTTAACAGTGCATAATTTCACAATATCTAATGTTAATTCAGGCTGTAGTTTAACGCCTCGCTTTTTAGAATCGAAGCCATTGGTTTGAGACTCTGTGTGTGCACTGTGCTGTAAGATATATGTGATTTTTGTTGTTTTTATCAAAGGTTAGCCTACAGACATTGGCTAGTGGCTTGCTATTGTAAAAGTTTCTTCGCCATTGCGATGTTTATATAGAATCAGCTATTGCGTTGAACCCTATATAAGCCTTAGCACCAAAGCTTAGCGCCATGGACGACGATGGCGATGACAAGGATGATTCTAAAAGGTAAATACTTTGATTGCATTTGTGTATGATAATATCATTGTTAATACGTGTTTTGTAAGAATTACTATCTAGTAACTATTCTATTGATGGCAGTTATATATAATAGTAATAATATCCGGACAATCCACACACAATCATCTGATCCCAAACTGAGCCTGTACCAGACAACAGTAACTGATATAATTATTTCTAGGTTTATTTATGGACTATCTTATTTGAAAACAACACATAGAATACTTAAATAATAAAATAAGATCATATTGTTACTCTTTACAAATGCAATGAATATCATAACCATTAAAAAATATTCCTGCTGAATGCTGTATCTTATATCGGGGAAATTCAGTAGATATTGTATAGACATAAAATACTACCTTTATTTTGGTGTCTAAGGATTAACCACAGCATTGACAATGAAATATCTTGTAGGCTATTATTCAATAAGTTCAAATATATCAATGGTCCCTATGTATAAAGCGACATGCAAGGCAAATGTTTGCCTTGTAAACAAAGTGCACAGGTTTGAGCCCCGGCTTGCACCTCTGATTTCTTTAATAATTAATCATGTGCAAATCTTCTTCCAGTAAGGAAAATTGTGATTATAAGTATAGATAGAAGATTAGTTTATTGCAGGAGATTTTAAATGAATTTAAATGATTGCATAAATTAAAAATATATAAAAAAATATTCGTCAACAGTTTTTTTATTATTACTAAAATTGATTTTATTTATTCATTAATTGGTTATTATCATTATAATCAATTGTATTAAAAATTATTGTACTACTACAATAATCGCAATAAAGAAATTTAAATGTATATTTTACTTTTTGTTTTGTCTATTATGTAGGAGGACTCGAAATCTGAGTGAGAAAAAGCGGAGAGACCAGTTCAACATGCTGGTGAATGAACTTAGTTCTATGGTATCCACAAGCAATAGAAAGATGGACAAGTCGACAGTTCTGAAATCCACAATATCATTCCTAAAGAATCATAATGGTAAGTATTACTCATACAATGTTATTTGTTAAGGGTTTTATGCAAATCAGTGTCTTGGGGATAAGCTGTTTTTTTTTTGTTCTACACACACAGTACCTTTTTTTTTTGACGTGGGGAAATCTTCCAAAGATCCTGCTGGGAGGGGAGCTGTGGGGCTCGACCTGGGTATGTGGCTGTCGCATCGGCACATGAGAGGGGAGACCCCAGGGCTCTCCGGTGGGATCTGCACCAGGGGCCCCTCAGTGCCTTGCCTTTGAGCCCACCAGTCACGGTGCTCACGGGGACGGGGGTCGCAACCCCGCCGCCGTCCTCCTCGGAGTCGCCGCCGTACTCAATGGACGTTCAAAGGGCCCACACCCCGAACGTCCAGCGACTCCGAAGACACACACAGTACCTTCATATTTTCTTAAAAATAAAAAAAAAACTTTTTGATCACCTAGTGATTGTATTTACTTCGTGGTTGGTTACTTGTGCAAAAGTGGAACATAATACCATCACATATTATTATCATAATATGAGACATACATACATACATACATACATATAATTAGAGTGTTGAACTCCTGATTTTGGTATTAGTTTTCATAAAATACTCTTTCATAATGACATTCAGGAAATTAAATTTTGTCTTTCCTAACCTAAGAAAAATAAACCTAGGAAAATCTTGTTCGTAATATTCTTGGTCTTATTATTTTCAGAAATAACAGTGAGATCACGTGCACATGATGTACAAGAAGATTGGAAACCAGCATTTTTGTCTAATGAAGAATTTACGTATTTGGTGCTAGAAGCATTAGAAGGATTTGTTATGGTTTTCTCAGCTACTGGGCAAATTTACTATGTGTCTGAAAGTATAACTTCACTTCTGGGGCACAACCCTGTGTGTATATTATAAATTTAATTTAATTTTCGTGAATATATTATTTTAGATTGAACATACTGTTACATAATTTTTTAATTCAACTACTTAGTACTGTTGATATGTTTTTAATTGGTATACTAACTTTGTTATTACTTTATTTATCTTAAGAGATAATAAATAAATAGTGTTATAAAATCATCCATTAATTTAGTCCTTTAGTTAAAAAGAATTCAGAATGGCCCTTGTACATTATTTATAGTCTCAAGGAATTGCTTAGTTCATCTGAACACTGAAATTGAAATCTCTATATATTAATTTATAACAATTAAATGTATTTTTTTCAGACTGATATATTAAACAAGAGTATATTTGATTTAGCATTTGAAGAGGATCGGCCAAGTTTATACAATCTCCTACAGAATCCTGGTAGTGCAGCAGACCAAATGCAAGCAGTTGTTAAAGGTTAAAAAAAAATATTATATATTATTTCTTTATTAGTATAATGTGCCGTGTATTAGAGATTATCAGAAGATTTATGTTATATAAAGCTTATGTAATGTTTTCCTTTCTTTATCTGTAAGTTTTTGCTCTTAGCATTAAGAACGGCAATGGCATTGATGTGACATGAATATTATATTATGTATTGTAATTTTATTTAATGTAATTAAGCAATGAGCCGCTTGTCACGCCATTAGTTATTAAGTTTCTTGTGTGCAGTAATTTCTACAGATAAAGGTCACACTGCAACACAGATGTGCAGCAATTGCTGATTTGCTTCAAAATTTATGACACTACGGTGGTAACAACATGGATAGTGTCGTGCACAAAAGGCTTACCACCTTATAATGTGTGTATTAGTTAGGAAGTTCTTAAGTAGCGACCACCTATGTTTATTGTTTTATTTTATGTTTTATAAAGAAGTGGGTAATTCATAAACAGTTGGTACTAGATCTTTGATTGTAGTTTTTATCTATCAGAGTCAAATTGAGTTTTCGAATATATCAATGGTCATATCAAACAGGGCCGCAATTTCTTCAGTTAAAAAATATTTTTTTATTGTAATACCAAAAAGAAAAACAGGATATAGACATTTCTATTTAGTCATATTTTCTGCTGCGCACTGAATTACTGCCTTTCCACATTTAAAACAACTGATTTTCTAAGTGTTTAGTAGTAGTGTATTGCTGGTGATATTGAATATTTTTTTATTGAAATGTGTAATGTGCCCCATATTTTCATTATCCTTTAGAGATAGTTGCTAAATAAATCATTCATGTGAGTTTTACGCTGGGCGAGCTTGAATTGTTTTTCCCGGAAATTAGTCATAATATTTCCCGGAATTTTTAGATTTCCCTTACGAGTTCAAAAATGTACCTAATTTTGTTTTGGGTGTAAATGTAAATTTTTTCTCTCTTCTCTTCTTCTAACTGTATGAACACAGGAGTGATGGCTGACCGGTGGCCAGCCAAAGATAATTGGTAGCGTTGAATAATAATGACATATTGGCCCTGGCCACCGATCAGTTATCACACCTGTGCTCTCATATACATATTATTCCGATTTTGATCTATCTTGTATAGAAACAGGTTATAGATGAGTTAAAATTCACGGGTCAAGTGCTATTCGGCAGGCGGCAGATCTTGGTTTTAATGCCAGTTCTATTAGATTGCTATTTGAATCATACGTAGAAATTATATAATGACATCATGTTTAGTACTTAAATCTCTAAAAATCGGCGAATATGCGATTGCCATATCATTGAATTAGCGAATTTGTTGTTCCGATGTAAGCCATAAAACAATATGTAGTTGCTGTGTTTGACATTTTGTTGCTTTCTGTCTGTATAAACCCTACTAAGAATATAATCTATAAGTTAATTCTTTACCGGTATACACCGGTATATAGCTCAGTGGGCGAGCGCTTGCCTTAGGCCTCGTTTACGGAAGCGCGGAGCGTCGCGCGTCGCGTGTGGCGTGGCATCTCGCATCTCTCTCTCACTCCTACAACGCCATATGTTTTTACTCAGAGTGGGCCGCGTCACCCATCGCGACGCGTGACGCCCCGCGCCTCCGTAAACGAGGCCTTAGAACCAAGGTGCGCAGGTTCGAACCCTGGCTCGCACCTCTTTTTTTAATTGATCATGTGCAAATCGTTGTTGTGCGATTGTTACTAGCTTTCGTGGAATTAAAATATCGTGAGGAAACCTGCATGTCTGAGAAAGCCTAACTAGCTTTGGACCCGCACTTGGCCAGCGTGGTGGACTACGGCCTAAGCTCTCTTATCTTGAGAGGAGGCCCGTGCCCAGCAGTGGGACGTAAAACAGGGCTGGTATTATTATTATTATTTATACACATGGTATTGTCCTGTATTGTCTTGGTCTATATATTGTAAATGTGAAAGCGAATGTGTCCGTTTTTTTTATTCTCAGTACAATGAAACTAAGTTGAACCAATTTAAATCCAAGGATATAGTGTTGTTGGTTGCGAATCAGTGTTTTTATAAGTTAGTAAGATATAGGTAGTGGTTTGCTGGGTGGGTATTTTCTAGGTGGTAGGATAGTTTTGTTAGCTATCTTTCAGGTTGCCTACAATATTTAGTGTTAGATATTATGCCACCAAGCAGCAATACTAAAGTTGCCATGATCTGGTCTGGAGAGCGCCGTAGCTGAACAGCCAAAATGTAATAATTAAATGCGCAGGTGACAAGCTGCACAGCAGTGCAGCTGTCCATGGGTCGGTGTGTCGCTTACCATTAACCGAACATTCTTCCCCATCCCTAATATAATAAGACCTAATATAACTATGCATGCTCGCTGGTTTTGCAGACGCAAGTTCACATTCGGGCACACATATCACTAGACTAACTTTGATTTGCCCTCAGTAATGAAAGTCATGTAAATAATGATGGAATTCAGTTTAGTTACCTTTATAACGCAAATGAATATTTTATTCTATTTGCTATAAAATGAAACTGTTATGTTTTTTTAGATAACACAATAATATTCCAATGCCACTTAAAACGTGGCTCTTTGGACTTCAGAGACGAGACTACATATGAGCTAATACAGTTTAATGGACATTTTAGTAAGTATTTTTATTTAAATTCAATTAGTTACGCGTATGTTAAGGATAAGTGTACGTTATAAGACACGCAGCACGCGTGAGGGTGTGCACAGGAATCACCGTCGCTTCAATCATTGGAGGACGTACACACCATTACTTTTTTTTTGTGTCTAAGCATTTTATAATTTTATTTTATAAGCTAAGGACTGGAATAAGAAGACCAAAGAAGGTACAAAACCCTTGGTGCTCGAGTCCGACTTCCTGTTGAATGGTTTTTAGAGTTCCATATCTAAAAGGTAAAATGGGAACCTTTATGGTGAGACTTCGTCTGTCTTTCTGTCTGTCACACCTATATATTTCAGGAAACACTGACGCTATCAATTTGCAACTTGGAATAGTTTAAGATCTTGCTTAACGAAGCTCATCGCAAATGAAAAAAATCTTTTTTTTAATTGGGGGTCGAAATGGGTCGAAGATCACTATATATCTAGTGAAGTATCTATTAAAGGGCTTCATTTGCACATCTCAAAACATTTTTATTTTGGTTCAAGGTACATAGTTTACGGTTCAAAAATGTAAAAAAAAATACCATTCTTCTCCCTTATGACCGAAGTTTGTGGAGGAAAAAATCTGAAATAATTATGGGTAATACATGTCTATCTATATGATCTTTCTAAGTAATACAGTTTTTTGTAATCCTAAAAAAACCTCGACAGACAAGCTTAGTTTTGAGGTTTTTTTTTTTTGCTATTTGAGGTGTTAGACGAATAGTAAAATAGGTTTAATATGTCTAAAGAACGTACGGAACTCTCGGTGCGCGAGTCCGACTCGCACTTGATCGTTTTTTTTTTTAATATAAAATTGGCCATGTATTGCCTGAGTATTACGCGTATTATTAGTATTGTTATCTATGTGACCATTTTTACTCAAAAACTGCACTGGAGCGATGTTTTTTTATTTAAGCTTAATAATTAAGTAGAATTTAGAAATGTAATAATTTAGTATCATTTAGTGTAGTCTGCGTGGGGTAACTAAAAGCCGAATGATTTTCAAATCGGAGATCGTGGGAGCGATACCTACAGAGATTAACAAAATTGTGTAGTTATCCTTCACTGTTACGATTTAGTGCTTAATTTTTTCCGGACGTGTCGGCCTTTAGGCCTATTCGATTGTGAGCTCTCTAACTGACCGTCCGCTGTGGCTGTCTAGAAGGTATATAGTCAAAATTGGAGCAGTTGTGTTCAAGAAATTCACTCCGGGCTCTTTTTTTGTACAATTACACTGTACACCTATTACGTAAGACTCGCTCCGCAAATTTATTTACTTAATTGATAGTAAAAAAAACGAAATAGTACATATTCTGGTTAATTACCACACGCGCCTTTAGTTAAAAATGCTCTTATTTTTGCAGGAACAAACACGGACCACGTAGAAAATGAAGAAACGGCGAGCTATCGACAAGATCATGAATCGAGGTATACTACACTATATTTCAATTATTTGCTAAGAGTAGAGCAATAGCAGTAATTAATTACATAAATATAATTCTGATTCGCAGTGTATAAATTTTAAGTGGTTAGATACCCCGACATAAGAAAGGTCGTGGTATCGATTCTCGTCTACGATAAACATTAGTATACATATACATGAATGTGTATGACTTTCTGCTTCCATTGAGTCTGGAGTGTTAACTTTAGTTATCTAATTGCCATAGTACGGGTTCAGTATATGTAATTTGGGATGAGATTTCGGAAATTGGGCTGTCTCAACATTACATAAATGTATTAATAATATTTTTAATATAATAATATTCTTTTCCCGCTATATCAACCAGCTAGAGCAAGCCGGTTAATTACCGGGAAAATTAATGATTGGATTACTAAAGATTTCCTAACTTGATCGCTTGAGCAGACTACTAAATCGGCTAAATCGACAGGCAATAAATCATAGAATACTAAATAATTTTCTTTGGTAAAAAGTTGAAGGTTTTTTTTTATTCTATTAAAGCTAGTGCTCGACTGGAATTTTACATAATGGATGCAATCAATGATAGTATACGAGTAGCACACTAAAACTATATCTATATCTATACATATTATAAAACAAAGTCGCTCCCGCTGTCTGTCTGTCCCTATGTATGCTTAGATCTTTCAAACTACGCAACGGATATTGATGCGGTTTTTCTTAATAGATAGAGTGATTCAAGAGGAAGGTTTATATGTATAATACATGCTTAATATAGTAGAGAAACACTGATAATTTTAGAGGTTTCTAATGTGATGTCGTAAATAAACACATATCTTTGCGCTTACATTGCAAACGCTGGCTGAACCCTACGAGATAGATCAAAATAATGTACAGTATTGTACACCTTAACAAGGTCTACAAAAAAGTCGGCGATGGTATATGTTTATCTCTTAGGGATAACCCACAGTAAACATTTTTATCTTTTACTTTTTATGAGAAATAATTAACTATTAATAAATTGTTGTTAACATGAATTTGTCTCTTCTTCAATATAACGTAAACTTCACAAATATTTACGCCAATGAAAAAAATATTATTTTGCGATTAAGATGGTGGAAGGGGGGCTGGGGGGGGGGGGGGGGGCAAAGTCGGAGAATAGAGAGGGGGAGGGGGTTCAGAGAGGGGACAACAGGGAGAGGAAGAGGAGGAGTGTGACGGGGACCGAAGCTATAGGAGGAAAGAGAACACAGAATTAGATTTTTCTTATAAGAGAGAGATGGAGAGATAAATAAATCAAGGGAGCAGGGAGAAAAGGGGAGCAAAATGTAATAAAAGCGCGGGCGGAGCTGCGCGGGTCAGCTAGTAATGTATAAAAACCTAAATATTTCTATACAACTAATTAGCAGCTGACATTGATGTTGAGATTTTTCATCGTCACATTTACTGCGGGTAAATGTTTGTGTTATTGTGTGTATGACTTTTAATTTTTTACCATGTCTAGGTTGCTGTTCGTATGTACTGGGCGACTGTACACGCCTCAGTTGATCCGTGATGTGTCCCTGGTGGACTCGAACCGCTGTGAGTTCACATCGCGCCACAGTCTAGAGTGGAAGTTCCTCTTCTTAGACCACCGCGCGCCTCCCATCATTGGCTACTTGCCTTTCGAAGTACTAGGCACATCTGGATATGATTACTATCACTTTGACGACTTGGAGAAAGTTGTCACTTGCCATGAAGCTTGTAAGTATTTCACTTCAAATAAAATAATAAGGCCCGTTTATATTAATACCTTTTGGCTAAGTGTAAGGACCTCACTAATTCATAAACATCTATCCGCGTTGAAATTTTTGGCCTGTGGATACATTTCTCTGTGTGCGCATAACACACTAATTGGATGTCAATGTACGAGTAAATCTTATAAACTCGAGAGAACTCTTGTAAACTAAAGTAAGTTTATAAACCAAAGTAAACACAGTTAGTGTTCATTCTTAAAATGCTGCTTGGAACTGTTTATGAAATATATTTCGGTTTCAGACGCTCATCAAATCTGAAATTGGTTTATAAGAACGGGCCTAGCTTTTTTTGAGGTTTAATTACGTACATTATTTAGTAACATAAAAACTTTTTTGCAAATAATGTAAACATAATTTTCAGTAATACAAAAGGGTGAACTGACATCGTGCTACTATAGGTTTCTGACAAAAGGTCAGCAATGGATCTGGCTTCAGACCCGATTCTATATCACTTATCATCAATGGAATTCAAAACCAGAATTTGTAGTGTGCACCCATCGAGTTGTAAGGTAAAGATGATCTTTTTTTATCCATTCCATTCATTGTGTTAATTATATTATAACAAAGTGGAAGTTAGTTCGTATAAAAGTTTCCTATAAGTATCGGCCCTGAACTAGGCTTTCCGAGCCCCAGGTGTCACGTCACCAGGGATGTGCTATCAGTTATCCGTATACATATCAAGGAAATCAGTATTTTTACATAGTATTAAACAAAGTCGCTTTCCGTCTCTGTCTTTCTGTATATCCGCTAACTCCTTCTAAACCACACGGATTTTAAAGCGGTTTTTGCATGGTTTTTGCTATCAGTTGGATAATTTGTCACTGAAGCAGGGTTTTCATAATGTTGTCTTTTATTTACGCGAATAATACACATAGAAATCAAAATACTTTTATGGATTTTATCGCGGAATATTTTATTTTAGATTTTACTATCCCGACGTTTCGAATGCTTTGCAGCACCCATAGTCACGGGAGGAATGAGATGTTGAACGTCCTTATGTCACAATTACGCTGGTGTACCCTTAGGTCGTCTTAGTTATTATTGTTGGTGCGATAAAATCAGTAAAAGTAGTTTGATTTCAAGAAGTAGGTAATAAAACCTACTTAAGTTTTTATGTAAGTAGAAAAAGGCAATATTTTGCAACCGAGTCTTCTAAATAACATCCGTGCGAAGCTAGAGTGGGTTGCTAGTACTCTATTCGGTAATGTGTGTATCCCGGTTGCGCCTGTTACGGTACTTTGTAAACAAGTTCACAATAAACGTTTGCAAGCAAAAGTTTTTGCTGTCCATAACGAATCGGTCTCAGAAATGTGTAACCTTAGTATTATAAGCGGTTTAGTACTTCACAATTTATCCTTTTAGTTATGCGGATATTTCTAAGAATATGAAGCAAGAAGGCACCGAGGGAGACATCGTAAGCGAAGTGGAGGTGAACCAGGGTGTAATTAAGGAGGCCCCGTCAGACGACGCGATGGTCTCCATGTCACCTTCTTATCTGTCGGAGGCGAGTGACGCGTTCGGCAATTCATACCAACCCCTATCTCAGGTAATATCAAACATATGATTTCTAGGCGGCCGCTTGTACAAGTCACTGTCTAGTTAGGAACTACCGCAATGTCAGAGATCCGCGTCCCGTCACGCGAACAGTTTAATCCGCGCCGCCGCCGATTACGCCCTTAGTCCTTCTGACTCGCGCCGCAGACCACGGCACGTACTGCTCGACCCTCCTGATCCCATGACCCCTCCCCGACAACCGTATGCTACACTAGCTATCAGACACCGGTCTCGCCGGCGAGGCCGAAGGGTCGTACGTATGCGACCTCAACGACGTGCATCACCCCACTGAGTTTCTTGCCGGTTCTTCTCAGTGGGGGCGCGTTGTGAACCGGTGGTAAACTCAGCCCTCTCTTGAGCGACAGCCCAAGCCGAGGCCGTGCCTCCCTGAGGTGCCCTTGAGCTCGTCGCTACTTCTGCCGTAAAGGCTAGAGCGCTTTAAGCGCTCACCTCCTATTGTCCGGTGAAGCTGTAATGGCCATCTGCGGCCAACAGCGTCTATCATTCCCAAAAAAAAAAAGATTCTACATAAGATATTTTTCAACAAGAAGTACTTAAATTGCAACTAACAATCTAGAATTTTCTCTGCATAAACGTAAGGTGCTGATGATATTCGAATCGAATTCGAAGTTTGAAAGGTATAACTTATGTTTTAGAAGATGGATCGTTTTGCCGTGCAAAATGCATGTATGGAGAAAGTTTTTAGGGATACGTTAAATGGTCCCATAAAGTATTTGGAATATTTTTATTTTAAAAATCTTTGAATGATGTTCATAATATTTCAAAACGTTATGGATGGTTTGTTTATACCGGGATGACGTCATTCACTCTGATCGGTGTATATTACAAAATGGCGATTAGCTGTATTTTAGTAATATATTTATTTAAAAATCACGAAAATCTCTATTATTAGGAAAATGAGATTCATTTTTGGGATCGGTGCAATTTGTTCTAATATTAAAAACCACTGTTTCATTGGTATTGTGTGGTGTGTAAAACGATGCTTTAAAATAACTTTTTGTTTCTATTATAAAACACCTTAGTTTTGTTTATCTGAGATCATACTGCCTAGTCTTCAGTTATTGATTCTTTTACAGACCAAACAGATTACAAATCTAATTTTTAAGCCGATCTAGTAAGCTGCGTTTAATCTAGTAGGCCACGATACATTCGTCTTTGGCGGGACGCAGTTGTACGCATGCGCATAGGAGTTATTTGTATGAATTGAGCGCCATAATATTATCTATTTTGTATTGTAGTCTGGTGGTTTAAAATTGTATTTCATGAGTTTAGATAAATTAGTTTATGAAACTGCACATAGTACACTAAGTGTACTGTGTGCAGCATAAGTCTTGACACAAGTCTTGTGTGATACTATTATAATAATTAGTTATATTGTTTGTTCACGTAGTCGTCAGTGAAGTCTCTGTCGGCGGGTAGTGCGACCACCCACGGCACGTCTGCGACCGCCGGTACGAACGCGACCGCGGGCACCTCGTGGCCACGAGCCTCCCACCCGCGGTACATCGGCTCCGACACCGCCTCGCAGTCCGGCGACTCGCGCTCCTCACAAAGGAACACTGTAATCGACGTAAGTATTATTATTACAACAACGGTACCACGGAAAGTGTATGTTTAATAAAGACCTATGACTAATTCAAACTCAAAAATAGTTTATTTCAAATAGGCTTAACACTTTTGAAAGGTCACGTATTTTTTTAAAAAAAAAAGCTACTATCGGATCACAACGCGGCCTCAACTGAGAAGATCCGGCAAGAAACTCAGCGGGCTTGTCATTTTATCACTTTTTTTTTAAACAGTGTCATGTTACAATTAGATCAGAGCGACAGTGTGTCTTGCCGTTCAAAAGATCAAATAAGACAGAAAAAATAATAAAATATAACGAAAGTACAACAAACTAAAAAGCCAAAGGGATAGTAGTCGGACCAGTCCCCCCAAGCAGTACCAGCGTACGAGTTGACTCGAGCAGCAGACATCAATTAAGAATAGACCGGTCATAGCGAGCGAAAGTTTTTTTTTTAATTTGAAGAAGCTATATTTGTTGACATTTTTGATTATCAGCCAAAAACTACGTGACATAAACCAAAATATAAATCTGTTTTGAGGTTATATCCCAATATAGTAGTCTCTCTTTGAAATTTTGACACCCCATTCAGAACCCATTAAAAAAAAAAAATCATTTGCGATGAGGTTGGGTAACTAATATCTTTATAGAAGAACATTGTTCATTAGATATTATATCAAAACTTTAGATAAGGGGCGTGGCTTGAGTGTTATGTTGAACAAAACCGCTCGAACATTTTGTCGGAGCTTTTGGAAAACATCCCCCGCGTACGCCTGCGGGAGGGGCTCATTTTATGTTCGATTTTGATAGAGGAAGACGTTTCTCCCGGAATATTGTTTTTCGCGTGTACAGTTTTTTGGTTTGGATATGGAGTGGAATCCAGAGCCTATATTGTTATTAGTCTAGTTCATACATGAAAGACCCGTGATTTGAGATGCTAATAAAAATGAAAATATAATATAAAAATCGGATGCACTCGGAAGGAGATGTTTAAAAACCTTGTTCACTAAAAAAGTCTCAGCGGACGGGAAATGTTCAATGTTTAAAGTTCACTGAACAATGTTCTGTTCAAAAATTGACGCAGCAGACTCGGCTTAAGTATTCCAAGTTTCAAACTGGATTGTGAAAGAAAAGCACAAAATAGGTACAGTCGTCTAGTTTTCACTACTCTTATGCTTTCTCTCATACTCTGTCATACATTTCGTAACTTTTTTTTTATTGGGACTAATCCCACCACTCATTCCCTCCACTGTGACTCCTGTAAGCCAGGATCTACAGTGGTCACCACTGAAGACACCGAGGTTTGACCCTCGGCGAGTCCCAGGGGAACGCTAAATTGTCTTGGAACCCGCCACAAATTAGATAGGAGGAGTTGGAAATACATATATTCCACTTCCCTCCTTTGCAAAGCGGGAGACAAGCAGAGAAATAACTAACGGTCGATACAACCTCAAAAAGGAAGACTCTTATAGTTACTTATACTACATATTTAGTTACTTATCTATAGGTGTAGTTTGTACTCACTGATTATAATTTTAATTATTTATAGGTACACACTCAGAAAATAATGGACCCTGCACTAGTGCCGCAGCACGTGATCGGTGCGCAGTTCTTAGACCCCGCGCCCTATGTCGGCATGGTGAGCATGCCTGGAGACCTATCGCTGTCGATACCCTCGCTCCCCGTCATCGTAGCATCCGACCAGGCTCAAATACATGTGAGTGACCCATCTATACAAAAACATTATGTCGAACTGTACGACCTTGCAGATACGAGCACTGGCTTAGCTAGGTAGGAGGCAAGCTGAATGTTCGAAATGCTTCGATACTTAGTGGACACATTGATAGCTGTGATGCTGTACCTGGTTATACAAAGTGTGTTTGTAGACGCGTAGTCCTTTGCATGCCAGTGATCCAACCAAATAACCGCCGATTCTTTTACGTTGCTAACCGCTAGGTTACTACCGACATCGAGGTGCCAAGCGTCCCTAACTACCGAACCTACAAACGTCAATTAAAGTTAATGATGATTAATCCATTTCTAAGAATAGGATTATTTCGACACTCGAAGCCAATTAATACTTAATACGCTGATAGTGAGTAGAGATAACAATTATCTCGTATTCAATAATCGAAATTAATCATAAATGGCTCCGACAGTCGGAATAAATTGATTTTAAAAAGTGACTTAATTAGAATTAACGTTAATTGGGGTTTGTGAATGCGGCAGTAAGAGAGCGATGGAGTCGCGCGCTTATTTTGTCATCTAACTGCCGGTCCCAAAATCCTATCGATCCCTTATTCTAAGTTGAAATAGTTACCATCGATAGCTATAATGACATATTTCCGTTTCAATAATCACATATTAGCAGCTTACTGTTAGTTGTTCAAATGACAGTCTGTCAGGGTTTTAAATATCGCTCCATTTCGGAGGTTTATCGCGGGATATCGATGACTAACTTATAGTTAGGGATCGAACCGGCAGTAAGTGATCAAGTAACCCCTTGCCGCTAAGCGTGCCACTTCTGGTGAGACCGAAGCCTTTTGATTTCTGGGAAAACATTTCAAAAAGCACCCGGTGTCCGTAGGCCCGGAGGCCCGGCTATGTGGTAATCCTAGCCATTAAAACATTCTCGGTGGCCTTCATTGATGCTATGGAGAGACTGGTCTTTCCGTTCCTCGCCAAAGTACGAGTAGTGTCATAGTTACAGCCCAGTATAAATTATACAGATAACTCTTGAACGGATAGCTGATTGACACGAACAAGAATAAAACAGTACTTTCGTACAGTATACTTATGATGTTAACGAAGGCTGTCAAAGTTAGAGTCCTTTTAATAGATTATTAGTGTGTGAACAATCTCGATCATTTGAAGATGTGATTGTACCTCAATTGCCGTTACAAGGCAGTCTCGGCTTAAATACGAGGCGAATATATAGCGGCAATTTAAATAAATTAGGTAGGGGATCATTTACTATCGCGGTTACGAACATTGCACCGGTTTTCACTAAAATCATTTCAGCGACGTTACGTGAGCTCACCCGGCCTGCAAGTATTTTGTGCCAGCTTGTGCAAGCGTTAACGTCCTAAATGCGATTAAGCGTTCGTGACCGCGACCGTACTTCGGTCGCTTAACATTAAAGACCAGAGCACACCGAATGCGTACACGTAGACGTGCACGTGGACGTACCATCACGTTGTAAGGTATGGAACTAACTGTATGATACATGACAGCGGTTACGTATCATCATCATCCTCAGCCGAAAGACGTTTACAGCTGAACAAAGGACTCCCCCTTAGAAGGGAATAGGTGGGGATTATAGCAACCACTCTTGTCTTCGGGATCCACCTGGACCGGTTACGTATACGTCATGGATTCATCCATGGTAAACGTGTACGTTTACCATGGATGAATCCATGACGAAGAAGGACACTGCGTGACGTAATGACGTGTACGTCATTACGTCACGCAGTGTGCCATAAAGTTACATACATTACGTCATAGTACGTGCATGTGCATGCTTCTTCTTCTTTTCGTGTCGACAATGAATATACAAATACTATATGGTATTTGCCCAGAAAGAGGCTACATCAATAGCGTTCTTTGCGTTCTAGCGATTTGCCTGGAGCAAGCCCTCTGTCGTACAGGTAGTCGGACAAGCGGGGCAACTAATAAGGTGAGACATACTTTGAGGGGACACACTACACTCGCAACTGATGTTGGCGTCACTGTTAAATCCCCATCTATTTAGCTTACAGCGGCCTACCTGAGATCTTAGCCTATTAAGGCTTTTTCATGTAGGCCACGGCTCTTTAAACCCTGGAGGTGCGTGGAACGAGCCTCCCCGAAGGGCGAAATATAATATGTTCGCCTGGCGCACCCTGGACGATTAGCCCAGTAAGACCTTGCTAATTGACTAATCTTTCTAATACGACATGAATATGAATGTGAATACGTGCACGCTTACGTCTATGCATTTGGTGTGCCGTGGCCTATAAGGTATAACACTAGAAGTGGTTCGTGCAAAATTAGACCACTATATTGCATGATATGAGTCAGTGGCTGTGGCAGGAGCAGCTGCAACGGAAACACGAGGAGTTGCAGCAGATGATTGTGAGACAGCAGGAAGAGCTACGACAGGTGAAAGAACAACTACTGCTAGCAAGGCTCGGTATTCTACAACCACTTATCAATGTGAGTATCAGTCAATGTTATTAATAAATATAGTTTCGAAGACCGATGTATACGAGCTCAATAGTTAAAAGGAATAATAATATCCTTGAACAATACACACACGGTCATCTGATCCCAAACTAGGCAGAGCCTTGAGACTACCAGAAAACTGATACTAATACTTATATACTTGTAAATACATACTTAAATAGGTAGGACCCACGACTTATTGGGTAGCGGCCAGAGTGTCTAACCACTATACTACTAGGCCTGTAGTAATTATTTTGTAAATAGTATCAAACAAAGTCGTGTCTGTGTTTGTTCGCTTAGCTCATCTAAACAACACAGCGGATTTCGATGAAATTACTGGGCTCATAAGGATTAATATCTTTTGTCTCGTGTGACGAGCGGCAGTGAAGTGCAGCTGTCTATAGGCAGCCGTGTCGGTTACCTTCAGGCGAATGACTTACTTGTCTTGTCACAAGGTTGAATAAAAACAAATGATGCGATAACACTAGTACTTCTGTATTAATGGACTTCATAAATCATTACCTGTGGGGCAGAGATGGATAATTGAATTATTAATTTAATTACAACGTAATCTAGTCAAATTGTATTTAGTGACATAGTAATTATAATTTTTTACTCAGGATCTATAATGTAACATATTATAATGTATTTAATTACAAAGTAATCTGATTGTATCGTAATTAAAAATACTTTGTAATTGCATTATCTGTTAATGCATTACAGTCATCACTAATCTTTATTTTGACTGAATATGAAGCGAGTCGCAGCGCAATATCAAAAATATGCCAGTGACAACAGCAAGTCTGAGCAGAGGTACCTACTGCGAGCTTACTTCTAACAATCTCAATTACATACTTGATAACTAATTCAAATACTTTTGTAATAGATTACTGTGTATTCAGAATACTGTGTAATTAGATTAATTTGAATTAAATTACAATGTAATTAATTACGGGTTGAATCTTTGGCTAACTAATTACGTAAGTAATCTGTTATAAAGCATTTCAATTATCAGTTACAAAAGTAATTGTTGTGTAATTGGTAATTTAATTAATTTTCGCCCATCTCTGCCGTGGGGTGTCCGGGTACGAATAGCACCCTCCCATCTCCTCCTGTTGGGTATCGGTATGGGGTGACTAAGGGAAAACACGAAGACGGGCAGCAGCGTCTTTCTATTGGATTGTCTACCACCTGTACTGCGATCCCCAAGGCGCCCGCCAGGCGTGGGGATTATGGTAACCCCTCGTCTTTCGGCTGCTGATGATTATGATGACTGAATAGACTTCATCGTAATGTATTGAGTCATCCAAATTGAATAATTCATTTTCATTCTATTGTTCCCATTATTGTGAAATGTTGAGTTTATCAATTTGCGCCGTCTAGGTTCCAAGTCCGTATGTGAATCCAGAGGATTTACAGCAAAACCAACGTTTGCCGGCACAAATAGTATACGAGGGCAATCCCCCGCGGCCGGCCATCAGCTACCCGCCGCAGCACCCGCCGCTGCACCCGCCGCTGCCGGGCACTCACCACCAACACATGCCCCAATGAACTGGAGCGTTCACGACTAGGGATCATGCCACCATATCTCAAGCCAGTATTAAAGTAATCTTACTCTCACGCGGGATAGAGACGCAGATATATACGGTTTATAGCTCTGTTCGTTGCTCTCGCGAACTTAAGATTACTAAGACACGGCTCGAAGAGCTACCGTCCCTAGTACCTTTGTTATAGTGCCAACAGTGCACAAAAGAGCTTTGCACCGCTTTTTGTGAAAATTCTGTCGGAGTAGTAGTCCAGCCAGTTCAAAAGTTCACAAACCTTCATTTAATTACAATTGAAAATTAGAAACAAACAGACTTTTTTCCACTAAAATAAGATAATTATGTAATACTGATGGTATTATAAGACCGATAGTGTTATTTACATAAATGGTATAGATTTTTTTTATATACTTTACTAATAGTATATAGGCAATAAATTATTATTTTAAAAAAGTATTAAGATTGTTTCCCCGAAGTACTTTACGGTGCAAACCTCTAGTGCACATAAACTAGCCAGAATATTTCAATTTTATTCAATCAGCAGCTGAATTATGTGAAAACTTGAAAAGACGTGCATTACCCCGGCCGAAAATAGTACACGACGGTCTTAAAATAATGTGGTCACGTGTGGGTTTGAGCGTTTTCTATCGCACGAAGCACGACAGGGTATATCGAAATCAGGTGACCTTAGCTAACAATCCTTTCTAACGATGTGTATTATTTTCCGGGTGCAATAGATTAAAGAATTTGTCATATTAGAATAGTGAGATTTTAATTATGTTAAGCGTTACCGTAAGCACCTGACATAAGATGTGACCAAATAGCATACATTCTGTATAATTTTGTTATTTCATATTATTTTGTTTATAGTTTAAATAAAACTTATATGTTTAAATACAATAAATAAATTGTGTAAGCATTCTAAACCACTACCAGCTAGTAGCTACTATGGGATTCTTGGTGTCTTATGGAAGAAGTGTATGATGTAATTTATTGTGTACTATAATAGATCCAACCGTTTATTTTCTTTTTGACAGCACCAATAGACGCGTAACATGACGCAGTAACGTTCTATTGGTGCTGTCAAAAAGAAAATAAACGGTTGGACGCTCTATAGTGAAGTATCGGTTTCTTCCACTTAGTTATCTGGGCGCTATCTTCTAGGTCAACGAAGTGGAATAGATTGGTGTGTTTGTTCACTGCAATTAAATCATAATATTTTTTTACAGATTTTTATGACCGTATAATGTACAAAAAATGCTGAATTCCGTGAGCATGACAAATATAAGTTTATTATTTTTATTATAAGGCTGTGCAATATTAAGAAATTATTATTTAATAAAAAATCCATCATAATATGACATAAATTAATATAAGTAATTATTATGATTAAACATTATTATTTTTATACACAACCCAGAGGGCACATAAAATATATGAACTTGACAATAACGAAATTTATTATTACTGAGTGATTGTTTTTCACTCATTATGTACCAAAGTGTCATAAGGTAGTTAATAAAAAAATCTTATCTATTGCATGTTATTTCAGGTAATATGTTGTGCCATTCTAGTTAATTTTTCGAGACAATTTACAAGCGGCGTTTCAAATAGCAATACTATTGCTTACTTTGATCTCTTAAATTTATTAGTGCGTATATAATACAGATATACTAATTTAGACTTGCCTCTGCAGCCATGGTGAAAGAAATGTCTGGAAATCAATCGTTTACTTTAATATTTTGTAATTATTTATGGATGGTTTCAAAATGTAGATATTGTAAACTTAGCCGAATTGTATTAGTTTATTGGCGTTTTAGATATTCACAATTTACGATAATGTTATGTTTTTTCTCCAAACTGTTGTTTAAAACATTTATTGTTGTTATTTTTATTATCTAGTTTATTTTCGCAAAGATTTTATTTGATTATATCTGTTTAATTATTATGATGATATGTGGAATATGGTGCAATAATTGTAATTTCTAATGAAATCAATATTTTTAGGAAGCCATGATTTTATCGGAGTTTTTATTTTTCCATCTGTTTCAAAAGAACGTGTTACTTTTATCAGATTACTTGCTAAATAAAATAGATTCTCCTCTATTGTGAATATAGAGACTATTGGCGTGTAGATTTAGGAGTAGATGTTATGTAAGTGTAAGTCAATAGGCTATAATAATAGTAGTTGTTACAGTACAACCAAAAATTATTTAAATATGAAAACCATTTCGTTCGTTTTTCACAAAACAGAATGGATTATATTTGTACTTAATAAAAATCTTTATTTCGAGTAATGATTATTAATTTGTATATATAATTCGGTATACGGTTAAGTTTTAAGAGAAGATACTGACTGCTTTATATTTACACTAAAGAAAATGTATGTACAAAACGAAATGGCAGTTTTAAATTTGCAATTTGTTATTATTTCACGTACATTATATTATATTTTTTTATATTAATAAGCATATTATTATATTTCGAAAATTCGACGGTCGGATAGGCAATCACAAATGTATATATATTGAATTGAATATCAATCTTTGTACAATAATAAAATAAATAACAAGGACCTATTACATATTAAAATTTATTGTAGTTTATTTCTACTATACTTTGATAACAAGTATGCATAGCGGTAGACGTATAATCAGAAACACGAGTATCTGTAACTGTACATGATCAGTGTAAACGCCATCTATACGTACTCAACTCACACGCAATACATCAAAAACACCTGTCACTCATCATCACACATGTCATTTTGACATTCTTTTTCATCGGTTTTTTTTAGCCGTTACAAAATCAAATAAAAGAGCTCGTCTCTCACCGCTTGTTCGTCGCGCACGCAACACGCATTTTACACTAACTCAATTTCAATTAATTCCTACCCTTTATTATCGCCTTCCTTACGGCGCTAAAGCCATCGAAGTGCTGTTATATTTTAATCAAACGCTGGGAGCTCCCAAAGAGAAGCTAAAACAAAGTGCCGGGTGTTGTGGAAGACATCGAGCCAGCGCCTTCCTGTTACTGTAAGTCTTTTACTTCCATATTTTCCCACAACCCCCTTTTTGGTCCCTCTCCCCGATCCTTTCAACTAACAATCCATAATTGTATCTACGCACACTATACTCTTTTACTCGTACTTACTCTTACTTATTTTCACCTTTCTATATACCATAACTCACTCATATTACGTACCCCGTGGGGTGTCGGGTAAGAATAGCACCCCCCCAACTCTTCCCTTTGGGTGTACGTAGAAGGCGACTACGGGAAAAAGAAGAAGACAGACAGCAACGTCTTCTTATTGGATTACCTACCACCTATACTGTAATCCCCAAGACACAAACACTCATTAATACACTCATAACACATTAAACCATACACCACAACAATTTTAACGTCCATATTTTTCGCTCACAACTTATTATATTAATCATTTATCGCATTTAAACGCTTACATATACGCAAAACTAACGATATATCGTAAATTTGTTTACTCAAACATATTTGTTAAAGTTTCCGCTTATTTTATAATACGACTAAGTCTCGTTCATTTTACAAAAATAAAGTAGGTAGTTTCAAGTCATTCGCTCAATATGTCTAAAAAACAAGAAACTACTACAGACGTTAAGATTACGCTATTAGAAGCTAAGAAGGAACGATTATTTGAGTTGGTACAACAACTTTACAACTTAAGTTTAAATGTTTCTGATCCCACAAGTAAACAACAGTTTTTGGCCCGTGTTTTATCATTGGATAAAACACGGACTGAGTTTAATGAAACGCTAGATAATTTAATCGCTGCACAACTGGAGGAACAGCCTTCGGTAAAGCCCGATTACTCGCCGTTAAACGCTTTTGATGAATTGTACTGTTTCATAAAACAAAAAGAAAGTGTTTTAAAAAATAATGCTGAACGTACTGATTTATTAAATCAAAAATTGCCTCCTCTCCAGTTAGTAGGGTTCGATGGTACTCCGTCAAAATGGCCTATTTTTTATGAAAACTTCAAAAGTATTATACATGAAAACCCAAGGTTATCTAATGCAGAAAAGGTTCAGTATTTGGTTGGAAAATTAAGTGGTGGTGCATGTTCGGTCTGTGCCGGTATTTCACCAACAGCTGACAACTATGACATAATATGGAAGGCACTTTTGTCTAAATATCAGGACATTAGGGTTCAAGCTTCGCGTTATATAGATCAACTGATTAATTTTAAACCCAATCAACCAGTCGACACATTTATTGATCAATTTTGTTCTACAGAATCTGCATTGAGACGCTTAAAGATAGATGATTTGTCAGATTTTATGATAACGCATATCGCACTCTCTAAGTTAGACAAGGAGATGGTAAATTTATTCGAACAAACGCATCGAGATGTTGATATTCCTATGTTTAGTGACGTCACCAAGTTCCTTAAGGAACAAAGTAAAATAAAATCATTACGATTTAACGTAACTGCTGCGCAAAGGTCAAATACTCCGTCGACTAGTCGTGAAATTAGGTCACGCCCGAAGACTCATGCGTTTATGGTCAATACTGACACACACGACAGTACACCGCATATGATATCCACGCAATATAAATCTACGCAAATAAATAATAATAAGCCTAAGCAAATAACTTCTTGCATCGTTTGTAATGGTGAGGTACATCCATTATTTAAATGCCAAGCTTTCTTACAGCTTGACCCACGTAAACGCTATGATATAGTTTATAAAAACCTATATTGCAAAAATTGTCTCGGTTTTCATGACGTAAAACTATGTAAGTCGCAGAACAGGTGTTATGTGTGTAAACAAAAACATCACAGTCTATTACACATAAATACCAATACTCACACGTCTCCGGGATTTGAACCCGTGACTCGACGCGACACTCCGACCGCTGCGCCATGGCCGGCGGACAGTGGAACGCGAGCCACCCGCGCCGCCGACTTGTGCTTGGATGTCGTCACGCAGACACCGCCGCGCTTAGCCGCACCGGCCCCGCCGCCGTCAGCGCCATACGATCACCGCGCTCAGCTCGCGTCGCATGTCTCGCACTCCGCGCAACTGCCCTCGACTACTGCGTCCGCCGCTTACGTTTCCCGCGTAAATTCAAACGCAAGCGCATTCACAACAACGCATACATCGACCGATAATCGTCATGAAACTACTGTTCTGCTTCCTACCGCAATTGTACACGTATTTAACGATACTAATACGCGTTTAAATGTAAGAGCTCTCATCGATACGGGGTCGATGAGTAATTTTATTACGAAAGATTGTTGTGATCGTTTAAATCTTCCCATAACGCATATTAAATCACCCGTAGTGGGCATAGGTCAGTCGGAAAGTGAAACTTTAGGGTTTACATTTTTGAAAATACACTCACGCTTCGATAAATCCTGTTCATATAACATTACCGCTAGGGTGATACATACCATCACCGACCGGTTGCCGACCTTCCCCATAGATGTTTCGCAATTTACGCAGTTTGATAGTTTACCATTGGCTGATTATGGCTATGCTGCTCCAGCGAACCTGGACTGTTTATTAGGTAGTGAAATATTCCCGCTTATACTTGGTAGCGATAAGGTTACCACTCCAAACTCTTCACTCGTAGCATTAGAGACCACACTTGGTTATCTAATCATGGGTAAAGCAAATTATGCTTCTTATCCAATTCCGCATACTCTAGTACAAACGCATAATGAGGATAGAAATTTCTTTTGTTCGGTAGACGCACTCTCAAAACTTACAGAACGCTTTTGGGAACTTGAAAATGTTCCAGATAAAATTCACATGAGCCCTGAAGACGAGGCATGTGAACATCTCTTTCGCTCAACGTATTCACGCGATAATACCGGTAGGTTCACGGTACATCTTCCCTTTAAACTCAACCCCTCGGAATTAGGTAATTCTTTCGCCATTGCCAAGCGCCGCTTATGGCTTCTGGAAAGGAAACTCGACGCAAATCCCAATTTACGCGCAGATTATAACGCAACTATTCGAAGTTATGTTGATAATGGTTATTTAACTGAAGTTAAAGGCCACAAACCGAACAGTGAATGTTACTATATTCCTCATCGGGCTGTCTATCGTCCAGAGAAGTCCACCTCCAAAACTCGTATCGTGATTGACGCCAGTTGTAAGACAACTTCTGGAAAGTCACTCAACGATCTCTTGTATAAAGGCCCTAACTTGCAGACTAATATTTTTAATCTGCTTATAAATTTACGCATGTTCTTAGTGGCACTCACTGCGGATATAGAGAAAATGTACTTTCAATTAATATTAACGCCAGAACACCGGTCTTTTCAACGCATCTTATTCCGTTTTGACTCAGATTCGGATATTCATATATTTGAATTTAATAGGGTCTCATTCGGAGTGTCAAGCTCTCCGTATCTCGCGATGAGAGTCGTCCGTCAGCTCGCCGCGGACAGCCGCGACCAATTTCCACTCGCTGCATACGAAGCTGAACATCACATGTATATGGATGACTATGTAGGCTCCGTAGAAGGATTAGAACAAGCTGAAGAAATCTATCATGAAATGGTAGATATGTTCAAAACCGGTGGTTTTAAAATTGTTAAATGGATATCCAACAGTTCGGAACTCATGAATAAAATACCCTTGTCACAAAAAAATCCGCAAATAATAAATTTCGACGATATTACTTCATCCGCAAACGCTAAGATAGTAGGCATGCAGTGGCAGCCTGCTACTGATCAATTTCAATTTGAAATAAATTCCGAGATATCGGAATGTACAAAACGCACTATTCTATCTGTGACCGCGCGCCTCTTCGACCCCCTGGGTCTTATAAGTCCGGTTGTCGCATTTATGAAACTCCTCGTTCAAGAATGTTGGGTATCTAACTTAGGTTGGGATGATCCCGTACCGCAGGCGATCCGTGACAAATGGATACAATTTCATAGCGAGTTGCCTAACTTAAAATTAATTAAAATTCCTCGTCATATAGGTATTACCTCGAAATCGCATATATCGCTAATAGGTTTCGCTGACGCGAGCGAAAAATGTTACGGTGCGGTTGTGTATGTTCGTGTCAGCCCGGACGAGTATACGCACGGCTCTGTCAACCTACTAGCCTCTAAGTCAAGAGTCGCGTCTCTCAAAAAGATGCCGCTCGCACGCCTTGAGCTCTGCGCAGCCCTGCTGCTAGCAAGTCTCATAGAATCCGTACGCGAAACGCTATCTAAACGCTGTCAAATAGATAAAATTGTTGCCTTCTCTGATTCAACTGTCACGCTCACTTGGATTCACTCACCCGCTTTTAAGTTTCATACGTTTGTCGCTAACAGAATATCTGAAATTAACCTAAAACTCTCCGCATGTCATTGGTACCATGTAAAGGGACAGGAAAACCCAGCTGATATTATATCAAGACCAGTGACTCCTTACGCACTTATAAACCGTGAAGATTGGCTTCATGGCCCTCAGTGGCTCACGCAACCTTTTTCGAAATGGCCGATATCTGTTTTTCAAGCAAATCATGATAATAATCTTTCAGAATCCAAACCGGTTTCATTAGTCGTGGATATACCACAATCTTCGCAAGCTTGTCATCCGATTGGTGACATTGCAGAGCGTGTCTCCAGTTGGACAAAGTTATTACGCATAACAGTTTATATTTTACGCTTTTTAAAAGTTTTACCGAGAAATAACTCTATAACTGTGTCCGATTTAGATACAGCCGAACAATATGTTCTCAAATATGTTCAAAACAATCATTTTTCTTCAGATCTTAACGCTATTAAAAATAATAAACAATGCAGCAAACGAATCATAAAGTTAAGTCCATTCATAGACAATTGTAATTTACTCAGAGTTGGTGGAAGATTAACACACTCGCAGCTTGATTATGGTCAAAAGCATCCTATATTACTCCCCGCCAAAGAACGCATAACTCAATTAATAGTTGATTTTTATCATAATACAAATTTACACACAGGTCCCGCATTATTACTCGCGCTGCTCAGACAAAAATATTGGATTCTCTCTGCTCGAAATCTTGTTCGACAAAGAGTACACGCTTGCAATGTATGCTTTAAACTCAATCCTAGATTTAGTAACCCTCAAATGGGCGATTTACCCGCGTTTAGAATAACAGAAGCTAAAGCTTTTGTATACACAGCCGTCGATTATGCTGGACCTTTTTACATAACGCATATTCGCCGTCGCGGTGTCAAAAGTAAAAAGGCATATATATGTTTGTTTGTCTGCCTGACTACTAAAGCTGTTCACCTGGAATTGGTTTCTGATTTGAGTACAGAACTGTTTCTCTCGGCGTTTAAACGATTTATTTGTCGTAGAGGACCCGTAGCTATGATCTATAGCGACGGGGGAACTAATTTCATAGGTGCGAAACGCAAACTAGACGAAATTTATAATCTTATACAGTCCACATCATATAATAATTATATAAGCGAAGAACTTCTATCTACACATCGTATTCAATTTAAACGAAGTCCACCTTATGGTCCCCATTTTAACGGCCTATGTGAGATAAACGTTCGCTGTGTTAAAACTCACTTATTCAAAGTGGTAGGCTCGCATATTCTAACATACGAAGAATTTTCATCTGTCCTCGTACAGATTGAAAATTTATTGAATAGCAGACCATTGTGTGTGCTAAGCTCAGACCCATCTGACATGTCTGTTTTAACGCCTAATCATTTCTTAAATGTAACCCCGCTTAAATTTTTACCCGCTGAAGATGTGACAAACATCGCAGACCACCGCTTAACTCGTTTCCAACTCGTAACCAAGTTAACACATATGTTTTGGCGTCGGTGGAGCCAAGAGTATCTCACTTCTTTACAGCAAAGGGAGAAGTGGAATACCCCCACTAAGCCAATTGAATTAGGATCCTTGGTTGTAATCAAAGATATTAATGCGCATCCGCTATGTTGGCCTTTGGGAGTCATCGAATCGGTCTATCCCGGAAAGGATGGCATCATCAGAACCGTTAAAGTCCGCACCTCAACTGGTAGTTATATACGACCAGTAATTCGAGTTTCTCCACTACCAACTCAATAATATTCACTCGTTCTCTTTTAGTTTAGTTTACTCTTTTAGTTCAACTCACACTCTTAACTTAGTATTTTAGTACCTATACACGCGTTTATCATTTTGTATACTATTATTATCTAGAGGAAACCTCTAGGCCGGCGGAATTGTAAACGCCATCTATACGTACTCAACTCACACGCAATACATCAAAAACACCTGTCACTCATCATCACACATGTCATTTTGACATTCTTTTTCATCGGTTTTTTTTAGCCGTTACAAAATCAAATAAAAGAGCTCGTCTCTCACCGCTTGTTCGTCGCGCACGCAACACGCATTTTACACTAACTCAATTTCAATTAATTCCTACCCTTTATTATCGCCTTCCTTACGGCGCTAAAGCCATCGAAGTGCTGTTATATTTTAATCAAACGCTGGGAGCTCCCAAAGAGAAGCTAAAACAAAGTGCCGGGTGTTGTGGAAGACATCGAGCCAGCGCCTTCCTGTTACTGTAAGTCTTTTACTTCCATATTTTCCCACAATCAGTATAATGTTTAAATAATGCTTTAAAACCTGAAAATTAAAAATACACAAAAATATATACTGTAAAATGTGGTCTATTTTGCACATTGGTGGTGTTTTATAAATACAGCTATCCACGGACCCTGGTCCAGGCATGCCTTGTGTCAACACTATTAAGTACAGATAAATAGAATTTAAAATATTTTTATTTCGGAAAATGGGAAAATGATTTTACGAGGTCAGACGATACAAATGATGTATGCGCGGGAATATGGGCTCCTATACGTATACACGATACTATACAACGCGACGCGACGCGTAGCGTGTTTATGTGTATCATGTGAATGATGTTATAAAAAAATAAAAGACTAGATCAATATTTCTTCTACTCAGTTGTTTCTTTTGCCAGTTGTAAAGTTTTAAAAGTTCTCCGTTTCCCTAAGTTCCGTTAAAGATAGTTCTCAATGCAATGTAGTTAGAAAGTTGCCTAAGAAAAATGTTCTGTTCTAAGATTCCTTAGTGTATTCAAGCGTATTCTATACATAATAAAGAATACAAAATATAAAAGTCACGCGATGGGTGCGTATTGTATAAACAATTATAAAAACTACACTCGAGTCATACAGCTGCACTCACAAAGCTGTTATCGTTAATTCTAATTAAGCCATTTTTATTAAATTATTTAGTTTGACTCTCGGAGCCGTATATGCTTATTTTTCATTATGGATTACGAGATAATCGATATCCGTACTCACTATCAGAGTATATAGTATTAATTGACTGCGAGTGTAGAAATAAATCGATTTTACAAACTGGATTAATGATAATTAACTCTAATAGATAAGTGCGGCGGATAGTCGGGATGTGTGTTCCGTCACTTACACGAACATAAATTTATTTCTGTCGTCAACACAACGGTGGTGGTACGAAACGCGTGCTTGCTTAATTTCTTGCATTTGCTTCGTCTTAAAGTGGAATGTTTATTACAAGTTTTTGTAAAGAATTTTTTAATAATGTCAATCACTGATAGGTTAAAGAAAGATGAGTTCCCAAAGGGACTTCAAACGCCGATACTAATTAATAATTGGAAACACGTTTCTGTTCTTCATTGAAGGAGCAATGCGAAAATGCTTTGATATTAATTTAAATATGTTCTAAAGCTTTGCCTACAGCTGGAGCTTTTTCCAAACCTGACAAAATATGCCCATGCGATTTTATTTTATCGAATGCAATGCGATTTCTATTAATTTAATGAAAAACTTATTATAAATTTGCATACGATATATGTATCTGTACTATGTTTACCAAAGTGACACTATACTTGAATTTGAATCAATTTTAGTGATTTATGCTTTTCTTCCAACAATTATGGTCACGGAAGGTCTATGATGTCCATGTCATACGTGCCTCTGAATATCTTCAGGGCTCCAGAAAGGTGAAAAAAAAAGTTAGGTTTATTTCAATGTGAATACTTGCAGAATCATTACAGTATAATTACTTTATTAAAAAACAACTATGTACATATAAATTAAATTTTATTATAACTAGTTTCGTATTTCAAATTTTATTCCATATGTTGCCCTTTGCTCATACGCCAGTAATGCCCTCTTAATCTGATCAGCTCCGCGTGATTACCACGCTCGATAATTTTACCTGCAAATAAACCACGTTTGTATTTGTTTTTTTTTAATATTTACTGCCTATTTATTCTGAAGTTTAAAATCGATCATACCTTTGTCTACCACACATATTAGATCTGCATCTTTTATAGTTGTTAGCCGATGTGCAATAGTGATACACGTGCGCCCCTTAGCCGCCTTCTCTAAAGCTTCTGCAACAACCTGCGAATGTTATAAAATTATGCAGATTAAGCAGACGTGTTAAACGTTAAGGTTAAATTAAACTAAATGATCTTTGGCTTGCGTGATCCCTGCTGTGCTTTCCCCGTTCTTCATAGGTCCAAATATGTATTAAATAGGGGTCGCAGTCGACCCCCAGGGCCTCTGTCATATATCTATATGAATCACCTACTTAGGGTACAAACTAGTTAAAATATTAGGTACTTGTTCGATCCCCTTTTACACTTTATTAAGAATGACATGACTTAGATATGTGGGTATGTATGGCGGGTCTTACTCGTTCGCTGTTAGCGTCGAGCGCCGATGTCGCCTCGTCCAGCAGCAGGAGACGCGGAGAGCGTATAAGCGCGCGCGCGATACACACTCGTTGCTTTTGACCGCCCGACAGCTGTGCTCCACCCGACCCCAAATTTGTGTCGTAACCCTGTTCAAATTAAATTCTTAGCGCAACCATAACCGTCCAGGGGTCTACCATCATCTGTTCGAGCAGCATTGTAATCTTATACGTATTCGCGAGAGGATGGAATTAATCGCACCACCTCAGTGATATATTATATTCTGCCGCATACCAGTATTGCGTATAGTGAATTACAGCTGGTATAGTACTAGGCTTTAAAAGACTTCTGATGACTAAGTCTTAAGCAGCAAGCAGTACATTCAACTGCAATCTTGCGAGCGTCTTGATATCTTGTCACTGTTTATATTAGTTTATGTAAATTACACAAAGTTGCTCCCCGCCGGATTCCCACTGCGCCACGGACTTTGTGTAGTTGTTCCTTACTGGCTAGGACAATGCAGGCCGATCACCTGATTGTAGAGTAAGTTGATCTGAGTGAGTAAGTGGATGGGCATGTAAAAAGTCGGTCTTGCGCCTGATCTCACACCGGTCGTGTCGGTTTTCCGTCCCATTGGATTGTGAGAGGTAAAAGAAGACAGAGTGCACTTGTGCATTATCTCCCGCGTAAATGGCTGATCTTGCGAAAGATTAGCCGCTGTGGTCGTATCGGGCAGGAAGACATTATTATTATTTAAATTAACAGTAAGCTTGATCTCAAATTGTTTCCTCCGTGTTATACCGTGGCCTGTATGATTAGTCAAATCCATGCGAAATTTCTATTTAAAATAACTTAAGGTAACATTGACAATCTATAGCCGTCGATTGCTGAGCCAGACATCTTTGAGCTAGTGCTTGACCGCGATCCCGCCTAATTTTAAGTGGTGATGCAGCCGTAAAGGACGAAAGTAAAGGACCCTGTGTTATAGCGGTATATCTGCTGTGCAGGCAGCAAAAGTGACAAAAGTTGTCCCTCCACTGTCAGCAGAGCGAATCCTCCTTATCGTAGCTACCTACCTCAGATAGGTACCTACAGTAGAACCACAACGCACTCGCCGATCTACTCCGACTTTAAGGGAACGTTATACTGACTGCTATGCTTTACTTTTCTTAAAATTGCGAATACCTTTTTATTTGTACGGGCAACCTGGCAGTATGTCCAGGATTAGAATGTGGTTAGAATTAAGGGCCTACGGAGTCACTGGACATTTGGGTTGTCGGCCCGTCCAACAAGTGCGGCGGTGATTCCGTGGATGACGGCGACGGGGTTCCGACAACCGTCCCCGTGAGCACCGTGACAGGTGAACTGGGGGCTATAATGCGTCCTCCGACTCAAAATCAAGGCACCGAGGGACACTCAGTGCAGATCCTGCCGGTGATCCCGGGTTACCTTCTCGCGTGCGAGTAAGAATACTACATACCCTGATTGACCCGCACACACACATTGAGACCTATTGGTTTCCCTCGCGCCAGCAAAAGAAAGAAGATTACGAACGCTTGTTTTTTTCATTTTTATATTCTGTACTTCGATTGTAACTGGTTAATCGTATTAATGCAGTTACTGTTTTTGGCGAACTAATTACCTTAGGCAACGAAACGATGAAGCTGTGTATATTCGCGGCTTTGGCTGCTGCGACGATTTCATGCATGGGGACTTTCCTGTTGTTGTCCCCGTAGGCGATGTTCTCCGCGATGGTTCGGTCGAACAGCACCGGCTCCTGCTGCACCACGCCCAGCTGTTGCCGGAGTCGAGGGAGGCTCAGTTGACTGCGGATATCGCAGCCGTCCAGTTCCTATTGAATATATCGTAAAAATAACCGTGAAAGAACAGGTAAAGGTTCCACTTAACACGGTTTAATTATTAACTCATGTTTTAAAAATACAATATAATGCAAATTTTAATTGCAATTGTCTTTACAAAAAAATAAGAAGTAACAAAAATATGTTAGTAGTGGAAATAAAGTTATTTATTATCACAAGACCCGTCTTGATACTTCTTCGTTAATCTTATTTCTCTTTCCCTTAATCTTCTTTCTCGTTCAAACTCTTTCATCCTGAGGACGTAGTCTTTCTGTTCGCAGTCAAGGTAAGCGTGTCTTTCATGGTGGCAACGATATAACAACGGCATTTGCTTGTAACGGCACACTTGGTAATCCATTAGAAGGTGTGCGCAATAATCTCTGAATTCAACGGGGATCCTTGCCGATCTCAGGTGCTCCTCGCAAACCATCATCTTACGTGGTTCCCTGCCGCACTTGAAACCCACATTGGGGGAAAACGTAGGTTTATCATTCATCTTCAGGTCCAGATGTCGGGTCTTGTATGTGCCCATTATCTGCCCCATTTTATTACCTCTGTTATAGATCTCACAGATCAATTTAGATGGATAAATGTTTCGTATAGAATTTATTAAGAGGCTTTATTTTTGGCTTTATCAGCCGTTCGTCCAAGATGCAAAATTTGCCGGTAGACAAGTTTGTCAATATTGACAGTACATATATTCTATATTCATGGTATCCAAATTATTTATGCTATTGACAGTTACAATCTCAGGTTACAATACTCTGAGGGAGTGTCCTAACTAAACGCGATCACGCGATCATCGAGTGTCCTAACTAGTGGTCGCGCGATTCGCGCGACCGCTAGTACATTCGCCAGTCATCACGCGATGGTCGCGTCGGTGGTTCGCGCGATGATCGCGTGATCGCGTTCTATTAGGACACTCCAGACACAACATGGTTATATTTATGACTTTATGGATACATGGATACCAATGGTTAAAAGAAGCATAAAGGTTATATGTAACGTAGTGAAAAGAATCCTAAATATAGAAGTTGAAGTTAAATTAGGAAGAAGAATGTCAAATGTTGGTACCAAAATTGTTCAATCAAATAGATTCGGAATCTTAAAATAAGTAAAACCATGTTAAAATCCAAATTCCGGGAAGGTTTAATTTTTAAAGCATGTGTATTTTCCTCCAAGTGTATTTGCATGGTAAGGTAGGCTAAGTAGTTGTATAACCCTGTGTCTCGGCTATACATTTAGGATTTTTCACTTCGTTTTGGTGGGAAAAGTTTGGTGAGTTCATGATATAAGTACGTAATAATAACCAATTTTGTACTTATACCTATTTAAAAACAAAGAAAAAATGCAATATTTTTAGAAAAAAATTAAACCGACATCAAAGAAAATTATTTAATAAGCATTAAATAATGAATATAATTAAGTAAGTATATTGAATCGGTGCCAGTCGGTGCTCATGTTATTTACCATTCTATAACGTTATTCTTAGCACTGACTTCAATATATTCTCGGTATTTAATGATTTTTAAATAATTTTCTTTGATGTCTGTATTTATTTTTCTGAAAATATTTTATTAATAGACACTTTTTAGTGAATTTTATATTACAAATAGATAGTACATGGGCTACATCAAATTAGTTAATATAAAAATGTATATAAAAATATACTTATCTGACCACCATTTATCGGAATTTGGTCGTGAAGTCCAAAATTAACAAGCAAAATGCGATTCGCTATTGTTCATCATTATAACTTGCGTTCACGTTATCATGCAACTCCAATGGGAGAGTATATATATGCGAGAGTAACTTACTGGAAACATTAACAGTCTATTGGTCTATATGGTTTAAAATACCGAACCGATTTTGATGAAAATTGTAATCCTACCAAGTTGAAAGATACTAAAACTATTGCAAAAAGAATTACTTATCACAATTGGATTTATAGTTTCACTAATCAATCGCAATAGTACCTACCTACCGTGAATATAACGACAAAAGTTTTGTTGTATTAATTGCAACAAGAAGGCTATACTTACTATATTGCCTGAATCAGGATCATACAATCTCTGCATCAGCTGTAAAACTGTTGACTTCCCACAACCGGAAGACCCTACAAGGGCCACTGTTTTGCCTGCTTCCACACGTAAGTCTATTCCTTTGAGAATCACTTGATGTTTTCGTGTTGGGTAGCTGAATTCGATATTTTTGATACTAAAATTTCCTGTTGCGACCTGGAGAATAAATAAGAAGAAAATTTTAAAATAGTTATCCTAAAATTTTAAAATCCAGCCTTGTTGAAATTTGACAATTCTTGATTGTGTAGTATGTTTTTATGTTAAGGTTACCTACGGCCGGAGGCCTTAGGTTAGGTTCACACGGTATTGTCCTGCACGTTTTTTTGCAGTATACGTCTTAACGAATATATAGTGGCACATACATTGAGTATAGAACCGTTCACATGTTGTTTGTACTGCAAAAAAACGTACACAGCTTTATACGTTTATCGAATACTCAATGGACTTGTCAAGCAAACCGAATGAACTTTAACGTATTCGGCTTTCAGTGGCACATAGTAATGCTCTGTCTCGTACACACGGCACGATGTTCATACGTTTTTCATCGAATAGCAACCGAACAAGTATTTAGTGAGCGTCTTTTGGAGAGTTAGTTTAGTACGCCCTGATTCTTCATTAGTAGGATGTACCCAAAACCTTCTGCTCTGTCTGCGACGAAACCGTTGGCGCCTTCGTACAACCAAGCGTGAATCCATCACTGACGTCTACTCACTGTGACAACTGTGTGAAGACTGCGGCTATTCGTTTTTTACACGAATGAAAGTCTACCGTCTGAACATCCGGGTGATTGTACGTTAAAAAAACGAATACAAAAAAAACGTGCAGGACAATGCCGTGTGAACCCAGCCTTAGTGTATTCGTACAATACGTTATCACTTGCGTTTCTCCTTAAAGTTTATATGCGTCTCAGTTACGCGATTGGTCCGTATTGTTTATAAAACTAATACACTCAGCCCTCTGTTGCATTTTATCATTTCCATCAGTGCACAGTGTTCCATAAACCACTTGTCACCAGATATTTTGAGTGAAGTTAAGCTGACGCGTCATAATATTCTTAACGCTGGAGTAGAACTCCCGACCATCACCCGAAAGACAATTCTGTATGGTTTTTGATAAAAATGACTTGAAAGACATGACATGACAGATAAGTTTTAAATATTTAGTAACTGAAAAAACTAAAATTTTTGGAAAAAAAATAAACTCTATCATCTTAAGGTTAAGTAGAATTTCATTTTCGCTTATCACAATTTTGTAAATATTGTCTCACCCAATCCTTCTTGTCTTTGACCCCGTCCTCAGTTCTAACAGCTGGCAGTCTGTTGATTGTGTTCAAAATCCTCGCCCCGCATATTTTAGCAGATTTAAAGCTAGGCGCGTACACCAAGGATTGCCCTAGCATGTAGGCTCCATACATAACGGCTTCAGTTACACTTGAACATACATACACAGTGAAAGACATTAAGCAAGTATAAATTATACAAATATAAAAGCAAAAATAGCGTGACGGACGCGATATTAAATAAAAAACAATATTTAGCCTAATTAGCATATTAAGTCAAAATCCGTAAAGCCGTTTGGGCTGTAGGCCGTGCCAAAGAAGTAGCCATACATATATACATACTCTCGAAAAACATAGAACTCTTGGGGCAGTCGCGCAAAAATGACAAGAAACCGGACTACGAACGAACAAAATGCCCATATTATTATATTCTTAAATTATATTACAATAATAGTCTATGTCACTCGTTCTTCTTTTACAAAATTATGGCTTCCATCAATTATAATAATTGATGATTTCGCCAGTGTCAAGTAGTTAAATAGCAATTGCAAGATAAACGATATTATCAAGTAAGTATATAATATTATTATCTATCTTGTATATTTATCTTTTAGAACTAAAGATGTTTGTTTTCACAATATTATTGTCTAATTAGAATATAACACTCATGTTAAAAGATATGTTGTGAAATAAATAATTAAATTCTAATTCAAATATAATGAGAAAACAAATATTGTGAAAAATATGTGTTCGCGGTCGCTATCACTAAGATGGCCACAAACCAAATTAACTAAGATGAATCTATGGCACGTCATTGATCATTTTAGAATGTCACAAGTCGTTTAGGGTCTATAGATTCGGTGAATCCGAAGGCGCATGATTTAATTATATTTATTTATATACATAAACTTACAGTAGCACAACTTTGTACTCGATTTCACCCCGAGAGATTAATAAGCAGCCATACACCGAGGCACTGCAGTAGGATATAAACGGTACGTAGACGCCTAATCCCAGCACAAGTCCTCGCCACCGTGACTTCGATGCCACTGCTTGGCCAGCTATCACCAATGCTTCTTGGAATTTATCGATGAAGTATTTTTCTATACCTGAATATAATATTTTAGGTATATATTTATTAATTATAAAATGTTCAACTTGTAATATACTTAAATTAAAATGATAAAAAAAAAACTATTTTAAAAAAAATAAAAACCGACTTCAAAGTAAATTATCTAAAAAGCATAAAATAACGAAAATATTATTGAAGTTGGTGTTAGCGTACCTGCTGTGTATATTCTGCACCAACTTCAATAATATTTTCGTTATTTTATGCTTTTTAGATAATTTACTTTGAAGTCGGTTTTTATTTTTTTTTAAAATAGTTTATTTAACACTTTTTAGTGACTTATTTTACCAAGATAGGTATCAGCACTATCACGCAACTCGAACGTCTACATTACAGTAACTTACTGAAAACATAAACACAAAAAGTTTATATCTCTTAAACTACTGGACCGATTTTGATGAAATTTGTACTCTACCCTAAGTTGAAAGATACTCTAACTATTGCAAAAAGAATTTTTGAAATCGGACTTGTAGTTTCTGAGAAATCCGCGGACAAACCTACATACATACATACATACATACATACATACATACATACAAACACTCGTGAAATTTGGTAAATTCGTTTAGAAGCCCACATAGACTAACATATATGAAAATTACGCATTTTTATTAATATTACATACATACGCGTCGAATACAAAACCTCCTTTTTTGAAGTCGGTTAAAAATGATACTGAAAAGGCAAACGCTTTGACAATACATAACACCGAATGTTCATACGCAAAAATATTTACCCTGGGTAGGAATAGAACCCTCGACTTTTTGGGCATCCAGAAAACATTATTTTCAATACCTGGTTAAGTTTACGCGACATTTAATTTCCGCAATTGGAACTCATTCACAATAAACTACGACGAACTAACACACAGACAGGTACAAACACGAGGTTGACTGTCATAGTGTCACTGTGATGTGAGGGTAGATAGTATATCGATGTGTGAGGGTGTTGGTGGTGGTTGGTGATGATCATAGATTTAGAATGTTTCACTACGTTCAAATATCTTTGATGATGATAATAATGTACTCGACCGCACCGGAACTATTGTCCTTAGTTATAGGGAACAACGCATTTATTTCGAAAAAAGCTTTTAATGAGCAAAATTTATTAGGTACATGATGCTTACTTCAACTTATCAATATCTAGTTATTTGTTTAATTAAATAAAGTATTTTATCTAACCTCATATCGTAATATTCCAATTATGAACTCAAAACCAGTACTCTAATGACAAACTTTATTCATATTATGCCTCTTTAAAAAAATAAAAAGGTTTTTTAAAGTACAGGTCTCCTGAACAAAACGATGCTTTAAAATAACTTTTTTTGTATTATAAAACACGTTAGTTTTTTTTTGATCTGGGACCATACTGCCAAGTCTTCAGTTATTCATTCTTTTACGGACCAAAGAGATTACAAATCGAATTTTTAAGCCGATCTAGTAGGCCGCGTCTAATCTCAAGTAGGCCACGACCACGGATTTATATTTTACTTCGGCCACGACACATTCGTCTTTGGTGGGACGTAGTTGTACGCATGCGCATAGTTACTTGAATGTATTAAGCGCTATAATTAATTACCAGTTTATTGAATGATCAAACCATCGATATACTATACCAACTAGATTTGCTGTCACGACCCGAAAAGTGGTCACGAAAATAAGAAAATAAGAGCTACGGAGACGGCTGTCGCTCAATTGTCTGCAATTATTATTGAACCTTATTTTATAGTATGTAAGTCATCTTTTTATATGAACATATTATTGTTTTGCGTGTACGTGTATAGTTGTGTAGGTATATGTAACCGCGACCACATTTTCGATGTCATTTTGTTCGTGACAGCTAATCTTGTTGGTATAGTATATCGATGGATCAAACGAACTTACCCTAAGTGAAGTTCGATCTTAATTATCCAGTCCTTGACGAGAAAGTTATTCCTTATTGAAATTTGGATGCTTTTTAATTTCAATAGCCTCACGAATCATCCTTGGTAGGTAATAGAGAAGATGGCTGGGTGCTACCACCAGCTTGGGATCCCGTGATAAACATAGTCAAATCCAAAGACAAGCACCATTCCACTGCAAGACCTCAAGATACTGTAAGCTCTTTCTGCGTAGATCGGACTAACAATAATAATTAGAAGACCTGAGGGTACCCTCAGGTCTTCTAATTATTATTGTTAGACAACTTGACATATGGACAGCTACCACCTCAGTCCGCCCGTGACCATGAATGCTGTAAAGTATTCGAAACGTCGGGAAATTAAAATCAAAAATAAACCGCGATATAATCCGTAAAATTAGTTTCATTTCAATGTGTAATATTCGCGTAAGTATCAGAAATCATTATCCTATTAGTATTATATCAGCCTCAATAATATAATAAAGAATGAATATATATATGATGCAAATATGAATTTGTTAATATATGCACCCCAATTCCAAATGTTAGCCTATCCCAATATTAGCTAGGGTAATAAACTCTACTTATTCTGTGTGAATAAGAAAAGGCAGTGGTATTAGGTATAAACACGAAAGTCACTTTTTTTTTGTCTCCAGAGACTAAATCAATATAGCAATGGATTACCATTACTTTTAGCACACTGTATGTAGACCAATGCTCACCAGTTTTTACGAACCACGTGCTACGCTCCAACTTTAGAGTTTGAGTACAGAGGAGCACGCTACTCGTTAGAAATGCGTCCGTGAAAATCTGATGAAAATATTTATCTTGATATCAAATTAACGACTAAAGTAAATGTAAACTATGTGTCAACGTCATAATGATATCACAGTTATCATTCATATAAGCAGGAGCTTAGTATCTATCTTGCTAAAGCGACATCGTACAATTACATACTAATTGTAGTTAACACTTATAAGTCGTAATGAAATTAATAATTATATATATAGTATATATATATATATATTTTAGAATATCTGTTGCGCGCCAAATCAAGCAAAAGTATGGACCCAGCATAAAACTTACTTTACTAGAAGTTTTTGAATCAAACATTATACTGGTAATTAATGATGAAACTGAGAGGTTCATTGAATTGTTGCGACGCTTGGACTCGTAGCGGACACGGTCGGCAATCAGTCCAGCGGAGGCGATAATGACAGTCCTCGACGCCGCGCTGGTGGCGGCTAGAGTGCACATTAAAAACTTCACTGGTTGGTAGTGTGTAGTGTGTGACTTTGTCGGTCATCGCGTTGGTGCTAGAATCGAAAAATAGTTTTTCGGAGCCTTTCTCGTTTAAATATCCAATAAGTATGAAATGTGGGCAATTTTTTTTTTTACAAAATCGCCTACCTACTTGTTCTAAAAAAAAGAAATCTGTTTTACAATCTTAAAAGGATCTGTCAAGGTTTGATCGATCAGTAGAATGATAACCGACTGACAGGTATCAGTTTCGGCATAGTGAGAATAAGCCAAGAGTGGCCCCTTCGTTTAGAGTACGGATATTATCCGGCATATAATTTTTTTTTTTTAAGATTTAATAGGCTTGTCCACCTTTCATGAAGCCAATTAAGCTTTACTGACTAATAGCCTTATAACTATCGATCAGCATGGTGCCAAACTCCAGGTTCAGAGTAGCTATTACAAATTGAGTAATGAAGATTCATAAAACTAAGTGAATCAACTTCGTTAGAGATTCCTTCCACCACACCAACAAAACTGATCAGGGACTATTCTGTGGCAACATTTGTAACCGTGATTTGTTGCCTCGAGCACAAATTCCGATACCACGCGAAGCTTGCATTTGACTGATGATTACCATTAGGTATCTATGCATAGATTTAGAATTTTTCTTTCGATCATAATTGAAGGTACAACAACAGCGAATCTTTATTCGCTTTTTTATAAAAATAGATGAACTCACCTGTAGTAGTAAATAATGCGGGTAGTTAGGCCAAGAAAAAAAAATGCAATATCTGAAGAATACAACAGATAAGCTGTATGATTTCCGATGAATGCAACTGTCGTATTTAGGACATTGTGATAATTAGGCCAAATAATATCCGAAGAATACAACGGATAATAAAAATTAGTGCTTCCCAATGAATGCAAAGGGTACACAAACTCAGCTCGAGCGTATAAATCTTCGCAGGTACAGCAGCAGCAGGCAGGCAGAATGATATTTAGGCACAATAATATCCGTAGAATTCTACGGATTAAACAGTAGTGATTCCCAATGAATTCAAAGGGTACACTTTAGCTCGAGAGTATACATCTTCGTTAACAGCGACACGAACAATGTTCCACTTTTAATTGTATGTCTTCTTTATTTTCGATTTTTCATGATTTCAACGATCCCTTGTATTTGAACTCGTGCGAACGCCGTGATCGCACGGACAAGAATGAGGTGGCTGTCGCTCGGCTGAGGCGGGGTGGATACGAAAGAGATAATAATGTTGTTTTCTCTTTCTAACCTCGGACGCTTGTGCGATATCTCCGGATCGTACCCACGGGGTACTACTACTAGTGATGGAATATCTTGGAGTCAAGGACTGGATAATTATTGTAGTTTAGTGGTTTAAAATTGTATTTCATGAGTTTAGTTAAAGTAGTATATGAAACTGCTCATAATTAGATATTAATACACTCGTGTGATATTATTATAAACCTCGCCTTAGAATAAACACACACTCTGAATGAACCCTATTATACAGCAGTTTCATAAACTTCTATTATAAGTAAGTACTAAATGTATAAGTAGGTAAGTACATATTTAGCGGAACGTCACGTAAAGGTAATCACTAACCCAGACTCTGGACAGTTTTAATGCTAACAACTGCTTCAGTTGCAATACTTGTAGCTGTTTCCATGGCTTCACGTTCATCAGCTTGAGACTTCTGTGACATGAAGCCTTCGAACCATATGCTGCCCACCATCTGCAATAGGCATAGTTTTATATTGTCTTGTAGATTGGATTGTCATCCTATGGGGAACGTGAATTTTTGTTATTTAGTGTATAATGAAGATTTTAGGCTCGCTTAGCGATACCAAAAGCAAAAAAGTTACAATATGCATACAAATCTAGTTAATTAAGTAAGTACTTATAGCAAATCAAAAGTTGCCTTTTTGACGTTGCCGCGTTGGCGCGAAAACGCTCACTGATAGCGTATGTGAAATTATAAAACATTTAATGGCGGGTGAATATAGAAACTACCGCTGAAATGATTCTCATTTAATTAAGGTAAGGTGGGGTAAGACTAACATACTTTACTGTCGGACGGACAAACTGTCTTTTTGTGACTTACATTTATGCCCTACCTTTAAGACAGTAATGCCACTGGCACATTGACACTATAAGCTTATATAAAACAATGAATACATTACCGTAATTGCATCTGGAACAGAAATTTTGAAGAAATTGTGATATAGGTAAAACTGGTAGTCTTACCCCACCACACGGGGTAAGACTGTCAGTGACATATTTTATCAGAAATCGTTCACCAAATAGAACTTTTGAAAATAAATCATGTTTATAACAAGTAAACCAAGTAACAGATAACTCTATTGCAACGTTACAGCGTTCATTTTTGCGGCAATTCGTGTAAATAGTTATCCGGGGTAAGACTGACATACAAACGAAAACAGGGGTGTAAAACCTTTGACTTGTTTTTTTTTATCGACATTAAAACCTCATTGTCACTATGAAATAGTTCAGCGATTAAAGTATAAAGAATGAGCAAACACAAACAGTCACTAACTTTCCTTTAAACAATATAGGAAGCCTTCGAAAGAATGCATATGCACATTTATAAATGCGAATGTATCTCTGTCTATCTGTTGTCATCAATTTTCTTAAGTGTATACGTGAGTAAAAGTGCGGGACGTCGCTAGTAGGGTTATTACAATTAGTTTTTCTAGGTAGCAACTAATTATTCTTTTTTAGCACCTAGTTAAAGCCGATACCCGGTTTGAAAATGTTTACAATATCTGACTTGGGGCAAGACTAACATACGTTTGTCTTGCCCCTGGTAAACTGATAGTCTTCCCCCACTTTGACATTTTTATGTCATGGTTTAATTTTGTTAAATATTTAGGAAACTTATTTGTTTTATGTGAAAATAACAAGATAGTTTTAAACTTGATGTTAGTATGATGCTACTTACAGCAAAGATATCTCAATTTAACATTTAATATCACAAATTTTTAATGATTTTTTCAGATCCACCAACTAGCCATTTTTTTTTCTTACAGCTGTCATTTTAATTGTGTGATATTGACCAAATAGTTCAGCAGAAGTGACAACTGTGTTTTGAGCCGAGACCCATTTCAGGATATTTGTTTTATCGACAAGTTAAATTGGAAAAAAAACGCAGTACTTTTCGAGTTATTTGAAAGTGACAGTCTTACCCCACCTTACCTTACACCTTTTTTATGACTGATACCAATGATAATACTGATACAGTCAGAATGATGCTCATAGTGTCATTAGTTCCTCGAGTAAGTATAATATTAATTTTCCTAATTTTCTGACCGAGACAGCCACAGCGGCCAGTCTTTCACAGGATCAGTCATGTGCACAATCATTAATGTGTGTGTGTGTATTTTAGTGCATAAATGCACTCTTCATTCATTTAATAAGACTGAAAACCGACATGACCAGAGAATGGTAGGGTGCAAGACCGACTTTTTACATACCCATTCGACGCATTCATCATCATTTTATTTTGCAGACAAGCCGATCAGGTGCCGGGTTTTCCCCTGCGCCACTGCGAGGCTAGAAAATAGCTCAGTAGCTTAAATTCAGTAGATAACATTGTATTATGCCATTTAAAACTACCGTCTTCAAATGATGTGTATTTTGATGTGGTTGGTGTTTCTAGAGATTTTTATTGTAAAGGCATCAGAATGGAAGATTTTACTTTCACCTATACTACTAGACTTAGGCATTAAACGCTTATTGAGAAGTACGTTTTCAGGAATATAATGTTTATTTTAAATGGAAGTGATACCAAGTTACCGTGTGACTACCTCGGGGGCTTAATAATGTGCAAATCGAACTCATTACGAGTTCGAGTTCACATTTCAGCTAGTAGTATCAGGGGTTTCTGCCTCGGGGCCCGTACATGTAGCTACGAATACGACAAAAAAGTTGTTTTCTGCAGGTTTAGAGGAAAAATATTCGTATATTATCTAACTTTAAATACTTACGATTGGTAGAAATGCACTGGATACGAGGGTTAGTTTCCAGTTGTAAGCCAGTCCCATTAAGATTCCGATCGCCACCGAGCTGACTCCTTGTATTATAAGACCAATTCTGAGTCCCGTCGCCCCTTGGACTTCTGCAGTGTCTCCACTTAACCTCGCGCAAATAGCACCTACTGTATTGCTTTGGTTATCGAAATAACCCATTTCCTGCGGTGATAAATAATTAAAAATATTCAAGTAACGTCATCATCTGCAGCCGAAAGACGTCCACTGTTGAACAAAGGCCTCCCCCTTAGAAGGGGGGGGGGTAGCCATAAACCCCACGCTTGGCGTCTTGGGCATCGTAGTACAGGTGGTAGGTTATCCAATAGAAATACGCTGCTGCCCGTCTTCTTGATTTCTTTCTCTTAGTCGCCTGTTACTACACCCAACGGTAGATGTTTGGGTGCTATTCTTAGCTGGACACCCCAGGAGTAACTTGCTATGTAACCACGAAAACCCACGTAGCTACGAGTATCAGACGCACAGAGGGATGTGCGTTACTTTATTACTACACGTCCACTGTCTACTTCCCTAACTTGTGAAATTCATGCTGGTTATCACCTGTCTCAACAGCGCTTCAAAATACTGTTGCCTCAGCCGCGTTGTCATCTTTAATCCTGACGTTGTGAAGGTATGGCTTTGAAGGCACATTGTTACGCCGGCCACCACTGCCACAACAATAAACAATCCAGAGTACAAGTCCGCTAGACGTAATACTTCAACTTTATCTTGTATGATGAATACCTATAAAAATATTCCACTATCAGAATAGGTGTAGTAGTTTAAAGATACAATAGTTTTTAATTTACTAAGTAACGTCTCTCACAGCGCTTGTGTAACCGAAGAGAACAGCAAAGGCAGGGAAGCAGGCGCCTTGAAAGAATGCAGCAATGGACCCAATAACAATGTATAGCCACTCTGGTGAATTCAATTTTAATAATTGCCAACCACTAACTGTTTTGATGTCCTAAAAAGAAACAAAACAATTATTTATAAAATAATTGCCTAAGCACGTTTATTCTTTTTTTGTTTTCGCAGATAAAAATTCAAAAGATACCTATGTGAATCGACCGGGTTATGATAAACTTTTACTATACTAAACATGTACTTATATGGTTATATGTAAGTAGGTACGTACACATAATATATGTATTTTTGTTTTATTTTTAGTGTAACATTGTGTCACATACTAACTACCCCTTTTTTTTGTATTTGCAGATAGCGATAAGGCCGCCCTTTGTACGTTTTCTATTCCATTTTAAATATATGTATGTACTTATATGCTTTAGTTATGTGTTTAGTTAGTGACCCCGGTCTCTTACAATAGACAATTTTCAAGTCCATCAATCTTAACCACATAAAAGTAGAATTCTTTCCATACACTTATAGTTCCTGCACCTGGTGAGGTCAACTGCTGTTTTGTTTCATTTTCAGCAGTTGATTCCAGGAGATGATCCGTACACATATTATTTCCTCATAAAATGCCTCATACGTGTTGGATTAGTCCCCTCGCAAGCCTAATAGCTCGAGATATCAAAAGATCAATACTAAAATAATAATAATAAACCCACGGTCATTGGCCAATAATAGGGGTTTAGGTTAACGCTAGGTAATTCCCTAACCTAGAACCCGCCGCCACGCCGGGGTACGTACATATATTAGTCCCTTAACATGGAACTAGGAACCTAACACGGTGCTCAATAAGACACTGCTAGTCCGTACGTACTCAATATTCGTCATACTTTGACCCTGGTATGTGGGATTAAGTTAAAGTGTGATCAGTGGAAAGAGCGTTCCTCAATCAAATTGCATAACTACAAATGATATGTACTAATCTGTAAGTATATGAACCCCAGAAAATTTCGCTGCCGGAACCATCTTTCAATTACAACGTGGATAACCTTGTTTGTAGTATTCCATTTAACCAGGTCAACATGTGAAAAAGACGCAAGTACATACTTTTCTTACTTAGATCGATTTCATTCTTGATCTCATTTTCTCTGCTCCGTAAATTTAATCATTACCTAATGAATATTGCTTGTTTAACATATTAGATAAAGGATATCATCGGGGTTTTTATGATTTTTTTAAAACTATGTTAGTACATACGTAGTTTCAAAATGTAATACCGTCCAACTTGAACACCGTAGATTTTACCCACGAAGATCTCAAATAACTACCCTGACAGTACGTACTGGTGGAGTGTTTTGTCTTCGTATAAGTACATTAATAAAAACCAGCATTATTATGAAAAATAAATGCCATTATACGAAATTTTATCTTTAGGGGGTTGGCCGCAATGGCAAATATTTTAAAAACAGTATCTCTTTATCTACTCTTCAATGTCCGACACAAACGAAAAACAAAAACACTTATTCCTAAACTCAAGTATAACGTATGCGCGGCGACCTAGTTTAGTTCCAATAAAAATTATTATGATATGGTCGAAGGTTGACCCCGAAGTCGCTGCTTAACCCAGAATATAAAATTAATGAACTCTCACTTCATTATGTATCTGTTGACTGTCATCAGAATTCAACACGAAACTTTTGTAGCCTGCCGATATTACAGAAGTGATTGATCCTCGAGGTGTCGCTTTCCAGTCATCTGGAAATTATATTGTAATGGTATAGTATACGTATATGTTGGTCTATCAAATCTCTAGTGGGTACACTGACCTACCTTTCCTTAATGAACTATTTTTGTAAACTCTCCTAAACTCTTTTTTTATTTCCGCGATTGGAAGTGGTGGCTCCTCGCCTTCTCCAATTAATTCGCCCGCTACTTCCTCTGGTAGAGGATCTATTTCTTCATGTTCTCTATTCGGGTTATTCGTTGTTACCAGTTTGTAATAAAAACCTGTATAATGATTAAAGCAGGTATTAGTTTAGTTCAAAGATAAGTCAATTTAATAAAATTGTAAGTATGTAACCTTTCTTGTTCATAAGTTCTTCATGTGTGCCTTCTTCAACAATAAGTCCTTGGTCCATGCAGATGATACGATCAGCATTTCTAATTGTAGATAACCTGTAAGATAAAGTTGTATCTCTGTAATGTATAATAAAACTGCATACTCTCTGTTGCATTAGGTTACCCTGTAAAACCAATGCAAACCAAACCAAATAAAACCAACCAACCGGAGTGCGGGTCCAGCGCCGACGTGGCCTCGTCCAGCAGCAGCCCCGCCGGCTGACCGGCACAAGATACTACAGTATACACTGACCTGTGCGAGACAGTGATCGTGGTGCGTCCCCTGCTGGCGCGGTCGAGCGCGGCCTGCACCTGCCGCTCGGAGTGCGGGTCCAGCGCCGACGTGGCCTCGTCCAGCAGCAGCCCCGCCGGCTGACCGGCACAAGATACTACAGTATACACTGACCTGTGCGAGACAGTGATCGTGGTGCGTCCCCTGCTGGCGCGGTCGAGCGCGGCCTGCACCTGCCGCTCGGAGTGCGGGTCCAGCGCCGACGTGGCCTCGTCCAGCAGCAGCCCCGCCGGCTGACCGGCACAAGATACTACAGTATACACTGACCTGTGCGAGACAGTGATCGTGGTGCGTCCCCTGCTGGCGCGGTCGAGCGCGGCCTGCACCTGCCGCTCGGAGTGCGGGTCCAGCGCCGACGTGGCCTCGTCCAGCAGCAGCCCCGCCGGCTGACCGGCACAAGATACTACAGTATACACTGACCTGTGCGAGACAGTGATCGTGGTGCGTCCCCTGCTGGCGCGGTCGAGCGCGGCCTGCACCTGCCGCTCGGAGTGCGGGTCCAGCGCCGACGTGGCCTCGTCCAGCAGCAGCACCGCCGGCTGACCGGCACAAGATACTACAGTATACACTGACCTGTGCGAGACAGTGATCGTGGTGCGTCCCCTGCTGGCGCGGTCGAGCGCGGCCTGCACCTGCCGCTCGGAGTGCGGGTCCAGCGCCGACGTGGCCTCGTCCAGCAGCAGCCCCGCCGGCTGACCGGCACAAGATACTACAGTATACACTGACCTGTGCGAGACAGTGATCGTGGTGCGTCCCCTGCTGGCGCGGTCGAGCGCGGCCTGCACCTGCCGCTCGGAGTGCGGGTCCAGCGCCGACGTGGCCTCGTCCAGCAGCAGCCCCGCCGGCTGACCGGCACAAGATACTACAGTATACACTGACCTGTGCGAGACAGTGATCGTGGTGCGTCCCCTGCTGGCGCGGTCGAGCGCGGCCTGCACCTGCCGCTCGGAGTGCGGGTCCAGCGCCGACGTGGCCTCGTCCAGCAGCAGCCCCGCCGGCTGACCGGCACAAGATACTACAGTATACACTGACCTGTGCGAGACAGTGATCGTGGTGCGTCCCCTGCTGGCGCGGTCGAGCGCGGCCTGCACCTGCCGCTCGGAGTGCGGGTCCAGCGCCGACGTGGCCTCGTCCAGCAGCAGCACCGCCGGCTGACCGGCACAAGATACTACAGTATACACTGACCTGTGCGAGACAGTGATCGTGGTGCGTCCCCTGCTGGCGCGGTCGAGCGCGGCCTGCACCTGCCGCTCGGAGTGCGGGTCCAGCGCCGACGTGGCCTCGTCCAGCAGCAGCCCCGCCGGCTGACCGGCACAAGATACTACAGTATACACTGACCTGTGCGAGACAGTGATCGTGGTGCGTCCCCTGCTGGCGCGGTCGAGCGCGGCCTGCACCTGCCGCTCGGAGTGCGGGTCCAGCGCCGACGTGGCCTCGTCCAGCAGCAGCACCGCCGGCTCCCGCAGCAGCGAGCGCGCGATCGCGATGCGCTGCTTCTGACCGCCCGACAGCGACGCGCCACGCTCGCCTATCACTGTGTCGTAGCCCTGTAGCAACCAACATCCTAATCCGTAGGTTCTCAAACAAATATTCCCTTCTGTACATTTTGAATCTCAATGTTCTTTTAGAGCCCCTCAATGTTTTTAATCCGAGTTACATCCATACAAACACTAAGACAAGTGTAAATTATCCAATTTAGACTCGGCTCATAAATGTTTTACAACCTCAGTCTCAAAGCATTTATTACCTACTTACTATGACCAAGACATGTAGGTAGATGGCACTCGGCAGGTGGTTTTTGTTTCCTTTATTTGGCCAAAATACTTAACTGTTGATAATAAACTGACTATAAATTAATGTGCAGTAAAATTTACTTGTTTTTTTGCTATTGGAGGTGTTAGTCAGACGAATAGTAAAATAACTTTAATAAGTTCAAAGAAGGTATGGGACCAACGGTGCGCGAGTCCCACTCGCACTTGACCGGTTTTTATTTATTTTGTAACCAAAATACACTATAAAGCGAAGAATATGCTGCCGCACTCTGCTACCGTTTTATAGGGAGAGGCAAGTACTTTAGCAGAGTTGTACCTACTCCTTTTTTGGAATCGCGGATTATTTGCCACCTACGAAAATTTCCCGCCGTAGGCCTAGTTAGCTTATTGGGAAACTCTTCACTGGTGATCTGAATCCGATACGATATCAGAATATAAGTTACACATTTATACAAACATTTGGTAGTTTTTTAATGAAGTCATGTGCATATGCTATGTCCGCTACTCGTTGTACTTCTTCTCTTGTAGCTTCGGGATATCCAATAGCAATATTTTCAAAAATCGTTCCACGAAACAATACCGGTTCTTGACCTACCACACCTGAAATAAACAGAATAATATTGTCTAATGTTCATTTCAAACTAAACAACTGCCTTTTATAGTAGACTTGAAGGTTTCATAGGTCGCGGCCCATGGGACTGTTAAGCGCAGTAGGTACGCAGTGTTCTTACGAGTATGCAGGCCTGAGGCACCTGTCATGGACCAGAGTACGTAGTAGTGTCAAAATTGTTAATTTTTAGTACAGTCACGTAGCTAACACGATGCTCAGAGATATTATAATATATCCTATGCTTTTACGTTAGTTTTCTGGACGACTAGAAGAAGAAGAAGAAGAAAAACTTTTTTTGACCAACACAACTTAAAACAAAATTATATCTAAATTAAAGTTTACAAAAACTGTGTGGGGCCGAAAAGGGCTCTGTCTCAGCAATTTCTGCGCCATAATAGCTCAGAGGCAGCGCTATTATTCTGACAGCACCTTTTTCACTAGCGGCACGTGACTCCATTTCAGTATATACCTAATAATCTAGTCAATCCCCACTTATTGTCTAAAGGTCTTCCCTTCACGCTTGGCAGGCGTCTTACGCCTCTTCCCGCTCCGCGTCTCTATAAACAGCATCATATATTGCTATAAGTCTGTGTTTACGCGTGCGATGATACGTGCCGCTTCACGCGCCGCGCGCCGCCGACGCCCCGCGTCTCCGTAAATGAGGCCTTAGGGATCGCAGTATATACGGAGTGGATATTAAACAGAACATGCTACTGCCCGTCGACCTTGGCAGGCATGCAGGCATAATGCTTTAGATCCAGTACTATATTCATCGTCTGACTGTTGCGGTCATTTATCTCAATTTATACCTGTATGTAGTACACCAACAACACTAACCGAGAGATGATCGAAGCCATGATATATTAAGATTTCTCAAATCTTTATTATCAAGCTTCACAGACCCCGATTGTGTATTATAAAGCCTTTGTAGCAGCTGCAAAATCGTGGATTTCCCACATCCTGATGATCCAACTAATGCTACGCACTCTCCAGGTTTTACATGGAGTGAGAAACCCTTAAGAACCTGCTGACAAAAAGTATAAGTTACAAAAAGTTTTAGATATTAAGTTAGTTACAACATATTAATGGGATTTCAAAGTTTTGGACATTGATAAAGTGTTATGTTTTTCGTTAACCTTAATATCTGGGCGTGACGGATAGCTGAAATGGACGTCTTCCAAAGCAATTTCACCCAAGACTCTACGAGGCTTTGAACCGGTTTCACTTAGGCTGTCTATGGCTGGTTCTCTCTCCAGCAAGGAGAATATACTGGCAGCCGCGCCGCGTGCTGTGGCGAACACCTCCATGTGGGGCACGCACAGGGTGATCGACTGAGTGGCCATGTACACATTGAACAGAATCTGAAAATGTACAATGTAATCAGGCCAGTTCTACAAGCCTTTAATGGAAACATCGATAACTCTCCACCGTTAGGATCCATACGTTTATCACCAAAAAGTAGTCGGTAGGCAAGTCAAAAACAACCATTTAATGGACATAGATAGTGGCTCCAGTAGCAACTACCGCGGTTTGTTACAATAGGGTCAACCATGGACACTAGTCCCTGAACGTATAGTCAATCCCCTTCAAAAACCTGCGTAACCTGGCAAGACGGCACTAGGGGCAAACATAGTTACTTCTGGACGAACCACGCTGAATGTAGGCAGACCAGGGAAGCGTTGTTATACACTGCCACATCACTAGGAAACTTCTTCGCCTGTCGAAACAACAGTTGTTGTTCCTAGTTATCTAGTAGGCAGTTGCTTAAAGTCATAACGGTATTCTCAATATACTTGGCATGGTACATTTAACATAGTTCTATGCAGAGTGTGCATTCACAAAATATAGAGAGTATATATTTTGTGGTGCATTGGTATAGGAGGAACAAAACGGCGGCCCCCTTGGATTATATATACGCCTAGATAAGGCGTCGTCTTGTTAAGTACCTATCATATTCATATGTACGTGCAGGCCTCGTAGTAGACTCGCGTCATATGTGGCTGTTTGCGTGTTTGGGATCTCCAGTTATAGATATTTTCCCCCATAAACAGGAATATAGGCTGGATGGTTTTCTAGTGTCAGTGTAATAAAAAATTGCGACGTGTCTTATGGACACCCGCTTGGAACAGTTCTTTTTTGTTCTTTTGCTTAGCCAGAGATGGCACTGGTATTGCAGACTAAGTAAACAATTCACAAGATGGCTCGGCTCTGTACTAAATGTAGTTTCCACATATAGGGCTAATTATTTCGGTAACCCAAATACTTACTCTTCAAGAAATCGACAGCAGCATCAAGTGCCCGCTGGCCGTTCTCAAACATTAAGATTTTTTGTTTTTGTTTTAACTTTGTACACTTTATGTAATTCAGATTAAAACTTAACTTAATCCGAACTTATTTAGAACTTACACTAATCATTGTACCGATAACATATTTTCTTTCACCTTCCGGGGCATCGGCATCACCGAGAACAAGTCTTGTGCCATACATAAGCCCTATGGTATTAAGGCAATACGTGAGGACCCAATTAAACCCATTGCCCAGTCCAGTGAGCAAGCCCCGACGTCGACCACATCGCTCTGCTGGGTCTAAGAGATATCTATACCTGTAATATTAAATAAATGATGAAAAATATGATTGCTAAAATTATATTATAATTTTAGACTTTTGCGTTACTTTACACACCAACATTATTATTTTTTCGAGATTTTTTTATATGAATTTTATAAACGTGAAGTGATTGAAATCACAAAATACAAACATTTCAATCGGGAAGAGGGCTTTGAATTAATTATCTGTTAAATCGTATTTCATGTAGGAAATAAGCAATTCCAGGACCAGCAGGCCTAGCACGTCTTGCATGTCTTGACAGATCGGTATGACGTAGTTTTCAACACCAAAATGTCATTCTTTTTACAAAAATGTGAAATACTACGTCATAATGACGTCATACTCACGCCAATCTGTCAAAAGGACCATGCCCATATTAGTATGGAGCTGAAAGTCTGCAATGCCATGCAATGCCCAAATTGTAGCTCTATGTCATATGATAACTTTTTAACAGTATTTATTATGATACCTAGATTTCATGTCATATAAAGCACCGGTTCAAAAGATATTGGACATTAAACATGATAACTTCCTACTGGTTATTTATACATTTTATCCTTTACAGACAGCATTGCTATTAGTTTTTCACTAGGAACTTCTTGATCATCACATAAGCTAAGCCAGATCAGTGTTCTTTGATATACTTATCTGTATGTTATCACATAAACATGTCAGTTATTTGGAATTATCTAGTCTGTCTCCATTGTATAGTGTCAATATGTATGTGAAAACAATTTGGTTAGATACATTGGTACTGCAATGTCAACAGAACTTCTAATTTTTTTTATCCAGTGCTTCATATGATTTAAAATTAACAACATAATACTAGTTTTTATTTATTAGAGCAATCTTGTAATATACTTTATCTGGGCATTTCTGGGGCACAGATGGGCATTGTCCTTTGCACGTCGAGCTAAGCCGGATGTCATTAACATGTGTACAATTTCCTGTAAACTTTACTGATGTTGTTGAATATGTTTACTCACTTACCTACGAAGTAATTACGTACATACTATTACTACGTAGTAAGTAAGCTTAGGTAAGCGGAACATTATACAAGAAATTTTGTAATCTCGTAGTAAAACGTAATTATGTCATCACCAACGATTTAAGAGATATCACCATTATTAAAGTTATCTTACATTTAAATTTATGACTTTTTGTTGTCATGCGAGAAACGTTATAAGCACGTGTTCATAATTTATGACCAAAATTATGATACTTTGTGCCTCGCCTAGACTAAGGGAAATGTGTAGTGATATAAAAATACATGAATAGCGTGTTCTTTTTTCATTATATTTTATATTATTTGGTAAACAACCAGTGCCTAACATATGTACAATAAGTATCAAAGTGAGTAACAATATGGGTAGATTAAACACGTGTTTCCACATATAAATAGCTAAGGGCTTGTTTGTTGAGTGTGCTAGATTAAATGGCCATTGTTAAAATATAGTGGTTTAAATTGGAGTAAGAATATACTTAATCAAATAAATTGTTATCTATATTTATTATACCTAGGAACAGTTGTTGAACCAAGGAAATATTTAAATATATGTGTTGAAGATATCTAGTTCTGGATATTTGCTTAGTAGGTTAAACTCTTTCACAGATCTATTAAAAACGAGTTCTGGCGATAGTTGGTGGAACAAGGCTGAGTTGATAAATAAGTTGGGTGCCGCACCGACCTTGTGGGAACGTGAATGTTTATTTTGGATAACAGCATAAACGAGTTTATATGGTTTTGCGCATCGATATACTATACTATCGATGGTTTTGCGCTAACCGTGCTAAGAATAGCATTCTTAGCAGATAAATTGCGTTTTTCTAGCAGCGGCAGGAAATGGGGCCTTTTACATCTTGCTTCATACGTGGGTTACAATATGAATTACAATACAAATAAAATTTGCATTTGCATGTATAGATTGTAGTCTATTAGTATACTTATATGTTATATTGCGTACAACAAACGATCTGACGATGGATCATCTTGATTTTCAGACAAGCATATGGTAGGCCTGTACTTTCCTAGCCAGTTAGGAACGTGTAACACAGTGTTGGCAGCGCACTTGGATGGTAGGGTATTTATATGACTGGTAGTGCTTCCTGACGCTCTCCTGAGACAACGGTTATTTTAGATTTAATTTCTTTTACCAAACAGTGTGTTTCACGATATCAAAAGCCCATGGTATCCACGCACCACGCAAATGGCGCAAATTTGGTAAGACTTTTTAGGTGCAGATATTTTTTTGCTGCTGATTGAACTTTGCCTACACCATACATTATGTGCATTAGGTCACTCAGTTGTGGATGATATCATAAGCATACATACCTCTCTACTTCCTTACTTTCACCGCCAAAAGCTACGACTGTTCTTATAGACTTGATTATCTCTTCTGCTTGTTTACCTGCTTGACTATAACATTCCATTTCTCGAACCGAAGATTTTGTTTGATACTAGGAATAAAATAAATGAATGTCTTAACTCAAATCAGATCATCTTTATTGTCTTAAATCAAATCAGATCATCTTTATTTGCTGACCATTTCACCATAGGTATGCTTATAACATGGTGGTTGCTAACATGGGTGTTTTATTAATATATTAATGTCCTGTATGATCTACCTTATTAGGTATGCAAAAATTGGTTTATTTGAATCTACAATTTTCTATACTAATTAATAATTTACTTAGGATTAAAAATTATTATATTGAAAAAAAGTAAATAAGTATTAGTATCAGTTATCTGGTTTCCATAATACAGGCTCTGCCTAATTTGGGATTTAAAAAAGCTCATATAATTTGAATGATTGGTAACTATAGAATAGGCAGAACTAACGCAACCTACCTATTTAATTGTTACGGTTTCACTATTGTTTTGTAGTTAGTAGTTTGAAGTTAATATTGTATGATAAAATGGTCCACATTATTTAATTTTATACACTCACGTTAGACAAAAACACCGAGACAGCTATAGAGAAGGGCATGACTGTGATGCAGGCTAGGGTCAGCTCCCAGCCCAGAGGAAATGCCACACAGATGCAAATGATGGACGTTCCCACCAAGTTTGCAACTACTGATAGCTTCTCCCCCATACCTTCCTTTAAGTTCATCAGGTTTCTGAAAACGTTTAAATCATATTAATTAAGGGACTAATCTGTACAGACTACAAGGCAATGTACATTACATATAACCACTGACTAACAAAAACATATTTTTCGTAAGAATTCAGTAACTACCACCACTTGACTCGGTGCAGAGACGAGCCATCAGGATTGTCGACGATCCTGAACTCTCAAGCGGTCTAGAATCACTACGGGTGAGAAGAGATTTTGCTTCCCTGTGTGTCTTCTACCGATTGTATAACGGACAGTGCTCTGAAGAATTGTTTAACATGATGCTCATGGCCACTTTTTACCATCGCACCTCTCGCCATCGGCAGGGAGTTCATTCTCACATCTTAAAAACAATATCATCCCGCACTTTGCGGTTTCAAAGAAGTTTTCTTCCCCGCACATTGAAGTTGTGGAATGAATTGCCTGCTGAAGTTTTCCCGAATAATTACAGCATAGGGTTCTTTAAAAAGGGAGTTAACAGATTTTTACGGGGTCGGCAACGCGCTAGTAATCCTACTGGTGCTGCTAGCGTCCATAGGCTGCGGTGACTGCCTACCATCAGGCGGGCCGCATGCTTGTTTGCCACCTTGGTGATATAAAAAAAAAACGATAGCTAACTAAAGTGTTGACTTATTCTACCCGATCTCTAGTGATGAAAATAAAATAAGAATTCAGATAACATGATGGAACTCACTCTGACATTTTTGAAGCCAAACTGAATTCAGAGTCAGTATCAAACCACGCCATGTCCTGTCGGAGTACTGCGCGCAGGAATAACATTCGTATTGTCGTTATCTGGAAATTGTAAAGTTGTTACAATATAAAAAAATAGCAAATATTCTTCTGTTATAAATGATCTGAATTACCAAATAGTAAAACTCACGATTTAAATTAAACTTGTGGAAGTGGTGATGAACCGTAGAAAGGCTCGCCGGGCTCGCTTTTAGTAATGCTTAACGTTATGATATGTATATACCTTATGCAATTACATAGTTTATTTCTAAACCGTATTTTAACATGATTGCAAATTAAATATATAAACAATTATTGCAGGGCGGCTGGAGGGGCTGCGGCGACCGCTAGTGATGCAAAGCGACGCAAGTATGCAGCTCTAGGTTCGAGCTATATATTTTCGCCCTTTGCGGCGGAGACCATGGGGCCTTGGTCTCATGAGACGCACGGTTTGGTGAAAGAAATTTCATTCAAACTTATCGAAGTCTAAGGAGACCGCCGGGCTGGTAGCTTTTTCTGCCAACGTATAAGCTTGGCAATACAAAGGGGTAATGCCACCAGTCTTTTAGGTACCCTTCCCTCCCAATGCGGCGACAACTTCGAGGAAGTTTTTTATCTAGTTTAAGTGTACATGTTTGTAAATAAACTGTAAATATTTAGTTTCAATAAACGTTATCCACTTGTTTCAATAAAACAATTATTTGAAAAAGGACGGATTTTCTCACCTGACGCAATGCACTCCAGCTAACCAGAACGACAGAAAGGGTACTTAGTATTAAAGAGATAGCTATACTAAGATAGGACCCTGCCGCTACTGCCTTAGCATCATTAATGAGAGCTGCCATATTTTCCTCATGCGATGCATTGAACCTGTGGACGATCATATTGTGATGGACTTCGCAATATTTTTTCTTAGTAAGACAAATATCTCCAACTTTAGTTAAGATATTGTGTAATATTATAGTTAATCACAATATTAAGATTAATTAAGTGAATAATATTCATTAACAAAATATTTAAAAATAGGTAGGCAATAGGTGCGTGTATTTAATTATCTGAATAGGGGTTGCGTTAATATTAATGAATGACACGGTTTACTTACAGTCTTTGACCTCCTCCAAAAACACTTAATAAAGGTAAATAAGTGCTCATTTTATCTGGGGGATGTGTCCTTTCTACAAAAGCTGTGCCCAGCTCTCCAATCTGAACGAGATTGTAGCACAAACCACCGCTGCTAAGTATGCCCAGGATTACACCAATAACTGTTGCGGTATTTTCTAACCAAGTTCCATATCGAAACTGAAATTAGATTATTAATTACTTGCTGTTGCCCACGGCTTCGCCCGCGTTGGCTTTGGTACTAAAAAGTGTTTTGAATTAGAATGTTGTATTCGATCTCGACTTGGCATACAAGAAAAAATACTATACAAGATGATAGTACATTGTTTAAGGCACTATCTATGTAGGTACAATACAACTGCAGTACCTAACAGGTATATACGCCGTCAAGCAGATTTTTTTAAAATCGGCGCTGGAAACAATTACCAGACATGAGAGGCATAATCTCGAGTAATTTCCATCGGGTTTTCTACAGCATCAAGTGGCTATGGGAATGCGGGATGGCTGGAGTTAACCAGCCTACCTACAAAATACACACAAAATGGGCGCAATATTCGCGATACCAAGGAAGATTGTCACGTGTAACAAGCGACATGTGAGCGTTTCGTTAACCATCAGGGGAAAATACTGAGTCTCGTCACTACGCTACTTAAAAAATACATTATTGTTGACCTTAAATATTTCCACAATTTCTATTTGTGTAGTGTAGGTACTTTTACTACAATGATATAACTATACGTATACCGTATACTTACTATTTCAAAATAAGAAATAGAGGGATCATCGTTGCTCTTCTGTTTCCTGAAACAATAAACAATGTCTTTATTGACTTAGCAATCCTATTATCTCGTAATTTCAACTAGAGCAGTGAAATCAATGGACTAATAAGTTAATCACCCTGCGACGCCACCTTTATGATGATAATATCCTGAGATAAACACTGTCTTAATACTTATTTTGGTAAGTATATTGTATTATATAGATAAATAGCTCCTGACACAAGATGACAAGACAGACGTGTTCACTCACATCTCCACGATCTATTAGGTAGCCAAGGCATCTAACTACTAGATCCACGGGTCCGTAAATATAACGTGTTAATACTATAAAGAAAAACCACAAATTGATTTTATATTTGAAAATTAATCTACCACGCCATGTATATGTTTCATAAATTGTCGTCAAAGATATTCGACCGGCCCGTTAGTCTAGTGGTCAGACGCCTTGACCTCTAAACAATAGGTCGTGGGTTTGATTCCCACCAAGTGTCTGGGGTGTTATTTATCTATATACTCGTAAGTATGTATTTACAAATAAAAGTATACTTATAAGTATTTGTATCGTTGCCTGGTTACCATAGTACCGGCTCTGCCTAGTTTGGGATATGATGATCGTGTGTGAATTGTCCCAGGATATTATATTTAGGTTACCTGGAAGAGATTGCTTTTTAGCGATAAGGCCGCCTTTGTACATTGATTTCTTCAACGTATTGTTCAATTTACATGTAACTTTTGGTGTACAATAAAGTGTATTTATTATTATTATTATATTAGTGATTTTTAGTATTATTACTATTCTGTTTGTTTGTAACTCTACACTTATTAAGTTTGTGCCGCATTGGCTTGCCTACTGGAGGTTAATAACCTCTTATCGCCATCGTATTGAGTAGACCGCGTATATAAATAAATGTACATACCTATATACTAAAAATTAACCTATGTTAAGTCGTATAATCAATTCTGCTGTCGATATTGTACAAACTAGTTTCAGTTTTTTTTGTGTTAATTCCTAAAACGTTCTATACATTATATTGCATATGACTCTTCTGCAGGTGTTCTGATTATTTTCGCGCGTCATTATTTCATTTTTAACACGCTTTTATTAGCTTGACCTGTATGTATGTATGTAACTATGATGGTAATGGAATCTTGCGATGCAATTTTGACCCACTTCTACACGTCCAAAACACTTGAAATTTTGCACATTTCGATGGCTCCTACGTTAAGTATCGTATGTCTAAAAACATGATTTTCATGTTTTCATTGATTCGTAATTAAGGTGTTATTTACTTTTTAATCCCATTAACAGAATTTTCAAAACGTGAAAAATGAAAAAGTTTTTTCCCGTATAAAGGCGTATGTTATTTTTGTGGGCGCCGTAAATAATTGTATTTACTCTAGCTAGTTTGGGATTAGATGACCGTGTGTGGATTGTCCCAAGATATTATTATTATTATTATAGCTATATTATACGGGGTAAAGGTGCACGGGAGTACGGATGATCGGCGAATCGTATCTATCACTTACCGGCTTGTACGTGGGAATTACGCTCCGCTCGCACGGCACGAATTCGTTTTACCATTTACTTAATTTAAATCACTATATAAGATTGATAATGAGTAAAAATAAATCATGTTCGTATTTGAGACATAATTCAAGAACTCAAAGACTCTGTGATGTTCCTTTTGGGGTTGTATTGTATCGTTGTTGTTAAGTGTTTAAGTTTTTTACGAAACTATGTCAAAAATATCGTATATAACAAATACAATTTAGTACGTTGCATTTTGGTCATCAAATTATATCGTATGTAGTACTTACGATTTTGTACGCTGCCAATCGAATCAATTATTTTATCGTATGTACTACGTACGACTATTTACGTGGTATTTTTAAATCTGACTTTTATCGTATGTGTTATTTACGCTGATTTACGTTGCAGAATTGGATATGGTAAGGTTAACATACAATAAATTACGTGGTAATTGCAAAAAAAGTACTGTCTTTTGTTACTTATTTTTAAATTTTAGAGTCTCTATTGCCATCTGGGACTCATTTAATGGAAATAGAAGCACTTTCTTAGATGCCGGAAGAAGATATTTCTCAAAAACTACCAATACTGCCAAATAACAATTCTGGTAGGTAAATATTTACTTATTAAAATACTTTGTGTTAAGTTTCTAGGATCTATGACTGCTGTATGATTTACATAAACATCTTTATAAAGTTTTTTTTTTTAGATGAAGATTTGATAACATTTAGTAGTTTTTAACCATCGAAGTTCGAAGAAGATGAAGTAAGTGCCATGCAAGTTTAGTCACAGCTTATGCCAGATTTAAATAAAACCACACTTGAAGCTAGTTTGACCTATACCTTGGATTTTAATAGTTCCGTACTAGTTATCACGCCACCCACCGTAAACAGTAACACTCCTCATTCAGAACGAAATGACAATGGTGCAGAAAATATATTTCAGGACCACTCTATTAAGAAAAATAACCCGGGAATCATACAAACACCTCATCCCTTATCCAGGATGTGAATGTTAGTCCTTTGGACACAGATTGTGAGAATTTTTTGTTGGTAATGTAATTTTCTGTATTATATATTATATAATGTAATGTTTCTCAGATGTTATGTCGAAAAGTGTGGGAGTAGTTGCTACAGATGTAGGACGGTTGTGGGACTTATTTTAATTTGGGGTTACTCCCACCACTCATTCCCACCACTGTGAATGTCAGCCAGGATCTACAGTGGTCACCAGTGAAGACGCCGAGGTTTGACCCTCGGCGAGTCCCGGGGAAACGCAAAATTGTCTTGGAAACCGCAACAAATATAATTATAAAAGTATATAGGAGGAGTAAAAGAAATATAAATTCTATTTCCCTCCTTTGCAAAGCGGGAGACAAATAACAATCACACGGATTGATATAACCTCAGAACGAAAGATTCTTACAGGTGCACGAACCCTTGTTAGTCCACCTGTAAGGCACCACGAAAGTTATGAGATTTGAAGAGATCTATATTAAGCTTTCTACTATTAAACTTGTTTCCAATAATAAGTATGGCGGAAAGGCTTCAAAGCACGAAAATGTTCCATAGTCGCTACAAGGTCCGAGTATACAACTCCGCATGTTATTTCCAAACTATTCAACATACTCGTAACATGGTGATGGTGTTCACTGTTCAGAGGACAAAAATAAAGAAATTAAACGTACTTTCTGTAGATCCAAATAGACTTCATGTAATATAGTATGATCTAACAGATCTCAGAAAGCTAATTCCAGACGAATGACAACGAAATGAAAGCGATGTTGTTGTGGGCCTACTTTACAATAAGCTGCATATATCTAAATTGAAACAAACGTTGAAAAGAACATAATTTTATGTATTATATCCCAGTTTATTTTTTATTTTAATATCCCGACGTTTTGAACACTTTACAGCATTCATGGTCGCGGGTGGACTGAGGTGGTAGTTGCCTATACGTCATAATTGTCTTAGGGTACCCTCAGGTTTTATCATTATTATTCTTAGTCGATCTACACAGAAAGAGCTTACAGTATCTTGAGGTTGATATAATCCGTAAAATTAGTTCAACTCATTTCAATAATAAACGATGATTTAATGAGTTACAAGAGGTGTAATTCCAGCTATTCATCACAATTTTTACGCCAACCTCCCAGTGGAGTCAAACTGCACACATTGACTCGGAATGATTCAGATTAAGGATTTTGTTTTAGAATTTATATTATAAGGTTTTAACTTACTTAAAAATAATTTATATATTATAAAAAGAATTCGTTCCATTCTGTTGATTTGTTTGTACTAATTCTGTTAATTTTTTATTATTATTTTTTTCGGTACGCATTTTTATTTCTTACTTTTGTTGTCTAACTGTTATTAAAGGTATAATGTCAGTATTATAGGTTGATGTTTTTAACTATAAGTAATTATTTTATGATAGTCAAAGCTATTTTAAAAGTTTTTCTATGTCCAATAATAAAGCTTATCATACGCTCTAATAAAGTGTTTGTTTAGGTATTTGTAAGAAATTTTATTTTACCAAAGAAATATTAAGAGCATTATTATTTTCAGGCAATCGTAATTACGTTTGTAAGTTTTATTATTGTTTTAATTGTGTTGATTTTTCTGCGAGAGTTAGAGCTAGTGAGTTACCTACTTTGTTGTCAGATCTCTAAATAAAATATTTTAAAAAAGTAATTTAGATTCAGTTCAGTTGTTTTATTTATTATTTAAATATTTTGTTTACCTAATCACCTATTTCATTTAATATGGAGAAAGTAAAATATAGTATGTCTCTTAATACCAAATTAATGTCGATGTAAAACATCGTAAGTAAAATATACGATATTTTCTGCTTACTGAATTGCAGCGTATGTAATCGTAAGTAATACTTACGATATTTGTATACTGCAGATTTCCATCGTATAAAAGCGTAACAACAATATCTCTAAAACGAATAATTATTAAACGTTTGTTTTCATACTATTCGGTAAAATAAGGCATTTTCTATGTTTGGTACAAATTTCAGCCAAATAGCTTCAAATTTAAAGAACAAGCGTAGAAAAATATCTTAAATTCGCTCTCCTGTAAAGTGCGGGTTTTGCACATACGATACTTAACGTAGGAGCCATCGATTTGTCAAGGACCGGTGACAATACAATAATATGGTATCCTCGAGCTGATCTGATGCTGGGGCTCGAAGGTGGATAAGGGAACCCTTGGATGGCTACTAGTAAACTAATCGAGTTTGGGCTCATTTGATTTGTTTTAAAGAGTTATTTTCATATTGACCATTAATGAGGACCTGATGATGGAACTGGAAGGTGGGTAACGGAACCCTGGAAGGGCTACTAGTAAACACATCGAGTTTGGACTCATTTGATTTGTTTTAAAGAGTTCTTTTCACTTTGGCCATTAATGAGGACCTGATGATGGAACTGGAAGGTGGGTAACGGAACCCTGGAATGGCTACTAGTAAACACATCGAGTATGGACTCATTTCATTTGTTATAAAGAGTTCTTTTCACTTTGACCATTAATGAGGACCTGATGATGGAACAGAAAGGTGGGTGACGGAACCCTGGAATGGCTACTAGTAAACACATCGAGTTTCAGCTCATTTGATTTGTTTTAAAGAGTTCTTTTCACTTTGACCATTAATGAGGACCTGCTGATGGAACAGGAAGGTTGGTGACGGAACCCTGGAACGGCTACTAGTAAACTCATCGAGTTTAAGCTCATTTGATTCGTATTAAAGAGTTCTATTTACTTTGCCCAATAATCAGGGTTGATGATGGAAATGAAAGGTGGTTGACGGAACCATGGAATGATTACTAGTAAACCTCGATGGGTTTACTAGTAGCTTGGACTCATTTGATTTGTATTAAGGATTTATATTTACTTTGCCTAATAACGTGGACGTTGATGAACCCGGAAGGTTGGTAAGCCACCGAACGGCTTTGGACCAGTTATACCATTGAATTATACCATTAATGGTATAAATGGTACTAAGTTGTCCCATTTATACCTGTAATAGTATAGGTGGTACTAGTTAATACCAGTTATGCCATTAGATATCCCTTGACTACTACTTGTAAAACTATTGACTTTTGGCGTACTTTTGACTGTTTAAAGGGTAAATACGTAGTGCTTTCTTAAACTTCGCTAACTCAATCAGATACCTACGCGTAATATAAAAATATGTTTTGCCACAACCTGCCTAGGCTACGATTCAAGCTACGAACAAATCAATACTTGAGCTAATTTTATTCGTAGTTTAGGCGAATATTTCTAAGACTAAAAAGTATAAAATAAATTAATAGTTTAAAAAACTAAAAATACACGCTTTTATAAGGACTACTGCATTAAAAAGCTATAAATAAATTACCTAAACCGTGCTTTCTTTCTTTCTACCTCGTGTTTGTAATTTATGGATTATATTTATGTGTAAAGCGTGGGGCGCTTTTTCTGAATAACAGCTTAACATTTTTGTCAAATTTCAAGAACGCTAAGTATTTGTATTCACATGACAATAATTTGAAATCATTTACAGAGAAAAAGCGCCCCACGCTTTTACACATAAATATAATCCATAAATTACAAACACGAGGTAGAAAGAAAGAAAGCACGGTTTAGGTAATTTATTTATAGCTTTTTAATGCAGTAGTCCTTATAAAAGCGTGTATTTTTAGTTTTTTAAACTATTAATTTATTCATAACGTAAAACGGTATTTATAGAACCGTTTCCATGATAAATTGCAAACAAACTTTACCGCAGTAGATTATACTCGTAGTAGATTATAGTACCTCGAGTTAGCAGTCTGTTTTTCCTTAATCTCTAATATATTTGTTTACTTATTTATTTTGTTCCGTACCTTTATTTTTGTACAAAAGTAGATAAGTAATTCATCTAACGCCTCAAATAGCTAAAATACCGCATAACTAACTTTGTTCGTCAAAGTATTCTGATGACTTAAAAAGTTATGCTAGTTAATGCCGCAACCATAAACATCAATTACTGTTAATCCTCATCAATTACTGTTAATAGCCATTTATTTAATACTAGCTGACCCACGCAGCTCCGCCTGCGCTATTTTTACGTTAACTAAACTTTTAATAACAGACATTCGCATCGAATACATAACCTCCTCTTTTATAGTCGGTTAAAAACTGGGACCCACTTTTTACTTGCTCTCCGAAGCACGGACCCGTTTAGTTCTAATGGCGTTAAACGGTCACCCATCCATTAAATGACCTTACCTAACGTTGCTTAACCCGATCGATTACAAAACCTTGATAACAACTCTCTATGGGTGTTCCCTTACTAATTTTTATTATAATTATGAAGAAAAATGGACAAAATCGGACCAAGCGTATAACCAAGTACCCATTTTGATTTTAATCCCCTCTCCCAAAAGAACCGTGCTAGATTACGGGATAAAAAGTATTCTATGACCTACCTCGTAGTAAGATCTCAAATCATGCCAAGTTTCATTTGAATCTATTCAGTAGTTTCGGCGTGATGCGCAGCCGTGATACAGACAGACAGACAGACAAAAATAAAAAAAATACATTTTCAGCCTCAGTATCGGTTATAGAATGCCCTCCAAATATAATTTTCAAAATATCTTCAATGTACAGAATTGGACCTGTTACAGTTTTATTATAAGTATAGATGATTATTTCAGCCCTCAAAGTATAAAGTATCCTCATGTTCTGATATTGAGTTTGAGGAAATCTACATCTCTACTCACTAACAAAGTATAAAGTATTAATTGACTTCGAGTGTCGAAATAATTATTAACACACTTCGGAGATAAGTGTAACCGGCATTTTTGGTCATTTTTAATTATAAGTCAAAAACTGCGTGACATTAAATAAAAATCTGTTATGTGCAAATGAAGCCCTTTCGATAGATGCTACTTGGTATAGTAGTAGTAAGCCTCATAGCTGGGGAGAAATTGATGCTAATAGATTTCGTAGATTAGTTGATAGGAAGAATAAAATGTTATATAATGTTCCCCTTCCTCCTCCCCCTCCCCGCTAGAGTCTAGCGTGTCAGTTATTGATAGTTTAGATGCCGGAACGTGTCTCTGATACCAAAGGTATATTCATCTACCGACTTGCGTGGTGGGGGCCGTCAGGAAGCGTAGAAAATGGAAAAAAAGAGAGATGTTCCCATTCAAAAGACTGACGATTCGGTATTTCTGAAAATGCTAATAAATCGTCATATTGAAATACTCGAGCGTGTCAGATTATTATACAGAAGGTTCAGCTTGATATCTCAGTTACGGTTGCCTACAATCTGACGATTATATTGAAGGGTATTATTAATCTGACCAATTGAAAAAATTACTTCCATTCATCCGATAGACATAAAAATCAGTACTCGTACTTTCGTTCGTTCTTACTGCCACTTGGTTATTAGTAACTCAACACTCTTAATAATTTAAGATACGGTTCAAAGGCCGTTTAGTTAATAATAGTTATATGTGTATTTATACAGCTTGTACTATGCCGCAATCTACCGCTCACGCAGGCACTTACTACTTAGGCAAATTGATTTTATAAATTAACTATGATCAATTCACTTAAACAGAATATTCTTAAAATATGTTTATACAACAAATTTTCTAAACTAAATAGTTTATTTTAATTAGACCAGATACAAAAAATATTTAATTCAATATGTGATTCGGAAAAAGTATTTGTGGAACTCAGAGTCAAAGACGAAACCAAACGAAAGAACAGCTCAAATTACACGCAGACAGCCATTAGTTTGTACAGCTTTTGAGTCAACTCGTGCGCGGGTGCTGCTTGGGGGGACTGGTCCGACTACTATCCCTTTGGCTTTTTAGTTTGTTGTACCTACTTTCGTCGTATTTTATTATTATTTTTTCTGTATTATTTGATCTTTTGAACGGCAAGACACATTGTCGCTCTGATCTAGCTGTAACATGACACACTGTTTAAAAAAAAATGTGATAAAATGACAAGCCCGCTGAGTTTCTTGCCGGATCTTCTCAGCTGAGGCCGCGTTGTGATCCGGTGGTAGCTAATTAAAAAAAAAAATACATGACCTTTCAAAAGTGCTAGCGTTAAGCCTATTTGAAATAAACTATTTTTGAGTTTGAGTTTGATGTCGGTTATACTTTGCGATGTTGTATACTTTAATTAGTTTCATTTATAGTGTAATGTTACCCGTGGGGTGTCGGGTTTAGATAGCACCCTCCTATCTCCTCCCATTGGGTGCCCGTAAGAGGCGACTAAGGGAAAACAAGGAGACGGGGAGCAGCGTCTTTCTATTGGATTACCACCTTTACTGCGATCCCCAAGCCGCCTGCCAAGCGTGGGGATTAAGGCAACCCCTCCTTTCTAAGGGGGAGGCCTTTGTTCAGCAGTGGACATGTTACGGCTGCTAATGAATGATTAATGATAGTGTAATGCGCTCAGCCTATTCTTCTTCATTGTAGTTTAGGGTCAATTAGTAGACGTTTATCTCTCGTGGTTCAACTAAGGTAACTGTGGCTGGCAGCACTACACGTTACTCGCGAGTAGGTAATTAATTAATTAATTTGTATGTTAGTACTATCATAGTACACAGTAAACATAACACAACCATAGGTACTTGAAAAAGTGCCGGACGGCTTTTCTATTATTAATATAAATTATAAATGTATGTAAATTATAGTTTAATTTAAATGTATGTAACTTCTTTAATTAAATCCCGGTATTTTAATATCGAATTGCACCGTTAAACGTCACACGCAAATAAAATATTGGTAAAACACTCTTTATTTACCTGTTAATGGTCAACACCCTAGAGTTTTTCAATTCAAGTATCATATTGACCTTGAGAACCTTGAATTGCTTCACGCCTAACTTCAGCTAAAGATACGTTTTCACAACTTTCAGTAATTAAAAACGTAGTATTAAATCCTCTTTGTTAGTAGGTAACTACTGAAAAGTAAAACTAACCTACAAAATTAAAAGCAAACACACATGATCGTGTGGCGTCTCAAGTGAAACTAATGGTGCTTATTACAACGTCGATTGTAAGGATATTTCATTTAATATAACCAAACCTTGATGCGATTTTGACTGTGATGAAAGTAGATACATTTAATTACTTAGGAATAGACAGGCCATAGCGAGCAAATTTTTGATCGAAAACTTATTACACGTGTAATAAGTTAGTAGAAATGTGCGTACGTTCAGATGACTAAATTTTAAAAAAATATAAAGTCGAATTGAGAACCTCCTCCTTTTTTGAAGTCGGTTAATAATATTTTTGTCAGAAATAAGTACACAAATATCTTATTTCATGTTGCGATATTGAAAATCTCACTATTTATCACCTTAAACAGCTTACACACAAAAAATACATAAAAAGACATGCGTTGAATAACAATTTCATGCGTATAAGCTACTTCTAATTAGATACCTACCAGTGGCAGCATAAAGTGGCCATCGCCTACGGCCTGGCACTCCTAGGCCTCACACGTCGAAGGCAAGCGGCACGTTTTTGTCGTGATTAAAACGCCGAAATTTTCTTATTTAAAGAGGTTAAAAGGAACCCATATGGTGTGACTTCGTCTGTCCGTCACACCTATATATTTCAGGCACCAATGATGATTTGAAACTTAGAATACAATATAGTCTTAGATCTAAAAGGTAAAAAAGGAACCCTTGTGGTGTGACGTCGTCTATCGGTCTGAATAAAAGAAAAGAAAAAAAATATCTAAAAAAATGTTTAATGGTTAAGGTCTAAAAAAAGTGGGGAAAAAATGGTTTCTTTTTTCGCGATGATTACCCAACCGGGTTAGTAAGATCTAAAACTATTTCCAAGTTTAAATTCGACAGCGTCAGTAACTCCTGAAATATATAGGTGTGACCATAGATTTAAGATTTTTTTCACTACGTTCAAAAAGATGAACATAGCGTGGGAAGGAGAAGTTCTAATCAAATACAAACTGCACGAGTGCAACAGAGGCAGTGATAAAATTCTTTTTTTTTATTCCGCATCACTTTTGACATTAGCCACTGCAACGCTGCCTCGCGGTCTGTTTACTGTCAAAGTAAATCATAATAATTTAGCACGATCTCAAATTTATAATATAAAATATTATTATTCCATTATGGTGGCTTGTGCAATATGTGCATGTGATGTTACAGATCGTAATACAACGAATAAGTAAACATTTCACAGGTAATTGATTACTATTCCTGACTGCATTTTTGCTTGCTATATTTTTATGGTTTTGGTTGAAAATTTGGTTGAAAAACCTAATAATATCGTAGAATACATGTTTTTCTTCAAACTGATCATAATTTATTACTTTTATATGAAGAATAGCGGGATATTTTGTGTAAAATGTAAAACGATTTGTTTACAATAGGGCTTGAAAAAGTCCTGACGTCATGAGTATCGATATCGATATTAAAGCAAATAGTTTTTATTAGTGGCACAAATATAAATTCTACGTCTTTTTGTTTTAGTTTCAAGGAGTTTATATTTATACGGTCTAAAAATATTTTGCAGTCTCTATATTCTTTAAGTAAATTGATATGATAATAATAATAATTCAAATGTATTCTTTCAGATTATCAAAATAATTCTTTGATAAGACAAAAATAGATGCGGATTAAAGACTAGGATGGATGGAATTCCTACAATATTCCAGTGTCTGTGATAAAGATTTTGATTTCTGTCTGCGACATACATTTTGAGGCAAAATGTTTTATACAAAGTGTGTCACAACATCAACGTTGCCTAATAAGAGGCTGTACCTTATTTAATTTACTTATGACACATGTATGACACTGAAAAAAATATAAGTCAGTACCAGTTCCTGAAACGATAACACTAAATAAATTATGTTTGTTAGCAGTTCCAATTGAAAAACAGATGATCTTGTTCTTACATAAATAAAGTTATTTTACCGCTATCGATACCCTGTGAACCTATTATTATGATTAAACTTTACTTACTTTAATTTACCCATACGCCACCAGGTATTTATGTCAAGTCGTTAGTCAGAAAATAAAATCAGAACCTAGAAACACAGAACCTCCTACACTGCGTTTTCCGGTTAGTGGTGTCTACTCCAAAACCACTGTTTCCCAATGACCATCGGTTTTACAGCAAATATGAGCAGCCACTCCAGTCTGGTAATTCGTTAAGCTACGTCGGCAAATTTGATTCTCTGGTGATAACTTAAAGAAGAAGAAGAGAAATTTAAAGAAATAGATATTCTAACGGTTGTATCACAATATATTTATGAAAAATTGTTGTATGTAAAGAAAAACATAAGTGCTTTTGCAAAGAATAGTGACCATCATAATGTAAACACCCGGAACAAACACAATCTAGCTGTACACTCCACGCGTCTCCACAGAATTAGCAATTCGTAAAGCAGCAGCAGTATTCGTATTAGCAGTTCGCAATAAGTATGTATTTTACAATATAAGTATATTGTTTGTCTTTATGATAATAACCTGGGACGAAGGTCTATTCCACTTTGATCTCCACACATGGTGATCTGATCCCAAGCAAGGCAGAGCCTCTACTATGGAAACCAGGCAACTTTTACTTATATATACTCATATACTTTTATTTGTAAATACATACTTAATAGATAAATAAAACTCAGACACTTGGTGGAAACCGAACCAATGACCTATTGGGTAGCCAGCCAGGATGTTGAACTGTTAGACCAACACGTCCGCCTAATGTTTTGGTTTTATACTATTTAGAAATATTGCATACTTCTCAAGAATCTCATAGGGGAAGCTCCTTCACCTATACTGAACTTTAATAATTATTATTTATAATGCATGCTTATTTTCATGATCCGATTTACGATGTTTACAGCAAAAATAAACTACAATTTTTGTTTAGAATGACTGTTTTACCACTTTTGACAATTTCATTATGAGATTTGCAATACTAAAGGTAACTTGTTTTAAATCAACATCAATTTTAAATTATACAGATAATTGTGTATATATTCACACAAAATATCATCGATATCGATTACGTACGTAGTACTTTATAACAACACTTTTTTTCCTTTACACATAAACAATTCACTCACACATAGGTTTTTCTTTTTTGGTTTCATTTTTTATCGGACTATGTTTATCTTCTATATATAATATCTTTGGGTGTGACAGACAGACGAAGTCTCACCATAAGGCATATAAGGGTTCCTTTTTTACTTTCTAGGTATAGAACCCTTAAAAAGGTAGGTTGGACTTTTAAAATATTTGTATGGGAAAAGGTATTTACGATTTCTGACTTTTTGGTACTCCAACGTCGCGACGGTTGGGCCGATAGAAGTTTATGATCAGTATAAGAAACAGGATTGATTGGCATGGATGTTTTGTGTAAAATGGATTTTTTTTTGTACAATATATTTTTTTAAATCTGTGAATGGGCATAAAATTTTTATGGAAAACTATAGACAGTTTCCTCAGATTATTTTCGTGTGGCTGCAACGGATAAAGTAGGCACTTCTCCTTACTGCCCCTTCCACCCTGTAGGTATAGGTGGCAGTTGTGAAAAGTGATGCCAGTTTTTGTACGACAAAAATCCCTAAAGCGGGTCTATGATTCATTGATTATGGTCTATTTCATCTCTTTAGATGAATACAACCTTTATACATATATTAAACAAAAACTAGTCCAGAATCTAAGAAACTTAACTCCGAATACATACAAAATTAAATAATTATATGTATTATATATCGATGGCTATGTATGAAAGTTTTACTTTACTTTATTTAATAAGTATTCTTGATAAGTAAATCTTTTATTTATTGTTTGAGATTATCTGATATAGTTGAATAATGTATCAATTAATATTACTATTTGTTAGGCCCTTATATGTATAGCTTACATATAACTAGAGAGTTTTTAAGTATCAACACATAAAAGTTCATGTAATATAAGATATTATTCTCAGACGTCGAAAAAAAAACTGATTATTGCATATCTGATTAGTGCAGTCTGTGGGTTCGGTATACGCAGAGGGCATACAGCGACCTGCGCATTTTATATTATTTAATTTACTTTACTTAACTAACTATAAATAGTTCGAACTATAAATAGTTCGAATTTAGGATCATTCTTTTGGTTGTCGCGTTAGTCGTGCACGGGTTTTTGTAGTGAATAATTTTTATATAATTACGATAGCTTCTACTAGATAATCCTTTAAATGACTTGGTTTAAGGATCAAATTGATCTCTATAATTTTTTTGAGACAGTGAAATGAATAGTTAGTATAAATTTACAGTTAAAAATGACAGGTCCGCTGAGTTTCTTGTCGGATCTTCTAGTATAGTAATAGTAATTTGATTTTCTGGTGTGGTTAAAATCTTTGTAATCTATGCTAGATGTACTGATTACTGACAATGTACATAAATACATTTCGTTTTCTCTATTTAATTAAGGCATATGATTGTAATACAAACCTGTAAATTTCAATTATTTGTATGTGTACAAGTGTGTGGTTCAGAATATGGTAAGTATATTTACATAAAAGGAAATATCTTCAACAGTGGCATGCACAGAGGGTAGGCAAATAAACTTATTCGGCTTGTTTAACCTACTATATGTATATTAGTGTACCATTTTAATAACCCATAAGTTAGCAAATTCTATAGACATATTAATTTGCATTTAAAAACTGTAATAAGGTTATTCAGTGGCTCCGTACACACAAAAAGACTTTGCCTGCCCTACGATTTCTCTAAATAATCTTAATTTAAAAATATTTTGTACTGACATGGTATTACCGTGATGTTTTTAAATGTGAATAGATACACCTGTAATGTTAGTTCATTTAAGGATATTTGTGATGGCGCACTAACAAATAGCTTAGAGTACCTACAGATAACTCGCAGATATTTTTGCCTACTTTCTATGCACGCCACTGATCTTCAAATCAAACAAGCAACCACGAACTACTTATCATGTAGCTATTAAATGTTAACGTGGTTCACGTCATTGGTAGAATTGCTCATAACATATTAATATTGTTTATCACATGATAAACAATCTAAACCTAGCTGTCTATATTTATAACTATATAAAATTCTATAATATGACTACTGAACCTCATAGTGAGGTAAATGTATGCTCAATACGAGCGAAGTTTGATTCCTGCACAATGCACATAACTTATATCACGAAAGTATTTTCGTAATTTGATGGTACCTACTTACTTAAGTATGTGATAAACGTTATTGTTAGACTAGCATGGTCTAATAACCACCGTGTGTGTGTTTCAAATGTGTGAATGAACAACTTAAAAATATATATTTAGGGTCTCTACCCGCCCAGTGCAGCAGTAACTTTTTAAACATATTTTTTGTACTTATAGTATATATATGTAAGTACGTTAACATAAAAATACATGTGTAGGAGTCCATTGTGTACTTTTAAATTAACGAAAACATAATATTGTCTTTTACTTACGCGAATATTACACATTGAAATCAAACAACTTTTACGGATTATATCGCGGTTTATTTTGACCATGCCATCCCCCGTGACCATGGGTGCTGCAAAGCATTCGAAACGTCGGGATAATAAAATCTAAAATAAACCGCGATATAATCCGTAAAAGTTGTTTGATTTTAACGAAAACAATTGTTGCCTTTTAAAAGTATATATTTTTATTTGTTTAACCCTCACTACGATTTACAGTTTAACTTTAGTGGCTCACTAATCTTCAAACGAAACAATTTTAGCATATTACTTCGCACAGCATAAAATAATATATAATATTTGATTTATCTAATAATTGTCTAATTATTATGTATTTAATTCTTGAATGTTTATTTCACAACTAGGTATGCTAAAAGGGGCTAGATATTTTGGTTCAAACTACGGTTAGAGAAAAACACATTGTTGTATCAAATAATTAACGGGCCAAAAAAGAGAGTCATAGCAACATCGATATAGTTTAGATATTATATCGATGCATGGTGCTGCTTTATACGAAAACAAACCAATATATTTGGGTTGATAAAATCAAAAATTAAAAATTTTGTAGGTGGTAAATTTGTGTACAGTGACTAGCGCAAAGCAACAACAGTTTAATACTCACTGTAGCTTTTTCGGTTTCAGCCCCATCTAAACTGTTTATATTTTACAAAGGTTTAAAAAGCCTTATTTGGAACTCGGAGTCTACAAATTTGCAAAATAAAAAAGCGAAAATCAAAAGAGCCGCTCCTCTTTTGTTAATTACACTTGTGTAAGCACTATGTAGAGCAGTCACTTGACTAAATAGTTAGTGCATCCAGCAGATCTTTATATACATTTGCTAACTCTCTTGAGATATCACACATAATTCCACATGACATAGGCATATTAACATCACAGCTTGTTCACATGGTTTAAGTACTTAATATTTCAACAGAATACGCGTTTCTTACGTAGATGCCTCTTAGTATTTTTTGGGGTTTTTAATTTGCATACTTATTATAGAAAAGATTTAATTAAAGATAATATAATCACACTAGTAGAAAAACTAACTAGTGTAGTTTGTTTGAAGATTATCATCAACATGAAATTATGGGTAATAATTTCAAGATCAATTAAGTGTAACTTAACCTTAATAATAGTGAGGTGATCAATGCATGCAGTTCGCTAATATTAAATTTTATTTTTCACGTAACTATGGATTTTATTCATTTTGAGATTACAAAACAGTAATAACTAGTTGGAAATCATTCAATAGAAACTAATTTTAGATTGAATAAATTTTAATGCAGTTATACAGAGACTATGGAGCATGCAGTACCCAGTGCACTGAATTAGCCGAGACACAAAGTAAGAATATACTATAATAAGGATATCATGTACGTAGTATTCAAGTCACAGTTAATTTTAAGGAGATACTGCTGGGATCCCGGGACGCTGAGTGCTTAGGTGAAGTTTGAACCAAGATTTGGTGATAGACAATCAACCGTTTACACTCTAAACTAAGCCTATTTGGTTATGGCCGACAGTATATGTTTTAAGATCGATGTGTAGCTAAGTATATAACCTTAGGTGAGGTATGGTAATAAGTAGATATTTGTTTCGAAAAAAGTGTTAACTTAGTCGGTGGTATGTATGTAGTTTGAATCTAATGTAACCACAAGGATCCGGAATAAACTCCAGATACCTATTGTTAAAGTAAAATATCCTTTATTCTATGATAAAAATGTAACATAAACTACGACGATACAAAACTAGTTTCGTTCCTATATGTCGTGTTCTCGTAAATATGTATTAGAAATTTAGATTGATAATCCGAAATCTAGTACAGTACGACGATCCGAAATCTAGTACAGTACAATAATACGCCACCGGCCATGTTTTGAAAGTTTCCGTAGGGTTGGAGGCCAGGTTGTGAGGGATTTTTACGTACTAACTTCGTAAAATGTAATTCTATTAGATTAGGTTTTGATTTCAATAGTAAAAAAAGAAGAACCTTGGGACAAAGATAATTATGCTGTTATGTCATTCAAAGAGATAAGACCTACAATTTTGCCGGGGTTTATAAAGGTAAATTAAAAAGATTAATAATTTTGTCAAACTTGCAAATCACTATAGTTTATGGCCTCAATACGAGTATATGACTATTTATCTTTTTGTGTGTATGTAATACTATATACGTATGTTAGTATGTGTGTGTTCTTCTTTACAAGATCAAAATCGGAACAATAAATGTATGAACAGCATAGGTACCTACATAATACAGGTACATAGTACCTCAATGATGAACACAGGAGTTATGGATGGCAGCCACAGCAAGCGGCAGACATGCATACATGTGTCTAGTTATCTTCTTATTCGTTATCTTCTTATCGATAGAAAAAAAAAACCGAAGAACTGAGTTTGTTCATCTAGGTCTTTTTTAGAATTATTAAAAAACTCTACAATATAGAAACATCATTTTATATTTACTGTACAAGATAGATGGACATTTCTTATCTCTATAACTATTTCAGATTTTTCGCTCCACAAACTTCGGAGATAAGGGAACGGTAGTTTTTTTGAAATTTTTGATTATAAGCCAAAAACTACGTAACATATATCAAAATAAAAATCAGTTTTGAAATTAGCTAATGATGCCTTTTCATATGATACCTACCCCATTCAATAAATATGTCTGGTAGTCTCACTTTTAAATTTTGACGCCCCGTTTCGACCCCCATTAAACCTAGAAAGAAAAGAAATATATTTTTGTTGTTGGGACGGAGTTGGGTAAGTAATATCTATACTTATAATAAAACTGTAACAGGTCCAATTCTGTACATTGGAGATATTTTGAAAATTATATTTGGATGAAATTCTAAATTTATACCGATACTGAAGTTTTTTTTATTTTTTGTCAGTCTGACTGTCTGTCTGTCTGTCTGTATCAAGGCCGCGCATCACGCCAAAACTTCTAAATGGATTCAAATGAAACTTGGCAGGATTTGAGATCTTACTACGAGGTAGGACATAGGATACTTTTTATCCCTTAATCTAGCATGGTTCCCTTGGGAGAGGGGATTAAAGTCAAAATGGGTACTTGGTCCGATTTTATCAATTTTTCTTTATAATCATAATAAATATTAGTAAGAGAACAGTCATAGAGAGTTGTTATCAATGTTTTGTAAACGATTAGGTTAAGCAACGTTAGATAGGGTCATTAAATAGATGGGAGGCCGTTTAACGCCATTTGAACTAAACGGGTCCGTGCTTCGGATAGCAAGTAAAAAGTGGGTGCCAATTTTTAACCGACTATAAAAAATGAGGTTATGTATTCTATGCGAATGTCTGTTATTAAAAGTTTAGTTAACGTAAAAATAGCGCGGGCGGAGCTGCGTGGGTCATCTAGTCTTATTATAAGTTTCAAATCGATAGCATCAATGGTTCCAGAAATATATAGGTGTGACAGACAGACGAAGTCGCACTATAAATGAATAGCAGTCCGTTAGTGCTATCCTATCTCCTAACGGGTAAGTAATATTTGATATAATTACCAAATCTCTAATATTTACTTCCAATATATAATAACGGATTCTATCATTTTATTTGATATAATGATCAGTTGATATATATTGAAATAATTTAAAAGTATTTTTAGTAATCATAACATAAGTACATTAAATATAAAATCGTTTGATATATCACTCAAAAGACATAAAACCTATTTACCGTAACATGATAAAAACAAAACAAGAACATTATTATTTTTTGTAATTTCTATCATAGTTAGTAACGTAAGGAGCAGACATACCTAGTAAGTGATAATCACCTGACAAGATAGTAATCTATACTTATAATAAAACTGTAACAGGTCCAATTCTGTACATTGAAGATATTTTGAAAATTATGTTTGGAGGGCTTTCTGTAGCCGATACTAAAGCCGAAAATATATTTTTTTTTATTTTTGTCTGTCTGTCTGTATCTCGGCTGCGCATCACGCCGAAACTACTGGATGGATTGAAACGAAACTTGGCATGATTTGACTTAATACTCCGAGGTAGGACATAGGATACTTTTTATCCAGACATTCGGCACGGTTCCCTTGGGAGAAGGGACTAAAGTCAAAATGTGTACTTGGTTATACGCTTGCTGCGATTTAAAAAATTTTTCATTACAATTATAATAAATATTTGTAAGGGAACACTCATAGACAGCTGTTAACAATGTTTGGAAATCGATCGGGTTAAGCAACGTTAGGTAAGGTCATTAAATAGATGGGTGACCGTTTAACGCCATTTGAACTAAACGTCTCCGTGCTTCGGAGGGCAAGTACAAAGTGGGTCCAAGTTTTTAACCGACTTTAAAAAAGGAGGTTTGTATTCTATGCGAATGTATATTATTAAAAGTTTAGTTAAGGTAAACACAGCGCGGGCTTAGCTGCGTGGGTTCATCATCATCATCATCATCAACATCATCACCAGCCAGAAGACGTCCACTGCTGAACAAAGGCCTCCCCCTTAGACCGCCGCAATGAACGACATTTTGCTATTTGCATCCACCGGTTTCCTGCGACGCGAACAATGTCGTCGTTCCACCTAGTGGGAGGCCTGCCAACGCTGCGTCTTCCGGTTCGTGGTCGCCACTCGAGAACCTTTCTTCCCCAACGGTTATCGGTTCTTCCAGCGATGTGGCCTGCCCATTGCCACTTCAACTTGCAGATTCTAAGAGCTATGTCGGTAACCTTAGTTCTTCGGCGAATCTCCACATTTCGGATTCTGTGCGGCAAAGAAACTCCAAGCATAGCTCTCTCCATAGCTCGTTGTGTGACTCTGAGCTTTTCCAAAAGGCTAGCTGTTAAAGACCTCAGTCAGTACCATATGTCATCACTGGCAACACACACTGGTTATAAACCTTTGTCTTCAGGCACTGCGGAATTTCTGATGAGAAGATGTCACGTAGTTTCCCGAACGCTGCCCATCCGAGTTGGATTCTTCGGGCGACCTCTTTGTCGAAGTTGGACCGGCCTAACTGGATAATTAGTCCTAGTTATACGTAGTGGTCAACAACTTTGAGAGTATCGTTCCCAACAACTACCGGTACGGGTGCAACATGGACATTAGACATGATCTAAATTAAATATTTACAGTTTATTTACAAACTAGCTGACCCGCGCAGCTCCGCCCGCGCTTTAATTACATTTTGCTCCCCTTTTCTCCCTACTCCCTTGATTTATCTCTCTCCATCTCTCTCTCTTATAATAAAAATCTAATTCTATGCTATTTCTCTCCCCTCCCGCTTCGGTCTCCGTCACACTTCCCCTCTTCCTCTGCCCGTTGTCCTCTCTGAACCCTCTCCCTCCTCTCTCTTCTCCCAACTTGCTCCCTCTCACTCCCCCCCCCCCCCCCTTGCTCCACCTAACTCCTCCGATCACTCACTCCATCACCCTCCCCTCTCCCTCTCTTGCACCCTCCTCTCGTTCTATATACTTCCACTACGTATCAGCGGCATAAAATATACTTTATAACCTATTATCAGACCTACCCGCAAAATTTCATACATATCGGTTCACCCGTCTCTCGTGCACGTAACTCAGAGGTTCTCAGATTTTGTTGTGCAAGGCGTTGCGAACGTTCAACATTCGACTCTCGTGCGCGTACCTGAGAGTTTCTCTGATGTTGTTCAGCAAGGCGTTGTGAACGTTCAGGTGAAGATTCTCCCATACGACGTATTCTTGCTGCCCGTGCTTGAGAACTATATTTAGAAAGTTGAGACCTGGCTCTCTTAGGCATTTTCAAATGTTTAAGAAAATGCTAACAGCGTGTAATATTCTAGCGCTGAAAAGAACTGTTGTTTAGCCCTGAAAAGAACTGTTGTTTAGCCCTGAAAATAACTGTTGTTTAGCCCTGAAAAGAACTGTTGGTTAGCCCTGAAAAGAACTGTTGGTTACCCCTAAAAAAATCTGTTGGTTAGCCCTGAAAAGAACTGTTGATTAGCTCTGAGAAGAACGTTTGCGTAGGTGTAGTTTTAAGAAAAAAATCTAAAAAAAATCGAGAGGGAGCCGACCTCGCGTCTGAGCCGCGCGGGTACCTTACTCATAGATCTCAACTCCCCTCCCGCATGCGCACCCCCGCCTTGGTGACGCTCACTTCGCAACGGGCCGTGCCGTGCAGCAGAAATCGTAATATTTTAATTTCGCCATAACTTCAAAACCAAATGTCCAATTTTAATCATTCAAAGACCAAATATTATCTACATAAACTGTACTTAATGATGAAATAATTTATTTTGATAAGGATTAATAGCATGAGTAAAATAAATACGTTTAAATGTAGTCCAATCAAAATTCAAGATTTTTAAATAAAAAAATGGTTGTTGGGCCTCGACATAGACAGTGTGCCGCGGACTTTTTTGTAGATATTTATAAGATCTACAATTAATTAGAACATTTTATGGTTCTATCTTTTATAGTTTAGGCAGCGTACGCAAAATAAGTAACTTTTTTGCTTGATTTTTTACACCTTGTGTCCGAAAAAACCCAAATATTTTACGGGAACCCTATTTTTTTCCAAAATAAAATTTAGCCTATGTTACTCGTAGATAATGTAGCTTTCGAATGGTGAAAGAATTTTTAAAAACGGTTAAGTAGTTTTTGAGCCTATTCATTACAACCAAACAAACAAAGTTTTCCTCTTTATAATATTAGTGTAGATATACTTAAACTAAGTAAAAAACATCCTCTAAGTTGTCGTGGCACTGGGAAGGAAGGGTAGGTACCTAAAAATTGGTGGCGTTACCTCTTTGTATGGCCAAGCTTATACGTTGGCAGAAACAGCTACCAGTCTGACGGTCCCCTGAGACATCGATAAGTTTGGATGAAATTTCTTTCACCAAACCGTGCGTCTCATGAGACCAAGCCCCCATCTTCTCCACCGCAAAGTACGAAAATACACACATCAAAAGTGTCTAGGGATCAACATATATTTTTGCAATAACTTTTCTCCTGATTGATATTAATTAAAATTTTCTTTAAGGATTCATCAAATAAAGTGTTTTCGTTTGTCACAGTAACGATAAACCAAGTCACCTTTGCATTAATAAAGAAATTTGCCATTTTCCTAATAAAGGGATTTTTGACATTTGAACCACTAACACAAAAGTTCGAAAAAAAGACTGAAATAACAGTTTTCTTTAAAATTTTATTGGGTAACTTAAACAATTAATAATCCGTGTTTCTACCGCGAACACTAACAACACAAGAACATCGGTTTGGCATACTCAAAATGAGTTCATCCAAATCACGCTGTGGAATGGCCGCCCATGTTCGTTGCAACAACAAAAAAAGGTCTTCTTGCGACTGGATACCCTCCATATTCGGCAGAGCTCTTCTCTGTAGCATATCCCATGCATGCTCAATCGGGTTCAAGTCTGGCGACTGAGCAGGCCAGGGCAGGACATTGATGTTAGCTGCGGCGAGAGTCTGTCTTACAACTCTTGCGGTGTGCGGTCGTGCATTATCATGCATTAACTGAAATAAGGGACCGATTTGCACTTGTAGAGGAACGATGACGTCTGATACAATCGTCTCAGCATAAATTTGAGCGTTGAGGTTGCCTCTGATCCAAATCAACTCAGTTCTTCCGCCGATCCAAATACCCGCCCATACCATGATGGTTCCACCACTATAAGGATGGACTTCCTGGCAGGATTTTAATCGCTGTTGGCGTCCAGGGGTTCTCCAGTGTCGTATACGTCTTGTATCCGGTCTCATACCAAAACGAGACTCATCAGAAAAGCACACGAAACGCCATTGTTCTTCTGCCCAATTTCTGTGTTCAAGAGCCCATTGATATCGAATCCTACGATTGTGCATTGCTATAGGTGGTACCCGTAGCGGTCTTCGGGAATGAAGGTTCACTTCATGCAAGCGGTTTCTGACTGTTTGGTCGCTAATTAAGTTCCCTGAAGAGTGATGAAGCCTCACGGCTAACATCATGGCAGTTATTGTTGGAGCTCTTCGAGTTAAGATTTGAATATATCGGTCTTGTCTCCGTGTGGTGCAGCGATACCGTCCTCCATGGCGCTCAGCCACGGTACCAGTGCTTCGGTAACGTGTCCAAAGTCGACTGATAACACTCTGACTTGTATTCAGAGCTAAAGCCACAGTACGTTGCCGGGAACCAGCTTCTATCATTCCCACGGCTCTGAGCATTTCTTCCCTGCTTAAATGACGTCGCCGCTCCATAATAACGTTGGTTTTAATCAGTAGTAGGGAAACAGTAGCACTAATAATGTCTTCAATGCGTTGTATGTTTTTATAGGGAAAATATTGACAGCTGATTTTCATCTTTTACTCGAATTTGATTCACAGTTCCTGATTCAAATTATGAAATGCACCAAAAAGGATCCATATAAATTTATAAAATCATAAATTTATTACAGAGCCACATCACAATCTCAAGAAATCCGCTTAAAAATGCTTGATCGCTAGACACTTTTGATGTGTGTATGTAGCTGGAACCTAGGGCTGCATGGGTACTTGTGCTGATTTGCATCACTAGCAGTCGCCGCAACCTTTCCAGCCGCTCTACGTGTGGGACGTAGCAAGTGTATCGACACATGTCGCATCCCACACCAACGGCTTTCCATGTTGCCATGGTTTTAAAGTGATATCATCAGGTCTCTTGCCAACATCTCATATAATAATACCGACTGGTTTCAGTACGGCAGAACACCGGCAGTGTCTGTTTACTACGTACTAAAATTATATAAATTTACTTACATGAAAACGACTATTTAATATTACAACTTATGGCATTTGATTGGTTACCGACAAACTTCTAAAGTGTATTACTGGTATAGGCACAAATATAGCAACGTTACAAACCCTCATAAGTTAATGGAACTGAAAATCTATTTTTCTGATCACATCGATGGGTCCTACGTTAAGTATCGTATGTGCAAAACCCGCACTTTACAGGAGAGCGAATTTAAGATATTTTTCTACGCTTGTTCTTTAAATTTGAAGCTATTTGGCTGAAATTTGTACCAAACATAGAAAATGCCTTATTTTACCGAATAGTATGAAAACAAACGTTTAATAATTATTCGTTTTAGAGATATTGTTGTTACGCTTTTATACGATGGAAATCTGCAGTATACAAATATCGTAAGTATTACTTACGATTACATACGCTGCAATTCAGTAAGCAGAAAATATCGTATATTTTACTTACGATGTTTTACATCGACATTCATTTGGCATTAAGAGACATACCATATTTTACTTTCTCCATATTAAATGAAATAGGTGATTAGGTCAACAAAATATTTAAATAATAAATAAAACAACTGAACTGAATCTAAATTACTTTTTTTTAATATTTTATTTAGAGGTCTGACAACAAAGTAGGTAACTCACTAGCTCTAACTCTCGCAGAAAAATCAACACAATTAAAACAATAATAAAACTTACAAACGTAATTACGATTGCCTGAAAATAATAATGCTCTTAATATTTCTTTGGTAAAATAAAATTTCTTACAAATACCTAAACAAACACTTTATTAGAGCGTATGATAAGCTTTATTATTGGACATAGAAAAACTTTTAAAATAGCTTTGACTATCATAAAATAGTTACTTATAGTTAAAAAAAAACAGAAACATCAACCTATAATACTGACATTATATCACAGTTAGACAACAAAAGTAAGAAATAAAAATGCGTACCGAAAAAAAAAAAAAAATTAACAGAATTAGTACAAACAAATCAACAGAACGGAACGAATTCTTTTTATAATATATAAATTCTTTTTAAGTAAGTTAAAACCTTATAATATAAATTCTAAAACAAAATCCTTAATCTGAATCATTCCGAGTCAATGTGTGCAGTTTGACTCAGAGGCGTATTTAAGAATTTGGCGCCCCGGGCCATTAGGATTTGCCGCCCCATACACTAGTATTTTTTTATCCAATATAAGCTAGTGCTTGACCACAGTCCCATCTGATGGAAAGCGGTGACGCAGTCGAGGATGGTAAAGCACACTAGCTTATGAATAGCCTATTCACTCTAGTCTTGAAGACATCTACATTATAATCGGGAACCGACGCAGGCAAACTATTCCAGTCCTCAGCTATCCCTATTATAAACGAAGAAGCAAATTGCTTAGTCCGGACTGAAAGCACGTTTAGCACATATGGGTGCGTGTGCGCGGTGCGTCTCGTCATCCGATGATAGAAGGGTGATGGTGGGATCAATTCATTTAATTCCTGCGCACACTCTCCAAAATGCAGCCTGTAGAATACCGAGAGGCTGGCTACTCTGCGCCTGTGCTCTAGGCTTTGTAGATTGGCCTCCACGAACCTAGTGTCACCAATTAGCCTTTTAGCACGCTTCTCCACCGAATCCAAAGCTGCTAGATGGCATTTTGCAGCACCAGCCCATATATGACTACAGTACTCCACACACCAGTGGCGGTCCGAGGGGGGGTCGTAGGGGTCATGACCCCCCAAAATCACAAACTCTTACTAAAACTACACGCACAACAACGTTGAAAGTGAAACATCCCGAATTCCCGACTAGTTCAAACAAATCAGTTTTAGTTTAAGTTAATCATGTAGTTTTTTTAATCCTTCAATCATATAAAACCAAAAAGAAAGACGCACATAGCTAAGCGAGGTGCGGCTCGCGCCGCCCCTCAAAGCCTGCCGCCCCGGGCCATGGCCCCCTTGGCCCTAGGGTAAATACGCCCCTGGTTTGACTCCACTGGGAGGTTGGCGTAAAAATTGTGATGAATAGCTGGAATTACACCTCTTGTAACTCATTAAATCATCGTTTATTATTGAAATGAGTAGAACTAATTTTACGGATTATATCAACCTCAAGATACTGTAAGCTCTTTCTGTGTAGATCGACTAAGAATAATAATGATAAAACCTGAGGGTACCCTAAGACAATTATGACGTATAGGCAACTACCACCTCAGTCCACCCGCGACCGTGAATGCTGTAAAGTGTTCAAAATGTCGGGATATTAAAATAAAAAATAAACTGGGATATAATACATAAAATTATGTTCTTTTCAACGTTTGTTTCAATTTAGATATATGCAGCTTATTGTAAAGTAGGCCCACAACAACATCGCTTTCATTTCGTTGTCATTCGTCTGGTATTAGCTTTCTGAGATCTGTTAGATCATACTATATTACATGAAGTCTATTTGGATCTACAGAAAGTACGTTTAATTTCTTTATTTTTGTCCTCTGAACAGTGAACACCATCACTATTCAACATACTCGTAACATGTACGAGTATGTTGAATAGTTTGGAAATAACATGCGGAGTTGTATACTCGGAACTTGTAGCGACTATGGAACATTTTCGTGCTTTGAAGCCTTTCCGCCATACTTATTATTGGAAACAAGTTTAATAGTAGAAAGCTTAATATAGATCTCTTCAAATCTCATAACTTTCGTGGTGCCTTACAGGTGGACTAACAAGGGTTCGTGCACCTGTAAGAATCTTTCGTTCTGAGGTTATATCAATCCGTGTGATTGTTATTTGTCTCCCGCTTTGCAAAGGAGGGAAATAGAATTTATATTTCTTTTACTCCTCCTATATACTTTTATAATTCATTCTGGACTTACGTAAAGAATAAGAGAAGCAACAGTTCTTATCCCAATGTGATGCAATATGGTGAAATCACGGCGGATACGGGTGAAGAAATTGCGAACTTATTTGCTACATACTTTCACTCTACTTTTTGTGAACCTAGTCATAGCTCGGTTACTGATTCCTCTGTTGAATCAGGCGTTGTTAATTGTGCCACAAATATTGGCACTATAGATATACCATATACTCGTATACTAGAGTTACTGAAAGCCTTAGACCTCACAAAATCTGGGGGCCCCGATCTAATATCACCAATCTTTATAGTAAACTGTGCTGATAGTATTGCCTTGCCATTGTGTATCTTGTTTAAGCGATCGGTGACGGAAGGAATAATCCCAATAATTTGGAAATCTGCGTTTGTTACTCCCGTCCATAAAAAAGGAAGCAAATCTAATATCGAAAATTATCGTCCGATATCTAAAATATGTCTGTTTGCTAAAATCCTTGAGCAAGTGGTTTATTCAAGCGTCTATGCATCAATTGAGGGTTATTTAGGGGATGAACAGCACGGCTTTCTCCGAAAGCGCTCTACTACATCTAATTTAATCCTCTCAAATGACTATATATCTAATGGTATGGAGCAGCGAGCGCAAGTTGATGTGATATATGTGTGCTGATGACATGAAGATTCATAAAGCAGTGCGAAATGTATCTGACGTACAACTGTTACAAGAAGATCTAAATAGGTTTGAGAAATATTGTACCCATAATAAGCTTCAACTTAATATCCCTAAATGTGCCCATATAACTTTCACGCGCCAATTAAATAAAATAGATTCAATTTATTCTATATATAATCAGCCTATAAGTAAAGTTGACACTATTAAAGATTTAGGAGTTATACAAGATAGCAAACTTTTATTCGATCAGCATATTGATGATATTGTGAACAAAGCATCTAGAGCTCTAGGATTTATTATAAGGACTACCGCCTGTTTTAGCTCCCTAAAACCAGTTAAAATCCTATATTGCTCATTTGTGCGAAGCCACTTAGAATATGCATCACAGGTTTGGAACCCTCAATACGAGATCTATAAGTCACGTATTGAAGGTATCCAAAAGAAATTTTTAAGATATTTAGATTTTAAGGCTCAACAGTTCTCGGAAAATTACAATCATCGCTGTAAAAAATATCATTTCCTTCCACTCGAGCGTAGACGTTATATCAATGATATTTGTTTTTTGCTGAAAATTGCAAATGGCACTATCAACTGTCCTGAACTACTTGGAAAACTATCAATTTGCACTAACCAAATTGGTTTTCGACACAGGCCATTGCTACATGTATCTTTTATTAAAACTAAATACAGACGTAATACCTTCCTACTTAGAAGTGCACGTAACTTCAATAACTTACATCGAAAGCTAAATATCGACTTATTTTGCACTAATGTAAATACAGCAAGACGCTTATTAGCAAAAGAGGATTTTTAATTATATAATTAATGTTAAAACAGTAGTACAACACTGGTTATAGTGTATATCGCACATTATTGTATCAATCTGTAGGGACTTGTTAGTAGCAATTTATGTAATTTAATTTTAGTAACCATACACCTGTTATTAGTCTGTAAGTCTCTTTAAAATTAATAAAATAAAATAAATAAAATAAAAATAATTATATTTGTTGCGGTTTCCAAGACAATTTTGCGTTTCCCCGGGACTCGCCGAGGGTCAAACCTCGGCGTCTTCACTGGTGACCACTGTAGATCCTGGCTGACATTCACAGTGGTGGGAATGAGTGGTGGGAGTAACCCCAAATTAAAATAAGTCCCACAACCGTCCTACATCTGTAGCAACTACTCCCACACTTTTCGACATAACATCTGAGAAACATTACATTATATAATATATAATACAGAAAATTACATTACCAACAAAAAATTCTCACAATCTGTGTCCAAAGGACTAACATTCACAGCCTGGATAAGGGATGAGGTGTTTGTATGATTCCCGGGTTATTTTTCTTAATAGAGTGGTCCTGAAATATATTTTCTGCACCATTGTCATTTCGTTCTGAATGAGGAGTGTTACTGTTTACGGTGGGTGGCGTGATAACTAGTACGGAACTATTAAAATCCAAGGTATAGGTCAAACTAGCTTCAAGTGTGGTTTTATTTAAATCTGGCATAAGCTGTGACTAAACTTGCATGGCACTTACTTCATCTTCTTCGAACTTCGATGGTTAAAAACTTCTAAATGTTATCAAATCTTCATCTGAAAAAAAAACTTTATAAAGATGTTTATGTAAATCATACAGCAGTCATAGATCCTAGAAACTTAACACAAACTATTTTAATAAGTAAATGTTTACCTACCAGAATTGTTATTTGGCAGTATTGGTAGTTTTTGAGAAATATCTTCTTACGGCATCTAAGAAAGTGCTTCTATTTCCATTAAATGAGTCCCAGATGGCAATAGAGACTCTAAAATTAAAAAAAAAGTAACAAAACACAGTACTTTTTTTGCAATTACCACGTAATTTATTGTATGTTAACCTTACCATATCCAATTCTGCAACGTAAATCAGCGTAAATAACACATACGATAAAAGTCAGATTTAAAAATACCACGTAAATAGTCGTACGTAGTACATACGATAAAATAATTGATTCGATTGGCAGCGTACAAAATCGTAAGTACTACATACGATATAATTTGATGACCAAAAAGCAACGTACTAAATTATATTTGTTATATACGATATTTTTGACATAGTTTCGTAAAAAACTTAAACACTTAACAACAACGATACAATACAACCCCAAAAGGAACATCACAGAATCTTTGAGTTCTTGAATTATGTCTCAAATACGAACATGATTTATTTTTACTCATTATCAATCTTATATAGTGATTTAAATTAAGTAAATGGTAAAACGAATTCGTGCCGTGCGAGCGGAGCGTAATTCCCACGTACAAGCCGGTAAGTGATAGATACGATTCGCCGATCATCCGTACTCCCGTGCACCTTTACCCCGTATAATATAGCTAGAGTAAATACAATTATTTATGGCGCCCACAAAAATAACATACGCCATTATACGGGAAAAAACTTTTTCATTTTTCTCGTTTTGAAAATTCTGTTAGTGGGATTAAAAAGTAAATAACACCTTAATTACGAATCAATGAAAACATGAAAATCATGTTTTTAGACATACGATACTTAACGTAGGAGCCATCGACATATTTGATGAAAGGTTTTAGGTATCATAGTTAATGCCCGGTTCCTATAATTGGGCATACGATACGTTAACCAGCAGTGACATGTTCTTCAGTTCCAGACTTTAGCTGAAACTGTTCCTATAAACGTAGCTACTTGACGGTATAATACAAAACTATGTAACGCCTCGTAGTAACTGGATTACAAATGGTTGGGTGGTATGGTCTAATACAGAAACCCGGCATTAGCTAACAAAGAACTACAATAGTTCTTTAAGCCTCGTCTCCTGCACCTACACACTGCACAAGTATATCAATAAAAAAAGATTGTTTTGTACAATTTTGTTGATTACCTGAGCAAGAGATATGTTCTTATTACCTTCATCATCATCAGCTGAAAGATTCCACCTCCACCAGATGTTTTCCATAAATAAAGAAAATATTTTTGATGTATTTATCTAGTTCTTTTTAAATAGTATAATAGGAAAAGGAGCAGATTAACTTCTTATTAACTACCCTAGGGTTGGAAGCCACTAACTTTGCATTAAACTGAAAATATGTTTTTAATCGGTATTATGATATATTTTTCCTTACAAAATGCTTTTCTTATAAAGCATAACTACAAAGCATAACTACAAACAAAATTCTCGCCAACACTTCCTTTTTATTAACCCAGTAAAATATTACTTTAATTAAAATTCATCTCGGTTTTAACCGGGGTAGCACACGTGGTACCGTGGTTAAGAGAAGCCATCATTGGTGGTACCATACATAACAATTCATCATTATCATCAGCAGCTGAAAGACCTTCCCCTTATAAGGGAGGGGTTGCCATAATCCTTACACTTGGCAGGCGTCTTCGGGATTGCAGTATAAGTGGTATACATGAAAGACGCTGCTGCCAGTCTTCTTGTTTTCCTTTAGCCACCTGTTACGACACCCAAAGGGAGGAGGTGGAGTGGTGGAGGATGGTTATGTGTTCTTCTTGTCCGCTTTTCCCATGAGCCACGAGAATAGCACGACATTGCTGTTTGATAACGAATTGCGTTATAATTGAGATCATGTTTGGTTTGATATGAAATCTGTAAAATAAATAGTGCGTAAGCTGCTTATTGCTTAATACAATCTATCCAACTATCTATCTAACACAATACTTTATTATGTGCTATTACAATGATATTAGTATTACACTTTATCACTCTCAATTTTCATGAGACTAAAAAGCAAGCGAAGAAAAAACGAACGGCATATGAGTTTGCATGTAAAAGATTTTATTTGTTAATATAAATAAAAACTGTACCATTTAAAAACTTTGTTTTATTTTACTTACTTACATACTTGTATTAATGTTAATTGTTTCAGATTTTTCCGTCACGGACTTTGGAAACAAAGGGATGTTCTTTACATTTTTAATAATAAGTCAGAAACTTTGTTGTTTACTTGTTTTGAAATACGCAAATGAAGCTCTTTGATACCCCACTTATTGAAATTTTAACGCCCCATTTTGGTCCCATTAGAGAAAAAAATAAAAGAGCTTTTTTAATTGCAATGAGTTTGAGTGTAAGGTGTATTATTTTCTAGCTTACGATGTGTGTATTCCAATATCACAGTACCACTATAACTTTTAAACAAGGGACCGACTAATTCCCAGATTTTACGACTAAACTAATTAGCAACTAAATCCCTGTTCAATCAGAATTAAGATCATCCATGCCAGAAAGTGCCAATCACATAGGCCTCACCCTAGAACGACACACTGAAGGACAATTGGCTATTTGCATCCACAGGTTACCTGCGACGCGCACAATGGTCGTCAGTTATTCTATATATCCCATCAGTTATCGGTTTTTCGAGCTATGTGGTAAGCCCATTGCCACTTCAACTTGCAGATTTTGAGAGCTCTTTCTGTGACTTTCTAATTTCTTTAAGTTCTTATACTTACCTACTGATTATTTAAATTTAGGAATAATAATAAAACATTACGACAAAATATCTAAATTTATTTCAATGTTTGTTACAATAAAATCTTTTTAAAAAAAAATTGAACCGACTTCAATATCACTAAAAAGTACAAAATAATTTAAATATTATTGAAGTTGGTGTTAGCGTACCTGCTGTGTATATTTGGCACCAACTTCAATAATATTTAAATTATTTTATACTTTTTAATGATATTGAAGTCGGTTCAATTTTTTTAAAAAAAGATTTTATTTTAACCTTTTTAGTGATATTTTCATATATAAAGATTGAACCATCGAAAACCGTAAAATTATCTAGGTAGGTTATGATCACATTATCGTCTACATAGTTTTACATAATTCATGTTTCTTCAGAAAATAATATCCGGTCGTAATGAAATTTGCATGGAAACATCATAGTAGTTTACTCTCTCGAATAAAAAAAGAATCATCGAAATCGGTTCATAATTGTCAGAGCAATGTAATGGAGAACATCAGTTTTATGGTTTTTACCAGATAAATTCCTCCACATCGTTCATGGTCCTCCAGGAAGTTCTTATCCGGTTGTAATAAAATTCATACAGATTCAATACAGTGGTTTCTTCTTTCGAATAAAAAAAGAATCATTGAAATTGGTAAATATTTGCCAGAGTTATGACCATTTTTGTCCGACCGAGCGAGTCCGAGCGACTAAAACGTCATCTACACACATCAAAAGTGTCTAGGGATCAAGCATTTTTAAGCGGATTTCTTGAGATTGAGATGTGGCTTTGTAATAAATTTATGATTTTATAAATTTATATGGATCCTTTTTGGTGCATTTCATAATTTGAATCAGGAACTGTGAATCAAATTCGAGTAAAAGATGAAAATCAGCTGTCAATATTTTCCCTATAAAAACATACAACGCATTGAAGACATTATTAGTGCTACTGTTTCCCTACTACTGATTAAAACCAACGTTATTATGGAGCGGCGACGTCATTTAAGCAGGGAAGAAATGCTCAGAGCCGTGGGAATGATAGAAGCTGGTTCCCGGCAACGTACTGTGGCTTTAGCTCTGAATACAAGTCAGAGTGTTATCAGTCGACTTTGGACACGTTACCGAAGCACTGGTACCGTGGCTGAGCGCCATGGAGGACGGTATCGCTGCACCACACGGAGACAAGACCGATATATTCAAATCTTAACTCGAAGAGCTCCAACAATAACTGCCATGATGTTAGCCGTGAGGCTTCATCACTCTTCAGGGAACTTAATTAGCGACCAAACAGTCAGAAACCGCTTGCATGAAGTGAACCTTCATTCCCGAAGACCGCTACGGGTGCCACCTATAGCAATGCACAATCGTAGGATTCGATATCAATGGGCTCTTGAACACAGAAATTGGGCAGAAGAACAATGGCGTTTCGTGTGCTTTTCTGATGAGTCTCGTTTTGGTATGAGACCGGATACAAGACGTATACGACACTGGAGAACCCCTGGACGCCAACAGCGATTAAAATCCTGCCAGGAAGTCCATCCTTATATTCGTCATCGTTCCTCTACAAGTGCAAATCGGTCCCTTATTTCAGTTAATGCATGATAATGCACGACCGCACACCGCAAGAGTTGTAAGACAGACTCTCGCCGCAGCTAACATCAATGTCCTGCCCTGGCCTGCTCAGTCGCCAGACTTGAACCCGATTGAGCATGCATGGGATATGCTACAGAGAAGAGCTCTGCCGAATATGGAGGGTATCCAGTCGCAAGAAGACCTTTTTTTGTTGTTGCAACGAACATGGGCGGCCATTCCACAGCGTGATTTGGATGAACTCATTTTGAGTATGCCAAACCGATGTTCTTGTGTTGTTAGTGTTCGCGGTAGAAACACGGATTATTAATTGTTTAAGTTACCCAATAAAATTTTAAAGAAAACTGTTATTTCAGTCTTTTTTTCGAACTTTTGTGTTAGTGGTTCAAATGTCAAAAATCCCTTTATTAGGAAAATGGCAAATTTCTTTATTAATGCAAAGGTGACTTGGTTTATCGTTACTGTGACAAACGAAAACACTTTATTTGATGAATCCTTAAAGAAAATTTTAATTAATATCAATCAGGAGAAAAGTTATTGCAAAAATATATGTTGATCCCTAGACACTTTTGATGTGTGTATATAGGCTTTCTAGCAACTCTCAGTGCGCAGTCACCATTCTTGTTTTTTTAGGAACTACTTATTACTAAGCAATAATTTTTTTATGGGACCCAATCAATGGATTGAAGAATGGATGGAAGAAAGATTTTTTCAAATCGGTTAATAATTGCCAGAGTTATGCGCGAACATACATAAAAAAAAAAAAAAATATATATACAGACGAATTGAGAACCTCCTCCTTTTTGGAAGTCGGTTAAAAATAAGAAAAGATCTGTACGCTATACTTACATACATATATTTTGTATGTATTTGAAGGAACTTATAAAAATAAAAACAAAAATAAACAAGACATCACTGGCCTTGAATTTACATAATAATTGCATAAACTGCACACTTAAAATTATTTTATTTCAAATCAAACATATACTTACTATGTATAATTTTGTCTTATGTAGGTTACACAAAAAATAGGTCTTAAAAAGATTAAAGTGTTTATCATTAGGTTAAAATATTATATATAAATATCATCTTCGAAATTAGAGTAACATTTTAAAAATTGTTACAATCTTCACAAAAATAAATTAAATAAATTCGTCCTAAAATATCTTATTATAATTATAATACATTTTGTCCTTTGCACATGCGCCAGTAATAGCCCTTTTGATTTACCAATTCAGTGTGGTTGCCTCGTTCCACTATTTTCCCTGGAAAATAAATTATAGGTTGTTTGTAATTATCGTAACTATAAATGTTAGCATAAGTATGACCAATCAGTAATTCAGTCGCTATGTGAAGCTTGATTATTAAAAAAAATTGGCTGTAATGCGCGGTTTCACTGCAGAAATTGAACGAAACGCAATACGCTGATTTCTGATACTGAAAATGTTGTGAATGCTGTATTTTTTTAATATATATTTTTTTTATATTCTGGGACAATCCAGTTCAATCCACACACGGTCGTCTGATCCCAAACTAGGCAAAGCCATGGTATCTAACCTCAGAGTAATTAGAATAGAGTATCGCGTCGATTCCCCGAACAAATTTTTCGTGGCACTTTTGCGGGGTGCGGGATGCGAAATAAACACACACAGATACAATTTCACGCATAGTCTTGCAAATGTCTAATGCAAACTCTTCATGTTTCTATGAACCTACACTATAATAAACTCGCAACACATTCAAAAAGATACGCACGCAAATAAAGAATGACCTGAACATATGAACAAAAATTTGGCAGAGGGGTTAGCGCATCATGGTCTCTCCAGTACCTCCTCTAAGTATCTAACCGCTAGACCAACAGGCCCGTCAATATATGATTTACAAATCTGATTCTTCGTCCTAATTATTGGTATTCACAAGGTAATGTCGAAGCTTCTCAATTTTACAGACAATTATTGGAGTGATCAAAAAAGTAGCCCCGGTGACATTATCCATTTTTTTCTTCTTATTTTTTTAGAGGCTTATCTTTAGGTTACTACAGTACATGGGTAATGCGTTCCCAATGCAATTTGCATTGGTTGGAATTGAAAGAGGATCTCAAAATAATTAATTTCTAAATGTGGCTCTAAGTTACATGGAGGTACTTTATTATAATTATGAGTGTTAAGTAGGAGACTATTATAAAATTGCCATTTCCATTTAAGTATACTTCGTTTAAGGATCCACAATCTTAGAATTATTGATTTTTAGTGATATTCTGTAAATCATAAATAAAAATCAGCACCTGACTTTAAGTGAAGTGAGCCATGTTTTTAAGTACCTTTAGCACCTTGTACCAGAAGCTGGCAGAAGCTAGCAGGTATTGTACCTTTAAAGTATTTACTAATACTACTCTAACTAGTCTAGAAAATAAGTAACGTCTGGCTGCTTTGTTTGGAATTTCGTATTAAGACGCAAATAATATTGTTAGATAGACGATAGGTGACGACGTGCCGAAAATATACAGGTTTGGTTACCGATTGATTATATCTTAACAAACGATAATATTTAATGCAATTTGGTAGACGCACCTTTATCTAGAACGCAAATGAGATCAGCATCTTTGATGGTGGAGAGCCGGTGTGCGACGGTGATGCAAGTGCGGTCCTTGGCGGCTTTTTCCAACGCCTCCGAGACAGCCTGTACATTTTGTGCAGTTTTATATTAATTAAATATGACTTAAGCGTAGTGACTATCGTTTTCGAACCTAGTACAGCAGCAGCAGGCGCGGTGAGCGGATGAGTTCTGTACAGTTACAGCCCGCCCGACAGCTGCGCGCTGCTAGACACCAGGGTTGTGTCCTTACCCGTTCGCTGTTGGCGTCGAGCGCGGAGGTGGCCTCGTCTAGCAGCAGCAGGCACGGTGAGCGGATGAGTTCTGTACAGTTACAGCCCGCCCGACAGCTGCGCGCTGCTAGACACCAGGGTTGTGTCCTTACGCGTTCGCTGTTGGCGTCGAGCGCGGAGGTGGCCTCGTCCAGCAGCAGCAGGCGCGGTGAGCGGATGAGTTCTGTACAGTTACAGCCCGCCCGACAGCTGCGCGCTGCTAGACACCAGGGTTGTGTCCTTACCCGTTCGCTGTTGGCGTCGAGCGCGGAGGTGGCCTCGTCTAGCAGCAGCAGGCGCGGTGAGCGGATGAGAGCGCGCGCGATGCACACTCGCTGCTTCTGACCGCCCGACAGTTGGGCGCCGCTTGAACCCAACGGTGTGTCATAACCCTTTAGCAAAACAGCAAATTACACCAAAAATTATCCTAATTGCGAGCTCAACGACCATGCCGTTATTTCAAAATGATAAATATTTTTACCTTAGGCAACGAGACAATGAAGTTATGTATGTTAGCAGCTTTGGCTGCTGCGACGATTTCATGCATGGTGACCTTCCTGTTGTTGTCTCCGTAGGCGATGTTCTCCGCGATGGTTCGGTCGAACAGCACCGGCTCCTGCTGCACCACGCCCAGCTGTTGCCGGAGTCGAGGGAGGCTCAGTTGACTGCGGATATCGCAGCCGTCTAGTTCCTATTAAATGAGATAATATCTAATGAAACATATATACATACATACGCCAATTGTATACTAACTGATAATGTATATTATCTGGTTCCATGTCTCTTCCACAATACAATTGACAAACGACATACAAGCAACAATAAATTTTGTAGGGTATACTTATATTAGTTATCCAACTAGCCTGTATGAAAACAAGGCCACAAACTTCGTCAAATTAAAAAAATAAGTCCCAAGTACTGCTTTACGACATTAAAATTTTTCTCTGTGTACGTGTGTATGTGCGTGTGTGTGTTAACCCGCTTTGTAACTGGAAGTTGACAATGTGTTGGCGCTCTTACAATGTTCCCTGTATCAGGATCGTAGAAACGCTGCATTAGTTGAAGTATGGTTGACTTGCCGCAACCCGAGGAGCCCACGAGCGCCACCGTTTTACCAGCTTCTACCTTCAAGTCCACACCTTTGAGGACTCTCTGAGCCGGTCGTGTGGGGTAGCAAAACTCTAGCTCTCTTAAGCTGAAGCTTCCTGAAGCAGCCTGAATGAAAAAGTTAAAATTTATGGTGAGATGATGATATTTTACCTTCACATATTCAGTTTCATAAAAAAAACCTTACATGACTTTTTGGTGGTGTTTTAAAACTTCGGTTAAAACTGTTCGGTTAAGTAAATAACTAAATTTTGAGCTCACTGCACTAAAACTGTTGACTTTTTAAATTATTTTCTTTTACAAATCGATTGCTTGTAGGTTACACAATGCGTTATTATCGGCTTAATACCCCATATCTGGAACACCCTGTATAATGTTTGTTGCGGCGCTTTTCGATGCTTGTTAGTTGTATACGACGAAAACATAAATGTATAAATTGTACAGACCCACAAAAAAATAAAATTCTGCACTGATTGCCTACCCAATCCATTTTTTCTCTTAAACCATCTTCTGTTCTGACTGTAGGCTGGCGTTTGATGACGGAAAGTATTCTAGCGCCACTAGCTTTAGCTGAATTAAAGCTTGGTGCATATACGAGCGACTGGCCCAGCATATAAGCTCCATACATGATGGCTTGATTTACGCTGAAGAATACAAAAAAGGGAAACGTTTTACAAAACTTTAATTCTATGTAACAGTTAAAAACAGAACAGCTTACTGGTTAAAAAACCAGTTAGTTATGAGAAATTATAAAGTTGGCTTGTACAATTGAAGAGCTTGTCCAGGTAGGTACCACCGCAGTGTCAGATATTCTGCAGCTATGTTGCACTTTTGTGAACTACCTATTCGTGTGTTCTGATGATTTGCTGGGAAGGGTACTTTACCTAGTAAAATTACTAGCCTCAGTAGGCTTGAAATTAAAATAAAAACTGATAGAAACCAACCGGTGATGTTATGTACCGAAACCGGTGATGCGGTGATAAAGCACACTAGCTTATCGAGAGCCTATTCATTCTCGCCTTAAAAACGGTCAGGAGTACCGGAGCAGGAAATTATTCCCTCAGAATAGAATAGATAATAAGAAATATGTACGTACAGTTATCAGAAATATACCAACCTACTTATGAAATGTATAGTACAAATAGCGGATTTTTAGCTTAGAGCAATTTTTTCAAGACAACCTTTTTCGACGTATTACAAATGTATATGTGTATCGAATCAATATAATTTCTGTGCTCCCTCTTTAAAATGTATCTTTTATAATACCGAGAGGCTTGCTACTCTGCGTCTGTGCTCTAGACTTTGTAAGCTAGCCCCCACTAAACTAGGGTCACATCACGAATTGGCTTCTTAGCGTGCTCTCCACTAAGTCAGAAAGAGCTAGATGGCATGACTGTAACAGGTCCAATTCTGTACATTAAAGATATTTTGAAAATTATTTTTGGAGGGCATTCTATAACCGACACTGCACCCAGAATTTTTGTCTGTCTGTTTGTCTGTATCATGGCCGCGCATCACGCCGGAACTACTGAATGCATTCAAATGAAACTTGGCATGATTTGAGAGAATATTACGAGGTAGGACATATTTATTTATTTATTCTTCATGCACAAAAACAGTACATAGGCGGACTTAATGCCAGAGGAATTCTCTACCAGTCTACCTTAGGGTGATGCAGAGACAAATCATGATTTGTCTCTGCATCACCCTAAGGCACCTACCATGGTAGGTGCAAGCAAAACAATACAATAACACTTTTTATCCCGTAATCCAGCACGGTTCTCTTGGGAGAAGGGGGTTAAATTCAAAATGTTTACTTGGTTATACGCGTGAACCAATTTTTTAAAATTTTTCTTTATTAATCTATACTTATAATAAAACTGTAACAGGTCCAATTCTCTACATTGAAGATAATTTGAAAATTATTTTTGGAGGGCATTCTATAACCGATACTAAAGCCAAAAATGTATTTTTTTTTATTTTTGTCTGTCTGTCTGTCTGTCTGTCTGTCTGTCTGTATCTCGGCTGAGCATCACGCCGAAACTACTGGATGGATTGAAACGAAACTTGGCATGATTTGAGTTAATACACCGAGGTAGGACATAGGATACTTTTTATCCCGATATTCGGCACGGTTCCTTTGGGAGGGGGGTCTATAGTCAAAATGTGTACTTGGTTATACGCTTGCTCCGATTTTAACAATTTTCATTATAATTATAATAAATATTTGTAAGGGAACGCTCATAGACAGTTGTTAACAATGTTTGGAAATCGATCAGGTTAAGCAACGTTAGGTATGGTCATTAAATAGATGGGTGACCGTTTAACGCCATTTGTATTAAACGTCTCCGTGCTTGGGAGGGCAAGTACAAAGTGGGCCCAAGTTTTTAACCGACTTTAAAAAAGGAGGTTTTGTATTCCATGCGAATGTATATTATTGAAAGTTTAGTTAACGTAAACACAGCGCGGGCGGAGCTGCGTGGGTCAGCTAGTATAGTAAATAATAATGAGGAAACACTCATAGACAGTTGTTATCAATGTTTGCCAATCGATCAGGTTCAGCAAAGTTAGGCAAGGCATTACATGGATGGGTGACCGTTTTATGCCATTTGAATTAAGCGTCTCTGGAGGGCAAGTAAATCATAGTGGGTTCCAGTTTTTAACCGGCTTTAAAAAAGGAGATTATGTATTCAACGCAAATGTATGCTATTTAAAATTTAGATAAAGTAAAAAGAGCGCCGGTGGAGCTGCGTGGGTCAGCTAGTATAACATAATGGTTTCCTTAAGTTATACATATAAGATGTTGCTCAAACTTACAGTAATACAATCTCGTATTCTATTTCTCCGTATGCGACTAAAACTGTGCCGTAAACAGTAGCACTGCAGTATGCCATAAATGGCACATAGAGGCCCATGCCGAAAACCAGACCCCTCCAGCGACTTTTCTTGGAAACAGCAGCACACGCGTCTATTAATTCCTCACGGAATTTCTCGAGAAATATTTCTTCTGCAGCTATAAAGTAAAACATGATAATACATATTATTGTACTTATTATGAATGTGCATAATCTGCCCCATTAGCCAAATTGCTATTCCACGGAGCGCTTGTGCAAAACAATGGAGCAAACCACCCGGAGAAGTACTTCCATCCTACATATGATCGCAGACCTACCATCAAGTGATTATTATTATTATTATTTATTATTATTTATTAACCTTAAAAACATTACCTTTACAGGCCTTAACCTAATACAGTAACGTTCACAATTTGTAACTAATAGCATATGTAGCTATCCTTGTGAATTCACTCAGAGTACAGTGAAATAAATCAGTTTCTGTCGCAATGAGATTTAGAATGCGAATCGCACGCGTCAGCGGCGCCTCTTACAGTAATTTAGTGCGAGCGCGCGGTACCGCTAACAGTTGCGGTCGCCGTCTCCGCCACACGTACTTGTCCGGGACACATAGTTCCATCTGCCGCAAGATGTCACCGTTTTCCACCATGCCCGTAATGATCTTAAAAAGGTATGAGACTAGCATGAGGTCCCTCCTTACACTTAATTCGTTGTATCCAACCATACCTATGATAAATAAGGTCGGATACGTTAGTGGATAAAACGGGTACACCCCGTACTGTCTCATATATAAAAATCTCACAAATTTATTCTGCACTCTTTCAAGCATGATTCTATACTTTGCCTCATGAGGAGCCCAAATGGCTGCGTTACATTCAAGTTGACTCCTGACTAGCGCATTGTATAAAGCTATAATTGCCTTTATATTTGTGAAACCACGAACTGTACGAAGCAGGAAACCTAAATTTCTAAAAGCTTTTTTGCATATCTTAACAACATGATCTCGAAACGTCAACTCAGTGTTAAAAGTTACCCCTAAATCCCTAACTGCTGTGACTCTACTTATTGGTTTCCCTTCAATTTCATAAGTTCCGAGAATAGGTTTATGTAAACGAGAGAAAGTGATAGCTACGCACTTCGAGATATTAAAGTCTAAGCGATTTTGTTTACACCATCTCACCACTGCATCTATGTCATTCTGCATCTTTTCACAGTCATCAGCACTCATGATATCTAGGTACAGCATCAGATCATCAGCAAAAAGTAGGCATTTTGCGTCGTTTACAACCTTCGGCAGATCATTCACCATAATTATGAACTGTAATGGTCCTAGGTTGCTGCCCTGGCTTACTCCAGATCGTGTAAAATATGGTTTCGACACGTATCCGTCATATTCTACATATTGCTGTCTGTCCCTTAAGTAACCGGCGAAAAAATTCAGCAGATGTGGAGTAAAACCAACACCCGCTAACTTTGTAAGTAATACGTCATTATCCACTAGGTCGAATGCTTTTTTAAAATCAAAGTAAGCGGCATCAGTCTGCCCTCCACTATCCACTGTCGGCAATATATACGCCATGTAATTGAGTAAATTACTTGTAGTGCTTCTCGTAGGTCGGAAACCGTGCTGAACATCTGATAGCTGTACGCTAACTTGTGCCAATATGTTCTGATGCAAAGCTGTTTCTAACACTTTAGCCGGATTTGACAATACTGCCACTGGCCTGTACCCCTCCACCACATCTCGAGCGCCTCCTTTTGGTACCGGAACGACCCTAGTTAATTTCCATCTATCCGGAAACACTGCATTTTTGAGGCTCAGGTTATATATATGAAGCAGCGGCTCCGCCAGAATCCATCGGCAATCTTTAAATATGAAAGCTGGTATACCATCTGGTCCCGATGATTTTTTTGGCTTAAGTTTTTGAAGTGCTTCTTGTACGTCTTTCAACGTTAGATTATCAATGTGTACTCGTGCTGCGCCATTGACACTGCCTGCTTTCGCTACTGCCTCATTAACACTTAGCTGCGCTCGCTCCGAACTGTAGACAGAATGGAAAAACGTCGCAAACTCATTTGCACACTGTTCACTACTTAAAACCTTGCCGTTCTTTACTATCTGTTGCGATGTTCTAGTGGCTCTTTTGGAATTAACATAATTCCAAAATGATTTTGGGTCATCTTGGAGATCTTTTTCTACACGATTTCGGTGCCGGTTCTCTGCTATCGCTATCATACTCTTAACTTTTGTTCTTACTCATGCCTCAGTAATAATTAAAATATGATATATATAAATAAATATAGGTACTCTAAGTATATCAGGTACAAACCTATAATTTTGTATAATATTATTTGTTCGGTATATGTATTGGGTCTAGATATGTAGTCATGTAATAATCAATTATTCAATGTTTTGTTTTATATATAGTTTTTTTTTTTTGGAAAATATTTACTGTACAGTCAGGTCAGAACGGCATCTAGGTGTCACGGAGGTTGGCACTGAAAACCAGTGCTGGACCGGTAGCACAGCTTCCGGTTCAGCTATAAGCTGAGTGGCTAACCTCATTTGCTGGAATTGTGGCGTACAATTTCGCTCTGTACATACATATTTAATATTAATCTGGCGGAACATTTAATTATGCATTTTACCATAGTTTTATTGTGTACGTCGTTTTTTCTAGCAAATAAATATTATTTCTTCTTCTTTTTTTCTTCTTCTTACTCATAACGTTACTCTTAACTTTTTGTTGTTGTTGTGATGTTACTGTGGTGAAGAAGGTTTCTTGCTCGTGGCTTGTGGGCAGTAGTTGATATGCTAGTAGCTGAACTCCATCCGACATTATGCTTATAAGCATAATGTCGGATGGAGTTGACTTGTAGTTATAAATAACTACAAGTATTTGTTTGAAATTGATGGTTAAAAGATTACCTAACGGTGAACGCGTGAACCATTAAATAACTGTTATTTTTAACCGGCTTCAAAAAAACGGAGGAGGTTCTTATTAAGTATTGAACTCATCTTTGTTCGTTTGTAACTATTAAATTAACTACCCAAAATAATTTTGATGTTTACATGAATTTCTATAAGGAATTTTATATACTTAGTAATAATGTTACTGAAATAAATCTTGTGCTCGTAGATTGTCCTCACGGAACTATTGGCGGAAATATTAGTTCTTACATTTATTTACCTAAACTTTGGACGGTTTTAATGCTGACGACGGCTTCTGTAGCAATCGCCGTTGCCGACTCCATTGCTGCCCTTTCATTCTTCTGCGATTGTTGTGATATTATGCCTTCTAACCAAATGCTTCCCACCATCTGAATTATATAAGAAATTCTACTATTAAAGTGAAATAACAATAATAATAAAGTTTAATAAACCCTTTTATGTTTGATTAAGAAATATTTTTCTGTTAGAGTGAGTGCAGGTGTGTACGTGTATATACTTGTGCGAGTAGGTGTAACATAATATATATGACCTAAATATACTCACTAAAGGTACAAAGACTGTCCCAAGTAATGTTAGTTTCCAATTGTAACACACCGCCATGATGAATCCAATAGTGATCGAGCTTATGCCTTGCAGGATCAAGCCAATTTTGATTCCCGTGGCACCCTGGACTTCGGCCGCGTCGCTACTTAGCCTAGCGCACATGGCACCAACAGTATTTGTGTCTTTGTCGAAATATCCTATCTCCTAAAATAAGTGTAGATACAGGTTAACAATGTCCGATATTATTTTATCACATATAATATATACATTACTTAAAATATTGTATAATAATGGTGTTAATGGAGAAAATGAGTGCCAGGTGCATACGTTTCTTTACTTTTGATGAAAGTGGTATATGTGTAAGTATATAATTTTATTTTAGCCATTGATTTCAGCACAGATTTTGATGTCTATTTGTTTTAATCAAAATGTTCTTAGGTTCATACGACACAAATAGGCATAGAGGTAGTTTTATTATTCAGATTTTGAAATTAGCTTCAATCTGATTTTCAGTGGTTATACTTTTGGCAGAAAACATCAATTGCATTTACTCATGCAAATGTCTTACTTGCTTGAGTAGTGAGCCGAAGTACTGTCTCCGCAGTCGCGTAGTCATTCTGAGGCCAGCCGTGGTGAAGGTGGTGCTCTGAAGGCACATGGAGATGCCGGCCACGGCCGCCACCACTACGAACATACCCGAATACAGGTCCGCGTAGTATATTATTTCCTTGTGGTCAGGCAGTATGAAAATCTGAAAAGTGTTAATTAAACCTAAGTAAATTTAGTTTAAATAGCATATTATGTCAGTCACACAGTAAGTCTCGTGCTAATTTGGACGCACAGAAGATAAGAATGAATACTGCAGCCGTGAACCAAAAATTCGTTATCAAAAGGACGACAGCTAATACTTACTCCAGCAGAAAATCCAAAGAGCAAAGAAAAGGCTGGGAAGCATGCTCCCTGACAAAATGCTGCAATTGATCCCACCGTTAACAGATGCCATTCTGGTCCGTTTAATTTCAACAGTTGCCAGTCACTCACTGGCTCAACTTCCTGGAAGAAGTATAATCAGTCAAAGCACACATTATAAACCAATTATTTTTATTTCTTCATGCAAATTATAATATAAGCTGGTAGAGCTTTTGTAGGTACAATACAAATTTGGTTCTACTAAAGTACCTATACGCATGGAATGGATGGTCTTTGTATGGTGTAAAATATTTATCATTTTAATTGCATAATGCATTTGCATAGGATTAATTACTAATTCAGAGATGATATAGCGACTTGATCACCCCTAGGTAGGCGATAACACTTAGATAGTAATATCACACAGGTGATCTGAGCAGAGTAGGTACATCAATATGAGCTCGTATATAATTAAAGGAATTATATGATTTCTATTAACAATCCATTGCGTTTAGAACAGAAAACGGTAAAGATATTTCGTATTTTTGCCGATACGGGAACAGTAACCGGCTTCGATTATGAAAGTATTTGCTAAAACGTACTTCATCATCTTCATTTTCAGATTTGAACTCAGCGTTGTACATGAAATTGGTTACTCCCGCGGACATTACAGAACAAATGGAACCCTGCGGCGTCATCCAATCATGAGATTCTGTGAAAACGTAAATAAAATTATTGAATTGTTACACCCTCAAGTTATTGTATATAAGTACTATTGTACTTGCCTTTTTTATTGGAATTAACTCTGTGCACTCTTCTAGTAGATTTTATCCTAACGTCAGCCCACGGTGCTAGTACATCACTAGCATTTTCGATATCCTCTTTCTCTTCAGGTAAAATCTCCACTTCTTCAAGAGCATTATTCTCCTTTCCATTAGTTACCAGTTTATAATAGAACCCTATAAAAAGTGAGTACCTAATCTATAATTTGCAAGTAAATACATTCTAAAAAAGAGTACGTTGTATATTGTGATTTGTACCTTTCGTTTTCATTAGTTCCTCATGTGTACCCTCTTCTACTATAGCTCCCTGATCCATGCAAATAATACGATTGGCGTTCACTATTGTAGATAGCCTAGAAAACGATTTCAAAAATATATATTATCTATTGTAGGTGGCTCCCTAGTCTGTTTCTGCAAGTTCCGCGGCAAATTCCGATTTTCCCAAGTTTTTTTCTCTAATAATTAACAGCAGCCAAAAAGCCAGTAAATTTAAGCATAATAATCATAAAACATGTTGTATCTAATGCGGGAATATATCGAAGACATCAAGTATACAAGGGCTGTCCAGGTCTGAGCCCGCGCAGTATAGATATTCTGGCCACCAAGCTGTAAGCAATATCTAAAAAATATTTGTATACCGGCGTGAAGGGCACGATACCAGATGAAATTAATAAACTTAATAATTAATGTTTGCAGACCAATAGTTGAAAATACAGAAGATACTACAGTATACACTGACCTGTGCGAGACAGTGATCGTGGTGCATCCCCCGCTGGCGCGGTCGAGCGCGGCCTGCACCTGCCGCTCGGAGTGCGGGTCCAGCGCCGACGTGGCCTCGTCCAGCAGCAGCCCCGCCGGCTGACCGGCACAAGATACTACAGTATACACTGACCTGTGCGAGACAGTGATCGTGGTGCGTCCCCTGCTGGCGCGGTCGAGCGCGGCCTGCACCTGCCGCTCGGAGTGCGGGTCCAGCGCCGACGTGGCCTCGTCCAGCAGCAGCCCCGCCGGCTGACCGGCACAAGATACTACAGTATACACTGACCTGTGCGAGACAGTGATCGTGGTGCGTCCCCTGCTGGCGCGGTCGAGCGCGGCCTGCACCTGCCGCTCGGAGTGCGGGTCCAGCGCCGACGTGGCCTCGTCCAGCAGCAGCCCCGCCGGCTGACCGGCACAAGATACTACAGTATACACTGACCTGTGCGAGACAGTGATCGTGGTGCGTCCCCTGCTGGCGCGGTCGAGCGCGGCCTGCACCTGCCGCTCGGAGTGCGGGTCCAGCGCCGACGTGGCCTCGTCCAGCAGCAGCCCCGCCGGCTGACCTGCACAAGATACTACAGTATACACTGACCTGTGCGAGACAGTGATCGTGGTGCGTCCCCTGCTGGCGCGGTCGAGCGCGGCCTGCACCTGCCGCTCGGAGTGCGGGTCCAGCGCCGACGTGGCCTCGTCCAGCAGCAGCCCCGCCGGCTGACCGGCACAAGATACTACAGTATACACTGACCTGTGCGAGACAGTGATCGTGGTGCGTCCCCTGCTGGCGCGGTCGAGCGCGGCCTGCACCTGCCGCTCGGAGTGCGGGTCCAGCGCCGACGTGGCCTCGTCCAGCAGCAGCACCGCCGGCTGACCGGCACAAGATACTACAGTATACACTGACCTGTGCGAGACAGTGATCGTGGTGCGTCCCCTGCTGGCGCGGTCGAGCGCGGCCTGCACCTGCCGCTCGGAGTGCGGGTCCAGCGCCGACGTGGCCTCGTCCAGCAGCAGCCCCGCCGGCTGACCGGCACAAGATACTACAGTATACACTGACCTGTGCGAGACAGTGATCGTGGTGCGTCCCCTGCTGGCGCGGTCGAGCGCGGCCTGCACCTGCCGCTCGGAGTGCGGGTCCAGCGCCGACGTGGCCTCGTCCAGCAGCAGCACCGCCGGCTGACCGGCACAAGATACTACAGTATACACTGACCTGTGCGAGACAGTGATCGTGGTGCGTCCCCTGCTGGCGCGGTCGAGCGCGGCCTGCACCTGCCGCTCGGAGTGCGGGTCCAGCGCCGACGTGGCCTCGTCCAGCAGCAGCCCCGCCGGCTGACCGGCACAAGATACTACAGTATACACTGACCTGTGCGAGACAGTGATCGTGGTGCGTCCCCTGCTGGCGCGGTCGAGCGCGGCCTGCACCTGCCGCTCGGAGTGCGGGTCCAGCGCCGACGTGGCCTCGTCCAGCAGCAGCCCCGCCGGCTGACCGGCACAAGATACTACAGTATACACTGACCTGTGCGAGACAGTGATCGTGGTGCGTCCCCTGCTGGCGCGGTCGAGCGCGGCCTGCACCTGCCGCTCGGAGTGCGGGTCCAGCGCCGACGTGGCCTCGTCCAGCAGCAGCACCGCCGGCTCCCGCAGCAGCGAGCGCGCGATCGCGATGCGCTGCTTCTGACCGCCCGACAGCGACGCGCCACGCTCGCCTATCACTGTGTCGTAGCCCTGTAGCAGTCAAAAATGATACTATATATGATACACTGATTGAGCTTAAATTATATAGTAGGGTTGGCGTGAGTTTCACTTTAGTTAATTTCTGCTACACGCATAGAGCCCATTTCCTTCCATTTCCACAATTTCAAACCTCTTTACTCGTATGTTTCGAAGTACACATCTAGTATTTCCTGTGATTATAACCAATATAGGAATGTAGCTATTAAAAAACATTGTCAGCTATTCGGGAAGGGAGGCAATCGCTATCGTAACAATATCCCAAGTTGCCGCATGATTGACTATACTTATTATGGGTTATAACTATAAGTTACTGCCGCACTCAGAAATGAAATTTAAGGCTATTTATTATTATTCGAGTTCTTGAAATCGGATTATTTCGATACCCGCAGCCAATTAATACCTCATACTCTGATAGTGAGTACAGATATCGATTATCTCATACTCAAAATGGAAACTAAGCTTGAACGGCTTCAAAAGCCGAAATAATGAGAATAAAAAATAGTTTGAATTAACGATAACTAAGGTTTGTACTTAATTGCGGCAGTTAATATGTTAGTTTATAAAACAAAACCTAGGTAAATATTTAATTGCCCAGACCAGATACAGCAAAAGAAAGCTAATAGATACAAACATTTGGCAGATTTTTAATAAAATCATGTGCATATGCTATATCTGCGACTCGCTGTACTTCTTCTCGTGTAGCTTCAGGACATCCAATAGCAATATTTTCAAAAATAGTCCCACGAAACAATACCGGTTCCTGGCCCACCACGCCTGAAATAAACAGTAGGTAAGTACTTAATAATAAACAGTATTTAATATATTATTACCATTGCATGACAATAATTATTATCGCAGGCTTCGATCTATGGCGCTGGCATTTGTTTCGGAGCTCTAAAAAGGCGTCTTATATTTAAAAAATACCGGTCAAGTGCGAGTCGGACTCGCGCACCGAGGGTTCCATACCATCTTTGGACCTATTATCGTAATTTTACTATTCATGTAACAACTTAGATAGCCAAAAAACCAAACCGCAAAACTATATATAAGTTGGTTTGTCGAGGTTTTTTTAGGATTACTAAAAAACTGTACTACTTAGAAAGATTATTTTATTTTTCCTGTAAAATATAGATAGACATTCGTTACCCATAATTATTTCAGATTTTTCCCTCCACAAACTTCGGAGATAAGGGGGGGAACGGTATTTTTTTTGGCATTTTTTATTATCAGCCAAAAACTACGTCACATAAGCCAAAATAAAAATCTGTTTTGAGATATGCAAATGAAGCCCTTTCATATGATACCCCACTTGATATAGTAGTCTTATTTTTAAATTTTGATAACCTATTTTGACCTCCATTATAAAAAAAATAAAGGAAAAGAAATATTTTTTTCATTTGCAATGAGGTTGGGTAAGTAAGATCTAAAACTATTCCAAGTTTCAAATCTATAGCATCAGTGGTTCCTGAAATATATAGGTGTGACAGACAGACAGACAGACGAAGTCAGACCATAAGGGTTCCTTTTTTACCTTTTAAGTACGGAACCCTAAAAATGACTAGTCTGTCGGTCCGTACACGACCACTGAAGTCCAACTAAAGCAATTAGTCAGGACATGTGAAAAGTGCAGCCGTTTGTCGTTGACGCCCGCTAAATAAGCTCTCGATAGTTTTATTCATATACCAACTGATTGTTGCGGTCGTGTATCCGTAGCATTTGGAATATGATTACACTAACCTAGCGAAGACCGGAGCCATGACAGATTGAGATTTCTCAATTCTTTATTATCAAGTTTCACAGATCCCGACTGTGGATTGTAAAGCCTTTGTAGCAGCTGCAATATTGTGGATTTCCCGCATCCCGATGATCCGACTAATGCTACGCACTCTCCAGGTTTTACATGGAGTGAGAAACCCTTAAGAACCTGTTGACAAAAAGTATAAGTTACTAAAAGTTTTAGATATTAAGTCATACAACATATTAATGATATTTCATAGTTTTGATAAAGTATTTATGTTTTTCGTTAACCTTAACATCTGGGCGTGATGGATAGCTGAAATGGACGTCTTCTAAAACAATTTCACCCAATACTCTACGCGGCTTTGAACCGGTTTCACTTAGGCTGTCTATGGCTGGTTCTCTCTCCAGCAAGGAGAATATACTGGCAGCCGCGCCGCGCGCTGTGGCGAACACCTCCATGTGGGGCACGCACAGGGTGATCGACTGAGTGGCCATGTACACATTGAACAGGACCTGAAAACGTACAATGGATTTACTCCAAGGTAAAACAGTATTTGTAGGACACCATATTAAGTAAACTTATGCTTGAAATTAAATTACACAAATATCAAGTTATAATAATGATATCCTGGGATTTTATTGGGATTTTTTTATTTATAAAATTAATAGAAATTGCCAAGGATATAGAGCGTCATAGTTCAGGAGTGGGGGCTCGTGACATCAGGCCTCAGTAAAAAATATACACAGGCGTGACGTCACGCGGAATTTCAATACACTAATTTGTTTTTTTTACAAAAGTAAAAGTACTAATATTTTTTGCCCGAATGCCCCAGGAAGAGGGTTATGTTATTTCTAGAGTATGTTTGTATTTATGTAAGTATATTAATTAATACAAATAAATAAATATGTTTTTATTGTTTAAATATTTAAATATTATGTTCTATTAACAATACTGATTACGTGATAAAAATATACGCACTGAAACAAAATTAACCTGTGTATATAATCTGCTCTGTATTAAACTTGAATAAACTACTGTAGTACTTACACTAAACATTGTACCGACGACATATTTTCTTTCACCTTCCGGTGTATCGAAATCACCGAGGACTAGTCTGGTGCCATACATGAGCCCAATGGTATTAAGGAAATACGTGAGGACCCAATTAAACCCATTGCCAAGTCCAGTGAGCAAGCCCCGACGTCGACCATACCGCTCTGCCGGTTCTAAGAGATTACTATACCTGTAATATTAAGGTAAATCTAGATGGTAAGGCCCTTCTGAAAAGTAACATTATTGGGTAATCTTTGCTCTTTCCTGGTGTACTAGCTACTGTAGCATGTAAACCACCGGATGACTCTAATCATCGATATAATATTATACATAATATCGATGACTCTAATGTTAAAATGTGCTGCTGGTTTCGTCACTAAGCTGGTGTAAAGTTTTTAGCAAAAACATAATCCATCATCATATAGGAAACGAACAATACCAGAATGTCAATAGATAAGCAAAGATAGGCACAATCTCATTTTACTGACTAATACGAGTAGATAACTTTGTTTTCTCACTCACATACCTAATGAGCAAAACATTATATAAAAGTAATCTTGCAATAAAACTTAATGATGCCACAATAAACGATTGAAAGCGTATCAAAATTGTTAAAATTGTCTTGATTTATTATTTTTTGGTTGATATGCGGGGAACTTTCTGTCTATTTTATGTCTATAGCTAACAACTACCAATCAATGTTTGTATTCATCTTCTATATTTTCGATCTATACTTATAATAAAACTGTAACAGGTCCAATTCTGTACATTGAAGATATTTTGGAAATTATATTTGGAGGGAATTCTATGCCTATCTGAAGCCAAAACTTTTGTCTAGCTGTCTGTCTGTCTGTCTGTATTCATGGCCACGCATCACGCAGAAACTACTGAATGGATTCAAATGAAACTTGGCATGATTTGAGTTAATACTACGAGGAAGAACATAGAACACTTTTTATCCCGTAATCCAGCACGGTTCTCTTGGGAGAGGGGATTAAAACAGAAATGTTTACTTGGTTATACGTGTGATCCGATTTTATAAAATTTTCATTATAATTATAATAAATAAGCTAATACTCATAGACAGTTGTTATCAATATTTGGCAATCGATCAGGTTAAACAATGTTAGGCAAGTTCATCACATCGATGGGTGACCGTTTAATGTCATTTGAACTAAGCGTCCGTGCTTCCGAGACTTTAAAAAAGGAGGTTATGTATTCAGCGCAAATATATGCTATTAAAAATTTAGTTAACGCAAATAAAGCACGGGCGGAGCTGCGCTAGTCAGCTAGCTAGCAATCAATCTGAAGTACTTATTTCCTTTGTGTAAAAATGAAGAGGTCATTTAAATGATTTATTATCAACTTTTAATTTCTGCTCAGCCTCAATGATGTAAAAATACCGTAAGTATAATAAATACCAAATAGTTATATTTATGATTTTAATTTTAACGCATACGTACCTATCCACTTCCTTTTTTTCGCCGCCAAAAGCTATGACTGTTCTTATAGACTTAAATATCTCTTCTGCTTGTTTGCCTGCTTGACTGTAACACTCCATCTCTCGGGTCGATGACTTTGTTTGATACTAGGCATACAATAAAATAAACTAATGAATCACTTAAGTTTATTTATATAATAACTAGTAAATAAATTTATTTTACTGTACACGCTTATGTTAATTTTGTACGTATTTTGAAAAAAAAAACAATCGTTCGTATGTGGCGAATTTCATAATTTGACAAAAAGACGATTTGACGAACTACCAATTTGACCAATATCAAATTTGACGAATTACCGATTTGACTAATATCAAATTTGACCAATATCGTGTGACCCGTAATTCAGACACTTAATTGTCTGAAACATTCTTCGACTCCTCGCATTTTATAAGTCTACGGACGTACCTACTTACAAACGTCAATGAGAGATATTGAGCAATAAATCAGTTTCTGAAATCGGATTATTCTGACACTAGCTGCCAGAAAATACATTATACTCTGATATTAAGTAGATTTACAGATTATCTCGTTCTCAATCATGGAAAATAAACATAAACTGCTCAGAGACTCGAAATGATTGAATTAAAACTATGCCTTAATTAGAATTAACGATAACAGACGTTTGTGTGTGCGGCAGTTAATAATATTAATTTTTATTTAGCTGCTTTTAAACGCAAATTCGTTTACACAAGAACAGGCAAGATCAAAATATGCGCGAGCGATCTTGTAAAGATAGGCACCGGCTTGAAGATGTTCTGAGTTTATACTCACGTTAGACAAAAAAACGGATACAGCTACAGAGAAGGGCATGACTGTGATGCAGGCAAGGGTCAGCTCCCAGCCCAGAGGAAACGCTACACAGATGCAAATTATAGATGTACCGGCCAAATTTGCTACTGCTGAAAGCTTCTCCCCCATACCTTCCTTTAAGTTCATCAAGTTTCTGGAAATATTCAAACCATTTAAGAATGGGACTAATCTAATCAGACTACTAAGTACTTGAAAAGGGCACTTAACACTTTTAACTAAAACCATTTGTAAGTTTTTCATTTTCTACTATAATATTTTGACGAAAACAAAATATGAATTATGATAACATGTAGCAACTCACTCTGACATTTTTGATGCCAAATTGAATTCAGAGTCAGTATCAAACCACGCCATGTCCTGTCGGAGTACTGCGCGCAGGAATAACATTCGTATTGTCGTTATCTGGAAATCATTAGGTACATTCAATCTTTGGTTAACAGTTCTAGTTTTCTGTGGATTAAGTAGAAGTAACCACTACCCGCACGTATCCACAACCCGATTTGAATATTTCTCACCTGACGCAAGGCACTCCAACTAACCAGAGCAACTGAAACAGTACTAAGTATCAAAGATATGGCTATACTAAGAAACGACCCTGCCACTAGTGCTTTGGCGTCGTTAATAAGAGCTGCCATATGTGCCTCATGAGATGCATTGACCCTGTGGAAGACCAATAGTTATTAATATAGTAAACTAGCTGACTCGCGCAGATCCTGACTCTGCTCGCGCTCTTTTTACTCAGAAACCTTTCTGGGTTCTTGCATAACACTTTGCTGAAGATCATGACATGATCAAATGCATAGTTTACGGTTCTATAAAGGACATACAGACAATCATTCATTTTTATATATATGTATAGATATTATTGCCCAGCTGTGTAGCTGTTACAGCTCAGTGGGCGAGCGCTTGCCTTGGAAACAAGGTGCGCAGGTTCAAACCCCGGCTTGCACCTCTGAATTCTTAATTAATCATGTGCGAATCGTCTTTGTGCGATTGTTACTAGCTTTCGGTGAAGGAAAACTGCTAACTAGCTTTAAAACTAGCTTTCGAATGACTTGTGAAGTCCGCCAACCCGCACTTGGCCAGCGTGGTGGACTATGGCCTAAGCCCCTTCATCTTGAGGGGAGGCCCGTGCCCAGCAGTGGGACATAAACAAAAGCTGGTATTATTATTATTATATTATTATTATTGCCCAAAACTAATATCGATGAATGCAGATAGATACAGATACATATTACTTACAGTCTTTCTCCTCCTCCAAATAAACTTAATAAAGGTAGATAGGTGCTCATTTTATCTTGGGGATTGGTCCTTTCTACAAAAGCTGTGCTCAGCTCTCCCATCTGAACAAGATTGTAGCACAAACCACCGCTGCTAAGTATGCCCAGGATTACACCGATAACTGTTGCGGTATTTTCTAACCAAGTTCCATATCGAAACTGAAATTAGATTTTTGGGTTTAGCAAAAACGTACATCAAAGTAATCTAAAAATACAACAATCAAATCTAGATTTACTTGTGAAACATTCACGGCTTCTGGTTGAGCAACTACGTTTTTAATCGCAATACTAATGATATACTTACTATTTGAAAATAAGAAATGGAAGGTTCATCTCTGCTTTTATGTTTTCTGAAACAATAAACCTATAATTTTGAAACGTTATAATTTGACTGTCTGCTGATTCAGTGTAGTCAAATTTAATTACTCTGTCATAGACTGGTTCAGAGCGACCGAAGGGGTTTGGCCGCTCTAGATCAACTCAATTGGTTACAGTTTACGGGCCCGTTGGCTTGGTGGTTACACAAACTGGCCGCTACCCGATGACTCGTGGCTGCGATTCCCACCTTATGTATGGGTGCTATTTCTCTAATTACTAGGTATTAAATCAGTTTTGTGGTTACCATAGTATCGACTTTGCCTAGTTTAGAATCAGGTGACCGTGTGTGGATTGTCCCAAGATAATATTATTATTTTCATGTTTATTGAAATCTCGGGTCTTTATAGAGGCTTGCATGCGGACGGATCGGCCCGTTTCAAGAAATAAATGATGAGTAAAACATCTCCCGGGATTAACTGCCATAATGGTGAAAACCTGACCTTGGCAGATGGTAGGAACTATCTGTTCATCATAGTCATCAGCAGCCTAAACAGGTCTACTGCTGAACAAAGGCCACCCCCTTAGAAGGTAGGGGTTGCCATAATCCCCACGCTTGGCAGGCGTCTTGTGGATCACAGTATAGGTGAGGTAGGCAATCCAATAGAAAGACGCTGCTGCCCGTCTTCTTGTTTTCCCATAGTCGCCTCTTACCGACACCTAACGGGAGGAAATAGAAGGGTGCTATTCTTATCTGGACACCCCCCGGGTAACTATCTGTTGCAAGTATGTGAAAAGAGTTCAATAATTATGAGGTTGAGCGTTTGGCGGTAGGTTTTCACTCGGGCAACGAACGAAGAACACTGGACATTGGAATTTCTTCGCACAGCTCATAATTAGGTATAGTACACACGGCTACACATCAAGTTCGATACCCTATACAACGATAACTACTCTAAATACAACGTAGAGAAGTTTTGGAAAGGGAAGGGTCATGCAGAGGCCCTGCCGCATAGCACCCTTTCGCACGATTCACAGCGTTCAACTTCTAATAGTTCGAAGTCCAAACTGTCTAGGTTGAGATGTCGCCGTGTGTACACAGCTAATAGGTTGGGTTTCGCACAGCTCATAATTGGGTAAAATTTATATGACATAAAATGTGATTAACACGTAAGTACATAAATTTAACACTGTATAATTAAAACGTGTATTTAATTTCAAATATTCTTTTCACAACTTTTCTTATATGATGAAACAGTAGGTAGAAGTAATAGTAAAGCCTTCTGGCTAAATAAAAACTGAATGTTTAAAATGAGAAGTGATTTTTTAAGACCTAATAGAATAGATAACCTGCAAGTTTACGTCAACACAGTTCAAATACATACAAATATAAATATTTTGTATTATGGTTATTGACTAGAGCCAAGCATTTAATGTCAATACTCACTGTAGCTTTTTCTGTTTGAATCCCATATCAGCTTAAAAAAGTACAAAGATACGACCTTAGCCTATTTCAGACTTCAGAACCTAGAATCCACGATTTCTCATGTAAACAGAGCTAATCTTTTGTTAAACCTTTAGGAATGAATAAGTACTATGTAGAGCAGTGCTCAAGTGACTACTTAAGCTTGACTAACTAAAAAGTGCATTCGGCAGATCTATATATACATTTTATAACTCTTTTGAGATATCGCACAGAATTACACCCTGCTACGTATTTATATCACAGCTTGTTAACATTGTTTACTTAATAACAGCAAATTAAAACAGAGTAAGCGGTGCTTACATACTTTATAGCATGTTTGGGATTTTAAATTCACAGGGTAAACATTAGAAATGAATATAAAATAATACTCAGTAGGAAAACTTATAAACACTTAGCCGGTACCTATATTGTTGGGTAATAAATTTGTTCCTAACATGTTTTCAACGTAGAAGTTAAGGAATAACGTAAATGACGAAATAATGAAATAAACATTGTGAGATTCGTTTATTCTTAAATAGGTATCTCATGAATTTTATTCACTACGCAATTTTAAAAACAGAAGGTATGCTAAAATTGAGAATTCAGTCTCTGTGACGCAGCGGGAAACTTGTTTTACAAACCCGAGATTGAGGGTTCAACCACAGATTAAGTTCAACGCCTACGGAGAGCAACCACTTTGTGTTGTAATTGTTACTTACAGGTAAGAAAATTTTAATTTAGTTGACTCAAATTGTTTTATTTTTTTAAATTCAACACATCTGTTTTTACAGGGTAACCTAATGCAACAGTGCGGTACCTTAACATAACCTTAACTTAATTAAGATGACCCATACACCTGCTCACCCCCATAATCACATTGCCTGATTTTACGGTAATATCTAAGAATGGCTGGCATACCGCACCGGGTTCTATATAGGCAGAAAGCATGATGCGCTAATCCCTCTGCCAAATTTTTGTTCATATGTTCAGGTCATTCTTTATTTATGTGCGTATCTTTTTGAATGTGTTGCGAGTTTATTATAGTGTGGGTTCATAGAAACATGAACAGTTTGCATTAGACATTTGCAAGAGTACGCGTGAAATTGTATCTGTGTGTGTTTACTTCACCTCCCGCACCCCGCAAAATTGCCACGAAAAATTTGTTCGGGGAATCGACGCGATACTAGCTCCATTCTAATTACTCTGAGATATTATAGGCGCGTATCGTGTCGTGTAGCGGGTAAGCAAAAGTGAAAGTATAGGTACCTATCATTATCTAGGTATCAATTATAGTTTTTCATTCAAATACTAGCTGACCCACGCAGCTCCGCCCGCGCTGTGTTTACGTTAGCTAAACTTTCAATAATAGACATTCGAATAGAATACAAAACCTCCTTTTTTAAAGTCGGTTAATAACTTGGACCCATTTTGTACTTGCCCTCCGAAGCACGGAGACCTTTAGTTCAAATGGAGTTAAACGATCACCCATCTATTTAATGACCTTACTTAACGTTGCTTAACCTGATCGATTTCCAAACATTGTTAACAACTGTCTGAGTGTTCCCTTACAAGTATTTATAATAATTATAATGAAAAATTGTTAAAATCGGAGCAAGCGTATAACCAAGTACCCATTTTGACTTTAATCCCCTCTCCCAAAATAACCGTGCTAGATTACGGGATAAAAAGTATCCTATGCAGTGGCGGTCCTAGGGCGGTGCGAGCGGTGCGACCGCACCGGGCGCCATCATAGGGAGGGGGGGGCGCCAAAATCATCCGACGCGCGACGACGCGACGACGGTCGGGCGCGGGGAATCATGTCTCAAAACTCACGAAAACATCCCCAGATCACCGGGCTATGAACAGTTGGATAGAAGCGTCGATGAGATTGAAGAATTTCAGTGGAGGACAAACATATACAAAAACAGACTGAAGTTGAGAAATCGAGATGGGTCGCTATTATCGAACGAAATATGTCCACAGTGTTCTTCTTGGCAAGCAATAATTTGGCGTTTAGAGGGAGCTCTGGATCTGAAATGTTATACACTCTTAATAATGGCAACGTTTTTGGTCTTGTGCAACTACTAGGAAAATTTGATACTGTGACGATGGGGCACCTCCCCGTATTGTAAAGAAAGAGACTAATATGTGCTAATATCCATTATTTCAGCAACCGCATTCAAAGCGAATTAATTGATAGATACAATTGAGAATAAGTACATTGGTTACCCGTTTTCAACAATTTTCAAAGTTCAATGATACATGGTATTTTATGAATGACATAAAAAGAATTCCAGATATATCCATGTTGGAAAAAGGCTGTGCTGATTTGCAAATAATTTTAACCGATGGCGAAAAATGTGATAATATGTCTGGACATGAATTGGTTGAAGAACTAGTGAGCCTGAATCCATTATTAAAAGATCTTCCATCAGCAGTTCTTCAACTTATACGAAGAAATGATTGACAAGATATTTTCCCTGATTTATTTATTTACTTGGACAGCGCTTCGTATCTTGCTTACTGTACCTACTTACCTGTTATTGTCACCAAAGGAGAACGAAGTTTCAGTAAATTAAAACTAATAAACGTATTGTTAAATTTACATGTAACTTTTGGTGTACAATAAAGTGTATTTATTATTATTATTAAAAACTTACCTGCGGTCTACTATGTATCAACAAAGACTGTCAAGGGTGGACTGTGGGGTTAAATTATTGAACCTTAACAGATCACAAATAAAGCACCTAATAGGTGCACTCACGGGACATTTCGGAACCAATGAGCACGTTCACAGAATGAGGCTAAGTATTATTGATACTTGCAGATTTTGTAAAGGTGAAAAAGAGTCAATGCGACTCATATTGTGTGGCTGCGTCGCTCTTGCGAGACGTAGGTTGGGTCATCTGGGAGTAGCCTATCTTACACCAGATGATTACGCACAGCTCCAAGCTGGAGCAATCGTTGCATAACTAAGGCAACTCCTCGACACGTCAGCAACAGAGTAAGGGCTAGGGCATGCACAATGGATCCAACTGGGTCGATGAGCGTTCCGGTGGTTACCTGGCCCGATTTTTAGCCACCAACAATAGAATAGAACAAAATAAATAAAACAAAAAAATAATAAAATTTAATCATAAAATTTATTGTTAATCATAAAATTTATTGTTATTTTAAGTTAATCATAAAATTTATTGTTATTATTTTATACATCAAATGTATGGTAACTGCGACTAAAACCGTTTGTTCCAAATGTAAAATCGAGTACAGTTTTATATTTGAAGGGGCGCCACTTTTAGATCTCGCACCACTTAAAAATATTGATAGGACCGCCACTGATCCTATGTCCTACCTCGTAGTAAGATCTCAAATCATGCCAAGTTTCATTTGAATCCATTCATCCATCAAAGACGGCGCCAAACTGGAAAACAGTTAGGTACCTACTGCCCTTGTAAGTATTTGCTAAACGTTAGGCGCCGACTTCGATAGTAATATGTATTTTTAATATGTTGTAGTCCAAGTCCAACAATATAAATATAAAAACCACTAATTCTTAGAAATTATTTCAGGCTTTTTAGTTGCATTTTGAAGGCGGTTCTTTTTTTTTGTAAAAATAATTTTTATTTTATTCTTTTTAGTGGTTCCCTTGGTGTATTATTAGGTTAAGTTTTAACACCTTATATATTATTCTGACAAACAGCCAGTTTAATATTTATTTTAAAAACACCCACTACATAACACAACTATGGACCATCACTAAAATATAAGTTTAAGCAAAAATTTAAAAAAATGTACATGTTACAATATCTTAATAAAACTAACTAATTGCCATAAACCGAAGATATCTAGGTGTTATATTCGTAGTTCTCGAGAACCATGGACTGCAAGCTCGGTGGGTCTACATTTATTTGTGCCGAGAACCCGGGTCTACCTTCTTGCTCCATCGTCAGACCCTGATCACCATTTTTCTAGCAACTATTCATCGAGAGCTACCCAATGAGCCCAAACTCGGCAGATCTACGTTTATTGGTGCAGTGATCCCATGACGACCTTCCTGCTCCATCATCAGACCCTGATCTTCATTTTTCTAGCAACTACTCGTCGAAACCTATCCAACGAGTCCAAATTCGGTAGGTCTACGTTTGTTGGTGCCGAGATACCGTGACGACCTTCCTGCTCCATTATCAGACCTTGATCACCATTGTTGTAGCGACTACTCGTCGAGAGCTACCCAACGAACCCAAACTCGGTGGGTCTATGTTAATTGGTGCCGAGATCCCGTGACGATATTCTTGCTCCATCATCAGACGCTGATCACCATTTTTCTAGCAACTACTCATCGAGAGCTACCCAACGAGCCCAAACTCGGCGGATCTACGTTTATTGGTGCAGAGATCCCGTGACAACCTTCCTGCTCCACCATCAGACTCTGATCTCCATTTTTCTAGCAACTACTCGTCGAGAACTATCCATCGAGTCCAAATTCGGTAGTTCTACGTTTAGTAGGCACGGCTAGGATAGGATGGATTGTTAATTTTATTACAGAGTTCCGGTGGCCATCTATGGCCTTCTTCATCAGATCCACTTCACCAAATGATACTTTCTGAATGAAAATGCTTGACTAGTTTCTAAAAATGCCAAAAACGCTATATGTATGCTTATAATATTTAAGGAGTTCCCTCAGTTACTCATGGTTCCCATCATCAGAACTTGATTTTGAAAATAATGGGACCAATCTGGAAGCATATCCTTTCAATTAAAAAAATAATTTTCCAAATCGGTTCGTAAACGACAGAGTTCTGAGGTAACAAACATAAAAAAAAAAACATACATCCCAGTTGATAACCTCCTCCTTTTTTTTGAAGTCGGTTAAAAATCGAAACACTTCCCTTTTTATGGTGAACAAAATCACATGATTGTATAGCTGGCAGTTTGTACATTACAGCGATATGCGAAAATTCAAAATTAGAATTTCATTTTTTTATCCTATTGAGTAAAGAATAAAAATTATTTATTATTTACTCAGTATTTTGTAAATAATCATGATTATATTTTTCATCTTGAACTAAAACTTTTCTTCATTTTATAAACATTTTTCAATGTATTTTTATATTACTCTTTAAATTGTTTGGGATCGTGGCCCACTTGACAGACTATGACTTCACTTGCGCTTAATGGTGTTTCAAATTAATGTTATTTTTAACGTAACTTATAGTTGAAATATTTCGTAAAAAATAATTGTACTTAATGCTCTTGTTAGGTACAACTACTTTTATTAAACTTTTCGGACGAGGCTCTTCGTATAATTATGATAGAACTTCATGTACAGGTAAGTTCGTTTGATCATTAATTATAATCCTAATTTGGCAACCCGTTCGTTACTGAGGGGGAGGCCTTTGTTCAGCAGTGGAGTTTGCGGCTGCTGATGATGAATCATAATTTATCATTATAATTTATATGAAAGTTCTCCATGATTTTCCGATGCGCCACTGAGGCTACCCGATGTTCAATAGCAATCACAAAAAAAAAAATAAGAACATCGAGTTCACTTAGAAGAACGTAAAAGTAACAATCTGCTAGCTCGCTACCACCAACAGAGCGGCCGTGAACAAAATCTCTGGCATAATTTAATTTCATAAGTTTAAGCGTGTAGCCTAGTCGGCGAGCACAAGAAATAACAACAACAAAAGAAGGGCTACACAAATTTATTAGAAAAACATAAACGAGAAGAAAGTTACGTTACAGGGGGAGGTCGATTACTTATTAGCTTGTTCGCACGCATGGGCGTACGCAGCTTTTGGTCTAGGGGGGGGCAACATAAGGTTTTTTTGCTGGTGATCAAATTCATCAAAGCACAAATAAACACATTATAATTTTACTGCCGCACTCACAAACGCCAATTAACTTTAATTATACTTAAGTCAGTTATTAAAATCTATTTATTTCAACTGTCGGAGCCGTTTATGATTATTTTCGATTATTGAATACGAAATATTTGATATCTCTACTCACTATCTGATTGAGAATTGGCATCGAGTGTCGAAATAATCGGATTTCAAAAAATGGATAAATGGCCATTAACTATATTAACTTTTGTAGGAGCGGTTTTGATTTCTTTTTGTTGGGAATTTCCATTATCTTGCCCAAATCCAAACTAAAACAATTTTTGTCTAGTAGTCACCTTTAAACTCAAAAAGTAAAAATGCTGTAGACTTGATACTGACAAAATTTCTAGATTTTGACCTTAGAATCAACATAGGCAACTTTTTACAACGAGAAAATATTTATTTCCATGGGAATTTTTTACAAGAGAAAATTTCAGAGACCGCTAAACTCCATTTTAGGGTTCCATATCTGAAAGGTAAAAAATGAACCTTTATGGTCTGACTTCGTCTGTCTGTCTGTCTGTCTGTCACACCTATATATTTCAGGAACCACTGATGCTATCGATTTGAAACTTGGAATAGTTTTAGATCTTACTTACCCAACCTCATCGCAAATAAAAAAAGAAAATTTTTTACTTTAATTTTTTTATAATGGGGGTCGAAATAGGTCATCAAAATTTTAAAGTGAGACTACTATATTGAGTGGGGTATCATATGAAAGGGCTATGATTTGCACATATCAAAACAGATTTTTATTTTGGCTTATGTGACGTAGTTTTAGGCTAATAACCAAAAATGTCAATAAAAAGACCGTTCCCCTCCCTTGTCTCCGAAGTTTGTGGAGGAAAAAATCTGAAATAATTATTGATAATGCATGTCTATCTATATTTTACAGGAAAAATAAAACGATCTAACGAAGTAGTACAGTTTTTTAGTAATCCTAAAAAAACCTCGTCAAACAAACTTAGTTTTGTGGTTTGGTTTTTTTGCTATCTGAGGTGTTACATGAATAGTAAAATTACTTTAATACGTCCAAAAATGGTATGAAACCCTCGGTGCGCGAGTCCGACTCGCACTTGACCGGTATTTTTTTCTGTTTAAATTGAATTTGGTTAATTTTTTGATAAAAAAACGTTTTTGCAGGAGCTAAATTGGTTTTTGATTTTTTTGGACGCCAGCTGGTTATTAATCGAACACACGATGACAGATTGTTAACGGAAATTACGAGGCAACGAAATCTGCCTTCTGACAAAATGAGGGAAATTACCATTAAAATAATTATGACAATCATGAGCCCTAAACACGGCTAAGATACATTTTTTGTTCCGGCTTCATCATCATATCATCATCATGCATCATCATGCACATGACATCATAGTCAAAGTCAATTCCACTTCGCCAAATGATACTCTCTCTGAATGCAAATGCTCGTTTTTTGTTGATAATATCAAAATCGCTATTATTATTATTATTATAAACAGAACTAGATTTTGATGAAAATTGGAACAATCCGAAACTACTTAACTACTTACTTTCAAATTTTCCAAATCAGTTAAATAATTCAGTTCTGCTTCTGAGGTAATAAAATTAATAAAAAAACTACATCCAAATTAAGAACCTCTTGCTTTTCTTTACGTTGGTTTAAAAGGGGCAAAATGCAATTCCTTATAATAATGGATCTTCTGCAAACCGGTTATAAGGTACGCCCGTACCTAGTTCACATAAGGAGAGATTACAATTAAAAAATCCTACAGCAGCGATTACAGTATTTAAACTACTTACCAGTAATAACTGGGATTCACTATATTAGCGTAAAACAACAATCAGCCGATGGCTGTGACTATAAATGTTTCACTTTATACCGAAACCGTCGGCAGAAATATTATGATTAGTATGAGAACAATTGCAGTGGTGCTCGGTGATCAGCTCAGATGGTAATGGCTGGCTCAACTACTCAGTCAAAGACGAAACCTATCGAAAGGAGATGGCGTCGAACCGTGTAGAAAAGCCAGTACCTAATTCGGTGGCCGCCTCTGATTGGTGGTCACTTTTAGCTTTCGGGTACTGAGCATTTATCGCATCGTCTCGCCCTCGGTAGACTCCGCCTAATTTTAAGCTAATACCCTCTATTAAAAAGTGCCCCTTACCTAGGTATTTAAATATTACCTATGGTTTTACTAATGAAATTAATAAGAATACCTAATGCAGCTTTCATCGCCTATTACCAGAAATAACTAAAATAAGAACATAGTATTCCCCAATCAATATAGAAAGGCCGTATGTTAATACGTACGCCTAGTCACAAATTAGTAGAATATAGTTACTATGCGTTTGCTATTACTATTTCTATAGGAGCTTAAGTCTCCTGATAAAAACAACTGACTTTACTCATTTATTTACTGAAATGTGCCCAAAACCATGTAGCTATGCTACAAGCGGGCGAAAACTGTTTGTTTAGCAATAATTGCGTTATCTTTGTTACGATGTTTGGTATGAGATCTTTCAAATAAATGTTGCGTAAGTAAGCTGCCTATTTTCTAATCACATTTTGTTCAAGTTATCATAATTAAATTATCAAAACACTTCCTTGTTGCCCGAATAATCCAGAAGGAGGGCTATGTTTTTCGAGTGTGTGAATGTACGAGTATTGTACATACCTACATTGTTTTCACATCATTTATTTAAGTTAGGTATTAAATTTTAACTCTTCATAATATACCCGATACTATGATGGGATTCGATTACTATGATATATTGATAAATAAAAAAACACATTATTGGAGACTAATCCCCAACATAACTCAGCTTCGATTTAATCACCTTCATGTCGCTGGTCCACAACTGGCCACTCTGGGGAACTTTAATGCCTGTCATCAGGACCAGTCCTGACACACCACAGCCAGCTGTGTCCATGCCAGAGGACTGACTACGCTGGGAAAGAAGCGTGACACTGTACGTTGTTACTTGATATATACCAGCTGCGACTAGGATACGTGATCCAACTACGACATAAAAAGGTTGACCTTTTAGTAAATACCACTCACTTATGGAACGACGCTCTCGAAAAAAATGGGAAAGCAGTCACTGTTTGCCTATGGACATCAAAGGCTTTTTGAGTAAGCTTCCAGCATACGGTATATCTCCTGGTTTGATCGGCTGGATAATAGACTTTTGATTGAATGGCCTTTTCGAGTTGTTATCGACGGTTGTACACACGGCGACACCTCGACCTAGACAGTTTGAACTATTAGAAGTTGAATGGTACGAATCGTGCGAGAAGGTGCGATATAAGTTGTAGTTATTTCATCCCATACGGCGCGTGCGACCTGTGGCCTGCGCCTTCCGGCCGCCACATGGCCGTCCCTTTCCAACAATTCTCTGTGTTGTATGTAGCGTAGTTAACGTTATATAGGGTGTGTGTAGCCGTGTGTACAAGTCCGGTCTTGTGTAGAGTTCCGTTGTCATGTATGAGCTGATGCTGTGAAATGCCATCTAGCAGCATTGGACTCAGTGAAGAGGCGTATTCAGATGCCTATTGCTAACACTGGGTTAGGAGAACTCAATTCACTTAGCTTAGATAGATCTCAGGCAAAAAGTTGCATTTATGCATTTTAGAGAGTGTGCTCAGGAATGATTGATTCCATTATCCCCCTTCTATCGTCGGACGACGAGACACATGGGAAGTTCAAACCCTTACGTGGTGAACTTAGCCGGGACTAAGCTATTTGCTTTTAATCATAGGTACAGCTAAGGACTGGAACAGATTGCCGGCGTCGTGTTTCCCGCCTGACCAAAACAAGGATAAAGTGCATAGGCTATGTATGCTTAATCACCTCCGGTCTAATCGCCACTTTCCATCATCGCATCGGACTGCAGTCAAACACTGATTATATTGAGTAAATAATAAAAATAAATAATAGTAATAGTATTTGTGTCTGACTGTAGTAGTATTTACTATGCGTTTCAACTGAGAATGTTGCCGCCATCTTGCAATTTCAAATATATAATTACTAAAAATAATGTTTTAACAAAAATAGATAGCAAAATAAGACATTACAATAAATAATCAAAACCGGGGCGAATTTTTCATTTTGTGTTTACTCTGTTGCCAGTACAAAAATCGTAAAAAAAGAGTGAAGTTCCGAAGTTTCGCAGTCGCAATCATCATGGAATGAATATGGCCGACATTCTTAGTTGAAACGCATATTATGAGAATTTTGACAACATATCATGAAATTCGTGGACCATATTAAGTATGCCTTGTTCTGTAAGTATGCCATTAGGGAAATGTTTCGAATAGGACGTCTTACGTGTAGGTCATTTTGCTATTAGGACAGAGGAATATTAATAAATAATAATAAAACAATAACTTTAGTGCCTATGTTTAAACTGTTGCTATAAGATGAAAGTACTACGTTGTCTTCATACTTCTACAAATAGTTAGATTTGGTGTCACGGTTCAAAAAGTGGTAGCGAGAAATAGGGCCCTTGTGTCGCTATTTCTTAAGCCACATCCTGACAAATTTATTTTTGCCAATAGTAGTGTCACTACTGTCTATATGAAACTGTCAAACTACACGTAATTACCATAATGGAAATGTTAGTTCACATTTCCGCCACCAGCACAGATAAGATTGCAACCCCCGCGACCACATTTTAGATGTCATTTTGTTCGTGAATGTTTATCTAGTTTATACATATATTAAGTATATCATGATTATATCGATGGTTTAAAAGTACAAAAATGTAAATCTTTCAGTAAAACTCTGTGAATAATCCATTTAGCTACTTTAAACAAAGGCAAACTATTCTGCACAAGTACTGCGATATTGGGTACAGTAACAGCAAGAAAATAATGAATGGCAAAAATCTGTAAAGTTCAAAATATTTTATTCATCTATTGAAAAAAAAACCGTTGATATAAGTACGAACGTATAGTAGTAATAAAATATCACATGGAAATTACATACGAAATAAAATATACCTAATCAATAAAATATACAGAACTAATATGCAATATTATATAAAAAATAGTAACAGAACTCTGCAATATAAAATATTCTATTTATTACAATTCTTGTAATTTCATCCTAATCAGGCGACATTTTGTCCTTGGCACATGCGCCAGTAAAATCCCTTTTGATTAACTAATTCAGCGTGGGTGCCTCGTTCCACTATTTTTCCTGAAAAACAAATTTTTGGTAAATATTATAGGTTCTAAAATAACTAAATTTCGAGAATAAAATGCGTTCTTCTTATTCAGAATATTACAACTGATAGCATGTGAACGCAACCTCCATTGTGACTCGTATATATTTTATGTTTCGTCTCTGCCTTGACGGCTTCTGTATTGCTCACGCTTTTGTTTTTTTCTCCTCGTATATTAATAAACTGAATTTCATTACTAATAAATCTTATATATTATTCCATGGATATACCTCTAACCATCATGGTAGCAGAGCGTAGCGTATAAAAGATTAGTAGTAACCGAGAAATCCGCAGTTATAATGAGCTCAAATATGTTCAGTGTAGACAAACTAGTTGGTCGTGAAAACTTTGCGACGTGGAAGTTTGGTATGAAGACATATCTGGAGCACGAAGATTTATGGCAATGCGTGGAGCCAAGTGGCGACAAAAAAGTCGATCCCAGCAAGGACGTCAAGGCTAAAGCTAAGTTAATTTTATTGTTAGACCCCCAAAATTATGTACACGTTCAAGATTGCAAAACAGCAAAAGAGGTATGGGATAGTCTAGAAAGAGCTTTTGACGATAATGGATTGACTAGAAAGGTAGGCTTATTAAAGGATTTGGTGAATACATCCTTAGAGTCGTGCAATACCGTAGAAGAATATGTGAATAAGATTATGACTACAGCTCACAAGCTACGTAATATAGGCTTTGATGTGAATGATGAATGGCTCGGTACATTGATGTTAGCTGGTCTACCCGATGTATATATGCCTATGATTATGGGGCTCGAAAGTTCAGGTACAAATATTAGCGCTGACTTTGTAAAAACAAAGCTTCTGCAGGAAGTGAAGTCAAAAGACTCGAGCGCTGTTTTCTATACAAACTATCAGAAAATAAAGAATGATCAGCAGCCAGTAATTTCCAAAGGACCAAGGTGCTACAAATGTAATAGATACGGACACATTGCAAAATTTTGTAGAAGTCCCAAGAAAGTTGCGAATAAATCGCATAAAAATAATGATGATACAAGTTTTGTTGCTGCCTTTCCAGCTACTGTAGGAGTTGATTGCGAAAAATGGTATGTTGACTCAGGTGCATCTATGCATATGACATGCAGGCGAGATTGGATGTACAATGTCACGGATCCGTCAATAAAGAATATTACAGTTGCCAACAAAGAGCCACTACTGGTAAAAGGAATTGGATGTGTTGATATTCACCTAGCCCAGGGTGGGAGCATTCAGGTAAAAAATGTATTATATATCCCTGGCCTAGCAGCTAATCTTCTATCAGTTAGTACCATAGTAAAGTCTGGCTACAAAATATCATTTAATGATAAGAGTTGCAATATTTTTAATTTGACTGGAAAACCCATATGTACTGCAGAACTTAGTAATAAACTATACGTTTTGGATACTGTGATTCGTCCTGATTCTGCTCATTTTACTACTGAAAAGGTGAATGATACTTATTTATGGCATCTCCGTATGGGACATTTAAATGTTTTAGATGTGAACAAGTTACCTGCCTGCGCTGAGGGTGTGTTATTGGCTCAAGGGAAGAGTAACATCATTGGATGCACTGTATGTTTAGAAGGCAAACAGACAAGACTGCCGTTTAACAATACAGGGACCAGAGCCAAGCAACCACTGGAACTAATACATTCCGATCTATGCGGCCCGATGGAAAACTTGTCTTATGGAGGTATGAAATACTTTATTACATTCATAGATGATTATACACGGATGGTGCATGTATATCTCATGAAAGATAAACTTAATGTTTTGGAATTATTTAAAGACTTTAAGATGAAGGTGGAAAATAAGTTGGGTCAGAAAATTAAAGGGTTGAGAACAGATAACGGTAAGGAGTATTGCAATAATAATTTTGAAAAGTATCTATCTCAATGTGGTATATCTCATCAGACTTCAACACCCTATACACCTCAGCATAACGGTCTGGCAGAACGCATGAATCGTACTTTAGTAGAGCGCGCAAGATGTATGTTGTTTTATGCCAATCTTGAGAAGAGGCTCTGGGCAGAGGCGATTGCAACAGCTGCTTATGTTGTTAATCGTTCTCCGACTAAAAGTTTGGGAGGTAAGACGCCCTATGAAATGTGGAATGGTCATAAACCTGATCTGTCTCAGTTGAGAGTATTTGGTTCTGAAGCCATGGTCTACATTCCTAAGGAAAAGAGACAAAAATGGGATAAGAAGTCAGAAAAAATGATACTGGTGGGATACTGTGAAAATACTAAAGGATACCGTTTATTAGACCCAAAAACTCACAAAGTAATAAAAAGTAGGGATGTGGTTTTCTATGAAAAATGTCGTAATGATGTGTTATGTCGAAATGAAATTTTAGTCGATACGCCTGTCTGCAGTGAGAATCCACCAGTGGGAACCAGCAGTTTAGCTGATAAGGTTGGATGTTTAGAGAACGACAGTGGCATCGACGAGGAGCGGAAAGGAATTAACTCAGAGCAGTTGGCTAGTGCATCAAGGGCTGACTCAGACGCTGAATGTTTAAGTGAGTATGAAACTGATACTGGTGAACTTGATGAGACTTACCTGCCTCCTAGTAATATAACTCGACATGATAACTATCATAGAATACTTAATTTGAGACCACGTAATAAACCAGACAAAAATAAGGATGAAAATAGTTTGTATTGCATGTATGCCAATCTGTCTGATCCAGAGTCAGTCGAGGAAGCATTGTCATCCTCTTGTGCAGTGCAGTGGAAACAGGCTATGGATGATGAATATAGCTCCCTGATGAGAAACAATTCTTGGAGTTTGACTGACTTACCCGCTAACAGAAAAGCTTTGCCTTCGAAGTGGGTATTTAAGACAAAAACAGATCAGGCTGGCAATATTATACGTTTCAAGGCAAGACTCGTAATAAAAGGCTTTGCTCAGAAAAAAGGCATCGATTACGATGAAGTGTATTCTCCGGTAGTCCGATATACTTCTATTCGCTACTTGTTTGCTCTGGCAGTTAAATACAACCTTGACACTGACCAGATGGATGCTGTTTGTGCATTTCTACAAGGAGAGATTGATGCTGAAATCTATATGATACAGCCCGAAACTTATGAGCAAGGGACACAAGTATGCCATTTGAGAAAGTCGATATACGGGCTTAAGCAAGCTAGCCGGATATGGAACATCAAATTGAGTAACGTATTACGAGAAATAGGATTGCAACAGTCTAGAACAGATCCATGTGTTTATTTTAATTTTAAGGAAAATACCTACGTGGCCATTTGGGTTGATGACTTAATCCTGTTTACTTCTCAGCAAGACGTCAAAGAAAAGTTGAAAGATAAGTTGATGCAATTACTTGAAATGAAGGACTTAGGAAAAGCAAGTCAATGTGTAGGACTTAACATTACAAGGGACAAAAACATAGTTATGTTAGATCAGAAGAAATATATAAATGAAATATTAGATAAATTCGGAATGTCAGACTGTAAAATTGTTAAAACACCTATTGAAGTTGGGATTAAATTTAGTCAAGATGCAGAAGAAGAGATAAAAATAGATTTTCGTTACCAACAAGTTATTGGATCTTTGCTGTATATAGCTCAGGGTACCAGGCCTGATATATCTTTTGCAGTCAATACATTGAGCAGATTCAATAAAAAACCAAGTACTGAACACTGGACTGCAGTAAAACGGGTACTGAGATACCTACAGGGAACTAAGGAATATAAGTTAATTTATACCAAAGATGGTAATGCTCAGATCACAGGCTATTGTGACGCCGACTGGGCAAGTGACACGCATGACCGTAGGTCGTGCACGGGCTATATTTTTATGTTACAGGGTGCTGCCATATCGTGGTGTTCGCGCAAACAACGAACGGTGGCGCTGTCGACAGCCAAGGCGGAGTACATGTCCATGTCCACCGCAACGCAGGAGGCTCTATGGCTGCGGCAACTACACGCTGAGCTGGGGCAATCGCTTGAGGCACCTATTATGATCTTCAATGACAACCAGAGTGCAGTCAAGATGTCCACGAGCAATTGTTACTTACCAAGATCCAAGCATATAGACATACGATATCATTTTCTGAGGGAGCATGTCAGCAATTGTGAAGTAAAATTTTGTTATTGTAAAGGTGACGAAATGCTAGCAGACATATTAACAAAAGGTACTGCTTTAGCCAAGCATTCTTATTGTGCTATGAAAATGGGACTTGCGTTCAAGGGTGGATGATAGCATGTGAACGCAACCTCCATTGTGACTCGTATATATTTTATGTTTCGTCTCCGCCTTGACGGCTTCTGTATTGCTCACGCTTTTGTTTTTTTCTCCTCGTATATTAATAAACTGAATTTCATTACTAATAAATCTTATATATTATTCCATGGATATACCTCTAACCATCAACAACTGACATAAACTCAACTCATTGCATTGCGTTACAATGGTATTTATGAAAAATAAAGCGTAGGCCTACGAAGCAGTGATGTGATTAAATAAAAACATATTATTTAATATTAAGCAACGCCTCTAGTCTTTAGGTACCCTTCCCTCCCAGTGCAACGTAGAGAAGGTTTTTACTTAGTATATTTGTAAATAAACTGTTGTAGTTATTATGTAAATAAAGGTATAAAAAACGTTATTTAAAGATTGATTTTGTATTAAAATAAGCTGGAAACCAGCCTATTGAGGAGAGGTGATAACAAAAATAAAACATAACTATATCTCGTACATGTAGATTTATAGCTTTTTCTCATTTTATTTTATTTTGTTTTCTGTACACCATTGGCTACCTTCTTTTGCTAACCGATCGTTCCTCTCCATCCTAAGGTTGTCTCACAGTATTATTTTAACTGTGGTTGTCTGGAAGAAATCGCAACTTGCGATAACACCGGCCAATGTATACCATTTTATTTTTCTTTGTACTTCTATTTCCTGAACTTTTTGGCGTGCAATAAAGAGTTATCTATCTATCTATATATTATACAGACAAGTACCTTTATCTAGAACGCAAATGAGATCAGCATCTTTGATGGTGGAGAGCCGGTGTGCGATGGTGATGCAAGTGCGATCCTTGGCGGCCTTTTCCAACGCCTCTGAGACAACCTGTGAAGTTATTAATAATAGACTGATTACATACAAGTTTCATGTGCATTAAGCCTACCCGTTCGCTGTTGGCGTCGAGCGCGCAGGTGGCCTCGTCCAGCAGCAGCAGGCGCGGTGAGCGGATGAGTTCTGTACAGTTACAGCCCGCCCGACAGCTGCGCGCTGCTAGACACCAAGGTTGTGTCCTTACCCGTTCGCTGTTGGCGTCGAGCGCGCAGGTGGCCTCGTCCAGCAGCAGCAGGCGCGGTGAGCGGATGAGTTCTGTACAGTTACAGCCCGCCCGACAGCTGTGCGCTGCTAGACACCAGGGTTGTGTCCTTACCCGTTCGCTGTTGGCGTCGAGTGCGGAGGTGGCCTCGTCCAGCAGCAGCAGGCGCGGTGAGCGGATGAGTTCTGTACAGTTACAGCCCGCCCGACAGCTGTGCGCTGCTAGACACCAGGGTTGTGTCCTTACCCGTTCGCTGTTGGCGTCGAGTGCGGAGGTGGCCTCGTCCAGCAGCAGCAGGCGCGGTGAGCGGATGAGTTCTGTACAGTTACAGCCCGCCCGACAGCTGCGCGCTGCTAGACACCAAGGTTGTGTCCTTACCCGTTCGCTGTTGGCGTCGAGCGCGCAGGTGGCCTCGTCCAGCAGCAGCAGGCGCGGTGAGCGGATGAGTTCTGTACAGTTACAGCCCGCCCGACAGCTGCGCGCTGCTAGACACCAGGGTTGTGTCCTTACCCGTTCGCTGTTGGCGTCGAGTGCGGAGGTGGCCTCGTCCAGCAGCAGCAGGCGCGGTGAGCGGATGAGTTCTGTACAGTTACAGCCCGCCCGACAGCTGCGCGCTGCTAGACACCAGGGTTGTGTCCTTACCCGTTCGCTGTTGGCGTCGAGTGCGGAGGTGGCCTCGTCCAGCAGCAGCAGGCGCGGTGAGCGGATGAGTTCTGTACAGTTACAGCCCGCCCGACAGCTGCGCGCTGCTAGACACCAGGGTTGTGTCCTTACCCGTTCGCTGTTGGCGTCGAGTGCGGAGGTGGCCTCGTCCAGCAGCAGCAGGTGCGGTGAGCGGATGAGAGCGCGCGCGATGCACACTCGCTGCTTCTGACCGCCCGACAGTTGGGCGCCGCTTGACCCCAACGGTGTGTCATATCCCTTTATAGCGAAACATGATTTAAATGTGAGTTCAACAACAGTAATTATTTGTGTGTGTAATCATGTCAAAATAATATTTTCCACACCACCTGCTCGATAATGTTGCATTATGGGTCATATATAGGTAGACGACATAAAGTACCTCATTATATCCCTATAGTCTATTAATAATGTTGTACTAAACTCCCTTGGGTAATAATGTGTTTGTATTTCGAACGTCAAACGAAAATTCCTCAGCACTTTTACCACAGGTATAATACTACTTTAAGCAGAATCCTGCACGAAAAAAAACATTTGAAAATCGAACCGGGCGCGACGAGCAGAAGAACCCAGTGTTCTAGAAAAAATAATAGATGTTAACACGTTATGTAACTCTGCAAATCACTATGCTGATATTATTGACAGTCTCGTTGATCTAGTGGTTAGATACCCTGCCCACTACGCGATGGGTCGTGTGTTCAATTCCCACCAAGTGTCTGGGTGTTATTTAACTATTTCATTAATATCAGTTGTCTGGTTTCCATAGTACAGGCTCTGCATAGTTTGGACTCGGATGACCGTGTGTGGATTATCCCAAGATATTAATACTATTTTAATTCTAGCAATATGTATTTTATTACCTCGCCGTAGGTGTGAAAAGTAGTGTATTCTCCTCGGGGATAAAGGTGTCTTTATCTTGGGCGAGCTTAAATCCCTCGCTGTACTCAGGATTCTAGTATTAACTCCCTCGCTACGCTCGGGAGTTAACTATATATGCTCCCGCGCTGCGCTCGGGAGTTGCTAGAATCCTTCGTTATGCTCGCGATTTAATTTAACGCCCGCGACATAAGACACTACTTTATCCCCTTGGTGCATAATAGTAGTTTATGCACCAAGGGGATAAAGAAGTGTCTTATGTCACGGGCGTGAAATTGAATCGCGAGCATAACGAAGGATTCTAGTAACTCCCGAGCGCAGCGAGGGAGTATAGAGTTAACTCCCGAGCAAAGCGAGGGAGTTAATACTAGAATCCTGAGTACAGCGAGAGATTCAAGCTCGCCCAAGACAAAGACACCTTTATCCCCGAGGAGAATATACTACTTTTTACACCTACTGCGAGGTAATGAAATACAAATAGTAGGAAGAGATTGCTTAGGCTATCTGGAAGAGATTGCTTTTTAGCGATTGCTTTTTAGCGATTGCTTTTTACATCATCAACGTATTGTTCAATTTACATGTAAGTTTTGGTGTAAAATCTCAATGGTACAATGAAGTATATTTATTATTATTAAATACTTACTGCTAGAAATAAAATAACATCAATACACCGATTTCCAACGTTCGCGCCCACACCTACTGCGAGGCGAGACAGTAAAATACAATATAAATAATTTAAAATCAACAGCGTTAGCGCTTTCTTTTTATCAATTTTTTTCTTTTCCTATAAGCTAGAACAAGGTTCGGCTCCAATTCGGCTCCTGGCGCTCGGTTCGATTTTCAAATGTATGTTTTTCGTGCAAGTCTTTGCTTAGAGAGAGTGGTAATACTGTAGTCTGCGCGGTAAAAAAATATTTGACGTTCATAATTCAAATTACATTTTAATGAAGAATTTGCTTCGGCCTAAAAACATAAATGAAAAATGACAACAATTTAATGAAGCATTGTCTTAGGCTCAGACCAACTAGTTGGTCTGAGGGCTTAGGCCTAGCTACAAATTGATTTATTACGAGATTACTTATGACGAAGCTGTATGAGCTAGAACCCTTTGCCTTCCCAATTAGGGTCAACTAAAGGACAAAAAAAAACAAATCACATTATTACCCAAGGGAGTTTAGTAAAACATGATTACCCGGCTAGACTATAGGGATATTATAATGAGGTACTTTATGTCATCTTTATATGACACATAATGCAACATTATCGAGCAGGTGGTGTGAAAACTACTATTATATACCTCCTTACCTTAGGCAGCGAGACAATGAAGTTATGTATATTTGCATCTTTGGCTGCTGTTACAATTTCATGCATGGTGACCTTCCTGTTGTTGTCCCCGTAGGCGATGTTCTCCGCGATGGTTCGGTCGAACAGCACCGGCTCCTGCTGCACCACGCCCAGCTGTTGCCGGAGTCGAGGGAGGCTCAGTTGACTGCGGATGTCGCAGCCGTCCAGTTCCTATTGAATTAGATTATATTGAAGGATGATGATGACGGACACCATTTCGTCCTTAGTGGTTATTGGTGATGTGTTATATTAGGTACTGTGTGTTTCACAATACAAATCACATATTATCAACAGTAGGTTTTTACCTACGTATACCACTAACTTATGTATAAAATTTTCTATTTAAAATATACCGACCCAAACTGTGCGGATATTTTAAATTACTTTATACTTTAACTGCTGTTTTGTCCATGGGGTCCATCTGGGTAAGTTAGCACCTATCCAGCTCCTCCCATAGAGCGTCGTACGAGGTGTCTAAGAATGGAGAACAAGAAGCCGGACAGCAGCGACTTCTTTTTTGGTTACCTACCACCTACTCTGCTATTCTCAAGCTGCCTATTGAGCGTGGGGATTATGACAATGCCTTCTAAGGGGGAGGGGGGAGGCCTTTGTCCAGCAGTGGACTTTCGGCTGTTGATGATGATGATACATACTGTTGTTGTCGCATGATTTAACTTCACTAGCATTTTGAGATTGATTTGAAAAAAGATTTTAAATTTTAGTTGAAATCAAGCGTAGTTAACATGTTGCATAATTGATTTTATACCGCCCACGTTCTGCTGATATCGTGTTCATCCAAGGAAAATTAATAAAAGTTACCAAACAGTACAAAATAGAGTAAAAAATCAACTTATAAAAAATACCAAAAATAATATTAAATCGGTGCTAAGCATAGGAAGTCTTATTAGATATTTTCTATAAGTTAAGTTTGGTTTATTTTTTTAAGACACTAGTAAATAGTCTCGCTTTTAGAACTCGATACCTAATTAAAATCTGTACATTTTCTTCTCGATTTAATTTTGTTACTGGAAACTTGCATCACTAGTACCGAAGTTTAAGGATAATGTATATTAGTGCGCTTACGATATTGCCTGTATCAGGATCGTAGAAACGCTGCATTAGTTGAAGTATGGTTGACTTGCCGCAACCTGAGGAGCCCACGAGCGCCACCGTTTTACCAGCTTCCACCTTCAAGTCCACACCCTTGAGGACTCTCTGAGCCGGTCGTGTGGGGTAGCAAAACTCTAGCTCTCTTAAGCTGAACTTTCCTGAAGCAGTCTGAAAAACAAATATTAGATTCATGAACAAATAAGCAATATTACAGTGTTTATTTTTTATCAGCAAGTTTTCTGCTGTTATCGCGATAACGTAAAAGGACGGCTATTTGACGATACGGTAACGAGATTTCATTTGTAGGGTTCCATACCTAAAAGGTAAAAAAGGAACCCTTATGGTCTGACTTCGTCTGTCTGTCTGTCACACCTATATATTTCAGGAACCACAGATGCTACGGATTTGAAACTTAGCATAGTTTTAGATCTAAATTACCCAGCCTTTTTGAAAAAGCGGGTTTAAATGGGGCGTCAAAATTTTAAAGTGAGACTACTAAATCAAGCTGGATATCATATGAAAATGCTTTGTTTGCATATTTCAAAACAGATTTTTATTTTAGTTTATGTCACGTAGTTTTCGACTTATAATACTTTACTTATAATACTTGGGTTGCCTGGAAGAAATCGCTTATTAGCGATAAGGCCGCCTATATGTACAATGTTTCTGTTTCCTTTTTATGTGTTCTGTATTTTGTGTTTGTACTTACACTTAAGTACAAACACAAAATAAATAAATAAATAATAAAAAATGACCAAAAATAATGCACACCCCTCCCCTTTTCTCTGAAGTTTGTGGAGGGGAACATATCAAATAATTATGCGTCATAATTGTATTTTACAGAAAAATAATATGTTTCTAAGTAGTACAGTTTTTAGTAATCTTAATAAAAACTCGACAAACAAACTTGGTTTTACGGTTTGGTTTTTTGCTATCTGAGGTGTTAGGCGAATAGTAAAATAACTTGCACCGACCGTAACCGATAATATAACATTTATTTTGCAGTTTATTATTAATAAAAAAAATACAACGCAGTTAGTCAGGTACATTTTTAGTAATTCCACTAAAAGTTATATATCTTTTGTCGATGTTGATAAATAATTATTTCCTCAAAAGAGAGGATTTACAACACACGGATAATTTAAAGTAGTAATGACATTATATCCTTACTTTTAGCAAAAATGCTTCAATCTAGCTTCAATCTAAGGCGCGAAATACACACAAACGGCATAAGGCATAAGGCGCGGCGCAGGCGTGGAATGGATACGGCACGGACGCCGCATGAGTGTAATTCACAATACGTCTTCTTAGTACATTTTGTATGCAGAAGTTTTGAAGCGGCATCGTGCCTTATGCTTTATGCCGTTTGTGTGTATTTCGCGCCTAAGGTAGATTGAAGTTGAAGCATTTTTTTACTTTCTATACGTATACAGTTAATTTTTGTTATATTTTGTATGGCCAATGGATCCCTTTCGTATAACCATATTTGTATTCTAAATAATATTATTTTATAAAACTACGGGTATGATAGCAGTCCAATAATTCAATGTAAAAAAACTCTTTTCTCATTAAATATATCAGATCCTAGTTTAAAATACTAAACTTACCCAATCCTTTTTGTCTCTCAGCCCATCTTCAGTTTTGACTCTAGGTTGACGATTGATGATGGAAAGTATTCTAGCGCCGCTAGCTTTAGCGGCATTGAAGCTTGGTCCATATATGAGCGACTGACCCAACATAAAGGCTCCATACATGATGGCTTGATTAACACTAGGGAATATACCAAAATGAATACGTTTATAACTCTAAAATTAGTACAATATATAGTAGATATATATTATAATATATGTTAAAGTTTGATATTTGTTGTTACTTCTACTTACAGTAATATAATCTTGTATTCTATTTCTCCATATGCGACTAAAACTGCGCCATAAACAGTAGCACTACAGTATGCCATAAATGGCACATAAACGCCCAGGCCAAATACGAGACCCCTCCACCGTGTTTTCTTGGACACAGCAGCGCATGCGACCTTTAATTCCTCACGGAATTTCTTGAGAAATATTTCTTCTACAGCTACAAAATAAAACATTAAATAAATATCTGATGAATGAGGGTAGTTATGTTTAGTACTTAGGTATTTAATGTGTCGACCTATATATGTGTCTTTGTGTGAAACTGTAGTATGAAGCAACGTTCACTAGATCGTCCCGTATCCGGTCGTACATTAGTTTCTGTCAAAATTCTAAAATTCTCCTTGCCGTTCCGCTACGTGCCACCTCAGAATAAATAATACTACCAATATTCTCTGCCTGTTTGTGTAATTAGAGCAGTTTGTTCATAGTGTATTATTTACACTGTGGTACAGTCGACAATCTGAGTGCCAGATGGCATGATACGTTTTGAGCCCATAGTAGTCTCCGTCATTTCTTTTTTGTGTCTTATACGTTCATAGAACAGTCATAATAATGTTAAAATATTCATTGCTAGAGGTTTAATGCTGAGTATCTTTATTAGTTCTTAGGTGCATGGTATTGTAACTTTTGGTAAGGAGACAAGTACTTATCACCATAATCTTACCGAAGATTAGTTTTTACCTAAACTTTGTACGGTCTTGATGCTGACGACTGCTTCTGTAGCAATCGCCGTTGCAGACTCCATTGCTGCCCTTTCATTCTTCTGAGATTGTTGTGATATAATACCTTCTAACCAAATACTTCCCACCATCTGAATTATAAGAAATTCAACTATTAGTGAAAAAAAAATCATGAAATTTACTATTATAAACGCATAAGATTGTTAAATTTTGTGTGTGTTTTCAGTGTATGAGAGAGCGTATGTGTGTCATATCATAATATGTCGCATACCTTTAAGACATAATATACTCACTAAAGGTAGAAACACTGTCCCAACTAGTGTAAGTTTCCAGTTGTAGCATAACGCCATCACGAATCCAATTGTGAGAGAGCTTATGCCTTGCAGGATGAGGCCAATCCTGATTCCCGTAGCTCCCTGGACTTCGGCCGCGTCAGTACTTAACCTAGCGCATATGGCACCAACAGTATTTGTGTCTTTGTCGAAGAATCCAATCTCCTGAAGTAAAGGTGTTAAATTTAGGGTCTAGTATTATTGATATATTATTTAGCGTTGGTCATATTATCTTAGCCATGGTTCACCAGACAAGAAAGGCCAGCTCAAAACGTTAGCAGGTGCAGGGCAAGTTAAATGAGTGTTGCGAGTACCTCGAATTCTGTCACTGTATCAAGCTTCCGTAATACGACTAAATCACTAAACGCTAATGATAAAAGTATTGTTTGTAGCTTTGATTATGATTACCAAATATCTGGGTTCTTCAATCAAATGCAATTACAGAAAAAAATGTATTCATGTTCTTAGTTTTTTTTTTTTTGTAAAAACCATAGATTGTACATTTACACTATATGTACGTAAAGACAATATTTTCTTTGTGGTAACTTTGTAGCAAACATGTGTGTAAGTTTTTAGAGTACTGTTCTCCATATTACACGGAGTTTAGGCACAAAAAATAACTTTATCTCTTTGGCCTGTACTTATTTTTTAAGCCAACGTTGAGTGTTAAATCAGTTCTTTTTTACGTTTTGAAATTACTTAGTAGTAAGGCGGGCGCTGTGGCGGAGAAGGGAAAGCGGCGCAAATACGTGTCTCTAGCAAATACACATATATTTGTGCCGCTTGCTGTGGAAACATTTGGTCCATGGAGCTCCAGCACAAGAAACTTTTTCCAACAAATTTCTCCACGACTGATCGCCTCCACTGGTGACAAGAGGGCTGGCTTTTTTCTCGCTCAAAGAATCAGCATTGCAATTCAGCGAGGAAATGCAGCCAGCGTTCTTGCCACCATTCCGCGCGGTCACGATTTATTAAATAATTTGTAAATGGTTTGGTATCTTTTTAATTTAAATGATAACTGGAACATATCTTTAATTTGTATTTGGATGGGTCTTGAAAGGGTTTGATCGATATCAATTGATATATTTTCAATAAATCATTGAAACGTAGTAGTACAACGTACTACGTATTTTACGTAAACCAACAGCGTACATATGTTAACAGATACAAATCTGTTAACATATGTACGCTGTTGATTTAATAAATAAAATAAAAATCTTTAGCTTAGTAGTTATACATATTTTTTCTTATGATTGTGCGCATGCAGGCTGTTCAATAAGAGCTTGCTGAACGTTATGGGCGGGCGACGCTTACGAAGCTTCTGTGTTATCTCTCGTCCCGTGCGTGGGCGCAGGTATGAGCTCTTATTTTTGACTATTAATTTTACGTTAGTACTAAGACAATTTGTGTTAATCAAATCGTTATAATATGTAGGTTTTGTGAACACGACTTTTTTATTTTTAAAACCCTTCCGTCGTAACCCGGAAACTTAAATATCTACTGCTTGTTTTGTTTATTATTTTAAGAGTTCATGTTGAGTAATACATCCATTAAAACATTATCGCTCATTTTCACTTGTTTCAGTGCAGATAACAACAATTTGTAGGCATACTGCGTGTAATACACTACACAAAAATTCTAAAGGTCTTACTTGATTCAACAGGGCACCAAAATAATGTCTTCGGAGTCGTGTAGTCATTCGGAGTCCAGCTGTTGTGAAGGTGATGCTCTGAAGGCACATAGAGATTCCGGCCAAGGCCGCGACTACTACGAACATACCCGAATAGAAGTCCGCGTAGTTTATTATTTCATTGTGGTCAGGCAGTATAAAAATCTGAAACATAATAAATTGTAATTATTTTCTCTATTATATTATTAACTACTGACCCGCGCAGCTCCGCCCTCGCTTTTATTACATTTTGCTCCCCTTTTCTCCCTCCTCCCTAGATTAATCTCTATCCATATCTCTCTCTCTTATAAAATAAATCTAATTATATGCTCTTTCTCTCCTCTCTCTTTCTCTCCTCTCTCTTTCCCCCTCCCGCTTCGGTTTCCGTCACACTCCCCCTCTTCCTCTCCCTGTTGTCCCCTCTCTGAACCCTCTCCCCTCTCTCTTCTACGAACTTGCTCCTTCTCACTCCCCTCTTACTCCACCTAACTCCCCCGATCCCTCACCCCATCACCCCCTCCTCGAATCCCCTCTCCCTCTTTCTCCTCTCTTGCACCCTCCTCTCGTTCTATATATCCTCGTCAATCATGGTATCAGCGACATTAAATATACTTAATGACCTATTCTCAGACCTCCCCGATATGCACACACAATTTCATACCAATCGGGTCACCCATCTGTTTAATGATCTTGCCTTATGTTGCTTAACCTTAACCTAGCGGTATGAAATATACTGTATGACCTATTCTCAGACCTACCCGATATACACACTTTCATATAAATCGGTTCACCCATCTATATAATGACCTTACCTAACGTTGCTTAACCTTAACCTACCGGGATAAAAAGTCCTATGTCCGTTTCCTGGTTCTAAGCTACCTCCCCACCAATTTTCAGCCGAATCGGATAGGCCGTTCTTGAGTTATAAAAGTTTTATAGTGATTGTATGTCCAATCCCGCCGATAGATGGCGCTGTTCATAATGTAAATCACGCTAACATCGTAAATTACTGTCTAATGATATTCGATAATGAAAGTTCTTAGTGTTTCGCATCTTTTATTGTTGCGGATGTGATACAATACCTACACACTACCTGGACTTGGGGAGTTTCATTAAAATTTCATGAACTGGCTTTTAAATAAAATGAAATGTTATTTTTCCCTTGCCTATTTCTTTCCTAATCTAGTTTGGACTCGCACGGGAATTACAGATTTTAACTTTTCAAAGATATATAATGTCATATTGGTATCAGCAAAGTACTTAGAACAATACAGAAATCTAATGAAAATTTCCTGGGTGTACCGGAATGGCTTACCCCTTACAAAAATTGACCCTTCGCCACTGCCATATCTTATGCAAACTAAATGTCTGCTCAGTCCCTATTGTATATAGCGTAATAATATCTTAATGATTAACTGATCAGTCTATAATTACCCTATTTATATACAACCGAAATTACGTGGTAATATGTGCAAGTAATGTTTCACTGCTTAGCCCCTATGAAACATAGCGTGATGTTTTATATACCAATTTATACCCCTACTTCTACACAACACATCAGTGAAAGTCCTATCAAAATCCATCCACGGGTTTTCGAATGATGCCTGGACAAACAGAACGACAGACAGACAGACAGACAGACAATAATTCCAAAAAAAATTGTTTTGGCCTCTATGTCGATAGTATAGTATCCCCACATAGAAATTTTGGAAAAATATTCAATGTACAGAAAAAGTGCTCTGAGTTTTATTATAGTATAGAAGATAGATAGAAGATTTCGTTTAAGGTATATCCCTAACACGAAATTGTGGCATATACTGACTACTATGTACTAGCTCAATATAAAATAGGTATGAAATTTACTTTGCAAAAATATTTTTTTTTACCTATTCTAAAATGCTTCGTTGTGCAAAAAAATCATGTTTATCCATCTAGAACATCTCAGTTTTTCGACCAAAAACATACGGAATAGCTGTCATATATCGTTATAAATATAAATAGTAAATATAGGCAAACCAGAGGCTAACAACTTGAGTGATCAATTAAATTAATAAGAGCACCGACTCTCAGTGATTACCGCAATGTAAACGAATTTTGACAATATTTTGTATAGATAGCCTCAGGTAATTATTTCCATGGCATTTTAAAATAACTACATCAAATTAATGGCCATTTAGGTTATAATGAACAATGAGCATCTTGAAAGCAGCTGATAAAGAGCAATTGTTTATACCTACTTTCTTGATGATCGACACTAATAACTGGCTATTTTAAATGTTAACCACAAGTTTTTTTTTCAGTAAGTATAGATAACTGATCTTTAAAATATTTATAGATATTAAAATTATTATCAAAGTAATTACTGGAATCGGATAATTAGTCCAGTAACAATGATATCAACTTTCAAAATTTCGGTGTGTAGTACAAATGAATCTTATTGGCCATTTGGGTTGCTTAACTCTGCAGAAATCTCCCGTGGACCAGAAAAAAAATAAGGTGATATAAACTTACCCCACTCGAAAACCCGAACAGCAATGAGAAGGCTGGGAAGCATGCTCCCTGACAAAATGCTGCAATAGATCCCACCGTTATCAGATGCCATTCTGGTCCGTTTAATTTCAACAGTTGCCAGTCACTTACTGGCTTAACTTCCTTGAGTAATCAGTACAAAATAAACAGGTTATAACAAAATAAGTATTTTGATTCATTCATAATGTCGAAATTGTAACAACTAGGTACTAAGCTTTTGTATAACCATAACCTTTTTATCACGCGGAGGTGAAGATCTCTCCCGGCACATGTGCGGGTCCATCGGGGTATGTGGGATTCTTATCCACTAAAGCCCCTGCGGCTATCGTTTCGGTATATCAGAGGAGGCATCAGGGCACCAGGAACCCCTCAGTGCCTTGCCTTTGACCTCGCCGCCGGGGGGTGCATTGTATCCCCCCAGGAACCAGACACGGTGCTCACAAGGAAGGGGGTCGCATGCATGCCGCCGTCCTCCTCGGAGTCGCTGCCAGCCGTACTCAATGGATATCTTAGGGCCCACACCCCGAACGTCTAGTGACTCCAATGGGTATAACCACACCCTTAGGACTTAAGCTAAGGGTGCGGTTTTAGCTACAATAGGTACCGTTTATATACACACAAATTATGTTTGCGGATAGGACAGTCTTCGTGTACTATTAATATTTTGGTATGTTATATTGGCTTGTTACAGAGTTTTGTATGATAGATTTATCTTCTAAACGCACACCTACTTAAACCAGAGTCTTCGGACGCCAGATGGTAAATGGGACTGGTTAAAATATTATAAGAATTTAGCGCTTTTAATATCAAACAAGAAAACAATTTGCCAGCGTAACTTAGTAAGAAATAGTGAAGAAACCATCGGCCCATACAAGAACACTACTTTTACAAAACTGACTGACAAAAACTTACGTCATCATCTTCATTTTCATCATCTTCAGATTTTAGATCGGTGTTGTACACGATATTGGTTAATCCCATTGACATAGCAGAACAAATGGAATCTCTCGGCTTTGTCCAATCAAGGGAATCTGTGAAAACATAAATAAATTAGTGTTGTGTAAATTAGTGTTGTGTCTTTTTAATTTAAGTAAACACACACTGGCCATACAAAAATTTCTTACCTCTAACTTCGGTTAAAAATTTTAGCTCTTTGGCTTGCTGGTTTTAACGCAAACAATGTTTAATCATAATCATTTATTTGTAAAGTTATTTTACACGCCAGTTCATTTAAGTCGATACAGTCAATCCAAATCACAAATTACATATTAATTTCATAAGAAAAACATTAATTAGCAATACTAATCTCTTTATAATATCTCTTTATATAGGTTTGTCTTATTTATTTTAGCTAGTGTGGTGAAAATGTTATGTTATTATTGTACCTGCCTTTTTTATTGGAATTAACTCTGTCCACCTTCCTATTTGATAATCTCCTAACGTCGGTCTGTGGTGGTAATACATCACCAACGTTTTCGTTACCCTCTGCCTCTTCCGGTAATACTATTTCTTCACGAGCATTATCCTCATTGCCAGTTGTTACTAGATTATAATAGAATCCTAAAGGGAAGTTATAATTGTATAAGTATGTATAATAACAATTTTAAGTGAAAACATGTAATGACATCGACTAGAAGACAATTTTACCTTTTGCTGCCATCAGTTCCTCATGTGTCCCCGCTTCTACTATAGCTCCTTGATCCATGCAAATAATACGATTCGCGTTCACTATTGTACACAACCTAGAAACAGATATTTTTTTCATTTCACAACAATTTCATTTCAGAACCTAATCCTGAGGGAAGATTCTTTAAAAAAGAGGAGTGAAAAACAGAACAGTAAAGATTTTCCGTAAATTTAGTAGTTCGAGCTATGTATTCTGTGGTTCGAGCTCTATCTCCTAATGCCTCATCTTTGTATTGAATTAACACGTCAAAGCTGGAAGTCATGCGCCGCAATGTTGTATCATTTGTATGAAAATCAGTAGGTACACCTACTTGGCTTGACACCTACAAGGAGTCAAGCCTTTTCACATTTAGGCTTCTACCTAAAGCCATTTCTTAAAGTCTCTAGGGAAGATCCAATCGGTGATTGAGGTAAACTGCCAAGCAGTCGTACGGCTTCATCCTAAAGAAAACTTATGTAAAACATAGGAAGTCGTGACGCTCATAATATCCAAAAAGCATCGTGTTTATCACTCGCTCGATTATGCTATCTGACTAAAATATAATCTGTCTGATATGTCACCTGCCGCTCGGAGTGCGGTTCCAGCGCCGACGTGGCCTCGTCCAGCAGCAGCCCCGCCGGCTGACCGGCACAAGATACTACAGTATACACTGACCTGTGCGAGACAGTGATCGTGGTGCGTCCCCTGCTGGCGCGGTCGAGCGCGGCCTGCACCTGCCGCTCGGAGTGCGGGTCCAGCGCCGACGTGGCCTCGTCCAGCAGCAGCCCCGCCGGCTGACCGGCACAAGATACTACAGTATACACTGACCTGTGCGAGACAGTGATCGTGGTGCGTCCCCTGCTGGCGCGGTCGAGCGCGGCCTGCACCTGCCGCTCGGAGTGCGGGTCCAGCGCCGACGTGGCCTCGTCCAGCAGCAGCCCCGCCGGCTGACCGGCACAAGATACTACAGTATACACTGACCTGTGCGAGACAGTGATCGTGGTGCGTCCCCTGCTGGCGCGGTCGAGCGCGGCCTGCACCTGCCGCTCGGAGTGCGGGTCCAGCGCCGACGTGGCCTCGTCCAGCAGCAGCCCCGCCGGCTGACCGGCACAAGATACTACAGTATACACTGACCTGTGCGAGACAGTGATCGTGGTGCGTCCCCTGCTGGCGCGGTCGAGCGCGGCCTGCACCTGCCGCTCGGAGTGCGGGTCCAGCGCCGACGTGGCCTCGTCCAGCAGCAGCCCCGCCGGCTGACCGGCACAAGATACTACAGTATACACTGACCTGTGCGAGACAGTGATCGTGGTGCGTCCCCTGCTGGCGCGGTCGAGCGCGGCCTGCACCTGCCGCTCGGAGTGCGGGTCCAGCGCCGACGTGGCCTCGTCCAGCAGCAGCCCCGCCGGCTGACCGGCACAAGATACTACAGTATACACTGACCTGTGCGAGACAGTGATCGTGGTGCGTCCCCTGCTAGCGCGGTCGAGCGCGGCCTGCACCTGCCGCTCGGAGTACGGGTCCAGCGCCGACGTGGCCTCGTCCAGCAGCAGCACCGCCGGCTCCCGCAGCAGCGAGCGCGCGATCGCGATGCGCTGCTTCTGACCGCCAGACAGCGACGCGCCACGCTCACCTATCACTGTGTCGTAGCCCTGCTCCGATATTAGAATTCATTTATTCAATGAATTCAAAGAACTTTTCAAAATATTTTCATACTAACTTTAGCCAAATTTGTGATAAAATCGTGTGCGTATGCCATCTCTGCGACTCGTTGCACTTCCTCTTTAGTTGCTTCCGGACATCCAATAGCTATATTTTCAAAGATCGTTCCACGAAATAAAACTGGTTCTTGACCAACTACACCTGTATATTAACAATTATGAGTTATATTTTATTATTGACCGAATCTATAAGTTTAGATAGATAATCAAAATACAGCTGACCTAGAGATGATCGCAGCCAGCTTAGATTAAGGTTCCGCACATCTTTTCCGTCGAGTTTGACCGACCCTAATTGAGGGTCATACAACCTTTGCAATAATTGTAGGATGGTGGATTTTCCACAGCCAGAAGACCCAACTAATGCGACACACTCTCCGGGCTTGATGTGTAATGAAAAGCCATTTAAAATCTGTCGATTAAAAGAATTTTAAACAAGGGCACAATCAAATATTCTAGATTAGTATACTTGGATTATTTTTTTAAGAGTAGAAAACATATTTGTATCCATTCATACTGTAATTAAATGTTTACTTTTTACATAATAACACTTAAATTAAGATACCAAGCTAATTTCCATTGTTACTATAAAAAAAAACATCATGGCCGCGCGGAATGGTGGCAAGAACACTGGCTGCATTTCCTCGCTGAGTTGCAATGCTGATTCTTTGAGCGAGAAAAGAGCCAGCACTCTTGTCACCAGTGGAGGCGATCAGTCAAAGAGAAGTTCGTTGAAAAAAAAATATTGTGCTGGAGTTACATGGACCAAACGCTTCCACAGCAAGCGGCACAAATATGACCAGAGAGACGTACTTGTGCCGCTTGCTCAGTTCAACCTTCTCCGCCACAGTGACCACCTTAGAAATCGCGTCCTTGGGGTGGGACAGTGTATTGACACACGTAGCATCTTAAATAAGGGCGCGTTCCCTCTCCCAGGGAATCAGTGTCATGCCATCAGGTCTCTTGCAATCATTGCGAAAACCTCCTAATGGCTCCAAGAGTGAAGGAACGTGGATAATCGCAAGAGCCCTTTTGATGATATCGTTGAGAGAGCTGTGGTGGGAAAATCTCCCCATGTAGCCTGGACTGATCCACCTCCACTCCGCACGGACATCTGTGCTCCATCCATGATTCTTATAGCAATAATCAGTACCTTTACTTCTGATCTTGACGGGTAACTAAAGTGAACACTTTCCAAGCTGATTTCTCCAATTACTCTCCGAGGTGCTAAACCTCCTTCTTTTAGACTATCTATTTTGGGTTCTTTCTCTATCAGTTGAAATATACTGGCACCTGCGCCTCTTGCTGTTGCAAATACTTCTACGTGAGGCACACATAGCGTCAAGGACTGCGTAGCCATGTATGTAGTAAACAAAATCTGGAAAGTAAGGATCAGAATATAAATAATGATATTTCTAATCACAGTTGTAAGGCTTGTGGGATAAGATCCATTAAAAAGAAATAAGTGTACAAAGATTCAGCATGCTTAATTTTTAATGTCCGTAATCAGTCACTTACACTATACACGACTCCAACTATATACTTTCGTTCATCATCCGGTTTGTCAATATCATTAATAATAAGTCTAGTTCCGTATGCAAAACCAATTGCATTTAGTGAGAATGTAAGCACCCAGTTGAACCCATTCCCTAGGCCGGTAAATAGCCCTCGCTCGCGTCCCTGTTGCTCCGCTGGCTGTAGTAGTTTTGTGTATCTGTAAGTTCAGAATAATTCGCTAATTAAAATAACTAGCTAGTAAGCAGTATCCACCAGCATTTGATTATAATATACGTCTCGATAAGGCGTTGTCTTGTGCGCTTCTTGGTGCATCCCGAGTGGAAAAAAAGTTAATAACTGGTGGTACATACGTAATTATAAAGGAATTAAATAGGTATCTTGATAGATTTGCCTATTATAATCATACAAACACGGCCTTCCTAGAATTAATTCGATAAATGTTTAATATTATGATTATTTTACTGAAAAGTCACTACAAGTTTCGTGTTGCGCACCACTTCATTGCGTCACTAGTAGCACGCTGAGTGGCACGCCACGCTACCCTACGCGAATGGGCACTCCCTAGAATTGCTTAGAATGTTGATGCTAGTAGCAAGTTATATGCCGGATCACATATCAGGTTAAGTGTCACGTTGCTTAGGTGGCACCGGGCCCGGCAAGCGTGTCGGAAATCGCGTAATGACTGTGTCAATAAGTTCTCGAATTTACATGAACCAGTAGACATCCATACTCACCTATCTACTTCCTTGTTTTCTCCATTAAAAGCTACAATAGTTCTGACAGATTTCAGTACTTCTTCCGCTTGTTTTCCAGCTTGACTATACGATTCCATTTCAGATATAGATGACTTAGTTTGGTACTGAAATAAGCGAAGAAGAAATAATTAGCAAATCCAAAAGTATCCAAAAATGAAATAACATATTCTTTAATACCTACATTTGTTAAAACAATGGCAACTGCAACGGAAAATGGCATGACGGACATACATGCGAGGGTTAACTCCCAACCTAGCGGGAAAACTGTACATAAGCAGATAATAGATGCTCCAACGAGATTTGATACCACTGCCAGCTTCTCCCCCATGCCTTCCTTGATACTCATCAAATTCCTGTCAAATGCATACAGTTTTTAGATTTCTTGTTAAATCAGAGCTTCATTACTTAAAACATGACATACATAATATAAGGTACTACTTACTCTGACATTTTCGAAGCCAAATTAAATTCGGAATCCGTGTCGAACCAAGACATGCCCTGTCGAAGCACTGCCTTCAAGAATAACATTCTTATTCGGGTAATCTAAAACGGTAAGTTTACTCTTTTTCATTTCAATCGATATATTCAATAAAGATATATATATTTTTATACTAATACTCAATTTAAGAAAACCATCTAACAACCTTGTAAGCGATATTTTCAAGCTGACAGCAAAGCTAAAATTATGGCGGCTTTTAGCAGCTCAGAGCTCTTGGTCCATACTCTTTGGAAAATTACCTGCCGCAAGGCGCTCCATGAGATGAGACCAACAGATAGAATGCAGAATATGAGAGCGATGCCGATGCTAAGAAATAGCCCTATAGCCATCGCCTGTGCGTCTTCTATGAGAGCGGCCATGTTCTCTTCATGGGTTGCATTAAATCTTTATGGAACAGACGAATAAATTCAACAGCTAATTAGTTTTTCTTGAAAAACTTACAATTATGTATTATTTGCTGTACATAATCGTTACTTTGTTTTGATAGCTTCGGCTATAGTTTATGTTGTAAGTACAATAGCTTTTTTACAAATTTGGATTTTAAAATTCATTATAGGGTAAAACTCGGTAATACGCCCCACTTGACAAAACGCCCCATTGGACTTGCACTCAAACAAACAAAGCTATGTGGCTCCCTTGTAACCGCTCGTGTACTCATCAGTCACCCGGCAACGTGGATTATGTTCGCGATTGATTTCTATTATTTGATAAAAAATATTGAGAATTTTAAATTATTGCCGTTCCTACAATTTGTGAGTTTCAAACAATTTTGTATATCTATACTGCTATGGTTTTTACACCGAAATAATCCGCACTGTAGTGAAACGCTTGAAGTCACCTTTGTTTTTTTATTGTTTCGTCCGTTATGACCTTGAACTTTGAGCATTTGAGCATTTTATAATACAGGTTGGGGCATATTACTCAATGGTCGTAATACAAAACGCCCCACGTAAGGTAAAAGTAATATATATGATAAGTCCAATATCTTTAGGGAATGCTCAGATTACTGTGCCTTAACGTTGGGAAATAACTTAATTACCTATGTTCCTCAATAAAAACTTTGATTATATCTAAAGTATTTTATTTCTAATAAATATTTTATTGAATGGTGGGGCGTATTACCGAGTTTTACGTACCTACAGAGACCTAGCGGAAACAATACATAAGTACAAAACAACTTGATTTCAAACCATAAGGATCCTGAAACAGTTTCAGTGATCATCCAGGTGATCAGAGTGGAATAGACCTTTGAATGGAATTAATTAGTCTACTTTGATCACCTCCGAATCATATTACCTGTCTATTTTGTTCACCTTGGAAATAAATCACCTGGGTGAATAGTAGCGACTACGATTTTTATTTTTTATTTTGTGTCTTTAAATGACCCAACCGATGAGTCCAACTGGGCCTGTCCAACCGGGCAGCGTTCCGGAAACTACCTGATATCTTCTCATCCGAAATTCCGCAGTGCCTGAAGATGAATTTCTTTAACCAGTGTGTGTTGCCAGTGATAACACATGGTACTGAGACGTGGTCCTTAACAGCTGACCTTTTAGAGAACTTCAGAGTCACACAATGAGCTATGGAGAGAACTATACTCGGAGTTTCTTTGTGCGATAAACTCCGGAATGACGTGACCCACCGAAGAACTAAAGTCACCGACATAGCTCTCAGAATTTGCAAGTTGAAATGCCAATGTGCAGGCCACATCGCTCGAAGAGCCAATAGCCGATGGGAAATAAAGGTTCTCGTCACATCGCAGGCAACCGGTGGATGCAAAAGGCTAACTGTCGTTCAGTATGGCGGTCAATAGCCTTTTGCATCCCCCGGTTGCCTGCGATGCGTACAATGTCATCGGTCCACCTAGTGGGAGGCCTGCCTACGCTGCATCTTAAAGTTCGTGGTGGCTAGTCGAGAACCTTTATTTCACATCGGCTATCGGCTCTTCGAGCGATGTGGCCTGCACATTGGCATTTCAACTTGGAAATTCTGAGAACTATGTCGGTGACTTTAGTTCTTCGGTGAATCACGTCATTCCGGAGTTTATCGCGCAAAGAAACTCCGGGCATAGTTCTCTCCATAGCTCATTGTGTGACTCTGAGCTTCTCTAAAAGGCCAGCTGTTAAGGACCACGTCTCAGTACCATGTGTTATCACTGGCAACATACACTGGTTAAAGAAATTCGTCTTTATGCACTTCGGAATTTCGGATGAGAAAATATCAGGTAGCTTCCCGAACGCTGCCCATCCGAGTTGGATTCATCGGTCGGGTCATTTAAAGACACAATATAAAAAATAAAAATCGTAGTCGCTACTACCCATGTGATTTGATTCCAAGGTGATCAAAATAGACTAATTAATTTCCATTCAAATCACCCAGCTAAAATCACCCTGGTGATTTGATTCCGAGGTGATCAAAGTAGACTAATTAATTTCCATTCAAATCACCCAGCTCCAATCACCCAGGTGATTTGATTCCGAGGTGATCAAAGTGGAATAAATTGTTCCGCTCAAATCACCCAGGTGATTTGATTCCGAGGTGATCAAAGTGGAATAAATTGTTCCACTCAAATCACCCAGCTCAAATCACCCAGGTGATTTCATTCCGAGGTGATCAAAGTGGAATAAATTGTTCCACTTTAATCACCCAGGTGATATCAACCAGGTGATCAAAGTAGAATAGACCATTTTTAAAGGTTTCTTCTAAAAGATTGCAAATATTAAGGAAAGAAAAATAGACTTTCATTAAAAAAGTACTGCTTCATTGTTCACTACCTTTACTTACAGTCTCCTGCCGCCTCCGAAAGTTGAAGTTAGCGGTAGGTAGCTGCTGAGCCGATCGTGGAAGGTAGTTCTCTCTACGAAGGAAGTAGTGAGCTCACCGATCTGAATGAGATTGTAACACACCCCGCTGCCGCTCAGCAGTCCAAAAATTACTCCGAAAATAGTTGCCATTAACTCAACCCATGTTGCATAACGAAACTGTGAATAAAAAAGAAAAGTTTATCTTATGTTCTCAATTGAAAACGTACTAGTACTGAAATGGCATCGTTGCCAATTTGTCATAGAAAGAATATAAGTAATATAATGGGTCCAGGGGCCCAGCAAATCATTCATAACATTATGATATACTTATATTCTTTCACCACCATAGTGTCAGATATTCTGCAGCAGCTCAGGAAACTTGGACAGAACAAGAACTAATTGATGTCTCAGGTGATGAACGAGTATGTAATGCAACTGTCTATAAGCAGTCATCACGTCTATATTCCACCAAGCAAATATTTTGCGCATCACATCACAACTTTTGCAACATATTTACAAAGTATTAAAAAAAGAAACTTACAATCTGGAAATATGATAATTTGAGCGCAGCAGGTTTGACTTTGCTGTAATAAAAAAAATTAGGATTACGTTAAATCAAGAAGCTTATAAAAGTTTGCTTAATATGGATGACATCAGTTAGTGTTTTGATTGAGTTGAAACTGTATATTGCGTATGTGCATTACACGCGACCGGAGTTACCATTTTATCAAATCATCAGCATCCTACCTCAGTTTCGACCAGGCCTCTGAAACTCCTAAATTTAGAAGCTATCTAATTGCGGCTTTACACAAAGCAATTATTATTTTGTACCTATTAAGATATTAAATATATTTGTTTTGTATTTCTATACCTAATGGAAAAAAGCTCTAAAAGTTTATAGTATTTTCCCATGGTCCCGCAACATTTCTGCAGCTGATTATATTCTCAGCTTCTTATAGAAGCACACTCACTCACGACATCCTTGCTTTGGTGCAAATTAAAGTATACCCATCATCTATACCTAATCGAATTCACCCTGATAGAATAGGTACACTGAAACATTGTATTTTGTCTACAGGTGTTCCAGGTAGATCCTTGATAAAATTATCTAAAATCTAAAATCTAGATTTAAAATTCCGCGTTTAGCAGAAAAGGTATTAATTTTATTTGTTACATTGAATATCGGGTCTTCCAGCTTCAATTTGAGGTTAGCTCTGAGAATCAGTGCTGGATCCGGTGGCCATACCGCCGATCCAGCTATATGCTGAGTAGCCAACTCCATTTGCTATAACAGTGGCGACATGGTGGCGACTTACCATTATCATAGTCATTTATTTCATATTTTATTTTTATTACATATAATATTTTGGCTTGACGTTTCGGCCGATTAAAATAAACTTTGATAATGGAACGCGAAAGTCTAAAAGTATTTATTATAATAGTTATTAAAGTTATTGTTATTTTTATAAAGGTTTTTGCTAATAAATATGTTTTCTTCTTGTATCTAATAATTTAATGAGACACACAAAACTCCCTTTGGAACTCATCCAGATTTGTAAGAAATCTAGTAAACTCAAGTCATAATAGTAAAACTGTTATAATTTAGGTATAATTTTGACTTATCATAATTGGGATCAGATCATCATTACATTTAGTAAGATAGTCAAAAGTCTAACAATCGTCTGTTAATATCGACAGTTCCAATGCGATTTTTTTAAAATACTTTAGCTATACAAGTATAGGGCTAGGCCCGCATTGCGAAGATATCGCGCGGTGTTTTATCGCAATATTCTGTATTATAGAATCTCTGCAAATACTTATAAAGATACCATGTATCGGTATAAGTGGTTTGAACATATTGTGTGCCATAAAAACTCTGTAGTTTGAGACAAATTTGACGCGGTGCGATAAAGTGCAAGTGATTCGCGTCGATATTTTGTTTACTGTGGAACAGTATGACGTTAACCGCATTACTAAAAAAATCACGCGAAAGCTGCGCGGGAGGCGCGAGTCATTGTAAAATATTTTAGTTCAGTAATCTGTATATTATTATGTGTCTCGCCCAAAGTTTGCCGGTATAACTAAAAATCGCGACAAATTTTATTCGCAGTGCATGACAGTGGAACCCAGCCCGTGTACCTTACACGGAATTTAAACCGTGCAGTGAAATTTCGCAGTGCGACATTGTATTTTAAATATTCATTGAAAAAAAATTCAATAGTACCTTGCAACGCAAGCACTGTCTTAAATTAAATAAAAAAATCCAACATCGTTGACGTCATCTCTTAAATTATGATACATCCAATCCATAATGTAGTTTAGAAATATAAATGTCTAATATATGCAATAAAATTTCAAAAGTTCCTGGCCATAAAAGAATGTGTTTATAATGTGAATAAATACATAGGTGCTGAATGCTGGACCTGAGTTAGATTAGTAGATAGCTGGAAATTCCAGCTTAGAATTATTTATAACCAGAAAGAAATATAATACGTACGTAAAAGTAAAGTCACTAGTGAGAAGTTCAAAATTAGTGGAATCGAATAAATATCCATTAATACAACTACATGTTCCTAAGTAGCCAAATAGATCTTGAAATAATCCAAGAAACCAGGATTACCTTACCTTATGGCTTCATTTTTGGCCGGTTGTTTCAGTAAAGGAGTGTGAACCACCTCACACTTCTCTTCCATAGTTATACACAATTTGTGTTTAACAGAGAAACACGGCTGCTTGGTATCATCGGTGAGAGCTGACCAGGAAGCTTATAAATGGCTTACATAACTAAAGCGAGAACTACATGAAAACGCTTAGGAAAAATATACTTTCTATACATAATTATAAGATCTTTATTAGACTACTTCGCGTCAAGGAAAAAATAATCTCAAAATAGAAATCTCTTCTGATCGTACTTTTCGTAGAACAACGCGAGATTGCCAGCTGAGAAAAATTATAGACAAATAGGTATTTAACAAGAATAAAAAATATGTAAAAATTTCAATACATACATAGTTTATTAGGTACGTGTATTGGGAATAAGGGTAAATCGATGAATATCGCAAGAGAATGTATATAAGATTTGCCGAAATTGTAAACGCGTGAGATAAAGGGAGCTTGTGAGTTGACTGTGATGATACCGTACCTACATAATAATATGGCAACGTGGCTTGACGGGTTAAATTTAAGCAACACCTACATAAATTCAAATATTAAATAAAAGTAACAAGTTGTAAAACGTCAATGATTTATGCTGTAAACAAAATGCACTGCGCAATGAACTTAACTTTTAACTATAAAATACTATGGAGATGCGGTAAAACAAGCCTATCCCACAAAACAGACAGTAATGAAACTAATCATAAGCTGGTTCAGTTGATTACAGTTGGTTATATACAACCAACTATAATCATACATAGTATAGTATTGAGCCAAATAGACCACAAACAAACGTTGATATGTACAAAATTATCGAAAGTTAAAATCTCGTTCCTTGAAACGGCTCTTTCCTCCCATTTTAAAACCTTCTCGACTCGCTCCCTACATATTTCGAGGTAATTAGGACTTTTCTTCTATTGATCTTTAAAATCCGGGGCGCTAACTTGTTATCACGGCACTAATCTTAGTGTAAGAAAGATCTGAGAATAGGTCCTCATAAAGGAATATTATATATAGAGAAAACCATGCAACTTTAGTCAATAAATATACCGACTGGGAGAGCTTGAAGCACGATTTGGATTCCGCAGTGATCCTAATAGCGCCCCTGAAAACCACACAACAATTAGAATTAGAAGTAAGGACTTTTGTAACAAATATCCAACAGTGTGCTTGGAAAAACACACCCGATTCAAAAAAGAAATCCGGAATCATAAATTACCCAATAGAAATCCGAAACCTTATACTCGTAGTTGAAAAAAGAAACAAAGGCAGAGGTGGCAAAGGACTAGATATCCACTCGACAAAACAGTTTTAGACAAACTAACAATGCAATTAAGTAGGGAAATTAAGAAATTTCGCGATGAATCCACTCATACTTACCTTACTCAGCTAGTGATCGTACAACCGACTATTCACTGTGGAAAGCCACTAAAAGTTTTAAAAAACCCATCACGCAGATTCCCCCAATTAAGGAAAGGAACGGGCAGTTGGCTATAAATAATGAGCAAAATGCAATTATATCTAAATCAAATTATAGATTTGCAAATCATTTTTAGAAGAAAATTTTCAACCAAATCAGGCTGAAAATGAGATTACTCTTGATGCAATAATAGAAGACAAAAGAAGTACACAAGGAAATTCAACTTCTAAACAAGAAAACATCCCCAGGTTATGATCTCATCACCGGGGAAGTCCTTAGCAATCTTCCTCGTAAAGCAATAGTAAAACTCACTACACTTATAAATGCTTCGTTTAGATCTATATCGGTGGTCTATATCGACCCCTAGACCCTTTGCAGGTTGTCATAGACCCGACAACCTGCAAAGGGTCTACGTCAGCGAAAAAAAAATTTGGGGGTCCATGAAATGAAAATTCGGGTCCACGATAGTGGATCTCAACACATACCCTGATAGTACCTATTTACTTACATCTTACTATCTTATAATATCAAGACATATACATTATTTATAAAATTACCTATGAAGTAAAAAAAATATTATATATGGCATATGTTCGTTTTATTATGAATCAAGAAATCTACGAAGAACTGCTCTTTGCAAGAACTTTGATAACCGACACTAAAGGTGAATCAATATTTCATGTTTTAAATTTTAAAGGATTACTTCATTGAAAAAGCAATTCCTTTATCAAATATAATATCAGTAGCTAGCTGGGGGGGGGGGGGGGGGGTAGGTAAGTAGGGGGTCTACCCAACACGGAAAAACATGGCAAGTGGTCTACGACACAAAAAAGTTTGGGGAACTCTGGTTTAGATTAAAATACGTACCCGATATGTGGAAAGTGGATGAAGTTATTATGATACCAAAACCTAGTAGCAAAAAAATGAAGCCACTTCATACATGCCGATTTCGCTGTTACCAATAATGTCAAAATTATTCGAAAAGCTCTTATTAAGACGCTTAAAACCAATTATAGAAGAATAAGATCTTATTCCTGACTATCAGTTTGGCTTTAGGGCAAAGCAGTCCACGATAGACCTAGTTAATAGAATTACTAATATTATTGAAAAAACGTTAGAAGAAAAAGAAGTATGCTCTACAGATTTCCTGGATGTAGCCCAAGCATTCGATAAGGTGTGGCATCAAGGTCTTGGAGTCTTACATTTCAGAAAGAAAGTTCAGAGTAAGACAGGAAAATTCTTATTCTGATCTTAAGCACATCAAAGCAGGAGTACCACAAGGAAGTGTGTTAGGTCCGGTCCTGTACTTACTATAGAAAGAAAGAAGAAAAGAAAGAAAAAACATTTATTCAGCGACATCTAAATCTAACTTATCTATTACAATTTTTATTTTAAAAAATGCCGTTGAAGGGTTATCCACTCAGCATGTGCCGTTGCCCCTATACACCTGTGATTTTACAAAGCTAGAAAACAACACCATTGTAACCTTTGCTGACGCCACTGCCATTATGGCTACAGGTGTTACACACGCGGAAGCAGTGGAAAATGTTCAAATTGCCGTAAACACCATTTGTAACTGGACAAAAAAAAACTCAACGAATCCAAGTCAGTTCATATTGATTTCATTCACCAATAAAAAATCAATCTATCATCCGGTATACATAAACAATCGTGTTATACCCTATGAGAATACCGCCAAATACCTTGGCATGACACTCGATACAAAGCTTCGCTGGAAGGCTCATGTCAAAAACAAACGCGAAGAGTTAGGCCTTCACTACAAGAAAATGCACTGGCTTCTCGGTAAACACCCCATGCTGTCAGTGCATAACAAAATACTCCTGTACAAACAAGTCCTAATGCCAGTGTGGACTTATGGTATACAGCTGTGGGGCTGTACCAAAGAAACCAATATAAACAAAATACAACGCTTCCAAAATAAAGTACTCAGAGGAATTGTAAATGCGCCCTGGTACATTAGAAAAAACGACCTCCATCGGGACCTCAAATTGGATTTCGTGGCAAAAGTTATCGAGGACTATGCTGAAGCTCATGAACATCGGCTTCATCATCATGTGAATGTCGAGGCTATACAGCTCGACAACACGGACATAGTGAGAAGACTGAAAATAACAAAACCTTTTGAGTTAGTTTAAGTGTTAAACTAGTGCAGTATAGTGTAGTGTAGAACACAAGAACAAAGTGTCTTCGCCTTAATAGAGACAATAAGAAAAGTGCCATTGGACACATTCTTAATCTAATATAATTTATTCGTTTAGGTTAAAGTACAATTGCTGATTAGCCATTAAGCTAGATTGTAATTTATTTGGTGTTACCACAAGGAACATCATTAAGAGAAAAAAAAGGTCCTAGGAAATTGAACAAAAATCAATGTCTAGGTACATTATGTACCTAGACATTGATTATGTAAGCTATTAAACCTTAAGAATAAATAATCTAACCTTATATATTTAGAAATGTATAAATCGGGGAGTGCTAAATGGGTTTAGGTATGTAGGCGTTAATACAGGGTGTTCCTGTCCGATTTGTATGAGGAATATTTGCATTCCTGGTACAACACAATACAAAAATAATAAATAATGCACTCATTAATGCTTAAATTATTACTTAACAGGAGGAATAATACAGCAGCAACAGCGCAGCACCAGAGGACTTAGTGTAGGTATTCGATTTACCAACAATACGTTATCTATCACTTGCGTTAGCGTTTCTCCATATAGTTTATATGGACGTCTCACTTACGCGATTGCTACGTATTGTTTATAAAACGAATACACTTACTCCTCAGGATACAGGACGCCGATTTATTAACCTGCAAGTTTTCATTTTTTATGTTCAACCTGGTGTCAAAGTAGTTCAAGTTCCCGTTCGACCTCAGACTAAGCTTAACGACTGCTGTCTAAATGACAACAACCAGGACCACTATTTACGTGTAATTCGAAAAACGTAGACGCTCAGTTCAAATTCCACTAAACGGTCACCCATCTAAGGACTGACCTTGACTGACATTTCTTAACCAACTGATAGGTTACCGAACAGTGATTACTCTTTCTTATAAGCTTTCATGAGTATTAAGCTCAACGGCCGGTGATTCTGATCTGCACCACGTGAACCGCATAAGCGCGATCACGCGTCGACCGCCGACGGATTAAATAGTTTTTGAAGTTTTACCGATAAAACTCAAGCATCATGGAGAAACGGGAGGGGCCAGAAAATAATTGATTGGGAGAAAATAACAACAACATACAATTAACATTAAAAAATATCTATTATAAACTAAATATGCGGTAACAGCTCAGTGGGCGAGTGCTTGAATTGGAAACAATGTGCGCAGGTTCAAACCCCGGCTCGCACCACTGATTTCTTTAATGCAAATCGTCTTTGGGCGATTGCCGATTGTTACTAGCTTTCGGTGAAGGATAACATCGTGAGGAAACCTTGTGCATGTCTGAGAATGCAACTAGCTTTCGAATGACGTGTGAAGTCCGCCAACCCGCACTTGGCCATTGTGGTGGACTATGGCCTCAGTCCCTTCATCTTGGCCCGTGCCCAACAGTGGAATAAACAAGGGCTGGTATTATTATATAAACTAAATACCCACCCACCAATGTTTGCGCGAACTTGCGATGATCGCGTAATCGCGTATATACATATACCCCGTTTTTCTTTACAAAATCAAAATCGTAGCAATAAATGTATGAATATATGAGTGATGGCTGACCGGTGGCCAGCCAAAGAGAATTGGTAAGGTTGAATATGACATAATGAACCCTCGGTACTCCTGTATTCGAACATTTATTGCTACGATTTTGATCTTGTGATTTATTGCTACGATTTTGAGCAAATGATTACATTTGCTCCGCGTCAACAGTCTTGGCACTATACCCCGTTTTTCTTCACAAGATCAAAATCGACCTCAGGACGAGTATCGTTGATCGTTGTATGTTTCGACCTCAGGACGAGTTGCATCTCACTGTAATCAGTGAGATGCAACTCACTGTAATCAGTGAGATGCAACTCGTCCTGAGGTCGAAACATACAACCTTCAGTGTTTGTGCCTGCTACTGGGGTGGGAAACTAATGACACACGTACACATCACATGGTATAAACAATATCTCACCAACACCACAACCCGTGCGAATGTCCGCCTGTACGATGTTCCCCTGCAGAGATGACTTGATGCCGGATCCCCTCACATCATTTTTATGGAGTTCCAAAGGATCATAATTAGCACACCAACCTTCAGCTCGAAGGTATCACATACCGTTTAGAGTAAAAGAGTTAAAGAATTCAACGTGGTGTCCAACGTGGAGATATTTAGATCGACAAAACAGTACTTATTTATAGAAGTGTCATCATCATCATCATCATCATCAGCAGAAAAACATCCACTGCTGAACAAAGGCGTCCCCTTTAGAAGCTATCATCATCATCATCATCAGCCGGAAGACGTCCACTGCTGAACATAGGCCTCCCCCTTAGAACGCCACAATGAACGACAATTGGCTATTTGCATCCACCGGTTACCTGCGACGCGCACAATGTCGTCTGTCCACCTAGTGGGAGGCCTGCCAACGCTGCGTCTTCCGGTTCGTGGTCGCCACTCGAGAACCTTTCTTCCCCAACGGTTATCGGTTCTTCGAGCGATGTGGCCTGCCCATTGCCACTTCAACTTGCAGATTCTGAGAGCTATGTCGGTGACCTTAGTTCTTCGGCGAATCTCCACATTTCGGATTCTGTCGCGCAAAGAAACTCCGAGCATAGCTCTCTCCATGGCTCGTTGTGTGACTCTGAACTTTTCTAAAAGGCCAGCCGTTAGAGACCACGTCTCAGTACCATATGTCATCACTGGCAACACACACTGGTTAAAAACCTTCGTCTTCAGGCACTGCGGTATTTTGGACGAGAAGATATCGCGTAGTTTCCCGAACGCTGCCCATCCGAGTTGGATTCTTCGGGCGACCTCTTTGTCAAAGTTGGACCGACCTAACTGGACAGTTTGTCCTAGGTATACGTAGTGGTCAACAACTTCGAGTGTATCGTTCCCAACAACTACCGGTACGGGTGCAACATGGACATTAGACATGATCTTCGTCTTGTCCATGTTCATTTTAAGACCCACCTGTTGGGAAACGCTACTGAGGTCGCTGAGCATCGTATTGAGGTCCTCCAGCGACTCTGCCATAATAACTATATCGTCGGCAAAACGAAGGTGAGTGATGTATTCGCCATTGATGTTGATGCCGAATCCGTACCAGTCCAAGAGCTTGAAAACGTCCTCCAATGCGTTTGAGAACAGTTTCGGAGAAATAACGTCTCCCTGTCTCACACCTCGCTGCAATGGGATTGGTTTCGTGCTCTCTTCCTGTAGTCGGATCGACATGGTGGCGTTGCTGTACAAACACTTCAACACTTCGATGTACCTATAGTCAATGTGGCACCGCTGGAGGGACTGCAATACCGCCCAGGTCTCGATTGAATCGAAGGCTTTTTCGTAGTCCACAAACGCTAGACATAATGGCCGATTATACTCCTCGGTCTTCTGTATAATCTGGCGGAGCGTATGTATGTGGTCTACGGTGCTAAAGCCTTTTCGGAACCCGGCTTGTTCGGGAGGCTGGAAGTCATCAAACCTGCGTTCGAGACGGTTCGTAATGACTCTCGAAAACAGCTTGTATACATGGCTCAGGAGTGAGATGGGTCTATAATTCTTCAATAAAGTGTTATCACCTTTTTTGAAGAAGAGAACCACCACACTCCTGTGCCATGCTTCTGGCGTAGTACCCTCGAGTAAGACGGAATTAAATAACTTCTGGAGGACTAAAAGTACCGGTTTTCCACCCGCTCTCAGAAGTTCTGTTGTGATTCCGTCTTCACCCGGCGCCTTGTTGTTCTTAAGCTGTTTGAGAGCCATTCTAATCTCGTACAAGCTGATGTCTGGGATGTCCTCAGTGTAGTGTCGGGTTAGTTGGGCTCTGGTGTCCTGAGCTGTTCGGGCAATGGGTTTTCGTGTCGAGGTGTACAACTGTCCGTAGAACCTCTCGAGCTCTCTCAATATCTCCGACTTTGATGAGATGACACTGCCGTCGTCGATCTTCAGCTTGGTCACTTGGCTTTGCCCAATAGACGAATTCTTTGCAAACACTTTAGAGCCTTGGTTCCGCTCAATTGCGTCCTTAATACATGCTGTATTATAGGAACGCAAGTCGTGTCGCATGGATTTCGAGATTCGTCTATTGAGTTCAGCATATTCCGACATATCAGCTGAAGATTGCAGTCTCATCTCAGTTCGGGTTTCCATTAACTTAATGGTTTGATTGGAGAGCTTCTGAGGCTTATTACGGCGTGGGGTCTTAAAGAACTTGGACCCCACTGCATGGACAGTTTGCACCAACCCATTGTTTAACTCGTCCGCAGTTTCGCATTCGGCTAGGCACTGGAAGCGATTGTGTAGTTCGAGTTGAAAGTCTTCGGGGTTTTGGATTTGGGCGGTTCCCGGACGGAGCGTGGACTTCATCAGACGGGACCTCTCAAGCTTGACATTGATATTCAATGTGCCTCTAACAATACGGTGATCGCTACCGGTTTTCACCCTGCCGATCACGGAGACATCATCGAATATATGCTTGTTGGTCGTCATGATGAAGTCGATCTCATTTTTGGTTGAACCATCGGGGCTTATCCACGTCCACTTCCTGGATGGTCGCTTCTTGAAGAAGGAGTTCATCACAAAGAGTCCCTCCTTCTCCATGAAGTCGACCAGCCGCTGGCCCCTTTGGTTCCGCTGCCCGTACCCATATGACCCCACTTTCAACTCATCGCCATTCCGTGTGCCCACCTTCGCGTTGAAGTCCCCCATAACAACGGTGAAGTGTGTTTTGGAGGTATGTATGGCTTCTGCTATCTCCTCATACATAGCCTCTACTTCATCGTCAGGGTGTGCCGAGGTCGGCGCGTAAACCTGTATAACCTTCAACGAATACCGGCTGGTTATTCTGAGTATAAGGTACGCTACCCTGCTCGACACACTATCGACCTTTATAACGTTGTTAATGAGGGACTTACGGACGAGAAACCCAACACCACCCTGAGATTTTCGGTCTCCTTCCCGGAAGAAGAGCAAGTTTCCGGAATCAAGGGTTATCGTATCCTGTCCCTCTCGTCGGATTTCAGATAATCCCAAGATATCCCAACGTAACTTGCTCAATTCTTCCTCCAGCTCGATAATCTTCTCGTCAGTCCTAAGCGTGCGGACATTATGTGTTGCCAGGGCCAAAGTTCGGTGGGGGTGGTAGCGGGGCATCTGCCGGAGATTCTTCGCACCCCCTGCTCGACCGTTACCCCGCCCGCTACCAAGGCGGGGAATAGAGGAGCTGCCGGGGACTGGGGGCCGTAAATTAGCATTGTCAATCATTGGGGGGGGGGGGGGGGGGGGGGGGGGTTTTGCCATAATCCCCACGCTTGGCAGGCGTCTTGGGGATCGCAGTTCCGAAAAGATGGATATATTACACAGAAGACGCTGCTGCCCGTCTTCTGGCTTTCCCTCAATCGCCTCTTACGAAACCCACGGGAAGGGAGGGGGGGATGCAAATTCTTAGCCGGCATCCCACGGCTTTAGAAGCTATGGGTTGCCATAATACCCACGTTGGCAGGAGTCTTGGTTATCGCAGTATAGGTGTAGTAGGTGATCCAATAGAAAGTCTTCTTGTTTTCCCTTAATCCTTACGGACACCCAGCGGGAGGAGATGGGAGGGTGCTGTTCACCACTCCAAGGGTACACTACTATACAGAAGTGTACACCCGTTTATATCTTCCTTCAATCTATAAAAGAACGATTTTATTAATAGATGCAGCTTAATCATTTTTGGACATTCTCCGTTCACGATTCTCTATGCATAGTGTTGAATGAATGAATGAATGAATGAATATTTATTTGTCAGAACATAGGTAATAAAAAAGATATTAAATACGTGCAGGTCCACTATGTCCCACCATATCGGTATACAAATGTTGGGGGTATTTTAAATCTAATTATTTTATACTTAATACATAAAGTTAAACATAAAATTACGCCATCTACCATAAACAATTAACATCACATTATTATCACAATTAGATTCACAATATTATTAAAATTAATGCAAAAATATAATTATATGTCAATAACAATTAAATAATCATTTACATTATAATAACATTTCTCAATCAGTAATAATGTCAATTTTGTTTTAAATTCCTTTATATTATTAATTTGTTTAAGTTCATTAGGAATCTTGTTATAAATAACCGTAGTCATGCCTAATACACTTTTACGAGCAGCTGCACTTTTGCAATTAATTTTACTACATAATAAATTTCTATATTGCTGCCTAATCGGTTGTTTTCTTACATCTCTTATGTTGGTAAATAAATGTGGATTTTGTTTGACAAACATTGCTACTTCTAAGATGTAGAGCGATGGCATTGTTAGGATTCTTAATTCTTTGAAAACTGGGACACTACTATCTCTTACTTTTAAACCGCACATAGCCCTCACACATCGCTTTTGAGCCTTAAATACCAATTCCCTGTTAGTAGAGTTGCCCCAGAAAATTATGCCATATCTTAAAATAGATACCACCAGACCATGATAAGCTACAAGGACAGCTTCTCTATTAACTTTTTTTGATAAACTATATAAAGCATAGGAACATTTATTTAATCTGTTACATATTTGTTCTATTTGTGGTTTCCATGTCAAAGTTTTGTCAATTTGTAATCCTAAAAATTTAGAGGTTTCTATTTCATCTATTCTAATGTCTTTCTGTCTTATAATAACAGCTGATGTACATGTTTGTCTTGATAAATGCATTATGTTAGTTTTTGTCAAATTTATTTTCAAATTATTACTATCTAACCAGTCACTTATTTCAGTCATAGATTTATTTATGTCTTTCTCATATTCAGTCAAAGAATTTGAACTTACTATTACTGTACTATCATCGGCAAACAGGACAGTGGGCTGTTTTACATGTAGAGGTAGATCATTTATATATACGAGAAATAGTAAAGGCCCTAAGACACTCCCTTGTGGCACACCATATTTAATTATTCTTTCCTGGGATTTACAATGCATTTCTTTCTTTGTCTTATGACATATGTGTGTAATCTCAGTAGTTTGTTTCCGATTATAGAGATAAGATTTTAAAAGATCATATACATTTCCTCTTACACCTATAGCATATAATTTATTTAGTAATATGTTTGATTGATGTACTCGTACACCGAACAAATAGTTCTTCTAAAGTGGGAAAGCATTCTTAAAACGTTATGGCAATCGGTGGCGGGGTGAGTTGAGACGCGGGGGAGGGGACACCCCGCATACTCGCACCACCCCGCCCATCGCCCGCGCCACCTTACGCGAGCGATGCCCTCCCCAGTAGCACTGCCATGTCAACCAGTAGCGTACTATAGGTATCTGTGTATGTAAGTATGTCTATTTTTTGGCACGGCAAATACTTACAACTAGATACAAGGTGAACCCATGACACATCCCACCCACTGGCCCATCGGATTCGAAAACGGAAACTTCCTACTGTTGTGAACAGCCCTTACTGGCCCTTACATGACAATTAAATCTGTGTTGATATTGTGATGGTTAAAAATTAGGTGCCAGTTATGTGCGAACATAAATAAACAATATAACGACAAATTGAGAACCTTCTGTTTATTTGAAATCAGATATGATTGTATTTGTTACAATTTTTCTACACACTCGTCGTCAGGCGACATTTTGTCCTTTGCACATGCGCCAGTAATAACCCTTTTGATTAACCAATTCAGCGTGGGTGCCTCGTTCCACTATTTTTCCTGGAAAATAATTTTAAGTTAGATATTTCTCTGACGTCTAATTATCGCAATTTGCATGTTTCTATTTTTATCATACAGTGATTTCTATTTTTAATTAAACTAAAATATGAAAATGTCCTTAAACGGCACGATATGTGATACGAAATTAATAAATTATGGGTTGATTAATTACAGATTATTTTCAACAAACCAAAATGATTAAAAGTGCGAGTTATATGGTCGACACGTACCTTTATCTAGCACGCAAATGAGATCAGCGTCTTTAATGGTGGACAGCCTGTGCGCGATAGTGATGCAAGTGCGGTCCTTGGCGGCCTTTTCCAGCGCCTCCGAGACGGCCTGTACATTTTGTGAAGTTATTAATATCGTACTAATGAAATACAACTTTCATGTGCAGTAATTACCTACCCACCTGTTAGGTGTCCGTAAGAGGAGACTAAGGGAAAGCAATACCTAACAAACCTAGACTACGATCCTCAAGACGCCTTCCAAGCACGGGGAATATGGCAGTACCTCCCTTTTAAGGGGAGGCCTTTGTTTAGCAGTGGACATCTTTGAGCTGCTGATGAAATACTTACCCGTTCGCTGTTGGCGTCGAGTGCGGAGGTGGCCTCGTCCAGCAGCAGCAGGCGCGGTGAGCGGATGAGTTCTGTACAGTTACAGCCCGCCCGACAGCTGCGCGCTGCTAGACACCAAGGTTGTGTCCTTACCCGTTCGCTGTTGGCGTCGAGCGCGCAGGTGGCCTCGTCCAGCAGTAGCAGGCGCGGTGAGCGGATGAGTTCTGTACAGTTACAGCCCGCCCGACAGCTGCGCGCTGCTAGACACCAGGGTTGTGTCCTTACCCGTTCGCTGTTGGCGTCGAGCGCGGAGGTGGCCTCGTCCAGCAGCAGCAGGCGCGGTGAGCGGATGAGTTCTGTACAGTTACAGCCCGCCCGACAGCTGCGCGCTGCTAGACACCAGGGTTGTGTCCTTACCCGTTCGCTGTTGGCGTCGAGCGCGGAGGTGGCCTCGTCCAGCAGCAGCAGGCGCGGTGAGCGGATGAGTTCTGTACAGTTACAGCCCGCCCGACAGCTGCCCGCTGCTAGACACCAGGGTTGTGTCCTTACCCGTTCGCTGTTGGCGTCGAGCGCGGAGGTGGCCTCGTCCAGCAGCAGCAGGCGCGGTGAGCGGATGAGTTCTGTACAGTTACAGCCCGCCCGACAGCTGCGCGCTGCTAGACACCAGGGTTGTGTCCTTACCCGTTCGCTGTTGGCGTCGAGCGCGGAGGTGGCCTCGTCCAGCAGCAGCAGGCGCGGTGAGCGGATGAGTTCTGTACAGTTACAGCCCGCCCGACAGCTGCGCGCTGCTAGACACCAGGGTTGTGTCCTTACCCGTTCGCTGTTGGCGTCGAGCGCGGAGGTGGCCTCGTCCAGCAGCAGCAGGCGCGGTGAGCGGATGAGTTCTGTACAGTTACAGCCCGCCCGACAGCTGCGCGCTGCTAGACACCAGGGTTGTGTCCTTACCCGTTCGCCGTTGGCGTCGAGCGCGGAGGTGGCCTCGTCCAGCAACAGCAGGCGCGGTGAACGGATGAGTTCTGTACAGTTACAGCCCGCCCGACAGCTGCCCGCTGCTAGACACCAGGGTTGTGTCCTTACCCGTTCACTGTTGGCGTCGATCGCGGAGGTGGCCTCGTCCAGCAGCAGCAGGCGCGGTGAGCGGATGAGTTCTGTACAGTTACAGCCCGCCCGACAGCTGCCCGCTGCTAGACACCAGGGTTGTGTCCTTACCCGTTCGCTGTTGGCGTCGAGCGCGGAGGTGGCCTCGTCCAGCAACAGCAGGCGCGGTGAACGGATGAGTTCTGTACAGTTACAGCCCGCCCGACAGCTGCCCGCTGCTAGACACCAGGGTTGTGTCCTTACCCGTTCACTGTTGGCGTCGATCGCGGAGGTGGCCTCGTCCAGCAGCAGCAGGCGCGGTGAGCGGATGAGTTCTGTACAGTTACAGCCCGCCCGACAGCTGCCCGCTGCTAGACACCAGGGTTGTGTCCTTACCCGTTCACTGTTGGCGTCGATCGCGGAGGTGGCCTCGTCCAGCAGCAGCAGGCGCGGTGAGCGGATGAGTTCTGTACAGTTACAGCCCGCCCGACAGCTGCCCGCTGCTAGACACCAGGGTTGTGTCCTTACCCGTTCACTGTTGGCGTCGATCGCGGAGGTGGCCTCGTCCAGCAGCAGCAGGCGCGGTGAGCGGATGAGTTCTGTACAGTTACAGCCCGCCCGACAGCTGCCCGCTGCTAGACACCAGGGTTGTGTCCTTACCCGTTCACTGTTGGCGTCGATCGCGGAGGTGGCCTCGTCCAGCAGCAGCAGGCGCGGTGAGCGGATGAGTTCTGTACAGTTACAGCCCGCCCGACAGCTGCCCGCTGCTAGACACCAGGGTTGTGTCCTTACCCGTTCACTGTTGGCGTCGAGCGCGGAGGTGGCCTCGTCCAGCAGCAGCAGGCGCGGTGAGCGGATGAGTTCTGTACAGTTACAGCCCGCCCGACAGCTGCCCGCTGCTAGACACCAGGGTTGTGTCCTTAACCGTTCGCTGTTGGCGTCGAGCGCGGAGGTGGCCTCGTCCAGCAGCAGCAGGCGCGGTGAGCGGATGAGTTCTGTACAGTTACAGCCCGCCCGACAGCTGCGCGCTGCTAGACACCAGGGTTGTGTCCTTACCCGTTCGCTGTTGGCGTCGAGCGCGCAGGTGGCCTCGTCCAGCAGCAGCAGGCGCGGTGAGCGGATGAGTTCTGTACAGTTACAGCCCGCCCGACAGCTGCCCGCTGCTAGACACCAGGGTTGTGTCCTTACCCGTTCACTGTTGGCGTCGAGCGCGGAGGTGGCCTCGTCCAGCAGCAGCAGGCGCGGTGAGCGGATGAGTTCTGTACAGTTACAGCCCGCCCGACAGCTGCCCGCTGCTAGACACCAGGGTTGTGTCCTTACCCGTTCGCTCTTGGCGTCGAGCGCGGAGGTGGCCTCGTCCAGCAGCAGCAGGCACGGTGAGCGGATAAGTTCTGTACAGTTACAGCCCGCCCGACAGCTGCGCGCTGCTAGACACCAGGGTTGTGTCCTTACCCGTTCGCTGTTGGTGTCGAGCGCGCAGGTGGCCTCGTCCAGCAGTAGCAGGCGCGGTGAGCGGATGAGTTCTGTACAGTTACAGCCCGCCCGACAGCTGCGCGCTGCTAGACACCAGGGTTGTGTCCTTACCCGTTCGCTGTTGGCGTCGAGCGCGGAGGTGGCCTCGTCTAGCAGCAGCAGGCGCGGTGAGCGGATGAGTTCTGTACAGTTACAGCCCGCCCGACAGCTGCGCGCTGCTAGACACCAGGGTTGTGTCCTTACCCGTTCGCTGTTGGCGTCGAGCGCGCAGGTGGCCTCGTCCAGCAGTAGCAGGCACGGTGAGCGGATGAGTTCTGTACAGTTACAGCCCGCCCGACAGCTGCGCGCTGCTAGACACCAGGGTTGTGTCCTTACCCGTTCGCTGTTGGCGTCGAGCGCGGAGGTGGCCTCGTCCAGCAGTAGCAGGCGCGGTGAGCGGATGAGTTCTGTACAGTTACAGCCCGCCCGACAGCTGCGCGCTGCTAGACACAAGGGTTGTGTCCTTACCCGTTCGCTGTTGGCGTCGAGCGCGGAGGTGACCTCGTCCAGCAGTAGCAGGCGCGATGAGCGGATGAGTTCTGTACAGTTACAGCCCGCCCGACAGCTGCGTGCTGCTAGACACCAGGGTTGTGTCCTTACCCGTTCGCTGTTGGCGTCGAGCGCGGAGGTGGCCTCGTCCAGCAGTAGCAGGCGCGGTGAGCGGATGAGTTCTGTACAGTTACAGCCCGCCCGACAGCTGCGCGCTGCTAGACACCAGGGTTGTGTCCTTACCCGTTCGCTGTTGGCGTCGAGCGCGGAGGTGGCCTCGTCCAAAATTAGCAGGCGCGGTGAGCGGATGAGTTCTGTACAGTTACAGCCCGCCCGACAGCTGCGCGCTGCTAGACACCAGGGTTGTGTCCTTACCCGTTCGCTGTTGGCGTCGAGCGCGGAGGTGGCCTCGTCCAGCAGTAGCAGGCGCGGTGAGCGGATGAGTTCTGTACAGTTACAGCCCGCCCGACAGCTGCGCGCTGCTAGACACCAGGGTTGTGTCCTTACCCGTTCGCTGTTGGCGTCGAGCGCGGAGGTGGCCTCGTCCAGCAGTAGCAGGCGCGGTAAGCGGATGAGTTCTGTACAGTTACAGCCCGCCCGACAGCTGCGCGCTGCTAGACACCAGGGTTGTGTCCTTACCCGTTCGCTGTTGGCGTCGAGCGCGGAGGTGGCCTCGTCCAGCAGTAGCAGGCGCGGTGAGCGAATGAGTTCTGTACAGTTACAGCCCGCCCGACAGCTGCGCGCTGCTAGACACCAGGGTTGTGTCCTTACCCGTTCGCTGTTGGCGTCGAGCGCGCAGGTGGCCTCGTCCAGCAGTAGCAAGCGCGGTGAGCGGATGAGTTCTGTACAGTTACAGCCCGCCCGACAGCTGCGCGCTGCTAGACACCAGGGTTGTGTCCTTACCCGTTCGCTGTTGGCGTCGAGCGCGGAGGTGGCCTCGTCCAGCTGCAGCAGGCGCGGTGAGCGGATGAATTCTGTACAGTTACGGCCCGCCCGACAGCTGCGCGCTGCTAGACACCAGGGTTGTGTCCTTACCCGTTCGCTGTTGGCGTCGAGCGCGGAGGTGGCCTCGTCTAGCAGCAGCAGGCGCGGTGAGCGGATGAGTTCTGTACAGTTACAGCCCGCCCGACAGCTGCGCGCTGCTAGACACCAGGGTTGTGTCCTTACCCATTCGCTGTTGGCGTCGAGCGCGGAGGTGACCTCATCCAGCAGTAGCAGGCGCGGTGAGCGGATGAGTTCTGTACAGTTACAGCCCGCCCGACAGCTGCGCGCTGCTAGACACCAGGGTTGTGTCCTTACCCGTTCGCTGTTGGCGTCGAGCGCGGAGGTGGCCTCGTCCAGCTGCAGCAGGCGCGGTGAGCGGATGAGTTCTGTACAGTTACAGCCCGCCCGACAGCTGCGCGCTGCTAGACACCAGGGTTGTGTCCTTACCCGTTCGCTGTTGGCGTCGAGCGCGGAGGTGGCCTCGTCCAGCAGTAGCAGGCGTGGTGAGTGGATGAGTTCTGTACAGTTACAGCTCGCCCGACAGCTGCGCGCTGCTAGACACCAGGGTTGTGTCCTTACCCGTTCGCTGTTGGCGTCGAGCGCGGAGGTGGCCTCGTCCAGCTGCAGCAGGCGCGGTGAGCGGATGAGTTCTGTACAGTTACAGCCCGCCCGACAGCTGCGCGCTGCTAGACACCAGGGTTGTGTCCTTACCCGTTCGCTGTTGGCGTCGAGCGCGGAGGTGGCCTCGTCCAGAAGTAGCAGGCGCGGTGAGCGGATGAGTTCTGTACAGTTACAGCCCGCCCGACAGCTGCGCGCTGCTAGACACCAGGGTTGTGTCCTTACCCGTTCGCTGTTGGCGTCGAGCGCGGAGGTGGCCTCGTCCAGCAGTAGCAGGCGCGGTGAGCGGATGAGTTCTGTACAGTTACAGCCCGCCCGACAGCTGCGCGCTGCTAGACACCAGGGTTGTGTCCTTACCCGTTCGCTGTTGGCGTCGAGCGCGGAGGTGGCATCGTCCAGCAGTAGCAGGCGCGGTGAGCGGATGAGTTCTGTACAGTTACAGCCCACCCGACAGCTGCGCGCTGCTAGACACCAGGGTTGTGTCCTTACCCGTTCGCTGTTGGCGTCGAGCGCGTAGGTGACCTCATCCAGCAGTAGCAGGCGCGGTGAGCGGATGAGTTCTGTACAGTTACAGCCCGCCCGACAGCTGCGCGCTGCTAGACACCAGGGTTGTGTCCTTACCCGTTCGCTGTTGGCGTCGAGCGCGGAGGTGGCCTCATCCAGCAGTAGCAGGCGCGGTGAGCGGATGAGTTCTGTACAGTTACAGCCCGCCCGACAGCTGCGCGCTGCTAGACACCAGGGTTGTGTCCTTACCCGTTCGCTGTTGGCGTCGAGCGCGGAGGTGGCCTCGTCCAGCTGCAGCAGGCGCGGTGAGCGGATGAGTTCTGTACAGTTACAGCCCGCCCGACAGCTGCGCGCTGCTAGACACCAGGGTTGTGTCCTTACCCGTTCGCTGTTGGCGTCGAGCGCGGAGGTGGCCTCGTCCAGCAGCAGCAGGCGCGGTGAGCGGATGAGTTCTGTACAGTTACAGCCCGCCCGACGGCTGCCCGCTGCTAGACACCAGGGTTGTGTCCTTACCCGTTCGCTGTTGGCGTCGAGCGCGGAGGTGGCCTCGTCTAGCAGCAGCAAGCGCGGTGAGCGGATGAGAGCGCGCGCGATGCACACTCGCTGCTTTTGACCGCCCGACAGTTGGGCGCCGCTTGAACCCAACGGTGTGTCATATCCCTTAAGCAAAACAGCAAATTACACGAAACATAACTTAAACAATGAGGTGATTAAATATTTTGTGCGCCCGCCGTTTGAAAATATGAACATTTTACCTTAGGCAGCGAGACGATGAAACTGTGTATATTTGCAGCTTTGGCTGCTGCGACGATTTCATGCATGGTGACCTTCCTGTTGTTGTCTCCGTAGGCGATGTTCTCCGCGATGGTTCGGTCGAACAGCACCGGCTCCTGCTGCACCACGCCTAGCTGCCGCCGGAGACGCGGTAATGTGAGGGAGGTACGAATGTCACGTCCATCAAGTTCCTGTAATAAAATATAGTAGGTATCTTAGGAAGATCATATCAAATGTCAATTTAGTTACTGTTGTGTGGCATCTAGTACTTGTGTGCTTAAATGAACTCTGTAAATTAACAACAAAATAAATAAATACATTTCAAATAAACCACCTCAATTTCTGCTGACTGTGTGTCAAGCTTCTGAAAATTTTCTAACTAGATATTACCAGTACCGATCGCGAAGAAAGTGTTGGTGCACTTACTATATTTCCTGTATCAGGATCGTAGAAGCGCTGCATTAGTTGAAGTATGGTTGACTTGCCACAACCCGAGGAGCCCACGAGCGCCACCGTTTTACCAGCTTCTACCTTCAAGTCCACACCTTTGAGGACTCTCTGAGCCGGTCGTGTGGGGTAGCAAAACTCTAGCTCTCTTAAGCTGAAGCTTCCTGTAGCAGCCTGAAAAAAGTTTTTTACTAACATTCATAAAAATGCTTAGTTAGTCCATATGCTGAAAACTGAACAGCATATTACATGCATAAAAACCGAGATAAAATAATTTAAATATAAAACTGATGTTGGTTTCAAACAGTTGATTTTGGTGTTAGCGTACCGCTTAGATAAATGCGTATTGATTATTTAGCAAGAGTGAATTAATAAATCTTGCCTGTTTAAGTACACTCTACTTAATATATTTTCATAATAAAGAAATTGATTTAAAGAGCTTTCACTGAGAAAATGCGCCACGCACTTTTATACTTAACTAGTGGCCCATCCTGGATTCACACTGGTAGAAAAACTATTTTAAAGAACTTTTCCGTTTAGACTTTAATACAAAAAACAAAAAACTAACTAAAAAACTTCCTCCAAGTTGTCGCCGCACTGGGAAGGAGGGGTACCTAAAATATTACCTCTTTTTATGGCCAAGCTTAGCCCTCGTAGTAAGTAGATGTACTTTGTATAGGAACCTACAGTCAAAATTTTATAGTTCTAGTTTCAGTGGTTTTGTCTCTGCGTTGATAACTCTGTCACGCGAAAAGGGCCTTCCTCTGTTTATAATATAATTAGTATAGATGGTATAGAAGTATTGATGTTATACGTAGTTACAAAATCACAAGCACGACTTAAGCTAAGCCAGAGTATACAGGTTCTATATGTATTTATTGCTTTTTAGAAAACTTTTGACTAAAATTTTTTTATTAGGTCAGGTTTCCTAGTGCGAAATATAGGCTTACCCAATCCTTTTTATCTCTCAGCCCATCTTCGGTTCTGACTCTAGGCTGGCGTTTGATGAGGGAAAGTATTCTAGCGCCACTAGCTTTAGCTGAATTAAAGCTTGGCGCATATACGAGTGACTGGCCCAGCATATAAGCTCCATACATGATGGCTTCATTTACTCTAGGGAACATGAAAAGCATGTACGTTTGTATAATTAGTCATTAGTCAAAATACATATTCAACCTTGAGAAAAATTATCTTAAAATATCTATATATTTTAAGATAATTTTTCTCATTTTATTATGACACTAGCGCCCCGCCCCAGCATCGCGCGGGTGGAAAAAATGTATTTATACTTAATTGGATAAGGATTAATGCTGTATTGCTTAAAATCGCTTCGTAAATAATCCATTATTTCTCATAAAAAGTAAAGGAAAAAATGGTTATTGTGGGTTATTCTAAGAGATAAACATATACCATTGAGGACTTTTTGTAGACCTTGTTAAGGTGTAAAATACTGTAGTAAATTATTTTGATCTATCTTGTAGGGTTCCATGCGTTGCATGCCAACGTTAGCAATGTAAGAGCAAAATAAAATGTGTTTATTTAAAACATCACACCAGAAACCTCTAAAATTATCAGTGTTTCTCTACTATATTATGCATGTATTATACATATAAACCTTCCTCTTGAATCTATCTATTAAGAAAAACCGAATCTAAATCCGTTGCGTAGTTTTAAAGATCTAAGCATACAGACATCGGGACAGACAGACATCGGGAAGCGACTTTGTAGTGATGACATGTTTATGAAACTTACAGTAACACAATCTTGTATTCTATTTCTCCATATGCGACTAAAACTGCGCCGTAAACAGTAGCACTACAGTATGCCATAAATGGCACATAGACGCCTAGACCCAACACCAGACCTCTCCACCGGGTTTTCTTGGACACAGCAGCACAAGCGTCCTTTAATTCTGCACTAAATTTCTTGAGAAATATTTCTTCTACGGCTATAAAGGAAAATATGATAAATGTATTGTATGTTGAATGTATGAAAGTATGTGCTTATTCCTAAAATAATACTAAATTTATTTTCTCTCGTTAATATTAAGACACCTGTGTACCCAATAAGACGTATGGGGAATTGTAACTTTTGGTTAAGAGAACTATGCTCGTCTCGGCTCACTCCCAGCATGTCCGCCTGCTTGTATTTAAGAGAGACAGGCATATTCAAAGCGCCTGCACAAACCATTGGAGCAACCCGCCCGGAGAAGCACTTTTACCACTATAAAACACCATTTGCTAGTTACTGCCATACACATGACCGCTGACAAATAGTGGCACTAGGTTCCGGCTATGAGTAAGGTCGCTCGTTCGCAGTGCTTTTATAGCTAAGTTCATCAGGCACTCGAAAAGGGTTGAGCATTAAAAGATAAACGAATGAGTAACGCTAAATTCGAAAAACAATAACTGTTGCAATGCAATTATTACTATGTTAAGTATTGAACTCAGCTTGGTTAGTTTTAGAATAGATTGATTTATGTTATATCATTCCGAAAAAAAGAAATATATAGGCAGACTTAACTAGATTACGTAACCAGGTATTAGCTGGGATATTAGTCCTTACCTAAACTCTGCACTGTTTTGATGCTGACGACTGCTTCTGTAGCAATCGCCGTTGCCGACTCCATTGCTGCTCTTTCATCCTTCTGAGATTGTTGTGACATAATACCTTCTAACCAAATGCTTCCCACCATCTGAATTTTAATAAATTTACTCATTAAAGCCATCAATTGCATTAGTTTTAGTAATAATTGATCGATGATTTTAAGCGAATAGGTAAGTATACTTGAGTTTACAAAGTGTGTGTGTATGCTTCTGTGTGGTCTCTGTATACATTTATGTACTACAATATACTCACTAGAGGTAAAAAGACTGTCCCAACTAATGTCAGTTTCCAGTTGTAGCACATCGCCATGATAAAACCAACTATGAGCGAGCTTATGCCTTGCAGGATGAGGCCAATCCTGATTCCCGTAGCACCCTGGACTTCGGCCGCGTCGCTACTTAGCCTAGCGCACATGGCACCAACAGTATTTGTGTCCTTATCGAAGAATCCTATCTCCTGAAATGTGCAGGTATTTAAGGCTTATATAATAAATTTTCATATAATCTTTATACTATACAAAATTTAACTTCCTTATATTTTTGTCCACTGAACTCGAAAAGTTGTAGTTAATGTAGTTATTGTACGACTTAATTTTTTTCACAATCTTGAATTTTAATAGAAGAGTGATATTATACGTTATTTATTAAGTAGTAGTAGTAGGCTAGTAATTCATTATATTATCATGTCACAAAATTGTTTACTGTAAATACTTATGTAAGTACACCTTGTAATTATACACTTTAAGTACCTACTTCGCGAATAAAGGAAAGGCGTTCTGTTCTTTATATTATAGGTAGATACTAACAGCTTTTTTCGGCAATGGTGTTGATAGGTTTTGTATGTTCTATTTAAACAGTTAATGTTTAAACATGAACTTAAGGTGACAGTTCTTAGATACGTTCGTTAAAAATTAATAGAGCAGCATTAACCGCATTCAGATTTAAAAAATCCTTAAAATAATCTTATTGCTGTTTTCGGTGGTTTCACTGCTCTGCAGATAACATCACTCAGCAGTAGTAGTAGTATAAAAATATACTAAAAATCATCTTACTTGCTTGAGTAGTGAGCCGAAGTACTGTCTCCGCAGTCGCGTAGTCATTCTGAGGCCAGCAGTGGTGAAGGTGGTGCTCTGAAGGCACATGGAGATGCCGGCCACGGCCGCCACCACTACGAACATACCCGAGTACAGGTCCGCGTAGTATATTATTTCCTTGTGGTCAGGCAGTATGAAAATCTGAAAATATATGATTTAGGATTGTAACTATTTTATACAGATTGTACGTGACATATTTAATACTATCTTTGATTGTACGTGCACTTTATACTACTAAATCTTTGGTGTCACTACAACAGTGACGTCACTTATCAAGTAGCTTAACTTACAAATTGAAAGCGATAGAACACGCGGGTTCAAGTATACAAAATATAAGCTCGGTTTATGTGTAAAGCGGAGAAGCTAACCAAACAAAAGATACATGCTGTGCAAGACTACTGCTCCTGCGATCTGAAAATACTTAAAGGAAAATCTAAATCTTACCCCACTTGAAAATCCAAAGAGCAATGCGAAGACTGGGAAGCATGCTCCCTGACAAAATGCTGCAATAGACCCCACCGTTATCAGATGCCATTCTGGTCCGTTTAATTTCAACAGTTGCCAGTCACTTACTGGTTTAACTTCCTGGAATATATAGATACAATTACAAAACGCAGGCACTTAGGCGATAATGTAAGTAGTTGAGCCGATGGAGTTTTTGTATAATGCCACCGTTAAATGTAGTATTCATATACAAGTGTTTACTAAAATGATAGTCTTCGTTGCTAGTGCAGATTACCAGTAAGTAGTTTGAGCACACAAGCACCGTATCGAGTTAGGATTTTGTATTTCCCGCTAGTGTTAAATACCTACCATAGCTGCTAGGTCCTTAGATCGTTATATTTCTTTAAAGGAGCTGATAGATAGTTAACAAAATTATAAGAAACTAGCTGACCCGCGCAGAGCTTCGCCCGCGCCTTTTCCGACACAATCAACAATTATCGCTATATTTTAACCAATTTACACATAACCTTGACAAACTATATATCTAAACCTTCCTCATGAATCTATTGGTGAAAACCGCATGTAAATCCGTTCAGTAGTTTTTGAGTTTATCGCAAACATAAAGAAAGACAGACGCGGCGGAGGACTTTGTTTTATAATATGTAGTGATAGTGATGATGATATATTATGTAATAAGTACCTTTAACAGAAGTTTCAAATAATAACTAACGTTAATTTGATCTAACTAAAGTAGTAACTGCTTTTAATCATAAACGTAAGTACCTCATCATCATCATTGTCGTCATCTTCAGATTCGAGGTCAGCGTTATACACGAAGTTTGTTAATCCCGTCGACATTACAGAACAAATGGAACCACGCGGCGTCATCCAATCATGGGATTCTGATAATCGAATTAAAAAAATATTAAATTTAATATTTTACTTGCACAGGCATATTGTGTTTTTATGAACCCGCCTCTTTTAATGGAATGAACTCTGTGCACTCTTCTATTAGACTTTCTCCTAACGTCAGCCCGTGGTGCTAGTAATACATCACCAGCATTTTCGTCACCCTCTGCCTCTTCCGGTAATGAATCTATTTCTTCAAGAGCATTATTCTCATTTCCAGTTGTTACCAGCTTATAATAGAACCCTGCAAACGAAGAATCGTAACGTAAGTAATCATTATAGTAAACAATACTAGCCATAGAAACTAAATAAAAAAATATGTACGTTCAAAGTATGGATTTTTACCTTTTGTTTTCATCAGTTCCTCATGTGTCCCCTCTTCGACTATAACTCCTTGATCCATACAAATAATACGATTGGCGTTCACTATTGTTGATAACCTATAAAATGATATACAAGCAGATTATTGTAGAAATGAAATAACTCCTTGGTCAGTTAAGGATCCCAAAATACTTTACTTAGTTTGCTCTCTATAAATTCTTAGTGGCACCTCAAAGTTAAATAATATAATATACACTGACCTGTGCGAAACAGTGATAGTAGTGCAGGTCCAGCGCCGACGTGGTCTCGTCCAACAGCAGCACCGCCGGCTGACCGGCGCAAGATACTACAGTATACACTGACCTGTGCGAGACAGTGATCGTGGTGCGTCCCCTGCTGGCGCGGTCGAGCGCGGCCTGCACCTGCCGCTCGGAGTGCGGGTCCAGCGCCGACGTGGCCTCGTCCAGCAGCAGCCCCGCCGGCTGACCGGCACAAGATACTACAGTATACACTGACCTGTGCGAGACAGTGATCGTGGTGCGTCCCCTGCTGGCGCGGTCGAGCGCGGCCTGCACCTACCGCTCGGAGTGCGGGTCCAGCGCCGACGTGGCCTCGTCCAGCAGCAGCCCCGCCGGCTGACCGGCACAAGATACTACAGTATACACTGACCTGTGCGAGACAGTGATCGTGGTGCGTCCCCTGCTGGCGCGGTCGAGCGCGGCCTGCACCTGCCGCTCGGAGTGCGGGTCCAGCGCCGACGTGGCCTCGTCCAGCAGCAGCCCCGCCGGCTGACCGGCACAAGATACTACAGTATACACTGACCTGTGCGAGACAGTGATCGTGGTGCGTCCCCTGCTGGCGCGGTCGAGCGCGGCCTGCACCTGCCGCTCGGAGTGCGGGTCCAGCGCCGACGTGGCCTCGTCCAGCAGCAGCCCCGCCGGCTGACCGGCACAAGATACTACAGTATACACTGACCTGTGCGAGACAGTGATCGTGGTGCGTCCCCTGCTGGCGCGGTCGAGCGCGGCCTGCACCTGCCGCTCGGAGTGCGGGTCCAGCGCCGACGTGGCCTCGTCCAGCAGCAGCCCCGCCGGCTGACCGGCACAAGATACTACAGTATACACTGACCTGTGCGAGACAGTGATCGTGGTGCGTCCCCTGCTGGCGCGGTCGAACGCGGCCTGCACCTGCCGCTCGGAGTGCGGGTCCAGCGCCGACGTGGCCTCGTCCAGCAGCAGCCCCGCCGGCTGACCGGCACAAGATACTACAGTATACACTGACCTGTGCGAGACAGTGATCGTGGTGCGTCCCCTGCTGGCGCGGTCGAGCGCGGCCTGCACCTGCCGCTCGGAGTGCGGGTCCAGCGCCGACGTGGCCTCGTCCAGCAGCAGCCCCGCCGGCTGACCGGCACAAGATACTACAGTATACACTGACCTGTGCGAGACAGTGATCGTGGTGCGTCCCCTGCTGGCGCGGTCGAACGCGGCCTGCACCTGCCGCTCGGAGTGCGGGTCCAGCGCCGACGTGGCCTCGTCCAGCAGCAGCCCCGCCGGCTGACCGGCACAAGATACTACAGTATACACTGACCTGTGCGAGACAGTGATCGTGGTGCGTCCCCTGCTGGCGCGGTCGAGCGCGGCCTGCACCTGCCGCTCGGAGTGCGGGTCCAGCGCCGACGTGGCCTCGTCCAGCAGCAGCACCGCCGGCTCCCGCAGCAGCGAGCGCGCGATCGCGATGCGCTGCTTCTGACCGCCCGACAGCGACGCGCCACGCTCGCCTATCACTGTGTCGTAGCCCTGCACCGATTTCGTAATCGATTTTATTTAACAGATTCAAAGTACATTACAAAATATTTTTATACTAACTTTAGCCAAATTTGTGATAAAATCATGTGCATATGCCATCTCTGCTACTCGTTGCACTTCCTCTTTTGTTGCTTCTGGGCAACCAATAGCTATATTTTCAAAGATGGTTCCACGGAACAATACTGGTTCTTGGCCAACTACACCTGAATATTACAAAATTATGAATTATATAATTGACCTAATCTATCAGGTTAGATAGATAGTAAAAAAAATACAACTGACCTAATGATGATCGAAGCCAGCCCAGATTTAGATTCCGCACATCTTTTCCGTCGAGTTTCACTGATCCTAACTGAGGATCATACAACCTTTGCAACAATTGCAGGATGGTGGATTTTCCGCAGCCAGAAGATCCAACTAATGCAACACTCTCTCCAGCCTTGACATGTAATGAAAAGCCATTCAAAACCTGTTGATTCAAAATGAGAATGATGACGTTTGAATAATGATATAAAAAAATATTTAATTCTGGTTTACTTCAACGCTGATCGTAATATTAGCACTACCCAAAATCCCAATTAATTACATACCTTTAATTCCGACCTCGACGGGTAACTGAAATGAACATCATCCAAACTAATTTCCCCAATTACTCTTCTTGGTATTAAGCCTACTTGTTTGAGGTTATCTATTTTGGGTTCTCTCTCTATAAGTTGGAATATACTAGCAGCTGCGCCCCTTGCTGCTGCGAACACTTCTACGTGAGGCACACAGAACGTTATGGACTGCGTTGCCATATAAACAGCAAACAGAATCTAGGAAAATAATGATTTCAATAAAGTAAAATAAGAATACAATACAATATTATGTCCTTACTTAAATATATTATGTATATTTTCCAACTCTCAATATTCTGTATATTTCTCTAATTTGTGAGGGGTTCCAGGAGAGCATTTTCCCAAGACTCACTGAGAGTCAATCCCAGTGTCTTTACTATTGAATAATCCTGCGACTTAGAGGAATCATAGTGATAAAAATGAATGGTGTCCCATAAATATTAGTATGTAAGTATAACAAAAATATGTCTTATTTTTAATGTCATATTTATAAAGTAATCAGTAACTTACACTGTACAAGACTCCTACTATATACTTGCGGTCATCAGCTGGTGCGTCAAAATCATTAAGTACAAGTCTAGTCCCATACGTAAAACCGATTGCATTCAGTGAGTATGTAAGTACCCAGTTGAACCCATTTCCTAGACCGGTATATAAGCCACGCTTGCGACCCTGTTGCTCCGCTGGCTGTAGTAGCTTTGTGTATCTAAAATCAAAATGATCCACCGCCATTTCTAGTTATGTGATTGTCCAGTCAATCTTTCATGTATGTGCTACCACAATGTCCGATATTCTACGACAAAACAAAATTACTTCAACTTTTCTGTGTTACTGTGTGAAGGTAGGTAGCTGGTGCAATTACTGGGCTCCAGATACTTAATAAATAATAGTCCAAGTGACAAACGATATTGCTATGCAAGTGTCTTAGCGAAAGAGTAACCACCGACTATTAGACGAGCGGCCTTCTTGACTCGTCAACTCATAATTATAAGTAAAACGTATTAATACATTTTCCTACTTATGTTATACACACCTATCAACTTCTTTGTTTTCTCCATTAAAAGCTACGATAGTTCTAATAGATTTCAAAACTTCTTCTGCTTGTTTCCCAGCTTGGCTATACGATTCCATTTCAGTAAGGGAAGACCTAGTTTGATACTAAAAGAGAAGAATATATAATTAGAAAGTACATTTTATGCCTAAAAAGTACCTTAAGGTATACTGTATATTTTATACTCACATTTGATAAAACAATAGAAGCTGCAACGGAAAATGGCATGACAGACATACATGCAAGGGTTAACTCCCAGCCCAGAGGGAACGCGGTGCATAAGCAAATAATGGATGTGCCCACGAGATTCGAAACTACGGCCAACTTCTCCCCCATACCTTCCTTAATACTCATCAAGTTCCTGTAAACATCATACACATTTTTCTGCATAATTAGAACATAGTTACAAGGCATACATAAAAAGTGCTACTTACTCTGACATTTTCGAAGCCAAATTAAATTCGGAATCAGTGTCGAACCAAGACATGTCCTGTCGAAGCACTGCCTTTAAGAATAACATTCTTATTCGGGTAATCTAAAACGTTAAGTCTAAACTATAAATCCATCCAAAAGCATTCTGTGGTAAATAGCGTTGATCTCTACTACTATTATTTTTATTAGAAATACTTAGCAAAAAATTAAGCGGCTTTTAGCTTATATACATCCCTTGGCACATAAATATGCTTTGTAGACCTTATTGCACCACATAACGACACAAATAAGCGTTCTTAAATTGTATAAAATGTACCATTTTGGGAACTCAGATGTTATCGCTAAAATAGAGGAACTAGTATGAAAAATAAATTACAATTTCGTCAAAGTTTGCTAGCCATCAATAAACAAGGTCAATAAATATTTCGTATATCGGTTTCATCCATAGCGTGAAGCTCGCCGAGTCAATAAGCAGTAAGGTCATCAATTTAAAACAATTGCTTTTGTTTATGGTTTGCGTAAAATTGGTCGAGTATTATCACTTTTTAGCCTTCTAGTCTTCGCTACAGTCTACATATTATGGTCATATGGCTACAGTCTATGGTTGTAGTAGTTTTGTTTTTTAGATTATTACCTGCCGTAAGGCGCTCCAAGAGATGAGACCGACAGACAGAATGCAGAATATGAGTGCGATGCCGATGCTCAGAAACAGCCCTATAGCCATCGCCTTTGCGTCTTCTATGAGAGCGGCCATGTTCTCCTCGTAGGTTGCATTAACACTATGTAATAGAACAGATGAATTTATCAATCATTTGCTAAAAAAACTTATATCACAAAATTAACGCTGTCATTGCGTGCTATGCCTTGTATATCGTGCAGACCAAGAGCCCATAGTTTTATTTGTTGTATTACTACATCTTGTGTAAGTCTTTTTAAGCCTCTAATATATTGAGCGAGGATCTTTTCTCCTCTATCATGAGACCGAAAGTCAAGCCGTAATATCGGACATACTATTCTAATAGATTCTAGGGCATGCTTACTTTATTTAGAAAGATTTTCTCCACTCTTTTTATAACCGGTAGTTTCACTACACAGGACAAGAGGTTCCTATTCGCCTCGACATGAGAAATGCAAGGGCTTAAAAAATAAAATAGTAATATTGCGACGTTGCAAGCTTTTACCATGTGATATAAAACTGATTTTGGGATTTTGAAAAGATGCTACCAAAAGATTGCAATTATACATAACAATAAAAGAAAGTGTGGTAAAAATGTATAGTGTCTAGTTTTTAGTTATTGATTACTCTACTTACAGTCTTCTTCCACCTCCAAAAGCCGCAGTCAGCGGTAGGTAGCTGCTAACTCGATCATGAAAAGTAGTTCTCTCTACGAAAGCTGTACTAAGCTCTCCGATCTGCACGAGGTTGTAACACACCCCGCTTCCGCTTAGCAATCCAAAAATCACTCCAAATATAGTCGCCATTAATTCAATGCACGTTGCATATCGAAACTGTGAATATTCAAAATTCGTTTTATAACTTAATGTTAGGTGTACATTATACAGAAAAAGGCAATATTCTCATTCATTTTTAGGTTAGACAGATACTACAGTAGTGCAATAGCGTCTTTGCCTATTTAAGACATACGTCTTGATTTGTAAATTGAAAACATACGAAAAAAAAATATTACAGATATGGTAGCTTTCTTGCATCCGTGGGGAGACCGGGTAAGAATATAGCACCGTCCCATCTCCTCCCGTTGGGTGTCCGTAAGAGACGACTAAGGAAATGCAAGAAGACAGGCAACAGCGTGTTTTTATTGGATTACCTACCAACCTATACTGCAATCGCCAAGACCCCTGCCAAGCGTGGGGATTATAGCAACCTCTCCCTTTTAAGGGGGAGGCCTCTGTCCCACCACACATAACAATAATATCGTCCTTGGCGATACGACCACAACGGCTAATCTTTCTCAAGTTCAGCCATCTTACTCGGGATGGGAGATATTATAGTGGACAATAATAGCTTGCATGTCTACGGCACTTGTATCTACAAGTGCACTCTCTGTTTCTTAACTCTCACAAACTGATGTGACGAAAGACCGACTCGAAAGATATCTGGCGCAGGACCGACATGTCCAGTGACGCGTGGATCGTCTTAAGGTCCAGATAATTGGCCACAATGCAGGCCAATCGACTAATTATTTGGAAATTAGACTAGCCAGTAAGGACCAACTACACAGAGTCGATACTCCCCTCGGGAATTTAACCCGCAGCCTCCGGTGTGCAAAGCAAGCGGTTTACCGCTGCGTCACGGAGGCTACCACTGCCGCAAAGCATCTGTGTGTATAAATTGCCGTGTCCGGGTGTGAAGGGCACTGTATTTCGCTGGAAAAATTACTAGGCTGAAGACTATGTTTCAGGTGACGAGCGGCAGTATAATGCAACTGCCGTGCGGATTACCATCAAGCAAACATGTTGCTCGTCTCATTACAAGATCAAAAAAAAAAAATATGTTTACGTATCAATATTAATAACGTAAAACTAAACAAGTTACACTTACAATTTGGAAATAAGATAAATTGAGCTCAGGTTCGACCTTTCTGAAAGTAAAACATTTGTGAATTTTAAATTAATGACAGAGACAGCTTGTAAGTGTTTAGATTGGACTGAATTGTGTGTGCAGAGCACAACAGCACGCAGCCAATTTTACCACTTTATCAAATCACAAGCAACCCGCCTCGATTCGCCTGGGCTTTTAAAACTTCTATAACTAGAAGTTATGTATTTCAGACCTATTCGTATACACTCTGTTTGTATATTTTTGCTACGAATAAATTATACATTATTCCTCATAATACTCGTAGTACCGTGAAGAGTAAAATATATCAATAAAATTTTGTGTCAGTAATATGGTTCACTATAAAGTTCACTATTAAAAGTTAAAAGAAAGATTAAATTAAACTTATTTATTTTGAACATTATTGTTATCGGGAAGTGACGTAATTTACCAAAATAAAAATTTTGACATAATGTTTGATAATGGAACGCGATAGTTAGAAGTGTTATTAATTAATTGTTGATGATAATTATTAAATATTGGTAAGTGACCCCTGAATTTATCGTTCACCAATACTGAGATCCCTAAAACGCATGCCATGCGTGGGGATTATGGCAAACAACCCCCCCCCCCCTAACATAGACGGACATCTATGTTAAGCAGTGGATGTCTTCCGGCTAGTGATAATAATAACGATGAGGCATTGTTTCCACCTCAAGTTAGTATGTGTTAAATATATTAAGCAATGTAAAATATGACAGCAAAAACTATTTCAGATACTTAATAGGTATAAATGTAAGAAATTTGGTGCATATCATAGGACACGCAAGCCGCAGCATTTCGTCCTCGTTGAAAACCTAAAGCCAGAACCACTCGCTGAGCAGCTCCGGTTATTTGGTCTTATGTTTTAATAAGCTTCTGGCTAAAATGCATTTCAACTTGCTCCACTAATCTGGCTTTCTAAGACACAGCCATAGTAAATAAGTAAGAGTAGGAAGTATGTTTATGCATGGTTTTCTTTTTATTTATACTTGTTAATCTTAAAACTTTTCCATCAGTGTCATTATGCGCAAAATGATCACGTACGGATATATATTATGCGTAATATTCTCATTAAGTATATATTTCCTAGTATTTTTATAATTAAATAATATCTTAAGTTAAATGCACTTATTTATGACCGAGCCAAATATAGCGATTGAGAGTAAATTTGCATAACCTTGATAATGATATTGAACATAAAATCTTGAAATCACAAAGCTATAAATAATTACGAGAATATTAAATACACAATCTTAAGTACAAAACAGGACTTTATGTACTTTTAGATTCAATAATCGCTCAGCTATACAATTACAAAACTTACTCTTCCTTTTTCTTCTTGTTTCCCATTATTTAAACGATGTAAATTTAGAAACAAACTTTAGTAACAATTGATGTGCACTCCAGACAAACGTTCGCAAAACATTGCGCGTCCGTGCTGAATCTCCGCTGAAGATACGTACGTCCCAATTTATACGTAATGATTTTTATCTATTAACATTAGCGGTAGTTGTTATGAATTGAAGGCACACATGTATGGTTGTGATGTCTATATTAATTTTATTCATCAAATTGAAACATTCGAAATATTACGATAGTATATCTTATACATAGTATATAACAGACTTACTTTCTGCGTCTATCTGTATATCCGCTAACTCATTCTTAAACTACGCAACATACTTTTAAACGGTATACACCATCACTTAGATAATTTTGACACTGAAGGTTAAGCTAAATAAAAAAACACATAATAATATGTTTTATGTAAGTAGAAAAAAAATACATTATTTTGCAATCGAGTTTTCTAAATTCCACCCGTGCGATGTTGGTGCGGGTCGCTACTAAGATCATCATCATCAGCCGACATCAGTCCACTACTGGACATAGTTCTCCCCTATGGCACGCCACTGAGCCCGATCTTCGGCTCTCCTCATCCAGTGTCTGCCAACCGCTCTGCGGATATCTTCGCGCCACCTAGTCACAGGGCATCCTACACTACGCCTCCCAATTCACGGCCTCCACTCCAGAACCAGTTTACCTCAACGGTCTTCAATTCTTCGGCAAATATGACCAGCCCACTGCCACTTCAGCTGGCTAATCCTTTGAACTATGTCGGTGACTTTGGTTCTCTGGCGAACTACTGCATTCCGTATTCGGTCCCTCAGAGAAACACCCAGCCTGGCTCTCTTCATAGCCCGCTGAGCGACCTAGAATCGGTGGACTAGTCGTACCGTGAGTGGCCACGTCTCGGCTCCGTATGTCTTCACTAGTAGGACGCCCTGATTAAAGACTTTTGTCTTTAAACATTGCGGTATCGGTGACGAGAAGACTCGACGAAGTTTTCAGAATGCTGCTCAGCCTAGATGTATTCTCATTTTGACTTCCTTCTCATAGTTATCTTTACCTAGTTGTAGCGTCTGCCCTAAGTGTGTATACTCCTGGACAACTTCGAGATAAACTCCATTGACTTTGGTTTTATCCATATTCATCTAGAGACCGATGCGTTGAGAAGAATCAGCCAGGTAGGTTTTGCAGCGTCTCGGCCATAATGACGATATCGTCCGCGAATCGTAAGTGAGAGATGTGCCTATCATTGTTATTTATACCGGCCGGACCTCTGCCGGTCCAGCGTCTTGAACATATCCCCTAAAGCGTTAGTTATATATATTTAAGTATGAAAAGATTTTATCAAAATGATGCAAAGCAAGAAATATGTATACACATACTTATATATATATTGTGAGGCAATAAAGAAAAGAGTAACATAAAGCTGTTCTGCACACTTACCAGACGCGGAAGCTCTGAATGGTTTGCTACGAGTATAATACTGGTAACGAATACCTACCGATTCTACCGAATATTATGTTAACTATCTTCGATAGTTTTTAAGTATGTCCTACCAATAGAGTTATGGATATTTAATAAAAATATGCAACCATAAACACAGTACCACCATTTTATCTTTTGATAAGTTTAGTGTGGATAACGGACAAAAACATTAACCGTTGTAAAAACTGGGAACTTTTACTATTTAGTGGAAGACATACATTGCCTCATAGTTTTTTAAAATTGTACTAAGCGAAAATACTTGTAATTGGCAATTTCTAGATCAGTAGGTATCTATCTACCTATATTTTGGTGTTAAAGTTCCAAAAGTGATTTATACAATTATTTTATATAATTCATTATAAATGAATTCTTTTTTCGATATATTATTATGTAAGTACACAGTAAAAGTACTGCATAATTATATTGACTACATCTACAATACACACCGACACGACGGTTTTGAACCTTCTTTCGACGTAGAACGGCTAATTTGTAGTTGTTATTTTCAGTCCAAAAAAATACTTTCTTACGATGGGGGTCAGATAAGCCTTATTTAAATATAGGTATAATATAGGGTGGTACTGCTGAAATATCTCGGTGTGTCAAACCGTCAGACAGACGAAGTCGCACCATAAGGGTCCATCTTTACCTTTTTAGTACGGATCCCTAATAAAAATGAATGGCGATTAACATTGCGGTCTAAAAGACCTAATACAAAAAGATCACTTAAGGGATCACTTCGATCTGAACCGCATGTGGTAAACAATAAAAACCGTATGGGAATGGTGTATGTAGATCAAAATTCACCTTACCTAACAAATTGAACGTTATAAGGATTTATTTATATTTATTTACAATCAATTGACAATATTTTAGCTAGTAAATTAGAACAACGTGTGTTACTGACTGTCAGGCTTTCATATCAAAAGGACACGTAAGTAAAATGATTCATAATCAAAACGACCTCCAAGCATAGGGAAATGACCAACACGCAAGAAGTCATATTCGCAAAATGTCCTAATAGCATATGGTCATTTAGTCATAAATAAATGCTATGAAAATTTACTTTCGTTACAGTCTGGTTCCCATAGTACAGGCTCTGCCTAGTTTGGGATCGGATGACCGTGTGTAGATTGTCCCAAGATATGTATTATTATTATTATTTCATACACCCTGTCATAAAAACTTACCACGTAGATATTAGGTATATATCCTACATATATTTGCATGTTCAGTCGGCATGCAATACAAAATGGCGATTAGGGGCGCGGCAGATATTTTTTGAAAAATTATGTTTCTAAACTAGGTATGTCTCACTCTTACAACTAAGACGAATCTATCGTTAGGTATGCTGTAAGTCAACATAAGGCTGACAAAGAAATAGACGTGCATACAAAAATACTTACCTATACATACACTTGAAATACATAGCCTTTCTTTTTGCCCCAAAAATGACTTTCTGTCAGAGGCAGGGGTTTTGTGATGCTATGCGCAGACAGCAAAAGTGACGAACGATGGGCTATCAATATCCAGCGAAGTTTATAATAGAATGAATGAAGGAATTAATAATTTATTTGGCAGAAAAAATGCAGATTCCACTATGTCCCACCATATCGGTATACAAATGTTATTAGTAGGTATTTTAAATCTATTAATTTATCCTAATAAATAAAGTTTTAATATTAAATGATTACGTCATCTATCTATCTACAATAAACACTTAACATATCAAGAACATCACATTATTATCACACTGGTAACCTACCTTACCTACCTTCCACTACCTTCTGTTAGGTGAAGATACTTCCCAGACTGCTTCAATTTTGAGCGGTGCCCTATAGATCTATTTTTTTTTACATTTCAAGTCTTTGATGGCAAAGAGATAAATTTACAAGCACTCTATACACACAGTACCCATATCTCTACAGTCTGTAGTATCTCTCTACAGTAGGCAGTGGCCTTTTTTAACACTTTCATACAAAAAACTGTTTCTTACTTCCTACAACGGTCAGCGTTTATGTTCTTCAATAAATATAAAAATTACAGAAAATGGCATGGAATATACAAAATTGTCATTTTCATACGTAAGTGGTAGTGGCTGGTAAGGTTTGTACCATATAGTGTTTCCTGGTAAGTACGTTTGTAAATGTATCAAAATTGCCGACGTGCAATAATTATTTTGAAGAGTCCGCACGACGCATGTATTTGAGTAGTTGCTATTGATACTTATCAGGCGCTTTACATTTTAATATTTTAACCAACTTCTAATGAAACTGTATTAACTGGTTGAGGACCTACGAGATTTTATTTTATATTAGAGCATTAAAATATAAAATACTTTTAAACTAAGTAAAAAACTTCCTCCAAGTTGTCGCCGCACTGGGAGGGAAGGGTACAAAAGACTGGCGGCGTTTCCTCTTTGTATGGCCAAGCTTATACGTTGGCAGAAAAAGCTACCAGCCCGACGGTCCCCTGAGACTTCGATAAGTGTGGATGAAATTTCTTTCACCAAACCGTGCGCCTCATGAGACCAAGGCCCCATGGTCTCCTCATTATTTATTTCAGGTATCTTCAGTGTTATGTCCTATAGTAAGTATATTACTGTGGGGATTTTCTGCAGAACTTAATACTATTTTTATTCTGCAGAAGAGAGCTGTGAGAGCCATTTAGAATCTGACTCCTACTGATTCACTAAGAGAAAAATTCAAATAAATAGATATTCTAACAATAATAATAATAAGCCCGCAAGGCAGCTTGTGACAAGCTGTTGGTGGGTAACGACACCATGGACCCGAGTACTCCAGAGAGTCGATCAGGGCCTCCAACTCGGCGTGTCTTCGTCGGCCAAGTGGAAACCCAAGGGGGACTCTCAGCTCTGGCTTACCTTAATTGGCCGCCCAGAGAGGAGCTGTTAGAGCTATATGCTCCAGGGGTGGAAGTGTTAAAGGGCATAACGCCGAAAGTAACTTCGGAGAAAGCGCAGCACACCTCTCGACACCCCTGAGTCACCCACACCGGTGTTGCTCTCTGTCGTCATCGGACGATCATTTGGGGAGCCCATCTAGAGGGTAGCCAGTCACCACTTGCCACATTATAATTATGAATGTAATTATGGCAAGTGACCCGGCCTTTACCTAGCTTCTAGTCCACCAAATGTTCAACCACCTATCATCACCTGTCGAGATCAACTGCCATTTTTTTACCATTTTAGCAGTTGATAACGGGAGGTGATTTACACACCATTTATTTATTACAAAGGGCCTCTACGTGTTGGATCCGTCCCCACGCAAGCCTCTAAAATGTCCGGACATAACCCGTGAATAAAATAACATAGAAATAATAATAATAATAAGCCCGCAGGGCAGCAGAGCTTGTGACGAGCTGTTGGTGCGTAACGACACCACGGACCCGAGTGCTCCAGTGAGTCAGTCAGGGCCCCCACCTCGGCGTGTCTTCGTCGGCCGAGTGGAAACAGAAGGGAGCCCGCAGAACTCTCAGCTCTGGCTTGCCTTAATTGGCCGTCCAGAGAGGAGCTGTTAGAGTTATATGCTCCAGGGGTGGAAGTGTTAAAGGGCATAACGCCGAAAGTAGCTTCGGAGAAAGCGCAGCACACCTCTCGACACCCCCGAGTCACTCACACCGGGGTTGCTCCCTGTCATCCGCTAACGATAATTTAGGGAGCCCGTCTAGTGGGTGGCATGTCACCACTTGCCGCAAAATAATTTGAAATAAAATTATGGTCGTTAGTCGTCAGGCCACCAAATGTTCAACCCCGTAAACCTAGAATTCTTTTCACATACTCGCAATAGTCCCTACCAGGTCAACTGCGGTAATTTCATCATTGTAGCAGTTGATCCCGGGAGGTGTATTAGGTACACACCAACAATTGTTGTCTAACCAAGTCTAAACAACAATTGTTTCACAATTCATATTTGAAAATTTAGTTTATGCTAAGAAGAATATCAAAAGTATACTGATATTCATAATATTAATACTCGGAGTAAACACAATCTTGTTGTACATGCCACGCGTCTCCACAGTACAGGCAAATCGTTTATGGGCCAAAGTATAGGTTATAAACGCTTCTATAAGGATAGCCGAGATCTTCCAATGAATAAATTTAAACCTATGATAAAAAGCAATAACAGCTTAGTCGGCTGGCACCGCTGATGACGATTCGCACATTAAACATGTGCGATTGTTACTAGCTTTCGGTGAAGGAAAACATCGCGAGGAAACCTGCATGTCTAAGAAAGCCTAACTAGCTTTCAAATCACGTGTGAAGTCCGCCCGCTAAGCCGCATTTGGCCAGGGTGGTGGACTATGGCCTAAGGCCCTCCATCTTAAGGGGAGGCCCGTGCCCAACAGTGGAACAAAACAAGGGCTGGTATTATTAAATATTATTATTTAAAAAGCCGATTGACAAATAAGGCTTATTAAAACATCTCAGATTACCTGAAGGAGCGTGAGCTTGTGCTTATCAACTAATGCAAGCTTAGAATTTTAAGACTTACAAGTTGTAACACTGTACTGATACTAATTTAAAAAAAAATACTAGAAAAGACAATCCCTCTGAGTTTCTTCTCAGTAGCGGCCGCGTTACGATCCGGTGGTAGCTTGTAAAAAAATATTTTTGGATAAATGCCTCCGTGAGACCTATGCATAATAAAGATATGACTTTGAATCTACATAGTATGTTAAATATAGATCACAAATTAGGCACGTAGTGGGTCGTTAGCTTATGAAACCTACCTTCTTTGTAGTTATTTTGTTGTACATTGATTATCTTATAACGTAATCATGGCTCGTGGCCAACAATACATATATGTATGTACCTATGTATATATTCACACGAAACTGTTTCTTTTTTCTCAATAAGTAGAAGTATTTACAGTAAAATACTGGTGTGTAAAATATAATTACTATAGTTTTAGTGGATTTTATTACTGTTGTATACTTGGTTGGTACATAGTATTCGCAAAATAAATGTCACCCCTGACTCAATCAAGCAACGTAAACCCGTTTATTGGTGAGAACCGTTTGCCGGTGGCTTTAAGAATATTTTTTTTTTATTTTAGTATTAATTATAGTTATTTTTTATAAACCATTGGGATTAAGGATAAGGTAATAGAATGCAGTGCTTCTGGAGATCATGCATTTCTGAGAAGTTCCTCCGTCTCGAGCTCTACCACCGTTTCTAGCAAACCAACGTTTGCTAGTACCCTGTTCCTATAGCCGGATAAAAGCCTTTTTTATATTTTAAATCTATCTTTTAATCATTTAAAACTAATATCTAACTATTTTGATTAAAAAAAAATGGGAATAGCAGATAAAGTAACATCAAAAATTCGGGTCACCACAACCATACCTTCTGTACATAGTGTGTGTTATACATATAGCCTAAACTATAATTTTTAAGCTACTTCAAAAATGAGGTAGGTACTGTAACAACAAATAAAAGAAGCGCGGGTGAAGCTTCGCGGGTAAACTTGTTGTTTTAAAAAATCAAGGCAAAAGATCTACTACAATAAAGAATACCTATCCCTTGATTCTGTAAAAAAAATCTGTAAACTCGTATTCGTAGTCGATGTCGTCGTCAGCAGCCGTAAGACATTCATTGCTGTAGATACAAAGGTCTCCTCCCCCTTATAAGACAGAGTTTGCCATAACCCCCACTTGGCTTGGCAGGGCAACTCGTTTTAATGGGTCAGCAATTACCTGTATTAACTTCAAAAAGGTCAAATGACTATTGGAAATGCAACTGCACATTGGATTCATATGTACTATCGCGGACACGAACGGTGTACCAGTTCTCAATCAAAATCGTTTGAACGACGTTACGTAGTGCGCTTACCCCGTCAACACGTTTGGGCCGACTCGTGCAAGCGATTTTCGTCCTAAATGTGGTACACCGCTTGTGACCGCGAGAGTACAAGTAATACCGACAAAGGCCACGTGTGCAAATATCGCAATAGACATGACAGACAAATAAATGTTAAAAATAAAAACATCATGGTGGTTTTTCGTCAACATTGTAAAACTTGCTAGTGATGAAAAACCGCACGTCGTGTGGCAGTGAAAGCAGGCGCACCGCGGGGCCCTGCGGAGCACCGCGGCCAGACCTGTTCCGAGGCGCGACGGGCCTGCCAGCCACGTCGCAAGCGTCGCTGATAGCCTCAATAAGAAAGTGATTTAGTTGCCTAACATGCATATAAACTCCTGTGATATCGTTTGTTTAGCGGTAGCAAAACGAACTAACCGCTCATTGAATATTTAGAAATCTTAGTTAATGCCACTAAATACTCGACGTAACATCAAAAATGCGGGTCGCTTCGACTCGAATACGTATATTACATGAAAATTAATTTTATGTGTAATACTAGATTAATTGCAATGAATGAGTGATGGCAGTTTATAAATTCACGGCATAGTTAACGTTATAAAGTCGGGATTGTCAAAAATAAGTTATAAAATCCGTAAATATTACAACCTTTATTTAATGAAATCGTATAAGGTCTGCATACATAAACAATGTTAATAATGTTTCTGAATGTGGACATTATATTACTCTTTCGCGTACTAGCAATGATTACTTACATATAAAAGAGCAGACAGCCGGCGATCCTCTTAATAGAGTCCTAACCTGAGCGCACAATATATTTTGAAAACGGAAACTAGCCCTCGTTATCAGTGGCGCGAGAAGCTAATCACTTTCATTGCAACCCCGCAAAGCAGGTCGACCGGCGGCCGCTATCACACGCAGTCCAAGCCGCGCATTGGGTGCGCGCAGGCGTGAGCCATGCGAGCGGCCCCGCGCCGAGCACGAGACCACGCCGCGCCGCTGTGACGCAGGCCAGACGCGACGCCCGGCCGCAGCCGGGGATGGAGGCCTGTTGCGCGATCACAGGTGCCGAGGACCTCGTGGGCGACCAGGTACAGCCCCGCCCTCCACTTGTGTGTGATACCCTGTGAACGGTTTATCCCAGTGCCTCCGACACTACGCCACCTTAGCTCTACCGAGTGATCCCCATGATACGCCGTTGTGATACTGTGCGGACCTAGTTCGAAACGTCCCGGTTTGCGTTCCGTATGCGGAGTGAGCTGGTTTGTAGAAAGCACCTGACGACGTACACACACACTGTAGTGCTTCTTTAGCCATTGATAATTTTTAATTGCTTATCAATCATAGATTCGAAATGTTTTAGTACACATTATGTGTATTGATGCTGACTGCGTTTTTCATATTATGATCGAAATATTAACTTGTGTAAAAAAATTGCAGATATATAGTATCTTGATTTGATTGATTGATATCGCGTAAATAGTATGTTTTATGACAGTTTCTGATATACTCATACAAATTTTATTAACGCACCTGTATAAAAATTAAATGACAGGTGAGATTAAAATTAACGTAAAATTGTATAGTAATTAACGTGTAGTTCAGATGACGGTTCTAGCAAAATCATCAACGTACAAGTTTGCTACATAAACAAGTATATTAATTTTAAAATGAATGAATCAAGCTACTAAAACTTGTATGTAATCAAAATTAGATACTATTGAGCATTATGACAAATTACCTAAATTATGTTTACGTACTTATTTATATTTTTCGTAATACTTGGGGTAAATAAATCTTAATTATAATTTTCTGTAAAATAACAACAATTATTATTATTATGCACATACAAATAAATACCCTTATTAATTAGGTATATTTTACAATGTATATCTAACACAGCTTAGTTGGAGGTTTTCGAAAGTGCTTACAAAAGACATCAACGCTGACCGACGGCAAATGTGTTCAAAAGTACAAATTTATCATACAAATGAAAGTAAAATTGTTAATGACATTATGTAAACATTAAAATAGCAATTAATATGGTAGTATTCGTATTATTAACAATTATTTTTTTAAAGAAAATAACCTTATCGAAATTATTTATAGATGTAATTTAATAAATTGTAGATAGGTAATTTGTACGTTTCCTTTAAAAACATATGTATTTGTTCTCTTTATACATCTAGTCTAGATAAATGATAAAGTTGAAGAATTTAAACAATAATTAAACTAAATTCAGACTAGGCAATGGAATTATTACTCATCTACTTAATAGATAAGAATTCTGGTTGATATGATGTTAAATAATTGAGCATGGTTTATAAGCTTCAGGAGATTTTTTTTGCTGTAACTAAAAATATATATCCTTTTCATTGCAGAAAATTGTATAGTCTTTAACAGAATATTTAGTTGTTTGTCCTATAGCTCAACACCTGGTACAACTTGTTACCCATCACGGTTAACACACCTTCTCAAATTGTGATATACTCCACTTATCAGCTCCACTGTAATATAAAATAGAGACTTGGGTTCTCAATAACTTTTAATCCAAACACGTGTTCTAAACATCACTTAAATTCTTGTGAGCATAAGCCTACTTATGAAATATCTATATTTATATTCGAACAAAGAGTTTATTGATAGGCCGCGCCGAATACCGGACACGCAACTTTTCAAACCGATGTACTATGGAACGGAACAAGCGATTTTTCTAAAGATTATATATAATGCAGTCAGCGTTGTTCATTGTCCTAGTGTCAATGGTTCTCTAAGTTACCAATAGGTTTGCTACTTTCCGAAATAATGTAATGAGTCGATTACAACTAATACTCGTACATCAGCAATATTGGTAGATAAAGTTTAATAAACTACCTACTACAATTATATCTGCTACCTAGCCCGCGTGCCTAAGTTACAATATTACTCAGTTTTAATAATTTACTTAGATATGTACATCAATAAAAGTGAAAAGAGTTTTAGTAGGAAATTTTTATTTATTTTAAATATTTTATTTCTTTTAGGAGGACTTACAGCTAATACAGATATAAAAGTATATTATAATGATAAGAAGGCATTAAGAAATCTCCGACTATAGAAAAAGGACCTTAACAAATACAGTCGTATGATAAATTAAAGTTAAGCAAACAAGTCACATGCAAATACGTTGTTACAGTGTGGGGATACAATACATTTAAGAAAAAGAAACACTTAGATAGTATATTCCTTAGACCATTTGCACTTGTGTTAAATAAATCAATATCTAGCACTAACGGCCATTTATTAAATTGTCTACATACGTGTAAATAAATAAATACATAGCTGCCCAACCAAACATACAAATAGGCATAAATATGCATACACATATGACGATAAACGTACATTATATGGGTAAATGTAATAAATACCTATAAATTAATCGTGAGCTAAAAAGATTGAAATTACTTTTGCTGACTGTGTACACTCAGTATTTCCATCTGCAGAACGAAGCGCAAACTGTTATTATTTTCAAATAGGTCCTTCTCAGTTAGTTGCGAGACCTAAGTTAGTTAAATAAGTTAAAATACTTCATAACAATCTGTTTAACACTAATCATAATGAATTCCTCTACATTGTTATAGCGCAATGAATACAATAACAATTAAGTAATTTATTATCTGTTAAATCATAGTTTTCTAGATAATTTAATATTCCAAAGTAATAGTCATATTTGAAAAACGAATTTGCTTCAGGCAGAAAATAAACCTATGAGGATGTATTATTATAAATCGTCTGTATTGAATGTCCATGTTGAAATATTTGAATTTGAGTTTTCTTAACTCGAGAAACTTTCTTCCGCATCAGTTATCGGCCACTGCAACTTGTAAAGCCAAAACTATGACATAATAAGTATATAATATTTATATTCTATGAAGAAGATAACGAAGATACCTGTCTGTCTACCTAAGAAATATGTTGGTCCTAAAAAGACTGTCGATAAACTACACAGTCTAATCCCTATAAGCCTCTAATGCTGGTTTTGTATATTACAGATTGTCCCGGGCGGCGGCCGCTGGGGTGTACCACACGCCGCCGGCCTTCTCGACTCTTGGTTTCAGATGCAGGTGAGTACCTTACATATACATATCGGTATCGTTAACTTCCTTCACTGCGGTTTGAGCTTAAAAACGCCACATAGAAAACTTTAAGCCAGTGCAGCGCGCAAATCTCGAATTTTCTCTCTGGTGCGACAGCTTCCAAGCTATCTACGCTCAAGCATAAGACATGACAAGGACAAATACTTACAAATACTAGGTATAAGTTTTCTTTATGTCATCGAAAACTGGACTTGTTGGTATAAAAAAAGATAAAGTTAAGCCTCAAATGCACTGAATACAGCATTATTTCATAACGTGCGGTTTGATGCCTATGTAGACCTAAAGGGCAAAGGGCGTGGGCGGTGCGGGAGTAGTACAGTTGACTTTAGTACTGCTACTATTGTTGATATCGGAGCATGCATCTTTAACACGTAAATTTCGATCGCGCGCGTTCATTAATGTGTGATATTATTAATTGTTTAAAAAATCTGATAATTACAGACCGTATAGGTAAATTACAAACGTTTTTCTTGACGTGGCGGAAACCTTTTATAGTTCCCTGGGGGGTGAACCAGGGTATGTGGGACTCTTACCCACTACAACCCCGCGGCTATCGCATCGGCACATGAGAGGAACTGTCTAATTCGACCGCAACCGTACTAACTGAAAGTTTTGTATAATTAGGCCCGCAGTGAACTTGTTAAGTGACGTAAGCACTGGATATACGTTTTAACTGATTATTGCCATAATTATATCTAGACTTGGCAAAATAGATGACAAGACAAAAAGTTCTCCAGTGGACCGTTTCCGGTCACAGCGCGGCGGCGGCTATCATTTTTGACATGATTAGCAATCCATGCAGGAGATGAAATATTATAGTGCACAAGTGCTTGCGCAGATCCAGGTGCACCCTCTCTTCCTTTACTATCCGATGGCACGGAAGACGTTCACAACCGGTGAGAGATCAGGCGTAGGACTGACTTTTTTACATGCCCATCCGAGGTATACGAATTTTGATCTAAATAATTTGTCACATTAAAGGGTAACTAGTATGACCGAGGGGAGCTCGTTGCCGTTTGGTTTTTATTAACCGGCTTCAAAAAGAAGGTTCTCTATTCGACGCGTATGTATGTAATATCGATAAAAATGCGTAATATTAATATATGTTAGACTATGTGGGCTTCTAAACAAATTTACCAAATTTTATGAGTGTATGTATGTATGTATGTAGGTTTGTCCACGGATTTCTCAGAAACTACAAGTCCGATGTTGAAAATTCTTTTTGCAATAGTTAGAGTATTTTTCAACTTAGGGTAGAGTACATGTTTCATCAAAATCGGTCCAGTAGTTTAAGAGATATAAACTTTTTATGTTTTCAGTAATTTATTGTAACGTAGACGTTCGAGTTGCGTGATAGTGCTGATACCTATTTTTTTTTGGTAAAATAAGTCACTAAAAAGTGTTAAATAAACTATTTAAAAAAAAATAAAAACCGACTTCAAAGTAAATTATCTAAAAAGCATAAAATAACGAAAATATATTGAAGTCGGTGTCAGCTGGTGCTAGTGTTAGTTAACATGATGTGCTAGCACCGACTTCAATATATTTTCGTTATTTTATGCTTTTTAGATAATTTACTTTGAAGTCGGTTTTTATTTTTTTTAAAATAGTTTATACACGTGTCTTTAAAAAAAACCAAATGGCATTTACAGACATGATGATTTCTTCACTATTTTTATTTTAACGAAAGCAAGCGTCAACCGTTATTAAAGTAGTATGATCTACATGGGACTTGAGTTGAGAAATCTAGTTTATAAGGCAAACTTTCTAGCTGCTTGACTAATATAATTTGTTGTCAAATTAAACTTATACTACAAACAAAGTAAGTATATGTCGTAATAATCATAACAAAATGGTAGTCTTAAATGTAAAGCATTGGAATGTCCCAATTATTATTAATAATAATAATAAATACACTTACAAATAAATAAAGTCCGAGGACGTTATCCTCAGAAAAATTCAACTAGTGGTCCATGAAGAACTGTCTGGTATACGCTTACAGAATGATAACATAATAAGCCTTAGTTGGCTGTACGGTTAATATGTAACGTCAGTTACAATCAATTTAAAATCTTAACACCTAATTATAAGATCAATTTTACTTTGGTCTCTAGAATCGGTAACAGTGCAGAGTAATTTGTATGCTATATGCGGTAATGACATTGTCACGTATAAACGGCATGTGTGGACGGCTATTTACGTAGTACTAATAATAATAATAAATGTTTTCATATCACAGGAATGTGTCATCGCTTATATTTCATCTGTCGCCAATAGCCAGGTAGGTCAAATCTGTATCTGCGCTGGTAGAAGACATTAGGAAACACATATGTACATGGCACAAAAATCAAAAGACCTAACATTATATATACTTTTACGTCTTGCTATGTAGACCAATACAACGCATACACCTTACTATATGCGATATGCTATTAGCGCACGAAAAGTGAATACGTGAAATTCATCCAGTTGTATTAACTAGCAGTTATTCCCACGTCGGCAACGTAATGAAAGGCATGCCTTTGATAATCAAGTCAGTAAAATATTGTTATGCGTATTTAGGAAATGCACAAATTACTGCACAAAAGAAAATAATAAGGAAGGGAAGGAAGGGAGGGAATAAGGAAGGGAATAAGGAAGTAAATAATACCTTAACTCGTATGAAACAATATTTTAATAACAATTTTACAATTTTTGGCGTGCATAAATAAAATGTAATGGTATTACATTGCATGCAACTAAATTTGTAAAACAAAATTAACGTAATAATATTATAGGTTTAAATAAGAGAAAAACCAGATGTGGTCGGAAAGTTGACATTATTATAAGTATATAATAAACCTTAATTTACCTTTATGTAAGTTTATTACCAACAACAACAACTATCCAAAATATTGTGTGACCTAACATTATATATACTTTTACGTCTTGCTATGTAGACCAATACAACGCATACACCTTACTATATGCGATATGCTATTAGCGCACGAAAAGTGAATACGTGAAATTCATCCAGTTGTATTAACTAGCAGTTATTCCCACGTCGGCAACGTAATGAAAGGCATGCCTTTGATAATCAAGTCAGTAAAATATTGTTATGCGTATTTAGGAAATGCACAAATTACTGCACAAAAGAAAATAATAAGGAAGGGAAGGAAGGGAGGGAATAAGGAAGGGAATAAGGAAGTAAATAATACCTTAACTCGTATGAAACAATATTTTAATAACAATTTTACAATTTTTGGCGTGCATAAATAAAATGTAATGGTATTACATTGCATGCAACTAAATTTGTAAAACAAAATTAACGTAATAATATTATAGGTTTAAATAAGAGAAAAACCAGATGTGGTCGGAAAGTTGACATTATTATAAGTATATAATAAACCTTAATTTACCTTTATGTAAGTTTATTACCAACAACAACAACTATCCAAAATATTGTGTGTTTCTCTGTGCTACATATACTAATATACATGTTTACGTATTTACAACTATATAAAAATGGAAAGTATAGCAATCCACATACGTCAATAATCGCCAAACACCTCTAAAGCTGTGGTAGATTGGCATTTAAAGAGTGACTAGATGACTCACGCATGTGATATCTGGCATTATTTGTTTCATATTTCATCAAAATCTTTCTACATTATTTTCTTTTAGTACTTCAATTAGGTATAGCCACTTAGACAACCTGTAAATTTATATGAGCAAGACGTGAAAGTATGTACCTTCATCCATTTTGCTTAAAATCAACTACTGGAAGAAGTAAATTTATTGTAGGTGCTTACTTAATATTTTGAAAGGTAAAGGACAGTAGAAACATCTGACTCAAATTGGACCAGGCCGACTGGGGAAGTCGTACAGTGGTACAGAAGATAGCAGCCGAATAATGCCACTATGATTCTCTGCATCATGCATAGGTAGACTGGCAGAAAATGTCTAAGGCATTAAGTCCGCCTATACCTAAATAAATAAATTAATGCCACCTAATCATGAAAATCGCTGTGGCTGACATCTGATGAACCATCTATTGTCGCTGTACTGTCGGAGGTCATGCATCGTATAATTAGGCTTGAAATCGAACTGATGTTAATTACTTCAGGGCGGAAAACAATTGAAAACAACTGAACTAAGTCAAGAAATAAGAAATTTCTAACCTAGTTCTAGAGTCTACTCAATTAATTATTAATTTATACCTACTTCTTGTGATTATGGCCATGTCTGCCTGAGTGGAGCCATAATCGTATAAAAGCGGGACGAATGGACAAATTACATCAATTTACACGGTACATATCACGTGGAGATCCCATTGTCGGGAAGCAGGCACCGTGGCGCCATGGGAAACGCAATTGTGTAACCCAGGGGCTAATAGACCGAGATATTTCGGTTCAATCCACTTTTCTGTTCCTTACTGAGATAGTGTAGCTATATTATAAAAAGGATAACTATAATACTGTGATGTAGGTAGTCTAGAGTGAATAGGTACGCTTTTAATAAGCTAGTGTGCTTAACCATCCCCGAAATCGTCGCCGCTTTCCATCAGGTGGGACTACATTTTAAGAGGAAAGAGTAGTAGAGACTTAGTGTAGAGACCCTATATTAAGTTTATTTTTAAGATACGCAGAAGTAAATACTATTGACCGGTCATGAATTATCATTGAAGGGGTTTATTGGTTCACAACTAACATAAAATTTCATGTCATCAAAATTTGTCAGCAATGATTTAATCAATGAGCAAAATTTGCGTAAAATAGATTTCAATACTGTCGCCACCTTTTATTTACAGACCTTCGACACGAGCGCCCACTACGATTGTGTAAAAAATCCAACAAATATTCAATGGATTTAACGACGCGATACGTCAAAGCCTAACCGCATCAATTACGACGCGATACCGCTATTAGCGAACAGTACACATCTCTAAACCACCTCTAGTTTGAGTAAATTAACTTCTGACGTTAAGCCAGGTAGCATGATAATAAGGACAAAGGGAGAGATTTTTGTCAAATCGGGTGCCTTTTGGTATTTTTTATTTAATTAAGATACACCTACAAAACTGTTTATTTATAAGTGCGTAAATGTTTACCCATTTCTTGTGAAATAAAATATATTATTCCATTTCTTTTCAATTACACAACATTATTTACATATTTAAATATAGATTATAAAAAAAATACATTTAAAAATATATAAAACGGCTCCCAACCGGCTGCGGGAACAGGGTCCTAGCAGACGGTGGTTAAGGCTCCAGAGAGAGGAACTTCCTCACAATGCATGCCGTCTCCAGGAGCACTGCCTTCTGCATCTGGCCCTTGATCCAGCCATCTAACGCGAGCCTCTTGAGGTGTTTATCGAGGCTCTTGGCCATTAGGCCGTGGGCGGAAACGACTATAGGCACAATGACTGCCTTATCAATTTCCCACATGTCGACAACCTCGTGCGCGAAATCAAGATATTTGCATTCTTTATCTTTCTCCGCTTTCACGAGGTTCTCGTCATGGGGGACAGTGACATCTACAATCATTGCACGACGCTCGGTGCGATCTATTAGCACAATATCAGGCCTATTGGCGACAATAGTCCTGTCTGTGATGATAGATCGGTCCCAGTATAAGGTGATATGGCCATCCTCCAGAACTGGTTCTGGCACATACCTGTAGTATGGTACCTCTGATTTATTATTATTTTTATTAATTTGGTAGATACAAAATACAACTTCCTTGTCCCACAAAGATATTTTTTAGTTAACCGACCAACGAGGAAAGGCAAAACGGTCGTCTGATGGTAAGCGACACAGCTGCCTACAGGCAGCCGCACTGCACTGCCGCTCTTCACCCGAATCATTAGTTAAGTCTATTCAGCATGGTACATTCACCAGCTACAGCGCTTTTCACATCGGAACACAGCAAAGCTTACACACTGCTACTTGTTAGTAGAATACCTGACCTTGTGGTGGTCTGCAACTACCTGGAGGGTCCCATGCACACGGTCACAGCAACTACTAGCAACTGTACTAATCAGACAATAATACTGCGAAAAGCAGACATACACATTCCTTAGTAACTTTCAATATTGAATCGACTTATTAATTAGAAAATATCAAGAACGGATTTTAACAATGACTAAGGAAATAGTTATAAAACGTTGAAGTAATGTGTTATCAATCGCAGTGATTACAAACCGGGTGATTTATTCTGTTTTTTGCCGGCGAACGGGAAATTGAAAGTTAAGTTTTTTAGCACACCGCTAAACGTAACTCTATACCAAGGGAATGAGCACACACTGACTACCTTGTTGCTAGTACTACATAGGTATACTTACTGTATTAATATCTATATTTAAATTGTTGTCTGTCTGTATCATGGCCGCGCATCACGCAAAAACTACTGAATGGATTCAAATGAAACTCGGCATGATTTGAGTTAATACTACGAGGTAGGACACACTGGTATGATACTTGTTATCCCATAATCCAGCACGGTTCTCTTGGGAGAGGGGATTAAAGTCAAAATGTTGAATTACGCGTGACACGATTTAAAATTAAAAATTTTCATAATTATAATATAATAAATAATAATAGGGAACTCACTCATAGACATATAAATTTTTGGCAATCGATCAAGTTAAGCAATATAAATTTTTGGCAATCGATCAAGTTAAGCAACGTTAGGCAAGGTCATTACATAGATGGGTGACCGTTTAATGACATTTGAAGCGAAAAGCGTAAGCGTCCGTGTTTCGGAGGGTAAGTAAAAACCGGTAAACAGTTGGGTCCCAGTTTTAATCGACTTTAAAAAAGGAGGTTATGTATTCAACGCAAATGTATGCTAACAAAAAAGTTTACTGGATATTACTGTCTATATCCTCCTTGTTTACCCAACCCTTGGTTTTGTTAAACCTGAAACAGAATAAGCGAAAGATATAAAAAAAGCTTATTGCAAATCAACCAGTTTTTTCAAAATTTTCAGTCGTATGAATGCTGGGGGACGAACGAAAAACACTTGGATTGGGCATTTACGATACAATCCGTAAACATAGTTTTTCTTCTTTATCTACTTTAAAGATTTTTTCTATATAAGTAGGTATTGATTTATTTTTAAAAGTACATTGTTTGGAATTAGTTTATTCTTGAATGTCCAAAAGGTTCCGAGTACATGCCTACTGCACTGATCAGAAGTTGTCAAATCCTACTACATACATACATAAATGTGTTTGCGAGAGTCAGAGAGAAAGTCAAATCAATTAATCCAGTCTTTAGAAATTTTAAATAAATCATTGCCTGGTCAGTAATAATGCCTAAGACCAGCTAGTACGCAATTTCAAAGCTTACTAACGAGTTAGTCAAATATTATGTAAAAATATAATTGATATATTATTTAATAGCAATTTATTGTGAATTAATAACAGTTTATTATGACTTACCCATACCTACCGTTGCCGAAATCAATAAAAAAGCACAACAGGGCGATTGTCCTCGAATACATTTTACTACCAGTTGAATTGGTAGGTAATTAATGGTGTATGGGTCCCTTCTGACCACGCGTTGTTTATTTTTGTTACCATCGATATAATATCTAAACTAGATAGCTGTTACGGTCTGAAAAGTGGCACACAGAAACAGTGCCGTTGTGTCGCTATTAATAAGGGTGCGTCCCATTTCATATAAAGTTATTTGGTCTATTTTCATTTTAATAACGTTCACATGATGTAACAAACGTGAGATATACCAACTGCTCATATAATTTCTTTACATATAACATTTATTTATTCTAAAACTTATTTCGGATAATGTTATTGGATATAATGTCTATCTAATCGAAAATCATTAGGTCTATTATTTAAAATGTATATTGATACCATCATGGTTAAGTTAACAACTCGATTCAGAGCAATCCGACTCAGATAGCTCCGCTCCGCTCCCGCCTTAGCCTTCGTGGTTATTTTTTTTTGAACACCCAAAAATATGACCCCTGCAAAGGGCTCCGTCAAGCTATTTTGGCAGGTGGTAACCACTTACTAGGTATATCTACTCCTCAGGTTAACAACTATGAAGAAGTTACAAAAAAAAAAAAAAAATTATTTTGTTATTATCATATTAGGCTAAATAGGTTGCATGTTTTGTGAGTGATATATCAAACGATTTTATATTCAACTAGCTGACCCACGCAGCTCCGCCCGCGCTTTGTGTACGTTTACTAAACTTTCAATAATATACATTCGCATAGAATACAAAACCTCCTTTTTTAAAGTCGGTTAAAAACTTGGACCCTCTTTGTACTTGCCCTCCAAAGCACGGAAACGTTTAGTTCAAATGGCGTTAAACGGTCACCCATCTATTTAATGACCTTAGCTAACGTTGCTTAACCTGATCGATTTCCAAAAATTGTTAACAACTGTCTATGAGTGTTCCCTTACAAATATTTATTATAATTATAAAGAAAAAATGATAAAATCGGACCAAGCGTATAACCAAGTACCCATTTTGACTTTAATCCTCTCTCCCAACAGAACCGTGCTAGATTACGGGATAAAAAGTATCCTATGTCCTACCTCGTAGTAAGATCTCAAATCATGCCAAGTTTCGTTTCAATCCATCCAGTAGTTTCGGCGTGATGCTCAGCCGAGATACAGACAGACAGACAGACAGACAGACAGACAGACAGACAGACAGACAGACAAAAATTAAAAAAAATACATTTTCGGCCTCAGTATCGGTTATAGAATGCCCTCCAAATATAATTTTCAAAATATCTTCAATGTACAGAATTGGACCTGTTACAGTTTTATTATAAGTATAGATGTATGTTATCTATCTATCTATCTATACTATAATAAAACTCAGAGCACTTTTTCTGTACATTGAATATTTTTCCAAAATTTCTATAAGGGGATACTATACTATCGACATAGAGGCAAAAACAATTTTTTTTGGAATTATTGTCTGTCTGTCTGTCTGTCTGTCTGTCTGTCTGTCTGTCTGTCTGTCGTTCTGTTTGTCCAGGCATCATTCGAAAACCCGTGGATGGATTTTGATATTACTTTTACTGATGTATTGTGTAAAAGTAGGGGTATAACTTGGTATATAAAACATCACGCTATGTTTCATAGGGGCTAAGCAGTGAAACATACTTGCACATATTACCACGTAATTTCCTTTGTATGTGAATAGGGTAATTATAGACTGATCAGTTAATCATTAAGATATGTATTATTACACTATATACAATAGGGACTGAGCAGACATTTAGTTTGCATAAGATATGGCAGTGGCGAAGGGTCAATTTTTGTAAGGGGTAAGCCGTTCCGGTACACCCAGGAAATTTTCATTAGATTTCTGTATTGTTCTAAGTACTTTGCTGATAGCAATATGACATTATATCTTTGAAAAGTTAAAATCTGTAATTCCCGAGCGAGTCCAAACTAGATTAGGAAAGAAATAGGCAAGGGAAAAATAACATTTCATTTTATTTAAAAGCCAGTTCATGAAATTTTAATGAAACTCCCCAAGTCCAGGTAGTGTATAGGTATTGTATCACAGTCGCAACAATAAAAGATGCGAAACACTAAGAACTTTCATTATCGAATATCATTAGACAGTAATTTACGATGTTAGCGTGATTTACATTATGAACAGCGCCATCTATGGCGGAATTGGACATACAATCACTATAAAACTTTTATAACTCAAGAACGGCCTATCGGATTCGGCTGAAAATTGGTGGGGAGGTAGCTTAGAACCAGGAAATGGACATAGGACATAGCACTTTTTATCCCGGTAGGTTAAGGTTAAGCAACGTTAGGTAAGGTCATTAAATAGATGGGTGAACCGATTTGTATGAAAGTGTGCATATCGGGTAGGTCTGAGAATAGGTCATACAGTATATTTCATACCGCTAGGTTAAGGTTAAGCAACATAAGGCAAGGTCATTAAACAGATGGGTGACCCGATTTGTATGAAATCTTGTGTGCATATCAAGTGTGCAAGAGAGGAGAAAGAGGGAGAGGGGATTCGAGGAGGGGGTGATGGGGTGAGGGATTGGGGGAGTTAGGTGGAGTAAGGGGGGAGTGAGAAGGAGCAAGTTCGTAGAAGAGAGACGGGAGAGGGTTCAGAGAGGGGACAACAGGGAGAGGAAGAGGGGGAGTGTGACGGAAACCGAAGCGGGAGGGGGAAAGAGAGAGGAGAGAAAGAGCATATAATTAGATTTTTTTTATAAGAGAGAGAGATATGGATAGAGATTAATCTAGGGAGGAGCGAGAAAAGGGGAGCAAAATGTAATAAAGGCGAGGGCGGAGCTGCGCGGGTCAGCTAGTGCTTAATAAAAATAGTGATTTTAAAATTATATCAATTTTTATTACATCAACTGATCATTATATCAAATAAAAGTATAGATTCAGTTGTTATATCTTGTAAATATTAGAGATTTTGTAGTTATATCAAATATTACTTACTCATTATTAATAATAATAAATATACTTTATAGTATTATGTATATATTTTATGCTATTTTTTTTTCAAGCCTCAGGCTGACAGAATTATTTTTCCCGATAGGAGTGTCGCTACGGTCTTTATGAAAATGTCAAACTACACGTCATGACCATAATAAACTTCACGTTTCCGCCACCAGCACAGATAAGTCTGCGACCCCCGCGACCACATTTTAGATGTCATTTTGTTAGTGAATGTTTATCTAGTTTATATTATAATATCCATGTTTATAACAATATCAATATATTCACTACAGCCTTCACGTGACTTAGCGACAGAGATATGTCATTCCCATACATTTGTTTTCTGTTCTCTAGCGTTTCGTATTGTAGAATGACAACTTGGCTACTGAACTAGGTACAATATCGTCGCCCAGTAACAGCTTTACGAATTCAGCATAGAAATGTTACCAGCATTATGTATGGTTACCATATTGGTGCCATATGGTATCACAAGGGCCCATTTTACTTTGTTAGTATGTTTGGTTTTTTCTTCGCTTTTTTGTGATTGTGTGTGTGAGCTTTTTGTGATATGAATAATTTAAGATAAGTATACCTATGTATATATTGTATCTAGTCATTATACCAAGTTAATTACAGATGTAGACTAGTTTCCAAAAAATAGAATAGTTTGCTTCGATTTTTATAATGTATCATAATGTAACAACATTATGATACATTATAAAAATCGACACTTTAAATGGAATATGATTGTTCGGTAAAATCCCTTTCATGGATGATATAAAAATGCACTGAACTGTGTAAAGGAAGTCACAAGTTTCATCGATGTTAGCCCGGTCACTATCTACTCATGCGCAAACGCTACTTAAATTTTATTGTATGCATGCACACAAAAAAAAATGTGTAATTTTATAGTAATTTGAAATACGAAAACTACAAATTACAGATTCTGCCTATAATCAACAAAGGGAGAATGTAATTAATATGGCATGTGGTAGGCTAGATAATCTAGCCTACCACATCGGAACATAGCGACGTTGCTTGGTAGTAGAATCTATGACATTGCGGTGTCATTGTTGTACCACCTTTGCGTAAATACGAGAGGTGTTTGTTCTAATAAATTAAGATTCACAATTCAATTAAAATTAAAATGCGGCAGTGCGATACAGCTGTCTAGGCCTCCTTGGGAACATATGCCTGGTCTATCTCGACGACGTGATTGTGATGGGACGCAGCTTCAAGGAGAACCTGAAGAACCTGGAGAAAGTGTTCACCCGGATCCAAGAAGCAAGTCTGAAATTGAGTCCAAAGAAGTGTGCTCTATTTCAGAAGGAGGTCAGTTACCTAGCTGGCATATTGCTTACCATCAAGCCAAATTCTTGCATGTGTAGTAGTGACTAATGGCTACTAGTCACTAGGCCGAATAAAAAAAAGCCTGTGAATATTTATATTTTCTTCTATCGGTACCGTGTACTAAAAAAGGCGCAATAAAACGCGTCATTAGAGCTGCGCACACTGGCCATGGTTGTCCACGGCGCGGACAGAATTTCATAATATTATCAGAATGGGTGTCTCTTAATATTTTTTTCTCACAGCTGTGCTGATTAATTTGCCGCAAAATCAACACATATTTTAAAATTAATTAAATCAACCTAAAAACCACTTATACGTTAAGATTGATGATCCGAGAATGTAATGAATTTAGCATCATTTGCATTTAATTATAATGACTTAAGTTTCGTGTCCATATTAATTGGTTAAGCCATAAATTTATCTTAATTACTCTGAGTGCTGCACTTTGACGCCCGTTCAGTATCAAGTTGAATACGTACCAGTCGACGTTGTAAATGTATTTTTGTATGTTTTTTTTTTCTATACTTTAATAGTTGATTAATTTTTAAATTATATAATAGATACTTGTTTTTTTTTAAACCACTGAATAATTTTTTTGTGCGTGCGTGATAGCGAAATGGCGCACCACACGCCTGGTGGTGTGTTAAATGTTGCTGTCTATTTTGTCTTTTGTTATATTTTTCTATTACCCAATAAAAAAATCAATTAAGTTAAAAAATATCGCCAGCCAAATAAGATAATAACAATTTACCCTTATATATCTCACTGTTGGGTAAGGGTCTCCTCTCCTCGTCATGAGAGATGATACGGCTATAATCCACCACGCGGGCTTAGTATGGATTGGTGGTTTAGTCAGTTCAAATCGATTTTGGGGTAGTAACTTAGTAAGGTATGTCTGGGGTTTCTCACAATTTTGAATGGTAAGAGTTTCAATAAGTCCTACATATCATTTACAAGAATCACATTAGTTGCTGGGGTAGGATTGGAATACGAATATAATTATAGCGCCAAAATAACCATCTAATGATAAACATATTATTAGATAATTTTGAAAAAAAAAATCTGTAACGGGAAGCGAATATTCGCTGTTCATTTCTGACTCTATTTTAAAACTTACTCATGAGAATTTATAAAAATCATTTATTTAACGTATATCATAGCAAAATATTATGGGATTAATAAGTTTCCTGGAAAAGCTTACTCTCTCAATGTACCTACTTACTAGCTGACCTGCGCCGCTCCATCCGCGTTTTTTTTTATAGATTTTCCTAATTTTTTGTCTGCTAAACCACCCCTGGATTAGAACCAACCAAACAAAACATATTTTCAAATCGTTCAAACCGTTACTGAGATTTATCGAGACTAACGGAAAGCTATTCATTTATATAGATATATAATTAACAGGTGTTTGATGGAATATCGGGCCTAAATGACTGCAAAACCATTTTTTAAACGTAATATTTCTGTTATTTTGCAGTTATTTACGATGTAAGAGCTGGATGGCTTTCAAATTACATACGAATTCCAAAATTGATATCCCGAATTCTGAATTTCCTAAATGAACTAGAATTGTCTCATACATTTTAATAACATTACACACTTGAGTGGTTTACTCAGTTGCGTAAGCGCAATTGTAAATGAGATTCATATGAAGGGGGCGAGGGGTCCAGAGGGACGCGGTGCGGTGAGGGTGCAGGGCGAGGGGGGTCTCTAGTGACAGGATTCACGGTCCAACTGTCGAACACAATGATCGCGCTCAATACGTGATCGATTATGCCATTATGTAGGTATGTACCGATTGATGCGCAGCTATTATGTGTGGTTATGTGTTCGCCGAATTCACTGTAGTTCCGATTGATTTAAAAATAACTTTGAAATACATTAAGTTTGTAACATCTGTTTGATGCAATTAGATGAACTTTTATTTGTTTTAAATTGATTTATAATTTCTATGTATAAAACATAGTTTTATAAACATATAATATATTTGGCTATAATACATTTGGCTATTGGCTTCATAAAAAGGCTCAAAGTAGCTCAACGTGCTATGGAAAGGGCTATGCTTGGAGTGATGAAATCCGGAACGAGGAAATCCGTAGAAGAACTAAGGTAACCGACATAGCTCTAGTAGTTAGTAAGTTGGCAGGCAACATGGCAATGGGCAGGTCATATAGTCCGGAGATCTGACAACCGGTGGGGAAAAAAGGTTCTCGAGTGGCGACCAAGGACTGGGAAGCGCAGTGTGGGTCGGCCCCCCACTAGATGGACAGACGACCTCGTCAAGGTGGCAGGGAGCCGTTGGATACAGGCTGCACAACATCGGTCGCAATGGAAGTATATGGGGGAGGCCTACGTTCAGCAGTGGACGTCTTGTGGCTGACGTGATACTTTGACTCAACTTTTGATTGGTGACATTGTAAATGTTCTTAATATTTGTATAAATTTATATATGAGGTAGAGTATTATACTTACTTATAACATCGTGTTATTTGTGCGGTATTAAAATATTACTAAAACATACAACTTAGATGCAAATGGCGTTAAAATTGTAACCTATCGCCATTTGCATACAGTGACAACTGATATTTATTTGTAGGTAGGTGTAATCGGCCAACTTTCTCCAATATCGTTAAATGAAGTCTTATCTTCGAAGGTATCAGAATCTTACTTAATCTACGTATTTACGAAGTGAGTCTCGCTCTATTGACAAACAAATCTGTGTCTCGGAAAGCAGTTTATATACCTACATAAAGGTTGTATCTGATTTCACATAGAAAACTTTCAGTTATTCTAGCTCTCTTTGAATGTATGTAAATGATAATGTTTTTCATAAAATTTAGGAAACGCTTGTAGCGTCTGTTCTCACTAAATCATCTTCCATTTGTAAAATAACACTGTCTTTTTCAAGGGGCTTAAGGTTACAAAAATGCATTATAACTAGGCAGTACAAAACATTAAAGAGTACAGTGTCGTGTTAAAATGTTCCAACAACTTGAAATTTTTATTTTATAACTTAAAACCTCTTACATTTACGTACTTATATTTCCAAAATCTAATAATTTTAGAACTAAATACATTACTAACTATGCAATCATGCAATGCTTCATCATTGTCATCAGCCGGAAGCTGCTGATCCAACTCCCTTTCCTTGGGTTGCCATAATTCCTACGTTTAAAAATCGGCTTCGAGATCGCAGTACTGACAAGTGGTAGGTAATCCGATAGAAAGAAGTTACTGCCAGTCTTTTTATTTTGCTTTAGTCATCTCCTAAGATACTTAATGGTAGGAGAGGAGTGGGTGCTATTCTTGAAAAAAAAAAATTTTTTTAGCCTATACTTAGTATTCCACTGCTGGACAAAGATCTCCTTTAAACATTTCCACGTATTCCGGACTTTTGTGAGCTCTGCCCACGCTGTCTCAAAGACTTGAAAATCGTCACAGCATTTCTGATTATCCGTCTCGCGACATCTTGGATCATTTTGAGAAATCCACTGTATGACTATTTTTGCCTATCTATTTATTATACAGACATTATACGTACGTATTAAACGTATAAGTATATAGATCAAATTTTTTTTTGTGTGTTTTAGTAACACAATATTATAAATGTATAAAAAATTGCCTGAAAATCTAAAATACGGGTAAGAGTTTGCTGACTGACTTCAAGAATAAGGAAGTACACCGGTCCTCCATTCGTCAGTGTATGTGTTCATTTTACTCGTATAGCAAAAAATAGTACTTTATAAAACTGTTGCTTAATTGCTTGCTTATTAATGCAGGAGTGTGTGTTTAACCGAGCCGAAGGCGAGGTTTATAATAGTATCTCGCGAGTTTTTAAATTCCTAATTATGTGCAGTTTCATACACTGCTTCATCTACACTCATGTAATAGGAAAAAACACAGTCTAAACCACCAAACTACAATCTAAAACATGTTATATTTGGGCACTCAATTAATTTAAATAACTCCTATGCGCATTAGACTGCGTCAGAATATATATTTTTTTTCTCATGCATCTAAAATTTTCTTAGACAAAAAAAAACTCCTAAAAGATGAGCTTGATAACTTGAAAATTGAGCTGGCGCATGGGGGTGTCTCTTTTCCCATTTAAAATACATTGAAACAAGGGTGTCGTCAGTTACAAGGATTTAAAAAATGAAAATTATACGCCAGCTCATGAGCCAGCTCATGTCTTTTTTTTGTCTAATAAAGAATCTTTTTAGATGCACTTACACAAAAAAAAATATTCTGACGCAGTCTAATGCGCATGTGTACAACTGCGTCCCATCAAAGACAATGTATCGCCTTGGAGGAAAGAATAAAAATCTTGATAAAAATCGCGGCTAGATAGATTGCGGCCTGCTCGAGCGCGGCCTACTAGATCTGGCCTATATATTCAATTTGTAATCTCTTTGGTCGGTAAAGGGATGAAAAAATGAAGACTTGGCAAATTGCTTGGCAATAAATATGGTCCCAGATCAGAAAAAACTAAGGTACTTACTACTGTTTTATAATAAAAAAAAAGTTATATTAAGCGTTGTTTTGTTCGGGAGACCTGTAGGTACTTTTTATTTTTTTAAAGAGGCATGTGAATAGTGTGTGTCATTAGAGTACTAGATTTCAATTCATAATGTGAATATTGTCATGAGTGTCTTGTCTTTCATAAATCTTTAAACAATAAATTCATCATATGAGTGCAGTAATTATACAAACATGCTGAGTGATTTTTACATGTTTTTCATTTCTTAACGGGATTCAAGTGGACAAATATCCATCCCCTTAGTGGATCCTCACAAGACAGAAATACAAGTGGATGGAGGTTTTAAATCATACTATTTAGTGGGCACATACCACAACCATAACTGATAAACAAACGTACGATTATTACAATAATATTACTCCAACAGATGGTAGTACACCCACCCTAGGTCTTAATTTCTCAATTTTTCTTTACACGTACCTATACAACCTTTTAAGGATTTAACGTAATAACTTGGATTAGGTTGTTTAGGTAAAATTATTTTTTACTATATTTCTATTTATTTACTATGCCTAGTCTAAAAGTTCAGATTAGACCGCGGTGGTAAGAGGTTATTGAACTCCAGCGCGCGCATACGACAATCGTAAAGTCATGCACAGATTAGATTTGATACAAAAAAACAATTATTTTCTACGATATTTTACGGAAATTAATAAGAGTGTGCTAAATTATTGCTGCTATATAAAAGCCGCATTCAAGTCCACTATTTGGAGTGCAACGATGCCTAAGTCAGACAGAAAGACAGACAGGCACAATCTGGCATAAACTTATAACATCCCGCATTTTTGGCTCGGGGTCAAAGATTTGTGTTTTTATTATTATCACGTTGTAGAATATTTTCTTTTTATATATAATATGTATATTTACAACAACACGTTATATACAATAAGATACATTATACATTGATTATAAGTTTTATTATGTGTTTAACACGTAATGTACCTACCAAATACATGAATGCACGCACGTGGATAGTAACTTAATATGACATTCGAATAAGCTTAAACTTTTTCTTTGAAATCTAGTTACCTAACTGAAGTATAGACAACTTTTACACACCACAAAAAATAATGACATTATACTTACTTGTTCATATTGCGGTTAGTATATCCTTCGATAAGTCGTTAAATCTGCGAAAACATGCCATAGCGTACCGACACCATGTCAACTGATACGAAGGTATGGTAGATAGCGCACTATCAAAAAGCAAACTTAAGTCAGCTTCGGTTACTTAGAATATTTATCGCGGTAAATACCATAGTTGTTACATACGACTCAACGTCTGATGTTTGATTCATGCTGGTTATTAAAGAAACAGAATACCATACCATAACAATAGAAAACCAGTTGTTACGCGTATAATGAGAAAACCACGTAATTAAGTCAAATCAAACGACCTTTACAAATTATATTTGAACATTATCTTTTTTTTGTATCTTCAAAATAGTTCAGAATCTTTATATATAACCCAAAAAATAAAAATTGCACAAGTTTCCCATTAATGACACACATGGCAATATAAATACTTACATTAATAATAGTGGTAAGGATGCACAGCTAGAACGCAACTCCAAAAGTAAAGCAACCCGACTGGGAAAGCTCCTACCTTTCAAGATAGACCAAAGATCGCTGGCAACTAGTAGTTCCTTCGGTAAGCTAGTTGGTGCTCTACGATAAGTTAGTCGCCAACAGCTGAGGGACGACCATTCGTCCTTTTTGTTGCCAGCACAGTATGTAGCTGAGACACGGTCATTTTCCGAGTGCTGTTAAGCTTTCTTTCACGACTGCGTCAGCGCTTACCAACAGGTAGCTTACCGACAGGTATTGGTAAAACAGTGGTTAATAATAAAAAAAAGATATTTAACTAATTAGATGGTATAGACCGGCCTTAGCCAAAAAAAAAATCATCTAAAGAATATAAGAACCAACCGAAAGACGTCTACTGCTGTACAAAAGCCTACCCTTTATAAGGCCTGCCGCACCCCTTCTATAATATTGACAATATTCTACAACCCGCACTGTGCACCTCACCGGAATGCGACATCACAGCGCCAGATGCACACTTAAGTCGCACGGGTTGTAGAATATTAAAAATATTGTTGAAGGCTAGCCTAAGAGAAGGGTTGCCATAATCCTCATGCTTGGTAAGGTATCCTGGAGATCGCAGTATAGGTAATCCAATAGAAAGATGCTGCTGCCCTTCTTCTAGTTTTCCCTTAGTCGGACGGACACCCAACGGTAAAAAATGCAAAATTGCAAATCTCACTATGATGAAATTACTAATGCGACTACAGTTTATTTTCATACGTATTTTGTATATTTACAGTAGAATTTACTAAAAGTGGCAGTTGTGAGAAATGAAAACAGTTTTTGTATGAAACAAATCCCAATAGCCGTTCTATGACCTATATAGTTAATCTCTATATAATAAGTAAAAAAATATAATTATGGTAATTTATTTATGTTCATGTTGATCTATTCTACTACACACGCCTAACCTCTTAATTAATATATTATAACTCGGTAAAAGCGGAAGGAATTTATAGCTGAAAATCATACTCTGTCAACTTTACATTTGATATCAAATTTTACATTAAACTATTTAATTTTACACTTCAGTATGGTGCTATATTTTCATTTTAGTCCACTAGGATTTGATTCTTTGAATTAATCATGTGCGAATCGTCGTTGTGCCATTGTTACTAGCTTTCGGAAAACATCGTGAATAGACCTGCATGTCTGAGAAAGCCTAACTAGCTTTCGACTGACGTGTGGACTATGACCTAAGTATCTTGAAGGGAAGCCCGTGTCCAGCAGTGGGACATACACAAGGGCTGGTATTATTATTATTTATGTCGGTTTTGTATTCAGGGCACCAATAGTGGTACCACGATTAATTTTTCTTGTAAAACTGTATATCGTGGTTCCCTGTGTCCGAGATGTATTTTTTATTTTTTGTAATCTCACCGCAAGGCAAGGACATGTTCTCCACATCGTCTTGAAAGTTAGGAGGGTGTAGATCATGATATGCCACGCAGACAAAGTGTGGATTCGTAGATCAGTCACGGTTCAAATAAATTTTAGGACATGCCTGAGTTTTGTTTGTTTTCTTTCAGCTAATTAGTACCTTACTTATAATTCAACAAAGTGGCAATTATATAGGTTCTGCGAAGGGAGAGATGGGGTTCGAACCAGGGTCATACGGTGTGCCAACCAGGTCCCTTAGCCACTAGGCTACCATAGCATATTATTCAATTGTATAGTAACTATACCCTGTGTTTCTTTACACGATCAAAATCGTAGCTATAAATGTATGAACATAGGAGTAATGGCTGATCGGGGGCCAGACAAAGTCAGTTTTTCGGGATCAATATGTCATATTCCACCCTAACAATTGTCTTCGGTTGGCCACCGGTTAGCCATCACTCCTGTCTTGATCGTGTAGAGAAAAACAGGGTATACAACAGGAGCGTCCGTAAAACGTGTCATATCAAACTTGCGGTCGTAGCTGCCTTTCAGTAATAAGGCTTACTAGTTACCATGTAAGTGATAGGCCGCTAATAATGGGTCAAGATACTACACTCTAACCAACAAAAGTCAATCAATCGAACACAATAAATAGTAAGATTAGCTATAAAGTTATACGGAATGAGCCTGTTCGTACGGCGCAATTTTATGTATGTATTTTTTATCATGGATAATCAGCCCTAAAAGATCATGTTGATATTGCTTACCATTCTTTCCAACACGGCATGAATAAGCCCATAGTGCTCATCTCGACACGAAGACAATGAAACAAGCACGTTGCTTCTTTATAATATATTCACGTTTTAAAACAAAACATAAACATGACACGTTTTATGGGCGAAACTCTAAAAAATATGATGAATGGGACGATAAACAATACATAAAATTTAAAGAAAAAAAATACAATTTATTGAGTAAAAGTTGTTCAAACAGCTTTCACTAAGTAGAACCAATATTTTACCTAATTGCTAAATATGTTCAGTAGCTCATTAAAACAGAATATCTCCGTATAACTGTCCACTAACGAGTCTCCAGCTTCAAATGTCTACTATTTTTACATGCGTTATGGTGTTCTTTTCTTAGAGTAGGTACCTACCAGTTTCTTATGTGGAAACCCAACAGAACATAAAATAAACGCCTTTTTGTTTTTATCATTGATCTGCGTAATTAGTAATATATATTGATTAACAGTAGGTATTATTCATTATTTTCCATCATATTTACTGTAAGTTCCTATTTATTGCTTATTTTATAAATATCTACTAATCATTCAAACTGCATCGTTAGATAATGAAACATACCTACATGGTGCCGCGGTTAACATCTCTTTAGACTTTCGCGTTTCATCATCAAACTTTATTTTAATCGGGAATTAACGCTTTAACATACATACATAAAATCACGCCTTTCCCGTAGGGGTAGGCAGAGCCCAAGGGCCGCTTTTCGCCTCCGTGAGAAACGAGACGTGATGGTTGGCGAACCACATCGCCACCATTTTGGCAATTCCCGATTAAAACAAAGTTGGATCATTGTTTTCATAAGGTGTTTTGAAATATCTTACTACTGCTCTCAGAGTTCGTTAATGAAATATTATCAATTTCAATACCTATTAACGGACTCTGAATGCAGTGTATCGGCGTGTGATCGACGGCATAGCGCCGCGTGGCTCCAATATTTGAGGCTCGCGACTCGCGCGCCGCGCCACACAGGTGCACTGCCTTATTCGGACAAGCGCCCGCCGCTTCCACCGCCGCATTCACAAGAGACAAACCATAAAATTACGCGAAGCGTATCCTAAATAAAACCCAGACATTAAGTATGCGACACAGATGTAGTTGTGATGTGGTATGCGACTTAACAGCCGTTGATTTTGTCCCACTGTTGGGCATGGCCATCCCCTCATGATGAAGAGGCTTAGGCCATGGTCTACAATGCTTATCAAATGCAGGTTAGCAGACTTCACACGTCGTTCTGGAGCCAGTCTGGCTTTCTCAGACATGCAGGTTTCCTCACGATGTTTTCTTCACTGAAAGCTAGTAACAATCGCACAAAGACGATTCGCACATGATAAGAAGAGGTGCGAGACTGGGGTTGAACCCGAGCACCTTGTTTGTTTAAGTCGAGCGCTCACCTACTGAGTTGTTACTTCCTAATAGTATGTGTAATTATCTATATTATGTGTAGTGTAAACTTAAAAAAACCCTTTAATACTCATTACTCTTTGAAGTCGGTAAAAGAATATGCTGTATTTCTTTCGGAGTGGGCAAACGCGCTTTAATGCCCCATTAGGTTCACTGCAGTTCTTCCTAAGCGGCGTTAATGAAAGCCCATATAAAATTGCGTAGAGTCTTTGCTTTGGTACTTACCCTCGTATAAGTCACAAATATTTTTTCCTAACCACGTGATGATTATATCCAATGGTATTGAAGTTTTGCTCAGAAATGGGATAATTATACATACGTTTTCGATTTTCAAAGTGAGCAATGAGTTAAGTAATTATAATAACATATGATCTAAGGTATGCTATAATTAAATATTACTGTGTTAATTAAATGTTTAGAATCGCTGAGTTTTTTCGTTTTTTCGAATTCATCAATTTTTAAGATTCCTCCTGGTAGTTAACTCGACTCCTTTACATAATTTGCGTACTTATTAAAAGCAATAATCCTAATACCAATACCTATTAAAACACGTACAGAGTGCAGATATTACAATTACGTAGTTGGCCCGACTGGTCACGGTGACATTTCGTACAGTTAGAAAAAAAAACCGTATTATAATATGACTTGTGGTACGCGGAAGATAGTGGCTATCATTATTCTACATATACAGATTAATAGCGAGCTATATATATGCCTATATACATCGGATTAGTAAAATTATATCCCAAACTAGGGACTATGGAAATCAGATAACTGATACTAATACTTGCATACATATTTTTTGTACATACATACTTAAACAGATAATGATTGGAGGGAACACTTGGTGAGAATCGAACCCACGACCCAGGGGGTAGCGGCCAGGATGTCTAACCACTAGACCAACGGCCCGTCACATATTTTCATGACATATTTTCACTGTTAAGCTCGTTCTCGCGTCACTGTTTATCCAATACTCGAACTTGTTTTTATTCAAGACTAGATATGTGTTTAGCAGGTAAGACGGACGCGGAGTCAAGTCAGGCTGAGTTGCAAAGAGTAGGTACTGAGCGCAGACAATCTAGGTTAGGGCAACGCGACCCCAAATCGATCTTGCAACGTTGCAGAGCGCGCGACGCTCGGGAGCGAGCGAGACAACACCGCTGACCTAGAGTGGCAGGTTGGGAATCCGGAAGGTATGAAGAAACCGGCTTCACGGGGCATTTTTCCATTCAATGGAAAGCTATACGCGTACATCGTGAACGCAGTCGATTTTTAAGTTACCTATTACATTTCATAATCAACATTGTCAGGTGTCACAGCATCTACATATAGTACGATACGGTAGTATGGTACCTATGTATGTTTGCTAATACCTTGACAATAAATGTAGGCGCGTGAGAATTTATTTTGCGTTTATCGTAATTTATATAAAGTACTTAGTTTATGAAAGTTACGGATGCAATACTAATTCATATATGCAAGTATGTACGTAACCTGTACCTAAGTACGAGTACGAAGTAGGTATGTGGTTTTTCTACAATTATAAACGCTCTAATCTCCGGCGGTAAAGGAAACAAATTACGGAATTTTAATGAAATTAGGTTTAGGTATATAATAATTGCTATCCGAACTAACATTTTCCTTACTCGAACCATCATAAAGTTTCACTAGTAGCTAACACATTGCGACGTAAGACTAGTCGTTTGGTGCTATAAATGTTTCTTTATATGTATCAATCGATTGTAATGATAATTTACTAGCAGAAGTATTGAGTAACATATAAAATATCAGATTGAGCCTATGAGAGTGAACTGCTTAGTAACTATGGAAACGAATGTTAATTTCAGTGTAAACTAATTCATTGAACCTCCGTCGTCTTCCTTATAGCCCATGGTGCAGTGAGAAACCTTGCTATGCAAACCGGTGGTTACGGTTTGAATCCCGAAGAAAGCAACAACTTTGTGTAGTTGTTCCTCACTGGCTAGGGCAATGTAGGCCGATCACCTGATCGTCTGTAAAGATATGCGTCAGGTGGGCATGTAAAATATTAGCCGCTGTGGTCGTATCGGCTAGGAGGATAAAAATATTAACTGCTAAAAGCAACTGTATTCCAATTTACTTGGATTTATCTTAAATTATCTATAAAACTGATCCAAGATCAATTATTAATATTGATCCCTAAACACCCACAAAAGCAGATTTTTGTAGCTGATAGTGTTACAAATTCTAAATCGCATCTTCGGCGCTGTGCGGTGTGTGTGAGCCAAGGGCCCGCGTCCCATTTAGGCGGGCACGGGCCGCGGCGCTTTCTACCCTGCGGCGATGCACCTACTTGCCACATTCCGCGCCCGCGGCGCGCGGCCCGCATGAGCGTGCGCACCTTGCCGGAAAACTGGAAGCGGATGCTCGCCGGTGCCATCACAAAGTCGCATCTCTCATAAATCAGCCAAATAAATACCCTTCGGCTCGCGAAGGCCAAAGATACATCTTGTGGCTCTCTCCTAGTAACTTATTTCAGTTAAAATAATTTGAAACAGCAGCATATTATCGTAGCGTAGCTAAAGTTGTGTACACAGACTTCATCAAATGGCATCTAACTTTGGCTGAGCTGATTAGCTGATTTATGTACAGATAGATCAAATATTTTAAACAAAATGAGGCTCCTCTCAAAACATTAAATATCTGGGTCACCGAGACACCGAGAATATGTGTGATAACATGAAGATGGAACATAGGGAGGTACCTTACACTCGTATATGATATGGGCCGTAAGTTTTGCACATTGTACAGTTTAACTCTTAGAAGCATACTGCTTTATACACGACCAGCTTGTGGCTCCAGTATACCAAGCGCACATTCTCCTCCTCCAGTCGTTAGCTTACTGTTGAGCGTCGTGATGTTCCCGATCATCTTTTGTTCTGATAATCTCTCGCCACTGGTCGGTCTGTGGCACAGTGTATCGCGTCAGAGATCTTCATATTTAGGTGTTTAGTCACTTGATCCGACCATCGTGTAGGACCGCGTCCTCTTGCTCTCCTTCCTTCCACCTTACCAGTTATTATAAGTCGCTCCAGGTTGTCGGGAGATTTTCGGGCCATATGGCCAAAGTATTGCAGCACCCTTCGCAGGCATATGCTTGACTGAGTTATACTCAATTCTCTTAGTATGGATACGCACCAAGCGCACATACTACGATGCCTTTCAGATTCCTTGCATTGCTGCCTTGTAGATTCTGTTGAGGTTGAGGTGGTGAATAGCACTGCAATTGCCATGTTTGCAGACGAGACGCTTCTACGCCATTATTAAAAAGCGTTATGCGCTGCTGATGCGGGTGTGTCGTCAGCACGTTTAGCTTATTAGTTACTGTTTTTTTTATCTACTGCGACTTAATTAAACGTGTCAAATATGAATTACCCTGTACATTCGATTTTTGTAAATAATTCGCGTTAGTTGTTCGGGCCCGCTTCCTCGTCCCACTTCCAACAGTGTCATCGACTTTGTATGTTGCTATTATTTGCGTTGGTTATCTCTTATTGACACGTTCAAACGGCTTTATCGGTCGACCTGAGTGTTGAAAATGCTGTTCCACGGGCGCAACTCCACTCCTTTTGCGCATTCTCGTTGAAATTTGAACATTTGTTTCAGTGATTTTTGGTTAAGATCAAGTTTCTGGATTTATGCTAATGTGCTTGATTATAAATTTAAAGTAATTTTATGTTAAGGTACACGCACCCAATACCATCTGTTTGTCCTAACACAAATTCAAATCAGTTTTATATCTACGTCATTAGGAACTAGATTTTCAGAAGTTATACGAGTATACTTATTTAAAGTAGACGATGAGCATTGTTTTATTAGTCACTCTATCATTTAAATATTTATAATCAACCCATAAATATAAATACCCGGAGTACCTATCGTAATATTACCTACTGTGTACATATTACCTAATGAAATCTAGGTTCTTTATACAATACAATACTCTTTAGTGCAAACACGTTTACAAATAATTATTTAAAACTAGAGAAAAACAATGTAGTGTTACAATATCAGGCGGTCTTATCGCTAAAGCGATCTCTTCCAGACAACCTTGGTGTACAGGATAGAATATAGAAGGGTAGGTGTCTCATAAATATACAATATTATTATATATCTATACTTATAATAAAACTGTAACAGGTCCAATTCTGTACATTGAAAATATTTTGAAAATTATATTTGGAGGGCATTCTATAACCGATACTGAGGCCGAAAATGTACATTTTTTAATTTTTGTCTGTCTGTCTGTCTGTATCACGGCTGAGCATCACGCCGAAACTACTGAATGGATTCAAATGAAACTTGGCATGATTTGAGATCTTACTACGAGGTAGGACATAGGATAGTTTTTATCCCGTAATCTAGCACGGTTATTTTGGGAGAGGCGATTAAAGTCAAATTGGGTACTTGGTTATACGCTTGGTCCGATTTTATCAATTTTTCTTTATAATATAATAAATATTAGTAAGGGAACACTCATAGAGAGTTGTTATCAAGGTTTTGTAATCGATCGGGTTAAGCAACGTTAGGTAAGGTCAATAAATAGATCGGTGACCGTTTAACGCCATTTGAACTAAACGGGTCCGTGCTTCGGAGAGCAAGTAAAAAGTGGGTCCCAGTTTTTAACCGACTATAAAAAAGGAGGTTATGTTTCATTCAATCAATGCGAATGTCTATTATTAAAAGTTTAGTTAACGTAAAAATAGCGCAGGCGGAGCTGCGAGGGTCAGCTAGTATATAAATATATATAACAGTAGTATATTTGTGATACAAGTGAGCTAAGTTGCTCATTACACACGAGGCTGTGGGTTGAAGCCGGAGCCGCGGGCGACGGCGTAATTTAGCCGAGTGTGTAAGGAGCAGAGCTCACGAGTTTCATACGACTTTTTTCAACACAATTGCGGGAAAAAAAAACAAAATAATTTACCACACAGTGACAAATTCGAATAAAAACAAAATATGACAATTATCGATAAAGGCATGCGTTTTTTTCACGCGCTCTGTGCATTTTGTGTGAACATACTTCAAAATTATAATTTAACAAAGATTTTAATATTTCGTAACAAATTATTGTCAATTATGAATAATTTGATAATAATAAATGTTTGACTTCATTGAGGACGTCCACATTTATTTATTCCAAAAAAATATATGGATTTTCAGCGGTACTCCACTCGCAAAACCTGTTTGTTTTTACTAAACAAAAAAAAACTGTATTACGCGGTTAAATTAAGGATGCTCTGTTTACTCGCATATAATTTGCAGTAAGGTACCTACTAATTCAACTTTGTAGGGATAATTCTACTACGCACTAGTGCGTAATATCATTATTACGCACGCGTGTGTAATAGCTCGGTTTATGGCCCTAAAAGCGATGTAGTAAGGCTCACTTTACGTGCAAGTGTGTTGAAAAATATATAACCATACATATCTATATTTATAAGATAATACAGAAATGATAAATATACACACTTACGTATATTATGAAAAAAAAATGTAATCTCCTCCAAATCTTGTTAAAAAACCATTTTGTTTATGTATTTGGTATGTATGTAGCTCATTTACTGAATTCAGCTAGCTAGTCTGGCTATGGTTAAGGGTTTCAGAACAATTTAGAACACTTTTAATGTAGATACATTATAGATTTGACACTAATTAGTGTTGATTGATAGGCGTACGGAAGCGCCGGTTCCGCCTTGGTCAATGCACGTTTGTTAGAAGTAGGCACATGGTCGAATATTGCTTAAGCGGACTGCACACGACAGGTCGTGTAAAACGTAATGCGATAAAAACAAATACTTACCACTGATCACAAGGAACCAGTCGTAACAGTTTTTAAGCTCCGAAGTGCGAGCAATAAATAAAACGAGTGATACGACTTCTTTTCCAAAAGCACCTAAACAGAGTTGTGCAATCGCGGAATGTCCGTAAGTGATGTCAGCGTGTAGGTGTCATCTAAGAGATAGCGGCAGACATATGCTGATGGTGTCCCGGAATTCCACTTTGCAATTAGGCATTACGAAACTGATCGCAGTTCTGTTACGGAGAGCGTACTATAACCTCGATGGGTGCGGTAGCTTTCAGTGCTTTGAAAAGTTGAACTGTTTCACTAATAAAAATAATAACTTATTACGCATTAGCGTTACGTAGACTATTGTTTAGAAGCAGACAAGTCAAATGTAAAATGAATGATAACTTTAAAATTACAATCGCAAACGAGCGTGGTTTTGCAATATTATCAAGATTAAGCGACAGTGGCCGAGCAGCTTGTACCAATGGGTGCTTTGTGGCCGAGGCCCAAAACCTCATACACGCTTCGCTTGTCCATCTCTCTCCACCTTATCACAAAACTACTGTCATTAAAACTCAATTTATATACTTATTTATATACTATATCTTGTTTTCTCAACTATGACCTATACAGCATTGAGAACAGTCTTATTGATCTTACAGAAATTCGATTATCATTTAACACAGTACATTTTGAATTGTCCTTGACCAGTTTCGTCACTTCATAAAATAAATAAATAACTTATCTATAAATTATATTAAATAGACAATGTTTAGCCAAAGAAGTATGTTTTTACAAAAAGTAAATAAGTATAACTATAGGTATCAGTTATCCGCGTAGTAAAGGCACTGCTTAGTTTTGGATAAGATGATCATGTATGGAATGTCCCAGATTATTGTTATTAATAATTCTTTTGTAAAAAAAATGCATTTTTTATGAGAGTTGAATCTCGCTATTTCAACAAATGGAGAAGGCTCTCATTACTTCTGTACTATATTTTATTTTTCTTGAACTTCTCTCTTGTACTCAAATGTTCTCTCCAGTTCAACTCCTGTTGGAATTTGAAATACGAGTATCATTCTTATTTTCATTAGAAAATACTTAATAATATTATAGCTAAATTAAATGGAGTTCAATTCATCAGCTAGTATTGAATGGTCCCAGGATAGGTGCAATGTCGTGACAATGGTCGGAATTCGCGAGAAGTCGTCGGCGGCTCGGTGGGCACCGGTCGCTCTTGACGGCGGCGGGTCAAACATTCTAAATGTTCCATTTGTATGACGCAATCTACCTCGGACTGGATTTGCACTCGTCTTACCAACACTCGTACGTAGGTACATAAGAATGCTATACTAGCTAAATTCCCATTTAGAAGGCAATATTTATCAATTGGTTATGCGGCTGGCAGTGCTCAAGAAGTTAAGACAGATCGATTAGTTCCCTCGCGTTGAGCACTTGATTGCCTCCCTACACTTTTAGCTTTTCGATATTATTATTTTAATGTAAGTAAACATGCTTTTAGCATTACTCGATTAAAAGTACCTAATTTAATTAAACGACGTAAATGGCTAGAATATGTTCTGCAGTCGCTAAACGCGATATAGCCTATAAATATAGAGAATATTACAAAATATCATTGAAGCATTAGCAATCCATTCATCCTAATATTACTAAATCAGACACAATTCAAAGTTTTCTTTATAATTGTGTCCATTGCTAGTTCAGCATCAATCACGTCATTGCATCAGTTATGTTAAGAGAACTATGGACATGTAGCACCGCCGCATCGTCGTGACCGCATTAGCGATTGCGACACTACGCTAGTAGCAGACAGCTTGGCGCGCCACTTTTTTTAAATAATGTTTTTTTTTACCTTTACAAAAGTCGGACATGTGTGTGGGCGGGACTGAAGAGGAAACCGTTGGCTTTCTTTTTATAACCTCCCAGATTGTAATAAATTGTGTAGCTGTAGCTGTTAGACATAAGGTTTAGAATTACACTGGTATCTCTACTCACACAAGGTACATGCAAACACATTTTTTTGGTTGACGACGATGTCGCATATTTATATTTGTGAATTTAATACTTAATAAAGAGTAGTAATCCCTATGCTTTCCGATTTCCATAATTTTTGCTGTTAAATTATGTTTCTTTCTTTTGTCTTTATTTGTGAGCTTCTCCATCACGCTATTTAATTATTCATATAACTGCGACATATCGTGGTTGTGTTACTATTTGAGTTTCTCAATCATGCTAAACCGGAAACTAGTATTATATTATAACTAAGTAATATCACGTGTATGTATGAAACATAAGCAGAATTTTTCTAAACGATGGAAAAATAAAAATTTGCGAAAAAGTTTTTCTTTGTGTAATTTAATAAAAAAAATGTACGGTAACATCGATACAGTCGCGGATAGTGGCTTTTATATAAATAAGGAGCAATTTTCAGCAATCATTCTATATTTGGCCTCCTGGGTAAAATCTCATATTTATAGGTTGACTCCTCGGGTCCAATTGTTTCAAAAATAATGACTAGTAATTAATATTTATTATATATCTTAAGCAATTAATAATATTCACGTTATTCGTAAATAACTAGATCTATATAATTCTTCAGTCAATCCGTCATAAATAACCAGCCACTTGTTACACACCGAGAATTTAATTTTGTATTCTTAATAAAGTAAATTTATTTTATACTATTTGGTACATGTATTATAATATTTTAGGCGATGAGTCACAGCAATCCTAGCGTATTACGCAATAGCCAATACTTGTTCTATAATAATAACCATAGATTTTAACATACAGTGACTCACATCTACGTATAAAAACTCACATTCTTGCCACAATACATATGTATACCCTATGAATAAAATAACGTTTAAGGAGTCAACGCACACGCTGGCCTAGCAGTCTGCTGTCTAGCCCGTAGTCTCGATATAATATAACATCAGTCATATATATTTCTTAGTATGCATTTTTAACTTGGTGCTTGGTCAGGTCTGTTCAGGTGGCTTATTAGAACCCTATTCTTTCTAGCCCTTGAGGCACGCACCCACAATATCGAAATGAAACTATTTTTACGGATTATACATGTAGAGCAGTTTATTTTTTATCCTTCCCGACGACGTTACATTTCTATGTAATTGTGTAAATAATAAAAAATATTACACCCGCATTACTTATGTTCGGAAAAGAAAACCATCGCACGCATACTTGTCTGTCTTTAGTTGTGCAAAATAGAAACGACGTAGTGAAGCGCTTTGTCCTGTCTGAAAGGACGGATAACCGACCGTCCACGAAAATAAGGTGGATTTGCGCCGAATGCCTCGTCATCTGATAGTAGAAAGGGGATGGAGAAATTAGGTCATCTAATTCTAGGACACTTTTTCCGAAATGTATCTAAGAAATTATTTCTAATGTTTTTTCATTTATTTAAAGAATTTTCATATATCTGATAAAGCCTAAATATAGATAACATAGAGCTTCTTTTTGTTCAAAATAGGCTAGGTTACCTTTTCAAAAAAAAAAAAATAACCTTTTCATAAAGCCAAATAAATGCACTATTTTATGAATAAAGTCAAGGTCTAAGAGGACCCACACTTTACCTTGAGCATAACCATCAACGATTTCTGAAAAAAATATTAATTGACAATATAAATATTCAACCCAGCTTGTTTTCATGTTTTGCATGTTCCACATAGAGAACTATCTTCGGATAACATATTTACAAAACAAGGAAACTCACCCAAATTGGGTGAATTAGCAGTAAGTCACGCGTCTGTAAAATGTAACGAACGTGACGTGTGCCTTTGAAAATGAAGTAAAATTTCTTCATGCGTATTTACAAAATGCACAAAACCTTGTCACTATATGAAAATATTTTCATTACATGAGTTACAATTTTTGGCGCGCATTAGTAGGGATATAACATATCTATGGTTTATATTATCATTGGTGTACGCTGAACCTGCACTACTAGAGCAAAATTGAGAAATTGACATTGCCTAAGAACGGTATTATAATAAAGTACAAGGAAATTAAACCGGCCAAGGCGATCAAGCCCGGGTACAGAGTCACACTTGGATGTCTTTCCGGTAATACTTCTAGCAAAACTGAAATATTTGTAGGTACATGATGCACCTATCAGCCACTGAATTTGTATATAGCTATTTAGTACGGAACATAGACTAACTACCTACTTAGGGATAGACTAGCCATAGCGAAAAACATTTTATCTAAAAACTTGTTACATGGGTAATAAGTAAGTGGTAACGCGCGTACTCTCTAACCGACAAACTTAATTTCGTGTTCTTCTGCAAATCTCGCTATAATAAATTACTGAAATGACATTTTATTTTATTTTCATAAAATGTATTTTGTATATTTGGTGAAGAATTATTATATATACACGAGTAGTTAGCAGTTGTAACAATGACGACAGTTGTTTTATGAAAAATATTGCCGAGGGCTGCTCAATGGCTCTAGGTATATTTAATATTTTTGGTATGGATCTATGCTATTAGTAGGTGTTCGTAAACATAAGATTAACCTGTTAATAGCATAATATATTGTGAACCTGGCGCCACCTGATACATCATCAGTCCTAGTATAGGACTCCTAGAAGATCTTTCAAAATACATACAAATACATGATATGGGTTTGAACCCCTGCCCTGTGGTGTGAATTAGGTATATCCGCTATGTGAAACTATATCTTAAGCATTAAAAGAAACGACATTGTGGGGATACCCAACACCCCTAGAATTAATTCAAATGTCTGAGCCACTAATCCCTGCCCGAAATGTGAAATATGGCTTATAACGTTTAAGTGGAGTAGACTCTCACCTTGCAGTGGCAATGCTGAGCTCCGCCCTTACGGGAACCGAGTACCTTTTAATGGTTTCTTCCATGATAAAAAGGCGGTGTTAGGTACAACTGTTTCGACTGTTTCAATTAAGAGTAGGCTTTGTAAATAAAGTAGAATAGTTAAGCGTCCTGACCCACCCTTCATGAAGTAGAGCAATAGCAGGTGCTCAAAGAGTTAGTATTAATGCATTAATAAGTTTTTGCCCTAAAATTAAGCGCTATTGATATCACACTACTAGGTACTTTTTATTGGTTATACGACTACCATTTGTTTTAAAAACATAAGTACGTAATAGAGACACGCTTAGTAAAAAAGATGTTTCCTTTCAAGATAATACCTACAGTACAAACTGTACCGCCAATTACGCAAATTAACCAGATTCCTAAATTGCTATTATAGTTATAGATAAACATAATAATTTGGGATACCAAGCTCATGCGACTTGATGATTAATATCACGGGTGTCGAGCGGCTGTTTTCACTTACCATCAACTCGTCATTAAATTGCTTAAAAGTATGGTTTTATAGTTAAGCCATTACATCGATTGATGAGTATAATTTCTAAGGGCGCCTACGCGTAGTAAAATCCGCATACACCATATCAACTATTGAAAATTGCCTATAAATTTAAATTGTAAATGTTATTGTAAGTAGATACTTCATTCTTCCTGGTACACTGGAACATATTCTGAGTTCCCGAGCAGGTGTCGGCTAGATAATAAAATTGCATTTGATAAACTCGTCGTAGTTTCACTTTATATGCTGAGATACGAGACTAGGACTCGTTCTAGTTGTAGGCAATGCCTCCACATGGATTTCTTGTTTCAGACTCGGCTGGTGTGATCATAACACTATCTCCAATGCAGAATTAAACGATATATTTTACATAATATATCCCTTTACTAATCAAATTCCTTATCCTTACATAGTTTAAAACAAAGTCGCTTTTCGCGTCTGTCAGTATGTGTGTCTTTCTAAACCACGCAATGGAGTTTTACTCGTAAACGGTTTTCACCATCAGTTTATGTACTCCTATATAAAAACATCTGAAACGCGCATCACCTCTGATCTCAGAGTAATTAGAATGGAGCTAGTATCGCGTCGATTCCCCGAACAAATTTTTCGTGGCTCTTTTGCGGGGTGCGGGAGGTGAAGTAAACACACACAGATACAATTTCACGCATACCCACACTATAATAAACTCGCAACACATTCAAAAAGATACGCACACAAATAAAGAATGACCTGAACATATGAACAAAAATTTGGCAGAGGGTAAGCGCATCATGCTCTCTCCAGTGGTATCTCCTCTAAGCCTCTGATAGTATTATTAGCGTATTTATTTACCTACAAATTAAACTGGTTATAGGAAGCAACTTTTTTTCCTTATATTTTCATTGTTTTAACATAATGTAAATTTACAAAATATCGAAAATAATATGCTGAAATAATTCATACACCGCCATCTAATACTATAACCAGACAACTGATACAAATACCTAAATATTTTTGTTATAAAAACATTCAAACAAAAATTATACCTTTTATAGATAAATAATACCTCGACACAGGACAGATAGACATCTTCGTGCATATGTTTGTCCTGAGTGAGAATCCAACCTACTAGCACTTGGGTAGGGGTCAATGGGTCTGACCATGGTCTAACCACTAGAACCCGTCACATTTTCCAATGAAGATCACGATAGGTATAAATTGTATTTAGTATTAATGTTTATGTATGTAGAGCACATACCAGACGAATAATCAACCTACTTCCAATGAGTGGAAAAATATGACTTACAGTTTTATAGTATGCTGTATACCCACATCATTAGTAGGTACGTACTACACGCTAACTTAACTCTGAATAGTAACCAGATTGTATAAAATATGTTCTATAGCATTGGATATAATAGTAGCTTTTGGATCCTTCAAATGTTGTCTAACTTAATAAAGTTTATCCTGATGCAGATTTAAGGAATCTATCATGAATGAAGTTCATGGGATTGATGCGAATAAAATATAACAATGGATATACTTACATTAAATTCTACATAAGTGAAAGGTATACTTCTTCTTAGGTTTATCTATCTATCTTCTTCTATATATGATATGTATATAAAAATGAATGTTTGTCTGTATTTCCTTTATAGAATCGTAAACTATGCATTTGATCATATCATGATTTTCAGTAAAGTATTGTGCATGAGCCCAAAAAGGTTTCTGAGTAATAAGAGCGCGAGCGGAGCTGCGCGGGTCAGCTACTTCTTATAATAAAACTGAAACAGGTCCAATTCTGTACACTGAAGATATTTAGAAAATTATATTTGGAGGGCATTCCATAACTAATACAGAAGACAATTTTTTTTTGTCTGTCTGTCCGTCTGTCTTTCTGTCCGTCTGTCTGTCTGCATCATGGCCGCGCATTACGCCGAAACTACTGAATGGATTCAAATGAAACTTGGCATGATTTGAGTTAATACTACGAAGTAGGACATACTTGTAGGATACCTTTTATCCCGTAATCCAGCACGGTGCTCTTGGGAGAGGGGATTAAAGTCTAAATGTTTACTTGGTTATACGATGTTAGCAATTTTTCATTAATAAGGAAACACTCATAGGCAGTTATCATTATGTGGCAATTGACTAGGTTAAGCAACGTTAGGCAAGGTCATTACATAGATGGGTAACCGTTTAATGCCATTTTAATTAAGCGTTACCGTGGTTTGGAGGGCAAGTAAATAGTGGGTCCCAGATTTTAACCGACTTTAACAAAAGGACGTTATGTATTCAACGCAAATGCATCATGCATGCTATTAAAATGTTTGTTAAAGTAAAAAGAGCGCGAGCAGAGCTGCGCGGGTCTGCTAGTATATACATATTTATGCAAAAGTTGTACATATGTAAACGCGTAAACGCGATACGTACCTGTTGAAAACATGCATCTTTTATTTACAGAATTATTTTTATCTTTTTACACTATCTTATCTACCATTCTGGAAGTACTTGTCTGTGGATAAACTTTAAAAAAAACTATTTTGCGAACCCCGCCTTTGTTTGTTGACCTACTTTCGGTACGGCTAATTATTTTTTAAACTTTAGTACGCAAACTGTGTCGCGTAGTAGGTACCTACCTATGATGGGTCTGATAATAGCACAACTGTGGGCTTGAAGTATTATCACGGGGATATATTTTTTTCATTAGGACAATTCTGACGCTACTACGTACGGACTTCCGATATAATGATGGAACATCATTTTAATTATAATACGTCTGGAACATTATATTTATAATTCAATTTGTTCAATTCGCGTGCGACAAAATATTTTTTTGTTAAGTATTGAGTTTATACAGTAGGATTAACATTAATTGTGTTCTTTGTAGCTGGACGTTACATTATCGGCACAAAAAATATTTTCGTAGAGTTCACTCGACACTCGAATTCGATATCTTTGTTACATAAAGTTTATGCAAGCCTTAAATTATCCTACGTATAATGATTTCTGATATTTACGCGAATACTACACATTGAAATGAAACTAATTTTACGGATTATATCGCGGTTTATTCTTGATTTTAATTACCCGACGTTTCGAATACTTTACAGCATTCATGGTCACGGGCGGACTGAGGTGGTAGCTGTCCAAATGTCATAGTTGTCTTAGGGTACCCTCAGGTCTTCTAATTGTTATTGTTAGTCCGATCTACGCAGAAAGAGCTTACAGTGTCTTGAGGTCTTGCAGTGGAATGCTCGTCTTTGGATTTGACTATGTTTATCACGGGATCCCAAGCTGGTGGTAGCACCCAGCCATCTTCTCTATTGAAATATGGATGCTTTTTAATTTCAATAGCCTCTCGAATCATCCTTGGTAGGTAGCGCTGTTCTTTTGCGAGGATTTGTGGTTTGTCAAATCTAATATAATGGCGGGTGCGATCCTGAACATGTTCACAGACTGCAGACTTTGTATAGCGTCGATGTTTAACGTCAGCTATATGTTCTTTTACCCGGGTTTTTACTGATCGTTTTATTTGCCCGATGTATGAGAGCCCACAGTCACAATCCAGTTTGTATACTCCTGCATCTTGTAGAGGTATATGGCACTTGACTGATGGTAAAAACTGACTAATCTTCTTTGGTGGCTTGAAAAATGTTTTAATTGAAGCTCGCTTTAAGATAAACCGCGATATAATCCGTAAAATTAGTTTCATTATCCTACGTATATAATTAAATAATAATAAATTTTTATTTTCACAAAAAATGAGTTATAACTTACAAACTGTACGTCAATGCCTGTGCTAGTTTAAAACTGTGTTACAGGCATCGGCGCCCTCCTTCAGAACTTATTCTAACAAATATAACACATTTTGTATGATGGTTATTTTAACTTAATTTAATTAGTTTTAACAACAAACGTTTTCAATAGAGTCTACTAGAAGCATAGGCATTCAATGTATATTCATTCAAAGAAGTAAATTTAACTATACAAGATCATACTAGGGACCTTATAACCTATCGGAATGGGCCATATAATTGACTGCTGTAATGTTCGACAGCTGATCTAAATGCCCGTTAACGTTTTAGTTAGTCCTTAAAAGTGGACGTTTGTGAAAACGACCGTTACTAGTTAAATGATACAATAGTGTACCTAGTTCATGAAAGTTTTTAGTAGTTTATGTGCGAAACCCATATTTATGAATGCAAAATTATCGCATTAAATCGATTTTATCTCGGCAATCGCAATGACGACACCATTCGTCAGAATACAATGCGATACAGTTTGACATAATGTATTTTTATTGATGCAATTCATATGAATATGTATAGTACAGATTACAGCTAGGTACTTATGCTAGATGATAACGCTTCTTGATATCGTACGTATGCGAAGAACAGATATTATGTTACTTGCCTACATTATTTACAAATACCTACAATAAACAGATTGTCAGTAATCCGTACGTTAGCACAGATAGACCACACACACGAACATATGTACTAGATCAACAAAAAATAATTTAATTATGCACACCGTTCTATAGACACAACAAGCTCTGTATAATTTGATATAGGTACGTATGTAGCCCTGTGGGGTGTCTGGGTAAGAATTGCACCCACAATCTCATTCCATTGGGTGGACGTCGTTAGGGGCGAGTAAGGGAAAATAAGAAGACGGGCATGCAGCAGCGTCTTTCTATTGGATTAACTACCACCTATGTATACTCGTATTGCGATCCCCAAGACGTCTGACAAGCATGGGGATTATGGCAACCCCGGTCTTCCAAGGGCCTTTGTTCAGCAGTGGACTAGGCTGGCGATGATGATGATGCAGAATCCAATGATTATGTCTTCGCGTCTATTATCGGACTTTGTTGACTTTTCAATATTATCATGTAATCAGTAGCACATTGCCTACTTTCTGAAAACACTGTTACGCATGAGATGGCACTAATAATTCTAATCGCCTACTTTTTCAGTCGTCAGTACTTTCAATATGTAAGTGGCATACAAAGTATACAGTCACCACAAAATTTATTATATTTAGTAAGTACCCATCTATCGAAAACACATAGTATGTTTGTTAACAAATAAACTGAGTTAAAAATTAATAATTTATTGAAATGAAACTAACTTTAAGGATTACATATACTTACTTATCGCGGATTTTTATTTTTGATTTTACTATCCCGATGTATCGATCACTTTAAAGTTTAAAGCATTCATGGTTACGGGTGGACTGAGGTGGAGATGTCCATACGTCATAGTTGTCTCAGGGTTCCACACAACGATAGACTACGATATAATCCGTAAAGACAAACTGTCTTTACGGATTATATTATAATTGGATTTCTGATATTTACGCTAATATCACACATTGAAATTATTAATAGTATAATTATTTTAAGATAAAGTAGGAATTGGAGTAGTCCTACTGTGGAAGCTTATAATAGCTTTGTATATCACAAAAGATATCAGCCAAAAAACGCCACCGTGTTTAATGTTGTGTTTCCGCGGCTAGTAAGGTTAACAGCGCCCTATGAGTCGCTGTAGGTATTGGTGACTGGGGTACTGTCGTTTGTCCCTTTTGCTGCCAGCACATCAATACACTGGGGAGCAGATTACCCTTACGCTAAAAAAACTAGATTTGTAGAGAGCTGCGAATTTCAAGTCTTACATCATCCAAAATCCAAGCACATCACAAGGCGGCATTTTGAGACCCTAACTTTTGGCCTGTAAAATTATTGTTTCGTCAGTATAGGGAAGCCAGATAGAAACAATGCCTAACTTAATTTTCTATTTATGTCTGTAAGTACGTATATTATTATTATATTTTATTTGGGCCTTGCTTGATCGAAAGACAAATAATAAATACCTACCTTTAATACAAGGGTCCGGTTCGTGGTGTCAGTGCACTTCCACCCACGCCTCTAACATCCATCATCACTTAGTACCATCAGGTGAAATTGCACTAGCTTATAAGTATTAAATAAAAAATGGTTTTAACCTTTTGAGGGATGGGCCACAACTTTTGTCGTTAGTCTTAGAAAGTCTTTATAGTAACATGTTTTAATATTATTCGGGGTTTTGTATTTGTCGATATAAATTCTCTAGATATTTATAACCGTTAATAAATTTTCCTTATATGTGGATTCGTATAACGTTATCACTTGTTGTATCTTAAACAAACAGTCTGGACTTACACGAGGACGAGACCCGCTATTGATGTGACTGATAGAACCGCATACCAAACAAAACATCTAGTGCAAGCAGACCTACGGTTAAAAGCTTTTATGAATAACATTTTAGGTATCTGCAAGTACTTTTTTTTTATCATTGTATAAAAACGGGTTTATGACAATAATGCATTTCAAAATTAATAGCCTTAATCGTTTGCCATTATATTACGACAGTTAGTCAAACAGCTGTGCAAATAGTCTATGAAACTATTTTATTATCATATAATACGTAGGTATTAGAGGTATAAATGATAATAACAAACACAATGTAGTGAAATACCGAATATCTCTTTAGCGAATATTAGGAATCGTGACTTCAGCATTATCAGTCAAAACTCAGCCTAAAGTAAAGTGTCTAAGGCTTCATATCTATTGCAACTGATGAATTGAACATTTCACTATCGATAATGCCATCCCTGTCTGACGTGGGAGGAGTGATTTGCTATTTCAACCGAAGTAATGCAGTGCAGCTGCGGAATCGATACCTGTCCTTGTTTAGCATAGCGCCGACCTATGACCTAATGTATCGATTGTGGTGAATGTGGCCACCACGGTAAATCGATTAATTATCCGAAGTAGCTGGACCGATTAGCTAATCCTTGGTTCATTCAAATGGCACGATTCGATTTCAAGAGTTTTTCGTATATACAAATACAAAAAAACGCATTACAAACAATATATTATTACCGTTTATTTTATACTACCGTTAATTTGAACTAGGTAGGGTGGTTTATTTTATGTGATTAACTATGGCCAAAGAAACCAAAAACCTTTTGAAATATAAATAGATTTTTGCGTGCGTTATTGCGTGGCTCCCTGGCTCCTCTAACGTTGGTAAAAGTGATATAATATTAATCTTAAACAGGCTTTCAGTGATATACAGCAGAGATCTACATTATAATTGTACAAGTATGAGATTCGTAAAAAGCGGTAAGCAGTCAATGGGCACTCCGGGGAGCTGCTGACTCGTTATTTATTCAAAAGTAAGATATATTTGAATACGGAGTCACGCTGTGTTCGATATCTGGTATATAGTGCCAGTGCAGTGTGAAAACAGACCGGCTGCATCTTTGATTCTGTAAGGATTTGCTATATAGAACTCGACGACACGCGACTAAAACTATTTTTTGTAGGTACTTATATTAGTAACGAAAAGTTATCACTTTATAATAGCAGTGAAATGATGTCTTCGCAGAGAACAGTATGACAAGTTGGGATTAACCCATTAGGTATGTGCCGTCAAAGCAAATCCATCGGTAATCAGTGTGGTGTAGAGGCCGTGTGTTGTCCAGCTTAGAATAGCACAGACAATCAAAATCTTCTGCCGTTTGGTGTTGTAGACGGTGTCTAAGGGAAATCCAGAAGACAGGCAGCAGTGTCTTCTATTAAACATCCTCTCTACATATACCACGATCAGGGTTGCCACCTTTTTTTTTGTGCAGATAAAGTACATTGTTTATTATAGGTAAGAAAAAAGTACATAGTAGCAAAATAAAGTACAATTTGTTTTCTTTTACTATTATGTTTAGAACCTTATTTTTTATTGCTTCTTGCAGTTAGTATCAAATTACTTAGTATCTCTACTAAACAATTACACAGCATCTTTACAGTCTATATTTAAATTAAGGTAAATAAGTAATACATTTTTTAACATATTCAGAGACCCGTTGTTTGTTTCGTCTCGCTTACTATAGGATAAATCTACATAACTTTATAAAACTGAATACTATTCGAAATCCCATTGAAATCAAATCATGCTACATAAAGTATTTTCGTGTACTTTATTGTTCTTATAAAGTATAGAGTACAATTACCTGAAATAACGTACAATACATTATTATAAAGTACGGGTGGCAACCCTAACCACGATCCCTAAGACGCCTGCCAGTTCACAGTGGATATCACGTAAGCTGATCAAATTTATATCAATAGCATATTATATTATTATCCAGAAGCTCTGGTTCGAAGGTCTCAGAAGATGAATTAATTACTGGGCTCAAAACACTTAGGATGAATTCAAATTTGCTGCAGCGCGCTGCTGGCGCAACAGTCGCGCTGCAAATTTGTAGCCACCCTTAAACGCTAATATCTCAAATGACGAGTGGCAGTGTACTTGCATCAGCTTATCGCGGAGCGACCTCCAATCGAGCGAGGTGTGATGCTCGGCCAGGGCCGAAGCCCCCAACGGTTGTTGTTGGGATGTTGTATATTTTTCCTCAATGTACTTTGAAACTCCGCTTGCGCGATTCAGGAACATCTTTATTTTGTATTCTCATATGTAGTAGTAGGTCGCTACAAGCTGTTTATAAGCCGACGTCTCTTAGGCATACCCCGTGCTGCATTTTGTACACACGATCTTATTACAATGCTAGCTGGCTATAACACGATATTTGTGTTTTTCGAATATAACGCCACAGAAATGTAACCAGATCTTAGTCAAAAAGCTTAACATAGCTTGACATTTAAGTGCAAAAGAGACCAAGTCTATTGAAATAATGCTTGACTCAGGCAAAGCTAATAGTAATGTTATTTATAAATTTAACCGACAGTGGCAACCTGTGAAGATTTGCCAGCCCTAGATAATTGAAAGCATTTTACTGATATCAGGTAGAACACCTTTCGAATCATATTTGTAGCACTGGAACACTTTATACTCGTACAATATGTACATATATATGTATCTTTGAGGTATTCTACGTACCCACATCTATTAACATGGAGTAGGTCTATAGATGTCTCGACAGTAAGTTGATCGAAGTTATCTTGATGGAATTTTATTTGGAGGAAAAAGCAAAATAGCACTTAGTTATTCATAAAATAAATCACCACTGAAATTATGTAGGTACTTGCGTTCCTACATTTATAACTATTTTATTGTGACATTATTAATATTACTAATACGGGAATACCAAGAGAAGTAAAACAAAATGAACCACAATCAAGTTTTTCAAAGTTCAATGAAAAAATTTAAAAACTATGAAAGAAATTCATAGTTTTTAGTATGATAAACGACGCCTACACAATACACATTGGATTGCATAAAAAAAAATATTTTAACTACCGCACTCAGAGTCCTTACAAATCTTACGACGACTGCTTAGGGATGGCTTAGGGAGAGCGCCCAGTAACTCCCCTGAACAAGTATTTTTTTCCAGCGTCCTTCACACCAGAGCACTATAAGATTTAGATACCTACTACTGCCTTGTGACATTGTATATCTAGCACAAGGCCTAGTAAAAATTAAACCTAATGAGTAGCTTCGCCTAGAAAATATATTGAATTACATAAAGTAAATTAGGAAGTACAATATTGCATAGGAAGGGCGCGTACTAAACTATAGGGTTCAATATGTCATTTTCAGTCCTACCAAGTGGCTGGTGGCCAGGCTAACCTCCTGTTTTCTTATATTTTAGTTACGATTTTGATCTTTTAAAGAAAAACAGGGAATAAACGGATCTCCTGTTAAAAAAAAATCTAACGACGTCTGGCGGTAGGTGAAATTGCCTGCCCCGTAAAATAGATATTTTATGGTTCCCGCTAAACACTAGTAGCCACTCTGCTTTTATACCTATCCCATAAGAGTGGCGTACGATCATTGGGTATCATTAAACTCGCATGAAAACCGAGGAAGAGTTCGCGATCGTTTGACTACTAACAAGTTTGAGGTAAGCAGACATATGTACGTACACATTGCAGTAACAAGTATTTATTATAAAAGCACAAAAAGCCCGACTGCGAGCAAACAAAATAATCTTAAATTATACTATTAGTTACTATACTAGCTGACGCACGTAGCTCCGCCCTCACTTTTTCACGTTGTTGATATTCAATTTGTTTGTCTTCTCAACCACCCCAGGAATAGAGCGAACGAAACAAAAATAAAATTATTCAATCAGTGAAGTCGTTTCTGAATTTCAGCGAGACTAACGGACAGCTATTTATTATTATACATAAACGTACTCGCATGTTTATACGTACATATATTTTAACTCGTCTAGTTAAGACCTTTCTTTAGATTTTGACTAACAAATATTACTTTGCTAATAATCTAACACCTCAAATAATAAATAGACCAAACCGCTTAACTAAGTTTGTCAGAGTTTATTTTTATTATTTAAACAAAACTGCTACTTAGAAACATCGTTTTGTTCTTCCTGTATAAGTATGACATTATTACATGTCAGATTTTTCCCTCCACAAACTTCGTTGGTAGTTGGTTTTGCATAAATCTTCCAACATAAATTTTCTATACGATATTAGTTTAAAAAATTAAGCAACCAGATAAGACAGACGAGTATAGAGACTTTATTTATACTAGAGATCATTAATAATAATTACATCCTGGAAAAATCCACACACAGTCATCTGATCTTTGGATCATAGGCAAAGCCTGTACTAAGTTAACTAGACAACTGATACTAATACGTACATATATACTTTATTTTTGTAAATAGTTAAAATACCCAGACACTTGATGAGAATCAAACCCACGACCTATTGGGTGTATAATGGTCTCTATATGACGGGCCTGTTGGTCTAGTGCGACTAGCTCAAGGCACCTTATAGAGTTTACTCATGAAAATGATTTTACCACCGGTTCACCGTGGTGGTAAGCTATAGACTATAAATTGGATTATTTGTAGAAACATCTACATAAAAAAATGCATAGGTTCGTAAATGCATAGGTACCTACCTGAGCAAATAACTCCCTCGAAATTATCTAATCTTGTAACCCGAAGATGCATCTGGAGATTTTACCAGTTTAGTGTTCCATGTGATTCAGGAACGTTATTAGATAAAGCGTGACTTGCACCTTAAGTAAGCTGCCTTTCTTAAATCCATTAAGCATTTGTGCGCATAATATAAATAACAAGAAGAAAATATGACCCATTGTCGATTCAACGAACATTGACTATTATCTTTCCGATGACAAATGAGCTCAAGAGTCTGCGTATCATTGAGTGTCACACTTACGCACTCTGAGTGAAAAAGTTTGATTAAGAACATTATACATTACTGTGGCGACTCGTACCGTCGCGAGAGCAGACTCTGTAAAAGGAGCATTGTAGATTAAAAAGTTTGAATCGTCGTGAGCCATGTCAAAGTGAAGGGTAAAGCCGATTTAGATCGGACTGATAGAAGAGCGTGCATGATGCTAATTCAAAATTCAAATTTTATGTTGTGTACACACAATCCGAATTCCAAAGGAAAGATTTTTTAAGGTGACAGATGCTTTGTCATATTTACAGAAGACCGTCAAAACAACAATATTTATCTTGACAAAAAAAAAATACTTTTTTGGAAATAACTACACTGGATATCGCCAAACTAAAAATATTATATTATAACGATTTCTAACAATCTATCTATTCTACTGTCGTTGTATTTGTTTTGCCAAGATAAGGTTCTTACACAGAAAATAATAAGAAAGTTGTGCAGAAAATTACGCGGGCGGAACTGCGCAGTACAACTAGTTGTGAATTTTATAATTACTCGTCTTCTAGTTTTGAAAAAAAAATACACATTTGCGTAGGTGTATTTACGAGCGGAAAATACATACATACATAGGCAATTATTTAAATCAAGCTCAAATGTTAGAAATTATTTTGTTCTCACTATCCAGTTTTAGTAAAACAGTTAGAAATCTAACCATCATCATAAATCATACGGCAGCGCAGGTGTGTATCTTATAAAAAAAACGTGGCTTAGACAAAGATATATAAGGTTTCTTCTCTTCATTTCAACATACACACAACAACTATACTTTGAAGTTACACTTGCTGGTGATATAGGTAGATACCGCTCTCTGGATTCTGCGTGAAATAAGCCGCATAAAACGCAGCTGAACGAGTGCTTGTGCGCCCGCACATAAATTGAAAAAACCCTGTGTACAAATTAAGTGTATAAAATTAAGAAACACTTTTTTTTGTTCGCTCGGGGGAAACCTTCAAAAGGTCCTTGGGTCCCCCTTGTCAACCGGGGTATATGGGATTATTACCCACTAAAACCCACGCCACTGTCCTCCTGGTATTCGCCGCCGTACTTGATGACCTGTGTTTTTGCTAAAACCATTAGTAGGTCCTATTTTTGTACCTTAAACCACCATACTGTTTTACCGCAGGTAGAAACTAATCAGACCTCCGGAAAAGCCGAACATGATCTTGACGAGGCCATAAAAAGTGAAATTCAATAAATTGTGCGCCTGAGCAGCCCACGAAGTCACAGATACAGTATAAATACAGTAGAAGAACTACGAATAATCTATGCTAATTACCACATTCACACAGTCAAACCAGTCCAGTAGCGCTTGTCCGTCTGTATCATATTAGTACGGGGCGATCAATGAGAGCCATTGTTCATGGTGCATCTACTTACTCTAGATGTTATTTATACTGTGACATGGACACGTAGATATGTATTTTATGACATGTAGAAAGCAGCGTAGAGTCCGAACCGCCACACACACGCCGCTCTTACTACACGCTCGTGACCATTACTCCAAAGCATAAAATAATATGTACGATTATGTACAAGATCATTCTCACAAAAGCTTCATCCAACCAATGAGCGAGTAACAAACAAAGACGTACATTCTAAGGATCAAACATAAATTGAACGATTCTGTAATAAAGTCTAATAACCTATACATACCTATATTGAACCACCACAATTGGTTTGATTAGAAGTAAGCGGACAAAATTACGCAGATGAAGACATGTTGTAATCCCGGACGCAATAAGGCTTGTCATAAAGTTTGACGCCTATGTCAGTCTATCTGTCTATCGGCGGCATCGTAGCCTCCAAACCTTGATCCGGAACGAATGGAAAAATTCGACTAAGATTTGAATTTTATTTAAAAGCTAGTTTTGTCTTGATGGTTCTTTACAATGTTTGATGGAAATATTGTCAGCCCTCTAACCCTCAACAGAAAGTGTTGAAGGTTTTTTAATAATTATACAACTGTGCACAATGACTCTAAAAAAAGTAAACCAGTCCACTGGTTCGTATAACTACATCATCTGCTGATCAATCTCGCCACCTGTTCGGTCCAGTGGTAGCTATATCTTAATTGTTGTAGTTTTTTACCAATTTACTGTTACAGAGATCCCAGGTAAGATCACAACGAGTTAGTAATCGATTGCCTTCTAGATACAATTACAAAGTGATGCAATTACGGTGTATCGATTTAATATTAGGTTGCATCGATTAACAGAATTATAGTGTAAATTATTTTATAATAGTAGTAGGTAGGTACTAGGCAGTTATAAAAAAAGGTTTATGTAAAAACAAAATACCAAATCTACAACGCTTACCAAACCAAAAACCAAATCCAATTCGAAATGGTTCATTGAAATCAAACTACTTTTACAGTTTTTATCGCGGTTTACTTTAAAATTTTGCTATCCCGACGTTTCGGACTGAGGACTGAGATGTTGAACGTCCTTATGTCACAGTTATGCGGGTGTGCCCTCAGGTCTTCTTAGTAGACTTCTTAAGAAGACCTGAGCTTCTTAGTTATTATTATTAGTCCAATCGGACTACTAGTAAAATCTAAAATAAACCGCTCCAAAATCCGTAAAAATAGTTTGATTTGATAAAAGACATCAGTATCGAAATGGTTCCCTGAAAAGTTTTATAAAATTTATTTTAGCAATCACAATATGCCTGGGCAATCACTAAAATTATTCTAAAACAGATTTTACGGTTATAGAAATTTTCGTAAATCTGATGGGTGCCTTGACCAGATATATTATGTACTAGCTGACCCATGCAGCTCCGCCTGCGCTATTTTTACGTTAACTAAACTTTGATTAACAGACATTCGCATCGAATACATAACCTCATTTTTTATAGTCGGTTAAAAACTGGGACCCACTTTTTACTTGCTCTCCGAAGCACGGACCCGTTTAGTTCAAATGGCGTTAAACGGTCACCCATCTATTTTATGACCTTACCTAACGTTGCTTAACCCGATCGATTACAAAACCTTGATAACAACTCTCTATGGATGTTCCCTTACTAATATTTATTATATTATAAAGAAAAATTGATAAAATCGGACCAAGCGTATAACCAAGTACCCGTTTTGACTTTAATCCCCTCTCCCAAAAGAACCGTGCTAGATTACGGGATAAAAAGTATCCTATGTCCTACCTCGTAGTAAGATCTCAAATCATGCCAAGTTTCATTTGAATCCATTCAGTAGTTTCGGCGTGATGCTCAGCCGTGATACAGACAGACAGACAGACAGACAGACAGACAGACAAAAATTAAAAAAATTACATTTTCGGCCTCAGTATCGGTTATAGAATGCCCTACAAATATAATTTTCAAAATATCTTCAATGTACAGAATTGGACCTGTTACAGTTTTATTATAAGTATAGATGTAAAATATGTTTTGGTTGACTGTCTGTAATTGTCTGTTATAATTTAAATCAAAAAGTACAAATATTATACTTGGGGCTTCCAACGTTTGTAGATAGCGTTAGGGTGCGTCTACACTAAACGAGCCGAGCACGAGTGGAGTCGTTCTTGGCGTCTCGTCATCGCGTCAATTGTGGACTTACAACGAACCTACAACGATCACTGTCCTGGAACGTAGTTTTCCTTTTGTGTAATCCCTTTGTATTTTGACAATTGGCGGAGCACAGTCGAGCATCAACCAAATGCTCTAAGCGCGCTCGTTCGAGGCTTGTAAGTCGTTCCACACTACACGAATATATACTCGGCTCATGTTCCGCTCGTACTCGGCTCGTCTAGCATGGACGCACCTTTGGTATCAACATATTTCTTGTGGTGCATATCCTATTCTTGCAGACATAAGTATGTTTGCTAAAGGCAATTACACAGAATACCATACAAATTTTAGTTTTGTCATTGTTCTAACTTATTGATTTCGTGTTGGCTATAGGAAATCATTTACAGCGGTAACCAATATCCTATTCCTGCCAGCAAATGTTTTAGAGGTACCTAATCTTAAGCTTTAAAATATAAAAGCTTAGCACACCAAAGCCAACAACAGCTAGCCAAATTCCTTGCAGCTATTCAAAATGCAAATTCCTAGCACGTATTAAAGATAATTACATTTGAATACCACACGTGACCCGCCCTGCAGCTTTGTCCGGCCTTTGAAAGTATTAAATCTAAAAGATTGCATTATTTTTTGGATAATAAACTTACTGTATATAAGGTATGTATTATATACATAAACCATTCAGAATATATTGTCTAAACGATACTGAATACCGTATAAAAAAATATTTGTAACAACTAGACAGACACAAATATCGACATTGTTTATAGACAAAAGTTTTGGCCTGAGTACAAATTTCGAACATAGCTTTTATAAGGTCTCTCTCTCTGTCTCTCTTTAATTATAAGCTCGTGCAATTGTAACAGTGGTATTTAAATAATAGGCATAACATTATAGCAAACTAGGAAATTTATTAGAAAAGTATATGGCGCAGCAATCTTTAGAAAGTCTAGGCCAAGAATAGGTTAAGCGGGCACTCCACCTGCTGTATTTACGAGAAGTTAAGCAACGTTTATTATAATAGCTCCATGGTCACTGTAACAATAATACAACCAGTAGATAACTGAATACTTAGTGTCCAGTACTTTTACCGCTGTCGTCTAAAGCCTTCCTTATTAAGAGCCAACTAAATCCTTTTTGGTCGAATTTAACGACGTGCACGGTCTTTCTGCACGCAACCTGTTTGATGGATAGCAACTACATGTATGTAGCTGATATCTAGTCACTAATCGCAGAAACGAGAAAACATTTAAATTACGCTTTACTCAATCAATCCATGAAAGAGCAAGTTTTTTTATAAAGTAAATTTTGGGTAGGTAATTGATGGAATGAACTACATAGAAATTTTTGAGAAATACAATAAAAGAATTGAATCATCTATAATGTTTCTGGTGTGTAGTTTTCTCGGAGTGATGACTTATAACGTAGACTCTTGAGTGAACAATAAATTACCTGTTATTAGACATATTTATTAGCTCATCTTAATATAAGGCATTGACAGAATTTGTGTTAAAATCTAGTTTGAGTGGACAAGATGCTATTGTATAATTAGAGGTTATTGCACTATAGCCTATCATGGTCAATATTTAGATTTGGTCTAGGAAAATCTTTCGTTTTAGCTACGTTTAGCTAATTATCAAAATTAAAATAATGCATTCCACAAAAACCTGCTTGCGTTTTATGTATATATTAACACAGCCCTATGCTATCTGCAGGTTTTACAGTAAAATAAGTACTCTCCCGTCTTGTCACCAATGCATTCGTGGTCTCCATGGTTGTTATAGCAGAAACCACTTCTTCCTTGATTCAGTCACGGTAGACTACGACGAAAACGGACTTTCTGTTGGAGTGCCAGACTCTGTCCCAGAACATTAGATTTTACGAGTATTCCTATTCATTCAACGAGTCACACATGAAGTACACACATCAAAAGTGTCTAGGGATCAACATATATTTTTGCAATAACTTTTCTCCTGATTGATATTAATTAAAATTTTCTTTAAGGATTCATCAAATAAAGTGTTTTCGTTTGTCACAGTAACGATAAACCAAGTCACCTTTGCATTAATAAAGAAATTTGCCATTTTCCTAATAAAGGGATTTTTGACATTTGAACCACTAACACAAAAGTTCGAAAAAAAGACTGAAATAACAGTTTTCTTTAAAATTTTATTGGGTAACTTAAACAATTAATAATCCGTGTTTCTACCGCGAACACTAACAACACAAGAACATCGGTTTGGCATACTCAAAATGAGTTCATCCAAATCACGCTGTGGAATGGCCGCCCATGTTCGTTGCAACAACAAAAAAAGGTCTTCTTGCGACTGGATACCCTCCATATTCGGCAGAGCTCTTCTCTGTAGCATATCCCATGCATGCTCAATCGGGTTCAAGTCTGGCGACTGAGCAGGCCAGGGCAGGACATTGATGTTAGCTGCGGCGAGAGTCTGTCTTACAACTCTTGCGGTGTGCGGTCGTGCATTATCATGCATTAACTGAAATAAGGGACCGATTTGCACTTGTAGAGGAACGATGACGTCTGATACAATCGTCTCAGCATAAATTTGAGCGTTGAGGTTGCCTCTGATCCAAATCAACTCAGTTCTTCCGCCGATCCAAATACCCGCCCATACCATGATGGTTCCACCACTATAAGGATGGACTTCCTGGCAGGATTTTAATCGCTGTTGGCGTCCAGGGGTTCTCCAGTGTCGTATACGTCTTGTATCCGGTCTCATACCAAAACGAGACTCATCAGAAAAGCACACGAAACGCCATTGTTCTTCTGCCCAATTTCTGTGTTCAAGAGCCCATTGATATCGAATCCTACGATTGTGCATTGCTATAGGTGGTACCCGTAGCGGTCTTCGGGAATGAAGGTTCACTTCATGCAAGCGGTTTCTGACTGTTTGGTCGCTAATTAAGTTCCCTGAAGAGTGATGAAGCCTCACGGCTAACATCATGGCAGTTATTGTTGGAGCTCTTCGAGTTAAGATTTGAATATATCGGTCTTGTCTCCGTGTGGTGCAGCGATACCGTCCTCCATGGCGCTCAGCCACGGTACCAGTGCTTCGGTAACGTGTCCAAAGTCGACTGATAACACTCTGACTTGTATTCAGAGCTAAAGCCACAGTACGTTGCCGGGAACCAGCTTCTATCATTCCCACGGCTCTGAGCATTTCTTCCCTGCTTAAATGACGTCGCCGCTCCATAATAACGTTGGTTTTAATCAGTAGTAGGGAAACAGTAGCACTAATAATGTCTTCAATGCGTTGTATGTTTTTATAGGGAAAATATTGACAGCTGATTTTCATCTTTTACTCGAATTTGATTCACAGTTCCTGATTCAAATTATGAAATGCACCAAAAAGGATCCATATAAATTTATAAAATCATAAATTTATTACAAAGCCACATCTCAATCTCAAGAAATCCGCTTAAAAATGCTTGATCCCTAGACACTTTTGATGTGTGTATGTTGACGGGCCTGTTGGTCCAGCGACCGCTACCAACCCTGGCCGCAATAGGTCGTCGGTTAGAGTCCCGGGTGGAAATCCAACCGACCTGGGTAGGCATGACTAACACTTGTGTGCACGAATATATTTGTTTGGCTTGTGTCTGGGTGTTATTTTCTATAGGCGGAGACTTGTAAATAGCTGGTCATTGTTAAATCCATTTTTGACAATTTTGAATATAATTATTATTATATTGGTTGATGTTCAAATAAATTGCCCATTGGGTTATATTCATACCAGCCCATCTATACTATAATTAATTTATTTTTCCAAAATTTCTATGTGGGAAGACTATACTATCGTCATATAGGCCAAAACAATTTTTTTTGGAATTATTGTCTGTCTGTCTGTCGTTCTGTTTGTCCAGGTTGAAAACCCGTGGATGGATTTTGATAGGACTTTCACTGATGTGTTGTGTAGAAGTCAAGGTATAAATTGGTATATAAAACATCACGCTATGTTTCATAGGGGCTAAGCAGTGAAACATTACTTGCACATATTACCACGTAATTTCCTTTGTATGTGAATAGGGTAATTATAGACTGATCAGTTAATCATTAAGAGATGTATTATTACGCTATATACAATAGGGACTGAGCAGACATTTAGTTTGCATAAGATATGGCAGTGGCGAAGGGTCAATTTTTGTAAAGGGTAAGCCTGTCCGGTACACCCAGGACATTTTCATCGAATATCATTAGACAGTAATTTACGATGTTAGCGTGATTTACATTATGAACAGCGCCATCTATCGGTGAAATTAAAGCAGGGAAAGGTTAAGCAACATAAGGCAAGTTAAATTAAACAGATGGGTGAACGGATATGTATGAAATAGTGTGTGCATGTCGGGTAGGTCTGAGAATAAGTCGTAAAGTATATTTCATGCCACTGATATCATGATTGACGGGGATATATAGAATGAGAGGAGGGTGCAAGAGAGGACAGAGAGGGAGAGGGGATTCGAGGAGGGGGTGAGGGATCGGGGGAGTTAGTTGGAGCAACGTTGGGGGGTAGATGGAGCAAGTTGGGAGAGAGAGGGGGGGATAGGGTTCAGAGAGGGGACCACGGGGAGAGGAAGAGGGGGAATGTGACGGGGACCGATGCGGGTGGGGGAAAGAGAGAGGAGAGAAAGAGCATAGAATTCGATTTTTCTTATAATAGAGAGAGAGAGAGAAATGGAGAGAAATAAATCAAGGGAGGAGGGTGAAAAGGCGAGCAAAATGTAATAAAAGCGCGGGCGGAGCTGCGCGCGTCAGCTAGTTTATTTAATAAAATCACAAATGTTAGTGAAAGTCATACTAAAATTTCACAAAGCGTGTCTTTACCACCTTCAAACAACTTTAATAGTGATAAATTAACCTATCCACGATTAACATACATGTATATTTAACATTTCATTGGTTTTCGTGTAACTATGCCCATGTTTACGAATAAAGTTATATTCGAATTATTTTTTATCACTTTGATTTTAAGTTTTGAGTGCGAAAATAAACTGTCTGTAATCGATCCACGATTTAACTAATCAACATAATATAAATACAAAATAAAAGATATAAACAGGAAACTAGCATTTTAATTTACGCTTATACCCAGATGATGTCATGTACAATCGTATACATAACACGAACGTTTTAAAATTATAGTCTCCATCTTTCGCCAATTTTGCATGATTTTTCCATAAATGAAGTCGCTATGTTTTGTTTATTTATGATATTAATTCTATTATAGAAATTTATGTTACGTTATAAAAATTAACACGATCCGACAGAGGCTAAAGTGGCCAGAAGTATTTCTTTTGGCAATAATGGGAAATAAATAAACTAAACTTATTTACGAGTTACTAAATTGTTAGAACGATGGAACGGATTGAACAAGCAAATTAAAAAAAACAGTCACAGTTTGATATCCCAGATATTTACAGCTTGAATAAAACATAACAGATATATCTAGGTACTCAAATGTTAAGGCAGAAAAGTCAAATAACTTATCAGTAATAGTTATGCTCTGTAGAGAAAAAAGATCCTAATATTTATTGATAATAATAATATACAATTTTTATGAATTGGGCACAAGTAATATGACAAAGTCTGAACAATAGACTCGTGTGTCGCGTCGATGTGTCTGGTAGTTCATTCCAAAGCACTTGTGTCGATGAGAGTCCGGCACCGGTCGGCGCGGGGCGGCGCGGCGCGGCGCGTGGGCGGCCTCGCCATTTTCCCATGTCCCGCGACACACAGTTATGTCAATAATACTGACGATACCTCACATATATCAAGCTACTTTCAATGCTATTCGCAGACAACACTACGTGGGGCACTCAGAAAGTTTTAAGAAATTATAAAAAAAAAACATATTTCTAAAGGTTAAAATATTATTACTATGGGTATCTATATACAGAATCTATATGTTATAAAGTATTATACGTCTAAACCAGTTATCAAAATAGTTATATATGACACCAATTTGACTGCTTTCTCAAATGCAGCCAAATTATTTTCTTTAATACTTTGGTGACCAAAAAAAAATGTCACACGGTGCCAAATGGGAACTTAACGCACCGACCACAAAGGTAATAGAGAAAATTATTAATTTTAAAACCTATGTAGGTATACAAATGCAATATGACTACAACGTAAATAAACAGCGATCGTCATTTCTCTACGTGTATGGAGTCTTATGTCAGAATGTAAATTATAAAATAAAATTTATATCGTTTAGTTAAATCGAGCTTAACCATATTAATTCATTAGATCACAATTTATACCTATTTAGAACAACCATATATCCGATTCAAAACTTTTAAATATTAATAAAGAATTATTAATTTGAATCAGGTACACACCACCACTATTCCACCAACTCAAAAAACAATATCTATCATCATCTTTACACGAGGTAGAGCTGTCAATACACGTAGGTTATAGCTCTGCTACTTTCTATCGCAAAAGTATTAATACACAGCATAGAGCCGATTGGAGCCTGAGTGTCCCTTCCTTGTGTTTACAACATTCACCCGGAAAGGCTTACAATAACATCAATAGCGCGTAAATATACTCAGCTGACCATTTAGCAATTTTTATCACATCTCCAACTCTTTTATCGCACAACTAATATAATAATATCTTGGGACAATCCACACACAGTCATCCGATCCCAAACTAGGCAGAGCCTATGGAAATCAGACAACTGATACTAATACTTATATACTTTTTTTTTTGTAAATACATACTTAAATAGATAAACAACACCCAGACACTTAGCGGGAATCGAACCCACGACCCATCGGTTAGCAGGCAGGGTGTCTGACCACTAGACCCACGGGCCCGTCAAACACAACTAATCGTATTCCACGCCAATTAATTATATATCAATGGCTTTTTACTACAATATAATGCCTGTTTATGACGTCGTCTAGCACCTGGCTCATCCACACTACTAAAAAAATGAAGAAAATATTTGCATGTTTTTGCTAGACTGGCCAAGAATATGTAAGCATATATATATATATATATATTTATCTATTTCTTTGGCACGGTCTACAGTCTAAATGGTAGTTCTATGGATTTCGCCTTCATATGTCGTTTGATTGGTCTTAGTTGCGGAACTGACATAGGCTTTAAGTATATTTGTAAAAAGGCGGCTGTTAGCAGCCATTTTGTATATTTAGCACACTTTTATTGACTTCATCAGCAGCCGAAAGACGTCCAGTGCGGAACAAAGGCTTTCACCTTAGAAGGGAGGGGTTGCCATAATCAACACGCTTGGTAGGTGACTTGGGAATTGCAGTACTTATAGGAGTTAAAGTAATCCGATAGAAAGACGCAGCTGTCTGTTTTCTGCTTTCCCTTAGTCACCTCTTAACGAACACCCAACGGGAGGAGATGGGACTGTACTATTCTTACCCGGACACCCCACGGGTAATTATTAGCTTCATTACTTAGAAAAACATAAAGGGTATTAAATGAAACGTTTTAAAGAGATAAGTATAATTTATATTAATATTTATACGTTTTATGTATGTATAATATATTTAGTATGTAAATGTATAATATATTTAGTATGTATATGTATAATATATTTAGTATGTATATGTATAATATATTTAGGCTGTCGGCGGTTTTTTCGCAGTCGGGCTTTTTGTGCTTTTATAACATAAAGGTAGTTGTTTAATGTATCTGATCATAGGTGGGAAAATATTATAATACGTATAGTCAATTCATAGACGGTAGCTAAATGCCACTCATGATTAATTTAATAATAGGTAACAAGATGCACGTAAACCCGAAACAGCGTATAATTATAATTTATGTAACATTTACTCGAATAGTTATTATACCGTCGGTTTCATATTAGTTAATTGGCTTTCGGGTCAGTCACGATTTTAATAAAGTATCTATTTGACCAGCTTTTCGTAAACCAGACGATAGAGATAGTATACATGCTTGTAAGTACTTGTGTTTGGATTTCCTGTGCCCAATAATGATAAAAATAATAATTAATTACCGGTTTCACCAAAAAAGAGCTAGATTTAGATGTGTGGCTAATATAGAGTTATCATCATCATCATCATCAGTTGGAAGACGTCCACTGCTGAACATAGGCCTCCCCCTTCGAACGCCACAATGAACGACAATTGGCTATTTGCATCCACCGGTTACCTGCGACGCGCACAATGTCGTCTGTCCACCTAGTGGTCTTCCGGCTCTTTCAAGTTAGATCCCCTTCGTAAGTTCCTCAAAGAAGCGTCGAAACGCCCGTTAACGTAAACGTTACTTTGAATCCGCGTCCCGTCACGCGAACAGTTTAATCCGCGCCGCCGCCGATTACGCCCCTAGTCCTTCTGACTCGCGCCGCAGACCACGGCACGTACTGCTCGACCCTCCTGACCCCATGACGGGCCTACTGGACCGGGATGCGCCGAACCCTCCCCGACAACCGTATGATACACTAGCTATCAGACACCGGTCTCGCCGGCGAGGCCGAAGGGGCGTACGTATGCGACCTCAACGACGTGCGTCACCCCACTGAGTATCTTGCCGGTTCTTCTCAGTGGGGGCGCGTTGTGAACCGGTGGTAAACTCAGCCCTCTCTTAAGCGACAGCCCAAGCCGAGGCCGTGCCTCCCTGAGGTGTCCTTGAGCTCGTCACTACTTCTGCCGTAAAGGCTAGAGCGCTTTAAGCGCTCGCCTCCTATTGTCCGGTGAAGCTGTAATGGCCATCTGCGGCCAACAGCGTCTATCATTCCCAAAAAAAGGTCTTCCGGTTCGTGATCGGCACTCGAAAACCTTTTTTTCCTTCAACCTTCATCGGTTATCGGTTCTTCGAGCGATATGGCCTGCCCTATAGAGTACTCAGACAGAAATATTCAGATGCGCTACTTTGAATCAGTAATATGACAATTTACTGTCCGATGCATGTTTTACTAGTCTGTGGTTTAGATATATGTACATAGAGTGGACTAAAATTATTCGTACGTAAACGAGGTAGATACTTACATAGCTGAATAACATGGCTATGAATGGATGAATAAGTGTAATAATTTACTTTCAATCATTTCCTAAGTTATAATTCTGGGTGCAAGATTAGGAAGTGATAAATACGGACACATGGAACTAAATGGATAAATTATAAGTAATTTCCTTAGTTAAAATGAACTTATAAAATCAAAAGCTGGATTTATTAGTAATCATTATAACAGGCACATGGAATCAGCTACGACGCTCTTGCAAGACGTATGTTGAATTGTCTGGTAGTAGCTTATTCTATACCAGATGATTAGATATATATATACAGTACAGCTCCATCCAAAGTAGCGCAATTGTGGCTTATCTTACTGAACTCTTCGACCCGTCAGCGATAGAGTGGGAGCCAGGGTATGCGCAATGGATCCAAATGAGTCGACGGGCATTCCGGTGATTACTGGGCCCAATTTGCAGCCAACAAGAATAGAATATAATCAATATAATCTATTTATCGTAATAAATATAGGGCGTACTCTGTGACCAGGTGGAGTGACGATATTCGCAGGGCATTTGACAGTGGCTGGAGGAGAAGAGCCAAAGATTAGGCACAGTGGCGAGCCTTGGGAAGGCCTATGGTCGGTAGTGGACTGGGGTGGACTGATTATGTCATTAGTACCTACTCAACACTAAATATATACACGTATATATACATACGTTACATGTATATATACGTTAGACCCACCATAAAGAATGCTATTGAATGATAGCTTTGATAAGGTCCATCATATTATTGGGCAATGTATCGACGGGTCGTACCTACTCGTGAGCATCTCAGCTCCGTCCGTTACCCGAGCGATGACGGTGACATCATCGCGAAGCCATGCTCAAGCTAACTCGACAATACCTACATACGCTCCGAAGCTTTGTTGTCAATTAAATCTAAAATTTGTATAGAAAATAAGCAGTTAGGGAAATCGGCCTAACATCCCGCTAGGGCAATAAAACTCGCTCGTCAAAGTGGGGTAACTAGCGTCGTTTCCTGTCACATCGGAATGTACGTTCGTCTTATTGTATTTTAGTGTACCTGTCGTGGAGGTTTTTAATAGCTGTTTTGTATTTTTTTATTTGTTGCTGTACAGAAAACAAAATCTTCTTTCTTGATGTTTATTTTAAAACCATATGCAAAGCATGATTGTTAATAACCTGAATTAAACATGATAATTTTAAAATAGCAGACGAATTTATAATGAAAAGTTCTTTAATATTATTTTAATGATCACTTGATGTCCTTTAAGTGTTGCGATTTTTGCGAATCATACTCATAATAGAAGCTACAGGTATAAATTACCAACTATTTTGGCACAAGTGCAAACGATAAAACAGCCACTAACCCGGCCTGAAGTACCTAAAACCTATGAATTCACAGTACAAGTAGGTAATTTATGAGCATGCAAATGAGCTATCAATAGCGTGTGTGCCGTTATGTCCATTCATAAAACTTACGCGGGCGCCTAGTCTCTAGCATTGAGAGAACCTCGCCGCAACAGACAAGTTGAATTTACTTTGTTATACAATTAGTACTGTCAAACTAAATATAGTAATTATGTTCACAATTAATTTTCATATGTGTTATCTGCTTTACTTAAAAAAATAATAGCGACATGCAATTTAATATTTTGAGCATCACTTATTCATTACTCGTCTCCTCGTTAGTATACTATACATATTATATCGTAAATGTTGTGTTGCAATATTATATTTGAAGTCGATATACCTACTACTACTACTACTTATCTGCACCTTCGGAGTCTCTGGATGTATGAGTTATAGGCCCTAGACGTCCATTGTCCTCGTGAGTGAGCAGCGAGCCAGGTAATGTGCCCCTGGCGACGGACTCAAAAGCAAGGCACTGAGGGGTTCGTGCATATCCCACCGGAGAGCCTAGGTCTCATACGCCATGTGACATGCGCGGGGGTTTTAGTGGGTAAGAATCCTACATACGGTTGACTATCACAGGTCCCGGGAAACTATCGATGGTTCCCCGCGAGAACAAAGTACCTATCCACTCTAAAACTATTGAGTCTGTATTAAAACGGGATTATCCACGCAGGTTTTTTCTTTTCGTTATGAGAAAATATTTGTAAACATTAAGCAAGATCTTGATCTGTCGTATCTTCGAACTGGCTCAGCCAATTTCGCTGCCGTATACCATCAACATAAATGAGACACAATTTTTACAACCAGTTATTTTTGATAGCTCCGTAAACTTGTCCAATTTTATCATGACACAAATTGAACACATTTTGACAGTATAACGTGGTAAAACGACGAAGCCAGATAGACTGATTATAATTTTGAAATTTTTGAATATTTACCTAGAATATGCGCATTATGCGGAACATTCAAATTGATTGATAAATTTATACTTATTATACGTGACAAATATTGAACGTGGGTTTTCATAAGAAGAATTTATGACCTATTAAATCAAAGCTCATGAACTTGTGAGATTAATCTCATAATAAGTACATATACGCTGATCGACTTTTTAGACCAAAAAGTAGATTTGCTCGGAAATAAACTTTTTAAATCCAGGAGTCAAAATAATTATACCCTATCAATATGTCAATTAGTCATAAAATACCTTGCGGTTTACGATTTTGATGTTTAGAAAATGCCCCTGTAGTTTTGTCGGCATCAGAGAAAAGAATCAAGATTTTTAATAGTCATTTAGTTTTATGTAGAAGATATAAAGTAGACAACATTTCAAATAGTAAATCTACAAATGAACTCGTCGTGATAATGCGATCGCCGTGTCTTGAAAGACAAGTAGACAGACAGACAGGCATGCCAGTCTGTCACAGTGAGAAGTCATTATTTCTCTGGCAACAATATAATAGAACCACAATTTCCTTATCTTTCATATTGGTCGTTGAAGCAGTCGTCAAATGAAACATTTTAGTCAATATAAGATTAATAGCATATATTTTACTGTACCTTAAAATCCAGCATATTACCGAGAAACATTTATTAAATTTTAGAGGTCTCATAAAACGGTAATCTATACTTATAATAAAACTGTAAAAGGTCCAATTCTGTACATTGAAGATATTTTTACCCGACTACGGAACGGAGGGAGGGTTATGATTTTAACAAGAATGTATGTATGTATGTAAGTATGTATGTATGTATGTATGTATGTTCATCTGTTGCCGCATATCTTCTAATCTACTTAACATAATTTGACAAGTAGGGTGTCGTTGGAAGCGTCTTGATTGTCCGCTGGTTATAGGCTATATAATATCACATTATTAGACTGCGATTTTATCCGTAGTCGGGTTTTAGTTTTTAAAACTTATTACTTGTGAAAATTATGTTTGGAGGGCATTCTATAAGCGATACTAAAGCCAAAAATGTATTTTTTTTTATTTTTGTCTGTCTGTCTGTCTATATCTCGGCTGAGCATCACGCCGAAACTACTGGATGGATTGAAACGAAACTTGGCATGATTTGAGTTAATACTCCGAGGTAGGACATAGGATACTTTTTATCCCGAAATTCGTCACGGTTCCCTTGGGAGAGGGGACTAAAGTCAAAATGTGTACTTGGTTATACGCTTGCTCCGATTTTAACAATTTTTCATTATAATTATAGTAGGGTAAATGTGGGATAGTTGCCCTAGGGGTATAGTTGCCTCGATTGTAATTTCTCAGACTGTAGAGTCTACAGTCTCTCGAAAGATAAATAAAATAACATGTGATCATCCGCCAAACTAGAGAAATTACAATCGAGGCAACTATACCCCTAGGGCAACTATCCCACATTTACCCTAAATATTTGTAAGGGACCACTCATAGACAGTTATTAACAAAGTTTTGGAAATCGATCAGGTTAAGCAACGTTAGGAAAGGTCATTAAATAGATGGGTGGCCGTTTAACACCATTTGAACCAAACGTCTCCGTGCTTCGGAGGGCAAGTACAAAGTGGGTCCAAGTTTTTAACCGACTTTAAAAAAGGAGGTTTTGTATTCCATGCGAATGTATATTAATGAAAGTTTAGTTAACGTAAACACAGCGCGGGCGGAGCTGCGTGGGTCAGCTAGTTATTAAATATGGAGAGTTCAGTGATTTTTAAAGCTCCCAAATTGACGAAAAGTGATATTACGAACGAGTTTTAGCGGATTGCAAACTGGTTTTCAGACTATTAAGTACTACAATTAGTATTGTACTCTTATATTTTTGACGTAGTAGTTTAGTAACTACTACGTCAAAATTATAAGAATCTATCTGTGTATAATTAACTGCCCTTAACATTAATACATACTTGTCCTTACTTATCTTAAAATATAGTTTAAAAAAATGCATGAAGGTCTTAAGAGACTTCTAACGAATTTCCTGTATTTAAATATCTAATCTACATCACAACTTACACCAGGTAGGATCACGGTCAAGCACTTGCTTATATTATAAAAGACAAAATCAACCTGATCTCTCAAACGTTGTTTTTATTATTAAGATACCTATTTAGATTATGATATTTAAATAAGAGCTTTCCGTCTCCTAACGGAAACAGTATGCTTGCAGTAAAGTAACTGTCTCCTACTTTATATCGCTATATTTTCATCGTATACATCCTAAATGTCCTAAATACATGTCCTAATATTCATATTTCTACCTATTGTAGTACTCTAACTATTATAAAGCATAGTTCATAAATTATAAGTAATCCAGAGGTTGAAGACCTTTTCCAGAACTGTTTGACCTTATCAAACCTCAACTTCCTTTCTTGAAAGGCAAAAATGCACAATTCCTACTAATGACGAAATCGTGCCCGACATACTAACTTGAGACCTCTGATAGGATCAGTACGATATTTCCGGAGGCGCGTGGGCGTCGCAGGTTTCTTTCCCGGGCCAAAAATGCTTTTTAAAAGAGATATCTTTGCACACTCTTACGCACTTCACTTCCTCTTAACAAGGGGTCATAATCTTAAAATCTACTTGGAATGAGGCTTGAATCTATATGTATAAATTGTATGCTTTATTAGTGAAGTGATTAAGCACAATTTCACTTGCTACAAAAATAATGTTTAAAGCTTTTTGGGCACTATCGAGAGAGACCATTCATTGAGGTAAGTAACGGGCTAATAGTAATCTCGAGTCTTGGCAACGCCATTCAAGAGAACGCGTACTGTTGAGACGAAAATTCCTAAATAAATATTTCATTAGGCTTAAGTGTACCTATATGTATTAATTTTATTATTTATCATGTTTTGATTAGTTGAATGCGAACTGTTATCTAAAAAAGACAATTAGGAGAAATGTGTGATTAGTATCACTGTTAAGAAATTTTTATAAATAAATATATTTAATATTTTGATTGATTGATACATAACACTCTGATAATAATACGGAACAATTTACTGTTACTTATAGAAATATGTGTTTAAAGTATTTACTTACCTATACAATCCTAATTATTATTTATTAAAAATAAGCTTTGACTACTACGTTCCTACATAAATCAATACACATAGAATTTGAATAAAATATTTATACACCTACTTAAAAAGTGTTTCGTTTGTGATAATACTTTATTGATGTGTGAGTGTGGGCAGCATCGTGGAAGCATACGCTTGTGTGTACAAAATAACTTGTTTAATGTTTAGTTTGTGTACGTAAATGTGTTACGTGGGTGTGTGTGAGTCGCGTGCGCCGCATTCCTTCGCGTAGTCATTCATACATACAGTGTAAAGCCATTTATTTGTCTATTCTATGACATTTTTAAGTATTTAACCCATTTAATAATGATTGTTCACAGACCTAAATAAAAATGTATGTCTACGGTACTAATATTTCTGGTTTCATAATATAATTAAGATATGAATAACCGTACACCTACTTTTTGAAGATATATTATTATTATAGTATGTCAATCGAAAACGATTTAAAATAATGGTGTTTTCGACTGCTGATTGCCCGTAAAATATAGACATGTAGATAATATTTTAAAATAGGTACATTTCGATTTCTTAAGTAAGTACTTATATTTCATCTATGCACTATAAAGCATGATAGTCTACGAAGAATTTAAATCCATACAATACACAAATACAATACACGAATAGGGTGCAAAGAACGACCATCACAACCTCGAAGCGCATAGTGGAAAATCAGTCCAAAAAACTTTCCATATAACCAATGATATTATCAATAAAAGAGGTAGATAGTAGACGATTCGGGAGTGGCGGCAAAAGGTGAGCTAATTAAAATAACTTGAATCAGTAGCACACCACCAACGAAAATGCAAGAAAATTCATTATTTTAGAATTTAACCTTAAAACCTACGACTAATGTACATACACACACATACAATAAATTGTGTATTCATAATTATTCAGCGGAAAGCAGGAAAGATTCACTATTTCCTGGGGCGGGCGGCCCAATCACGGCGTAGGGCGGGCAGGCGCTCGCCGTGGGCGGAGGCGGGGTGCATGTCCCACGTCGATAACTGCGCGCGCATGCCTACATATTCATTGCCGCTAACAGATTGAGGTTACGTTATATGAAATAATTATCATCTTATTTTATAGTGGAGAAATATGGTAGGGCTGTGATGATCCACAAAATTTAAATCGCGTATTAATAGTACTGCACCGGTTTTTGTGATAGATCTCTATGGATTTCAAAGATGTTTTGAACCTTTTTTGCATTCATCATTATGCATTTTAGTTAGAAACAAAATTTACTTATGATACACCGGTCAAGTGCGAGTCGGACTCGCGCACCGAGGGTTCCATGCCTTCTTTGGACCGATTAAAGTTAATTTAAAATAAAATTTATTGTTCGTTTAATGATATTTTATCATTTTTAATGTATTATTTATTTCAAATATTTTTTTTTTTTTTTATATTAAAGATACATTCATCTATTTTAATAACAAAAATTTCATTATAATAATACATCATACAAAAGTTTAAACATTCTATTTACATAATTCAAATAAATCATGACCGCGCGGAATGGTGCCAAGAACGCTGGCTGCATTTCCTCGCTGAATTGCAATGCTGATTCTTTGAGCGAGAAAAGAGCCAGCCTTCTTGTCACCAGTGGAGGCGATCAATCGTGGATAAATCTGTTGAATGAAGTTATTTGTGCTCGAGCTCCATGGACCAAACGTTTTCACAGCAAGCGGCACAAATATATGTGTATTTGCAAGAGAGAAGTATTTGCGCAGCTTGCCCAGATCAGCCTTCTCCGCCACAGCGCCCGCTTTAGACACCGCGTCCCTGAGGTGGGAGGGGGCCAGTGTATCGACACACGTGGCATCCCAAACAAGAGCCCGTCCCCTCTCCCAGGGAATCAGTGTCATGCCATCCGGTCTCTTGCCATCATCGCGAAAAACTCCTAGCGGCTCCAAGAGTGAAGGCACGTTGATGGTAGCAAGAGCCCTCTGATGATATCGTTGAGAGAGCTGTGGCGGGAAAATCGTAAAGCACTTTTCTGACAGGAAAGCCCATGGAGCCCGGACTGATCCACCTCCACTCCGCACGGACATCTGTGCTCCATGCAAACTGGTGCCCCCAGACGGATACCCACCGCAATCTGAAAACTTTCGGAGTCTAATAGAGTAGCAAGCCTGGATGCAGGCACGGAACGAACAATACCAATTGTTTGTTTAAATTAACAAGATCAGTCTACGAATTATAACGGATAAAAAAATTGTATTATTATGATATTAGCCCCTTCACTTAGAGGGGAGGCTCGTGACCAACAGTGGGATAAAAACAAGGGCTGGTATTATTATAGGTATTATGATATTGCTTATTGGCACGTTAATCATTTTTTTCTCGTCAGTCTTGGAACATTTCTATGTCCCGGTAAAAAAAATATAAATAGTACTATAGCAAGCAATCGGAGAATTACCTTCATAATAACTAAAATCTGAACAATAGCAGTGGCGACAAATACGCTTATAACAATTTAGGTGAGAATTTCCTTATCTTGTTATTCTATTCTTTCCATTAAAGCAATTAACTTAATAAACACTAAGTTTAAGTATTTGTAGAATTAACCTGAGAATAGAACTAAAGAAATACATATATTTAAATAAAACATATGAACATTCACTACATACTTTGTTCAGTTTAAAATTTAACTATGTTAGTAACACTTTTACTTAGTTTAAGTGTACTTGTAAATATTTTCTTATTATGTAAATAAACTAAATCCTGATATGTAATCATACATTATAGACCGCCGCAAATCGGAGAGAGTTGCGCGGTCTCGTCACTCGTATTACTTAAAATAGCCCTTTTTACATTACAATTGTATGCATCCGTTTCAGACTTGCTAATCCAAACAAAATCATTGACTTTCAGTCGTACCTGATCTATGTCAGTGGCGAGTATTAAATTACTACATCTGCCGTTTAAGACCTGTCATATAGATTTTCTTTTATGTGCTACTGGATCTATTACTTCCTATCTATCCATATAACCCTCTGCTGTATCCTTAATAGAGTTCGTAAGAGACAGGGAATTTTTTAATTTTTTAATTTTTTATTTGTTTTTAACTGGTTGGGAACAGCTGGTAATAACATACTGGAAATTTATAAATACAGAAATATTGTGCTGTAAACTTTGAATATTTACCTACTAGTTATTAAAATAAAGACTCCTATTTATGATTATATTCCGCTGAATTTAAATAAAACACTTAAGTAAGTAACCATCTAAACGGTCGCTTCCATTTTAATGTCACGTCGATAGCTGATATCTCTACATGGCTCCTGTTCGCCTCACTTATATTCTACTTTAATTCCTTCTACCCCATAGTGCTTTGTCTTTTGAAAACTTGTTAAAGCATATAGAACCACCTGCTTTACTGCGTTAAGGTCCATTGTTGCTGGCACTGGATTGCCACCTTTCACCTCCTAGAGGATATTCAATTTGCGCCATACACAAGTTATGCGTTTTTTATTGCTGCTAACTATAAAACTGTCGTTTCAATTATTATGAAGAGTTATTTTGGTGAGTGCTTATATAAAATCGATAACAGTTCGCTCGTAACGGAACTATTAGAAAATTAAACTTAGAAAACTGTAAATAAAATCCAGAAATTTATACGTTTTTTAACAAGTTACCCCATTCGCTAGCCCGTCTTATACATTTATAATACTATATAGGTATATCCGATACCTAGGGAACTGAAGAAAAGAAGTCATTTGCGCTACTTAAATGTACCAATTTTAAAGTTTTGTTAGCAAAATCGGTGACAGTCTGAGATGTGGCCTCGATGCGGCGCAGCGGCGGCGGCGACGGTGGCCGCGGCGGTGAAGCTTCGAGCGTGCCACAAACCATTACGGGGCGGCTCGAACTTGCCGCCAGGGGAGGGGGCAGTCCATTAGCTAATTAGCTGCCGGCACCGACCCCCTTCTCTTCAGATTGTTGCCGGCTGCTTCAAACTTGCTAATTGACTTTTATAATGAACGCGCATCTTTTTTACATCAAATTTAAATATCAGATTACAGTTCAAAAAATCACGCAACCACCCTACGCCGTAATATCCCGTGGGTGTTTGTAAGAACTGGTAAACTGATCGGAAAATGGATGTTTGGACGTCACCATTGTGAAAAAGCGCTAGAGAAGGACTGTAGAATATATTTTTTATAGTAGTGCTATTGCCATCCTATTGCCATCCACCCCGATTTTTGATTATCGGTGAAAAGTTTCAAATCATGTCTAAATAAGTCAATGCCCTTCGCATGGCATAAATGTATTAAAAATGAAAAGCCTACCCGAATTCTTTCCACAAAATAAGCACGCACTAATATTTATTTTGGAACAATATCTTGTCGCTCAAATGCTGGTATTTCTTCGTCTTCTTTCTTATACTTACTACAGAAGATCAGGGCCAAATAATTATAATCTTCAAATGGCGATCTGTTACTGCTGTGAGTAAGGTTACAAGTGTTATTTGAGGAGGCGCCGTTCTGTCGATGAGGGGCTTATTGGTTCGTTCCTTTTCCTACCAAGACATCGATATTTCTGGTGCCTATTCTCCTCTATTGATAAAAGGCTAGTACACTTCCTTTCACGGCTTCATCGCCACTTATATTACGGGGGGTCCCAGCCTTTTATTTTTATAGTTAAATTCACATTGGCTGATAAACATCCCAATCGTATGGACCCAAAAAAGGCAACGTCTATTCGTATCTTTTCTCTTATCTTGCTATCAGAGAGGAAACCTCTGAAAGGATTCTACTCACTTCAATTTCCTCGGCGGCCTTCATTGACGTTCGGACCTCGCTAAAGTCACTCTAGCGCCAGACGGTCACCAGAGCAAGCCCCAGGGGAAGCAGAGAATGCACGCCCCTCCCGACACCCTCGCGGTACTAGCGACGGCGCAGGGCTAAACTACGTATTGGTAACTACTTAACATATTATAATTTGATCTCTATGGTAACTCTGAAACCAGAATAAATTTCAATCTAATCCAATATTAAACTACACCAATCCAGTGGCATTCGATTCGATAAGCCAGCTGCACAGGAATCGAACCCGCGACATTCGACCGCAATGAACTAGCAACACTGTAGGTACTTTCTGGCTGCTGTCACTACATCATATATTAAAATATTATAGGCTTAAAATAAAGCTGTTGTATAGATAATTTAATTGAAGTTTTGCTGCATGTAATAATAGGTATTAAGTGACGTGACTGCTGAATAAATTACTTAACAAATAATTAAATAATAATTTATGGACGTATTTTGAATATATGTAGGTACTTTATATAGACAAGGAGAACGTTTTCTTGCAGGATATTTCGGTAATTCTAACTAGAGCAGTCGTAAAAAAGTTCACACTTTGAATCTTAATAATCTCAAACCTGCACAAGTAAGGATATGAATTGTAATGTGCTTGCAATTTTATACGTTAGCATAATAAACATACGTAAATAAGAACACCTTTTACAACACACCCAATAGGCTAATAAAGCTACAATCAAAGATCGGTCGACACCCTTTCCAACATAAAATCACACCTTTTCACAATATGAACGTATTTCACCGCAAGTACGATGCATTAAATTAAAAAATTAAACTTGCCCCTTCTTGCAACATCAGGGCTATCTTTTAATGAGGTAATAGCCATCCGAGTAGGGGACGCCGGACGGCAGGCGCGTGGAGTTCACGCGGACACCCCTGGCCTCAAATAATTTCATTAAATTATAATAAAATGGAGTCAAACGTGTAAACGAGGGCACGTGCCAATTGTTACCCTCTGACGTGGGCTTTGTGCCAGCTTGCCCTTTGAACTTCGTCACGGTCGCTATTAATTGGTGTTTACATTTTATTAGAAGATATTATGCAAATGCTCCCGCAAAAAAACACTCAATCCCACTAAATTATGCATTCTTACGCAGATACTATAATAACTAAAAGTTTTGCATACCTACGTCAAATGATTACCCGTGAGGTGTCCGGGGAAGAATAGCACCCACCCATCTCCTCCCGTTGGACGGTGTCCGTAGGAGGCGACTAAGGGAAAACAAGAAGACGGGCCGCAGCGTCTTTCTATTGGATAACCTACCACCTATACTGCGAACCCCAAGACGCCTGCCAAGCGTGGGGATTATCAAATCAAATCAAAAAATCTAAATATATTTATTTCAGACCGTTAGCGTCCATAAAATCATTACAAAAATTATGGCAACCTCTCTCTTTTAAGGGGGAGGCCTTTGTTCAGCAGTGGACGTCTTTTGACTGATGATGATGGTGATGAAATAACTAGCGTAGTGTATCGATTGATATTACATTTTACAAGGTACGTACTTCCACAGCAAGGATGATGCCACTATTTGTTCAACCACTACCAAGATTTCAGGCACCCATAACATTAGGTATTCCGATCATTTCAAATAATATAGGAACTGATTTAAAACGTAGTACATTCATATTTTAAATACCTATTGATATGGATATAGAGACGCATCACAAAATTTAATTGAACAAAAAATACCTAGTCCATTATAATATCCAGCTCGCTGATATTCAATTAGAGCAGAACATAAGACCGGAGCACGTACGACCACCAAATAGACGATAGTCATGACAGTTAATTTATAAAACGATGAGTTACAAGCATTGCCCGAAAACTGCTCAGCGGGTACAATAAACATTATGGGCACATTCATTAATAGCTGACCGCTGACAAACGGTACCTTTACCCCCCACCGTCCCCCTCTTACCCCATTATCCCCCGTCTGCCCTCCATTCCTCCTTCCATCTCCCTGCCTCCCCATTCGGCCAGGTGTAAAACTGCCCGGTCACGGAAAGACAGACATGCGATGCGGCTAATATGTTTTTATTATTAAAGTTATACGTATTGCTCATCCCTCCGGCCCTCGCAAGGGGATGACCCATGAATATTTATACGGTGATTTGTTAATAGCACCGTCCGCGTCGTCGGTAAGCAGCGGTATGTACAATTTACAAGATAAAATGAAATGCATTAGAAACTTATGTGACGCAAACTAAATTATTTGAATGTGATATTCAACCTTATACAACAGTTTCATATTATATGTAATTAGAATGAACTACAGTGAATTCTCCGGGTAGAAACGTGTAGGTTATATTACTTTTATAGATGATGAATATTGATGAAGGAGCACAAATGCAGCTCACTGCCGCTGCACCACTACCATTAGGTACTTGTTAAAGACATTATCGGTACCTACATTACTTATTGTCGTCTACCTATGCAATTCAACACTATTAAATATAACAACTAACAAAACAGCTACAACGGCATGTACGGAAAAGCAGCCGAGGTGTCGCGGAACCACGTTTGATGGGACATTAATTGTCGCTTAAAACGGCAACTTTGAAACATATATATATATACTATAAGTATATAATTCACATACATAAAAATGTCGACATAGGTGATTCAAGCACTTTCTCTGCAAATTCTCTTGAAAGCCACCTGCTATGAGTAATGCACTTAGGGCTACCGACAGTATTTTATGATTGGGCAAATTAAACTATTTCTAAGGACAGTAGGGCCAAATTAAATAAAAACGGGCGAGATATTATAGTAGCTCTTGTCTTCGCTTGTATGTAAGTACCACGTGTGGGTTAAACTTTTATATTTTATTTTTAAACCCAGATTTCCTCCAACAAATAAAGAGATACTTTTCCTCGCCCACATCGAAAACGAAACCACAAAATACTCGATACTATCGTCTTAAGAAAACCGATAAAAAATATTAAAGTTAAGTACTTAATTCCCTTAATTTAGGAATAATTAAGGAAACTACTTACCATTAAACATTATTGCATTAGAATAAATGTTTTTTCTAGTGGAAAGAAAATGTTGACAGGTCGTCAGCCCTAAATTAAGGAAAACGTACTCGTACCAAGTACTCGTAATGTTAACTTTAGTGCTGCCCTAATGTGTGGAAGTATCTGAGCGGTTATCTGTGGGACAACTCCCGCTCGCTGCCACCGCAGAATCTGATGTCTGATTGTATGAATGATAGTGGCACGTGCAACCACGTCGTCAGCCAAATAGCTTTTGTGCCTGTATTGTGGTCGAGCACTAAATCTTTTGCAAAAACTCGACGGCGTCGTGGGAAACGGAATGCTCATTTGCTTTCGTGAAATGTTGAGATTATTTGGCTTTAAACCAATTTTTTGTATTATACAACTGAGAGAGCGGTAATGAGTCATTATCGAAAGATCCGGCCCACAGTTTCTTGGGTGTCTGGGTAACAGCACCCTCCCATTTCCTCCCGTTGTATTTCTATAAGAGGCGACTAAGGGAAAAAAAAAGAAGACGGGCAGCAGCATCGATATACAGCAGCGTCTTTCTGTTGGATTACCAACCACCGCGATACCCAAGACGCCTGCCAAGCGTGGGGATTATGGCAATCCCTTCTAAGCGAGAGGCCTTTGTTCAGCAGTGGACGTCTTTGGACGGCTGATGATGATGATGATGATGATGGAAGAAGTCCTCTAAACCATCGTGTAAATCGTATCACAATCTATTGGGCAATAAGAACAAGTAAACGAACAAACAGAAAAATAGATGCGAAAAACGACTTTGTTTTATACTATTAAAAGATACTGTAGTGGAAACAAACACATTTAAGTTCCACGAGTTTATTATTTGAAGACTTTTAAGACACTGACATTCATAAAAAACAAAAGTATAAAAATCAATAATTTAAATATAGAAAATTCATATAAAAAAAGTAAATATATAAACAGCCCGAACGTCGGCAACAGATACGCTTATTTTCGCGGGGAAACCTTAAAAACAGCCTCGCGAACTGTGGGGCTCCACCGGGGTATGTGGGATTCTTACCCACTAAAACCCCCGCGGATGTCTCATCGGCACATGAGAGGGGACCCCGGGCTCTCCGAGGGGATCTACACCAGGAGCCCCTCAGTGCCTTGACTTTGAGCTCGCGCATTCAGGGCCCTCCGGAACCAGGCACGGTGCTCACAGGGACAGGGGTTGCAACTCTGTCGCCGTCCTCCTCGGAGTCGCCACCGTACTCAATGGACGTCCTAGAGCACACACCAAAGTTAAAAATAGACACTTACGTCAACAAGGGATTAAGTACCTACATACAAAGGTAAGGTTTATTTTTCTACTAACCCTAGTTGGCCTATTAAAATTCTTGCTTTCAAATGTTGTATCGACCATGTGCTTATTACTTATCTCCAACATTGCAAAAGAAAAATTGAAATTTATATATTTCTAACCCGTCTCCAATCCTACATATTTTCTTAATATTATATGGCTGGTTCTGCTAAGGACACCTCGTCACGAAAGCCCATTACCCGAACAGCTCAGGACACTAGAGCCCAACTAACCCGACACTACACTGAGGACATCCCAGACATCAGCCTGTACGAGATTAGAATGGCTCTCAAACAGCTCAAGAATAACAAGGTGCCGGGTGAAGACGGAATCACAACAGAACTTCTGAGAGCGGGTGGAAAACCGATACTTTTAGTCCTCCAGAAGTTATGTAATCCCGTCTTACTCGAGGGTACTACGCGAGAAGCCTGGCACAGGAGTGTGGTGGTTCTCTTCTTCAAAAAAGGTGATAACACTTTATTGAAGAATTATAGACCCATCTCACTCCTGAGCCATGTATACAAGCTGTTTTCGAGAGTCATTACGAACCGTCTCGAACGCAGGTTTGATGACTTCCAGCCTCCCGAACAAGCCGGGTTCCGAAAAGGCTTTAGCACCGTAGACCACATACATACGCTCCGCCAGATTATACAGAAGACCGAGGAGTATAATCGGCCATTATGTCTAGCGTTTGTGGACTACGAAAAAGCCTTCGACTCAATCGAGACCTGGGCGGTATTGCAGTCCCTCCAGCGGTGCCACATTGACTATAGGTACATCGAAGTGTTGAAGTGTTTGTACAGCAACGCCACCATGTCGATCCGACTACAGGACGAGAGCACGAAACCAATCCCATTGCAGCGAGGTGTGAGACAGGGAGACGTTATTTCTCCGAAACTGTTCTCAAACGCATTGGAGGACGTTTTCAAGCTCTTGAACTGGTACGGATTCGGCATCAACATCAATGGCGAATACATCACTCACCTTCGTTTTGCCGATGATATAGTCATTGTGGCAGAGTCGCTGGAGGACCTCAATACGATGCTCAGCGACCTCAGTAGCGTTTCCCAACAGGTGGGTCTTAAAATGAACATGGACAAGACGAAGATCATGTCTAATGTCCATGTTGCACCCGTACCGGTAGTTGTTGGGAACGATACACTCGAAGTTGTTGACCACTACGTATACCAAGGACAAACTATCCAGGTAGGTCTGTCCAACTTCGACAAAGAGGTCGCCCGAAGAATCCAACTCGGATGGGCAGCGTTCGGGAAACTACGCGATATCTTCTCGTCCAAAATACCGCAGTGCCTGAAGACGAAGGTTTTTAACCAGTGTGTGTTGCCAGTGATGACATATGGTACTGAGACGTGGTCTCTAACGGCTGGCCTTTTAGAAAAGTTCAGAGTCACACAACGAGCCATGGAGAGAGCTATGCTCGGAGTTTCTTTGCGCGACAGAATCCGAAATGTGGAGATCCGCCGAAGAACTAAGGTCACCGACATAGCTCTCAGAATCTGCATGTTGAAGTGGCAATGGGCAGGCCACATCGCTCGAAGAACCGATAACCACTGGGAAAGAAAGGTTCTCGAGTGGCGACCACGAACCGGAAGACGCAGCGTTGGCAGGCCTCCCACTAGGTGGACAGACGACATTGTGCGCGTCGCAGGTAACCGATGGATGCAAATAGCCAATTGTCGTTCATTGTGGCGTTCTAAGGGGGAGGCCTATGTTCAGCAGTGGACGTCTTCCGGCTGATGATGATGATGAAGGACTAAATCGAAGTGTCTTCACAGGATACAGTTTAAAGATGATGAACATGAATGGTTGGATTAGTCCTAAAAAAATTGATAAACAGAATATTTAGTATGAATTTTCTTTTTATTTCTAGTATTATTCATTAGCACGCGAAGGATGGTATTCTCGGCGCGTGTTAGATGCCAGTACACTTTACACACGCTTTGGGACACCATATCACTATTTGACACGATTTCGTATTGTATTGTACAAATATAAGTAAATACCTAAATTCGTTCGATTCTCAGATAAGTAAACGGAATGAATACTTGAATAATTTTATACTAGATTTTTTTTTATTTAGTATGTTTGGCTGCAATCCCACCTGATTGAACGCTGCGATGCAATCGGAAGTGGTAAAGCACATTCACTCTAGTCTTGAAAACACCCACATTATAATCGTGCAAGAAAACAAGCAGGCAAAGTATCCCAGTCCTTAGCTGTACTGTACAGCTATTAGGTACCTAATACGTAGGTAGGTACAGTTCGATTCCCATCAGATGGCCTAGACAAGTTGTCATAGGCCCCCAGGTGTCTCGGCGACTCCGAGTAGGACGGCGGCGGGGTTGCGACACCCGTCACCGTGAGTACCTTGTCAGGTTCCCGGGGGGCTACAATGCGCCCCCCGGCGGCGGGCTCAAAGGCAAGGCACTGAGGGGCCCCTGGTGCAGATCCCACCGGAGAGCCCTGGGGTCCCCCCTCTCATGTGCCGATGCGACAGCCACGGGGGTTTCAGTGGGTAAGAATCCCACATATCCTGGTCGAGCCCCACAGCTCCCGGGGATCTTTGGAAGATTTCCACCGCGTTAAAAAAAAAAGGCCCCCAGGTGTCTGGGCGTTATTTATCTGTTTAAGTAAGTATTTATCTGTTTAAGTAAATATTTAAGTACAAAAGAAAAAGTATACTAGTATTATTATCAGTTGTCTGGTTAAGATAGGTTGGATGGATTGTCCTTTGTACGGTTAAACTGACTTAAAATGTACTGTTTATCTTCCGCTTTGCCAAGGAGAGAAGTGAAATTGTCTAAATTCAATGTGGGTTCCAAGACAGTTTACCGTTCCCGTTTCCTCGCCAAGGATCAAACCTCGGTGTCCACATTGGTGACCACTATAGATCCTGGCTCACAAGAGACACAGTGGTGGGAATAAGTACCGGAGGATAAGATATTTGTAGCTCAAACCAAATATTTGTAGTTAGAATAAAGGAAATCCAAAAAACAATCAATCATGACGTATTGACAATTTCTTCTATATACTTTAACGTTTTACCTGAAATGAATAGACCAAACAAAGGAAAATTATACTTGCCTATTCCTGTTTAATGTCAACTCGACTCGTCAAAGTGTATTTTTCGTGTGCTAACAGAGGCCCCCTGCCGACCCGCCCCCACCCAACATTTAGCTAAAATTATGGGAAATGTAAACATTACTCAAATTACATTTTTGGTTCTTCTATTAAGCGCCGGCGTGTGACCTGTACTACGTATATAAATATAACCATATCTCAATACAATACGAATTATATATAAAAACTAGCTGACCCGCGCAGCTCCGCCCGCGCTTTTATTAAATTTTGCTCCCCTTTTCACCCTCCTCCCTTGATTTATTTCTCTCCATCTCTCTCTCTCTCTCTCTCTCTATTATAAGAAAAATGCTTTTATTTTATATTCTATGCTCTTTCTCTCCTCTCTTTTCCCCCACCTGCATCGGTCCCCGCTACATTCCCCCTCTTTCTCTCCCCGTTTTCCCCTCTCTGAACCCTATCCCCCCTTCTCTCTCCGAACTTGCTCCACCTAACTCCCTCGATCCCTCACCCCCTCCTCGAACCCCCTCCTCGAATCCCCTCTCCCTCTCTGTCCTCTCTTGCACCCTCCTCTCATTCTATATATCCGTCAATCATGGTATCAGCGGCATGAAATATACTTTACGACTTATTCTCAGACCTACCCGATATGCACATAAAATTTCATACAAATCGGTTCACCCATCTATTTAATGACCTTACCTAACGTTGCTTAACCTTAACCTACCGGTATAAAAAGTATCCTATGTCCGTCTCCTGGTCCTAAGCTACTTCCCTACCAATTTTCAGCCAAATCGGTTGAGCCCTTCTTGAGTTATAAATAGTGTAACTAACACGACTTTCTTTTAAATATATAGATTAAAGTTCTATGCTGATTGTATGTTCAATTTCACCGATAGATGGCGCTGTTCATAATGTAAATCACGCTAACATCGTAAATTACTGTCTAATGATATTCGATAATGAAAGTTCTAAATATGTCGCATCTTTTATTGTTGCGACTGTAATACAATACTATACACTACCTGGACTTGGGGACTTTCATTAAAATTTCATGAATCATTTCATGATCTATTGCTATCAGCAAAGTACTTAGAACAATACAGTTACAGAAATCTAATGAAAATGCCCTGGGTGTACCGGATCGGCTTACCCCTTACAAAAATTGACTCTTCGCCACTGCCATATCTTATGTAAACTAAATGTCTGCTCAGTCCAGGCGCGGTCGCAGCCAAAGTTTTTGGGGGGGGTCATATTTGACTGGTCAATTGGTCTAGACCAAAAGGTCGTGGGCGTGGCTTATGTATCTATATAAATATGTATTTACACGCTCCTCCCCCCTTTTTTTTGAAGATGCCCTGCTACAACCCCCACCAAACATTGGCCCTGGCATCAAACAACGTCCGCACACATAAGACCGACGAGAAGATTATCGAGCTGGAGGAAGAATTAGCAAGTAGAGTTGGGATATTTTGAGAATATCTGAAACCCAAAGAGAGGGATAGAATACGATAACCCTTAATTGCGGCAATATGCTCTTCTTCCGAGAAGGAGACAAAAAATCCCAGGTTGGTGTTGGGTTTCTCGTCCGTAAGTCCCTCATTAACAGTCATAAAAGTCGATAGTGTGTCGAGTAGGGTAGCAAAAACAGCATAAGGTTATACTCAGAATAACCGCTCAGTATCGGCACACCCTGATGAGGAAATAATGGCTTTGCATGAGGAGATAGCACGAGCCATACATACCTCCAGAAGCATATTTCATCGTTATTATGGAGGAACTTCAACGCGAAGGTGGGCACGTGGACTGGCGATGAGTTGGGAGTAGGGTCGTATGGGTATGAGTGGCGGTACCAAAAGTGGCCAGGGGTTGGTCCAATTCATGGAGAAGGAAGGAATCAATGCGATGAACCTTCTGCAAGAAGCGATCATCTAGGAAGTGGACGTGAATAAGCCTCAATGGTTCAACCAAAAATCAGATCGACTTCATCAAAACGACCAAGAAGCACATATTCAATTATGTCTCCGTGATCCAAGGAGCAAGGTTTAAACTGGTAGCGATCACCGTATTGTAAGAGGGACATCGAATATAAATGTCAAGCTTAAAAGGTCTCGTCTAATGAAGTCCACGCTTCGACCGGGATCCGCTTTAATCCTGAACCCCGAATCGTCTAGCCGAATGCATAACTGCGGCCGAGTTAGACCATTGGTTGATGTAAACTGTCCACGCAGTAGGATCCAAGCTTTTTAGGACCCCACGCCACAGAAAGCTTCAGAAGCTCTCCGATACAACCATTAAGTTAATGGAAAACCGGATTGGGATAAGACTGCAATCTTCAGCTAATATGACGAATCCAATAGACGAATTTATAAATCACTGCTACACAACTTACCTTCTACTAATACGGCATGTATTAAGAACTCAATTGAAACGAAGGCTCTCAAGTGTTTACAAAGTATTCATATATTAAGTAAAGTCGAATGACCAAGACCAAGCTGAAAATCGAAGATGGTAATGCCATCTCATCGAAACCGGAAATATTGAGAGAGCTCGAGAGGTTTTATAGACAGTTATACACCTCGACATGGAAACCCATTTCCAGAACATCTCAGGACACCAGAGCCAAACTAACCTGATACTACACCGGGTACATCCGTCAGCCTGTACGAGATTAGAATGGTTCTGAAATAGCTTAAGAACAACAAGGCGCCCGATGACAGAATTACAACTACTGAGAGTGGGTGGAAAACCGGTCATTTTATTATTCCAGAAGTAATTTAATTCCGTCTTACGGAGGTATACGCCAGTGATGACTTCCAACTGTAGACTGCATTCATACGCTTCGCCAGTTTATATAGAAGATCGAGGAGTATAATCGGCCATTATGTCTAGCGTTTACGGACTACGTAAAAGCTCACGATTCAATCAAAACCTAGGCGGTAGCCAGCGAAGCCACATTGACGGTATATCAAAAGGTTGAAGTGTTGGCACAGCAACGCTACCATGTCGATCCGACTACAGAATGAGAGTACAAAATCAATCCGATTGCAGAGAGGTGTAAGACTTTATTCCTCCGAAACTGTTCAGGAACGCATTGAAAGACGTTTTTAAGCTCTTGGACAGAAAAAGGGATTCGACATCGAATTCATATCACTCACCTTTGTTTTGCAGGTGGCGGGGTCGCTGGAGAACTCAATAGTATATGACCTCAGGAGCGTTTTCCAACAAGTTGGTTTTAAAATGAATACGGACAAGACGAAGATCATGAATAATTAATGTCCATGTAGCACCCGTACCGATAGTTATTGGGAACGACACACTTCAATTTGTTAATCACTATGTTTACCTAGGACAGACTATCCAGTTATAACTGGAGGTTAATCCAACTTCGACAAAGAGGTTTATCAACAACAACAACAGCAGCCGAAAAACCTTTACTGCAGAATTAAGGCCTCCCCCATAGAAGGGAGAGGTTGCCATAATCCGTCAGTACAGGTGGTAGGTAAGCCAACAGAACGACGCTGCTGCCCGCCTTCTTGTTTTCCCTTAGTCGCCTCTTGCGGAAGAGATGGGAGGGTGCTATTCTTACCAACAAAAAGACAAAGAGAACAAAGAGGTTGCCAGAAAAATATTTAGAGGAGCTAAACCTTTCAGTCACTCTTCTAACATGGTTGTTCTCATCCATGTTTTTCAAAATTATTTTGATAATCTATATTTTTGATTTAATTGTTTCGGTGTTTCAAAGAAGGAAGTTAAATTTGTCAAGTTGACGTGTAAGATTTTGGGATTTTGGGGGGGGTCATGACCCCTACGACCCCCCCTCTCGGACCGCCACTGGCTCAGTCCCTATTGTATATAGCGTAATAATACATATCTTAATGATTAACTGATCAGTCTATAATTACCCTATTCACATAAAAAAGAAACTACGTGGTAATATGTGCAAGTAATGTTTCACTGCTTTATGAAACATAGCGTGATGTTTTATATACCAATTTATACCTAGACTTCTACACAACACATCAGTGAAGGTCCTATAAAAATCCGTCCACGGGTTTTCAAATGATGCCTGGACAAACAGAACGACAGACAGACAGACAGACAGACAATAATTCCAAAAAAAAATGTTTTGGCCTCTATGTCGATAGTATAGTATCCCCACATAGAAATTTTGGAAAAATATTCAATGTACAGAAAAAGTGCTCTGAGTTTTATTATAGTATAGACAAGGAGTAAATAATTTAGTAAGAGTAGAGACTTGAAACCTTGATAGCGTACTACAATTTTATAAAGAGTTTATTTCATGATAGTAATAGGAGAACATATATTAATTGAAAATAACTATATTGAAATATAGGAATATTATAAGAGCAAAATCTAATTTAATCTTGCAGTCAAGATAACAAAAAAAGAAGTAGGTAACTAATATTAGTAAAAACGACGCTCCATTTCTTGTACGATGTATAAGTCTTATCAGTGAAAGCAGACATTTAACATTAAAATGTATTCAGCACGTGCCCCCACTTCTCGTGGTGGGCGGTGTTGACTCTATCGATCCGCCTAGCGCCGCCCGCCCTACCAGTCCGCCCAGCCGATAAACGACTCCCGGCCCGATACCCACCGACTATAAAATGTTATTGCTATTAGTTATTGTCGTCATAAGTTTTAGGGGTACCTAGCGGAATGATAAAACTTAACTTAGTATCTAACTAGCAACAATGTAAAATATAAAAATAGCAGTTTTACTAAGCAAGAAGTCATCATATACTGACTACTCTAGCAACTACCGCCAGAAACGCTCTGACATTAGAAAATGGCTATATTCACTATCATCAAACAATATAAGAATTATCTCGATTAAACCAGGTTCCAGATAAGTACAAAAAAAACATCAGCCCATTTGTTTGGAAGCTACGATACCGCAAACAGGCATACAAGCATCAAACTTATACCCTCGTTTCATATGTTAAAAATGGGTGAATGTCGTTTAAGGGACCTTTTCCAGTGTAAATTATCATCAATTCTTAATGATATAGGCTCTTTTCAGATAATAATAACCCACCACAGTTTACGTGTAGCAAATTCACAGAGCTCATACGAGTATACAAATTATTATAATCATCACGTTGCGAGTTATGCCGATTACCTACATCAGCGACGAATTTACCGTTATCGAAACATGTTTGTTTGTAAAATGGACTTTACGACTTTGCCTTAAGACAGGTATGCGTGTATTTTAATTGTTTTACATAGTGTTGGGCGCGTATTGAAGAATGAGTCGTCGTGGGCGTCAGTTGAATTATGGAAATAGAGCGTCGGCACTCACCAGGTACTGTTCAAACAATGCCTTAACGGTACGAAATGGCAATTTTAATACACACACATCAGTACATCGGGGAAAGAACTAAATGGCATATTACAAATTATAGTCACTAATCCATTTATTAACGATCTAGTTCTTGAGATTTTGAAACCAAATAGGTATAGCTTCCTTAGGGCCAAACTAAATAGATGTATTAACCGCATATACGCGCAGTGTATAAAGAACAAACTAACTTAAAAGACTGCATAAGCTTCTATACAATGATATTTCGATGATTATGCTTACTAAATTTTGGTTTGTTTTGGCTATCATTTTCTTTAAATGAACATAAACACTAGATAAATTCACTGCATTTCTGATACTCCGCTTCGCAGCTTCAACGACTCATTAATATTTGAAACCTAAATCAGAAACGATGAAATAAATCTAAAATAATTACAAGTTAAAAATATACATAAACATTGCTTTTATTGTTAAGTTAATTGTAAGTACGGTACAGATTACTAAATTGAATTGGCTTACAACCTGTATTCATTTTACAGCGACAAGAGTGACTTATTAATAATCATTAATATCTTATTACGTGCTGTTATAATTTCCCCCATCAAATACATATATAATTAGCGCATTATCCCTGGGGTTGTAATATCCTATGCACGTTACGCACCCTAACCTCGTTCGAGCTTTTTTAATTCCCTCCAATTTCAGCAATATTATACTTTTTCATATCCTAATGACATTTATGTTAATAACATAAATAGGTTACACGTTACAACCAATTTTCATATGACTGTAATGATAAGCTGACGTTGTTGCACTCATAGGGGAGTATCGAGGGTACCCAAACGTGTTTGCCCTCTCATTGCATTTATCACTTTATCCTACTAAATTATATGACGATATACTTAAATAGATCTACGAGCTATGGAGACACCACACAACGAGACACACACACGGGGTAGGGTACACCTATTAACCACTACTGCTTAATACCTCAGTAATAGTGGAGACAATATTATTTCGGTTGCTTTTAGTACAAAACATGTAGATAATAAATTATTTAAAAAAACGAATTAAAATTACTTTCTATCTTTTTATTTATATACGTCTGTCTTTCTTATCTAGATGTAGATATTAAAGAGATATTGTTATTTTTTATTTACGCGAATGCTACACAATGGAACTACTTTTCCGGATTATCGCGGTGAGGGCCGAAAAGTTCTAGCTTGGTTAGATTAAAACTTGTTTTCATTTTCCAAATCTTGGTCACCGATTTATAGTAAATATAAAGAATGCTACGTAACTAGCCCCTTCCTGATCATCAGAGATGCACTCCCGTATTATATTATTAAACTAGCTGACCCGTGTAGCTCCGCCCGCGCTTTTATTACATTTTGCTCCCCTTTTCTCCCTCCTCCCTAGATTTATCTCTCTCCATATCTCTATCTCTTATAAAAAAAATCTAATTATATGCTCTTTCCCTCCTCTCTCTTCCCCCTCCCGCTTCGGTTTCCGTCACACTCCCCCTCTTCCTACCCTGTTATCCCCTCTCTGAACCCTCTCCCCCTCTTTCTTCTACGAAGTGGCTCCTTCTCACTCCCCCCTTACTCCACCTAACTCCCCCGATCCCTCACCCCATCGCCCCCTTCTCGAATCCCCTCTCCCTCTTTCTCCTCTCTTGCACCCTCCTCTCGTTCTATATATCCTCGTCAATCATGGTATCAGCGGCATTAAATATACTTTATGACCTATTCTCAGACCTCCCCGATATGCACACATAATTTCATACATATCGGTTCACCCATCTATTTAATGACCTTGGCTTATGTAGCTTAACCTTAACCTAGAGGTATGAAATATACTGTATGACCTATTCTCAGACCTACCCGATATGCACACTTCCATACAAATCGGTTCACCCATCTATTTAATGACCTTACCTAACGTTGCTTAACCTACCGGGATAAAAGTATCCTATGTCCGTTTACTGGTTCTAAGCTACCTCCCCACCAATTTTCAGCTGAATCGGATAGGCCGTTCTTGAGTTATAAATAGTGTAATTATCACGACTTTCTTTGATATAATATATAGATTAAAGTTCTATAGTTATTGTATGTTCAATTTCACCGATAGATGGCGCTGTTCATAATGTAAATCACGCTAACATCGTAAATTACTGTCTAATGATATTCGATAATGAAAGTTTTAAATTTTCCGCATCTTTTATTGTTGCGACTGTAATACATACATAATCTAGTTTGGATCCGCTCAGGATTTACAGATTTTAACTTTCCAAAGATATAAATGTCATATTGCTATCAGCAAAGTACTTAGAACAATACAGAAATCTAATGAAAATGTCCTGGGTGTACCGGACCGGCTTACCCCTTACAAAAATTGACCCTTCGCCAATGCCATATCTTATGCAAACTAAATGTCTGCTCAGTCCCTATTGTATATAGCGTAATAATACATATCTTAATGATTAACTGATCAGTCTATAATTACCCTATTCACATACAAAGGAAATTACGTGGTAATATGTGCAAGTAATATTTCACTGCTTAGCCCCTATGAAACATAGCGTGATGTTTTATATACCAACTTACACCTTGACTTCTACACAACACATCAGTGAAAGTCCTATCAAAATCCATCCACGGGTTTTCAAATGATACCTGGACGAACAGAACGACAGACAGACAGACAGACAGACAGACAATAATTCAAAAAAAAATTGTTTTCGCCTCTATGTCGATAGTATAGTACCCACATAGAAATTTTGGAAAAATATTCAATGTACAGAAAAAGTGCTCTTTGAGTTTTATTAAAGTATATAGCATATGTATAAAAAAGAATCCCTTATTTCACTTCGTTACTTCATAAGCTGAGAACGACTTTACCGATTTAATTCATATTTTTTTAATGTTTTAGAATTTTTTGTAGGTTCTTACGTGCGGAAAAAAGAAATTAAGAAAGTTGCGCAGAAAATTAAAACAACTCTCGGGCGGAGCTGCGTGGGACAGCTAGTTAAAGACAAATTAACAAGATGTTATTTATGTGAAATCAGCTATGCTTGGCATTAAATAAGGTACGAGAATGAACAGCTTACAAAAATAAACGCATAAATTATTTTCAAATGTTCTTAAATATCACTGAAGCTGTTATTAAATTAAATTAAAGTTCATTTATTTCAGGCAACTATAGACCCATGCATCGATACTGGGCAGGTGTTATGCATCGATATGTTAAGTGCAGATAGACTATTTAGTAGTCAGTAGTCTTCGCATAGGATTATTAGATCGATGGTCATCATCAACAGCACCCACCCATCTCAGGCCCGTGGGGTGTCCGGGTAAGAATAGCACCCACCCATCTCTTCCCTTTGGGTGTACGTAAGAGGCGACTAAGGGAAATCAGAAGACGGGCAGCAGCGTCTTCTGTTTTAATTCCATCTCTTCACAAAAACTGCGATCCCCAAGACGCCTGCCAAGCGTGGGGATTATGCTAACCCCCCCCCCCCCCCCAAACAATGATAGACACTAATTGCATACGGCCCCCAGTCCCCGGTGGCTCCTCTATTCCTCGCCTTGGTAGCAGGCGGGGTAACGGTCGAGCAGGGGGTGCTAAGAATCTCCGGCAGATGCCCCGCTACCACCCCCACCGAACTTTGGCAACACACAACATCCGCACGATGAGGACCATTGAGAAGATTGTCGAGCTGGAGGAAGAATTGAGCAAGTTGCGTTGGGACATCTTGGGATTATCTGAAATCCGGCGAGAGGGACAGGATACGATAACCCTTGATTCTGGCAACATGCTCTTCTTCCGGGAAGGAGACCGGAAATCCCAGGGTGGTGTTGGGTTTCTCGTCCGTAAGTCCCTTGTTAACAACGTGATTAAGGTCGATAGTGTGTCGAGTAGGGTAGCGTACCTTATACTCAGAATAACCAGTCGGTATTCGTTGAAGGTTATACAGGTTTACGCGCCGACCTCGGCACACCCTGACGATGAAGTAGAGGCTATGTATGAGGAGATATCAGAAGCCATACATACCTCCAAAACACACTTCACCGTTGTTATGGGGGACTTCAACGCGAAGGTGGGCACACGGAATGGCGATGAGTTGAGAGTGGGGTCATATGGGTACGGGCAGCGGAACCAAAGGGGCCAGCGGCTGGTCGACTTCATGGAGAAGGAGGGACTCTTTGCGATGAACTCCTTCTTCAAGAAGCAACCATCCAGGAAGTGGACGTGGATAAGCCCCGATGGTTCAACCAAAAACGAGATCGACTTCGTCATGACGACCAAGAAGCATATATTCAATGATGTCTCCGTGATCGGCAGGGTGAAAACCGGTAGCGATCACCGCATTGTTAGAGGCACATTGAATATCAATGTCAAGCTTGAGAGGTCCCGTCTGATGAAGTCCACGCTCCGTCCGGGAACCGCCCAAATCCGAAACCCCAAAGACTTTCAACTCGAACTACACAATCGCTTTCAGTGCCTAGCCGAATGCGAAACTGCGGACGAGTTAAACAATGGGTTGGTGCAAACTGTCCATGCAGTGGGGTCCAAGTTCTTTAAGACCCCACGCCGTAATAAGCCTCAGAAGCTCTCCAATCAAACCATTAAGTTAATGGAAACCCGGACTGAGATGAGACTGCAATCTTCAGCTGATATGTCAGAATATGCTGAACTCAATAGACGAATCTCGAAATCCATGCGTCACGACTTGCGTTCCTATAATACAGCATGTATTAAGGACGCAATTGAGCGGAACCAAGGCTCTAAAGTGTTTGCAAAGAATTCGTCTATTGGGCGCAGCCATATGACCAGGCTGAAGATCGACGACGGCAGTGTCATCTCATCGAAACCGGAGATATTGAGAGAGCTCGAGAGGTTTTACGGACAGTTATACACCTCAACACAGGAACCCATTGCCAGAACAGCTCAGGACACCAGAGCCAAATTAACCTGACACTACACTGAGGACATCCCAGACATCAGCCTGTACGATATTAGAATGGCTCTCAAACAGCTTAAGAACAACAAGGCGCCGGGTGAAGACGGAATCACAGCAGAACTTCTGAGAGCGGGTGGAAAACCGGTACTTTTAGTCCTCCAGAAGTTATTTAATTCCGTCTTACTCGAGGGTACTACGCCAGAAGCATGGCACGGGAGTGTGGTGGTTCTTTTCTTCAAAAAAGGTGATAACACCTTATTGAAGAATTATAGACCCATCTCACTCCTGAGCCATGTATACAAGCTGTTTTCGAGAGTCATTACGAACCGTCTCGAACGCAGGTTTGATGACTACCAGCCTCCCGAACAAGCCGGGTTCCGAAAAGGCTTTAGCACCGTAGACCACATTCATACGCTCCGCCAGATTATACAGAAGACCGAGGAGTATAATCGGCCATTATGTGTAGCGTTTGTGGACTACGAGAAAGCCTTTGATTCAATCGAGACCTGGGCGGTATTGCAGTCCCTCCAGCGGTGTCACATTGACTATAGGTACATCGAAGTGTTGAAGTGTTTGTACAGCAACGCCGCCATGTCGATCCGACTACAGGACGAGAGCATGAAACCAATCCCATTGCAGCGGGGCGTGAGACAGGGAGACGTTATTTCTCCGAAACTGTTCACGAACGCATTGGAGGACGTTTTCAAGCTCTTGGACTGGTACGGATTCGGCATCAACATCAATGGCGAATACATCACTCACCTTCGTTTTGCCGATGATATAGTCATTATGGCAGAATCGCTGGAGGACCTCAATACAATGCTCAGCGACCTCAGTAGCGTTTCCCAACAGGTGGGTCTTAAAATGAACATGGACAAGACGAAGATCATGTCTAATGTCCATGTTGCACCCGTACCGGTAGTTGTTGGGAACGTTACACTTGAAGTTGTTGACCACTACGTATACCTAGGACAAACTATCCAGTTAGGTCGGTCCAACTTCGACAAAGAGGTCGCCCGAAGAATCCAACTCGGATGGGCAGCGTTCGGGAAACTACGTGACATCTTCTCATCAGAAATTCCGCAGTGCCTGAAGACAAAGGTTTTTAACCAGTGTGTGTTGCCAGTGATGACATATGGTACTGAGACGTGGTCTCTAACAGCTGGCCTTTTGGAGAAGCTCAGAGTCACACAACGAGCTATGGAGAGAGCTATGCTCGGAGTTTCTTTGCGCGACAGAATCCGGAATGAGGAGATTCGCCGAAGAACCAAAGTCACCGACATAGCTCGTAGAATATGCAAGTTGAAGTGGCAGTGGGCCGGCCACATCGCTCGAAGAACCGATAACCGTTGGGGAAGAAAGGTTCTTGAGTGGCGACCACGAACCGGAAGACGCAGCGTAGGCAGGCCTCCCACTAGGTGGACCGATGACATTGTTCGCGTCGCAGGAAACCGGTGGAAGCAAATAGCAAATTGTCGTTCATTGTGGCGGTCTAAGGGGGAGGCCTTTGTTTAGCAGTGAACGTCTCCGGCTGGTGATGATGATGATGATGATCAACAGCAGCCGAAAACGTTCAGGCCTCCCACTTAGAAGGGAGGCGTTGCCATAATCCCCACGCTTGGCAGGCGTCATGGGGATCGCAGTATAGGTGGTAGGTAATCCAAAAGAAAGATGCTGCTGCCCGTCTTCTTGTTTTCCCTTACGGTACATCCAACGGGAAGACATGGGAGCATGCTATTCTTATCCCGACACCCCACAGGGTATTTATAGGTACCCCGATATACCATCGGGTTATAGCTAAAAAAGTCGAGCAGTATTATTGTAATCATATTTTCGTGAGAGTAAGTAACGGAGCTGTAAGCTGCGTATATTTACGTGTCTTTCTCATGTTAAAGTAAGATTACTTTTACAGTAAACCCATTACAAAAAGGTTACAAAATGATGGTGGAAGAGCCATTGATATTTGAATGGTACCACGCTTTTGCTATCCATTAAAGAAGACATTGAATAGAACATCGCCGTACCTATGTAAACTTTATTGTAATACAAATTGCCTCAAGCAATTAATTAACATTAGGTTCAGCAGCCATTTCTCATTGAATTTGAGCTGTTATCAGGGTATATTTAGTAATCTGTTGGGAAGTAGGCAGGCGCACATGCTAGAGAAAATAGAATTACTTTGGCGAATAGCCATTTGACACGCAGGCACGATTGGTGGCGTCAGAGGGCTGAACAATATTGATACCGATTTGTTCGACGTTAACTCTAATTTTCCATATTAACTAGATAGTCTAAGCCGGTTTTTCACTTGAGTAATTAATCTTGGTGTTAGTAATACCACCGTGACCTTACAAAATACAGTCGTTTCTCGCCCTTTTAGTTGATTGGTCTGACTGGCTTGTCGAAAACACACTTCACTATCGAAAGCTTGCCGAGTACTTACTTTTATTTATTTTAATCTCAATCAGGTTACTCAGTATCAGGAAGGTCTTAATCATAAGGGTGATTAAGAGAATTCTATTAAGTTTTAAGACTTTTTTGGCACCACAAGAGTGCTATCACAATAAGTATGCACAGTGCCGGATTAGCCATATAGCAGGGGTCAGCAAATGCTACGGGCCCCGCGCCCAGGAGGGCCCCGCGCATATAGCAAAGAAAAAAAAAGAAGTACTTAAATAAGATAACGTTTTTATACCATCCACCGTCCATTTGGAATAGGTAGTATATCAGTGATACCTACTATATCAGTGAAATAAAATTATTTTTCTTTTCTTTTTTAGTTATCCTAAATCATTGGCCGCATCATACTTATGATTTTGCAAGTTGTCAACACGACAATACAGAAACTTCCTTGGAAAAGACAGGCTTGAATGAATGTATAGGCATCTAGATATTCTTCTAGATGCCTATATAGTCTTCAAGCCTGTATTTTCCAAAGAAGTTATATAGCCCTTACGCTTCAAGCTGTTCGTATAACATTTACAATAGTTTTCAGTTGATAGACTATTGACTACTTTCTTATTAGGAAGACCTCATCACATTAAATGTTCGAATGGACAAGGGCGAATTTAACCTCGCTCGCTTTAAAGCTAAAAGTAAGATCCAACAGGTACCCGTCCTGGAAAACGTTTATGTCGATGTATGATGTCTGCCAGTTTGCAGCGCTTGCAAGGCTATCTAGACAGTTTATACGCATCCTATCAAAAATTCGGTTTAGCTATCAGTACCCGAAAAACTCAGATTTTGAAACAACCTGCAAAAGGTCTATCCGCAGATGACGGTGCAGTAGATCTAGCTGAAAAGCCACTCGATGAAGTTGTAGCCTTTCGGTATCTTGGAAGTCTAGTGCGCAATGACAATCGTCTTGATTCTGTACCGGTCTCTCCGGCGAGGCCGAAGGGTCGTGCGTATGCAACGTAGACATGCATGCCCTCGCTGAGTTTCTTGCCGGTTCTTCTCAGTGGGGGCGCGTTGTGAACCGGTGGTAAACTCACTCGAAAGCTGCTGCAGCCTTTGGAAAATTAAGACAACGTGTTTGGAAAGCGCAAGACCTGAAAGTCAAGACCAAAATTGCCGTATACAAAGCTATTGTGCTTCTTAGACTGTTTTACGCCTCGGAAACCTGCTGCCTTTACAGGAAAGATTTTAAACGCCTCGTACCTTCCATCTCCCATTAAAATCTTCCAATAAAAATGACTCCGCGCTATTTTAAGCCTGAGATGGCAAGATCATGTAGCTAACAGGGAGGTACTTCGATCGACGTATAGGGTTTGGAGGGCTTGTTAATGAAAAGCCAACTGCATTGGTGTGGGCACTTAGTTCGTATGGGCTCATCTAGGTTACATATGATTAGCTCCAGCGCTGAGATTGGCTGAGGTAAGCATAAACCCGGAGGGCAGTACCTGCGCTACAAAGGCGTCCTAAAACGTCACTTTAAATCATGTAGCATAAGTGGTGATACGTGGGAGGGGATTGCGGCACAAAGACTGAAGGGTTCTGTCGCAGCTCCTGCTGAATCCGAGTGGCCCAAGTGACAGTGTTGCCGTCGCCTATATACCGGGGTAGTACGATCGAAGTCCATTTATGGCGCGCCAGTGTGGGCGGACATCCTGACTGCCCAAACCGACCTCACTGCAACCACCATAGAGGGTCATCCGTGGTGGGTGATACGTGGATACCGCACAATTTCGTGCAAGGCCTCATGCGCGCCGGCGGGGGCCATAACCTAGGACTTTGAGGTGCTGGTGTTGATCGCAGTTTACTGGCAGAACACGTAAACGCGGAGCCGGGGTGGAGCACCTCCTGGTGATGTTTAGCACAAGACGATGCCCTTGTGTGGTCGCACGAGCATATCGGTGGTGCGTCGGCCGGGTCGTAAAAGACTGGGTGCATCGGAAATACGGCACGCTCACCTTCCTGGTGGCTCATAGGCGAATAACCGCTGGTGGGACGAGTATACGGCAAAGCTACGCACTCTTACGTTGTTAACGTCCTGTCTGAACGAACAAAGCGATCTATTTCGTCATTTACAATATGTACCTACAAATAAGGAATGAACTTGCGTTGCCCAGGCAATAAAATAATGTAATAATGTAAATAATCATACCTAAGTATTTTCAAGGCCAGATTAAATAGGGTTTTATAAACTAGAGTGCTTTACTATCCTAAATAGAATCGCCGCTTGCCATCAGGTGGGATTGCGGTCACGCACTACCTCTTATAACGAGTAAAAAAGGTAGTGAAGTGTAGTGTATAACAAATTTTTGTCTTCTTTCAACGTCTGAATGACATTGAAAGAAGACAAAAATTTGCTATACAACAACAAAACCTATGCAAGTCAAGGGCCGCGTTCATTTTTGCTACGGGCCCCGCGCTGGCTTAATCCGGCACTGAGTATGCATATCTCAAAAATCGTAACTATTGTGGTCTGGTCAAACACTGCAGAACTGCAAAAGAGAGTCGTCCTGCTGTTGTGCCAACGACGTGCTACATGTCTTATCTAATGCTGTTTGTAAGTAGTAAAAACAGAAAATTAAAAAAATCATGAAGATAAGGAAATAATGACAAGCCCTCTGTGTTTCCTGTCAGATCTTATCATTTGAGGCCGCGTTGTAATTCAGTGGAAGCTTTTAAAAAAACTGTCCACCCAAATGTGCTTGCGCTAATCCTATTTGAAATGAATAATTTTATTTCTAACATACTACGTTTGAAAAACTGGGTATCTGGCGATCTTGTACAAAGGCTGGCCTGGCAAACGTCGAAAACTTCGTCTCCTCATTGGTCGCCGGCCAGGAGGCCACACTAACCTACCGTGACTGCTGCATGCCATACGGCACGCATTCTACATTATTAGTGCGCTCGGCGCGTCAACGTTATTATCTCGAAAACCACCAATCAGAATTCAGGACAACGTTTTTTGCTTCATTATCTGCCTACGCAGATTGCTTTCGTTATACCTATCATGTACGTCACCACACTAGACTCTGCTCTATTCGTCAAAGATAAATATATTTTTTTAAAGCAAACGCACGCATTGGGGTTACCTCCATTCATAATTTCATAATGTAGGCGTAATTAATTGATGATAAGGCATTCTTTTATACCACATATCTACGCCTTTCTATTGCTGCTATACACAGAGACAGTAGGCTTGGAGTACTACAGTGGCACTGTACTGGCTGCTGTGCTGTTTGATTTCCAGGTTGAGTAAAGTAGGTAAGTATTAAGCTTTTCCAGAAAATCTCACCCCCTGGTTCATGGAATCTAAACATGATTGTAGAAATAAACCTCTGCCGACCCATTCGGGCACAAGACTTTAAGTTAGGTTATAAATCAGTACCTATCCTTATGTATGTACTATTTGTGAAATAAAATATTTATTACTTTCCTTATTTCTATTCTTTAAGTTAAAAGTTTAGAAAACTATTTCACCTACAGCTACAAATCACAACCATAACCATATTTCTGTTAATAGCTGACCTTATCGAGTCCGAAATGTACAAATCTATAAGTAGATTAAATATTGAGCACTTGTTACATTGAGCGGACGAAATAAATAACAACAACAATCTATTAGTTCCAGATACAATCTGGTGCAAGTGCGTGTTTCATCACTGGGCAGCGCAAATCCGCGGGAGGTTCACGGGTTTCACAATAGCCAGTTTGGTATAAGCCGACCGATTTAGCTGGCTTCGTAAATGAGCTAAACTGAAGCGAATACGGCACCTAGCGCTCCGCCCGACAAAGACTAAAGTATACTTAATGTTAAAATACAGAAGAGACTAACAATCTATTCAACTTTAAACGGTGTAATATCGTATGAAGTTGATGTCATTCCATTTTCACTGCTAATTCAAGTTCTTACATGTGACAAGGTAAAAATTTAAGGTCGTTAAATAAAGTAGGTACCTACCCTAGTAATGTTTTTTTAAATAGCACTAATATGGCAAATCAACAAGCGGCTTATCTGCACAGCAGTTCAATAGGGCTCTGTCAACTTCATAAGCATCACTCGCGTATTGCCTACTTTGTCATTTGTAATTGCTGCTCCGCTAAAAAAGTAAACGATGCGGTGGCGGCGGGGAGGCCCTGCTTTTAAATTAATTCTCGTTATTATTTGAATTATTCCTACTACTCATTCCCACCACTCTGACTCCTCAATCATCTACAGTGGTAAACAGTAAATATATGTAGGTTTGTTTGGAACCCATCGCATATTTATGGTATACATAAATTTAATTAAATGACGAATGGTGTAACCGAAAAAAAATAACCACTTGTGGGTCTCGGAAATCGCAGCAGCCATTTCTGCAATATAGTAGACATGGTAGCCAATTGCGGTTAATAGGCAGGATCAGCATTCGCAACGACTTGTCTGCGTACGAGTGAATCTGTGCGGTGGTTGCTTAAGCTCGTCTAGCCGCGGTAGAGGAGCCACTTCGCAATCGTTCGATCCGCAAAGGTCATGGAAGGAATTCGCGCGGTCCGGCCTCTTGCGACACCCGTGCACTGTTCCAAAGAGGTTCCGACCGTTCCGACCGCCGCCAAGCCGCTGCGCCGGGAACCAATCACTTCGTCTCAACCCACCTGTTCATTCTTAAAGACCGTTTGTATTCAAATATTGTTATTGTAATTATCTAGCAAATAAATCAAAAGCTCGTTTTACGGTATAACTCGATTAGATATACCTATCTTAGCTTAAAAACCGATTTATTACGGTTCAATTACTGGCTGACTAAAATTACAAACTAGTTTTTTTTTTGTTTAAAAAGCTAATAATCATATTTTAGTTATTGCGGAACGTATACGCGATTGTGTAGTTATCAAAGAAATAAGAATAATTGGTGTTTAAAAATATACGAAACAAAACAAACTTAATATTCTATAGGTACCTACCTACCTACATTGTATCTGTCAATGTATGTTTTACCGATGTGTACAGTTAGATAAAGCCGCCTAACCCGATTTGCATTTTGGTCAAACAATAGAAAAGTAAATGAAGATAAAACAACGAACCGAAAGCTTATCGATATTTACATATTTTTTTCTTATCTTAGCGTTCATAGAAAATTACTCACAATTTTTCCTAACTGACCTATTCGTATTTATTTTGAGCACAATATTTATTTTTATTTATGTTCAAATACATATGTAGATATTTTATACTTAATTATACCTACTTAACTGTGTATAGAACTTTATAATATCAATACATAACTAGTAATGGTATTCTTTGTAAGCCGAAGCTTAACAATGTTACGTCTATTCCTCAAACTTTTTTAACGATGTACATTAAATTATACATATGTACTTGATTCTTTGTGCTGTTTATAACCTATACATTGCTTACATGTTTACATGTACCTACCTATTACAAAATATCATCGCATATTGTCCGTCGCCGCTATACCTAAACTGTCACAAATAAAATTCTAAAGCATTCCAATCTCGCCAGCTTAGCTTTACGACATTTAAATTAATTTCGAAGCTATATCTCGTCTGAAAAGCTCATGTATAAAATGATCGGCTAGGATAGCTCGCGGCTCGTCACCTGCGTGCGTGGGCCCGCGCCGTATTGTATGGTAATTGCGTGCGCCGGCGCAGCCCGCCGCCAGCCGCCACTCCGTACCCATCCATGGAAGAGAAATTGTACAAAACTGTGTAAATTCATTACTTTAATCCTCTTAAGTATGATTGATTGAGTCAATCGCATCTTACTATTTATCAAAGACTCATGTAACATCCAAGTACGGGTGTATTAATTACATCTTTCCCACAGAGCTATAGTACTTTCTTTTTCCAAAAATCATATTACTGGCCGTTAAAATTTTAAGTATTGCGAATGTGGCAATTTTAGACCGCGTCGATGCATTAGGAAAGAAATTTTCTATAAAATAAATAACATCGTTTTCCTTTGCTTTTTTATAGACATCTGAGCTGGAGTCACTGCTGTGCAAGCAGGAGGGCGCTGCACTCGCGCCTCCCCACATGGACCTCTTTGACGGTGGTACCACTTCCCGCGACGATGCGTTCCTCCGGCCGGCCCTCTGGGAGGACATCGCGTCCTCCATCAGAAACATCGACCCCGAGAACGCGAACATGCTCGCGCCGCTCGGCTCCACACACGTTAAGCTCGAAGCCGACGAAGCACTTCTCGAAGAATGCGCTACGCCGCTACTCAGCCCTCTCGAGATCAAGACGGAAAGGCTATGCGCGCCGCCAACGTACGCGCACCCGCAGCCGCCACAGATGCCTCCGCAGCAGCAACCGGCCGCGTCGTTCGCCAAATACCCGCCGGCGAGGCTTGTCTATATGTCCCCACTGACGCCGCCCAGCTCCGAGCAGGGTAGTCCAGGAAACACAATGCAGGTAAACTCCACATACTGAATGTGCTATGCGCTGCTAGCGATGACGCGACAGATGGTACCATCAATGCTCGGCGACTGATTGTGTTTCGACGTGCTTGTCAATTGTTTTGTTGCAGAGGACTTATGACGTTTGACAGGACAGGACAATGAATGGAGACTATTTATTATTCAAATTGTAAGCGGGATGTGCGAGGTAAGACGTCCCGCCGACACTTGTTACTTATTCAAAGTTTGATGACGTGAATTAGAAGATTGGGATAGATCAAAACACATGCGCATATAATATAGAGCTTAAACATAAAAAGATATAGTAAAAAAGGATACATTTTAAGGAAATTTTGTAGTAACGAATTTATAGCTAACATAGTATGGTTTTCGGTCTGGAATTGTCGTCCTATGTGTTTGGGATGCAGCAACATGTAGTTTGATATCCGCAGGGTGGCGCTCGACGGACTCCGCCGCCGCCCTACCACCCGCCGCCGCTGCTGCGCGGGCCACACGGGCCGCCGCATCCAGGACAGCATACCCATCACCATCCACAAGTGAGTACTTTACTACGTCACTACATTCAGAATATAATTACTGAGTGGTGATGGCAAAGTATTAAAATGATGTACTCTTGTTCAGGCAATGTCGCAGCCACTGCAGATGGGTGCGCAGCCAGGGCCAGGCGGGCCTCCACCGCAGCAATCGGCCCACGTGCACCCACCCCTCCCCCACTCGCGACTCGCACACCCGGCCTCCGTCAAGTACAACAGAAGAAACAACCCTGAGCTGGAAAAGAGGAGAGTCCATCATTGCGATTTTATCGGTAAGATTATTTTCATGAAGACCTTTTAATAACACAAGGACTGTTTCGCTATCATCAATCTTGGAAAAAGGAGAGTATAGAGCTTGGTATATATTCAAAGGGACTCTTTTTCATCTCAACATAAGTTCGATTAGATTTTGTTGGGCATATAATAAATTTTAAAAAAATTATGATGCTTCTAGCATAGACCTCCACTCTAATTTAGGTAAATCGTATTTAGTTCAAAAAAATTTTTAGGCTAGGACCAAATGTTCGACTCTGCTTCCTCGAAATATTCAATAGGGGTCCGAGTTTATGTTATCAATTTTGCTAGATATACCGAAACCATTTTTTTAATACCTAGCTTTAGTGTATTGACGTTCATGTCTTCATATTCTAAATGTGCGAGTATGTACTCCAAAGACTAATAAATTGAATTATTATTGTGGGTATGAATGTGAGTTTATATGCATGAGTGCGTGCGCGCGTGCGTGTGTGTGATTCAAGGATACTCCGTAGCAGAGGTGTGTTCAATCGAAAATTTTTAGTGGCGTAGATTCCTAATTACAACAATATTTTTTCATTTTACAGGGTGCTCGAAGGTTTACACGAAGAGTTCTCACTTAAAGGCGCATCAGCGAATACACACAGGTAGTACTCTCCAGACTTAATCGTTTGTAGCCACTGCGAATTAACTGTTACTACTTCACTTACGCGGCAGTTGCGAAGTATCATCTAAGTACTTACGGGTCATGTAGAGACATTTTAATATAATACAATACCCACAACTATAGAAATTTAACCGAACTATAGCAATTAAATAACGATGTCTTTGTCCACATTATGAACAAAGAAAAATATAAATATATCGATATATGCTTATTACTCAGTATGTTGTACTCTATGAACATGTCCTACATGTCCATAGACAGTAAGTGCCTGGCGAAAGCAATAAATTTAAGTGAGTACCTTAAGGTAACATTTAAGTTTCACCGCAGTATATTGTCACTTGTTCAATTTATTTTACACGGGCTTTTAAATTACTGTGTTTGTGCTTTCTAAACGTTCAGATTAGTGTTATCGGGAAATAAGACGCATTTAACCGAAACTAGGTCTAATGTACTTAAAATTAAAGTTCGAATTGTTAAAATGTTTTTTTACACCGTATAAGCTATTACTTGGTCTTACTTTATGGCAAATGTTGATGCAATTGTGCACACTAACAGCATAAGTTAAAGAACCTGTGTCAGAGGCATCGCCGCGCCCGCAGCATAAGGAACGAGCGATAGATCTTCGGCCTCATCACCTCATAGAGCATTGTTGGCCTACAAATATAACTACCAGAAGGTTCCTTTATCTAATTTGATGGTAGAGGAACTTTCCCACAGGGACAACTCCAATATTAAGGACCCTGCCTACATGACTGGACCATACTATGACCGTGGTATGAACGTATCAAAAAATATTCCTTCTATGAAACTGTATGAACCAATTAGCTCGTCGCGTATTCGGCCATAATATGCAGGTTTCGGTAAAAATATTAAGAAATGAATTCTGCATGCGGGCGAATTTCCCGTTCCGCTTAGTGCCGCCACACATAATACGGTCTGTCTATATTTTCTTGGAGAAATGTCATTATTAGTAGTAAGCCAGATTGTCCAATTATGAGGCACTGGGTACATTCACATGTGCATGTACCCGGTGTGTCAAATAGCGCGGGCAGGTACTTAAACTGAAATTATGTATGTATTTAGTAATTAAATTCTGTATATATCCCATTATGGACCTTGTCTGTGTCTGAAATAAAAGTATTTTATTTTATTTTTATTTATTTATTAGTAAAAATCTTTTTAAAAAAATATTGAACCGACTTCAATATCACTGAAAAGTATAAAATAATTTAAATATTATTGAAGTTGGTGCCAAATATACACAGCCGGTAAGCTAACATTTTATCTTAAACTTTTTAGTGATATTTTCATATATAAAGATTGAACCATCGAAAACCGTAAATTTATCTAGGTAGGTTATGATCACATTATCGTCAACATAGTTTTACATAATTCATGTTTCTTCAGAAAAAAATATCCGGTCGTAATGAAATTTGCATGGAATCATCATAGCAGTTTACTCTCTCGAATAAAAAAAGAATCATCGAAATCGGTTCATAATTGTCAGAGCAATGTAATGAGTCAGAGCAATCAGTTTTATGGTTTTTACCAGATAAATTCCTCCACATCGTTCATGGTCCTCCAGGAAGATCTTATCCGGTTGTAATAAAATTCATACAGATTTAATACAGTGGTTTCTTCTTTTGAATAAAAAAAGAATCATTGAAATTGGTAAATATTTGCCAGAGTTATGACCATTTTTGTCCTTAAAAGGCGACATAAAGTCATCTATATAGGCTTTCCTGCAGCTCTCAGTGCGCAGTCACCATTCTTGTTTTTTCAGGAACTACTTATTACTAAGCAATATTTTTTTATGGGACCCAATCAATCGATTAAAGAATGGATGGAATAAAGATTTTTTCAAATCGGTTCATAATTGACAGAGTTATGCGCGAACATACATAAAAAAATATATATATACAGACGAATTGAGAACCTCCTCCTCTTTTGAAGTCGGTTAAAAACCATTTGCATTCTCAGTAACAGGCAGCGTTGAAGGCTCTGAACTCCTTCCGATGTGTCTCCAAACTGGTCAAAGTAGGTGTTACAGGCTTGAACAACCTGGGAAGACACAACAACGTCAGCTTTCAAAGTCAAAGTCAAAAATATTTACTTTAGATTGGTAAATTTTTTAAAAGCAGCCACCGGATTACAACGCGGCCTCAACTGAGAAGATCCGGCAAGAAACTTAGCGGGCTTGTCATATGTTCACTTTTTTAAACATTGTCTTGTTACAATTGGATCAACGTTAGCGATAGAAACATAAAACAAGGGAGAAAAGAAGAAAAAATAAATTACTACAAAATTACAACAATGATTTCTGATACTTACGCGAATATTACACATTGAAATGAAACTAATTTTACGGATTATATCGCGGTTTATTTTTGATTTTAATTTCCCGACGTTTCGAATACTTTACAGCATTCATGGTCACGGGCGGACTGAGGTGGTAGCTGTCCATATGTCATAGTTGTCTTAGGGTACCCTCAGGTCTTCTAATTATTATTGTTAGTCCGATCTACGCAGAAAGAGCTTACAGTATCTTGAGGTCTTGCAGTGGAATGCTTGTCTTTGGATTTGACTATGTTTATCACGGGATCCCAAGCTGATACTGTAAGCTCTTTCTGCGTAGATCGGACTAACAATAATAATTAGAAGACCTGAGGGTACCCTAAGACAACTATGACATATGGACAGCTACCACCTCAGTCCGCCCGTGACCATGAATGCTGTAAAGTATTCGAAACGTCGGGAAATTAAAATCAAAAATAAACCGCGATATAATCCGTAAAATTAGTTTCATTTAAAAATTACAACAAACTAAAAGGCCAAACGGATAGTAGTCGGATCAGTCCCCCCAAGCAACACCCGCGCGATAACTCGAGCAGCAGACATCACTCCCCTCAACCATATTAGAGGGAAGGGGGTGATCTGCCACACGATTTCACGCTTCACATTGGTGCCTAGATACGAAGGCGCCGAGGGCAATGATAAGGCAGATAGATTAGCGAGTTAGTTGCGTACCTAAGGGAACTTTTCGACACGTCAGCAACAGAGTAAGGGGCTAGGGCATGGACAATGGATCCAACAGGGTCGAAGTGCATTCTGGTGGTTACCAGCTCCAAATTTAAAAGCCACCAACAATAGAAAAGAATAGTTTCTGTCTGTGTATTCAATTAGAGCCGTTTGTCTGGGTGGTGCCGGACACGATAGGGGCAAGTTACGGTTTGAGTGCATAGTCATCATCAGCCGACAGACATCTACTGTTGAACAAAGCCCTCCCCCTTAGAAGAGAGGGGTTGCCATAATCGTGGGGCTTGGCATCGCGGTATACTATATAGGTGGTAGATAATCTAATAGAAAGACGCTCCTGCATGTCTTCTTGTTTTCCCTAAGTCGCCTATTACGGTCACCCAACGGGAGGAGATGGGAGGGTCTATTCTTACCTGATAACCCCACGGGTTTCAACGCATAGTAATCTCCGTTATTTATTTTTTGTGCATATACGTTCACAGTACGCTCATGGTATGGCCTGGTCTATTAGGCGGCCTTTATGAAGATGATCTAGTCCATGTAGTCTCAGTAGGGCAATGCAAATTCCTAAACCTAGCTATACGACAACTTTGGTCCACAGGAGAAAAGCCATATACCTGCCAATGGCCGGAGTGCGAATGGCGATTCGCGCGCTCGGACGAGCTGACTCGCCATTACCGCAAGCACACCGGGGCCAAGCCCTTCAAGTGTGCGGTTTGCGAGCGCTCCTTCGCGAGGTCAGACCACCTCGCGCTGCACATGAAGCGGCACCTGCCGAAGACGTCCAAATGACACGCGAGACGGGGCGGCGACCAGCCGCCCGCACCACAGAACACACAGGTATCCATTATAAGGCTCTATTCACATCAACACCGCGTAAACGACTCCACTCGTGGTACAATAGCCAGTAATAATCGGCTCGGATCGGCGAGCGTCAACACACGGTGATCTAGACGGCTAATACCCTTATAACACAATATGTGCTTATAATCAGCAGCAGCACTGCAGCCGATACACATCCACTGCTGAACAAAAGGCCTCTTCCTTCTAAGGGAGGGGTTGCCATAATCCCCACGCTTGGCAGGCGTCTTGGAGTGCTTATAATACTTTACATAAATGTTAAATATTATAAGTTTAGTTGAATTTTAGCTAAATCTATTATTATTCTTGAACAGTAAAAGTGAGACATTCAAATAAGATTGAAATAAAAGTAATTTGTATGGTGTATATCCAGGTTTATTTTGGATTTTCAGGAGTCAAAAAAGGCGAAAATAACCGCGATATAATTCGTAAACTTTTTCTTATTTAAAAATGATATTTTCGCGTAAATCTTAGATAACAAAATTGAGAAAATTTTATTAACTTGACTATCCCTAATTATTATACTGACCAATAATGTTAACATTTTCAGGAGGAGTGCAGTGAGAGCATCTTCCTGGAGTGTGACCTGGATGCCACCCTGATGGACACGTTCTACGGCGTGCTGTGACCTCGCGGCGTACGCGCACGTATCCCGTCACCGATGACGGGACACAAGGATGCTTATTGTATATTTTGTAAAAGCGAAACTGACGGGAGGCACTTGTAAAATCTTATCTTACTCTTTGAAGACCCTACACATCCAGTGCTTTTAACCCTCACGTTTGCAGCGAATATCGATTTTAAAAATCTCAATCAAGACTTACGATTCAGATCAAGAAAATGGAATCTATTAATCAGTTGACCATAAACTATTTTTCAAATCACAATACGTACAACACACAAAACAGCATTACCAAGGAGATCGCTTTACATAATATATACTTAATTGTATGTATGGCTAAATCAGTCATTAAGGTATTGTGTACATTAGATGACAAATATTTTAATAGAGCTGGATTCGCGACATTGTTGCTGTACACATATTTGTTCTTATATTATTATTATTAACGCACACCTACCCGAAAAACACATGCAGAATCGCCACCGTTATTATACATACTCTATTAGTGGTACTCTAGTAGTCTATTAGTGACGTATTGACAGACGGATAGTAACGTATTGCCTTTATAAATGGTAAAAGCTGACTTCAACAAGGATAGCACACTGTTCCACTCTTTTAGCTCGTTATCACAACGAATGAAGAAATAAGGTAATGTTGTAACATTACATTACTGTAATGTTACAACATTGCCTTATTTCTATAGACAGACTTACGTCTGTCAAGTCATCCACGGGTGTTTGCCGTAACCAGTATGTGCTTTCGGACGCTGTACTATGTTAGAGTGCCACTAATACATAGTATGTAACAAGATGTATAATAATATTAGCAAGATTATGAAACGTACATGTATTTAATTTGTTTGACAATTTTTTTCACCGCCATTGCAGTCATTAGATAATGCCATCAAACCGATGATGAAATATTAGTCTAAAAGAATATAATTATCTATATATGTGTGTTTTTCTTATAAAGATCTTGAGATAGATTATTAAAAACTGACTGAAAATCTCAAAAAATATATAAATTCATCACGTAAATTTGATTAAGAAATTGCTCAGTAGAACAGCAATAGTGTCGCTATATAAACCTCGTAATTTAAAAGCTCTAAAAGTATTCATTAGATATGATTAGTTAATTTGTCGTAAGTTAAAAATAAGAGAGCAAGGAATATCCAAGATATTATCTTTTAATAATATTATTGAGTAAATATCAGTAAGTAGATATAAAATAATTATTATTATTAATGTTAGTATTAACGTAGTACATAATATGTAATGCGCTATCGTTGGTACGACCCGGATTAATTAATCTATTTAATTCTCTGTGATTTAAACAATATTTATGTTAAGGTAAATACGCACGCAAACATGTTACGATATTAGTTTGGAGGATCAGCGATTTTGCGGATAAATTGATGTTGCATCATGCTTCGACGACTCTATATAAAATACATTGGTTTCTATTTAAAAAGAGCATTTCAGTTCAGCTGCACAGAAGTTTAGCTGTTTGCATTGTATTGAAATAGCTTAAGTGACTACCTGCTGTACTCACAAACATCAATTACCGGAAACTAGCATTTAGTCATTTTATAGTCTGATTATTTTGACTCTGGGAGCCGTTTATGCGTATATTTCATTATTGAGTACGAAGTAATCGATATCTCTACTCAATAGTAAAGTATTAATTGGCTTCAAGTATCGAAATAATTCCACATTAAAAACTGATTTAGTGATGATTAACATTAATTGACGTTTGTGAGTGCGGCAGTAAATCGTTGATCACTTATGCTTAAATTATTCAAACAGCTACTAAATCGCTGATTTCTGACGCTAAATTTATTATAGTGTCTAGTATGGCTCTAACAGGTTCACAATCTAAATGCGTTCTTGTGAAGATATACTATGTCGTTAGCTAGTCGTTCATTAGGCTTGACACAAGGAGATCCGCTTCGCAAGCAGCTAGAGGAAAGTTACCAGATTCCCTCAGCCGCTGGCATGGTGTCTCCTCATAGTTTTGTAGCGGCTTAAGACATCAACGCGAGTGCAGGAAAGATGACGACGAATAAAATAATAATATTAATAATTTCCAGCAGTTGATTCTGGGAGGTGACTTCCATTTCATTCATTTCTCCCAACAGGCCTCTACGTGTTGGATTCGTCCCCATGCAAGTCTTTTAAAAGACCGTGTGTAAGCCCCTGAAAAAAATAATATTAATAATAATATTCGGGCACACATAAACGAATAATCCTGAATCGCACTAGCGCAGTTTCTATGTACATGAAGCCCAATATCAACCAACAGGGGCTTTAGCCCTGACCTAGTATCACACCTCAATTAGTCAAAGGGTAATTTTTACTGCATTTGCGCTTTTTAGAAAGTCGTTACATCGTCAAAGAGCAGCGTTAACCTTATTGTAAATACCTAATTGTGTGCGGAAGTCATTCTCGCTGTGTTCTACGTCTTATCCCTTCCCTATGAGTGAGCAGTGATGTTTATATATGAGGATAGTTCTCCATTTATTCCAATTTGAGCACTATTTCAGGTTTAGGTTCAAGGTTTCAAGAGTAGAGCCAATCAAAGCAACGTAACTCTCATAAGCTACTTAAAAACGTTCATTCGATTACGGGTCGTATCAATGGAACGCACAAATTTTACACTTTCTAGTCTCAATTTTATTCAAGTTTTTTTCATGTAATTTCATCGCATCATCAACAGAGCAACCATTTTTAAATTCATTTATTCACAATCCAATTACTTACCGGCTGGTTTGACAATAAACTTAAGCACTACCGTGCATTTACGAAGTATAATGTCGGTCACTCACAAATACACAACCACAGAAAAAGGGAAGTGGAAATTCATCATCATCTGCCGGAAGACGTCCACTGCGGGAAAAATAGCCTCCCTCTTGGGAAGGCCCTTAGACGGAGCGGTTGCCATAATCCCAACGCTTGGCAGGCGACTTGGGGATCGCATTATAGGTGGTAGGCAATCCAAAAGAAAGACACTGCTGCTCATCTTCTTGTTTTTTCCTAGTCGCCTCCTACGACTCTCAACGGTAGGAGATGGGTGGGTGCTATTCTTATTTCTTATTACACCTCGGGCGGAGGGCCTCGGGAATAAGAAGATATATCTAAGAAAGGAAATTATATCTTTCCCATTCCTCCTACTTATCGTATTAAAATTTATTGTGGGTTTCAAGACAATTTAAGTTTACTTCCGGGATATGCTAAAGTCAAACCAAACCTCGATATCACAAGTGTAGGGAAAACGCTTTGATAATAATCAAATTTTTGACAATATCTTCATCTATTGTTTCATCCACCACGAAACTTCGAACAAACATTATTTGTGAGTGGCCGGTGTCATAACTATCATCTAACAACTTAAAAACTACTACAGTTTTTATAAACTGAATAGACAAAAGTTACACTAGCATGCATCATTCTGTTATTACACATGTATCATTAATTACCAAGTGTTTCAGGCGCATGATAGCGGAACATTATCCTGTAACAGCCTTATTGTCTCCGTCCAATCATACCCTAACTATCAACCTACCTATTACATTAATCTACAGGTATATAGAACTCCAAAACGCCAGAGCTATGTTGTATGGATTTTACCCCCTTGTCACGAGTATTATAAAGACATTTCAAACTCTATTTGCGTGTATGTAATTATTAAAATTGGTAAAAAAAGGTTTTGCTACATTGTATAATATACAATGTAGCAAAACCTTTTTTTAAATGACAGTTCTACATTACCTTGTATTCTAATTGCAAGAAACTAATTGCCATTTTAAATAGTCACTAGTATTTTGCTACTGTAAGTTATGCTTATATACCTATTACCTACGTATATTGAAAAGATAGGTTATTAATATAATAGTGCCTAACTTTTACAGTGTGGTTCAGTTTTGTAACGCTTCTTGCCTCTATATTGTATACATACCTACATATTATGTCTCATATTACTGTACCTATTGTTAAATTATATATCGTGGTAATGAGTCCAACTTCGAACCTTGTAAATCGTTTTATATTGCCCTTGTCAGATCTTACCTCTGGAAATTGCCTTCTACGAAATGCTAATAGATAACACATATCCAAAAGTTTTTATTGCAATTGACATTTTAATAATGACCTAGTGGTACCCACTGCATCCACGGAATAATACGTATTTACGTATATAATTTTTATTTATAAACATTCCAAACACTGATCATTTAAATAATATTTAGCTTCGGTAAACATCTAAACGTTTAAAAACCGTAAGTCATAATAAAAATATAGTGAGAAGGTAAATTTATATTGATTGCAAAATGTTCGTCAATAATTGGATTTACCAACTGTTAAAAATTAAAACATATTTTTCGCTATCGACAATGATCAGAAACTATTATTTGATTTTTTATGGTGTACCTACTGATACTTATCACAAAAAAAATAAGTCTGTGACTATACAGAGTGAAAAACCACGAAAAGAGAAAGTTGGTAGGTAAGTACTTTATACATTAGGTTCTACGTTTAATTTTTCGTATTATCTTTAAGGTAACGAAACACAAAATAAAAGGTTCGAAACTGTCTACATGTTACTATAAGTTAACATTTGATGGTTCCAAATAGCGATAAGAAACAATACTTGCCTAATTGTCAATGTTAATTCAAAAAGTTCTTTAGTTTTTTAAATATGTACCTAATAGGTTCGCCCTAATGAAATCTCCCAATAGATATAGATCGTCGTCAGTCGCTTCATCAGGCTCTGTCTTATTTTTATTAGGTACCTATTTTTTTATGAATTCAACAAAAAATACCGCACAAATGGCATTCAATTTTTGCAAACTGCAAAAGTAGTCTGTACCTAAAATAAGGACTTTAAAAACCATTCGCCTATAGGTGCTCAGGCTTACGTCATTGCCCTTATATTTTACCACTAAGCTACACCCAAACATGCACTCTGTCTTGCCACTTTTTCTTGCATTTAATAATATATTTTACTGACACGATCTAATTACTACTTACTCAACGTACATAGTAATTTAAAAATATGAGGAAACTAACAAGCATTAAAAGTTACGCTCAGACCAAAATAATAAGAATAAACGGGACCCACAGTACTAGTAGTTATAGTTAAGCAAAAAACCTAAATTAATATATAAAAATCACAATATGATACCTTTGTGTAAATATATATCCAGTTGAAGCACTAGAACAAACAGCTGTTTGTGTGTGTGTGTGATTTTCCATCGCTTTAGTACATGCACGTTTAGTACATGCATTAAGAGATCCCTTTGTTTGAACTTTATTAACCGACTTCAAATAAGGAGGAGGTTCCCCTATTTACTATTGTAATATTATACTTTAGGTGACCTTACCTACTTACAAGTACTATGAGTATATCCACCGTCTATTCTTAGTCTCTTTTGGTGTGAGAGTATAAGCTAAGACGTTGAGGAATATCTTAAAAATGGCAATTTATTTTAGTAAAATAGAGACTGCTAAAGTGTCATAGATCCTCTAGTCTCATATTTTATTGTTATTTCATGAAAAAATGTGGTATTTGGTAGACTAGAGCGTCAAAATACTACCAATCGTTCCACCTAGTGTGCCTTTTAAATTTTACGTGATGAGACACAGTTCTATGAGGCCTTAATTATAATTACTAATCTTATGTACGTAGATGATAATTATTATGTAATAAATTTTAAAAGTAATGTAAAATCAAACTCTCATTAGGTATCGTTGAACCCACGCAAATTTTAATAATAAGATACTAGAAATATGATGGCAGTGGTTATTTTAGGTACGAGCACACACTTAATTCATACAATCATATACCTATAATGTAAACCTAACTAAGGGTTCCCACACATAACTGCGATGCGATGCGATGCGGCGAGAAACAAATGAATTTTCGATACAAGTTGCAGGAACTTGTATTGGAAAATTCATTTGTTTCTCGCCGCATCGCATCGCATCGCAGTTATGTGTGGGAGCCCTAACTCGTAGCGTTTGGTGATACTGCACTACGATCTTTCGAATCAATAATACCTATACCTACTCCGTTTTCCTTTACAAGATCAAAATCGTAGCAATAAATGTATGAGTACAGCAGTGGCTGACCGGTGGCCAGGCAAAGACAATTGATAGGGTTGAATATGACATATTGTAGTTACTTATTAAATGTGATTTTTCTCCCACGATCACCATCATATTAATATGCCACTTCTAGTGTCTTATTATTACGATTTATTTCTGTGGTTCAAGCGAATTGTTGTACTGACTTAAGCTGATTATGTCCTTGATTTATAAAAAGGGAATAATTGCCATAAACGTGTCTATAGATGCCATATACTAATTAAAACATAATTTAATTTTAGTTTTTATAGAAAGGCAGTAGACGTAAGTTTATTTTCCTGTATAAAGGTTGTACTTCACTACTCACTCTTGACTCTTGCTTATTCCTTGTCAATGCTTAACGTTCCCATAATAATTGTACGTTTATGTTGTATCTTTTTCACGTGTACTTTAATTTTTAAGTTTATAGTTAAGTATGTTGACTAAGTCACAAGATAATTTATTACCAATGACATGTTTTTAAATTCGTTTTTTTTATATTTAATACCTATTTTTATAGTTGAGTGTAAAAAGTGGAGATATTATTATTATATTGAGAAAATAGATATGGATTTTATGTGTTTAAATGTATAGTTTGTAGATTTTGCCAGGAGTGTGATTTGTTTACTAACATTTTATTTGCCACTTATCATTAATAATTATTTTTCGGCAATATTGTACACCCGATGAGTAACCCTAGGGAAGACTATGGGACCCACAAACTCGTAATATATTCCAACCTAGAAAAACTACACAAACCGAAGCTAAGCTTATGCATTTGATACACATGCATATTATTTTACATCCTCTCAACAACCGCAGCGTAAACGTCCACGCAGGACCACGGAGGTACAAGTAGGAACATACCCACATAAGAGATAAAAGTACATGTAGGTACATGATAACACTATAAATGTGTTACCAAACGTGCATGTACTAAAATATGTAACAAAATGGAGGCCACCATTGGTGTACCTGGGACCCTACCACCTCACTTACCTCCACCTCATTTAGCAGTATTATTATCATCTTACTGGTCATGAGGTATGGACGTAGTTTATAGCTCTGTCACTTTCTATCGATAAAGTAAGGTTGGTAAGGTATAGATAATATTGCCATTATAGGTAATGGTACTGGCCCTGGTGGGCGATTGATCGGTGCCTACCCCAGAAATATAGGCAGTGTCTAGTATTAAAGAATGTTCACATCGAACTGCGGCACTTCAGGTAGGTACACAAGTGACTATCTACAACTTTCGGAGTACTTTTAAATTTAAATTAGCAGCTGACCGAGCAGAGTGCACGGGTTGTTGTCAACTGGTGCCGTATGAGCCACCACACGGCTATTTGAGATTGTATGAAGTTTTCTCTCTGGTTCTAGTAATATAACTCATGTTCTTCAGAACAAGCCAGGTGCGTACCGGAAAACGACTGTAGTTTTACCAATGGATGCCACATTAAACATTTACCTATCATATGACGAGCCCACGAGCCCGTTGCTATAGTGGCAGACGCCTTGGCCGCTACTCAAAAGGCCACAGCTAAATTTCCAAGTATCTGGGTGTTATTTATCTATATACTTAAGTACGTATTTACAAAAAAAGAAAGTATGTAATTAAGTATACAAATAATTAGGTATTTGTATCAGTGACTGGTTACGATAATACGGGAGCTGCCTAGTTTGGAATCAGATGACCGTGTGTGGGGATGTCCCAGGATATTATTATTATATTATTATTACCTATCAAAAAATATTAAATAATTTAGAGCATTATTGACCATTGTGCCTGGTACCTACTATGAAGCAATACATGAAACTGAATGCATCTATGTGGGAAAAAAAATCGTTCATTCTGTTAGTTTTTCTTTAAAACTAGGAGGCTTTTTATCGACCCCTATGAGTAATACGCGACGCAGTCGAACGGAATACACAATGACTAACCTAGTCCATGGATCTAGGTCTTATTTTGCTAACGTTAACATTAACCATCGGGTGACATGTTATCGAAACATAATTTAAAGTGTTTCAATAAAAGTATTTCATATTAAATTGGCACGAGGAAGGAAACCCAATTGACACCTGAATATAACACTATACAAAATAGTGACCTTGCACCATTGTTAAGGAGACGCCTAACACATAATATCTTAAAACCATGAAAGATAATGTTAACTTTGTGACGTTAAAATGATCTTTAAACTATATTCCACATCCCACAGCCATCGTAAATGGAAGAATATAATACCTGTAAAATGTGTAGATATGTTTTACGCCAAAATATTATTAAATAATATCTTGCCATGAAACAACATAATTGTAGACATTGCAATATGTATATTTCTATATATTGCATTTTGGAAACACGTAAAATAAATGTATTGCACAATAGATATCTGCTATATGTGACTGGGTTAATGTAGAGATGACACGAGACACATATACATCTTGGAATGCTATATACAAAATAAATATGTAATGTAATATACACACATCAAAAGTGTCTAGGGATCAACATATATTTTTGCAATAACTTTTCTCCTGATTGATATTAATTAAAATTTTCTTTAAGGATTCATCAAATAAAGTGTTTTCGTTTGTCACAGTAACGATAAACCAAGTCACCTTTGCATTAATAAAGAAATTTGCCATTTTCCTAATAAAGGGATTTTTGACATTTGAACCACTAACACAAAAGTTCGAAAAAAAGACTGAAATAACAGTTTTCTTTAAAATTTTATTGGGTAACTTAAACAATTAATAATCCGTGTTTCTACCGCGAACACTAACAACACAAGAACATCGGTTTGGCATACTCAAAATGAGTTCATCCAAATCACGCTGTGGAATGGCCGCCCATGTTCGTTGCAACAACAAAAAAAGGTCTTCTTGCGACTGGATACCCTCCATATTCGGCAGAGCTCTTCTCTGTAGCATATCCCATGCATGCTCAATCGGGTTCAAGTCTGGCGACTGAGCAGGCCAGGGCAGGACATTGATGTTAGCTGCGGCGAGAGTCTGTCTTACAACTCTTGCGGTGTGCGGTCGTGCATTATCATGCATTAACTGAAATAAGGGACCGATTTGCACTTGTAGAGGAACGATGACGTCTGATACAATCGTCTCAGCATAAATTTGAGCGTTGAGGTTGCCTCTGATCCAAATCAACTCAGTTCTTCCGCCGATCCAAATACCCGCCCATACCATGATGGTTCCACCACTATAAGGATGGACTTCCTGGCAGGATTTTAATCGCTGTTGGCGTCCAGGGGTTCTCCAGTGTCGTATACGTCTTGTATCCGGTCTCATACCAAAACGAGACTCATCAGAAAAACACACGAAACGCCATTGTTCTTCTGCCCAATTTCTGTGTTCAAGAGCCCATTGATATCGAATCCTACGATTGTGCATTGCTATAGGTGGTACCCGTAGCGGTCTTCGGGAATGAAGGTTCACTTCATGCAAGCGGTTTCTGACTGTTTGGTCGCTAATTAAGTTCCCTGAAGAGTGATGAAGCCTCACGGCTAACATCATGGCAGTTATTGTTGGAGCTCTTCGAGTTAAGATTTGAATATATCGGTCTTGTCTCCGTGTGGTGCAGCGATACCGTCCTCCATGGCGCTCAGCCACGGTACCAGTGCTTCGGTAACGTGTCCAAAGTCGACTGATAACACTCTGACTTGTATTCAGAGCTAAAGCCACAGTACGTTGCCGGGAACCAGCTTCTATCATTCCCACGGCTCTGAGCATTTCTTCCCTGCTTAAATGACGTCGCCGCTCCATAATAACGTTGGTTTTAATCAGTAGTAGGGAAACAGTAGCACTAATAATGTCTTCAATGCGTTGTATGTTTTTATAGGGAAAATATTGACAGCTGATTTTCATCTTTTACTCGAATTTGATTCACAGTTCCTGATTCAAATTATGAAATGCACCAAAAAGGATCCATATAAATTTATAAAATCATAAATTTATTACAAAGCCACATCTCAATCTCAAGAAATCCGCTTAAAAATGCTTGATCCCTAGACACTTTTGATGTGTGTATAATACATTTAATTTAGGATGTCTAATGGTTGATGATATAAAACAATGGTGCAAATTAATTTGAATACACAGTGTAACTTACTTTAAGAAATCTATGTTATAGAAAAAGATTGCCACAAAATTGTATAGCTACGAAAATATGACGCTGCCGCCACTTTCACATTTCAGAACAAAATAAATATAATCACTTAACATGTCGTTTTATTATTCTCTAATCCTTAACCTATTGGTATTGGTATAGCGGGCTGGTTTCCGCAACTCCACGACAAAGCGCGTATTTTGCGTGTGGGTGGGAGTGGGTTTATTCAATCCACCCTAACTCCTCGAGAAAGGCCAGCAAGCGCTTGATGCCACTGACCATCTCTTGGAGAGTACTCGGGTTTCCGAAGTACTTAGCCCTGTATGCGGCGACCTCCGGGCATCTTAGTAGCACGTGGGCCGCCGTTTCCTCCTCCTCCATACACGCTCTGCACAGAGGACTGTCTGTAACTCCTATAGTGAAAAGGTGTTTGTTAAATGAACCATGTCCGGTAATGGCTGCCGTGACTATGCGTAACCGTTGTTTTGGTAGTCGAAGCAGCTGCTTGGTGAGGCGACAATCTATGAGTGGAAGCGCCTCTTTGGCCTGTCTGCACTCACCATGATTCGTCCAGTGGTCGTTGTGTTTTGCCCTAGTGCGCTGTCTTACCAGGGTGCGTAAGTGTCCGAAGGGGATTGGCACTATAGGTTCAGGTCCTACAGCATCCATGGCTGATCCTCTTCTGGCGAGCTCGTCCGCGGCATCATTACCGCGGGAGCCACTGTGTCCTTTAATCCATTGAATGGTTATGTAATTTAGATTGCCTACCTGATTAAGTTTTTGGTGACATTCGTATAGCAGCCCAGTGTTGACGATGTATCCTTTAAGGGCTTGTAGAACTGACCTGCTATCGGAGAGTATACGAATAGAGTGATCCTCTACCCCCCGATTCATGATAGTTACTGCTGCCATATAGATTCCCATACATTCAGCTTGAAAAACTGTGTTATGGGTTCCTAAAGGTGTAGATATATTGATATCGAGATCCTCTGAGAAAATTCCGATACAAGTTCCTGTTTCGGTCTTAGATCCATCTGTGAAGATCCTTAGCTCCTTAGTACTAGAGCCTTTGCTCTGGTAGTCTTCATACAGTTGAATCTTGTATTTCTTATCGAAGATGAATTGCTTTGGTACGCGGTCGTTGATTGCCCGTGTTATTGGGATATTCTCAGCGAGCTCGTCCAGTATTGCGGCATGCGGTGTGTTGTAGTTTTTCCAGAGGCCCAAGGTCTTTAGGCGTAGTGCCGTCATCGCTGCCTCCTGTTCTATAAATAGGTGCAGCGGTGGGAGGTTCAGCATGGCTTCCAGCGCTGCTGTGGGTGTGGTCCTCATACACCCTGTAATAGCCATGCAGGCGAGTCTCTGGAAACGCTGTAATTTGTTGGATGCTGTGTCAAGTCTGGTCCTTGGCCACCAGACCACAGCACCGTATGTGATCATCGGGCGGATCACCATGTTGTACAGCCACATAATTATCTTAGGTGATAGTCCCCATCGCTTTCCTATCATCCTTTTGCACTGCCACAGGGTGATACTGGCCCTTTCTATTTTGTTTTCCATATGGTTACTCCAATTTAGTTTACTGTCTAAAGTGACACCAAGGTATTTGACCTCATTAGCCAGTTGGAGTTCTTCGTTGAACAGCTTTGGTAGCCGATGTGGACCAAGCGTTCGTTTTAGTGTGAACATGACTAGTTCAGTTTTTGCAGGGTTGACTGCCAAGTCAAATTCCCTGCACCAGCGTTCTACAATCCGTAGCGCCTGTTGTGTATGGTCACAGATGATACTAGTTACTTTACCTGATGTCAAAATAGCGAGATCATCCGCGTAGCCTATTGTGTGGTAGTGGCTGGCATTGAGTTTGGTGATGAGGTCATTTATGACCAGGTTCCAGAGGAGCGGTGAAAGAACGCCTCCCTGGGGACAGCCTCTGGCTATCATAGCCGAATGCTCTTCACCCTCAAGTCTCACTACGCGTTTGCTTAACATGTTTTTGATTCAGCCTATAAGTACTGGGTTCACTCCGTGCCTATCCAGAGCGGCACTTATGCTGGTAAAGTTTGTTTTGTCGAAGGCTCCTTCGATGTCGATAAAAGTGCCTAGGCAAATGCCTTTCTGCTGAATAGCCTCCTCTATTCGACTGACTACTAAATGTAGCGCAGATTCGGTTGATTTGCCTGAGCTGTATGCGTGTTGGTTATCGTGTAAGGGTAACTGTTTTAGCGCACCTTCTCTCAGCTCTCTCTCACAAAGTCTCTCCAGAGCCTTTAGCAAGAAGGAGGTGAGGCTGATTGGTCGATAGGATTTTGCGTTTGTATAATCCCCTTTTCCAGGTTTGGGGATGAATATGACTTTCACTTCCCTCCAACCCTTCGGTACGTATCTATAGGCCAAGCATGCTCTGAAGATAGCGGCAAGCACCTCAGCGACGGGTTCTTCCCCCCATTGTATTAGGGCAGGAAATATGCCGTCTGGACCAGGCGCTTTAAAGGGTTGGAAACTTCCTATGGCCCATTTGAGTTTCTCAATTGTGACCAGCTTGTTCGCATAATGCCAATCGTCTTCTGATGGTGTAGAGTGCACATCTTGCCAGTTTATTTCGTGTAAAGGTACATCCCGGGAAGTGAGCCTTGATTAGGACGCGCCTGGTTTCCTCTGGCGATGTGGTGAGTGTGTTATCAGGTTTTCGGAGAGAACCGGGTCCAGCTTGGTTCTTTTTTGCTAGTATTTTCCTTACCCTGTTTGCTTGTTGGCAAGATTCAACGTTCCCACAGAATTTGCGCCATCCCATGGTACTTCTGAGTCTTATGCATTTTTTGTAGTTGGATTTTGCAGACTTGTAATCGTCCCAATCCTCGTCCCTACATGTATTCATTGCCCTATTTAGAGCCTTCCTTAACTTTCTGCGTTTGCGCTCTAATTCCGCACCCCACCAGGGTTGCTTGCCAGGTGTCTTGGATGCGTTGGTCTCTGGGCATGTTTCGTGGTAACTATCTGTCATGACTTTTGTAAGATATTGTACCTGTTTATCAATGTGTGTTGTGTCCATTTGAGCCGGTAAAGCTTCTGGTAATGCAAGTTTTGCATTTAGGACTTGTGAGTACCTGGCTTTGTCCGTATTGCGTGGATTTCTGCTAGGTGTTATCGGTGGTATGCGAGCCTGGAGGTCGAAGCGGATCCACCTATGGTCCGAGCATGAGGCTTCCATGGAAACATGCCATCCATTGATGATTCCTGCTGCGCCCTCAGATGCAAGTGTAAGATCAATAATTGTACGACTTCGTCTATTGACGAATGTTGGTTCTGAACCTGTATTTAGTAGGGTGAGATTAGTTGTGAATAGATAATCAACTAACGCCTTACCTCTATTGTTTTGTGTAGCCATTCCCCAAAGGGGGTGGTGAGCATTGGAGTCAGTACCGACGACGATTTCGGTCCCGTTCCTTTCGCAATGATTCACCAGGCGGACGAGATCAAAGGGAGGTGGCTCCTCCGCTTCTGGTATGTAGACTGAGGCAAGAGCTATTACCAATTGATCGGTGTCCTGCTGTATATTGAGTCTTATGGCAGAGAGATCCCTGCAACAGAATTCTGTTAGAAGCTGTACATTAAGATTTTTAGTAGCATAGATACATGATCTGGGATGATCATGATCAGTAAATAGTAACTTACCCCCGAGATTGGAGAGTCCTTGTATATGGCCAGCCCTGATCCACGGCTCTTGGATCAAGGCAATGGCCGTTTGTTGCACCTCCAACCACTTACGTAGCTGAGCCGTAGCGGTTTGGCTGTGGTGGAGGTTTGCCTGTATTATTTTACAAGCTTGGGGCGAAGGGGACGTCATTTTTGGTTGGATCCTCCTCCACGTCCAGCTGTAGTCCGGCCAGAAGATCGCCAGACTCGATTTCGTCCTCTGCCAGGCTGGAACCCGTGGACATATTGTCGTCCAGGTCCCCGCCCGACAGTAGGGCGGCCTCTGAGTCGGCGATGGCGGGTGTGACAGAAACCTCTGCGGTGGTGGCCACTGCACTGGATTCTGGTATGTTCATGGGGGGGGCTATAGCCCCTGAGGGCTTTTGTTGAAGTTCCTCGCGGATGGTACCTGTGGTTGGGTCCCAGCCCTGTGGGACTTCGGAGTACTTGCCGTTTGGACCCTGAAATTTGACATACACGGCCCCCAAACCTATTGAGCCGGCGTTCTGCCTTCATCAGGGTCGGAATCTGGTCTTCGGGGACTCCGACCACCACAAACCATCCCGAGGCTTGTTTTTGGGCATTTAGTAGCACCCAGATATCTGAACCCAAGGGTTCTGATATGCCAGGGCACGACCAATGTCGCGTGGTTCCTCTAGGATCCCCTGCTCGTTTGGGACAACAATGCCGCATCGAGCCCTCTTGGGAATCTCCGACTGGCTCTTAACCACCAGCGAAACGCTGGATGGAAGAGCCAGCTCAGAAACTGTCTCCTGAAGCCATGCTAGAGTGTGGTCATTGCCGCACCAAAGCTTAAGGACTCCCTCGGTGTATACCGGTTTACCATTAAAGGCCGGTCTGGGTTTGTCCTGCTTTGGGGACCAGGCCTCACTGAGGATTTTCCTTTGAACCTCAGCAAGTACCCTATCCGCAATTTCCTTCTCTAGGCGCCCCGTGCGTTCGCAGGTAATAGCGACACACAGAGGCGACTTCGCGGCTTGCGCGTAACTTTTGTTTGTTTCCCTTCGGGACTGATCTAGCCGCGGCCGTTTGTGCTCGCCACGAGGCGATGACGTCTCATTTAGAGCACGCTTGGCCGCTGCCTGATCTCTCCGTCCGGGTCGTTTTCCACCTTTTTTGGTTTTAGCCGACTTTCCTCCTTCAGCACTGGTTTGCGGTGTGCACGATTTCTGACTGTTTTCACAGCCGTCCTTCTGCTCCCGCTCTCCAGCACTGAAGTTTACTTGGCTGCTGGAATTTGGTCCAGTGCCCGTTGTCGGTGTTGGATGAGGCGCGTTTTGGGCACGTAGGCGTGCCTGCCGTCGCTGCCTCTTGTTTTTCTTTCTGTTGCCGCTAGCAGCAGCGCCTGAGGCTTGGGTGTCAGGGCGTCGGGGCGCTTGGGCACTGGCTGCCTTGCCCTTGCTGCCAACTAGCTGCCATGCGGCCGAAAAACTGTCCTCTATGCGGCTTAACGCACCCGAGTGTCCAGCTTCCAGCCGCGAGGATGTGGCTACAGTGGCCGTGTTCCCTGTTTGGGTCGGACCGGTACTGGTTTTACCCAGCGCCGTGATCTTCTCCGAGGGATGGGGACCGGTACTAGATCTTTCCAGCGCCATAGTCCTCGAGGGTGGGCAAGAGCTGGTACTGGTTTTACCCAGCGCCGCGCTCTCTCCCGACGGACGAGGACCGGTACTGGTCTTATCTAGCGCCATTGTCCTCGTAGGGGGGCAGGACCCAGCACTGGTTTTACCCAGCACTGAGGTTCTGCTGTTTTTTAAGGTCTTGCCGGCGGTTTTCACCGTGGCCTGACCCTTGGGTTTTTTGCCCGCGTTGGTTCTCGCAACCGTAGCTGCTGAGCTTTCCGCTTGGGCAGTAGACGCGCTGGCCGCGCGCTGTAGTGGGGCTTCGTCGGTAGGCACCGACTCCGCCTCTGTGGTAATGTTTTTTGGCCTTTTAGTATCCATTGTTATATTGTATAAGAAATTCATCTCCCCGGGTCCCACCCTCCATGGAGCCCGCAACGTTGGGAGCGCCCTACTGTACTTCAGGTCGCTGAGATTGCCGGGAGAGATATAGGAGTGCGAGGCTGGCTTACGGCGCGACATCAGGCGCTCGATCGGGTTGGCGTCGGGAGTAGAAGGCCTCTCCAGACGAGCTGATCAACCCTCACTTGCACCATCAGCATGGCCTTTACCACTGCATCCGCCATCCGAGGACAGCTTCCGCAGACCCCACACACCTCACCGGTGGCCCTCTGACGGGACACCATGACCGTTTCCTCACCTGTGGTTAGCAGGAGAGGCTACCGTTTGGCTTGAAATCAGGACCAAAGGGGGCGTGTTGCCTCACGGACACATTACCGCCAGCGCCGCTCGGCTCAACCCCCCAGGACTCCGTCATCCCCGCGTACGGCGCTCGACTGCGCAGGCCCTAGCGCAGGTGACTGTTTTCCCTACCTATCATCAGCCTATTTTGTGATGGCAGGGCCCACGGACCTTAGTCACAGAGGTCCTTGGGCTACAGGGGGAGAAGTGTTGGATCCAGCATATCAACGGATAAATTGAGATGCTGCATCCCTCACTCCTCTGGGTGCCCTCCCTCTTTAACCGGGCTTGGGACCGGCTCCATACTTGGCTATCGAGCTGTCAGCAAAGCACAATGCTTACCAGCGAGATGGAAAACAATAGTCAACTAAGGAGGCGAGGTTTAATCCTTAACCTATCGTACTGAAAATGTTGAAGCTAAAGAAAGTTTTGGCCTGATTAAAATTATTCTTTATTTAGTAAAATATTACTGTCGTAATTTTTATCTACATAATACATAAACAAGTGAGAGTTATTAGTGGGGAATACCTACCATGCAAATCAGGTGCATTGTTTTATTATTTAGGTACTTGTTCATTTATAACTTTTTGATACTTCTTCTGGGTTAAGTAAATTAATTTCGTCTCCAAAATTAGGCATATGCTTAATTAAATAACACCCCTAAAGTGGCATTGATGTAAATAGTAATGGAATAACTTTTGTGTCTTGTCTGGTATACAAGCTACCAGTGAATATTTTATTTACATCATGGATGAATGAATTTACATATAATTATAATCAGCATCACCACTCACCACCACTCCACCATCAGCAGCACTTGACACATCCGAATAAAAAGTGTTCGGTGTAGATAACCGCAAACTAAAAGTCCTAAGTTAAGTTTAATTGCACTTATCTAATATTCGTGAGGTGAGCAGGGCTCAGATGAAAACCAGCGTCAAGCAACTATGCTTCACATTAAGCTGATCTGGGAACCTGTTTAGTACCTATTGCAGTGAGGCACATGATTCGTAATAAGCTTTACTATGTAATCTGTTTCTTTCTTTTTTTGGCTCGTACTTGTATATGTCTCGTTGTGCTGACTAAATAAATATATTCCTTCTAGTTCTTCTTGGTCAGTAGAACACACGATCAACATTTAAAAAAATCCTTACCAATGTACTGCGCTACGCAACGAACGATTCGCAATCGGTGTCCGAATCCTGGTTAGGACACAGCAACTTGGTTTCCTGTAAAGGTGTGTCGTGTCGGTAACCAAGTGTTCGATCATCACTACCAGTAACAACTTGGTTTCTTGTGTTGGTGGACCGTGTCGGTACCAAAAAGTGGCTACGTTTGCGCAGCGATGGAAATTGATATAAAATAGATGCCTCTATGTACTAAGTATTAAAAAAAAACCGGTCTAGTGCGAGTCGGACTCGCGCATAGAGGGTTCCATACCATCTTTGGACGTTTTAAAGTAATTTTACTATTCATGTAACTACTAATATAGAAAAAAAAAGTGCGTGCGTGGAGTCCCTCCGCGCGGAAGAAGTGACACTCACTCACCCACTCATTCACCCATTCACCCACTCACTCACCCACTCATTCACCCACTCACCCACTCACTCACCCACTCACCCACTCACCCACTCACCCACTCACCCACTCACCCACCCACTCACTCACCCACCCACCCACTCACTCACCCATTCACCCACCCACTCACTCACCCACTCACCCACCCACTCACGCATTCACTCACCCACTCACCCACTCACCCACTCACTCACTCACTCACCCACTCACTCAGACTCACTCACCCACTCACTCACCCACTCACTCATCCACTCACTCACCCACTCACCCACGCACTCACCCACTCAACCACTCACTCACTCACCCACCCACTCACCCATTCACCCACTCACCCACTCACCCATTCACCCACTCACTCACCCACCCACTCACCCACTCACCCATTCACCCACTCACCCACTCACCCATTTACCCACTCACCCACTAACCCACTCACCCACTCACCCACTCACCCACTCACCCACTCACCCACTCACTCAGTGAATGATAACATAACAAAATGATAACATTTTTGGAAGTCGCATAAGAAGTTTCACTTCAAAAAAACCTCAAAACTAAGTTTGATTTTTTTAGGATCACTGAAAAAACTGTACTACTTAGAAAGATCATTTTATTTTTCCTGTAAAATATAGATAGATAGGTATTAAGTACCCATAATTATTTCAGATTTTTCCCTCCACAAACTTCGGAGATAAGGGTGGGGGGAACGGTATTTTTTCCCACATTTTGGATTATCAGCCAAAGACTACGTGACATAAACCAAAATAAAAATCTGTTTTAAGATGTGCAGCCCTTTCTTTCATAATGATCGATATAATAGTCTCAGTTTTAAATTTTGATGTAGGACATCGACATCGACATTTCGACCTCCATTAAAAAAAGTAAACATTTTTTTTTAAATTTGCGATGATGTTGGGTAAGTAAGATCTAAAACTATTCCAAGTTTCAAATTGATATCATCAGTGGTTCCTGAAATATGACATAGGTGTGACAGACAGACAGACAGACGAAGTCAGACCATAAGGGTTACTTTTTTTATCTTTTAGGTATGGAACCCTAATAGTTATGATGACATACCTAAACAAATGACATAGGTACGCCAAAATATAACACTTATGTCTATAAAACCATATGTCTATAAACAATGTAATATAATGTATGCGTACGTAAATAATCACATCATAGCTCTCAACGGTGTCAATATGTAGCCCTTCAACAGTAATAATTACAAAGAACTGTGTCAAATTTTCCCTAGTTCTAAATCCGCGTGAGTTGTCGGGTCAACCGTGGGTGCTAAACGAGAAACGGTATCATCCCTAACAGTTTGCACAAACACAGCACCGTTACCACCTACTTTATTTATACATGACGACAACTTCATTCGTATTTTGTGACCATTACTATTTTAGATCTGGTCCGTGAACCTGAACCAGTAACTCTCTTCGTTCAAATGCTCGAAGAATTGTAACAGTTAAACTGCTATCTGCGCTATATCTACTGTAGACTAAGTGAAGAATGAGTTTTAAATGTTACTCAATAGTCATTGTAACGCTAATAGTTGCTACTGCGGCCATCACTATAAGCAGAAATGATCTTAACGAAAATGAATCTGATCATTTTGATGAACAATATGATTTTGAAGGTGTGGACGCAATGGAACCTCAAACAATCAGTAATCTTACGGAACATGGAGATCGGAAGGGAAAAATTTGTAAGTACATAGAGTAATAAGTTATTAATAAAAGTTCCCTGTAACTTCTCAAATCTATAGTAAACTCTATTAGCTAAGCGAATCTTATATTTGTGTATACTATAGACACAGTAGGCAAGCGCACGAACACATCCACCTATATTCTAAAACCTAAACATAGTGACTTTTTAATGGTACCCAGGCAACATTTTCGTATATTAGATTTAAGCAATGTTACATGGTAAAGTTCTGGGCTAGTTGGGAGTCAATAGAGATACGTGTTTTTTGGATAAATAACACAAAATTTCATGAGTATTGCAATAGCAAATTTATTAGCAGCAATATGGCTGTTCCTCATTACGGAGTTCCCTAGACTGAACTCTGAGAGCAGCAACCATATCCTTGTAAAACTTAAAACAGAAAATGCGTACAATAAAATTCGAGTCTGTGCTGTCATATTCTAGTGTATGATTTATAATCTAATATCTTTGATTTATGTGAAATTATCTGTCTATGTGATTCTATGGTACAGGTGTGTGGGGGTATGTATGTGGTGTGTGTCGGGTGTCTGGTAAGATCTTGAATAAAAGATGTCGGATGCAGTGACAAATACATTATATTATAAATTATACTAGCAATGCATAATTTACGATTATCAAATGCATAGTTTACGATTCTATAAAGGACATACAGAGATTATCAAATGCATAGTTTACGATTCTATAAAGGACATACAGACAAATATTTGTTTTTATATAACTCGTTTTTAGCTTACACAAGAATATGAAACAAAATTTAAGTTTAACATGGCGCAGCCGGTAGGATAAAAATATTGATAATAAGAGAGGCATAATTTTACGCCCTCCTCAACCATTAAGTTTCGAAGGAGAAGAGTTCCTTAATTTGGAAATAATCTTGGATGTCGATTTAGGTCATGTTTACCATAAAAAATCTTTTTAAAAAAAAATTGAACCGACTTCAATATCACCGAAAAGTATAAAATAATTTAAATATTATTGAAGTTGGTGTTAGCGTACCTGCTGTGTATATTTGGCACCAACTTCAATAATATTTAAATTATTTTATACTTTTCAGTGATATTGAAGTCGGTTCAATTTTTTTTTAAAAAGATTTTATTTTAACCTTTTTAGTGATATTTTCATATATAAAAATTGAACCATCGAAAACCGTAAAATTATCTAGGTAGGTTATGATCACATTATCGTCTACATAGTTTTACATAATTCATGTTTCTTCAGAAAATAATATCCGGTCGTAATGAAATTTGCATGGAAACATCATAGTAGTTTACTCTCTCGAATAAAAAAAGAATCATCGAAATCGGTTCATAATTGTCAGAGCAATGTAATGGAGAACATCAGTTTTATGGTTTTTACCAGATAAATTCCTCCACATCGTTCATGGTCCTCCAGGAAGTTCTTATCCGGTTGTAATAAAATTCATACAGATTCAATACAGTGGTTTCTTCTTTCGAATAAAAAAAGAATCATTGAAATTGGTAAATATTTGCCAGAGTTATGACCATTTTTGTCCGACCGAGCGAGTCCGAGCGACTAAAACGTCATCTATATAGGCTTTCTTGCAACTCTCAGAGCGCAGTCACCATTCTTGTTTTTTTAGGAACTACTTATTACTAAGCAATAATTTTTTTATGGGACCCAATCAATGGATTGAAGAATGGATGGAAGAAAGATTTTTTCAAATCGGTTAATAATTGCCAGAGTTATGCGCGAACATACATAAAAAAAAAAAAAAATATATATATACAGACGAATTGAGAACCTCCTCCTTTTTTGAAGTCGGTTAAAAATGCGTTTTCATCGGAACTAAACCACACGTAAAAAACCACTCCGTAGGATAAGAAGAAGGGATTTAACTTAAACGCTTATAGCAAGTTAAATAAAATCTGGTAAAAATCTAAATATTTATTTGATTGCTTGTGCGGGGTGTAGAGCTCACTCGATGTATCTACCTTTGAATAATAGTACCCTGTCAATCCACTCATGGTCATCTGATCCTAAAGAAGGCAGTATTATAGTAACCAGGTAACTAACTGAAACAAAGTAAATATTTAATTGGGTGAATAAATATTTACATGGATAAAATAAAATACACCCAGTTTTATGTATGGCAAGGTTCATTGCACAAATGTTTCCTATAGGAAGTCAACTCACGAATTTTTGAGTGAAAATGTGTAGCCACTACAACAAAATGGGCCCGTCAAATGGGATTATTGATTAATTTACATAAATATCGAAACTTTTGAAATGTCTAGTCTATTGTCGCTTTTTTCAGTGTTTCCGTTCGTGAGTATAGTGCGATTCGCAAACACTGAGTGCTCCAGCACTAACACAATGAACGGCACTTGCCTGGCGCGGCGGGAGTGTAACAACTTGAACGGTACCATCACAGGTGTCTGTGCTAACAGGAGAGGCAGGTGTTGTGTCGGTAAGTATGTATGCACTATACTAGACCACACATTACCATCGCTACTCAGTGAAATGCAGTTGGGAAATCAGTAGTGTACAAAATGGCAGGCTTAGCCAGACGACCTTTTTTGTTCAGTCGGGGAAACCTTGAAAAGGTCCCCGGGAACGTGTGGGCGGTTAACCAGGGCGGGATTCTTATACACTAAAACCCCGGCTGTCGAATTAGCACATGAGAGGGACCCCCGGGCTCTCCGGTGGTATCTGCACCAGGAGCCCCTCAGTGCCTTGCCTTTGAGCCCACCGCTGGGGGACGAACCAGTCCGCCGACCCCCGGGAACCAGTTACGGTGCTCACGGGGACGGGGGTCGCAACCCCGCCGCCGTCCTCCTCGGAATTACCGCCGTGCTCAATGGACGTCCTAGGGAACCTGGGTGCGACCTACAGCTGGTACCCCTCCGTGCATTTCTTTTGAACCCGCCACCGGGGGATGCAGTAGAGACCTCTAGGAACCTGTCATAGTGCTCACGGAGACTGAGGTTACCAACCTCCATCCTCTTCGGAGTCACCGCCGCATGTAGTGGACATCCTAGAGCCAACTAACTAGAAATCTAGCTACTCCAAAGAGCGCTTAAGAATTGTCAACGCCGACTACCGGTAAGACTAGGTCCCGGTAGATGATGGCGATGGCGTCTCTCTAACAAAACAAAACCCGCTGGCTGCCTAACGGGGCTGCAATAACGTGGAAATGAAGCTTAACAATTAAAATACTGGTACATCAGCTTACTTGTAGATCTGGTATATTCTCCACAAACTTGCACTTACCCCCAGTATCCCGCACGTGCGGCTCCACCACCAATGTAAACAACACATACTTCTCGAGCCCGGGGTACCCTGCAGCGTACGCTGGTGGGCAAGCATGCACCATCATCGTAAATAGATGCAACAGCAATATTTGTCAGGTACTTATACATTATCGTTTCTAGTCCGGTTAGATCATCGATGTTTTAAGTCAAAAGTCAAAATATCTTTATTATGTATAGGCCCCACGGAGGCACTTACAGAAAAATCATTTTTACAAACTACCACCGGATCGTAACGCCGGCCGCGTTACGTTCCGGTCTACTGAGAAGATCCGGCAAGAAACTCAGCGGGCTTGTCATATTTTTTTAAACCATAATGTAAACAGTTTTACAAATTATAAATAAGTAGCCTTAAAATTCTAAGCTTGCATGAGTTGAGCAGTTCAAGCCCACGCAGCTTTATCATCCAGGTAATCCGAGATTTTATTAAGCCTTTTTTGACAATCGGTTTAAATTTCTATAATGGAAGATCTCGGATATCCTGTGGCAGTTTGTTATATAAGCGTAAGCGAGTTTAGATAGTATATCGATGGGTTAGACAGAAGTCCTCCTCTCAGTCATGATAAAGTGCGATCACCGAGCAGGAAGAATTCAGTACATTAACCTATTTATTGTACCTACAGATGCAATGACCGCCATCTGTGCGAGCGTGACGCAATGTACATATTTTCACAAGAGCAACAGAGACAGGCATAAACCAGGTCAATGCACTGAATTCTTCCTGCTCGGCGACTGCACTTTAGTAGATAGTCAATGTGATTTCCACTATCCTAGTATAACCTATACGTACAGAAGTTACCCATAATTACCTTTTAATCGAACGATCGAAAGATTCGCTAACGTGAATAAAAACATCTTGACGAAACACAGCCATGCCCCAGAATTTATTCAAACGGTGCGTGCCTTACTTTTCCACCTATCCTTTATTTGGCCTTGTAGTTAAACCACTCCACCATAATCGTTTAAACTTAGTATTGAATCTCAGTATTTTTCATTTTGTTACTAAGTACTATTTTTCATATGAACACGAACAGAAGGAGAATGAATCTGTATTATGCAAATTCCGTCCTAATGCGCTGGCGTGGCATAATTCAATACAATCCAAGGTTCTTAGGATTCATAGCAGGTATAATTTACACAGCTGCGTATAGACTTCTTGGACCTGGTATTGGCTCAGCCGGACGGTGATGGTAACTGCAACACGGACTCCATTACTGTAACGGGAGGGAACACTATCGTGCCGACCCTGTGCGGAGACAACACAGGTCAAACCATCTTTGTGGACTTCAACGGAAACGCAGCCATTACTATCACGATCACCGCAACATCATCAACAACATTTTCAAGGCGATGGAACCTCAAGTTGATTCAACTGGGATGCGATTGTCCGGGCATAGGTAAGATCATTTGACTAGTAGCAAATTTTCTTCGATTTTTCCTTGTAAGTACATATATGCTACTTTTCGTTTACTTCATAATAAGGTGACCATGTATCTAATATCTAGGGACCGGATTTATATGTATTTAAAATTCCAAAATATGTACATATAATATGGATTAAACAAACGATAATATGGACTAAAAAGCGAAAATATGGAAAAAAAAGGAAAATAAAATTATCATTTTCTCATTCCAAATGTCATGATTCATGACGAAAACAACATACTGAGGAAAAACTATTGAATTAAACTATTAAAAATATGTATTTACATATAAATCCGGTCCCTACTAACTAAATAATAAATATAGTCACTGAGCTTAAAGTGTTGAGGGTGTAAATCGTCTCGTCAGGGTAAATTGCAGTTCTCCCTATAATTATACAATAGTTAGAATTACTACACCTTTTAAATATTAATACGGTATATAATGAGATTTATTTTGATTTTTGCATTCCCTACGGTTGCACAGATTGTCCATGGTTTAATTTGAATGTGTCCTTAGCTTATCTACTGATATCCAGAACTGTAAGTTTTCTATCTAATTACTTACATCATTAAATATATCAATATATTGTACCCTATATATCAATTATTGTACCCTTACCGCAGCATAAATGGGTTCAAATGGGGCGTTCAAGAGGACAGCACCAATCATTTTAGTTTAAAGTACATATTATTATAGATATCCCAATAAATGTATATTTTTCCCCGGTAGCGCCGAACGGCTGTCTCCAATATTATACGGGAACATCTGGAACGATCACCAGCTTCAATTATGGCTCTGCGGCCAATACTGCGCTCAGTGCCTCCCTCGTCACCGGAACAAGGCAGATAGTTAACTTGAACTACGGCATTTGTATAAGAATGGAGGCCGGATATTGTGCTATACAATACGCTCAGGTAGGTTTCAAATGGTCCTTTACACTCTAGAAGGCTGAATATACTAATTAAGTAGTTAATAAGATAGGTACACAGATGTATGGTGCTCCGGGTGCACTACACCTAGAGAAAATGCCCTAGATGTATAGTTTTTCCATTACGTCTCTGATAAATAATAATGGTTGAGCTAATAGAGTTTCGTCTAACGGAGGGTCAGGTTTGCATGCAAGAGACGAAATAATTATGACAATTGAAAAGGCAAGTACAAATAATGTACCTGTGTAAAAAGATGGTCCTTAGCCTGGCCTCTCCGCGGTCATGTCGGTCTTCCGTCCCCTCGGATTGTAAGGAGAGTCATAGAAGAGAGAGTGGACTTGTATCTACGCAAGCATTTACTATCTCCCGATAGTGCGTAGACGGCTTACCTTGTGAAAGATTGGCCGCTGTGACCGTATTGGTCAGGACTACTACCTACTAGCTACTTAATACTATTATTTTATGAATTTAACAGACAGCAGGAGACGTGTACTCATTCACTGTGACCGGCGACGTGGAGGGCGCGGATAACACAGTGCTCGGCACGACGCTGGGAGCGGTCAACGGCGCCAACTGCCTCACGGACTTCGTAGTTATACCGAACCCAATCGTAGTGTCCACAGGCGTCGGCGCGGGTACGGACCGATTCTGTGGAATCGGCTTTGTGACAGTACAAAGTAAGTGTAACTACATACTATATACACCTCCATGAACGATAGAATAAAGAAATAAGGAAGAAATGACAACGATACCAAAATTTATTCAGACTTGAGCGCTCTATAAACTCCATCCGGAGTACCTACCAAAAATAAAATGTAAACAAATCGTAATAAAATCTTTTTCAATAAAAATTGAACCGACTTCAATATCACTGAAAAGTATAAAATAATTTAAATATTATTGAAGTTGGTGTTAGCTTACCGGCTGTGTATATTTGGCACCAACTTCAATAATATTTAAATTATTTTATACTTTTCAGTGATATTGAAGTCGGTTCAATTTTTTTTGAAAAAGATTTTATTTTAAACTTTTTAGTGATATTTTCATATATAAAGATTGAACCATCGATAACCGTAAAATTATCTAGATAGGTTATGATCACATTATCGTCTACATAGTTTTACATAATTCATGTTTCTTCAGAAACTCAGAACCTATTTATCCGGTCGTAATGAAATTTGCATGGAATCATCATAGTAGTTTACTCTCTCGAATAAAAAAAGAATCATCGCAATCGGTTCATAATTGTCAGAGCAATGTAATGGAGAACATCAGTTTTATGGTTTTTACCAGATAAATTCCTCCACATCGTTCATGTTCCTGCAGGAAGTTCTTATCCGGTTGTAATAAAATTCATACAGATTTAATAAAGTGGTTTCTTCTTTCGATTAAAAAAAGAATCATTGAAATTGGTAAATATTTGCCAGAGTTATGACCATTTTTGTCCTTAAAAAGTGACATAAAGTCATCGATATAGGCTTTCCTGCAGCTCTCAGTGCGCAGTCACCATTCTTGTTTTTCAGGAACTACTTATTACTACGCAATAATTTTTTTATGGGACCCAATCAATGGATTGAAGAATGGATGGAAGAAAGATTTTTTCAAATCGGTTCATAATTGACAGAGTTATGCGCGAACATACATAAAAAAAATATATATATATACAGACGAATTGAGAACCTCCTCCTTTTTGAAGTCGGTTAAAAAGGGTGCTTGGAGTGTCGCTTTTACAGTAAAGACATATAAATAAGGAACATTTTTATAGTAAATTAAATTGTTTTTTGCTGTCGTAGAAATACTTTCTAATCAAGAATAAAATAATGTTATATTTGTTCAACTGTAAATTGACAACTATATTGATAGATTTCTTTGTTGACCGATAATTACTGTTTTGTTTTGTTTATAAATTTAAGTGGCTCGCTTACATAATAAAGATCCTAAAATGATAATGATTCCAAGTTCGAAATGGAATTTTACGTTAACAATATAAAAGTGTAAGTACTGCAAACGTGAATATTTTACATGGCAGGGAGTGTTTTTTAATTTGGTTGGATTATACTCGCCATATATCTTACACTCCTATGAGATTGTTGATGTAGTCTGGGTTTTTTTTCATTGTTTTTGTTAGATATATAATTATATAATTACTGAACAAATGGTAATTTAAAGCAATTGCTTTACATTACCATTTGTTCAGTAATTATTTTATAGAATTATATCTTACTTAATTATATTTATTGGTATTCCGGATAGGGATAATAATATAAATAAGGCGAGTAAAGGACTGGCTACATAGTCGCCAACAGCCATCCTGACCAGCAAGAGATTTAGCAAGACCGAAAATAAATGCTATCGTTATATCATCGTATCGACATTTTAAATATAATCTCTCTTAGCCAGACCTAAGTATTTCTCTTTACCCGATAGAATTGACATCGGCGGCCAAAAGCAATAGCATACTATTAGGTACCTCAATGGCCAAAGCTAAGGTATAAAGGAAATCAATCCCAAAAAAGAAAAGAAACCATTTAAATCTGAGCTAGGAACAATGGTGCAGTTCAGTGATATATTTAGATCACTGGGACTATTTTATAAACTTCAATATGCTAAAAGTAATATGACATTTTCATTCCATTGTGCTCATACTACCTACTAACTACCTACCCAGACTACTGAGTCTGGAGACGCACTTAATAACTTGATGATGATAATATATTATATCGATGTGATAATAAAATTTGTAGATGCAGCAAATCAGCAAACAAATGAAACTCTGGCTCTGACGCCTGGGAGTCTAACGAGGGTTTCGATAGATAACGAGTTCGATCAAATTCTCAGTTTTCTCCCGTACATTTAACTAATTTATTGATAGTTAGATACCGCTAACGGCGCTGGTGTAAAAAGTAGGTATGGAGAAATCTGACAGTGATCGAGTTCGTTACTATCAAACCCCGTACTAGACCACCTGGAGTAAGTACATTCAACAATGAAACAGCGCAAACCAACGGAGATATAAGTATAATTTGTTTACAGGCGGGGCGAAGCCATTCGTGCTATATGTGGTGACGGACGGCAGCGAAGGTGCGACCGCCACTACTGCCCCTGACATCGCGAACAGAGGCTTCTCCCTCACTTACACTGAGATCGCCTGTTAGAAACTCTTTAGGCTGCCATTAAATGTCTTATATATAAATTCATTTACCTACATTTATAGCACTTCCGTCAATATAGATTTTCTATGCAGATGCGTCATATATGTAACAAATATTATGCACCAAGTACGAGTTGGCGTAGTGAACTTAAGAAAACTTTTACACTTCTTTTCATACATTTCACACTAACAAACATTCATGTAACATGTGAAGTGTATTATTTCCACAGCGCGGTCGCCCGGCGTATGCTTATTTAGCCCCCGAAGCAAAAAGAAAGAGTTATGTTTTCCTTCCCTTTGTATGTTTATGGCATCGTTACTCCAAAACGAAAAGTATTTATATTTGAAACTAGCTGACCCGCGCAGATGTCCGTTTTTTTTTCTCAACTTTTTATTGGATTTCCCCAATATTTTTTTGTAAACCACCCCTGGATTGGAGCGAACAAAACAAAAATGATTCAAATCGGTCAAGCCGTTTCTGGGATTTAACGAGACTAACGGACAACTATTCATTTTTATATAGTATATAGATTTGGTTTCATCGTGATGGTTATTGTTATGTTTCACGAAAATCGGTCTAGCCGTTTATTAAGAATTCGTTCTATGTCGTGTTTGTTTGTGCATACATTATTTTCTATCAAAACTTACGTCGTAGGTAACTACGCACGTATATGTAAAAAGGGTGCTGAACTCCAAATTACCCAAGAAATATAACATAGATATCTAAAAGTGGAAAATATTTGGACTGAACCATACTACAATACTAAAATAATGTTTTATAATTGTTGCTTTTGGGCGCCTAGTACTCCTAGTAGGTACCTACGTAGTGCCTATGTAAAAGAAACTTATAAAGTACCGAATTTTATTTAATCTGTATAGTAGGTATAAGCTGTTTGAAAGGAAGATTGCAACTTAAGATACACGTGTGCGTGTGTTGTTCTTTTCGTTTCGAACATATTTTCTATAAATGGGTTCTAAGGAAAACAATAAAGCATAATAATAACAACGAGCATTAATAGTCACGTGTTTAATAACGAATCAAATAACAAATAATCTCATAATAACATAGTAATAGTACCTATTATAGAATGTCTGTGAACGAGTCAACTGTTGAACACAGGTGTAGTAAAATTTATAAGCTTTTACTTCTATTATCACATAGGTTGCTAATCGGTAGTGACTTGCAGAGGCACATAATTTTTATAATATATTAAACTCCGTATAAATATTGCTTATGATTGTTTTTAGAGGTAATGCGAAGTGTGCTATAAAAGCTTACTATAACAATCACCTGTACATAAAAATTAAACTTCAATAAATAATAAGTACTGTGTTATTATTTATTCGTAACAAATCATGATCAGAATCCATTTTCACCTGCAATTTAAAACTATAACACTAATAATCGCCAAAACAAGGTTCAACTTTATGCTTCCACTGCAAGGACTTTACCCATCCGTTGCTTTATATTGCTTGTAATATCGTCATACCACCGACCGATATCGGTTTGATTTCTCAAATCCTGAAAAGCTTGACACCCTTCGATGCTACTCAACACGCCATACACGGTCACATCGGCCAAGTTCGGTTGGTCCCCGCCCAAGAAACGAGTGCCTTTCTGTTTGATAGCTGACATCCACACATTGGCTGCATCGTAGAGAGATTCCCGAGCATCTTCTTTTATGTTGTGTCTGTTGGCCAGTACAAATTATATTATTGAACATTAATCTGAGCCTCTTAATCAGTCGCTAAAGATTTGAACGTAATAAAGGTTATCACAAAGCCGGGTCGATATAGATAACCTGCGCTTATATAAAACCCCAGTAGATTAAATTAGTAGTAAAAATGTATATTTTAGACCGAAAATGGACATCAATGAATGGGCGGGTCCAGCAGGGACGACAAGATAGGCCTAAGAAATAGAAAAATAGCGGGCCAAAACCGGACCTTTCCATCAGTCAAGCACTAGCTTATATTGAATATAAAAAAATATTATTACGTACTTATTATTTATTTATGTCATCATCATCATCATTAGCAGCCGATAGACGTCCACAGCTGAACAAAGGCCTCCCCCTTAGAAGGGAGGGGTTACCATAATCCCCACGCTTGGCAGGCGGATTGGGGATTGCAGTATAGGTGGAAGATAAATCAAAAAGAAAGCCGCTGCTACCCGTCTTCCGGTTTTCGCTTAGTCGCCTCTTACGACACCGAACGAGAGGAGATGGATGGGGGATGCTATTGTAACGCGGCATGCCACGGGTATATTTATGTATTTATGTGAAATATGTGTTACCTGGCCTTAAGTCTCTTAGCAATAATCCACATCGCTGCAGCTCCAAAGTAGACCATGAGAGTGCACTCCCATGCTGGGAACGCCTGCCGCCACCCACCAGCTTCTTCGAACCACTTGAACGTCTCCAACGCTTCGCCGGCAGTCCGATATACGTTTGGTGATAACGTATGCACAAGAACTTGGTCAGCCCACTGTCGCCATTTACGCTCTTCGCTGAAATTTAACGACAATTGGAATTTTGCAATAGAAGCAAATAACAGATTAATAATAGATAATTGTAAGACATGTAGTATTTTGTGCTAGAAGGCGTGTAGTAGTATGAATTCTTACATTTCAAGGGCACTTGCTTTCTCTTCAACTGAACTATGCATGATAAAATATTTGTTAGCAATATCTGTAGTCTCCTTGCCTGTATCATTTACGTATCGTGTCATTGGATAGTACTTGATGATGTCTCTCAATTGACATGATTTGTCCTTTAGGTAGGTCTCAAGGACGGATATAATGGCTGTGCTGTCTAATAATTGCTGAAATAAAAAATACCGGTCAAGTGCGAGTCGGACTCGCGCACCGAGGGTTCCATTCCATCTTTGGACGTATTAAAGTAATTTAACTATTCATGTAACACCTCGGGTAGCAAAAGAACAAAACTAAGTTTGTATGGCGAGGTTATTACTAAAAAACTGTACAACTTAGAAAGATCATTTTATTTTTCCTGTAAAATATAGATAAACATGTATTATTCATAATTATTTCAGATTTTTCCCTCCACAAACTTCGGAGATAAGGAACGGTATTTTTTTTGAAATTTTTGATCATCAGCCAAAAACTATGTGACATAAACCAAAATAAAAATCAGTTATGCGATGTGCAAATGAAGCCTTTTTATATGATACCCCACTCGATATAGTAGTCTCACTTTGAAATTTTGATGACCCATTTCAACCCCCATTAAAAAAAAAAGTAAAAGAAAAATATATTTTTTATATTTGCTATGGGGTTGGGTATAAGTAAGATCTAAAACTATTCCAAGTTTCAAATCGATTGCATCAGTGGTTCCTGAAATATATACAGGTGTGACAGACAGACAGACAGACAGACGAAGTCAGACCATAAGGGTTCCTTTTTTACCTTTTAGGTATGGAACTCTAAAAAATAAATATAATATAGAAATATACAGAGATGTGAGATTTGAACAACTGACAATATAACATTTGGAATGTGTGTGTTCGAGAATACCATAACACTGTCTGAAAAACTATAATTATTGTGAAATTAAAACACTACCTGATAACCACCATCGACTTTTGCTAACAGTATGGGAACCTTCTTATATCCAGACCATTTGATAGCTTGTCGAAGCACAGCATCCACTTCAACAACCTCATAGCTGATACCTCGTGAGTCTAAGTATGCTCGCACCTTGCAGCAGAACGGACATGTCCGGTATTGGAACAGTACAAGGTGTAGATTACTTGAGTCAGAGTCATTTATTATCTAAAAAACAATAACAAAAATTATGCGTCACAGTATGAAATGATAATAGCACTTGAAGGGCTATCCATATAAAATACCTCTGAGCACTCAACTGAGTGCTGAGTGATATTGGTATTCTTTTTACTTGTGCACATTGTAGGATTTGATCCAGTATTAGTATTACACAAGTAAATTTAGGTACTTACATATAAGTATATCACACCTTTGGTTAGGTTAGGTTACTACTTATATACAACTCTATTCTGAAGCCTATATGGACCTATGGCGCTGAGATTTGGGGAACAGCCAGCAAAACCAACTACTACTACAGATTATTCAACGAGCACAGAACTGTATCTTGCGAACGATATCTAATGCACCCTGGTTTTGCCGCAATGATGAGACCCATGACTATCTTCAGGTCCCAACTGTAGCATCAACAATCGAAAGCCTCAGACAAAAACATGCTCAAAGACTGAGCCACCATGTGAACCCGTTGGCCCTAATTTTGCTGGACACCAACAATCAAATTAAAAGGCTCAAAAGGAAGCATATTCTCTGAAGGAGACAAGGCAGTGGCCTTTTCCCTTCTAAAAACATTAAAGCACACCAAATCTTCTTAAGGTGTTCCGACCGATTGCAGATCTCTATAAAAAAAAAAACGCCTTTGGTTAAAAAAAGGGAGTACATACACACTCTCATACCTACTTACATACATACATATCTGCCATTGTGACTAGATTAAAATTGACCATTATGCTAGCCGCCATGCCTAAATCTGCTAAATTCTTAAATCCAGAAACACATAATTCAATAATAAACTGACACAATTTGGATCCACTTTCAAGTTTCTAATATGTACCTACTTATTTGTTTCTAGTAATATGTCACAATTATATTTTTATATATATAATATAATACCTACCTACTATTCAAATACCTATATTTTGTCACCAATTAGTTTTATTTGGTGTCTTTTATTTAATGTACAATTCTGAAAGCTCTGTTTTTCACTCGGCACTTGCTTTGCCCTTTGGCTCAACAGAGATGAATGAACGAACGAACCGCAGCAACTTGCAGCTCAATTCGGCGCACACGCTAATCGTAACCTAAACAGCTACAAATTGAGCTGATCTGCGAGCTGAGTCATCACAAGCCTGGACTGTGAGCTGTTCTGTAGCTCTCTATTTATGATGAGTTACCTATGTCCCACATTTACTAGCACATAAGTTTCAAACTGATTAATGCAGTTATTGCTGCAGCATTTAATAAAATGTATGGGCAATTTAGCAGATATTAATTATGAATATACAACATAATTTACACAACAGGTAAATCATTGTTGTGAGTTTACCACCTGTATAATGTAAATCCAACACTTCCAAGGGGAGGTCAGGCGCAGGGCTGACTTTTTACATGCCCATCAGACGCATGGATCATCTCACTTTACAATCAGGTGATTGGCCTGCATTGTCCTAACCAAAGGGACAATTACACAAAGTCGTTGCCCCTGCAGGATTTGGACCCGCAATCGCCGGTTCCCCACTGCGCCACAGAGGCTTCTGTCCCATTGGATTGTAGGGGGGATAAAGGAAGAGGGTGTGCAGATGAGTATACACAAGCATTTGTGCTCTATAATATCTGCTGCTTATATGTATAGCTGATCTTGTGAAAGATTGGCCTCTGTGGTTTTATCGGCATGTATTATTTTATTATGTAAGTCGCAAATGTGTGATGTAAAATCGTTTTAAAGCAAATTATTAAATTCAGTATTAATATTTTATATCCTCGTGAACAATCCAGTGATAATTTTAAGTCCTCAGATAAACTTTTATCAAAGTAACAATAAAGAAACATAGTACAACCATAATATCTACAAAAAATAAATTACACACATATCAAGTTTCAGTTTACAATCCTAGTCAAACATGGTAAGATAATAATAAAATAGATACTATTACTGCTACGAATGTTATTCATAAAAATATACTTGGCTGCCCATTATATAGTTTATGTGACAAAATACTGACCATTGATGAACCTAAATTATTATGGGTAAGCACATGAACAAGCCTTCAAATTTGGTAAATAATAAATCGTATTTAACGTCAAACCCATAGCATTCAGTTCTTACCTTATATTGGGGTTTATATTCAGGACCTTCGGTAAGAAATGCAAAGTCTTCATTCTCCGTCGGAGCGAATTTTTTCTTGGCATTTACTTTATAGTGAGTATAACCCCCATAGCCTGCCCCAATGAGAACACCAATACTAGCACTGACAACGGTTATTCTTGCAGTCGATTTAGGCAGCCGGCTTTTAGTGGAGAGAAGAAACCGTTGCAAGGTCAGGTTCTCTTTAACTGATGGCAAAATCACTTTCCGTAATAATGTTATTGTCGGCCTCCACATTTTATTTTTAATAATGATTATGTGATGAATGATCACATGAAAAGTTGAAAACAATGTCACTCACTGGTACCTAGTCACCGCGACTCGAGTCTAAATTTTATGATTTTAGTTTTTTCCTTCTTCGTTCCGTTCAGAGATTAGGTTCCGTTCCGATTCACGATAACCTGCGACCAACCTTTACTGTATTATCTATGCTTTACAACCATCTTTAATCTGTGTTTACAACCTTTACCTTTATGGTATATGTGTTCTGTGGACCAACCGGCTACCGGTACCGGACTAACCAAAAAACCAAACCCTCATCAAGACGATACGTTTAAGACCAAACCTATATCAGAATCCGGGAATCCGGCATCTTTAGACGGATTCGGAATTCGGATTTCGGACGCTTCGGACGAGTCTATTTTAATGATTGATTGAACCATAGAGTACGTAAAGCAGTGTTGCAAGCAAATGAAAATTTTCACCCTAGCCTCAAGTCAGATTACCCATACAAAAAGCCACCAAAACAAAAACATTTTCGTTGGAGTAGTTTGAATACTCTGCAAGATTTGAATATAGCATATTGCAAAGTTTGTTTTTATACATACGATAATATACATTTTTTTTTTTTTTTTTTTTGTGTAGGAGTAGTGCTGTTGGCCGCAGATGGCCATTACAGCTTCACCGGACGAGAGGGCGAGCGCTTTGAGCGCTCCAGCCCGGAAAGGTAGCGACTAGCTCAAGGGCACCTCAGGGAGGCACGGCCTCGGCTTGGGCTGCCGCTTAGAGAGTGTGAGTTTACCACCGGTTCACAACGCGCCCCCGCTGAGAAGAACCGGCAAGAAACTCAGCGAGGGGATGCATGTCGAGGTCGCATGTGTACGATCCTTCGGCCTCGCCGGCGAGACCGGTGTCTGTGTGTTGATGATGTGTGTACGACTCGTGACGTCGTTATCGGTGTTGGTGTTGGTGTTGTGTCATGGTCCAGGAGGACGGACATCGGGTCGGGTGGGTCGAGCAGTACATGCCGCGGACGGCGGCGATGTACGGTAGGTCGACGATCTGAGGGACCGGGAACAGGGTCAGGGTCGGGGATATAGTCGGCAGCGGCGCCGATGAGCGGGTTCGGGTGGACGCAAGCTTTTTCAAAGTAATGTTCGGACATTTCCTTGAAAAATTTGCGGATAGGGACTAGACCGAAGTCGGAATGAAGGTCGACATTCCGCATGTACCACGGGGCACCGACGGCATGTCGAAGGAATCGGTTTTGAATAACCTGGAGGCTATTGATGTGGGCGGGAGCCGCGTGTGCGAATACGGCACTGGCGTAAGCTAGGATGGGACGGATGCAGGTTTTGTAAAGTGTCAACTTATTCCTAAGCGACAGTTTACTCCGCCTGCAGATCATGGGGTAGAGCCGGCCGAGAACGAAGGCCGCTCGGTTGCGTACTGACCGTATATGCGGTCCAAATGTCATGCGGGAGTCCAGGGTGACGCCTAGATATTTGACCTTTTTGGTCCAAGGGATGGGACGCCCATAGAGGGTGATCTGACCTAATCGACTACTGGGATGGCCCGCAGTGTGAGATCTGGTGCTCCGGGAGAAGAGCACCGCGGCGCTCTTTTCCGGGTTCACCGCGATCAGCCACTTTTGGAACCATTCGCCTAGGGCGTTGACGGCGACTTGAAGAGTGCGCGTCAAGAAAGCCTTATTTCTGTGTGAGAAATAAAGTGCGGTGTCGTCCGCATAAAGGGCTAGTTGCACCCTGTCCGAACGAGGGATGTCGTTCGTGAACAGGCTGAACAGGAGTGGGGAGAGCACAGAGCCTTGAGGGACTCCGGCCTGAATAGGGTGGGAAGTGGATCGCGCACCTTCGACTCGATATCGAAAAGTACGATTCCTGAGAAAATCTCGTATGATGAGGACCAGACGGTCTGGCACGCCCATGAGGTAGAGCTTGTGAAGCAAGCCATTGTGCCAGACCTTATCGAATGCCTTAGCGACATCGAAGAATAAGGCTCCGGTGTATATGGGTCTGGGCTGGTTGAGCCCGGAGAGGACGTGCTCCGTGATGCGGTGCACTTGATGGACGCAAGAGTGTCCAGCTCGAAAGCCGAACTGCTCGTGAATGAGTATGCCCTTCGAGATGACAAATTCTTTGAGTCTTGCGAGAAGCAAGCGCTCGTAGAGTTTGCCCAGGGCGTTAAGGAGACTTATGGGGCGGTAGCTCGTGGGATCGTCACGTGGCTTACCGGGTTTGTGAATGCCGATGACGTCTGCTTCTTTCCACTCCGAAGGGAATATAGCGTGCGTCATGGCGGCATTGAAGATGGCTACCAAGAGGTAGATCAAGTGGTAGGGAAGGATTTTTAGTACGCGGTTCGAGATGCCGTCAGGGCCGGGGGCTTTCTTAGGCTTAAGGCCTTTGATGAGGTCTTCCACCTCGGAATGGGTGACCGGGGTGAGTGTGTCGGATGGCGGGGCAGAAACCCTGCGCTCTACTTCCCTATCTACGTGATCGCGATGGGGTGGGTCGGAAACTGAGACACTAGGAGAGCATTGTCTCTCTAGAGAGTCTGCGAGGACCTCGGCTTTTTCCTCGTCGTCGAAAGCTGGTGGGGCGCCTGAAGGGCGGGTCAGGGGAGGGATAATATACATAATTATATAAAAGACACTAGAGAGAGGGCTTGTCGGTGTTCCTGCCTTACTGGAACCAGTCGGTTGGTATTACACGTGTGATTGCAAGCGGCCTATTGGTATGTCTTGGGTATGTCTATACTCCCATGGCAATAAGGAAAGCCATTGGTGTAGTATGTGCCATGTGTCGATACACTTGCTGCGTCCCACACCCCAGCAACTTGTAGGGCAGCTGCAGCTGGAGGGGTGACCGCTAGTGATGCAAAGCGGCGCAAGTATGCATCCCTAGGTTCCATCTATATGTTTGCGCCCTATGCGATGGAGAAGATGGGGCCTTGGACTCATGAGATGTACGGTTTGCTAAAAGAAATTTCATCTAAACTTATCGAAATATCGGGGTTTTTCTTGGCTCGGTAGCTTTTCCTGACAACGTATAAAAAGGAAAAGCCGCGCCGTCAGTTTTTAGGTACATTTCCCTCCCAGTGCGGCGACAACATAGAGGAAGTTTTTTATTAATCGATACTGCTAAAATCTTGGTAACATAAAAATAGTCACTATAAAGTGTTAAACTATTTTTAGAAAAAGTTATAATCGACTTCAAAGAAATGCCAGCCAGCTGATGCTCAGTAAACATGCGTAGCACCAACTTCAATAATAGTAATTACAGAGAGAAAAGGAGATTATACAGAGATTAAGGACAAGACTAAGGACTGGAACAGTTTGCCTGCGTCGGTTTTCCCGCCCGATTATAATGTGGGTGTCTTTAAGACTAGAGTGAATAGGCTTTTAATAAGCTAGTGTGTTTTGCCATCCTCGATTGCGTCGCCGCTTTCCATCGGGTGGGACTGCAGTCAAGCACTAGCTTATAAGTGTTAAAAAAAAAAAAAAAAAAAAAGATTATAAATTATACTATACTTAAATTATGTAATAGAGTACTTAGTGTAGTGCAAGGAAAATACAAATTAAATGGATGAAATAGAGAGAGATCAGAGGTTTTTTTTAAAGATGGTTGGCCCGCGATACGCTGTAGGAAGTTCGATCTCCCTAATGTTGCAAATGTGTACCTCAGTGTAGGTTGATGATTACTGCATCTTTTGCAGATTTAGAAGATGTATCTTAAACCTGACACTGAAGGTACTTGTTGATGTTATAGCACGAAGCGGCGGTGGGAGATCATTCCAACAGTGGGAGGCGGCAAACCTGAAACTGCCCCGAAATGCTGCAGTCCTGTGTCTTGGCATGATCAAAAGATAAGCAGATGCTCCGGTGTGATAGCGGTTGAAATCCCGTGAAAAAGTTAGTTTGTTATAAAGATATACGGGTTTCTTCATTAAAATAACATCGAAGAGAAGTGTAGCCAAATGGAGTCTCCTCCGTGCGGACATTTTCATCAAGTTCTCCTTGTTAAGATAAGGGGTGAAATGAAATCGCGGGGAACATTATAAAAAAACCGAGCACATGCATTTTGTACCCGATGAATCAACTTTTCTATTCTCATGAGCAAGCAAGGGACAAACACAGTGTCCGCGTAATTCAGCTATAATAATGTAAGCGACTCGGTTAACATGATACGTATATCTAAACGCGTACCGCTTCGTGTACATGAGTTTTGAACTGCCGTCCGTTGACCGTCAAAAACCACCCCCAAATTTCGTAATTCAGTCACTTGCTCAATAGATCAGCCATCGATGTTGACATCAAGGTTATCATTTTCAATCTTACGGATAATTTATCTGGAACCCATTATTATAAATTTAGATTTATTTGAATTTAGCACAAGGGAGTTACTCTCTGCCCAACTGGCAACATGGTGAAAATTCTCATTCATCTTGTCAACAGCTTGGTGAGAACTCTGCGGTGGAAAGGAGATGTACAACTGAAGGTCATCAGCATAAAGATGGAAGTTAGAGCGACCAATGGATTTGGTTATGTCAGTTAATAGGTATTTATATAGTATGAAGGGCTCAGAGTAATTAGAATGGAGCCTAGTATCGCGTCGATTCCCCGAACAAATTTTTCGTGGCACTTTTGCGGGGTGTGGGATTCGAAGTAAACACACACAGATACAATTTCATGCATACCCACACTATAGTAAAATCGCAACACATTCAAAAAGATACGCACAAAAATAAAGAATGACCTGAACATATGAACAAAAATTTGGCAGAGGGGTTAGCGCATCATGCTCTCTCCAGTGGTATCTCCTATAAGATGAAGGGCAAAGGACCGAGGATGGATCCTTGAGGAACACCCCTTCAGGGCTATTGCGTATCTTTAACCACCCAAGTGGCTATCAAGCTTCAGTTGGCCACCGAACTTTGATGTCAACCGAAAGTGTGATAACATTGGTATTACGTATGGCTTTCGGTGGATATCAACCTACGGTATGCTACGGTGCTCATCACTTGTCTTCAATAGCCCCGCAGGTCAGACTAACAAGACTGGAGGTAGACTTATTTCACTGCATAAAATAATACAATCTGTTTGATTGGAAGCCCCAAGCCCAATCTGACCTTCAACAGCCACAGTTGTCAACATTTTATTTTTAATGATTTGGTAAAGAGTCAATTCTATCGTTATAGAAACTCAGGTATAAAAAATATAGAAAACTATAGAATTTTCTAAATATAGAAAATATATCATAGACAATACAACAATAAATTGCTGTGTTCTTGGAGGAAGGTTGTATTGTATTGTCTTCATAATATAGTCTGTGGCTCTGTGGCTATCTTCGTTGATTCGTCGCAATGTCTGTCTGTGCAAGATTCTGAATAGATTAAAATAACTTTGGAGAATAAAATTTTAAGTTTCATGTATAGAAAAATGTATCTCCCATATATTCTTCATCTTCTGCAGTGAAAGTGTTAAATGAGTTATGAATACGTATGATTAATCTGGCGCCATAAGTAAGGTAATTATTGTCGTTTTGTATCTTCGTAAAAGTATTGGCGCGTTAGTGATTCTCAATAATTTCGCTGCTGGTGATGTTAGATAATAATGTATTACTCTCAGAGGAGTGGTTATGCCCGAAGCATGCCATCGACGTCGCGGTCGAGGGGCTCAGGGCGCGGGCCGGACGGCGCGCCACGGCCCCAAGTCATAGCCCCCATGTCGGAGCGGCAACAGCTGGCTCTGGTGATGCAGATATCGTCACAAGATGCCCCTCCAGGTTAGACATTGTGTAAACCAAAGTTTTGTAATGATGTTATTACGAGAGTGACTTCCCGCCATTTTCGTATCTAGCCGCTCCGACCCCAGCAGAAGAGAGGAAGCGTACGAGACAGCAGCGTAACGAACGCGGAGAAACACCTTTACATGTGGCAGCTATTAGAGGAGATCATGATCAAGTGAAAAAGCTGCTTGACCAGGGTCAAGATCCAGATGTTCCTGATTTTGCAGGTAGGTACTGCAATATTTCACTCATAAAAACCATTTACTGGATAAACATAAACACTGGCTAACACAAAATGCACAACTTATGTCAGCTAAAAAGGGGCAGTCTCGTTTTCAAGTACCTACTTAGTACTTGTGTCCTGGTCAAAATATTTGTCATGTTATCGAAAAGGCTATTCACAAAGTGTTTTCTGCATTCATTAAAAAACAAGACTGACTTATTTTAATGTCTGAAATGAAGAGATGAGATGTTAGTAAAACTATTTTATGTGTTCACTAGATAGTTTATGAACTCGCTCACACAAGTTTATTTTCTTCCAATAGGATGGACAGCTCTTCACGAAGCCTGTAGTTATGGATGGCACCAAGTAGTGGTTGTTCTTGTAAACGGGGGTGCAAATGTAAATGCAAAGGGATTAGATGATGATACTCCTCTGCATGATGCTACAACATCCGGAAACTTAAAAATGGTAAAGTTCCTGATTGAACATGGTGCTGATCCATTTGCTAAGAATACAAAAGGGAAGATGCCTACTGATTATGCAGCACCTCACATACATGAATATCTGCAATCTTTAAAGGGTGAGTAGTTATAAAAATGTTTCATCAGCAATAATATCATTATAGTAAATAGCAACAAAGTCATAGTTTTCACAGAACATAAAACTTGTGAATTTAGTGTTAATTTTTCAATGGTTAAATAGAAAATTTCAGTCTGGTACACTATCAAAATATCATGTAGAAATGCCACCAATAACCTGCATACAAGTAGAGCCATGAATAACAACAACAACAACATGATAACACATATTCAATTTGGATTAATTAAATTTAACTAGTAATTGAGAATAATAATGATATACGGTAACAGCTCAGTGGGCGAGCGCTTGCCTTGGAAACAAGGTGTGCAGGTTCAAACCTCGGCTTACACATCTGATTACTTTCATTAATCATGTGCAAGTTGTCTTTGTGCGATTGTTACTAGCTTTCGGTAAAGCAAAACATCATGAGCGAACCTGCATGTCTGATAAACCTTAACTAGCTTTCGAATGGTGTGTAAAGTCTGCCAACCCGCACTTGGCCAGCGTGGTGGACTATGGTCTAAGCTACCTCATCTTGAGGGGAGGCCCGTGCCCAACAGTGGGACATAAACAGGGGCTGGTATTATTATTTAGTAATTGAGAAATCAGCCAATAATAAAATATTGAAATGTATGAATTATTGTGGCTTCCTATTCGACTTTGCCGGAATACTCATCTTTCTATTCTTTTTAATCTGTGTGCTCCACTTTATCTTAAGGAAAATTTTGAGTTCCTTCATTATGACAAGGTTCATTCTCTTAGATCTTCTGAAAACCTCACACTTATATTTTGTCCACATAAAAGCACTTTTTAAAGCTGTATGCCTATGGAATTCTTCACCAACTTCAATAAGATATGCTCCATCTACGCTTACTTTCAAAGAACTTGTAAAAAAGTAAGCAATAACTTCATAGTTTTTTATTGTTTAATCACAGATAAAAAATAATAATAGTATTTATATTTCTTTATATTTATATTGTTTGTGTTTTTAGAACAAAAGAGCATTTCCTTTCTATTGTTAATAGTTAATGTACATACATGTATGTTTAAGTATTTTATCTAATACTATTTATTATATCATATTGTATGTATTCTTAAGTAGGTTTGTATAACATTATTAGGTACTCTATTTAACTTTTATTCTACCTATCCTTCTTAGTTGTACATTTCACTTCTCACACTTTACTCTCCTTTTCCTCTACTACTGTTTTCTGTTAGAAAACTCAATTATGAGTTAAGCTCGCCTTTGTACTTCTTGTATTATATTTTTTATTTTTTCTTGTGTGTTGTATATGAATTAGAATTTGACATATTATGTATATAATAATCGTATAACATATCCTATGCATATTTTCACACCACTGTCTTATAAGTTTTGTTGAATCCTCTCCATCCAAAGGTCGCCTGGTAGAGATCACTATTAGTGATAAGGCCGCTGTAAGGACTTACGGCCGAACCTACAGTGGGTTAATTGATCCTTATCTCGTTACTTAGAGTAGATGTCAAATTATCGGCGCTCTCAGTGGATTAATGCTTAGTTAGTGCTAGTTAATCATACTTAACTTTAAGTGGCCGAGAGACATTACTTAGATTAGCTGTTAATCAATAATTTTGACTCATTTTATGGTGACAACAAACAGCTGATAACTAGATTATTTATTTCAAGAAGTCATTCCCTCGAATTTTGGGTATATTTTAATTGTGTTAACATAAATACGGAAAAAGCAAAAACAGAGTATGATATTTGAAGGTCTCATTGATTCGATTATTCTCTGCGGTACGGGAGAAGAGCGTCAGCGAAAGGCGTAATAATAGATGTTCTTCGAGTGCCACCAATCTTTCCACTACCACACGGAAAGAAGATTGAATTTATTGGGAGATCGAGATATCAAGGGCTAAAATGCTATACCTACCTATCAAAAGTCAGTCAGGAGGCCCTGAAAATAACCTCATAATGATGATGATGTTATAAAAGAGCTTTTCCGTGGGGTGCCGGGTTAGAATTGCATCCCCCCATCTCATCTCGTTGGTTGTCGTAAGAGGCGACTAAGTGAGAACAGGAAGACGGGCAGCAGCGTCTTTCTTTTGAATGTATCAGTCACCTATACTGCGATTCCCAAGACGCCTGCCAAGCGTGGGGCGTGATTATGGCAACCCCTCTCTTTTAAAGGAGAGGCCTTTGTTCAGTAGTGGACTATTTTCATATACATTTTGCAAAATAACCCAGCATTTAGATTGGCAACACATGATAATTATTGATAAATTTGTCTCCTTGAACGTATATTGATGCCTTGAACGCACTAATCGCACACTATGCATCCTTAAATTTGAATATTTGTAAAGTAAGCATTAAAATTAGACTGTGAGCGCGAGCGTTACTTAAGAAATTAAACTACAATTAACTAATTGTGATTAACACTTAATATAAGTAATGTATGTAGGTTCGGTCGTTAATGCTTTAAGTTTACTGGTTTTTGATTGTATATATATAACCTTTGTCCTGTAGTTGTGTGTGCTCTGATGTAAATATCTCTCATTGTACTTTTTAAATGCAACAGTCCAGTGCTTCTTCTAATTCCTTGTTTGTTAAATATATTTGTTCATTTTTACCCTTGTTTAAGAATCTGCGACAATATGCTACCTTTAATAATCTAGATAATGTAGAGAATCTTTCAAATATTGTTTCGTCTAGTATTACTGCTATATGTGTTTTTACTGACTGTTCTAAATCCTGTAAAATACTTGGAATTTTACAAACAACATCCTTTTCTCTCAGAAACAATGATCCTGAAAACCAAAGTGAACCAGCTATAAACTGACTAGGTAATAGTCCCCTGGAGGCGCAGTCTATAGGATTTCTTATGTGCGCTTTGCTACAAACGTCTTCCATCTACTGGGGTGACTGTTGAGCCATGCCAGTACCACTGTCGTGTCAGTCCATGCTCTAATTTGGTCTGTAGAACATTTAAAACTTCGCTTGTTTCCAGCAGCAATTTAGAGAACAAACAGCTGCACACAGTTCCAATCGTGAAATACTTATTTGTTTGATCGGAGCGACTCTGGTCTTTGCCACCAATAATATAATATGATAGGCGAACCATCCCCGCGACATCAATTGTACGTAAGTAAACCACGGCTGAATACGCTGCTTTAGAAGCGTCACAAAATCTGTGTAGGTCCCAGGCATCTGTTGATTTTGTTCCTATCCAACGAGGTATGCTGATTTTGGTAAGAAGCGGAAGTTCCTCTCGGTAAGTACTCCATTCGTTGTCCTGCGAGCCATAACTTCGGGATAAAGATTTTCGCCATTACCACACTTGGAGCTGGAACCACCGAAGACGTTAAAATTATCTAGGTAAGTTTGATCACATTATCGTCTACATAGTTTTTTTTAGATCATTCATGTTTCTTCAGAAACAATTTATCCGGTCGTAATGAAATTTGCATGGACTCATTGTAGTAAAACTCTCGGATAAAGAAATAATTATCGAAATCGGTTCATATTAGTCAGAGATAATGTAATAGAGAACATCAATTGGCTTTTTAGTTTGTTGTACTTTCGTCGTATTTTATTATTTTTTCTGTCTTATTTGATCTTTTGAACGGCAAGACACACTGATCTAATTGTAACATGACACACTGTTTTAAAAAAAAAGTCAAAAAATTACAAGCCCGCTGAGTTTCTTGCCGGATCTTCTCAGTTGAGGCCGCGTTGTGATACGGTGGTAGCTTTTTTTTTTTTTTAAAACATGGCTTTTCAAAAGTGCTAGCGTTAAGCCTATTTGAAATAAACTATTTTTGAGTTGAGTTTGAATTTCATGGCAGACAAGTTAACTTAACTTGTTAACGTTATATTAACTTGTCTGTGTTTTTACCAGATAAATTCCTCTACATTGTTCATGGTTCTCCAGGAAGTTCTTATCCGATTGTGATAAAATTCATACAGGTTCATGATAATGGTTCCTTCTTTCGAATATAAAAAGAATCATTGAGATTGGTAAACATTGCCAGAGTTATAACCACTGTTGTTCCTTAAAAAGCGAAAAAATGTCATCTATTAGGCGTTTTTAAAGATTTTTCTGACGCTCCATTCTTGTTTTTTCAAACAACGAAATACTTATTCGTACCAATTTTTTTTATGGGACCCATTTCGTGGATCGGCCTATTCGTACAAGAAAGATTTTTTAAAATTGGCTCTTAATTGCCAGAGATTTGCGTTTGCGATTTCTACCCTTCGGGGTCCTTCAACAGGTCCTCATTATTAGTCAACGGTCAACTTGATAAGACAAATCGAATAGCCCAATACTCAGTGGGTTTAATTAGTAGCCGTTGGTCGTAGGTTCAATTCCTGCCAAGTGTCTGGGTGTTATTTATCTATTTAATTAAGTATGTATTTACAAATATTAGTCATCTGAACTCATCTGGTTTCCATAGAACAGGCTCTCCCTAGTTTGGGATCAAATGACCGTGTGTAGAGTGTCCCAGAATATTATTATCATACATACTGGTGAAGCTAATAAAAATGGTGTTATAAAAAGAAGGGCTCGATCCAGCGGCTTCTTATGAATTGGAGTTAGAGAAAAGTTACAAAACACGCCGCTTGAGGGCGCTACTGGTAGCTTTTTGTATTTCTTCTAAGACACAACTTAAATTGATAATGTATAATAAATTGTGCGCATGGGCGCATTTTGCTTCTAAAGTCGTTTTTCAGTTACCTACGTTATTTATTTTATTGATTAGACGGCAGTTTAGGTACCTACTGAGAAACGGAACGTAGTAGGTATGTATCGCACCAAAGTGAAGTTCGTTTGAAATAGTCCGGACAGGATAGGATATCGTGATATCGCACTGCGTGTTGCGGCGTTTCAAGGCAAAGTCTAAAATGTTATTTTATCCCCGTACATATTACATAGGTACTATTGCTAATAAATTAATTTTGATTGTCTAATACACTAGCTGACCCACGCAGCTCCGCCTGCGCTATTTTTACGTTAACTAAACTTTTTATAACATTCGCATCGAATACATAACCTCCTTTTTTATAGTCTGTTAAAAACTGAGACCCACTTTTTACTTGCTCTCCGAAGCACGGACCCGTTTAGTTCAAATGGCGTTAAACGGTCACCCATCTATTTAATGACCTTACCTAACGTTGCTTAACCCGATCGATTACAAAACCTTGATAACAACTCTCTATGAGTGTTCCCTTACTAATATTTATTATATTATAGAGAAAAATTGATAAAATCAGACCAAGCGTATAACCAAGTACCCATTTTGTCTTTAATCCCCTCTCCCAAAAGAACCGTGCTAGATTACGGGATAAAAAGTATCCTATGTCCTACCTCGTTGTAAGATCTCAAATCGTGCCAAGTTTCATTTGAATCCATTCAGTACTTTCGGCGTGATGCGCAGCCGTGATACAGACAGACAGACAGACAAAAATTAAAAAAATTACATTTGCGGCCTCAGTATCGGTTATAGAATGCCCTCCAAATATAATTTTCAAAATATCTTCAATGTACAGAATTGGACCTGTTACAGTTTTATTATAAGTATAGATTTTGAAGTTATTCACACACACTTAAATTGTAATCTTAACATTACAATTATAGGCTAAATATAAGCTAAATATCGATATTTTTAGGTAGGTTAGGCGATGTAAAGGAGTTGTTCCAGAAATGTATGGAGCCTGGGCCAACACCATGTACACTATATGTATATATAACTATTCAATATAGTAACTGTTTTGTAATGTTATCTATTGCTTCGTTTTATTGTACATTTAAGATATCTTGGTCAAGGAGAGCAACACCAAAGAGAATATAATACTACTGTAGCAACACCCCACAATAATATGATGGATCGGAAATACGTAACTAAAATGTCAATTTGACAACTGACTATACCTGCGATTGAACTTGTTGCGGATTCCAATCCAAATCACAGGCGATAATCAATACAATAAAACCCCGGGTCAAGAAAGAAACAGTCAATGAATGTCCGCAAACATAAATAATCACTAAAAACTCCGAAATACATTATGTACTCCACGCGTAAAGAATCTATTACGAAACGTCAACTATAGCATTAACTGTCAAATAGTAAACCAACGTCAAACGCAACTGTCATGGCTGCCCTAAAAACAGGGTGGACATACTAAATAACTGCAAAAGTAATCATTTTTGTACAATTGTACTCTGCTTCAAATTAATTTAAAAGTATTTTTATGAAACCCTCCTATGTTTTTCCTATTTTTCCATGTAGTGTACATAGTGTTGGCCCAAAATGGAACATCTCCTTTGCAAGATTGTTTTTTTTGTTTCCTATCCATTGCATGAAATTTTAAGATATAATATGGCATGCTTTTGTATAGCAGCTTCCGCTTAATTTTATAAAGCGTATAAGCGTATATAATTATAATCTTTAATCATAATAATGTTTACGTAAACCGCTGCCGCGGCCGGGCCGCGCAGGTTCGCACTTCCTGATCACAGTTCCAACTTAACCTGACTGACCCGATACCTATTCCCACTTTTTCGCGGCGGAAACCTTCAATTGGTCCCCGGGATCTGCGGGGCTCGACCGGGGTATGGGGATTCTTAAACGCTAAATCCCCGCGGCTGTCGCATCGGCACATGAAAAGGGGCGACCTGGGCCGTCCGGTGGAATCTGCTCCAGAAGCCCCTCAGTGTCTTGCCTTTGAGCCCGCCGTGGCCGCCGGAGGACGCAATATAGTCCCCCGGATACCATCACGGTGCTCACCCCAAGCGTCCAGCGACTCCGAAGGACTTATATGCACCTAACCTAACCGACTCGATATGATCATTGCCTTAAATATAAATTTTTCAACACACTTGCTCGTAAAGTGAGCCTTATAACATCGGTTTTAGTGCCATAAACCGAGCTATGCACACACACACGTGCGTAATATCATTACATATTAGTCCGTAATATAATTATCCCTTCAAAGTTAAATTAGTACCGTACTGCAAGTTATTTTAACCAGGTAGTACCTTCAGTTATTTTTAATAACAACATGGATAATTAAGGATTTTTCGAATAAAAAAATGTGTAGGTACGTCCGTACGTAGCAGTAAGTGAAACAAACATTTATTATTATCAAGTTAAGCGACTATATTAGTCCAAAATAAATAATGTCAAATTACCAATCCATTACTATGCCAAAATAATATTAGGAGAAAAAATATTACGCAAAAAAGAGGTCCCGTTTTTCTTATCTCGTAATCTAGAAAAATATCGCATGCATAATAAGAAATTGACCAGTTTTGAGTTCTAAGTATTAAGTCTGAAGTAAAAAATCAAAATAGCAGGTACCTACACGTATTTTTAAAAAAGGAAGAATAAAATAACAACCTTTCTGTTATTCTGTTAAAATCAGGGGAAAAATGTAGGTAAATGTACTTACTCGTCGATTTTTCACTTCAGTCAAACCTTACTCAAAATTGGTCAGTTTCCTAGACTCTAGGAAACTGACTATTAATTTTAGTTGAAAATATTTTTTTTATGGCAACATTGTATTGTATCCTCCAGGACCTAGAGGATACAATACAATAGATACTCACTAAGGCTATGTGTCCGGTCACACAGACCGATAGGTCTGTCATTCATTGTTAACATGCTAAGTGATAACTTAGGCTATTGCATGCGATATATTATCGTTTTTGATCTTCTCCGAGTTTTTGATACGTTTCCGATAGGTACTTGATATTTTATATCGATAAATACAATTTGTATACCTAGTAACAACGATATCGATACATCGATATTTTTTCACAAGCAGTAATGTAAAGCAAATAGCTAGCAATACGTGTAAACATAAATTATCTAACAACTATGCGTGTAAAGGAACGACTTGGGCGTGTTGCTTGCTTTGCTTGTCGAAATCGAATGATGGCCGATCCTTGACGCTAACTTCGGGGCGGTCTTGTAGACCGATTTAGCATAAGTTTTTAGTGTGGAAAATTACAGTGTATCAACAAGTATAAACTAACCAAGTGCCTGACGACGTGAAATGCAAAGGAGGACGCTCTCGCACAACAAAGGGGAGTCAAAAGTTGCTTATTACTGTTGTAGTCTAATGTCCTAGAACCATGATGCACGCGCCGCAAATGATCGCGCTCGTGCTTTGACCCCCGCACAACCACATTTATTGACCCGACTGACGTGACAATGTCATTAATAATTTAAACCGATCCTCTAAGTCTAAGTAGATAGGCAGCCGACAATCGCTTATTATGAATCGCCGTAAATACTTGCGAACGCTCTGAGGTAATTGCGTTTGGTATTCCCACTACTGAAGAATTGGCCAAGCATTGTTTGGACTTGGTAAGCATTTTATCAGTGAGAATGTTAAGTAAACATATTATATTGTGTATCTTGCGGTAAGTAATCATTAATAACAAATTCAAGTACATTTCAGTGTCTGAAGACACTACAGATACGTATTTGATGAATCATTTGATGGACAGTCATAATTTTAATAGTATCATTATAAGATTTGACCAATGTGTAGTGTGTATTTATAAATTGATTCATTACTTCTTAGTGCCTCCTGTATTATGTTCATTAATGTAAATGGAGAATACTTTAGATATTTGTAATACACATTTACTTTGCTGATAATAAAAGGTATAACACATGTAAGGTATGTAGCATGAAACATACAAAGTGGATACAAGTAACCCATTTAATGAAATCCCCAATACAATGATCCTTTTAAAGGTTGTTGTCTTAAATTTCTTAGATAAGCATAATGGTTAAGTTTTACTACAAGAGTATAGTTATAGTCACATTTTGGTCAAGATTGTTACTTAAGTGAATTTTTGCTTTTAGGAACTCAATACCTACCTACCGAAAAAAAGAACAGCAATGTTTTAACTGCATTGTATCTTCTTAAAACTACAAGAGACTGTGCTTGTGTACAAATGATTTGTAACAAAACTTTAATGCACAATGGGTTTCGCTCCATATCTCAAAACTTTTTAAAGTCAGTTGCATCACTTGGCTTCTACAGTATCCATATTTATTAGTGCTTGCCACTTTATCATGTTAATTATGCCCCAGCTGCCTGGTTTTTTGAATATCATTAACCAAAAATCCTGAATGCTTTGAAATTGCCACTCTGTATGAAATATTCTTTTTTACATTTGGTTAATGATGATGTTGTTTAACATTATTAAATATATAAAGCTACAAAGGTTTATTTGATATATTTTACTTTCTGCTAGTTGTTTGGTGATCAGGTATGTTCTATAAATAAATTATCACCAGCCGAAAAACACTAATTGCTGAACATAGGCCTCCCCCTTCGAACGCAACAATGAATGACAATTACCTATTTGCATCCATCGGTTACCTGCAAAGTGCACAATGTTGTGCGGTTCACCTACCTACACTGGGTCTTCCAGTTTGTGGTTGTATAAATAATTATATCTTCAGAAACATGGTATATTTTGTATTATAAATATGGTATCACAAATTTTTAAGAATTAATGATTCTGATTACAATGAGGTTTATAAATAACAGTTATAACATACAATGGTGTTTAGTGAAAATGTATAGGTATTATATAATATTTATAATATCAAGATGAGCATCTATTCATTTGAAAATATATACTTAAAATAAATTAGTGTGCACACTTCGCAAATTTTGTTACTTTATTAACCGACTTCAAAAAAGGAGGTTCTGTATTCGACGCGTATGTATGTAATATTAATAAAAATGCGTAATATTCATATATGTTAGTCTATGTGGGCTTCTAAACGAATTTACCAAATTTCACGAGTGTATGTATGTATGTATGTAGGTTTGTCCGCGGATTTCTCAGAAACTACAAGTCCGATTTCAAAAATTTGCAATAGTTAGAGTATCTTTCAACTTAGGGTAGAGTACAAATTTCATCAAAATCGGTCCAGTAGTTAAGAGATATAAACTTTTTATGTTTTCAGTAAGTTACTGTAATGTAGACGTTCGAGTTGCGTGATAGTGCTGATACCTATCTTGGTAAAATAAGTCACTAAAAAGTGTCAAATAAACTATTTTTAAAAAAATAAAAACCGACTTCAAAGTAAATTATCTAAAAAGCATAAAATAACGAAAATATTATTGAAGTTGGTGCAGAATATACACAGCAGGTACGCTAACACCAACTAATAACTGAATGTGTGCTGTTTTTTTGTTACACAACTAAGCCCATACCCAAATAATTTTCTTTTATCTTGTAAACTTTCTGCACAAATTCAGTAGTTTCTATGAAATTACATCACCATTCTGAATAGAACAAACAACAAACTTTGATGATGGATCTGTGAAAAGCGTTTACAGGATATCACTGAAAATATTTTCTTCAGAATGGGATATGGAAATTCCCGACGCTTATGAACAGCCCCACTGATATGCCATCCTTTATAGTAGCTAAGTAGCTGCTGTCAAGCAATATAAATTTGTTTAAATCATTGTTACAGTCTGCACACCGATTTTGTAAACATAAATAAATATGACAATCAAATAATATTTTAAGACTTACATTTTTACATATTACTTTATTACATATTTGTGACTATGAAATTTGCAGAAAAAAATATGTATATTGTGTATACCATCCATATATTCAGGGTTAGTCTATGTGGTGTTTTGCATTCTACTACTTTCATTTTTCTATTCATCATCATCAGCAGCCGTTACATCCACTGCTGAACAAATGCCTCTCCCTTAGAAGGGAGGGATTGCCATAATCCCCACGCTTGGCAGGCGGCTTGGGGATCACCATGTAGGTGGTAGGTAATCCAAAAAAAATACGCTGCTGCCCGTCTTCCTGGTTTCCCTTAGTCGCCTATTACGGACACCCAATGGGAGGAGGTGGGTGGGTGCTATTCTTACATGGACACACCCCATGGCAAATTTTCTATTTATTTAACTATCTGCAAAGTAACAATTTGTTCTTATTAATGTGGAACATAGTTTATTTTGCCAACAGATAATAGCGCGAGAGCTGCACATGTCGGTCGGGCAAGGGATGACAGCGTCAAGAAGGGTTGCAATGCCAGTGGTAACAGTGATTGTAATAAGCGGAACAACATGGAGGCCCTAGCGCCGGGTGAGCATTTCGATGGCAAGGATATCCCCACACAGGAAAAAGGGGGTGGCAATGACAGCAGAGATGGTCAGTAATACTTCAGTAACATAGCATTAGAGTGGTCACATCTATCAACTGTTGAGCCCACTAGTTTCCTGTGCGAGAAACTGAATCAGATTATCTACATGTGCTTTTCTTTTCTTTCTTTTTTAATTTTAATCTGTCATACTCTATGCTTATAAAATTAAATATTATAATGTTCATTCTGATTGATGAAATAAAAATGGCTCGTTATTCTTTAATAATATAAACATAGAGTGGATAATTTTGTTGTTGCAATATATTGTACTTATTATTTTGTCATTGTTACAATCATATTAAATTTAGTTAGCTAATAAGTCTTACATAACATTGATTAGTGTTATTTTGTCAATAGAAAGCACACAACTGAGTAGCGGAGTGGTGTCCTCTACTCAAGATGAGTCCAACAAGAGACCATATGACGAAAGCCAAGATAATGACACGGCAGAAGATGACGTTTCAAAACGAAAAAAGCGAAAAGACAATGAAGAAAAGGAGCCGATGGCGAAGCCTGCACCAGTGGCACGTGGCGGTCAGGGACGGTAAAAAAAACTATAATTTGGGAAATAACTTAGTAATTCAGCAGTTAGAATTTGTATTGTGCATACTCCTAAAATTAGTTACACAAATGGGGCATCCATTAAATACGTGAGGCTATTTTGGCCCTGCAACACCAGGTATCTTCTATTGAATAAGTTATTTTACAATTTTATAAAGAGATTTATTCTTCACCTGATAAATTAATTAATAAGTCTCATTAGTATGGCACCCACTAAAGGCTTATAGCTTTAGGACATTTGACACTGTTGGTGCATAACTCTCTCACAAAATAATCAATACGAAATTTTACCTGGTCGTCAGTCCCTATGCCGCCGGACTACCTGGACGGTAGGTACCACAGCAGTGTCAGGTATGCTGCCGACAAGCAGCAATGCGTAAACATTGCCGTGTTCCGGTGTGTAGGACACTGTAGCTGGTGAAATTACCGGACACAAGAGAATAACGAATGTCTCTGATTACGAGCGGCAGTGCAATGCAGCTGTCTGTAGCCAGGCTTATCGATTACCATCAGGCGAACTTATCGCTGGTCACTAGTCACTAGGTTGAATAAAAAAATATATTCTATTCTGTCTCGTTAAGACCTTTCATTGGATTGAAGTAAAAAAAAAAAAATACAAAATGCCGGCTGGCAATCGCCATATTCTTTTTTTTTTTAAATATATTGCCTATGTCACTCCACAATTAAGATGAATCCAAACAGACTAAGCGAAAATTCATCAAGCCGTGTAGGCTGTAGGCCGGCTGGACCAAAGATTTATACATACATACACACTCGAAATCTGGGGCAGTCGGGCATAAATTGGGTCGTGTGGTGGAGGCACGTAACAATGATGCAAGGACGTCTAGCAACAGCTGTAATTATGAGTATGAACATTTGAACAGGTGTTGTGAATCCTAATTAAAGATGTATCAATCGACCGAGCAGGCATCTAGAAATGTGTTTATGTCAGGTCATTATAATAATGATATCCTGGGAATGGTCCCAGGCCGATGCCAGGCAGATGGCCGTATGTGAATGGTCACATACGGCCATCTGATCCTAAACTAGGCAGATCCTGTACTTTGGACTCTAGACAAGCAAGACATTCGCCTGCGGGTAAGCGAGACGCCTGCCTATAGATAGCTGCATTGCACTGCCGCTCGTCACCTGAGACATTAGTTATTAAGTCTCCTGTGTCCGGCACTGCAGTGGAACTTACATGGACGGCCCCTTGCACAAGGGGCCTACCATCTAGTAAAAACTGATGACTGACTGACCACTAGACCAACGGACGGTCGCAGCCGACTTATACAACGCCGCTCCTACACGGCAAAATAATGTTCATTGAAATGTGAACTTTAGGGCATTCTCTGTGGACATACTTTACATTGACAACGCAAATTAGCACACAGAGCTTACCGTCTTCGTACCTCTCGGTAGTTTACGTCTCTGTTACCACGCGCTGGCCCGCGCGATGTACGCAAGCCGACTGCTCGCTAGTTAGCTAGTTGTCTGACAGGTGTAAGCGCGCTGGACAGCTGGTGGCCTGCTAGCTGTCAGCGATTGGACAGCGTGTAGTAATCATCTCCGTTTAAAAGCGTCATTGTGCGGGAGCGGTGTTGGAGCGGAGTCGTGTAAGTGAGCCGCGACCTTAATACTAAGTTAGTTTTTTTTTATAATATCTTGGGACAATCCACAGACGGTCATCCGATCCCAAACTAGGCAGAGCCTGTACTATGGAAACCAGACAACTGATACTAATACTTATATACTTTTTTTTTGTTAATACATACTTAGTTAAATACGAACCCACGACCCATCGGGTAGCAGCCAGGGCGTCTAACCACTAGACCAACGGGCCCGTCATTTGACGACTTAGTTCAATTTACAGCATGTTAACCGGCAGCAAGCCTCCCGGACCTGCCAGCAAGACCGGTGCGCTGCCGCTAGGGAAAAGTGGAGGCTCGCAGAGCGTCGGCAAGGGCGGGGCGGGCGCCTCGTCGGGGAAGGGCAACCTTCAGGCGCAGGGGAAGGGAGGCGGCGCGAGTGCCAAGGGAGGCGCGCAAGGTGCCCATCAGGTATTACAACACTTTAACGTATAACCTGTTTTTCTTTGCAAGATCAAAATCTGAATTAAGCATGTATGAACAACGGAGTGATGGCTGACTGGTGGTCTGCCAAACACATTTGGTAGGGTTGATGATCTAATTATACCCTACCAATTGTCTTCGGCTGGCCACCGATCTGCCATCATTCCTGCGATCTGCCATCATTCCTGCGTTCATACACATTACATTTATTGTTCAGATTTTGATCTTGTAAAAAAAAACTAAGTATACATCATTACATACTAAATCACATAAACAACGCTGTTTGAAGTCTGCATTCTGTGAACACGACCAAGATCGCGCCTACCTCACGATGAGATCTAAAAAATATTTTTTACGTAGCATAAATAACATAAAACAAAGCTGTACGGCGTCTGCATGCTGTGAACAAGGCCAAAATCGCGCTCACCATTAAGCCTTTGACCAGTAGTGGACGTCTTTCGTTTGATGATGATAATCTAAATTCTAATCCTTACATAGTCAAAACAAAGTCGCTTTCCGCGTCTGTCTGTCATATCCGCTAACTCCTCCGCTGAAACCATGCAACGGATTTTTAAGCAGTCTTCACCATCTGTTAAATAATTCTTCATTGAAGATTTAATTTTAAAAAACCTAATTAAATTTAATGTAAGTAAAAAACAATAGTTTGCAACAACTTAATTACACCCGTGCGGAGCGGGGGCGAGTCGCTGGTATATAACAAATAAATACTGTTTGTAAAGGGCAAGTCGTCTGGCGGTGGAAAAGGAGGTTCTGGCCTGCAAGTGGGTAAACAGGACAGAAAGAGTCCAGTGGCGAGTCCAAAGCCAAACCAAGCTAAAGACAACAATGAGGATGGGGACGAGCCTAAGAGCCATGAGTCTGCCGCTCCTAAAGTTCCTCCACTCAAGATCGTGATACCTGGTGGCGCGAGTGGCTCGGGCGGCAGGAACGAACAGGAAGGGGAAGGTAATAACAATCTCTTCTCTCATTATCATCTCTAAAAAAACAAGCGGGTATAGATAGTAAACAAAACCATCCATAATAAGCGGCTGAACAGATTTTTATCAAACAATCGGTTTGAACCACATTTCACATAAAAAAGCTTCATCTATCCAATCACTTGAGAGACTAACTATAGAACACCATTTTGCATCGAATGATTTAATTATAATAGATATTTTTGTCTTCTTGTTCTCCTTTTAAACTATACAGTGCAATTTAATATTATTTTCACCATTTATGTTAAATTAATATATTACTTAGTAGGTATTCCACTCGTCCAATATCTTTGTCCAAGATTTCTTTGTAATTTGCGTAGTTGATAAAATGGAGGAACGTGGAACGAGCTAATGTGCTGCTATTTTCATTCGACTGATATTGAAAAATAAAAAATCAATACAACTAAAACAAAGTATCATAAAGACACTAATTGTTTTATAAGCATTTATCAAAAATTTCGTCTGGAATTCTCGAAATTTTAATTTAATAACTGTATCTTTGATCAAATATCGGTGTCGCTAGTAAATTTGATGAAGTCATCCAATTTATCCAATCAAATCTACATTGAACAAAGAAATTTGACAAGTGGAATACCAGCTTTATAAATGAATAATATGTATTTATGTGTAGGTGGCTCAGGACAAAGAGGCAGTGGCAAAGGCCGAGGGAGTGCATCGACATTACCATACGTTATTCCATGCACAAGTACCGACACCGGCCAAACATCCGACAGCTCCGATGGCAATTGTGACGATAAAAGGCCTGGCGAAGGTGGAAAGGTAATAAATAAGGTTCTGTATGCGTTAAATACTATTTGTGTGTTTAGGTGTTTGAATTTATTTTACCATTATAATTAAATGTTCATAATATGATGTATGTCTTTATTAGAAATGTTGTAGATCGTAGTTTAAATGTGAAAATAATGTGGTTTAGTATGTACTCATATTTTATTGTCTCCGTAGGCGGGTCAAAGAGTCCTCCGTTCTCATAGAACAAATGACGGAGAAAAAGATAAGGATAAGGAAAGATCGTCTCCCCAAAGAGGCGCGGATAGCCGCTCGGGGGCGAGCCAGGCTCAAGCCAATTTGAACTCTAATAAAAGTCCAATACCCTCAGGCTCTGTAAGTACAGCCTTAAGATTTTTTTCAAATAGGTATTTATTTGAATCGTCTTTGTGCGATTGTTACTAGCTTTCGGTGAAGGAAAACATCGTGAGGAAACCTGCATGTCTGAGAAAGCCTAACTAGCTTTCGAATGACGTGTGAAGTCCGCCAACCCGCACTTGGCCAGCGTGGTGGACTATGGCCTAAGCCCCTTCATCTTGAAGGGAGGCCCGTGCCCAGCAGTGAGACATTAACAAGGGCTGGTATTATTATTTTATTATTATTAGGTATTTAATATACTGGATATCTTATGTGGTCATTAGGGATATGCCGGGCCAAGTAAGGCGAACTATCTCCTCGCCAAGAGCCTATGCACATATTATTTTCCATCCATTCCTAATATATTTCTTTAGCTATATAAAAAAATACTTACTAAATAAATGGAATTATTCATGCTTTTGCTAGCTTCGAGTATTTCACGTAATGCTACTTATTTTCAAGGGTCAAGATAATGATAATACAGTTTCAACATCCAGTAGCGCTGGGCGATCAGAATCATGTAAGTATACTTATAACTAAAATAAGTAGGTATATAAAGTGATATAAATGGTTGTAGTACAGTGTCGCGTTAAAAGCACTCCAGACAGTTCTCCTAACTAGGTTACAAAATAACCTGTATTTAGGAAATAAAGTACTGCGTGCGCCCCCAGTTGGTAACCAATCAAATAATATATTATTTTGTTGTTTTTAAGTGTCATATTTTAACAAATACATTTAACAACAAATAATTCTCCAATACATTTTACAGCATCAAATGCAGGTCACACTGTAGAGCTACATCCACGGAAGCGGAAAATTAAAGCTTCAAAAGATGGTCATTCCCGCGAACAGTCTAAGAGTGAGCAGGTCCAAGAGAGCAGTAGCCACAATATTACTCACTCCAATCCCTATCAAATGTATATACATATTCGGAAACAGGTAAGTCTTCTTTTTCAGAACTTGGTCTTATTATTAAAGTTAGGGGGCCACTTTTGGGGACACCCAGAAAACCAGTGTCGGGGGGCTCACATCGCAAATCCTCTGGCTTTAAGCTGAGTGCATCTTTTTGCTACCATCAGTAACCCAGACCGAGTTGTTTTATCGTGTTTCTTTATAAGGATAATCACAATAAAATTTGGTTTATATTCTTTCTTTCTTTAGTACTTTGATAATGTCTACATTTATAGCAATTTTTCGACAGATTGATCGTAGACAAAAAGGCTTATTTCCCGTAAAACCGAAACCACCAAAAGACTTCAACAAATACCTGATGAATCGATGCACTTACACACTCCAGAGTAATGTGAATCCTGATCCTCAAGTTGAGATTCCAATCAGTTTACCATCACAAATGGTAAACGAATTTATAACCCAAGAAAAAGAAAGGTATTTTTTTTATTATAGTATCTTAAGAATTTTAGAGCCATAGTTCTGCCAGTTATTTATGTACTCATGTATAAAGATTTTAGTATGGGCCATTTCGTCGTACAAAAATTCTTTAGTAATTATACAAAATGTTGATGAAAATAAACTGTAATCTCACTTGTCATTTGGTCATAGACGTTTGGCATATTTTCTTCAATAATATTATTTGTCGTAGCAAGTTTCTACTGACTTATGACACCTGTAACAAGTTTTCGATGAACATTTTGCTCGCTACGTCCTGTCTAGTCTTAAGTAGTTAAATGTCTACTTATGTACGTTATTGATGTTTCGTTAGAACACGACTGCGGATTCGACATCAAGTAGAGAAAGAAAAACTTGTGTTGGCCGTCGAACAGGAAATATTGCGCGTTCACGGTCGCGCCGAACGCGCTGTAGCGAACCAGGTAAAACTTGTATAAAATCTTCTTTACATATTATAAAACAAATTCGCTTTCCGCGTCTGTATATTCGCTTACTCCTAAACCACGTGACGAATTTTTAAGCGATTTTCATCATCAGTTAGGATAATTTTTCACTGAAGGTTTATGTTTAAAAAAAACCTGATGAAGTTTTTATAATAATAATCAATTTATTTCAAAATAAATACTATACGTAATTTGTTAGTATGCGCTTACAAGTAGGTAATATACATTAATAAAAGAAGTAGCTAGACATGGAGTGAGATCCAATGTCTCAACATAGGACAGTTGCACTTTTCTGCCCACACCTTTAGAATACTGTTGAAACTGGTTCGGACACAGTGCAGCATGGAAGCAGCCCTTTTTCTAAGGATGGCATGAAAGTCATCCGTGCGTGCTTCGGCAAACATACCTGACTCGGCTACAGTATCTTGGCAGTCCCAACAGCATCCTAAACATATTATTATATTGAACACGAATGGCATTGAGTGTCCCCTGACTACAGTCGACCCACAGGCTGCACGTGTACAATGTCTTACAATAAGCTTCAAAAAGAGTGATTTCTAGTTCTCTGGTACAACGCGCGAACATACGTGCCAACATATTCCCCCGGACAGCCAACGCCCTTCGTTCCCTCTCAATATCAACATTGTCCTTGAAACCCTCTGAGACCCAATTTTATATAAGTAGAAAAAAAAATATTTTGCTTTGCTAACTATAAATTGCACCCTTGCGAAGCCGGGGCGGGTCGCTAGTTTCCTTATAAAATCCAATAAACATTTAAGTATACTTGGTTGTGGCGCAGCGCGAAACCGTTCGCTTTGCAAACCAAAGGGAATTTTGCAATCCGTCGAGGAGTAACATCTTTGTTTTAGTCGTTCCTTACTGGTTAGGACAATGCAGGCCGTACACCTGATTGTCTGAAAAGTAAGTTGATCCATACGTCCGATGATCCCAATCCGTAGAGTCTGTCATTCCCCGGTTGTGTCGGTCTTCCCTTCCATCCTTGTCAGAATATAGGAAGAGATGCACCTGTGTCTACACAAGCACTTATGCCCAATACCCCGTTTTGTGTTACAGGATCAAAATTGTGACAATAAATGTATGAATATAGGAGTGATGGAAAATCGATGGCCAGCCAAATACAATTGGTAGGGTTGAATATGACATATTGAAACCTACCAATTTTCTTTGGCTGGCCACCGCTCTGCCATCACTTCTCTATTTAAACATTTATTGCTACGATTTTAATCTTGTAAAGAAAAACAGGGTATATAATATTATAGAATAGAATACTCTTTATTTGCACACCAAAGTAAAACATACAGAAAAACTTAGAAAATAACTTAAATTAAGTAGGTACAAATGGCGATCTTATCGCTAATAGCGATTTCTTCCAGACAACCAAGTTGTAGTGCAGAAGTGTTGCAGCGCAGCAGTGTTTAGTTTATAGCGACTATTTATTATCTCCTGCGCAATCGACTAATCGTGTTTATATAATGGGTTGACCGCCGTGGCCGGTAGCCTCTCAAGTCTGAAATACACATGTCCCCGTTTGTTCGGCAGGCTCTTCCTTTCTCTGTCTGCACAATACTTCGTGACAAGGAAGTGTACAATGTATTGGCTCCAGAGCAGGAAGAGAAACGCAACGCGCAGCGCTCCCGATGTAACGGCAGACAAATTAATTCATGGCTCCAAGAAGTCGACGACAAATGGGAGAAAATTAAGGTACTCCCATTGATTTAGATCACTTACAACTTTAAAATGTTACTTGAAAAATAAGCATTGACTTACAATATAGTAATATTGTAAATACTTTCTCTACTGAACATCTAAAATGTCGTTACTTGTTTAGTACAAAAGGTTAGGATTCCCAAAAACATATTTAAAGATTGGGTATTTTACCACTAGTTCACACTCAGGTAAACAAGTAAAATGCATTTTTAACAATAATCAATTAGCTGCCATGATATTACGTAAAAAAAATTGATTTAGCTAAGCTTTAAAAAGGAGTTTGTTAAATAAGAACACTATAGTGTTAAAAAAGATGTTCATGATATCTTTACTATTGCCATCATTAAAATTAGGTTCTGATAAATATTAAACCCACCGCAGGAAGGAATGCTTCGGCGTCAACACACGGAGGCTCAAACTCTACACGCAGTCCAAACCATGGGTTGGGAGTGGAAGTTGAAGGAGCTCGGCATCTGCGAGTACAAATCGACTCCAAAAATTGATCCGACGCATGTACCCCAGATACACGTGTCGAATTTTGACTTGCCCGCTTGAATTTTCAGTTCATATTGCCTGTTTTCATGTAAGGTCATCACGGAAATTAATTCGTGTCGACATAATACTTAGTTGAGTTTTTCATGATCTTAACGTTATAACATCAATTGGTAATAAGAATCAAGCGGAGCTGCGAAATTGGATTTTTAAACTCTAAATTTTTCAACATTCGTTGACCCTTCTAAGATTCTCCCGCGCCCCATATTTTGGGTGTCTCGTCATTCCTATGATCTCAGGAATGACTCGTTACCGGGATATGCCCGAAACTATAAGAATTTATTTGATTAAATATTCTGAGAGGTCTGCCCTGAAAGCCCTTAGAAGATTGTATTTATTGCTATAATTTTTTAAGGTATAGTTAGGTTTAAGTTGTAAATACTTGTCTATTTTTTATTTTAATATAATGAAAGGTTTTCTAACAACAATTATTATTAGGTTTATTATTGTATTCTCAATATTGTTGACGACACTTATTTTAAAACGCAACATTGTAATTAATTTAAGTAGTGAATATTTCTTACTTCTAGGAAGTGACATTATGTATCAGTCTTCTAGCTGTGGTGCTTTAGCACCACAGCTAGAAGACAGCTAGAAGACAGCAGCAGTGGACAACTTTTAGCTGCGAAATATGAAATATTTATTTATTACAAATAGTTGTGGTTAGGGTAATACTTAGTTTATTTATACATATTTGATGAGTACAGAATGTCATGGTGGATTTTTGACCGAAGTTCGTGCGGGTTTCTGGTACGGAAAAATTACAGTTGACTACAATTTATAAAAATATGATTCTATAACGATAGGATTTGGGGTAGGCGATCGCAACAAGTAGTACTAGATCGCGTCATCATTGGGATTGAATTTTGTATAGTGATTGTAGTGGTCCATCTCTGTCGCAGGTGAATGGCACATCGGAGACGTCTGCTTTAACGTACAAGGCCACGGCTTGAAGCATAGTAGGAATTAGATGCATAATTTGGGATATAAACGTCATTCACTGTAACGTGACGTTTCTACGTTTAAAAGGTCATACAGCACCAGCGCGTGCTCTAGCGATTACGTCGCGGCGTCGCCCCGGAAAAAATAAAAATTGCCGCCCCTTAACAATATAATTTATATAGCCAAAATGGCGCGGTATTAAACTAGAGAGAAAACAGTGTAGGAATCAATAAGTTCCTATATTTTTTGTCAATTGACTAAAAATAATAATTTTGAAAACGCAGAACCGAACAACCTGTTGCGGTGTTGATATAAGGTTTGAATCAGACTTAGAAAATAATCGCTCAGATGGCGTTGATGTCACCATGGTGTTTGATAAAATTCTTTGTGGATTGCTTAAATGATAGATTTCGTTTGTCGTGTGATCGGTATCCTAAATTTCGATAATGGGTTCGTGACGTCGATGTTACGATGATTGACATAAATGCAACATCGATGTTTTGTCTCTTAACATCGATAATCATCGAACATCTCTAATAAAGGGACGCTGTACTTTCTGTTGATGAATCACCGATCGAGGAGTGCCCATTAGAGCGGTACCATATACCATGGTCGCTATGAACGTATCAAGCACGAATAAGAAATGAGACTACTATGCACTCAAAACGTATAGTGTCCGACACCCAAACTATCGACTGTACCATAATGTAAACAGTACACTATGAACAAACTGCTCTAATTACAAAGACAGAATATTCGGACAAATAGATATAGGCCGACCGTTTAACTCGTGTGTCGCCTGCGCAGTGGGAGGGGAGCGGGGGCGGGTAACGCTACACACGGAGTCAATAATCCAAAGATTTATCTCGAGATAGACATTGTTGGTACATAATAAAATAATAAGTATCTTTTTTTTAAGTATTTATTTTTAAGTTTTACAAATATTTTATAATAGCTTCATAGGTACAAAATCATAAAACAATAATTAACTCCGTTTAAGAAATATTTAACCACAGATAAAAAATTTATAGGACTATTCGTCACTAATATTAGCTTCATAGGTACAAAATCATAAAACAATAATTAACTCCGTTTAAGAAATATTTAACCACAGATAAAAATTTTATAGGACTATTCGTCACTAATATTCATATCGCTTGAATCATCATCACTGTCTGTGTAGCTTGAGGAGTCAGAATTTTGCAAATTAATAATAAATCGGTCCATCTCTTCATCAACGAACTGGAAAAGCGATTCATCTTGAGATTTATCTTGGCAGTCGTATACCTTGTGCGTTTATCTTCAAGCGTCCGTAACCAAAACACCAACCGCGCGCTGCGAGCACAGCCAGCGCACTGCCCCATTTGACGTAAGCTCTCTGCTCCGCGCACCCCTTTCACCCATCCGCTAACATCTCCCCTCGCTCCCTTCTTGCCGCGCAGGCGATGCGCGAGTTAAACGGTCGGCCTATAGTATTATTTATACTGTGCCGGCAGGTAGGGCAACGGTAACATAAAATGGCAAAAAATCTATACACATCAGTAGTTACTAGCTGCGGTGTCGTACTCCAAATCCTATATTTCGAAAAACTAACACATGCTTTAGAAGACTTAATGTTAACTGGCGTTTTTTTTTATATCTTTTGGGCCCTATCTCATTAGGACGCCATGACGTGACGCCGTGGTGTCTTGAGCTAAAGTGCGATGCAGACTTAAGGACGGCCGTTAAGTTTGGCTCAAGTTGCTGCGCGGTAACCAATTTAAGGTATCAGCGGGGTAATGCCGAGGTTGTCGATTGTCAACTTGACTGTACATGCGCGAAGACGCAATGCACGAACTTCACAGAGCCGCCTTTAAGTTTAAGTCGAACTATACCAAGAAACACAAAAACAAACACTAGGATTGTCGGTTTGTTGTTGTTATTTCGGTATCAAAATTACTCAATTTCTGCGACATCGACAACCATCCAACTGAAACACTATCGGCACTCCATTGAAGCGTTTGTAAATAAGCAGACTTAGTGCCCGGTACACATTTTGTTGGTGGCGCGATAGGGCCAGGTCCTAGGGTGGTTTTAATGAGATAGGGCCCTTAAGGGTCGTTATTGTTATGTACTGGGTTCAATATATGTTTAGGATGCTGTTGGGCCTGCCAAGACACTAGCACATCGGGTATATTTGACGAAGCACGCACGCCATCCTTAGCAAAAGGGCTACTTTCATATTGCACCGTGTCCAAAACAGTTCCAACAGGATTCTAAAGGTGTAGTTTGGGTAGACAGGTTCGACTGTTTGTGTATATTACCTACTGACATAGATTGTAAGTGCAACTATGAATCTTGGTACATAATTTGAAATGAATTTATTATTAATATTAAATCACATGATTTATTGTCACTGAAAAATTAAAGATCTCAAACCATAAACGCACTTGTTTTTTTTTCATTTAACCCTGTCTAGAAGATGCTGCATGTGACAGATAGCTACTATTTTACACCCATTTATTAATTACTAGCTGACCCACGCAGCTCCGCATGCGCTATTTTTACGTTAGCTAAACTTTTAATAACAGACATTCGCATCGAATACATAACCTCCTTTTTTATAGTCGGTTAAAAACTGGGACCCACTTTTTACTTGCTCTCCGAAGCACGGACCCGTTTAGTTCAAATGGCGTTAAACGGTCACCCATCTATTTAATGACCTTACCTAACGTTGCTTAACCCGATCGATTACAAAACCTTGATAACAACTCTCTATGAGTGTTCCCTTACTAATATTTATTATAATTATGAAGAAAAATTGATAAAATCGGACCAAGCGTATAACCAAGTACCCATTTTGACTTTAATCCCCTCTCCCAAAAGAACCATGCTAGATTACGGGATAAAAAGTATCCTATGTCCTACCTCGTAGTAAGATCTCAAATCATGCCAAGTTTCATTTGAATCCATTCAGTAGTTTCGGCGTGATGCTCAGCCGTGATACAGACAGACAAAAATTAAAAAAAATACATTTTCGGCCTCAGTATCGGTTATAGAATGCCCTCCAAATATAATTTTCAAAATATCTTAAATGTACAGAATTGGACCTGTTACAGTTTTATTATAAGTATAGATAGGAGGAGTTGGATTTCCAACTGGAGTTTATGTATTTACATAAACTCCAATTCCCTCCCCTTTGCAAAGCGGGAGACAAGCAATGATTAACACAAGGTCGATACAACCTCAAAAAGGAAGGACACACCTGTCATTACGGGTGGGTGGGTTTGTGTGCGCCGGGCATTCCCGGTACACACGACAACGATATAACGTAGTGATCTGACTGCGCAGTCCGTTTGTGCAGTTTTATCTAACGTGTGTACGAAAATTGTCTCAGATTTTTCTGGTTGGCGCAAACGATCGTGGCTGTTGTAAAATCCCATTCGATAAATCGTTGCGATCGCGTTTGCACAGTTTTCGTAGTGTGTGGACGGAAGTCGTTCAGTATTTTTTTTTTTTTGAATGATAGACACTGTTAGCCGCAGATGGCCATTGCAGTTTCACCGGACAATAGGAGGCGAGCGCTTGTAGCGCTCTAGCCTTTACGGCAGAAGTAGCGACGAGCACAAGGGCACCTCAGGAAGGCACGGCCTCGGCTTGGGCTGTCGCTTGAGAGAGGGCTGAGTTTACCACCGGTTCACAACGCGCCCCCACTGAGAAGAACCGGCAAGAAACTCAGTGGGGTGATGCACGTCGTTGCGGTCGCATACGTACGACACTTCGGCCTCGCCGGCGAGACCGGTGTCTGATAGCTAGTGTAGCATACGGTTGTCGGGGAGGGGTCGGCGCATCCCGGTCCAATAGGACCGTCATAGGGTCAGGAGGGTCGAGCAGTACGTGCCGTGGTCTGCGGCGCGAGTCAGAAGGACTAGCGGCGTAATCGGCGGCGGCGCGGATTAAACTGTTCGCGTGACGGGACGCGGATTCAAAGTAGCGTTTCGACGCTTCTTTGAGGAACTTACGAAGGGGATCTAATTTGAAATCGGAATGCAGATCTACGTTCCGCATGTACCACGGGGCACCGACGGCGCGACGGAGGAAACGATTCTGGATAACCTGGAGGCTATCGATATGGGTGCGGGCGGCGTGCGCGAAAACTACACTCGCGTAAGTCATGATAGGGCGAATGCAAGCTTTGTATAATGTCAACTTATTTCTAAGCGACATTTTACTCCGCTTGCAGAGAAGGGGATACAGGCGACCTAATACGAAAGCCGCTCGATTGCGGACGGACCTAATGTGCGGGCCGAAAGTCATGCGGGAGTCCAAGGTGACTCCGAGGTACTTAACTTTCCTAGTCCAGGGGATAGGGCGATTGAATAGGGATATTGGGGCTAGTCGTCTGTTGGGCCGAAGGCTCCGCGCGGAGAACATATTGGCGGGTCCCCGGGAGAAGACCACCGCGGCACTCTTCTCCGGTTTCACCTCTAGGGTAGACTGGGTACGGTTGAAACAACACGAATATCTCGCAAACCCTTTGCGCACCGATGAGGGGTCCAAGGGGAGAATACAGCGGATGACCGGTCCGAACACGAACAACAGTGTTACATTGCTCTCCATGTGCTTTAAACGTTTTTAAGTGACCCTATTGTGATTTTTTAACCAAAAGTAAGTATTTTTGCTCGCAGAGTTTTCCAATTATTGTGGTTTCTATTAAAGTGAGAGTATTGAGTGTGCGTATATGTTTGAAATAAAGCTTGTACAATATGGTACTGTGACTAGTTTTTATGTTTAATTGCTTTTACAATTACTATAACTGCTTTTTACCAAAAGCAGGAGTTGGGGACGGTTGAAACATTTTTTTGGGTACGGTTGAAACATCGTTTTTATTGAGTTAAGCAAGTTATGAAGTAACTGAATGAAGGAAAGAAGAAGCAATTGGATATAGAAAAAAGTAAAAGAAACACCATGAAAGGAAAAAAGAAAAACGACGTACAACAGGACATCCTGTTGTACGTCATCAGAAGAAGAGGAGTGCTTCTGTCTTGTTTGTATGGCACCGGCACCAGGCATTCAGCGAGCAGGTCCGGAGAAACGTGGCTACAATGCACTATTTGTAAACTGTGGGCTCACGAGGAATGTACAGAAGGTGGTTTTAACCATGTTTGCCAAAACTGCGACTCAGATTAATCGTTATATTTAACTTAATGATTGATTTATTAATGAAAGACAAAGAAGAAAGAGAATTCCTCTTTGTCTTCTTATCGTTAATTATCTTTTTTTTTAGTTTGTTATGTTAAAAATACAAATAGCTGATTTTCGTTTTATTTTTTGTAAATTTACGTAAATTATAAGACTCCTGTTTTGTAATAATTATATAGTTACAGATGACTGGTAATATACGTAGATTCTAGCTAGCGTGCTCTAAAAACTTTAAAGGCTGATTAAAAGTATCGTTTGAAGTATTTAAAACAATGAAGACTGATTATTATTGTCAAAGAGATCCTTAAACAGTGAATAAAACATGTTATAATATTATATTTTGTGTCTATCGCATGTGTTTTAATTGACCCCAATCACTGTTTCAACCGCCCCTGGGATGGGGACGTTTGAAACAAATCGGTTTTTTTTTTCAATTTGATCTACTGTTAAAAATAACACACCTGGAACTAAGATCAAATTGCCCATTAGTAGATCGAAACATGCTCTTTTATTTAACATATCTTCATCATCACTCGGAATATAAAAAGCAAAACTATGGACGATATAAGTGAAATTGTTTCAACCGTACCCAGTCTACCCTACTCTATGCGCCACGTACGGAACCATTGACCCAGGGCGTCGACTGCGGCTTGAAGAGCACGCGTCAAATAGGACATGTTCCTATGGGAATAATAGAGAGCGGTGTCATCCGCGTAAAGGGCGAGTTGGACTCTGCTCGAACGAGGGATGTCGTTCGTGAACAGGCTGAACAAGAGGGGAGAGAGCACGGAGCCCTGAGGGACTCCGGCCTGTATAGGATGGGGCGAAGAAAACGTACCTTCGACCGGTATCGAAAGGTACGATTCGAGAGAAAGTCTCGTATGATGAGTACGAGCCTATCGGGGACTCCTAACTGGAAGAGCTTGTATATCAAGCCGTTGTGCCAGACCTTGTCGAAGGCCTTGGCAACATCGAAGAATAGGGCGCCTGTGTAGACGGGCTTGGGCTGGTTGAGCCCGGTCAGGATGTGCTCCGTGAGGCGGTGCACCTGGTGGACGCAAGAGTGTCTGGTTCGAAAGCCAAACTGCTCGTCAATAAGGATATTATTAGAACTGACAAAGTCTTTGAGTCTCGCTAATAGCAAGCGCTCATAGAGTTTGCCGAGAGACTTGAGAAGACTGATAGGCCGGTAGCTCGCAGGGCTGCTGCGAGGCTTACCCGGCTTAGGGATACCTACTACATCCGCGTCTTTCCATTCGGCAGGAAAGACGCAGTGGGACATGGCTGCGTTGAAGATAGTCACTAAAAGACATATCAGATGGACAGGGAGAACCTTGAGAACGCGATTGGAGATGCCGTCGGAGCCCGGTGCTTTCTTCGGCTTAAGGCCTTTGATCAGGTCTTCCACCTCGGTTTGCGTGACCGGGGAGAGGGATTCGGTGGGAGGGAGTGAGGACCTGCGCTCTACTTCCCTATCCACAAGATCGAGGTGCGCCGGATCGACGGGAGCGGAGCTGGGTGTGCACCGACTCTCTAGAGAGTCAGCGAGAACCTCAGCCTTCTCGTCGTCCTCGAACGCGGGTGGATCGCCTGAAGGGCGGGTCAAGGGGGGCATGGTAGCTACGGTGTCGGTTTTGAGGGATCTCGCGAGCCGCCAGTAAGCCTGGTGTGACGGCGAGATCTCCTCTAGAAACCCTCCCCATCGAGCCTCCCTGAGTTCCGCGATGCTGCGCTTCACGTCCCTCTGTAAAGCACGCATGCGGACCCGATTGGGTTCGTTCACAACCCTTTCTGTAAGTGCGGATGACATGTTTCTCGTCGGAGTTTCAGCTGGGAACTGACGAATAGGTACTGACGATCGACGCAGATATCGTAGACGTGTAGACACTCCAAGGGCGTTCGATTGACTGCGCAAACGGTCTGCGCAGTCAGATCGCTACGTTATATCGTTGTAGTGTGTACCGGGCATAAGGCACTGATGCTGATAATATTTTAAGGCGCCTATTTCATTTCTCAAACTTGTTTCAAATAATCCTTAGGCAAAAACGCTTGCACATTAGGAAGTTCTCGCACATGTAATATAAGACTCCTGATATCACAACCAAACTGTCTAACATAAGGCTCCATTCACACCAAGATGACAGCGGCGCTACGCGCACTTTCAGTGTCTAAAAATTTTAAACTTTATTTACAATACGTAATAGACCAGTATCGCTTAAAAAGGGCAAGCGCAAGCGGCTTCGGGAGTAGAGTTTCCTTGTAGAATTTACCTGAGGAATGTACGAACTAGACACAAGGCGGCGAGCGGCCGCATCGCGCCTCTTCTGGCCGCTGACATTTCGGTGTGAATTGAGCCTAAGGCTAGGCTCATGTTGCCACATACTGCAATCCCAAAGAGATTTTTCGTACTTATTATTTACCGTAGAACACTGACAGAGAGGCGAGGTCATTAGATTAAAGGAAGATAGTTTACTCATATTGCCATGCCACGTCAAAAATTGTGCGAAACAGTGATCCACGCCCTAGCAAGTCGTTCGCGCACATTCTTAAAAAATAAGTATAAATGATTAGGAAAAGCTGATGGTGTTCAATCGGCTGTACCGATTTATAATGAGCATACTTACATAGCTAAGAACCATCTCTATTAAACCCAATTTATACCCATGGAACAAACTAAATAATTATTTTTAATTAGCACAAAATTGAAATAATTGGACTTCTTTGTCCAATAAGTTCAACTGGTTGAACTTAGTGGAACAGGTCAATATTATTACTCCTGCCTGCTACTCGTCAAGTACATGTATTGTGTATGTTGCATGTATTATCTTTTGCTACAAATGCATGTGTGAACACTAGTCAGTGTCTAAAAGGCGCTCATAGCTTGTTGTAACCACTGTTCGGTAAATGATCAGATGGGTAAACAACGTCAGGCAAGGTCAGGTCCTTCGATGGGTGACCGTTTCGTGGCATTTGAACTGAGCGTCTCCGTGCTTCGGAATCGGAGGGCACGATATAAGTCGGTCCCGGCTATTGTCATCGGGCCCCGATCTAGAGGGGTGGGAAGCAACCCCCTCCCCCTTTCAGGGGATGCCAAAATCTTAATATAATACTATTAAACATAAAATCTCGCTCCACAAAGCGCCTAGCATACGGAAGCCTGGTTGGCTCATCTTCGACTTGTTTTTTTTTTTGGGAATGATAGACGCTGTTGGCCGCAGATGGCCATTACAGCTTCACCGGACAATGGGAGGCGAGCGCTTGAAGCACTCTAGCCTTAACGGCGGCCTTAAGTAGCGACGAGCTCAAGGGCACCTCAGGGAGGCACGGCCTCGGCTTGGGCTGTCGCTTAAGAGAGGGCTGAATTTACCACCGGTTCACAACGCGCCCCCACTGAGAAGAACCGGGAAGAAACTCAGTGGGGTGATGCACGTCGTTGAGGTCGCATGCGTACGACCCTTCGGCTTTCGCCGGCGAGACCGGTGTCTGATAGCTATCTTCGACTTGTGCCATACAGTACACCACAAGTAAACTTGTGATGCCGATTAGAGATTTTTAAAATAATTTCGCAAACGCCGAAGGACGCCACTATCATCTGTCCCAGTTCGAAAAAATCGTAGATCCGGGGCTGATTGTCTATAGACAGCAGTCGTTAAGCAAAGCCAGAGGGCCTATGGGCAGCTTGAACAACTCTGACACGAGGTTGGCCACTGAACATAATAATAAAAAATACCCGGTCAAGTGCGAGTCGGTCTCGCGCACAGATGGTTCCATACCTTCATTGTTTACCGCGGATAGAAAAAAAAAACAAAGCGCGAAACTGTTTGTCGAGATTTTTTAGGTTTACTAAAAAACTTCTAGGTATTTAGAAAGATCATTTTATTTTTCCTGTAAAATGTAGATAGACATCTACTTAAATATTATCCATAATTATTTCAGATTTTCCCTTCACAAACTTCGGTGATAGCAGGAGCAGGAACGGTATTTTTTTGACATTTTTTATATAACAGCCAAAAATTACTTGACATAAACCAAAATAAAAATCTGTTTTCAGATGTACAAATGAAGCCCTTTCATATCATACCCCACTCGATATAGTAGTCTCACTTTGAAATTTTGATGAACCATTTCGACTCCTACTAAAAAAAACTTTCATTTGCGATGAGGTCGGGTAATAAAGTTCTTTAACTATTCCAAGTTTCAAATCGATAGCATCAGTGGTTTCTGAAATAGATAGGTGTGTGTGACAGACAGACGAAGGGTTCCTTTTTTACCTTTTAGGTATGGAACCCTAAAAAACTGGTTAAAAGACAAGCCTGTTGAGCACCGCAAGTTGATATCCCACGAAAGCTATACCTAATAACATTGGTACTTCGGTTGTTAGCATGATACAACAACATAGCCCCATATAGTATCACGGGTGTGTGAGGATTGAGGTAGCACACTCTGAAATAGATGTCACAGTCATTTAGTAAAAGTCCTAAAAGGATTGTAAAACCAATCTCACAATTTGTAAAAAGATATATCCAATAGGTAGGTATGCTCACTCAGTTCTTACAGACGACTACTCAGATCCACAGATGTATTAAATTTACATAAGCGAGGGAATACTCCCTCGCTTATGTAAATTCCCGAGCAAAAACCTGGAGCATATAAATATTTTATGTAAATTTAATACATCTGTGGATCTGAGTAGTCGTCTGTGAGAACTGAGTGAGCATACCTACCTATTGGACCAATACTAAACAATAGTTTTACTAAGGTAAAACTATTGTTTAGTATTGGTCTTTAATTACACATACCTAGTGCCGTAATTAAAAAATTACAAATAATTACTTATGCTCACTCAATCCTCAGTTTTATTAGACCTGGGCTTCTAGTACAAGTTCTGATAGTTTACGAGCTCGATCAAACTATCAGTTTTCTCCATAAATTTCACACCAGCGCCCCTAGCGGTAACTATCAAAAACTAGTGGGGGGAAAACTGACGGTTTGATCGAGCTCGTAAACATCAGAACTCATTAGACCCCATGATTTCTTGAAAAATAAATATAGAATAAATGATGCGTCTCGTTGTAATGTTAGGATTTTATAAAATACTAATCGAACCATGATAGTGGTACATGTATTAGAACATTACTATGATGGTGATATTTAATAAATTATAACTTTTTGTTTTTTTTTCTGAGCGTGCTCACTCACTTCTCTCACACACCCTACTACACTACACTAGTATAAGTACTTCAATAAAACCAATATAACAACTTACAATTTTTTTTATTGCTGTGTATCTAATGTGGATGTACCTACATTTAATATCCACCAGAAATATTTACATAGCTCCTTATTATACTTGTTATACTGATTAATTCAATATACCTAATAAGAAAAATAAAAAAGATAGAATAGGGAACTTGCACAATTTTTAATAGCGTACCATTATAAAGATTTTAGGCTAACAACAAAAGAAAAAATATAAGAACTAGTCAAACTTTGACCTCAAAATTCGCTCTAAAAAGCACACTACCATGCAACTTCCTTGACACTGCGCGCTGTGACGGATTGTGAAGTCACTCTGTAATAAAACTCTAGTACAAGTTATCATTGCCATGGAAAAATATCTCCAAGAGCTAATGAAAAGTGACGTCACTTTGAGTTGTTTGAAATTACGTTTAAATTTATGTAGGTAATTTAAAAACGAATCACTGTAAAAAAATACATTTTAGGATAATTCGTTCAGTAATGCTGCACCTAATATAATAATACTGCATAATAACAATGCAATAATATCTTTTACAACTACCTTTTATCATAGACATTTAATTTCTGACTATTATTAAAACACTATTGTAATTTCTCGTGGTATTTTTCATGCAAGTTCCCTACTAATATGGTGATTTGTTCAATTTTCCTCTCGAGATAATTTCCATAATGTTAATTACAGGAGTGGTAATTTTCTTATAAAATAACGATGCCACATAACACCAGTAAATGCTGAAAGACAGTACCATGTAATTATGTAAGAGAGATGTTCATTTCTAAGAGTAACTCTGGTTTGATTGGGTATAGGCCATCCTTCTGGTGGGTCAGGTATACCTCTGGCGTCTAACCACACTGGAGCACATCCCATGTGAGCACTCATTTGTTCTAAATCTCTGCAAACAAGATATTAAAATTATTAAATAAAAAAATAAAATGTAGTAAATTTAATTAGATATTAGTGAAGTTAACTGGTGAAGAAAAACATCTTGAGGAACCCCAGATATTTAAAAGATGTGTCTGATTCCTAAATCTGCACATGTGTGGCAGCCTGTGAGGCAGACAATAGCCTGAGCCTTCTTATCTGAGAGAGAAGAGGAGACCCTTGCCCGGGAGTGGGAAATTATATTTTAATATACACTTGAGAGCAATAAAATCGCACACCTTGACATTTTTATGTCAAGGCAGCTTTTTTCATGAATCTGAATAAATATTAAAAAAAACACACATACTAATTGAAAGTCTACCTCATTACCTTTCTAATGATATCAAACACAGTGTAAAAAAAATACCCATAAGAGGTTTTACGGCACAAAACCCAACAAACGGGTAAAATTACCCAATTTCGCTTAAGAAATAATGAAAATCAAACTCAAAATTCTGGAACAAATTGTTTATTAATAAGGTGTATTCCCCCCCCCCCCTAGCCTTAATTACAGCTCTTAATCGGTTTTTCATGGACCGTATTAATTTTACCATGAAATCTTGTGGTATAGCGTTCCACTCCTCTTCAATGGCAAGTTGAAGCTGTCGGAGGCACGTAGGAGCAGGGCTTCTTGCTCGAACTCTTCTTTTCAGCTCATCCCAGACATGCTCAATCGGATTGAGATCAGGACTATGAGCTGGCCACTCCATCGCGGTGATTCCAACGTCTTCCATGTAGTCGCAAACTGTTCTGGCGACATGCGGTCTGGCGTTGTCGTGCATTAGGATAAAAGCTTCTCCCATAAGCCACGCAAGCGGCCTCACATGTCCTTCGAGCACTTCTTCGACGTATCGTGCAGCCGTCAAACCTCTCGATCTCGGGCCGGTATTCGCCCCAGTGATGAATACAATGTCAGTTTTAGTGTCCAACATTATACCACCCCAAAACATACACGACCCACCGCTAAAAGCCACACGTTCGCTTATAAATCGCGAAAATCGCTCTGATGACCTTCTGTAGACCCTAGAGCGTCCATCGTGACCATGTAATGTCATTATGCACTCATCAGAGAACATAACAGACGGCCATTGTTCATACGTCCAATTTAAATGTTCCCTGGCAAATTGTAGTCTTCTTCTGACTGTCCACCGACTTATACTGACATTGCGAACAACTTGAAGCTCTTGTCCCAGTTGAACCGCATTCAGTTGCCGATTTCTTAAAGACCTCGACACAAGAAAGCGGTCATCACGCTTTGATGTTCTGCGTCGCCGGCCAGATCCTGGTCGTCGAATGTAGCCACCGGTCTCTTGAAACCTCTGGTACACACGACGAATAGAGTAGTTAGTCGTCGAGCAACGTCACTTTGATTATGGCCTGCTTCGAGCAAGGCAATAACTTGAGCGGCTTCTGCGGGCGTGGTATCCATATTTTTCCGTATGCGTTGAGTAGAGATGTTATCACGTTGACCTTCGGTATGCAACTGATTAAAAATCCAAAAAACCGACCCTTATATACTGCGGGTGCAAGTAGTGACAATGCTAACGGGTGAATTTGGCTAATTTGGTGTACGGCTGATTTCTGTAAGTTATGTGAAGGTCAATGATTTTAATTTGGTGTTCTTTTAAAGCTAAGCTTGTATTCTTTAATTTTGCTAAATGATTTGTACTCTATATTTTTAGATATAAGAAAAAAATCAGTAATAAACCAAATTACAAGGGGTGTGCGATTTTATTGCTCTCAAGTGTATATTTTTTATATAACGCCCTGGGTTAAAGGTGACTTTTTGTGTTACCCCGTTTTTCGTCTTCCCCCCACTTACCCGTACATATATATATTTTTAAAGCCTGTAAGGATGTTCCAGTGCTGGGCAAAGGCCTCTCCCTCACTCTCCCACACATTACGACTCAAGCTTCAGTTGTCGATTGAACTTTGATGTCAACTGAAAGTGTGTTATTTAGTATTGGTATTTAATGGTCACTAAAGTTAGGCAATACTGAATTAATCATTGACAGTTATTTGATGGTCAATTACTATAGTGATCATCAGTTTAGTTGTCAAACGAGATACGTAATAGGGGGAATGTGAAACTGCAGCAGGTTGCTTAAACAAATGTAGCAATTGAAATATTGCCTGTGAGCAATGTACCTGTAGAACCAAGATCCTTTTTCTGGGTGATTTTTAGGCATAAATGGTGCTCTCTTTTCTGTTAATCTGACAATTCCAACTAGCTCAACTTCACCTGTCACCATGGATGGCTGACGTTTTTCTTTAGGTCGCATACTTTGATGAACCCACCCACGATTTACTAGTATCACCTCTCTAAACAATAAAAGAATTAATAAGAAAAAAATTAATTAATCTATCAATTATTTATTACTAGTAATTCAAAATCACATTACCCAGAATCAGCCAACATAAATGGTGTTACGACTAACCATCCCTGATTCTTCTTTGGATCAGATACAAGTGAGCCAGCTCTTGATAAACCTGAATGTTCCTCCACTAAAGCCCTGGGTCCAATAAGTATTTCTTTATCATGAAGAAACTGACCTTTTACCTTAACAGGCTTATACTCCATTTTCTCTAGTTCTGAGAAACTGAAATTAAAAATAAAATGCTACTGTATTCCAATACAATATTTAAATCATGGTTTAAGTACAAAATTGTTAAATGTGCCTATTTTATTGTGTGAACAGTTCAAATAAATTATTTCTATATTGCATTTACTGTTTTTTTTTCTTTCCAAATATGTCAACAATTTTTTTATACACAAAACATACATAATTAAATTGAGTATGTAGATTTCATACCCACTTGAAACAAATCTTGGTTTCACTAATTCTAGAGAATCTCCAATGATTTTCTGCAGCTAGATAAACCAAATAAATTCTAGGTTGAAATTTAAATCCATTAAATGAAAACTGTATTTACTCTTTTTCATTTATAAGCCCTTCTGAATAGGTTATGTGTGATTTAATTTAGATTTACATAGTACAAGCAGCTATAGTAGTAATATATATTTGGAACACTGACTCATGAGGTAAATCCACTGGTGTGGAGTTAGTTACGGCTTGCATCATATCAATAACACCTAGCTTCCACTGTAGCCGATAAACCTGCCAACATCCAAGACCAAAGGAACCAACAGGAAGCATCTGAATAAAATAAACACATAATATAAAAATGTACAATGTACCTATATTCGCATATTTTATGAATAGCAAAAACATCTATATTATTTTAACGTTAGGTTATATACAATACGTTCAAGTAGTAATGGTTATCTAATTAAAATGCATACTAACCAGAAGGATCCATTTATAAATATCGCCAGGTTCGCCTTTGCTTTGAGATTTTGTTTTTTGAGCCCTCAACAAATTAGCAACATTAGAATTACATCTTACAGAACTCCTTAGTATAATTTTGGGACTTTTATTGTAATTGACTATTAGTCGATGTGTGAATTTACACAAGCTAGAAAGCATTGTTCTCGCAAAAGTATATGAGATCCCCTTAGGTCACAATTATTCAAGTAAACCAAATCCCGAATATTAGATTCTACCAGTTACCAAGTGGAACCCACAGATTAGATACTAGTAGCTAGCTACAGATGCGACAGCTACTTTTGGGCTGTGTTTGTCATTGTTCCGTTTTGGCGCTACAATCGCACTGTTTGACATTTGCCGGTTACACATACAAAGTAATATACGCATTGCGTATGTGTGTGTGTACTGTACGTAGAATGTTTATAGATATGTATATAAGTAGTGATTAGAAGAAACTATCGATATCGACTACTAGTGATGTTCCATTTTGACGATAGTCTCTTACATGGGACATAATTTTTAAATTTTGTTTGTAATGAAACGAACTTTACTGTGTCAGTGATTTATTTACTTAGGCATCGTTTTCTTAATCTAAATCTTTTATATTTATCAAGGGCCCGTTTTTGGGGCTCTCCCATTTTAGCTATATACTTAGCCTCCACATCACCTTTTAATATTTTATTTATTATATTGCACCAATTATGCACTTGTAATCGAATTAAAACTTGTATAAACAAATTCTTTACTTCATTATTATGTTTAGAGCACCCTAACCAAAAAACCTCATTGTGCTCAATATTTTTCTCACCAAGTTGCTTTTGATATTATTTTTATAGCAATTATCATTTAAATAATTATGCACTAATTGAGCTACGTCCCTGTATAAGATTAAAAGTCTTTCAGTAGGATATGATAAATTATAATTTTTCAAAGTTTTGTATTCCCTAAATTGTATATAAGTGTGAACTTTTTCTACCGAGCTACTTGTGTACGTTTTCAAGCATGAGTTGCACCTTATGGACTTTGATATTTTTCTGCATATGTACCCAGCAGTGTAAGCTGAGCAATGCACTTTAATTTTTTCCATCACCACCTGATCGACTGTTAATTTTTCCCTTGGGTAATCTTGTGAAGAGGATGGAGGTGAACTTGTGTAATTTTCCTTATTTTCGTTATCAGTTTTAAAAAGAAAACCGACATCTAATATGGTTTCCCCATTATCCTCTTCACAATTTGAAAATTTTGAATGAGGACTAAGCACATTAGACAACATTAATGATTTGAATGCATATATAAATGTGTTTGCATCTGGATTAATATTTCTGTAATTGAGGGCCCTTATACGACCGAAAAAATTTTCAAGTGGATCTTGATTTATAAGCCTGGGATAAAAATAGTCCACACTATATTTGTCAAATAATAATTTAGATATTCTAATAAAACTTTCAAGACTTGTAATCCAGCCTTGCAGGGATGGCACTCGTACGAGTCTAGGTTTTCCTGATTGTAGTGCAAGTTTACTACATTTGTCTAGAAAATGTATATTTTTAATCTTTTGAATAGCTTCTGCCCAGAATAAATGATGTGGTGTATTTTTCTTCACAGCTCGTCTTAGTTTCCCTCTTTTTGAACCACCAGGATAGCCATTGACACTATCAAACAAAGTGTCGAAAAATTCAACAACTTCTGCTGTTGTGCCCATGGTGTTTTCTGATTCATTATTCCGTAGATTATCTGAAAATTATATTGGGTATATTTATATTTATATCAACATCACCTGATAATTTAATACTAGGTGCTATTATATTTATCATTAGGATGATGTAGTAGTACCTATATTCAGTCTATTTTCGTATTGAAATTATAAACATTTTTACAATTAACGTTAATCATTTAAAAACAAATTGTTGAAAGGCCAAATACCTAATTAATACTATGAAAATACAAATGCTCAGGATGTATGTTAGAAGATGCAGTAACTAGTTTATAACTATTTTTAATGCTAGTATTAAACAAGTACTCTGTACAAGTATTGTTTATGTTCCAAATAAATAGAATATAAATTATTTACCCTACTTTACTTAGGGTATTTATCTATACTTATAATAAAACTGTAATAGGTCCAATTCTGTACATTGAAGATATTTTGAAAATTATATTTGGAGGGCATTCTATAACCGATACTGAGGCCGAAAATGTAATTTTTTTAATTTTTGTCTGTCTGTCGGTCTGTCTGTCTGTCTGTATCACGGCTGCGCATCACGCCGAAACTACTGAATGGATTCAAATGAAACTTGGCATGATTTGAGATCTTACTACGAGGTAGGACATAGGATACTTTTTATCCCGTAATCTAGCACGGTTCTTTTGGGAGAGGGGATTAAAGTCAAAATGGGTACTTGGTTATACACTTGGTCCGATTTTATCAATTTTTCTTTATAATATAATAAATATTAGTAAGGGAACACTCATAGAGAGTTGTTATCAAGGTATTGTAATCGATCGGGTTAAGCAACGTTAGGTAAGGTCATTAAATAGATGGGTGACCGTTTAACACCATTTGAACAAAACGGGTCCGTGCTTCGGAGAGCAAGTAAAAAGTGGGTCCCAATTTTTAACCGACTATAAAAAAGGAAGTTATGTATTCGATGCGAAGGTCTGTTATTAAAAGTTTAGTTAACGTAAAAATAGCGCAGGCGGAGCTGCGTGGGTCAGCTAGTTATTTAAATAAAGTTATATTTAAACATGATACTTTTAAAAACGCATACTCACTGAGTGCATTAGTGTATTTCAGCATTGCAGCAGTTCGGTTGCTTAGTACTTGAGCAGCAACACTGACTTTCATTTTTTTTACTTTCTTGGGATCTACATGGTGGGCTGTCAATTTCGGCAAGGCTCTTGTGTGCCCTAATTTACTATCAATATCATAAATATATTCAATATCTTTCCATTTTGCAGTGCTTCCATTCCAAATGATATCTTTGGTTAAAAAATTATTTCTTAACCCTTTCAGAAGATGTGGTGGGTCATAAAATAAACTTAAATCATGTCCAGCAATATTAATTGATCCATCTGAAAAAAAAAGTTTACTTAATACTGTTATTATAAAAAAGCTTTGTTCTAAAGTAATTAAAAACTCGGGGCCCGTTGGCTCGAATCGTATCAACAAAAAACTGCGCAAAAAAAAATAGGCCCGCGCTCCAAAGGGTTAAAACCATAATTTACTAACCATCATGAACACCTTTTAGATTCCTTAAATGAATGGTATCTTCTCTAAATTGCCTCATTGCTGTACGAAATGTGGACCCTTGGTCACAAACAAGACCCAAGGGAATTAACCCAGTTAGAGCTACTTGTGATACTATTTGTTTTAATATATTTTGTAGCTCAGCTGATGAGACTGTGCCTTCACAGAAATAATATGCAATGCTCTGTCGCCAAGGAGAACATATTCCCCTAATCATAAAAACCAAAGCATGGTCGCAATAACGCATTTTTCTTTCTCCAGCTACGTCCACAAATCCGTGAATTTTTTCTTTCTTTTCATTAAAAGTTAAATGAGGAGTCAATGCAACCTCATCAAATACTATAGTGCACAGTTTATGTTGCACATCCCAATTTTTGCAACTGTGAGCAATATAGTCAAATATTTTATGATTTAATCCTGGTTCCATTGAAACCTTTTCAGATAAGCGCAGCAAAGTCCTCTTGTTAGGTAAGGCAAACATTTTTTCTAATAATTTATATCCTTTGGGACTTTGTTTCATGAGGAGCAATGCCATTAATTTTCCTTCAACAGTAAACCTTCTGGCCATTTTAGGTTTACCCACTTGTTTACACTGCATTAACAAAAATGTTTTTGCTTGTTTATTTAATAAACTAAATTTGTCCAACAGTTCACTCTTATTTAATAGAGTTTGTGCTTCAGTTAGCCTTTGTGAGGCTGAGTCATGCAAACTATCTGCTGTTATATTTAAAACTTGTTTTATAAACTTCCTTTTCTTTGATCCAAGCCTCTTAATTGAGGGACCTGAAAAGAAATATAAACCTTGTTAAAGTCATAACACTCATTATAAAGATAAACACAAAACCAACATTAGGATAAGAAATAGGAGAGGTTGATCCTTTTGCTTTTCTTATTTTGGGAAAAAGAGCTGGTTTTTACTCAGTATCACTGATTAATTTTCTAAAATTGTATATAAGGCTACATTTATCACACCTACATAGTCTTCGTGGCGCAGCTGCAAACCAGAGATTCTGAATTAAAATTGTGTTGTTGTTCCTTACAGGCTATGACAAAGTAGGCCAACCAACTGATTGTCTGGAAAGTAAGATGATCTACGCATTGGATGGGCATATAAAGTCTGCCTGCACTTGATCTCTCCCCAGTGGTGTCGGTCTTCCATTCCATCGGATTGTGAGAGTAAAGGAACAGAGTGCACTTATGCATTATAATATCTCCAATATAGTTGACTGATCTTGTGAAATTTTTGCTGCCGTGGTTGTATAAGCCAGGAGGACATATTTTTTGTTATCATAACTACCTTTTTGCTCTTGAGATTGAGATTGTTCTGTTCTTTGCATGGTGTCAGGCATTATTTCTATATTAACCCCTATGCCTGAACATGAAGGCTGTTCCAATATTACATCTGAAACATATAATTATGGTATATTATTCTGAATTAATAGATGGGCCCATGGGGCTAGTGGTTAGACACCCTGGCTACTATCCACGCAATAGGTGATGGGTTCAATTCCTACCATGTGTCTGGGTGTTATTTATCTATATTTTATCACCTGCATGGGGAGACTGGTCCCACTACTATCGCTGATGCTGATCCAATTGTAACAACACAAACACTGTTTAAAAATGACAAGCCCACTGAGTTTCTTGCCGGATCATCTCAGTTGAGGCTGCGTTGTGATCCGGTGGTAGCTTTTAAAAGAAATTGACCATTCAAAAGTGCTAGCGTTAAGCCTATTTACAATAAAAAAAAATAATTTGAGTGTGATGGGTTTTGTTACTTTGACTTGTCCTGTCATGACAAAATTCATAGGGAATCACTATAATGGTTTACTCATTCTAATAATAAAAACAAAATCTTCCATTATTTTTAGTTGGGTAAAATACACACCTGCCTCTGCAGTCACTAATGATGATTCTATAGCAATACTCTCATCTTGTTTTTTGGAGTAATTATGCTCCAAACGATTTGTTTCTAAAAAAAAATATACATATTAACATCAAGAAATACAATAACACAATTAGTACATAAGTGTATCAGTATTTTGTGCTGTTCACACATATGTTTACCTCTACCTGGCATAAGGCAGGCAATCATTTAGCCTAACTATTAGATATTATAGTAACCAATTAGGGATTTAATATACACACCAAACTTTAATATTGCTGGCTCAGGTCCAATAACATCCTCCTCATCTTGCTCTTTGGTGTAATTGTGTTCAATTTTGACATTCCATTCTGAAACATTGTATTTTTATTTTTAAGAATACTTAAGCTAAAGAACCTGAATGATTTCTTTTTTTTTCTACTGGGACAATCCAAACACATTCATCAGATCCCAAACTAGGCAGAGTCAGTAAGTACTATGACAACCAACAAACTGATATAAATATTTATATAGATAAAGATAAGGTTTAGACACAAGGTGAGAATCGAACCCACAGCCTATTGGGTGGTGGCCGGTTGTCTAACTACTGGACAATGGTCCCATAAATTTCTTATGTATAATGTTCAGCTGCTCTGTTACAGAACGCTTATGAATGCTGTATGTTTCTATCAGCTGTACATGAACATTATACATAAGAACATAATGGGACCATTGTCTAGTATGTATTTACACTGGAGTTTGAAGATTATTGTAAATGTAAGTTATTTGTTACTACATATTTATTTATTTGTAGTTCAAACACATACACTTGCAATGGGAACGCTGATAGCTACTATAGTATTATAAGAATACTGTATTATATATTATAGTGTAGTATATTAGCGAGAAGCCGGACGGAGGCATAAAACCGAACCGCATAAAACCGAACCGCATAAAACCAGAGGAAGCAGGTTTAATTTCTGTAGGGAGCAACCAATTTGTTTTAGTTATTCCTTACTGGCTAGGGCCGATCCACTGATTGTCTGAAAAGTAAGATGATCCATACATTGGATTGGCATATAAAATAGATCCTGCGCCTGCAGTTGGTCTTTTATCCCACCGAATTGTGAGTAAAGGACAAGAGTGCACCTGTGCCTGCACAAGCATTTGTGCAGTATAATATCTACTGCATAGATGTTTAATAATGTTAAAAAAATAGACCACGATGGTTTAATACGATCTGGGAAACATTAAGTATTCACAATAATATAGTGAAATAATAACTCACCTGATGTACTAAGAGGTGCACCGTGGGCTATTTCTTTACTGGTAAGCAGATAAGGGTAGGAAAACCGAAGTCTTCGGCCTTCACCGTCGAACTGATTACTATCAAAATGTTTTTCACACACACGTTTTCTTAGTAGCTGTTCTTTAGTAAGTCCAATGAGGAGGGAGTTTGTGGGCACTAGGTAAGATAGCCAAACATTGCGAAGCTTATCGTTCTTGGGTAAACAAAAAAGCCGGTGGCTTTTACTTGTTGCATTGCAACCACCAACGCAACATTTATATTGGGTTCCCATGACGAAAGTAACACTATCACCTGCACAATCGGTAAATAACGGAGGAGAATTTGCGTCTCAAGGATCTCAACTCGGGAAAATGCAAGGAAATTCACAAGAAACAAACAAAACGCTCAACTCGGCTATAACACAATGACAAGTCGATAAAGTATGGTATGGCGGACTCAGAGCCGGACCGCGCTTGGCCACGTGACCAAAATGGCGTCCAAGATGGCTGTTCTTATTGCGACATTAGCGCCAAAACGGAACATTTGGAACTAATGCTGTCACTGGCCTGGTGGAACCGTCACAGAACACTATTACCATAGAGAAAAGTAATACTATTACACTATTACTCAAGGAACCGTCTTGTGCTTGGAACCAGTGTGACCGTTTCATAAAAAGGTAATCTACTAAAACATTATGTTTTCAGTACTAAAAAATACTAAAAATCATGCAGAATTATACTAAAATTATACTAAAAAAACCGGTCAAGTGCGAGTCGGACACGTGCACCGTAGGTTCCATACCATTTTTGGACGTATTAAAGTTATTTTTCTATTCGTCTAACACGTCAGATAGCAAAAAAAAACAAACCGCAATACTATGTTTGTTTGTCGAGGTTTTCTTAAGATTACTAAAAAACTGTACCACTTAGAAAGATCATTTTATTTTTCCTGCACAATATAGATAGACGTGTATTTTGCATAATTATTTCAGATTTTTTCCTCCACAAATTTCGGAGATATGGGGGTAACGGTGTTTTTTTTTACGTTTTTAATTATCAGCCAAAATCTACGTGATATAAACCAAAATAAGAATCTGTTTTGAAATGTGAAAATGAATCCTCCGACTCGATATAGTAGTCCCATTCCGACCCCATTAAACAAATACCTTTATTTATTTGCGATGAGGTTGGATAAGTAAAACCTATAAGTATTGCAAATTTCAAATCGATAGCATCAGTGGTCCCAGAAATATGGTGTGACCGACAGACGAAGTCAGACCAGAACGGTTCCTTTTTTACCTTTTCGGTATGGAAACCATAAAAAGAAGTTTCTTATAGAGTTTAGTTAGGTTAAGCTAAGTATCATAAAAACTTCCATTGAGTACGGCGGCGACTCCGAGGAGGACGGCGGCGGGGTTGCGACCCCCGTCCCCGTGAGCACCGTGACAGGTTCCCGGGGGGCTACAATGCGCCCCCCGGCGGTGGGCTCAAAGGCAAGGCACTGAGGGGCCCCTGGTGCAGATCCCACCGGAGAGCCCTGGGGTCCCCCCTCACATGTGCCGATGCGACAGCCGCGGGGGTTTTAGTGGGTAAGAATCTCACATACCCCGGTCGAGCCCCACAGCTCCCGGGGATCTTTCGAAGATTTCCCCCGCGTCAAAAAAAAAAAGTATAAAAACTGTTTTCAGTTTCAAAAAAATTTCGTCAGCATTTTTTAGAGAGAGAGAGAGTACATATCGAAATAATATTAAAACTAATATTTTTATAGATTAGACCTTTGTCTTCAGAGAGAGCGGTGTCACAAAAGAACCCATGGATTTATTTTCTATTTATTTATAGCCTAAACAGTTTCAGGCAATTTAATAATCGTATTAAGATTACAACAACGATGTTATAATCGATAGCTTCTTTTTACTCTTGCTATTTACTCTGAGCTGCTACATACACACATCAAAAGTGTCTAGGGATCAAGCATTTTTGGGCAAAAAAATGGGCAGAAGAACAATGGCGTTTCGTGTGCTTTTCTGATAAGTCTCGTTTTGGTATGAGACCGGATACAAGACGTATACGACACTGGAGAACCCCTGGACGCCAACAGCGATTAAAATCCTGCCAGGAAGTCCATCCTTATAGTGGTGGAACCATCATGGTATGGGCGGGTATTTGGATCGGCGGAAGAACTGAGTTGATTTGGATCAGAGGCAACCTCAACGCTCAAATTTATGCTGAGACGATTGTATCAGACGTCATCGTTCCTCTACAAGTGCAAATCGGTCCCTTATTTCAGTTAATGCATGATAATGCACGACCGCACACCGCAAGAGTTGTTAGACAGACTCTCGCCGCAGCTAACATCAATGTCCTGCCCTGGCCTGCTCAGTCGCCAGACTTGAACCCGATTGAGCATGCATGGGATATGCTACAGAGAAGAGCTCTGCCGAATATGGAGGGTATCCAGTCGCAAGAAGACCTTTTTTTGTTGTTGCAACGAACATGGGCGGCCATTCCACAGCGTGATTTGGATGAACTCATTTTGAGTATGCCAAACCGATGTTTTTGTGTTGTTAGTGTTCGCGGTAGAAACACGGATTATTAATTGTTTAAGTTACCCAATAAAATTATAAAGAAAACTGTTATTTCAGTCTTTTTTTCGAACTTTTGTGTTAGTGGTTCAAATGTCAAAAATCCCTTTAATAAGAAAATGGCAAATTTCTTTATTAATGCAAAGGTGACTTGGTTTATCGTTACTGTGACAAACGAAAACACTTTATTTGATGAATCCTTAAAGAAAATTTTAATTAATATCAATCAGGAGAAAAGTTATTGCAAAAATATATGTTGATCCCTAGACACTTTTGATGTGTGTACATACATCTCTTAACAGTCAGGATCGGTTGGTATGTTATTATGTTCCATTAACTAACCGAAATAACATAGAAGTAGTAATAGCACAACAAATTACGAACTGTAGGATTAGAAGTAAAATATTAATATAAACTGTAGGTACAAAAGAAACAATTCATAGAGTTCCGGTAAACATTAGACAAAGAAGAAACTACACGAGTGAAATTGAATGAATGAATGTTGGTGCTACCAGAAATTTACCAAAAAATATGCTACAAAACGTGGATTTAATTACAATTTTACCAAAATATACTAAAATTTGAAATTATACCAAAAAAATACTAAATCTAAATTGTGGAGGCCAAATTATACCAATTTGGTACCGAATATACCAAAAACGGTCACGCTGCTTGGAACCTTGCTTGATTTCCCGAGACTTATTTCCAGGATCGGTCTATCCACCCATCATCGCATCATAGTAGTCTGTGGCGTCTCCCCGTAACTATGGCAACCTTAGAGGAAGAAAACAATAGAGGGCTGGACACTTTCTTTCTCATTCACGCAAGACAAGAATGCGTTTATGTAGGTTACGTGTGATAGAAAGAAACAGTGTATATGATTTTTTGTCCCTCAGCATGTGTTCGATTTTTCCGCGCCGTGGGTGCGAAACAAATTTGACGTTTGCTCCCACTTTGCTCCGTGACAATTTTATCGTGGTTTTAATATTAAATAAATAACTTAAAATTCAATAAAAAACTAACTGTGACATTACTGTGTGTTGTGGAAATCCTATAAGAATAGTGCAGTGCAGTATTATAGGCTGTAAAAGTGACAGTGAACGTAAAATTAGTGGAGTATCGTTTCACAGGTAAACGTGAATTATTATGGCCAATTTAGAGATTACATTTAGAAACTAATACATGTAAACGACTTATTTAGATCTTATTGCTCTAAATTAGTTACCATTTTACTTGAAAGTTACGTGTAAGATCGATAAATTCTTGTTTTTCATCCATAACCTAAAATTTTCAGTTTATTGATCGCCATTATCAGTGTTGCCTGTGTATAAAAGAGAGACTACCATAAATAAGTGGTAAATTATTATTAAGTGCATCATACACGATCCCACATGCTGGGTGCATCGAAGAATTTCTCAGATTTCCCGAATTTATTTTTATGATTTCCTGAAAATATGGATATTTGTATACTGTGGATAGCAGCAACAAAAAGAATTAATTAGGTTGCTAAAAGTTATTCCCGAATGCTTAAATATTCAGAAATAACGTAAGCGCTCAAGTAATTCGTCCAAGGCTGCGCAGGACGTATTCATTCGTTATTTATAGGCACAATGGTCATTGTACATTTAATCGTGCTTTTACTATATGCATGTTGTTTAAATATATGTATGTATGTTGTTGGTTACAATTTATTGGTAAATTTATCTGAATTATAAATAAATAGTACCGACGTTGAATAGTTTGTTTCATTTGCCCCCCTATTATGTACCTATCTCGTTTGACAACTAAAGTGATGATCAATAAAGCAAAGTGGCTATTAAATAACTATCAAATGATTCATTTGGTATTGCCTAACTTGAATCACCAATAAATACCAAACACACTTTCAGTAGACATCAAAGTTTGGTGGACAACTGAAGCTTGATAGTCACTTTGCTTTATTGATCATCACTTTTTTTTTTGTAGGAATAGTACTGTTTCACCGGACAAGAGGGCGAGCGCTTAAAGCGCTCCAGCCAGAAAGGTTTGGGTAGCGACTAGCACAAGGGCACCTCAGGGAGGCACGGCCTCGGCTTGGGCTGCCGCTTAGAGAAAATGAGTTTACCACCGGTTCACAACGCGCCCCCGCTGAGAAGAACCGGCAAGAAACTCAGCGAGGGGATGCATGTCGAGGTCGCATGCGTACGGATCCCTTCGGCCTCGCCGGCGAGACCGGTGTCTGTGTGTTGATGTGTTTACGACTCTTGACATCGTTGTCGGTGTTGGTGTTGTGTCATGGTCCAGGAGGACGGACATCGGGTCGGGTGGGTCGAGCAGTACATGCCGCGGACGGCGGCGATGTACGGCTGTTCGACGATCTGAGGGACCTGCAGGGTTATTGCGTATCTTTAGCCACCCAAGTGACTATCAAGCTTCAGTTGTCCACCGAAATTTGATGTCAACCGAAAGTGTGATAACATTGGTATTACGTATGGCTTTCGGTGGACATCAACCGACGGTGTACTACGGTGCTCATCACTTGTCTTTTAGCCATCTCTACTTTTTTATCGACATTATGCGACCAAGTTGAATTTCCCCCCGAACCATTATACAAAGAACATTTAGTGGTACTTTTTAATTTGCAGGTATTTTCGCCTAGTGGATATTGGGAGCATAGACAACAAAAGTTTAATAAAAAACCCAAAGATATTGTGAAAAATCCTAATTCTATGAAAAAAAACAAACTCACTAAATTAAAATAAAGTTTTCAAGAAATTCGAGGTGTTTTACATCTTTTCATGCCATTTGCCGCTAAACTATAAGTCAGTGACAAGAGAAAGGCAGCATCCGAAATTAATCAATAATAACTATGTACCTACTTCAGTACATTATAGCTCAATGTATTATCGCGGACAAGAATGCTGTACCAGTTTACAATCAAAATGGTTTGAACGTCGTTACCTACGTGCGCTTACCCCGCCCGCATGCATTTTGGGCCAGCTCGTGCAAGCATTTATCATCATAAAGGTGGTACACCGTTCGTACCGCGAGAGTAGTAGGTACACTCGCGGCACGAAAAAAAATCTTCAACGATTCATCTAAATCTCAACTTCACAGTGCCCCCACCATAGCCCCCAAGGATACACTCCAACCAAATACTTTCTTTAGGTCACAAAAAAAAGTTATAATCCTGCGAAAATAGTTGTCACATTTTTACCTACGTTGATAATGCTTCTAGTCAACGTTTCAAATAGCCGGCTTATAGTGACGATCACCTTCAACTGTATAAAACACTGCTTCTTATTAGTTGCTTTCACGATGGTCATCGCAACTTGGGTGACTATCAGTTTGATGTACACTTTACTTACATAATACCAATTATAGGTTATCGATACAGAAACATCTGTCAAATATTGTCTACGGTGATCATCACCGAGAATCGGTGCTCATGACGTCATTTCAGTTGGTCACTCAAGTTAGGCAATACCGAATGCATCATTTGACAGTTATTTGATAGCCACTTAGCTTTGGTGATCATCACTTTAGTTATCAAACGAGATACGTAATAGCCCCGCTGGCCGCTGCCCAATAGGACATGGGTTCGAACAATTGTCTGGGTGTTATTTATCTATTTAAATATGTATTTATACAGTTTACAAGTATTTGTAATCATTTATCTGGTAACCTTACTAAAGGATCTGCGTAGATTGAGATCAGGTGGTCATTGGTCAAGCGTAGATTGTCCCAAGATACTAGTACTATAGATTTGTATATTGGAGAAATTTACTAAAACTTACCCGGTAAATGGCCATAGTATGTATTATATTAAGTTATAAGAAAGCCAATTTTTGCCTACCTCTCTGGGAAATAGCATATTATTGTTTTTATCTCTTAACTTTTTTGTATGAGGCTAATAATTATGTAGATAATTATTAGCCTCATACAAAAGAGCTCTTAGCCACTTTAATCACCACGTGATATCACCCAGGTGAACAATGTGGAATAGACCTTAGCTACAGCATATATGATATTAAGTGTACATTCACTTTGTAGCCTCCGTCGTGGGTTCGAATCCTGCGATGGGCAACAAATTTGAGTAGTTGTTCCTTACTGGCTAGGACAATGCAGGCCGATGACCTGATTGTCTGTAAAGTAAGATGATCCATGTGTCGGGATTTGCGATAGGACGTATGCCCGACTCCTGTCCGTCAAATTAAAACACCGAGGTTTGGTAATAAACACTTATAATCAAATTGAGAGAGAACAACTTATAATACAGTGGAGTAATCGTAATAATTAAAACATGTCTCTGCCATAGATACTAGCGCGCTGTCATCTTTTTGACAGCCCCTTTGGCGTTCCGAAACCGTGATCCGAGATACGCCACACATGCGTCGGATGGGCATGTAAAAAGTCAGTCCTGCGCTTAACTTCTCCCCAGTCGTTTCGGTCTTCCGTCCCATCGGATTATGAGAGGTACTTATTATATAAAGGAAGAGAGAGTGCACTTGTGTCTACGCAAGCACTTGTGCACTATAATATCTCCTGCGTACATGGCTGATCTTGTGAAAGATTGGCCGCTGTGGTCGTTTCGGCTAGGAGGACATTATTATAACAATCACTTTCGTACTTTTTGCAGACTGTCATAGATTAAGACGATATAATGTAAGAAAAGTAAATGTTGTGTCATAAAAGTGGTTTTTGGTTAGGAAAGAAAATATAATTTACAACAACCTCCGTATTTGCTTTACACAAAGGGTAAAATTTCCCTTACGTGGCAACTCTAAATTTAGTATGTACTTATTTTTCTGTCCTTATCGGCGGCACGCTTGGTATATGTCTGTATTATATTCTGTCTACGATGGCAACTATCGTCTATGTCAAGCGTAGACAGAATATAATACAGACGTATACCAAGCGTGCCGCCGATAAGGACAGAAAAATAAGTACATACTAAATTTAGAGTTGCCACGTAAGGGAAATTTTACCCTTTGTGTAAAGCAAATACGGAGGTTGTTGTAAATTATATTTTCTTTCCTAACCAAATACAACTTTTTTGACACAACATTTACTTTTCTTACATTATATCGTCTTAATCTATGACAGTTTGCAAAAAGTACGACAGTGATTGTAATCGAAAGTGATTGTAATCGAAAGTGATTGTACGAAAGTGATTGTAGTAATGGCCGAAGGGATCCGTACGCATGCGACCTCTACATGCATCCCCTCGCTGAGTTTCTTGCCGGTTCTTCTCAGCGGGGGCGCGTTGTGAACCGGTGGTAAACTCATTTTCTCTAAGCGGCAGCCCAAGCCGAGGCCGTGCCTCCCTGAGGTGCCCTTGTGCTAGTCGCTACCCAAACCTTTCTGGCTGGAGCGCTTTAAGCGCTCGCCCTCTTGTCCGGTGAAACAGTACTATTCCTACAAAAAAAAAAAGTGATGATCAATAAAGCAAAGTGACTATCAAGCTTCAGTTGTCCACCAAACTTTGATGTCTACTGAAAGTGTGTTTGGTATTTATTGGTGATTCAAGTTAGGCAATACCAAATGAATCATTTGATAGTTACATAATAGTCACTTTGCTTTATTGATCATCACTTTATTTGTCAAACGAGATAGGTACATAATAAGGGGGCAAATGAAACAAACTATTCAACGTCGGTACTATTTATTTATAATTCAGACAAATTTACCAATAAATTGTAACCAACAACATACATACATATATTTAAACAACATGCATATAGTAAAAGAACGATTAAATGTACAATGACCATTGTGCCTATAAATAACGAATGAATACGTCCTGCGCAGCCTTGGACGAATTACTTGAGCGCTTACGTTATTTCTGAATATTTAAGCATTCGGGAATAACTTTTAGCAACTTAATTCTTTTTGTTGCTGCTATCCACAGTATACAAATATCCATATTTTCAGGAAATCATAAAAATAAATTCGGGAAATCTGAGAAATTCTTCGATGCACCCAGCATGTGGGATCGTGTATGATGCACTTAATAATAATTTACCACTTATTTATGGTAGTCTCTCTTTTATACACTGGCAACACTGATAATGGCGATCAATAAACTGAAAATTTTAGGTTATGGATGAAAAACAAGAATTTATCGATCTTACACGTAACTTTCAAGTAAAATAGTAACTAATTTAGAGCAATAAGATCTAAATAAGTCGTTTACATGTATTAGTTTCTAAATGTAATCTCTAAATTGGCCATAATAATTCACGTTTACCTGTGAAACGATATTTCACTAATTTTACGTTCACTGTTAGTTTTACAGCCTTTATTACTGCACTGCACCATTCTTAAAAGATTTCCACAACACACAGTAATTTCACAGTTAGTTTTTAATTGTATTTTAAGTAAATTATTTAATTTTAAAAGCACGTTAATCCCTGGTGGTCGGGTCCTGGAGCAAACGTCAAATTTGTTCCGCACCCGCGGTGCGGAAAAACCGAACACATGCTGAGGGACAAAAAATCATATACACTGTTTCTTTCTATCACACGTAACCTACATAAACGCATTCTTTTCTTGCGTGAATGAGAAAGAAAGTGTCCAGCCCTCTATTGTTTTCTTCCTCTAAGATGTCAAGCGTAGACAGAATATAATACAGACATATACCAAGCGTGCCGCCGATAAAAGAGTGGCTACACGGTTATAAACCACAGGCACTAACTTGATAAAGTGGCTATGATTCCAGGAAAAATATCGATATGTCGATATTTTATGTTTAGTAGTCTTGTGTACTACAAGAACGGTGAACGGTTAGGAACCGTTGCGCAGTGCTCACCGAATAGATTCGATTCCCTAATCATAATCTTACATCGGACACTTGTTCTTTTAGTTCAGCTTGAACGATGAACAAGCAACCGTACGAAGTACTACGTACGAAAGAGTCCGGTTCTCATCTTGCGGATGTTGTGTGTTGCCAGGGCCAAAGTTCGGTGGGGGTGGTAGCGGGGCATCTGCCGGAGATTCTTAGCACCCCCTGCTCGACCGTTACCCCGCCTGCTATCAAGGCGAAGAATAGAGGAGCCGCCGGGGACTGGGGCCCATTTGCAAGTCGTGTCTGTCATTGTGTGTTTAGGGGGGAGTTGCCATAATCCCCACGCAGGGGCAGGCGTCTTGGGGATCGCAGTATATATGAAGAGATGAATCTCAAACAAAAGACGCTGCTGCCCGTCTTCTTGATTTCCCTTAGTCGCCTCTTACGATACACCCAACGGGAAGAGATGGGGGGATGCAATTCTAACCCGGCACCGCACGGGTATTTTATACTACATATGCAAAATTCCTGTGACCAGCCCCAAACCATGTGATGATAATGATGATCGTTGTGTGATGATGATCTTCATCACCAAGATATGAACGAAGTTGATGATGTGTGATGATGATTTATCTTTTCATGTGTACTTATGTATACATGAAAAATACACGATGTATTTATTTCAATTTGTAAATAAAATTCGTTTATTAATCGGTTGGTAAAAGTAAACAAAAAGACTAAACTAGTTTTGAGGTTGAAAAAACGACGGATGCATCGTCAACGATTGATAACGACGTCGACAGCTAAAAACATTCTGTTTACGATATAAACTAGTCGAAACTTTAGACTGTTTTATAAACTAGTTTATCGTGGACGATATTACTAGTTTATCGTCGACGATAGACTTGTGTAGTACATGAGAGAACTATTCCTTTTCATTTTTAGTACAACACTCTTTTAGTACTTCGTCTTTCGGTATGTATTCGTAGTCTCTGGCTCTATGAACGAATAGGAATAGCTGACCAGTTATTACAGATAATAGCTGGTAAGCTATTCCTATTCGTTTTTAGTACATCATTAATTTGGATTAATTTAGTACTTCGTCTTCCGCTCGAGACTTATTCGTCTCTGGTTCTGCACGAACTGGTCCGATCAGCTACTCGTTGACACACTCAGAACGGGACTGAATGAGCGGGAATTATATGTACTAAAAGTACTAAAATAATAAATTTTTGCATTTGAAAGATTATACTAGTACGTAGCGCTCCGTTCAATGTCCGAGCAAAATAATAAATAAATAATAAATAAATCTTTATTCATTAACCAGAATGATTACAAACTTCAAAACAAGGTTGGAATCGCCTTTTAAGTGTAACACCTGTGCCAGACGATTCCGCTCTCCCATAGCCATATGTATTTATACATTTCAATAAACCTAGCAGTAAATTGTTTGTTATTGTAAATATTAACATTAACAGACAAAAAATAAAGAAAAGGTAAGTATTTTTTTTTTGTATTCTGTATCTGAATGTATGTTTGCCTATATGTGTGTGTGTGTGTGTTTGTGTGTAGGTGTGTGTGTGTGTGTGACTGTGTGTGTAGTTGTGTGAGAGAGAGAGAGTGTTGATATTTAACTATGTATAAGTATAAATATAATCCAAAAACGTCTCATACGAATGATTCAAATTCATGATTTTTAATTTTTATTATAGGTACTTACGTACAATATAAATTACGAAGATGATTGTAATAATGTTTCTGTATCTTCATATGCTAAAGATTTTAACCAATTAGTTATCCTTAATTTACAAGTACGAGTATCCATAGGATAGATGTCTAAGATTTTATTAACTTTATTATATAAGAGGGCCGATTGTTTAATATACTGTCGTTGAGCAAAAACAGTTTTGACATTGTCTATAGTGAAAACGATATCTTTCCTCCTTTTAGTTAAAATACTGGGATCAAATAACTACAGATTTATGCCTTTTCAGTACTACAAATAAAATATACAATTTTCTGACGGTCAATAAATTACTTTCCATGTAAAGCTCATTTGTGGGGTACATGTACGGCTTGAAATACATCACTTTTAAGAGCGCCCTTTGAGCTCGTTCCACTTCCAAAAAAATTATTTTGGATGCCCCACCCCAGACAAAGACACAGTAACCTAACACAGACTGAGCTAATGCTAAATATATTCTATTCAAAAGTGATTCAGAGGCTACATATCTTAATGTTTTAAAAATCCAATTTAACTTTCTTATTCTGGTAGAAACTAAATCTATATGACTGTGCCATGATAATCTTTGATCAATCATTACACCTAGGTATTTAGTCGAAGCTACTTTATTAATTGTAGAGTAATTGCAATTTATTTCAGGTGAATAATGACAAGTATGTAATTGAATACTAAAGTTAGTAGCAGGCTGGGTACGAATATTTTTCGAAAAACATATATAGTTAGTCTTCTCACTATTGAGCGAAAGAAGGTTCATCCTTAACCAATGAGCCACCTGCATAAGTGCCAGTTCAGTATCGTTATGAACAGTATTCCATGAAGAACCATTAACAACCAAGACTGTGTCATCGGCATAGCAAAATATATTAGCACCTTTAATTTGTAAATTACACAGCTCGTTGATATAAATCAAAAACAGCGTCGGGCCCAACACACTGCCTTGTGGCACTCCGTAAGATATATGTGAGTCACCACTAACATATTGTCCAACTTTTACTTTCTGTTTCCGACCACTCAAATAGTCTTTGAAAAGCAGTAGGGGGGTACCCCTGATGCCTATGTTCTCAAGCTTTTGCACCAGAATGGGGACAGAAACGGTGTCAAATGCCTTTTTTAAATCTAGAAATACAGCAAGACTCTTGTATCCTTTATCTAAATTTTGCACTATTAGTGAGCTTAAAGCTATGACGGCATCCTCTGTCGACTTGTTTTGCCTAAAACCGAATTGCGAATCAGATAAAATGTTATATTTACTCAAATAATTGATTAATCTTTTGTTCATTACTTTTTCTACTATCTTAGATATAGAAGATAGTACTGAAATAGGACGATAGTTGTTAACATCGTTTTTGTCACCATTCTTGTATACCGGAGTAATAAGAGCATTGCAGGAAATACGCCCAGTTTGAAGCATACGGGCCCGTTGGTCTAGTGGTCAGACACCCTGCCTGCTAATCGATGGGTCGTGGGTTCGATTCCCGCCAAGTGTCTGGGTGTTGTTTATCTATTTAAGTATGTATTTACAAAAAAAAAAAAGTATATAAGTATTAGTATCAGTTGTCTGGTTTCCATAGTACAGGCTCTGCCTAGTTTGGGATCGGATGACCGTGTGTGGATTGTCCCAAGATATTATTATTATTATAGATTGACCAGATGACATATAATTGGAGTAACTTCGTTTATGGCAAGTTTTAAAAAACTAGAAGGTATATTGTCCCAGCCTGGAGCACTGCTAGATTTCAACGAATTAATCACATCATGTATTTCCATTGGGTCTGTGTCCAGTAAGGCAAAAGATGAAAGCTGAATATGACGCTGGACGTCGCTGGACGTTCGAGGTGTGGGCTCTTTGAACATCCATTGAGGAAGGCGACGGGGTTGCGACCCCCGTCCCCGTGAGCACCGTGACTGGTTCCCGGGAGGCTACAATGCGCCCCCCGGCGTCGGGCTCAAAGGCAAGGCATTGAGGGACACCTGGTGCAGATCCCACCGGAGAGCCCTGGGGTTCCCCCTCTCATCGTTCTGTTTTCCACTTGCATCTGATAGTCGTGTACCCATACTTCTTCATACTTAGTACATCGAGCGGTTTCTTGCACATCGTTCAAGCTGAATTAATAGAGCGAGTGTCCGATGTACGATTAACGGTTGGTGGTTAATCAACGTTGCGGAATGGTTCCTAACTGTTCACGGTTCTTGTACTACACACAAAAACTAATTTGAACTTTCAGTGTGTTTAGAACTCCGGCGTCCGGTAAACACGCATCTCGGGATTGGTCGTCGACGCATTTTCGGTTGACGAAACGAGGCCGTTTATCGTCCACGATAAACTAGTTTATAATACAGTCTAAAGTTTCGAGCAGTTTATATCGTAAGCAGAATGTTTTTAGCTGTAGACGTTGATCGTCGACGTCGTTGTCTATCGTTGTCGTTGTCGTTTGGTCAACGACGAAACTAGTGTAGGCTTCTCGTTTACGTTTACCAATCGATAGATCAATGACTTTAATTACAAATTGTAATCAGTATATTTTCGTGTAATTTTTCATGTGTACTTCTGCACTCCATCATCACCAGTGGCGTGCAGTCCATATAGGCAAAAAGTGTTTGCCTACCCTGTGATTTCCGGAACAATACAAAAATAATTTATCTGCTCAATAACATTTTGTTTTGAATTATTTCATCATTATAAATAAGCAAAAGCTCGCGAAAAACGGGCATTAACCTATTAAACTAAGCGGAGATTTAAATTTCCCGCGCGCCAAACCGCGAGGACCGCTAATCAAAATTTTAAGATTTTATGATCGAAACTCCCACACATTCACAGATTTTTTTTCTAACAAACTTACACACACCAGTAGGCACGCCGACCATTCAAACAGTATAAATGTCACGCACACCATGCAAAAATAGACAGTGCCTCTCGGGTGTGCTCGGGTCTGCTCGGGTGCTCTCGGCAGCAATGACGACCTTGGAGGAAGGACTAAAGAAATGTTGACCAATAGCAGCTCAATCTTAGCAATTACTAAGTAGAAAATGGAAGTGGTAACGTGTGATCGATGTTCTGGCCAAGTGTGTATAGAAAAATTAAAATTTCACGCGTTTTCGACACGATAAATAATCTAAAATATTTAGATTTAAAGTATATTTACAATCGGTTAGCCAGCTGGAAACATCGAATCTAAATATCATTTAATTTTTTGATATTTTGAGGTGGCATATTTATAATCATCTTAATGTATGTGTACAAGCAAGACAAGTAACTCGCAAGTCATATTTGTAAGTTTTTTTACTCTATTATTGTTTTTATTGACTGTGTAGTATGTCTGGTTCTTTAAGACGCTCTGCCGCCTAAATGGCTGGATGGATTTTAACATAGGTACTTCCTACGTGTCGTCTTAGTAGTGGAAGTGAGATAGAATATATATTTATTCGAAATAAAACCATAAGTATTAGGTACTCATCAAATGTTTTGTGTTCACATCATTCATTAATGTCAATTTAGGTCCCCGTGGGGTGTCCGGGTAAGAATAGCACCCACCCATCTCCTTCCGTTGGGTGTCCGTATAAGGCGACTAAGGGAAAACGAGAAGACGGGCAGCAGCGTGTTTTTATTGGATTACCTACCACCTTTACTGCGATCCCCAAGCCGCCTGCCAAGCGTGGGGATTATGGCAACCCCATTCATTATCACCACTAACACTAACACTATTCATATGTTTATCACCATCATCACACATTTTCACTGTTCATCATCATCATCATTCACATCCTCATCACCATTATAACACATAATCACCATCATCACCATTCATATCTTCATCACCATTCAACATCATCATTCACATTTTCATCACGTTCATCACACAACTATCATCATAATCATCACCATCATCATCTATATCATCATCATTGTTCGAATTGAAGACGCCACCACCCCACGCATTTCAGCCATTTAATTATCTTGTTTTTTTTTAAATGAAACTAATTTTACGGATTATATCGCGCATTATATTTCAATGTGTAATATTCGCGTAAGTATCAGAAATCATTTTGTTTTTTTTGTTAGCTTTATTTGTTTACATACTGCGTCATACAACAATAATATTTCAAAAACTATTAAAATCACAAACGTTACATAATTAATATTCAATAATAACCTAATCCTCATGTTCTTTAACATTCATATAGGTATGCATATCTTCTAGGCTTGTTTTTGCTCGGACATTGAACGGAGCGCTACGTACTAGTATAATCTTTTAAATGTAATAATTTATTATTTTAGTACTTTTAGTACATATCATTCCCGCTCATTCAGTCCCGTTCTGAGTGTGTCAACGAGTAACTGATCGGACCAGTTCGTGCAGAACCAGAGACTACGAATAAATCTCGAGCGGAAGACGAAGTACTAAAGGAATCCAAATGAATGATGTACTAAAAACGAATAGGAATAGCTGACCAGTTATTGCAGAGCTAGAGACTACGAATAGTCGAATACATACTGAAAGACGAAGTACTAAAAGAGTGTTGTACTAAAAATTAAAAGAATAGTTCTCTCATGTACTACACAAGTCTATCGTCGACGCATTTTCATTCGACAAAACAAGACCGTATATCGTCCACGATAAACTGTTTTATAAAACAGTCTAAATGGGGCTGGTGTACTCCACCAGAGTAAATCCATATCTTGGTGATGAAGATCATCATCACATCATCACACAACGATCATCATTATCATCACATGGTTTGGGGGCGGGGGGTTACTGGTCACAGGAATTTTGTATATGTAGTATAAAATACCCGTGGGGTGCCGGGTTAGAATTGCATCCCCCCATCTCTTTCCGTTGGGTGTATCGTAAGAGGCGACTAAGGGAAATCAAGAAGACGGGCAGCAGCGTCTTTTGTTTGAGATTCATTTCTTCATATATACTGCGATCCCCAAGACGCCTGCCAAGCGTGGGGATTATGGCAAATCCCCCCCTAAACACACAATGACAGACACGACTTGCAAATGGCCCCTAGTCCCCGGCGGCTCCTCTATTCCTCGTCTTGGTAGCAGGTGGGGTAACGGTCCAGTAGGGGGTGCTAAGAATCTCCGGCAGATGCCCCGCTACCACCCCCACCGAACTTTGGCCCTGGCAACACACAACATCCGCAAGATGAGGACCGGACTCTTTCGTACGTAGTACTTCGTACGGTTGCTTGTTCATCGTTCAAGCTGAACTAAAACAGCAAGTGTCCGATGTACGATTAAGATTACCGAATCTATTCGGTGAGCATTGCGCAACGGTTCCTAACCGTACACCGTTCTTGTAGTAGACAAGACTACTAAACATAAAATATCGACATATCGATATTTTTCCTGGAATCATAGCCACTTTATCAAGTTAGTGCCTGTGGTTTATAACCGTGTAGCCACGGTGTAAGGACAGAAAAATAAGTACATATTAAATTTAGAGTTGCCACGTAAGGGAAATTTTACCCTTTGTGTAAAGCAAATACGGAGGTTGTTGTAAATTATATTTTCTTTCCTAACCAAAAACCACTTTTTTGACACAATATTTACTTTTCTTACATTATATCGTCTTAATCTATGACAGTCTGCAAAAAGTACGAAAGTGATTGTTATAATAATGTCCTCCTAGCCGAAACGACCACAGCGGCCAATCTTTCACAAGATCAGCCATGTACGCAGGAGATATTATAGTGCACAAGTGCTTGCGTAGACACAAGTGCACTCTCTCTTCCTTTATATAATAGGTACCTCTTCTAATCCGATGGGACGGAAGACCGACACGACTGGGGAGAAGTTAAGCGCAGGACCGACTTTTTACATGCCCATCCGACGCATGTGTGGCGTATCTCGGATCACGGTTTCGGAACGCCAAAGGGGCTGTCAAAAAGATGACAGCGCGCTAGTATCTATGGCAGAGACATGTTTTAATTATTACGATTACTCCACTGTATTATAAGTTGTTCTCTCTCAATTTGATTATAAGTGTTTATTACCAAAGCTCGGTGTTTTAATTTGACGGACAGGAGTCGGGCATACGTCCTATCGCAAATCCCGACACATGGATCATCTTACTTTACAGACAATCAGGTCATCGGCCTGCATTGTCCTAGCCAGTAAGGAACAACTACTCATTTGTTGCCCTTCGCAGGATTCGAACCCACGACGGAGGCTAAAAAGTGAATGTACACTTGTGCTAGTCGCTACCCAAACCTTTCTGGCTGGAGCGCTTTAAGCGCTCGCCCTCTTGTCCGGTGAAACAGTACTATTCCTACAAAAAAAAAAGTGATGATCAATAAAGCAAAGTGACTATCAAGCTTCAGTTGTCCACCAAACTTTGATGTCTACTGAAAGTGTGTTTGGTATTTATAGGTGATTCAAGTTAGGCAATACCAAATGAATCATTTGATAGTTATTGAATAGTCACTTTGCTTTATTGATCATCACTTTAGTTGTCAAACGGGATAGGTACATAATAGGGGGGCAAATGAAACAAACTATTCAACGTCGGTACTATTTATTTATAATCCAGACAAATTTACCAATAAATTGTAACCAAAAACATACATACATATATTTAAACAACATGCATATAGTAAAAGCACGATTAAATGTACAATGACCATTGTGTCTATAAATAACGAATGAATACGTCCTGTGCAGCCTTTGACTTTGAATTACTTGAGCGCTTACGTTATTTCTGAATATTTAAACATTCGGGAATAACTTTTAGCAACCTAATTAATTCTTTTTGTTGCTGCTATCCACAGTATACAAATATCCATATTTTCAGGAAATCATAAAAATATATTCGGGAAATCTGAGAAATTCTTCGATGCACCCAGCATGTGGGATCGTGTATGATGCACTTAATAATAATTTACCACTTATTTATGGTAGTCTCTCTTTTATACACTGGCAACACTGATAATGGCGATCAATAAACTGAAAATTTTAGGTTATGGATGAAAAACAAGAATTTATCGATCTTACACGTAACTTTCAAGTAAAATAGTAACTAATTTAGAGCAATAAGATCTAAATAAGTCGTTTACATGTATTAGTTTCTAAATGTAATCTCTAAATTGGCCATAATAATTCTCGTTTACCTGTGAAACGATACTCCACTAATTTTACGTTCACTGTCACTTTTACAGCCTATAATACTGCACTGCACGATTCTTATAGGATTTCCACAACTCACAGTAATGTCACAGTTAGTTTTTTATTGAATTTTAAGTTATTTATTTAATATTAAAACCACGATAAAATTGTCACGGAGCAAAGTGGGAGCAAACGTCAAATTTGTTTCGCACCCACGGCGCGGAAAAATCGAACACATGCTGAGGGACAAAAAATCATATACACTGTTTCTTTCTATCACACGTAACCTACATAAACGCATTCTTTTCTTGCGTGAATGAGAAAGAAAGTGTCCAGCCCTCTATTGTTTTCTTCCTCTAAGATGTCAAGACTCTTATCATGGATTTTTAGGGTAGAACAAATTATTGAAGACATTTTCATTCACCCTTAGTTATGTTTTTATCCCTCTCACACTTTAACTAAAATTGCCATGATTAACACAAAAAATCCCAACCCCGATTGTGAGAATTGTGATAAGCCAAGATTTCGCAACGTTCGTTGGGGTTCTCCTGACAGACTTTACATGAATTATAAGAAAAATTACATCCACATCAACTTGAGTACTGTCTATGGACGTCAGTAATAAATTATATAGAAATCATATTCCTAAACCAGCCCTTCACTACCCTGATTGTTGGTAGCTGCCGTTTTAACATTATGGCAACTCTCATTGAACACAATATGGCTGCTCCGTCATATGTTTTCTACCACTTCGTTCGGGTTTTTAAAAGATCAAATAAAACTGTATTCTCATTAGATTCGCTATTTAAACAATGTAACATGTTGTACACAATTGTAGAAGTTATATATAATATTTTCAAAGCTATAGGGGTACTCTACTACAAATACGGCTCTTCTACGAAACTATAAGGTTTCGCTACGTGATAAAATCAGAAATGAACAGACAATGGAGGATGGATGAATATGCTTAGGCATAGCTAACTGAATTGCTTGCTCGGGTTTTCTAATAAGCCGACCGTAAACACCCAAGTCTCTGTGCTTTAAGTTATCACTGACAGCACACGATTTCCCGAACGCTGCCCTTACCTACTATAAAATATGTTATATATGATATATTCCTATCTTATAGGTTTTTTTTTTTCCGTTAAATACGTAATCCGTAAGTATTTATCCTAAACTTAGATCCGTCGTGGTCACCCCAATGAAAAAGACAAAAAACATAACTGAAATGATTCAAGGCCAAATTTCTTGTCTTCAAGACATTATTTGCGTTGCATCCTCCATGTGTATCTAACCTCCTTGGTCTATGTATTTCCATCTGTGTGACTATTAAAATTTTACGAAAATAAATACCTCGAAAAAATACTGAATAACAAAAAAACCAGGGGTTAAATAAACCTCAAAAAGACTGAACCTAAGTTTTGTTTATCAAAGTTTTTTTGATGATTTCTACAAAAACTGTACTAATTGCCTGCAATTTTTTAACTTTTATTTTACAGATTTTCCGGCAAAATTTAAAAAATTGCCTAGTCAGTGTTTGTGTGTGTGTTCATCCCAGGATTTTGTTCATACGCAAAATTAGTTCATACCTAAGGAAGGACCTAACCACCCATTCGTACAACTAAAAACTTAAAGTCCAGACTCTGTTTATTTGATTATGCATTGTGTAGCTAGATAACAATACAACGCAGCATCCTGTAATGTCTTGTCTCTAATTTATTGATCCATGCCACAGGAGATTCCACTGGAGATAAGCCGTATTGTACGCTATACTGGCTACCTGTCCAATTTATATTCGACAAATAAAGTGAGTTAGTGAGCATAGATAATACACTAGTTAGTGAGGGTAGTCAAAGAGGAAATGACTGAAATGGAAGCAGAAATAATTTTTTTAAGCCCATCCGAATGTGTTGATGGCATTGAAGATGGCATTAAACACAAATCAATGAGTATATAAGTATTAACACAAATGATGACGATGATTGATGGAAAAGTGTGCACTTATCTATCAGAAGCTCGCTCCAGTGCTGCATGTTACTTGTGTTTGGCGAAAACCATCTCAGATGAAAGATCTCGATACAGTACCTATTGTGTAATGAAGTGTCATCTGATATGGCTAAGTTTGGTTTGTCACATTTGCATGCTCAAATTAATAGAATGGAATATCTTTTGCACATAGCATACCTTTTAACCCTTTGACCGCCATGTAAAATTTCACGTGCCGTGCCACCAGCAGCGCCGCGACCATATTACAAACCATTTATCGTACGATTGCCTAGTGATGTGCCACGTAAAATATACAGTCATCGATAGAATGTATTAATATTAAATATTTTGAAGTGAATTGATGGTTAACTTACGTTTAATCCTTTTAATATTTAGAAATAAAACATTGTGTTTATAGTTTTAGAGACCTATAACAAGAAAGTTGCTTTTTCTTTTAAATTCGAAGTAACATTTTAGTAACGTTTTTTTAAAAGCATCGAACTTTTGGCGATACTATTGGACGCTTTAAAGCGTCATTGGCAGCAGCAACCTCAGAGAAAGTACCAAAGGAGTTAGTATCGCGTCGATTCCCCGAACAAATTTTTCGTGGCACTTTTGCGGGGTGCGGGAGGCGAAGTAAACACACACAGATACACTTTCACGCATACCCACACTATAGTAAACTCGCAACACATTCAAAAATACACGCACACAAATAAAGAATGACCTGACCATATGAACAAAAATTTGGCAGAGGGGGTTAGCGCATTATGCTCTCTCCAGTGGTATCTCCTCTAAGGCAGCAACAAGTCTTTTTATGAGATGTACTTAAAACTACTGGTGTTGTGAATTTTAGCTATCGACTTTTATAATATGAATGTATTATTTAATTTAATTAATAATAGACAGACAACACCACGGTCAATTAAGTCAATGATGTTATTATTACATAAAATGAAATGCATCAGGGTCCATTTTATGTTACAACTAGCTGACCCACGCAGCTCCGCATGCGCTATTTTTACGTTAACTAAACTTTTAATAACAGACATTCGCATCGAATATATAACCTCCTTTTTTACAGTCGGTTAAAAACTGGGACCCACTTTTTACTTGTTCTCCGAAGCACAGACCAGTTTAGTCCAAATAGCGTTAAATGGTCACCCATCTATTTAATGACCTTACCTAACGTTGCTTAACCCGATCGATTACAAAACCTTGATAACAACTCTTTATGAGTGTTCCCTTACTAATATTTATAATTATGAAGAAAAATTGATAAAATCGGACCAAGCGTATAACCAAGTACCCATTTTGACTTTAATCCCCTCTCCCAAAAGAACCGTGTTAGATTACGGGATAAAAAGTATCCTATGTCCTACCACGTAGTAAGATCTCAAATCATGCCAAGTTTCATTTGAATCCATTCAGTAGTTTTGGCGTGATGCGCAGCCGTGATACAGACAGACAGACAAAAATTAAAAAAATTACATTTTCTTCCACGTCTTCCACCTCGGTTTGCGTGACCGGGGAGAGGGATTCGGTGGGGGGGAGTGAGGACCTGCGCTCTACTTCCCTATCCACAAGATCGAGGTGCGCCGGATCGACGGGAGCGGAGCTGGGTGTGCACTGACTCTCTAGAGAGTCAGCGAGAACCTCAGCCTTCTCGTCGTCCTCGAACGCGGGTGGGTCGCCTGAAGGGCGGGTCAAGGGGGGCATGGTAGCTACGGTGTCGGTTTTGAGGAATCTCGCGAGCCGCCAGTAAGCCTGGTTTGACGGCGAGATCTCCTCTAGAAACCCTCCCCATCGAGCCTCCCTGAGTTCCGCGATGCTGCGCTTAACGTCCCTCTGCAAAGCACGCATGCGGACCCGATTGGCATCGGTGGGGTAGGAGTCGTACGCGCGAATAGCCGCGATTTTAGCGCGGACTAATTCCTTAATGTCATCGGGCAGCTTGAAGCGCACAGTGTAAAAGTTGTCCGCTTCAACCTGCCGGTAGGACTGGCTGATGGCCGATTTGAGATGATCGGTGAAAGCGCCGATCGCTTGGTCGGTGTCCTGAGGGGACGAGATTTGCGCCGGGAAGCGGGCAAGATTCGGAGAGTCGGCATCGGCTAAACGGGTGTTTAGCTGGTGCCAGTCCAGGGGGGCAATTCAACTAACATAAATGTTGACTGAAACGAAACTAAACCATAGCGTTTGACTGTTTTCGTATTCTACTAAGTGCTAACGATCGACGTTAAGTTTAGATTCAGTTTCAGTCAACGATCGGTTTAAAATTTAACAAGTTGTATTCTGTTAGAACACGAACTAAACGTAAACGTAATCGAAGCTAAGCGCTCCATCTGTCAAAATTAACGGTTGAACTTACGTTAATGTGCCTAGACTTTTTCTCAAACGAAACTAAACTGTTAGTGTTTCAAAGTCTGCTATCAAGTTTGTTTAACTTTTAATCCAACTTAAAAATGATGTTTTACATGAACGTTATTGAAATTGCCCATGAGGCTGATTTAAGAAAAGTTAGACGTAGAAATGTTCTTTCGAGACTTCGCAACTGTGCTTTCAACTTAACTGATCGAGAATTTATAAAGTCATACAGACTAAATAAAAGCCTGGCAAGATCCCTTATTGCGGAGATCAGCCCGTATATGCCAGCCCGACTTCGTACCGATAGCATTGATACGGAGACAAAGGTAAGAATTTAACGTATTATTAAATAAAATTTTATTTGATATTGCTAACAAATACCAGTAAAACCCAGGCAAAAGCAAAAAAAATAAAAAATGTATGTGTTTTTAGATCTTGGTGGCACTAGCATTCTATGCGACAGGCTCATACCAGACACTAGTTGGTCAAACAGTCTCATTCAATATCACAACCTTCTGTTTCTCGGGCTATATATCAAGTAACAGAGGTGCTTAATTTACCACACATTTTTAAAAAATATGTGAATTTTCCTTCTTGTAAAGAAGACCGTGATGATATAAAAAGGAGGTATGTAGATCACATTGTTAATTTAAAGTACTGAACTATCAGTTTTTGTCAAAGAAAAATTTAATGCAATATTATTTGCAGGTTCTATAATAAATTTAATGCTATAATGTTTGTTTGCAGGTTCTATAATAAATTTGGCATGCCTGGTGTTCTAGGATGTATTGATGGCACACATGTAGCTATAGTTCCACCATCAGAACATGAAGAAAGATTTTATAGCAGGAAAGGTTATCATTCCTTAAATACCTTAATTGTAAGTTCTTTATTAATATTTTACTGTATATGTACTGAAGATATAACAAATATATAGGTATAGCAGTGGCGTGCACTGAAAGCAGGCAAAAATATCTGCGAGTTATTTATGCTTTATGCTATTTATTCGTGTTCCAGCACAAATATTCTTAAATTTACCAATATTACCAACATATTAGTTTACCGTTTACATTAAAGAAGTTTGTTTCAGATTTGTGATTGTGATGCTAGGATAATGTGCGTTGATTCAGTACTGCATGGAACAACAACCCACTACAAAACGCATTAGACAGAGTACTCAATACTTCTGCAGAAGATTTTTATTTACTAGGTACTTTGTAGATTAGTTGCACACATTGTTTTGAACCTTTGATTGAATGTTGTAAATTCTAAATAATAAAATATTTCCTTCCAGGTGATTCTGGATATCCATTGAGAAGGCTTATGATGACCCCAATATTAAATTCTACTCCCAACACTCCTGAAGCATTCTATACTGACATGCATATGACAGTGAGGAATGTTGTGGAGAGGGGTATTGGTATTTTAAAAGGACGATTTAGGTATGCAAACTATTATACATTACAGTAAAATAAAAATATAAACAATTTATTATTAATTATTTATTGTAAGATTACATACATGATATATATTACAGGTGTTTATTATTGGATAGAAAGCTTCACTACAAGCCTAGAGTTGCAGCAAAAATGATTAATGCATGTTGTGTCCTGCATAACATAACGCTTCAAACTAATCAGGAGCCAGATTATACTGAAGAGGATTTAGAAGCATTAGAACAAGAAGAAATTCAAAGAGCAAGGGATGCAAGCATTGATGCTGCTCGCCTAGCAATAATGGAACGAAGAAGGACAAGACATAATGGTCAATTACAACGAGGGTGTATCTATCAACAGGATTTGGTGTCCCGCTTGTGGAGACAAAGAAATCAAAACTAGAGTAATTTTTGTATTCATATACATATTTTGTATATTGTATGGTACTGGGTATATCAGGATCGGGGGTGTAAATAGTAGTCTTTACATTACTAGTTCTTAAAGTGTCATTTTTTACCCGACTACGGAACGGAGGGAGGGTTATGATTTTATCAAGAATGTATGTATGTTCATCTGTTCCCGCATATATTCTAATCTACTTAACATAATTTGACAAGTAGGGTGTCGTTAGAAGCGTCTTGATTGTCCGCTGGTTATAGGCTATATAATATCACATTATTAGACTGCGATTTTATCCATAGTCGGGTTTTAGTTTTTAAAATTTATTACTTATATATAGGTATAGTAGGTTACATATATATATATTTTTATATATTTAGGTATAGTAGGTTATATATATTTGAAATATATAGGTATAGTAGGTTATATAAAATATATAGTTAATGAAAGAAGTTTGTTTCAGATTTGTGATTGTGATGATAGGAATTATCCTACTAACGCACATTAGTGCGTTGATTCTAGCAACCCTGGATCAACACATGATATTACTGCATGGAACAACAACCCACTACAAAACGCATTAGACGGAGTACTCAATACCTCAACAGAAGATTTTTATTTACTAGTACTTTGTAGATTAGTTGCACACATTGTTGTAAATTCTAAATGCTAAAATATTTCCTTCCAGGTGATTCTGGATTTCCATTGAGAAGGCTTATGATGACCCCAATATTAAATTCTACTCCCAACACTCCTGAAGCATTCTATACTGACATGCATATGACAGTGAGGAATGTTGTGGAGAGGTGTATTGGTATTTTAAAAGGACGATTTAGGTATGCAAACTATTATACATTACAGTAAAATAAAAATATAAACAATTTATTATTAATTATTTATTGTAAGAATACATACATGATATATATTACAGGTGTTTATTAGTGCGCAAGGGATGCCAGCATTGATCCTGCTCGCCTAGCAATAATGGAACGAAGAAGGACAAGACATAATGATCAATTACAACGAGGGCGTATCTATCAACAGGATTTGGTGTCCCGCTTGTGGAGACAAAGAAATCAAAACAAGAAAACAAAATTTTTGTATTCATATACATATTTTGTATATTGTACTAGCGGCCCGGTACGTGCTTCGCTACGTATATATAAAATGCAGTCACGAAAAATGTAAAAAAAATTAACTTTAAACACGAAGATAAATCATAATTATACTAAATTACAATAAAAGTTATGCATACATAATTATATCTTTTATTTAAGTAACACTACCTCGTACCTTCATCCACTCTTTTGGTGTCCTACTTGCACCAGCGGAGTTAAGACTGTCCGCGCATTGCTCCCATAGCCGAACTGCTAGGGCCCGTGCTTCCTTGGAGCGTACACGACCCATAGCAAGATCTTTGTGATCCTCCATAAATTGGATGAGCAATTCTAGCTGCCCTGACAGACGTAGACCTTCTTCGGCTGGTTAATTCCATAATGTCTGGAATACGACTATGCAAAACTAACCGTTCTAACCGAAACAACCTTTCTTTCCTTTCTTATAAAATTAAAAGTAAACAAGTACTTTATCGATATTTGGAACCTTAATAAACACTTACAATTCTCTGTGAGGCAGGTACTTGGGACTTCACTTTTAGTAGGTACCTAATTTGAACTTTCCGCCGTTTTTTTTTTTTTATATTGCTTCTGGCTTCACATGTCTCTATTTTGCCAATGTCAAACTTATTTGTTAAATCAAAGTATTGTTGCATATGTGGGGATTAGGGGAACCAAAATAATGGGAATAGGACAATCGGAATTTTGCACAAAGGATAGATGCAGAAGACATAATATTTATTTGTGACGACACTGGAAGTGAATGAATACTCCGAGGGTCGAAATAATCCGATTTGACAAAATAGTTAATTGTAAATTATCGCCAATTGTTGTTTGTGAGTGCGGCAGTAAATTCGTCAAGTCAATCAAATTATTTTAGCGACATCTGGCGACTTTAGAACCCTCGGTCTAGCGACTTTTCCTTAAGTCTAGTTGGAAACACTGAGCGGAATGTTACTCCCACTAAATAAAGCTGTAATATGAACAAATATATTCATACTTGGATATTCATACGGGAAAAAGACAAAAAGTATTTAGGTCGGGTTAAAAAAAGAAACAAAGGAGATTACCATTTTTTATTCAGTTATTTAATTTCACCTACCTTAGGCTCTATATTTCACAAAAAAAGTAGGTAAGTAAGTAGATCTACAAACATTCCATAGGCAAACTTTACTAAATCTTCGTAATTTTCTAATCTGGCCTACGCCTTTTTAAAAATTCAAGTTTGCAACACTGGTTTCAATCAATCGCAGATCGGTTTGGATTTAGTTGGAGTTTGGTTTGGGTTTAGTCTAAGTTTAGTTGTGGTTTGGTTTAAGTTTGTTAAATTAGATAATGGAATAACTTTTTACGTCATTATCGAATGACAACTGCAATCGAGCGATTACTAAACCGAAACTAAACTTTAACCGTTGTAAATTAGTTGAATTGCCCCCGGGGGCAATTCAACTAACATAAATGTTGACTGAAACGAAACTAAACCATAGCGTTTGACTGTTTTCGTATTCTACTAAGTGCTAACGATCGACGTTAAGTTTAGATTCAGTTTCAGTCAACGATCGGTTTAAAATTTAACAAGTTGTATTCTGTTAGAACACGAACTAAACGTAAACGTAATCGAAGCTAAGCGCTCCATCTGTCAAAATTAACGGTTGAACTTACGTTAATGTGCCTAGACTTTTTCTCAAACGAAACTAAACTGTTAGTGTTTCAAAGTCTGCTATCAAGTTTGTTTAACTTTTAATCCAACTTAAAAATGATGTTTTACATGAACGTTATTGAAATTGCCCATGAGGCTGATTTAAGAAAAGTTAGACGTAGAAATGTTCTTTCGAGACTTCGCAACTGTGCTTTCAACTTAACTGATCGAGAATTTATAAAGTCATACAGACTAAATAAAAGCCTGGCAAGATCCCTTATTGCGGAGATCAGCCCGTATATGCCAGCCCGACTTCGTACCGATAGCATTGATACGGAGACAAAGGTAAGAATTTAACGTATTATTAAATAAAATTTTATTTGATATTGCTAACAAATACCAGTAAAACCCAGGCAAAAGCAAAAAAAATAAAAAATGTATGTGTTTTTAGATCTTGGTGGCACTAGCATTCTATGCGACAGGCTCATACCAGACACTAGTTGGTCAAACAGTCTCATTCAATATCACAACCTTCTGTTTCTCGGGCTATATATCAAGTAACAGAGGTGCTTAATTTACCACACATTTTTAAAAAATATGTGAATTTTCCTTCTTGTAAAGAAGACCGTGATGATATAAAAAGGAGGTATGTAGATCACATTGTTAATTTAAAGTACTGAACTATCAGTTTTTGTCAAAGAAAAATTTAATGCAATATTATTTGCAGGTTCTATAATAAATTTAATGCTATAATGTTTGTTTGCAGGTTCTATAATAAATTTGGCATGCCTGGTGTTCTAGGATGTATTGATGGCACACATGTAGCTATAGTTCCACCATCAGAACATGAAGAAAGATTTTATAGCAGGAAAGGTTATCATTCCTTAAATACCTTAATTGTAAGTTCTTTATTAATATTTTACTGTATATGTACTGAAGATATAACAAATATATAGGTATAGCAGTGGCGTGCACTGAAAGCAGGCAAAAATATCTGCGAGTTATTTATGCTTTATGCTATTTATTCGTGTTCCAGCACAAATATTCTTAAATTTACCAATATTACCAACATATTAGTTTACCGTTTACATTAAAGAAGTTTGTTTCAGATTTGTGATTGTGATGCTAGGATAATGTGCGTTGATTCAGTACTGCATGGAACAACAACCCACTACAAAACGCATTAGACAGAGTACTCAATACTTCTGCAGAAGATTTTTATTTACTAGGTACTTTGTAGATTAGTTGCACACATTGTTTTGAACCTTTGATTGAATGTTGTAAATTCTAAATAATAAAATATTTCCTTCCAGGTGATTCTGGATATCCATTGAGAAGGCTTATGATGACCCCAATATTAAATTCTACTCCCAACACTCCTGAAGCATTCTATACTGACATGCATATGACAGTGAGGAATGTTGTGGAGAGGGGTATTGGTATTTTAAAAGGACGATTTAGGTATGCAAACTATTATACATTACAGTAAAATAAAAATATAAACAATTTATTATTAATTATTTATTGTAAGATTACATACATGATATATATTACAGGTGTTTATTATTGGATAGAAAGCTTCACTACAAGCCTAGAGTTGCAGCAAAAATGATTAATGCATGTTGTGTCCTGCATAACATAACGCTTCAAACTAATCAGGAGCCAGATTATACTGAAGAGGATTTAGAAGCATTAGAACAAGAAGAAATTCAAAGAGCAAGGGATGCAAGCATTGATGCTGCTCGCCTAGCAATAATGGAACGAAGAAGGACAAGACATAATGGTCAATTACAACGAGGGTGTATCTATCAACAGGATTTGGTGTCCCGCTTGTGGAGACAAAGAAATCAAAACTAGAGTAATTTTTGTATTCATATACATATTTTGTATATTGTATGGTACTGGGTATATCAGGATCGGGGGTGTAAATAGTAGTCTTTACATTACTAGTTCTTAAAGTGTCATTTTTTACCCGACTACGGAACGGAGGGAGGGTTATGATTTTATCAAGAATGTATGTATGTTCATCTGTTCCCGCATATATTCTAATCTACTTAACATAATTTGACAAGTAGGGTGTCGTTAGAAGCGTCTTGATTGTCCGCTGGTTATAGGCTATATAATATCACATTATTAGACTGCGATTTTATCCATAGTCGGGTTTTAGTTTTTAAAATTTATTACTTATATATAGGTATAGTAGGTTACATATATATATTTTTTTATATATTTAGGTATAGTAGGTTATATATATTTGAAATATATAGGTATAGTAGGTTATATAAAATATATAGTTAATGAAAGAAGTTTGTTTCAGATTTGTGATTGTGATGATAGGAATTATCCTACTAACGCACATTAGTGCGTTGATTCTAGCAACCCTGGATCAACACATGATATTACTGCATGGAACAACAACCCACTACAAAACGCATTAGACGGAGTACTCAATACCTCAACAGAAGATTTTTATTTACTAGTACTTTGTAGATTAGTTGCACACATTGTTGTAAATTCTAAATGCTAAAATATTTCCTTCCAGGTGATTCTGGATTTCCATTGAGAAGGCTTATGATGACCCCAATATTAAATTCTACTCCCAACACTCCTGAAGCATTCTATACTGACATGCATATGACAGTGAGGAATGTTGTGGAGAGGTGTATTGGTATTTTAAAAGGACGATTTAGGTATGCAAACTATTATACATTACAGTAAAATAAAAATATAAACAATTTATTATTAATTATTTATTGTAAGAATACATACATGATATATATTACAGGTGTTTATTAGTGCGCAAGGGATGCCAGCATTGATCCTGCTCGCCTAGCAATAATGGAACGAAGAAGGACAAGACATAATGATCAATTACAACGAGGGCGTATCTATCAACAGGATTTGGTGTCCCGCTTGTGGAGACAAAGAAATCAAAACAAGAAAACAAAATTTTTGTATTCATATACATATTTTGTATATTGTACTAGCGGCCCGGTACGTGCTTCGCTACGTATATATAAAATGCAGTCACGAAAAATGTAAAAAAAATTAACTTTAAACACGAAGATAAATCATAATTATACTAAATTACAATAAAAGTTATGCATACATAATTATATCTTTTATTTAAGTAACACTACCTCGTACCTTCATCCACTCTTTTGGTGTCCTACTTGCACCAGCGGAGTTAAGACTGTCCGCGCATTGCTCCCATAGCCGAACTGCTAGGGCCCGTGCTTCCTTGGAGCGTACACGACCCATAGCAAGATCTTTGTGATCCTCCATAAATTGGATGAGCAATTCTAGCTGCCCTGACAGACGTAGACCTTCTTCGGCTGGTTAATTCCATAATGTCTGGAATACGACTATGCAAAACTAACCGTTCTAACCGAAACAACCTTTCTTTCCTTTCTTATAAAATTAAAAGTAAACAAGTACTTTATCGATATTTGGAACCTTAATAAACACTTACAATTCTCTGTGAGGCAGGTACTTGGGACTTCACTTTTAGTAGGTACCTAATTTGAACTTTCCGCCGTTTTTTTTTTTTTATATTGCTTCTGGCTTCACATGTCTCTATTTTGCCAATGTCAAACTTATTTGTTAAATCAAAGTATTGTTGCATATGTGGGGATTAGGGGAACCAAAATAATGGGAATAGGACAATCGGAATTTTGCACAAAGGATAGATGCAGAAGACATAATATTTATTTGTGACGACACTGGAAGTGAATGAATACTCCGAGGGTCGAAATAATCCGATTTGACAAAATAGTTAATTGTAAATTATCGCCAATTGTTGTTTGTGAGTGCGGCAGTAAATTCGTCAAGTCAATCAAATTATTTTAGCGACATCTGGCGACTTTAGAACCCTCGGTCTAGCGACTTTTCCTTAAGTCTAGTTGGAAACACTGAGCGGAATGTTACTCCCACTAAATAAAGCTGTAATATGAACAAATATATTCATACTTGGATATTCATACGGGAAAAAGACAAAAAGTATTTAGGTCGGGTTAAAAAAAGAAACAAAGGAGATTACCATTTTTTATTCAGTTATTTAATTTCACCTACCTTAGGCTCTATATTTCACAAAAAAAGTAGGTAAGTAAGTAGATCTACAAACATTCCATAGGCAAACTTTACTAAATCTTCGTAATTTTCTAATCTGGCCTACGCCTTTTTAAAAATTCAAGTTTGCAACACTGGTTTCAATCAATCGCAGATCGGTTTGGATTTAGTTGGAGTTTGGTTTGGGTTTAGTCTAAGTTTAGTTGTGGTTTGGTTTAAGTTTGTTAAATTAGATAATGGAATAACTTTTTACGTCATTATCGAATGACAACTGCAATCGAGCGATTACTAAACCGAAACTAAACTTTAACCGTTGTAAATTAGTTGAATTGCCCCCGGGGGCAATTCAACTAACATAAATGTTGACTGAAACGAAACTAAACCATAGCGTTTGACTGTTTTCGTATTCTACTAAGTGCTAACGATCGACGTTAAGTTTAGATTCAGTTTCAGTCAACGATCGGTTTAAAATTTAACAAGTTGTATTCTGTTAGAACACGAACTAAACGTAAACGTAATCGAAGCTAAGCGCTCCATCTGTCAAAATTAACGGTTGAACTTACGTTAATGTGCCTAGACTTTTTCTCAAACGAAACTAAACTGTTAGTGTTTCAAAGTCTGCTATCAAGTTTGTTTAACTTTTAATCCAACTTAAAAATGATGTTTTACATGAACGTTATTGAAATTGCCCATGAGGCTGATTTAAGAAAAGTTAGACGTAGAAATGTTCTTTCGAGACTTCGCAACTGTGCTTTCAACTTAACTGATCGAGAATTTATAAAGTCATACAGACTAAATAAAAGCCTGGCAAGATCCCTTATTGCGGAGATCAGCCCGTATATGCCAGCCCGACTTCGTACCGATAGCATTGATACGGAGACAAAGGTAAGAATTTAACGTATTATTAAATAAAATTTTATTTGATATTGCTAACAAATACCAGTAAAACCCAGGCAAAAGCAAAAAAAATAAAAAATGTATGTGTTTTTAGATCTTGGTGGCACTAGCATTCTATGCGACAGGCTCATACCAGACACTAGTTGGTCAAACAGTCTCATTCAATATCACAACCTTCTGTTTCTCGGGCTATATATCAAGTAACAGAGGTGCTTAATTTACCACACATTTTTAAAAAATATGTGAATTTTCCTTCTTGTAAAGAAGACCGTGATGATATAAAAAGGAGGTATGTAGATCACATTGTTAATTTAAAGTACTGAACTATCAGTTTTTGTCAAAGAAAAATTTAATGCAATATTATTTGCAGGTTCTATAATAAATTTAATGCTATAATGTTTGTTTGCAGGTTCTATAATAAATTTGGCATGCCTGGTGTTCTAGGATGTATTGATGGCACACATGTAGCTATAGTTCCACCATCAGAACATGAAGAAAGATTTTATAGCAGGAAAGGTTATCATTCCTTAAATACCTTAATTGTAAGTTCTTTATTAATATTTTACTGTATATGTACTGAAGATATAACAAATATATAGGTATAGCAGTGGCGTGCACTGAAAGCAGGCAAAAATATCTGCGAGTTATTTATGCTTTATGCTATTTATTCGTGTTCCAGCACAAATATTCTTAAATTTACCAATATTACCAACATATTAGTTTACCGTTTACATTAAAGAAGTTTGTTTCAGATTTGTGATTGTGATGCTAGGATAATGTGCGTTGATTCAGTACTGCATGGAACAACAACCCACTACAAAACGCATTAGACAGAGTACTCAATACTTCTGCAGAAGATTTTTATTTACTAGGTACTTTGTAGATTAGTTGCACACATTGTTTTGAACCTTTGATTGAATGTTGTAAATTCTAAATAATAAAATATTTCCTTCCAGGTGATTCTGGATATCCATTGAGAAGGCTTATGATGACCCCAATATTAAATTCTACTCCCAACACTCCTGAAGCATTCTATACTGACATGCATATGACAGTGAGGAATGTTGTGGAGAGGGGTATTGGTATTTTAAAAGGACGATTTAGGTATGCAAACTATTATACATTACAGTAAAATAAAAATATAAACAATTTATTATTAATTATTTATTGTAAGATTACATACATGATATATATTACAGGTGTTTATTATTGGATAGAAAGCTTCACTACAAGCCTAGAGTTGCAGCAAAAATGATTAATGCATGTTGTGTCCTGCATAACATAACGCTTCAAACTAATCAGGAGCCAGATTATACTGAAGAGGATTTAGAAGCATTAGAACAAGAAGAAATTCAAAGAGCAAGGGATGCAAGCATTGATGCTGCTCGCCTAGCAATAATGGAACGAAGAAGGACAAGACATAATGGTCAATTACAACGAGGGTGTATCTATCAACAGGATTTGGTGTCCCGCTTGTGGAGACAAAGAAATCAAAACTAGAGTAATTTTTGTATTCATATACATATTTTGTATATTGTATGGTACTGGGTATATCAGGATCGGGGGTGTAAATAGTAGTCTTTACATTACTAGTTCTTAAAGTGTCATTTTTTACCCGACTACGGAACGGAGGGAGGGTTATGATTTTATCAAGAATGTATGTATGTTCATCTGTTCCCGCATATATTCTAATCTACTTAACATAATTTGACAAGTAGGGTGTCGTTAGAAGCGTCTTGATTGTCCGCTGGTTATAGGCTATATAATATCACATTATTAGACTGCGATTTTATCCATAGTCGGGTTTTAGTTTTTAAAATTTATTACTTATATATAGGTATAGTAGGTTACATATATATATATTTTTATATATTTAGGTATAGTAGGTTATATATATTTGAAATATATAGGTATAGTAGGTTATATAAAATATATAGTTAATGAAAGAAGTTTGTTTCAGATTTGTGATTGTGATGATAGGAATTATCCTACTAACGCACATTAGTGCGTTGATTCTAGCAACCCTGGATCAACACATGATATTACTGCATGGAACAACAACCCACTACAAAACGCATTAGACGGAGTACTCAATACCTCAACAGAAGATTTTTATTTACTAGTACTTTGTAGATTAGTTGCACACATTGTTGTAAATTCTAAATGCTAAAATATTTCCTTCCAGGTGATTCTGGATTTCCATTGAGAAGGCTTATGATGACCCCAATATTAAATTCTACTCCCAACACTCCTGAAGCATTCTATACTGACATGCATATGACAGTGAGGAATGTTGTGGAGAGGTGTATTGGTATTTTAAAAGGACGATTTAGGTATGCAAACTATTATACATTACAGTAAAATAAAAATATAAACAATTTATTATTAATTATTTATTGTAAGAATACATACATGATATATATTACAGGTGTTTATTAGTGCGCAAGGGATGCCAGCATTGATCCTGCTCGCCTAGCAATAATGGAACGAAGAAGGACAAGACATAATGATCAATTACAACGAGGGCGTATCTATCAACAGGATTTGGTGTCCCGCTTGTGGAGACAAAGAAATCAAAACAAGAAAACAAAATTTTTGTATTCATATACATATTTTGTATATTGTACTAGCGGCCCGGTACGTGCTTCGCTACGTATATATAAAATGCAGTCACGAAAAATGTAAAAAAAATTAACTTTAAACACGAAGATAAATCATAATTATACTAAATTACAATAAAAGTTATGCATACATAATTATATCTTTTATTTAAGTAACACTACCTCGTACCTTCATCCACTCTTTTGGTGTCCTACTTGCACCAGCGGAGTTAAGACTGTCCGCGCATTGCTCCCATAGCCGAACTGCTAGGGCCCGTGCTTCCTTGGAGCGTACACGACCCATAGCAAGATCTTTGTGATCCTCCATAAATTGGATGAGCAATTCTAGCTGCCCTGACAGACGTAGACCTTCTTCGGCTGGTTAATTCCATAATGTCTGGAATACGACTATGCAAAACTAACCGTTCTAACCGAAACAACCTTTCTTTCCTTTCTTATAAAATTAAAAGTAAACAAGTACTTTATCGATATTTGGAACCTTAATAAACACTTACAATTCTCTGTGAGGCAGGTACTTGGGACTTCACTTTTAGTAGGTACCTAATTTGAACTTTCCGCCGTTTTTTTTTTTTTATATTGCTTCTGGCTTCACATGTCTCTATTTTGCCAATGTCAAACTTATTTGTTAAATCAAAGTATTGTTGCATATGTGGGGATTAGGGGAACCAAAATAATGGGAATAGGACAATCGGAATTTTGCACAAAGGATAGATGCAGAAGACATAATATTTATTTGTGACGACACTGGAAGTGAATGAATACTCCGAGGGTCGAAATAATCCGATTTGACAAAATAGTTAATTGTAAATTATCGCCAATTGTTGTTTGTGAGTGCGGCAGTAAATTCGTCAAGTCAATCAAATTATTTTAGCGACATCTGGCGACTTTAGAACCCTCGGTCTAGCGACTTTTCCTTAAGTCTAGTTGGAAACACTGAGCGGAATGTTACTCCCACTAAATAAAGCTGTAATATGAACAAATATATTCATACTTGGATATTCATACGGGAAAAAGACAAAAAGTATTTAGGTCGGGTTAAAAAAAGAAACAAAGGAGATTACCATTTTTTATTCAGTTATTTAATTTCACCTACCTTAGGCTCTATATTTCACAAAAAAAGTAGGTAAGTAAGTAGATCTACAAACATTCCATAGGCAAACTTTACTAAATCTTCGTAATTTTCTAATCTGGCCTACGCCTTTTTAAAAATTCAAGTTTGCAACACTGGTTTCAATCAATCGCAGATCGGTTTGGATTTAGTTGGAGTTTGGTTTGGGTTTAGTCTAAGTTTAGTTGTGGTTTGGTTTAAGTTTGTTAAATTAGATAATGGAATAACTTTTTACGTCATTATCGAATGACAACTGCAATCGAGCGATTACTAAACCGAAACTAAACTTTAACCGTTGTAAATTAGTTGAATTGCCCCCGGGGGCAATTCAACTAACATAAATGTTGACTGAAACGAAACTAAACCATAGCGTTTGACTGTTTTCGTATTCTACTAAGTGCTAACGATCGACGTTAAGTTTAGATTCAGTTTCAGTCAACGATCGGTTTAAAATTTAACAAGTTGTATTCTGTTAGAACACGAACTAAACGTAAACGTAATCGAAGCTAAGCGCTCCATCTGTCAAAATTAACGGTTGAACTTACGTTAATGTGCCTAGACTTTTTCTCAAACGAAACTAAACTGTTAGTGTTTCAAAGTCTGCTATCAAGTTTGTTTAACTTTTAATCCAACTTAAAAATGATGTTTTACATGAACGTTATTGAAATTGCCCATGAGGCTGATTTAAGAAAAGTTAGACGTAGAAATGTTCTTTCGAGACTTCGCAACTGTGCTTTCAACTTAACTGATCGAGAATTTATAAAGTCATACAGACTAAATAAAAGCCTGGCAAGATCCCTTATTGCGGAGATCAGCCCGTATATGCCAGCCCGACTTCGTACCGATAGCATTGATACGGAGACAAAGGTAAGAATTTAACGTATTATTAAATAAAATTTTATTTGATATTGCTAACAAATACCAGTAAAACCCAGGCAAAAGCAAAAAAAATAAAAAATGTATGTGTTTTTAGATCTTGGTGGCACTAGCATTCTATGCGACAGGCTCATACCAGACACTAGTTGGTCAAACAGTCTCATTCAATATCACAACCTTCTGTTTCTCGGGCTATATATCAAGTAACAGAGGTGCTTAATTTACCACACATTTTTAAAAAATATGTGAATTTTCCTTCTTGTAAAGAAGACCGTGATGATATAAAAAGGAGGTATGTAGATCACATTGTTAATTTAAAGTACTGAACTATCAGTTTTTGTCAAAGAAAAATTTAATGCAATATTATTTGCAGGTTCTATAATAAATTTAATGCTATAATGTTTGTTTGCAGGTTCTATAATAAATTTGGCATGCCTGGTGTTCTAGGATGTATTGATGGCACACATGTAGCTATAGTTCCACCATCAGAACATGAAGAAAGATTTTATAGCAGGAAAGGTTATCATTCCTTAAATACCTTAATTGTAAGTTCTTTATTAATATTTTACTGTATATGTACTGAAGATATAACAAATATATAGGTATAGCAGTGGCGTGCACTGAAAGCAGGCAAAAATATCTGCGAGTTATTTATGCTTTATGCTATTTATTCGTGTTCCAGCACAAATATTCTTAAATTTACCAATATTACCAACATATTAGTTTACCGTTTACATTAAAGAAGTTTGTTTCAGATTTGTGATTGTGATGCTAGGATAATGTGCGTTGATTCAGTACTGCATGGAACAACAACCCACTACAAAACGCATTAGACAGAGTACTCAATACTTCTGCAGAAGATTTTTATTTACTAGGTACTTTGTAGATTAGTTGCACACATTGTTTTGAACCTTTGATTGAATGTTGTAAATTCTAAATAATAAAATATTTCCTTCCAGGTGATTCTGGATATCCATTGAGAAGGCTTATGATGACCCCAATATTAAATTCTACTCCCAACACTCCTGAAGCATTCTATACTGACATGCATATGACAGTGAGGAATGTTGTGGAGAGGGGTATTGGTATTTTAAAAGGACGATTTAGGTATGCAAACTATTATACATTACAGTAAAATAAAAATATAAACAATTTATTATTAATTATTTATTGTAAGATTACATACATGATATATATTACAGGTGTTTATTATTGGATAGAAAGCTTCACTACAAGCCTAGAGTTGCAGCAAAAATGATTAATGCATGTTGTGTCCTGCATAACATAACGCTTCAAACTAATCAGGAGCCAGATTATACTGAAGAGGATTTAGAAGCATTAGAACAAGAAGAAATTCAAAGAGCAAGGGATGCAAGCATTGATGCTGCTCGCCTAGCAATAATGGAACGAAGAAGGACAAGACATAATGGTCAATTACAACGAGGGTGTATCTATCAACAGGATTTGGTGTCCCGCTTGTGGAGACAAAGAAATCAAAACTAGAGTAATTTTTGTATTCATATACATATTTTGTATATTGTATGGTACTGGGTATATCAGGATCGGGGGTGTAAATAGTAGTCTTTACATTACTAGTTCTTAAAGTGTCATTTTTTACCCGACTACGGAACGGAGGGAGGGTTATGATTTTATCAAGAATGTATGTATGTTCATCTGTTCCCGCATATATTCTAATCTACTTAACATAATTTGACAAGTAGGGTGTCGTTAGAAGCGTCTTGATTGTCCGCTGGTTATAGGCTATATAATATCACATTATTAGACTGCGATTTTATCCATAGTCGGGTTTTAGTTTTTAAAATTTATTACTTATATATAGGTATAGTAGGTTACATATATATATATTTTTATATATTTAGGTATAGTAGGTTATATATATTTGAAATATATAGGTATAGTAGGTTATATAAAATATATAGTTAATGAAAGAAGTTTGTTTCAGATTTGTGATTGTGATGATAGGAATTATCCTACTAACGCACATTAGTGCGTTGATTCTAGCAACCCTGGATCAACACATGATATTACTGCATGGAACAACAACCCACTACAAAACGCATTAGACGGAGTACTCAATACCTCAACAGAAGATTTTTATTTACTAGTACTTTGTAGATTAGTTGCACACATTGTTGTAAATTCTAAATGCTAAAATATTTCCTTCCAGGTGATTCTGGATTTCCATTGAGAAGGCTTATGATGACCCCAATATTAAATTCTACTCCCAACACTCCTGAAGCATTCTATACTGACATGCATATGACAGTGAGGAATGTTGTGGAGAGGTGTATTGGTATTTTAAAAGGACGATTTAGGTATGCAAACTATTATACATTACAGTAAAATAAAAATATAAACAATTTATTATTAATTATTTATTGTAAGAATACATACATGATATATATTACAGGTGTTTATTAGTGCGCAAGGGATGCCAGCATTGATCCTGCTCGCCTAGCAATAATGGAACGAAGAAGGACAAGACATAATGATCAATTACAACGAGGGCGTATCTATCAACAGGATTTGGTGTCCCGCTTGTGGAGACAAAGAAATCAAAACAAGAAAACAAAATTTTTGTATTCATATACATATTTTGTATATTGTACTAGCGGCCCGGTACGTGCTTCGCTACGTATATATAAAATGCAGTCACGAAAAATGTAAAAAAAATTAACTTTAAACACGAAGATAAATCATAATTATACTAAATTACAATAAAAGTTATGCATACATAATTATATCTTTTATTTAAGTAACACTACCTCGTACCTTCATCCACTCTTTTGGTGTCCTACTTGCACCAGCGGAGTTAAGACTGTCCGCGCATTGCTCCCATAGCCGAACTGCTAGGGCCCGTGCTTCCTTGGAGCGTACACGACCCATAGCAAGATCTTTGTGATCCTCCATAAATTGGATGAGCAATTCTAGCTGCCCTGACAGACGTAGACCTTCTTCGGCTGGTTAATTCCATAATGTCTGGAATACGACTATGCAAAACTAACCGTTCTAACCGAAACAACCTTTCTTTCCTTTCTTATAAAATTAAAAGTAAACAAGTACTTTATCGATATTTGGAACCTTAATAAACACTTACAATTCTCTGTGAGGCAGGTACTTGGGACTTCACTTTTAGTAGGTACCTAATTTGAACTTTCCGCCGTTTTTTTTTTTTTATATTGCTTCTGGCTTCACATGTCTCTATTTTGCCAATGTCAAACTTATTTGTTAAATCAAAGTATTGTTGCATATGTGGGGATTAGGGGAACCAAAATAATGGGAATAGGACAATCGGAATTTTGCACAAAGGATAGATGCAGAAGACATAATATTTATTTGTGACGACACTGGAAGTGAATGAATACTCCGAGGGTCGAAATAATCCGATTTGACAAAATAGTTAATTGTAAATTATCGCCAATTGTTGTTTGTGAGTGCGGCAGTAAATTCGTCAAGTCAATCAAATTATTTTAGCGACATCTGGCGACTTTAGAACCCTCGGTCTAGCGACTTTTCCTTAAGTCTAGTTGGAAACACTGAGCGGAATGTTACTCCCACTAAATAAAGCTGTAATATGAACAAATATATTCATACTTGGATATTCATACGGGAAAAAGACAAAAAGTATTTAGGTCGGGTTAAAAAAAGAAACAAAGGAGATTACCATTTTTTATTCAGTTATTTAATTTCACCTACCTTAGGCTCTATATTTCACAAAAAAAGTAGGTAAGTAAGTAGATCTACAAACATTCCATAGGCAAACTTTACTAAATCTTCGTAATTTTCTAATCTGGCCTACGCCTTTTTAAAAATTCAAGTTTGCAACACTGGTTTCAATCAATCGCAGATCGGTTTGGATTTAGTTGGAGTTTGGTTTGGGTTTAGTCTAAGTTTAGTTGTGGTTTGGTTTAAGTTTGTTAAATTAGATAATGGAATAACTTTTTACGTCATTATCGAATGACAACTGCAATCGAGCGATTACTAAACCGAAACTAAACTTTAACCGTTGTAAATTAGTTGAATTGCCCCCGGGGGCAATTCAACTAACATAAATGTTGACTGAAACGAAACTAAACCATAGCGTTTGACTGTTTTCGTATTCTACTAAGTGCTAACGATCGACGTTAAGTTTAGATTCAGTTTCAGTCAACGATCGGTTTAAAATTTAACAAGTTGTATTCTGTTAGAACACGAACTAAACGTAAACGTAATCGAAGCTAAGCGCTCCATCTGTCAAAATTAACGGTTGAACTTACGTTAATGTGCCTAGACTTTTTCTCAAACGAAACTAAACTGTTAGTGTTTCAAAGTCTGCTATCAAGTTTGTTTAACTTTTAATCCAACTTAAAAATGATGTTTTACATGAACGTTATTGAAATTGCCCATGAGGCTGATTTAAGAAAAGTTAGACGTAGAAATGTTCTTTCGAGACTTCGCAACTGTGCTTTCAACTTAACTGATCGAGAATTTATAAAGTCATACAGACTAAATAAAAGCCTGGCAAGATCCCTTATTGCGGAGATCAGCCCGTATATGCCAGCCCGACTTCGTACCGATAGCATTGATACGGAGACAAAGGTAAGAATTTAACGTATTATTAAATAAAATTTTATTTGATATTGCTAACAAATACCAGTAAAACCCAGGCAAAAGCAAAAAAAATAAAAAATGTATGTGTTTTTAGATCTTGGTGGCACTAGCATTCTATGCGACAGGCTCATACCAGACACTAGTTGGTCAAACAGTCTCATTCAATATCACAACCTTCTGTTTCTCGGGCTATATATCAAGTAACAGAGGTGCTTAATTTACCACACATTTTTAAAAAATATGTGAATTTTCCTTCTTGTAAAGAAGACCGTGATGATATAAAAAGGAGGTATGTAGATCACATTGTTAATTTAAAGTACTGAACTATCAGTTTTTGTCAAAGAAAAATTTAATGCAATATTATTTGCAGGTTCTATAATAAATTTAATGCTATAATGTTTGTTTGCAGGTTCTATAATAAATTTGGCATGCCTGGTGTTCTAGGATGTATTGATGGCACACATGTAGCTATAGTTCCACCATCAGAACATGAAGAAAGATTTTATAGCAGGAAAGGTTATCATTCCTTAAATACCTTAATTGTAAGTTCTTTATTAATATTTTACTGTATATGTACTGAAGATATAACAAATATATAGGTATAGCAGTGGCGTGCACTGAAAGCAGGCAAAAATATCTGCGAGTTATTTATGCTTTATGCTATTTATTCGTGTTCCAGCACAAATATTCTTAAATTTACCAATATTACCAACATATTAGTTTACCGTTTACATTAAAGAAGTTTGTTTCAGATTTGTGATTGTGATGCTAGGATAATGTGCGTTGATTCAGTACTGCATGGAACAACAACCCACTACAAAACGCATTAGACAGAGTACTCAATACTTCTGCAGAAGATTTTTATTTACTAGGTACTTTGTAGATTAGTTGCACACATTGTTTTGAACCTTTGATTGAATGTTGTAAATTCTAAATAATAAAATATTTCCTTCCAGGTGATTCTGGATATCCATTGAGAAGGCTTATGATGACCCCAATATTAAATTCTACTCCCAACACTCCTGAAGCATTCTATACTGACATGCATATGACAGTGAGGAATGTTGTGGAGAGGGGTATTGGTATTTTAAAAGGACGATTTAGGTATGCAAACTATTATACATTACAGTAAAATAAAAATATAAACAATTTATTATTAATTATTTATTGTAAGATTACATACATGATATATATTACAGGTGTTTATTATTGGATAGAAAGCTTCACTACAAGCCTAGAGTTGCAGCAAAAATGATTAATGCATGTTGTGTCCTGCATAACATAACGCTTCAAACTAATCAGGAGCCAGATTATACTGAAGAGGATTTAGAAGCATTAGAACAAGAAGAAATTCAAAGAGCAAGGGATGCAAGCATTGATGCTGCTCGCCTAGCAATAATGGAACGAAGAAGGACAAGACATAATGGTCAATTACAACGAGGGTGTATCTATCAACAGGATTTGGTGTCCCGCTTGTGGAGACAAAGAAATCAAAACTAGAGTAATTTTTGTATTCATATACATATTTTGTATATTGTATGGTACTGGGTATATCAGGATCGGGGGTGTAAATAGTAGTCTTTACATTACTAGTTCTTAAAGTGTCATTTTTTACCCGACTACGGAACGGAGGGAGGGTTATGATTTTATCAAGAATGTATGTATGTTCATCTGTTCCCGCATATATTCTAATCTACTTAACATAATTTGACAAGTAGGGTGTCGTTAGAAGCGTCTTGATTGTCCGCTGGTTATAGGCTATATAATATCACATTATTAGACTGCGATTTTATCCATAGTCGGGTTTTAGTTTTTAAAATTTATTACTTATATATAGGTATAGTAGGTTACATATATATATATTTTTATATATTTAGGTATAGTAGGTTATATATATTTGAAATATATAGGTATAGTAGGTTATATAAAATATATAGTTAATGAAAGAAGTTTGTTTCAGATTTGTGATTGTGATGATAGGAATTATCCTACTAACGCACATTAGTGCGTTGATTCTAGCAACCCTGGATCAACACATGATATTACTGCATGGAACAACAACCCACTACAAAACGCATTAGACGGAGTACTCAATACCTCAACAGAAGATTTTTATTTACTAGTACTTTGTAGATTAGTTGCACACATTGTTGTAAATTCTAAATGCTAAAATATTTCCTTCCAGGTGATTCTGGATTTCCATTGAGAAGGCTTATGATGACCCCAATATTAAATTCTACTCCCAACACTCCTGAAGCATTCTATACTGACATGCATATGACAGTGAGGAATGTTGTGGAGAGGTGTATTGGTATTTTAAAAGGACGATTTAGGTATGCAAACTATTATACATTACAGTAAAATAAAAATATAAACAATTTATTATTAATTATTTATTGTAAGAATACATACATGATATATATTACAGGTGTTTATTAGTGCGCAAGGGATGCCAGCATTGATCCTGCTCGCCTAGCAATAATGGAACGAAGAAGGACAAGACATAATGATCAATTACAACGAGGGCGTATCTATCAACAGGATTTGGTGTCCCGCTTGTGGAGACAAAGAAATCAAAACAAGAAAACAAAATTTTTGTATTCATATACATATTTTGTATATTGTACTAGCGGCCCGGTACGTGCTTCGCTACGTATATATAAAATGCAGTCACGAAAAATGTAAAAAAAATTAACTTTAAACACGAAGATAAATCATAATTATACTAAATTACAATAAAAGTTATGCATACATAATTATATCTTTTATTTAAGTAACACTACCTCGTACCTTCATCCACTCTTTTGGTGTCCTACTTGCACCAGCGGAGTTAAGACTGTCCGCGCATTGCTCCCATAGCCGAACTGCTAGGGCCCGTGCTTCCTTGGAGCGTACACGACCCATAGCAAGATCTTTGTGATCCTCCATAAATTGGATGAGCAATTCTAGCTGCCCTGACAGACGTAGACCTTCTTCGGCTGGTTAATTCCATAATGTCTGGAATACGACTATGCAAAACTAACCGTTCTAACCGAAACAACCTTTCTTTCCTTTCTTATAAAATTAAAAGTAAACAAGTACTTTATCGATATTTGGAACCTTAATAAACACTTACAATTCTCTGTGAGGCAGGTACTTGGGACTTCACTTTTAGTAGGTACCTAATTTGAACTTTCCGCCGTTTTTTTTTTTTTATATTGCTTCTGGCTTCACATGTCTCTATTTTGCCAATGTCAAACTTATTTGTTAAATCAAAGTATTGTTGCATATGTGGGGATTAGGGGAACCAAAATAATGGGAATAGGACAATCGGAATTTTGCACAAAGGATAGATGCAGAAGACATAATATTTATTTGTGACGACACTGGAAGTGAATGAATACTCCGAGGGTCGAAATAATCCGATTTGACAAAATAGTTAATTGTAAATTATCGCCAATTGTTGTTTGTGAGTGCGGCAGTAAATTCGTCAAGTCAATCAAATTATTTTAGCGACATCTGGCGACTTTAGAACCCTCGGTCTAGCGACTTTTCCTTAAGTCTAGTTGGAAACACTGAGCGGAATGTTACTCCCACTAAATAAAGCTGTAATATGAACAAATATATTCATACTTGGATATTCATACGGGAAAAAGACAAAAAGTATTTAGGTCGGGTTAAAAAAAGAAACAAAGGAGATTACCATTTTTTATTCAGTTATTTAATTTCACCTACCTTAGGCTCTATATTTCACAAAAAAAGTAGGTAAGTAAGTAGATCTACAAACATTCCATAGGCAAACTTTACTAAATCTTCGTAATTTTCTAATCTGGCCTACGCCTTTTTAAAAATTCAAGTTTGCAACACTGGTTTCAATCAATCGCAGATCGGTTTGGATTTAGTTGGAGTTTGGTTTGGGTTTAGTCTAAGTTTAGTTGTGGTTTGGTTTAAGTTTGTTAAATTAGATAATGGAATAACTTTTTACGTCATTATCGAATGACAACTGCAATCGAGCGATTACTAAACCGAAACTAAACTTTAACCGTTGTAAATTAGTTGAATTGCCCCCCAGAACGGTCCTAGTGACCGGCTGGGAAGTGGGCGGGGGACCTAGTTCCATTAGGACCGGTCGGTGGTCAGAGTCTAGCTCATGGAGAACCTCTAAGGAGCGCAACCGGAGGGTCCCACCCTTCAGGAGGGCCATGTCTAAGACATCGGGGCGGTGATTGACATTATTGGGATAATGGGTCGGGCGCATAGGTGCGATGACGTCAAAGTCGAGAATGTCGACCAAGCCGTCGAGGCACCTGCCGTTGCCGGTGGTGACGTTACAATTCAACTTGACATGCTTGCAGTTGAAGTTGCCGGCCACAATGACCGCGTTGTCCAGGTCAAGGAGTGACTCGATATCACTCCTGAGGGGCCGCTTATCAGGTGGAAGATAGATTCAGCCGAATGGCCGGAAAGAGAGAGGCGGCAGACCGAGGCCTCTATATTAGTGAGCGCAGGGGGATCGATAGGGATGCAGTGCAGGGCCCTTCTGTAATAGATGGCAGTGCCACCTCCGAGGGAGGTGTCACGGTCATTTCGCACAAGATGGTAGTTGGCGATATTCGGACTCCTATGAGAAGGTTTCAGGAGGGTCTCCTGCACCAGCAAGACATCAACTTGGTGACTTCGCAGGAAGTCAGCAACCTGATCTCTTTGTCGAGAGAGGCCTTGCGCATTGAAAAATGCGAGGGAAAGGGAATGGGGTTTTTGTCTACTCTGGTGTAAATCCATTTACGGGCCTACGTTTGAGTTTACGGGGGACAGGGCGTAGTACACGTCCTTGAAATCGGCGATAGCTAATACCCTATCGCTAGCGGTCTGTGTGCACCGAAGGCGGTTCGCGAAAAGGCGAATTCTATCGATGTTAATACCATCGATAGCGCGTCGGACCAATTCAAAATCCGAAGCGAGGCTGGACGCGTGCGCTGAAGGCGCAGGCGCGGCCGGTTGCTTGGCGGGGGCGCTCGTTGCTTTAGGAGCAGCGGCGGGGCCGACGTAGGGTAGCGTCTTATTCCACGTGTTCGGTGGACGCACTGCGGGCTGGGACGCTGAGAGCGGTCGCGGCGCTGAGGGCGCGGGGACGCGGGGGGCCGGAAGCGGCTGCGTAAGAGGCGCTGAGGACGCCAGGGGCTGAGGCGCTGAAGGCGCGGGGGGGGGGTAGGACTCCAAGGGTGGAGGGGCGGAGGCCCTTGGTGCAGAGGGCACCGAGGGGCGGGGGGGAGCGCGGAGATTGTTGCGCCTCGCCACCCGGCGGTTCCTCTTTGGGGCCCTCGGGCAGCCGCGATAGTTCGCGGTGTGCCCGACGGTCTTACAGAGGACGCATCCGGGAGGCTCGGTCGCCGTCTCCCTATCGCGCTCGCACTGAGCCGTCGCGTGGTCTCCTGTGCACTTCACACAGCGAGGCCGCGCGATGCAGTTGCGGGAGGAGTGGCCGTACAACTGGCAGTTATGGCACTGCCCGGGTAGGCCACGCTTCTACGACGAAGCCGGTGAGGCCGCAAACAGTCTTCAAATTGAAGACTTGTTTGCCCTCGTCTGATCGCACGAGATGGACCTGAACCATCTCGTACGGTTGGGAGGGTCCATACGGTGCACCTCCAGTACCGGGAGGGACTGCGACAGAAGGTCGTCTTTAATAAACTCATTGCTGAGTTGGACTGGGACTCCGCGGATTACGGCGCGGATGATGCGGTCCTCGTCGAGAGTATAGGTATGGAAACCTATTTTCTCCTTATATGTGAACTATTCGCTTCTCGCGTCGCTGTAACACATGTGGCGCCATCTGGTTATGTCGAGTCACCACAACAGGTTATGTAAACAACAAATGACATTTGTCGTAATGTTCTCAGTTTCTAAACTGACCGGGGTGAGGTCAGGCGCACGACCAACTTTTTGCATGCCCATCCGACACCGCGATCATCTTACTTTACAATCAGGTGATCGGACTGCATTATCCAAGTCGTTAAGGACCAACTGCACAAAGAACCATGCCCATTTGTGCCCCAGAAATGCCCAGATAAAGTATATTACAAGATTGCTCTATTAAATAAAAACTAGAATTATGTTGTTAATTTTAAATCATATGAAGCACTGGATAAATAACAAAAAAATAAGACGTTCTGTTGACATTGCAGTACCAGTGTGTCTAACCAAATTGTTTTCACATACATATTGACACTATACAATGGAGACAGACTAGATAATTCCAAATAACTGACATGTTTATCTGATAACATACAGATAAGTATATAAAATAACATCATGAAGTTCCTAGTGAAAAACTAATAGCAATGCTGTCTGTAAACAATAAAATGTATAAAAACCAGTAGGAGGTTATAATGTTTAATGTCCAATATCTTTTGAACCGATGCTTTATATGACATTAAATCTAGTTATCATATAAATACTGTTAAATAGTTATCATATGACATAGAACTGCAATTTGGGCATTGCATAGCATTTCTGACTTTCAGCTCCATACTAATATGGGCATGGTCCTTTGTTGAGCGGGGTTCGAACCCGCGACCTCCGGTTTGCAAAGCAAGCCGTTTCCCACTGCGCCACGGAGGCGCTAGTGGAAGTATATTTAATTTCATCAAATAGGTACATACTTAACTTAGTAGGTTATACAAAAGTATTTTCTACTCCCCTGTACTTACCCAATGTATGGAGAAAAAGTATTCATCAATATCTTTTTTACTTGCCGACTAATTATGTAACTTTGCGACTAATTAACGACTAAATCTACGTGCCGGCAGATTTCCTTATGGTGCTTTGATTGTCTAGATATAGTGGTGGCCCTGCCAGAAAGAGTCCTCCCTGGCAGGGCCACCTCTATAACTTTTAAACCACTGACCGACTAATTCCAATACTTTACGAATAATTTCGACTAATAAACGACTAAATCTGAGCGTTGTTTAATTTTCGTGGGGTGCTTTGGTTGTCGAGATCTAACGATGGCCCTGCCAGAAAGTCCTCCCTGGCAGGGCCACCGGGTTACCCTTATAACTTTTAAACCACGGACCGACTAATTCTCAAATATTACGACGAATTTCGACTAATTAGCGACTAAATTCCTGTTCAATCAGAATTAAGATCAGTCACCGTGGCCCTGCTAGAAAGTGCCACACAACATATTCAAAGGCTAATGGATGCTTTGGATACCTAAAAAGGATGGATGATGACGTTCAAGATGACGTTATTAAACGTGGTGTTTGAAAGACCGTTTCAACTTAAGTAACTTTAGAAGGAAATATTATTTCAGATACAAATACCTTACATAATAATAATGAACCCGCAGGGCAGCTTGCGGCGAGCTATTGGTGCGTAACGACACCACGGACCCGAGTGCTCCAGAGTCGGTCAGGGCTCCCAACTCGGCGTGTCTTCGTCAGCCGAGTGGAAACCGAAGGGGGCCCGCAGGACTCTCAGCTCTGGCTTGCCTTAATTGGCCGTCCAGAGAGGAGCTGTTAGAGCTATATGCTCCAGGGGTGGAAGTGTTAAAGGGCATAACGCCGCGAGTAACTACGGAGAAAGCGCAGCACACCTCTCGACACCCCTGAGCCACTCACACCGGTGTTGCACTCTGTCGTCTCTAGCGGACGGCCCTAGGGGGAGAGCCCATCTAGTGGGTGGCAATTCACCGCTTGCCAAAACATAATTAATACACTAATTATGGCTATTGACCCCGGCCTTTTGCAATAGCCCAGTGTTCAGTGCACCAAATGCTCACTCAATAAAAATCTAGAAGCCAGCCACCCACCTACTTACACCTGCGAGAGTCAACTGCTGTTTACATCTTATTTCCAGCAGTTGATCCTGACAGGTCTGTTCCATACCTACCTTTATTTTCTCTCAACAGGCATTTACGTGTTGGATTTGTCCCCACGCAAGCCTTTTAAAAGTCCGGGTGTAAAAGCCCGTGTTATCAAAGCCAAAAAGAAATAAGTAATAATAATAATTTATTATCAGACAAACAAATCCACATTAACAATACAAACCATAGAAAAGTAGGAACAGATCAACCAATAATTATAAATTTCAACCGCAAGATGATCCCCGGTGTCCTCAGCACATTCACATAGCTGCATGCAGTCCTATCGATACGACTGCATGCACCCAAAACGCTCAAAAGGCCATTGGTACTGCCCCGCAACCGCTGCATCATCGTAGCACATCTCTTGCGTATAATCGCACTAAAACTATCCGTATGTGCTTCAGCAAACATGCCCGATGCACTACAGAAACGAGGCCAACCCAACAGCATCCTAAAGGCATTATTATACTGAACACGCAGATCGTTGTATGCTCTCTGCATGTAGTCCACCCACAGGTTGCACGTATAAAACGACGGACAATATGCTTTAAACAGTGTAATCTTAACTTGAGCAGTACAACGTGCAAACCTGCGAGCTGTTACATAGATGATAACGAAATTCGTAGAGCGGTTGGCAGATACTCGATTTGGAGAGCCGAACATCGGGTAGGTACTGTTGCGTGCCTTGGAGGGAGGTCCAGTAGTGGACTGATGTAGCGAATGATGATGAAAATAAATAAAGACAGTTCTTGAACAGCTTTATTCATAACAATGAGCATCAACAATAACCCGTTAACAGACGTATTCGAACAGGGATATGGAGTAATCAGGAACTTCCCATTTCATTTCTTTAGACTTATAAAAAGGAGGTTCAGCATTCGACGCGTATGTACCCACCTATGTATGTAATATTAATAAAAAGCGTAATATTCACATTCATGTAAATCTATGTGGTCATCTAGACAGATGTATGTAACTTAGGGAATAGTAGGTACAAGTTTCATCAAACTCTGTTCAGTCAGTTAAAAGATATTTAGCTGACTGAATGAATATATAACTGAAAGTTACTCTAACGTAGCCATTCTATAGTTATAATCTTGATAATATACATAAGTCACTAAAAAGTGTTAAATCAAATATTTTTAGAAAATTATTTTATCTAAAAATATTTTATATATATTTAATATACTAGATATCCTGCGCAGCTCCAGCCACGTAATTTTCTAATTTATGTACGCAACGTAATTATTTTTTTCCGTTAGAACCTTCGATGAAATCGGGAAAGTAGTTCTCAAGTTATGGCGTTACCAAGGGAAATAGGGATTCATTTTATATAACTATATACATATCATATAGGTTGACTTAGGTCCGTTCGACACGATTTGTCAGCCGACCTAAGTCAATAGATGGACAGGACTTCAAGTAGTTGTCACGCTGTATACAGGCGATCATCGATGGTAGGAATTTCCTGGTCACGGTCTACTCTTTACCTACCGTGATGAAAAACTTACAATAAAGAACTGCTAGCTATGAATTCATTTTATTGTGTAGGGTCTTTTTAATTTATTTAGTTATATTAATTGCAAAGTATTTTAGAAAATCCTAGATTACGCTATTTCCCTTTAGCATACAATTATTTTAATTGAATTCTTTTTACCTATATTAAAAAAAAAATACTTACACCTAAAAATATAAAGCCACTAATTAAAAACGTTGATTAGGTAGGCAAGTAGGTACCCAAATGCAATTACAGACAAAAAACAGTTCCCTTGTGTACTGTTGAGATATTAGATTTTTGGTCGTGGATACTTCCTTCCAAGTATTGAACTAGTATTAATCTTTGGCATACAATATTAACGAAGTAAAATAGTATACGTTACTATCATATTAGTCAGTATATATATACGTATACCTACTGAATAATATGATTGAAAGAAATACTTTACCTCAAACATATTATCTAGACACGTGTAAATATAGCAAGTACAACAAAATAAAATAAAGATGTAGAGCAACTGCATCATACTCAGAGAGTTCCAGCTTCAATCCTCAAAATGTACAAATGTGGTGTTCTCCACATATATAGTGTCAGCCTTGCGGATTTCCGAAGGTGGTAAGCAGAAAGGCGGCGGGTGGGACCAGAAGCCGTTCTCGGTGCAAACGATCGAGGATTCGCCGACAATTTGATAGCCCTCTTCGCAAGCATATATCATCAGGTCTCCGACGGGATACTTGCCATGTTTCAACGACGTCGCTGTTAGCAGACGCCCGTTTTCTGGGATTAACGGGCCAGGACAGTAGATAGCTGGGGATAACCACGCACTATAATTGTTATTAGAATAAATGTGAACACAAACTACATATAATAATAAGAAACAACAATAATAGGTAATGTCCTCCAGGCCGATACGACTAAAAGCGGCCAATATTTCACAAGATCAGCCATGTACGCGGGAGATAATATAGTGCACAAGTACTTGCGTAGACACAAGTATACTCTCTCTCTGTTTTTACTCTCATAATCGGATGGGATGAAAGACCAACGCGACCCGCAAGAGGTCAGACACAGGACACACTTTTTACCTGTCCCGACGCATGGATCATCTTACTTTCCAGAAAATAGGTGAACGACCTACATTATCTTAGCCAGTAGGGAATATCTACAGAAAGTTGTTGCTTCCAGCGGGATTTTACAAACTCAGCCATCGAGGCTAAATATAGTTTCTGCTGATAGCATCGATGGCAGCAGAAACTATATTCAGACTAAAATAAACTAATCTAGTCATAAGTGAGTACCTATACTATTTTATTCGGCTAGCTCGACTCTATTTTCTAAGTCTCTTGCCAAATGAAGTTACAACATTCTTCAAATTATACCGTGTTTCACTAGTATCGACCTAAATAACGAATGAGCTAATTCAATTAGTGACAATACTCAGTAACTTGTTTTTTAACTACATATTTTATGCAGCGATCTAATATTTTATGATTAGAAAAGAAATTACCAACATATTTCAAACTGTTGAAAATTTCTGCATTGGATTAGGGTGTGTCGAATAGTGTCGATTACTTACGAGTGCAGAGAGGCACCTCCCCTGACCACTTGCCGTCGAACTCGCACTCGAGCCCGGGGGCCCCCACCAATCTGTATCCCCAAGAACATTGAAACATGGCTCGTCCCCCAAATGACGAGTTATACTCCACCACGCTCAGGTGGGGGCCCAGACTCTTGAGCATCGGGCACAGTGTCTCCACACACGTTGGTGGCAGAGACGACCAACGACCTGTAAAAATTGTCACTTCAAACGAACGTCATGTAAAAATTGCGTACGTATTCTATTTACAATCTCTTACTAAAACAACATGTAAATACACCTACATACATTATAACAACATTTTATCTATATCTAAGTAAGTAGATTGTTTTCTTTTATATCCGGAAATTCGTCACATTGAACTAAACTACGTGATTTAATTTTCCCAACGTTACTTCAACGGCGCCGCGCCAGTGCTCTTTTACGTTATTTTCGCTACCGCTATCTTTTTGATGCAACGAAGCGTCATCGTGGGAAGCTACGACTCTATTGATGTTTTTAATTTCAATCCTCAAGAAGTCAGGAATCATCCCTGGTGGTTATCAGAAGTTTATTAAACCATAATGGGGATTGTGATCCTGAACGTGTTTATAGACTGAGGACATCGTACAGCGTTAGTTAGTCACGTCCTACTGTTATCTAACAGTACTTTGTAGTAATTAATTAAAAAGTAGTAGTAATTAATGAGCATAAAATACCTATTACTGATACGCAACGAAGGAGCCGCGATACTCAATTAGTATTGCGTTCTGTAACGACATATAATACATATTGATATTATAATTAGGTTATGCTAGTAGTAGTAGTACGAGTATATGCCATTTTAAAATTGTTGTAATGTTATTAAATGCATATTTTTGAAATACGTATCATCTTGAAAATCTTTTAAGTATCACAAACAAAAATTTACAAGAAACCTCGTTCATTCAAAAAAATGTATCACAAAAATCCAATTTGATGATTGATGATACCTAATATCTAACAATCGGTTATGGGTTAAATCAGAAAAGATAGATAGATAGATTAATACTTTATTGCACACATTTTGTTGAACAATACATGAAACAGTTACATAACTACAGTTACAGAAAAGGCTTTAAGAATAAAATTTTACTTACGGGGTCTTTACATAATGGGTGAATAATGTGCAGTTCACTTACCGCTGCCCATGCAGGTCAGTATAGCGGATCCGTTGAGATGGTAGCCCGGCTGGCAACTGAAGTGTGCGGAGTTACCCAGCTTCGTTCCTTGCGTGAATTGCCTGATCCGACTCGATGCCACACTTATTGGTGGACACATTACGTCTAACGAAAGGGGACCACATTAAATATTTGCATGTAACCTAAGCATTGGTCCCAATCAAGGTAAGCTTCAGAGGTCGGTCCGAGAGTTAAATCTTATTTTATCTCAGATTTTAAACTTATTACCCGACAACAGAGAAAGAAGGGTAATGAGTTTAACAGTCTATGTATGTATGTGTATATATTTGCAAGTTAGATCGCAGCTCGAGAACTACTTATTCGATTTTGACAAATGAGGTGTTGGTTGATTCATCTTTGCAGTAATTAGGTTATAGTATACAGGCTGTCCCAGAAATGAGGTATGAAGCCGGTAATGACGCAATCTGTTACCTACAAGCAATCAATTTGTGAAATAAAATCATGAAAAAAGTCAACAGTCTTGGTGGAGTGAGCTCGAAATTTTGTTGGTTATTTAACCGAAAATGGATGAATTAAACAAGGCAGGCACGCAATCAATGGAAACAGCGGTTCCATAGGAGTAGGTACGATGGCACACCTTCGTTGAGTCGCTGGACGCTTGGGGGCGTCCATCGAGTATGGCGGCGACGGAGCTGCTAAATCCGTCCCCGTGAGCACCTTGACGGTACCTGAGGGACGGCGGGCTCAAAAGCAAGGCACTGAGGGGTTCCTGGCGCAGATCCCACCGCAGGGCCCAGGAGCTCCCGGGGACCCTGAATCCCTGACGTTTTTCGGGGTCTTTACTATCAATACTATAAATACCTTTTGGCTCTATACCCTGGCCGTGACACCCAGTATAACCTTATTTTAAATTATTTTAAATGGATACTTGTTTATATGGTAAAGCAATCTGGCTTTTAGTGACATAGGGAACTTAAGATAAAGGAATCGCCGCGCTGGCAGCAACCCGGACACTTCTCATATAACATTAAGTGCTTATCAGTTGTAGGATTCTAGGTCTAGGTTCCTTCGGAGTCGCTGGACGTTTACGGTGTGCGTCCTAGACTTCCATCGAATACAGCAGCGTCTCCGAGGATTGCAAACCCTGTCCCTGGTCAAGGGCAAAGCAATGAGGGCACCTGGTGCAGATCTCACAGGAGCCCAGGTCCCCTTCTCATGCGCCGATGCGACAGCCGTGTTTTACTGAGTAAAATTCCACATACCCCGGTTGACCCCACAGGGTCCTGGGGACCCTTTATAGGTTATCCTCGCGAGAACAAAAAATATCTATCTGGATTAGGATTGCCGCATAGCTCAGAGTAATATAGATTTAAAAATATATATATATATCTCGTTTACACTTGGTTCTATAAATCTGTTATAAGCTTAATTTTGTATGTGTAGTTATAAAACTCACTAACAACTTTAATGATGACAGTGTTAGTGTGTCCGCCAGGCGAGGTACACGTGTATTGGTCGCTGTGACGTACTGACATCTTGCTCAGCGTCAATCTGTACAGTGTGTCTTTCTCCCCCTCTTCAGTAGACCACGCTACAAATAACATAGTACTGATTAATACATTGATTTATGTAGGTATATAAGGTAAAATATAATATTCATATGCGCTATAGTACACAAACATGACAATTTATATTACATTAAAAATTTAACACTTCAGAACTATTACAATTATTTTACATTAACTACATAGACGGTCGAGCCTTCTCGCTGTAACACAAATACACATGAACATTCGCGCAAGCGCCCTGCGCCGCCTACGTCTTACCTTACGATTTTTCGATCAGGTCCTACGGTCACGTGTCCTGACGCGAATTTAACATTTTTTACCCATCAGAAAAAAGTGCACAGCGCCGCTAAAGAAGTTTTCACTTTAAGATAGTTACACAGAAAAGCGGAGCTGCGCGGGACAGCTACTATGTATATAAAAATGAATCCATGTTTCCCTTGGTCACACCATAACTTGAGAACGACTGTACCGGCTTTGACTCGCTTTTTAAATGTTTTCTAATACTTTGTAGAAGGTTCATAAGGAAAAGAATAAGCGAGTTGCGCAGAAAATTAGAAGAAATATATATGTTTATTGAAATACACACATTCGCAGATTATGAGTTATACATTTACATACTTTCGCCTCAGCTACTTATTCTAAATATGTAGTGGATGTATTATTCAATTCGCAATCGAGTCGCATTTTATGATGACAGGATATTATTATGCCTCCATGGCGCAGTGGGAGAGCGCTTTGCAAACCAGAGGTCGCGGGTTCGAATCCCGCGGGTAGCAACAACATAGTGTAGTTGTTCCTTACTGAGTTGAACACCTGATTATCTGTAAAGTAAGATTATCCATGCGTCGGATGAGCATGTTAAAAGTCGGTCCTGCGCCTGACCTCTCCCCAGACGTGTCAGTTTTCCGTCCTATCGGATTGTGAGAGGTAAAAGGAAGAGGGCGTGCACTTGTGTATACGCAAGCACTTGTGCACTATAATATCTCCCGCATAGAAGGCTGATCTTGCGAAAGATTGGCCGCTGTGGTTGCATTGTATCGGCCAGGTCATTAATTATTATAATTATGCTATTATTAAAATTCTAGTGATTCTAGTCACATGTATTTAATTATAAACTTTGCGTTTATGAGACTAAACTCTTTAAACCTGTTTAATATTCTATCCTGAATTAAGAACATTGTTAACGTTAATCTGCTTAAAATATCAGCTATAACAATATTCAGTCACAATCGTTGGGGGTAATAATACTAGCATAAATAAGGAACTGCAATGCATAAACACAAAAATATTATCACTATGTTTAACACATTTCTTTGACAGCTGACATGGTTGTATAGCAGAAAGCAATAAGTACCAGCTGTAGCTGTGTGTGTAATAAAACTGGGATCACAAATTACCAGAACTATGCTGTCCCGAAGCCTGTGTCCAGCTCCAGTCAGGTTCACCGAGCGACCGAGGCGATGCACAGTCAAGCCGTAGAGTGCTTTCTGGGTATACAAATAGCTCACCAGATGGTTCTACTACTGCGGATCCAGTTGTAATAGTGTATTGGATGGATGGGGGTGCGTCACCTAGTAAAACCATCAGGTTCATGATTATATTTATAATAATTCTTGTTCACTACATCAATATATGTATGAAGTATATAAGTATTTAGATAGTACAGGTGTTGCCTAAAGTTTGGGATCAGATGACCATCTTTGGAATATTCCAGGATATTTGACGGGCTCGATTCCCACCAAGTGTCTGGGTGTTATTTATCTATTTAAGTATGTATTTACAAAAAAAAATGTATATAAGTATTAGTATCAGTTGTCTGGTTTCCATAGTACAGGCTCTGCCTAGTTTGGGATCAGATAACCGTGTGTGAATTGTCCCAGGATATTATTATACTAATTCAAATATGTATGATTTAATTGTATGGAACGCACCTGTAAAATTGGTGACTAGAGTGGTTGGCACACATTCAGGTAGTTTCGGAGCCCACCCACCATTTTCACAATGCAACATGTTCTCTCCCTTCAATTTGTACAGACCAAAATGCTTACATCGAGCCACTATTACTGAACCATGTGGAAAATGTGTTACTTTCTGTAAACCAATTCAGTTGAATTTAGATATCAATATCATTATTTGTTTGTGAGCTGTGGATTTTCATTAAATAAATAAAAGTAATTTGAAACTTACATCAATGGATGAATTTTTGAATGATATTTGTAATAGTGGGTGGTCAGTCCGGTATACACATTCTCTTAGTATTGGTTGGAATCGGCCATCTACAATGAAGTATATATAAACATCTATATCATACATTCAGACCAGACCAATTTCAATGAATACCAATTTTTATTTTACCAGGAGTGCTCGAGCAGAGAGGTCCCACCCAGTTACCATCTATACATTTTATTTTGCATATTAGTCTTTCATTGAGTGGCCCTATTAACCCTGGAAATTTCACCTGTAAAATGAAACATATCTAAACAATAATATTATTAGTAGTAGATACCTTAACTACAAAGCAATCAACGATTATAAGTGGCACAGTACTCACACATATTGCAACATTATACTAATACATTTATTCTAGAAAATTTGTTTGTGTATTCGGGTAATTTACATAATATTTTCAATTGTTTTGATGTGATTATTCAATCAAATTAAAATGAAGTGACTCTGTCAATGCTTCCATGGGTGGTGTGCTACTGATCCAAGTTGTGTTAATTAGCTCACCTTTTTTCTGCCTTTTTAGGATTGCCTTTAACTTTTTAATACCATTGTATGTTTAGATATCAATTGTTATCCTGTTGTTTTGTTCATTTATTTAAGAGTTCTTGAAAGTCATCTATATCTATCTAATTTTTTAAAATTTTGTACCTACCTCAGATATTTTAGAAAACTCTGCTCTGAACCGAGTTATATCGAGATTAGCATCCAAACTAGTAATATCGGGTAGTGAACACTTGAATTCATCTAAAAAAAAAACTGTTAATTAGAAATAGTAAATTAGGTATACAAAGATTAAAATTTATATCTGACATTTTCGGAATTTTCCCTGAATGTTACATTACATATGACCAGAATATGTGGATATTTTGTCTGAGATGTAATATTCTAGGAGAGAACCTGAGAGAGATACGAACCTTGAGGAAAAGTTCCACTTTCATCATCATCACCCCAAACCACAGGGGTAACCAAGACCAAGTATAGTAGGGATGAAAGCATTTTAATTATGTATAGTTTAATTTAAGTATATTATTAATACTGAAAGACAAAATTATTATTATAAGTAAGTACACCAAACCTAAGTCAAAATTATAATTATTTATTTTAAAAATAGACTAAACGCTAACAAAACTAGGTACTAAGCATACTTTACTACAAGGTATTTGATTGATAAAAGATACCAAGAAGCTTAAAGATGTAAGTTGGGTAAAAGCATGGTAAAAGCCATTGAGTTAAAGTACATCTCAATGGTAAAAGCAAAAGCCTTTTACTTAAAAGCGTTTACCATCCGGTAATCATCTGTGGGCCTACTTCAACAAAAGTATTCTCTGTGACCTACCTTGCCCCACGATAAGCCCTGCCTAGAGCTAAAATAGCTACTTGAACAACACAATCGAAGAGGATCTAATAAATATATCATTATTTATTTATATCAAATTTACTTAAAAATTACACTCAGTCAGGCTGTGTCCGAGGCACAGATTAGATACTAGTAGCTAGCTATCCGAGGCATGTCCGAGGAGCCGATCCGAGATCCTATTTTAATGATAGATATAACCATAGAGTAATGCAGGTGTTGCAATCATTTGAAAAAGTCCCCTTATTTATACTCAAGTCAGACAGAATACCCCCATGAATACCCCTAACTAAAACGCCACAAAAGAAAAATTTAATGACACGCTAAAGTACTTTAATTCTACATTATGGCACCGAGTGTACTTCGGACAAACGAATGCATGTGCAGCATGAACACAAACGGAGTCGCCACAGACGCCTTGGCCTCGTCTTAGTACAGTACGTGTAGATCCGGCAGCTTTGGGAAGATATCAAATGGGCAGCAGCAGCCTCCGCAAAATCCGCCGCCGCAGCAACCTCCTCACGGTCCGCAACACCTGAAAACGAACGATCAGTATCAGAACTAGCCCAAAACAACAGACGAAAAGGTAGGAAATAGATAAGTACTTACATTTTTGGCTATTGGGTGAAGAGTACTGGAAAATAAAGTACCTATTTCTAAATTATGCGGAGTAAACCACTAGGTTATTAATGGTTTTTCATTTTTACTTCTTTTTGTGTATATCACTCGAGAGGTTTTTGTTGTACCTACTGACGATACTTCTGTCGTCCGCGTAACAGACGAGCCTGCGGTATAAATGGCCGTGGAGCACCCATTCGTATACGATGTTCTACAGGAGCGGGCCGAGCAACGAACCTGCGAAACACCACACGCCATGTGACAGTGCAATATACCTTTAGCGCTTCTTGTAGTGAAATGAAACACTTGCTTGCTTGTAGAAATAATGGATAGTTTATTTACAAAACTTATACAAAAATGAACCTTATATCTAGTGCGTGTCTACATGAGTAAAAAACCTGAATAATTAAAACTGTAGGCGGCGCCGTTGTGCTAATAGCGCGCCGCGCGCAGCGTACGAATAGATGCCGCATTGCCGCGCCGCTGGCGATGTCCACTGGACGGCGTCCAGTTCTCCGGCGGTCGTCATCATAGATAAGAGTATATTACTTAGAAATAGATAGGTAACTCCCACGTTAAAACGCGCCCCCTAACACCAGCGCCTCCAGCGGTGTGATTTGAAACTTTAATAGCCTCGAGAATTTTTAATAAAAAAAATAGCTAAAACTTTGTAGTATTCGATATAAAGTACGCGGACGTCAATAGTATATGCATTATGGAATGAAATAAAAAAAGAAAAATGATTTCTAACTCCATCCACAGCCCCACCCATGGCTTGGGGTTCGAACCCGCGCCCCCTAGACTTCGTATTAATGTGATTCCAATCTATTCACCGCTACCGTTGTAAGTCATATGACGTCAGAAGCAAAATACTGATCTACTATCTCAGTTTCATTCCGTACAGAGAAAAGTTGCAAATCACGCCGCAAGAGGGTGCTACTGGTAGCTTTTTCCATTTCTTCTAAGATACCATACCATGGTCGTCATGCAGCTTGGATACAGTGTACTGTGTATGTCGCTACAGACCGTTACTTCTTTCGTTTCGGCCCTCAAAAGGACACTACTGGCCTTAAATAGGCCGAGACCTGATTGTATCTTAAAGCCTCCATCACGCATCTGAATCGAAGTGTGATGAAAGCATTGACGATGTCAAGAGAAACCGTCAACATCACACCGCCCTGAGACACTCATCCGAAAGGGCCTTCACGTGATGGGTTGCGTCTATGTTCGGTAGACCCTCTCGGATCCGTACGCGTAAACTCTATGATTATAACGAAGTGAACAATGTCCTCTAGGTTTTCTTTTGGTTCAATGTTAACAATTTAAAACTTAATGTCGGTATGCGGGCATTGTCGGGTAGGCTAAGTAAGTGCCGCGGCTTATGCAATCAAAAAATTTTGACGGTTAGAACTGATGTTGAAACCGCTAGAATTGTTTATTTCAGCTATTTTCTTAATGTTATAAACAATATGAAAATGTTGTTGTTATGTCTGGTATATTACTGTGGGGATCTGCTGCAGAACTTAATAAGTACTATTTTTACTAAGCAGAAGAGACTGCTCTGAGAAATGAGATGCACTAAGAGAAAAAGTCAAAGAAATAGACATTCTAACGGTTGTTTCACAATTCATATTTGAAAATTTAGTTTATGATAAGAAGAATATCAGTTCTTTTAAAAAATATAGTGATATTCATCATAACTAAATATTTACAGTTTATTTACAAACATCTACACTTAAACTAGGTAAAAAACTACCTCAAAGTCGCAACACTGGGAGCGAAGGGTACATAAAAGACTGGCGGCATTACCCCTTTGTATAGCAAGGTTATACGTTGGCAGAAAAAGCTACCAGCCCCGGCGGTCTCCTGAGACTTCGATAAGTTTGGATGAAATTTCTTTCACCAAACCGTGCGTCTCATGACACCAAGGCCCCATGGTCTCCACCGCAAAGGGCGCAAATATATAGCTCGAACCTAGAGCTGCATATTTGCGCCGCTTTGCATCACTAGCGGTCGCCGCAGCCCCTCCAGCCGCCCTGCAAGTTGCCGGGGTGTGGGCTGCAGCAAGTGTGTCGACACATGTCGCATCCCACACCAACGGCTTTCCATGTTGCAATGGTACTAAAGTGATACCATCAGGCCGCTTGCCATCATCTCGTGTTATACCGACTGATTCCAGTACGACAGGGACACCGGCAGTGACAAGCATCCTGCGAATAATATCATTAAGGGCGGCATGGTGTGACATACGGCCATAAACTGTAAATATTTAGTTTCAATAAATGTATTCAAATTTAATATTCATCATATACTTATAGTAAATACCCGGAACAAACACAATCTTGTTGCCACGCGTCTCCACAGAACGGGCAAATCGTTTGGGCCAAAATATACGCTACTCATGGAAGTAATAAGTACTAACGTAGTACTTATTACTTCCATGACGCTACTATAACAAACTGCCACCGGATGTCCGAAATCTTCCAATGAATTAACAACTTCCAACATTTAAACCTTTGATAAAAAGACGATAGTCAAAAAAGGCTTACCTATTATAAAATCTCAGATTACCTGGAGGATAAAGCAGCGTGGGCTTGAGTTGCTCAACTTAAGTATGCAAGCTTAGAATTTTTAAGGCTTACAGGTTTAAAAAAAAATGTGACGTTAAAAAAGATAAGCCCGTCTGCCGCGTTTCGATTCGGTGGTAGTTTATAAAAAATGTTATGTAGTTTGTGTAAGTGCATCCGTGGGCCCTGCTTTTTGCATAATAAAGATATTTTGATTTTTGACTTTGACTCTAAATGGTCGGGTTATACGATCAGCATGAAGCTTAGAGTAAGCTATTTTGCTTACTTGGAAAGGACAGGCTTGAAGTCAATATAGGCATCTAGATATTCCTCTTTATGTACTTACTTACCTATTGTATTGTCGTGTTGTCAACTTGCAAAATCATAATGTTTAATCCAACTCTGGATTAATACTCAAAGGATGCAGCCAATGGGCGGTGGATGATATAAACCTTATCTTATTTAGGGGACTGGGTGGGTACGGTTGTGACAATTTTTATTAGATCGCTCATAACTTTGTTATTATTATAGTTAGCTGGAAGAAAGTTGTTTTTTACAGTTAAATGTACATTTGTCTACGTATAATTACTACAATTTTGCCTTTAAGTGTAATGGTTAACATATAGGAAGCAATTAGAAAAATAGAAAAAAATGTCACAATCGACCCCACCCCAGGGACGGTTGTGCCAGTGCTTGGGGTCGGAAGTAACAGGTTCAAAAATACACCAAATTGGTCTATAATCACTTTTATTGCAGGTTATATGTAATATAATGTAATAAAATATACTTCTGGAAAAAATACATAACAAAGGAAATAAAATTTAGGAACATTTTAAACGCTTATTACTAATGCGCTAGTAATGCAAGGTAGCGTCTATAATTATTATAACTGTCGTGATATTTATCAGTCAAACAGTTAAATAAACATCTAATTATACATTACGGTAACTGGTGTCAAAATACAAAAAAAATAATATTAATAAACGGTAGGTATATCAAAATCTGTGAATCAGCTGAAAATATCATCATAAGAATTTTGTATTTTTAATGTTTTTCGCTGTGTGGTGTACAATAAAGAGTTATAATTGTCTATCTATCTCGCCCAGCCACCGGCGCGCCGCCGGCGTAAGTGCTGAGGCTTTGAGTAGCATTGCTAGCGCCCCGTCCCCCGAGTCGACAGGCTTGCAGTGGCCTTGCACAGGCTGCTCAATCTCGGGGAGCTGAGCGAGGAAGTTCGCCGCCCCTACGCTGGAGTCTTGCAGTCTGTATTAACATTTGAACGGCTTGACCGATCGAATTCCTGCTTCCTAAAGAACACTGAAACCTTCCTTCCTTAGATTTCGTAAAACTATGTGGATCAACCCTCCTCCTTTAAGGAATCAACCAATTCGCGAAATATCTCAATTAAAAAAGTATAAACAAATGAACCATGGAACTAAGATTCAAACAATAAAACATTTTGTAGTTTTTTCTACAGGGGCGGCGCGGCGGCGTAGGGCTGGCTAAAAGGTTATTCAGCCCTGCCTACAGAAATATTCTACCTACTAGTATCTACTGCAATACAAAATGCAAGTCAAAACCGTTGGCTTTATTTTGCTAAATTGATTAATTCTAGATCAACTAGATGTTATCACGCAATCCCTGGAGTTTTATCTTTCCATAGCTCGTAGTGCGAGTCTGAGCTTTTTTAAGACCTTTCTGGGACAGTCCGCCGGGTCGGGCAAAGTAACATTCACGCGGACGACACGGCCAAAGAGGATATAACGTTTAGACGCGGCGACGACTGGCGCGGCTACCGGCTACTCTAGTACAATAAATACTATAGGTTTGTTTTACACAGGTGTTTTGAACAGAAACTCTGTATGAAAAGAATACAGATATGTGGCACTTGTTGGCGTAAAATAAATGACACGTAGTCTTGCACGTAGCTGCTGAACGCACGACACGACTGCGATAACGCATGCGAAGAGATTGGATTTGTCGATATAATCATATCGATAGTCAATAAAAGGCTGATTTTGTTATGAAAGTTAACGCATTTATAATAATCACGATCAGCTTCAAAACGTACATCCACTGAATTTGGACTCGTTGGATAGGTTTCGCGGAGTACCTAGTTCGTAGAAAGATGGCGATCAGGATCTGTTGACGGAATAGAAAGGCGGTCACAGGAACTTTGCTACATTAGACTTAGACCCACCGAAATCGCGCAGTCATTGGATAGGGCTCGATGAGGTGTTCGTAGACAGAAAATGACCTAGTAGGTTATCGCGGAGCGATGCTAAAGGGAGGATCCTCCGACCGAGCGAGGTGTGATGCTCGGCCAGGGCCGAAGCCCCCAACAGTTTTTTTTTTGGGAATGATAGACGCTGTTGGCCGCAGATGGCCATTACAGCTTCACCGGACAATAGGAGGCGAGCGCTTAAAGCGCTCTAGCCTTAACGGCAGAAGTAGCGACGAGCACAAGGGCACCTCAGGGAGGCACGGCCTCGGCTTGGGCTGTCGCTTAAGAGAGGGCTGAGTTTACCACCGGTTCACAACGCGCCCCCACTGAGAAGAACCGGCAAGAAACTCAGTGGGGTGATGCACGTCGTTGAGGTCGCATACGTACGACCCTTCGGGCTCGCCGGCGAGACCGGTGTCTGATAGCTAGTGTAGCATACGGTTGTCGGGGAGGGTTCGGCGCATCCCGGTCCAATAGGACCGTCATGGGGTCAGGAGGGTCGAGCAGTAGGTGCCGTGGTCTGCGGCGCGAGTCAGAAGGACTAGGGGCGTAATCGGCGGTGGCGCGGATTAAACTGTTCGCGTGACGGGACGCGGATTCAAAGTAGCGTTTCGACGCTTCTTTGAGGAACTTACGAAGGGGATCTAACTTGAAATCGGAATGCAGATCTACGTTCCGTATGTACCACGGGGCACCGACGGCACGTCGGAGGAAACGATTTTGGATAACCTGGAGGCTATCGATACGGGTGCGGGCGGCGTGCGCGAAAACTACACTCGCGCATGATAGGGCGAATGCAGGCTTTGTATAATGTCAACTTATTTCTAAGCGACATTTTACTCCGCTTGCAGAGAAGGGGATACAGGCGACCTAATACGAAAGCCGCTCGATTGCGGACGGACCTAATGTGCGGGCCGAAAGTCATGGCGGAGTCCAAGGTGACTCCGAGGTACTTAAACCTTCCTAGTCCAGGGGATAGGGCGATTGAATAGGAATATTGGGGCCAGTCGTCTGCTGAGCCGAAGGCTCCGCGCGGAGAACATATTGGCGGGTCCCCGGGAGAAGACCACTGCGGCACTCTTCTCCGGGTTCACCTCTATGCGCCACGTACTGAACCATTGACCCAGGGCGTCGACTGCGGCTTGAAGAGCACGCGTCAAATAGGACATGTTCCTATGGGAATAATAGAGAGCGGTGTCATCCGCGTATAGGGCGAGTTGGACTCTGTTCGAACTTCGAACGAGGAATGTCGTTCGTGAACAGGCTGAACAAGAGGGGAGAGAGCACGGCGCCCTGGGGGACTCCGGCCTGTATAGGATGGGGCGAAGAAAACGTACCTTCGACCCGGTATCGAAAGGTACGATTCGAGAGAAAGTCTCGTATGATGAGTACGAGCCTATCGGGGACTCCTAACTGGAAGAGCTTGTATATCAAGCCGTTGTGCCAGACCTTGTCGAAGGCCTTGGCAACATCGAAGAATAAAACCCCCAACGGTTGTTGTTGGGATGTTGTATATATATACTCAATGTACTTCGAAACTTCGCTTGCGCGATTCAGGAACATCTTTATTTTGTACTCTCATATGTAGTAGTAGGTCGCTACAAGGTCTTTATTCATTAATAAAGACCCAGGTCACAGGCGTAGGAAGTTGTACTTTTTAAGAGTTCCTTCTTTAATGTCGGAGTTTTAATTTACATTGTACTTATCTAAAAAGACGTTTGACATACTTTACACACTTGTACTATATTTTATGCAGACTTTAAAAGTAGCGAGTTAAGTATTGAGTTATCGAATCACTGTCATGGTATGAATAGACCATCACTAAAAATTCTATGATCTATTTACTGTTATCCATCGATATACTATACCAACCTGTTATCAGATAGGCACATGTGAGACCACCTTAAGAAATTCTTAGCTGTCTCTTTTTGACCTAAGACAACGATCAAATGTATAAGGAGAGTGGACTATTTTTGCGGTTGTATATTTTATTAAGAAGTGCACTCACTGTCGATATAGTGACATAGTTATGAACCATATATAAATCAAGTAAGTATACCTAATACAATACATATTCTAGTATTTTGTAATACCTACTTATATAATATTTATTATGGTATTTTACTATTTTTACAATATAAAAAGTGATAAAAGCACAAAGCCGGTTAAAAAAGTCCGATTGCGAACATACAAAATGATCAAAAATTACATAATACGTAGGTACCTACACAAAACATAATATACTTACCTACGTACGGGTCACCATATGTATAAGTATATATTTTCTAGTTTAGAGCTCTTGTTTGATACCTATATTGAAGTCTTAGCAAGTAAAATGCATACATGCACTCAGGAAAAACATACCTAGCCCTCCCTTTTGGGGCGGTCGGACAAAAATGATCAAATGTAAAAAATAGAATAATAAGAACATAATTAGAACATATTTTGGTTATTGGTTAGGAATTGGCTCGTATTTTCTGTCTACGACTGTTCGCAGTCTTTTTACTCCTACATACACTACCGTCGCTCGGACCATGCCGCCGGCTCTTCCACTTCTCTGTCCGGAGTAGGCAAGAATGTAAATTACCAAAATAAAGTCTACGAGTTTAATTAAGGCACTAAGATGTTTTATTGTGCCTCTTAAAATATCCATAAACAAACTGATATTACTTACACACAAACTTAATGTATGTACTTATAAGATTATTTTTATGTAAGTACCTACATCATCATAATCAGCAGCCGCAAGACGTCCACTGCAGGGGCCCTCCATCCCTCCTAGGCGTTGCCATAATCCCCACGCGTGGCAGGCGTTTGAGGAACGTCGGTGGTAGCCAGCCGCAGCCAGTGAATACTTATACTTTACACTCTGATAGTGTGTCCAGAAAGATATCGATTATCTCGTACTCAATAACGGAACATTAAAATATTACGCTTTCAAGAGTCGAATAATTATTAGAAAAGAAAAAAAACGGTTAAATGAGAAGTCACACAAACTGACGTTTGTGATTGCGGCAGTAAGGGTCCAAGGTAAGGGTACGCATTTTTGTCTGTATAAACTTACACGACACACATTTTTGACGCGGTGGAATTCTTCCAAAGATCCCCGGGAGCTGTGGGGCTCGACCAGGGTATGTGGGATTCTTACCCACTAAAATCCCCGCGGCTGTCGTATCGCCACATGAGAGGGGGGACCCCAGGGCTCTCCGGTGGGATCTGCACCAGGGTCCTCTCAGTGCCTTGCCTTTGAGCCCGCCTCCGAGGGGCGCATAAGCTAAGCAGATAGGCTTACCTATGCCGATTATGCATCATTAAAATGTTTCAGAACCTAACTGATCGAGTATTATAACGCTTGTACAAAGCACTGATAATAATACGCGCGCGTGAGTTCCCATCTTTACGGGTCGTGGTAGATTATTCGTATACTAATCTATTATTGCTGCCCGTCGTGAACGTTTTATATCACAAATTTTAGTCATCATTTCGCGATAGCTGGGCGGAGAGGCGCACGCGCACCGTGTCTTAATAATGGCCAACACAGCACGCGGTGAACAAACGGTAATAATTTTAAATATCATTTTAATTTTTTGTTTAGTGGTAATTTAATTTGTTATGCTATGCGATATGCTTTATTTCAATTTACATCGTTTGATACCAGCCAGCCGTTACTATAACTTGGTGGATGAACTTCTTTTTCAGTAAGTAGCGAAACATACTGTACATATTATTTGGCCAACAATTTATTTTCCATAAAATCCATATCTTAAATAGAGTCCCGATATCAGCGGTAACTTCTTTAGCTATGTGCAGAGGTTCAGTGATAACAATTTTGCATTATGTTATAGTGTTTAAGATACAATGCACTATGGGAAACTTCTTGCGTAGGTAGTAACCTACCTTAATAGTCCACCAAGATTTCATTTTAATTAGGTAACCTTATATTTAAAAATGTAAAGAATAGTTTAAAACAATGAATAAATGGATTAATAATATTCTGGGACAATCCACACACGGTTATCTGATCCCAAACTAGGCAGAGCCGTACTATGGAAACCAGACAACTGATACTAATACTAATCTGTGCTAATACATAGATAAGTACTTTTTTTTTTGTAAATATATACTTACTTATATAGATAAAATACCCAGACACTTGGTGGGAATCGAACCCACGACCTATTGGGCAGCGACCAGGGTGTCTAACCACTAGACCAACAGGCCCGCCGGATTGAAATATATTTTCTACGCTGTCACACACAAGGCACGCATTACATGGTAACTCGTAACTCAACCATATGTTATATTAATACCTATGTGTTTATGTTTTTTTTTGTAATAATCCTATGTACCAAAGTCGGATGCAAGTATGTGGTAAAACGATCCTGTATTTGAAAGAAGAAGATGAAGAAAGAAATAATATTTTTTCGCACTTACTTAAAGATATCAAATAATGTCCGTTACAACCATGTTACAACATGGTTACAACATTACAGAAACCATTTATATGGAAAATGACAAATGACTGACTTATTAATTTTCGAGCATGTAATGAATATACTTATGCGGAATAATATTTATTTCTCAAATTACATTGCTAATTTTTTAAAATAATAATAATTAATTGCCTATTAAACGTAGATGTTCGAGTTGCGTGATGGTGCTGGCCACGGAATAGATAAATAAGGTTTTATTATTATTTATCTACTAGCTGACCCGCGCAGCTACGACCGCGCTTTTATTACGTTTTGCTCGTCTCTCTTTCCCTCCCACTTCGGTCCTCGTCACGTCATCACTCCCCCTATTCCTCTCCCCGTTGTCCCTTCTCTGAACCCTCTCCCTCTCTCTTCTCCCAACTTGCTCCACCTAACTCCCCCGAACCCTCACCCCATCACCCCCTCCTCAAATCCCCTCTCTTTCTCTCTCCTCTCTTGCTCTCCTCCTCCTCTCATGTCCTCTCGTTCTATATATCCTCGTCAATCATGTTATCAGCGGCATAAAATATACTTTATGAACTATTCTCAGCCTACCCGATATGCACACAAAATTTCATAATATCGATCGGTTCACCCAGCTAGTTAATGAACTTGTCTTATGTTGCTTAACCTTAACCTATCGGCATGAAATATACTTTTCACACCTCCTGCTCGATAATGTTCCATTATGTGTCGTAAAAAGATAACATAAAGTACCTCATTATATCCCTATAGTCTAGCCGGGTAATAATGTTGTACTAAACTTCCTTGGGTAATCATGTGATTTGAATTTCGAACGTCAAACGAAAATTCCTCAACACTTTTACCACAGATACTATGTACATGATTACTACTCTAAGCAGAGAACTGCACGAAAAACAAAACATTTGAAAATCGAACTGAGCGCGACGAGCAGAACCCAGTGTTCTAGAAAAGAAAATGAAATAGAAGCTAACGCGTTAACGCTGCAAATCACTATGTTGATATTATTGACTGTCTCGGTCTAGTGGTTAGACATCCTGGCCGCTACCCGATGGGTCGTGGGTTCAATTCCCACCAAGTGTTTGGGTGTTATTTAACTATTTAATAAATATCAGTTGTCTGAACTTGTCTGGTTTCCATAGTACAGGCTCTAGCTAGTTTCAGATGACCGTGTGTGGATTGTCCCAACATATTATTATTATTATTTTAATTCTAGCAATATTTGTATTTTATTACCCCGCAGTAGGTGTGAAAAGTAGTGTATTCACCTCTGGGATAAAGGTGTCTATGTCTTGGGTCAGCTTAAATCCCTCGCTGTACTCAGGATTCTAGTATTAACTCCCTCGCTGCGCTCGGGAGTTAACTCTATGCTTCCTCGCTGCGCTCGGGAGTTGCTAGAATCCTTCGTTATGCTCGCGATTCAATTTAACGCCCGCGACATAAGACACTACTTTATCCCCTTGGTGCCTAAACTACTATTTCACACCACCTGCTCGATAATGTTCCATTATGTGTCATATAAACTTGACATAAAGTAGGTCATTATATCCCTATAGTCTAGCCGGGTAATAATGTTGTACTAAACTCCCTTGGGTAATAATGTGATTTGTTTTTTTCTTGTCCTTTAGTTCTCCCTAATTGGGAAGCCAAAAGGTTCAAGCTCATACAGCCTCGTCATAAGTAATCTCGTAATAAATCAATTTGTAGCTAGGCTTAAGCCAATTCTTCATTAAATTGCTGTCATTTTCCATTCATGTTTTCAGGCCGAAGCCAATTCTTCATTAAAATGTAATTTGAATTACGAACGTCAAATATTTTTTTACCACGAAGACTCTTTACAGTAGGTATATAAACCACTCTCTAAGCAGAGGCTTGCACGAAAAAAATACATTTGAAAATCGAACCGAGCGCCGGGAGCCGAATTGGAGCCAAACCTTGTTCTAGGTTCTAGAAAAGAAAAAAAATAGATAAAAAGAAAGCGCTAACGCTGTTGATATTATTTTAATTCTAGAAGTTTTGTATTTTACTGTCTCGCCTCGCAGTAGGTGTGGGCGCAAACGCTGGAAATCGGTGTTTGTATTATTTTATTTCTAGCAGTAAGTATTTAATAATAATAACAAATACACTTCATTGTACCATTGAGATTTTACACCAAAAGTTACAAGTAAAAGTTAGTTAGTTGAACAATACGTTGATGATGTAAAAAGGTGGCCTTATCGCTAAAAAGCAATCTCTTCCAGATAACCTAAGCAATTTCTTCCTAGTACTTGTATTTCATTACCTCACAGTAGGTGTGAAAAGTAGTATATTCTCCTCGGGGATAAAGGTGTCTTTGTCTTGGGCGAGCTTGAATCTCTCGCTGTACTCAGGATTCTAGTATTAACTCCCTCGCTTTGCTCGGGAGTTAAATCTATACTCCCTCGCTACGCTCGGGAGTTACTAGAATCCTTCGTTATGCTCGCGATTCAATTTCACGCCCGTGACATAAGACACTGCTTTATCCCCTTGGTGCATAAACTACTATTACGACCTATTCTCAGACCACCCGATATGCACACAAAATTTCATACAAATCGGTTCACCCATCTATTTAATGACCTTGCCTTATGTTGCTTAACCATAATTTACCGAGATAAAAAGTATCCTATGTCCGTTTCCTGGTTCTAAGCTTATAAATAGTGTAACTAACACGACTTTTTTTTATAATTATGTAAAAATATTAAAGTTCTTTAGTCATTGTATGTTCAATTTCACCGATAGATGGCGCTGTTCATAATGTAAATCACGCTAACATCGTAAATCACTGTCTAATCATATTCGATACTGAAAATTCTAAGATTTCCGCATCTTTTATTCTTGCGACTGTTATACAATACCTACACACTACCTGGACTTGGGGAGTTTCATTAAAATTTCATGAAACCAAAGTACTTAGAAGTTTAGAACAATACAGAAATCTAATGAAAATGTCCTGGGTGTACCGGACCGGCTTACCCCTTACAAAAATTTACCCTTCGCCACTGCCATATCTTATGCAAACTAAATGTCTGCCCAGTCCCTATTGTATATAGCGTAATAATATATATCTTAATGATTAACTGATCAGTTTATAATTACCCTATTCACATACAAAGGAAATTACGTGGTAATATGTGCAAGTAATGTTTCACTGCTTAGCCCCTATGAAACTTAGCGTGATGTTTTATATACCAACTTATACCCCTGCTTCTACACAACACATCAGTGAAAGTCCTATCAGAATCTATCCACGGGTTTTCTAATTATACCTGGACGAACAGAACGACAGACAGACAGACAATAATTCCAAAAAAAATTGGTTTGGCCTCTATGTCGATAGTATAGTATCCCCACATAGAAATTTTGGAAAAATATTCAATGTACAGAAAAAGTGCTCTTTGAGTTTTATTATAGTATAGAAGATAGATAGATTCCGTGGTGCTGGCTGATACTTACGTATCTTGGTATAAAATAAAAGTCAGTAAAGTGATAAACTATCTCAAAAAAAATACTTCAATGAAAATTATTTAAAAGCTTTAAATAATGAAAATATATTGAAGCAGGTGCGGTCACACCCAACGATTTTGGGGGGTCATAGTTGACGGGCCCGTTGGTCTAGAGCCCAGGCCGCTAGCCAATAGGTCGTGGGTTCGATTCCCACCTTGCGACTGAGTGTTTCAAGTGCGTAATCTATTTTGGATAAAATTGTTTAATAGTTTTAAAGCAAGAATGTCAATTTGACGTAAATGAGTTTGTGATTTTGGAGGGGGGGGGGGGGCGTGACCCCTACGACCCACCCTCTCGGACCACCACTGTGTTGAAGTCGGTGCCAGTTGGTGCTGGTGTTAATTACATTTCTTTGAAGTCAGTTTTTAGGTATATTTTTTTTCTAAGTAGGTATAGTTAAATTAAGATTTAATAAATCAACTGGTTGATCTCATATATCTTCTGTGTAGTTACGCAAAAGCTATTGCGTAGTTAGGCGGAAGATATTATAGTAAGTAGTAGCTACTTACTTCTACATAGTTTTTTTATGCCGAACTGATAACAACTGGCATGTTTCGGCAGTGGTTAGAATGGTTGGTGCGAGTCAACGACGTGCAGCCGCTGTGGGTGGCGCAGCCCACGTACCTCATCTCGCAGGCGGTGTACATGCTGGCCGGCCTACTCACACTAGTTCACGGTAAACCAGATCTTACAATGATTCTTTCCATTCACCTTTAGCTGACCTATGAATTTATACTTAAACAAATCTTTGCATTAAATCTTCTTTACCGACACTGATCTGACAAAAAGCTTGCCTTTTAAAAATCCTTAACAAACTGCGCCGATAATTCACACCAAGACGTCAGTCTCATGCGCCCGGTAATTTCACCAGACACAGAGCTCTTTACACCGGCAGCAGAGGAACGTTTACATGTCGCTGTACGACCGACCTAGACGCTCCCTTGCATGCCCCTTTAACCAGGAACCTATCACAGACAAAAATAAACTAAACACAGAATTTTAGATATGAAATTCAAAGGATGGTAGTACACGGTGCTACACGATGGTAGATGGTTGTACCTAATGATGATGTTAGAACGTTGATTATTTGATGATAATAATATGTATGTTCAAGAGAGATTTAAGTAATTGCCGTTCAGTTCAGTTCAATCAGTAGGATGCCGTTGTGTTTCTGCGCCCATTTCTAGTGTTATCTGCTTTTTTTTTGCCAGTATGAGCTCTAATGGCGACATAGCATAGCGTCACCACCGAGGCGTCACTGTGCTAACACGTATGAAAATTCTTTGGTGCTAGCTAGCGATTTCACTGTTATTATTAGGGTCTAGTATCCTTATACTATTCACGAATGCTCACTGATAAAGCCGAGAAACCCTAACTGGCATAATCTTCTTCTTCTTTAAGTGCCGTCTCCTATCGGAGGTTAGCAATCATTAAGGCTATTTCTTCTTTAGAATCTGCCTTTCGAAATAGTTGCGGAGTTGTTTGTTCAAAGTGGCATATCAAAAAAGTCAATTAGTGAGAATTACTAATGATTTGTTCACCATTTTTAGAAAAAAACCTCTACTAAATCAATTGGTTAGATGAACGAATCGCAAGATCAAATAATTTATATGATTCCAACTTTGCAGCTAAATTTCACGATACATATTTGGATATGCTAAATTAGGCATGCATTTAAAGATCCTGTTATATATTTTTAAGAACCGTGACTAACGCCAAATAGACTAACCGCCTTTAAGTTTACATTATAATGTTTTTAGAAACTATTTTAATGGTACCTACATTCTATTTCTTCTAGCTTTTCGCAAGGGTGGCAGATGGCCGTACTTGTGGCTGGCCACGATACTCCACGGCCTCCTCACCGATAACTTCTGGCATTTCGTTCTGCCAGAGTACGACAATTTTTGGCATTCGCAAACTCCTATCATGTTGTTGGGGGCGAGATTGCCGTTACATATCATATTCGTGTGTAAGTACCAATAAATTAAAAAAATATTTAGTAAGTAAGTAGCATAATACGAGAGATATTTTAACATTTTATTGTGGACCGTGACTAAGTATTTATTAATTTAGTAACAAAAAACATGAACAGATTTTGAATGCTTTGATAGTAGCCGTGGACTGCTGTGGTTTTGAGATCCTATATTAAATTCTTAGGTTGATAAAGGTTTTTGGCTTGATCATTTTTGGCTTTTCCGTCACCAAAATTCTTAGTAGCAAAACGGGTCGTAGAACTGTGCCCAGTAAATAGCTAGGCTTATTCAAAATATAGACATATTCAAAACTAGATCCGGGAAAAACACGTTACGCGATGTCTGTATTTTCTTTGAATCTATGTATGTACCTACCACATAAATATTTACTAGAACATTTTTCCATATATCTCGTAGATCCTGCCTTCATATACCACGCGGCGTACGCGGTCTCCAGACTGAATCTTCCGAGATACGCTGAGCCGTTCGCCGTGGGTCTGGTGGCGGTTCTCATCGATATTCCCTACGACATCGTGGCTGTGAAGTTCGTGCACTGGACGTGGCACGACACCGACCCCAATATCTTCGATCGCCACTACTGGGTGCCGTGGAACTCTTATTACTTCCACGCGGCATTCACCGCCAGCTTTATGTTCCTGTTCAGTGCAACAAGGAAATGGTTCGCACCAAGAGTTGCACAGTGGGACGGCGCTGAGTGAGTTGTCTCGTTTACGGCAGGCTTAGCGTGGCATGCTAGTCTAGTCCTGGCGGGTTGGCGTGAATATGTAGTTCTAGTTTCACAGTTTTTGATACTGAAAATGCTTTCTTGGGACGTTATATATCATGTCATCCTATCAAGGCTTGCACGCCGTGCTTATTTTATTATAAATTATGAAAAAAAAACTGCTTAAAATGTTTGTTATTCCGTAACAAAAAACTGGGCATATCTGTTGTATGTGCTTGAAATAATGAAGATACCTATTAAATTATCACTTCTTGCTTCAAACATCGGTAGATACAAATGATTTTCCTTTTTGCCCAGGGTGTCTAATCACAACACCAACGGGTTCTTCATTACAACATTAGCCATTAATATAATTCTTTTGTATTTCAGCAAGAAATCGGAATGGAAGTCGATGCTGATCGCCTCCCTGCTCGGCATGCCCGGGGGCGTGCTACTGTTCATCCCCATATACCACCCTCTACACGACTTACTCAGGATCCATTCGGAAGTGACGTTCTTCCTACTGTTCTCTATCTTCATGGTGTTCATTTTATCTGGCCTCCTTAGCGATAGGGAGAAGATTACTAAAAGGTGAGCAAGAAACAACGGAGGGCCTAGACAAGTTGTCATTCTACAATACGGAACGCTAAAGAATAGAAAACAAGTATGGAAACGACATAACCTTACGTGACTTGGAGAAGAGATAATTATGTCATTTCCATACAGTTATTTTCTATTTTCTAGCTATTCGTATTATAGAACGACAACTTGAGATCTATTAAATCAGGACACAACGTTCAACAGAGTTTACTAACGAACACCTACACTGAATTAGTATAAGTACGGTATAGTAGATACTTGCAGACTCAGTGACGGTAAAATAAAATCAATGCTACACCATGTTCTGTGCCTCCGACGCTCTTGCAAGACGTAAGTTGAGTCATCTGGGAGTAGCCTATCCTACATTAGATGATTATGTACAATTCCAAGTAGGCGCGTCGTGGCGTACCTTCAGGAATCCTTCGTTACGTCAGCAAAAGAGTAAGGGTTAGGGCAAGCGCAATGGATCCATCCAAATGGGATGAAGTGCGTTCTGGTGGTAAGTGGGCTCAATTCATAGCCACCAACAATAAAATAAGACATGGGATCCTGACTGGGGTTTTACCGTCACAGACGATCTCATCAAGATAACTCCACCCTAATTGTGTGTGGCATTAAATCTTCCTGCATTAAGTATAAGGTGAGGTGAGGTGACGGAGGGACCAACAGCAATGTCCCTTTTACCTACTTCCGGCACAAGTATAAAATTATAAAAGTACAAATTCCCGACTGCAAACAATTCTCTAAATTTCAATAGAAAATAATAAGTTCATAAGTATAAATAAAAAAAAAGATCAAGTGCGTGTATTAAGTCTTTTAGAAGGTAATTTCACCAGCTACACTGCCCTTCACACCGGAATACAGCCACAGAGCTATTATGTACTTAGCGATGTTTACAAACTGCTTGGCGGCAGAATATACTACCATTGCGGTTGTACCTACCTGCATCGTCCCTTTTACAAGGAAGCTACCATTTAGTGTTCACCTACCTACCTATTGATTATTTAACAAGATATTTTTTTCAGCTTAACAGCCATTGATTACGTGCTAGTGCTGCAGTTGGCGGTGCATTACATCACATATTGGTGTTTCGTGGTGTTCTTTGACCCTAGCAAGGAGCGCTCCTTGGGTCTCCACGAGCCGGTCGGCCCCTGCAACGAAGTCGCTACTTTAACGACACCATTCGGCCAGGCAAGTGTACCTATATATATACGTACCTACTTAGTTAGACTGGAAACTAATAAGTAATTCAGTCCAGTTTTAAATTTCACAAAATAATCGGATTGTAATGAAACATTGGTTTCCAAACCAGCGGCGCTATACGTGCGTGCAATGAATTGGTACCTAAAGAGAATGTGATGATTATTGGGAACCTGTCACACTCAGACTTATAGTGTAGATTCCAATACAAAATTTAAAATAAAGGATAGCGAGCGATTCGACTGAGTGAAAGGGACACGCCGGGCCATTGACAGGGTCATCGTACTATGCCGCTCGTTACCGTATAGTAGGTAAGTAAGTCTCTTGCTTAGTTAGTACCTACTGTACATTCTGTGACGGTGAAAAGAGTCAGTCAGTACTACACCATGTTGTGTGTGACGTAGGTTGAGTCATCTGGAAATGGCCTACACCAGGTTAATTGTGTATACAGCTCCAAGTTGGCGGCGTACCTTAGGGACTCTACCACGTCAGCAACAAGTGTAGGTATGCTCAATGTATCCAACGGGTTCGTAGTGCGTTCCGGTGGTTACCGGGCCCATTTTAAATATAGAATTGAATTGTTGACTCCCGTGACAACAACGATTACGCACTGCTGCTTAGTGACATAATATTTAACACTGTGGCGTCTACTTGGACGGTCTCCTTCACAAGGGACCTTCACCTAGTAGATAACAAAGCCAGTTATTAATACTTGTAGAAAGGATTTATTTTTGTATTAATTGTGTAGCCTACCATTATATACAAGAATAGATTAGTGAAAAAATTTGTAGATAACGTTAATTGTTGGCTTATCATTGTCGTGACACCACGCCGCATGTTCTTCGATGATAGGTACATACACTATCATTCTTTTAAAACACCTGTTGCTAAGCAAACAATACCATACCTACCTAAAAAGAAATAGAACATGAGTTAATAATAACTGTACCTAAGCATTAGGAGACTCGCGTCTCTATTGTGTACATGCACAGTTTTTTCCTTAAAGGATATGAGTATATATATGGTACTTCATGTGTGTGTTTCAGGTGTGGTCACAGTCGATTTTGGGGGGGGGGGGGGTCATAGTTGCCTGGCCGCTAGCCAATAGGCCGTGGGTTCGACTCCCACCTTGCGACTGAGTGTTTCAAGTGTGTAACCTATTTTGCATAAAATTGTTTAGTAAAGCAAGAATGTCAATTTCACGTGAATGAGTTTGATATTTGCGGGGGTCATTCTCTTTTTTTGAGAATTATAGGCGCTGTTAGCTACAGATGGCCATTACAGGCTCAACGGACTAGAGGAGGCGAGCGCTTATAGCACTACAGTCTTAAGGACAGGTTAGCGACGAGCTCGATACCTCAGAGAGGCACCGCCTCGACTTGGGCTGTCGCATAAGAGTGAGGGCTGATTCTACCACCGGTTCACAACGCGCCCCCACTGAGAAGAACCGGCAGGGTGATGCTTCGTTGTTGAGGTCGCATGCGTATTACCCTTCGGCCTGGCCGCCGATGAGACAGGTGTCATGGTGTACTGCAGGACTAGGGATAATAGTTTCTAACTGGTGTGTCAGCTATGGGACATAAAAAAGATAAACAATATTCAGCAATTAGTGGCATATGCCTGCCTCAGGCACAATATGTTGTTTACATAGGTAATCGTAATGGTAGGTACTCGCATTTATTACAGAAATATCGCTATCTCAGCCATCCTAGGACCAGAGATATGATTTACCGCATCCGGAGTTATTATGAGATCTCTGTTATAATCTGTGTTTTAAATATTTAATTAATAGGTACTCTTTTTATACAGGTGTTGAAAAAGCGCAAGTACTTCTGTGCAGCGGATTACGATGAGGCGTATTTTGATTTTCACTGTGTGCCCGGCGGCCAGAAGCCACAGTACGGTGCGGTGTGGTACCTTATTTGCGGAACACCTTTCGTGTAAGTGCCTTTTTGACTAATATATATAACTAATTCAGAATATTCATATACCATCTCATTTTATAAGGTAATGCAATTTATGTAAAATATCTAATATTTTATTTCAGTAACCGCGCTGAATATATTACAGTAATTTCCACAATACTGTTTGTCGCTGCAGGAGTATTCTATGGACTTTATTTCAAAACGGGACAGGCGGAGGTACCACCGAAAAAATTAAAGAAAAAATAATCTCGTGTTTTATTAAATTGTGAAGAATCATTTGTGAGAATATTGTGTTATAAATTGTTGAAGCGTGTGCTATTTATTAAACTATTGTAGAAACTTTGGATAGTTTTACTTGGCACCTGTGCTTAGGTTTTAATATGTATCTGCAAAATGACTAAAACCCATTCATATAACATCATTTAATCACTTCAATTGATATGTTCGTTTTGACGGCAATCACAATACTTCCCTTACACACTATAAACCATTTTGTTACCATTTACCATGAGGATGCTAAAGAATTTGTACAACTTGGAATAGTCACTAAGGTACTGAAACATAAGTATGTTTGCTTTCCCTTATTATTAGGGAGGAAGCACACAATGTAAACTGCAAACACATTTATTTACGTTCACAGGCACTGAGCCTGATTTTTAAATGGATTAAATTTCTTCAAGACTAATGCTGATCCATTTAGTGCGCGTCCTCTCTGTTTCATTATTTATTTTGAAATTTTAAATACATTTGTATTTAAATCATATATTACTTCGAGCTGTATCTAATTGTATCAACCATTCCAAATCAGTTACTAAACAATATTATAGAGGAATAAATTATACATTCATGATACTTTGTATTCCATTTATTTCATCGATAAACCCTCGTGTTTACATCTTAGTGAAAAGTAGAAGTGGGATTTTTTTTATATATTGGACTTCTACAAGTATAATTTATTAGCATTTAGTTAGATACGCTATTAATATCCGAAACATAAGCAAGCATTTAAAATATTAATGAAAATACCCAATAACATTGATGTAAAAGTTAGAAACGAAAAGGCTGCCCTAGCACTATGGGATACATTCAATAATCAGTTTTCTCACTGTTAGTGCATCACAAAAAGTGCAATCTGATGCGTTTCAACATCTATAATATTTGTAACACGCATATATGAGATTTCTACGACGATGATTAATATCAATTTGTGCAGAAATAGAAAAATAAAAGGAAAATATCACAACCAAATAATAAAATAGTTCTTGAGATAATGTCAAGCTAGATCATCTATCTTAGCATAGCCAGGTTTTAATTCCGGCGCACTCTGTGTATAGGTATATACATGTTTTGTGCACTTTAAAATAAGACAGAAATAGAAAACAAAACTATGTATTGTTTTATTAATCACAGTCAACGTCTACCGCGACGTATTAACAAAGATTTAACAACAGCTCTCTGTACATACAACATCTTAAAACTTAAATATTCATACTAATGCTCCTCTACATAAATAATCACAAACTTCACGTTTTTTTTTTAGAAAATTAACAACACCGTGCAGTACACTATACAACATACACGTATTATGGAATGACTGATTATTATTTCACCAATAACTATCACTGGTCCTACAACACACGAATTATACTATATATTCGAATAAATAATTATAATTCATAGGTAACAATATCGTTGTCATTAAATAACACTCAGATAATGAAAAACAACAACCGAAACAACATAATACTTATCACATTATCTTTAGAAATTATGCCCATTTGATTACTTTGATATCGACGTGATTCCACGAATACGTAACACATTATTAACAGAATTTAGCCGTTCCGATGTTCAGAGACAGACAGATCGAGTATAAAATTAAAATAAAATTAAATCCAATATTGAATAACAGTAACAGGTCACACCTACTCCCAATGCAACAGTTGTTAGTATCCTTAGATTGTAAGAGCGCCTTAGCACTCGTGTGCACCTTCCACACCCGTGTTAGTAAGAGAATAAGCAAGCAAACTAATAATGACCACTATATTGCGTATTGTATAACTTTGTTCCAACTATGTACGACTACGGCACAAAAATACAAGCTTCATTCAACGACAGCAACATATTCGAATGAGGCGTCACTGTTAGAGAAGTCGTAAGGGTATGCGGACGGATATAAAGCCGGATAATACGGAAGCCGAACACAACTGGGAGTCCAACAGAATCAATCGTAAATGCCTTATGAACAAAACAGAATCGGCCGATAAGAAATAAAGTAATCCTAAATCACAATTTAAGGTTTGTTCTTGAATAGGTCGTCGACGACCGTCGGGTCGGCCAGAGTGGATGTGTCGCCTATCTCGGAGTCTCCGACCGCGATCTTCCTCAATATTCGCCTCATGATCTTGCCGGACCTGGTCTTGGGTAGCCCCGGGGCGTACTGTATCACGTCGGGTGCTGCGAAGGCGCCGATCCTGGCCCTCACTCGCTTCTTCAGCGAATCGACCAGCTCTGGCTCGAATTCTACACCAGCGCTCAGGATGATGAAGCAGTAGAGCGACTCTCCCTTGACCGGGTGCGGCTTGGATACGACGGCGGCCTCGGCCACCCTCGGGTCCTCTGTGAGCACGCCCTCCACCTCCGAGGTGGACATCAGATGCCCCGACACGTTCAACATGTCGTCGATGCGGCCCGTCACAGATATTAGACCGTCGTTGTCCCTCTTCGCCCCTGCGGATATACAATTTCTTTAAGCAATTATAATGACGAGAGAAACAAAACGCCTGACGGTAAACCGATACGCCTACCAGTGGAAAGCTGCACTGCCACTCATCACACGACACATTTGTTATTTATATTGAGCCCGGAAATTTATAGGCGCCTTTCACACTTCTGATAAAGGGTTATTTACATAATAGCTGACCCGCGTAGCTCCACCCGCGCTTTAATTAAATTTTGCTCCCCTTTTCTCCCTACTCCCTTGATTTATCTCTCTCCCTCTCTCTCTCTCTTATAAGAAAAATCTAATTCCATGCTCTTTCTCTCCCCTCCCGCTTCGGTCCCCGTCACACTTCCCCTCTTCCTCTCCCCGTTGTCCTCTCTGAACCCTCTCCCTCCTCTCTCTTCTCCCAACTTACTCCCTCTCACTCCCCCCCCTTGCTTCACCTAACTCCTCCGATCACTCACTCCATCACTCTCCCCTCTCCCTCTCTTGCACCCTCCTCTGGTTCTATATATCCTCGTCAATCATGGTATCAGCGGCATAAAATATACTTTATAACCTATTCTCAGACCTACCCGTAAAATTTCATACATATCGGTTCACCCATCTATTTAAAGACCTTTCCTTATGTTGCTTAACCTTAACCTAGCGGCATGAAATATACTTTACGACCTATTCTCAGACCTACCCGAAATGCACACAAAATTTCATACAAATCAGTTCACCCATCAATTTAATGACCTGGCCTTATGTTGCTTAACCTTAACCTAGCGGTATGAAATATACTGTATGACCTATTCTCAGACCTACCCGATATGCACAAAAAAAGTCATACAAATCGATTCACCCATCTATTTAATGACCTTACCCATCGATATACTATACCAACTAGATTAGCTGTCACGAACAAAATGACATCTAAAATGTGGTCGCGGTTACATTTACTTACACAACTATACACGTAGCTAGAAATTGTAGAAAATAGTTTTAAATAATTCGGAACGTCGGACTAATAGCAGCCTTCACATGTAGTAATAAAGTCTAATTCTGTATGCAGTAATGTTGGCACATAAAACCTTTACATCGGAGACAAAGAAAAATCAATAAAACCGCCAAAATTATACGAAAAAAAGTAGTTGTTTTGACTGTACTCATTTAAAAGAAAATCTTAACCACTATAAAATAAGGTTCAAAACAGGTGTGTTTCCATTGTGTGTGTACTGACTTACAAACTTATCCGTGCTGGTGGCAAAAATGAGAACTAACTTTTTTATTATGGTAATGACGTATAGTTTAACAGTTTCGTATAGACAGTGGCGACACGCCTATCGGCAACATTAATTTTGTCAGTCTCTAGCGGAGAAAATATCAAATAAATAATTTTTATTTCGTATTATAATGATATCTTACTTATATTTATTATTTAAACTAGTAGTAATAAGAAAACGAAACGAAAAATAAATTCCCCATCTGCAATTTTAGTATTACGATAAGTATTATATTATTTGGGCAGTTTATAACGCGCAATAAGGAATTTCGATACATCCTGTTGTCGGCTCGTACTAATTTGAAATAAGCGACAGCCTCTCTATTTTCGTGACCACTTTTCGGGCCGTGACAGCTAATCTTGTTTAGATAGTATATCGATGACCTTACCTAACATTGCTTAACCTTAACCTACCGGGATAAAAAGTATCCTATGTCCGTTTCCTGGTTCTAAGCTACCTCCCCACCAATTTTCAGCCAAATCGGTTCAGCCGTTCTTGAGTTATAAATAGTGTAACTAACACGACTTTCTTTTTTACCGAAGTAAAAATTTAGCAATTTCGTATTCTCAATTTCTACCTACCTATACAAATGTAGCCTTGGTGGTGCAGCGGACCTAACCGCTGGCTTTTAAATGAATTGAAATGGTATTTTTCCCTTGCCTATTTCTTTCCTAATCTAGTTTGGACTCGCTCGGGATTTACAGATTTTAACTTTTCAAAGATATAATGCCATATTGCTATCAGCAAAGTACTAAGAACAATACAGAAATCTAATGAAAATGTCCTGGGTTTACAGGACCGGCTTACCCCTTACAAAAATTGACCCTTCGCCACTGCCATATCTTATGCAAACTATATGTCTGCTCAGTCCCTATTGTAGATAGCGTAATAATACATATGTTAATGATTAACTGATCAGTCTATAATTACCCTATTCACATACAAAGGAAATTATGTGGTAATTTGTGCAAGTAATGTTTCACTGCTTAGCCCCTATGAAACATAGCGTGATGTTTTATATACCAATTTATACCCCTACTTCTACACAACACATCAGTGAAAGTCCTATTAAAATCGATCCAAGGGTTTTCAAATGATACAAACAGAACGTCAGACAGACAGACAGACAGACCGACAAACAATAATTCCAAAAAAAATTGTTTTGGCCTCTATGTCGATAGTATAGTAGTATAGAAATTTTGGAAAAATATTCAATGTACAGAAAAAGTGCTCTTTGAGTTTTATTATAGTATAGATTAAAGTTCTATAGTGATTATATGTTCAATTTCACCGATGGATTCTGTAAATCGCGCTAAAATCTGTAATCTGCGCTGTTCATAATGTAAATCACGCTAACATCGTAAATTACTGTCTAATGATATTCGATAATGAAAGTTCTAAGTTTTTCGCATCTTTTATTGTTGCGACTGTAATACAATACCTATACACTACCTGGACTTGGGGAGTTTCATTAAAATTTCATGAACCCCCCTGAGCCCTGACCTTGAAGCGTTTTTCTTTTTTGTGAGCGCTGTCCATTGTGTGTAGTGTGAATTGTAGTTGTACATTTTATTGCGTTAGATTAGATCATTTCGAGTCATTTTAGGTCTTTTACCTAAGTAAAAATTTAGCAATTTCATATTCTCAATTTCTACCTACCTATACAAATGTAGCCTTGGTGGTACAGCGGACCTAACCGCTGGCTTTTAAATGAAATGAAATGGTATTTTTCCTTAGCCTATTTCTTTCCTAATCTAGTTTGGACTCGCTCGGGATTTACAGATTTTAACTTTTCAAAGATATAATGTCATATTGCTATCAGCAAAGTACTTAGATAGAACAATACAAATAATAATGAAAATAGATAGGTATAGTAATGAAAATGTCCTGGGTGTACCGGACCGGCTTACCTCTTACAAAAATTGACCCTTCGCCACTGCCATATCTTATGCAAACTAAATGTCTGCTCAGTCCCTATTGTATATAGCGTAATAATACCTATCTTAATGATTAACTGATCAGTCTATAATTACCCTATTCACATACAAAGGAAATTACGTGGTAATATGTGCAAGTAATGTTTCACTGCTTAGCCCCTATGAAACATAGCGTGATGTTTTATATACCAATTTATACCCCAAATTCTACACAACACATCAGTGAAAGTCCTATCAGAATCCATCCACGGGTTTTCAAATGATACCTGGACTAACAGAACCACAGACAGACAGACAGACAGACCGACAGACAGACACACAGACAATAATTAAAAAAAAAATGTTTTGGCTCCTATGTCGATAGTATAGTATATGAGTTTTATTATAGTATAGATAGATCACTGCTAAGGCAGGCATTATGCCAGAATGTCTGAAAATACCTACCTGGACGGTTCCTTAACCTTAAACCACGTTAGTTAGTTACGTTTTCGTTAAGGAATATACACATATTCCTCGAAGAAACACTCCATCCAAGGATGTGTGGACACCCACACATCCTTGGATAGAGTGTTTCTTTTGAATTGCATAGGCTTCGGCTAATCTTAACCTTGCGTTAACGTTTGTACTTCAAGTATTTGGATACATCTTTCTAGAATCAGTTTGCGTCACGTACCGTCGCCAGTACAATAGTATCCTGGGAACTTGGAGAAGTACACCTTCTCGTAGCGGTTGTGGTCTCCGAACAAGGTCCTCATCACGCCGGGCCACGGCTGCGAGAACACCAAGTACCCCTCTCCCGGGCCCTCGATAAGCTTCCCGTTGTCGTCTAGCAGGCTTGGTTCCACGCCAAAGAATGGGAAACCCTGACAAAGGGAGAATCGAATGTTGTACTATAATGTTAGTATAGCTCTCAGAGCGTGTAAGGGATGAGATAATGAATGAGGAACCCTGAGTGCGGCAGTTAGAGACTAGCATGATAATCTCCTGATGGTAAACTTTACACCTGATGAGACCATTGTATTGTCGTTGAGCAACTAAGACATTAGTTATTATCCACAGAAATCTAAATAGCATGAGAATAGAAATGTTGACAGCAAAAAGTATAATTTTGGTGCAACGCATAGATAATTATATACCTGTGAACAACAGTGGGAGTAGTTATGTTTTGGACGTACGAAGAGTCATCATCATCAGCTAAAAGACATCCACTACTAAATAAAGGCCTCCCCTTTAGAAAAGAGAGGAGACAGGAGAGGTGGGCGTCGTTTCTATTGACATACTTAATCTAATAGAAAGACGTTGCTGCCCGTGTTCTTGTTTTCTCTTAGTCGTCTCTTACGACACCCAAGGGGAGAGATGGGTGGGTGCTATTCTTACCCGGACACCTCACGGGTAAGAAGAGTACTTACTGATGGTGTTTTTTAAACATTTACTATCAACGCAAATTCCCCAAAAAACATTTTTCTTATAAGTAAATATTCCGTTTAACAATAAAGTATTTTACGATATATTTTTCCGATTCAATATCAAAAAGATGTATATGCTCGAAAACAAAATTTACGGGTGACTAAACGAGAGCTGGCGTCTATGCGGTTGATTTGAGCGAGTAAGTGGTAAATATTAGATGCCATTTGTGTGATATGTTTGTGGCGGCGAAAATCGTACCGATACTTGAAGTAACGTCTTCTATTCTCTTGTTATTTAGATTTCTTCCCCAGTTGGTGTTTTTACACCGGAGCGGCGCACCGCATCGTTCACATTAGTTTACAATAATATCTGACACTTCAGTTGTGGATAGGTACCTTGAGGGTCTCTTAGACAAAAGATATTTATATCTTAAAGAACAATGCAGCGGTTCATGGACATGATCAGCATTGATAAATGACGTCATACTCACAATAATCTATAAAGATTAGCACGCCGTACTACCATGCAGGTTGACCACTAGCCTGACAAGCAAACATACTGTACTATGTTCGAGTACTTACAGAAGCTCCTGGCTTCATGGGTGTAGCACCGGGGAGGCTGGTGAGCACATGGCCTCCAGTCTCCGTCTGCCAGAAAGTGTCCACTATGGAACAACGGCCGCTGCCAATCACGTTGTAGTACCATAACCAAGCCTCCGGGTTGATGGGCTCACCCACGCTGCCCAGTACCCGAAGCGATTTCACGTTGTGCCTGATAATGAACATATTGAGGTAAAACGATGATCTATCTTTAAAGCATATACTTTGGGGTAAAACGATCATGAATAATAATAATAATGTCCTCCTGACCACAGCGGCCAAGCTGTCGCAAGATCAGCCTAGATGGAGGGAGATATTATAGTGCACAAGTGCTTGCGTAGACACAAGTGCACTCACTCTTCCTTTTATCTCTCATAATCCGATGGGCGCAGGACAGACTTTTTACATGCCCATCCGACGCATGGATCATCTTACTTTACAGATAATCAGGTGGTCGGCCTGCATTGTCCTAGTCTGTAAGGAACAACAACACAAAGTTGTTGCTCCCCGCGGGATTCAAACCCGTAGCCTCCGGTTTGCACAGCTAGCGGTTTCCCACTGCGCCATGGAGGCTACATAACACCCAAACACTCAAATCATGAACGAAGCATATACATTTTGGTAAACCAATCATGGATACAACATATACAATGCGGTGAAACGATCATGGATATAGTATATACATTACGGTGAAAGGAACATGGATATAGGATATAAACATTGCAATAAAACAGTCATCATCATCATCAACAGCAGAAAGACATCCACAGATGAACAACGGCCTCCCCATTAGACGGGAGGGTTTGCCATAATCCGCACGCTTGGCGGGCGTCTTGGAATCGCAGTATCGGTGGTAGGTAATCCAATAGAAAGACGCTGCTGCCTGTCTTCTTGTTTTCCCTAAGTCGCCTCTTACGGACACCCAACAGGAGGAGACGGGACACCACACGGGTAAAACGATAAAACGAAATATAAAATGATCATGGATATAGCACGTTGCGGTGAAACGATCATGGATATAGCATTTATATACATTGCGGTCAAACGATCATGGATATAGCATATATACATTGCGGTCAAACGTTCATGGATATAGCATAATTATATACATTGCGGTCAAACGTTCATGGATATAGCATATATACATTGCGGTCAAACAATCATGAATATAGCATATATACATTGAGGCCAAACGATCATGGATATAGCATATAGGTACATTGCGGTGAACTGATCATGGATATAGGTAGCATATATACAATCATGGATGCATTGAGAAACCATCGCAAGTTACATTGTGTAATTCGAATGGGCATAGACTGATCAATTCTACTGTGACATGTTCAAAGTGGACAAACATGTACCCAGTATCGTGGTATCTGAAGATACCACGATACTGGGTACTACAAGTCAACGTCAACGAAAGTATAAGATCAATACGTATCAAGTAGGTACCTATTATTCGAATCGCAAACTAGGTTTCTGAAAGTTTTTTATTCCCTATTATAATTAACTAATTTCGTCAGAGAATTCAATTATTTATACCTACTATTATTTTCGTCGATCGACTTCAATACTACATTTTTTGATGATGATTGATCGCCACAAGAACATGACCATAATCCGGTTATTGTATGTTGCACCTCGATATTAATTAAGTACGTAATTAAGCATCTAGTAATTATTAGCACGTAAAGGTCACGCCAAATTAATTTATACTTTCTTACCTCAGTACGTACTCATCACCAAACTTTTGGAGGGACCGGATAGCCGTTGGGGCAGTGTAGAATTGCGAAACCTTGTATTTCTCAACGACGGCCCAAAAGCGGTCGTTATCAGGATAGAACGGGGTGCCTTCAAACTGCGAACATACACAGCAGTTACACATAAAATATTATTACAATGTCCGCAGGATGTGTGATAAGGTTACTTTGGATATTCTTTTAACGTGAGGATATGTATTATCTAGATCCTGGATATATATCAGGCAGATATACAAAATATTTTATCCTAGGTATGAAAGTTATAAATCCTCGTCTCCTCTGATACCCAAACTAGGAAAAATCTTTTTTTTTCAAATCATATGTATGTAGATTTATTTCGTAGACATACATAAATAAGGTTTTCCAGCCTCGAGTCGTCACTTGGGTCGATTGTGCATGCTTTAGCCCTTTCATTGACATACTATATCCTTAGTAATTTACTCTTTTTTTTCTTTTTTTTTCGTGTTTTTTTTTGGTATGATAGACGCTGTTGGTCGCAGATGGCCATTACAGCTTCACCGGGCAATGGGGCTTCACCGGACAATAGTAATTTACTCTGTTGCTAATGATCCCTTAGTAGCTCTTCTTTTGAAATTTATTTTAATCCGACGATCTAATGATTAATTAATGAATTCTGCGTGCCACCATCGGTGTATTCGGCCCACATTCGGCCAATCCTTCTTAGTTGAAGCACTAAACTACTGGCACTGGCCTCGATTACCTATGCCTTACATGCGAACATTCAAATATTTGAATATATGCCTGTGAAACCTCGTTTAATTTTATTTAATGTTTACAATACACACGATTACCGTTTTTATTACAATATTTTTAAATATATTGTTATTGAGCTAACCTTATCTAACTATAAGCTATATTTTACTGGCAGGGTTTTCACAAGACAAAGCTTGAACGTGGAATATATGTGTACCCCGTTTTTTTACAAGATCAAAATCGTGGCAATAAACGATTGAATACAGGAGTGATAGCTGGTCTTTGGCTGGCCACCGGTCAGCCATCACTCCTGTAATCACGATAATAGATAATATCAGGACGGGTCTACGCCAACTGTTCGAGCATTATTATTGAAATCAATCAATGGATGTTTTATTTTTCAAGCATCATAACATTTGTATTTTTATTTGAGTAGATATTTATAGTTTATTTAAAAATATACTTAAAATGGGTAAAAAACCATGTTTAAGGCTGCCTGTCCACCGGAGCGGAGCGAGGCAGCGGAGCGGAGAAACGGAGAAATATTAACCAATAAGATTGCACAAAAACTCCGCTCCAAAATCTTAGTGCAATGTTATTGGTTACTATTTCTCCGTTTCTCCGCTCCGCTGCCTCGCTCCGCTCCGGTGGACAGGCAGCCTTAAGCTCTGAACGGCCGGTGATTCCGATCTGCACCATGTTTAACACGCGAACCGCATAAGCGCGATCATGAGTCGACCACCGACGGATTAAAACATGTTTTTAAGTTTTATTTTACTTAGTAACGAGATAAGCAGGCCATTCGCATGATGGTAAATGCAACACCTGCCACTACTCCTGGGCCCATTAATAAGCTACAGTGCTCTTCAGACCGTAACACAATATTTGCACTATGCTTCTTTACACCTGAATATCTAACACTGCAGTGGTACCCAATTCCTACCCTAGACAGCTCTTGTAAAATGTACTTACCTGCTAGGAAAATTGTTTTTATAAACGAAGTAAGTACCTACTGAATTCAACATTCAACATTCTTCAAGTAGCGTCGTTTTACATATTTATCAAGCAGCATACATTATACTGAGAAGTACATACAACCGCTGTACCCTTATTATTTATGTATGGAAGTATGGACATCGAATTTAAACAAATGAAGTACCTAACCATGGAGTCTTAATAACGATTTTAGCAATTGCGTAACTATACCTACCTATTGTTTGTATTGTAAGCAGTCGGGTTTTAGTTAGACATCAGGTTTTCAATCAAACATTGCAAATTAAAATCTTTTGTAAGTACAAGTGATAAGGAAAATAATAGGGTACTGGTTTTCTACGTGATTATAATTTTAAAGACATATATACCTATCCAATGACGGGCCCGTCAGTGCCTGACTATCTACAAGGTCATTTCGATTTCCATACAGGGACAAACATTTGTGTGCAGGAACATATCTGCTTATATAAATAACTGTTATGTATCTAATTTATATTGTTGTTTGTGTATTATTGTTATGTATTCCTATATCGTCGTTGTCAAACCAAAATCTGCTATGTGCACTTTTTGAGATTTTTACTTTTTGACCTTTTCGTATAGTTCACAGCCCTATCTACCGTATAAAAAAACTGTTATGTGTCTATGAGCACTGTACGACGATCTACGAATGTTCTGCAGCTAGATTTTTGTCAAACAAAATCTGCTATGTGATTGTGATTGGACAACTATCAATTCATATAAAAATTTATACAAAAATATTTTTACTCGTGAATTCAAAATAGAGTTTTTGAACATAGCAGATTTTGGTTTGACAACGACGATATCCTATATTAGAACGGAATTCTTTATCGCACGTTCTGTTTGCCGGTTGAGAAGCTAGACTGAAAAATGTGTAACAATGGTTGGCGACACCGAAATGTGACATATTTTAATGACTTAATGTAATATGATGTCTTTTATACATATTCAAACGGTCTTGGTATAGGTCAACGTGTTAAGGTCTCAATTTTCTTGAAAATTGTTGTTTTTTTTCTAATTATATTCGTTGCGGCTTCCAAAACGTTTAGCATTTGCCGGGCCTCCCCGAGACTCAAAACTCAGTGTCTTCACTACTACTATATATCCTGGCTGACAGCAGTCACGGTGGTAAGAATCAGTGGTGACATTATCCCAAAAAAGGAATCCAACAACTACAGGGCCTTTCATTTAAGTTTGTAATGTTGGTATCTCATCTAACCACTACAGTGCCCGTCATTTAAGTTTGTAAGATTGGTATCACATACCATGACACAGGTGGCGGCGTTGGCTAGTGGTGCGTACACGACGTACGTGTGTCCCGTGATCCAGCCCACGTCGGCGGTGCACCAGTAGATGTCCTTCTCGCGGTAGTCGAACACGTATCGGAACGTAGCCGTGGTGAACAACATGTAGCCAGCGGTCGTGTGCAACACACCTTTCGGCTTGCCCGTTGACCCACTAGTGGAAAGGAAGGAATGATTTATGAATGACTGGCATACGCTTCTTCACCACGTGGTCCTACTGCGTACTGTTGGTCATAGCTTTTAGAAAGATTTTTTAAAGGTGTTCTCTACACAGCAGTTATATAACATTGGAGAATGTTGCATAACATTCGTTGTCTAACTTTTTTTTTACAAATTGTAACAAAACTTATAAATTGTTAGAGATGTTATACAACTCCATGTAGCAAAATGATATAGTTACAACTAATTACAACAAGATATAACCCATTATAACTTTGGTTGTATAACATCATCTTCCTCGAAAGGCAAACCCAAACTGAAGGTTACCGAATGAGTAGCAAAATGTTAAACACTGTTATAAAATGTTATTGCTAGACTATGATTTATAACGTTATATATATAACTGTCGCGTGGGAGACCTTAACTTATATAGTAACGAGCGAGTAGAACTTTTGTCTGGTGGTAAGCTCATGTCGACGAAGTCTCTTGAATCGGGTAATTTCACTAGCTTTACATTGTGTTCTTTGCAAAGGAACATACTCGTAGTGGTATCCACTTGGACGGTCCCTTGCACTAGCGAGATAACACTTAGTTTCCATTAAATGTTTTGATAAAAGTCTTACGACTGGAAAAAAAATCTTCTTTACTATCAAAAGGGGCAATAGGTTTTATAACGAACTATTTTTTGGCGTCGTGGTGGCATCGCTCGTGTTAGATAGTAATAATAAGTAGTAACAAGACATGAATCTTTATCATTTGGCCACTTTTGAATTGTTCTAACATGAAAATATCACTGTCATTGAAGGTGCGAAGCGCGTTTGTGAATCGCTGTTTTGTTTAATAGCATTTTTTCTGTTTGAATGGTGTAATGCTATAACAAACTTTGCTTACCTGGTATATAACATAAACAGTGGGTCTTCCGCTTTCATCCATTCTGGCGGACAGATTGTAGACTGACCTTCAACTAGGTCATGCCACCAGACGTCCCGGCTGTTGTCCCAATCGTACTACAAAGATATCAATATTTTTTTTATCCTGACATATTTTCTCTACAAGAAATTTGTCATTGGAAGATTGTCTTACATGTTCAGTGACTGAACGATGACATTGATAACTATTTCGGGGAATAATATCAATAGAATAATATCACCGCGACTCACCAGCGCTTTTATATCGTTGGGTAGTCTTCCACAGGGAGTGACTCGGTTCAAGTGGGCCACGACGATGCACATATCAACTTTGTGCCCGTGCTTGGTTCTCGCCTTCTCCATCGCCTCGTCACATGTTTTCTTGAGAACCAACAGTTTTTCACCTCGCCACGCACCGTCTGAAGTTACCAACACCTTGGCTTTGCAATCGGCTATACGCTCCGCCAGGGAATCCGAGGAAAAACCTGCAAACTGTATAGTAATCTCTATGATATATCTAACCAATATCCAACCATATATAAACATCAAATAATTTGATTCATTATATTGCCGTGGAAAATACAAACGATATACTACAACGAAATTTGAATAGGTCCAAATCAAAGTCCAGCTCATTAGATCACGATTATGTATGCACGATAAATTTTCGTTTATTTAGCTAGCAAAGCCAAAAAGAGAGGTAAAACCGTAAGGTTGCGTCTAAACTGTTCACCCGATTTTTATGAATGAGGTGTTAATTGATTCGGAACTATGGTCCGAGTAAGAGTGACTTAGGCTACATTTTATACAAACTAAATTAATGTGATGTATGTACGTGACATTAAACAAATTAAAAACAGGGATCACTGAATTTTTGGTCCGCAGTCGGGGTCACTCGGGTTACAGATTTATAACTAAACTACTTGTTTTTGCCCCTCCGTGGTTGAAAGGAAGTAGTTCCCACTACGTTTGAAAGAACAGCATAGGTCCTTGTAACGTAGTTGTCAGTATTAGGAATCAGCGAGAAAGAAAGGAAGACCGAGAGATCTAGACAGGCTTTAGGGCGGCCATCATAGCAGTATAAAATGTGATAAAAATGCTCACCACTACGGAATGTATGGCGCCTATCCTTGCGCAGCCGAGCATGCAAACGACGGCTTCTAGCACCATGGGCATGTACACCGACACCCTGTCCCCCTTGCCGACGCCCCGGTCACGCAGCGCGTTGCCAAACTGACATACTAAATCCATCAACTTTCTGTAAGTAATACGGCTATAGTCCTCCGGGTGGTTGCCCTCCCTGTAAAGAAATAAAATAAGAAAACATGAAGCGATATGTCATTTGTGATATGTAGGTAGGTACAGACAAGGATACCATTGATTATGTGTTAAATAAATCTCAATCAGAATTAATTAACTGCAGGCTAGTGTGCTTTACCATCTTCGATTGCGCCGCCACTTTCCATCAGGTGGGACTGCAGTCCAGCACTAGCTTATGTCGCATCAAAAAAAGTTACACAACATGAAATAAAATTGTTGTGCTTTATTGTATAACCTAAATACTAAAACAATTTAAATTATTATTATATTTCGAGCAACGTGACGCGCCATAGATGCCCTGGCTGTGCTTCCTAAAAGGTCGTGGGTTCGATTCCAGTCCGATTTGTGTGCATGAACATTATGCCGATTTGTCTGGGTGTTCTTTTTCTAATTTGTTTCGTTTGCCGGGTCACCATAAAGGGCCATAAAGGCCTAGTTTGGGTTGGCCGTGTATGGACTGTCCTGGGATACTATTGTTTTAAGTACCGCGGCGGTAAAGTAAGCAACGATGTTTTGAATTGTTCACTATGACACTAACACTAACACGGGATAAAGCAATACAGAAAGATGATCCATACTTAATGTTTAAGTCTGATGTTAGGTCGGTCCTGCCTCTGATATCATCGGTTGTGTCTACAGATGAGCAAATTTAAAATTGTACCGTAAAACTGCAGTGATGTAAAAAATTAGTACTTTAAGCGTTTTATTCGTTTATTTCAAGTAGTCCGATCATCGGTGCGCTACCAAAAATATGGCAAGCCTATGTCCTAACCATCAATCTTACGAGTTTGTTACGTACATTAAATTAACTAACGTATTACAAATTTTGCTAAAGTGAAAGTTAACCTAGTTACCAACGGCTCAAAAAAAAAAAAATTTGATACGCTCTCTTTCCAGGGACAAAATAATGTAACACGGCACAGTACACAAACTATAAAATAATGTAATATTTTTTTAAATATTTATTCTATGCTATGTACATGACTACTTAATCACGTACCTACGTAATACGTATGTACGTGAATAGGTTCTTAATCTTATATCTTAATTAAATCAACGGCAACAAATTTCCTACACAAACAATATTATAATAGCTAGAATCTGCTTTAAACTTTAATATAAGTACTTCAATTGACATTAGGTCTCACTCCCTCTAACTCCCAAAAACTTAATATTTTGACAAGCCAATCAGCAGATTAGCAGCCGCTAAAAATGACAAAGCGTGATGATTAGACTGCGTGCTGCAACACAATTGTTAATTAATGCCACGTTACGGTTGATTGGAGCGTACAAGCAACTACTTACTGGTGGATAAGGGTTTTGGGACTGGAAATCAATAACTGTTAAGTACCTTGACCCGCTTAGGTATGTGTTCGGTATGCAAGTAGGTATACCTATCATAATCTTGAGTTGTCACAGCCCGGGGTTACACGACATTCCACATCTAGGTACAACTATCCAAATTTTTTTTTTTGTCAACCGGTATTGCTCACTTAGAAATGGTCTCTCATTCCTTTATCACCAAGAGATGAGAAGTGTACTAGCCATACTCTGATTGGGTAATTTGACTTGGTTTTCGAATACCTAAACATTACATATTGTTCGGTATTCAAAACGATTCTATTTCATACGGTCGAATGTAGAATTTTAGCTGTTAAATGTTTAAAGTATCTCAAATCTTAATTAGTTGGGTCACCAACACAGAAGTAGTAGTATATTACAAAACAAAAGAAGGTTAAGCCAAGTCACGAGCAAGCAAAAGTAAATGTATCGTACACTATACATTGCCGAGGTTAACTAAGCTGGTCTAACAAATAGCTATCCAGTTTACCTAGTTCTAATTAATAGTACAAGTTTAGTGGGGACATTGCCTTGTAATTTTATTTTAAAATAACGATAGTAAAGTACCTTTTTAGATCAGAATGTAAGCTTTCTACGTAATACATAATAGTGTTCTCCAGGCCGAGCCGACCAGTCCTATGAGGGTGTCGTACGAAAAAGGTAAAAGAGAAACTCTTATGGTGTGACTTCATCTATCTGCCTGTCTTGTCAGTTGAGGCCGCGTTGGGATCCGGTGGTAGCTTTTTTTTTTTAAAAAACATGACCTTTCAAAAGTGCTAGCGTTAAGCCTATTTGAAATAAACTATTTTTGAGTGTGAGTTTTGATAATCCACATTCATATCAAACGGAACGAAGTTTTTTCCCAAAATTGTTGGAGTTGCTTATTCACGCCAACCAAGATACTAGTCAAGACGAATCAAACGGGCCCAAATTCGATGGGGTTGCGTCGTTTAATTACGGAGTTCCTATGGCCAGCTTCCAGGTCCATCATCAGACCCTGGTTACCATATAGTATCAAAGTACTCGTCAAGACGATTCAAATGAGCCCAAACTCGATGGGGTTGCGTCGTTTAATTACGGAGTTCCTATGGCCGGCTTCCAGGTCAATCATCAGACCCTGGTTAACATATAGTATTAAAGTACTCGTCACGACGTATCAAATGAGCCCAAACTCGATGGGGTTACGTCGTCTAATTACGGAGTTCCTATAGCCAGCTTCCAGGTCCATCATCAGATCCTGGTTACAATATAGTATTAAAGTACTCGTCAAGACGAATCAAATGAGCCCAAACTCGATGGGGTTGCGTCCTTTAATTACGGAGTTCCTATGGCCAGCTTCCAGGTCCATCATCAGATGAGCTCCATGTCACAATAATATTGCATTGTCATCCGATTTATACATGCATGCAAGATATCAGCTCAATTGGAAGCCGGGAAGTGAATCAAATTTAACTTGCAAGATTTGATTACAGACAACGGGACAGGTGAAAGTAAATAAAAGCTTGTAATAAATACTATAATTATTTCTGCGAAGGTCGAACTAACAAATATGACATACAGACATCTGCCACCTCAATCCTTGAGGATTGACTATAAATGTTATAAAATATCCATGTTCAAACCACGGGAGAGTAAAATCAAACGTAAACCACAATATAATCCGTAAAATTAGTTAAATTTCAACGTGATCAAAGTTCCTATTAAGTAATTAAATTTACATTTAAGCTCGTAGATCATTCTAGAATAGATAATTATCCAACTAGCAAATTCACAGTCTGGGCGATCTAATTTTACTTATTTTACCTATTTATTGAATTCAAATTTGCAGCGCGGCTGCAGCGATGCTTTGTAGCGGAAGCAGCGCTGCGGCCGCGCTTCAAATTACCCTTAAATCTACGTTTATGAAAAAATCCAAAAGAAAATGGAGACAGGCAGGATACAACGCACATCTTTAAGTAAATAAGGCGTCTTATAAAAGGAGACTCCGGAACACCATTCACCGCTTACCTAAACGATGTCGATGTGTGGACCACATTGGAGATTTCAAGGCTGGGACTAGAAAGACACAGGTTAATGAAGAAGATAAGCTTCTCGCTTTAATCTATAGGTAATAGATAGATAGATAGAGAACTCTTTATTGCACACCAAAAAGTACAGGAAAACAAAGAAGTATAAAGAAAATATACAATGGTATACATTGGGCGGTCTTATCGCAGGTTGCGATTTCTTCCAGACAACCTTAATATTGTTTATATAAGTACAAAAGATAACTACGTCAGTTAGTACCAATCTACAATGAACTCGATATCAAACGTTCAACGTTCCGCTTATTTCGCGCACTGACCTTGTTACTGCTGACCTGAAACACAGTATACCCTGATTTTCTTTACAATATCAAATACGGAACAATAACGGACCATTTACACGCAAGTCAGTCCAGTAAGCCACTACTTGTAATGTAACTATCCAAGGGTTCTCTTATCCACCTCCCAGCTCAATTATCAAACGATCGATGTTACCATATTATTGTATTGGTGGTGACCGGTGGCTTGATGATAAATGGTTAAAATTTCAAATAATTTGAAAATTACCATCATACACATACGGGTGAACCTAATAAAAACAGGTAAAAGACTAATAATTAATTATTCGATAATTCATAAAAATAAAATAAAAATGCGCTAGATCTTTTTTTAAATAAACTTAAGTTAGGGGGTGTCTGAGGGTTTGCGTTATTTCATTGAAACTATAAAGTGACGGTATAAGTTTCCTATGCTTCTCTTCTTTCTCTTTTATCAGACCATAAAATATCAAAAGCTGTTTACTTAGGTCATCAACCGTTGTTCTCTAAGTAGGTATTATATTGTTATTTCAGTTTAGCATCCAATTGAAAACTATACCTAACAATTCTGCACTTCCCTCCAGTTATTAGAAAGCCTGAATTAAGTACCTAGCTATTATGTAATGTAAGCCTGATAGGCTGACCTATATACGGGATATGAACGCAGCGCGTGGCGTGGTTCGCTCCCTCCCGCTTTATATAAGCCTGTTTTTCTTTACAAGATCAAAATCGAAGCATTAAATGTATGAACACTGCAGCAATGGATGACCGGTGGCCAGCCAAAGACTATTAGTAGGGTTCAATATGTCATACATAATACATTTATTACTACCTATGATGTAAAGAATAAAATCTTTTCAAAAAAATAATTTAACCGACTTCAATATCACTGAAAAGTATAAAATAATTTAAATATTATAGAAGTTGGTTTTAGCGTACCTGCTGTGTATATTTGGCACCAACTTCAATAATATTTAAATTATTTTATACTTTTCAGTGATATTGAAGTCGGTTCAATTTTTTTTTTAAGTTTTTATTTTATACTTTTTAGTAATCTTTTCGTAAATAATGATTGAACCATCGAAGACGGTAAAATGATCTAGGTAGGTTATGATCACATTATCGTCTACATAGTTTTGCATAATTCATGTTTCTTCAGAAAAAAATATCCGGTTGTAATGAAATTTGTATGGAACCATCATAGCAGTTTACTCTCTCGAATAAAAAAAGAATCATCGAAATCGGTTTATATTTGTCAGAGTAATGTAATGGAGAACATCAGTTTTATGGTTTTTACCAGATAAATTCCCCCACATCGTTCATGGCCCTCCAGTAAGTTCTTAGCCGGTTGTGATAAAATTCATACAGATTCATTACAGTGGTTCAATGTTTCGAATAAAAAAGAATCATTGAAATTGGTAAGTATTTGCCAGAGTCATGACCATTTTTGTCCGTAAAAAGCGACATAAAGTCATCTACACACATCAAAAGTGTCTAGGGATCAAGCATTTTTAAGCGGATTTCTTGAGATTGAGATGTGGCTTTGTAATAAATTTATGATTTTATAAATTTATATGGATCCTTTTTGGTGCATTTCATAATTTGAATCAGGAACTGTGAATCAAATTCGAGTAAAAGATGAAAATCAGCTGTCAATATTTTCCCTATAAAAACATACAACGCATTGAAGACATTATTAGTGCTACTGTTTCCCTACTACTGATTAAAACCAACGTTATTATGGAGCGGCGACGTCATTTAAGCAGGGAAGAAATGCTCAGAGCCGTGGGAATGATAGAAGCTGGTTCCCGGCAACGTACTGTGGCTTTAGCTCTGAATACAAGTCAGAGTGTTATCAGTCGACTTTGGACACGTTACCGAAGCACTGGTACCGTGGCTGAGCGCCATGGAGGACGGTATCGCTGCACCACACGGAGACAAGACCGATATATTCAAATCTTAACTCGAAGAGCTCCAACAATAACTGCCATGATGTTAGCCGTGAGGCTTCATCACTCTTCAGGGAACTTAATTAGCGACCAAACAGTCAGAAACCGCTTGCATGAAGTGAACCTTCATTCCCGAAGACCGCTACGGGTACCACCTATAGCAATGCACAATCGTAGGATTCGATATCAATGGGCTCTTGAACACAGAAATTGGGCAGAAGAACAATGGCGTTTCGTGTGCTTTTCTGATGAGTCTCGTTTTGGTATGAGACCGGATACAAGACGTATACGACACTGGAGAACCCCTGGACGCCAACAGCGATTAAAATCCTGCCAGGAAGTCCATCCTTATAGTGGTGGAACCATCATGGTATGGGCGGGTATTTGGATCGGCGGAAGAACTGAGTTGATTTGGATCAGAGGCAACCTCAACGCTCAAATTTATGCTGAGACGATTGTATCAGACGTCATCGTTCCTCTACAAGTGCAAATCGGTCCCTTATTTCAGTTAATGCATGATAATGCACGACCGCACACCGCAAGAGTTGTAAGACAGACTCTCGCCGCAGCTAACATCAATGTCCTGCCCTGGCCTGCTCAGTCGCCAGACTTGAACCCGATTGAGCATGCATGGGATATGCTACAGAGAAGAGCTCTGCCGAATATGGAGGGTATCCAGTCGCAAGAAGACCTTTTTTTGTTGTTGCAACGAACATGGGCGGCCATTCCACAGCGTGATTTGGATGAACTCATTTTGAGTATGCCAAACCGATGTTCTTGTGTTGTTAGTGTTCGCGGTAGAAACACGGATTATTAATTGTTTAAGTTACCCAATAAAATTTTAAAGAAAACTGTTATTTCAGTCTTTTTTTCGAACTTTTGTGTTAGTGGTTCAAATGTCAAAAATCCCTTTATTAGGAAAATGGCAAATTTCTTTATTAATGCAAAGGTGACTTGGTTTATCGTTACTGTGACAAACGAAAACACTTTATTTGATGAATCCTTAAAGAAAATTTTAATTAATATCAATCAGGAGAAAAGTTATTGCAAAAATATATGTTGATCCCTAGACACTTTTGATGTGTGTATATAGGCATTCCTGCAGTTCTCCTGCGCAGTCACCATTCTTGTTTTTTCAGGAACTACTTATTCGTAAGCAATATTTTTTTTATGGGACTCAATTAACGGATTAAAGAATGGATGGAAGAAAGATTTTTTCAAACCGGTTCATAATTGCCAGAGTTATGCGCGAACATACATAGAAAAAAAATTATATACAGACGAATTAAGAACCTCCTCCTTTTTTGAAGTCGGTTAAAAACGGGCTAAGGGGGACTACACAGGCATGACAGATCGCTGCAGCCGCGGTGCAAATTTGAAGTCACCCTACGTCGCAGTTGATTTGCGATCTGTCGCCAGTCAGTCCGACATCGACATACGAAAACTGCACAATCTCACTATGCAACGGATATAATATCTGTAGTCAAGCACCTGTAAATACTCCTGATAAGATTAACTCAGAGACTGCTTAAAGATGTACCCATCTACGTTTGCTCCGTAAATTATCGTAATGAAACTAAGATAATTACCTACTCAACACTCGAAACACTTTATGAACATCATTATTATTTTTATTTCATGTTCTAAGACATCGATCTAAATACATTTTTCATTGCATCAATGTAAGGAAATATAAGATCGACTCGTTATTAATAAACATACATACAATAACAATTATTGGTAATTAGTATAGCTATCGTGTATGTAAAGTACATATCAAACTTTATTACTGCGATATACTTAATTTAATCTCGATTTTAACCATGTCCCATTACAATGGAATAATATTGTTTTGTTAACGTTCATCGGCAGTTAACATCTCTATAATCACACACATTCATTCATTAATAGTGCACAATTCGATGTGCACAATGAAAAAAAAAACGTTTTTTTATTATTATTTTCGATAAGCTTTAAATTAATCCCTACATAATTGACTTAACCAGAAAGTGGTATGGAAAATTGAAGTTTCAACGTCAATATGCATAAACCATGATTGAAAGATTAAGTTGTCAAAATATCTACGTTTTAATAGTTTTAATAAAATAAATAACTTGTAAATATTTTAGTCTCCTACAAACATGCCTTCTTCACCTCTTCAATCCTGTAATCTTTATAGATGGGTAATTCTACGATAAGAGGTAACTTGTGCGGCAATCAGTTTAAGTTAGGTTTTTTGTTCTATATGTTGTTGTTTTTCGACAATAAATCATTTCATCGTAATGTACTTTATAAATAACATCACAATTAAATGTCCAATAAAAGCACATTTTTCTGAAATTTGAAGCTGATGCTCAAAAAAGTATCTACCCTGGCCTGTCCTTTTGCCGGTTTTAGTTAAACTTGCAGACAGTAGATACCTCCTTTGTGTCAGTTGCTAAACTAAAGTATGTTTAGCACAAAATTAAATAAATATACTAAAGTATTATTAAGAAAAAAGGCAATAATAGTTGTTTATTTTCAATAATTTTTAAACTTAATTCCCGCTCTTTTTTGTGTCTCTACCCTGGCAAATTTCTTTCCGTTATTACAAACGTAAATATTAGACGGCCATATTACGAACTGCTTTTTAGGACATCTATCAACGTAAAGTTAGCAATACTAAATACGCGAGCCGTTAGAGTGCCGCCACTTTTTAGTTGTTGCGACGCGACGGTGGGGTGCTTTAGCAAGGTCATTATGTCTCTCCACTGGTAAGTTATAAAAGTTGTAATAGTTATTGAATTTATCTGCATTTACGTCCTCGTTTAAAAATACTGTAATACTTCAAGTGTGATATATAATTAAGCTAAAAAAAATCTTATGTCAATAAACACAATTAATTTTTCATGAAAACGTCTCTCCCCTGCCGTATTTCCCCTGGCAATATAACTGCCAGGGGAGATAATATGTATTATGAGATGTTTGTGCAAACTAACTAAGATGTCACTAAAATCTATCAACGTTGATTTTAAATGACTTAAATAACTATGGTAAATGAAAATTCTTATGATAAAAATAAATAATAGCTTTTCAGTTCATATTAATAATATATAAATGTATAAATATTGTTATAGTATATGGCACCACGAAAAAAGTTAACACGTGAAGAAAGACTAGAGAACAAACTGAAGCAGAGAAACTAAGATATCAAAAGATTAATAATGATCCAGAAAAGTATAATGCATACTTTAATCACGAAAAAAGATATGAAGACTGAGAAAATTTGGAAAAGTACGATAGGATAGATATAAAAAAAGGAAAGTCAAAGCTAGTGAAATGTAAATGAAACAATAATGACACTTGCTTTAGATTTATAAAAATACCAATACTATAGTCTGATTAATGGTTAATACGAAAGTCTGATGAATAACTGTTAAGAACAATATGTTTGATAAAAGTTGATTCAATTTACTTCATTCATAATTTTATTGCGGCAATTTCTCTTCCCTGCAGGGTATTTGACCAGGGCCCAGGGCCATGTCTACCCTGTTCTTGATGTCTCTACCCTGCCCGATGTATTTACCCTGGCCTCTTAAAAAGTAACAAAATATGTATAAAGTGACCTGCCCTTTCATGAAAAGGTATATAAACGGGACAAAAATCGTAATATAAGTGTTTAATTAAAAACATCGCATTTTTCTCCTTGGCCGTATCCTCTATGGACTTAAAACCTCTTATCGTAGAATCACCCAGATACTGATCCTATAAAAGCATGGTCATAAGTTTGTTTCTATTAATTTTATTTTTACTGATAGAAAACCACCACGCTTTTCCCGGGTGATTCATATCTATTGAAAAGTCTATATTATGTAGGTAGGTATATAATTCGTATGGAATCATAATAAAGGCCGGCCGAAGCTAGGGCAGGCTGATCACTAGCAAAAAATAAAGCAGCACCTATAAATAAAACATAAGCATCGCGCAAGCAACTAGCCACAATGAAATTGATTGAATGAACATTCGCTTCAGATAGACAGGAAATACAATGACAAGTTCATTACCCCTCTAGCGATAGTGCCGCAGCCGTGGCTGATCTCCCCTAGCTTCATTTATTGATTTCATAATATATTATCTATTGCTTAAATATTATTACTATAATATGGTTATATTTAATTTAAGAAATATTTATAATAGGCATCTAATAGGAATATTAAAATCAAGATTTAAAGTCCAATATTCGCAAAAAACTTTAAACGGAAGGCAGGATCGTCTATACTTCCGGTGTTTTCTCGTATTCCCAGAGATGGAACCACGAGGGTGAACTAGGTGCCGAGAACCTATTTCTTGTGGTCACATTATTGTCCAACATCTTTTATATGCTTATAGTTATGGTTGCCTATATCTTACGTATCTTTAGGTACATGTGTAATCCCCACGTGTAAGTGTTGTACAAAAATATTTGTAATATACCGGTACTCATACATAGCGATGGTATTTCGACGTGCATATAGATGCTACACTGTATAAACTAGACGAAGACCTTATTGTCAGTTATCGCCATCTAAATTGAATTGTAAGGTAATTTTTTTTATTACTTATATAAACTCTTAATAATTGTGTAGTATTGTCGAGCCTGGACATCGAACCCGATACTTTACTGTGATCTAGTGATCAATCTACTAGCTAGCCAAGGAAGCAAAACCGGGTAGGTATAGTTTATGTATGATGGGATGTAAGTAGTCATTACATAAATGTAATGAAGATATTAGTCGCAAACAATATCAATAATTTCAAACTGTTTAGTAAATATTACACTCGCTTGGCAATTGTTTATTAGAATATTACATAATACAGAGAGTTCAACAGTGGTTCATCAGTTCCATGTATTTGGCCGCTGTATTGTAACATCGGAAAATCAATAAGTAAAGCGCGCCGTCTCAGTAGTGCACTTGCTCAGCTGACTATTGATTTTGTAAGCTATGAACTAACAAAATGTAACTCACCAATAAAATGCTATTTTGTCGCCGTGGCCATTCCTCACGTTGCGGTCCAGGAGATTGAAGCAGACATTCGTCACGGCACCTTCCATACATTTCACGAAAATGTTCCCCTTGTTCAAATCGAAATTGTAGGACATAAAGTTGCCGGGTTCGTAGGGTGTTTGCCAATAGAATTCCTTTGCTAATTCAGACCAAAACTTTTCTGGGTCTTCGATAGATTTTTTATACATCTCCTTGTATTTATCGAAGGACGGGAGGCGTGATTTCTCGACCACATAGTCGGACGGCAAGTAGACGCGCGACGACATCGCGGGAAGTGAAGCTGGTGTCGCGTTATGCAAAGAGTCGGCTTCGACCGCCGCGCGCGTGCTCACTGCCTAGCCGTGCTCGGTACTGAGTGCACTGAGTGCTGCGGCACTACCGCCCGAATGTCTGCCTGACGTTTGCCAGAGGCCACACGAACACTAGGTAACCGCGATTGGGATGACGCACGCATGAAACGCGCGTGCGCGACCGATGTGCGCTTTGGCTCCGATGAACTCGGTAGGCTTAAAGAAACTAGTTTATAAAGGAGCGAGTCTTTGACTTATATACCTCTGCAAAACGAGGCTCCCAGACTTCAAATAATATTGAGATTAATTGTTCTAAGCTCGTTATAATATGCATAATATGACAAACTCATCAATCGCATTATTATGAATACATACATACAGACTATATTGTGAGATTCGCCACATGTTTGCCGCCATCGTATGACCAATTGACTGTGTTTATGTAAAAAAAACAATCTAATATCTCGGCTGCCTCTTCTTTTATAGAATTACGGCTTTCATAGATTATCGATAATTTTGTCAGGTCTAGCTAATTAAATCTAATATATAAAATTCTCGTGTCACAGTTTTCGTTGCCATACTCCTCCGAAACGGCTTGACCGATTTTGATGAAATTTTTTGTGCTTATCCGGTATCTATGAGAATCGGCCAACATCTATTTTTCATCCCCCTAAATGTTAGGGGTAGTCCACAAATTATTTATATGGCAAAACAACGTTTGCCGGGTCAGCTAGTAACAATAGAAAATTATTTTTTGCATCCGCAGTCAACGTCAAGCTAAGACGTCTGTCATTATATGCCACTTAAATAATGTTATTGTCCACTGATGGTGATGGGATACATACTTGCAGCTTTGTGACTTGCTGCTGCATAGTGCACGCCGAATGCCAACGTAGGGTCGCCAGTGTCGTTAAATAAAAGCTCACCATAACGATAATCTTTTTATTAACAATAAATACTTAATCTCCAAATAGTCTAATAACGATAAATCGTCCGTGATGACCAGTCTTTAACGTGTAAGTTACCATAATAATAGGTACTATCGCGGACACGATCGGTGTACCAGTTTTCAATCAAAATCGTTTAAACAACATTACGTGCGCTTATACCCCGCCCGCACGTATTTAGGTCCGGTTCGTGCATGCGATTGTCGTCCTAAAGGGTACACCGTTCCTGACCGCGTAAGTACATCAGTACAAATTGCAGATACAATCGATAACTATACACAGATTCACTTTAGACTAAGTATAATACAAAATATTTTTTATTTCATAACTGTATAAGGTTCTATACATTATACAGTGATAAAGTTGTTGTTTATCAAAAAAATACGTATCTTTTGTTTTGATTGTGATCTTTATGCCGTACATTTAAATGTGCAAATTAAATAGCTACAAACAAAAAAAAAAACACTCGTGGGTAAAAGCACACAAAATTCGTGGCGCAGTTGTAGAGGGCCGGGGTTTTTGGGCCCAATCGATAGACTAGATCGGCTTCGGGAAACCTCGTTTTCTATGCAGTATGCACTTTACGTAAGAAAACGCTCCACATTCGAACATCCTCTGCATTATTTGCTTTGGAAAGTGGTCGATAGGCTGAGCCTTTAATTTTAGAAGATCCCGTAAAGCCGCAGATATTGGTAATATGACACCTGACGTCAGCATTTTTACAATTTTTGTGTTTGTGTGTGTCGTATAGTAAGTGGCCAACCTGCAGTCAGAGATTTCAAGCTGCCCTTAGGCCTTTTCATCATCATCATCTTTAAACTAAAATCAACGGTTACAATAACGTCATAATAAAATCAAGTGTCTGAATAATGTACCTACCCACATTATTAGTCTTAAAATACAATATTTGAACTTCACTGTCTTCATAGTCAAACTAAGGTACATCGTACTTTTGTAAGGCGCAAGTACACCATCAAAAAAACGTCCGTTTATTATAGCAAACAATCGATAATCTACGTTTCCTGTTCACCACCACTCCACGGATATCAGAGCATTTTCATAATCAAGCCCGTGAAGCTCGGCACCCTCGGTCACCGGTGATTACTACTATTTGACACCAGGGCTTTTTATCGTTGCCATGGAGGCACATTTTAATTTCCAAAATGTCGTCTAGATTTTTATGACCACTCCACATTCGCACGCTAACCCACAGAACGCGCGAAATAGACGCGAACGTGAACGTATGTGTTGGACCTTCATGTTCGCGCCTAGTTAGTTAGTTTTATTATCAAATACCTATCTTGTTTTTCTTTATTACGGAGTACACGGTAGGAACTCTCACACCTCTTCGAATGGCATAATAATAAATGGTCACGGGCGGAGTTGACGGGTAATTAGCCCTGGAAGATCTTGCTGATTAACGACGACATGGTATACAACGTATAGTTGAAATATTTCGTAAAAATATGTGTATTTATTAATCTAAATAAATCTCTTAGTATGTAATGCTATTTTTAAAACTACTTTTATTAAATTATAATCATAATCGATATCATTATAACATAATTTTTATATATAAGTTCCCCTTTAGTCGGTTGGTGCCACGTACTACTATGTTGAGTAATCTGTGGTTAGTGCATTCACATAATTGAGTCCAATTAAAATTTGTTGTGGTTTTATTAAAGACTAAATTATGATAATGAGATCTCCATTCAAAGCTCTATAATTCTAGTCAAGCTAGATTGATTTAGCTGAAGTACATTTTTTCAAATACGGTACAATATAAAAATAATTTGTGATTACAATGGTACATCCAAGATCATCAAAACAATCTGTTCAATTTTTCCGCTACAAATACATTAGACAAGATAACATTCACATGCCGCGACAGCCGGGGCGTCACGCAATCTCACGCGTCGGCCACTGGGAACACGTTCGGACACACACATACATCATGATACTTTGGCCCCGCAAATACTAAACTAAGTTTTGATAAGGTGTTCGTTTCTCTTGTGTTTGGCATGCTTGAGTTTGTGCTAGGTGGCTAGGGACATGAGCCTCCGGCGGCGCAGCTTGCGTCCGCAGCGCTTCCAAGCGGCAGTGATGCAGTAGATGAGTGCGGCTAGCGCTAGAAGCGTGGCGGCGCGACCGCCGGCGCTCGGCGCAGGGGCGGGGTCGCCGCCCGCTCCTGCTTCCGCCCCCGCTACCGCTGCCGCACCCGCTCCCGCTCCCCGCCACGCTCTGGCCGCTGGCTCCGTGCCCTCAACGTCCGGGGCACCTGCCCGCGCGCACGTACACAACAATAATAATAATGTCCTCGTGATTGATATTATACCCGCAGCCCAGAACCCTACATCACTACGTAGGAGCAGAGTTGCCAACCAGTTGAAAAGTTTTCCCCAAACTAAAATAAGAATAACCCTTAAAACGTATTCGTTGGAATGGATTTAATACTTGACACATTTGAACCAAGACAGCGTAGTCGTAGTTAATTTTTTAACATACGGTTAGTACTTATAAAAAAGGACTTTCAAAAGGGGCCAACAATGGATCAACATCAACACTAATTTAGACTAGTGCGAATCAATCAAATATTACTAAATATCAGTCATAGAATTTATTAATTAAGTATTTATAATACCACTTGATATACCCCTAAATATTTTATGCCACTAAGAAAACCTAAGACATATTTTTCCCCTTAAATCTGGGGGGGACCCCAAATTGGTAGCCCTGCGTAGGAGATATGTACACTGCTTACACAAATATAAGTAGGGTCTCTTAAAATCGGAGAGAAGACACGTGCTGTTGCATGCTGCTTCGTAATATCCATGTGAGGTTATCATCAAAATTGCATTAGCAAATTGCATGTTAGCTGTAGTAGTTTGCGCGTATAAATAAAAAAAGACTTATAAATTACTACAACTGATATTTCCAAAGGTAATGTTACAGAAAAAAAATATGGTAAAATTTAGCTCTATTTCTGCGCTCCAGCTCAATCTATGTAATTGGCCACTTATTATAATCCTTTCTCAATTTAATGACGAATCACTTGAATGTATAGCACGAATTTTATTTATGGAGCTAACCAGGGGTACCCTAGGCTAGCTGGATCTTATATTATTATATCAGTAACCTTTCAGATTCTTAAGGTTTAAGCTAAGAATCTCAATAATGTTTTGCTACGTATCGTCCGACGTAAACTATCTATACTTTGCAATCCAGTTCTAAGCACTGTCAATTTATTAATATCATGCCTATGAGTTCGAGATAGGTTAACAAATCCAACGTATAATCTCTGTTGTATACGCATACCAAATACATTCTATGTATACCCAAAAATTTAACAGTAACTGTATTAACGCAGGCGTGATGGCGGACCAGTGGCCAGCCAAACATAATTGATAGGGTTGAGTGTTTTATATTCGATCCTACTGACCCTATATGATTGACATCCTGTTAGCCATCACGCCTGCGTTCATACATTTATTGTTCAATATACATGATGACTGCAACACAATACCAAAGAATCTGTGGTTTTGAATACTAGAACAAATTGCACTGATTCCAAAAATGCATTTCATTTTCATAATAGAGATTTTTGTGATATTTAAGAAAATAAATTACTTAAATGACGTCAGACCGGTATAAATAAACAACTGTCAAACTGTCATCTCAACCTTTTCTTTTATACAATGATTCATTATACCTTAGTGACGTCACAAAATGGCGCCATGCACCAGCCTTCGTTTTGGAAAGAAACTCAAATATAGAATTTGAGTTTATAAAATTGAAAATATTGCTATTAATTGTAAATTTAATACAAAAATATGATTATTTTGGGCAATAGTAGACCCGTAAGTACATTATATGTTTTCAAAATTAGTCAGTTTCAAATTTATATGAAGATAGACAGACCGTGGGGCTGCGATGATGATCAGTGAGTACTTACCGATACTCTTGGGGTCTGTGGGCTGGTGTCTTGGCGCGAGGGTCCTCGCGGCGGGCGCGGCGTGCACGGGCCGCGCGGGCAGGGCCGCGGGCGGCTCGCAGCCGGGCGCCGCCCGCGGCCCGCTGCCGTCCGGGGACAACACCCGGGAGTACACGTGGAGGCGACCGCCTTCCGCGCGTTGAGGCAGCTCTACACCCACCAGATACAACATTCTACTCAATACAGCCATCATTCATCATTAGCACCCGATTGACGTCCACTGCTGAACAAGGGCTTCCCCCTTAGAAGGGAAGGGTTGCTATAATCCCCACGCTTGGCAGGCGGCTTGGGGATCGCAGTATAGGTGGAAGACAAATCCAAAAGATAGACGCTGCTGCCCGTCTTTCTGTTCTCGCTTAGTCGCCTCTTACGACACCCAACGAGAGGAGATGGGGGGGATGCAATTCTACCCCAACTTAATACAGTATCACAACGAAATTAAAATCGTGAAAACTGCTAGGTAAAATAGTACGCTTTTTATCACTATTGATGTTATTCACTTTATTTGTAACTAGCGACCCGCCCCGGCTTCGCACGGGTGTAATTGAGAAAAAAAAAGAAGTGAATAATTTAAAGCTTAGCTTTAGTATCTTTGATTATAGAATTTCTTCATAAATAATGTTTGTAGCTGACTTTTCGTAACGCAATATGAACAAATTTTGTTTAGAAATGACGCGTGAAAGGGCTACGTACGTATAGCTGTCTGTCCATGGGCAAAGTACTCAACGCTTAGGTTTAAGCCTGCAACGTTGAATCTCTGAGCTTGTGATTTATTATTGTATTTATAATTTTATTAGAAACTGCAGACGTGTACCGGTGCACAATTTGGGTGGATTAAGGACAGGAACAGACACCATTTCTTTAAAACCAATTTATGGAAGCAATACGGGCTTCCTTGTTCGGTTTCATCGTTGAGACGTAAACGGGGGTCAACCGGGGATTTCTTACCCACTAAAACCCCCACGGCTATCACGTCTGCACATTAGAGGGCGGACCTGGGCTATCTGTCGGGATCTGTACCAGCTGATACCACTCAGTGCCTTGACTTTGAACCCGCCGCTGGAGAGGCACATTATAGTTCCCCGGGAACCTGTCACGGTGCTCACAGTTACAGGGGTCACGGGGGAAGCCTTTAATGTGATTTACGGGACCCTGCTGGTGGTCAACCGGATATATAGGATTCTTATACACTAAACCCCCAACGGCCGTTAAATCAGTACATAAGAAGGAGACCTGGGCTATCCGGTGGGATCTGCACCAAGATCCCACAGACTTAGTCACTTGCCTTTGAGCCCACCACCGGGGGGCACAATAAAGCCACCCGGGAAACTATCATCGTGCTCAAAGATAGGGGGATCGCGGGGGAAACCTCCAATAGGCCCCCAGGATCCTGCGGGCAATCGACTGCGGTATGTGTCCCCACGGCTGTCCACACAAAAGAGGGGGGCTGCACCGTGTACCTCTCAGTGCAAGGCAAGGGCCTTTGAAACCGCTCCCGGGGGCGCATTATAGCCACCCGAGTCACCGTTGTCACGTTAAGGGGGTGGCGGGGGGGGGGAACATCCAATATGTCTCCGGGATCCCGTGGGGAAGTCAACCTGGGTATTTGGAATTGTTAAGTATGTACCTCTTTAGGTTTAGTCAACGTAAGCTAATTAAATTTATTTACTTAGATAAAACTTCTAAATAAATTCAGTTAATATATAAACCTTCAGTGAATAATAAAAATAAAAAAATTGATCAAAAATAAAAAGTTTAAAAGTACACAAAAATAATCCCAAAGAGAGATTTGAACCCGGACCCTGCTGTGCTTAGAAGACACTTCCCTCCAGACTTACTTGATCATATTCTTGTTATATGTCTGCTCAGTCCCTAATACATATAGCGTGATATTTTGCTTTAAGTATTAAAGTTATCCGTGTACAGTACCTAATTTACGTACTAAGCAAATCTAAGTGAGAATATTTGTACCGCCATCGGTTGAGTAATAATACTGCTTTTTAACCCTGTTAAGGGATAATTTAAAAAAAAATCCCCTCAGTGGCTTTCCTTTGAGCCCGCCACCGGGGGGCACAATAAAAAAAAATTACCTGTCACCGTGCTCAGTTTCGGGGATCACGGTAGACCTCCAATAGGCTCCCAGGATCCTGCGGGCGGTCGACCGCGGTGTGTAGGATTCTTACCCTCTAAACCCCCCACGGCTGTCCGCACAAAATATGGGGCTGCACCGGGTACCCCTCAGGGCAAGGCAAGGGCCTTTGAAGCCGCTGCCGGGGGCGCATTATAGCCCCCCGGGAATCTGTCATCGTTGTCACAGTTAAAGGGGTGGCGGGGGACACGTTTAACATGTCCCCGGGATCCTGTGGGGGATTCTTACCCACTAAAACTCCCGTGGCTGTCACATCGGCACATGAGAGGGGTTCTACGGTGGTATCTGCATGAGCTGTCCCTCAGTGCATTGCCTTTGAGTCCGCCGCTGTGGGGCGGGTATATTATATCCCGGGTATTTACCTACCTTATAATATATGGAATTAATGAAATTCTCTAGTACTTGATTGTGAACTATGTAGGTATCTCTTTAGGTTTAGCTAAAAGCTATGTAAGTTTATTTACTTAGATAAAACTTAAAACCTTCAATGAAAAATTATCTAACCAAGATGGTGAAAACCACTGCGTGATTTAGGAGGTGCTATCGGATATAGACAGACTCGGATAGCGACTTTGTTTCACACTATGTAAAGATACTTTGACGTCGATCGATCGGTAACAACACCAGCCAACCTGTAGAAAAACCCCTGACTGACAGACAGACAATCCAATAAAGTTTTGGCTTTTATATCATTCGTACAATACATGCATAATTATTTTATTCCTACCCAAACAGACATTTTGGAAATATATTTTCATTATTTTATTTTATTATATTTGGGAAACAAACAAATGATACCATTATTACTAATATAAGATACAATAGTACAAAAATCCATTAAGTTTCCACTAATAACTAAATCATGACATTAGAGAGAAGCTAACCACGTATGCATGATTTTAAATTAAAATAAAAGCATTAATTATAAAAAATATATTAGAGATAAAAAGTGCTGGAGTTGATATGAGTTAAATATTTAAAACATCGAATCTTAACGTAAATAAAAAAATCAAAAACAAAGTTTAAAAATACAAAAAGAAAATCCGCACACGGGTAGCGAACCCGGACAGTCCGTGTTTATAGGACGCTTCCGTAACCACTTGGCCAAGGACGTTTTGTTTAATGTTTCGAAATATCTTATCATATTTGTACCGCCATCGGTTGAGTAATAATACTCCTTTTTTTACCCTGTTAAGGGATAAATTAAAAAAAAACATGAAATACAAATTCAATTAATTTTCTTAACGAATGTCTGTGCAAAATTTCAAGTCAATAGGACCAAGGAATCGCGTTCTCCCATACAAACTTTGCCCCCCTGTTTGACCCCCTTAGAGGTTGAATTTCGAAAAAACCCGTCTTAGTGAGCACCTACGTCTTAAAAGGAACCCCCATGCAAAGTTTGAGACTCCTAGCACTTGTAGTTTCTGAGATTTCGTGATGAGTGGGTTTTTGTCTACTCTTTTATATAATAAGATTTGTCCTATTGTAGTACAGGATATTATTAAGAACTATTAGATAAGATTTTTTTTGAGATTTAGTAAGCCAATCTCTGGGGTTACATAAATTACTTTATGTCCACAAAGAAATCTCAACAACTGCCATTTAAAACTACTAGTAATAATATTGTGTATTCAAATTAAAAATAAAGTGGATAGCATGAATGGTGATAAAAAGTGTACCATTATACTTCCCTTACCCGTCAACCAGTTTCACGGTTTGAATTTCGTTGTGTTACATACTGTGTATTCTACGGGCCCGTTGGTCTAGTGATCAGACGCCATCGGAGTCGATGGACATTTGGGGTGTGGGCCCTAGGACGTCCACTGAGTACGGCGGCGACTCCGAAGAGCGTTGCGACCCCCACCCCCGTGCATAATTTTTTTTTTTTTTGGGTATGCTAGACGCTGTTGGCCGCAGATGGCCATTACAGCTCCACCGGATAATAGGAGGCGAGCGCTTAAAGCGCTCTAGCCTTTACGGCAGAAGTAGCGACGAGCTCAAGGGCACCTCAGGGAGGCACGGCCTCGGCTTGGGCTGTCACTTAAGAGAGGGCTGAGTTTACCACCGGTTCACAACGCGCCCCCACTGAGAAGAACCGGCAAGAAACTCAGTGGGGTGATGCACGTCGTTGAGGTCGCATACGTACGACCCTTCGGCCTCGCCGGCGAGACCGGTGTCTGATAGCTAGTGTAGCATACGGTTGTCGGGGAGGGTTCGGCGCATCCCGGTCCAATAGGACCGTCATGGGGTCAGGAGGGTCGAGCAGTACGTGCCGTGGTCTGCGGCGCGAGTCAGAAGGACTAGGGGCGTAATCGGCGGCGGCGCGGATTAAACTGTTCGCGTGACGGGACGCGGATTCAAAGTAGCGTTTCGACGCTTCTTTGAGGAACTTACGAAGGGGATCGAACTTGAAATTGGAATGCAGATCTACGTTCCGCATGTACCACGGGGCACCGACGGCACGTCGGAGGAAACGATTCTGGATAACCTGGAGGCTATCGATATGGGTGCGGGCGGCGTGCGCGAAAACTACACTCGCGTAAGTCATAATTGGGCGAATGCAAGCTTTGTATAATGTCTACTTATTTCTAAGCGACATTTTACTCCGCTTGCAGAGAAGGGGATACAGGCGACCTAATACGAAAGCCGCTCGATTGCGGACGGACCTAATGTGCGGGCCGAAAGTCATGGCGGAGTCCAACCCCCCGTGCGTACCGTGTCTGGTTCCCGTGGGGCTATAACTCAATGAGGGGCTCCTGGTGCAGATACCACCGGAGAGCCCCAGCGTCCCCTCTCATGTGCCGTTGCGATAGGCGTGGGGGTTTTAGTGGGTAAGAATCCCACATACCCCGGTTGACCCCTATAGGGCCCGGAGACCTTTTGAAGGTTATCACGGAATAAAAAGTGGTCAAACGCCCTGGCCGCTGACCAATAGGTCATGGGTTCGATTCCCGCCAAGTGTCTGGTTGTTTTATCTATATAAGTATTAGTATCAGTTGTCTGGTTTCCATAGTACAGCCTCTGCCTAGTTTGGGATCAAATGACCGTGTGTAGATTGTCCCAGAATATTAAAAAAATATATTAAAAAAGTACACGTTGCAACGGAAGCGGTTTCCTGCAGCGCCACGGAGGCTATATTATTCAAATCATCATATTTATACTAGACATATGATGACTCAAAAAAGGTCACAATAGTGAAAGCACAAAGTACGCACGTGTTCTCATTTGGCTGGCGTTATTTTTACTCGGTCACCCCGCAGGCACGGTTTACTTACCTGAAGGAATAATATGAACGTCTCGATGCCGGTTCTGTTGCGGCGTGGCGGCTTCTTTAAGGGAGGAAGGCAGGTGGCCGACGAGGGCGTACTGCAGGGCGGCGAGAAGCAGCCAGTGGCAGTTGCGCGCCGCCCCACCCTCGAGGCATGACGAGTCCCCATACACCACCAAACGACCCGCCTGATACGCATAATACCATTCAGAAATACGTAATAACGTATCCACGCGAGTTAAGAAACCAAGACGGCTGGCGTGTAGCATTTTCGGGTAGTGAAATAAAGAACTATAGGGCTGGTTCGGTGTGTCAAAAAATAAGAAGTTGCGCTATCCGTAGTAGTGAGTAATTTCTCGGTCAGATATTACTCGGTCCACATTTTTGTCGTATGGCCAACCTGGAGTCCGAGTAGCTCAAGATTAGTACAGACTTCACTTAACGACTGTTGTCTTGATAACAACAACCTGACCAGACTTTTTACGTGCTCTCCAAAATCACGGAGACGCTCAGCTCAAATGCCACTAAACGGTCACCCATATAAGGAATGACATTGCCTGACGATGCTTAACCATTTGCTCGTTTACCGAACAGTGATTACAACTGGCTATGAACAACATAGATTCCACTGGAGGTGCTGGTTTGAAATTTCAGGGATACAAGCCACTAGAGAGTGGTAAAGTTGGACGGCGGTTAAGTTCCCGATGCAAACTAGTTCTAGGAGTAGTGGTGGGTAGTAGGAGTTTCCTATTGACACTCTTAACCTCCTAGAAAATGTATACAGATGCCATCCAAGAAGCTTATAGATAAAAGTGGAGGCAACACTCTAAATACCAAAGTAAAGACGACTGTGGTCGGACACTCTTTCTGAATACATACATAAGATACAAAAAGCGCTTATTACCGTCTCCTTCTTATGTGTGTATCTAGAAAGAGAACATTCGACCACAGTCACCTCCACTTAGGTATATAAAGTGTTGCCTCCGCTTCTTGATGATCTTGCTTTACTATATACCTAACCCATAACTTTAGCAACATTATTTATGTATTATCGTCACGTCCACAAGTAAACTGCACTTAATATATTCGCGAATAAAACAGTTACAGAATACTTATAGAATACACGAAGGTCGGCTGCGTTAATGATTAAAATGTAAATAAATTTAACGCTATACGATGTGTGACTGTGCCAGTGTACAGTCACAGCGACCTCTCTTGTACAAGATCAGCCAATTACGCAGGAGGTAGTATATTTCAGCGTGCTAGTTATTGTGCTGACACAGGTATATTCTCTCTCTCTCTTCTTGAATAAGATGAATAATATCTATAGAATACCTTAGGAAGCTTTTCCGCTGTGTCGTTGGTGTAGTCTCGGGTCTCGCCATCAGTTTGTAACAGGCCTAATATAGGCACGTCGACCGTGTGCCCCCCTCCCGCCGCCCCGTTCCCCCCGCTTGGCTTCTCTCCGGACATTATCTGTTATCAATGACTTGAATGTAAGGAAGAATTAAGTAGGTTTAGAAAATCCCCCATGTGAGAAATTCTCAGTATTTTTAAAACTCCATACCATGAATCATCTGACTTTTCAGACAATCAGCAGAAAGGTATGTATTGTCCAGCCAGTAAACAAATTTGGTGCCCACAGAATTTAAACCCGCGATCTCCAAGTATAACGCGATCGGCTTCTCACTGCTCCATAGAACCTACCATTTCTTTATTCAAGATATATTGTTTGTTAGATTATATTATGTGTACTATAATATAAGTATGTATTACAAACATTGCAGTTACTAAAATTCTTTATCGCATAGCAATATCGCAATGCCTCGTTATATTTTTACACATTTCTCGGCCTTCAATAAATCTGACAAAGGTCAAACGTTATGTGATCGAAAGATATCGAGATTTTTTCTCTCACAAATAATTGAGGTCAGTCGGCGTTCTGTAAGATGATATAATTAAGTATAGGCATGGCGTTTGTTACGTTTGAAGTATAATGTTTTGTGTTTCAGTAAGTATAACTGACATGGATTTAATAGCAGAAAGTTCGTGGATTGAGTAAAGTGTAATGTAGAGCGTTACAATAAAAATGAAATTCAAAAAATAGCAATGTTTTAAAGATTGACAACAAATAGCTAAATACTATATTGAAGGAGACAAGCAAACTGAATTAAATGAAACATGTCCTGTAACATACATAACTGATAAAAATAATAGGTATTGACTTTTGAACTTTTGCAGTGACTATAAAGAATAAAGAAAACCGACCATGTGCGAGTCGGGCTCGCGCACTGTGGGTTCTTACCCCTCTTTTTTCCGTATAAAAGTTAGTTTGCTCTTCATCTAACAGAACTGAGTTTGTTTGTCGAGGTGTTTTGGAGATTTCTTAATAACCTATGCTAATTAGAAACCTGGAACAGTACGTAACATAAATAAAAATCTGTTTTGAAATGTGCAAATAAAGCTCTTTAATAGATATAATAGGTACCCCATTTGATATAGTGGTCTGTAGTACCCTTTAGCTCTATATGCAATTATTTATTGCAGACTGCTGTATGATCATTGAACAAGTGGGAATGTGTACTGTAGAGAACAATTACTTTTATATTTGTCAGCTACAGCTATAATAGAAAAAGTAAGACAGTTTAATGTTGTTTTTTTATTCATTTTAATCACTGCAAAAGTTTATAGGTCAAAATTACATTTTTATTGCTTAGTATATGTTACACTTTACTCACTCCATTACAAACTTTCTGCAATTCAGAAAGAAAAATATTTTAGTTTTCCATATCAGCAATGCTTACTGAAATTTATGTCAGTAAGAAATAACATAATAATAAGACACAGCAATAAACGACATGTTTAATTTTAAATAGAATTGGCGCACTTTTGAAAAATCAACTATGTTTAAAGCTATATCTATATATCCGCTATATCCGTAAAACCCACTTAGCTTTCCTATATATATATATATTTTACCTGATATCCTTGGTCATTCAACTGGGCCGTGATGAGTATGCCGTGTTCAGGAAAGCTGTGGATGTGGGTGCCACTTGCGTAGTACATCGGGTGCCCACCCAATTTGAACGCCCCCTCGAACACACGGTCCCCTAATGCTACCTGTTTGATCAACTTACTGTCAATAAATAATACAAAGTCCGCTATTGGTATCTTTTATTGGAAATTATGATGATTGTAATAGTTTAGCTGAATTGCTTTAAAACTAGACCTTATCGTTAATGTAACGATGTTTCTACTAAACCCTTACGAATATTGATTTATATTTATCAAAACACAATAGTATTTATTTATAAGAAATGTGGTACATGCGCAGGTTAAGCACATTTCACCAAATAATGTTGCCTTTTACTTACGCGAATATTACACACTGAAATCTACTTTTACGGATTTTATCGCGGTTTATTTTTGATTTTACTATCCCGATGTTTCGAATGCTTTGCAGCACCCATGGTCACGGGAGGACTGAAAACCGCAAAAAAAAATCAAAAATAAACCGCGATAAAATCCGTAAAAGTAGTTTGATTTCAATATTTCACCATATTTGGTGTAGAAATATTGAATAATAATTTCAAATTTAATCATAATCAAGATCAATAAAATATGAATTAGAACTTGATATTATTATTATTTTGCATACTAGAAACATTATCACAATTTTAAACGACATAAAAATTACAAAGTCAATACAAAATTATTTATTGTATTTTTCATGTATTAACTAGCCAAGAACTCGTTAAGGGTATAAAATGTACCTTAATTAACCATGTTTTAACTTATTTCATACCCATTAATGGTCACTATCTTAAGTGCTTAGGTACTTTGTTGGAATCTTTTATAAACATTATATAACGGTTTTTCCGCAATAAAGATATCCTATGCGAGCATTAGAAGTCCTGTAGCATATTTTTTCCCTATTCTTTAATAATTGTCATATGCACTATATCATCTGGAAGTTCCTTGACACGCGCACAAACTTCCAGTATACCGGTTAAATTGCTAAAACGAGTCTCGAGATTGATTTTGATATACACTAAGACGGCATCATTGGATTTTTGTTAAATCCAGGAATCGAAACCGTTAAGTTTGGGAAAAAACACATCCTGTATTATTACACCCTCTTGGTATCTACTCTAAGCGCCATCTGATAGTCTCGCTAGTAAGGCTCAAATTATGGCAAACTAAAGGAAATTTATTCTAATTTGAGAGTAATAAGTGAATCTATTCTATATGCCATACGCTTATTTAGATATGCCGTTTTGTTTCGAAATGGTCACAGATAGGCTGAACAAAGTCATTTTCGCATAAAGTGTGTGTAGTTCGAGTTTACGCAAGTGTTAGTATAAACTTTTGTCTAAAATAAAAAAATATCAATGTAAATTCATCTAACCTGATACATACTGAGCAGATCATTCAACGCTGGCACATTGGCCCCACCTGTTTCCGGGATCCACCTGAAAAAATCTTATTCAGTCAATATACTTGATTAAACTATCCAATATGCGGTAATATACCAAACTCTAATCGTAAGAACGCATACAGCTATAAACACTGAAACGGCGTCAACCTTTCGAAGGGCTTGGATTGCCTAGGTGTCTAGTACAGGTTTTGATAGTTAACGAAATCGGTCAAACTGTCTAAATTTTACTCGTATGGAAACCATCGGACAATAAAGCTCAGGCAAGTTTGTTACTTTAAGGCATATCTACTGTTACTAAAGGTTGGCCAGTGCTTAATGTGTATTGTTGGTGAACAAAAGCGTCGCTAAGAAAATATTTTCGAAGTCGTTCCCAATTCCCATTGCTATGATTCTCATTGATGCTGATTTTATATGGTTCATGTAAATGCAAGTTAGGAAAAAGTACACACATCAAAAGTGTCTAGGGATCAAGCATTTTTAAGCGGATTTCTTGAGATTGAGATGTGGCTTTGTAATAAATTTATGATTTTATAAATTTATATGGATCCTTTTTGGTGCATTTCATAATTTGAATCAGGAACTGTGAATCAAATTCGAGTAAAAGATGAAAATCAGCTGTCAATATTTTCCCTATAAAAACATACAACGCATTGAAGACATTATTAGTGCTACTGTTTCCCTACTACTGATTAAAACCAACGTTATTATGGAGCGGCGACGTCATTTAAGCAGGGAAGAAATGCTCAGAGCCGTGGGAATGATAGAAGCTGGTTCCCGGCAACGTACTGTGGCTTTAGCTCTGAATACAAGTCAGAGTGTTATCAGTCGACTTTGGACACGTTACCGAAGCACTGGTACCGTGGCTGAGCGCCATGGAGGACGGTATCGCTGCACCACACGGAGACAAGACCGATATATTCAAATCTTAACTCGAAGAGCTCCAACAATAACTGCCATGATGTTAGCCGTGAGGCTTCATCACTCTTCAGGGAACTTAATTAGCGACCAAACAGTCAGAAACCGCTTGCATGAAGTGAACCTTCATTCCCGAAGACCGCTACGGGTACCACCTATAGCAATGCACAATCGTAGGATTCGATATCAATGGGCTCTTGAACACAGAAATTGGGCAGAAGAACAATGGCGTTTCGTGTGCTTTTCTGATGAGTCTCGTTTTGGTATGAGACCGGATACAAGACGTATACGACACTGGAGAACCCCTGGACGCCAACAGCGATTAAAATCCTGCCAGGAAGTCCATCCTTATAGTGGTGGAACCATCATGGTATGGGCGGGTATTTGGATCGGCGGAAGAACTGAGTTGATTTGGATCAGAGGCAACCTCAACGCTCAAATTTATGCTGAGACGATTGTATCAGACGTCATCGTTCCTCTACAAGTGCAAATCGGTCCCTTATTTCAGTTAATGCATGATAATGCACGACCGCACACCGCAAGAGTTGTAAGACAGACTCTCGCCGCAGCTAACATCAATGTCCTGCCCTGGCCTGCTCAGTCGCCAGACTTGAACCCGATTGAGCATGCATGGGATATGCTACAGAGAAGAGCTCTGCCGAATATGGAGGGTATCCAGTCGCAAGAAGACCTTTTTTTGTTGTTGCAACGAACATGGGCGGCCATTCCACAGCGTGATTTGGATGAACTCATTTTGAGTATGCCAAACCGATGTTCTTGTGTTGTTAGTGTTCGCGGTAGAAACACGGATTATTAATTGTTTAAGTTACCCAATAAAATTTTAAAGAAAACTGTTATTTCAGTCTTTTTTTCGAACTTTTGTGTTAGTGGTTCAAATGTCAAAAATCCCTTTATTAGGAAAATGGCAAATTTCTTTATTAATGCAAAGGTGACTTGGTTTATCGTTACTGTGACAAACGAAAACACTTTATTTGATGAATCCTTAAAGAAAATTTTAATTAATATCAATCAGGAGAAAAGTTATTGCAAAAATATATGTTGATCCCTAGACACTTTTGATGTGTGTATTTCATAACGTTTGTACTAATTTTACTTCAATAAAACAGAAAATATTACCATTGCCTAGTGTTCTCATCGTAGAACTTGACGTGTCGGAGCAGAGACGCGTTGTACCAGTCGGCGAATACGACGAGCGACATGCCGGCGTCCACCGCCTTCTTCAGCGTCGCCATCTCCTCGGGAAAGTACTCGTCCTCGGGGTCCACCAGCAGCAAGGCACCGTACAGGGAAGTATCGACACACGTAAGCGGGGTACCTGCGATAATACAACCACCCTTTGCCCCATTTTTTTGCTGACGCGGGAAACCTTCATTACGTCCGCGGGACCTGAGAGCGTCAACCGGGGTATGTTGGGATTTTTACCCACTAAAACCCCCGCGGCTTTCCCATCGGTGCACGAGGGAGGAACCTGGGCTGTCCGGGGGCAGCTGCACCAGGTGTCCAGCCTCACGGCTGTAGGCTCCTCTTGCACAGTGAAGCTGTAATGGTGATCTGCGGCCAATAGCGTCTATCATTCTCCAGAAAAAACTTTGCTATTGAGCCCACCGTCGAGGGGCACATTAGAGGGGTTTACAACCCTGCCACCGTGCTGCTCGGAGTCACCGTCGTACTCGATGGACAGCAGCCTGGAAGAACTCACAAACAACAATTGGAATAGGAATGGATTGTTCCATTGAATAGGAATTCAATGGAACATAACACACTTTACCACTAACGCGAAGCAAAACTTCTATCCGGGAGAACAGGTGCAACGTATCAAATCGCGTTTTCACCTGTTACATCCTGAGTAAACTAAACATAAATCAAATCTAGCGAAACAACGAAAACAGGAAAAAAAAAACAACAATTGGCATTAAATCTCATTATGCAATTTTTTTAAATGATTATTTCGATTCTCGGAGCCGTTTATGCTAGTGTTTATTTATCGCGAACCAGATAATCGCCAGGTGTGTCTACTCACTAAAAGAGTATAAATTAATTGGCTACGAGGGACAAAAGAATCTAATTTCAAGCTACAATGCAATGCTGCAAATTGTACAACTGCAGTGTACAGCTGCTTGTCACTCGAGACATCCGTAAAGGTAATTTCACCAACTAGAGTGCCTCTCACACCGGAACATACAGAATGTTTATAAGACACTGCTACTTGGCGGTAGAATACCTGACACTGCAGTACTATCACCTACCACTAAGGAAGTTCAACCACGGCATTGAATACCTGTCCCTAATGTGTACATTTAAAAACGATTTCTACATATGTTGGCCGTTGGGCCGTTTTCTGGGCGTATTCTTATTTCTCAAATTAATCTTATAAATATTCAAATAAGCTTATATATTTGCATTATAAGAATTAATGTCAATGCTTTAATTTATATAACGATCTGTTTAGAAAGATTTACAGACTAATGCGTTAAGTTAATGAAATGCTATTATTTATACAAACATCCTTCACGGCACTTACCAAATGCAAAATTTCCTCTTAGTGATATATTACATTCCAGACGCAATTTAAATTATAATATGGTGATGTGGTCTTACGTGTTTGAACAGAGAAAAAAAGGATTTCGAAAGTTGGAAAAATACTAATACTGAAATTGAACCTAAAAAATTTAATCTGATCTTACTCTTCACCCCATTTTGTAACCGTAGAAAGGCTACCAAGGATCGTCAACGGTATTAAAAAAAAATGAGATCAGACAAAAAATCAAAACTATGTAATGAGAGATCCAAATCATGCGCATACTGAAATAAATAAGCTCGAATTAAGATATAGAAAAAAAATTCAGTTCACAGATGCCGTAGAACAAGCTCATCACAGGCCCCGTCCTGCAGCATCAGAAAATGTTAAGGTTAAAACTGCAGTATTGTCTCACCCATGACTTCTAGATAGAACCCGTGCTCGCGGAGGCGACGGTACATATCCCGGAAGTTGGTGTGGACGTGGTCCGCGTGCCAGTCGAGCGGGTCATGCTTGGCGCGGAGGTCGTCGCGCGGGAAGTACCCGCCGGGGTAGCGCAGACTGTGGAACTGGTCCCACAGGAGGCGCCGGGAGCGAACTGGCACCGGGATCACCCGGGCACTACGTGGACAATAGAGCAAAAACGTATTAACGCGTTTTTTTTAATACGCCAAATTGGTTTGTCTTTTATGCAATAATAACTGTTGGTGAGTGGTGTCGCTGTCGTTAATGGTAACCACATATGAGTAAGTGCCAGAACTAGAGATAAACTTTCCTACAATAGCCAAGATACACACGCCGCCAGTTGACAAATAGCGGTTTACTCTGATTTACCAAGTTGGCAGTCTTGAGTTGCTTAACTTTCTGACGTGCTTCGGAAGATTTTTCTCTGGTTCTAGTATAGTTATTTTTGTGGAATATGCTCTTTTTTTCACGGGGGAAACCTTCAAAAATACCCTGGGAACTGTGGGGCTCGACCGGGGTATGTGGGATTCTTACCCACTAAAACCCCCTCGGCTGTAGCATCGGCACATTAGAGGGGTCCCCAGGGCTCTCCGGCAGGATCTGCACCAGAGGCGTGGAATATGCCCTAACTTAACTACATTATTATAGTGTTTTACAGTATCATACAAATGTTATGCCTCCATTCTTGACAGATGAAGAATATAGTTAATTTATCTACTTAGATTGCATCTTAGGTCACTGTTTACACAAAGCCTAGAATAGCTATGCCATGACTAGCCGTGAAAAAGAAAAAAATGTATTTCTTCAAAGCTAAGTGGGGACTAAATGACGACGAAGACTAGAATGTACATACCGTACAGGCAGCGTAAGTGTTGCATTTCTCATTGTCCTTTCACCCGTCTCGCCGTGGCTCTCGATCGTCACGTTCACGTGGCCCTATTGAATAACCCTTGTCAGGAATTACAAAACTTATTCTAAACAGTGGAATAACACAACATGGAGGGTGAAATCGCTCTCACATGGTTTATTTATTAGTTGACCTCATAAACCAAACGGCTTGGTCGGTAGACGTTTCTATCCGTATCTTTGAAGTCCATCGTGACTGAGATATCGTTAGTCACTTTTGTTTTGATGAGTTGTAGCTGGGATAGGATGAACCACACAAAGGAAAATTCGAAACTGACAAAGCCAAGAAAATTGCCTACCAATAAAAGTTTAGGGGGTTTTGTACGGGTTTATAACGAAATCAACCAAACTATCAGTTTTCAGCCGTATAATTTACTAGTTTTTGATAGTTACCGCTAGAGGCGCTGGTGTGAAATTTATGGAGAAAACTGACAGTAGTCGATTTCCATAACTACCAAAACCCGTACTAGACCACCTGAATTGTCTCGATTACTCCACAACCTCTGGATTGTTACAGATCTACTGAAAGTTTATGGAACAAAAAAAAAGAAGTAACTTTGGTCCTCCTATTTTTTTTTTATAAACTACTCTGTCAAAGATTTTAGTGATGGACGTCCTAGGGCCCACACCCCGAACGACCAGCAACTGCGAAGGAAGTACACTACCCAGGTCAACACAACTGCCAAATAACGCCACTGACGAGTGGCAGTGGAATGTCAGAGTAAAAAAATATTTGAGCTATCTGCCTAGTTTGAAATAAAAATAATCGAATCCATTGATATAATCTCGAACAGAAAATAAGACAAAGCGTCAGTTAAATAAATTATTTAATGCTCTGTTAAAATCCACACAGAATAGGTAAGCGGTCCGGATCTCGACCGTGGTCTGCCCTGCACTACAATATCCTCGCTTATTATCTATTGGGACTGCCAACATTAGCTTATAATATCAGCCTTATATCAATGATAAAACAAATTGTATACCATACCTCAAGTACTCCATCGAAGTCGGCGCCATTCTCGAGTACAGTGAAACTAAGTGCGATCCAGCCGGACCAAGGCCACAGGATCTGGCTGTACTCCACGGATACCGACAGCATCACACCGTTTGGTAAGTGCGGGTGCCAACTCACATCTTTCTGCGAAATACCCACATAATAACCACTCGGTGGGTGGGACTTTTCTATGCTGAATGAGCACTTCTTTTACTATATTTATCTTCTTTTTTTTTTTTTGACGGGCCCGTTGGTCTAGTGGTCAGACACCCTGCCTGCTAACCGATGGGTCGTGGGTTCGATTCCCGCCAAGTGTCTGGGTGTTGTTTATCTATTTAAGTATGTATTTACAAAAAAAAAGTATATAAGTATTAGTATCAGTTGTCTGGTTTCCATAGTACAGGCTCTGCCTAGTTTGGGATCGGATGACCGTGTGTGGATTGTCCCAAGATATTATTAGATATTATTATATTATATTATTAGTCTAATTTAAGGTAAGCAGTTGTGTCTATCTCTTTTGTTAACTTTCGATGTCAACTTTTAATTTGCAATATCTAAATTATTTGTGCATATTTTACCTTTTTTGCGTTTTGTATTCTAAGCAAGCTTAAAATGTTTGATATAAGTATACTAGTAAAATAAAAATTGTGCTAGTTCCATTTTTCAATCCCTCTCTGCATTTCAAATGTTACTGCGGCGTATATGGTGTTGGTACGCAAAAATATTTACTACCGCACTCACAAACGTCAATTAGCGTTAATTGAAATTAAACCATTTTTCTTAATCTGAATATTTCGACTCATGGAGCCAGCCGTTTATGCTAAAGTTCCCTTATTGAGAACGAGATAAAGGTAGTTAGTATAGGTCTACCAGAATCTCATGGCATAAAAAAATAATAAAAAAATGTGATTTTAATATGGCAATGTCAATTGTCATCTGTCAAATCAAAGTACGTGATTTGTCAACCGCTGCTAAGATTTTGTGATATCTTCAAGACAATTAGTTACTTTTTGTGAAAATGTCGAAAAAGCCACTTCGATCTCAAGCGAGAAATATTGTTTTCAATGTGTATCGTAAAATAAGGGAAGAAGAAGGCGTAAATCAAACTCAAACGTTGATTTTAAAGCGCGTCGTAGAGTTGACCGGTAAGTTGGGCTGAGTTGTTAAGATACTTTTGGTTTATTTTATATTTTTCTTACATAATTGTAACTTCTTTATAGGGGTTTCCAGTACTACTATACGGCGAATCGTAAGTGAGGGCACATCAAATGATGGTGTATTTTCCACGCCTGGTAAAAAGAGGAGAGGGGGGGAGAAGAAAATCAACTTGGACAGTTTCGATTTAGAATTGATTAGAAATAAAGTAAATGAATTCTATACAGTTCGGAAGGAAATTCCAACAGTAATTAAACTGTTACAAATTCTTCGACAAGATATTGATTTCAACGGAGGGAGAAAATCTTTGAGGTAAGAAAAATATTAAGTAATAACCCCTCTAACTGTCACTCGATGATGATGATGATGATGAATGACTAAGCTATCGTTTGAGTAATATGATATATTTTACTATTTTTTTACAGACATCCTTAGGGAGATCGGTTTTGAATATGTTAAATGCCAATCAAAAAGGACCATTTTGATGGAGAGAGATGACATAAAACTACAAAGATTCAAGTTTTTGAAGCGTATAAAGGAAAACCGCGAAGCTGAAGAGCATAATAAATTGGATGTGATTTATTTAGATGAGACTTACATTCACGGTTCATGTTCTGTGAACAAGTGCTGGCAAAGCAAAGATATTGCAGGTCCATCTAAAAGTATTTCACTTGGAGCGAGGTGGATCATTGTTAACGCTGGTGGAGAAAATGGCTTTGTACCAAATTGTTCTCTGGTGTACAGGTCAAAAAGTGTATCTGCTGACTATCACCACGATATGAATAAGGAGAATTTTACAAAATGGGTGACAGAGAAGCTAATTCCAAATCTGACAAGGCCTTCACTAATTATTATGGATAATGCTAGTTATCATTCCGTAAGGATGAACAAACCGCCCACACAAGCTAATCGTATCGCTGATATAAAAGAATGGCTTCGTGCAAACGATGTACATTTTGATGATCTTTGGCGTAAATGTCAACTTCTTGAAGTAGTGAAACAAAACATGTCTGCGCCCAGGTATGAGATAGATGAAGTATTAAAATCGCACGGTCACGAAGTTTTAAGACTCCCACCTTATCATTGCACTTTAAATCCCATAGAAATGATTGAATGAAGCAAAAAGTTGCTGATAAAAATGTAAATAGGCCTGCAAGTGACATAAAATTATTAACAGAAGAAGCTTTCTCACAAATTGGTGCAGAGGAATGGCGAAAATGTTGTGAACATGTAAAGAAAGTTGAAAATGATTTTATCAAGCAAGATAGAATAATTGAAATGCTGGAAGAGCGATTTATAGTAAATACCTCTTTATCTTCATCATCTGATGAAGAACAAGAAATGCAAGTGGAGTTCTTGGAATCGTTTTCTAGTTCTGAATGAAGTGTGAAGTTATTCTTATGATTTAAATGATATAATATAATAAATTAGCACAAAGTAATATAAAATTAATTTATTTTTCCTATGTTAAGAACCCGATGTATAACAACAGTTTTCATTCACATACCTAATATACTTCATGTTCATTATTACTAAAGAGAAATAAAAATCAAACAGTATCAAAACCGTTTAGTCCAATTTCCCTAGTATTGCACACAACAAATTCTTATTTCCCCATTTGCCATGAGATTCTGGTAGACCTATATAAGTTTTTTGCAGCCCGGGACTTTTGACTACATTCCAATATTTTATTATTTTCGACAAAAACTTATGCAGCCAAAACTCGACCCTATCAACATATCCGAATATTAATAGGGCTAAAAACAGTGTATTGATTGCAGTTCTATCAATGGTATTAAATAGAAAAATGGTCATACCACTATTCCAGAGACACCGAGGCCGTTGATGACAGTCACATTGGCGATAGTGGGCTGAGCGCTGTAGTACAATGGTTGAGTGCAGTAGGGCCACATGTACTGGCATTCGGTCAGGTCGATGTAGCTCGGACTTAGGCTCGCTTGCGGTTCGTATTTCCTTAGAAACTGTAACAAAATACTATTGCTGACGACGTTGACTATCGTAAACATCGATGTAAGGCAACTGCAGAAATAAACTCACGAGGTAACGAAACCCATGCCATACTGGCAGATAGTATACCCTGCTTTTCTTTACAATATTAAAATCAAACCATAAACGTATGAACAGAGGAGTGATGGCTCACCTGTGGCCAGCCAAAGACAATTGGTAAGGTTGAATATGACATATTGAATTGATTTTGATCTTGTAAAGGAAAATAGGGTATAGTTTTATTGATCCCGGTCTGTCAATTAATATCGGTTCTTCCGGATCGGTTCATATTTGAAGTCCTGTACTGTACTTGCTTTGACGTTGGAAGCTAATTTGGCAGATTTGTGAAAAGATAAGAATTACATTTATTTGGCAGACTTGTGAGAAACAATTTTGAATGCCACTTTGTTGCAGTTGCATACACTGCGGCGGTATCTACTTGGACGGTTTCTTACTTGGGACCTATCACTGAGCTAAAACCAATATGGAATTGAATGACGTCATAATGGGAAGTGCTTAGGTGATATACTAATGGCACTGGCACAGTTATTTATACCTGATAGGCACTGATCAGGTCAAGTTTTCCGTGTCCCTGTTCAAACATATTCGGTCCAGGCAGTCTGAGGGCCGTCATGCACAGAGCCTGCTTCACGGCGGCCGGTGTCAGGTTCTGGCGCGGTACACCACTCGCGAGGAGAGCGATGGCTCCTGCGACCACTGGCGACGCCACCGACGTACCTGCACAACCGTTAATAACCCTACAGTCATATAAACCTCGACGAAAACTCTTCTTTCAATCATAGCAAAATGTTTTTTTCATTGCAATTGCTTTAGCAATTTTGCACGCTTTCTGGGCTATAAGGCAGACGCCATGAGACGTTAATCCGTCCACTACATGAATATAAAAGACAAGCTATCTAGCACTAAAGCAGGGTTTTTAAGTTAATTAAGTAAAATCATAATAAACCGAGTGATTTTGTTTAGACTAAGGCTGCCTGTCCACCGGAGCGGAGCGAGGCAGTGGAGCGGAGAAACGGAGAAATATTAACCAATAAGATTCAATAAGATTTTGGAGCGGAGATTTTGTGCAATCTTATTGGTTAATATTTCTCCGTTTCTCCGCTCCACTGCCTCGCTCCGCTCCGGTGGACAGGCAGCCTTAAACAGTAAAACACACGCAAACTAAACAGCGATATAACACGTATATAACTTATAAAAGTTCACACCACACACATTGGTACACATTGGCCAGCAGTGGGATGACCTATAAAGGTCATCCCACTGCTGGCCAATGTGTAATACTCGCACAAATGTGTAATACTAGCCATTTTTATTAGTGGTTTAGTGGTGGTATTGGTGGTCTGGTCATTATGCTCTACAGTGGTATTCAAAGAAAACTCCGAAATTTACTCCTATGAACTATCGATTTTCGTAGAGAAGTACCATCCTCATCATCAGCCGGAAGATCCACCGGTTACCAGCGACGCGCAAAATTTCGTCTACCCATCTAGTGGGAGGCCTGTCGTCTTCCGGTTCGTGGGTCGCCACTTGAGAACCTTTCTTCCCCATCGGTTATCGGTTCTTCGGGCGATGTGGCCTGTCTATTTATTACCACTTCAAATTACATATTCTGAGTAATATGTCAGTGACCTTAGTTCTTCGGCGAATCGTCACATGTCATCGCACAAAGAAACTGCGAGCATAGCTCTCTCCATAGCTCGTTGTGACTCTGATATTCTCAAAAAGGCCAGCAGTTAAGGGCCACATCTCACTACCATATGTCATCACTGACAACACACACTGGAACCTGCGCCTTGAGGCACTGCGGTATTTCGGACGAGAAGATATCGCGTAGTTTCCCGAATGCTGCCCATCCGAGTTGGATTCTTCGGGCGACCTCTTTGTTGGACTGACCTAACTGGATAGTTTGTACTAGGTATACATAGTGATCAACAACTTCGAGGGTGTCGTTCCCAACGACTACCGGTACGGGTGCAACATGGACATTAGACCTGATTTTTGTCTTGTCCATTTTAAGACCCACCTGTTGGGAAACGCTACTGAGGTCGCTGAGCATCGTATTGAGGTTCTTCTAGCGACTCTGCCATAATGACTTTATCATCGGCAAAACGAAGCTGAGTGATGATTTCGCCATTGATGTTGATGCCGAATCCGTTCCAGTCCAAGAGCTTCAAAACGTCGTCCGTGAACACTTTCGGAGAAATAACATCTCCCTGTCTCACAACTTTCGGAGTTGCTATACAAACACTTCAAAACTTCGATATACCTATGGTCAATGTGGCATCGCTGGAGAGACCACGCAATACCTCGACGAAAACTCGATTGAACAGGTCTCGATTTGAATCGAAGGCTTTTTCGTAGTCCACAAACGCTAGACATAATGGCCGATTATACTCCTCAGTCTTCTGTATAATCTGGCGGGAGTATATGAATGTGGTCTACGGTACTAAAACATTTTCGGAACTCGGATTGTTCATAAGCCTGGAAATCACCAAACCTGCGTTCGAGACGGTCCGTAATGACTCGAAAACAGCTTGTACACATGGCTCAGGAGTGAGATAGATCTATACTTCTTCAATAAGGTGTTATCACCCTTCTTGATAAAAAGCACTACCACACTCCTACTTGACATATTTCTGGCGTAATACCGTCGAGTAAGACGGAATTGAATAACTTCTGGAGGACTAAAAGGTTTTCCACCCGCTCTCGGAAGTTCTGTTATGATTCCGCTTTCACCCGGCGCCTTGTTGTTATTAAGCTGTTTGAGAGCCATTCTAATCTCGTACAAGCTAATGTCTGGGATGTCCTCAGTGTACTGTCGGGTTAATTTGGCTCTGGTGTCCTGAGCAGTTCCGGCAATGGGTTTTCGTGTCGAGGTGAAGTGAACAACTGCCCGTAAAATCTCTCGAGCTCTCTCAATATCTCCAGTTTAAATGAGATGACACTGCCGTCGTCGATCTTCAGCTTGGTCATTTAGGCTTCGCCCAATAGAGAAATATAAGCATAACTATTTATTTAAAAAACATTAAGAGAGAGATAGATTTAAGAGCTGTGTAACGTACCGCTAAGCGATCTGCAGCCTCCAGTCACACTAGAGCCCCTTACACCGCTGCCATACGTCACTATGTCCGGTTTCATTCGGCCGTAACCCTACAACAAAGAGTCGTGCAAATCAATATCAATACATATTATAAAACAAAGTCGGTTCCCACCGTCTGTCTGTCCCTATGTATGCTTAGATCTTTAAACTACGCAATGGATTTTGATGCGTTTTTTCTTAATAGATAGAGTGATTCAAGAGGAAGGTTTATATGTATAATACATACATAATATAGGAGAGAAACACTGATAATTTTAGAGGTTTCCAATGTGATGTCGTCAATAAACACATTTTTATGCGCTTAAATGATGCTGGCTGAACCCTACGAGATAGATCTAAATAATGTACTACAGTACCTATTGTACACCTTAACAAGGTCTACATAAAGTTTGCGATGGTATATGTTTAACTCTTAGGCCGCGCGCACTTTGGACACGTTTTCGTACGAATTTTACTCGTGCGGACACATACGAACACGTACGAACGATCCCGACATTCCAAGTACTATGGGAGCACGCAGACTAGGTGCGAGTTAATCGTGCGTAGACGTACGTGTAGTTCAGACGTCCGAATACAATCCGAACTTGTTGGGATTTCAAACACGTTCGTACGTTAAAAATTAAAAGTGGATGGAGAAAAAATTATTAACTTGGTTTACGAACGTGAAACAGTATGTGGTAATTATATATTTATTTATTTTTATTTTTTATTTATTATTAAAAATAATGGTGGTGGTATGGTATGGTGGTATTATGCATACTGAATGTAACATAAACTCATTAGAATTTATCCGTACATCCGCCGTCGTCATCTATGTTAGTCTATGTTTAAAATTTACATATTTTCATAATGCTATTAACAGTACGAAAACAGATAGTGGAATCATCAATCATCGTAATAATTATATTGATGAGTTAAGGATGAGTTGAATAAACAATATAATTATTATAATGAAGGTAGTCACAAACAATTAGTTAAAAATTATACATGGAAATTCATTTCACGACAGTGAGTTCCATGCAGGTAGTTTATATCTTTCATAATATGATGGTATTCACTGAATTCACGTCTTTTTAAATATATTTCATGCACCGATAGATATATTTTTCTACGACAGCGATGACGCTGCCGCATTCTGCGAGTTATAAGAGAATTACCAGATACAGGTTATTCATGGCGCTCCAAAGAGGACTTCACGAGTACGATATAACCGGAAAAAATTCAATTCAATTTATTTGCATAAATGTGGTATGTACGTACGTAAACGTATTCAATGTGCGCATCTAATTCGTACGACCACGATCATACGTTTACGTACGATACAAATTCGTGTCCAAAGTGCGCGCGGCCTTATGCCTGATTTATACGTATTAAGTTGCAAGTTGGTAACTAAATCTTTACTAAAGTTTAAGTAAATTATTGCGTGTAAACAAACACTTTAGTAGTAAGTTCCAAGTTAAAATTTAGTACACAAGTGAATAAGTAAAATTTTTCGTTTACACGTATTAAGTTGGTAACTAAATCTTTACTAAATTTTAGTAAATTATTACGTGTAAACAATCACTTTAGTAGAAAGTCCCAAGTTGAAATTTAGTACGCAAGTTATGAAGTAGAATAGAACTTTTCTATTTTTCGGGTAAGTAGGTGGGCGTGGTTTATTCTTGATACGTTTAGACACACACATGTATAATGCACATTTGTAGGTGTGCGTACAAAGGTATAACTATAGATCATACCATAGGTAATATACAAATATAATAGGAGCAAAGTCGTTTTCGTCACGTTTTCGTTGTACCAACGTATATTTAGGGTTGCCAGAAATACGGGATTGTTCCAGAATTTGTATTGTCCTGGAATTTTCAAATACCTACTACGCTGTAGGTATTAATATTTGCAATTAAATGTTTTTTTTACTTTTCCTAGTATACTGCCGTAAAATTAAGTGATTGAGAGCTATTTGGCTAATAGTCTCGGGAATTTTTAGATCAACTGGAAAATTTTGGGGTAATTTAAGCTTTTATCTGGCATCCTTTTTTTTAGCGGCGAATTGTTCAATGGGTCCCAGGACCTGTGTAGATCAACCGGGGTAAATGGGATTCTTTCCCACTAAATCCCCGTGGTTGTCACATCGACACATGAGGGGAAACCTGGGCTCTCCTGTGGAATCTGCACCAGGAGTCCTTCAGTGTGTTTCCTTCGGAGCCTGCCACTGCGGGTGCATTGTAGTCCCCCGGGAACCAGACACGGTGCTTACGGGGATGGAAGGCTATAAACAAGTAAAATGGTTAAATATTTACATCAAACATAAATTCAGTAATCAAGAAAGACACGAAGTCATTTACTTTTCTATATCTAATATTATAATTATAGTACATATATATATTATAAAAAGGAAATTCTAATATAATAATCTGTATTAGTCAGTATTAGTTGTTTATATAATTTAATCCTAAAAATAAATTAGTTGTCCGTCGGTAAAAAGTACTATGAAATCGTCACGGATCGTGCGACCGTCCATTGGGGCGAACTAAAGAACTAAAGATTTTAACTAAAATTTAGTAAAAACGACGTGTAAACACATACTTAAAATTAAGTCACTTAAAATTTAGTTACCTACTTGACAACTTAACACGTGTAAATCAGGCATTAGGGATAAACCACAATAACCATTTTTTATCCTTTACTTTTTATAAGAAATAATGGCTTATTTATGAAGCGATCTTCGATTTTAAGCAATACAACATTAAAGGTACGCATCCATTGGAACGCACCGGACGCACCGCACGCAAAGCACGCAAAGCACGCAACGGATTTTAGTTTGCTTTGTACGATTTTACATAGCGCTGCGGCCATTATCCGCGCCGAATGCATCGAAACTGACGGCGCCGAAGACTGACCTTAATTCTTATCCAATTAAATATACATTTGTTTGGAAATGAATTTCTAATTTATTAGGTAGGTATAAATAAATATTAATAACCTCTAAAGAAAACATTTTTGTATTGTCTAATGACAAAAAAACTGTGAACGTTGTTTATAAAGACATTCAGTTGTATATTTAGTATCAGTATTGCACCCGTGCGAAGCCGGGGCGGGTCGCTTGTATGGAATAAACTAAGGACACACACTACAGAAAATAACATATAGTACAGAAAATAACAGTACAGATAATAAGATACAGTACTGAAAATCGCTGGGCTCGCAATGCATCTTTGTAAAGTATTTGACAAAGGGGTAAAAGAACACCAAGTGACACGAATATTAATATGAATGCAAAATTCGCACACAGCTTGTTATTTGATTTCGGCCTTTTGGCTTTTGTGTCGTCTGTTTCATAGCAAGCACTTCAGCTTTAGTGGATTTCGTTGAAATGCTAGATTACTCCATTATGATCATACCTATAACTTTATATGCCTTTGGACTACATGTACGCCCGTCCCCTACAAACAACAAACTGCTAACAAACTAAACATTTGTATCAATAGATGTAACGCTTTCAGCGTTTAAAACGCTATTTCTGAACAGTGTTAACGTACACACTCATAGTTGGATTTTCGTCACATAACATCACTCCACATAAATGTGCTTCTAGTTTAGATGTCTAAAAGCACAGTGAAACATTGTAATCTTGAAGTCGAACCCACAGAAGGCAAAATTCATTTTAATAAATAGGATAATTCTAGGTCTTAATTATACCATTTTGTAGATCATCAAAATCAAATATTATTTGATTAAGAACGAAGCCACCTGCACTTAGTTCGTTTTGCAATAATCTTACATGTGGCAATTCCCACGTGGTCATGCCTCGGGAGGAAAACTTAGCGATCCGGTCGTCGAAGCCGATTCCCCCCACACCGATAACGTCCATCTGATCCGCCGGGTTATTCAGTGTGCCATATAGAGGCCCGTCGTTTCCTATCGCTGACACCATGATTACCTAAAAATGGAGGATGATGATCAACTTTGATGTCATGTAGTGTCCGTACAGACAATGGCCAATGAATGGGGCGTGTTTTTGCGGTGTCGGCTGTCAAATAAATATTAGAGATTAGAAGCGTTAGACTACTGTGTATATTCCACTAAAGCACTATTACTATATCCCCATGGGGTGTCCATCTCTTCTCGTGGGGTACCGTAGAAGGCAACTAAGGGAAAATCAGAAGACGGCCAGCAGCGTCTTCTATTTAATATCCAACTCACGTATACTGCGATCTTTTTTTTTTTTTTGGGAATGATAGACGCTGTTGGCCGCGGATGGCCATTACAGCTTCACCGGACTTTAGGAGGCGAGCGCTTAAAGCGCTCTAGCCTTTACGGCAGAAGTAGCGACGAGCTCAAGGGCACCTCAGGGAGGCACGGCCTCGGCTTGGGCTGTCGCTTAAGAGAGGGCTGAGTTTACCACCGGTTCACAATGCTCCCCCACTGAGAAGAACCGGCAAGAAACTCAGTGGGGTGATGCACGTCGTTGAGGTCGCATGCGTACGACCCTTCGGCCTCGCCGGCGAGACAGGTGTCTGATAGCTAGTGTAGCGGTTGTCGGGGAGGGTTCGGCGCATCCCGGTCCAATAGGACCATCATGGGGTCAGGAGGGTCGAGCAGTACGTGCCGTGGTCTGCGGCGCGAGTCAGAAGACTGCGATCTCCAAGACGCCTGCCCAGCGTGGGGATTATGGAATGAAAAGGAGGAGACCTATGTTTCGCAGTGGACGTCTTCGGGCTGGTGATGATATTACTATACGTAATTAATTTTCAATGTTACTAAATTATTATAGTATTGCAAGATTAAGATCAAGATTACCTATATAAATATTATTTGTTTTAAGGCTTATTTTTGTTTAAAGTATGTAAGTATAATTATGTACTTGTATTTTCCAAGCAGAAGCATAAACACAATAGCTGTTGTCCGCTATGTAGGGCACCGTAGCTGGTATAATTACCGGGCTCAAAGGACGCAATAACTAATGTCATGTCTCTGGTAATGAGCAGCAGTGCTGTACGTCAGAGCTGGTGACACGTCTGCCTAGACGTGTCACCTAACATCAGGCGGTACTATTGCTGGACACATCTCTAGGTTGAAATTATTAACAGCTGGTGGTAATAGTTCTGATTATTAGGGAAATACTATTTAAGCTGGCTTAAGCTGAATACATATAATTTTGTGATACTACATTTCTTTATTTACCTTGTTAGCGCTCAGTTCCCAAACTTTGTCAACAAAGGGATGATCCATGAAATCTGGCCCGCCTATGCTCAAGTTGAGCACATCGATTTTACGCATTATGGCATAATTAAACGCATCCAGGAACCAGGACGTGTAAGACACCTGTATAGTAACGATTTATTTTATCATCCATAATTATATGCAGTTTTTATGAAAAATAATGCGAGCTATATTCACAGCAGTTCAATGATGAAACCAGATTTTAACTCAAACTGAATTAAAAGTACTATCCAACTACTTCAGACATAGCAAATCGAGGGATACAAAACACTATACTGTATAATAATATATTTGTGGCATGTGGAGCGCCCTGTAGAGTATATACGGTTCGCTGAAAATGTTAATTAGGATTTCTTATTTACCTGATTGTCGGTGAATACTCTAAATATGTGCAAGTCTGCATCCGGTGCGAAGCCGAGGCAGTCCGCTCGCGAGGCGATGACGCCAGCCACGAATGTGCCATGACCTAGCGCGTCGTCAAGCGTGTTCTCGCCCGTCCAGTCTGTGCGCTCGCGCACGTGCCCGAAATGCGGATGATTCCTCGCCAGACCAGTGTCGAACACCGCAACCTTTATTCCCTCACCTATAAAATATTACGAACAAAATGACATCCAATATTTACGTATCAGTAGCATTTATTTAAAATATTTATAAATTCATTTTATACAACAAAATGGAGCTCAAAGCATTTGCAGATATTTTGAAATATGAAAACGCTTGTACTTTGATTTTTATTTCTATGACCGTTTCTAGGGTTCCCATACCTAAAAGGTAAATAAACTATTTAAAAAAAAAACCGGCTTCAAAGTAAATTATCTAAAAAGCATAAAATAACGAAAATATATTGAAGTCGGCTGAGGTGCTAGCACATCATGTTAACTAAGACTAGCAAAAGTTAACATAAATTAATATTACGCATTTTTATTAATATTACATACATACGCGTCGAATAGAGAACCTTCTTTTTGAAGCCGGTTAAAAAGGTACCTCTTACGGTGCGAGAGCGCCTGTCTGTCTGTTACACCTAATATTTCAGGAACCACTGATTCTATCGATTTAAACCTTGGAATAGTTTTAAATCTTATTTACCCAACCTCATCGCAGATGTAAAAAAAAACATTTTATTCTTTTTTAACCGAAAAAGCGCCCCACGCTTTTACACATAAATATAATCCATAAATTACAAACACGAGGTAGAAAGAAAAAAAGCACGGTTTAGATAATTTATTTACTTTTTAATGCAGTAGTCCTTATAAAAGCGTGTATTTTTAGTTTTTTAAACTATTAATTTATTTAAAGTCAGTTAAAAATATTTCGTTACACAAACACTTACCAGTAACTCCAAGAGACCATAGGACATCAGCTTTCAATACAGAGGTGATCTGCCGTGGCACTGTCCGCAATAATTTCCTTGATGTGTAGCCGCCATTCTAAACAATATATTATTTTTAGTACATCATATTTAACTAATCATACATTAACTAGGTCCATTCAGATATTTTTTATCAAAGTTAAATTAAATAATCAGCCAATATAGAAAAGGTTTATTAGACCCATTACCATGCCTACGTATACCGTGCTATACACGAATCCCGTAAAAATAGGAGACAATTATGAAACAACACTCACTACACTGTTCTGTCACTGTCTCACGTCATAGCTCAATGGACCTTTTACACGCGAGAGAATCCAGTAAGCCAATATTGGATACGTCTTTAAATAAAGACAATCCACTGCATTGGATTGTCGTTAAGTTATTCCAATATGCAATAGAATTATTTCAAATTTTTCGGAGACAATACCTTCCCCCACCACTCGCAAAGTGGATTAGTTCTTTCATGGCTTCGTATAATCGCGCGTCCCTAGCCATTAAGTCATAATTTTGAATTTCGAACTACGTTTTAAAATGTATTTCGTCAACAACAACCTCAGAGTAATTAGAATGGAGCTAGTATCGCGTCGATTCCCCGAATAAATTTTTCGTGGCACTTTTGCGGGGTGCGGGAGGCGAAGTAAACAGACACAGATACAATTTCACGCATACCCACACTATAATAAACTCGCAACACATTCAAAAAGATACGCACACAAATAAAGAATGACCTGAACATATGAACAAAATTTGGTAGAGGGATTTTTTTTTTTTTTTGGGAATGATAGACGCTGTTAGCCGCAGATGGCCATTGCAGCTTCACCGGACAATATGCAGAGGGGTTAGCGCATCATGATCTCTCCAGTGGTATCTCCTCTAAGAGTACAACCAGGATTTCGTTTTTGCATTAACATTCATGCATTTTTAAAGGTTTTCTTAATAAGTAGATCACACTGAAAGTTCTTAGAAAATCATAAATGGGGATATAATTTTGGTGATCATTTACTTTTTTGGCAATATAAAATAAAAGTATTTGCAAAATAAACCCGTATCCGAATTTGCCATTTTAGGAATTAGTCCTTTTGCGAATTGACCGTTTTAAGAATTTGGTATTTCTAGAATGCTAGGCATTATACGAATTGGGCATGACACCACTAAGCCCCAAGCTTCTACACTTTTCATTTTTATTATTTCAAACTGCTTTATACAGTAGGTACTTACTGTAGATAAAGCCGTTTGAAATTTAAAAAATGTATAGAATTAATTAGAATTAACTAGCTAGCTAGCTAAAGTAAATACTTACCATTAATAAACGAGCTACTGCTACGATTCGCAGTAGCTTGCTTTTTTAATGCTACCAGGTTAAAAAAAAATTACTGACAAATTCAGTTCTAATGTTAGAAGCTTCAAATAGCAGTGGCAAACAAATAAAAATTATTTAATATATACAGGATCCTGATTTAATAACCTGCAAGCTTTCAATGCAAGCATTAATCACATTGAAGTGTAATAATATCAATAGTTTTTGAAGTCGGACGGAAATAAATTAAAGCTGCAATGTGATAGAAGGGGAATTGCGATGGAATCATTTTTGGCCTATGCGGCCTCCCTAAATGCAGTCAATGAATACTACCTATCGATTATTATGATCGTCGAGATACTTTTTTTACGTTTCCGGTTAAAAACAGTCTGTTTACAAAAGATTATTTAATTCCAAATATAAAAGTGCTGCTTTTCATTGATTTGGTTAACGTACCTCGAATTGATTCACTTAGTAGAATTTTGCAGGTTCATATATCGGCAACATGTACGGTCGGCCAAGAAAGTGGTTTACCAGTTTTGACAAAACTTCCTATGCAATCAAAATAACACTAAGGTTGAACATTTCTATCAGATGTGACAATTTAAACTAGGAACACAAGTCAAAGTGTTGACGTTAACAATAAAGAGAGCATTAGTAACTGTATAAATAATTGCAAGGGAAAATCAACCTTGTTGTTTTATGATGTGCATATAAACTTCAACCGTAGGGTGGTAAACCACATTTTTGGCTGACCGTACAGTAGAGAGAGATGAATATCTTTAATATGCTTACATCTTGTGGTTTTCTAAGAGAATGCAGTGCACGAGCTTTGTGATTGCGCCATCCGGAGTATAAGCAACCGCCAGATTCACAGTCATCCTAAAATACAATTGCAATTATACAAGTATGTACGTACTATTTCATTGTAATGTTACAAGCAGTTTCACTTTTCTGAAAATAATAATGTATCGTTATTGTACATTTTTCAGAATAAATTCGCTCAATAACAGAGAGACCACATCAAGATCCATTGTGTAGGAAGAAGACTCCCAGAAGAAGAAGGCGGAAAACACGATGTGCTATTTAGCGATTTTGTTTTTATAATTAGACATAGGTAGTATTAATATCACTACATAGTATAAAACAAAGTCACTTCTCGCTGTCTGTCTGTCCCTATGTATGCTTAGATCTTTATTAAAACTACGCAACGGATTTTGATGCGATTTCTATTAATAGGATCTGATTAAAGAGAAAGGTTTATATGTATAAACACTGATAATTTTAGAGGTTTATAATGTGATGTCGTAAATAAACACATTTATTTGCGCTTACATTGCAAACGCTGGCTGAACCCTACGAGATAGATCAAAATAATGTACTACAGTACCTACAGTATTATACACCTTAACAAGGTCTACAAAAAAGTCCGCGATGGTATATGTTTATTTCTTAGGGATAACCCACAATAACCATTTTTTTCCTTTACTTTTTATGAGAAATAATGTCTTATTTACGAAGCGATTTTCAGCAATACAACATTGATCCTTATCGATTGTCCAATTAAGTATAAATACATTTGTTTGGAATTAAATTTGTAATTTATTAAGCATAAATAAATATTAATAATCGCTAAAGAAAACATGTTTGTATTGTCTAATAACAAAAAAGCTGTGAACGCTGTATATAAAGACATTCTATAGTATATTTAGTATCAGCATTGCACCCGTGCGAAGCCAAGGGCGGGTCGCTAGTAAGTATATAATTTTCATATTCCTTAATTTTTCATGCGCATATAAACTATTTACACGAGACCGGTGTCTATAAGTGTATATGCGACTCGTGACGTCGTTGTCGGTGTCGTATCATGGTCCAGGAGGACAGACATCGGGTCGGGTGAGTTGAGCAGTACATGCCATGGACGGCGCCGGTGTACGGTGGTTTGACGATCTGAGGGACCAGGGTCGGAGTCAGGGATATAGTCCACTGCGGCGCCGATTAGCGGGTTTGGGTGGAAGCGCGCTGTTCGGACATTTCTTTGAAAAATTTGCGGATAGGGACTAGACCAAAGTCGGAATGAAGGTCGACATTCCGCATGTACCACGGGGCACCGCACCGACGGCATGTCGGAGGAATCGTTTTTGAATAACCTGGAAGCTATTAATGTGAGTGGGAGCCGCGTGTCCGAATACGGCACTGGCGTAAGCTAGGATGGGATGGATGCAGGTTTTGTAAAGTGTCAACTTATTTCTATGCGACAGTTTACTCCGCCTGCAGATCGTGAGGTAGAGTCGACCGAGGACGAAGGCCGCTCGGGTGCGTACCTACTGACCGTATATGCGGGCCAAATGATATATGGGAGTCTAGGGTGACGCCTAAATATTTGACCTTTCCGGTCCAAGGGATGGGACGCACATAGAGGGTGATTTGACCTAGACGACGACTGGAATGGCCCGCAGTGTGGGATCTGATGGTACTCCGGGAGAAGAACACCGCGGCGCTTTTCTCCGGGTTCACATCAATGAGCCACTTTCGGAACCATTCGCCTAGCTAGGGCGTTGACGGCAACTTGAAGAGTGCGCGTCAAGTGAGCCTTATTTCTGTGAGTATTACATGACCTATCATGTAATCCTTACTGTTCCTTCTTCTGTTGTGAATTCCTTACGGTGAAGGAATATAAATCTACATCTACACTAATATTATAAAGAGAAAAGATTTGTATTTTTGGATGTTTGTAACGAAAAAAACTAGGGAAACTAAAATTAGGGATCCCTACTAAAACTTCAATAATGTAACCCAAGGTGAAAAAAATAGCCATAAAATGTCTTTTATCGCAGGGATAGGGGAGAGTGAGGGGGATCCATGTGGGAGAGAGGGGGGTGGAGGGTTAAAAAGGGAGGAGGGTTAGAGAGAGAGAGCAAGAGGGGCTGAGTGACGGGGAGCGAGGTGGGAGGGGGTAGAGAGAGAGAAATAAATCAAGGAAGGAGGGAGAAAGGGGAAGCAAAATGGGAGAGAGAGGGGAAGAAAGAGAAAGAGTGCGAAGGCGAGAAAATTCTGAATATTTAACCAGAAACTGGAAATTAGAGCATAGTTAATGTAATAAAAGCGCGGGCGGAGCTGCGCGGGTCAGCTAGTTAATGGATACATACGGTAGACATGGAAGACACATTACATTAGAAACCAACAACCAAGTTTTTGAATTCTCTCAATACAACAAGATTTCCACCGTATGTCATGGCCTCAAAACATAGGTTAGGTAAAAATATTGCAATTTGATGAGTAATTGTAATCCCTCTAACATGTGCAATTGTGCAATGGGATGAGATTACAGTTTAGACTATAAAAAATAGTGTCATTGAAATCAAATCATTATCCTCATTGGTTCAGCATATGGTCAAAATGTGCACAATTCTCGCATCCCTTTAATCCCTACAGACAGAGCTTTCTAAATTAGCGGTCAACAATTTATGGTGAAAATTCTTATGTTATTACTATTACGAATTACTATTCTTGAACCTTCTATAGTTTCTTAGTCACCCGTCGCCAGGTAGTATATTATTTTTTGGATAGTTTCTCCTAGGAGGCAAAATGGAGAAGGAAAGTTTTCAATTTGTCCAATTTACTTAAAACTTAGCTAACACTTTTGGTTAATAGTCATCAACAAAATTATTAAACACGTATTTATGAGGAGAAATCTTATTCTCTATACATAGTTTAATCTACACATAATACTGTACCACCCGTGCGAAGTCAGGGCGGGCTGCTAGGAATTAATATAATCATAACAAAAAGACAAAAGAAGAAAACTTTATTTTAATGTAATTAATAGAACCAGATGATTAGATCATTACCTCACGTATATATTTAATAGTGCGTGTGACTTGTCTCTGTGCTGTGACACGGCGAACAGCAGGATGGTCCTTGAGGGCGTCAAGGGCTTTTCTCCCACCTTCCTCAAGAATTATGACATCAAAATCACTTGGATACTCTTTGGCAGGATTTTCACGTTGCACTAAGGTCCAATTCGTTATCTGTAACAACAATACTTCCCATCAAGCTACTAAAATTTATTGTAAGCAAATTATGTTGAGAGACAATCAAAACATTTCCCAAGCTTGGGTAATGCTTGCTTTACCTAATATTGTAAACTGGTGCCTTAGGAAAGAGGAATAAAGAAAGACAATAATTTAAGATTCACTTATGTAAAAAAACTGGTCAAGTGCGAATTGGACTCGCGCACCGAGTGTTCCATACCATAAAGTTATTTTACTATTTGTCTAACACCTCAGATAGCAAAAATACCTATTGCTCTTTATAGTAGTGTCGTGAGTTGGAATTTCTGGGTCTAGATGTAAGTACTCACTGCCATTCGGGATTAGCTGTTATGTGTGTTGTTCTTTATTGTGTGTAGCTCATTACCTGAGGTGGGTTCCTGTTAAGATCTCCATGTGATGAACTTTGTGGTTTGCTTATGAGGATACCTTTGCCAAAAGCTCGCTGAACTAGTTAAGCTTTGGATTTTTAAGCCCAGATACCTGTTAGCACTGGGTGGTTATATGTTGACGACAGAGGATGGTGAACTTATTTATTTTTAACTATTTTGGCATCATGCCAATCAGATTGTGGCTCATGCACTGGCCCAGACACCAGCTAGACCTGCACCTATAGAGAGGATAACCTATGCAAGATCTAATTCTTCTTCTTCTGAACCACTGATTGAGTCACCACCTCCTGAGTTATGGCCAGACATAATAGGAGTACCAAATAGTATTGTATTGTGGATACATGGTGTTTCAAGATTATAAAGGCAAGGTATATGTAATGTAAATTGTCAAATTAATAGTTGGAGTTCTATCGTGAACTGTGCAGTTTATTTTACTATTTAAATTCTAAACTAACTCAAAAGGTTTTGTCTTTTTTAGTACCAGTCAGATATATGTATACATTATACTGTAGCTGTATAACTCAATTATTGTCCAGTATATTAAAGCATTAAACCATAAATACAGTCAACTACAATACTTACCCCAGCATTCTTCAGGGCTGCACTAACATAATTCTCTCTTGTAGGACGGCTAAAATAACCTCTGAATGTTACAATGTGTTCTGAACTAATAACATCTGAACTAAAGTCATAATCAACACGATCAGATGATGTTGTGTTGCATAGATTATCCGTCTTCACATTCTCAATACCTAATGCTAACTGCAGTAGATTAACTTCAAGTAAAACTGTTATAAACAAAACTGTATAAACACTCATGATTAGAAAATTATCTCAATATCATTATAAGTTATAATGCCAAAACAATGACATCTCTAGTAATATTGTCCGAATACATTTCAACAAGTTGTAATTAATTTAATTGCTATTTAAATAACAAGTTTTCATTCCAATTGCAGACACGAAACGAACCACATACAACACTCGCACCCCACAATCTAAAGTACATTAATTAGCAAATCTATCTTCGAAATCAAATTCCAATATTTTATTTATTTGATTCATAATAACAATCAAAGAACAAAATAAATTAATCACATTTCCTTTATTTTTTGTTGTGTTTGACAATTGACATTTTTTTTTTTTAATTTAGTTGACCCTAATGGGAAGGCAAAGGGATCTAGCCCATACAGCATCAATTGACAATTGACATTTAATTTGATTACCATTTTTTTTTCCTTTATTTGACCCTAATGGGCAGGCAAAGGGTTCTAGCCCATAAAGCCACGTCTTAAGTAGTTTACTGATAAATCATGTGCGTGCCGCGGATGTCGCATCGGCACATGAGGGGGGACCCCAAGGCTCTCCGGTGGCATCTGCACCAGGGTCCCCTTAGTGCCATGCCTCTCAGCCCACCGCCGGGGGGCGCATTGTAGCCCCCCGGGAACCTGACACGGTACTCACGGGGACGGGGGTCGCAACCCCGCCGCCGTCCTCCTCGGAGTCGCCACCGTACTCAATGGACGTCCAAAGGGCCCACACCCCGAACGTCCAGCGACTCCGAAGAGCTACATAGGCCTAAGCCGCCTTCAGTTGTTGGGAGTTGAAATTTCCTCAAACCTCAACTTTGGGCGGTTCATTGAGTCCAAAGCCAAGGTAGCTGCAAGGAAGCTAGGTGTCCTTTCAAAGGTCCGCCGGCACTTCACACCGGGGCAACTTTAGATGCTATATAAAGCACAAGTCCGGTCGTGTGTGGAGTACTGTAGTCACATATGGGCTGGTGCTGCTAAATGTCATCTTGCAGCTTTGGACTCAGTGGAGAGGCGTGCTAAGAGGCTTATTGGTGACGCAGAGTTAGTAGCAGCCAATTTACAAAGCCTAGAGTACAGGCGCAGAGTAGCCAGCCTCTCGGTATTCTATAGGATGCATTTTGGAGAGTGTGCACAGTAATTGCATGACTTGATTCCACCATCTCCCTTTCATCATCGGACGACGAGACGCACGGCACGTACACACCCTTATGTGGTGAAAGTGCCTTCAGTCCGGACTAAGCGGTTTGCTTCTTCATTTATAATAAGGACAGCTAAGGACTGGAACAGTTTGCCTGCGTCAGTTTTCCCGCCCGATTATAATGTGGGTGTCTTTAAAACTAGAGTGAATAGGCTTTTAATAAGCTAGTGTGTTTTGCCATCCTCGATTGCGTCGCCGCTTTCCATCAGGTGGGACTGCAGTCAAGCACTAGCTTATAAGTGTTAAAAAAAAAAAACCAAGGCTTCATATTTTGTCTTCATTATTCATATATATTTTCCGGACTACGCCAATTTTTAACAGACTTCAAAAAAAGGAGGAGGTTCTCAATTCGTCTGTATATATATATATATTTTTTTTTTCGTTTGTTGTCCGTGGTACCCCCAATAGAACCACCAGTGGTACCACGGACAAAAATAATTGTCCGTGGTACCACTGGGGGTACCACGGACAACTCCGTGGTACCACCAGAAATAAATTAATTTTATTTCAATAATATTTTACTATTTTCGTTCACTTGGTATCTGGGTTTGACTGTCTGTATTGCACAACATTACACATGAAATTTAAAAAAAATATTTTTGTATACTAGAACCAGAATATACTAGAGATGTGGTATTGAGTAATAAAATCGACAAATTATTAACGGAAGTAGTACTAGGCTAGCATAAAACACAGGGGGTGCATAATCTTGTGCCTTGTCTTGTGTGGGCGGGCATATGAATGTGGTTTAGAGCTAACAGGTTTATAGTAGAAGTACCAGGGAAGCATAGGGCATAAGGAAGAGTCCTCAAGTCCACCTCCAATACAATTTCCAATGTGATTTTCAACTTCGTCCAGAATATACCTACTGGGGATGTGGTATCTAATGAGTAGTAGCTAACATATTTATAGCAGAAGTACCAGGGAAGCACAAGGTACAAGGAGATATATCGCCTCTTGATACATCTGTTACCCTCCGGGCCCTCACCTCTTGATTCGCGACACCAATCAAAACCAGTAAGCCAGACATACTCTGGATATCACAAGACGTGAGGACTCTTCCATAAGTCCTATGCTAACCTGGTACTTCTACTATAAACATGTTAGGTCTGAACCACGTTCATATCAAGATAAGGCACAAGATTATGCACCTGCTATTTTATGCTACCCTAGTACTTCCGTAATAATTTATCGATTTTATTACTCAATACCACATCTATAGTATATTCTGGTTCTAGTATTTAGAAATCAAATTTTTGAAATTTCATGTGTACTGTTGTGCAATACAAACAGTCCAACCCAGATACCAAGTAAACGATTCCAAAATGAACGAAAATAGTAAAATATTATTGAAATATAATTAATTTATTTCTGGTGGTACCACGGAGTTGTCCGTAGTACCCCAGTGGTACCACGGACAATTATTTTTGTCCGTGGTACCACTGGTGGTTCTATTGGGGGTACCACGGACAACAAACGATTTTTTTCTATGTATGTTCGCGCATAACTCTGGCAATTATGAACCGATTTGAAAAAATCTTTCTTCCATCCATTCTTTAATCCGTTAGTTGGGTCCCATAAAAAAATTATTGCTTCCGAATAAGTAGTTCCTGAAAAAACAATAATGGTGACTGCACAGGAAAGTTGCAAGAAAGCCTATTTATATAGATGACTTTATGTCGCTTTTTAAGGACAAAAATGGTCATAACTCTGGCAAATATTTACCGATTTCAATGATTCTTTTTTTATTCGAAAGCAAAAACCACTGTAATGAATGTGTATGAATTTTATCACAATCGGATAAGAACTTCCTGGAGGAACATGAACGATGTGGGGGAATTTAATTGGTAAAAACCATAAAACTGATGTTCTCCATTACATTACTCCGACAAATATGAACCGATTTCGATGATTCTTTTTTTATTTGAGAGAGTAAACTACTATGATGATTCCATGCAAATTTCATTACGACCGGATATTTTTTTTGACCAAACATGAAATATGTAAAACTATGTAGACGATAATGTGATCATAAACTACCTACATCATTTTACCGTCTTCGATGGTTCTATCCCTAAGTATGAAAATATCACTAAAAAGTTTAAAATAAAACCTTATTAAAAAAAAACGACTTCAATAACACTGAAAAGTATAAAATAATTTAAATATTATTGAAGTTGGTGCCAAATATACACAGCAGGTACGCCAACACCAACTTCTATAATATTTAAGAAAGTCGGTTTATTAAAGTCGGTTTATTAAAAAAAAAAAAAGATTTTATTCATTAAACTGTTGTCATTTTATTACCAATTTCAGACTACGCTATAGTATATAGCTTTTAGTATAGCAAAGAAGGACCTAAAGCTATACTATATACTATACTATATATATATACCTACTATGCTATATACTTTGGATATAGCATGGCGTTCACATTACGCGATATTATCGCAAGCATATAAAGTAAGTATATCACTCGTTTCGTTTGCGGGACGGCCGGGGGTGAGGGAGGAAGAAAAGGGGGCCGCGCGATATAGCACAGCATAAACTCAATAAGCCAATAATATATTATAGCGTGTCCACTGTCCATTACAATGTATGGTGCGCGATATTGTTGTGCTATGAGCTCATTATGAGCTATATACTTATATAGCTATATATTATAGCGTAGTCTGAAACCAGCTCCAATCCTATTTTTAGAGGAGATTTACTCCACAGATTAGATACTAGTAGATCCATAAAGTAAAGCAAGGTGTTGCAATGTGATAGGGTCCGCACGTAGTACGGTCTTCAATGTGAGCCGAGGGCGCGGCGCGGCGCTGCACAGGCGAACGTTGTGTGGATTCGTGGACAACTCACTTGGGAGGGAGGACTATAATTCACTGATAGCCCTGGTGCTTAGAGAAGCATCCCCAAAGGTGCGGGCTCCGTGGAGGGTGGGGATGGGGAGTCAGTGAAATGAAGTTACAAGTGTACGAATAATATTTGCATGGATTCGCATAAAAAACCGTGCACTCTCCCTAGGGATGACGGGAGTGGCCCTTCCAAGGGTTGCTCTAGAAATATGCCGGCCGATGGAGCCACTGCGGGACCAGGCGTGTTGGAGGTGCCAGGGAACAGAAATGGGACCGGAACTCTGACCCGAGGGGCTCAAGGTGGCAAGACTGAGCCGGTAAAGTAATGTTTGGCCCTGACTTCGGCTGGCGGAGCATTCACTGAAGAAGGCTCGTCAGAGCCTGGTTTCAGGACAGCGACGCCCCACTGGGAAGGGCCACAACCAGTACCTACAGCGCAAATGCGCAGAAGCAAGCCTGGAGCCGTCGAAAGAGAGGCAGGCATGATCAGGCCGTTGGTGTTCCTTCACCAATGGGCTATCTAAGATGTATAATTGTAGATGTATAATATAAATTAATGTACTATCGGGGACACGAACGGTGTACCAGTTTTCAATCAAAATCGTTTGAACGATGTTACGTGCGTATAATCCGTCCGCACGTATTTTGGACCGGCTCGTGCAAGCGATTATCGTCCTACTGGTGATACACCGCTTGTGACCGCGAGAGTACATCACAGTAAGGCGGCAACGGCAGTACTCTTCCGGTCTCTTAAATATGGATAAATATGATGTCATATAATATGCGGAACCTTAGCTGTACAAGGGTGTCATCCAAGGTCTAAACATTTCTGGAGGCCAACTTTTCGATAGATGCCCCACAAATAATATGAGAACCTGTGTCTTTGTCAGGAATGGCATAATGATAATGCCTCTTTATGACTTCTGCTCCAGAGACCTCACTAAAGTAAAGACACTATTCTATCTTCTGCTTACGTCATTTTTACTAAAGCGTTTGTATAGTTTAAGGCCCTAATAGCGATGTAATAAGGCTAACTTTACAGAGCATTCTTAAGACCAATAAACGTAGATCCATTGAGTTTGGGCTTGTTGGATAGGTCTCGACGAGAATATTTGCTAGAAACATGGTGATCAGGGTCTGATTATGGACCAGGAAGGTGGTCACAGGATTTCTGCACCAATAAACATAGGGGTCTACTCAGTAGTACTGAATTTGGGCTCGTTGGGTTGGTCTCGACGAGTAGTTGCTAGAAAATGCTGATCAGGATCTGATGATGGATCAGGAAGGTGGTCAAAGGATCTCTGCACCAATAAACATAGACCTAGATTAGGCTATTTAGATATGTCTCGAGGAGTAGTTGCTAGTAAAATTGTGATCATAGTCTGATGATGGAGCAGGAAGGTGGTCTCGGGCCGGGACCTCTGCACCCATAAACGCAGACCCAACGCATTTGGGTACATTACGTGTGTCACGACGAGTAGCTCCTAGAAAAATGGTGATCAGGGTCTGGCGATGGAGCAGGAATGTGGTCACGGGATCTCTGCACCAATAAAAGGAGACCCACTGAGTTTGGGTTCGTTGGGTAGGTCTCGACGGGTAGGTGTTAGAAAATAGAAAAATGGTGATCAGAGTCTAATGATGGGACAGGAAGGTGGTCACAGGGTATCTGCACCAATAAACATAGACACACCGAATTTGGACTCGTTGAATAGTTTACTACGAGTAGTAGGTACAAAAATGATAATCAGTCTGGCTGCTCTGGAGAGTTTGGTGATGGGAGCAAGCAGGAAGGTGGTAACAGGAACTCGGCTTCATTAAATGTAGGACCCACCGAATCCATGGTTAAATCTTGACGAGTATTTAGTAGACAGACACTGGTCAGGGACTGATAATGGCGCAGGAAAGTCTTTTTATGAGTTCATTCACCAATGCCGGGTTTTTTTTTAATTTTTAAATTTAACTTGTTTGAAGTATAAAAACAGTGATGTCATTCGAATAATGCTACTCAGAAATGTCTGCGACAGTGTTAGATTAGAGCCGCGGTTGATCCAACATCAATCTATAATAATTATGTATTATACTCGTAGATATTAACAATATTAGGAGAGACTACTTTTGGTAAAATAATCGTGTTTATTTTAAAAAAGTCATGGTGCCTTATCTATGCACAAAACATCGAAGCAATTTTGGCTTTTTCGTTTCTGGTATACTTTCTTTATAGCTGGATGGTCTACTGCTATTTTTATTATTTATGTCATCGCCTGTTTCTAGTAATGCTATTGATTTTTCAAGCAGTATTGCTTCTTTTTCTTCACAAGATAACATCCTATTATCCTGAGGTGGTTTCCAATGGAATTTATGTTGATTTTCAATTTTGTCTATTAATCTTTGATTATGAGTTCGTAGAACAATTTCGATGCCTCCACCTACTTTATATTCGTTAGGTGCTGGTGTTTGAAACTTACTTATGGGAAAACGAACTGCACGGCTGATTGGACCAAATTTTACGGCCGGCAAGCATTTTGGTTTTTCTAAATTGTAATTACAAGGTCCAGGAGTTTTTTCTCTACCCATTACGGGTATCCAATTATACCAAGGTTGAAATCGACCTTCAGATGAATAAAATGGAGCTAAATATTGTAACTGACATCTTCTTTCTACTTTAATTCTAAATTGGGACAAATCAGCTGGACTTGGTTCATCATATTTCGTTAATAGTGGTTGCATGCGTATTGTTTTTGATTTAAATTCCCATGTATGGGCTAGGCATGAGTGTTTGATTGTGACGTCTTCTGCCTTAGACTTGTCTAATATTTCTTCATTCATTTCCTCATTTGTACAGTCTTTAAATCTTTTTGAGAAAGATCCAAAAGGTGCTTTAGAACAATGCAAGATTTGAGGGTTATACACTGCATAATAACTAGCTGGACTAGGACCCTCTTCACGTTGTGGCCTAAATCGCAAAGATTTCATACCAAAACAAGCTCGTTCTGGTAATTTGGCGTGACAAAGATTTTCGGGAATTTCTATAAGATCAAAATCTCTTCTAAGGAAGTAGTCAGTAGGTCCAGGACGAATGTCATATTTTGATTTAGGATACCTTTCAGATTTTGGGCCTAGGAATTGTAACTTTGTACATTTTGGTAACATTGGACTGTATGTTGCAGGTCCTGGTCTCCCTTCTGCAATATTCCTTGCTTGGATAATTTCTATAAACCGTGGTTGCTTAGAATGTTTGCGCTTCAGCTCTCGTACTTTTTCTTGGCAAATATCAGTTTCCGTTGGCTGCTTTATGATGGTATAATCTGCTGGCCCTGGTTTGTCTTCTAAAGGTTTTGGGTATCTTTTAGAAGACCGCTGACTCCATTTACATCCCTTATAGAAAGCTGTCGATTCATTTACTCTTGCATCATAGAAGGGTGGACTTTCATCTAATATTCTTTGTTTTATTCGCCGTTTGGATCCATCGGGTAATATATCAAAGCCGCGATCAGTTTTAGAAGGAGCTGACAATCCTTCGTCACTTGATACTGCTCGTGGTGGATGCCCCTTAAATATACGTCTTTTTATTTTACCTTGACAAATAATATTTACTTCTTCTTCATCGGTTACGCATTCGCAAAGTCTTTGAATTCCACATTTACACAAAATTTCTTCTAAATCTTCTGCACTTAGAGCTTCGTATGGAAATCTTGGCCTTTTGGACTTGAATGATGTACAATTTGGAATTTTTTTTGATACGTGTGCATTATATAGTGCATGGGTCCATAGCTTCGCACCAGGCTGTGTTTTACGTGATGCCTTTGAAAGAAATGGAGCCTTATTTAATTTTCTTATATTTACGCTCTCATACTGGTATGCTCCAGGATCTAACAGGGCGAAATATTTTGGTGGTGGTGGAAATCGATCACATAGGCTATAAGCCATTATTATTTTAGGTACAATTACCTACAATCTGTTTCAATCCTGACATATTATTTGATAGATATTTCAAAACAGGCAAAAGGCAAAATACTCCAAAAAAATATTATATATAATTGAAATGGCAGTGATTACGATTTTTTTCTTTCTGTATCTATGGGACAGTATAATATTAATTTCTCCATGGAGGTAGGTAATAATAATCTCTGGAGATTGAGTATTTCTGAGTGTATTTCGTGGTGTATTTACAAGGTATTTATACCATCGATATAATATTTAAACTAGATTTGGTGTCACGGTACAAAAAGTGGTAGCGAGAAATAGCGTAGCGTGAATGTTTATCTAGTTTGTATATTATATAGATGGTATTTACAATCACATGGGCTAGAAAATATTTACAAAAAACTATTTGTATCAGCTAAGACTAAGCTAACTTAGCTAAGCTTTCCTAACTAAATGCGATCACGCGACCATCGCGCGAATGCGGTCACGCGAATTCTGTTCGCGCGACCGCATGTTACGACACCCGTTCGACGTCCGTATGTTTGAGATTCATTCGCGCGATGGTCGCGTGATTAGGACATCGCCTTACGAATTTTTTTTTGTGGGGTTTGCGTTATCTGACCTCAGAGTAAATTTTACTCATAGATTTAGGATTTTTCACTACGGTAGCATCTTAATAGTCTGTGGCTCAATCTCTGAGGGTTCAATAGGATTTGCAATTTGCCTGGAGGAAGGAATTTGCCCTCTGAGGATTTGCCTCAGGCAGGGATTTGCCTTGGAGCTCTAGAGGAACTTAGAGGAGATACGAGGGATTTGCAAGCTTTCTATCAAGTATAAACAAAAGATAATAATAAAATCTTGGGACAATCCACACACGGTCATCCGATCCCATACTAGGCAGAGCCTGTACTATGGAAACCGGACAACAACTAAAGTGATGATCACTATAGCAAAGTGACCATGACCATAAAATAAACTTTCAAATGATTAATTCGGTATTCGTATCGTAGACAGGGCAAAACGTGACAAGCAGTGATGGGTGCAATCTGTTACAGGCGCAAATGTCGATAAATACAACTAACACCCATATTCTTAGACGTTTCCTCGAACCTTCCTCCACTCAACCTCAACTGAGGACGCCTCAAGGAAGGACTCGAAAGTACCTCGAAAACGGTATTCTTAATCGTTCCTCGAGCATATTTCAAGTTTCCTCCACTGAGGATGAGTGGAGGACAGACGTCATCATTTCGAGGCGATTTTTGTTGTTAGATTGGCCAACATGGGTGACCATTTAATCTTATTTGTGTTTATTTAAATTAAATTCACAGTGTATTGATGATTTGGCTAATACCAAGTAGTTTAGAAATTATAAAACGAATTTGAGTATTAATTAGTCAAATAAATAAACAAAAAAATCTAAATATTAATCTAAATAAAGTAGTTAAAGGTATTTAGTTACTACCGCGCGCGACTAGATGGCAGCCGCGTTGGTACTTACCGTAGACTTAACAAATCTTTTGTCTATAATAATTAAATGGAATACGCGATCGAAACCTGTTGCGTACGCGGCTTTTTTTTCGATTATTCTTCGCAGCTGTATATTTGAAAATTGCAGAAGATGACATTAATATAAATATATACGACGGCGATTAGTGTTGTGTGCCTAAGATCGTCATACAGATAAAGATAAACACTGATATTCATAAAAACATTCATAACAGTATCATTTTAACCTAAATAAATATCTCAAATTCTAGTTTAGCGGTACTTTCTTGGCTTGAGGACGCCTCAAGGTAGGTCGCGAGCTACCTTAAGTTTGACAGTTCTTTCCTCCACTCGAGTGAGGAATAACTCAAGTGGAGGAGATTTTTAACAACTATGAATACGATTTTGTTTGAGTGAGGTCGAGTCGAGTCGAGGAAATCTGGAGGAAACGACTAAGAATATGGGTGTAATTGATTACCTATTGTCGTGAATATCTCTCCTTCACCCTCGTCAAGTACGATTTTTATTAAACCGAATTTGTAAGAAAAGGCTTACTGGTGAAATGTGATGCTTGAATTTTCTTTATTGTGTTTCCGAGTACTTATCGGATTTGCAAGACTTTATTGCACATTTAACTATAATAGCAAAACAATGAAATCAGACTCACAACTAGCGCTCATTTGACAATAGTTTTAGTATTTTTCAACTCAGAGCAGAGAAGAGTATACGTTTCATCGAAATCGGTTCAGTAGTTTTATTTTAAAGCTAGGACTGTTAATGTTTCCAGTAAGTTACTCTAGTATAGCCTTTTGACTTTCGTGATAACGTGAACGCAAGTTTTAATGATGATTAATAGTGAATCGCATTTACCATGTCATTTTTTGGACTTTACGATCATATTCCGTAAAAAGTGTAGCCAGAGAAGTATATTTTGTATACATTCTTATCTTTAGAATTATCACAATCGGATTTATAGTTTCTGAGAAATCGGCGGACATACCTACATAAATACATACACTCATGAGATTTGGTACTTTTGTTTAAAAGCTCACACAAATTAACAGCGGTGGTGTTACGCATTTTTATTAATAGGTATGAGTATTATATACATACACATCAAATACAGAACCTCCTTTTTGAAGCCGGTGAAAAAGTTACGGACTGGACCCACATACACCGGTTGACCCATACAGGGGGTCTAGTACGAGTTCCGATAGTTTACGAGCTCGATCATACTGACAGTTTTTTCCCGTACATTTTAATAGTTTTTGATAGTTACCGGTTTATTCCCACTGTCCACCCCCTGCTTGGCCACCCGGGGTGGACAGTGACACAACTTTTGAAAATCATTCCCACTGTCCCCCAGGGGTGGCCAGTGGGAATCATTATTAAAATAATTCACCATAGCCACCCCGGGTGGACACGGCTACCACTTTTTCAAACATTTACAATGGCCACCTCTGGTGGTCGGCGTCACTATTATAAAAAAATATTCTTTGTCCACCCCTGGCTGACATTTATTTATTTTAGCTATAAAAACTTAAGGTTTCTATGTAATAGTTTTAAAATTCAGCATATGATTTAAAGTTTTTTATAGATATTACTTTTCTTCATATTATTATTTACTAGTACTGCTCTATCTATAATTGGAGTCTATAATACAGTGTAGTTTTAATTAAGTTTACCTAGGTATTTTAAAATAATTCAAAACATAAAAAAAAAAAGTTGTATCTAAAAAAAACAGTAGCCATATTAATTTTAATCCGCGGCGGTACTACAAAGTTTCCTTTAAGTAAGAGCTGGAAGGTTTTTTCGGGTGTAAAAGTTAAGTCAGTTGCTTTCACCCCATGCAGAGCTTAAGTGCAAGTATGTCTCCGCCAAGTTTTAAGACCGTATCTAGTGTTAGATTTTATTACAAGAAGACCGTCATCAACATAACCGGTTAAGGAGCACCCGCTTGTTAGAGGTATCTCTAGGTAATAGTGAAAACCTATATTCCACAAATAAGGGCTTAATAAAGATCCTTGAGGGCAGCCAATCGTAAGTGCTTAGTGAGATGATTAGTAAATTACTTTTGCAAGTGACTATGTTTTTGTTTTTATAAACAAGTATAAATTTAAAAACCCCCGACATGTGTAAACGAACTCTAAAAATTACTTTACTGCGCTATTATCAGACCCACTCGCCAAGATTTAATCATAGATTTAAAATTCGGTGGGTCCCTCCCTACCTCGACTCCAAATAGAGCTGATGGTCTTCACACTGCTGAACCGATTACACCAGATTTAAATAAAAAACATACAAATCCGACCACTCGTTTGTGCGCTGCGATGCCATAGACAGACAGACACCCCTATATGGGCGTCAAACTTGTAACACCCCTCGTTTTTGGCCGGCGGTTAAAAAATAACGAAAATTTTTAAGAACAATAATACCTACCTGGTTGATTTGAAATACTGTAGTCATCATTAATCAACCGAAAGACGTCTACTGGTGGACATAGGCCTCCCCCAAGCACTGCCAAAACGACCGACTGTACATACTGTCATATTATAAGTGTACTATTGAATTCTGCGCCAGGGGTGGACAAAGAGAATATTTTGTTTTAAAAGTGACGCTGACCACCAGCGATGACCATTGTAAATATTTGAAAAAGTTGTAAGGTAAAACACCCAGTGTCCGACAACGTACCATTGTCCGACATTTAAAAAGTTTATTATAAAAAATATGAAGTTTCTCCTTTCTGAATGGATTTCAAGAATAGACAATAAACGCGGATTATCTATTTGTCATTGCAAATGACATTTCACACATTAGACCATTTTGAAGAAAATGGCTTGGTATAAGTTTCGACCGCAAGAGATCCTCCATCGTAAATCAAGTTTTACTAGTAAAATCGTTAAGGAGGTGAGTAAGATATATTGCTCATAACTTTTAATAGTTTTGCTGTATCGAAAATTTTATTTATTTATAAAATTAAGACATAAATTGACTAGTTTTTAATAATTGTTTGACAAGGGTGAGGTTAAAATAAGATAAGAAAATACGCCTGTCGGTCATTGGAGATTTTTTCTTCGATTGTTCCTAACTTCGACACATGTCGATAGGTTTTTGTTTATTATTTTTCGCACTTTATTTTATTACTTGGCTATGTTTTTTCAGCACTCTTAAAATATAGTTCTTTCATTTAAATCGTCAAACTGCTTCCAGTGATCGACAGATGTGTCGATGATTGGATATTCCTTGTGTTCCAATAACCGACATATTTTTCAAAAATGGAGCCTAAAAAGATACACGCCTTTTCAAATGGCACAGGGGATAGAATTAGTCAGTCTGCTTGACTTCAAAATGCTATTGGGTGGAAAACACGTCATTTGAGCACTGTAATGCGTTGGTATGCAGAGTTTGATCGAGGCCGTGTTTCTCTCCATGATAAAATTCGTGAAGTGCGGCCCTCAACTGCGGACACTAAGAAAATATGGCTACTGTCATGACATTAACGGGACCGTGATAGCTTATAACCAGCACGTGAAAAAAATGCCCTTAGACTAATCCAGTCCAATCCAAACCAATCAGGTCCTCATGTTTTCAAAAATGGTTTGACCGAATGAAAAAGTGTTTAAAATGTACACGGACACCAGAGTTAAAGTAACCCGACACTACTCTGAGGCCATCCCATACATCAGCCTGTACTAGATTGGAATGGCTCTCAAACAACTTAAAACAACAAGGTGCCGGGTGAACACGGAATCACAACAGAACTTCAGAGAGCGGATGGAAAACCGGTACTTTTAGTCCTCCAGAAGTTATTCAATTCCGTCTTACTCGAAGGTACTACGCCAGAAGAATGGCATAGGTGGTAGTGCTTTTCTTCAAAAAAGGTGATACCGGTGAGCCATGTATACAAGCTGTTTTCGAAACGAAGAAATAGCAACAGTCTCGAACGCAGGTGTCATGATTTCCAGCCTACCGAACAAGCCGGGTTCCGAAAAAGCTTTAGCACCGTAGACCACATTCATACGTTCCGTCAGATGATCTGAATCTGAAGACTGAGGAGTATAATCGGTCATTATGTCTAGCGTTTGTGGGCTACAAAAAAGCCTTCGATTTAATCGAGACCTGGGCAGTATTGCTGTCCCTCCAGTGATGCCATATTGACTATAGGTACATCGAAGAGTTGAAGTGTTTGTACAACAACGACCACCATGCCGATACGACTACAGGACGAGAGTACAACATCAACCCGATTGAAGAGAGTCGTGAGACAAGGAGACATTATTTCTCCGAAACTGTTCACGAACGCATTGGAAGACGTTTTCTAGCTCTTGGACTGGTACGGATTCGGCATCAACGTCAATGGCGATTACATCACTCACCTTCGCTTTGCTGACAATATAGTTGTGGCGATTCGACATAACCCAATGGTGCCACATGTGGTACAGCGACGCAAGGAAAAAAGCGAGTAGTACCAGATACAACAAGACAGATGGTGCTACCGATTTCCGAATCGTGCAAGCGAAGTTTCTCCAACTCGAAGAATATATACAACATCCCGACAACTGCTGTGGGCTTCGGCCCTGACCAAGCCTCACACCTCGCTCGGTCAGAGAATCCTCCCTTTACCGCCGCCGTCGCATCGCTAAATAGTAATTCAAACTCAATACGATGCTCAGTGACCTCAGTTGCGTTAACCCAACCGGTGAGTCTTAAAATGAACATGGACAAGACGAAGATCATGTCTAAGGTCCATGTTGCATTCATACCAATAGTCGTTGGCAACGATACACAAGAAGTGATCAACAGATCACTATGTCTACCTTGGGTAGATTTGGTGGGTCCAATTTCGAAAAAGAGGTCGCCCGAAGAATCCAACTTGGCGTTTGGGAAACTTGGTGACATCTTCTCATCTGAAATTCCGCAGTGCTTGAAGACAAAATTCATTCACCAGTGTGTGTTGCCAGTGATGACAATATGGTAATGAGACGTGGTCCTTAACAGCTGGCCTTTTAGAGAAGCTCAGTCACACAACGAGCTATGGAGAGAGCTATGCTCAGTCAATCCGTAATGAGGAGAGTCGACAAATAACCAATATATGGTCACCGACATAGCTCTCAGAATCTGCTAGTTGAAGTGGCAATGGGTAGGCAACATCGCTCGGAGAACCGACAACCAGTCGGGAAAAAAGGTTCTCGAATAGCGACCACGAACCGGAAGACACAGCGTAGGTAGGCTTCCTACTAGGTGGACAGACGATATGTATTTATCTTTATTATAATAGCCAATTGTCGTTCATTGTGGCGTTCGGAGGGTGAGGCCTATAGTCAGTGGTGGACGTCTTCCGGCTGGTGATGATGATGATGAATACCAATTAATTAAAACAGTTCTACAATTTATGTTAAATATTTGATTAATTAACATAATTCAGACGTGATAAAGAATAGTGGAAGTACGTAACGGGTTTAGATCATTTCCGAAAGGATTTTTGAATAAAAAATATTGTTTTAATAGCATTAAAAAGTCACTACTTAACTTTAGACGAGTTTAAGCATGCCACACACATGTCCCTGTGTGTTTGTTATAATTAAAGTACGTAATAAGACTTTTTTGGGCATGGTGTCGGGATTCGGTCGATATTTGGGTGACGATAAATAGAACATGTCGATTACTAGATCACGATTATTGGATCATGTCGATTACTGGGTGTCGATATATGGAATTTCCTTGTCGATAACTAGGCCAAAAAGAGCCTAAATCTAATTTGATTTATTGATCTACTTATTGGTATTACACTCGTTTTTACTTTAAGATAATATAGAATGAACCCTAAACTTATACCTAGTGCATGGAAGAATCGTATAATATCATAAATAAACTAGATATTTTAAAAAATGTTCACTTTCGATCCTTAAAGTGTCGATGATTGGGGGTTTTACCTTAGCCGTGTCCACCTGGGGTGGCTATGGTGAATTATTTTAATAATGATTCTCACTGGCCATCCCCCAGGGGACAGTGGGATTTTTTTCAAAAGTTGTGTCACTGTCCACCCCGCGTGGCCAAGCAGGGGGTGGACAGTGGGAATAAACCTAGTTACCGCTAGGGGCACTATTAAAGCTTTCCCCAAGCTTCTTGGTTTCCCCGTTTCCCCTGTGGCATGACACACTAATGTTTAATAATCATGGATGCCGCTAGGATTACACATTCAGGTGGGTGCATCTGTTTTTACCTTAGAGTAAGTACCTTAAGTAAGTGGTATCTCCTCTAAGGTTTTTACACATTATACTATAGGTATATTACATGTAACTAAGTATACTAAATAAATGTAATTCAAATTTGGACAGCAACCTAGACACTTTTAGTTTATATTCAAACAGTAAAAGATTATCCATGTATTTTCTTTCCTGACTGGGTGCCAGGGGGGTGCAAGTGCACCCCCTTGCACCCTGCTGCCGGCGCCCATGGTAGTAATATCAATATCAAAGTACTTAAGTTTATATTTAAAATCGTAGCTAGATACTCGTTTACGCGTAAAATGCGCGTAAAGATCTAACCAAGACATATCGGCCGTGAGTTTTTCTAGTTTATACGTAATCGATTAGGAACACCTCTATGGGAACACTATTGTCACAGAATACATATAATAACAGAAGATGCACTGCTTTGATGTTGAGGGAATGCCACCGTTTTAATAGCCTACAAAATTTACAGAGCACTGCGTTCATTCTAAGTAGTACCTTACCGCCATGCGCACTAGAGCGCTATTTCTTTGTGTTCAGAATTTACCTACACCATTGTTCGATCGTCAGGGTTTTCAAGCAAAGTAAAATAAAATACCAAGAAAATTATTACAAACATTTATTATATTTACAATTGTTTTATTTTTGTGTAGTGTTTTATATATTTTTTGCAATCCCCTACATATCTATTATTAACTTATTATTAACTTTAGAGTGACGAAAATTCGTAAACCGCCTATATAATTTTAAAATTGTTTTAAAAAGTAAACATAAGCGTGGTGCAGTGAACTCAATGTTTTTTAGCTTCGTTAGTAATACATTTGCCGGATTTGTTGTAATAAGTTATAAAAAAGACAGTTTTGAAGTCTGTTGTTTATTGCAACAGCCGTCCACACAACAATTATAATTGTTACGATTATCCATTATAATTATTTTAACAAAATGCGGTGATATTAATGCAATATACACACAAATACGTAAATCCTTTCGCGTTTTAATTTTCGTTCTGCACGAATTATTCAATAACGTGTGCTCGCAAGCTTAGAGGAGATACCACTGGAGAGATCATGATGTGCTAACCCCTCTGCCAAATTTTGTTCATATGTTCAGGTCATTCTTTATTTGTGTGTGTTGTATCTTTTTGAATGTATTGCGAGTTTATTATAGTGTGGGTATGCGTGAAATTGTATCTGTGTGTGTTTACTTCGCCTCCCCCGCCCCGCAAAAATGCCACGAAAAATTTGTTCGGGGAATCGACGCGATACTAGCTCCATTCTAATTACTCTGAGCTCGCAAGCAATGAGTATTTATTCCTTAGAGAAAGAAAACAATAGAGAGCTGGCACTTTCTTTCTCATTCGCTCAAGAAAAGGATGCATTTATATACGTGACGTACGTACGCTTAGAGAAAGAAAACAATAGAGAGCTGGCACTTTCTTTCTCATTCGCGCAAGAAAAGGATGCATTTATATATATTATATATGTGATAGAAAGATACAGAGCATATGATTTTTTGTCCCTCATCGTGTGTTCAAAATCTGCCGCACCTACGGTGCGTTTTCTTCGAGAACTCATGAAATTTTCTAGTTCACGACCTAGCTTTGGAGTTTTAAATTGAATTGCATTATGAAATATCGTATATACTACATAATAGACGCATTTGAATAAATATCCTTAGCGTGTGTTAAGTGAACGAATGATTATTTTCCGTTATTTTCTGTCCTTATCGGCGGCACGCTAGCTAGATGTCTTGTTATATTCTGTCTACGTACGTACGTATTATACGTGATAGAAAGAAACAGAGCATATGATTTTTTGTCCCTTAGCGTGTGTTCAAAATCTGGCGCACCTACGGTGCGTTTTCTTCGAGTACTCATGAAATTTTCTAGTTCACGACCTAGCTTTGGAGTTTTAAATTGAATTGCGTTATGAAATATCGTTTATACTACTTAGCCCCTGCCATGTCCCGCGACCCGCAGCGGGTCGCGGTATTTTATAGCGCATCTGTCCGCGACCCGCTCCGGGTCGCGTTTTACCGCGCTATTTTAATAAACAATTTTACCTCTAAACAGTGTATCTGTACTGCTCTAACTTTCACAAGGAGTTCGTTATTAGATAAGGATGATATATAATATCACTTGTCATAAAAATACACTCACTGAATATCGAACATTTGAATTCTTATTAATCTGTGCAAACATTTTGGCGCGCTTTTTGGCGCGCTTCGTCACCACGAAGCTAGTAGGTTGACCCCGTAGACAGAATATAATACAGACATATACCAAGCGTGCCGCCGATAAGGACAGAAAAATAAGTACATACTAAATTTAGAGTTGCCACGTAAGGGAAATTTTACCCTTTGTGTAAAGCAAATACGGAGGTTGTTGTAAATTATATTTTCTTTCCTAACCAAAAACCACTTTTTTGACACAACATTTACTTTTCTTACATTTTTTTATTTACGTACCTATTTATAATGAGTCTCTGATACTTGAGTAAATAAATATTCTATATTCTATTCTATTCTATATCGTCTTAATCTATGACAGTCTGCAAAAAGTACGAAAGTGATTGTTATAATAATGTCCTCCTAGCCGAAACGACCACAGCGGCCAATCTTTCACAAGCTCAGCCATGTACGCAGGAGATATTATAGTGCACAAGTGCTTGCGTAGACACAAGTGCACTCTCTCTTCCTTTATATAATAGGTACCTCTCATAATCCGATAGGACGGAAGACCGACACGACTGGGGAGAAGTTAAGCGCAGGACCGACTTTTTACATGCCCATCCGACGCATGTGTGGCGTATCTCTGATCACGGTTTCGGAACGCCAAAGGGGCTGTCAAAAAGATGACAGCGCGCTAGTATCTATGGCAGAGACATGTTTTAATTATTACGATTACTCCACTGTATTATAAGTTGTTCTCTCTCAATTTGATTATAAGTGTTTATTACCAAAGCTCGGTGTTTTAATTTGACGGACAGGAGTCGGGCATACGTCCTATCGCAAATCCCGACACATGGATCATCTTACTTTACAGACAATCAGGTCATCGGCCTGCATTGTCCTAGCCAGTAAGGAACAACTACTCAAATTTGTTGCCCTTCGCAGGATTCGAACCCACGACGGAGGCTACAAAGTGAATGTACACTTAATATCATATATGCTGTAGCTAAGGTCTATTCCACATTGTTCACCTGGGTGATATCACGTGGTGATTAAAGTGGCTAAGAGCTGTAGATAATTATTAGCCTCATACAAAAAAGTTAAGAGATAAAAACAATAATATGCTATTTCCCAGAGAGGTAGGCAAAAATTGGCTTTCTTATAACTTAATATAATACATACTATGGCCGTTTACCGGGTAAGTTTTAGTTTTCTCCAATATACAAATCTATAGTACTAGTATCTTGGGACAATCTACGCTTGACCAATGACCACCTGATCTCAATCTACGCAGATCCTTTAGTAAGGTAACCAGATAAATGATTACAAATACTTGTAAACTGTATAAATACATATTTAAATAGATAAATAACACCCAGACAATTGTTCAGAATCCTTCGGAATCGAACCCATATCCTATTGGGCAGCGGCGAGGTCCCTCAGATCGTCGAACAGCCGTACATGGCCGCCGTCCGCGGCATGTACTGCTCGACCCACCCGACCCGATGTCCGTCCTCCTGGACCATGACACAACACCAACACCGACAACGATGTCAAGAGTCGTAAACACATCAACACACAGACACCGGTCTCGCCGGCGAGACCGAAGGGATCCGTACGCATGCGACCTCGACATGCATCCCCTCGCTGAGTTTCTTGCCGGTTCTTCTCAGTGGGGGCGCGTTGTGAACCGGTGGTAAACTCATTTTCTCTAAGCGGCAGCCCAAGCCGAGGCCGTGCCTCCCTGAGGTGCCCTTGTACTAGTCGCTACCCAAACCCTTCTGGCTGGAGCGCTTTAAGCGCTCGCCCTCTTGTCCGGTGAAACAGTACTATTCCTACAAAAAAAAAAAAGTGATGATCAATAAAGCAAAGTGACTATCAAGCTTCAGTTGTCCACCAAACTTTGATGTCTACTGAAAGTGTGTTTGGTATTTATTGGTGATTCAAGTTAGGCAATGCCAAATGAATCATTTGATAGTTATTTAATAGTCACTTTGCTTTATTGATCATCACTTTAGTTGTCAAACGAGATAGGTACATAATAGGGGGGCAAATGAAACAAACTATTCAACGTCGGTACTATTTATTTATAATTCAGACAAATTTACCAATAAATTGTAACCAACAACATACATACATATATTTAAACAACATGCATATAGTAAAAGCACGATTATATGTACAATGACCATTGTGCCTATAAATAACGAATGAATACGTCCTGCGCAGCCTTGGACGAATTACTTGAGCGCTTACGTTATTTCTGAATATTTAAGCATTCGGGAATAACTTTTAGCAACCTAATTAATTATTTTTGTTGCTGCTATCCACAGTATACAAATATCCATATTTTCAGGAAATCATAAAAATAAATTCGGGAAATCTGAGAAATTCTTCGATGCACCCAGCATGTGGATCGTGTATGATGCACTTAATAATAATTTACCACTTATTTATGGTAGTCTCTCTTTTATACACTGGCAACACTGATAATGGCGATCAATAAACTTAAAATTTTAGGTTATGGATGAAAAACAAGAATTTATCGATCTTACACGTAACTTTCAAGTAAAATAGTAACTAATTTAGAGCAATAAGATCTAAATAAGTCGTTTACATGTATTAGTTTCTAAATGTAATCTCTAAATTGGCCATAATAATTCACGTTTACCTGTGAAACGATACTCCACAAATTTTACGTTCACTGTCACTTTTACAGCCTATAATACTGCACTGCACGATTCTTCTAGGATTTCCACAACACACAGTAATGTCACAGTTAGTTTTTTATTGAATTTTAAGTTATTTATTTAATATTAAAACCACGATAAAATTGTCACGGAGCAAAGTGGGAGCAAACGTCAAATTTGTTTCGCACCCACGGCGCGGAAAAATCGAACACATGCTGAGGGACAAAAAATCATATGCACTGTTTCTTTCTATCACACGTAACCTACATAAACGCATTCTTTTCTTGCGTGAATGAGAAAGAAAGTGTCCAGCCCTCTATTGTTTTCTTCCTCTAAGGTTGACCCTAATAGCTTCATGTTCGTCACTCGGTAGCATAGATAATACACTATATACCTACTCGGTAGTTAATCGCCGTGGAAAAATGTATGGGGAGGCGTGTTTTTTTAACTAATATGTGTAAAATAATATATCTATTTGCAAATAAAACAAATACTTTTACTAAGAATGTTTTTAATTTATATTTATTATAACTTTTTTCACAAACCTAGAAAAAAAATAAAAAAACTTAAGTTAAAAAAAAAACTCGGAATTAACAGTACCCTATAAGATAAATGCGTACTCATTCATACATATCCTATTAGCTTAATTCATAACAATTCTAACGATGTATGTATCGTATAGTACTCTTAATACAAACAATTTGAGATATCGTCATTTCAACGACGTGCGCCGTTATCGCGCATGACACTTGAGACTAACATAAACGCCGGCGCGGAGCACTTCAAAATGGCCGGGACTTTGCAGAGGATAATAGGCGCATTTGAATAAATATCCATAACGTGTGTTAAGTGTACGAATGATTATTTTCCGTTATTTTCTGTCCTTATCGGCGGCACGCTAGCTAGATGTCTTGTTATATTCTGTCTACGATTTATTCACTACGTTTTACTCGCAAGCGCGTGGCAGCCGCGGGTGATAGACTACCCCAGGTAGTCGAGCGCTGTAGGCATTTATCGCGACGGAGGTCTGCTATTGTAGGTACGGAGAATCTTAGAGGACGGAGAATGGATAATTTCACCACTCACTATTGATGTCAAAATGACATGTGTCAGTCACCCGCACCCGAATGAATCGTCGATTCGTCGCGAATCGTGAACGGGGCGAACAGTGTTGCCAGATCGGCCCCTGGGGGGCCGATTCTCGGCCTTTTCAAAACTATGTCGGCCTTTGGCTGCCATCGGCTCTTCATCGGCCTTTAAGCCTCCGACAGCCAATCCATCAAAATCAGTTCGGTTTCTGAGGTTCGGATGACCAATTCCTATTGTAAAAGCATAGTACTTTATATAAAAAGAAATAGATAAGTCATACGTTCAAAACAAAATTAAAGATGAAGGATGCCTCTTGTAAAACAGAAAAATGAAAATTTTGGATTTTTTTTTTCCGATTCCTAGCTTCGACATCGCTTTTTTTTCGATTTCTAGGAGAGGGCTTCCTTCCCCCCTTTCCCCCGAAAACAAGGGCGGACCCCCTTGTTTTTTAGGCATGGCTAATTTTAATTCATAAAATGAGGAAAATTTCCTCTGAATTAAAAACTAAAAGAACTCGAAAAAGGGGGTAACTTTTCTTTTTAAGGGAGGGGGGGGAGTACAACTGCCCCCACCTCTCCCAAACCCCTTCCCACCCCTCAATTCAACGGATGTCAATGGAAAGTCGTACTTAGGCCTTTACTGCCTAAAATCGGCCCTTGCCAGCACCGCTTTCGGCCCATTCTTAAATTGTCTGCTGGCAACACTGGGGGCGAAGGCGAACGCACGCAAATTTTACAAATACAAAGTAAATTGTTTTCTCGCTATAACTTGTTAATATAATTTGTTTTGCAATTGCTAATTAATACTTGACTGACTCTGGCGAAATCATCAGTAATTGTTGGAATCCATATTTTTGTAAAAAATTGTGTTCAATCATTAAAAATATTAATATAATAGGTCTATTTTTAAGTTACGGATAAATACGCAGTGATATACTCAGATTACCTATCTCCTAAGAAAATTATACCTACATAATATGTCACGACTAGGTGCATTGCATTTAACAATGCATACTGGCCCTAAACATACAGCTACAGTGATATTTTGCCATGGTTCAGGTAATATTGTTACACATGGCTATGATAATAAACCTCTATGGATTTATGTTTTCTAATTTATTAGGTTATATTAAAACAATAATTATATCTCAGAACAATCCACACACGCAGTCCCTTTCTTTGGTAAACAGACAACTGTTATTAAATGTACTCTGTATGACTGATACAAACAAATACTTTATACTTACTTTTTTGGAAATACAATGTTTACTTTTTTTGGAAATACAAAATAGTGACAGCACAGTTGGCGAGCGCTTGCCTTGAAAATCCCAGCTCACACCTCTTATAAATTTTCTGTGTGTTATTGTTACTCGCTTTTGGTGAAATAAAACATCGTGAGGAAACCTGCATGTCTGAGAAAGTCTAACTAGCCTTCGAATGACGTGAGTAGTGTGGTGGACTATGGCCTAAGTCCGTTCAAGCCCGTGCCCAACAGTGGGACAAAATGAGGGATGTTAATAATAAAAACATATAGATAAATAACACCCAGACACAAGGTAGGAATTGAATCTACAACTTATGGGGTAGGGTTCCTACCACTAGATCAATGGACCTATCTTATGTAGATTTCTAGAGCTAAATTCCATGTAGGTAATACGAAAACATGATTGTACATTTAACAACAGGCAGTTATTAATAACTTTTGGAAATATAAATAGTTACAGGTAGAATATTTTTATTAATAATAAATAAATATTATTAACAATACACATACTCTATATATCAAGTATCACTCTAATATAGTTATTTTAGGTCAATCTCCCAAGCCACCTGCCAAGCGTGGGGATTATGGCAACCCCTCCCTTCTAAGGCAGAGGCCTTTGTTCAGCAGTGGACGTTTCGACTGCTGATGAATGAGGTCAATCTGCCATACTAACCAGAATTTTTGCTAGTAGGCTGTGTTTTATTTTGAGCTGTGCAGGGTATGGTGAGATAAATGTGAAACACATCTACTCTGGATGACCAATTTATTCAGAGTCCCATAAGTAACTAATTAATACAATATTGTCCTAATTAAAGTGTGCTACACACTACAGTTTGGTTATACCACTTAAAATAGGTAGGTACCTGATTTGAATAATAGGTACCTACTTTATTTTATTACATTTTAATAATTATATATTACATACACAATTACACATTGTAATTATTTTAATAATATGTTGGAAAATTTATTTTGAGTTTCTTGGGGTCTGTTTTATTTTCATAAAAATATAGTGGTACTTAAAGGTATCAAAAAATGTATTATTGTAAATAATTGGTTCTGCAATTGTTCTAAATAATTAAAAATCACACTGTTTTTATGCATTGCAGGATCAAATGGAGCTGATATGAAAGAATGGGTTAGACTTATGGTAAAGAATTTTTCTTTTCCACACATTAAAGTGATGTATCCTACAGCACCACTGCAGCCATATACACCAATGTATGGAGGAATGAGTAATGTATGGTTTGACCGTGCTAGTATACAGCCAGATGCACCAGAAATATCTGAATCCATTAATACTATTGAAAAAGAGATAATGATTCTTATAAAAAAGGAAAATGATGCTGGGATTCCTTCTAGCAGGATTATTATTGGTGATTAAAACTATTTTTTTTATATATAATTATATAAAATGTAAGATGTGGTAACAGCTAAGTGGGCGAGCGCTTGCCTTGGAAACAAGGTGTGCAGGTTCGAACCCCGGCTTGCACCTCTGATTTCTTCAATGAATCATGTGCAAATTGTCTTTGTGCGATTGTTACTGGCTTTTGGTTAAGGAAAACATTGTGAGGAAACCTGCATGTCAGAGAATGTCTAACTAGCTCTTGGCCAGCGTGGTGGGCTATGGCCTTAGCCCCCTCATCTTGAGGGGAGGCCAGTGCCCAGCAGAGGGACATAAACAAGGGCTGGTATTATTATTATTTATTTATATATAAAATGTATGTACTTTTTATACATTTATGTTCTCATAGAAATTAAGTTTTTATTTAAAAACATGGTTTTTACTGTATCTTATACTTAGGTACCTACTAATATTAATTGAAGGAAATCTGTGTTAGGAATCTTCTGCTGTAATAAAAAAACCAATTGGTATCCATTTTGTGGTCAATGTTATTTATGGTTATTATTTAATAAGAACAAAAATCTGTTTAAACCCGTTGACACACACCTATGTATATTATCAGCATATTTATTAATTTGAGTACAGGGTGGCCCAAAATACGTTGACAAGAGGATTTATAAAATGAATTATGAATTAAAAAACAAAAGAAAACGCAAGACATTCCTTTTTTGAAATCATGTCTTTTTAATTTTGTCAACATTATTTTGGGCCACGGTTACGGTTTATAATTTTATTCCTATGTAAGTACCACTGCTTTCTATCCCTATCAATGCATCACCCGTTATATACCCAGGATACTATTTTTATATTTCTTGTGTACCTAATATCAGTTATATCGACAATCCTTTTTTATAGGTGGTTTCTCAATGGGAGGTGCACTGTCATTTCATGCTGCATACAGATGGGAGCGCAGTGTTGCAGGAATATTCGCATTTAGTTCATTCCTAAATAGGAAATCTGTTGTATATGAAGAACTTAAAGCAGCAGGTGATAGTCAATGTAAGTAATTTTGTGATTGAATCACAGACAAGTTCTGCAAATATATGTATACACATCAATGATAAAGTTCATGTTGTTTTCTCTACAGATATTATATATTATTGGAACGAAGTTCCTTAGGGGACGATGCGGAGGGGTACCCTAGCCGGGAAAAAACGTCCGGAACGTAACCATCCGATCATTATTCACAAATATAGTATATCTTATTTTAGTTACCATAAAACTTAATTTTTTATGATCGAACAAGGATCGAACATAATTAGGCTTAATTATTATTATTGGAACGAAGTTGTGTGTGTGTGTGTGTGGTGTGTGCCGGTTTATTCAGTGTGTGTGTTTTTATTTACTTTTTTAATTTTTTTACGTATTTTTTGGATTTTTTTTAAATGTTCTTTTTTTTTTCTTTTAATGACGTAATGACTGCTTCACGTGAGCGCTTTCATAAGGTTAACAAATATAACACTTAACGTTTATGTGATAATATTTTTGGAAGTCGCATAAGAAGTTTCACTTCAAAAAATGTAATTATACCCGAATAATTATTTTCTTTATACCTCGAATAGAACTTAAAATTAATATTTTTATAATAAGGAACTTCGTTCCTATCCATTGTCCCACGACACCACACGGTTTTTTTATGCAACTGCACCAGAAGTAGGATTGTGTTATTCCAGTATGTGTACTCGTATGTACATATGTCTATAAATTCCTTGGCATAGCAACCACGCCGTGTTGATACATTTTGATCTAGGACTGCATAGGAGTCTTCTTAGTTGTGAGAGTGACAAAAAATACATAACTATTCAATTTATCTTGTAGTTTGGCGGCTACCGGTTATGTTATTTTTTTTAAATATAAAATGTCACATACAAATATTAGAGTGGACTGTGGGAGATCAACTTTCGCTTGTTAGATTACTTATAATAAAAAAAGTCAAAAAATACCGTCTCCTCATCTCCGAAGTTTGTGGAGGACAAAATCTGAAAAAAATATAGATAACTCGTACATGTCTATCTATATTTTACAGGAAAAATAAAATAATCTTTCTAAGCAGTACAGCAGAGCGCTTAGACTATGTAATATTCTACAAGCGCTCACGCTAAAAGAAAGAATAAAAATATATGAGAATGACAAGATAAAAAAATGAGAAAAATATTTTATATTCCGGGACTATTTACACACAGACATCCGATCCCAAACTAGACAGAGTCTGCACTATGGAAACCAGACAACTGATAGTAATACTTATACACTTTTTTGGGTATAAGTGCATACTTATTACTTACTTAAATAGATAAATAATACCGAGGTAGGTTCTTGATGGGAGTCGAATCTACGACATTGGGTAGTGGCCAGGGTGTAAATTAATTAGGTACCTAAGTACCTTTTCAAAACGTTCAACATTCTTATTATTGTCTCTATACGTATTTTTTCCTATAAGATATTTATTTTTATTATTTTAAAATGTTTATAACTCATTTGTTGAATATGTAATGTTTTTTTTCCAATTTGTTCCAGAATAACGAATCCGATCTTGCATTTCTGGTACAAATTAGAAAAAAATATGAGATAGGTATTCAACGAATTCGTTAAGTACCTACATGTACTTAAATACAAGATAAATACCAGAAATACAAGATCGGATTCGTTTTTCTGGAACAATTTAGGAAAAACATTTGAATATATATATAAAAGAAAGTTGTGTTAGTTACACTATTTATAAGTCAAGAACGACTGAACCGATTTGGCTGAAAATTGGTGGGGACGTAGTTTAAAACCAGGAGACGGACATAGACATAGTCGGCGCCTAACTAAGCAAGTACTTACAAGGGCAGTAGGTACCTATAACTGTTTTCCAGTTTGGCGCCGTCTTTGCTATTATAGTAATATGTATTTATTTATAACTAGCTGACCCGTGCAGCTCCACCCGCGCTTTAATTACATTTTGCTCCCCTTTTCTCCCTACTCCCTTGAATTATCTCTCTCCATCTCTCTCTCTTATAAGAAAAATCTAATTCTATGCTCTTTCTCTCCCCTCCCGCTTTGGTCCCCGTCACACTTCCCCTCTTCCTCTCCCCGTTGTCCGCTCTGAACCCTCTCCCTCCTCTCTCTTCTCCCAACTTGCTCCCTCTCACCCCCCCCCCCCTTGCTCCACCTAACTCCTCCGATTACTCACTCCATTACCCTCCCCTCTCCCTCTCTTGCACCCTCCTCGCGTTCTATATATCCTCGTCAATCATGGTATCAGCGGCATAAAATATACTTAATAACCTATTCTCAGACCTACCCGCAAAATTTCATACATATCGGTTCACCCATCTATTTAAAGACCTTGCCTTATGTTGCTTAACCTTAACCTAGCGGCATGAAATATAGTTTACGACCTATTCTCAGACCTACCCGATATGCACACAAAATTTCATACAAATCGGTTCACCCATCTATTTAATGACCTTGCCTTATGTTGTTTAACCTTAACCTAGCGGTATGAAATACACTGTATGACCTATTCTCAGACCTACCCGATATGCACACTTTCATACAAATCGGTTCACCCATCTATTTAATGACCTTACGTAACGTTGCTTAACCTTAACCTACCGGGATAAAAAGTATCCTATGTCCGTTTCCTGGTTCTTAGCTACCTCCCCACCAATTTTCAGCCGCATCGGTTAGGCCGTTCCTGAATTATAAATAGTGTAACTAACACGACTTAGATTATAGTTCTATAGTGATTGTATGTTCAATTTCACCGATAGATGGCGCTGTTCATAATTGTAAATCACGCTAACATCGTAAATTACTGTCTAATGATATTCGATAATGAAAGTTTTCAGTGTTTCGCATCTTTTATTGTTGCGACTGTGCTACAATACCTATACACTACCTGGACTTGGGGAGTTTCATTAAAATTTCATGAACGACAGATTTTAACTTTTCAAAGATGTAATGTCATATTGCTATCAGCCAGTGGCGTGCAGTCCATATAGGCAAAAACTGTTTGCCTACCCTGTGATTTTCCCAATCAGACATATCAATAAAAAGTGTGCATAGTAATAATATTATAATATATTATATAAATAATTTCGTTTTCAATTATTTCACCATTGTAAATAAAGAAAAGCACGCAAAATATTTGAAATATCACCTATGCGCGACGAACTTAACATAAATGCACTGTACTATACCTATCTACTCATAAATGTAAAGATAGATTTTGCGCGCGGGCCACGCAAAGACACGATACGGCGTTGCCTCAATATGCACACATTCAAACAGATTTCTTGCACACAGACTCACACCGATACACGCACCCATAAATAATCTGACATGTATAATAGAAGAAATATCACGCACACAGACAAAGGACGGAGACACAAAGAGACACTGCCTACCAAAAGTGACATTTCAATATAGTTTAGTCCCAATAGATATTTATGTTACGACATGAATGCTAATTTGACGCGCATAGATATTGCAGCGGCAGATCATTTTGTTAGGCGTTCGGAAGCGAATCACGAGACGCGAGTTCGTATCCTCTTAGAATCGAAGTTTCTTTTTGTAATGTTTTTAAATTATTTAATAGAATATAAAGCGGTGCAGGTATATAATAAGTAACGAAAAAGAAAAGAGGACGTGTGAGCACGTAGGTCGTACTTTGCGAAAGATAATAATTTAGCTATTATATTTTTCGATAGTAGGTATGTTTATTTTTTTAACATGGTCTGCGGCATATTAAAGTAAAATCCATGGCTGCATGGATTTTAATTTAATATACTTAGGTACTTCCTACATAATCGTAAGATTCGTTTTAGTTATGGGAGTGAAATAGAATATATTTAGGAATATTTGAGCAATAATGAGTCAACAAAAATATAAATAATTCTGTGTTAACGCCATCTATCTCTTGTTATAGGCCCAGGCGACGTTTAAAAAAATGCCCATGTCAGTAATTCAGCTCAGTAAGTTAGTAAAGCTCCATCTAACAAAAAAAAATCTTAATGCAGTTTGTCGCCTAGGCCTATAACAAGAGATAGATGGCGTTAACACAGAATTATTTATATTTTTGTTGACTCATTATTGCATAGCAGTGCTCATTTATTCAAAAAAACATCAGTAAGTACAAATAAATAGACTTACTTATGTTACAGTGTCAATACGTACAAACAAAAAGACTGTTACCCTACGACTCTAGAGATCTAAGAAATTTGCTTTTTTGCCTACCCTAATCAAAAAGTCAGTGCACGCCACTGCTATCAGCAAAGTACTTAGGTGTACCGGACCGGCTTACCCCTTACAAAAATTGACCCTTCGCCACTGCCATATCTTATGCAAACTAAATGTCTGCTCAGTCCCTATTGTATATAGCGTAATAATACATATCTTAATGATTAACTGATCAGTCTATAATTACCCTATTCACATACAAAGGAAATTACGTGGTAATATGTGCAAGTAATGTTTCACTGCTTAGCCCCTATGAAACATAGCGTGATGTTTTATATACCAACTTACACCTTGACTTCTACACAATACATCAGTGAAAGTCCTATGAAAATCCATCCACGGGTTTTCAAATGATACCTGGACAAACAGAACGACAGACAGACAGACAGACAGACAGACAGACAATAATTCCAAAAAAAATTGTTTTGGCCTCTATGTCGATAGTATAGTATCCCCACATAGAAATTTTGGAAAAATATTCAATGTACAGAAAAAGTGCTCTTTGAGTTTTATTATAGTATAGATAGATATGTTGTAGTCGAAGTCCAACTATGTAGATGTAAAAACCACTAATTCTTAGAAATTATTTCAGGCTTTTTAGTTACATTTTGAAGGCGGTTCTTGTTTATTTGTAGAAATTATTTTTATAGAAATGCTCTTTTTACCACTACCTACTGTTACTAAATGATATTCAGAATTTATCATTATAATTTTTATGCAAGTTCTCCAATTGTACTTGACAATAATTTGTTGTAATTATATGTACTTAACTTAATACAATATCACACAAATTTAGCTGCATTCACTGAGAGTTATTTTAGTTGTTAACTATGTAATTGTGAACACATATTTCTTGCTTATTTTCAGTACCTCCTCTACTTCAAATTCACGGGGACATGGATGACTTGGTTAGTTTGGATTGGGCCCAAGAGACATTCAATCAATTAAAGGCGCTGGGTGTAAGAGGAGAGTTCCACGTCATGCCACGGTTAGGACACTCTATAAACAAGCGAGGCATGATCATCATTAAGGAGTGGATAGAGAAACATCTACCAGAAATTTAATGATATATTTTTATTTTTAAATGCTGCCTACATAAAGCTTCAGCTGGTAAAAATACTTACTTAGTATATAACAGCAGACAATTGTGTGTTTAACGGAGGGGGACAACTTTAATCTCTGCAATGTGTGTAATAAAAATTAATTACGAGTATTGTATATTTGGCACAATTGAAATCAAACTACTTTTACGGATTTTATCGCGGTTTATTTTTTGATTTTACTATCCCGACGTTTCGAATGCTTTGCAGCACCCATGGTCACGGGAGGACTGAGATGTTAAACGTCCTTATGTCACAATTATGCCGGTGTACCCTCAGGTCTTCTTAGTTATTATTGTTGGTCCGATCTACGCAGTAAGAGGTAAGGTAATGGTAGTATTGTGTGGTGGACTGCATTGAAATTGTAAAAAAGAGGCTAGCTGAAAAAAACATGCCAAAGGAGTAGGACAGTAGGACAGGCAGAACTATTAGGACATTGCCTACATCGAGCTATCTATTGTGGAAGGAGCAATTTTATAAGCAAGTAAATGGAGTAGCAATGGGCTCGCCTGTATCTCCTGTAGTTGCTGACATTTTTATGGAAGACTTCGAGGAGACAGCCCTCCGAACTTCACCTGTTACTCCGAGATTCTACAAGCGGTATGTAGATGACACTTTCACAATACTACCATCTGATAAAAAAAAAAAACCTAAATCATCTTAACTCCATCAATCCAAAAATTCAATTCACAATGGAGTTGGAATCAAATAATTCACTAGCTTTCTTAGATGTATTAGTAATACGTAATCCTGATAACACCTTGGGCCATACTGTGTACAGAAAACCAACCCATACAGATAGGTACTTGAATGGTGAGTCTCACCTTCACCCAACACAGTTAGCTACTGTCGGAAAATCTTTGTTTCAGAGTGCACGCGGAATCTGTGATGATGACCATTTGAGCACTGAGCTGCAACATGTCAAGCAAGTACTGCATGACAACAAGCTCCGAGTCCCGCGCCGCCGTCATAGAAAACGTGTCAAACCAGCCACTGTCGAGCGTCAGCCTGCTGTTCTACCATATGTTAGAGGGGTTACAGACAAGATTGGCTATATCTTAAAGCGAGCTTCGATGAAACTTGTTTTAAGCCACCAAGGAAGATTAGTCAGTTTTTACCACCTGTCAAGTGCCATATACCTCTACAAGATGCAGGAGTTTATAAACTCGATTGTGACTGCGGGCTCTCCTACATTGGGCAAACAAAGCGTGCAATAAAAACTCGCGTTATAGAACACATAGCTGATGTGAAACACCGACGCTGTACGATGTCTGCAGTATGTGAACACGTTCAGGATCGCACCCACCATTATATTAGATTTGATACACCACAAATCCTCGCAAAAGAACACCGATTCCTACCTAGGATGTTTCGTGAGGCTATTGAAATCAAAAAACATCCTAATTTCAATAGAGAAGATGGTTGGGTGTTACCACCGGCTTGGGATCCTGTGATAAATATAATTAAATCCAATATCAATCAACACTGCACGGCCTCAAGATACTGTAAGCTCTTACTGCGTAGATCGGACCAACAATAATAACTAAGAAGACCTGAGGGTACACCGGCATAATTGTGACATAAGGACGTTTAACATCTCAGTCCTCCTGTGACCATGGGTGCTGCAAAGCATTCGAAACGTCGGGATAGTAAAATCAAAAAATAAACCGCGATAAAATCCGTAAAAGGTAGTTTGATTTCAATGTGTAATATTCGCGTAAGTAAAAGACAACATTATTTGGCACAAGTTTATTTAGTAGACCACGCCGTGATCACCACGATCACCAGTCAACTAAGTATTTATGTAGGTAGGTAAGTATATACTAGAATAAATTAGTAATTTTTTTTTAGTAAATGTTGTTATAAGTTAAATATATTTTATAAAAGGGTGCTATGAACTAGTTAGAATTAGTATGAGTTTTATACTATTAGTATGATGAAATTAAAGTTTTTATGGATAGTTTTAAAAATATACATGATTCCTCTATTCCTCTAAGATGTTATAATTCTAGAAAAATGGGGTTAAAAAATGTTTATTTTTATTTATTTATTAGGTAAGTCATACACTATGCGTATAAGCAGATCTTGACGTACCAAGAGTAAATAGTGTCAAAAATAATTAAAATAGAGATAAGACATTATTTATAATATTGTAATCCTAAAATATTTGTTTAAATTGCGAATCTTGATCTTTCTATGAATTTTCGTTTTAGGGCTACAATACAGTTTTATTCTTATGTTTTCTAAAATCACCAGAATCAAACTTAACTCTGTTCCCGAATCTCTGGATTTTGACTTCGAATATTTCGAGCACTTCTTCATCTCTAGTCTAGTGTAAAATATGTTCATCACTTCACTTTAAAAAATAAAAACCATGGCCTCCCTCGATTATACCTTGGAGGAAGGAACTGAGGATTACAGTCGATGATTTTGCCTACAACAGACTGATTATCCACAGGGTAGTGATGATGGATTTAATGCGTGCGATACCATTACCGTAAAAGTGCCATCACTTTTACGGTGAAAAAATAGTATATTTCATTACGAGTGCGGAAAGCCTGTCATTGCAAAGAGTTCCGACAAATGTCTACCCGAGCCGAGGCGCAGCCGAAGGCGAGGGTTGACAGTCGGCGGAACAAGTTGCAATGACGGTTCCGCACGTGTACTGAACAACTATTTTTAATACAGTTGCGAAAAAACGAAGCAACTTAATAAAATAATAAAAATACACAACAAACTCAACTAACTTATCATTTATTTCTTATAAAAGTTATAATTCACATGTACATAACGTAGAAGGTTTTAATTTTGCTGAGAGTTCGGAGAAGTATGCCAACATAACATTTTCTGAAAAACTATTTGCTTTTTTCTCTTCTCTCCACGCAATAAATTCGTCGTATGTAGATATGTAGCGACTTTTTGACTTTTCCGGTAAAATGTTCTCCGAAGCATTTTGTGCAATTATACTGAGTTCGGGTGGTGTTAATTCATAAAATATATCGTTGAAATTACTCATTTTGTGCAACAAGCAACTAAACTCACAAGAAACAAAGTACAAGGAATTTTTTTGGAAAACGGCGCCAACCGTAAAACAGGCAGCCGCAAGCGCAACATAGAACATCGTAATTTGTCTTAGGCAATTGGGGTAAATTTAATGGCGGATATAGTTCTCTCACTCCCACAATATTACTCGCTCTTTCTTTCATGACATTCCCGCCATTGAATGTCATTGCTTAGCTTGTTTACGTGCGTTCTAGAACTTTAAATTACAGTAATTTGGAAAAAATAGATAATTTTTGAAATATATATCGTGATTCAATATTGCTATTTATCTAATTAAGCTTGTGATAGCCTACTTTGGTTAAAATGAGGTATAAAAAGTGTGAGATATGTGGCTTTAAATCCGAAAGCAAGATGGCATAAAACGTTGTTTTATGGCCAAATATCCTCTGGATGAAGTTCGGTAAGCAGATTATTGTTATTTTTTTCTATCCTTTCTTTATTATTAGGCGAAAATATCAACAATTAATTATAATCCATCAGTCATCATCTTTTCCTTGAGAAAAATAGAGAGGAGGTATAGCATATCTTTTATATATCGATATTAGTGAAGTGTAAAATAACATATAATCACTGGGCAAAGGGCATTTTTAAGAACCCTGCGACGTAACTATTTTCTGAAGTACATATATAAAATTATTAAAAAAAAGATCATTATCTCATCACTAGCATATATTTAGATGTTCCATGTTGCATTACACACACACCAATACGCGCACACACATACACAAATTGAGTCATACAATAACACATTGAGTTACAATGTGTGTGAGAAAAAAAACAATTATATAATATATAATATTTAAATCTAATATATAATTGACAGATATACTGACAGATACTTTAACGGTCAATCTTATCATCCTCCTACACAGTTAGCTATCGTGGGTAATTTTGTTTCAGAGAAAACAGGATCTGTGACAAGCAACATCTTGATGCTGAGCTTCTACGTGTCAAGCAAGTCCTGCAGTCAGTTGCAAGTTTCGCGCCGTGACCGTCTTTATCACGTGAACGTGTGGCATCCTATATAGTGGCATCCTACAAATGACTTGGACATTAACACCTAAGCTCTCCAGTGACCATAGATTATGTATGTATTCGGAACGTTGAGTCGTAAAATATCAAACAAATTACCTGTTATAGTTTATCAGTTTATTTATTTTGTTTATTGCAGGTAGAGGACATCGAAAACGAAAGAAACAAAAGTAAAAAATATTTACATGATGTGTTTTTCTTTATTAATAAAATAATATGTTATTCGTAATGGCGTTTTATTGTAAACAAATTTCAATAAATTGAACCTGGTGCCATTGGGTTTGTTTTAGCATCACTAAAACAAACCCAGTGGAGCCAGGTTTTGTTGGATTATTTTTATTTTTTATGAATACCAAGGAAAAAAATCGATATCGACAGAATTTATATGGCACGTCTCTAAATTCTATTCGTTATGTTGCTAGGACTGATTGTTCAGTTGTCATTATTTCATCAGGTTGGCTATCCTGAGGTACTACTTTTTTGACATTTGGGTTACTTTTTTTTATTGTATGGAGTCCCGTCTCTTCTTACGGTAGTATTACATACTCTTTGCCGTAAAATAATATAAGCAGTTTTTTGTTTTCTTTATCCATTCTGGGTAGGCAAAGGGAAATATGCCCATACAGCCAAATCTGATATTGAAACAAATTAGTAGCTGAATCGTAAAAACTTCTATGAATTCTTTTTAGTAAAAACTTCGTGGTTGTTTTTTTTTTCTCTTTTTAATAGACATTATTTTGACAGTTGGGAAAGAAAACGCACGAGTGCGGGAAAGGTAAAGAAAAAGCACTAGTGCGTAATAGCCTACATCCCGAACGCTATACATCCCTGCAATACGCCACTTTTTGAGCAACTGTATTAAAAATTATATTTACTGTGCGTCGTGTCTGACCTGACAGTTCAGACCTCAGAGTTTTTACCATCACTCTATAATGGTAAAACCTTTATGGTAAGACTTATGTACAGGTACAATAGTACATTCGAACGTTGATAGCCTTACTGTGGGTGAAAATCTTTTCATCCGTGTTAATTACATCAGTCACCCCAACACAATTTGTCTTAGCCAAATTTATTCGAGATTGAGGGTGTTCCGGAAAATTTACCCCACCAGTTGGCGACACTAAAATGATGGTATTCAACGCGTGCTTTCAGAACAAATTACCTTGTTCATTGTTTGATTCGCACTTGGGATTAGTAGATATTATTTGGTATTTTGTTTGGACGGCTGCAGGGTTGCGACCACCGGACCCGTGAGCACCGTGACAGATTCCAGGGGGGCTATAATGCGCCCGGCGGTGGGCTCAAAGGCAAGCCACTGAGGGACACATAATGCACGTCCTAGGTTTCCCCTCTCATGTGGCTATGCAACAGCCACGTGGGTTTTGCTGGGTAAGAATCCCACAGCCTCGGTTGACCCTCCCAGGATGCGCAGGAGTCTGCAGGACCTATTGAAGGCTTCCCCCGTGAGTACAAAAAACAATTGGCACTGAGAGACACCTGCCGCAAATCCCACCGGAGGGCCCAGGTTTCACCTCTCATGTGGCGATGCAACAGCCGCGGGAGTTCTAGAAGGTCGCGGGTTCGAATCCCGCGGGAAGCAACAACTTACAGGCTAGGACAATTTTAATTTTATTGTTTATTAGCGTACAAAACAGATTACAATCACAATAAGGTATAATACAATGAATAAGGTATTGATCTAGACATCGATCTAGATTATAATCCACAGATATACCTATACGCCTAATCGCTTTAATAATTTAGTAAATTTTCAGATGCTAGAGAGCGCTGATTTACAATACAAAAAATAAAATACAATACATAATATAAATAATAAAAAATAAAATACAAAAAATAAAAATATAAATATCATCTTACTTTACAATGCAGACCGATCACCTGATTGTAAAGTAAGATGATCCGTGCGTCGGATGGGCATGTAAAAAGTCGGTCCTCTCCCCGGTCGAGTCGGTCTTCCATCCCATCGGATTGTGAGAGCTAAAGGGAAGAGAGAGTGCACTTGTGTCAACGCAAGCACTTGTGCATTATAATATCTCCCGCGTAGATTGCTGATCTTGCGAAAGATTGGCCGCTGTGGTCGTATCGGCCAGGAGGATATTATTAAAGGTACATCATACATCATGATAAGCTGCAGTCTCATTCAGTCATTTTGTCATAGAAAAGGCATATTTCTTCAAAAATGTTTATTTTCGTAGTACGTTTCTACTGACTTAATCTATATCTATACATATTTTAAAACAAAGTCCTTCGCCGCGTCTGTCTGTCCCTATGTATGCTTAGATCTTTAAAACTACGCAACGGATTTTGATGCGGTTTTTCTTAATAGATGAGTGATTCAAGAGGAAGGTTTATATGTATAATACATACATAATATAGTAGAGAAATACTGATAACTTCATTGGTTTCTAATGTGATGACGTAAATAAACACATTTTTTTTGCGCTTAGTACATTGCAAACGCTGGCTGAACCCTACGAGATAGATCAAAATAAAGTACTACAGTATTGTACACCTTAACAAGGTCTACAAAAAAGTCCGAGTTGGTATATGTTTATCTCTTAGGGATAACCCACAATAACCATTTTTTATCCTTTACTTTTTATGAGAAATGATTAACTATTAATAAATTGTTATTAGCAAGAATTTGTCCCTTCTTCAATATAACGTAAACTTCACTAATATTTACACCACTGACAAAAAAGCTGTGAACGTTGTTCATACCGCTGCTAGGTTAAGGTTAAGAAACATAAGGCAAGTTTATGAAATAGACGGGTGAACCGATTTGTATAAAATTTTGAGTGCATATCGGGTAGGTCTGAGAATAGGTCGTAAAGAATATTTCATGCCGCTAGGTGAAGCAACTTTAGGCAAGGTCATTACATAGATGGGTGACGGCGACTCCGAAGAGGACGGTGACGGGGTTGCGAGCCCCGTCCCCGTGATCACGGTGCAAGATTTCCGGGGGCTATAATGCCCACTGAGGGGTATTTGGTGCAGATTCCACTGGAGAGCCCAGGTCCCCTCTCATAGCGATGCGACAGCCGCAGGGGTTTAAGTGGGTAAGAATCCCAGATACCATGATTAACGAGGATATATAGAACGAGAGGAGGGTGCAAGAGAGGGAGAGGTGATTCGAGGAAAGGGTGATGTGGTGAGGGATAGGGGGGATTAAGGTGGAGTAAGGGGGAGCAAGGTGGGAGAAGAGTAAGGAGAGGGGGTTCAGAGAGGGGAAAACGGGGTGAGGAAGAAGGGGAGTGTGACGGGGACCGAAGCGGGAGGGGGAAAGAGAGAGGAGAGAGAGACCTTAGAATTAGATTTTTCTTATAAGAGAGAGAGATGAAGAGAGAAATAAATCAAGGGAGGAGGGAGAAAAGGGGAGCAAAATGTAATATGCTGGTGGAGCTGCGCGGGTCAGCTAGTACACATATATAACAAGAGTCCGATTTTTATCCGCTAAGGACGGTCTAGTCCTTATTAGTGATTATGGTGTATTAAGGTGGTCCTTGCATATAAGACTATTGTCTGTAGGCATACCTATACCGATCAATATACTGCAATCCATTGTTTTAAAAGTTATCCTTAGGAAACTTATGTCCCCTGTTTTTTTAACACATAGGCATGTCGCAACATCAGGGCATGTTGATTGTAAGATAATATTAGTTTATATTTTATATTACGTATTTAATTTTATATAAAAATCAATAAAATGGTTTGGCTTAAGAAATTTATTTCTCTAATAGAATATAAGTAAGTACATGCATAATTCACTTACTAGAGAAATACAATAGAAACTTATATCTAATTAAATCTACAACATCGCCCGATGGCCTTGCCATCATTGTGAACGAATTCTTGACCAAAACGCAATAAATACCATCGAGCAGCCACCTTATTCACCAGATATGGCTCCAGCCGACTTCTTTCTTTTTCCTAAACTCAAATTACCACTTCGTGGCACCCGTTTTCATTCGGTCGAAGACATACCTAAAGGAGAGTTCGCGGCGGCTCAATACCGGAAAAAGCGTTTAAAAATTTTTCGTTGGCGTAAGTGTATCGTTTCTGAAGGACCATACTTTGAAGGTGATAAAATAAATTTGAATGAATAATATTTTGTGTATTATTGATCTTTTCCAGGTACTTTCTTGACAGAGTAGTAAGTAGGGGAAAAGCATACAAAATGACACCGGCTTTTTGTACGAAACCGCGGACTATTTAGTTCTTCCACCTATCGCTAGAGTACCGCTTAAAACTTTTAGTAACGTATCATAACCTGTCGCCACACCAGCGACGCCCGCGCCACCATGTGACACGGACGACTTAAACTAATTTTGATGCATTCACGACTTGTTACCGCGTTGATTTTGTTTCGCTGTGGAAGTAAAAAAACTTTAAGGTTTTGGTAGGTATATTGTGTTGGCTTTATTTTTTTATGATTGAATACGGTAAGCTTAAAAATGTGTTTGATTCTCAACATCTTTCATAATTTTTGTGAATTTGGTTGTGACCAAATTCACAAGGCTTTGAAGTAGGTATTAAGGTGGACAAAATGGTTTATTCCTCGTAGTTCGATTGGTAGTCCGATCATCGGACAAATGGGATTTTTTTTTCTGTCAAAATTCACGTCTGACATACCGCTTGTGAGGGTAGAATGGCATACTATGTCGTTTGACCCAGGTTCAACATCTTTAATTTGTTTAATGTTTCCAAAGCTGCAAAATTACGAAGCATATTTATACATATAATTTTCGGAATTAATTCGTGTTTTTAACTGACTTCAAAAAAGGAGGAGGTTCTCAATTCGTCTATATATATATATATATTTTTAGTAAGTAAATAGCAGCGTTTTCCCTGAAAGAAAACGCATATTAAAATACTTACCTTATTCAAAGCTTATTATGAGAGCGGCACTTCCTGTTTCCCGTCGACTTTGCTCCTATTGGTCAACTTTCTTGTGATTTGACCGGAAATAGCATCACCATGGCAGGCGAGAGCAGCAAGGGTTCGTTAAAAATGCCCGCTCGCTCCGCTCTTGTTCATTGTGTCGAAGAATTACCAGGCAGGATTAAAAGTTAAGCTTTGAATAAGGTAAGTATTTTAATATGCGTTTTCTTTCAGGGAAAACGCTGCTATTTAATCACTGTACCGTTATTCAAAGCTTATTATGAGACGTGTTTGTTTTCGCCTGGTGATGCCAGTATACATGACGCCAATGTGATTGTGATACATAGATGTATTGTAATATCCATGTGTGAATTTTAAATAGAAATGCAATAAATTGCATACTTATATATCTACATAGTCTCCTACGAACTTCTTTTAGAAATGGGTAGCAAAGATAAGAGAACTGTATCTCAACCATTCCAATCAATATTATGGGCAATTGATAATCAATAGTTATTTATATGCGATGTACTTTTGACTTCGATTTTATAAAACTGTCTAAAATGTATTAAAGACCTCCAATTTCCAGGAGCTAGCTAGTATCAAAAACTTAACTATGCTTGTGGCGCATGATAGCTAACTATTTAAGCTAGATTATGTTGGTGATTTTAGTCTTTTTAAACCAATCAACGGCAGCTATCGTAACTGGAATATACAAACAATTCGTTTTTGGTATTTAACGCTGATGCTTTAACCGCAAAACAAATTTTATTTTAACGCTGCAGGCGTTGCAAGCAGATGGTTTTCCGATTAACGCAATTCCAGGACGCGACTATGAATTACACCCTACCAGGTGCTGTTGTAATGTTTAGCTAAGCTACTGCATGAAAATTATCCTTGGACAGGAAATTCACTAAATCATATCCTATTTAAAAGACTCCTGAGGATGGACAAGTATAATCGATATAAGAACATATCGTGACAAGAAATTACTAGTAAAAAACTGGACTGATCAGTAGGACTGTACAATCATCAGACAAATGATTTAGGCCAAATAATGTTAAATGACAATTGTTTACTTATGTTTATTATGTATCTATGTATGAATCTGCTATAAAACTGTCCAAAATGATGCCAATACTTTAAATTAGATTAGAAAAAGTCGGCACAGATTTTACAGACTAGGTCCTGGTACTTTGTGAATTTCAATGTATATAGGTATATTTAAGATTGCAAAGTTAAGTCCTTCACATTTCCACTTTCAGGATCACATTGTATGTTAATAGACAGTATGCCTACCTGTACGTCCACTAAGACTAAGGTAGTGAGATATGAATCAAAACTCGTTCAAGAAACGAGTCTACTCCCCAGAATACTTCAGCGATTAAGTATGTGTTAACCCACACATTATGTTTACCTTATACCATATACTCAAGATTTAAACATAGATGATATTTTACGGTATACCTGCTCTGAAGTCCCGAAAATATTTATTGTAAATATTAATTTATGGACTTAGGTAAGTACTCAGTCTGTAATACTATCTAAAAAAAAAATTATCTGTCAAGAGAATCTGTTTTTAAATGGATATTGTAGATAATCAATAAAATTTGATTTGTATTTGTTTAATATTTCGTAGCGAACTTTATCTGGTATGTACATACTTATAATGTAATATCCGTAAGTGAATGGATGAGACCCCCCCCCCCCCCCGTCTTTGCGGAGGTAAAGGCAACTTTTTTGTCATAAAATTGAAATTGCAAGGGATAATAATCAGGATTGTTAACATTTCTTTCGGTTACAAATGTCCTGACATTGATCGAAATTTAAATTACACGCTTTTGTCTACCAAAATTGTGTCGGAAGTGAATTTCTGGCTGATAAAAATGCATGCGATGCAGTGTTGCTACAATTTCGGGTAAGTGGTTTACTTACCATACAATATAATTGAGTTTTCTAATATTATGGAAACTCCTGGATAATTCTTTTAGGCATTATCATTGATTGCATTATGTTATTATAGGTCCTCAAAACTTCCAATGATTAATTGCTAAACAGCTATTATAATTGTAAGATTACATACTTTCCTTTTTTGTAATGAGGTAATAGTATAAAAAAACAAATGTTGGTTTTCGAATTAACTTGAAGGAAGGACTAAAGATGCCAGGAATGACACTTGGGGCGGCCCTTCCCTCCATTATTTGTAGGAGTTTCTTACAATATTCTGTACGAAACTTCGGTATAGTAGTTTCTGCTTGGTGGGTCCTGATATACCAAGACTGTCAAGAGAGGGGACCAAGAGTGAGATCCAAGACGTGACTGCGAGCCATAATTATGCAATGAATCCTCAAAGTATACATATATTAATATATGTTAAATATTCATGTTCATACAATCACGTATGTGCTATTTGGAATAGCAATTATACATACATCCTTCATCTGCAAAGTAAATCTCTGTGTTCCATCCCCCACGAGAGTGGGTCATATTCTGTGCAAGCTCTTCGAAACAGAGGTCAATAATAAGACGGACGATGTGCCAAGCGATGGCACTTATGTTAAAGTATCTAGGCTGAATTTATTCTTAAATAAGAGGTGAGTGTTCTGTCAAAGCGCAACTGTGCAGAGCAGCAATGCCTTTATCCGTCCTGTAAAGGACTGTATAATATCTCAGGCCAATCCACACTCATTCGTTTGATCCCAACCTAGACAGAGTCTGTACAATGGTAACCAGACAACTGATACAAAATACATATTTATAGACTTTTCATACTTATATCGATAAACATCACACACTTGGTAGGAATAGAACCCGGCGATAGCAGCCCTTATCTTACCATTAGAGCAACGAGCCCGTCAAATTATTATGTTAAAATAATAGACTTAGCAAACAACTTTCAGACATTTTGAATGTCCCCGATATTCAAAATGATCCTGAAAATCAGGTACCTACGTGCTTTCTTCACGAGCTGCTATTTGTATACCATCCCTGCGAGGGAGGTTAAGTCTATGTGTACCAACCCTGCGGGGGTGAGTAATAAATTATTTAGTCCCTGCAAAGGACAATATCATCATCATCATTAGCAGCCGATAGACGTCCACAGCTGAATAAAGGCCTCTCCCTTAGAAGGGAGGGGTTGCCATAACTCCCACACTTAGCAGGCGGCTTGGGGATCAATAAAGGACAATATGCTGATGGTGAAATAGACTTCAGCCAACCATTTTTAAATTAACTAGGTTGTCAAAATTGATTCCAAATCCAGATGAGCAACCATCTATGTACCATCCCTGCGAGGGAGGTTAAGTCTTTGTGTACCCACCCTGCGGGGGTGGGCAGTAAATTGCTCAGTCCCTGCAAAGTACGCGGATGGTGAAATATTCTTCAGGCAACCATTTTTATTTTGACAAGATTGACAAAAATTGATTCCAAAACTAGATGAGTACTCCCATGATGAGCGACCATGTATGTACCGTCCCTGCGAGGGAGGTTAAGTGTTTGTTTACCCACCCTGCGGGGGTGGGTAGTAAATGGTTTAGTCCCTGCAAAGGAAAGTACGCTGATGGTGAAATAGACTTTCAGCCAAACATTTTCAAATTGACAAGGTTGTCAAAATGGATTCCAAAAACCAGATGTGCTCTCATGATGAGCAACAATATATATATATATATATATATATATACCGTCCCCGCGAGGGAGGTTAATTATTTGTATACCCACCCTGCGAGGGTGGGGTATTTATTTTATGCGATGATACGATGAAGTGGACTTCATTATCTGAAAACTACTACTTACCCTCTCGAGAAGCCACTGTACATGTCTCCCTTCTTTGGTTATTTATTTGTGTACCCAACCTGCGTGGGTGGATAATAACTTGTGCCATGGGATAGCACTATATACTTATTGTAACCATAATGGGTTAGCCAGATTTGTGAATTTCGTGTAGGCTAGAATATATATTGCCATCGGCTTTCTTGAACACAAACATAATTGAACACTTTTATGGATCAAGGTGGAACATTAATCTTTTGGTTACCATGATAGCTTCTCTACGTTACTTGATACTCTCAGCAATGTGTCCTTTGAACAGTTTCTTATAAATATTTTTATTTATTTATTACTAAAATTGTATTTTATTTTACTATTTTACATAGAATATACATTAACGTAATTGTATTTAAGTCGCAATTGTAATATTTTCACCTTCCGGCACACAGACCATATCTGTAATAAACTACTTAGCCCACACAGGAAGATTACGAAACTGTCCAGCAGGCTATTTTTTGTTTTAAGACACAATAAAAAAATAAAAATGGACGCAATGGTGCGTCTGTATAACTGGTATACTAATTAACTGAACTCACTTGTTTGCTGCCTTTCACGTTGATAATAGAGTCACTATTTCACTGTTCAGATTTTCGTAAATTGACAGTATTGCGATACTGTCTGCATAATAATGTGATTTAAAGAAATATTCATTCTGAAAAAAAGCTTAGAACTAACTGTAAGAAATGTATTATCATCGTAGGACTTTGCTACAAAATAATTCAGCAAATGTTTAAAACTGCGGGTAGATTGTAAAGAAAATAATTAGCATTAATAATATGATTTATGGGTCGTTTAATAAGAGTCGTTTTTTATCCACTTAGAAATCTCGTACGTACAATTACCAGCAATAAACTTTACGAAAAATATCATTTCTGCACAAGTATTAAAAACTAAGTTTCGAGTTTTCAAAATAAAATTGCCGGTAGACTGAATGGAAAATAATTATTTATAAAAATATTGCTTACATAGCCCAATTTACTTGCACTATATTCAAACCACAAAATATTCATTAGTATAAAACATTTCATTAGGAACAAAGAAACAAAACGAACGGCAAAAACCGTTAAAATGTTTTTACTCACTGTTTGCTTGGCTTCCAACTATTTGTAACAACTATTGTTGTTCAATATTTTATTCCTTTGGAATTATTTAGAATTTGATTTGAATTCCATAAATATAAATAGTTGTAATATTGTAGCCTCGGACAGGTGTCCGTGACGGGAAATAAGACGCCAATGAACAAGAGCGGAGCGAGCGGGCATTTTTAACGAACCCTTGCTGCTCTCGCCTGCCATGGTGATGCTATTTCCGGTCAAATCACAAGAAAGTTGACCAATAGGAGCAAAGTCGACGGGAAACAGGAAGTGCCGCTCTCATAATAAGCTTTGAATAACGGTACAGTGATTTAATTAATCAATTAGCATGCCTCGGAATCTCGAAATATAAAAGGAAGACGGACCGACAAAGTTATGTTAAGCTATAAATGGACGTCCATTGAGTACGGCGGCGACTCCGAGGAGGACGGCGGCAGGGTTGAGACCCCTGTTCCCGTGAGCACCGTGTCAGGTTCCCGGGGGGAACAATGAGCCCCCCGGCGGCGGGCTCAAAAGCAAAGCACTGAGGGGCCCTTGGTGCAGATCCCACCGGAGAGCCGGGGTGCCCTCTCGTGTGCCTATGCGACAATCGCGGGGCTTTTAGTGAGTCAGAATTCCCCATTCCCCGCAGGGTCTCCAGATTGGTTTTTTTTCCCCATTTTGGGGAAAAATAAATACTTCGGGGAACTTTTGGGGAAACGAAAACTGTGGGGAAAATTTTGGGGAACACAATTTTTCTTGGCGAAAGCTTGGGGAGAAACGAAAAGTCTAATTCAGAAAGGTTAATAAAACAAAAATATTTCACTATCTCTCACTTAAAAAAATACAATGCTGTCAACATTACTCTTACGATAATGTTCCCCTTACGGCCAAAGGTCAGAATGGCGGGTGAGGGTGTGTTTTTTGATGGGTAAAGTACAGGATCTTATTTAAATAATCTCCGCTATAGTTTCATTTCATACTACCTATGTGAATTTCGCTTCCTGTTGTCCCTTTGGAACAGTTTAATATTTTTTTTTTACAAAAAGTGGCCTCTAATCTATTAGTTCAATTAGGTGAAAAACCAACATGCTTTAACAATAGTAGGGGCTTAGCTTTCCATTGACCCCCAACGAGTTGGGGGTTGATATTTGTTTTACAGAAAGGTTACATCATTATAAGCACACACAGAGTTTTTGAGAAAAAATTTTATTGAAAATCAATTATTTTGCTATTACTTATTATTTTTTAATTATTTCAATCCCTACCACAGTACTACTAATGACTACTACCATGAAGATATATCCAAAGATATTAGTAGTGAAAAAATCTTAAATCTATGGATATATCTTGATATAGAATGTTGTCTTTTATTTACGCGAATACTAGACATTGCAATCAATCTATTCTTACGGATTATATCGCGATTTATTTTATTTTTCCCATGTAAATCACGCTAACATCGTAAATTACTGTCTAATGATATTCGATAATTAAAGTTTTAAGTTTTCCGCATCGCTCTTTAGCAGCCAGAACTCAAATCTACCCACTCGAATCTACCCACTGCTTCAAATAACGAAGCAAATTAAATAAATAGAGCGAACAAAACCAATACAACAACCACATGAACAAAATCACTCACAATCACAAACTAATACCGAACAGTAAAGACACTTTTATACCGAATAGCAATGGTAAAGACATTTTTACAAAACAAAGTTGCAATTTTGAGAGTAGCCGTCAAAAGAAAACTATTACACCCGACTACCGAATATCACTTAACTCGAAACTTAGACGTGTTCTAGCAATAGTGGTCACTATTACCATAACAAAGACTAGACAATACCGACATGAATCATACAACCTATAGGCATCGCGAATTTTTTTTTTTATAAAACACGAACTACCCGCAATTATATTTTTTTCCGAGAAATACAAAAAATATGAAAATAATAGACACGAATATAATAAAATGCATCAAAAAGCATATATCTATATCTTCATGACTACTACCCCCACTTCCCCCCAACCCCCTCTCACCCCTCAATTCGACAGCAGTTAATGTAAAGTAGTACTTAAGTAGGTGCAGATAAAGGAGGATAAGATGCGAAATCAATTTGGGGAAAATTGTACAAAAACGTATCATTTTGGGGAAAAATAAAACCTGATTCGGGGAAAGTTCACATGCATAACCTGGAGACCCTGATTCCCCGGTCGAGCCCCACAGCTTCCGGGGACCTTTAGGCAGTGGCGGTCCGAGAGGGGGGGTCGTAGGGGTCATAACCCCCCCAAAATCTCAAAATAGTACTCGTCAAATTGACCAAACTTAACTTCCTGCTTAAAATGTCTACACAATTATTTCAAAGTTAGTGGGGATTTTTGATGTCTGGGATGTCGTCAGTGTCGTCGGGTTTGTTTGGCTCTGGTGTCCTGAGCTGAAGTGCCAATGGGTTTCCGTGTCGACGTGTATTAACTCTCCGTAAAACCTAGCGAGCTCTCTGAATATCTCCGGTATTGATGAGATGACAGAGTGTCAGCAATGATCAAGCTAAAGATCAAGACGAACTTTTCGCAAACACTTTATTATAGACTTCGTTTCGCTCAATTGCATCCGTAATACATTCATTTAATTCGCCATTTCGGTGTTGTCGCTCGTTTTAAGTATTTTTTTATTATTAAATAACTTTAAATACATGTATAAAAAAGGTTTTTTTGGACATTTGAAATTGTAAGTGTATAATATGTATATTGTTGATGTCCCTTAATAAATAAAATATACTTTTTGACTACAATTTCAATGCTTAATATGTTTTTTTTTAATCTCCATTCATTTAACTGTTTTTAGTTATTTCGTGCGCACCCAGCACACCATCTCTTAGTGGTTGGCCACAGTGAACGCGCGGTGACTTGAGCCTAGCGCGGGCGCGGCGGCGGGCGCGCCGGGTGGCCACATTGACGCGCGGGCTGTTGTGGCGATAACACTTATTGCAGGTGTCGCAAACCTTTTATGAGGATTCTGTATTTTTTACTGGATAGGCCAATCCTGAGATGGGAGGCGTTGATCATAAGAGATGGTGTGCTGGGTGCGCACGAAATAACTAAAAACAGTTAAATGAATGGAGATATTAAAAAAAAAATATTAAGAATTGAAATTGTAGTCAAAAAAGTTTATTTTATTTATTAAGGAACATTAACAATAAACATATTATACACTTACAATTTCAAATATCCAAAAAAACCTTTTTTATACATGTATTTAAAGTTATTTAATAATATAAAAAATACTTAAAACGAGCGACAAGACCGAAATGGTTTGATACCCCGCCAGCCGCGCGATCGGTCGCTTGTTGACTAGGCCCGCAGTGTGGCCAGAACGAGCGGATAGGAACGTTTGAAAAGTACGCCCGCAAACTCGCGCAAGCCGGTCGCGCTAGGCTCCCGCGCAAGTCACTTCAGTGTGGCCGCAAGCGGCGTTTTCATATGTTTGATATTTCGCGCCCGCCGCCGCCGCCGCGCTAGGCCTGCAGTGTGGCCGACCACTTATGATCAACGCCTCCCATCTCAGCATTGGCCTATCCAGTAAAAAATACAGAATCCTCATAAAAGGTTTGCGACACCTGCAATAAGTGTTATCGCCACAACAGCCCGCGCGTCATTGTGGCCACCCTACGCGCCCGCCGCCGCGCCCGCGCTAGGCTCAAGTCACCGCGCGTTCACTGTGGCCAACCACTTAGGCCTCATTTACGGAGACGCGGGGCGTCGCGCGTCGCGTGTGGCGTGGCGACTCGCGGCGCGTCGGACGTTTTTATTGTTTACGTAGCGTGAAGCGGCACGTATCATCGCACGCGTAAACACAGACTTATAGCAATATACGATGTTGTTTATAGAGACGCGAGGTGCCGCTGCGGCGATGGCGAGAACGGCGATGCAACTCACTTTTTAAACTTACAATTTTCTTCTAAAAAAAAATCGATCATATCATACTCCATTGCGACGGTGACTACGTTTGTGTTGCCAAATTACCAAATAGACGGCAGAAGGTTCCGCCACAGGCATCGCTTCATCGAGAATCGTCGCTGCGTGCGCCACCGCGATAAACGCCGCGTGAGACGTGACGATGCCATCCGCGGGCTCCGCCGTAAAACACGCTCCATTTCAAGCAAACGCATGTAAAATCGCTTCTTTGTAAACGCACTCATCCAACATTTGAATTTGGTGCGGGCCACGCAGCTACACGCGACGCGCGACGCCCCGCGTCTCCGTAAATGAGGCCTTACAGTTTCGCAATCGGCTATTCACTGGAAGTGATTGTGTAGTTGAAAATTTTCGGGGTTCTGTATTTGAGCGGAACCCAGTTGGAGCGTGGACTTCATCAGACGAGACCTCTCGAGCTTGACATAATACTCAATGTGCCTCTAAGAAAACGGTTATCGGTACCGGTTTTCTCCCTGCCGATCACGGAGAAATCATTGAATGCTTCTTAGCTATCATGATGATGAAGTTGATCTCATTTTTGATTGAACTATCGCAGCTTATCTGCGTCCAATTCCTAGATGGTTGCTTCTTGAATAATGAGTTCATCTCATAGAGTCCCTTCTCCTCCATGAAGTCGACCACCCTCTGGCCCTACCCATACGAGCTCACTCTCAACTCATCGACATTCCGTGTGCCCATATTCGCATTGAAGTTGCACATAACAATAGTGTAATTTATGTTTTAGTGTTATGTACGAGTACCTATGGGCTGATAATCTCCTCATACATTCATTCTAGTTGATAGTCTCCCACTACAGTCAGCCTCTACTTCAATCATCGTCAGGGTCTACCGAGGTCGGCGCGTATACCTGTATCTGTATGACCTTCAGCGAATAACATTCGGTTATTCTGCGTACAAGGTATGCTACCATGCTCGACACACTATCGACCTTTACCGCGTTGTTTATAAGGGACTTACGGACAAGAAACCCAACCCTGGGATTGCCGGTCTCCTACCCGGAAAAAAATCATATTGCCAAAATCAAGTCATCGTATCGCGTTCCTCTCGTCGGATTTGAGATAATTATTCTCCAGCTCGACAATCTTCCGGCGGATATTGTGTTGCCGGGGCCAAAGTTGTTGGTGGTGCTTTGGAACTTGCTCCACCATTACCTCTCCCACTAACAAGGTGAGGAATAAAGCTGAACCTTAGAGGAGATACCACTGGAGAGAGCATCATACGCTAACCCCCTCTGCCAAATTTTTGGTCATATGGTCAGGTCATTCTTTATTTGTGTGCGTGTATTTTTGAATGTGTTGCGAGTTTACTATAGTGTGGGTATGCGTGAAAGTATATCTGTGTGTGTTTACTTTGCCTCCCGCACCCCGCAAAAGTGCCACGAAAAATTTGTTCGGGGAATCGACGCGATACTAACTCCTTTGGTACTTTCTCTGAGAGCTGAACTGCCAGAATTGGGGACCGGATACAAATGTTGTCTATGATTGTGAGGGGGGGGGGGGTTAATGGCACTCTATCGTTTGTAAATTCATACTTATATGTATATAAACACCGCGAAATACGACCAATTACGTAGCAGCCAGGGTCTCTACTAACGGGCCCGTCGACATGACCCCCCCCCCCCCAAAACCGTTGGCTGCGACCGCGCCTGCCTTTAGGCTGCCTGTCCACCGGAGCGGAGCGAGGCAGCGGAGCGGAGAAACGGAGAATATTAACCAATAAGATTGCACAAAAACTCCGCTCCAAAATCTTAGTGCAATCTTATTGGTTAATATTGCACCGTTTCTCCGCTCCGCAGCCTCGCTCCGCTTCGGTGGACAGGCAGCTTTAGAAGGTTACCCCGCCTTAAAAAAAATCGGTCCAGTAGTTTAAGCGATATACACTTTTTATGTTTTCAGTAAGTTACTGTAATGTAGACGTTCGAGTTGCGTGATAGTGCTGATACCTATCTTGGTAAAATAAGTCACTAAAAAGTGTTAAATAAACTATTTAAAAAAAATAAAAACCGACTTCAAAGTAAATTATCTAAAAAGCATAAAATAACGAAAATATTATTGAAGTTGTTGCAAAATATACACAGCAGGTACGCTAACACCAACTTCAATAATATTTTCGTTATTTTATGCTTTTTAGATAATTTACTTTGAAGTCGGTTTTTATTTTTTAAAAATAGTTTATTCATATGTCAATTTATCCACACGAGGTGTGTCATGTTACCCGCATAACGGACAAAACGGATTTTGCTTACTTTTTAAAATATTTATCATAATTTGTTTAATTTAGTACAGATCCAATTTATCTCTTTATATTTCATATTGTAACGAACCAAAGTACATTTAGACTGCTGACTGATTAAACTGTAAAAAATTGTTAGTAAATAAATATTTGTAACTGATTTAACAGAAGGTATGTCATTTTGTACGCCTTTCCCCTAGGTATATAAGTATGTACTTGCAAAAAACTATATAAGTATTATTAGTATTCTATCAGCTGTCTGGTTTCTATAATATAGGCTCTGCCTAGTTTGGATCGGCAACTGAGACATTAATTTACAATTTATTGTATAGTAACGTAACTAAGTATCACAGAATTGTAATATTATAGGAATTATCATCATTGTAAGCACTTATCACGTGAGGCGGTAAGACTTCTGTTCTATAAATAAATAAATAATATTTTAAATCTCCTTGCTGGATACCATCGATATACTATGCTGGATGTTGACTGCCAAGCTGGCTGCATAAATTAAATTGTCAAATTATTTACTTGCACATATTTATATCATAGCTTCATGTTTATATCTAATTATTTGACACGTAGTCTGTGTTTGACACAAAACGCCAAGCAAATAACAAAAACTAATACCGAAAGATATTTTACTCAGATAAAACTATTAAACACAAAGTAAATTGTATTGTTGTGTTTTTTCAATTACCTATAGGAAACTACATTTGTGATCTCTCCATACCTACTTCATTTGAGATAGTAGTTCTTTACTGGAATACGTAAATAATGGGCCCTAAAAGAGGAAAAGACATTGTAGATGAGAATAGTTGGCGAACATACATAGAGGAGGCGCCGTTAAATGAAGAGAATTGGACGGTTAAAGTCATTATATTAGAAGCAGCGGGCAGTGACCAAGACAGAATTTATTTGAACAAATTCGAAATTTTTGCGGCCGAAGAAAAACGATTTGTTATAAAAAACATTTGTAAAACTGAGACCATTTTCATGGTCAATCAGTTAGGGGGCGAAAAGAAAGTCAAAGATGACAACTTACGAGTATTCGAAGAAGGTCAGTCATACCTAAAAGATAAAAGAGATATACCTCCAGATATTTTAGCTTTAATTATAAAGCATTTAATATTGAAAATGAAAGAGGAATACCTTTTTATAAAGCGGCAAAGGTTAGAAGTTAAAGAAGGAATGCGCAGAGAATCTGCTACTATGATTAATCCCGCTGAAGTTAGAGGTACTATTAATATAAAAACTCCTGAGCCGGTTGAAGTTCCTCCTACTCCTAAAAGTAAAGGGAAGAAAGATGAACCAGACCCCGCATTGTTACTACCAGAACCCGCAGAGGGAAAAAAATATAACACTTTGCTTAGAGTTAGAGGTGAAGAATGGAGAGATAAAGTGTATGTTGATGATTATCCCACAGATGGACCAAACCTTTACGTAGCTTTAACAGGTTTTGTGGAACCATATTTGCCAGGTTGTCTTATACAAATTGGTATACCTCTAACGGCTATTGTGCAAATTCGGATTAACCCCAGTATGACAAAAATACCATCAACTCTCTTTCGAGCGACGAAACGAGGTCAAAGTCAAACTGAGATATTAACAGATAAATCTTTAAAGTTTTGGGAAGATTTGCAAATATTGCGCATCCAAAAAAATATAGGTGATCATTTTAAAAATACTGCTTTTATAGTATTTTCCCCTCCTTACAAGAATACTGACAGTCTATCTGGAAATCCTGATGTAATTTATGATGAGTTGTGTTACCTTATGTATGATATACAAGATTTGACTAGGCAACACAATCACTACTTAGAGAACATGGATATTATTCATATAGCTGAAGAAGAAAGTAATAGCCGTTTTAATAAGTACTATCATCAGTTAATTGATGATGTGCCCCTGGAATGTACTACCATATATTCGATTTTAGATAGTATTCTTCAAACGGCTTGCATGAATTTTGAACTAGATCGAAAAAGCAGTATATCTTCTTTGTCAACTGCTATGACTACGAATGTCTCTCCTAAAAATACTGTTGAAGATAAAGTAGCCCAAGCAGAAAATCTTGTTAAAGATGTTTTTAATACACTTTGTAATACAGACGCACAAAAGAAATTATACCGCATTACTTATGGCGAGGAATATGAGAGTCATACAGATCCAATTGTTATTAATTATGGAGATTTTGCAAAATATAACACTTTCCATTTGGGGAACATAAATTTAAGTAACATAATATGGTCCACGTTATTGGGTATGCCTATCAATAACTTGTGGAAGACTCAAACGCGACCCTGTGGTGAGCTTGAAGCTAAAGTTAATTTCCATGTCAACGTGCTTTTATCTTGCTTTGATAGAGAAGATGTTGAAACCGCAGAGTTGAACAGACTTATTCATATTTTAGCTTGTCGAAAATTATATAATAATAGGAGTTCATTAAAGAAACATCATTTAGCACCTGCTACCATTGCGGATTTTAAAAAGGTTTATTTAAAACGAAGTGTTCTTGCTGAACCGCTTATCAAGCATCATCCATCGTTTCAGGGATCTGGTGTTATATCGCCATCGTTTCCATCAATGACGAAAAGTGAAAATGCGTCTAATATATCTTATGGGAGTGATCCAGAATATCAGCGAATCAAGTTTTTATTTGATTGTCCGGACATAAGTGAATTAATATCAGCTGCAGAAATAGCAAGTGATGAACCCATTAATCACATGATTGATGACTTCGATTTCTTCGAAGATTTTACTGGAATCAGTGCCTTTCAGATTATGGTAGACGCATTCAACAAGTTCAATTGTGTCGATTACAAATATTGTGAAGTGACAGATTGCATAGTATTAATGTTTTTTAATAGCCATGATAAGGATGGCATAGCACGTGAAGAATGGCGTTGTCACTTACCGACACCTCTTTGCTTACAAGACTTTTTCGATTTTGTTTTAGAAGAACATTATGATTGGATCCAAGAAGAGGAAAAGATATATGACGATCGTCGTCTTTTAAAGTCCCAGTCAGAGTGTAAAATTGTGATAGACCCTTTTGCTCTTAAATCTTGTATAGATGATAATGAGGTGGATGTAGATTTGCTGATGGAAGGATCCCTTAAATATCAGGAAATTATCCAATTAGAAGAAACCAGTCCAGAAAGCACTGAAGGGATCCTTTCGTCGTCTAAAAAGACAACTATGTCCCCATCCTCTACAGAAGTAGACACAAAAAGCCCGAAAAAAAGCAAATCAGCAGCAATGTCTTCACCAAAACGCGCACATCAGTCAGTAATAACTGGGTTATCGGTACTGGACGAAAAAATTAAAAAGCCCTTTTCTGGATACGACCTGGGAGAAAGACGGGTTGAAGTATTTGGGAAGGACGCAACTTTTTTTTCTCGAGACGGCACAAAGGTATTTAGTATGTATACGCTTATTATCCCAATGAACTTGGAATACATAGTGTTAAACGTGTTGCCGGGTAATAGTTCTAATGAATTTTGGTTTCATAAAGCACTAGGAGATGATATTAAACCTGAAATCATAGACGCCTGTGAATCTTTTAGAATCACCAGTAAAGATCAAGTTATGATCAATATCAAGAAAATAACATATGAAGTTGCACTTCCTTTAGTTACGATTAATGGCTCTAAAGAAGTTGAACTCAATACATCCAACGCAGGTAAAATAAATAATACGGTGTTTTATGAAGCACAATCGTTTCATTCCCTATTTGTTACATGGCCGAATGGTCTAATCACAGAGAGTGTCCATGAAAACAACTCTGCCGTTATTTCACATATCAAACAATATTATGTTGTTCCATTACCTCATCTTGGTGAAGATATGCGATGTATTAGTTTAAATGGCGAGGTTATAATATTTAAATGTTTCGGTGAACTCGAAGTATTAAAGCCAGATGGTTCTTATATAAGAATAAATGAATGCGAAAAGAAAAAAGTTGAGAGCGACATACCTGATGATATTCCAAGCGAAGTCAGTTCGGATAAAAGTAAGAAAAGTAAGGGAAAAGATAAGGTTAAAGAAAAACTTAGTAAATCGTCGTCGAAGTCCTCAAAACATGGCGTCAGTGACGCTAAGATATTTGAAGAAAAACCACCTGAATATGAGTTAATCATAAGAGAGTTTGAGAGCGTAGATACTGACGGACTAAGACAAAAATGGATCGATAACATACCTTATGTTATTGAAAAAATTCTTATCCGTACGGCTACCGATTACTGTTTAGGAGAAATATTTTCTAGACGCATGGATGGGACTAGTATTTTATTAAACAAAGATGGAATACAAATTGTAACATTTCCAGACAAAACTAGAATTATTACTCATTATACTGTTGAAGATGAAATGATTTATCCAGAATGGACAGATGACGAAAGAGAATATTTTGATATGCTTGATTCCGATACGAATGATGCAGACACAATTAAATCTAAATGTTCGATATCGCCTAAAAGCTACACAGGTGGCTATAACGCGAGTGCTACTAGTTCTATATCGAAAAAAATTGAAGAAGAAGAATTAAAAGAAAAGGAAAGGACTGATGGCTACGTATCCGTGCAACTAATTTACACCATAGAACATTCCAATTTTACTACAGTTACTGTAAACAAAGTCAATGGAAAGATTTCTATAGCATCCCCAAATGAGACGACTGTAACAATTGATTCAAATAATAATTATGACATAACACTTGATAATGTCACATCGGCAAAATTTAACGGAGAATCGTTACATATTAACTATGAAGCATGTCCTAAATGCAGAGCATTTACAACGTGTAATGTTAAAGTTAAACACGACAACATGAGTAGTGTACCAAATATTCATCAAAACTGGCTGAAGTTAAAAGATTCTTTTTGTAAGAAGATTTTAGTAAATGATGAAGGAAGTATTAATTTATTAGATGAGGTCTGTTCTTCTGAGGTCATTCACAGTGAAGAAAATGTAAACACTGAAGATACCCTAGAGAACACGGAAGCTGTCGAAGAAAAAACTGACGCAAAGTCTGAAAGCTCTGTTGCATCACATGGAAAGTGCAGAGAGATGTACTTGGCCAAAACGCTAAGATTTTTTGTCTTGAAACGGTAAGACACTGAATTGAAAGTAATCTAATTATGTAGGCATTTAGAAAGTATTAATTCTATTTATATATTAGGGAGGTAGGGGATAGTAAGCATGCTGCCCGCTTACGAACATGTAGAAGTCGTAGCGTCATTTGTGACCGTGTCATTGTTCCTGCAGCGTTAGTCAATAGTTGGTTGTGTTGTATGTTTCGGTGCCAGCCATGCAACATAAAAAAACGTCATCAGCAACAGCCAAGATGTCCACTGCTGAAAAAAGGCCTCCCCCCTTAAAAGGGAGGTGTTGCCATAATCCCCACACTTGGCAGGCGGCTTGGGAATCACAGTACCTATAGGTGGTAGGTAATCCAATAGAATGACGCTGCCGCCCGTCTTCTTGTTTTCCCTTTCGGACACCCAAGGGGAAGAGATGGGTGGGTGCTATTCTTACCCGGTTACCCCACGGGTAAAATACGTAAATGAGAAATACACATATATATATATATGTAGATAGCTGTTGTCGATCGACACGAAACACGTTGGCATTATGTATTTGTATTTTTCGTATAGTGATCTGACTTGTGCCGAACTTGTGCACCGAGTCCTGATTGAACAGTACAAGCGCGTGTGTCGATGGCAGCCATGGTGTTCCATTAATGAATACGACACCTTTGGCGATCATAGAAGCCTTCTATCTTTGCTCACGCCTGTGCATCTCAACGAGACCGAGGTATGCCAATATAATATAATATTATGGTATAATATAATATTATACCTCAGTGTTTTAAAGGAGTTTTTTATGAAACAGTTTATATCATTATATCATATAATATGATACGGTGTCTCCTGAGTATTTTAATCATTATTATTGGTTGCAAGTTTTTTTTACCAGGCGGTATGCCCTTAGGCCCAAGTGCACCGACATTTAAACGTACGTTATCTATTTTTCATCACCACCATAACCCCGGCTATGGATCCTAACAGTCCATTATCTTAACCTAGCTCGACACCCCCGATCACCGTAAAGGACTGTTATTAAATAGATAAACGATTCTGAAAAATAGATAACGGACGTGTAAATGTCGGTGTATTTGGGCCTAACACCCGTATTCGTGAGCATTACCCCAGCAAGAAAGATGCTCGTAGAGAAGATTGAGTTAAACGAATAATTAGAGCATAATCTGCTGTAAATGTGCGCGGAATAAAAAATTAGTGCATCCTATCGTTTACGAGAAAAATCCGAAAAACGATTCTTGCTGGGGTAACGTTGTTCCAGTAGGAAGATTCTAAACCAATGATCGGAGAGAAACATAAACTACAGGAAAGATAGCTTATGTTTGTGCGTAATTGTGCGCAAAAAATGAAATTTGTGCGTCTTAAGTTTTCAGAGTTATTACAATTCCTGCTGGGGTAACGTTTTGCAGAATCGTGTTTCTCGGAAACCAATAATTGTGCACCGGTAGAATAAACGATTATCAGTAGCTCTTAATTTGTGCGTATTTGTGCACTAATTAGATTTTCAAAAATATTTACCGTTTTAGCGTAATAATGGATTTATGAAAACCAAAGAAAAAGTCCTAGCGCATAAACGAACAAAAATTCATACTTACTGAAAACGGTATTCGGTCCTTTTTAATACTCATAACATCCACGAAAAGTTTCAAAGCATAATATATACGCATTATTGAATAATATCCCTTTGAATCAAAACTGATAATGTCTAGCTTTGACGTCAAGATACAAAAAACAACACCAACCCTAGAGTTTTTGGTATAAACCAAGAATTAGAGCACTTAATGAAATACATATCCTGAAAATGTCAGCTTCAAGTATCTCTTAGTAAAGAAGATACAAGCAAAAACTAAAACCCCTGTTTAGATTACTGGTTATCCGACCAATTTGGAACGAACCCAAAAAAGCATTTCATACATACTCGTGACCGTCTTTAAATGACAGTATTATGTGAAGCTGTTGTCTGTACAGTTACGTTCATAATGTTTATCAGCAATCGCGGTTATCTTAATAGTCCGTCAGGTGGTTATAGTTTGTCATTATTTTTAACCGACTTCAAAAAAGGAGGAGGTTCTCAATTCATCGTGTATGTATTTTTTTTTTTTTGCTTGTGGTCGTGTCTGTCTGTATAACTGTCTGTGGCATCGCAGCGCTCAAACGAGTGGACAGATTGGCGTATGCTGGTTTATTGGAGATGGTTCTTAGCGATGTTTCTAGAAAATCGGTTTAGCTTTGAAAACCATCAGCTCCAAGTCGAGATAGGGATATTTCGTACACAATGGACATTTTTAATTACTTCTATTACTCCGAAAGATCTGAAATTTAGAACATTTGTAAATCCGTTGATACTAAAAAAACTGGTACTAAGAAAATGGTAACCTTCACCAGGGTCTGATGATGGAGCAGGAAGGTGGTCACAGGATTTCTGCACCAATAAACGTAGACCCACTGAGTTTGGGCTCGTTGTGTAGGTCTCGACGAGTATCTGCTAGAAAAATGATGTTCAGAGTCTGGTGATGGGAGCAAACAGTAAGATAGTATAAGTTAACAGGAACTCTGTTCCATGAAATGTAGGACCCACCGAATTTTAGATCTGTGGTTGGTTTGGTAGTTTTTAATTAAAATAAATGTATACCTGTTGGTATTAAAGCTTTATGTCCAAATCGGTATATAGTTGAATAAAGACTTTTCAAGAGAATATGACTAAAAAGGATAAAATAAAAATTTTATAAAAAAAAATAAACCGACTTCAATAGATACCACACTAAAAAGTGAAAAATAACTTCAATACTCTTGAAGTTGGTGCTAAAATAAACACGATACTTACCCCAACACCAGAATCAACTGACCAGCACCAACTTCAATAATATTCATCGATATACTATACCAACTAGATTAGCTGTCACGAACAAAATGACATCGAAAATGTGGTCGCGGTTACATATACTTACACAACTATACACGTAGCTAGAAATTGTAGAAAATAGTTTTAAATAATTCGGAACGTCGGACTAATAGAAGCCTTCACATGTAGTAATAAAGTCTAATTCTGTATGCAGTAATGTTGGCACATAAAACCTTTACATCGGAGACAAAGAAAAATCAATAAAACCGTCAAAGCTATACGAAAAAAAGTAGTTGTTTTGACTTAAACAAAAATGTACTCATTTAAAAGAAAATCTTAACCACTATAACATAAAGTTCAAAACAGGTGTGTTTCCATTGTGTGTGTATTGACTTACAAACTTATCCGTGCTGGTGGCAAAAATGAGAACTAACTTTTTTATTATGGTAATGACGTGTAGTTTGACAGTTTCGTATAGACAGTGGCGACACGCCTATCGGCAACATTAATTTTGTCAGTCTCGGCATGGCAGTTGCGAACTACTAGCGGAGAAAATATCAAATAAATAATTTTTATTTCGTATTATAATGATATCTTACTTATATTTATTATTTAAACTAGTAGTAATAAGAACACGAAACGAAAAAAAATAATTTCCATCTGCAATTTTAGTATTACGATAAGTATTATATTATTTGGACAGTTTATAAACGCGCAATAAGGAATTTCGATACATCCTGTTGTCGGCTCGTACTAATTTGAAATAGAGCGATAGCCGTCTCCGTAGCTCTATTTTCGTGACCACTTTTCGGGTCGTGACAGCTAATCTAGTTGGTATAGTATATCGATGATAATATTGAAGTTATTTTTCACTTTTTAGTGTGGTGTCTATTGAAGTCGGTTTATTTTTTTTTATAAAATTTTTACAATATATTGTTACAGTTCTGTTACTTACTATTTAATTACGATAACCACAGAATGCATTTCAAGTTTATAGGTGTAAATAGCAATGATTCGCATTGCAATAAAAAATCTAAATCCAATACTTATAATAAAAACCGCTCTCCGAGAAAGTTCACTGACCTTTGTGTACGAACTATCGCGGACACGAACGATGTACCAGTTTTCAATCAGAATCGTTTGAACGAACGTACGTGCTCCTACCCCGCCCGCATGTATTTCGGGGTGGCTCGTGCAAGCGATTATCGACCGACACCATTCGTGACCAATTTTGATTTTGACTCAATGTAGTCTACATTGAGTCAAAATCAAAATTGCATTGCAAGATACCATTACCATCATACATATAGCTCAAGCAAGTAAAAGCGTGTTAAAAATACATACAATTCAATTACATTGAGAACTTCCTTCTTTTTAACCGACTTCAAAAAAGGAGGAGGTTCTCAATTCGAATTGTACGGATAGGCCTCTCCATTAATTGGGTCCAATAAAAAAATATTACTTACGAATAAGTAGTTCCTGAAAAAATGAGAATGGTGACTCTGAAAAAACTGTAGGACTGCATAAAGGTTGATGTTTTTATGGCTTTTTAAGGACAAAAATGGTCATAACACTGGCAAATATTGACCAATTTCAATGATTCTTTTTTTATTCGAACGAAGGAACCTGTATATAATGAATCTGTATAAATTTGATCACCACCGATTAAAAACTTCCTGGAGAACCATGATTTGGAGGAATTTATCTGGTAAAGACCATAAAATTGGGGTAAGTAATATTTGATATAATTACAAAATCTCTAATATTTACAAGATATAACAACTGAATCTATAATTTTATTTGATCTAATGATCAGTTGATATAATGTTATGTACGTCGGGGTTTTTTTTAAATTTATACTTGTTAGTGATGAAACTGGGAAAGACATGGGCCTTGTCTTTCCCAGTTTCATCACAAAAAAATATGTCATGCTTGCTATCGAAATGTCTCTGCTTGTGGCGGCTTCGTGTGGCGGGTCACCCCCTTCCCTCCAATATGGTTGAGGGGAGTGATGGGTGCTTCTCGAGTGAACCAGTGCGCGCGTGCTGCTTAGGGGGACTGCTCCAACTACTATCCCTTAGGCCTTTCAGTTTGATTGTATTTTCTCGTATTTTTTTTCTTAGCGCAGCACTCGAGCTAAGCGAGCGCAACCTACTTACTTTTTAAACAGGGATCAGTGTTGCCAACTTTACAATGGGATAAACTAGTTTCATGAACAAAATTGGTGGGTGAAAAAAACATATATCTTTTTTATGGGCTAAACTAAGGAACTTAGAACACTATCTAACTCCCGCCCACTGAAGAATCTAATGACAAGGAAAAAGGTAACTAGGTCGTCCATCCAGGTAGAAGGTCAAAGAATTTTGTAGCAAGTCTTCTTTCCATGGCTCATATTGAATTTGCAATGCAGTTTTAATTGAATTTCTGGTTTTCCACTTCACAATTGACGGGCCCGTTTGGTGTTGTGGTTAGAGACCCTGGCAGCCAGTCGAGGGGCGCGGGTTCGATTCCCACCAAGTGTCTGGGCGTCATATGTATATCAGTATGTATTTACAAAAAAAGTATACTTATAAATATTAGTATCAGCTGCCTGTTCACCATACTACAGGCTCTGCCTAGTTTGGGATCAGAAGGTCGTTCGTCGATTGTCCCAAGATATTATTATTATTTTCATATTTTTTGTTTCACTGGATACATCCAGTCTTTTAAGAGGCTTGCATGGGGACGAATCCAACACATAGAGACCCTTTTTACAATTAAATGGTGTGTGGTTGGTACCTACCGATCCATTACTTAATTGAAGAAAAAATAACATTTTACCTCGGCAGGCAAGGGAACTATTGTAAATATATGGAAAGATAGTCTACTTACTAGTCTTGGTGCGTAACGACACCAAGGATCCGAGTGCTCCAGCAAGTCGGTCAGGGCTTTGGCGTGTCTTCGTCGGCCGAGTGAAAACCGAAAGGGGCCCGCGGGGCTCAGCTCTGGCTTACCTTAATTGGCCGTCCAGAGAGGAGTTGTTAGACCTATATGCTCCAGGGGTGGAAGTGCTAAAAGTCATAACGCCGCGAGTAACTTCGGAGAAAGCGCAGCACATCTCTCAACAGAGGGGTGTTGAGCCGCCCACACCGTTGTTGCCTTCCGCCGTCTTATGACGGCCGTATGGAGAGTCCATCAAGTGGGTGGCAAGTCACCACTTGTCAAAAAATAATGAGTAGGTGGCAAGAGACCCCGGCCTTTTACAACAGCCCAGTGTTCAGTCAACCAAATGTCCTCTCAAAAACATATAGAAATCTTTCCACATATGTACTTATAATAGGCCAGAGTATTCTGCCAGAGTCAACTGCTGTTTATATCTTATTTCTTATCTGCAGTTTATTCTGACAGGTGTCTTTCATATCATTAATTTCACCCAACAGACCTCTACGTCTTGGATTCGTCCCCACGTTAAAAAGTCCGGGTGTGAAAACCAGAGAAAATAAAAATAAAACAAAAATAATAATAATAAATACACTTTATTGTACACCAAAAGTTACATGTAAATTGAACAATACGTTGAAGACATCAATGTACATACAAAGGTGGCCTTATCGCTAAAAAGCAATCTCTTCCAGGCAACCTACATTTAGTTTTAAAATAAAGTTTAATTGCGTAATAATATAACTGACATTGTATTGAACTCTTCACCTATATATACATACTTTATAAAAAGAAAGGTACCAACTTTGGTTCTTGATTATATTTAAATTTAGAATAAAAGTAACTTCCGTTAACAGTTTTATACTTCAGTGTACCCAGGCAAAGCTGTTTGTGTGCAAAGTTAAGAAGGTCACGAGTATGTATGAAATCCTCGCTTTTTTGGGTTCATTCCAATTTGGTCGGATAACCAGTAATCTAACAGGGGTTCTAGTTTTTGCTTGTATCTTCTTTATTATGGGATATTTGAGGCTGAAATTTTCAGGATATGTATTTCATTAAGTGCTCTAATTCTTGGTTAATACCAAAAACTCTAGGGTTAGTGGTCTTGTTTTTTGTATTTTGACGTCAAAGCTAGACATTATCAGTTTTGATTCAAAGTGATATTATTCAATAATGCGTATATAATATGTTTTGAAACTTTTCGTGGATGTTAAGAATATTAAAAAGGACCGAATACAGTTTTCAGTGTGTATGAATTTTTGTTCGTTTAAGCACTAGGACCTTTTTTTTTGGATTTCATAAATCCATTATTACGCTAAAACGGTAAATATTTTTAACCGACTTCAAAAAAGGAGGAGGTTCTCAATTCGTCTGTATATTTTTTTTTTTTTTTTTTTTTTTTATGTATGTTCGCGCATAACTCTGGCAATTATTAACCGATTTGAAAAATCTTTCTTCCATCCATTCTTCAATCCGTTGATTGGGTCCCATAAAAAAATTATTGCTTAGTAATAAGTAGTTCCTAAAAAAACAAGAATGGTGACTGCGCACTGAGAGTTGCAAGAAAGCCTATATGGATGACGTTTTAGTCGCTCGGACTCGCTCGGTCGGACAAAAATGGTCATAACTCTGGCAAATATTTACCAATTTCAATGATTCTTTTTTTATTCGAAAGAAGAAACCACTGTATTGAATATGTATGAATTTTATTACAACCGGATAAGAACTTCCTGGAGGACCATGAACGATGTGGAGGAATTTATCTGGTAAAAACCATAAAACTGATGTTCTCCATTACATTGCTCTGACAATTATGAACCGATTTCGATGATTCTTTTTTTATTCGAGAGAGTAAACTACTATGATGTTTCCATGCAAATTTCATTACGACCGGATATTATTTTCTGAAGAAACATGAATTATGTAAAACTATGTAGACGATAATGTGATCATAACCTACCTAGATAATTTTTCGGTTTTCGATGGTTCAATCTTTATATATGAAAATATCACTAAAAAGGTTAAAATAAAATCTTTTTAAAAAAAAATTGAACCGACTTCAATATCACTGAAAAGTATAAAATAATTTAAATATTATTGAAGTTGGTGCCAAATATACACAGCAGGTACGCTAACACCAACTTCAATAATATTTAAATTATTTTATACTTTTCAGTGATATTGAAGTCGGTTCAATTTTTTTTTAAAAAGATTTTATTGAAAATCTAATTAATGCACAAATACGCACAAATTAAGAGCGACTGATAATCGTTTATTCTACAGGTGCACAATTATTGGTTTTCGAGAAACACGATTCTGCAAAACGTTACCCCAGCAGGAATCGTAATAACTCTGACATCTTAAGACGCACAAATTTCATTTTCAGCGCACAATTACGCACAAATATAAGCCTGTAGTTTATGTTTCTCTCCGATCATTGGCTTAGAATCTTCCTGCTGGAACAACGTTACCCCAGCAAGAATCGTTTTTCGGATTTTTCTCGAAAACGAAAGGATGCACTAATTTTTTATTCCGCGCACATTTACAGCAGATTATAGTTGGTGCCAAATATACACAGCAGGTAAGCTAACACCAACGTCAATGATATTTAAATTATTTTATACTTTTCAGTGATATTGAAGTCGATTAATTTTTTTTTAAATATTTTATTAATTTGTGTCGTGCGTGTTTTCGTTATGGTTATTGATGGGAATGTTGAGGAATGTGTGTGCAATCTATGCATGCACCCCTATACACCTGGAAATTCTGCTATGTACCTGATAACAGTTTTGTTTACTGTCGTGTTGTACGTCTAGATGTTGGGAAATTAAATGAATTTCTGATATTGTCACCTACCTATTGAATACTAACGGCAGCAATATATTTAGCACTGTTTGTTTTTTAAAACGTCTTTGGAATTTTGCATTATCGTAAAGTTCTAGCATTTTGTATCTCGTATACGTAAAGTTCTAGCATTTTGTATCTCGTATATAACGCCGCGCCGTTTAGGATAATTGTACTTACGGATTATCATAAGATAATTTTAAAAAAGTTGGAATTGGAAATCCATTGATAACAATATTTGTAAGCCTCCAAAATATAAAAATCTGTTAATAAATGTGGATGAAAGATATACAAATATGGTGTAAATTTTGCTTGAGGATTCCTTTAGGTAGGTCCCGACGTACCTTGAGTTGTCTCCTCACCTCGACTGAGGAAAAATGTCGAGGAACCCCGAGTGGAGGAAACTTTTTGCAACTATGAATACCGATTTCCTTGACTGAGGTTGAGTGGAGTCGAGGAACTTTCGAGGTAACGTTTTAGAATACGGGTGTTAGTGTGGCCTTAGTGTGTGTGAGGATAGAGTGAGCTCCCTCGAAAAAAATTTTCACCATTTGAAATTCAAATATTTATGAGCGGCCAGGAGCGTAGAACTTTCAGTGTGCCCTATGTAGGTACTATCGGACACGAACTGTGTACCAGTTTTCAATCAAAATCTTTTGAATGACGTTACGTGCGCTTTCCCCGCCCGCACGTATTTTGGGCCGGCTCGTGCAAGCGATTGTCGTCCTAAAGGTGATAATACACCGCTTGTGTCCAAGTGAGTACCTACATCAGTCTTAGTGTCGCCGCACACGGGCCACCAGCCACATCCACAATCGCCGCCACTTGAAGCTAGAAGCGGCTACAAAAGAATCTGACGCGCGCGACAGCCACTTGTGGTCCATGTTGGACACTTGTGGTCGGTGGCCGCTACTTTTTTAACTCGTGCTTGCAGTGAAATGAAGGGAGAGAGGGGTGGGGAATCGCGCGAGTGGCTTGTGGCGGCGCGGCGTTTTGTTTCCGAGCCGACCACTAGTGGCTTGTGTCGGAGTTTTGTGGCGTGTGGTGATCACCGGCGTTTAAAGTGTGCGGCGACTCCATGCAAAATCTGTCGTAGATGATCTAATTCTTAAACTAGTCTGGGTCAATGACGAACGATCGCAATTGCCCCACTAGGTGTTCGTGATTGCCCAACCAGTGTCGGGTAAACCCGAACACTAAAGGTTTATTTTTCTTAAAAAAAATGATGTTATAAAAATAAATTAATAATTTTGATTGTTATAGCCTAAAATCTAAAATATGATAATCTACCTTACAGAAAATGTTATTAAAGATAACCTACGTCTAGTATCTTTTGAGTTATTTTAAAACTCCCTTAAGTGTTCGTAATTACCCTGCCTTCCCCTATATATCTCCCTTTTGATTTATCGTTTTACAAATTGCGAGCTTGTTTTTTCAAATTGTTTTAGAACTCTTACTAAAAGAAATAACAGCATTTTTGAAATCTTTTCAAGAGTGCTCACTTAATCGATACGTTACCAACTAAGCAACCGACGATTAAAAGAGGCACAGAATTAATTTATACTAACCAATGAAATATGATTTATTGATTTCTAGAAAATTTGTTTGTGTATTTGGATAATTTACATAATAGTATTTACGATTGTTTTGATGTGATTGTTCATAAAATTCAAACGAAGTGGCACTGTCAAAGCTTCCGTGGGTGGTGTGCTACTGATTCAAGTAGTGTTAATTAGCTCACCTTTTCCCACCGCAGTCAGATCGCTTATAACCTATCTACTTCTTCTTTTACTTATAATATCATTGTATGACTCCTTGTGCAAGAGGCCTACCTAGTACGGTAGGTAGATATCTCTACATCAGATATTCCGTCTGTCACAAAGCAGCTGTGTAAAGTGAGGTATTTTGATTTGCATGGGGCTGTAGCCGATGAAATTAGTGCTCTCAACAGACTTAATAACTAATGTTTACAGTCTCAGCTGCAACTATCAATAAGCAGGCGAATGTCTCGCTCATCTTGTCAATAAATTGCATAAAACATGCTAGTTAGGATAAAACTAAGACCAATTAGTTATATGTACTTACTTAAAGTATTTCTAGTATAACATAGTAGGTACTTTGTTTTTTATAGAAATGGTTAATGGAATCAAAGTTAGCTGACAAACCTATATATCTAACGTATAAAGACTTGAAGGCAGATTGTGGCAAAGGTTTTTACCAGTGGATGAGGCCTTACGAGAGATTTCAACCGAAACCTATGAAGCCTGAAAATGTCTTACCTCCGAGACAGCCGAGAGCCTTCGTGTTAAGGTTAATCAAACAATATATCTATGTTTGTACATATAGGCATTACGCAGGCTGATTATAATCTTAGAGGCGTGTACTCAGCTAATGTGTAGGTACAAGTTTCATATCTGGCTTTGGCCAAAAGTAATGAGCACCCTACGAATTTCAAAAGAGCACAACAAGTATTGCAGAAAACCAATCGGGTTACTGATTTTTACTCGAATATTACACATTGAAATGAAACTAATTTTACGGATTACCTATATATGAATGCTGTAGTGTTCGAAATGACGGGATATTATGTATTGGTGTTTGCAATCATTACACCGAGTGATATGCCTAAATTCCCACCACTCATTCCCACCACTGTGACTCCTGTTAGCCAGGATCTACAGTGGCCACCAGTAAAGACACCGAGGTTTGACCCTCGGCGAGTTCCGGGGAAACGCTAAATTGTCTTGGAACCCGCAACAAATTTAATTAGAAAAGTGTATAGGAGGAGTTAGAAAAATATAAATTCCACTTCCCTCCTTTGCAAAGCGGGAGACAAGTAAAAATTGCACAGGTCGATATAACCTCTGAACGAGAGATTCTTACAGGTGCACCAACTAGATTCAGTCCACCTGCAAGGCACCACGGGAGTTACTAAAAATAATGGGACCTACATTTAGATTTCTACTATTAAACTTGTCTCCAATAATAGATATGGCAAAAACGCTTGAAAGCACGGAAATTTTCCGTAGTCGCCACAAGGTTCGAGTAATATTACATCTCCGGATGTTGTTTCCAAACTGTCCAACATAACATTGCGCTCATTGTGCCAGAAATCACACTCCCAAACACTCCTATATGATGTGCAGTTTGATCGAACTCATTATTTACGTAGTAGTACGTAGTAGTAGTTACGTAGTAGTAGTTACGTAGTAGTATTACGTATATGTAGAACATTGGTGAAGATACCAATTTAAAAGAGAATAGTTTGCTTTTAAAGTTGCCATGTCCCTTCATAAATTGTGCAACGCAGTGGTCTACTTCAATCCATGGTCTATCAAGCCTCTCACGGACATCCGGGAAAAATAAATAAAGGTGCAATCAATATGCCTAAAAGAACGTGTGCAGCTAAACAGCTTTTGCATGAGTAAGGGAGGTCACATGTAGAGATTCTAAAACTCTGAAACGCTCACGACAATCTGTGTAATATTCAGCGATTCGCTGATATCGAATCACATAGGAATAGATACAGGATCGGGCGTAATCGCACACCGGACGCACCGGAAATTAATAAATTAATAATAATATGATGATACTATATTTTGTATAACACCTGTAATTGACTACTCATATTTTGCAATAAATAAATTGAATTGAAAATAAGTCAGTAAAAAATCCAAAAAACCTTCCAAGGGAGCTGCTGAGGTGTCAATTGAAATTAAGATACAAATCGCTTTTCGAAGTGCTCAAAGTAAGCTCGAGGAAGGCTGACCTGAAAGACTGTAAAGCCAGAAAGCATGGGCCTCGGATAATAACGGGAATGCTTGGTATAAATAGGCCTTAATACGTATCCTACCAAAGTTTCACCGTAGGACATTGATTAAATATCGTGTGGTCAGACGGAGGTAGCATAGTGGCCAGGGGCTGCATGACTAATTTAAGAGTTGGAGAAATGAAATGAAATGTGCATGCATGAGGGTTAGATGAACTTACATAAAAATATTAAAATCTGCGTTGCTGCCCCTGTTCTCTAGGCCTATTCCCAGTAGTTCTACATTTAGTTCTACATGTATGACTACTAAGAAAAAAAACCCTACTAGTTCTACAGTGATGTAGAACTATTAAGAATGCATTAAATATTATTTTTTAATTCCTAGTAGTGACGATGACGTACTGCAAAAAATATTACATAAACTTTATTAGTGAGCACATTATAAAGGATATTTTTTTCTTCAAAAATTTGATATTTTAAGTGGTTGCTTTTTTTCCTCTAATTCATTCTTATCAGATATAAGAAAAATATTATACCAGAAGTACCTACTAGGACAACAGAGGGCACAAAGAGGCTTCATCTCTCTTGTGATATCAAGTTACCCTTACCATTTCTTACCTTGGGTTCGTACATACCGGGCTACTGGCATCACCTCCTCGAGTGCCCGGTCCATTGTAATTCCAGAGAATACGTCCAGAGGAAGGACAATGGGCTTGGGACGGTGTACACTGGGCACCGGGTAATATCTCCACTCTGAGGTGGCCAGCTGTTGCTCAGTGGCGAAGCCTTAGGGGGTGGGGGGGTCTGAACTGCTGTTCCCGGTATATGAGTGCCGGTTGAGCAGCAGCAAGGCGCAGAGGGGTTGTAGGGCTACAGCTGTTCCCGAGTGGACCCATCGGTTGAGCGTGGTGGTGGTGCAGGGTGGAGTCGGGAACGAAAGCTCTTAGGGCGGGGGCACCGTAGCAACTACTCTGACGGGGTATGGGCGCTGGTAGGCAGCTTTGCCGGGGTATGGAGGCCGGTAGCTCGATCCTATCTTAGGGCCGAAAGGCGATAGTAGTAGTATACTTCTCTGTTGAGCAGACTGGACTGGAGGGCACCACATGTGACATCGGGGGGGAGAGCCTGCAGAGGCTCCGGCTTGGCCATTTTGGTCGAGTCATTGTGGGTTTGGCGCAAGCCGAACGGCTGCTGGCGGGAACCGGATGAAGTACAATGCACGTTCCTGAGGCCCACTTATAGCGGGAGTGCTGGAAGGCCTGATGGAGTTTTAGTCAGTAAGAGTCTGACATCACCCGCGCATAGTAGGCCGTGCGCGGGTATCCATGAGAATATATCTATCGCAAAAATAAAGTTAGTACATACCAGAAGTAGGTACTACTTAGAGCAGGAGAGGAGATTGGGTTACCTTCAATTTATACCAGAAGTACCAGGGTAGCATAGGACATAAGCAAGCCTCATGAATAATGGCATCTCAGCTGCCGATGCAACAGCCGCAAAAGTTTTAGTGGATACTAATCTGAAATACCCTGGTTGACCGCCACCGGGTGAACCTATCTGACGAAGGTTTCTCCCACGTGAAAAAACAAAAAATATTCTGCTCACTAATAAAGTTCTAATTTTCTAATATGTCATCGTGTAGGAATGAAAAAATAATATTTAATGCATTCTACATGAGTGTAGAACTAGTAGGATTTTTTTTTCTTAGTTTCAAACATGTAGAACAAAATGTAGAACTACTGGGAATAGGCCGTTTTCTACCCTTTTCAGCGGTACAAACGTGGATGGCAAATTTTCAGCAGGATAAGGTGCTATATCATAAGCTCGCACTATGCCATCGTCCCGAAAAAAAAATATCTTCTGAAGTGGCCTATAGAATATATTTGGAGTTCAAACGAAAACAGTCAGGCGTTACACGATATACACAAAAGAAAATCCACGAAGAAAATCTGCCTACGCCAATGGATCGCTTACTTTTGAAGACAGTAAAAAAATAGTAATAATACCAGCCCTGATTTATGTCCCACTGCTGGGCACGGGCCTCCCTCAAGATGAGGAGGCTTAGGCCATGGTCCACCACGCTGGCCAAGTGCGGGTTGGCGGACTTCACACGTCATTCGAAAGCTAGTAAGGCTTTGACATGCAGGTTTCCTCACGATGTTTTCCTTCACCGAAAGCTAGTAACAATCGCACAAAGACGATTCGCACATGATTCATTAAAGAAATCAGAGGTGCGAGCCGGGGTTCGAACCTGCGCACCTTGTTTCCAAGGCAAGCGCCCACTGAGCTGTTACCTACCGCTTAAAAAAATTAGTAAGCTCTACCAAAAAAAACTGCTATACCTAATCAAGGCAAAGTGTGGACCCGCCAAATATTAAATTTCTAAGAAAAATAGGTATCGTTAACTTATAAGTAAAATTGTTTCAATGTAAGTATTTAATTCTGGTGTTTGCTAAAAATTGAAGATCATGGGTGCCCAATACTTTTGACCAAGGCTATATAATTATTTAGAATAAGTGAAGCTGCACATCAAAATGTCGCTCTAACATTAAGCTGTGGTGTGTGTTGGTTAGTCCAACAACTCAATCTTAAGCGGCACTACTTCTGATGCAAATACGCGCACCCAACACAATGTCACTTAACTGCAACTGCAACTGCAACTGCAGTTAAGTGACATTGTGTTATGTTTTATTTAGACGATCGACTATTCCTCTACATTAGAGGACATTAGCGTGACCTTCATAGTACCTGGACATTTGTACATACTTGAGCTTCATTTAATTTAGTTCTAAAGTCCAATTATTAATTCACTGGAGTAAACTGACATTTGCTAATGTCACTTTGTAAAATAATGGTGCCTTAATAATAGTAGAACTAAGTAGAAGTGATGTTCCCATTCTCGGTGATTCAATCACTTGCTCAAAGTTAATATATAATTATATAATGAGTTATTGTCTATTTAATACAACTTTCGGGAACAATTTCGAATTGAATTTGATATGTTTCTGTTGAAACGTTTATTATTAAACGTGAGTTACAACTATGAAATGCAATTCCAAATTATTTCTTCAAAAGTTTCTTAATATGTGCTTATTTTTAACCGCCTTCTACGTATAAGGAGGTTTGCTGGATCAGTCAATCAGGACAAGTAATTTTATATAAGTTAAGGTATGTATGTATTAATAATAGATGTATAGAAGAAGTAAACAAGTCACTTTGGTAGATTTTGTTGGTAAAATCTTAAACAATCACATCATAAGAATATAAATAAAATGAGTCTGACCTATCGCTGATGACAGGACATTAGAACAGCAATGGAAAGAACCCCAACGCGAGGAGCTGATGGGCGCAAAGGAACTGCTCAAAGCGATACTTCGGTACCGCCACGTTATGGAGGCCGACAGCGCAACTCTCCTGAACTTGCCTATCCTCGACCCTCGGCCTGAAGATGAGCGGCAGATTGATGAGATTATACAGGCTGTTGCGCATCGGTTAATCATTTTACTTATACTTATTCATTTTGTAGTTTGGCTCGATTAAAACAAGAAGACACTTGTTTTTGTTCTACAGAAGACTGTAGTAACAGTGGTAGGCAAATTTTGGCAATGTTTTATGGCCTAACTTATAAACGTAAGAAAGGGTAATAATAATTAATAATACATAAGCGGCCGTATTTTATCTATTATCTACTTTGCTTTGAGAGATATGTTTTGTCGACCGCATTGTTTGGTATAATTAAGTAGGTAGAGCGGGGACAATAGTATCATTTTTGATATATACAAATTTAGCTGTCACTTTATGTTTTTAACAGTTATATTTTAAAACCTTGGTTTATCTACCGAAGGAAATATCTAAAGTTGGACTAGACTTAACAAAACTTGTTCAAAATCGACTTTGAATCATATGATCAAGGCAAGTGTTACAAATGATCCCCTTTGTGGGTTCATTGTACCAAAACTACGTAAGGTAATAAAACTGACATAGTCATAAGTATCACATTTTCTCATTCATTTAGTTTTAGTCTTATAAGTTTATAATAATTCCTAATGATTAGAAACATAAAAATCGTTAGATCAATAGTTTTCCGTAACGTAATATTTTACTTTGGCTCAGGCATTCATATTTGCTATGTTTTTTTTTATATTTAGCCTTATTATAGCAATTATTAAATATAATGTTACCGTTACCATTGACCCCGGTGATATAGGTACAATTGCACCTAAGTAGCTAATGCAGAATTGCAGACAAATCATCTAAAAGTCACAGTATAACATCCATTTAAACTATCAACAATTACTTGTCGAAAAGGCTCTGCTTGTACGAATTACAGCAAATAATAGTTTACGAAAAAACTTACCGCGGACTGCTGAAAATCAATAATTGCCTACTAACACATCCGTTGCACAGCGAGTGCGCCGACGGCTAGGGGGCACCTCAGGACTCATCTACCACGTATCCTGGCCTGGCGTAGGTACTTATACATGCAAACATGGCTCAGTAATAAAAATATCGATGATGGTACATACTGTTGATCCGTGCTACTGTTCATAATCATAGTAGACCGTGTAGTTCTACCCATTATGATTTTTGTCGTACGTGGTAAAGGACTGGCTACATGGTTGCCAACAAACCATCCCGACCGGCAAGAGATGCATCAAGACCAAAAATAAAAGCTATTGAGTATCGTATAACATGGTATCGACATTTTAAATATAATCTCGGTTATGATATGTTGTAATTTTCACCGTCAAATTATGGTCAAAATATACAAGTGGCCCGTGGGTGGCTTATGATACCGCTCTTTGAAGACAAATATATTGTAATCTAGAAAATAATATTGATTTTAATATTGTTTCGATATTTGATATTATATATCGATGTATACTTATAAAAAAAATGCTGCCGACATTTTTTATTCAATAGGTATATCATGACTGGGATTATATTTGAAACTAGCTGACCCACGCAGCTCCGCCTGCGCTATTTTTACGTTAACGAAACTTTTAATAACAGACAATCGCATCGAATAACCTCCTTTTTTATAGTCGGTTAAGAACTGGGACCCACTTTTTACTTGCTCTCCGAAGCTCGGACCCGTTTAGTTCAAATGGCGTTAAACGGTCAACCATCTATTTAATGACCTTACCTAACGTTGCTTAACCCGATCGATTACAAAACCTTGATAACAACTCTCTATGAGTGTTCCCTTACTAATATTTATTATATTATAAAGAAAAATTGATACAATCTGACCAAGCGTATAACCAAGTACCCATTTTGACTTTAATCCCCTGTCCCAAAAGAACCGTGCTAGATTTCGGGATAATAAGTATCCTATGTCCTAGCTCGTAGTAAGATCTCAAATCATGCCAAGTTTCATTTGAATCCATTCAGTAGTTTAGGCGTGATGCTCAGCCGTGATACAGACAGACAGACAAAAATTTAAAAAATTACATTTTCGGCCTCAGTATCGGTTATAGAATGCCCTCCAAAAATAATTTTCAAAATATCTTCAATGTACAGAATTGGACCTGTTACAGTTTTATTATAAGTATAGATGTCGATACGATGTCTTTTGGTCTTGCTACATCGCTTGCCGCCGCCGGTCGGGATGGTTTCTTGGCAACCATGTAGCCAGTCCTTTTGATAAGAAAATATTCTATAAGTTTGTCCAAAATAACGATTACCTTAACGACTACGATTATCTACATCAACATTAGATTGTTCAGTAATCAAAGAGACCACATGGTGTGGTTTTTGTTCTGGTAAACAGAATATATGAGGACCTGAAGACTCGCTTGGCGGATGATGTTCAAACACGTGCTAAGGCGACGATAACCACCAAGCCTCCACTGGCACCGGAAGAGATGTCTGTCGAGGGGGAAGAAGTGGAAGGTAGGTTCCAAAATTATTGATGACTATGATTTCTAGCTCATGTTTTTAGCGATAGGCTACCGTCACGAATGATTCTGTATATCCTAACTAACTACGCAGCTTTCTGATCACCCAGTGATCAAAGTGGAATAAACCTCTATCAAAGGTATAAATAAATACAATTTAGGTCACATTAGAAACAAAATTAAATTGTAGAGGTATACATAGATTTAATACATATAAACAATAAAAGCACTGCACTAATTGACCTGGGGGAGCCACGAGTGCGAATTCAAGTTCCCGTGGCACCCCCAGGGGTATCTTCCGGGGGTGCCGCGGGTACGGAACAATATTTACAAATTTTAGCGGTAGCGTTGAGAAAATCAGTGATGGCGAGGGGGTAATTATACCAGCTACAGTGCCGTGCACACCTGAACACAGCAATATTTAAATTGCTGCTAGTGGCAGAATATGCTTTGGTACCTACTTAGATAGATGGTCTTTTGCACAAGGGACCTATCGCCTAGTTCACAATTTTTTACTCAATAGGAGCCAGTGCTTGGCTGCAATCCCACCTGATGGGAAGCGGCTATCCGATCGGGGTTGGCACACTAGCTCACTACCTATTCACTCTCTAGCCTTGTAGACATACACTTTATAATATATAGGTACAATAAGTGTGTAAAGACAATTGGCAGGGTTGGATATGCCATATTACACCCTACCAATCCATTTACATTCGCTATCGGTTAGCCATCACTGCTGTGTTCATACATTTATTGTTCCATATTTGATCTTGTGACGAAAAACCGGGTGTAGGTGCAAATGGGTGAGGTAGGGCACAAGTACTTCTTTTCAGGCATTCCTGAAAAGAAGTACTTGTGCCCTACCTCACCTATAGCAGAAGTAATTACTTCTGCTATAGGAATCCTTAAAGAGTCACCATCTCATCCCATACAAGTGAGGGCATAATGATTTATTAAAGGACTGAGTGCAGCAGTTAGTTCCTTAGCTGTTAATGTATGCCCAATTCGATAGATACTTGATATTTTTACCAACTACACAGACGCAGGCGTACATCTGTTGAGGGCGTTAGAAGAAGAACGCCACAGTTCGCTGAAGAAGGTAGAAGCTGCTGAGGAAATGAGTCCACTCCTCGCGAAGTACTGGCGCCGCCGCAACGAAGAGTATAAAGAGGAACAGTTTTACAAGTAATCAATCGTTTTAATTACATTTGAAACCTAAAGTTGGATCTGTGCTATTATTTATAGTAAATATAGGTAGGGGCTCTACTGTAGGTACACTGATGATTTTTCGAAATTTAACTCGTCCATAATATTATCGAAGATCTTCGGTGAAGACCTACCAACCGAACCTGCTTTCTATTAGGTACTTTATTACACTTCATCTCAATGTTTCGTGACGTCCAAATAAACTAGTATGTTTTTCTTCGGCAGCCGCCACCGCTCACTGTGCTCTTATATTCCGTAATCAGGTACCTCCTTCGCGAGGGTAGTGTGCCTCCGTACTTCCGCAACGTGCTCGGTGGAGCGATATGGTGGGAGATGAACAACGCCGCAGGCGACGCCGTCTCTAAGGCTGAGAGGAGGAAAATGAAGTGCGTGTGCGCAGCCGAAGAGGGCACCTCGCGAACCAACGAGGATGTTGAGCCGTTTATGTAAATGGCGCCCCGTCTGCCTGTCGATATTTGCACTGCTCTGCCGCTCGTCACCTGAGACATTTAATGTAGTGTCTTGAGTCCAGTAATTACTAGCTACGGCACCCTTCACATAGAAATGCTTACCCACGGGTGCAGGTGGTTGGTGCGGTGGTATTTACCTGACTGTCTCTTGACACAAATGACTTACCACTAAGTGAATGGTGTAGCATAATATAGAACTTAGCGATTTTAAACATTTGTTGCTCTTTGAACTTATATTAAATAATTCTGATTATTATATTGTTTTTATTTACAAGATATACGATTCCGTCACTCAAACCTCAGAGTTTTGTTTTGATTACACGCCGATGCGTGTGTTTGAGGATCTACCTACTCAAAACAAAATAGGGCCCACCCCGAATTAACGCGAAATCTTGTTTATAAATAACTCATATCTTAATCATTAGTGAAGTAACGTACCTAACATAAAGTAGGCATATTTATGATTATGAGCCCTTATTAATTAATGTTTTGGGTGACAACTAAAAAGATATTCTCCAAGTGGGTGGACAAACAAAAGTGCTTGACATTTTTGTACGCAAACATTTTTGATAACTTGTGTTCGCGGCATCGATATACTATCTCGCGGCTTCGCTGTTGATGCTGTAGTCAAAAGCCGCAAATTTCAATCGTTTAGTTTTGATTCGTGCTTTCCTCTTGAACCCCCTATCTGAACCCCCTAGGGGTACCAACGCCACTCGCAATTCCTGTTGAACCCCCTACCAGGGGGTTCAAGAATAATTGCAAATTTTATATTCCTCTTAAACCCCCTGAGTCAAAAAACTGAAATATTATGTATAATAAAAAGAAAATTGACTGTATAACCAGGAATGCATAGTACACAAGAAAAAGCAATGTTACAATCTAAGGGTCAATCCATACTACGGAAAATAAACTGTGCGTCTTTTTTAACTCGCTTTTATTACTTGACAAGTACGTACCTATATAAGATGGTAATGGAATCTTGCGATTCAATTTGGTTGACAGCGACTGGATGTGGTGTGGCATTTATTTTTGTTGTGCCATGCACTGAGAATGTCGTTTACCGTAAATATTTAAACCAGAAGTACTCGTACTTACCTACTAGGGCAACAGAGTACACAAGAAGGCTTCCCCTCTTTTGTGATATCCAGCAGTGTGTCAGCCATTAGGATTGCATTAGGATTGCATTAGGATTTACTTACCTCTCGTATGGCATCTAGTGTCTGTGTGTGATAACTGCTTAGTTTCAATATTTACCAAAAGTACCAGGGTAGCATAGGAAATAACTGGACTTTGTGATGAGTCGTTGACGCATTTACCATCAACGAAATGAGACCAATTATCGTCCACGATAAACTAGTTTTTAATAAACAGTCTAAAGTTGGAATTATATAATATACCGTTGACGAAAAATACGCCCAACATACTCATACATGTCCGTGGAACCTTTAGGGGCGTTCAAGAGGAATTGCGAGTGGCCGTGGAACCCCTAGGGGGTTCAAGAGGAATTGCGAATGGCGTTGGTACCCCTAGGGGGTCCAAGAGGAAAGCACGATTTGATTCGATATTATTCCCGATTGCTGTCTGGTTCTCGCCGACATATGCATATGGAAACGGCTACAAGAGCGGTTGCTTTACTTCAAGAGAGAGAGTCTCAGAGATCTGTAGCGATACGACTAGGAGTGTCGCACCGTGCTATTCGAAACGTGTGGGAACGCTACCTGGAGACAGCTAGCTAAGTGACGTGGATCAGGTAGAGTTCGAGTCACAACAACTCGTGAAGACCAATAAGTTTGTACATCCGGTTAACTGCGCGTTGGGATTGCAACAACCCTTCCTTGGCAGTCGGGTAAAAAGACCTTGAAATTGAACTGTCTACTTGTAACCGACTTCGTTTGAATTATTAGTTGGTTCATCTCCCAGCTCAGCAAGCTTGTTTAAAAATGTTTGAATTCGGTTTTTTTTTTTAATAAAATATTTATTTCCTTTCATTGAATTTTGATAAGTACCTTAATTATATAAGATGTAAATAATAATATAATATTATATGTACCCCTCTCCGTGTCCCGTTAGTTTCTTTCACCCTGTAGAAAGAACTGGCCGCAAATTGGAAAAAACAAAAAAGCCTTTGCCCTGCAGTGGGACAAAAACCAACGAAATTTTTATTATATTTCACTAGTATAAATTGCAATTAAGTTGAAGAGTTATTCACCAGAACACTATTTCGGTCAGCTATTGGTTGTCAACTAAGATATTCAAAGCTAGCTTAAAGAAATATAAAACGTTTCCAGGACGAAGATGCCATTAATGATTGACTTTGTCTTTGTACCGAGATCACGGGGTCTACAATCTAGGGTGATAGGTACGATGTTTTATGTTAGATATTATATGCGTCGGCTATATAACGGTTGACATGATGATAATACTCATCATATCGGTATGCGTTCCTTCCTTGTGGGCGTATCGTGGGTAATGTTGGTTGCAATGAAAGCAAGTCTTCCAATCGACCAGGTATAATTCATCATCAAGTAATACACAATAACCATTACGTTAGGCTAGACAAACTACATGGAACGCGCGATGGTTTCTATCCGTGTTTTTCACTAACCGACCGCCATTTTCTTCAATTGATTTTTTTTTTTTTTTTAGATGGCCATTGCAGCTTCACCGGCCACGGCCTAGATTCCATCGAGCGCCATCTACATAGTGCTTGCGTTCCGATTACTTGTCTATTGTTTGCTCGATGCCGACACGGCCATCCTGCTAGCACACGCCCTCGTGGGACGGTTACCCTGCGAATAAATAGTCCACAAGAGAAATTTGCTCCAGTCGGTCACTCCTGACCATACTCTACAATTCGTCGCATCGGGTAAACCAAGGAAGGACTTTACAATGTTATTTCTATCAGATTACACTCAATTGGGGAAATCTACAATCGCTGCCCTAGGCCAAGTACCACAGTCGTACGTATCAACTTTTGAAACTCTGCATCATTGCAAAACCGCCAAGCTTACAGAAACTCTCAATTAAGACCTCTAACGCCACGGCTCTCCAGCCGACGAGCAATAGCATTGCTGCCATCCATTGCATGGATCTGTGTGCGCATTAACTGCATGGATCGCCCGTGTGCATCCTCCACTGACTACACACTACGGTCTTTCCAGACCCCAACCTCCTCGACGAGCAATAGCATTGCTCCCACATCCATTGCATGGATCTCTGTGCGCATCCACCACGTGGATCGCCCGTGTGCATCACTCGCTGACCACACACTACGGCCTTTCCAGACCCCGACCTCCGCCAGAGTAAAACGCGCACCGCGCACCCGCGGACTACTTGAGTTGCCTCAAGAGGCACCGATTTCTATCGGGTTACGACTCATGAGACACCGATTTCTACCGGGCTACGATTACGTAATAACTACCGATTATTCCCAGTCGTCACCAGTAGCAACGTCCCCACCGGTGACAAACGGGAAAAATAATCCCATTTGTCGCCAGCGGTGACGAATGAAACATTAAATTCCCAGTTGTTACCAGTGGCGTGGTACGGTCGAACACGATACAGCCGATAGGGTCTCCACTCGAGCTTCTTCTTACCACAACTTAATCTTGCTAATTTTTATCAAAATCGTTATATTCAACAACATCGACTTCATCATCGTACATGGCCCACAAGCCCACAAGTATTTTCCTACCGTTTGTACCTATACTTGTAAGTTTTTCTAAAGCTTTCGACCAATTTGTAAATTATTCAGTGTTAATTTCGGTTCTACAGCGCTACCCATCAATGAAAATGGTCTTACAACCCTACTATCTCGCTACGATCCGCTGTCAGTTGTCTCTACGGTAGTTAACATCGCTTTTATGAAACCCATCACGCGCTCTACCTGTCCGGTTACTATTTAGTAACGCGTCTATTTATCGGTAATGATGCGAGTAGGAGTACTGAGTACTACTCTAACGCGCAATTACTACTCTCAGAGAGTCTTATGTTCACTGTATGGTAAAGCTGGACGTACTTAGTATAGGCGTTAATAACGACGCGTTTGACGAATTACACGTCCTCGCAACAAATACGGCCGACACTGTCTGGGATCTTACTTGGGTTTTATTTAATAACATCACTATATAAAATATATAAAAAAATGGCTTCAATAACACTGAAAAGTATAAAATAATTTAAATATTATTGAAGTTGGTGCCAAATATACACAGCAGCCTACCTGCTGTGTATATTTGGCACCAACTTTTATTTAAATTATTTTATACTTTTCAGTGTTATTGAAGTCGGTTCAATTCTTTTTTTAAATATTTTATTTTAAACATTTTAGTGATATTTTCATACATATTGATTGATTGTAAAATGATCTAGGTAGGTTATGATCATGTGATCATAACAATACCTAGGACCTACCTACGATAATGTTATCGTCTACATAGTTTTACATAATTCATGTTTCTTCAGAAACAATTTATCCGGTCGTAATGAAATTTGCATGGAATCATTACAGTACTTTACCCTCTCGAATAAAAAAAGAATCATCGAAATCGGTTCATATTTGTCAGAGTAATGCAATAGAGAACATCAGTTTTATGGTTTTTACCAAATAAATTCCTCCACATTGTTCATGGTCCTCTAGGAAATTATTATATCTCAATGTCCGGTTGTGATAAAATTCATACAGATTCATTACAGTGGTTCCTTCTTTCGAATAAAAAAATCATTAAAATTGATAAATATTTGCCAGAGTTACGACCATTTTTGTCCAAAAGCGACATAATGTCATCTTTTAAGCATTCCTGCAGGTTTCTTGCACAGTCGCCATTCTTGTTTTTTCAGGAACTACTTATTCGAAAGAAATAATTTTTTTATGGGACCCAATCAACGGATTAAACAATAGGTGGAAGAAAGATTTTTTCAAATCTGTTTATAATTGCCAGAGTAATGCGCAAACATACTTACATAGAAAAAGAAAAATATACAGACGAATTGAAAACCTCCTCCTTTTTTGAAGTCGGTTAAAAATATTATACAGTACTGTAGCCACATTCCGTTGAAATGTTTTAAATTGTTTACATTATGTACTTGCTTGTTTTACAATTTAGAAAATATGTGAAACATGATTCTTTGTTTGGTCTAGGTCTAAGTAAGGGCTCCCACACATAACTGCGAATTTGCATCGCATCGCAAATATATTCTGTAACTAGCTGACCCACGCAGCTCCGCCTGCGCTATTTTTACGTTAACTAAACTTTTCATAACAGACATTCGCATTGAATACATAACCTCCTTTTTTATAGTCGATTAAAAACTGGGACCCACTTTTTACTTGCTCTCCGAAGCACGGACCCGTTTAGTTCAAATGGCGTTAAACATCTATTTATTGACCTTACCTAACGTTGCTTAACCCGATCGATTACAAAACCTTGATAACAACTCTCTATGAGTGTTCCCTTACTAATATTAATTATATTATAAAGAAAAATGGATAAAATCGGACCAAGCATATAACCAAGTACCCATTTTGTCTTTAATCCCCTCTCCCAAAAGGACCGTGCTAGATTACGGGATAAAAAGTATTCTATGTCCTACCTCGTAGTAAGATCTCAAATCATGCCAAGTTTCATTTGAATCCATTCAGTAGTTTCGGCGTGATGCTCAGCCGTGATACAGACAGACAGACAAAAATTTAAAAAAATACATTTTCGGCCTCAGTATCGGTTATAGAATGCCCTCCAAATATAATTTTCAAAATATCTTCAATGTACAGAATTGGACCTGTTACAGTATTATTATAAGTATAGATGTTTTTTTTAATATATATATGTATTTCTTATTTTTATTTTTTGGGAATTATAGACGCTGTTGGCCGCAGATGGCCATTACAGCTTCACCGGACAATAGGAGGCGAGCGCTTAAAGCGCTCTAGCCTTAACGGCAGAAGGAGCGACGAGCTCAAGGGCACCTCAGGGAGGCACGGCCTCGGCTTGGGCTGTCGCTTAAGAGAGGGCTGAGTTTACCACCGGTTCACAACGCGCCCCCACTGAGAAGAACCGGCAAGAAACTCAGTGGGGAGATGCACGTCGTTGAGGTCGCATGCGTACGACCCTTCGGCTTCGCCGGCGAGACCGGTGTCTGATAGCTAGTGTAGCATACGGTTGTCGGGGAGGGTTGGGCGCATCCCGGTCCAATAGGACCGTCATGGGGCCAGGAGGGTCGAGCAGTACGTGCCGTGGTCTACGGCGCGAGCCGGAAGGACTAGGGGCGTAATCGGCGGCGGCGCGGATTAAACTGTTCGCGTGACGGGACGCGGATTCAAAGTAGCGTTTCGACGCTTCTTTGAGGAACTTACGAAGGGGATCTAACTTAAAATCGGAATGCAGATCTACATTCCGCATGTACCACGGGGCACCGACGGCACGTCGGAGGAAACGATTTTGGATAACCTGGAGGCTATCGATACAGGTGCGGGCGGCGTGCGCGAAAACTACACTCGCGTAAGTCATAATTGGGCGAATGCAAGCTTTGTATAATGTCAACTTATTTCTAAGCGACATTTTACTCCGCTTGCAGAGAAGGGGATACAGGCGACCTAATACGAAAGCCGCTCGATTGCGGACGGACCGAATGTGCGGGCCGAAAGTCATGGCGGAGTCCAAGGTGACTCCGAGGTACCTACTCCGAGGTACTCCTAGTCTAGGGGATAGGACGATTGAATATTCTGTAATGTACTTACGGGTCTACTATTGCCAAAAATAATCAAAATTCATTCATCAAATTTACAAATAACAGCAAAATTATCAATTTTTAAAATAGACCTTGGATTTTGTTTCTTGGAAAGAAGTTGGTGTTAGCGTACCTGCTGTGTATATTTGGCACCAACTTCAATAATATTTAAATTATTTTATACTTTTCAGTGATATTGAAGTCGGTTCAATTTAAAAAAAAAAGATTTTATTTTAAACTTTTTAGTGGTATTTTCATACATAAAGATTGAACCATCGAAGACGTTACATTATCGTCTACATAGTTTTACATAATTCATGTTTCTTCGGATAAAAATATCCGGTCGTAATGAAATTTGCATGGAATCATCATAGTAGTTTACTCTCTCGAATAAAAAAAGAATCATCGAAATCGGTTCATATTTGTCAGAGTAATGTAATGGAGAACATCAGTTTTATGGTTTTTACCATATAAATTCCCCCACATCGTACATGGTCCTCCAGGAAGTTCTTATCCGGTTGTAATAAAATTCATACAGATTCATTACAGTGGTTTTTTTCTTTCGAATAAAAAAAGAATCATTGAAATTGGTAAATATTTGCCAGAGTTATGACCATTTTTGTCCTTAAAAAGCAACATAAACTCATCTTATAGGCATTCCTGCAGGTTTCCTGCGCAGTCACCATTCTTGTTTTTTCAGGAACATACTTACATAGAAAAAAAATATACAGACGAATTGAGAACCTCCTCCTTGTTTGAAGTCGGTTAAAAATCACGAAGACCTCTCTATTACCATAGTATATTTTATAGACTGTGCTATTACTATGAAAATGAGATTCATTTTTAGACTCAGTGCAATCTGTTCTGATATTCAAAACCACAGTTTCATTGGTATCGTGTTGCAGGTCTATTTATTTTTTCAATTTCATTTTGTTATTCTGTGGTTCCATTACAGGGGCACTCGTCGTTGTCTGTGATGAGATTATTTTATTTAAGTACTTACCTATTTAAGGTAGAAGCCATAACCAGATAGCATATGGTTAATATGGACTGTACGCCGTGTATGCTTGTAAAGTTCTCGGATTATTGACAGATTTGGACACCAGTCGCGCGTGTGCGCACCCTTATAGGCAGTGAGGTATCTTTGGTCACTGGCAGTCGTCAGTGATCCTATAACAGGTTGTATTACGTAACTCAGTGGGAACAAGGAAAACTCCACGGCTATATGTTATGTAGGGGCCAATATTACAGCTTGGTTTGTGATCTGCGATTTAATCCATGCACATTTTATAGAACTAGTAAGTTGTGTTTCAACAACTTATACAGATGAGGTTATTGAGGACTTGTTAGGAGCCCATGGTACTTAAGTAAATCTGTTTAAAGAAATCCTTGGATGACGTGTCTGCGGCCCGGTTCGTTGGTTTTAAGAACATCAAGCCTGCAAGAATAATCGAGGTACTTATGTAAGTCATAAATACCTCGATTATTCTTGCAGGCTTCGCAGCGCGATAAGCGTGTGCAGACGCACGCAACCGCGCTTAAATAGGTTTAATCAATATCATTGGGTTTAATAATACTTAGGGTAGTTATAAGTTTCCAGAAAATACTATGCCTGCCTACCATGCTGTCGGCTGACGATTTTACAGTGCAGTTTGAAATGATAAGCGTATTAATGCAGATGAAACGCCCGTTGTGTTATGGACTGGTATATGGCTAGCATTAAGTTTGCTTGCGGTTGCTCATTGCTTGGTGATCGGTCACAGGTCTCAGCCGATTGGCGTCTTTACGTATAGCGGTGTGGCTTGTAAGCCAATTTGTGTGTGGAACGTTTGGCGGGAGAAGATTTATCCAGCGTAGACGAATTCGTCAGTTGTTTTCCCCACCGCGTTTTCCGCTCGCTATGACGACGTGAGCCAGTGGCAGAGGAGCGCGGCGCGCGCCACTATTGGTCCGCAGGGCAGCCAATACACGAGTCGGGCCCACGTCTGCCCTAGGCACGATAGGGACTGTATAGACGCCCGGACAGTCCGTCCGTATCGGGCCCTTGTGAAGGATCGTGTTGTTGACACGATTTGCATGCAGCAGGATGTTTGTCAACAAATGTGTTTTTTAATCGGATGTGCCATTTTATGGATGTCGCAGCCGTGTTACGTAAACGAAAAGCTGGCTTTTCACGTGAGTAGTTAGTCACTAATGCAATTAATGGTTCGTATAATTGATAACAGATGGCGTTAACTGTCGCGTTGAACGACCGTGTCATTGAACTGACGTAGTATTGTGTTTGTGTTCGTGGTTAAATCGACCTTTATCTCCACTGCACTCTTGTTGGCTTTGCAAGTTATATTAAGTACCTTAGTTTTAAAGACACAATCACCTATTGTACAACAGTATAAGTTTAAAGTAGTACGAAAACGTTAGGTAGGGCGACTGTGTATACCGAACAATCCGAACATGAACCTTATTGTGTATTGCTATAGGTACAGATAAGTATAATTATACATCCGTCCGTTGCCATGCCGTAAAATTACAAGCCAAGAATGAAAATGTAAACAAAAATCATTGACACTAAATATATTACCAAAAATATAAACGCATTGATAGATCTACCGGCCTATCTTGTATTGGGACTTGATTGGGACTCTCTATACTCGACATTGTATTTATTACCTATCTTTTATGACACTCTGGTGGTTAAGTCTGTATAAAGTACTGACTGACACAAATAACCTAAACAGATCGACAGCCCTATCGACGTAATACATTATTTGTCGCGGGTATTAACATACACATAGTAAAGTACTTAGGTATAGGGACCTAGGTAGAATAAAATAATAGTATGTAGGTGCCTACTCATATAAGTAATTAGTAGGTACCGGATTACTTTGTAAATACATATTATCAATTTCATTCGAGGATGGTTCATTGAGTCCAAATTCGATACGTCTACGTTTATTGGTGCAGTGACCCTGTGACCACCTTGCTGCTCCATCATTAGACCCTTACCACCGATTTTCTACCAACTACTCCGCGAGACCTATCCAACGAATCCCAATTCGGTAGATATGTCTAAGTTTATTGGTGCAGTGATACTGTGACCATCTTCCTACTCTATCATCAGGCCCTGATCACCATTTTTTACCAACTACTCGTCGAGACCTATCCAACGAGTCGAAACGGTTCTGTATTCCCTGATTCTCCTTATCAATACTTTTTCTTTCTTTTTCTTACCTTATTGTCCCACTGCTGGGCAAAGGTCTCCTCCATAACTATCCACATATCCCTGACGTGAGCAATTTCAGACCAATTCTTTTTAAATGCGTCTACGTCATCATGCCAACGTTTTTTAAGCCTTCCCCGAGGATGATGCCCATCCTTCAGCACCAATTGCATGACAACTTTGTCCTATCTGTCTGTCTTCATCCAATAAATACGTCCCACCCAATCCCACTTGATCCTGGCAGCATTTTTCCTACATCGGCAATTCCTGTTTTGGAACGTATATCTCTATTTCGAACTCGATCGGTCAACCAAAGAATATATGCGGTCAACTTAATGCCCAGCACGCTACGTTCCATCGCCCTTTGGCAGACCTTGAGTTTGCACTTTTGATTTTCATTACGTGACCAAATTTGAGTACGGTAAGTTAGGATGGGAAGAATACATACGACGATGAGTTTTCGCTGGAAACATATTGAAATGTCGCCTTTCATCAGCGTTTTCATGGACCAGTAGCTCTTCTAGGCATTATTGACACGCCTTTCGATCTCTATTTCTTGCCTGTTCTCAAATGAAATTTGCTAGATATATATACTCATCGACATATTGTATATCCTGCTCATCCACTCAATCTCATCCAGTCAAAAGTGATGACTAAAAGCGTGAAACACAGGTTAGTTTCACGCTTTTAGTCATCACTTTTGACTTTGACTGATTCAACCTTATCAATACATCAACAACATCAACAGGTATAAAAAAAACCCTCGACGGGTGAACGAACTCTTAAAATCTATCTGTCTACTAACTAGGTACTCGTCAAGATTTAAGGTGGGTACTACATTTAATGAAGCCGAGTTTCTGTTATGTACCACCTACCTGGTTGTTCCCATGCAGACTCTGATTATCATTTTTCTATCTACAGTAAGTAACTCGTAGCAACCTGTTCAACGAGTCCAAATTCGGTGGGTCTACGTTTATTGGTGCAGAGATCCCGTGACCACCTTCCCGTTCCGTTATCAGACCCTGATATCCATTTTTCTAGCAACTACTTACTCGTCGAGACCTATCCAACGAGCTCAATGTCGGTGGGTTGACGTTTATTGGTGCAGAGATCCCGTAACCACCGTCCTGCTCCAACATTAGACCTTAATCACCATTTTTCTAGAACCTACTCGTCGAGTCGTACATTAAAGATAAAAATAAAAAAATCCAGAAAAGACTGATATAATTATGAAAAATAATAATTATGAAAACTTTCAATTTGTAAATGTTCACCCATATAAGTATAAGAAATTTCATTATTTGATAGGTATTGGCACACTACTACAGTGATGAGTATAAAATTGTTGTTATAAATAAATATAATACAAGAAGTGTAAAACAGCGAAGTGTGACAGCACCAGCAGCAGTAGCTATTGACAGCTGGCTGGCTGACAGTTCAATTCGACATCAGTGACTTCAGTGAGACGCCATCTTAGGACGCCATGTTGAATGTAGATATAAAATAAATGATAATTATAATTAAAATTACTACAATAATAGTAATTTAAACGAAATATTTATATTTTTCCCGGATTCTATGGAATTTTCTCGATTTTTTGAGGTAGTGTACATATTCCTAGCCCATTTTGCAACAACTCCTTTCAATTAGATAGTCTAAGTAAGGTTTTACTAAGGAATTAATAATATTGTATACACTATATATTTTGGAAAACATCGAACATTGCCATAAAGTAGGTATACCTAAAATTGAAGCAAGTTTTCCTCGTACTCTGTCCAAGTGGTCCCTCCAAATTAGGTGACTGTCTAAGACAAGACCCAGATATTTTTCTGACTGCACTTTCGTTAGTGGCTCTCCACAAATGGTTAGATTAGGATATTCATTTTTTTTTTCGCACTAAAAACCATGTAATTAGTTTTTGTTACATTTATGGTAAGTAGATTAGATTGAAACCAGCTATTTAGTATGCAGACTTGCAGAGGTCACTTTGTGCTTCACTCACAATGTTTCCAATCTTAGTACCGAAATAAGCTGGTATCATCTGCGAAAAGTGTCCCCCTTCAGCCCTAGATATTTAATGCCATTAATATATATAAGGAATAGCAGAATTCTGGGACCATTTCCCAGAATGGATCCTTGTGGAATTCCAAAGGTAATTAACTGTTGATTATCTATTCAATATTATCTATTTTAACTATCTGAAATCTATTCGATAAGTATGATTGAAATATTTGATAGGCAGTTTTCCTTATCCCTATTTTGTACAATTTATCCAGTAGCAATTGATGACTTATAGTATCACACCAAACCCACACACATCAGTTACGAGTGGAGGTCAATAATAACAATTTCAAATTATAATTAATGCTAGAGAGTACAGACGTACTTATACAAGTATAAATTATAAAAGTATTAGTAAGTATAAAAAGCCCGACTGCGAACAAACAAAATAGGACCATTTTGTTTGTTCGCAATCACATTATACATACCTACTTACATAATACGTAGCATAATAATGTATAGGTACATATATTTTAACTCGTCTCGTTAAGACCTTTCATTTGGATCTATTCCACTTTGATCACCTGGGTGATATCACCTGGGTGATTAAAGTGGAACAAGTTATTCCACTTTGGTCACCTCGGAATCAAATCACCTGGGTGATTTGATTCCGAGGTGATCAAAGCGGAATAAATTGTTCCACTCAAATCACCCAGGTGATTTGATTCCGAGGTGATCAAAGCGGAATAAATTGTTCCATGTTAATCACCCAGGTGATTTGATTCCGAGGTGATCAAAACGGAATAAATTGTTCCATGTTAATCACCCAGGTGATCAAAGTGGAATAGACCTTCATTTGATACTCATATTGATGTTTTTGGAACAATAAAAAAAACACAAAATGGGGCTGGCCGCCGACATTATTTTTTTTTGGAAAAATATATAAGTACCTAGCTTGTCACTCTCACAACTAAGACGAATCTAACGACATATTATAGGTCACTTTCCATCACGCCGTTTAGGATGTAGGGCGTGCCAAAGAAATAGACATACTTATATACATACATAAATACTCTCGAAAAACATAACCCTCCGCCTGGGGCATTCGGGCAAAACGAGTGTCCCGTGTCGTTATCCGACGGAAAAGAGTTTAGATTTTACCTGAAATTAGATCAAACTTGTTGATTTTTGATGTTTTAGTAGGTATACATACATTGCTCGGCGCATAGGATTCTTATTAGTTAGATGTGTACATGAGGGCATCGTTGGAAAACGTCCATATGGAATAAATTATTTTTCATGTGGTGCAGGCCAGGCGCCAGTGTGTTGTTGAATTACCAAGCGGCTGGCGACAAAACACGGTCAGATTTCCGTTAATATCCGTAACATGACGCGCGGCGTCTCGAGGTATTCTTATTTCGATGCGTTGGTTACTTTGCACGCGCAAATTCACATGGTATACAGATTCATAGAAACACGTTGGGTACCTAAGTATAAGTATACATTGCTACCTGCAAGTGGGTTCGATCCTGGTTCAGCACCTAAACAATGCCCTAAACCAAAGCTTAGGTACCCCTAGAAAAGTGATAGTCATTGTTTGGGTGGTCTAGGGCAGATGTGGTTCACCACAGCTTCTTACCAAACGGGATGAGCTGCATTACTGCAGATGTGTATTGTGACAAACTGAACACAATGATGGAAAAGCTCGCATGTCTCCCACCAGATTTGTCAATCGCTCTTTTACGCTGCTCCTGCACGACAACGCGCGACTTCATACTGCACAGCAGACGATCTCGAGAGGCAGTACAAAATGCCTTTGAATAATTTGTTGCCTCCCCGTCCAGAAGATTTCTTCAATAAGGACATCAATAAACTGCCGCTGCGTTGGCAAAGATGCATCGAAAGCATGGGTGATTCCTTAAATTAATAGAAATAAAAAATATAAAAAGAATACTTACCTTAACTTATTTCTAAGAAACGGCAATTTCATGGGTAAAGATCTACATATATTACGTATTAAAGATAGTACTTAACACATATGTATATATGTAATTTAATTAATAGTTGGTAGCTGCTTATTATTATTTACTAAAGATATCGGACAACATAGATCCATTCTGTTAGTAAAACCTATTCTAAAGCTTACGCTGTGTTAGTACCTAATAACTAGTTGTGATCTGGTCCTTTGGGGAGTTCCCAGATCAGTGCTGTCCGGCCTTGTTGCTATCTCATTTAGGCTGCTGCTGGGGCTGCCTCGCAATTATGAGCTAGGTACTTACCTAGTACCTACACGTTGGAGGAGGAAGAACAATATTAAAGAAGTTACTCTGAGGTTTAAGATAATGGACTGTTAACGTCCATAACCGGGGTTATGGAGGTGGTGAACAGGAAAAAATAGGGTACCTAATCGATTGTTTGCTGGATTTTTTTTTTTTTTTTTAAATTGAACCGACTTCAATATCACTGAAAAGTATAAAATAATTTAAATATTATTGAAGTTGGTGTTAGCTTACCGGCTGTGTATATTTGGCACCAACTTCAATAATATTTAAATTATTTTATACTTTTCAGTGATATTGAAGTCGGTTCAATTTCTTTTTAAAAGATTTTATTTTAAACTTTTTAGTGATATTTTCATATACTTATAAAAATTTAAACATCGAAGACCGTAAAATGATCTAGGTAGGTTATGATCACATTATCGTCTACATAGTTTTACATAATTCATGTTTCTTCAGAAAAAAATATCCGGTCGTAATGAACTTTGCATGGAATCATCATAGTAGTTTACTCACTCGAATAAAAAAATAATCATCGAAATCGGTTCATAATTGTCAGAGCAATGTAATGGAGAACATCAGTTTTATGGTTTTTACCAGATAAATTCCTCCACATCGTTCATGGTCCTCCAGGAAATTCTTATCCGATTGTGATAAAATTCATACAGATTCAATACAGTGGTTACTTCTTTCGAATAAAAAAAGAATAATTGAAATTGGTAAATATTTGCCAGAGTTATGACCATTTTTGTCCTTAAAAAACGACATAAAGTCATCTATATAGGCTTTCCTGCAGCTTTCCTGCGCAGTCACCATTCTTGTTTACGTGTTATGGGACCCAATCAAAGGATGGAAAAAAGATTTTTTCAAATCGGTTCATAATTGCAAGAGTTATGCGCGAACATACATAAAAAAAAGTATATAAGTACAGACGAATTGAGAACCTCCTTCTTTTTTGAAGTCGGTTAATAGACGGATGTCTTTATTTTGGTGGTGATCTTGAACCTAAAACATATTAGATTATTGTAATCTGCTTACAACTGTTTTGATACGGGACCCTGGCTTACGGGAGTAACAGTGGCGGGAATGAGTGGTGGGATTAGTCAAAAAGTGTTTTGATATTAGTGTAAAATAATTTTAAGGAAAGGTAACAATTATTGTTACCTTTCACATCAGTTTCACTTTATTTTTGGTAATTATACTTTATACTTTTACATACAAATAAAGTATGTGAAAATACTTTATTTTCAACCTTTACTGTGATGCGTAAAACAAAATACCTACTCATTATGGGTACTTAACTATTTAACGGTACACAGTGTACCGTTAAATAGTTAAGTAAGTAAGAGTTTTTTCAGCAATGAATCTAAAGTGGCGAGAAGAGAGAAATAGAGCGTCAATAAATTTGAAACCCCTTGTAGCCCGCCAAAAATTAAGTACATACATTTTTGCACCGCCTATGTATGTTTATTTTTCGGTTTTTTTGGTCCGGGCGAGCCCACTTGTCATTACGAGCGTTATAAAAACCTAACCACTCAACCGATTTGCATTCTGTAAATGTAGTTTTGATGAGAAATGTATTAACTATTCAATAGATGACACATATATACGTTTTTGTGAGATATAAATATAGTTTTTCAAAGGGAAAGTCAAAAATAGATGGGTTTTAGATGGGTTTTGGTCAAGGTCGATTTTTCTTTTTCTGGGTTTGATTTTGAGGGTGGAATATCAACCCCCACACTAAGAAAGAACTAAACTATGCACTAAAACTCCTAATTATACTAGTTTCGAATAAAAATCTGTAAAAATCAACAATTTTATGTCCTCGCGTGATTCACGGGAGTGGTGACGTCACGGGAGTACAATTTGTAACGATTTTTTTATGGGTTATTATTACTTTTTTTCTATATAATGTCGTTATTATCGATTCAATATGTAATTATGATGTATTTATGATGTATATACATTGATTTAAAGCCAATTTATATGAAATATACGTATATATTCGCAACGCCATAGTCTAAACCACGAGAGGTTACACCCTTTTTTCCGATCTCAAAAAAGATGTTTATATGATAGAATTCGCGGTACCTAACATCGGTTTAGGCGTATAATGGCAGATTCTCAAAATGGCAGATGAGTCTACAAATGCCACATTCTCAAAATGTCAGATTCTACAAATGCCACATTCTCAAAATGGCAGATTCTACAAATGCCACATTCTCAAAATGGCAGATTCTACAAATTCCACATTCTCAAAATGGCAGATTCTACAAATGCCACATTCTCAAAATGGCAGATTCTACAAATGCCACATTCTCAAAATGGCAGATTCTACAAATGCCACATTCTCAAAATGGCAGATTCCATACAATGTATTCATCTCGAAATTACGTACTTTTCCTTCGTTTCCCGCGTTCCCTCGACCCGTTTACCGGACAGGCCGCGACGAAGGTTTCAAATGTTGCAACGTCTGGCGCGGCCCGTCACAGCCTGTGCTGAGCTTAGAGGAGATACCACTGGAGCGTTTGTTGTCCGTGGTACCACCAGTAGAACCACCAGTGGTACCACGGACAATTTTTTTTGTCCGTGGTACCACTGGGGTACTACGGACAACTCCGTGGTACCACCAGAGATGTACTACTGGTGGTACCACGGACAACAAACGCACTGGAGAGAGCATGATGCGCTAACCCCTCTGCCAAATTGTTGTTTATATGTTCAGGTCATTCTTTATTTGTGTGCGTATATTTTTGAATGTGTTGCGAGTTTATTATAGATAGATAGATAGAGAACTCTTTATTGCACACCAAGAAGTATAGAAAACAAAGAAGTATAAAGAAAATATACAATGGTATACATTGGGCGGTCTTATCGCAAGTTGCGGTTTCTTCCAGACAACCTTAGGATGGAAAGGAACGATCAGCTAACAAAAGAAGGTAGCCAATGGTGTACAGAAAACAAAATAAAATAAAATGAGGATAAGTTATAAATCTACATGTAATTTAGATAATAATATATAAGATAAATATTATATATACCTACATTGAAATAAATAAATATATATATAATATTTATATATCTATATATTCGATAATATACATAAAACACAATATAACATAGTTTATCTATGGTGAGGAAATAAGTAATACTATAAAATATATTATGATAGTATAGAGGTGATATCGTGGATGAAAAAAAGAAAAAAAAAAATTAAAAAAAAAAGTCATGGCTAGGAGACCAAGAAATATTTCTTCAGGAGCCTTTTAAATGTAACTAATGACTCGGCACGTCTAATTGTCAAAGGTAGACTATTCCACAGTTTGACAGCACGAACTGAAAAAGAGTTACCGTAATATGCTGTGGAATGCGATGGAATTTTAAGGATTAAATTCTCTGACGATCTTTAGGAACGAGAATGCGATTCATGTAGGTATATGAAACGATCTTTAAGATAGGAAGGGGTAAAGGGATTAAATAAAATGTTGTATAAGAGAGACAGAATGTGTAGATTACGGCGAAGCCGAATTGGAAGCCATTTAAGCTTAGCACGAAATTCCGAAACGTGATCAAATTTCCGTAATCCGAATATGAATCTGATACAGAAGTTTTGCAGTCTTTCAAGCTTATTAAGTTGATCTTCTGTAAGGTCAAGGGAACAGGCATCAGCATAGTCTAGGATAGGCAGAAGAAGAGATTGAGCAAGTGAAATTTTAGTAGAGACAGGCAAAAAGTTACGAAGTCTTCGTAAGGACCCCGCTGAAGCAAACAGCTTACGGCTGACTTCCTGTAATTGGGGCTTCCAGGATAATTTCTGATCAATAAATATCCCGAGATCCTTAACCTTATCTGCAAAAGGAAGATTTACACCTTCGAATTATTATAGTGTGGGCATGCGTGAAATTGTAGCTGTGTGTGTTTACTTCGCCTCCCGCATCCCGCAAAAGTGCCACGAAAAATTTGTTCAGGGAATCGACGCGATACTAGCTCCATTCTAATTACTCTGAGGTGCTGACAGTTCCCACGGCGCGAGGCCGCCATCCAGTGATACCAAGTGCATGGCTACGTGTGAGTTCGGTCGCAAACAAAATGAATGAGCCAATACGGCGCGCGCGCGCGTGCCCTCGCCGGCCCGACAGGTCCCACGTGCCGCGCCATGCTCCCGTTGGATCGGGCGGGCGACGGTGGGCAGCCGTGGGCTTCAACGAATGCGATGAGTCCCATGGCCTGCCGGCCCAGCCTGGCGAGGTCTGGCCCCTTGGAGAAACGGGGCCTGGGACCGTGGCATTAACCGTTACAGTTACAGGAAAATGTGTCTAGGACCTAGGTTCCCAAACTGTGGGTCGCGACCCACTGGTGGGTCGCGAGCGAATATTAAGTGGGCCCTGAAAACCCGACCGATCGGGCTTACAGCCGGTCCGCCATTGAGGGAGGGGTGCGGGCGCGGGCGCGCGCGCCCGTTGCGGTGGCGCTCGCGTTCGATGACTGCGAGCGGAGAGGAGCGAGCGGGAGTCGGGACAGGTGGCAAAATGCATTTCGTGTAAAGTGGTGAGCCTAAGTCGGACGTCTTTTGTTTTTGTGATATTTTTTAACCCCCGACCAAAAACGAGGAGAGTTATAAGTTTGACGCCTATGTCCGGAAGTCTGTCTGTCTGTCTCTATGTATGTCTATCTGTGGCATCGTAGCGGTCCAACCAGTGAATGGATTTGAATGCGGTTTTATTTATTTGTTTGAAGACCATCAGCTCCTTTCCGTGTCGAGAAAAAAATTAAAATAAAAAAAGTTTATTTAGGGTAAGTAGGTACGAGGTATATTGTATAAAATTACTACTATTAGGCCGAAAAATCTGAAATTTAGAACATATGTAAATCCGATGATACTAAATAAAACGGTAACCTTCACCAGGGTCTGATGATGATCAGCAAGAATGGGGTAGCAGGATCTCGGCCCCAATAAACCTAGACCCATCGAGTTTGGGCTCGTTGGATAGGTCTCTACGAGTAGTTGCCAGAAAAATGGTGATCAGGGTCTGATGATGGAGCAGGAAGGTGGTCACGGGATCTCTGCACTAATAAACGTAGACCCACAGAGTTTGGGCTCGTTAGGTAGGGTCTCGACGAGCAGTTGCTAGAAAAATGCTAATCAGGGTGTGATGATGGAGCAGGAAGGCAGTCACGGGATCTCTGTACCAATAAACTTAGACCAGCCGAGTTTGGGTTCCTTGGATAGGTCTCGATGAGTAGTTGCCAGAAAAATTGTGTTCAGGGTCTGATGATGGAGCAGGAAGGTGGTCACGGGATCTCTGCACCAATAAACGTAGACCCACCGAGTTTGGGCTCATTAGGTCGGTCTCGACGAACAGTTGCTAGAACAATGGTAATCAGGGTCTGATGATGGAGCAGGAAGGCAGTCACGAGATCTCTGTACCAATAAACGTAGACCAACCGAGTTTGGGCTCGTTAGGTAGCTTTCGACGAGTAGTTGAGTTGTTGCTAGAAAAATGGTGATCAGGGTCTGATGATGGAGCAGGAAGGTGGTCACGGGATCTCTGCACCAATAAACTTAGACCCACCGAGTTTGGGCTCATTAGGTAGGCCTCGACGAACAGTTGCCAGAACAATGGTAATCAGGGTCTGATGATGGAGCAGGAAGGCAGTCACGAGATCTCTGTACCAATGAACGTAGACCAGCCGAGTTTGGGCTCTTTAGGTAGGTTTCGACGAGTAGTTTCTAGAAAAATGGTGATTAGGGTCTTATGATGGAGCAGGAAGGTGGTCATGAGATCTCTGCACCAATAAAGGTAGACCCACCGAGTTTGGTCACGTTAGATAGGTCTCAACGAGTTGTTTTGTGGCACAAGTTTAATGAAGGTAAAATAAGTTTTTTCAAAGAAAATTATTGGACATGAAACCGTCAAAAAACATTGTTTCAATTTTTTTATTTTATTGAAAAAACTTCGCACGCCTCGTACCTCTAGGCTAAGTCTTCCCCAATGGTGTGAGGCTTTCCTGCTCTGGCGATCCTTAAGCTGATGAGGTAATGTTACCGTCGATTAAAGATGCTGTTGGAGCGATGTTTGGAGAAAATAAATTAAAGGAAATCGAGTGCATACCACTGTCAAATAATACTGTTGCACGACGAATCGACGAAATGGCTGAATGGGCAGAAGACGAATTTAATTAACACAGAGACTAGGGAATCTGAGCGTTACCAATATTGCCATTTTTAAGACAGCCAAGAGGTGGGTCCCGAATTTGGCAGTTTTTGTTAGGTGGGTCGGATCCCAATCAAGTTTGGGAACCACTGGTCTAGGAGACCATCCATAACTGTTTGAGATATTCTCAACTGAATTCGCAGATTTTAGAATAAATGAACAGTTAACGAAAAAATGCTAACATATAAAAAAACGATCCTATTTCATGTAGGGATCTAAATCTATGGGGCCAAAGATAAAACCGCCAAAAAAAAACAAAGATAATCGCTTTTCCCATACATTTCGGTAAAAATCAAACATCTACATTGGCCAAAAATAGGTAAGAATAAAGCAATATTTTTATTATCATTATGTTTATTATTTATCAATGTTTTATAATACTAATCAACAATGATATTGACCAGTAGTAATATGGGAAATAAAAATTGTCCCATGTTAATAATAAAGCAGTCAGTAAGTAGAAGGGCAAAAAAAATACTGGTAGTAAAAATGTTACTAACCTGTGTTACTAGGTAACGAAGGAAAAGTACGTAATTTCGAGATGAATACATTGTATGGAATCTGCCATTTTGAGAATGTGGCATTTGTAGAATCTGCCATTTTGAGAATGTGGCATTTGTAGAATCTGCCATTTTGAGAATGTGGCATTTGTAGAATCTGCCATTTTGAGAATGTGGCATTTGTAGAATCTGCCATTTTGAGAATGTGGCATTTGTAGAATCTGCCATTTTGAGATTGTGGCATTTGTAGACTCATCTGCCATTTTGAGAATCTGCCATTATACGCCTAAACCCTAACATCTAAACAGCTGTAAAAATAGATATAAACTAATTATTTACTAACACTTACCCATTAAATACACATAAATTCACAACACAATAACATAAATCACCGCACGTCACCATCACAACAACACGCCCGACCCGCGCGAGCGTCACGTTACAGACTGAATTTATGACATAAACAATTCACTCAACGAATGAATGAAGCTTCTATTCTACAGATAATGTACTAAAGAACTGTTTGAAATACAGTTGCCATGCAATAACTAACTTAAATTTTTTACATCAAAGTTTATATTCCGTTAACGCCCGTTGATGCAAATACGAGCCAACGGGCCCCAGCGTACATTTTTTTTTCGCGTTTTTTTTTTATTCCGATTTGAGCCAACGGGCTCCAAGGAATTGTTTATTTATTTAAAGTTTAATTGTCAAACCAGCTTTGAACATTTAAAGATAACAAAAAATTTATAGCATGTGCTAAAAGCACACAAAAATACGTTTTTAAAGCAATAAAAACATAAAGTTTGAAAAATACTTTTTTTCTTCCAAATACTTTATTTTTTTCCTATCCAAACCATTTTATACTTTTTTTTTGTCAAAAAAAGTTGGCAACCCTAGTTATAGTAGGTATAGCAGTTTTCACTTATTTTTTACAATCAGAGATGGCGCTAGTAGGTACTAAACATAGTAATACCACAGTGTACAAAATACACAAAATACCATGGTAATCATCGATATACTATTTAGATAGTATATCTATGATGGTAATACAATTTTTTATTTATTTACAGCAATGATATTTCACTAAATATAATTGATGTACATGTACAGTAGGTATGTGTTATTGAATTTTCTGTTATATCATACATAACTTACGATACTTGTAACCATGATGAATCCAGACATCTCATTTAAAAACATCGGGTCATTAAAAGTTGATAAACCCTTTGATTGTTTAGGTTTTGACGACTATGTTGTTATATTTGTAAAAAAATGTATTAGCTGTAAGCTTCGTAATGCAAAGACGAATCACAAACACCTCATTTTTCAAAATCTAATATGAATATTGGATCCATTTGGTCCACTATTTTACATTGCCGGCTACGTTATTAATCCTATAGCCTTCTACTGCAACGTGGGGGACAACATAGACGCCCTTGCGGGTCTGGATGGCGTAATCATGTACTTACATGTACTTATTGCTTCGGATCGAGAGTCATGGAAGGAAAAAGAGGAGGGCTTTGCTCATCTTTGGGACATAGTAGCAGCCCCGGATCTACGATTTTTTCGAACCGGGGCAGAAACGTCATAGCCCACGCCCCTCCCTTCAGCGTTTGAGAAATTACTTGAAAAAACTGAAATCTCAAATCGCATGTTCACTTATGGTGTGGGTCTGTGTGGCGCCTTTTTCTTACAAGTCGAAGGTGAGCCAACCAGGCTTCCGTATGCTAGGCGCTTTATGGAGAAAGTTTTTTATTTTTAATCATATTATTTATGATTTTGGCGCCCCCTGAAACTTCCGCCCGGGCCCGGTGCCCCGGTTTTCAATTAAAATCGTTTGACGACCGAACGTTACGTGCGCTAACCCCTACTCTCATTATTTTGTGCCCGTACCGCCTGCACGGATATTGCGCCAGGGCCGGCTCGTGCAAGCGATTATCGTCTTATAAGTGATACACCATCGGTGACCGCAAGAGTACCTATGTAAAATCGTAAAATAGATCTGCCGCCGCCTGTCGACATCCCATAATATTACACATACCTACTATGTATGTATTACTTATCATAAAATCGAAATCTGGTTTGTTGCTATGCCATTGAAGAACGTTATAGCTATTTCTATCTGCCTACGCACATTTATTTAACTATCGATGATTACTATAAAACAAGACATGGGAAAAAACTCACACCTTCATTGGCGATAATTGCACCTATGCTGTGGCCGATCGGCTGTAAGTGCTGTAACTATTTTAACATCCGAAACAAATCCATTCGCATTTTTAAAATGCGTTGAAGATCATAATTTGTATACCTACAGATATGCAGATGGGTAGGTTGGTCGGTAGGATGGATGGTAGGTAGTAGTCTAAACAACTGTGAAAGTCGTCAAAATTACCTATTGGACATAACTTCGCTTGACGCTAGATAATTGCATGCAAAACAAAAGTAGAAAAAAATTACAAACATTATATTCTTTTAGGTGAATATTTCATAACTAGCCGACCCGCGCAGCTCCACCCGCGCTCTTTTTACGACAGCAAAATTTTTAATAGCATACATTTGCGTTGAATAGGCATACCTCATTTTTTAAAGTTAAAAACTTATTACTTTCCTTCCGAAGCACGAAAACGCTTAATTCAAATAGCATTAAACGGTCACCCATCTACGTAATGACCTTGCCTAACGTTGCTTAACCTGATCGATTGCCACCATATTGATAGCAACTGTCTATGAGTGACTCCATATAATTATTTAGTATGAAAAATTTATAAAATCGGAGCACGCGTATAAGTAACCAAGTAATATTTTGACTTTAATCCCCTCTCCCAAGAGAACCGTGTTGGATTACGGGCTAATAAAGTATCCTATGTCCTACCCATGACCTACCGGAATCCGGCGCTTTCATTTGAAAGTTTCATCTCATTGAATGCTTTTGGTATTTTTGGCTGGCCATGATACAGATAGACAATGATTATAGTTTTCTTCTTCAGTATAGTATAAAAACTGGGGGCCCGTTGGCTCGAATCGTATCAACAAAAAACCGCGCAAAAAAAATAGGCCCGGGCTTCAAAGGGAGAATGGCCTCCAAAAATAATTTTCAAAATATCTTTAAAGTACAGAATTGGACCTGTTACAGTTTTATTACACACATCAAAAGTGTCTAGGGATCAACATATATTTTTGCAATAACTTTTCTCCTGATTGATATTAATTAAAATTTTCTTTAAGGATTCATCAAATAAAGTGTTTTCGTTTGTCACAGTAACGATAAACCAAGTCACCTTTGCATTAATAAAGAAATTTGCCATTTTCCTAATAAAGGGATTTTTGACATTTGAACCACTAACACAAAAGTTCGAAAAAAAGACTGAAATAACAGTTTTCTTTAAAATTTTATTGGGTAACTTAAACAATTAATAATCCGTGTTTCTACCGCGAACACTAACAACACAAGAACATCGGTTTGGCATACTCAAAATGAGTTCATCCAAATCACGCTGTGGAATGGCCGCCCATGTTCGTTGCAACAACAAAAAAAGGTCTTCTTGCGACTGGATACCCTCCATATTCGGCAGAGCTCTTCTCTGTAGCATATCCCATGCATGCTCAATCGGGTTCAAGTCTGGCGACTGAGCAGGCCAGGGCAGGACATTGATGTTAGCTGCGGCGAGAGTCTGTCTTACAACTCTTGCGGTGTGCGGTCGTGCATTATCATGCATTAACTGAAATAAGGGACCGATTTGCACTTGTAGAGGAACGATGACGTCTGATACAATCGTCTCAGCATAAATTTGAGCGTTGAGGTTGCCTCTGATCCAAATCAACTCAGTTCTTCCGCCGATCCAAATACCCGCCCATACCATGATGGTTCCACCACTATAAGGATGGACTTCCTGGCAGGATTTTAATCGCTGTTGGCGTCCAGGGGTTCTCCAGTGTCGTATACGTCTTGTATCCGGTCTCATACCAAAACGAGACTCATCAGAAAAGCACACGAAACGCCATTGTTCTTCTGCCCATTTTTTTGCCCAAAAATGCTTGATCCCTAGACACTTTTGATTTGTGTATAAGTAAGTAAGTATAGACAATGACTAAACTGGAATGTAGAAGGGATACGATGCTGTTGAACAATAAGATAACATATTTAAAAAAAAAATGGTAAGTAAAAGAGAGAATAGAAAGACAGGAAAAGTAAAAATGATTTCTAGAATAATGATATGACGACGCAATTGAGGGGAAACGTGGAAATGCCCGCGACATAGCTTAAATACTCTTTAATAAGTATTGCTTACATATTATATGTATTTGTAGGTTTTCGTTGTCTGGTTAGGTAAGTACCATATTAATATTAGGTACCAGGCACTTCCTAGTTTTGAATCAAAAGGTCGTATGTGGATAGTCCCACACCACATCGAACACACAAAACACAAAAGCCTTACATACCTACACATAACAGAAAAGTCATTGTATGTTGACAGTCTAGCACTGGCTGCTGGCTACCCGAACTCGAACGTTAAGCTTCGGTTTCTGAAGATCAAGATCTAATCAGACGAGGTGATCCTAAATTGCGTGATGGATTTCGGCTTTATAATATATCTTTAGATTCGTCTCAATTGTGGGAGTGACATATTATACCTACCATCGATATACTAATACCTACATAATATTTTTTCAATAAAAGACATTAAAATATGAGTATCAAATGAAAGGTCTTGACGACTCAACAAGAAAAGTTGAAATATACCTACCTGTTTATACATGTGTAAACGTATTATGATAATGTAATTTAAATCCATTTGGTTGGTTCGCAGTAGAGCTTTTTATGCTTTATACTTATTTCAATTTAACGTAATAAAAGTACTTACTTACGTATAATTATTCTATCAGTGGTAGTAGTTGCATGCGACCTTGCTAATGGCGAATACAGAGTGTTAAAAAACGTGTCGGGTCCTTGAGGTATTATTTGGTCTATCAATACGATTAAATGTATATAACTCATTTCTTGAATACCTCAATTGTTCCAGAAAAACTAATGCAATCTTGTGTTTCTGGTACAAATTAGGAAAAAAAATGAAAGATCCAACAAATGAGTTAGGTACGTACATGTGTTTGTATTGATATACTTATCGCGGAGCGATGCTAAAGGGAGGATCCTCCGACCGAGCGAGGTGTGATGCTCGGCTAGGGCCGAATCCCCCAACGGGAAGACTGAGAAGAACCGGCAAGAAACTCAGTAGGGTGATGCACGTCGTTGAGGTCGCATACGTACGACCCTTCGGCCTCGCCGGCGAGACCGGTATCTGATAGCTAGTGTAGCATACGGTTGTCGGGGAGGGTTCGGCGCATCCCTGTCCAATAGGACCGTCATGGGGTCAGGAGGGTCGAGCAGTACGTGCCGTGGTCTGCGGCGCGAGTCAGAAGGACTAGGGGCGTAATCGGCGCGGTTGTTGTTGGGATGTTGTATATATACTCAATGTACTTCAAAACTTCGCTTGCGCGATTCAGGAACATCTTTATTTTGTACTCTCATATGTAGTAGTAGGTTGCTACATCACTCCCCCCGAAGACTGGAAGTTCTCGTCCTTGCGTTCCAGTCGCTATGCCAATGCCACTTGCCAGTGTGCGTAGTCCCAGTGCGACGGGGCTGATGCTGCGTAGTCCTCAGTGAGTCGAGGTGTGCAGTGCGTACGGCTGGCTGCAGCTTGACGAACCGGTTTTGAGGTAAGCGCTCTTCTTACGTGGATCGGCTGTCGGTGCAGGGGTGCTGTGCTACGTTGAGGCCGAAGGTCTGACCAGGCTTGCATCTGCTACAAGGCGGTGGTCGTCCGATGACGCATACTGGCTGGCTTGTGACTCGCTGGTTGTTATTTTGCTGGAGACTTGCTATGGGGAGAGAGTGATGGCGAAGCTTCGACGGCTGCGTTGATGTTCGATGCGAAGGCTGCGTTGATCACGTCGGGGTCACCAATATCGGGAGCGATGCTAAAGGGAGGATCCTCCGACCGAGTGAGGTGTGATGCTCGGCCAGGGCCGACTGTATACTTGCCTATGTTATATTGTCCCGTTGAACACTTCGACGACTAGCAGCTGAACAGGCAGCTGATTTATGTATTAATGACAATGCCGCCACGATGGATCTTTCCACAGATCCCAGTGATCTGTTACCGCTAACCCCGTGACACTTCCTCATAGGCCGTCCACATAATTATCTTCAATCAGCCAGCTATGAAACCCATTCCACGAATAGACTCAATCGTTATGAACATGTTGAACAACTACGCCAACATTTTTGGAACAGATGGAGCAAGGCATGTCTCAAAACTCCAACCGAGGACTAAATGGCACACCAATGTCGAATTTCTAAAGAAAAACAGTCTCGCTGTCTTAAAGGATGATAATCTTTCTCCGTTAAAGTGCCGAATGGGTCGTGTCACACCGATGGTCATCCGAGTTACTGATATCCGGACCGCAACTGGAGTTATAAGAAAAGCTGTTACTAAGATTTGTCTTCTTCCTCAAGATGAAGACTAGCGATTTGTTTGAATACGAGCTCCCAACGCCTGGGGGCATGTTTAGTATCATCCGTTTTATATAATTAGTCTATGTTAAAAGTTTTTTTTTTTTGTTTTTTTTTTTATGGCAATTGTTTTGAACATTATGCCAATGTCAAGTTAAGATGTTAAAAGTTATTTGATCTCTGTGGCATTATATACATACTCTTTGCAATTTTGCATAAGTAAAAGTTGGTATGGACCAAAAAGGTAAAAATTATGGTGAGATTTCGTCTGTCTGTCTGTCTCTCTAGAGGAACCACTGACGCTATCGTTTTGAAACTTGGAATAGTTTTAGATCTTAATGATTTCTGATACTTACGCGAATATTACACATTGAAATGAAACTAATTTTACGGATTATATCGCGGTTTATTTTTGATTTTATTTTCCGGACGTTTCGAATACTTTACAGCATTCATGGTCACGGGCGGACTGAGGTGGTAGCTGTCCATATGTCATAGTTGTCTTAGGGTACCCTCAGGTCTTCTAATTATTATTGTTAGTCCGATCTACGCAGAAAGAGCTTACAGTATCTTGAGGTCTTGCAGTGGAATGCTTGTCTTTGGATTTGACTATGTTTATCACGGGATCCCAAGCTGGAGGTAGCACCCAGCCATCTTCTCTATTGAAATTTGGATGCTTTTTAATTTCAATAGCCTCACGAATCATCCTTGGTAGGTAGCGCTGTTCTTTTGCGAGGATTTGGGGTTGGTCAAATCTAATATAATGACGGGTGCGATCCTGAACATGTTCACAGACTGCAGACTTCGTATAGCGTCGATGTTTAACGTCAGCTATATGTTCTTTTACACGGGTTTTTACCGATCTTTTTGTTTGCCCGATGTATGAGAGCCCACAGTCACAATCCAGTTTGTATACTCCTGCATCTTGTAGAGGTATATGGCACTTGACTGATGGTAAAAACTGACTAATCTTCTTTGGTGGCTTGAAAAATGTTTTAATTGAAGCTCACTTTAAGATATAGGAGTGCATTTTAATAAAATAAAAAAATAAAATAATTGCAAATGAAAAAAATATTTTTTTTGTTACACATTTTAGGGTTCCATATCTAAAAGGTGAAAAAGGAGGTCTGACTTCGTCTGAAACGTCAGAACCACTGATGCAATCTATTTGAAACTTGGAATAGTTTTAGATCTTACTTACCCAACCCCATGGCAAATAAAAAATATATACACACATCAAAAGTGTCTAGGGATCAAGCATTTTTAAGCGGATTTCTTGAGATTGAGATGTGGCTTTGTAATAAATTTATGATTTTATAAATTTATATGGATCCTTTTTGGTGCATTTCATAATTTGAATCAGGAACTGTGAATCAAATTCGAGTAAAAGATGAAAATCAGCTGTCAATATTTTCCCTATAAAAACATACAACGCATTGAAGACATTATTAGTGCTACTGTTTCCCTACTACTGATTAAAACCAACGTTATTATGGAGCGGTGACGTCATTTAAGCAGGGAAGAAATGCTCAGAGCCGTGGGAATGATAGAAGCTGGTTCCCGGCAACGTACTGTGGCTTTAGCTCTGAATACAAGTCAGAGTGTTATCAGTCGACTTTGGACACGTTACCGAAGCACTGGTACCGTGGCTGAGCGCCATGGAGGACGGTATCGCTGCACCACACGGAGACAAGACCGATATATTCAAATCTTAACTCGAAGAGCTCCAACAATAACTGCCATGATGTTAGCCGTGAGGCTTCATCACTCTTCAGGGAACTTAATTAGCGACCAAACAGTCAGAAACCGCTTGCATGAAGTGAACCTTCATTCCCGAAGACCGCTACGGGTACCACCTATAGCAATGCACAATCGTAGGATTCGATATCAATGGGCTCTTGAACACAGAAATTGGGCAGAAGAACAATGGCGTTTCGTGTGCTTTTCTGATGAGTCTCGTTTTGGTATGAGACCGGATACAAGACGTATACGACACTGGAGAACCCCTGGACGCCAACAGCGATTAAAATCCTGCCAGGAAGTCCATCCTTATAGTGGTGGAACCATCATGGTATGGGCGGGTATTTGGATCGGCGGAAGAACTGAGTTGATTTGGATCAGAGGCAACCTCAACGCTCAAATTTATGCTGAGACGATTGTATCAGACGTCATCGTTCCTCTACAAGTGCAAATCGGTCCCTTATTTCAGTTAATGCATGATAATGCACGACCGCACACCGCAAGAGTTGTAAGACAGACTCTCGCCGCAGCTAACATCAATGTCCTGCCCTGGCCTGCTCAGTCGCCAGACTTGAACCCGATTGAGCATGCATGGGATATGCTACAGAGAAGAGCTCTGCCGAATATGGAGGGTATCCAGTCGCAAGAAGACCTTTTTTTGTTGTTGCAACGAACATGGGCGGCCATTCCACAGCGTGATTTGGATGAACTCATTTTGAGTATGCCAAACCGATGTTCTTGTGTTGTTAGTGTTCGCGGTAGAAACACGGATTATTAATTGTTTAAGTTACCCAATAAAATTGTAAAGAAAACTGTTATTTCAGTCTTTTTTTCGAACTTTTGTGTTAGTGGTTCAAATGTCAAAAATCCCTTTATTAGGAAAATGGCAAATTTCTTTATTAATGCAAAGGTGACTTGGTTTATCGTTACTGTGACAAACGAAAACACTTTATTTGATGAATCCTTAAAGAAAATTTTAATTAATATCAATCAGGAGAAAAGTTATTGCAAAAATATATGTTGATCCCTAGACACTTTTGATGTGTGTATTTTTTCTTTTACTTTTTTTATAATGGTGGTTGAAATGGGTCATAAAAATTTCAAAGAGACTACTATATCGAGTGGGGTATCATATGAAAGGGCTTCATTTGCACATCGCAAAACTTATTTTTATTTTGGTTTATGTCACGTAGTTTTAAGCTGATAATCAAAAATAATACCCCCCCCCCCCCCCTTATCTCCGAAGTTTGTGGAGGGAAAAATCAGATATAATTATGAACAATATATGTTTATCTATATTTTACAGGAAAAATAAAATGATCTTTATAAGTTTTACAGTTTTTTAGTAATCCTAAAAAATACCTCGACAATCAATTTGTTTTTTTTCTGCCTGTGGTGATGGTGTTACATGAATAGTAAAATGACCTACTTTAATACGTTCAAAGATGGTGTGGAACCCTCGGTGCGCCAGTCCGACTCGCACTTGACCGGTATTTTTAATGGGGAAGAAATGGGTCACCGAAATTTCAAAGTGAGTTTAAGTACTATATTGATTGGGGTATTATATGAAAGAGCTTCATTTGCACATTTCAAAACAGATTTTTATTTTGGTTTATGTCACTTAGTTTTTGGCTTATAATCAAATATGTCAAAAAAATACCGTTCCCCCTTATCTCCGAAGTTTGTGGAGGGAAAAATCTGAAATAATTAGGGTTAACACATGTTTATCTATATTTTACAGGAAAAATAAAATGATCTTTCTAAATAGTACAGATTTTAGTAATCCTAAAAAACCTCGACAAACAAACTTAGTTTTACGGTTCGATTATTTTGCTATCTAGATCTAAAGAAGGTACATTATGGTTTTTATTTTTATATTCTAGTGAAATATCACTACTATCACAGTGTACAAACTAATACCACAGTATATAAACTAGTACAGTAGTTCGACGCCTTTGATGTTTGAGTAAAAGCCGACACCGCATGGCGCACTCCGTAGCACGTAGGGTTGTCACAGTTTGTTTTTATAATTTACTTAAAATATTATTTTATTATTTAATTGGTCATAGTAAAATACTAACTGCCGCACTCACAAACGTCAAGTAACTTTAATTACAATTAAGTATTTTTGTAATCTATTTACTTCGACTCGCCGAGCCACTTATGATTATTTTTTATTAGTAATTACGAAATTATTGATATCTCTACTCACAATTAGCGTATATAGTATTAATTGGATACAAGTGTCGACATAATACAATTTCAAAATATGACTTAATTGTAATTAAATTTAATTGATTAGGTGCGGCAGTAAGTAAAGTATATTTCTATTAGCGGATGGTAATGATTTCTTTGTTTATATTTACTTTATTCATTGAAGTTCTTCATAGTAAGAAATACAAAAAGGCATTTCGTGGAGACAAATTCAAATAGAGTTTTACAATGTTATGTAATATATTGTAATTAATTAATAAATTTCCAAATCGTTTAAAACACCATTGACCAACTGAAAAATATTGTCGGTTTGTATATTTACTGGATTTTAAATTTCTGTTAGTGAAATGTATAAAATATGTCAGTCATTTTCGATTTGAAAATGGAAGTCATTTTCGTTACCAGCACCCCGAGAAACCTTAAAAATGACACCAATAACAATTTAAAAAAAAAAATTCGCCATTTTGTATTTGAAAATGGATGCTATTTTCGTAATCAGCACCCCGAGAAACCTCGGAAATGACACCAATAACATATTTTTGATAAAAGAAAACATCCGCCATTTTGGATTTGAAAATAGATGCCATTTTCGTAATCAGCACCCCGAGAAACCTCGAAAATGACACCAATAACATTTTTTTAAAAAAAGAAACAATCTGCCATTTTGGATTTGAAAATGGATGCCATTTTCGTAATCAGCACCCCGAGAAACCTCGAAAATGACACCAATAATATTTTTTTGAAAAAAGAAAAAAGCCGCCATTTTGGATTTGAAAATGGATGCCATTTTCGTAATCAGCACCCCGAGAAACCTCGAAAATGACACCAATAACATTTTTTTGAAAAAAGAAAAATTCCGCCATTTTGGATTTGAAAATGGATGCCATTTTCGTAATCAGCACCCCGAAAAACCTCGAAAATGACATCAATAACATTTTTTTGAAAAAGAACAAATCCGCCATTTTGGATTTGAAAATGGATGCAATTTTCGTAATCAGCACCCCGAGAAACCTAGAAAATGACACCAATAACATTTTTTTGAAAAAAGAAAAATTCCGCCATTTTGGATTTGAAAATGGATGCCATTTTCGTAATCAGCACCCCGAGAAACCTCGAAAATGACACCAATAACATTTTTTGAAAAAAAAGAAAAATTCCGCCATTTTGGATTTGAAAATGGATGCCATTTTCGTAATCAGCACCCCGAGAAACCTCGAAAATGACACCAATAACATTTTTTTGAAAAAAGAAAAAGTCCGCCATTTTGGATTTGAAAATGGATGCCATTTTCGTAATCAGCACCCCGAGAAACCTCGAAAATGATACCAATAACATTATTTTGAAAAAGAAAAGATCCGCCATTTTGGATTTCAAAATGGATGCCATTTTCGTAATCAGCACCCCGACAAAACCTCGAAAATGACACCAATAACATTTTTTTGAAAAATAAAAAATCCACCATTTTGGACTTGAAAATGGATGCCATTTTCGTAATCAGCACCCCGAGAAACCTCGAAAATGACACCAATAATATTTTTTTGAAAAAAGAAAAAATCCGCCATTTTGGATTTGAAAATGGATGCCATTTTCATAATCAGCACCCCGAGAAACCTTGAAAATGACACCAATAACATTAAAAAAAAAAACCGTCGTTTTGAAATTGAAAATGTGTAAAATAATATCTCTCTCACACAGCATTGGTAGTATAAACCACTATAACTGATTACAAAAAAAAAATACATACACGACGAATTGAAAACCTCCTCCTTTTTTGAAGTCGGTTAATTAAAACAAATACGTGTAAGCCCTGAAGGTTATGTCCCGAGCTACTAACTAATTCGGGCGGCAGCAGCGTACGCAGCTCGGGCGCGCCTACCCGCGTCTCACCCCTCACACCCCGCACGATTGCCCTGTCTAGACGGCTTCGTCGGACGACTGTATTGGTTTATAGACTGTGCTAATACAGTGGGTCGACGCCTTTGATGTTTGAGTAAAAGCCGACATCGCATGGCGTACTCCGTAGCACGTATGGTTGTCACAGTGTGTTTTTATAATTTACTTATAATATTATATTATTACTTTTATGGTCATAGTAAAATACTAAGTAAAGTATATTTCTATTAGCGCACGGGATGGTAATGATTTCTTTGTTTATATTTACTTTATTTATTGAAGTTCTTCATAGTAAGAAATACAAAAAGGCATTTCGTGGAGACAAATTCAAATAGAGTTTTACAATGTTATGTAATATATTGTAGTTAATTAATAAATTTCCAAATCGTTTATTATAAATGGCCAACTGAAAAAATTTGGCGGTTTGTATATTTACTGGATGTGAAATTTCTGTTATTGAAATGTATAAAATACGTCAGTCATTTTCGATTTAAAAATGGATGTCATTTTCGTAATCAGCACCCCGAGAAACCTCGAAAATGACACCAAAAAAAAAAATATATATAAGTACAGACGAATTGAAAACCTCCTCCTTTTTTGAAGTCGGTTAAAAACTTTATTGAAAAAAGAAAATATCCGCCATTTTGGATTTGAAAATGGATGCCATTTTCGTAATCGGCACCCCGAGAAACCTCGAAAATGACACCAACAACATTTTTTTGAAAAAAGAAAAAATCCTCCTTTTTGGATTTGAAAATGGATGCCATTTTCGTAATCAGCAACCCGAGAAACCTCGAAAATGATTTTTTGAAAAAAGAAAATATCCGCCGTTTTGGAATTGAAAATGTGTAAAATAATATATCTCTCACACAGCACAGGTAGTATAAACCATTAAAACTGCTTACAAAAAAAAATACAAAATACATACACGACGAATTCATAATGCCTCCTTTTTTGAAGTCGGTTAATTAAAACAAATACGCGTCAGCCCTGAAAGTTATGTCCCCAGCTACTAACTAATTCGGGTACGCAGCTCGGGCGCGCCTACCCGTGTCTCACCACCCCTCACACCCCGCACGATTGCCCTGTCTAGACGGCTGCGTTGGACGACTGTATTGGTATATAGACTGTGCTACTACTATATCACATCTAATAAGGTACTATCTCAAAAGTAGAGTATAAAACTAAGTCACAAAAAGAGATCTTGACTGTTTGATAGAAAAGTATGTTAGTTTTACCCCAACTTACCTTAGATCAATGTTAATAAAGTACTTACTTACTTAAGTAGATATCTAATATTTTTTAGACAGAGTTATTAGTCTTGTACAAATACTAAGCTTATTAAACTTGTGCATGGGTATGCTCTATTTTTAGTGCCTAGTCTAATGCTACAGCTACATTATCGGGTGAATATTCGTGTCGCGATAAAAACTTCGTGTTCGGCCATCGGCGAAATTGCTGTCCACATTATCGTCCTAGCAAATTTGGTGTTCGGGCGATAATTCGTCGGAATTTAAAACTAAGAAATTTAAAAAAAAACAGGAAGAAAGAGGAGGACTATCTATACTTATAATAAAACTGTAATAGGTCCAATTCTGTACATTGAAGATATTTTGAAAATTATATTTGGAGGGCATTCTATAACCGATACTGAGGCCGAAAATGTAATTTTTTAATTTTTGTCTGTCTGTCTGTCTGTCTATCTGTCTGTCTGTCTGTCTGTATCACGGCTGAGGATCACGCCGAAACTACTGAATGGATTCAAATGAAACTTGGCATGATTTGAGATCTTACTACGAGGTAGGACATAGGATACTTTTTATCCCGTAATCTAGCACGGTTCTTTTGGGAGAGGGGATTAAAGTCAAAACGGGTACTTGGTTATACGCTTGGTCCTATTTTATCAATTTTTCTATAAAATATAATAAATATTAGTAAGGGAACACTCATAGAGAGTTGTTATCAAGGTTTTGTAATCGATCGGGTTAAGCAACGTTAGGTAAGGTCATTAAATAGATGGGTGACCGTTTAGCTCCGTTTGAACTAAACGGGTCCGTGCTTCGGAGAGCAAGTAAAAAGTGGGTCCCAGTTTTTAACCTACTATAAAAAAGGAGGTTATGTATTCAATGCGAATATCTGTTATTAAAAGTTTAGTTAACGTAAAAATAGCGCATGCGGAGCTGCGTGGGTCAGCTAGTTATTACATAAAACTACATAAAAACCGAACAACGTAATTGTATTGCACCCAAATTGTATTACTAATCATACATCAGACACAGTCAAAATCCACGTGGCAACTGCAAGGGCGAAGTGTAGCTAGTCGGGCGAAGTTTATCGCGATAAAATCCTTTGATTCGTGTCAATTTACCAATATCACCGCGAAAGGCATTCGTGTTCGCCCGAATACATCGCGCTATGACGAACTATTTGGCCAGACTTGTCGCGACAACGCAAGCTTAGCCGAATCCCGACAATGTAACCGCACGATAACAGACTCTAGGAAGCTAAGAAGAGAGAATAAAGTTGACGCATTTATTATTGTTTTACATTTGTAACCTACTAAGTATGTCTCTCATAATATTGTAAAACCACCCTATACCGGTATTCAAAAGTTCCGATAATAATATTTAGCAGGTAAAAAGGGCCGCCGAGCCATCGCCGAGCAAAAAATCCCAAATCTAGCCATTCATAGGAAATAAGTATTTTGTTCCGCGATTTGGCAACATCGCCGTCACTCGGGGTCTCTTGGGGTTGATAAGTATGGCAACGTCGCTTTGGGCTGGTTGGTTCATTTTGTCGTTGATGCATCCGTCGCGTCGGCCCATCAACATCATCATGTCACATACGAGTACAACAGTACAACCATCGAGATAATATACTACAATATGTTAAGGCTAGAGCGCTTTAAGCGCTCGCCTCCTATTGTCCGGTGAAGCTGTAATGGCCATCTGCGGCCAACAGCGACTATCATTCCCAAAAAAAAAAGCTACAATATGGAGCAGGAAGGTGGTCACGGGATCTTTGCACCAATGAACTTAGTTTCACCGAATTTGTACTCGTTGGATAGGTCTTGACGACTAGTTGGTGGAATAATAGTGCTCAAAGTCTGTTGATGAAGCAGGATGGTGGTCACGGGATCGTTGGACCAATTAATCTAGACTCACTGAATTTGGACTAGGTGGATAGGTCTTAACTAGTAAGTAAGTAGTTACTTAGTTGGTACAAAAAATAATTAAAAAAAAATAATTACCGACTTCAATATCACTGAAAAGTATAAAATACTTAATTTAAATATTATTGAAGTTGGTGTTAACTTACCTGCTGTGTATATTTGGCACCAACTTCAATAATTTTTAATTTATTTTATAGGTTTCAGTGATATTGAAGTCGGTCGGAAGATTTTATTTTAAACTTTTTAGTGATATTTTCATACATAAAGATTGAACCATCGAAGACGGTAAAATGATTTAGGTACTTAGGTTATGATCACATTATCGTCTACATACTTTTACATAATTCATGTTTCTTCAGAAAAAAAAATCCGGCCGTAATGAAATTTGCATGGAATCATCACAGTAGTTTACCTACTGTCACGAATAAAAAAAGAATCATCGAAATCGGTTCATATTTGTCAAAGTAATGTACTTATTGGAGAACATCAGTTTTATGGTTTTTACCAGATAAATTCCTCCACATCGTTCATGGTCCTCCAGGAAGTTCTTATCCGGTTGTGATAAAATTAAAAAAAAAGCGTGGTGTGCTTTTTCTCTGTAAATGATTACAAATTATTGTCATGTGAATACAAATACTTAGCGTTCTTGAAATTTGACAGAAACGTTAAGCTGTTATTCAGAAAAAGCGTGGGGCCCCTCCCCACGCTTTTACACATAAATATAATTCATAAATTACAAGCACGAGGTAGAAAGAAAGAACGATTTCGATAATTTATTTATTGCTTTTTAGTGCACTTAGTCCTTATAAAAGCGTGTATTTTTAGTGTTTTAAACTAGTAATTTATTTTATACTTTTAGTCTTAGATATATTCGCCTAAACTACGGATTAAATTAGCCCAAGTATTGATTTGTTCGTAGCTTGAATCGTAGGCAGCTTGTGGCAAAACATATTTTTACTAAACTAGATATTACGCGTAGGTATCTGAATGAGTTTAAGAAAGTACTACGTATTTACCCTTTAAACAGTCGAAAGTACGCTGAAAGTCAATAGCTTCATAAGTAGTATTCAAGGGTTCCGTTACCAACCTTCCGGGTCCATCAACAGGTCCACGTTATTAGGCAAAGTGAATAGAACTCTTTAATACAAATTAAATGAGTCCAAACTCGATGTGTTTACTAGTAGCCTTTGCAGGCTTCCATCACCCACATTCCAGTTCCATCATCAGGCCCTCATTAATGGTCAAAGTGAAAAGAACTCTTTAAAACAAAATCAAATGAGCCCACACTTGATGTGTTTACTAGTAGCCAATCCAGGGTTCCGTCACCCACCTTCCTGTTCTATCATCAGGTCCTCATTAATGGTGAAAGTGAAAAGAACTCTTCAAAACAAATCAAATAAGCCCACACTCGATGTGTTTACTAGTAGCAAATCCAGGGTTCCGTCACCCACCTTCCTGTTCCATAATCAGGTACTGATTAATGGTTCATGTGAAAAGAACTCTTTAAAACAAGTTAAATGAACCCAAACTCGATGTGTTTACTAGTAGCCGATCCAGGACTCCGTTACCCACCTTCCTGTTCCATCATCAGGTCCTCATTAGTGGTCAAAGTGAAAAGAACTCTTTAAAACAAATCAAATGTGCCCAAACTCGATGTGTTTACTAGTAGCCATCCAAGGGTTCGCTCATCCACCTTCGAGCCCCAGAATCAGATCAGCTCGTTGATACCATATTATTGTATTGTCACCGGTTCTTGATACATGTGCAAAATTTCAAATGTTTTGGACGTGTAGAAGTGGGTCAAAATTGCATCGCAAGATTCCATTACCATAATACATACATTGTCTACGTTGCATACATACATTTTCACACCACCTGCTCGATAATGTCACATTATATGTCATATAAAGATGACATAAAGTGCCTCATTATTGCCCTATAGTCTAGCCGGGTAATAATGTTGTACTAAACTCCCTTGGGTAATAATGTGTTTGAATTTCGAACGTCAAACGAAAATTCCTCAACACTTTTACCACAGGTATATATTACTACTCTAAGCAGAGAACTGCACGAAAAACAAAACATTTGAAAATCGAACCGAGCGCGACGAGCACAACCCAGTGTTCTAGAAAAGAAAATAAAATATTTAGATGATAACGCGGCAAATCACTGTGTTGATATTATTGACGGTCTCGTTGGTCTAGTGGTTAGACACCCTGGCCACTACCCGGATAGGTCATGGGTTCGATTCCCAGCAAGTCTTTGGGTGTTATTTCACTATTAATTAATATTAGTTATCTGGTTTCCATAGTACAGGCTCTGCCTAGATTACCATGTGTGGATTGTCCCAAAATATTATTATTTTAATTCTAGCAATATTTGTATTTTATTACCTCGCAGTAGGTGTGAAAAGTAGTGTATTCACCTCGGGGATAAAGGTGCCTTTGTCTTGGGCGAGCTTAAATCCCTCGCTGTACTCAGGATTCTAGTATAAACTCCCTCGCTACGCTCGGGAGTTAACTCTATACTCCCTCGCTGCGCTCGGGAGTTGCTAGAATCCTTCGTTATGCTCGCGATTCAATTAAACGCCCGCAACATAAGACACTACTTTATCCCCTTGGTGCATAAACTACTAATATACAGGTCAAGCTAATAAAAGCGTGTTAAAAAGAATCATTGAAATTGGATAATATTTGCCAGAGTAATGACCATTTTTGTTCTTAAAAAGCGACATAAAGTCATCTTATAGGCATTCCTGCAGGTTTCCTGCGCAGTCACCATTCTTGTTTTTTCAGGAATTGCTTATTCGTAAGCAACAATTTTTTTATGGGACCCAATCAACGGATTAAAGAATGGATGGAAGAAAGATTTTTCCAAATCGGTTCATAATTGTCAGAGTTATGCGCGAACATACATAGAAATAAAATCTTTAAAAAAAACATTGAACCGACTTCAATAACACTGAAAATAATAAAATAATTTAAATAATATAGAAGTTGGTGTTAGCGTACCTGCCCCAAGCATATTTGGCCCCAACTTCAATAATATTTAAATTATTTTATACTTTTCAGTGTTATTGAAGTCGGTTCAAATTTTTTTTTTTAATTTTTTTTTTAATCTTTTTAATGATATTTTCATACATAAACATTGAACCATCGAAGACGGTAAAATGATTTAGGTAGGTTATGATCACATTATCGTCTACATACTTTTACATAATTCATGTTTCTTCAGAAAAAAAATATCCGGCCGTAATGAAATTTGCATGGAATCATCACAGTAGTTTACTTTCTCGAATAAAAAAAGAATCATCGAAATCAGTTCATATTTGTCAGAGTAATGTAATGGAGAATATCAGTTTTATGGTTTTTACCAGATAAATTCCTCCACATCGTTCATGGAAGTTCTTATCCGGTTGTGATGAAATTCGTACAGATTTATTACAGTGGTTTCTTCTTTCGAATAAAAAAAGAATCATTGAATTGGTAAATATTTGCCAGAGTTATGACCATTTTTGTCCTTAAAAAGCGACATAAAGTCTTCTTATAGGCATTCCTGCAAGTTTCCTGCGCAGTCACCATACTTGTTTTTTCAGGAACTACTTATTCGTAAGCAATATTTTTTTTATGGGAACCAATCTACGGATTAAAGAATGGATGGAAGAAAGATTTTTCAAATCGGTTCATAATTGCCAGAGTTATGCGTGAACATACATAAAAAAAATATAAGTCGGTTAAAAAAAGACGAATACACAGATGAATTGAGAACCTCCTCCTTTTTTAAGTCGGTTAAAAATAGTGATTATGGTCTGTTGATGGATTAAGAATGTGGTCACAGGATCTATGTCTATACACCAATAAACATAGACCCATCGAATTTGGACTCGATGGAAAGGTTGAGACTAGTAGTCGGTAGCAAAATAGTGATCCTCAATGGTAGAAAAATAGTGATTATGGTCTGTTGATGGAGCAAGACTGTGGTCACAGGATCTGTACACCAATAAACATAGACCCATCGAATTTGGACTCGTTGGATAGGTTGCGACGAGCAGTTGGTAGAAAAATGGTGATCCTCTGACTCTTCTGATGATGAAGCAGGAAGGTGGTCACAGGAACTCTGCTCCATTAACGTATAGACGCTCGGAATTTAAACTCGAGGGATAAATATGGACGAATAGTTGCCAGGAAAGTCGTTTTAAGTGTTGGTTCTACCATGTCGGGGTATATTAAAATTCATGTTTAATCTGTCACACAGTACGGAACGCTAGAGAATTGAAAACTAATGTATGGGAATGACATAATATCTTTGCTATGTCACGTGATTAGATATGTCATCTATTATATGTAGGGTGGTAAGGTGTCCGGATAAGAATAGGAGACTCACGTCTCCTAACGTTGGGTGTCCGTAACAGGCGACTAACGGAAACCAAGAAGACGGGCAGCAGCGTCTTTCTGTTGGATTACCTATTATTTATATTGGGAGCCCCAAGACGCCTGCCAAGCGTGGGGATTATGACAACCCCTCCCTATTAAGGGGCTGACCTGTGTTCAGCAGCGGACGTCTTTCGGTTCTTGATGATGATGATGATCTATTATATAAAGGAGGATCTCCCGAGTGAGGGAATGACCTATCAACGCACGCCAAAATGGTGAATTGACTCGAAACCATATTCTGTGTCGAAACTTAGTAAGTAAGAAGATTATTTGAACAAAATAAATAAAAACTTACTGTTAAGTAAATACTTACTTAACACTTTTACAATAACATGAATAAAGGCAAGTTTCGCGAATTTAAAAAATCTACCTAGGTAGGTAATAAGTAAATGCCGTGAAGCTATAATGCTAATTGTTTGCTTGTACCTACGTTTGGAGACGGAATGACAAATAGTAACGTAAAGTGAGAAGTTATACCAAACATAAACTTTGTGACTTACACAGAACAAACTTTCAAAGTCGACTGATAACCTCGGTCAAAGTTCTTTACGTCATTTTACGAGACTAGTTCCGCGCGCTTCGCCATTACGTAACGTCGTCGGCTCGCAGGACTCGGCGGGGAAAGGAGGGCAGGTTGGGGGACAGGCAGCAACCCCCGGATCGATCCAGCTCGGTCCCTACTGCCCCACCGGTAGGGAATACATATCACACGATATATTTCGAGCAAGAGCATTTGGTTCGGTTATGGTTATTCTAAAAATGTGGGGAATATTTTGAGAAAGCTTAGGAGCGGTCCAACTTAATCTACAGGATGAAAAATAACGCGGGAATGTAACAACGCAGCGTAAGAAATGTTGCTAGCATTGCTTTTAGGTAGGTACCTGCCTGCACCTGCCTTATTCTACAGCTTTTAAATTGGTAATTTCAGTAACACCAGAGGAAAACATATCACGGAAAGAAAGTTGCCCTCTGCTATAGTTACATAAAAACTGCGCTTATTTTTAGTCTATTATTAGCTCAGAAGTAGTTATCTAGGTACCGCTGATAAATGAACATATTTAAAAACATAAAAATCTCTGTCAACTAAGTTGCTAATTGTCAGGGGAACTTATCGGTAATTTTATACTTACAAGACCTCTTTGACTATTTACCTGACATGATTTACTTACTTACATCTTATTTACATGTGTACCTAACCCATAGATTTATGATTTTTTTATGTAACCTATTTTATTAACCGACTTCAAAAATCAGACGGTCCTCTATTAATCGTGTAAGTATGTATTTTTAGGGTTCCATGCCTAAAATGTGATAAAGGAACCCTTATGGTGAGACTTCGTCTGTCTGTCTGTCTGTCACACCTATATATTTCAGAAACCACTGACACTATCGATTTGAAACTTGCAATAGTTTTAATTCTTACTTACCCAACCTCATCGCAAACGAAAAAAAAAATATTTCTTTTTTTTTAATCGGTGTCGAAATGGGTCATCAAAATTTCAAAGTGAGACTACTTACTATATCGAGTGGGGTATCATATAAAAGGGCTTCATTTGCACATCTCAAAATAGATTATTATTTTGGTTTATGTCACGTAGTTTTTGGCTGATAATAAAAATGTTAAAAAAATACCGTAACCCGCATCTACGAAGTTTGTGGAGGGAAAAATCTGAAATAATTATGGGAAATACATGTCTGAGATGAGTTGTAATGTGTATTCACGTGTATACGTATTATGTATGTATAATGCAATTTAAGTCCATTTTGTTTGTTTGCAGTCGAGTTTATTATGCTTTTATAACTTATACTTGTTTGCTTATAATATCGTTTTTAACCGGGCTTTGAGCTGAGCTAAGCGTGATATCCTAGCAATGAGATTTTACCCCAATTATCATTGTTTTACCCTAACAAAAAATGGATAGGTACCTCGCTCACGAAAGCCGCCCAAGTCGTGGCGTTATTGGATTTAGGACATAGTCAACTTTTTGTGGCTGTACAATTCCATCTTACACTCTATTGACAGCAGAGAAGCTATCAGCGTTATCGGGAGACTGATATATTTACTCGCCTTCCAGGATCTGTTAGATATCGAGTCACGTCTACGCAAGATGACCAGTATTATCGGTATTATTGTGTCAATTTCTCTAAGAATTCGTCACCTCAACTCTATTCAACTGCAGCAGCGGCTCCGTGACGTTCGAGGATTGACTGTGAGTGATTCTACAATTAGAAGAAGATTGGCGGAGCGTGGCCTGAAACCTCATAAACAAGCTAACAGTCCACAATTACGGTAGACCACCGAAGATCGTGCCTTAACTTTTCACTTGAGCCATCGATACTTGAACACTTAAATTTATCATACCTTCAATAGAGCATAGTTCTCTTTTCTGACGAGAGTAAGATCATATTGTATGGTAACGACGCGACGGGAGAAAGAAGGGTAAGGGGAAGGGTATCGAAGAGAAGGAGAGCCTTTTGCACAGTGTTGCATTGAAGAAATAGTCAGTTACGGTGATGGTTAATAGACGGTTTGCGGAGGCATAGGCGCCGATGGAAAAACCGAACTTGCTTCTGTATCTGGACCTCGTTCATCGCCGAGTGTCTGGAGTAAAGATGCGCGACTGTTACTAATCCGACGATTCGAATCATCTGCAACTACTAATGTACGCATTCGACTTGAATATTAGTAATATACTAATGATCATAGTCGAATAACCACTACTAATTAGTAACTACTAACGGCGTTTGAACTAGACTATTCGCGACTCAGTCGGCAGTTTTTCGAATGAAAGATGAATTTATTATTTGCCGTTCCGGTCCCGGAACGAATAATGTCAGTGCGCCTGACAAATCACATCATTCAATTGGCCGATAACCAAAGTCAAGCGAGTATCAAATTAATTACTAATTTCAAAAAATCATTCGAATAAGTCGAATGATTTATAAAGTCGAATAATACGAATGAAATCATTCATAGTCGCCCATCTTTAGTCTGGAGCCTCATGTGGTACCCTATGCATATTTTATTGGTGAAGAGTTTATTTTAATGCAAGACAATGCCAGGGCTCATACCGTAGACATAGTAAATGAGTAGTTGGGCGAAGTCGGTCAGTATTATGGTTATGGGCTGGCCAGCAAGAAGCCCGGATATGAATCCCATAGAACACTTATGGAATGAGTTAAAGAGACGAGTTAGAGCGAGATATCCTGCTCCGGAGATGCTTGAGAAGAATGGGCTAACATCCCACAGCAGGATGATAACTGTCATCCGTTCCATGAGAAACCGCATGGAAACAAACAGTCATTAGAGCTCGGAGAGGAAATAAGAGATACTGAATAAAGGTTTTTTTCACTTTCTAACATTTTACAAATTTTTCTCAAAGGGCAAATACTTGTTGAGCAAAACACGATATCTAAAGAAACTTAATTTTAATGTACAACGTCAAAATCCATTAACCGATCCGATACCTACTAATATCCGCAATAAACTGGCATTATCCGTTATTCTGGCTTACTGTAAAAAAAAAACTCAAAACCAAACTTCAGAGCTGTTTCGTTTTTTTGGATGAGAAGTGTATATTTACTCACTATCAGCGTATTACTTGGCTAGTTAACTAAAATTAACGTTTGTAGGTGCGGCAGTTAATATCTAGTGTCTCATCTGAGACACTAGATATTAACTGCCGTTTATTTCACTTTGATTACCTCGAATTCAAATCACCTCCGTAATTTTAGCTGGGTATCTCAAATGACGAGCGATAGGAAGCTCAGTAGGTAGGTATACATCTAGGCAGGCGATAGCTTACCATAATATAATAGGTTAAACGTCTTGCTTATGTCACTCACTAATTTAAATAAGTAAACGATACCTATCTAATACCAATAAAATTAATGGTTCCTTCCTTTATAATTACATATTTTATTCCTCGAGGAAAACAGCTGTACCCAGCCGGGGTCACTGGCCGCTGGGCTGACACCCACGCAACTAAGCGAATGAAATGGACATAGTTAAATGTCATAAGATAGGGGGGGACAGGATAAGAATGTTGAAAGAGTAAAAGGATGAAACAACAAAAAGTTGCGTTTGTACACTGTGGTTTAGGTTTGACGCGGCATATCAATAAGCAACAACGGTACCTACGTTTTAATTTGCTTCTAATATAATAATATAATATATACGTACGTACTTATATCTATATATATAAGAAGAGCGCGAGCGGAGCTGCGCGGGTCAGCTATAGGTAATATATATAGATATAATATTATATAACTAATACTAAAACCGTCAGTGCTGTGCCTTGCTTAACCACAGTGTAAAACAAGTATAAATTTAAATATTAAAAAAAATCCACGACATAGGTAAACGAACTCTTAAAATTACTTTCCTGTGCTATCAGACCCTGATCAGTACCTGTCAAGATTTAACCATAGATTTATAATTCGGTGGGTCCTACATATACTAAAGCCGAGTTCCTGTTGCCACCTTCCTGCTTGCTCCCATCACTAGACTCTGATCAACATTTTTCTACCTACTACTCGCAACAACGTATCCTATTCGGTGGGTCTGCGTTTATTAGTACAGAGATCCCGTGACCACGTTCCTGCTCCATCATCAGACCATGATCACCATTTTTCTAGTAACTACTCGTCGAGACCTACCCAACGAGCCCAAACTCGGTGGGGTCTACGTTTATTAGTGCAGAGATTCCGTGACCACCTTCCTGCTCCATCATCAGACCCTGATCACCATTTTTCTAGCAACTACTCGTCGAGACCTACCTAACGAGCCCAAACTCGGTGGGTCTACGTTTATTGGAGACCCCGTGACCAATTTCCTGCTCAATCATCGCACCCTGATCACCATTTTTCTAACAATTACTCGTCGAGATCTACCTAACAAGTCCAAACTCGGTGGGTCTACGTTTATTGGTGCAGAGATCCCGTGACCACCTTCCTGCTCATCAGACCCACCATTTTTCTAGCAACTACTCGTCGAGACCAACCTAACGAGGCCAAACTTGGTGGGTTTACGTTTATTAGTGCAGAGATTCCGTGACCACCTTCCTGCTCCATCATCAGACCCTGATCACCATTTTTCTAGCAACTACTCGTCGAGACCTATCCAACGAGCTCAACCAAACTCGGTGGGTCTACGTTTATTGGTGCCGAGATCCCGTGACCACCATCCTGTGCCATCATCAGACCCTGATCATAATTTTTCTAGGAACTACTCGTCGAGACCTACCTAACGAGCTCAAACTCGGTGGGTCTACGTTTATTGGTGCAGAGATCCTGTTCCATCATTAGACCCTGATCATAATTTTTCTAGCAACTACTCGTCGAGACCTACCTAACGAGCCCAAACTCGGTGGGTCTACGTTTATTGGTGCAGAGATCCCGTGGCCACCTTCTTGCTCCATAATCAGACCCTGATCATCATTTTTAACCCCCGACCAAAAACGAGGGGAGTTATAAGTTTGACGCCTATGTCCGGAAGTCTGTCTGTCTGTCTGTATGTATGTCTCTCTGTGGCATCGTAGCGGTCCAACCAGTGAACGGATTTGAATGTTTTTTTTATTTGAAAGCTAGTTTTAGCGAGGTGTGCTATGTTTCATGAAAATCGGTCCAGCCGTTTGAAGACCCTCAGCTCTTTTCCGAGTCGAGGTAGGGATATTTTGTATGCAATAGACATTTTTATTACTTCTGTTAGTCCGAAAGATCTGAAATTTAGAACATATGTCCGATGATACTAAATAAAATGGTAACCTTCATCAGGGTCTGATGATGATCAGCAAGAAGGTGGCAACAGGATGTCGGCCCAGATAAACGTAGACCCATCGAGTTTGGGCTCGTTGGATAGTTCTCAACGAGTAGTTGCTAGAAAATCGCTGATCAGGGTCTGATGATGGAGCAGGAAGGTGGTCACGGGATCTCTGCGCCAATAAACGTAGACCTACCGAGTTTGGGCTCGTTAGGTAGGTCTTTTCAAAATATCTTCAATGTACAGAATTGGACCTGTTACAGTTTTATTATAAGTATAGATATACTAGCTGACCCGCGCAGATCCGCCCGCGCTTATTTTACATAAGCAATGCTCTAAACTCTAGTTTCCGAAGAAATAAATAAAATAGTCTTTTCTTGTCGCTCTTGATCTCGCTCCTGCTCCCGCTCCCACTTTCGCTCCTACTTCCGCTCGCTCCCATTTCCAACCCCGCTCCCACTTCCTCTCCCGCTCCCACTCCCACTTCCTCTCCCGCTCCTGCTCTCTCTCCTACTCGCGCCCTCACCCCTACTCTCACTTCCAATCCTACCAAAGCTTTCTATCTCCTAGCTGGAACAAGCTCAAGCTCCTCATCTACTTATCACAGAATCACAGATTAATGACGTGGTGAATTTCCACGGTGCCTCTGAATCCATTGAATGGTTATGACATTAAGATTGCCTACTTGATTTAGTTTTTGTGACATTTATATAGCAGCCCAGTATTACCGGTGTCTATGTTATGGTCTGCTATCGGAGGTACATACGATTATATTAATAGGGTAATCATATACCCCTCGATTTATGATTGTTGAGTCCGCCATGTAGATACCCATACACGCAGCCTGGAATACTGTGTTATGGATTCCTAGAGGAGGTACAGGTATGTGGACATCGAGATCCTCCGAAAAAATCTCGACGCCTGTTTCTGTATTCGTTTTATATCCGTCTCTGAAGATCCTTAGCTCCTTGGTGTTAGAACCTTCGGTTTGATTGTCTTCATACAGATGAATCTTGCATATTTTGTTGAACATAAATTCAATTTTTCGATTTTATTATTATATTGGGATTTTTTTTATTGCATATTTGCAATACATATCAACATATTATACCTAAATCTAGGAGAAAAGCTCCCGAACACGCGATCATCGCGCGAATGAATCTCAAACATATGGACGTCGAACGAGTGTCCTAACTGACGCTCGCGCGAATTCTGTTCGCGTGTTCGCATTTAATTAGGACATCGCCTAAGAGTGTACAGCAGAAATGAACTTTGAACGTTTACTACTTGTGAACGGGAAAAGATGGAACAATCCCTATGTAAACAGTACATCCGTGAACTTTTTATGGAGTCTTACGTTCTTCTTATTCTTTATTTTTAACGAATGACCATTTGAAATGTGTGCTTGCCCAATCGCCCACAAACGAGCGTCATCGTCATTCTTGAACTAGCTTTACGCAGAGTGAAGAAATTGTAAATCTATCGCTTTAGTCTTTGAGTATAGGCTTTAGTAGACGTTTAACATTTCTTGGTAAGAGTCATAAATTTTATTATTATAACTTTGTTTGGTATCAGGTATAGGATTGGTATGTGGTATCAGGATTAGTATTGATCAAGATCACAGAACCAATATTAATAAAAATTCCTGATAGTCTGAAATGAATTTCCTGTACTGTGTTATGAGTGTTTGGTAGAGACCAAGTAGCGACATCTGCTTATAGATGATTAAATAATTGGACATGACTGGTTTTATCTAATTTCGTATAGCGCCATCTCTTTTTAGTCCCTACAAATGGAAGTATGGATTTATGGAAGTATGGATTTATGGATGTATTACATCCATGTTATATCCTATAAATCTATGATAAATCCGTACTTTCATTCTCTCTCATTAGTATCAAAGATGTATAAGATACACATGTCCGTTAGAAGATGAAACCAAAATAGAAAAACTTATGTGTGAGTGAATTTTTTATGTGTATAGAAAAAAATGTGTTGTTAAAAAGTACTATGTACCTACGTAATCAATATCGATGACATTTTGTGCGAATATTATACACGATTATCTGTATAATTTAAAATGGGTTATTCCCATGCGCTCCAAATCTATTGTTCTTCAAAATTAATTTTTCCATTCATTCTTAAGAGGTTCAAGGATTTTTATGTTAAAATAATAATAAAGCCATATTTACCGAATTCGTTCCCTCGAGTTCCAAAATGTTTATTGGGCATTAAAAGATTAGTTCCCACCAGCTCTAAGGAAAAATCAATATAAAATTTAATATTAACATGCAAATCGTTCCCACAAGCTCCAAAAAAATTAAAGTAACGTTGACAAAATAATCATAATGATAAAAAATCTTTGACAGCATTATATCTACTTAAGTTTGACATGAAAATTAGGATTCATTTCTTTTCCAAACACATGACGGATACACATGAAGAATGGTCTACTGAACCTTGTCATATCAATATAATTAAATCCTCTCATGTACCTACCATTGGAGGAGATCCTGGGACAATCCACATACGGTCATGTAAGCTCTAATTAGGCAATGCTTGTTTGTACGTCTAAATTTCCCGAATGAGATCTCTTTGTGTTGTATGCTAGCCTGGTACTTCTGGTATCAGCACAATTATTGTACTAATATATTGTAAGTATTGTTAGAAAGGATTTCTCTCTTATACTGTGCAATGGACCGTAGTACTTGGTCAGTGTGAACATTGCTGTGTAGGTACCGATGTGAAGGACACTGTAGCTACTAAAATTATCAGGCTCGAGAGACTTAGTAAGAAGAAATATCTCGGATGATGAGTGACATGCGACACTGTTATAGGCAGACATGTCGCTTACCAACAGGCTTATTTTGATGGTCACGTCATTAAGTTGAATAAAAGATATAGATGATGTCCTCCTGGCCAATACGATCAGAGTGCTCATTTTTTCACAAGGTCAGCTATTTACGCCTACGTACAAGAATACTTCTGTAGACAGACATAGGTGTAATATATTTTCCTTTACTCTCACTCGATGGGACGGAAGACTGGAAGATATAATAAGACCGAATCGAAACTTGTGTGATGAGTGATTATTTTACTATTGTAAATGTATCACATCGTTTTATACATACTCAACAAGATCCATTCATCCAAATAAACTAATAAAAAAGGATATAAGTATTAATATTACCTACGTGTTTTAATGCTGCCAACCGTACACAATTCGTTTTGTAGGTATTTTATTGTTTAATTGATATCTACCTAAGTTAAAAATTCTTGGAGCTCTCGGGAACCAATGTATGGAAATAAAATTATTTTATAAAATACGCTTTTACCCATGGGAACGATTAAAAAAAATATATTTAATTTTATTTTTGTCTTGGAGCTATTGAACGAAATCGTGGAGCGCTCGGGAATAAGCCATCGTTCCGCATGTTAAACTTACTCAATTCAGCATGCATTATATTTATAACTAGCTGACCTGCGCAGCTCCGCCCACGCTTTTATTACATTTTGCTCGTCTCTCTTTCCCTCCCACTTCGGTCCTCGTCACACTCCCCTTCTTCCTCTCCTCGTTGTCCCTTCTCTGAACCCTCTCCCTCTCTCTTCTCCCAACTTGCTCCACCTGACTCCCCCGATCCCTCACCCCATCACCCCCTCCTCAAATCCCCTCTCAGTCTCTCTCCTCTCTTGCACCCTCCTCTCGTTTCTATATATCCTCGTCAATCATGTTATCAGCGGCATAAAATATACTTTATGACCTATTCTCAGACCTACCCGATATTCACACAAAATTTCATACATATCGATCGCATAATGTTGTCTTTTACTTACGCGAATATTACACATTGAAATTAAACTACTTTTACGGATTTTATCGCGGTTTATTATTGATTTTACTATCCCGACGTTTCGAATGCAAACCACAAATCCTCCCAAAAGAGCACTGATTCCTGCCTAGGATGATTCGTGAGGCTATTGAAATCAAAAAACATCCTAATTTCAATAGAGAAGATGGTTGGGTGTTACCACCGGCTTGGGATCCTGTGATAAATATAATTAAATCCAATATCAATCAAAACTAAAACCCCTGCTAAAAAATGCTAAAACCCCTTCAAGGGTTGATTTAAAAAAATAATGTGATACACGTATTTTTTTTTATCAGTACACTGAAAGTTTCGTGTCCATGTGCTATGAATATTTTTTTTCCATGGTAATTTTGATACCCCATTTGACCCACATAGGGGTTGATTTTTGAAAAATGGTGAAATTAAATTTGTTAAATTGTTTTGTTGAGTCTATGTACCGATTTTCGTTACTCTAGCTCTATTATAGCATTAAATGGAAATCGTTCTACGTGTAAACTTTACAACCCCATTAAATGATCATAGGGGTTGTTTTTTTGCAAAATGCCGGATATAGATTTCTTAGATTCTTGTGTGCAACACATAAATTAAGTCTTATGACTGTAGGTTGAAAATCATTTTTGGACCCCCATTGGACCCCGTTAAGAGTTGATTTTCAAAAAATAATTATTTATACAATCATTGCTTTAGTTTGATAAATGTATTCGCAAAGTTTCATCAATGCAGCATGATATTTTTTTCTGCGTTTCATATTCAAAAACCATGCTAACACCCCTTTACGGGTCGAATTTGATAAAGATGTGATACACGTGTTTCTTTATTTTTTTGGCTTAGTACATTGACTAAACTTCTTACCCGTGTGATGAAAAAAAATAATTCCATAATAACTTTGGGAGCCCATTTGACCCACTTAGGGGTTGATTTTACAAAATAAGTTTGTTCAATTGTTGTGTTGAGTTTATTTACTGAGTTTCGTTACTCTAGCTGCATCATAGCATGAAATGGAAATCCTTCTTTGTGCAAACTTTGCAACCCCTTGATATGACCTTAAGGGTTGTTTTTCGAAAAATACAGGAAATAGGTTTCTTAGATTCTTGTGTACAATATATAAACTATGTCTTATGACTGTAGGTGGAAAAAAATTTTTGGACCCCAATTGGACCCATTTCGGAGTTGATTCTCAACACATGATTATTTACACATAGATTGCTATAATTTGATAAATATATTCGCAAAGTTTCATCAATGCAGTAAGTATGTTTTTTGTTTACGTTGTATACTCAAAAACCATGTTAAAACCCCTTTAAGTGTCGATTTTCAAAAAGTTGTAATATACGTGTTTCTTTTTTTTTTTTGCTCAGTACTGTAACATAGTTTCAATTCCGTGTGACGAAAAAATTTTTTTTCCATGTAAACTTTGGGAGCCCATTTGACCCACTTAGGGATTGATTTTACAAAAATGCTCAAAATTAGTTTTTTCAATTGTTATGGTGAGTTTATTTACCGAGTTTCGTTACTCTAGCTGCATCATATGATGAAATGGAAATCCTTCTTTGTGTAAACTTTGAAACCCAATTAAATGACCTTAGGGGTAGTTTTTCGAAAAATTCCGAAAATAGGTTTCTTAGATTCTTGTGTACAATATATAAACTAAGTCTTATGACTGTAGGTCGAGAAACATTTTTTGGACCCCAATTGGACCCCTTTAGGAGTTGATTTTCAAAAAATGATTATTTGCACTTGGATTGCTATAATTTGATTAATGTATTTGCAAAGTTTCAGCAATGCAGTAAGAATTTTTTTTTCTGCGTTGCATACTCAAAAACGAGGCTAAAATCCCAATATGGGTCGATTTTCAAAAAGTGTGATACACGTGTTTCTTTATTTCTTTTGTTTAGTACACTGACAAAGTTTCATGTCCGTGTAAGGAAAAAAAATTTATTTTCCGTACATATTTTGGGAGCCCATTTGACCCACTTACGTATGGAATTTCGAAAAATCCGTTCTTATTGTTCACCTAGCTAGACTATTTGAATAATGTTGGTTCCAAATTTCAAGATTGTACGTAATATGGTTTTTGCTGTATCGTGATTCCTAGAAAACACCCTGCTCTTTTATTAATATAGATTATGCTTTATTTTATGTGTAAGTTTGTGTGTACAATAAAGAGTACATATATCTATATATAATTTTTTTCGCGTTATACTCAAATATGTTATACTCAAAACCAACCACAAAAACGCCAGTAAAGTTTGATTTTCAAAAAGTTGTGATACCCGTGTTTCATAATTTCTTTTGCTCCGTACACTGAAAAGTTTCGCGCCCATGTGATGTAAGTAATATATTTTTTTCCATACAAACTTTGAGAGCCCATTTGACCCACTTAGGTGTGGAACTTCGAAAATCCGTTCCTATTGTTCACTCAGCCTATTTGAATAATGTTAATCCCAAATTTCAAGATTCTACGTTAAATGGTTTTGGCTGTTTCGTGATTCTTATAAAACATCCTGTTCTTTTATTAATACAGATTAATATGTAAATATGAAAAAAGGAATCCGATATCATCAGCCAAAAAAAAAATCAAAGAAAACAATACAATTGTCCTATCGCATGTATTCTGTACTATAGCCAGTAAGTCAAGTACAATATTATATTAAACTAGCTGACCCACGCAGCTCCGCCCGCGCTGTGTTTACTTTAACTAAACTTTCAATAATATACATTCGCATAAAATACAAAAACCTCCTTTTTTAAAGTCGGTTAAAAACTTGGACCCACTTTGTACTTGCCCTCCGAAGCACGGAGACGTTTAGTTCAAATGGCGTTAAACGGTCACCCATCTATTTAATGACCTAACCTAACGTTCCTTAACCTGATCGATTTCCAAACATTGTTAACAACTGTCTATGAGTGTTCCCTTACAAATATTTATTATAATTATAACGAAAAATTGTTAAAATCGGAGCAAGCGTATAACCAAGTACACATTTTGACTTTAGTCCCCTCTCCTAAGGGAACCGTACCGAATGTCGGGATAAAAAGTATCCTATGTCCTACCTCGGAGTGTTAACTCAAATCATGCCAAGTTTCGTTTCAATCCATCCAGTAGTTTCAGCGTGATGATGCTCAGCCGAGATACAGACAGACAGACAGACAGACAGACAGAAAGACAGACAGACAGACAAAAATAAAAAAAAATACATTTTTGGCTTTAGTATCGGTTATAGAATGCCCTCCAAACATAATTTTCTAAATATCTTCAATGTACAGAAATGGACCTGTTACAGTTTTATTATAAGTATAGATGTTGTCATCCTTTTACCCACCTTAGGGGTGGAATTTCCTAATACCCTGAAATATATTTTTTTACTGAAACACCAAATACCAATTTATATGCGTTTAACTTCGAAAATCTCTAATGTTCATACAAACTTTCATCCCCTATTTTACCCCCTTAGGGGTAGAATTTTCAAAAATCCTTTAATATGTATTCTTTATTTTTAACTAACAGGCCAATTACTAAATTACATGAATTTAAGTTCATAAATGACTGATTTTCATACAAAATTTTATCCCCCATGTTACCCCCTTAGGGGTGGAATTTCCAAAAATCCTTAAATATATATTTTTTATTTTTAACTAACAGGCCAATTACATGAATTTAAGTTAAAAAATGACTGATTTTCATACAAATTTTCATCCCCTATTTTACCCTTTTAGGGGTGGTATTTCCAAAAATCCTTCCTTAGTGGATGTCTACGTTATAAAAGGTACCTACTGTAAAAATTTCAAGTCTCTAACCCAAGCCGTTTAGGCTGTGCGTTGATATGTCAGTCAGTCAGTCAGTCAGTTTCTTCTTTTATATAGATAACTAGCTGTAGCCCGCGGCTTCGCCCGCGTTGGTTTTGTAAGTAAAACGCGTTTTAAATTAAGGATGACGATTTTTAAAAATATTGTTTACACTTTTATTAAACCTGGACCTATTATGTGTCATTTCATCAAATATACATACTTGATGACATAACCTGTATTTTTGTAACTCTGTCTGTCTGCTACGCTTTAACGCCTAATCCACTGAACCGATTTCGATTAAATTTGGTACAGAGACAGATAAGACCTTAAGAAAGGACATAGGCTACTTTTTATCCCGAACAAAAAGATTGAAGGGGTTGAAATAGGGAATGAAAGTAAGAATGGAATTTCGTCATTGTTGAAAATAGTACCGTGACTTTGTTTTACAATTGATAAGAAATCCTACTCCCTACTTCCCCCTACTTCTATACTATCTAACTTTATGTATCTAACACTACTAACACTACTATACTAATACTGTAAAGGGTTTAAATTTGTATTTTTGTATGTTTGTGTGTTTGTAAGTATGTGTAATCTAAGGGTAATCTTCGGAATTACTCATCCGATTTTGAAAATTCTTTTGCCTGCTGCCTATGCTGAGTTAAGCTGGATCATCGTACTAAAGCGAGCTGGATCATTTACCTCGGTAAATCCAGGTGGATCGATGTGGATCAAGATGGACCGAGGTAGACCGAGATAAGTCAAGGTGGGTCGAAGTAGCTCAAAGTGAAATAAACTGGTTCGAGATGAGTCAAGCCGGATTATCAAACTGCATCAAACTTGATTGAACCGAGTAATAACGGATTGAATTGAATAAAAACTGGTTTGAGCTAGATTACACTGGATCATGCAGGATCAATTATGATCATGAATCGAGGTAAATCGAAGTGGATCGATGTGGATCAAGATAGACAGAGGTGGATCGATATGCGAAGGTGGTTTGAAGTGGGTTAAGATGGAATAAAGTGGATTGAGTTAAGCCAATCACGACCATGAAATTGCATTGAACCGGATCATACCGGATTCAGCTAAATAAAACTGGTTTTAGCTGGATCAAACCGGATCAAGCAGGATCAAGGTGAACCGAGCAAAACCGAGCTGGTTTGATCCAGCTCGGTTTTGCTCGTACATCGTGGTGGATTGATCTGGATCGAGATGGACCGAGGTGGATCAATATAAGTCAAGGTGGTTCGAAATGGGTCAAGTTGGACTAAAGTGGATCGATATGATCCAAGCTGGATCATTAAACTGTATCGAACTTAATTGAACCGGAATGAGCTGAATAAAGAGCTGGATCAAACTGGATTAAGCAGGATTAAGGTGAAACGTGCTAAAGCGAGATGGATCGATATAAGTCAACGTGGTTTGAAATGGGTCTAGTTGGAATAAAGTGGATCCAAATGAGCCAAGCTAGATCATCAAACTACATCAAACTCGATTAAACGTAAAACTGGTTTGAGCCGGATCAAACTGGATCAAGCAGGACAAAGCTGGCTTGAGTTCGATATAGCTAAAGCGAGCTGGACCGAGGTAAATCGAGATGGATCAATGTGGATTGTGGATCGAGATAGACCGACGCGGATCAATATAAGTCAAGGTGGGTCGAAGTGGGTCAATATGAAACAAAATAGACCAAAATTGGTCAAGCCAGATTATCAAGCTGTATCGAACTGATTCGAGCTGGATCGAGGTGGATCGATCTGAATCTAGATGAGTTGAGGGGGTCGAGATAAGTCAAGGTGGTATGAAGTGGGCCAAGTTGGAATAAAGTGGATTGAGTTGCGTCAAGCCGGATCATCAAACTGCATCAAACTCGATTGGACCGGATAATACCGGATTGAACTGAATAAAACTGGTTTGAGCTGGATCAAACTGGATCAAGTTGGATCGAACTAAAGCGAGGAAAATCGAGGTGGATTGATGTGAATCGAGATGCACCGAGGTGGCTCGATATGGTTAAATCTGGGTGGGTCGATGTGAGTCAAGGTGAAACAAAGTGAATCGAGATGAGCCAAGTCGGACTATCATACTGCATTGAACTGGTTCGAGTTGGATCAAGATTGATTGATATGGATCGAGATAGATCGAGGTGGATCAAGATAAGTTAAGGTGGTTTGAAGTGGGTCAAGTTGGAATAAAGTGGATTGAGTTGAGCCAAGCCGGATCATCAAACTCAATTGAACCGGGTTTTACGGGATTGAGCTGAATAAAACTGGTTTGAGCTGGATCAAACTGGATCGAGCAGGATCAAGTTGGATCGAGCTAAAGCGAGGTAAATCGAGGTGGATCGATGTAGATCGAGATGAACCGAGGTGGATCGAAATAGTTAAGTCTGGGTGGGTCAAAGTGGGTCAAGGTGAAACAAACTGGATCGAGATGAATCAAGCCGGATTATCAAACTGCATAGAACTGGTTCGAGTTGGATCAAGGTTTAGAAAAAAATCCAAAAATTAGTTTCTTCAATTGTTGTGTTGAGTTTATTTACCGAGTTGGTGTTTACTCTACCTGCATTATAGCATTAAATGGAAAACCTTATTTGTGCAAACTCTTCAAATCCATGAAATTAACTTAGGGGTTGTTTTTGCCGGAATAGGTATGTTAATTTATGTATTGCATACAAGAATCTAAGTATTGGCTGTAGTTCAAAAACATTTTTTGGACCCCAATTAGAACCTCTTAGGAGTTGATAATCAAAACAATATTATTGGCACATGGATTTGCATTTGCGGTGATAAATGTATTCGCAAAGTTTCATCAATACAGCATGAATTTTTTATGCGCATTTCATACTCAAACACCATGCAAATGCACCCCTTTAACGGTCGTTTTTTTTAAAGTAATGAAATACGTGTTTCTTTATTTCTTTTGCTCAGTATACTGACAAAGTTTCGTGTCTGTGTGATGATTTTTTTTTAACCATACACACTTTGGGAGCCCATTTGACCTAATTAAGTGTGAAATGTCGAGTTCGTTCTTATTGTTCACCTTCAAATTTCATGATTCTACTTAAAATGGTTTTGAATGTACGGTGATTTCTAGAAAAAAAAGCCTGTTCTTTTAATAATATAGATTATAAATTTTTCCCTCTTGGGATCTTTAGGGGTAGATTTTTTGAAAAATAAAAAATACGTGTTCAATCATTTTATTTTGAGGGTATTTTCACCAACTTTTAAATCAATTGAACCAAGTAATAATTATTTCCCATACAAAGTTTACCAACCCCTAGCGCACCCCCAATGGCTGTTTTTAAAAAATCCCGAAACACGTATTTCTTTATTTTATTCAAAGAATCTTTCCAGTAAATTTCAAGTCAATCGAACCATACAATAAAAAGTTTCATACAAAAGAAAACACCCCATTTAACCCCTTTAGGAGTCGAATTTTCAAAAATCCTTTCTTAGTGGATGCTTACGTCATAAGAAGAACCTACTGTCCAAATTTCAGCTTTCTAGGTCCAGCGGTTTGGCCTGTGCGTTGATGAATCAGTCAGTCAGTCAGTCAGTCAGTCAGTCAGGACAAGTAATTTTATATGTATTGATTAAAATAACATTAATACGTGAAAAGAAGGTATGAAACCCTCGATGCGCGAGTCAGACTCGCACTTGACCGGTTTTTTTTTTGGTTTGATTCGGTACCTAACTCCGAACCGCAGTATCTAACCTACTAAAACGCCACGTACTCAATGGACATCTAGGGCCCACAACCCAAACGTCCAACCGACAACTCCGAACGTTGCCCGTTATTTGTCCGGGCTTATGGCTGAGGAGCGAGGCGGCAGCTTTTTTTTTTAGATGGCAGCTTGACGTGGGTGCGCGTGGTGCAGGATACACGCGTTTGTGAACACTCTCGACAGCCTCGTATTGAATTGAAACCTTGCGTGCATCTAGTCGCCACACTCGAGCTAACGCAGCAGTTAGTAAAGTAGTTTAAATAAACAATATAATCTTTTCCCATCACTTTTAAAATTATTTCAAATTCAAATTGTATACATCGATGTTGTATTTTAGTTTTAAAACCCATGATATAACTCAAACCTGCCGCTTATGCCATAAAAAAACGGTTTTCAATTATCTTTTAAAAGACACCACACGCGAGATTTTTAACTTAGGGGTCCTATTTTGACCTTAAAACCCTCATAATTTCTTAATCCTGACTTCGTTTTAATCCTGTCTATCATATTGTATCGGAAGACAGTAAAATGTGTTAAGAAATGGTAAAATATTTATTATTTACAAAAATTGAGGTCCCGTGACTTCTACTTAGAAAATTTCGAGAAATACAAAAACCGTATTTTTTTATTTTCTTTGAGGCGACTGCGTGTAAAAATTCAAGGCTCTAGTACTAACCGTTCATGAATTATAACGTTTTTTTATAAAACACTAGCTGTAGCCCGCGGCTTCGCCCGCGTTGGTTTTGTAAGTAAAACGCGTTTTAAATTAAGGATGACGATTTTTAAAAATATTGTTTACACTTTTATTAAACCTGGACCTATTATGTGTCATTTCATCAAATATACATACTTGATGACATAACCTGTATTTTTGTAACTCTGTCTGTCTGCTACGCTTTAACGCCTAATCCACTGAACCGATTTCGATTAAATTTGGTACAGAGACAGATAAGACCTTAAGAAAGGACATAGGCTACTTTTTATCCCGAACAAAAAGATTGAAGGGGTTGAAATAGGGAATGAAAGTAAGAATGGAATTTCGTCATTGTTGAAAATAGTACCGTGACTTTGTTTTACAATTGATAAGAAATCCTACTCCCTACTTCCCCCTACTTCTATACTATCTAACTTTATGTATCTAACACTACTAACACTACTATACTAATACTGTAAAGGGTTTAAATTTGTATTTTTGTATGTTTGTGTGTTTGTAAGTATGTGTAATCTAAGGGTAATCTTCGGAATTACTCATCCGATTTTGAAAATTCTTTTGCCTGCTGCCTATGCTGAGTTAAGCTGGATCATCGTACTAAAGCGAGCTGGATCATTTACCTCGGTAAATCCAGGTGGATCGATGTGGATCAAGATGGACCGAGGTAGACCGAGATAAGTCAAGGTGGGTCGAAGTAGCTCAAAGTGAAATAAACTGGTTCGAGATGAGTCAAGCCGGATTATCAAACTGCATCAAACTTGATTGAACCGAGTAATAACGGATTGAATTGAATAAAAACTGGTTTGAGCTAGATTACACTGGATCATGCAGGATCAATTATGATCATGAATCGAGGTAAATCGAAGTGGATCGATGTGGATCAAGATAGACAGAGGTGGATCGATATGCGAAGGTGGTTTGAAGTGGGTTAAGATGGAATAAAGTGGATTGAGTTAAGCCAATCACGACCATGAAATTGCATTGAACCGGATCATACCGGATTCAGCTAAATAAAACTGGTTTTAGCTGGATCAAACCGGATCAAGCAGGATCAAGGTGAACCGAGCAAAACCGAGCTGGTTTGATCCAGCTCGGTTTTGCTCGTACATCGTGGTGGATTGATCTGGATCGAGATGGACCGAGGTGGATCAATATAAGTCAAGGTGGTTCGAAATGGGTCAAGTTGGACTAAAGTGGATCGATATGATCCAAGCTGGATCATTAAACTGTATCGAACTTAATTGAACCGGAATGAGCTGAATAAAGAGCTGGATCAAACTGGATTAAGCAGGATTAAGGTGAAACGTGCTAAAGCGAGATGGATCGATATAAGTCAACGTGGTTTGAAATGGGTCTAGTTGGAATAAAGTGGATCCAAATGAGCCAAGCTAGATCATCAAACTACATCAAACTCGATTAAACGTAAAACTGGTTTGAGCCGGATCAAACTGGATCAAGCAGGACAAAGCTGGCTTGAGTTCGATATAGCTAAAGCGAGCTGGACCGAGGTAAATCGAGATGGATCAATGTGGATTGTGGATCGAGATAGACCGACGCGGATCAATATAAGTCAAGGTGGGTCGAAGTGGGTCAATATGAAACAAAATAGACCAAAATTGGTCAAGCCAGATTATCAAGCTGTATCGAACTGATTCGAGCTGGATCGAGGTGGATCGATCTGAATCTAGATGAGTTGAGGGGGTCGAGATAAGTCAAGGTGGTATGAAGTGGGCCAAGTTGGAATAAAGTGGATTGAGTTGCGTCAAGCCGGATCATCAAACTGCATCAAACTCGATTGGACCGGATAATACCGGATTGAACTGAATAAAACTGGTTTGAGCTGGATCAAACTGGATCAAGTTGGATCGAACTAAAGCGAGGAAAATCGAGGTGGATTGATGTGAATCGAGATGCACCGAGGTGGCTCGATATGGTTAAATCTGGGTGGGTCGATGTGAGTCAAGGTGAAACAAAGTGAATCGAGATGAGCCAAGTCGGACTATCATACTGCATTGAACTGGTTCGAGTTGGATCAAGATTGATTGATATGGATCGAGATAGATCGAGGTGGATCAAGATAAGTTAAGGTGGTTTGAAGTGGGTCAAGTTGGAATAAAGTGGATTGAGTTGAGCCAAGCCGGATCATCAAACTCAATTGAACCGGGTTTTACGGGATTGAGCTGAATAAAACTGGTTTGAGCTGGATCAAACTGGATCGAGCAGGATCAAGTTGGATCGAGCTAAAGCGAGGTAAATCGAGGTGGATCGATGTAGATCGAGATGAACCGAGGTGGATCGAAATAGTTAAGTCTGGGTGGGTCAAAGTGGGTCAAGGTGAAACAAACTGGATCGAGATGAATCAAGCCGGATTATCAAACTGCATAGAACTGGTTCGAGTTGGATCAAGGTTTAGAAAAAAATCCAAAAATTAGTTTCTTCAATTGTTGTGTTGAGTTTATTTACCGAGTTGGTGTTTACTCTACCTGCATTATAGCATTAAATGGAAAACCTTATTTGTGCAAACTCTTCAAATCCATGAAATTAACTTAGGGGTTGTTTTTGCCGGAATAGGTATGTTAATTTATGTATTGCATACAAGAATCTAAGTATTGGCTGTAGTTCAAAAACATTTTTTGGACCCCAATTAGAACCTCTTAGGAGTTGATAATCAAAACAATATTATTGGCACATGGATTTGCATTTGCGGTGATAAATGTATTCGCAAAGTTTCATCAATACAGCATGAATTTTTTATGCGCATTTCATACTCAAACACCATGCAAATGCACCCCTTTAACGGTCGTTTTTTTTAAAGTAATGAAATACGTGTTTCTTTATTTCTTTTGCTCAGTATACTGACAAAGTTTCGTGTCTGTGTGATGATTTTTTTTTAACCATACACACTTTGGGAGCCCATTTGACCTAATTAAGTGTGAAATGTCGAGTTCGTTCTTATTGTTCACCTTCAAATTTCATGATTCTACTTAAAATGGTTTTGAATGTACGGTGATTTCTAGAAAAAAAAGCCTGTTCTTTTAATAAATAGATATAAATTTTTTTAGAATAGATTATAAATTTTTCCCTCTTGGGATCTTTAGGGGTAGATTTTTTGAAAAATAAAAAATACGTGTTCAATCATTTTATTTTGAGGGTATTTTCACCAACTTTTAAATCAATTGAACCAAGTAATAATTATTTCCCATACAAAGTTTACCAACCCCTAGCGCACCCCCAATGGCTGTTTTTAAAAAATCCCGAAACACGTATTTCTTTATTTTATTCAAAGAATCTTTCCAGTAAATTTCAAGTCAATCGAACCATACAATAAAAAGTTTCATACAAAAGAAAACACCCCATTTAACCCCTTTAGGAGTCGAATTTTCAAAAATCCTTTCTTAGTGGATGCTTACGTCATAAGAAGAACCTACTGTCCAAATTTCAGCTTTCTAGGTCCAGCGGTTTGGCCTGTGCGTTGATGAATCAGTCAGTCAGTCAGTCAGTCAGTCAGTCAGGACAAGTAATTTTATATGTATTGATTAAAATAACATTAATACGTGAAAAGAAGGTATGAAACCCTCGATGCGCGAGTCAGACTCGCACTTGACCGGTTTTTTTTTTGGTTTGATTCGGTACCTAACTCCGAACCGCAGTATCTAACCTACTAAAACGCCACGTACTCAATGGACATCTAGGGCCCACAACCCAAACGTCCAACCGACAACTCCGAACGTTGCCCGTTATTTGTCCGGGCTTATGGCTGAGGAGCGAGGCGGCAGCTTTTTTTTTTAGATGGCAGCTTGACGTGGGTGCGCGTGGTGCAGGATACACGCGTTTGTGAACACTCTCGACAGCCTCGTATTGAATTGAAACCTTGCGTGCATCTAGTCGCCACACTCGAGCTAACGCAGCAGTTAGTAAAGTAGTTTAAATAAACAATATAATCTTTTCCCATCACTTTTAAAATTATTTCAAATTCAAATTGTATACATCGATGTTGTATTTTAGTTTTAAAACCCATGATATAACTCAAACCTGCCGCTTATGCCATAAAAAAACGGTTTTCAATTATCTTTTAAAAGACACCACACGCGAGATTTTTAACTTAGGGGTCCTATTTTGACCTTAAAACCCTCATAATTTCTTAATCCTGACTTCGTTTTAATCCTGTCTATCATATTGTATCGGAAGACAGTAAAATGTGTTAAGAAATGGTAAAATATTTATTATTTACAAAAATTGAGGTCCCGTGACTTCTACTTAGAAAATTTCGAGAAATACAAAAACCGTATTTTTTTATTTTCTTTGAGGCGACTGCGTGTAAAAATTCAAGGCTCTAGTACTAACCGTTCATGAATTATAACGTTTTTTTATAAAACATAAACCCCCCTATAAAAAAAAATAGAAATAGAGGCAAGTGGTTTAGGCTGTGCGTTGTCTGTCAATCAGTCAGTCGGGACTTATCCTTTTATATATATAGATTAAAATAACATTAATACGTGCAAAGAAGGTATGGAACCCTCGATGCGCGAGTCAGACTCGCACTTGACCGGTTTTTTCTTTGGTTTGATTCGGTACCTAGCTCCGAACTGGAATGACTAACCTACTAAAACGCCCCGTACTCAATGAACATCTAGGGCCCACAACCCAAACGTCCAACCGACAACTCCGAACTTTGCCCGTTATTTGTCCGGGCTTATGGCTGAGGAGCGAAGTGGCAGCTTTTTTTTTTAGGCGGCATCTTGACGCGGGTGTGCGCGGTGCAGGATACGCGCGTTTGCAAACACTCTCGACAGCCTCTGCGTGCATTTAGTAGCCACACTCGAGCTAACGCAGCAGTTAGCAGAATAGTTTAAATAAACAATATAATCACTTTTAAAATCATATCAAATTCAAATTTGAAACATTGATGTCGTATTTTAGTTTTAAAACCCATGATATAACTCATACCTACCGCTTATATCATAAAAAAACTGTTTTCAATTACCTTTTAAAAGACACCACACGCAAGATTTTTAACTTAGGGGTCCCATTTTGACCTTAAAACACTCATAATTTCTTAAACCTGACTTCGTCCTAATCCTGTCTATCATATTGTATCGGAAGACAGTGAAATGTGTTAAGAAATGGTAAAATATTTATTTCTTACAAAAATTAAGGTCCTGTAACTCCTACTTAGAAAATTTGGAGAAATGCAAAAATACGTAATTGTTTATTTTCATTGAGGCGTCTGCGTGTGAAAATTCAAGCCTCTAGTACCAACCGTTCATTAAATATAACACTTTTTTATAAAACATAAAACCCCCTATTTGGACCCTTTAGGATGTGAATTTTGATAATTCCGTTCTTAGTGTGCGTCTACGTATTGTGAAGAATACCCCTGCCAAATTTCAAGTCTCTAGGACCAGCGGTTTAGGCTGTGCGTTGTCTGTCAGTCAGTCAATCAGTCAGGACATCTCCTTTTATATATATTGATGTTGTCATCCTTTTACCCACCTTAGGGGTGGAATTTCCTAATACCCTGAAATATATTTTTTTTACTGAAACACCAAATACCAATTTATATGCGTTTAACTTCGAAAATCTCTAATTTTCATACAAACTTTCATCCCCTATTTTACCCCCTTAGGGGTAGAATTTTCAAAAATCCTGTAATATGTATTCTTTATTTTTAACTAACAGGCCAATTACTAAATAACATGAATTTAAGTACATAAATGACTGATTTTCATACAAAATTTTATCCCCCATGTTACCCCGTTAGGGGTGGAATTTCCAAAAATCCTTTAATATGTATTCTTTATTTTTAACTAACAGGCCAATTACTAAATTACATGAATTTAAGTTCAAAAATGACTGATTTTCATACAAACTTTCATGCTCTATTTAACCCCCTTAGGGGGTGGAATTTCCAAAAATCCAGAAATATATTTTTTAATTTTTTAACTAACATGCCAATTACTAAATTACATGAATTTAAGTTAAAAAATTACTTATTTTCACACAAACTTTCATCCCCAATTTTACCCTCTTAGAGGTGGAATTTCAAAAAATCCTGAAATATATATTTTTTATTTTTAACTTAAAGGCCAAATACTAATTTTCATTAATTTAACTTCAAAAATGACGGATTTTCATACAAATTTTCATCCCCTATTTTACCCTCTTAGGGGTGGTATTTCCAAAAATCCTTCCTTAGTGGATGTCTACGTTATAAAAGGTACCTACTGTAAAAATTTCAAGTCTCTAACCCAAGCCGTTTAGGCTGTGCGTTGATATGTCAGTCAGTCAGTCAGTCAGTCAGTTTCTTCTTTTATATATACAGATAAACCCCCCTATAAAAAAAAATAGAAATAGAGGCAAGTGGTTTAGGCTGTGCGTTGTCTGTCAATCAGTCAGTCGGGACTTATCCTTTTATATATATAGATTAAAATAACATTAATACGTGCAAAGAAGGTATGGAACCCTCGATGCGCGAGTCAGACTCGCACTTGACCGGTTTTTTCTTTGGTTTGATTCGGTACCTAGCTCCGAACTGGAATGACTAACCTACTAAAACGCCCCGTACTCAATGAACATCTAGGGCCCACAACCCAAACGTCCAACCGACAACTCCGAACTTTGCCCGTTATTTGTCCGGGCTTATGGCTGAGGAGCGAAGTGGCAGCTTTTTTTTTTAGGCGGCATCTTGACGCGGGTGTGCGCGGTGCAGGATACGCGCGTTTGCAAACACTCTCGACAGCCTCTGCGTGCATTTAGTAGCCACACTCGAGCTAACGCAGCAGTTAGCAGAATAGTTTAAATAAACAATATAATCACTTTTAAAATCATATCAAATTCAAATTTGAAACATTGATGTCGTATTTTAGTTTTAAAACCCATGATATAACTCATACCTACCGCTTATATCATAAAAAAACTGTTTTCAATTACCTTTTAAAAGACACCACACGCAAGATTTTTAACTTAGGGGTCCCATTTTGACCTTAAAACACTCATAATTTCTTAAACCTGACTTCGTCCTAATCCTGTCTATCATATTGTATCGGAAGACAGTGAAATGTGTTAAGAAATGGTAAAATATTTATTTCTTACAAAAATTAAGGTCCTGTAACTCCTACTTAGAAAATTTGGAGAAATGCAAAAATACGTAATTGTTTATTTTCATTGAGGCGTCTGCGTGTGAAAATTCAAGCCTCTAGTACCAACCGTTCATTAAATATAACACTTTTTTATAAAACATAAAACCCCCTATTTGGACCCTTTAGGATGTGAATTTTGATAATTCCGTTCTTAGTGTGCGTCTACGTATTGTGAAGAATACCCCTGCCAAATTTCAAGTCTCTAGGACCAGCGGTTTAGGCTGTGCGTTGTCTGTCAGTCAGTCAATCAGTCAATCAGTCAGGACATCTCCTTTTATATATATTGATGTTGTCATCCTTTTACCCACCTTAGGGGTGGAATTTCCTAATACCCTGAAATATATTTTTTTTACTGAAACACCAAATACCAATTTATATGCGTTTAACTTCGAAAATCTCTAATTTTCATACAAACTTTCATCCCCTATTTTACCCCCTTAGGGGTAGAATTTTCAAAAATCCTGTAATATGTATTCTTTATTTTTAACTAACAGGCCAATTACTAAATAACATGAATTTAAGTACATAAATGACTGATTTTCATACAAAATTTTATCCCCCATGTTACCCCGTTAGGGGTGGAATTTCCAAAAATCCTTTAATATGTATTCTTTATTTTTAACTAACAGGCCAATTACTAAATTACATGAATTTAAGTTCAAAAATGACTGATTTTCATACAAACTTTCATGCTCTATTTAACCCCCTTAGGGGGTGGAATTTCCAAAAATCCAGAAATATATTTTTTAATTTTTTAACTAACATGCCAATTACTAAATTACATGAATTTAAGTTAAAAAATTACTTATTTTCACACAAACTTTCATCCCCAATTTTACCCTCTTAGAGGTGGAATTTCAAAAAATCCTGAAATATATATTTTTTATTTTTAACTTAAAGGCCAAATACTAATTTTCATTAATTTAACTTCAAAAATGACGGATTTTCATACAAATTTTCATCCCCTATTTTACCCTCTTAGGGGTGGTATTTCCAAAAATCCTTCCTTAGTGGATGTCTACGTTATAAAAGGTACCTACTGTAAAAATTTCAAGTCTCTAACCCAAGCCGTTTAGGCTGTGCGTTGATATGTCAGTCAGTCAGTCAGTCAGTCAGTTTCTTCTTTTATATATACAGATTGATAAAGTTGTTCAGTATGAGGAAAGGAGCTTCCCCTATGACATTGTTAGTATTTTTTTAGATCAGCCTGTAGAATATTAAAGATTAACTAAATGATATAAACTTGAACAAGTATTTAGGAATAAATAAAAGTACCCAATAGTTCGTTGGTTCAATTTCCACCAAGTGTCTGGGCCAGTCCGGTTGTTATTTAGTATAATGAGTATTAGCATGGATGAATGATTCATCCATGGTATTAGTAAAAGTTGTCTGGTTTGAATAGTACAGGCTCTGCCTAGTTTGGGATCGGATGACCATGTGGATCGCCCCAGGTTATTATTATTAAGAAAAGATATATATAATATTTCAGTTGCTAAGTGACGACAGTACATAGAGTATGGTTTATTGGGTAACACCTTAATGTTATGTTCGGATTTTAGCCGGTTCGATTACCCAGCGTGGCGAGTGAGTTGTCGAAAATCCTTAAATGCAATATTTCTTTTTAAAAACGAAGGCATGTTTCTTTTGAGTAAAATTTGCTATCTCCAGCATTTAGAGTACTTTCCTCCGGGTGGGGTTTTAAAATTCCACCCTGTATATATTCTAGATCCATGGTCGAAAACATTTTAGTTGTGCCTTGAATGGATAGATGGCATTGGTAATATAAGTACGCTATAACGTTCTAAGACGTATTAAGTTCTAAGAGAATGTTCATAAGGGCTATCTTTACTATTGACATCTTATGCAAATTTTGCTTTAATTTCTGTCAGATAAATATTTTATTTATTAGCTATAATTTATGTTCTATTTTTAACTCTCGGGCGATAGCAGTAATGATTATTCAACTTCAAGTGATAATGCGACGTTGCTATAAGCGGCGTGAATTTAATTTAATTTGCTATTAGAAGTATATCACTGAAAAGTATAAAATAAGTTAAGGGGGTAACATGCGCCAATGACCTTGAGAATCTGGCCGCTCCGGCCGAGAGTTGTCATCGTAGAGGGCGCTACCAGCAAATATTAATATTACATTTGAAAAATCATAGATAGAGATATGCAGATGTGTCGAATGGAGTTTTGTTAATTTTGCCTATTCTGTTATAGAATGAAATGATGCAGTTTAATAACGGTACCTAACCCACTGTTTTATATCTTGATTTATACCTTGGCGTGCCACCTAATTACAATCTGACAACCCAACCACTTACAATGGTAACGTAGTTGACGTGTTGCATCAGGATACGGATTATTGCATTTCATATTCCAAACTTCTTTCATATTCAAAATCTGTATTCTACGCAGATAAATGATTCTTATTCTTATTCATATCAAAGTTTCAGTCCGTCTATTATAGAATGGCCAATGCCTGACTAGTGAGACTTATACATACTTCTATTCTGTTGTTGGTGGTTATTAGTTAGGTCCGGTTACAACCGGAACGCACTTCGACCCAGCTTAATACATTGTGCCTGCCATTCGGAATCCATATACATTCGTACTACTTATAACTTACAGTCACAGCGGATTTTTGTGTGTCTGAAGTTAGGGTTGACGAACCATTGCGCAAGTACAGTTGTGAGTTCTGAATAAATAAACATAAAAATAGCTACTGCGCACCGTCTTGCCATGATTACTGTAAGCGTACTTGAAATGAAACTATGCACAAAGTTCTAAGGTTTCTGTTCTGCAAGTCAAAACGAAAGCGTTTAACACAGCCTTCAAAATATAGTTTTTTTCTTAAAAAGGGACCTTTTTAACATATTTCCTAAATTAGTTCCAAATTCTCTAACCAATAAACATCCATCTGATATTTGAGCTTTTTGATCCCTGGAAAAATGAACTGAAAAATTGATGATTGATTGCGATCTTCGAGTATGACAAAGAGAGTGACTTAAGATGCTGCAACGCATGCCAGTGGCCCTGATGAGATGCTAGCGGTATTATTAAAGAAGCGTGTAACAGTAATGTTTCCTATTCTAATGCGTATATTCTCTTTAAGAGCGGCACAAGTACCCGAATCTTGGAAGCTTGATAGCTTCCAACCTTACTCAAGACCTGCCCCCCGAGACAATGTAACATTCTACAAGCGTTATCGCTAATAAAAAGTATAAAAATGTATGAGAATGACATAAGTCATCGAAAAATCACGTGACAATTTGTAGGGAATTGACACCATTAGCGAATGAAGAAATAGATTCGCTATGAAGCGATTGCATCTTGTCTAGGCCCTCAGATACCCAACGTCGACCCAAATCGTGCAGACCCAAAAATCATAAATTATTTTTATTGCGACAATTAGTTCCGTGATAAGAATAAGCACCCATCCATCTCCTCCCGTTGGGTGTCCGTAAAAGGCGACTAAGGAAAAACAAGAAGACGAGCAGCAGCGTCTTTTTATTGGATTACCTACCACCTATCTGCGATCCCCAACCGCCTGCCAGGCGTGGGGATTATGGCAACCCCTCCCCTCTAAGGGAGAGAGCGCCTTTTTTCAACAGTGGACGTTTCGGCTGCTGATGATGATGTAGATGAGTTCCGTGATCGACTCCGTAATGATCATCGAACTGAAACTATTATAAGATACTTAACTTTTTCCATAATTAAGTACAGGTAAAAACGACCCAGACCCAAGACAAACAGATTGTGTTCACGCACATGAATGTTTGTCCTGTGTGGGAATCGACCCCAAGACCAGGTCAGCGGCCAGGGTAGCAAACAACAAAATCAACGGACCTGTGTTGTTATTCAATATACGTGGCTGCCAAAGGAATCCGTAGCACTGTTTGTTTGAAGGCACGAATTCAGTAATAGTATTTTTTAGTGTAACGTCATATTATGTACTATTGCGGACACGAACGCTATACTATTTTTCAATCTAAATAGTTTTTGATTGAAAACTGGTATAGCGTTCGTATCCGCGATCCGGGCGACGACGACGTTCCGGCCTCTTACCCCGCCCGCATGTATTCTGGGCTGGCACGTGCAAGCGATTGTCGTCCTAAAGGTGATACACCGTTCGTGACCGCGAAAGTACGTAACGTAACTTCATCTTGAGTTCTATACCCATCGCGGGGTTTGAACTACGCGGAGCATTTGACATTTTATTTTATTTATTTTTTAGCACACTTAAATATGCAACAAGGCGGATTTAATGCCTTAGGCATTCTCTGCCAGTCTACCTTTGGATGATGCAGAGGGTAATAGTGGTAGGTGCATAGGTAATGTAAAATTTAAATAGATATTTAATTTACATTGATTCTAATAAGCAATCTGGTTTTAGGGTAAGTAACATTTTAACGCGGTTGTATTTTTTCTCGTGCCTGCCAACAACACCAACAGTTTATTGTTACGCAACTTAGTTAAGTAACAAGGTATTACCTGATAGTAATCGAAGCACCCACCCATAGAAAAGTCTCTGCCTGTCCCTGTCATCCAAAACTATAATTATAGCCTTTTGGTCCGATAGTTTTTTTGCCAGCTACAGTGACCTTCTACTTATGTTACATAGCGGAAGAAATCTAAGATTAAAGTGGCGCCACCTAGATAGCACACGAGTACCCTTCCAACTTAACCATCCAGATGTCTCAAAAGACGAGCAACTGTCCAATGCAAGTGTCCGTAGGTAAGCGTGTCGCTCACCACCAAGCCAACCACCCAGGTACTCGACTCGTTGCTAAGTTGCAAAAACCAACATGATAGTAATAATAACACCGTTCATGTTTTGACAAAAAAAAATCATAATGCAAAGGATATCGTAATGTATGTCATTTTGTCGACCTACACAGTATTAAATACGATTTCAATTAGTAAGATCATATATGACTCTGATACGCTTTAAAAGTTAGGCATAATACTCGGCAACGATACTTTCGCATACTCTATGATGAACCAAAAATATGATATTACTATAAAAATATCTCTAATTAAATATAGAAGTATAGATTTCATTTGAAATGATTTATAATGTTATAATTATACCATATGTAACATATCTTAATTAAAAACATGTTCAATATCATTTAAATTAAAATCGTCTTGTCAAAAAAAATTCGAGCACGTCCACCCTCCATAACAGTCCACGAAAGACTGATGGAAGGCGATCGCGGGGGCGCTGCAAGGGGAAATGCATCGCGTACGTAGTTTTTCTATAATTTCTTGTAAAACATGAATGAAATTAAGAAATGTAATCAATACAAATTGTAGAATAGGTTATTATGCTTTTTATAGTCCAAGTTTGACGTCTATCCGATGAACGGATATTGAACGCTAACACAATTCATATCCAACGTAGTACATTTTTTAAATACATATTGCTTGAAAACATTATATTTAATCCAATATCTAATCAATAAAACTATTTGCTGAAGATCTGAGGTATAAGTACATATAATTTTCATAGCCAATGCAATAGCGGATTGATCCATCGAACTCTTTAAACTAAGGCTATTTTTGCAATTTTACCGTTGTTACCCCCTTAAATATTATAGAAGTTGGTGTTGGCGTACCGGCTGTGTATATTTGGCACCAACTTATATATTTAAATTATTTTATACTTTTCAGTGGTATTGAAGTCGGTTCAATTATTTTTTCTAAACATTTTATTTTTAATTTTTAGTGATATTTTCATTTAAAGATTGAACCATCGAAGACCGTAAAATGATCTAGGTAGGTTATGATCACATTATCGTCACATAGTTTTACATAATTCATGTTTCTTCAGAAAAAAATATCCGGTCGTAATGAAATTTGCATGTAATCAAAAAAAGAATCATCGAAATCGGTTCATAATTGTCAGAGCAATGACCATTTTTTTCTTAATAAATTATTTAAAAAAAAAAAGTTGAACCGACTTCAATATCACTGAAAAGTATAAAATAATTTAAATATTATTGAAGTTGGTGTTAGCTTACCGGCTGTGTATATTTGGCACCAACTTCAATAATATTTAAATTAAAAAGATTTTATTTTAAACTTTTTAGTGATATTTTCATATATAAAGATTGAACCATCGAAAACCATAAAATTATCTATATAGGTTATGATCACATTATCGTCTACATAGTTTTACATAATTCATGTTTCTTCAGAAAAAAATATCCGGTCGTAATGAAATTTGCATGGAATCATCATAGCAGTTTACTCTCTCGAATAAAAAAAGAATCATCGCAATCGGTTCGTAATTGTCAGAGCAATGTAATGGAGAACATCAGTTTTATGGTTTTTACCAGATAAATTCCTCCACATCGTTCATGGTCCTCCAGGAAGTTCTTATCCGGTTGTAATAAAATTCATACAGATTCATGACAGTGGTTTCTTCTTTCGAATAAAAAAGAATCATTGAAATTGGTAAATATTTACCAGAGTTATGACATTTTTGTCCTTATAAAGCGACATAAAGTCATCTATATAGGCTTTCCTGCAGATTTCCTGCGCAGTCACCATTCTTGTTTTATCAGGAACTACTTATTACTAAGCAATTTTTTTTATGGGACCCAATCAGTGGATTGAAGAATGGATGAAAGAAAGATTTTTTCAAATCGGTTCATAATTGCCAGAGTTATGCGCGAACATACATAAAAATATATATATACAGACGAATTGAGAACCTCCTCCTTTTTTGAAGTCGGTTAAAAAGTAGATAAAAAGATTGTGAGTTATTTTTTTGGAGATCCTGCACATCGCGATTGAAGTTGGCAAGCAATGTGAAACAAAATGACATCGTGACAGTGACTTATTTGAAATGCATAGATAAATAGTCTGTACCAAATAAAACGCGGCAGCAAAAAAGGCTTGGTAATATTATACAAAGTTGTATTTGCGGTCACGCGAAGTCAACAATGTAGGCGTTATGTACTTATTGAACCGCAAACGAATTTGTATTCCTTTACAAATTCATTTGAAGCGGAGTATACCTATTTAACCTCTTTTGTTTCGTTCGTTCTGTCTAGAATCTGGACGTTTCGGAGAAATAACAATCGTTGATCTTCCCTTTTTATTGAATTCTCTTTGAGGAAGAAGACGGGTCCTCCCACCCAATACAAGAAGCTTTATGGACCACCTGTTATGTAGGTATCCATCCAAAGATTTTAGCACAGATCACTGACTTACTAAAAATATTTTTAGTAAGTCAGAGTGGCACTGTGGCATCTGTACTAATATTATAAAGAGGTAAAGTTTCTGAGTAAGGATGTTCAGGGTAATCTCCGCTACTACTGATCTGACTTTGAAAATTCTTTCGTGTTAGCAAGATATATTTTCCCTGACCATTTTGTATTTTGGTAAACGTAAAGAAAGTGCTGGTGGAACTGCGCGATTTTAGTTTTGTGCGAATTTGGCGTTACAATAAAATATTATTTTAAAAATTTAACCCTCTTCACACTAAAAAGCATAAAATAATTTAAAATCATTGAATTTGGTGTTATCGTACTTACAGTGTAGGTTACAGTGTACCTATATTTAGCACCAACTTCAATGATATTACTTATTTATTAAAATTATTTTGTTCTTTTTAGTGTTATTGAAGTCGTTTCAATATTTTTTAAATATTTTATTTTATACTTTTTAGTGATATTTTCATACATAAAGACATCGAAGACAGTAAAATGATCACGTTATCGTCTAAATAGTTTTACATAATTCATGTTTCTTCAGAAACAATTTATCCGGTCGTAATGAAATTTGTATGGAATTATCATAGCAGGTAGTTTACTCTCTCGAATAAAAAAAGAATAATCGAAATCGGTTCATATTTGTCAGAGTAATGTAATGGAGAACATCAATTTTATGGTTTTTACCAGATAAATTCCTCCACATCGTTCATGGTCCTCCAGGAAGTTCTTATCCGGTTGTGTTAAAATTCATACATATTGATTACAGTGGTTCCTTCTTTCGAATAAAAAAAGAATCATTAAAATTAGTGAATATTTGCCATAGTTATGACCATTTTTAACCGACTTCAAAAAAGGAGGAGTTTCTGAATTCGTCTGTATATATATTTTTTTATGTATGTTTGCGCATAACTCTGGCAATTATGGACCGATTTGAAAAAATCTTTCTTCCATCCATTCTTCAAACCATTGATTAAGTCCCATAAAAAAAATATCGCTTACGAATAAGTAGTTCCTGAAAAAACAAGAATGGCGCAGAAAAGCTGCAGGAATGCCTATAAGAGACTTTATGTCGCTTTTTAAGGACAAAAATGGTTATAACTCTGGCAAATATTTACCAATTTCCATGATTCTTTTTTTATTCGAAAGAAGAAATCACTGGGATGAATATGTATGCATTTTATTACAACCGGATAAGAACTTCCTGGAAGACAATGAACGATGTGGAGGAATTTATCTGGTAAAAACCATAAAACTGATGTTCTCCATTACAGTACTCTGATAAATATGAACCGATTTCGATTATTCTTTTTTTATTCGAGAGAGTAAACTACTATGATGATTCCATGCAAATTTCATTACGACCGGATATTTTTTTCTGAAGAAACATGAATTATGTAAGACTATGTAGACGATAATGTGATCATAATCTACCTAGATCATTTTACCGTCTTGGATGATTAATTCTTTGTGTATGAAAATATCACTAAAGTTTAAAACCAATTTCTTTTTAAAAAAAAAATGAACCGACTTCAATATATCTTTTCAGTGATATTGAAGTCGGTTTTTTTTAAAGATTTTATTGTCCTTAACAAATGACATAATGTCATCTTTTAAGCATTCCTGCAGATTCCCTGCACAGTCGCCATTAAGTTCTTATTTTTTCAGGAACTACTTATTCGTAAGCAATATTTTTTTTATGGGACCCAATCAATGGATTGAAGAAAGATTATTTCCACTCGGTTCATAATTGCCAGAGTTATGTGCGAACATACATAGAATAAAAAAAATATATACATACTCACGAATTGAAAACCTCCTTCTTTTTTGAAGTCGGTTAAAAAGAAAATACGAGGTATTTATGATTAGCAATCAAAGTTTCGAAAAATGGTCAAGAAAATATGAATCAAAAGTATGCGCGTGTCATTTCCAATGCTTTGAACCTTATTGTGTACTTCATAAGTTACATTTTTATTGAATATAAATTTTTAAATGCTTATGTTAAAGCAATTGCTGCCGTATTTTGGGTGGCATTTTGTTCGTGATTACTACCTATGCGGTTCCATCGAAGAGTAAAAGAACAAGCATCCCTCCCTAGTACGTCTGTGGTGAAAGAAAGTTTTAATCTATGGTTTCAACAAAATATCCCCAACCTTAGAATATGTATAGGTAAAACCACTATAGAATGCTTATTTTCAAGTAAGAACTACGAGTCTTATACACGACAATAGGTAATCTACCGTCAGCTGTATTTTTAAAGTGATATTGATATGTCACTTACATATCAATATCACTTTAAATATGTAGTTCACCTGCTTCTTGGAGGAATGATCAAAGAAACCTGCCTAGGCTACCTACGATTTGTTTAAGGGTCTATTCTTAATCTCAGAGAAAGTACCAAAGGAGTTAGTATCGCGTCGATTCCCCGAACAAATTTTTCATGGCACTTTTGCGGGGTGCGGGAAGCGAAGTAAACACACACAGATACACTTTCACGCATACCCACACTATAATAAACTCGCAACACATTCAAAAATACACGCACACAAATAAAGAATAACCTGACCATATGACCAAAAATTTGGCAGAGGGGGTTAGCGCATCATGCTCTCTCCAGTGGTATCTCCTCTAAGATTCTTAATATACTCTATGTCCCCAACCATTACCAAAACTATGTTTCTTAAGCTTATAATAACTGCTATCCACTGCCTATACTTATTTATTTACTAATGTTGGCTTATGTATGATGAATGGACGTGTAAAGGTTAGTAATAAACAGATTGCCTTCTTCATTGTACTGAAATGTTTGGTGTAGTAACAAAGTTTACTCTGTAAATAATAACAAGGTACAAACTTCTATTATTTATCAAATTATTTACCATTGTAAACCTGTAAACTAATTTAAAATAAAAAGCGGTTGGCGAGAGGATAAAAAGGTGCGCTGCAACGACAAGCTCATAATGTATTTGCTTGCTCTATCTCAGTTAAACGATAGAGTAGGAAAGAGAAACCATGAGTAGTAATAATAATAATAGTGCAAACGCTAATTTCGTTCCTCGCGCCCTTTCGAGCTGTTCTTGGCAACCGGTTTTGTTTGTGGATCGGCCGTAAGCGAATCGACCAATCAGCAGCCGAGGCTTACAGCGGGCGTACCATTGACGACGGATGATGCAGAGAGAGCGTAGCAGCGCGGGGCAGTGCGGGCGGGGCATAGGTGCGGCGCGCCGGTACCGAGCGTCGAACATTACACAGTCTCAGTCAGTCGTATTTCGCCATTCGAAAGAAGGTTATTGTTACAATGACACGGGCACTGGACTATCGATAAAGTGTGTTTGTATGTCGTTTTCGTCGATAATAAGTGTTGTGTTTACTTTCACCCGTGCGAATGTCTCGATCCTCACCTTTTTGTTTGTTTTTTTCTTTTAATCATTGCCGCATGGGACGGCGCTTACGTTTCAGTTAACCTTTTATTTTGAAACGATGGAACGTTGTTCTTATGGTTTTTACACCAAAAGGTATTTTATGTTATTTATTTCATTTTTGATTGCGTTCTCTGGTGTGGGTGAGTGCGTCGCGTGTGGCTATGCATGGTGAATAAAACTAAAAATTCGTCATAGTTACGAGTCATCGAAACAGAACTTGAATTTCGTGTCAGTATTAGTGAGCGTGTAAATTCTAGATAACTATCGAAAAAGAAAAGGCACTTATACATAATACTTATACTTGCATTTGGTAATGTATCAGGTTTCGTTTTAAATAATACATGGCGTGGCTAACGTCTTATGGCAAAACTAGCTTCATGGGCATGGGTATTATTATTGCAACGCTTCGGGGAAAAGCCGACATTGTGAGGCCCTCGCACTTGAGGGTCGACAGCCGCGGGGAGGGAGAACGCCGTCTGTCTGCACACATGCAGAACCGGTTCGCGTTCAACTCCCCTAGCGGGCTTTATAATATTTTCTTTTTCATGCCACACGCGTTCGCATAACGTTCTATCTCTCTCGCACGTTTTCATTATTTTTTGCTTCCCCTTGTAAAATAATTCCAGACGAACACTTTTTATTTAGGTACAAAAACCTACGTTTCTTAAATAGGTTAATTTTTTACCCTTAGTTTTGATGGTAAGTAAAACCTAACTACGTATAGGTATGGATCGTTTGATATTATTATAATAAAGAGCCTCGTCACTTTTGCACTTCGTCATATCGATGCACTTCGTAGTCATTAACCATTAAATTAGAATCCTATACTTAATTGAAATTAGGATGGTTATACTTTTGTATAAGTCTATTAAAATCAAGGAGAAAAAACATAAAATGTGGCCCAAACTTGCAATACAGTAAGGATTGCTTAAAAAGAACTAAGCTTTCAGGTAGAAGGCAGAGAATAATTGGCCTGTATTGCAATACTAAAGCAAATTATTATGCCAGCAATATAATTCTAACAGATCCACTTACTTTATTAGAAATTAATTGGATGTCAATTGGTGATATGTGTTGGAAACATGGAATTTGTAACAAATGTAGTCTGGCAAAACAGCTAAGCAATACTTGAAGTACAAGTATAATTTCCTTTAATTTTCTTCCACCAAGATGTTGACTTAAGAAGATCTCATAGCTTCTTTAATGAAAAGCATAATGATAAATTAGTTATTTGTTATGATATATTTTTTATTTTAGGTGACCTGTGGAAGTTTCTTATAATTTGGCACCGTAAACTATGTATTTTACCTCTTAAGTTATGTATGCAACATGTATGTAACATCTTTTCACCAAAGGATTTGCCCTATTTAAAGATCAAAGTCAATGCTTAAATAGGGAGTACAGTAGTCTTATCGAACATTTTCATAAAAAAACTATTTATATCTTCCTACAACGAGTCTAATGGAGGGTTAAAAGGACCATGCCCATATCAGTATGGAGCTGAAAGTCAGAAATGCCATGCAATGCCCAAATTGCAGCTATGTCATATGATAACTATTTAACAGTATATAAATGATAACTAGATTTAATGTAATATAAAGCACCGGTTCAACAGATATTGGACATCAAACATGATAACTTCCTACTGGTTTTTTATAAATTTTATCGTTTACAGACGGCATTGCTATTAGTTTTTCACTAGGAACTTCATGATCATCACATAAGCTAAGTCAGATCAGTGTTCTTTTATATACTTATCTGTATGTTATCAGATAATATGTAAGGCAGTATATTATAATGTCATATAAAGCACCGGTTCAAAAGATATTGGACATTAAACATGATAACCTCCTACTGGTTTTTTATACATTTTATCGTTTACAGACAGCATTGCTATTAGTTTTTCACTAGGAACTTCATGATCATCATCACATAAGCTAAGCCAGATCAGTGTTCTTTTATATACTTATCTGTATGTTATCAGATAAACATGCCAGTTATTTGGAATTATCTAGTCTGTCTCCATTGTATAGTGTCAATATGTATGTGAAAACAATTTGGTTAGATACACTGGTACTAACCAAATTGTTTTCACATACATATTGACACTTATTTACTTATTATTACACTTTTTTATTGACACTTATTTTTTTTTATCCAGTGCTTCATATGATTTAAAATTAACAACATACTTCTAGTTTTTATGTATTAGAGCAATCTTGTAATATACTTTATCTGGGCATTTCTGGGGCACAAATGGGCATGGTCCTTTGCCTACAGATTTAGATATTTGGGCTAACTAACTTTTTTGAAGAAGATTGCATAAAATTTGTAATGATTTGGAATTTTTTAACCGACTTCAAAAAAGGAGGAGGTTCTCAATTCGTCTGTATATTTTTTTATGTATGTTCGCGCATAACTCTGACAATTATGAACCAATTTGAAAAATTCTTTCTTGTACAGGTAGGCCGATCCATAGATTGGGACCCATAAAAAAAATATTGCTTACAAGTAGTTCCTGAAAAAATAAGAATGGTGCCTCAGAAAAAACAAGAATGCCTAAAAGATGACATTTGATGTGGAGTTTGTTATTTCCCCTACGTTTCAACTGTGGTATTGGCTTTAAACTCAGTTATCTAAATTTAAAAAAGTTTGAAATCTGTTTGGGCTAGATCAGGAAAAGTCACATTGCCAGTGCTAAAAAATGTTTGTTCTTCTGAAGGAGCGATGGCGAAGAGTAGTACAAGCATCTTAGTTGTTTAACAGCTAGTTTTTCCATCATTGTTTACTAGTCTTAACAATAACGTATGTTGGCAGCAACTGTAGCACTAGATAGAAAGAAGCTTTTATGTGAATTAGAATATACAGAACAGACAAACAAACTGTCACCATAGGTATCTTTTGGCTAATACTGCATGCACCTAGTCTAATGACTGATGAATACTACACTATGTTTATTTACGAGATGACGAAATATTCCAAAACGAAAACTATTAAAGCATTAACGCATTGTTCGTTTTTTGGCGTTGTTAAGTCCGTACACATCGTTTTCGTTGCGTACCGTTTGAGACACATGGGGTGGGGGAACAAAATACAAAATTACTCAAAATTTAAACTTGGAATTCCAAATTACTTACTATGGTTACATACTTTGGCTACATTAGATAATGCAGTGGCGTGCACTGAAAGCAGGCAAAAATATCTACGAGTTGTTTATTCTTTATGCTATTTGTTCATGTTCCAGCACAAATATCCTTAAATTGACCAATATTACCAACATATCCATTTACATTAAAAAAATTATGTTAATTCACGTCCAAACTAAGATTTTTTAAAATTAAGACTGTTTAGAGAAATCCTAGGGTAGGCAAAGTATTTTTGTCAGTATGGAGCCGCTGAATAAAGTTATTAATGTTCTCAAATGCAAATTAATATGTCTATAGTATTTGCTTGCATATGGATATTTGAAATGGTATAATAACATACTTAAAATAGGTGAAACAAGCCGAATACATTTTTTTGCCTACCCTCTGTGCACGTCACTGAGATAATGTTAGTACAGAGTTGCCATAGCCAGTTCCACAAAACGGAAAATTCAAAGGAAGAGACCTACATACATTATTGTAAGTAAACCCCAGTCTTTCAAGCAAGATGTAAACAAGTAAAGCCAGCCCACATTTAAACAGACGTTATGATGATGAGTGACTAGTAATTATTAGGTACTACACTACAAAAGCAAATTTGGCACTCGTTTTTTTTTAATAACACATGTTGAAAGCATGTCGAACGCTTTCTAGATCATGAGACTAGTACAAAATTAAATTAAACTACTATGGGTGAATAATGTTCTATCTTCTTTCTTGTAACTGTTAAGAGGTCTTCGTTGATCAATATTCAAATTGCATAGGCTAGTAACTAACATGTCCCAAGATTTGAGAGTTCTACATATCGGGTTTTAAAAAAAATGGGTTCTAAACAATGCTTAGCCGCCAAAAAAAACTCATTACAATAGAATAGCTACATTATATAATATTTTATTCCATACGGATGCAAAAGTTGTAATTAACATCAATTACATAATATACTATCATTGAGTAACATGGATGTGCTTTTATAAATGAGATAATATTTTTTTGTCTAGTTTGATTTCTCAAATGAAATGAATAAACTAACATTAGTAGCTTAAAAATGTCAAAACCATGTAAAAAGTACTTCATACTAAGTACTAATAAGTTTAATAATAATAATAATATCCTGGGACAATTCACACACGGTCATCTGATCCCAAACCAGGCAGAACTTGTACTATGGAAACCAGACAACTGATACTAATACATATATATATACTTTTTTTTTTGTAAATAAATACATAGATAAAACACCCAGACACTTGATGGGAATCGAACCCACGACCTGTTGGGTAGCAGATAGGGTCACTAACCACTAGACCAACGGGCCCGTCAAAGAGCAGTATCAGTAGATAACCTTTTCTCGTAAAACAAAACAAAACCATATTACCTAGCAAGGTGGATATCCAGCTGGTAGCAGCTGGCAGTCGGTATAGGTGTGTTTGAATTACCACGAATGTCATAAAAAGAACCGTGGTAGACAAGGCGAGAATTTTTAATACTTAGGTATTTAGAGAAGGCCTTTCACTAATCGTCTTGAAGTGGAGGATTGTTATTCTAACTAACCGCTTGGCGGAAAAAGAGGTGCCTCCTCTCCTAGCCAGCCTCATGGATGGATGGGTGGATACAACTGGCTACAATATACGAGATATAAGAGCCCTTAGATCTGCAATACTGAAGAGACAATACGCTCTCAGATCTGACCCCGATGTTACACTTTGTATAATCTGACGCCTGAAGACTAAAGTTGAGGATTTATAATGCGCTCGTGACCCCTACCCATAAGGCTCTCTCACTTTAGCTAAAACACTTACATGACGAAGAATGTTCTATAAATACCGCGGAAAGCGATAAGCAACGAATAGGACGTATGGCAGAAAAAGTGGATAAAATAACTTTAAAATAAATGTATAAAAGCAGCACAAAGTCAGACATAAATCATTAAAGGGATATCATGTAATATTTTAAAATAATGTGCTGCCTACCAAATGCCCTATTAACATATTGATCAGATGTAGAGATCATCAATAGCACCAATAAGTGGTGGAGTTTAAGTGAAACACTATCTGGGCACTATCGTTGCAGTAATTGCACCAGCTTTATTTTACATAGATTGGATAGTAGTGTATTTATTCCTTGGATAATGGTGCAGGTGAGGGACCGACTGGCAGAGAGAATGGTGCAGGATGCCATGAAGGTCTGAATAACAGCTATAATACAACGCTTTCTTTTAGCGAGTTATCCTTATCTACGAGCGCTATAGTTTTTATCAAGTATACACTGCACAGCGTCACGGAGTACGTCCTGACTGGCCACAAACTTCTCATGGCCATGTATACAGGGTCTTTATTCTTCGATGTTGCCAAGGTAATCGTTAAGGCATGGCACAACGTCTGGCATATCTGTGCGCTCGAGAAGCTTGTGCTCATCATACTATGGAATCGTAGCCAATATAGCACTTTGAGGCACTACAAGGCCCATGTTTTTCTGCCGGAATTCCTCAGGACTCCTTCTCAGCTTGCTCACGAACGAAATTCCTTTTTCCACCTAAGTGCAACTAGCTTTATTTATGCTGACTTACTCGGGCTACAGAATGAGACCAAAAAAAGGCAATTTTAAATTAAAAAATATATATAAATTGAGCGGCAAACGGCGTAGAGAGATAAGGTTCTTCTGTAGGGAATGTACTAATAATTTGCCGCCTCAGATCCTGATAGAATAATTCGTCCTTTTCGAGCCATATTGGTACCCCAGGTTACCCGAAATGGTTTTCTTGGTTCGACGTGCTGTCGCTGACCCGTCGTAAATACACAAAACGTTGAAAACGTTAACTTGCATTAAGGAAATACTTCGAAGAATTCCTACATTGAAAGCGCGTGCCAAAATCCTAGGAACCTCATTAATTGACACTGCGGCTGACTATAACCCCGGTTCTTCTGGCTTCTATTTAAATAATCTTTACCGACCGTGACATACATGTACATTTAATGTAATATTAGATGTCCCAGACACAATAAATGACGGTTCTTCATACAAATGAAAATTTGGCGTGTGAAGATCCTGCAGGAAAGGAACTTAGTGGAGTGACCACTGGCCACTGGCAGGATCTTCTCATTGTTTAGTTTCATTGCTAGTCGTTTCATGTTAAAAAAAATCTAATCAATGTACAATGTTTTCACCTACATATAGTTATAGATAAAATACTGTGACCAGGATTCCGGTGCTTGTCTGACTGAGTAAGGAAATCAATGTGCGGCTCTTTCACCTTCTTTCAGCACAGAACGATGCGCTAACGCCATGGAGGTAATAAATAATAAAAATGTCCTCCTGGCCGATACTACCACAGCAGCTGATCTTTAACAAGATCAGCCATCTGCGCGGGAGATATTTATTTATTTAATAAATGTTTAATACAGAGTCCCTAACATAAGATACACAGATATGAATTATAAGACTAAAAAATACAGTATTTGTCTATTTGCTCCTTTCATATGTGTGGCCATGAGGCCACAGCGTGCTCTGCAATACAAAATACTCAAGGTAGTTTGGTGGGCACTGGGAGGAACCTGGTGTCAATCCCATCGGAGAGCCCAGGTTTCTCTCATGTGCCAATGCGACAGCCGCGGGGTTTTAGTGGGTAAGAATCCCACACAACCCAGTTAATCCCCACTGGCCCACGGGACCAATTGAAACAAGAGCAAAAAAAGGATTGTCTGATTCAGGCTTAAAAGAATGTTGGCTTTGATCCGATGCCTCTGACATGCCAAATGAAAGGGTATCATGTACTCTTCTTATACGCAGAACGGCATCAAAATCTATCCCCCTGATTTGGAGCAACAAATAGTTATTTCGTACTATAGATGTTCTTTGCCTACAATTGGTTAATCTTTATTTAATCAATCATTACCTTTGTCATAATTAAGACTAGTATCATTAATCAATAGTTGTATTGTTTTATACCTATCTATTTACTTACTTATATAAAAAAATAGGTAAATAGAAAAATAAAACAATATAATAGGTTGGAAACGTATTTTGAAAATACTAACAGTAATTAGTTAGGTATATTATTATAAATATATGTATTTTTCTTGCCAAAAATAACCACCGGGATAGATTTTGATGCAAGTCTGTATGTATGAAGAACACATTATTCCCTTTACTGTTTAATTTTTAAATATGTCCATATTTTTTGTGGGAAGAAAATAAACGATAGTTTTTTATTATATATCTTAAGTAAAAAATTAAATGATCAACCAAGAACTCACAACCGGCACACACAACGTTAGTATTTGTATGACTACTAGCGCTTGCGGGCGGAATAAAGCGATGTTCTTACTCGTGCCTACGTGTTCTTACTTGAAATAAGCATACTATAGCACTTGTACTTCCATCATCCATCCATATTCTAAGTTATTACGATACTTGACATTTTATATCGAGATATTAAAAAAATGTTACCAACATTTTTTAATAAATTTTATTATATTTAAAATGTCGATGGATACGATTGTATATCGATAGCTTCTATTTTTAGTCTTGCTACATCTCTTGCCGGTCGGGTTGGTCTTGGGGTTGGTTTGTTGGTAACCATGTAGCAAAAGTCAAAGTCAAAAATAGTTTATTTCAAATAGGCTTAACGCTAGCACTTTTGAAAGGTCATGTATTTTTTTTTTTTTAAAAGCTACCACCTGATCACAACGCGGCCTCAACTGAGAAGATCCGGCAAGAAACTCAGCGGGCTTGTCATTTTATCACTTTTTTTTGAGAAATTTGCTCTTAGTTTAAGATGCTATTATCAGAAACAAATCAAAATATGAAGAATATCGTACGGCTTAAGATTAGTTCCGTTTGCTGGACATCACTATTTTGGAAATACGCTGTTAAACAACTCCCCGGGTTTAAAACACTGACTAGTTCCAATTGAGTACATACGGCTACATGAAGCTCGACACCTTATATAACGATAACTACGCTACATACAGCACAGATCATTTTTGGAAAGGGACTCTGCTGGCCGTCGGCCGCACGCGCCGAATGGGAGGAAATAATAACAACATATCGCACTCTCCCACCATTCGTAGCGTTTAACTTCTTTAGTTATACTTCAATAGTTGAAAGTTTAAACCATAGAATATGTATGTTCAAACAGTCTAGGTCGATGTGTCGCCGCGTGTACATGATAATCAATATCTCTGCTCACCATAGAGTACATATGAAGTATTAATTGGCTTCGAGTGTCGAACTAATCCGATTTCAAGAACTGGGTTAATGATCATTATTAGAAGTTTGTCTATCTGGAGAAAACTGATCTGAGAAACTGATGTTTACTGTGTTTCCAATATATGATGAAAAAATATTGTGAAGATACAAAACGATTCTATTAATCACTTACTCAGTATGCGCTCAAAATAATGAGACTCATGATTATGATTGAGATATGCGTGAGCAAAAGAAACATTAGTGCTAGACCAGAAGTAAGGAGTCGAACGAAAAATAAGATGGCGGCACGTCGTCGTCGCAGCGTGTGGGTAAAGCCAGTCAACTCCCTCCCACCGACTCGGTGTATTTGTGGTTTTTACAGGTTTTTAAGATAGAATTAAACCCAATGCAACCTTGTTGTTCATAAATTTCACTAGATTTATTTATAGTAAACATCTAAATATTTACAACTAAATATTATATTTTCTATTACTATTATGTATGTTCCCATTAACTTTGTGCAAGTGATGGAATCACTATAGAACTGGAACATCACTACTAGGTACTATTAATATTATGGCAACATTATCTTCACAGACGTACTTACTAGAGTAGAGATGCTAGAGTGCGTTTCACGAAAGAGTTCCCTTCGGAGTTAAGTTGGTATAATTGAATTAGGAGTTGTCATTAAATTTAAAAATATTTACCCTCAATATAGGGAAAATACACTCTAATATAAATCACACGGATGTATTCAATAATCCAAAATTACGTAAATACGCAGTACCTTAATTTATATTTTTCGACTTAGACAGGTACTTAAAATTAAAGACCGAAATCACTTTCAATCATTTTATGCTCACCTAAGTTTGGTTTGGCTGTTGTGGCCAATTGCAACGGGCAAATACAATCATGTCAATAACTGGAGGACATAAATCGTTCATCATATATAATTTTATAACAATATTTTATAATTTCATGGATGATGATGATTCATGGATTTAATGTCGGAATACATATAAGTACATATCGAAATCATCAAGGCTTTTCAATAACGTTTTTTCTCGGGGATGACTTTTTTTCTAGGTGTAGAAATGTTTCAGCCACTTCAGTAATTTTTGTGAATTTTAATTAACCTGAAAAATTTATATTATATTGCTCGCTCGTCAACAAACGACAAGATGGATTACAATTCTGTTGACGATGAGAAAAAATCAATCATAGAGATTGATTTTTTCTCTCTGCTACATTTCTGTCAGACGGCGAGACCTCGAATCGGCAAAAAATACACTATACAGAATTCATGTGCACAAACTAATACGTCTCTTGTGCATTTACGATAATAAGATCGAGCCTCAGAAATATGCAATATAATCATAATGACATTCAAAAGTGCTAGCGCTAAGCATATTTGAAATACATAATTAATTTTATTTCATAATTAGTTATCTTGGAAAACATGGAATTAAAACATGGACCCTGGTAACATTATTTTACCTACCTGAAATGGCGGCAACTCAGGCTCGTACTTGTTCGAAGGGAATTAAAGTCCTTTGGTGACATTTCCAAGTGCACAAATTTTATAATTAGTTATCTTTCACTACTTCTCATGTCATAAGCATGATTTTGTCGTTTAATTAGAGAATAATGAGGAAAACAAAACCACTAAACAGGATGACCAACCTAACCACGAAGGGAACTCTTGCGTGAAACCATCGATATACTATACCAACCTCAGAGAAAATACCAACCAACTAGATTTGCTGTCACGACCCGAAAAGTGGTCACGAAAATAAGAAAATAAGAGCTACGGAGACGGCTGTCGCTCAATTGTCTGCAATTATTATTGAACCTTATTTTATAGTATGTAAGTCATCTTTTTATATGAACATATTATTGTTTTGCGTGTACGTGTATAGTTGTGTAGGTATAGTAACCGCGACCACATTTTCGATGTCATTTTGTTCGTGACAGCTAATCTTGTTGGTATAGTATATCGATGCGTGAAACGCACTATAGATATACTATTATTTTACAAAGTAACTAATATTAGTAAATGTCAGTTTCCTCCAGTAAATTATTAATTGGACTTTATTAGAAGTTACTTATGACTTAATTTTAAAAGAATAGGAGTTGACATTCTGAATATACTCGGAATACAAACATTTGATATTTTTTTATATTTTTTATATTGCCTATTTGTCGCTATTGGAGCGCGGACTGTATCCCGAAATGTTGTACATTTCGGGATCATTAATTAAGTACATTCTTCTGCAATAAACAAGACGACTTAATGTTAGAAACATTTGAATGAAGTTAAGAAATTTCGCTGTATTACTCAGAAATCTTATGTTCTACATTAAAAACTCTTAAATTGATACAATACACCAGTCGTTCAAATACAAGTCCTCTACAATTTTATTAAACTAATCTAGTAAGTATCAAAACTAATACGCATATTCAAGAAGTTTTGGAAACAAAGGGTGACAGTCGTCGCAATGTTGGCAGTTTCTGAAACCGTAAAACATTCACTTTCAAGTTTCAATAATAAGCAATCAAACTACTAACTTATGTTTGTGAATGAAGCAGTAATAGTTCAGAGAAGTAGCAATATCATACAAATATACTTACATAAGTCCAAATTCTAGAAGTTATTATTATATAGACAAAATTACAAAGACGATTTACATTCATCATCAGCCCGAAAACGTCCACTGCTGAACATAGGCCTCCCCCTTCGAACGCCTAACTCTAACTCTCTCTCGTCTAAGTGTCATTAATAACTGCTAATAATGCGATAATAATTAATTATAAACAAACGCATGGACAGTTGCATACATTGCACTGCCTAAACTGCCTATCGACATCTGAAGCCAAAGACCTACAATTTCATTATTATCATCAGCCGGAAGACGTCCACTCCTGAACAAAGGCCCCCATCAAATCCCTTAGACCGGCACAATGAACGACAGTTTGCCATTTGCATCCACCGGTTGCCTGCGACGCGAACAATGTCTGTCCACCTAGTGGGACGCCTGCCTACACTGCGTCTTCCGGTTCGTGGTCGCCAGTCGAGAACCTTTCTTCCCCATCGGTTATCGGTTCTTCGAGCGCTGTGGCCTGCGCCGAAATTCAACATTCCGGATTCTGTCGCGCAAAGAAATTCCGAGCATAGCTCTCTCCATAGCTCGTTGTGTGACTCTGAGCATCTCTAAAAGGCCAGCTGTTAAAGACCACGTCTTAGTACCATATGTCATCATTGGCAACACACACTGGTTACCTTTGTCTGCAGGCACTGAGGAATTTCAGATGAGAAGATGTCACGTATATTTTCTCGAACGCTGCTATCTGAATTATAATTTTATTGGGTAAACTGCAGATGCATACCGGTGCACGGGTGGATTAAGGTTTCGTAATAAAATAACAGGACACCTTTTCTTTAAAACCACTCTAAAGAATATTTACACTTTATGTGGAAGCAATTCAGGCGTTCTTTCTTGTAAAGTTTCATCATTAAGACGCAAACGGATGTCAACCAGGGAATTCTTACCCAGTAAAAACCCCCATGGCTGGCCAATTAGCTCATAAGAGGGGAAATCTGGGCTACCTGGTGAGATCCGCACCAAGTAGGTACCCCTCAGTGCCTCAGCGACTAGGCTTGCAAAATTTTGAGCCCGCCGGGCGCCGCACCGAGGGCGCATTATATCCCGCCGCAATAGTTTAATTTAGCTATTGTTTAGGTTATTGTAAACAATCACAAAAAATGCAGAAATTATAGGTATTGTTTAATATTTTATATAGTGCTTATCAGTGGTGCTTAAAGTTATTGTGGTTTCTATTTAAAGGTCTAAATTATATAAACGTACTCTTATATGATGTATCATCTGCGTAAACAAAAAAAATATATATTAAGTATACCTGATACTTAACCTACCTACAAAGTATGAAGTAGGTAGGTAGGTACTGTAATCACTTACTCGGTCTTATTTAATTTATAAGTAAATGTATGTACTTGCATAATAGTATACCTACCATAAGATTTGGCGTTAACCATAGAGGTACAGGTTAGATCTAACATTATTTACATTGTGTGTGTGCGAAACTTGATTTTCAAAGTACTAATGCCTATCTGTAGGTAGATGAGTTTATGAGTTTTACGGGCTGCATGCTACATAGATATTATAATAAGTTTTATTTCTCGTTGCGCAGGTCTGAAATTTTAGAAAACATACAAAAAAAGAAGGATCAAGAGAAAGAGCCACAGAGCGGTAATTACCAGCAGCAACTTGTAAAACCCTTAGATAAACAGTTGCATGGCCCTGAAGTGTCAAATGTCAATGTACCAGTAACTCAGCATGTCCCTGCTCAACAACTACTCTCCCCCAACCATAGCCTTGCTCAGTCTAATAAAGATGACCCCAAAGATAAAACAATAAAAGTTTCTAATTCAACAACTATAACTCTCATAGAAAACGGCAACCTCAACGGAGAGAAGGACAAAGACCCTAATTTTCCTAAAAACTATTTTACACTAGAACCGAAAAATGACAAAAAGGATGATGGCAACAAAAACAGTATTACAATAACTAAAACTGTGCCAAAGCAGTCGCCCGGTAGTAACCAAGTAGACAAGACAAAAAATCTAATCAAACCAGGTAAAAGACCATTACAGTATTTAGAGACCCTTGCAGAGAAAGCAGGTATAACTTTTGAAGACAAATACGAAGCAGCAAACACATTACTGGCATTAGACAAACAAAATACCCCTAGCAGAAGGCTTCCAGAATTGAAACAACCAAAATCAGAGCCTGATAGTCATAGTCAGCAGGAAGAATATAGATATAGGAACCAAAAAGAAGAGGATGATAAATTACAGGTTAGCTTTGTGGACCATTTTTTATTATTTATAAATCAAGATCACTGCATTAATATTAATTGATCTTTTTATATAACATTTATAAATTTCTGTTTTAATTCAGATCCAACAGCAAATAATTCAACAACAGCAGCAGCAGCAACTGCAACAGCTGCAGCAGCAGCAGTTGCAGCAACTGCAGCAGCAACAAGCTATACAACAGGTCTTACAACGGCAACATCAGCAAGCAATACAGCAACATATAAAGAGCCAGCAGGACGAATTGGTGAGAGTTCTATCTATGACATTACATACATAATTTTATGTATTAACATCATACTGAAAAAGGAACAATACTACCTGTAGGTCACCTATGAATCAAAGTCATTGCTTAAAAATGAATCAGTTTATTTAAATTTAACCTTTTTTCTTTGCCATAAGTCATTCATTACTTACCTGAATTGGATCCTTACTAGAGACACTATTGGATGGTGTAAATAATACAGGCTGTTTTTTTTTTTCAAAATTGACGGTTCAATTCCTAGCTAGGAAAGAATATAAATATTTCAAAATTCCAATGACACAGTTTTAGTGTTCATTAAAAGGGGCCTATGACCCCTTAGAATATTTAAAAAAAATCGTTATTATACTTACAAAGTTATATACATGCAGTAGAAGACGCAAATAAATGTTATAATGTATTGTTACTATGTATTTTATAATAGTAATTAAACATTGTTACATAAAGCTGCAAAAACAGTTTCAACATCAGCAGCAGCAGCAGCAACAACAACAGCATCAACAGCAGCAGCAACAACAACAACAACAACAACAACAGAAGTCGGAACTATTGCAAGTAAATCAGCAACAAGATCCACAGCAGCAAAAATTCTTACAGGTAAGAGTGGGAACTGTGGCCAGCCGTTTGATGTAGTCTTTAGATAGTTAGTACCCAAAAGGTCGAAGGCTCGATTCCCACCTAGGTTACTTATTGGTATTGTGACCTGGGAGTTAGTACTTAATGTATTTATCTATGTATACTTATACTCGCTAACTGGTTAAACATGGGACATACTCAAGCAAGGATATAGAAATGGTCTTATGTAACGTATAAAAAAGAAAAGGAAATAAATACCCATTACAAAGAAAATATTAATTGCAATAATGCGCAACCTTGAACTAGGTGTCTTCCGTCCCTTCGGAGTCGCTGGACGTTCGGAGTGTGGGCCCTTTGAACGTCAATTGAGTAGGTACGGCGGCGACTCCGAGATGGATGGCGGCGGGGTTGCGACCCCCGTCCCCGTGAGCACCGTGACTGGTTCCCGGGGGGCTACAATGCGCCCCCGGCGGCGGGCTCAAAGGCAAGGCACTGAGGGGCCCCTGGTGCAGATCCCACCGGAGAGCCCTGGGGTCCCTCCTCTCATGTGCCGATGCGACAGCCGCGGGGGTTTTAGTGGGTAAGAATCCCACATACCCCGGTCGAGCCCCACAGCTTCCGGGGATCTTAGGAAGATTTCCCCCGCGTATAAAAAAAAATTGTTGTCTACCGTAGTCACGCGGCTTTTTTAACCTACTTCAATAAAGGAGGTTTGTCAATTCGACTGTATATATTTTTTTATGTATGTTCGCGCATGGCGGCGGCGTACTCCGGCAATTATGAACCGATCTGAAAAATTATTTCTTGTGCGGATAGTCTGATCTACTGATTTGGATTGGGTCCCATACAAAAATATTACGTACGAATAAGTACTTAGTTCCTAAAAAACAAGAATGACGGTATTTTGGACGAGAATCGAGTAGGGTAAAGTGGTAACCCTTCGTACGCGGGGCACATTCGTACAGTAAGTCTAGAAGAAAAACTAAACGGCACACAAACACGCCTTTGCTTGTGTGCATAGACATACCGACCACCATGTTACTAACGGAACTTCGGGGCAGTCGCGCCACGCTGTATGAGCTGACAAGACGTTAAGTGTTTCCGCGCGAGGTGAGTAATTTTACTTACTAAAGTTTAGTTCGTAATTGTAGGAAGAATTTTTATGTTTTTGACTAAATAGTGATGATTAATTAATGTTATTGTTGTTTATTTTGAGCTTTAATTGTAATATTTCTCATACTAAATTAGAATTTATATGAAATTGTAATTTTAATTTTAGAGTAAGGTTTGGGGCACATTCGGACAGTACTGCAGGGGGCACATTCGTACGTATACGAATGCTCCCCCTTTAATATCTTATTTACCGCCAGTACATCAAATTTCATTTTTTTTATGAAATGTATACAGTAGGTCCGTCAAAAATTGTTTTAAGCATATTATAATTAGGGTACTTTTTATGTATATCGATCGGAAACCTTTAATTTAGCTCAGCTGCTTAGTTTTATTATGTAAATCTTTTACAAAATATTTGCTTGCTGAATCATGGTGTGGAAATATAAAAAAGGGTACGCAAACCGAAGAGCTGAAAGTATCTTATCTTCGGAAGAAACCGGGATCATCATGGCGATTCTATTACCCTGGTCTAGAAGATATACATACTTTTTATTTTGGAGGCATCGCCATGATCCTCCCTGATCCTCCGCCACGAGCAAATTCTATTAGAATGGCTAGACTTTTTACTTTTGCAGTTAATTTTAATGTGCAATAAGTTCTAAAGTTACAACCAAATGTTTATTATACCTACTTTAAGTTTGAATTGTCAAAGATTTATTACAAAGATCTCACACATATTGATTATAGATCTGTTACAGACTGATAGTAAATTTTAGAATTATCAAAAAGTAAAATATTTTATTTTTCGTTTTTTTACGGAAGAACAATTGATTAATTATGAGTCAAGTTAAACATTATTAAGTTAGTTTTATTATAAAAACATTATTCTTTGTGATCTAATAAAGTTATCGAGTTTAATCGGCTTTTTAATTACCCTGTATCAAACTACCCCATGGTGTATGAAAGTACCCCACTCGCTGTATGAAAGTACCCCACCTGTGGGGTGCGTTCGTACAAATATCTTATCGTAGAAAAATGGCTATAACCCTTTAATCGTCTGACATAATAGTTTCAAAGTTTTTAGTAACTAACTATGATATATTTGTTACACGTAGGTGTATAAACTAGATAATTTTGACAGTTAATAATAATATAATATCTTGGGACAATCCACACACGGTCATCCGATCCCAAACTAGGCAGAGCCTGTACTATGGAAACCAGACAACTGATACTAATACTTATATACTTTTTTTTTGTAAATACATACTTAAATAGATAAACAACACCCAGACACTTGGCGGGAATCGAACCCACGACCCATCGGTTAGCAGGCAGGCAGTTGATCAAAGAGTAAAAAAAAAAATATGTAAAAAGTGTACGAAGGGTGACCACTTTCCCCTACTTACTGAGCGTCCTGTATTAATATGTCCCATGTTCAATCAGTCACATGGTAAAGTCACATAATCAATTACCTAAAAAAATACATATAAAGTTTGGAAAAATGATACACAATCACAGCCATTCTCGTAATTTTACTCGCAATTTAAGCTCATGTCGTTTGCCGTCGGTGTCTCATAAAGCTTTACTTTTTGCAGTCCGTTCACACGCAACAAATCAACGTTCCTGGGATTGGTGAGATAAACCTTAGTTTCTTGGCGTCACCACAAAGCAACGTCAACTTGCTTTTCGACAAGAACCAGAAGACCGGCATGAGCGGAGAGATCAAGCCGCAACAGGTAAGCCTTTACTATCGCTCTGTGCTCGTGTGTCTAATCTGGCTCTTTCGCTTTACGTCCTTTATTTAGTCATGTATGTAGTTTGGGAAATTATTATGGTAGGTTGTGTTGAGACTTTGTCAGTAATTCATGATACCAGTAGGTTCGTCCATATGCAGTCTATCCATATACGACTCTGTAGTTATACTCATGTACTGCAGGGGTGCGGGTGGAATCGGCAAAAGGGTGCTGCGTGCGAGATGTCGGCAGTATTTTCCATTAGCTCAATTCGTTAGCAACACCACGCAGCTTGCGGCAACACCACGCAGTTAGCGGCAACACCACGCAGCTAGCGGCAGCCCCGGGCAGAATCGGGGCAGAAACTTGATAGTGTCACCCTTCAGCGTTAGAGAAATTACTTAAAAAAAGTCAAGTCTCGAATTGGCATCACAAGTTCACTTGTGGTGTTGGCACACTGGCGCCTTTTTCTTACAAGTCGAAGGTGAGCCAACCAGGGTTTCGTATGCTCGGCGCTTTGTGGAGCGTATATTTTGCATACTTGTAGATTGTTGAAAAATAAAAATGAGCCTTTTTTGGTTTTATCCACCTTGGTACAAGAATATCAAAATAACTTCACATGGAAAGTATCCACAACAAGCGCAATGGTACGCTAATAATACAAAACAATTCATACTGCAGCTATAAAATTAATGGAAAATAAAGTAAGTACCTAGATTTCGAAATCTAGTCCATCGTTCTGGAGGCTTAGCATTTTAAATTTGGAATCGGATTGGTAGATAAACAAGGAGACCAACCTACATTTGAATTATTAAAGCTAGAAGTATCGATAGGACAGCAGAGTATAAATTTTAATCTCAAGTAAGGCTGGTCAGGATTTCGTCAACACTTTTCCATCGAATTGTATATAGGGCATAGACCGTCCAATTTCAATTTTAAATCCCAGAATACCATACATTATAATTATTTGAAAGTTTCTTCACCTCTATTATTAAACGGGGCCGGCATATCGAATCTATTATGTGCGATGATACCATTGAGGTGTGATGTACTTATACCTCAATGGATGATACAAGAGAACAAAAATTTTATGAGTAGTTTTTGTAACGAAGAAATAGCGCAACTATTACGCAATTGAATGTATACATAGCTGACTTCAAAAAAGGAGGAGGTTCTCAATTGGACTGTTTATGTGTTTTTTAGGTATGTTCGCGCATAACTATGGCAATTAGAACAGATTTGAATAATTCTTGCACAAATACTTAGTCCGATCCACCGATAGAATTAATTTTAAGCTAATTGAAGCCCATTGCATTCGATTAAAACTATGTGGAGCTATGACAAAATCAACTTTTATGGACTCCATCGACATTTTGGCATCGGGGTAGCCGAAGGACTAACACAGCCGCGTTCTCTCCGTAGCGGCTTTTCGTAGAGGATGGGGTTGGTTGTCTTTCCTAATGCTGCAAACGGCGAATTGAGGGTAGGGTCATTTGAGGAAATAAATAAAGTTTATTCGACTTTGTTACCGGCTAAAGTTAGGTGTAAACGTTATTCGGTTTTTAGCAATAATATATTACGTACATAATCTTTAATATATTAATATGAAAATGGATGTTTACGAGCCTATATTTTAATTTTACTCTTTAGACAAAACTACAGAGCAAGTGTGAGTGTAGGGTGGTAGTAGCCCCAACTTCTCGTCTCTATAGTGGTTAAATGTTGTGGGGTGTAAAAGATACGGTGGTTGAAAATGTAGTTTTCGAAAATATGTTTCTAGTATTCGTCTAGATTGTTCTGGACTAAACTAGAATGTAATGGATTAGTTTAGAAATTTCGGGAATGACCTGAAATATTCTGAATAGTTCTATAAATTTTAAGGAGAGAAATATTAAAATCTTATATACGAATTGAAAATCCAGCTAAGCAGAGGTTCTCAGCTAGTTTTTATATAATATTATATGTTTAAGCTCCGTCATTAATTTATAGTCAAGTAGAAATCACGTCAGGTCATAATCAGGTCGAATCATGGTGGATAAATAAATAAATGGGGTAGACATTTTCACTGGCTTCCCGCTGACATTTATACGGGGGAGCAGGCTATAGTACCTACATAATACTACATACTTATAGTAGTAATCTTAGAACGATCGATACGTCGAGACTCGAGGCACCACGAGGCGGGGCGGTCCCTATTTTTTTCGGCCAGAATAACACTGATATCGCCTGCTTAATTTTATATTATTATGTAAAGCTTAGATAGTAGATAATACAAAATCGACAATATTTATTCAATTAATGGCCGCACGTTTCATTACATTTAAATTTTGTTGGCATACCTTTTCGTGATAGTTTGGTGATAGTAGTCATATATTTGTGATTTACATTTATGTCGGGCACGCGGAGAACATGCCCGTGCTAAATCTGTCACGAATATTTTAGTTTTGGATAAATACGAGTAGGTTACGGTATATACCTACTCGTATTTCCATTTTTTTTTATTCGCTTCCAGATTACATTTAATTAGATGCCGGTTTTAATACCTTTTGTAAATAATAACGAGTACCCACTACCTCATCTTTCATCGTTGCCGCTATAGAACATATTCATACATACATACATTATTAGTATTTTTGTTCTGGGGCTGCCACTATGCAACCATAACCAATTCATGAATGTCTCGAAAAGTACATCCAAATTGAGTCATCTACTTTGGCGTTTTATTTTTTTCGGTGCCAGTGCTCTATGAGAAGTAGCTGTAATGACGGGTTTATGAGTTCTGCGGCGCTTAGCATTACTTTTATCTCTTCTGCATGCAGAACTTGGATTTGAACACGAATAGCTGGAGAAATATTCGATTTTCGATTCGCCAATTTAAAAAGTCTAAATAGGCCACATTAGCAATTCACCAAAAGCAATTCATGTTTTTAATTTCAAGCAGATCCTTAACAATTTTACTAGTGGTCGAAAAATTGTCACACATTTTAGGTGAATCATACTCAATTAATGTATTAGCTGATATATACTTATTTGGTGTTAATGCTGCCATACGAAGACATTAAACCTTAACTTACTGATATTATGATTCACCAAAAGTGGCCATAGACCCGCTGTTAGTGTTTGTGGTTACCCTATATCCATTCAACAAACGTTTTAGCATCGACCACACTGTAAAAACGGTGATATTTTTTTCTCTTACCGAGATTTGATTGTTTTATGGTTTGTTGCAGATAGTAGACAGTCAATCGCAAGTAGTACAGCAACAGATGAGCATGGCGCAGCACGAGCAGGGACAGCAACACCATCAGACGGTCACCGTCGTCTCTTCTATGCCCAGCAGTATGGCGCAGCATCAGGTAATCACCTAATTTATAAATCATCCAATCATCATCATCCACTGTTGGAAGCCACACATGTGTTTTCCAGGTAATAGAACCTTAACCCTCTCGATTTTAATAATAATGGGTATGAATGAAAAAAGGAACTTTAATTCAGCGATTAAAGTCTTTCGGTAGAAGTAAAGAAAGGCGTTTCATTGTAAAAAAAGTTTTGTGACCTCTGTCGGGGGTAATGTTTACGTAAAGAAAAGTTCACAAACAATTGAATTTGCGGCCGAACTGGTACATTTTTGTTCGCCGTCTGGATTATGTCAAATAACTCTGTTATACGAATCCTAACTGTGGAAGCTTTTAACTGGCATGTAATAATGTATAATGTTACTTATTTTGTAAATGTAGCCGTAAGCTCCCCGAATAAAATAAAATAAATAAATAAAATACTACTGTTACTGTATTCTGAGGGATATGTAATAGGTACTTATGCATAATTCAATGTTATATATACACAGTCAAAGACTGGCTAAAGTCCCTAGTTTGTAGTTTGTAAAGGATATTAACCGGTCGGAGTTGAGTAAGATGTTAATAAGGTATAGAAATGTTGCTCTTATACTGCTGCTGGGCACGGCTGGGTATAGTGGCTTTCAAACCAGCAACAGAGATAGCTCAAGACCTTTACCGCGATTATTGTAAATCAAACCACGACGATTGCCACAATATGAGTGTTTAGGTACTGCATGTATTTCTCAAAATTAATGTACGTAACGAAATAGTTGTTACGAAATATTGTTACGAAATAGTCTAAGATGTAACTAAATAGTAAATGTAAGGCTTGTTACATGATGGCGAAACATTATTTATTTAATCGAATATTCTTGATGTTTCATAAGTACCTATCTTCTTATTTATTTTTGTAATATTTACCTATTTATATTTTCTACTGTCTTTTGGAACATTTAAAATACAACAAGGAAGTATACATTTATTCATGTTATTATAAAAAAAAAGGTATCCAATTGAGACGCCAGACCAACAACCAATCTGAAAGAAGCTAGGCTTGCCCATCTTAAAATTTAACAAATTCATTTAGAAATTACATGGAAGTAGAAATAAAACGTAACTAAAGAGTAATAACGAAAAAGTAAATGGGCATGACTCATGTTGTTTTTCTCATTTAATTAATTAATTTACTATGGAAACCCATATAAAATTACTTTTCAATAGAAACTACATTTAATATGGACTTTTAATACACAAAAGTGGACAGTATTGACGCGACATACCGTATTTTATGTAGTATAATACGTATGAGGGTAGGGTTGCAATTTATTTTTGTATGAAAAGCAAAAAACATGGTTATTAAAAAAGTGTTTTATAATTAGTTGGATGATCATCGATATACTATACCAACTAGATTTGCTGTCACGACCCGAAAAGTGGTCACGAAAATAAGAAAATAAGAGCTACGGAGACGGCTGTCGCTCAATTGTCTGCAATTATTATTGAACCTTATTTTATAGTATGTAAGTCATCTTTTTATATGAACATATTATTGTTTTGCGTGTACGTGTATAGTTGTGTAGGTATATGTAACCGCGACCACATTTTCGATGTCATTTTGTTCGTGACAGCTAATCTTGTTGGTATAGTATATCGATGTGGATGATAGATTATACTAATCAGGTATAGTAATTTTAAAGTTTAATATGTGAACTTTACAATTATGTTTTCATAATTGAATAAAAACGTGTAACTTTTTAAATATTACGAGGCACACTTTTTTTTTCATAAATGTACATTTATTTTGAGAAATACTCAGGTGCCGATAGGTACGTAGAATTTGTATTTATGTACTTATCTATCAAAACATGAGTTCAAGTCAAACTTATTTGTGCACACAATGAGGCACAGTATTTGTATTTCTTTTAGTTCTGTTAACTAACAGAACTACTCACACACACTCGTACACTACTAAATAACGCAAATGTTATATTAGCGTTTACTGAAATTTTCACACAGTATAAAAAAGTCGTCGCTTTAGCCAAAAACACACGCAGCTTTATTGGTGCGTTTTCTTCTTGTAAACTACACAAAGGATGTACATCATAATAATTCAGGAAGGATTATTTCAGAACCGGGTAATGCGACGGGTTCTAAAATTAGTGTATAGTGTAAACGCAACGCCTATATTGTTTTCATATAATGTAGCCGTTCTGTTACAGGTGAAGTATATAATATGATTTAAATAAATCATCATTGCTTCAGTTAGTGTAGATGTCAATAAAGAATGAGATGGTGACTTAATAACATACTCTGACTGCCGCACTCACAAACGTCAATTAACGTTAATCTTTATAAAACAATTTTTGAATGTGATTATTTCGACTCTTGGAGCCATTATGCTTGTTCCATTCCATTATTAAGTACGGGATAATCGATATATCTACTCAATAAAATATTAAAAGTCAAAATATCTTTCTTATGCTTAGGCCCCACGGAGGCACTTACACAATACTCATATTTTACAAACTACCACCGGATCCTAACGCAACTTTAAGCTTCATGTGTCGAAATAGTCAGATAATAAGAACTGGATTAATGATAATTAAAACTTAATGAAGTTTGTGAGCGCAGCAGTAAGTGTATCAATAAGTTAGTTATTATACTTATTTGAAAGGTGCAGCAACAGCAGGCGGGCGGTGGTATCCAGCAGCAAGCCGGCACGATGCCGCCACTGCAGAGCTTACCTCCAAACACACAACACCCACAGCAAATCAGGTACCACCAAACATCCAAGTAAATTCCCACCTCTACCAACCTACCCCACCCTCTACCCTGATTTGAAGCTAAAAAATTGTTAGGGTTTTATAATTCACTGGACCATTACCGTAACCTTCAATAAAAAATATTACGGTCAACAATGTCAGTTAATAAAAAGATAATTAACTAATTTTCCTTAATTTTGCTCCACCCCTAAGCAAATGCTGATTACGGCCATGCATGGATCGCCCAATGCGGTAACAGCTCAGTGGGCGAGTGCTTGCCTTGGTAACAAGGTGTGCAGGTTCGAACCCAGGCGCGCAGCCCTGATCTTTGTGCGATTGTTACAAGCGTTCGGTGAACGAAAACATGGTGAGGTAACCTGCATGTCTGAGAAAGCCTATCTAGCTTTGGAATGACGTGTGAAGTCCGCCAAACCGCACTTGGCCAGCGTGGTGGACTATAGCCTAAGCCCCCTCATCTTGAGGGGAGCCCGTGCCCAATAGTGGGACATAAACAAGGGCTGGTATTATATTATATACTAGCTGACCCATACAGCTCCGCCTGCGCTATTTTTACGTTAACTAAACTTTTAATAGCAGACATTCGCATCGAATACATAACCTCCTTCTTTATAGTCGGTTAAAAACTGGGACCCACTTTTTACTTGCTCTCCGAAGCACGGACTCGTTTAGTTCAAATGGTGTTAAACGGTCACCCATCTATTTAATGACCTTACCTAACGTTGCTTAACCCGATCGATTACAAAACCTTGATAACAACTCTCTATGAGTGTTCCCTTACTAATATTTATTATATTATTAAGAAAAATTGATAAAATCGGACCAAGAGTATAACCAAGTACCCATTTTGACTTTAATCCCCTCTTCCAAAAGAACCGTGCTATATTACGGGATAAAAAGTATCCTATGTCCTACCTCGTAGTAAGATCTCAAATCATGCCAAGTTTAATTTGAATCCATTCAGTAGTTTTGGCGTGATGCTCAGCCGTGATACAGACATACAGACAAAAATTTAAAAAATTACATTTTCGGCCTCAGTATCGGTGATAGAATGCCCTCCAAATATAATTTTCAAAATATCTTCAATGTACAGAATTGGACCTGTTTCAGTTTTTAACCGACTTCAAAAAAGGAGGAGGTTCTCAATTCGTCTGTATATATATATATTTTTTTTTTATGTATGTTCGCGCATAACTCTGTCAATTATGAACCGATTTGAAAAAGTCTTTCTTCCATCCATTCTTCAATCCATTGATTGGGTCCCATAAAAAAATTATTGCGTAGTAATAAGTAGTTCCTGAAAAACAAGAATGGTGACTGCGCACTGAGAGCTGCAGGAAAGCCTATATCGATGACTTTATGTCGCTTTTTAAGGACAAAAATGGTCATAACTCTGGCAAATATTTACCAATTTCAATGATTCTTTTTTTATTCGAAAGAAGAAACCACTGTATTAAATCTGTATGAATTTTATTACAACCAGATAAGAACTTCCTGGAGGACCATGAACGATGTGGAGGATGTTCTCCATTACATTGCTCTGACAATTATGAACCGATTGCGATGATTCTTTTTTTATTCGAGAGAGTAAACTGCTATGATGACTCCATGCGAATTTCATTACGACCGGATATTTTTTTCTGAAGAAACATGAATTATGTAAAACTATGTAGACGATAATGTGATCATAACTTACCTAGATAATTTTACGGTTTTAGATGGTTCAATCGTTATATATGAAAATATCACTAAAAAGTTTAAAATAAAATCTTATTAAAAAAAAAATTGAACCGACTTCAATACACTGAAAAGTATAAAATAATTTAAATATTATTGAAGTTGGTGCCAAATATACACAGCCGGTAAGCTAACACCAACTTCAATAATATTTAAATTATTTTATACTTTTCAGTGTATTGAAGTCGGTTCAATTTTTTTTTTTAAAGATTTTATATTATAAGTATAGATTGATCGTCTTACTTTGCAAACTATTGTCTGACGGGTATGCAATATCTCGGACCTGTGACCTCTCCCTGGTCGTATCCGTCTTCCGTTCCATCGGACTTTGATGTGCTGTATTATCTCCTGCTACATTATTATTATAATTCGCCATTATAGTGCTGAGTGGGGTCACAGTCGCGTCCAAGTAATTCAGCAGCCTCTTCAGAACAGCACGTACCTGCAACAGCTATACAACGCCCAGGGACCACTGATAATGCCCGGGAACATCGCCCTCCACCCTGGCTTAAACTCGCAGCAGATACAGGTGTGTACCTATTTAGCTTCAATTGAGAGTACATTGTATAAATATATAAAAAAATGATGAATTATACTAATAAATTATTATTTATAAATTAATCCTGTAAAATATATATATAGGTATCTTGTATTCTACTTGCAGTTCTATTGTGATTATGCTGATGTAACTACTGCTACTGTTCCGCAGGTGATAGCTGCAGGCAAGGCCTTCCAAGGCAACCAACTAGCTCCGCACATGCTTACCACACAAGGGAAACAAGTCCTACAAGGACAAGCCGGTGAGTTCTGCATTTGTAATGTGTTTTATTTCTCATACCCACTATATTCATAAACTACCCGTGTCTTATTCCTTACTGCTATCACTTATAGATGAACTAGCTTATAAGTAGTCTACTTATAAAATAAATTATTTTGATGTATAGGTACTTCTGATATCCCTTTAATAGATTTTTTTTTAGATTTTGATAGATTTGCTAGTTGATATAATGTAAGAAAGACCCTTACCTCAGTATTTAATTTTAGCGTATTAATTATACATAAATAATGAAATAATATAAATCACGGCTGAAATACTTCACAGCATTGCTAGAGCCACATTCGTTACGTTTTCTAACACCCACACACGCAATCTATTACTATAATAAAACTCAAAGAGCACTTTTTCTGTACATTGAATATTTTTCCAAAATTTCTATGTGGGGATACTATACTACCGACATATAGGCCAAAACAATTTTTTTTGGAATTATTGTCTGTCTGTCTGTCGTTCTGTTTGTCCAGGTATCATTTGAAAACCCGTGGATGGATTCTGATAGGACTTTCACTGATGTGTTGTGCAGAAGTAAGGGTATAAATTGGTATATAAAACATCACGCTATGTTTCATAGGGGCTAAGCAGTGAAACATTACTTGCACATATTACCACGTAATTTCTTTTGTATGTGAATAGGGTAATTATAGACTGATCAGTTAACCATTAAGATACGTATTATTACGCTAAATACAATAGGGACTGAGCAGACATTTAGTTTGCATAAGATATGGCAGTGGCGAAGGGTCAATTTTTGTAAGGGGTAAGCCGGTCCGGTACACCCAGGACATTTTCATTAGATTTCTGTATTGTTCTGAGTACTTTGCTGATAGCAATATGACATTATATCTTTGAAAAGTTAAAATCTGTAAATCCCAAGCGAGTCCAAACTAGATTAGGAAAGATATAGGCAAGGGAAAAATACCATTTCATTTCATTTAAAAGCCAGCGGTTAGGTCCGCTACACCACTAAGGCTACATTTGTCTAGGTAGGTAGAAATTGAGAATACGAAATTGCTAAATTTTTACTTAGGTAAAAGACCTAAAATGACTCGAAATGATCTAATCTAACGCAATAAACTGTACAACTACAATTCACACTACACACAATGAACAGCGCTCCCAAAAAAAGCTTCAAGGTCAGGCTCAGGGGGGTTCATGAAATTTTAATGAAACTCCCCATGTCCAGGTAGTGTATAGGTATTACCTACATTACAGTCGCAACAATAAAAGATGCGAAAAACTTAGAACTTTCATTATCGAATATCATTAGACAGTAATTTACGATGTTAGCGTGGTTTACATTATGAACAGCGCAGATTACAGATTTTAGCGCGATTTACAGAATCTATCGGTGAAATTGAACATATAATCACTATAGAACTTTAATCTATAAATATAAAAGAAAGTCGTGTTATTTACACTATTTATAACTTAAGAACGGCTGAACCGATTTGCCTGAAAATTGAAGGTTCTAACTAAGCTACCTCCCCGGTAGCTTAGTTAGAACCAGGAAACGGACATAGGATACTTTTTATCCCGGTAGGTTATGTTTAAGCAACGTTAGGTAAGGTCATTATATAGATGGGTGAACCGATTTGTATGATTTGTTTGTGCATATCGGGTAGGTCTGAGAATAGGTCTTAAATTATATTTCATACCGCTAGGTTAAGGTTAAGCAACATAAGGCCAGGTCATTAAATTGATGGGTGAACTGATTTGTAAGAAATTTTGTGTGCATTTCGGGTAGGTCTGAAAATAGGTCGTAAAGTATATTTCATGCCGCTAGGTTAAGGTTAAGCAACATAAGGCAAGGTCTTTAAATAGATGGGTGAATGTATGAAATTTTGAGGGTAGGTCTGAGAATAGGTTATAAAGTATATTTTTGCCGCTGATACCATGATTGACGAGGATATATAGAACGAGAGGAGGGTGCAAGAGAGGGAGGGGGGAGGGTGATGGAGTGAGTGATCGGAGGAGTTAGGTGGAGCAAGGGGGGGGGGGGGAGTGAGAGGGAGCAAGTTGGGAGAAGAGAGAGGAGGGAGAGGGTTCAGAGAGGACAACGGGGACAGGAAGAGGCGAAGTGTGACGGGGACCGAAGCGGGAGGGGAGAGAAAGAGCATAGAATTAGATTTTTCTTATAAGAGAGAGAGATGGAGAGAGATAAATCAAGGGAGTAGGGAGAAAAGGGGAGCAAAATGTAATTAAAGAGCGGGTGGAGCTGCGCGGGTCAGCTAGTTTCTATAAAATCTGGCGCCATCAAATACTATAGCTACTATCTACTACTATATATCGATCATACTGGACATGAAAAAATTCACAAATGTACTATTATTGGTGGCGGGCAGCTTTTAATAAATCGATCTATAGCACATTTTCTTAGTGATTTATTATACGGGACACTAACATCAGCACTGAAACAACACAAATAAATATATATATGTATGTACGATCGAGAACTTCTACACTATTTAGTTTTACAGTAAATTTTACAGGTCTAACTACATATCAGGAACAAGGTTTATAAATTTATTAAAACTGTTTGTTGTACAAGTCTCGTGATTGAAAAATTGTGAATGTATTATATTTTGATTCACAAATTTTGTTTCGGTTCGTTTATGTTGGTTCATCATTTTAATTAGCGATTTATTATTCGAGTTTATTTGAAGCTTTTTATTCCGATAATAATCGCATCGTTTCTTTGCCGGCTCCGTGCAGTCGTAGGCTTTCTATTTATTGTGTAGATGCAATTGCAGCTTTTTATTGGCTTCCCACGCATCATGGATCGTAACACGGTCGCTTTTGACTATCTTAATATATCATGTTCCTATATTTACCTGGTATAATATTTTTATATACTTACTTTCTTTGATAATTATGATAGTAGACTCACGGCGCGGGCAAATAATATCTGCCGAAGACACCTGTCGTGTGTTGAATGATGTTTGAATGTGTGTGTGTTTGTGTACAGCTCCGTTCCCCGGTTACACGACGATCCCCACGACCCAGAACCAGACGTTCGTGTTCAGTCCCCTGGGCGTGATCAACTCGCAGCCCAGCATCTTGCCGGCGCACTCGCAGCCCACCGTGTCCGGTATAGGACAGCAGCAGAAACAGGCCGATATGCATAAGGTGACGTTGTAAACCATCTTTTGTACGCGTTAAATATCTTCCAATAAGTACCGCAATTTCAGATGAACTTTCGCGAAGCAGCAACATACATTATTGTGTGGAGAAAAGATAAATTGACTGGGTTCAAGTTATTTAGAAACCCATGGCCTAGGCCTAGGTGACGAGCGGCATTCCTATGCAGTTGGCAGGCGCAGGCGTACTGTTCTGTCACATTAAAAAAAATGACAAAAAAAGACAAGCCCGCTGAGTTGCTTGCCGGATCTTCTCAGTAGCGGCCGCGTTACGATCCGGTGGTAGTTTGTAAAAATGATTTTTGTGTAAGTGCCTCCGTGGGGCCTATACATAATAAAGATATTTTGACTTTGACTTTTGACAGAAAATAATATCATCTGAACTCTAAGCGATTAACAACTAAATACGTCATTAATCTAATGTTTACTAGATAAATACCTATGTAATCATGAAATATTGAAACAACTAACTGAGATGTTGAATGTTTTTTGATTTCAATAGGCTCACGAATCATCCTTGGTCGGAATCGTTTGTTCTTTTGTGAGGATTTGAGGTTTATGTAATCTCGATATAATGGCGGATGCGATCCTAAACGTGTTCGCAAACGGCAGACTTCGTACAACGTCGGTGTTTCACATTAGCTATGTGTAAACATCTCAGTCCTCCTGTGACCCTACGGTTACGGGAGGACTGATACCTATACATATGTGCTGCAAAGCATTCGAAACGTCGGGAAAGTAAAATTAAAAATAAACCACGATATAATCCGTAAAAGTATTTTTATTTCAATGCGTAGTATTCGCGTAAATAAAAGACGACGATTTGAAGACAATTTGAAATAGAAAACACATATACTTTTTGGTATATTTTTAATACCAATTTTCGTGTCTTCACAGCCGAAACTACTAGCACAAATGCTATAAATATGGTGGTTGTCTCGTACAGTGTGGGGCGAAGGTGTCTGGCGGGAAGGTTGGCGGCGGAGGCGGGGGTAGTGGACAGACAGTGCCCGTTCAAGCTCAATGTGTGCAGGTCTCACAACCCGTGCTCAGCGCTCAACAGCCTGCGCAAGCGCAGATAATTAGCCCACTGCAGGTAAATACACAATATTGCACGATTACTGTATCCCAATGTAAACAGTTATACAATATTACACGATACTTATATGCCACGTAAAAACACAGACACATTATTTACATGATTATTGTATGCCAAATTTAAACACTTACACAATATGACACGATAATTGTATGACACATATAAACACAGAATCAATATTGTATGATTATTTTATCTACATGTAAACACTTACACAATATTACATGATTATTGTATGCGGCATGTAAAAACATACACATGTTCACATGACAATATAAAATATTAATAGAAGTGTTTTACCAGTCATAATTCGTAGACACTTAGCCTGAAAAATGTTGAAGGTATTATGAAGTTGTTTCAAGGGGTTTGCGAGTTACTCTTTTAGTAGGGGAGAGGAGGCCGCAAAGTTCCCATTCAAACGAGTATTGCCTTGTTCGTTCATTGTTTTGTTAAACAATTAGAACCCATTCATTCATTAAAAGAGCATAACCCCCTTCACTTTACAAAGTTAAATAAGTAAGTTTGGCATAATATCACTATGGTTTACACTCGAACGTCTATAATCTGTAAAAGTTACGATTCAGGATTAAACTGCGATTTTTTATTGCAAATTGCGAATCATTTTTATCTTTTGATGCATTGCTCAGCACAGCGAAATATAACATAAATGACTTTTTTTAATTATGTACATCGTAAAATATGTCATCAGAACTATTACATTTATACATTATTGTAGTAAGTATAACTGTAATATACAACGTGTTAATATAATGACGCAAAAACTCACACACTCTTCTAGTTTATATTGACTAGATATTATTATAGAGATTAGGTTTCCAATTATTTCCAATGGAGTCATGATTTCTAATAATTACCTACGAGTTTTTGCAGTAGTTTAATCACTAAGAAAGGGTTTTACCTTTATCAAATTGTTTTAAAGATAATCTATTCCTAATTTATTACTATGTGTGGGTATCCAGCAGTTATCGAGTAATCATGGTGATTGCAAACGCTTCGAAATATTAAAAAAATATAAGTAAGTAATCCTGACAGTAAACCTGTAAGTCAATATATTCTTGTAAAGCGCTGTGAAAGTTTAATCTAGTGTATGAACATGTTTGTTTGTTGGTGTTGTGTCTTCTATATTATGGGTTTTTATCTACTTTCCAATTAGATGGTTGTCTGTGGATTGTCCCATTATATTATTATCGTTGTTAGGGTAACCGATATAATGATGGCCCAGCCCACATGTTAGGCACAATTCAAGGATCTTTGAATTGGATTTGATAGATGTTACGGCTGGAACTGAAACATCTATTAAATCCCTAATTGACCCTGATTAATTGAAACCCTGACTCAGGGTATAAATCAGGTCATCATAGTTTGGGTTCCTGACAAAAAAATGTTTTCCGAAAAGTGGAACCACTACACGCTGGGCAATCAATCAGTTTACCGGTTAGCCTATTATTATTATCTATAGTGCGTTGTCTAAGTGGAGTGGTCGGTCGTTCCCCAGACCGGCGGTCAGACGATGCAGTTCGCGCCGTGGCAGATATCGGGCGCGTTGCCGCAAGTGTGGGCGGGCGGGTTGCAGACGGGCGGGCTACCCGCGGGCGGTCTGCTCGCACCCAACCCGATATTCATCAGGGGCAGCCAGCCGGACGCGCCCCCCTCCATGTTCATACAACATTCACCGCAGAACAACGTCCAACACAACAGTTAGTATACATTTATTAAATACTAGAGTCCCGCGCAGCTCCGCCCGCGTTATTTTCTAATTTCCTTAAAAAAATCCGTAAGAACCTTTTCTTAACATTAACTGTTGTGTATGTGTGCGTAGGAAGCACGCACTATTATTCATATTATAATAAATGAGTGTGTTACCGACCACAGCGCGTATCACTTGTCTCCCCCGCTACCGTATATAACCATTGGCGACGAGTACCCAAACATAAGACAAAAAAGAATTATCCAATTTGGTGCATTCGTTTGGAAGTTATGCGCGTACATAATTTTAGCGATTCATTTTATTTACATAGATAAATGTTGATATACGGTGTGAGTCATTTCCTGTGGATCACCTATAAGGTAATAGTCGCTTGCACCATCTGGTATAAAATAAGTGCGGGCGGAGTAAGCGCGATATCGTCGTTTAAGCGATTTTGTTTGTTGCCACGCGTTCGTGTCCGCGATGATAAATATATCACGTCTCTAATACTGTTTTCCTGCGTAGCGAATTGATTAACATGTGTATTTGTGCCTGTGCTAATGCTATTGTAACCTAATCCTGCAATCGTATATAACATATTTAAAGGGACAAACCTCTGCATAAAAACATCCCTACGTTTGTCTATACTGACTTTATGGTAATAAGTAGTGTACATTTTACAGTATCTCGCCACCAATATAACGGGTGAATTGATCGCAATCTCTCAAGAATATAAATTGTTACAGATTTATTTATTGCCCACAAGTCTAGTTTGAATTCAAACCAAACCTTCTCTAATTGTTTGTTTTATCATCATCAGCCTATCAGGGACCACTCCAAAGCTGGGCAACCTGGACATTAGCCTGTTGCGCCCAAACTCAGGCTCCCCATTTTGGGTGAATTCAAATTTGCAGCGCGGCAGCAAAGCGTCTGCAGCGCTGCACTGCTGTCGCGCTACAAATTTAAAGTCACCCTTTGGCTTGATGTTTACAAATACGTATAAAGTACATAGTTTTTAAGGGGCAGCGATTAGTCTTTTGTCCGGGGTTACGTAATCTTTAAAGCCGGCGCTTCATTCTATATTCGTCCACTACTGGACACAGGCCTATCCTGGCCGTGATCAACTGTTTACTGATCTTATATATACGTTATATTTATTACAGATACAAGTGTCGCGTGCGCGACTGGCACTGCTGTGAAGCCTCGGGCGTCCACTGAAGGGATGACGAAGGCTCCACGACCGCTGTCGAACATCCTGCCATCTGGCGGCATCAGACCGGGCCCGGCGTCCTCAGTATCCACACAGACTAGCGCAAATCAAGCCCAGAATCAGGTCCGATTCTAAACGATCTCATGTTCCCCACGAAATTGTATAGTGATTCTTATAAGAGTATTTGTATGGCAGGCGAAACAGCGCGGCAAGCCAGGAGTGCGCTCTCCGGCGCCCACGTCCAAACAGGATGCCGCGAATCAGACCAATAAGATGCAGCATCAAATCCAGCAGCCTAAACAACAGTAAGTTCTCTTTATCTAGATCGTTACAATCAAATCAACTCACGTCACTTTTTAAAATCAATTTATTTCGACTGTCGGAGTCGTTTATGATTAATTTCGATTATTGAACACGAAATAATTATTATATCTACTCACTATCTGCGTATTAAGAAATAATGGGCATCGAGTGTCGAAATAATCCGATTACAAAAAATGTATTAATCATCATTAACTTTAATTGACGTTTGTAGGTTCGGCAGTCAGGCTGCGGGTAACGAAATAATCCGATTTTAAGAACTAGAGTAATGATCATTACCACTAATTAACCTTTGTATAGATCAGCAGAGAATTGCATGCATGTTGAATATTTCCAATTGATTAGTGCTCTTCTGCAGAATAGTACTTGTTTCCAGACTGTTGGTGATGAATTCATCGGGACAGATGACTCAGATAACGAGTGTTCAAGACAAGTCCATCAATAAGAATATGCAACAACAAGCCATGCTGCAGCAGCAGGCCATGCAGGTTACTGTTGTTATACCATTCATTAATTATTAATTAAATCCTTTTGTTTAATAGTGCCGACCGGTTGCGGTTTTTTCCGGCCTTTAAGTTTCTAAAACTGCACATAAGTATGTACGTGAACCTTGCAGGTGTTTCTTTTTAAATAAATGATAGTAATAACTGCCTCAATATCAACTGTGCAACATGCGAAAAGAGACTTTATCTATACTTTTAAGACTACTGTCTGTTCTGTAATTTTAAAGCCGAACTATCCCGCTGCTTCCTTCTTATTAAAAAAACACTATATCTAATTCAGGAATGTTTGTTTAATAGTGGATGCTAACTCAATCCAAAATTCGTCAGACCTATTTAAATTAGAAGCCTAAATATTTAACATTGCAGACATTTATGAATTCGTATGTTAATAGTTAAGAGACGCTTGCGCAAGTCTAGTACTCATTACCATTCTATTGTTTATAGCAACAGCAGCAGCAACAACAACAACAACAACAGCAGCAGCAACAACAGCAGCAGCAACAGCAGCAACAACAGCAACAACAACAACAACAACAACAGCAGCAGCAGCAACAACAACAATTATTACATCAGCAACAAACGCAGCAAATGGTTCAGCATTACCAACAACAAGGTTAATTAATATATTGACTTAACAGACGTGATAACATATCAAAAATTTCCAAAATGCCTTCTTTGTAATTTTTTTTTGTTTTATTATTTATTTTTATATTTAAATGTTTGTAAGTATATTTATTATATTGTGACACAGGAATGTCGCTGGGTATGCAACAGGGATTACCAGTCGGTTCTGTGGCCCAAACGATTCCCATCGCTGGCATGCCGCAGACCATATCTATGGTGCAACATATACACCCGGTGAGAATCAATTAAGATTGTGCATTGTAATGTGTTTTTTGCCCGACTGCCCCAGAAGGAGGGTTATGTTTTTCGAGAGTATATATATGTAAGTATTTCTATTTCTTTGGCACGGCCTTCAGCCAAAACGGCTTGATGGATTTTGACTTATAATATGTCTAGATTGGTCTCAGTTGTGGGAGTGAGAGTGGTTTTTTCAAAAAGCTAAAAAGGAGGCCGTCAGTCACCATTTTGTATTTTTTTTCTTCTTTGGAAGTAAATATAATAGAACATCAATATCAGTGGCGTGCACAGAGGGTAGGCAAAAAAAAGTATTCGGCTTGTTTGACCTATTTTAAGTATGTTATTATACCATTTCAAATATCCATATGCAAGCAAATTTTATAGACATATTAATTTGCATTTGAGAACATTAATAAGTTTATTCAGCGGCTCCATACTGACAAAAATGCTTTGCCTACCCTAGGATTTCTCTAAACAGTCTTAATTTTTAAAAATCTTAGTTTGGACATGAATTAACGTATTTTTTTTAATGTAAGTGGATGTGATGGTAATACTGGTTAATTTAAGGATATTTGTGCTGGAACACGAATAAATAGCATAAAGCATAAACAACTCGCAGATATTTTTGTCCGCTTTCAGTGCACGCCACTGATCAATATGGGTATCAAATTAAAGGTCTTAACGAGACGAGTTGAAATATGTATTATGAAATATAAGTCCATTTTGTTTGTTCGCAGTCGGGCTTTTTATACCTTTATCTATACATATAAAATTACTTGTCCTGACTGACTGACTGACTGATTTTTTTTTTTTTTTTTTTTTTTTTTTTTTTTTTTTTTTTTTTTTTTTTTTTTTTGGGAATGATAGACGCTGTTAACCGCAGATGGCTATTGCAGCTTCACCGGACAATAGGAGGCGAGCGCTTGAAGCGCTCTAGCCTTTACGGCAGAAGTAGCGACGAGCACAAGGGCACCTCAGGGAGGCACGGCCTCGGCTTGGGCTGTCGCTTAAGAGAGGGCTGAGTTTACCACCGGTTCACAACGCGCCCCCACTGAGAAGAACCGGCAAGAAACTCAGTGGGGTGATGCACGTCGTTGCGGTCGCATACGTACGACCCTTCGGCCTCGCCGGCGAGACCGGTGTCTGATAGCTAGTGTAGCATACGGTTGTCGGGGAGGGGTCGGCGCATCCCGGTCCAATAGGACCGTCATGGGGTCAGGAGGGTCGAGCAGTACGTGCCGTGGTCTGCGGCGCGAGTCAGAAGGACTAGCGGCGTAATCGGCGGCGGCGCGGATTAAACTGTTCGCGTGACGGGACGCGGATTCAAAGTAGCGTTTCGACGCATCTTTGAGGAACTTACGAAGGGGATCTAATTTGAAATCGGAATGCAGATCTACGTTCCGCATGTACCACGGGGCACCGACGGCGCGACGGAGGAAACGATTCTGGATAACCTGGAGGCTATCGATATGGGTGCGGGCGGCGTGCGCGAAAACTACACTCGCGTAAGTCATGATAGGGCGAATGCAATCTTTGTATAATGTCAACTTATTTCTAAGCGACATTTTACTCCGCTTGCAGAGAAGGGGATACAGGCGACCTAATACGAAAGCCGCTCGATTGCGGACGGACCTAATGTGCGGGCCGAAAGTCATGCGGGAGTCCAAGGTGACTCCGAGGTACTTAACCTTCCTAGTCCAGGGGATAGGGCGATTGAATAGGGATATTGGAGCTAGTCTGTTGGGCCGAAGGCTCCGCGCGGAGAACATATTGGCGGGTCCCCGGGAGAAGACCACCGCGGCACTCTTCTCCGGGTTCACCTCTATGCGCCACGTACGGAACCATTGACCCAGGGCGTCGACTGCGGCTTGAAGAGCACGCGTTAAAAAGGACATGTTCCTATGGGAATAGTAGAGAGCGGTGTCATCCGCGTAAAGGGCGAGTTGGACTCTGCTCGAACGAGGAATGTCGTTCGTGAACAGGCTGAACAAGAGGGGAGAGAGCACGGAGCCCTGAGGGACTCCGGCCTGTATAGGATGAGGCGAAGAAAACGTACCTTCGACCCGGTATCGAAAGGTACGATTCGAGAGAAAGTCTCGTATGATGAGTACGAGCCTATCGGGGACTCCTAACTGGAAGAGCTTGTATATCAAGCCGTTGTGCCAGACCTTGTCGAAGGCCTTGGCAACATCGAAGAATAGGGCGCCTGTGTAGACGGGCTTGGGCTGGTTGAGCCCGGTCAGGATGTGCTCCGTGAGGCGGTGCACCTGGTGGACGCAAGAGTGTCTGGTTCGAAAGCCAAACTGCTCGTCAATAAGGATATTATTAGAACTGACAAAGTCTTTGAGTCTCGCTAATAGCAAGCGCTCATAGAGTTTGCCGAGAGACTTGAGAAGACTGATAGGCCGGTAGCTCGCAGGGCTGCTGCGAGGCTTACCCGGCTTAGGGATACCTACTACATCCGCGTCTTTCCATTCGGCAGGAAAGACGCAGTGGGACATGGCTGCGTTGAAGATAGTCACTAAAAGACATATCAGATGGACAGGGAGAACCTTGAGAACGCGATTGGAGATGCCGTCGGAGCCCGGTGCTTTCTTCGGCTTAAGGCCTTTGATCAGGTCTTCCACCTCGGTTTGCGTGACCGGGGAGAGGGATTCGGTGGGAGGGAGTGAGGACCTGCGCTCTACTTCCCTATCCACAAGATCGAGGTGCGCCGGATCGACGGGAGCGGAGCTGGGTGTGCACTGACTCTCTAGAGAGTCAGCGAGAACCTCAGCCTTCTCGTCGTCCTCGAACGCGGGTGGGTCGCCTGAAGGGCGGGTCAAGGGGGGCATGGTAGCTACGGTGTCGGTTTTGAGGGATCTCGCGAGCCGCCAGTAAGCCTGGTGTGACGGCGAGATCTCCTCTAGAAACCCTCCCCATCGAGCCTCCCTGAGTTCCGCGATGCTGCGCTTCACGTCCCTCTGCAAAGCACGCATGCGGACCCGATTGGCATCGGTGGGGTAGGAGTCGTACGCGCGAATAGCCGCGTTTTTAGCGCGGACTAATTCCCTAATGTCATCGGGCAGCTTGAAGCGCACAGCGTAAAAATTGTCCGCTTCAACCTGCCGGGAGGACTGGCTGATGGCCGATTTGAGATGATCGGTGAAAGCGCCGATCGCTTGGTCGGTGTCCTGAGGGGACGAGATTTGCGCCGGGAAGCGGGCAAGATTCGGAGAGTCGGCATCGGCTAAACAGGTGTTTAGCTGATGCCAGTCCAGAACGGTCCTAGTGACCGGCTGGGAAATGGGTGGCGGACCTAGTTCCATTAGGACCGGTCGGTGGTCAGAATCTAGCTCATGGAGAACCTCTAAGGAGCGCAACCGGAGGGTCACGCCCTTCAGGAGGGCCATGTCTAAGATATCGGGGCGGTGATTGACATTATTGGGATAATGGGTCGGGCGCATAGGTGCGATGACGTCAAAGTCGAGAACGTCGACCAAGCCGTCGAGGCACCTGCCGTTGCCGGTGGTGACGTTACAATTCCACCTGACATGCTTGCAGTTGAAGTCGCCGGCCAGAATGACCGCGTTGTCCAGGTCAAGCAGTGACTCGATATCACTCCTGAGGGGCCGCTTATCAGGTGGAAGATAGATAGAGGCGATAGTGACAGCCGAATGGCCGGAAAGAGAGAGGCGGCAAACCGAGGCCTCTATATTAGTGAGCGCAGGGGGATCGATAGGGATGCAGTGCAGGGCCCTTCTGTAATAGATGGCAGTGCCACCTCCGAGGGAGGTGTCACGGTCATTTCGCACAAGATGGTAGTTGGCGATATTCGGACTCCTATGAGAGGGTTTCAGGAGAGTCTCCTGCACCAGCAAGACATCAACTTGGTGACTTCGCAGGAAGTCAGCAACCTGATCTCTTTGTCGGGAGAGGCCATGCGCATTGAAAAATGCGAGGGAAAGGGAATGGGGTTTTTGTCTACTCTGGTGTAAATCCATTTACGGGCCTACATTTGAGTTTACGGGGGACAGGGCGTAGTACACGTCCTCGAATTCGGCGATAGCTTGTACTCTATCGCAGGGGTTCTGTGCGCACCGAAGGCGGCTCGCGAAAAGGCGGATTCTATCGATGTTAATACCATCGATAGAGCGTCGGACCAATTCGAAGTCCGAAGCGAGGCTGGACGCGTGCGCTGAAGGCGCAGGCGCGGCCGGTTGCTTGGCGGGGACGCTCGTTGCTTTAGGAGCAGCGGCGGGGCGGACGTATGGCAGTGTCTTATCCCACGCGTTCGGTGGACGCACTGCGGGCTGGGACGATGAGAGCGGTCGCGGCGCAGAGGGCGCGGGGACGCGGGGGGCCGGAAGCGGCTGCGTAAGAGGCGCTGAGGGCGCCGGGGCCTGAGGCGCTGAAGGCGCGGGCGGGTAGGACTCCAAGGGTGGAGGGGCGGAGGCCCTTGGTGCATAGGGCACCGAGGGGCGGGGGGGAGCGCGGAGATTGTTGCGCCTCGCCACCCGGCGGTTCCTCCTCGGGGCCCTCGGGCAGCCGCGATAGTTCGCGGTGTGCCCGATGGTCCCGCAGAGGACGCATCCGGGAGGCTCGGTCGCCGTCTCCCTATTGCGCTCGCATTGAGACGTCGCGTGGTCTCCTGTGCACTTCACACAGCGAGGCCGCGCGAAACAGTTCCGGGAGGAGTGGCCGTACAACTGGCAGTTGTGACACTGCCCGGGTAGGCCACGTTTGTGGGGGGCTTCTACGGCGAAGCCGGTAAGACCGCAAACAGTCTTCAAATTGAAGATTTGTTTGCCCTCGTCGGAGCGCACGAGATGGACCAGAACCATCTCGTACGGTTGGAGCGGGCGGTTGCCAGGGTGCATACGGTGCACCTCCATCACCGGTAAGGATTGCGACAGAAGGTCGTCTTTAATGAACTCAGTACTGAGTTGGGTAGGGACTCCGCGGATTACGGCGCGGATGATGCGGTCCTCGTCGAGAGTGTAGGTATGAAAACCTATCTTCTCGGCGTGCAAGAACTTGGATAGCTCGCGGTGTTGGTCCGCGGTGGACATAATCACCTTAATGCCAAGGGGCGTGTTCATCGCCTTGGTATAGGATATTTTACGGGCGTATATCGCCTTACTAACGCGCTCCCACGCGGCCTTGTCTTGAACGACAATGGGCGGGGGCGGGGGGGACTTACGCGGTGGCCGCGTGGGCGGAGGGGACTTGCGGGGCTCGGGGGCCGGAGAAGCCATCGGCGAAAAATACGTCGGTGGCGGGGTCGAGCGGATCGGGGGGGTCACGCGAGGAGACTGACTGACTGATTCATCAACGCACAGGCCAAACCGCTGGACCTAGAAAGCTGAAATTTGGACAGTAGGTTTTTCTTATGACGTAAGCATCCACTAAGAAAGGATTTTTGAAAATTCGACTCCTAAAGGGGTTAAATGGGGTGTTTTCTTTTGTATGAAACTTTTTATTGTATGGTTCGATTGACTTGAAATTTAGTGAAAAGATTCTCTAAATAAAATAAATCAATACGTGTTTCGCGAATTTTCAAAAACAACCTTTGGGAATGTGTTAGGGGTTGGTAAACTCTGTAAAAAAATTAGCGGGCGAAGCCGCAGGAAATTGCTAGCAACTTATACTTGTTTAGTTCTATACAATTTTTTTCTATCCCAAGATTGCCTGGAAGAAATAGCGGATAGAGATAGGGCAGCCCTTTATACAAATCTTCGGAGTCGCTAGACGTTCGGGGTGTGGGCCCTTAGGACGTTCATTGAGTACGGCGGCGACTTTGAGGAGGCCGGCGGTGGGGTTGCGACCCCCGTCCCCGTGAGCACCGTGACTGGTTCCCGGGGAGCAGATCCCACCTTAGAGACCTGGGTCTCGTGTGCCAATGCGATAGCCGCGGGGGTTTTAGTGGTTAAGAATCCCACATACCCCGGCTGAGACCCACAGCTCCCGGGGACGTTATGAAGGTTACCCCCGCGTCAAAATAAAAGCCCTTTATACAAATAGCATTTAAATCTATGTATATTTATGAGCGTAGTGTGTCCGGGTAAGAATAGCACCCTCCCATCTCCTGTTGGGTGACCGTAAGGACCGACTAAGGAAAACAATAATACGGGCAGCAGCGTCGTTCTATTGGATTGCCTACCACCTATTCTACGATACTGAAGACACCTTCCAAGCGCGGGGATTACAGCACCCCTCCCTTCTAAGGGGGAGGCCTTTTTCATCGGTGTACGTCTTTCGTCTGCTGATGATGACTATGTTTGTTACTTACGTACACCCTTACTATGTATAAGTTGATAAAATAATACTAGTCAATTAGTTCGCGTTCATGCTAGAAATATCTGTCATCTAATCTCGTAAGATGCAAAGTATATACAAGTAGAAGAGACTCGCAGATCTAATTTTACAGATTTAATCTGTGAAATACTATTTCATATCTATATTTAATCTTCGCGTAATAGCAGACATCATTAGGCAGACTAATTTACTTAATTTACCTTCCAAAACAATTGCAAATGCACTTATTTAATAGGTTAATCTGGTGTTTTGTAGTAGAAGTTTAATTGTTGTTTGATATATATGAATATAATTGATATGTATATTGTCGTTTTCAGCTGAGTGGAATGGCGCAGCCTGGCACCCTCGTGGGGCAGCTGAATGCCTCACAGGCGCAACAGAATGCCTCAATAGCCCAAGTTCAGTCGCTACAACAACAACCTCAGGTATTTTTGATTTTCGAGAGTATGTATGTATGTATGTACGTTTATGTATGTGACTATGTCTATTTCTTTGGAACGGCCTATTGCCTAAACAGCGTGATGGGCAGTGACTTATAATGTGTCGTTAGATTCGTTTTAGTTGTGTGAGTGACATAGGCTATATTTATCAAAACCCAAATAATATGGCGGCCGCTAGCCGCCATTTTGTATAATTTTTAGTTGCAAAAACATCATTAAGGGTATCAAATGAAAAATCTTAACGGGACTATTTGGAATATAATATATACTTACATATACATATGTATACTTATTATGTATGGATAATGTAATTTTTAGGACCATTTTGTTGGTTCGCAGTCGGGCTTTTTATGCTTTTATAATTTATACTTGAATTCAGATAATTATACTTTATTTACAAAAACAAGTAAAAAACTTCCTCCGAGTTGTCGCCGCACTGGGAGGAAGGGGACGTATGTAGGTACCTAAAAGACTGGCGTCCTTTCCTCTTTGTAAATTATTATGGTATTTTATTTATTTATTTTTTAATTTGACAATTTATGTACACATAGGAGACAGATGTTTATGAAAATAATATAAAATAAAGGGTAATACAAAGGTTTTGTATTATACACACATCAAAAGTGTCTAGGGATCAACATATATTTTTGCAATAACTTTTCTCCTGATTGATATTAATTAAAATTTTCTTTAAGGATTCATCAAATAAAGTGTTTTCGTTTGTCACAGTAACGATAAACCAAGTCACCTTTGCATTAATAAAGAAATTTGCCATTTTCCTAATAAAGGGATTTTTGACATTTGAACCACTAACACAAAAGTTCGAAAAAAAGACTGAAATAACAGTTTTCTTTAAAATTTTATTGGGTAACTTAAACAATTAATAATCCGTGTTTCTACCGCGAACACTAACAACACAAGAACATCGGTTTGGCATACTCAAAATGAGTTCATCCAAATCACGCTGTGGAATGGCCGCCCATGTTCGTTGCAACAACAAAAAAAGGTCTTCTTGCGACTGGATACCCTCCATATTCGGCAGAGCTCTTCTCTGTAGCATATCCCATGCATGCTCAATCGGGTTCAAGTCTGGCGACTGAGCAGGCCAGGGCAGGACATTGATGTTAGCTGCGGCGAGAGTCTGTCTTACAACTCTTGCGGTGTGCGGTCGTGCATTATCATGCATTAACTGAAATAAGGGACCGATTTGCACTTGTAGAGGAACGATGACGTCTGATACAATCGTCTCAGCATAAATTTGAGCGTTGAGGTTGCCTCTGATCCAAATCAACTCAGTTCTTCCGCCGATCCAAATACCCGCCCATACCATGATGGTTCCACCACTATAAGGATGGACTTCCTGGCAGGATTTTAATCGCTGTTGGCGTCCAGGGGTTCTCCAGTGTCGTATACGTCTTGTATCCGGTCTCATACCAAAACGAGACTCATCAGAAAAGCACACGAAACGCCATTGTTCTTCTGCCCATTTTTTTGCCCAAAAATGCTTGATCCCTAGACACTTTTGATGTGTGTATTTTAAAAACACTATCTTTATATTTAATGTATGGTAGTACTGGACTGCAATCCCACCAGTAACGCACACTACCTTTCATCACCAGGCGGAAGACGTCCACTGCTAAACATAAGTCTTCCCCGTTGGTTGGTATAATCCCCACGCTTGGCAGACGTCTTGGGGATCGCGGTATACGTGTAGTTTGATACTAGTATCACACAGAAGACGCTCCGCTCAGAGATTTGAGGTGTCCGGGAAAGGATAGCTCCATACCCGGACACCCCACAGGGGCTGGTTCACTAGCTTATTAAGAATCTGTTCACTCTAGCCTTGAAGACACCCCACATTATAATCGGACGACAAAATTGAAGCAGGTAAACTTTTCCAGACCTTAGCCGTATTATATAAATGGCTGCAAATCGATTAGTCTGACTGACAGGACTGTATTTGTGGACAGGACGTTCACAACGTAACGATGCGTAGGTACAAGTCACTGTGCGTCTCGTCGTCCGATGATAAATAAATTAAAATGGGGAAGGGGAAAAGGGCGAAACTCATATAGCTACTTAGGATGTTTGCATTGAGTGATTTACAAGAAGGAAGGATGAATATTTCTGATCTAAAAATGCAATGCATGGGAGTAGAAAATCGAACCTAGGGTTAGGGTATCACTACACCAAATAGCCCGTGAAAGCAAACGCTGACAAGTATTAGGTACATCATTTTGTCCTCATTTGTTGGTTTTTACCCCACCCCAGGGGGTCATATAACCCCGAGGGGTGGGGTAAGAATATCACCCTCCCATCTCTTCCCGTTGGGTGTCCGTAGGAGGCGACTAAGGGAAAACAAGAAGACGGGCAGCAGCGTCTCTCTATTGGATTACCTACCATCTATACTGCGATCTCCAAGCCGCCTGCCAAGCGTGGGGATTATGGCAACCCCTCCCTTCTAAGGGGGAGGCCTTTGTTCAGCAGTGGACGTTTAACGGCTGTTGATGATGATGAGGTATAGCGGTCGGCAGGGATATGAGATTACCTAGAGTTTATGATTCTCCCCAGACGTTGGTGGGTAGTGGTCTTATCCAGACGTCTGTGGGAATGGCGGTGCAACAGCAGCCTACGTTGAACCATACTACGCCGATGCAGACAGTGAGTACATAAAATTAACTCTTAAATGCCCTCACTAATAAAAATTCGCTCTCACGATCCACCTTTATGTGCCGCATTCACAAACGTCAGTTAGTTTATTTTATAATGATTTCTGATATTTACGCGAATTTTACACATTGAAACTACATATTTACAGTTTATTTACAATTATGTATACTTAAACTAGGTAAAAAACTTCCTCGAAGTTGTCGCCGCACTGGGAGGGAAGGGTACCTAAAAGACTGGCGGCATTACCCCTTTGTATAGCCAAGCTTATACGTTGGCAGAAAAAGCTACCAGCCCGACGGTCTCCTGAGACTTCGATAAGTTTGGATGAAATTTCTTTCACCAAACCGTGCGTCTCATGAAACCAAGGCCCCATGGTCTCCACCGCAATGGGCGCTAATATATAGCTTGAACCTAGAGATGCATATTTGAAATGAAACTTATTTTACGAATAAAATCGCGGTTTATTTTTGATTTTAATATCCCGACGTTTAGATTTTACAGCATTCATGGTCACGGGCGGACTGGGGTGTTAGCTGTCCATACGTCATAGTTGTCTTAGGGTACCCATTGTTAGTCCGATCTACGCAGAAAAAGCCTACAGTATCTTGAGGTCTTGCATTGGCGCTTGCCAAAGACAAGCATTCCACTGTAACACCTCAAGATTATGTAAACTCTTTCTGCGTAGACCGGACTAACAATAATAATTAGTTTATTTTATGATTAATTAATTTAGTTCTTGAACACAGATTCTTTCGACACTCGGAGCTAATTCATATTATACTCTGTTATTAAATAGAGACATTGATTATAATTATCTCGTTAAAGGAGCAAGGATAAACTTCTCGAGTCAGAATAACCAATTTAAAAAAATGGCGTAATGGAAATTAACGCTTATTGAAGTTTGTGAGTGTGGCAATAAGTTAGTTATTAGTTTTATAAAAGCTAATGTTATTCTTTTTAACATCAAGTTTTATTTTGAATAAAAATAATCATTTAAGCTATTTCGATATAAGGTTAGTATGTAGGTAAGCAGATATGAAATTTAATCAGCCTGGTCCTGATGTTTGGAATAGACTGTAAATGAATTCGGAGTGTGAGTGTGGTGTTAAAATACTTAGTATAAAATATTGTTTGTGTGTGTGCATATATTTATTGACAGCAAACAGCTTCTGTTAATGTCTTTTAGTGCTTATAAGTACATATATATAATAATAACGTATTTAATAAAGTATTTACTAACATGCATAACCAAGTCTGATTGATATTATGTTATTATACAAAAATGAGCGAGAGAGAATTGGTTCAATATCCTAAGTACTTTTTTTATTTTTAGTGCAGTACTTATTAAAGCGAGTTTTGTTCGAAAGATACATTTGTAAAGCATTGGTGGCATTGTTTTATAATTACTTATGTATAAAATGAATTATGCTAAACCTATATGTATACGGTGTTATCTCAGAGTAATTAGAATGGAGCTAGTATCGCGTCGATTCGCCGAACAAATTTTTCGTGGCATTTTTGCGGGGTGCGGGAGGCGAAGTAAACACACACAGATACAATTTCAAGCATACCCACACTATAATAAACTCGCAACACATTCAAAAAGATACGCACACAAATAAAGAATGACCTGACCATATGAACAAAATTTGGCAGAGGGGTTAGCGCATCATGCTATCTCCAGTGGTATCTCCTCTAAGGGTCTTATTCATAAAAAGCATGGATAAATGAACTAAAGGATAAACAACCTCTATACATTCGAGCGTACCTCGAAGTTTTGCAAAAAAAATCCTTAGATTCAGGGTGCGCCACTGTGCACTGATCCTTAGAATTTGCCCATAATTTCCGCAAGCGCTAGTATAGCAGATAAATTATAAAGAATACCAGTTTTATCAAGATTAACAATAGATGGCGATATTTTAAAAATAGCGTTTACACCCAAGGTCACATCATATAAAATGTACTTGTAATCAAACACTCAATCGGCGGATATACGCGCATCATTTGCGCGCGAGTGGAGAGTACATCGGGTGGACTTATCAGTCATACCTACGTCTATAAACGCACAGGCCAAACGGCTGAACCGAGAAACATGAAATTTGGACAGTAGATTCCAGTTATGATGTATGGACTCCAGAAAGGATTTTTGGAAATTCTAATTTATCATATTTTTCTAATGTATCATATTTTTTCGAATGTATTTTTTTGAAGTGAAACTTCTTAGGCGACTTCCAAAAATGTTATCACTTAACGCGTTAGACGTGTGGTTCGGTGTGGATCGTTGTGGTTCGGTGTGATTCTTCGTTGACTTCGTGTTGACTTCGTGTTGACTTCGTGTTGACTTCGTGTTGACTTCGTGTTGACTTCGTGTTGACTTCGTGTTGACTTCGTGTTGACTTCGTTGACTTCGTGTTGACTTCGTGTTGACTTCGTGTTGACTTCGTGTTGACTTCGTGTTGACTTCGTGTTGACTTCGTGTTGACTTCGTGTTGACTTCGTGTTGACTTCGTGTTGACTTCGTGTTGACTTCGTGTTGACTTCGTGTTGACTTCGTGTTGACTTCGTGTTGACTTCGTGTTGACTTCGTGTTGACTTCGTGTTGACTTCGTGTTGACTTCGTGTTGACTTCGTGTTGACTTCGTGTTGACTTCGTGTTGACTTCGTGTTGACTTCGTGTTGACTTCGTGTTGACTTCGTGTTGACTTCGTGTTGACTTCGTGTTGACTTCGTGTTGACTTCGTGTTGACTTCGTGTTGACTTCGTGTTGACTTCGTGTTGACTTCGTTGACTTCGTTGACTTCGTTGACTTCGTTGACTTCGTTGACTTCGTTGACTTCGTTGACTTCGTTGACTTCGTTGACTTCTTGTTGACTTCTTGTTGACTTCGTGTTGACTTCGTGTTGACTTCGTTGACTTCGTGTTGACTTCGTTGACTTCGTGTTGACTTCGTTGACTTCGTGTCGATCAGTGTCGATCAGTGTCGATCAGTGTCGATCAGTGTCGATCAGTGTCGATCAGTGTCGATCAGTGTCGATCAGTGTCGATCAGTGTCGTTCAGTGTCACCATTTTTCTAGCAACTACTCATCGAGACCTACCTATCAAGCCCAAACTCGGTGGGCCTACCTTTATTGGTGAAGAGATCCCGTGACCACCTTCTTACTCCATCATCAGACCCTGATCACCATTTTTTTAGCAACTACTCGTCAAGACCTATTCAACGAGCCCAAACTCGACGGGTCTACGTTTATCGGGGTGGAGATCCTGTTACCACCTTCCTGCTCCATAATCAGACCCTGATCACCATTTTTCTAGCAACCGCTCATCGAGACCTACCTATCAAGCCCAAACTCGGTGGGTCTACCTTTATTGGTGAAAAGATCCCGTGACCACCTTCTTACTCCATCATCAGACCCTGATCACCATTTTTTTAGCAACTCATCGTCAAGACCTATTCAACGAGCCCAAACTCGACGGGTCTACGTTTATCGGGGCCGAGATCCTGTTACCACCTTCTTACTGATCATCATCAGACCCTGGTGAAGGTTACCATTTTATTTAGTATCATCGGATTTACAAATTATGTTCTAAATTTCAGATCTCTCGGACTAATAGAAGTAATGGAAAATGTCTATTGTATACAAAATATCCCTACCTCGAGTCGGAAAAGAGTAACCACACTACATCGATATACTATCTAAACGTTTAGATAGTATATCGATGGACCACTAGGTCACTCACTCACCCATAAGAAAATATAGCGCGACCGCCGAGCGCAGGTATGAAAAGCGAGGTACTGGTATAACGAGGTATGAGCTTGCCTTCTGTACGCACCGCCGGCCGGCCGCCGCCGTCGGTCGCGTCGCCGGTCGCCCGGCGAAATTCACCCGCATTTCCGCTGTGAGTGGCAGGCAGATCGTGACATGCTTCATACATTTTTGTTTGTACATTTGTTCCATTGGTCCGGAGCGCTTCGCTCGTAGCGAAATGTTCGTGGCCGGGCGGTCATGTGCCGATGCGACAGCCGCTTAGTTTTAATTTGGCGGGCCTCTTGGTCTAGTGGTTGGTCACCCTGGCTGCTACCGATAGGTCTTGGGTTCGATTACCGACCACCATATGTCTGGGTGTTTTATCTAGTTCATCATCATCATCAGCAGCCGAAACTTCCACGAGGCGAGACCTTTGTTTAGCACAAAGACCTCGCCCTTAGAAGGGAGGGGTTGTCATAATCCCCACGCTTTGCAGGCGGCTTGGGGATCGCAGTATAGGTGGTAGGTAATCTAATAAAAAGACGCTGCTGCCCATTTTCTTATTTTCCCTTAGTCACCTTTTACGGACACAAAACGGTTTTTTCAAGTATCAGAAACATTAAATTAAATACATATTATTATGTATATAATTTTACAAGATTATGAATAGTTCCGCAAACTCGATCTCAAGTTTTAGTCAATTAGTATTTTAGTTATTTGTAAATAAATGTACTAGATGGCGCTGATTTTCCAATATAAATGTAAAATTTGTGTAAATTCTATAAAATTGAGACTCTTAGTGCCATCTATGCACAAATTGAGAACTAAAAAACGTGGTACGCTGTTTTCTATGGAGGTTGTTTATCCTTTAGTTCATTTATCCATGATAAAAAGTTATCACACACTTATAGGCTCGCTATAGTATGATTTTCAAAAAGTATTATTCATAAACGCATTTTAGCACTAAAACGTTCTTTAGCTATGTTGTAAAGTTATAAAGGGCAGACCCCTACTATAACAGTGCTATAAGCGAGATATAAGGTTAAAATGGCCGACTTTCAACAGCTGATTATTAATTATTAAGAAAATGACATTTGTGTCATTGTCATATCCATCAGTTCAATTTTTTTCTTTAGTTGAGCCTCATTGGGAAGGCAAAGAGTTCTAGCCCATACAGGTTTTATATCCGTTCAATTTCGTAAGAAATCAAAATAGCAGTATACACACTACAAACTATTATGATTTATTATTTTATTCAGTAAGTACTTAACGTTTATTTTATTATTATTATTATACAATTTAATATATTTTAATATATGTTAGTTTATTTTAGGTTAGTTATTATTACGCGCTTGTTACAACATTACCAAACAAACATTAACAATCAAATAACAATGACAATGATCGATGGATGTATGACGAATCCCGCATGGGCGTCATAAATACAATAAATAAATAAATATTCTGAGACAATACGCACATGCTCATCTGTTCCCAAACTAGGCACAGCCTGTACTATGGAAACCTGATAATTGATGCTTATACTTATATAAGTACTTTTTTTACTGTAAATACATAATTAAATAGATAAATAACACCCAGACACTTAGCGGGAATCGAACCCACGACCTATTGGGTAGCAGCCAGGGTGTCCAACCACTAGACCAACACGCCCGTCAAATCGACAGTCGTCATCGTTTCGTAGACAATAAAATGTTTTATAATCTGTAATAATGTCTATGATCACACCTAGGCGTTGTGTAGACACATATTATCTGTGGGCGATTGGGTGTATTCGGTCAATTTGTTGACCAACTTCATTATAATGGCAATACTTTGATTGAAAAACGTTCTATAGAGACGTATTAGTTATAGATGGTTTATGAAACGTTTATGAATAAGCAACTTTATAGAACGTTTTATAACCTTATAGAACACTATAACTAATCAGTGCTTAAAACCTTTGATAAGCTTTTTTTATGAATATACAGCCTTATTAATAAACTATGATTAGCGTCAGAACAACTTTACTCCAAGACTTACGCAAAGATTAGGCAATTATGGTATTAATAAACTAGTAGTAAGGACGGAGTTAACTAATCAAAATGTAGTCCCGGAGTAAAAGTTACTCCGCGGAGCCCCATGGTTTAACATTTGAGTAAGCATAGATTTGTATTGTATTTCTAACTTCCATTGAGATAATTATAATATACTAAACATAACCTAATTGTATAAACCTCGCAATATCCCTGACTAGCTGACCCACGCAGCTCCGCCTGCGCTATTTTTACGTTAACTAAACTTTGAATAACAGACATTCTCATCGAATACATAACCTCATTTTTTATAGTCGGTTAAAAACTGGGGCCCACTTTTTACTTTCTCTCCGAAGCACGGACCCGTTTAGTTCAAATGGCGTTAAACGGTCACCCATCTATTTTATGACCTTACCTAACGTTGCTTAACCCGATCGATTACAAAACCTTGATAACAACTCTCTATGAGTGTTCCCTTACTAATATTTATTATATTTTATAGAAAAATTGATAAAATCGGACCAAGCGTATAACCAAGTACCCGTTTTGACTTTAATCCCCTCTCCCAAAAGAACCATGCTAGATTACGGGACAAAAAGTATCCTATGTCCTACCTCGTAGTAAGATCTCAAATCATGCCAAGTTTCATTTGAATCTATTCAGTAGTTTCGGCGTGATGCTCAGCCGTGATACAGACAGACAGACAGACAGACAGACAAAAATTAAAAAAATTACTTTTTCGGCCTCAGTATCGGTTATAGAATGCCCTCCAAATATAATTTTCAAAATATCTTCAATGTACAGAATTGGACCTGTTACAGTTTTATTATAAGTATAGATTTACACGCTCAACTGCATATTACATTACTGAAATGGTAGAATGATTTGGCTGGAGATGCAGTAGGCTTTATACCACCTCACTTGAAAGTTTTAGCTGCAAAAAGGACTTGGGCTCGTGGAGAGGTAAATAAACTGTCTCAATAAACTAAACTATTAGGCTAGTTATGTAGGCTACAGCCGGATGATTCAGAAATAACTTTAATAACAGATTTTAAAACTAATTTTTATTAATTTAAATTACATTTTTAATATCTAATTTAAATATGTAGTGACCGCTTCGATGTTAGAAGCTAAGTGAAGAGCCGATTCCGTCGCTATGGGTCCATACAATGGATCTAGTTGTGCGCCGTCAGCTGGTTTTCGGTACACATGCTGGATGCGTCCATACAATAGCCCTTCTGTTCTTGGATAGGTTGCTTTGTCAGCAAGTTTTGCATTACACGCGCCGGCTCGTGCTTGAGGCCCACCGTGGTTTCTGCTCTTACACGCGTTTTTTGAGGTGCACTGTAGTTTCTTGTTAGGGACGGTGTGTAACAGGCTAGATCCCCGGCCTACTTGTTATATACTTTCTTGATTTATAGATAATATTCTGCTAATAAAAAAACACAAATTCTAAAACCACTATCTTGAATTCAACAAGAGAAATACAGAATATTATGATGTAAGAGAAATATAGAATATTATGATGTAAGATAAATACTGAGTGAAAGTTGTGATTGTCAAATAAAAGTGTCAAATATCAAAATTTACCTAACTGCCAGTGTCTTTTTAGTCATTTTGTTCATTTTTTTTACTTTTAATTTCAGTGGGTTGCCATAACATACACCTTAGTCTCAGTGTAAGAATTGTATTGTTAGTCCGAACCTACTTCGTATTTATTAATACCGTTATTAAGACGTAGCTATTCCATGACTAGTCTAGAATTAACTACTTCCGATGTAGCTTTGGAGTAAGAGAAAAATAAGCGATTTTTATTAATAAGACAGAGTGTTTATCATAAAATAACAATAAAATTAAAACGAAATAATCCCTAATTAGGCAAATGTCATACCTGGTAAATATTTATACGTAGGTATTTATAAAAATCTGAATAGACATAAAAGAACTATGATAATAAATATTATGCAAATATTCATTAATTTCTATAACATGTATATATTTCCTCCAATTTCACGAGCAAAAACTAGCTACTATTTTACAGACAATGCAATTGTCTGGCACAGTAGGGGAAAGTGGTCACCCTTCGTATGCGGGGCACATTCGTACATTAAGTCTAGAAGAAAAACTAAACGGCACACAAACACGCCTTTGCTAGTGTGCATAGACATACCGACCACCATGTTACTGACGGAACTTCGGGGTAGTCGCGCCACGCTGTATGAGTTGACAAGACGTAATGTGTTTCCGCGCGTGGTGAGTAACTTTTTTTACTAAAGTTTAGTTCGTAATTGTAAGTAGAATTTTTATGTTTTTGACTAAATAGTGATGATTTATTAATGTTATCATTGTTTATTTGGGGCTTTAATATTTCTCATACTTACTAAAGTAGAATTTATATGAAGTTGTAATTTTAATTTTAGTTTAAGGCCTGGGGCACATTCGGACAGTACTGCAGGGGGCACATTCGTACGTGTACGAATGTTCCTCCTTATTGACCGCCAGTACATCAATTTTTTTTTTTTTATGAAATATATACAGTAGGTACCTTTCAAATTTGTTTTAAGCATACGCATAAGCGTATTTTTTATTAATATTGATCAGAAACCTTTTATTTAGCTCAGCTGCTTAGTTTTATTAAGTAATACTTTTAAATATATAATATTTGATTGCAGAATCATAGTGCGGAAATATAAAAAAGGGTGCGCGAACCGAAGACCTGAAAGTATCTTATCTTCGGAAGAAACCGGGATCATCATGGCGATTCTATTACCCTGATGTAGAAGATATACCTACATGCTTTGTATTTTGGAGGCATCGCCATGATCCTCCCTGATCTTCCGCCACGAGCAGATTCTACTCCTAGAATGGCTAGACTTTTTACTTTTGCAGTTTAAATAATTTTAATGTGCAATAAGTTCTAAAGTAACAAACAAATGTTTATATACCTACTTTAAGTTTCAATTGTCAAAGATTTATTACAAAGATAGCACACATATTGATTATAAAGATCTCTTATAGACTGATAGTAAATTTTAGATTTATCAAAAAGTAAAATATATATTACAATTGATTAATTATGAGTCAAGTTAAACAGTATTAAGTTAGTTTTATGATAAATACAATATTCTTTGTATTTAATAAAGTTAACGAGTTTAATAGGCTTTTTAATTACCCTTTATCAATCTACCCCATGGTGTACGAAAGTACCCCACTCAGTGTATGAAAGTACCCCACCTGTGGGGTGCGTTCGTACAAATATCTTACCGTAGAAATATGGCTATAGCCCTTTTATCGTCTGACATAATAGTTTCAAAGTTTTTAGTAACTAACTATGATATATTTGTTACACTAAGGTGTAAACTAGATAATTTTGACAATTGATCAAAGAGTAAAAAAATAATATATAAAAACTGTACGAAGGGTGACCACTTTCCCCTACCTATCATTTGGTTTACCGACACGTAATCACAGTTTAAGATCAAGTGATGTGTTAAGTAAAACTGTACGATAAATATAGCTCGAAATTAAACCTTTAATTGATATAAGTATACTTAACGCAAAATAGCAGACATCTCAAATATATGTTATTTTAATAAATGGATCTATATGTTTATACTTAGGTTCTATTAAAAAATATTTGCAGTTACCATAAACTTTTGCGATATTGTACGTAATAACACATCCAACATAAGTAGGCATATTTGAGTACCTAGTAGCGTTATGTTAATGTAAAAATAAAATTCGCTAAGCGGTGGTAACATTGGCAGCCGGGGTTGGCGCTAGATGGCGCTTCGTTGCTGTCCGCGCCCCTCGTGCAGGTCTCCCCGGCGATATTGCACCATGAGGTAGCCTCCCCGACCCTCATTCTCGAACTTTCATGTTATATGTTCTGAAATTCTTTTAAGACTCATTTTATCATCTTCAAGTAGAACATGACGAATAATTGTTTATTGCGAAGTGAATTACCAAGTCACAGGGCCAACCGTAATTGCAATAATAGTAATAATTGGGTTACTAGACTATACGAGTATATGCATATGTCATTGCCGTTGCGATTCTATCTAGTAAGACATTAAGGCGTCTGTCCATCACATAGGAGGTACAGAAATGGAAAGTCTGAGACTACTACCAACACAAAACGTATCAACAAGTTATCGTGTCTGGTATAAAACGTGATTAACTACCATGCTTTAAGGTCATTAATGTACCTATGTATACCCTGTTTTTTTACATCAAAATCGGAACAATAAGAACACAGGTGTGATGGTTGATCGGTGGCCGGCCAAACAGAAACTTTTTTCATTTCATACATTTATTAATCCGATTTTGATTTTGTAAGGAAGAAATACGGGGTTTATACGGTTTAGGTGCACGGAGCAGTTGGACTTGCGACTGTATTAACGGTACATAGATACTGCGGAACGGTCTAGTGATCGTTGTTTCGTAGTAATCCATACAAATATTTTTTTTGGCCGATACTTTCATAGCAGTCATGGTATGATTCAATGTACTGGGCAGAGACCTTTAATTCTATAACTACTTACACATTGTTGTGTCGTCGTATACTTGAAGATGATCAAATTTTCTAGATACTTACTTATTTCTATCTAGGTGGCATGTTTGTAATTTTATGGTTAGATATGGACTTTACTTTAATAGTAACCTTTAAACTAGTCATAATACTGAGGCATAGTCGCTAATTGGTTTCCGTTGGCATCTCCGAAAAACCGTAAAATACTGTATGTAACAAAATATGAACAGGGATGACTATGGCATTTTTTATATAAAATAATTATATCTAACCACAATAATTACATTAAATTCAACATTAAAATGTAAAATTTCTAGATTAATTTAATAGTCCTTTATAACTGTGATGTTAATCTTAAGTTTTTGTTCAAATAATGTATACTTAATTACTTACCTATAGGATTAATTCTTAAATACCATTTGGGTTTTATGGCTACGCGCCTGAAATTATTCCTTGCTTCATAGAGTGGCATGTTATTATTTACCGCATGGCCTGTTAGTGTCGATATTTTCAAATATATAATTAATAAAGTGTGGTGAATTCTAGACATTATATAATTTATACTTAGGTACTTATTATCTGAGGTGACTGTAATTGGTTCAGGCGCCATCTTTTTTTGTTGTAGATATAGCTAGCATGTGTACCTAACTCTAGAAATATTTTCGGAGTACAAGTAAGAGAATGCATTTAGTTTTTATTATCTTTAAAATGGCAAATAATTATAATTGCAGTCAAATAATTCAAGTTTACTTAAATAATTAACTAAATCGTGACACGCCTTGGTATAAAAACCTAGTACTTATTTGAATGTTATCTATTGTTTAATCTGCATGAGGTGTATAACTAGAGTTCGTATTTAGTTGTAATTTGAAAATATTGTTATAAGTTTTTACATCAGGAATAATGAAATATTTAGAACAGTCGCCTTTGATCACCGTACAAGATGCACATACTGCAATTCATACCTAATAGTCATCGTCGTCAAATAAGAGCTGTAAACTCCACACCTTGATTATGTTGTTCATATTATCACAATAAATTACGATCTTTATTACACACCTATTAATCAATTGAAATTATATTTTGCCGCTTAACTTTACATACCTAGAGTTTGGACTGTGACCCTTACCATGTATGAGTAAATACAATTTATTCATCTTAGGAGAGACTTATGTGAATGGTGTATTTTTCAATTAAAATAAATTGGCATTTCTAAATGTACTTAATAATATTATTATGACTCGTTTAATTTGCATTTTACTTAAATGTAAAAGTTTGGTTTACGGCTCGTATTCTTACATTATTTTATTTGGATTTAGCAAGGGTGGTAGTTTGTTTGCAATGAGTAAAATACCGGTTCTAAACTACTAACTACTACTTTTGTAGGTGTTAGGTACTTTGCTCAACCGACTATCCATGTAGATACTCCGCAGGCAGTCAGATATTCTGCCGCAAAGCAGCAGGGCATAAACATTGCTTTGTTACGGTATAAGGGGCACCGGAGACTACTTACTCGAGAGTCTCAATAACGCATCGATATACTATATCGTTGCAATACCTAGTCTTTTAGGATATTGTTTACCATCTGGTAAACGGTACCCTGTTTTTCTTCACAAGACCAAATCGTAGCAATAAATGTATGAACACATTTCAATATGTCATATTCAACCCTACCAATGTGTTCATGAATTTATTGGTACGATTTTGTAAGGAAAAGCAAGGTATAGTCTCTAAGTTGCGTAGACATAATGAGTGAAGCTGTGTAATCGCGCAGGTGTCCGCTAACAACCTGGGTTCGCCTCAGCTGACGTTGCAAGCGACGCAGGGCACGGTCGGCTTGATCGCTGCGCCGGTACAGAATGCAGTGCACCCGATGCAGCCGCCGCCCCCCATAGTGACGCACGTCAAAACCGAAGAGGAGAAAGCACAGCAGATGCCGGCGCCGGTAGGTTTTGATGTAAACTTATAGACATACATAATTTTAAAAAGCTCTTCCGTTCATTAAGGTCCAGTTTCTGAAATATTAACCCAAATTTACTAATCACTAATCATTTTAGCAAGAGAGCAATTGAGTTTAGTCAACAATTGTAATTGTATAATCTTGTCAGTTAACATTAGCTTTTAAATTTTACGTCAGCCATTAAAGTTTAGGTTATGGAACGCTAGTTACAAGGAATTAAACAAAATCTTTGAGTTACAATAAGTAATGGTCATAGATTATCTTGCTGTGAAAAGCTTTGTCAATTAATCGCTGTTGTCTGACCATTATACTCTTTGACTACAGCACCACTTGATTGGTGGAATTTAAAATTAGAATGGATTGAAATGTAAATCGGCTTTCTTAATAACTATACCAACTGCAGCCAACAAACACGATTGCAGTGTTGGTTGACAAGTAAAAAAATTACTTTCCAATCTTTCCTAGAAAATGGAGCCGTTCAAAAAATTAGTATTTCTTCAACATTACCAATTATTTGTATAACTGTCTTTGTTTTCGCGACAGTGTTGACAATTTAGCTACTATGTCGCTAATTTAAATACTTATGCCATGTCTTAGCATCTAAAAAGTTTTGATGACAAAAATGATTTAAGTACTTAGGCGTCTGGCCTTTTGTGTTACCAGAACGAAATCTAAAGTTCCGCTCCTTCGGGAGAATCAGTTTTAGTGACTATTGATATTGAACCTAGTGCTTCGGATTTATAGGAGTTGGCAACAGTGGTTCGCGTCATTAATGTAGCGTGTTTGGTGTAGCAACAGCAGTCGGCAGTGATGCAGCAGGTCGCGCCGCAGCCGATGGTGGTGGATAATACGAGGGAAGTGGCGCCCGTGTCTAGCGCGGTGGGGTTCAGCGCCGCGTCGGTGGCCCCAGTGGTGGCCGCCCCCGTCGCCACCACCGCCACCACGGCCACCGCTGACGCCGCCATATCAACCAGCACCACCACCGTCGGTGAGTACACGCGTGCCAAGTAATTACAGGACTGTGACTGATTCGGTACAATACTTTCTGCACGACGGCTGCCGCGCAGCGCCTGGGACCTGGTTCTAATGGCAGTGTTAAGTAATCTTACTTTTACGAACTACGCAGATACACTCAGTTTATAACTCCGTTTCTTTCTCTCGCCAAAATAAGATTACTTTAATATGGCCTTGAGAACTGGTGGTGACCTAATCTAGTACCAACATCAATATAATATTTAAACTAGATTAGGTGTTACGATTCGAAAAGTGGCACACAGAAATAGCGACACAAGGGCGCTATTTCTGCCAAGCCACAGGCTGACAAAATTATTTTTGCCTATAGGAGTGTCGCTACTGTCTATATGAAACTATCAAACTACACGTCATTATCATAATACACTCATACGCCCATAGCCAGTTGTGACCACTGTTCGGTAAACGATAAGCAACGTCAGGCAAGGTCAGTCCTTAGATGGGTGACCGTTTAGTGGCATTTGAACAGAGTTTCTTCGTGCTTCGGAGGGCACGTAAAAAGTCGGTCCCGGCTATTGTCTGCTAGACAGCAGTCGTCAGCTAAGTCAAAGGCCTAAAGGCAGCTTGAAAACTCTAACACCAGGTTGGCAACTAACCATACGACAAAAAAAAATTATCATAATAAAACCGTTAGTTCACGTTTCCGCTACCAGCACAGATAAGTCTGCGACCCCGTGACCACGTTTTATGTGTTGTTTTGTTATATTGAATGTTTATCTAGTTTATCAAACTCAAACTCAAAAACCTTTATTTCAAATAGGCTTAACGCTAGCACTTTTGAATGGTCATTTTTTTAAAAGCTACCACCGGATCACAACGCGGCCTCAACTGAGAAGATCCGGCAAGAAACGGCAAGCCCGCTGAGGCTTGTCATTATTTCACTTTTTTTTAAACATTGTTTTGTTACAAATAATAGATCCAACCATTTATTTTCTTTTTGACAGCACCAATTGGACGTAATTGCGTCATGTTACGCAAAAGTTCACTTAAAGTGAAGTTCACTTTTAAAAGTTCACTTAAAGTGAAGTTCACTTTTAAAAGTTCACTTAAAGTGAAGTTCACTTTTAAAAGTTCACTTTAAGTGAACTTTTGCGTAACATGACGCAGTTACGTTCTATTGGTGCTGTCAAAAAGAAAATAAACCGTTGGACGCTCTTATAGCGATAGTGTGTCCTGTCGTTCGAAACATGCAAGCGAGAAAATAAGAAAACAATAATTTACGACAAAAATTACAACAAACTAAAAGGCCAAAGTGATAGTAGTCGGTCCAGTCCCCCCAAGCAGCACCCGCGTACTAGTTATATATGTATTATATCGATGATAATAATAAATGTACGATGGATGGGGGCTATATGTCCAGGGTCTGTGTCGCCAATGGAGCCGGTGAAGGCGAGCGGTGCGAAGGTGGACTCGTGCATGGGCACCGGCACCGAGCAGGTGTCGACGAGCGCGAGCCCCGCCACCCCCGCGGCCCCCGCACCCGTCCCTAGCTCCGCGCAGCAGACCACACCAGTGGCGCCGCAGGTACCACTACCGTTCAAGAATCAATTATCTACTAGCAATTAGGTAATCTCCGATTGAGTCGGGCCCGTGGTTTGTCCCGATAAGAATAGCTCCCACTCATCTCCCCCCGTTGGCCGTAAGAGGCGACTAAAGGAAAACAAGAAGGCTAGCAGCGACTTTCTATTGGATTAGGACATCAGGTGGGACTGCAATCGAGGAATAGGTTGTGATGAAAATAAATACAACTAAACACTTGGTGGGAACGAACCCCCGACCTATTGGGTAGCGGCCAGGGTCTCTAACCACTAGACCAACAGGCCCGTCAATAATAGGGGATAAAGGGGTAATGGGAGTCACTTAAGCAGTAATTGAATTAAACACCAGGTTTATGTCTAGAAATTTATAAAAATCAAGTCTTAGGGCACTTTCATTAATATCCTATCAGTCTCAAACACATTCATTATCTTTGGAATCACAGTTTAGGAACTACAATTTAAAATAAAAAAAACAGCTTTGACTACCCTTGTCCGCATATGCGGGTAATTATGGTCACTATGTGGGCAACAGTTGTCACACACATAACCTTGTGGTGAATCCCATCCAGTGCAGTCTTTGTGCGCCTAAAACCCACAACAAGTGCATCTGTACCACAACTCGTTGTTGCGGCCAAATTCTCCATATATCAGGCAGGTATTACCAGCATCATCGTCATATTCGTCATCATCGTTCAGGTGTAGATGAAGTTGGACGAACAGTGGAAGAATCTTGAATTACTAGATGAGACTGAGTCAAGACTTCAGCTACCCTATACTCTTCTTGAGAAAAAACATTTGGCTTATATAATATTTCACTGACTCTCATTACCCAATTACACCTGATTGTTAAAAAAAAAGCATAATAAAATAATTCATTCATATATCACCACAAAATGTTCTTAAAATTATTATTTAGGCATACAGTCACACAATAAACATGTTTAATTACCTAATCGTATTAAAATAATCTATGCACCGCTTTTTTTTTTGTGCACTCGTAAAATTAGATGGATTGCGCGCAAAAACTTGTTGCGGCCTTCCTTTGCAAATGGTAGTGCGCACTGACCGCCGGACGCGGGATGGGTGTTAGGTGTGTCTAACGAGTCACTATAGTTGATATTCGTTAGTCTACACTCTTTAGTTTTAATGTTATGAACGTGATTACCATTGCCCGCTGACTCCCATTACCCCTTTCTCCCCTACACAAGTGTTAGTATAATATTTTTGTTGACCATAATAAACAAAATAAGTACACGTGTAACAACGAAATTCAAACCGTGAAACTGGTTGATGGGTAGGTGAAGATAGTATAACGGTATACTTTTTTGTTATCACCATTCATGCTATCCAGGATATTATTACTAGTAGTTATTACTTAAATGGCAGTTGTTGACATTTCTCTGTGAATATAAACTAATTTATTTAACCACAGAGATTGGCTTACTAAATCTCAAGAAATGTTTTAACTTATAGTACATAATAATATCCGATATTGATATTACAAATAAAGTAAATAGCATGAATAATGATAAAAAGTAAGTATACCTACCATTTTATTATACTTCACCTACCCGTCAAACAGTTTCACGGTTTGAATTTCGTTGTGTTACATTCTGTATAATTGGTAATTGTCAAGTAAATAAATGAATCACGTAGACGACTGTTGTGGAATCAGGTGGTGACGACGATAGCTATGTCGACGTCGTCGGCGTCGACCATGACGACCGCGATCACTGCGCCGGTGTCCTCGGGCGGGACCTCCTCGCTGTTCAAGACGACGCAGTGTACGCCCCGACACATTAGTCAGCAGGCCAACCATGGTGAGTATCACAGAACATTGCCTCCACCACCATCATCTCTAATAGCAGTTATTATCATTTTATTTTACACGAGGTAGAGACGTCAATATACATACAGTACGCGACAAGTCGACTTGGCAATCGGGGAGGGGACACCCCGCACCTCGCAAATCGTTCGCGTAAGACGCGCGGGTGATGTGCGGGTATGCGAGGTGTGCCTCAACTCATACCCCGATTGCCATGTCGACCTGTCGCGTACTGTACGTATTTTATAGCTCTTATTCTTATTATTTATTGCATACAATAATATTATACCTACACGTTATTATAAAATACGGAAAATTAGTGCACAAAGGCGTGCTTAACCCATACCAGACCTCCGTCACTCAAAAATATATAAAACACTACATAAAAATAAAACAATTGTAAATATATTAAATGTTTGTAATAATTTTGTTGGTATTTTATTTTACTTCGCTTGAAAACCCTGACTATCGAACGATGGTGTAGGTGTAGGTAGGCTGAACACAAAGAAATAGCGCTCTAGTGCGCGTGGCGATAAGGTAGTAATGCTCTGTAAATTTTATAGGCTATTCTACGGCGGCATTCCCTCAACATTAAAGCAGTGCATCTTCTGTTATTATATGTATTCTGTGCCCATACATTGAGTTGTCTCTGCTCTGTCACTTTCTATCGAGAAAGTAAAATAATATTGCTCTTAAAGGTGGTGGTAGAGCCCCAGGACTTGCTACTATTGAGGCAATAACGCACTAGGAGATGATATCGCAACTACATAATAGCGTAGTTTAGTTTTACATAGTTCGAATATAAGCTGGTCCTGCGAAATGCCATCTTGCAGTTTTGGACTCGGTGGAGTGGCGTGGCTTATTGGTGACGCAGGGTTAGTAGATACCAATTTACAACCTAGAGCACAGGCGCAGAGTAGCCGCAGCCTCTCGGTATTCTACAGCCCCTAGTAGGAGTAGTAGGCAGAGGCACCTATTTGGGCGGTCCCTTGATTAAGCAAATTTGGAAAAACCTAATAAAATTTTATCTACGGCTGTCTACCGCCAGACTCCTGATATATCGTGACAGCGTGATGTCCCCTTTCGTATGGGTTTGATGTTAGCCTAACAGTTTTCAATTTAAATATAGTTTTGTCATTTTCAGACAAAGGATTGCCTAAAGCCATGGTGAAGCCCAATATCTTGACACATGTGATCGAAGGATACGTAATACAAGAGGCCGGGGAGCCGTTCGCAGTAAGTGCTTTATATGATTACGTTTTTTTTTTAGATTGAATAAAGATCTATAATTAGCACTCTCCTGCAGGTGAATCGACCGCTTCGAGAATGGGGCACCGGCGATAAGGAGCAAGATAAGGAAAATAAACTACCGTCCACAGATGAACCGCCCCGTAAGTGGAAATTTCTCTATTACATATTTGGCTCACTATAAAGTCGCAACATTAGTTCGACGCATTATGATACTAATAATAAAATTTTGGTACATGGAGTAAACATAGAGTGCGCTAGTGTTAAACAAACAAACAAACATTTGAGAAATTTAGAAAAAATTAAATAGGTAGGTACTAGGAATGTGTTAATTAATTAAGAATTGGTTGGATGAAACGACTTTACCCTTTTGAAGTAGCAGTTATAATTACTTAGTTAATATACTTGCGTGAGACAAAATTCAATAGTATTTTGTTACAATCTTCCCATATGTTAATTGTATGATTGTTAATGTATTCGTAACTGGAGGCCGCGGGTTAAAATCCTGTGGGGAGTAACAGTTTACAGTGGTTATTCCTTGTTGGTTTGGTTGCTACACAGGCCGGTCTATCTAAAAAGTAAAATTATCCATGCGTCGGAGTAAAAAGTCTGTCATGTGCTTGATTTCTACCCGGCCGTGTCGGTCTTCAATCCCAGTTGATTGTGAAAGAGAGCTAACCTTTTTTTTTGTTCACCTGGACCTGGGCTCTTCCTTGGGGTACACCAGATACACCTCAGCCCCTTGTCTTTAAGCCCGTCGCCGGGGCCTTAGAGTTCCCCTTATCACGGGTGGTAACCCCACCGCTGTCCTCGCAGTCGCCGCCGTATTCGATGGACAAAGAGAGAGAGAGAGAGAGTGCACCTGAGTCCACTCAAACACAGTAATATCTCGTGCGTAGGTAATTAACCGATCGTTTGAAAGATTGTCCGCTGTTCTCGTTCGTATTGTTTACGAGGACATTATTCTTGTAGCCCGTGGGATTTCCGGGTAAGAATAGCCCTCCCATCTTCCCCCCGTTGGATGTCTGTAAGAGGCGACTCTAAGGGAAAACAAGAAGACGGGCAGCAGCGTCTTTCTACTGGAATACCTACCACCTATATCTACTACAATCCCCAAGACGACTGTCAAGCGGGGGGAGGCCTTTGTTCGTTCAGCAGTGGATGACTTTAGGCGGTTAATGATGAGGATTATTATTATATTGATGATCATATCAAACGTTAACAGGTAAGAAGCAGATGTTGGACAGCAGTGGGAACGTGGGGCGCATCAGTTCGAGCAACGAGAGCCCGGCGGAGGGTGGCGCCCCCGCGGTGAAGCCCGACGCCGCCGCTGAAGCCCCTGACACCGGTGATAACGCGGCCGCCAGCAAGATACCCAACGCCAACAAGTGGACTGTTAGTATTGGACTGTTTTGGTAGCAGTAACTGTTAGCATCGATGGGACTCTTAGAGGAGATACCACCGGAGAGAGCATGATGCGCTAACCCCCTCTGCCAAATTTTTGGTCATATGGTCAGGTCTTTCTTTATTTGTGTGCGTGTATTTTTGAATGTGTTGCGAGTTTAATAGAGTGTGGGTATGCGTGAAGGTGTATCTGTGTGTGTTTACTTCGCCTCCCGCACCCCGCAAAAGTGCCACGAAAAATTTGTTCGGGGAATCGACGCGATACTAACTCCTTTGGTACTTTCTCTGAGATGGGACTATATGCGAAACTCGCTCCCGCTTTCGGTCACCGGGCTCGCCGAAGCGACTCTCGCGCGACACGGGGCGGGAGAACTGCAAAACGAATGACATATATCTACATGGTTTTTACCCTAAGGCTGGAGTGCTATAAGCGCTCGCCTTCTCTTGCCCGGCACCTCTAACCTCATATGCGGTAACAGCTCAGTGGGCGAGCGCTGCCTTGGAAACAACGTCTTTTGATCATCATTTGCGAATCGTCTTTGTGATATTGTTACTAGCTTTCAGTAAAGAAAAACATCGTGAGGAAACTCGCATGTCTGAGAAAGCGAAACTAGCTTTCGGATCTGAAGTCCGCCAACCCGGTGGACTATGGCCTAAGCCCCTTCATCTTGAGGGGAGGCCCGTGCCCAACAATGGGATATCAACAAGGGCTGGTATTACGAAACTTTTAATGCCGGCTGTACACTCTCGTCGAGGGACGGCGAGGCTGGGCGAGCGCGAGAGTGTACAGGGTACACTCGCTCTGTCTCGCGAAGCCTCGCAGTCACTCGTGGGCTCTCCATTCCGAGTCGGTTTTTTGAGCGCGAGTCAAAGGGCCTCGCTTACCCTCGCGAGGCGGCGCAAGTGCATCACTGTACACTCTCGCGTCATTCAGTTGAGCGCAATTTTTCTAACCGTACGGACGTTTTGTTGCCTTACATATACAATATGTGGACTAACGAAGCTGAACTTAACTATTTGGAAATTTATCAAACCGAGCCTATATTGTGGGAACCAAGCCGCCAACCAGCTGCCGTAACATGTAACGCGTCCATCTTCTTGACGTTCGCAAAGCGTACTGAATGAACGAGGGTTAACAGGCAGGGTCTCCAGATTAAGCATGTGAAATTTCCCCAAATCAGGTTTTATTTTTCCCCAAAAAGATACGTTTTTGTACAATTTTCCCCAAAATTTATTTCGTATCTAATCCTCCCTTATTTACACCTACTAATTTTATAAGAGTGAAAGCGAGTTGGTTTCTTATACTATTTGTTACGCTTTAACGTATTTGGCTGAATTTTGGTTGTATAAAGATAGATGGGAACTTTTAGGTTAGAGGCTACTTTTGTCATAAGAATTATTAGTGTTTTTTTTACTATTTATAAGCTAGTGCTTGACTGCAGTCCCACCTGATGGAAAACGGCGACACAATCGAGGATAGTAAAGCACACTAGCCTATTAAAAGCTTATTCACTCTAGTCTAGAAGACATCCACATTATAATCGGGCGGGAAATCCGACGCAGGTAAACTGTTCCAGTCCTTTGCTGTCCTTATTATAAATGAAGAAGCAAATCGCTTAGTCCGGAGTCCGTAGTGAAGGCAAGCTCACCACATAAGGGTGTGTACGTGTCGTGCGTCTCGTCGTCCGATGATGGAAGGGGGATGGTGGAGTCAAGTCATGCAATTCCTGCGCATACTCTCCAAAATGCATCCTGTAGAGTACCGAGAGGCTGTCTACTCTGCGCCTGTGCTCTAGGCTTTGTAAATTGGCCGCTACGAACCCTGCATCACCAATAAGCCTCTTAGCACGCCTCTCCACTGAGTCGAAAGCAGCAAGATGTTTTTTTTTTCAGCACCAGCCCATATGTGACTACAGTACTCCACACACAACCAGACTTGTGCTGTATATAGCATCAAAAGCTGCCCCGGTGTGAAGTACCGGCGGACCTTTGCAAGGACTAGTAACTTACTTGCAGCTACCTTGGCCTTGGACTCAATGAACCGCCCAAAGTTGTGGTTTGAAGAAATATCAAAACCCAATAACTGAAGGTGATACATTCTGAAAAGTAGGAGCCAAGATGAACGTACTCCTTTTCGCGGTGAACAGACATGCCTGAGTTTTGGTGGTATTGAATCTCACAAGATTGCCATCACCCCATTCGGGGACTGCCTGAAGTGTGAGATTCGCGCGCTCCACCATGGCTACTCTTTCAGACTGGATAAGCTCCTTACTCTCTCTCCAGTCATCTGCATACCCATAGATACCGGACATCAGCAGATCGTTGATATGCAGCAGGAAGAGAGTTAAAAAAATGTATTTAAGTATTAGTATCAGTTGTCTGGTTTCCATAGTACAGGCTCTGCCTAGTTTGGGATTAGATGACCGTGTGTGGATTGTCCCAAGATATTATTATTATTAGTTACGGAGAGAACGGATCCCTGAGGAACTCCGGCATTAGTCGTCAACGGTTCCGATGTGCAACCGTCAACAACCACTCGGAGTGACCGTTCACTCAGGAAGTCCTTTATCCAGCCGATCAAACCAACCATATGCCGTACGCTGGCAGCTTGTTTAAAAGGCTAGCGTGTCAAACCCTATCGAAGGTCTTCGAGACATCCAGGGAAACAACGAGCGCTTTCTCATTTTTCTCGAGGGCCTCACCCCATAAGTGAGTGAGTGTGTTCCAGAGACACCCTCGCCCGCCATTCTGACCATTGACCGTGAGGGGGACAATAACGGAAGAGTAATGTTAACAACATTGTATTGGTTTACGTGAGACCTTGTGAAATATTTCTGATTTTTAACCTTTCTGAATTAGAGTTTTGTTTCTCCCCAAGCTTTCGCCAAGAAAAATTGTGTTCCTCAAAATTTTCCCCACAGTTTTCGTTTCCCCAAAAGTTCCCCAAAGTTTTTATTTTTCCCCAAAATGGGGAAAAAACCCCCAATCTGGAGACCCTGTTAACAGGCGCGCTCGTTCCTCGACCTCTCGCGCGAGAGCTCTCGACGAGACATCGAGACTCGCGCGAGAGTGTACAACCGCCATAAAATGTAATGCGGGGTGTGTTGGTGATGTCGGTGCAGGTGTCGGAGGTGTGCGACTTCATCCGCAACATCCCCGGGTGCGCGGGCTACGCGGACGAGTTCCTCATGCAGGAGGTGGACGGCGAGGCGCTGCTGCTCATCCGGCCCGAGCACCTCGTCATGGCGCTCTCCATGAAGCTGGGGCCCGCGCTCAAGATCGTCGCGTGCATCGACTCACTCCGCCCAGAGAGCGAGCAGGCCGCGCACGAACACGACTGAGGTACGTTAACACGCTTGCTGGTAATGTGAGCCTTATTGCATCGCTTTAAGGCCATAAATCGAGATATAATACATGCGTGCGTAATAAGTTTAAACTAGTGCATAAAAGTTAAGTTAGTACCTTACTGCAAGTTAATGCGAGAAAACAGAGCATTCTCAATGGTAGTTTCTATAATCACTCGCCAATCATCATGATAATTAACTAATTCGTAAGTCAAAACAATGAAATGACGACAATCAGTGTTTTTGCGACAACGTGGAAAAGTCAACTTTTGATATGCAATATCTCGATAAGTATATTGTGCATATTTTAACTTTTTTGTTTATGATATCTCTAAGCGAGTCTAAAATCTTTACTGTACACTAAATAAAACAAAAATTGTGCAAGTTCCCCGTTTAACCGGGTAATACTGTTTTTTTTTAACTCACATCAACAAAAAGGTTTTATGCCGCTGCAAATCTATATACATTTTTGGAATAAATACATAAATGTGTATGTCGCTAATTAAGTCAAACAAACATTTATTGTAATCAAATTATTCACAATAATTTGTTATAAACCATTTGCATTTTATCACGTAAAATTATAATTTTGAAGTAGGCTGTTCACTAACCTTGCATTAGGCGCGAGAAAAAAACTTGTGCGCCATTTGTGCATGATTTTTCTTCGCAGATGTGTTAAAAACGTGTATGTAACTCGTGAGCTCTGCTCATTACACACTCGACTGAATTAAGCAACCCACAGCCTCTTGTGTATTGAGCAACTTAGCTCACTTGTTTAATATACTATCAATCATGTACCTAACTGTTATAAAGTGCACAATATCTAGGTGCGAGGTGTTAGGTCCCTTACTCTGGCGAGCTCCGACCGGAGTGCCGAAGCTCTCTCTACAGCATCGATAAGGCCACCGGGGAGGTTTTAGTGGGTAAAAATCCCGCATCAACCAGCTGCTGCCCTTTCGTATACCGGGTACCTTTTGAAGGTTTCTATCCCGCCAAACAAGGGAGGGTAATTTCTGATTGTTATCGAAACTTTTTGCAACACATTTAAAAAGTCTTCTTTCAATATAAAAATATTTCTTTTCAGATTTACTGTAACGTGTACAAGAAAACGGAAAAGTGTTCATTTTAAATAATAAGTAAGGATATTATATGAAATATACACGTTACGTGCGACTGAGCATGTTTTGTTAATATAATTTATACTGTACGAGTAATTATGATTCGGCCAATTACTGTAACTAGTTGTTATTGCAAGAGCAAGGATAGTATAAGCTTGTCACAATATTGCTGACTTACGTTTGTATACGTACAGTATATCGGTGGCGTGTATCTTAAACAGCGGTCACTGTAGTGATAATGTTCGATCGCACTGAGTAAGTAGTTTTATTTCAATGGTTCAATTGAGTTATACTGAAAAGCTGCAAGAATATGACGCTTGAATATGAAGTCTTTTGTTATGTAAGCGCCGTATCATCGAATCGACGAGTATCGTAATATCATCAAACAAAATTAAACTGCATTGTATTGAGTTCGCTGGCTTTTAGCTTGTTGAGAATACTTGCAATTACCACGATTTATCCACGAGCTGTAGGTGAAAACCTTTAACACAAGTGTATAATTCACTATAAACAGAATTGGTTTTCGCCCTAGCACCTACATCGGCAGATATTTAAGTTGATTTATCCCTATTCAGTTTAACTACCGCACTCACAAACGCCAATTAACTTTAATTCTAATTAAGTCGTTTTTTAAACTCTATTTATTTCGACTTTCGGGGCCGTTTATGATTATTTTTGATCCTACAATACGGGATAATTAATATATTTACTCACTATCTGCGTATTAAGTATTAATTTGCTTCGTGTATCGAAATAATCCTATTTCAAAAAATGAATTAATGATCATTAACTATAATTGACGTTTGTAGGTTCGACAGTAAGACAATAGATATTAGGTTCCGATACTCCCTAATGAATAGTTCCAATCCGGCTCCGTATAATGCACATTATATTAAAATGTAGAGTTTATATTCTATTCTCTTTAAGTTGTCGCACACAGTCTGTGACTTTAATGGCCTTATCTTATGGCCGGCCGTTTCTAAACGGAAAAATACCCTGTTTTTCTTTTCAAGCTCAAAAATGAAACAATTCTTAAATAGGGCTAGCCATCGGTCCGCCGTCACGCCTGCGTTCATACATTTATTATTCCATTTTTGATCTTGTAAATAAGAAGTCGGTTAAAAAAGAGGGTATGTATAAAGTGCGGTCGCCGAGCAGAAAGAATTCAGTACATTGACCTCTATAAACCTATCTTTGTCGCTCTTGCGTAAATACATTGCGTCACGCTCGCACAGACGGCGGTCGTTGCAGAACGACAGTGACAGGTATAAATAGGTTAGTGTACTGAATTCTTCTTGCTCGACGGGCGACCACACAACATATTAATTTCGACCATCGATATAATATATAAACTAGATAAACATTCACGAACAAAATGACATCTAACATGTGGTCGCGGAGGTTGAAAACTTATCTGTGCTGGTGGCGGAAACGTGAACTAAAGATTTTATAATGATAATGACTTGTAGTTTGACAGTTTCATATAGACAGTAGCGACACTCCTATCGGCAAAAATAAATTTGTCAGGATGTGGCTTGTAAAGAAATAGCGACACAAGGGCGCTATTTCTCGCTACCACTTTTTGAACCGTGACACCAAAAACTCGTTTATATATTATATCGATGATTTCGACCGATATTTATTTTTAAAATTTCTTTTGTATGCGGTTTGTTCTAATTGTCAGTTACATACAGTATGGTGACGAGGATGGTGAACATGGCAACACATACAGCCTGGTGTGACAGTTGCGTAACGTTAGGGACAAATGTCGAAAGATCCGCCTACTTATATTGTTAAGTATAGTTATTTAATCGCGTACTTATGTAGGTGTAGTATACTATTGTAACACGTCTCTCTCACAGTTGCTTGATTATAATGAGATCTAATAGATAAGTATGTCTCCGTTATCGTACTGAGACACGGACGACCTTAGGAATAGTGATTTAGTTTAATAGAATAATTTTCATTTGTTAAGTGTCTTTAATTATTAATATGAAAATAATGATGAGCCGTAACCAAATCGTAAAATAAATCGCTTTCAATATATTTTATAACTCGTTTGTAATGAATAATAATATAAACTTTATATTTATAATTTTCAGTTATTCAATTACCAATTTGTCCACGCGTGATGTTGATCCTATGCCTTTAATAACAATCGCAACTAATAATCGAATCATCAAGTGCGTAGGTACATAGTTATTAAGTTACAATTAAATGTACATAAGTAACAAACATTAAATTTAAATAGAATATAAAACAAAAAATCGTGCAATTGCGGAACATAAAACTAATAAAATGTTATTTTTCTAACCTCCATTGCAAGTCATAATCAGGATTACTTTGATAATTCATACATGAAAACTCTCACTGTTTAAAAAGATGGTGTCTAAAAAACATCGAACTGTTTTCACAACATACGTATAGGTATTTTTGTTAAACACGTATACTTACATTATTTATTACTTTTTTTATTTTGGTGTCGATAGAAATATAATAGCTGGGTTGGTTAGAATATTAAATGAAACTTATAAATTAACAATACACCACTGCCCAGAAATGTAATAAAGAACAAGGACTATTACAACTACGGTGCTACTTAGTTGTGTTTGCGACGTGAAATTGTCCACGTGTTCTAAAAGTTAATTGTGAATTTGTACATATTATGTAGTATATATTATGTAGTACCTAGATTTATTGTAGCTCTATAAACCAACGTAGTTTTTTAAGGTTGTGTAAATGTTTCATTTCTTAATTATTAGTTTTATAGTTCCCGTTAGTCTTTATATAATTTTGAAAGCTGTTTCTATATAACATTAGCGGTGAAAATTCGTTGTACATATTAATATAAATACTTGATATTATAAAGCGGTAGATAGAGAAGCACTCGTGCGTGCTTCGTGTACATTATTTTATTTTATCCGTAGGCCCACCGGCTTATCACTGATTGTAAGCCGCTGCGCAGGTTACAAGGTAATAGCACACTTTATAACGATCTGAGAATTTAAATTCCGAGACCTTGAAATAAACTACAGAGTATTGAAATATTATATTTCCTGCACTTAACTCTATTTAGTGATAGATTTTGTATTTTAAAAAATGACGATATTTATTTCTTTATAGCTTTTCAACAAATTCATTAATTAAGCGGTTTCAGTGTTATAATTTGTTTATTACGCCTAATGTTAATTTCGGTGTAGTCGTAGTGATTAGCTGTAATTGTACATTTTTAATAACCGTCGGCTTGAGCACTGCCATTGTGTAGAATTGAAAGAATACCGTGGTCGCGTCTGCGATGCGTGTCACATTGTCTATAATTGTTCACATGTGGATGTAAGTGGATGCTCAAATAGGTACATACTTATACAACTTCTTGATGAAATTAGTAAAATAAAGTACATGAGACTGATATAATGGTTTTATTATTATTAATCGGCATCTCTACAGATTTTAATGTCAATACTGTATTGCAGTACGTACTATATAGATTTGTTATTATTTGATATTTGAAAACTGAAAGTTTTGCGCTATATGTGTACTAGCAATACTAGTAGTAATAGTAATATAGTAACTTCGCTTGTAGACGTGTGTTTTAAATAGGTACGTAAGTAGGTAGTAGGTTAATAAAAGATCTAGATCAAGTAGGTACATCCATTTATTATTCGCCATTTTGTGCAATAAGGTAAAATTACTTATATTACATACTTACTTAAATTGATAATAAAGAAAATCCACATATTTAAATGCATTTAGCTTAACAATCTCCATTTATTCCCGTATTTTCAACTCGTATTATCAACAACAAAGGAATTAAAAAATAAAACTCATAGTATCTTATAATACACATTGTCATCTAGACACGCTCCTTATCAATTAAACTAGTGCCCTGTGACCTGAATAAAGACAAATCCTATATACTTATTTGCAAATGTGCTAATCTTAAAGGTATGATCACTGGCCTCTATACTAGTAGCTGGGATAGACATTCTAATAATTTATTCGATTTTCTCCATTATGGCGCTGGTAGCAGTACTTACATCAGCGGTAGCAGTACTTACATTAGTGTGTCCATGTACCTAATGTTAGTAAAATCACGTAGAACTATTCGGAACTGCCGGAAATTTCCGATTTCTAATTCGATTGAAAATATCCAGTAAAATCTTGTAAAGGGTTATTCACGAATCAGTAGGTAATCGATAAGTTTGATAAATTTATTTAGATTAATAATGTAATTTAATAGAAAGCTATAAAGTTTATGAAGATTTGAGAGGATATCACCGGAATTATTTTAGCGGATTCGAAGAATGAAATTTCCGACGATTGTGAATTGCCCGACTTGACTTGTGAAGCCTGTCCAGCTGCCTACTAGTATAATAGAGGTCAGTGTATACGATGCATTGCTCAGTCGCGTCGGCGTCGAGTGGTGTGGGGCGCGGTGATCACGCGTAGTTGGGGAAGAACGCGTCGCCGCCGTGTGCGGGCTCGTCGTAGCGGTAGGGCGCATGAGCGTGGCTCAGCTCGTACGCGCTCTTCACCTCCTTGGCGCGCGCGCCTTTCAGCTTGTCCGGCACCGGCCTTAGCTTAGAGCTTTCTAACGCTTTCTGCAACAAATCCACACTTGAACCTACTCTACGTAGATGTCAGCATTTGGGATTTTGAATTACATAAGGTAACATAGGGTTGACTTTTCACTGACATAGGGTTTCACGTTGCGCGTGTATACATCCAGTGACTGTAAGTGGTTAGGTGATATTGAGGTACTATAATAATAATAATATCTTGCGACAATCTACACACGGTCATCCGATCCCGAACTAGGCAACCTGTACTATGGAAACCAGACATATGTAACTGATACTAATAGTCATGCTTATACATACTTACATATTTTTTTGTAAATAAGTTCTTACTAACTACATACTGAAATAGATAAATGAAACCCAGACGCTTGGTGGAAATCAAGCCCACGACCCATCGGGTAGCAGCCAGGGTGCCTAATCACTAGTCACTAGACCAAGTCAAATCATGATTATATTTTCTGAAAAAATATCATTGAGAGACGATCTTTGGCATCAAGCGAGTCCCTTTAAGTTATCTGAAGTAAGTACATAAGTGCTTGCAAGATAACATACAGTATTTTCTAGCATAAAGCCTAATTGTTTTTTGAAGTGAAACTTCTTATGCGACTTCCAAAAATGTTATCATTTAACGCGTTAGGCGTTATGCGTTAGACGTTAAGCGCTAAATGATAGGTGTTGAACGTTAAGAGCTAAACGTTAAGCGTTAAATTTGTTAAGGTTATGAAAGGGCTCATGTGACGCAGTCAGTGAGTGAGTGAGTGGGCGAGAGGGTGAGTGCGCGAGTGGGCGAGAGGGTGAGTGCGCGAGTGGGCGAGAGGGCGAGTGGGCGAGTGAGGGCGTGGGCGAGAGGGTGAGTGGGCGAGAGGGTGAGTGAGCGAGTGGGTGAGTGCGCGAGTGGACGAGAGGGCGAGTGGGTGAGAGGGCGAGTGGGCGAGAGGGCGAGTGGGCGAGAGGGCGTGTGGGTGAGTGCTCGAGTGGGGAAGTGGGCGAGTGGGCGAGAGGGTGAGTGGGCGAAAGGGTGAGTGGGCGAGAGGGTGAGTGGGCGAGAGGGCGAGTGGGTGAGAGGGCGAGTGGGCGAGAGGGTGAGAGGGCGAGTGGGCGAGAGGGCGTGTGGGTGAGTGCTCGAGTGGGGAAGTGGGCGAGTGGGCGAGAGGGTGAGTGGGCGAGTGGGCGAAAGGGTGAGTGGGCGAGAGGGTGAGTGGGCGAGAGGGCGAGTGGGTGAGAGGGCGAGTGGGCGAGAGGGCGAGTGGGCGAGAGGGCGTGTGGGTGAGTGCTCGAGTAGGGAAGTGGGCGAGTGGGCGAGAGGGTGAGTGGGCGAGTGGGCGAAAGGGTGAGTGGGCGAGTGGGCGAGAGGGTGAGTGGGCGAGAGGGCGAGTGGGTGAGTGGGCAAGTGGGTGAGTGAGTGTGTGACCGTGTGTGTGTGAGTGTGAGTGTGTGTGTGTGGGTGAGTGGGTGGGTGAGTGGGTGAGTGAGTGAGTGAGTGAGTGAGGGACCGACTGACCGACCGACCGACCGACCGACCGACCGACCGATCGACCGACTGACTGACTGACTGTAGAAAGAGACAGAACGAGAATGAAGTTTCACTTCTTCCGCGCGGAGGGACTCCACACACGCATTTTTTTTTGTGTGTTTCACCCCAATCATCGTCAATAACAAATTTATGTATACTTACTCACTCCACTTCGTACTCTAGATGAGAAACTCAAGAAATTTAAAATATCATCTAGGTAAGTAAGTAGGTAGGTACATGGTGTATTTACTTAGAATTTATATATTTGTCAAATTTTCACATCTTAGCAAGAATTCATAACATTACCCTATTTGAATCGTTGTAATGGACGGGTTTACTGGCCGGGAGTGGTCTGATCATCATCTTGGTCTTCGACAGCGGATAATTAGGACCCTTGAAGGATATCCAGTACACTGATTGACCTTGATTGTCTTCGCTTGTCATTGTATATTTGCCGTTAAGATTACTGAAAATAAGTTGAGGTCTATATAAAATCCTCATGTAACGTGTTAAATACCTAACGGGATTCACAAAAAAAAACTGAACATATTTTGTCTGTTTCAATTAGAAGAACTCTAATCTTAGTAGCTCGTTTCTTTAATAGTTCATAAATCTAGGTAAAATATTACGTCTATGAGAAACAGCTTATTAGCATTGAAGACTAAAAAGTTCTGGAGCCTCACATACCTCTTATCGCATTCTTTATACCACCAGGCGCCACCGTGCTCAACTGCGCACGCGCCGTCTTTCCATTCATCGTTGTCCATGTCAAATGTTGAAAACTTTTGTCCGGCGTGATACGACAATGAATCACCTGCAATAAATATTATCATATAAAGATTGTTTATAAATACTATCGATACACAAGAGAAAAAACAAAACAAATAAATACCTGCGGTTCCATAAAAATTGCCAAGCGTGCTGATTCTATATCCTTCATGCTCCGGACCAACTGTAAATACCGAATACCCAGCGTAGGCATCCTGGCCGTGCTGCGTCTCCATGTCAATCCTTAACTCGTACAGCTTCTGATTAGTAAGTGCATTGAGTTTCTCGAGGCCGAGCCAGAACTCACCCGCGAGGTTGCCGAAACCGTATTCATAATCAGCCCATCTTTTAAAGAAATCTTGGGTACCGTCGAAGCGGTTTTGGAACACCTACAATTTCCAAAAGCCATAGTTGCAGGTATATAGCAATAAAAAACAATGGAATACCTAATCTGGCATTTTAATGTTGTAGAAGATTGAAATGAAACTAATTTTACGGATTATATCGCGGTTTTTTTTATATAATCCGTAAAATTAGTTTCATTTCAATGTGTAATATTCGCGTAAATATCAGAAATCATTATGTTGTAGAAGATCTTACTGTCCAACCGCCTCCTGCCGTAGTGAGGTCACACAACACGTAGAAGGGCTCCATATCATCCGGTTTAATCTTGTATATTCCAGAGACGTTGAAGCCTTGCATCTGAATTTCATAGCAGTCTGTCGGATACCGCTCCGATCGATCAACTCTGCCGAGCCTGTAGGAGGTACGGCGACTAAAGGTACGGCGACTAATTATTGTGAATTGTTGTACTTACATCTTATCTTATAGCTTATCTTTATATAAGATACGTTACCGTAGGATAGACAGTTTTTTTGCTAATATGGACTGTACGCCACTTTTGCCAGTCACATCCGAACGAGGTTGCGTTACATATGTCACGGGAAGCCCATATTCTTAAAGATACTACTTATGAGAACGCGTAGCTACTCACTTGCAGTCACATTTTTTGGTCTTTTGATCTCGTAATGTTCTCCGGAATTCATTTATCAGAGCGGCCGTATCCACGGAACCACCGTCAATTCTAGAAAAAAATATAGATATAAAATTAGATTGATGTATGACAGTGCCTGCCTAAAATGAAAAAAACTTTGGTCCTCGCTGATCTATAACACTTTAGTTAGAGACTGCTTAGATCTGTTTTAGATGTCATGAAAGCGTGCATGTGAAAAAATTGATACAAGTATATGATATTTATAGATAAATCTTAGCGTAAAATTTGAAAATTACTCAGCTCCGCGCGGGACAGCTAGTTAATACATTAACTAGCTGTCCCGCGAATAATAATTAACGTTTTTATTTATAATAAATGCTAACAACAGTAATAAACTGGACTAAAGGCATTTTAATTACATATTAATGTTAATAGATATAATAAGTAGAAGCGACGTCATTATTTTTAACCAACTACAATTTAATTTTAATTACACACATCAAAAGTGTCTAGGGATCAACATATATTTTTGCAATAACTTTTCTCCTGATTGATATTAATTAAAATTTTCTTTAAGGATTCATCAAATAAAGTGTTTTCGTTTGTCACAGTAACGATAAACCAAGTCACCTTAGCATTAATAAAGAAATTTGCCATTTTCCTAATAAAGGGATTTTTGACATTTGAACCACTAACACAAAAGTTCGAAAAAAAGACTGAAATAACAGTTTTCTTTAAAATTTTATTGGGTAACTTAAACAATTAATAATCCGTGTTTCTACCGCGAACACTAACAACACAAGAACATCGGTTTGGCATACTCAAAATGAGTTCATCCAAATCACGCTGTGGAATGGCCGCCCATGTTCGTTGCAACAACAAAAAAAGGTCTTCTTGCGACTGGATACCCTCCATATTCGGCAGAGCTCTTCTCTGTAGCATATCCCATGCATGCTCAATCGGGTTCAAGTCTGGCGACTGAGCAGGCCAGGGCAGGACATTGATGTTAGCTGCGGCGAGAGTCTGTCTTACAACTCTTGCGGTGTGCGGTCGTGCATTATCATGCATTAACTGAAATAAGGGACCGATTTGCACTTGTAGAGGAACGATGACGTCTGATACAATCGTCTCAGCATAAATTTGAGCGTTGAGGTTGCCTCTGATCCAAATCAACTCAGTTCTTCCGCCGATCCAAATACCCGCCCATACCATGATGGTTCCACCACTATAAGGATGGACTTCCTGGCAGGATTTTAATCGCTGTTGGCGTCCAGGGGTTCTCCAGTGTCGTATACGTCTTGTATCCGGTCTCATACCAAAACGAGACTCATCAGAAAAGCACACGAAACGCCATTGTTCTTCTGCCCAATTTCTGTGTTCAAGAGCCCATTGATATCGAATCCTACGATTGTGCATTGCTATAGGTGGTACCCGTAGCGGTCTTCGGGAATGAAGGTTCACTTCATGCAAGCGGTTTCTGACTGTTTGGTCGCTAATTAAGTTCCCTGAAGAGTGATGAAGCCTCACGGCTAACATCATGGCAGTTATTGTTGGAGCTCTTCGAGTTAAGATTTGAATATATCGGTCTTGTCTCCGTGTGGTGCAGCGATACCGTCCTCCATGGCGCTCAGCCACGGTACCAGTGCTTCGGTAACGTGTCCAAAGTCGACTGATAACACTCTGACTTGTATTCAGAGCTAAAGCCACAGTACGTTGCCGGGAACCAGCTTCTATCATTCCCACGGCTCTGAGCATTTCTTCCCTGCTTAAATGACGTCGCCGCTCCATAATAACGTTGGTTTTAATCAGTAGTAGGGAAACAGTAGCACTAATAATGTCTTCAATGCGTTGTATGTTTTTATAGGGAAAATATTGACAGCTGATTTTCATCTTTTACTCGAATTTGATTCACAGTTCCTGATTCAAATTATGAAATGCACCAAAAAGGATCCATATAAATTTATAAAATCATAAATTTATTACAAAGCCACATCTCAATCTCAAGAAATCCGCTTAAAAATGCTTGATCCCTAGACACTTTTGATGTGTGTATATTTATCCTAGTTATTTATTTATAATTATATTTATAATCTTACTTCTGTAAAGGTTTAGAGTACTGTCTGTTTTTAACTTCCGATATAGTAGACACAATGGACTCCACGCCCGTCAGTATACTCTTAGCGTGGTTCTCCAGGAACGACAGACGAGAGTCCAGGGATGCATCCACATGAAACTCGGCACCATCCACTGAAAAATCATAATTTTATATTAGCACCAAAACAGTTTGAAGTATTTCCACTACCTTCCACTACTATGTTACGTAGGTTATCATAATACACAGCGACGAACATATCGTCGTTCAATTTGCGTAAAGTGGACAAGGCGAATTTTTCAAGAAGGCGTGGATGACCAAATTCATAACACTACGAGCCTGATTTTCATGAACACTAATACACTATTTTTTATATTTCGTTTTATCTATTTTTTATTCAGAGTCACATATATATATGAGACAGCTATGCTCGAAGTTTCTTTGCGCGACAGAATCGAATAAGATTCGCCGAAGAACTAAGGTCACCCACATAGCTCTCAGAATCTGCTAGTTGAAGTGGAAATGGGTAGTTGACATCGCTCGAAATACCGATAACCGATGGGGAAAAAGGTTCTCGAGTGGCGACCACGAACCGGCAGCGTAGGCAGGCCTGCCACTAGGTGGATAGACAATGTGCGCGTCGCAGGTAACCGGTGTATGCAAATAGCAAATTGTCGTTCATTGTGACGTTCCGAGGCTTATGTTCAGCAGTGAACGTCTTCCAGCTGGTGATGATGATGATGATGATTTTATATTTCTTATGCTATCTATCTATAAAACCTACAATAGGTAAATAAATATACTTACAGTGTTTAAAAACTGTCCGATCACTGAGGGTGTTATTTGGTGTAGCAAAACATATTACCATTTTGTGAAATCTCTCATCCAAAAATATTTTTGATATATTAAAGAAAAGGGTTAGGTACCTAATTACTTAGATTTCTACTGCGACACCAAAAAGCGGACCCTCAATGATCGAACAGAGATTTTGAAGACTCTGTATAACCATAAAACTATTACAATCCTATCAGCTACAAATCTTTTATGTTTGTTAGGTACGAATATTGTGCCTCTACCTAATTATGTGCACGTAGGTGGTGAAGATATCTTTGATGATAACATTGTTTAAAATAAAAATAAAAAAACAAGTGTACTAAAGGTGCGAGGCAACGTGTAATGTGAATGCGACCGGACACCGACCATACCTACTCCGTTCACAATCTCTTTAAAAACACGGTTCAACATCATCATATAGGGTAAAAGTGGGATAGTTGCCACACTTTTTGAAATTACTTTATATCTCAGTGAAAAAAGCAAAATTCTTTATTTGTAATACGGGTAGGTACTTTAATTTATTATCTTCAAATTTCTGAAAGGAAAAATCATCATCTTTGATATTTCCAGTATTAGCGATTTTTGCGGACCTCTAAATTTTGGGACATCTATCCCATTTAGGGGATAATTGCCTAATCTATGTAAATTACGTATAGGATAGATGCCCCACTGAAAAAGAGGCCATCTATCCAGCAAAAACTTTGATTTCACCTTGCCTTTCCATGCAATCGCACAGAGACATGCAACACGGTCAACTTAGTGGTAGTTGTAGAGTCTTTCGAAAGATAAATAAAATAACATGTGATTCATCCGGCAAACTAGATAAATTACAATCGAGGCAACTATACCCCTGGGGCAACTATCCCACTTTTACCCTAACATAAACAAATGTGGTGCGTAAAAGTTGTGAGACAGGAATGTGCCCATAATTTTTGAAATGAAAACTTCTTTAGGCACATTGGTGACGTTTGGGATGGGGAAAAACATGGGGAAAAAGCACTGAACTTGTGTGAGCTTCACCGTCACGCTTAGTTAATACGTGTGAGTGTGTCTAAGAAGTTTCCACTTCTGACGTGCAGTTTTATTGCCCGAATGCCCCAGACGGAGGGTCATGTTTTTCGAGTGTATTTTTTACAATGCTAATATACTTATATGCTTATAATATGTATTAGATACACAATAATATAATAGCTATAGTCTTCAAGAACACTTTCTCAGTGCTAATGATACTGAAATTGTAAGACCTGTTGACACATGTCATCTAATTACTATAATTATATAGTGGGTTTCTGCAGAATTCAAAAATTCAGCACACGTTATTCCTTTCTCGTATCGTCATTTATAACTTGCAAAATGTACTAAAACACAAATATTTAATGATTGATGAAAAGGGGAAGAGGAAGACCCAGACGAAGTTTTATGAAGCAGGTAGCAGAAAAAGTGGGTGGAATGTCGTATCAGGAGGTCAAAATGAAGGCGTATAATAGATCGGACTGGAAATTGCTTCACCGACAAGAGCCCAGCTCTTAAGTTGGAGAGAGAGAACAGATAGATACTTTCATCATGACAAACTTATTCAAACTGTATTTTTGAACAGGTTAGTTGTAGATTTGTGAAAAAATTCAAAATACGTGTTTCACTCTATTACAAGAGCATTTTCACTAAATTTCCAATCAATCGAACATGCTAATTTTTGTGCATACAAAGTTTACTAACCCCTAGCCTACTACAAAGGTCGTTTCTACAAATTTTCGAAATTTGTCTAAAAAAATTGATCATAAAAAAATTTTTTCACTAAATTTCTAGTCGAGTAAAGTTTCATAATAATTTTAACCACTCATTTCATCCCCTCAGTAACAAAACTCCTTATTTAAACTCCTTAACGTTTGAATTTCCAAAAATCCTTTCCTATTGGAGTCATAGGTACATCTAGTTATTATACTCATTTCTTTCTAGTTCAGCCGTTTGGGCTGTGCTTTGATAGGTCACTCAGTCACTCAGAACATCCTCATATATAAAAGCCGGTAATTTTATGCAACGTTACGAAATAACTAAGTAAGTAGGTATATAAAACTATATCGAGGACATGATTCGAGCGTGGGATCTCAAATAGAGTCGTATCAGAGTCCAGCGCCTTCTTTTTTAGTGAGACACATAAGTAGTTATGTACTTAAGTATTTTAATTTATTTATTAGCTCAAATTAGAGACTTATTTTATATTCTTCAGAAAGTATACTAAATACATAATAATATGAAAATAAAATATACATATTATTTTGTCATTTTCATAGTGAGGTTTGTACTTAATACTTCCAAAATATCGATGGCTTAATTATCAGACTTCGTAACTCCATTTTTTTTCAAAATCGTTTTGTGGATGCCATCTAGTGGCAAAAAATGCGGCGCATCTAATAGAAGTACCAAATCCGTACGAAAAGCCAAAAAAATGTTATACCCGAATTTGAAGAGCTCGTATTTCCATGACGCCATTTTACAGTGTGCAAAATTCTTAACTCCCGCTTTCACTACGGGTGACACAGTGCTGTAAGATGAGTGTCTTAGTTATTGCGTATCTTTACTATTTCAGTATTCCTTTGGCGATTTTAGTTACAAAACTAAATAATTTATAAGTATTATAAACCATAATAGTATATTTGATTTCATATTTACCACGATTTAAATAAAAATAAGGTTTTTTTCCAACGTGACGTAGTTACGTACTTTTACAAAGTTCAAATTTTTACTTGCACTTAACTGAAAAAAGAGTTACGTATTTTCCTTAAGGGTTATGCTGTGTATTGTTATGATACCAATGCAATATTTTTGGTCTCTATATTATCACGTTTTTTTCAGCCGAAGGGCAAGGTATAGTATACATTCTGCGAGTGATAAGTCACATGTATATAATAGCTAGCGTGTAGCAAGCTTATTGCCATTAATCGGACATAAATCCAGACAGTACTGCTACTGAAAATTCCCTAATGGAAATTTACCAGAACTTTGTAAGACCTGCACCAGATCGTACCTAAGCCTACTAAATTTGGTTTTAGGTATAGAGATGAAACACAGATCATCTGTAAATCTCTCTACCGATGCAGAACCTTTGGCAGTAAGTAGCAGAATAATGCAATCTGTTGTCATGTTATGTTGTACTTTCTGCATTATATCAATGACCTGTTGCCCGGTATTTATGGGTATCCAGATGAGAGTTAGCGCTGTTGTGGACAGACGTTTGTGACGACTGAAAGAGTCGTGATAGAGCGTCTAAGTCATATGTCAGGTAGTCTCCGAAAGGGAAATCCAATCCTGAGAGATTCAGCGCCACCTAGATACAAGCGTGTCTGTTCACCACCAAAAGTAGCCTGTTCATCTGGGGTCCTACTTTTCAGAATTCATCCTTTAGAATACACCAAATGTTTTTAGTTGATAGAAGTAGAAATCTCCTCAAACTTTAACTTCAGGCTGTTCATTGTGTCTAAAGTCAAGATAACTAAAAGGGATCTGGTGACTTTGCAAAGGTCCGATCACGTACTCTAGTTTTAGGCTGTGGCTGCGCTCTAACAGCTTTGCATTCAAAAGGGGTACGCTAAGGTATTTTTGCGACCCTGTCTTATTTGAAACCAGTTTGCAGAGCACAGGAGTAAGCCAGCCTTTCGATATTCTATGTATAGGATACATTTTTGACTGCACAGGAATTAAACAACTTTATTCCGGCATCGACCCTTCCTTACGTGTACCTTCGGCTCGCACTGAGCCTTTTGCTTCAACGTAACCTTTACGGCAAAGGACTGAAATAATTTGCCTTTAATACGTGGTGCATCAATATAAATTCAATAGAGTAAAAGTGAAATAAGAATAAGTATCTAGGGTAAAAGTCAAAAGACGTTTCATGGAAATATAATGAAAACAACCCTGAAGGAATGATAAAAGGAAGGTACAAGTGTAGCCTAAATTTAAACAGGGGAAGTAAATTAGAGTATCGTAAATTATCTTCGAAAGAAAGAGAAAATACATTTCAACAGTTTCATAATCATAATAGGAAGAAAAAGAAACTATCTAAGAACTATCTACCCACTTCAATAAAAATTCAGAGACCGGAAGGAAAAATGAAAATAGTTTAATTAGAAACGTTAGAATTTTAGTATAATAAATAATTAGGGATAATTATAATAAAAAATGGTATTTAGGCAAAATAAATGATGAATTTAATATAAATAAACGTTTATAAAAACTAATCCCTCATCCCCCTCATCTTGAGGGGAGGCCCGTGCCCAGCAGTGGGACATAAACAAGGGCTGGTATTATTATTTATATAATACTAATAAAAATTAAATTATGTACGTAATATCCAAGAAAAGGGCGTAAGTTCTGAAGGTTTTGACGTTGCCGAGTGCGTAAGTCCCTTTGCTATATCAAATAGAAAGTTTAATGGCATTTTTTTATTAAAACTAGATTTATCACCAGTAAAAATGTTATTATTGATCAAGAACTTTGATACGGTTCCTTACAAATTTTTCAGTAGCTAGTTTTTTCTTCGCCCTGTAAAATTTGCTAAAATGGACTTACGATGTCTGATAATTAAGCCATCGATATTTTCTGTCGGAATAGTGCGTATGCACTCCGAATCACTGGAATAACAACAACTGGCTTACCTTTCGGCAGGACATTCATTTCATTTAATTACTTATTTTTTCTAAATCATCTTACCTATTTTGCCCATTTTATAACAATCGGCCATTATCTCATTGTTAATTAAAAACATTATTCTGAAATCTGTTTACTTACGTAGTCAGAATAAACAATGAGGAACTGTGGGTAAATAATAAATTCATGTTTAACTCAGCTCATCCTTTCAGTAATTCCGAATGAATTGAAAGAAAAAGATTTTTAACCAACTTCAAAAATAGGAGGAGGTTATCAATTAGGTTGTATATTTTTTTTAAATGTTTGTTACCTCAGAACTCTGTCGTTTACGAACCGATTTGGAAAATTATTTTTTTAATCAAAAGGATATGCTTCCAGAATGGTAATTTTTTTTCAAAATCAAGTTCTGGTAATGGGAACCATGTGCAACTGAGGGAACTCCTTAAATATTATAGGCAAACATATAGCGTTTTTGGTATTTTTAGAAACTAGTCAAGCATTTTCATTCAGAAAGTATCATTTGGTGAAGTGGATCTGATGAAGAAGACCATAGATGGCCACCGGAACTCTGTAATAAAATTAACAATACATCCTAGCCGTGCCTACTAAACGTAGAACTACCGAATTTGGACTCGTTGGATAAGACCTAAAAAGCCTGAAATAATTTGTAGGAATTAGTGGTTTTACATCTACATAGTTGGACTTGGACTACAACATATTATAAATACATATTACTATTGAAGTCGGCGCCTAACGTCTAGCCAATATTTACCAGGGCAGTAGGTACCTAACTGTTTTCCAGTTTGGCGCCGTCGTTGATAGTAATTTGTAGCTTTTTAGTTGCATTTTGAAGGCGGTTCTGTTTTTTGTAGAATTTATTTTTATTTTATTGTTTTTAGTGGTTCTCTTGGTGTATTATTAAGTTAACTTTTAACAACTTATATTTTATTCTGACAAACAGAAAGTTTAATGTTTATTTTAATCACGCCGAAACTACTGCATGGATTCAAATGAAACGTGGTATGATTTGAGTTAAGCACGGTTCCCTTGGGAAAGGGGATTAACGCCAAAATGTTACTGCAACGTTAGGCAAGGTCATTACTAATGACCTTGCCTAACGTTCCTTAATCTGAGGGCCTATACAATCATCTTAACAACATACAATCGCTTCATAGCGATTCTATTTCTTCATTCGCTAACGTTGTCAATTCCCTATAATTTGTCACGTGATTTTTCGATGACTTACTATGTCATTCTCATACATTTTTAAACTTTCTATTAGCGATAACGCTTGTAGAATGTTACATTGTCTATGGGAGCTGATCGATTACTAATGACTCATTACATAAATGGGTGACCGTTTAATGTCATTTGAATTAACCGTATCCGTGCTTTGGAGAGCAAGTAAAATGTGGGTCCCAGTTTTTAACCAACTTTTAAAAAAGGAGGTTATGTATTCAACACAAGTATATGCTACATAAACTATTTAAAAAAAAATAAAAACCGACTTCAAAGTAAATTATCTAAAAAGCATAGAATAACGAAAATATATTGAAGTCGGTGTCAGCTCGTGCTAGTCTTAGTTAACATGATGTGCTAGCACCGACTTCAATATATTTTCGTTATTTTATGCTTTTTAGATAATTTACTTTGATTTGTTTTTTTTTTTAAAATAGTTTATTTAACACTTTTTAGTGACTTTTATTTTGGCAAAATAGGTATCAGCACTATCACGCAACTCGAACGTCTACGTTACAGTAACTTTCTGAACACATAAAAGTTTATATCTCTTAAACTACTGGACCGATTTTGATGAAACTTGTACTCTACCCTAAGTTGAAAAATACTCTAACTATTACAAAAAGAATTTTTGAAATCGGACTTATAGTTTCTGAGAAATCCGCGGACAAACCTACATACATACATACATATACTCGTAAAATTTGGTAAATTTGTTTAGAAGCCATATATTAATATTACGCATTTTTATTAATATTACATACATACGCGTCGAATAGAGAACCTTCTTTTTGAAGCCGGTTAAAAAATGGGAAAGCGCGAATGGAGCTGCGCAGGTCAGCTAGTATAGTATAAATGGGAAAAGAAAATTCCGTTCGTAGGGCTCCCACACATAACTGCGATGCGATGCGATGCGGCGCCGCATCGCAGGAATTTATATGGAAATATTCATTTGTTTCTCGCAGATATTTACGATGCGATGCGAGTTCGCAGTTATGTGTGAGTCCTTAGTGTGCGCAAAATGTAGGAACTGTAAAGAATATTCCAATTAATTTCACTTCACGGAACAGAAGGAACAATCCCATGGGCAACACATTCAAAACGTCAGTAATTGGTTAATCAGGTATAGTTAATTTTAATATAATGTATGTTTATTAAAATAATGCAAAATTAAATAATGTAAGTAAGTAATTTGATTAAAAATAAAATCATACCACTCGGTTCAGCTCGAGAATTCTTGTCCAGCATGAATTTAATTTCATTCACGCCATTCTTAATACCTTCCACAACACCTTCTACTTTCTGGGAGTATCCTAAGCTACTCAGACTTTTCACAATTTCTGCTAGTTGCTTCAAGATGCTGTTTGTCTTCTCGTGAACTTCAATGTCCAATCTATTTAATCGAAAGTCGATGCTATCAACTTTTTTAAGATATTTCTCACTGGCAGTGATGGAATCCATAAGTTTCTCTATGATCGCATCATTGTCTGCCATCGCAGCCTGAGCGACACGCGTATGGTTTTCACGTTTTCTAGATGAAAGCATGGCGTCAGTTAATTCCTCTTCATATTCCTTCTTCCACAACGTCTTGTCCGGGTAGTCGTTCTTCCGCCTTGCTCCTTTGATTCGCTTTTCACATGAAATAGTCGAAAGTACCACTAATACGAACTGAAGAATTGTTAAGTTCCGCATAATTAATTAAAGATGTGTCCCCTAAGCGCAACCTAAAACGACTGACCTGTCGCACTGCCCGTATACAAAAAGCGAACCATTATAACAACAAGATATTACAATTGCAATACGCACCCATTGATTCAGATAGCATTTCTCTGGTGGTTGTTTAAACAACCTTTCATATTGTTATTAAAACATCTTCAAACATGCGTGCTTCACTCGTATGCTTTCATTTAATAATTGACAACAATAGTAATTAGGTATGCGCCTGTTGGTAACCGTACGGCCACGATACATAAATATACAGGTAGGTGATTGATTATTCAGGATTCATTCTTTCAGAATTGTATTCTGCTTTCAGAATTGAAAGTCGTTTAAAAAGAGAAGCTCCTCAATTTTGAAGTTAGTTAAAATACGAGTAGCGAGTAATTTCTTCATACATTTTACATATTTCCTGTAGATTCCGCTACTCTACTTAGATATTCTGTTGTAAGAATTAATGCTCGTGCTCACGGTGGAATAATCTACTGTGGAACAACTCTGTTTAGAGGTAGGTCACATCATACAACCAGTAAATAAGTCTCTCTCATTAATTTAGGTCTAACTTATCTTGCCATTGCAAATTTCCTGGACATTTCTGCCTCAATCGCAAGAAATCCGGGCCATGAAGTATAAATGTTACGATGCCAAACTGTTCAGTTACAATGTGCATAAGTTATACCCGAAAAGTGCAAAAAGGTACGAAAAGTACTTCAACTGTTAAACGCGCTACGGCGTAGCGCATGGACCTCAGATTCCATTCCGTTCCGTTTTGTGTAGCGGTTACGCATTCTTTTGCTTTTTAGTCGTGGGCGCGGTGATGCAGCAATCGTAACTTTGTGAAAAAACTTGTATTAAGAAATTGAGGGACAGCAGGGGACTGTCATAGATTTCTTCGGCCATCTGACAACTGAAAATACCTAGTAAGTGATATGTCGACCGACAGATTCTTAAATAAGTATATACAGGACCTAAGATTAAAGATACCGCAGAACATTATTCGGGATATTCTTCTTGGTCGACAGTATTGGAAAGAACATGACGGTGTGCTTCATATCCACTAGAATACTACTAATTACATTGTACACAAATAAGATAACATAACTATATTCATACTTTATGTGCATTATACACAATAATATTCAATCCATTTATCATAATAATTTAAATTTATATTTCTTTTTTTTAGCTCGACGTCCGTTATCGATTTTTCAGAATCTATTATCTATTTTTCACCACCACCATAACCCCGGTTATAGACCCATAACAGTCCATTATCTTAACCTAGCTCGACACCCCGGGTCACCGTTGATGACTGTTAGGTAGTTAAATAGATAATCAATTCTAAAAAATAGATAACGGACGTTTAAATGTCGGTGCACTTGGGCCTAAATGGAATAAGATAAATCGCACATAATGCCTGCGGGCAGTTTATTGATTTTAAATTTCTATAATATGACTCTCATTTGCCAGATGAGATTTATCGTGGGATGATGACTGGGTAAAAAAAATTAGTCCGTTAGTTAGATTATCAAAAAATATTGGACACGATTTTTTTTTATTTAACAAATGAATAAATCTTTCCAAAGATATAGAGCGTCGAAGTTCGGGAGTGGGGGCTATTGACGTCACGCCTCAGTAAAAATTGTATACCGGCGTGACGTCACGTGGCATTTCAAAGCACTATATCTTCGTATTTTTTTATTTAATCGACAAAAGAAAAAATACTTACGTGTCCAATATTTTTTGATAATCTAAATGACGGACTAAAAAATTTTTGAATCATCTTGCTAGCCTAATAGGAGTCTAGTTACTTAGAAGCTCCTTATGTTCTTACCATAACTAACGCACCAGGTACCTACTGGGCAAAATGCACACCAAACCACCTCCCTGCCCGCACCTCGATATCTTAAATTAGTAAGAAGTGCGAAAGCCGTATGTAACTACAAAAATTACTACGATCCAAAACATTAGTCGTGCAAGTTAGTGAGTGAATATTTAAAAATCTCTTTGTATTCACGTACCGTTTACATACCTAAATACAAGATAAAAAATATGCTAAATTAAATTATAGACTGTGCTGATATGAATTATAAAATGCTCTAATTATAATTAATAATTACATTTTCTTCCACACAGATTTTGTTAGCCAATGATAAAATAAGACCTGTGCAAAACGTGAACATGTGTTGGACAACTAAATTGGTTCATAACAATTATAATTCGATACTTACAACAGACGATCTTTTTTATAGACCTTATTCTAAAAGAGTCCGCTTCAAACTCAAACTGAAGAAGACGTTTGATACAAATCTTAGTAGGTACTTACAGCATTGTTCCATATCATCTTATCGCAATGCAATTAGAGGTAAATGATACTCTGAAAAGGTTCAAGATTTAACACTTGTTGATTATGTCCTGTTAAAATAACGTTACATTTTAATGTCAGGATTTTATTAAAATTCAGTGTCTCCTATCTACATAAAATATCAATGCTGCTTATACACCTACGATTCGGCAGGACCTTAGGATCACAATGACGCTCTCGTCTTAGTGATCAGATTGGATGGAAAGATGTAGCAAGGCCAGCCAGATTTCCCCTAGAAGAGAATCGCCCGATTCTCTTTCGTTAGAGAATTAACTCTATGTATATGACAAAACAAGTATGAGATATGTATATGACAATTCCTCCGAAACTCCGAGCTACGCTCGGAGTTTCTTTGCGCGACAGAATCCGAAATGTGGAGATCCGTCGAAGAACTAAGGTCACCGACATAGCTCTCAGAATCTGCAAGTTGAAGTGGCAATGGGCAGGCCACATCGCTCGAAGAACCGATAACCGTTGGGGAAGAAAGGTTCTCGAGGGGCGACCACGAACCGGAAGACGCAGCGTTGGCAGGCCTCCCACTAGGTGGACAGACGACATTGTGCGCGTCGCAGGTAACCGGTGGATGCAAATAGCCAATTGTCGTTCATTGTGGCGTTCTAAGGGGGAGGCCTATGTTCAGCAGTGGACGTCTTCCGGCTGATGATGATGATGATGATATGTATATGTACAATAAAATATTTAATGTTTATTATTTAGTAGGTACTTGACGGCAATCCCGCCCAATGGTTATAGTCAAGCAGTTATGGATGGTAATTAATTGCACTAGCTTATTAACAACATAGGTTAAGGTCAAGTCAAGTAACAGCAGGACCCTGTATCAGGCGGCTCGCTACTCTGGCAGCAAACGGGAAGAGAAGAAGGCAGAGCTACCGCAGCCTTCACAGCGACACCTCAGCGACAGCGAGACTGGCAACCAATGACTAACACACCACCATTCGAAGGGGGAGTTATTTTGCTGCATTCTTCTGTAAAGTAGCCATACTCAAAGAGCCTGGGGTCTACCACCATCTATTCAAGCCGTATAATTATAACCTTAGATATTTGCGCGAGAGAAACGAACAGAGCTAGGAACTGCGTATATCGGTGTCTCATTCCCAAGTAAAATTAAGATTACTTTAACACTGCTACAAGAGCCGTAGCGTATGTGAATATCAAAATATCAATAGGCCTCACGAGGGCTCTTCTTAATTCAGTATTGGCTTTTTTACAACTACCACCGAATCGTGGTAGTTGTAAAACGTGGCCTCCACTGAAAAGATCCAGCAAGAATCTCAGCGACTTGTGTTTTTTAAATAATATTAATTGTTAGATACTTGTCAAGGCTACTCATATGTTTTCATATGTGTGTAAGCGAAAGTTTTTATTTGAAACTTGGAATAAACTCAGGTTTTATTTGAAAATTGGAATAGTTTTAGATTATACCAAGTAAGTACTTACGTCTATGACCATACTATTATGTATTCTGTGATCTTACTTACCCAACCCCATAGCAAATGAAAAAAAATCTTCTATTTTTGTAATGGTATATCCAGTGGGGTATCAAGAAAGAACTTTATTTGCACATCTCAAAATAGATTTTATTCTGGTTTATTAAATGTCACGTAGTTTTTGGACGATAATCAAATATGACAATTTATTACCGTCTCCGAAATTTGTGGAGGGAATAATCTGAATAATTATGGGTAATACTAATACATGTCTATCTATATTTTACAGGAAAAATAAAATGATCTTTCTAAATAGTACAGTTTTTTAGCAATCCTAAAATAATCACGACAAACATACGTAGTCTTGCGGTTTGTTTTTTTTTTGCCATCGAATTAGACGAATAGGAAAATAACTTATAGTCCAACTCGAGTCCAACTCGCACTTGACCAGTTTTTATTTTAAACACACAACAAACAATCAGTTTCGAATAGGGTAAGTGGGCGAAAAAACACAAAAAGTCGGGAGACTTTTTGTGTTTTTTCGCCTTTCCCCCACTTACCCTACTAATCATTTAGTTTGGCTCAATGTGATAAGTACCTAAGTAAATAAATAAATGTGTCAAATTATCTCGTGTGATTCATATTGAGAAGTGCTCATGATTAGGCATACAATAGGGTAATTAAAGGCAAACAATGAAACTTTGGGCGTACCTACCTAGTTACTTATGCTAATAACTAGAGACATAGAGCGGCCTATAGCCAATCTTTCGTACTAGTCAAGTCATCAGTTTTTACAACTGCCCCCAATATTAAATTCAATAATAAATGGGTCAATCAACTTTTAATTGTCCCGATTGATATATTGATATGATATTTAGTATTTTTTATTAATATAGTATAAATTTTGCTCATATAGTAGAGTATTAATTCTATTTTGTGTTTTGAATTCGAACAAAGTATTTTGTATCATTAAAGTAGAATTTTAATTGAATATTGCCCAGAAAAACGTCAAAAACGTGTCCCTTGGACAAGTACTTACTTAATTGTTTCTTTTAAAGGCTTTTTTCTTTATCGTACGCTTCTATTGACTTATTACACGTGTAACAAGTTTTTGATGAAAATTTGCTCACTAACGCCGGTCTATTCGTAAGTAGGTAGTTAAATTATGTCTTTGGCTAATACAAACCAAAATGGTGCCCGTCCCTGACACAAGCCTGATACTAGGTACAGACTATTCGTATCCTATTACATCTTCTATATGTATAGGTATATATTTTCATCGGTTTAATACATATATAAATGAATAGCTGTCCGTTAGTCTCGCTAAAACTCAGAAACAGCTTAACCAATTTAAATAATTTTTGTTTTGTTCGCTCTAATCCAAGAATGGATTAAAAAAACCGGTAAAGTACGAGTCGGACTCGCGCACCGAGGGTTTCATACGGTCTTTGGACCTATTAAAGTTTTTTTACTATTCGTCTAACATCTCAGATAGCAAAAAGAAACCAAACCGCAAAAATAAGTTTGCTTGTCGAGTTTTTTAGGATTACTAAAAAACTACTAAGTACCTATATAGAAATATTATTTTATTTATCCTGTAAAATATATATAGACATGTATTACCAATAATTATTTCAGATTTTTCCCTCCACAAACTTTGGAGATAAGTGGGAACGATATTTTTGATTTTATTTTTTTGCATTTTTGATTTTAAGCCAATAACTACATGACAAAAACCAAAATAAAATTAATTTTAAAATGTGCAAATAAAGCCCTTTCATACTAATACTCCCCTAACCTAACCCACTCGATATAGTAGTCTCACTTTGAAATTTAAATGACCCATTTCGACCCCCATTAAAAAAAAGATAAAGACTTAAATATATTTTTTTCATTTGCGCTGAGGTTGGGTAAGTAAGATCTAAATCTGTTCTAAGTTTCAAATCGATAATAATAGGTGTGACCATGGACGTACGCAGCTTTTGGTCTAGGGGGGGGTCACAGTAAGAATTTCTTGCTGGTGGTCAAATCCGTCAAAGCACCAATCTATACAATTAAACTGCCACACTCACAAACGTCCATTAACTTTAATTCACATTAAGTCTATTTTTTGCAATCTATTTTTTCGAGTCTCAGAGCGTCACGATTATAGGTATTTGATTATCAATTACGAGATCAAAATCAGCGTGTTAAGTATTATTTGGCTCCGATTGTCTAAATGTAGTTGCGGCAGAAAGTATCTGATTATGATTTAGCCTATTCTGGCCCCAGAGCATTGAATCGGTTAATTTAAAAAAAAAAGCATTTTGCCGCAATTGCTTAATACACTGAACCGCAAAGAAAAAGGGTCGGTTAGAAAATCTTCCATATCTTCAAAAGTACTGGACCTAGCTTTATGAAATAAAGAATAAATTAAAGAATATTTAATGGTACATAAAATAATGTCAGAACCTTTTTTATTTATTTTTGATCATTGTATAAAAAAAAACTGAAAATGTAAAATAATGGTAATTTTTGAATTTTGTTCCATTAGATTCAAATCAATTGTATCGCGTTTGTTTTAGCTTTTCAATAAAAATGTTATGAATATGGTGTCTCTACCTTATAAATTTTATTATTCTGAAGTCATCATGTCGTTAACTCCAAAAGAATGTACTAGGATCCTGACAATGCTTGAAAATGGGCACAGTCAGCGAAAAACATCGACAACTGTTAGTGTGACTCTTTCTACAGTTCAGCGAGTACTCCAGCGTTTCCATGAAACCGGATCCTATCTATCAGTGGCGTGCACAGAGGGTAGGCAAAAAAATGTATTCGGCTTGTTTAACCTATTTTAAGTATATTAGTATACCATTTCCAATATCCATAATCAAGTAAATATACTATAGACATATTAATTTGCATTTCAAAAAATTAATAAGTTCATTCAGCGACTCCATACTGACAAAAATACTTTGCCTACCCTAGGATTTCTCTAAAAAATCTTAATTTAAAAAAATCTTAGTTCGGACATGAATTAACGTATTTTTTTTTATGTAAATGGATATGTTGGTAATGTTGATTAATTTAAGGATATTTGTGCTGGAATATGAACAATTAGCATAAAGCATAAACGACAAGAAACAGGCCGAACATGGTGCACACCAGCGCGGGAGGATCGTTATATGGTGTCAACGATTTTGTAAAAATCTCTTTCTTACGACTGTTGAAGTAAAGACTCATCATTTACGTACTGGAGGAAACAATCTGAGTACGGATACAGTAAGGCGGCATTTGGCAGAAGCAAATTTAAAGCCATTAATACCTGCAAATGGCCCAAAACTAGAAAGACCGCAGAAACTCAAGGTTGAGTTATGATAGAGAACACTAGAATTGGACTCTCTCAAGATTTGTTTTCAGAAGAGTCTAGATTTTGTTTATACAAGCACGACGGAATAGAAAGAGTGTGCAGAAGACCGGGAGAGCGCTATATCCAAGCCTTTATAGAAGAAAAAGTACTAGACGGCGGAGGCTCTGTTTACGTGTGGGCTGGGATTTCTTACGAAAGCCGCACTGAGCTAGTGGTGATAGAAAACCGAACTTTAACTGCAGAAAGATGTCACTGGAGTTCTGAATGACTACGTTGGTCCATTTTCAGTGGACATGGGCGAGAATGCCGTTTTTATGCAAGACAATGCCCGCACGCATACAGCTCAGATAGTGTTTGCTTATTTTCAAGAAGTCACACATATGGAGTGGCCAGCTCGCAGCCCCGACTTAAACCCCATTGAGCATGCATGGGATGAACTGGGACGACGTGCACGTCTGTGGAATCCGCCTCCAATCACGCTACGTGAAGTGAAGGAAGCTCTAATAGAGGAATGGCATATATTCCGCAACATCGCCTTAAAAACCTAATAAAAAGTATGCCAATCGCATAACAGCAGTATTGCGAGCTTGCGCTGGCAGCAAAAGTACTTAAATGCGTGAAAACAGCACATTTGTAACCAATCTACATTTACGAAAATACTGAAAAAAGTACGCATTTTTATTTATTTTACAGTTATTAAAAATAAAAAGCTTGAATTTTTTTTTCATTTAAGCACATTAAAATTTTCTTTAATTTAGTCTTTATTTCATAAAGCTAGGTCCAGTACTTTTGAAGATATGGAAGATTTTCTAACCGACCCTTTTTCAGTGTATATTGTTGATAAAACCAAAATCAATAAATACTCTGGGTGTCCCAGAAAGTGGATATCAAGCCAAAAAGTATTGATAGTAAAGATTCGGAAAAATATGGCAATACGACAAAAATTGATATTTTTAATAACATTTAAAAAATATTTATATCGTCTTATTTATCTGTTTCTAAGTAACCCTGGGTCATCGTGCCTACTCCCATGGAGCCACTGTTTTTTATTGATTGCGTGCCTGCCCTGTTTAATAAGAAATTCATTAATTTTCGGATTAATAACGATATTTTGAAAAAAAAAATGAGCTGAAACTGTTGACATTTTTCATTAATTTCTTTCACAAATTGATATCTAGTGGGTTACACAATGCGTCATTACCGCCTTGATACCCCATTTCTGGGACACCCTGTATACCTTTAATATTTGAGGAGTTCCCGCAACCTCATGGATTCTATAAACAAAACAAGGTTATAATGAAATTAGAAACAATCCAGAAGTATCTACTTACTTTCAAATAAAACAAGAATTTTTCAAATCGGTTAAGTTAAATAACTCAGTTCTGGTTCTGAAGTACATATTCATAAAACTAAAAAAACTTCATCCGAATTGAGAACAAATTCCTTTTGTTTCAGTTCCTTATAAAGTAAAAAGCGTTAAAAAGTAATTTAGTGAAACCTCTCCAAATTTAAGGTTTTAGATAACATCCGTTAAAAAATCATCCATAGTCCTCACAAACATGGCTTCCACGGACCAAGACCAGGCGCGTAACGCCGAAATTTTTAATTTCTAATTCACAAACATGATGATTTGTAATTAAAAATATATTTCCCTTACTTAATTTCTAACAAACATTTGTTTATACATAAACAAAATCATGTCAGCTTAGTCGATGAAGGCCAAGTCCAGTCCTGCCCTTGTGTACGCCCATGGGTGTGACATATAGACGTAGTCTCACAATAAGGGTTCATTTTTTACCTTATAGTTATGGGACCCTAAAAAGGTGAGTGGGTCAGCGAGTGTAAGAGTACTAAAATTAGGCCGCTATAGGCCACTTTTTTTTTTTTTTTTTTTTTTGACGCGGGGGAAATCTTCGAAAGATCCCCGGGAGCTGTGGGGCTCGACCGGGGTATGTGGGATTTTTACCCACTAAAACCCCCGCGGCTGTCGCATCGGCACTTAAAGAGGGGGCGAACCTGGGGCCTCCGTTGGGATCTGCACCAGGTGCCCCTCAGTGCCTTGCCTTTGAGCCCGCCGCCGGGGGACGCATTGTAGTCCCCCGGGTGCCATCACGGTGCTCACGGGGACGGGGGTCGCAACCCCGCCGCCGTCCTCCTCGGAGTCGCCGCCGTACTCAATGGACGTTCAAAGGGCCCACACCCCGAACGTCCAGCGACTCCGAAGGCGCTATAGGCCACCTATACCATCTATCTCTACGGCATAGATGATTATAGCAGTTACAAAGTTGTATCTACTAAAATAGGTTTCATGTCTTTCCCAGACTCTTATCTAACGTCATAATATATCTATACATATTATAAAACAAAGTCGCTCTCGCTATGTGTCTGTCCCTATGTATGCTTAGATCTTTAAAACTGAGCAACGGATTTTGATGCGGTTTTTCTTAATATATAGAGTGATTCCAGAGGAAGGTTTATATGTATAATACATACACGCAGCACCGTGAATTGTCTAGTTTGTTTAAGTGATAAAATGTACAAGGCAAATTAATAAAGAATATTATTATTATTATTACATGCATAATATAGTAAAGAAAAACTAATAATTTTAGAAGTTTCTAATGTGATGTCGTAAATAAACACATTTTTTTGAGCTTACATTGCAAATACTGGCTGAACCCTAGGAGATAGATCAAAATAATGTACTACAGTATTGTACACCTTAGCAAGGTCTACAAAAAAGTCTGGGATGGTATATGTTTATCTCTTAGTGATAACCCACAATAATCATTTTTTATCCTTTACTTTTTATGAGAAATAATTAACTATTAATAAATTGTTGTTAGCATGAATTTGTCCCTTCTATACTTATAATAAAACTGTAACAGGTCCATTTCTGTACATTGAAGATATTTTGAAAATTATATTTGGAGTGCATTCTATAACCGATACTGAGGCCGAAAATGTATTTTTTTTAATTTTTGTCTGTCTGTCTGTCTGTCTGTCTGTCTGTCTGTCTGTATCTCGGCTGAGCATCACGCCGAAACTACTGGATGGATTGAAACGAAACTTGGCATGATTTGAGTTAATACTCCGAGGTAGGACATAGGATACTTTTTATCCCGTAATCTAGCACGGTTCTTTTGGGAGAGGGGATTAAAGTCAAAATGGGTACTTGGTTATACGCTTGGTCCGATTTTATCAATTTTTCTATAAAATTATAATAAATATTAGTAAGGTAACACTCATAGAGAGTTGTTATCAAGGTTTTGTAATCGATCGGGTTAAGCAACGTTAGGTAAGGTCATTAAATAGATGGGTGACCGTTTAACGCCATTTGAACTAAACGTCTCCGTGCTTCGGAGGGCAAGTACAAAGTGGGTCCAAGTTTTTAACCGACTTTAAAAAAGGAGGTTTTGTATTCTATGCGAATGTATATTATTGAAAGTTTAGTTAACGCAAACACAGTGCGGGCGGAGCTGCGTGGGTCAGCTAGTCTTCAATATAACGTAAACTTCAATAATATTTACACCAATGACAAAATAGCTGTGAACGTTGTTCATACCGCTAGGTTAAGGTTAAGCAACATAAGGCAAGGTTATTACATACATGGGTAAACCGATTTGTATGAAATTTTGTGTGCATATCGGATAGGTCTGAAAGATGAGAGACGGCGGCGACTCCGAGGAGGACGGTGACAGGGTTGCGAGCCCCGTCCCCGTGATCATGGTGCCAGGTTTAACGGGGCTATAATGCGCACTGAGGGGTATTTGGTGCAGATCCCACTGGAATCTGGAACACTGGCCCAGGTCCCCCCTCTTATGTGGCGATGCGACAGCTGCAGGGGTTTAAGTAGGTGTAAGAATCCCAGATACCATGATTGACGAGGATATATAGAACGAGCGGAGGGTGTAAGAGAGAGGGAGAGGGGATTCGAGGAGGGGATGATAAGGTGAGGGATAGGGGGATTAAGTTGGAGCAAGGGGGAGGAAGGGGGAGCAAAGTTGGAGAAAAGAAAGTGGGATGGGGGTTCAGAGAGGGGATAACGGGGAGAGGAAGAGGTGGAGTGTGACGGGGACCGAAGTGGGAGGGAGAGAGCATAGAATTAGATTTTTCTTATAAGAGATAAAGAGAGAAATAAATCAATGGAGGAGGGAAAAAAGGGAAGCAAAATGTAATAAAATCGCGGGCGGAGCTGCGCGGGTCAGCTAGTATAGATATAAAAGAACAATGGTGCAGGTCTCAGGAACAAAACAATGAATAGTGTCGGTACATTTTGTTGTATAAATAGGTTTGTACTTATTTAGATAGGGTTAAATTTATAATAAGTCGATAATAAACCCTTAGAGGAAGCATCTTTACATCATTCTGAAAAACATTTTGTTTTACTCCTTTTTATAATTTACATTTTTGCCTTTCACGACGTCAATAAAAATATTTTTTATTACTGTTTGCACATAAGTATCATCGCATGTCCTCTAAAAAACTGTCGTAGCACAGAAAACTGTATTTCAGTTTTATGTATACTTGCACATTTTGAGTGTTTATTCTTACGAAGTTAGAAAATTTACGTAATTACCTAAAAACGGTCATTCCCGGTCTAGGGACTCGTTTTCAAGTTATGGATATGGAACTTATGTAATATACACTTTTAGACTTTCGCGTTCCATTATCACCCTTTATAACTTTACTTTACGTCAAGCCAAAATATAATGAAAATCGCGTTAATTCCCGATTAAAATAAAGTTTGAAACTTATGTAAGCTTCGGTCTAATGGGATATTATCTAAAAACCTAATAAAATTGTGTTATGACGGTTTTTTACAGGACGTGCGATATGTAGGCCTTACTTACTTATATCCTTTTTAGGGTTTCATATCTAAAAGATAAATAAAATATTTTCAGAAAAAATAATATATTATTTGGCACTTTTTGTAGGTAGGTAAATTTTATGCAGCAGAAGGTACGTGGGCTGTATATAAAAAACTCTGACTACCTTTTTTCAGAATATGGTCGTGAAGTCCAAACAATGACAAGCTAAACGCGATTATATATTGTATATACATACCTACATCCCACTTAGATACCTACATACACTTCGAATGAGTTTTGATACATTTGTTTAGACGCCCACATAGACTAACATATGTGAATATTACGTATTTTTATTAATATTACATACATACACGTCGAATACAGAACCTTCTTTTTGAAGCCGGTTAAAAAGGAACTATGAGAGATATACGGTAATGATAAATGATTATTTTGGTATGAAAATACAGAACAGACACTAGTGCATCTAAAACACATGGTTGCTGTAGGATGGGACAACAGCTCATACAGCTATTGGGTCGATTAATGCAGTGCTATTTTTTTACGAAAATACTGTTATCGTAAAAAAAACATATCCCGAAACATCATCATACTGTGGCCAACCAGGTCACCGGATTTAAGCCCTTGCGATATTTTTTTATGAGGATATTTGTAATCAGTCGTTTACAAAAATAATCCGGTCACTGTGGCCGAATAAAAAAAATAGCCGCTTTGAAATTAGCCTGATTTTTCAGGCGCTCTACAAATGCGTATGCGTTTTTCTCAACATGCGTGCTAAAATCAAGCAGAATGGGACGCTTTGACGGTCACAATTTAGAGATTGTGACTTTAAAAATATTAAATTCGCGTTTATGGTTACCAGTGGTTATGTGGTGAGTAATTTTTTTTCACACTTTAATATCAAAGTTTGAAATCTGTCACTGGACACTGTATAACATTGGTAATTGACAAACCTATCCTTTTTTAATGTACCCCATCCGAATCATGTACAATAGAACATCATTATCTGGGGATCTAAGTAGGTACAAGTTTTGATAATTATAAAGAACAATTAAACTCATCACTTTTCATCCCAACAATTTACTCATTTTTGATAATAATTACCGTTAGAGGCGGGTGAGGAATGTATAGAGAAAAACTGAAACTTGTACCAACTGGACCCCTTAATAGTCATAAGTTATGGCTTATAACATCGTCGTCGTCAAAGTTATTGTTAACGTAGTTTTGTATCTTTTACAATCTTTAGCAACAACACACATTTAACAAAATAAAATGCATATTTACCACGCATTGATGGATGTTGTCCTTCGAACCGGTTCGACACCGCTTGTTTCAGCTTGTCCAAATCGGTTTTAACATTTTGCAACGAATTTTGCAATACTTCGGAGGGAAGCACTTTAATCATTCTCAGTATCTCCGTCAAATACTTTAACATGCTGTTGGATTTATCTTGGAAAGTAGTTTCCAAGTGGTTCACTTTGCGTTCTACTGTGTCTATCATTTTCAGGTACCTCTCGCTCGATATGAGAGTATCGACAAACTTCTCTACAACTGCTTCTCTTTCGGAAGTTCGTAGCGTGGTTGTTGGCATACGATTATCAGTCTTTTTTTTAATTTGATTATAATTTTCTTCCTCTGATTCGTCGGATACTCGGTCTATTGTTTTTAGATTTCTTTTTGCCGTTCCTGCGGCTAAAATCGCGAGGAGGAGCAGACGTTGAACCCACATTTTGCCGGAACCTGTTACCGCGGTGTACTAAACAGATTTCAATGGGTTCTTTCGTCAGTGCATGTGTTTAACTTATGTCTTATAACAAATTGCAGCCTCCATTGTTACGAAAGATAACAATATCGTGTTTTAAAAGTTGACGTTAACGTGTTTGAAGTTTATTAAAAAGGGGTCATGACATAATAATATCAACTGACAAAATCTATTTTCATGAATACTAAATACGAAGACATGTGCTCTAGATTGCGCCTACCTATACAGTACTGAACTGAGCGAATGTCTCGCCTACGATTTATAATACATATATTGTTTACTATGGTAGGTAGGTACACATCAAACGATCCCACATTCATTGTTATTTGAAAGAAAATAACAAAGATTCACATGTCACTGATCGTCAAAACACTATACCTAAAGAAGATTTTCTCACTATAGAGGCTATAAAAGGGTAAACAACGAACGGTGAGAAACCATTTTGAAATATCCGGGTCGTAACTTAAAACAATGAAGTTTTAGGAGGACATTCAACAGATAGGAGATCTACCAGTAATACCGTCTAATTTTTCTAAAATGAAAAACTCTCGAATAAACATATTATTCCTTTGTTACTATCCACGTAACTGGAGGAGTTCATGCAAATCAGAACAACGCGGAAAAATAAAGGAAGATGAAGACTAAACATCCAGACTAATTATCAAATATGGTCATTATTTTAAAATGATACCTAATTCATAAATATGTAACAGAGTACAGACTACTAGAGGACCTATTAAATATTTTTGCTTCCTTGATTTTATAAGTAGTTAAAGGTAAGTATCTGTGAAATCGCGTGGTTTTTCTTTTTTAATCAAGCTTGAAAATCATTATACTCGAAGTAGGTGGGTATACATTTTACTATAGTACCTATCAGCAGCCCTAATTTTTTACTTACCTCCTTTTTCCCACATGGTTGTCTTGAAGAAATTTCCTGTTAGCGACATATTAATCGGCATATGTACCTAGATATAATTATACAGAGTGGTAGGGGAAGGACGTTTAGTGAAAAAACTGTTCTTTCGACTGTTTTGTCGTAAATGAATAAACTAGTTTAGTCTAATGATATACAGGATGGCTCAAAATAACGTTGACAAAATTAAAAAGAAAAAATTCAAAAATGAAATGTTTTTTTGTTTTTTGTTTTTTGTTATTGTATAAGTGCTCATACTTCGGCGTCATTTTTAAAAAAAAATATTTGCTGAAAAGTGTTAAAATCATATTTATTTCGCTAGTTCAGTGCAACGTGGAGCCATAATTTCATTGCATGAGCGCGCGTGGAAAAAGGAAGTGTGAGATAGCAAACGTACTCGGTGTTAGTCGTCAGTTAGTTTCTTTAGCAATTAAATGTTATAACGAGCTCGGCAACATTGGAGACCGTCCTGGAAGAGGACGCAAGACTACTGTTAGAACTTGTAGGAACCAACACTATCAAAGAAAGATTAGTCCGTAATCCACAGACCAAGGTGAGGAAAATGGCGCGAGACTTGAGGATTAGTCGCTCCAGCATACAGCGTATCGTATTAAATTATCTACAATTGGTACCAGATAAACTCAGAAAAGCGCAAACGGGCAAAGACAAAAAAGTTCGGTTTGAGTGATGTCGTTTGCTTAAACAACGCTCCGCATCGTCAAATTGGGAAAATATCTTAGTCTTTGACGAAAAATTATTTGCGAAAGAACAAGTCCATAATCACCAAAACGACAGGATCTGGTCTACCACTCGTCCTGGAGCTGCTGCAATTGTTAAACATCGCCAAAACGCTGAAACAATTATGGTTTGGCGTGAGGTTTACGCTACTGTCAAAACATCCCTAGTTTTTGTAGAAAAGGGCATCAAAATCAACCAAGAAAACTACCGTCGAGACATTCTTGAAAATGCTTCTTCCTTGGAGTCAACAGCACTTTGGTAACCGTAAATGGATATTTCAACAAGAGTCTGCTCCAGCTCACAGAGTGTTCAACAGTGGTGCAAAGATAATTTTCCTGAGATCATCGGCTCCAAAGAATGGTCACCCTACTCGCCTGATTTGAATCCGATGGATTACACCGTTTATGGTCTATCTTAGATGCAAGGTCCTGTGCTACGCGTTGTAGAAGTATTGACCAGCTAAAGGCAACTCTTATACGGCAGTGGGATAAAATACCTACCTGTAGAAGAAATGCGGAAAATTTTAGCAAACGTTTGTCTCTATGTATCCGCGCTAAAGGAGGTTATTTTGAAGACAAATAGGGAGTTTCGTATAAAATAAAGTTTTTTTTTATAATTTGCAACCTTATTTATTTCACGTGGAATATTTATAAAATATTCCATAAAACCTCTTGTCAACTTTATTTTGAGCCACCCTGTATATAGACTAGTTTATCGGTAGACTATAATCATAAACGACTTTTGACGTCTAAACGTCAATAAACGTCTCCTTTCGTCGACGACCCATCCCTACAGGGTGGTACAGGGGTGGGTACAAACGAACGGGACACGGAGGGGTAGTAAGTACATTAAATAATTAAGATATCGAAATTCGCTGCAAGGAAACATTCTTTTATTTTTTAAATATAGGTAATAACCGCATTCATTTTTTTTAAAAAAAGCTTGCCTGAGCCGGGGATCGTACCAACTGAAAATGATCAGTCGCTATTTTATTGAAATGATGTTATAATCGATAAGTTAAACGAAAAGGATAAAATCTCTAGAATAAACATGGTAGTAGACTTAATGATCAAACGAACTTACCTGTACGTGAAGTTCGATCATAATTATACGAAGAGCCTCGTCCGAAAAGATTAATATAATTCACAACGTAGTAACGCACAGTGACTACCACTATTTAGCACTATTTTTAGAGAAATTTTATCCTTATAGTTATTTTTTATTTCTAAGGTAGAAATATTTTTTCTTATGACAACACTAACACTCCCCACCTAAACGATTCTGCATCCGCCTCTCCACCTGTATTCATCCTCATTCAGTTTAGAGTCCTTGATCAATTTTAATATCTGATATTTCCTGAACGATACAGGGTTTCCGGGCGGGTTACACCTAATCTTTTCGGACGAGGCTCTTCGTATAATTATGATCGAACTTCACGTACAGGTAAGTTCGTTTGATCATTAATTATACTAGAGCCTCGTCCTCAAGATTAATATAATTCACAACGTAGATGTTGAGAGAAAGTGAGGGAAATATCAAGCAACATAAAAAATATGTTTAATTTTATGTGTATATAACAAAGAATAAATTAAAGATTCTAATGTTAACTTATGACAATCAATCTAATCAAGAGAGCATATTGCCAAAACCAGTGCAAGTATAGATAGTTGGGAAATAATATTTCCCAACGTATGGAGATTACCGCTCCACCCTTTGATGTATCGTAGGACATCAATATTGATACATGACTTACAAGGCGTAGAGGCGGAAGCGTGACGTATGTTATGGTAAAAATAGAGACATCTTTACTTAGTAGGTAACACTAGACCAACTCTTCATTATATTTCACAAACACTATTATAATGTTCTCAATTGTTCAGCTTTCTGAATATGTGAAAACCAGATTAAGTAGCATATTAGGGGTCTGTCATTGCGGAATGAAAGCAACCATTTGGTTGCTCTAATCCTACTGAGAAAGTTTTAATAAGTAATGCAATTTTACCTATAATTTTATCGTTTATTATATTTTACTACAGATTTTAGACAACGTTTTTTAATCTGTGTTATCACAAAAGCAATCAAAATATTGCATTTTTTGGAAATCTGTTACAGAAAGAGATATGAAAAAACAAAAGTTTCTAGATGTGCGTAGCGTTATAACGTGTAAAGACGCTTTTAATTTTTGCCCTTAGTGAATCTGATTCTATCAATATCTGATGTTGGTCCAACAAAAAGAAATAACGCAGATGTGTCACTGGTATTATAAATATATGTTAAAAATTCTATGATAATAATTGGATGATTCAAAAATATTAAAACTATTCTGGACACAATAGGTAAGCGTTTAAGGCAAACTGTTTCAACGTGTTATGTGAGAGTAATGCCAGCATAATCTCTATTATTTAGCGAAAGGCGGGACTCTAGTAATGAAGTTTGAATAATCCCCCACAACCAGAGTAATCTGTTGGGGTTGCTGGTTGGAGGTATTGTAATATCATTAGCATTTAATAATATTAGTTCAGAGACCAGTTACTTCACTTATAATGAAAACCAGGCCTGTGCTGGCCAATTTGGTATGACCAAAATGTCTTCAGCTTTATGGCTACTTGAGAGAATATACAACAAACGCATCGATGCGTATGCGTCAGGTTCTCTATGTTAGGCAACATACACGTTTTTTTTTTTTTTTTTTTAACCTTGGTCTGCTTTGAGATCAATACGAGGAACTTGAAACCTATCTCTATTTGGTATGCTACATTAGAGAGTGATCATTCGGTATCTAAGTATGATAGTCTGGATTCTTTATCAGTCAGTATATTGACTTATTTTATATATACTACACTACAAATATTTTACGGAGCCCACACCACTACCATATGTGTTTTGACACTTTGATAATAAGAGAGTATCGTATCTCTTCACACACGGTTTATATAACTCAAAGCAGTAGTATATACTTATCCGTAACAATATTTGATAGTACGAAAAACTGAAAGAATATACTGCTAAAAGTGTTATAACTTATGTGAATTGAGGATTCTCTATTAAACCAATGACTATTAGTGGTTCTCCCATTACATGTGGCACCCTATCCCATCGTTGAGGTTTCAAACAATATATCTAGCACATACTTTACGGACGGACGGTGTCTTACTTTACGGACTTACGGAATACATAATGCTGTTTAACTACCAGTGTATATCTATAAATATTGACTGAGGTAGCAATATATACTTATTATAATTATTGTTATTCCTAAATAATGAAGGAAATTTATACCGTTCGAATTATTTCGTATAAAGCTGAAACTAATAAACATATTAAATAGGTTAGCAGTTTCCTTACTTTACAGTGTTTGAACTTTGAAAATGATTCTATTTTACTATAGATTTTTAAACGAAGTGTTATTTTTCTGTGGGAAAAACTAATTGCCATATTTGAGTACTAATTATGTAGCTGAAATATTTGCAAGATTTAGAGGGTACTCTGACATTTATTTTCTTATTATGAGGTTTTCTTTGATTCTCATATTTTGCACGCTTGCTTATTAAGTATAACTACATAAAACAAATATGTAAGTATATATGACATAAAACGACATGAGCATAGTCGCTTAATTACCGGCTTCATTAGCTTGGTAAAAATGTACAGCCCTGTACAAAAAACCAAAGGGTAAATTCAACAAATTTTTCGTCTATCATAAAACGTAAGGTCTTCTAGAGCTAGGGTGGTTGGGAACAAAGAAATTTTCACCCTGTTAATAGGATTACCATACAACTATCTTTATATATTAGTTTAATTGCTGTTAAAATGCAGCCTTTATGTTCCGTGTAAACCACATGGTACCATTAGGTTTGGGACACACAAAAACACATGAATACAAATTAATCGCGGGTAGATGCACATTCGGATAAAGTTCCAATCGATAGTAATGTTCTTTTTCTGTTTTGCCAGAACAGATAACAACCACGTATTCAAGAAATGATAGTCTTATCGTTAATCATCATAGACCCATTGCACATAAAAATTAGCAATACTACCAGCATAACGCAGCTCGTTTAACGGTGATGAGTCTGCTTAGAAGGATGATTATAGCTGCGAGGGGGGGGTTCCTCGCTTTGGTACTGCTGGTGTTACAGGCGAATTGATTCCTTGCAGGCACATCAGCTGCCTGCGGCTGTGGTACCCGTTTTTGCAGTCTGTATCTGGATCCGTTAAGATCTTGTCCGGACAGATATTTATAAATCCTACTTATTGATAAATATCGGAGCGCGAAATTGCGTTTGGGTATAGTTTCTGCTTGCTGAATATCACAATACTACGGTATGCATCATGACTCCTTATATAGGTAATTTGACAGAATATTGCGTATTAAGAATTTAATCGGTTACTGTAGCCTAAATCTCAGGACATATATATATTTTTAACATTTCCTTAACAAACAAACAGGTTGTTGCCACGTGATGAAATCATGTGGGCAACATCAGTTTATCTCCAGGCCATTTGTAAGACAGCATTTGGACCAGCTTCCAGAATTTCTAATATTTCAGAAATATATATATATATAAGTGTAAAAGAATATAGTATTCTATATAAAGTATATACGGAAGTGTATAAGTAAGCCTTACAATTGATTACCCAAATAAATATAACCTTTGCTAAAGGAAGGCTAATGATTGCGGCGATATAGTCCCGCAGACTATTCTGGTGCAAACGGCTATAGCAGACAATGCGGCGGAATAGTCCCACACACTAACCTGATGCATTTCAACAGACAATGCGGTGGAATAGTCCTATAGACACGGACGGGCCCGATGGTCCAGTGGCTAGACACCCCGGCCGCTAACCGATGGGTATATTTTTTTTTATTTTTTATTTATTTATTAAATAATTCATAAACACAATTATGACCTTGGCGCTCATAAACCACCATGGGTTTGTCCGAGCGTCGGACATTCCTCATTCGAGTAATATAGATATGAACTAATTATTTATAACAAATTAAAACACATCATGCACAATAATACAATATTGACGGTAGTTTTGTAAGCAATGCCAACGCACAACCGCGTTCGGTTACTGTGCGTTACTACGTTGTGAATTATATTAATCTTGAGGACGAGGCTCTAGTATAATTATAGTTTATTGAATAAACCTATTCATAGTTTTTAACTAGATTTAAAGTGTAGGTAATTACTAACATTACAATAAAAAAATATGATACAAAAATTATAATACCTACTCATACTCACAATACAGTGATGAGTTGTATTGTTTGATCAGATTTTTTCTTTAATTGCCATCGATATACCTACTGTGTTAATCGCAAATAAAGCCAATATGGTTAGCAAGTAGGTATACTAAGCTTCTCAGCTAATTATTTCAGTGTCTTGTAGTTGAGAAAGTTAAGACAGTACAGTTAAACTATTAAATTGTTTCTTAAATCTGCCGAAGGCATGCATTATCTCGATACCGTATGTAGGTATATACTTAAGGTGAATTTTTTAGACACCACACACAACGTAACTTTACAAGCCGATGCCTTATCTAGACGTAATATAATCAAGGACATAATTATAAGTAACGACATTTTACTCTTTGGTCACTACTAGATGTAGGTAAGTATACTACTATTTTTATGTCTAAGGGCGCTGATTAAAGATAGTATATCCATGATATGATTATGGCATGATTATGGCCCATAATCCGACTCGGTTAATGGATGTTTGCGTACAAAAAACACATTAGTGTTACATTAAATAGTTATAAACATATTGTTGTGTGTACCTATATACCGGGGTAATACGGTCGATGTCCTTCTATGGTGCGCCAGTGTAGACGGACATCCTGACCTCAGTATTTTGTGTCCTGACTGCCCAAGACCCCGCTGCATCGACCACAGAGGATCGTGGTGGTTCGGATGATAGGCAGATACCGCACAGTTTCGTGCGTGGCCGCATGCGCGCTATCGGGGGCTCTACCCTGGCACTTGGAGGCGCTGGAATTGACCGCAGTTTACTAGCAGAACACAGAAGCACCGAGCCGGGTCAGAGCATCTCCTGGTGAAGTTCAGCAGTGGCGAAAAGAAGCACAAGACGTCGCCCTTGTGTGGTCGCAGGAGCGAGTGGTGGAGCCAAGCGCAGGCGCGCACTCTTAGTGGTCGGCCACACTGCAGGCCTAGCGCGGCGGCGGCGGCGGGCGCGAAATATCAAACATATGAAACCGCCGCTTGCGGCCACACTGAAGTGACATAGGAGCCTAGCGCGACCGGCTTGAGCGAGTTAGCGGGCGTACTTTTCAAACGTTCCTATCCGCTCGTTCTGGCCACACTGCGGGCCTAGTCAACAAGCGACCGATCGCGCGGCTGGCGGGGTATCAAACCATTTCGGTCTTGTCGCTCGTTTTAAGTATTTTTTTATTATTAAATAACTTGAAATACATGTATAAAAAAGGTTTTTTTTGGACATTTGAAATTGTAAGTGTATAATATGTATATTGTTGATGTTCCTTAATAAATAAAATAAACGTTTTTGACTACAATTGCAATTCTTAATAAAAAAAAATTTTAAATCTCCATTCATTTAACTGTTTTTAGTTATTTCGTGCGCACCCAGCACACCATCTCTTATGATCAACGCCTCCCATCTCAGGATTGGCCTATCCAGTAAAAAATACAGAAACCTCATAAAAGGTTTGCGACACCTGCAATAAGTGTTATCGCCACAACAGCCCGCGCGTCACTGTGGCCACCCTGCGCGCCCGCCGCCGCGCCCGCGCTAGGCTCAAGTCACCGCGCGTTCACTGTGGCCAACCACTTACTCTATGAACGTCCAACCTGCATTTTTTTCCTCATTTACAATATGTACCTACAAATAAAGACTGCAATAACGTGTTTTTCCTGCCAGTTGCTCGGTCAATTAGAATTATTTGTGTGTGTTTTCAAGGCTAGATTAAATAGAGTTTTATATGCAAGAGTGATTTTCTATCCTAGATATCATCGTCGCTTACCATCAGGTGGGATTGCGGTGAGGCAAGGACTACTACTAGCTCTTATATGAAGTAGAAAAGGTAGTGAAGCGTAGCGTATAAATAGCAAAGTTTTGATCTTCTGTCTAATGACCTCACCACAACAACAACAAAACAACACAAACACAACAAAACACAACAAAAACAACAAAAACTAAAAAAATCAAGGGTTGATATTTGCTACGGGACTCGCGCTGGCTTAATCCGCCACTACTCATCGATACCTATACAATACAGCTCAAATTCGCTGGGTCTACGTTTATTGGTGTACAGGATCCCGTAACCACCTTTCTGCTCCATCATCAGACCCTAGCGAAAGTTACCACATATACTTTAGTATCACTGGATATGGAAGTAAGTACTTTCGGACGAATGGTAGTAATGGAAAATGTCTGAACAGGTGAATTTTTAAGAGGGCATGGATGGCCAAATCTGAAACTGTAAGGAATAGCGAAAAATACCCCAAGAAGTTACGGACCTGATTTTGATTAAAATTAAAACTGCATCATTGGATTTTTGATAAATTAATATTCTTAGTCAGGAATCGTACCTGTTGATTTAAAAAAAACTCCAACTATTAATATTACAGCATCCGAAAGTGTCGCTAGTAAGAAAAAGTAATCTTCTTCTTCTATATCTATACTATAATAAAACTCAAAGAGCACTTTTTCTGTACATTGAATATTTTTCCAAAATTTCTATGTGGGGATACTATACTATCGACATAGAGGCCAAAACAATTTTTTTTGGAATTATTGTCTGTCTGTCTGATGTGTTGTGTAGAAGTAGGGGTATAAATTGGTATATAAAACATCACGCTATGTTTCATAGGGGCTAAGCAGTGAAACATTACTTGCACATATTACCACGTAATTTCCTTTGTATGTGAATAGGGTAATTATAGACTGATCAGTTAATCATTAAGATATGTATTATTACGCTATATACAATAGGGACTGAGCAGACATTTAGTTTGCATAAGATATGGCAGTGGCGAAGGGTAAATTTTTGTAAGGGGTAAGCCGGTCCGGTACACCCAGGACATTTTCATTAGATTTCTGTATTGTTCTAAGTACTTTGCTGATAGCAATATGACAATCTTTGAAAAGTTAAAATCTGTAAATCCCGCGCGAGTCTAAACTAGATTAGGAAAGAAATAGGCAAGGGAAAAATACCATTTCATTTCATTTAAAAGCCAGCGGTTAGGTCCGCTTCACCACCAAGGCTATATTGGTATAGGTAGGTATTGAGAAGGGGGGGGGGGGGATCATGAAATTTTAATGAAACTCCCCCCAAGTCCAGGTAGTGTATAGGGATTGTATTACAGTCGCAACAATAAAAGATGCGAAAAACTTATACTTTCATTATCGAATATCATTACACAGTAATTTACGATGTTAGCGTGATTTACATTATGAACAGCGCCATCTATCGTTGAAATTATACATACAATCACTATAGAACTTTAATATAAATAAAAGAAAGTCGTGTTAGTTACACTATTTATAACTCAAGAACGGCTGAACCGATTTGGCTGAAAATTGGTGGGGAGCTTAGAACCAGGAAACGGACATAGGATACTTTTTATCTCGGTAAGTAAAGGTTAAGCAACGTTAGGTAAGGTCATTAAATTGATGGGTGAAACGATTAATATAAAATTCTGTGCGCATATCGTGTAGGTCTGAGAATAGGTCATAAAGTATGTATCATACCGCTAGGTTAAGGTTAAGCAACATGAGGCAAGGTCATTAGATAGATGGGTGAACCGATTTGTATGACATTTTGTGTGCATATCGGGTAGGTCTGAGAATAGGTCGTATAGTATATTTCATGCCGCTAGGTTAAGGTTAAGCAACATAAGACAAGCTCATTAACTAGATGGGTGAACCGATCGATATGTATGAAATTTTGTGTGCATATCGGGTAGGTCTGAGAATAGGTCATAAAGTATATTTATGCCGCTGATAACATGATTGACGAGGATATATAGAACGAGAGGAGGGTGCAAGAGAGGAGAGAGGCTGAGAGGGGATTTGAGGAGGGGGTGATGGGGTGAGGGATCAGGGGAGTTAAGTGGAGCAAGTTGGGAGAAGAGAGAGGGAGAGGGTTCAGAGAAAGGACAACGGGGAGAGGAAGAGGGGGAGTGTGACGAGTACCGAAGTGGGAGGGAAAGAGAGACGAGCAAAATGTAATAAAAGCGCGGGTGGAGCTGCGCGGGTCAGCTAGTGACATATATATGACAAACTAGAAGAAAAGCTTGAATTTTAATAAAGTCATAAGTATTTTTAACCAATGTCGTTAATTCATGTAAGTAGTAAGTTCTTACCTTGTTTGAAATTATGTTCAAATTTTTTTCACAAAAACTCGTCGCGTGAAGTCAGTTTTATCGTAAGTAAATTATAAAAGTCATCTAAACAGTCGACATTAGAACTTTATACTTAGTAGATTTTTTTCGACGTTGTTGTTACTAAGTATTGTTTCGTACCTATTTTGTAAAAAATGTAATTTTTTAGACATTTCTGCAAATTTTTCTGACGCTCAATTCTTGTTTTTTCAGGAACTGGTTATTTCTATGAAATATTCCTTTAAACCCTTTCAGTGGATCGGCCTATCCGTACAAGAAAACATTTTTCAAATCAGTTCATATTACTCTGAGTCTCTGCACCAATAAACGTAGACCCACCGAATTTAGGATCTTTGGGTAGGTAGGTTTCGAGGAGTAGTTGTTAAAAAAATTGTGATTAGAATCTGATGATGGAGCAGGAAGGTGGTCACTTGGAATTTGGACTTTTTGGATACTTAGGTTGCGACGAGTAGAAGGTAGAAAAAGATAATCAGTCTGGTGATGGGTGCAGGAAGGTGGTAACAGGACCTCTGCTCCATTAGACGAAGGACCCGTCGAATTTGAAATCGATGGTTAAATCTTGATGATAGTTAGTACTTAGACAGATACTTATCAAGGTCTGATAACGGCGGAGGCCTCCTGAACCCATGACGGTCCTATTGGACCGGGATGCGCCGAACCCTCCCCGACAACCGTATGCTACATTAGCTATCAGACACCGGTCTCGCCGGCGAGGCCGAAGGGTCGTACGCATGCGACCTCAACGACGTGCATCACCCCACTGAGTTTCTTGCCGGTTCTTCTCAGTGGGGGCGCGTTGTGAACCGGTGGTAAATTCAGCCCTCTCTTAAGCCACAGCCCAAGCCGAGGCCGTGCCTCCCTGAGGTGCCCTTGAGCTCGTCGCTACTTCTGCCGTTAAGGCTAGAGTGCTTTAAGCGCTCGCCTCCTATTGTCCGGTGAAGCTATAATGGCCATCTGCGGCCAACAGCGTCTATCATTCCCAAAAAAAGAAATAAAAGAATAGTAAAATTACTTTAATACGTCCAAAGATGGTATGGAACCCTCGGTGCGCGAGTCCGACTCGCACTTGACCGGTATTTTTTTTACCTTTTAGGTACTAAACCCTAAAAACGAAAACAAATCAAGCATTTACACTAAAACGCAAACTAGCTCTTTCTGTCTACCCGTACAAAAAAAAAACTGCGCAGGAATCATATTTTAAGGGTTCGGGCTTTGATTATATATATAATACGGCTAGATACCTATTAGTCTTGTAACGTTACGTTACTGACCATCGCAGCCTCATAATTCGTGTGTGCGTGCAGGCCTCGTTGTACACTCGCGTCATCAGTGGTTGTGTGCGTGTTTGGGGATCTCCAGGTATAAATATTTATCCCATAAATAGCGATAGCGTTGTGAGCTATGCATTGATATGTACTGTGTAAATAAAATAGAATAGAATAAAATACAATAAAATACAATAAAGTACAATAAAATACAATAAAGTACAATAAAATACAGTATAATACAATAAAATAAATAAATAAATAAAAAAGCCTTTTATTTCTTGCTCATTTAACATACAATATTATTATTTTACATGCATTTATACATTATAATATTCAATCCATTTATCATAATAATTTCCATTTGTATTTCTTAATTGTTCACTTGATTATAAATTTTTTAATTTAATTACGATGCAATTCAACAATTATATTTACATAATAACAAAATAATAATTTAATAAAGAGAATTAATATAAAATCTTTAATTATAAAAACTTCGTGCAAGAACCCCTCATGTGAGGGTGAAGGCCTCCTCCAAATTACTCCAACGGTCTCTATCGTTGGCTTCAGTCATCCATTTCTTTCCTGTAATTTTTGTGATAATCCCATCGCTTCCCATCGCATTGTTGGTCTACCAATCCTTCTTGTACGATTTGGGCCAGCCCATGATATCAATCGAGTCGTCCATCGGTCATCCATCGCTCATCCTGGCTACATGACCCGCCCAACGCCACTTTAATTTTAATGAGTATTTATAACCCCGCGGCTACATCTGCACGCGAATATTCGTGTCGCCCTGTCGCGATAAAACTTCGTCTTCGCCCAACGGCGAATTCGCTGGCTACATTATCGTCCTAGCAAAAGCACGTGGTATTCGGGCGAATATTCGTCGGAATCAGTGTTGCCAGATGCGTTGAGCGTTTTATAATCTGTATATAAATCTGTACCTACTTATGCCTTATTAACATGAAATCTGTATAAAATATGTATGGACAAAAGAGCTAAAATAAGTGAATTGGATAGGTAGGATTAAATAAAAAAAAAACAGTCAACTGAAAGTTGGACTCGCGCATCCAGGGTTCCAGGGCATACCTTTGATTGGACGTATAGTTATTTTACTATTCGTCTAATACCTCATAAACTAAACCGGAAAACTCAGATTGATAGTCGAGGATAAAAAATAATAACGACGTTTGTTTTAACCACTAGATGTCCCGCGCAGCTCTGCCCTCGTAATTTTCTAGTGTTTCTTTCATATGAACCTTCTCTTGATAATAACAAACACAAACAAAAAAAGAAATAGCGAAATTGGCCTAGCCGTTCAGGCATGTTGCCATGGCCAAAGGAAACAACAGGGGGACAACATTTAAGATTATTATAATTTACTACGGAATAAGAAATCTGATATATGGCAACGCTGCTGCAACTGCAAGCCGAAGTGTAGCCAGTTCGGCGAAGTTTGTCGCGACAAAATCCTTTGATGCGTGTCAATTTACCGAATACTTCGCGCTAGCACGAATTGTTTGGCCACACTTGTCGCGATAACGCGAATCTTCGCCGAAGCGTGCAGGTGTAGCCCCGCCATGAGCATCAGTTACTTTTGTCCTTTTTTTTTTTTTTTTTTCTTTTTTCTTTTTTTTTGGGAATGATAGACGCTGTTAACTGCAGATGGCTATTGCAGCTTCACCGGACAATAGGAGGCGAGCGCTTGAAGCGCTCTAGCCCTTACGGCAGAAGTAGCGACGAGCACAAGGGCACCTCAGGGAGGCACGGCCTCGGCTTGGGCTGTCGCTTAAGAGAGGGCTGAGTTTACCACCGGTTCACAACGCGCCCCCACTGAGAAGAACCGGCAAGAAACTCAGTGGGGTGATGCACGTCGTTGCGGTCGCATACGTACGACCCTTCGGCCTCGCCGGCGAGACCGGTGTCTGATAGCTAGTGTAGCATACGGTTGTCGGGGAGGGGTCGGCGCATCCCGGTCCAATAGGACCGTCATGGGGTCAGGAGGGTCGAGCAGTACGTGCCGTGGTCTGCGGCGCGAGTCAGAAGGACTAGCGGCGTAATCGGCAGCGGCGCGGATTAAACTGTTCGCGTGACGGGACGCGGATTCAAAGTAGCGTTTCGACGCTTCTTTGAGGAACTTACGAAGGGGATCTAATTTGAAATCGGAATGCAGATCTACGTTCCGCATGTACCACGGGGCACCGACGGCGCGACGGAGGAAACGATTCTGGATAACCTGGAGGCTATCGATGCGGGTGCGGGTGGCGTGTGCGAAAACTACACTCGCGTAAGTCATGATAGGGCGAATGCAAGCTTTGTATAATGTCAACTTATTTCTAAGCGACATTTTACTCCGCTTGCAGAGAAGGGGATACAGGCGACCTAATACGAAAGCCGCTCGATTGCGGACGGACCTAATGTGCGGGCCGAAAGTCATGCGGGAGTCCAAGGTGACTCCGAGGTACTTAACCTACCTAGTCCAAGGGATAGGGCGATTGAATAGGGATATTGGGACTAGTCGTCTGTTGGGCCGAAGGCTCCGCGCGGAGAACATATTGGCGGGTCCCCGGGAGAAGACCACCGCGGCACTCTTCTCCGGGTTCACCTCTATGCGCCACGTACGGAACCATTGACCCAGGGCGTCGACTGCGGCTTGAAGAGCACGCGTCAAATAGGACATGTTCCTATGGGAATAATAGAGAGCGGTGTCATCCGCGTAAAGGGCGAGTTGGACTCTGCTCGAACGAGGAATGTCGTTCGTGAACAGGCTGAACAAGAGGGGAGAGAGCACGGAGCCCTGAGGGACTCCGGCCTGTATAGGATGGGGTGAAGAAAACGTACCTTCGACCCGGTATCGAAAGGTACGATTCGAGAGAAAGTCTCGTATGATGAGTACGAGCCTATCGGGGACTCCTAACTGGAAGAGCTTGTATATCAAGCCGTTGTGCCAGACCTTGTCGAAGGCCTTGGCAACATCGAATAATAGGGCGCCTGTGTAGACGGGCTTGGGCTGGTTGAGCCCGGTCAGGATGTGCTCCGTGAGGCGGTGCACCTGGTGGACGCAAGAGTGTCTGGTTCGAAAGCCAAACTGCTCGTCAATAAGGATATTATTAGAACTGACAAAGTCTTTGAGTCTCGCTAATAGCAAGCGCTCATAGAGTTTGCCGAGAGACTTGAGAAGACTGATAGGCCGGTAGCTCGCAGGGCTGCTGCGAGGCTTACCCGGCTTAGGGATACCTACTACATCCGCGTCTTTCCATTCGGCAGGAAAGACGCAGTGGGACATGGCTGCGTTGAAGATAGTCACTAAAAGACATATCAGATGGACAGGGAGAACCTTGAGAACGCGATTGGAGATGCCGTCGGAGCCCGGTGCTTTCTTCGGCTTAAGGCCTTTGATCAGGTCTTCCACCTCGGTTTGCGTGACCGGGGAGAGGGATTCGGTGGGAGGGAGTGAGGACCTGCGCTCTACTTCCCTATCCACAAGATCGAGGTGCGCCGGATCGACGGGAGCGGAGCTGGGTGTGCACTGACTCTCTAGAGAGTCAGCGAGAACCTCAGCCTTCTCGTCGTCCTCGAACGCGGGTGGGTCGCCTGAAGGGCGGGTCAAGGGGGGGTCATGGTGGCTACGGTGTCGGTTTTGAGGGATCTCGCGAGCCGCCAGTAAGCCTGGTGTGACGGCGAGATCTCCTCTAGAAACCCTCCCCATCGAGCCTCCCTGAGTTCCGCGATGCTGCGCTTCACGTCCCTCTGCAAAGCACGCATGCGGACCCGATTGGCATCGGTGGGGTAGGAGTCGTACGCGCGAATAGCCGCGTTTTTAGCGCGGACTAATTCCTTAATGTCATCGGGCAGCTTGAAGCGCACAGCGTAAAAGTTGTCCGCTTCAACCTGCCGGGAGGACTGGCTGATGGCCGATTTGAGATGATCGGTGAAAGCGCCGATCGCTTGGTCGGTGTCCTGAGGGGACGAGATTTGCGCTGGGAAGCGGGCAAGATTCGGAGAGTCGGCATCGGCTAAACAGGTGTTTAGCTGATGCCAGTCCAGAACGGTCCTAGTGACCGGCTGGGAAATGGGCGGCGGACCTAGTTCCATTAGGACCGGTCAGTGGTCAGAGTCTAGCTCATGGAGAACCTCTAAGGAGCGCAACCGGAGGGTCACGCCCTTCAGGAGGGCCATGTCTAACACATCGGGGCGGTGATTGACATTATTGGGATAATGGGTCGGGCGCATAGGTGCGATGACGTCAAAGTCGAGAACGTCGACCAAGCCGTCGAGGCACCTGCCGTTGCCGGTGGTGACGTTACAATTCCACCTGACATGCTTGCAGTTGAAGTCGCCGGCCAGAATGACCGCGTTGTCCAGGTCAAGGAGTGACTCGATATCACTCCTGAGGGGCCGCTTATCAGGTGGAAGATAGATAGAGGCGATAGTGACAGCCGAATGGCCGGAAAGAGAGAGGCGGCAAACCGAGGCCTCTATATTAGTGAGCGCAGGGGGATCGATAGGGATGCAGTGCAGGGCCCTTCTGTAATAGATGGCAGTGCCACCTCCGAGGGAGGTGTCACGGTCATTTCGCACAAGATGGTAGTTGGCGATATTCGGACTCCTATGAGAGGGTTTCAGGAGGGTCTCCTGCACCAGCAAGATATCAACTTGGTGACTTCGCAGGAAGTCAGCAACCTGATCTCTTTGTCGGGAGAGGCCATGCGCATTGAAAAATGCGAGGGAAAGGGAATGGGGTTTTTGTCTACTCTGGTGTAAATCCATTTACGGGCCTACATTTGAGTTTACGGGGGACAGGGCGTAGTACACGTCCTCGAATTCGGCGATAGCTTGTACTCTATCGCAGGGGTTCTGTGCGCACCGAAGGCGGCTCGCGAAAAGGCGGATTCTATCGATGTTAATACCATCGATAGAGCGTCGAACCAATTCGAAGTCCGAAGCGAGGCTGGACGCGTGCGCTGAAGGCGCTGGCGCGGCCGGTTGCTTGGCGGGGACGCTCGTTGCTTTAGGAGCAGCGGCGGGGCGGACGTAGGGCAGTGTCTTATCCCACGCGTTCGGTGGACGCACTGCGGGCTGGGACGCTGAGAGCGGTCGCGGCGCTGAGGGCGCGGGGACGCGGGGGGCCGGAAGCGGCTGCGTAAGAGGCGCTGAGGGCGCCGGGGCCTGAGGCGCTGAAGGCGCGGGCGGGTAGGACTCCAAGGGTGGAGGGGCGGGGGGGGAGCGCGGAGATTGTTGCGCCTCGCCACCCGGCGGTTCCTCCTCGGGGCCCTCGGGCAGCCGCGATAGTTCGCGGTGTGCCCGATGGTCCCGCAGAGGACGCATCCGGGAGGCTCGGTCGCCGTCTCCCTATCGCGCTCGCACTGAGACGTCGCGTGGTCTCCTGTGCACTTCACACAGCGAGGCCGCGCGAAACAGTTGCGGGAGGAGTGGCCGTATAGCTGGCAGTTATGGCACTGCCCGGGTAGGCCACGTTTGTGGGGGGCTTCTACGGCGAAGCCGGTGAGGCCGCAAACAGTCTTCAAATTGAAGATCTGCTTGCCCTCGTCGGAGCGCACGAGATGGACCAGAACCATCTCGTACGGTTGGAGCGGGCGGTTGCCAGGGTGCATACGGTGCACCTCCATCACCGGTAAGGACTGCGACAGAAGGTCGTCTTTAATAAACTCAGTACTGAGTTGGGTAGGGACTCCGCGGATTACGGCGCGGATGATGCGGTCCTCGTCGAGAGTGTAGGTATGAAAACCTATCTTCTCGGCTCGGAGAAATTTGGATAGCTCGCGGTGTTGGTCCGCGGTGGACATGATTACCTTAATACCAAGGGGCGTGTTCATCGCCTTGGTATAGGAGATTTTTCGGGCGTAGATCGCCTTACTGACGCGCTCCCACGCGGCTTTGTCTTGAACGACAATGGGCGGGGGCGGGGGGGACTTACGCGGTGGCCGCTTGGGCGGAGGGGACTTGCGGGGCTCGGGGGCCGGAGAAGCCATCGGCGAAAAATACGTCGGTGGCGGGGTCGAGCGGATCGGGGGGGTCACGCGAGGTGGTGACTCCGGGCTTTCCGACTCAGTACATATGTACTTGGTCGGTGGAAGGTCGCGGGACTTGAGCGCGCGTTTCTTCGTCTTCTGAAACCGTCAGCAGGCGTGGTGGGACGCGGCGAGTTAATGAGCTCGACCTCCATGTCGGAGCTCGAGGCAGACTCAGAGTCCGTCTCGGGCTCCGCACGGAGGGCGGGCGGCAACGGAGTCGCGGACGCGGCGGGCGCGGTCGACGCGGGGCAGGACGCGGTCGCGGGGATCGCGGACGTGGAGGGCGCGGCTGCTGAAGGCATCGCGGAGGGTGCGGTATGGGACGCGAAGTCGTTGACCATCTCGGGCCAGCGCGCTTTCGCGAACTCAAAGAATTCGCGAAAGAACTCCATGCCCGGACGGTCCATACTGCTCGATAGTACGGGGGGGGACCCACGACTGGGGGGGACACAGTCGGTGTGTACTGAATGGCTTCCCCCACCGGGTGAAGGTGGGGGAAGGGTGAGTGCCTAACGTGCGTCTCTCGCCAATCTCAATGTGCGAGAGGTGAGTAACCCTAGCTGCTCCGGGGCAGAGACAGCAAGCCGACCGGAGCCGACTTGGTGCCAAACAGCACCCGAAGGATAGGATCAGGAAGAGGAGGGTGGGAGGGAGACGATCAGGGTCGACTAGGGGGTCACTCCCAGGGCCGGTGAACCTGATCCCGTCCGAGTTGCGCGGTTCCGGGACGAACCGCGCGAGCGCTCGGGTCCCGCTCCGCCAAGGCAGTTGTCACCGTAGGGTACCCTTGGCGACCACGTAAACCGGTGGATTTAGCAACCCGTGAAGCTAAAAAGACGGTCTGTCAATAAGAGAAACAGGAGGATGTGCAGATTGTCGTGAAAACGACAACCGCAGATCAAAACGGACGCGTAGATCACTCGCAGACGTCGTAGACGGTGCGAGGGAGACGGGTAGAGACCGCAGCACGCGAGCGACTAGTGTCGACACCACGCGGCGGAATCTGGAACACAAGCACACGAATTAATCGGATAATGGCAGCGCACGACCGATCGGGATCGGGGCGCGCAACGGACTAGGAACGTCCATTACTTTTTTCCTTTTCCTTATAGCGTAGTGAGGTATTTTTTGGATCTTCCTGATATTCATAATGCTTCTTTCCATACTCCTTTGACAAGATCTTATTTTGTTTCTCACTAATTTTGTATATTTCCACGTCTGGCAAGCGTAAGTAATGGATGGGAGTAGATAGGTATCCAACACCTTTTTTTTTTTGTTTTTACAGGCACCGAACTTTTTAATACTTCCGCTCCTGATATTCTCCTTTCTATTTCTAATACGTTACTTTCAGGTGCGAAAGAAATATTTTTTCCTAAATATATAAAATTATCAACATATTCCAATTAATTGTTTACCATCAAGATTTATAGGATATTTTATGCTATTTGTCATAATTGTTGTTTTATTTATATTTATCTCTAAATCCACATTTTTACTTGCAATTTGTAGCGAGTTTATCATTAATTCCACCTCCTTTTCATTTTCTGCAAATAAAGCGATGTCATCTGCAAATCTTAGATGGCTAATATACCTACTATTGATATTTAGTCCAGCTCTGGCCCAGTTTAGCTTGCTGAATACAGACTCCAGTACAGCTATAAATATTCTGGATGATATTGTATCGCCTTGGCGTACTCCTCTTTTGATGGGTATGGGTGGGCCTTTTGTTTCTAGTTTTACATAACTTCTGCAGCTGCTGTATAAATATTTTAAAACTTTTATATACTTGGACTCAACATTACACAACAACAACTTTGTAATCGCAAAGTCGCATCCCATATTGAAGAGTGAAAAATTGTATCAAAGGGGTCATTCCATTATCGCGGGTGCAACATTTAGATGCATGTAAAGACTCATAATAAGCAAATAAAAAGGATTTATAAACAAATTAATCTTGGAAGAACTACATTTTAACCTATTCAGTTTATATTAATTTACAACCACTTTAAAGTCATATTTAAACAGCCAGGAGGAAGGTTCAAAGTGCCATCGCGGGTGCAACAAAATCGGCCCAGCCTTTCCAGATCATAAGACAAACACACAAAAGTCTGTTAATTGTGAAACATTTCTTATTTTATTCCTTGATATTTCGGAAGGCGTTAAACAGATCAAATAAAAAAATTAAAAAGTATGCAGATAACAAAAATAAATAATGATTTAATTACTTTTGAAGCAATTGCGGGTGCAACACCGAATTATCGCTGGTGCAACCCGTCTAATTTAATTGAATATAAACATCAATAGAAAAATATATATATATATTTTTCATATATGAACAAAATAAGAGATCAAACAACGTTTACTACTAATTAGTACACTTCTTTGTTACATATATTATTTCTTTTTAAATACGTGAATAATCTCCAAAAAGTCTATGAACATATCTCCATTAGCCTTCCTCTTGCGCTTCCAACTTTGCAATAATGTATTCAAATTCGGCACGTCAACTATATTATTAACGTCAATTGAAAATTTGAGATCAATTGTCATCAGGAATTGTACCCTAATTTCTGTATCTTCATCCATATCACACCATGATAACACCCAAATCATGTAATACAGGTGTTATCATGGTGTGATATGGTGTGATGCGTGATCGTGTGATACACATGTCTGTATCATACTACCACGCAGTACATGTTCCACATCATCATCATCAGTAGCCTTAAATAGTTCACTGCTAAACAAAGGCCTCTCCCTTAGAATGGTGGGGATTATGGATCTCCAAGAGGCAGGCCTCTTGGAGATTGCAGTATGGGACGGTAGGTAATCTAATAGAAAGACGCAGCTGCCCGTCTTCTTGCTTTCCCTTAGTCGCCTCTTACGGACACCCAACGAGAGGAGATGGGAGGGTGCTATTCTTACCCGGGGACCCCACGGGGACCCCGAATAGAGATATTGAATAAGCCAGCTAGAATTCTAAAATCTTAATCAATCTCCATTTTCTTTTTATTACTTTTCTCAAACGATTTATATCAATTTTCCCTATATTTCTGCAAAGCAGTCTCTATCTGTGACTTTTTGTCATTTTACCCGACGATTCTATAAAAAAGAACAGAATATAATATAACACACATATTAAATACAAATAAATTAATCATATACAGCATATAAAAGCTAAAATATATAAGGAATCAGACCGTAATGTTAGTTGTCAAAGAGTTGCACCCGCGATATTAAAATAACGGTCGCGGGTGCAACCAATTTGGGTAAACGTTTATTTTAATGCAATTAACATTACACTCTTAAAAACAACTTATTTAAGATTGCCTTTGATTTCTTCTTACTTTTACCAAATCTGAAAACGTTGACACTTTATTACTGCGAGAAAACCAAACTTTTATATCTTTTCTATCGCGGGTGCAACAAGCTAACAGTGTCTCTTTTTAGTCAATGATACATAAAAAATCACAATAATTACTTAAATTTTTTGGCTAATATAAAGAAAAAAATAGTATGACTTCACGTTTAGTTGGTAAAGGATAACTTTAAGCTATTAGTAGCTACTGTTTTACGTAAGTTCTGCTGGCTCTGATATTGGAGTTTTTTTTTTTTTTCGGGAATGATAGACGCTGTTAGCCGCAGATGGCCATTGCAGCTTCACCGGACAATAGGAGGCGAGCGCTTGAAGCGCTCTAGCCTTTACGGCAGAAGCAGCGACGAGCACAAGGGCACCTCAGGGAGGCACGGCCTCGGCTTGGGCTGTCGCTTAAGAGAGGGCTGAGTTTACCACCGGTTCACAACGCGCCCCCACTGAGAAGAACCGGCAAGAACCTCAGTGGGGTGATGCACGTCGTTGCGGTCGCATACGTACGACCCTTCGGCCTCGCCGGCGAGACCGGTGTCTGATAGCTAGTGTAGCATACGGTTGTCGGGGAGGGATCGGCGCTATTAGAGTGAGGTCCGGGATCCGGATAGATCAAAGCAATAGAAATATGTATAGAGATAAATAGATTTAATATGAACGTTAATATTGTACAGACATTAGCTAGTAACAAGTTGACACCACATGTAACCACGGTGACATCACTTATCTTCTTAATTGCTGACAGACCACTGGCACACAACAAACTGTCCAAAGACATACGATAGAGGTTCTACTCTAACATCCTCTCCTCTTTGATATGTTTGTATATGCCAATCTCAGAACAAAGCATTACCAATCTTGGTTTGTAAAGCGGCTTCGTCATCATATCTGCTAGCTGAAATTCAGTCGAGACCTTATCAACACATAAGACTCCTTCAGCTACAGCTTCTCTCACAAAGAAGTGTCTAATCCTTATGTGCTTGGTTCTCTGATGCAGTTCATATGATTCTTTCTGTGCAAGCTTGATAGCAGATTCGTTGTCAACATACAATACTGCTGTTTCATTACTTGCTCTTGAAGTATTGAAGGCTAGACTCTTTAAAAGTCTCTTCAACCAAATCATTTCTCGAGCTGTCTCACTCGCAGCGACCAATTCTGCTTCTGTGCTCGAAATTGCAACGGATTGTTGTCTGTGGCTTCTCCACGATATAGCTCCACCAGCATACATGCAGATCATTCCAGTAGTAGAACGTGCAGTTTCTAAATCTCCGCCATGATCAGCATCACTAAAGCATTTCAATCCATCCGTACTGTTTCTTTTGTAATGTAGGCCCCAATCTATGGTTCCTTGTAGGTAGCGGAATATACGCTTTACCTTCACAACATCCTCTCTAGTAGGGTTCTCTAAGTGCCTTGATGCAACACCTACAGAGTATGCAATATCTGGTCTGGTTCCAACCATTAAGTAGGTTAATGCGCCAACAGCTTGTCTATATGGAAACTTTTCAACAGAATAATCCTCTCTCAATCCTGTCATATTTTCCTTTAGGATTGGTGTGGCTACTGGCTTACATCTTTCCATTCCAAATCTCTCTAAAAGTTTCTTTGTATAGGCAGTCTGATTAAGAGTAATTGAGCCATCATTTCTCCTCTCAATCTCTAGACCTAAAAAATAAGAAGCTGGTTTCGATTTAATCTTAAATCGCTCTTTCAGTTCCTTCAAAAATTCATCTAAATCTTCTTGATGCGTAGATGCCAAAAGACCATCATCTACGTACAGGGTTTGTATAACTCTTCTGTCCCCCTTTTGTCTTACGAAGAGACAAGGATCCGCTTCACTTGAACGAAATCCAGCCTTTTTCAAAAAATCTGTAATACAGTTGTTCCAGCAGCGTGGTGCTTGCTTGAGCCCATATAAACTCCTCTTAAGTTTACATACTTTGCCAGAACCAACATTATAGCCTTCAGGTGGTTTCATGTAAATCTCCTCACTGAGGCTTCCATATAAGAATGCTGTAGAAATATCAAACTGTGATAAGTACATGTTATCTCTCGCAGCAATGCTTAATACTAATCTGATAGTGCTCATCTTGGCAACTGGACTAAAAGTTTCATAATAGTCCACTCCTTTCTTCTGTGAGTAGCCTTTGATCACTAGTCTGGCCTTATAACGCTCAACTGTTCCATCTGGATTCAACTTGACTTTAAAAATCCATTTACTGGAAATAGCTTTCTTATTTACTGGTAATGATACTATTTCCCAGGTCTCATTTTCATTCAGTGATTTAATCTCTTCATTCATAGCTATCTTCCACTTTTCTTTGTCTTTACAGGTTATAGCTTGTTGATAAGTTTGAGGTTCGTCTATGTCATTTATATCTTCTATCGCACTCATTACGAATTCCTTAAATCTGTCTGGAGGCTTGATTAATGACCTGTCTCTTAGTGTCATCCTTCTATTATAATTACTATTTGTCTCCATCTCATCATTTTCTCTGATATTTTGTTCATCATTCACATCTATATCTACTTGTGACGATTCTCCAATTTCATCAAATGATGGTGATTGCTGAGTTGGATTAGATTCTAATGATTCTTGTGTCGATGTGATATTATCTTGTATATCACTACTAATAGGTGTGAAGTAGTCCAAAGCATCATTAAATGATGGTGATAGCTGAGTCGGATTAGATTCTAATGATTCTTGTGTCGATGTGACATTGTCTTGTATGTCATTACTAATAGGCATGTAGTAGTCCAAAGGAATAAATGCTCCGAAAGTCATTTGAGGCTCTGATTCAATTGGAATTGGATCTTTGTTAGTCGATTTTAGGGTCTTTTCCTCAAAGATTACGTCTCTTGACCGTATCAGCTTGTTCTTTTCTTGGTTCCATACCCTGTATCCTTCATCATTGTCATATCCAATTAAAATACCTTTAACAGCTTTCTTGTCCAATTTCTTCCTAGTGACTTTTGGAACGTGTGCATAGCATGTACTTCCAATAATCCTTAAATGTCGGATCCTTGGCTTCTTTCTACACCAAATCTCATATGGACTCATATCTAATGGGGTAGGACCAGTCCGATTAAGAACATATACTGTGGAATGAACTAATTCTGCCCACAATGCTTGAGGTAGTCCTTTTGCATGCATTATAGCCCTTGTAGCTTCTACAATTGTCCTATTATCTCTTTCAACGCAACCGTTTTGCTGTGTGGTATATGGCATTGTTAGTCTTTGTTTAATTCCATACTCTTGTAATATTTTCCTTACTTTCTTATTATCGAATTCACCTCCATTGTCACTTAAAAGCTCTCTAACTGTGTGTCCCATTGCCTTTATCTCAGCTAACACTAGCTTCAGCTTTTGACATACTTCTGACTTCTGTTTTAGAAAATATACGTAGCGGAATTTCGACATATCATCTTTAAATAGTACAAAGTACCTACATTTGCCAAAAGAGTACAAGAAGGGTCCACATACATCAGCGTGTATCAGTGCTCCTGGTTCTGTCTCCCTTTCTCTATTACTAAATTTCTGTCTATGTGCCTTGCCATAAATACAGCCTTCGCATATCTCACTATCCAGCTTTACTTTTATCCCAAGTTCTCTTTCAATTACTTTCTTCACATGTGCTTTACTCTGATGTGCTAGTCTTTCATGATATAGTTGCAGTAAATCATTAGTTTCTAGGCTATGTATCTCTATAGGTTTCACAGGCTTAACATTTGTCAATTTCAATTTAAATAGACCTCCTTGTTTCTGCCTCTTTCCTATAAGCATAACTTTTCCATCAACTGTTAACTTACATACTGTTGCTGAAGACATGAAAGTACTATTTGAAAGTTTATCTTGAGCAGCTAGTACTGAAAATAAATTTTTCTTTACGCTAGGAACATACCAAACATCATTTAACGTAATCATTTGCTTGTGACCTTAATTGTCAGCTTCAACATTTAATATTCCCTTTCCAACTGCCTGAATGGCGTCTCCGTTTGCAGTCGTAACAGTATGAGTGTCTCCAAAATAATCAAACTTTTCAAAAAGATCGTATCTATTTGTAACATGGCTCGTAGCTCCATTATCGATATACCAATTATCATGATCCTCTTCCATGTTAGTATTGATTTCCATAAGACTCATATTCACACTCGTATTTGGAACATTATTCGATGTTGACTGCTTCGATGGTGGTGGTGGACGTCCGTCAGATAACCATTTTCTACATTGTTTGACTCTATGTCCAACAAGTCCACAATAATGACATTTTTCTCTGTCCCTCTTGTTCGAATTTCTTATGATCTTCTTCGTTTTAGCTTTTGTCCCTTGAGTATGAAGGATCTCTGCTGTCTCTTCATTTTTAAATGACAACGCTCTCTCATGCGCGCACAACTGACTTGTCAGATGTTCTACTGTTCGTTGAGACTTAGAAATCAACAACCAGCTAGACTTGAATGAGAAGTAATCTTCCGGTAAAGTGTCCAAAATTTTACAAATAAGAAAAATTTCTGGTAATTCACCTTTATCATAAGACTTAAGCATCTCTTGCTCTAACTCGAACCAAATATTTTTCATTTTTGACAAATGAGTTGACATGTCGTGTTCAGGTTGTTTCCTATAGCTGAAGAACTTCATACAAAGGTCATAGGCTCTATCCTGCGACTCTCCTGCATATAGTCTATTCAGTTCTAGCCATACCTCCCTTGCATCAGTAAATCGCATGACTTTTTGAAGATTTTCATCTGCCAAATTCGTCGTTACTAAGAGTAATGCTGCGCTATTCATCCTTTGATAGTTCTGCATCTCTTTTTTATATGTCTTGGTCTGTTCCTCTGAGGTCTGTTCAGGATCCAACAGCACAGGTTTGCTGAACCTTCCTTCTATCAAATCTAGCAGTCCCAATCCTCTCATTGCTGCCATGATTTTATATCTCCATGTCGCCCAGTTCGTACTTTCTTTCAAGAGACCAACCTGCATTTTTGTTGCTTCAAGCATAGTGTGATCCATGTTGTCAACAAAAATCTTTTGTTTTCTCCCCTTTTGAAATTTGAACTATCGACTTTTATTTCAAATTTTTGCAAATTCTATCCCGAAAGCAATAGTGCTTTTTCACACCGATGCTACCATATTAGAGTGAGGTCCGGGATCAGGATAGATCAAAGCAATAGAAATATGTATAGAGATAAATAGATTTAATATGAACATCGATATACTATACCAACTAGATTAGCTGTCACGAACAAAATGACATCGAAAATGTGGTCGCGGTTACATGTACAACTATACACGTACACGCAAAACAATAATATGTTCATATAAAAAGATAACTTACGAACTATAAAATAAGGTTCAATAATAATTGCAGACAATTCGGCACTTACACAGTTTTGGAGCTGAGAGTTGTGTGCTTCCATTGAGTTCCATTGTTTTTGAACGCATAGACGTACAGTAAGCTAAGGAAAGGTATGGAGTTGCTTACGTTTATTTTTTCCAGAATAACCGTAATATAAAAATATGGTAAGTTACGTATAATGTTATGCTAGCCATAAAAGAAAGCATTACTTTGTACCCAACTTCTCCAGAATGATTGTTATTTCTTTCTAGTAGTATATCTGCATTTATTTGTTACAACATTAAGCTCTCAACGGCCGATGATTCCGATCGCATAAGCACTATGACGCGTCGACCGCCAACAGATTAACATGCGTATCAAATGAAGCGAAGACGCTTCATTTGATACGCATGTTGGTCAAGAGAACGACTGGATGGAATAAGACATACATATAAATTCAAAATTCTTTATTATGCATAGACTTAAAATAATTAGGTTTCGTTAGGTACAATTTTACAAAAAGCGTTACAAATGTTACAAAAAGCGTTAAATAATGACAATAATATTGAAGTCGGTACTAAACATGGCATATTTAACGCTTTCAAGTTTTTATTTTATTTTAAGTCTAATTTATCTACACTGAACATTAATAATTAATCAAGTTTAGTGACAATGTATTTGACATTATATTTTATATTTATATTTAATTGACGGGCCCGTTGGTCTAGTGGTTAGACACCCTGGTTGCTAACCGATGGGTCGTGGGTTCGATTCCCACCAAGTGTCTGGGTGTTATTTATCTATTTAAGTATGGATTTACAAAAAAAATTTACATAAGTATTAGTATCAGTTGTCTGAAAAAAGAAATGTTAATTACCTTTAAACAAATTTAATTTATTATAAATCTGTCTTTTTGAATCATTTTTTGTCTGAGCGGTTTCTTTTTTACAAACATAATGCAGTCTTACATCGATGAATTTTTCTACAACTAATCTCAGTAAATCAATGTTATGGTTATGCTCATTTTCTGCGACAAAAACATCTTTATTAATATATAATTTTAAAACTGCAACAGATATAAATATTTTGTCATATTTCTTGTGTATATTTTTACCACCACTTAAACGAACACAGTTGCGTATAACGCGTTCAGTGTTCATGCAAATGTCAAATACATCATTTGCACAATAAAATAAGCCATTCATATCTCGTAAATCCACTAGTTTGTGGAACCATAATTTTTCTTTTGCCCATAATTTTCTTTTGCAGTCCTCGCACCTAAGCTTTTTTACTAGACTACTTACCACAAAACCAGAAATGTAACCTACTATTTGGAAAACAATTTCCGGAATTGGGTTTTGTTCTAATTTTTGAATGAGTTCGTTGCAATTTATCTGGTATTTATCAAAATTGTGCTGTATAGATTTATTTTTTATGATTTCTATAGCACTTAAATTTTCTTCACATTCATCAAAACGATATCCCGTCGAAGAACTATTAATTTTTTAATACACGGAGCAACCACGTTCTTGTTGTAAAGTAATAATAATATTTGAGGACACACTGCCGTGTAATCCAAAACTGTCCAGAGTCTGTACTATGGTAACCAGACACCTAATATAAATACGTATATACTTTTTTGAAAATACATACTTATCTAAATAAATGACACCCAGAGAAAAAGTGGCAATCTGAACCACAACCTATTGGATAGAGGCCAGGATGGTTAACCATTAGACCAACGAGTTTTCAAATGATGGTATTGTTAGACTCCAAAACCGATATAAAATAAATTGTGGGTAGGATAGCCGAACGCGCCCAGCGAATGCGTATATAAGTCACTGCTCTAGCGGTACCGCAGTCATTCGTTTCTCAGATCTCGTACAGTGCGGAAGTCTCAGTGAAGTTGCTGCGTCATGGTGATTACAATGTATTCCTGCTGCAGGAGTGTGGTAATAATTCTTCAGTATGTTCAGTTTTTATTTTACTAAGGTGGTCCAGTGACAATGGTTTCTAGACAGATTCTCTTTTTTTAAATAATCTTATTTAGGGTTTCTAATAGTATAATAATACAAACTTACACACATCTCATCACCACTTTTTCTATTTTACGCAGTTGTGAAAAAAATTGCACAATTTTATAACAATGAAACTCCATGCATTCTTTGTTCGAGAACTACGTAACGCTCGTGTACTGATTTACCAACTTATGTATGCTGGTGGCGTAAATGAGAACTAACTTTTTTATTGTGGTAGTGACGTGTAGTTTGACAGTTTTGCATAGACGGTAGTGACACTCTCTATCAGCAAAAATAATTTTGTCAGCCTGTGGCTTGGCAAATGGCGAACTACTAGCGGAGAAAATGTCAAATAAATAATTATTATTTCGGATTTTAGTGATATCTTACTTATATTTTGTATTTAAACTAGTAGTAATAAGATTACTAACCGAAAAAAAGATATTCCACCTGTAATTTTAGTGTTGCGACGAGTATTTGGACAGTTTTTCAACGCGCAATAAGACATTTTGACACGTCTTACGCCAGCTGTTGTCGGCTCGTACTAATTTGAAATAGAGCGATAGCTGTCTCCGTAGCTCTTATTTTCGTGAACACTTTTCGGGTCGTGACAGCAAATCTTGTTTAGATAGTATATCGATGAATATGAACGTTAATATTGTACAGACATTAGCTAGTAACAAGTTGACACCACATGTAACCACGGTGACATCACTTATCTTCTTAATTGCTGACAGACCACTGGCACACAACAAACTGTCCAAAGACATACGATAGAGGTTCTACTCTAACAGGCGCATCCCGGTCCAATAGGACCGTCATGGGGTCAGGAGGGTCGAGCAGTACGTGCCGTGGTCCGCGGCGCGACTCAGAAGGACTAGCGGCGTAATCGGCGGCGGCGCGGATTAAACTGTTCGCGTGACGGGACGCGGATTCAAAGTAGCGTTTCGACGCTTCTTTGAGGAACTTACGAAGGTGATCTTATTTGAAATCGGAATGCTGATATTGGAGTCTAGAGTAATTCTTCGAGGGTGATATTTCCAAGGGCACCAAAAAGTAAAATATGGCGTAAAATAAAAACAAAATAGTTTCAGTATTAAATTTAGACTTACTTCTTTGCATTGTAGTCAAAAAACGTAAAAAGCCCTACACACGGCACTAAAATCAGTGGCAATATCGGGACAGTGGTGGTGGGGATGAAATCGGCTACTACTCTACACACGACCCAACCAGCAGTGTGACCGTTTTTGGTATATTCGATACCAAATTGGTAGAATTTGGGCTCCACAATTTTGATTTAGTATTTTTTTGGTATAATTTCAAATGTTAGTATATTTTGGTAAAATTTTAACTAAAAGGACATTTTGTAGTGTATTTTTTGGTAAATTTTCTGGTAGCACAAACATTCATTCATTCAATTTCACTAGTGTAGTTTTTGTCTTTGATGTTTACCGAAACTGTATGATTTATCTCTTTTGTACAGTTACTTTTAGTTCTACAATGCGTAATTCGTTGTTGCATTACTTATTTCTTGCACGTTCGGGTGGGTAATTAATGGATGTATTATCATAACACTACGGCTACTCGGTTGGCAACAAACTATGCCGACTGTTAAGAGATGTAATAAGAGTAAAAGAAAAAGATATTTTCGATATACCTAGATACATACTTAAAAAAATGTTGGCGAAATTTGTAATACAAATTTTTAGGGTTCCATACCTAAAAGGTAAAAAAGGAACCCTTATGGTGAAACTTCGTCTGTCTTTTTGTCTGTCACACCTACATTATATATTTCAGGAACCACTGGCGCTATCGATTTGAAACATGGAATAGTTTTATATCTTACTTACTCAACCTCATCGCAAATGCATCACGTATTCGCATAGCGTATTTTATAATGACTGTGGCGTCACCTTTTAAGTTCTGCCAGGATACCAGCACTGTGTTGTAATTTATTACGGCACAGCAATATGCTGAGGCAGCATCCTGTTTGGCCCCACACTAGTTTTTTTTTCATTTGTAATATTTCTACTTGTGTGTTGGTCAAATAAAAGTATTTCTTTTTTTTTCTTTTAAATGAAAAGAAAATATTTTGTTTTACATTTTTTTACTGGGGGTCGAAAGCGGTCATCAAAATTTCAAAGTGAGACTACTATATCGAATATCATGTGCAAGGGCTTCATTTGCACATCTCAAAAGAGATTTTTGTTTTGGTTTAAGCCATGTAGTTTTTGGCTTATAATAAAAAATGACAAAAAATACCATTCCCTTATCTCCGAAGTTGGTGGAGGGAAATATCTGAAATAATTACAAATAATACATGTGTATCTATATTTTACAGGAAAAATAAAATGATATTTCCAAAAAAAACCTCGACAAACCAACTTAGTTTTGAGTATTTTTTTCCTATCTGATATGTTAGACGCATATATACGTCCAAAAATGGTATGGAACCCACGGTGCTCGAGTCCGACTCGCACTTGACCGTTTTTTTTTGTTAGTATAATTTTAGTATAATTCTGCATAAATATTAGTATTTTTAGTACTGAAATCATATTCTTTTAGTTGATTACCTTTTTCTGAAACGGTCACACTGCCAACCAGTTAGTACAGAACCGACCGTGCAACAGACTGCTCGTTGATCCGAGCCGAGATGCCGCCGACACTATCAAAACAGCAAAAAAAGGCATTGCCTTGGCACTTACTATGGTGCCAACAGGCGTGGGTCCGGTCCCACCAAGTGTCTGGGCGTTTTATCTATATTTTCTTCTGTTGGTCGGGTGTTCTATCTATCTATCCTTTTGAGGTGGGCGTTAATAGCTGCGACACAGTTTTTAACTAATTTAGCTATTATCGTACTTATGTAAATGTTAACATATGTTTTAGTTCCAATAAAATATGATTTGATTTGATATAAAGTATGTATTCACAAAAAAAAAGTATATAAATGTATTAGTATCAGTTGTCTGGTTTCCATAGTACAGGCTCTGTCTAGTTTGGGATCAGATGACCGTGTGTGAATTGTCCCAGGATATTATATTATATTATACCTTATTATACCCATTCATTCGTTCATTCTTCGCACAGAGCGGAGCGCCTGCACGTCGTATCGCCGCAGCACTCGAGCGCATACTGCGTAGAAATCAGTCCCGATTTCGCTACACACGAGCCGACAACGCTCCCTAGACGATAATCGCCCCTAAATCGGGAGCTCGCCCGAACCGATTTCAGACCCGATTTCTAAACAATAAAAATTGGATACGATTTGCCTATACACGAGGGACGATTTAGGGTCCTCCCCACCACTGTCCCGATATTGCCACTGATTTGAGTGCCGTGTGTAGGGCTTTATAATAAATAATGTATTTTAAAAATTAATGTCGAGAGTTGTCTACAGCGGAATCGCCCAAAGGCTTTTTGATAGTCGATAAAAACTATGTAGAGTGGTCTCTGATATTCTCGGTATTTCTCAATGATTTGTTCAATTGAGTGTATGTGGTCCACAGTAAAGTACCCGTACATAATACAATAAAGTACAATAAAATACAGTAAAGTACAGTAAAATACAGTAAAATACAATAAAGCACAATAAAATACAGTAAAATACAATAAAATACAATAAAATACAGTAAAATACAATAAAATAAAATGGCGTGTCCTTTACATCAGGTAAACAAAAAAATAATATTATTTTAATTGATTTATATAAAATTTTTGGTCACAGTCTACGTATTACGTTTATTTGAATAAATTTTAGTTAAAATAAAAATTACCCCAGACTTAAGGTATATTCCCCCATTACAAAGAGTAAAATAATATATCCCCATTCCCCATTATCATATCCTATATGATAATGGGGAATGGGGATATATTATTGTGTGCCCATTATTACCTAGCAACACCAGTCTAGTCGGACAATGTACAAATTGTCGAAAAAAACAATCGAGTTTTTTATAATAATCCTTCACAGAATCTTAAGACTTATCAATGGAAAATTAAGTTAGGATCTTTATTAATTTTACTTAGTTAATATTTTCACGATTTGATTACACAATTCGGCATAATGTTTTTTTTTTTTTTGCGAGCACAAACCATCCGGTACACCTACGATACAGTTCAAGTGACACTAAACAACCAAGTCTACCAATTTAATGTTTTGGTGTACCTGATATTGTCAAGTGTTTGAACATCAAACATAATCAAAGGGTTCGGGTTTTTTTATTTAAAGTTTATGGGTAGGTAGGTACTTGTTTGTCGCTAACATTGTCGCCATATCTAGCGACAAAAGGCTCCCACACATAACTGCGATGCGGCGTGAAACAAATGAATTTTCGATACAATATTCCTGCAACTTGTATCGAAAATTCATTTGTTTCACGCCTTATCGCATCGCATCGCAGTTATGTGTGGGAGCCCAAAGTCGCTAAATTGGCGATACACACTGACAACTACGGATGATAAAAAATAATCGATTTTTATTTTAATCGATTATTATTTTCTAATTGTCGATTTTGTATTGTCGATTTTTATAATAATATTAATCGATTTTTAGTAAATCGATTGGTTTAAATGGATTTTTAGAAACGGCGGATTTTATGCGACGGATGAAAAAATCTTGCAGTAAGTTTCAATTTTATAAACAGGGCCATCTATGCGTTGGGTGAAAAATCTCGAATGAAGTTCATAAGTTTATTAAATAAAAACTACGCCATCTGTATGTATGTAGGTATCTAAGATTCTTGGTAGGAACGATGAATTCTATAAATTTGTGTGCGTCTTAGAGGAGATACCACTGGAGAGAGCATGATGCGCTAACCCCCTCTGCTAAATTTTTGGTCATATGGTCAGGTCTTTCTTTATTTGTGTGCGTGTATTTTTGAATGTGTTGCGAGTTTACTATAGTGTGGATATGCGTGAAGGTGTATCTGTGTGTGTTTACGCACCCCGCAAAAGTGCCACGAAAAATTTGTTCGGGGAATCGACGCGATACTAACTCCTTTGGTACTTTCTCTGAGGTGTGCGTATCTTTTTGAATGTGTTGCGAGTTGATTATCTCCTTGGGTACTTACTCTAAGGATACCAGTCAAAAAGACTCATTGAGTATAAGTATCGAATACTATCGAATCGTATCGAAAGGATAAGTACTCGATAGCACAAAGTATCGTATCGACACTTTTCGTGTCCACAGAACACTATTACTCAAGAGTCCGTGTCCCTACTTCATACAATCAGGGTTGCCAACTTAGGGGTTTTCCCCCCAAATTTAGGGGGGAAAAATGTGGGATTGGATTTTTTAGGGGTGTTAAATTCTTAGGGGTATTTTTAGGGATTTTTATAACTTCAATTAACTAAGTAATAAACAGTGGGCAAATGTCTCTAGTTGAAGTTTTCGATAATTTATAAATAAAGAAATTGAAAAAAATGGGGTTTCTGAATGAAATTATTTATTGATTGTTTAAAATTTATTGTTCGTTTATTGATTATATTAAATATTTTATCATTTTTAATGTATTTTTCATTTAAAAATATTTAATAAACAATATTTTTTTTTAGGGGGAATCTCTAGAAATTGTGGTGGTTTTAGGGGTTTTTGATTGGAGATTAGGGGGATAAATTTTTGAGAGTTGGTAACACTGCATACAATGCCTGCCCGTGCGGCGATAAGAATCAGGCAATAAAAGTTTATTTTACAGTATTGCTTTCGTCATTTAATATTTTGCACAAATCTACTTCACACGTACATATAAATATTTAATTTATTTTATTCAGTTCGTGCCTACGCAATTAATTTTATCGAGCTGTAAAATGAATCCAGTAACACAAGTAAGTAAATATTAATTCATCTATTTTAGAACTGTAATACCAATATTTGTGCAATCTCAACAAATATTATTTAGAAAATATTTTATTTTATTAGCTGATTAGCGAATTTTTTATATGTTACGACAGTGTGTGTACTTTGATAGACGAAACTTTCAAAGTCCAAAGTTCATTGTACGCATTGTACTGTGCTAAAAACTTATTGTAACGTATTTTGAAATTATATCAAATAATGAGTTATTGGGTTTTGGTACTATTATAAATAATTTAGCTTCTATCGGATAGCAGGCCTTTCCTTTTTAATATAAAAAAAATACTAATATAACCTTTCAAAACGAAAAACTAATGTCTTATTTTGGGAACTGGATTTATGTATGTATTAAAAATTCCGAAATATACACATACTTATAATATGGGTAAAAATCTTAATTAAGGAAAAAATATGCAGCAAAATAACAATATTTGTATTGTTGCAGTACACTGATCTGATATTTTGCAAACCCCATTGCAAAAAAGGCATGTTATAAGTTTGAGGAATATGTCCATCTGTCTGTATATTGTGGCATCTTAGCTCCCAAACGAATGGATGCATTGTTGATTAAATATTCAAAATTCGAGGTTCTGTTTGGTTGAAATAATGCTTTATACTGGCTTAACAATCTTTCAACATCACAGTATCTGACTGGACCATACTTGCACACAGCGTCCCGCAGAATTGATTTTTGCTTGACATATTGATAAGGTGAATACAGGGAATGTGCAATAAATAATGTGGGTATATCTTACAACAGAAAAATAAATATTTTGTGCATTTGGAAAGTGTTCGTACACTGTAAAAATCTTTTATTTTTTGATTTACCTACACAGTATCCAGCCAAAGATAATTAGTTAAGGTTTAATATGTCATATTCAATCTTACAAATTATCTTTGGCTGGCCACTGGTCCGCCATCACTTCTGTGTTCATATATTTATTTTTCCGATTTTAATCTTGTAAAGAAAAACAGGGTATACTTAGTGTCAAAATTATGGCAATATATGGAAAATAAACCCTAAGTACTTTTCTCGATCCAAAGGTCATGCATGATTCATGTAGAAAACAATATAGGTATTGAAATTAAAAATGTGTATTTACTTATAAATCCGGTCCCTAATCATAATAATTGTGGTTACATAATACCAATTAATATGATTTGAATGTAAAAATTCAATTAATTTATGTATATGTGTGTGCGTCAATAAGACAATTGACAATCATTTAATTTGACACTCAGTTTTAGTAACCATGTTAGAATTTATAAAAACAACATAATATTACCAAGCTCTCCAAACAAGTCCATTTTTTTTTTGTGGAGGAGTAGTATTGTTGGCCGCAGATGGGCATTACAGCTTCACCGGACAAGAGGGCGAGCGCTTTAAGCGCTCCAGCCAGAAAGGTAGCGACTAGCTCAAGGGCACCTCAGGGAGGCACGGCATCGGCTTGGGCTGCCGCTTAGAGAGTATGAGTTTACCACCGGTTCACAACGCGCCCCCACTTAGAAGAACCGGCAAGAAACTCAGCGAGGGGATGCATGTCGAAGTCGCATGCGTACGACCCTTCGGCCTCGCCGGCGAGACCGGTGTCTATGTGTACGTGTGTTTACGACTCGTGACGTCGTTGTCGGTGTTGGGTGTCCAAATAAAGGCATTATGTGCTAATTTTTTGTACATAATTATACTGTTTTATTGCTTGGGTCATGATGACTGTCATTGTATTCTATATTCTATTTGTTGGCTAAAAATTGGATCCAGTAATGACCAGTTCCTAAGGAACACCATAATTCCAACAGCTTGGACCTTTGTATAATAGAGGTGTGGTGTGGAGAAGGTTACTCCCAGATGATGCATCCTATGTCTTTTAAGAGCATATCAGCTTTGACTCTTTTTCACCTTCACAGATCTTGCAAGTATCTACAATACTTAGACATATTCTGTATAAGTGCTTGTTGGTACCAAAATGTTCATTGAATGAACTTATTAGGTGTCTTAATTAGTGATCTGTTTAGATTTTGTCATTTTACACCACAGTCCTTCCTGATAGTGTAAAGCTTGGAGTTTTTATTTTATTTAATTAATTAGATATAAAAGCAACTGTCCATTTCATCGCCTTATGGCTAGGCCTGCCTCGCGAGCCACGGCTCGGGGATTCTGCTAAAGCCTTATACGGCAATAATAATGATGAGAACTGTATTTTGCATTGTATCTATCTACAAGCATGTTAAAAAGGAAACCCTATTTCCCTTGGCACGGCATCACGCGTGAACGGCTGGACCAATTTCACTAATTCTTTTTTTGTTGTATTTCCTAATGTCAGGAGAAGTGTCTTACGAAAATAAAAGCGTGTTAAAAATAAGCAAGTTGCGCAGAAAATTACATGGGCTGAGCGGATCGGGATAGCTAGTTAATGATAATTGTGCTAGTATACCTCGCAGTTTATCACATAAGTACTTAATATGATGTTTCCAATTTTGGCGATTATTAATGACGAATCCTAGGTATGTTTGCTTTTCAACTCATTATCGTTATGGACGTTAAGTAGACATTATGAGTATGTGCTATTAGCTTAGGTTTAAAATAATTGCTATTACGACTTGAGCTTATGACAAATTTTAGAATTGGAAAAATGTATGGATTTTTCATACAAGCACTGTTATTAGAACGGAGTTCTTTATCGTACTTTCTGATGTTTGCCGGCTGAGGGGCTAGAACTAAAAAAGTGTAACAATGAAAGCGACACCGAAAACGACATAATTATTTTAGTAACGACAAATAAAAAACTGTCTTACACAGATTCAAACGCACTTAATTAAACTGTATATCAAAAATATAAGGTCTCAATTTCTTTGAAAATATTGACATGGTTGGTGTGATTATTGTATAACATAAACAACTCTCGACTTTGCTGTCCCAATAGTAGGTATATTTGTTTTTCGCAAAATTATAGTATGTGCAGTTGACTCGGTGGTCTATCTATGAGCTTGCAGTATTGTTTATTTATTTTACTATTATTATTCTTATTACTTATTTCATAAAATGTAAAAAAAATATTATTTTATAATTTTAACGTTTAAATACCCTTTTTTATTAACTGACTTAAAAAAGGAGGAGGTTCTTAATTCGTCGGTATATATTTTTTGAATTGAAAACTTCTTCAGCGGTGTTGTGCACTTTTTTGTGCAAGGTAAAAAATGTTAAACTCGCGTCAGGACACGTGACCTGACCGAAAATTCGTAAGACCTGATAGAAAATTCGTAAGACGGAGGGAGCAAATATTATTAGAATGGTCTATTGAGATTATTTTGGTTCTGAAGTAAGTTGTTGATGATACGACGTGATAATAAGTAAAGTTAACAGACGCTGTTTTACACATCCACATTTTGTTGCCACAGCCATTGTGAATTAATGTAACGATTTTCTAATTAACCTTAATGCCTTGCCATCGCTTTTTAAGGCCAAAATGGTTGTTGGCGACCTGCATCGTTGCAAACCTTTTTGGCCACTTTCATAATTAATTTATATTTCAAATTTATAGTGGAACATTTTTATATATTTTGTTTGGAAGTTTATTTTGTTTTTTTACCAGTCTGCGAATAAAAGTGCTATGACGAACACGAGCTGCGGCCCGGCTTTTAATTTATAGATTTTTCCCCGTCCTGCTTTACTGCGTTCTTTTCAATGGTCATAACTCTGTCAAATATTTACAATTTCAATGATTTATTTTATCGAACGAAGGAACCAATATAATGAATCTGTATGAATTTTATCACAACCGGATAAGAACTTCCAGGAGGAACATGAACAATATGGAGGAATTGATCTGGTGAAAACCATAAAATTGATGTTCTCCATTACATTACTCTGACAAATATGAACCAATTTCGATGATTGTTTTTTTATTCGAGAGAGTAAACTACTATAATGATTCCATGCAAATTTCATTACGACCGGATAAATTGTTCCTGAAGAAACTACGTAGATGATAATGTGATCATAACCTACCTAGATCATTTTACCGTCGTCAATGATTCAATGAAAATATCACTAAAAAGTATAAATTAAAATATTAATAAAAATATCGAACCGACTTCGAAGTTGGTGCTAAATATACACAGGTGGTACGCTAACACCAACTTCAATAATATTTAAATTATTTTATACTTTTTAGTATTATTGAAGTCGGTTCAGTTTTTTTAAAATATTTTATCCGTCTTAAAGTTTCTAGACAGAATCAGTTAATATAGCAAATAACTGTGTGGTGTTTTTTAAGGTTTTTTCTGTAAAGTAATGGCTTTCCTATAAAACTGATTAGATTTTAAATTAATTACTTACTGATATATTTTCTGTTATGACGTGACTGGTGATATGGTAATAGGCCTATAAATTGTCGTATTACAACACAGCTAACCTTCGAAACACAAAACCATAGAAAAAGATATACCACTTGTGGCTGTCACTCCTCAATTTCTAACTTTCCATACACAAGAACAAAAAATGTTAGGATGTCCGTCTCAACAAAAATAAACGGTCAAGTGCGAGTCGGACTCATACACCGAAGGTTTCATGCCTTCTTTACACCATATTAAAGTTACACACATCAAAAGTGTCTAGGGATCAACATATATTTTTGCAATAACTTTTCTCCTGATTGATATTAATTAAAATTTTCTTTAAGGATTCATCAAATAAAGTGTTTTCGTTTGTCACAGTAACGATAAACCAAGTCACCTTTGCATTAATAAAGAAATTTGCCATTTTCCTAATAAAGGGATTTTTGACATTTGAACCACTAACACAAGAGTTCGAAAAAAAGACTGAAATAACAGTTTTCTTTAAAATTTTATTGGGTAACTTAAACAATTAATAATCCGTGTTTCTACCGCGAACACTAACAACACAAGAACATCGGTTTGGCATACTCAAAATGAGTTCATCCAAATCACGCTGTGGAATGGCCGCCCATGTTCGTTGCAACAACAAAAAAAGGTCTTCTTGCGACTGGATACCCTCCATATTCGGCAGAGCTCTTCTCTGTAGCATATCCCATGCATGCTCAATCGGGTTCAAGTCTGGCGACTGAGCAGGCCAGGGCAGGACATTGATGTTAGCTGCGGCGAGAGTCTGTCTTACAACTCTTGCGGTGTGCGGTCGTGCATTATCATGCATTAACTGAAATAAGGGACCGATTTGCACTTGTAGAGGAACGATGACGTCTGATACAATCGTCTCAGCATAAATTTGAGCGTTGAGGTTGCCTCTGATCCAAATCAACTCAGTTCTTCCGCCGATCCAAATACCCGCCCATACCATGATGGTTCCACCACTATAAGGATGGACTTCCTGGCAGGATTTTAATCGCTGTTGGCGTCCAGGGGTTCTCCAGTGTCGTATACGTCTTGTATCCGGTCTCATACCAAAACGAGACTCATCAGAAAAGCACACGAAACGCCATTGTTCTTCTGCCCAATTTCTGTGTTCAAGAGCCCATTGATATCGAATCCTACGATTGTGCATTGCTATAGGTGGTACCCGTAGCGGTCTTCGGGAATGAAGGTTCACTTCATGCAAGCGGTTTCTGACTGTTTGGTCGCTAATTAAGTTCCCTGAAGAGTGATGAAGCCTCACGGCTAACATCATGGCAGTTATTGTTGGAGCTCTTCGAGTTAAGATTTGAATATATCGGTCTTGTCTCCGTGTGGTGCAGCGATACCGTCCTCCATGGCGCTCAGCCACGGTACCAGTGCTTCGGTAACGTGTCCAAAGTCGACTGATAACACTCTGACTTGTATTCAGAGCTAAAGCCACAGTACGTTGCCGGGAACCAGCTTCTATCATTCCCACGGCTCTGAGCATTTCTTCCCTGCTTAAATGACGTCGCCGCTCCATAATAACGTTGGTTTTAATCAGTAGTAGGGAAACAGTAGCACTAATAATGTCTTCAATGCGTTGTATGTTTTTATAGGGAAAATATTGACAGCTGATTTTCATCTTTTACTCGAATTTGATTCACAGTTCCTGATTCAAATTATGAAATGCACCAAAAAGGATCCATATAAATTTATAAAATCATAAATTTATTACAAAGCCACATCTCAATCTCAAGAAATCCGCTTAAAAATGCTTGATCCCTAGACACTTTTGATGTGTGTATTTTACTATCCGTCTAATCTAATACCTCAGATAGCAAAAAAAAACAACCGCGTTTGGGTTTGTTTGTTGTTTGGAGGAGTTTGTTTGTCGAGGTTTTTTTAGGATTAAAAAAACTCTGTACTACTTAGAAACATATTTTTTATTTTTCCTGTAATATATAGTTATACTTACCTCTATTATCAATAATTATTTCAGATTTTTCCCTCCACAAACCTCAGAGATACTATGAAAATCAGACAACCGATACTAATAATGGTATTTTTGGAATGGTATTTTTTTATATTTTTTATTATAATCAAAAAATTACGTGACATAGGTTGGGTATGCAAGATCTAAAACTATTCTAAGTTTCACATCCATAGCACCAGTGGTTCCTGAAATATATTTATATATCTATATTTATTTATTATTTTTCTATAAAAATGTACAAATAACTCTTACTCTAAATACAAGGAACAGATATAATAACTAAGTTGTGTGTGTAAGAGTAGCGTTGAAGGCTGTACTAGTATAAACTGTGCTACAGCCTTCGGTGCCTTCCGCCCAAGCTAATCCAGTCTAAGTATTTAGATAAATCTATATAAGTTAATCATGAATGTACCTATATAATTAGGTATAGGTAAAACGGGCTGGTTTCCGCAGCTCCACGTCAAAGCGCGTATTTTGCGTGACCTATATATAACAAAAGGACCTATATAATTAACAAAAGGTTTAAACATGCATAAAATATAAAATAGACACTTGTAAAGATAAGAAGTGTGTGTGTGAGTGTATATGTGTGTGGTAAGGTGGGGCTGTGTAAGTGGAGAGCTAAACTCTCATTTCAATTCCAATAATTTCCCCTGTTTCAGATAAACTAAGTTTTGAAGCAATTATTGAATTTTATTTTTACATTGATATTGACAGTGGATAAATGTGAATTACTTTATTGGCACGATTGTATAAGTGGCTACCAATTACATAATATTGGCGTCGTGCAAGCAAGGGCATAAGGGTACCTTTTTAACCCCCGACCAAAAACGAGGGGAGTTATAAGTTAGAAGCCTATGTCCGGAAGTCTGTCTGTCTGTATGTATGTCTGTCTGTGGCATTGTAGCGGTCCAACCACTGAACGGATTTGAATGCGGTTTTTTTTTATTTGAAAGCTAGTTGAAGCGAGATGGTTCTTAGCTATGTTTCATGAAAATCGGTTCAGCCGTTTGAAGACCTCTTTTCAAGAATCAACTTTTTTCCGAGTCGAGGTAGGGATATTTTGTATACAATAGACATTTTTCATTACTTCTATTAGTCCGAAAGATCTGAAATTATATCAAGAACATATCTATCCGATGAAACTAAATAAAATGGTAACCTTCACCAGGGTCTGATGATGATAAGCAAGAAGGTGGTAACATCTCGGCACCAATACCCACCGAGTTTGGGTACGTTAGGTAGGTATTGACGAGTAGTTGATAGAAAAATGGTGATCAGGGTTTGATGATGGAGCAGGAACGTGGTCACGGGATCTCTGCACTAATAAACACAGACCCACCGACTTTGGATTCGTTGGATAGGTTGTTGAGAGTAGTAAGCAGGAAGGTGGCAACAGGAACTCGGCTTTATTAAATGTAGGGCCCACCAAATTCTGTGGTTAAATCTTGACGAGTAGTTAGGTACTGATCAGGGTCTGATCATAGCACAGGAAAGTCATTTTAAGAGCTCGTTTACCTATATCGGGGATTTTTTTTTAATGTTAAATTTATACTTGTTTACCTTGTAGGTATGGAAACCCAAATGTAACGCGCTGCGGTTGTAGCCACTCCACCAACCTTCCGTAGGACGAAAATCAGAATTTCGAGAACCAAAATGTAAATTGAATCAATGTCATTGAATCAACAACTAAAAAAGTAGCCAAAAATAATGTTTGATGTAGAAATCGAATCGTTGATTAAGAACATAATGTTTTTTGTACAAAAATGACAAACACGCATTATGTACAAAAAAAAGTAAACGTAAGATTTATTAATATTATGTCTGACCGGACTGACCTGACCATCGTCCTTTTGACCTTTTAATTAGACTGTCTTTCTTGTTTTATATACAGAGTGGTACGACGAACGGGACACGGAGTGGAAATACATTTTCAATAATAAAGATATCAAAATTAATTTAAAGGAAACATTATTATTGACGGGCCCGTTGGTCTAGTGGTTAGTGACCCTGTCCGCTAACCGATGGGTCGTGGGTTCGATTCCCACCAAGTGTCTGGGTGTTATTTATCTATTTAAGTATGTATTTACAAAAAAAATGTATATAAGTATTAGTATCAGTTGTCTGGTTTCCATAGTACAGGCTCTGGCTAGTTTGGGATTAGATGACCGTGTGTGGATTGTCCCAAGATATTATTATTATTATATTTTATTAAATAATGATAACCGAATTCTAACATTTAGAGATAAAATAGTGGCTATTTTATTGAACAAATCGCTAAGTATAAAATCTCTCGAATAAAAATATAATAAATATACTTAATAATATTCTGGGATCATCAAATATCAGTCATCTGAACCGAAACTAGGCAGAGCTTGTACTATGGAAATCATACAACTGATACTAATACTTACATACTATTTTTTAAATACCTACTCAAATAGATAAATAACACCCAGACACTATCGGGTAGAGGCCAGGCTGTCCGTTAGACCAAACTGCCCGGCCCGTCCCGAATAAACATTGTATCTAGTATTAAAGAAGACCTTTGAGTTTCCTATTTAATTATTTTTTTTACTTATAGCATCAATGGCAAACATTAATTAGGTGGGGTTGCAGGGACGCACTAGCTTATTATTTATTTATTTAAAAGATTATCCATAAGTTATGAACAATAAATGCAATTAATGATAATACCAGCCAGCCCTTGTATTTTTTTTTTTTTGGGAATTATAGACGCTGTTGGCCACAGATGGCCATTGCAGCTTCACCGGACAATAGGAGGCGAGCGCTTAAAGCGCTCTAGCCTTTACGGCAGAAGTAGCGACGAGCTCAAGGGCACCTCAGGGAGGCACGGCCTCGGCTTGGGCTGTCGCTTAAGAGAGGGCTGAGTTTACCACCGGTTCACAACGCGCCAGTCCCTTGTTTATGTCCCACTGTTAGGGAAGGCAATAAATGCAATTGTACAACATTTATTGCAAGAGTTTCTAGCTATTAATGTTATATTTGTCGGTGAGTGAAAACGAAAGAGCATATGGCGTAATCGGAAGCAATTACCGCGAGGGAACGCCGTGGGGGATTAGGTGCGCTTGATAACGGATCATTGGAGACAGCGGGCGATCGCCATCTTAGCGAAAAACAGTAGCCGCCCCTGGATGCGCAGAGTGGATCGTTGCCAGCACCACCCTTCCTATCATTAAGGATGCATTACTATAATAACATATAAATATAACAATATGATATAATAAGGGCTGAGATCCCACTTCAGATGTCGCTGAATGCCGATCGTCTTCTGATAACGAAGGATTTAAAATCTTAATAATAGCGGTCAAGGCATGAGATAGTTTCCCGCTAATCGGCAACGATCCATAAAAAAATCGCTTCACGCTTCCAGATACGAGGACTGTTTTTACCGAGATTTGTTACATTGACGCAACTGATTCTATTATCATACATCATAAATAATGCAATATATTCTATTATTTTGATATTGGATACAAGTTGGTTGGTGGTAAGCAAGGCCAGTGATGTCGTCGAGCGCCCGCCTCCTGGTACCTCCGCGGTACTTGTCTCTGACAGTCAAACCGCTTTTCACTAATCGACTTAATATTATACATTGTAGCTTTGAAAAAAATATATATATATCAGGACAGTAATATTATAACCTAATATACTCAATTTGTTTTTCAGATTGTACGCGCCACACTACCTATTTACAGAAAACTGTCCACAACTGCAGTTGTGGCTGCTGCTCCGAAACCCATTCCTACTACTGGATATTGCTTTGGTATAAATTTAACAGTTTTTAGTTAATAAAAATAATAATGATGATTATTGATGATAATAATAATAATTTCCCCCGTGTCAAATAACACCTACGCATCCAAAATGGCAGAAATTATGCTGAGTAACTGTGAAAAGATGCACACCTTTCACATTGACGTCTGAATCTTTTCAGACCACCCTCGTATATTAAAGTCGGGGCTAAGCATAGTGTGCCTACTAACAACACCAGAACTACTGGCTCTAAATAAACTAGTTTATTTTTTCTATAAATCCTTAGTTTATATTTGTATCTACTGATGGAAAGAATATGGAGAAAATTTATTGGACAGAATTTACCTAAAATAGAAATAATTAATCTGACTTTACTAGTTATTATTTCTGCTACCTATATGCAGACTAATCATGCAGTCTAATGTTTCCCTACTATCTAATCTCCTTATAATTGTGAATTTGAGGTCAATACGAAGTTTATAGATTAAACCTGATTACGTTCTTCGTGTAATAAATAATATAGATTATTCAAAACTCATAGTTGGTAAATGAACGTTCTATACGTGCTGTTTAAATCGTATCGAACTGGGCTGATTATTATTACCCACATGAGATATTGTCCTGTGTGAATATCTGTCGGGCATAGGTAATACATGTAATATGTATAGGATGGGAAGATTTTCATGTTTTAGAAAACTTTTTCTCCCTTTTACCTCATGAACGTCGTGTACGTATCTAATTATTTTAAGAATTTCTTCGACAGTATGACGTAATACATATTTTGTTACCCATACAAAATTAGTCGTACGATGTCCCTAGTGTCTGTAAGGGTGGCTTTCTAAAACTTCCTCCCTTATTACGTCCTTATTGATTTTGTTTAAAGAGTCATAGGTTCTATTCCCCGACGCACACAGTTCTTGTTGTACAGTCACAAGCATAAATATATTACCATGGACAGTTCGCCAAAAATATCTAATTTCATGATTCATTCATTAATTTCTGATCCCAACATGATGGCAAAAATATGTGATCATTTATAAAAGCATATACATGTAGCAGCAGATATATCTGACATCAAAGTAACACCAAAACTATCTGACAACACATGCGATGCAAAAATATAGCATGCCGCATTGACTTCAAAAATATGAGCCACCTATTAGAATGCAAAAATATCTGACATTTCTTGCGTTATAAACATCACGCTGACGCTGACAGCATAAACATCTGATGTTTCGAGCCATTTTTCTTCTATATCGCAATAAGTTCCGCTCATTTTGCAAAAACATGTGATGTAGCAATGGCAGCATAAACATCTGACAAAATGTTTCGAGTCATTTTTCTTCTATATCGCAATAAGTTCCGCTCATTTTGCAAAAACATGTGATGTAACACTGGCAGCATAAATATCTGACACCTGACCCTAATAATTTGAGTTATTTTATTCTGTTCTTTATTAATAATAAGTTCATTTGTATATAATTATTTTGTTTTTATTTACTATACTCGCGCAATTTTCAGAAACTACTAGAACCGATTTAAAAATATTTGTGATTTAGATAGGGATTAGGTAGGTATAGGTTCAGAATTTGAATCACAATACAGGAATTTGAAAATAATAAGCAATCAAGTAATAATTTTCTTTATTAAAATAAAAACGATCCATGTTGTCTATATTAATGGAAGATTTATTAAATCACACTAGCAGAAAAATATTTTTTTTTAACTTTTTTTGTTCAACATAAGCTAGTGCTCGTGTCCTTGTTATAAACGAAGAGGTAAATCGTTTAGTCCGGACTGAAGGCACTTTTACTTGGTAAATAATAATAATATTCTGGGACAATCCACACACGGTCATCTGATCCCAAACTAGGCAGAGCCTGTACTATGGAATACTATGGATATATCACACAGCTGATATTAATATATATACTTATTTTTGTAAATACATACTTATATAGATTAAATACCCAGACACTTGGTGGGAATCGAACCCACGACCTTGCGGTTGGTCAGCGGATAGGGTGTCTAACCACTAGATCAACAGGCCCGCCAACAACAACAATAACAAGATCACAAACACACAATACATACAATAACAAGAATTTAACTATAACATAATTTTTTTTTTTTTTTTTTTTTTTTTTTCTAATGATGTTCCCTTGTGGCAACACCATATAAATTACAATCTAGCTTAATGGCTAATTAGCAATTTTACTTTAACCTAAACGAATAAATTATATTAGATTAAGAATGTGTCCAATGGCACTTTTCTTATTGTCTCTATTAAGGCGAAGACACTTTGTTATTGTGTTCTACACTGCACTATACTGCACTAATTTAACACTTAAACTAACTCAAAAGGTTTTGTTCTTTTCAGTCTTCTCACTATGTCCGTGTTGTCGAGGAGCTGGATAGCCTCGACATTCACATGATGATGAAGCCGACGCTCATGAGCTTCAGCGTAGTCCTTGATAACTTTGGCTACGAAGTCCAATTTGAGGTCCCGATGGAGGTCGTTTGTTCTTATGTACCAGGGCGCATTTACAATTCCTCTGAGTACTTTATTCTGGAACCGTTGTATTGTGTTTGCATTGCTTTGTTTGGTACAGCCCCACAGCTGTATACCATAAGTCCATACTGGCATTAGGACTTGTTTGTACAGGAGTATTTTGTTTTGCACTGACAGCACGGAGTGTTTACCGAGAAGCCAGTGCATTTTCTTGTAGCGAAGGCCTAACTCTTCGCGTTTCTTTTTGACATGAGCCTTCCAGCGAAGCTTTGTATCGAGTGTCATGCCAAGGTATTTGGCGGTATTCTCATAGGGTATAACACGATTGTTTATGTATACCGGATGGTAGATTGATTTTTTATTGGTGAAATCAATATGAACTGACTTGGATTCATTGAGTTTTATTCGCCACTTTTTTGTCCAGTTACATATGGTGTTTACGGCAATTTGAACATTTTCCACTGCTTCCGCGTGTGTAACACCTGTGGCCATAATGGCCGTGTCATCAGCAAAGGTTGCAATGGTGTTGTTTTCTAGCGTTGGAATATCACAGGTGTATAGTAAGTACAGGACCGGACCTAACACACTTCCTTGTGGTACTCCAGCTTTGATGTGCTTAAGATCAGAATAAGAATCTTCCTGTCTTACTCTGAACATTCTTTCTGATATGTAAGACTCCAAGATATCGGAGAAATTCTTTGGTAACATCTTTCTTAATTTATATATGAGACCTTGATGCCACACCTTATCGAATGCTTGGGCTACATCTAGGAAAACTGTAGAGCAAACTTTTTTTTCTTCTAACGTTTTTTCAATAATATTAGTAATTCTATGAACTTGGTCTATAGTTGAGTGCTTTGCCCTGAATCCAAACTGATAGTCAGGAATAAGATGTTTGTCTTCTATAATTGGTTTTAAACGTCTCAATAATAGCTTTTCGAATAATTTTGACATTATTGGCAACAGCGAAATCGGCCTGTATGAAGTTGCTTCATTTGGTGGTTTACCAGGTTTTGGTATCATAATAACTTCAGCCACTTTCCACATATCGGGCACGTATTTTAATCTAAACGAAGCATTTATAAGTGTTGTGAGTTTCACTATTGCTTTACGAGGAAGATTGCTGAGGACTTCCCCGGTGATGAGATCATAACCTGGGGATTTTTTCTTGTTTAGAAGTTGAATTTCCTTGTGTACTTCTTTTGGTGTAGTGAGTCTCAAATCAGCATCATCGTCTTCTATTATTGCATCAAGAGTAATCTCATTTTCAGGCTGATTTGGATGAAAAATTTCTTCTAAATGATTTGCAAATCTAATTGCTTTTTGCTGATTATTTATAGCCCACTGCCCGTTCATTTCCTTAATTGGGGGAATATGCGTGATGGGTTTTTTTAAACTTTTAGTGGCTTTCCACAGTGAATAATCGGTTGTACGATCACTCGTTAGCTGTGTAAGGTAAATATGAGTGGATTTGTCACGAAATTTCTGAATTTCCCTACTTAACTGCTTTGTTAGTTTGTTTAAAACTGTTTTGTCGAGTGGATATCTAGTCCTTTGCCACCTCTGCCTTTGTCTTCTCTTTTCAATTATAATGTTTCGGATTTCTATTGGGTAATTTATGATTTCGGATTTCTTTTTTAAAGCGGGTGTGTTTTTCCAAGCACACTGTTGGATATTTGTTACAAAACTCTTTACTTCTAATTCTAATTGTTGTGGCGTTTTCAGGGGCACTTTTAAGATCACTGCGGAATCCAAATCGTGCTTGAAACTCTCCCAGTCGGTATATTTATTGACTAAAGTTACATGGTTTTCTCTATATATACTGTTTTCATGAATAGTTACTATAATAGGTGAATGGTCTGAACTCATATCGTAACCATCTTCAATAGAAAGATAGTTTAACGATATGTTTTTATAAATGAAAAAATCAATTAGATCAGGAATTTTCTGTAGATCTGTAGGCCAGTAGGTTGGCTTCCCCGTTGATATTGTGTCACATTTCGTATTTCTAATTGCATGCAATAGTTCTTTACCTTTAGTTGTAGTAAGTCTAGATCCCCAATAGGTATTCTTCGCATTGAAATCACCTCCAAGGACGAACCTGTTGCCAAGTTGTTTTAAAAGGTTTTCATACTGCGCTGCTTTTATTGAGTACCGTGGTGGACAGTATATTGATGATATGGTGACCGGATACCGTTTTGTCTTGACACATACGGCCACAGCTTGAATTTCACGTTGTTCGTGTTTATACATCTCATAATGATAGATACCTTCCTTTATTATGACGGCGCTGCCTCCTCTAGCTTTATTGTCCGGGTGCAGTGCGTGATAGATTTTATATCCTTTTATTTGTATATAGGTTTCGTTTGTGAAGTGTGACTCGGATATAAGGCACACATCGATATCTTTTGTGTTTAGGATGACTTCTAACTCATGTTGATGCTGACGTAATCCGTTAGCATTCCATGCCATAATTTTTAGATAGGTATCCATCATTTTTGTTTAGTAATAGCTACTTTGGTGCTATTTTCCAGTTTTTTAAGCCTTTCGTCGAAAGATGTAATGACGCTTAAGATTTTGTTTAGTTTTTCATCTAAATGGGATGTATGCTGTGTCTGTGCCTGTTGCTGTGGCCGTGTGGCCTGTGTGCCTTTTGTTATCTGAGCAAAAGACAGATTTTTGGTAACAGGTTTGCTCTGTATCTTTCTGCCGGTGTTAATGCGTGGGGCCTCATGAGCAGGGGCTTTGTGCTTGTTTACTGCTTTATTTTTTAACTGCTGCAGTTCCTTGGCTACTATGCATCCGCGGTAGCTAGCGGGGTGTGCTTCGCCACAGTGGACACATTTTGGTTTAGTTTCTGCAGGTTTTTTGCAGTCTTTTGTCAGGTGCTTTCCGGTACATTTCACACACCTGGGCTCTCTAGAGCAATACCTCTGAGTGTGTCCGTACGCTTGACACCTTTTGCATTGAGGTATCAATTTAGATGCTTTGATAGGTTGTATGTCTACTTTACATCCGAGAATAGACTTTATGGTATAAATTTTGTTAATGTCTTCACCTTTGCTGAATGAAAGCATAAACATGTTTAGAGGTTCTTTAGTCCTCCAATTAAGTTTATTAGTTACCTCTTGGATCTTGTAGCCTTTCGATGTTAGGTCTTCCATTATTCTGACGGGATCGCAAGAAAAGTGTAAGTTTTTCACCATCACTCTGACTGGTCTATCCTGCTTATTCTCGTAAGAATACCAGTGGCATTCGCTTTCTAAGAGTAGCTTTGTAATAGCCCTGTACGTGTCCTCGTTATTTGCGTTTACTTTAACGCTGTCCCCTTTTTGCATTTTAATTAAAAATGTGTCACTGGATATAGTCGGTGTTAGAAAGTCGTAGAACTTTTGGTAGTTTTTAACCTGTTCCACGATGATAGGAGGTGGCTGGGGAGCCTTTTTCTCTTTCTGTGTCTTTTTTTCGTTTTCGCTGGAGCTGGCTCCTTGTTGTTGCAGTGGTGATAGTGATTGGTTCAGCTTCCTTTTCTTCCGACTCTGCTGACGAATCCACTCAGTTTCTTTTGCTAGCTCCTCTTCATCGGTCTCATATTGGACTTCTACGGAGGTTTTCTCGGTAGCCGTGGTATCTTTAGCTTGAGATACATTGTTCTTCTCTTGGTAGTGCTCCAGTTGTTGCTGGAGCGCTTCAATTTTGCAATGTAAGTCCTTCACTAAACTTTGAAGTTTCTTACATTCAGCTTGTTCCTCAACGAAACGTTCATACAAAAGATGTTCCGTTTCTGTTTGAAGCCTAACTGTATTTTGCAAAGCCATTTTAAATCAAATATTAAAATGTAACTTCGCCTTAACTATATTTAAACACATTGTTGTGATTCACCACTTATTGTAGTAATCTGGGTCATCGCGGCGACCGGTGACGATTACTCGCGACAGTGTTTTTGCTGCGTCAGCGCTTTACCCGAGTGCGGACTAGGGCGAAGGCAACGCAGCCGTTCTTCGCGGATGCTGAACAAACACCTATAACATAATGATTTCTGATATTTACGCGAATACTACACATTGAAATGTTCTGGATCGCTCCCGCCATTATATTAGGTTTGACAAACCACAAATCCTCGTAAAAGAACGGCGATTCCTGCCAAGGATGATTCGTGAGGCTATTGAAATTAAAAAAAACATCAAAATTTCAATACAGAAGATGGCTGGGTGCTTCCACCAGCTTGGGATCCCGAGATAAATATAATCAAATCCAAAGACAAGCATTCCACTCCAAGACTTCAAGATACTGTAAGATCTTTCTGCGTAGATCGGACTAACAATAATAATTAGAAGACCTGAGGGTACCCGAAGACAACTATGACGTATGGACAGCTACCATCTCAGTCCGCCCGTGACCATGAATGCTGTAAAGTATTCGAAACGTCGGGTAATTAAAATCATAAATAAACCGTAAAATTAGTTTCATTTCCATTTAACTATAAAGTTTTATTTAGTGGGTATTTCGATATTTGTTCACTTTGATTAGTTCTCGCTACTTACCGTACCTATCATTTACGTTTACGTAATAGCGACACAGCGACACTTCTTGAAAATTGCGCGAGAATAGTAAATAAAATCATAGTAATAATATACAAATGAACTTACCTATTAATAATAAAATAACTCAAATTATTATGGTCAGGTGTCAGATATTTATGCAGCCAGTGCTACATCACATCTTTTTGCAAAAATGAGCGGAACTTATTGCGATATACAAGAAATATGGCTCGAAACATTTTGTTAGATGTTTATGCTGTCAGCGTCAGCGTGATGTTTATAACGCAAGAAATGTCAGATATTTTTGCATTCTAATAGGTGGCTCATATTTTTGAAGTCAATGCGGCATGCTATATTTTTGCATCGCATGTGTTGTCAGATAGTTTTGGTGTTACTTTGATGTCAGATATATCTGCTGCTACATTATATGCTTTTATAAATGATCCCATATTTTTGCCGTTATGTTGAGATCAGAAATTAATGAATGAATCATGTAATTAGATATTTTTGGCGAACTGTCCATGGTAATATATTTATGCTTGTGACTGTACGTATAGCATTAAGAAATGATATTAAATAATTATATACTCTAAAAAGAGCCTGGTTCAAACTGTATCGCTGTCTCTGTACTCATACCTTTAATTTCTACAGTTTTTACGGCTACAGGTACCGACCGACGCGTGACATGATCTCAGTATTGACTTATCAGAAAAAAAACCTTAGACGTTCAACAAATTACCTCGTGCTGCTCCTACCTACACTTCCCGTCCATTCGGGCAGGCGCCCTTCAGCTACAACCTACAACCCCAACTCGTCCGACTGTATTAAGAGTTTACGAGAAGTTAAGATTAATGAAACTGGGTATATTGTAGTAACCCGGCTTAATTCCTAATTGTGTGTATTGCAGAGCTTACCGATGAGCAGAAAGCGTTGCAGGAGCTCGCCCGTAAATTCACAAAAGAAGAAATAATCCCCGTGGCTGCACAGTACGACAAGTCCGGCGAGTACCCATGGCCCATCGTCAAGAAGGCATGGGAGGTTGGACTTATGAATGGACATATCCCGGAGCACTGCGGTAATAATATCTACTATATCTGTGTAATATGCTTATTCATTACCCATACATCAGCCACCCACCAACCCACCCCTTTATATCAGAAATTATAATTATTTCTTTATTAAGAGTAAAATGCTGACACATAATAATCAGAGATGCAGTGAAATCAATCAATTGTTATGCCGTCTTACAGGAGGATTAGGTTTTGGAACATTGGAAGCGTCTTTACTTACCGAAGAATTTGCTTTCGGATGTTCCGGGATAATGGCGGCATTGTTTATCACCGATGTCGGAGTGAGCGCGCTTTTACAAAGTTTTTGTTTTAAAATATTTTTTACGGTAGATGAGGTAAATGCATGCGACCGACGAAACTAGCGATTTTGAAAGTGTGGACACACCGTTATTTTGAATTTGTTCGAAGTACATTTTTATTTATATGCTTAGCTTGCTTTTACTCGCGGCATCGCTCGCGTGCATTCAATAAACGTATTGCCCAAACGTAGAAATCCGTCAAACTATTGTTAAGGTGTATTGGTGTATCTAGTTATACACATCCTGCACCCTATTTATGCACTTATATAATATTTCTATGGAATTTATAAGAATCGGGAAGTTAATTATTAATTTCGGTCTCTAGATGTAGGCCTCTTTTCCATATGAGTAAGGTACTCGTGTGCCTTGTATATGTTAGGCCTCTTGAGCAATTGACCATGCAGATATGAAACGCATTTAAATTTTTGTGGTAATGATACCACATGGTAATGGTAATGATGCTCTATCTGCTGCAGAGTGCAAGATATTTTGCTTGCGTGTGTTACTTTTTGGTGTCGGTATAGTCTACCATCCGAAGAACATCCTGCAAGCCTCATCCCTCGTCATAGGTTTCACTAAGCGACATGAGTACCTAGCTAGTTAGTAGCGTCACTCGATACTACGTTACATAAATAATAAAATGATAATCTGCGTCAGACCCTAACAATAGCCAGAAACGTTAGAATGAGTTGTCGTGGGAATTAGGAATCCTAACAATGGCAATGCTATCTAAGCATTTACAAAGAGCAGCACCTTTTCTTTATTTGTATTTGTAAACCTTGCGGAAGCTTACCTACTGCTTAGATTTAGACGGCGGCAACTGTTTTTAAATTTCTGTCAAAAGGAGGAAAATTCTTCCATTGCAACTAGTTGCGAAACATAGTTGCGATGGCGGCCGAAAGGACCTTTTCGTACTCTGTGATCAAAGTGAATAGCCAAATGTCGATTTTGAAACGGTTGCTTTCAAGTTGTAATTTAGTGATAAAAACAGTCTTCTTAAGCGACTCCTCCCTAATGTGCTCTTGAGCTATTCGCTCTCAAATGCTTGTATACTTGAATACCGAGAAAAAAAGATATCTACACACACAAAACTGGTTAAAAACGTTATGACATCAAAGCGGTTGATCATCATCTTATGAACTCGAATGATGAAAAAATACTTAGCAGATGTAGGGTACAGCGGGAATGTCGACTTAAATAGTACCTACACCGTACAGATCATGGAAATCAAATAACCTCCTTAGCCTTCGAGTTGTGTTATGTTTCTGCAGCGTGTGAGGTAGCCGGCAGGCAGAATCACTGCCTGCCTGACGGTTTTCCACCTAACAAATGCTATATACTTTTATAATCTGGAAGAGTATAAACTCACCATTGATGCTGAAACGCATTCGAAACGTCAGAAAGTTAAAATCTAAAATAAATCAAGATTTTGTTTTTAATAATTGTTTCCTGAAAGTTTATTTTTAAATTATTCCCTAATTAAAAATAATATCAGACTCATTATGCTATATAAGAATAAGTACAAGATATTTCAGGGGGTGTGGGAAACCTTGGTGTGTTCGACGAATGCATTATGGCGGAAGAGTTCGCTTTCGGGTGTACGGGCATAACCACCGCTGTAGGAGGCACAAATCTAGGCGTGAGTTATATAACATTACATTTTTTAATTGGCCAAGCGTAGTTCTTTTTGGGGTGCCATTAACGTTAAAATCTTAAATATTTCCATGTTTTCTAACTGAAAAATTTCAAGGAACTATTTAAAGTGTAGATAAAAATCTGTTACAAAAATTCTAGGAAAAAATTCAAAATACTATGTTCTACTGGACTAAGAGCCCGTGATCCTCAGACCTTCGTCATTATGAGTAAGAAACTTTCAGCTTTTATAACGAAGGTCTGGCTATCATATGGGCTCTTGGTCTAATAAGGGTGTCTGGCGAGGGGTTGCCACGGTACTGATTGTCTGGCAATGGGTTAGATCGTTTCCACTAGAATCTATCTAGAAGAAAATATGAAAAGAAATAGTTTAATAATAAACGAATTTAGGCTGATAAATAATGTTTAATAACCTTTGTTACTTATTATTAGCCAAAACACTATGATCTAAACTTCATAGTAGGCCATCTTTCCTACCTGTGCTTGGGGCATGCGCTGAGAAACTTTGAGCTTTTATAAAGTAACGAAGGTCTGGAAGGACGGAAGAAATTGTGATCAATACATACATATACCTACACGTTATCATAATTGATGTAACTTTCGTGATCGGCATGCTTTTCTGATAAGTTTATATTAAAAAACGTCTGCGCCAAACCAAAAATTAATGGAGATTATGCGCAGTCTTCAGTAATATGATGCATTTATTCAGGTATTGTAATGCGCATAATATCCGATATTCATTGAATTTCTAAGTTACCGGTTACATTGTTACCCGACTTCGAAGAAGCAAGGTTAATGAGTTCAATAGCCTATGCACCTATAAATATGTATACTTACTATGTGTCTATTTACCAAATATGTTGTGATATGTCTTAACAGTAAGAATATTGCTATATTTTGTTTAAAAATATATCAGTTAAAAAAAGAGGCAAATAAATAATTTATAAAAACCCGATTTTTTCAAATGACATGTCTTTTGATTCATTTTGATCAAAATAATAGCATATTAGTACATTCTACAATACGAAACGCTAGAAAATAGAAAACCAAATGTATGGAAATGACAGTACTCTGTTCGCTAAGTTACATAAAGAGATAATAATATGTCAGACCTTGTGTCAAGTAACATGATAACAATACTGCTAATAGATCCTTACAGTCAAACCGAATGACGGTTTTGTAGGACAATATGTAATGATACCAATTTTTTGAAAGTAATCTATATATATAAAAGGATAAGTCCTGACTGACTGATTGACAGACAACGCACAGCCTAAACCGCTTGCCCTAGAGACTTGAAATTTGGAGAGTAGATTCTTCACAATACGTAACCGCACACTAAGAACGGAATTTTCAAAATTCACATCGGTAGGGGTCCAAAAAGGGGGTTTTATAGTTTATAAAAACGGGTGGTACCAGAACCTTGAAATTGAACACGTAGATTCCTTAAAGAAAATAAAGAGTTACCTGTCTTAGCATTTTTCCAAACAAAATATATAGAAGAAGATACAGGACCACAAACTTACAAAAAATATTATTTGAATTTTTTTTTCATAATTCTCACGGTTTTTCGACACAAAATGTAAGAGTATTAATAGGACGAAGTTGAGTTTGAGAAATTTTGAGGGTCTCAAGGTCAAAATGGGACCCAAAGTCAAAATCTCGAGTGTGATGTCTTTTAAAAGGTAAATGAAATACGTTTTTCATGATAAATATGTGGGATATTTCAGGGACAAAAAATGGGTTACTATAAAAATAACGTTATCATCATCATCAATCAAATATATATAAAAGGATAAGTCCTGAAAAAAACTGATTGACAGACAACGCACAGCCTAAACCGGTGGCCCTAGAGACTTGAAATTTGGGAGGTGTATAAATTCTTCACAATACGTAAACGTACACTAAGAACGGAATTTTCAAAATTCGCATCCTAAGGGGTCCAAATAGGGGGTTTTATAAAAAAATCGTTATAATTCATGAATGGTTGGTACTAGAGCCTTGAATTTTCACACGCATACGCCTCAAATAAAATAAACAATTACGTATTTTTGCATTTCTCGAAAGTCACAGGACCTCAATTTCGGTAATAAAAAAAAATATTTTACCATTTCTTAACACCTATCACTGTTTTCCGATACAATATGAAAGAGTATTATTAGGACGAAGTCAGATTTAAGAAATTATGAGGGTCTTAAGGTCAAAATAGGACCCCTAAGTTAAAAATCTCGCGTATGGTGTCTTTTAAAAGGTAATTGAAAACCGTTTTTAGGGTTTCATACCTAAAAGGTAAAAAAGGAACCCTTATGGTCTGAATTCGTCTGTCTGTCTGTCTGTCACACCTATAAATTTCAGGATCAGCTGACGCTACCGATTTGAAGCTTGGTACATTTTTCGATCTTTCTTACCCAACCTCATCACAAATGAAAAAAAAAAAATTTTTGTTTTAGTTTTTTTAAAGTTGAAATGGATCATCAAAATTTCAAAGTGTGACTACTATATCGAGTGGGATATCATATGAAAGAGCTTCATTAGCACATCTCAAAACACATTTTTATTTTGGTTTATATTACGTAGTTTCTGGCTGATAATCAAAAATGTAAAAAAATACCACCAAAAATACCCCCCTTATCTCCGAAGTTTGTGGAGGGAAAAATCTGAAATAATTATGGGTAATAATTATAATATCATCATCATCATCATCATCATCACCAGCCGGAAGACGTCCACTGCTGAACAAAGGCCTCCCCCTTAGACCGCCACAATGAACGACAATTTGCTATTTGCATCCACCGGTTTCCTGCGACGCGAACAATGTCGTCGGTCCACCTAGTGGGAGGCCTGCCTACGCTGCGTCTTCCGGTTCGTGGTCGCCACTCGAGAACCTTTCTTCCCCAACGGTTATCGGTTCTTCGAGCGATGTGGCCGGCCCACTGCCACTTCAACTTGCATATTCTACGAGCTATGTCGGTGACTTTGGTTCTTCGGCGAATCTCCTCATTCCGGATTCTGTCGCGCAAAGAAACTCCGAGCATAGCTCTCTCCATAGCTCGTTGTGTGACTCTGAGCTTCTCCAAAAGGCCAGCTGTTAGAGACCACGTGTCAGTACCATATGTCATCACTGGCAACACACACTGGTTAAAAACCTTTGTCTTCAGGCACTGCGGAATTTCTGATGAGAAGATGTCACGTAGTTTCCCGAACGCTGCCCATCCGAGTTGGATTCTTCGGGCGACCTCTTTGTCGAAGTTGGACCGACCTAACTGGATAGTTTGTCCTAGGTATACGTAGTGGTCAACAACTTCGAGTGTAACGTTCCCAACAACTACCGGTACGGGTGCAACATGGACATTAGACATGATCTTCGTCTTGTCCATGTTCATTTTAAGACCCACCTGTTGGGAAACGCTACTGAGGTCGCTGAGCATCGTATTGAGGTCCTCCAGCGATTCTGCCATAATGACTATATCATCGGCAAAACGAAGGTGAGTGATGTATTCGCCATTGATGTTGATGCCGAATCCGTACCAGTCCAAGAGCTTGAAAACGTCCTCCAATGCGTTCGTGAACAGTTTCGGAGAAATAACGTCTCCCTGTCTCACGCCCCGCTGCAATGGGATTGGTTTCGTGCTCTCGTCCTGTAGTCGGATCGACATGGTGGCGTTGCTGTACAAACACTTCAACACTTCGATGTACCTATAGTCAATGTGACACCGCTGGAGGGACTGCAATACCGCCCAGGTCTCGATTGAATCAAAGGCTTTCTCGTAGTCCACAAACGCTAGACATAATGGCCGATTATACTCCTCGGTCTTCTGTATAATCTGGCGGAGCGTATGTATGTGGTCTACGGTGCTAAAGCCTTTTCGGAACCCGGCTTGTTCGGGAGGCTGGAAGTCATCAAACCTGCGTTCGAGACGGTTCGTAATGACTCTCGAAAACAGCTTGTATACATGGCTCAGGAGTGAGATGGGTCTATAATTCTTCAATAAGGTGTTATCACCTTTTTTGAAGAAAAGAACCACCACACTCCCGTGCCATGCTTCTGGCGTAGTACCCTCGAGTAAGACGGAATTAAATAACTTCTGGAGGACTAAAAGTACCGGTTTTCCACCCGCTCTCAGAAGTTCTGTTGTGATTCCGTCTTCACCCGGCGCCTTGTTGTTCTTAAGCTGTTTGAGAGCCATTCTAATCTCGTACAGGCTGATGTCTGGGATGTCCTCTGTGTAGTGTCGGGTTAATTTGGCTCTGGTGTCCTGAGCTGTTCTGGCAATGGGTTCCTGTGTTGAGGTGTATAACTGTCCGTAAAACCTCTCGAGCTCTCTCAATATTTCCGGTTTCGATGAGATGACACTGCCGTCGTCGATCTTCAGCCTGGTCATATGGCTGCGCCCAATAGACGAATTCTTTGCGAACACTTTAGAGCCTTGGTTCCGCTCAATTGCGTCCTTAATACATGCTGTATTATAGGAACGCAAGTCATGACGCATGGATTTCGAGATTCGTCTATTGAGTTCAGCATATTCTGACATATCAGCTGAAGATTGCAGTCTCATCTCAGTCCGGGTTTCCATTAACTTAATGGTTTGATTGGAGAGCTTCTGAGGCTTATTACGGCGTGGGGTCTTAAAGAACTTGGACCCCACTGCATGGACAGTTTGCACCAACCCATTGTTTAACTCGTCCGCAGTTTCGCATTCGGCTAGGCACTGAAAGCGATTGTGTAGTTCGAGTTGAAAGTCTTTGGGGTTTCGGATTTGGGCGGTTCCCGGACGGAGCGTGGACTTCATCAGACGAGACCGCTCAAGCTTGATATTGATATTCAATGTGCCTCTAACAATGCGGTGATCGCTACCGGTTTTCACCCTGCCGATCACGGAGACATCATCGAATATATGCTTGTTGGTCGTCATGATGAAGTCGATCTCATTTTTGGTTGAACCATCGGGGCTTATCCACGTCCACTTCCTGGATGGTCGCTTCTTGAAGAAGGAGTTCATCGCAAAGAGTCCCTCCTTCTCCATGAAGTCGACCAGCCGCTGGCCCCTTTGGTTCCGCTGCCCGTACCCATATGACCCCACTCTCAACTCATCGCCATTCCGTGTGCCCACCTTTGCGTTGAAGTCCCCCATAACAACGGTGAAGTGTGTTTTGGAGGTATGTATGGCTTCTGATATCTCCTCATACATAGCCTCTACTTCATCGTCAGGGTGTGCCGAGGTCGGCGCGTAAACCTGTATAACCTTCAACGAATACCGATTGGTTATTCTGAGTATAAGGTACGCTACCCTACTCGACACACTATCGACCTTAATCACGTTGTTAACAAGGGACTTACGGACGAGAAACCCGACACCACCCTGGGATTTCCGGTCTCCTTCCCGGAAGAAGAGCATGTTGCCAGAATCAAGGGTTATCGTATCCTGTCCCTCTCGCCGGATTTCAGATAATCCCAAGATGTCCCAACGCAACTTGCTCAATTCTTCCTCCAGCTCGACAATCTTCTCATTGGTCCTCATCGTGCGGATGTTGTGTGTTGCCAGGGCCAAAGTTCGGTGGGGGTGGTAGCGGGGCATCTGCCGGAGATTCTTAGCACCCCCTGCTCGACCGTTACCCCGCCTGCTACCAAGGCGAGGAATAGAGGAGCCGCCGGGGACTGGGGGCCGTATGCAATTAGTGTCTATCATTGTTTGGGGGGGGGGGGGGGGTTGCCATAATCCCCACGCTTGGCAGGCGTCTTGGGGATCGCAGTTTTTGTGAAGAGTTGGAATTAAAACAGAAGACGCTGCTGCCCGTCTTCTGATTTCCCTTAGTCGCCTCTTACGTACACCCAAAGGGAAGAGATGGGTGGGTGCTATTCTTACCCGGACACCCCACGGGCAATTATAATATGTATATCTATATTTTAAAGGAAAAATAAAATGATCATTCTGAATAGTACAGTTTTATAGTAATACTAAAAAAACTCGACAAACTTAGTTTTGTGGTTTGTTTTTTTTTTTTTGCTATCTGAGATGTTAATTACATTAATAGTAAAATAACTTTAATACATCCAAAGATGGTATGGAACCCTCGGTGCGTGAGTCCAACTCACACTTGACTGGTATTTATTTATGATATAAGCGGCAGGTATGCGTTATATCATGGGTTTTAAAACTAAAGTACGACATCGATGTTTAACATTTGAATTTGATATGATTTTAAAAGTGATGGGAAAAGATTATATTAGTTATTTAAACTATTATGCTAACTGCTGCGTTAGCGCGAGTGTGGCTTCTAAATGCACGCAAGGTTTCAATTCAATACGAGGCTGTCGAGAGTGTTCGCAAATGCGCGTATCCTGCACCGCGTGCACACGCGTCAAGCTGCTGCCTAAAAAAAAAAGCTGCCGCCTTTCTCCTCAGACATAAGCCTGGACAAATAACGGGCAACCTTTGGAGTTGTCGGTTGGACGTTTAGGTTGTGGGCCCTAGATGTCCATTGAGTACGGGGCGTTTTAGTAGGTAAGATACTCCGGTTCGGAGCTAGGTACCGAATAGAACCAAAAAACAAAAGCCGGTCAAGTGCGAGTCGGACTCGCGCACCGAGGGTTCTATACCTGCTTTGCACATATAAATGTTATTTTCCTATTCTTTTAATACCTCAGATAGTAAAAATCCGAACTGAACCCAACCAAATTTATCGAAATTAACAGTTTTAAAGAGTTTAACAAAAACTAATTTATTTTATGACTCTGAAGCTAGGTACCGAATCTAAGCATACCACCGCAGAGCCCGGGGTTCCCTCTCATGTGTCGATGCCACAGCCGCGGGGGTTTTAGTAGGTAAGAATCCCACATACCCCGGTCGAGCCCTACAGCTCCCGGAAACCTTTTGAAGGTTTCCCCCGCGAAAAAAAAAGTACCGAATCGAACCAAAAAAAAAAACTCAAAAAAAACGGTCAAGTGCGTGTCTGACTCGCGCATCGAGGGTTCCATACCTTCTTTGCACGTATTAAAGTTATTTTAAAACGTGCAAAGAAGGTATGGAACTCTCGATGCGTTGTCTGTCAATCAGTCAGTCAGTCAGGACTTATCCTTTTATATATATTGATTGATGATGATGATAACGTTTTTTTATAGTAACCCATTGTTGTCCCTGAAATATCCCACATATTTAACATGAAAATCGTAAGAAACCACACTCGAGATTTTGACTTTGGTTCCCACTTTGACCTAGAGACCCTCAAAATTTCTCAAACTCTACTTCGTCCTACTAATACTCTTACATTTTTAGTAGTGCCGCCTAAAAAAAAAAAATGCTGCCGCCTTTCTCCTCAGCCATAAGCCCGGACAAATAACGGGCAACCTTTGGAGTTGTCGGTTGGACGTTTGGGTTGTGGGTGCTAGATGTCCATTGAGTACTGGGCGTTTTAGTCGGGAAGATACTCCGGTTCGAAGCTAGGCACCGAATCGAGATACCACCGGAGAGCCCGGGGTTCTCTCTCATGTGCCGCGGGGGTTTTAGTAGGTAAGAATCCCACATACCCCGGTCGAGCCCTACAGCTCCCGGAAACCCTTTGAAGGTTTCCCCCGCGAAACATAAAAGTACCGAATCGAACCAAAAAAAATCTAAAAAAAAACCGGTCATGTGCGAGTCTGACCCGCGCATCGAGGGTTCCCTACCTTCTTTGCACGTATTAAAGTTCTTTTAATATTCCTCTTATAGCAAAAACCCAACCGCAAAACTAAGTTTGTTTCTAGAGGTTTTTTAGGATTACTAAAAAACTGTACCACTTTATTTTTTCTTCATTTTATTTTTTCTTTAAAATATAGATAGACCTCTATTACCTATAATTATTTCAGATTTTTCCCTTCACAAACTTCGGAGATAAGGGGGGAACGGTATTTTTTGTGACATTTTTTGTTATAAGCCAAAAAAACACGAGACATAAACAAAAAAAAAACTGTTTTGAAATTTGCAAATGAAGCCCTTTCATATGATACCCCACTTAATATAGTAGCCTCTTTGAAATTTTGACACCGGCCCCCATTAAAATAACAGTAAAAGAGATAAAATATTTTTTAACTAGCTGACCCACGCAGCTCCGCATGCGCTATTTTTACGATAACTAAACTTTTAATAACAGACATTCGCATCGAATACATAAACTCTTTTTTTATAGTCGGTTAAAAACTGGGACCCACTTTTTACTTGCTCTCCGAAGCACAGACCAGTTTAGTCCAAATGGCGTTAAACGGTCACCCATCTATTTTATGACCTTACCTAACGTTGCTTAACCCGATCGATTACAAAACCTTGATAACAACTCTCTATGAGTGTTCCCTTACTAATATTTATTATAATTATGAAGAAAAATTGATAAAATCGGACCAAGCGTATAACCAAGTACTCATTTTGACTTTAATCCCCTCTCCCAAAAGAACCGTGCTAGATTACGGGATAAAAAGTATCCTATGTCCTACCTCGTAGTAAGATCTCAAATCATGCCAAGTTTCATTTGAATCCATTCAGTAGTTTCGGCGTGATGCTCAGCCGAGATACAGACAGACAGACAGACAGACAGACAAAAATTAAAAAAAATACATTTTCGGTCTCAGTATCGGTTATAGAATGCCCTCCAAATATAATTTTCAAAATATCTTCAATGTACAGAATTGGACCTGTTACAGTTTTATTATAAGTATAGATTTGCGATAAGTATTCTTATCCAACAAGTAAGATCTAAAACTGTTCTAAATATCAAATCGATAGCGCCAGTGGTTCTTGAAATATATACATGTGACAGACAGACAGACAGACAGACGAAGTACCGCCATAAGGGTTCCTTTTTTACCTTTTAGGTATGGAAACCTAAAAACATGCTGAGTGGATTATGGTGTCATTCGGCATAGTGTTCTTGGATGCTTTAAAAAGACAACTACGTGTATTTTAGTTTATTATTTGGAAAAATATTCCCGTTGTATTAACAAATTTCACTGTTTGACCTTAAGTTTCCTCCCAAGTTTATTGTCATTTAAAAGTTCATGGGAAAATATTTTGTATTTAATTTTAGATTTTTATTTGGACTGCCTCGGTGACGATGGGCGCGAGTATGACCTTTGATCGCTTGGACCTGATTTTGATTCCCAAGTCGTGCAAAATGTTATCGGGTTGAGTTTATTTTGTCGGTATTTCTTCATTAACTACCTTTGCGCGAACGAAGTCGCGGGGGACTGCTAGTAAATAAATAAAAATAATAGAGGTGAAGGTAGGCTTGTAGTGGTTTAACAGAGAGGAACAAAGTAGCAGGTAAAACATGCTAGTTGTTTGTTATTTGTAGGTGACCTTAAGTTGCTTTTCAAGGCGTGGCATGGAGTCAAAGAAATAACTTGTATTTTAACCTATCCAAATACTCAGTAATTGATGATACCTATAGTCAGCGAGAAAAAGATATATGGGGAGACTATGAAACGGGTTTCACAGGTGTGTGACCTAGGTATATATCTGACATCACAAGTTCTATTGATAATATGCCAAAAATCTGGCTTACAGAAACGGATTTATACTAAGATAGTCACAGGGGCTCACCAGCATTGCTGCCATTAGGGTATAATTATGACTGGCTAGTGGCGGTATACTATAATAGTAAGATATGTTTTGGATTACAGCTCGATCATATGAAATAATACACGACTATGTTGGAGCGCGTTCAGAACCAGCTTATAAGGCTTAAGTATAGACTTAAAGTTGGAAGGGGTTTATGTATTTTATCCCCCAACTTATGTACCTAAGACTATTCGTATTGGGTATGGTCGGACTCAATGAGGTGGGAGTAGGAAGCAAGTTTGCGTTTGTAAAATACTTAGTGCGGAGCTGTTGTGCGGTAATGCGGTAATCCTGGAGAACCAATAACTGTATTAAATTTATGTCTGATAGGAAACGTATGGCGGCTGCTAACAGTGGCCCGGGCTTTCTTGTTGGCTAAATCCCCACTGAGACGTGCTGTTCGTACCTAAATAAAGCTCATGTTGAAATTGATATATTTTACTGTTCATGGAGTGATTTTGCAAATGTTGAGTTGTATAATCTCTGTTAACTATTTGTAATGTGTTTTTCTTTTTTATGAAAATTGGTCCTGTGGCTTTGTCATGGTCAGAGGGCATTAGACCTGTCATGATAGTTTTAAAAAGGACTAGCTGACCCGCGTAGCTCCGCCCGCGCTTTTATTACATTTTGCTCCCCTTTTCTCCCTCCTCCCTAGATTTATCTCTCTCCATATCTCTCTCTCTTATAAAAAAAATCTAATTATATGCTCTTTCTCTCCTCTCTCTTTCCCCCTCCCGCTTCGGTTTCCGTCACACTCCCCCTCTTCCTCTCCCTGTTATCCCCTCTCTGAACCCTCTCTCCCTCTCTCTTCTACGAACTTGCTCCTTCTCACTCCCCCTTACTCCACCTAACTCCCCCGATACCTCACCCCATCACCCACTCCTCGAATCCCCTCTCCCTCTTTCTCCTCTCTTGCACCCTCCTCTCGTTCTATATATCCTCGTCAATCATGGTATCAGCGGCATTAAATATACTTTATGACTTATTCTCAGACCTCCCCGATATACACACAAAATTTCATACAAATCGGTTCACCCATCTATTTATTGACCTTGCCTTATGTAGCTTAACCTTAACCTAGCGGTATGAAATATACTGTATGACCTATTCTCAGACCTACCCGATAGGCACACTTTCATAAAAATCGGTTCACCCATCTATTTAATGACCTTACCTAACGTTGCTTAACCTTAACCTACCGGGATAAAAAGTATCCTATGTCCGTTTCCTGGTTCTAAGCTACCTCCCCACCAATTTTCAGCCGAATCGGTTAGGCCGTTCTTGAGTTATAAATAGTGTAACTAACACGACTTTCTTTGGTATATTATATAGATTAAAGTTCTATAGTGATTGTATGTTCAATTTCACCGATAGATGGCGCTATTCATAATTTAAATCACGCTAACATCGTAAATTACTGTCTAATCATATTCGATAATGAAAGTTCTAAACTTTTCGCATCTTTTATTGTTGCGACTTTACAGTCGGATAGGTATTGTATTACTACAATACCTATCTATACACTACCTGGACTTGGGGAGTTTCATTAAAATTTCATGAACAGAAATCTAATGAAAATGTCCTGGGTCTACCGGACCGGCTTACCCCTTACAAAAATTGACCCTTCGCCAATGCTATATCTTATGCAAACTAAATGTCTGCTCAGTCCCTATTGTATATAGCGTAATAATACATATCTTAATGATTAACTGATCAGTCTATAATTACCCTATTCACATACAAAGGAAATTACGTGGTAATATGTGCAAGTAATGTTTCACTGCTTAGCCCCTATGAAACATAGCGTGATGTTTTATATACCAACTTATACCTTGACTTCTACACAACACATCAGTGAAAGTCCTATCAAAATCCATCCACGGGTTTTCAAATGATACCTGGACGAACAGAACGACAGACAGACAGACAATAATTCCAAAAAAAATTGTTTTGGCCTCTATGTCGATAGTATAGTAATAGAAAGATAGAAATAGAAATAGAAATTAAAAAATAGAAATTTTGGAAAAATATTCAATGTACAGAAAAAGGCTCTTTGAGTTTTATTATAGTATAGATTATAGAGAAATAAAAAAAAACATGCTAATATTGGACAAAAAGAACGTGTTTCTTAGGTCTGTCGCGGTTACAAACGCTTGGCCACTTTTCAAACAAAATTGCCAGGACGACGCGGCGACGTTATATGCTTTTATCCGGCCCGCACATATTTTGGGTCGGCTCGTGCAAGCGATTATCGTCCTAAAGGTGATCCACCGGAAATGTCTCTCACCGTACCTTCTTTTAGCGCCATCTCTGATTGAAATAAATAATTATTACAGAATTATCTTAAAAGAAACAAAAAAATGTTTTTTTGTACTTATGCCTGTCTTTAAAACATGTCACGCAAAGGTTTTGGTTGCAATATTTTTTTATCTTTTACATACTTACATAACCCCGGCTCGCACCTCTGATTTATTTAATTAATCATGTGCGAATCGTCTTTGTGCGATTGTTACTAGCTTTCGGTGAAGGAAAACATCGTGATGAAACCTGCATGTCTGAGAAAGCCTAACTAGCATTCGAAAGACGTGTGAAGTCCGCCAACCCGCACTTGGCCAGCGTGGTGGACTATGGCCTAAGCCCCTTCAACTTGAAGGGAGGCCCGTGCCCAGCAGTGGGACATAAACAAGGGCTGGTATTATTATTATTATTATAATTACCTACTGTTTCAAATTGCACTAAACTACGCATCTTTAGAAATGCCAATGATCATGGTATTTGCGTTTGTTGTCCGTGGTACCACCAGTAGTACCACCAGACAAAAATAATTGTCCGTGGTACCACTGGTGGTACTACTGGGGGTACCACGGACAACAAACGGGTATTTGGGTATATTTCACATACTTATACTGTTGATATCTTAGTAATATTAAAAGTAGATAAAATGAGAACCAACTGAGAAAAAATGCAAGCTAGTATTAATTTGGACTTAATATTAAACCCCGTTACTTGTGTATATGCTTAGAACTTCTTATTTTAGTTATTTTACATATTTTAGATCCTAATTTAAATTAGTTTTTATTTTTTTCTAAAAATACTATTCTTTTGTAAACTATATACAGGGCGTCCCAGAAAGGAGGTATCAAGCCGGTAATGACGCAATGTGTAACCCACAAGCAATCAATTTGTGAAATAAAATTATGAAAAAAGGCAACAGTCTTAGTTCAGTGAACTCAATATTTTGTTCGTTATTTAACCGAAACTTGATGAATTTCTTATTAATCACTGCAGGTACGCAATCAATAAAAAACAGTGGCTCCATAGGAGTAGGCATGATGACACAGGGTTGCTTAGAAACAGTTCTAAGATTATTTATATAATTTTATCCGTAATGAAAAAATAATTGTTTGCCGTTTTTGATATTTTTTTCGAGATCTTTACTATCAATACTATATGTACATATCTTTTGGCTTGATATACCCTTTCCGGGACACCCAGTATAGTGTGTAGTATATTTGTTGCATTATTTTTATGATGGGTTAATTAAAGAGTACTTTTTCAATATTGTATTTCCTTAGGATTAGTGCTTAATTTGAAAGTAGGTATAACACAAAAATTACTAGGTGTGTTTTGATTTATTATGGCATTATTTTTATAAATGACTTATTATGTAATGTTTACTTACATACCCGTTAGGTAAGAATAGCACCCTTCCACCTCCTCCCGTTCAGTGTCCGTAAGAGGCGACTAAGGGAAATCAAGATCACGGGCAGCAAGACGACTGTCAAATATGGGGATTGTGGCCCCCTCCCTTCAAAGGGGGAGGCCTTTTTCAGCAGTGGACGTTTCGGCTGCTGATGACTTACCGAGTAGGGGTACTCTTTTATACCAATAAATTATAAGGTTTATGGAGGATACAATATGGTACTTACGATAGAACAGCAATCAAAATTTTGTTAAATTTGAAGCATATCGCGGTGAACGTGTGAATGCTGATGATGCCAAGGATACAATCATTATTGTTTTCGCGAAGCGAGTATTTACCGTTTTTTTATAGGTTTCATTTATTGTCGGTGTTCATTTCTACAGGAGGTATGAACATGAGTGTCTTTGATGGGTGTATGGTCGCTGAGGAAGTAGCTTTCGGGTGCACTGGCATCATGACTGCATTGGAGGCCAGTGGTCTGGGCGTGAGTGATTTGTAAAGTCTTGCATATAAATGCAATACAATAAATGCTTTGTAGAATAGAAACAAAACCCTCGTAGATGCACCGTGAAACTAACAAAATGTAATTATTTGCTATATGTAGATACTAAAAAAATGAGAGTGTGCAATTTTTTTTACTATAGACAAAACTGCAGGAAGAACACGATAAACCACAAAGACCAAATATGCTGTTATATTATTATTATTATATTAAGAGCTGTGATCTTGTGGGTGAAGCAATTTCCATTCCGATTTATTATCTGCTTTTATTTTGATCTCCTGATACCATTTTTGTACTACCTTTTGCATGAGACTTCGTCTTTGTCTTCTCTTCCACTTTTTATTCTATTTTTCCTTGCACTATGATTTGAAAGAAGGTGTGTCGTATTAAGTGGCCAATCATCTTCCCTCCTATGTTCAATAATTCTTAAATTTGTCTTTCTTAATTCACCATTTCCAAATATTCCTCGTTCGTCTTCCTTTCTGTCCAACTTATCTTAGTTTACATAAATTGTCGATCCATAAATTTCCATGAGATCTTTCTTCTTTTTCTTTCTTTATTAAGAAAAATTAAACTACATATACAATTTCTTAATACAGTGCACTATATTTGGCGCGCTGGCCAGTGAGCAGAACCTAGTCTTTTCACGACTATGTACTGCGATAGAGGCGTACTGAGTGAGATGCAGTATGAGACGTCCCGCACCGCCACCGCGCAGGACAGCATTTTTTAAATAACTCATAGTAGAGACTGGACCCTAAACTAGACTAGCGCTTGTATTTTAGGTTTCCAGCTCCCTTAGCCAAGTTGTCATTCTACAATACGGAACGCTAGAGAATAGAAAACAAATGTATGGGAATGACATATCACTTCGCTATGTCACGTGAACAGACAACTTCGATAAGGGGCACCCAGACTCCGATCTGGGTGCGCTAAGATTTATTTAAATACAATTTGTATTGGCTAACAATAGATAATAGTACTAATTATTAGTTTAGATACAAAATATTTAATTTTTGTTTAGATATATTATATTTGTATTATAAACTGTAAATATTTCGTTTCAATAAATAATATTTTGTAGATTAATAAAATTCAGTAAAACAAATATTATGTAGTAATCAAGTTTAAGGTAGCTCTATAAACATTGTACGCGTTATAATGTGTGTCCTCTTCGAATGGTGAATCAATACATATAAGCCGGGCGCGACGAGGCTAAGGCTCAGAGCTAAATAGCCTTAAAGACCTTGCTGAACAACCATAACACCATGCCATGAATAATCCGAGGGATTTTCACAAACAAAGGTCTACCCCATAGCCTTCCACGACTCTTAATATGAACCCCGTGTGCAGTAGTTAGTTCTAACACTTTTATTATTACCCCACCTATTTAGATTCGGCCCTAGACAAACACGTTATGGCATCTCATATAAAGAATTTTATGCATGCATGTATGTACACGCTTACTACTACTTATCCTTCTTACTATGGAAATTACAAATGCAAAATTACTATACAGTTCGCTATTGCTACACTTGTAATCGTTTTTCTAATTTTAACACGACCGTTGATCATCAACTTTGCGTTAGTAATAGCCATGGTAGGCAAGAACTACAAAATGTGATTGGACGCTGCATCGCTTACATCTACTACGGATCGTCTTAAATTTGATGCACGTCTCTGGTTTATTGCACGCTGTGGGTGAGGCGATTATTTTGTGTTGCGTCGTTGCATGAAAATGCAATACGTCGTCACGCGTCATCGATAATTGAGGATGTTTAAAATGCCAATCACATGCTATGACTATAATCAAACGTATTTGAGCATCGATCTAATACACACATCAAAAGTGTCTAGGGATCAAGCATTTTTAAGCGGATTTCTTGAGATTGAGATGTGGCTTTGTAATAAATTTATGATTTTATAAATTTATATGGATCCTTTTTGGTGCATTTCATAATTTGAATCAGGAACTGTGAATCAAATTCGAGTAAAAGATGAAAATCAGCTGTCAATATTTTCCCTATAAAAACATACAACGCATTGAAGACATTATTAGTGCTACTGTTTCCCTACTACTGATTAAAACCAACGTTATTATGGAGCGGCGACGTCATTTAAGCAGGGAAGAAATGCTCAGAGCCGTGGGAATGATAGAAGCTGGTTCCCGGCAACGTACTGTGGCTTTAGCTCTGAATACAAGTCAGAGTGTTATCAGTCGACTTTGGACACGTTACCGAAGCACTGGTACCGTGGCTGAGCGCCATGGAGGACGGTATCGCTGCACCACACGGAGACAAGACCGATATATTCAAATCTTAACTCGAAGAGCTCCAACAATAACTGCCATGATGTTAGCCGTGAGGCTTCATCACTCTTCAGGGAACTTAATTAGCGACCAAACAGTCAGAAACCGCTTGCATGAAGTGAACCTTCATTCCCGAAGACCGCTACGGGTACCACCTATAGCAATGCACAATCGTAGGATTCGATATCAATGGGCTCTTGAACACAGAAATTGGGCAGAAGAACAATGGCGTTTCGTGTGCTTTTCTGATGAGTCTCGTTTTGGTATGAGACCGGATACAAGACGTATACGAGACTGGAGAACCCCTGGACGCCAACAGCGATTAAAATCCTGCCAGGAAGTCCATCCTTATAGTGGTGGAACCATCATGGTATGGGCGGGTATTTGGATCGGCGGAAGAACTGAGTTGATTTGGATCAGAGGCAACCTCAACGCTCAAATTTATGCTGAGACGATTGTATCAGACGTCATCGTTCCTCTACAAGTGCAAATCGGTCCCTTATTTCAGTTAATGCATGATAATGCACGACCGCACACCGCAAGAGTTGTAAGACAGACTCTCGCCGCAGCTAACATCAATGTCCTGCCCTGGCCTGCTCAGTCGCCAGACTTGAACCCGATTGAGCATGCATGGGATATGCTACAGAGAAGAGCTCTGCCGAATATGGAGGGTATCCAGTCGCAAGAAGACCTTTTTTTGTTGTTGCAACGAACATGGGCGGCCATTCCACAGCGTGATTTGGATGAACTCATTTTGAGTATGCCAAACCGATGTTCTTGTGTTGTTAGTGTTCGCGGTAGAAACACGGATTATTAATTGTTTAAGTTACCCAATAAAATTTTAAAGAAAACTGTTATTTCAGTCTTTTTTTCGAACTTTTGTGTTAGTGGTTCAAATGTCAAAAATCCCTTTATTAGGAAAATGGCAAATTTCTTTATTAATGCAAAGGTGACTTGGTTTATCGTTACTGTGACAAACGAAAACACTTTATTTGATGAATCCTTAAAGAAAATTTTAATTAATATCAATCAGGAGAAAAGTTATTGCAAAAATATATGTTGATCCCTAGACACTTTTGATGTGTGTAGTTGATGTATGACATTTGAGTAACTTTTTGAATAGCTATCACCCGCGGATAGGTTGATCTATCAACTTAGCTCTAAATCCTAAAGATTCATAGGATAAACACATGATTCTCAAACGCGACATAATAATAAGTAAGAAGGTTGCGATTTAAAGTGAAATATTTTTATTATACCTATAGATGCATATAGTTATAGCATGCTTTGGGTAAGCTTGGTTTATACAACAAAATACCGCACTCTTTACATCAGAATAAAACCGAATAATTAGCCGTAATTAGAATCATTATCTCATACCTTGGTAAGTGGCAAGATAATGATTCAGATTAACAGACTGAGTGCGGTCAGTGTCAGTCAGTGTAGGTACATAGAAATGCATATATATTCAGTTATTTATACACGAATGAAAATGTCGTACGAATCTTCAGCTTGGTGTTCGGTTGAAACAGAGTACTGTCAAAGGAATAGTAAAGTGACTAACGAAAGAATATCGAAATTATATTGTGAGATACAGCGCGCATGTTGTCTTCCAGCAAATGCCTGTCATCATCGCGGGTAACAAGGAGCAGCAGAAAAAATACCTCGGCAGGCTGCTCGAGGAGCCCATCGTCGCAGTAAGTACACCCACTGTCCACATTTACAGTTGGCTCAAAACTTAAATACATGTCTTGTACAAATTATTGCGCTAACCGTAGTTTAAGGAACTGCAAGTGTTAGTTTTAAAATGATAAAAGAGCATCGAACGTTTTTATTAAATTTAATATGTACCAAGTGATATTTATATTTATTTATTTATTTAAAAAGGTGTACCAACGTCATGCATATAAAACATTTTCTTAAAAATTCACAATAAATAGTTCTTATACATATTATGCCACATAAAGGTATACCAACATTCTCTAAGAATCAATGCAACTTATTACAGCGACTACAAACAACAAAAATAATAAACAAACGTAATCAAGAACTTCAATGAAAACTAAGGAAAAATAAAGTACCTATCCTTAAGTAGTAAAATAAAACCGTTTCTAAATTAAAAATAAATAACTAAATACATAAATATTATTTCCTAAATAAATCTTTAACAAGCTTTTTGAATGTAACCAAGGAGAGTAAGAGTGTAGATCAATTTCAGGACTGAGAGTATTAACGCTATTATGATCGGAGCACATTCTGATGACAGTATTTACATATTTTATCTACAGGCGTACGGCGTCACGGAGCCGGGTGCAGGGTCTGATGTCGCTGGCGTCAAGACCAAAGCCGAGAAAAAAGGCAACGAATGGATTCTTAACGGCCAGAAAATGTGGATCACCAATGGTGGAGTCGCTAATTGGTGAGTCTATGACAACTTACATAAACCCATAACTTCTATAGAAACCATATCCACCGTCAGAGAAGGGTGCGTTATCTTACGTTAATAGAGATATAAAAATTAATTTAATCTAAATAATATATGTGTATATGTTATAGGTACTTCGTATTGGCACGTACCAACCCGGACCCCAAGTGCCCCGCCAGTAAAGCGTTTACCGGCTTCATTGTGGAGAGAGAATGGGCGGGAGTAACCCCTGGTCGCAAGGTATTTCATATCATTTGCTCTAGTCACCGCAATACTTCCCAGGTCAATAAGATCGTGGCGCATTAAATTATTTTACCACTACTAAACGTCAGTGTTTAAGTTTACGCGGTAGTTGAAGTCACTGCCTCGCTCTGTGTAATGATGATAAAATTTTTTTAGGAACAAAATATGGGACAACGTGCTTCAGATACACGAGGTATCACATTTGAAGATGTGCGTATCCCTCAGGAGAACGTTCTGATCGGTGAGGGTGCTGGTTTCAAGATCGCTATGGGAGCTTTCGATAAAACTCGACCACCGGTGAGTAATTACACAATAAACAAAAGAATTACAAAGCAAATAAAAAAAAATACCGGTCAAGTGCGAGTCGGACTCGCGCACCGAGGGTTCCATACCATCTTTGGACGTATTAAAGTAATTTTACTATTCATGTATGTAACACCTCAGGTAGCAAAAAAACCAAACCGCAAAACTAAGTTTGTTTGTCGAGGTTTTTTTAGGATTACTAAAAAACTGTACTTTTTAGAAAGATCATTTTATTTTTCCTGTAAAATATAGATAGACATGCATAACCCATAATTATTTCAGATTTTTCCCTCCACAAACTTCGGAGATAAGGGGGATTATCAGCCAAAAACTACGTCACATAAGCCAAAATAAAAATCTGTTTTGAGATGTGCAAATGAAGCCCTTTCATATGATACCCCACTCGATATAGTAGTCTCACTTTGAAATTTTGATGACCTATTTCGACCCACATTATAAAAAAAGTAAAAGTAAAAATATTTTTTTTTCATTTGCGATGTATGCGGGTAAAAAAGATCTACAATTATTCCAAGTTTCAAATCGATAGCGTTAGCGGTTCCTGAAATATATATGTTTGTGACAGACAGACAGACGAAGTCTCACCATAAGGGTTCCTTTTTTACCTTTTAGGTATGGAACCCTAAAAAGATTGCTACAAAATGGACAAAATTTTTTTTATACATTTATTACTTACATGTAAAATACAAACCATGTATTTTTAAATCTTCCATTTGATACCAATATTGACGTTATTGAAAAATAAGTTTTCTAATGCTAAGGGATAGGCCCTAGTAGCATATCGGTTGGCCAACGGTTCTTCACGGTTGAGAATGTGTTGGCAGATGGTTAGTTGGATTGCCAACTTATTTCTAAAATAGGTTCAACGGTTCTAATTTGTACATTTTACTATACTGTAAGCCAACAATGGGCCTGCCGATACTAATGGTACGGTTAGGGATATTATTACAAGTTATAGTAACAATATTAGACCAATGGTGGTTTAACCTACAATAGACTGCTACTGTTGGGTAATCTTTAGGTAAAAGCACGATGTTATCATTTTTGAAGTTTCAAAAGTTATCGATAGATGGTGAATTTATTTGTACATTTTATAAGGATTTCACAATGGTAATTTAAAGCTTTGAACATTGATGGCTATTTAACTATAATGATAACCTTCTCTCTTGTTTCTAGGTAATTCATGATAGTTTAGAGATTATTTCTTTTTCCCGGCATTGTAAATTCAATGCCTACTATTGTCGTTGGGATTTTGTAGAGCCCTCAACGTTGGCCATCACTAAACTTGTTTTGGATCACTACGCAAACTAGACACCAAACATGCGCGTTGCCACTAACCACGTAGGCCCAACCAATGCCAACAAAAATACTGCTAGGGACATTATTATTTTTTTTTTTAAATTCATGCGGTTTAGACGGCTGTCGTGTTAACCGTTCATATTTTATTGACAATCTGTCGTCACTGCAGAACACAGTGGATTTCTACAGTAACAGTAACAGTACAGTTAATTTCTATATGTGAACACCACGATTTAAATATACAAGCCACGACACTTCAAACTGCACGACTATCTGTTGTCAAAACAAAGTGGGAATGCGGCGTAGGGCTGCAGAGCGTGCCATAGAAATAGACATACCACGGACCTGCTAGTCGGATAAAAACGGCATGCTGTGTGGGAAATTCTAATCTGGGTCATACAAATATACTTCGTAGGTGGCTTCCGGTGCAACGGGACTAGCACAGAGGGCTCTATACGAGGCAACGAAGTACGCGTTAGAGCGCAAGACATTTGGCGTGCCGATCGCTCATCACCAAGCCGTTGCCTTCATGCTGGCGGACATGGCCATCGGCGTGGAGACCTCGCGCCTAGCCTGGATGAGAGCCGCCTGGATGGCGGACCATGGTATACAACATACAATTAGCCTATGATTAAAAACACATCCATCGCCTTAAATATTAGACATTTCTTTGCAGGAATTCTGATCCCCTTCCCAATTGAGTCCTACGGGGCGCTATCATTAGATGAAATTGACACAGAGTCGACTCTATCTAACGCAACGTCAATATACCTATTTTAATTTATTTATCTAAATACTAAACACACTTTACATGGTAATACATACAATAGGCATTAATCTAAACTACAGTAGTTTGTCAGCTATGCCAAGAAAACATCTACTTTTTAGATCAGTAGTTCACATTAATATGTAAAAACGAACTAAAATAGTGGTTAGCGGTGACATTCCTGTCTGATGGGATACGGTATTGTGTATTTATTTATTGTTGTATGGATTGTTCTGTCCATTTCTAAGCACAATGGTTACCCGTAAATTATTAAGCTAAGAAAACGGGTCGCTAGCAATTTCATATTAACGTCCCGCTTAGCTAACGTTAACTATCAAACAGTGAAACACATGAAATGACAGAATTCTAAAGTCAATCGAACAAACATCGATATTATTTAAGTACAAATACTCAATGCGAAAATATACTTTAGATTACCACAACAAAGAATATACAAGAAGTTAGTACCTATAGCAAGAAAATATATCTAATCGCCACGCAGACGATGCCTCCGATCCACGAACCAGGAAAATATGGTACTGCAAGCAGGGTTCTGCATGCAGTACTGTATTTTCCACAGAATTCCCTGGTCGTAAGCCGTCCCTGCAGCAAATTCCTTATTTAATATTACGTTAAATTTTTGGTTACAGGGCAAAGGAATACTGTTTTAGCGTCAGTTGCCAAGTGTCACGCATCAGAGGTTGCCAACAAAGCAGCTGCGGACGCGGTGCAAATTTTCGGAGGCAACGGATTCAATACAGAATATCCTGTTGAGAAGCTCATGAGAGACGCCAAAATCTACCAGATATACGAGGGCACTTCGCAAATTCAGCGACTTATTATATCTAGGGAGATTTTGACAGCTGCCAAACAAACGAACGCCTAAGGATTTTAGTTGTTTTTGTTAAAACTACATTGGTTTAGCATTGTACACAATAGTCTCAAATTATATCAAACATTCGGGCTTGAGTAAAAAATTAAAATACTTTTGTTTTTTGGTTCTTGTTAAATGATTTTTTAATGCTACTCCTCCATAAGCCCTAATTATATGTGGGCTTTATTGTAAGAGGTAAATGAGAAACATTTTATTTATTTTTAATACTCGAAATATACTTGTAATAATAATTTTACTTACCATTATTAATCATTAATTAAGTAAATTTTGTAATGATATTAAAATGTACAATTTATCTTTGTGTGGTTTATTAACATTAGCTACACCTATCTTATCTAAAGTCAAGCCCAAAAAGGATTTAACACTATGAGAGTCGTCACTCTCATACAATCCCCTGAATCGAATTAGGAAGGCACTTTTCCGAACATAACAAACAAAATATGATGGCTACTGGTTGGCCAACCTGCCATTATATTTTTTTTTGTTGACGTTTGAATACCACTAGAGCTTGCCACTCCCTTAGTATATTTGTCTATCGATATCGATAAAAATGAAAGAACAATATACAGATGTGTTTAGGTATTATAAAGTTTAATTCATACGCAAAGTTACCTATGTACAGTAGACGGCATAAGTCCTGAGCCATGACCTCGATGTGCGCAGAAGTAATTTTTTGGGACGGGAGCAGGGCGTGCCATTTCGATTACCTAATTGGAGTCGCGTCATCGCGGCCACTCGTGATTGGCTACCCATGTTATACTCGCGCGCCTGAGGCATCAACTACACTTTCGTGCAATTATATTAACCTCATTTAATTAATGTCGGGTTTTTAGTGTCATGTAAGTTATAATTATAAATAAAACAACATGACTTCCTCAAATAATTATTTTATTTGCATCATAATTTAATTTATACTACCTATCTATGTATAACAAAAACGCAAATAGTCACGAATTTACCCATAGTGTACAATGCGCAGACGAACCCCCAGTGTCGAGAGGTCACGACTTTTGCCGAGCACTATACAATAACTATGTTTCCAAACTGAAATAAAACTATTTTTACGGATTAGTTATAATTTTTGAATGATTAACAACACACTTGCTTCACCATCAATCTCAAAATTCGATTCACAATGGAGTTCTCATATTAGATATGTTCATATGCTGTATTAGTTATCTGTAATGCTGATAACACGTTGTGCCATATCTTTGTATGGATAAATACAACAAGTCTTCATTTCCAGTTATCTTCACCCATCTGTAGAAATAAGCATAATATTTTATAAGCACAAAAAAAACTCCTACTGGGATAGTCGGGCAAAAATATCGATATTTTTGGACTCATCAGTATATAATATGAACATCACTATTTATTTTGTTCAACAACTAAGTTTTATGAATAAACTTATAATTTAATTACAAAACTTGCGACTTTACTACTAAATAGACTTCAAAAACAATATAACTGCTATAACACAGTATTTATTTATATTAATATAACATACAAGTGTACCTTGCCGGTTCAACTTGGTCGTAATTATCCCAGAACATCTTTATGAGTCGCCTAACAGCACACAATTCACATTTCCCGATTTACTCCTCATATTATGAATACAGCGAGTAATATATTAATTTATAGAAGAATAAAATAATAATAATTTGTTAGCCGCTAAAATTCAAACAAGAATAAAATTTTAAAGTCCGGTTTCATCGACAGATTAGCCAACAAAAAAATTACAAATGAAATACTTATAAATTTAACAGAGCTTCATACAGTTGAAGCCAATACATATTAGCTGTTATTTTAATTTGGTAAATAGTATACCTATTGCTTACATAATTAAGTAGTGCCGTTATTTCTGACAAGTGCCTTCCTAATTCCATATAAATATCGGTTTCTAGGCAGTGTCGACGGCCTGGTCAAGCCTTCCTCTTCTAGTTAGATTGTCTAGTCTCAGGCGCGGTCCCAGCCAAAGTTTTTGGGGGGGGTCATATTTGACGGGCCAATTGGTCTAGTGGGTAGGCACTGGCCACTACCCAATAGGTCGTGGGTTATCGATATAAGTATGTTATTACCCCCCCCCCCCCTTTTTTTTTTTTTGAAGTTGCTACAACCCCCACCAAACTTTGGCGATGGCCTTTTTTTTGGAGGACAGTCGCTGTTGGCCGCAGATGGCTATTACGGCTTCACCGGGCAAGAGGGCGAGCGCTGAAAGCACTCCAGCCAAAAAGGCAGGGGAGCCACGAGCTCAACGGCACCTCAGGGAGGCACGACCTTGGCTTGGGCTGTCGCTTAGAGAGGGCTGATTTTACCACCGTTTCACAACGCGGCCCCACTGAGAAGAGACGGCAAGACTGAGTGGGGTGATGCTCGTCGTTGAGGTCGCATGCGTAACGACCGAAGGGTCGTTACGCATGCGGCCTCGCCGGCGAAACCGGTGTCTGTTTGATAATGTAGCATACGGTTGTCGGGGAGGGGCAGGTTCAATGTCATGGTCCATTATGGCCGACATTGGGTCTGAGGGATCAAACAATAAGTGCCGAGGACGGCGGTGAGGTCTGAAGGTCTACGGCTCTGGCATTATAAAATGTCCGCACACAGAGGGCCGACGAGAAGATTATCGAGCTGGAGGAAGAATTGAGCAAGTTCCGTTGGGATGTTTTGGGAATATCTGAAATCTGAAGAGTGGGACAGGATACGATAACCCTTGATTCCGGCAATATGCTCTTCTTCCGGGACGGAGGCTGAAAATCCCAGGGTGATGTTAGGTTTGTCGTCCGTAAGTAACCGCTCGGTATTTGCTGAAGGTCATAAAGGTATAAGGTCGACCTCGGCACACCCTGACGATGAAATAGAGGCTATGTATGTTGGAGATAGCACAAGCCATACATACCTCCAGAAACATAATTAATCCTTAGTATGGGGGATTTCAACGTGAAGGTGGGTACATGAGTGGGGTCGTATGGGTATAGATGGCGGGACCAAAAGGTGCCAGCGACTGATCCAATTCATGGAGAAGGAAGGAATCTATGCGATGAACCTTCTTCAAGAAGCGATCATATTGGAAGTAGACGTGTATAAGCCCCGATGGTTCAACCAAAAAATGAGATCAACTTTATCATTACGACCAAATAGCACGTATACAATGATGTCTCCGTGATCGGCAAGGCATAAACCGGTAGCGATCACCGTATTGTAAGCTATCAATGTCAAGCTTAAAAGTCACGTCAAATGAAGTCCACACTCCAACCGGGATCCGCTTAAATCCTGATCCCCAAATACAAAATCGTTCCAGTGTCTAGCTGGATGCGAAACTGCGGACGAGTTAAACAATTGGTTGATGTAAACTGTCCACGTAGTAGGGTCCAAGTTTTTAGGAGCCCACGTCACAAAAAGCCTCAGAAGCTCTACGATAAAACCATTGTTAATGGAAAACTGGACTGGGATAAGATTGCAATCTTCAGCTAATAATATGTCGGAATATGATGAATACAATAGACGAATCTATAAATCACTGCTACACGACTTACCTTCTACGGCATGTATTAAAACTCAATTGATCGAAACGAAGGCTAAAGTGTTTGCAAAGAATTCGTCTTTTAGGTGATGCAAATGACCAAGCTGAAGATCGACGATGGCAGTGCCATCTCATCGAAACCGGAAATATTGCGAGAGTTTGGAAGGTTTTAATGGACAGTTATACACTTCGCCATGGAAACCCATTGCCAGAACATCTCAGTACACCAGATTCAAACTAACCTGATGCTCCATCGGGGGTATCCGTCAACCTGTACGAGAGTGGTATCTCCTCTAAGTGTACGAGATTAGAATGGATCTCAAACAGCTTAAGAACAACAAGGCATTGGATGAAGACGGAATTACATCAGAACTACTGATGTGCCAGAAGAATGGCACACGAATGTGGTGGCAACACCTTATTGAAGAATTATAGGCCAATTAGAATTATCTCATTCCTGAGCCACGCATGCAAGCTGTTTTCGAGAGTCAGAAACGTCTTCACTTGAATGCAGATTTGATGACTTCCAACTGTAGACCGCATCCATACGCTTGACCAGTTTATACAGAAGACTGAGGAGTATAATTGGCCATTATGTCTAGCGTTTATGGACGACCAAAAAGCCTACGATTCAATAAAAACCAGCGATGCCACATTAACGGTAGGTATATCGAAGTGTTAAAGTGTTTGAACAGCAATGCGACCATGTCGATCCGACTACAGGATGAGAGTACAAAACCAATCCGATTGCAGAGAGGTGTAAGACTTTATTCCTCCGAAACAGTTCACGAACGCAATGAAAGATGTTTTTAAGCTCTTGGACTGAAAAAGGGTTCAGCATCATATTCATATCACTCACCTTCGTTTTGCCGATGATATACTCACTAAGGCGGAGTCACTGGAGAACCTCAATACTATGCTCAGTAATCTCAGAAGCATTTTCCAACAGATGGGTATTAAAATGAACATGGATAAGACAAACATTATGTCTTATGGCCACGTTGCACCTGTTCCTATAGTCATTGGGAAAGACATACTCGAAGTTGCTAGCCAGTTTGTTTACCTAGGATAGACTATCCGTTGGAACGACCTAGCTGGTCGGTCCAACTTCGGCAAAGAGGTTGATCAACAGCAGCCGAAAAACGTTCACTGATGAACAAAGGCCTCCTCCATAGAAGAGACAGGTTGCCATAATCCCGCAGTATAGGTGGTAGGTAAACTAACAGAAAGACGCTGCTGCCCGTCTTCTTGTTTTCCGTTAGTCGCCAAGAACTGGGAGGGTGCTATTGTTACCAACAAAGAGACAGAAATGACAAAGAGGTTGCCCGAAGAATATTTAAAGGAGCTAACCTTTCAGCCACCCTTCTAACATGGTTACTCTCATCAAAAAGTTTCAAAAAGATTTTGATAACCTATATTTTGTATATATTGTGTAGGCGCTGCATAATTGCTTAGCAGGAAGTTAAGTTTGTCAATTTGACGTGTAAGATTTTGGGATTTTGGGGGGGGTCATGACCCCTACGACCCCCCCTCTCGGACCGCCACTGTCTAGTCTAGAGGGCCTGACCTCTTGAAATCGAAAAATAAAATCAGTAATGTAACAATCTGAGGACCTTTCCGTACTACGGAAAATAAACTGTTCGTCTTTTACGCAATAGTAATATTAGGCGCTATTTATATATTTCTTTCACACCACCTGCTCGATAATGTTACATTAAGCGTCATATAAAGATGACTTATTTATAGTATAGCTCATTATATCCCTATAGTCTAGCCGGGTAATAATGTTGTACCTACTAAACTATTTGGGTAATAATGTGATTTGAATTTCGAACGTCAAACGAAAATTCCTCAACACTTTTACCACAGCTATAATACTACTCTAAGCAGTCCTGCACGAAAAAAAACATTTGAAAATCGAACTTATTGATATTATTAGGGTCGATACCATCCCAAAACATTTATGCATGAACAAGTAAGTAAGTAAGTATGTTTTTATCTTTTAATTTAATTATTTATTGCAATAGAGTAAGTAGATGGTGTATTCTAAAACAGTGACCAAAAAGTGGCTGTAGAGAATAGGCTTTAATAAGCTATGTACTTTACCATCTTCGATTGCGTCGCCACTTTCCATCAGGTTGGTCTCAAGCACTAGATTAAGTTGAATAAAAAAATGGAGGCGCGGTCGGCTGCTGGAAGGGACCATCGCGCGATTGTGTCTACCAGTATAGCTACCGGTGGTGTAAGTAGTATTTTTGTATTCGCGGCAGAATCCTTCAATAGGTCTCCGAGGGGTAAACCGAGGGTATGTGAGATTCTTACCCACTAAAACATGCTGGGATCTCCGACAAAAATCCCTTGCCAAGCTTTGAGCCAGGGGGTTGTATTATAGCTCCATCTTGACGACGGGATCGTAACCCCGCCGGGCGGCCACGCGAACATAATTTCTGTAGTCAATTACTTGATTAGACATTATTTCCTTTAGCGAATAAAGGACTTGCTGTAATTTTCCACCATATATAAAAAGGAACGAAGAATAACATTTGAATGTCCTTCATCCATTAATGTCCTTTGTCCATTTATTATGTAAGCGCATTCGAAAATAATTAGTCATTATAGTGCGCTGTTGGTTTAAAGACTGTGGCTGTACTTTGTAATTGGAACTCATAATGTATATTGTCTATCAAAGGCAAAATAACTGGTAAGTACATAGATGATATACTTTAATATGCAAGTATATCAATCTTTGACTACATTCAGACATAGAACACTATTCCTTACAGCAGATAGCTGAAATCCTAGATATCAGACAAAGTTACCACATACATGCTCAAGAGATGGCGCTACGAGTACAAAAGCGTATTACTAGGTAACGGATTTAGATGTATTTAAAATTCCAAAATATGTACATAATATGGACTAAAAAATCTAAAATATGGAGTTAAAAATAACCATAACTTTCAGGTATATGGCAGTTCTTCTCAATATTTGTGTTGTTGCAGTACACGGATATCATATTTTGTAACCCTCAATGCAAAAAAGGCATGTTTAAGTTTGTACGCCTATATCTGTATGTCTGTCTGTGGCATCATAGCTTCCCAACGTATGGATGGATCAAAATTCAAGGTCGTTCTGTTTGGTCAAAATAAGGCTGAATCATCTTTCAACATCACAGTATTTTTTTTTTTGGGAATGATAGACGCTGTTGGCCGCAGATGGCCATTACAGCTTCACCGGACAATAGGAGGCGAGCGCTTAAAGCGCTCTAGCCTTTACGGCAGAAGTAGCGACGAGCTCAAGGGCACCTCAGGGAGGCACGGCCTCGGCTTGGGCTGTCGCTTAAGAGAGGGCTGAGTTTACCACCGGTTCACAACGCGCCCCCACTGAGAAGAACCGGCAAGAAACTCAGTGGGGTGATGCACGTCGTTGAGGTCGCATACGTACGACCCTTCTGCCTCGCCGGCGAGACCGGTGTCTGATAGCTAGTGTAGCATACGGTTGTCGGGGAGGGTTCGGCGCATCCCGGTCCAATAGGACCGTCATGGGGTCAGGAGGGTCGAGCAGTACGTGCCGTAGTCTGCGGCGCGAGTCAGAAGGACTAGGGGCATAATCGGCGGCGGCGCGGATTAAACTGTTCGCGTGACGGGACGCGGTACTCAAAGTAGCGTTTCGACGCTTCTTTGAGGAACTTACGAAGGGGATCTAACTTGAAATCGGAATGCAGATCTACGTTCCGCATGTACCACGGGGCACCGACGGCACGTCGGAGGAAACGATTCTGGATAACCTGGAGGCTATCGATATGGGTGCGGGCGGCGTGCGCGAAAACTACACTCGCGTAAGTCATGATAGGCATCACAGTATGTGACTGGCCTCCTGTTGTAGCCTCAATGGCGTAGTGGGAAACCGCTTGCTTCGCAAACCAGAGGTCGTGGGTTCGAATCCTGAGGGAGGCAACAACTTTGTGTAGTTGTTCCTAACCGGCTAGGACAATGCAGGTCGATTACATGATTGTCTGTAAAGTAAGATGATCCACGCGTCGAATGGGCATGTAAAAAGTCGGTTCTGCGCCTAACCTCACCCCCGGTCTTGTCGGTCTTCCGGATTATGAGAGGTATAAAGGAAGAGCGAGTGCACTTGTGTCTACGCAAGCGCTTGTGCACTATAATAACATCTCCCGCGTACTTAAATGGCTGATCTTGTGAAAGATTGGCCGCTGTGGCCGTATGGGCCAGGAGGTAATTATTTTTATTTATTTGACTGGAACATACTTGCACACTGAAGTGACGGACCGCTATTCACGACATTGATTTTTGATTGATGTATTGATAAGGTGAACAGAGCAGTATTTCCGCCTAGGCCTACAAGGCCCGGGCCTAGGGGCCCTGCCAGTCTAGGGGCCCTGCCAGTCTAGGGGCCTCAGTGCCAGGGGCGGGACCTGCACACAAACTCAAAAACCTGGCTTGCCTTATCAAAAAACTTTAATGCAATTATTCTTTAGTCTTGAAACGATATTAGGTACTAATTTATGTGGGTATAACGCCACTATAACGTAGAATTTCTCATTTTTGTTTGGAGAAATGACGTTTCGGTGTTAAAAACTACGTACAAACTAACATACTGCACACCGATCTGTCAAGATTACAAGTCGTGCTAGGTCTTCTCGAAATTGGTGATCTTTTGTGTTCTTACTTTGGCACTTGTCCATTAAATTGTCAAACAAACAAACGTCACCTAAGAATGAGTTAAGTTACGGTCGTACTTGCACACGCATACTTTTACCTGGCAGTAGGTACATATATTTACAATGCCATGTGCATTGTAAAGATCAGGGGGCCTGCCACCACCTCTATTAACAGTATTTTTATCATGTTACTTGACACGAGGTAGAAATGTCAATATACATAGTTTATAGCTCTGTCTCGGCATCAACACACAGATGGTAAATTATGATGTTGAAACTGAAACCAAATTTTACAATCTTAAAGAGTCTTTCTCAGACAAGATGGCCTATATTCTTCCTGGGATAAGGTCATGGCAGCTCCTCAGATAATTGCCGATGATTCAAATAAAAACCATTTACGCGCCTGAAGTTTCAGGTTTTCTGAATTTATTAACCTCGATGGAAACTTGCTTTATGATACTTCTCTGGTATGGCCTCTTAGAAAGGTTCGATGAAGTTAGCAAGTCCCTTCAATCTGTCAACATTGAACGAAAATTGACTATTAGCATCCACCGATTACCTGCAACGCGCACAATCTCACTGTTTGTGGGAGAGTGGGAGGCTTACCTACGCTGCGTCTTCCGGTTCGTAGTCGACACTCGAGAACCTTTCTTCCCCAACGATTATCGGTTGTCCGAGCGATGTGGCCTGCCCATTGCCACCTCAACTTGCAGATTTTAAGAGCTATGTCCTTGGTTCTTCAGCGAATTTCCTCATTGCGGATTCTGTCGTGCAAAGAAATTCCAAGCATAGCTCTCTCCATGGCTCGTTGTTGTTGGCTCTTAGCTTCTCTAAAAGGCCAGTTAACAATTAGGGACCACATCTCAGCACCATATGTCATCACTGGCAACACACACTGGTTAAAAACCTTCATAGAGAAGATTTCGCGTTGTTTCCCGAACGCTGCCCATCCGAGTTGGATTCTTCCGGCGACCTCTTTGTCCAAGTTTGACTGACCTAACAAGATAGTTTGTCCTAGGTATACGACGTAGTGGTCAACAACTTCGAGTTTATCGTGCCCAACAACTACCGGTAGGTACGGACGTAACATGGACATTAGACGTGATCTTCGTCTTGTCCATGTGCTACTGAGGTCACTGAGCTTTGTATTGAGGTCCTCCAGTGATTCTGCCGTAATGACTAGGTATATCATTGGCAAAACGAAGGTGAGTGATGTATTCGCACATTGATGTTGATGCCAAATTCGTTAAGAGCTTGAAAACGTCCTCCAATGCGTTTGTGAACAGTTTCGGAGAAATAACGTCTCGCTATCTCACACCCCGCTGCAATGGGATTGGTTTCATGCTCTCGTCCTCTAGTCGGATTGACATGGTGGCGTTGCTGTACAAACACTTCAACACTTCGATGTACATACCTATAGTCAATGTGGCACCGCTAGAGGGACTGCAATACTGTCCAGGTCTCGAAGGCTTTTTCTTTTCTTTATCGTAGTCCACACACGCTAGACATAATGGCCGATTATACTCCTCAGTCTTCTGTATAATCTGGAGGAGAGTATGTACGTGGTCTACGTTCGGAACCCGGCTTATTGAGAGGCTGGAAGTCTTCAAGCCTGCGTTCGAGACGGTTACGAAAACTCTCGAAAACAGTTTGTGTATATATATGGCTCAAGATTGAAATAGATCCATAATTCTTCAATAGGGTGTTATCACCCTTCTTGAAGAAAAGCACCTCCTGTCCCATGCTTCTGGCATAGTACCCTCGAGTAAGACGGAATTAAATAACTTCTTGAGGACTAAAGGTACCGGTTTTCTACCTGCTCTCAGAAGTTCTGATGTGATTCCGTCTTCACCCGGCGCCTTGTTGTTCTTGAACTCCTCGGTGTAGTGTCGGGTTAGTTTGGCTCTGGTGTCCTGAGCTGTTTTTAGTAACGTAGACCTTAGGAAACCCAGTACCTTTACAGACAGATTCTGAGTTACCATTTATGATCTAATATATAAAATTCTCGTGTCACAGTTTTCGTTGCCATACTCCTCCGAAACGGCTTGACCGATTTTGATGAAATTTTTTGTGCTTATCCGGTATCTATGAGAATCGGCCAACATCTATTTTTCATCCCCCTAAATGTTAGGGGTAGTCCACTCCAAAATTTTTTTTTTACTAGGAAATTATTTTTATGGCAAAACAACGTTTGCCGGGTCAGCTAGTATAATTATAGATAGACTGATTGCAGAACTACAAAGACGCGGATCTGCTTATAAAGAGTTGAGTAAAAAGTTCAACTTCCTTAAGACACTAAATTGCTAACATAAAAGATTACATTCTTTTCGCTTTTTAAGGACAAAGATGGTCATAACTTTCGCAAATGTTTAACCAATTTCAATGATTAGTTTTTAATCGAAAGAAGGTGTCACCGTAATGAATTTGTATGAATTTTATCACAACCGGTTAAGTACTTCCTGGAGGACCATGAAGAGGTGTGGAGGAATTTATCTGGTAAAAACCATAAAACTGATGTTCTCCATTACATTACTCTGACAAATATGAACCGATTTCGATGATTTTATTATTCGAGAGAGTAAACTATTATAATGATCCCATGCAAATTTCATCACGACCGGATAAATTGTTCCTGAAGAAACATGAATTATGTAAAACTACGTAGACGATAATGTGATTATAACCTACCTAGATCATTGTACCTTCTTCACTGGTACAATATTTGTGTATACTAATAAAAATATTACTAAAAACTATAAAATAAAATAAAACTAAAATAAAACTATAAAATTATAAAAAAATTGAACCAACTTTAATAACACTAAAAAGTATTAAATCATTTAAATATTATTGAAGTTGGTGTTAGTGTACCTACTGTGTACCTCATGAAGATATACGGCCGAACCTACAAACGTCAATTATAGTTAATTGTGATTAAGATATATTTTGTAAATGGATTATTTCGACTTTAGAAGCAAAATAATACTTCATACGCGGATAGTGAGTAAATATATCAATAATCTCGTAATTAATACTAAAAGATAATCATAAGAGACTGGGAGAGTCGAAATAAATAGATTACAAAATAAGACTTAATTGCGATTAAAGTTAATTGACGTTTGTAGGTTCGGCCGATAGTGGTGTACCTACCTAGTCTTGCCATAAATACAAAAACAAAGAAAAAAAATTCTATTGAAAATAACATTTATTACTTTTACAGTGTGTTAGTTTAATACATGAATTGCGGCCCGCTAGCCTTTTCTATGCGGCCCGAAGTCTAGTACAGTATTTTTAGATGAACGGTAGTATTTTATTGATAAGTGTACAAAAGTAATGCAAAAAATGACGATCGAATTACTTACTCTCATAAAATATAAGTAAAGAAATATAAGTAAGCACGCACACCGAATTTAAGTAATGTCTTAAGGGAAACTCCTTTAATTTTTAAATAAATGCTATATTTCTAATGTGTAATTTAATATAATTAGGGTACTTAGTTATAATTAAACATACAATTTAGGCTAGATTATTGCGGCCCGCAGAGTAAAGCAGAAGTACCTAACTATGCGGCCCGCAGGATAAAGCAGAAGCGACTATGTGGCCCAGGGGTAAAAAAGGTTGAGTATGGCTGTTTAAAGGCTCGTGCGTGACTGAGACTACATTCACACAAATTAATCTCAAATTTTGTGTATTGATCCAGATCTTATTTATTCATACATAGTTTAACGACATTGTAAACTGTATCTGCTGCGTACCAACCACACATTATATTCCGTGATTATAAGCTCATCGGAACTCGTATCCGAAAATCATGATCTATTTTTTTAACTCCATGTTTTAACTAATGTAAAATTAATTAGAAGTCAATCAGAAATCTTATTTACTTAAATTCTAAAGTTTAATTGTAAAACAATTATCTATATAAATATCATTGTGTAAAATAGCTAATAACAATTATTATAATAAGGCAGTGGGTTTTAATCACAAATCTTTGACATGCAAGTTTAAATTTAAATCAAAGAACTTGACTTACTACAGTCATCCTGAAGAAAACCCTGAATAAGCTAAAGACCGCTTTATGATCTTCTCTATGATATTATAAATAAAATTTACACAACAGTACACTACGGTAAGTACATAAGTATAATGTACACTACATGCATATTATATAGAGTCGCTTGTGGTTGATAGGCCATCGTTTGCCACTTTTGCTGCCGGCACACCGATACCACTGATACAGGGTCCTATTAAAATGACACAAGGGTAATTCATCAGTAGTGCGCTTCCAACCTCGGATGCATCACCAATGATCATCACCAAAGAGGATTTATATAAATGATAGACAGATTCGCGGACGGTTTAAATAAAAAACAGTTAAATAAATATACTTAACAAATAATAGTAAATAATTAGTAAAAAATCAGTATAGTTGTAGTTCTAAAAATTAGACTAAAATATGCTAAGTAGTTTTACATATTTAATTCTAAATAAGTCATTTTTTTGTACTTTAATTTATGTTTATTTACCGTTATATTGAGTACGAGTAGTTAACTCTATTTTATCAAAGTACAAAATATTCATTGGCTGCAAGCACTGATACAAATGTTATAAATTTTTACACTGCGAGTTTTAAAATAATCCGAATTCAAGGACCATATTAATAATGTTCATTAACTATAATTGGCGTTTGTAAGTGCGGCAGTTAATAATATTAAAATTTTTGCTCTTGAAATCGATTTAATATGTTGTTGAATAAAAAATAATGATTTTCAGATTACAGTGATCAGTGATCCCAAGCTTGGTCCCAAGTGAATTAAAAGTGGCGCTGTTGTCTATGCAATTACGTCAAACCAAACTTATACTCAGCTCTGAGAACTGATAGTAATCACAGTTAAAATATGGATATTTATATACATATACATATTTATACTGTGTAGTAATGTTCATATTTATTATTAATATTTCAGCTCCTATTTCCACCACCCACACCCACACAGATAAGATGATTGAATTAATGTTGAATTATTTACAGTACGAAGAATACAAAAAAGGACAATACTTCAAAAAGTGACATCTGTACGTTTTGTATAAAACTAATTGAACCCTATTCAAACTAACTAAACTAACCAAATGTAGATGTCGCTACAAAGCACCGGAAATGTCAAGTGTTATTTATATTTTTGTTTTATTTAACGTATAAAGATGAGATACATAGTTTTCAACTCAACATTAAAAAATACAACAATAATTTTAATCAATGCTAGCACTGTGAAATGTATTTGTGAATAAATTTATATATTGCAATCGTACTCATAAAGATTGACCTACATTCAGAGCCCTTGTGAAAGGATTGTGCAATAGAAACGGTCATTTTATTACACAACACGGTATGTTCATAAGCAAACGCAGATATTTTGCATCATTTAAATGTATTTTTAAAGCTAGCAAGTATTATATCAATTAAAGAATCAAAAGTACTTTTAAGTTTTTTACTTTATTATGTATCACTTCTTTATCAATGTAAATTAAATAAGATTTTTTTGATGGTTATTAACATATTTTCTATTATTTACCCAATAAATAGGTCATGACACAGTTTTATGAGAATTGGGTTAATTTCTTACTGCCCTTTACCGACTTATTTCAATGTCAGTCATGAGTACGGTAGCTTTATTGAACCCGAGTTATGTCGGTCGGAATATCAAAGTGTAAGTGAAGTGGCCTAGAGACCTACATTTTGTTTTTAAAACGTATTATCGCTTTATATGGGTGTTTTTGAGTTAGGATATATCTCTACACGGCGTAGGTGATATATTACAGACTCCGTGGGCGGCGTAAGTCTGTTGCCTCGATAAATTATTTGTGTATAATGCACGAAGACGCTCCAAAAATGAGTGTAACACAAAGTCTGGCCGCCTCCACGAGCCAGGCGAAGAGTGAGATGGTGACGAATGTCCCCTTAGATTATGATCTTACCTCCGTAGAACCAAAACCTACGGAGAGTATCGATATGGAGATAAAAATTGCCTATGTGGACCCTACCAGCGGTAAGTATAGAGCATGCATTGACTCTAACTAAAGCAATAAATTTATATATTCTAAATCTGTATTTAGGTATAAAGATTTCTTTACGAAATATTCATATTCGCGGACGAATATTTTAGTGTTTCAGTTAAGTATTGTTATATTTTTTGTTTGGTACCTATATTGTGTGATGTGCTGTTTTCAGTTCCCTATCATTCAAATTGGAGTCTACTAAGAGTAAATTGGGACATGAGGCCTGAAAGAGAATTATTAAATATCAATAGCTATTCAAAGAAGACAAGTGTTGTATAATAATACATACATTTAGATTAGATACATTATTTATGTACCTATACATATGCATTGTAGAGTCTACCTGTCCGTAGTCCGTACGCTCGGCTGCACGGTGTGGCAACGCCGCATTGGTTTTTTCGCGCTATCCTGCGATAGTTAGCTGTGTGAAATAGGTGTTATAAGAATTACTGAATAGTAGAGGCTCACGGAACATGTTTCGAGAATAGTTTTATTGTATAATTAGCCTCTACATCGTGGTGAATGACTGTACCTACTCAAGTATTGTCAAATGGCTGTATCGTTTATATTCAGTGGTCGTGGTCGGCGCGGCCGGCGACGCATTTTGATTTCATTTGGTGTCAGTAGGGCACGTTTGTGACTGCGGGCTGCAGTACTTAGCATGGCAGTACAATAGTTACACCATATGAAATAACAGCCTCGACGTGAGACGCTCGGACAGCCAGCTGGCATATTATACCTACTTAACTAAATTCTTACTACATAATATTTAAGTAGGTCTGTAAGTTTTGATATTCTACAGATTGCCTCGAATACACACAAAGACGTGCTGTTGTGAATGTACTGTGTATTTTTGGAAGTAGGGCAAATGAAGATAGATACGTTTTTATTTTTTATACTCAATATAAAGTAGCGCTATGCCGCAATCTCCGAGAGGCAGGTGCCATAAAGTAGAAGTAGAGTAATTACGCCAAATAGCGATCGATTAGCTGGGTAGGTACCCAACTTTACATCAATAGATCTGTTGCCTATATATTTGGAGAATGTATTTGCTAAGATATTTAACTCAATCGAGTTAATTTGTATATGACCAATTTGTTATAATTTTAAAAAGTAGCCGAAATACGACTTAGATGTTGAGGCCATTTTTAATTTACGACAACTATGTGGCTTGTTTAATAGAAAATTACCTTTAATTAATGAAAAAATAATCTATTATTTGTTGTTTGGGAAATATTTTTATAGGTACTCATAATAAAATCTATGTAAAAACTTGAAATGGTCGTAAGCGTAACACAAAAGTTACTGCTTATAATTTTGCTGTCATAAACCAATATCAAAAACTAGTCGTTGGCGGTTATAAAATGATGTTCGAGAAAATTAAGCTAGATTGTATTTTCATATTTTACAATATTTGTTTGATTCATCGTAAACAGAAACAAATATTTTTAAATAGAAATAGTTTAATCAAGAACCAAAAATAACCATTTTATAGTGGTTCTTTTTAATAGATAGGCATGCCGACTGCCGAAATAGTATGAGCGTGAGTGCCGCTTCTAATCGCACGCAAGAATCTGAGATCGTTTCGTAAGTCGCGAAAACTATCATCGGGTTTTCCTATCAGGCCATTTTCAGTCGGTAGCAGTCCCATTTAAAAAAAAAGTGTCTAGCATTTCTATATCTCTACTACTACTTATCTATACTCTACATATACAACGTTACAAAATACCCCATAAAAAATATAATTAATTATCACAGTCAAAAATTTTGTCAACCTTAAGTAAGGTAAGGTCTTTTAAAAATTTTGTCGTTCCGCGAATTAGGTAGAAATGTAGGTACATTCTGCGTAGTTTAGTTTTTAATTTTACTGAAATAGGGTTTGCACATCACTGAAAATAATAATATTTTTTTATTTTTTTTACTGGGTATTATGTAATACGTTGTATAAACCAAGGTCTTGAGTCTCTTAAGTAACTGATTAACAGGAGACATACAGTCTACACAGGAACCCATTGCCAGAACAGCTCAGGACACCAGAGCCAAATTAACCCGACACTACACTGAGGACATCCCAGACATCAGCCTGTACGAGATTAGAATGGCTCTCAAACAGCTTAAGAACAACAAGGCGCCGGGTGAAGACGGAATCACAACAGAACTTCTGAGAGCGGGTGGAAAACCGGTACTATTAGTCCCCCAGAAGTTATTTAATTCCGTCTTACTCCAGGGTACTACGCCAGAAGCATGGCACGAGAGTGTGGTGGTTCTTTTCTTCAAAAAAGGTGATAACACCTTGTTGAAGAATTATAGACCCATCTCACTCCTGAGCCATGTATACAAGCTGTTTTCGAGTGTCATTACGAACCGTCTCTAACGCAGGTTTGATGACTTCCAGCCTCCCGAACAAGCCGGGTACCGAAAAGGCTTTAGCACCGTAGACCACATACATACGCTCCGCCAGATTATACAGAAGACCGAGGAGTATAATCGGCCATTATGTTTAGCGTTTGTGGACTACGAAAAAGCCTTCGATTCAATCGAGACTTGGGCGGTACTGCAGTCCCTCCAGCGGTGCCATATCGACTATAGGTACATCGAAGTGTTGAAGTGTTTGTACAGAAACGCCACCATGTCGATCCGACTACAGGACGAGAGCACGAAACCAATCCCATCGCAGCGAGGCGTGAGACAGGGAGACGTTATTTCTCCGAAACTGTTCACTAACGCATTGGAGGACGTTTTCAAGCTCTTGAACTGGTACGGATTCGGCATCAACATCAATGGCGAATTCATCACTCACCTTCGTTTTGCCGATGATATAATCATTATGGCAGAGTCGCTGGAGGACCTCAATACAATGCTCAGCGACCTCAGTAGCGTTTCCCAACAGGTGGGTCTTAAAATGAACATGGACAAGACGAAGATCATGTCTAATGTCCATGTTGCACCCGTACCGGTAGTTGTTGGGAACGATACAATCGAAGTTGTAGACCACTACGTATACCTAGGACAAACAATCCAGTTAGGTCGGTCCAACTTCGACAAAGAGGTCGCCCGAAGAATCCAACTCGGATGGGCAACTACGTGACATCTTCTCATCAGAAATTCCGCAGTGCCTGAAGACAAAGGTTTTTAACCAGTGTGTGTTGCCAGTGATGACTTATGGTACTGAGACGTGGTCTTTAACAGCTGGCCTTTTGGAGAAGCTCAGAGTCACACAACGAGCTATGGAGAGAGCTATGCTCGGAGTTTCTTTGCGCGACAGAATCCGGAATGAGGAGATTCGCCGAAGAACCAAGGCCACCGACATAGCTCGTAGAATATGCAAGTTGAAGTGGCAGTGGGCAGGCCACATCGCTTGAAGAACCGATAACCGTTGGGGAAGAAAGGTTCTCGAGTGGCGACCACGAACCGGAAGACGCAGCGTAGGCAGGCATCCCACTAGGTGGACCGACGACATTGTTCGCGTCGCAGCAGGCAACCGGTGGATGCAAATAGCAAATTGTCGTTCATTGTGGCGGTCTAAGGGGAGGCCTATGTTCAGCAGTGGCCGCCTCCCGCTGGTGATGATGAGTTGTCTAAAAATAGGATTTTTTTGCATTATAAAAGAGGGTTATATTTCATATACCGTTGGTATTATCTGCTTAAGATTCGGCACGTATATGCTCTAGAAAATAATTACGACGTGTCTAGTGTTTTTTTAGACATTTCCAGATAGAGGAGACGGGAACTCAAGTTTTCCAGAAAACATATTTCCCTATTATTATAATAATATCGATAATAAGACTAGCTGACCCGTGCAGGAGCTGCACGAGCATGAGCTTCTTTAGACTAAAAATCCTCCAATTTCAGGTTTCCGGTCAAATATATAAAATACTAGCTGACCCGCGCAGCTCCGCCCTCGCTTTTATTACATTTTGCTCCCCTTTTCTCCCTCCTCCCTAGATTAATCTCTATCCATATATCTCTCTCTTATAAAAAAATCTAATTATATGCTCTTTCTCTCCTCTCTCTTTCCCCCTCCCGCTTCGGTTTCCGTCACACTCCCCCTCTTCCTCTCCCTGTTGTCCCCTCTCTGAACCCTCTCCCCTCTCTCTTCTACGAACTTGCTCCTTCTCACTCCCCCCTTACTCCACCTAACTCCCCCGATCCCTCACCCCATCACCCCCTCCTCGAATCCCCTCTCCCTCTTTCTCCTCTCTTGCACCCTCCTCTCGTTCTATATATCCTCGTCATTCATGGTATCAGCGGCATTAAATATACTTTTTGACCTATTCTCAGACCTCCCCGATATGCACAGAAAATTTCATACAAATCGGGTCACCCATCTGTTAATGACCTTGCCTTATGTTGCTTAACCTTAACCTAGCGGTATGAAATATACTGTATGACCTATTCTCAGACCTACCCGATATGCACACTTTCATACAAATCGGTTCACCCATCTATTTAATGACCTTACCTAACGTTGCTTAACCTTAACCTACCGGGATAAAATGTCCTATGTCCGTTTCCTGGTTCTAAGCTACCTCCCCACCAATTTTCAGCCGAATCGGATAGGCCGTTCTTGAGTTATAAAAGTTCTATAGTGATTGTATGTCCAATTCCGCCGATAGATGGCGCTGTTCATAATGTAAATCACGCTAACATCGTAAATTATTGTCTAATGATATTCGATAATGAAAGTTCTTAGTGTTTTTTTTTTTTTCCCGGCAGGTTGAAGCGGTGGACCCTTATGTCCAACGCTTCAAACTGCCGGCCGACGTCAAAGAATTGGTCCGAGCCAAAAACGCGGCTATCCGCGCTCACGACTCCTACCCCACCACAGCCAACCGGATCCGCATGCGCGCTTTACAGAGGGACGTAAAGAACCGCATCGCGGAACTCCGGGGGGACCGGTGGGACGGTTTTCTCGAGGGTATCACTCCCTCTCACCAAGCCTACTGGCGGCTAGCGAGGGCTCTCAAGTCCGACACGGTAGCCACCATGCCTCCCCTGACCCGCCCTTCAGGCGCCCCACCAGCTTTCGACGACGAGGAAAAAGCCGAGGTTCTCGCAGACTCTCTAGAGAGACAATGCTCTCCTAGTGTCTCAGTTTCCGACCCACCCTATCGCGTTTCTGCCCCGCCATCCGACACACTAGCTCAAGCTCTTGGACTGGTACGGATTCGGCATCAACATCAATGGCGAATACATCACTCACCTTCGTTTTGCCGACGATATAGTCATTATGGCAGAGTCGCTGGAGGACCTCAATACGATGCTCAGCGACCTCAGTAGCGTTTCCCAACAGGTGGGTCTTAAAATGAACATGGACAAGACGAAGATCATGTCTAATGTCCATGTTGCACCCGTACCGGTAGTTGTTGGGAACGATACACTCGAAGTTGTTGACCACTACGTATACCTAGGACAAACTGTCCAGTTAGGTCGGTCCAACTTTGACAAAGAGGTCGCCCGAAGAATCCAACTCGGATGGGCAGCGTTCGGGAAACTACGCGATATCTTCTCATCCAAAATACCGCAGTGCCTGAAGACGAAGGTTTTTAACCAGTGTGTGTTGCCAGTGATGACATATGGTACTGAGACGTGGTCTCTAACGGCTGGCCTTTTAGAAAAGTTCAGAGTCACACAACGAGCCATGGAGAGAGCTATGCTCGGAGTTTCTTTGCGCGACAGAATCCGAAATGTGGAGATTCGCCGAAGAACTAAGGTCACCGACATAGCTCTCAGAATCTGCAAGTTGAAGTGGCAATGGGCAGGCCACATCGCTCGAAGAACCGATAACCGTTGGGGAAGAAAGGTTCTCGAGTGGCGACCACGAACCGGAAGACGCAGCGTTGGCAGGCCTCCCACTAGGTGGACAGACGACATTGTGCGCGTCGCAGGTAACCGGTGGATGCAAATAGCCAATTGTCGTTCATTGTGGCGTTCTAAGGGGGAGGCCTATGTTCAGCAGTGGACGTCTTCCGGCTGATGATGATGATGATGATGATGATCCGACACACTCACCCCGGTCACCCACTCCGAGGTGGAAGACCTCATCAAAGGCCTTAAGCCTAAGAAAGCTCCCGGCCCTGACGGCATCTCGAACCGCGTACTAAAAATCCTTCCCTACCACTTGATCTATCTCTTGGTAGCCATCTTCAATGCCGCCATGACGCACGCTATATTCCCTTCGGAGTGGAAAGAAGCAGACGTCATCGGCATTCACAAACCCGGTAAGCCACGTGACGATCCCACGAGCTACCGCCCCATAAGTCTCCTTAGCGCCCTGGGCAAACTCTACGAGCGCTTGCTTCTCGCAAGACTCAAAGAATTTGTCATCTCGAAGGGCATACTCATACACGAGCAGTTCGGCTTTCGAGCTGGACACTCTTGCGCCCATCAAGTGCACCGCATCACGGAGCACGTCCTCTCCGGGCTCAACCAGCCCAGACCCATATACACCGGAGCCTTATTCTTCGATGTCGCTAAGGCATTCGATAAGGTCTGGCACGATGGCTTGCTTCACAAGCTCTACCTCATGGGCGTGCCAGACCGTCTGGTCCTCATCATACGAGATTTTCTCAGGAATCGTACTTTTCGATATCGAGTCGAAGGTGCGCGATCCACTTCCCACCCTATTCAGGCCGGAGTCCCTCAAGGCTCTGTGCTCTCCCCACTCCTGTTCAGCCTGTTCACGAACGACATCCCTCGTTCGGACAGGGTGCAACTAGCCCTTTATGCGGACGACACCGCACTATATTTCTCACACAGAAATAAGGCTTTCTTGACGCGCACTCTTCAAGTCGCCGTCAACGCCCTAGGCGAATGGTTCCAAAAGTGGCTCATCGCGGTGAACCCGGAAAAGAGCGCCGCGGTGTTCTTCTCCCGGGGCACCAGATCCCACACTGCGGGCCATCCCAGTAGTCGATTAGGTCAGATCACCCTCTATGGGCGTCCCATCCCTTGGACCAAAAAGGTCAAATATCTAGGCGTCACCCTAGACTCCCGCATGACATTTGGACCGCATATACGGTCAGTACGCAACCGAGCGGCCTTCGTCCTCGGCCGGCTCTACCCCATGATCTGCAGGCGGAGTAAACTGTCGCTTAGGAATAAGTTGACACTTTACAAAACCTGCATCCGTCCCATCCTAACTTACGCCAGTGCCGTATTCGCACACGCGGCTCCCGTCCACATCAATAGCCTCCAGGTTATTCAAAACCGATTCCTTCGACACGCCGTCGGTGCCCCGTGGTACATGCGGAATGTCGACCTTCATTCCGACTTCGGTCTAGTCCCTATCCGCAAAATTTTCAAGGAAATGTCCGAACATTACTTTGAAAAAGCTTGCGTCCACCCGAACCCGCTCATCGGCGCCGCTGCCGACTATATCCCCGACCCCGACCCTGGTCCCGGTCCCTCAGATCGTCGACCTACCGTACATCGCCGCCGTCCGCGGCATGTACTGCTCGACCCACCCGACCCGATGTCCGTCCTCCTGGACCATGACACAACACCAACACCGACAACGACGTCACGAGTCGTACACACACCTACACACAGACACCGGTCTCGCCGGCGAGGCCGAAGGGTCGTACGCATGCGACCTCGACATGCATCCCCTCGCTGAGTTTCTTGCCGGTTCTTCTCAGCGGGGGCGCGTTGTGAACCGGTGGTAAACTCACACTCTCTAAGCGGCAGCCCAAGCCGAGGCCGTGCCTCCCTGAGGTGCCCTTGAGCTAGTCGCTACCTTTCCGGGCTGGAGCGCTCAAAGCGCTCGCCCTCTTGTCCGGTGAAGCTGTAATGGCCATCCGCGGCCAACAGCACTACTCCTACACAAAAAAAAAAAAAAAAACTTAGTGTTTCGCATCTTTTATTGTTGCGACTGTGATACAATACCTATACACTATCTGGACTTGGGGAGTTTCATTAAAATTTCATGAACTGGCTTTTAAATAAAATGAAATGTTATTTTTCCCTTGCCTATTTCTTTCCTAATCTAGTTTGGACTCGTTCGGGAATTACAGATTTTAACTTTTCAAAGATATACCTAAGTATGTCATATTGCTATCAGCAAAGTACTTAGAACAATACAGAAATCTAATGAAAATTTCCTGGGTGTACCGGAACGGCTTACCCCTTACAAAAATTGACCCTTCGCCACTGCCATATCTTATGCAAACTAAATGTCTGCTCAGTCCCTATTGTATATATCGTAATAATACATATCTAAATGATTAACTGATCAGTCTATAATTACCCTATTCACATACAAAGGAAATTACGTGGTAATATGTGCAAGTAATGTTTCACTGCTTAGCCCCTATGAAACATAGCGTGATGTTTTATATACCAATTTATACGCCTACTTCTACACAACACATCAGTGAAAGTCCTATCAAAATCCATCCACGGGTTTTCGAATGATGCCTGGACAAACAGAACGACAGACAGACAGACAGACAATAATTCCAAAAAAAATTGTTTTGGCCTCTATGTCGATAGTATAGTATCCCCACATATTTTTTTCGGAAAAATATTCAATGTACAGAAAAAGTGCTCTTTGAGTTTTATTATAGTATAGATTCGGTTCGCTCTCGCTACCGCTCGAGCAAGCTCCAACTCCCGTTCCTGCTCTGCTCTCGCTACCGCTGCTCCCGCTCTTGAACCGCACCAAATTCATCCTAACCAAACCAAACCCTACTTTAATTTAAAAAATATTAATTTATGTTTATGATGCTGAAACTACTGGTTGAATTATGATTAAATTTGGCATTTTTGACTTGTCGTGTTGGTGAAGCAGGGTTGGATTTTAGTTACTTTTTAACACTAAATACTTCTGTAGTGTGTAGAATATGGCATAATATGGAAAACATTATATGCCCTAAAACCAAAATATGACTCAAGTTTGATGTCATCATAATATAAGGTCGGGGAAAATGTTTCTTCGTATTTTATATACAAATTCAAGACATTTCTTGCAAAGTTTAATTACATTTAATTATAATATATATGTCCCATTTTGTTCGATAACTTGATGCCATCTGTTAGGTAGTGACACAACCCCGTTGCCGTAGAAATCTTGAATTTTTGATCAAAACAATGCTACAAGTAGTTTTGGCAGTCCTCTCTTTATGTTAACCCAATACTAACCCATAGAATGGTTGTGTCTATAAGTTGGGTCCAATAACCACCGGAACGCACTTTAACCCAATTGGATACATTGTGCAAGCCCTAGATCTTACTCCGTTACTGACGTGTCGAAGAGATCCCTAAGGAACGCCACAATCGCGCCAGCTTGGAGCTATACATAATAATCTGGTGTCAAATTACCTTGCGTTATTAATTAGTACCTTGTGTCATTTTATGTATTGTAGGAGCTCGTTGGTACTAAAATGACCCGTGAGTTGCACCTATTAGTTGCCTAATTTGTGATCTGTTTAGGTTTAATAATTTAACCCCACAGTCCACCCTTGTGTTGGCGAAAGCTCTGGACTGGTGAAGGGCTGTCGCCACCCTCCTTTCTTTCGCATATAATGCTTGGTGATATGTTCTGTACGGAATCCCAACAAATGGTTAGGGCCAACTAATTATTTTTGTGTGCCGGCCTACGCTAGTTCGTCTGCTTTTTCATTTCCCTCGACGACTTCGTGTCCAGTGACACAGATAAGGTTGACATTATTGTGTCTTCCCAGAAATCCCAGGATGTTTAATCCTGCAACAGCTTCTTTGACTAATTTGGAGACAATTCTGAAGGAGTCTAAAGCCTTTAGAGCTGCCTGACTGTCACTGAGAATGCAAATGGTTTTTCTTTTACATTTCTCCTCGCTTCTAAGGGTAAGGCCTTTGTTCAGCAACTCTTCTTACAGCTGCTGCTTATGATGAAGATATTTTCTGGAATAACTGTATCCGGGAGAGAATTGCATAGCTTGCCTATGCGCACGAGGAATTAGGAAGCAAAGTACTGCAGCAAGTTGGAATGTCGACGACAAAGCGGAGCCCGCCGGCTCCTGGTAGTCCGATAAAAGAAAGGGGATGGTGGTAAAAGATCATGAAGTTCTTGAGCGCATTCCCCGTGGAACAACCTGTAGAAAACTGATAAATAATCAATATGACCAAGTGATGCAGTTTTTAATTGTCTAAGACGTTACCGTCAATTATCCTGCAACCGCGACTGCCTAACGAGTCCTAATGGTCAAGTTTTTTTGAGCCATTCCATAGCTGAGAACAGTACTCCATGCAGGGTTGAACTTGAGCTTTATAAGAGATGTAAAAGCTGTATCTTGGTTAGTTACCGCCTTACTATACCAAACTTTTTGAAAAAAACTTATTTTGCTTCGATGGATCATCCGAAATTAAGGTCGGAAAATAAATTGAGACCTAACACATCCAGATGGTTGGATATCGGTACAGGATATACCACAACATGCGGGAGTTAGGTGAAAAATATATTTGTTGGCAGACAATATAGACAGGCCTGTGTTTTTTAGGCATTGAATTTGATCTCTATTTATGACTACAGACCATCCAGATACACACAGTCTGCAAGGGTCAAGTTGTCAAACTGTACCTCTGCATCATACTCTCTCTCTCTCTCTAATACTCTATTGTGGCCTTACTAGACCGTGGGTCGGATAAATATCTGTCTGTAACTGTGCAGTCATCTGCTTACCCGGTTCATACCAGATTCAAACTTGTTATTAATATGTGACAAGAAAGGCGTAGCTGAGAGAACGGACCCCTGAGTAACTCCGGAATTGATGACCCTAAATTCAGATGAGCATCCATCTACAACCACTCGAATCGATTATCACTACCGATATCGGAGATCCAGGCGCACAGACTAGTACCTAGGTAATCTATATGAAGAAAATTTGCAGTTTCATGCCAAACCCAGTCGAAAGCCAGTTATGCTTTACCATACTTCTTAATGGCTTCCCATAAATGAGTAGCTAGCACTAGATCAAGTGCAAGGCTATTCAGAACCGTCAGTAATTTCCGTATCCAAATCCGATAGAAAATATTCCGGGGCTGTCCTTCAAACGGTATTTACAAATCCGTCATCAAAAATATTTCGAAGTTGGATTCAATAACAAGACGATAATTCACGGAAACTATTCCTCTAGCCTTTTGCATCGGGAAAGCTTAACATTTCTCAAAAATATGTTCCTTACAATTATAGTGTAAAAATACTACAACAACAATAATGATTGTCACTCTCTCATTCAGGTATTGTATAGATAGATTAAATTAATTTTACACACCAGGCCAACGAAGGCCAACGAGCGACTCATTCACTAAACATCCAAGTAGGATCAATAAACGCCAACGAACATGTTAGCTGGGCTTATTTGGTCAATTTATACACAGAAAATCAATAATCAATGGTTACATTTTGCCGAAACATCCAAACAAAACCCATTATCCCGTTCCTGTAAAAATTTTGGAAATGTATAAAAAAAAATACGGTCGTTTTGACAGTCCTCTGTTTAACTTAACACTCCATAAAAAAATCCGAAGAAACTGAAACAGGTGGAAATCTGAGGGTATAAGGTCAGGACTGTATGGTGGATGCATTAACACTCCCCAATCAAGCTCTCTTCTTACAGTTAGCTCGTGTGGCATCCAAATAGCGAGCTTTTTTGTATAGCTAGACTTTTCAAATGGGTCGAAACTGTTTTGTGGTCAATCCTCAGTTCCTATATCAGTAACAACGTACTGATATGCCAATCTTGCTGCACTTTTTCAAAAATGGCCTCTGTTTTATCCGTACGAGCTGCATCTTTGACATCAAAATATCCGGACTGAAAACACTTAAACCAACTTTGTGCTACTTGTATTGACACTGCATTAAGTCCATATTAAGGGGGAGGCCTTTGTTCAGCAGTGGACGTCTTCTGGCTGGTGATGATGATGATGATTAAGTCCATAACCGTCTCAATTTTATTTCGCAACTTGAGTCGCCCTTGTTTGTAATACAGGTACAAATTTAAAAAAAAAATAAAGAAACCCCGACATCGGGGAACGAACTACCAGTACTTGTCTATTAACTACTCGTCAAGATTTATTTTATTTATTTGGGAATGCAAACAATTGTTACTTTGTTTAATGGCAAATCACAAAGATAATATTATGTATTATTGATAGTCCTTTTATTTTTAGTGAATGTTATGGAGCAGCATTTATCGATATTCAAGTACAGCCTATTGGCAATACAGTATTCAGATAGACGTTGCAGATCCCGCTTTGCAGCACTTCAGGTCGTCTGCATACAATAGAAAATTTGAATTTTTAAAGCATTTATCAATATCGTTGATGAACAGAGTAAATAATAATGGTCCTAGTATGGATCCTTGCGGAACCCCTGCTGTTACCTGAACTAAAGTGCTAGACTGATATCCATTTATTACAACAATTTGGGATCTGTTTGTCACATATGAAATAAACCAACGAAGCAAATTACCTCGGATACCATTAAATGCAATTTTTTGGAGATTATGGTCCACATTGTCGAAAGCCTTGCGAAAATCAGTGTACACAGTATCAGTTTGCATGCGTTTATCCATATTTTGAAATAACGAATTAGTAAAAATCATTAAATTTGTTACGGCTGATCTGGCGTTTACGAAACCGTGCTGTTCCTGCAAAATTTGGCTGTGCAATAGTGGATATAGTTTACTGTGTACAAGCTTCTCTAAAAGTTTAGACAAGGCAGATAAAGTTGAGATAGGACGGTAGTTCTCAACGTCATGTTTTGAACCAGATTTGTGTAATATGAGCCTGTTTCCAAAAATCAGGGAACACCCCTTCTTTCAAACATTTATTAAAAAGCGGTTTGCAAATGGTATCCGCGGTATTTATTAGAAAGGAAGGCGGCAGCTTATCGGGTCCTGTGCCTTTAGTAGGATCCATTTGTTTTAGGCCCTCACGAATTTCAGTTTCTGTAATAAGTATTTAACCATAACCAGTGATTTAACCATAGCTTTAAAATTCAGTGCGTCCTGCATTTAATGGAGCAGAGTTCCTGTTACCACCTGACTGCTTGCTCCCATCACCAGGCTCTGATCATCATTTTTCTATTCGTAGCAACTTATCCAACTAGTCCAAATTTGGCGGGTCTACGTTTATTGGAGCCGAGATCCCGTTACCACCTTCTTGCTGTTCATCATCAGACCCTAGTAAAGGATAGCATTTTCTTTAGTATCATCGGACTTACATATGTTCTAAATTTCACATTTTGCGGACTAATAGAAGTAATGAGAAATGTCCATTGTATACGAAATCCTCCCTTGGCTCGGAAAAGAGCTGATGGTCTTCAAACAACTGAACCGATATTCACGAAACATCGCTAAGAACCATCTTGATTAAACAACAAGAAAAAAACGCATTCAAATCCTTCCACTCGTTTGAGCGCTGCGATGCCACAAACAGACGGACACCCCGACAAACTTATAAATCCCCTCGTTTTTGGTCGGAGGTTAAAAACAGCAGAATGTATCAAATTGCTTCGTTAGATTCACTTATTTTGGCGGACCACCAAAGAGACTTCTTCAATCTTATACATACAAAATACGACAAGATTTATTCCCCGACCCATTATAATGATAAACTTTGACAAACTAACTTAGTTATGCTGTTTCGTCTTTTTGCTACCCAGGGTGTTAGGTGCAATGCTTTGCTATTGTAGCAAAGTAACTTTCATATATTAAAGAAGGTACGGAACACTCGAGTCCTACTCACACTTGACCAGTTTTTTATTTATTTGTTTAGTTGAATATAGGGCAAGGTTGATCCGTTCGATTAACATAAAATAGAACAAATAACTTAACGCACGCACACTTCAATTCACATTGTTCTTATTAAGACCGTTGCATGTCTTTTAATTTAATGATACCTTTACTTAATAACATAATATCATGGATGTACCTTAAGAATATTTACGCACTAATTGAAAAATATCATGTTATGTGAGGCCTTGTAGTGCATGTTAGGTTAGTTGGTTTAATGCCTAGTTGGTTGCCTGAATCAGATAACCGTGTGTGGATTGTCCCAGGATATATACCTAATTATTATTATACCTACATATTATATTCTTAAGGTAGCGTAATTATTTATATACAACCATGCGAAATAATTACACTACTGTGTATACATAAAATAAACCGATCGCTCTGGGAAACAACAGCACTCTGCTATCAGCGGACCTCGTTTGTGACCCAGTGACCCAGTTACGTACGAGTCAGAGTAGCGATCGTTTGTATCGTCAACGTGTGTGTACGTATATCTGTCAATTTGTATATAAATACCAATACAAACACACCGTAGATAAATACATTAACGTATCGATATATAAGTACATATTCCATTAACATACATAATCATCATCATCATCATCACCAGCCGGAAAACGTCCACTGCTGAACAAAGGCCTCCCCCTTAGACCGCCACAATGAACGACAATTTGCTATTTGCATCCACTGGTTTCCTGCGACGCGAACAATGTCGTCGGTCCACCTAGTGGGAGGCCTGCCTACGCTGCGTCTTCCGGTTCGTGGTCGCCACTCGAGAACCTTTCTTCCCCAACGGTTGTCGGTTCTTCGAGCGATGTGGCCGGCCCACTGCCAGTTCAACTTGCATATTCTACGAGCTATGTCGGTGACCTTTGTTCTTCGGCGAATCTCCTCATTCCGGATTCTGTCGCGCAAAGAAACTCCGAGCATAGCTCTCTCCATAGCTCGTTGTGTGACTCTGAGCTTCTCCAAAAGGCCAGCTGTTAAAGACCACGTCTCAGTACCATATGTCATCACTGGCAACACACACTGGTTAAAAACCTTTGTCTTCAGGCACTGCGGAATTTCTGATGAGAAGATGTCACGTAGTTTCCCGAACGCTGCCCATCCGAGTTGGATTCTTCGGGCGACCTCTTTGTCGAAGTTGGACCGACCTAACTGGATAGTTTGTCCTAGGTATACGTAGTGGTCAACAACATCGAGTGTAACGTTCCCAACTACTACCGGTACGGGTGCAACATGGACATTAGACATGATCTTCGTCTTGTCCATGTTCATTTTAAGACCCACCTGTTGGGAAACGCTACTGAGGTCGCTGAGCATTGTATTGAGGTCCTCCAGCGACATACATAATACAACATGTATAATGTTTAGTATATTAATGTTTTTTAACCGGCTTCAAAAAGAAGGTTCTCTATTCGACGCGTATGTATGTAATATTAATAAAAATACGTAATATTCATATATGTTAGTCTTTGTGGGCTTCTAAACAAATTACCAATTTTTACGAGAGTATGTACATACATACTCTCGTAAAAATTGGTAATTTGTACATACATACATATGTATGTAGGTTTGTCCGCGGATTTCTCAGAAACTACATATCGGATTTCTAAAACTCTTTTTGCTACTCTGAATATTTTAGAGTACTTTTCAACTTAGGGAAGAGTACAAGTTTCATTAAAATCGGTGCAGTAGTTTAAGAGATATAGACTTTTTATGTTTTTTTTTTAGTTTAGTTACTGTAACGTAGACGTTCGAGTTGCGTGATATTGCTGGTACCTATTTTGGTAAAATAAAAGTCACTAAAAAGTTTTAAATAAACTATTTTAAAAACCATAACAACCGACTTCAAAGTAAAGACTTCAGACTCGCATACTTTTTCTTCTCTTCAACATCTTACATAATCACAAATCCCCTTCCTATCTACAAGAACGTTTCTCCTTTGCTTATTCACCTGACTTTCTTTGTAGATCCCATCTTCGTAACCTTTTAAAAGTTCCTCAGCATCGCACTGGCTTCTACTCTAACTCCTTCACCGTGCATGTAGTTAGACTGTGGAACTCTTTGCCTCATGATAAACGTGGCTGTCAATCTTTACCTTATTCAAGAATCGCGTTAAAGAGCACTATCTTTCCTCTGTTTTGTAGTCTCTGTCTATTTTCCTATCAATACAATGCTTTCATATTTGTTTATTTTATTGTTATATATTTAGTTATATATATATTTATGTATACATAGGTATTTATTTTATTTAATTATGTATTTATTATATTGATTGTAGCTGTTTTTCTTTTTTCATCTTGTTATTTATATATGTATTTTTATACACACTGCGCCCTATCTCTTTCTTTCACCGTTTCTCTCCTGGGCGTGCTGGAAGAGATTTCTATAGAAATAAGCTCAGCCTTTGTACCTGTATTCTCCTATACTTCTCTAACCATGTTTGTGTGTACATAAATTTATAAATAAATAAATAAATTATCTAAAAAGCATAAAATAACGAAAATATATTGAAGTCGGTGTCAGCTCGTGCTTGTCTTAGTTAACATGATGTGCTAGAACCGACTTCAATATATTTTCGTTATTTTATGCTTTTTAGATAATTTACTTTGAAGTCGGTTATTTTTTTTAAATAGTATATCTATTTGTCGTCGTTTTAGACATATCGTGTAATTTTTTGTATCTATGAGGTCGTCAAACAAGATCATTGTTTTACGGCGCAGGCCTTTATTAGTCTCGGATTTTTTTAGATCCAACGAGAAGGGGTCTAGGAAATGATAAACGTATATCTGGAAATCCTAAGAACAGCGCGGCGCGTCACTTGACACCTCGCTCTACATAGCTTCGGATGTTTCGATGAAATTTATATCTCCCATTGTTACGGTGCCGGTGTAGCAACGAATAAATTAACTATTTTAAGTCTAACTGTATTCTGATGGATCAATAAGTAATTCAGATGACTTTCAGGACTACAGCATCATTTGGCATAGTCACCCGTGTCGTGAAATAAACTACTAGAAAAGTCACCTGGAGACCAGAGAGCTGTCACATAAAATAGGCACCTTGCCGGAGACATTCCAATCGCATCTCCTCTAATTTAGGCACTGTCTGTCGTCCAGTGTATGGTCTAGAGTTGTCCTGAAGCAGCAGTGGTCTTGAGCAATTGACAAGCCTCTGTTATGTAACAGCTAACTTTTCCATCGTTTGCAATAATTGTTGACAATACACAACTGCCGTAATTACCTGGCCAGACCTTCGGAAGCTGTAATGTATGACACCAGCACTGGTCTACCACACACTCACTAGTAACTTTTTCTGAGTCGACTTTCGCTTGGGGCAGGACTTGGTTCGTTCTCCTGGGCTCAACCGTTGTGACGAGCATTTCCGATTATCGTACAGAATCCATTTTTAATCACAAGTAACGATTTGTTTTAAAATCTCTTCGTTATTGTGCCGGTTGAGTAATGTAACGTAGCACTTGACCCGTGTTTGTTGGTGTGCTTCACTCAATCCATGTGGAACCCACTTTTCGAGCTTTTTCACAATTCCAATTGGTTGTTTCAAGTGAATTATATAACTTTTTTATCACTTACACCGAAGCCTGCACTCACTCTGAATTGGTCTGCGATGGATCCGCTGCCACGGACACTTAATTCTTCGTTATTAACTACGGACACCTGCCGTCCACGGGGCTTGGTCTGTAGGTCAACATTTGCAGAACGAAAACGTTGGAACCAAAATAGTACCTACCGTGTAATCTTTGCAGTAGCTGCCCATACACATAATTTATCCTTCTAGCTGTTTCTGCAGCGGTAGCTGGTGCCACGGTGAAACTCGTATCCGTAAATAACGGAGGTGGGCATCCATGTAAATAATGATGTCAAAAAAATAACGCGAAAACAAATGAATCACTAAATTTGATACAAAAATATACGAGCTTGAAATAAATTTGAATTTGGAATCTCTAACTACACTAGATTTTGAGACCAAAGTGTCCAGTTCGACAATACGCCTATTTCATTATGTAGACACAAGACATCAATACATATTAAATATTAATATTATTTTGGTAATATAATCAATTTTATATAACTAGCTGACTCGCACAGCTCCGCCCGCGCATTTTTACGTTAGCACCTAATTTTGGTGCTGCCCTGCTTTAGAGCGAACAAAACAAGAAAATATTCAAATCGGTCAAGCCGTTTCTGAGTTTTTGAGAGACTAACGGACAGCTATTAATTTTTATATACCTAAACATATGGATATGCGGAGTCGGAAGACAATCTGAGGTATAATCGAAGAATTATGGATGGAATCCATCTTGCTCGCTTGTAGCGAATAGCAGCCTCAAGCGGGGCAATAGTTTCGTGGCCCAGGGGTAAGTCATAATCAGTACCGGGAAAACCGGGAATTTCGCTACTAACTCGGTACCTGTGACTGACTACATCTAATCTAACGACCAGTGGTCTAAAGACACTAAAAACATGCCTATTCTTGGGACTGTAGTTTCCAGGAGATCTAACAACTAGACCAATGGGTCTGACAGGCAGTTATAAATAAACTCAGTATATACTTTCCTTTGTAAGTATAAAACCCGTGTCGTGGCGTAATAAAGCCGGAAGCCGGGTCGTGGCGCGTCAGAGCAAGCGCTGAGGTGCCACACGACACGCCCTACTAAATGTATGTAACCAATATCCTTTTAACGCGCTACACAACACTACAGACATCCCTGCTTAACATACATTTTGGATTTTAAGTAACTTGCATTTATGCCCATATTTAACCTTATGACACAAGGCTGTGCACGGCTGTGCACACCTTCCTCCAAGGTGCACACCACTGCTAACGACGTGTCATTGTCAAAATCCGTCAAGACATACATAATAATAATAATATCTTGGGACAATCCACACACGGTCATCTGATCCCAAACTAGGCAGAGCCTGTACTATGGAAACCAGACAACTGATACTAATACTTATATACATTTTTTTTTTAATATATACTTAAATAGATAAATAACACCCAGACACTTGGTGGGAATCGAACCCACGACCCATCGGTTAGCGGACAGGGTTTTTAACTACTAGACCAACGGGTCCGTCAAACATTCTGGAAAAATACTAGGTAGGTACTCTCCTTCTGGTGTTTTCGAGTGATAAACCACGACATAATCTGTAATACCTTCCAGAAAGCAGTCATACTTCATGTAGAATAATCCGTAAATTCTTTCAAACAGATAATGACATGAATATAAATACAAAATATTTCTCATTATCCATTACACGACCACCCATCGCATAACCACAACCATCCATCACACAACCTGCTACCACGCAACCATTAAATTCAAAACTATCGCCCCCAGGTCATCCGTATGATCATATTTTTACTAGTAGGTACTTGGCTTAGGTCCGTACTAGCCCCTGGTGCAGATCCCACCGGAGAGCCCTGGGGTCTCCCCTCTCATGTGCCGATGCGACAGCCGCGGGGGTTTTAGTGGGTAAAAATCCCACATACCCCGGTCGAGCCCCACAGCTCCCGGGGATCTTTGGAAGATTTCCCCCGCGCCAAAAAAAAAAATTGCCTCCACAAACTTCGTAGAAAAAAGGGGGAGCGGTATTTTTTTTGACATTTATGATTATCGGCCCAAAACTACGCGACATTAACCAAAACAAAAATCTGTTTTGAAAAGTGCAAATGAAGAATGCCCTTTCATATGATACCCTACTCGGTATAGTAGTCTCACACTGAAATTTTGATGACACATTTCGACACCCAATAAAAAAAAAAGCAAAAAAAAAAATTTGCGATTAGGTTAGGTAAGTAAGATCTAACACTATGCCAAGTTTCAAATCGATATCATCGGTGGTTCCCAGACATAGTCGCACCATAAGGGTTTTATGCCTTTTAGGTATGGAAGTTGGAACCCAAAAAAATAACACGCGTTTATAAGAAATGCTAAAAAGCCGCCACATCTTAAGGCTGTGGTCTGTAGTATAAACGCCATCGGCCGCTTACAGCTTACATGGAATATGGATAATATGTACTGTTGTGGTCTCTTTTGACACGCTGACGCATGATGTCGGCGTGTGAACCTGGGGGCCTACTCGCAAAATCGACAACGATACATTCGAAACGAAACGATACGTCTCCGAATGTATCGCACCTGTAAATACTCTAACAATTGTTCGAATTTCTCGTCGATTATCGTTGCGGTAGATTCATCTAAGGCGGTAGAGTAAATATTTATTTGATATACGATGTTCGGAGCGAATGAAATAAATAATAAGTACAAAGTTATGGCCTCGCAGTTAGAATTAAATCATTTATAAATAAAATAACTAATAATAATTTATAAATTAAATTAATATTAATTTAGTTTAAAAATGAAATAAATTAATATTACTATTAATTTATTTAATTTTTATTTAATTAATTATTGAAATCAAACAACTTTTACGGATTTTATCGCGGTTTATTTTAATTAATTATTTAATTAATCTTTTTTATTATTATTTTAATTTAACTTAATTTAGTTATTTTAATTAAATTAAACTCTTTACGAAATGCAGCAATCTAAAGGACGGCATGTGGCTTACCATCAGGTGATCCTTCTGCTTATCACCAATTTAAATAATCATAAAAAATAAAAGAAATACATATTTTTATCCGGTCCGGTACCTTTTGTGAACTAAAAGATAAATATAAAATATCAAAAAATAAAGAAAATTAAAGAAAATCAAAGGTAAAAACTAAAACGATATCGCCAACGACACCTAATGAGCTATCGTCAAGATTATCGTAAAAATCACGTTTAGGTCGTTGCCAAATTCGAATATTCGATAAGAGACTTTGCGACTAAGAGTAGGTTATTTACGATAATGTCGAATAATGTATCGTTCGTTCATTCGTCGTTACGACATAGAAAACGATGTAACTCAAAGTAGGATTCGACACGACAAATGTCACGATGTATCGATAATCGTTTTTGCGAGTAGACGCCCTGGTGTGGACGTTGAAGGTGGCATTCAATCTCTGCGCCCGCCGCGTCCTAGTAAGTCTCTAGCATGGATGAATTCATCCATGGTCTCTAGTAAGGCTGTAAAATCATCGGCCACGTACTTACAGGCGCACATTGTATTAATTATTGATCCCGTGTGTTCAAAATCTGGCGCACCTACGGTGCGTTTTCTTCGAGTACTCATGAAATTTTCTAGTTCACGACCTGGCTTTGGAGTTTTAAATTATATCCATAACGTGTGTTATGTGTACGAATGATTATTTTCCGTTAGTTTCTGTCCTTATCGGCGGCACGCTAGCTAGATGTCTTATTATATTCTGTCTACGGTGCAGCGTCACGCGCGCCGTACGCCGCGGGACGTCTCTTATGCCTGACCATAGATAAGAGTATATTACTCAGAAATGCCTGGTGTTCCTAAGAGTAAGTACCAACTCTAAGTGGTGTTCAGATGTCGATCGGAACATTTACGCTGAAGTCGGACGTCACGTATAGCTTTTAATAGGAGACCATATATTTACTTGGTCGCTACTGCACTAAACTAAAGTGGGCTACGGAAGTTAAATATCTGGGGGTGACTCTCGATAGGAAACTAACGTGGTGGTACACTCATGTTGAAAATACAAAAAGGCCTTACGAGTCTTCATATGTGCCGCTTTGCATATGGCAACACTTGGCGACTCAAACCAAAGTTTTTATATTGGATACATACTATGATGGTGAGGCATTGGTGAGGCCTATTATTACATACTGCAGCGCTGTATGGTGGCCTAGGACTAAACTAAAGATCTGCAAGGATTCTCTAAGGAAGGTACAAAGAGTATTTTGCATGGCAATTACGAGTTCCTTCAAAACAACGCCCACACTGGCACTTGAGTGGACACTGGGACTAATCTGACTACACACTCATATACAAACTGAGGCAAGGAAGTCTCTATGCAGACTTGCAAAAGCAGGAGCCTGGAATCGAAACTAGCCCTGCATAAAACACACTTTAATGGATCCAGTGAAAGAACTTGATGATCTAATGGACATGTCCTGTGATAAGATAAATCCAGTGAACATGTTAACAAGAGGTACCGAGTGCACATACCGGTTATGGGATCTCACCTCTTATGACGGCTCTAAAATTCAGTCTGGTACAGGGGCAGGAATTGATGCTAAGGAATGCAGTGCCAGTCTAAGCATGGGGCAATATGCATCAGTAATATGGTGCAACGCCCCGATCGTAGCACCGCTTTTCAGAGTTGCTACGGTTAAAGAGCCTTATTACATTAACCAACCTGCAGAGTCCGCTCGGCCGACAGTCTAATGCAGTAACAAATCGAATGCAGATCAGGTAAAATACACACACACGCAGCTTGTAATAGTCACACTAGTAATTGTGTATGGTACCTTTATTTTATAACAGTATCCATTGAAGGACACTGATAAAAGACTACTTAGTAATCTTACTATTTTGTTACAATTAAATTAACCAGTAAGAAATTGTTTATGTACAAACTCCTTTAGATAAAGCCCAGGGCTAGCCGACACCAATGTACGTAACGCCTTGATAAGGCTTCCCACTAGAACAGAGAACCTGTGTCCTTGATATTTCGTAATCAGAGACTCGTGTAAAACAATATCGTCTGGTTAATCACATTTATGTTTGAATACTCTTGTTGTTAGGCCCCAGTAATATTATTATTCTACGCGAAATATTTTAGAACAGGCGTTTTACTTACTTAGTGGCTGGGCCACGAAACGAATAATATTCTAGGACAATTAACACACGGTCATCCGATTCCCGAAACCAGACAATTAATGCCTAATACTTACGAGTATATGTTTATGGTGGGTTCAGACTAATATACTTTCTTGTCAGACAGGCAAACTCTTTTTGTGACTTAGTTTTATGACCTACCTTTATGATAGTAATGTAACTGGTAGGTACAGAAAAACCATAAGCTTTTATGAACCAATGAATACATTACCGTTATTCCAAAGATATTAATGAAATGGCCATTTTAATGAAATTGTAAAACATATTAAACTGTCAGTATTTCCTCACGGCACGGGGTAAGACTGTCAGTAACACTTTTTATCTAAAATCGTTCATCAAATGGAATATTTTATTAAAATAAATCGTACTTAAATAAAACACGTAATGCAAGTAAAAGTTAACTCTGTTTAGAGTCGGTGCTAAGAATAGCGTTATGCGTGTTAACTACTATCAGCACCGACTGGCACCGACTTCAATATAGTTTCGTTATTTAATACTTTAGATTATTTTACTTCGAAGGCGGTTTTTATTTATTCGAAAATATTTTATTTGACACTTTTTAGTTAATGTTACAAAGATATCAGCAGTAGGTACGTGGGCTACATCAAACCAATTAATGTAAAATGTATACAATAATATATTTCTCTGGCTACCCTGAATTTTTCGGAATATGATCCTAAGTGAAGTCCGAAAAATGACAAGCTAAATGCGATTCACTATTATTCATCATTATAACTTGCGTTAACGTTATCACGCAACTCGAACGGCTATACTAGTGTAACTTATTGGAAACATTAACAGTCCTTATCTTTTAAACTACTGAACCGATTTCGATGAAACTAATACTCTTCCTAAGTTCAGAAGATACTGAAACTATTGTAAAAGTATTGCCGCAATCGGATGTATAGTTTCTGAGAAATCGCGGGACAAACCTACATACTTACACTCATGAGATTCAGTACATTTGTTTAGAAGCCCACATAGACTAACATGTTATTATGTGAATATTACGCATTTTTATTAATATTCCACACACGCGTCGAATACCCTACAAAATATAACATACAAAGCTTAAGTTCTACATTATATAAAACTAAACGAAACTAATATTATCTGCTAATCACAATGTTCAGGCGTCAAACACCTATTTGTGTGATATTTTATTTCTGTTATCTTTTAGGATTTTTTTAGCTTATCCCCAGCTTTGTGGGCGCTAAATCAAAAAACAACCAAGACACCGCCGAATTCATGAAATATGGCGTGGTATTGCTGTTTATGAGAAATTATGCTCTTAACTACTCTTAGCAGCAAACATAATATGTATTACGTACAGTAGTTAATTTAATTCGCTATCAAATCATACAAGTCAGTGTTTCACTGATTAAATTTTAACGTTACGTCCTCCCAAAGTTAAACCTTCTACTATTTTACAACGTAACTTTAGTGCTATGGATATTGATTGTCTCCGGAGTGACGCAGAGATGATTGATTGGTCTTGTGTTTTGCAGGCTGATTCAGTTGACAGTAAAATTTGTAATTTTAATTCCATACTTATTGACCTTTATGATCGTCATGCACCTATTCGCAGAGTAAAATTGAAACATTCCCCGGCTCCTTGGCTTTCCGATGATATCAAGCGTCTTATCGAAAGGAAGAACCAAGCCAAAGCTAGATTTAAGGTTGATTCTAGGGATAAATATCGCAACCGTTATATCCGGGTCAGAAATCGTTGCAACACAGCCTGCAGGGATGCGCAGAGGCATAGCATCCATCGTGCGGTAGAAAACGGTGACCCGGCTAAGGTTTGGAAATTTCTTCGGACATTGGGTATTGGTAAATCTCGCCAGAATTGTGTGTCCGCTAACTTAGATTTAGAGCAGCTGAATCAGCATTTTTGTAAATCGTCAGCTTTTGATAGTACAATGAAACTTAATACTCTTAATCATTTGTCTTCCCTTCCTACTTCTAATTGTGCTTCTTTTTCGTTTTCAACTGTTTCTATATCTGATGTACATAACAATATTCTTTCCATTACCTCGAATTCCGTCGGAAGCGATAGCGTTAGTCGTAAGATGATCTTCCCTGTCATTGATATCCTGTGTCCTGTAATTGCTCATATCCTCAATTTCTCTCTTACTACTGGCGTCTTTCCAACTTGTTGGAAAGATGGTCAAGTAACCCCATTGCCTAAGAAATCCAATCCTGCATCCTTTTCTGATTATCGTCCAATATCTATCCTCCCCTTTTTGTCTAAGGTCCTTGAACGTATTGTTCAAAGACAGCTTAGCGAATTTGTAAATACTAATAATTTCCTTAATCCATATCAATCTGGCTTCCGTTCCGGTCATAGTACGACTACTGCGCTGGTCAAGATATCTGATGACATTCGACAAGGTATGGAAAATCAGCAACTTACGGTCCTTACTCTTCTTGATTTTAGCAATGCTTTTAATACAGTCGATCATGACATTCTGCTTGCGACACTGCGTACTTATAATATTTCTTCTCTTACGATCGACTGGTTTCAAAGCTATTTGTCTGGCCGCCGACAACGTATACGCATAGAGGATACTTTTTCTTCGTGGAGTGATATTTCTGCCGGTGTTCCGCAAGGAGGAGTGCTTTCTCCTTTGCTTTTTTCTCTTTATATTAATTCTATTGCCGATGGTCTTATGTCTTCCTACCATCTATACGCTGACGATTTACAAATTTATGCACAGGCAGGCCTTGATGCTTTACCTACTGCTATACAGTTGATTAATAGGGACCTTGATTACATCTGTAGTTGGAGTTCTTCCCATGGCTTGTCTGTTAATCCGGCTAAAACGCAAGTTATAGTTATTGGCAGTCCTTGGTTTGTTTCTAGAATTGATCTTAACCAGCTTCAACCTGTTGTGTGTAATGGAACCCGTATTCCTTTTCAGCACACTGTACGAAATTTAGGTATTCTTTTTGATAGCTCGCTGTCCTGGAAAGCGCAAGTAGCCGAAGTCAGTAGGAAAGTATTTGCGTCAGGTGCTTCACTCCGTAGGTTACGTAATTTCTTACCCCATAGCACTAAGGTTTCCCTTGCTCAATCTTTGCTTTTGCCTATTCTTGATTATGCTGATGCATGTTACCTTGATACCACTGAAGAGCTGTTAAATAAATTAGAAAGAATTCAAAATTATTGCATCCGGTTTATTTTTGGTTTGCGAAAGTATGATCATGTCTCTGAATTTAGAGCACAATTAGGCTGGCTTCCAATTCGTCTCCGTAGGGATATGCATGTGCTTTCGTTACTTTATTCTGTACTCTTCAATCCACGTGCTCCTAACTATCTTAAAGAAAGGTTTTCCTTCGTTGTCTCTACTCAAACTCGTGATCTCCGTTCTTCTGATACTCTACGTCTTAACATCCCTTCCCATTCCACTAGGTTCCTATCTGATTCTTTTATGGGTCAGAGTGTTCGATTATGGAACTCCTTGCCAGATTCGATTAGGCGTTCTGAATGCGTAGAGTCTTTCAAAATGAATGTTAAATCTCATTTTCTGCGTAGTGTGCTGTAATACGTTCTTTGTAACTTTAATTTTTTTATTTTTTTTTCCTTTTTAAGATTTTTAACATCCTATCCTTATCATATCTGTCTATCTGCCATCATCTATACTTTAATCCTTTTTTTTTTTTTTTCTACGTTTATATATTTATAGTTATTTATCAAATATATATATATATATTTGATAAATATATATATATATTTGATATATATATTTATATATATATATATGTATGTATGTATTTGTAATTCATTTCAGTTTAATTAATTTTTATTTCGGATAATTTCGTTAGATATTATTCTTAGTTGTAATTTGTTTTAGTACTTTGTCGCACTACCTACATTTATATTTCCTTCTTTTTATCCTATGGGTTGCCTGGAAGAAATCGCTTATTAGCGATAAGGCCGCCTATATGTACAATGTTTCTGTTTCCTTTTTATGTGTTCTGTATTTTGTGTTTGTACTTAAGTGTAAATAAATAAATAATAAATAAATAAATAAATTACAAGTATTAGTTAAACATTTTATCCTTTTAAGTAGGTACATAGTTTATATGTTATATTTCATAATTTAGTGTCGTTAGCCAATCTTTAAGAGCTTGAAATCGTGGAACCATAGCTCGAAAATTATCCTATATATAAAAAATGTGTGAGTGCACAAGTAACATTTCAAATAGTGGAGGCAGCGTCCGGTTTTTGTGTATTCACAACGACAGTTTAAGCGTTATCTGTGTCAAGGTGCGGATCGACTCTTGCGCAAACCGTTTTTTAATACTACGCCCGGTTGCGAGGTAATTAATTCGATTCAGAATGTCGCAACCAGCGATACTCGTAGTTTTCGTGTATTTAAAGCATTATTTGTTAATTTTTGTAAATGGCTTTTGTAACATTTTTTTTTAAATTTGGTTAGTTCGGATTAATCAGCCTCATGATGTCATAGTGTATAAACTTATAACGTTATGACATCAGTAAGTGGCATCAAGCGTTGGATTGACATAAGTGTCCGTTGGTAATTTGTATTTTTTTTAATGTAACTGACCACCGACCAAAGTAACCGACCTTTCTTTTTCATGTAATGATTTAAGTAATATTATTTTAAATTTTAAAATGATAATAATGATATTCCAATGAACTATTTATGATTGTTGTCTGTCAGGTCAATTTTGTCAATCTATAAAAAAAAACTATAATAAATAAATTATCTAAACCGTGCTTTCTTTCTTTCTACCTCGTGTTTGTAATTTATGGATTATATTTATGTGTAACGTCGTGGGGCGCTTTTTCTCTGTAAATGATTACAAATTATTATGTGAATACAAATACTTAGCGTTCTTGAAATTTGACAAAAATGTTAAGCTATTTTCAGAAAAAGCGCCCCACGCTTTTACACATAAATATAATCCATAAATTACAAACACGAGGTAGAAAGAAAGAAAGCACGGTTTAGATAATTTATTTATAGCTTTTTAGTGCAGTAGTCCTTATAAAAGCGTGTATTTTTAGTTTTTTAAACTATTAATTTATTTTATACTTTTTAGTCTTAGACATATTCGCCTAAACTACGAATAAAATTAGCCCAAGTATTGATTTGTTTGTAGCTTGAATCGTAGGCAGGTTGTGGCAAAACATATTTTTACTAGACTAGATATTACGCGTAGGTATCTGATTGAGTTAGCGAAGTTTAAGAAAGCACTACGTATTTAGCCTATAAACAGTCGAAAGTACGCTAAAAGTCAATAGTTTCACAAGTAGTATTCAAGGAATATCTAATGGTATAACTGGTATTAACTAGTACCACCTATATCATTACAGGTATAAACGGGACAACTTAGTACCATTTATACCATTAATGGTATAATTCAATGGTATAACTGGTCCGAAGCCGTTCGGTGGCTTATCAACCTTCCGGGTTCATCAACGTCCACGTTATTAGGCAAAGTAAATATAACTCCTTAATACAAATCAAATGAGTCCAAGCTACTAGTAAACCCATCGAGGTTTACTAGTAATCATTCCATGGTTCCGTCAACCACCTTTAATTTCCATCATCAACCCTGATTATTGGGCAAAGTAAATAGAACTCTTTAATACGAATTAAATGAGCTTAAACTCGATGAGTTTAGTAGTAGCCGTTCCAGGGTTCCGTCACCCACCTTCCTGTTCCATCATCAGGTCCTCTTTAATGGTCAAAGTGAAAAGAACTCTTTAAAACAAATCAAATGAGTCGAAACTCGATGTGTTTACTAGTAGCCATTCCAGGGTTCCGTCACCCACCTTCCTGTTCCATCTGATGATCTGCGCGGGTCAGCTAGTAACTTATATGTTTATGTCATATTGACAAAACATAGCGCACTTTTCTTAAAATGTATCATCCTTATTACCTATGTTTAACAAAAAGAAAATAATTTAAGTTATATTCAATAGATACTATAAACTACTGTATTTAGCACTGACTACAATATAATAATAACTGACTGACTAACTGACTACAATATAATATATTTAAGTTATTTTATACTTTTTAGTGTCTATAAAGTCGGTTTAATAAAATAAAAAAAATCTACTTTTCAGTGATATTTTTATCCATAAAGATTGAACCATCGGAGTCTATAGAATGATGATTATACTATCGTCTACATAGTTTTACGTCATTCATTCTTTAGGAACTATTTATCCGGTCATGATAAAATTTGTATGTACTATAGCGGACACGAACGGTTTCGAACGTTGTCAATCAAAATCGTTTGAACGATGTTACGTGCTTACACCGCACGTATTTTGGGCGGGCTTATAAAAGTCCTAAAGGTGATGCACCGCTTGTGACCGCGAGAGTACCTAATCATTTTAGTAGTTCACTCTCTCTAAAAAAATAATAATCATCGAAATAGGTTCATATTTGTTAAACTAATGTACTTTTCTATTTTCAACAGATAAATTCCTACACATCGTTCATGGTCCTCCAAGTTCTTATCCGGTTGTGATAAAACCCATACTGATTTATCGTAATGGTTTGTTCTCTCGAATAAAAAAAGAATCATTATAAACTACAATATAGAAAGAAAACATTCTTAGATGGATAGAAAACATTGGTAACTATTTGCCAGAGTTGTGACCATTTTTACTTATTCGTATTTAGTATTTTTTAACCGACTTCAAAAATGGAGGAGGTTCTCAATTCGTCTGTAAATTTTTATTTATTTTATCTATGTAAGTATGTTCGCGCGTAACTCTGGCAATTACGAACCAATTCGAAAAAATATTTCTTCCATCCATTCTTTAATCCGTTGATTGAGTCCCATAAAAAATCATTGCTTACGAGTAAGTAGTTCCTGAAAAAACAAGAATGATGACTGTGCAGGAAACCTGCAAGAATGACTATGTCGCTTTTTAAGGACAAAAATGCTCATAACTCTGGCAAATATTTACCAATTTCAATGATTCTTTTTTTATTCGAAAGAAGAAACAACTGTAATGAATCTGTATGAATTTTATCACAATGGGTTAAGAACTTCCAGGAGGACCATGAACGATGTGGAGGAATTTATCTGGTAAAAATCTTTTTAAAAAAAAATTGAACCGACTTCAATATCACTGAAAAGTATAAAATAATTTAAATATTATTGAAGTTGGTGTTAGCGTACCTGCTGTGTATATTTGGCACCAACTTCAATAATATTTAAATTATTTTATACTTTTCAGTGATATTGAAGTCGGTTCAATTTTTTTTTAAAAAGATTTTATTTTAAACTTTTTAGTGATATTTTCATATATAAAGATTGAACCATCGAAAACCGTAAAATTATCTAGGTAGGTTATGATCACATTATCGTCTACATAGTTTTACATAATTCATGTTTCTTCAGAAAATAATATCCGGTCGTAATGAAATTTGCATGGAAACATCATAGTAGTTTACTCTCTCGAATAAAAAAAGAATCATCGAAATCGGTTCATAATTGTCAGAGCAATGTAATGGAGAACATCAGTTTTATGGTTTTTACCAGATAAATTCCTCCACATCGTTCATGGTCCTCCAGGAAGTTCTTATCCGGTTGTAATAAAATTCATACAGATTCGATACAGTAGTTTCTTCTTTCGAATAAAAAAAGAATCATTGAAATTGGTAAATATTTGCCAGAGTTATGACCATTTTTGTCAAACCGAGCGAGTCCGAGCGACTAAAACGTCATCTATATAGGCTTTCTTGCAACTCTCAGTGCGCAGTCACCATTCTTGTTTTTTTAGGAACTACTTATTACTAAGCAATAATTTTTTTATGGGACCCAATCAATGGATTGAAGAATGGATGGAAGAAAGATTTTTTCAAATCGGTTAATAATTGCCTGAGTTATGCGCGAACATACATAAAAAAAAAAAAAAAAAAAAAAAATATACAGACGAATTGAGAACCTCCTCCTTTTTTGAAGTCGGTTAAAAAACCATAAAACTGATGTTCTCCATTACATTACTCTGAAAAATATGAACCGATTTCGATGATTCTTTTTTTATTCGAGAGAGTAAACTACTATAATGATTCCAAGCAAATTTCATTACGATCGGATAAATTGTTTCCGAGTTTCTGAAGAAACATGAATTATTTAAAAGTATGTAGACGATAATGTGAAATCATAATGATGTCATAACCTACCTAGATCATTTTACCGTCTTCAATGGTTCAATCTTTATGTATGAAAATATCACTAAAAAGTATTAAAAAAAAAAAAAATTGAACCGACTTCAATAAGACTAAAAAGATTAAATAATTTAAATATTATTGAAGTTGGTGCCAAATATACACAGCAGGTACGCTAACACCAACTTCTTTAATACAATATGGATTATTAACCAGGGATCTTATTTTTAGCTAGCCTGAATTGTGTATAAATAAGATCCACTCCATATTTTTACAATTTTGAAAGTCTTCATAATTATGAGTACCTATTTATATGTATAAAAATAGCAGTAAGCTTTATAGTAAAATAGTTTACTATAAGGAAATAAAAAAAAAGTTTTATAAATATAATACAACTAGAAAAATTGTAATCTGAAAACATAAAGTCAACCAGTAATGTCCCCTTAAGAGCTCGGTGGCCATGCTCTCGATAGCTCTCCTTAGATGGCTCACCAGCAGACTAGGTCGAGGAGAGCAACTACGATGTCAGTGTCATAACATGATCAGACTTTGCGGTTCTATTTCAAGTTTTATATCCATTGCTTGCTTTACTGTCGGCCGACTCCATTCTGCTGATACAAATGAGAAGTTGGTTTTACTTTATAAAATGTTTTCGTTATTGTACTGAGGGCCAGGCGATCCATTCGTGGCGGTTACACTGTGTGGTCAGACGTATTATTGCATATGTACCGTGGTTTGTTCACAATTCGTTCTTTGCGCGTACGGCCTTTAGAACTCAAGGTGTCTAAAAATAAGATACTGTCAAAAATATTCTGATGTCTATTTATGGCTTGTCAATCTCAGTGTTCATTAGGGTTCCATACCTAAAAGGTAAAAAACCAATCTCTCTTGTCACACCTACATAATATATTTCAGAAACCACTACCGATTTAAAACTTAGAACAGTTAATGAATATAATATTTCTTTTCTTTTATTTTCTTTTTAATGGGGCGTAAAAATTTCAAAGCGAGACTACTATATCGAGTACTAGCTGACCCACGCAGCTCCACCTGCGCTAGTTTTACGTTAACTAAACTTTTAATAACAGACATTCGCATCGAATACATAACCTCCTTTTTTATAGTCGGTTAAAAACTGGGACCCACTTTTTACTTACTCTCCGAAGCACGGACCCGTTTAGTTCAAATGGCGTTAAACGGTCACCCATCTATTTAATGACCTTACCTAACGTTGCTTAACCCGATCGATTACAAAACCTTGATAACAACTCTCTATGAGTGTTCCCTTACTAATATTCATTATATTATAAAGAAAAGTTGATAAAATCGGACCAAGCGTATAATCAAGTACCCATTTTGACTTTAATCCCCTCTACCAAATGAACCGTGCTAGATTACGGGATAAAAAGTATCCTATGTCCTACCTCGTAGTAAGATCTCAAATCATGCCAAGTTTAATTTGAATCCATTCAGTAGTTTCGGCGTGATGCGCAGCCGTGATACAGACAGAAAGACAAGAATTTTAAAAATTACATTTTCGGCCTCAGTATCGGTTATAAGAATGCCTTCCAAACATAATTTTCAAAATATCTTCAATGTACAGAAAGGTCCAATTCTGTACATTGAAGTTACAGTTTTATTATAAGTATAGATCATAATAATGAAATGGCTTTATTTGCACATTTCAAAACAGGCCTTATTTTGTTTTATGTTACGTAGTTTAAAGACTTCTAATAAAAAATGTAAAAGAAAATTCCGTCCCCGTACCTACCCCTTATCTGCGAAGTTTGTGGAGGGAATAATGTGAAATAATTTTAGGTACCTAATAATAAATATTGTCTATCTATATTTTACAGGATAAATAAAATAATGTTTCTAAGTTGTACAGTTTTTTAGTACTTAGGTATGTAATTCTAAAAAAAACCTCGACAAACAAACTTATATTAGTTTTGCGGTTTGTTATTTTTTTGCTATCCGAAGTGTTGTACGAATAGTAAAATAACTTTAATACCAAAGAATGGGAACACCCAAATATAAAAATAAAATAAAAAAATGAATAAGTAAGTATAAATATTTTATTCCGAATTTCATTGTCTCGATTTACAAAAGTCCGAATTTCAGTCTATTATTATAAATCACGAAATTTATTTTACCGAAAGTCTTACATGCTATTCGTTTGTTTTCCGATTTTCATAAGTCCAAGGAATCAAATATAGAGGGGTTACTGTTGCTTAACAATCAAAATAAAAACTAAGAATCGGAACTCGTCATGCTTCCTTTTACATAACCTTTTACGTTTTAGAACATCATTCTTTTGAACACGTCCCCCCCACAAACTCTCTACGCCCCACAATATCTCTACGTTTGGGAAGCCCTGGTTTGGAGTGACAGACTTGATACGCATGGCGGGCTACATTACACTGTATAACTTCCATACAAACATAAAGATATTATGAATGTTTTTTTTACATTTTACTTTAGATTTATTTTTAAAAAGCGAGCACCTACTAATCAATATTATTTAAATATGTACGCTACTCGTGTGTGAATAGAGTTTCATTTCGAACAAGGTACGGGTAGTACTGTATGAAGACATTGCTTGAATATATGAATCAGCTTATTAAAATTCAACCTTTTCCTTTAGTTCGCCATGTATCATGCTGCAGTTTTCGTATTCATCAAAATCAGGCCCGTAACGTTTATAGCTTCGGATTTGGCCATCAATGTCCACTTGAAAAAAAAATCTTGATTTTCCATTGAATCTCCATAGCTCGCATGGAATTTCAACATGCTTACGTAAAACCTATCGGCAGGGAACTCTAGTCTCTTTAGGGCTGCAACAAGTGCTTTTGACCAGAACCAACAGAAAAAGAGCATGCAAATGGTGTCTCCCACATATATTAGGCTGATCAGCTTCACGCAACACCTCCAGCTTATCTCCAAGCCTCAAGGTGTAACGTCACTATGTTCACGTTGAGTACAATGGCGCCTGACCTTCGCCTACTTATTCGCTCGTTCGGATCGAGCCGCTCGGCAAATCTTTTCAAAACATTTATATCTATCTCTTTCCCCCGTTTTTAACTGTTACATTACACACGACGTATTACAACACTTGGTCGACAGTGTATGAAACAACCAATACTAGCGTTAGTAGCGGTAGCTTGCCAGTTTGTGGGGCCAACAGAAATTGCAAAATGGTGTTAGGCCTACGTAGTTATCAAGATGCTAATGATATATCAATTTTAAGTACAATCATAAATAAAATCAACAAAGTAATAATGTCTGATGTGTAGTTTTGAGCAATGTTTACGAATATTATTAATAATTTCAGTAATAAAACATATTACTTGTAATTTTTACTCTATAAATAGGTACACTAACGATATACATACAAACATAGAATAGCTTGACCTGCAGCAGCAAATGCTATATTTAATGAATCTAGTATGTTTATTATTAACAGGTACATAAACTAAACTCGCTTCTAACATATTAATATTCTTATTATAAGACACTATGGTGTTAGTTAATAATGTGAAATGTATAGTTTACTGCTAACAGTTATAATACAGTAAGTAGGTATGTAACAAAAACCCTGTTGGATACTTTTTCCTAATTTGTACCAGCAACACAAGATCGGATTCGTAATGCTAGCACAAATTAGAAAAAAAAATAGATATTCAACAAATGAGTTACATACATATAATTATATTGATACACCACATAATACACCCAGTGATCCAACAGGGTTTTTATTACATACTGTATATATGTAATCATATATATCAGACCCACATACCCTTTACCTGAAAATTCACATCAAAAGGATGTGCCTGTAATAATCGTAATATTTTGGGACAATATATGGAATAGATATATATTCTAGTTACCTACTCAATGATTACGATTAGTAAAGTAAGACCTTTTTTGTACCTAAAATGCTTTTAATATATTGACCAAAGCGAACCTACCGTTCGCGCACCCCAAATTAGGCTGTCACATATAACTTGTTGTAATGTAACAATAAGCAGCTTACAACAATATTAGAAATACGCACTCGTTGTGTAATAGTGATTTGTAATTTCCCCTCTAGCAGCGGGTAGTACGAATATTAACGAGCTCGTGCCTTTTAGGTAGGCACATCATGTATACCAGGTAATGCTATTGCCAATACTGTGACAGGCACAAGTGCGCGCATATTACCTATAAATATCACAAAGTTCATTTATTTGTACATTATGTTTATGTTACGTGACCAACATTGCGGTGTCCACTGCATCTCTGTTATCCTCTGTCCTGGTTTTTATAAACTTGACCCACTTGTGGCGATATATGGACGTTGAAATATAACCGGCCTACATGCATGCACTATTAAGAAGCGGATACACAATAATGCGTGTGCAGTGCGGGTGCGGACTGCGGGTGCATGCGGCGCATTCACGGCTACGTCAAGGGTAACGCGTAGCTTTACATGGCCGTGCTTAGATATGCGTGCTACGTTGACAATGTTATTGCAGCTAAATAACACAGTTTACATACCGTAATCGATATACCCTCATTGGTAATTTACGACTCTACCACAAGTTAAAATTAAAAATCCTCTGATCCGAATGGCTAAAATTTTCATCTTAACCAACATTTAAAAGAAGTAAGTATAAATTATAAAACACAAAAACCCGACTGCGAAGAAACAGAGTCTTTGATTTACATTATGGTATACATGAAACATACGTGAAATATACGTGATATACGTGAAACATACACATGTACATAATAATATATCAAATCGTCTCGTTAAGACCTTCCATTCGATACTTACCCATATTTAATTTATATTTTTGGAAGTAAAAAAAATGTTTGCTGACGGCCGACGGTTTACGTTTTTTGAAAAAATATAGCCTATGTATGTCACTTCCACACCTAAGACGATGGCAGTCAAAATTATAGGTAGCAATCTTTTTGGGTCTAAGGTAAAAAAATAAAAAAGCCTAGGTACTACCAAATCAATAAAAACTTGACACCATAATTATATGCCGAATCTGCTTATTATTATCTTAATTCTTATTATTTGCATTTTACACTTAAAGTTCGACAATACATATTTTGTGATAAGATGCTTCTTAGATATTACTACTCATACGTGTTTTTTGTTATTTTCTTTCTTTCATTCCTTTTTTCCATTTTTACCTGGTTTGTTGAACGTATAAGAATACTAATTTCTTAATCATTTTGATGTTTAAAATACACTATATCTGCAATAGGTGCAGGGCAAGGGCAGGGCTGCGCGTCCCGTCGTGTCACCCACCCTCACCCTCAATAGGGGGAGGCATGATTGCGATTCCCACTGACCTACTTTCTACAGTTAATACGTTGATCATGACCCATTTGCTTCTGTTCCGCGGTACATATATAAATATTTATTACAACGAAATCAATACTCGATATTTGCAACTGGAAAACAGTTAAGGCAATTCAGACAACCACGCGGCAGTGTAAAACCACTAAACTTAGTCAACTTGTATTACATCCTACACAGGTTGAAAGCGTTTAGTAAATTTTTATACATAATAATATGCGTTATCATATTATTTAATAGCTTCAAAACGTACTACAAAAATAACTGTTCAAAGCGATCGCTTAGCTCCCAGTGGTCTAAATCCCGCTGACCTATTTTCGTATAAACTTGGCCTATATACGTGTCGACCCCAGACACTGCACGTTCCGGTGTTATTATAAAAATCTCTGATATAGGTACCTACATCACGTTTCACTATAAAACTTATTCGTGTGCATTGTAAACCCATCATGATATTATGAAAGTAAAAATGGATATTGGATTGTTTGTTTATGCAGTTGCATAATGTTACATCAATTAGTTACTTACATTATTCAAGTTATGACCAATCAATCAAGGATTGTTAATATACTTACTTTAATACTCAGTTAATAACTATAGCGCGTTAAGTAGTATTCTGTGATAATAGTTAGAAAATCATATTTTGCCGGCTTAACTGTCATTATGACGAGGCCAGATACGCTTGTATTTTTTCTGAAACAATGACAAGACAACTCAGCCTTACTTTAAAAGGCCAACAGTAAAACAATAGTAAAATTAAATAGTTAAGATTAATTGATACTATTGAATTATTTGTTTCACAGATAAGCAAAGGTATAAGGGCCTTGTCATACATAGTCTTGAAGTCAAGGATGAATATTATAAATTATTAATTAAAACCAGCTGACCCAGCCTTCCTATGCCTAAGAAATCACGAATCCAGGGTACCTACCTACCACTCAAAATAGTATTTATTATGTGTGTCGTCCAACATAAAACATAATGATTCAGACAAAATACTTATAATGGTCGGGCAGGACATTAATATAAGGAAAATGCAAAATTAATGATATCTATTGCTCAGGAAATATGTCAAGGTCATTAAATTCTTGAAAATAGATCGATTCTATTTCATAACAAAACTAAGTCGCGCCTTATTTCAAGGTTTCTCAGTAATTAATTCATAACATAAGTTATTATAATTATAACTAATTCGTTGGGTTTGTGTATTGCGGTCCAGCTTTAGCTGTCAATACAGATTTTTATTAGAACAGATATAATTATTGTCTTGCGATGACAATCTGTATATTATTATGCAATAGTTTATTATGATACAAGTGAGCTAAGTTACTCATTACACAAGAGGCTGTGGGTTGCAGCCCGAGCCGTACGCGAGGGCGTAATTCAGTCGAGTGTGTAATGAACAGAGCTTACGAGTTCCATACGATGTTTTTGAACACATTTGCAAGGAAAACAAACAAAATATGAAATATAAGCTCGCAAAACTTTTTTTCACTCGGCCAAACTATACCTACTAAGCAATCAGCGATTACAAGTGGCAAAGTATTAATTTATACTAATGAGTGAAATGTGATTTACTGATTTCTAGAAAATTTGTTTGTATATTTGGTTAATTTACATAATTGTATTTTCAATTGTTTTGATGCGATTATTAAAATTAAAACGAAGTGACACTAATGCTTCCGTGGGTGGTGGGCTACTGATTCAACTTCACCTATCTACTTTGCGTCCAAAGCATGGTAGTGAACTTATAGCCTACTGCCTTAAATGTTTTTTTGACCTAATTAAGGCGTACACATGCGTACACATTCATTTATTCCAAAAATGTATCTGGATTTGCAGAGGCATACAATCTCTTCGTTGTTACTAAAAAATAACTTATAATACTAAATAGTAAATACTTACTAATTTAACTTACAAGGGATAATTCTATTACGCACTAGTATGTTATAGCTCGGTTTATGGCCCAAAAAGCGATGAAATAAGGCTCACTTTATGAGCAAGTGTCTTGAAACCGTATATTATGATACAAGTAAGCTAAGTTACACACGAGGCTGTAGGGTGCAGCTCGAGCCGCAGGCCAGGGTGTAATTCAGCCGAGTGTGTAATGAGCACAGCTCACGAGTTTTTACAACGTTTTCTACACACTTGCAAGGAAAAAACAAAATAATACCACACAGCGACAAATTCGAATAAGGTAAGGTGGGGTAAGACTAACATACTTTACTGTCGGACAGACAAATTGTCTTTTTGTGACTTACTTTTATGCCCTACCTTTAAGATAGTAATGTCACTGGTACATTAACAGTATAAGCTTATATAAAACAATGAATACATTGCCGCCATTGCATCTGGAACAGAAATTTTGAAGAAAGTGTGGAATAGGTAAAACTGGTAGTCTTACCCCACCATACGGGGTAAGACTGTCAGTGACATATTTTATCCAAAATCGTTCACCAAAATGAATTTAAAAAAATTAATCGTGTTTATAACAAGTAAATCAAGTAAAAGATAACTCTATCGCAACGCTGCAGCGTTCATTTTTGCGGCAATTCATGAAAATAGTTATCGGGGGTAAGACTAACATACAATCGAAAACAGAGGTGTAAAACCTTTGACTTGATTTTTTTTATCGACATCAAAACCATATCATCGAAGAATAGATCAGCGATTAAAGTATAAAGAAGGAGCGAACACAAAAACTCACAAACTTTCCTATAAACAATATAGGAATCTTTCGAAAGAATGCATATGCACATTTATAAATGCGTACCTATGTATCTCTGTTGTCATAAATTTTCTTAATATAGTAGGGTTATTACAATTAGGTTTTCTAGGTAGCAACTAATTATTAGTTAAAGCCGATACCCGCTTTGTAAATGATTACAATATCTGGCTTGGGGGAAGACTAACATACGTTTGTCTTGCCCCTGGTAAACTGGTAGTCTTACCCCACTTTGACATTTTTATGTTATGGTTTAATTTTGTTAAATATTAAGGAAAGTTATTTGTTTTATGTGATATTATCAAGATAATTTTAAACTCGCTGTTAGTATGATGCTACTTACAGCAAAGATATCTCCACCAACTAGCATTTTTTTTTTCATACAGCTGACATTTTAATTGTGTGATATTGACCAAATAAAAATAGTTCAGCAGAAGTGACAACTGTGTTTTGAACCGAGAACCATTTCATGATAACGCTTTTATCGACAAGTTCAATTCGAAAAAAACGTGGAACTTTTCGAATTACTTGAAAGTAATAGTCTTACCCCGGTGACCGTCTTGCCCCACCTTACCTTACAAACAAAATAATGACAATGATCGAAAATGGCGCGCGTTTTTTTCACGCGCTCTATGCATTTTGAGTACACATCCTACTTCAAAATTATAATTTAACAAATATTTTATAACAATTTATTGTCAAATAAGAATAATTTAATAAATGTTTATTTGACAGAATTAAGAACGTACTCATTTATTTATTATAAATAAATAGATTTTCAGTGGCACTCCATCCGCAAAACCAGTTTAATTTTACTAAAAAGAAAATTTAAAAAATTGAAAAATATTATTCCTTATTACCGTTACCGTGGGTATTATTGTTACCGTGGGTGTGCTATGGACTAAATATAGTTAATTTGCTTTATTTAAAACCACCGCATCAAACGTCGCCGGTGATAAGCACGGCCATTTATCAAAATACCATAAAAAATTAGTGCATTGCTTCGTGGTGAGCGTATTTTCGACCGACTTCAAAAGAAAGATTCTATTTTTTTTTTGTGTATAGTTCCGCTATCACTATGTTATTATTATGTCAAGGCCAATTTAGATCACAAAATTACTCATGGGATTCTACTAAGTGAAGATGCTTATAATAATATCGGACCTTTATATGGATCGTATCGCTTGGAGAATTGTGAAATTATGGATTAGATTGTTTACTAACACAGACAATATTGGTGTCAATGCCACGCGAATAAGACCAGATGATTACCAACAAAATGATTACAATATAATCAACTATTATAGATTTAACTTAGAGTAGCTCATTTTCTGACTATTGCCTATATTTATTCCGGTATACTAAAACAGTGTGTCTTACAACATCTATTTAAACGAATTCACGGCGGTTTAAATTTGGGTGTTGCTTTTTAATCCATTAAAGTCCAACGGTCGTGGACTGGCCTGGGGTCTACCATCTCCTTTATTAGCAGTACCTATTGTTACCATGTTGGTGAAGATGGAATTACAACAGAGCTCTTAAAAGCTGGAGGAGCTCCTGTGCTGAAAGAGCTTAAGCAAATGTTCAATTCTGTCCTCTTCACTGGGAGCTCCACGGGCATGGAACAGGAGCATGGTAGTTTTGTTTTTTAAAAAAGGCGATAAAACCCTTTTGAGGAACTACCGACCAATATCGCTTCTGAGTCATGTCTATAAGCTGTTCTCAAGGGTCATCACGAATCGTCTTGCACGAAGACTTGACGAATTCCAACCCCCAGATCAGGCCGGGTTTCGAAGCGGGTATAGCACCATAGACCACATACATACACACGGTAAGGCAGATTGTACAGAAGACTGAAGAGTACAATCGGCCCCTGTGCTTAGCATTTGTGGACTATGAGAAGGCTTTTGACTCCATCGAGACTTGGTCTGTTCTGGAGGCCTTGCAGCGCTGCCAAGTGGACTGGCGATACATCGAAGTGATGAGATGTCTATACAATGCCGCGACGATGACTGTACAAGTACAGAACCGGCAAACTGAACATATCTATTTGCGTCGAGGAGTGAGACAAGGGGATGTCATATCCCCGAAATTGTTTTCTAACGTCTTAGAAGATATGTTCATGACGCTGGACTGGGAAAAGTGCGGCATCAATATTAACGGCAAGTACATCTCTCACTTGCGATTCGCGGATGATATCGTCATTATGGCCGAAACGCTGGAAGACTTGCAACGAATGCTGAATGGCCTAGCTGACTCTTCTCATCGCATCGGTCTCCGGATGAATTTAGATAAAACAAAAGTAATGCTGAACAAGCATGTTGTTCCGGGACCGGTTGCCGTAAATGGGATACCTCTTGAAGTTGTCCAGGAGTATGTGTACCTAGGACAGACGCTCCAACTAGGTAAGGACAACTTTGAGAAGGAAATCAAAAGAAGAATACAGCTGGGCTGGTCAGCATTCGGAAAACTTCGTCAGGTCTTCTCGTCACCGATACCGCAATGTCTGAAGACTAAGGTCTTTAATCAGTGCGTCCTACCCGTAATGACGTACGGTGCTGAGACGTGGCCACTTACGGTACGACTAGTCCACCAATTTAAGGTCGCTCAGCGAGCTATGGAGAGGGCTATGCTCGGCGTTTCTCTGAGGGATCGATTAAGAAACGAAGTTATTCGCCAGAGAACAAAAGTTACTGACATAGCTCAACGGATTAGCAAGCTGAAGTGGCAGTGGGCTGGTCATATTTGCCGCAGAACCGATGATCGGTGGGGAAGACTGGTTCTGGAGTGGAGGCCACGAACTGGAAAACGTAGCGTAGGACGCCCTGTGACCCGGTGGAGTGACGATTTACGCAAAGCAGTTGGCAGTGACTGGATGAGGAGAGCCGAAGACCGGGCTCAATGGCGTGTATTGGGGGAGGCCTATGTCCAGCAGTGGACTGATGTAGGCTGATAATGATGATGATGATGATTGTTATCATGTTATAGTTCGATTCAAACATAAAGGCGGCTCTGTGAAATTCGTGCATTGCATCTTCGCGCATGTACAGTCATGTTGACAATCGACCACCTCAGCATTACCCCGCTGATTCCTAAAATTGGTTACTGCGCAGCAACTTGAGCCTAACTTCACGGCCGCCTTTAAGTTTGCATCGCACTATACTTGAAACAAGGTAGAGGTGTCAATATACGTAGTTTATAGTTCTGTCACTTTCTATCGATGCTTTCTATCGTGAAAATAAGATGGCAATAATACTGCTATTATAGGTGGTGGCTGGGACCCTGCTGGCCCTGCTCTCTTTTACACGCGCCAAATTCCTTTAGGGCGTGGAGCTTCAGAACTGAAATAGAATGTAGTTGTATAAAATATGACGTAATTTCCTATGCAGTAGCGATCGTGTGTTCTATGCCTAGGTTAATTACAATTCTTCTTTTTTATACTTTTATATAAGTACAGCAAAACATCGCAATCATTTCCCTTTCTACATTTTCTAGCAAGAATTATTTAAATAAATTCAATTAATTGTTACATACATATTCAGCAAGGTTGAAATAACTAAGATTTTACCTTTCAACTCTGCGCAATACGTTGAACCTTGACACAGAAAGGTTTCGTCAATTAATAGAAATTAAGATTTATTTTAGTTGTGAATTGAATATAATTTAAAAACAGATATGAATGTATTTGTATGCTCAAGGTTTTATACAAAAACTCATTCCCAAGGTCATAATAATATGTTGATAATTGTATACAAAACATACGTACTGTAAACACGGCAACTCACGAATATTTTAAGAGTTGTATTAATTTGATACTTTATAATAGTATGTGACAGGGTTTTACCTAACATATGATCTCCTGTGCTATTATTAATCAAAATCAAAGGGTGTCCAATTTTATTTATTTCAGATGTACCTACTAAGTAACATTGTATTATAAATATACTGGTCAAGTGCGAGTCGCACTCGCGCATCGAGGGTTCTATACCTTCTTTGGACGTATTAAAGTTACTTTACACCAAAATCAAACCGCAAAACTAAGTTTCTTTGTCGATGTTTTTTAGGATTCCTAAAAAATTTACTTATTACGTGTACCTGGACATGTATTACTTACCTAAAATTATTTCAGCACAAACTTCGGTAGTAAGATAAGGACCAGGGATTTGTGATTTAATAAAAAGGAAAATGTCTTCACTAATTATTTTAATTAAAAATGATTATTTTAGAGTAACTTTAATAGTAGTTTGATTTTTACTAATTAAAATAATGAGCCGGTAATTGGGCCAGCTATGTCGGAGGATGGATCGAGGCTGACTGGCTGGGTTATCTGGACTTCATGACAGCTGCTCACCAAATATGCTGAAAATACAGAACTTTGGGATGATTTGACAATTTTATATGCAGGGCCGGATTATAACAGTACGGTATTTTTTGACATTTTTTGATAATATGTCGAAAACTACGTGACATAAGGCAAAAAAAAACTGTTTTGAAATGTGCAAAAGAAATCCTTTCATATGATACCCAATATATTAGATAGTCTCATTTGGAAATTTTGACGACACATTTCGATAGGTTGGGTAAATAGGATCTAAAACTATTCCAAGCTTCAAATCAGATCGATAGCATCTGTGGTTCCTGAAATATAGTATAGGTGTGACAGACAGACTTAGAAACATCTTAAAAGTTACCTTTTAGTTTTAGGTATGGAACCCTAACAAAGATGACAAGTAAATATTTTCTCATGTTCTTACAAATAAGTAAGAAAGTTGTATATTGCGTATCGCTTCGACGATCACAATCGTTGCAGAGGGACTATTATCATTATAGCCTTCTTTCACAGTTATTAACTATATTGTATATTACCCTAAATGGCTGCTGGCTGACCCCCCACACTCATTCCCACTGCTGTGACTCCATTCAACGTGGAACCCGCATCGAATAGGAGGAATTAAAAAAACAATTTCAACTTCCCTAATTTGCAAAGCGAGACATACAAACAATGATATTATATACAACATACAAAACATAATAAGCTGGTTTAACCGCAGGAAGGAAGACTTACAGATTTTGGTACCGGGTACCGTAAATCAGGGCTGCTAACCGTTTCCCTCATACTCAAGTGAGCATACCCCTTAAAACATGTCCGTTGAAGTTAATGACACATTTGAACCGACAGGCAGCGTATTCCATTTTTTTTTTTTTTACTGTAAGCACTTATAAAAATGACACGTTCTATAGGGGCCGTGAGTAACATCAGCCATTTAGATATCAGTTATTTTTCATTAAATTTCATAGGTAAAATATAATTTTATTATGCACAATATCACTAAGATAAACCGAAGAGACCCCCAAAGTCTTAAACCCTGACGTAGGTTCCAAGAATGCTCACGCTACTGAACTTAATATAGAACATTATTTAAGCTTTATGGTAGGTTACAATGTGAGTATGACACAACTGTAGCACTAGTGTTTATTATCGATGTATAGGTAGGTACATATATAATCTTGTCTGTGGTAGGTAGGACGGATCGGCCTCGTCAGACCAAAAGCAGTACCACTGTCACTGGGTAAGTGTGTCAGTATGCCAGTAGGGCGCGCGTCATCCGCGGCCATGCCCCCCTCCCTTAGCCCGCTCGCCCCCCTCCTGCCGTCCAAGGTCCCGAGAGACTGCAACTAACATTTATTTTACAAACAAACAATTTCTAAATAAGGTGAAAGGTTACGTTATAAATATAGGTTATTTCGTTAACTGTCGCGAATACTACGGTACTTAACATGTATATATTTGTAATTTTGTTAAATCCAAATAAACAAAACCAACACTTCTAGTTGGCGAGTAAAGGCACATTTTTTTATGATTGTCTAAGTACCTGCACGGTTTGTTTTCTTTAATTATCTGTCACTGCTGCGTAGGCAGATAAATCACCACGCGGCTATATTTTATTCCTCTGCAATACAAATTACTTTATTACAGATAAAACGTAACACCACTGTAGCTTTATAGTATTTACTAGCTGACCCGCGCAGCTCCGCCCGTGCTCTTTTTACGTTAACTAATTTTTAATAGCATACATTTGCGTTGAATATATAAGTATAACCTTCTTTTTTGAAGCCGGTTAAAAACTGGAACCCACTATTTACTTGCCTTCCGAAGCACGGAGACGCTTAATTCAAATGACATTAAACGGTCACCCATCTATGTAATGTCCTTACCTAACGTTGCTTAACCTGATTAATTACAACATATTGATAACGGCGGTATATAAGTGTCTCCTTATTTTTTGATAGTATTAGATAAGTACATTCGCATCGAATACATAACCACCCTTTTTTAAAGTCGGTTAAAAACTGGGACCCATTATTTTACTTGCCTTGCCCTCCGAAGCACGGAGATGCTTAGTTCAAATGGCATTAAACGTTCACCCATCTATGTAATGACCTTGCCTAACGTTGCTTAACCTGGTCGTTTGCCAAACAACTGTCTATGAGTATTTCCTTATTATTATAATTATAATGAAAAATGGATAGAATCAGACAAAGAGAACCATGCTGGATTACGGGATAAAAAGTATCCTATGTCCTACCTCGTAGTATTAACTCAAATCATGCCAAGTTTCATTTGAATCCATTCAATAGTTTCGTCGTGATGCGAGGCCATGTTACAGACAGACACACAGTTTTGGCTCCAGTATTGGTTATAGAAAAAAAATAATTTACTAAATTTCTTCAATGTTTTGTACATTGGGTATGTTCCAGTTTTATTATAAGTACCTGCTTATAGAATAAAACTACTATGCTATACCTACTCGTACCTTGTTCATTAATACATACTATTTGAATTTACATGACGGATTGAAAATATGTATTTCTGAGAAAGATTTTCGCACCTTGCGGCGCTCCTTGAACTATACCACGAAAAACGACAACTAAACATTCTTATTTAATTTGGTAGGTATTTTATTGTTATTTTATTTTCGACAGAAAACTTCCTCTACTAATTAGGACATTAGCGTGACGTTCTTATTACCTGGACATTTGTACATACAATACTTGAGCTCTTCTAATTTAGTTCTAGTTTCTTCCACGCGGTCACTTATTCCTCGTTCGTAAGTAGATAAATACTGCGCCAGCGTAATACTTGGTATCCGATGATTAATACGAAGCGGATGCGGACACGGCCCACCGCCATCCGCATATCTTTCAACTTTTAATCAATATTAAACTACTTGGCTTACACATATACCTCCATCCAACGAATACATAATTATATGTATTTGTTGGTCTTACCTCGCACTCGCGCTACCTACGCAACCCTCGCGCGACTTGCTCCAGGCAAATCAGAAGTCTGCAAATGCTACCTCTTTTAGAGCAAGAAACATATACTTACATAGACCTTGAAAAAATATAGCTTGATTCCGGGGACAGCTGTTAGAAAGAAAAGCCTAGAACTCAGACTAAGTCGATATATTTATCGATATTTCGATAATATGTAACTGAATGTTTCAAATAAATCGAACAAAAGGAACTCGTTACACTTTTTTATTCTTGTAATAAAAGCTCGCGGTCGTAATAAAAATAGGCACTTATTTGACCCAATTAATTATCATTCAAAAATCCGGTCAAGTGCTAGTCGGACTCGCGCACCGAGGGTTCCATACATTCTTTGGACGTATTAAAGTTATTTTACTATTAGTCTATAATACCTGAGATAGCAAAATACACATAACGCAAAACTATTTCGCATTTTTCGCAACTTACTATTTCACATTTTTCCCTCCACAAACTTCGGAGATAAGGGGGAACGGTATTTTTTTTACATTACTTATTATAAGCCAAAAACTACGTGACATAAACTAAACGAAAAATCTGTTTTGAAATGTGCAAAATATGAATATGAATGGGCTGAAGCCCATTCATATGTAACCCCACTCGATATAGTAATCACGCTTTGAAATTTAGACGCCCCATTTCGACATCTTGACCCCACTCGTCACTACCTATCCGACGAGTGCAAATTCGTTGGGTCTATATTTTATTGGTGCAGAGATCCTGTGACCACCTTCTTGCTCCATCTTTTTTGTGATAGAGCAGAAAGGGTTTGTCCTGATCACCAACTTTCTTCCAACTACTCGTCGAGACCTATTCAATTAGTCCAAATTCGGTAGGTCTACGATTATATACGTAGAGATCCTGTGGGCACCTTCCTACTTCATCATCAGACCCTGGTGAAGGTTATCCCATATTCTTCAGTATCATCGTTTTTACACATGTAATATCTTTCATATCTTTAGGACGAATAGACGTAATAAAAATGTGCTCTGTTTATATAATATCCCTAAGTACATCGATTTGGAAAAAAGCTGATGGTATTTAAACAGCTGAACCGATTTTCATAAAATAAGGCGGACACACAAGGCTACAACGTGGGCCGCGCGCTTGAGTTTCTTTTCGATTTCGAAGGCTATGCGGATTGTGCAAGAGTGGATTTCGATGTGCAACCAAAATACCCGAAGAACAAAGGATTTCATATTAATACGTAAATTATAGAGTCTATGATGCACGGTAGAGTTTTTAGTATTATGGGATAAATAATATTATATCACATTAAACGTACACAGCAGAAGTTACATAATGTTACACCAAGAGACTCTTTCGGTATAGGCAGAGAGAACGGAGTTTTAGGTTGTATGTATACAGTTTATTTCTATAATGTAATGGTTACGTACTCCTGGCCTACGTACTCATTTAACTTTTTTTCCCGATACTTATACTATGTCACAGACTATTCAGTAGTCTGAACTAGCTACCTACCGACTACTTGCGTAAAACTAAATAGATCCAAGATTAGCAAAAATACATAGGTATTACTTGGCTTTCTCTCCACTATAATCTTTATACTTGACGTTTTATATTCTGTGTCTGTGCACGACTGTTGCCCTTTGGCGAAATTGAATTTCAATTTATCTTCGTAAGTGGGACGGCAACCGCGCATGTTGCAACGCTTACCAATGAGTATGTTTCGCGGAGACGTCATTCTGCTTACAATATATTTTATATCCATTGTTAACACTGTAACTCACTACACGTAGTCTAGGGTTACTGTGGCATTATAGCTTTCAGGATAGTGCACCGTTATCAGTAATCACTAATCACATTCCATGATAGCCACATGGTTAGGTTTTCTTGAATGCTTCACAATAAATATTTATACTTTGCTCAACTTTACAACACACCGATTTTTTATTACAGCTATTAATTATAAAATAATCTACGTATATTAGATTATCAACATCATTTTAGAGTCTGACTTCGTTACCCAATCACTCATGACCTTGCAGAGTTAGGCAATATTCGGTACAAATGGCTTCTCTAAATATGAGCTCGGTACCGTATGTTTCATATTAATACTGTAAACACCTTATTTTACATTATATTTTTAATGAAAGTTCTACCCGTGGGGTATCTGGGTAAGAATAGCACCCTCCCATCTCCTCCCGCTGGGTGTCCATACGAGGCGAGTAAGGGAAAACATGAAGACGCAGAAGCGTCTTTCGATTGTATTACCTACCGCCTATACTGCGATCCCCAAGACGCCTGCCCAGCGTGGAGATTACGGCAACCCCTCCGTTCTAAGTGTTCAGTAGTGCACGTGTTTTGGCCGCTGATGATGTTGACTAGGTATGTACATACTTACATTGAATAATAGACAAATGGCCGGAGTCATCTAGTTCAAGGGTCAATTTCGATCAGTTAGTCCAAATTAGTTTTACATACAACAGAATCGTATCAGCGTGATGTTAGGATTAGGCCTACCTAATCCTACGAAACCTATATCTAACACGAAATATAGACGAAATTATTTATTTTTTGTCTCTATGTTCCGAAAAGGGAAGTACAATTGTGGACCTAACTGTAGTATTCAAAAAGAGCTATTTGATTTAAACAAATATGTGGCTTTCAGACAAATCATCGGCATCCGTTTTTTCCTTACGAACCCGCGCAGTCGTTTCTACAAAACAACCTTGTTCCACTTCCACATGCTTCGTACGTGCATATGTCTGCTTGTACATTGCATATTATTTGTATACTTACCTATAATATGCATATACATCTATGACTTTTTTTATTATATGTATATAAATATTTATTTTACAAATCATAATACTCTTCTGCACTAAAAGCTTCGGACACATTCAAGCAAAATCATCAACTAAGAAAAATCATTTACTAAGAAAAGGCGCCCCACTCCCACGCTTTTACACTCAAAAATTAATCTAACGGTACGGGTAGACAGAAAGAGCTAGTTAGCTAGCTAGTTTGTGTTTTAGTGTAAATGCTTGATTTGTTTTCGTTTTTAGGGTTTAGTAAGTACCTATAAGGTAAAAAAAAATACCGGTCAAGTGCGAGTCGGACTCGCGCACCGAGCACCGAAACTACTAAAATAAAAATCAGTTTTGCGATGTGCAAATGAAGCTCTTTCATATGGTACCCCACTCAATATAGTAGTCTCACTTTGTAATTCCGATGACTGATTTCGACCCCCAGTTTAAAAAAGTAAAAGAAAATATACTTACATATTTTTTATTTGCGATGGGGTTGGGTTAGTAAGATCTAAAACTCCTTCGGAGTCGCTGGACGCTCGGGGTGTGGGCCCTTTGAGCGTCCATTGAGTACGGCGGCGACTCCGAGGAGGACGGCGGCGGGGTTGCGACCCCCGTCCCCGTGAGCACCGTGACTGGTTCCCGGGGAGCTACAATGCGCCCCCCGGCGGCGGGCTCAAAGGCAAGGCACTGAGGGGCCCCTGGTGCAGATCCCACCGGAGAGCCCTGGGGTCCCCCCTCTCATGTGCCGATGCGACAGCCGCGGGGGTTTTAGTGGGTAAGAATCCCACATACCCCGGTCGCGCCCCACAGCTCCCGGGGATTTCCCCCGCGTCAAAAAAAAAAAAAGTGATATCTAAAACTATTCCAAGTTTCAAATCGATTGCATTAGTGGTTCCTGAAATATATGCAGGTGTGACAGACAGACGAAGTCAGTCCTTTTTTAACTTTTAGGTATGGAACCCTAAAAACGAACTCGGCAGGCAATTCATTCCACAACTTCAAAGTGCGGGGAAGAAGAAGAAGAGGTGCGATGGTAAAAAGTGGCCGTGGGCATCATGTCAAACAATTCTTCAGAGCACTGTCCGTTATACAATCGGTAGAAAACACACAGGGAAGCAAAATCTCTTCTCACCCGTAGTGATTCTAGACCGTTTGAGAGTTCAGGATCGTCGACAATCCTGATGGCTCGTCTCTGCACCGAGTCGAGTGGTCCAAGTTGGTATTCAGGCGCTCCCGCCCATAGGTGACAGCAGTACTCCATATGCGGCCGAACTTGCGACTTATAAAGTAACAACCTATTGCGCGAGGTGAAGTACTTCTTCGCCCTATTAAGCACACCTAGTTTTCTAGACGCCAGCTTGACCTTGTCCTCAAGGTGCTCTCGGAACTGTACATCAAAGGATATATTGACACCTAAGATCCCGATGCTCTTTGACATGCTAAGGGCTGTGTTCTGGAATTGAGGTATTACAGCGAACGGGGTTTTCTTAGTGGTGAACGCACAGACTTGTGTCTTAGTGGGGTTAAACTGGACTAAATTAAGTCGTCCCCAATCAGAAATCTTGTCGAGAGTACTCTCGATTTCAGACACAAGGTGTCCACGGCTTTCCTCCACAACAGAACGAGGGATATTGGCACGGCCCGAGTAATTGGTATCACGGTACTGTCATCTGCATAGCAATGAACGCCATCGATGGATAACATATCATTAATATGCAAAAGGAACAGCGTCGGAGACAGCACGGATCCTTGTGGGACGCCAGCGTTAATCTCCATGCTATCAGAGCAACTGCCAGCGACTACGGCGCTAATGCGTCTGTTGGACAAAAAGCTGGCAATCCATTTGAACAAACCCTCGGGAAGTCCGTAAGATGGTAACTTCGATAGAAGGCCACGGTGCCAGACCCTATCAAACGCCTTTGCCACATCCAGGCCGACGGCCAAGGCCTCGCTTTGACTCTCTACTGCAAGAGCCCATCGGTGAGTGAGGTACACAAGAAGGTCACCAGTCGAACGGCCGTGTCGAAAACCATATTGACGGTCACTCAACAAGTCGTGACTCTCTAGGTAACCAAGGAGCTGCGTGTTTATCACACGCTCCATCACCTTAGAGAGCAGGGAGGTAATAGCGATCGGCCTGTAGTTTGATGGATCCGATCTATCGCCCTTTTTAGGTACAGGGTGAACATAGGCAGTCTTCCATGAAGACGGAACTTGGCCTGCGGAGTACGAAAGCGCAAATAAACGAGTCAATGCGGGACATAGCTCAGGAGCACACTGCTTTAACACCACTGCCGGTATGCCATCGGGCTCACTCGACTTATGGACGTCCAGAGAGAGTAATTCCCGCCGGACTTCTCGCTGCGTTATACGAATTTCAGGCATGAAATTGCCGCGTAGCGGGATAACAGGCGGCGCAGCGCCTCCATCGTCCAAAGTCGAGTTAGAGGCAAAAAGAGTACCTAGTAGATCGGCTTTCTCCTTAGCGCTGAGGGCCAAATTTCCGTCAAGCTTACGCAGTGGAGGCAAGGGCGACCGACAAAAGTTTCCCTCGACAGCTTTGGCAAGCGACCAAAAGGCGCGACTCCCTGAGGGATAGCTAGCAAGTCGCTCACCAATTCCACCACGGGCGCACAAACTCCAGCACGGGGCACAAACTTGTGCTCCAACTTGTATCCAGGGTAATGCAAATATGAAGTATCATCCGGGCAGGATATTTGCGTCTCCGTAAGAAATAGCAGGGTCGGCTGTGCAGTCTCGAGGTGTTGGTGGACTGCATTGATATTGGCGTGTAGACCCCTGATGTTGCAAAAGTCCATACTAAGTGTGGACGAAGATGCCGCTGATTTAACGTTATTTCTTTTTTTTGCAATCATTCTTTGTTTTTAAAAATGGAGGTTTTTTTTAGAGGATTCGCTATGGTGGCAGCAGAAGGGACAAAGCGTGGTGTTAACCCACCAAAACACTGTAAGTTGTGCGGCTTGCTGACGCGGCGAGCGGAAGGGCCCCCGGTCCCCACCTATGGCAGTAGTCGGGTCCACCCCGGTCTCCTCCTCCGGCACGACCACTACACTAGAGATTATGCGCGAGACTGGCAGTTCAGCCTCCCAGGGCGGAGATTACGTAATCCCTGGGTTCGGGAACCCGTTCAGCCTGCGGGCGGCCAGCGTTCAACCGTTTCACCGGATCTCCCTGACCGCAGCGGCAACATGCCCCGCCTACACAACGGAAGGCGGTGTTACGGCACCACAGGTCCCACAGCTGCCAGCACAGCGAACCCCCATAGAGCGCTGGTAACCTTACTCACCGCAGAAACACAACACCACTCGGTGGCGGCGTTACTTTACTGCGATCTTCTGCAAGGTGGAGGTCCTTCCCCAGTCGGGCTGCTCCAATTCAAGCGGACGAACACGCTATGCCCTACCTCTCTTAAAAATTTTACCCAAACTTATCGCAATTTCAATAGGAGCCGAAATAAGACATACTTACCAACATGCAGACAGTCAGACATACCTATATATATAACACCCCTTGTTTTTGGTCGGGGGTTAAAAACAGCATTGTAGGCAATAATAATAATATTCCCTACAATAATATTGGAAACCGATTGCTTATGGTACTATAAAAAACTTTGCAAAAATATGTATTAAGGAGCAGATGTTAAGGTTCGTTAGTTTTTTTAGAACCATAAATATTTGCAATGGTTTACTACAGCCACATTTGTCTTACAGTAATGATCGGTACAGTTTGAAGAGACACAATAGGGCGGTGTTTACAAAGGTTCATTTGTTGTTAATAAATATTTTATAATACAAATAAAGTGTAAGGGATTAGAAAATGTATTGTTTAGAACAATCAGTGGTCTGAGAAAGGAAAGTATAGGTTGTTTCAATGTATTGTATCCCACATTACCGTTCACAAAAAGACAGATTTAGTATAAAAAACGGAAACCGGGAAATACTGTTTTTCTCATTTGTCAGTAAACATTTTGTCGTCTTTATAAGGCACGACTAAATGTGACTAGTTAATAAAATATTTAAAATAAAATTAAACCGACTGCAATAACACTAAAATCATAAAATAATTTCAATAAATTATATAATTGAAGTTGGTGTTAGCGTACTTACTGTGTATATTTAGCGCCAACTTCAATGATATTATTTAATTAAATTATTTTATAATTTTTAGTTTTTAACGGGACCCAATCAGTGGAGCGGCCTATCCGTACAAGAAAGAATTTTGCAAATCGGTTCATAATTGCCAGAGTAATGCGCGAACATACATAGAAAAAAATAATATAGTACAGACGAATTGAGAACCTCCTTTTTTTGAAGTCGGTTAAAAATTAATAAGGACTAAGGTACAAATACATAAATTGGGGAGCACCTCAGAACAATAAGGTACTTTAAGTAAGTACTGTTCTGTAAAATGGCACGGTGCTACCGTGCCATTTTAGCCATGTTCCCAAAAACCCACCTACCTAAAAATCAATTTTATTTAAATACTAGCTGACCCACGCAGCTCCGCCGGCGCTGTGTTTACGTTAACTAAACTTACAATAATATACATTCGCATAAAATACAAAACTTCCTTTTATAAAGTCGGTTAAAAACTTGGACCCACTTTGTACTTGCCCTCCGAAGCACGGAGACGTTTAGTTCAAATGGCGTTAAACGGTCACCCATCTATTTAATGACCTTACCTAACGTTGCTTAACCTGATCGATTTCCAAACATTGTTAACAACTGTCTATGAGTGTTCCTTTACAAATATTTATTATAATTATAATGAAAAATTGTTAAAATCGGAGCTAGCGTATAACCAAGTACACACTTTGACTTTAGTCCCCTCTCCCAAGGGAACCGTGCCGAATGTCGGGATAAAAAAGTATCCTATGTCCTACCTCGGAGTATTAACTCAAATCATGCCAAGTTTCGTTTCAATCCATCCAGTAGTTTCGGCGTGATGCTCAGCCGAGATACAGACAGACGGACAAAAATAAAAAAAAATACATTTTCGGCTTTAGTATCGGTTATAGAATGCCCTCCAAACATAATTTTCAAAATATCTTCAATGTACAGAATTTGACCTGTTACAGTTTTATTATAAGTATAGATGTACCATATGTACACTATTATGGTTCGTTTAGTAGGTATTTTACAAAATCCTACTTAACATTACCTACAACTAGCTAGGCGTATAATAAAATTTAATTCAATCTTTAGTTCGCAGGAAATCGATGGCTCCTACGTTAAATACGTATGTGTAAAACCCGCACTTTACAGGAGAGCAAATTAAAGGTATTTTTCTATGCTTGTTCTTAAAATTTGAAGCTATTTGGCTGAAATTGGTGCCAACCATAAAAAATGCCTTATTTTACCGAATAGTATGAAAACAAACGTTTAATAATTAGCGTAGAAAAATACCTTTAATTTGCTCTCCTGTAAAGTGCGGTTTCACACATACGATATTTAACGTAGGAGCCATCGAAATTAGGCTTATAAAAGTGTGAATTTGAGAGCAAGAATTGAGTGAGCATCGAAGTCACTATTTGTAATTCTTTAAATACGGCACTAGGCGATTTGTAATGAAAGACCGTAACTTTATAAAAGTTTTACTAAAATGTAGTAAGTATTCAGATATTTTTTGTAAACATAATAAATGGTGTAGATCTGACTGGTCGTCTGTGAGAACTGAATGAGCATAATTATACCTATCGCGAAATTAGTTTTACAATTGTTTTAGATCGTTTACCAAATGACATTTTTTGAATTTTCTTTCAAACTCAATCTTCACACACACTAAAACTACTACAAATAAATAATAACGCAATCGGATCGTTTCTGAGAAATACTGGGACAAACCTACATACCTACAGCTCATGAAATTTGATGTGTTTGTTTAGACAAGACTAACATAATGTAAATATTACGCATATTTAATATCCTACTTTATGTAGGATATTAAATATACATACGCGTCGAATACAAATCCAACTTTTTTAAGTCGGTTGATAACGCTTATTACAGTGGATAAAACGGCTGGGAGTTTTCACCCAGTGATACATTATTATATAGGGTGTTTGGTGCATCGTTTTTTAGGCCAGATCAATTTGGAAACTCTTACTTGCTACACCAGTTTTTTTGTTATAACTTATAGCCAAAAAAACTTTTATTAACGTCACTAAGTAATTCGCTAAATTTGTACTTGTACTTAAAAATTAAAAAATGCATATACTTATACTTAGAACAATTTCCTAATAAAGACGTACACAAATAAAAATCATGCATAGAATTACAACACGAAAAATAACTCAATCTAAGTTAGAAAAACACCTAGGACAAACAACTACTATGGTAAACGTGCTAACAGAAATTTAGTACCTACTTTAATAAACGATATACCCACTGATATAACTAAACTTAATGATAAAAACTATAAAAATACATATACAAAGTATTTTAATTCTGCAATACTGCCATCGATGTAATTAAATATATACTTATACAAAAATTAATTAATATGTTATGCAAAACGCAACACCCGTATCAAGCTGCACACAACGGACGGACGCGCGGACGCCCGGCGCGGCCGCGCGGCCGCCCGGTCATGCCATACGTATTCGCGTACGCGCAGGGAAGCCATAACAATTCGTTTATAACAATTATAGTCTAGCATAACTTTAAGTTTAAAAAATACCATAATACGAGTCAGTATTGAATGGTATTCAGACAAACCCGATGTAGGGTTTTTGAGATACTTCTTAATTAACTGATGTGTACCCTTTTTAATAAAAAGAAAGAAAAAAAAAATGTGCGTGCGTGGAGTCCCTCCGCGCGGAAGAAGTGAAACTTCATTCTCGCTCAGTCGAACGGTCGGTCGGTCGGTCGGTCCCTCACTCACTCACTCACTCACTCACACACACACACACACACACACACACACACACTAACTCAACTCAACTCAACCCCACTGAAAGCCACAGAAACCCACTGGAACCCACTGAAACCCACTGGAACCCACTGAAACCCACTGGAACCCACTGAAACCCACTGAAACCAACTGAAACCCACTGACACCCACTGAAACCAACGGAAACCCACTGAAACCCACTGAAACCCACTGAAACCAACTGAAACCCACTGAAACCCACTGAAACCCACTGAAACCAACTGAAACCCACTGAAACCCACTGAAACCAACTGAAACCCACTGAAACCCACTGAAACCCACCGAAACCCACCGAAACCCATCGAAACCCACCGAAACCCACTCACTCAGTGACGGCGTCACATGAGCGCTTTCATAACCTTAACAAATGTACGCCTATCGCCTATCGTTTAACACCTATCACTTAACGCGTTAAGCGATAACGCGTTAAGGTGCTTCATTTAACGTTTGACGCGTTATGTGATAACATTTTTGGAAGTCGCATAAGAAGTTTCACTTCAAAAAATCTAGTAAAAATGCCTCTTTGGAGAAAGTACTTAACACATTACGCGTATTTTATTTGCTGTAGGTCCCAAGAATCAACACTATGTTAATCACATAACAATCCCTCTTGTTTCAGAAGTCTCAAAACTTGTTAAATATTTTACTAAAAAACTTAACTGCAAACTGCAGCTTACATAAAAAAAATTTAGTCAATACTTGACTGTCTCTGGAAACTAACGCATCGTTGTTTTTTGTTATTGTAATTTTCTTTTTGTTGTATATTGTGAATATTTGTGTTAAATTTCCTTAATTTAAGTTGTCGTTTTACAATGGCTACATTCTCTAATGAAGAATACGCTGATATTTTGATGGCCTATGGAAGAGCCGATGGTGTTGCTCGTGAAGCACAAAGAAAAACCAGGAGCGCTTTTCTAACAGGCGACAAGTAATGAGCTTTACGGCCTAAAGAAGTAACAAATGACCTCTTCTTTCGGCTAAATCAATTTGGCAAACGATGCACTAAACAGCCTATATAATTAAAGCCAAAACCAAAAATGACTTTAGCGGCGTATGTGCGGCCTTTTACACCTCGCACGACTGCCCAGTCTGTACGTTGGCGACTGTATGGGTTTGTATACCCTGTTTTTCTTTAAAATATCAAAAATTTAACAATAAATGTATGAACACAGGCGTGATGGTTGAACGGTGGTCAAAGACAATTGGTAGGGTTGAATATGTAATATTCGACCTTACTGGCCCTATTGGACTGGCCACCGTTTAGCCATCGTGCCTGTGGTCATACTACTCTGTCAAGAAAGTACCGGGAAAATAATTATCAATAATACACAAAATATTATTCATCCAAATTTAGTTTATCACCTTGATAGTAATGCTACTTCAGAAACGATACACTTACGCCAACGAAAAATCCAATCTTCAAACCATTTTTTTTCGGAATTGAGTTCAGTTCTCGCCACATTATATACCTAATCTAAATAATAGATGCAACTCAAACCCCGCGGCAAAATGGAAAACAATTGTGCCAATGTAACGACAAAAAAAATTGGAACCTTATACAAATCATCCATTCCTGATACTTTTGTGACTGAATGTACATTTATTGTTCAATTTTTGATCTTGTAAATAATAATATTCTGAGACAATTCCACACAGGGTCTGATCTGTCACTGATCCCAAACTAGGCAGATTCTGTACTATGGAAACCAGATAACTGATACTTATATTTTTTTTTGTAAATACATCCTTGCTTAATACCTATAATACCCAGAAACTTGGCAGGAATTGAACCCACGACCTATTGGGTAGCAGCCAGGTTGTCTAACCGCTAGTCGTCCTTTACGTGGATGACACCGCTCTCTATTATTTCCATAGGAACATGTCCTATTTGACGCGTGCAGTCGACGCCCTGGGCGAATGGTTTCGTGCGTGGCGCATAGAGGTGAACCCAGAGAAGAGTGCCGCGGTGGTCTTCTCCCGGGAACCCGCCAATATGTTCTCCACGCGGAGCCTTCGGCCCAGCAGACGACTGGTCCCAATATCCTTATTCAATCGCCCTATCCCCTGGACTAGGAAGGTTAAGTACCTCGGAGTCACCTTGGACTCCGCCATGACTTTCGGCCCGCACATTCGGTCCGTCCGCAGTCGAGCGGCTTTCGTATTAGGTCGCCTGTATCCCCTTCTCTGCAAGCGGAGTAAAATGTCGCTTAGAAATAAGTTGACATTATACAAAGCCTGCATTCGCCCAATCATGACTTACGCGAGTGTAGTTTTCGCGCACGCCGCCCGCACCCGTATCGATAGCCTCCAGGTTATCTAAAATCGTTTTCTCCGACCAACGTGCCGTCGGTGCCCCGTGGTACATGCGGAATGTAGATGTACATTCTGACTTTAAGTTAGATCCCCTTCGCAAGTTACTTAAAGAAGCGTCGAAACGCTACTTTGAATCCGCGTCCCGTCACGCGAACAGTTTAATCCGCGCCGCCGCGGCTTACGCCCCAAGTCCTTCTGACTCGCGCCGCAGACCACGGCACGTACTGCTCGACCCTCCTGACCCCATGACGGTCCTATTGGACCGGGATGCGCCGAACCCGCCCCGACAACCGTATGCTACACTAGCTATCAGACACCGGTCTCGCCGGCGAGGCCGAAGGGTCGTACGCATGCGACCTCAACGACGTGCATGACCCCACTGAGTTTCTTGCCAGTTCTTCTCAGTGGGGGCGCGTTGTGAACCGGTGGTAAATTCACCCCTCTCTTAAGCGACAGCCCAAGCCGAGGCCGTGCCTCCCTGAGGTACCCTTGAGCTCGTCGCTTCTTGTGCCTTTAAGGCTAGAGTGATTTAAGCGTTCGCCTCCTATTGTCCGGTGAAGCTGTAATGGCCATCTGCGGACAACAGCGTCTATCAGTCCCAAAAAAAAACTACCTACAGGCCCGTCAATAACAGGGTAGAGGTTGTAGACTGTGTTACTCAAGTACTCTACTTAAATTATAATCTATGTAACTTAGATGAATGTAACTATATAATTAGGCGTTCTCCTCTTTTTGGATAAAATACATGCTTGTGAATGCATGCATTACCTACACCAGCTTTGTTAGATCGCCAAGTAACTATGGGACCCTACGCCGGCGGCGCCGGCGGCGCGGCGTATAGCGCCTGGTAAGTAAGACGATTTTCTATTTTCCCACTGAGATTATTTGTAGTATGGATTGCGCTTGTAAAATCTGTGCGCTTTTATTATAAAGTGTACGTACTCGCACATACTTGGTTTATTTGTCTTATACAGTGAAGTGCGAGCGCCGACGCCGCGCGCCGCGCCGCCCGCCGCAACACTTGAAAATTTTGTAATACCGCTAAATTCGTGGTAACCAGGCCAAGGCTCCGCTTATTTACATATATGTGAGAAATAGCGTTCTCACTATTCATACAATCATATATGTTGGTATCAAATATGTATGTGTAAATATTTTAAGTACATCTAATTCGTTTTGAAGGCAAAAATATGTATCATCTTGTAAATAACAAACAAAAGATACAAATATTATACAAGTAGTTACTGCTAGTATTTAATCATCTTATTTCAGTTAACTTTTCTTGTTACAGGGTAACTGGATAAATCGATACAAATGAAATTATAAGCGTTTTGTGTGATTGGACTATAAAGTTCCCCACCTCTATCTACAATATCAGTTTACATCCTTATTTCGTACATATAGTTTGGGAGACCCTTAATTCCATAGAAATCTAAATACTATACAACTTCGAGCTAGCACCTGTAGGATATTAACATACAAGAAAAATACCTGTTTGTGTTAACATTTATACGATGCATATGTAATACTAGCTGACCCACGCAGCTCCGCCCGCGCTGTGTTTACGTTAACTAAACTTTCAATAATATACATTAGCATAAAATACAAAACCTCCTTTTTTAAAGTCGGTTAAAAACTTGGACCCACTTTGTACTTGGGTTAATACTTGAGTTAACACTTATGTGTGTGTGTGTTTGTACTTGAGTTAATACTCCTACCTCGGAGTATTAACTCAAATCATGCCAAGTTTCGTTTCAATCCATTCAGTAGTTTCGGCGTGATGCTCAGCCGAGATACAGACAGACAGACAGACAAAAATAAAAAAAAAATACATTTTTGGCTTTAGTATCGGTTATAGAATGCCCTCCAAATATAATTTTCAAAATATCTTCAATGTACAGAATTGGACTTATAAGTATAGATAAGCAACTCAAAATTTTGTAAACAACCAAGTCCCTGCTACTTGTATGTCGTACTATCCAAAGACGTATGATCAAATTACTATTGTTGAATGTAGATTAAAATGTTTATTTCTGGCGTCAAATTATTTTTTTCGTGGGAGAGATGTTATACTTATAGTATACACTAGTAGGTATATATGACGTCTCTAAATAAGATGTGACAAATTCTAGCTTATTATTATACAATATCTTAAACAATAGTGTTGTGTACTAGCATTCTCCGACACTAATATTTAACATCTCAAGCCGCATCGTTAATAGCACGGCAATAGGTATATTATGCCTGTTTAAATGAACACGACTTGTATACGAGCATGCTGGTTTCACGTAGGTAGAGACGTTATGCGGCGTGCGCCTGCGTCTCGTACGACGCAAGCTTTGATAAAAAAGTGGGTCAACGCCTAATTATGCTTAATGTGGTGCCAAGTTATGCGCATCGCTTCTGATGGATTTATGCTAATGCACACTGTGTTGTTCGATTGATTGTATTCAAGAGCTGCATTCAGCGCTTAAGAAATATAAATCCAACCGATGTGAACATTTTACCTTTTTATTAAATTTCTTATTAAATGGTTTTGACTATGTAAGTCCTGAATTGTGTGGGTGATTACGTAAATAAATTAATGGCCTATGGTCTAGAAAAACGACCAAAGCGTCGGGGATCCGTTGTCTTTGTCTGTTTGCTTGGCTGGGATGTTTTTGTTACTGCTACAAGCTATTAGATTTATTTTTGGGACGACCGAAAGAAACGGGAGAGAAGATGTGTATTCCTAGCTAAATTAATATCTCTTTAGTATTCAAAGAAAAAATAGAAAACAAAATAAAAATATACAAAAAATACTATTCATGAGAATGTTGCTTTTCTGACTCTCAAATCAGGGCTGAAGCTTGGTAATGTACTACAGACGCAGAAGTCTGATTTATCTTCAATATTAAAATTAAATAAAAGGTAAAATGCTGACAGACTGATTGATAGATAGATGATAAAGCGGGTTTAAGACTACGCTATAATATAATAGTATATAGCTCATAGCACAACAATACATTGTTATGGACACGTTCACAAAGTACTGTACTATATATTATTGGCTTACTATACGCTATAAATTGGTGCGATGTGCTGAGTTCATGCTGTGCTATATCGCGCGGCCCCCTTTTCTTCCTCTCACCCCCGGCCGTCCCACAAGAGAAACGAGCGATATACTATAAATGCTTGCGATAATATCGCGTAATGTGAACGCCATGCTATATAGTATAGCATTAGGTTCTTCTTTGCTATACTATATCATACTCAATAGTGTAGCGTAACCGCTTAACGCACAGCCTAAACCGATGTAGAGAGATATAATAATTTTCCGTATTTTGCAGAATATATTCTGCGCGCACTAAAACCGAAATTTTCGAAATTACCATTGTATTGAATTTGAATTTGATTCTCTTGTCCTGAATTTGATTCTCTTGTCCTGAATTTGATTCTCTTGTCAAGAAAATTATATCGTTTTGGATGTTTCTGTATGGAGATTGGTTTTGGCAAAATACCTACATAGCAACATAATAATAAAACCGGCCAAGTGCGACTCGGACTCGCGCACCGTTACTTCAATACCTTATTTGGACGTATCAAAGTTATTTTACTATTCGTCTAACACCTTAGAAAGCAAAAAAAAAACAAACCGCAAAACTAAGAACTGTACTAAGTACTTAGAAAGATAATTTTATTTTACTTGTGAAATATAGATATACATACAATATACTATTTTTATAATACATATTTTCTCCGTCCACAAACTTCGGAGATAAGGGGAACCGTATTTTTTTCACATTTTTGATTATTAGCCAAAACCTACGTGACATAAACCAAAATAAAAATCTGTTTTAAGATGTTCAAATGAAGCCCTTTTATCGGTTTTAGCGTGCTTATTTTACAAAAGATGCTGATTGATACAAATAACAAATACCTTCCCGTCGACTGAGAGTTTAGGCGTCCAACCGCGCGAGCCTTCAAGCTTCCCACTTGCGATTGCAGATCTAGTGTGGGTAGAAGTCGTGAATCATGAATATCTAATAATGATTATGCTTAATTACACTACGTACTATGTGTAGCTGAAAAGAATATAATGTTACTGTACTAGCCATGTACTAGCTTACGGCGACATCAATATTTTAGTACCTAACCATAATTTTTATCAGTTTTAAGTATTTTTAACACTAAATTAGTGAAAATAAAGTAATACTTACTTTAGTAATACTTATTTTAATATATTTCTGTATAAGTTTTCAGTATAACACATTTTTAGTACCATTTATTGTTCAGATAGGCAACATCGACACAGTACTAGCGTACCTTCTATACAATATTACTGGAAGTGCCTGTAACAAAAGTAGTGCCCATGCCATGATGACTATACCACATAATTATAACAACTATGATAGGACTACCAAAAAAAGAACAGGGAAAACTAAAAGAAAGATGGGACAGAATGGTTGAGATTTTAAGTAGAGTAGAGCTTACTAAAATGGAGCAAGCCTTATTCGTTGGAGGCCCTGAAATTTATTTTTTGGTAGGTAGGTACTTATTAATTCCTATGCACAAACTGTTCTAATCACAGTTTGTTTATTATTAGTACCATTTGTATGATTTATACTGTGGTGGTTTTACTAATATGGTGCTAATATGTATGTGGTGGTTTTTATGTGGCCGCACTTACTAATATTAAGCACTGGGTGGGTCTATTCTTAGTTCGAACTGATTCTTATATGTAAAGCTAAGTTAGTTGGTAAACCATATGAAAACAATATAAAATCTAAGCTATGACGTCAAAGCCATATTGCGCAATCATGGCAGACACCTAGAAGAGTTGAATTGCATTTACATTAGGCAGATATTATCTGTAATCCGTAGGTATATCGTGTTTACATTGTTGTATTACCTACTGCTCAGCGCTGAAAGTGGGCCATATACGATGAGCCCGTTAGCATAGAATAGATTACCCCGAGATGTAAAACGGCAATTCAACTCAGGCACACATTTTACTTACCTTCGTGCGGCGACGTCTCATTGACTTACTAATATGCCTTCAAAACAAATAACTGGTCATTCCTATGTATTATTTTTGTAACAACAATAACGAATAAGCGTTTTGCTTGCTGTTCTATTTTATACAGAAACAAATATAAACGTCAGTAAAGTTAGCGTCACTCTAAACCTTCTCTAACCTAAATTGTTGTTTATACATATGAAAATATGACATCCAACGCTAGTCTTGCTGAGCTCAACGATCAGTCTATTGATTTACAGGTTAAAAAGGCGAGGAGACGTAATCCTCCCCGCCTTACTCCACATTTCAGCCTATATTACGCAGACAAAGTTCCAGCCCACTTAATAAAACAAAGTCGCTTTCAACTTTTGTCTGTCTCCGCTAACTCCTCCTCAACCACGCAACAATCTATAAGCAGTGAGCTGTTATGACTACGCAGTAATAACAGCTCACTGTCTTTAAGTGGTTTTCACCATCGGTAAGATATTTTTTCACTGAAGGTTTATTTATGTGTATAAAAAACCTAATTCAGTTTTATGTAAGTAACAAATAAAACAATATTTTGCAACTGAGTGGCCGAAATCGTTGATTGTTATACAAGGGATGAAAGTGACCTATTTAGGACGCCGTACCTACGTAGGACGCCAATAGTTCGACTGCCTTAATAGTTCTTTCACCCGAGGTAAACACTCTGCTTTTCATTTCGAATATTAGGAAAGTAAATAAATACCTTAATTACTTAAAACAATATTTTATTGAAACATTAAAAAACCAATATTTTCCTTAGATTGAATTTATTCTAAATTAATATTAGCACAATTATAAAACGTAAGGGAAAGGTTCTTTCCTGGTATATTAATGTTGGATAGTTCTTGCGAATCTTGAGTTTCTTGTGTTCTGATCAGGGTCTGATAATGGCGCAGGAAAGTCATCTTATAGGTTCGTTCACCCATGCCGGGGTTTTTAAATGTAAACATGGTGTAAAAAATTAAAGGATAAGAATGGGAGGGAGCTTCAGAGAAAGTACCAAAGGAGTTAGTATCGCGTCGATTCCCCGAACAAATTTTTCGTGGCACTTTTGCGGGGTGCGGGAGGCGAAGTAAACACACACAGATACACTTTCACGCATACCCACACTATAGTAAACTCGCAACACATTCAAAAATACACGCACACAAATAAAGAATGACCTGACCATATGACCAAAAATTTGGCAGAGGGGGTTAGCGCATCATGCTCTCTCCAGTGGTATCTCCTCTAAGGAGGGAGCGCATAAAATGTTGGTACCGAGTATAAGCCAACACAGCAGGCTTATACTCGGTACCAACATTTTATGCGTTTTATTGAGCTTAGAGTGCGCTTTTAGGTTGTGCGTTGTCAGTCAGCCTTAGTTTGATAGTATACCTATGTAAATAGGTAACATGCATTTTAAGTATCGAAATTATAACAAGTAACATTCAATATTATTTATAAAAAATATAATTCATAATTGCATTGCGATTACGTAGGTATGCAGAAATCGCTTCATAAAAACAGTTACTAAAAGTAAGTATTTCATCGCCTAATATATGCCTATTAATGGTTTCGAGTGCGAGTAAATGTTTCTCGTAGTGATTTAAGTGCATTAAGCCCACTCACCATAACGTTGGTGCTCTACTGATTACTACATTACTGTGGGATCGCAAACATTGCAGGTACGTAGGTAGGTAAGTATTCATTTCGTAAGAAAAACTCCTAGCGTGTATAATAACTTAGTTTACGAGTTGATGTAATACTTTTTTCAATTTAAAAAGAAGTTGTATTTTTTTATTTGCTAAACTTTAATGGTTTCTAAGGATACAGTAGAACAATACATTTTCTTTCATAATTTCTTTGATGTTGCCGACAATTCTAACGTTGTTTTATTGTATAAGTCCTTTGATCAAGTTTAATAATAATACTGTGTTCTCTTGACCAACACAGCGGCTAATCTTTCATAAGATCTACCAACTACTACACAGTAGATATTGTAGTGCACAAGTGCAGACAAGTGTATAGTCTTAACAATTTCAAAAATTTGTTGGCAGAATTGGAACCCGCGACCTCCAGTTTTAAAGCGAGCGGCTACCCGCTGCGCTACGAAAGCTATTTTTTGGTAGGTATAAAGGGATCAACACAGTTATTCCATGTAGGTCAGGCTCGCTCGCTCTTATTAATAATCAGGTCACTAGGACAGAATCAGGTCAATCCTGTGTTCCGGGAATCCTTGTTCGGGTTATAAATTGTTAGCATAGGTACAGTAGCTTAGTAATTTGACGATACTTGATAGATGTTTTGTAACCTACCTACCTACCTACTATACCTACTAATCCTTTTTGTGCGGATCCTGGGAACGCCATTATACTCTTCCTCCAGACGCATCTTTACAATGGGTTGTACACTCGAGGAGGTGATGCCTGTACCCACCTGCTCTACTATCTTGGTTCCAGCAGAATGCAGACTTTCTATAGGCCACTCAATTAATGATATTGTTAAATAGCTGTCACGCGTATTGATCCGAAAATACAGAATTAATATTGGAATTATAGAGGCGTTATATAAGGTGCAATAACATTCCAGTATCTATCCGCGACTACATCTTCAAGAGCAGATTACCTTGTCACTTGCAAATTGTTTAAGAGCGGCTATGGGCTGGGTTGTTTATGTCATTTAGTTGGCTTAGGGCACGCGCTTCCTTCGGAGTCCCTGGACGCTCAGGGTGTGGGCCCTTTGAGCGTCCATTGAGTACGGCGGCGATTCCGAGGAGGACGGCGGCGGGGTTGCGACCCCCGTCCCCGTGAGCACCGTGACAGGTTCCCGGGGGGCTATAATGCGCCTCCCGGCGGCGGGCTCAAAGGCAAGGCACTGAGGGGCCCCTGGTGCAGATCCTACCGGAGAGCCCTGGGGTTCCCCCTCTCATGTGCCGATGCGACAGCCGCGGGAGTTTTAGTGGGTAAGAATCCCACATACCCCGGTCGAGCCCCACAGATCCCGCGGATTTGGAAGATCACCCCGCGTCAAAAAAAAAAAACAAAAAAAAGAAAGGGCGCGCGCTTGCCACCCTACTCAATTAAACCGACGCGGCGACGAGGCGATCTTGCAAGGATACAGGATGTAGGAAAGGATAATATAGGATAGGAAGGATATAGGATAGCCTTCGACATGTGTATTTTTGTCTATCATATTACGATGGTACTCGGACGTGGATAATTTCCCAATAGAGCTGTAAACGTGTAGGCTAAAGATGTCCTGGAAAATAGCACATATCTGTAAGTTGTTTAACTTCGTGATCCATATTATAACATATTAATATAATTACCTATATGTATTATTAATTGCCGTAATTTTTATAAAGGATTTTCCAATTACTTTGATAAGTAATAGGTAAGATTACGTAAGCACGTTTCGAAACATCAAAAAAATATATTCCTGTCATCAGCATACAACGGCTCTGTTTGTTTGAAAATGATTGCGAAATGTATTTGAGATGAAGTGAAATCGTCTCATCTCAGAATCAGGTCGCCCGTTTCTTTGCAACTATTGGATTGGGTAACCTAATTTGTTATTCCAAGCATCTGTATATTGGAGCACATTATTACTTACATAGGAACGTGACAAATAATATTACCAACTTAAAGATAACATATCGATAAAATCAAAACGGTATTTCATTTACTCGATAGATCTTGATTCTAAGTAAACTAGATGTTATTACAGGTGTTCTATAGTTGTTTATATTTTGGGATTTAAATCCGAACAAATTAGGTGTCTGATTGTTCCAACGCAGATTTAAGAATTTTGCATGAAGATAATACGATAAACTTTTAAGTGGAGATGACTTTTATTTTTCAGTGGGTCTATTGGTACTTTGTTATGCATTATATTGTAGCAAAAATTAATATCGTGCTTTAGAATTTTGGTTACTATATAAACAAAAATTTACACATAGGTAGGTACTATTGCGACTAAATCATTTGGTTTAGACCCATGATTTATATCCATATATATATATATTTCTGCAAGCAGTCTAATAGTAGGTAGTCCTTAATTATCGCATCTGTCACAGCCCACAAGTGTTGAAATAAAACAACTAATTCTGAATTATTTTAATTTAAATCTAAATTTTCGCCAATCTTTCAAAGCCTGTAGACAGACAATACCTTAAGTTTTTTCTATAACTTATTTTTAAAACTCATGTACATGACTAGCGATTCTGTAAATTCCTTATAAGAGAATCTTATATGAATTTCATACTAATAAAAATCATATTGAGAGGTTATATTAATGGAAGTAGAGTCCTGATTTATGATAAGCCTATTGAATTGACATATACCTAATATTCATGATTGGAAAACGTTACCTACCCATTTATGTGGTACGCACCACATAAATGGGTAGTTAACAAAACAACATTCAATTAAGGAGTCAACTGAGATATTATTAAGTTTCTGGACTCTTGAGCAAAATATTTTTTCTATTAACATTACAGCGCCTGCCCTTCATACCGGAACAATGTTTACAAAATGCCGCCTGGTGGCAGAATGTCTGACACTGATTCTGGACGTTCTTATCCACAAAAACCTACCATGTAGTGGTAGACCATAGCTTGCATGAAAACACATTATAGCAGTATTATTTTTCATTTAAGAAATTTTTTACCATGATTAGAACCAACATTATGTTAGGTAATGTTGTTAGGTAATTAGTAGTTAGTTCTTAAATGGGAAGAAAATGTTAATTTATTATAAATTTATACTAGAGTATAAATTTATAGGTATCTAAGAAGATACCTTAGTGATCGATAACTGATAACACATCACTTAACTTGTTGTGCAATGAATGTGACCAAGAGTGAAATAGGTTAAACATAAACAGGTTATTACACCTGTTGTCCAGTGAAGAAGCGAAGCTATTTTTTATATTATAACCGGTAAAATAAAGTTTGTCGTACTGTACTTGACTCACTGCGCCATAGAGCAGGTTATAAATCGTAGATAATTTAACATAAATGGTAAAAGCACAAAAATCCATCTGCGCACTACGTCATGAATGCTGTATGTACCTATATAGTTTGTGAGTCGCCTCGTGCAAGCGATTATCGTCCCATAGGTGATACACCGTCCGTGACTAATAGGACAGTGTATGGAGTGGAACATAGTGAGCCGTTATGGTGGAGTTCCACCACGATTAGGATGCTATTGGCTGGTAGTACGAATTCTGCGCAGCAACGACGCACAATTTATTGTAGAGACATGACCGACTTTTGTATAATAGTAAATACGTATGTGTGTAGTCTGTATGTATATACAGACTTAAAATGATCTAAGGGGACATGTCATAAGTTACAATACAAGAAAAATAAAATAAATCGTGCAACAGAGACAGATCATTTAAATGAAGCGTGACGTAGACGTCACAGAATCAAAAACCCGAACGTTATCATTGACCCAGTGACCTAGTGCACTTGGCTCAGAAACCCAAAATCCACCTCCCCTTTCACCAAACCTAGTTTAACTCGGGGCGCTTACTCCCCTCGACCCACAAACACTCCGTTTTAAATTGTTCTGCACCCAATTTTTTTAGTAGTAGACAATTTATGTTCGGTCAACTAAACTACATGCGTAGATATTAATATTTCACCATTTTATTTGATTTGGTCAAACTTAAAAACTAGACAAGCAAGACGTTCGCTTGATAGTAAGGTTTAAAGAGCTTCATTGCACTGCCGTCGTTACCCGATACATTAGTTAGTTATAAAGTCTTGCAGACCGTGTTATTTCACCAGTTAGCCTGTCATACCTAACACAGCAATGTTTACACATTGATCAGCATAATATCTGTCACTGCGATACTACCTTCCCGAACGGTCCCTAACACAACAGTCTGTCTTACCATTACCCTTATCTACAGAAAATAGAAATTCTCTACATATAGTACAAGACATTTAAGTGATGAGTTCAGTTGGTAGGGCTCTTTATTTGTATTCATCTTTCGACCGCGAATAGTCCTCGCAATCGCTTGCGCACTAGACTGTGCAATATTAACTACGCCATTCAAATAAAGCAAGCAGTTCACGGCTTGATCATTCAAGAGAGGGTATTTTTTTAAAGATATCATTGAGTTATTATATCATCTGTAATATATGTCCGTGTACTCTATTGTCCGTGAAAATAGAACAATTGGAATTTTATGTAATAACGCTTAGGAGCGACTGATGTCTAATAGGTATCTACTCGTTTGTAGCCTCCGTGGCGCAGTGGCGTTCCTTTGAGAACCGGAGGTCGCGGAGATGGATATTAAACAGAAAACGCTGCCCGTCTTCTGATTTCCCCCAGTTGCCTAGCACTCCACCCACCAGGAGGAAATGAGGGACCTAGACCCACGATTACTAGAAATTACTGCCGGTTTACGGTTAACTTATAATAATTAATTCCGAATTTTGATTTCTCAATAGCGTTAAGCACAACTTGAATATCAAACGTGGTACCTTGTTATCTAATGTGGGATGGTGCACCGAAATAAGTAATATTATCGATAGATTATCCTGCTCCTGATCCTGCAGAAGATTCGTCAACTGATATACGATTTGAGTTTGATTACATAAGGCAAATATCAATCTAATCCAACTAAATACTACATACAAAGACATTCAACAACTTAGGACTAGACCGGCCAAACTGAGCAAAATATTTATAAAAATACTTAGTACACGTGTAATAATGTTATATTTCAATTGAAACTCACTCGGACACTCTAAAATATTGCTAGAGAAAATATGCCTAATTTATATGTCAAAATGACCAAATGAGACTACAGTTTACTTTTTATATATTTTGTATATTTACTAAAGAATTTAATCTAAAAAATTGATGACACTTTTCGATACAAAAGAGTATTTTTTTATGTTTTTGTTTGTACGGCTGCTGCCTCCTCGTGTATCACGTGAAAACTACTGGGTAAACCTGGAGGATATTTGGCATAGTGATAACATCACTAATATTACGAGGCGGGTTTTATCATGGCAAGAAATAATATTATTTAGTATTTAGATTTATTTTGCAGTTATAGGTTAGGTTTGGGGTATTATGTACCCAACTAATAAATAATATAATAGGTAACGCCTCTAAACGTCGTTTACGTACAGTACATGATCCTGGGTGTTTTTTTTTTGTATTTAGAATAATTTTAGTACATATTATAAACCCGGTTTTAATTACCCTGAAAAATTAAAGAGTCTGCAGGATGTCCAAGACTTGCTTATCTTAGTTTGTATATCGCGGAAAATATTATGCGGGTGTTTTTTGCATTTTTTATTATCAGCCAAAAACTACGTGACATAAACCAAAATAAAAATCTGTTTTGAGATGGGCAAATGAAGCCCTTTCATATGATACCCCGCTCGATATGTAGTCTCACTTTGAAATTTTGATGACCAATTTCGACTCCCGTTAAAAAAATAAAAGGAAACAATTTTTTTTTTCATTTGCGATGAAGTTGCGTAGCTATTTCAAGTTTCAAATCGATAGCGTCAGTGGTTCCTGAAATACATACGAGTAGGTGTGACAGACAGACAGATGAAGTCTCACCATAAGAGTTCCTTTTTAGGGTTCCATACCTAAAAGGTAAAAAAGGAACCCTTATGGTGAGACTTCGTCTGTCTGTCTGTCTGTCACAAACATATATATTTTAGGAACCGCTAACGCTATCGATTTATAACTTGGAATAATTTTAGATCTTTTTTACCCGCATACATCGCAAATGAAAAAATTTTGACTTTTACTTTTTTTATAATGGGGGTCGAAATAGGTCATCAAAATTTCAAAGTGAGACTGCTATACCGAGTGGGGTATCAGATGAAAGGGCTTCATTTACACATCTCAAAACAGATTTTTATTTTGGCTTATGTGACGTAGTTTTTGGCTGATAATCAAAAATTACAAAATAATACCGTCCCCCTTATCTCCGAAGTTTGTGGAGGGAAAAATCTGAAATAATTATGGGTTATGCAGGTCTATCTATATTTTCCAGGAAACATAAAATGATCTTTCTAAACAGTACAGTTTTTTAGTAATCCTAAAAAAACCTCGACAAACAAACTTAGTTTTGCGGTTTGGTTTTTTTGCTATCTGTGGTGTTACATGAATACTAAAGTCACTTTAATACGTCCAAAGATGGTATGGAACCCTCGGTGCGCGAGTCCGACTCGCATTTTACCGGTATTTTTTTTAATCTTTTAGGTATGGAACTCTAAAAACAAGGAAACAAGACGCCGTGTGTAAAAAAGAATATTTAAATACGTACTTATAATACAAACAATAATATTTAAAAAAATACTACACACATCAAAAGTGTCTAGGGATCAAGCATTTTTAAGCGGATTTCTTGAGATTGAGATGTGGCTTTGTAATAAATTTATGATTTTATAAATTTATATGGATCCTTTTTGGTGCATATCATAATTTGAATCAGGAACTGTGAATCAAATTCGAGTAAAAGATGAAAATCAGCTGTCAATATTTTCCCTATAAAAACATACAACGCATTGAAGACATTATTAGTGCTACTGTTTCCCTACTACTGATTAAAACCAACGTTATTATGGAGCGGCGACGTCATTTAAGCAGGGAAGAAATGCTCAGAGCCGTGGGAATGATAGAAGCTGGTTCCCGGCAACGTACTGTGGCTTTAGCTCTGAATACAAGTCAGAGTGTTATCAGTAGACTTTGGACACGTTACTGAAGCACTGGTACCGTGGCTGAGCGCCATGGAGGACGGTATCGCTGCACCACACGGAGACAAGACCGATATATTCAAATCTTAACTCGAAGAGCTCCAACAATAACTGCCATGATGTTAGCCGTGAGGCTTCATCACTCTTCAGGGAACTTAATTAGCGACCAAACAGTCAGAAACCGCTTGCATGAAGTGAACCTTCATTCCCGAAGACCGCTACGGGTACCACCTATAGCAATGCACAATCGTAGGATTCGATATCAATGGGCTCTTGAACACAGAAATTGGGCAGAAGAACAATGGCGTTTCGTGTGCTTTTCTGATGAGTCTCGTTTTGGTATGAGACCGGATACAAGACGTATACGACACTGGAGAACCCCTGGACGCCAACAGCGATTAAAATCCTGCCAGGAAGTCCATCCTTATAGTGGTGGAACCATCATGGTATGGGCGGGTATTTGGATCGGCGGAAGAACTGAGTTGATTTGGATCAGAGGCAACCTCAACGCTCAAATTTATGCTGAGACGATTGTATCAGACGTCATCGTTCCTCTACAAGTGCAAATCGGTCCCTTATTTCAGTTAATGCATGATAATGCACGACCGCACACCGCAAGAGTTGTAAGACAGACTCTCGCCGCAGCTAACATCAATGTCCTGCCCTGGCCTGCTCAGTCGCCAGACTTGAACCCGATTGAGCATGCATGGGATATGCTACAGAGAAGAGCTCTGCCGAATATGGAGGGTATCCAGTCGCAAGAAGACCTTTTTTTGTTGTTGCAACGAACATGGGCGGCCATTCCACAGCGTGATTTGGATGAACTCATTTTGAGTATGCCAAACCGATGTTCTTGTGTTGTTAGTGTTCGCGGTAGAAACACGGATTATTAATTGTTTAAGTTACCCAATAAAATTTTAAAGAAAACTGTTATTTCAGTCTTTTTTTCGAACTTTTGTGTTAGTGGTTCAAATGTCAAAAATCCCTTTATTAGGAAAATGGCAAATTTCTTTATTAATGCAAAGGTGACTTGGTTTATCGTTACTGTGACAAACGAAAACACTTTATTTGATGAATCCTTAAAGAAAATTTTAATTAATATCAATCAGGAGAAAAGTTATTGCAAAAATATATGTTGATCCCTAGACACTTTTGATGTGTGTATATGCACTTATAGATACAAAAAATCAATTATTAAATGGATAACGATGAAAACAATAGTAACAGTTTCTGTATGTAATTTTTGAAGTAAACCTACGCGACTCGTGGTTTACGCTATAATAATAATAATGAAATCTTGCTGTTTAGATTGGCCGTAAAAACCCTTTTATAGCCTCTCCGTAGTACCACTGTAGTGCGGTTCATTCGGCCGATACAAATGGTGAATTTCATAAGTAGATAAAAATACGATTTAACGAATACTACCTAATTTGACCAATATCAAATTTAACGAATTCTCGATTTGACTACCTAATATAAAACTTGACTAATATCGTGTAACCAACACATACCTATCCCGTTGAATGTCCCCTTGATTATTCATTTATTCCCTTACTGTTTCTGTAGTAGAATAAGTGTATATAAAATAAAACAAATAAACCTGCCAGTATATTATCATATTATGCAAAACTGTTCACATATAAATTTAAAATGCGAACGGTCATTGATGTGAGTCAACTATACAATACATGGCGAAGTTATTATCGCACTATTACGATACGTTACATCAATATGCGTCATCGGAAGGAGAAAGTGTGACGTCAGTAGCGCGCATGAAGAAAGCATTGCGCGTGCGACTCGCAGCCACTCTTGCTTTCGACGGAGGCCGTAACGTCTGCGCGATAGCGAAAATGACATACTTCTGGTATACCTACCATGCTGTTTCATCCGGTATTCAGGTCTTGATTATGAAATCGAAATTATTGAGTCATTGTAGCTTATTATGCGGAATATGTGGTTTATTTTAACGTTGTATTTTTTATTTGCAAATATGTTCTAATGTGGCGTAGCTGGTTAGTAACAGATAATGTTTTCATAAGTGATTAAAAGATCATAAAAATCTCTTAGTGTTTATCTTTGGAAGGATATTTATTATCTTTCGGATTGTAATTTTGAGGAATTTCGTCTGATATGTTATTGTTGTTCAGAATCATCTTACAAACTGCAATATGATTATTCGTCCAAAACTCGATATATTTTATTGCAACTGTAAGGATTTATTATTCAAAATAGAGGATTAGGCTTCTCGCGCTAGAGACGTTTTGAATAGTAATATGTGCATTGTATGTAGAGCCGGTTGCGGTCGTGCGTCCGTGCGCTTGCGATGTGTTTAGTGCTGTAGAACACGTCGAATCATATTACATTGCGAACGCAAGGCTGTCACAGACAGTCACTCGTTCGTGACCTGTTGACTGATTTTAACAAAATCCAGGTCAAGATCTTTATTTCGCCTTTGATATTGAATGGTTCTAGTAATGTCCTAAAATTTACCTATCTAGATTATGTTATGCATGTGTTGTATAAAATGTAGTAAATGTAAAACGGAGCAAGTATATTGGACATTGTGTCATACTTTATTGTTTAATTTTTATAATAATTTCTCGTAAATTAACCAGAATGGTATGAATTTGTAAAATTAAGTGTGAAGTGTGGGTATCGAAAATACATATTTTATCCGATGAAAATTAGAACAGGCTTTCTTGCAGTTAGGACTTTGATACCAACAATTTCTAATAGTATAGTTGGAGTCTAATACAATTTTGTAACAGTATAAGTTGGAGAATTTAATTACTGTTTAATTTTATTGGGTACAAACTTGCGAAAAGAGGTTAAGGTAACATACAATTCATTAAAATTTGGCTTGCTATTATTTTCGAGTAAAAGGAAAATAAATAAATAAGTAGGTATGTCAGAAACTAAAATTTTATTTTTTTAATAAAATCAAGCTATTGCTATCAGAATCCAACCCGATGGTGAGCTGTGATGCAGTCGTGGATGGTAAAGCGTACTAGCGTATTAACAGCACAAGCACCCTGTGTCAGTTCACTAGAACCCTCTGCAAGTGGATTTGCTACGCGGCCGGCAGAACAGTTGAGACACACCTGGAGCTCTGGCAATACTCTTGGCAGAAACACACTGGCCCTCAAAGGCGAGATTATTGGGCTGCAGTCTCTGCAAACACTGCAAAGTGGAGTACGTACTTCGGGTTGTTAAAAATTGCCCTGCCTCTCTAATTTTTCAAAACAGGCCAAATTACTCAAGTCTACAGAAATAAGGTTTACTATGTGATAAGTCCCTTGTGCAAGAGACCGTCCAGGTAGCCGCATTGTGATATTCTGCCGCCAATCAGCAATGTGTGTGCAACATTTCTGTTTTCCTCTGTAAAAAGGACCGTAGTTGGTGAAATTACCAGACACAAGAGACTTAATACTTGGGTCACCAGCGACAGTGAAGTGCAGCTGTCTCTGGGTAGGCATGCCGCTTACCATCAGCCGAACGTGTTGCTTGTCTCGTCACTAGATTGAATAAAAAAGTGAACGTTGAAATAACGTTAGGTCGTCAAAACATCAGTCCTAATCGTGACTAAAGCTCGGAATACCTATTATGACTAAAGTAGAGCGCCTGGCAGCAACTAACTAGGGATGATCCATATACTGTATAGACTTATGTTATGACCTAATGTTGCTGTATCCGATGTCGTAGTTGGTTTGACGTATGTATCTACGACTATGCTTTATTACAATTATTTATTTTATTTGACCGGTTTAATAGCGTTGAAGTCTAATTCAAGGAGCTCTATCTCTATCAATTTAAGTTGTAATAAAGAAGCGTAGCAGGCGTGATTTAACTCAAATAAAATTATATTATGTTAAATGTAATACCATACTATATCGTTCTAGTTACATTAGTATTGTTTTTGAGTAAAGATAGTGTGGTAAAAGGGAACTTATAGTTTATTTTCATTTCATTAAGAAAAAAGTCAAAGTTAAGACACACCACGTGAGTAGAGTTACGTTCACATGTAGCGACCATAGTTTCGAATTGAATGCAGTGCGAACGTAAACATTAGGTCGGTGTTCGCGGCAACCCTGCCCTGCTGCGGCACTGCGCGCAACTGGGTCAGTGGGCCGCCCCCCGCGCCTTCCGCCGCCCGCGCGGTGGCGCAACCGCGCGAACGCGCACTAACATAGACCTGGATCGCGGGAAAGTGGGTCACCGACTCACTTTCACTTATTACATGGGCTCCTAATCGTTTTCCATTGTGCGAGCGGGCGGGAGCTCGCGGGTGGCGGCGGGGCGCGCATGCGGGAGGCGCCGGCACGCGCACGGTTGTCGCCGGCCGGTCGCCCGCCAGTCGATCGCGGTACGTATACCGAGCGGTACGCGCACCGCCGCCGATACCAATCTTAGACACGATCGTAACATACCACGCGCTGTCAACATAAACGAACAATAGTTAAGTTACTCCAATTAGTGACTGATACTGAGGCCCTGAGCCTGAAAACTCCTCAAATCGTACGTTTAGGACAAAATGTGTTGGATTTATGTGCCCCCTACCATAGTGCTTGAACAGGTGCAGCCCACAAGCGGCAGCTAGTGTTGCGGGCAGACCGCTAGTGAACTCGGTGACTGTGTGAACGTTGTTGCGGTTGAACGCCGCTGTAGGGATTTGTAATAAAACAGCCGCTCCGTGCGGCCGAGCATGACGATGGACCAGCAGACAGGCCTCATGTCCCTTAGTATGTCCCCGTTTGATTTGAGTCCTGGTCCGGAAGGATCGGGCTCAGGCGGGGGACCCTCGGGTACTTCGCAGCAGTACGTGCCACAGGGCGCTGCGTACCAGTGCCCAACCGAACAACAATCCTTCGGATATGCCAATTTGGACGCTTCATATCTATTTCCAACAGGGCCGGGTGGAGAACCAGGGGCCTATTTGCCCGCAGCCGGCACTGTATGTGACCAGACAGACACCAAGGATGTGATCGAGGAGCTGTGCCCGGTCTGCGGAGATAAAGTTAGCGGTTACCACTATGGGTTACTGACATGCGAATCCTGCAAGGGTTTCTTCAAAAGGACCGTTCAAAATAAGAAGGTGTACACATGCGTTGCGGAACGAGCCTGTCACATAGACAAAACACAGCGGAAGCGCTGCCCGTTTTGCCGTTTCCAGAAGTGTTTGGATGTCGGCATGAAATTGGAAGGTGAGTGCATTTTTGTTGACGTCTTTAACTTTCTTCCAGTCCCTAAAAATAAAAGATTCCACATAGGTACATAAAAGATTCTCATACACAAATAGCCCCGATGTCATATCGGAGGCCCGCAGCGTTGATGTAGGTCGAGTGGTTGCTACTACAGGCCTACATGAATTACATAATTTAACACTGTATAAAGCATTCGAAGTCGTAAGTTTTTCGTCACAAGAGCCAGCTGTCGCATAAGCACATTAGATTAGCGACGACGATTCCCCATCGACCTTCACCTACTTTGCCGATGCTTGGTAGAGGTCGATCGTAAGCCGTTGGCGTTGCAGCGCTGCGCTGTCTGATTTCGCACAGTTATAGAGGTGAATTTCAATATGTTCTATGATAATAATGCCATGTGCCTGCAGGTTTCTTGTATTCCATGGTACTAAGACTGATCCCTCTTTTAAAGATCACAAAAAAGTAATATAAGTCAGAATGGCAATAAACTTGTTAGGTTTGAAACATTTTGTCGACTGTATTGTATTGTTTTTTTTTTATTATTATTTTTAGACTTAATTGTATACTTCAAAGGAAATGAGGCTTTAAGAAATAGTTAAAGGGGAGTCTAAGCGTAATTAAGAGAACTCTATGTACTTACTGCACAGATCGAATCGATTTGATAATTTAGTATCGCAGGACCAGATGATATCCGAGGTTCAACTTCAATTGACATTTTGATTTGATGTCGAGACAAATCGATAGCGGTCATTTCATAGTGTATCGATATAATAAATAGTTTAGCCTGATATATCGATGGTATTCCTATATGAATGAACTCTATCGAATCGAAAGTATAGAGGTCCTAGCGCATCGGTATAGATTTTGTTTACATATCCGAAGCAAGTCCATCTAAATTCTATTTCCATTATTATAAAGCGCATAATTACACTACGCGCAACCCCACCTATATTGTGCATTCCATTTCAACCTACCGGATTGAGCCACACTGCATATATCCGTGGTTTATGTCGACTCTAGATGCCTTGGTACTAAGACCTATACAAATGTGCAGATTCACAATTCATTCTTTAGACGTTTACATGAATTAAACATGAATTTGAATACAGACTTGCAGTTTATAATTAAATGTTTGTACCCTGATTTGAGTTTTATGGCTTTTTTTATCTAATTTAAAAGCTTAGATCATATAAAAGAATATTCTATAGTCTAAGTTTAAAAGCTGATTTAATCGGTATGGTTAATGTGATGTCGATTTCTTGTGTTAAGGGATTTTAAATTGTAAGACAGGATAGTAGACAATTAATATCGTAACAGTCAGTTAAACCTCCTTCTAAATAGGCCATGAGCGTGTAGGTAGAGTAAAAACGGTTTGATAGCATATTATGTTAGACAAGCACGTACAGATGCTAGCATTGCATTGTAGAGATTTGCTAGAGGCCCGAGTGTAATTATTATTTATACAATACTTAACTGTAGAGTAAGTGACACTTTATTTAAACTACTCGTAAACACGAAACGCTAACGCAATGGTTAATCAATGATAATACACAAAAAATAACAAATGCCCATACTAACTGCTCGGATAGATTGCCTCGTTGACGTGACGTTACCATTTAGTATTTTTACCTACACTCGCGATGTTAATTAAATGTAGAAACGAACTCTATTAATTTGCTCTCTATAAATAACCATCAAGTCATCCATCCATCCATCAAAGTAGTTTCATAACTAATATATTACACATGTAGTAAAGAAAAAAACATTTTGGTTTATAAACGTCGCTTGTACCTACTACTATAACTACCTATCTAGCGAAAAACCTATTAAATTTGACATACGGTCAGGTTATTATGGTCTAACAAAGCATACCTACTGCATCGACCAATATCCTAGAGTAGGATTGATTTAATAGGCAAATGATTATGTATACAAGGGCGCGGTTACAGTTAGGTGTTTTGAAGGTAAATAAATTAACTTGTAGTTAGGTGATCGCGTGGGGCGGAGCTTGAAGTGCGGATCGTTCTAAATTTAAAACGCGCGCGGCCGCAGAGCGCCCTGACCTACTTGCGAGCGGGGCCGCGATGCGGCGCGCGCGCTGCTTGTTTGTGCGTACGTACGTATGTACACTACCATGTCTTGCACTTGTGTGCGTCAGCCATTCGCCATTGCGCGATTCGCCAGATGCTGCGATGTTTGCAATATCTAGTATGCGAGTCTGAAATCTGATTGAACTGATCCATGCTCAATTTATACGCGAACCCATAGTTAATTGAACCCATTCCACTTCATTTACATTCATATACGAATCAAGCGCCAATGTTAATATCTTTGATCTGCTAGAAAACGAGAAACATTGGTTATGGACGTAAACGAACAGATAATCCATCAAATCAAACCTTAATGCCGGTTTTCTCAAAAAGTAATATGGTAATAATAATAATATGCCAGATGACACAATTCACACAAATAGTTGCCTGACCCGAATAACGGCGGTTGCGAGAGCCTCGCACCGCCTGCTCGACCTGCACCAAGCCTTGTGCAATGCCAACGTTGCTAGCACCGCACCGATTCGACGGACTTGGCAAAACGTTTTCAACCTAATTCGTTCTTATTTTATCAACTTACAAACAGATTATTATGTTGGTAAAATAACAACTAAATAAGATAGTTGAAATTATAATTTAAAAATTGCGATAGCTACTAGTTACAACGGGTGGCCTGTTTACTATTAAATTTACTTGCCATTCTATTACCAGTTAAAGGATGTTCTTTTTGGTCCGAATGCCCCAGAAGGCTGTGTTTATTTATGTGTGGCCAGGAACACTTCATGAAGTTGTTATGCCAGGGGTAGATAAAAACTGATTCAAATAACAGTGGAACACATAACAATAAAGCAGTTGCAGCATGAAATAAATATTGAACAATAGAAAAACACTTTAAGTAATTAAATTAATTAATAATTTTATCGTTCATATTGCAGCACCAGTAGTAGGTATCTTAATAAGGGTTTCTTCAATTTTCTTTAGTATGAATAATACTATCCGCAAGTGACGTAAAATTACTTTTACATACAATGATATTTTATATTTTCATTAAAAAAAATATATGGGATTGTTTCAAGGAATGCAGCTATAAAACCTGTACAATAATTTCATTTTTTGTTGTTAACGTACAACGTTTTGTTAAATTACAAGTATATTCTAGTCTACGAATAAAATAATATTCTAGTTCCATTTATTTAGGAGGGGGTTTTGAATCTAGCGTACGGCATCGCAGCGCGACTGTATCGTGCGTTTCGACACAATCGGCCGCGTCGGTGCGCAGCGCCGTTTCACAAGACGCTCGCTCGACCTGTCGCAATGGGCTACCCAAATGTGACCTGAACACGTATCACATTACTTATCCGTGACTACACATACATTATTTACCCAATTGGCTGTAAAAAAATTCACTTATATTTAACGTAATTATATACACAATCAATCAAGCTAAAAATTATACAGCTTATTACAAAATAAGCACAAAACTTGACAGGATTGTGTTCAAAATAAACTAATGGATCAATTAACATTATGTTATTTATTATATGTTATCTTATAAAAGTGGGTACATGTATGATATTGAAAGCCCTGTAGGTACTAGAGTAGGGGTTATTAAAAAAACACAGAAGTTCTATATTAGGTAAAGTTAGTGAAGATGAGACCTCACATCAAGCGATTAATTTAAAAAAAATCAGTAGAGGCAAGCACAAATTGGGTGGGTTAAGTGCATTTTTAACCGACTTCAAAAAAGGAGGAGGTTCTCAATTCGTCTATATATATATATATATTTATATATATATATATATATTTATGTATGTTCGCGCATAACTCTGGCATTTATGAACCATTTTGAAAAAATCTTTCTTCTATCCATTCTTTAATCCGTTGACTGGGTCCCATAAAAAAAATATTGCTTACGAATAAGTAGTTGCTGAAAAAACAAGAATGAAAACCGCGCAAGAAACCTGCAGGAATGCCTAAAAGATGACGTTTTTGTCGCTTTTTAAGGACAAAAATGGTCATAACTCTGGCAATTATTTATCAATTGTAATAATTATTTTTTTTATTCGAAAGAAAGGACCACTGTAATGAATCTGTACGAATTTTATCACAACCGGATAAGAACTTCCTGGAGGACCATGAATGATGTGGAGGAATTTATCTGGTAAAAAACATAAAACTGATGTTCTGTCCATTACATTACTCTGGCAAATATGAACCAATTTCGATGATTCTTTTTTTATTCGAGAGAGTAAACTGCTATGATGATTCCATGCAAATTTCATTACGACCGGATAAATTGTTTCTGAAGAAACATGAATTATGTAAAACTATGTAGACGATTATGTGATCATAACCTACCATTTTTCCTTCTTCGATAGATCAATCTTCAGTATGAAAATATCACTAAAAAGTATAAAATAAAATATTCAAAAAAAAACATTGAACCGACTTCAATAACACTGAAAAGTATAAAATAATTTCGATTTTTTTGTAATAATATTTTATTAGATCATTTACTTTGAAGTCGGTTTTTATTTTTTTAAATATAGTTTATTAGATAAGGTTTTCGTGCATCTAATTTCTTCAAATTAAATAGGTATATAGTTAGGTTAGGTTTAGCATTCAATTACAGTTAACAGTTTTACTACTCAATTGTTACCTTCTTTTCGTGTCGGTGTACTGATCACTATGGAGATAGGCCAGTCCTAGTGGTAATCTTAATCAACCTGCAGCATCTTGTAGAGTTGATTGCCCAGGATGTGCTCGGCGAACATGAATTATTTCGCCACTACAGGAGGCTCATTCCGCGCACCTCATTTTACTAGTTACTTTTATATATGAGATCTCCAGTTGTAATTGGTTATCTCAAAATCCCACGCACTGTCTTCGTCAGAACTGGTTTCAATCTTACGCTGTTTTATGTACGCAAGAAGATTAGGGACAAGTGAGAAAGAACTGAACTGCGATTTGACTGCGATATCATTTATCTACTTAATCAATATTTGTAGACCTTGCTTTACAAACCATAATGAATAAAATGTAATGAATACCTACTACTAGCCCTTGGGGTGGTGTATGTTAGGTGTTTTCAACGACAATGTTCTCGTAAGGTTTAGAATGTGATAATATCCCCGAGAACAAATTGTTAGAATAATAATTTAATGGACATTATGATTTTAACACATATCACCATTTCATAAGACGACAAAATCTGTAGACGTGCTCTTAAATATCCACTGTATGAATTGATGAGTTAAATGGGCGATGTTTGGTTTTTCATAGAATTGATTATAACTATCCAATATACATATAAATGAATTGCGTGTTTCCAAATAAATGTATCGTTTTATATAAGTGGTGTGTCGAGTACATATCACTCATTAGGTACCTATATAATGAGTAATACCATGAAGTAGTAGTATGGGTCTGGTGCTGTATTGCAGTAAAATGATGATCGTTACACGGGCCGCTGGGCGCAATGTGTACACCGCCTTACGTAATCTGACGCCATGCGCCATAGCAATGCCTGTTCTTCGTAACGACAGAGGATCCATGTTATATTTTATTGTATTACGAATAAAAAAATAACGTAGCTAAAGCAACTAACTGGAAGAAAACACTTTTCGCGTTTCGGTAATCACTAGTTGTTAAATTTAGAAAACTAGTGTAACTAGGTAACGGTAAATTGTGGATTTCCATAAAATATGGTTTACATTATGTACGTATGTATATATATCTACAATTTCCACAAAGCGAATCATAACATTGTTGCGGAATATCACCTCGTGTCACGCAACCCTACCTATTGTTTCACCGAGTCAGCCTCGGTAACAGTAATGGTATTTCAATTTGATTCTAATTCGATTTCCCTTGAGTACTGCATATTCTTATCGGCCATTTATTTTCAAAGCGGAGCCTTGTTATTCCCGTATTTTGCACGATCACACGTTCCATGTAAGTATGTACTGGATGCGGAATGCTCCGGCGCAGGGGTCAGGCGCCTACGGTCTGCGACAGATGTTAGATCACAATAAAAACGCGCGCGCCAGCCGAGTATTTCGGCGCGCTGCCTTGACCCGAATCGAGTGTTTCGACAGAGCGGCCTCGTACACCGGGCCTTTCTATTTTTTAGGCATTACCTGTCGTATTATTACGACAGTTCTAAGAGCGCCGCCATCTTGGAAGGATTTTGGTGTGCAGGCGCTTCGAGATCGCCTCCGTAGCATTAAAAACCGGTTCCAACGTGAGTAAAATCTATGCCAGGGGTAGATCGGGTAAAAAATTGTTATGAAGCTTTCCACTAATAAACTATTTTGTGACTCTGTCTACGACATCCTTACTAGTGTAAAAAGCATCTCAGTAATTTCTAATAGGCATTAATGAGTATAGCTGTCGCGTCCAAATCTAATCAGATTCTTAGTGGTAGTCTACAATGTGTGGATGAATGAGATCTTGACATAGTTCAGCGGATCATCGCGGGTGATGATTTATCTCGGTTGTGTAACGATCGCTGCCGCCGCTATCTGGGCGCGATCGAGTGCGTGCGGCCGCTCGGCTGCTGTCGGCTAGTTTCGGCGGCACTCGGGCCGGAGGGGGCGGCAGGGGCGAGGAGAGCCACTGCCAGCCTTGACCAAGTTTCACCGACTCGTCGGTACAAGGAGCGATCCCCACCTCTTCCCGTCCTTTCGGTACATACTATTTTTTATCTCGTTGACACGATTACTTTATTTGACGGCCCTGACGTGTATGCCAAGGTTGAACCTCTGGATGCGCCAGGTATTGATATAGATGGGGCTTTAACTTTAAATATGACACGCCGTTTTTATAATACATGACCGTATTAGACATACGTTATTAACGGCTCGGGGTATTCCTATGCGTTTCCGTGACCTCGGTGCCAAGGTCGACCTTGACCCATCTTTGACAAGTGGGGCAGATCCACAAATAACTTGCGAGGTGAACTCATACGTATGTGTCTATTTCTGCACACCGGCTGTTTGTCACCTAGACGTATGTTTTTGATTTGTAAAAATGACCTTGACCTTGATCTAGTTTGGTCGTGTAATAAACGACTGACCTCGTTTACCGCATTATCGACTGTTATAGCGTGCTCATTATGTTTTAACGTTAGATGCGTTGAAGTTATATATATTATTTTTTTTGCATTTGGTATGATAATATTGAGTCCACGGACCACATTGAATCGAATCGAAATATTTTTCAGTATACAATACTACAAACAATCCAAATGATCATTGACTATAAGATGTGTGGATGTGGATAGGCAGGAGTCGAGAAATACCAAACCTATTATTTCCACGGTTAAATCATTCTCTCATCCGATGGTGGTTCAAATGTAGAGCATAGTAGAGCTATTACTTAACTCTTTACTCCTTCTAGGTAGGATGCAGGCTTGGTTTTATGATAAATAAGTTGCACTTAAGATATATGTATATATTTATATACATATTATATTATATATAAGTAGGTATATTAAAATTAATAGCTGTCCGTTAGTCTCGCTAAAACTGAGGAACGGTTTGAAAAATTTTAATATTTTTTTTCTCTTTTATTCGCTCTAATCCAGGTGTGGTTTAAAAAAGACTGAGAAAATCTAGGCGGAGCAGCACGGTTTTTAGATAAGATTAGCTTTTTGCTAAAGATATTCAACTACTTAGGACTAGATCGACCAAGCGACCAAATTTGTCATCAAAAACAACACGTGTGATCGTAGTATTGTGTTCCGACAAATAATATTTATGAAAATATGTCTAATTTCACTAAATTAGGCTATAGCTTATTTATATAAGTATATTTTGTATATTTACTGAAGAATATAATATAAATATTATCATCGTTTGCCTAGTGATCCTCAATGCCCCTTACGGGTAGTAGGTAGGCTGCTTGAATAGCTGGACTCTACGAGGCGCGCCGGTTTGCCCCTTAGCTTATGAGTGCCAGTGAAATATTCACTTTGCGTGTCATAACTATAAGATTTACTATTCGCTAACGGTGAAAGGCAATTCGCTTTATTATGCATAGTTCTCTCGGGGCATACCTACTTAAAGCGCATCTTACTACCACACTCACAAACGTCAGTTATCGTTGATTCCAACAAGGCCATTTATTTAATCTTATATACGAATCTCGCGATCGGGGGTACGTGATAATCGAAGAGAATCGTTATATCTTATTCTCGGCTCACTATAAAAGTAAAGTATTATTGGCTGCGTGGGACTAATCAGATTTCTAGAACCGGATTAATGATAATTAACTCTAATCTACGTTTGTTAGTGCAGCAGTTAGTGTCATATTTTTATAACTACCACTAGAACGTAATGCGGCCTCCACAGAATAACCGGCAAAAAAGTCAACTAAATACGCAAGGACCGACACCATTTTTCCAGGGATTTAGGGAGAGGGGGCTCACTAGCTAGGACCTACCCAAACACGCTATGTCCAAATGTCACGGTTGGTTAATTATGTTAATTTTATAACTATTTTCAAAAATACCCAAAATCTTTCCTTTAATGCGAAATAACTTTTTCGTTTGTGGATGTTATGGCACATAATAGTTTTATTGTATTCACCAATGTCTTCTAAATCTAAATAAATCATTAGGTAGGATTTAATACAACTAGTTTATGTATGAAACATTACAACTTCTAAAATCATTATTATAAACTAAAAGCCATTTTGAACTAAGTCATATTTTAAAAAGTACTTTAGTTTATAGCTATCTAACGATATCCTACATTTCATAGACAACAATTCAGTACATAGTCAAAATACTATTTAGAGGCTGGATTATGAAAATACTTATTACGGTAATGTTATAAAAGTTATAAATCTTGTTCAAACTGACCACCTCCGTTTCGTATGCATGCACGAAATCTGTTTCTTATTTCAACAGTCGTTGTACGTAGTCGCATTTCTGCTTTCATAGTTATTCGTTCAATCAGAACTGAAATTCCCGCTAGTTCAAAATAAATTTAAATACCTATTGTGTTATATATAATGAAGACTGGTGGTAGGTAGTTAGGTAATTGCGAAATACTTTCGTAGATAAAAAACCTGTTGTAAACCATTGAGGTATTAAGTACTATTTTAAACAAACTAAGTCAAGGCGCGGCCCTTTGATCTCGATTGATGTCGATAATTGTATACATTGAATTGATTAAACATAGGAGTATATGCACTTGTTTACTTCTCCACAAGACCCTGGCATAATTTAAACTTATTTGAACCAACTATATAAATATATACATGAATGAACTAAATTAAAATATTTAGGACAGACAATATATACAGCGTAGATACCTTTTACCTTAGTTTTTATTTAGTTCCAGTCATAAAGGAACAAAATTTAATCTGTCGTTCTCGATACTGGATGGACTAAAAACATAACAAAATGCCTTTTCATCACGTTTATAAAAGTGAGTTGTCTGTACCAAGAATATCAGTGTATTTCCCATATTATTAATAAAATTATAAGATTCAATAATGTTATCAATATACATTATTGAGGTAATTTTATTTGGAAAATAGAGCTGAAAATACCGGAATGGCCGGTAAAATAACTAGAGTGTGCTAAGGCCGAAGTTGGCAAGAATTTGTTCGATTTTATAACACTCAGTTTTTTACAAGTGCGGTACAATCCTCTTTCAACTCTACCGTGGCTTTTCAATTTAAACCCCGGCGCAAATAGTAGGGGAATTACATATGTTTCAAGCCTATGTCTGTTTATGTGTCTGGCTATGGTATCGTAGCTCAAAGAACGGGTTGATTTGAATGACTTTTATTTGAAGTTGGTTTGAATGAGACCGTTCAACGGAAGGAAACCTGCATGTCTGAAAAAGCCCAAATAGCTTTCTAATGACGTGTAAAGTCCTCCAACCCGCACTTGGCCAGCGTGGTGGACTATGGCCTAAGCCATCTTGAGGGGAGACCCGTGCCCAACAGTGGGAGAAAATAAGGGCTGGTATTATTTAATTGTATAAGATATATCAGTTAGTAGGCTCTGCCTTATAGTAGTAGATAACCGCGTGTGGATCGTCCCAGAATATTATATTATTATTAATAGCAGCCGTATCAATGTAAAACCCGTATACATTATAAAACAAAATGGCCTAAAATTACATTATACACATACCACATAATATAAAAGATATCCTGTATGGGTGATTAAGGAATATATGGGACCATTAATATAAAAATGATGATATGTATTTAAAAGTCAGTCCCCTTATGAATTTAGTTTAATCAGTACATAAATCTGAAGCACAAGATTTTACTTATCGTTACCCACTGTATTTAATACGGTCTCACGTGCATTATCGTTAATTAGATGTTTAAACGTAAGTACCTTTGTAGTGAGGTCTACAGACAGGGTCCACAATCAAGTCAGTAAAACAGAGTGGTAGCTTAACTTTAAAAAAAGTTAACGCTAAAACCCTTTCTTGAAGCAACCCAGTCTGCATTACAAAACTGATGGAATTGCACAGAGCAATGGTTAAATCCGTTACGCTCGCCGTCTCTTTTGTACCCATAACCAAGTCTAGTAACTCTATCCTTATCACGCAAGCGGTTGGGTACAATAAAAACTGGTTGTTATTTTTAACTTGTGGGTTGGGCCGGTCGGCAACTCACTGAAAGCCCTTTTCCGTTCCAGGTTCAGTTATTTATCTACATTTATAATCAGTCTTTTGTAAATAAGTACTTAAATTGGCAAAGTACTTAAGCTTAGTAGAATATTTTATTTTTTAAACAATTTGGCAAGTTAATATTATATTTGCTGAGGTCCTGTAAACCGGATGGAGATACTTCCTTAGCGTTATCATTTTCTTGCAAATACATTAATACAGTTTGATTAGGCTATGCAATAAAGATAATTAAATATGAATAATATGTACTTAGGTATATTATCTGACTGTTTTTGAAAATAAGCGCTAATCTTATAAGAAAGTCTATCCATTTAAAGCCTTTCAAAGGGATTCCAAACATTTTTACATCACTTGTTGGACCACAAATTAAATTGTCATGGTCTTTTACATTACTTTTTGCATTTTAAGATAATATAGATTGTTCTTTTGAAATTGACGATCTTCCCGCGAAACAATCTCTCTGCAACTGTTGAGAAGCCCTGATTAAACGCTCACCAACGTGGAAAACAGCCATCCGACGTAGATGGAATAATAAAGTTATAAGTTGTTGCATAAAAATATAGGTATTGTTAACAAAGAGTTCGTTCTCAATTTCTTAAACGTATTTACAACGGTGACCTAAATACTCAACTGCACAATGCACATGACGTATTGTGTTACCAAACTAAACAATATGACTATTGAAGCCATGGATACTTATTCGGATCAATATGGCAATAGGCTTTTTAACACGATTAATTATAAAGATGTCAGGCGGCTCAGTATCGTGTACAAAAGAATCGGAACACATAAATTATTGCTATCGCGAGGAGCTCCATTTGTAACTTGGAATCCAGCCAGAATCATAAAGAGCGACCGAGTCCACGAGTATTATGAGGCCGCTGTCCTAAATTTCAAGCCTAAGTTATTAAATATTTATCGAATGAAAAACAATAACTTACGATAGTTCCGTCGACCACATTACGTTACCACTCAACAAATTATCCAGATTTCCCTGTTATTATGTCTACAACCAGTAAATAAGTTTTATTTTAAATATTCATTATACTAGTAGTCATAGTAAAAGTTAGATTTTGCGTACGCATACTTTAATTGTGGTAAAAAAAAGTAGATTACGGCAATCAGACAAACTTTAGCTCTTTAAAATATAGCAGCAATCTATACTATACTAATATTATAAAGAGGTAAAGTTGTGAGTTTGAATCACCGGTACTACTAATCCGATTTTGAAAATTCTTTCACTATTAGAAAAGTATAATTAGTATTTCTGAGACAATCATATAGGACTAATTTTTATTTTGGTAAACCGTAAAAAAGCGCGGGCAGAGCTACGCTGGTCAGCTATTCTTGTATAATTAATTAAAATCGATGCGGCGTCTTGTCTGCAGATAGGCAAATGTATAGAATATGTATTTTAAATAGTACACAATACAGGCACACGACGCGGCAAAAGCAACTTCATTCAGATGACCGCAACCTGTAATAATAATTAATATCTCATACTCGTATGACGATAGTAGAGTCACCATTCTTCTTAATCTCGCAATTTTAGATTATTGTTTCTTTGCTCTCCTACATTCCTACTGTCTCAACAGTACTGTGCGCATTATGAATCGCCATGTGCGTAAATTCGGTGTGCGAGTCCGACTCGCAGTTAACCGGTTATTTAATAGAGTCGCCACTTTCCGTTCTGCTCTCGCGCAATTTTAAATTAATGTCTCTTAATTAAATCGTCTCTTGTTTTAAATCCTTAATCGTACTACCGCTGCAACACTATCCCGCTATAAATTATGCATCCTAAACCATGGTCTAAACTAGACTGAGACTAGCCGTGGTTGTATGTATTTTTAATTTTTTAAAAGCCTATGTCTGCTTGTGTATATGCCTGTGGAATCGTAGTTGCCTTGCGAATGGACTTATTTATATAAAATTTTATTTAAAAGCTGGTTCATTCGGGATGGTTCTGAGTTAAGTTTAATGAAAATCTATTCTGGTGCAATTATGGAATCTTCTTCTTGTGAGGGATTTTTAAAATTATAATTTATAAAAGTCCTCGGAGAGTCAATCTCCGAGGAGTGTTCGAAGTGAGTGAATATTTTATTAGATATAAAAGATTTATGTCTTTTGTTTCAGCCGTACGAGCGGATCGCATGCGAGGAGGTCGGAACAAGTTCGGGCCCATGTACAAAAGAGATCGAGCCCGTAAATTGCAAATGATGCGACAACGACAAATCGCAGTCCAGACGCTGCGTGGTTCGCTCGGCGACGGCGGACTAGTGCTAGGCTTCGGTTCGCCGTATGCCGCCGTGCCGGTGAAGCAAGAGATCCAGATTCCGCAAGTGTCGTCGCTGACGTCGTCGCCGGAGTCGTCGCCGGGGCCCGCGCTGCTCGGCGCGCAGCCGCAGCCGCCGCAGCCGCCGCCGCCGCCGGCGCACGACAAGTGGGAGGCGCACTCACCGCACTCGGCGTCGCCAGACGCGTTCGCGTTCGACGCGCCCGCCACCGCCGCCGCCACGCCATCCAGCACCGCAGAGCCCACGAGCACGGAATCCCTCCGAGTCTCACCGATGATACGTGAATTCGTTCAAACTATAGACGACCGCGAGTGGCAGAATTCGCTCTTCGGACTCCTACAGAGCCAAACCTATAATCAGTGTGAGGTCGATCTCTTTGAGTTAATGTGCAAAGTGCTGGATCAAAACTTATTCTCACAAGTGGACTGGGCGAGAAACACCGTGTTCTTTAAGTATCTTAAGGTGAATTTCCAGATAAGTATAAAATCCCGTCCCGATCCCTTGACCCACTTCCGGTGTACACCAAACATGTTGGCGAATGTGATGCGCTGCTGCTGAGCGTTTGTTAATGTTCTTTATTTATCTATTTAAACGCCATGCGAATGTTTATACCTAGTTATGAGCGGAGCTACGGACAGGCTCACTGTGGCGTGGTCGTGTGTGTAAGGGGCTAATGTGACGCAGCGGGTGTCGCGGTGCCTCTCGCAATCGATACGCCGCGCCGCTCGCGCCACACCAACTGGGTCAAGTTCCCACGACAAGCGTGCCGCCTGCCACTACCGTCGTCCATCCAATCTCTACATAACTACACAGACTATTCTACCTCTATAAGTATATAAGACACTATTAATTACATGACAAAATTCTATACGGCGTTATCCATGCTAATTGGTAATTACATCATAATTATATGCTCTGTGAGGGACCATTGTTCTCGTCCCTTTTACTGCCAGTCCAGCGATTCCTCTGTCACAGGGTCCTTTCCCTTTTTTGTTAATACATTAGTGCGCTTCCATCTTCGCTGCGTAACTACAAAAAAAAACAGGTACCAGCTTACATGGAATAAAAAATATACACTAGTCATGAAGATTAAAATATCATTGATTAAAACTTAAATATTAATGCGAGATTAAAACTTTTCTGATGTCAAAAAAAAAAGAATAATATGGGAGACCGTGGTGTATAAATATCGCGCGCAGCCTAATTATGTGTTTCGAGCGAGGGGGGACTTTAATCAATCAGCAGGAGTCAATCGGCGATAAGCGGGAGCGAAGACACGAAGAAGGCGGCTGTGGCGGCCGGCCACACCACACCGTGGTCGTCCGTCGTACGCTTACGCAAGCAAGACCCGCAGTCGGTCACGTGGGCGCGCGACGTTGCCGCTTCTCTCGCCTCCCTCTGTCTCGCTCCCGCTTACAGCCTCTACTACAGGCAATTTTTGTTTGTGCTAAAATGACGCGACGTATTTACGTCCCATTCTTGGAATTAGGACGACGGTGAATAGCGAGAGATGAAACTCGCTAACACTAGCATTGCAATGTTTACGGAACATTTTTTTTTATTTGGACTACATATACTTACTAGATTAGCATAAAAACGTGATTCCCACTTTCTATGTAGATGTCAGGATAGCCTCTATGTTTTCCTACAAGTGTCACTATTAAATTCTTAAAGCATAATTCAGGGCGTGGGAGTCCCGATGAGAGATGTTGATGACCTAAGCTTTCTCCAGACGAATGTGATGTAACGGTGCGGCCGCGGGGCGGCAACGCTGCACTTGACACACTGCCCGTGGCCGAGTTGCCGCGAGAAAGCACTTTTTACAGCGACGCGTAACCGCCGGTAACGGAGACGTAACGAGTTCTGTGGCCTTTCTTTGCTTTCTCTTACGTAATGCTTTACCAATTACGATTCGTAGCATAACAGCGCGATGAACTCGGCTTCCCGCTGTTTGTAGCACACTTTATTAAGGCATTTTTGTAACGAATACCTATGCGCTATGAGTTGAAATTATTGTCTAACGTAACATAGCAAAAAAGGATAATGTATTTAAACAAAACATAAAATAGGATATTCTCGAGGAGTCGGTCGGATCGGTTATGGTATATTAATTTATTTTTTGGCCTTTCACTTTCATCACAACCGTTCGGTCCTCTGTGGTCTAGACATTAGCCAAGTTTTAGTTTCGACATTGTCAAATAGCAGCAACCGGTTGTTCGGGTACCTTTTACGCTCTATATAATTAATTGAATACATATTCAACATTTCATTTGAGTAACAATTTAGACTGACCTAAATGTTATCTTTGTTATCTAACTTGAAATATGTATTAACTGCTCTAAATAATATTTGTATTGCGTCTAAAGTGAAGCATACAATGAAATTATTAAGTGTTGTATATTATTTGGATGTATTAATTAGTTTACTCTATCGACCTACTTGTGTCACAACATAAATCCTAGGACTATAGTTCGGGCACTCTAGCACTACATGTTAAGGCGCTCTAGTTAGATTATAGTATGTTAAACAAGTATAGGTGGTTACGTAGGTACATATCGGACTGAAGTCTTACAAATGGTCTCGTAACTATGTATATGTCTAATAGTAGTGAACTACACAACGAACATATTTTACAATACGTAGTGCTTTACATGGCTGTTCTGCAGCTATATCTCTAATTTGTTACTAATCTGTAGATAAAGTTTCGATACTGGTATCTAAAAGTTTAGAGCCCTCTACAATTCCACGACTTTGACCTACTTCGCGCTCTAGCTGTTACTACCAACAAGCAAGCAAGCTACGACTCATTTCAAGATGGCCGCCTAAAGGGAGTGTGCTAGTCGTTCTCCATTCAAAAAAGTCATAACTCAAGCCGCCACTTCAAGTCTTTTTCTACTGTACGTTCATGAAAATTAAAGTGTTTTTTTAAATATCGCTCTTATTCGACAGCCAGAATGTGAATGTTGGCGCAAATTACCGATACTGTATAAAAATATTCTAGATCGTATATCCACAGTATATATAATAATATGTACTGTGTAGTGTATTATAATAATATGTACTGTGGTTTATCTACAAAACAGTTTAATTTGTAGTAGGTATGCGACTATTAGCATATTATTATTAAAATACATAGTATGAAATTGGCGAGAATAGTTTTTAAAGCGGTGTTTGCTCTATACATCAGTTGCTCCATACCACATTATTTTAATTGGTTGGCGTCTATCTTTGAATGCCAGCAGTTAACATTATTGAATAATAAGAGATCGATTCGTTAGATAGGATGGTTAGATTCTGTTGGACGGATCTCGATCCATCGCGTTGGGCAAGCAGAGATGTGGCAATATCCTTCGAGCTCTAAAATTCAGTTGTAACATTTCGTAAACGGCAAATTTAACGCGCTCGAACACCGCCCCGTGTTTTCTAATGCAACTCAATAAAATGTAGGTCACGGAACGACGTCGCTGGCAGCCAGTTGCGACTGTCAGATAATGGTTTCATTAAACACACACACCACCGTGGAAAACAGTCCTCTGATAAACAAGTGTCGAACATAAATTTATGTAACCCGGTCCTCATTACACAAATGTTTTAATCGATGGATCGAAATTGGATGTTATTGACGGCGATGGCATGTGGTTGCTTTTAGTGTTTACTACTCCTGGTTTTTAAGTTTGTTTTATAACCCAATACGACACACCACAGTGAGATTCCTACAGATTCTGGCCATTATTAATACATATAAGAAAATCAACGCATTGCGCTGATAGTAACCGAGTTTTGTTAACCAGAATATCGGGGCAGTTATTATTATAAAAATGTAAATTGCTAGCGGCTAACCACTCATTCTTAGCGATTTTTGGGACTGCCCCTATATTCTTATCGACATTAATGGTGGCTTAATGAATGGAAGGTCCCCATCGCAAGAGGTCCGAACAAGATATGAATGCCTCGGTTCTGCACGTGTAGCAACGCGGTTGTCGTTTGTTTCAGGTCGATGACCAGATGAAGCTATTGCAGCACTCATGGTCAGACATGTTGGTCCTAGATCATCTTCACCAGAGGATGCACAATGGCCTGCCAGATGAGACTACACTCCACAATGGGCAGAAATTTGATCTACTCTGTCTAGGCCTGTTGGGCGTGCCGTCGCTCGCAGATCACTTCAACGAGCTTCAAAACAAACTAGCAGACCTCAAATTCGACCTGCCAGACTACATTTGCGTTAAATTTTTACTTCTTCTTAATCCGGGTTAGTATATTTTATTATCAAATACATACTTACTTATTTTCTATTATTTTTGTGTGTTGTACTTCTGTTAAATATAGTAGGATGTAAGAAATGCCCCTTATGCGAATGCCACTTATGTAGATTACTTTTATGTTGATTTTATAATAGTTATAAATGCAATAAGAAAATATCAATTGATTTTTCCTATGGCATTTATAAAATTCATTGTGCTGGTTCATCTAATGAATTATAATTTATTTGTTTTGAAGGATTCTATTGGCATTTCAGAAGTAAGAGGCATCGTAAACGTCAAGTGCGTCCGAGACGGTTACCAGACGGTGCAGGCTGCTCTCCTGGACTACACACTCTCCTGCTATCCCACGATACAGGTTGGTAAACAAACAAACACTGCATGACAATAACTTATACAACGGCAACTCATACATAAAAAACCCCGTTCAATCTCCTGTTCAGTGAATGAAATTTACATATGTCTTCACAATATTCTGTTCGGGGTTCTTGATCGATGAAGTATTGTATAAATGTAAAATTTATAAGAAGTCATCGACACGCATCAGCTGCTACCGGTAGCTAAACAGCTTGGTTATACGTTTGTGAGTAGTGTTTGTTTTGCTAAACAAAATAAAGTTTTAGGTATGCACTGAGTGACAAAGTTATCTTTACTTTACTCTCTTTTCGGTTTTGCCTGGAAACAGCAGTGAGTACCTGATATATTATCGCGGTCACGAACGCTGAACCAGTTTTAAATCAAAATTCTATACGGCGGTACCCTTTATGACTATTCTGGAAACGAAAGCAATATAAATTTCAATTACAGCAATCAAGCTGCGCTGTCCTGCGTGTAGACAGGACGTCATGGCGACTTATTGCTCAAATTGACATTGGTTTCCAGCGTAACCCTTCTTGCCGTACTCTTGCTCAAAGGTTCAAAGTTCTTTTTTCTACCACGCCAAGTTTGAAATGTAAGCATTGTGTGGTTAAGTTAATGTAGTTATATTCGCTTGCAAATTCATTTGAAACGGAGTATAACAACGATTTTGAACATAAGAATACGAATAGACGAACACACAACACTAGTAAATTAAGCCACCTAAAGTTACTAACCAAATCGCAAAGTAATGACCACAGTCTAAATAATACAGTACGCACAAAATGTTCCGATCACATACACAAACAGCCGTTTGCTAAAGTGATTTATTTTACTTTATTTGGTTCGCCAACGAGTAATAAAATAATCAAACTTAAGTATCGCACCTATTGGTCTCTGTCTCTCTCAGTTAAGGGCAATTGTAACTAACAACGCGCTTCAACTGTATTATTTACACTGCGATTTTGATATTACTTAAGGTGGCTTCACCTATTGTAGTATGCGTTCGTTCCGTTTATTACGGTCGAAGAGCATCAAATACAGATTGTTACGGTGTTCGATGATGGTGTGTATATTTCAGGACAAGTTCGGCAAGCTAGTGATGGTCGTACCGGAGATCCACGCGCTAGCAGCGCGCGGTGAAGAACATCTATACCAGCGACACTGCGCCGGCCAAGCACCCACGCAGACGCTACTTATGGAGATGCTACACGCTAAGCGCAAGTCAGTATCTGCATGCTCCTACACCCTAGATACTTCCTTCCTAATAATGTCCTGCTGACCTATACGGCCTCAGTGGTCAATCTATCACAAGAGCAACCGACCACATGGGTAACCGACACGACTGGGCGGAGATCAGACGCAGGATCCACTTTTCACATGCCCAACACATGGATCATTACATTCCAGACAGTCATGTGATCGGCCTGCATTATCCTAGCCAGTAAGGAACCGCTACAAAAAGCTATTGGTCCCCGCAGGAATTGACCACTACCAATGACCTACGATTTGCAAAGCAAGTTTTCCGCTGCGCCACGGAGGCTACAAACTATTTCTCTTCCCCTCCTTCTCTTTCTCCTTCCTAATAACAAGTTGCTTTCAGTACCTAGTTTAGCATTTTATTACCCCGTGTTTCTTGTATTGGTAACGGTTCTGTCCTAACTCATTGTATCGTTTTAGTCACTATATAGTATGTTCTACCTGATTTGAATTCCGCTAGCGTATTTAATAAGATATGGGAAGTGCATATTATATTCATGTATCTTAAGGCTATTTTATATTATTGAGCATACAAAAAATGCAGCGTATATCTCGTTCTAGGCCGAACGGAGGTGAAATCGTTAACCGGAATGCCGAGCACACGTCGACCCTAGACAGATTGTATGTTACTCTATGTCATATGCTATATTATATTAATGTTTAATTTATTTATGCAATCACCATCACAGTAGAACAGCTAGTAATGTTGGGAACTTACATTGCATTGTCTTTGTGTTCTATTTACAAGCAAAAGCATACGCAGACCCTTAATGTGATTTTTAATGAGGAGAAAATATTCAAATACAGTGTCAGTTTAGATGGAATCCTGCAGATTTTTGCACTTTTGGAAATGTTGGATAATGATTGAATAGAATTAAATAAGGCGGGTTGGAACTATTTTGGATTAAAATAAACATCGTCTGATTTTTCGATTGCTTGAAATAAACAGATAAAACATCACAACAAAGATAGATATCCCAAACATCTTAAACGTTACCTGTACTGTTTTCTGAGTTTTCATATACTATACAGACAGCCCCAGTTGACTTATTTCTGGATGAAGGAAGACCTTTCCCTGCTTCATTTTCGTTTGATATAAACAAGTATATTTGATGGCAAAATACAGAAAGTTTTATGAACTTTGCTAATGGTCCATTTGATTGGCTGTCGTGGTGCCTAAAAACAATAGATTTTCTTTAATTCTGGGACTGCTTTAGAACTTCTTGTAGCCGTCAATCTCGTTCCAATATCTTCTACAAGATTTATCACTTTGAATTACATAGCTTTTAGTTGCAATTTTAGTACACCAGTGGTCAGGCAAGTGGCCGACGTAGCCACGCCAGTTCTACGCTCATTTCAGTTCACGTAGTCTGGCTATGTTTTTTCCGGCAGTTTTAATGCCTGCATCAATTTATTTTGTTTTAAATTACACAATATTTCGGGCCTTCGGTACTCTATCGAGTGGCAATCTGCATGTCCATGAGCATGTGTTTTTAAACCTTCAGAAGGTCTCTTCATCCCTGTTCAAGTTTGTCCATGTATTCTAGGGGCTACTACATCTTTGTTGTTCTATTCTATTTTATTGTTGGTGGCTATTAATTGGGTAACTACCGGAACGCACTTCGACCCAACTGGATCCATTGTGCCTGCCCTAGCCTTTACTTTACTTTGCCTTTACTTTGTTGCTGACTTATCGAAGAGTTCCTTAAGGTAACCCACGATTGCGCCACTTGGAGCTGTACGTAATCATCTGGTAGGATAGGCTACTCCCAGATGACTCAATCTACGACCTGGTAGAGCGTCGCAGCCACGCAGTATCTGTAACATCGACTCTTTCTTTTTTTTCATCTTCACAGAATCTGCAAGTATCTACGGTACTTAGCCTCATTCTGCGTAGGTGCTCGTTGAAGCCCAGAGTCCACCCTTGTGCTGCAGGTTTTCGAGTGATTTAGGCCAATCGCTTCCCTCTATTGTTTCGTTTGTTCTTTCCTAGCGTTCGCATATAATGCTTAGTAGTATGTTCCATTCGGAATCCCTACAAATGGATCAGGGCGAACTAGATGACGTGAGCCAGCCCTCGCCAGTTCATCGGCCTTCTCATTCCCCTCGACACCTTCATGTCCAAGTACCCACATAGGGCCGACATTATTGTGTCTTCCCAGGTTGTTTAGGCCTGTGATACCTTCTTTGACTAATTTGGAGACAAATCTGAAGAAGTTTAATGGCTTCAGAACGGTCTGACTGTCATCCCTGATCAGAAGTTTGTCCACATATTGTGGGGGCTTCAACGTTTTTGTTTGGCCTTAGTTTTTCAGTAACTTATTTGGCCAAATATGTTTATCCATTGTATAACGCGCTTACATGTTCATCATTTCCCTGGTATTTAACACATTCATTAATAGTACAAGAATGAGGCTTCACAACATCAGATCCACAAGCATTTATTTTAAGAGAAGAGCACTTGTCTGTGAATCGTAAGTTAGCCTGTGTTCATCAATGTAAACATGTCATTAGATCGGTTCGGTTACAGCATCTTATCCACTTTTTCAAGCGTGCTGTGAATAAGATTGGGTGTAGGTGGCAAAGGATCGCTTTTTAACATCGATCCATTTGTACTAGATTTAAGTGTAAGTATAGAAATAATTACTCAAATAACATTTGCCTACAATAATAAGAGCTTGTGCTCTTCTTCGTCGAGGTTTTGCTATTTCAAATAGCAAACGTTTTGAATATATTTTATCGTGTAGTTTTAGATTTACATTATAATTTTTATGTGCGGTCGGTAGTTTCAAACGTTCGTTTGAACGGCGTTATGTGCACTTACCTCGCCCACAAGTATTTTGGGCCAGATCGTGTAAGCGATTATCGTCGTAAAGGTGATAAACCGCTAAAGTCCGTCACTGTACAGCCGCTACCGTGTTTTGTATTTAACTTTGTTCATGATAAATAATAAATCAATGCCTTTTAATATTAAAAAAATAATAAATAACCATATTTAATTATCGGAATATACGTGGATCCAAACCACCAAACAACTTATTATACTAACAATGTAGATATAAATTGATAAATAGTTCAATGTTTTCGGAAATGTGTAATAATGTTATGTGCCGTGTGTGTAAAACACGCTTATGGGATATTATATCGTTCTTGTAGGTGCTATTTGATGAGCATTCAACACGGACTGGATATTAAAACCTGCACAGGACTACATTATATTAAGTAGAAAATCTAATAACATCGTAAATAAGACAACGTAAGTTAAATATACTTTTGCGCAAATTGCCAAAATCACGTTAAACTAACCACCACTTCCAATAATTTCGTAAAGATTTACGCCACCCGGTGTGCCCAAGATCACCACCAAAATTCAGCTGTGTAGGTTTTTTTTTTATTTGTATCGCCTATTTTAAACGGACTAGAATTTTTTAATACTTTTGTAATTTAGGTTGAAATTCAGAAATTTTAAAATAGATTCTTACTATAAAATTGGATGTGAGATATTAATTGATATTTTAACTTTACTACAACAATATGTAGTATGTTTCCAATTTATTTTTGTTGATGTATGTTAGCCATCGTATTCAGATTTAAGCAAGGCTTGCAACACGGCTAAATAAAATTCAAATATTTAAATAGGTCAGCGCGATACAACATTATTCAAATCAATTCCGTGTACAAAATGTTTTTTGTCTTTATACAATACATCACTGATTATCCTACATCTGTTATTTCAAATATTCATAACAATACTAAAGTAGACTTTATCTTTCAGCTTAAACAAAGAGGTGTTCAATTAGCATAACGACGTCTAAACTGGGTCAATCATATTTATAACTATGAAATCGGCAATTTATCGTGAAATTTATAAATACGTTCCATCTTATTATACTAGTAGGTATATTTATATTTAGAACACAAAGATTTATAAATCGGAAAATATTGTTCCAACATTGCTAGCTCTTCGTTGTAACTTCATTTTGCTACCTCAATCATGCTTTGAACAAACCTACGCGAACTGTGATTTTCTGAACGCCCGAAATTCGTGTAGGTTTGTCTCCACTGTTTAATAATATTTTTATTTATTATTGCTATATGTAGGCATCACGCTCTGAAACTTCCTATAAAACAGTACCCAGCCGAATAAACGAAAGGACAAAATATAATGAATGAGCAATCTTTATAAGAGCTCGTAATCTATGTCGAGTATTTATAAAGCATCGCACGAGTTATTTTGTTTTATTCATTAATAAGCTAGTGCTTGAATGCAATCCCACATGAGTAAAGCACACTAGTCTATTAAAAAAGCGTATTCTCTCCTGCCTTGAAGACACCCATATTATAATCGGATGAGAAAACAGACTTAGGCAAACTATTCCAGTCTTTAATAGTACGTATCATAAATTAATGAGGAAGCAAATTAATTAATGTTGAGGAATACTTGAAAGAAGATAAAATATTGCTATGCAATTATGGCACTTGTATGTTTTCCACTTAGGTATTATATAAATACCAAACACTAAATATTATACTTCCTCTTTCCCATAATAGTCATACTAAACAGAGCTTTAGAAATGATAAAAAAGTCTTATTGTTTTAATAAGACTTTTTCTTATTAATAAACGTATCAATTAAAAAAGTTTGTGTTGTAGTTATATTTAGATTATTATATAAGTAAGTATTAATCTGAGTGTCCGAATAAGTGGAGTCTGAACTGTATAGCCCCATATACTATACTTTTAACACATATTTTTAAATAAAATATATTACCTAAACGCAAAACGAATCATGTTCATGCGCACAAATATTTTACTTTGTATGTTTAAATGTCTGTCCAATACACTTTATGATAAAAATACATGATTTCTCTTTATTTTTAAATAAAAAGTAAGTACATAGTTTGCGGATGTAAATTACGTTCGGTTGGGTACTGTACATTATATGTATACGAATATGTAAGTACAATAACACATACATGAGATTACTGTCAGACGCGGGACAGGTTTCATTCGGTGCTATTAAACCCTCCTTTCCCTTAACGCTGTGGGAAGAGCTTAGGAGTATATTAAAACCTAAACCTCTTCCCGCAGCCCGCCCTCGCCTATTTACCGTGCATATCTGCTGGTGCTGGTCAATTTAAAAAAAAAAGTCGTACTGGGGGGATCCTCTGGTCAGAACGGAAGCAATTATAATACTATCCTGGAATCCTAAATTGAGCAGAACCTGTTCTACGGTACCTAACCAGAGAAATTCATACTGGGTAGCAGCCAGGGTGTCTAGATGACTTCCTTGCCTTCCTTGCTGACCCCAAAGTAGTCACGCACGACACTTTAACATAACACATATGTTGACCATGGTGTTTCCCCGTACATGTGGCAGCATTATTTAAAAATCCCAGCTTTTCTTTGTAACATGGTAGCATGTATCACTGTGCTTTATAATCTTTTGGATTTTACTCTAATGTCCAGTGCATTGCGGTCAATACTCATACTTGCATTAGCATTAGCTTGTAGACCTTATTTTGCCACATTATACATATTTGCGAAGTGCCTACATAAAATATTTTTCAATTATATTCAAAAGAAAATTGTTTTATTTATTATGTTGCTTATAGAATAATATATTTAAGTTAAACATCATTTTAGTAAAGCCTGATCCGAAAGAGGCAAATTAGAATAACAAGAAAATTATACAAAAATTGTAGTTATGACAGATAGTTTTCATTATAAAAATTACTGGATAATTTAATTGAAATAATCTTCAGATATATAAAATCTCGTGTCATGGTATTTGTGGTCGCACTCTTCCAAAACGGCTCGACCGAGTTTAAGGATTTTTTTATGTAATAAAAATGATAATTTCCCCCTGGCCGATACGACCACAGCGGCCAATCATTCGCAAGATCAGCCATCTACGCGGGAGATATTATAGTGCACAAGTACTTGCCTAGACACAAGTGCACTCTCTCTACCTTTTACCTCTCACAATCCGATGGGACGGAAAACCTACACGACCGGGGAGAGATGAGGCGTAGGGTCGAATTTTTACATGCCCATCCGCCGCATGGATCATCTTACTTTACAGTCAATCAGGTGATCGGCCTGCATTATCCTAGCCAGTAAGGAACAACTACAAAAAGTTGTTGTTTTTAATGTATATTTGGTAGATATAAGAATAGGTCATAATGAATATTTCATACCTCTAGGCGATATTGGATTATGTAAAGTTCATAAAATTAAGTCATTTTTCTCAGCAACCGTACCGAATTGGCTCACGGATGTAAAAAAAAGAGCTTCACTCAAAATGTCTGGCCATAAAGAATTATTGAAGACTGTGTTCGTGCACATGACCACAAAATAATCAGTGTACAGAAGTCAAGCTACATACAACGCGCGCTCAAGCAGCGCACGCATAGACATCGCTCACGGACACGATATCTCGGAAGTCGGAACGATTGGGAACGCGTTTTGTATATGATGTTTTTTGTACAAAGATTGAACTATTTTAGTTATTGATTTTTATTTTCATTCTTCCTGTTTAGTTCTCAACAATCAATCAAACAACTAGATGAGCGAGTGCCACTACCACGATATTTTTTTTGCATAAGCCAGAGTTGATACTCCTAGCGCGAACGCCGAGCGTAGGTATTAAAAGTGAGGTACATACATAAGCTTGACTTCTCTACACCGATTATTTTGTGACGTGAAACAGTAACTAAAATACATTTTAAAATACAAATGATGCATAGGGGTCTGACCCTCATTGTCGCAGTATTGGCACATGGCTGCCACGGTCACTGCGATCGAGTGGCGTCACAGTTGCGTCACAATGCGCCGACATGAATGTGCTTTGCTATCTACGGAGCGGCGTGCTGCGAAACAAACCTAGATTTAGGCGATTTTGAAATCGAATTGCTAAATAGTTATTTCGTTAGTGATCGATTACTTTACAGAGAACCGATTGTTTTGTCCAGACGTTACGTATAATATAGTGTGAAGAACACACTCGGCTGAATTACGCCCTCGCCTACGACTCGGGCTGCAACCCGCAGCCTCGCTCGTGTGTAATGACTAAAGAGCAACTTAGCTCACTTGCATCATAATATATTATTAACATTTTAACGTGTTGGTGGATAATTCAAATTCGAGAAATTAATAGCTACCTAGTATTTAATCGGTGTCCTTAGTTGAGGATAAAAGGAATTAGTACAGAGATTACTTTGTACATTTTACACGTTTTGCAATAGATTTCAGTAGTGGCGTTGAATGTACGGTGAAGTCCCTCGCGAATCTAACAGTGCAGTGCATTTTTTAAATACTTGTACTAGGTTTACTTTAAAATGAGCTACTGATAAATAGGCGACTAGGCAAGTCGAACAACTGAGGATGGTCTCTGAGCGCACATAATGTAGAGCGCTATTATCTTGTGATAAAATAATAAAGTTGTTGGGGAAATGTTACTTTATGCTATTTTAGTACAGCTTGGCAGGAGGTATTCTTACACACAAAGCTGGATGCAATTTTGTGTTATAAATCATTAGTTAGTATGATGAGCAGTAGTATAGACAGGCGAATTTACAAACGACAATTATAGGTAATGATCATTAATCCAGTTCTCGAAATCGTATCATTTTGACAAATGCAGCCAATTTATGCTCCGATAGTGAGTAGAATATCGATTATCTTGTACTTACTTAATAATGGAAAATAAGAATAAACGGCTCAGAGAATCGAAATAATTAGATTTAAAAATATGGATTAATTAAAATGAATGATAACTGACGTTTGTGAGTGCGGCATTTAGAGTACGTTATAAGACAATGCTCTGTGTGTGTCAGGTGCGGATTCCTGCCAAGCGACGCGATTGAGCCACAATCGCCAATATAGAGTAAGCATTAACGTAATATCGTATACCACCGAGACCATCCTCGCACTCGCACAACATGCACGATATTTATATTAAAACTGTACATATTATAATTTTGACACAGATCACAGCAACATTACTTAATTATTCCGCACTAGCCATTATCACTTAACAAGCTGAGCGACAATAAGGCCCATTTAGACTTTATTATATCGGTACTTAATAAAATAAATTATGTATAAGTTGGTTTACCTAAATTGGCAAATTTAATTATTTGTAAGTACTTATAAAAAATATTATGTGGATGCGATTAACGCACGTGGGGTTCAAAGATGAGACATATAGTGGGTTATCAAAAGAGAATGTGTCATTTTTCTAATATTAGAATGAACACTTCGCTCGTGGGGTGCCCTGAGGGCCTAGACAAGATGCAATCGCTTCATAGCGAATCTATTTCTTCATTCGCTAACGGTGTCAATTCCCTATAATTTATCACGTGATTTTTCTATGACTTATGTCATTCCCATACATTTTTATACTTTCTATTAGCGATAACGCTTGTAGATAACATTGTCTAGGGGGGCTGGTAGTAATAGCACCCACCCATTTCCTCCTGTTGGGTGACGTACGAGGCGATTAAGGGAAAACAAGAAGACCTGCAGCAGCGTCTTTCTATAGGATTACCATCACCTACACTGCGATCCCCAAAACTTCTATGAAGCGTGGGGATTATGGCAAGACCTTTGTTCAGCAGTAGACACCTTTTGGCTGATTGTGATGACGATGACAATAAAAAATTGGCAATACATTGCTAAGTTATTTAAACTTGTATTGGGATTAATTATTGGTAAAAGTGCAGATATTTATTGGTATTTTTTAATTGTGGTATCCATTCTCAATCAGTCATGTTGTGTGTTAAAAAGATTTTCCCGCCACACTGCCACGCTTTAACTAAATACCACATGACAACACAACACACAACACGATAATGGTTAGGTAGGTAGTTGCTTACGATATCAGTTTGTCACGCTACACTCTGCGGACTGGCTTTTAAAAATAAATAAAAATGAAATACTTAGTTCTTTTTTTTTTGTTTTGAGTAACATTTTGGAATAACAGAGGGTGGATTTTTGAGACGGGACAGTAAGGGCAGGTGTCGTAACCGTTATAGTTGCCTACAGGAAAACGTTCCTAGGAGACCATCCGTAACTTTTTGAGATATTCTGAACTGCATTCATAGATATCGAATTAAAAAAAAGTACAGTCAGCTAAAAAAAAGCTAAAGTACAAAAAAAAAACAATCGATGTTTAGTTCCCGTAGTTACATTTTATACGGAAAAACGACTAATCTTCTATAACATAAGTTTAACTTTCAAACTTCGAATTCGATTCGAATATTATATTATAGTTATTTACACCGAATATCTTCCGTTCATTCGTTATATTTGCGCTGAGAAAATTCTAGATTGTTAGTTGCAATATCAACATTCAATTTTTTTAAATATATATCGAATAATCAAAATAATAGCTTGAGTCTATATTTTTTCACAGCACTTATAGTACATATAGGTAATATGTATATCGGTGAAATACGAATGCATATAATTTGGTGATTTCTATTTACAGATCTTGAAGTCCCAGTGAAGAGTAAGCAGAGGCCCGCACCAGCGCCAAGCGCTACCGACACCACATCAATTAGTGTATACAACAAACATTACTTATTAGATAGTTTTAGTTTATAACTTGGTGTGTGATTTATTAAGTTATTGCGCAGAGCGGCGGCGCCGGGCGGCGGTGCCGCGCGTGCCTAGTCCGATACAGATAAACAAATATTTATCTACCTATTGTCTGTAAAATAATATACAAATATTATACAGCATTCTTGTGTAGCTATGGTTAATTTATTTAGCAGTCTATGTCGTGTTACTTCAAAATTGAGTAAGTACATAATATAAACTAAGTTCTCTTTAACTCCGGTGCGATAGTAAAAGGGAAATACTACGATACATATTTTAGGAAAGCGTCTGTGATTATAAACGAAGAAATTTGAAAACCGTTTTTAATGTTAGTTGAGATGATCATTTTATTTGTAATATAATAATAATAATTGTTAGCTATTATATCGAGTAGTTTACGTAATTCGTACACGCAAAGCAGCGCGACGGGCGGCGCCACAACGCCCGTCTTTAAAATTTTGAAGTTACTTATTACATTAACGGTTCATCTTCTATTTAAGAATAAAAGCACATTACAAATTGATTGTGCAACAAATTGTTCACCGATCTTTCGTACGGAGTATGTTCCGTACGTGGCTTGCGTGTGCCCGCGGCGGATGTGATTCTTTGTGTGTGGGAAATTGTGATTGGTCAAATTCGAATTAAGCTTAAATAAAATTAAATTTTATCAAAAGTTGATATTTAGTAACAGAAATTTATATGTATATTATCATTAATTGTATAAATCGATGTAATTATTCGCCAATAAATCATATTTAAAATTAACAGTTGTATCCTAAAGAAATTTATCTGAGTGTTGTATAATTGTTCAGATATTGTGTTATTGGCCGTACCAGTACAAAATTAAACATTATCCTTGTACATAACATATTAGCACATTTACAGTGATTTACTCTACTTATAGTGTAATTATGTAAAATATTTTTCAACATACGTGCAAAAAGCCTTAAAAATCATAGATTTTTTAAAATATATGGGTACTAGCGTCAACCGGCCGACGGCCGAGGAAGATGATGTATTTTTATATAAAACATATTGTTCTTTATTAACATATATAATATGTTAACTGAAAGTACATTATTTCGTATTTTTCTAACAGATAATTATAGTAGCGTACGTAAAAAGTGTAAATCTACTTTTAAAGTGGAAAGTGATTATACATGATGTTGAATAGAATGTTATCCAGTGTAAAAACCCGCATAACGACGTTACAAATATAATTTGAGAACGTTTTGTCTTTGTAGTGGTGTCGAGAGCCGTGCACACTTCGGCGCGATCTCGGCTAACAACTCAAACGAATGTTTTCTTTTATGTGATTTCACGGTTTGTGTTACTGAACTTTTATAATCAAAATATTTTTTTTTAAATATAACGTAATGTCATTAATGCACCAAGTGCGAATGTTTAGGATGTAGGACGCATCAACGAGTAGTAGATATTATAATTTATGAGTGATATTTTATCCATAATTTGGCTTAGTATTATTTTAACTGAGCTTTCATAACATGTGCAAAATTACGGCATCGTGTTTTATCTATGTATAATACCGTCCAGTGAAACAGAAATAGTAATTTTGTTATCGTGAAATTGTTTTGCAAACTTATCAATGAATAGCAACGTAATGTAGACGTAAATGATAGTGTGGGTGCGGCGCGGCGACCGTGGTGCTTGTCTATATAATTAAATTTAAAAACTTGCAACTTGATAAACAGTTCCTTAAAATGTTTGTGGTACAATTTTCAAAATATACAAGAATACGTTTATATCTTATAATGCTTAACACAATAAATTTAGAATTTCTTTTTTTACAAATTTAACAATCAATTTATAGTTTTTCTGTATTTATTTGACTTTCAAATGTTTAAGAGTCGCATTTTTGTAAACTAAGAGCGCCTTATGTAAATATTTTAATCAGTTTAATACACTTCTGTTAGATGTGTGTGTAGGTTTGTTATGATTTATTAACATAATACAGGGGCGCTGTCAATACAGACAATTGTTTTAACAAAGTTAACGCTTGGTAAGCACATACAAATTAATATCTTTATTAGAATTGATTAATTTTCGAATCAATTTCAGTATTTTGTTAGAAATAAATTGTAAGGCAAGATACAGTGAACTCAGGTCAATAAAGTTAGCATTGCCTGGACCATTGTTTGACTTACCAACGGATATATTTCGGAAATTGTTGGTAAGTATTTTGAAATGACTAAATGTCAGCTGTGTCTTGTAGGAAACAATACGGCTATTGTTTCAATTTACGAAGATTTAACTTTGTCGAAACAATGAGTTACAGACAAGTGGCTCTTGGATATCTTACATAAACTAGTAGATACACATTAAAGCTGCGATATAGTTAGATTCTACTTGAAATTATTAAGTACATTTGAATTGACAAATTATATCGATTTTAATTAATTAATATTAAATTAATCATTTAATATTAAATAAACAAATGAATTTATGCGTATTTTTTCTGATAAGTGTAAAGCTGTCCTCGCTTTGAAGGAATCTACAATAGCCTCGTTTATTTTCGCGCCACTGCGGCCGTACAGAATTGAAGTTACCCACAGCTTCGCTCACGTAAGCGCTCTAAAAGGCAAAGCTGATCTGTGATGGTATGACATAGTTAGGTACGTGGGACGGCGTGACTTACGTTCGCTCTTATTTCGGCGAGTACCTAATAAACTGTGACCAATATTATTGATACCTCTCACCTGTTTGTCCACTGCAGCTTTAAAGTAGACCTTGTTTAGCGACGGGGTTATGTTATGTTGACAGTCGGTGATCAAATAGTTCTTGTTTTATCGCGTTAGACTAGTATCAATCGGCGCATTAATACAGATAGTTCTGAAGCCGTTTATACCTCAACAAACGATTCCTCATATTTGATACGTGATGTTTTATTTACCAAACATGTTACCATTTTACATACACTAGTATTGTGAATCACTACATGCATTAGTTTTGCTTGAATACAGTATTATTGTTATAGTTATATTGCCCATAATGTGTAATACATTCACGGATCTAATAGGAGGGACCGCGCCTCCATGTCTCGAAGTTAACGACTACGTGCATATAGTTTGATACCATATTGTTAAAATTAATAATTATGTATATTTTTATGTATGTACATGGTATATTTTTATTATTTGGATATTACCGATATGATACTCCACTTACCTGCAGGTTATTTCAAGAACGATGTATCAAAATATATAATTTGTATGTAAGTATATGTTATTGTAAGTAATCCCGTGTATGCATGAGCTAAGTGTGCATAGAGTGCAAAAGTGACGGAGACGTGTGCCATTGAGCGACGAGCGAGTGTAGAGGCTGTAGAGCGTTGCCGCGGCCCTCGCGCCGGTACGCTGTAGACGAGGTGGGTGTGGGTCCTCGTCTGCGACGCTTCAGCTTACTCCTCCTGCTCCTGGTTCAATACACTGTTAGACAATAAACGGTTCAACATCAAGGTGCCAGTGTTCATAGTTTTTTTAGTATATTTGTTAGCTCACCCATTGTCATACGCTTCACATTTGATTTGATCGATGACCATTTTCATTTCGATTATTTTATTGATAAAAATAATACTATAACATCTAACTAAACCTACTATTTACGTCTAAGATTAGGTTGTAACATACAGCATAAAGTTGTATTTTAATAAGTATCGCGTAAGTAATATCTATATTTATGAATTAAAATAATAAGTATTTTAACGTTTAAGGTACACGATGAGTGTTTTACTTCTATGTAAATGTAAATTTTGAGTTCAATTAGATTGTAAGGGTAGGTAGGCGTAGCAAGTGCGCAGCGGCGCGGCGCGGCGCGGCGCTCGTCTCGACTCGGGCACTGTTTCTTCGCTCAGATTCGCTCGTTTGCTCGCGCGGCGTAACGTATCTACATGTTATCTTACATAAATCGCGGACACAATGTAATGAGCGTGTCCGGTGGCGGTGTTCGCTTCGGTTGCATTCATTAGTTTCATTTCATCATCACATGCTTCACTCGACGTTAACGGATGTACTGTGCGTCAGGTGGACGGCTGCGCAGGTGGGAGGGTAGCGGTGGGGACGCGTCGCACACATTCCAAAATATCGCTAAACGTAACGCCTGGTGACGCGCGTGCACGGTAGCGTTGCAATTGTAAGTTTACCACTTTGTTGTTCATTAACGATAAGTTAGGATTAATCTCAGTCGATGTTGTTTACTTTAGTCTGTGTATAGTATTCTCGTGTTTAAGTTTATGTGAGGATGTGAATTTGAGCGAATCGACAGGCCTCAGCCTGAAGGGTTCATACTAGCTGTAAATTTTAAGTACCTAAGCGATTATTTCTGTTGCACCTAACTTTGTTTTGCGCGCCGTGTTAGTTCTATCAATTTTATCGATTGTACATATAGATAGGCGAGGTATACAGAGTTTTCATTCGTCTTAAATGGTTATTGTTAAATCTGAAATCATGGGGGCTGGCGAATAACAATGCAATATCGCATTTGCTGTTGATAAATTTTAATAAATCTTTTATGATACCATAGATGTATGGCTATTTATGTGTTACTTTTTCAGAAGTGGGTGGGGTCACGACTCGGGAGGCGGGTTGTACATACAACGAGGCGCGACTGCGCACCGCTCCACCGCGAGCCTCGCGTCTCGTTTCCATTGAGGTGTTAAGTACTAACCAAGAGAAGACATCGCTACTATAATTTCAAATAAGCTTTACAGCTCCGGCGCATTAACAAATTGTCAATAGGTTGTGCCTCAGAACTAGATAGCTTGTTTGAGATACTCTAGTTGTGACGTCTCCTTTGGTACGTAGTAATTGATACCTGAATGTTTCCAATGTGCACCGACCGTTAGCATAGTTACTAACAACACCCGACTTTGTCCAGCCGCGAAGAAGCCGTGCGAGGTCGCCCCTATTTTAACTGAACCATCACAAGTAGCCATTTATTATACTAAAAACCACATCACTGTTTACATCACATACTGTTTGTAAATATATTTGTAAATGACAGCGTGCACTGTCAGTAACGTCCGTGCCTCGGATATTTTCTAGTGACATGCTATGGAATCTATCGACTGGTACGATTTTGATTGACGATGATTTTGTAAAGAGCACGACACCCACTTGCCAACAGTTCAGTTAGAGTGCGGGGCGCCCGGCATCGGCTGCCGCGGCTGCATGGTTCGGTACCGTGTCATTACCTCACTTGTACGTCTTTTATACATATAAAGTAATAGTTATTGTTGTCGCTAAATCGTGAAACTTATTTTTATTGTCGATATTGTTTAGAGGTGTCATTAAGTTTTAAAACTGTAAACACAATGATCTATTTTTTTTGATGGCAACATAGATACATGTAAGGCGGTGTGAGATGTCGGCCGAACATCGTCGATGTATTTATTTTAATGATTAAATAAATATTGTGAGACGCACGTACAACGCGCCGGCGGCGAGGGCGCGCGCTCGAGCCGCCGCCCGTTATTGTAGAAATAAATGATATTTTCGTTTAAATAATAGTCATTTTATTTATTAGCTCATATGATTTAGTTTCGTACCAAAACGTAATTGATTTCAGTTTGACATCTTACATATTATACAAGCGCCTCTTGTGGAAACTATTGAAAATTAGAATTAAATTTTATTAGTAAAATTCACGAGAGAAACCTGAAACTATGAATGATTTCGTATACGATCAAAACTTGTACCTGGGGCTGTAGTCTCGACATACATAGCGATCTCATCGCAAACTACCGATCGCTAAATAATAACGAAAAACATCGGTTGCCATAACGATCGTTACGATAAATGCAAGTCTCTACTGCCGAGATACCGCGCAAGCTTTAGTTTGCGACATCGTTACGCTACCGAAAAACATATTCATAGTGCGGCGTTTTTGTATGAAAATATTGGACAGTATTAAATCTCCCCGAATTATAGGAAAAATTATTGGACATGATACTAAAAAAATAATTGTTGTTTGTTGAAAAAGGGGTACCTTGCGATATATTCTGTTACCATAAATGTTTGCTAAATCTTTCAAATTAGTTCTCACCTATTTATGACGCACACAAAGTGAAAGCCACATTTTTGCCAAGTAGCATCTTTAGCTACTATCACAACAAGCTTGTATAAGACAACACTCATTTTAATTTAAACTTGTACCGTTTTAATAAGAATTAAATAATTAAATTACTAAGGAATATAAAAGTTCACTTCCTTGCAACCCTATAAAAATAATGTCAAACTCGAGGCCATATCAAAGATATAACAAACTTTTTGCCAATGATAATAAATTATTTTTGCTAATCACGTGTGTGTATATATGTACTCTCGCGGTAACAAGCGATGTATCACCTTTAGGACGATAATCGCTTGCACGAGTCGGCCCAAAATACGTGCGGACGAGGTAAGAGCACGTAACGTCGTTCAAACGATTTTGATTGAAAACTGGTACACCGTTCGTGTCCGCGATAGTACCTATCTATGCGTGAAGTCAATCCTCAACCGCTCCAACTTCCATGGGAATGTTGTGACTTACTTTATTATTATATACCTCCCTACTGTATAATCAATGGGCTATAGACTATTTCTAATTGTGTCTTGCTTAGAAAGTTATCTAGCTCCAAATATAATGGTTTTTACTTTCGGGCGTTTTCGCGATCTACAGTTGCTTAACCACATACCGTCGCCGCCTGCGTTCGAGCATAACCATATTCCACGTCCAAGACGCTGCTAATATAACTTATTTTTACACTATTGCCTTAAAAAAATATCAATAAATTAGCTAACGATCGTAACGATCACTTTGCGGGCTGCCAAAAATGGTAGCAAAGTAATTCGCTAACATTACGAATAATCGTAAACTTTGCTTCAAGATACCGAAAAAATCGATAGCTTTGACAGTAGAGACTAGCAAATATCGTTAAAATCGGATCAATAAGAGGTAACGACAAATTTCGGTCGCAAAGCGATCGCTATCTATGTCGAGACGAGTATTTGGTTTTGTATAAATACCAGAACCGTTTTAGGTAAGTAATCATACTTGCTGTGCCGGTGTAATTAAATTAGCAATCAGTGCTAAAGCAACACCACGGGTACAATTACTTGATGACGAAACTTAAGCGTTTTGGAATAAATTAGGAAGGAAACCGATAAAAATGCAATATGTAAATAATAAAACTATATTGTTAGGTATCAACATTTATTGATAAATATCTAACGTACCTACAAAAAGCCGTACCCAGAGCTCTAAACAACGTGGATTCCCACATGCATAATGTTCCCTGTTAGATATTCTAAAAAATGTATGCAACTAAGGTTGCATCCGCAGGGATCCGTCGAGACGTATGGTCTCACCGTTGAGCATCGGATTCTGGATAATGCTCTGGACCATCATTGCGAATTCCTCGGGATGTCCGAGCCGCGGCGGGAACGGCACGGTGGCTTCGAGACTCTTTATTGCTGGTTCCGGTAATTTCTTCATCATTGGTGTACGAAATAGACCTAAAAACGTTATGCTTGTATCAATAACTACGATATAGTCAATACAACAAACGAAGTATCAAATTGTATGTATGTATGTTGTATAAAATTAACAATAAAGAATTCAAAAAAGTATGGGTGTAAGCAAATATTAGAAAACTGCCAAACAACTTACCAGGAGCTACAGTGACGACTCTAATGCCTTGTTTAGCTAAGTCTCTTGCAATAGGTAGAGTCATGCCCACTATTCCGGCTTTCGAAGCTGAGTATGCAGCTTGTCCAATCTTAAACAAAATACTTAAATATTTTGTGTGTTTATTTAGATATACTTAATAATAATATTCTGGGACAATTCCACACACGGTCATCCGATCCTGTGCCTGTACTATGGAAACCAGACAACTGATACTAATACCTACTATATACATTTTTTTTTTGTAAATTAATGTTTAAATAGATAAATTATAACACCCAGAAACTTGGTAGCAATCGAACCCACGACCCATCGGGCAGCAGCCAGGGTGTCTAACCACTAAACCGACGGACCTGCGGGGCTATTACGTATCTCGTTTGACAACTAAAGTGATGATCATCACAGCTAAGTGGCTATCAAATAACTGTCAAATGATGCATTCGGTATTGCCTAACTTGAGTGACCAACTGAAATGACGTCATGAGCAATGATTCTAGGTGATGATCACCGTAAGCCATATTTGACAGATGTTTCTGTATCGATAACCTATAATTGGTATAAGCAAGTAAGTAAACGTCAAACTGATGGTCACCCAAGTTGTGATGACCATCGTGAAAGCAACTAATAAGGAGTACCTAGTGTTTTATATGGTTGAAGGCATCGATATAATATATAAACTAGATTTGGTGTCACGGTTCAAAAAGTGGTAGCTATAGGCCGGCCGTTTAACTCGCGTATCGCCTGCGCGGTAAGAAGGGAGCGAGGGGAGATGTTAGCGGATGGGTGAAAGGGGTGCGCGGAGCAGAGAGCTTACGTCAAGTGCGGCAGTGCGCTGGCTGTGCTCGCAGCGCGCGGTTGGTGTTTTTGTTACGGACGCTTGAAGATAAACGCACAAGGTATACGACTGCCAAGATAAATCTCAAGATGAATCGCTCTTCCAGTTTTGCGAACAAAATTAACAAGTAAGCTAAACAAATAGCATACAATGTATATTCCTTTTTTAAAGCCAGAAAGAGTGTATCCGTGATGCAGGGAAGTTGAGATTTAGACGAATCGTTGGAGATTTTTTTTCGTGATGTAGGTACTCTCGCGGTACGAACGGTACTCGCGGTACCACCTTTATGACGATAACCGCTTACACGAGATGGCCCAAAATGCATGCGGGCGGGGTAAGCGCACGTAGCTAATGACGTTCAAACCATTTTGATTGTAAACTGGTACAGCGTTCGTGCCCGCGATAATACATTGAGCTATAATGTACTGAAGTACTCTTGTCACTGACTTATAGTTAGACGTAATACCTTAGAGGAGAACGTAATACCAATGTTATCACACTTTCGGTAGACATCAATGTTCAGTGGCCAACTGAAGCCTGATAGTCACTTGGGTGGTTAAAGATACGCAATAACCCTGCTGGTCATGTGTGTAGATGAGTATTATGTACTAAATAACTTGTTTTTAACAAAATACAATCCCTCTATCATTGGTTCTAAATAATATACACAAATTTCCTTTACGATCATAAAATAAATATTGTATCTCCAAGCATACGTTATTAGAAAAAGTAACAGAAAAGCTGTGACCTCAGCGATACATTATTACTCTGACTAAATTTCTCCTGATTAAACTAAATAATTTTAGTCGGTGCATTGGTACAGACTTATCAGACACATACCTTTATTTACTGATAATGTAAACATGGTACTTACATATAATTCCACAATAAGAAAAAATTAAAAGAATGAATATTTACGTACAGCGCAATGCGTCGATGGGTGCAAGTAAGTAACAAGAATTTAGCAAGAATTATTTTTGACCTGAAGTTGGAGAATCCAGCTCATGCAAGCGATCCATTATAAGTCCCAAATTTTGTTACGCAATCAGCCGATATATGTCCATTGCTGGACAAATACCTCCCCTTAGATTCTAAGGCTTTGAAGGAAGAGGTTGCGATAATCTCCACGCTTGGCAGGCGTCTTTTGGATCGTAGTATACAGTACGGTACTGTTATAGTTACAGAAAATCGTTCTTAGAAGACCATACACATTTTTTTTAATATTCTGAACTGCATTCACAGATATTGCAAAAAATGTACCGTCAGCGAAAAAATGCCAAATAAAAAAAAATCTTTTTAGCTCAGTCGATCCTATTTCATGTAGGGGCAAACAGAAATCGCCAAAAATTGTTCCCATACATGTTGTACGGAAAAATGATTAAACTTCTTTAACATAAGTTTTAACTTTCAAACTTCAAATACGATTCAAATGTATCATCAGGCAATTTTTATGTTTGCGCTGAGAAAAAATTTAGTTACAATTTATAAACATTTTGTTCAAAAATGTCTTCAAATCGCGAACGTCATTAGGATTTAATTTGCGCGTTTGATTTTTTTTTAATTGTATTAGTTACACGGAAAAGCTGCAGTCCCGATCTAACGCCTCTCGATTTTTTATGTGGGGCTACCTAAAAAACGAAGTCTACATGTAGAAATACAACAGTATACAGACGCTGAAAAATGCATTAACAAAGATTAACCCTTAAGGGTTAAATGATATCCATTCAAGAACATTTTCAGCTGCTTCCTGCTACATTTTTTCCAAAATCTGTGAATGCAGTTCAAAAGATACCAAAAGTTATTAATGGTTTCTTATGAACGTTTTCCTGTAACTTAACGGTTAAAGTACCTGCCCTTACTGTCACGTCTCAAAAAATCCCCTGTATGTAGGGCTCCCACACATAACTGCGTTGCGATGCGGCGCCGCATCGCAGGAATTTGTATCAAAATATTCATTTGTTTCTCGCAGATATTTGCGATGCGATGCGAATTCGCAGTTATGTGTGAGAGTCCTTAGATGATAAATAATTCAATAAAAGGACGCTGCTGCCTGTCTTCTTGATTTCCTTTAGTCGCCTCTTACGACACCAATGGAAGGAGATGGGTGCGTGCTATCCTTACCCGGACACCCTACGGGAATTTCTACGGAATGGTTACCTCCATTTACATGAGGCCATACAGCAGCAGAAGCAGTAACAGCTCAGTGGGCGAGCGCTTGCCATGGAAACAAGGTGAGCAGGTTCGAACCCAGGCCTCTGATTTCTTTAGTTAATCATGTGCGAATCGTCGCTTATCACAGAAGATAAAGAAAAAAAGACAGTTATTATCATACAAACATGGTTAAAAAAAAACTAACCTGTCCATCGAACGCAGCTATACTGGCAGTGTTGATAATAACTCCCCGTTGGCCATCTGCATCGGGCGCATTTTTGCCTATAAGCCCTGCAGCCAATCGAATAACGTTGAAAGTGCCTATTAAATTAACCTGAAACAATATCGAAAATATTACTTCGGTCCTTGCATTGGGTTCCACATGAGTTAAGTCTTATTAATATCATTGTTATATAATAACGATCCATCTATTTATAACACTATTGCTAGCACATTTATAGTCTGATAACGACTTACATTATCTTTAATGATAAAATAATGATTTGTTAATTGTGAAATATTATTATTGGATTGTGCTTATATTTTATGCACTAGCGACCCACCGTAGCTTCTTCGCAAATGATAGTAGAATCCGTGTCCGTCTCATGTTCGTCCATTGTGTAGGTACTATAGAAAGTAGTATTATTTGCAATAAATAGTGCAGGTATATTCATTCATTCATTTCCGTGTAGCCTAACAAAATGATTACAGTACAGACACTACTATGACTGATACAAATACAATACATATAGGGTGGAAATGTTAGGTGTCAACAGGCGATATTTTCGTAAATTGAAGTGATATTACGAAAATTGAAACAGATATAGAAACTAGGTACCTTGAGCAAAACGACATTAATTACTTGTTAAAAAAAGAAGCAGGATATAACCAAAATTGTAAATTATTTACTAGTTTATCTTACGTTACCTACCTATTAAACCATAATGCGAGTGGAACTTCATCCATTGATAAATATGTCTAAATAAGATCGAATTGTTTGCTATTGGTTAAATCTCTCCTCCCGTTGGGTGTCCATAAGAGCCGACTAAAGGAAAACAAGAAACAGACAGCAGCGTCTTTCTATTACTTATTCTACGATCCCCAAGACACCTACCAAGCGTGGGGGATTATGGCCCTCCCCTTGTTCAGCAGTGAACGTGTTTCAACTGATACCCATTATTCTTAAATAAAAATAAAAATTCAACAAAATACGAAGCAATAGTGTAACAACAAGAACCGGGACATCAAATAAAATCTAAGTTCTAATCTCAACTGGTTAAATGTGTTTTTACTTACGTAAAATTAAAACATGCTTCATTCCAATGTGTGTCAAAAAAATGAGTATCTAACAAACAAGGTACGTGGTGGTAATGTATGTATTGGTAATCGTACATTAGTTAACAAGTGTAAATTTAAAATGTTTAGAAAACCGCTTTCGGAGAATTAACTCTTAAAAATACTTTCCTGCACTGTTAACCCCAACACTATTTGACTACCAATTACCCAACGAAATTCAGTTGTTCTATATTTATTGGCTCCATCATCAGACCCTAAACACAATCTCTCTACTAACCACTCATTGAAACCTATCCAACAAGTCCAAATTCGATAGCCACCACCATAACCATCATCAGCCGGAAGACATCCACTGCTGAACATAGGCCTTCCCCTTAGAACGCCACAATGAACGACAATTGGTTATTTGCATCTACCGGTTGCCTGAGACGCGAATAATGTCGTCTGTCCACATATTTGCCTACTATTTGTTAATACTATCTGTTAATAGATAGTTCGACAGGTCTACATTTAATTGAGCAGAGTTCGTGTGGCTACCTTCCTGCTCAATCATCAGACCCTGTAACCATCTTGTTACCAACTACTCGTCGAGACCTACCCAACGAGCCTTCACTCGGTGGATCTACGTTTATTGGTGCAGATATTCTATAATAATGCTTTTAAATATATACTTATGTATACTCTGTGTTTACGTTACACAGGATTTAGTCATGAAATTAAAAATAAAATCCCGGTCTACTGACCTCAATTGTTTTCTGGAATAGTTGCAATTCAAAGGGCTGTTCCTTTTTGAAGTTATAAGTTCTGGAAACAGTACCGATGCCTGCACAATTTACTACGACATCTAAACGTCCGAACTTGTCAACGGTGGTCTGCAAAGCATTTTTAACGTCTTTCTCAGAAGCAACCTGAAATTTGACATCAGAATGTTTCGGTGAACACTAATTCAATCGCGTTAAGCAACGACTGCATTCGCACCAACTGCATACCCTGCTTTTCTTTAAAAAAACTGTACTGTACTGTTCCTTGTCAGAATATAGCTAAAGTGCAATCAATAGAAAAAAAAAGTATTTAAATATTCAACTTGCCAATAATAGTCTTTGGTTAGTTACTGGTCAGACATTACTCTTGTGTTATACTTATTCTACGATGTAACATTATTATTTACCACTGCACGATTATTTCGATTGCACAATTAATGCACGCTTGTCAAGTGCGAGCGGTCTTCACACTGCTGCAACGGCTAAGAGTGAATTTTTTGTATAAATAATACTTTATCAATATTTACATTATCACATGACCCCGCTACTGTTAGTAGTGTCCCAAGCTACTAATACGGACAGGTGCCGTATGTACTGCGTCTCGCCCCTCAAACCCTGCATGATTTACAAGTAATACTTTAGCTACGCACAAATTTGCTGGATACTTACATCAACTGGTACAAAAGCAACATTTTCCTTCAACTGTTTGGCTACATCATGTCCGGGACTGTTTGGAAGATCACAGATGACAACTCTACCACCTTGCTTTAAGAGCTGTTCCACAGTAGCTTGTCCGAGCCCAGACGCTCCTCCCGTCACTAAGCCAACTAAACCCTAGAACATAACAAAGAAGGAAGATTATATTTTCGGAGTATGTATTTCTTTAAATTAGTCTAAAATAACTTCATGGATTTAACATACATAGGTAGTAGGTACGAAGGCTGGTTGTTGGATTTCACTAAACCATCCAGATGCAACCAACAAGGCCAAACTTCATTTGGTGGGTTTGTTTGGACAGTCTGTATGCAGTAAAGCCAACAGACAATTGTTCCTTTTTTTTTACTCCTTATAAGCTAGTGCTTGACTGCAGTCCCACCTGATGGAAAGCGGCAACGCAATCGAGGAAACATTAAAACATCCAGATAGAATGAACGAAACATATTCGTTGGTCTTGGTTAGGCTGGCATCAGATCAGTTCATGATTGATAATAGATTGACGCAGATTAGTGATGACTCACCTCGATGTTATACGACTCAACCCGAAAATGTAGACTCAGGGTTTGAGTTTTTATTTAAAAGGCTCAGTTGTTTTAAGTTTAGATTAAAATACTAATACAACTTGAGTCCTTTTTTCGAGAACTCGCCTTTGAGTTGTGTATAATATTCAATTCGGTGCAGTCTTGAAAGTGACTCAGTCGTTTAAGGCGTATTAAAAAGTCAAGACGCCTTACGACTTGACTGAGTTCTTAACTTTTAAGCTCTTATGTCGTCTTGTAACTTCGGCCCCCATTATAAAGAATTTAGGACTTAAAAGACTCGCGCCTTATCGCCTTGGAATTCGTGAGTGGTGGTGAGGCGTACCGTTTAGAGCCAAATCAGTACTGCAAAAAACGTATTTGGCAACTCAATATTAGGCCACCAATGTGCCCGTCATTGTGGATGAACGACATGTCATTTTCGTGATAGATTTAAAAATAATTTACTTCATTTTATTTTATTTACTACAGCCTTGGAATTCTGTGACGAATATAAATGATTTCAAAACCAACCACAACACTGCAAAGCCCTAGAATACTATAAGTTCGTTCTGCATAGATCGGATCAATAATAATAACTAAAAAAGAGCTAAGGCCTCGTTTACGGAGGCGCGGAGCGTCGAGCGTCGCGTGTGGCGTGGCGTCTCGCATCTCTCTCTCACTCCTATAACGCCATATGTTTTATCTCAGTGCGGGCCGCGCAGCCTAACGCGACGCGTGACGCCCCGCGCCTCCGTAAACGAGGCCTAAAGGTATACCGGGACTATTGAGAGATACGGACGTAGGAACTAGGGATGGCAATTATTGCGATTTAGTATTAATTTCATAAGCATGCGAATTCATGAGTCTTAGCATGCTAATTGCTATGCTATTTGCTAATATGACGATAATGATTTTTGTTCATAAGCGAATTACAGAGCGTGTTTACCTTAGGACGTACGTTTCCTATTGTGCATCTATTTTAACTAATTTTAAGTACAATAATAAGCATATGACGGAAGGATGTAATTATTTTATATCGAATATGCGAACTAAACTCCCACTATCATTTGCCAAAATGTACTGAAGAATACGGCGCGCGCCACACATATTATTAAAATCACAGTTCAAACGCATTCATTCATTCTTCGCAGGGTGGTCTGCTAATAATTTAAACGAATTAAAAAATCGCACACATTCATTCAATATACGACTCTAAGTACAAGTTATCAAAGCTTAACCTCATTCTTCGTATCATCTGCTAAAATTAATTTCACTCGTGAACGAGGTAGATGAAACAGATAGATTTAGTATTCCCGTGGTTATAAATGCGACGCGACGCGACGGAACACGCGCCCGCTGCGTGGTGGTGATAGTATGAAGCGATGAATTCGCATTTCGCAACAACATTTAATTTTTAGTTAGCATGCTAACAATGAATGCGAATGCTATTTTTTCCATCACTACGTTTAACACCTGCCCGTGACCATTTGTGCTACAAAGCATTCGAATCGTCACGGAACAGTACAAAAAATAAATGTTAATAAAAAAAAGCCCCGTCAAAGAAAAACGAACCCTTAAGACATTAATATAACTGATTTTTTAGTGACTACTTGTCACCACCTTCCTGCTCAATCATTAGATCTTGATCACCATCTTTCGACCAACTAATCATCAAAAACTATCCAACAGGACCAAATTCGGCGGGTCTACATTTAATAGAGTTCCTGTCTGCCACTACAACTTATGCCTGCTCCATCATCACTCATCATCAGGGCATATACCATCACCTCTAATAGCAATATTATTTCCACCTTACTTTCTCGATAGAAAGTGAAAGAGCTATAAACTACGTATATTGACGTCTCTACCTCATGTCTAGTAAGATATTAACAATACTGCTAATAGAGGTGATGGTAAGGGCCCAGACCTTAATCACCATCTTTCTACCATCTACACTTCGAGACCAATCCAATCACCAGACCCTGATAAAGATCACCAGACTCATTAATAACATCAGATTTAAAAACCGTCCATTCTTTAGAGCTGCTCAGATAGACAGACATAGGCGTCAAACATATTATAGCAGCTCTGGTTTAAAAAAAAGACAAATAACATCATTAATGATAATACATACTTACATGATTACTGTTATATAGGTACTGGGTACATCTTATTATTTTTATATTAAATTTGATGTCTATTGCATTTCTACCTAAACGCATGGTGCAGGTGTGAGTCCTTTCAAAAGTTACTCTTAATTGTTTATTAAATCAAGTCTTGTAAAATGAAGGCGAGTCTTAATATAAAGCCTTAGTTCCCAAAGTGGTCCAGGAGAACTCCAAGGGAGATTCAATGGGGATATCCGCAATGCAAATTTCCATAGTAAAGACTGATTTACATGATGCCATTTTCTTGTACATACAAGAGCAATAATAAATGAAGCGCAATATTTGACCTTCAAGCACACAGATACTAGTTAAAAAATTGAATGTAATTATAGAATGCAATTCTTGTCCAGTAGAGCAAGGATGTGATATGTTGTTCAGATGATGCAAGGCATTTATTGCTTCGATATTATTGTATGGAACAGGCAAGAAACTGGCATAGTGTAAATGGGCCTTTAGATTAGATCTCATCAAAAAAATGTGAAGACATTTTTTGTCGAGTTTTGGGAATATGGTAGAAACGAAGCAGCAGGGGTCCACCGGAACCAGCAAAATTTTGAAAGTTGTCTTGAGAAAAAAAGTCTGGAAACCTCTGATATAAAGTATAAATGACTTACTTATAAACTCGAGTCTCTTTCATTAGGTACTGTTTGATTTTTATGGTTACTCCTCATAAGTCTCACCTGGCTATTAAGTCGTGAGTCTTTTTAGTCCTTTAATTCTTTTAAGAAATTACTAAGGTAAAAATTAAAAGACTTAGGACTCAAGTTAAACTTCAGTTGTAGTCTTAAGACTCATAGCTTAAGGGTTAAGTCTAGTTGTGCAGCACCAAAAATGAGTCGAGTCATTTTTATACGCCTTAATAGACAGTCTCATTCATTATTACATCAGATTGTAATTTACTTACTAATGGGATTTTAAATTATCTAATAATTTTCGTCAATCCATACCATGCCAATACCAGAATGAATGTGTGTAAATTACATATCATTCTCAGGCAGCAATTGATATTAAATTATTTTGATGCAATTATGCAATAAAATTAAAATGAAGTGACACTATCAATGTTTCCATGGAGGTGTGCTACTGATTGAAGTTGTGTTAATTAGCTCACCTTTGTCCGCCGCTTTTGGGTGGCCTGTAACCTATCTACCTCTTCTATCAAATGATAAATGTATATTTAATGAGTACCAATTTGTATGTAAACAGTACACATGAAATACCCTTGAGTTTATAACTCAATGTGAAATACACACTATATGAAATATTTTTTGCACATATGTATAACTTTAAAATGGAGAAAATGATCTATGAATATCATTATGATAGCAGATAAAATATTTATGTATGGAGTAGCCTTTGGGATAGATTTCATTCAAAAACTGTTATCACTTTATACCTGCCACTACATATTCTTCAGTAATCTAGATGCTGGAGCAGGTGTTGCTTATCATCATACAAATACTCTGCTTGTCCAGTCACTCTATCTTGCTACTAACAGCATGCTGTTACTATGTTATGAGGTTATCCCATGGGATAACCTCATAACATAGTATGTGTCACAAAGAAAGTAAATAGTATAGTAGTATTATCAGTATCTCTGATGTTATTAATTTAGTTTTTTAACAAGTAGGTACATAGCTACACCCAAAGTTCAACCATATGTTTAAAACTAATTAATGTATTTATATAACAATTACAAGCTAAACCCTTACATACCTTGAACATTTTAAATTCTTAAAAACACCGGCACAAGACTTTTTGATATTACTAAGTATAGGTACCTAATATGAATGAAATAGTACTGCAAAATACATGTATGTTCTGCATTAAGTATTACTAGGGACTACCTACTAATTCAATCATTACAATACATACATACAATAATCTTATCTTGAAATTGTTGATATAAAATAACCTTTGTATGCCTTTCCCAATTCTACCCAAGTAATTTTGTTCTGTGATTCTACCATGCAACATGCCGTAGACAGAATATAATACAGACATTAATGGTGTGGCTGATATATTAGTATTAGTTAAGAGATTAGTAATATTGAAGGGATTCGTGGATTAGTAATCCGACGAACTATGATATGCTAATATTTTATATTAGCCTAATCTCTGTAATGACCATCCTAAACAGACCGCATAATACCATTCGGATTAGTTCGGCTTCACTCGATTGGCGCTCATCGGATTCGTGAAGCGATCATTCATACAAATATTATCGTACGAATGAGATGGATAGGATGGATAGGTAATATTGGTAATATTCAGTAATCTGTCTGTAGATTACTGATACGCCTCCCAAGTCTATTTTGATGATATTAGTGAAATGTAAAATATTACTAATACTGATATATTAGTTACAATATTATAATATTACCAGGCGAATATATTAGTATTACCTAATCTTGAGAAATATCGGTATTAACCCATCTTTAACAGACATATACCAAGCGTGCCGCCGATAAGGACCAGTGTTGCCAGCAGACAATTTAAGAAAGGGCCGAAAGCAGTGCTGGCAGGGGCCGATTTTAGGCAGTAAAGGCCGAAGTATGACTTTCCATTTGACGTCTGTCGAATTGAGGGGTGGGAAGGGGTTTAGGGGAGGCGGGGGAGGTGTACTACCCCCCCACCCCTCTAGAAGGAAAAGTTGCAGAGCTCCCCCAATTTCGAGATTTTTAAGTTTTTGTTTTGAGGAAATTTTCCTCATTTTATGAATAAAAATTATTAATATGCGTAAATACCAAGGGGGTCCTCCCTTGTTTTTGGGGGTGAAGGGGGGAGACCTCACCATCAGAAACGGTACTAGAAATCGGAAAAAAGCAATGTAAAATATATTTTTTTTTCCTAAATTTTCGTTTTTCTGTTTTACAAGAGCCCATCCTTCATCTTTAATTTTGTTTTGAACGTATGACTTATGTCTATTTCTTTTTATATTAAGTACTATGCTTTGTAATGTAAAGTACTATGCGTACAATAGGAATTGGTCAACCGAACCTGAGAAACCGAATCAATGATTTCGATGGATTGGCTGTCGGAGGCTTAAAGGCCGATGAAGGGCCGATGGCAGTCAAAGGCCGACATAGTTTCGAAAAGGCCGAGAATCGGCCCCCCAGGGGCCGATCTGGCAACACTGATAAGGACAGAAAATTAAGTACATACTAAATTTAGAGTTGCCACGTAAGGGAAATTTTACCCTTTGTGTAAAGCAAATACGGAGGTTGTTGTAAATTATATTTTCTTTCCTAACCAAAAACCACTTTTTTGACACAACATTTACTTTTCTTACATTATATCGTCTTAATCTATGACAGTCTGCAAAAAGTACGAAAGTGATTGTTATAATAATGTCCTCCTAGCCGAAACGACCACAGCGGCCAATCTTTCACAAGATCAGCCATGTACGCAGGAGATATTATAGTGCACAAGTGCTTGCGTAGACACAAGTGCACTCTCTCTTCCTTTATATAATAGGTACCTCCCATAATCCGATGGGACGGAAGACCGACACGACTGGGGAGAAGTTAAGCGCAGGACCGACTTTTTACATGCCCATCCGACGCATGTGTGGCGTATCTCGGATCACGGTTTCGGAACGCCAAAGGGGCTGTCAAAAAGATGACAGCGCGCTAGTATCTATGGCAGAGACATGAAAATCAAATCAAATCAAAATCAAATTTACTTTATTGTTGTTGCAGGTGATAAAGGTACAGGTCTTAGGTCTATATTTTACATTTGTTCCTCTGCAGCATACCCAATTGGGCTTACAATATTGTTTTATTTTAATAAATAATTGTGCACAAAATAATAATAGGTAATGTAACTAATTAATAATAAAACAAAATGATCATATATAATTAAATGTCAAAAATAATAATAAATGTCCAGATTTAATAATACTATAAACTTTTCGGTCAATAACAAAAATTAAAATGAATATACTTACAAAGAATGTCTACAATGCAATTTATAGAAATTCATTAATACTATAATAACATTTACTAATTAGTAATTGGATTAATTTATTTTTAAATTGTGCTAGGTTCAGATCCTTAATTTCGTTTGGTATTTTATTATATATCTTTGGGGCCATGCAAAATGTGCTTTTGTGCATAAGAGCTGTTTTCGAAGGAATAATGTCTAGATTGTGCCTGTGAATTTGCCTTAAGGTTTTTATTCGATTGTCCGAAGTTTTTTTAAAAAGTCCACTATTTTTTTTCACAAATAATGCTGTTTTATAAATGTAAAGGCTAGGCAACGTTAATACTTTTAATTTTGTGAAATGTGACTTCTCTCAGTGACTTCGTTTCTAAGTTTGTAAAGAGCAAACGCAAATTGACTTAATTTTTTAACTACATGTTTTAATTATTACGATTACTCCACTGTATTATAAGTTGTTCTCTCTCAATTTGATTATAAGTGTTTATTACCAAAGCTCGATGTTTTAATTTGACGGACAGGAGTCGGGCATTTTTTGACGGGCCCGTTGGTCTAGTGGTCGGACACCCTGCCTGTTAACCGATGGGTCGTGGGTTCGATTCCCGCCAAGTGTCTGGGTGTTGTTTATCTATTTAAGTATGTATTTACAAAAAAAAAGTATACAAGTATTAGTATCAGTTGTCTGGTTTCCATAGTACAGGCTCTGCCTAGTTTGGGATCGGATGACCGTGTGTGGATTGTCCCAAGATATTATTATTATTATTATACGTCCTATCGCAAATCCCGACACATGGATCATCTTACTTTACAGACAATCGGGTCATCGGCCTGCATTGTCCTAGCCAGTAAGGAACAACTAATCAAATTTGTTGCCCTTCGCAGGATTCGAACCCACGACGGAGGCTACAAAGTGAATGTACACTTAATATCATATATACTGTAGCTAAGGTCTATTCCACATTATTCACCTGGGTGATATCACGTGGTGATTAAAGTGGCTAAGAGCTGTAGATAATTATTAGCCTCATACAAAAAAGTTAAGAGATAAAAACAATAATATGCTATTTCCCAGAGAGGTAGGCAAAAATTGGCTTTCTTATAACTTATTATAATACATACTATGGCCATTTACCGGGTAAGTTTTAGTAAATTTCTCCAATATACAAATCTATAGTACTAGTATCTTGGGACAATCTACGCTTGACCAATGACCACCTGATCTCAATCTACGCAGATCCTTTAGTAAGGTAACCAGATAAATGATTACAAATACTTGTAAACTGTATAAATACATATTTAAATAGATAAATAACACCCAGACAATTGTTCGGAATCCTTCGGAATCGAACCCATGTCCTATTGGGCTGCGGCCAGGTCCCTCAGATCGTCGAACAGCCGTACATCGCCGCCGTCCGCGCATGTACTGCTCGACCCACCCGACCCGATGTCCGTCCTCCTGGACCATGACACAACACCAACACCGACAACGATGTCAAGAGTCGTAAACACATCAACACACAGACACCGGTCTCGCCGGCGAGGCCGAAGGGATCCGTACGCATGCGACCTCGACATGCATCCCCTCGCTGAGTTTCTTGCCGGTTCTTCTCAGCGGGGGCGCGTTATGAACCGGTGGTAAACTCATTTTCTCTAAGCGGCGGCCCAAGCCGAGGCCGTGCCTCCCTGAGGTGCCCTTGTGCTAGTCACTACCCAAACCTTTCTGGCTGGAGCGCTTTAAGCGCTCGCCCTCTTGTCCGGTGAAACAGTACTATTCCTACAAAAAAAAAGTGATGATCAATAAAGCAAAGTGACTATCAAGCTTCAGTTGTCCACCAAACTTTGATGTCTACTGAAAGTGTGTTTGGTATTTATTGGTGATTCAAGTTAGGCAATACCAAATGAATCATTTGATAGTTATTGAATAGTCACTTTGCTTTATTGATCATCACTTTAGTTGTCAAACGAGATAGGTACATAATAGGGGGGCAAATGAAACAAACTATTCAACGTCGGTACTATTTATTTATAATTCAGACAAATTTACCAATAAATTGTAACCAACAACATACATACATATATTTAAACAACATGCATATAGTAAAAGCACGATTAAATGTACAATGACCATTGTGCCTATAAATAACGAATGAATACGTCCTGCGCAGCCTTGGACGAATTACTTGAGCGCTTACGTTATTTCTGAATATTTAAGCATTCGGGAATAACTTTTAGCAACCTAATTAATTCTTTTTGTTGCTGCTATCCACAGTATACAAATATCCATATTTTCAGGAAATCATAAAAAGAAATTCGGGAAATCTGAGAAATTCTTCGATGCACCCAGCATGTGGGATCGTGTATGATGCACTTAATAATAATTTACCACTTATTTATGGTAGTCTCTCTTTTATACACAGGCAACACTGATAATGGCGATCAATAAACTGAAAATTTTAGGTTATGGATGAAAAACAAGAATTTATCGATCTTACACGTAACTTTCAAGTAAAATAGTAACTAATTTAGAGCAATAAGATCTAAATAAGTCGTTTACATGTATTAGTTTCTAAATGTAATCTCTAAATTGGCCATAATAATTCACGTTTACCTGTGAAACGATACTCCACTAATTTTACGTTCACTGTCACTTTTACAGCCTATAATACTGCACTGCACGATTCTTATAGGATTTCCACAACACACAGTAATGTCACAGTTAGTTTTTTATTGAATTTTAAGTTATTTATTTAATATTAAAACCACGATAAAATTGTCACGGAGCAAAGTGGGAGCAAACGTCAAATTTGTTTCGCACCCACGGCGCGGAAAAATTGAACACATGCTGAGGGACAAAAAATCATATACACTGTTTCTTTCTATCACACGTAACCTACATAAACGCATTCTTTTCTTGCGTGAATGAGAAAGAAAGTGTCCAGCCCTCTATTGTTTTCTTCCTCTAAGCAACATGCAATGCGCCAACCGCCAACCAACCACAACCACAGATTATAGGACACAATGTATTATCTATGGACACAACCACAACCACGAAGATATAGGGTCAAAGTGGAGGCAACACTCCCAAATACATGCCTGAGGTCAACGCTATCCCTTTCATGGAGGTCGGATCTCTCGTTCTAAGAGGGTAACCTTGATGTTTCATGAAAAATCAGGACATCATCTTAATTTAGTCGCATACGACTTACTTGGTTTGTTTAAGCTTTAAGTTTAAACCGATTAAATATGTCTAGTTGCTTCCGTTTACCTCTCAAAATACGACGGGACGAAAAACCGACACAACCGTTGAGAGACCAGGCGCAGGACCTACATTTTACATATCTATCTGACGCATGGAGCATCTTACTTTACAGACAATCAAGTAATAAATAAATAATAAGTTAATGGTTGTGAAAATAAAAGCATATGAAGTTATGATAAAAAGAAATTGTATTACAAGATCATTTATTCAGTACGTTTAACGATCTCCAATTAATCACAAGATATTGAATAGCATTTTCCATTATATGCAAACAACTAAAACAGCTTGTAACCCACACATTAGACGATAGAAAAAGCATTTGCAGTAAATTTAGGTTTCCATTGGACCAACTGCAGATCATTGCAGCTTCATAAAATTTCTTTTCGAATGGATAGTCATAATATTCCTTCGCTCAATATCTTTAGGAAATCTACAAGAATATAAAAAAATGTATTAATATTGACCACGGGTAAATAAAACAGTATGTATAGTGACAGATATAGTGACAGGTTAATAAATAGTGACATAAGGAAACGTTGTGGTATGAAAGAAGATGTTGTGACAAAAATTGAGGTATGCTGAGATGGTTTGGTCATGTCGAGAGAATGAATGAGGAACGATTGACGAAAATAGTGTATAAGGCGGGTGTGAATGAAAGTGTTGGAAGGGGTAGACTTAGGCGGACGTTTCAAGACCAAATCAGGGACGTCTTGAAAAAAGGCCAGGTCAAGAGTACCCTAAATCGAAGAGCATGTATGAAGGGAATAATGAAAGTGGACGAAGCGAAACAAGTATGTAAGGATCGTAGCAAGTGGAAAGAAGTGGTCTCTGCCTACCCCTACGGGAAAGAGGCGTGATTATATGTATATTTATAGAATGATATAGGTACTCTCGCCGATACGACCACAGCGGCCAATCTTTCGCAAGATCAGCCATCAGCCAGTGCACAAATGCTTGCGTAGCCACAAGTGCACTCTTTCTTCCTTTTACCTCTCACAATTTAGTGATACGAAAGATCAACACGACCGGGGAGAGGTCAGGCGCAGGAACGAATTTTATATGCCTATCCTATAAATATATTATAATAATATGTTTAAAACTACATACACACTTGAACATACAATATTTTTTCCATATCAATCCTTTGAACTAAATACCTACATCGTATATTTTTTATCATAAAGTGGCGGTAAAAAAATCCCCAAAACGGAAAGTCTTCAAAAAATCTTTACCATGGTTACTCTATGAAAACAATGTAAAATATTTTAAATTAGATAATTCAACTACAAATTAATAGAAAGTTAAATTCAATACTAACAAACGAACTGAAAACGTGTTATGTGCCTATCGAAAGAAGAACTGATCGAAAATATGGTGCATAATCCAAAGGGATCATCGGTAGGTACATTATTGAACAAATCGGACTTACGAGTGATATTCGGTATCATCTAAGGGGTACAACATATTTTTGCAACTAAGTACTACACATTTTATCACCATTCTTATTAGTTTAATTCACTTTATCTTGAAATTATGGTATTTAAATGTTGGATCGATTTAAATGACAGACAGTTTCATGCTGACAATAAGTGCCAGTGTTGCCACAAAATACGAACCCTTAAAATCGGTATTTAAAATTGCATTTGAGTACAATTGGCGAAAACACTTATTCTAATCGTACTCGCAGAACAATACCAAAAAAAAACATTATTAGACATGATTGTCATCGTATTTTATGTTTTCGGGTGGAAAACAATCTTTTGATGTTGAAGTAGAGCATTTCTATATTAGGGTATCCATTTCTCGGGTAATTTAAATTATTACATGGACCACACATTGGACCACTTAGAAAGAGAGAACCGGCCTCAATGTAAGGGATAGCGTATGCCTCAATCAACTATTTGGAGTTTGGGCTCCACTTTGACCCTATATCTTCGTGACCACAACCTCACAAATTCACAACGAACGAACTGACAACTTGCAGCCAGTGTGACCAGATTAAATTTAACGAAAATACCGAGGCCTCCTGAAAAAAAAAATTCTGAAATGTACCGAGGAGGGCTTTTCGTCAATTTTATTCTTATTTGAATTTTGGCGGCTAACAAATTATTATTATTTTAATCTTCTTTTAAATTATTATATTATAAAGGTACGCGTCCATTGGCACGCGCCGGACGCACCGCACCAAAGATTAGATTAATATAACTAGAGCGCACGCACAGCACGCAACGGATTTTAGTTTGCTTTGTATGATTTTACATAGCGCTGCGTGCTGCGTCCATCCACCCCATAGATGATACCTAAGAGCCACCCGCATCGAATTTGACGGTGTGTTGCGTGCCGTGCGTGCGGTGCGTCCGGCGCGCCAATGGACGCGTACCTTTAGCTGTATGAGGAGTAAATTGTTATGGAAATGTGAATTGTGTAGTGTCAGGCGGAAAAGATTTTCTGGGATAAGTACGGCCAGGTTTCGACTTGAGAGATCGATCGATCTACTACTATCCTAGTAGTAGATCGCAAGTTTTGTAGATAATTAAATTATGAATTTATTCATAAAACTTAGTTGTTGAGCAAAATAAATAGTGATGTACATATTATTATACTGTCCAAAAATATCGATATTTTTGCCCAACTATCCGAGAAAGAGGGTTATATTTTCCGTGTGTGTATGTTGTACGGTGTACGTACATGCATAGCAACATATTGAGCAGTCAGCAATTTGTCATCGCGCATCGCATTCTAATTTTATATAATTTTCAGTACACTATCAACCGCAGCGAACGCGTTACCTACCAATAGTACCATTCACCATACCATAAACCATATTAATATTAGACTATTGAATAATATACGTGTACTCAAATCAACCCCGTGTTTCAGCATTAACTATTACCATCCCCCTTTACATATGGTCCTTCGATCGTAAATGGACCATTCGTGAATGTTATTTAACTGTTATTCGGGACTATCACTGTGCAAAAGGATTTAGTGTTGTGTAACCTGTAACATTAGTGAAGTGGTTCCTGAACAAAACCAGCGCAGTGGATATACCAGTCTACTACCAAAGGCAACCAACACCATCACCAGAGCTGTGAGTCCGTGTGACTTGCAGTAGCGTATGTAACCAGCAACTCAAGTAAGGTCTTTTATTTACCAATGTTTACCAACAACCAAACCACTGTGGAGGGTTTATTGCAAACTCAACGACAAGTCATGACGGGCATTGATCAGCTTTTATAAAATTTTAAGAAGGATGACCGTGACCGCAGGGACACCAGACTACATAAAACGCAGGCTGGAGACACTGGATTCCTACTGGAAGGAATTCCATTCTAACCACGTCCAGCTTTGTTCATTTGGAAACCAAAATTATTCTTACATTGAGGACAACGACTATGAGAATACTAGGGACTTCTATAGTCAGGCTAGGCAAATAATTTTGAATTATAAACCATCAACACCAGTACTCAAACCAGCTACGTTACAAGACCCAGTCGTTAGCGTGCCGAGTATGTCTAAGTTTCAAGAAGAGACAGGAAGTAAGCTAAATGAATTGCTGCGAAAGCAACAAAGTAATTTCAAAGCATTCTCTCGTACTGTGGAGAGCATTGATTTAAGTATCTTGGCTGAAAAATGGGAGTAGGAAGATGCTCTCAAAACCATTCAGTCTCGCTGGTCAGTAATCGACAGTTTTCATTGAGAAATCGATAGCGAACTTGACGGCGATCAGGAATCTTACGAAAAAATGTTCAGTGAGTACGAAAATACCTCTAACAACATAAAGAAAATCATAAATACCAAAATGTGGTCTGTCTCACACAGGGAGAACATTACACCTCAAATGGATATACCATACTTTTCAGGAAGTTACCAACAGTGGATTTCGTTTAAAGATCTTTTTCAAGAAGCCAATAATTAGCTATCTAGTGCCCAAAAATTACAATTTCTAAAGAGCTACGCGGCGAAGCAGAAAAACTGATACAACATCTTCCTATAAGTTCAGAACATTACCGTGGGAGATTCTCAACCACCGATACGATACAATAACACCAATTTGATATTTACTTTGCATATTGACATACTTTTGGATTTGCCTATTATGCAATCGCAGTTGGCAGCGTACATCAAACGATTACACGATACCGCCAAGGAGTGTTTACATGCAGTTCAAAAGTTAGGAGTGAACACACTGTCTTGGGATCCATTATTAGTCCGCATATTAACGAAAATCATCAACATCGCTCGAAGAACCGATAACCGTTGGGGAAGAAAGGTTCTCGAGTGGCGACCACGAACCGGAAGACGCAGCGTAGGCAGGCCTCCCACTAGGTGGACAGACGACATTGTGCGCATCACAGGTAACCGGTGGATGCAAATAGCCAATTGTCGTTCGTTGTGGCGTTCTAAGGGGGAGGCCTATGTTCAGCAGTGGACGTCTTCCGGCTGATGATGATGATGATGATGATTAACGAAAAAAACTCGACGCCGAGACCCACATGGCCTACGTAGAGTCACTAGGAGATCGAAATTGCCACGTGTCGCAGGAAAACTTGGCCGAAATCCTGTTGGCAACTGCAGTTTTAAGAGTCGAAGGAACCGATGGCAGTTCTTATAAGATGCGAGCTCTGATCGACCAGGGTTCCCAAACTTCTTTAATTACCGAAAATGCAGCACAGCAGTTGGGACTGCCCAGGCGACGATGCAAGGGTGTCATATTCGGGGTCGGCGCCAAAGAAAATAATTGTAAAGGCGTAATAAATAAAGAGTAATGGTTTACTCTATCGTCTTTACATAACGATTTTACCTACACCACGGATGTTTACTTACATAATGAACAACCTTATAAATAGATTACCAAACCAATCTTTTGCCAGACAAAACTGGCCCTATTTGGCGAATATTGAGCTAGCTGATTCAAATCTCAATGAAAGTCGTCCCTTGGATCTTCTCCTTGGGGCCGACGTTTACTCTGCCATCATACTAGGCGGCATAATCAAGACGGATAAGCTAGTGTATTTTGCCATCCTCGATTGCGTCGCTGCTTTCCATCAGGTGGGACTGCAGTCAAGCACAAGCTTATCAGTGTTAAAAAAAAAAAAAAAGGATACATCACAGCCAGTAGCTCAACAAACGCAACTAGGCTGGATTCTATGCGGAAACGTCACAGAAACATACCACTGCAACGTCGTCATACATGAACTAGATGACATACAACGATTTTGGGAAGTAGAAGATGTATCAGAAAATTCATCAATACCAAGCTGTGAAGACCAATGTATCCAGTTTTACAAATCTACCACTAAGAGACATGAAGACGGACGCTATGACGTCAAATTACCATTGAAACCAAATTTCGAGGACGAGTTAGGTGCCTCAAAACTAATGGCTGTCGCACAATTTCGGCAGTTAGAACGAAATTTGTCAAAAAATCAACAAATTGCGCATGATTATAAAGCATTTATAAACGAATACATCGCCTTAGGCCACATGATACCAGCCGTCGGTAACATGACCCGAGAATGTTATTTGCCGCACCATTGTATCCAGAAAACCAACTCAACCAGTATGGCTCATAAAGTCGTATATAATGGATCAGCAAAAACGTCTAATGGGCTAAGTATCAATGACCTGATGGAAGCGGGTCCAAACTTGCAACAGGATTTGTTATCCTTAATTTTGAAATGGAGACAATATCGCTATGCCTTTTGATGCCTTTAGTGCGGACATAGAGAAAATGTTCCAACAAATTTGGATAAATAGAGAAGACCAACAGCTGCAAAAAATAGTTTGGCGGGACAATGCGAACTTACCACTCCAAGAATACCAACTTACTACTGTTACCTACGGCACCAAGGCAGCACCAATTCTCGCCATGATGACCTTAAACCTACTTGTCCAGTCGAATATCTATACGTACATAGACATATACATAATTGTTACTTTCAGTTATTAACCGACTTCAAAAAAGGAGGTTCTGTATTCGACGCGTATGTATGTAATATTAACAGAAATGCGTAATATTCATATATGTTAGTCTATGTGGGCTTCTAAACAAATTTACCAAATTTCACGAGTGTATGTATGTATGTATGTATGTATGTATGTATGTATGTATGTAGGTTTGTCCGCGGATTTCTCAGAAACTACAAGTTCGATTTCGAAAATTCTTTTTGCAATAGTTAGAGTATTTTTCAACTTAGGGTAGAGTACAAGTTTCATCAAAATCGGTTCAGTAGTTTAAGAGATATAAACTTTTTATGTTTTCAGTAAGTTACTGTAATGTAGACTTTCGAGTTGCGTGATAGTGCTGATACCTATCTTGGTAAAATAAGTCACTAAAAAGTGTTAAATAAACTATTTTTAAAAAAATAATAACCGACTTCAAAGTAAATTATCTAAAAAGCATAAAATAACGAAAATATTATTGAAGTTGGTGCAGAATATACACAGCAGGTACGCCAACACCAACTTCAATAATATTTTCGTTATTTTATGCTTTTTAGATAATTTACTTTGAAGTCGGTTATTATTTTTTTAAAAATAGTTTATTTTAAAATGTCAATTTAGTGTCAAATAGAACTTTGAACAAACAGCACGTCGTTTTTATTAATTGTACCTACAAACAAAACTCAACCTTAACTGAGTGAACAAATGATCCTTCGAGCCGGATACCTGTGACTGACCGGCATCGGCTACCTGCTGGCCGACCGCCCGAGAACAAAAGAAACTGATAACGGCGACGCAGCTGTGTATTATATAGTGCATTAGAAGCTATTAAGAGTTATTACCATACAAGTTCATTGCATTACTTTGTTACGATTGAAGTTATTTGGTGATTACAATGGCTACGGAAGTGGATAAAGCGTTAAATCTTGTGGAAAACATTGCACAGAATCTGGAGAAAACACACGTAAACTTAAAGAAGTGTCCAAAGACAAGATTAACTCGAAATTATGTCGAAACTCGCTTGAAATGCGTTGAGGAATATTGGGATAAATACAAACAAGCCTACGACGTTATAATAACGAATACACCGAAGGTAAAGAGGGATCAAGTGCAATATTTTGCAAAGGAGATGTTTTATGAACACGAAGAATTATACATCGTTCTTCGAACCGAACTAATGGACTTATTAGCATCCAAAGAAGACAGTGGTAGTTCATCAGCACCAATATCCAGTGAGTCCCAACAAACACGCGTGATGTTACCTAAAATACAGTTACCTACCTACAGCGGACAATATGAAGAGTGTTTATCATTCCATGACCTGTTTAACACACTTGTGCATACCAATAAGTCCCTGAATAACGTACAAAAGTTGCATTATTTAAAAGCAAGCTTATCGGGAGAAGCCGCATCCATGTTGAAACATATACAAGTGACAGATCTGAACTACGAAAAGGCATGGGATACTTTGAAAAGCAGGTACGGTAATAAAAGAATAACTATTAACGCCATAAGGAAGAGATTCTTTTCCCAAAAGAAGATAACAATAAACACTTCAAGTCTTATTAAGAATTTATTGGATACAACTTTTGAATGTTTACATCTTCTTAACAATTTGCAAGTCAATACTGCGAACTGGGATCCATTGATTATATTTGTTATGGTGCAGAAATTAGACTCCGAGACTCATAAGAATTGGGAAGAATATGTAAGTAATCATTGTGAAGACCTTGAGAGCTTACCCTCAATTGAAATGTTTCGCAAGTTTCTTGAAAGCCGTTTTCGTACATTGGAGCTTACAGAACCAACAAAACCGAAGATTAATTCTACACCCTTAAGAGAGAGGTCATATCATATAGCGACTAACGTCAACAACAACGAAAATCAAAAGAAATGTCAAATGTGCAATGAAAATCATACACTAAGCCATTGTAAGATGTTCGGAAAATGTACACCAACTCAAAGAAGTGAATTTATCAAAACAAACAATCGGTGCTTCAACTGTCTTGCATCTGGACACTCGGTAAGGCAATGTCGCATTCCAACATGCTGTCGTTTATGCAGAAGGCGACACCATTCGCTTCTTCACGAGAATATTGAGACACAAACAAATGCAAGCAATACAACGGGCACTACGGAGAACACACAAACAAATCAACCCGGTGTGGCGCTACATACAAACGTGGAGAAGATTGAAGAAGTTGAAGAAGATGAAGAAGACATAACTATGGTGGCATCACACATCACCACCAAGAGAAGAACAGCATTGTTAGCAACAGCAATCGTAAAAGTAAGAAGTGAAGACAACTACTTAGTTACACTGCGCGCTTTGATTGATCAAGGCTCACAAGCGAGCTTCATAAGTGAAAGAGCAGCACAACTACTTAAAGCAAAGCGATATCCAATGAAAGGCACAGTTGTGGGTGTGGGATCAACCAGAGAAGATATCAAGCATGCAGTTCAGATCAATATAGAATCAAGATGTGAAGATTACAACCTGAATTATGTTATGTCGAAGCAACTGACATCTAAACTACCGTCTCATACAATCAAAACAAGCAACTGGGCTCATCTTGACGGGCTGGAATTGTCCGACCCAGGCTACTGCAACCCAGGTTTAGTAGATTTAATCCTAGGAATTGACGTGTATGCTCTAATAATACAAGATGAACTAATCAAAGGCTCACCAGGGACTCCGTGTGCACACAAAACAAGCCTTGGCTGGATTCTGTTTGGGAAAATAGAAGATACAACCCAGTAACCAAAGTCAGTTATTGTTATGCATCACCAGATCATAGCTGACGACTTTTTGAAAACACTGTGGGAAGTAGACCAATATTCGAACAGAAAATACACAAAAGAAGAACAACAATGCGAGAGCTTCTACGAGAACAGTTACAGAAGAGACAATAATGGAAGGTACATCGTCAGCCTCCCATTTCGTATCAATAACTCTGTAGCTCCCGATGGAAACACGAGAGAAATTGCAATGAAGCGCTTAATTCAACAAGAAAATAGACTACAAAAAGCATCTGAATTAAAAGAAGAATACGAAAAAATACTACAGGAGTATTTAACAATGGGACACATGGAACGGGTTCCAGAAAACGAGGTAACCAATCGCTCAGTTTACCTGCCACATCACGCCGTTGTTCGAAGAGACAAAGAAACAACCAAGGTACGAATTGTGTATGATGCATCATGTAAAGGTACTAATGGCGTTTCTTTGAACGATGAGCTTCTGACAGGACCTGTGTTACAAGAAGACATGCGAAGTATAATAATGAGATGGCGTATGCATAAAGTATGCTTCGCAAGTGACATCATAAAGATGTATAGAATGGTTCTACTACAAAAATCAGACACAGATTATCATCGAATACTTTGGCGTGGAAACAACGAGAATTCAGAAGTCAAAGACTACAGACTACAAACAGTTACGTTTGGTACGGCATCTGCGCCATACCTAGCTGTCAAGACGTTGATGAAGCTGGCAGAAGAAGAAGGAGAATCGTATCCGGAAGCAGCCAAAATTATTCGCGAGGATTTCTACGTCGATGACTTAACCTCAGGCTGTGATACAACGGAGCAAGCAATCTGCATAAGTAAGCAAATTACAACAATATTACAACAAGGAGGCTTCGAATTGCAAAAATGGGCCTCGAACGACACTGATTTCCTAAAATCCTTAGACATGGAGAAGGTTACCACAAAGGCGAATATCGACATAAAGCTAGACGGTACCATCAAAGCCCTTGGTATCTCGTGGAATCTTGGAGAAGACGAATTTAATTGGAACCTGCCTCACCTCACATTACAAAAAGAAGCATATTGTCAGATTTACAAAGGATCCACTAGGGTGGATAGCACCAGCTATAGTCACTGCGAAAATCCTAGTACAAAGATTGTGGCTGGAAGGTGTTGGTTGGGACCAAGAAATCAACGAAGAACTGAAAAATGAATGGATGTTTATTAGAAAAGATTTAGAAAATGCTAACCAAGTAAGAATAAGACGCTGGATGTTACATTACACGGATTCTGCGACGCATCCATAAGAGCTTACGCAGATGTAGTCTACTGTCGCGTGGAAGCAAAAGATGGCAAAATAAACACACACCTTGTAGCTGCCAGAACGAAGGTAGCTCCTGTCAAGACAATTTCACTGCCGCGACTCGAGCTAAGTGGAGCAGTACTACTCGCCAAATTATTATACAAGACGAGCCAAGCCATGAGAATACCAGCCCAAAATGTATTCGCATGGACCGACTCAACAATTGCACTGGCATGGCTCTTAGGAGAACCAAATCGATGGAAGCCATTTGTAGCGAACCGTGTTGTGGAAATACTTGAGCAGACCAGCAACATCCAATGGTTCCATGTGCAGTCGTCGCACAACCCAGCAGACATTGCGTCAAGAGGTTCATCTATAAGAGAGCTGCAACATAACACATTATGACGGGATCTACTTGGCTTAAAAATAAAAACATTGAGTTTACTAGACCTTCTGCACCCTCTACAGACATAGAAAAAAAGAAGAATATACAGTCCTACGCTAACGTTACCGAATGTAAACAGAAATGCATTAATTTTGAGATATATGAGTCACTTACTGAGCTACTGAGAGTAATAGTCCATTGCAAAAGGTTTTTGAATATAAAAAGGGATCGACAGAAGCTAGAACAAAGTATAAGCACTGAGGAACTCCAACAGGCCTTAGATATTTGTATACGGCAAGTACAAGAAGAAGAATTTTCAGAAGAGATAATGAGACTAAAAGAAGGCAAGGCGGTGAAGACCAACAGTACTCTAAAAACACTCAACCCATTCCTTGATGAGCAGAATATCCTCAGGGTGGGCGGTAGATTGAGAAACGCAGACACCGACGAGAATCTGAAACAGCCTGTAATTCTAGGCAAGAGAAACCATCTTCTACTACTCATACTGGCTGATGCGCACCTGAAAACCATGCACGGTGGGATTAATTTGATGATTACTTACCTAATGAGTAAATACTGGATTGTTGGCTGCAAGAGATAGAGATGGATGATAGTAAAACAACATGTACAAAAATGTCTTACCTGCGCCAAGCAGCGAGCCGTTACTAGAAAACAGATAATGGGCGACTTACCTGAATCTCGAGTAACTCCTTCGCGTCCATTTTCTAGGAGTGGAGTGGACTTCGCTGGCCCTGTATACGTACTAAATTCTAAAGGAAGAGGAGCTAAGACAAGTAAAGCATACATATGTATCTTCATCTGCATGACTGTAAAAGCGATACATCTGGAACTAGTCAGCGATTTAACATCAGATGCTTTTATCGCAGCGTTCAAACGTTTCGTTGCCAGAAGGGGAAGATGTAACGAAATCTGGAGCGACAACGGCACTAATTTTGTGGCGGCTAACAAAGAATTATTCGCTATGTGGAAGGAAGCACAGCTTGAAATACCCGGGCACATAGCTGAACAATTAGCGAACGATGGCACACAGTGGCACTTCACACCACCATACAGCCCTAACTTCGGAGGTCTCTGGGAGGCGGGAGTTAAATCCGTCAAGCAGCACTTACGAAGGACATTAAGTACAAACTTAACTTATGAACAATACTCAACGATCCTCACTCAAATTGAGGCATGTCTTAACTCTCGCCCATTAATACCAGTAACTAAAGATGTAGACATGATTGAGGACATACAAGTCCTCACCCCTGGACACTTCATCGTCGGAGAAGCACTAATAACAGTCCCAGACCGTGACTACACTTCGGCAAACATAAACTTATTATCAAGATGGCAACACACCCAAAGACTAGTTCAAGGAGTTTGGAAACGATGGCAAACTGAGTACTTGTCGCGACTTAATCAACGACCTAAGTGGTTGAGGAGAACACCAAAGTTTGAAGTCGGCGACATTGTATTACTGAAGGATGAAAATGGGCGCTAGCACGAATAATGGAAAAACATCCAGGACGCGACAACATAACACGAGTTTATACATTGCGTTATAACAGAAAATTAATTAAAAGATCAGTCTCAAGTATTTGTGCTTTACCAATTTCTGTTAAAGATTAAATTAGTCATATAGTTTCAGCTAAAGCATTTATAATATTTTCTTTGTATAAAGACTCAATTTCCTACTCTTAGAAAAGATCTTATAGATCTTTTGGTGGGCGGTTTGTCCAGTCGAATATCTATACGTACATAGACATATATATAATTGTTACTTTCAGTTATTTTAAAATGTCAATTTAGTGTCAAATAGAACTTTGAACAAACAGCACGTCGTTTTTATTAATTGTACCTACAAACAAAACTCAACCTTAACTGAGTGAACACTACTTGCTGCTGATGAATATGCCACTTATACCAACACGAATGCACCAGACGTCCTGAAGGACTCATTTTACATGGATGATTTGTTGGATGGTGCCCACAGCTTAGATTACGCTATAAGTCTCAAGTCAGATTTGATCCAACTTCTCAAATCACCAGAATTTTTACCAGAGTCTAGCACCAACCAGGAACACCTAGACTTCCGACAGAGGGAGTCCACCAAGGCATACGCGTGTGTAGTATACTGCTAAATCAACCAGAACCAGGGAAACCAGACCTCAGTAGCTCTATTAATAGCCAAGGCGCGACTTGCACTTACCAACAAGAATATCACCTTACCAAGGCTCGAGCTCTGGGGCGCACATTTGCTGTCCAAAATAAAGTCTAAGATTACCACATGCATAACTGATTACCAAATTCAGATATACGGCTGGATCGACTCCATGGTTGTTTTGGGGTGGATACACGGAGAACCAGGCCGTTGGAAGCCATTTGTCTCCAATAGAACCAGACCGATTAAAGAAACCATGCCAGCGTCGTGCTGGGGGTACGTAGTCAGAAGACAACCCAGCTGACAGTGCCAGTCGAGGCATGACCATTGACAAACTCAAACCGCTTTCCCTATGGTGGAACGAACCACAGTGGTTACCAAAGTATAAAAGAGATTCAAAAAATAACCAAATTAATTACCACACTGACTTAGAAACTAAAAGGATTAAACACTCGCAGAACGTTGTAACACGATCGGGCGATGACACCATCATACAACAGCTGATTAAAAAACACTGCTCATTTACGCGAGTAATAAAAATATTTGCGTGGTTTTTGCGATTTTTGTCAAGCAATAAGAACCAACAACCTTAAACCTGTCCGAACTAAATAGAGGGAAATTTATGATTATTAGAAATCTCTAAATTTATATCTAAGTTTATTGGCAATCGCCAATATCATGAATTTTCGGATGAAATTACCAAATTATGCGAAGAAAAATTGATGGAGAAGAAGAGCAAAATTTTAAATCTTAATCCCTATTTGGATGAAAATCTGATCTTACGTGTTGGGGGAAGAATTGCTCACATAGACAAAAACATGAAGCATCCCTTTATTATCCCGCATATTTAATAATAGACCACACACACAAATTAACGTTTCACGGTGGACCACGTCTTACATCAGCGTTTCATAGGAAAGGCTTTTGGATCGTAGGTGGAAACCAAGTTACCAAAAAACGCCTTCGATCTTGCGTAAAGTGCAGAAAAAACCAACCAAACCAGTTACAACAGATAATGGGAGATTTACCAGAATCTAGAAACAACTACAGTAGACCATTCCAGCACACCGGAGTAGATAAAGGCCAATAAGGGTGGCGGTGTAAAAACCTCTAAGGGATACGTAGCTGTTTTTGTATATATGGCTACCAAGGCTGTACATTTAGAACTAGCATCGGACCTTAGTACATCCAGTTTCTTGGCGGTTCTACGGAGAATGGCCGCAAAAAGAGGTACTCCACAAGACATATACAGCGACAACGGTACCAATTTCGTTGGCGCTAGCCGTATCTTAAACCAAGAGCTTGAGGATTTGAAGAAGGTGTTTGATAATCAATTTATTTTGACCAATATCAACCATATATCCTGTATGGGATGGATGGAGATTAGTAGTACGACTGAAAACCATACTGGCAAGGACACACTTTGTTTAGTAAATATTATAAATACCTAGAAAACATATGTTCGCATGCCAAGGAAAAAGAACAATGCGATATTATCTTATTACAGTTACAGCATGGATATAATGAGTGCGCGTATTATAATAAAATGTTGATGGGTCAGCAGTTCAAATGGAGTAGGGTATGTCACTCGAAGTTTATCCGGGATATTGGACGAAGATTTCGTAGAACAATACCGAAAGGACATAGATTTGTAGCGACCTACTACTACATATGAGAGTACAAAATAAAGATGTTCCTGAATCGCGCAAGCGAAGTTTCAAAGTACATTAAGTATATATACAACATCCCAACAACAACCGTTGGGGGCTTTGGCCCTGCCCGAGCATCACACCTCGCTCGGTCGGAGGATCCTCCCTTAGCATCGCTCCGCGATATTGGTGACCCCGACGTGATTAACGCAGCCTTCGCATCGAACATCAACGTAGCCGTCGAAGCTTCGCCATCACTCTCTCTCCATAGCAAGTCTCCAGCAAAACAACAACCAGCGAGCCACAAGCCAGCCAGTATGCCTCATCGGACGACCACTGCCTTGTAGCAGATGCAAGCCTGGTCAAACCTTTGGCCTCAACGTGGCACAGCACCCCTGCACCGACAGCCGGTCCACGAAAGAAGAGTGCTGGCTGCTGCTTGACGAACCGGTTTTGAACAAAACCGGTTCGTCAAGCAGGTATTTATAATATTTACTAAACAAAGTGTGCCCTTGCCAGTATGGTTTTCAGTCGTACTACTAATCTCCATCCATCCCATACAGGATATATGGTTGATATTGGTCAAAATAAATTGATTATCAAACACCTTCTTCAAATCCTCAAGCTCTTGGTTTAAGATACGGCTAGCGCCAACGAAATTGGTACCGTTGTCGCTGTATATGTCTTGTGGAGTACCTCTTTTTGCGGCCATTCTCCGTAGAACCGCCAAGAAACTGGATGTACTAAGGTCCGATGCTAGTTCTAAATGTACAGCCTTGGTAGCCATATATACAAAAACAGCTACGTATCCCTTAGAGGTTTTTACACCGCCACCCTTATTGGCCTTTATCTACTCCGGTGTGTTGGAATGGTCTACTGTAGTTGTTTCTAGATTCTGGTAAATCTCCCATTATCTGTTGTAACTGGTTTGGTTGGTTTTTTCTGCACTTTACGCAAGATCGAAGGCGTTTTTTGGTAACTTGGTTTCCACCTACGATCCAAAAGCCTTTCCTATGAAATGCTGATGTAAGACGTGGTCCACCGTGAAACGTTAATTTGTGTGCGTGGTCTATTATTAAATATGCGGGATAATAAAGGGATGCTTCATGTTTTTGTCTATGTGAGCAATTCTTCCCCCAACACGTAAGATCAGATTTTCATCCAAATAGGGATTAAGATTAACTCCGCCTGTGTTATGACACCATAACACTGCCGGTCCCAAGCCCGGGTAAAGGAGGAGGGTTCATCGTTAGGCTAACCACCTAATATGGTAAAAAAGACCCTGGTTGAGAAGTCCAAAACAGTAAATAAAACCGATTTCCCTATACAACAACGACCTCGGCTAAGAACAAAGGACAACCGATACTGCTTACGAATTGGCACTTGGAATGTACGCACTATGCTACAGTCTGGAAAAATGATGGAAATAGCAGGAGTCCTTAAAGACTATAAAGTGGATTTACTTGCACTACAAGAAATAAGGTGGGAAGGTACAGGACAGATTGACAAAGAATACTTCACTCTCTACTACAGTTGTGCTGACCAGAAGGGGCACCGTGGTACAGGATTTATGGTAAATAAAAAGCTAAAGCGAAGCGTTTTGGGATTTGACCCTGTTACTGAAAGAATTTGTAAAATACGCATCAAGGGGCACATGTACAATACCACTTATGTCTGCGTTTATGCACCAACAGAGGATGCAGCTGAGGAGACCAAGGAACATTTCTATGAATGCCTACAACAAACTTGCGATAAGGTCCCCAAATATGATGCGTTAGTGATACTGGGTGATCTCAATGCGCAAATAGGTAAAGAGCCAGCTTTCAAAGATGTAACAGGCAGGCATTCACTACATGATAAATGTAATGATAACGGGGAAAGAGTGTGTCTATTTGCGGGTGAAAACAATTTATTTGTTTGCAGCACTAACTTTCCGCATAAATCGATACATAAAGGTACTTGGGTGATACCTGGAACCTCGCAGACAAATCAGATTGATCATATTTTAGTTTCCAAGAGAAGAATGACTAACATACAAGATGTGAGGACTTACAGAGGCGCTAACTGCGATTCTGATCACTTTTTAGTATTAGCTGTACTAAAAGAAAGAACTGCTGTTGTGCAAAACGGTAAAGGAGAAAAGAAATTTAAGTGGGACACGAATAAGTTGCAAAATGACGAGATATCACAGGCATATAGAAAAAACCTACATGAGATCCTTAGTTCTTCTCCGGTCGAATCAGAAATTGATAAGGAATGGCAAGTACTTAAAAAAGGGATTCTGAGTGCAGCAGGAGAAACATTGGGAGAAAGGAGAAAGGAAAAAACCAATAGTTGGTATGATGATGAATGCAGAATAGCTATAGAGCATAAGAATCTCGCGAGGTCTAAATGGATACAGAATAGTAACAGCCATAACAAAGAAGACTATAGAAATAAAAGAAATATTAGCCGAAAGCTATTGAAGAGGAAGAAGAAAAAATCTGAAGAACAGGAACTTACAATTACGGAAAACCTAAGAGGCAGAAATCAGACAAGGGAATTTTATAAAAGAATAAAAGGAAAGCGGAAGGGTTATCAGCCTAGAATGCAAATCTGCCGGAATAAAACAGGTGACATAATTATGGACAAGGAAAATATTCTGCAGAGATGGCGTCAACATTTTAATGAATTGCTGAATGTCAACGTGAGTAAGTCGACCGAAAATTTACCAATATATTATGATGTAGAACAATTTATGGAACCTCCTAGTATATTCGAAGTTCAAACGTGTATTGAGTACCAGAAAAACAACAAGACGCCGGGGTTGGATACAATTACTTCAGAGTTGCTCAAGCATGGTGGAGATACCCTTGTTAGCAGAATGCACAGCTTGCTTATAAGAATATGGGAAGAGGAAAGAATACCTGATGAATGGAATATGGCGATACTCATACCCATTTTTAAAAAGGGTGACAAAAGTATGTGCGAGAACTATAGAGGGATCTCAATTCTTTCAGCAGTATATAAAGTATTTTCCGGGGTAGTGTTCTTGAGGCTGAAGCAATATTCAGAAGAAATTCTTGGTGAGTACCAGTGCGGTTTTCGGCCAAATCGCTCAACAGCTGATCATATACATCTCATGCGTCAAACCCTTGAGAAAGCCTACGAATACAATATTGACCTTCACCATATGTTCGTGGACTTTAAACAGGCCTTCGATAGCGTAGATAGACCTATGATGCTACATACCATGAAATTGCTGGGAATACCAAGTAAATTGGTAAGGCTAATAGATGCTACATTGAAATACTCTAGGTCCGTAGTGGCAGTTCAAAATGAATTTTCGGAACCTTTTGATGTGCGCAATGGGGTGAAGCAGGGTGATACTCTATCTACCGCTGTCTTTAACCTAGTACTTGAGGCAGCAACGCGCAATTTAAACCTGACTGGTCTGCTAGAATACAACACGTCCCAAATGGCAGCATACGCAGACGACATTGTAATTACAAGTCGGTCCGAGAACAGAATGATTGCGCATACAGAGAGACTTGGAAGTGAAGCTGCAGAATTTGGCCTGTACATAAATTTTGACAAAACCAAGTACCTTGCTAGCACAAGACTACAACACACTGCAGAAAATATTCAAGTGAACGGAAATGAAATAGAAGGGGTGTGCTGCTTTAGGTACCTAGGCACCATTCTTCACTGTCAAAACAGCTTTGAGGAGGAACTAAAAGCGAGACTGCTCGCAGGAAACCGCTGTTTCTACTCCTGCAAAAATCTCCTTAGTTCTAAGTTTCTTAGCTGGAAAACCAAGTTGCTTATTTACAAAACGGTAATTAGGCCCGTTGTTACCTATGCGTGTGAAACTTGGACCACAACAAAAAAGGACGAGCAAAAATTAGCTGTTTTTGAAAGAAAGGTCCTCAGGAAGATATTTGGTCCCGTTAGGAATAATGATGGTACCTACCGCCCAAGAATGAATCATGAGCTCGATAGTCTGATTCATAAAGAAAACATAGTGAAGTATTGTAAGTCGCAGAGATTGAGATGGGCTGGACATATTGAAAGGATGTATGGAACTAGATGGACTAAAAGTGTGACCAAGTGGGCTCCTCAGCAGAAAAGACCTAGAGGAAGGCCAAGAAAGCGATGGATAGACTGTGTTGAGGAAGACTTAAGAGCTATGGGGAAGTTTACCAACTGGAGGAGAGAGGCAAAAAAACGGGATAACTGGAAAATGACTGTTGAGGAGGCCAAGACCCACAAGGGGTTGTAGCGCCGTAGGAAGTAAGAAGTAAGAAGTAAGGGATTAAGATTTAAAATTTTGCTCTTCTTCTCCATCAATTTTTCTTCGCATAATTTGGTAATTTCATCCGAAAATTCATGATATTGGCGATTGCCAATAAACTTAGATATAAATTTAGAGATTTCTAATAATCATAAATTTCCCTCTATTTAGTTCGGACAGGTTTAAGGTTGTTGGTTCTTATTGCTTGACAAAAATCGCAAAAACCACGCAAATATTTTTATTACTCGCGTAAATGAGCAGTGTTTTTTAATCAGCTGTTGTATGATGGTGTCATCGCCCGATCGTGTTACAACGTTCTGCGAGTGTTTAATCCTTTTAGTTTCTAAGTCAGTGTGGTAATTAATTTGGTTATTTTTTGAATCTCTTTTATACTTTGGTAACCACTGTGGTTCGTTCCACCATAGGGAAAGCGGTTTGAGTTTGTCAATGGTCATGCCTCGACTGGCACTGTCAGCTGGGTTGTCTTCTGACTACGTACCCCCAGCACGACGCTGGCATGGTTTCTTTAATCGGTCTGGTTCTATTGGAGACAAATGGCTTCCAACGGCCTGGTTCTCCGTGTATCCACCCCAAAACAACCATGGAGTCGATCCAGCCGTATATCTGAATTTGGTAATCAGTTATGCATGTGGTAATCTTAGACTTTATTTTGGACAGCAAATGTGCGCCCCAGAGCTCGAGCCTTGGTAAGGTGATATTCTTGTTGGTAAGTGCAAGTCGCGCCTTGGCTATTAATAGAGCTACTGAGGTCTGGTTTCCCTGGTTCTGGTTGATTTAGCAGTATACTACACACGCGTATGCCTTGGTGGACTCCCTCTGTCGGAAGTCTAGGTGTTCCTGGTTGGTGCTAGACTCTGGTAAAAATTCTGGTGATTTGAGAAGTTGGATCAAATCTGACTTGAGACTTATAGCGTAATCTAAGCTGTGGGCACCATCCAACAAATCATCCATGTAAAATGAGTCCTTCAGGACGTCTGGTGCATTCGTGTTGGTATAAGTGGCATATTCATCAGCAGCAAGTAGTGTTCACTCAGTTAAGGTTGAGTTTTGTTTGTAGGTACAATTAATAAAAACGACGTGCTGTTTGTTCAAAGTTCTATTTGACACTAAATTGACATTTTAAAATAACTGAAAGTAACAATTATATATATGTCTATGTACGTATAGATATTCGACTGGACAAACCGCCCACCAAAAGATCTATAAGATCTTTTCTAAGAGTAGGAAATTGAGTCTTTATACAAAGAAAATATTATAAATGCTTTAGCTGAAACTATATGACTAATTTAATCTTTAACAGAAATTGGTAAAGCACAAATACTTGAGACTGATCTTTTAATTAATTTTCTGTTATAACGCAATGTATAAACTCGTGTTATGTTGTCGCGTCCTGGATGTTTTTCCATTATTCGTGCTAGCGCCCATTTTCATCCTTCAGTAATACAATGTCGCCGACTTCAAACTTTGGTGTTCTCCTCAACCACTTAGGTCGTTGATTAAGTCGCGACAAGTACTCAGTTTGCCATCGTTTCCAAACTCCTTGAACTAGTCTTTGGGTGTGTTGCCATCTTGATAATAAGTTTATGTTTGCCGAAGTGTAGTCACGGTCTGGGACTGTTATTAGTGCTTCTCCGACGATGAAGTGTCCAGGGGTGAGGACTTGTATGTCCTCAATCATGTCTACATCTTTAGTTACTGGTATTAATGGGCGAGAGTTAAGACATGCCTCAATTTGAGTGAGGATCGTTGAGTATTGTTCATAAGTTAAGTTTGTACTTAATGTCCTTCGTAAGTGCTGCTTGACGGATTTAACTCCCGCCTCCCAGAGACCTCCGAAGTTAGGGCTGTATGGTGGTGTGAAGTGCCACTGTGTGCCATCGTTCGCTAATTGTTCAGCTATGTGCCCGGGTATTTCAAGCTGTGCTTCCTTCCACATAGCGAATAATTCTTTGTTAGCCGCCACAAAATTAGTGCCGTTGTCGCTCCAGATTTCGTTACATCTTCCCCTTCTGGCAACGAAACGTTTGAACGCTGCGATAAAAGCATCTGATGTTAAATCGCTGACTAGTTCCAGATGTATCGCTTTTACAGTCATGCAGATGAAGATACATATGTATGCTTTACTTGTCTTAGCTCCTCTTCCTTTAGAATTTAGTACGTATACAGGGCCAGCGAAGTCCACTCCACTCCTAGAAAATGAACGCGAAGGAGTTACTCGAGATTCAGGTAAGTCGCCCATTATCTGTTTTCTAGTAACGGCTCGCTGCTTGGCGCAGGTAAGACATTTTTGTACATGTTGTTTTACTATCATCCATCTCTATCTCTTGCAGCCAACAATCCAGTATTTACTCATTAGGTAAGTAATCATCAAATTAATCCCACCGTGCATGGTTTTCAGGTGCGCATCAGCCAGTATGAGTAGTAGAAGATGGTTTCTCTTGCCTAGAATTACAGGCTGTTTCAGATTCTCGTCGGTGTCTGCGTTTCTCAATCTACCGCCCACCCTGAGGATATTCTGCTCATCAAGGAATGGGTTGAGTGTTTTTAGAGTACTGTTGGTCTTCACCGCCTTGCCTTCTTTTAGTCTCATTATCTCTTCTGAAAATTCTTCTTCTTGTACTTGCCGTATACAAATATCTAAGGCCTGTTGGAGTTCCTCAGTGCTTATACTTTGTTCTAGCTTCTGTCGATCCCTTTTTATATTCAAAAACCTTTTGCAATGGACTATTACTCTCAGTAGCTCAGTAAGTGACTCATATATCTCAAAATTAATGCATTTCTGTTTACATTCGGTAACGTTAGCGTAGGACTGTATATTCTTCTTTTTTTCTATGTCTGTAGAGGGTGCAGAAGGTCTAGTAAACTCAATGTTTTTATTTTTAAGCCAAGTAGATCCCGTCCACCATAATGTGTTATGTTGCAGCTCTCTTATAGATGAACCTCTTGACGCAATGTCTGCTGGGTTGTGCGACGACTGCACATGGAACGCCCGCACAGCCAGCCATACGCACTGCACACCTCGACTCACTGAGGACTACGCAGCATCAGCCCCGTCACACTGGGACTACGCACACTGGACTTGTACAAGTGGCATTGGCATAGCGACTGGAGCGCAAGAACGAGCTGACACTTGAAGACCATTAGTGCATCGACTTCCAGTCTTCGGCGGGAGTGATGTAGCGACCTACTACCTACATATGAGAGTATAAAATAAAGATGGTGCTGAATCGCGCAAGCGAAGTTTCAAAGTACATTGTGTATATATACAACATCCCAACTACAACCGTTGGGGGCTTCAGCCCTGGCCGAGCATCACACCTCGCTCGGTCGGAGGATCCTCCCTTTAGCATCGCTCTGCGATAGATTTAATTAAAACTAACCAAAAGCACTTTGTCGAATCTGTGAAAAAACCAAACCAGTATAGTAGAAGCAGAATATAATGTATTAAAAAGAGTGTAAGAAAACATGGATAATCAACATAAGATATTTAACCAGCACCATATGGCGTTGGAAAGGACTTCTAACGCAGTGAGTATAGCACTTCAAGATGTTGAAACAATCAACAACTTTGCAATGTCGTCTATAGTAGTAGCTAATAATATACTGACCAGCTTGAGATACATCAAGATACTCTATTAGATACTATCACCAATTTATACTACGGAAACTTCAACATGCAAGGCAAGAGTTACCAATGATTATCTTCTAGTTGAAATTAAAATACCATTGGTGAGTCGAGATATCTATGACCTCTACAATTTGATACCAATTTAATGGTCACCCTAGTGCCAACCTCTACACATATAGCAATCAACTTGATAAAGGATTTATATTGGACTTTGACCGATTATGATCTTCAAATGTGTAGCCATTTAGATACTACCAGCAGTTTATGTTCTTTGTACAGCCCAATGTACCAGTACGAGAAGGACCAGTCTCTGTATGCCAAGGATCTAACCACAAAAGCGTGTAAAACCAATGTTGTTTCATGCGAACAGAGATGGACCCCAGCTTAGTACAGTAAATACATTTTTGTGGCCAGTGCTCAGTGAGAATGATATGTAGACAACTAATGACAGCACTGAGACTCACTGGAGCCGGTATTATTACGCTGAAAGATGATTGCCTCTTCAAAGGTGACACTTTTACTATAACAGCGCATAAATTATTTAGCTCTAAGCTAAATACTCAACCAGACACCATGATGCCACTTATACCACCCATTAACCACGTAGTAAACATAATCTCTACCATTGGAGACATTTAAGATGAACACCAGCAATTTCAATGCTGATTTTAAGGAGATAGGTGACCAGATCCAAAATTTGAAGTCACAAGAGGGCATTTCAGAAGGATATTCTTCCCACGATATACACCACTACACCACCATCTACGTGCTGTGGGGAGCTGCAACCGCCGTGGGTGTGGTGTGCGTCTGCCGCCGTGTGGCGGCGGTCGGACCGCACTTCTGAACGTAGGATTACCATCCAAGACGATACTCAACTTCAAAGTGAAAGTGCAACAGAGAGCCAATCTGCTCCTACCCTAAAAGTGTTTTGTGTTAGCATGGACGACAATACTGCCAAATTCAATGTGCATGTTAATAAGGCAACGTCGCCTTCGCGTATAAACACATTTAGAGAAACTTAAGCGAAGCCTACGGATCCATAGAGACATTAAATTTCAACCAATGTTTAATCATCTTGTAAATCATCTTGTAAACCATTTCACATTCGCATCTTCATCTCTCTTGTTCGGGAATATGTACGGTGAACGTACATGCATTGCAACATATTGAGCCGTCAGCAATTTGTCACCGCGCATCGCATTCTAATTTTATATAATTTTCAGTACACATTCAACCGCCGCGAGCGCGTTACCTACCTTTTATTACCATTTACCATACCATAAACCATTTTAATATTAGACTATTGAATAATATCACGTATATTCTCAAATCAACCCCATGTTTCACCATTAACAACCACCATCCCCCTTTACATTATGTTTTTATTGGTAGTCGTTTTTTTGTGCTTTTAAAATATTCTGCTTATTGCTTCAGTGAAGTTAACTGGAAATGAAGACTTGTTGTTTGCTTGTTGTATATTTTACGCTACTAGTATCTAATCTGTGTATTTTACCCATACAAAGATATGGCACAACTTGTTATCAGGATCACAGATAACTAATACAGCACATAATCATAATAATCTAATATGACAACTCCATTGTGAATCGAATTTTGAGATTGATGGTGAAACAAGCCTGTCGCTAAGCATTCAAAAGTTATGAATAATTCGTAAAAAAAGTTTTATTTCAGTTTGGAAACATATTTATTGTACCTAAGTAACTTTGCGTATGAATTAAACACAGTATTATACACATCCGTATATAATTGTGTTCTTTCGTTTTCATCGATATCGATAGACAAACATACTAAGAAGGGCGAGGCGCTTCAAGCGCTCGCCTCCTATTGTCCGGTGAAGCTGCAATGGCCATCTGCGGCTAAAACGGCCTACACACGGCACTAAAATCAGTGGCGATATCGGGACAGTGGTGGGGAGGACCCTAAATCGTCCCTCGTGTATAGGCAAATCGTATCCAATTTTTATTGTTTAGAAATCGGGTCTGAAATCGCTTCGGGCGAGCTCCCGATTTAGGGACAATTATCGTCTAGGGAGCGTTGTATCGCCCCAGCACGACGCGGCGTCGTATCGCCGCAGCACTCGAGCGCATACTGCGTAGAAATCAGTCCCGATTTCGCTACACACGTGCTGACAACGCTCCCTAGACGATAATCGTCCCTAAAACGGGAGCTCGCCCGAAGCGATTTCAGACCCGATTTCTAAACAATAAAAATTGGATACGATTTGCCTATACACGAGGGACGATTTAGGGTCCTCCCCACCACTGTCCCGATATCGCCACTGATTTTAGTGCCGTGTGTAGGCCGTTTTAGCCGCAGATGGCCATTGCAGCTTCACCGGACAATAGGAGGCGAGCGCTTGAAGCGCCTCGCCCTTCTTAGTATGTTTGTCTATCGATATCGATGAAAACGAAAGAACACAATTATATACGGATGTGTATAATACTGTGTTTAATTCATACGCAAAGTTACTTAGGTACAATAAATATGTTTCCAAACTGAAATAAAACTTTTTTTACGATTTATTCATAACTTTTGAATGCTTAGCAACAGCCTTGCTTCACCATCAATCTCAAAATTCGATTCACAATGGAGTTGTCATATTATAGGCCAACCGTTTAACTCGCGTATCGCCTGCGCGGTAAGAAGGGAGCGGGGGCGGGTAACGCTACACACGGAGTCAATAATCCAAAGACTTATCTCGAGATAGACATTGTTGGTAAAGAATAAAATAATAAGTATCTTTTTTTTAAGTATTTATTTTTAAGTTTTACAAATATTTTATAATAGCTTCATAGGTACAAAATCATAAAACAATAATTAACTCCGTTTAAGAAATATTTAACCACAGATAAAAATTTTATAGGACTATTCGTCACTAATATTCTTATGTGCTTCTTTATCGCATTAAGATAACGCCACCGCCACGATACGATGTTGGTTGTTCAATCAGTAATTTTCTTTTTGATTGACATTTCTTAAATCGAAAGCAAAGTTTATGAATCAATGTTCTCAAATATTCTCGGCCACAATTTAAAATTCCTTCTTCTCTGAGTTTCGCATTCAAAATTTTTAATGTAGGAACCTTCTTATAAACCGTATAAAATTGAGTTATTTTTCTTCTAACAACGCCCTCTGTAAAACTGTCACCTTCAATTTTTTTCTTTCGGATTTGTTTAATTTTTTTTGGTGATTTAAAATTTACATTATTTTGTTCATCTTTCAGTTCATTTCCTTCTTTTATTATTTTACATATGGTAGTCACCGAAAGTCCTGTAGCTTTAGCAACAAGTTTGTTTAGGTTTACGTCTTCAAGATACTCTGTAGAATTATGATCTTGTTTTCTGGCTTTAAAAAAGGAATATACATTGTATGCTATTTGTTTAGCTTGCTTGTTAATTTTGTTCGCAAAACTGGAAGAGCGATTCATCTTGAGATTTATCTTGGCAGTCGTATACCTTGTGCGTTTATCTTCAAGCGTCCGTAACAAAAACACCAACCGCGCGCTGCGAGCACAGCCAGCGCACTGCCGCACTTGACGTAAGCTCTCTGCTCCGCGCACCCCTTTCACCCATCCGCTAACATCTCCCCTCGCTCCCTTCTTACCGCGCAGGCGATACGCGAGTTAAACGGTCGGCCTATAGATTATTATGTTTATGTGCTGTATTAGTTATCTGTGATCCTGATAACAAGTTGTGCCCTTTGAGTATTAAACCAACCGGAGAGGCCACTGTCAGGCGTTCCCCTCTGTCAAAGTACGAGACCACCGGTCCCGGTGCGCGCGGAACGACGTAAGCTAAAAATGCCGAATGCCAGCGCGTTTTCGTGTAAAAAAATATAAGACTTATCTAGTGTACCCAAGGATAACGTTACTTTCCATCTGTAAATATTATTTCGTTTATAAATTGTCAAATAATGCACTAAATTTGCAAAAAACTAAAAAATATTATTAATCAATAAGTGTTGCCACTAAATCGTACAAAAGCGTAACGAGCGTAATTTTAAAAGTTGAATGTACTGACATTAGTTTAAGACTTCTATTTCACGTAAATGATTGTTAATACCATTTATTTCTGTAGATGCATAATTAATTAATTAAAGATTACTGTTTGAAATTCAGTATCTTTACTTGAATTTTCTACATATTTTTTTACTAAACACTTTAAAAATTATCGATTCTATGAAACTGTATGTTTATGTTTGGGTGTACTTAATTATTATAAGATATTTACGGTTGTCACTTTTATTCCGAATACTTTTATTTATTTTTAAATACATTGGCCACACCGCAGCAAAGTTAGCGCTGGGACAGCTCATAATCAAATATCGATATCGACTATCAGTATGTTATTCTGACTATTTATTAATCAGATATCCAAAAGAGTTTGTGTAGTGTACCGCATGCCGTGTCACTTTTTAGCCGACTTCAAAAAAGGAGGAGGTTTTCAATTCGACTATATATATATTTACATTTACGTATGTTCGCGCATAACTCTGGCAATTATAAACCGATATGAAAAATTATTTTTTGTACGGATAGGCCGATCCCCTGATCGGGTCCCATTAAAAACGATTGCGATTTACGAATAAGTAGGTAGTTCCTAAAAAAACAAGAATGTCGCGTCAGAAAAATTTATAATAACGCCTTAAGGATGAGACTCGTCGTTTTTAAGGAAAAAATGGTCATAACTCTGGCAAATGTCTTTCTCTCACACTGAAAGTGCGCTGCCGGCCGCTGCCATCTTGGTGTGAATTGAGCCTAACTTCAAATATGAACCTATTTCGATTATTCTTTCTTTATTCGAGAAAGTTAACTACTATAATGATTCCATGCAAATTTCATTACGTCCTGATAAATTGTTCCTGAAGAAACATGAATGATGTAAAAAAATGCAAATAAGTATACTCCGTAGGTACGCTAACACCAATTTCAATAATATTAAAAATATTTTATGCATTTTAGTGTTATTGAAGTGAAGAGGTTCAATCTTATTATATATTTTATAAAATGATCATAAATTCTTTGGAATACATCTATACTCCTGCTTTTTGTGGTGTATCTATACTGACATCCAATCCTCTAGATTTGTTAGGTCTCAATTTATCCTCCGACCTTAATTTCGGACGATCCATTGAGTCAAAAGTCAAAATCTCTGCTAAAAAACTTGGTATCTTGAATAAGGTGAGGCGGTATTTCACAAAGGAACAGCTGTTGAATCTTTACAAAGCTCAGGTTCGACCCTGCATGGAGTACTGTTCTCACCTGTGGGATGGCTCTGCCAAATATCAACTTGACTCTTTGGATTCGCTAGACAGACGCGCTCGCAGGATAATTGACGATAATGACCTAACAAATGAAAAACTGCAACAATTGGATCATCGTCACCTAGTTGCATGCTTATCGGTTTTTTACAGATTGTTCCACGGTGAATGCGCTCAAGCACTTTTTGACCTTGTACCACCATCCCCATGGGCACTGGCAGCAGGGTGCAAGGGGGTGCACTTGCACCCCCCTGTCACGGAAGAATATACATAGAAAAAATACATAAGTACGCTTTTGATTAGCGAAACATACTCAATCAAATACCCGCGTGTTTTGAATTTGACATTACATTTATTTACATCATATACATGTATAATTCTGTAGTTTAAGTTAATAGTAAAATGTGTAGATGCAGATGCACCCCCCTGAAAGTAACTCTGGCGGCACTCATGACCATCCCCTTTCTTTTACCGGACTGCCAGGCGGCGGCAGGGTCTCCACCGCTTTAACGTTGACACTTCAACTTGCCGAACTAAGCGTTTCGCTTCTTCTTTCCTCATGCGCACGGCCAAGCTGTGGAATACCCTCCCGGACAACGTTTTCCCTGATAAATATAACTTGGGTGTTTTCAAGTCTAGATTGAACAGGCATCTTATGGGTAAGCGCGGTCCATCCTAGACCACATCTTATCTTCACTTACCATTATATGAGATTGTGGTCAAGCGCAAGTAAACCTATCGCATCGCTGACGCATCGGCACATGAAAGGAGACACCCGGGCTCTCCAGTGGGATCTGCACCAGCAGCCCGTCAGTGCCTTGCCTTTGAGCCCGCCACCGGAGGATGCATTATAGCCCCCCTCTAACCAGACACGGTGTTTACGGGGATAGGGTCCCCGCCGCCGCACAGTGGACGGAAAAAGAGGTTCCCTTTCGTAGGATTATTTAAAAATGAAATATTTTATTTGATACTTTCAAGTATACAGTTTTGTCAAGTACATTAAAAAATTGAATAAATGAGTAGTTACCGGTTTTTTTATCGAGTCATACCATCAAAGAATGACTTTCTATATTTCAAATGTATGAAAATGGAATGGTTGTGCCATATCTTTGTATGGGTAAAATATACAACAAGCAAACAACAAGTCTTCATTTCCAGTTAACTTCACTGAAGCAATAAGCAGAATATTTTAAAAGCACAAAAAAACGACTACCAATAAAAACATAATGTAAAGGGGGATGGTGGTTGTTAATGGTGAAACATGGGGTTGATAGTTAGAACACCCGACCAACAGAAGAAAATATAGATAAAACACCCAGACACTTGGTGGGAATCGAACCCACGCCTGTTGGCACCATAGTAAGTGCCAAGGCATTGCCTTTTTTTGCTGTTTTGATAGTGTGGGCGGCATCTCGGATCAACGAGCAGTCTGTTGCACGGTCGGTTCTGTACTAACTGGTAGGGTCGTGTGTAGAGTAGTAGCCGATTTCATCCCCACCACCGCTGTCCCGATATCGCCACTGATTTTAGGGCCGTCTGTAGGCCGTTTAACAGCGTCTATCATTCCCAAAAAAAAAAAAAAAAAGTGGCAAGCCCTAGTGGTAGGTATTCAGTATTCACACCTCATTCAAACCTGTGATTCAAAGTTTGAATCATAGATAAGAGTATGTTTGAATCACAGGTTTCAGCCATCTTATTTTATGTTGGTAGCCTAGCTCTTGGTTTGTTATGTTCGGTGTTCGGCGAAGTGCTTTCCTAATTCGATTCAGGGCTTGTGTGGGAGTGCCGACCATGTGCCGACTGCCGACTCTTATAACGTAGTTTTAAATCCTCTTTGGTATTGGTGTTACACTACAATATTCTCTTCTCTTTGCCTTTGGTTCTATGTTCTATTAACGTAGTTCATAGCATCCCTAATACGTCTGTGACGTAGTTCTTCTTACTGAGTAGTCTGTGGTTCTATTTGAAAAAAAGAGGGCGGACGACATATCTAGTGAATTTTAAAATTATTGTGTTCGTAATGTAATACATATGCGGGTATTATTGATCAAGAATGTAAAAATGTTGCATCTATGGTGATATTATTTTATTCCCAGCCGTAAATTCAGGGCCATTTATGGAGCAGTAAATAAGACATGACAGAACGTCAAATCGTCAAGCGTCCAAGAATTTATTAACAGAGACTATCTAATTTATAGGGCGTAATGGTAGTAGAAATGTTTGTTTTCTGGACTGCCCCGTAATAGGATTAGACAACTGGGAGTTAAGGTTGCTGGTCTGTGAAATATAAATAGTAGGTCGTTATTAGATTTTTCGGAATGTGGTATATTCAGGCCGTGTTATGAATGAGGAGGCTCTGTTGGCAAGGGCTTCCGAGGAGCGGGAGCGTATCTTCCAAAGATATGAGAGGGGCCGAGACAATCTCATCGGCCAGATCGATCCTTGGGAGGATCCTGAGTTTGAAGAGTACCACAAAACTGACAGGTAAGTTAAACTGTCGGTCTTTAAATGTATTTTTTGTTACTTCAACACCCAGTGTAAATATTGTACAGGTACATGATTCAGTACCTAATTCTATAATATTGCTGTGCGATAAATTTAGAACTAATAAGAACATGCTTTAGTTAAGTTTTGGTGCAAAGCAGTGCTAAGCTGGAATTCGATAACGATTTTAACATTTGTAAATAAATCTATGCTGGTAAATAAAAAATAATATTAAATATATCACTAAATAAAAATATGCAGCACTTGTAGCAAAAAGGACTACCTTCAATAACTCACTCAGCAATGAATGACAGTTCAGTGACTCATACAGCTATAGTGGTAGCATTAACACAACACCACTCAAAAGTGACGTCTGTTGCAGTCTTTGGAAGGTGGTGAGGTACTAGTATAGGAGGTGTTCTTTCACATGTTTGTTCATGTGAAGCATGTGTTAGCGAAGAGATAATGTCATTCCCATAAATTATTTTCTATTCTCTAGTGATAATATTGGAAAATGGTAACTTGGCTAAGGCCTCAGTAGTGCTTAATATGTATTATTATGGACACTATATGCACATGCACTAAGGCAGCAAAGCGAAGGAGGTACTGCAGTAACTTTTCTAGAAGCATATATCTATACTTTTATAAAACTGTAACAGGTCCAATTCTGTACATTGAAGATATTTTAAAAATTATATTTGGAGGGCATTCTATAACTGATACTGAGGCCGAAAATGTATTTTTTTTAATTTTTGTCTGTCTGTCTTTCTGTCTGTCTGTCTGTCTGTATCACGGCTGCGCATCACGCCGAAACTACTGAATGGATTCAAATGAAACTTGGCATGATTTGAGATCTTACTATGAGGTAGGACATAGGATACTTTCCGTAATCTAGCACGGTTCTTTTGGGAGAGGGGATTAAAGTCAAAATGGGTACTTGGTTATACGCTTGGTCTGATTTTATCAATTTTTCTTTATAATATAATAAATATTAGTAAGGGAACACTCATAGAGAGTTGTTATCAAGGTTTTGTAATCGATCGGGTTAAGCAACGTTAGGTAAGGTCATTAAATAGATGGGTGACCGTTTAACGCCATTTGAACTAAACAGGTCCGTGCTTCGGAGAGCAAGTAAAAAGTGGGTCCCAGTTTTTAACCGACTATAAAAAGGAGGTTATGTATTCGATGCGAATGTCTGTTATTAAAAGTTTAGTTAACGTAAAAATAGTGCAGGCGGTGCTGCGTGGGTCAGCTAGTAGAATATAATTCTCTACACCTTAGTGTATCAAATTCCATTATTGCATAATTTCGGATTTTCCTTTTATGAGGAAATAGTTGTTTTAATTATATTATTTAGTATTGTTACATTTACCGCTTATGTTATCATCATTCAATTCATTACCTTACCAAATAGTAATGTAATGAAGCAGAGTTGTTGAAATATCAAACTTACTAGAATGGTTTTCTATGTTGCTTAAAGATGTCTACTGTTGTTGAACACCGGCCTCTGTCTTGGAATGCCACAATGAATGACAATTGGCTATATGCATCCGCCCGTTGCCTGTAACTCACACAATGCTATTGGTCTACCTATTCAAAGGCCTGCCCATGAGTCTTCCAGTTCATGGTTGCCACACAAGAAGAAACAAATTGTTACATTCTAATGACAATGATATTATTTATTAGTGAGACTGCCAGTAATAGCCAAGAGAGAATCAATTGTATTCTGTTTGATGGTGAAGCTAGGTATCTTAAAAACACCTGTCTAAGGCTGAGTTTCCACTTTGCCGTGACGACAGATAGCACTGCAGTTCAGAGCCTCATGACTTGTATATTTAAATGGAGGTGTTCACATATATCATCATATATGTGAATGTCACGTCGTGTCATCACAGGTAACTGTAGTCCACTCCTTTTTTGCTGACGGCAGATCTATCAATACAATGTGAAGGGCACACAATAGTCGTAAAACGATAAAAAAACGTGACGACATAGTAGTGTGTTGACTGAGGCTAGTTATACACAGAAATATACTTTTACACTGGAATTAAATCTGCATGTATCTGCTGAAATTAATACAGATATGGAATTTCTATTTGTAACTTATACTATTGACTACTTATTGTTCTGCTGTTGCGAATATGTGACTTATATGTAATGACTTCTATTTCACTGTTTGAGAAATAATGAATGTGATCTGTATGTCCTGACATACATATATTTTATTCTATTGTTGGCCGACTTCAAAGAAAATGATCTAAAAAGCATTAAATAACGAAAATATATTGATATTGGTGCTAAAAATAGCGACATGGTGCATTAACTAAAATCAGCACCGACTGTCACCGCTTTTTAGATAATTTTATTTGAAGTCCGTTTTTATTTTTTCTGAAATATTTTATTCGACAATGAATTTTATGTTACAGTTAATTAAACTGTAAACAAAAATATACTTCTCTGGCTACCCTTTTTTGGAAATGCGATTCACTATTGCGTTCACATTATCATGCAACTGGAATAACTATGCTAAAGTAACTTGCTAGAAACATTAAAAGTCCATATCTTTAAAACTACTAAACCGATTTTGATGAAACTTGTACTCTTCCCTAAGTTGAAAGATACATAAATTATTGCAAAAAGAATAACCACAATCGGATTTATAGTTTCTGAGAAATCGGTGGCCAACCTACATACTTACATACACTCATGAGGTTTGGTACCTACATTTTTTTAGAAGCCCACATAGACTAACATAATATGTGAATATTACGCATTTCTAATAATATTGCATACATACGCGTCGAATACAGAACCTTTTTTTCAGACGGTTATATCCAAACTTTAGACTTGTACTCATTCATACATTTATTATACTACTATCCTACCCTTTGTTAAAAATATAAAATAATGTGCATAGTTTTATAAAACAAATACGATAAATACAATTAATTGCATTTTGTCTGTTTTATGAAAGAAGTCTAAACTTTTTATATACTAAACATTTTTATAAGCCATAGCCAGGGCTATGTTTGGAAACCTGGTAAAAGTATTTTTGGGTCTCAAAAATACTTTTACCAGGTTTCCAAACATAGCCCTGAGAAACAAGAGTTTATATTTAGGTACTGCTAAAATAAATCAGTTGCTTTTAATCTTTTGAGCTTCACTATTAATTTAGCATTTCTGATTTCATGACCAATTGATACTGCTTATTTAAAATGTAAGTTGCAAGGATTTGTGTCAATGCATAAAATGTTTAGAGCTATTATCACTTTGGCCTCCATCCTCCACTGACCATTTAAGTGCCAAATCAAAGTTATTCATAAACACACATTTTTATACTGCACACACTTTAATATAAAATATCCATATAGATAAGACGTTTTTACGTTAACACTCCAATTTCTGGTTAAATATTTATAATAATTTGTTCTTTCCATTGCTCTCTAACTCTCTGTCATCTTTCTTGCGATCAGATTTGCTGGTGTAACTTACTAAAGTTATAAACATCAATATAAAATATTCTAAACTACTGAACTGATTTTGATGGAACTTGTACTCTTCCCTAAGTTGAGAGATACTAATAGTTTTTGATAAATACGAGGACAAACCTACATAAATACACTCCTGAAATTCGGTACATTTGTTTAAATGCCCACAAAGACTTTCATACATATTATGTGAATATTACGCATTTTTAATAGTATTAGATACATACGCGTTGAATACATAACCTCTTTTTTAAGTCTGTTAAAACCTGTTTTTACTTGCCCTCCGAAGCACGGAGACACTTAGTCCAAATGGCATTAAACGGTCACCCATCTATTTAATATCTATGTATGTAACGCATCTATGTAATGTAAATAAAATATATATACAGGGCGTATTTTTTTTCGAAATCAACGAGTTCGATACCTGACCAGAAATATTAATTTTTCAAAAATCAAATGATTTGACCATTTTAGTTCTCACCATCACGTTTCCAGTCTTCGGATTTGCCCATCCGAGCACACTTGAAAAAAAATCACCTGTACATATATTTTTTATGTTAGGCATGGAGAGACCAGTGGGCCTAAAAAGGCCACATTAAACATTTCATCTAAAAGGAATTCGTACTCTGCATTTCCAGCAGATCCTTCGTATTTCCTGTAATTTTCGGAAAATGGTCACACATTTTAGGTGAATCATACTCAATTCATTTATTAGCACTAATTAGCAGACTAAGTGGCCTTTTTTCACCAAAAGTGGCCATGTGTCGGTTGTATTTTTGGATACTTTGTTTGTTTGTTCTTCTAGAAAATTACATAAGTTAGCTACAGGCTCGGCTACTATTTAAATTATTGAGCTTCAATTTTTGTTTTGATGTCTTCGGATTTCGATATTATTGTGTGCGTCTAACTATTTGAAATAAATAAGTCATTTTATTAATAACTACTACGAAAATAAATATGAAAGTTATCATAAAAATACATTCAAAAGAGAATAATTTATTTTACCGGTGTTTTCTGTTCTAAATGCTGATACAGGTTTTCCATATCAGTAGCTATATTTTAATAATACATCAATATACTACGACTTCTGCCTTATATAATACTATAATATCTGTCCTAATTATTCTACTTAAGGTTGATTTCAATTACAGGTATGGTTTCATTCATGATGAGCGTCTACCCCAGAAAACAGGACATCATAAAATCAACATTGAGGTTGAAAGAGAGAAAAAATGGGTCAAGATGCTTGGTGACTGGGATTCCCCAACTACCAAGGAAAAAATCCACAGGCGGATATATAAAGGCATTCCAAATTCACTAAGAATAAAAGTATGGTGCAAATTGATGGATGTTAATCGAATAAAATCGGCGAATCCCGGAAAATACCACGAGATGCTGCGATCAGCCAAACAGTGGTCCACAGATGTAAGGCAAATCGATTCAGATGTCAACAGACAGTTTCGTGAACACCAATTTTATAGGGAAAGATATTCAGAGAAACAGTGCTCTTTATTCAATGTTCTGTGTGCTTATAGTATGTACAATTCTGAAGTTGGCTACTGTCAAGGCATGTCAGGGCTGGCTGGTGTGTTGTTGATGTACATGGATGAAGAAGATGCCTTCTGGGCATTAGCTGTACTTCTGGCGGATAAGAAGTATGCAATGCATGGATTATATATTGAAGGATTTCCCAAATTAACAAGATTCCTTGAACATCATGACAGGATACTTACAAAGTTTATGCCAAAATTAAAACAACACTTCGACAAGTTTGGTTTAGATGCTATCTTGTATTCGCTCAAGTGGTTTTTTGTGTGTTTCGTGGAAAGAGTGCCGTTCAGTCTGTGCCTGAGGGTCTGGGATATATATCTTTTGGATGGTGAAAGGGTGATCACAGCTATGGCCTATACAATACTCAAGCTGCATAAAAAGGCAATCATGAAACTGAATGACATGGATCTTATTGTTAATTATATACAGGTCAGTTGGTATTATAAGTTTAAAGTCTATATTTTTACGGGAAGCCTGAACTGCAAGTCGAGACGTTTATATAAGTATTCATATCCAAAAAATAGTAACTGGTAAGCCCGCGCAGGGAAAACTTTTATGTCTCGGTAGTGAACCTTTAATACCTAACGTTCGATCATATAATATAATCGTCGAGGCGGGTCGTCGCCCCCCGGGCACAGTCAGATTTTAAAATTACTTCATCTTAAATTTTAGTCAGTGATTGTGGGTTGATTCACGCTGTGAAAGTTTGCAGGTGATTAATTTGACTTTTTAAATTTGTTTTTGTTTTCTCAATTCTACAGGTTAAGTTACACAAGGACTTTGGTTACGAGGACGATATTGTGATCAGTAGTCTTGAACGGTCCATGGACGAGTTGAAGCGGGCGAAGCTCGACTACCCGGGCCCGCCGCCACCCATCGAGCTACCGAAACGACAACTGGGCGTGTTCATCGAGCCGGACAAGAAATCCAAGATTGGCCAACGTGCAGAAAAATTTTCTGAGACTGAAAAACAAACGAGAGCAACTGTGATATTAAGGTAATGGTTTAATAATCTTCTTTTAATTTTGATCACTTATTAAGGGTTTATTCTACTCAAATCACCCAGTTCAGATCACCCAGATGATTTGATTCTGAGGTGATCAAAGTGGAATAAATTGTTCCACTCAAATCACCCAGGTGTTTTGATTCCAAGGTGATCAGAGTGGAATAAATTGTTCCACTCAAATCACCCAGCCCATCATCCATCTCACATCACCCATCTCAAATCATCGGAATCTAATCACCTGGGTGATTTGATTCCGAGGTGATCAAAGTGGATTAAACCTTATTAAGTGGTTGGTGTAGTGGTTAGAAACTCTAGTTATCATTTAAAAGGCCGTGGGCTCGATTGTCAACGTGGTCGGCCACACTGCAGGCCTAGCGCGGTGGCGACGGCGGGCGCGAAATATCAAACATATGAAACCGCCGCTTGTGGCCACACTGAAGTGACTTAGGCGGGAGCCTAGCGCGACTGGCTTGAGCGAGTTAGCGGGCGTACTTTTCAAACGTTCCTATCCGCTCGTTCTGGCTACACTGCGGGCCTAGTCAACAAGCGACCGATCGCGCGGCTGGCGGGGGTATCAAATCTTTTCGGTCTTGTCGCTCGGCGTACGAGCGTCTGAAGTATTTTTTTTATAATCAAATAAGTTTTTTGGCTACTTTTTCAATTTTTAATATAAATAAAAAAAAATATTTATTTATTTAACTGTTTTTAGTTATTTTGTGCGCACCCAGCACACCATATCTTGTGTTCAACGCCTCCCATCTCAGGATTGATCTATGGTTTGCGACACCTGAAATAAGTTTTAGCGCCACCACAGCCCGCGCGTCACTGTGGCCACCCGCCGCGCCCGCCGCCGCGCCCGCGCTAGGCTCAAGTCACCGCGCGTTCACTGTGGCCAACCACAACTACGACAAATATTGCCGTATAAACTTTCGCGTTCTATTTATCAAGCATTTATCCTACCGGGATTAGAGGTAAAGTTCAATGAACAGATCTACATATCTTGGGTCTTAAGTATAATGAATGAGTGTGTATCAGTTTTTTGGATGCACATGCTACAGCTTCTGACTAGTTAGTGATCAGAAGATATTGCCTGCTTAAATACTTGGACTTGCGTGGGAACGAATTCAACCCGTAGAGGTATTTTTTCTTAGGTTAGTTGTAGAACATCCCCGGAATAAATTTCCAGCAATGATGAGACGAACAGTATTTCAGCTCTGCTAGTTTTGTTATGTATGTGATTGAGGTTAGGGTGGACTTATAACTGGGCTATTGCGGAAGGCCTCACCATTATTAGTCAGTGGCGTGCACTGAAAGCATGCAAAAATATCTGCGAGTTGTTTACGCTTTATGCTATTTGTTCGTGTTCGAGCACAAATATCCTTAAATTAACCAATATTGCCATATCGACTATAGGTACATCGAAGTGTTGAAGTGTTTGTACAGCAACGCTACCATGTCGATCCGACTACAGGACGAGAGCACGAAACCAATCCCAGCGAGCAGCGAGGCGTGAGACAGGGAGACGTTATTTCTCCGAAACTGTTCACTAACGCATTGGAGGACGTTTTCAAGCTCTTGGACTGGTACGGATTCGGCATCAACATCAATGGCGAATACATCACTCACCTTCGTTTTGCCGATGATATAGTCATTATGGCAGAGTCGCTGGAGGACCTCAATACGATGCTCAGCGACCTAAGTAGCGTTTACCAACAGGTGGGTCTTAAAATGAATATGGACAAGACGAAGATCATGTCTAATGTCCATGTTGCACCCGTACCGGTAGTTGTTGGGCACGTTACACTCGAAGTTGTTGACCACTATGTATACCTAGGACAAACTATCCAGTTAGGTCGGTCCAACTTCGACAAAGAGGTCGCCCGAAGAATCCAACTCTGATGGGCAGCGTTCGGGAAACTACGTGACATCTTCTCATCAGAAATTCCGCAGTGCCTGAAGACAAAGGTTTTTAACCAGTGTGTGTTGCCAGTGATGACATATGGTACTGAGACGTGGTCTTTAACAGCTGGCCTTTTGGAGAAGCTCAGAGTCACACAACGAGCTATAGAGAGAGCTATGCTCGGAGTTTCTTTGCGCGACAGAATCCGGAATGAGGAGATTCGCCGAAGAACCAAGGTCACTGACATAGCTCGTATAATTTGCAAGTTGAAGTGGCAGTGGGCAGGCCACATCGCTCGAAGAACCGATAACCGTTGGGGAACAAAGGTTCTCGAGTGGCGACCACGAACCGGAAGACGCAGCGTAGGCAGGCCTCCCACTAGGTGGACCGACGACATTGTTCGCGTCGCAGGCAACCGGTGGATGCAAATAGCAAATTGTCGTTCATTGTGGCGGTCTAAGGGGGAGGCCTTTGTTCAGCAGTGGACGTCTTCCGGCTGGTGATGATGATGATGATGAACCAATATATCCATTTACATTAAAATTACGTTAATTCATGTCCAAACAAAGATTTTTAAAAATTAAGACTGTTTAGAGAAATCCTAGGGTAGGCAAAGTATTTTTGTCAGTATGGAGCCGCTGAATAAACTTATTAATGTTTTCAAATGCAAATTAATATGTCTATAGTATTTGCTAGCTTATGGATATTTGAAATGGTATAATAACATACATAAAATAGGTTAAACAAGCCGAATACATTTTCTTGCCTACCCTCTCACATTAAAAACTTCATGCTAAAATTGAACTGTTCGTTTTTGTTCCAGACGCGAGAAAGCTGCGATGGATTTACAGGAGCTCCGAGTGTCGCAGAGTGACACAGTGTCAGGTAATTTGGAAGCATCTCTTGCCACTTCGCGAACCACCTCCGACGAGAGCCTTAGTTCCGATCAAGTCACGTATTTATAGTATTAGAAATCATTAGTGATACATTCTTTAATGTACTTTTAATAGAACCCAATCGAATTTACCGATTTAGAATTCATTTATGTTTAAGTGCTTTAGATGTTGGTTCATAAGCGCAGCGCAGTGTACTTTCATGTCGAAATGTAGAATATAATGCGAATACGTAGAAGTTTGTAGGCGTTAAATAGCCTTGTTAAACATTTATATTGATTTTTTTACGTGGCCTTAAGCCTGGCTGCATATGTACGTTTTACGAATTCATTTTATGTATGCGGAATTTGCATTTAGGCACTCGAAGGCATCAAATTGATGTAAAATGCGTTGCCTACCGCAAACGATCGATTTTCCCTGCATGGAATACATTCTGTACGTGTACGTTTTGATTGCAACCACGCACGTTCGGAGACCACGTGGAATTAACCAAATGACGTCATGCGGAATGAAGCTCTCGTATAAATTTTGTATGTACCGTCGTACATGTTCGAAAAATTCCGTTTCGAACCGCGTCACGCGACGTGTCTAGCAAAGAGTATTTAAACTTCTAGTGAATGTATTCTTTGATTTTTTTACATATCGTGACAATACTGACGTATATTTTCCTCAGCATCGATAAAAGCAATGCAATTTCAATTAAATCATTGCTCCCCATTGACGTGCATTCACGAAGCTGTCGTGGTAGTATACATTTTAAATAATAAAAACAAACGTGTGCGATGGACTCACGGAATTTAGAATCGGTATTTCACACACAGTAAACGAATTCGGAAAACGGACGTGTGTAGCTAGCCTGAATTGACGGACATACATACCTTACCGTACAAGCTTTCAATAATAAATTATTTGGCATGCACTGGAGTGCCTCGTATGCATGACCTTCACATAAAGATATAAAATGCTCATATTGATGCATGGTTTTCTTTTTTTTTTTTCAATACCTCAGTGCCCATTACTGTAATGGACAAACTATTGTTTTGACTAGTAAACAAGTTAGGAGTCAATAAGGCATTATTTGATCAATCAATCAGCAAGCTCCATCAGTACCTATAATTAGTATTTTTTTTACTACTCTAATGAATCAACGCAAAACCTGAAACTAGTTTATTCAGTAGGTATCGTGAACATAATTTATTACATTAATTCTATATTATTTATTTTATTATTATTTATCATGCCGCCGTCTACTCAATACAGAGGCAGTCAAGAGCTTATTAATTACTAGCGAGCGTATACAACACGCATAAATCCAGAGTTATGAACTAACAGAATAGTTATGATATAAAAAATAATAATATCATATTTAATAAAATGAAGAATATAATGCTATATTATTTATTTTTATTAATAAGAGTAAGTGGAGGTGTCTAAGGTTTTGAGTTCTTTCGTGAACGCGTTGTATAGGTGCAAGGGTAAATTTTGAAAGTGGGCATGAACGGTCAAATTCGTAGCCCGCGTAGTTTTTTCTGCGCAACTTTCTTTTCCGTAAGAACCTTCTACGAGGGATGCCTTTTAAGTTTTGTCGTTTGAAGAAAAATACAACTAGAACCTTATAGTACTTTTTATTGTTTTTCAAAGTATTCACCACGTAGCTTAATATTTATTTATTTATTTATTTTATTCTTCATGCACAATTGTACATAGGCGGACTTAATACACTTTTCGATTCGCTCAAACCAGTTATTATAACATTTATTCCACTCTAAAGTGGGGGTGTTCAAAATGGCTGACTTGAAAGCGTCGACTGCTTCTTCACCGGACTGGAACCTTTGACCACGAAGACTTTTCTTAATTTTAGGAAATGTAAAGAAATCGTTAGGGCTTAGGTCTGGACTGTATGGAGGATGGTCAAGAATTTCTACTTTTTCCTGCTTCAAATACTCAATCGTTTGACGAGCGCTGTGTGAGCTTGCGTTGTCGTGGTGCAGGATGATGCATCGCTTTGAGTTAGATTTTCGAAGTTCGGCGATGACTTGTGGTAAACAAACTGTGGTATACCACTGTGCGTTAACCGTTCTACGATCTTCAAGTGCAATAGTCGCAACATGGCCGGTTTTTTCAACGAACGTGGCCACCATCTTCTTTGAAGTGCTTCGAGAACGAACAACTTTAGTCGGCTTTGACTCGTCTTGAAAGACCCAGATTGTAGATTGTTGTTTGGAATCAGGATCGTAGGCATAGATCAGCATCAGTGAAGGCGGATTTTGGGCGTCCTTCGCGAGATTTGTCACTAACACTAGTATGTCCACGCTGGAATTCTAAATACCAGCGTTCGACAGTCCACAGACATGGGGCTTCATCACTGAACACAGATGTTAGCTCTTCAAAACACTGAAGCCGTGTCAGGCCTCTTCTAAAGTAGTACAAAATTATGGCACGAAGATTTTCCTTAGAAAGATTCATTTTCGTACGTAACCTGACAGATTCCAATCGACGCTGTGACTAAACAATAGCATTAATCCTAATACTTTCAAATGTTTTGAGATTCAAAATTTAAACACATTCGAATATAGAACAGTTCCAAATTCAAAATTGCCGGGAAATATGGAAACGACAGGACTTAAAAGGCAGGCCTCGTACAAATAGTAGAGTAGAGGATCCCGTCATGGAACGACCTTCACCGACCTGGTTTTATTTTATTTTTATTTTATTTTATTTATTTGGATAAACAAACAGTAATACAATGACATTAAACATAACATAAATATAAACGTATTAATTAAATGTACCACCAACACCGTTTACCCCTTATTAAATTACATAGTATTATGTTAGCTTAGAATGGGAAATGGGATACAAATCTTTAAATTAAAATATACATATAAATCTTTAAATTGTTAAATACAGTAGGTACGTAGTTCTTAGCGAGCTTTTATGAAAGTACATCATGATAGGCATTATTAGTATACTTATTATTTAAGTAATTTCAATAAGGCATTTTTGAAAGTACTGGGCCGCGTAGCCGCTATGTCTATAGAGTTAAACATTGAGTTAAAGGTATTAACTACTCGGTACAATGGAGAACGTTTACCAGCATTAGTACGACATCGAGCGGTATAAAAAATACGACAGGCATTACGACAGTGTGTTTTAGTAGGAATTCTATAACACAGTTTGTTAACTAGATGAGTACAATCAAATCTATTGTGGCATAAATTATACAGTATCATTGCTTCCAATTGCGAACGCCTAAGTTTTAATTTAATTAATTTATACTTATCAAGTAGTTCATCGTAAGTTGGGCGGTTACGAAAGTATTTATAATGGACACAGCGCAAGAACTTCTTCTGTACCAATTCAAGGGCTTCGATATATTTCTCATAATAAGGGTGGTTAATGGATAAAACGTATTTTATATTCAATTTAATGTCTCAATAAATATTTTGCATATGGGTTGCCTAAAACAATTCAGTCCAGGATATGATTAATTAATAATTTTAAAAAAAAGAATATTTCACCGGTTTGGTTAATAGACAAATTCCATACCAATCGAAAGTATAAAGCCTATAGAATATGAAAACGTTAGGTTGCCTTTATTTTCCAGTCACAACTCTCGGGTAGGCAGGTTTAAACAGGTAAATCGATACTAGTACTAACTTGCACCGGTCTGGTTAATGAATTAAAATTAAATGAAAATAAAGATTATTTCATTACGAACACGGTGGTATATAGGGTTGTCTGCGAAAAATCAGTCCTGAATTCCGGTTGTCGAATTTTAAAAAGTGAAATATTACTAATTAATTTCTGCGAGTGCAGTGAGCACATATTATTATTATTATTTATTAAAGATATCGGACAACAAAGATCCATTGTTAGTAAAACCTATTCTAAAACTTACGCTATGTTAGTACTTAATAACTAGTTGTGATCTGGTCCTCTGGGTGAGTTCCCAGATCAGTGGGCTGTCCGGCCTTGTTGCTATCGCATTTAGGCTGCTGCTGGGGCTGCCTCGCACCCTAGATACAAGTGACGCCGACTTTTTGCGCCAGATGGCATCAAATCCATCTGTACGCGCATTTGCAAACATAGTCGACGCACTGCAAAATTTCGGCAGTCGCAGCAGCACCCTAAATGCATTATTATATTGGACCCGCAGAGCATTGTAAGATTTCTTAGTATAACTGACCCACAGGGCCCCCGAGTACAGTGATGTGCAATACGCCTTAAAAAGCGTAACTTTCACCTCGTCTGTACATCGCGGAAACCTGTGAGCCAGCATGTTCGCTCGTACTGACAATGCTCTGCGTTCCCTCTCCATATCATCATCGTCTTTCTGGTCGTGCGTGACAATATGCCCCAGGTATTTAAACCTATCCACCCTGTTTATCTTTACACCATGTAATAATATTGGGGGTACCGTTACTGGGTTATTGGCGCCTGCCCGAAAGACGATGTATTCTGTTTTGGCACTGTTGTATTTAAGTCCATGTGCCGCCGCATACGACTCACACACGCCGAGCAATTTACGAATAGCGCTGATCGAGGGGGCCAGCAGCACCATGTCATCTGCATAACTTATGTTATTAAAGCTGACTGCATCTATAAAGCAACCGACACGAGTGCAGCTAAGCCTCTCGACCAAGGCATTTACATATAGCCCGAATAGTAAGGGCGAAGTCAAGCCTCCTTGCCTGACTCCACACTCTGACCTCCACGGCTCCGACAGTTCTCCTGCCCAGCGGACCCTGCTCTCCTGGGACAGGTACCAATATCGTAAAAGTGATGCGAGCTCTGGCGGGAACGTAGTTTTCTTTAATTTTGCCCATAATATATCATACGATATAAGATCAAATGCCTTGCTCAAATCTAAGAAACATGCATAGACAGGCGTTTGTCGATCCGTATAATACTTGACAGCATGTTTCAAACTTAATATAGCAGTGTCGGTTGACAACCCTGGCCGAAATCCATGCTGAGCATCATGTAACTCAACATGCTTGTTCAGATAAGAGTTGAGCACACTATCAAATATCTTAGCTATAATGGTAGCTAGCGATATAGGTCTATAATTTGAGCTATCCGATAGATCCCCGGTTTTACTTTTGACTATAGGCACCACCAAGGCTCGCATCAATTCTGGTGGTAGATACGAATGACTCACGCAAAGGTTAAACAATAGAGCAAGTACACGTGGTAAGTGAGTTCCAGCATACCGTAAGTGCTCGACGCTCAGTCCGTCGTGGCCGGGAGATTTGCCTCTTTTCATCTTTTTTATTCTATGGCTGATCTCATCCTCGAGAATAACAGTTAGCACAGAGGATTCTTCGAGCTGAGCGACGGTTTCCCGACTACATGGAGGCTCCAAAACCGACTTTACTGTAAATCGCGATTTGAAAAGCTCTGCTATATTTTTACAGTTAGATACTCCATCAACGCTCACAGGCATGCTGGACTTAGAGTTTAACTTTTTAGTACGTTTCCAAAAGTTTCTGAAATCCGAGCGAGAATGATATTTAGCTAACATATCCATTTTGATTTGCTCTTGATGGTTTTGACACCATTTTAATTTACCTTTAAAAATTCTACGCGTATTCATCATTGCATCAAAAATAGGACCTGTAGTTGGTTTTCCATACGAACACCAGATGTCAAAATCCAGTCTGGCATCCCTGTGAGCCTGACTTACATGTTTGTTCCAACCTGCCAGAGGTTTCCTCCGCATGTGTCCCTTTCCTGCGTACGTGGCCACGGCGGTGGTACTTAAAATATCTATAATACTTTTATACATATGATCGATTATTTCCTGATGGGCTGTATTACCGCAATACTTTCCAAAACAATTACCTAAATCTACGGGAGAAACTACATGCTCTAATTTAGAATTACACATATTTTCATAAAGACTGCACTGTTCAGCAGTTCTCTCCCCCCATAATATCTTATTACAGACAGACTGATAGATTACATGTTTCCGCTTAACGACATTAAGATTACACGTTATCATTAGTGGCAGATGGTCTGACCAATAAACATCATACTTAACGTAAACATCTGTGACACATTGTAAAGCTGCTTCAGTAACTACGCAATGGTCAAGCCACCGCTTACTCCCATGTGCTTCACTAACAAATGTGAATGTCTGTGACGTTGGCGTCTGATTTAGTCTACTCGTATCCACACAAGTCCAATTTTCCTCGGCCGAGAAATCTAAAAGTTCGCGATAAAACCGCTCACCTGGGTGCGCATTGAAGTCCCCAAGCATAAACACCGTTTCCACACCGCTATTTTCAATTATTGCACTCACGGCACTTAAGCAATCCGTAAATTCTGGTATATTATCTATGCAATTTGTGGGCATATATATACTAAACACTAAAATTGGTAGTCCTTCTGTTGTAATACGTATAGCAGCAATACGCGAATTACCGCATGGTACCACTGAGACACACTGTGCTCACAGTGCTACTGACTACTACTGTGCATCATTTTGCGAACTATAAGCCTAACTAGCTTCCGAATGACGTGTGAAGTCCGCAAACCCGTACTTGGCCAGCGTGGTTTACGATGGCCTAAGCCCCCTCATATTGAGGGGAAGCCCGTGCCCAACAGTGGGACATAAACAAGGGCTGGTATTATTCCTCTATTTTAATATTAAACTACTCCAAAATGATGCACAGCATATAAGAGTCTATCTCTATCCTTTTCATTTTCAAGAACATGCGCACTCTGCTGCTATGCTGTATCCTCTTCTATCGCATGGGATGGTTGGTTGGGACCTCTCAGTAGCACAATATGTGCTCACTGCACTCGCAGCAATTAATTAGCAATATTTCACTATTTAAAATTCGACAACCGGAATTCAGGACTGATTTTTCGCAGACAACCCTATACCACCGTGTTCGTAATAAAATAACCTTTATTTTCATATAATTTTAATTCATTAACCAGACCGGTGCAAGTTAGTACTACTATCGATTTACCTGTTTAAACCTGCCTACCCGAAAGTTGTGACTGGAAAAAAAAGGCAACATAACGTTTTCATATTCTATAGGCTTTATACTTTCGATTGGTATGGAATTTGTCTATTAACCAAACCGGTGAAATGTTTATAATTTTTTTTTTCTTAACCATTATTAATCATATTGTGGACTGAAATTTTTTAGGCAACCCATACGTATACTGCGATCATACCTATACCTACTACCTATACTGCGATCCCCTGCTAAGCGTGGGGATCATGGCACCCCCTCCTTTCTAAAGAGGAGGCCTTTTGTACACGGACGTCGTTCGGCTGCTGCTGATGATGATGGTAAGATAGCGAAAAAATACTCGAAGGAGTTACGGATACGATTTTGCTGGCCAGCAAAACTGCAACAAATTTGAAAAATCTATATTCCTAGCCAGGAATCAAGCTTGTTGATTTTGGAAAAAATAGTACACCCTATATTATTTATTACATCATCCGATATTTTCAAGGACTGTCTTTGTTTTACACTATTACTACTCGTACATTGTACAAAATGATGCCCATTTTCAAAAAATAATAAAAGAACTACTGTGAATAAAAACAAAATACGCGTTGACGTGAATGCCTCCAAAAATATCATTTAACATAATCGATAATACAGCTATTATTATAGTCGTCTATGTATATACAGTTTAAAATCTATTTACCAGTACTACATACCGTTTGACTACACTGATTTAGGTATTAGTTTCTTTTATCCAGTGTCAATGTGTAATTGGGCTCGTCGGCTTGCTGGTTGATTAGATTTAAATGATGGCATTTCCTGTTAGATATTTTATTATTTTAGGTAGGTATAGCGTTTACGATACAATTACTGCACTAGCATGTTTGATGGTATGGAGGTGGGTTTATGTCATGATTAACACAATATCAACGATCATGCAATTTAACATGGAGTTTTTAAGGTCTGAGGGGATTATCATTACGCGTGTTGTTGATGTTCGCAAATATGACGATTGGGTTTACGAAGGTACATCATGTTATAAGGATTCTTTAAATTTTCTGTGGGTGGGGCTTTATGTTTCTGAACGTGTAAATACGCTTTGATCTATGTGGCAGTCGCGTGACTATCGGCCGACTAACAGGGGCTCGAACTTGCATATTTGCAACTTCACACGCATAATATAACGCCGCGCATATAAAATGTTACACACACATAGCGTCGCACGCATATGTCACGCTCGAATAACGCCACGCGCACAAATGTCCCGCACACAAGTATCATCAAGCAGATATTAAACACTCTGATATTAAACTCCTCAGATCTTAACGCGAGCCACTCGCTTTTGCATCTTTTGAACTCTCACATAAAATGCTATGTCCACTTTAATCAAATTCACATTATTACAACTTTAACATTACTTTAATGCAGCACAAAAAACATGTCAGGTTTACCGTACCGAATCGCACTCATGCATTTTTAGATACGAGAAGTCTCTACAACTATTACCTCAAATATATATATATATATTTTAATTATTATGTTTGAAACGAATCTCTGCTCTGTACACATATATAAACATTTCTACTTTTAAGTTCTTTTTTTTGCATAAACCCACCCCTATCACCCGATTTTTTTTATGTATTAAAATCAATAGTTATAAGATTTTTATATAGTCTGCATCAGGGGACCATGAGAGCAATAAATAAATATTTTGTTTACTGACAAATTTAAGTGGTTTTAATAAAAATAATATATATCATCATATCGCTTGAAAAAAATGTTGTACATTAGGTATGTTAAACGGCACTGAACAAATTCAATTTAGTTAAGTTGTATTGGAATAAAACGAAACAGTTTTAATTTCAAAGACACTAAATTTTGTGGTTTTATTTTTAGTCTTGCCGCCCGTGGTGGTATGAGGACCACCAAACCTAAAATAAAAACATTCAAACAACATTATCCAAAACAGTAACAGTATGGTATGTTTTAGTTTCAGTTATACCTCACATACTGTGTATTAAGTAGACACAGCACACAATGTATCCTAGGTGTCGCTTTTAGTTGTATTGAAACTTCACCAAACTATTTTTGTTGTTTATCTCTGATAATTTTGCCCACTTTGGCACCAGATTAAATGTACTGTATTTCAAAAGTACCTAAAGTTTTTTATAGGTTTACTTTCAATGTCATATTTTACTTTAGTTTGAAAGTAGGTACTTCAATTTCTTTTATTATCTGTTATTAAATTATACATTACACATACATTTCCCCACACGATGTATTTTCATTACTCCTTTCCATGTCTGTGGCAGGAAAACTAAAAATTATACTGTATTTATACTGCATAACAACATTGTGTTCAATGCAAGGCAACAACCATGGGCACCATGTTCCTTGGATTAATTCGAGGAAACTTGCATGTCTATATTATCATTTACTGAATGACGAATGTTTGTACTTCAGACGTGGCTCGGGCCGAGGTTCCGTTGCGGACCTCGATGGCGTCCATGGATATACACCTGGCCTCCCCCGTCCTCTCCCCGTTCCTCGCCGACACTGCGCTAGAGACTAATAGTTACCTTGTGAATTCAAATAAATTAAAAAAACGAAGACGGTGAATATAGATTATATTTTTTTACTCCAAATGTAAATATGTAACTATTTAACAAATAAGAAAACTTGAATACGTATTTTCCTTTTTTCTTATTAGATTATGAGCAGAGGTTTGTTTTCCTACCCTTATTCACGATTCTCATAAAAATGCATGTGCGGTGCACCATCTGTAAATATATTATATTGTTTTCGCTTGATCCGTGCGTGTACTCATTATTATGTCGACGGTAAGGTAAGATTTAATCTTTATAATAAAAGCATGAATATGTCATTTTGTGTTTTATGTGCTTTATGCATTGCTATTATTTTTATGCCTATCGGTAAGTATTAGAAGATATAAATTACATTTTTACTATCTTAAGGTATCATAATAAATTCTTAGATCAAATGAAGTCTGTCACAAAGCTCTTTGTGGTACACATAATAATTTATTATTTACTAATTAATTGCATTTAATTATATTTATAGAAAGAGCTACTTACATTAACGGTGTTCTGGAAACCAATGTCATTTTCAATCCAAACGAATTTGAATTGGTTGCCGCTGTTCCCGAATCAAATCGTATCTAATTATTAGTAAGCCATCTTTTATGCCAAGGAGGCCAACATGTATGCTGTCAGCCAGCCTGATGGTAGGCAGTCACCGCTGCACACAACAATGTTTAATCATTGCTGCTTGGCGCGGCAGAATATCTGACACTGCGGTGTTACCTGCCTAAACAGTTCCTTGCACAAGGAACCTTCCACCTAGTAAAACTTTCGACGCAGTGAAATATAAATTCAATTGACATTATTTTAGAATCTGTTTTACAAAACCCTACCGATAGATAATACTATATAAGTATGTATGTACCTACATACGAGGGATGCGTTTTACGTTTTGTCGTTTGAAGAAAAAAACACAACTAGAACCTTATAGTACTTTTCATTGTTTTTCAAAATTCACCACGTAGCTTAATACACTTTTCCATTCGCTCAAACCAGTTATTATAACATTTATTCCACTCTAAGGCTGCCTGTCCACCGGAGCGGAGCGAGGCAGCGTAGCGGAGAAACGAGAAATATTAACCAATAAGATTGCACTAAGATTTTGGAGCGGAGTTTTTGTGCAATCTTATTGGTTAATATTTCTCGTTTCTCCGCTCCGCTGCCTCGCTCCGCTCCGGTGGACAGGCAGCCTAAAGTGGGGGTGTTCAAAATGTTCTGACTTGAAAGCGTCGACTACTTCTTCACCGGACTGGAACCTTTGACCACGAAGACTTTTCTTAATTTTAGGAAATGTAAAGAAATCGTTAGGGATCAGGACGTTATGGAGGATGGTCAAGAATTTCTACTTTTTCCTGCTTCAAATACTCAATCGTTTGACGAGCGCTGTGTGAGCTTGCGTTGTCGTGGTGCAGGATGATGCGTCGCTTTGAGTTAGATTTTCGAAGTTCGGCAATGACTTGTGGTAAACAAACTGTGGTATACCACTCTGCGTTAACCGTTCTACGATCTTCAAGTGCAATAGTCGCAACATGGCCGGTTTTTCCAACGAACGTCGCCACCATCTTCTTTGAAGTGCTTCGAGAACGAACAAATTTAGTTGGCTTTGGCTCGTCGTGAAAGACCCAGATTGTAGATTGTTGTTTGGAATCAGGATCGTAGGCATAGATCCAAGATTCGTCACCACTAATGATGTCGTAGACGTGATTTGACTCTCTTCGGTTGAACCTTTGCAGAGTTTGCTTACACCATCTGACGCAGGCCGCCTTGTGATCGTCGGAAAGCAGATGCGGTATCCAACGGCAAACTAGCTTTCTCACACCAAGCGCTTCATGCAAGATCTTCTGAATGGTTGTCCCTGAGATGCCTAATAGAGCCTCTATCTCTCGATACGTCACATGAGGATCTTCGAGAATTAGTTGTCTCACCGCAATGATGTTATCTTCAGTGAAGGCGGATTTTGGGCGCCCTTCGCGAGATTTGTCACTAACACTAGTATGTCCACGCTGGAATTCTAAATACCAGCGTTCGACAGTCCGCAGATATGGAGCTTCATCACTGAACACAGATGTTAGCTCTTCAAAACACTGAAGCCGTGTCAAGCCTCTTCTAAAGTTGTAGAAAATTATTGCACGAAGATTTTCCTTAGAAAGATTCATTTTCGTACGTAACCTGACAGATTCCAATCGACGCTGTGACTAAACAATAGCATTAATCAATAGCATCATCATCAGAAAGTATTAGACTTTCAACTGTTTTGAGATTCTAAATTTAAACACATTCGAATATAGAACAGTTCCAAATTCAAAATTGCCGGGAAATATGGAAACGACAGACCTTAAAAGGCAGGCCTCGTATATCCCCTTGCGATAGTGCTCTTGGATCATATATAGTATTAGCGCTTTCGATAATATTGCTAGTAATAAGAAAGTGTTGTGCTATGTATGTGTGTGTTCAAGGGCGTACCCAGAATTTGCTTAAAAGTGGGGCAAAATTAGGAAAAAATAGTTGAAGTAAATACAGTAGGTATTTACTTCAACGTATTTAATGTTTCATGTTGTAAAGTTAAATATAATGTTTTTTTTTATTAACTGACCTTACTTTATTGCAATAATAACCTACGAGGGTCTTGACTAAATCTGTATAAAACAAATTATAAATTTTTAGCTTCAAGTCTGGGCGGAGTCCCACTGTAGGTACGGCCATGTGTGTGTTATGAATGTTCCGTGGTATGTGTACGCGCGTCGGCAGAGCACAGCGGCGTGGCGGGCGGCGCGCGGTGCGACGACTCCGTGTCGGCGCTGGGGTCGCGGCGCTCGCTCGCCGACACGAGCGTCACCAGCACCGCCGACCTCAGCGTGTTCTCCAGCAGCCGCTCGCACGCGCCCGACAACTCGCTCGACACGCACAGCAATGTCAGCGACGACGCCACTGGGTCAGATGGGTGAGATGTTTTCTGTAGATGTAGGGGGGTTTCCATTCATTATGTGAGGCGAATTTGGCGATTTTTCAACCTGCTTCTTCTAGGCGAGATGTCGTAAGATTTTGCTCAACCCCCTCTCCCCTAATCTCACGTGAGAATTTTCAAAATGCGTTTTTTTATGTTAATAAGTAAATTTGTGCTTGATTGCTTGGGATAAATATTATTATATGATTTAACCATATTTTATAGTGAAGAAAGATTTATTATTTAAACTAAGTAAGTTCTCGCAATTTCACATTATTTCTTACAGAACGTAAATAAAGGTGATTTGATTTAAAAATTACGTAATATTTACTGAGAACCCCTCTCCCCGTGAGATTGGGTGAAGTTAGGCTCGACCCACTTATTCCCATAAACGCATCACGTAATTAATGGACGCCCCCTAGCCGCGTACACACACCCCACCCACCCACGCGCTTTGATGTAATAGTGGTTGTAATATCCTTTAGGGCTCTATCACCAGTCCATATGACAGTGTTAAAGTAATCTTAGTTTTACGTAGAAAATAGATGCTGATATACCTAGACAGTACGCGACAGGTCGACATGACCATCAGGGTATGAGTTGATGAGGCGCGGGGAAGGCACACACCCTATATACCCGCACATCGCCTGCGCCACCTTACGTGGGAGATGTGTGCGTGTGTGGGGTGTCCCCTCCCCGATAGCCATGTCGACCTGTCGTGTACTAAACGCAGTTTAACCCCTTCTTTCATTTCTCTTGCGAAAATTGATTACAATCAATAATACTGCTCGAATGTTTGAAAAGAGGATGGTAGACCACTCGAAGCTGTTTTGACATGTGTCACTTTATTAATTTAATTTAACGGAGAAACAACTGGCTTCTAACTTCAAACATTAACCTTTTTAGAATGCATAGCCAAGAAATAAAAGTATTTACATAAAGTACCTATATAGAAAGTGCAGTAGTACAGTATGTTCAATATTATTCTATAACACTAAGTAACAGTGTCAAAACGGTACCATTTAATTTTTGAAATATTTCTGCTAGTTTCACATGTTCAGATTCATGATTATAGGCTTCAATTATTAGTCTGGTTTGGTGCTTGTTTGTTTTGCATTTGTTATCAATCTACTCGACACTGGTGAAATCATCCTCCTCCAAAACAAAAAGAAGTACTTATTGTAAGCCAGAAGCCTACCTATGTCTGTTTGTCTATCTGTCTGTCTGTCTGTAGCTCCCCCTTCCAGCTCACTCTTTTTAAGTTCGAGATTGTTCTTAACAACATGATTCATTATATCTCTGGAGAGAACACATAATGAATTCATCTCCATATTTTAGTTTTTTAATTTTCAGTTCATGATATCTGTTAACTTTTCGCTCATCCACATCGATTAAATGACGCAGTACATGGCGTGTGCTTTGAATTTAGTTGCACTATTTTGTGGACAACATCCTTCCCTATAATAAATAATATAGCCAGAAGAGTGAATGAAATTATGTAACCGATCTAATTTAATTTTAAACACAACCATAGCGTACTCGTAAACTTAATACTACTGTATTTGAACTAACTACTGCACCTAAAAAACGTCAATTAGAGTTCAATATCATTTAGCCTCCTCCGAGAGTCAAAATAATCCTTATAGTTCAATAGTTCATGTCTATATGCAATTATTATAGGTACGAGGTATAACAGAATGTAAAAGTGTTGATGGACATTGGTAAAGATTTTCTAAATAATCCGATTCCAAGAACGTGATTAGTGATAATTGACACCTATTGACGTTTGTAAATGCGGCAGTACCGGTATGTTGCGAATAGCTTTCTATTTTCACCATCGTTTTATTTGATTTTGTGGAATCTATCTTAAATTGTACGTTTAATTCGAGCATTTGTTGATGTGTTGAAATATAGCTATCGATATTCATAGAAGTTGTTCAGTATTCAAAAAGAAAACCAATACAAAGTTCTTTTTTTATTTATTTTATACAGGTATAAAAGTATTTTTCGGTGGGAACTGCACATATTATTCTCATGCTACGACGTAGCTACAATGCGCATCCCGCAACGCAGAACCAACGCTACTACCCTACCTACACGTACCCTATTGATAGGGCGCCTGCACTCCAGTCCAGACAAAATCCGTCAACACAAAAGTCGTAGCTTGTCAAAATATGAAACCTGTATTTGGTTTGCGTTGTTATTAAATACTAGCTGACCCGCGCAGCTCCGCCCGCGCTTTAATTACATTTTGCTCCCCTTTTCTCCCTACTTCCTTGATTTATCTCTCTCCATCTCTCTCTCTTATAATAAAAATCTAATTCTATGCTATTTCTCTCCCTTCCCGCTTCGGTCCCCGTCACACTTCCCCTCTTCCTCTCCCCGTTGTCCTCTCTGAACCCTCTCCCTCCTCTCTCTTCTCCCAACTTGCTCCCTCTCACTCCCCCCCCCCTTGCTCCACCTAACTCCTCCGATCACTCACTCCATCACCCTCCCCTCTCCCTCTCTTGCACCCTCCTCTCGTTCTATATATCCTCGTCAATCATGGTATCAGCGGCATAAAATATACTTTATAACCTATTCTCAGATCTACCCGCAAAATTTCATACATATCGGTTTACCTGACTCTCGTGCACGTAACTCAGAGGTTCTCAGATTTTGTTGTGCAAGGCCTTGCGAACGTTCGACACTCGACTCTCGTGCGCGTACCTGAGAGCTTCTCTGATTTTGTTCAGCAAGGCGTTGTGAACGTTCAGGTGAAGATTCTCCCATACGACGTATTCTTGCTGCCCGTGCTTGAGAACTATGTTTAGAAAGTTGAGACCTGGCTCTCTTAGGCATTTTCAAATGTTTAAGAAAATGCTAATAGCGTGTAATATTCTAGGTCTGAAAAGAACTGTTGGTTACCCCTGAAAAAATCTGTTGGTTAGCCCTGAAAAGAACTGTTGATTAGCTCTGAGAAGAACTGTTGTTTAGCTCTGAGAAGAACTTTTGCGTAGGTGTAGTTTTAAGAAAGCAATATAAAAAAAATCGCACGACAATTTATTAGAATTCGCGCACGACCACTGCGTAGGGAGCCGACCTCGCGTTTGAGCCGCGCGGGTACCTTACTCATAGATCTAAACTCCCCTGCCGCATGCGCACCACCGCCTTGGTGACGCTCACTTCGCAACGGGCCGTGCAGCAGAAATCTTTTAATTTATAAGCAGTAATATTTTAATTTCGCCATAACTTCAAAACAAAATGTCCAATTTTAATCATTCAAAGACCAAATATTATCTACATAAACTGTACTTAATGATGAAATAATTTATTTTGATAAGGATTAATAGCATGAGTAAAATAAATACGTTTAAATGTAGTCCAAACAAAATTCAAGGTTTTTAAATAAAAAAAAATGATTGTTGGGCCTCACTCGACATAGATACGCGCGTGTGCCGCGGACTTTTTTGTAGATATTTATAAGATCTATAATTAATTAGAACATTTTATGGTTCTATCTTTTATAGTTTAGGCAGCGTACGCAAAATAAGTAACTTTTCTGGTTGATTTTTTACACCTTGTGTCCGAAAAAACCCAAATATCTTACGGAACCCTATTTTTTTTCAAAATAAAATTTAGCCTATGTTACTCGTGGATAATGTAGCTTTCGAATGGTGAAAGAATTTTTAAAAACGGTCCAGTAGTTTTTGAGCCTATTCATTACAACCAAACAAACAAAGTTTTCCTCTTTATATTAGTGTAGATGTACTGAACAACCTACAAATCCAGTTTTTTACTGAATGTAGGTTAATGCTTGTCTACGATCACGCCTGCTCAATTAGCCTTCGTTAAGTCACATGAAGAGAGATGTCATTCCCATATATTTGTCTTTTGTTTCTAATCTTTAGCGTTCCGTATTGTATAATGACAACTTGGCTAATGGGGCTGATTGTAAGTGACGATGCAACCTTGGGCAGAAGAGAACGGGCTTAATATTAACCACGCAACGTCAGGTATCGCCACGCCAGTACTGAAAGAGACCAACGTTTAGCCTTCAACTGCTAGCCACTTCTGTTAGGTGGTGGAAGTTCCTAAGTGGGATTGTTACGTTCTAATGTTAAGAGCCGAGTCAATCACACCAGTAAACAGTGAACTTTACGAGTTCAGTAGCAAACAATAATGAAAAACACCAAAGTCTTTCCTATATGAGACGAGAACCTTAATTATATAAATTTCGAGACATGGACTGTTCCGGTTAGTCAAGTAGGTTCGGGTTTTAACGCGTTGATTTTTTTATTTCAGCTCTGGAATTTGTGGGCTGAGTATACAGCGAGCCCCTTCCACCACACACTCGACGCCGAGGGGGACACCGCACCCCCCATCCGTCTCCCCCCTTTCTGATGACGTGGTGCGTATTCATGTTACTTACAACCCGCTGGCCGCGAGTCCATCTCATCTTCACCCAATCAACCACTCGAAGTACAAGGCGTACCATGAAGATCCTCATAAGCCCATTTCATTGGGATTCTATACCGCCAATGGTGCGAACAACTTTTCATCAGACAATAGAGTCCGCATACAGGTGCCATCGGAGGAGCTCCTGACGCCTGTGGTCGATTCTGGAAGAATTATCAACCAACGCTTTATTGAATCTCATTCAGAAATGTATGATCTTAAGTAATACTTTCGTAATATCTTGATTACGTTCAAATACATTTAATCACCGTTATAATAAGATTATCGACATACATCCAAACTACTGTTTGTGTTAATTCGTAATAATTATTTATATTATTATCGGGTTTAGCTATTCGATAATCGATTAGCTTCATTATTAACTTCCTATATAACTTTACTATCCATAGTTCGATATTTTTCTATTTAAATAAACGTACGTATTATAATGCTGGGTTGTCAATGTGAACTACTTATGTGCAGGAATTCGATAATTACACTTGATTCGGTAATTGTAATATTATAGGATGATATAAAGGCATGCATTTTATTTTCATTAAAAATGTTTACCCTCTGTATGATACAATCCTTGAGATATTTAGAGCATTCATTCGTTCAACTTTATAATTCAAATATATTTAATGGAGCTGATGCATGTATAAAATTGTTGATCATTAATGAAACGTAACATTTCCAGAAGTACAGTGTTACATAGAAAGACATAAGAGAATTCGACGGCTATCGCATTGTAAATAAACTGTATTTATTTATTGATATATTCATATAGTGGTATTTTTTTATATGATCTTAAATGTCTGAGGGTTTAAAATATATGGTGATCTGAATGTATAGGAGATAAAACTTAGATTCTCTTTGGTACGGCTAACCTACAGTGAGAAATGCAATAATGTCAGTTAAACTGTTATTTGAGAATATTTATTATTATTAGAATTAAGATGCCTAAAGTACCTATATCAGTGTAAATACTACGCGGTCGATATTTACGTATGTATATTAGCATTAATCTTTAGGTCTGATGGAGAATATTCAATAATTAAGTAATTGCTAGATGCCCTTATTTTTAACTATAACAATAGTTTAAATTTTTTATAAGACGTATTTTATTTAAGATTGTTTAATATAATATTATATACTGTAGGAGTTGAATGTTGGTACCTACGGAAGTACCTACTTGCTTTACAGTCAACGCTAATATTATGTATTATTTTCGTACTTTCTCGTAGTAACTTATTCGTAGTTGTTTATAGAGATTACAATAAAACACTTATAAATTATTTAATTATGTGTATACAAATATTATTACTTGTAACTTTTAGTAGGTTAACTACTTATATTTGACGGGCCTGTAAGTCTAGTGGTTAGACATTCTGGCCTCTACCCAATAAGTCGTGGGTTCGATTCCCACCAAGTTTCTGGGGTTATTTATGTGTTATTTATCTATTTATGCATGTATTTACAAACAAAGTATATAAGTATTAGTATCAGTTGTCTGGTTTCCATAGTACAGGCTCAACCTAGTTTGGAATCAGATGGCCATGCGTGGAACTGTCCCAGAATATTATTATTTCTTGAACAATTCTTGTTGTTATAGCAATGTTATTTCGAGGTCCGTCTGATGTTAGCTTTTTAATTAATACTTACATATTATTTACGCACTAGGAATGTACAAGCCTCTTAAGATTCATAATTATCTTAAACTATTAAAAAAAGTCAAACCTTCGTATCTTGCAATTCCCATGCTTTTACGGACATTAACATTTCTTCTATACATTTTATTTTTTTATTTAGTGCGTCTATTTTTATCACGTAATCAGTATCGTTAATAGATCATATTTAAACAATAAAAAGACATTTATTTTTTTGCATTTATTAAATTATCCACCACAAAATTATGAAAAAAATGTATTCACCAGACGCACGTGACATCGGCAAGCGGTGAGCATTCGTGACCATGATCATTACGCTTCCTATAGACACTTTCAATTACAGTTTTTGATATTTTTATACCAAGGTGGGTAAAACCAAAAAACACGCATCCTTTTTTTTCGAATATATGCAAAATTTAAGCATTACAAAAAAAGTTAACCTTTATATTTGAGTTACCTATTGAAAATATCGGAGCACTTGAGTGATTAAACTTCAAAACACAAAGTTTTCACCTAGTCTGTATATGTATCTGAATCATTAAGTTATCTGAATAGCGTTTTACTTGTTGTTAACTTTATGAATTTAATAGAAAATGGCCGTAAACTAACTGGCTTGTAATGTTTATTGGATAAGCGCCGTGCCAGTGCGTTTAGTTACACTTGCGCTTTAGGCCCGCTGGAGCTAGTGTAATCGAACTATAAATGAGTAACGTTATGTAATGCCACCTAAATTATTTTGTCATTTATCTTAAAAATATCGTAATCTCGTGCATCTTAATAATTGGATCGTTCTATGTTCAACAAAAACTGTGCCATATAAGGAAGACAAATTAGTCATATTTTTGTATTTTATTATTTTAATAATATTTTGTGTAAATTGGCTGTAGTTGATACTCGGGGGAGAAGAAAATTAACAATACTTACGTTTAAATTTTAGAGTAAAAAAGGACTGCTATTGGAAAACTTGTATGTCATTTACTGCTACACGTAGTTCATCACATCAAGCTACATCGGTTTTTGTATCGTCAATGTCTGTAGCGACGGCATATAATTTTCCTTTTGCTCAAGTCACAAGTCGGATACAATATTTGATAACAATTAATGTTAAGGGTGATACAAATATTATTTTTAGAATTACCATAAGAAATTCTCGCTGTATTCTGTTACCAAAAGGGCATCGTCTAATTTCTTTCCGCTGTATTGAAATATCTATTTTCCATTGATGCGATTTTTGTATCCGTCCACTTATTTTTAAATAGGTGAAATTTTTGTAACTTATTCATTACTTTTCTCGGCCTATCTGTGTATTATAAAAATTAAATATTAGTTTTAAACAGCGTGTTTTCCATAAATATCTGTATGTACGCATTTTTTGGTGTATAAGTTTAATAATTATAATCTATAAAATATAAACAACCCAAAGAAGTACAATAATGTCACTCTACTCAAATTGGTTTTAATAATACTTAATATCAATCAAGTTTTTAAATAAAAATGTTACAGATAAATTTTAGGCCGGTCTTTAATATAGTCAAAGGTTTATAAATTTTTGGATAACAAATCACGAAAGATAGAGAACATTTTTACATAACATAAAAATATTGAGTTACTAGTATTATTCTTATTAATACTTTATTGTACACAGGATAACTACAACAATACATAAAATGGACCTACCTTACAAATATGATAATAAATTGAGTTTATATCATAACCTGTTATAATGTTACGCAAAACTTCAGTCACATAGACTGTTTCAAATGAATGATGACCCACTTTAAGAGTTCCTTACCTTGTCCTATTACCTTTTAGTTACGGAACCCTATAAGGACAAGGTAATAATGTAAATTACTTATACCTTTTTTTTTTTGACGTAGGGGAAATCTTCCAAAGATCCCCGGGAGCTGTGGGGCTCGACCGGGGTATGTGGGATTCTTACCCACTAAAACCCCCGCAGCTGTCGCATCGGCACATGAACAGGGGCGAACCTGGGACCTCCGTTGGGATCTGCACCAGGGTCCCCTTAGTGCCTTGCCTTTGAGCCCGCCGCCGGGGGACGCATTGTAGTCCCCCGGGTGCCATCACGGTACTCAAGGGGACGGGGGTCACAACCCCGCCGCCGTCCTCCTCGGAGTCGCCGCCGAACTCAATGGACGTCCTAAGGGCCCACACAGCGACTCCGAAGGAAATTACTTATACCTATACCAACATAGATTAATCTTTAAAATAATAATGTGAGTGCGACTTTTTGCTTTATTTCATTTACAGTTTGTACGTACACATTTTTGTCAATTATTCTAGTGGACATTTGAATGTATATCTATCATAATCTCATTCCATACGCGATCGCTGTCGTGGTAATAATAACTACTCCCACAGTCGGGTAAAATGCTTTGTAACTGAACATAGTTGTTACAGGTATTGTGATAATTCCTTAACAGCTTGTATATGGGTTATCTCAATTGGCTACAATACTTCTCTAAACTGGCACAAGATTTTGACGAAGACTTGTAAGCCGGTACCCAGTGAGGGCGTGGTGGCCTTCCAACTAATTTGACGTATGAAAAATATATAAAAGTAATATATGTGTATCTAATATTCTAATATATATAATTCTAATATATATAAATGATTTGACTGACTTGCAACTGACAAACGGACGTATTTTTTCCTATGCAGATGACACTGCACTTTTGTTCCATGGTACTCATTGGACAGAAGCCTTCGATATAGCGAGAACAGGTTTGCAGACAGTCATTAAATGGTTACAGATAAATTCACTTACATTAAACACGAGCAAGACCTCTTATATAACCTTCTCTATCAATGAGTCTTTGCAGCCTGGTGTTGAGTTTTCACTTACTGCTCATATGTGTAATAATGACAATACTAGTACTTGTAACTGTCCCCAGCTTGACAGGGTTAACTCTACAAAATATCTAGGCATAATTATTGACAAACATTTATCTTGGTACCCTCAAATTGAAGCAGTTTCAAATCGGGTAAGAAGACTCATCTGGATATTTAAACACCTTCGAAATATATCTGATAAACAACTAATTTTATATATATATACTACCCTTGTTCAGTCGATACTACTATATTGTATAACCATATGGAGAGGCACATATAAAACTAAATTTATGAGCATTGAACGCACACAAAGATCCGTTTTAAAAGTTATGTCCTTCAAAAATAGATACTACAGCACAATCAAGTTGTTTAATGAAGTAAATGTACTGACAGTTAGACAACTATATATAGTACAATGTATTCTTCAAACCCATAAGAACTTATCTGTGGATTCTAGTATATTAAAGAAGAGGCATCAGTACTCAGTGATCCGACAAAACGTAACCAGAACTGTATTCGCTTCAAAACAATTTAGTACGCAATCAATTAAAATTTACAACAAAATAAATAGACTTTTAAAAATATATACTATGACCTATCACAATTGTAAAAATACTGTCACAAAGTGGTTGAAATCTTTAACTTACGAGGAAACAGAAAAAATTCTTAACTAAACACACGCAGGCGTAAACAAACACACACATACACACACACACACATACACACACACACACACACACACACACATATACACACACCTATACACACCTACACACTTATTTATCATATTACACCGCTTTATAAGCAATATTCACTAATTTAATTTATTGATGTAAACAAAAAGATGCACTTTTTTATTTACCTACTTTTGTATTGTAATTATAGTACAAGTGTTTAGTAGATTCTAAGAAAGAGCGGGGCTCTCCTAATACAGGTTTTTCAAACTTAAAAGGAGAGTCCCAACCCCTGTAAAATTGCACTAACTTGTATTGTAAATAAATAATTTTTGATTTTTTTTTTTGTATCTTAAATTAATGCATTATAAATTATATCTAGTTGTTTGTGATCGAATACATTTCGATGTATATTATAAATCTTGTATGATATCAAATATTATTTTTTAATATTTTCCTAAATTGTATAAGCCTAAAGCAAAATTCTTAGGCTATATTATGTAAGTACCTACATAAAATGAATGGTCGTTTCTGTCTGGTAGCGCGATTGAGTGTCAGTACCTACTTCCAATATTTTTTATTAGAACAGCAGTGTGAATAGTGCCTGCACGCAGTTCGTTGTTACTCTACATGTTAGCTCAACTCTAATCGTTTTTGGTATAAGTCAATATTATCACTCACTGTTTCCTGACAAAAAGGTGGTAAACATTGAGAAACTGATATGAATGAGATTAAGATTATCTATATCTCCATCACAGACGTAGAATCAACATAAGTAGCTTGCTGCCTCTACCTGCTAAACCAATCAACGGATTTATAAGCGGTTTTCATCATCGGTTAGATAATTTCTACCTGAAGTACGTATTCGCATTACAAAAAGTTAATCTGTACCTATATAATCAAACCTTAGTAAGTTTAAATGTGAGTAAAATACAATATTTTGCAACCTAGTCTTCTATATTACACCGGTGTGAAGCTGGAGCGGGTTTCTTCTTTAAAACAGTAGATAAACGATTAACGTGATTATTTTCGTAGGGATACTTTATGGGCCAGAAAGTGACACAGGCTACTTATTACCCCAGAACAATGAACGCGATCACTCCCGTACGGCAGTGCCACGACGCGCACGTCAAGTAAAATCAAGTAGTATAAGCCCGGCGGATCTAAGTGTAAGGGGATTGCTATTACGTTTTCTGTATGGGATGAGAAGCTTATGCCTTTATTGCGTGGATTATTATGTTGAATTATTCTCATGTAAAACATACCACATGTGGACTTGTATGAACCTACTAGCAGGCGCTGCAACCTGCCATGTAAAACCAGTGGTAAAAGTTGAATCTTTAATTAATGTACCTATGTTTAAATAATATTATTTTTTATTTCTTTATATACGGTAATTTTTTAGCCAGTGCGAAAATTAGAATGTGTTATTCTTTAACGAAATTCCAATACTTAAAAACTGCATAAGTTATTCATTGTTGTAGCGGACTTTATGGTATCAATGTCACCCGCGCTGCCCGGCAAGGTTTTACCATACACCACCACCCTTTTACACGTGTATGGGTGGTACCTGCAAAACATATTTCTTTTTCTTTATTTTAAACTCCGACATGATAAAAACATTAATCGTGTTATGTATTAATGATACAGAGCCACCAAAAATAATTCCGCACTGGTTAAATAATAATTCTCCTGTATTAGGCTGTTTCTTGTCGCTAAGAAATTGCCTATGTATTTACTTATGTATGTGTATTACTGATACTTAGGTGAAAGGAATCAAATATAACAATAGAGTTCGTTCTCGATAGTCTTGGCACGGGTTTCCAAGTCTTGTCAGATCGGTATGTAGTCGAGTTGATACGATCGACCAAAACTATTACCATAGTTTCCAATATAGAAACGTCATTTATGCAGTTAATGATATACCTGCCTGATTTGTCGGTACTTGAGAGCCGTGCTAGCCATGCAGACGCCGCACTGCGGTTGATGGTATGTTTATATACGTTTAGATATGTTATGTCTCAAGCTAGATCTTAGTTAATTAATATGTGGGACTATTAAATAGTTCTTTGTGTTGTTGATGTATGTGCATTTATTATGCATTATTACTAAAAAGAGGACGCCATGGACGTTGGCCGAAGGGACTAAATCACTGAACGCATTGCTGAATATTAATATTTATTTATATTATATCCATGGTCCCTATGGACAAGTAGTAAAATAGCAATGAATAATTACAACTATGGTTAGGCGCCTAAATACCTGGAACCACGTGAACCAACTGCTTCTGGCTAATGATCGGACGACTTGAATTTATTTTTATTACTATTCGTTTGATTAAAGAATCTTCCTATTAGAGAAGAGTACCTCGTGAATCGTGTGGTAGGTATAAGATATTGATTGTGAGCGAGTTAAATACGAGTCTTATTGTAATAAGTTAAGTCTGTATAAATTTGGTATTTTAACGTTCCGTACCTAATAGGTTAAAAAAGAAACCTTATGGTGCTGTTGCACCATTATATTTTAGCAACTACTAATGGTAGTTGGGGAATAATTTCAAATTTTACCTTACCCAACCTCATAGCAAATGAAAACAAATATTTTGTTTCTATTGTCTTATCAATAGGTGTCGACATGGGGCGTCTTAAAGTGAGACTGCAATATCAAGAGGGGTGTCATAAGAATTCGGCTTTCTTGCATATATATTTTTGTTTTATGTCGTGTAGTTTAATAGTTTTTCCCTCATACTTTTATTACGTATAAAATTTCAAAAAGTATGGTACTCCCTTATGCCCGATGTCTATAGAGGGGAAAATCTAAAATAATTAAATATGCAATTCTCTAACGTAAATTACCGCGGCTGCCTTAAATACGACGTTGAACTTAACGTTGTGAAAATCCACATTTGGTTTAACGTCGAACTGACTGTTAAACTATTCGATCTAGTTATTCACTGAAAACCTTACATTCTCGGCGGTAGTGCTACGTTAGAAAAGTTAGTGAATACGAAAACGCAACTCGCCGTTGCCCGCAGCGTCGAACTCGAGGTTGTGTTGCTTTGAGAATAGCAGCAGGCCCAGCACGACTTGCAATCTTGACAGATTGGTGTGGAGTATGACGTAGTTTTCAACACCGAAACGTCAGTTCTCTATACAAAAGTGTGAAATACTACGTCATCGTGACGTCATACTCACACTTATCTATCAAGATTTGCACTTCGTGCTAAGGCTGCAGGGCAGTTATGAGTTTATTTAAATAGGTATTACAAGAATATTAGACCGATGTTTCTAAGTTTTTTAGAAATCATAAAAAACTTTGACATACAATCTTGTTAGGTAGTTACTTTTGCGGTTTGGTCTTTATGCAACCAGCTGAGGTATTTTATAAATAGCAAGCTAGCTTTAGTAATATACAGAACCATAGAACAAATTAAAGTTGACTGATTTTTTATCAACGTTCTGGTGAATCTGCACTGCAATTTCACATGAATCATTGCTTGCATCCAGTCTTTCTGATGGTCACAAAACCTTCAAGGCAGTTTTGCAAGTGTTGATGAACGTATCCGAACCTTCAATATCCGTGTTCCCTTTGTGCGATGAATCGACAAATAAAAAAAAATCTGTCGGACCACGCAGCAGGACAAGAGAAATTGTAACAAAAATTCGCTTTTTAACTTTAGACTCGAAAACTTATACTTAGGTTCATTTTATACGCGCCTTTATCCCGTCGAACAGGTTAACTTTTCATTAATTACAATCGAATCGCACACATCGACTTTATTACTAGCAAAACTGATAGGAAATTGGAATATTTTATGGAATGACAAATATAGTTTTAAAGCAATAAGTAAGTAAATATAATAGTAGTTTATGTAACTGCTGCATAATAGGGGTTATTTTTACTCTAGCGTGTGTTTACAAACCAAACCGAAGGCAAGTTTTATAATAGTACAACACGAATTTGTACAGTGTCACACACTACTTTGATCCAGAATCAAACAACCAACTGTTAAAATTTTGTAAGTACACACATCAAAAGTGTCTAGGGATCAACATATATTTTTGCAATAACGTTTCTCCTGATTGATATTAATTAAAATTTTCTTTAAGGATTCATCAAATAAAGTGTTTTCGTTTGTCACAGTAACGATAAACCAAGTACCTTTGCATTAATAAAGAAATTTGCCATTTTCCTAATAAAGGGATTTTTGACATTTGAACCACTAACACAAAAGTTCGAAAAAAAGACTGAAATAACAGTTTTCTTTAAAATTTTATTGGGTAACTTAAACAATTAATAATCCGTGTTTCTACCGCGAACAACACTAACAACACAAGAACATCGGTTTGGCATACTCAAAATGAGTTCATCCAAATCACGCTGTGGAATGGCCGCCCATGTTCGTTGCAACAACAAAAAAAGGTCTTCTTGCGACTGGATACCCTCCATATTCGGCAGAGCTCTTCTCTGTAGCATATCCCATGCATGCTCAATCGGGTTCAAGTCTGGCGACTGAGCAGGCCAGGGCAGGACATTGATGTTAGCTGCGGCGAGAGTCTGTCTTACAACTCTTGCGGTGTGCGGTCGTGCATTATCATGCATTAACTGAAATAAGGGACCGATTTGCACTTGTAGAGGAACGATGACGTCTGATACAATCGTCTCAGCATAAATTTGAGCGTTGAGGTTGCCTCTGATCCAAATCAACTCAGTTCTTCCGCCGATCCAAATACCCGCCCATACCATGATGGTTCCACCACTATAAGGATGGACTTCCTGGCAGGATTTTAATCGCTGTTGGCGTCCAGGGGTTCTCCAGTGTCGTATACGTCTTGTATCCGGTTCCATACCAAAACGAGACTCATCAGAAAAGCACACGAAACGCCATTGTTCTTCTGCCCAATTTCTGTGTTCAAGAGCCCATTGATATCGAATCCTACGATTGTGCATTGCTATAGGTGGTACCCGTAGCGGTCTTCGGGAATGAAGGTTCACTTCATGCAAGCGGTTTCTGACTGTTTGGTCGCTAATTAAGTTCCCTGAAGAGTGATGAAGCCTCACGGCTAACATCATGGCAGTTATTGTTGGAGCTCTTCGAGTTAAGATTTGAATATATCGGTCTTGTCTCCGTGTGGTGCAGCGATACCGTCCTCCATGGCGCTCAGCCACGGTACCAGTGCTTCGGTAACGTGTCCAAAGTCGACTGATAACACTCTGACTTGTATTCAGAGCTAAAGCCACAGTACGTTGCCGGGAACCAGCTTCTATCATTCCCACGGCTCTGAGCATTTCTTCCCTGCTTAAATGACGTCGCCGCTCCATAATAACGTTGGTTTTAATCAGTAGTAGGGAAACAGTAGCACTAATAATGTCTTCAATGCGTTGTATGTTTTTATAGGGAAAATATTGACAGCTGATTTTCATCTTTTACTCGAATTTGATTCACAGTTCCTGATTCAAATTATGAAATGCACCAAAAAGGATCCATATAAATTTATAAAATCATAAATTTATTACAAAGCCACATCTCAATCTCAAGAAATCCGCTTAAAAATGCTTGATCCCTAGACACTTTTGATGTGTGTAGATTAAAGATGCGCGACTATGAATGATTTCATTCGAATTATTCGAATATAAAAATCATTCGACTTATTCGAATGATTCAAGAAGTTAGTAACTAATTTGATACTTACTCGACTTTGATTATTCGCCCATTATTCGATAGGCATATGTGATTTGATAGGCACTCTGACATTATTCGTTCCGTGACCGGAACGGCAAATAATTAATTCATATTTCATTCAAAAACTGTCGACTGACTCGCGAACAATCTAGTTCAAGCGCCGTTAGTAGGTAATTACTAATTAGTAGTGGTTATTCGACTATGAACATTAGTATATTACTAATATTTAAGTCGAATGCGTACATTAGTAGTTGTAGATTATTCGAATCGTCGAATTAGTAACAGTCGCGCATCTAAAGTAGATTACTCAAACTCAGAAATAGTTTATTTCAAATAGGCTTAACGCTAGCACTTTTGAAAGGTCATGTTTTTTTTAAAAAAAAAAAAGCTACCACCGGATCACAACGCGGCCTCAACTGAGAAGATCCGGCAAGAAACTCAGCGGGCTTGTCATTTTTTTACTTTTTTTTTTATAATAGTGTGTCATGTTACAATTAGATCAGAGCGACAGTGTGTCTTGCCGTTCAAAAGATCAAATAAGACAGAAAAAAATAATAAAATACGACGAAAGTACAACAAACTAAAAAGCCAAAGGGATAGTAGTCGGACCAGTCCCCCCAAGCAGCACCCGCGCACGCATTACTTCTGTTGTCACAATTTTATTAAGGTTGTTCCAAGGTTTTAAGAGTAAATAAATTGATTGATTGACTTTATCTAAACTCATGACATACAATTTTAAACTACCAAACTACAATACATAAACTAATAATAAAAAAAAATTACCGTCTTCAATATCACTGAAAAGTATAAAATTATTTAAATATTATAAAAGTTGGTGTTAGCGTAGGGTAAGCGGGCCCAACGCGGGTATGCTAACGACGGAAGTCCTAAAAACCACAATTTTATAGAAGTACAGTAACAAATTGTACGTCATTTGAAAGGATATTTATTTGGCATGAATATACAACATCAGTTTTTAAGATTGGTAGTGAGATTTTTATACAATAAATAAACAACAAAAGGTCTTCTAAAACCCGCTTTGCCCAGACATGGGCCTAAAGTGGGTAGGTGCTTTGGGCAAAGGGGGTAATTTCAAAATTAAATACAAAACATATAATTAAAGCAAATATTTAATGTCAAAAATGTAACAGAAACCATGTACTATTTTAATCTTTACAAAACAGTACTTACATGTAAATAAAATTTAACAGGTATTAAATGTACTAACCTATACTTTTAAAATGTTTCATTACTTTGGAATTGGAACACGTATCATCCTTCGATCATAATATAATAGTCTAAGGTATCATCATTAACTTTCTTAAATATTACTAAGACATATTATTAATTATAGTCTCTTAAGCAGTCTTTACAGTTATTTTAGATCTTAGAGATCTTAGATCAATACAAATGTAGTAACAGTAAACTTATCTGTTTAATTAAACTTCAATAAGGATTAACAACAAAGTATCATCTAATCATTGATGAAAAATAATATTATAACTATTTAGTGTCAAGATGATGTTGTTGCAGGTGGCTACCCACTTTGCCCTACCCGCTTTGCCTAAACACACTCGTTTCAAATTGACAAAATATAACCTTGAAATACGAGCGGGAACTTGAATGATTCCGATCTCATTGCAATGCTAAATAAAGGTGAAAATACATGGTAAGACTATTAACTAGTGTTATGGACAGGTATTCGACTAATCACATAACATTTACCTTGAATTTTTTTAGTAAAAACACCAAAAAACTTTGATTGCACACTAAAAATCATCCTCTTCACAGTGCCGCTTGCTCGTGACCAGTTGAAACTCGTTGGCATTCGGTCACTCGCGGCGCACGCACACATTCACAATTATGTTTCAAATAATGATATACAAACGCCTACCTGCTTTGGGCAGCCTACCCGCTTTTGGCCTGGTTACCCTACCTGCTGTGTATATTCTGCACCAACTTCAATAATATTTAAATTATTTTATACTTTTCAGTGATATTGAAGTCGGTTCAATGTTTTTTAAAAGATTTTATTTTATACTTTTCAGTGATATTTCCTTTTACCGTTTTCGATGGTTCAATCTTTATGATTGAAATAAAGATTGAACCATCGAAGACGGTAAAATGATCTAGGTAGATTATGATCACTTCATTGTCTACATAGTTTTACATAATTCATGTTTCTTCAGAAACAATTTATCCGGTCATAATGAAATTTGAATGGAATCATCATAGTAGTTTACTCTCTCAAATAAAAAATGAATCATCGAAATCGGTTCATATTTGTCAGAGTAATGTAATGGAGAAAGTCAGTTTTATGGTTTTTACCAGATAAATTCATCCACATCGTTCATGGTCCTCCAGGAAGTTCTTATCCGGTTGTGATAAAATGTATACAGATTCATTACAGTGGTTCCTTCTTTCAAATAAAAAAGAATCATCAAAATCGGTATATATTTGCCAGAGTTATGACCATTTTTGTCCTTAAAAAGCGACATAAAGTCATCTTTTAAGCCTTCCTGCAGGTATCCTGCGCAGTCGCCATTCTTGTTTTTACAGGAAATACTTATTCGTAAGCGATAATATTTTAATGGGACCCAATCAACGGATTGAAGAATGGATGGAAGAAAGATTTTTTGAAATCGGTTCATAATTGCCAGAGTTATGCGCGAACATACATAAAAATACACACACACGCAGACATGCAGACGAATTGAGAACCTCCTCCTTTTTGAAGTCGGTTAAAAAGCAGATAATATTATGGCGCTCAATTTATTCAAATAACTCCTATGCGCACACGTACAACTGCGTCCCATATAAGACGAAAGTATCGTGGCCTAAGTACCTACTAGATGACATCGCGGCCTACTAGATCTGCTAAAAACATATAGCAATAGAAAAAATATATTTTGCGTCATTGTTTTGTTCAGGAGACCTGTACCGTAAAAAAACCATTTTAGTTTTTTTAAAGAGGCATGTGAATTAAGTGTGTCATTAGAGTACTGGTTTTGAGTTCATAATTTGAATACTACTATATGAGTGTAGTTAAGGTTTTTGTAACAGACCTCTATTTGGCCATAGATCTAGGAGTACCTAACTGTATTAAATAACGTCGTTCCATCAGTTGATAGGTATATTTATAAAACACTACACTTTGCTTATTATTATAATTATTATGACAATTTAACTCGGTACAAGTTGGCCTTAAAAGTCCCTCGGCGTCCAGATATCTCATTAATATTAATTGGCAACACATGGGGAAAGGTTAAGCTTCTAGATACCTAGACGTTATAAATCGCATTATCTTAAGGTTACCGCCACCAAAACTGTACTAAATAAACCATTTACTAAGATTTAATATTATTTCATACAAAGTTGAATCATGTTCATAGAACTAGGAGTACCTAATGCCGAAGTTAATTCATTAATGTAGCATGCGAGCATGTTTGTACATTCTAATAATTATTATTGTTAAGTTTGCAGTGAAGTGCTCTCTTGGAAAATGATGTCAGGAATAAACACTGTTCATATTAAAATTACAATAATTTTTGAAGCTATTGTTTTATTTGGACACTGTTAATTTTTTATACCCGTAGATTGAATGCTCGACGAGAGTGGAATGTTTTCACATGAATGGCAGTGATTTATTTTCAACTTTTGTATATTTGGAGCCTACATGCTCTACTGTTAATAACTTATTTTACTCGTTCAGCTCCTGCATGTTCCACTGTTAAGTATTTGTTCCCGTGCAGCTCCTACATGTTCCACTGTCAAGTATTTGTACTCGTGCAGCTCCTACGTGTTCCACTGTTAAGTATTTGTTCCCGTGCAGATCCTACATGTTCCACTGTCAAGTATTTGTACCCGTGCAGCTCCTGCATGTTCCACTGTTAAGTATTTGTATCCTTGCAGATCTTACATTCTGTATTACGTAACTGGTGAAGGCAATCTAGTTGTACTATGTTGGTAGACTACCGAGGCCTAAAACCAAAAGGTAGCCATAGCAGTAAAGGCAGGTGACGGGGGAAATAAAACACGGTACTATAGAGATTGTAAATGTATTTTTTAATAAAGTAGGTAAGTAACTAAAATAAAAACTCAATACGCATAACTCATAATACTTAGAATATTTTGACTTTTATTTAATTAACTAGCTGACCCGCGTAATCCGTTAACACTCCAATATCCGGTCAAATATTTATAATTTTATTTTTTTCCATTTCCCTCTAACTCTCTTTCTCTACTCTTCTTTTTTCTCTGCCTCAATATTTCACTATCTCTGTCATACGTCTTTTCTAACCCCCCCCCCCCCCCCCCCAATGAAACTTATACTCTTCCCTAAGTTGAGCGATAGTAATTGAGAAATAGGACAAACCTATATACATACACTCCTGTTTAGTACATTTTCTGAGATGCCCATAGACTTAAATAGTACCTATTAGATCATACAAGTTGAATAATAACCATAATAAGTAGGTTAAAACCGGCACCCACTTTTTACTTTTACTGCCTTTTAGTTCGAATGGCATTAAGCGGTCACCCATCTATGTAATGACCTTGCTTAACTAAACGCTAAACGTTGCTTAACCTGATCGATTGCCAAAGACAGATGACAATTGTCTATGAGTGTCCGTATTTATTATGATTAATAAAATCGGACCACGCGCTCATGAATTAGAACTAAGTAAACATTTTGACTTTAATCCCCTCTCCCAAGGAGTCATGCCAAGTTTCATTTGAATCCATTCAGTAGGTACTTTCGGCATGATGCGCGGCCATGATACAGACAGACAGAAATGAAAACAAAGTTAATTTGGTTTCGGTATTGAATATAGTGTCCTCCAAATTTTTTTTCAATATATCTTCAATGTACAGAATTGGACCTACCTATATTACAGTTTTGTTATAAGTATAGATGGTGTGCTGTGGTTTTGAACAAAACAAAATTTTAAATTAATTGTAATACATAATTTAAGAACAATTAGGAACTTCGTTGGTATTGTTTACACTTTAATATCTATATACATATACATAATTGTGTATAGAAGATATTTTACTTATAGTCTCATTATAAATTATACTTTTTGCGTTAAATTATATTTCAAAAGTAGTCCAAAGTATATTCAAATACTCTTATCTAAGTGACAATATTGTAAAAAAGTAGATATCAATATCTAAAAACTTTGGTCACTATTCTAGATCGTAATAGACAAGGCCCCTTCATTGATATTTTTGTCTATTTATCACAAGATAGCATGTACTTATCGATATTACAGGTGCATCTGTAAAATATTTCTACTTAAAATTAAATGCTATTTGTTGCAATTTAAATTCACTTTTTCAGTTATAAAATACATAATATACCTAGTGTCAATTTATTATTACGTGCATAATAATACCTAATAAAAAATATTATTAGGTATTTTAAGTTACAAAAGCTTATCTAGAATCACTAAATGCAAGATCCCAGTCACCAATAGGTGCAAGTCGAAATATCAATTCCATTAAAAATATTCTGATCGAGATAGTTGTTTTGTTCATTATCATTTAAACTACCAACTTAAATCGACTTTATAGATAAAAACGCAATTGAAAATTATGTCGTTGTTTAGAAATCAATACAGCGTTGATTTAAGTTAAACGCATTTACTTGTATGGGATCAGTGTTCCATTCTACCATTTCACAAAACAAACTCACATTCACCAGAAGTTCAAAACAATTGTTGGCTTAACTTAATCTAAGTACACCATCCAAAATACTCAACTCAGTTCTAGTTCGGGAATGTAACAGCAATTTTAAAATATGTACGCGTATTTATTTTTGTACTCTATGTACTTTTATCTCTGATTAGGAAGACATAAATCTTCCTAGCGTACCATCCGATCCAATGCGTGAAGTTAAAACTGCCAGAATGCTGAAGAAGCGCCATTCATTTTAGCCTTTAGGATGTTTTATAATTTCTTATTCAGGTTAATAGTGGATATGATTAGACAATGTGTTTAACTACCGATAAATTCAGGTTTGCATACCACTGCGAATCATTATAAATTAAACCATGATATTTATGAAATTATAAGGTAAAATATTTTAAATCTTCGGAACTTAGCTATCACACAAACGGATATATTATTGTTAGCCTAGTACACATCGGTAAGTTCTATACCTATCACACCTTAACACAGTAAGTATAAGTTGTTAAAAAACTGACATTTCGAGTATCGCACTAAAATGCGTTACATATTTTTTTTAAAGTAAGTATAAGTATATACATTGCTTACGACTGATAGGTTCATAGTCATCAATTCATCATCTATACTCCGCTTCAAATTAACTTATTGTAAACGATTACTTGTTGTATTAACATGGCGTGGCAGCAAAAATACATTTGTATTACAAGCCGTTTTTGTTGTCGCGTTGCATTGTCAAACAAATATATTTTTCGACCGCATTATAAAGGTAATTGTTTTCAAGTTTACTTGAAGAAGTATAAATGTAAGACATTTAACGCAGACTTCTGACATGATCGTGTACCTATTACACGTTAATGTTACAACTTACGTACCATATGTAGGTACCTAGTATGTGATGATTCGGAATTAATCTTTTTTTAGGATGTCAATTTTCTAACATTTTATATAGATTTTAGATATAATCCCGAGTTAGGTGGCGATGAGGCAGTTATTTTGGGTATAATATACCCAAGAGAGCACTTCTTGTGCCGAATATTAAGGCGAACATACCGAATATTAGAACCAAAATGTTCTTCCAAATCAGATATTTCCCGGGACCGAAGCCGATGTCCCAGAAAGTAATAATTTCGATGAACGCCGGCGCTATGAGACCGAGAATGGAAAAGCAGAAGGCGCCGATGATGCCCATGAACGGAGCAATCTTGGGCACGGCAATAGCGAGCAGCACGCACGCCGTCACCATGATGGTTCTCATGATGTAGTCAGCTAGGTCGGGCCGCTTCGTGAACTTGTCCTTGATGCCATTCCACATTATCTCGATGCACACGAAGAATTGCAGACCGAATGTGCAGTACACGGCGATTGCGATGGCCACATTGACGACTTGGGCAGCGCTGAAAGTGGTTTATTTATTAATACGATGCGAAATAAAAAGTGAAATGGGCCGAACGTACAGAGAATTCAGAAATATCTTTTTACATGCATGACATTACGCCGTAAATCTAAAATTCAATTATTTCCGGAATCACCGTCTTTTTGGTCACTATACAGCTTCACCGGACAAGAAGAGGCAGCCTTCAGTCTGAAGGGTAGGGATTGACGAGCGAAGGGCACCTCAGGGAAGCACGAACTTGGTTTGTTTGGACTCTCGCTTAAGAGAGGGCTGGCTCTACCACCGGATCATCATGCCCCCATGCGAATAGAGGCTTGACTTAATTAAATAAATCATAATTATGTACTTAATTGTACGTTTTGGGACTATTCTCATACACTTCTATTAACAGCTAGGTACAGTAGACACAACGGATCTTTGTGTGTCTGAAGTTGTCTGTAGGACATTGCGCAGTGCCTAGCTATTTTTGTGATTTTGTGTTCATAACTCAAGACTGTGCCTGCGCAATGGATCGCCAAACATAATTTTAGACACAATAAAATATATAAAAAAAAATGTGCGTGCGTGGAGTCCCTCCGCGCGGAAGAAGTGAAACTTCATTCTCGCTCAGTCGATCGGTCGGTCGGTCGATCGGTCCCTCACTCACTCACTCACTCACACACACACACTAACCAACTCAACTCAACTCTCAAACCAACTCAAACCAACTCTCAAACCAACTCTCAAACCAACTCTCAAACCATCTCAAACCAACTCTCAAACCAACTCTCAAACTAACTCTCAGACCAACTCTCAAACCAACTCTCAAACCAACTCTCAAACCAACTCTCAAACCAACTCTCAAACCAACTCAAACTAACTCTCAAACCAACTCTCAAACTAACTCTCAAATCAACACTCAAACCAACACTCAAACCAACACTCAAACCAACTCTCAAACCAACTCTCAAACCAACTCTGAAACCAACTCTCCAACCAACTCTCAAACCAACTCTCAAACCAACTCTCAAACCAACACTCAAACCAACACTCAAACCAACACTCAAACCAAAACTCAAACCAACTCTCAAACCAACTCTCAAACCAACTCTGAAACCAACTCTCAAACCAACTCTCAAACCAACTCAAACCAACTCGCAAACCAACTCTCAAACCAACACTCAAACCAACACTCAAACCAACTCTCAAACCAACACTAAAACCAACACTCAAACAACACTCAAACCAACACTTAAACCAACACTGAAACCAAGACTGAAACCAACACTCAAACTAACTCAAGCCAACTCGCCCACTCACTCAGTGACGGCGTCACATGAGCGCTTTCATAACCTTAACAAATTTACGCCTATCGCCGATCGTTTAACACTTAACGCGTTAAGGTGCTTCATTTAACGCTTGACGCGTTATGTGATAACATTTTTGGAAGTCGTATAAGAAGTTTCACTTCAAAAAATTGAACCGACTTCAATAACACTAAAAAGTATAAAATAATTTAAATATTAAAGAAGTTGGTGTTAGCGTACCTGCTGTGTATATTTGGCACCAACTTCAATAATATTTAAATTATTTTATACTTTTTAGTGTTATTGAAGTCGGTTCAATTTTTTTTTAAATATTATATTTTATACTGTTTAATGATATTTTCATACATAAAGATTGAACCATCGAACACGGTAAAATGATCTAGGTAGGTTATGACATCTTTATGATTTCACATTATCGTCTACATACTTTTACATAATTCATGTTTCTTGAGAAACTCAGAAACAATTTATCCGATCGCAATGAAATTTGCATGGAATCATCATAGTAGTTTACTCTCTCGAATAAAAAAAGAATCATCGAAATCGGTTCATATTTGTCAGAGAAATGTAAAGGAGAACATCAGTTTTATGGTTTTTACCAGATAAATTCCTCCATTTCATTCATGGTCCTCCAGGAAGTTCTTATCCGGTTGTGATAAAATTCATACAGGTTCATTACAGTGGTTTCTTCTTTCGAATAAAAAAAGAATCATTGAAATTGGTAAATATTTGCCAGAGTTATGACCATTTTTGTCCTTAAAAAGCGACATAAAGTCATCTATATAGGCTTTCCTGCAGCTTTCCTGCGCAGTCAACATTCTTGTTTATTCAGGAACTACTTATTACTAAGCAATATTTTTTTATGGGACCCAATTAACGGATTAAAGAATGGATGGAAGAAAGATTTTTTCAAATCGGTTCATAATTGCCAGAGTTATGCGCGAACATACATAGAAATATATATATATATATATACAGACGAATTGAGAACCTCCTCCTTTTTTGAAGTCGGTTAAAGAGATTCGTTGTGATTACTGTAAGTATATGCATCCAAAACTATAAATTTAACATAAAGGTGAATAATGATTGATATAATTTCTTACATGTCAGTTTTTTCGAGGTTGAGAGTGATAGAATCTGCGACTGAGTCATCATATCGTAAATAGCCGAGGAAACCTAGGAGCATGTACACTAGGCAGACGCCAGTCATGCCTTTGTTGAGCACACCGCAGATTCCGAGCATGGATCGTGGGGTTTTCATCGCGTTCTCTAGGGGCATCACCACTCCGATCGCTTCTACGGCGAAGATGCTCAGAGAAAAGAACTCGGGCCATAGCCGTGGGCTTTGGAACAACATATCTTGGATTTTTTCAGTCTTCAGGTCGCCAGTTCCGACGAGATAATAAAAGGTTATTCCGAGTCCCAGTCCCATGAACACGTTCGCAATCATGGACACGGGCGCCAGATACTTGAGATTGCGAACCCAGGACATAAATATTAGTGGTATTAAGAGGATGATTAGGACGATCCTCAATTCTAAAGGTTCTTGCACGTAGTTTTGCAGCACCTGAAAAATTTAGTAAGGCATATGTTTATGGAACAGCTAAATCGCTCTGTGGTTAACACTAATAAATTCAAGCTCTCCAACTGTCTCTTATTAGATTAATTGCGGGTATTCACGAGAATATCTCCACGTAAAAAAGGGCATGACATCAGTTACTAAGTCTCTTGAGTAATTCATCCAACTGCAATGCTCTATACGCCGGAACATAGCGATGTTGGCATACCTACTGCTGCTTTGAGGCCGAATATCTAGCACTGCGGTGTAATCATCGATCATTGCAGGAAGACCCTATCACCTATTGAGATAGGTGCCTATATAGAATAGAAATAAATTTATTTAACGACATAAAACAGCAATGTGTACCAAACACATAAACTAAAAACAATCAGTCGCTAAAAAGGAGTCCACTCAGCATTTTGCCGTAACACCTATTTGGCATCACGACGCTGGTCTTCCGTGAACACCTCCGTAGTAGTTGCATATTATGCAACTACACCGCTCTTATTGCTTAATTTATACAACACTACAACTCAAATATCAAGCAAAGACTGTCGTGGTTACGAGCGCTTCACCGTCACCACTGTATTATCAGACCCTGATCTTTTAACCAACTACTTGGCGAGATCTAACCATGGAGTTGAAATTGTTTGAGTCTTCTATGGACTAGTGTTCCTGCTACCTCCTTTCTGCTCCATCATCAGACCCTGATTACCACTTTTCTACCAACTACTCGCCGCGACCTATCCTACGGGTCCAAATTCGGTGGTTCTACATTTATTGGTGCAGAGACCTTTCCTGCTCGCTCCATCATCAGACCCTGATCACAATTTTGTTCTGTACACCACTTGCGATTTATCCAACGTGTCTAAATTCGGTGGGTCTACCTACAGAGATCCTGTGTCCATCTTCCTGCTCCATCATCAGACCTCGGTGAGGGTTACCACGTAATCTTTAATTTAGATCGAATTTTATTTTGTATTAAATTCGTGTCTTTCGGACTCTTTTTTAAACCTACCAAATTAATATCCCTCCATTGATTTGGAAAAGAGGTGATGTTGTTTAAACGGCTGAACCGATTTTTATGAAACATAGATCAGAAACATTTCGCTTAATTAAAAAAAAACCGCTCTTAAATCTGACCACTCGTTGAAGCGCGCTACGATGTCAGACAGACAGAGGGGTCAAACTTATAACAGCCCTCGTTTTTGGTTGGGGGTTAAAACGTTAAAAAGGTGACAATTGGAGAGACATTTCAAATCTCAATTAGGGCTCCCACACATAATTGCGATGCTATGCGATGCGGCGCCGCATCGCAGTAATTTGTATCGAAAATTCATTTGTTTCTGGCAGATATTTGCGATGCGATGCGAATTCGCAGTTATGTGTGGGAGCCCTTAGGTCTACGTCGTTATGTTAGAATGAAACTGTACTGTGTGACTGAACTTACGTAAATAATGCCTTCCGCCACGAGGACAGTGTATACTGAGCATGTGCCGAAGTACGTTACGAAGAGACTGATGATGATAAATATTCTGCAAGAAGAAAAACAATAATCAATGTTAAACCAGAAGAAATAAAAACATACAATTCATACAACTTCCTCATGTTGATGAGCCATTCGTCGGATGGCCATGCCGGTCCTGCACCTCTCCCGCGTCGCTTCGGTCTTCCGTCTCATCGGATTGTGAGAGTACAAGAAGAGAAAGTGCACTTGCGGCCTTTTCCACGGGGACCAAACCCCGTGGGATTTGATCCCACAACCTACGGTTTGCAAAGCAATCGGTTTTCTACTGTGCCACGGAGGCTTCAAGAACCAGTTATAAAACTCTATTGCTGGACTCACCTAAAAGCATTGGCATATCGCCGCAAACCCTGCGGCCCATTTTCTAACGCTGTTTGGCCCACTTCCGCGAAAGTCATTTGGGATCGTTTTGTTTTTGCATATAGTACATGGGCGCATTTGATCTGTGAACAAAGAAATAAGTTGTTAAATATAAATGTCTTAATTATTATTCTTTACATTATGGGTTAAAGTACTGTACATATCCATACCTACTTTTCTATTATTTCGAATAAAACGTTAGCTAACTGTGTAGGTTACCTAGCTGATAATTCGCAATGAGATTAAAAATATCTTATAAAAACGGTCAGTTGCGAGTTGTACTCGCTCACCAAGGGTTCCATACCTTCTTTGAACGTATAAAAATATTTTACTATCCGTCTAACACCTCAGATAGCCGAAAACACAACATAGCTGTTGTGTTTTCTACTAACTAACTAAGTTTGTTTGTCGAGATTTTTTAGGATTTATAAAAAAACTAAGTAGTAGTAGTAGGTACTTAGGTAGGTATTACTACAGTGTTTTTGTTCATCATACATCATTTTGTTTTTCCTGTATAGGTATAAATAAACCATCGGTATATATTAACATTTACTTGTATTATTCCGTCCGCAAAATCCTTAAATAACGGGATTTTTTTTAACATTTTTGATCATAAGCCAAAAACTACGTGTCATAAATTAAAATAAAAACTGTTTTGAAATGTGCAAATGAACCCTATACACTCGATATTTACAGTAGTCTCATTCTAAAATTTAGACGCCCCATTGAAAAGAAAAAAAACATGTTTTTTTAAAGTGAAACCTTCTTTATCGGCGTTGTGCAAAATGGAAAAAATATTAAATTCGCGTCAGGACACGTGACCTGATCGAAAATTCGTAAGACTTAGGCCTCATTTACGGAGGCCTGGAGCGTCGCGCGTCGCGTGTGGCGTGGCGTCTCGCATCTTTCTCTCACTCCTACAACGCCAATGTTTTAACTCAGTGCGGGCCGCGACGCGTGACGCCCCGCGCCTCCGTAAACGAGGCCTTAGGTGGCGCAGGGCGCTTGCGCGAATGTTCTTGTGTGTTTGTGTTACAGCGTGCCACGCGCATCCATGGATGGTGAGTGCTGATGGCTCTTTTTTTTTTTTGGGATTGATAGACGCTGTTGGCCGCAGATGGCCATTACAGCTTCACCGGACAATAGGAGGCGAGCGCTTGAAGCGCTCTAGCCTTTACGGCAGAAGTAGCGACGAGCTCAAGGGCACCTCAGGGAAACACGGCCTCAGCTTGGGCTGTCGCCTAAGAGAGGGCTGAGTTTACCACCGGTTCACAACGCGCCCCCACTGAGAAGAACCGGCAAGAAACTCAGTGGGGTGATGCACGTCGTTGAGGTCGCATACGTACGACCCTTCGGCCTCGCCGGCGAGACCGGTGTCTGATAGCTAGTGTAGCATACGGTTGTCGGGGAGGGTTCGGCGCATCCCGGTCCAATAGGATCGTCATGGGGTCAGGAGGGTCGAGCAGTACGTGCCGTGGTCTGCGGCGCGAGTCAGAAGGACTAGGGGCGTAATCGGCGGCGGCGCGGATTAAACTGTTCGCGTGACGGGACGCGGATTCAAAGTAGCGTTTCGACGCTTCTTTGAGGAACTTACGAAGGGGATCTAACTTGAAATCGGAATGCAGATCTACGTTCCGCATGTACCACGGGACACCGACGGCACGTCGGAGGAAACAATACTGGATAACCTGGAGGCTATCGATATGGGTGCGGGCGGCGTGCGCGAAAACTACACTCGCGTAAGTCATGATAGGGCGAATGCAAGCTTGACAGTCTATGTAGTTAATGTAAAATAATTGTAATAGTTCTGAAGTGTTAAATTTTTAATGTAATATAAATTGTCATGTTTGTGTACGATAGCGTATATGAATATTGTATTTTACCACAAATACACATAAATGATATTAAGTACTTTTATACTCATAATTAAAGCAATTCATGCAAAATTATTCCCTAACCATTCCAAAATATCAAAAATGCACAACATTAATATTCAAGTTTTCACTTCTGCCGGCATTCCCGGAGTGCAAACCGTTGTTTTTTTTTAATTTGCGATGAGGTTGGGCAAGTAAAATCTAAAACTATTCCGAATTTCAAATCGATAACATCACTGGTTCTTGAAGTAAAGTATAGACAGACGAAGCCGCACTATAAGGGTTCCTTTTTTACCTTTTACGTATGGAATCCTATTCACTAATGTAAGACTTTGTACACATTACATGCTATTCACACCACTTTTGTTATCATGCGAGATAGTATAGTATACGTTGTTAAAGCTACTGCGAGCGCGCTAGCGGTGTTCAAGATTCTGAGATTGTCTGTCTGTTAAAGCTACCTGGACGGTCCCTTGCACAAGGGACCTACCACTTAGGACTACTTTGTTTCGGAGACCGTTGTTGTGTAATGCATAAAACCCTTCTCAAGGTCTTGGGTGTTTTCGTACTCTGTGTTTTCAGTGACTCAAAATTAGATCAAATATAATATATAAATTATTCAAATAAAAAAAATCGTATTTTTTTTTATTTGAATGCTGTGCGGTGCACCAAACTCTAACCATGTCTTGTGTGATCACGCCTCACCAATGATGGCTTATTTATGGCACTCGCATTGCAATAATAAAAATCTATCAGATATCATAATAAGTAGCGTGGATGTAGAAAACTGAAGTGTTTAACTAAAACAAAAATAATCATTGCTAAGAAAATAAGAACAATCGCCGTCGCGTCTTATTGACATAATTTATCAATTTAAATGCTACGCACAGCAGAAGTAATATGTACTTACTACAAAGAAATTATTACATAGCACAAGCCTTATTAATTAATTATGCTATGCTGTAGGTACACGAATAAATGGATAGCATCTCTGCGCTGTTGAGTGCACTACAATCTAAAACACAGCATTAGTACACTGCTGCTTGGCGGCATAATGTCTGTTAGAGCGGTGTTTTGTACCCGGGCGGTCTATTTCACAAGGGATCTAGCAGAAATAAAGATAACTATGACTTCTTTTACATAATATTGCAGATTTTTTTATTTATTTTTAGGAAGACTTACCTACAGGCTATATAATATATTAGCCTGATAGGTAAAATAGTAGTCAGCTAAGCTAGCAGTTAGATTGTTATGTTGTCCTACCTACGACCACAGCGGCCAATATTTCACAAGATCAGTCATCTACGCATTAGATATTGTAGTGCACAAGTGCTTGCATAGACGCAAGTGCACTTTGTCTTACTTTAGGTCTCACAATCCAATATAACGGAAGACCTACACAATCAGGAAGAAGTCAGGGGCAAGTCCAACTTCTTACCTAACCATGTTACAAACCACACACTCAAGTGATTGGCTCGTATTACCATAAGTACAAACACCCTACATTATTGCTTCCACAGGATGTGAACAAGTTTACAAAGCAAGTCGTTTTTCGTTGAGCCACGAATCCTACAGCAGCCTGCTTTGATTTGACTTTTGCAGCAGTGCGTGGTGTTTATCTGCGCTAAATAACCATTGTAGTATACATGTACCTACTTGGAAGTCCACTACGGGCCTAAATGTGTGTACCTTAAGGAATACAATTCTTAAAGTATATACTTACAAGGATGTAAGAGCAGTGAGTGCACACCACGCCGACGATGATAGTGAAAATTATGCCGTTGACAAGGCCGGCGCACATGAAAGCCTTGGGCATGGCGAGGATCCCGGTGCCGAGAGACGCTTTCAGCAGATGCGTCAAGGTGTCCATGTTTCTGGAAGCAGGCAGTGTTCCCCTTGATCATATGCCACTGCGTTAAGCGCTAAGAGATCGTTTCTATTCGTGAGTTTCTTTTATTTATAATCAAAGGTAGTTTTCGTTCATAACTAAGACGACTATTATACTATCAGTATAATAGGAATATAACATTCGCATTGCATTGCACGTATTTATTATTGTATTCGCTGGGCACAAAACAACATGATTCAACAAGTAAGTAGCTACCTACCTACCTAATAATTAGGTAGGTACCTATAACATATTAGTTTTCTTAATATTAAGTGTATAACCTGTTTTATTTTCATTTCATAAATGTATGAACGCAGGCGTGATGGATAAATGGCCAGCCAAATAGGGCCAGTACGGAAGAATATGTCACATTCAACCCTAACAAATGTCTTTGGCTGGCCACCGGTCCGCCATCACGCCTGCGTGCATACATTGGCTGTTAAATTTTTTATATTGTAAAGAAAAACGGGGTATAGGTATAATCCCCGGCACGTAAGTTGTCAAGGTTTTGGCGTAGTTCGCGCAAGTGCACTTAGTTGTAACAAAACATGGTCAATATAATATATTGCAATTTTATTGCCATATTTTTAGTCATGTCATAAAAAGAAGAAAAACATAAGAATGATTGAAATATAATGAGGTGTAATAAATGAATTTTTTATAGTTAAACTTACATGAAATGTATTTTAAAATAAAATATTGTGATAAAGTAATTACTGATTGAATGCTTGACGGGCCCGTTGGTCTAGTGGTCAGACACCCTGCCTGCTAAGCGATGGGTCGTGGGTTCGATTCCCGCCAAGTGTCTGGGTGTTGTTTATCTATTTAAGTATGTATTTACAAAAAAAAAGTATATAAGTATTAGTATCAGTTGTCTGGTTTCCATAGTACAGGCTCTGCCTAGTTTGGGATCGGATGACCGTGTGTGGATTGTCCCAAGATATTATTATATTATTAGTTTTGAAAAGTCGGGATCTACTTAGAGTGATAAAATAACATTTTCAAAAACTTGTAACAAATACTTAACAAAAACAAACTGAACCATTTTAGTGCACGCAAGTTTACTCGGGAGCGAACGGGACGTTAGGCGAGTTGCGGGGAGCGAGGCTCGACCGATTAACAATAGCGCACCCGGAACGATGTTACCTTGTTCCCCGCGCCCCGCTTGATAACCAAGGAGACCTAAAAAATGACTTCTGCGCATCTAATGAATCTTGCCAAGTTACGTGCCGATGGCTGTAATACAAGCAAGTTTGATTGATCTAATAAATATACAACGTGTTACAAAATACCCCGTAAAAAATATAATTAATTATCAAAGCCAAAAATTTTGTCAACTCTAGTAAGGTTAGGTCTTTTAAATTTTTTGTCGTTCCGCGATTTAGGTAGAAATTTAGGTACATTCTGCGTAGTTTACTTTTTAATTTTACTGAAATAGGGTTTGCACATCAGTGAAAATAATAATATTTTTTTATTTATTTTTACGGGGTATTTTGTAACACGTTGTATAAATAATTATAGCAATTTTATTGGTTTACGTTTGTTAAATTTCGAATGAGATTTATCATATTATTATTTGTTTCTAATAAACGTAAGGTAGAGGTATAGTGTGTACAGTTTCATCTGTTTAAGTTGTAATTTAATTCATGCATGTATTTACTAAGGACTTTGCATTAAACAATTAAGAAACCGTATGCTAACATACCTACACATGTATCACGAACTATGTTAATTTGGCCTATTTTTAACCACCAATGATCACCTATTTGCATCCACATGTTTGCAGTGCGTCATACTTATAATGATTTCGTAGGTATACCTACAGTATACCTACATGCATATTGCATACATATGTTATCTTATTCTCTGAGTCCTTCCTGCATGATAAACGTACGTATAACATATATTATTTTTTATGGCAACAGCTATAAAATATGGCACTGTCTTTAAAAGGATAATAATATACTCGTACTTAACAGGAAATCTGTGCAGGCAATATATACCTACTATGGGTAGCAACATGTATTTAGCTATAGATAGGTTACAGAATATTTGGCCATATTAAAACGACGATGAATCGGTAACTAAATATTCTAAATAAGGAACATTGAAAAACAGCAAATAATATACCCAAATTGAATTGGATAGTGGGACTGAGCGAACTTTATCTAAAAAATAAACCAACTTACTAACAAACCTAAGTAGTCAAAGAATGTACCTATAAATATAAATGGTTAATTCAAAATCTGTTCATTAATAGACAGTCAATACTTACGAAGTTGGGTTCTCCAGTTTTCTTTCGGCAAATGGATCGAATTCTCCGGACTCTGCATCTTTGGTCATTTGGTATCTGTAAAAAGGGGAAATTACACGGAAATACTTTGTTCTCGTAGGTACTTACATTAAGTCTCAGTGAGAGATGAATACTGTTAGCTAAAGTCTCGCTAGTTTGCACCATAATAGCACCACAGTCTATAAACTATTTTATATACTGTGGTAGCACCAAGCGAATGTCGTGCCTGTCACCCAAATTTAGCAGTGTTACCAAAGACATTTACTTAGGAGTAGAATACCGGCCTTAGCGAGCAATATATTCATCGAAAACTTGTGTTACATGTAATAAGTCAGTAGACACATAATAATACGACAAATAATATTTATGAAGAAAATATGCCTATTTCTTTTCTGTGACAAAATGATTGAATTAGGCTTCAGTTTATTTTAATATAGGTACTTACTACACACAAACAAAAAGTGATGACAATTGTTGTATGAAAAAATTGCAAAGGCTGCTCTTTGGATGTGTTAAACTACATTACCATTAGTAACTACTAGTTAATGGTGTAACTATATATTTTCTCTAAAACACAAGAAATTAATTGATACGATGAGATTGAATATTCCCTTTGTGTACCTACTTACCTAGGTAGGTATCTAACTTCAAACAATCCTGCATACGGAAAGTTAGGGGCTTGGGGGCTTGGTCGATACTAAGTGTAGGTGTACGTTTAATTACCATATATTTTTGAACTTATTGTCTTCATTCTAGATAAAATTAGATAAAATACTGACCCAACAAAAGATAGTAAACATCTACAGAATAGTAAATACCCATTACGTAAATGACCTACCCATACGTAAACCTTGTTTTGTTGTATGCGTAGGTATATGTTACTGGTATTTTACTATCGGTTAATTATTAAAGTCATTCAATTAATTATTTAATGTTTCCAAGGCATAAATTGGGTACACACAGGATAATAGTGTAATATTTTAGTAACATTTGTAAGTATATTTGTAATCTATATACGGGTGTCTAAATTAATATCAATATAATCACGTACAATCTGCCTAAATCACATATCTAAGTACATAAATTATTCAATTGCATTCTGTGCAGCTGTACTCATTTTCAATGTAGTAAAAACCAGACCACGCAGTTTTGATAATAATGTGTTTAACGATGAGACATACTGAGTTACGAGTGCGATATTTCTCTGATTTCAATATTTCTCTACATTTATTATGATCAAAATTTAATTTCTGTGTCACCATTGTCTCACTGAAAAATAGATCTGCATTTGAGAACATTTTCAAGCCAGATGAATCAAGTGTCTAAAAAATGACATTTTGTGGATACGAATTCGCAAACATTATGATGCCTATGTATACATTGTAATAATACTTACTTGCTAACAATTCTCTCTTTAGTCTTCTCCTCAGGAGAGAGGAAAGTTTCCAACTCCTGGGGCGACTGTGCCGTGCCATTAGCTTCCTGCAAAGAAGTAAGTAGGTATTAATTTCATATCATTTCTATGGACCTTCCTGCACAGGGCGATTGTTGACAAAATACTTGGGTGCATACCTTGAGTTTTATTTTTATCACTCAGCTAGGTTTAAACTATGGCATATTTAATCTATCTATACTTATAATAAAACTGTAACAGGTCCAATTCTGTACATTGAATATATTATGAAAATTATATTCTATAACCGATACTGAGGCCGAAAATGCATTTTTTTTAATTTTTGTCTGTCTGTCTGTACCACGGCTGCGCATCACGCCGAAACTACTGAATGGATTCAAATGAAACTTGGCATGATTTGAGATCTTACTACGAGGTAGGACATAGGATACTTTTTATCCCGTAATCTAGCACGGTTCTTTTGGGAGAGGGGATTAAAGTCAAAATGGGTACTTGGTTATACGCTTGGTCCGATTTTATCAATTTTTCTTCATAATTATAATAAATATTAGTAAGGGAACACTCATAGAGAGTTGTTATCAAGGTTTTGTAATCGATCGGGTTAAGCAACGTTAGGTAAGGTCATTAAATCGATGGGTGACCGTTTAACGCCATTTGAACTAAACGGGTCCGTGCTTCGGAAAGCAAGTAAAAAGTGGGTCCCAGTTTTTAACCGACTATAAAAAAGGAGGTTATGTATTCGATGCGAATGTCTGTTATTAAAAGTTTAGTTAACGTAAAAATAGCGCATGCGGAGCTGCGTGGATCAGCTAGTTTAAAATATATTTAGAAGTTTCCGAAGTATGTTTTGTAGAATAAACGTGATCTGATTAAAATTTTGTTTCATTTATGGTTCTAGATATTCCAGCCTCTAATAAAATCTGTACCTATTAAAATTCATATTCTTACGAATGTTAGATTGGGGGCTATAAACGTTCCGCCTGCGAAGGAGCACCTACCATACACAGAGCGCGTACAGTTAAGTGATATTATCTAATTCTAGCAACTTTAACTACGTTGTGCGAAATCTTTGGAAAGATTACTAGAGAGCATCACAGATTTAACTAAATGCAAGTGTCGGCAGTTTTTACTATCAGGGCTGCACTATCTTGTTTGTTAGGGATTTTAATTTGTTTAGGATTATTAATCTCGAATCGATGATGTAAATAAGAAAAGGATTTCATCTGATTTCTGTGGTTCAACCTACAAGCAACCGCCAGCGGATCATATTGCATAATATATTTTCTAAGAAGTTATGACAAGTTTTACTTACGTTCACCATATTGCGGTCTTTCTTGTACACTAATAAAACGATCGCTGCCGTCTACCTGAAAAAAAGTACAAGTAATTAGTTTACAACTTTAAAATCAGGTGTCAGTAGGTACGTATCGGGTTTTAAGTCCGATTTTAAGGTCGCGTCAGAACTTTCGTATTTCACGTTTATCTATTGCGAGTCAACTCGCCTTTTCTTTACACAAAATTATTTTAATTAAGTTATTAGGTACATGTGTCGTTGTAAACAAAAGGTTGACGTTTCAAATTCTGTAAAATAGGTTCTGTATTTGAAGTTAACCATTTTACAGCTTTATCTTTGCCGGATTGACAATATTTTTTTTTTGGGGTTAGTAGACCTAGATCCTATCAAATATAGCTTAGAACCATTTCGATTAAACTAACTTTTATATAAAAGTCCGCTTTGTGGTCTGGGAGCTACGATGCCACATACAGATATACTGACAAACAGCACAGAGATATAATAATATGTGGGCGTCTACTTATTGATTATATTTACATCCGTCGGGGGTTAACGAGGGTTAACATACTAATCATGAGAAGAAATCAATTTAAATAAAGAACTTTCAGGTTTTTAAAATCCATTCTGTAAAATATAAATGCCGCTTTATTTTTTAACTTTGACGTCAGTAAGACTTAAGTGAGATACCTAACGCATGAAATTTACGAAAATCTAAAATAATTTAAATAATGTCTCGCCATATACTCAGATCATGAATAACATGAGGCGGTTGGACATTGGAAGCCACGATTATTTCAGCCACAGCCTTGGACTCGCTGCGTTCTTGTGTCTCCTTCAAATTTTCCATTTGAAATATCGATCATGAACTGACGTTATAGATTTAACAAGTTCTCTCCAATAACAAGCACCCACCGTTTAAAAATCAAGTAAGTAACTATTGTAAATACACGGTAAGGGGTACTCAGGCAATGACAAGTTTAGATAGTATTGAGACTTAGTATTTAATTAAAAACCAGTAGGTACCAACAGAATAGTAAGGTTCTATCGTTCATTAGCACGTAAGAACAGTTTAGGTAAGTTCAGGCGTTCTTAGCCTCTTAAGTGGATTATAAAAGAAGAAGCATAGTATAGGTAAGTACGCTTCTAACTAAATGTTAGATGTTTTCTTAATACCTTAATGAGTAGAAGAGAATCCTCAAGTACTTGCAGATAAGCGTGGCATTATCGGGTCCAGAAATAAATCATTTATTTTTGGAAAAGACCAATGTTTTAAAATTTTTAGACCCTTTCTGCAAGAGACCGATGACGTTGGTATCGCCGCAGTGTTTGATAGATTGACGTAAGGGCTCCCACACATAACTGCGAATTCGCATCGCATCGCAAATATTACCGAGAAACAAATGCATTTTAAATTCAAAAATTCGTTTGTTTCTCGAAGATATTTGCGATGCGAATTCGCAGTTAGGTATGTGTGGGAGCCCGAAGGTCAAGTGTTTACGCGAATGATTGAGGTTTTTGTCTTAAAAACTACCTACATCATACTCCACACTGAAGTGTCAAGACTCACATGCCACGGTTAGCCTACAGCAGGCCTAGCACGAATTGTATTCTTGACAGTTCGGTGTGGAGTATGACGTAGTATTAAACACCGAAACGTCATTCTCTTTACAAAAATATGAAATACTACGTCATAGTGACGTCATACTCACACTTATCTGTCAAGATTGGCAAATCGTGCTAAGCCTGCAGGTCGCTTACTATCACCATTGGGGTCGTTGGACGTTTGGGGTGTGGGCTCGGACGTCTATAAAGTACGACGGCGACTCAAAGGAGGACGGCGGCGGGGTTGCGTCCCTCGTCTCCGAGACCACCGTGCATGGTTGCTGAGGGGCAAAAATGCCTCCCAGCGGCGGGTCAAAAGCAAGGCACTGAGAGGTTCCTGGTGCAGATCCCACCAGAGAGCCCAAGACGACAAGTCGACGTCTCAAGTGACGATACGACAGCCGCGCGAGTTTTAGTGGGTAAGAATTCTCGGTTCCCGCAGGTCCCGGGGATCTATCGAAGGATTAGAACAAAAAGGCAAGAGCAACCCCGCGAGAACAAAAAAGGCTGCTTACTATCGAGCGAGGACGTCTCGCTTAACATAATACTGAATACAATAAAAAAAATTGTTCTTAATAGGTAAATTCCATGAACATGAAATATTTCACCATTGTGTTATTGTTATCGCCAGTCGCCACTATCGGTTGGTGGTCACAGAAACATGTGTTCCACACATTACTTGTATATAACCAGGCCCCTCGAAATAAGCAAATTATTAAATAAAATAAATGTGAATATATCTAAGTACCTAGATAAATTTTGCCTCAGCGGAAATGATGTAGTAATATTTCAGTTTTAAGTAACTGAAATATTACTTAAATTTCTTCATGTTAGATTTGTTTATTTTATTTTTTCAAGTCGATTAATATAGGATTGCTTTCGAGTTTGTTTGAAAAAAATTGGTTAGTCAGCAAGGTATTTTAAGGCTGACTGTGCGGGGTGTACACCCCGCACAGTCAGATTGACTATCATTATTTTAAAATAGGATAAAATCCCCACATGGTCGTCTGATCCCAAACCAAGCAGAAATTTTACAATGGTAATTGATAAAACCTACTTGATTTTGTAAATAAGTAAGTACATCCTACTTATTAAGATAAATTACACCTAAACACACGGGATAAACATAAATGTTCACCCACACAAATGTTTGTCCTGGGTGGGAATCGAACTCACGACCCGTTGGATAGTTTCCAGAGTCAACCCCTAGACTGACGGGCCCGTCAAATATTTATATCTTTCCGCACGACTCAAGTACTCGAAAATATGAAAAAAAAGAACATATAACCGAATTGGTAACCTCCTCCTTTTTTGAACTCCGTTAAAAACAGATGTTAATCGTTCAAAATTGACTACTGGTCAACAATATAACTATTTCAAGCTTTATCCGGAAGGTATTATTTTATAGCAAAAACCATTTTATTATTTCATAATTTTATATGAAACGCTAATAGTACCTATTAAAAGAGAAGGTTAAATAATTATTTTTACACATTGGTGAATTTAATAAAGTTTCTAGAACATAACAATAAAAAATATTTTAACACGTTGCGCGTTGTATCGAATTTAAACCCACCCTTGGTGTGTGGGAACCAAATAAAACACATTTGTACACATTAATATTGATATGATTAGTTAAATAACTTACCGAAGTATATTGAACCCTAAAACACGATAACGGTTAGAATTAATAGTAGATTTAAATTTAATCAACAACTTTGATCTCAATCATAAAATGGAGCTATGCAAAGTAATAATAAATTATTATTATTACTGGTTAAATAAACCAGTGATTGATCGTAATCCCACCTGATGATGGCAAGCGGTTATAGAGTCGCGAATACCTAATTGAGCGGACTAACTTATTAATAACACTATAAAAAATAACATAAAATTTTGAGTTATTAAAAAAAGGTGGTTAAAATTAATTTCCACGGGAACTTTCAACATAATAAATAATAAAAAAAAATTGTAAGTATCGTTCGCACTGTTTTATGCCACGTCTTTACTTACCGATAGCTTGATGACGACTGATAGCCGACATCGTCTGGTCTACATAATATATCAGTAGGTAAAAAATTCTGCTGTCTGTCACTATCCGCCAATACTTCGACGCGGAGAAGAGTTTACACGAGGAAGATATTGAATAAGTCATGATTATCCGGCTTTGGAATACGTGAATATTGTAAGCCAACATCGGTGCTGGTGTCAGAAGTTCGTTTAAATTCCCGCGATGAATACATTTGAACCTCCACGTGTCAGACACATACTTATACCAGGCGAAATTATAAAGACTTCATCATAGCAACATAGTCAATATTGAACATATTTTACTTTCCTCAGCTGTTTGCTTGTAATATTTTTAAGAAGCTTTATATTTAATAGGCTAATATACATAAGGCGCTTACAGTTCTTGGTCAAAAGTATTAGATAGGATCTTGGTGACAAAGCAGATAGTTAAGAAATATTGTATGTGGCACTGCTTCGCAAATTCATATGATAAAATTGCGGAAGGTTGTGTTTTACTCAGCGGGCGCTTAGACACTCAGTAGTTAAGCTGGTGGTTAGGTTCCCTACGGAGTCGCTGAATGTTCAGGGTGTAGGCCCTAGGACGTCCATTGAGTACGACGGCGACTCCGAGGAGGACGGCGGCGGGGTTGCGACCCCCGTCCCCGTGAGCACCGTGTCTGGTTCCAGGGGGGCTATAATGCGCCCCCCGGCGGCGGGCTCAAAGGCAAGGTACTGAGGGGCTCCTGGGTAGGTCCCACAAAAGACCACGGGGGTCCCGATGCGACAGCTGCGGGGGTTTTAGTAAGTAATAATCCCACATACCCCGATTGAGTCCCACAGATACCGGGGACCGTTTGAAGGTTTCCCCCGCGAAAAAAGATGGTTAAGCTCCCTTAGACTTCTATCGAGTACGGCGGCGACTCCGAAGAGGACTTATTAATTTTAATACAAAATTTATACAAAGGGGTGAGATGATGTTAAATACAACTTCAATATCTCTTTCTACGGGAAATAAACTTGGAATAACAAAAAAAAAAAGTGTGTTTTCATACTTCAGCCGCCAAGAGCCGGCCTTGCCAATAATAGTAGGTATAACATTATTATCTTAGCTAGTAATTATTCATATACTTAACGGAGTTTAAATGTCAAGTACTAGACCGCATTATCGTGTGTTTATTTTGATAAAATATGTATCCCAAAATATTGACCACGATGTTTTGAACCCCTAACAAAGGTCGTGTTGTGACCGAGAGGAAGACTCTCGGTTACGTACTTTAGCCCCTAAAGAAATCCAAAGCAGTGGTTGTGTATGGATATCGACATTTTTAAATGCATCCGTGAATTAATATACTTACCTATGTAATTTTAACTATTAATTAAGGGAAATTATACGTTTTAGTCATAAAACAAACCTTTAGACCTTTCACTAAAAGTTTGTTTATCACTAAAACGTATAATTTCCCTTAAAAGTTAAGTTTGTTCTGTAGTCCATTCATGCATTTCATTTCAAACCATTGAGGTATTATTTTGAAACCTACATCTATGAAACGACTTATTAACCGACTTTAAAAAAGGAGGAGGTTCTCAATTCGTCTGTATATATATTTTTTTTATGTATGTTCGCGAATAGGCAATTATGAACCGATATGAAAAAATCTTTCTTCCATCCATTCTTCAATCCATTGATTGGGTCCCATAAAAAATTATTGCTTAGTAATAAGTAGTTCCTGAAAAAACAAGAATGGTGACTGCGCACTGAGAGTTGCAGGAAAGCCTAATAGATGACTTTGAGTCGCTTTTTTAGGACAAAAATGGTCATAACTTTGGCAAATATTTACCAATTTCGATGATTATTTTTTTATTCGAAAGAAGAAACCACTGTATTGAATCTTTATGAATTTTATTACAACCGGATAAGAACTTCCTGGAGGACCATGAACGATGTGGAGGAATTTATCTGGTAAAAACCATAAAACTGATGTTCTCCATTACATTGCTCTGACAATTATGAACCGATTTAGATGATTCTTTTTTTATTCGAGAGAGTAAACTACTATGAGGATTCCATGCAAATTTCATTACGACCGGATATTTTTTTCTGAAGAAACATTAATTATGTAAAACTATGTAGACCTGTGATCATAACCTACCTAGATAATTTTTCGGTTTTCGATGGTTCAATCTTTATATATGAAAATATCACTAAAAAGTTTAAAATAAAATCTTAAAAAAAAAAAAATTGAACCGACTTCAATATCACTGAAAAGTATAAAATAATTATTTTATACTTGATGATCACTCCAACCAAAATGATCACTCTCTACCAGACCAGAAATTGTTAGGTACTGTAACTTAAAAATCTTGAGGATCTCTGACGCCTCGTTAGTAGTAGGTTAGCCAACCTACTGATAAATTACTGTACGGTTGCTTAAATGACGTCCATCATTCATTGTTGAGTTTGGTACTGTGTGCTATGTCTGTAGGTGCTCATTATGTATGTAATTCTTCATGCTATTACTAGATAGCACGACGTATAAAGTTCCTGCATCATGGTAGTTTTGAATATGCTTGCCTCGAAGGTTGTCGATTGATAAATCGTTGCTAATTAGTGCTCGTATGTAGTACTACATATTCGCAGACAGGTAATCAACGACACGTGACGTCACTATACCGGTCGTTGGCATCTTGTGTCACTTCCATGTTAGGCCCCAGGAATTAGCATATGTCTTGTTAGGTCATATCGGTTGAATATTCTGAGCTAATATGCCGTATTGTTAAAAAAAACATTAGTTTTGTTTACATACTCTTCATGTATTTATAATTCAATCGAAAACAAACAAGACACTTTAGTACCTATAGTGGTAAGTAATAGTTGTCCGAAGGAATGACATTACGTACGTTGCCAAGTCTTGTGCAGCTGAAAATGTAACGTTTATCGTATCTGCCGCCGAATATTATGGGGTGAGATACATCAGTCACCTTCGTGAACCGAGTCGATTTGTTATTCAAACCACGCGTCGGCGATCGTTTGCGGCGATACTAGGCCATTCAATGGATACACGTGTAATGTTCAGCGCCTTAAATACCGCTAAATACCTAGTAAATTTTATTAAACAAGCGTTCACGAACGTGTTTACCTCGGTCGAACCTTGCGGTACGGGTTCGGTTGGGCGGGGCTTTCAGAATTTACACCGACGCTTTTTGGCGCTTATTCCATACAACCTTGATAACAATTTTATCACTTCTTCTGGACGGTATGATATATGAAATAGAAACCAGAAGCCTCACCGCGAAAGATCCTATGTAGAAATTTAGAAATCTCTCAGGCTCGGCTAGGCAGAGAGGCAGCCTTTACAAGAGTCCGAGGAACGATTTTGGTGGAGTACAAGTGGCTACCCAAATACATACATATGATTTAGTTCATTCAGCCTACGTTCGGCGGAGAGTAGCTGAATAAAAAAACTTTCACGATACAGCGTTATATTCTTTTATTGTTTTCAGCAAGGTCTAACCTTTATGAGAAAACATTTGAACCTCATTCGATTTTGCATGTACTTATAAACAATCTATACTTATAATAAAACTGTAACAGGTCCAATTCTGTACATTGAAGATATTTTGAAAATTATATTTGGAGGGCATTTTATAACCTATACTGAGCCGAAAATGTAATTTTTTTAATTTTCTCTGTCTGTCTGTCTGTCTGTATCTCGGCTGAGCATCACGCCGAAACTACTGAATGGATTCAAATGAAACTTGGCATGATTTGAGATCTTACTACGAGGTAGGACATAGGATACTTTTTATCCCGTAATCTAGCACGGTTCTTTTGGGAGAGGGGATTAAAGTCAAAATGGGTACTTGGTTATACGCTTGGTCCGATTTTATAAATTTTTCTTCATAATTATAATAAATATTAGTAAGGGAACACTCATAGAGAGTTGTTATCAAGGTTTTGTAATCGATCGGGTTAAGCAACCTTAGCTAAGGTCATAAATAGATGGGTGACCATTTAACGCCATCTGGACTAAACTGGTCTGTGCTTCGGAGAGCAAGTAAAAAGTGGGTCCCAGTTTTTAACCGACTATAAAAAAAGAGTTTATGTATTCGATGCGAATGTCTGTTATTAAAAGTTTAGTTATCGTAAAAATAGCGCATGCGGAGCTGCGTGGGTCAGCTAGTAGTATAATAAACATGATTAGGAATATATTCGAAATGAAACTGAACATACCTAAGGAAGGTCGAAAATAATGTTGCAATGTATTGGAGTGAGGTTTGCGGGACTTTCATTTCGAAATACGTGATTGTTATTTTGTTTTCTGGTTTTACATTTCAATACAAAAGATTTTACGCTCTAATAATAGCTAACTTCAGAAAGTTAGGGTGAAACGATACAGTTGTTGGAAGCTATAGAATACAGGCAAACTTATTTTAAGAGTTAGTCAATAATTAAATGGAAGTTAAAAAGTTAATTTATGTTGCAATACAAAAACTCTCACAATTTTTTGTTTCTTCATTTCTTAATGAATACCGCATATTAGTACGTATTAATAAGTACGTATTTTTCTTTCTAGTTGCTTTACTTGTTGATTAATTTTGTACAAGTTGATGGAAGTTGAAAGGTATCAGATGAAAATAAATCCTAAATTACTGTATATTTGTATCCTGTTGACGTCAGCATATTTTACGCAAAAAAATATTGTAGCAATCACATTGTACCAACTGGACCGTCAGGGTCCAGTTGGTCTAGCGGTTAGACAACCTCGCCGCTACCTAAGCTATGGGTTCACCGGTTCGATTCCCACCTTTCGTCTGGGTGTTATTTATCTATGTATTAAGTAGTTGTCTGGTGTCACACAGTACAGGTTCTGCCTAGATTGGAAACTGACTTGTATGACCCTTCCTGGGACCTGAAACTATTATTGTTTATTTATTTCATAAATTTTTGTATTTGCTACAAATTTACAAAAGGTGGCGAAGTCTATAATAGAGCACTTTGGCGGTCCAGTATCGGTTTTGGTAGTTAACTAAATCGACCAAACTGTCAGTTTTCTCTATACATTTCACACTAGCGCCTCTAGCGGTAACTATCAATAACTAGACGAATGTACGATGAAAAACAATGAAATTAACCATTGAGATGGTGTTATTTGGAAGTAGGTTTACTAATACCTACCTATAAGTATACTAATGTTGTCAGTCAGTCTACTATAGTACATTACTAGCATTTTTTGTACGTCACATCTACGGTTGGGTAGCTGTGACGTTTTCTTTGGTGACTTCGGAGTCGCTGGACGTTCGGGGCGTGGGCCCTTAGGACGTCCATTGAATACGGCAGCGACTCCGAGGAAGACGGCGGCGGGGTTGCGACCCCCGTCCCCGTGAGCACCGTGTCAGGTTCCCGGCGGGCTCAAAGGCAAGGCACTGAGGGGCCCCTGGTGCAGATCCCACCGGAGAGCCCTGGAGTCCCCCCTCTCATGTGCCGATGCGACAGCCGCGGGGGTTTTAGTGGGTAAGAATCCCACATACCCCGGTCGAGCCCCACAGCTCCCGGGGATCTTTGGAAGACTTCCCAAAAAAAAAAAGGCGTTCAGGTGAGTACCTGATTGGTAACCGGTAGTCGATACGCCTGCCTGTAGACAGCTGCTAACTCACTGTCACTTGTCACCCGAGACATTAGTTATTAAGCCTCTGGAGCCGGTAATTTCACCAGCATTTAGTGCCCTCCACACCGGACAACAGCAATGTACACACTGCTGCTTGGCGGCAGAATATCTGACACTGCGGTGGTACCTACCTACGGGCTGGACGGTGCCTTGCACAAACTACTTACAATCTATTGAAGTAGACGTGTTGTATTTACGATCTTAGCATGCTTTTTTAAGTAACACATTCAATAAAATACCCAAAATTAGTATAAGTAGGTATATGTACATATAAATGTGTAGGTACTTTATATTATAATGAACATGATATTATAGTTCCAGTACCACCAATTTTGAGAAGTAAATAAACTTTTTTTTTTTTTGGTAAATAATATATTTAATAGTTTTTTTTTAAATAATACATACTTACTCTTAAATAACAAAACAAGATGTTTATTTTAAACCCCGACACAAAAAGGGCAGTCATTATATACTAAGTGTTATGCCTTTGTCCGTAGGATTGTAGTTCTCAAACAAATTAACAGATTTTAATGCGGTTTTTCATTTATTTGAAAACTGGTTTTAAATAAAACCACCAGGATCCACCCTCTTTTGTACCTATACCAAAGACCTCCAGACTAATCGACCTATCTACGTTATTATTTCTTGTTACCCTACGTTGTTACCTGACAACCTTTTCAGCCACTCATTTGAATTTGCATAACGTAATGTTTACCAAGATCTTGACTGAGGGCTCCCACACATAATTGCGAATTCGCATCGCATCGCAAATATCTGCGAGAAACAAATGACATTTTGTTATCGAAAATTCATTTCTTTCTCGCAGATATTTGCGATGCGATGCGAATTCGCAGTTATGTGCGGGAGCCCTGACTTGACGGATACTGAATGACGTTTGTGCGTTAGCGAATGTCCTCATTGCTCATCCTATCCTATAAAGAAATACCGAGCATTGTCCTCTCTGCCGATCTTTGAGCCACTGTTATCTGTATAGAGCAACAATTGACTCTCATTATCATTTGCTTAATGATAAAGCCCACGCGTGATAATAGATAACATTTCAATTCTATTGAGCGATGTTCTTGTGAAAGGACAAAAGGAACAAACAAATACTCGTTATTGAAGGAGATAATGAAGTGTAAGTTAACTATTTTCTTATCAAATTATAGTGTTATATTTATAAGTACATAGTGGTACGGATGTATCGGAATTACCAATACATAGGTGCGATATCTATTGTCATATTTTTTTAGCTGTTGCCAAAGAGATTTCTGATAACTACGCCGTTTTCAATCGTAAAGCGATAACCATTCAAGCCATATTTTTAACCAGAGTTAAAAAAGAGGAGGTTCTCAATTCGGCTGTATATAATATATTTTTTTATGTATATTCGCGCATAACTCTGGCAATTATGAATCGTTTTTAATATACCGATAATTGTTTCTTATACCGATAGTCCGATCCACTAAAAGGTTCCCATAAAAAAATATTACGTCCAAATAAGTAGTTCCTGAAAAAACAAGAATGGCGTGTCAGAAGCTGAAATGCCTAAAAGATACTAAGCAATATAAATGGTAACAACTCTGGCAACTATTTCCCGATTTCAATTATCCTTTTTTTATTCCAGAGAAGCAACCACTACAATGAATCTGTATGAATTTTATATTTATATTGTTCAATCAGGTCCGGGAAGTTCTTCAAAAGTATAGCTCAGTACACATGTCACATCTAATGTCACAGAATTTATCAATTAAGGAGATTTCGAACTTTGTAACTTTATGAGTTGTTCAAACTTGAAATTAAGTGCAGTTAGTGTAAAGGCAAGGCGTGCAGGCTAATCTGCATTAGATTAAAATCCGTGATGCTTATTTATCGTGTGGCATGTATAAGTGATACATCACGCGTTCTCCGCACCGTCTCCAAACAATCATGTTAAATAAATACATATTCTACTTATGTATTTTGCCGTTTTTTTTCCGGTTAAATGTCATCAAGTCATTGATAGTTTTTACGAAAGGTTCATTGTAATCATAATATGAAATAAGGAGCCTGCGGACGCATGTATGAGTAGGTACCCTTGAGTCTAGCAAATTCTTCGCTCCTTCCACAAATCAAGCCTTCTCTCACCTCGGAGTCTGGTAGGCTTAGGATACTATCACATATTGATAACCCACCGACCTGAACAAAAATTTGCAACGTCACCCTCTACCATAGGTATCTACCTACTTAGTAAAATCAGAGTATGCGCCCGAATGAACTTCTACAAACAGATAGGCATCTAAAAGACTAAAACTACTGTCAATGATACATTATATAACTCATTGTCGTATTTATAAAACATAGGTCCTTCGTGTGCGTAAAAAGTGTCGGCTATACGTAGCAAACTGGCTTGCGCAAGCTGTGCAAACATTCGTACAGAAATCATGGCACTGTGCGCTCTTCAAGACAGCGATTTCCATGGGCAAACAGCTCTAACACATGAGTTAGGTACCTAATGTTCATTTGGGCAAGCTAGGCGTTTGTGCAAACTATGTATTTGCGCGAATTATTGTATTCTACGTGTTTATCTCTTTTATATGATTCACAATCAACAACATATTGTGCGCATCCATTACATAGCTTTAATTAAAGCTATGTAATGGATGTAATGTAATGGATGGATGGATGAATGTTAACATTCATCCTAACTATTCTCTTTTCTTTGAAATAAATAGAAAAAAATACTGATAAATTAACCGAATGATTAGCATATCAAACCAGGTTAGTATACAGTAGAATCCCGATTATCCGGATCAATTAAAACCAGGGGTGTTCCGGATAATCGAAAATCCGGATAATCGATTTCAAAGACAAATCAAACCATGTTTAAGTTTTAATCAATTTTTATTTGTATAATGGGTTAACATAAGTTGTCTCAACAATAAATTAAAATAATACGAGCTATAACGGTAATAAAGTACATAATACTAAAATATATATATAAGATAAAATCGGACCAAGCGTATAACCAAGTACCCATTTTGACTTTAATCCTCTCTCCCAAAAGAACCGTGCTAGATTACGGGATAAAAAGTATCCTATGTCCTACCTCGTAGTAAGATCTCAAATCATGCCAAGTTTCGTTTCAATCCATCCAGTAGTTTCGGCGTGATGCTCAGCCGAGATACAGACAGACAGACAGACAGACAGACATCCCTATTCAATCGCCCTATCCCCTGGACTAGGAAGGTTAAGTACCTCGGAGTCACCTTGGACTCCCGCATGACTTTCGGCCCGCACATTAGGTCCGTCCGCAATCGAGCGGCTTTCGTATTAGGTCGCCTGTATCCCCTTTTCTGCAAGCGGAGTAAAATGTCGCTTAGAAATAAGTTGACATTATACAAAGATTGCATTCGCCCTATCATGACTTACGCGAGTGTAGTTTTCGCGCACGCCGCCCGCACCCATATCGATAGCCTCCAGGTTATCCAGAATCGTTTCCTCCGTCGCGCCGTCGGTGCCCCGTGGTACATGCGGAACGTAGATCTGCATTCCGATTTCAAATTAGATCCCCTTCGTAAGTTCCTCAAAGAAGCGTCGAAACGCTACTTTGAATCCGCGTCCCGTCACGCGAACAGTTTAATCCGCGCCGCCGCCGATTACGCCGCTAGTCCTTCTGACTCGCGCCGCAGACCGCGGCACGTATACTATTTTTCATTCGAAGTTCCAATGTTTACTAACATTAGAATTGTCTATGAATTGACGAACTAACTAGTGATGTGGTATCGTAGACACTTAACGAATCATAATCGATCGTTACAGTTAACCGTTACTCGTAACGACGATTTGCGTAAAGCATCATCAACAAGTGGAAGTGGAAAAAGTTTATTTAATAAAATAGACATTAATAATAATCGCTCATTCAGACAAAAAGTCCCATTATTAAAATACATATCTATGAAAGTCGTGTTAGTTACACTATTTATAACTAAAGAACGGCTGAACGATTTGGCTGAAAATTGGTGGTTAGGTAGCTTAGAACCAGGAGACGGACATAGGATATTTTTTATAAGGTTAAGCAACATAAGGCAAGGTCATTACATAGACTGATTACATTCTAAGCGTCTCCGTGCTTCAGAGGGCAAGTAAAAGATAGGCCTCGTTTTGTAACCGACTTCAAAAAGGAGGTTATGTATAAGACGAGTACCTATGTATCTAATACTATTAAAAATGTGTAATACGTATTACATAATAAGCCTATGCAGGCAACTAAAAACGTATAAAGAGCGCGGGCGGAGCTGTGCAGAACTGCTAGTATCAAAATATGTATTCAAAACACATATGTTCCGTAACTAAAAATTTAACAATAATGTGTTCATATAATAGACACATTGAAATGTTTTCCTATCGTCCAAAAATAATATTTTTGGTCATGTACATATTATGTACCTATTGTATAGAAGTTGAAAGGATTAGACGGCAATAAGAAAACAATGGGCAAACTCGGTTACAGGTAATTAACATTTGGTGTATTCGGAATCTCTGTGGTCATAAAACACGTGGGGCGGTATTATGATAAAATTTAGAATGTAGGTAGAAAAAGAACAATGTATGGGTCGATGATAGTATAACATCCAGTAGAGATGCTTTTTTAAGAGGACTCTCTTGTGGGCTGAAAATCCGCAGAAAGGTAAACGGTTAATTATAACCCATATTGGAAAAGAAGACGGATTTGTTGAAGGTAGGAAGGAGAATGGATATTACAAGCACAGAATGCTGAAGGAGATTACCACGGTGAGATGGATGCTCACAATTTTGAGAAGTGGTTTGAAAACAATTTGCTAAAAATTCCTTCTGGTACAGTCATAGTACTGGACAACGCGCCCTATCATTCGCGTCAAATAGAGAAGGTTCCTAACATGAATTGGCGAAAGTAAACCATACAAAACTGGTTGCGCGATAAATAAATTCAATTTAATGAGATGGAAATTAAAGCGGAACTAGTCGCTAAAATAGATAAACAGAAATTTAAAAAATGTACATTGACGAGTTGGCGGCATCAAAAAATATTACAGTTTTGCGCCTTCCACCGTATCACTGCGAGCTAAACCCAATAGAACATGATATGGGCACAAGTAAAGGGTTACGTGGGTAGAAATAATAAAACATTTAAAATGGAAGATGTTAAGGTAATGATGGTAATGCTGAAAGATAGTTTGGCGCGGATAGGGGCGGAACAGTGGGCAAAATGTGACCCATGTTATAAAAGAAGTAGAAAAAATGAAGTCTAGATGGAATATTGGATAGGGCAACAGACTCTGTGGTAGAACCGATTGTTATTAATGTGGGCAACTCCACTGATGACACGTCAGAATATTGTTACAGTGATGAAGAAAATAAAGAAAATTAGTAAAATATTGTTTTTATTACATTACCTAGCTGACCCACGCAGCTTCACTGTCCTAATTTTTCATTAATACTGGTAGCACTGCGTTTATAGTGTTAGTATTATAAAATTATACAAAACAAAAATAAAACAAAAATCTCGCGCCGTACACACACCTCTGAAAACTACATAACAAATATTATTGTTGGCATTTTTTTTATAATTACATTTCAATTTCTACTGAATCCATAATATTTTCACTCTCCTGTTGCTGCTCGGTATTGACGTTTTTGTTAGTAAAACGATCATTGTATAACGATTATTGTTATAATAACGGTATCGATCGTACGCGTTTTTCATAACTTCACTAACATTCCATAGACAAATAGAGTTACGAAAAAAAAACAATCACAGCTCGTGTTGACGCCGTTACCTAGTTTGTGCATTTTTTGTAAATTTTGTTAGTTTTTCCTATATAATTCATAGTTAAATGCAGTGCGAGATGGACGTGATATAGTGCTAGATAAATTGAAATAAACTTCAGCTAAATTCTGCGGAAGGTTGTCGAGAAAACATGTGAAAATGGTTTTGTTTACATGATCTGTAATTTCTAATGACCAGAACTGTACTGCTCGACCCTCCTGACCCCATGACGGTCCTATTGGACCGGGATGCGCCGACCCCTCCCCGACAACCGTATGCTACACTAGCTATCAGACACCGGTCTCGCCGGCGAGGCCGAAGGGTCGTACGTATGCGACCGCAACGACGTGCATCACCCCACTGAGTTTCTTGCCGGTTCTTCTCAGTGGGGGCGCGTTGTGAACCGGTGGTAAACTCAGCCCTCTCTTAAGCGACAGCCCAAGCCGAGGCCGTGCCTCCCTGAGGTGCCCTTGTGCTCGTCGCTACTTCTGCCGTAAAGGCTAGAGCGCTTCAAGCGCTCGCCTCCTATTGTCCGGTGAAGCTGCAATGACCATCTGCGGCTAACAGCGTCTATCATTCCCAAAAAAAAAAGACAGACAAAAATTAAAAAAATTACATATTCGGCCTCAGTATCGGTTATTAAATATATATTTCAAAATATCTTCAATGTACAGAATTGGACCTGTTACAGTTTTATTATAAGTATAGATTTTGTTCACCGTAAAAGTGTCATTACCGCACGCATTAAATCCATCATCACTACCCTGTGGATATAAACACTGTGTTGTTGGCAAAATCATCGACTAAGTATAATCGATGGAGGCCATGTTTTTTTTTATTTCTTAAAAAGTGATGTGAAGTTAAGTGAATGAAATGTAGGTAAAGTATTTCTACATAAATTCCATCACATTTGTTTTAGTATGTGAGGTCGAAAGGACATTCATATCACACAATTCAAAATATATATGTAATCTATACTACTCATGAAATAATAACTAATATCTGCGTATACTAATGTTCCAGATTAAAGAAATTTTATTTCACGCCTGATAATTTCTACTAACATGTAACGATAACTATGTACACGTATTGCGCGGAGAGCCTCCTCATGTGGCGTAATATGACAATACTAACTGCCGAACCTACAAACGCCATTTATAGTTAATCATCATTAATATATTTTTTTAAATCGGATTATTTCGACACTCGAATTCAATTAATACTTAATACTCAAATAGTGAGTAGAGATATCAATTATCTCGTATTCAATAATCGAAAATAATCATAAACGACTCCGACAGTTGAAATAAATAGATTTTAAAAAGTGACTTAATTAGAATTAAAGTTAATGGCGTTTGTGAGTGCGGCAGTAAGTATATTTTGCCGAGTGACACTGGACTGGCCTTTGAAGATCTGATTGACGATTATTTCTACTACCTACCTACGACAAGGATATCTCTTTTATTGCTACAAAAGAAGAATGAGACCTCTGTAGATAATATATAAGTAAGTAGTATATAAGTGTATATAAGTAGTAAGTAAGATAAGTAGATAAGAAGAAGACTATCAAGAAATGGTTGTAAATAAACTATTTAAATAAGCTACATAGTATTTTAAACGAAAGTAAAATTAAAAATCTATACTAAGTACTTCCACACTTTGTGTTACGCTACTTACGCTGACGTTAAAACTGATACTGTGTAACGTGAAGCCGAGTGGAGATCGCATTACCCCTCACCAAAGTAAGGAAGCCATGTTAGTTTATCTACTGTTGCTACTATTAAACCTTGTAACATGATAGAAGCGTAATTTTTACAACAAGAAAATCGATGGCGCCGTTGATACAAACCTGAACTAACAGTGAGAAGCGTGCTTGAAATTGGAGTGGTCCCGGCTGGAGTGGACCAACCATAAAAGTGTTAGTTACAATAGACTGCAGTTCATCTTGACGTGACCCGGGTAAGAAAAACACCATCTCATCTCTTCTCGTTGAGTGTCCATAAAAGGCAAATAAGGGAAAACAAGAAGAGGGGCAGGAGAGTCTTTTGCTTACCACCTGTACTGCGATCCCGAAAACGCTTGCCAAGCGTGGAGATTATTTGGAACCCCTCCCTTCTAACGTTCCTTTTGTCCAGCAGTGAACGTGTTTCGGCTGCTAATGATGATATATTAAATAATTTAAATAAACCTTAAAAATTGTTTTGTTTCACAAATTAATAAACAAATGCAAGCAAAACATCAAATTCTTGTTTTCCGGTTCCGGTTTTGCACGTAGGTTTGATAAGCGTATCTTTCGAGTCAATTGAGTAGATCTCAAATAAGCCGGTTAAAAAGAGATGACTGGCGGCAGTAGTAGCAAGTACGGTTACCCCGTAGTACGAGATGTACGGTGAAAACTAAATTGTTAACAACTGTGTTTTAAGTTTGTTGAACTTTGTAAAAAACACCAATACACTCAGAATGGGTGGTTGGCAAAAAACGCACGTGCCAAATGGTATATACCTATCTGCACTAAATACGAACAGACTTACCGTTATAGTGAAAGCACTCTAAATCAGTGGTTAGAAAACGATATTTTCTTGCTCCTGAATTCTAATAGTGGGTTAAAACGAGTCGAATAAAAGTCGTAACGGAAAATCAGTCATAAGAATTAACAAAATTTTCTTTAAGCTTTTATGGTATAACATGGCTAGAATTAATCATAATTATATTGAAAATAATGAACCGGTCAATGCGAGTTGGACTCGAACCTTCCTTTGGCACACAAAGGACAATGATGAAGGTTATGGCTATTGGAGAATGTATAACAAAGAGTTTGTTTTTAAAAGTAATGCATTGGGCGCACGCAATGTCAACACATTTTGAGCGTAGTGAAATGACATCCAAACGAGGCAATCACGAGGACGTCGATACGGAAGTCTTTTAATTATTTACACCGTTTCAGGCATATAACCTGTATTTGATCTTTTGATCCTTTGATCTTGACACAGGTCACCTAATGGGTTGATGGTCACCTAATATTTAGGTATATTAGGTACAAAGGTATCTAATATACCTAAATATTTGGTGACTATTGGTACATCTACATATGTGTTAGAGCATTATGTACTACCAAAAAAATATTGAAATCTTTTATACGGTTTATGTACTTATTAGCAGGTATTTTTTTAGATTCTGCCAACGCCTCTCAATCAAGGTAGATACGTCACAGGGCTTAAACATGTGTTCCAATTTACATCAGTAGATACGATTAATTTGATTGTAGAATGTCTTTATACTATAATATTAGTGATAATTATAACTAATTCAGTCCTTGAAATCGAATTATACTCAGTAGGTAAGTAGAGAGATATATCGATAACGTTATCTCGTACTAATTAATGGAACGTATATAAAAATAAACGGCTCAAATAGTTGAAATAATATGATTAAAGGCCGAAAGAGCTAAATGAGAATAAGCACTAATTGACGTTAGTAAGTGCGGAATGTAAAAGCTTTTGTGTGTGTCTAAGTGGGTTATACATAAAATTAATGCAGGTAGCGAATAAAACTAAGGTTATTTATAATAGAGCCTATTGCACAAAGGAATGTTAACAACCGGCGCTGGCTGATCGCGACCGGAGCGTGATTGTTTGACGCCGACACGTCTACTGGAATCATTATTGTATCAAGCTGGTCCAACGAGCTGCCCTACTAACTGGTAATGCTATATTTGTTCGATCGACAAAACGATGGCCAATGACAAAAAAAAATGTTAGTAACCAGTAAAGCAAGTACCTACTTGGATTCTGTGTCTGCTTTTTACATAGTCTTACACATATTGAAATACGTTGTCAGCACATGATACAGTAATAATATGACATTGCAAGTTTGAAGCAGTCATTTACATACAAATCGAGACAACCGGAGCAAAGTGAAACTGACTAGGTATTCTATTTATACTTATTACTATTCCACTTCCTCGTCAATAAACATATTCTAATGTGAAACATCATGAGGGCACGTAACATTCTGAGATAAACACGTTTCAACGATCGTGGCCTTGACCGTTGTATAGTTTACATAAAAGTTAAAGGAGGATGCTGCCCGACGACTTTATTATTACGGAATCAAGATTAAAAGTCAATATACTTTATGTCTTGGATCGAATGTGGAAAAGGATTTTAGAAACATAGAAAGCTCACCAGTTGTTTTTTTTTTTTGGGAGTGATAGACGCTGTTGGCCGCAGATGGCCATTACAGCGCTCTAGCCTTAACGGCAGAAGTAGCGACGAGCTCAAGGGCACCTCAGGGAGGCACGGCCTCCGCTTGGGCTGTCGCTTAAGAGAGGGCTGAGTTTACCACCGGTTCACAACGCGCCCCCACTGAGAAGAACCGGCAAGAAACTCAGTGGGGTGATGCACGTCGTTAAGGTCGCATACGTACGACCCTTCGGCCTCGCCAGCGAGACCGGTGTCTGATAGCTAGTGTAGCATACGGTTGTCGGGGAGGGTTCGGCGCATCCCGGTCCAATAGGACCGTCATGGGGTCAGGAGGGTAAACTCACCAGTTGGATCAGAATCGCCAAGCTTCGCGACAGCTGAGGGAAGATTGTAAAAGAGGTTTTTTTATAAATATAAGCTAGTGCTTGACTGCAGTCCCACGTGATGGAAATCGGCGGCGCTAACGGGGATAGTAAAGCACACTAGATTATTAAATGCCTATTTAATCTAGCCTTGAATGAAAGAAATGATTGGGCGACGTTGGAGCAGTTTCCAGCCTTAGCTGCAGGTCCACGCCATAAAATGAAGAAGCAAATCGCTTAGTCCGGACTGAAGTAGGTTCGTTCCCCACGTAAGGGTCCGTACTTCCGTGAGTCTCCTTGTACGTTGATAGAAGGGGAATGGTGGAATCAAGTCATGTAAATCCTGCACAGGCTCTCCAAAAGTGCATCCTGTAGAATACCGAGAGAAGCCGAGAGTAGGTATTTTCATAGTTTCGTAATGTTATGAAACCCATAGATACATGAACGTAAAACGTGAGATTGCCGTGTAAACTGTTTTTATTTACGTATCTAAGAAACGAGACAATATGCCTTAAGGTAAATTGCCTCGTCATCGTTACGCCAATATACAAACTCATGCAGAAAATCATCGGTTAACCTTTCATTAGAACAAAATTTATGCAATCAAATATAAATAAATCGTGAGCGTGACTACTCAGCATGGGCTTACCCACGGTGGGGTAAAGTGGGACACTTACTTCACCTTCTATCTACCCTGACTGGAAACTAAAAATATTTAAGTCACAAAATTATTAATTTGGGTTGTAAAAAAACAGGTGCTTCATATTTCACTGACCCAGCTCAGCAGGATATGCACTATCGAAAGATTACGGGATGTCAGTTATTAAAATCTTTTTTAAATCTCGACTAATTATCTATGTTTCCTTAATTTTGCCGGTCGGAGAGGATATTTTTTATTAAAGTAGGTAACTACTCGTCATAATTTTAATAATGGGAAGAGGGTTATAAAAGTTTATAAGTTAAATAAGTATAGGTATAGCTAATTAAGTAATCACGACGAGGACGCATCAATTGCGTTTCACAAATTTGGTTTAGAAGTTTTCATATGATCTCCTGTTGCGGTGACGAAACCAGAAAATTACAACTTCCGTGAAGCGTTCAATTCTCGCTAATCTATACGAGTGCTTACTTCATTAGCTCAGTTGTTTCCAAACTTCCTCATTATCTGCGCTACGCATGTTATCTCCCCTTTCAGACTACGTATTTAATCAATGTTTACATGACTATACTTTATTATTCTCGCCGATTTACATCATGGACGCAACGTTGATGTAATTATACGGTATTATTGTAACGCCAGATTTAGACGCATTGCAGTGACCTTCGGTTGGTATCAAAATAGACGATAAGAAGCATTAACGTTTTTCTTATAGCAAATAATTATATTTATAGGACACGTAGGTACTTTATTTTTAGAAACAGGTTCCTGAAGGCTATTAATATCAGCTAATTTTGACTGCGTCCTTGCTTTTACATTTATGGAAACCGTTACATTGTTTAATAATTTATCGATATTAACATACTGTTAATAAATTCAAATCCAAAGAGAATCCTATATGGTGTGACCATTCAGGATTCTCAGTGCAGCAGTGTGTATTGTCAATATTATTGATACGGTATAAATAAACTTGAGATAAGTGTGGTGCGGTGTTATTGACTGGACATAGGTCGAAAGAATTTTCTTAACTAGGTACTTGAACGGAATACGTGGGGACATGTCTACAATCATGTCATTTGCTACGTATCTTTGTATGTCTCCCATGAATATACTCGTATATACTAACTTTTAGTGACTGCCAATGCAAGTAGGCCTAATGCTAGTAATGAATTCGAAGCTCGTCTTCTAACGGCGGTAGGTAGAACAAAGTAACACGTCGGACTAAACTAAGCGGTATACTGTGTCTCCATGGAATGCTAACTGTATAACCACGTGAGTGTCTACTTAATTTCAAACCATGAATACATGCTACCTGTTTAATACCAGGACTTATAAAGCCAGGAGTTACATTAATCACCAGTGAAGACACAGAAGTTGACCCTTAGCAATCCCAGGAAAGTAGATAGTACATAGTAGTATCACAATTAGTGAAGTAGATAGGAGGAGTAGCAATATATAAATTGTACCATTGCAAAGTGCAAACTAAGTTCAAATCATTTAAGTCGAAACTACCTCAAAAAGGAAGACTCACAAGTGTACCAACGAAGGTAAGTATCTAGATATCATTTTCCAGGAGCTATAGACTGATAGATAGATAGACAATGCTTTATTCTTTATTGCTTTACAGCTACCAAAAATATACAAAAGAAAAGGAAATTACAATCGAGTTAGATGTCCCAATGAGCGTCTGGTCTCTAAAAGTGATCTCTACCTGACACCTTTGGATGGAGATGAAAGTTCATAGATACTTTAAGGCGGGTTTTATTTTAATACTAGCTGACCCACGCAGCTCCGCCTGCGCTTTTACGTTAACTAAACTTTTAATAACAGACATTCGCATTGAATACATAACCTCCTTTTTTATAGTCGGTTAAAAACTGGGACCACTTTTTACTTGCTCTCCGAAGCACGGACCCGTTTAGTTCAAATGGCGTTAAACGGTCACCCATCTATTTATTGACCTTACCTAACGTTGCTTAACCCAATCGATTAGAAAACCTTGATAACAACTCTCTATGAGTGCTATGAGTAGTCCCTTACTAATATTTATTATATTATAAAGAAAAATTTATAAAATCGGACCAAGCGTATAACCAAGTACCCATTTTGACTAATCCCCTCTCCCAAAAGAACCGTGCTAGATTACGGGATAAAAAGTATCCTATGTCCTACCTCGTAGTAAGATCTCAAATCATGCCAAGTTTCATTTGAATCCATTCAGTAGTTTCGGCGTGATGCTCAGCCGTGATACAGACAGACAGACAGACAGACAAAAATAAAAAAAAAATACATTTTCGGCCTCAGTATCGGTTATAGAATGCCCTCCAAATATAATTTTCAAAATATCTTCAATGTACAGAATTGGACCTGTTACAGTTTTATTATATGTATGTATAGAAGATGCTGTATATTAGTATTTTACTGGGTTATCAGTGATAACTCAAGGATACAACATTGCGTAGGACTACGCCATTCATACGTATAAGTTGGAGATGAACGAGATGATACGGTATGGGATTTTAAGAGGATCGATAATGTGAATCCTACTCCATGATGGTATTATAAGACTAAAGACAAGAACTTAATTACAACATTAAATAATTGTAGGATTGAACTATTCTACTAGTATGGAAAGGTCAACGACACTTTTAAGGTTCAATTTACACTCAGTTTAATAGATTCATTCATGACCTTGTTAGCAGCTAACGGTTTTTGAGCGCATTTTAATTGTCCGGGGAAAGGAAGTTTTTACTAAACTAGAGTATTATGTACATAATTTATAACTTTAATTATTGTAAAACAAGGAATTTCCATGTTTTATACTAATGCATTAATTATATTTAAAACGTTATACGTGAGCACATAACTCACGACTTATTTAGTATAAAGCATGTATAAAGTATGTAGGTCAGTCGATACATCAATTCTCTGAAGCATTCAAAACTAATAATTAATGTGTGTTTAATAAGGTACGAATGCTATTATTCTGTAATTTATATCAATACTCTCAATAATTTGAACTATCAAGTGACAGTGTGTGGGAAATATGGTCGAAATCTTCACGTACATCAGTATGCCTTTTTGGATTAACGCCACCACTCATTCTCAATGAGTGACTCCCGTCAGCCAGGATCTACAGTGGCCCCTATATAAATATCATCATCAGCAGCCGAAATATATCCACAGCTGAACAAATGCCTCCCCTTTGGAAGGGAGGGGTTGCCATAATCCCCACGCTTGGCAGGCCTATTGGTAGTAATAAATTTAGTAAATTAACAATAACGAAGTTAGCTATTCCTACAATGATAATGTCGTTTAAACTTCTAAAGTTCTTAAAATTTAGGTTGCCAATAGCTAAACGAATGGCTAATGGGTGGCAGTTATAATTTTAGTACCCGATTTCATGACACATCTATTAGCTAAATTGATGACGCAATTTTATGTACTTGAGAAAAATGACGACGTTTATGTAATGCTGTCACAATATCAAATACATTATACAAATATTTCTTGGATATAACTACATACTTAAGTACTTATACGACGGTATATTTAACTTAAAAATAATTTCTATAAACCATTCATAAGTGATAGGACAGAGGAGCATCCGAAACATCTATCAACTTGCATATGTCAATCAAAACAGATTAAGTATTCGTCAACCACACTCTTAATACTGTGTCACCTGAGTGCTTTTATCCTACAGCTAACTGTGAGCACCGATCTAACCTTATATCAGCTGAATAACGTGGGTATATAGCTGTACAGATTTGGGCAACTGAACTACCTTGTAAATCTGTATGAGTCCTCCTTTGTGCGGTTGTATCGACCTGTGTGATTTTTGCATGTCTCCCGTTTTCACAGAAGAGGAGAGTGATTTACGAGTATATTATTCCAACTCCTTCGATAACTTTTCTAATTACAATGGCGAGTTCCAAGAATCAATTTTATTCTTTATGCACACACTAGACAACAGAAACAGTTATACAAAATATCACAAAACATATGTACAATGGCGTGCTTAACCCAGTATGGGTTCTCAACTAGTTGGCGTTTCCACGGGACTAGCCGATGGTCAGAACTAGGTGTTAATGATATACTTACTTAATAATTTTTATAATTTTTACTCATCTTTTTTTTTCGCTTTTTCTATTAGAAGTTACTTACTTATTTTAAATAAATTAACATTTATTATTGTTGTAATGTAGGTTACTGTTTGTCGCAGATGTCCATGACAGCTCTATCAAACAAGTTGATATGTAAACTGTATCCTTATCTCTGAAATATTCTTATCGGTTAAACAGCGTGCTAATTTATAATCTTGCTTTAAAAATTTTAGATAAAGTAATAAACTATTTACCGACAGAAAATGATATATGACTGATGACATATTTATAACCGCTTCAATCTAGTTGAATCCGTCAAAATTAGACTGATGAAAGTTCGTTATGATGATGATAAATAGACAATGGGCTAATCAGTGGCGGTCCTAGGGCGGTGCGAGCGGTGCGACCGCACCGGGCGCCATCATAGGGGGGGCGCCAAAATCATCGGACGCGCGACGACGACGCGACGATCGGTAGGGAGCGGCGAATCGTGTCTCAAAACTCTCGAAACATCCCCAGATCACCGTGCTATGAACAGTTGGATAGAAGCGTCGATGAGATTGAAGAATTTCAGTGGAAGACAAACATATACAAAAACCTTTGAGTATATTCTCTAAGACAAAAACAGATTGAAGATGAGAAATCGAGATGGGTTGCTATTCTCGAACGAAAGATGTCCATAGTGTTCTTCTTCGCAAGCGATAATTTGGCGTTTAGAAGGAGCTCTGGATCTGAAATGTTATACACTCCTAATAATGGCAACATTTTTGGTCTTGTGCAACTACTAGGAAAATTTGATACTGTGACGACCTCCGCCGTATTGTAAAGAAAGAGTGCTAATATCCATTATTTCAGCAAACGCATTCAAAACGAATTAGTTGATAGATACAATTGAGAATAAGTACATTGGTTACCTGTATTCAACAATTGTCAAAGTTCAATGATACATGGTATTTTAGGTTTCGTCGCGCGCTGCCTACTTTCGCGCTTTGGTAACTTTTTAGTATTTTAATGTAATCGGTAGCACAATGCCAACTTTTAAAAACCACCATACGTTAGATCGCACCAAGTCTACTTTTTTATTTTTGCGACAGTTACATCGCAATTCACCAACTTTATAGAAATTAAAATCTATCGATCGCGTATTGCCTATTTTAGTACAGTTACGTAAAAAATATTTAATTTGAAAAACATGCCGCCATGGTTAGTCCATGTATTGTAACAAATAGATTATATTTTTCTCGTATTTTTTATTGTATTGGTTTTTAACATTATTTACATTATTGTGACAAACATAATTTGGAGTTGGTTGCTTTAAGTAGTATCGGAAGTTGTAAAATTTTTGGTTCAAATTTAATAACACGAAAAATTAATAGATACCTACACATCGTGACATTTCATTCACCAACGGAAGCGTCGATAAAATTATTTCCGATGTTATGGACAGACATGTACTCCAAATTACGGATTTTTAAAACTACGGATTTTGGGTTACTACCCAAAATATTTAAACTTTAAATAGATTACGTAAAAAACAAACCAACGATGTGGCCAACTACGTCCTTGTTGTGGGCCACATCAGATCAATTCTTCGTGAATGCATCTCATCACGTCAACGTTTCTTAGGCCTTCCCCGGCGACGACGTCTATCTTTCGGCATCCATTGCGTAATAACTTTGGCCCATCTGTTTATATGTTTGTAAATGTACAGGTGCCCCTAAAGCTGTTTTTCCAAAGTTTACTAAACAGCCACAGATCCACAATATAACAAATTTTGTGGTGACTGTACAATTTGTAGGCAACGTACATATTTAATGTACTGCCGATACTAAAAGTAGGCATGCTGCGATAAGAATATTGTGTTAGGAAAAAAGTTGTCCCTATGCGAAAGTAGGCATAAAACGATCTAACGCATGGTGGTTTTAAAAAGTTGGCATTGTGCTACCAATTACATTAAAATACTAAAAAGTTACCAAAGTGCGAAAGTAGGCAGCGCGCGACGAAACCGTATTTTATATACGACATAATTCCAGAAATATCCATGTTGGAAAAAGGCTGTGCTGATTTGCAAATAATTTTAACCGATGGCGAAAAATCTATACTATAATAAAACTCAAAGAGCACTTTTTCTGTACATTGAATATTTTTCCAAAATTTCTATCGACATAGAGGCCAAAACAATTTTTTTTGGAATTATTGTATGTCTGTCTGTCTGTCGTTCTGTTTGTCCAGGCATCATTTGAAAACCCGTGGATGGATTTTGATAGGACTTTCACTGATGTGTTGTGTAGAAGTCAGGGTATAAATTGGTATATAAAACATCACGCTATGATTTATAAGGGCTAAGCAGTGATACATTACTTGCACATATTACCACGTAATTTCCTTTGTATGTAAATAGGGTAATTATAAACTGATCAGCTAATCATTAAGATATCTCATCAATCATTAATCATTAAGATTATAAAATCTCGGATTACCTGGAGGATAAAGCTGCGTGGGCTTGAACTGCTCAACTCATGCAAGCTTAGAAGTTTAAGGCTGACATAAGTAAAATTTGTGAAACTATTTTTTTTTTTTTTAAATGACAAAAAATGCAAGCCCGCTGAGTTTCTTGCCGGATCTTCTCAGTAGCGGCCGCGTTACGATCCGGTGGTAGTTTGTAAAAATGATTTTTGTGTAAGTGCCTCCGTGGGGCCTATACATAATAAAGATATTTTGACTTTTGACTTTGATCTATTATTACGCTATATACAATAGGGACTGAGCAGACATGAAATTTTAATGAAACTCCCCAAGTCCAGGTAGTGTCCTATACACTGTATTACATTGTATTACAGTCGCAACAATAAAAGCAAGATGCGAAAAACTTAGAACTTTCATTATCGAATATCATTAGACAGTAATTTACGATGCTAGCGTGATTTACATTATGAACAGCGCCATCTATCGGTGAAATTGAACATACAATCACTATAGACCTTCAATTAATCTATAAATATACACACATCAAAAGTGTCTAGGGATCAAGCATTTTTAAGCGGATTTCTTGAGATTGAGATGTGGCTTTGTAATAAATTTATGATTTTATAAATTTATATGGATCCTTTTTGGTGCATTTCATAATTTGAATCAGGAACTGTGAATCAAATTCGAGTAAAAGATGAAAATCAGCTGTCAATATTTTCCCTATAAAAACATACAACGCATTGAAGACATTATTAGTGCTACTGTTTCCCTACTACTGATTAAAACCAACGTTATTATGGAGCGGCGACGTCATTTAAGCAGGGAAGAAATGCTCAGAGCCGTGGGAATGATAGAAGCTGGTTCCCGGCAACGTACTGTGGCTTTAGCTCTGAATACAAGTCAGAGTGTTATCAGTCGACTTTGGACACGTTACCGAAGCACTGGTACCGTGGCTGAGCGCCATGGAGGACGGTATCGCTGCACCACACGGAGACAAGACCGATATATTCAAATCTTAACTCGAAGAGCTCCAACAATAACTGCCATGATGTTAGCCGTGAGGCTTCATCACTCTTCAGGGAACTTAATTAGCGACCAAACAGTCAGAAACCGCTTGCATGAAGTGAACCTTCATTCCCGAAGACCGCTACGGGTACCACCTATAGCAATGCACAATCGTAGGATTCGATATCAATGGGCTCTTGAACACAGAAATTGGGCAGAAGAACAATGGCGTTTCGTGTGCTTTTCTGATGAGTCTCGTTTTGGTATGAGACCGGATACAAGACGTATACGACACTGGAGAACCCCTGGACGCCAACAGCGATTAAAATCCTGCCAGGAAGTCCATCCTTATAGTGGTGGAACCATCATGGTATGGGCGGGTATTTGGATCGGCGGAAGAACTGAGTTGATTTGGATCAGAGGCAACCTCAACGCTCAAATTTATGCTGAGACGATTGTATCAGACGTCATCGTTCCTCTACAAGTGCAAATCGGTCCCTTATTTCAGTTAATGCATGATAATGCACGACCGCACACCGCAAGAGTTGTAAGACAGACTCTCGCCGCAGCTAACATCAATGTCCTGCCCTGGCCTGCTCAGTCGCCAGACTTGAACTCGATTGAGCATGCATGGGATATGCTACAGAGAAGAGCTCTGCCGAATATGGAGGGTATCCAGTCGCAAGAAGACCTTTTTTTGTTGTTGCAACGAACATGGGCGGCCATTCCACAGCGTGATTTGGATGAACTCATTTTGAGTATGCCAAACCGATGTTCTTGTGTTGTTAGTGTTCGCGGTAGAAACACGGATTATTAATTGTTTAAGTTACCCAATAAAATTTTAAAGAAAACTGTTATTTCAGTCTTTTTTTCGAACTTTTGTGTTAGTGGTTCAAATGTCAAAAATCCCTTTATTAGGAAAATGGCAAATTTCTTTATTAATGCAAAGGTGACTTGGTTTATCGTTACTGTGACAAACGAAAACACTTTATTTGATGAATCCTTAAAGAAAATTTTAATTAATATCAATCAGGAGAAAAGTTATTGCAAAAATATATGTTGATCCCTAGACACTTTTGATGTGTGTAAAAGAAAGTCGTGTTAGTTACACTATTTATTACTCTAAAACGGCTGAACCGATTTGGCCAGGAAATGGACATAGGATACTTTTTATCCCGGTAGGTTAAGGTTAAGCAACGTTAGGTAAGGTCATTAAATAGATAGGTAAACCGATTTGTATGATTTTTTTTGTGCATATCGGGTAGGTCTGAGAATAGGTCATAAAGTATATTTCATACCGCTAGGTTAAGGTTAAGCAACATAAGGCCAGGTCATTAAATTGATGGGTGAACTGATTTGTATGAAATTTTGTGTGCATTTCGGGTAGGTCTAAGAATAGGTCGTAAAGTATATTTCATGCCGCTAGGTTAAGGTTAAGCAACATAAGGCAAGGTCTTTAAACAGATGGGTGAACCGATATGTATGAAATTTTGCGGGTAGGTCTTAGAATAGGTTATAAAGTATATTTTATGCCGCTGATACCATGATTGACGAGGATATATAGAACGAGAGGAGGGTGCAAGAGAGGGAGAGGGGAGGGTGATGGAGTGAGTGATCGGAGGAGTTAGGTGGAGCAAGGGGGGGGGGGGGAGTGAGAGGGAGCACGTTGGGAGAAGAGAGAGGAGGGAGAGGGCTCAGAGAGGACAACGGGGAGAGGAAGAGGGGAAGTGTGACGGGGACCGAAGCGGGAGGGGAGAGAAAGAGCATAGAATTAGATTTTTCTTGTAAGAGAGAGAGATGGAGAGAGATAAATCAAGGGAGTAGGGAGAAAAGGGGAGCAAAATGTAATTAAAGCGCGGGTGGAGCTGCGCGGGTCAGCTAGTGTGATAATATATCTGAACATGAATTGGTTGAAGAACTTGTGAGCCTGAATCCATTATTAAAAGATCTTCCATCAGCAGTTCTTCAACTTATAAGAAGAAATTATTGACAAGATATTTTGACAGCGCTTCGTATCTTGCTTACTGTACTTACCTGTTAGTTACTGTCGCCAAAGGAGAACGAAGTTTCAGTAAATCTTAAAAAAAAAAGAACCGACTTAAATATCACTGAAAAGTATAAAATAATTTAAATATTATTGAAGTTGGTGTTAGCTTACCTGCTGTGTATATTTGGCACCAACTTCAATAATATTTAAATTATTTTATACTTTTCAGTGATAATGAAGTCGGTTCATTTTTTTTTTCAAGTTTTTATTTTAAACTTTTTAGTGATATTTTTCAATCAAACATTGAGCCATCGAAGACGGTAAAATGATCTAGGTAATGGGATAATGATCAGATTATCGTCTACATAGTCTTACATAATTCATGTTTCTTCAGAAAAAAATATCTGGTCGTAATGAAATTTGCATGGAATCATCATAGTAGTTTACTCTTACTCTCTCGAATAAAAAAAGAAACATCGAAATCGGTTCTTATTTGTCAGAGTAATGTAATGGAGAACATCAGTTTATGGTTTGTACCAGATAAATTCCACCACATCGTTCATGGTCCTCCAGGAAGTTCTTATCCGGTTGTGATAAAATTCATACAGATTCATCACAGTGGTTTCTTCTTTCGAATAAAAAAAGAATCATTGAAATTGGTAAATATTTGCCAGAGTTATGACCATTTTTGTCCTTAAAAAGCGATATAAAGTCATCTTATAGGCACTCCTGCAGCATTCCTGCGCAGACGCCATTCTTGTTTTTTCAGGAACTACTTATTCGTAAGCGATAATTTTTTTATGGGACCCAATCAATGGTTTGAAGAATGGATGGAAGAAAGATTTTTTCAAATCGGTTCATAATTGCCAGAGTTATGCGCGAACATACATAAAAAAAATATATACAGACGAATTGAGAACCTCCTCCTTTTTTGAAGTCAGTTAAAAACTAATAAAAACTTACCTGCGGTCTACTATGTATCAACAAAGACTGTCAAGGGTGGACTGTGGGGTCATATTATTGAACCTTAACAGATCAGAAATAAAGCACCTAATAGGTGCACTCACGGGACATTTCGGTGCCAATGAGCACCTTCACAGAATGAGGCTAAGTACTATTGATACTTGCAGATTTTGTAAAGGTGAAAAATAGTCAATGCGACACATATTGTGTGGCTGCGTCGCTCTTGCGAGACGTAGGTTGGGTCATCTGGGAATAGCCTAGCCTACACCAGATGATTACGCACAGCTCCAAGCTGGAGCAATCGTTGCATAACTAAGGCAACTCTTCGACACGCCAGCAACAAAGTAAGGGCTAGGGCATGCACAATGGATCCATGAGCGTTCTGGTGGTTACCGGGACCGATTTTTAGCCACCAATAATAGAATAGAACAAAATAAATAAAACTTGTTAATCATAAAATTTACTGTTATATTTTATACATCGAATGTATGGTTATGGCGACTAAAACCGTGTGTGACAAATGTAAAATCGAGTACAGTTTTATATTTGAAGGGGCGCCACTTTTAGATCTCGCACCGCTTAAAAATATTGATAGGACCGCCACTGGGGCTAATGAGATATAATAATACTAATATGTCCCCCTGGGCTATACTACCACAGTGGCCAACTTTTCACAAGATCGACCATTTACAAGGGAGATATTTATAGTGCACGAGTGCTTGCACAAGTGCAGTCTCTCTTCCTTTACTCTCACAATATTATGGGACGGAAGACCGACACCACCGGGGAAAGGTCAGGTGCAGGACTGACTCCGAATGAGACCGAACCGACCAGCGATGATGACCAAATGAGACATAATGCGAATGAGATATGATGAGATTATGAAGCGACTAATTACAATACTGAATAGATTACAAGTTCAAATCTAAGTGTAGGTCAATACAGTACAATATTAGAATGTCTGCTATGTTTGGTCCAGCTGTCTTGCGCGGTGTTTTGTGCAATATAGATCAATTTTGCAGACGATTTACTAAACTCTGTTACTGAGCAACTAGTTTCTGTTGACACTAGGTTTCGGAAGTGCAGCCTCTCATGTAGAAATAAGACACTGCGAAACCACCGTTATACCAATACTAAGACGCTACGAACAATAGTCGAAAAATCGCCACGATCAAGCGACGAATTTGTAAGTTGATGGGTATCCATAGACGTCACCATCTGCTCCGTGACGTTATTGTATGGACAGGTGTTAACGAGTGTAGGGTCCGACCATGGCGCAGGTCAGGCGGGGGACTACGTCGTTAACCGGTTGTCTACACCTTCAACTTGAATGCCAAAGTGTTGGTCATGAATGAACCGTGCTTCGTGTTTGTTGCTAAACAACTGAAAACCCATAGTTTGTAACATAAAATATCCTTTTGCAGCTGTTTACTTCAGTTAATGTGAACAGTAGAGGTAATTTAGTGCCAAAATATAACGACACAAAATAGATCAACATTGGTATATGTTATCAACTTCTTAATTAATCGACTTGCACTTTCGTTGAATTGAATTCTATAATTTCAGTTATGTTTGATGGTATATCAAGTCATAAAATACAATAAACAGATAGGATAATAATTATTCAAAAGAACCCTACACGTTATTTGCTGTCAATCGCATCACGGAGCTATTATATGAATTTTCATGCAATACTTTTTTTTTGCAACATACGATTGCACTGTTTCGATACTCAAATATATTTGAATGTCACACTAGTGCAATATTTAGACTACATCGACGACGTCATGTTTTAAACCGTATTGTTATGCAAATTATGAACATATGTGAACGAACAAAAGCTCGCGTACGTCTCGATTAACTACTGAGAATGTGTCAACACTATCAATGCTGATAGATACAGTTTAAAATACCACGCGGAAAGCAACACTCACCGCCGTCCGATAGGCGCGCCGGGGGCTGCTGAGCAACGGAATGTAGGTTAGAGCGATACCGAACCGAAGCACCGAGCCACGTGCTTTATAATTAGTGAGCGGCGCGCGAGCGACCCACTCGCGAGTTAAAAACGGAATGAACGATGCCGGCGATTCCGACCAAGCAGACGTACGCAATACGCATGGCACAAGCAAGCGAGACCGACTGTTGCGTCATGATGAAGCAGGCAGGAGCAACGTCTGTGGCGCGGGGTGTCGGTCGACGTGTCGACGCGGCGCGCGCCTATACCCGCCCCAGTCTGCACGCGCCTGGCTTGCCTACAATTCTGGCGAGTTTGCCGACGTTTCGATTTGAACCGTTACTTTGGTTTAGGATCCGCACACTTTTTTTTTTGTAATCCGCACGGTCTCGGTGGCCATAAGCATAACACGTCTGGCTGGCTGGTATGCAGTCATGCAGAATACAGCTCTACTATTTGTGGGATATATTTTTATAAATTCGATGCAATCGACGCAACCTACCTACCTACTACTTACTTAGTTCGGTATACTTATAGTATTTACTCGATCGATATTAGAAGTCATTGGATGTAACAGTGCACCCATTTTCTCATACCTAATGGTTTGTTGACATCAAGTCGTTATGGAGACGTTACACTTTTAGTAGGTACATAGTGTATTTATGTAGTTATGATTCATGATCGCTTAATTAGCTGGCACAGTTTTAGCACCCAAATACAAAAACTGAACGGCGAGACGCAAATTAAAATACTAGGTAACCGCAATACAACGTACGATAGACTTAACATGTCGAACTTTAGTAGACATTTCGCATACTATAATTAGGTGTTCAGGCACTTAATCAGCTAAGCATTAATAATTCTGCGTCTGAAAAGGGCCGGTATCAACACGGATACGAAGGACACATCTTCTTATTATATAAAAGAGTAGACAAAAACCCACTCATCACGAAATCTCAGAAACTACAAGTGCTAGGAGTCTCAAACTTTGCATGGGGGTTCCTTTTAAGACGTAGGTGCTCACTAAGAACCGATTTTGCGAAATTCAACCTCTAAGGGGGTCAAATAGGGGGGCAAAGTTTGTATGGGAGAACGCGATTCCTTGATCCTATTGAATTGAAATTTTGCACAGACATTCGTTAAGAAAATTAATTGAATTAGTATTTCATATTTTTTATAATTTATCCCTTTACAGGGTAAAAAAGAAGTATTATTACTCAACCGATGGCGGTACAAATATATTACCACAATAAGATACGATAATTCGAAAGATAAAATAAAAGTTCCTTGGCCAAGTGGTTACGGAAGCGTCCTCTAAGTGTGGACTGTCCGGGTTCGCTACCCGTGTGCGGATTTTTTTTTTTGTATTTTTAAACTTTGTTTTGATTTTTTTATTTATATTAAGATTCGATGTTTTAAATATTTAACTCATATTAACTCCGGCACTTTTTATCTCTAATATATTTTTATATTTAATACTTTTTTTAAATTTAAAATCATGCATACATAGTAACTTCTCTCTAATGTTATGATTTAGTTATTAGTGGAAACTTAATTGATTTTTATGTACTATTGGATCTTATATTTAGTAATAAGTGGTATCATTTGTTTGTTTCCCAAATATAACAAAATAAAATAATGAAAATATATTTTCAAAATGTCTGTTTGGGTAGGAATACAATATATATATTGTACGTATGATATAAAAAAAGCCAAAACTTTATTGGAATTATTGTCTGTCTGTCAGTCAGGGTTTTTTCTATAGGTTGGCTGGTGTTGGGGACCAACGACGTCAAAGTATCTTTACATAGTGTGAAACAAAGTCGCTATCCGAGTCTGTCTATATCCGATAACACCTCCTAAACCACGCTGCGATTTTCACCATCGGTTAGATAATTTTTCATTGAAGGTTTTAAGTTTTATCTAAGTAAATAAACTTACATAGCTTACATTGACTAAACCTAAAGAGATACATAATTAACAATCAAGTACTAGAGAATTTCATTAATTCCATATATTATAAAGTAGGTAAATATCCGGGATATAATATACCCGCCCCCCGGCGGCGGACTCAAAGGTAATGCACTGAGGGGCAGCTGATGCAGATCCCACCGGAGAACCCCCTCTCATGTGCCGATGTGACAGCCACGAGAGTTTTAGTGGGTAAGAATCCCCCACAGGATCCCGGGGACATATTAAACGTGCCCCCCACCACCCCATTAACTGTGACAACGGTGACAGATTCCCGGGGGGCTATAATGCGCCCCCGGCAGCGGCTTCTAAGGCCCTTGCCTTGCACTGAGGGGTGCAGCCCCATATTTTTTGCGGACAGCCGTGGGGGGTTTAGAGGGTAAGAATCCCACACACCGCGGTCGACCGCCTGCAGGATCCTGGAAGCCTATTGGAGGTCTACCCGTGGTCCCCGAAACTTTGAGCACGGTGACAAGTTTTTGAAGTGAAACTTCTTATGCGACTTCCTATGCCGTCCGTGAGTGAGTGAGTGGGTGAGTGGGTGAGTGGGCGAGTGGGCGAGTGGGCGAGCGGGCGAGTGGGTGAGTGAGTGAGTGTGTGAGTGGTTCTGTGTGGTTCGGTGTGGTTCGGTGTGGTACGGTGTGGTACGGTGTGGCACGGTGTGGTACGGTGTGGTACGGTGTGGTACGGTGTGGTACGGTGTGGTACGGTGTGGTACGGTGTGGTACGGTGTGGTACGGTGTGGTACGGTGTGGTACGGTGTGGTACTCGGACTGACCGGGACTGACCGGGACTGACCGGGACTGAGCGGGACTGAGCGGGATTGAGCGGGACTGAGCGGGACTGACCGGGACTGAGTGGGACTGAGCGGGACTGACCGGGACTGAGCGGGACTGAGCGGGACTGAGCGGGACTGACCGGGACTGAGCGGGACTGACTCGGATTCAGCCAGTCCGAGTCAGTCAGTCAGGGACACCTGGTGCAGATCCCACCCGAGAACCCAGGTTTCCCTCTCATGTGCCGATGTGATAGCCACGGGAGTTTTAGTGGGTAAGAATCCCAAATACCCAGTTTGACTTCCCCACGGGATCCCGGGGACATATTGGATGTTTCCCCCGCTACTCCCTTAAACTGTGACAACGGTGACAGATTCCCGGAGGGCTATAATGCGCCCCCGGCAGCGGCTTCAAAGGCCCTTGCCTTGCACTGAGGGGTACACGGTGCACACTCTTTTGTGTGGACAGCCGTGGGGTACACATACTGCAGTCGATCGCCCGCAGGATCCTGGGGCCTATTGGAGGTTTCCCCTGCGATCCCCGTATCTTTGAGCACGATGATAGTTTCCCGGGTGGCTTTATTGTGCCCTCCGGTGGCGGGCTCAAAGGCAAGCCAAGGTCCTACTTATGTACTAATTTAACAGCCGTTGGGGGTTTAGTGTATTAGAATCCTACATAACCCGGTTGACCGCCAACAGGGTCCCGGGGACCAATTGAGGGCATCCCCCGTGACCCCTGTAACCGTGAGCACGGTGAAAAGTTCCCAGGTGGCTTTATTGTGCTCCCCGGTGGCGGGGTCAAAGGCAAGCCACGAGGGTATAATGTTGCAGATCCCACCGGATAGCCCAAGAAGGGTTTCTTATGTGCTGATTGCACGGCCGTTGGGGCTTTAGTTTAGAAGAAACCTACATACCCGGTTGACCAGCAACAGGGTCCCGTAAATCCCATTAAAGGCTTCCCCGTGATCCCTGTAACCGTGAGCACCATGACAAGTTCCCGGGGAACTATAATGTGTCTCTCCGGCGGCGGGTTCAAAGTCAAGGCACTGAGTGGTATCAGCTGGTGCAGATCCCGACAGATAGCCCAGGTCCGCCCTCTAATGTGCCGACGTGATATCCGCGGGGGTTTTAGTGGGTAAGAATTCCCCGGTTGACCCCCGTTTACGTCTTAACGATGAAACCGAACAAGGAAGCCTGTATTGCTTCCATAAATTGGTTTCAAAGAAATGGTGTCCTTAATACACCCAAATTGTGCACCCGTACACGTCTGCAGTTTCTAAAATTATAAATACAATTAACAAATCACAAGCTCAGAGATTCAACGTAGCAGGCTTAAACCTAAGCGTTGAGTACTTTGCCCATGGACAGGCAGCTATACGTAGCCCTTTCACGCGTCACTTCTATACAAAATTTGTTCATATTGCGATACGAAAAGTCAGCTACAAACTGATAAATAATTCCAAGAAATTCTATAATCAAAGGCAGTAGCTTTAAATTATTCACTTCTTTTCTTTTCTCAATTACACCCGTGCGAAGCCGGGGCGGGTCGCTAGTAATATATATATTCTCATGGTCCTCCCGTATTCATGGGATCTGTAAAGTGTTTGAATCGTCTGGAAAGTACAAATCAGAAATAAAAGATGACTAATTAATGCTCTACAACGCTTACCAATTGTGCCTTGAACGTTGCAGCAGGCGAGAAGAGGCTTGTAATTTTATTTGAAAAGACATACCGGAGGGAGTCGTTCATTGATTTTCTATTAAAAACTAGTGTACAAATGAGTAAGAAAATAGAAAAAAATATCAATTTATCATAATTTTGTGATTTGTAACTTAATTTACTGAATAATATATAATTTTTATAATTACTTAATTAAGACAAACTTGATAGGTACATGAACATACATATATACCTACATATACATATTACTACATATACCTATTTATACATATTATATCGATGATATACGAGTACAGTATACGATTCGCAGTATAGCAATATTGCAATGAAGAAAGTTATTTGATGAGTTGTTAACGGATGATGAAGCATTAATTTTACTTTGACCTACATTATATGACGCAATATTCAGCAAATGTTTCAAGGTCCCTGCTAAACTTACGTTACATACATTCCCCTTCCACTCTGTGTACGGTTGGAAGGTTCACCCGTACCTTGGATCTACAGTGGGCTTTCCTATAGCTTAACGATGGTTTTTAAATTTTATGTAAAATTCTGGTACCACTATAAAACACCAAATATTGCAATAAATATATTTATAAAATCTTTTTAAAAAAAAATTGAACCGACTTCAATATCACTGAAAAGTATAAAATAATTTAAATATTATTGAAGTTGGTGTTAGCTTACCGGCTGTGTATATTTGGCACCAACTTCAATAATATTTAAATTATTTTATACTTTTCAGTGATATTGAAGTCGGTTCAATTTTTTTTTAAAAAGATTTTATTTTAAACTTTTTAGTGATATTTTCATATATAAAGATTGAACCATCGAAAACCGTAAAATTATCTAGATAGGTTATGATCACATTATCGTCTACATAGTTTTACATAATTCATGTTTCTTCAAAAACTCAGAACCTATTTATCCGGTCGTAATGAAATTTGCATGGAATCATCATAGTAGTTTACTCTCTCGAATAAAAAAAGAATCATCGCAATCGGTTCATAATTGTCAGAGCAATGTAATGGAGAACATCAGTTTTATGGTTTTTACCAGATAAATTCCTCCACATCGTTCATATTCCTCCAGGAAGTTCTTATCCGGTTGTAATAAAATTCATACAGATTTAATAAAGTGGTTTCTTCTTTCGATTAAAAAAAGAATCATTGAAATTGGTAAATATTTGCCAGAGTTATGACCATTTTTGTCCTTAAAAAGTGACATAAAGTCATCGATATAGGCTTTCCTGCAGCTCTCAGTGCGCAGTCACCATTCTTGTTTTTCAGGAACTACTTATTACTACGCAATAATTTTTTTATGGGACCCAATCAATGGATTGAAGAATGGATGGAAGAAAGATTTTTTCAAATCGGTTCATAATTGACAGAGTTATGCGCGAACATACATAAAAAAAAAATATATATACAGACGAATTGAGAACCTCCTCCTTTTTGAAGTCGGTTAAAAATTAAAAAATTACGGTTCCGCTGCATATAATTGAAACTGTCTACTTACAAGATTCCCACCGTACATTGCTGAGAACTTATAGGATACATACTTAAGTAGAAGTAGATTCCTTTATAGACACAGAACAATAATCAGTACAAGTACTATAGAATGCTTAAATGCAAGTAAGAACCGTAGGCACAGGTAAGAACATCAAAATACATAAATATCAGGTACACGACAATAGTTACTATACCGTTAGCTGTATTCATCGACATTTGCGCTCGCAACAGATAAAACCTAATACTATTTATCACTTACATATCAATATAACTCTTGTAATATAACTATAAATAGTTCAATTCACCTGCCCCATAGAGGAAAATCTGCCTACGCTTTGTGTAATGGGACCATAGACAAACGCGTACTCTATTCTTAATACTTAACTCTATGTTTATAGATTACTCTATGGCTAAGAATCGTTGCAGGAATACGGGCTTTACAGCTGTCTTTTTTATGTGTTAATTGGATATTAGAACTAGTTTTTCGGTTTATTTTTTAACCGACTTCAAAATCTTTTATTTTCTTATAATGCAGCGAAAAGGATCCTCAAAATTTAATTTAAAGTGAGACTACTGTATCGAATCGGGTATCCTAAGAAAAGGCTTTATTTGCAAATTCCAAAACAGATTTTTATTTTAGTATATGTTACGTAGTTTTTGACTTAAAATCGAAAATGTCAAGAAATATTATAGGTGATACATACTTATCAATCTATATTTTACAGGAAAAATAAAATGATTTTTCGATGATGATGTGTGTATTCTTTAGAAATCCCAAAAGAAATTCGACAGCCAAACTTAGTTTTGCGGTTTGGTTTTTTGCTATTGGTTGGTTTTGGTGTTATGTGTGTGGTTTTGGTTTGGTGTTAGACGAATAGTAAAATAACATTAATAGGTCCAATGAAGGTGTGCGAGTCCAACTCAACTTGACCGGGTTTTTTTAAATAATAGCGGTGAATATTTAAGAATCATATATATATATCATTATAATAGAAGCTACGATGCCTTGCTCAAAAATACAGGATATGTCTACTTGATACTTATTAGACTAGATACTTAAACAATATTTTGAAAAACCATGATAACTAATTCAAAACACGTGTTACAAACAAAATCAACGCGGGCGAAGCCGCGGGCTACTGCTAGTTATTTTATACTTTTCAGTGTTATAGAAGTCGGTTCAATTTTTTTCAAATATTTTATAAACTTACATTTTAGTTAGTTTAGTTATTGTTACCTACTTATTAAAGCCAGCAGGGCTATTGCGTATCTTTAACCACCCAGATGACTATCAAGCTACAGTATATTTATACTGTGCTTCAGTTGCCCACCGAACTTTGACGTCAACTGAAAGTGTGTTAGCATTAGTATTTATTGGCCACTTAAGTTAGGCAATACCGAATGAATCATACGACAGTTACTTTGGTATAGTGATCATCACTTTAGTTGTCAAATGAGATACTTAATAGCGGGGCTGATCAGCTAGCTATTCTCTAACTTGAACTATTGCGGCTGTGCTCGACAGCGAGCACAACGTCGAGCCAGCCTTGAATACGACGACTCTTATTCACTATCCCATTCCGGCTCAACGTCGCACTGACTGTTAAACTATTCGACCTTAAAAAATTACGGATTTACGAAAACCGTAAATTTTTGTGGCGGTAGTGCTACGCAAGAAATGTTAGTGAATACGAAAACGCAACTCGCCGGCGCCTGCAGCGTTGAAGTTGAGGTTGTGTCGCTTAAAGAATAGCAAGGCAGACTGCGCAGACTGCTAATCAGTTGCTCACTTGATTCGTATTTAAATATTATTATTAATGTAATCATGTTGGAAATATACGATCAAAACGAGTAAAATTATAATTTCTTTTATTAGCATCAAGGCATCATCACATACTTATCTCATCCATCATTATATCACTTATCCTTCATGCAGAGGCGTTTTTACTCCAGGAAAAAATCTGATTTGTATGCTAAAATCTCTTTCGGTATCGTGTGGAAAGAAGGATGCAAAAAATTGTGTTTCTAAATTTTTATCAATACAAAAGATTTTTTTAAGCATCTATACTATAATAAAACTCAATAAGCACTTTTTCTGTACATTGAATATTTTTCCAAAATTTCTATGTGATGATGATGATACTATACTATCGATATAGAGGTCAAAACAATTTTTTTTGGAATTATTGTCTGTCTGTCTGTCGTTCTGTTCGTCCAGGTATCATTTGAAAACCCGTTGATGGATTCTGATAGGACTTTCACTGATGTATTGTGTAGAAGTAGGCGTATAAATTGGTATATAAAACATCACGCTATGCTTCATAGGGGCTAAGCAGTGAAACATTACTTGCACTTATTACCACGTAATTTCCTTTGTATGTGAATAGGGTAATTATAAACTGATCATTAAGATATCTATTATTACGCTATATACAATAGGGACTGAGCAGACATTTAGTTTACATAAGATATGGCAGTGGCGAAGGGTCAATTTTTATAAGGGGTAAGCCGGTCCGGTACACCCAGGACATTTTCATTAGATTTCTGTATTGTTCTAAGTAATTTGCTGATAGCAATATGACATTATATCTTTGAAAAGTTAAAATCTGTAAATCCCGAGCGAGTCCAAACTAGATTAGGAAAGAAATAGGCAAGGGAAAAATACCATTTCATTTCATCTAAAAGCCAGTGGTTAGGTCCGCTGCACCACCAAGGCTACATTTGTATAGGTAGGTAGAAAATTAGAAATTGAGAATACGACATTGCTAAATTTTTACTTAGGTAAAAGACCTAAAATGACTCAAAATGATCTAATCTAACGCAATGTTCATGAAATTTTAATGAAACTCCCCAAGTCCAGGTAGTGTATAGTTATTGTATTACAGTCGCACCAGTAAATGATGCGGAAAATTTAGAACTTTCATTAACGAATATCATTAGACAGTGATTTACGATGTTAGCGTGATTTACATTATGAACAGCGCCATCTATCTGTGAAATTTAACATACAATCACTAAAGAACTTTAATATTTTTAACCGACTTCAAAAAAAGGAGGAGGTTCTCAATTCGTCTGTATATATATATATATATTTTTTTTCTATGTATGTTCGCGCATAACTCTGGCAATTATGAACCGATTTGAAAAAATCTTTCTTCCATCCATTCTTTAATCCGTTAATTGGGCCCCATAAAAAAATTATTGCTTAGTAATAAGTAGTTCCTGAAAAAACAATAATGGTGACTGCGCACTGAGACCTGCAAGAAAGCCTATATATGTAGATGACGTTTTAGTCGCTCGGACTCGCTCGGTCGGACAAAAATGGTCATAACTCTGGCAAATATTTACCAATTTCAATGATTCTTTTTTTATTCGAAAGAAGGAACCACTGTATTGAATCTGTATGAATTTTATTACAACCGGATAAGAACTTCCTGGAGGACCATGAACGATGTGGAGGAATTTATCTGGTAAAAACCATAAAACTGATGTTCTCCATTACATTGCTCTGACAATTATGAACCGATTTCGATGATTCTTTTTTTATTCGAGAGAGTAAACTACTATGATGTTTCCATGCAAATTTCATTACGACCGGATATTTTTTTCTGAAGAAACATGAATTATGTAAAACTATGTAGACGATAATGTGATCATAACCTACCTAGATAATTTTACGGTTTTCGATGGTTCAATCTTTATATATGAAATTATCACTAAAAAGTTTAAAATAAAATATTTTTAAAAAAAAATTGAACCGACTTCAATATCACTGAAAAGTATAAAATAATTTAAATATTATTGAAGTTGGTGCCAAATATACACAGCAGGTACGCTAACACCAACTTCAATAATATTTAAATTATTTTATACTTTTCAGTGATATTGAAGTCGGTTCAATTTTTAAAAAAAAAGATTTTATTACATAAAAAAAGTCGTGTTAGTTACACTATTTATAACTCAAGAACGGCTGAACCGATTTGGCTGAAAATTGGTGGGGAGGTAGCTTAGGACCAGGAAACGGACATAGGATACTTTTTACACGAACGTAATAAAACCGCGGGCGGAGCTGCGCGGGTCAGCTAGTACATTTATAAAAACGATATTTTTTCAAAGTTGACGTTAAAAAAACCAAGAGGAAACCACGTCATAAGAGAGTTAGATTTTAGATTACAATGAAACTGGCAACCATGACAAATTTAACTAATATAATTTTCCTGAACGTATCAATTGGTTACGAGAAATACCTACCTACGAGTACCTATGTACCGATAAGAATGTTGGTTGGTAGGCACATTTAGTTACGTATTTTATAACAAACATAACTTGTTATATGCACAAATATCTGACTGAGAATAAACGAAGTAGAAGGCATAAAATATATAAGTAGGTACATAGTTATACACATATACTTATATGTATGCTTATGTGGGGTGTCTTGGTAAGAATAGCACCCTCCCATTTCCTACCGTTGGTATGAGGCAACTAAGAGAAAACTAGAAGACGGGAAGCAGTGTCTTTCTATTGGATTATCTACCACCTAGAATAATAAAAATTATGTCCTCCTGGCCGATACGACCACAGCGGCCAATCTTTCGCAAGATCAGTAATCTATGCGGGAGATGTCTATTAAAGTACAAAAGTGCTTGCGTAGACATAAGTGCATTTTCTTCCTTTTATCTCTCACCATCCGATGGGACGGAATACAAACACGACCGAAGAGAGATCAGGCACAGGACCGGCTTATGACATGCCTATTCGACATTCAGGGTACCGGCCTGCATTGTCCGAGCCAGTAAGGAGCAACTACACAAAGTTGTCACTACACAACTTCGAGTGTATGAGACAAGTTCAGACAACTGATATTAATTAAATATTTTAATAACACCCAGACACTTGGTGGGAATTGAACCCACGACCCATCGGGTAGTGGCCAGGATGTCTAACCACTAGACCACAACTAGACCAACGAGACTGTCAATAATATCAACATAGTGATTTGCAGCGTTAACATTTCTCACACAGAAATAAGGCTTTCCTGACGCGCACTCTTCAAGTCGCCGTCAACGCCCTAGGCGAATGGTTCCGTAAGTGGCTCATCGATGTGAACCCGGAAAAGAGCGCCGCGGTGTTCTTCTCCCGGGGTACCATCAGATCCCACACTGCGGGCCATCCCAGTCGTCGTTTAGGTCCGATCACCCTCTATGGGCGTCCCATCCCCTGGACCAGAAAGGTCAAATATCTAGGCGTCACCCTAGACTCCCACATGTCATTTGGACCGCATATACGGTCAGTACGCAACCGAGCGGCCTTCGTCCTAGGTCGGCTCTACCCCATGATCTGCAGGCGGAGTAAACTGTCGCTTAGGAATAAGTTGACACTTTACAAAACCTGCATCCGTCCCATCCTAGCTTACGCCAGTGCCGTATTCGCACACGCGGCTCCCGTCCACATCAATAGCCTCCAGGTTATTCAAAACCGATTCCTTCGACATGCCGTCGGTGCCCCGTGGTACAATGCGGAATGTCGACCTTCATTCTGACTTCGGTCTAGTCCCTATCCGCAAATTTTTCAAAGAAATGTCCGAACATTACTTTGAAAAAGCGTGCGTCCACCCAAACCCGCTAATTGGCGCCGCTGCCGACTATATCCCCGACCCCGACCCTGATCCTGGTCCCTCAGATCGTCGAACTACCGTACATCGCCGCCATCCGCGGCATGTACTGCTCGACCCAGCCGACCCGATGTCCGTCCTCCTGGACCATGATACTACACCAACACCGACAACGACGTCACGAGTCGCAAACACACCTACACACAGACACCGGTCTCGCCGGCGAGGCCGAAGGGTCGTACGCATGCGACCTCGACATGCATTTATTCGCTGAGTTTCTTGCCGGTTCTTCTCAGCGGGGGCGCGTTGTGAACCGGTGGTAAACTCACTTTCTCTAAGCGGCAGCCCAAGCCGAGGCCGTGCCTCCCTGAGGTGCCCTTGAGCTAGTCGCTACCTTTCTGGCTGGAGCGCTTAAAGCGCTCGCCCTCTTGTCCGGTGAAGCTGTAATGGCCATCTGCGGCCAACAGTACTACTCCTACACAAAAAAAAAAAGCAGCGTTAACGCGCATCTATTTCATTTTCTTTTCTAGAACACTGGGTTCTGCTCGTCCCGCCCGGTTACATTTTCAAATGTTTTTTTTTTTCGTGTAGGCTCTGCTTAGAGTAGTAATATACCTGTGGTAAAAGTGTTTAGGAATTTTCGTTTGACATTCGAAATTCAAACACATTATTACCCAAGGGAGTTTAGTACAACATTATTACCCGGCTAGACTATAGGGATATAATGAGGTACTTTATGTCATATTTTTATGACACATAATGCAACATTATCGAGCAGGTGATGTGAAAATAAAATTACGTACCGTGCCCTAATGATGAATAGACAGAAATAGGAAACAGTGATAAAACTGCATTTCCAAAAAATTCTATTAATGTTTCACAAAACATGGCATGTTTTACACGTTGTTTGTTTAACAGATGTTACTAATTTATTATTACAGCAAGTTTTTAGTATTTTATAACTACATACAACATTAATTTGTGAACATCAATAAAATAAAAAATACTCGTATAAACGTATAAATAACGTGGCTATCAATGCTTGATCAAACAAGATAAGGTACCGAATGATGTTATGCATATCTCATTTTTTGTTCGTCTCGTCTCGTTTAGTTTTGTTTTTCCAGGAACATGAGAGTTGAAGACGAATAATTCAATATATTTGGTTTATTTGTAGGTCGAATATTGATACTTGGTAGTGTTGGCAGTGTTACTAAAGCTGCCGGTCAAAGATGATTTAAATTTAAGAGCTATTCGCTAGTCTTGCTAAAACTCTGAAACAGCCTGACCAATTTGAATATTTTTTGATTTTGTTCGCTCGCAAGAGAAAGAGAGCTTTAGAATGAATTGGAGAAGGATCAAGGAGTGATAATTAGTGTTAAGTAACCTATTTGTCCCCGTGGGGTGTCCGGGTAAGAATAGCACCCACCCATCTCCTCCCGTTGGGTGTCCGTAAAAGGCGACTAAGGGAAAACAAGAAGACGGGCAGCAGCGTCTTTTTATTAGATTACCTACCAACTATACTGCGATCCCCAAGCCGCCTGCCAAGTGTGGGGATTATGGCAACCCCTCCCTTCTAAGGGGGAGGCCTTTGTTCAGCAGTGGACGTCTTGGCTGCTGATGAACCTATTTGAACCTAACGTAAACGTGGTAGAAATAAAGGATTCTTTATTTTTATTTTAATCCAGGGGTGGTTTAAAAGAAAAAAATTAGAAAATCCATAAAACGGTCGAAAAAAAAACGCAGACGGTGCTGCGCGGGTCAGCTAGTAGTAAATATAAACAAATATCAATCAATCAAGGAATCAGCCTTTGTCAATCTATTTAATATAATAAAGATTACTAACTACAAGTTTAGATCTTTTGTATAAAATTGTTATAGTTTCTGATAAGTAGGTATTTTTTTGGGACTAATCCCACTACTCATTCCCACCACTGTTACTCCTGTAAGCCAGGATCCATAGTGGTCACCACTGAAGACACCGAGGTTTGACCCTCGGCGAGTCCCAGGGGAACGCTAAATTGTCTTGGAACCCGCAACAAATATAACTAAAAAGGTAGATAGGAGGAGTTGGAAATACACATATTCCAATTCCCTCCTTTGCAAAGCGGGATTCCCGAATTATATGAATTCGTCTAATGTTGAAAAACTTAGTTCTCTCTTAAATACTACCTACCAAAATAATCTACTGATTATTATGCGCATTTAAATGAACTTAATTTAATCACAAAATGTTATTGACTTCCGATAATAGTAAGTACATCAGCAGAGTTGAATACTCTTTGGCGTCGATCCAACCACTGTTTCCCAAATAACATGTCCCACTCAATGGTAAACCCAAGTGTGTGTGGATCTAGAATAAATTTGTAGCTGAACGAACTTCCAGTGTTTCTTTTATATGATCTAAGTTAAAATCATATTAAAATTGTTTAGCCAAAAGTTGTATAAACAAAGCGATGCAATTCATAGAAAAATGTCTGCTTGCGAACAACTTGTGTTTGTGACATGTTATTTAATTTGTCGATTGTTTGGTCCTACTGTAGCCAAAACATACGCTTTGTCCTTGGATTTGAATATAAACGAAATCCTAACAACAAACCTCGGAAATTCCTTAAAATTATTAAAACAACATTAATCTTATCGAAAGAAAATACCCACTGGTGATAATACATTTGATGTTAAATAAAATCTTTTTAAAAAAAAAATTGAACCGACTTCAATATCACTGAAAAGTATAAAATAATTTAAATATTATTGAAGTTGGTGTTAGCGTACCTGCTGTGTATATTTGGCACCAACTTCAATAATATTTAAATTATTTTATACTTTTCAGTGATATTGAAGTCGGTTCAATTTTTTTTTTAAAAAGATTTTATTTTAAACTTTTTAGTGATATTTTCATATATAAAGATTGAACCATCGAAAACCGTAAAATTATCTAGGTAGGTTATGATCACATTATCGTCTACATAGTTTTACATAATTCATGTTTCTTCAGAAAATAATATCCAGTCGTAATGAAATTTGCATGGAAACATCATAGTAGTTTACTGTCTCGAATAAAAAAAGAATCATCGAAATCGGTTCATAATTGTCAGAGCAATGTAATGTAGAACATCAGTCTTATGGTTTTTACCAGATACATTCCTCCACATCGTTCATGGTCCTCCAGGAAGTTCTTATCCGGTTGTAATAAAATTCATACAGATTCAGTACAGTGGTTTCTTCTTTCGAATAAAAAAAGAATCATTGAAATTGGTAAATATTTGCCAGAGTTATGACCATTTTTGTCCGACCGAGCGAGTCCGAGCGACTAAAACGTCATCTATATAGGCTTTCTTGCAACTCTCAGTGCGCAGTCACCATTCTTGTTTTTTTAGGAACTACTTATTACTAAGCAATAATTTTTTTATGGGACCCAATCAATGGATTGAAGAATGGATGGAAGAAAGATTTTTTCAAATCGGTTAATAATTGCCAGAGTTATGCGCGAACATACATAAAAAAAAAAAAAAAAAAAAAAAAATATATACAGACGAATTGAGAACCTCCTCCTTTTTTGAAGTCGGTTAAAAAAATACCGGTCAAGTGCGAGTCGGACTCCCGCACCGAGGGTTCCATACCATCTTAGGACGTATTAAAGTAATTTTTCACACCACCTGCTCGATAATGTTCCATTATGTGTCATATAAACTTGACATAAAGTAGGTCATTATATCCCTATAGTCTAGCCGGGTAATAATGTTGTACTAAACTCCCTTGGGTAATAATGTGATTTGTTTTTTTGTGTCCTTTAGTTCTCCTTAATTGGGAAGGCAAAAGATTCTAACTCCTACAGCCTCGTCATAAGTAATCTCGCAATAAATCAATTTGTAGCTAGGCCTAAGCCAATTCATCATTAAATTGCTGTCATTTTCCATTCATGTTTTCAGGCTGAAGCCAATTCTTCATTAAAACGTAATTTGAATTACGAACGTCAAATATTTTTTTACCACGGAGACTTTACAGTATGTATATATACCACTCTCTCTAAGCAGAGACTTGCACGAAAAAATACATTTGAAAATCGAACCGAGCGGCAGGAGCCGAATTGGAGCCGAACCTTGTTCTAGGTTCTAGAAAAGAATAAAAATAGATAAAAAGAAGGCGCTAATGCTGTTGATATTATTTTAATTCTAGCAGTTTTGTATTTTACTGTCTCGCCTCGCAGTAGGTGTGTGAGCGAACGCTGGAAATCGGTGTGTTGATATTATTTCTAGCAGTAAGTATTTATAATAATAATAAATATACTTCATTGTACCATTGAGATTTTACACCATATATTACATGTAAATTGAACAATACGTTGATGATGTAAAAAGGTGGCCCTAACGATAAAAAGCAATTTCTTCCAGATAACCTAAGCAATCTCTTCCTTGTATTTGTATTTCATTATCTCGCAGTAGGTGTGAAAAGTAGTATATTCTCCTCGGGGATCAAGGTGTCTTTGTCTTGGGCGAGCTTGAATCTCTCGCTGTACTCAGGATTCTAGTATTAACTCCCTCGCTTTGCTCGGGAGTTAACTCTATACTCCCTTGCTGCGCTCGGGAGTTACTAGAATCCTTCGTTGTGCTCGCGATTCAATTTCACGCCCGTGACATAAGACACTGCTTTATCCCCTTGGTGCATAAACTACTATTACAGCAAAAAAACAAACCGCAAAACTAAGTTTGTTTGTCGAGGTTTTTTTAGGATTACTAAAAAACTGTCCATTTTAGTAAGATCATTTTATTTTTCCTGTAAAGTATAGATAAACATATACATGTTTATAATTATTTCAGATTTTTTTTCCCTCCACAAACTTCGAAGTTAAGGGGGAATGGTATTTTTTTTGACATTTTTGATTATCAGCCTAAAACTACGTGACATAAACCAAAATAAAAATCAGTTTTGCGATGTGCAAATGAAGCCCTTTCATATACCCCACTCGATATAGTAGTCTCACTTTGGAATTTTGATGACCCATTTCGACCCCCATTATAAAAAAAGTAAAAGAAAGAAAATATATTTTTTATTCGCGATAGGGTTGGGTAAGTAAGATCTAAAACTATCCCAAGTTTCAAATCGATTGCATCAGTGGTTCCTGAAATATATACATGTGTGACAGACAGACAGACGAAGTTAGACCATTACAGCCTTATTAATAAACTATGATTAGCGTCAGAACAACTTTACTCCAAGACTTACGCAAAGATTAGGCAATTATGGTATTAATAAACTAGTAGTAAGGACGGAGTTAACTAATCAAAATGTAGTCCCGGAGTAAAAGTTACTCCGCGGAGCCCCATGGTTTAACGTTTGAGTAAGCATAGATTTGTATTGTATTTCTAACTTCCATTGAGATAATTATATATACTAAACATAACCTAATTGTATAAACCTCGCAATATCCCTTTTGAAGACCTTGAAGACGAGTTTAAATATAAATATAGATTTACACGCTCAACTTCATATTACATTACTGAAATGGTAGAATGATTTGGCTGGAGATGTAGTAGGCTTTATACCACCTCACTTGAAAGTTTTAGCTGCAAAAAGGACTTGGGCTCGTGGAGAGGTAAATAAACTGTCTCAATAAACTAAACTATTAGGCTAGTTATGTAGGCTACAGCCGGATGATTCAGAAATAACTTAGAACAGATTTTAAAACTAATTTTTATTAATTTAAATTACATTTTTAATATCTAATTTAAATATGTAGTGACCGCTTGGATGTTAGAAGCTAAGTGAAGAGCCGATTCCGTCGCTATGGGTCCATACAATGGATCTAGTTGTGCGCCGTCAGCTGGTTTTCGGTACACATGCTGGATGCGTCCATACAATAGCCCTTCTGTTCTTGGATAGGTTGCATTGTCAGCAAGTTTTGCATTACACGCGCCGGCTCGTGCTTGAGGCCCACCGTGGTTTCTGCTCTTACACGCGTTTTTTGAGGTGCACTGTAGTTTCTTGTTAGGGACGGTGTGTAACAGGCTAGAGATCCCCGGCCTACTTGTTATATACTTTCTTGATTTATAGATAATATTCTGCTAATAAAAAAACACAAATTCTAAAACCACTATCTTGAATTCAACAAGAGAAATACAGAATATTATGATGTAAGAGAAATATAGAATATTATGATGTAAGATAAATATAGAGTGAAAGTTGTGATTGTCAAATAAAAGTGTCAAATATCAAAATTTACCTAACTGCCAGTGTCTTTTTAGTCATTTTGTTCATTTTTTTTACTTTTAATTTCAGTGGGTTGCCATAACATACACCTTAGTCTCAGTGTAAGAATTGTATTGTTAGTCCGAACCTACTTCGTATTTATTAATACCGTTATTAAGACGTAGCTATTCCGTGACTAGTCTAGAATTAACTACTTCCGATGGAACTTTGGAGTAAGAGAAAAATAAGCGATTTTTATTAATAAGACAGGTTCTGTCTTATTATTACATCGGATATATTACATCGGAAGTAGTTAATTCTAGACTAGTCACGGAATAGCTACGTCTCTTTTAAGTATGGAACCCTAAAAACTATTTCTTACCGCATCTATGATTCATTATTAGTTCGGCCTTGGTATTTATTAGTAAGTATATTATACACTAATAATAGATAGACGAGACAATACCCTAACAGCTAGTGGTGAATGGGCCGAGTAACGTTATTGGGCAAGTTCATTGCCGTCCACCCGCCGCCGCCGTGCCGCATTCATTTTTAACGCAGATGTTTTGGCTGATGCAATACACGCGGCAAACTAATAAGTCAGTGGAGATTCGTTCATTAGCATAGTTAAAACAAATATCACACGAATTATTGAGGTAATATGTAGTTACGAAGTACTTTCCTTCGATCCTGAACAACTTCGAGCGGAATTCCATTGACGGCAACCGGTCCTTAAACAACTGGAGCCTAGAGCTCGTTTTTAATAACTTTGGTTTTATCCAAATTCATCCGGAGACCGATGCGGTTATAAGAATCAGTCAGGTCATTCAGCATTCGTTGTAGGTCTTGCAACGTCTCTCTCGGCCATAATGACAATATCATCCTCGAATCGTATTTGAGAGATGTTTGCATAGGTTTTGGAAACGTTTCCAATGTGTTCAACCTTTCTTAAACTGAACATAGTGGATAGGCTGGTTGGAAATAGGTACGAGTATGTACGAAAAGAAAAAATACAAAATCTTTATGGATCATGGCAAAGAGGATTTAAAACTACGTTTAATGTTTATATAATAGATCATGGTAGTACCAGTATACAGTATTGTACCTATAAGTCTAAGTATTCATAGTCGAGAGTGTATTTTAGTGGCTAGACAATTACGATAGTTAAAGAACCGTTTTAAAAGACAATCTTTGGCCTAGATCACGCTCACGGTGAAACTAGGTCTGCGATCAAGATGTAGGTAAAATCATCTGACAAATAACTTGTGCAATTGCTACGTTTCAATTTGTAGGATTTTAAATGAAATACAGCAAGATAAAAAAGTAATGTTTATTCGAGTTCCTTTTTTTCAGTTATTTATATTTACTTCATTATATTTGCATAGAGTCTAAAATGTAGTCTTTATCATGCGATTATGGGCAACAACTCGGGCGCCTTGGCCTTCTCTTCTTCGGCATGACAGCTCGGCAGGTCCTGCATGGCGCGCAACATGGTATGTCGTCCTCCTCACATTGAATCTGCGCGCAGCAGTGTGTTGCAGGCTTCGCCTTAGCAGGTGCCCGTGGTGTTATCAACTCCACCTAAAATATTTACGGCATAAAACACCAGTCATTTCCAAGCGTGTTTCTAGCGACGCGATCGGTCAGAGCGGTGGTTACACGTGCGCAATGAGCTCATAACTCCTGTTGCAGTTAAAAAACAATACCAGTAATCATCAATTTTCCTTTAATAAACTGAATTGTAGTACCAAAAATAGAACTGTGTGTACGTTAGTTTACATTATTGAAAATACGCAACCTCCGCGTCACCGCGTCGCGAGTATGCGGCGGGATGAGCTCACTGCAATCACAAAATATACCTAAGTAGTATATTTTTCTCTCAAAATACGTGCGTGAAACGTCAGTGCGAATAGCTTATTATGCACCTAGTAAGTTTAATTAAATGTCTTTATCGTAAATAAAAATCGATATAAACAGGCAGACAATAATAGTTTGCCAGAAATCCCCAATAGGTATTGAGCATCATATATATGTAACTAAGTAGGTATTTTACTTCAATATTTCCGGTACGATTCGGTTCATCAGTTTGCTTTCCAATTTTCAAAACAAAGACGTCCTTGTCCGGATGCAGTACTTTTTGTGCTTGGACGCCTCTCGGGGCGTCTTTCGGTGTCACATTGCAGACATTGCATAGAGTGTCATGTGCTTCTTTCTTGCTGTATATAAGCTCAGAGTTTAGAGCGTTTCTGTTTGTCAGCGCTTCACAAATGTCATCTGGTATCTGAAATTAATGGAATTGTATAATAATACTGCCATGGTTGGTGACTAGTGTGGGTGCTGATGCCGACCATGAAGTGCTGGCGAAACGCGGCTTGAAAAATTCTGTGAGCCCGGATTTTTATACTTTTACTATCTGACCCGCACAGCTCCGCTCGCGCCCTTTTTTACGATTAGATACAATACATATTAGATACAAACGCGTCAAAGACAACCCCATTTTTTTAAGTCGGTAAATACCCTTAGTACCTTGCCATCTGAAGCACGGAGACGCTTAGAACAAATGACATTAAATGGTCACCCATCTATGTAATGACCTTGTCAAACGTTGCTTTGAAAACACCGGTCAAGTGAGAGTCAGACTAGAGCACCGAGGGTTCCATGCCTTCTTTGGATAGGTCCAAAGTTAAAGTTATTTTTCTAATCGTCTAACTTTTGCTATCTGAGGTGATAGACTCAGATAGCAAAAAATACAAACCGCAAAGCGAAGTTTGTTTGTCGAGGTTTTTTTTCTAAAAAACTGTACTATTTCGAAATATTTTTTATTTTTCCCGTAAAATATAGATAGACCTGTTATGTATTACCCATAATTATTTGATTTTTCCCTCCACAAACTTCGGAGATAAGGGGGACGGGACGGTATTTTTAATGGGGGGTGCCTGGGTGATTTTGATGAACCCAAGTTGTAAATGGATAGCGTCAGTGGTTCCTGAAATATATAGGTGTGACAGGCATACAGACAGATTAAGTCTGACTTTGAGGGTTCCTTTTTTACATATTAGGTATGGAACCCTAAAGGTACGCGTCCATTGGCCGGCGCCGGACGCACCGCACGCACGGCACGCAACGGATTTTAGTTTGCTTTCTATGATTTTGACGGCCCGCATCGGAAAATGCCGGCGCGGATAATGGACGCGGCGCTATGTAAAATCATACAAAGCAAACTAAAATCCGTTGCGTGCCGTGCGTGCGGTGCGTCCGGCGCCGGCCAATGGACAGGTAACTTAAAAATACAAATATCTTCGACGATAATTTATGAAAATAAATAAGTAAGTATGATAGATTGATTTATAAAAATAATATTAAAGTGAAGTCTGAGCTTTTGCATTATTAAGTAATTAACACGTTTGATATTTAATTTCTTCAGCACGCAATTTGAATTAGACGGCACGGCGGCGATGAACGCACGCTCGGAAGGTTTCATCCAATTTGCAGCATAGAGTCGTAATGTTGTCCTTTACTTACGCGAATATTACACATTGAAATCAAAATACTTTTACGGATTTTATCGTGAGGCTATTGAAATCAAGAAACATCCTAATTTCAATAGAGAAGATGTTTGGGTGTTACCACCGGCTTGGGATCCTGTGATAAATAATTATTAAATCAAATATCAAGCAAAACACTGCACGGCCTCAAGATACTGTAAGCTCTTACTGCGTAGATTGGACCAACAATAATAACTAAGAAGACCTGAGGGTACACCGGCATAATTGTGACATAAGGACGTTCAACATCTCTGTCCTCCCGTGACCATGGGTGCAAAGCATTCGAAACGTCGGGATAGTAAAATCAAAAATAAACCGCGATAAAATCCGTAAAAGTAGTTTGATTTCAAGCATAGAGTCAGTTAACAGACAGTCCACCGCATACTGTTTACCAAGTTCCGCAGCCTTAGTTGATACATCATAACCATCACCAGCAGCCTAAAGATGTCCACAGCTGAACAAAGGTCTCCCACTTAAAATCGCGTCCCAGGCTTGGCAGGCGGCTTGGGGATCGCAGTATCGGTGGTAGGTAATCCAATAGAAAGACGCTGCTGTCCGTCTTGTTTTCCCATAATCGCCTCTTACGGAAGCCCACCGGGAGGATAGGAGGGTGCTATTCTTACCCGGACACCCCACGGGTAAGTGTTAGTTACGGGCTAGGGAGGAGATAGGAGGGTGCTATTCTTACCCGGACACCCCACGGGTAAGTGTTAGTTACGGGTTAGGGAGGAGATAGGAGGGTGCTATTCTTACCCGGACACCCCACGGGTAAGTGTTAGTTACGGGTTAGGGAGGAGATAGGAGGGTGCTATTCTTACCCGAACACCCCACGGGTAAGTGTTAGTTACGGGTTAGGGAGGAGATAGGAGGGTGCTATTCTTACCCGGACACCCCACGGGTAAGTGTTAGTTACGGGCTAGGGAGGAGATAGGAGGGTGCTATTCTTACCCGGACACCCCACGGGTAAGTGTTAGTTACGGGTTAGGGAGGAGATAGGAGGGTGCTATTCTTACCCGGACACCCCACGGGTAAGTGTTAGTTACGGGTTAGGGAGGAGATAGGAGGGTGCTATTCTTACCCGAACACACCACGGGTAAGTGTTAGTTACGGGTTAGGGAGGAGATAGGAGGGTGCTATTCTTACCCGGACACCCCACGGGTAAGTGTTAGTTACGGGTTAGGGAGGAGATAGGAGGGTGCTATTCTTACCCGGACACCCCACGGGTAAGTGTTAGTTACGGGTTAGTTGACACAAAAATAATTATTTTAAAAGCAATGAAACCTGAAAGTTTAGTCTATTGGCCGGGCCACCGTTAACATCACCATCAAGACCGCAGGTTTCAGAGCACACGGAGCCTTCGTCGTCGCAAGTACATTGTTGCTGTAGTTTCATTTGCGATGGGGTCAGTTTTGGCGGTTTCGAAGTACTCTTTGGAACCCGAATTTTCACCTGTAAAAGCAATGTGGTTTTGCGCTCAATATAAGAAAACCACACAATTCTTCTATCTATACTGACAATATTTTGCAAGGGGAAAGTGGAGTCTAGTGTAGTCATCATTATCAATGCTTATTGAGATATTTTCAAAAGAGCGATAGCGCAAACTGGTGAAGCATCTACCCTGCAGTTTATATCACAGATGACCTAGAAAGGGTATGGTCACAGCCAATTATCGACCAAGAACACTTGGCTTATGATATAACAAGAAGGACAACCACTGCTAAGTGCATTTCAATCTTTCCTGTATGAGGTAAATTTTAACATAGTATAAACTATGTACCTCCCTACCTTGGTGTTTAATTTGCGGGGTCCCAGTCAAATAATAACCTACATATCAGTTACACCTCCAGTTATGTTTGAAGTTGATAATATATTGTACAGTATACTTACCTCATTTCCGTTGAATATTGCACTAATTTCTTCATAGGGTTTTTTTGTTTTGGAACCATCGCCTTCTCCCATGTTATGTTTTTTGTTTTCAGGATAGGATTAAATGAAAAGACTACAATTACCTACAATTTGGAAAAATAGAAATACTTACAGGTGAAATTTCGATCCAAAATGCTGTCAAATTATTAATCAAATTGGTAAAATCCAAAGAGAATTCCACATCAATACCACGTAAGAGTAGAGTTGTAAGAGTTAATAATAAATTTTTACAAAATATCCAAAGAATATTGACTAAACTAAATATCTTGCGAAACTATCTATCACGCAACTCAAACTCCGGTACCTTACAGTAACTTACTGTAAAAATAAATAGTTCATATCTGTTAAAGTACCTACTGAATCGATTGCGATGAAACATGTACTCTTCCCTAATTTGAGATACTAAAACTATTACAAAAACAATGATCGCAATTGGATTCGTGCATTATTATTAGATAATATTACGCGTATGTAACGCGTCGAAAACAGAACCTCATTTTTGAAGTTGGTTAAAAACCGATTAAATATAATAGCGGATTACGAAACTCTGAGATAGTATCTAAGAACGGTGATCTACGGTTTATCCATAGAATTAGATTTTTTAATAAAGTCTAACTAATCCTATATCCATGGGAATACCGAAATCCTAAAGCTTCATGCCGAAATCCCCACACCCAAGAAGCTGTTCCTTTACCTACGGGTACCAACCGATATTTTTAATTACCTTGTATCTATTGTAATAACTCCATGTATGTACTCTCGCGGTCACGGATGGTATATCACATGCACGAGCCAGCGCCAGCGTCGGCTCTAGCCCATGTAGGGCCCGTGTGTAATCAATTCCCTGGTGCCCTCTAGCATAGGCACGCGGTCTAAAAGGAAAATGGAGCCTCTGCACCCGGGTGCGCCGCACACCCTGCACTAGAGGTAAATCAGCCCCTGGTACGAGCAGTCCTAAAATACGTGCAGGCGGGGTAAGCTCGCGATAGTACATAGCAGAAAATATTGATACGAAGGTATTCTATTACTCGCATAATTATTACAAACCAACTGATACTGAATTTGTATTACACTGTTGCTTATCTGTGGAAACTTTTAAATGGCTTTCATATATTTATTATAGTACTTAATACCTTATTAGTACTTAAAAATAGTATTTCCTAATAAGATAAAAAAAAAATACCGGACTTGCCTCGGACTGATATTGTACATTGTACTGTATCTCGCAGTACAAACCAGATTATAGACAAAATAATCAATAGAGCAACCGTTACCCATGCTTTATACTTCCTTTACCTTATAACTTGGAGGAAGCTTCTGTCCGAGCCTGACTTCGGAACGCAGTTAAGTTAGCAGATAGTGGACTTACGCAGCTACATAATCAGATATGTAGTCGGATTATGCGGGTACATTAGCGGTCAGCGGACTTACGCAGCTACTTTAGCTAATAACAGGATTACGTGGCTACACATTAGCACACAGCGGACCTACGCAGCTACGTTAGCTAATAGCAGGATTACGCGGCTACACATTAGCACACAGCGGATCTACGCAGCTACGTTAGCTAATAGCAGGATTACGCGGCTGCACATTAGCACACAGCGGACCTACGCAGCTACGTTAGCTACACATTAGCAGACAGCGGACCTACGTAGCTACGTTAAGATATAGCAGGATTACGCAGCTACTTTAGCATACAGCGGATCTACGCAGCTAAGTTAGCTAATATCACGATTACGCGGCTACACATTAGCACATAGCGGACCTACGCAGCTACGTTAGCTAATAGCAGGATTACGCGGCTACACATTAGCACACAGCGGATCTACGCAGCTACATTAGGATATAGCAGGATTACGCAGCTACTTTAGCATACAGCGGATCTACGCAGCTAAGTTAGCTAATATCACGATTACGCGGCTACACATTAGCAGACAGCGGACCTACGCAACTACGTTAGCTAATAGCAGGATTAAGCATCTACTTTAGCAAACAGCGGACCTACGCAGCTACACTAGCTAATAGCAGGATTACGCAGCTACTTCAGCATACAGCAATAGCAGAATTATGCGGCTACACATTAGCAGATAGAGGATCTACACAGCTAAGTTAGCTAATAACTGGATTACCCGGCTACACATTAGTAGACAGCGTACCTACGCAGCTAATAGCAGGATTACGCAGCTACTTTAGCAAACAGCGGACCTACGCAGCTACACTAGCTAATAGCAGGATTACGCAGCTTCTTCAGCATACAGCAATAGCAGAATTATGCGGCTACACATTAGCAGATAGAGGATCTACACAGCTAAGTTAGCTAATAACTGGATTACGCGGCTACACATTAGTAGACAGCGTACCTACGCAGCTAATAGCAGGATTACGCAGCTACTTTAGCAGACAGCGGACCTACAAGCTACGTTAGCTAATAGCAGGATTACGCAGTTAACGTTATCAGATAGTGGGCTTAGGGCTCCTACACATATACACGATACGTCAGGTCGCGTCTCGCCACTTTTCCGTAATTACTTTCAAGCTTTCACAATATAATGCTCGTCGTAGATTTTACTCGTATTTATGTGTATTAGCCCTTACGCAGGTACGTTAGCAGACAGCGGACCGACGACGCAGCTGCTACGTTATAGTATAGGATACGGTGAAGATCGACTTACACTCATCTGTTAACCAGCTAAGACATATTTTTTATTGAATTTTATTGATTTATAAACACGCATATGATAGGCTATCTAACGAAAAATGTTACATTGTTTTATGAATGAAATTAGATGAGTAATTAATTATTATCCGTTAATAATTAATTACTCATCTAATTTCATTTCTGGCTGTTGCAGTTAGTCCGAGGTCGATGTAAAGAAACGGCAACTTTTAGTAAGTAAGTATTCGTAATCGTTTCAAAGAGTTACCCATGTCTAAGAGGCTCGTACAATAAAAAAATAGTAAGTATAATTATACCTATGGATTTGACATAAATTTTAATACATAAAACAGCTTTTTGTACAGGATATAACTATGTATGTTTTGAAATTATATAAATAAGCGATCATTTTTTCTTCTTCTTATATCTGGAGCAACAGTGGCATGGTGGTGGATCAGGTTCACACTGGGTTTCCCTTGTGTCGATTCGACAGAGCGGCTTTCTCTCTGGACCTTTAGGCGTCACTAGTTCAAGCTCCATTTTACACCGGCGATCACCATTTGGCCCAACTTTTGCTACCTTTGAGTTCGAAAATTAGTCTTAATGGATAGTAATAATGATAATGTCCTCTTGACCGATACGACCACAGCGGTCAATCTTTCGCAATATCAACCATCTACGCGGGAGATATTATAGTGCACAAGTGCTTGCGTAGACACAAGTGCACTCTCTCTTCCGTTTACCTTTCACAATCCGATGGGACGGATTACGCACACGACCGGGGAGGGATCAGGTGCAGGACCGACTTTTTACAAGCCCTTTACAGAGAATCAGGTGATCGGCCTGCATTGCCCTAGCCTGTGGAACAACTTTACAAAGTTGTTGCTTCCCGCGGGATTCGAACCCACGACCTCCGGTTTGCAAAGTTAGCGGTTTCTTACGGCGCCACGGAGGTTAAAGTATAGTAAAATATAGAGTCGAGAATAATAATATTTAAACACTTCTGTACTTCGTCGCAGTGTCATATTCACCTCGCGTCATTACTTCGTACCGTAGATATCGTAGTCTTAAATTGAACATTGCGACTAGGTACAAAAGTGTATCAACATAATATTGTCCTTCACTGTAGCATGGATGAATTCATCCATGACTGTAGTAAGTGGTGTGTCCCTAATCTCTTCTGTGTTTTAAATTAAAGACATTGTTGTACACCCAAGCAAATAGAAAATCTTTCGATGAATGATTCTTATAATTGCCGTTGCTTCAACTTTTTTTTTAGGCAGAACCTATAGATATAGATAATAAGTTAAACTAAGTTTATTCGATAAATAGGTTATTTCTGAAAAGGTTTACGATTAGATGTTAAGAGAAGTAGAGCACTGGCTTGGTATTGGAGCTATCCTTAAGGGCTTTATTGGTGATCTACCCTGAACATGTAGAGCTCGCAGTCAATAATGCCAACTTTGAGTGGCGTTATATTCATGCGGTAAGGTTGTCAGTGAAACATAGTCGTCAAAATCTGCTGGAAAGCTAATCACCTGATGGAAAGCTGCGATACAGTCAGGCGCGGTTAAGCTCAATATATGTCGATATAATATGTTATATCGATGGCAATAGCCTAATAAATATTATATGAGGGGAGTGAAGGCTTCTGCTCGAGTCAACTCGTGCGCGGGTGCTATTTGGGGGGACTGGATTTCTTTTTCTCCCTCTTATTTGATCTTTTGAACGGCAAGACACACTGTCGCTGATGCTGATCTAATTGTAACAAGACAAACACTGTTTAAAAAAAAAGTTAATAAATGAGAAGTCCGCTGAGCTTCTTGCCGGATCTTCTCAGTTGAGGCCGCGTTGTGATCCGGTGGTAGCTTTTTAAAAAACAAACTGACCGTTCAAAAGTGCTAGCGTTAAGCCTATTTGATATAAATGATTTTGAATATATATTTTGACTGGCCCGGGTAAAGTGATTAGTCACTCTGGTTTCCACCCAATGTGTCGTGTGTTCGATTCTCTCTAAGAACAATAATTTGAGTCCATGAACGTGTCTGTTTGTGTCTTATATCCATTTAACTATGTATTCTTAAAGTATATATGTATAGGTGTGTATTTGTATCAGTCGTCTGGTTACCATAGCATGCAGTGCTCAAGAGGTACGGGTGTGTGGTGATGATTTATTTCCTCTATTTGTACGAATAGAATTATATATGTGTATGAAGTATGGAGAGTATATAGTATAGTGTGGTGGCTTTTGTAAGGTTATTATTATTATCGTTATTATTCAATAAATTAGTAAGTATCTATTCAACTGAATGATATCAAAGATTCAACTATCCTAATTAGCATATACATTGTTATTGAAGATCACCTTTAAAACAAAGACATCTTTTCTCGGATGCAGCACAGTCTGTGCAGCACCAGGCTCCGGTACATTAGTTGGAATTAGATCACATTGCCAAGGACACGGGCCAGATTTATATCTTTTAGGATTGTTTTCAACCTGTACGCTTTTTCGAGTCTTGTTTTTACCGCCTTTATCAGACATATTGCGCTTACTTTGTGGGATACACTGAAATTTTGAAGAAAGTTACCTATTACGTGCAATCTAAATGAATTTATCGGACATAATGCTGGGAAGGTTGCTCAGACAAAGAATATCTACCAAAGAGGATATACTACTTTGATGGCCGTAGATAGAACTAATGTTTTTTTCTGTGATTAATAAATACTCAAGAAGCTTATAAGCCTCTTGTAAATACTCTATTACTTCCATGCTCTATTATTACTCTATTAAGCGAGTTTCACACGGTTCGATTTAAGAAGAGCTTGCTAATTCATACCACGATTATTTGAACCATATACACCCAGTATATGAATATCATACGTCCCAGTATGGACGTATGATTCCCAGTAGTTCAATTAATCTTTGTTCAATAGAACTGTGAGACTATTTATTCCCAGTAGTTCCAATGTCCGCAGGAATAAAACTACTGAGACTTTCCAGTGATGGTGACACCGAGAAACACGTGGGTAGTTATGTCAATACGTTAGACCTATCGCGTACATACAGTACGCGATAGGTCTAATGGCAATCGATGCGTTTGTTGTCCGTGGTACCTACCACCACTTATTACTTAATGCCACAACTCTAATATATTCTGGACATAGGTATATTAAAAATTACACTTTTGATATTTCATGTGTAATGTTGTGCAATAGCAACAGTCCAACCAAGATACTAAGTAAGTATTGTCCGGTGAACCTGTAATGGCCATCTGCGGTCAACAGCGTCTATCATTCCCAAAAAAAAAATACTAAGTAAACAAGTAAATGATTATAAAATGAACAAAAATAATGAAATATTTTAATCTAATTAATTTATCTCTGGTGGTACCACGGAGATGTCCGTAGTACCCCAGTGGTACTACTGGTGGTACCACGGACAACAAACAAATCGATGGAGGGAGGCCACACCCCGCATACCCGCAGATCGCCCGCGCCGCCCTCTTGCTGCTTGTCTGGTCTGTCGAACAGATCGTGGGACCCGGCCATTACGCAAACGATATGCGGAGTATGGGGAGGTATCTCCCAGATTGTCATGTCGATTTAATTCTAAAGGTTCGAAGGCTTTCCGTACTTGGAAATAGTGAGTAAGGCGGTCAACTGTCCCTCATTCTACGGGACCATCCCGTAAATAAAAATAGTCCCGCAAAACGTCCCGCATGTCAGTATACGTGTTTAACACGAACATGACTAAAAATTATCATCGCCCTAAATCACAATGCCCCGCATTTGCACTTGCATTGGTGGTACTTACTTCTCTTGGTATTTTTAAATTTATATTGCTCTGCTACTAGTATACCTACCTACCTATAATAAAGGTCAATTACCATTGACCTTTATTATAGTATTAATACGAACTTTTCTAGGATGCAGTGCGGATCTTAATGGGTAAACCACGGATTTATATTTACTTGGGTAAACCAGAATTGACATACACAGACAATACCTTACCTTGCATAGCGTAGCTAAGTTGAATTAAGCGTAGTATACTTTTTTTTTTATAATAAATAGGTTTGCGCTTGACCACAATCTCACATGATGGTAAGTGAAGATGTGGTCTAGGATGGACTGCGCTTACCCATAAGATGCCTGTTCACTCTAGACTTGAATACACCCAAGTTATATTTATCAGGGAAAACGTCGTCCGGGAGGGTATTCCACAGCTTGGCCGTGCGCATGAGAAAAGAAGAAGCGAAACGCTTAGTGCGGCAAGTTGGAGTGTCAACGACAAAGCGGTGGAGACCCTGCCGGCGCCTGGTAGTCCGGTAAAAGAAAGGGGATGGTGGTACAAGGTCAAAAAGTGCTTGAGCGCATTCACCGTGGAACAATCTGTAAAAAACCGATAAACATGCAACTAGGCGACGATGATCCAATTGTTGCAGTTTTTCATTTGTTAGGTCGTTATCGTCAATTATCCTGCGAGCGCGTCTGTCTAGCGAATCCAAAGAGTCAAGTTGATATTTGGTAGAGCCATCCCACAGGTGAGAACAGTACTCCATGCAGGATCGAACCTGAGCTTTGTAAAGAATCAAAAGCTGTTCTTTTGTGAAATACCGCCTCACCTTATTCAAGATACCAAGTTTTTTAGCAGATATTTTGGCTTTTGACTCAATGGATCGTCCGAAATTAAGGTCGGAGGATAAATTGAGACCTAACAAATCTAGATGGTTGGATGTCGGTATAGCTACACCACAAAACGCAGGATCAAGCAGAAAAGGATGTTTCTTGGCAGAAAAAAGACAGGCCTGTGTTTTAGAGGCATTGAATTCAACCCTATTTGCGATTCCCCATTCTTATACAGACTGCAGCGTTGAATTCAACCGTTCCACCATACTCTCTCTGAGAGACTCGAATGTGGCCTTACTAGCCCGTGGATCGGACACGTATCTCTCTGTTACTGTACTGTCATCTGCATACCCGTAGATACCGGGTCCGAGCATGTCATTTATATGCAGCAAGAAAAGTGTAGCAGAGAGAACAGACCCCCGAGGAACTCCGGCATTGATGGCCTTAAGTTCAGATGAGCAGCCATCTATGACCACTCGAATTGAACGCTCACTCAGAAAATCGGAGATCCACGCGCACTAACTAGCAGGTAACCCATATGAAGGAAGCTTGCTAAGCAGACTTTCATGCCAAACCCTGTTGAAAGCCTTCGAGATATCCAGTGATACTGCTAATGCTTCACCATGCTTATCGATGGCTTCGCCCCAAAAGTGAGTGGCAAATACTAGGAGATCCCCTGTAGATCGACCTCGACAAAAGCCGAATTGACGAATTGAATACTCATCGTACGTATCTTCGTCGACATGAATATAATGTTATAAAGATTGGTCAATCATAAAGATCTTCAAAGGTGGAGAAGTGGGCAGCGTTACTCAGTAAAAGCCAGTACTGACTGCAGTCCCGCCTGATGGAAAGAGGTGACGCAATCGAGGATGGTAAAGCACTTAACTTTGTTAAAAGCCTATTCACTTTGACACCCACACTATAAATCGGGTCTGGAAACCGAGCGATTGATCGAGCTGTTCCAGTCCTTAGCCGTTGATTGCGCCAAAAACCCGTTTTGTAAACGTGACGCCTGTAGTACCACTATTGATATCATCATCATCGTCATCACTAGCCGAAAGACTTCCATTGCTGAGTATAGGCCTAGTGGGTATCGCGGGTACTTATTTAACGAATGTAGTAGTACCTACCTACCACGGTTCTCAGTCATTCAACTACTAGTGTAACACGTTTGCGTTTGCTTTGGTCCACTTGGTTGTTTGTATTTATTAAGCCACTAGTTGACCTGCGCAGCTCTGGCCGTGCAAATTACATATAAATCGTCCTCTTGAATCACTCTATCTATTGCTGAAAACTGTATTACAATCCGTTGCGTCTAAGCGTACAAACAGCGGACTATGTAAAGATTGTCAGCTGGTATATTATACAACACAATTTCATCCCTTAATTCAGGTGAACGTGCCGAATGCTTAATTAATAAGTATGTGAGGTTCATGTGTGCTTATTAATTATAATCAAGGAAGCAAACAAAAAATACCATAGGTACAAAGTTTCAAATCTTACTTCCCTTATGAACAGAAATACGTGTTTCATTATTTTTATTGAAGAGTCATCATCATCACCAGCCGGAAGACGTCCCCTGCTGACCATAGGCCTCCCCATTCGAACGCCACAATGACCGACAATTGGCTATTTGCATCCACTGGTTACCTGCGACGCGCACAATGGAGTCTGTCCACCTAGTGGGAGGCCTACCTACGCTGCGTCTTCCGGTTCGTGGTCGCCACTGGAGAACCTTTCTTCCCCAACGGTTATCGGTTCGCCGAGCGATGTGGCCTGCCCATTGCCACTTTAACTTGCAGATTTTAAGAGCTATGTCGGTGAACTTGGTTCTTCGGCGAATCTCCTCATTCAGATTCAGGCAGATTCTGTCGCGCAAAGAAACTCCGAGCATAGCTCTCTCCATAGCTCGTTGTGTGACTCTGAGTTTATCCAAAAGGCCAGTAAGGGACCACGTCTCAGTACCATATGTCATTACTGGCAACACACACTGGTTAAAAACCTTCGTCTTCAGGCAGAAAGAGAGAGAGAGAGAGAGAGAGAGAGAGAGATCTTTATTGAAAAGTAAGTATGTGTGCTAAATTTCAGGTCAACAGACATCTTATTTCTGTGTATACATAAGAAAACGGTCAAACTAAAATTTATTTTAACAAACAAACTTTCATACTTTACAACTTATACTAATAAATTTTGATAGATGCTGTTACACGTGTTTTCTTACTTTTATTGAGGAGTATGTGTGCTGAATTTCAGGCCAAAACAGTGTTTTTTCACCCACCACATACAAACCTTCCACCCCTTTTTTACACCCTTAGAGTTTGAATTTCCTAAAATTCTTTGTTATTGGTTGCCTAGGCCATACAATGAATCTGAAGTCCATTTTTTTTGACCTAGCTTCGGTAGGTTCGGCTCTGCTTTGATTTGCTTTGAGTCACGTAAAAAAGGCCTGCCTGTTGGGTGTTTTCTCGTGGACCCACTATTTTGTCCCACCAGTGGGTCCACGAGGGAGAACTATTTCTCGTGGACCCACTGCACTCTACGGTTATTAAATGTTCCTCCTGTATAATATAGATGCACAGCACCTTTTTGCTTTGTCAAAATTAATCTATCGTATAGTGAAGTGGCAAGTGGCACACAAAAAATGTGCGCTTCGTCGCGCTTCCGCTGGTCGGCCTAAATCGATCCTTAAGAGACCACCGTATATCCTATGCTACCTTGGTACTTCCGGTATAAATATTGAAGCAAAGTAGTCACAGTTTGGTAAAACTAGATGTCTCACGAAAGGGGAAGCCTCTTTGTACCCTCTGTTGCCCTAGTACTTCTGGTAAAAATGTTTAAGAATGCGCAATATTGCGCTTTCACGCGCTATTTCATCATAGTGGATGATGCTCTTTGAAATTCCGTCTGGAGCTACCACATTCAGCCGGCTTAACTACTTGGAATATTTACACTAAATTTATTTCCAAACTGTTCGATCGCAGAAGCCAGTCGGACAGACGGGAATTTTGGAAGAAAAATTTTTCCCATTTGTCCGATGATCGCGAACTACTAATATCGGACTACTTTGAATAAACGGATAATCCAGTAGAAAGACGCTGCTGCCCGCCTTCTTTTTTTCCCTTAGTCACCTCTTACGAACACCCAACCTTTGGGTGCTATTCTTACCCGGACACCCCACGGGAGCTTGTTACTGGATGGCAAAATACGCGAGGCCTCCATACATCGTGTGCCGCCCTGGTACTTCTGGTGTAATATTTTATAATGTCCGTTATTAAAGATTTCATTTAATAAATTATAATATCTTAATATCCTAAGACAATCCACACACAGCCATCCTATCGCAAACTAGGCGGATCCTGTACTGTGGAAACCAGACAACTGATACTAATACTTATATACATTTTTTTTGTTAATACATACTTATATAGACAAATAACACCCAGACACTTGGTGGGAATCAAACCCACGACCCATCGGGTAGCAGCCCGGGAGACTAACCACTAGACCAACGGGCCCGTCAATAATATAGTTATTTAGTATAGTATAATAATTATATTTATTTAATATTTTTTTATTCATATGATAATTTCATAGTATTATCACAACCCTAGCTGTAACTATATATAGGATGTTAATAAACAACAGTGGGTCCACGAGAAATAGTTCTCCCTCGTGGACCCACTGGTGGGACAAAATAGTGGGTCCACGAGAAAACACCGTGCCTGTTTATATTTTAGTACTAGCTGACCCACGCAGCTCCGCCTGCGCTATTTTTACGTTAACAAACTTTTAATAACAGACATTCGCATCGAATACATAACCTCCTTTTTTATAGTCGGTTAAAAACTGGGACCCACTTTTTACTTGCTCTCCGAAGTACGGTCCCGTTTAGTTCAAATGGCGTTAAACGGTCACCCATCTATTTAATGACCTTACCCAACGTTGCTTAACCCGATCGATTACAAAACCTTGATAACAACTCTCTATGAGTGTTTCCTTACTAATATTTATTATATTATAAAGAAAAATTCATAAAATCGGACCAAGCGTATAATAACCAAGTACCCATTTTGACTTTAATCCCCTCTCCCAAAAGAACCGTGCTAGATTACGGTATAAAAAGTATCCTATGTCCTACCTCGTAGTAGGATCTCAAATCATGCCAAGTTTCATTTGAATCCATTCAGTAGTTTCGGCGTGATGCTCAGCCGTGATACAGAGAGACAGACAGACAGACAAATACATTTTCGGCCTCAGTATTGGTTATAGAATGCCCTCCAAATATAATTTTCAAAATATCTTCAATGTACAGAATTGGACCTGTTACAGTTTTATTATAAGTATAGATATATTTTACAACCTTTACTAATAAATTTTGATAAATGCTGATACACGTGTTTCCTTATGTATATTGAAGAGTATGTGTGCTAAATTTCAGGTCAAAACACAATGTTTTCCACCCACCCCATGCAAAACTACAGACTAGTTCAACAAATTATTTCTGAAGTCCCACAGTTACAAAACGAACAAGTATAAATAGTTTATTCCAAGTAGTCCGATTTATAAAAACATAAAAAACACGACAAAATGGTCTTCATTAAACATACATAATACATATACAACGTTACACATGTATATATATTTGAACTAGTCTCGTTAAGACCTCTTGATCCACATTGATGTTTTTGGAAGTAACAAAAATACAAAATGGCAACTGACTGCCGCCATATTTTATTTGGAAAAAAATAGCCTATGTCACCCCCACAGCTGAGACGAATCTAAAGACATTTTATACCTAAATCAAAATCCATCAAGCCGTTTAGGCTGTAGGCCGTGCCAAAGACAAACATACATACAACAAACCATACACACATACAGAAATAGACATACATACATCCAACATACCTTCTGGGACAGTCAGGCAAAAATCAGGTTATTTTTTAACAAAAATGTAGATAATAGAAATACAACAGAAGTGATAAGTGCAAATACACCTACCAGTAGAGATCGAATCCCCATATCCCTTTTAGTTGGGACATCTTAGTCGGGATAGGTCACCACTTAAGCTCTAAATATACTTACCTATACATGTGGGTCTCTTCGCGATGATATTCCTTCACCAGTATCTAGCGAACGGTAAAGAGCAAAGCAGACAGTGTTGCGTACACGTGTACGTACCATTACGTTGTATAACGTATGGAACTTTATGAAACATGGCACACCGGTTACGTATACGTAAGCGACATTACGCCACGCAACCGGTGTGCCATGTTTCATAAAGTTCCATACGTTACAACGTCATAGTTTAGTACGTAACGTCTATACCCTGTTTCTCATTACAAGATCAAAAATGGAACAATAACTGTATGAACACAGAAGTGATGGCTGTCTGGTGGCCAGCTGAAGGTCTTTGTTTTGTCAATAACCTATCACCATCACCATCCGGTCAGCCATCACTTATGTATTCATCGATTTATTGACCCATTTTTGACCTTGTAAAGAAAAACAAGGCATACGCATTTGGTGTGCCGTGGCCATCGATATACTATCGTGGCCTTATCTTCCAGTCTAGAACTATAGCCACAACAGACGATAATTTTTTATGTTCAGTGATCGATCAGCGATACTATCCTGTATGTACTAATGTAATAGAAGTCAGTGAGCTGCATCGATGCGGTGTCGCATTTTCAGGACTCGCTGCATCAAACTCTCGCGTTTACAGCGATTGCTTTCATGCTACTACGCGTTTATGCGCCGCGATGCGATAAAGATTAACGTTAGTAGTGTTATTTTTAATGTTTGTGTATTTCAATAATTTTAATTAATATTGGTCGATATGGCCTGTATTGTTGAGTAGTAAAATGTATTTGCAAGTTCGCTACAATTAAGCTGTGGCCTGTACCACGATTGCTTCCAGGGGCCGGATTACCTACTAAATAAAATAAATAATCGAGATCGAGAAGGTTTCTCTTAACGTCTCTTCTTGAAGGTTGGAAAACGAGTTTTATAAATATTGTCTTTATCCGGTATATCCCATGTGTAACCATGTGTGTGGGACTCATAAATATCAAAGTTAAATATCACAAGTTCTTAAAATCGGATTATTTTGACTCTTGAAGCCAATTAATGCTTTACACTCGATTAGTGTGGGTGGAGATATCGATTATCTTGTTCTAAATAATGGAACGTAAGCATAAGCAAATCTGAGTGTTGCAATCAGTGGTTTAATGAGAATTAACGCTAATTTACGTCTGGAAGGGCGGCGGTAAGAGCCCTTCGAGACAAGTCATCAACCTACGCTACCACAGTAATTTTGCGGTAATTTAGTACTTACTGCCGCACCTACAAACGCCAATTATGGTTAGTGATGATTAATCAATTTTTTCGAAATCACATAATTTCGACACGCGAAACCAATTATTACTTAATGCGCAAATATTAAGTGGAGATATCAATTATATCGTATTCAATAATCGAAACTAATTATAAACGGCTCCGCCAGTCGAAATAAATAGATTTAAAAAAATGACTATTAGGGTTAAAGTTAATTGACGTTTGTGAATGCGGCAGTTAGTGTGTAAACATTGCTGTGTTCCAGTGTGAAGGATGGGTAGCTAGAGATATTATTGGAATCATGAGAGACATGTCTCATGCTCAGAGCTGAGGTCTCATGTGACGAGGGTTCGGATCGAGTCGAACTGTCTATGGGCAAAGATGTTGCTTACCATCACGCGAACGTCTTGCTCGTCTCATCACTAAGTTGCATAAAAAGGTGAATACGTGCACATATTCACTTACTATTTTCATTGCAGGGGAGGTAAGTACCTCATCATTACAAGATTAGGAAAATCTTCTTATAAATAAAAATCTCGTGTCACGATGTTAGTGGTCGCACTCCTCCGAAACAGCTCGGCCTATTTTTATCCGGCCGGATAAGAAAAGCACCCTCATATCTCCCCCGTTGGATGCCCGTAAGCGGCGACTAAGGGAAAACAAGAAGACGTGCAGCAGCGTCTTCCTATTGGATTATACCTATACTTGTGATCCCCAAACCTGCCAACCGTGGGGTTCTAAACCCCTCCCTTCTAAAGAAGAGGCCGTTTGATACTACATAAATATGCAAGCATTCCATATGCAGCAAGTTACGTGATAAGGCCATCGGATAGCTATAAGTGAGAATTTTGGTGGACCACTTAAAGTTTTTCCACACTATGTCTGAGTCCTCAATAATAGATTAGCAATTCAGATACGTAGCTCAAACATGTAATTCTTTTGTTAAGTTATTTATTTCAGTAATTAGGTGGAGTGTTTAGTGAAATTGAAATTTTTTATGACTTCTTTTCTTATTAACACGATGAACAGCATGTTGAGCAGTTGCTTTTGCAGGGTTTTGGTAACTTACAAAGTTTTGGTAATTTACAAGGAAATACTGAGCAGCACTTCCGAGGTCGGCACGGGTATATTCCATAGCATGCAAAGCAAGGCACGGGTACACTTCTGCATCGCACCACTGGACACACGGTGGTGCGGTTCCAGCAGGGGGAGATTCGCTTCTTATGCGATTTAATTTTAGGTTGGCTTCGAGTCTTACGAGGCTTTTTGCGTCCAACAACAACGGGGCAGGGTCTCAGACAAGGAGAGCTTTTGCAAGGAATGTTGCATGGGGATTTGCAACAAGGTGTTTTGCATGGAGGAGGCTTACAACATGGTGTTATACAGGGAGTCGCACAAGGCGATGGACAAGATGGTGGCGAACAAGGCGACAAGCAAGGAGAAGGAGGACACGGTCTACATCGTCGTGGTGGGCTGCAAGATCTTCCACAACAGGAAGTTTTGCAGCATTTCCTGCAAGGTGAAGGTGGGCATGGTGATCCACATGGTCTTTTGCAAGGTCGACAAGGTCGACAAGGGCGAGAAGGGCGACAAGGGCGACAAGGTGGACATGAAGGTGGCCCACATGGCTTTTTGCATGGTTTCTTGCAGCATTTGGGAACCTTACATACTATCATTTTGCATTTATATGGCCTGCATGGAGCAGGAGGATAGGGTATCGGGCATGGTGGACCACATGGTGGTGCTCGGGATGGCGGAGGAGTCCATTCTAACATTAGCTCATTGGTTGCTAGTGGAGCACCGTTCATCTTTCGGATAACTAGTTCAAAAACGCCACGGCGTGGGTTGGCCATAGTAGAAACTTTTACAGGTGCTTGTTGTTCTCCCGACTGAGCCAGAATGCAGTTAGGGCCTTGGCATGGCTCTTTTCCATGCACTGGACAAGGTTCTCTAGGCCCGATTCGAATATGTGACACAGTTGCCACTATATCTCCTTTAGTCCCTGTAACAGCTGGACATTTATCTTCCTTAATACACACCGCCTTCGCAGTCCAAGTTCCTGCACAGGATCCCTTTGTCTGCCTTGTTTGAGCTCCAATGGAGCTACTTTGTGATTTGACTTGTACCGAAGTTGTACTCTTGTCGTGCATGCTAGAACTACTAATTTCGCTTTTAACAGGTGCAGCTGTTACCTTTATTTCAGGTCTTTGGAACTTTGATGAGCTTCCCATCCCCGTCTCTGGTGACTTCTTGGAAGCATCTTTTTTTCTTCCAAAAAAGTAAACGTCGGAATATCTCATATTGTTAGGTATTCGTTTTCTTCCATCTTGAAAAGGTAGTGTAGATGTGGAACACGTGGAACAGTAGTTAGAGTTAGTCGTGTGAGCAGAATATTGGGAATTGCCAGATTTATTAAATCCTACTTGCAAACATTTGTTTATAGACGCCGTTGCTTGCGTCCCTGATGTTTGGCGGCGACAAATGTTATCAAATAAAGTCATGTAAACCGTAGTTTCTTTTTCTCCAAATAAATCAACTTTGCTGTGGTGTTTTCTAATACTATTTGAAAATTGGTTGGGGAACTTTGGTACCCAATAAACTGTATTGCAAAATGAAACACTTTGCCTCTTAGCCCTGATTGTACGTAATGATGTAGCTGAAAGATATCCAGACAGTTCTAAAGGACGGCTTTTAAATTCAAGATTATTATTGGGAAATACTTGCAAATTATTTTCGAATATCTTTGTTGCAGTGGCAGAACAAGGTATTGAAGATCCTTGGCTGAGCATATTGCTGTAATTATCTTCTAAATGAAGGAGTTGCAATTCCTCGCCTGCAGATTTAAGTTCCCTTTTTTGCGTCTCCTTCAAGTCTTGACTAAACGGCAAGTTCAGCAGGGCACCTGGGACCAGTTGACGACATTTTATTTATGTTAATAATGAAATATTACAACTTAGGCCCCGATAATTAGGTATATTATAAGTACCAAATAGATCACTGCTTAGAACAAGAATTATACAAGAAAAGCACGACCTCAATTTGCACAGACATTTAATTAGCAGATATGTACACAACGTAGAATAAATTTAACTAATATTATTGACGTTTAGAGTGTTTAGCTGGACAGCAAGATGAACAGTTGCATGGTGCACATTGTGCAGTGCGAGTATCCCTCACAGGCACTATTCTCTCTTGTGTCACGACTGGTGTTATAAACTGGTATTCTAACTTGGACTTTCGATGAGGCATCTCAACAGTTTTGCCGATACGCAGTTTGATTACTTGCTGCTGATAGTCATATACAACTCCCGGATATTCTTCTGCGGTTGCAGGCATTAGTTGGCCGGGTTCGTCTCTTGCCATGTCACCTACTCCGTCAGAAGTGAAGTTAAAATGAGCTCGTTGCTTGTGGTTCATGCCGCAGGTGTCCGAAGGCATTTGGAATATGACCTTGTTTCCCGTCGGGCAGCAATCTGCACAATTTTTTTATTGTATCAACATCAGCAATAATTAATATTATAATATTGGATAAGATTACTCAATTAACTAAGTTAGAAGTCAATAATAATATGTATTAGATAACTGTGTTTAACGTGTAGCAAATAATTACAATTAACTTCGTAATTGTTAAAACTAAAGTCTAATGATTTGTTTTAGCGCTTCTTTTTCCCTTTCGGTTTTTTTAGTCTTCTACCGCAACAACAGTCGCACTCCGCGTCAGTTGCGATTCTAGCATTTACTTTGCGGACCGGCGGTTTTTTATCTGGACCTTTAGGTGTCACAAGTTCTAATTCCAATTTGCACTTTCTGTCGCCTTGCATGGCTGTTTTCACTACTTTCAAAACAAACGAGTCTTTGTTAGGCAACTCGAGCTGTTTATTATCACCACGTGCATTTGCTATTTGACCGGTATGCTTCGACGTTTGTATGCATCCTTCTGTTGTGCAGGTGAACTGTGTGTTCGCTAGCTGCGCCCCGCGGCAGCAAGTAGCCTCGCTGGGAAGTGCTAAGCTTATTTGATTTTTTCCACAAGGTGGTTCACATGGTCCGCCGTCAACCCCCTTTGTATATGGACATTGCATAGCGCAATGTGTTTGACTGATCTTCTTGATGATAGATGCCGTTGCCGGTACTTTGATCTTAAGCTCGTTTCCCACCAAATTAGTTCCTATCTCTTCAAACTGTTTACTGCGACCTGGCCATCAACAAATTGATTCGATGCAGTGAGATATCACATACTTACTTACCAAGTAATTAGATATACCTACAATTATTATTAGAAATTCAATTTCTGTATCCTACTCAAGGGAATTTTAGGCTGGCCTAAGTGTAAAGAAAAATTTAAGTAAATACATGGATTTAAAACGCCATTACAGAATCAAAATTATCATTTTGATTCAATAATGGAAAATAAATAACCTCTGGCTAACCTTTAGGCACATGGAGACAATATTGTTCGGTGTTTCTACAACTCATTTGTTGTTTTGCATCTGGTTTTGGTCCGGAACAAAAGCACGGATCATCTGGTTCTACACATGGTAAACTATTGTAAGGATCGCGTGCTGGAAGCAAAAGGTAAATTTTAATTACCATAATATTCTAAAATTGCCCACTTTGTTCATTGATATATTTGTACATACCTGTGGGACAAACACCAAAAGCAGTGCAGGGGCCACCGGCACTGCCAGCTACTGCTCCACTACCTGCGCTTCCACCTCTAGCGGCTCCGCAAGCGCAAGGATCTCCAGGTGACTGATAATCTTTTTGTGGATTGCATGAACGATCAACGATAGATGCACCACCACCAGTTCCTAATTTCGGTGGTCCACCTGTTCCTTGGAATCTTGTAATTATTAACTTTCCAAAACAAGATATGCGCAAAAACATGACTATTTCTCCCGTCTCAGTTCCATCCGTTGAAACTAAACGGAACGAATCCTTGAGAGCTTGATAGCTAACACTGGCAGGATCTTCTAAAAATTTCTTACGAGCTTGGACGAATTCCTTTGTCATGTCAATAGTAGCTTCCCCCATGACAATTTTTGTAGGCAAACAACCACACGGCAGGGATTTGTAGACACATATTTTTATAAGATATTTGCTCATCGCTTTACTAATATCGGCTTCTTTTAGCGAAAAAAGGCATGATTTTCCGCTATTAAATGTCTTCACAAAAGGTCCTCCACTCTTGGCGATACATGCTCCAGGATCGTCGTCGCATATCTCAAGGGCCTCGACGTCTGGACATTCGACTTTCACACAGGTCCGAAAGTCCTTGTCGGAGAAGCAAGGACTTTTTACAAATACTACTTTATCAATAAGTACCTCCAGGAGGAAGAGGCCGTCGTCCTGTTTTGCCATTGTTGGTTGCCGGCGGGGATGGGAATTTAAAATTTATTAAACTTTTTTTATAGACGATTTATCATACTTAAAATTTTGACATATTTGCTAAACAAAAGAATTGGGAGTCATGACATTGGAGTGACAGAATATTGTTCTTCTTTTTTGGGCGTCAGAAAACCTTCATGGTCTTCCTGTGCACGACCTTGATCACCTTGAGGCATTATAGTATATCGATGCCTTGAGGCCACGGAACACCAAATGCGTCCTATCTTCTTTTTTATCTTCTATCTATACTATAATAAAACTCAAAGAGCACTTTTTCTGTACATTGAATATTTTTCCAAAATTTCTATGTGGGGATACTATACTATCGACATAGAGGCCAAAACAATTTTTTTTGGAATTATTGTCTGTCTGTCTGTCTGTCTGTCTGTCTGTCGTTCTGTTCGTCCAGGTATCATTTGAAAACCCGTGGATGGATTTTGATAGGACTTTCACTGATGTGTTGTGTAGAAGTCAAGGTGTAAGTTGGTATATAAAACATCACGCTATGTTTCATAGGGGCTAAGCAGTGAAACATTACTTGCACATATTACCACGTAATTTCCTTTGTATGTGAATAGGGTAATTATAGACTGATCAGTTAATCATTAAGATATGTATTATTACTATTTCATACCGCTAGGTTAAGGTTAAGCTACATAAGGCAAGGTCATTAAATAGATGGGTGAACCCATATGTATGAAATTATGTGTGCATATCGGGGAGGTCTGAGAATAGGTCATAAAGTATATTTAATGCCGCTGATACCATGATTGACGAGGATATATAGAACGAGAGGAGGGTGCACGAGAGGAGAAAGAGGGAGAGGGGATTCGAGAAGGGGGCGATGGGGTGAGGGATCGGGGGAGTTAGGTGGAGTAAGGGGGGAGTGAGAAGGAGCAAGTTCGTAGAAGAGAGAGGGGGAGAGGGTTCAGAGAGGGGATAACAGGGTGGGAAGAGGGGGAGTGTGACGGAAACCGAAGCGGGAGGGGGAAAGAGAGAGGAGAGAAAGAGCATATAATTAGATGTTTTTTATAAGAGAGAGAGATATGGAGAGAGATAAATCTAGGGAGGAGGGAGAAAAGGGGAGCAAAATGTAATAAAAGCGCGGGCGGAGCTGCACGGGTCAGCTAGTATATATATAATTCTACTGTACGTGTTTATGTCACTGAACTCCTCCTAAACGGCTGAACCAATGTTGATGAAATTTTTTGTGTGTGTTCAAGGGGATTCGATAATGGTTTAGATTCAATAAAAACGCGGGCGGAGCTGCGCGGTTCAGCTAGTATGATAAATAACTTTAATACGTCCAAGATGGTATGGTACGGAACCATCGGTGCGCGAGTCCGAATCGCTTTTGATCGGTATTTTGTATAGTATGTAGGTACTAAGCCTGTTGATTTTAGTTTAACGATGAAGATTCGTAGATTTTTATGGTCAATTCAAATTCAAAAATATTTATTTCAAATGGACTTAACGCCAGCACTTTTAAACAGTAAATTTTTTTTAAAGCTACCACCGGATGACATCGCGGCCGCAACTGAGAAGATCCGGCAAGAAACTCAGCGGGCATGTCATTTTTTTCACTTTTTTTATTTTACAGTTTTTGTCTTGTTACAATTTGGTCAGCATCAGCGACAGTGTGTCCTGCCGTACGAAAGATAAAACAAGAGAAAAAAAAAAAAAAGAATAATTACGACGAAACTACAACAAACTAAAAGGCCAAAGGAATAGTAGTCGGACCAGTCCCCAAGTAGCACCCGCGCATGAGTTGACTCGAACAGCAGCCATCACTCCCCTCAACGATACTAATTAGAGGGAAGGACCGCACCCAATAGATGAGAATCAACGTTGTGTAAGTATCGATATCGGGTTGATATCCGTCAGTTGTAGATCTCGACTACAGTAAGTAATTTGGCCCTAGATTATTTTGAATTTGGCTGATTCAGTAAGTTTCCATAAAAATATATAAATCTACATATTTTACAAGAAGTATCTCTGTCTACGTCATCCTATGATACATTACGGGATAGTGATGAAAACATTTAACATTTTTTAACACAAGAGAAATTTGCAATGAAATGATTTATTTCGAAAATTTTCGTACAATGCAATCGTATTTTACAGGAGGATAATTTTTGTAATACCAGTTGCAAGCTTCATTTTGAAATGGCCGACCCAGTCTGAAAATAAAAAGAAATAAGTTTAAGTACCTACTAACATCTAGTGATAATTTCCCGACTGACTGTCCCAGAAGGAGGGTCAAGTTTTTCGAGACTATGTCTATTTCTTTGGCACCGCCTACAGCTTGGATTGATTTGGACTTATAATTTTTCTTTAGATTCGTTTCAGTTGTAGGAGTGACATAATGCTATATATTTTTTCAAAAAACTTAATATGCCGGCCGTGGCCTATTTCCAGTTATTCTACATTTTGTTCTACATGTATGACTACTAAGAAAAAAATCCTACTAGTTCTACATAGTCCACCTATACTGCGATCCCCAAGCCGCCTGCCATACGTGGGGTTATGGCAACCCCTCCCTACTAAGGGGGAGGCCTTTTCTTCAGTAGTGGATGTGTTTCGGCTGCTAATGGTCAAAAGAATGATGATTTTGCGCCATATGTGCAGTGACACTTACCCATCCATAAGTTGACGAATTTCTTCACGCGACCGAGTAGCAGTCAAATCCGGATAATACCTCCATCGCCTCTGACCGGGATCTGTGACCCAAGCTTGTTGGAATGGAGTCAGTCCTGGTACGTCCAGTTTGTGGCAATCACGGCAAATGGCACTTACAGGTTTCTGTGTTTAGAAAACGTAATTAAGGTCCATTAGAAAAGCTATAACTTAATTATGAGACTAAACAGTAAATTTGGTACGAAATTTTAAATTTATTTTTGGCAGCCATGTAACCGCTTGTTTGCCCGGATTCACGTGACAGACCCCCCAAGCGAGTGGTCATTAAATATTTTATTTAAGACCTTGTCAATCTGACCAAAAACCAGCATCGATTTAACTTTTATGCCCATCAATACTTATTTTCTAGGAAAAAACTTTTAAGATGGTGTACATGCACAGCCAAAACTGTTTATCGTTAAATTAATTACCTACACCGGCCTATAATCTGTAGGTCTGCAAAGTGCGCCCTCTAAAAATTGTGCCCCTACAAGCCACCCGTCTTTCCAGCCCCTAAATACCACAAACAAACACTGCGTTCTCGCGGGGAAACCAAAAGGTCCCCGGGACCCGGTAGAGAGGGGGGTTTGTCAACCGAGGTATGTCGGATTCCTACCAATTAAAACCGTGGCTGTTGCATCAGCACATGAGAGAAGCCTAGGTTCTCCAGTGGGATCTGCATCAGGTGCCTCTAAGCCACCGGGGCCGTGGGGCACAATGCCCTAGGTTAGACGCTTGTGTAACTCCGCGTCTTATATGCCCGTCTGACATTTTCATTTCACTCTATTGCTTCGTAGAAGTTGGCAACTAACGGTTGAGGTTACGCTACAAAAAATGTTGTTCCTTCAACCGTAGTCGTCAGTTTTTTATGAAGCAACGAGGAGAAAATAATGCTGAGGGAATGAAATGGACATCTAGGTGGCCGTCATACCTAGCATACCATTTAACCATTTAACTGTGGCGAGGAAGTCCGCCTGATGGTATACGGGTTATGACACTGCTGCAACTTGCATTGCCTTGTCATGCCGCTCGTCACGTAAGACTTGTTTTTTTAGCCCCTTGAGCCTAGTAATTTCAGTAGTTACAACAAACTACTACTGACTACGTGCCGGAATATTCGACTGCGGTGGTCCTACCGGGCGGTCTTGCATAAGGGCTTGCCACCTAATTAAAATAGTAACTACCAGTTTCCAAATAACCTTATGATTTATTCATTTTTAGAGTTTTAGTAGTTTTTGACACTTAAAACAATAATTAATTACGTATTTACATAAGACCTTGTTTAAAAGTCTACCTTATTTGCACTTTCTGTCTGCTTCAAACCATCGCATGCGCGGTGTCGCCGGTACCTTACGCAGTCCAAGTCGTACTGGTATGAGCGTGGGAATACATCTTGGTGAGCTGTATCAATTTATACATATGGTTTGTTTGACACTTGTACCATCAAAAATCCAGGTACATAATATCTTTCATGGGTCCTGCATGAGCTTTGGACATTGGACATGTATCGCAGCGCATTAGACAATTTTTAAATCTGTTCCACTGCTTTCTCGTAAGTGCACATTTAGTGACTTATGCTCGAAATAACCTCACTATAGGCAAAGATAAAGTATCTTAAAAAGCTGAAACTATATACCTGTCTGACCTCTTGAGCATTTTAATACTCAAAAACTGACAAACTGACGCGTTCTCTAGGCTCTCTTCACTACCTGTCATCGTTGTCACACTAGTGTGCTGTGCGAGTAGGTACATACGATAGCTTTGTGGTAAATAAGTAATACCCCGTGGAGTGTTCGGGTAAGTACCTATAACACCCTCCCATCTCTTACCGTTGCTTCGACACCCAAACAAGAGGCGACTAAGGGAAAACAAGAAGTCGGGCAGCAGCGTCCTTCTATTGGATTACGTCCAACCAATACTGCGATCCCAAGCCGCCTGCCAAGCGTGGGGATTATGGCAACCCCTCCCTTCTAAGGGGGAGGCCTTTGTTCAACAGTGGACGTTTACCGGCTGTTGATGATGATGATGAAATAAGTAATAACAATAAATACTTTTGGTGATTTGTATACGTAGGCTCGTATGGCTCGTATGGCAGATGGGTGACCGTTTACTGGGATTTAACTTAAGCGTCCCCGTGCGGGGAGCACGTAAAATGTCGGTCCCGGTCGTTGTCATCTAGACAGCAGTCGTTAAGCCAAGTCAGAAGCCTTAGGATGCATTCTGTCTCTTAGGGCAGCGTGAACAACTCTGACACTAGGTTGACCACTAACTAAACAAAAAACATACCTAATGTCTTAGGTGACAAGCGGCTGTGTGCCGTGACTATCCATGAGCAGTCAAATCGATAAACATCTCACCATTTATGGGGTTCCATACCAAGGTCAAAAAGGAACTCTTATGGTACGCGTCTCGGTGTCCATTATCCGCGCAGTCATTTTCAAAACAAAATCATACAAAGCAAACTAAAATCCGTTGCTACCGTGCGTGCGGTGCGTCCGGCGCGGGCCAGTGGACGCGTACCTTTATGGTGATATTGTCTGTCTGGCTTAAATACTAAGTAGGTACTCACTTACTCAACCTCATTCAAATGAAAAATAAAATATTTTGCCTTTATTTAATGGGGGTCGAAATGGGTCATCAGAATTTCAAAGTGAGACTACTATATCGAGTTGGGTATCATATGAAAGGGCTTTATTTGCACATCTCAAAACAGATTTTTATTTTGATTTATGTCAGGCTTATGTTAAAAAATGCCAAAAAATACCGTTCCGTTTTCTCCGAAGAGTAGGGGGGGGGGGGGGAATCTGAAATAATTATGGGTAGGTACTTATGTCTATTTATATTTTACAGGCAAAACAAAATGCTCTTTTTAAGTAGTACAGTTTTTTCCTAAGTTAACTTCGACAAACAAACTTAGACTTGCGGTTTTTTTTTTGCTATTTGAGGTATTAGACAAATAGTAATAATAATTTAATAATAAAAAGTATGGAACCCTCGGTGCGCGAGTCCGACTCGCCGACCGGGTTTTTATTTATATTTAAACGATCAACCACAATTTATTGTACTTAAATAAAAAAACAAACAGATCTAAAAAAGTAAAAGTACTATCAAAAGTATTTCTGTCTAATTGTAGAGTGCTGTAACACTGAAAGAGATGGCGCTTGAATCATAAAGTTGTCATACTTGGTTTCACAATTTCCGATGACATGCCGTACGTGTAATGTGCGTCGTGTAATGCGTACGCGTTGGCGCCAGGCTTGTCCACCCAGAAAGCTTTGTCCTTTACCACCATTCTGTTGATGACAGCGTCTGGCAACTCGTCTATCGTTGGCCTATTTAGGGACAAAACAGTGGAATCTGGTTGAAAACTTAGAAAATAGACACGTAGAGCGTAAGAAGGTCGTTAGTGTTTAGTATGGAAATAGCCTGCGACGCGACGCTTGCGCCGCGCCGCTGCCTTCTAGGCACGGCCGGAGCCTATGCGCCAGCTGCCGTGTTCGTACCCAAATACCCTATGGTGGTAAATCGCCCTATGGTGGCATCCTAGGTTTTACAATGTGAAAAATGTCGTAAAAAGACAAGCAGGAGGTTTGCATGATGGTAAGACACACAGCCCTTTAGAAAGCTGCATTGGACTGACGCTCGACCAGTGGCGTGCACAGAGGGTAGGCAAAAAAATGTATTCGGCTTGTTTAACCTATTTTAAGTATATTAGTATACCATTTCAAATATCCATAAGCAAGCAAATACTATAGACATATTAATTTGCATTTCAAAACATTAATATGTTCATTCAGCGGCTCCATACTGACAAAAATACTTTGCCTACCCTAGGATTTCTCTAAACAATCTTAATTTTAAAAAATCTTATTTCGGACATTAATTAACGTATTTTTTTTAATGTAAATGGATATGTTGGTAATGTTGATTAATTTAAGGATATTTGTGCTGGAACACGAACAATTAGCATAAAGCATAAACAACTCGAAGGTATTTTTGCCTGCTTTCTGTGCACGCCACTGCGCTCGACGCTGAACAATTGGCTAGGTATTACACGTTTCTTGGGCCAGATAATTTCACGAGCTACAGTACCTTTCACACCGCAATGTTTACACAATTCTGTTTAGGGGTAGAATACACACTGATATATAAATCCGCCGCAACTGGGATTTGGGGCGTATTTTCTTAATACCAAAACTCTAAAGAAGTGTAGGTACATACTGTTTAAAAAATAGCCATTATTTTATTGGCAATGAAGATAGTTCAAGTTACTGTAAGCTTATGCAGAGACTTCCATCGAATACGGCGGCGACTCCGTGACAGTTTCCCGGGACAGTACCTAATGCGCGGCAAAGGCAAGGCACTGTGGAAAACCTGGTGCAGATCCCACCGGGGAACCCAGGTTCCTCTTGTATGTGCCGACGCGACAGCTGCGGGGGTTTTAGTGGTTAAGTATCTTACATACCCCGGATGAACCCCCACAGGGGGGTCCGGGGAACTTTTGAAGGTTTCCCGCGGGAACAAAAAAAGCTTAAGCCAGGGTACTCTTTTTCGAATAAATGTACCTAAGTATATGATTCTGTTCTTGTAAAGAAAAACAGGATAAGTACAAGTATTTTTAATTTTAACCTAAGGTTGTCGTTAGATTCGCTGATATTCCATTTAAGTACCTACATTATTATCTATATTAAAACGTCGTACGCCATAGGTATCTACGTTTATTTGAGTTTAAGTAAATTTTGTTCAGATTCTGTTTCTTTATTTCTATAAACGATTTATATCTACGAAATTTCCTTCAACATATTACTATGTCATGAACTCAGTATAACCTTGGTGGTAATTCCACTAGTTCCCTGGTGAGTGGTTGCAGGAACTTTCCAACTGTTTTCTGTGTCAAACACGGTGGACGACCCGGTGTCAGACTCTCGTCGGCGATTATTGTCATTGTTACATTGTCTAGAGCATATCTGAGAAAATAAATCGATTTAACAGAATTTAATATGAGTAAGTACGTAACTATATGTATATATAGGACGGACTACTCATCAGACGACGAGACGCACGGCACATACTCACCCTTATGTGGTAAACGTGCCTTCAGTCCGGACCAAGCGGTTTGCTTCAACTTTTATAATAAGGACAGCTAAGGACTGGAACAGTTTGCCAGCGTCGGTTTTCCCGCCCGATTATAATGTGGGTGTCTTCAAGACTAGAGTGAATAGGCTTTTAATAAGCTAGTGTGCTTTACCATCCTCGATTGCGTAGCCGCTTTCTATCAGGTGGGACTGCAGTCAAGCACTAGCTTATATGTAGTAAAAAATATATAGAAATATAGTGTCCGGGTAAGATTAGCACCCACCCATCTCATCCTGTTGGGTGTCGTAAGAAACGACTAAGGGAAAAAAGAAGACGAGCAGCAGCGTCTTTCTATTAGATTACCTACCGCCTATACTGCGATTCCCAAGACGCCTGCCAAGCGTGGGGATTATAGCAACCCTTACGTTCTAGGAGAGGCTGTTGTTTACTGGTGTACGTTTTTCAACTGACGATAAAAGTAGGTATAAATAAAATACATTGTCTTTACAAACACATTCTGCGGTTACCCGCACTGCCGCCAGCCGTCCCGGTTGACGGCAAGCAAATTAAGTCGCAGGATGCGGCTGACTTCAACGGGTAGCCATATCACAAAAAGATAGAAATAACTTCTACATCTTTGGGAGAGATCAATGTTAAGTCTTTTACGTATAAAATATTGGTGGCAAGGTGAGTGACTTGTAAATATACATACAGTGTGTACTTACTTATCAGGCTCGTATCCACTAAATTTTGAGACATTACTCCGAGGGTCACTTGGGTGGGGAATATTTTCCATGGTACTGATATTGAATTACGTGTACTGTAAGCATGTGTTATATTATTTTTAGTGTGTTGTACAAGCGTACAGTCGATTGCATGTATGGACCCATAAATCAATAATGTGTGCAAATGTTTTTAGAAGATTTGTGTCTCCGCAAAATTTCTCTACGCTGCACGGTGCAAAATTTGACTACATTAGTATATCAATAAATGACATTTCAAATTGTGGCGACTAGAACCTCTTTGCCACTTGGAGACATGTAACCGTATTTTCTATGGTTTTGAATAGTGAACAGCTCAGTTTAGAACGTGCTGTCTGAATAGTATTTGACACATTCTTTGTTATGACTTAGTAGTGTCAACAGCTAAACACATTCATGTTATAAATCTAGTGAAGAACAGTCGTGCAGTTTATAGACAAATAGTCATTGTACGTATAGTTAGTGATCGCGGAATCACTAGTCCTAATGTAAACGATCAGTTCCTTCAGTGCTTTACAGGTCAAATAAATGTTTTGAAAACTCTACGGATTTAATTATTTGAAGCGGATATACAATGAAGGGTCAACCGACCTTCATCTGGTGACCAGTGACGTGATCTAGAGGATTACACGTAAGACGTTGAGCACTTAGACAAGAAAAGGATAACAAGGTAACCAACACAGTACCTATAAATAAAGAAAAGAAAAATAAGAAAAGAAACGGTGTTCCTTTTATTTAACGGAATTTACGTCGGCCATTATACAACGAAATTTTATTTTATTTAAATATTGAATATTTAATAACGAAAACATTCGACGTGGAGCGACATACTGGGATTCGACGAGCAATCAGCTCGTTTTTTTCGCCGTGTTCGCCGTGTTCGTCGTGGTTCCTGCCTGCGAATTTTCGGCGATCGTTATTTTTTGTTTCGCAATGACATTTAGTGAAACATTTGAAGGTTTTTATTTTAAAACAACAAATAAAATATTTAAATAAATTTTGTAAAGGTCCTGGTCGTTCCACCACCAACCCACGTAGGATTTTTTTTTTTTTTTTGATTAAATTTAGGGTTCCGCGCCGTCCGCACCACCATCCACATGGCTGAAAGCGAAAGTGTGTCCATCTGTACGCCGCCCATCTGCAAGGATCGTGCAACATTGATTGCAGAGCTGTACCTTAAGTTAGAGGCACTTACTCGCGTAGTGGCTTCTTTAGCCAACCGAGGTTTTGACCAACGGGGCCGCTCGCGAGAACGTAGCTTAGGTAGATTTAGGAACCGATCACGCTCGCGCAATAGCGAGCTATGCTATTACCATGACCGATTCGGAACGAAAGCAAGGAAGTGCGTCCAACCGTGCAAATGGTCTGGCCCTCCACCTTCAGCGGCTGGTGGCTGCAACCAGTCGTCGGAAAACCTTTAGAGCGTCCGGTTTTGGCGACTGCCCAACGCTCAGCCACGAGTCACCGTCTTTTCGTAACTGACCGGTATACCAACAGAAAATTTCTGGTTGATACTGGTTCAGACGTAAGCTGCGTACCAGTTATTAGTGTCAGCAAACTGAAAAGCCAGCCGCAGCCGTACGATTTAGTGGCAGCAAACGGATCAAAAATTCAAACTTACGGTTTAGTCACGCTATGCTTAAACTTAGGTCTTAGGCGCAGTTTATCTTGGAATTTCATAATTGCGGATGTAGAAACTGGAATAATAGGATCAGACTTTTTGTCGCAGTATAACCTACTTCCTGACTGCACTCATGGGAAGCTTCGCGACGGGACGACAGGTTTGTCATCTTTCGCGGAACTCCAAGACGTTAGCCAGTCCAGCATCAAAATTATTTCCATCCCCGAATCGCCTTTCTCAGCGATCCTTCAGAAATTTCCGAGTATCACGCGCCCCCCTGGTGTACTTCAGGAGCCCAAACATTCAACGGTACATTATATTAAGACAACTGATGGCCCACCGGTATCATCGCGGCCACGTCGTCTGGCTCCATTGAAGCTTCGCGCTGCACAGAAAGAGTTTGAGGACATGGTCAAGGCTGGGACAGCCAAGCCATCTTCCAGTCCTTGGTCTTCAGCTTTACACCTGGTGGAAAAGAAAGATTCAACGTGGCGACCGTGCGGCGATTATCGCACCTTGAATGCACGCACCGTTCCGGACAGATATCCGGTTCGGCACATAGGTGACGTTTGCCAGAACCTTGCTGGAAGTACCATTTATAGCAAAATTGACTTAGTTAAGGCATACCAACAAATTCCGGTAAATCCTACCGATATTTGCAAAACCGCAATAATCACACCATTCGGGTTGTTCGAATTTCCATACATGAGTTTTGGACTTAGAAACGCAGGTCAAACATTTCAACGTTTTATCGACGAAGTCGTGCGTGGCCTTGATTTCTGTTATGCCTACGTGGACGATATCCTGGTGTACTCAAATTCCAGCTCCCTGCATGCTCAGCACCTGGAGATTCTTTTCAGAAGGTTGCATGAGTATGGAGTCGTTATCAATACTTCTAAGAGCGTTTTTGGGGCTAAAGAGGTAACCTTTTTGGGGTATCACATCGATGAGGCGGGTGCTAGACCCCTCGTCGACAGAATCCAAGCCTTAGTGGATTTCCCTCCCCCCAAAACTGTTGAAGGAATGCGTAGATTCCTTGGCATGGCCAATTTTTATCGGCGATTCATTCCAGCTGCCGCCAAATTTCAAGCACCGTTAATTGACGCAGTAGCTGCTATCCAGGGTAAAGGTGCCAAGCCTTTCGTTTGGACTTCCGAGCTTTTGTCGTGTTTCGAAGAGTGCAAGAAAAGTTTAAGTTCTGCAAAGATCCTGGCGCATCCAGACTGCAGCGCCTCACTCGGTCTCTTCACTGACGCATCGAGCACTCACGTAGGCTCTTGCCTGCAACAGCGTCGTACCGAGGCAGATGATTGGCAGCCAATCGCTTACTTCAGCAAAAAGTTGAACACTAAACAAACATTATGGCCAGCTTACTACAGAGAGCTCCTCGGCGTTTATGAGAGCGTTCAGCATTTTAGGCATATTCTCGAAGCGCAGCACGCAACAATTTTTACGGATCATAAGCCGTTGATTTACGCGTTCGCCCAGCGAAGAGAAAAGCTTCCGCCTGCACAGCTGAATCAATTATCTTTTATCAGCCAATTTACCACAGACATTGTCCACATCAAGGGCGTCGATAACGTTGTAGCGGATACATTGTCTCGTATCGAGGGTATTTCCTTGGAAGCAGACTACGCCGCACTTGCTACTTCACAGCGTTCTGATGAAGAATTAGCACACGCTCGCGCGAGTTCTTCGCTTTAGCTGGAGGATGTATTAATTCCCGGCACTAATGTAAGCATCACTTGCGACATGTCGACTGGTAAAGCTCGTCCATACCTAACGCCACCATTTCGTAAAGCAGTATTTAACAAGTGCCATAACCTTAGCCATCCTGGTGCGCAGGCTTCTGCACGCATGGTGGCTGAGAGATACGTTTGGCCTGGTATCAACGCAGATTGTAACAGATGGACTCGTTCATGTTTAGATTGCCAGCGTTGCAAAGTGACAAGACATGTCAAGTCTCCGCTGAGTAACTTCAGTAGTCCGTCGGACAGGTTTAAACATGTCCACATCGACATCGTCGGCCCGCTTCCTCACTCTAACGGTCATAATTACTGCCTCACCGCGATTGACAGGTTCACGCGGTGGCCGGAAGCTTGGCCGATGACATCCATCACTGCCGAAGAAGTTGCAGACACCTTCGTGAACGGCTGGGTGTCTCGCTTCGGCGTTCCCAGTATTTTAACATCGGATCAGGGACGCCAATTCGAATCATGCCTCTTTCAGCGCCTTATGTGTGTTTGCGCGACCAAGAGGATTCGTACCACCAGCTACCACCCATGCGCAAACGGCATGGTCGAGCGGTTGCACCGCCAGCTTAAGGCGGCATTAATGTGCCATGCTGAAACGTGGTCGAAGGCACTGCCATTTGTTCTCCTTGGTATGAGATCGGCTTTTAAAGAGGATATCAAATCTTCTTCAGCCGAGCTCGTGTATGGCGAATCGTTACGTTTGCCAGGAGAGTTCCTTGTTCCCGCCGATGCCTCGGGTAGCCCTGATTCGATCATTGATTTTGTATCAAATCTTAAGAAGCGAATGGAAGCAATGCGTCCAGTCGAAGCTTCGAATCATGCACGTCCAGCAATTTTCGTTTTCAAAGAGTTAGCATCAGCGTCTCACGTCTGGCTACGGGACGATACCGTTAGGCGTTCACTTCAACCACCGTACTCCGGTCCATACAGGGTAATTAGGCGTAAGGACAAAACCTTAACCTTAGATGTTAAGGGGCGTGAGGTTACAGTTAGCATTGATCGCGTTAAGCCTGCTTTTATTGAGGCTGATTTAGAGATAGGGCATCACGAGTTGCCAGCCTCGCGAGGATCAATGTTGGACGGTCCAGCTAGTGTTCCGTCGAGCAACGATTCGGATCATCCGTTCGTTGAGCTTGCTCCGCCAGCTTCCTTTTCCCCTCCTGCCCCCATTGTCACTCGGTCCGGTCGTAAAGTTAGGTTTAGAGAAATTATTGATTTATAATTTAATTTCAGGCTCCTGCCCCATGTTTGGGGGGGGTTTCCTCTCTGCGTGGGGGGGTGATGTGGCGACTAGAACCTCTTTGCCACTTGTTGTATTTTCTATGTCTTTTGAATAGCGAACAGCTCAGTTTAGAACGTGCTGTCTGAATAGTATTTGACACATTCTTTGTTATGACTTAGTAGTGTCAACAGCTAAACACATTCATGTTATAAATCTAGTGAAGAACAGTCGTGCAGTTTATAGACAAATAGTCATTGTACATAATGTTAGTGATCGCGGAATCACTAGTCCTAATGTAAACGATCAGTTCCTTCAGTGCTTTACAGGTCAAATAAATGTTTTGAAACCTCTACGGATTTAATTATTTGAAGCGGATACAATGAAGGGTCAACCGACCCTCAAAATAAATACCTGTCAAGTGCGAGTCGGACTCCCACACGGAAAGTTCGATATTAAAGTTATTTTACTAGAATATCCTATTCGTGTTACACCTCAGATTAGCAAAAAATCCAAACCGCAAAACTTGTCCAATCCAGCCGCTAAAGTTTGTTTGTCCGGGTTTTTTAGGATTATTAAAATCTCTAATTTACAAAGTTATTTTTCCTGTAAAATATAGGTAGACATGTATTTCGCCGTCGGTACACTAAGCTGTCGTGTCGTGATTCAACGCATCAGCATCAGCAGCCAATCAGATATCTTGAACTGCGCCACGACACGCCATAATTGTGTGTCTCTAACTCAGATAATCTGAGGTCTCTAACCATATAAAATGTATGTACTTAACCGATATGCCTGCTGACGCGTTGAGTCACGACACTTCAGCCTAATGTGTTTCTAGCATTACCCATAATTATTTCAGATTTTTACCTCAATAACCTTCGTAATTAAGGGGGAACGGATTTTTTTTTTAATTTTTTATAATAAGCCAAAAACTACTTGACATAAACCAAAATAAAAATCTGTTTTATGATGTGCATATGAATCCCGTTTATATGATACCCCACACGATATAGTACTCTTATTTTGAAAATTTGATGATCCATTTAGACCACCAAATTTTTTTTTCTTTATTTGCAATGAGGCTGGCTAAGTAAGATCGCGTCAGGGGTTCCTGAAATATAAAGGTGTGACCAAGGTGTGACAGACGTGACCTACGGACGTGACAGATAGACAGACGAAGGGATTCCTTTTTTACCCCTAGCTACTAGTATCTAATCTGTGAGGTTTTACCCTTTAAGTATGGAACCAGGAACCCTAAAAATAGGTGTTGCAACCTTGGAGGAAGGAATAAAAGTTGCAACCATAGATATAGGATTTTTCATTTTTCACATGTCTTTGCTTGATACAAACTCAGGGAGTGTCCTAATCATAGAGCTTATATATTAAGAATAGAGTACGCGTTTGTCTATAGTCTCATTAAATAAAGCGTAGGCAGATTTTCTTCTACGAGGCAGGTGAATTGAACTATTTAAAGTTATATTACAAGAGTTATATTGATATGTAAATGATAAGTAGTAATAGGTTTGATCTGTCACAAGCGCAAATATCGATAAATACAGCTGACGGTATAGTACCTATTGTCGTGTACCTGATATTTATGTATTTTGATGTTCTTATCTGTGCCTTCGGTTCTTACTTGCTTATAAGCATTCTATATAGTACTTGTACTGATTTTTGTTCTGTGGTCCTAGTAGAACGCAATCACGCGATCATCGCGCGAACAAACGACACGACTATCACGCGTTCGCGCGAACGCAAAAAAGAACGCGACGCGATCATCGCTCAAACGATCGACGCGATCGGCCTCGGGGTCAGGGCTACCAACTTGGGTGTTTCTCCCCTAGCTTTAGGGTGAAAAAATGACTAGGGATTTTCTTGGACATAATATTTTGAGGGGTATTTTTTGGTGGTATTCTGAATATACTTAAAATATATTAATCACCTATGAAATTAAAAAAAATATACATAATATGTCGTGCTTAAAATCGATTGATTAACACTAGTCTAACTTACAGCCCCTTTGTACACCATTACAGTGGTCACGGGGACGGAAGTAGCAGCTCCACCATCGTCATCCTCGGAGTCGCCGCCGTACTAGATAGACGTGTAGGGGCTACCCCAAACGTCTGGGGGAAACCTTCAATAGGACCCCTAGGAACTGGGCGGGTCAACCAGAGTATGTGGGATTCTTACCCACTAAAACCCTCGTGGCTGTCTCATCTGCACATGGGAGGGGGACCTGGGCTCTACGGCGGGATCGTCACCAGGTGTACCTCACTACCTTGCCCTTGAGCCCGCTGCAGGGTGGACGCATTGTAGTCCCCCGGGAAACTGGAGAAAACTGCAATAGTTGCCCAGCTTCTGTGGGTGATTCGGGGTATGTGGGATTCTTACCCAATATTAAATTCAATATTCAGTTAGGACACTTGTTCGATGCCAGTAGTTTGAGATTTCGTTCGCCGCCGGTTAAGGCGATGTCCTAACTCAGGGGTCTCCAAACCACGGCCCTCGGGCCAAATCCGGCCCGCGACGGCTTAAGACTAGTGTCATCAATCCGGCCCGCGACAGGTTATGTCTTATTGTTGTTACTATTGCTATGATAAGTTGAAGAAGAAAACACAGAATGATAATTATTCGGTTCTACTTGCAAGGTAAAACTTAATGACAAAAATAATCACGCAGAAAACTTAAGTATCAAAGCTTAAGCATATTTATAACTAACAAATAATTGAAATGAATTCCACTAATCACAGTAAAATAAAAAAAAACTAATGAGATTTATTTTGTGTAGTATTTTGTGTAGTATTTTGTGTATTACTTCCTAAGGAATGGCAGATGTTACTACCTTGTTTGTGATTGTCAAAATAAAAATCTTTCTTCTTCTTTTTTCAATTACTGCCATCTCGAACTGAGCGGTATTCCACTACTCGCCACTAGATGTCGTTAAGTGTCACAATACATAGAAGTAATGGAAATGCAATAAAATGCATATATTTCCCATTGTTTCCTTTGGTCACGCACTTCGCGACTAGCCAGTCTCTAGAAATATAGTTAAGGGAAGAAAATATAAAACTGTTTTGGCCCTTTTACATACTGAAAAAATCATTATGGCCCTAAGGTTTCAAAGTTTGGAGACCCCTGTCCTAACTAACTAAACGCGGTCATCGCAAGTTTGCGCGAACGATCGTCGAACGTTCTTGAGATTTCGTTCGATGACCGCGTGATCGCGTTTTGTAAGGATGTCGTCCCTAACTAAACGCCTCAGAGTAAATATCTTAGAGAAAGAAACCAATAGAGAGTTGACACTTTCTTTCTCATTCGCGCAAGAAAAGGATGCATTTATATATATTATATGTGATAGAAAGAAACAGAGCATATGATTTTTTGTCCCTTAGCGTGTGTTCAAAATCTGGCGCACCTACGGTGCGTTTTCTTCGAGTACTCATGAAATTTTCTAGTTCACGACCTAGCTTTGGAGTTTTAAATTGGATTGCATTATGAAATATCGTTTAAACTCTTAGAGTTTAAACTACATAATAGGCGCATTTGAATAAATAACCATAACGTGTGTTAAGTGCACGAATGATTATTTTCTGTCCTTATCGGCGGCACGTTAGCTAGATGCATGAAGCTAGTAGGTCAACAATTCTTTTTTTTTATTCCGCATCACTTTGACATTAGCCACTGCTACGCTGCCTCGCGGTCTGTTTGCTGTCAAAGTAAATTTTATTAATTTAGCATGATCTCAAATTTATAATATGAAATATATTCCATTAGGGTGGCTTGTGCAATAAGTGCATGTGATGTTACAAATCGTTAAACGAATAAGTAAACATTTCACAGGTAATTGATTACTATTCCTGACTGCATTTTTGCTTGCTATATTTTTATGGTTTTGGTTGAAACTTTGGTTGAAAATCGTAATAATATCGTAGAATACATGTTTTTCTTCAAACTGATCATAATTTATTACTTCTATATGAAGAATAGCGGGATATTTTGTGTAAAATGTAAAACGATTTGTTTACAATAGGGCTTGAAAAAGTCGTGACGTCATGAGTATCGATATCGATAATAAAGCAAATAGTTTTAATAGAACAAATATAAATTCTACATCTTTTTGTTTTAGTTTCAAGGAGTTTATATTTATTCGGTCTAAAAATATTTTGCCGTCTCTATATTTTTTATGTAAATTGATATGATAATAATAATAATTCAAATGTATTCTTTCAGATTATCAAAATAATTCTTTGTTATGACAAAAATAGATGCGGATTAAAGACGAGGATGGATGGAATCCCTACAATATTCCAGTGTCTGATAAAGATTTTGATTTCTGTCTGTGATATCCATTTTGAGGCAAAATGTTTTATAGTGTGTCACTACATCAACGTTGCCTAATGAGAGGCTGTACCTTGTTTATTTTACTCGTACTTATGTATGACACTGAAAAAAATATTAGTCAATCAATACCAGTTCCTTTGGGAGACGATAACACTAAATAAATTATGTTTGTTACCAGTTCCAATTGAAAAACAGATGATCTTGTTCTTACGTAAATAAAGTCAATTTACCGCTATAAATTACAGGGTTGTATTATTGATTAAACTTTACTTACCTACTTTAATTTACCCATACACCATTACCAGGTATTTAAGTCAAGTCGTTAGTCAGAAAATAAAATCAGAACCTCGAAACATAGAGCCTGTTACCAGATAAAACGTGCTCTATTACTGTCGTCACTAAGAAGCTGAAGTATATATTTACAATATATTTTTATGAATGCTGAAGTAAGTATGTATTTTACAATAGAAGTATATTGTTTGTCTTTATAATAAGAACCTGGGACGATCCACACATGGTGATCACATCCCAAACAAGGCAGAGCCTTTACTATGGAAACCAGACCACTTTTACTAATACATACTCATATACTTTTATTTGTAAATACATACTTAGATAAATAAAACCCAGACACCTGGTGGAAATGGAACCACCAGCTGGCTACCCAATAAGCCAGCCAGGGTGTTGAACTGTTAGACCAACACATCCGCCAAATGTATTTAGAAATATTGCGTACTTCTCAAGGATCTCATAGGGGATACTCCTTCACCCATACTGAACAACGTTAATAATTATTGTTTATAAGGCATGCTGATTTGAGTAATTTTATCATGCGTAACGATAACTTATTTTCATGATCTAATTTACGATGTTACAAGCAAAAAGAAACTAATTTTTTTGTTTAGAACGACTGTTTTACCACTTTTGACAATTTATCATTAAGAGATTTGCAATACTAAAGGCACGGATTTATATTTTACCTGACTAAAGGTTATTAGTAACTTGTTATAAATCAACATTAATTTTAAATTAAACAGATAATCGAGTATATCTACACACAAAATATCATCGATATCGATTACGTACGTAGTACTTTTTAACAACACTTTTTTTCCTTTACACATAAACAATTCACTCACACATAGGTTTTCTTTTTGGTTTAATTTTTTTATCGGACTATGTCGATCTTTTATATTTAATATCTTTGGAAAATTCTAAATCTATGATACAAACCATAGATATTCAAATAAAAACTCATTTTTAGAGTGAAACATGCCATGAGTGAAAAATAATCTAAATCTATGTTATAAGGGCTAACAAATCTTGCTCAAATTAAATATTAGATACCTACCTACTCTTTGACTCAACAATCCTTCCTCCAAGCAACCATCAAAGATTTAAAGAGATTATAATAATCACTATCAAAGAGGATTTTATGGTCTGTGGCCTCAGTGGGCACTGAGTAAATTATTACCTATCCTCTTTGTAAATAATTTCACTCTGTGGGCGCAACTTTTGCATGAAAAGTTGGTTGGTTTATTTTATTTGTTGGTGAAAGACTGTATCTAAAGCGGGGCGCGATAAGGTGTTATTATGTGACTCATTTATATTGTAATTCAATCATAATTCTGAAATATGTCTAAGAACATTGTTTTTGAAGGGTGGTTAACAAAATCACCACCTACAAAACGTATCTGGCGAACGGTAAGTTATCTTTCGTCTCTTGGCGTTTACCTTTGTTGACACAATATGAATTCACCACTTAGTAAAGTGAAATATTGTAAACATTCGTGTGAATTACAAGTAGTCGTGCTAATGAATGTTAGGCCACTACATGATAATTATTTATATCAAATGTTGTTTGTTAGAAATGGCGGAGAAGGTGGTTTGCCTTGCGCCAGTCGGGCGAGCTCCCAGGACAGTATTTCTTAGATTACTACGCAGACCGGAATTGCAGGCGGCTCAAGGGCACTATCAATCTCGATTTATGTGAACAGGTAAGTTGTTTACATCTCAGGAAATATTTAATTGTTTGTAGAACTTAAAAAGTTTATTTGTGATAACATGTTAGTGTTTATTATAACCTAATTTGTTTTGCTATAATTTCTCTCTATATACTATCATAAAATAATATTAAAATTGTAAGCAGCTGTTTTGTTTGTATTGTTTTTTAAATCAGTGTGCCAATTCAAAGAGAAACTAAATCTGTGGGTAGGAATATATCCTGGTCATTATTTATTTAAATAAAATAATAATAAAGTGTGTAAAAATATGAATGTTGAGCAGGAAATAAGTATGGATAGAATTTATTGACACTCAATCTGTACATACTTACCTTTAAAACTACTTTGAATGTAATAAAAAATAAATGTAATGATTAGCATAATTACTTGTGTAAATTGACACTTGTCAACTAATATCCAAAGTAATACGACCCGCAAACACCAAGGTTTGAACCTCAGTAAGCCTCTGGGAAATGCTAATGATTGTGTAATCCTAGATTCATTTGGAGCTGTAGTTTTTTTTTATAATACCAAGGTGGAAAGCAGTTACACAGCCTATGGACCAGAATGGACCACCAGAATCATGCGCAATGGATCCAATTGGGCTGAAGTGAGTTCCGGTGGTAACTAGGCCCTACTCATAGCCACCAACAATAAAACACTAGAAGAATTGCCAACTCTAACGATATAGGTTATTAATTCTTTTGTGTCCAGTCATTTTACCAGCTACCTCATCACAAATGAAAAAAAAAACATTGGTATGCACTCTGGGAGTGCCAGCAGAAGTGAATACTTGAATATTAACATTGTGCATTTTTGATATTTTGGAATGGTTAGGGAAAAATTTTGCATGAATTGCTTTAATTTTCAGTATAAAAGTACTATCATTTATGTGGTAAAATGCGGTAATGTACGATATACACAAACATGACAATTTATATTAGACTAGCTAACCCGCGCAGCTCCGCCCGCGCTTTTATTACATTTTACTGCCCTTTTCTCCTTCCTCCCTTGATTTATTTCTCTCTCCATCTCTCATTTATAAGAAAAATCGAATTCTATGCTCTCTCTCTCCTTTCTCCTTCCCCTTTCCCGCTTCGTTCCCCGTCACACTCCCTCTCTTCGTCTCCCCATTGTCCCCTCTCTGAACCCCCACCCCCTATCTCTTATCCCACCTCTCATAAGCGCAAAAAAATGTGTTTATTTACGACATCACATTAGAAACCTCTAAAATCATCAGTGTTTCTCTACTATATTATGTATGTATTATACATATAAACCTTCCTCTTGAATCACTCTATCTATTAAGAAAAACCGCATCAAAATCCATTGCGTAGTTTTAAAGATCTAAGCATACATAGGGACAGACAGACACGGCGGAAGACTTTGTTTATAATATGTATAGATATAGATATTAAAGTTCTATAGTGATTGTATGTTCAATTTCACCGATAGATGGCGCTGTTCATAATGTAAATCACGCTAGCATCGTAAATTACTGTCTAATGATATTCGATAGTGAAAGTTCTCTCGCCTCCTATTGTCCGGTGAAGCTGTAATGGCCATCTGCGGCCAACAGAGTCTATCATTCCCAAAAAAAAAAAATTGTTTTTCGTATCTTTTATTGTTGCGACTGTAAAACATAACAATACCTATACACTACCTGGACTTGAGGAGTTTCATTAAAATTTCATGAATTTACAGATTTTAACTTTTCAAAGATATAATGTCATATTGCTATCAGCAAAGTACTTAGAACAATACAGAAATCTAATGAAAATGTCCTGGGTGTACCGGACCGGCTTACCCCTTACAAAAATTGACCCTTCGCCACTGCCATATCTTATGCAAACTAAATGTCTGCTCAGTCCCTATTGTATATAGCGTAATAATACATATCTTAATGATTAACTGATCAGTCTATAATTACCTTATTCACATACAAAGGAAATTACGTGGTAATATGTGCAAGTAATGTTTCACTGCTTAGCCCCTATGAAACATAGCGTGATGTTTTATATACCAATTTATACCCTGATGTCTACACACCACATCAGTGAAAGTCCTATCAAAATCCATCCACGGGTTTTCAAATGATACCTGGACAAACAGAACGACAGACAGACAGACAATAATACCAAAAAAAATTGTTTTGGCCTCTATGTCGATAGTATAGTATCCCCACATAGAAATTTTGGAAAAATATTCAATGTACAGAAAAAGTGCTCTTTGAGTTTTATTATAGTACTAGCTGACCCGTGCAGCTCCGCCCGCGCTTTTATTACATTTTGCTCCCCTTTTCTCCCTCCTCCCTAGATTTATCTCTCTCCATATCTCTCTCTCTTATAAAAAAAATCTAATTATATGCTCTTTCTCTACTCTCTCTTTCCCCCTCCCGCTTCGGTTTCCGTCACACTCCCCCTCTTCCTACCCTGTTATCCCCTCTCTGAACCCTCTCCCCCCTCTCTTCTACGAACTTGCTCCTTCTCACTCCCCCCTTACTCCACCTAACTCCCCCGATCCCTCACCCCATCGCCCCCCTTCTCGAATCCCCTCTCCCTCTTTCTCCTCTCGTGCACCCTCCTCTCGTTCTATATATCCTCGTCAATCATGGTATCAGCGGCATTAAATATACTTTATGACCTATTCTCAGACCTACCCGATATGCACACTTTCATACATATCGGTTCACCCATCTATTTAATGACCTTACCTAACGTTGCTTAACCTTAACCTACCGGGATAAAAAGTATCCTATGTCCGTTTGGTTCTAAGCTACCTCCCCACCAATTTTCAGCCGAATCGGTTTGGCCGTTCTTGAGTTATAAATAGTGTAACTAACACGACTTTCTTTGATATAATATTAGATTAAAGTTCTATAGTTATTGTATGTTCAATTTCACCGATAGATGGCGCTGTTCATAATGTAAATCACGCTAACATCGTAAATTACTGTCTAATGATATTCGATAATGAAAGTTCTAAGTTTTCCGCATCTTTTATTGTTGCGACTGTAATCCATACATAATCTAGTTTGGATCCGCTCGGGATTTACAGATTTTAACTTTTCAAAGATATAATGTCATATTGCTATCAGCAAAGTACTTAGAACAATACAGAAATCTAATGAAAATGTCCTGGGTGTACCGGACCGGCTTACCCCTTACAAAAATTGACCCTTCGCCACTGCCATATCTTATGCAAACTAAATGTCTGCTCAGTCCCTATTGTATATAGCGTAATAATACATATCTTAATGATTAACTGATCAGTCTATAATTACCCTATTCACATACAAAGGAAATTACGTGGTAATATGTGCAAGTAATGTTTCACTGCTTAGCCCCTATGAAACATAGCGTGATGTTTTATATACCAATTTATACCCCTACTTCTACACAATACATCAGTGAAAGTCCTATCAAAATCCATCCACGGGTTTTCGAATGATGCCTGGACAAACAGAACGACAGACAGACAGACAGACAGACAGACAGACAATAATTCCAAAAAAAATTGTTTTGGCCTCTATGTCGATAGTATAGTATCCCCACATAGAAATTTTGGAAAAATATTCAATGTACAGAAAAAGTGCTCTTTGAGTTTTATTATAGTATAGATAGATTAAAAATTTAACACTTCAGAACTATTACAATTATTTTACATTAACTACATAGATGGTTGAACCATCAGCAGTCACCATCCACGGATGCGCGTGGCACGCTGCAACACAAACATTCGCGCAAGCGCCCTGCGCCGCCTACGTCTTACCTTACGATTTTTCGATCAGGTCCTAGGGTCACGTGGCCTGACGCGAATTTAACATTTTTTCCCCATCAGAAAAAAGTGCACAGCACCGCTCAAGAACTTTTCACTTCAAAACTACTTAGGTGTTGTTGTTTTTAGCTGGACATCTATAGCACCGAAACTTTGTGTGTGAGGTTGGAGGTAGGCCGTTACTCTCCATCCATCCCAGTACTAGGGACTCTCCTAGCCACTTGATATTTTTGAAGACTTCCCAAATGCTAGGCTACCTAGTGTGCCCAGATGGATCTCCCGGACAGTTGCCACCCTGATGCCATCTAGCAGTGGGTAATGGACTCTTCTTCCGGCTTTGCACAGTAGACTGTAATATATACCTTGTTCATACTTGACTGACATCCACTACAACAATATCCATATGCATCTCTAGATGTTATTTCTAAATTAACATAATGTTACACTTGTGCCAGAGACCACATCCCCAAAGATATGATGAACAGATTGTATATACTCATTATGAGGGTATTGACTGTATTAAAAATATGGTATGTGTGAGTGTTATCTGAAAAGATTATTACATTTAAAAAGCATCTATATACTTATAATAAAACTGTATCAGGTCCATTTCTGTACATTGAAGATATTTTGAAAATTATATTTGGAGGGCATTCTTTAACCGATACTAAAGCCGAATCTGTAATTTTTTTCATTTTTGTCTGTCTGTCTGTCTGTATCACGGCTGCGCATCACGCCGAAACTACTGGATGGATTTGAACGAAACTTGGCATGATTGGAGCTAATACCACAAGGAAGGACATAGGATACTTTTTATCCCGTAATCCAGCACGGTTCCCTTGGGAGAAGAGATTAAAGTCATAATGGTACTTGGTTATACGCGTGGTCTGAGTTTATCACTTTTTTATTATATAAAAAATAATAATAAGGAGACAGTTGTCTCTTCTTAGACAGTTGTTGTTGTTATTAATGTTTGGCAATCAGGTAATCAGGTTAAGCAACGTTAGGCAAAGTCATTTCATAGATGGGTGACCGTTTAATGATAATTGAACTGAGCGTTTACGTGTTTCGGAGGGCACGTAAAAAGTGAGATGCAGATTTTAACCGACTTAAAAAAAGGTGGTTATGTATTCGACGAATGTATCTAATACTATAAAAACCACTCATAGGCAGTATCAATATGTAGCAATCGATCAGGTTAAGCAACGATAGGCAAGGTCAATACATAGATGGGTGGCAGTTTAATGCCATTCGAATTAAGTTCGTCTCCGTGCTTCGGAGGGCAAGTAAAAAGTGGGCCCTAGTTTTTAACCGACTTTAAACAAATGTTATGTATTAATAATAATATCTTGGGACAATCCACACACGGTCATCTGATCCCAAACTAGGCAGAGCCTGTACTATGGAAACCAGACAACTGATACTAATACTTATACATTTTTTTTTTTGTAAATACGTACTTAAATAGATAAACAACACCCAGACACTTGGCGGGAATCGAACCCACGACCCATTGGTTAGCAGGCAGGGTGTCTGACCACTAGATTAAAGGCAAATGGATGCTATTAAAAATTTAGCTAGTTTCCAATAAAAACCTAATACATTTTGGTAGATGTTTCAGTAACACACAAATTAAAAAATACATGTTTTATTTAATTTAGTCATGTGACTGAGTGCTCTATTAATGGATGACGTCACAATCCAAGTCACAGATCATAAAACAATGTTTTGAGAAAACAGACAAAAGGACCCTTTCGAGACCGCAACCCAACTGCTTTGTCACCCACTTAGAAGATCTTCTAAATTAACCAACTGTGAGTAAAATAATTCCTAAATTGTACCACGGTCACATTGGTAGAAATTTAGTTTCCCCTCCTTCTCCCTCTATTTTTTTATCACGCGCGGCTGCCCCTCCATTTAAGACATTAACGTATTCTAACCTCTAAGCGCGCAATGACTGAAAATCCGTGGTTCTATAAGCCATCCTACCGTCGAGATGAGGTGGATGACTTAAAAATCTCATCAACAATTATGTCGCACGCCTCTTTTAAAGGTTGACGTGGATATGACGAACCGTAAACTGATCAACACAGAATCAGCGGTGCCGTCTGTGCTCACACAGACCGTACATAACGCAACGCACACTGATCAGTACCATAACAACATAGCCTTGCCTAGCCTCGGGACAAACTACGAGCTTGTCCCAAGACAGCTCTTAGCTCGCTTATGGCTACCCGTCTCTTCGCTTGCGTTTCGACTTCCTGTCTCTTACTGTCACTCCATCGTCGTCACTCCGCTTTGTTCGCGCTTTTACCCGTGTGCAGTCCCTAACTATTTGAAAAAAAGAACCTTCTCCTTATTTGAAGTCGGTTAAAAATGAACGGAAACAGGCGTAAGATCTTGTTGTGTTGAGATGTGTCGTTCCTTGCCGAGTCGTACCATGTTTTATCGTGCTGTGTCGGTTCGGGTGCTGTTGTACAGGATCCATTAGTGTCAAATCTTCACGACATGTTGGATGTATTACTCCTTCTCAGGATAACATTCACATTATAATTTATTATTTCTTGATATCAATTCGTCTACCAGAATGTGTGGCAGTTGTGGTAAGCGCGGGTAAACGCCACGGCGAGGGTGAGGGGATGTTTCCAATTCCTTAAGGGCTCCCACACATAACTGCGATGCGATGCCAGGAATTTGTATGGAAATATTCATTTGTTTCTCGCAGATACACACATCAAAAGTGTCTAGGGATCAAGCATTTTTAAGCGGATTTCTTGAGATTGAGATGTGGCTTTGTAATAAATTTATGATTTTATAAATTTATATGGATCCTTTTTGGTGCATTTCATAATTTGAATCAGGAACTGTGAATCAAATTCGAGTAAAAGATGAAAATCAGCTGTCAATATTTTCCCTATAAAACATACAACGCATTGAAGACATTATTAGTGCTACTGTTTCCCTACTACTGATTAAAACCAACGTTATTATGGAGCGGCGACGTCATTTAAGCAGGGAAGAAATGCTCAGAGCCGTGGGAATGATAGAAGCTGGTTCCCGGCAACGTACTGTGGCTTTAGCTCTGAATACAAGTCAGAGTGTTATCAGTCGACTTTGGACACGTTACCGAAGCACTGGTACCGTGGCTGAGCGCCATGGAGGACGGTATCGCTGCACCACACGGAGACAAGACCGATATATTCAAATCTTAACTCGAAGAGCTCCAACAATAACTGCCATGATGTTAGCCGTGAGGCTTCATCACTCTTCAGGGAACTTAATTAGCGACCAAACAGTCAGAAACCGCTTGCATGAAGTGAACCTTCATTCCCGAAGACCGCTACGGGTACCACCTATAGCAATGCACAATCGTAGGATTCGATATCAATGGGCTCTTGAACACAGAAATTGGGCAGAAGAACAATGGCGTTTCGTGTGCTTTTCTGATGAGTCTCGTTTTGGTATGAGACCGGATACAAGACGTATACGACACTGGAGAACCCCTGGACGCCAACAGCGATTAAAATCCTGCCAGGAAGTCCATCCTTATAGTGGTGGAACCATCATGGTATGGGCGGGTATTTGGATCGGCGGAAGAACTGAGTTGATTTGGATCAGAGGCAACCTCAACGCTCAAATTTATGCTGAGACGATTGTATCAGACGTCATCGTTCCTCTACAAGCAAATCGGTCCCTTATTTCAGTTAATGCATGATAATGCACGACCGCACACCGCAAGAGTTGTAAGACAGACTCTCGCCGCAGCTAACATCAATGTCCTGCCCTGGCCTGCTCAGTCGCCAGACTTGAACCCGATTGAGCATGCATGGGATATGCTACAGAGAAGAGCTCTGCCGAATATGGAGGGTATCCAGTCGCAAGAAGACCTTTTTTTGTTGTTGCAACGAACATGGGCGGCCATTCCACAGCGTGATTTGGATGAACTCATTTTGAGTATGCCAAACCGATGTTCTTGTGTTGTTAGTGTTCGCGGTAGAAACACGGATTATTAATTGTTTAAGTTACCCAATAAAATTTTAAAGAAAACTGTTATTTCAGTCTCTTTTTCGAACTTTTGTGTTAGTGGTTCAAATGTCAAAAATCCCTTTATTAGGAAAATGGCAAATTTCTTTATTAATGCAAAGGTGACTTGGTTTATCGTTACTGTGACAAACGAAAACACTTTATTTGATGAATCCTTGAAGAAAATTTTAATTAATATCAATCAGGAGAAAAGTTATTGCAAAAATATATGTTGATCCCTAGACACTTTTGATGTGTGTATTTGCGATGCGATGCGAATTCGCAGTTATGTGTGGGAGTCCTTACAGTACGTTACCTATGTCTGCGAAGTCTTTAAAACGTGCATGATAAATGAGACCAATGCGCATCATTATATTAACACTAATTGCAATCCATAAGGAGAGGATTTATTTTGAATCACAACAGAAAAATGTTTCCATTGGTTGTCACCTGTTTCAGTACAACCGAATCAATACATAATTTCTATTAATACAACATCTGTGCCAGTAAATATTCTCAGTTTTTCCTGTATGTTAGTTGACACATTATTTTTCATATTCATATAACATGAGGTTTTATACTGCTATTTTATTAATATTTAATTTAATTTGTAGTTAAAAATATGTTTTTTTATAGTTGTGGATTATCTTTTTAAAAGTTAAAGCTTTACAAAGTGGATTAGTTATTGACTTATTCGTTGAGACATCAGTACATATTCGTATAATTTTATGGGCGTAAGTGATCCTCTTTGTTACTTGGATTGATACGCGGTTGTATTGTAATGTTAATAAAATCAAAGATGTGATTTTAGCTTGATGTTTCTAGACACATACTGCAATCAGTTTCCAACACGGAAGGTTGGGACTTGTAGAATTTTTTCCAGGGTATTCAAAAATGAGGTAAAAAAATTCCAAAAAGTCCCAAAATATTTGGTGTATTTTTAAATTATAGTGTTAACTGTGTATTTTTTCCAGGTCGATGCAAGACTCCATATGGAGCGAACAGGCAGTGGTAGTCTAGACCCCAAGTTGCGAGGCTCTGTTTTCACGATACAAACGCAATCCCGTACGTATCATCTTGAAGCAGATTGTGAGGCCGAAATGGAGAAATGGGTCGATGCCATATGCCGAGTGTGCGGATTGAGGGCCACAGATGATCCTCCCGATGTATTAGGTAATGATTCACCGTAAAATGAATATTTTGGAATCTCTAAATAGTATAAAACAATTTGCAAATACGCGTCTGTCTGTTCGCTTACTTATTCTAAACTACGCAATGGAATTTTTGATGCATTTTTCACCATTGTTTTGAGGATTTCTCCTGAAAGGCTTAAGGCGAAGGTCGAAGTCGTAAGGACAATTTCATTGCATAATAATTAATAACATGTTAGAAACAACATTTTTTAAAAGCGATTCTTTGTGTCATAGATATAAGCTTAAAGTAAAGCTTTGTGTAATTTATGAACTATGAACATGTGACAATAAATAACATGTTATTTATCTCTATGTTAATTTCACAAAATTGCGTTGAGCTATGGTTAAAAACTATAATTGAGCATATATATATTTATTTTAGGCCAAATATTCTAGAAGATTTACTGTAACCAATATTATTATAGCGAGAACTTAGTTTTTATTCGCAGCATGAGGCTGTAAGTATGTATGATCGTTACCATTACTCATAGGTCGGGAGAGACGGGAAGTTCTTTGTAATGTAGGTAGTTATAGTTTTGTAAAAGATTAGCGGGTAGGTGAAGTAATCATCGAATCAGTTGAATATACGCTGCCAACGAACACACGTATTTTAATTCAGCTCCTCTCGCCTAACAGTACCTATATAACAGTGGCGACGAGGATTGGATGGACGGATGGGATGTAGACGGGCTAAGAGACGGCTCGGAGTTCTGAAATGTTATTTATATATTTTCGGCAATATTTACAAACATTTTTAAAATGTAAGGCCACCTCAAATGTTAATTGGTCATTTGTAAAGCTTCCGCAATATAAGACAGCCAGTCGAGTGGATCGATAATACATATTTGTGGTAATTATAAATATACAGTATGTAACAATACGAATCCGATCAAAATTAGGAAAACAATGAGATAGTCAACTAATGAGTTACACATATACGTAATAATATTGATACACGGGGTATTAGGGTTTTTGTGACATACTGTATAACAGAAGTTTGAAACTAAAATACACAGGCCATTAGCAGTCATGTTAAACTACGTCTTTCGCTAATGCAAGTGTAACATGTTCTCTATGATTATGTTTTAGCTATACAAGCGGATGAAGGCGGCAATCACCACAGTCTATCACATTGTGAGTGTGAAACTTTTTCTATTGCTTGTGCGTTCTTTTTTGGTTTCTTTATTTAAATAATGAATTTACAACCTTTTATCACTATGACAGTGCACTAATTACGACAAGTAGTAATTACGGTACGATATTATGTATGCAAAGCGAATGTATATTGCTTTAAAACCGACGTAGGTGTGCTGTTTGCCATTGATTACTGTTAACGGATTGCTATGCGATATTTGAATATGCAAATGGTGTTATAGTGCACATGTATAAATAGGCAGACTGCAAATTGATTTTACTTTAATGTTTTACTGCATGCATGTCTAAGGGCAGATCCAAATCATTTGGTGGTATGTCCCTTGTCCTTTACCCGTGGGGTGTCCGGGTAAGAATAGCACCCTCCCATCTCCTCCCGTTGGCTGTCCGTAAGAGTCGACTAAGGCAAAACAAGAAGACGGGCAGCAGCGTCTTTCTATTACCTACCACCTATACTGCGATCCCCAAGACGCCTGCCAAGTGTGGGGATTATGGCAACCCCTCCCTTCTAAGGGGGAGGCCTTAGTTCAGCAGTGGACGTCATTCAGCTTTGGTACCACTGCAATGCTAGATATTCTGCCGCCAAGCAGCAATGTGATTTTGCCCGGAATAAAGCGGTTTTATGTTTAGTTCCAATGTAATGAGCACTGAAACTGGTGAAATCACCGGGTTTCTAGAGACACAATAACTAATGGCCTGGATGGCGAGTGGCGGTGCTTTGCAGCTGTATAAGCTTCACGCTTATTATTAGGCGAATGCTCTGCTTATATCGACTCTAAGTGCCGCGCTCACTACTTCGATTAGTATTAATTAATTAATCTAATTAATTCTTTTATACTCTGTTATTGAGTAGACGAAACATAAGCATCAAAGGCTCCAAGAGTAAAAAAAAATTTATCTAACTTATAATTAACGGTAATTTACGTGTGTGAGTGCGGCAGTAAATTACTAATACATACTCATATAAGCATTATACCCAGGCGAAGAATCCGTTATCTTATTTATGTATAAATATCGCACAGTTTAATCTGAGGCCAATATGATTTAATTGAATTTGCTCTAGTTATTTCTGCCAACAACTTGTTAACATTTTCATCAAACGAACGTTTATTATGTTTTGATTCAAAATGTATGGTAAATATATGGTTTTGATATAAATTTATAATGATTATAATAGACGTGTTCTTTTATTTTAATTTCAGATACTTATCAAAACAGTTTTAATGCTATGTCGGCGATGAACGATCATTACGAATGTGCGGATAGCACGGGACCCTACATACCAATATCGGAGTGCATCACAGGAGTTCGATCCCAGGTAAATTAAAATACGGTATTACACAAATGATTCCGCCATACGCAACCTATCGTATGATAAAACTCTATGTTATTTAGTATATTTTTTTATACTACTAAGTTGGTAAGTAAGTATGCGGCCCGCCTGATGGTAAGCAGTCACCGCAGCCTATAGACGCTAGCAACTCCAGAAGTATAGCGCGTTGCCGACCCATAAAACATTAGATATGACAGATTTTGATCGAAAACTGATACAGCGTACTTGACCACGTTAGTACGTACATGTAAATGCTACCATATTTTGGGTAACATTATGTTCATTGTTATTAATCTAGTATAAATTATAGATCGACACTAGAAATCAATGTTATATTGGAATCCATCCCAATTATAAGTTCTACCAAACAAAGGCCGCGGCGCTCGCCGCCGTCCTTGCGAGTGCAGAGCTGCAGTGATAGCTTAGTGAGTGCTTAACCTAAACACCCAATCCTCTGTGAGGAGAGTTTAGCGTCTATTGAACTAGTTGGGTATTCATGTGCATCTATGCCACATGTATCCATGCTTAATTATTTTATACAGGCCATGGCAATCGTCAGAGAAAGTATATCAAACAAGTGATATTTCATGTTGAGGTTTTCTTAGCCCCTAATCCCCTAATCAATCAGCATTTAGGGATTCGTAGGGAATAGCCAAGAGTGGAACCTTTTCCTAGTCCATTATGTTCTGACCGTCTGTATGTCACGAGTCTATCCTGTTTAGCAAACGAATTCAAATTGGCCACGCTTAATTCAAATACAATGTTCAACATTGAAACAAAACGTTCTCGCTTAAATGTCTATATAGAACAAAATTTGATTTCAACTTGAATGCGATATGGTTGTGCGATGGTTCAGTCAGGCAAGTTTAATTGCTATAAACAACGAGTTGTTATAGGGGACTTCAACGCGAAGGTGGGCACACGGAATGGCGATGAGTTGAAAGTGGGGTCATATGGGTAGGGACAGCGGAACCAAAGGGGCCAGCGGCTGGTCGACTTCATGGAGAAGGAGGGACTCTTTGCGATGAACTCCTTCTTCAAGAAGCGACCATCCAGGAAGTGGACGTGGATAAGCCCCGATGGTTCAACCAAAAATGAGATCGACTTCATCATGACGACCAACAAGCATATATTCGATGATGTCTCCGTGATCGGCAGGGTGAAAACCGGTAGCGATCACCGCATTGTTAGAGGCACATTGAATATCAATGTCAAGCTTGAGAGGTCCCGTCTGATGAAGTCCACGCTCCGTCCGGGAACCGCCCAAATCCAAAACCCCGAAGACTTTCAACTCTAAATACACAATCGCTTCCAGGGGGGCGATTCTCGCTTACTTCGAATCGACTTCGATTTCGAATTTGCAATACGAAGCCTATCTCTACTAAGAAATCTCGTAACTCGAAGTGATTTTCTCGAATCTTGTATTCTGGGCAACAATCGAAGTAAACTTCGAAATAATCTCTATTCGAATGAGGAAAATGTTGCCATTATGAAAGATAAATGTCCCGCGAGTCATTCCGTTCAAGTAGTTGATACGGTTTTTTTACCGGATGGGATGTTTTTAGTAGAAAAACATATCTTTTTAAAGTGGTTCACGTCTATAAAATTATAGAACGACATTTTGTACGATTTTTCACATAATTCATCACAAATTAATGAGTAATAAATACACAAAGCTGTGTGTTCTTACCATAGATTTTTATAAATCTATGGTTCTTACTTAGTAGTCTGTGGCTGTATGATCCTAGTACCTTTGCCTGTCTTTCGGCGAAGTAAAATTAAAACAAAAATACCATATGTTTATGTATTTATGTTTACGATTTTGTTTTAGTATGCCCGAAAGGTTATTTATAAAAAGATAAGTTTTATTATTGTTGTCCGTATTCTTAAAGGCGTTTATGTGATGTTTAGGTGTATATACCTACTCTATCTTGTCGGCATAGTGATTTTATCTTAATTGGCTGTCGATCGCAGTATCTCTTAATTAATAGTCTGTGTTGTTGATTGTTTGTTTGGTAATGAATTAAGTTTTAATCAAGTGCGAGGACTTCATAAAGTGTAGTTATACTTTAATAAACTATACAATAATGTTATTTTGAATAAAATAATCTAGGAATACGGTACTCATCTTAAAATTATAATCATATTATACGGTAAGGTTTGACATTTGTTGTGATTCGAATTCGAGATGACGATTCGAATGGTCTTGACCAGTCGAAGCAGTTCGAGCGGCTAGCGTTCGAAATAGGTTGGGCTCGACATGTCGAGAATACAATTACGTGATTTTTAGTCGCCAATAGTTCGAATTCGAATATTTTTTCGAATTCGTGATTGATTCGAAAGTGCGAGAATCGCCTCCCAGTGCCTAGCCGAATGCGAAACTGCGGACAAGTTAAACAATGGGTTGGTGCAAACTGTCCATGCAGTGGGGTCCAAGTTCTTTAAGACCCCACGCCGTAATAAGCCTCAGAAGCTCTCCAATCAAACCATTAAGTTAATGGAAACCCGAACTGAGATGAGACTGCAATCTTCAGCTGATATGTCGGAATATGCTGAACTCAATAGACAAATCTCGAAATCCATGCGACAGGACTTGCGTTCCTATAATACAGCATGTATTAAGGTCGCAATTGAGCGGAACCAAGGCTCTAAAGTGTTTGCAAAGAATTCGTCTATTGGGCAAAGCCAAGTGACCAAGCTGAAGATCGACGACAGCAGTGTCATCTCATCAAAGTCGGAGATATTGAGAGAGCTCGAGAGGTTTTACGGACAGTTGTACACCTCGACACGAAAACCCATTGCCCGAACAGCTCAGGACACCAGAGCCCAACTAACCCGACACTACACTGAGGACATCCCAGACATCAGCTTGTACGAGATTAAAATGGCTCTCAAACAGCTTAAGAACAACAAGGCGCCGGGTGAAGACGGAATCACAACAGAACTTCTGAGAGCGGGTGGAAAACCGGTACTTTTAGTCCTCCAGAAGTTATTTAATTCCGTCTTACTCGAGGGTACTACGCCAGAAGCATGGCACAGGAGTGTGGTGGTTCTCTTCTTCAAAAAAGGTGATAACACTTTATTGAAGAATTATAGACCCATCTCACTCCTGAGCCATGTATACAAGCTGTTTTCGAGAGTCATTACGAACCGTCTCGAACGCAGGTTTGATGACTTCCAGCCTCCCGAACAAGCCGGGTTCCGAAAAGGCTTTATCACCGTAGACCACATACATACGCTCCGCCAGATTATACAGAAGACCGAGGAGTATAATCGGCCATTATGTCTAGCGTTTGTGGACTACGAAAAAGCCTTCGATTCAATCGAGACCTGGGCGGTATTGCAGTCCCTCCAGCGGTGCCACATTGACTATAGGTACATCGAAGTGTTGAAGTGTTTGTACAGCAACGCCACCATGTCGATCCGACTACAGGAAGAGAGCACGAAACCAATCCCATTGCAGCGAGGTGTGAGACAGGGAGACGTTATTTCTCCGAAACTGTTCTCAAACGCATTGGAGGACGTTTTCAAGCTCTTGGACTGGCGAATACATCACTCACCTTCGTTTTGCCGACGATATAGTCATTATGGCAGAGTCGCTGGAGGACCTCAATACGATGCTCAGCGACCTCAGTAGCGTTTCCCAACAGGTGGGTCTTAAAATGAACATGGACAAGACGAAGATCATGTCTAATGTTGCACCCGTACCGGTAGTTGTTGGGAACGATACACTCGAAGTTGTTGACCACTACGTATACCTAGGACAAACTGTCCAGTTAGGTCGGTCCAACTTTGACAAAGAGGTCGCCCGAAGAATCTAACTCGGATGGGCAGCGTTCGGGAAACTACGCGATATCTTCTCGTCCAAAATACTGCAGTGCCTGAAGACGAAGGTTTTTAACTAGTGTGTGTTGCCAGTGATGACGTATGGTACTGAGACGTGGTCTCTAACGGCTGGCCTTTTAGAAAAGTTCAGAGTCACACAACGAGCCATGGAGAGAGCTATGCTCGGAGTTTCTTTGCGCGACAGAATCCGAAATGTGGAGATTCGCCGAAGAACTAAGGTCACCGACATAGCTCTCAGAATCTGCAAGTTGAAGTGGCAATGGGCAGGCCACATCGCTCGAAGAACCGATAACCGTTGGGGAAGAAAGGTTGTCGAGTGGCGCCACGAACCGGAAGACGCAACGTTGGCAGGCCTCCCACTAGGTGGACAGACGACATTGTACGCGTCGCAGGTAACCGGTGGATGCAAATAGCCAATTGTCGTTCATTGTGGCGTTCTAAGGGGGAGGCCTATGTTCAGCAGTGGACGTCTTCCGGCTGATGATGATGATGAAACAACGAGTTGAATCAACACTATGCGTTGCCACAATTTAATTAAAAGTGCGACTAGTTAATAAATAAAATCTGAACGTGTACACCCGCTAAAATCCATAGGTACATAAAACCAGCTACGGTTATTTAATACACCGAAGTAGTAATTTTAAATTCATTGTAAAACCAATTTTAGCATGAAGATAAAGATTTTCGCACAAAATACATATAATTATTTTGAAAAAAACAATGTTTGTTATCTGATTTCTTTAGTTCTTTTGTCTGTTGCTAACTAAGTAATTCAATGTAATACAATGCTTAAATAAATGAAAACAGTTCGTTTATCCAGCTAATGGCTATTTTGTTTAAGGTTGTTATTACTAAGTACATACTTATTTGAACTTATTTCCATGCAAAATTATAAGTACTTATTGCTCCGATAGCGTCTGTTCAATGCCTGCTTCTGAGTAAAGTAATCAGTTCTTGCCTTAAGCATCGATTCCTTATTCAAGCGGAGGGGGGGGGGGGGGATTGATAAGGGCACGTGCTGCGACTGTTTCGTATACGCTCTATAAAACATTTGCGAAGATTATTTGTTAACACCAAAATTATCTTTAAAAAAAAATCTTAAACGTTGGTAAAAATTAAACTAACGGACAGCGACGGCGGAGAGCGACTTAGTTTTATACTATACTATTTAGTTGTGATAACTCGGTCTTGAATTTCTGTACGACAAGCCTTACTCCGAATATAAACGATTTATGTACGACCTAATTATATACACACTTAATTTAAAATAATATAACTATTTCTTCTGTGCAGTACTTGACTGACTTAACTTGTTAATTGACATCTCTTTACTTCTTTTCTTGTCTATATAGTCAAAATTAATTTAGAAGATTCTACGATATTTAGCATAATGCCTAAGATTGTTTAGGATTTGTACTGTATCTTTATTTTAAAGTTTTCTGATATGTATAGTATAGGTAGTTTTGAATTTAATATGTGTAGGTAGGTAGGTATTTAATATATTCTCAGAATATAACATCCATCCGAGTTTGTTTACTTTACCTTTATCAAATTGAGTTTTTTTTTAATTCTAGGATCATCAGCAGCAAGCTTTCACATTCGACCCGAAGAACATTATAATGAGCACAAGAACGCCGTTCGAGCGGGTTTCGGACGGCAGAAACCACCATTTATACCTGAGCCAACCGCACATAAGACAAACTAATGCCGAGTTTTCGGAAAACGAGTCTAACCTCAGCGATGACGAGTGCAAGTCATTGAATGCTAGTCAATCCAATATACGTAAGTATATTATATCTAGGTTTACGTTTAACTATTACGGCTATTAATTTCTATATTGTAGAGATATTGTATTCATTTGAGTTATAATCAATGTTTGATAAACGATCAGTTGGTTGTTCTATTCTAGACAAACATCTGCATTTAACATAGTTTTTTCTCCTGGTTTTATGTATCTATAAGTATTATTATGTATTTATATCTGGATGCCATAGTATAAGCTCTGCCTACTTTGAGATGGCTATGTCTGAATTATCCTAGGATATTATAATATCATTTATATTTACTTTGTTCCAGCTGACTGGTCAGTCGCGAAGTCTTTTACTAAACTATCATTAAGCCCCAATAGGAATGGAATCAGTGAAGATGGTAAGCTAAATTAGTATTAATTTAAATTTATAAGACATAATCAAATACGGCGTTCATAGCTAGATGTAATCACTGTTCAATGATCAGTTACTCAAGCAACTTCTGGCAAGGTCAGTAAGGACTGACGCATCTAAGGAGATGTGTGACGTTTAGTGGTATTTGAGCCGAGCGTCTCAGTGCTTCGGAGGGTCCGTGAAAAGATTGCCCTGGTTGTTGTCATCTAGACAGCAGTCGCTAAGCTGAGTTAGAGGCCTAAGGGCAGCTTGAACAACTCTGACACCAGCAGGCTTAGCATGATGTGCAAATCTTGACAGACAAATGTGAGTATGACGTCACTATGACGTAGTATTTCACATGTGTGTGGAGAAATGACGTGTCAATGTTGAAAACTATGACAATCGCGTGTTGCGACATCGATATACTATACCAACTAGATTAGCTGTCACGACTCGAAAAGTGGTCACGAAAATAGAGCTACGGAGACGGCTGTCGCTCTATTTCAAATTAGTACGAGCCGACAACAGCCAGCGTAAGGACATATCGAAATTCCTTATTGCGCGTTTATAAACTGTCAAAATACTTATCGTAATACTAAAATTTGCAGATGGAGAATTTTTTTTGTTTCGTGTTCTTATTACTACTAGTTTAAATAATAAATATAAGTAAGATATCATTATACTACGAAATAAAAATTATTTATTTGATATTTTCTCCGCTAGTAGTTCGCAACTGCCATGCCGAGACTGACAAAATTAATGTTGCCGATAGGCGTGTCGCCACTGTCTATACGAAACTGTCAAACTACACGTCATTACCATAACAAAAAAGTTAGTTCTCATTTTTGCCACCAGCACGGATAAGTTTGTAAGTCAGTACACACACAGTAGAAACACACCTGTTTTGAACCTTATTTTATAGTGGTTAAGATTTTCTTTTAAATGAGTACATTTTTGTTTAAGTCAAAACAACTATTTTTTTCTTATAGTGTTGGCGATTTTATTGATTTTTCTTTCTCTCCGATGTGAAGGTTTTATGTGCCAACATTACTGCATACAGAATTAGACTTTATTAGTACATGTGAAGGCTTCTATTAGTCCGACGTTCCGAATTATTTAAAACTATTTTCTACAATTTCTAGCTACGTGTATAGTTGTGTAAGTATATGTAACCGCGACCACATTTACGATGTCATTTTGTTCGTGACAGCTAATCTAGTTGGTATAGTATATCGATGTGTTGCAATCATGAGTCAAGATTGCAAGTCGAGCTAGGCCACAGGTTAACCACTAACCATACGATGAAAAAAAAAAACAAAGAATAAAAATATAATCAAGATGTCGTTTCTCCCAGGGCCACCAGTACCACCACGGCCGCCGAAAACATTCGCTAAAAGTAAAGATCTAATACATAAAGAATCGTTCCAAGGACCAAAAATTCAAGAGCCAATTGAAACTAACGAGAATGTAAGTATATATGACATTTTATTACGCACATAAATATTTGAATATAACATATTTACTTTGACTATTTCAACAAGTTTTCGAATTTGTCAAATTATAATCTTATTTTAAAAATGAACTCATGTTTTTAGTCTAGCGCCCACCGGGGACGGTATTACTGGGAAATCTATTAATGCAACTGGTTGCAAAAGACTGTTGTGCATTTTAAGTTCTTTGTTTGCTTATTGAGGAAAACAATATTCATAGTGATTGTAAAAAGTAAATTACTGAAGGATTTTTCTCTGGTTATTTTTGCGCCAATGTATAAAAGCCACGTTTTGATTTGCAATATCTATATTATTTGTGCATATAGTAAACCACGACTCGTTGTTGCCAAACCGTGCCTCTCGCGGTTGTTTGCCCGCGCGCTGTATCGGCTACGCATGCGCGGAAGAGTCCCGTCACTCTCCCACAGGAGTGTCCAACGGTTTTATGTCGCATGCGCCGCGCGCCTCGTCCAGTCTGCCGCGGAACCGCGGAATCCCGGACTCACCGGACAAACGATACGTACTGCCTAGTCGACAAGGCCTTATACTCGTAACCAACCCCTGAGATTTACTTTAATAATAATCAGTATACATCCTTTGTGATAAGTGTTTGTATTAATTTTTATATAAATTTTATATTTTTTCAATATAGAACATTTTGGACTTAAATTTCGTGTTTTTTTATTTCCTTGGGCGGCTACCCGCCCATAAATGGCGCCTCAACGACTGTGAATTGTGACTTAGTGTACGTGCTAAATCTAACAGAAAACAGTTAAGTGTGCGTATCAGTGTACTACCTAACCAAACTACATACTTTCCGTGCAAGTTCCTAGTTCCAACCATAACGAAAATGCCAGTGACCAGAAGCAGAGCGGTTAGTTTAGAGCGCAGGGAAGATGCCCACGCTGCATTACCCGACCCCTCGCGACCAAACACGCTGACGCCGATGCCCGCCCGCGAAGATGGCGGCGACGCGTCCTACTCGCCGCGAACCGAAGCTAACGCAACGTTTTCTGGAGAAAACGTCGCGACTATAATTGCATCTCTCCAACGTTCGCAGACAGAAGCGATCAGGGAGCTGCTCAACTCGGTGACGCGTACGAACGCTTCTACTCCGGAGTCACTCGGTCCACTAGGGCAAGGTCCCCTTGCCAGCTGCAAAGCTACCTTCTCAGGCCGACGAACAGAATCGGTAGAGGCATTTATCGATGCTTCTAGCGAATGCGCGCAGGTGTCAGACTCAAACATATTACGTAGATTAGCGTACGTCTTCAAAGGTGAAGCGGCTACGTGGTGACAAGGAATTAAATATTCGGTGTCATCGTCGTGCCAAGCCAAAGAAAACTTAATAAGTGCCCATGGTGACCGCCGGCCACCTCATCGTATTTATCTAGAAATATTTTCGACGCCACAACTAACGGAGAATACTGATATATTCGTGGCGAGAATTCGCGCTCTTCTAGCCAGATTACCAAAAGGTGATTTAACTGAGTCGGCACAAATCGACATGACGTACGGCCTCCTACACACTAGAATAAGAAAAAGGCTACGGAGAGAAGAATGTAAAAACTTCCCTGAATTACTCCGCCTTGCCCGAAACATAGAAGACTCCCTTGGTGCGGGGGACCAGGGGGGAAAGAAAATCCGCACGAAACCAGAGCGTCGCGGGTGCTCCACCGCCCTCCGCCCCCGCCACATCGGTTGCTAGGTCGCTGCCGCCGCCGCCCGCGGCCCGGTTCCCCGCACCGCCGCTGCCAGCTGTTGCTACCCGTTACACCCCGCCCGCCTCCTGTGTCGCTGCCGCGCCGTCGCCGTACGTGCAGACAGAGAGAGCTATATACGCGCCTCCGCCCGACGCGCGCGACGCCGCAACGACGACGAACTCCGCCGGCGCAGTGGTTAAAAGGGAGCGCCCGCTCTGTTCGTACTGTAAGCGCTACGGGCACAGCAGAGACCAGTGTCGTAAGTTGGCGAATCGAGGTGAGTCCAGCTTGTCTAATAACTTTCCCGCGGAAGTGTGTGCTAGTGATGAAAATCACAAAGAAAGTTTTTACAGTATTGAACTTTCTCATTCGAGTAATAAGTGCGTTCATACTATAATCGCGGTGCGCCGTCAAATAATTATTTGAATGCTAGAGACACTGATATTAATACTAACAATGTTTGTTTACCTGAGACGAATGATGCATGTAACTATTCTTCCAATACTAACCATGATAACCGTGAGTTTGTTGACCCAACATTTCGAGTTCCACGTGAATTAAATTCGCATTCGGCGAATTGCCACTGCTTATGCTCGTGTATTGCTGACAGTGCATGCAACATTCAAAATCAAAATAATGATAACTTGTGTTTTCGTCAATGGGTTCCACATAAAATTGCATGTGCACGTACTCGCTCAGAGGAAAATATTAATTCCGATTTCGAATGTAATGTTCACGCAAAACATTTTTGTTTACGCGAAATCGATGGTAGGAAATGTAATAGTGGAAGGAGATGATGAAGCAGGAAATGGACAAAATGCTTGACGAAGATGTGATCGAAGAATGTGAGTCAGCTTGGTGTTCACCGGCACTGATGGTGCCGACTCAACGCCATCACCAAGTCAGATAATTATCCGATGCCAGGTATTGACGAACTGTTTCAGTCCAAAAAGAGGAACTGCTACATGAGTTCGCTTGGCCTTCGCTCTTCTTATGGGCAAGTAAGTGTTCGCGAGCCTGATAAAGACCAAACTGCCTACATATGTCCTATCGGCACATATCGTTTCAAGAAAAATGCCAAACCACCTGACCTTCAAACACCGGTCATGAACCAGCGAAACGAAGTACTACCAATAGATCTCTTCGGTCCTTTACCAGAAGGAGAACAGGGGGAGTGATGGATTTTGCTCGACAAGAATAAAGAGTACGCTGACCAGTCACGACGACTTCTTAAGTCTCACGTGCTCAGCAGTGCTCCGAAAAACATCACCGCTAAATTCGCACCTAAACGCGATGGTCCATATCAGATCGTGAGAAAAGTAATTCCAACAACTTATGAGCTCTCGCATGTAGACCGGCCCACTGAAATTATTGGGAAGTATCACATTCAGGATATTTCAGCCTACAAAAGTAGAGTCGGCACTTCACCTCCTAGGCCTGTCATCCCTAGAAGGAAGCGAGGGCGCCCGGTGACTGAAAATAGAAACCTAGTCCAGGAGCGGGGACGTTCCCCTGGACTAGAGGGAGAGTATATAGTAAACCACGACTCGTTGTTGCCAAACCGTGCCTCTCGCGGCCGTTTTCCCGCGCACTGTATCGACTACGCATGCGCGGAAGAGTCCCGTCACTCTCCCACAGGAGTGTCCAACGGTTTTATGTCGCATGCGCCGCGCGCCTCGTCCAGTCTGCCGCAGAATCCCGGACTCGCCGGACAAACGATACGTACTTAACGCGCGTGCCTAGTCGACAAGGCCTTATACTCGTAACCAATCCCTGAGATTTACTTTAATAATAATCAGTATACATCCTTTGTGATAAGTGTTTGTGTTAACTTTTATATAAATTTTTCATTTTTTCAATATAGAACATTTTGGACTTAGATTTCGTGTTATTTTATTTCCTTGGGCGGCTACCCGCCCATATGCATATTTTAAAAGTTTTTGTTTTTTTTGGTATTTTTTAAGAAAGCCCAAATAAAATATTTACTATACACTCAACATAATTTATTTTTTATTAAGAATAATAACAATAAAATGCAAGTTTTCAATTGAATCAACTCAACTCACACAGAATCACGGGCAGGCAACGAGTTGGCTCCGAGTGCCACGGAGAATGTCCCAGGGGGGCGCTCCTCCGTCCCCGGGGCGGTCGCTCCACACGCCGGTCGCTGTGCGGAATACCGACGACGAGGATGAAAACTCCCCGGGACATTTGGTAACTACGGTTTTTATCATCATCATCAGCTAAACAATTTTCACTACTGAGAAATGGCCTCCCCCTTTTTATATAATTTAATTTTACAGCTCTGGATATAAACCCTTTTAAGCTTCTCAGTTACTGTTATTATTATAGAATGGAGGGGGTTACCATAATCCGCACGCTTCGCAGGCGTCTTAGGAACCGAAGTACTGGTGTTAGGTAATCCAATAGAAGGGCGCTGCTGCCCGTTGTCTTGTTTTCCCTTAGTCGCCTCTTACGACACCCTACGGAAGGAGAGGGGTGGGTGCTAGTCTTACCTAGATCTGTCAGTTTCTTTGTTCTGTCTGTTTCTTTTTCAGTATTACAATAAATACGTAATCGTAATTGAAAAAAGTTAAAAGCAGTTCTAACTTCGAAAAAATTAATAACATTTTATGCTCGCCATAGGTTATGTTGTTAGATTTTGATGAAGTGTCAAATGTGATCTATTAAATTGGCCCTACTTTTACGACATAATAATAATTATAATTTTGGACGAGCCTATGGCCGCGACCCAGTAGGTCGTGGGTTCGATTCCCACCTTCCCACCGTCTGGGTGTTATTTTTCTAAAAGTACGTATTTATAAAAAAAGTATATGAGTAATAGTATCAGTTGTCTAGTTTCCATAGTACAGGCTCTGCCTAGTTTGGACTCAGATTAACGCGTGTGGATGGTCAGGATAGTATTATCAATCATACTCAGGGCATCATGTCCACATAATCAGTTGGGGATGTTTTGTTGTTTTGCAGAATATGCAATATTCTAATCTTCCGACGTTGCCCCCGGCAGTGGACCGGGCTCTAAAGCCTCGTCATTCCAGCCACAGCATAGGACATATAAATACTATCATGGGAAAGGTAATGTTTTTTTTTAATTATATATTATTTTTTGTGGTGCTTTGGCGCTTCTTGAAATCGCTATCTTTGCAAACTGGAGATCGCGGGTTCAAATCTGTTATGAAATTTTGATCTTACATTACATGCTTATTCTACCATTTATCGGAGGAAATCTTGGTTAGATTTTGATACTGGTTCTTAGTTATGTTATGGTACTGGCATAAAAAAATATTACAATATAGTAGTCGTTTTACCCTAAATTGCTTAATGCCACGCAATCACCAGGAGGACCTTATAAAGTTTAATTATTTAGTTATAGATTAGTTGTACTTTTTACTCGAAATCAATTTTTTAATAATGTTATATTCTTCACAGGCTGGTTTACAAATATGCCATAATGATGAATTAATAAAGGCTGATGTTTTGCAGTATTTGGACTTGGATCTACATACTTCCAAACCGGTGACTTCCAAGGTAAAAATATATAATAATATCCCTTACTGACACATTTGAATTCCACAAAAAAGACAAAATATAATGTTCGGTTAGGTGGACATCGTTTGTCCTAGACGTCTTCAGTCGATCGTCAGAATTATTTACGGCCGGTCCCAACACTCCACCGATAGCAATCTCAGTTAAAAAGTAACAATATGACACTTGACATAAATTTAAAAAGTAACAATATGACACTTGACATAAATTTAAAAAGTAACAATATGACACGACAAATTTAAAAAGTAACAATATGACACGACATAAATTTAAAAAGTAACAATATTACACTAGACATAAATTTAAAAAGTAACAATATGACACGACATAAATTTAAAAAGTAACAATATGACACTTGACATAAATTTAAAAAGTAACAATATGACACTTGACATAAATTGTCTTATCTCTAGTAAGCTTCAAGGTCTCGAAGCTAGACCAATAGTAAGGACAAAGTCTTTTTGTGTGTATGGACCCTCTGAATAATCTTATTACAGTTTTTAAATGCAAATTAATATGTCTATAGAATCTGCTAGTTTATGGATATTTAAAATGGTATATTAATAATTAAACATATAATGGGTTAAACAAGCCGAATACGTGTCTTTATCTACCCTCTGTGCACGCCACTGGGTGCAGACAGCACATCTAATGTGCCGATGCGACAACTGCCGGGGTTTTGGTGGATAAGTATCCCATATACCCATGTTGATCCCACACGGTCCCGGGGACCTGTTGAAGGTTCCCCCCGCGAATCAAAAAGTTTGCATGTAATGTTAAACATTTTCAGATACCGGAAGCTCCTCGCAGTAAGATAGAAGTGACACATGGTAAATCGTTGTCAGCCGTTGATGCTGACTCAGCGTATAAAACTGTAGACTTTTTGAAGACCGAAGCGTTCAATATAACGCGGCAGGACGCCGAGGCGTCCAGAAGCAATCACCATTGAAGGAAATTAGGTATGTTATCATTATCAGTATGTTCTATCTAACCCGTTCTAACTCCCGTCTCTTCCCGTTTGGTGTCGCTGGAACTTGGGAAATTCAGAAAACTGGTAGCAGCGTCTAATGTTTCCAGGGGGACTCACATATCCTGCAAACCCCAAGATGTTTGCCTGGTGTGGGTACCTGGCAATCAAAAGGTATGTTGTTCAGCTGTGGACGTCTTCTAGCTGGTGATGATTATGATTATAAATCTATATTCGATTATATATTATTTATATATTTGATATTCTCATCAGCATCGACAGCTTCAAACATGATTTCGTTTATTTTATTTCAGAACCAGTAAAAATGGAAACAAATGAAATGGAAAAGTATATTTTATAACAGTATGCACAAAAATTAAATATTTGTTGTTGTTCATATCTTGATATACATAATTTCGAAATATATTTCAAATGAGGATGGTCCTTCTTAGTCAATTTTACAATTTTATAAATACCAGGCTTTCATAATTAATAAAGAGCTACACTTATTAAGTAATATGTAGTAAAATGAAATAATTTCCACAAGCACATCGATTGGTTATAATTATAGTCAATTATCATGTACCTCAAAGAAAAAGTGCAGAAATTACAGGCTGTACAGGTAAAAATATATATTAGTAAAAATAGAATACAAAAAATTATCTATGTATAATAAACTATACATAGTAAAATACACACACATACACAAATAGACACGCATTATTGTTTGTCACATTGTCAAACCCTGAGATCTAATTATTAGAGATCTATTTTAAACAAATTTCACTGGTTTGATTTAATTTGGTACACGGAATGTAACTTGTCCACAGTGACATTCAGAAACGTCAGTTATCGTTAGTTCCACGAAGATATAGGGTCAAAGTGGAGGCAACACTCCCAAATACATGCCTGAGGTCAACGCTATCCCTTTCATGGAGGTCGGATCTCTCGTTCTAAGAGGGTAACCTTGATGTTTCATGAAAAATCAGGACATCATCTTAATTTAGTCGCATACGACTTACTTGGTTTGTTTAAGCTTTAAGTTTAAACCGATTAAATATGTCTAGTTGCTTCCGTTTACCTCTCAAAATACGACGGGACGAAAAACCGACACGACCGTTGAGAGACCAGGCGCAGGACCTACATTTTACATATCTATCTGACGCATGGAGCATCTTACTTTACAGACAATCAAGTAATAAATAAATAATAAGTTAATGGTTGTGAAAATAAAAGCATATGAAGTTATGATAAAAAGAAATTGTATTACAAGATCATTTATTCAGTACGTTTAACGATCTCCAATTAATCACAAGATATTGAATAGCAATTTCCATTATATGCAAACAACTAAAACAGCTTGTAACCCACACATTAGACGATAGAAAAAGCATTTGCAGTAAATTTAGGTTTCCATTGGACCAACTGCAGATCATTGCAGCTTCATAAAATTTCTTTTCGAATGGATAGTCATAATATTCCTTCGCTCAATATCTTTAGGAAATCTACAAGAATATAAAAAAAATGTATTAATATTGACCACGGGTAAATAAAACAGTATGTATAGTGACAGATATAGTGACAGGTTAAGAAATAGTGACATAAGGAAACGTTGTGGTATGAAAGAAGATGTTGTGACAAAAATTGAGGTATGCTGAGATGGTTTGGTCATGTCGAGAGAATGAATGAGGAACGATTGACGAAAATAGTGTATAAGGCGGGTGTGAATGAAAGTGTTGGAAGGGGTAGACTTAGGCGGACGTTTCAAGACCAAATCAGGGACGTCTTGAAAAAAGGCCAGGTCAAGAGTACCCTAAATCGAAGAGCATGTATGAAGGGAATAATGAAAGTGGACGAAGCGAAACAAGTATGTAAGGATCGTAGCAAGTGGAAAGAAGTGGTCTCTGCCTACCCCTACGGGAAAGAGGCGTGATTATATGTATATTTATTATTATAGAATGATATAGGTACTCTCGCCGATACGACCACAGCGGCCAATCTTTCGCAAGATCAGCCATCAGCCAGTGCACAAATGCTTGCGTAGCCACAAGTGCACTCTTTCTTCCTTTTACCTCTCACAATTTAGTGATACGAAAGATCAACACGACCGGGGAGAGGTCAGGCGCAGGAACGAATTTTATATGCCTATCCGACGCATGGATCATCTTACTTTACAGACAATCAGATGACCAGCCTGCATTGTCCTAGCCAGTAAGGAACAAATATACAAAGTTGTTGCTCCCCGCAGGATTCGAACCTGCGACCCCCGGTACGCAAGCAAGCGGTTTCCCACTGCGCCACGGAGGCTACTAGACGCAACAGGACTAGGAGGCGACAAGAATAAATATATTATAATAATATGTTTAAAACTACATACACACTTGAACATACAATATTTTTTCCATATCAATCCTTTGAACTAAATACCTACATCGTATATTTTTTATCGGTATCGACGGTAAAAAAATCCCCAAAACGGAAAGTCTTCAAAAAATCTTTACCATGGTTACTCTATGAAAACAATGTAAAATATTTTAAATTAGATAATTCAACTACAAATTAATAGAAAGTTAAACCCAATACTAACAAACGAACTGAAAACGTGTTATGTGCCTATCGAAAGAAGAACTAATCGAAAATATGGTGCATAATCCAAAGGGATCATCGGTAGGTACATTATTGAACAAATCGGACTTACGAGTGATATTCGGTATCATCTAAGGGGTACAACATATTTTTGCAACTAAGTACTACACATTTTATCACCATTCTTATTATTCTAATCGTACTCGCAGAACAATACCAAAAAAAAACATTATTAGACATGATTGTCATCGTATTTTATGTTTTCGGGTGGAAAACAATCTTTTGATGTTGAAGTAGAGCATTTCTATATTAGGGTATCCATTTCTCGGGTAATTTAAATTATTACATGGACCACACATTGGACCACTTAGAAAGAGAGAACCGGCCTCAATGTAAGGGATAGCGTATGCCTCAATCAACTATTTGGAGTTTGGGCTCCACTTTGACCCTATATCTTCGTGGTTAGTTCTAAGCAAGCCATTTTTTAAATGTAATTATTTGGAGTCTCGGAGCCGTTTATGATTATTTTCCATAACTCAGTTTAAAGTATTAATAGGCTGCAAGTATCGAAACAATTCTAATTAAAAAACTGGACCATTAACACTAACTATTGACGTTTGTAAGTGCGGCAGCTAGTGTCAAACGTTATTGCTATAAAATTGGTCACTTGCACGTAGGTCGGAGAGCCTGTCTTCAAGCCAAGTTATATAGGGCACGCACAGTCGCACACTGTATATATAAATACTGTATATTATTTGTCTATGCGATTATCGTTATACTTAGGTTTGAAAGTTTACGCGAGTATTATATATTACTTAATAATTTTGTACACCTTTAGAAATTTTATCTGTTCATAAATAATTGTTCTGAATAAATGTGTGACCATACAAACAATGATACATATTGATTTTTTATACTATTTTGAATATTTATCAAATTTATCAATGAAAATATAAGATATTTTATCCATCAGAATACATTCTTGACAGTAATTTACAGTAATATTGTATTGTTGCATTTTATGGAATGACCTAAAAAAATTTTAATTCGTTGTATTTATATTCTCATTGACTGTCTAAATACGTATATAATAGGTATATTTTTCATATTCATCACAGTTCTTTTCAATAAGCGTAGAATGTACCTGTGACTAAAGTTTGTAAGGGGTCCATGCCCGGGTCCCTACAAATGGTGGTTTAAAAACACTATTTATTGTTCCTAATACAGGCCAATAGCTCAGTGTTTTCATTTATAATATGCATTATAGACATAAATGCTGTGCGAGTCACTGCCACACTATGCTCAATTATTTTATGTACATAGTCCCTGTGACGTGAAATTGTTATATGTATTTAAAGTTTAATAGGGGTTAATATTTGATATAATTACAAAATCTCTAATATTTACAAGATATAACAACTGAATCTATAATTTTATTTGATATAATGATCAGTTAAATATAATCGATTGATATAATTTTTAAATAACTTATTTCATTTAACATACATTGAATATAAAGGTTGCCTGGAAGAGATCGCTTTTAGCGATAAGGCCGCCCATTGTTGCATTTTTTATTAGTTTGTGTCTTATTCTTTTTGTATCTGTTTGTTTGTGCGCAATAAAGAATTGTCTATCTATCTATCTATACAATCGGTTGATCACCACTTGAAAGACATACTTATTTAGTCTAATATGATAAAACATATTAATATAATTATTAACAATACCGTTTTTTTTTGTAATTTCTATCATAGTTAGTAACCTGAGGAGTAGATATACCTAGTAACTAATTATCACATACCAAGGTTGCCCCGCTTTGCGGGGCTCCTATTTCTGGGTGGTAATAAAAAAATAACCTAACCTATCCAAGTCGGAGCCATAATGATGCTATCAATATATATTTTAAGCGTTAGACCAAAAGATTTTCGATTAAATAAACGTTATATCAAAAAAGGTTATACGAAATAAGTTTTAGGGTATATAAATGTTTTATGTAAAGAAATGTTATCAAGAGTTGTTTATATCCCAAGTTTATTATATCTTGTGAACGTTTTTGAAATGAAAATATACCAAATAACTTCATACGAAATGTAGTAATCATTTATTTTTCTATATAATAACGAACTTACTGCGCGACACTTACACAGTTTGTTTCCTGTTACTCGTTCGATAGGGATAGGGTGTGGGAGACTTAAGTGGCAATGAGCTTCCACTTGCATTGGTCACGTCATATGTATATATTCATCATTTTCAGAGTTCAGTTGTCATTATAAGTATTTATAATGGCAACTAAACGTATAACTATAGTTACATTATGTACTTAATAATGTATATATATTAAATATATAAGTTTGTATTGTACGTTTTTGTATAAAGTTATCTCGTTACCAGTTTGATTAGAATAATAAGTTATTGCAATGAAGACCTGCGTTTATATTTTATTTGTGACTGCTTTACAAAATGGATTTTACAATTTACACTTAAGTTATAAAATATTACGATATTAGTACGAATTTCAGTTTTAAAATTCACCCACATTGTTTAAGAGTTGCAACATTTTATGCACTGTAAAATATTATTAATGTCCTACATTATTTAATTTAATACAAATACCCACACGTTGTAATTTCTATAATAACAAGTGAATCTAAAGGCCTTCGAAAATTGAAGATATTCCATGACTAGATTGATTGTATATAATGTTGATAGTGATGAAGCCGATGGTTTAAAGCCTATGTCCTACGGGAAACCCGCTCGTAAATCGCTTCTCTAATATGGCTCTTATTGAATTTTTTACTGAAATAATTTTAAAATTGATGACCCAGTTATTAATGAATATTAAGCGATTTTACCTCAATAGCTTTCTTTATGCATATTATATAATTTATCAACTTTTTTATCCTACCCTAAGCTAGCAGTAAGGTTAATTTGTATTGAGCATCTTGAATCGGTGTGAATGTTGTGAGTGATAAAATTAGGAGTTGTATTATATTAACTGCAATACGCACAAAGGCCGAGGCAATTATCTATTAGAATTAGCAATTAAAATACTCGTATTTCGGTACAGTATTCATAAGCTTTAAATCTGTCGTATTACATTGTATGTGAGTCTTGACGCACAATTCGATTGTTCTAACGTAGACAATACACTCACAGAATACTTGGTGGCGAAATCTTACCGCCTGAAGCTCAGACTGAGACTTGTTGAGTGTAAAATCTAAGGCTGCATTCCGCAATTTCTGTTTAGCGTCCTTTTTTTAATGCAACCTACCTAGTGACAAGTATCACGCCTGCCTAAACACAGCTGCATTGCACTGCCGCTCGTCACCCGACGCATTAGTCACTTGTGTCCGTAATTTCACAGCGGAACACAGCAATAGTCATGATGACTAAATTTGAACAAATACTCTATAATGTACTTACGGGTCTAAAATAATCATGTTTTTGTATTAAATTTACAATTAATAGCACTATTTTCAATTTTTCAAATAGAGTTTGAATTTCGTTGCAAAACGATGGCCGGTGCATGGCGCTATTTTGTGACGTCACTACGGTGTAAATAAACATCTGTTTGCAGGTATAAAAGTGAATCATTGTATGAAAGAAACAGTTGTTTATTTACACCGGCGGTTTAACGTCATTCACTCTGATCAGCGTTTATTACAAAATGGCGATTAGCTGTATATAAGTAATTTATTTGCTTAAATATCACGAGAATCTCTCTATTATTATGAAAATGAGATGCATTTTTGGAATCAGTGCAATCTGTTCTAATATTTAAAACCACAGATTTATTGGTATTGCTGCAGTCATCATGCCTATTATACACTGCTAACTAACATCAGAAAATCTGACACTGCGGTGGTACCTACCTAACCTACCATCTAGTAAAACTTATGGTCCTTGCAGCGTGTCGGTCTGAGCGTGTGAGCTCGTTAGTGTGTGCTGTCATGCGAGATTTTCGTAAACTGACGCAATCGCGAGAAGCCTACTTAAAATTAATATTAAAACATTATGATAGTATTTTTGCCTTTTGGTGACTCGTTTTCTCTAATCATTCCTCTGGTGCGTACTATTGTGGTGTAAGTTTTATAAATGTATGAGATGTGATGAATGTACCTAATGTGGTGACACATTACACTTAAATACTGCGATGGATGTACCAAATTATAAATAAATAAAAAAAGTCTACCTTTTGTATTTCTTGTACAAACAATAAAAATAATATGTGTATTAGACATGTAATGATTTCATTATCTTACAGTACTTGTTAGTAGATGAAAAGGGTTGTTCCCTTCTCCTATATTAATATTTAAAACTATTCAAGTATTGGTGTGTTTCGATAATTATTGCATGTTTATTATAATTAATTGGCACCTTCCTAAATAATCTTGAACCGTTGCTTAAAAATCCATTTGTAAGATTTTTTTTAAAATGGTCACATCTACTGACTATCTTTCACTTGTGAGTATATTTACTTATTCAATTAAATACATTTTTTCCTTAAAGAATCCAAGTGCCCTATTGTGTCTAGTTAATAAATTTATGAAAATACATTGTGTATATTTGTTGTGAAGACATAGTGTAGGTTTGTCACATTTGATACTTTTAATTCAGTAACACGAAATACTTAGCATGCTAGACTTATGAATAAATTATGTCTAATAAATAAAAAATATAAATGTATACAGCTTAATCATCCAATGCATGTGCTTTAAAATTTGTTGTCTAGATAGGAAGGGTGGGGTTGGCAACGATCCACTCTACGCGTCCAGTCCCCCTAGACAATGTAACATTCTACAAGCGCTATCGCTAATAGAAAGTTTAAAATTGTATGAGAATGACATAAGTCATCGAAAAATCACGTGACATATTGTAGGGAATTGACACCATTAGCGAATGAAGAAATAGATTCGCTATGAAGCGATTGCATCTTGTCTAGGCCCTCAGGGGCGGCTACTGTATTTCGCTAAGATGGCGATCGCCCGCTGCCTCCAATGTTCCGTTATCAAGCGCCACTCACACCCCATGGCGTTCCTTCGCGGTAATTGTTTCCGATCAGGCCAATTTCGTCTTCATTCACCGACAAATATTACATTAATGAATATTATCAACAGATTTACCTAATAGCTAGAAATTCTTGCAATGTTATACAATTAAAACTTAAGGATAATCTTTTAAATGGACATCCTTTTAAATAAATATTTATCAACATAAAGTCTTATCGCATGCTATGATTATTGTACAGTAAACATTATGTACGTAATTATACAATAAGTTATCGATTGAACTATTAGTCAAATTCTAATGTGTTTAATTTAGTCGTTTTCGATAATTCAACCCAAAACATATTGTTTTAGATACTTTACGTACAATCACAAGGGACATAATAATAACATGAAGAATAATGTGACCGTCCTAATTTTACAAATAATATAAGTACCCTTAAAACATCGTATTATAACAAAAATAACAACAGGTTTATTTTTTCGTGATCAAAAGTGAGGGAAGTTTCTGGTTGATAACCTTTAGGACGATAATCGCTTGCATGAGTCGGTCCAAAATACGTGTGGGCCGGTAAGCGCACGTAACGCCTTTCAAACGATTTTGTTTGCAATCTGGTCAAGCATTCGTGACCGTACATACTTATCTAGTTATATATTTTCCGCCCAGTAAAATCTAGAATAATTTTGCTATTTGTGTTGTTTCTGTTTTCAAATAACGGATTTAAATCATTGTCTATGTCAAAACAACAGTAAGATGACACATTAATTAAGACAAAAATGATTGGTAGGAACTTACATTCCTAATAAGTAGCCTTGCTATGGTATTCATGTCTTGATAAATCAATATGAAGAATGTGGAGTAGTTTTCTAGCCACTATAAAAACGTTCTTATGGTGAAAGCTACCTAATAATAACGAGATATTTTACTAATCTGTCAAGATGCAAGTAAAGTCTCCTGCGCATGTGTCCTATAGATTACACTAAATCATTCAATTAATACACTACACTACGATACAATAATCGAATTATAAAATTGTGTTCTGAAACAATGTTTTTAGTAATGTGTAAGTTTATCACGCGCAGGAGACCCGGCCTTACCCGTAATAGTGCTAAGCCTGATACTGTATTACTTTGATAATGTTTCGGCATCCATCTTATGTTAGTGCCTTGATGTACAAATAATATTAATAAAATACAAATTACTTAAAATATCATTAATTATCAAACGATGTCGATCATACCGTGTTATATACATTGTTAAATATAATTATATTATTAAAAATAATACATTACACATTACAGCATTATTATACACAGGTATTATTAGTTATTAGTTGTAAGTATATTTAAGTGGAGATTTGCTTTTCATTACAAAATGCAGGTGCAAATATGTAGTTATGTAAATTTATCGCTGATAAATAAATGAATTTATTGGAAATGTATTTTATTTACTTATTTCTTAAGCGCCATGTTCTATGGCCGAGGTTTGAATGTGTCTTCTCTATACTAATCTTTATAACTTCACTTCACTTCACTTTTTTCGTAACTTTCTTCCCACTGCCACTAAAATTGTTCTAGCTCAATCCCTATTACTTCCAATGCTTGATTATGCTGACATCTGCTATTTAGATCTTACAGAGGACCAGCTTAATAAACTTGAGCGTCTTCAAAATTTTTGTATACGATTTATATTTGGTTTGCGCAAATATGATCATGTTTCTCAATTTCGTTCTAAGCTCAAGTGGCTTCCTATTCGTCTTCGTCGGAATACGCACTTCCTGTCTCTTCTTTATAATATACTATTTAATTATTTTTCTCCGCGTTACCTAAAGGAACGTTTTGTTTTTCTCGGCAATGATTCCCACTGTTTGAGGTCATCAGAAAATCTCACTCTTATGTTCCCTTCTCATAATAGTTCGTTTTACGATAAGTCATTCACAGTAGAAGCTGTTCGTCTGTGGAATGCCTTACCGGTCACTATTAGACATGCACCATCTCTGCCTATCTTTAAAGATCGTTTGAATGCATTTTATTTGTCCCTATGAATTTTATATTGATACTAGCCGGCTGCATTTATTTATTTATTATTGTCGGTTATTTATATTAGATTCTATCAAATATAATATTTATGTATTATACTAATATTTATATATATATTATTTTGCTGTTACGTATTTTATTGTTTATAGTTATGTTTTTTTTTTCTCTTTTATAATTGGTTTGTATAAACAACCCCGCCTTGCAGTTCATAGTTCCTCTCCATCCTAAGGTTGCCTGGTAGAGATCACTTTTAGTGATAAGGCCGCCCATTGTTTCATTCTATTTTACTGTTTTTTTTTCTTGTATTTTTGTGTTTTTTAATAATGGTGGAACAATAAAGTATTATCTATCTATCTTTATATTAACAGCATGAACAATAAATATTTAGTAGGTGATAGGTCCCTTGTGCAAGGGACCTTCCAGGTAGGTACCACCGCAGTGTCAGTTTTTGTCGCCAAGTAGCAGTGTGTAAACATTGCTATGTTAAGCGTAACATGTATGGCACTGTAGCTGGTTAAATTTACCGAACACAAGAGACTTACTCGCGTGACGAGCGACATAGCAATGCAGCTTTCTTAGGCAGATCTTGCTTGTCCCGTCACTAGGTTAAATACAATAAAATACTGTTGATATTAATATGGAGTGCGTTAATCCAGTAATAAAATTGCTCCCAGAGTAAATCGAATCGAGTTAAGCTTAAGCTAATAATAAGAGCATTATATGAATAAGCAATTACGACAGAGTTCAGTCGTGCGTTCAGGAAGAAAGTAGCCAGTGCCGACCACCCATAGTGTAAGTCCGCGATTTTATTGCTGCTATAAGCAGTGCTTAATTAATTTATTCCATAGACGTAGAACCGTAGTATGGGAATTGGCTACGCCTAGTACATTGAACGTAGCTTCTACATCCTTTCTCTGGAATATTCTGGACTACAAGGTATATCTGCGGAATGCTTTAATAGCTGCCTCTTAACGCCCGTCTCGTCCCGTCGCAATTCCTTTATCCTCGCTGCTTCACAAAACTGATATCTACCTACGTTTTTTTTAATAAGAGTAAGATCTACTGTGAAAAAAAACTAATGAAGGAGCAATGTTTACTTCTTCAACCTTGTTGTCACTTCCACGAAACATCGAAGAGAAAAGACCCGCTCATAGGGTGTGTAAAAGTATGAAGCTGTACAAAACGTATATAAGTATTTACTGACTACCGCTAGATGGCACTACTGATCTCACAAAAAATGCTTCACTTCTGCATAACACTTTTTGCCCCAGAAATAGAGCTGTGTTTTTCGAATGTTTTTCGAGAGTATGTATGTATGTTTATTTCTTTGGCACGGCCTACAGCGCTAAACGGCTCGATGGATTTTGACTTATGTTGTCTAAGTGACAGGCTTTACAGGAGGTGGCCAAAAAAACCCAAGCCCGGCGCAAAAGTTTTATATATAATTAAGATTTTAAAGTTAAAATTAGTACCTAAGTCCTTATATATATTTTCACACCACCTGCTCGATAATGTCACATTATCTGTCATATAAAGATGACATAAAGTGCCTCATTATATCCCTATAGTCTAGCCGGGTAATAATGTACTAAACTCCCTTGGGTAATAACCTGATTTGAATTTCGAACGTGAAACGAAAATTCCTCAACACTTACTACTCTAAGCAGAGACCTGCACGAAAAACAAAACATTTGAAAATCGAACCGGGCGCGACGAGCACAACCCAGTGTTCTAGAAAAGAAAATGAAATAGATGTTAACGCGGCAAATCACTATGTTGATATTATTGACGGTCTCGTTGGTCTAGTGGTTAGACACCCTGGCCGCTACCCAATAGGTCGTGGATTCGATTCCCACCAAGTATCTGGGTGTTATTTAACTATTTAATTAATATTAGTTATCTGGTTTCCATAGTACAGGCTCTGCCTAGTTTGGGATCAGATTACCGTGTGTGGATTGTCCCAAAATATTGTTATTATTTTAATTCTAGCAATATTTGTATTTTATTACCTCGCAGTAGGTGTGAAAAGTAGTGTATTCACCTCGGGGATAAAGGTGCCTTTGTCTTGGGCGAGCTTAAATCCCTCGCTGTACTCAGGATTCTAGTATTAACTCCCTCGCTACGCTCGGGAGTTAACTCTATACTCCCTCGGTGCGCTCGGGAGTTGCTAGAATCCTTCGTTATGCTCGCGATTCAATATAACGCCCGCGACATAAGACACTACTAAACCCCTTGGTGCATAAACTACTATTTCATAAGAAATAATTTCAATTATTGACAGCTGTTAAAAATACACGATTTTCCTTCTGCAACTATTATGGGCAAAAAAAATCTCTGAACTCAGCAGTAATGATAACTGAGATTAGGTACCTTTAAGGAGGTACTAAACTTTAAAATCTGAGATATTTTTTTTGTATAGGCCGTGGCCATACTCGTTTCTGTAAAAAAAAAAATTGATATCGCGTCCGTCAGTCGGCATTTTGTATTTTTTTTACTTCCAGTAACATCAATATGGGTATCAAATGAAAGGTCTGAAGCTGTCTGAACAGGAAATTGAAATGTGTATGCATGTGTATATTTTTTGGTTCCATACCTAAAAGGTTAAAAAGGAACGGTGCGACTTCATTATCTATGGATGCGACTATGTCTGTTTGTCTGTCTTATTTCAGAAACCACTGACGATATCGATTTGAAACTTGGAATAGTTTTAGATCTTACTCAACCTCATCGCAAATGAAAAAGATAACCATTTTTTCAATGGGGGTCGAAATGGTTCGCCAAAATTTCATACTGAGATGACTGTATCAAGTTTCTGCCGCCAAGCAGCAGTGTGTAAGAATTGCTATGTTCCGGTGTGAACAGCATACCTGGTGAAATTACCGGATACAAAAACTATTTAATGTCTTAAAGGTCGACAATGCGCTAGTGATTCTGCTGGGGTAACGGACACGGCCGTATGCTTACTTGCCGCCTTGGTAGTATAAAAAATGATTTGTAAATGAAAAAAAAAAAGAATGTTGCACTACAGAAATAAGACTGAAAACTTCTTTATGTTCACCGTAAATTGTATCGAAATAAACATATTTAAGTACAAACAATGCTCAACAATATTTCTAATATTTACGCAAACACGTGCGCAAACAGGGAGCGATGAGTTCATGGGCACTTCAGGAAAGTAGATAAGTATTAGTGGTGTCCTATATCCTGCTTGACGGATAGGTATTACACTATCTCAGGGAGGCACGACCTCATGCATCACTTCTATGCATCATCATCGTCTTCCAGACGTCCCTTAGAACGCCACAATCAACGAGAGTCGGCTATTTGCATCCACCGGTTCCGATTCCGGTTTTGCCTCACGCCTGCCTAGTGTGGGGATTTTGGCAACCCCTCCCTTCTAAGGAAGAGGCTCTTTGTTTAGCAGTAGACGTGTTTCGACTGCTGCTGATGATGATCCACCGGTTCCCTGCGACGCGCACAATGTCGTCTGTCCACCGAGTGGGAGGCCTGCCTACGCTGCGTCTTCCGGTGGTCGTGGTCGCCACTCGAGAACCTTTCTTCCCCAACGGTTATCGGTTCTTCCAGCAATGTAGCCTGCTCATTGCCACTTCAACTTGCAGATTCTGAGAGCTATATCGGTGCCATTAGTTAGTAGGTACATAATATAAACCTATATTGTACACGATAGTTACAATTTCTTACTTTACAAGAGAATTAACCTTGTTTCGTGTAGGTACCTACTTACACTGAAACAGTAATATCCATAGAGCCATTACATTTATTTCAAGCACGAGTACTCCCGAGGTTTAGTGATATATGTATCAGCTATACAAGTTACCTAATGGTCTGGAGACTGTTGATTCCCTTCAGGATCAGCGGTCTCCAAACGCAGGCGTTCTCATACCTACCGCGAAGGGCACAGAACGCTCAAGGCGCATGTATCGAAGACTTTTATTTATTACTCTATTATGAAGTTTCCCCACGGCACACGACACATGACCCCCTAAGCCAATAAATTTTCAAATATTCTTTCTCAGTGCACAAGTCTCACGCACAGCCGGTGGGTCCAGAAGCGACCCACCGGCTGTGCGCTGTCTGACAATTTAGTTGATTTGGAGAAGAAATTTTATTAGGTGGATTTTTATGCAACTTGTGACAGTACGAGCAGGCCGGTTTCATTGCCACATTGCTCTTGTATAGTGAGACCTAGATGTTTGCTTGGGTGAAACCTTCAAAAGGTACCTTATCTCCGTAGACCGGGTTATGTGGTATGTCTACGGTGTCTACCTACTAAAACCTATGTGTTTTCGACACTATGGTGTAGACTCTAGTCACTGCGTTCGGAAAAGAATCTACCACCCATAAAAGCGTTCAAGTTTTATGTAACCATGGGCCGATACGAAAGCTGCCGCGATCTATGTAACGTCCGTTAGGAAACTTTGCCCATTCATCTTTTCCGTAAAAGCGGGGGACGGGGTCCGGGCCGCTGCGCTACGCGGCGCGTTACGTAACGCGTCGGAGGGAGACGATTCCTAGTCGAGCCGCCCTCGAGCGCGGACCTGTCCCGCCAGCCCGCCGCCAGCCGCCGCCAGCCGCCGCCAGCCGCCGCCAGCCGCCCGCCGCCGAGCGGCCCGCGACCCACGACGCCCGCGCCGCGCGACCTCGCGACAACCGCCACCGCTTCTGTCTCGAACGCAGCACGGTCTAGAACTAAACTTTAACACTCGGTTGTTGGCTTCTCACTTCCCGGCGGAGGCGGTAAGCCATTTGTTTACTTACAGTAATTCGTTACTTGTTTGTGTTCTCATCCGCTCTGCAACCACTTTAGTTATATAACATTTTGACGTTGCTTTTGTTGCTCTCATTTTTTTTTAGTCCCGTGTTTTAGAATTATTTGGCTGTGCGATCCGTCTTATAATTGTATTACTAGAATTATAGTTCAACGGTGTATCCACATTAAACATATTATTTTGAAATGTTAAACATGTGTTCTATTCGTAAAAGTGAGAACGATTTAAAGCATAAACAAAATTAAAGTTATGTAATTACATCATATATTTATTAAAAAATATTAGGAATAACTTTATAGAGTCTTAAATCACAATAATGCTAACCACGCTTTTGATATGTTGTCTGATAGACTTCTTTTAATAAATTAAATTATGTAATAAGCCATACATAAAATAAGAAATAGTTATTCCACATTAGCCGAGATTCCTGTTCAATATCTTTGAGCGACGTAGTCAGGTAGACACGGTGTTCGTTCGTACTGCGGTAAGACCGCTACGCAATTTCGTAGCCCCCGTAGGCCAAGCGTAGAGAGTAATAAAGCTCTTATAATTCCTGCCCGCCCCGGCCATAAGGGTTGAATCTCATGATTAATACCTACCGAAGCCCTGCGGTCTCCCACTCACTGATAAGTATGCGAGGCATGCCTCATATAAAGCCAGTTATTGTTACATCTTATTGTGGTAACGGCGTGTCGTTGTAGACGTTACGTATGTTATTTTTCTTCACATAAGTATCCTTTATTTCTTATTTATAAAATCCAATACAGTTTAACGCTATAATACCATACTTAAACTTCTCTGTCATCCTTACCCTCAATGGCTTTGCAATATAAGGACTTCGTAACCTCGCTCTTTGTGAAATCTTTGCGGATAGAATGAAAAACGAATAATGACGAACAAACAAAAAAACAGCCAATTCATGCCGTTTTAGTCTCGCTGTGTATCTTAAAATTTATTCGAAGACTGTGTGTTAAAGCTGACTGTAAACTTGTGTGTATTCAGCCAGTACGGTGTTATATTAGCTCTACGCAAAGAATTTTGATTTTGGACGCAGATGTTTCTTATAGCGAGTAGGTATAGTCGGGGACGGAGGGACGCCATTTGGGCTTCGTGCATCATTTCGGGGTTCATGGGAATTACCTCTATTCCGCTTTAACAATATTGTTTTCATCGATTCGAGTAGAGAATAGACTCGCCGACAAATAGAATTTCAAATTCACACCAGCAATTAGTACGAATGTTCCGCTGCGGTAGAATTGTCGCACAGCGACGATGATCGTATAGATTTGATAAACTTTATTTTTTGTACGATTGATACTTTTTTATTTTGTCACTGTGTGGCAAACGGCTAAATTAACTATAATACGGTATTGAAGGAATGGGAATGTTAGTATATAGATACATACATATATTGCATTATATTTAAGTACCTATAGTATATATGCTGTGTGATATATAAATAATGGGTTGAGTGATTAATCTCTTGTGTGATGTGTTTCTGCTCTGTTAATATTATAAAATCACCAATCCATCAAATACAGCTGCCTACGATGTGGGTATATTGTACAAATTTTGTTTACGTAGGTGAAAGCCTTTCATCCAAAATTATGTTCATCTAATGTTCTAACTTTTCCAAACACGAACAGGCATAATATCACTATTGCATTGTTATACTTAGACATAGACATAATCTCGATTTTCGTAAATGGGATTTAAGTACAAAGTTTTTGTTTTGGTTGGGACGTTGAAATTTTTTTCTAATACATTCTATGTATCTACTAATACTTTTTATATCTATTTACTAAATTATGACGGGAATAGATAAACAGATCAGAATTAAAAAAAAATACGCTCTGTCCTTTATAATATTTGTAATTAATTTTATGAGATAATACTATACTTACTTACTGGATATAGTACGACTACATATATAATATTTGTAATGAATTTTATTGAGTACTAATAAATACTTACTTGATAGAGTAGATAACCGCAGGACATTCATGAAAGCCATGGAATCGTTTATCTGTTTTAAATACATATATAGATATATTTTTGTAAGTAGGTACCTACCTATAAGTGCTGAAATTATAGATGTAGTAACTATCAGCCCTAATTTAACTGTCGAGCACCTCTTGTACATTATTATAAGAAATAAGATAAAGTAATATATTTTTTGGGTTCCGTACTTAAAAGGATAAAAACGGAAACGCTATGGAACAATTCCGCTTGTCTGTCTGTCACACTGTTATATTTCAGCAATCATGATATCGATTTAAAATTTGGAATTGTTTTATATCTTGCTTACCCAACCCTATCGAAAATTAAACTAAATGCCTCTTTTCCTTTTTTTACTTTCTTTAAAGTGGAGACCGAAATGGGGAGGCGAAATTTCAAAGCGAGCGAGACTTTTTTCTATATCAATTGGGGCATGATAGGGCTTCGTTTGCAATTTCAAAACAGACTTATTCAATTTTATGTCACGTACTTAGTCTTTGACTTATAATTAAAAATGACAAAAAAATACGGTTCCCCGAAGTTTGCAGGAAAAATCTTAAATAATTATTGATAGTAAATGTTTATATAAATATGCCAGGAAAAATAAAATTATGTTTCTAAGTAGCACAGTTTTTTAAAATCATCAAATAGCTTTTGACAAACAAAGTTAGTTAAGAGGTTTTGTCTTTTTGCTCCCTGAGGTGTTAGATGAATACCTATAGTAACTTTTATAACGTACAATCTATGGGCGGAATCCTCGGTGCGCGAATAAAACTCAAGATTGTCCGTTTTTTTTTGTATCTAAAATGCGATTGTTTTTATCGTTTTCATTATGCCCTCTTCGAGGGGAAAGCTAATTACAGAGTACATTTAACGAAGGGCTCAGTACTTAAACATTTCGTGTTAGAAAAAACACGCCAACTTAGAATTATTTACGGCAGTCAAGGGAGTTTGCCGTTATTATACTAATCCCCGTAGCACAGAGTGCCGTGGGAAAAGAGTATGAGCATGAGCTTACGACTGAGCGATATGATATTGTGGTTACACAGTGGCGATGTGTGTGCAAACACAAGTCAAACTAGTCTAATGAATATTTAGTGTAGAAAGTTGGTAAATGCGTCCACAGAGGGCAGATTTCCAGCAACCAGCCTTCTTAGAAATATTAATGAAGTAGCTCTGACATTGTGTAACTGAGTACATAGGTATACCCTGTTTTTCTTTATAAGATCAAAAATTGAATACATTTTTTAGCTTTTAATGAAAAAGAGGGTATACATTCTACCATCGCGTAGTAAAGTGTAGATTAGATATTCTTTACGACTCTACGGCAACGTTAATTATTGTTATTAAATATGTTATTGTACTCAGTTTAGTGAAATATGCGCACAAATGTGCACACATAAGTGCATGTTATAATAATATGAAATTAAACCACTGAACCAAAACCATTTAACCACTCGCTACTATTTCTTGGACTAAACGCGTGACTGACCAGCGTGCATAGCGACCTCTGATGAAGCACTGACAATCTTGTATATATACCATGTTTTTCTTTTATGTTCAGTTAACCCTACCAATTATCTTTGGCTGGCTAACGGTCAACCATCACTACTGTGTTCATACATATATTGCCACGATTTTGATCTTGTAAACCTATACTAGTCACTCGAAGGTGGTGGTGCTGGGATAGAGGTACCTACGAGTACCTAGCTCACATCTTTGAACCGAAGTAAATAACATTTTAAAATTTTGCCGACTCTATAAGTTTAATTTTATGGTTAAACCTAAAAAAATAAATAGAGAATTAAACAGTGTCGATTTATTAATACGGGCAAATACGACCGGCACCGGGCCCCACCACTTGGGGCCAGCTAGAAGGATTGCCAACGCCCGCTACGATTAGGTAGTTAAGGATTTTCCATGGATGTTTACCCGACACAGCCCTCAGGCCCCTTTTAATCCAGTCTACGTATCTAATTTAGCCTTTCAAGGGCGAAGGTGTTTAAAATGTTTGATGCAATTATTTACGAATTTACGTAGCAGCTACAATATCTAGCGGATTTTTTTTTATGATGGAGCACGGATTAGCTTTTTTTTTATATACTTGTAATATTATAAACTCGCCTTCCTGTTACATGAATTGTTTATTTTCGCCTATGCTTTGTTTGTATGATTGAAATTAAAATCACACCTTAATGTTTTAGCTTAAATTTATAATTAAAAGTTACATTAAATGTGTACTAATAGAATATAACAAAACATAGTAACACAGTAATAATTATATATGTATATAATATAAAATTTTGCTTTAACAACAGTATTATTCGTTCTACGAATGAGGCATTTATTATCGAGATGATCAAAACAAATCTAGCAACAACACTAAAGATACGCTTGAGACCCGCCTCTTACAACTTACGTAACATGTATTTGCGATAGAAATGTACAAGTTTTATCAACATCCTAATCTAGTACTACATATCTCAAATACGAACGCGATTTTCGCAGTATAGACATACATACATACGGCAAATATAAGGGGATAGGTAGGTGTACGGTCGAAGTTTAAAACTCTTCCTTAACCGTAGGTTTTCCGGTAATTATTATAAATTTAATAAACCGCCTACAAATTGACGGAATATTAATTGATGCGTAACTTGAATATGTATCTAGTTTTAGTTAGCAATTAATAAAGTTTATACAAAAGTGAGACGCGAGTACGAGTTTGACGGGCCCGTTGGTCTAGTGGTTAGAGGCCCTGTCCGCTAAGCGATGGGTCGTGGGTTCGATTCCCACCAAGTGTCTTGGTGTTATTTATCTATTTAAGTATGTATTTACAAAAAAAATGTATATAAGTATTAGTATCAGTTGTCTGGTTTCCATAGTACAGGCTCTGCCTAGTTTGGGATCAGATGACCGTGTGTGGATTGTCCCAAGATATTATTATTATTATTATCTAGTTTCCATAGTACAGGCTCTACCTAGTTTGGGATCAGATCACCGTGGAATTGTCCCAGAATATTATTATTATAAGTTACTAACAGCAAGTAGGTACTTGCCGGTCTGATTGGAGTAGTGGTCAAGCGATCGAGACGATAACTACAGCAAGAAGTCGCATAGACAGATATCGAAAAAAAAACCATTGGTTAACTGCGTTGTGTCACTGATACGAAATTAATTTAACAGGAAATATTCTGGCAAATGATTTAATTTTATTAAATTATTCTAACTCTGTCCTCAAGGATCTTTAACGAAATGTAAAGAATACTACGTGACGTTATAGTTTTAAAAATTAATTAAGTAATAAGATATATATACTTATAATAAAACTGTAACAGGTCCAATTCTGTACATTGAATATATTTTGAAAATTATATTTGGAGGGCATTCTATAACCGATTCTAAAGCCAAAAATGATTTTTTTTTGAAGTGAAACTTCTTATGCGACTTCCGAAATGTTATCACATAACGCGTTAAGCGTTAAATGAAGGTGATAGGCGTTAAGTGATAGGTGTTAAACGTTAAGTGTTAGACGTTAAGCGTTAAATTTGTTAAGGTTATGAAAGCGCTCATGTGACGCCGTCACTGAGTGAGTGGGTGAGTGGGTTTCAGTGGGTTTGAGTGGGTTTGAGTGGGTTTGAGTGGGTTTCAGTGGGTTTCAGTGGGTTTCAGTGGGTTTCAGTGGGTTTCAGTGGGTTTCAGTGGGTTTCAGTGGGTTTCAGGGGGTTTCAGTGGGTTTCAGTGGGTTTCAGTGGGTTTCAGTGGGTTTGAGTGGGTTTCAGTGGGTTTCAGTGGGTTTCAGTGGGTTTGAGTGAGTTTGAGTGGGTTTGAGTGGGTTTGAGTGGGTTTGAGTGGGTTTGAGTGGGTTTGAGTGGGTTTGAGTGGGTTTGAGTGGGTTTGAGTGGGTTTGAGTGGGTTTGAGTGGGTTTGAGTGGGTTTGAGTGGGTTTGAGTGGGTTTGAGTGGGTTTGAGTGGGTTTGAGTGGGTTTGAGAGGGTTTGAGTGGGTTTGAGTGGGTTTGAGTGGGTTTGAGTGGATTTGAGTGGGTTTGAGTGGGTTTGAGTGGGTTTGAGTGGGTTTGAGTGGGTTTCAAGTTGAGTTGAGTTGAGTTGAGTTGAGTTGAGTTGAGTTGAGTTAGTGTGTGTGTGTGTCTGTGTGTGTGTGTGTGTGTGTGTGTGTGTGTGTGTGTGTGTGTGTGTGTGTGTGTGAGTGAGTGAGTATGTGAGGGACCGACCGACCGATCGACTGAGCGAGAATGAAGTTTCACTTCTTCCGCGCGGAGGGACTCCACGCACGCACATTATTTTTTGTCTTGATATGCTAATTCATTATCCAGCACATTAACGCGTTTTCCCAGCTTGTACATCATTTTCACACATGAACGATTTCACACCATATTAAGCACGACGTTGATACTCACTCATTAGAATGAGAATGAAAATTCATAATATCGCTTAAAATTACGCTTGAACAAGTAGTAAGTTGTAACTTACAGTAATAAGTAGAAGCGAAATAGTGTCATTATATCTTTAGTAATATTGAATATTGTGTAGCACAGGAATATTTCTGTCAGCGGCAACGCTCGAACTGATACCCCAGAGGTTATCTGTTATATACGAATATTAAAATAGTTCTACGAGTAAGTGTATATTATTATGATACGTGTCGGTCGTAACCTCACATCACATTAATTAATGACAAATTAGATTAAAAGATATTTCTTCCCAATAATAAATGGATTTGAGACATTTTAACACATAATTATAGATTGTTGGCATACGGATACCTATGTATACAATACTATCGTGGATAACTCACACACGGTATTGTTTGTATTTAACGAATATACTTACAATTTACATAATATAGTGACGGGCCTTAGGACACCCTGGCCTGGCCGCTACCATATTATGGGTCGTAGGTTCGATTCCCAAGTGTATGATAAAATATATAAGTATCAGTATCAATTGTCTAGTTCCCATAGTCCAGGTTCTGACTACTTTGGGATCAGATGACCGTGTGTAGGCTGTCCCAGAATATTATAATTACTATAATAATTCTTAAAGTGCCGGCAGCATCGATATAATATTATCGACAGCCTTCTTTCTTAATACAATTACTCTTATCAATATAATACATATTTGTACTAAATTAAAAGTGTTTTATAAGAACCGATCGTCCGAATTAAACGACTAGTAGTCGTAGGAACGCGTGTGAACACTTATTTCAAATTGGCTGCAAGTTTTGTGAATGTTATGCTATAGCGTTTCGGTTTTATACTTATGAATGCTTACATTAAGAAACCCTTACCATGATTTGGATTTAAAGGACCATGCCCATTTGTGCCCCAGAAATGCCCAGATCAAGTATATTATAAGATTGATCTAATAAATAATAATAATAATAATAATAAATAAAAACTACAATTATGTTGTTAATTTTAAATCATATGAAGCACTGGATAAACATTAAAAAAAGTAAGACGTTCTGTTGGCATTGCAGTGCCAGTGTATCTAACCAAATTGTTTTCATATACATATTGACACTATACAATGGAGACAGACTAGATAATTCCAAATAACTGACATGTTTATCTGATAACATACAGATATATATATATATATATATATATAAGAACACTGATCTGGCTTAGCTTATGTGATGATGATCATGAAGTTCCTAGTGAAAAACTAATAGCAATGCTGTCTGTAAACGATAAAATGTATAAAAACCAGTAGGAGGTTATCATGTTTAATGTCTAATATCTTTTGAAACGGTGCTTTATATGACATTATAATATACTGCTTTACATATTATCTGATAACATACAGATAGGTATATAAAAGAACACTGATCTGACTTAGCTTATGTGATGATCATGAAGTTCCTAGTGAAAAACTAATAGCAATGCCGTCTGTAAACGATAAAATGTATAAAAAGCCAGTAGAAAGTTATCATGTTTAATGTCCAATATCTTTTGAACCGGTGCTTTATATGACATTAAATCTAGTTATCATATAAATACTGATAAATAGTTATCTTAACCGCTCGCTTGTCCCGCTCGCACTCCCGTTGCCCGGCCCCCGTAGCGTTACCTGACACCGTTGCCCGGCAACAAACACTTATGCACCCCGCCGTTGTTTACAGCTGCGGCGCGCGAGTTGGATTTCACGCAATCGGTCCTTGTGAGTCAATTTGTTTAGAAAGATGGTCAAGTGTTATATTTTTTATGTTTACTATGAAACTACTTATACAATGTTATCTTTTGTTCCTCAGATTACGACTCTGGTGCAGAGTTATGCTGTGTTGAAATTGTGATTGCGCGTTTTAAAGCTCGTCTTGAATTTAAAAGCTCATAACTCAAAAATTAAAGCGATGATATATGGTTTTTAATCTTTGATTACGTTACTTAAATAATGGATAATAGGATAAGAAATAAAAACGTATTCTCGTCAATACATATTTATTAATTTACAGGCCTGTGATCCCATACCATTATCTGGCGCCGCGCGGCGTAAAACTTGACAAGGCATATCATGCACAAATATCATTTTAGGCATAAAATGAAAGTAACAGTAAATAAGTAGTTTTATATTCTTTTAAAACAAACAAAAATCATAGGGATAGCATTCACCACTTCTGATAAATATGAACATTTCTGAGACAGTTCCCATGCTCTCAGTCAAATCACTTTAGTTTTTCGTTTTTTTTTTGTTCTATATACTTATACTTTTCATGGTGGATTTTTATATCTACGTGTTAGTTATTTAAACAGCTTGATAAATACAATAGATCTTGAAGAACAAAACTCAATTTAACAAGAAAATCAGCAAAAATATCGCACACAACCCGCACCAAATCAACACTCAGTGACAAGAAAGAGAAAAAACGTTTAATTTTTTTTTTGTATTTTTTTCTCTATGGCTTGGATATTCGACTGAGATTAATAGGACGGGAAATTTAACGGAGAAACGAGATAAATAATACAAACTAAACCCTAGAGCGATAAAGACAAGTATATCTATTTTTATTCAACCGCGGTAGCATGGCGGCGCCATGTTAACTACTAGTTGACACGGGCATAGTAGACTGAATCGCGATGTTAACTACCAGCTAACATGGACGTTTTAGCGAATGCGTTTTGTTAACTACCCGTTAACACGGGCAAGCAAGCGGATATGACATAGAGCTGCAATTTGGGCATTGCAGTGCATTTCTGACTTTCAGCTCCATACTCATTTGGGCATGGTCCTTTCTTTTCATGATTATTATTAAAGTACAATCTCGACGGTTCCAACTAATTTGGGTTAATTTAACGTGCTTATTTGTGATATTTACGCCAGGGACTAAAACCAGCTAACAACCGGCTTATAACTAATGGGCAGTTATGACCGTGAGACTTAATACTAGGGGTAATGTGTAAAGTTATTTCTAGTTTTGTTGGCAAACACGCCAAATGTCTTCAGGTAGAGACGGTGTGTATTTTGAAGTAATGTTTGATCATTCACATTCATAAGGTTTCATATATTTATACGCTTTGAATGAAGGTCCCCTTCGAACTAAGTTATAAAAATACGCCTCTTCCTCTCGGTTTTTGTGTTTTTGTTTTATTCATCCTAGTGACTAATATCTACGATAAATGGCCCGTTGGCCTAGTGGTTAGACACCCTGGCTGCTACCCGATGGGTCGTGGGTTCTGGTTTGTCGTGGGGTTTGGTCGTGGGTTTGGGTGTTATTGATCTAATAAAGTATGTATTTACAAAAAAAAAAATATAAGTATTAGTATCAGTTGTCTGGTTTCCATAGTACAGGCTCTGCCTAGTTTGGGATCGGATGACCGTGTGTAGATTGTCCCAATATATTATTATTAAGATATTATTAGATAATCTTTACGTCATACATGTAAATTACGTGTATGTAGGTAGTTATTTCTAAATGTTATTGAAAAATAATAACAAAGAAGATCTGAGGGTACACCGGCATAATTGTGACATAAGGACGTTCAACATCTCAGTCCTCCCGTGACCATGGGTGCTGCAAAGCATTCGAAACGTCGGGATAGTAATATCTAAATAAACCGCGATATAATCCGTAAAAGTAGTTTGATTTCAAAAATAGGGCGTGTTAAAAATACATTAATCTAGATTTATAGCCAAAGGAACGAAGTTAATGTGTTATATTTACATACTAACTACTCTAATCTAGACTAGACGCGCTGGCCTCGATTGTTACCCAATACAAGGCTTTTGTTTTATCTTTTCACATTTCTTTTATCATAATTAGTCTGTCCTGATTGTCTGTTTACGTGGATATATTGGTGGCTTGATGTTAGATATTCAGAGCACCTTGAAGTAAAGCAATTTGGATTACAACTGCTACTAACTTTAAGTTCTGATTCGGTCCTCAGTACGTGAATTTGAATTTAGATGACATATAAACATGATCATCTATTATTACTACCTATACTGGATTCGGTACTAATCATAAACAAATTGAACTCTGAAATATGGTAGCCGAATGCGTTTGTGAAATGCTAAAATAAGGTTTAAAATAAGGTAAATAGGTTTAAAATAAGGTAAATAGGTTTAAAGCATTTGGACACAGTTATCCTAGAATATTAATTGGAAATAAGGACGTGCATTTTGTAGTGTTGATTCAGCGACTGTTTTTTCTGTCGTCAAACACGATAGAAGTATATATCGATAATAAACATACAAATACCATCAAGTTTGTCGCTATTATTAAAATAAAGGCTGTATTTATTTGTGCTAAATTTGCAGATTGCGCATAATTGTCGTTTCGCGTTTTGATGTCTGGCTGTAATGAAATCGCGCGTTTAAGCGGCTACACCGTATTTTAGCGACTTGCTGCATACAATATCAAAATTGCTTATTATGGGAGTGTTTATCGCTCTTTGTTGATGCTAAAAGTGCGCGGGGTTTAGAGTTCAGTGACTGCAACAAGCTTCCGAAAAGTAGATAAATCAAACCGTAAAAGAAACGTATAAGCAATGCTATTAGTTATGATTTAAACGAATCAAGACATTTGTTAGGTAGCTAAAAGATATGAAATTTCAAAAACACATTATCACCGTGCTTCGCATGCCACATTATCATTATAATCAACCCTCATCAGTGTACTGCTGGACATAGGCCTTACGCAAGCTACAACACTGAACCCGGTGTTTGGGACTTCTTCTCCAGTTACTACCAACGGTACTGGTAGGTTTTGATTGGTTAACGAAGTCAGACAAACTGAAAGTTTTCTCCCGTACATTTAACTAGTTTATGATAGTTACCGTTAGAGGCGCTAGTGTGAAAAACTTGGATTTGGTTGGCAGTCGCTATCTGTGGTAACGACCGCGAACATAAATTTTAGTTTTCTCATATTACTGGATACTATAAATTTATTTTGCAATTTCTATTTAACTGACTAACTATTTGATAGTCAATGTAAGCCGTAGTTTTCAGAAGAAAACAGTTTGGTCGATTACGTTTTCAATAAGAACCATACACTAGACCACCTGCCCCCTTAGCAAGTCTACAATATGAAACGCTACATCTCTTCGCAGTCACGTGAAGAGATATTTCATTACCATACATTTGCTTTCTATTCTCTAGCGTTTCGTATAGTAGAATGACAACTTGACTACAGACACTGGTCACAGGACTGCCTACGCTCGTTTCTTGCGTTGTCCTACTATAATATCATCTTCAACTTACACTAAGTAGTGTTACTTAGACGACGTGTAGTCAGCGGTATACTGATGAGATACGAACTTTGAAATGTAATATACATAAATTACATAAATAAAATAAAAACTTCATAGAAAATTATCCAAATACATTAAGTAAATAACGAAAATATATTGAAGTCAGTGCTACCAAATCATGTTAACTAACACTAGTGGCACGCTGGCACCGACTTCAATATATTTTCGTTATTTAATGCTTTCTAGATAATTTTCATTGGTCGGTTTTTATTTTTTTAAATAGTTTATTTAACACGTTTTAGTTACTTTTATTTTACCAAAATAGATATCACGCAACACGAACAACTTACTGAAAACATAAAAAGTCTATATCTCTTAAACTACTGGACCGATTTTGATATAACTTATACTCTTCCCTAAGTTGAAAAATACTCTAACTATTGCAAAAAGAATTTTCGAAATTGGATATGTAGTTTCTGAGAAATCCGCGGACAAACCTACATACATACATACAGTCGTAAAATTTGGTAAATTTGATTAGAAGCCCACATAGGCTAACATATATGAATATTAAGCATGTTTATTAATATTACATACATACGCGTCGAATACAGAACCTTCTTTTTAAAGCCAGTTAAAAATAATATCATCCACCAGTTTCAAATCTTATGATTCTTATATATACCTATGTAACATTCGTTTCTATTGCCGTTCCATCTGCGGGTAAAATACTATCTCCTGGGTATCGAAAGTGTATCTAGAGCGAGTTTTATAAGGGTGGTCTAGAAAAACAAGCAGACCTGCATACATATCACCGAATTTGTGCACACCGAGCGCGTGTGTAGGATGTATTGAAGATCGATCTACTTCAATCACGCGTGTTTTAGTAGTCTGCACGAGCCAAATTGGCGTTTCCGCCCGCGCCGCTTCGATTAGGATTGAAATTCTATATTTTTCTGTTAAAGTAGTAATGATAACTTACTCACGACCATCTGATGGGCAGTTTATTCTAAGGTAAACCGAACACATACTTTCATAGAAAGACATTAATTTACCTACACATAATGTGTAATTAAATAGACATGTTATTTCATGCAATGGGTTAGATTAACAATCAGTTCTTATTCTAATCTTGGTTAACAATCAGGGTATCGGACCTCTGTATTAAAATGTAACTTATTTGATTTTATGAAGTGAAATATGTATATAAGACGCGTAGGTAATATCTCGCTTCAAAACTTCGAAATATTGATTTGTTAATGTATTATTCATTCGCATAAAACTTACTGTACAGTTGGGGAAAATATTATAAATTATAGTACTGGATTTTATTTATTTGCGCTTTTGGCACAAAAGACAAGAGAAGTGGTGTCAAAAGACGTACCAAAGACGTTTGAAATTTTGGCTTAACTGAAACTGAAAAATAAACTGTAAAAATTTAAAAAGTGATTCTTATTAGATACTAGGATAGTGTTTTGAGTCTCCATGGGCATGCTGATGGATTTGATCTTCCATATGACTGATTGACGGCTCAGACAATCTCTGAGATTTGCGGTCATATTAGTCATATATCGTATCTAAAGTAATGAAACACGCTTACACGTAAAAGCTATAGTAAATAAGCAATTAACTAATAATAAATAATGTCTTCCTGACCGATATCTTATTAAGTTATGATACTAATACGAGCTGGTACTATTACGTTACTGTTATTGTCGCGTACATGCCCTAATAGTGTCAGGTGACAAGGAAATAGGCTAGGTTGTCGGCCTTACTTGCGCTGATGTCGCTCCCGTCTCGGATCCTCCACGTCAACCTCAGAGAGTAGAGAGCTCCTTCCACTGGGTGTGGTTTCTGTTGGGTTTGCAGCTGCTGCGCGTAGCCAACGGTACACAAGATGGGGTTGAGAGAGGAGCTTGAAATAGGTGCGTTCGCGATCCGCACGTCTTAGGAGAGAATCGAATAGAGATTAAGGATCAGTAGCTAGACACCTCAATCGAGAACGTTAAGAAATAGAGAGCTCTGTACGTTACAACGCCAGAATTTGAATTGAAAGTGATCAGTTGAGTGAGTGAGTGAGTAAAATGTATGTACACAGATAAAAAAATTGGCGAATGTACCAAACAGTTATATATTTGACCCACCACTTGTCACAAGCCACGCCACCAGTGACCTGTGCAGGACAGTTTTCTATATTACAATGTCTGTCTCTTTCGAAGAAAGTGTCAAATGTAAGTTGTTAACTATTATCTTCATATCGATCGTATTATTTGCTACGTATTAAGACAATAATTGCAATACAATATAACACCATTTAATAAGTATATAACTTATAAATGTAGTCTTGCTTACCTAACTACTATTCGTGTTTTGAGATTATGAGTGTTTGGGTATTTTATTATTTTCTCATGGATTGTAATTATTTAAGCCATTTGATTTTCATAGTGTAAAAGGCAAAATACCTTGAGTTAATAGGAATTTGTTATTTAACTATGTATTATTGATTAAGATATTCGAAGCAATGGAAAAAAAATCACAACCTTCCTCAATCCGATCGGGTGGACCAGCGACACGACCGGTGAGAAAACAGGTGTAGAACCGACTTTTGATACGCTTATCCGACGCATAGAATAAGTAGATCATCATTCCATGCGTTTCAACTAAGAATGTGTCCGCCATGTTGTCATTTCAGATATATAATTACTAAAAATGATGTTTTAACCAACATAGATAGCAAAATAAGACATTACAATAAATAATAAAAACCGGGCCGAATTTTTCATTTTGTGTTTACTCTGCTGGCTGTACAAAAATCGTAAAAAACGAGTGAAGTTGCCGCAGTCGCGATCAGTATGGCGGACAGTGGCGGACACATTCTTAGTTGAAACGCATAGTACTTTACAGACAATCAAGTTACGGCCCTAACCAGTGAGGACCACGCAAACTTGTTGCTCCTATAATATATGAACCCGTGATTTCTGCCTTGCAAAGCAAACGGTTTTTCGCTGCGCCACTGAGGCTACTAGGACAATAATATTCAACTAATAACGACACATTTATTATTTAAAACAAATTTCGTAAAGAATTTCTATTGTAAGTTAAATTTTAAAGCGCAAACTAAACGTGGAATAAAACTTGAAAGGCTCGCTGTCGGCTACCACCTAGAAAATAGTAGATAAATATCAGTGTAATTTGGAGAACGTAGTCATTATGTTGACGGAGAGAAAGAAAAGGGTGGAATAGAAAGATTGAAAGTTGAAATAAAAGTGGAATAAGGCCGAGCCGCCGCCGCGAAGTTGGGCGAAGGGTCGGCCCAGTCACGGTCTAATTACACGGGCCATGACGCCCCGATGCTCCGTTATCCCCTGGATATTCCCCACCGCTTGCGCTATCGTTATCTAAATCTTTTGTGCTGTTATCGTGCCGTTCTTAGAAAATTCAAATGATTAAATATAACGTATTAGCGCTTGCGCTATCTTGGACCAGTAATCCGGATAGAATCGTGAAAAAATCCTACACTAAAAAATAAATTATTTCTTTTCTTGGTTTGACGAAATATTTGTATTGTTCTGTTCGGTTGTAGCCTGCGTGGCGCTTTTTTTTTATAAGCCAGAGGTCGCGAGTTCGAATCCTGGTGTGTATATTGTCTCGAATCGTAGGAGCTGTTAAATATTTTAAATTTACTGGATATAAATAAATAAAAAATAGGAGCCTAGAGGCTCCTACGATTCTTTTACCAACCAGTTTATATCAATATAGTACCTACTTAAAACTAAATTGAGCAATAATTCTAAAAGTTATCCGTGGTTAAAAGTTATTGGGAACACCCAACCGAGGATGTGTCATACGTAAAAACTTTTATACATTTTTATAGTTAATAAATTCATAGTTTAAAAAACTAAAAATACACGCTTTTATAACGTACATATACTGCACTAAAAAGTAATCAATAATTTATGGAACTCGTTCTTTCTTTCTACCCCGTGTTTGTCATTAAGCATTATATTTAAGTGTGAAAGCGTGGGGCGCTTTTTTTCTGTATTCACTGATTACAAATTATTGTCATGTCGATAGAAGTACTTACTTACTTACTTGAAATTGGAAAGAAATGTTAAGCTGTTATTCAGAAAGGGTGCCCCATGCTTTCACAATTAAATATAATGCTTAATGACAAACACGGGGTAGAAAGAAAGAACGAGTTCCATAAATTATTGATTACTTTTTAGTGCAGTATAGGTACGTTATAAAAGCGTGTATTTTTAGTTTTTTAAACTATGAATTTATTTTACACTTTTTAGTCTTAGAAATATTAATCTAAAATACAGATAAACTTGTCAATTTTTATTTATTCGTAGCTTGAATCGTAGGCAGGTTGTTGCAAAACATATATTTACAGGGTAGATATTACCTACGCATAGGTATCGCAATGAGTTTGATAAATTTAAGAAAGCACTACGTAATTCCCCTACCTTCCAGTTCCATCATCAGGACCTCATTAATGGTCGAAGTGAAAAGAACTCTTTAAAACAAATCAAATGAGCTCAAACTCGATGTGTTTACTGGTAGCCATTCCAGAGTTCCGTCCCCAACCTTCCAGTCCCATCATCAGGTCCTTATTAATGGTCAAAGTGAAAATAACTCTTTAAAACAAATCAAATGAGCCCAAGCTCGATGTGTTTACTAGTAGCCATTCCAGGGTTCCGTCTCCCACCTTCCAGTTCCATCATCAGGTCCTCATTCATGGTAAAGTGAAAAGAATTCTTTAAAACAAATCAAATCAGCCCAAGCTCGATGTGTTTACTAGTAGCCATTCCAGGGTTTCGTCCCCCACCTTCCAGTTCCATCATCAGGTCCTCATTCATGGTAAAGTGAAAAGAATTCTTTAAAACAAATTAAATGAGCTCAAACTCGATGTGTTTACTAGTAGCCATTCCAGGGTTCTGTCCACCAACTTCCAGTCACATCATCAGGTCCTTATTAATGATTAAAGTAGAAATAACTCTTTAAAACAAATCAAATGAGCCCAAACTCGATGTGTTTACTAGTAGCCATACCAGGGTTTTGTCCTCCACCTTCCAGTTTCATGATCAGGTCCTCATTCATGGTAAAGTGAAAAGAAGCCTTTAAAACAAATCAAATGAGCCCAAATCGATGTGTTTACTAATTACCATCCAAGGGTTCCCTTATCCACTTTCGAACCCCAGCATCTGATCAGCTCGATGATACCATATTATTGTATTGTCACCGGTTCTTGATACATGTGCAAAATTTCAAATTATTTGGACGCGTAGAGGGTCCAAATTGCATCGCAAGATTCCATTACCATCATACATACATAGTTACATACATACATACATACAGGTCAAGCTAATAAAAGCGTGTTAAAAATAGGCATGCTACCTACTCTAAAAGTATAGCTTTTATGAATAACCGGGTTGGTGCTGCGACGTCCTTAACCCAGCCAGGGCTTCTTCACTACGCACCTATAAAAAATATTAGCTCCGTGTAAATGGGAGGACAAATAGAACACTGGTACCTTTTATACCCATTTATATAATGGTGCAGTGGAATTCTACAAAAGAATTACTTTCGATGTTCAGGTTTTAGTACGTGCCTACCTAACTTTATTTTGTTCTTAATTGAAATAAGAAAATATTATTAAATCTAGATGATATTATTATGTCCTGTGAACTTATGTTCAGAGGACCATTGGTGTATTGTGTCGATTTTCCGATTATTAACAATTACATGCAATATATAAACACATCTTCCAATGGGCTGCGGGAACGGATCTTAGCAAACAGTGGTTAATGCTCCAGATAGAGAACTTCTTCACAATATATGCCGTCTCCGGGAGCACTGCCTTCTGTTCTGTATCTGGCCCTTTATCTGGAGCTGTCTAACGCGATCCTCTTGAGGTGTTTGTCGAGTCTCTTAGCTATTAGGCCATGGGTATTATTTTTACTTATCTACCTACATACGTACGTAGGCATTATTATTATCTTCATATTTATCATTATCATCAGCCGAAAGACGAACCACACCACTGCTGAACAAAGGCCTCCATAGTCCCTGCGCTTGGCAGGCATTTTGGATTACTACGTAATCCAATTGAAACTCAGTGCTGCCAGTCTTCTTGTTTACCCTTAGTCGCCTCGTACGACACCCAACGGAAGCCCGAGCTTTGGACTCCGAGCCAATCTAAAAAGTTATAAGTATATAAACGTTTCTGGCGAAATAAACTCTTTTAGATCTGAACTACAAGTATTCATCATTATCTTGGCATCATCATCTTGGCAGGTGGCTTGCGGCAGGTGGAAGATATATCCAAAATAAAGACGCTGCTGCCCATCTTCCCGTTCTCGCTTAGTCGCCTCTTACGACACCCAACGTGAGGAGATGCAGGGATGCAATTCTAACCCGGCATCCGATGTCCTTAACCCAGACTGAAGGTATTATAGGTAATATATAATCTAATATTGATAATTTTATTTATAATTCATAAGACATTCTAAAATGATTAAACATGGTAGACAAGTGACCTTTCCTCTTTCAATTCTAAGTAAGTAGGTACATTAAATAGGTTCTAACATTAAATAAAGGTACCTGAGTACCTACCAGCTGGAACAATAAAGCGCGCGTCAAAATCGGGTATTAAAAATAATTTATCGATGGACATTATTCCGGATTTTACGATGTAATGGTAGACGAGTACAGAAAAAAATAATTAATAATCTGTTACCAATTATGGGCAATAATTTTCACAGCACCAGCCGCACGAAGAGCAAACAGTAGGTATTTGTTAATATTTATTACATCATCAATCGATTGTTCTACCATTGAAGTTGCCATTTGAAGCCACTGGTTACCCTACTGGTGTATCGATTTCGATGTAATTTAATGACCATAACATCGTACGATACTTCTGACCTCTTTCTTTATGAGTGCCTCCTTACTCTCTGGGTTATCATGGCTTTTATTTAGACAAGATTATTGCAAAGAATAGAAAGCCATTTGGCAAAGGCAAGGTGTTCAATTTTTTTTATTATTGTTTTGATTCCGACGTTTATTGATTAATAACTGTATACATCGTTAGTACGTGGTGTGTGTTCGCCTTCCGCGTGACCATTTCGGATATAAATCTCCATTACAAATATTTATGCGAGCATTTTTGGGCATAGAGCAAAGGGTCGCCAGAAATATTTTTCGCCAAAATATTCTTCGTTTTATACCGGTACGGCCATCGAGATTATGAAATATGTCTATTTACCGGTAGTCACGGGACACGTTATGTAAAAATTGTATGTAAATACATTTTACATAAACACGGTTAATATTCCGAAAGTAGCTAATACACGATCACTTGAAATGTTTTTATGTGGCTAAAAAAGCAAGTCGCTCCCCTGATGCTTATAGACAGCTAGCTAGAGACCTAATTTCACTAGCTGAATACAGCAATGTTTATAGATTCATTCTATTAAATACTAATTTAGGTTACGTGGCTGTGAATTGGCCCCGGTAACATCACAACGCACTTCGACCTGCATGCCCTTTACTCTGTTGTTGACATGTTGAAGAGTTCCATGATTGTACCACCTTTGAGCTGTACATATAATCATCTGGTGTAGGCTTCTCCTAGATGACTCAACTTTCGTCTTGCCTCAACTTGCGTCGCAGCCACACAATTTGTGTAGCATTGACTCTCATTCAGCTTTACAGAATCTTACAGTCTCATTCTGAGCCAAAATGTGCCATTAGGTGCCCTAAATTATATATCGATGCCTAAATTTGATTTGTTTTCCTTCAAAATTTCAAAAATCCCCGCGGCTGTCGCATCGGCACATGAGACCCCTCTCATGGGGTCCCCACCCCAGGGCTCTTCGATGGGACCTGCACCGGAGGCCCCTTAGTGCTTTGCCTTAGAGCCCGCCGCCGAGAGGCGTATTGTAGCCCCTCGGGAACCAGACACGGTGCTCACGGGGACGGGGGTCGTAACCCCGCCACTGTCCTCCTCGGAGTCGCCGCCTAGGGTCCACACCCCGAACATCCAGCAACTCCGAAGGCCCTAAATGTGATCTTTTGTTTTTTTTTTATTATTACATTTTTTTGTTTGATCATTCAGCGTGCGCATGCCTATTCCTTGGTGTATTCAGAGTCCCTACAAATAGTTCAGGACTAGCTAGATGTCTTTGTGTGCCGGCCCTTCCTAGTTAATCTGCCTTCTCATTACCCTCGACGTTTTGGTGTCCAGGCTACCCAAACAAGGCTGTTGTGTCCTCCCAGGTTGACCAAGCTTATGACACCTTCTAAGACCAATTTGCAGATAATTCTGAAGGAGTCTTAAGAGCTGCCTGACTGTGACTGAGAATGCAAATGGTTTTTCCTTTGACATTTCTCCTTAGACTGACACTGCATTCTATGGAATAAATGACCTGACTCCATTTTAGAACCGTCATTGTAACAGAGTGATTGATTCGTTTGTGTAACATTCATGTTTGTCGCAAAGGTTGTGTATGGGCATAAGCTAAGCTTACATTATGTGATATATTAGATAGAACCTTGTTGATATTGCCCTCCCGACCCGCACCGCGCACTCACTTAGAATTAATGTAATCCGAATAACTGTTTGAATTTCAGGCGAGTTGAGGCTCAATCTGTAAAAACATAATTTATTGCATTTACATTATTTTACATTTTAAGTACAAAATTATCCAGATCCATCCCAAGATTTGGCGCTAATAAAACCAGTTCTGTATGACAATATTTTAGGGTTAAATGAAGTGTTATTATTTTTTATGAATGTTCAAACAAGCAACACGTAGGAATATTCTGTCGAGTTTTAATAGTTTTAAAAGAAATATTTCTCACTTTCATTTGTACTTCAATTGGATTTAAGATTTGTAAACAATGTAATAAATAATAATTAGGTAAATGTTCCAAGCATTTCTTTTTGTGTCAGCGTTAATTTGTATTAAAAATGGATCGTATTCACGGGAACAAAGGTGTTAATTCGACTTGTTTCTCGAGTTGACACAATTTCCAGAGTGAGTGGAGTAACTGCTCAGGGGCGGAGATTAGTCGGAAATGACCTGAGTTAGCGCTTCCCTTCCCCGCACAAGCCTCGCTTATCGCACGACCCTGCTTTTGTTTATAACACAAAAAAAAATCGATTAATAAGAACCGTTACCAGAGTGACGTTATTATTTTTTTGAAATTGTAAATCTGTGTACCAGCAGAGAGTAATCTAAGCCTGAAAAAATACTTTAATATCTGGCATATTAAAATCTTTTCATTTTGAATACGTACAAATAGATAAATAGGTATCAAAAGATCAGTAACGCCTTCATTTTGGGATAAAATGTTTGATCAGTAACAAAAGAGCTTCTATAGAATGAAGGTATGCATGTTTTCTTTTGTATAAACAAAAAAACCTTTAGTACCAACTACAGAAATCTAGATTAGATCTCTGTGTACCGATCAAACATTACAAAAAGTCGTGGCATGTGTAAATTATTTTTGGCAATTTCCTTTAAATAATTTTCAACACACGTAGGTCTGTATGATAAATGTTGATTGAATTTCCGTTTTATTATAACGCAAATAAAACACAAAGTATCTCATATTTATGTCGACGCGTAGTTTTGTTGTAACATTATTATATTATAACTATTCGTGACTCGCTCTAGCTTTACAAGGGTGTAATTTAAAAGACTCGGTTGCAAAATATTGTTTCTTTACTACGTAAACGTAACGTTAATTAAGTTTTTTTTTATATGAAACATTATCTAAATGATTGCGAAAACTGCTTATAAATCCGTTGCGTAGTTTAGGAGGACTTAACGGATATACCCGTATGGTGCCCGGGTATGAATAGCACCCTCCCATTTCCTCTCTTTGCGTGTCCGTTAGAGGCGACTAAGGGAAAACAAGATGACAGGGAGCAGTGTCTTTCTATTGATTACCTATACTGCAATCCCCAAGACGCCTGCCAAGCGTGGAGATTATGGCAATCCCTCCCGGCTAAGGGGGAGGAATCTGTTCAGCAGATTATGCCTTTCGGTTGCTGATGATAATGATCGGATATACAAATAGAAGTGGAAAGTGACTGTTTTATACTATGTAAAAATATCTTTCGGTACGTTCAGATAGAAAGAAAATAATAATTGGAAGTTGAAAGAGGCTGGAAATTATAGTATAGGTACACAAAATGTGCATTAATGTCGGCGGTTTCCGTCGCTGGTTGGTGGGGGTGCGAGGAATAAGCCAATTCGAATGGCGTAATAATAACTATGTCCGCCGTGTGCACCGTGGACAATCACCGCTTCAAAATCTTGCTGATTGACCAATCTTTCTAATGCACCATGAAAGTGTTCACGTCGACAGAAAAAGCAGTAATATCGACACCCATCCATCGGTGCATACCGGAGCTAACCAGCGCTTTATCGTGCCATAGTACGGAAATTGCCTGAGTCTATCAGAATGACTCAGCACCAGTGGGCACTTTCTACCTGAACGCGTGCCTTAAAGTATAATATTATTTTTAATTTTATATAAACAGGTGTTTGGCTGCAAACACACCTGCAGGCTTAGCACGATGCATACATTTTGACAGATAAGTGTGAGTACGACGTCACTATGACGTCATATGTAGTGTCTCACATTTTTGTTTAGAGTATGACATGTCGGTGTTGCAAACTACGTCATACTCAGCACCGACCTGTCAAGAGTGCAATTCGTGCTAGGCCTTCTGATTGTAAGCGACAGATGAATGCACACATTAGGTAATAACGCAAGAAGTTAGGCGCAAAAGTTTAGTAGTATGTGGGAACTCTGTCCCGGAAGAAAAAGGTACGAACAATGTACCCGACGGAGAGCCCGACTGGGGAAGAATCTTCCTATTCTATCCATGATTCATCGATCACTTACCATCAGGGAAATCAGGTATCATTGCTCGGTGCTTAAATTATGCAAAAAATAATTGTATAAGTATTAGTATATGTACTAGCAACTTCCTGCGGCTTCGCCCGCTATTTTTTTTACAGAGTTTACCAACCCCTAACACGACCCCAAAGGTTGTTTTTGAAAATTCGCGAAACACGTATTGATTTATTTTATTTAGAGAATCTTTTCAGTAAATTTCAAGTCAACAAGGACCATACAATAAAAAGTTTCTTACAAAAGAAAACAAGTTCTTACAAAATAAACAACACACAGCGACAGATACGATAAAAACAAAATATGGAAATTATGTATGGGAAATGGCGCGCTCGTTTTTTTCAGGCGTCCTATTTAAGGCGAATGAACATACTGCAGACTACTTCAAAATTATAATTTTATGTGATTAAATGCAAACATTTTATAACAGATTATTGTTAATCACGAATAATTTGATAATAATTAATGTTTGTTTGACCTAATCAAGGAAGAACAACATTTATTTATTCCAAAAATGTATATGAATTTTCAGCGGCACAAACCCTCATCAATATTTAAAAAAACATTGTATCACCCAGTAAAATTAAGAATGCTTTGTTTACTCGCATACAACTTGCAGTAAGGTACTAATTTAACTTTGTAGGGATAATTCTATTACGCACTAGTGCGTAATGTCGTCATTACGCACGCACGTCTTATAGCTAGGTTTATGGCACTAAAAACGATGTAATAAGGCTTAATTTACGAGCAAGTGTGTTGAAAAATTTACTAACTTATTTTGTTTGTTTTTAAAGTTTTTTAATATTTCTATACCTGTCTGCCGATATATTTTCTCTAGTTTGGTGGATGCGATAAAATCCACGTTGCACCACCTGTGTTATATCAAATGAAATACGCCGCGTGGCGAATGCAATTTACTCTAGTAGGTATTACTTACAGAGTACTTTAACAGGATACTATTACAACGAAGCTGCTGTGAACTTCTTGCTAGAAAACCTCAATGCTTTTAAGTAGATCTGAATAACACAATTCACTCAGGTAGACCTCAGAATAACATTAGGGACCACTGTTGTTCTATAATAGTCGAACTGGTGACATAGATACGACTCCTTATCCTTCACGTAACAGAAAAACTGGAGCATTGACACTATTCAAAGTGGCGCGGAAAAATATTCCGTAAAAGGTTCATAACAATGCGGACTCGGTATTATAGTGTCGCGATGTCGGCCTACGTTTACCTTCAGTATTTGAAGGAAGTCTCTATGGAATCAAAATGTTTCGAAGCTTGTTGGCCCACCGCTTTAGAAATACGGAGGCTAATATTTATTGACTTTAGGTGCAGTTAGAGGCGAACTGTCTGCTGACCATCGGCAATAATCAAGTAAGCTTGGACTGTAGCTAAGATCTTTGTTAGTTTCAAAGACCACTTAATTAACTATTTTATTAGCGTCTCCAAGTATTGGTTTCACCAGCGAACCATTGCAGCATTGCTTTATTCTTTCTTGTACACAGATACACAGAAAAAATAGTTATGAAAGTAAATGTATTACAATGGACGAGCTTTACTCACTATGTGAGTTTTCTTCCAGCAAACCCAGAGGCGTGGATTTAGTTCAAACCGAGATTCTTTACCTGAGAAGTCATTCGTACCTGTTTATAAAGTTTAAAGATGTAAAATTAAACATGATCGGAATCATGGGATATGGCTAGGGTTGGCTATGTGCTATGCCACGAAATTTATGTCAGATTGCCACCGTGCGAGTTTGTTGCGTAGCGCGTAGGCCCCTCCTCATAGAGCTTAGATATAACAGTAACTCACACGGATAGGTACATATTTTTGATTTCACAGCCGACTACCTAGTAATTTGTCTAGTATAGTATATAATCTACTAATAGTACCTACACACATATATAACAGAATATGTTTGACCTACAAAAGAATATTCTTTCCTACTTAGTTTAGGAGTTAAACTCATATTTGGTGTTAATGATGCCATACGAAGAAAAATTGAACCGTAACTTACTCAATTCACCGAAAGTGGCCTTTTTAGACCCGTTGATCTATTATAATCGCGGATTTTTCCATAATTTGAAAATATTTAAAACATAAAGAAAATGGTTTGTATCCTTGACGTCATCACAATAGAAATATTATCATCATCATCATCATCAGCTAGAAGACGTCCACTGCTGAACATAGGCCTCCCCTTTAGAACGCAACAATGAACGACAATTGGCTATTTGCATCCACCGGTTACCTGCGACGCGCACAATGTCGTCTGTCTACCTAGTGGGAGGCCTGCCTACGCTGCGTTTTCCGGTTCGTGGTCGCCACTCGAGAACCTTTCTTCCCCAACTCCAGTCTCTCCATAGCTCGTTGTGTGACTCTGAACTTTTCTAAAAGGCCAGCCGTTAGAGACCACGTCTCAGTAACATATGTCATCACTGGCAACACACACTGGTTAAAAACCTTCGTCTTCAGGCACTGCGGTATTTCGGATGAGAAGATATCGCGTAGTGTCCCGAACGCTGCCCATCCGAGTTGGATTCTTCGGGCGACCTCTTTGTCGAAGTTGGACCGACCTAACTGGATAGTTTGCCCTAGGTATACGTAGTGGTCAACAACTTCGAGTGTATCGTTCCCAACAACTACCGGTACGGGTGTAACATGGACATTAGACATGATCTTCGTCTTGTCCATGTTCATTTGAAGACCCAACTGTTGGGAAACGCTACTGAGGTCGCTGAGCATCGTATTGAGATCCTCCAGCGACTTTGCCATAATGACTATATCATCGGCAAAACGAAGGTGAGTGATGTATTCGCCATTGACGTTGATACCGAATCCGTACCAGTCCAAGAGCTCGAAAACGTCCTCCAATGCGTTTGTGAACAGTTTCGGAGAAATAACGTCTCCCTGTCTCACGATCTCCCTGTCTCGTTCTCGTCGATATAGCTACCTAAAGTCAATGCGGCACCGCTGGAGGGACTGCAATACTGCCCAGGTCTCGATTGAATCGAAGGCTTTCTCGTAGTCCACAAACGCTAGACATAATGGCCGATTATACTCCTCGGTCTTCTGTATAATCTGGCGGAGCGTATGAATGTGGTCTACGGTACTAAAGCCTTTTCGGAACCCGGCTTGTTCGGGAGGCTGAATATAATTTTGGTTATTATACTCATACCCACTCTCCTTCCTTCAAGACCCAGGTTTAGTCTGAAGACATTTTGTAGACCATCCAGACCATAAATACTCTGTAGTTGCCATTGAGATATAATAATCTCAATGGTAGTTGCAGACAATTGAGAGTTCCATTGCACCATCATAATATGAGAATCTTTTTTTATCTTCAGCAACATACCTATCGATTTTCATAAAATGTTGATTTGAGGCAGAATATCTGACCCTGCTTTACTCACCCTGACGGTCTCTTGCATAAATAAACACACCTAGTAAATTGATTATCAGTCACACGATCACATCAGTGATCACGCGAAACCACCGAGACAGCATATTACAATACCTAAAGATAAAAATAAATACCCGCCTGGCTTAAAATATTTACAGGACCAGATTATTCACGTATCACAATAAAGCCACTTACACTAAACATTATGCGAACAGTCCCTTTATATTTTCATGAATATGAAATGGTGCTCATAAACAAAATATACATATGGATTGTTCACAACATGCAACCGAAAACGTTGAATGATCGGTCACGTCCTACATAATAAAGAAACAAAAATTCCAGGCACATACACCGTTACCCGGGTTGCTGGAATTGGAACCCCGGGGCCCACCACATATTTGGAATTCTTTCCAGTGTTCATTTGGTCAAATGCTTTTGCAGAGTTCCTTATGCTCACGGCAGCGTTTAGAACTGCGCTAATACGCGTCCATTTTAAACTAAGGGTGCGTATAGACAAACGTCGGCGCTGACTAGCCAGCGCCTATGGTCAGCGCTGACTAGCCAGCGCCTATGGTCAGCGCGTTTGGCATCGAGTCTTAGGCAATTTCTATAATATAGGCCGGTCATTTTTAAAGGCCGACGTAATTTTGACATTTTATATCATAAATATTTCGTAGCTCATATCCGCCAGTTTTTAGCCGTCTCGACGTGCCGAGCCTTCTACCTCTACGTGGCCTAAGTGCCGTGGAAATAGAGAACTGTGAAAGAATTTCGCATTACTTTGTTAATGTCGAGATACATTTTCACAGTACGTGTTTAAACATTATCTAAAAGGGTCTATTCCCAGTTGTCACCACTGGCTTTGTCACCACTGGTGACAAATGGGAAAAATCTTCCCAGTTGTCGCCAGTGACGACAAATGAGACGTTTATTTCCCAGTTGTCACCACTGGTTTGAAAAGCAAGGTCCAATTTATTGAGCCTACCTACTTACAGACGTAAGTTATTTTCGCATCTAACCTAAAGATGCGCGACTGTTACTAATTCGACGATTCGAATAATCTACAACTACTAATGTCGCATTTGACTTGAATATTAGTAATATACTAATGTTCATAGTCGAATAACCAGTACTAATTACTAACGGCGTTTGAACTAGATTGTTCACGAGTCAGCCGACAGTTTTTGGAATGAAATATGAATGAATTATATGCCGTTCCGGTCACGGAACGAATAATGTCAGAGTGCCTACCAAATCACACCGCCGAATAATGAGCGAATAATCAAAGTCGAGCAAGTACCAAATTAGTTACCTACTAACTTCGTAAATCATTCGAATAAGTCGAATGATTTTTATATTCGAATAATTCGAATGAAATCATTCATAGTCGCGCATCTTTAATCTAACCAAAGCAGTTGTACTAAGAGAAATATAGCCAGGAACGCTCAAAGCAGACCAACCGGGGAAACAGTTTAACCGTACACAAGAGTACTGTTTAATTCCATGAGTCTATACTAGAACTGGAGAAAAATCTTCCTACAATTGCGCAATATTGACGCATACCACTCAGCAGTTGATCGAACTCAGAAGAACTCAGCAGTTGTACGTGCGGGCGGGGTGAGCAAGATTGCTCACCCTGCCCAACGTACCTATTTATTGACGTCCTAACGGTGATACACCGGTTGTGACCGCGAGAGTACATAAGAGTGATGGCTGCCCGGTGGCCAGACAAAGAACTCTGATAGGGTTGGACATGGCATTATTGTTCACACATATATTGCTACAATATTTATCTTCTAAAGAAAAACAGGGAATACCTTCCACCGCAGTGTCAGATTTTCAGCCGCCAAGCCGCATCGCTTTGTTCCGTTGTGAAGAGCATCATGGCTGGCGAAATTACCGGGCTTAACAGGCTTAATAACTATTGTCTCGCCAGTGCTGTGCTCTATGGCAGGCTGGTCGTTTACCATCAGACGAACATCTTGCTTGTCTCCCAGTTATTGCGCGTACATGTCGTTATAACTATGTACTTAGTTGAATATGGTACCGCGCGCCCTGAGACGTCCGCACGGTACCCCGTGCTAACGTGAACTTAACCTTAGTAAATGATACAACAGATTAAAATTACATTAAACAAGCTAATCGCTCAAAAGGTCACCTTAATATTAAAATCTTACTTACTTGCCTTTTGTGATATAACCTAAATTAGCACAAAAAGCTTTTATTATTCCCAATAGGGATACCTAGCTTTAACGGTAACTAAGTAAGTAATGGACCCTGTAATATTATAAAAGGCAAAGTATACAAACTATATTATATATTTTTGAGCTTTTGCCAGTGGCGTCGCGTTACCTGCGACTTACACCTATCATTACTATCTGTTTTCGGTCCCGGATCCCTGGTCTTGCTCGCGTGATTAGTATGTAAGGAATGGTTTTGTTCCAGACATTTTGCTGCGATCATCCCAAGCCAATATTTTTTTCAGCGGTAAAGGATTAGGTACTTTCCGGCTGTAAAATGTTGTATACATACAAAACGTATATATCGCGTATAGAACCGTGAAATACGGGAATGGAATATCCGCTTTAAATGGTTGCTAATGTCCAAAATCGTATATCGCGTACTCTAATAATGGTAAATTAGCATAAACGGCTCAGAGTCGAAATAACGTAAGATTTGAAAAAAATAATGGCTTACTCATAATTAACGATAACTGACGTTTGTGAGTGAGGCAGTTAATAACTAATGTCGGATGCTTTGCCTCTCTTTACTATCCTTTATAATCCCACATCCCCTTCCTATCTGCGGGAACGGTTTTCATTTGTGAGATCTCCTTGTAGATCCCATCTCCGTACAAAACCTTCAATTCCCTTCCCATAAACGGACGCTTATTCCTATTCGTTCACTGTGCATGCTGTCCGTTTATGGAATTCTCTTCCGCCTGATATACGTCTCACAGAGTTCAAAAGATGAGTTAAAGAGCACTATCTTTCTTTATTTTGATACTAGCTCACCCACGCAGCTCCGCCTGCGCTATTTTTACGTTAATAACAGACATTCGCATCAAATACATAACCTCCTTTTTTATAGTCGGTTAAAAACTGGGACCCACTTTTTACTTGCTCTCCGAAGCACGGACCCGTTTAGTTCAAATGGCGTTAAACGGTCACCCATCTATTTAATGACCTTACCTAACGTTGCTTAACCCGATCGATTACAAAACCTTGATAACAACTCTCTATGAGTGTTCCCTTACTAATATTTATTATATTATAAAGAAAAATTGATAAAATCGGACCAAGCGTATAACCAAGTACCCATTTTGACTTTAATCCCCTCTCCCAAAAGAACCGTGCTAGATTACGGGATAAAAAGTATCCTATGTCCTACCTCGCAGTAAGATCTCGAATCATGTCAAGTTTCATTTGAATCCATTCAGTAGTTTCGGCGTGATGCGCAGCCGTGATACAGACAGACAGACAGACAGACAGACAGACAAAAATTTAAAAAAATACATTTTCGGCCTCAGTATCGGTTATAGAATGCCTTACAAATATAATTTTTAAAATATCTTCAATGTACAGAATTGGACCTGTTACAGTTTTATTATAAGTATAGATTTTGTTATACTTTAGGTATATGAAAAAATCATGTTCCCGATATTTTTAACCGACTTCAAAAAAGGAGGAGGTTCTCAATTCGTCTGTATATATATATATATTTTTTTTTAATGTATGTTCGCGCATAACTCTGGCAATTATTAACCGATTTGAAAAAATCTTTCTTCCATCCATTCTTCAATCCATTGATTGGGTCCCATAAAAAAATTATTGCTTAGTAATAAGTAGTTCCTAAAAAAACAAGAATGGTGACTGCGCACTGAGAGCTGCAAGAAAGCCTATATAGATGACGTTTTAGTCACTCGGACTCGCTCGGTCGGACAAAAATGGTCATAACTCTGGCAAATATTTACCAATTTCAATGATTCTTTTTTTATTCGAAAGAAGAAACCACTGTATTGAATCTGTATTAATTTTATTACAACCGGATAAGAACTTCCTGGAGGACCATGAACGATGTGGAGGAATTTATCTGGTAAAAACCATATAACTGATGTTCTCCATTACATTGCTCTGACAATTATGAACCGATTTCGATGATTGATTATTTGAGAGAGTAAACTACTATGATGTTTTCATGCAAATTTCATTACGACCGGATATTTTTTTCTGAAGAAACATGAATTATGTAAAACTATGTAGACGATAATGTGATCATAACCTACCTAGATAATTTTACGGTTTTCGATGGTTCAATCTTTATATATGAAAATATCACTAAAAAGTATAAAATAAAAACTTTTTAAAAAAAAATTGAACCGACTTCAATATCACTGAAAAATATAAAATAATTTAAATATTATTGAAGTTGGTGCCAAATATACACAGCAGGTACGCTAACACCAGCTTCAATAATATTTAAATTATTTTATACTTTTCAGTGATATTGAAGTCGGTTCAATTTAAAAAAAAAAAGATTTTATGCATAGTGTGTCTAAAATATTTTTAATTGACAACAATATATTAGGTATATTATTAGTTTATACATTGTCACGTAGCGTATAGTTTAGTGTAGAGTAAGTCGTCATGCTACGATATAGGTGTGAGCCTAGGTGTAGAGGTCAGGTAGAGAAAACCCGGAGACCACTACGACGTCAGGTAGGTACCTAAGGGGAAAGTAGCGATTAAAGGAATGAGAACACAGGACTTACAATAACACTATAATATATTTACAGTTCTCTAATAGGTACACAGTTCGTTTGACGGAGTCGGGAACGCGGACACTTATTAACGTAAAAGATCACATAACTTGCTTGCACGTAAAGGTTCCTGGGCGTAGGGAAGCCTGCCCTAGCGCCTGCAGAAGCGAGGCGGCGTGTCTAGATGGCACTGCCGCAGCCAGGCCGCTAGACGCCGGCAGGTTCAGCACCGGCCACGAAAGTCAGCCAGCAGGCCGGCCGATGTAATGGGGTGCGAGCGTCAGTACGCCACAACAGCAGCACCCGCAGCCTCGTGGCCCCTGGCGTAGATAGTCACCGATCTCGGCTCAAGACCAGGCTCGACTCAGCCTCCAGTCTCACGATTTCAGAGTCTCGACCCTCGACTCTCCAGCACAGCCTCTAGACTCTAGACTGACGTTTATTTCTTTATCTCTCAACTTGACAGCTCCTTCTCTGAATTTTGTAATTTTAAAATATTAAAAATAAATACAAATATTTATAAAATGATGAGGTATGACAATGGAGGTTGATATATGAGAAATGAAATGAGGTGATACACTACAACATAAACTATTACAATACTATATTGCTAAAAGTATTTTTGAGCGAAGCGAATGAAACATACGAATAAAATAGGGATGTGGTTAGGTCGTCAATATCGTTCGTTCGAATTGGAAACACTTGGCCTTCCATTGTGGTTGGAGAAAAGGCGGAAATTTGAAAGATTAGCTATCGATCTTGTTTTCGTACAGGAGATGAGCACATCCAACAAAGATTATAAACGTTCTGTCTGTGTACCTGCTTGAGTTATTTTATAGCACACTGATGCATTCATGTATTATCATTCATGTATTATCATTACATAGTATGTGTAATGACATATACCTATCGGTATATGTCATTACACATACTATCTATAATCTAAACTTATTTATATATAACTGCAATTTAGTTCAACCTTTCCTCCATATAACGTCCCTTTATTATCGTACCTATCACACATGAATGAGAACGTATTTTATGATGTACGGGTATTTTATGATGAAAAAACATTTCAATTGGGTTATATAAATCCTCATAGAGGTGTCTTTTACATATTGTTAGATGGTGTTCCGTGTTAGCAACATTTAATCCAATAAATATTAAAATATTTTTGCATTCAATGGACTTTCAGAGCAAGAATAAAAGTCTTATTAATGTTCATGACGTACAAACCAATCTACGTTATAGAAATTCATTCATGCTTGTAATATTAGACTTAGAAATAAACCATCATATAACTAGAAAAAGAAAAAAACGTATTTAATATTGTAGAGCGAGCTGTTTTTCGACCGCAAAGTGCGTTATCCTAAAATATTAGCTTGGAAGTAAGGATTTCGATTCTATAAATCCTCAAAGAATGGGCTCCCCATTCTAATTTCAACTTCCTCGGCTGTGATTCGCAGCTATCTTAAGTCAAACAATTTTATTGTTTTACTATAAGGAAAGAAATGAAGTCTCAAAGAAACAACGGAATGAGGGTAAGGGCTTCGCTGGTATTCTTCTTGTAATGCGAAATATGCGAGTCTTACAAATATATTACTTCACAAGTTTTAAAGGGTAAACATTCCTACATTTATTACCATTAAACATGAAAAACTTAATCGAGATTCGTTGAAGCGTTTCTTTTTCATTATCATCGGTCTTGCCCTCATACAAGACTTACGCGAGAGCGTTTACTTATCAGATAAAAGTAAACGAAGCTTGTCAAATGCATGCACGCGACATATTCGTGAACGTAATAATCCATTTTGTTTGAACTTTTGTATTTGAATATCAAAGGTGGCCTTACATCGCCTGTCGATGTCGATTCGTGACAGAGAAAGTTTCATGTGTAATGTGAATATAACGACGGGAATAAATAATTAATATTTATTGATGATACAAAACGTTAATTAAATTCTAATAAACCTGAAACGTTTACGCCAGAAACCACACATCTAACTAGATAGCTACTTTAATGGAAACTTGCGTGTTTTTTTATAAGTATGTGCTTTTCATTCTCAAAGGCCTCCCCTTTCTCTTGTCATATAATCGAGCCTAAGCAATATATGACTACGTTGGCCCCGCACCACTCGTCTTCGTGGACCTTTAAGGCATATCCAGAATGTGGCATTTTTAGGCCCAAGTGCGCCGACAAAAATACGTCCGTTTATTTCAGCAAAGAATCGATTATCTATTTTTCACCACCCCGGTTATGGACCCTTAACAGTCCATTATCTTAACCTAGCTCGACACCCCGGGTCACCATTGAGGACTATTAAGTAGTTAAATAGATAATCGATTCTTTGCTAAAATAAACAGACGTCTTTTTTCGGTGCACTTGGGCCTTAGTCTTTTAATTAATTTTGAAAATATTAAATATTGTTATAGTTAGAAAGTACACTTCCAAAGCAAGCCTGCAAATTTCAGCGCTATTACTAAGTAATCTTGAATCCACATTCCAAAAATAACTGACATATAATAAGTGTATTATTGCTCTTGACATCAAAACATACAGTTCACGGAACGGCCGGTTGTTTAAAATGCACATGATATTTATTCTAACTAAAAAATGTAGGGGTATATCCAAGGTAGCTCATTATGATCGATGCAAATTTATATAGTAGGTAACTGATCTAGAGTAACATAAACCAGGTAAATTAATCCGTACGCTACCAGCACTTACCGATATACTTTAGAAGCTGTAAAAAGTGCTCTGTCGCTGCCTACTCTTCTGTTTGAGTGCAACTCCCCGGGCGACTAAAAGACGTACTACAAAGAGGACGTCTCGTTAGTCGCACAGAGGCATAGTTAAGGACAGGCGCCAATTACGGGAACAATTGCTGGTTCGCGCGACGTAGGTCGCGTATGACTTAAAAGTCGTGTGACAAATAACGCGAAAAACTTCGTCATACCTCGTGAACATGGCTCGGCTTTTGTGTAGAGAAGCAGTTGATGCGGCCCTCATATTTCACTGTCCCCGAGCGGCACACCTTACATTTTTCACGACAAATCACGTTTTTTCATTCGCGTCTTCGAATTTTATTCAAGCCTTATTTAATGCAAATTGCTTTTCATTCAAGTTTCTTTCTCTACTGATTGACGCGTGCCATCGACATTGTGAACTTGTATAATTAACGTGGAACAAGGCTTTAATATTACTGTTTTGATAGCTTGTTTTTTAGTGTTCCATAACCAAAAGGTAAAAAACGAACCCTTATGGTCTGACTTCGTCTGTCTGTCTGTCTGTCACACCTATATATTTCTGAAACCACTGATGCTATCGATTTGAAACTTAGAATAGTTTTAGATCTTACTTACCGGTTGGGTATTATTATTTGATGTTGGGTATTGGTATTGAGATATTGTTATTTGATATTTTCGTAGGTAATTGTAGGGTTTTCCTTGTCAGAAAGAATATGTTGGAAAGCATAAGTATATAGTTTATTTTAAGCATAGGCTGTGATTTATAGTAGTATTTATACAGACCCTCAACATAAAGAAAGAAACTAAGTACTTATATGATTTCGTTTTGTATCCGGATCAAATAGGTCCTGTAAATCGGTTTGTTAGTTTATTATGAATATTATAATAATCTTCTGAAATAATAATTACAGGACAAAGGAATAGAAAAGAGCCTCGTCAATTATTTTAATTCATAATTTACTAAGTTTAAATACAAGAGTATTTATTATTAAGAGCTAGAAAGTAACAATTATATTTCAGGTAAGTTTAACTGAAATATAATTTTTACATTGAAAAATATGAGTACTACCAAGTACGTTTACTTTACATTCTAATAATATGAAAACAGTAGCTACACAGCCCTAAATGTTCGACTAATTGTGATCTCCCTAGTAATTCCACGAACGACAAGGTATTTTCTAATCAGGACAGGACAAAAGCGTAGCAAGTCATCCGTGTCGGGTCGGAGTCGTATTATTATCCGACCACTAAGGGTAAAAACAAATAGTCTGAGCCTGAGAAAGCTCTTCGATGTGGCGATCAGGGCTAGAAATAACGTTAAAAAATCCTAAAGTTTCCCAACACTGCACTCAACTCTTTTTTTTTTTAATCTTCCAAAGATGTCGCATCGGCACATGAGAGGGGGACCCCAGGGCTCTCCGGTGGGATCTCAGTGCCTTGCCTTTAAGCTCGCCGCTGAGGGGCGCATTGTAGCCCCCCGGGAACCAGTCACGGTGCTCACGGGGAAGGGGGTCGCAACCACGCCACCGTTCTCCTCGGTGTCCCCGCCGTACTCAATGGACGTTCAAAGGGCCCACACCCCGAACGTCCAGCGACTCCGAAGGAACGTTTATGTACCTACGTAACGTTAACCAAGTTAATATGAATCACCGTTATCTTAATTACCGTTAATTGAACCTACCGTTACCTTTATAGTACATTGTACTGTTACTTTGTATCGATCGGGTAGTTTATAAAGGTTAAATAGTGCATTGAAACCGATGTGATTGAAAGGGACGAGGTCCAATGTTGTTAGCACGTAGGACATGGTTACGTTACTAATACATTAACGTTAAATGTCAGTATTAATAACGTTACCACATAACATCAAATTTCTGCTAATACTTACTATCCACTTATTTATTATCTGATAGACAGTGGTCACTCTCTCTTTCTTTTATGACTCCTGCTATTTTAGCGCGCGGTAGGGGTGACTGAAAATCAGCGCTTCGAGTAATCTCAATGACTAACAGCAAAAGTTAAGTTTTTGCCATGATCGTATAGATCGTTACATTATTATGTTTTAATGGTTCTATATTTAATTTAGTAGGTCATAAAGGTTTTCAATTATTAATTTTTTATACCTAGTTATGTTTTACTGTCTACCGATAACACATAACGTAATTTAGCCCAACGATGATACTAACTGACGTTAAATATTTTAAAGATACAAAGGTCTTATAAAATTAAATAAATCATTATAATAAAAGCAACGCTACGTAACGTTATTTATTATGGGTTTTCATAACGTTTTCATGCACTGGAAGCGAGAAGGGCAGGGACACGCGATATACTTTTAAATAATGCTTTCATTATTTGATGTATCCCGACTTATATTTAAATGTATCTACACATTGTGGTTACGCACGCTTGCAATAACGTGTGATGACATATTCCGGGTAATTTTCTGGGAGCTGCTTTTACTCCTGCTAGTAATTAACAGATTACCAACTATATTTTGGTTACTACTACTAGACTACTACTACTACTAGTAGTACTAGAGTTATGAATTATTTTTTTTAATTCAATTTAATGACGAGACAAGCAAGATGTTCGCCTGATGGTAAGCAATACTAGTCTATAGACAGCTACACTGCCTGCACTATCGCTCGTCACCCGAGACACTAGTCATCCAGATACCAGTGCCTTTGACACGGACCTCCACAACAATGAGTGGTGGCAGAATATGGCACTGCCATGGTACCTACCTCGACTGTGCCTTGCACAAGGGAGATAACACCTAGACCATATCATAGCGATGACTCATCGATATAATACATATATCAACTAGATAAACATTCACTTACAAAATGACATCTAAAATGTGGACGTGGGGTTCGCGGACTATCTGTGCTGGTGGCGGAAACGTGAATTAACGGTTTTATTATAACAGTGAGGTGTAGTTAGACAGTTTCATATAGACAGTAACGACACTCCTATCGGCAAAAATAATTTGGTCAGCCTGTGGCTTGAAAAGAAATAGCGACACACGGGCGCTATTTGTGTGTGCCACTTTTCGGACCGTAACAGCTAATCTAGTTTATATTAGGTATATCAATGGATGACCTACACTAATTCAAATGTATCCTAGTAATGAAACGAGCAAAATGTTCATGTAAGCAGATTCAACTTTCATTTCAAACAAAACAAAGGCTAATATCAAAATGAATATAAATTAAAAAAAAAACTGAATACTACTTACTTTAGTTTCTGCACTACGTAGCTACAATAAACCACTGCTAACATAGCGACTATAAAATATTCTTTATTCATTCGAACAATGCAATCTGAATATAGTAATAGCATCGAAGAAAAGTAACTTAGTTTGAAATGAAACCAAAGACGTCAAAGACGTCTCGTATCGAAAAGCAATATCTTTGTTTCCATTCAATAAGTACCATACATGTATGTAGTATATACATGTAGCTCATATATCGTGGCTTATACGCCGTGTCCCGCAACAATATATTCTCATCTCGGACAACGTAACGAGGGGCGCACGAACTAAATCAATGCTTTACAGCAGATGCGCAATTTTAGCGAATAGGACAGCCTGATGCACATAATGTAATGTCGTTAGGTCCATGCGAGTGGGCCTAGCTGTTGGTTATATATATAAGGGCAATGAGGGTCGTTCTAACATCTAAACTTAGGAGCTAGGGCATGATTCTTATCATGTACCGCATGTCGTGTTAAACGCCTGAAGATCCGATTAAATATAATTTCCATCATAGGACGGCGAAACGTATAGGTTTACCGACCTTTTGTTACGGACAACCTTTAGGTTCAGATGAAGCACTTTGCTTTAGGTATCGTTCGTAATTTGCCTGCGACGCTCTTTCCACCTGATAATGATCTACACATAGTGTAGGTGTTTACATAATTCGTATCGCGATTTATTTTCGTTCTAATTTCATAAGGGAAGATGGGTGGTTGTTACCATCCCGGAATTCTGTGATACGTATAATACAACCAAATTCAACCATAACACTGCGAGGTCTCAATATAGTACTCTACATACATAAGTTCTTTCTGCGTAGACCGTAACAACAAGAAAACTTACATCGGGGTAGGTAGGTACATAGGGGTAGTGTAATGGAGCATGGGTGCTGCAAAGCAAACAAAAACGTGCAATGATTTCGTATTAATGTGTAGGTACTATTCGCGTAAATAAAAGAAAAAATTAGAATTTATGTATACTGTTGATAAAAGTGCCAGTTTGAAAAGATGTCGAAACAATATTTTAAAAAATGCACCTGAAGGTTTACGATTTACTGTCCGATTTATTAAGGTAAGTACACAACTAATAGAAATACTAATACTTAAATAGATATACTTATATTAATTAAATGATCTCTTTTTCTTACAACGTTATCTACTTCTTTATTTCAAACTGGTGGACTACCTGTAAATAAAAAAATGTGCGTGCGTGGAGTCCCGCCGCGCGGAAGAAGTGAAACTCCATTCTCGCTCAGTCGATCGGTCGGTCGGTCGGTCGGCCCCTCACTCACTCACTCACTCACACACACTAACCAACTCAACTCAACTCAACTCTCAAACCAACTCTCAAACCAACTCTCAAACCAACTCTCAAACCAACTCTCAAACCAACTCTCAAACCAACTCTCAAACCAACTCTCAAACCAACTCTAAAACCAACTCTCAAATCAACTCTCAAACCAACTCTCAAACCAACACTCAAACCAACTCTCAAACCAACTCTCAAACCAACTCTCAAACCAACTCTCAAACCAACACTCAAACCAACACTCAAACCAACACTCAAACCTACACTCAAACCAACACTCAAACCAACACTCAAACCAACCCTCAAACCAACTTTCAAACCAACTCTCAAACCAACTCTCAAACCAACTCTCAAACCTACTCTCAAACCAACTCTCAAACGAACTCTCAAACGAACTCTCAAACGAACTCTCAAACGAACTCTCAAACCAACTCTCAAACCAACTCTCAAACCAACTCTCAAACCAACTCTCAAACCAACTCTCAAACCAACTCTCAAACCAACTCTCAAACCAACTCTCAAACCAACTCTCAAACCAACTCACAAACCAACTCTCAAACCAACACTCAAACCAACACTCAAACCAACACTCAAACCAACACTCAAACCAACACTCAAACCAACACTCAAACCAACACTCAAACCAACACTCAAACCAACACTCAAACACACTCAAACCAACACTCAAACTAACTCAAATTAACTCAAGCCAACTCGCCCACGCCTATCGCCTATCGTTTAACACCTATCACTTAACGCGTTAAGCGATAACGCGTTAAGGTGACTCATTTAACGCTTGACGCGTTATGTGATAACATTTTTTGAAGTCGCATAAGAAGTTTTACTTCAAAAATAAATAAATAAAAAAGACCTACAGATTTTACTGTGTGCTAGGTGCCTCGTGCAAGGGTAAGTACCACCGCAGAGTCATACGTTCTGTCGTCAGTCAGAACATCTGACACTACGGTGAACATCAGTCAGATGTCTGTCAGAAATGTGTAAGCATTGCTGTGTTTTGGTGTGAAGTGCACTAAGATAGATGGTAAATTTACCGGACAAAAGAGACTTAATACCCAGCAACGCGCGATTCTATTACTACATAACATCAAACGGTTCCCAATTTCCATGCTAACTTACCACTTTGGTGATAGGTATAAAAACAAGGACAAGGTATAAAATAATAATCAGTTTCGACGCAGCACTATATTTAAAGGTATTGTAAAAAATTGAAAAATTTATTATTACAAGGCAAAAGGCTTTTAATTAAATACTATTTCCAGTGGCTCTATCTAATCCTTCATGTCGACGTTTATTAAAACAACAAGTGAAAAGTGTTGTACTAATAAATTAATGCTAATAGTTGCATCTGTTATTTAGATTAAATACAGTGCTGTTTTAAGTTATATCATATCTAGTACAGTACTCACAACAGATCTTTGTGTGTCTTAAGTTGGGTTTCGTCGCGAACCATTGCGCAACTTTCGTCGTGAGTTGTCAATATAAAAACACCAAAAATAGCTACTACGCAGCGTCTTGCAGCCAACTTATATATATATTCGTATGTCTTGCGAATTTCATAATGGAAAAAACATCGAACAAAGAGTCTTAAATTTTGCATCGCCAATGGAATTTCGTGTTCGGAGTCTTGCAATTACTTATTAATCACTTATCGACATTGTTATACTCGTATCCGGCGGCTTCCTTTATCAAAAGTTATGAGCGATTGTCCTCCAAACTCGATTGGTATTTAAACAAAGAAATGTTTCGTTTGGGGTCGAGAATGAGACTCATCAAAAGTACGAAAATCCATTTCCATTTATAAACGCTACGTACGTTTTTATTAGATTTTAAATGCCTTCATGGTCTAGTAACCAAAAGTTCAACTGCTTTTTTATTTAATTACGTCACCACCGACCGCTTCGGAGAAAAAGTGTAATGATATGATAGAACATCCTAATATTATATAAACAATACATATTATGTATATTGATGCCTAGTGTAACATAACACGTGGATTGTCAAAATTCTATGGTATAAAAGGGAATAGCCATTAGTTGTAATTGTAACTCGTTACATTATAACCTCGAAACTGAGAAGTTCGCGATACTGTCTAATGTAGCAGTCTCACTTAAAATGATTAGCAAAAGTTTTCCCCAATGATATTAGTAAAATATCATTGGTTTTCCCTAACATAGCATACCTACGTACCTTTAAACCACAATTTTTGCCTCCCATTATTCAACAACGTAAATTAACTTTAATATTGAAGTGGAAAAAAAACATCGCAGGATTTAGTGCTGTAATTAAGATGAAAGATAAAGGAATTCTATTTAGGGTCCGCAATGATTTTCCTAGCGTAGAGGGCATTTAATAAGATAATTGACCACAGACTCCCAGCGGTGACCACGATCACTAAAAGCCTTAATTTTGCGAGCAATATTTACACACTGCTGTTAGGCGGCAGAATATCTCACACTGTGGTATAGCAACAATAAGAACATTCATATCCTGAGACAATCCACCTACGCTCATCTAATCCCAAACTAGGCAAAGCCTGTACTATGGTAAGCAGACTATAGATACTTTTATACTTTTCTTGTAATAGTAGACTTCCATATATATACTTATATTCATAGATATAATAACAACCAGGCACAAAACATACAGCCAGTGTCAATGAACACAAATGTTTTTCCTAGATGGGATCGAACTCACGACCTACAAGGTGTCTAATCACTAGACAAACGGGCCCATTCAACACTCCTGAAACAGGGTTCTTTTGTTTATGTTTTTGATAAGCTTCTTTACTTATTCAGATAATGGATGGAACCGCAGTCAAGCACTAACTACCTGCCGCACTCACAGTCTTTCGACTTGAGCTACGGCTTTTTTATTCGGAACAATAGCCAGCAGTACACATTACAAAATTACAAACTTATAATGATACTGCCCACTACATTGTCCACAAGTTACTTAAAGTTGTAATATATTTACTTACATATAGCAAAAAATCGCTAGAGGCTGCTTACATTTTTTGTTTTTACTGAATATAAAAGCTAGGTAATTGCTCAATCTACATATATCTATACTTATAATAAAACTGTAATAGGTCCAATTCTGTACATTGAAGATATTTTGAAAATTATATTTGGAGGGCATTCTATAACCGATACTGAGGCCGAAAATGTATTTTTTTTAATTTTTGTCTGTCTGTCTGTCTGTATCACGGCTGCGCATCACGCCGAAACTACTGAATGGATTCAAATGAAACTTGGCATGATTTGAGATCTTACTACATAGGATACTTTTTATCCCGTAATCTAGCACGGTTCTTTTGGGAGAGGGGATTAAAGTCAAAATGGGTACTTGGTTATACGCTTGGTCCGATTTTATCAATTTTTCTTTATAATATAATAAATATTAGTAAGGGAACACTCATAGAGAGTTGTTATCAAGGTTTTGTAATCGATCGGGTTAAGCAACGTTAGGTAAGGTCACTAAATAGATGGGTGACCGTTTTACGCCATTTGAACTAAACGGGTCCGTGCTTCGGAGAGCAAGTAAAAAGTGGGTCCCAGTTTTTAACCGATTATAAACAAGTAGGTTATGTATTCATAGGTCTGTTATTAAAAGTTTAGTTAACTTAAAAATAGCGCATGTGGAGCTGCGTGGGTCAGCTAGTAGAAGGATAAAATTATAAAATTCCAAGAATTTATGAAGTCAAATTATAATTAAGTATAAAAAAAATTCACACTTTAAATTTCAAGATAATCGATAATTCCACTCACCATCAGAGTATAAAGTGTTAATTGGCGGTGAGTGTCGAACTAATCCGATTTCTATAACTCTATAAACTTTGTAAGTGCGGCAGATAAACGTGTTAAAATACTTATCATAATAATTATATACTTTCACGAATTGAGAACCTCCTATATTAGGAGTTTTTGAATGATACTGTTAAAACACATGATATATTCGTCTGGAAAATCGATGGCACTAACGTAATGGCCTGAACTCGTGCCAACTAGACAAAACGCGGTGGGCCGTGGTACCTACGTTTGTACTATTTGATCTTGTACGCGCGTCCCAGTTAGGTCAGGGTGCCCCTTGTAATAGCGGGATTTATGTAAAACGTACTGTGCGGGTACACAAGGAGATCACGACATTGCTGATTATGTATAGGATTGCTTCTTGTTTAAATACTTGGTAATGAGACAAGCAAGACTTTCGCCTTATGGTCAGAGAACTGCATTGCTCTATCACTCATCACCTGAGACTTTAAGTCTATTGAGCTCAGTAATTTCACCAGCTACAGTGCCCTTCACACTGGAACACAGCAATGCTTACACACTGCTACTTGGCGGCAGAATATCTGACACAGAGTGCGGTGGTAGTTGGTATCTAAGCATCTGGTCACTGTCATTAGGTACCTACTATAATTGCCTTACATACGTCTCTTCTATATAAACATGTCTTTATGATTCGCGTTAAGATTTTTGTGTAAGTCCGTTGCGGACAGACACATTGACGAAATCGCAAAATAAAGGTTCCTTTCGTAAAGAACCCTAATAATGAGTGTAAAACAGTGTTACAAACACACTGTTTTACACTCATTATTCTACTATATGTACCGTTTAGCTATATTTTCCTCGCAGTCTTTATTATCCTTCTAAATTGTATATTTTACTATTGAATACTTACTCCAGGGCATCATCTACCATGGCAATCTTGGAAGAGCTTAAATAGAGTAAAGAAAACCTAGTTAGGTGGGGATATGGCGACTCAGCTGTTTGTGAGTGTGGGTTCTCCCCACAAAGTATGACCCATTTGTTATCCTGTCCACCGTGCACCGACTCCTGTACAATTCAGGAACTATTAGATGCAACCGAAAACGCAGGGTATGATTGCATTTGAAATTAAGAAGACTATTTAACTCCAAAACCCGAACCACTTACGTGAATTATGAAGGTGCCGTTTTGTACTGCCGTATTTAGATGTATCTTCTAAACTTAAGATAAGGGTAAACGAGGGTTACTTTAGTACCTATTTTACCGTGCGAGTGCTATGTACTAGTTAATAGTATAAATTTACTCTCTGGCACCTCTCTGGGCCTTGGTTTGCTAAATAAGCGCGATCTTCATTTGCATACCCAACCATTCTATTCTATTGTTGGTGGTTATAAAATCGGGCCCGATAACCACCGGAACGCACTTCGACCCAGTTGGATTCATTGTGCATGCCCTAGCCCTTACTCTGTTGCTGACGTGTCGAAGAGTTCCCTTAGGTACGCAACGATTGCGCCAGCTTGGAGCTGTACATAGTCATCTGGTGTGGGGTAGGCCACTCCCAGATGACTCAACCTACGTCTCGCAAGAGCGTCGCAGCCGCACAATATGTGTTGCATTGACTCTTTTTCACCTTCGCAGAATCTGCAAGTATCGACAGTATCGCCTCATTCTGTGGAGGTGTTCATTGGTACCAAAATGTCCCGTGAGTGCACCTATTAGGTGCCTTATTTGTGATCTGCTTAGGTTTAATAATTTAACCCCACAGTCCACCCTTGTGCTAGAGAACGCTTTGGAGTGGTTTAGGCCTGACGCTGCCCTCCATTCCTTCATGTGTTCGTTCCTAGCATGTGCATATAATGCTTGGTGATATGTTCCATACGGAATCCCTAAAAATGGTTCGGGGCCAACCAAATGTCTCTGTGAGCCGGCCCTCGCTAGTCTGTCTGCCTTCTCATTACCCTCGACGCCTTCGTGTCCAGGTACCCAGATAAGGCTGACGCTGTTGTGTCTTCCCAGGTTATTCAAACCTGTAACACCTTCTTTAACCAGTTTGGAGACAACTCTGAAGGAGTTTAGAGCCTTCAGAGCTGCCTGACTGTCACTGAGAATGTAAATGGTTTTACATTTCTCCTCTGCAGTTCTTTAATGCATGCAATTATGGCATAAGTTTCCGCTTGGAACACCGACGCATAATGCCCCATGCTGTGACTGATACTGCAGTCCTTGGAATAAATCCCTGCCCCTGTACCTGACTCCATTTTAGACCCAACCATACTTTACATCAAATAAAGTTAACAACTAATTTCAAGAAGAAGAACTGAAATATACCTACCAAAAGGCTTTTACAAAGGTATACCTACCAAAAGGCTTTTACAGTGATAGTTTGTTTATTTTTTTTTTTTTTTTTCTTGGAAAAAAAAACAAAATAAACTATCACTGTATAGTTAGTTGACTACAATAAATATTCAACACGAGACGCGATCCTTGAATTGGAAAGGGTTTTCATGACAATCAAACGACACTTAAGGTAATGGCTACTAGAGAAATAATAGTAAAAATGTTGACATGATTATCTACGGTTATTACTCCGAACGGCAATGTGGTACACATCTTTCGTCTCCAGTCTTCGAAGAAAAGGCTTCTATGGCCTCGTAAAATATTATTGCCCGCATGGACACGCGCCCCTCTTACGCACGTATCACTAATATTAGCTTCTATAAACATAGCACTATACTTTACATTCAATTAGGTAAACAGTGATTTTTCAGGTACCACTCCCTTAGGTACTGCAGTTGAGGGTTCAAAATTTAGGATATTGTAATCCGTTAAAGATTTTTTCCTAATCTTATAAAAGTACTAATAATAAAGTATAGGTTTATGGACAAGAACGTCCCATAATCAAATTAATAGGTTAATCATGCAGACGTAGCCAGTTTTAGGTCATACCTAATCCTAAGCCATGAGCCAAAAGTTATTTTAAGTTATAATCTTGTAGATGTATTTACTTACCACATTTCTGACGCAAACAATGTTTGATCCAGAAATCCAGCTAAAATATATTAAACTTACCGAATTCTTTATCCTGGATTCATAATTTCGGCGTTAGTAATAGTTTTAGATTATCATTTAGGATAGTATTTATATTTATAGATATTTTCTCCTCTATCGGGAGAGATGCGAGGTTATATTATAGGGCATAATCCAACATGAGCCAAGTACTAAGTGGTGGATCAACCACGCCTTAAAATACAGTCTGGGGCAAGTTTCTTAAGTTTTACCAAATAGTAAGTATTTACATGAAAACGAATTAGAAATGACATTAGTACCCCTGGACCAGTGTCACAAGGCAATCCCCATATCTAAACATTGTATACTAGGTACATTATAATAATATGTATATTATGCCATGTGACTGGTTGAACAGGGGATATATTAAGAGAGACACAGGGCAGGGTGCTCAGTACACGATTCTCATCATAATTAAGTATTAAAAACACAATTATCAATCAAAAATGACCATTCACCCGCGCGCGCCTATAGACAGAATATTATTGGTACGCAGCGATAAGTTTTAATACCTACTAGCTGTCCCACGCAGCTCTGCCCACGTGATTTCCTAATTTTCTGCACAATTTTCCTTATTTTTTAACCCCCGACCAAAAACGAAATGAGTTATAAGGTTGACGCCTATGTCCGGAGTCTGTCTGTGGCATCGTAGCGCTCGAACCAGTGGACGGATCTGAATGCGGTTTCTGCACAAATAAACGTAGACCCACCGAGTTTGGGCTCATTGGTTAGGTCTCGACGAGTAGTTGCTAGAAAAATAGTGATCAGACATCAAACAATCACACTCATTCGCTAGTATAAATTAGTTCAGTTTCACTTGTAATCGCCGATTGCTTAGTAGGTAACGGATCTATTACTTATAAATTTATAATATCATTGTATCCTGTAGTATGTCTCATGTTCAACCAGTCAGCCAGTATAATCAACAGTTTATCTAATTGTACATACTTGCTTAGGTACTAAATGTAAGAGGCGACTAAGTGAAAATAGAGAGACGGGCAGCATCGCATTTTTATTGATTAAACTATCTATCACCTTACTGCAATCCCCAAGACGCCAACGAGGTGCAGGGGTCATGGCAACCCCTCCTCTTTTTAAGGGGGAGGCCTTTGTTCAACAGTGGACGTCTTCCAGCTGATGATGATGATGATGATTAAAATGTAAAAGTTAAAGCTTTATGAAGCTGCCGTATTACATTCTGTGAAAATGCATGGTTTTACTTTGAAATATTGAATGCACAAACATATTTTAACCCAAGCTCATCCTTAAGTCATACAGACGACGATAAAATACATCACGTCTTTTTGTCTGTCGCTGCGGGCAACGCCCTTAGTTCTAATATGTTTTCATCTTCATAAAGATAGAAGAAAGAAATTTGAAAAGAACTATTTTGTTAAAACAGTCCCTGTGTCGCAAACTACTTACCTTTATAGATGAACTTAAATTATGTTACCTTAACTTGAGCAATATGTGAACATTACAGTTATTACCTCTGTTAAAATTATTTATTAACAATAAAATTAATTGCACAATTTTTTTTATAGGAAAATAATTATTTTACAATGAAAAAGTAATGTTGATAATAGAACGCAAAAGTCTAAAAGCAATTATATGATTTGTAGTTAGACGATCGTTTTTAGCTATGGATTAATTGTTTTTTGTTTGCGGTTTTCATTTGTTTTATAAAATGAAATCCTGTTTGATTGATTTGATACCATTTTGATTTCGTCTAACAGAATTTATTTTTTGTATACCTATCTAAATTTGATTATGAAATTATTATTATCATAAAGCTTCGTCGAATCTCATATGCACACTTCATATTACGAAAATCAATTAGGCAAGTAGGTACCCATTAAAATGGATGCATCGACATTTGGAGGGCTTGATGTACCTAACTAGTATCTAATCTACATGTTATTTTCCTAAAAATAATCATTCTGTTATCTATTAAACGTGTGTAGTATGTACACACTAAGTACGATGGATCCGGAAAGAGCAAGTTTAAATGAAAATTGTATATTGGTATTCGTGGCCTCATTAAATAGACTTGAATAGGTTTCTCAATGCGTCTGAATGTAGTCAACATTAGAAGGAAACAATAACAAAACGCAAGCTTTCAGAGCATACAAAACGGGACAAGCTGTATACAGACTGCTGTCTTAGCCACCTGCAAGCTTCAACGGGGTGAATCAGCACACAATACACTGCATAATTAAATCTCTATCTATATATACCTACGTATATAAATTAATACCTACATATATATAAATAGATATGAATAGCTGCCCGTTAGTCTCGCTAAATCTCACAAAAGGCTTGACCATTTTAAATAATTGCTGTTTTGTTTTGTGCGCTATAATCCACGGGTGGTATAGAAGAAGAAAAAATTGGGAACATCCATAAAAATGATGAAGGAATAAACGCGGGTGGAGCTGCTCGGGTTTGCTAGTCTATATATAAATGAATAGTTGTCCGTTAGTTTCGCTAAATCTCAGAAACGGCCTGACTGATTTGAATAATTTGAAGGTTTCTCCTGCGACCAGAGCATGATCAAACGATTTATCCCTCATGCGTTGCATTTAGTTGCGTGCGCCTCAGGTCATCGTTCTGCACTTTGCGTAAAGGCCTGGCTATACAATACGAACTAACAGATCTCACAGAGCTACTACTAGTCTGTAATTACCTATGTAGATAATATTATAAATGACGGTTTTTCGCAAAATTGTCATGCGACCTGCAGCTTTGTAGCGAGTAAAAACAACAATTTTATTATAGTTTACTACTAACCAACACGAACATAACAGTAACATATATATACAACTTCAGTATTGGTTATAGAATGCACTCCAATAATAATTTTCAATATACAGAATCCAGATCCACCTGTTACAGTTTTATTATAAGTATAGATAGATGGATACTTGACAACTGGTGAAGTAAACGAATAGGGTACAGTAGACTTTGTAACGTTACGGTATAGGTAGGTAGCTAGAGGTAGAGCAGAGGTAAGATAAACCCGGAGACCGCTACGTCAACAGGTACCTAAGGGGAAGTGCTAACTTAAAGGAATGAGAACACATTAGATCGTTTCATTAACACTATATTTTAAAGTCTCTACAACGTTCACTGGAGTTCACCGGAACAAGTATAAAAGTAATCGTTAAAAATACGTAACTTAAACGTAGGTAGTAGTTTCCCCGTCTACCTGATATGTCTTTTAGTGACTATCTTCAACGCTGCCATGTCCCACTGCGTCTTTCCTGCCGAGTGGAAAGATGCATATGTAGTAGGTATCCCTAAGCCGGGTAAGCCTCGTAGCAGCCCTACGAGCTACCGGCCTATCAGTCTCCTCAAGTCTCTCGGCAAACTCTATGAGCGCTTGCTGCTGGCGAGGCTCAGAGAGTTTGTCACTTCTAACAATATCCTCATCGACGAGCAGTTTGGCTTTCGAACCAGACACTCTTGCTTCCACCAGGTGCACCGCCTCACGGAGCACATCCTGACCGGGCTCAACCAGCCCAAGCCCGTCTACACAGGCGCCCTATTCAAAACTCAGACTCAAACTCAAAAATAGTTTATTTCAAATAGGCTTAACGCTAGCAGTTTTGAAAGGTCATGTACTTTTTTTTTAAAAAGCTGCCACCCTATCATAACGCGGCCTCAACTGAGAAGATCCGGCAAGAAACTCAGCGGGCTTGTCATTTTATCACTTTTTTTTAAACAGTGTGTCATGTTACAATTAGATCAGAGCGACAGTGTATCTTGCCGTTCAAAAGATCAAATAAGACAGAAAAAAATAATAAAATACGACGAAAGTAGAACAAACTAAAAAGCCAAAGGGTTAGTAGTCGGACCAGTCCCCCCAAGCAGCACCCGCGCACGAGTTGACTTGAGCAGCAGCCATCGCTCCCCTCAACCATATTGGAGGGAAGGGGGTGACCCGCCACACGTAGCCGCCACAAGCAAAGACTTTTCGATGGCGAGCATGACCGATCTAAGATCACAGTGGCACACGTCTAACATTTAACTTTATTCTTTATTCTTCGATGTTGCCAAGGCCTTCGACAAGGTCTGGCACAACGGCTTGATATACAAGCTCTTCCAGTTAGGTGTCACCGATAGGCTCGTACTCATCATACGAGACTTTCTCTCGAATCGTACCTTTCGATACCGGGTCGAAGGTACGTTTTCTTCTCCCCATCCTCTACAGGCCGGAGTCCCCCAGGGTTCTGTGCTCTCCCCCCTTCTGTTCAGCCTGCTCACGAACGACATTCCTCGTTCGAACAGAGTCCAACTCGCCCTTTACGCGGATGACACCGCTCTATTACTACCATAGGAACATGTCCTATTTGATGCGTGCAGCCGCAGTCGACGCCCTGGGCGAATGGTTTCGTGCGTGGAGCATAGAGGTGAACCCGGAGAAGAGTGCCGCGGTGGTCTTCTCCCGGGGACCAGCCAATATGTTCTCCGCGCGGAGCCTTCGGCCCAGCAGACGACTGGCCCCAATATTCCTATTCAATCGCCCTATCCCCTGGACTAGGAAGGTTAAGTACCTCGGAGTCACCTTGGACTCCGTCATGACTTTCGGCCCGCACATTCAGTCCGTCCGCAATCGAGCGGCTTTCGTATTAGGTCGCCTGTATCCCCTTCTCTGCAAGTGGAGTAAAATGTCGCTTAGAATTGAGTTGACATTATACAAAGCCTGCATTCGCCCAATCATGACTTACGCTAGTGTAGTTTTCGCGCACGTCGCCCGCAGCCGTAACGATAGCCTCCAGGTTATCCAAAATCGTTTTCTCCGACGTGCCGTCGGTGCCCCGTGGTACATGCGGAATGTAGATTTACATTCCGACTTTAAGTTAAATCCCCTTCGTAAATTCCTAAAACAAGCGTCGAAACGCTACTTTGAATCCGCGTCCCGTCACGCGAACAGTTTAATCCGCGCCGCCGCCGATTATGCCCCTAGTCCTTCAGACTCGCGCCGCAGACAACGGCACGTACTACTCGACCCTCCTGACCCCATGACGGTCCAATTGGACCAAGATGCGCCGAACCCGCCCCGACAACCGTATGCTACACTAGCTATCAGACACCGGTCTCGCCGGCGAGGTCGAAGGGTCGTACGCATGCGACCTCAACGACGTGCATCACCCCACTGAGTTTCTTGCCGGTTCTTCTCAGTGAGGGTGCGTTGTGAACCGGTGGTAAACTCAGCCCTCTCTTAAGCGACAGCCCAAGCCGAGGCCATGCCTCCCTGAGGTGCCCTTGAGCTCGTCGCTCCTTCTGCCGTTAAGCCTAGAGTGCTATAAGCGCTCGCCTCCTATTGTCCGGTGAAGCTGTAATGGCCATCTGCGGCCAACAGAGTCTATCAGTCCGAAAAAAAAAATAGGTAGTAGTTTTCTTGGGCGCTGAGAACGGCGCCCTGGCGCCTGCAGTAACGAGGCGGCGTGCGTAGCTCGCCTCAGAGGCGATGGCAACAGCCGTATGAGCAGATGACCAGCAAGGCCGTTCGATGCAGTCCAGATACAGCGCCGGCCGCAGAAGTTGACCAGCAGGCCGTCCGACGTTAGGTAGTTGAGGCGTTCAGCACGCTACAGCTCATAATCCGCGCGTCGCCAGCCGACGCGCGGATTATGAATAATACACTACAACTTATATATTTCAATTATTAAAAGCTTCAATTAACTACAAAGTTCCTCTGTCTGTAGTGTTTTTCGAATGACACAGTTTGTTTTTATTAAATTGGTTTTCAAGATCTACTAACGAGCTACGATTCAAGAAACTGATATTAAATAGATGTTAAAAATTTTACCTTTGGTTCGCCGTCGTCTGGTAATAAGAAGGAAATATTAAAGTCGTCGCTCTGCAGTAAAAAAAAAGACCCACCTTTAATCTCGCTTTTATTATTTTGCTATAAACGTTTTCTCAACTCCAGCGTATTTTATTCCAGCCATTGCATTTCATCTTATTATATAAAAGAGTAGACAAAAACCCACTCATCACGAAATCTCAGAAACTATAAGTGCTAGGAATCTCAAATTTTGCATGGGGGTTCCTTTTAGGACGTAGGTGCACACTAAGACGGGTTTTTGCGAAATTCAACCTCTAAGGGGGTGAAACAGGGGGGCAAAGTTTGTATGGGAGAACGCGATTCCTTGGTCCTATTGACTTGAAATTTTGCACAGACATTCGTTAAGAAAATTTATTGAATTTGTATATCATATTTTTTTTAATTTATCCCTTAACAGGGTAAAAAAAGGAGTATTATTACTCAACCGATGGCGGTACAAATATATAACAAGAATAAGATACGGTAATTCGAAATACGAAACAAGAGTTCCTTGGTCAAGTGGTTAAGGAAGCGTCCTCTAAGCACGGACTGTCGGGGTTCGCTACCCGTGTACGGATTTTCTTTTTGTATTTTTAAACTTTGTTTTAGATTTTTTTATTTATATTATGATTCGATGTTTTAAATATTTAACTCATATTAACTCCAGCACTTTTTATTTCTAATATATTTTTTTTTTTAAATTTAGGATCATGCATACGTGGTTAGCTTCTCTCTAATGTTATGATTTAGTTATTAGTGGAAACCTAATTGATTTTTGTACTATTGGAACTTATATTAGTCATAAGTGGTATCATTTGTTTGTTTCGCAAATAAAATAAAAATAAAATAATGAAAATATATTTCCAAAATGTCTGTTTGGGTAGGAATACAATATGCATGTATTGTACGTATGATATAAAAGCCAAAACTTTATTGGAATTATTGTCTGTCTGTCAGTCAGGGTTTTTTCTACAGGTTGGCTGGTGTTGTTCCCTATCGACGTCAAAGTATCTTTACATAGTCTGAAACAAAGTCGCTATCCGAGTCTGTCTATATCCGATAGCACCTCCTAAACCACGCAGCGGTTTTCACCGCATCGGTTAGATAATTTTTCATTGAAGGTTTTAAGTTTTATCTAAGTAAATAAACTTACATAGCTTACGTTGACTAAACCTAAAGAGATACATAGTTAACAATCAAGTACTAGAGAATTTCATTAACTTCATATATTATAAGGTAGGTAAATATCCGGGCGGCGGACTCAATGGCAATGCACTGAGGGACAGCTGATGCAGATCCCACCGGAGAACCCCTCCCATGTGCCGATGTGACAGCCACGGGAGTTTTAGTGGGTAAGAATCCCCCACCGGATCCCGGGAACATGTTAAACGTGTCCGACCCGTCTTAGTGTAAACCCCGCCACCCCTTTAACTGTGACAACGGTGACAGATTCCCGGGGGGCTATAATGTGCCCCCGGCAGCGGCTACAAAGGCCCTTGCCTTGCACTGAGGGGTACCCTGTGCAGCCCCATATTTTGTGCGGATAGCCGTGGGGGGTTTAGAGGGTAAGAATCCTACACACCGCGGTCGACCGCCCGCAGGATCCTGGGAGCCTATTGGAGGTCTAACCGGTGATCCCCGAAACTTTGAGCACGGTGACAGGATTTTTTTTTATTGTGCCCCCCGGTGGCGGGCTCAACGGCAAGCCACTGAGGGGATCTTTTTTAAAATTTATCCCTTAACAGGGTTAAAAAGCAGTATTATTACTCAACCGATGGCGGTACAAATATTCTCACTTAAATTTGCTTAGTACGTAAATTAGGTACTGTACACGGATAACTTTAATACATAAGGTAAAATATCACGCTATATGCATTAGGGACTGAGCAGACATATAACAAGATTATGATCAAGTAATTCGAATAATAGAATAAGAGTAGCCATGGTCTGGAGGTTACGGAAGCGTCTTCTAAGCACAGCAAGGTCCGGGTTCAAATCTCTCTTTGGGATTTTTTTTGTGTACTTTTAAACTTTTTATTTTTGATCATTTTAGTAAGTATTTATTTAATTTTTCACTGAAGGTATATATTAACTGAATTTATTTAGAAGTTTTATCTAAGTAAATAAATTTAATTTGCTTACGTTGACTAAACCTAAAGAGGTACATACTTAACAATCAAGTACTAGAGAAGTTCATTCTATATATCATTTCATGCCAATATAAGGTAAATCTGGGATATAATATGCTTGCCCCCCGGCGGCGGACTTAAACGCCAGGCACTGAGGGACACCTGGTGCAGATCCCACCCGAGAACCCAGGTTTCCCTCTCATGTGCCGATGTGACAACCACGGGAGTTGTATTGGGTAAGAATCCCAAATACCCAGGTTGACTTCCCCACGGGATCCCGGGGAAATATTGGATGTTTTCCCCGCCACCCCCTTAACTATGATAATGGTGACAGATTCCCGGGGGGCTATAATGCGCACCAGGCAGCGGCTTCAAAGGCCCTTGCCATGCACTGAGGGGTACACGGTGCAGCCGTGTCGACTTCTCTGTCTTTTGTGTGGACAGCTGTGGGGGACACATACCGCAGTCGATCGCCCACTGGATCCTGGGGACCTATTGGAAGTTTCCCCCGCGATCCCGTATCTTTGAGCACGATGATAGTTTCTCAGGTGGCTTTATTGTGAGCCCCGGTGGCGGGCTCAAAGGCAAGCCACTGAGGGATCTTGGTGTAGATCCCACCGGATAGCCCAGGTCTTTCTTATGTACTGATTTAACGGCCGTTGGGGGTTTAGTGTATAAGAATCCTACATAACCCGGTTGACCGCTAACAGGGTCCCGGGGACCTATTGAAGGCTTCCCCCGTGACCCCTGAAACCGTGAGCATGGTGACAGGTTCCCGGGTGGCTTTATTTTGCCCCCGGTGGCGAGGTCCAAAGTCAAGGCACTGAGTGGTATCAGCTGGTGCAGATCCCGACACATAGACCAGGTCCGCCATCTAATGTGCCGACGTGATAGCCGCGGGGGTTTTGGTGGGTAAGAATTCCCCGGTTGACTTTAAATTATTCACTTCATTTTTTTCCTCAATTACACCCGTGCGAAGCCGGGGCGGGTCGCTAGTTGCTTATAAATGGCAAAGGTTCTTGATATCGTGGGCACACCTTGCGCTAACTGTTCCACACTGCCTAGAAGAAAGAAGAAAACAGAGAAAATCTCCAACCCCGAAACATTTGCTCCAACGATATAATAATATGTAAGTACATACGAGTATTATTATTTTTTTGTCTAATAAACACAGTTTATTTAACAACCCTAATTTTTTTAAATATAATATGTAACTGAATAGTGGAGAAGCTGTGATGTTTACATTATATAAGCATCTTGTTGGTGGTCAACAACCGCCGTATGGGATTTTAGTAAACATATTTCGTCTTTTACTAAAAATGGTTTAAAGATAGGTTTAGTCGCAGTTTAAAAAGAATCCATATTTCAAACTCCATTGTACAAATAAGACAAGTCTGCACCTCATATGTTTAAACATATCTTAGGCCGTTACAGTTACAGAGTGTGCCAAAGATATATACAAAAACAAATATACACATAATCTAAAAACAATAGCAGTCATTGGGGGTAGTCAGTTATAAATCCTATTCGATCCTTATCAAGCTAAGCTCTTTCTGCGTCTATGGGATAAACAGTCATAAAGTAAGAAGATAATGGTGGGCCTGCCTGATGGGTACACTCAGATATCTACAACATTAAGAACATTATGCACCTTTCGACCTCTCGTAACCATGAATGCTAAAAAGCCTTTGAAACAGTAAGAAAATACGTATGTAAATTAGCTCCAAATTCCACGCAATTAGTTTTATTTTTGTGTAGTATTCGCGTAAATACATAAATCATATATCATTTAAGTACTTATCTATGTACAATAATGTTTTTTATCTGAGACAGGTATCAGGTTGGAAATTAAATCACATTACAAAAACTTTACACCTTTGTTACTTTTATATATAAGTTTATTATTTTTTGAAATAACATTAAAAGATAATGCGACAAAGAGCTTCGGCTAGTCTGGTTATACGTACGATTAGGCTGTTTGTACACGCTGAAAAATTTCACCTTTTCTGCTGCAGAGAGGACCAAATTTTGTCGCATCCAGGCATGAAAAGCACAAAATCTTCGCGCGTATGGTCTAGCGTAGACAACTTTAGACAAGATGTTTTTTCTCGGTCAGCGCCGAAGCAGTGTATACAGTTCCTGTGTAGAAAAGACCCAAATTCTTGCATAGGCCCGGCGACTTTACTTGGCGTGTACAAGTGGCCTTATACTCATTATGTATATGGGAGTGTAAAAGTAAATAGTTTCGGTCCAGGTGGACAATTGCTGAGAGTGAGATTTACAGTAACAAGACCGCTTTCAACAGCTTTACGGGGATTTATCAGTGTAATAGAAGGTATTATTGCGTTGCTTTAAGTTGATTGGATTTGGCTAAACATTACGCAATGGATGTTAGCCTTTTAGATTGAGTCTTTGTATGAGGTTTGAGGGGTTGAGTCTGTTTAATTTAGTGGAAAAAGCGTAGACGCAATTACATTCATTGTACCAAGACTATAATAGTGGTCAAAGTATTTTTTTTTGGTTATCTTTATAGAGAGATCTCGCGACCTAATTATTTTTTATATCGTAATATAGAAAGTCACCGCATAAGGCAATTTTCTTAGGTTATAAAAAAAAAAATCGATGAAAATGGTTACGTTATGCCTTGTAGATTATAGTTAGGTTCGTCCTACCTATTTAGATAATACTTAGGTGAAACAAAACTATTCATTACAAATGTTTGGTATTCAATGAGGTACTATCGGCATTGTAGCCGGCATGTCACTAGCAAATAACTGATGATTAATTGTAGCTTTATTTTCAGCTGTGATAGCTTCTATTGTATTTTGGCAGCTTCTGTTTAATTCTATTTCTAAACAAATCTCGTGATGTTTATGTCAATGCTGGATTCTAATTGTATATGCTAATCCACCAATTTTTACCCTAACATAATCAATTGTGAATCATCATAATCACCAGCCAGAAGACGTTCACTGCTGAACGTAGGCCTCCACCTTCGAACGCCACAATGAACGACCATTGGACATTTGCATCCACCGGTTACCTGCGACGCGCACAATGTCGTCTGTCCACCGAGTGGGAGGCCTGCCTACGCTGCGTCTTCCGGTTCGTGGTCGCCACTCGAGAACCTTTCTTTCCCTATAGTTTTCGGTTCTCCGAGCGATGCCTGCCCCTGCCTGTGAATAGCTGCCAGCAATTTGAGTAACACATTTGTAAACTTCTTGGTGACCATAACATTGGTAGATTTTGCTTATTCAACTTTCTTTGTGGCAACTGTTGTGTGTGAGATTCTTACCCACTAAACTAAACGCCCCTAACTGACTAAGCACATCTGATCTGCACCAAGTATCCCTCAGTGCCTTGCCTTTGAGCACGCCGCCCGGAGCGCATTATAATCGCCCGGGAACCTGTCATGGTGCTCACGGGGATGGGAGTCGCAACCCCACCGCCTTTCTCCTCGGAGTCACTGCCGTACTCGATAGACGTCTAGGGCCCAAACCCCAAACGCCCAGTGACTCCGAAGGGTGGCAAAAGTACTTACAAGAACTTACTTACAGCCTAAGTCATCAGTAGTCAATATAGCCAATAGCGCTTGTGTATTCTCAGTGGTCAATACAAACAAATATACTGTAAAACTTGGTTCGCATCGCCACGTTCATACCATTCACGTGGCTGAGATAAAGATGCTTCGGTGGATGTGCGGAGTAACGAGACTAGATAAAATACGCAATGAATATATTATTCGTGGTAGTCTCGCAGTACGCGATATCGCTGATAAGCTTCAGCAAAGTAGGCTTAGATGATTTGGACACGTGAAGCGGAGTCCTCCTAGTTACATCGGAAATGTGGCATTCGATCTGAACCTCCCTGGTTCCAAAAGAATAGGAAGACCAAAGCTGAGATGGACTGATTGTATTGCAAAAGATCTGCAGTTCTCCAGAGCAAACTGGAAAGCAAAGACAGGAAGAGCAGTCCCACTATCAGATTCGCAGTCCTTTCTTATGTTGTCCCTACTTCCTAGTTGCACATATAATTTCGATAAGTATATGAATAATACAAATAATAAATTAGCGCTCCTTTAAAATCCATTCACCTTCTAATATGTGAGTCATTTGGAAACGGGGAAAATTCTAATAAGCTCTTTAGATTCAACTTGGCATTTTTTTTCTATTCGTACAAACCCTCGTTAGAATTGTATTAAACAGGGTGAATTATGACCACCCCTGTAAATTGAACATAGGGCAGCTATGATTTAAAACAAAATAGTTTTTTTTTCGAAAGAATAAACAAACAAAATGTGAATTGAATTTGAATAATATTCAGTCTAAAACAAACAAAAGCATTATACTCGAAAAGTACTTCTATTAGCTCTTATTTGTTAGCTATATAATACGCGAGGGAATATACCTCAATATAAAGATCATTCAGGAAGAAATTGGATCAACTAAACTGTCATTAATATAGCTACTTCTGTAGATATTATATTCTCTTTCCCGACGAGCGCGATTAGTCGCTTATTTCCCAAAGGGACTTTTGAAGTAAAAAAATCAATAACATCTTTCCGTCCTTTCCGTTGCCTAATCTTTTTGATTCTTATTTATTGATAGTAATGGTTCGGCTCGGCTACTAACGTAACAAAACTCGTATTTACGGTTAAATCAGTACGAGGTCATAACCAATATTATATTTTAATACATATTTTTAAGGTGTTTGTGGTATTATAATACCATTAGTTATTTCTGAAATTAATTGCATAGGTACGTCGTAGCTTTCATTTTAGTAGCATACAAAAAAACATTTATCGTTATCGTTATGCTACAAAATTATATGTAAAACAATTTCAGAATATAATAAGAGAGTAATTATATACACCTGAATGAAGAGACGAGGTTATTAAATTGCAATATGATATGATAACATGTACTTAATAGAATTTAATATTTTTAATAAGGCGTGGATACAACAGCGATATATAATAAATCAGAATGTAAAGTCCTTTTTTCAGAAAGCATCGCTAACGGACTTTTCAAAAATAATATCCTGAGACAATCCACATACGGCCATCTGATCCCAAAATAAGCAGAGCTGGTATTATGGTTACCAGACAATTGAAACTTGTATATGTACTTATATACTTTTTTATACTTATAAAGCTAAATAATACCCAGAAACATGGTGGGAATCGAGCCCACAGCCTATTGGATTACGGCCAGAGTGATCCAACCACTAGAGCAACAGACAACGGTCATGTCAAATCAAAATGTATACAGTTTCAAATAATTGATTATTTGCATAGAAGCCGCACAGTGTAGTCGTGGGAGACCAATCGTATCTAATAAGGCTTCATTTCTACATTGCACAATTCAATCGTATTACCAGTAATTCAGTAAAGAGCTGGGTAATAGATAATTTATTAGGTGATAGGTGCTGTGTATAAGAGACCGTCAAGGAATCACCGTTTTGTCAGAAGATAAGATTAGTTTTTTTTATTTGGTGTAGGTACCTATTTAGATAAAAATTCTGTTCACCTGCGATCTGTAGACATGTGTGGGTGACGCTTTATAACTTATTGATTTTGACTTATTTGGAATTACATTTTAATAGCTGTGTTGTTATGATAAATAATTATATCAGTTGTAATAAGCTTACATTTGATAGATCAGGCGTATAGGGCGAAGATGCGATGCGGAGCAAGCATAAAACTAAATGATCTGTCGAGGTCGGGCTTACTCAGTATTTTTTTTATCTGAATTATTGACGTTGTTTCATTTCGCTTTGTTTGATGCAATGGGCGGCACGCTCCACACAAAAAGAAAACTGAGCTAGATATTTGTTTATCATCATCATAAATGAACATGATAATAAATGTCTACTAGATATTCATCGCTTGATACGTTTAACTTTTCGCGCAGTACGTTTTTTATGCTTTTGGAAATTGTCACGTAACGGTTGGTTTAAAGTAGGGTAGAGAGAACCCGGAGACCGCTACTAAGATAGGTAAGTAACTAAGGGGAAGTAGCAATAAAAGAATGAGAACTCAGGACTTACAATATAACTATAATTACAGATAAAAAAAACGTTACAGTTCTCTAAAGATAGTTACGCAGTTCGTTTCACCGGGTCGGGAACGCGGACACTTATTAGCGTAAGATCACGTAACTTGCTTGCAAAGATTCCTGGGCGCAGGGAAGCCTGGTGGCGTGCCAGATGGCACAACCGCAGCCAGGCCGTTGGACGCCGGCAGGTTTAGCACCGGCCACGACACTCAACCAGCAGGCTGGCCGATGAAAAAGGGGTGCGGGCGTCAGCACGCCACAGCAGCAGTACCCGTAGATATGTGGCCTCTGGCGTAGATAATGGCCGATTCCGGCTCAAGACCTGGTTAAGCTCGGCCTCCGGTCTTGCGACTCTAGGCTGTAGACCTTAGGCTTTCCACTCGTCTCCAGGCTCCAGCCCAAGCCTTCCGATCCAGGACTTCAGACCCTCGACTTCCAACCAAGTTTTCAGACTCACGTTTTATTTTCTTCTCTCCACTTGACAGCTCCTTGTCTAAATTTAAATTTTTAATTTGAATTAAAAGTAAATACAAATATTTATAAAAATGATGAGGTATGACAATGGAGGTTGATATATTATGAATGAAATGAGGTGATACACTACATTACCCCAAAAACCCAAAAAAAAATTTTTACATATGAACAATTTTGAGGTTTGTAATATCCTTGGCCCTTACATACATCAACTTTCAAAGTTCCACATACACTAGCACTTCCAGAGGGAGGGGATATGGTTCACGGCTATAAAGTCCTATGACGCATACTCCACAAGGTATATTACTGGACCACGTCCTCAATGACCTAAGGCTTGTTTAGAGTGTAGTCAGCCGCACCATGCGATTAAGACCCTGTAAACAAGAACAATTATATACAATAGACTCATAAGGCTTATTTAACGAGTTTGAGTACCGCTCGATTAGATTGTCTGAAAAGACTTCAGAATACAGACCTATCAGACACCATTCTTATTAAACCACAGTACCGTTATTCGAAGCTTATAATGAGAGCGGCACTTCCGGTTTCCCGTCATATTTCTTCCTATTGGTCTACTTCACTGTGATTTGATCGGACGTGACGTCATATTGCCAGGCGGGTGGGGGGAGCTGTTGTAAAACACGCTCACTCCATTCGTGTTCATTGGCGTCTTGTTTCCCGTCACGGACACCCGTCCGAGGCTACAATATACAGCTGTTTGTGGAATTTAAATTAAGTTCTAAATCTAAATAATTCCAAATATTGAATAACAATATTTGCTACAGATAGTTGAAGCCGAACAAAATGCACGTAAGTACAAAACATTTTTAACGGTGTTTGCCGTTCGTTTTGTTTGTGTGTTCCTAATGAAATGTTTTATACTATTGATAATGAAATGTTTTATACTATTAAATAGTGTGGTTTGAATATAGTGCAAGTAAATTGGGCTATGTTGGTCTAAAATTTGTATTAATCATTTTTCGTTTAGCCCATTGACAGTAATTTGTATATTTGAAAACTTTAAAAATTAATATTTAATACTTGTGCTGAATTGATATTTTTATTAAAGTTTAATGTGGGTAAGCTTATATGTACAATATTTCTAAGTAGATAAAGTAACACTTAGTAACGGACACATAAAAATGTAATATTACAAATTGTAATCTACCTGCAGTTTAAAACATTTGCAGAACTATTTTGTAGCCAAGTCCTACGATAATATAGTACATCTACCTGCAGTTTTAAGCATTTGCAGAATTATTTTGTAGACGAGTTCTACGATAATAATACATCTCTTACAGTTAGTTCTAAGCTTTTTTTTCAGAATGGATGGTCAATTTACAATAATACAATCTGAACAGTGAAACAGTGACATTAGTTGTACTTGAAGAAAAGGCGCTCAGGCGTTATCAATGTGGTGTGATAATTGGATAAATTCAGTAAACAAGTGAGTTTTGTTAATATATTACTTTGATTGTGCGGTATCTGTAAGTTCACGTGTGCTGACCAGTAAAACTATACTCATAGGGTAACCTAGGATTGGGAATTAAAAGCCTAGATACAGTACAAATGGAGTATTTAAGTCTTATAATTGTGGCCGCCACCTCAATTTTACAGACAAACCATTTGCGACCATATTATTTGTTGTATCTAACAAACACAAAAAAAAAAAACAAAAAATGCTGCTAAAATAGCAGGCAATGATATTATATACAATATCATTGTATCATTGCTTGCATGACAATATTTCGTAGTCTTCTTGTGTGGGCTATGTAGGTTCATTACTATTATAGTCTGTGAGCGGAAAGGTGGAAATATAACTGTTTCAAAGTTAATTGAAATACAATTACGGTTTTCTTTAAAATCTCTTAGAATTTTTTCAATAAGTTTGTGCGACGCATTATTGAGTATTGAGCAACGTAGAGATGCTATCATATTAACAAATCTGTTTGTCTTGGAGAAATCCAGTGCATGCGTACGCAACGCAGTAACTTTTAGTGACTAATACACAAAATTCACGTATATATATGGCAAGCCTCGTATGGTTACAATCAATATAAAGTACTATCTCATGGCACAAGTTGCCATCCATCGTTGCAGGATGGGTGCACAAATTATAAACCTCCCATCTCGGAGGCAGTACATGTACAGTTGCTCGTCGTAAAGCAAGCTCCTAGTTTCCAGATTTAATTTTGATAATCTTGTCAAAGCCTAAAAGATGTTGGCTGAAGTCTACTTCACCAGCATAGAGTACCATCGCGTGGTACGAGGTCTAATTTCTATTCTCCTTTGCATAACGCTTGCAAATATTATCGCCCACCCTCGCAGGATGGATATACAAATAATTAACCTCTCGCAGGATGGTATGTATCATCTTATGTATGTTGATCATGACCACGCACCTGATTCAGAATCAATTTTAACGATCTTGTCAGTCTGACCGTTGTTGGCTGACTTCTACTTCACCATCAGCATTAAGTACCATCACGTGGCATATTTTCTAGATTCATTTTAAATTGCATGGAGTTGCACAAACCACCACCCTCGCAGGGTGGTGCAGGGGCATATATGTATATATATATAAATATAAATAATAAAGCTCCATCCCGTGATACATAATGTATATAAGTATAGTTATTTATTTTATTTCTTAGTTGCTCATAAAGAGCATGTATCCGGTTCTTAAAATAAATTTTGATTTGTCAATTTGGAAGTGGTTTGGCTGAAGTCTATTTCACCATCAGTATATTGTCCTTCGCAAGGACTGCACATTTTATTACTCACCCTCGCAGGGTGGATACACAAAGATTTAACCTCCCTTGCAGGGACAATAACATGTATAGCTCGTGGAGAGAGCACGTACAGTGTCCGGTTTTTAGAATAAATTTTGATTTGTCAATTTGGAAGTGGTTGGCTGAAGGCTATTTCACCATCAGTATATTGTCCTTCGCAAGGACTGCACATTTTATTACTCACCCTCGCAGGGTGGATACACAAAGATTTAACCTCCCTTGCAGGGACAATAACATGTATAGCTCGTGGAGAGAGCACGTACAGTGTCCGGTTTTTAGAATAAATTTTGATTTGTCAATTTGGAAGTGGTTGGCTGAAGTCTATTTCACCATCAGTATATTCAGGAGTAGGAGTCAGATATGGTTTAATAATTAATTGTCCTTCGCAAGGACTGCATATTTTATTACTCACCCTCGCAGGGTGGATACACAAAGATTTAACCTCCCTCGCATGGACAGTAACATGTATAGCTCGTGGAGAGCACGTACCTAATTTTCAAAATCAATTTTGGCCTTGTCAGTCTGAAAGTTATTTTCTGAAGTCCATTTCATTATAATAATTTGACTGGCCCGTCGTTCTCATAGACACCCTGACTCCTACTCAGTGGTCGTGGGTTCGATTCCCACCAAGTTTGTTACTATTTATCGATATAATAGTTGTATGGTTGCCGTTGTGCAGACTGTATCTGATTTGGGATCGGATGGCCGTGTGTGGGTTGTCCCAGGATATTATTATTATAAGCATAGTGACATTGACGGTGTTTTTAGCAATTACGTACCTCCGCAGGGTACCCCAATAAGTAACAGTTCCCTGCAGGAGTGGTAACTGCATATTGCTCTTCGAGAGAGCCTGTTTTTCTGTTAAATTCAGCAGAGATATTAAGACATTAACAGTGTGTGTGCCTGGCACATCGTCTTATTAATAACCTTTTTCTGGGGAATTTGTTCTGACTATCACGCGCTCTCGTGGGGAGAGAATAGAGATTTACCTTTCAGAAGAAGGTTGCAGTTGCTATACAAAATTGCACGTACGTGATTCTATGAATCAATTATATATAAATATATAATTTTCATAACGCTGGCTTGCAGTCACGTCTTGGATCGTAATCATGGTCCCTTATTTTTACTGTCTTAAAATATCAGGACCAGTAGAGCGTAAACTGCTAATAGTTTATCAAAGTTTTGGATACAACATTTTAAGAAAGTTCTTCAAACAATGAATGGATATGATGTGGGGACATGTCCTTTATTTGAAGACCACCATTACTTTTTCTATACTATATCCCATTTCAAAGTTAAAATGTATGTACTCTTATAATTGGGAATTCTGGGGATCCATAATGATGGAATCATTCACGAGTTTCTATAAAAATATCAAACTCAATTCTGTGGGTGTAACCGGGTGTAAGTAACCAAGTTATGGCAAAAATGCATCGCCTGTATTATTAGCCAAAAGTAATGCAGTCCTCATTCACAATTGCGGAGAACAGGCGTATAATTGTACGAACTGTAATTGTTCTAATGAGAATAAAAGTTCTTTAACCCCATAATTTAACTTCCGATCAATGTCGGGAGTAAGAAAATATAAAGAAAGCAGTTGCATTGCAACCAAAAGAAATATTTGCAATCCTGCTTACTATCTCTTGTAATTTCGCATTTATTACAAAGTGACAACACAAGTTTCCTTTACAGAGGTAAGGGAAACTAGTATGCAGACAGGGGGTGGGACCAACCATTCACAGATGCTTATGAATATTATATTTTTCAATTAGTTCTTTAATACAAATCAAATTTTATTGATAATATTTTATACAATACCTTCTAGAGACAAATAGTAGGGTATATGGGGTACATAATATCCATAAATATTTAAGGTACTTTGGAGCAGAAAGACTACAAATCATCCTCCATGTATGATTATTCGAGTATTCAGTGAACATATACTAACTCGTATTGGCTCTGAAGTATTCTGGTATAGATTAAATATATATTTAATCGTATTGGCCCTGAATTATTTCGGAGAGCAGACTCTGTTCTTGAATGAGTTTTGAGTCAACTATTCATATGACACAACTTTTAAAGAGTCCCTAGAGTTTCCTAGTTTTCGCATACAGACAATAATCTTTCGTTCTGAAACTTAAAAATCGAACCAAATATTACATTAAAAATTCACGAAGTAGTTTGGAATCATGAGCTGGTCTTGATTTTCTAAACTAAATAAAAATAACGCGAAATATTGCCACATTTTTTGCTAGTTTATAGCGGATTCGAGCATCAATCATTGTTGTTTGGTATTATTATTGCCTAACTCTGACAATGTACAATACTGATCAGTCCAGTTACTTGCTTGTCAATTCTTAGCAACATGTTCTTAAATCGATTTTACTTATCCTTTACTCATCTATTTAGGATATGATTTAGTGAGCAATTTTCAAAGTAGCTTACTTCACATGTAGAACACATACATGCATATATATCAATGTATAGACGATTTAACATTTATAAAAAGACCCTGACTAATGACTAGAGTAATGCCTTAATAGAGTTAAGATAAAAATCCCATATAATTTATCTATTACTACACAAAGTGAAGTCTACCCTTCACACTGTTGCTTGCTGGATGCGAAAGATTATCACACTGCATAATAATTAGAGGTAAACATTGTAACATCACCTAGTACTCTGTAAAGCATAGTCGTGTCCAAGAAGTGCGTTAATCGGAAGGCCACGTACTGCAAAGTACACAACATCGCAGTACCTGGCATTGAGTGTTTAATTGATGGGTCAAAAAGACTAAAATCACGAACATAATTTAGCTTAATTAATTACCTATCATGCATCACAGGCGTAGTGGTTTTTAATAACAGCTAGCACATTGAAATTGGAGATTTTTAATACATTTTAAACTGTATTATAAAGGCGAAGTCAAAAACACATCGCAGGAAAAAAAAAAAAAAAAAAAAGTACTTTTGTACTGGATTGTTTAACAAAACACAATGAATAATTGCCATAATATTGATTTTAATGGCTTATACAGTTCTATTCTCCTTCTCTTCTCTATCTCTGCTACTCGTTTCTAAAAGAAATTATTAGCATATACAAATATATATATAAGAATGCAATCTATTGAATTTTTATTTAAAATTCATACTTGGATATTTAAAATACATCCGTAAATCACATTGGCGTCATTAATCTACTGATATTACCAGGCGATAACAAACACGTCTCATTATAAGCTTCGAATAACGGTACTGTGGTTTAATAGCAGCGTTTTCCCTGAAAGAAAACGCATATTAAACTACTTACCTTATTCGAAGCTTACTTTTTAAACCTGCCTGGTATTTCTTCGACACAATGAACACGAATGGAGTGAGCGTGTTTTACAACAGCTCCCCCCACCCGCCTGGCAATATGACGTCACGTCCGATCAAATCACAGTGAAGTAGACCAATAGGAAGAAATATGACGGGAAACCGGAAGTGCCGCTCTCATTATAAGCTTCGAATAAGGTAAGTAGTTTAATATGCGTTTTCTTTCAGGGAAAACGCTGCTATTTCTGACTAAGAAGTAAGATAATTATAATACAGCAAACACATATGGCTTATTTACCGAGTTGTGTGCACCGCTCGGTGAAGGGAATGATGATAGCGGAAGTGAATAAAAAAAATAAGCCAAAAGAAGTTAAGAAACAAGGAAATGGAAGGTGCAAAATGAGGCGAGTGATATAACAATAGGATAACAGAACAGAACAAAGAAACATAAAAGAAAACATAAAGAAAAGAAAAAGAAGCTAAAATATAAATTAAACGAGTAAAATAATAAATATAAAAGAAAACAATCAGAAAAACAATATATATAGAGTCTAGAGCCGAGGAGGATACAGTATTGTTAGTTAAGTCTTTAATGTGCCACTTCCCATCAGGTACATTTATTTAATTTTGTGTGAGTCGTAGCCTTTATAGATAAAATAATTTAGAAGAGAATAATTTAGAAAAATAAGAGTTTATAAATATATAAAGGGAATTAGTAAACCTATGATCGTAGCGAAATAGCTAGGCCACAAGACCTAAAAGAAATGAGGGAGAATGAAGAATGATTAAGATAACTAAGTTAAGATTAAGAATAGAGTAAGTTAAGATTAAAGTTAGAAATTAGAGATAAGAGGTTAAAGATAAAAGATAAAAGATGATACTAAAGAAAAAAAAATATTCTTTTGTTTTTAAGAAAACAAAAGAAAATTTTCTAATAATAATGAAATAATGATGAAAATAATACTAGAGAAACTACGCTATGCTACGATGCATAGGTTTAGATTAAGAAGAAAAATAAAGAAGCAGAAAGTATGCCCTGGGATGCCTTGTCCAGTTGTACGTTTGTTCAGCAACGGGTTCAGGGAGTTCAGGAATTTCAGCATGTTCAGGAGTTCAAGTAGTCTGGAAAACAAAAAAATATATTAATAACAGAACGTACAGGACAGGCTACGACGTCAGCAGAATTATTATATTAGATTTATATTAAAAGATAAATATTCTATATAAGTAGGCCAAAATATAAAGAGAACTACGGTGTTCTTTTAGAATTTTGAGAAAGCACTAAAGAATAATATTCCATATAAGCACGCCAAATTATAAACGGAACGACGGTGTTCTTTTAGAATTTTGAGAAAGGGGGGGGGGGTTCTTAATAGTTGGGCGCCAAATGTGACGTAACGGTTGGTTTAAAGTAGGGTAGAGAGAACCCGGAGACCGCTACTAAGATAGGTAAGTAACTAAGGGGAAGTAGCAATAAAAGAATGAGAACTCAGGACTTACAATATAACTATAATTACAGATAAAAAGAACGTTACAGTTCTCTAAAGATAGTTACGCAGTTCGTTTCACCGGGTCGGGAACGCGGACACTTATTAGCGTAAGATCACGTAACTTGCTTGCAAAGATTCCTGGGCGCAGGGAAGCCTGGTGGCGTGCCAGATGGCACAACCGCAGCCAGGCCGTTGGACGCCGGCAGGTTTAGCACCGGCCACGACACTCAACCAGCAGGCTGGCCGATGAAAAAGGGGTGCGGGCGTCAGCACGCCACAGCAGCAGTACCCGTAGATATGTGGCCTCTGGCGTAGATAATGGCCGATTCCGGCTCAAGACCTGGTTAAGCTCGGCCTCCGGTCTTGCGACTCTAGGCTGTAGACCTTAGGCTTTCCACTCGTCTCCAGGCTCCAGCCCAAGCCTTCCGATCCAGGACTTCAGACCCTCGACTTCCAACCAAGTTTTCAGACTCACGATGATGATAGTTTATTCGTCCATATACAGGACAGGCGAAGGAATTTCTCCATACTGCCAAATCTCAGACTCACGTTTTATTTTCCTCTCTCCACTTGACAGCTCCTTGTCTAAATTTAAATTTTTAATTTGAATTAAAAGTAAATACAAATATTTATAAAAATGATGAGGTATGACAATGGAGGTTGATATATTATGAATGAAATGAGGTGATACACTACAAAATTCTCACATATCTTATTTCAAAGTTTTGTAGTCTAACATGAACTTAGATTTTATATGTATTTATTAAGCTTTTAAGCGTAATCATAATCTTGTTTTGTGGTTTGATTCTGACTTTTATTAATAATCCATTTTGTTGTCAATATAATGAAGCCGGTTAAAAACTAGTGCATGACGAATACCACCACCACTAAATACCACTACAGGCAAAACACACAACCCTGTGTCATTAAAGTACTGGACAATAAAATTATTGCCGGTACAGTGACACCTACACTGAACTCCTCGCTCTGCTCTATCTCTTATCCATTTTAAACCTACCATGTCGATAAATAATAGTAGTTTATGCACCAAGGGAATAAAGTAGTGTCTTACGTCGCGGGCGTTAAATTGGATCGCGAGCATAACGAAGGATTCTAGCAACTCTCGAGCGTAGCGAGGGAGTATATAGTTAACTCCCTCGCTACGCTCGGGAGTTAATACTACAATCCTGAGTACAGCGAGGGATTTAAGCTCGCCCAAGACAAAGACACCTTTATCCCCGAGGAGAATATACTACTTTTCACACCTACTGCGAGGTAATAAAATACAAATATTTCTAGAATTAAAATAATAATAATATCTTGGGACAATCCACACACGGTCATCTGATTCCAAACTAGGCAGAGCCTGTACTATGGAAACCAGACATCTATTAGTTAAGAGATACAGACGATAATAATTAAATATTTAAATAACACCCAGACGCTTGGTGGGAATTGAACCCACGACCCATCGGGTAGCGGCCAGGGTGTCTAACCACTAGACCAACGAGACTGTTTTTTTTTTTTTTTTGGGAATGATAGACGCTGTTAACCGCAGATGGCTATTGCAGCTTCACCGGACAATAGGAGGCGAGCGCTTGAAGCGCTCTAGCCTTTACGGCAGAAGTAGCGACGAACACAAGGGCACCTCAGGGAGGCACGGCCTCGGCTTGGGCTGTCGCTTAAGAGAGGGCTGAGTTTACCACCGGTTCACAACGCGCCCCCACTGAGAAGAACCGGCAAGAAAATCAGTGGGGTGATGCACGTCGTTCCGGTCGCATACGTACGACCCTTCGGCCTCGCCGGCGAGACCGGTGTCTGATAGCTAGTGAAGCATACGGTTGTCGGGGAGGGGTCGGCGCATCCCGGTCCAATAGGACCGTCATGGGGTCAGGAGGGTCGAGCAGTACGTGCCGTGGTCTGCGGCGCGAGTCAGAAGGACTAGCGGCGTAATCGGCGGCGGCGCGGATTAAACTGTTCGCGTGACGGGACGCGGATTCAAAGTAGCGTTTCGACGCTTCTTTGAGGAACTTACGAAGGGGATCTAATTTGAAATCGGAATGCAGATCTACGTTCCGCATGTACCACGGGGCACCGACGCCGCGACGGAGGAAACGATTCTGGATAACCTGGAGGCTATCGATACGGGTGCGGGCGGCGTGTGCGAAAACTACACTCGCGTAAGTCATGATAGGGCGAATGCAAGCTTTGTATAATGTCAACTTATTTCTAAGCGACATTTTACTCCGCTTGCAGAGAAGGGGATACAGGCGACCTAATACGAAAGCCGCTCGATTGCGGACGGACCTAATGTGCGGGCCGAAAGTCATGCGGGAGTCCAAGGTGACTCCGAGGTACTTAACCTTCCTAGTCCAAGGGATAGGGCGATTGAATAGGGATATTGGGACTAGTCGTCTGTTGGGCCGAAGGCTCCGCGCGGAGAACATATTGGCGGGTCCCCGGGAGAAGACCACCGCGGCACTCTTCTCCGGGTTCACCTCTATGCGCCACGTACGGAACCATTGACCCAGGGCGTCGACTGCGGCTTGAAGAGCACGCGTCAAATAGGACATGTTCCTATGGGAATAATAGAGAGCGGTGTCATCCGCGTAAAGGGCGAGTTGGACTCTGCTCGAACGAGGAATGTCGTTCGTGAACAGGCTGAACAAGAGGGGAGAGAGCACGGAGCCCTGAGGGACTCCGGCCTGTATAGGATGGGGTGAAGAAAACGTACCTTCGACCCGGTATCGAAAGGTACGATTCGAGAGAAAGTCTCGTATGATGAGTACGAGCCTATCGGGGACTCCTAACTGGAAGAGCTTGTATATCAAGCCGTTGTGCCAGACCTTGTCGAAGGCCTTGGCAACATCGAAGAATAGGGCGCCTGTGTAGACGGGCTTGGGCTGGTTGAGCCCGGTCAGGATGTGCTCCGTGAGGCGGTGCACCTGGTGGACGCAAGAGTGTCTGGTTCGAAAGCCAAACTGCTCGTCAATAAGGATATTATTAGAACTGACAAAGTCTTTGAGTCTCGCTAATAGCAAGCGCTCATAGAGTTTGCCGAGAGACTTGAGAAGACTGATAGGCCGGTAGCTCGCAGGGCTGCTGCGAGGCTTACCCGGCTTAGGGATACCTACTACATCCGCGTCTTTCCATTCGGCAGGAAAGACGCAGTGGGACATGGCTGCGTTGAAGATAGTCACTAAAAGACATATCAGATGGACAGGGAGAACCTTGAGAACGCGATTTGAGATGCCGTCGGAGCCCGGTGCTTTCTTCGGCTTAAGGCCTTTGATCAGGTCTTCCACCTCGGTTTGCGTGACCGGGGAGAGGGATTCGGTGGGAGGGAGTGAGGACCTGCGCTCTACTTCCCTATCCACAAGATCGAGGTGCGCCGGATCGACGGGAGCGCCCCCCCCCCCCCCCCAACGAGACTGTCAATAATTAACGCGTTAACATCTATTTTTTTCTTTTCTAGGACATTGGGTTCTGCCTTTGAGTATTTATTTCTGCTCGTCGCGCCCGATTCGACTTTCAAATGTTTTTTTTTTCGTGCAGATCTCTGCTTAGAGTAGTATTTATTCTTTGATTATATATACGTCTAGATAGCGTGTTCGATGTTCAAACACTTGACAATTTCAAGTACACCAAAATATCAAATTGGTATACTTGGTTGTTTAGTATCACTTGAACTGTACCGATGGTTTGTGCTCGCAAAAAAAACATTATGCCGAATTGTGTAATAAAATCGTGAAAACATTAACTAAGTAAAATTAATAAAGATCCTAACTTAATTTTCCATTCCTTAAGATTCTGTGAAGGATTATTATAAAAACTCGATTGTTTTTTAAGACAATTTGTACATTGTCCGACTAGACAGAATTTTATTTTTATTGTTTTTTATATTTTTATTTTTTATTTTATTATTATTATTTTTATTGTATTTTTTTTATTGTATGTATTTTTTTCTATTTTATTTTGACATCAAACAGCTTTACATTATATTTAAAAAAAAAAGGAATTACACATTTACACAAAACATATCAATGCATAGCCCACAACGCTATAGCTATTTATGGGAAAAATATTTATAACTGGAAATCCCCAAACACGCACACAACCACAGATGACGCGAGTGTACAACGAGGCCTGCACGTAACGTTACAAGACTAATAGCTACCTAGACGTATATATAATCAAAGTATTTATTATACCTGTGGTAAAAGTGTTGAAGAATTTTCGTTTGTCGTTCGAAATTCAAACACATTATTACCCAAGGGAGTTTAGTACAACATTATTACCCGGCTAGACTACAGGAATATAATGAGGTACTTTATGTCATCTTTATATGACCAATAATGCAACATTATCGAGCAGGTGGTGTGAAAAATTATTTTTCTGTATAAAGATGACATAAAGTACCTCATTATATTCCTGTAGTCTAGCCGGGTAATAATGTTGTACTAAACTCCCTAGCAGGGTTGCCAGATATCAGCTAACTCAATTCGCCTAATTTTGCCTCCCGAGTAGCCTAAATCGCCTAATATTTTTTGCCAAATTTGACAAATAGCCTAATTCACCTAACATTTCGAGCTAAGTATATTTAACTCAAAAAAAGTACCGGTCAAGTGCGAGTCGGTCTCGCGCACCGAGGGTTCCATACCATCTTTGGACGTATTAAAGTAATTTTACTATTCATGTAAAACCTCGGATAGCAAAAGAAACCAAACCGCAAAACTAAGTTTGTTTGTCGAGGTTTTTTTAGGATAACTTTAAAACTATACTATTTAGAAAGATTATTTTTCATGTAAAATATAGATAAACATGTACTACCCATAATTATTTCAGATTTTTCGTTCCACAAACTTCGGAGATAAGGGGGGAACGGTTTTTTTTTGACATTTTTGATTATCAGCCAAAAACTACGTGACATAAACCAAAATAAAAATCTGTTTTGAGATGTACAAATAAAGCCCTTTCATAAATACCACTCGATATAGTAGTGTCTCACTTTGAAACTTTGATGACCCATTTCGACTACCATTAAAAAAAAAAAAGAAATAAAAGCTTGTAAAAAAAATTCATTTTCGGTAAGGTTGGGTAAGTAAGATCTAAAACTATTCCAAATTTCAAATTGATAGCATTAGTGGTTCCTGAAATATATAGGCGTGACAGACAGACAGACCGACGAAGTCTCACCATAGGGGTTCCTTTTTTACCTTTTAGGTATGGAACCCTAAGAGAGAAAGAGACTGAGACTGTTCGTCTCTTTCGGTCTCTTTCATACAGCTAGTTTGAATGAGTAACTTATATTGACACAAGCCCTTATACAGTGGCTTGTGTCAAATTTAAGTGCGGGCAAGGCGGAATAATTCCGAGGTGACTACTCACAAATCAAATTTTCTCCTTTTTTTTTAACATTTCGGGCACTTTGCACCTCGCTCATTTAAAGAACATAACTACTCAGACTTCTTTCCGTGACGAAAGAACGTTGGACGTGCATAATACGTTTCGTCAAAGCATACAATTATCAAGAAATTTTTTAATAAATTTTGGGTAATCCTGAAGTAGCCTAAAGCGCCCTTTTCTTTTTTCCAGGTAGCCTAAATGGCTACTGGTAGCCGATTGAATTTTTTGGTCGCCATTGGACCCCCCGAAGTAGCCTAAATGGCGATAAATCGCCTAATCTGGCAGCCCTGCTCCCTAGGGTAATAATGTGATTTGTTTTTTTCTTGTCCCTTAGTTCTCCCTAATTGGGAAGGCAAAAGGTTCTAGCTCATACAGCCTCGTCATAAGTAATCTCGTAATAAATCAATTTGTAGCTTGTAATTAAGCCAATTCTTCATTAAATTGCTGTCATTTTCCATTCATGTTTTCAGGCAGAAGCCAATTCTTCATTAAAATGTAATTTGAATTACGAACGTCAAATATTTTTTTACCACGGAGACTCTTTACAGTAGGTATATAAACCATTCTCTCTAAGCAGAGGCTTGCACGAAACAATACATTTGAAAATCGAACCGAGCGCCAGGAGCCGAATTGGAGCCGAACCTTGTTCTAGGTTCTAGAAAAGAAAAAAAATTGATAAAAAGAAGACGCTAACGCTGTTGATATTATTTTAATTCTAGAAGTTTTGTATTTTACTGTCTCGCCTCGCAGTAGGTGTGGGCGCGAACGCTGGAAATCGGTGTGTTGATATTATTTTATTTCTAGCGGTACGTATTTAATAATAATAATAAATACACTTCATTGTACCATTGAGATTTTACACCAAAAATTACATGTTGAACAATACGTTGATGATATAAAAAGGTGGCCTTATCGCTAAAAAGCAATCTCTTCCAGATCACCTAAGCAATCTCTTCCTAGTACTTGTATTTCATTACCTCGCAGTAGGTGTGAAAAGTAGTATATTCTCTTCGGGGATAAAGGTGTCTTTGTCTTGGGCGAGCTTGAATCTCTCGCTGTACTCAGGATTCTAGTATTAGCTTTTTCATGAATTTAAATAAACAAAACACTTTTTTTTAAATAACATTAGTATATCATCATTATTGGTATAATAATAAAGCCTAATTTTAATTTAAAAACAATAAATTGATTATTTGTGGAATTTTTATTTATTTATTTATTCTTTATGCACAAAAACAGTGCATAGGTTAATTAATAGGCAATTAACTATTATTATTTTAGGAAATTAGCACTGTAATTTGAAATAAAATATTATTATGCATATTATATTCATTACATGCTCGAAAATTAACAAGTTAGTCATTTGTCATTTACCATATAAATGGTTATTGTAATGTTGTAACGGACATTATTTGACGTCTTATAAAAAAAATTCGGTACGTGGTCCCTTAGAAGTAAAAAATAAGTAAGATACTCGTACATTGAGGTATTAAGTGTGAGGTATTAATGTTTAAATTAATCATGTAGTTGCTTTGCATCACTAGGTTGGATGTAGCGTGCCTAAATTCAATACATAAAGCAAGTGTTATTGTATCGAGAACGGGCCACGAAATAACCCTGTCACTTGCAATATATTGAAAGTTCAAACCATATTCAGAACATGTTCCATTTTATTTTCATCGAGTGACCGGCTGAAATTTCAATTGCTTTTTCACGCAATTCAATTATTCCATAAGCCATACCTGTCGATTTTTCGGGGATTTAATTTTAAATAACTGTACGGCAGAAAGCAGAGCTCTATTTAGTCAGAGATAGAGCAACGAGGACTGTTGTAGGTTTTAGTACGGTCGATCTATTTCGTATCTAGCGGAGTGTGTTCTTTGAAGTGAGGTTAACGTTTGTTGTTCATTGAACGCAAACAATCCACTGAAATCGGACTGGCATCTCTATTTCCAACTATTCACTACAAAGTTGTTGTTTATTGAATTTACAAAATGTTCAATTAAGATTCGTACGCAAAATATTTGCGCGCATTGTCGTGGAGTTGCAGAAACCAGCCCGTTCTACCTATTGGTATTCAAATATGGTACGAAATCTGCTGAGACAATCCTTCATTGGCTTGAGATTGACCATCTGATTCTTGATTGCCTCCAGTTCCTTTTCCGAAGACAGACAGAAAATTTAGTCGGCCATGATAAACATATGTTATAGTGTCTAATATTGTGTTTTGAATTGTTTTTAAGTTCCTTAGTACGTTGCCTGTTGCTATAGCTGCTAAGCTAAAATCATTCATGTTTAGAATCATCATCATCACCAGCCGGAAGACGTCCACGTGAACATAGGCCTCCCCCTTGGAACGCCACAATGAACGACAATTGGCGATTTGCATCCACCGGTTACCTGCGACGCGCACAATGTCGCCTGTCCACCTAGTGGGAGGCCTACCTACGCTGCGTCTTCCGGTTCGTTGCCGCCACTCGAGAACCTTTCTTCCCCAATGGTTGTCGGTTCTTCGAGCGATTTGGCCTGCCCATTGCCACTTCAACTTGCTGATTCTGAGTTATAGTTAACTTATCTTTCTGTAATTCATGAGACCGATAATATCCTTGTTATTTCCCTGGGGTGGTAAGGTAAGGTAAAACTGAAATAATGAGATCCCGACTCTCTTAAATATCTTCATACCTATTTAGGATTTTATCGTCTGAACGCACGCTTTAATAGCATTTACATGTTCCCTAACTTCATGTATAAGTAAACTCACGCCTCAATGTGCTATTACATTCGAGTCGCTATGAGATTTTATTGTTTTAATTCTTATATTGTTAGAGTTTTTATTTCTAAATTTTAATTGTGCAAAGTATATTCGACTTGGTGTAAACTGTATAGTAATTATTCATTAAATAAATAAATAAATGAGTAGTCCAGAATGCTGTTTTCATCATTGTTGTAATTGGAAGACTTGTTGATCACCTACGCGGCTTTCTACTGTATACCTGAAAAAGGAATAATTAGAAAAAAATGTTTTCTCAAAATAAAGTCACTTATGACTTGACGTGTCACAATCCCAATGCCGAGCTGTAGTAGGTAGGTACGACTACGATAGAATGTGACTAAAACACGATGTAGCGTAGCTTTTTATGCGTAAGCAGGATGCGGTTTGTATGCTCGTAAAAAAAAACCGTACAACATTTTTTCAGTTGTAGTGCGGTTTAAAAGAACGGTACTTACACGAAGCTTTCGTCATATTTCTTAATTAGAGACGCGGCTACTACGGTTATAATACCCATTCTCCTGTTCTACCAACGTAATAGCGTGGGAACTTTTGATAGATGCATGCCTATTTTGGAAATCTAGTAACACAATACGCTACTCATTTTAACATAAGTGGGCAATGTGACGATCCTGTGGTAGAGCAATTTGCTAGTCCCTAACATTGGTTAACTATTGTAGGGTTGGCGGTTCTCAGTCTAACACAAGTATATTGTATAAATTATATATAGTATGTTTTATATTTTATAAATTATATTACTTTAATTTTGTATTAGCTTAAACAGTAAAAGTATTTAAATGGAAGACCAAATTAATTACTTGTTCAAAGTTACTTACTGCCACATTTCATAATACTAGATTAATTTTTTTCCTGGTAATCTAAGTTCTCAAACATCTTTCAAGTTGGAGTTGTGTTCAAAATACGCCGCATCGCTTTTCTTGAAAAGGTGTTGTTATATCTAGTACGTATTTTAGCATTATATACCTACATGGGATGTTGAGAATAATGATTGGTAACAGATTTTCTAATTAAATTCATTTTTAACCGACTTCAAAAAAGGAGGAGGTTCTCAATTCGTCTGTATATATATTTTTTTTTTTTATATATGTTCGCGCATAACTCTGTCAATTATGAACCGATTTGAAAAAATCTTTCTTCCACCCATTCTTCAATCCATTGATTGGGTCCCATAAAAAAAATTATTGCGTAGTAATAAGTAGTTCCTGAAAAACAAGAATGGTGACTGCGCACTGAGAGCTGCAGGAAAGCCTATATCGATGACTTTATGTCGCTTTTTAAGGACAAAAATGGTCATAACTCTGGCAAATATTTACCAATTTCAATGATTCTTTTTTTATTCGAAAGAAGAAACCACTTTATTAAATCTGTATGAATTTTATTACAACCGGATAAGAACTTCCTGAAGGAACATGAACGATGTGGAGGAATTTATCTGGTAAAAACCATAAAACTGATGTTCTCCATTACATTGCTCTGACAATTATGAACCGATTGCGATGATTCTTTTTTTATTCGAGAGAGTAAACTACTATGATGATTCCATGCAAATTTCATTACGACCGGATAAATAGGTTCTGAGTTTCTGAAGAAATATGAATTATGTAAAACTATGTAGACGATAATGTGATCATAACCTATCTAGATAATTTTACGGTTTTCGATGGTTCAATCTTTATATATGAAAATATCACTAAAAAGTTTAAAATAAAATCTTTTTAAAAAAAAATTGAACCGACTTCAATATCACTGAAAAGTATAAAATAATTTAAATATTATTGAAGTTGGTGCCAAATATACACAGCCGGTAAGGTAACACCAACTTCAATAATATTTAAATTATTTTATACTTTTCAGTGATATTGAAGTCGGTTCAATTTTTTTTTTAAAAGATTTTATTCGTTATTAGCTCGATTATATGTAAAGAGACGCTTAATTTAATGCCATTATTACAAATACTTACTACTTCTAATATAAATTCCATTTTATTCAGGTATGACGGATTTTCAAGTTTCGGATTAAGAATAATTGTTTCACGATTGTAATTGAGTTTCAAACTTAGTAAGGGTTGCCAGCATTTAATAGGCGCCTCTCTGATTGAATCTAATTTATCTAAGCTTTAGATGTTGTGGTTGAATGAGATGTAGATGCGCCTTCATGATAAATGTGGGCCTATCGATGAGATTGTTGGCAAAAATATGTTAAAAATATGTGAGTACCTAGTATCAAGACATTATTTCCTTATTATTATTGATAAATCATAAGATTACTAGAACTATCTAGTAAATTAACCGAGTCATCATGTAAAACGTACAATAAAATTGGTGTTGCCACGGGGCAGGCCTAGGAAGCAATAGCGTAAAGACTTAAATGCATTCCACAGGGATTTACTTATAAGGGGTTGTCCATTAATCACGTGATGTTTTTTGACAACTTTTTTTACCCCTCCCCCCTCCTGGTGATATGTGGTGATGTTTTAAACTACCCCCCCCCCTACTCAAAATCACGTGTATTTTTTTGTAAGTACAAACTATATTGAAATTTCCGGAATATTATCTTTAAATACAGGTAACACTGATTAAATGTTGAAGGGGAACTCGTTGCCGGCAACGGTGAGTCAAGACCACGTGCCGCTGTTTGGTTTAGAAATCGTGCATTCAACGAAAAATAAATACACGTGATGTCTCATTATATCCCTCCCTCCCCCTGGTGATATTGCGTGATTTTTTTCAGAACCCCTCCCCCCCTTTCGGGTATCACGTGATTAATGGATGCCCCTAAGGTCTAAATACATTAAAATGGATTTGGGACTAGAAAGATTGAAGAAATGCGGAATTTTGTCAAAGGTTAAATCTTACTGTAGTCTAAAAACTAAGGTTCCAGAAAAAAAAACATAATTAATATACTGTTTTGTGTCACTAAGTATTTTATGAGTTTTATTTGTGATGGTTGTTATGCTTTTATAAATAACAACGTTTTTTATTTTATTTAACCGTCTGCTGGTGATGTGAATATTGGAACAATATCTATACTTACTTAAAATTTAATTTTTAGTAGACTTACTATTTGTGCTGCAATTAATGCTATGCAGTTTAAGGCTCTTCATTATAAAACCAATTACTTTGTAGTTACTCATTAGACAGACGATCTGATTACGGCGGCAGTGATTGAACGTGCTATCTGTAATTCAAGATAAGCGTAAGCTTTTTCAAGTCTAGACTTGGCAGGACTCATGAAATGGAGCCATAATTAAGGGTATTGCCCGTCCACTATTATGTTGTATCCACTAACTGGGTCAAATTGCTAATTTTTCGGCACCAGCCGTTAAGCATATTGTCGACCTCTGTTAAATATTATACGTACCTACTACCTAAGGATCAAAATAAAAATCATCATACTTCGAGACCTATGTATCATAAAGTTTTATACGATTATGTTTACAATACCGTCGTGCGATAGTCGAGTAGCTCAACCCCAAATTGCCATTGAGCCGTGTGCGGTAACATGTCACCCTGTAACACGGCTATTTTTAACGCCAACGAGCTATAATAAGCGTCGGAGACCACGCCTGACAATGGAAATCCCCAGACAGCATTCAGCTCGAAAACTAGTGATGTATAATGCGCTGATTGTCAAATATTTGATGGTGTCACTCGACGCTTTTAATATTCGCCTATTTTATTCCAACCTTACAATAGCTAACTTTGATCTACGGGAGAGTGCAATCAAATATTTATCAACTACAAATGTATATTTTTGTAACTAGCATTTACATTCTGAATGTTTTGAATGCTTTTCAGCAGTTACGGTCAGAGTAGCACAGAGGCACATACATAGTTCTAACGATTCGATTGATTATGTCTTGATTCTCTCGAAAAACATAAGATCAATTAGATCATAAATAATTTTTAAAGTTCTGATTAAGTAATTATACATTTTTTATTATATTCCCGAGTAAGATAGGTATATGCGGTAGTAGTAGGCTACCGAAAATAGTCACCTAGTCGGTTGATTGCGTGACCGAGTCCCTTTGCTCTTTCCCCTCTCCCCAAATTGAGTTTGTTTTGTCCACGACCAATGCCAAACTATGTAATTAAGCAAGTATTATTAGTTCCGTCAGTTGGCATTCACACGTACCTACTATTTATAATTATCTAAGCCTATGGTTAAACATGTAGGCTAATTTAATTTAGTGGAATCTTTAAAAACGATGTAGTCTTTATTCCACAATAACCTCGTTCTTCGAAGAATAGTGAAGCCTGTTGTAGAGGTAGCGCGTCTTATGTTCAGTTCCATGTACCAGGCCAGTTGCATGTTCATGTGCAGTTGGTGGTTCAGTCCAGTTGCAGCACCTGTGGATGGTAGATTTTTTCTTCTTTCCTCAGCCTTGTCAAAACCCTCCTCGTCACCCTAGTCCATAAAGGACTCGTTGGGACTTTGCGGAAGCTTGAAACTTGATAAGAACTCAACTTCTTCTCTTGCAGTTTCAGTCGCTTCGACAGCGGTGGCCACGTGAGCATGTTTAGGAGTTGCGTGCACCGTTCCTGTGAGATTAAAGAGAGAGCGACAAGGTGCAATATATCGCGCAGGAATAGGTACAACAGCCGGTGACCCAAAGTGCCAGGGCGGCGAATGCATTTCGCGACGCCTGTTAGAAGACTCGTGCGACCTACTTTCTGAAACAGTTTCAAACAAGGAAGCTACTTTGGATCGTAACTCATTGTCATTTCAGAATTCAGATGTTTCTAACCTGGATTTTGGCCAAGCAGGATTTCGGTGCTGCGATGGCATCAAGCAGCCAAGTGACGTCGACCAAGTCAAAAGTGATGCTTGTTGCAACCCCCTTGCCAAAAAAGCCGGTGTATTCTCCGGATTTCCTCGAGAAGTGCCATGGATGAAGTCATGAAGATCGCTTACTCCTTTCATTCTTCCTGAGGGTTGGCATTCGGTTAGCTCTCACCCCATTCATTCATCCTGCGGAACGAGATTCGGTTAGCCCTTATCCTCTTTATCTCCTGCGGAACGGCATCAAGTCGACTCTCATGGACTCTCGCCCTTTTGATCCCTTCTGGGGCGCGGCATCCAATCGGCCTGGCCCAGGATTTGGTACTGCGGCCTCTGGCGTTGCAGATCTCTCTAACCTTAAAGTTTGTCAGATTTGCAATGTGTAAAATTATTCATCGTGGTGTTTGGGGTGTTGGATGAAAGCCAACAGTTCTTGGCTATGAGTTTTTCGTAATTCGTAGTGATGGTTGCATGCAGCAGCAATAATCGAGCTGTTCGAGCTTAATTAATTGGTTTTCTATGCGTCGTTACAGGACGTATATAATTACAATAAAAAAAAACAGAGGATGTGTGTGTCGTGTAATAAATATTGGGAACAGCGTCAACGTCTGCTCAAAAAAATTAAGTTAGGTACATGACTAAGGGATTACTCTATCTGAATCACAAGAACGTAAGCTGCAGTGAACATTGGTGCTCTATAGAAAGTCGATGTATTGGTGACTGAGGAGACAGAGAGCATTTTGCAACTGCAACCAATTTGCTGGCATCGTAACGATTTCTATGTTGCTAATAAATAAGCCTGCTTTACGATCCATGACTGCATTGTTACTGGAATTGCAGTTAATCACGAGCTAATATTTATATGAAAAAATAGTCTTCGTAAGTCGTATAGTAACGTTTTATCACAACTGAATGAAATTGGTTTTGAAGAAAAATAATGTTTGGTAGCGTTTACTAGAAAATGTAAATGCAATTTTATCGTGCAAGCCATCGTCTGTAGACTTAAGAAATCTGATCTTCTGTGACTTGCTGATAGCCCGGTGTTTTCATTTACATGACAAAGAGAGTTTTATATTAGATTGGAGTTGTGATACGGATTAGCTAGATTGCGAATAGGTAGGTTATTAAATACGCAGACTAAAAAAAATTTAACATCCTGATAGAATAGACCTCTTTAGCGTAAACGATTAATCTACCTTCGGAAGGCGTTGTTTTAAAGTTGTACTGGATCATATTCTAAGATTAAAGCATTGATATTAGTTGCCCTATGAATGCAAATATCTAATTATGTTCCCCGTGGCGTGACAAAGGGGAGGCCTATGTTTAGTAGTGAACGCCTTCCGGCTTATGATGATGATGATTAGTTAGAGTAGTTAGTAGATGTGATAAGAGATCTATTAAGAGTCGCTATATTATTTATTACTATTATTTATTACTCTTTGCTGTGCTGTAAACCGAGAAGCCCAGAGTCGTTATTTTCGTTGCCAGTAACGTGATTCCTTCTGAATAATAATCAACCGAGTTTTACCCTCCACGATGGTGTCAACGTCTACCTTCACGGCTTGATTATTTATGCATTTATTTAAAAAGCTTGACACGACGAAGCCGGTATTCGGGATTTAATTAGCTACTATCCAACGTGAAAAGAACCTACATGGGTGGTACCTCTATCATAGATTTAGATTTTTTTCTCTTAAACTCTACATCTATGACTGTATAGGTCATAGATGTAGATTGTAAGTAAACAAAACGTACATGCATAAGTGGGAAAGAACCCCGTTTATCCACTTAGGTTTTTAATACGATTTTTTTTAGCTACTGATTTTTAGCAATTAAGAGTTATGTATGGCACTCCATAGTACACCTCTCTTCCTAGTAGGTATACTTACTAGGATCGAAATTGAATCTTCTATTTCCCAGGTATGTGATAGGTACTGTGACGCGCGGGTATTTTTAATTTACTCCTCATATATACATGTACACGTTATGTTAGTCCGCCAACCCGCACTTGGCCAGCGTGGTGGACTATGGCCTAAGCCCCCTCATCTTGAGGGGAGGCCCATGCCCAGCAGTGGGACATAAACAAGGGCTAATATTATATACATGTTACACATTAGATACTACTGACACGTCCACCAAAAAAATACTCTACTCTAATAAAAATTTAAAATGAAAACCCGTATGTGGACACAAACATGTACTTAATTAAATAATCCAGTCAAAGACACAAAGAGACGTCTTAACTACTTCCATATTTAATTAAAATATCTTTATATATCTTTGCAACATTTTTTAGTGAAATTAATAACGTAAGAAACGTGCTTGTTAGAAAATTAAAAATAAAGTATTTTATATTCTAAATTATTTCGGTATTCAGAGAAGGTAAGTGCTTATAGAATATTTAAAGTTTTGTAGACAGCAATTATAATGATTTCACAATTATTGTTTAAAATGGTATACTTAATTAATTAATAATTAATTCATAATATTTACTTTCAAATCATATATCATATTAAATAAGGAATGTTGAGTCGTAACATTAATTTAAAGTAACAATAAAAATATCTAACGTTTGTGTAGGGGAAAAGTGGGATAGTTGCCCCAGGGGTATAGTTGCCTCGTTTGTAATTTCTCTAGTTTGGCGGATGATCACATGTTATTTTATTTATCTTTCGAGAGACTCTACAACTACCACTAAGTTGACCGTGTTGCATGTCTCTGTGCGATTGCATGGAAGGGTAAGGTGAAATCAAAGTTTTTGCAGGATAGATGGCCTCTTTTCAGCGGGGCAGCTATCCTAAACGTAATTTACATAGATTAGGCAATTATCCCCTATATGGGATAGATGACCCAAAATTTAGAGGTCCGCAAAAATCGCCAATACTCTGGAAATATCAAAGATGATGGTTTTTCCTTTCATAAGCTTGAAGCTAATAAACCAAAGTACCTACCCGTATTACATATAAAGAATTTTGCTTTTTTCACTGAGAAATATAAAGTAATTTCAAAAAGTGTGGCAATTATCCCACTTTTACCCTATATCTTAGTATGAATAAGTAGGTATGTGACCTATTGGTGTATTTTAGTTTTCTTGTAGATACACATAAATATTTCTATACCATTCTAACAACAATACATTTTCGAAAATGGAAAATAAAATTAAATCATACAGCTTAAAAAGTTATGAAAATAATTCAGGATCTTCTTGGTTCAGTCACTTTAATTGAGGTCCGATCCTGGTGTCGCATACAAAAGACGAATTAACAATTTGTCTGTTTTTCAAATAGACTAACTAAAAAAAAAATTATTGCGGGTTTGTGACAGTTTGAGTCGTGGCAGCAAACGAGGGTTGGTTCCAGCGGTGATTGCGCGACATCAAAGCAAAATAAACCACCATGTAGGTATTTGCGTCAATTACCGATACTCTGTGTACCAATCCCGTCGGTCTTTTCAGAACAGATTTCTATTGGATTTTATTGGCATTCCAAACGAATTTGCTTTAAAACGCAAACTGTTCCACGGTAATATTTTTTGTGCAACAGAACCAGTCGAGGTGAACTTTTGCCCGATGATTGCAACATATGCCAGTTTTTCTTTACAAAAAACAAAATCGTAGCAATACATGTGTGAACACAGGAGTGGTGGCTGACTGGTGGCCGGTCAAAGACAAGGAAGGGTTGAATATGACATATTGAACATACATCATTGACGCCATTGCGCTGCTGCTTGTCACTTAAGACATGCTCCATTGAGCTTCATAATCTGTCATTTAGGGATTCGACCGAATACTGTCTTTTATTTACGCGATTTTAGGTCCGCCCGTGACCGCATTGGAAACGCCCGGAAAGTTAAATCTAAAATAAACCACGATATATTCCGTAAGAGTAAATTAATTACAATTCGACAGAATAGCCAACACTGCCGTGGTATCTCCGTATTACTAAAAATATTTATAGAAACAATAACAACCCACTTAAAATACATAAATAAGACGGTATCTTCATAAGGGACGTACCCAGTAAAACATTAAGTAGGTATAAGTAATGATTGAACCATTGAAGTAATATAAACATTTGTTTGGCATATTGTTACATGAATAATACATTACAAATTGGCTTAATAGCCAATTGAGATTGCTGCGCAGAAACAAATAATTAGGTACTACGGAAATAAAAATGGACAATCATAAAATTAATGTGACTATTGAATCATAATTTCCCTGATAATTGAGACTTCAATGCAGACATCTAATGTAGGGGTGTACTAGTCTATTATAAATAAAGGAAAATAATAGAGTGACCATCACGCAAACGAAAAATCCCATTGTTTGGACTAGCGCATAATGGGAGCCACAATGAAATTATTATGAAATAAGTAGTTAACCCTGCCTTTGCTCGAGGCTTTTAATTTTACATACGAATTGGTAAAATTAAAAGCCCCGAGTTGTCAGTACCAATAATAATCAGGCTTTGTTTGAAATAAATTCCTTCCTCCCCACGCAGCAGTGCACTGCTGATTTGTTTTCAAGCGGGTAATTTTAATGATGGCGGGAATTCTTATAGCTAAGTAGTTATGAAAATACACCAATTACTATCTATCACCATTAAATTCTTCTAACGTAAATATTTTTAAAAACTGTCACTGAAATATAGAATGTCATCGCCATGTTATTGTAGCCTCGGCACTCCTTGCTGCGGCCAAGTAGCCGGACTCTCGTACCCTGCGCTTTTCAACGAACCCGAAGACCATTCGGCACTTACAGCTGGAGATTTGGATCACCGTGCTCCCCATAAATGTAACAAGACTGAAATGGTTTTCGTTTTGCAATAAATTGTCTTGTCTTGAAATGGTTTATTTTGATAAGGATAAAACAGTGTTTTTGAAAATCTGTTAATAAAATTGACCCTATAATTGTAGTTAATTTGAATAATAATAAAAACCGGTCAAGTGTCAGTCGGACTCACTCACCGAAGTTCCCCTTGCTAATAATCTAACACCTCAGATAGCAACACGTCACTACAATTTTTTATGTGTATTCAGGTTATGAAGCAATTATTTGAAACTATTCTAATTAAACAGACGGACAGACGAAGTCTCACCGCAAGGGTTCCTGTTTTACCTTTTAGGTACAATACGAAACCCTAAAAATGCACAGTGATTGGTCTGTGGTAAAACATACAATGCGTATTCAATTGCGTAGCTGAGAGCACAGGCTACGCATCACTTGACAGTTATAATTGCCTTCAGCCTTCAGCCGATCGCTTTGTCGCGAGTCCCGGTTTCTCGGTACAATTAACAATGTATCACACGTAATATGACTGTTATGTATACCGTTCCAATCAATTTCATATAAGCTATACTAACTACGTGTTGTTAAGCGATAGGTATTACATAGCGACGGGAATACCAGTAGTGCCTACTTACCTTAGTGGACATATTTGAAGTTGTCGGTTTTCTACCTCCTGCAGTGCTCCCGTTGAGTAGAATTTGACTGAAGCTAAATTAACCACATTAAGCAATTCACCTAAAATCAAATCATGTTTTGAATTTCAAGCATATCCTTAAAATTCTACTAGGTTTTGAAAAATGTTCGCACATTTTAGGTGAATCATACTCAATTAATTTGTTAGCACTAATTAGCAGACTTATATTTGGTGTTAATGCCGCCATGCGAAGAAACATTAAATCGTACCTTATTCATATTACCACCGAAAGTGGCTTTTTTAGACCCGCTGAAGGCACACTGGTGACGCCAGACGATCTGGGCATGTAGCTGTTGTCATTCTACAATACGAAACGCTAGAGAATAGAAAATAAATGTATGGGATTAGCGAAGAGATATGTCATTCCCATAAATTTGTTTTCTATTCTAGTTGACTAAGGGCAGCCCCTTAGTCAAGTTATACACCAGCGTGTAAACGATCCAGCTTGCAAGATTAAACAGACTGTTGATACTTTATTTAGACACACTACACATTGTGTGTGTGCTTTCGGATTCCGAGAGATCATCAATTATTCCGTCCGTCTATCCGAAACGTCCTCGGTGATTCCATTTTACCGTCTCTCCCGTTGACCAGTCCGTTAGCTAGCGGTACTATAAGACGAATAAATATACGCAGTCTATAAGAGCTGTGAGGGTGTTCTCTATGTAGTTATACGTTTGCGTGGTGAGAAATATATGAAATGATGTCACGATCACGGCGTGGCGGTAAAGTTACTATGCAAACTCGTAGCACATACCTATCTACTGATAACCGATTAAAATAAACAAATTAAATTTCCCATGGTCCGAAATCCCTTTATAAAGGGATACGTCGTTGGCGATCGCACCGTCTTGTCGGAGCCGCACGAAAGCAATGTCAAACGCCTAAACGCAAAGATATCATACATATGTACCTATACCTACTTACATATTATGTACTTAGCTATAACCCTATTTTTTTTTCATCATCACCAGCTGGAAGACGTTCACTGCTGAACATAGGCCTTTCCCTTCGAACGCCACAATGAACGACAATTGGCTATTTGTGTCCACCGGTTACCTGCGACACGCACGATGTCGTCTATCCGCGTAGTGGGAGGCCTACCTACGCTGCGTCTTCCTGTTCGAGGTCGCCACTCAAAAACCTTTCTTCTCCAACGGTTATCGGTTCTCCGAGCGACGTGGCCTGCCCATTGCCACTTCAACTTGCAGATTTTAAGAGCTATGTCCTTGGTTCCACGGCGAATCTCCTCATTACGGGTGTTTTTCATTGTTTGAACACAGGAGTGATGATTTTATGCATGTTATTAATGACACGGGCGAAAAGTTTACCTCATGGTAAGTGACATCCGTAGAGAGTTGCTTTGCGTTGCCACTCCTCGCCCGATTATTGATGAAATATTAGTTAATAAGTCTCTTGAGCACTGTAACTTCATCAGCTCACCAGCAACTCACTGCGTTATTCACACAGGAACACTAGAATTTAGCAACTTTTTGGTATTGTGACAGAATAACTGACAAAAACTAGGTAGTAATGGACGTAAAGGAGACCTGCCACCTAGGATCACTAGACCGAGATTTAAATTTAGACTCAAAAAATCTTTCGAATGAGTCCTTACATTGCTCGCTGTTGTAACCGAATGTGAAAAACACTTGTTTACTTTATGCGTAAACAAAAAAGGTCGGCTAACCCCAGTAACACAGAAAAGAATGTTTTATTATTTTTTTATTGTGAGCACAGCCAGCAATGTTTCCTTTGTGTTAGTGAATTATGGGGCTCAGCCAATGATCGATGGTGTCGGTTAAGTATTTTGTTAATCTCCATCGAGCGTGGTCGGAGCCAATTTTCTGTTTTAAAAAAGATTCATCCGGGATATTTTAGAAAATATTTCAATTCCTTATCAATGCAGGTTAACATAAGATATACAAATATCCTGAGTCAGTCCACACACAAACATATGCAAATTCTTAGATCCACACACGGCCATCTGGCAAAGCGTATATTATAGTCACCGAACAACTTTTACAAATACATATAAAAGTAATAATAATATCCTGAGTCCACTGAACACGGTCATGAGCCTGTACATGACAATCAGACAACTGATACCTACAAATACTTAAATACTTTTTTTGATAATACATACTTAAATAGATAAGAAACACCCAGACATTGGGTGGGAATCGAACTCTTGACCCAGTTGGTAGCGGCCAAGGTAACGTAGTGGTTAGTGGTGGTTTGCTGGTCTAGTGACCAACACGCCTGTCAAAAGTATATTATTAAGTATATAGGTACTTTTTTCTAAATACATATATACTATATACATAGCTGAAGCTGTAACAGCTCAGTGGGCGAGCGCTTGCCTTGGAAACAAGGTGCGCAGGTTCGAACCCCGGATCGCACCTCTGATTTATTTAATTAATCATGTGCGAATCGTCTTTGTGCGATTGTTACTAGCTTTCGGTGAAGGAAAACATCGTGATGAAACCTGCATGTCTGAGAAAGCCTAACTAGCTTTCGAAAGACGTGTGAAGTCCGCCAACCCGCACTTGGCCAGCGTGGTGGACTATGGCCTAAGCCCCTTTAACTTGAAGGGAGGCCCGTGCCCAGCAGTGGGACAGAAACAAGGGCTGGTATTATTTATTATTATTATTATATACATATGTATACATCACCTAGACACAATACAAGCAGACATGTTCATGTGCAGAAATGATTGTGTGGTGGGACACGAACACAGACAACAACACGAACCACTACACAAACACACGGGTCCGTCATCTAACTACTTAAATGAATAGTTGTTCGTCAGTCTCGTTAAAACTCAGGCTTGACCAATTTAAATAATTTTTCTTTTGTTTTATTCGTTCTTATCCAGGGGACAGGAGTAGCTTAAAAGAAAAAAAATGGCAAAATCCATAAACACAGTTTAAAAAACGGGTGGAGATGCGCGGATTAGCAAGTAGTATATAAATTTAAAGCAAGTCGATATAAATAATAATAATAATAATATCGTGGGACAAGCCAATCCACACACGGTCATCAGATCCCAAACTAGGCAGAGCCTGTACTATGGAAACCGGACACTAATACTTACATACATTTCTTCTATAGGTCTAAGGTAATTTTATATAAGTTAGGGTGCTATTATCTGAACGTGTTTGTTCAAAGACTATTAAAATTCAATTGTCTACGTGGTGTGTGTACCGAGCAATAAGCACGTAACTTCCCATCCTAATATCAGCGTATAAACATTAGCTTCAATAAAAACATTTTCCGCGTAATTTTCTATATAAATATTCCAGCGTCATAAAAGATATACGTGCTACAGGCTAGCGTAAATACGAAAAACAAATTTTCGCAATTTGCCGAGAGGATAGGGTCTCAGAGGACGTACACTCAAATAAAGTATTTTTAGTATTAGGGAAGACAATAAAAACTCATTTAACAGCGCTATCCTGGGGCGCGGCCCATTAGTTGACATTCCCAGAAGCCAGGATTTGCTTAGTAAAATTCCTGTAAAAGATACGTGTACTAGGTGCGGCTGGCCCGATTTCATCTGTAAATGTATGTATATAAACCCACAGCTGCTACACGGCCGGGTTTTATCGTAAAAGTCGTAGCAAAAACAGTATTACTCTAAACAAGTCACTTTGGTATCCAGGCAAAAAAAAAACGTTGTGTCCCCTTTAACTACAAGAACATGTAGTGCGCGATAAAAACAAAGAACACTAAGCGGTAAAAAACTTTTATCATTGTTGAAAAATAAATAAAACAACTTAGAACATGCATGCTCTACGTATAAATTGAACATTATTCACTGCGGTGGCGTTGCGTTAGTCCTGTGGATTCCTCGGAGTCGCTGGACGTCCGGGGTATGGGCCCTTAGGACGACCATTGAGTACGGCGGCGACTCCGAGGAGGCCAGCGGCGGGTTTGCGACCTCCGTCCCCGTGAGCACCGTGACTGGTTCCAGGGGGGACTACAATGCGCCCCCCGGCGGCGGGCTCAAAGTTAAGGCACTGAGGGGCCCCTGGTGCAGATCCCACTGGAGAGACCTGGGTGTCTCATGTCCCCAAGCGACAGCCACGGGGGTTTTAGTGGGTAAGAATCCCACATACCCCGGCCGAACCCCACAGCTTCCGGGGATCTTTTGTAGATTTCCCCCACGTCAAAAAAAAAAGGTCCTGTGGATTGAAATATGAAACCAAGACATACATTTTTGAATTTCCTCAAAGGCTAAACATGTGTTTAACCCAACAAAACTGTAGCTAAAAAAGGATACATTATTAGGGCAGTTTCTTCCTGCAGTGCACACGGTTACCAATCCTCTGAGGAGGCGTGGGCGGGGGCTGCCGACTAAATGATTCATCGTTTATCCATTTTGTTGCCAAGAACAGCGATACCACCTGACAAAGAGTCCTATTCCTTGGCTCGTTAATAGGCCCGTGCGCTTTTATCCATCACCGGTTGCATAACCACTTAACATGGTGGTATCGAGGTGGTAATTATAAATAATATAAAGCACAAACACGAATCTAAAGACTTATTCCATCGAGACGATAAGGCTGTAGGCAGTGCCAAAAAATAAACATACATAATATGTTGTACGCTCTAAAAACATAGTTCTCCTTCTAAGGCAGTCGGGCAAAAATATTCTGTAAAACTAGCCTACTAGCTCGATTATTATATTACACTAGCCGACCCGTGTAGCTCCGCCCGCGCACTTTTTACGTTAGCTAAATTTTTAATAGCATAAATTTGCATTGAATACATAACCGACTTTACAAAAGTCGGTTAAAAACTGGGACCCACTTATTATTTGCCTCTGAAGCACGGATACGCTTAATTCAAATGACATTAAACGGTTACCCATCTATGTAATGACCTTGCCTAACGTGGCTTAACCTGATCCATTGTCAAACATTTATTGAGCGTTTCCTTAATATTATTTATTGTAATTATAATGAAAAATTGATAAAATGGGACCACGCGTTTAACCGAGTAAACATTTTGACTTTAATCCCCTCTCCCAAGAGAACCGTGCAAGATTACGGGATAAAAAGTATCCTATGTCCTACCTTGTAGTATTAAATCAAATCATGCTAAGTTTCATTTGAATTTATTCAGTAGTTTCAGCGTGATGCGTGGCCATGATAATACCCTCCAAAAATAATTTTCAAAATATCTTTAATGTATCTACAGAATTGGACCTGTTACAGTTTTATTATAAGTGTAGATTTGAGAAATGGGCATGATTATTTATTTGCCTTATATCTTTTTAGAAGAGCCAGTCTGTATGTAGATACTACGTGCGCAACTTAATAGTAAGATCGTTCATGGAAATGGTCTAACTTCGTACCTTCTCGTTGGGTGAAGCACCTCTCTCTATTCAAACTTTACTCTGAAACCTATTATGTCGGTTCTACAACGACTACTCTCGTGTTATATCTTCAAAGATACCGTTTTATCTATCGTAGAAGCTGGTGGTTCTAAGGGAAAATTTCACGATCAGTTTCACAAACAATTTTCTCTAAAACATTTCCGATTAAATAATGAAAGTGTGGATCTTTTATACAGATTTTTTAGTCGCTCTTATCATTGAATGTGCGGTTTGGAATACTTTTTAAGTCCCTAAATAGTATAAAAGGAAGTCGTTTCATCCTATCATCGAAAATTTCATCACGAGATTTTATCTATTCCCAACACACCTATTATCTAATAAAAATATATGCTATGTCACAATTAACATAACCCACATCGATCTAACAAATCTATGACGGTCGGTCAATATGTAGCAAATACATATCACTAGGTACTTGCTATTTAGAATCAATTTATTGACGTAGGAGTAAAATCACAATGCACGTATAGCATAAATAATGCGATTGAATTCTGAACATTCGCATACATACAAGCATTTGTGTCATGCCGTGCTGATTTGTTATTGGATTATACTGCCCAGTGACCAACAAGCAATTGATTGGTATTAGGGTTAGTATTACATAATGTTGTCTTTTATTTACGCGAATACTAGACATTGTAATTAATCTATTCTTACGGATTATATCGCGATTTATTTTAATTTTCCCGACGTTTCAACAACATCAGCAGGGGCGTTCAACATCTCAGTCCGCCCGTGACCATGGGTGCTGCAAAGCATTCGAAACGTCGGGAAAATTAAAATAAATCGCGATATAATCCGTAAGAATAGATCAATTAATTACAAGGGTTAGTATTAGTTTTGCTGCACAGCAACTGTGAGGAAATTGCTTGGAACATGGAAATGCTTAGACGCTGATATAGCAAACACTTTAGGAAATTACATAAAATACTGTGTCTGTTACTTGATTGTCATAAAAAACACGAGAACCGTGCAATTTTTTATGATTGCAAAGAAATTAATTAGCAAAGTGCTAAATTCATATCGCAGACGATATAAAGGAGGTAACTCGATCAAATGTGTGAAAAAGTATAGCGAAGAATTGGAATAAATAAATCGGATTGGTGGATGACATTAATCTTCATTAGATGTCCGACAGTAGAATGTGTAGCAACTGTAATTCAATTGTACAAACGTACTAGGTATTCTCGCTCCGAGAGCAGTCACCGCGGCGGCGGCGCTGCTTCGCCGTCTCCGGCGAGCGGTACGTGACTTTGCAGTCCGCGTAGATTTTTAAACGAATTCAGTTAAACTCATTCCATGATCGAAACTTAATTTGTTGAAAAAATCTTAGCATGCCAACTACAAAGTTTTTTTGAAATGGTTATTCTTCAGAGACTTGGCACCATTGGCACCTTACTCTAATTTAGTGGGGTATAAGTTCTTTAAGACCTCACGGCGCCTCAGAAAGTCTCCGATAAAACTACAATCTTCAGCTAATATGTCGGTGTATGCCGAGCTCAATAGACGAATCTCGAAATCCATGCGACACGACTTGCTTTTCTACATTTATTAATTTATTAGGGACGCAATTGAGCGGAACCAAGGCTCTAAAGTGTTTGCAAAGAATTTGTCTATTAAGCGGTTAAATGACCAAGCTGAAGATCGACGATGGTAATGTCTTCTTATCGAAACCGAAGATATTCAAAAAGCTGGAGAGGGCAGAGTTAGTATGAATTTATACATTAACATCAAGATAAGATTGCTGGTAATAGCGTAATAGTTTTATAACTTGATGCTAATTATAATCATACAATTTTCACTAAAAGCTTGATTCGGACATGAGCTAAACGTCTCTTATTACGATCCTTGCCTTTAAGAACTTGAGAATTTATAAAATATTTCGATCTTAAAGAACAACGAAAAATAATACCATACCCTGCAGCTGAAAAAGAAAAATGGGGAATGTGACTCAAAAGTAGTTGCACTAACTGGAAGTGCATCTGTGTCAACAGTGCATCAGTGTCATCGTCATCACCAGTCATCATCGTATTACTAATAGCAGCTACTCTAACCTACACCTATAAAACAAATGCAAGAAAAATTCCGTGGCGTCGTTCTGGCGTGAAATCAAACGCCGAACTCCTGCAGTCAACAGCAGAAAGGAAGGAGCTATCCATGGTAATCTCGGCCCACGGAGTCCAGGGTACCAACGAACAGCGGAGGAGCGCAGCAAGCGGATTCCTTATGCGATGACTTAGTCCTCAACTTCGAGTGCGTCTGTCGATGTTTGCTACCAGGACATTACCTTAGACTACAGGTTTTTGATTGGTTATACACCTCCAAACGAGAACCTATTGGCAGAACAGCTCAGGACACTAGAGCTAAAGTTATCCGAGGACACTATACCGAGGACCTCTCAGACATCAGCCTGTACGAGATTAGAATGGCTCTCAAAAAGATTAAGAACAACAAGGCGGCAGGTGAAGACTAAGTCACAACAGAACTTCTGAGAGCAGATGGAAAACCGGTACTATAAGTCCCCCAGAAGTTTTTTAATTCCGTCTTACTACGCCAGAAGCGTGGCGTGGCTTTTCTTTAAAAAAGGTAACTCCTTATTGAAGAATGTATACATCGGGAGTCATTACGAACCATCTCAAACACAGGTTTGAAGACTTCCAGCCTCCCGAACTAGCCCAGTTCCGAAAAGGCTTTAGTACCGTAGATCACATACATACGCTCCGCCAGATTATACAAAAGACCGAGGAGAATAATCGGCCATTACGTATCGTTTGTAGTATAATGTGATCTTTGGTACGGTTGACGGAGCTTGTCATTACCTAGAATAAATTGAATGGACTAACGCTTATTGTTTTACTTCAATGTTATTTCTCCGAGACTGTTTACGAACGCGTTGGAGGTCGTTTTCAAACCCTTTGACTGGAATGGATTCGGCATCAACATCAATGGCGAATTCATCACTCACCTGCTTTTCTGATGATAACGCCATTATTACTAAGTCGCTGGAGGACTTCAGTACGATACTCAGCTACCTACCTCGGCAGTATTTCCCAAGGTCCGAATCTGCAAGTTGAAGTGGCAATGGGTAGGCCACATCGATGGAAGAAGCGATAACCGTTGGGGAAGAACGGTTCTAGAGTGGCAACCACGAGTCGGAAGACGCAGCGTAGACAGGCCTCCCACTAGGTGGACTGAGGAAATGGTGCAATACACAGGAAACTTTCCGTTCATTGTGGGGATGCAAGGGAGAGACCTATGTTCAGCAGTAGACGTTTTCCTGCTGATTATGATGAGTAGTTGCTGAAATATATCAATGCGACAGACAGAGAAATTTACCAATTCACACTACAAGGGTTCCTTCTTACCCTTTAGGTAAGGAAGCCTAAAAATGTGGTAATGGAAAACGTAAAATTTACATAAAAATAAACTCTTTCACTGAAAATCTTTTCTTACTGTTATGGAGAGCGCAAAATGGAAATTTAAATACATTTCTTCGGCTACTCGTAAAGTTTAAAAACGTGAAAAAATGTTATAACTGTTTTATTTCCTGAAGGCAAAAAGATCCAATGTTCTATGCATCTACTGAAATAAAAATCTTGGAGCAAAGCGTTTACCTATTATTAAACATTAAAGCGGCGGAATCCTCTCGTGTAGTGTTAAACGTTTCTAAATAGAATGTCTTTCCGTTTTTGTGAATAAATTTCGATTCTGTGCGATTTCTTTCATTTGTCGTCGCAAAAATTTACAGTACCATTTTGTTTGTATTGATAAAAACATTATTTCAATGTCTGTTTTATACGACCGCTATGATTCTCGGTTTTTTAGTTGGTAAAACTAAAATGATCTGAGAAAACATTTATTTTGTCGTCAAGGCTTAGCTGTATATAAAGAGAATGAAGTTGACAGGCGTAGTTGAGATGTGAAGAGTTATGGCTGTTGGGCGCGGGGGTGGCTGACTGATGGTATCGGGACGTGTGATCCCTGACGTAGTGCCTGCCTTGCCCGATAACATGTTTTTTCACAGCCTTCCCTTCTTAAATTCTCTAGCGATCTCATTTTTCATCATACTAATATCCAATTAGATATTATAGATATCTATAATTAAATCAACGATCTCTATAAACAGCGTTCGTTTATAGCATAGATTTCGTATTTAACATAGAAAACATATGTTTAAAGAATACGAAAGTGCGGGCATTTCCCTCGGGATGAGATATTCTAGCGCAGCGTCGGTACTGAATCAAAATCCTGTGATTCTTAACTCGTCGAATTTCAAAAGTAGATGGAAATTGACAAGTTTTCCGAATGTGAACATCGCTTGGGTTAAAAAAATATTTCAAATTGAATTTAGTTTTTGAATTTTATCGAGTATGTAATAAAATAAATGTGACTTTACATTTTTAATGTTATAGCAAAATTGTTGTGCATTGTATTACAATATTTAAGACTTTCATAAGTTGTTTGAATATTAATTTATTTGATGACGGGCTTGGGCTTAACGATCATGAATGCGTGAACGTGAACATGTCTGTTTGTCTTGTGTATGGATAATAATAATAATAATAATAATAATAATATCTTGGGACAATCCACACACGGTTATCCGATCCCAAACTAGGCAGAGCCTGTACTATGGAAACCAGACAACTGATACTAATACTTATATACTTTTTTTTTTTGTAAATACATACTTAAATAGATAAACAACACCCAGACACTTGGCGGGAATCGAACCCACGACCCATCGGTTAGCAGGCAGGGTGTCTGCCAACTAGACCAACGGGCCCGTCAGGTACGTATTCGTCTAGTTTGAGATTAGAGGTCCACATTTGGAATCCGCGTATCTCTGGATATTATTATTATTCCGTATTCCGTCATTCGGTGGCTCATAGGGCCATTAAATATCCGAAGTTAGGTGCCACACACAACCTCGACCGCGGCAACTTTCCGCATTATAAGGCACTCACCAAATTACCGCAAACATTCATTATTTTTTACGGCGTCAGAGTCCATCCTACGTGATGTTACTTAGCACGACGCATGTAAATGGATGAGCGAGAAGGATGTTACTCTGAAATGTACATGGGTTGTAAATGCCTCATGTTGGGTTATCTAGTTTTTTACGATTTAAGTGCCACAGTGGAAAAAATATATGAATACTTTCCTTTCTACATGTTATTTTGTTTTTCTGTCTAACTCTTTCAGTAACAATTGTGCCTTGTGCAAGAGAACGTACGCTAAGTTTTGCCAGATGATACGTATTAGATATTATGCCACAAAGCAGCATTGTGTAAACAATTCTGTATTTCGGTGTGAATCATACTGAATTTAGCGAACTCAAGAGAGTTAATACCTATCTAAGGTCACGAGCGGCACAAACAACTGTTCATAGGCTGGTGTTACTTATCGTTAGGTGAACGTATTGTCCATCGGGTTATTAATATACACTTTTAGACTTTCACAATCCATTATCGAACATTATTTTCACGAATAATTAATGAGATTTATCTTATGTTTTGGCTTGATCTTCCGGTTGGGTTTCACGAACTTTGATCAGAAGCAGATTGTGTCTGGAAAGGTAGACACACTCTTATACGCGTAGTCATCTCAACCAGCTTGTGACCATGGTGCAAACAGGCCCAAACGTTAAGCCAAAATATAAGGTAAATCGAGTTAATTACCGATGAAAATAGTACCGACTCCTCAGTGAAAGGTCGTGATGGTGTATCTATAATTCTTTACCAACCGTCAATGCTCTGGTCCTTATTTAAGAAACATTCATTACTCAAAGTGAGCTGTACCAGTATTTTATATGAACCTCAATATACTGAAGTAAGACAATAATCATTTCTCATTCTTCGGCGTTGTTGCACCCCGTGGTACTATAATAACTCTTATTACTATAATATTAGGGTTGAAAGAAGCGACTTGTTGAAGGTCGATTCGAAAAATTCGTAACACTCCTGCGCGAATTCGTACTTGCGTTAAGTTTTATGACATCTCTGCGCCCGAGCGGAATGTGTAATTCAGAAGATATACTTTCAGTTAAACACAATTTTAACTGTATATAAAGCAACCTACGCGTTTTACTCATTTCTAAAAATGTATGCTATAATGTCCTTCCCCGTAAAAAGCTTGCATTTAACTGATGGGGACATCGATATATATGGATCCCCTATAGATTTTAACTGTAAAATTCGCCAAAAGCTCTCCTTTTGTGCTTATACACTTTACCTACACACTTAAAACTTTAGCCTACTTTGTTGCGTCAGGAATATTTCTTTGCTTGATAGTTTTATAACTTTACTAACTGCCCGCGCAGCTCCGCTCGCGCTTTTTTTATTCAGAAACACTTTCCTGAAGATCATGACATCATCAAATGCATAGTTTACGATTCTATAAAGGACATACAGACATTCATTTTTATATATATATAGATTTAATAACTGCTCATTCATGCAAAATGTTTGATCTTATACTTTTTTATCAAATTATATGCTATAAAATGTAAAACATATGTCGTTGTTCAATTGATAGTTTTGCGTTTTCACTGCATGGTTACACGTAAAATTGATTTTTCTGCAGACCTGAGGGAGAAAGCCTATTTGATTCGGGGCCGGTCAAAAGGTCCGTATAATTTTTATCCAATTTCGTTGTCTGTTGGAATCGCGCCGGTCGTTCGCTACTCATTTTATTTTCCACGTTGATGCCGGGGAAGCAATAAAACGTTCGGAATTAACATATAAACGGGAAAATCACGTCGTTAGAAAACAACAACGATTTCATATCCAATGCTCTACCAGCGGTCACTAAGTTCAAGATATGTCAACAACTTATACTTTATTTCATAATTACTTATTCAAATGTTTCCTCTGTAACTAGAGTACTTAATTGCTTGTAATGTCTATCATTGTTGCCAAGAAAAAAACTTAATATAACACATTCCGATGCTAGTGCATTGCTAATTTAAATCTAAATTGTAATAGCAACACTAATCTTAACTTTTTTTTACTTCTACGACATACGCAAGCTTTTACTATATATACCTAGTATACGTAGGCTAGAGCTGTTCGGTGTATCGTGTGCTCTATAATCGTAATAATAAATTATCACAATATTAAAGTAGAAACGAACAGTGTCACCAATAAAATGTCATATCATTTTCTAAGGTTAAAAATATCGTAACTTTTATTTATTTGCTCTGTTTTTCTGTAGTCTGTATTTATGACAACGAAATTGAACTTATGCGCTTCAAAGAATATTATTTTTATATTTTGCTATCCAGAGTTCTTCGCCGTGTTTTATCATATTTGTAAATATTTTAGTTGAATAAATCATAAAAACCTTTCTTTTTTAACTGAAGCCTTACAGGCAACACATAAAATACAGCTTATTTTCATTTAGGTACGTCTAATAAAGCTGAAAACTCGGGTGAAAATTATTAGGAAGCGTCTTCTTTGTGAGCGATGCCTGTATTCTAGCAATGTCTATACTGCAAATTAATGAAATTATTATTTAAATCCCTGAGACAATCTTTTGTGCACAACATTGTGCAGGTCATCTTGTATTTATATAATAGTTGAAGCAAATGAGAAAGTGCCGTAGTTGATTGCGATTTTCCTTTCCTACCAAACGTTTCGCTTTTAACTTCGTCCGGACTAAAAATATGATTACACATACTATGAATTATTACACACATTGTGTGTGTATACACACACTTATTTCAACGTAAGATTTTGGTGACAAAAACTCCTACAATTTGCTAAACATTGAATTACGTGGTATTGATTCCCCAAAGAGGTTACACAAATGTTAAAGCGTGCATTTTCATGTACTTATCTAATTATTTATTTGCGTAATTTCTTAAACGGTAAAAAATACCTCAGGCAATAATTTTATTAATATTTCTCATTTCTATAGGTACCTATTAATCTGTATATAGAAGAAACTGACTGACTGACATATCAACGCACAGCCTAAACGGCTGGGGTTAGAGACTTGAAATTTTTACAGTAGGTAGCTTTTATGACGTAAACATCCACTAAAAAGGTTTTTTGGAAATTCCACCCCTAAGAGGGTAAAATAGGGGATGAAAGTTTGTAAGAAAGTCCGTCATTTTTGAAGTTAAATTGATGAAAATTAGTACTTGGCCTTTAAGTTAAAAATAAAAAATATATATATCAGGATTTTTGGAAATTCCACCCCCAAGGGGGTAAAATAGGGGATGAAAGTTTCAATGAAAATCCGTCATTTTTGATGTTAAACACATGACGATTTTTGGAAATTCCAACCCTAAGGGGGTCAAACAGGCTCCCACAGTTTATTATGTAAAAAAAAAATTATCACACTAACACGAAACTTTGTCAGTATACTGAGCAAAGGAAATACGTGTAGCACAACTTTTCAAATCAATCAAATCTACCCATAAAGGAGGTGGCTAAGACCAGAACCAGAAATGCGGAAAAAAATTTCATGCTGCATTTATGAGACTGCGAATACATTTATCAAAATAAAGGAATTCATGTGTAAAAATAATCATTTTTTGAGAATCAACTCCTAAATTGGGGTCCAAAAAATTATTTTCGACATACAGTCATAAGACTTAATTTATGTATCGCACACAAGAATCTAAGAAACGTATTTCCGGCATTTTTCGAAAAACAACCCCTAAGGTCATATCAAGGGGTTGCAAAGTTTGCACAAAGAAGGATTTCCATTTCATGCTATGATGCAGCTAGGAGTAACGAAACTCAGTAAATAAACTCAACACAACAATTAAACAAACGTATTTTGAGTACTTTTGTAAAGTCAACCCTTAAGTGGGTCAAATGGGCTCCCAAAGTAAGTATGACAAAAAAAAAATTTCATCACCCGGATATGAAATTTAGTCAATGAACTAAGCCAAAGAAATTAAGAAATACGTGTATCACATCTTTTTCAAATTCGACCCGTAAAGGGGTGTTAGCATGGTTTTTGAGTATGAAACGCGGAAAAAAAATATCATGCTGCATTGATGAAACTTTGTGAATACATTTATCAAACTAAAGCAATGATTGTATAAATAATATCTTCTTTTTAAATTAACTCTTCTTAGGGTCCATTGTGGGTCCAAAAATGATTATAGAGTCATACAGTCATAAGACTTAATTTATGTATTGCACACAAGAATCTAAGAAACCTATATCCGGCATTTTGCACAAAACAACCCCTATGATCATTTAATGGGGTTGTAAAGTTTACACGTAGAACGATTTCCATTTAATGCTATAATAAATCTAGAGTAACGAAACTCGGTACATAAACTCAATACAAAAATTGAATAAACTAATTTTCAGCCCCTATAATCAGTCCCGATAATCAACCCCTAAGTGCGTCAAATGGGGTCTCAAAGTTTGTATGGAAAACATTTTTTTACGAAATTTTGTCAACGTACTAAACAAAAGAAATGAAGAAATACGTATATCACAACTTTTTGAAAATCGACCCTTAAAGGGGTTTTAGTATGGTTTTTAAGTGTGAACCACGGAAAAATATTATGCTGCATTGATGAAACTTTGCGAGTACATTAATCAAACAAAAGCAATCCATGTGTAAATAGTTTTTGAAAATCAACTCCTAAAGGGGTCCAATTGGGGTCCAGAAATGTTTTTCGATCTGAAGTCATAAGACTTAATTTATGTATTGCACACAAGAATCTAAGAAACCCATTTCCAGCATTTAACAGAAAACAACCCCTAAGGTCATGTAATGGAGTTGGAAAGTTTACACGTAAAACGATTTCTATTGAATGTTATAATGCAGCTAGAGTAACGAAACTCGGTACATAAACTCAAAAAAACAATTTAACAAACTTATTTTCACCATTTTTCAAAAATCAACCCCTAAGTGGGCCAAATGGGGTATCAAAGTTACCATGGAAAAAAATATATTCATCGCATGGACACGAAACTTTATCAGTGTACTGATAAAAAACACGTGTATCACATTATTTTTTTAAATCAACCCTTGAAGGGGTTTTAGCATGGTTTTTGATAATCAAGCGCGCAAAGAAAATCATGCTGCACTGATGAATCTTTGTGAATAAATTGAACAAGTTAAAGCAATTTAATTACTTTGAAAATCAACCCCTAAAAGGGTCTAATTAGGTCCAAATTTTTTTTTTTGTCCTACAGTCACAGGACTTATTTTATGCATTGCACACAATAATCTAAGAAACTTGTTTCAGGCATTCTTCAAAAACCAATCCCTAAGGTCATTTTAAGAGGTTGCAAAGTTTGCGTGTAGAAAGATCTCCATTTAATGCTTCAATGCAACTATGGTAACGAAACTCAGTGAATGAACTAAACAAAACTGTTGAATAAACTTATTTCCAACATATTTCGAAAATCAACCGCTAAGGACATCTACCAACGGGGTTACCAAATGGTTTCCACAATACCCTCATATGTTTTTTAATGGAATTGCAAAATAAGTACAGTATCTTTTTAAATAAAGAAGTAAATATTTAAGAAATTGGAGCTATGATAGCTTACGCAAAAATACAGGCTACATACTTGATTAGATCAGGGTTATAAAAGTGTGAAAATATTTAAATCGATCGTCCGAAGATCGGATCAACAATAATAACTAAGAAGACCTGAGGGTACACCGGCATAATTGTGACATACAGACGTTCAACATCTTAGTTCTTCCGTGACCATGGGTGCTGCAAAGCATTCGAAACGTCGGGATAGTAAAAGCTAAAAAAACCGCGATAAAATCCGTAAAAATTTGTTTGATTTCAATGTGTAATATTCGCGTAAGTAAAACACAATAAGCTTATAATTTATTATGATGCTGGCTTCAAAATACAGAAACGGTAAATGTTGTCCTGGAAATCTGGGAATGCATGACATCAAAAAGATTATCAATGCTTAAAGGATTAATGGAAGTTCACAAATACATGGACGATAGATTGGCAAGTAACAATTTATTACGAACGTTTGAACGTTTTAACTAACGCGAATGCTACACATTGAAATCAAACTATGATATGATATAATTTCAATGTGTAGCATTCGCGTAAATAAAAGACAACATTAGTGTAAACGATATTTTAAAAAACCTCGAACCATAATTCAAAACACGTTTGAGTAACAAAGTAAACGCGGGCGAAGCCGCGGGCTACTGCTAGTATATTTAATAAATCGAAACCAGAAAATATTAATTACTTAATGTATTTGTAATAATGTGGGGTGTCCGGGTAAGAATAGCACCCTCCCATCACCTCCCGTGTTCGTAAGAGGCGACTAAGAGAAAATAGGAAGACGGGCAGCAGTGTCCTTCGATTAGATTACCTACCACCTATACTGCGATCCCCAAGCCGCCTGCCATGCGTGTGGATTATGGCAACCTTTCCCTTTTTAAGAGAAAGGCCTTTATTCAACAGTGAACGTCTTTCGGCTGCTGATGATGATTTATAATAATACTATAATAATACAATACTTACAAGTCTAAATTGTAAAGATTTAAACAATTAGATTACGAACTGTGGGTGTGGAAGAAAACTCTCTCACAATGTCAATTGAGTTAAGTTGGCCTTGACTGTTGGTTAAGACTTTTAATTGTGACTTTTTACTATGACAATGTTTACGTGTGTGCAATAAAAAAAAACATTAAAAGTTGCAGTATTTATACTGCAAAAAGTATATTTTCTGATTAGCCTTGCGTGGTGCTTTTAATACATTTTGCCTTTTAATATCTACACTTCATTTAATACACTTTGGTGCAGTAGCGGACTAACGGGGGGGCGGAGGGGGCGGTCCGCCCCGGGCCTCGGGTCCAGGGGGGCCTCCAATCGCTAAAACTTATTTTTAATCTTTGGGGTATTTCAGTACCTACTACGTATTAGAGAGATTATTACCATACCTAGATTATTTTAGAGTTCTGGCGCACAAATCCTGTTAGTCTATGACAATTACATTTAGATTGATATGAGACAACTAAGTGCGTGCATCGGAAGTCGGAACTCTTAAATTTTGGTTGAAATAATCTATCCGATACGTCCCCTTAATCTCAAAGACGGCCATAATATTATGTGTGGTAAGTATTAGACAGTTTGGAGTTGGGGGCCTCATGATGCACGTAACCAAAATACAAATGTACCAACAATGTAGCTGTAGTGCCTATGGTCTATTCAGCAGGGAATTTACACAAAATTTACTTTGTAGAATGATAACCCAATCAATCAATTAGTGATTTGTGAATGAAGTGTAATATAATACAAAATTGACAAATTAAATTTATGTAGAGTGCAGCCATGTTTTATTAAAAAAAAAACAACACATGGCTGCTGGATACTAGAAAATTATAAGTTTATATAGGGTAGCACATCGCTGGCTGATTAATTATTATACTATGCCAAGAACACAAGTGCCTCCTTAAGGGAAAGGATACCTAGTCACATTTCTATTGGTCCCTGGCCATGCGAGTTGCACCACCGGCTTGACGCATCGTCTTCGTTTCTTTGGTCTCCTTCTTCTGGAGCATGACTGTCTTACAGAAGGACTGTCTGCCAATATAGTAGATACTACTGCCGACAGAGAGTGGTTTGGTCGTGTCCAATCTCGTGTATACGAGTACTTGTGGTGCTATTAGGCAAAAAAGTAGCAATGCCGCCTTACCACACAAAGCCTGTACCTATACGACAAACAAATAGCTTTGCAAACAAAGTAAAGTCGCCGACATTGCCAATAGAATAGCATGTTTGAAATGGAAATGGGCTGGTGACATCACCCGAAAATCGGAGTCGTGGTGTAAGACTGTACTGGAGTGGAGACCTTGGGACAGAAAAAGGCCAGTAGGACCGCAAATGAGTTGGAAGGACGATATCTCAAGGGTAGCGGGCAAAAACTAGATACTAAAGCCCAAAAAAGATCGGAATGGAGGAAAATGACGGTGGCCTACACCATAATGGTTGAAAGCGGCTTAAGATAAGAGAAGATACTTATGGTGCGTGTTGGGTGGAAGCCCGGGCCCACTTCAATGATGGCAAGTCGTTGTCACCCTCACCCTATCTCACTCAGATAATCACTATAACACACATACCCAGATTCTCTAAGTGAGTCTACAGGTCATTCGCTCACGCTTCTGTCGTAGCCAGGCTTCGAAGATACTTACATAGATAACGCAAATGCATGTATTTCGCGTGTCCGAACCCCGATGAAACGCCGGGGTTGAAAAACTTCCAGTCCGCGCGCATCTGTTGTTGCAGCCGGTCGGCCGCAAAAACTAAAAGAAATCGGCGGCGCATTGGCGGGGCATCGGTGTCTTTGAATAGGTTTGGAATTCCCGTCACTAAATTCGGCCGTGACGTCACAGAAGATGTTAAAAACTTGGTTCAAAAAGTTTCTTGGTTTCAATACAAATCGTGATACTTGCGTTATCTATGTAAATCTATATCTGGGCTTCGAAGACTAGCAGGACAACACTGACGACTCCCTTTGCTCTCGTACGCTCATCAGAAGGCCATGAGCGTAATTGTTCAAGTGCGGGCCTTATCCGCCTCCGGCTGAAGTTATTTGACCCTGAAAGCGCGCCAGGACTGTTTCCCCTCATACATGACATTACGGTACCCTTATAGCGACCCGGTCGGCCATCTTGCGCTGCAGACTCAGGGTCTTTTTAGACGGAACGAGGTTTGCGTCAAGGTTGCGTATTATTACTACAGCTCTTTAATATAATCGGTGAACATATAATGCGTACCGTTTAAGAGGACTGGGAGGGAGGTATCCGGATTGGTGGGACCCTACTGAACGATATCCGCTTCACCGATGACACCTAACTAATAATCTTGATTGATCTTCAAAAAAGGAACAGGCCGATCTTCTTGAAAAACTGAGGATTGATGAAAAATTGATAAAATGGTTTTGAAGAATCTTCTTTCTAAATCAAATTAATGCGTACTCTGGTCTTCTCGATCTTTTTATATGGCGCATGGATGGTTGTGTTGGCGCAGAATGCTAGGTAAATCGTAGATCAAGCGTCGCACTAATGCATCTAATCTCGAAGAGCTTAATAATATCAAAGATCGACTTTCCACCGCGAGGTGGAAAGTCGATCTTTGATATTATTAATGCATCTCTCGCGATTCTGCCCATATGACCGGAAAGTCGGTGGGGGCATGGGTTGGTGGACGGTCATGTCTGCGTTAGACGTGTCGTCAACTTCTTCGGCCACAAGGGCAAGATAAAACGGAACAACCTAGAGAGGCTTATCGTGATAAGCCAAATGGATGGCAAGAGAAGCAGAGGACGCATATCGATACGATGGGCAGACACTGTCAAAGCGGTTACGAGAGCGACGCTACGGGAAGCATACATGGAGCTCAAGATCGAACAGCATAGAGACGAGTGATGGCAAGTCTGCATAGTCACGTCCCTTAGTCATGAAGTCACGACTAAGTAGAAGAATATTACTATAAATTTACGAAAATATTGTCTGTTGACATCTATAACGTGTGCAAAGCATTTATTTCACTAGCACAACTAACACAAATCTAACGACATAATATCACAAGTCAAAATCCATTGAGCCATTTAGGCTGTAGGCCGTGCCAAAGAAACAGACATGCACACAGACATACTCTCAAAAAACATACCCCTTTTTCTGGGATATTCCGATAAATATACATCACTTTTCGACCGGGGGGGCCTCATAACTTTTTGCCGCCCCGGGCCCCCGACAGGCTTAGTCCGCCACTGCTTTGGTGTGATTACATCTGTCGCGGTTCGCATTGAAAGCTTGCAGGTGATTAAATCGGCATCCTTACAATAAATCATACACCTCAAGATATATACAAATTACTAGTTACTTTTGTGACCAAATTACCACAATTGTTGTAGCCATTTGTTAGAACGAAACTCCTTTTAGAAATGAGCACGAAGGTGCGACAGTGAACGCATTGCGTGTGCGTTATCATAAACAAAAACAGCCATTAATTTACCTGTATATATAGTAATAATGTCATGCTAACTGGCGATCAGTGTTTTCATTCAATTTAATTCACCTATTTTTATAAATAGCAAACTTTTAGAATATCTTAAACTGAAGAGCCTCGATCTAACAGGTTCTATCTAAAAGGTTAATAAAAAAACCGGTCATGTGCAAATCGGAGTCGGGCGTCGAGCGTTTGTTCCTGGTGAGGGTGTATTATGATAATGATAGGAAGATATCACTCGCATTATCTGTAGCAACATATAAGAAATATAGAAGACTGTCTGCTGATTGTTAATTTGTACTCTCATCACGTAAAACGCCTGAAAGGATTTTGCTATAATTTAAATATAACCCTACTGACTAGACAAGCGCAGTAGGTGCTTTAGTTAAAATGTTTTAAAATATATATATTGTCAATTTCAAGAGGGTTCTCATCTCGAGTCCACATCAAATTTCATAATTCGAAGATAGCTGTTGAAACATCGATCTTAATTTCTTATGATCTAATTCGTCGAAAAGGATTTCAAATGCGAAGCTTGACAGATAATCCGGCTTAAGAAAACATAAATATTGAGGGTGGTAAAATATTTGAACTGAGTTGAGGGGTCCACAGCGACGTGGCCTATTTATTATACTCGTCACATAAATAAAGATCAGTTACAGCGGAGCTCGGACTTGGTTTTTAATCGTTCATTAATTCAAGAGCTTCTTTGGACTTAAGTCGCTAAAATTATTAGCTTTAGTGGCCGTTAATAAAAAAAAGTTTATACTAATTGTGTTGCTTTAGTATTAATGTGATTGCTCATTAATCAAAATTATAAAATCTTCAACATAATATATGCTAACGGGCTCTAGGAACTTTAAATTACTGATTATAGCTTTCCGCTTTAGTGCTAAATAAATAAATTAATTGAGTATGGTTCTAGTAGAATTTTTAAGGATATGCTTATATCATGTGTAGATGTTTAAATAAATTGCCTATAGAACACTGCTTGGTATCATTGTTAGTATGTTTCCATGCGATACGATAATAGCGATGGTAGTGACTAAGAAACCTGAAAAAGAGCCAGTTCCAACTCCACCCCAGCCTTGGCAATACAAATGTGATTTCCACTTAATGTGAATCATTTGCAGGGCCCGTTGGTCTAGTGGTGAGACACCCTGGCCTTTACCCAATATGTCGGAAAAAACGTGCATAAAACGACAAAAAATAGTTAATATCTCTCTATAGTAAAATGACTGAATTCATTTTCATAAGCATTTTGTATATTTACTGAAGAATATAATAAGGGTGGCAACTGTAAAAAGTAGTATAGAGTGTATGAAAAAATTGCTAAAGGCCGCCCTATAGCCTAACCTCGTATTTCATTTATTTACGGTATGACTATGTTATTTAGGAGTAAGTATTGTATAGTACGAATTCTAATGAAGTGATACTGAACTGAATGATGAAGTCGAATTCGCTCTATCCGAGAGCAATACTGTGCAAATAAGATTGTCCGGCGACAACAAACGCTCCGGGTCTATCTAGACCGGACTGGCTTATCTATGTACGTATAACTATGTATAAACTTTTTTAGCGATTGAACGTTTGATTCAATCTTATATTTGTTATAAATTCACAAAGACAAGTTTTATTAAATTTACCTTTATAATGTAAAGAACAGCGCAACTTTAACATTTTGCTTTAGTTGTAGTCCACCGACTAGTTGGGTGGTATGATCAGCTGTTCAGTGTTAATGGAATAAAGTTTTCTAAGGATACAAACATTTCGGAGCGTAGAAGTTTAATAAACGAAAGGATTGCGCATTGCGCATTCATGTTCTTAGCAGCTATGTTGTCCCGATGTTCTGCAAGTTTTTCCTCACTTACCCATGAGGAACATAACTCTTCAAAGTATATTTCTATACTGATTTCTACACAAAGTCGCTCGCTATCTGCATCTGTCTGTCCCTTTGTATGCTTTCTTCTTCTGAATTCCATAAGGTTTTTGCGTATAATATATGGGTATTAGGGTTCAAAACCTTAAAAATGCCTGACGAAGATACAGCAAGCTCCTGCAAATAATTGCCGGAAACATTAGAGGCAAATCAACTAAAAACCGACTACTACATAGCGAAAGTCTGAAGTAATGGCCCGGTGAAGGAAGATGGCAAAAGCTTTCGATCTTTTTAGGTTTTTGGATATTCGAATCCATTATTCAATTTTTCTGCATTATTAATGCCAGTATCGCATTAAAATTTAATATGCAACTATTGTTTGCTTGTTGTCTTGGGAGTCCAGTACGTAGTACTGTTATGTATTCTGTGGTCCAGGCTACACCACCCAATTATGTTTGATATTTTGACACGTCATAATATAGTTCTAAGATTTTTATCCCTTCTTTCATATCTTCATAGGTTTAATTTTATTCTTTTTTGTCAAAATACAACCTACATTTAAAAGGCCGCCACACCCTCGGTAGTCAAGATAAGTAAACACGTAAACCTATATTTAGTTCCTGTAACCTTGTGCTTCCACACGATTCGTTTCACGCCATCGATTATTCTCGCCCGCGTTAACTTGCTTCCATGCCGTGGTAATTAGTCTTCTTATCGGCAAAAAGGGCTTCTCAGCTAGTTACTAATAGCTTTACTGTACCTACTATTAAGCGTTTAAGCACACGCGGGATGCCGAGCTTGTAATTTATTAACTTGCAAAACGCAGACCTCAATTTGGTAAGGAACATATTCACCCTACTTGTTTGACACCCTCGGTGGAAGACTAATGTTTTATTCACCTACGTAAATCTTCGTAAAGTGATATTTGGCCAAGAACTTACGGTGCCTGCGGGAGCGTGCTAAAATTTTGGGCTTTCTTGATTCAATTCAGCAAGAGTGGAACTAATGGGGATTCCATGGAACTATTGGAAATGATCCAATTTTTTCGCGTATTTATAAATATGATATTATTAATTGTAGTTATCTATACTTATAATAAAACTGTAACAGGTCCAATTCTGTACATTGAAGATATTTTGAAAATTATATTTGGAGGGCATTCTATAACCGATACTGAGGCCGAAAATGTATTTTTTTTAATTTTTGTCTGTCTGTCTGTCTATATCACGGCTGCGCATCACGCCAAAACTACTGAATGGATTCAAATGAAACTTGGCATGATTTGAGATCGTACTACGAGGTAGGACACTCTTTTGGGAGAGGGGATTAAAGTCAAAATGGGTACTTGGTTATATGCTTGGTCCGATTTTATCAAATTTTCTTTGTAATATAATAAATATTAGTAAGTGAACACTCATAGAGAGTTGTTATCAAGGTTTTGTAAACGATCGGGTTAAGCAACGTTAGTTAAGGTCATTAAATAGATGGGTGACCGTTTAACGCCATATGAACTAAAAGGGTCCGTGCTTCGGAGAGCAAGTAAAAAGTGGGTCCCAGTTTTTAACCGACTATAAAAAAGGAGGTTATGTATTTGATGCGAATGTCTGTTCTTAAAAGTTTAGTTAACGTAAATATAGCGCAGGCGGAGCTGCGTGGGTCAGCTAGTTGTAAATAAAATAAAAAAAAATGATTTACCTAATTCCCTGGGCGTTTAAAACGTTGACGTACGTTCAGGTATACAGACGTCAGCCAGCAATGACATACCAGCGCATATAGTCGCCGATGCTGCTATACAATGGGAGCCGGTAGAGATTGGGAAATAATAGAGTAAATCATCAAAAATGGTGCATACCGGCTGGCGGTGCATTCTTGATTGGCCATTCGGGGTGCACTATTAAATCTCCCGCATAGATGGCTGATCTTGTGAATTATTAGCCGCTGTAGTCGTATCGGACAGGAGGACATTGTTATTTAACGATTTAACTTTTTTCTAAGACAATAGTATAATAATATATACTTCCTCCCGGCCATATGAAACTCTTTACCGTTGCGGTATCATGTAACAATACAAGTTCATGTGGTATTACTCCTCGCTAATATAAAGTCAACAAACCTACATAATTGCATCGAAGTTAGCCAGGAGCGAGTGCAAACTTTTCGTATTAAACTGTGAGAACACCTTAGTGCTACACTGTTTGGTGTTTATGCAGCTAAGCTAACGTTTAGTTCGCTCTCATTGGGAGTATTTGGAACATCTGGAAATGCTGTTGGGTGATTGTAAAGTACAGAATTCGAAATATCTATATGCATAGGCTTTACGCGGGCTCTTACAAAGTGTCATCTTTTTCATAATTTTTACCGGTTCGTAAAACCAACAATGAGATGATCCGGCAAGAAAGTCAGTGATTTTTTTTATTACAGGTTTGTCAAATCTGTGTTTGATAAAAACGATGTACCGATTACTATATAGTGCCTACACTTGAATGCAAGATTTAATTACAAAAACAGTATACCCTGAGAAAAACTAATTATATCAAGATTAGGCACTTAGAAAACTGAAAATGTTACTACCCCTCGCCCTTAGCTAGAATGACCCGGAATGAATGAAAAAACTCTGTTCGTGTTTTGTAGATGAAAAATAAATTTTGCATTTTATTTTTGTACAAATACCAAATGATGATTGACTGAAACTAAACCTAAACAGACGAAATTAACGATAATTACATTGATATGAGGAATGTATGAAAAAGGGATGAAAATAGTTAACCATCTCGATCAAATAAAAAATAAATCAAATCTATTCGTGCTCGCTTCGTTGCTCTATCACATAAATCGTATATATCTATATATACAGGGTGTAAGGGACATCGTACCGAAAACCGATACCAGGGATCCAGTACATGATTCTGAACACTCTAGTGTTGTAATTTTTCATCGGCTTTTTCATGATTTAAAAAAAAACTTAAAAAAAAAATAGTATAATATCATTATTGGTATAATAATAAAGCATAATTTTAATTTAAAAACAATAAATTACTTATTTGTGGAAAATTTATTTAATTATTTATTTATTTATTCTTTATGCACTAAAACAGTACATAGGCAATAAATTATTATTATTTTAGAAAATTAGGAATGTAATTTGAGAAATAAATATTATATCGCTTATATTCATTACATGCTCGAAAATTAATAAGTCAGTCATTTGTCATTTTCCATATAAATGGTTTCTGTAACGTTGTAACGGACATTATTTGACATCTTATAATTTTTTTTTCGGTACGATGTCCCTTACACCCGTTATATATGAATGAAAACTTGCTCGACTATGAGGAAAATAATATACATAGGGTAGCTTGGGGATAGGAAAAATCTCGCAAATGTCCTCGGCACAATCTCGGCATTCTTTGGCATAGCCGTTCGCACAAGGTACGAAATCCGCATGTAAATAAATGATCAATCTAATATCTATTCCAATCAATATGGTAACCACATACTCTTACGCTTGCAGTCCAAGCACTGGCTTATATTGACTGAAAAATAACTAATTTATGTACGTAGTTTTAGCCGGAAATGTTACATACCAATTAGGATGATAGCGGCTTTCGCGTGATACCATACCGAAATGTGTCTGTGTGTCTTTACTGTCTGCAGGCAAAATGTCATGGATATCTTCGTTGGCAATAAAGTTTTGATTTTGGGCCAAATAATACGTATTTAATACTTTGTACGGATCAAACATAGAACTTCCAGTATTAAGGATTTTCTATTAGTAAGTATTTGTCGCAGTTGGATACATGTAAACAGGAAAATGCTTCTATTAGTATGTTCAAGCCATTGCTGCAATAATATATTGTGTTATTCCCATACAATATGTGTAATACTGTAAACGTAACACAAACACGGCGATTGTATCAAATCTCACACGTATTAATGTTTAGTGAAAAACCGGTGACGTGGGACGACTTTACTTGACCAGACAAAGTAAGTTCACAATAAAATTCATTTCTAATGATATTGATCTAATCTCGATTTGTACAAATATAGTTACACATACAGTTTTGAAATATTTAAAACAGAGTATTTTATCCATGAACATGAGACGTGAACTTGTGAAAACTATAGAAGAATAAAAAGACCTAGTTTTCTAGGCCGCATTCTCTCTTCTATTCAATAGATATAAATGTAGGAATGTGTCATACGACCTTTCTTATTTTAAGCGTGGAGGTAATAATTCAAAACTTTTATTTATTTTCATTCAAACAGTAGCAATACATATTACTGCTAGTTATCACAAATAGTATAAGCATTGAGATAAAAACGTGTAAGTACTTTAAGTAGTTTGATGTTCGGAATTTAGAAATTCTTGTCACAATTCACATCTACAATAACAAACCAAAATAGGGACGATCTCAGATTGTTTAATCCTGACTTTATTTGTATTATTAACGTAAGTACCTATTACTTCTTCAAAATAATATTAGATTTTTTCTTCTTGATTTGGGCTGTGTGTGATAAGAAGTTGTACATTTGGTCGCAAAATTTGGAATTTAAAATTGTATCGTTTATATTTACAGCGTAGATACCTCAAACATAATACAATCATAGTACATAATACAATCCCTGTGAGGACTGTCTAATCCCATACTAGTCTGAACCTGTAAACTAACAACCAGACAAGTGATACATTATAAACATATGAACATGATCATCATCAGCTGAACACACGTCCACTACTGAACAAAGGCCTCTACCTTACAAGGAGGGGTTGCACATAATCCCCACGCTTGGCATGCGGCTTGGGGATCGCAGTATTGCTGACAGATAAATTCAAAAGAAAGACGCTGTTGCTTATCTTCCTTTTCTCGCTTAGTCGCCTCTTACGACACCCAACGAGAGGAGATGGGGGGATGCAATTCTAACCCGGCACCTCGCGGGCATATGAATATACATATATTTATATAATTATAATTAACTCCCACAAACAAAACAAAAATGTCATGATTATGTACGCAAACTAATATTAAACCATCCGTAAATAATATTTTACCGTTGCGTAGGTACACCTAGAAACTCGTGTTCATTTCAAATGATTAATTCGTTTATATAGCGTGTGCGAATGTGCTCCGCGAAGTCAATATGTATATAAGTAACAATACTTCTATGTAGATACCAGCAATGTTATTTTAAAAACATTATCGAATGATTTATCTATATTATAGAGTTCCTAAAAGTCTTGCCTACTATGAATGCTGATATGAGCAATATCTTCATTAAGTTAAACCCCTTGCGTATACATAGTTATGCTTCTATTCTTTTACTTCATTCATATTTCATGCATAAGTATGTATAACATATATAACCAAGTAATGCTTGGATGTACATATTTCTGTCCCATAGCGGTGCGTCTGTCGAAACGCGCGCCGACACGAACGATAAACCTACTCCCAACGGTACGGCAAGCTATCCTTTCGTTGTGCTGTTTGTTGGCTGATAAAAAAAACCAAAACAAATATTATGTTGCTTTCAGAAATACTATCCCGAAATTGGCTCGGTATTCACACAGCGCTCTTTATACGCAAATGAAATTATGTTCCAGCAAATTAAATCATTTATCATTTGGCAGCATAGTACCTACCATTGTCAAATAATGAAGGGGAAATCCTATAGCGTTAAATTAATTTCATGTAGAAATGAGTTCCAAGTGTGAAGGTCATAACTCATACAATTAGGAACCCTTCCTCATAAATCATCTTCATCGAAAACAGTATTAAATAAAATAGAAGGAATGTTACGGCCCGAAGAAACTTTTAAATAATGAGAGTTGCTTTGTGAATGCGTCATTGCTCTGCGAATTTCTATATAACTATTGATTGATAGTAAAGAGAAATTCTTCTTCCTCGTTTCAGATACCGTACCTAAGTTCATACGTGTGAAACAGAGTATCGTAACTGTGAAACAGAGTCTAGTGTAATCCTGTAGTGTGATGGAGTGTGAAAGTGCTCCATTTTCCCGAAGGATATACATAAAACAGTTTCACTAAAAGGTAATAACAAATTCCTAGAAGGTATACTTTATCCAATATTTTTCTAAGTAGCACGAAAGCCGGGCACAATTTGTAACTGCTTCAACTCGAAATTAATTACTTAGTGCCTTTTTGTTTTGCCTAATTTACAGGGCACTGAAAAATAATCTTGTCCCTGGAGAATAGTTAATCTTACAGGAAAAAAGCCTACTTTGTAGCTACCCTCGATCGATTTATACCATGTTACATAACTTGCTCGACAGTCGGCAGTCAAGTAATTACCTACCTGCTCCTTACCAAAGTGGACGTAGGAACAATTAGTACCTACTTAATACACTTCAGCATGATGTCTTAGTTAACAATTCTACACAGTAAAACTTTTATAGCACTTTAAGTTGCGATGGAAACACATGTGCTTTTGGAGATATCCTTGGATGTGTAATTCTATCTATTACGTCTTTGACTCTTGTGCTGCGTGAGACAACTGAAAACAATATAAAATCTACATGATTACAATTACGATTTTAAAAAATCATAACATTTATGATTGAAGAACATTGTTCACAATTGTCTCAATTGTTTACGTACAGTAATATGAACACAAGAACACTTGATTTATCGTCGTCTTATAAATGGCTTGTTTTCGCCCAAGATACGCCAAAATAAGTATTTCGTTTGCGTCTCGCCGCCCACCCCGTTTTCTCTCCCTACAATATTCAGGGGAAGGAAAACAGCTATAATTTATAGAGAGCGAGATAGACATACCAAACAGGGTTTATTAGAAAAGGACCGAAACGCAAGCCAAATTGTTGACTTACCTACAGTTTGCCATAGTTGTGACAGTGTGTGACCATTTATGTCACAATGCGTAGTAATAACCCGTAATTGCCCGTGGGGAGCCGGGTTAGAATTGCACCCCCCGTCTCCTCTCGTTCGGTATCGTAAGAGGCGATTAAGCGAGAACAGGAAGACGGGCAGTAGCGTCTTTCTTTTGGATTTATCTCCCACCTATACTGCGATCCCCAAAGCCGCCTGCTAAGCGTGGGGATTATGGCAAGCCCTTCCTTTCTAAGGGGGAGGCCTTTGTCCAGCAGTGGGCGTCTATCGGCTGCTAATGATAATCATGATGATGCGTAGTAATAATTAAAAAAATACTAATAATATCACTAGGTGGTAGGTTCGTTTTGCAAGAAGTCGTCCAAATAGGTATCGCCGCAACTTAAAATTTCTGCAGAAAGAATTGTGTTAACATTTGTGTTTTGGCATGAAGGGTAATTAGTGATTACGGGCTCAAGGGAATATGTCTCGAGTGTCGAGCGGCAGTGCAATAAAGTGCGGCTAGCTGTCTGTCCCTATGGTGGCGTACCGCTTACCGTCATGCAAAAGATTTATTTTACTCTTCACCAAGTTATTTTCTAAGTTTTTCTGTATGTTTTACTTTGGTGTGCAAATAAAGAGTATTCTATTCTATTCTATTCTAAGTGTATGTATTATAAAATCATATCTCAAACTATGTGGAGCCTGGACAACTATGATTATCACATATCTTAAATACACCTATTAAATGCATCGAGACTCGTATAGATATTATTTTTAGTCAAAGAAGCAAAATGGTGATGATAAACAAGTAAAACCTGTTTCCAGGTGGAGAGACGCAGTGGCAGTTTGAATAATATGTAATACGTCACGGTGGAGTGACGAGCACAGACGATACACTTAGTGTGAGTGCCCGTGTCTCACGGTCGACCACCGAAGATGGGTAAGAAGAACTCGAAACTGAAGCAAGACACGATCGATAGACTGACAAGCGCCACTTATTGTGAGTACCTATCTTATATACTTACAGAAAATGCTTGACAAGTGTTGTTCAAACGACCTACTTACTCGCCAGGTTTGCCGTAAATCCAGGACAGTCGCGATCTGATCTGTTCATAAGTGATACTAATACTTTGGTCTTAATTGTGAGGTATCGGTCGAATATCCTCTAGACGCCCTGGTGATTGCCTGCGCCTTATTTCTAGTGACTTGGCCGTGACTTGGCCGGCACAGACTACGTCATTCCTGGACGCTCGCCTAGACGGCTAGACTACCAACCTCGCAGATGTTAAAAATTATTTTAAATGTGTATTATTTTTTACTATGAACGCCTTTTTACACGTGTTTTAATAACAATCGTCCTTCGATCTTTGATCTTTTGTAAGATACTAGCTCAATACAAAAAAAAATTAAACATTAACTCTAGCATATATTTTGCATAAGAATTCCACTTTCTCTGTTTGGTAGATTATGCGTCCAAAATAGCTGCTACACTTGTCATTAATTAATCTTATGCGGATACTACAAAAAGGGGAAAAGAGTTTAGTTTGCAAATCACGACATGCTACCTACTAGGTATACTATTTGATTAACTGATAAAACACAACAAACACTAGTTGAAACGTGGTCTCTAATCTAGGAAATCTATACTTATAATAAAACTGTAACAGGTCCAATTCTGTACATTGAAGATATTTTGAAAATTATATTTGGAGGGCATTCTATAACCGATACTGAGGCCGAAAATGTAATTTTTTTAATTTTTGTCTGTCTGTCGGTCTGTCTGTCTGTATCTCGGCTGAGCATCACGCCGAAACTACTGGATGGATTGAAACGAAAATTGGCATGATTTGAGATCTTACTACGAGGTAGGACATAGGATACTTTTTATCCCGTAATCTAGCACGGTTCTTTTGGGAGAGGGGATTAAAGTCAAAATGGGTACTTGGTTATACGCTTGGTCCGATTTTATAATTTCTTTCTTTATAATTATAATAAATATTTGTAAGGGAACACTCATAGACAGTTGTTAACAATGTTTGGAAATCGATCAGGTTAAGCAACGTTAGGTAAGGTCATTAAATAGATGGGTGACCGTTTAACGCCATTTGAACTAAACGTTTCCGTGCTTTGGAGGGCAAGTACAAAGTGGATCCAAGTTTTTAACCGACTTTAAAAAAGGAGGTTTTGTATTCTATGCGAATGTATATTATTGAAAGTTTAGTAAACGTAAACACAGCGCGGGCGGAGCTGCGTGGGTCAGCTAGTTATAAATAAAAACAAAGAGTGTTATCTTCTTTGGAGTGTTGTCACTAGTTCACAGACTTTAGGCGAGTCGTATATACCTAGTAGGTATTTATTACGGTTTCCAAAGCGAATTTAGGAAACATGTTTTGTTACTTTTGTTCCGTTGCCTGGGTTTTATTATAGTCATTTCTTTAGTAAAATACAAGACACAAAAATTACAAAAATAATTGCTTCTCAAAATCATGAAAGGAAACCGGGTGACACGCTTACACTGCTTCTTCTGCCGCTTATAATGTCTCTAATATGAAAAATAAGACATTCAAATTATGATTTAATAAATGAAGCGTCAAGCCGTTTGCCAAATTGCGCATTTGGCAATACAAGAGCCTGTCCGTGCGGAGTGCCGTCATAAGTGAAAATCGATTTATCGCTGGAGAGACACGAATTGCGTGCTAATCAACAAGCGTAAAGCAGTTAACCAATCCAGCCCTTAACTAAGTTTTGCTACGTTATGTTATCTGTTCAATGACGTAATTACTGAATCGATAGAATTTAAAATTCGAATCTATTTCCATTAGTATCTAACCAAATGTCGCTAATAAAGTAATAAAATATTTCCCCTTTTCCCACGGGCGTAAATAAAATAACTTCCGTTATTGAATCGTAACACAATATGAGTGACTCGTTTTATTTGATTCCACTTTGCATTGACTGTTTGCTTCATGCTCTAAGCTTCTTACTTTAATAGCGTGGTGAAGTGAATGGGACTGCCAGCGCCGTGATTCTTGAACATTTTAATAAGGAATGCGTGATTCGGCCCTTCAAAGCTCAGTTTTTGCACCATGCTTCTAAAATTATTAACCTTCAAGGTTAGGCCTGCTGCGTTAATCTACAGATAGATTAAAAAGAAATAAATCCTCGTTTTAAGCTTCTCGGCACATTCTAGCCACTCTGCTCTCGGCAGCTTCGCGATGCTTGGGCGATAAGCCCACGACGACGTTCTACACTTTTATTAACACACTAGCTGACCCACGCAGCTCCGCCTGCGCTATTTTTACGTTAACTAAAGTCGGTTAAAAACTGGGACCCTATTTTTACTTGCTCTCCAAAGCACGGACCCGTTTAGTTCAAATGGCGTTAAACGGTCACCCATCTATTTAATTACCTTACCCAACGTTGCTTAACCCGATCGATTACAAAACCTTTATAACAACTCTCTATGAGTGTTTCCTTACTAATATTTATTATATTATAAAGAAAAATTGATAAAATCGGACCAAGCGTATAACCAAGTACCCATTTTGACTTTAATCCCCTCTCCCAAAAGAACCGTGCTAGATTACGGGATAAAAAGTATCCTATGTCCTACCTCGTAGTAAGATCTCAAATCATGCCAAGTTTCATTTGAATCCATTCAGTAGTTTCGGCGTGATGCTCAGTCGTGATACAGATAGACAGACAGACAGACAGACAGACAAAAATTCAAAAAAATACATTTTCGGCCTCAGTATCGATTATAGAATGCCCTCCAAATATAATTTTCAAAATATCTTCAATGTACAGAATTGGACCTGTTACAGTTTTATTATAAGTATAGATTTACATATAATGTCACATAAAATATTTATTTGGTTATATTCGTGATGAAAATTAAAATGTTATGATTTGCAGAGCCATAAAAATTATGACTTTGTGAGAATCGTGGGCAAACGGATGGCATGGTAAACTGTTGCCCAGTGTGGCGTTTGATCATCAGGCCTAACAGTGGACGTCTTCCGACTAATGGTGATTATGATGAAAGGCTATAATAGAGAAATTAGAATAACCTAAAAAAAATATTTTAATGCATCAGAATATAATATACTTAAACCATAATCAAATCTTTGTAATTGTAACATTAACTTTATAAGAGTAACAGGTACCCATCCCTCCCATTGCGGCGACAACTTGGAGGAAGTTTTTTACCTAGTTTAAGTATATTTGTAAATAAATAATTTTAGTTTCAATAAATTATAAAGTAAGTGTAACAAAAATATTGTAATATTAAAATAACTGCAGGGTAACCTTCAATTTTGATCGGTTGTTCTTTGCCCTAATTAAATAAAAACTTATTAGGTATTATTGCTATCAATCACTGTGATCTCGTAAACTGTAGCACTCGTGCTATTGCACTTGTACTATATGTACTCGCTATTCATCTACTATAGATGTTATTAGGTATGTGTTCGTTCAATGCAACCGCTATCTAGACGTAGCTTCTGCCGAATGAGTGCAGAACTTAGTTTTATAGCAAAGTTATGTGACGAAGTTTTGCCGACAGTGGCGCCGTCTGGGGACTGTTGAGCCCCTGAAATGGCGTAATACTTCCATATCATTTGGTTGTCATATAAAAAATTCCAAGTATGTAGTAAATACACTTTAAGCCTTTCTATGCATCAAAGTCAATGCTCTTGAGGACATAGCACTTATTTAATTTTAAGCTGTACCTGAAGGTAGAGCTGAAGCCCGGGGGTAGTTATAGTATTTTTACCTACGATATTTCGTATTAGTAGGTATTTACTACGACATGCACAGCTGGTCACGTACAGGAGACTAAAATGAAGAAACAATACTCTACCATATTAATTTAAAGAAATGAGGGCAAAATATTCTCGTAAAAAAAACTTCGGAAACTTCCTTTTATTCATTTCTATTCCTTTGCGAATTATCTTGACTCGCTCACAATTACAACGTAAAATAGTTTAGAGCTGGCGAAATAAGCGAGAGAATTCTTTAGGACTGGATCTGACTTACGCTCCTTAAATCCCTTAGACGACAGAGGGCGCCACTTTGATTACTTAAATGAATTTTTTCACCTCGGTGATCAAAGTGGAAAAATATTCCATTTTGATCACCTCAGAATCAAATCACCGTACCTACCTATACCTACAAATGTATTACACCTAAAAATAGAAAAGCTCCTATTAAAAAACACGACCGACAAGGACAATTTTCAATGATAAGGGCACACTACTGCACTCACAGTACGTAAATAAGTCCTTATCTGCTGCTGTCCGCATAAGAGAGTTAGTTTCTATTATTTGTGGCCACATAAATATTTCTTTTGGCATTCGTAATTAGGAATATTATTTAGGAACTATTAATGTCCTATAAAGCTAGGCTGGAGCCGTTAATGAGAGTTGAGAGTATCACACTCAATCAATTACGTGAGTCATAATACCGATTGATTGATCGATGACACGCTTCTATGTAAGTATGTACATTCCGACACGATCAACGAATGATATAATGATAGAGAGTAACATATTGTAAGTCTAACTATTACTGCAGCATGCTAGTTTGGGAATCAAACCAACGCTTCACGACACTGCTATTAAGATCTTCTCTCGATCTGTTTTTATTACTACTTAATTTATTAATAATAATAACGTAATTTGTTAAATAATAAACATTCAGGTATGGTTCATTACTACAGTTGCTAATACATAAATCAAATGATAAACAACCAATGTGTTTTATCAACGCATCAGTGGTGATAAATCGCTATTAGTTGCCAGTTATTTATTTACAGGCGTAAATAAAGCTTTATTTTTAACACCGCGTATAAAAAAACATGTGGTGCTCAGCGTACCTGCCTTATGGTTAACGTGACAATTTTTATTTTGAATTGAATAAACACCACATTTCAGTTGGTACTTGTGGTTTTGTGTTGTGTAAATATAATATATAACATCAAGTCTATTTTTAATGGGCTACTCTGTGTTTATTATTATTTTTAACGAAATTTGCTGGTAAAAAAAATACGCTAACCTGACTTGAAGGGATTTCTTCGTACATCTCTTATCTAATACATAGTTTGCCCTAGAAGCTTGCTATGAAATGTGTAGTAGAAGAAGCACAGACATGTATTCATACATTTAGTGTTAATCTTGTAAAGAATAACGGGATATTGTATATTATCAGTGCAAATTCATATGTAGATTTCGAACGCATTGAAACAAAACGGTACAACTGGTTACGTTCCCAGCGAAGAAGCATATAATCTAATTACACACTATCGGCAGGTCGTCACGAATTTTGGTAGGCTTATGGTTAGTAGCTGCTATAGGTAGTTACTTTTGAGTATTGATCATAGTTCATCAGTCAAGACCGAAAGTTATCATCCATTATGGAGCAAGCGACGCGGCGTGCGGCGTTGGGCCGGCGCGCGTCTATAAAGGGCAGCAATCTCGATAACGGTTTGACGTCGCGGGAACAATGTGGAAAACATTGATTTCCTCATCCATCAACGTTTATGATGCTCTTACAATGATGCCATTTTAAAGTATTGACAACATATGTATATCTTTAAACTTACTACCAAAAAATTATTCATGTCATAGTGGAAAGTCTAATTAGCATGATCTTCTAAGTATTCGAGGTTACTTCCTGCCCGCCCGGGAACTTAATAATAATATCTCATTCGAGGAGACTTTTCGTGCATAATAAAACACCGCCTCTCCGTGGCCGATGGCTCGGATCTGCACAATAGCGCAATCACTCGTCGGCCGGCGAAACCTGAAAATTTATCACCAAAGTTTACGATTTACAAAAATAATTCTCACGGAAATTTGGTTTGTAGTGCCTTGGTGTTTTTGTATCGGTAATCAAGGCAATACTTACCTATATTTTAGATCGTGAGTTGACACATGTACAGGAACAGACTGGCTATTTAAAACGAGCTCATGTGCTATTGATGTCATGCAATCAATATTTGAGTCCATTAATATATTGATTGCATTACATTAATAGCACATGAGCTCGATGCCAGCTCTGTTTTAGGTCTGTAATCAAAGTACCTTCAATAAGCAAAATAATATAAAATAAACGCTTGTTCTATAAAACAAATCAGACCAATCCCGTCAATATTGAGGGGATGGGAATCAATTAAATCATTACAAAGCCAGTTAGTAATTTCTGCCAGGAAAGTAGTTTACTAATTATTTCAATGGGCACCCTTACTTCGCAACTTCTCCAACCTAAAACTTTGGTAACTGCTTTGGCACAATTTACTAATATTGTTTTCGAGGACAGCCCAAATAACATTGAAGATAAAAACGAAAAATCTCTAACACTAAAACGATATGTTCTCCATTACTAATAAAATATTAGCAAAGAGAGGTAGGGTACTAGAGAATGGGCTAATAGATCTTATTTCGTGCGACAATGATTTACAGCTGCCACAGTTTGTTTCGTTGTTTTCCGTTCTTACCTTATGTAAAATTTTAAAAGTACAACATCGCTTAATGTAGCGCACGACACGACACTTACTGCCGCACTCACAAACCTCAATTAACTTTAATTCTAATTAAGTCACTTTTTTAAAATCCATTTATTTCGACTGTCGGAGCAGTTTATGGTTAATTTCGATTACTGAACTCGAGATAATTGATATCTCTACTCACTGTCTGCGTAATAAGTAGGTATTAATGGGCTTCGAGTGACTAATGATTAATGATCATTAACTTAAACTAAAGTTTGTAGGTGCGGCAGTTAATATCGGCGATTAGCGGTTTTCATCGATACTGCATTTTGATCGCTATTGCGTAATCATACTTTTTAGCGAAATCAAGTTTTTTACGGGATCGCGCTATTTAGCGGAATCCCGTTTTTAGGGTTCCATACCTAAAAGGTGGATGTTATGTCACTCCCACCTTTTAGGCAGGCTCAGTCTATATATTTAAAAAAATATATATATAGCGGCCGTTAGCCGCCATTTTTAATTTTTTTTACCTCCAAAAACATCAATATGAGTAACAAATGAAAGCTTTTAACGACATGAGTTGAAATATAATATACATGTGTAATTTATTTAAGCCCATGTTGTTTGTTGTTTGTGCTTTTATAATTATGTTCACTTATTAAAAGGTATAGTAAAGATTACATAATATGTGACTACGTCGTAAAAGCCGTATCAGAATTATTTTCCCTAAGGGCGACGCCAATATGTCTGTGACATAATAAATAAGCGTATTAACTCTATTAGATACCTCCAACATCAATACTCTTTTTATCGCGTCGTCTGAAGCGTACAATTTCATAAAATCCCACTTTACCCTCCGGTCGCTCGAGAACCATAAAACTACATACCGAAAACGAGCCGAGATACCCACTAAAACGTAACCATTACAAACTATGTACACCTAGATTTATGGTCAGACCACTAAAATGTATTTTTTATGAATATGCCCAGTTTGAGGGGCATAACTCCCGTTCCGGTATACGTATAAAAGTTATGTCAAGATAAAGATTAACTCCGCATTACGAACCGTTTAAATGCGGTGCACGAATTACATCTTCCGAAAAGTGTTTCGTAGGGACAGGTAAATATTTACCGAGAAACAAGGCTTTATGTCATTAAAACCGTTAGGTATACATAAAAGATAATGTTTCTTTTAGTAATAATATATACTTTAGTTTTTGCAGAAGTTACAAAAGATGTTGTTAGACATACCTTCAGAGTTGTACATACATGTCTATACTTATAATAAAACTGTAACAGGTCCAATTCTGTACATTGAAGATATTTTGAAAATTATATTTGGAGGGCATTCTATAAACGATACTGAGGCCGAAAATGTAATTTTTTTAATTTTTGTCTGTCTGTCTGTCTGTCTGTCTGTATCACGGCTGAGCATCACGCCGAAACTACTGAATGGATTCAAGTGAAACTTGGCATGATTTGAGATCTTACTACGAGGTAGGACATATGATACTTTTGATCCCGTAATCTAGCACGGTTCTTTTGGGAGAGGGGATTAAAGTCAAAATGGGTACTTGGTTATACGCTTGGTCCGATTTTATTTTATAATATAATAAATATCAGTAAGGAAACACTCATAGAGAGTTATCAAGGTTTTGTAATCGGTCGGGTTAAGCAACGTTAGGTAAGGTCCTTACATAGATGGGTGACCGTTTAACGCCATTTGAACTAAACGGTAAAAGCAAGTAAAAAGTGGGTCCCAGTTTTTAACTGACTATAAAAAAGGAGGTTATGTATTCGATGCGAATGTCTGTTGTTCAAAGTAGCGCAGGCGGAGCTGCGTGGGTCAGCTAGTTAGAAATATTATCAATTTTTACAGTCGAATGGTTGATTCAATCATTCGATTTCAATTCATAGTCAAGAAAATTATGAGTATTCTAATGAAAAAAAAAATGTTGTTGCAAGTCCGATATTCTTGTAGAAATTAAATCGTTGCTCGCTCTATGTGGCTTAACACGTTAAACGTCAAGTTGTCGACTAACAATAGATTTTTCTATTGTAATACAGCAGTCTAAGGATTAAGCCAAATAATAGCAATTCGGTTAAAGCTAGAATTTGGGTCACCCGATAACAAAACGTGACTCGAGAAGAATACATCGCAACACGTTCGATTATATTTGCTTTTAGAGCATTTCAAGTAAGATCATTCTACACTAAATCGTACCCTTAAGGTGTTATTACATTACCGACTACAGAAGGCAGCAGCAGGCAACAATACGTGATATGACGTCACCACATATCACCGTGAGATGACACGGCGATAGTCGTGGCGCTGACGCTGTGTTGCTGCAGTCATGATCCCGAAATCGACTGCAGACAGCAGCAGGAGACGACATTACCGTGTCGGTTCTGTTCCGTGAGACTGTCTAACGTATCTGACGTATTTAAGAATATAGCGACCGCGATTTACTTTTGTACCTTTAATTGGAAAAGGAAAAAGACATTGATGCCTTGTTTTTCTGTCCTTTCCTATACCTTCCTGCGATTCGGAGAAACAATTTTTTTGGAGAAAAAGTCAACAGTGTTGTCGCTTGACCGTCCCGTTTGGTGGAACTGGGTGGAACTAGTCTGCGGTTGGGAGATAGGGTCTCCTCCGAGCGGCAGGCGTCGCGTCGCTAGCTGCTAAAGTGACGTGTCGCTAGACTCGCTAGCTCATCGTACACATTGATAGTAGTTCCGCGGCGACATTTCGTCTGCTGCTGCCGCTTGCAGTTGGCAACGGAATCACACCTTTACGTTGAATGCATTTTGAAAAACTAAAACAAGTATCTCTTCTTTTCTCTTCGCTGCAAGTAAATAAGCTGTAAATCTCTACCTACTAAGTTTGAAGGTCGCGGCCCAATCTCTTTATACAAAAATTCCATGGATAAAACATAATTTACGATGCCTCCTCGCCCTAAAACATGGACCTTGCCTCCTTACTATTCAACATAAAAGTTTTTTATGCCGATACGCCTCACCATTTTCGTAAAATTAAAGTAATACAGTACGCGAGAAAATGCGGCAACTGAACACAGCAGGTAAGTAGAATGTAATATTGTATAACATGTATTAGGTAGCTCCGAGTTTTTCAAAGCGGGGTAAATAAACATACGAGTATAGGCATTGCTTTCGCAAAAACTGACGGACTAACATTTTATTAACAACTTCAAATTATTTTACACAGATCAGCAGAGATATAGATTAAGAAAAGAATCTGTTTTTAGAAAACTTTTCATAAAATTATGCTTTATTTTTTTATTTACGTACTCGTACACTCACGGTCGTAAGCTGCCAGGGGGTGAGTAGTAATGTACAAGCACACTTATCTTCAACTCGATAAGTCAGCAACAGAGTAAGGGCTAGGGCAGGCACAATGGATCTAGCTGGGTCAAAGTGCGTTCCGGTGGTTACCGGGCCCACTTAATAGCCACCAACAATAGAATGCCGTAGAGTGACGGGTTAGAATTGCATGCCCCCATCTCCTCTTGTTGGGTGTCGTAAGAGGCGACTAAGCGAGAACAGGAAGACGGGCAGTATCGTATTTCTTTTGGATTTATCTCCCACCTATACCTACTACGATCGCCAAGCTGCCTGCCAAGCCTTTGTTCAACAGTTGTCATCTTTCGGCTGCAAATGATGAATGAATGAATGATGAACAATAGAATATCTTCAACAGAGATATCCAGATATAAGTAATTGTGATATACCGCGCCCGAGTATATTCCCATATAGTGGGAATATTGCCGGTATTCCAAAGTTCCCGGCAATAGTACAACTGATTCTGACTGAATTTTTGTTGGGATTATTTCCGGAAGTGGATATATTCCCAGGTGCACATCATGGATATAACGAATAATGAGCTCCAACCAACTCCTACCAACTCAGCCGTCAGCCTGAGACTTGAGGAGATTCAACACTTGTGTCAACTATCTCGTATAGAATAGGTAATTTTGTTGGATTGGCTTACTAAAATTTTCCTTATTGTTCGGCAATGTATTGTACAAAACAATAACTCTACAGCATATAAATGATCGTATTTGTGTAATAGCTGCCCCAGTCTCGATCTCGAAGCATTTATTTATAGTAAAATGATAGCTCCAAGTTAATTTCAACTCTCTGCAGAGGCTTTATGCCGCCCATTAGTTATTTGTAGATTGTTTAGCCCGTCCTCTGTAATTATATGTTTTGCAATTAGTGACTAATACTAATCTTAGATAATGCCTTCTATTCGTCAGGCCTATCGAATTATTATTATTACTCTTCTTATCAAGTCTACATGAATACCATGGAGATAACCTCGTAGTTTACCCGTGCGAAGCAGGAGTGGGTCGCTAGTAATAATATAATATTCTTCAGCATTATATAATACTTTTTTTATTATTTTTCTTTTTTTTTATTTATTTTATTGGCCAGCGTGGTGGACTATGGCCTAAGCCCCTTCATCTTGAAGGGAGGCCCGTGCCCAGCAGTGGGACAATAACAAGGGCTGGTATTATTATATTATTATTATTATAATATTCTTGGACAATCTACACACGTTCATCCGATCCCGAACTAGGCAGTGCCTGTACTATGGAAACCAGACAACTGATACTAATACGTATACCTATATACTTTTTTTTGACTACATACTTAAATAGATAAAACATCGGGATACTTGGTGGGAATCGAACCCACGACCTATTGGGCAGCCGACAGGGTGTCTGACCATTAGACCTACAGGCCCGTCGTGAAAGTGGGAGTGGGCAAGCCATGTCACACGATTGTCGCTGAGATGGGCTAGAAATGTCATGATATGGATACCCCGCAATGGTCGACAAATGTGGAGAGACCAGGCCGACGTTGGGGGCATAACATAAACGCCCAAGTGATACCGGCATGGCTAGCCGTGTATTGCTTAGGATCAAGAATCATGGAAGGAGATAGGGGATAGGGATGCCTTTGCTCATCGTCGGGATATGACAGGCTCATAAAAAAAAAAACAATGGCAAGCAGAATTTGACGCGTTTACCTTGATAACTATGCTCATTTGAGGTCAAGTACAGATTTTACAATATCCTGCATTTCGGTGCACTACATATCAGCGATGACGTCATTATTACTGACACAGTTGTACTTTTCCGTAAGGTACGTGTTCGCGTAATAACATAATTATTATAACAAGCCGGTCAAGGTCAAGCCATCTCATCAGTGGCAAGTATCTTGTGCTACCCCAGAATCTGCATTTAGTTTATTAATAGCTTTTTCATCTAGAAAGGATTTCCTTAAAAGTTAAACAACCTGCTCACATAATAAACCCGAACACTAGTAGCGCACAAATGTTGCAAAAATATTTGATTGGTGCCGTGGAACACTTTCGATTTCCACCAACAATTTGCGTTCGTGTCACGGCAAACATCGATATTGTTGTCACGTGGGTACGCGCTCTCGTGTAAATAATGCCACACTCAAAATGTGTTCGTAGAATTAGGAGAAAACAAATTTGCCAATACGCACTTACGCGTAGCCCGCACTTCCGCACTTTTAGCAGGAGCTTTGCGTGACCAAAATATCAAGTACCTATATAGACTTTGTGAATATATTTGACACCGTTGATCATTTGTCGTTAGTTGATAGAATGATTTATGCATCAGTAATACTAAACTACATTACGTATTATACTTCTAAGTTTGTCACATTTTTATTTTTGAATGATTCGTGTAGGTACTAGTACCCAATCGATCAGCCTCGTTCTTTAAACGGGTAAACCAATATTCATTCAAAGATAATTACCTAAGTTAAATTGTTAGGTTACTACTTTCGTAGTCATTGTCTGCTGTTGTTGAACTTGAACATAAATCGAGTTCTAAAAACTACAATTAGATTAAACTACTCTAACAGACACGACCTCGGTAATGTAAAGCCTGTTCTCACTCCTAAAACATTGGCATTTACTTAATTAGAAGTTTAAAAAACTTTAGATTTAGTTTGAAAGCCTGTTAGCCATATTAAAGGTGCGGATTTCAAAGCCACGACGGAAATGGTTCAACAATAGAATGACAGAGTGGCTTTGTGAAAAAACGATTTCAACTCAGACCTTCAAACTCGGGAGATTCGTGACGCGCTTTTCCCGGTTGAAAAGGTTAAGAAGTTTTGTCAACAATAGCTTTATTTTTTTTCATAAAGACGACGTTGTTTGTTCTTCGTTCTTAAAGGAACTGAGAAAAACAATAGCTAAGTGCATTGGGAGGACCAGAGAAGTCCGTCTTCGGAAAGATCAACCAACTAGGCGGGTGAAATTATTATATTGTACTTAAATGTATGTTTATTAATTTAATACATAAATACCAGTCTCCGATATACATACAGTACATAACACATAGAGTTGTAAATATCACACATACACGTGCACTCTCTTAGCCTTTACCCTCATTACCTGATAGGACGGAAGATAGATCGGCTCCGAATTAACTTTTGTAAGATTCGTACCTTTCTCTTCTGTTGAAAAAAAAAATTTACAAGTAGATAAAAAAGTGTGAGGGCAGGATTGGGTTAAACCCCCATATCGACATTATGAACATTGCAGGGCTACTTATATAGTTGTAGAAAGATTAGTCCACCAGCGAGAACTTTTAGGACTTAGGTCCTACTATGGAGAGTAATGTTCATAAGAACATGACCTTCTTGGAAGATAGGTCATGTTCCTATGAACATGTTAATATTATTATGTATACCATTCGAGGAGCAGTAACACCTCAGTGGGCGAGCGCTTACCTTGGAAACAAGGTGTGCAGGTTCGAACCCCGTCTCGCACCTTTGATTTCTTTAATTAATCATGTGTGAATCGTTATTTTTGCGAGTGTTACTAGCTTTCGGTAAAATAAGATCGTAAGGAAACATGCATGTCTGAGAAAGCCTAACATGCTTTCGAATGACGTGTGAAATCCACCAACCCGCACTTGGCCAGCCAGCGTGGTGGACTATGGCCTAAGAAGGGCTGGTATTACACCATTTGAGGGGAACTCTTTTGTGCACTCCTAGAATTATGTATGTCTATAATATTACAACGTATAGGTACATATTTAAACCCCGACCAAAAACGCGGGAAGTTATTAGTTTGACGCCTCTGTCCGGAAGTCTGTCTGTATGTATGTCTGTCTGTGGCATCGTAGCGCTCAAACCACTGGACGGATTTGAATGTGTTTTTTATTTGAAACCTAGTTTAAGCGAGATGGTTCTTAGCTATGTTTCATAAACATCGGTCCAGAAGTTTGCAGACCATCAGCTCTTTTCTGAGTCTAGGTAGGGATACTCGTATTTCGTATACAACAGACATTTTTCATTACTTCTATTAGTCCGAAAGATCTGAAATTTGGAACATATGTAAATCATATGATACTAAATAAAATGGTAACCTTCACCAGGGTCTGATGATGATCAGCAAGAACGTAGTAACAGGATCTCGGCCCCAATAAACCTAGACCCATCGAGTTTGGGCTCGTTGGGTAGGTCTCGACAAGTTGCTAGAAAAATGGTGATCAGGGTCTGATGATGATCAGCAAGAAGGTGGTAACAGGATCTCGCCCACAATAAACGCAGACCCACCGAATTTGGACTCGTTGGATAGTTTACTACGAACGAGTAGTAGGTAGAAAAATGATGATCAGAGTTTGGTGATGATTTGGGAGCAAGCAGGAAGGTGGCAACAAGAATTCGGCTCCATTAAATGTGTTCTACATTTTCACCGAATTTTAAACCTATGGTTAAATCTTGACGAGTAGTTAGGAGACCGATACTGATCAGGGCCTGATAATGATGCAGGAAAGTCATTTGAAGAGTTCGTTCAGCTACACAGGGGTGTTATACATTTTTAAATTTATACTTGTATTAGGATATAATATGTATGTCGGATATACTTTTATGACCTAAAACAGTATTACTTCCATTGCGATGTGTTCTCAGTGGAAAACTTTATCTGTAAGCATGAAGAGTACAACTTTTAACGATCTACAGTGAAATGTGGATAACACTTCGAGTTTCAGCTTTAAAAATTATTTTACCTATTGGTTGCAAAATAAACATTTGCGTTAAAGTTATGGAAATATTATTTCTGGTTACCTACACTCTAGCTTCAAAATTAGAAGATTTCTCTTCAAATTTCATATGCAGATAGAAAGGATTTTCAATAACTACATAATGTATATGACATAACGACGTCCAAAAACCAAAATATATTAATAAAAATACTAGTATGTAGGTATATGTATACTTACCACATTTTGTATTTTGAAAGAATAAAAATGGTTTTCTACAATGTAGAATAGCTAAGTAGAACCAGGCTTACATTGTATGGCTGATATCCTTACACCAACCAGAAAAGAGCTGATTTTACTTAATCTTATTATCTTAAGTATCTTTATGACAGTCCAACACTGCCTACATCATTGCAGGTCTAACTGCAGTTTTGATGACTATACCTAAAGGTATAGATTAAAATCTGTATAGGCATTTGGTACGAGTTATCACAGTTGGTGTACTAGTTACAGCTGCTGTGAATGATGAATGTAATATGACTTGATTTCAGCATTTCTTGATGAGTCGCACCGTAACCGTTCCTTCAATCCGGAGTTCCGGACTAAGCGATTTGCTTGTTCGTTTCTAATTCGCACAGCTAAGGATTAGAACAGTTTTCCTGCGTCGGTTTACGGGTACTTGACTCTAATTATCTTTAAATTCGCATACCAATGTCATGACCATTATTAACATTTCCTACTTACTATTCAGTTCACCACCATTTACAAACACAGAAAATTTTATTAATTAACTTAAGATAGCTGTTCTCAACGTGCCAGATAAGTCAAGATAGAATGACAAACTGAACTGAACTGAACTGAACTGGACTGGATCGAGCTGGTTCAAACTAGATTAAGCTAGATCGATCTGAAGCAAGCTGGATCAATCTGGATCAATCTAAATCAAGCTGTATAGAACAAGAACAAGCTTGGTAGAGTTTTAATATTATAAATGCGAAACTAACTCTGTCTTTCGCGCTTAAGCCACAGAACTGATTTAGATGAAATTTGGTGTAGAGATCGGACAGTTTGGCTTATGCCAAAAAAGCCGTGAAAAAATAAATATATATTAGTTCTACCGTTTTTGAAATTTCGAGAGGTGGTTTAAAATATAAAAATTGGGAAAATCAATAAAAAGCAAAATAAAGCTCCCGACTACGGATAAAATCGCAGTCTAAAAAGTAAAAAGAAATAAAAATTGTCAGATCTGTGTGTTCCCAACGGGACAATATAACATTGGCCATTATATTCGTCACTAGCAGTAGCTCGCGGCTTTGCCCGCGTTTACTTTGTTACTCAAACGTGTTTTGAATTATGGATTGAGGTTATTTAAAATATTGTTTACACTAATGTTGTCTTTTATTTACGCGAATGCTACACTTGAATTCATAGTTTGATTTCAATGTGTAGCTTTCGCGTTAGTTTAAAAGTTCGTAATAAATTGTTATTTATCAAACTATCATCCATGTATTTGTGGATTTCCATTAATCCTTTAGGCATTGATAATTTTTTTGATGTCGTGCATATCCCAGCCAGCTTCATAATAAATAATAAGCTTATTGTCTTTTACTTACGCGAATATTACAAACAAATCAAACTACTTTTTACGGATCTAACCGCGGTTTATCTTAGCTTTTACTATCCCGACGTTTCGAAGGCTGAGATGTTGAACGTCCTTATGTCACAATTATGCCGGTGTACCCTCAGGTCTTCTTAGTTATTATTGTTGGTCCGATCTTCGGACGATCGATTTCAATCTTTTCACACTTTTATTAACCCTGATCCAATCACTAGATTGGATCAGGGTAAAAAATACAGGCTACATACTAATGTAGCCTGTATTTTTGTCTATCACAGCTCCAATTTCTTAAATATTTACTTCTTTATTTAAAAAGATACTGTACTTATTTTGCAATTCCATTAAAAAACATATGAGGTTGTTAAGTGAAAACCAATTGGTAACCCCATTGGTAGATGCCTTTAGCGGTTGATTTTAGAAAAATACTGGAAATAAGTTTATTCAACAGTTTTGTTTAGTTCATTCACTGAGTTTCGTTACCATAGTTGCATTATAGCATTAAATGGAGATCTTTCTTCACGCAAACTTTAGGGATTCTTGTATGCAGTACATAAAATATGTCATGTGGCTGTAGGAATAAAATATTTTTTGGAATTCAATTGAACGCTTTTAAAAAAAATGACATGGTTTGCTTCAATATGACGAATGTATCCGGAGTGTCATCAGTGCAGCATGAATTTTTTTTTCGTGTTTGATACTCAAACGACGACGTGTTTCTCAATTTTTTGATGAGTACACTGACAAAGTTTCATGTCTTTGAAAAAATATTTACTTACATACAAACTTTGGTACCTCATTTGTCCCACGGGTTGATTTTCAAATAAAACACTGCACACGACACAACAAAAAAAAATGAACCGACTTCAACAATACTAAAAAGCATTAAATAATTTAAATGTTATTGAAGTTGACGTACCTACTGTGTATATTTTCTTCAGAAGCTCTTTATCAGGTCCTAATAAAATTTGCATGAAATCATTACAGTAGTTTACTCTCTTGAATAAAAAATAATCATCGAAATCGGTTCATATTTGTCAGAGTAATGTAATGGAGAACATCAGATTCATGGTTTTTTAACTGACTTCAAAGAAGGAGGAGGTTCTCAATTCGTCTGTACATATTCTTTTTTTTTAGTAGATAAATTCGTCCACATCAATCATGGTTCTCCAGGAAGTTCTTATCCAGTTGTGATAGAATTTATACATATTCATTAGTGTTTCCTTCTTTCGCATAAAAAAGAATCATTGAAATTGGTAAATATTTGCCAGAGTTTGACCATTTTCGTCCTTTGAAAAGCGATAAAATATCATCTTTTAGGCATTCCTACAGTTTTTTTCTGAGTGGACATTTTTGTTTTTTTAGGAACTGCTTATTCGCAAGTAATTTTTTTTTTTGGGACCCAATCAGTGGAGCGAGCGGTCTATCCGTACCAGAAAGATTTTTTAAAATCGGTTCATAATTGCCAGAGTCATGCGCGTATCATACATAGAAAAAAATATATGTACAGACAAATTGAGAACCTCCTCCTTCTTTGAAATCCGTTAAAAATGCTGAAAATTTGTTTGTTAAATTGTTGTGTTGAGTTTACTTACCGAGTTTCGTGACTGTAGCTGTATTGTATTATAACTTATATGGAAATCCTTCTGCATGCAAACTTTGAAGCCATTAATTGATCTTAGAGGTTTTATTTTTCGATGAATGCAGGAAAAAGGTTTCTTAGATTCTTATGTGCAATACATAAAATAAGTCGTGTGACCGTTGGGTAAAACTTTGGATGTGGACCCCAATTAATCCCTTTTGGGTAACAAAATAAAAAAAATTGAACATGGATTTCTTTAATTTCATAAATTTATGCATCCGCAGTGTCATCAGTGCAGCATGATTTTATTTCAGAATTCGTACTCAAAAACCGTGCTAAAACCCCGTCAAGGGTTGATTTTCAAAACAAATGTGTCAGACGTGTTTCTTAACTTCTTTTGAATGACTAAGTTCTGTGTCCGTGTGATGTAAAATATTTTTTTGCAAACTTTGATACCATTTGACCCAGTTAGTGGTTCATTTCTGAAAAATGCAGAAAATTTGTTTGTTGTTATGTTGAGTTTATTTAATGAGTATTGTGACTGTAGCAACATTATAGTTAAAATTAAAATCCTTCTTCATGTAAACTTTGCAACCTCATAAAATTACCTTAGGGATTGTTTTTTGAAGAATGCCTGAAATAAGTTTCTTAGATTATGGTGTGCAATGCATAAAATAAGTCCTGTGACTGTAGGACAAAAAAATATTTTTTGGACCCAATTAGACCCTTTTAGGGGTGGATTTTCAAAATAATTAAATTGCTTTAACTTGATCAATTTATTCACAACGTTTCATCAGTGCAGCATGATTTTATTTCCGCGCTTGATACTCAAAAACCATGCTAACACCCCTTCAAGGGTTGATTAAAAAAATAATGTGATACACGTGTTTTATTATCAGTACACCGATAAAGTTTCGTGTCCATGCGATGAATATTTTTTTTTTCATGGTAACTTTGATACCCCATTTGGCCCACTTAGGGGTTGATTTTTGAAAAATGGTGAAAATAAGTTAGTTAAATTGTTTTGTTGAGTCTATGTACCGAGTTTCGTTACTCTAGATGCATTATAACATTAAATGGAAATCGTTCTACGTGTAAACTTTCCAATCCCATTATATATGACCTTAGGGGTTGTTTTTCGCTAATTTCCGGAAATGGGTTTCTTAGATTCTTGTGTGCAATACATAAATTAAGTCCTAGGACTGTAGGTCGAAAATCATTTTTGGACCCCAATTGGACCCAGGACCCATTCGGAGTTGATTCTCAACACATGATTATTTATACATAGATTGCTATAATTTGATAAATATATTCGCAAAGTTTCATCAATGCAGTAAGTACCTTCTATACAATACTCATTGCCAGGCTACAAACTGGTGCGTAATGACAGAACAGGTAAGGGTGGTGGAGGAGTTGCCATTTACCTGCGTGGTGATATTGACTATAAAGTTGTTGATCAGTCTCCGAGCAATTATTCTAATTTTGCTGAACACCTTTTCATGGAAATAACATTACATCATAACAAAATACTTTTAGGTGTATTCTACAGTCCATCTTGTCTTATTGACTATTTCTCTTCATTTGAAACTAAATTAGAATATATAACATCTATATATGATCACACTATTATCCTCTTAGCCGACTTAACTCCAAGCACTTGCCTCTTCCGTCAATATGCATATACTTCAGCTTAATGCTACTCATCACGCCCCTTACTGTTATGTACTCCTTCTCTATTAGATCTTATTATAGTTTCGGATCCCGGTAAAGTAGCTACTTATGGGCAACTCACCGCCCCTTTCTCCTATCATGATCTTTTATTTCTGTCTTATAAAATACGCACTCCTAAACGTAAATCCAAATTCCTTCACCTTCGTAGTTTCAGTAAAATTGATATGGACAGTTTGAGGGTTGATTTGAGCAATATTGACTGGTCATCGGTTTACACTAGTAATGACATTGATAGTAAAGTATTTTGGTTTAACAAGTTAGTGCTACAACTGTTTGACAAACATGCTCCTCTAAAGAAAGTACGAGTAAAACATCATCCTGCACCCTGGTTAACTAGTATATTTAAACGTGAGATGTCTAAAAGGAATAAGGCCAAGAATCGGTATAAAAACTTCCCTACTGTTGAGAACTGGTCTCTTTATAAGAGACTCCGAAATCGTTGCAATCGCCTATGCAGAGATGCTAAAAGACGTCACATTCATCATTCTGTCCAAAATATCAATACAGCTCAGGTATGGCAATTTCTCAAGTCTTTGGGTATAGGGAAATCTGCTAGTGAAAACATACCTAACATAGACTTTAACGCTTTAAATTTACATTTTTCAAAATCACCTGTCACTTTGGTTGATAAAGAAAAATATTCTACTCTCCACAATCTTTCAAAACACCCTTTGCCATCGTGTTCTTCTTTTACTTTTCAGCAAGTTACAGAAGAGGATGTTAAGAAATCCATTCTGTCTATTTCTACTAAGGCAGTGGGCAATGATGGCCTCCAGATCCAGATGCTTCTTCTTATTCTTGATGACCTTGCTCCTATTATTCACCATATAATAAATTTTTCTCTTCAAACTAGCTCCTTTTCTTCAGCTTGAAAGAAGGCTATCTTACCGCTTCCAAAAGTTTCTAACCCCTCTTCAGTTTCACAATTTCGTCCAATATCCATACTTCCTGTATTGTCTAAAGTCCTTGAACGCATTGTTCAGAAACAATTGTCTCTTTACCTGTCCTCTAATGGCCTGTTGAGTCCGTACCAATCTGGTTTTCGTCCTGGCCATAGTACTGTAACTGCACTAGTTAAGATAACAGACGACATTCGATTGGCCATGGAGAAAAAGCTTTTAACCGTTCTGGTGTTACTTGACTTTAGCAGTGCCTTTAATTCGGTTGATTTTGACATTCTTTTGGGAATCCTATCCTCTTTAAATGTATCTCTACTTCTGTGATTGCTTGGCGCAATTCTTATCTTCGGGATCGTTCGCAGTCTGTTTGTTCTGGCGAGACCCTCTCTGATTGGTGTGAGCTGTCTGCAGGTGTTCCCCAAGGTGGTGTACTCTCTCCTCTTCTCTTTTCAATATTCATTAACAACATCACTAAAGTTTTGATTTCGAACTACCATCTCTATGCAGACGACTTGCAACTTTATCGCCATTTTCAAATTGATGAATTATCGGGAGCTGTCAATGCTATTAATAAAGATCTGGACAATATAAGTGGGTGGGCTCAAAACTTTGGTTTAATGGTTAATCCAGCGAAATCTCTAGCTCTTATTATTGCTAGCAAGTACTTTTATAGTCATTTGGATCAACAGTCTCTCCCACCAGTGATGTATAATTCTACTCCTATTATATAATCCAAATGTGCTAAGAACTTGGGTGTATATATGGATTGTAATTTATCTTGGAATGTGCATGTTACGGAAGTTAGCAGGAGAGTATATTGCTCATTTCAGTCACTCAAACGTCTCCATAATTTCCTGCCATTTCAAACCAGATTAACTCTTGCCCAGTCTCTCCTTCTGCCGCTTTTAGACTACGCTGATGTCTGTTTTCTTGACGCAACGGAGGACCTCCTCAATAAACTAGAACGCTTGCAAAATTTATGCATTCGTTTTATTTACGGCCTGGTTACCTATCCGGCAGCGTCGGGATTCTCATGTTCTTGCTCTTCTTTTTTCGGTCCTTCACAATTCTAAGTCTCCAACATATCTTCGGCAACGCTCGCCCCCAGTGACAAACCCTCTCGTTCAGTCTCCTCTCTACTTCTAAGTTTTCCTAATCAAGTCGCTATGATGGATCATTTACTGTGCAAGCAGTACGTCTCTGGAATTCTCTTCCTCATACTATACGTGAGAGCACATCGTCGGATGTATTCAAAAGAAGAATTAAAGATCATTTCCTATCAATGTAGCAGTTTATATATATGTATGTACCTATGTATTTATCCATGTATTTATATAAATATTTAAATATATATTATCAAATACAACATTATATGTACTTATTTAATTTTATTGTATATTATATGTGTATGTTTGTTATTGTATTATATATAATATTTATTACATAATTTACTTTGTATTTTTGTATGTAGTAATTTGTTGTACACTTGTTTGTATCCTTAACAGTATTTAAATTTTTCTCCAAATTCTCCATCACTCAAAGGTTAGCTGTCAGAAAACTCAATGTTTGGGTTAAGTACGCCTTTGTGCATTAATTTTCTTTATTTTATACTAATGTGTAATATTATTGTGTGCAATAAAGAATAAGAATAAGTATGTTTTTTTACGTTGTATTCTCAAAAAACATGTTAAAACCCCTTTAAGGGTCGATTCTCAAAAAGTTGTAATATACGTATTTCTTTATTTCTTTTGCTCAGTACTGTAACAAAGTTTCGTTACCGTGTGACGAAAAAAATTTTTTTTCCATACTAACTTTGGTAGCCCATTTGACCCACTTAGGGGTTGATTTTACAAAAATGGTCAAAATTAGTTTTTTTCAATTGTTGTGTTGAGTTTATTTACCGAGTTTCGTTACTCTAGCTGCATCATAGGATGAACTGGAAATCCTTCTTTGTGCAAACTTTGGACCCCATTAAATGACCTTAGGGCTAGTTTTTCTAATAATGCCGGAAATAGGTGCCTTATATTCTTGTGTGCAATATATAAACTAAGTCTTGTGACTGTAGGTCGAGAAACATTTTTTGGACCCCAATTGGACCCCTTTAGTGGTTGATTTTCAAAAAATGATTATTTGCACTTGGATTGCTATAACTTGATTAATCTATTCGGAAAGTTTAAGCAATGCAGTATGAATTTCTTTTTCCGCGTTGCATACTCAAAAACCATGATAAAATCCCTATAAGGGTCGATTTTCAAAAAGTGTGATACACGTGTTTCTTTATTTCTTTCGTTTAGTACACTGACAAAGTTTCATGTGCGTGTGACGAAAAAAAAATTATTTCCATACAAACTTTGGGAGCCCATTTGACCCACTTAGGTATGGAATTTCGAAAAATCCGTCCTTATTGTTCACCTAGACTATTTGAATAATGTCGGTTCCAAATTTCAAGATTGTACGTTATATGGTTTTTGCTGTATCGTGATTCCTAGAACACACCCTGCAATATAGATTAGCAAGGTGGCATGCAGTCGCATGTACGTAATATGTATAATTACTATAGAGTGTAGTCACACTCTATAGTAATTATACATATTACGTTAAATTGAAATAAGTATACAAATTATCTACTTACTATAGATTATAATTAATTGCTTAAGTCGTTGGTAGATAAGTATATCTGACAATAATTATTTCTTGTTTTTACTTTTTAGACTGCGATTTTATTCGTAGTCGGGTTTTACTTTTAAAAACTTTTTTTTAAACTATCTTTTCTTATTATTTCTATGTTTAATTTTTGTCTATACTCTACTGATAATTGTTTTTGTTAACATCTTCCATTTTTGTGGTGTTATTTTTTATGACGAGACACACGAAGGTACGCTATAAACAGCTGCAATTCACTGCCGCTCGTCATAGAAGAAGTTAGTAATTAAGTATATGGAGCCCGGTAATGTCATCAGCTACAGTGCCCTTCACACCGGAACCAGCAATGTTTACACACTGCTGCTTGGCGGTGGAATATCTGACACTGCAAAATGCAATGGTACCTACCTGGACCGCCCCTTGCACAAAGGATCTACTTATTTTCCAAGTAGATCTGGAAGTTATGGAAAAACATAGATGGGCAAGATGTAGCTTATTCGGGCGTGTAAAGAACGAATAAGAGGAAGGCTTCTAGTAATCACTAAGTGGTAAGTTAATTTTGTTAAAGACCGTCCGGGTGAAAGATGTGCCGCCAAGCAGCAATGAGTAAACATTGCTGTATTCTGGCGTGAAGATCACTGTAGTTAGTGAAATCCCCAAGCACAAGAGCTAATAACTAATGATAAATCATAAATCTTAATGACTCGGGTGACGAGCAGCAGTTCAGTGCAGGTGTCTATAGGCAAGCAGTCGTTTACCATGGACGAGCTAATTAGTCACTGGATGGTCTGTCCACTGCTCACGAGAAAAACAACCTAAAACATATAAGTAGATATATTGTTTCGCGTTTGATTTTTCCTTATTTCTTCTCAATCATCGAAAGACGTTATTATGTTAGGAGTGATGTCATCTAAATCGACGAACATGAAAGGCGAACTAGGAGAGCTCAGCAAACAAAAAGGGATAAAGATAAAACGAGTGAATGAATTGAGGAAAACATTGGTATTACGGTAGAAACGTTCGCGCTCATTAAATCGCCCGAGGGTGCGGCGCCCCGCAGATTTTACATAGAAAAAAAATACCTTTATAAATACTAAGTAATACAAAGTTGTTTATCGTTTCCTTAGGTTTATGATACCGAGAGATGGCTCCAACCTTGTATGCTCCCTGCCGAGTATCGTACGGGTTAGCAAAGCACATCCAATGATATGTCTAGAGCGACTTTTTTGGCACAATGCCAATACAAATGCCATTCCTTTTGGGCTAGAGGAGAGGCGGCCGAAACTTCGCAGCAACCTTCACAAATATCGACTCATGTAGGTACCTCCAGTGAAAGTTATCTCTATAAGGAGACTAAAATAATGGAAGCTTTACTTATTATAAATAATATAAGTATAATACGCGTACACGAAGGCTGTTTTGTTTTACGTTGTTTACCCTTCAGAAGTTAGTCGCTAACTTCCCAATCCATGTGGACTCTATTTCTGATTCATGGCTTTGAAACGCCGTAATAATAAAGACAAATATTACACTTGTATTGGCTCTGAGCCCTCATTTAAGTTGAAAAGTTTTTGTTGACATGAACTTTCTTCCTCGTAAATGTTTGTAGTATCGTCAAATGATAAAATTTTAAGTTAAACGGACCCATCACGGAATGGACAAACTATTTAATTTAAAGGCTACTATTGCTGCCACTAGAAATTGATTTGATTGTTATGAGCATTATACTCACGATCAGGGTCTATTGTGAAGAGTATCTCACAGCTAACAACCATGCAATTAATTACATAATTATAATCGCTACTACAGGATTTAGTTGCGAATACTGAACAAATAGCAGCAACAGCTCAGTGGGCGACCGCTTGCCTTGGAAACAAGGTGCGTAAGTTCGAACCCCGGCTCGCACCTCTGATTTCTTTAATTAATCATGTGCGATTGTTACTAGCTTTCGGTGAAGGAAACATCGTGAGGAAACCTGCATGTCTGAGAAAGCCTAACTAGCTTTCGAATAACGTGTAAAGTCCGCCAACCCGCACTTGGCCAGCGTGGTGGACTATGGCCTAAGCCCCCTCATCTTTAGGGGAGGCCCGTGCCCAACAGTGGGACATAAACAGTGGATGTTATTAATTATCATTATTACTGAACATAAACTATTGCAAATAGTATATTTGCAGTAGTTATTCAATCAAGTGCTTGTAAAACGACACAAGCTCTATCTTCAACTAAAACCATAGAAATAAGATTGATGAAATAACAAACACTAATGGTACATATCCAATAGCGAGCGTCAATGGTGTATCTGCACATATAAAGACATCAATGGCAGAACTGTGTGACGGAATTAATAGCTTTATGTAATAGTTCTAACGTCCATTTAATTATGGGAAAGTGTAATTAAGCGTATGATCCAATTATTAGTGGCTATTAGTGGGTGTTCGGCACGCTCGGGCCGGTCTAGCACACGTCACTACTGTGCGCCGAGATTAGGTGAACCTCGTTACACAATTGCTTAACGCCAACTGCTCAGATTGTTCAAATTGCCTTATTACTTTGAAGCTAATGGTAGCCAGAGCGAGAAAGGACCCGATTCAAACTCGCCGTCGCCCTCACCACGGAGCAACCTTTCACGACTACTTTCGGTTGTGACGCAATCGTCCATTCGGAGAGCCCGCTCCCCATTAGGTACAATAACCAGATTAAGCATCACATTTGGTTTTATTATAAAAGTAAAAAAGCTATTTATAATACATAACATAACAGTCGCAGTAAAATGCCTCTTTTCGATCAACATTAACACTGTGCACTAATAACAAGTATAGATGAGAAGCGATGATGAGAAACGATGAGTCGTGTCATGTCCTAGGGTGCCCCGGCCACCTGCGGGGCGGTTGACTATGTACAGGGAAGTTCGGCCGCGGGCTGCGAACAGCCGGTGGTGGTGAGGCTGAATAAGCATCTCCTAATTATTATTGTTTTTGATCGATCCGTCGACGTTCCACTGGGAAATAAATAACTGGTCTTATTCGCCTACCACCAAAGCATCTTCCTTTAGTGTAGAGGTCCCGCGACATGTCCGGGGGGACCGTATTGAGTGCTGGTGGCGCCACCATGTCCGCCATCAGCTGCACCTTCGTCACTGCCGACAGAACCTCCGAAGTCGGCGCTGATTTCAGCTCCACCGTGTCCACCAGCTCCGCCGCTTACACTGGCACCAGATCCGCTGCTGAGCGAAATGGCGCTCAAGTCGCCATCTCCAATACCACCGCCGAGGCCACCGCCGATGCCGCTGCCGATGCCACCGCCGATACCGGCACCTCCACCGATAGCTCCGGCACCACCAGCACCGCCGCCAATACCACCCTCTCTCTGGGTCTGGTATTTGATGAAGTAAACTTCTGGTTTTGAGGGCTGGGTAGGCGCGGGAGTGGGGATAATGATGTCGGGTTGCTCTTCGGGCTTCTTAACCAACACGTAGACGAGGGTCTTCTCTTCATTCTGAGGCTGCACGGGGATAATAGGTGCGACCGGGGTGGGTGGAGTCGGGGCCTTGATGAAGATGATCTTGTAGTGCTTCTGGGGAGGTGCGACCGCGGAAATACGGGGCAGTCTCTGTTCAACGGGTTCCGGAGGAGGCACGTGGACGTAGATGTGCTTTTGGACAAGAGGAGCGCCAGAATAGCCGCCGGCGTATCCGCCACTGCTGAAGCCTGAGTCACCACCGACGAAGCTCAGACCACCGGCTCCACCGAGAGACAATCCACTGGCTCCACCGAGAGACAATCCGCCGGAGGAATGGCCACCACCAATGGAGTAACCGCCGGAGGAGTGACCACCGCCAAGAGAGATACCACCGCTAGAGTGTCCTCCGACAGAGATGGTTCTGTGGCCACCTAGGGAGGAGGCAGCGGAGTATGTCGTGCTGGGAGCCGAGTAGCTGTAGCCTACTGGGGGCTCTGGACGGCCATAGGCCAACGCCACACAGGCGAGTATCTGTAACAATAGAGGGCGGTTTTTAGTATGGCAATGCTATATCGTAATTATTTTGTTGTTGATTATATTAGGTCGATGATTATAAAATTATGTTACTAGAATGCCGGATTAAAGTTACTCGTACACAGGGCCTAATAGGACGGTCAGCGGCTGTGATATTACCCGAACGGCGACAGCCACGCGATGCAAGGCGCAATTTTTTCTAACCCGCTTCTATTCGGTCAGATTCTTACAATACGTTGCCTGAATTGGGTAACACTCTTTACACATAGAATACTTTGTCCCCAATCTAACTATTCCCGGTATACCTATCTAATAATTAGGTAATAAGTACATGTAACTATCACGAGTAAGTAGCCGACCGCTTACGCAAGGTACACCACATTAAACCAGATCGAGTGAAAGAGGTCCGTTGCGGTCAACATGGTAGCCAACAGACATAGATTAAAGTATAAAACGCGCAGCATTAACAATTCGCCGAGCCTAATTATCCCATACATTTTATTGTCCATGTAAGTTTTGCAATGGATATTGCAAGTGCGAAAGAAACTGTATCGTTAAGAGACTACACAAGATCGGATATGATGTAAGATGGATCGGCTAGTGTGCGGTAGCCGTGAACGAGTGGAATAATCGGGTCGAATAGAATACTAAAAAAATCGGTCGCATTTGACGTGCACGGAGAATTTGATGGGCGGAATACGTTATGGGAGCGTTACTTATCGCGCACGCCCGCCGACTGCGCCGTGGGGAAATGGACTCGGTGAAATGGAGATCGCACTCGGAGTGAATAATGATCGAGTACTCCATGTTCAACTAACAGATGCAATTTTTTTTTTTTTTTTTTTTATACAACCAAGGTGGCAAGCAAGCGTGCGGCCCGCCTGATGGTAAGCAGTCACCGCAGCCTATAGACGCTAGCAATACTAGAAGAATCACTAGCGCGTTGCCGACCCTTAAGACATTAGATATTAAGTCTTTGTGTCCAGTAATTTCACCAGCTACAGTGCCCTTCACGCCGGAACACAGCAATGCTTACACACTGCTGCTTGGCGGCAGAATATCTGACACTGCGGTGGTACCTACCTGGACGGTTCCTTGCACAAGGAACCTACCACCTAGTAAAATATTGCATATTGCATATTGTAGTGCAATATTGGAATCCCCTGATTGTACTCGTCTTAGGAATCTCCAGACGAAAATTCTATTCCATTCGAAGTTTTAGAGAGGTTCTCGCTCTCGCATAATTATTTAAATCCCGAGGAAAATAACACGGCCTAAAGCCGAACTTATAAGTCTTGGCCTACTTGCTTATAAATGACTCAAAAAACTAATTAATTGGTTCATTTTATCTAAATATACTTGGTGTTAAGTGTAGTACCTAAATATCAAGTCACCATAGGAAACAATCTATAAATGTGCAAATATACATATATGTATATTAGATGACCGGACGCGATATTATATCGCGCATATTATTATCGTTCAGTTTTGTAACTATTTATTTACTTGTTATATGCACAGTTTTAAGATAATTTTATATTAATTGTAGTTGAAAATTGATTGCCCCACTGATTATTAATTTTAGTTATCACAAGAATCTGACTTAGGCGAAACTATGTTATTAAATCATGAATATTTCATGAACCGATTCACAAACACTATTAAATTTACAATTTACTTGGACAACACCATAATTATGTTCACTATTTGGCACTACGAATGAGTCCATTTATCACTGAACACTTCACTTCAGATCCATGGTGGCAGCCTGAAATGCTGTATGCACGATCAAAAAAAGGTACAAGTGATCACTCAAAATACAATATAGAACAATTATATCAATCGCATGTGCCAAATAGTAGATCATGATCAATTTATTAAGATAATGTCCTGCGAGCTGCTTACCACAAATGCGCGCATACTGTGCGTGGGTGTCACGGCTCCGATTTTCTTAAACCTTACTGCGTAGAGGTGCGGGTACGACCGTTCAGAACAAATCCGCCTTCTGGAGATGTTCCTGTGGCTGAGAGCTGGTGTTAACTGATGACATTCGCCACACCGACCCGCTCTTAAATAGCAAGGTGCTCATCTCGTCAGAACACTCCATCCCTACGAGCATTTCACTCGATATCATGCAACTATCGTCATTATTTAACAAGTATATGGTCCTTTCTTTTCGGCGAGGCCTGCGGGCGATGCCGGCGCATTCGATACGCTGCCTTAGCGACCAGCGCTCGCTCCACGCGCCGCCTTGCAGTCGGTCCATCTAGTACATTACATATACATACAGTACACATTAGCTCGTGTGCTTTGAGTATATTGATTTTTTTTGTTACCGATATCTGTTACCAGAGCGTAATGCATCAGCACGCCAGATGTCTGAAATACTATTCTACCTCGTCGGTTGTATAACTTAACGAGAAATACTCAACAATGATATCATTATTTTTAGGGCGTGTTGGGCGTCATATTTCAGACATGGCACGCTATTCAATTGACAATACGTTGCCGTGATTATGTAACTCGTTTACGTTGTTCCAGTAAACTTGTAAATAATCATATTTGCATAGCGATCGACTCTCGTTTTTAACTAAATAAGCCGCCGCACCATACTTTTGTACACAGACCCAACCAAAGGTTTTTTTCTTTTGGTCCACGGAGCAACGCATCCAAACGTCCTACACATTAACTCACACATGGTGCTTATGTATCCAATGGTAGCCGACCACAATTACTTCGCTATGTACCTACTTATTTACCGCAGTATAATAATACATAAATTACGTCGCTCATCAAGTATTGTAAAAGTCGCGTTTATAATCCAGTCGCATACTTACTGCCGGACTCACAAACGTTAATTAATTCTAATTATCGCTTAAACATTTCTTGAGATCGGATTATTTCGACACTCGTAGCTAATTAGTACTTAATATTCTATTAGTGAATAGAGATATCGATATACCTACAGCTAGACGGCTCCGAGAGTGGAATTAATATGATTAAGAAATGGCTAAATGAGTAGTAATGTTAATTGATATTTGTGAGTGCGATATTAAAAATACATTTTTTCATTTATAATCTGTAACAGTTAGAAGCATTCCAAACAGACGTATCGTCAGTGGCTACCTTTAGACAGAAAGTATAGATTTTGTATAACTAACAGAATTTTTTTAAGACCAAGAAGAGAAGAAGAATATCCGATCTTGTAACTGAAATTAGGAAGATGAGATGAGATATTCTACAATATTATATTGTGTATAAATATATATGTATTGATACACCGAATAATAAATACCCTCACGGACCGGACAGGGATTATTTAATACTCTGTATAACTACCTATACGACATAATATGTCACAGTTAACCCTAAATCATCTAAATAATAGGTACCTATAGGATAGGTGACCTGTATTTATGTATAGGTTTTTCTGTATATAATGTTTTTCTATACCTATATAATTTAGTGTCTAGTCTCTACAAAATGAGTAGGTATCTTTTTTATTTCTATGTAACAGGGTTATTAAAATGTTGCAAATTTTAATGAGAGAGCGGGTGAGGCGTCGTACGCTCGTTGCATGTTTATACTATACAGAGACTCACAAAGTAACCACTAAGTAGTCAAAAAGCCTTTTAGTGTATGACTGTTATGAGCCAAATTATATTTTAGAGACTTTGAAACAACGGTATATTGTGGTATCTTGCCCTTTATACGACTTGCGTGGAATATTACGAGGTTACAATTTTGCATACTCAAAAGCAAAACTCCTTTGGAAGAAAGTCATCAAAATCACACCGTTACAAAATTGCATCTAGGTAGCTGAAAAGCGTAGATTTATGTTACTCAATACAAGCTAGTCCTTAACTATGAATTTAATTAATGATGCGGCGTTGGATGGTAAACTGAGTTTATTAAAAAAACACAAACCAACTGAACCACAATAGTATCACGCCTGCACTTCTGCCGCGCAAGGGACGAATCAACGTATGTTCAAAGACGTTTAACTACTTACTCGTAGAAATAGACCAGCCGCAGCAAGCAAAATATCCGTCACAAACTCGATAACAGCGGTAATAAGTCATTCAAAAAGTGCGACGCTCTAAGTGGACAAAGAAATATTTTTGTAGGAAATACGCGTAATTCAGTGTTGCGCCTAACGCAAATCTCATTAGATAACATGACTGAATGAGATTACAGTTTATTTACATATCTTTTTCTAAATAATATAATGAAGATGACAGCTTATGGATGTAAAAGAACCGGTCAAGTGTGAGACTAACTCGCGCACTGAGAGTTCCATACCATCTTTGGACCTATTACAGTTAATTTACACCTCAGACAGCAATTAAACCAAACCGCAATACTAAGTTTGTATGTTGAGTTTTTTTAGGATTACTAAAAAAAATACTACTTGGAAAGATCATTTAATTTTACCTGTAAAATATAAATAGACATGCATTACCCATAATTATTTTAGATTTTTCCTTCTACAAATTTCGGAGATAATGGACGGTATTTTTATTCTAAAAAGTATCCTATGTCCTACCTCGTAGTATTAACTCAAATCATGCGAAGTTTCATTTGAATCCATTCAGTAGTTTCGGCGTGATGCGCGGCCATGATACAGACAGACAGACAGATATATAGACGGACAGACAGACTGACAATATGAAAAAAAAAGTTTTGGGTTCAATATCGGTTAGAGAATGTTCTCCCAAAAATTTTTTCTCTATATCTTCAATGTACGGAATTGGATCTGTTACAGTTTTATAGACTCACTCTTATAACCCTTCTATTTATTATTTTTAGCATAACTGCTAATTTACTGTTCTAAAAGCACATGCCTTGCACCCATATTCCACAAAATACAGGCCAAAAAAACGCATCGAAAATACTCTGAATGTGCCATCAAATCAAAGACTCTTGAAAAATCAAGAGCTCATTGAATACGGGATTCAAATGTTGATCTTATTACACAGCTACTAACGATGTCGTTACTAACATACTCGTACGTTAACTAACAAACCATATTAGTCAGTATACATACATTTCAAATTACGTAACAAGTACTACCGTACATCAACAGTCAATTTCATTTCCAAATCAATGTACAGCAACGGGGCCACGATTTGTATTAAAACGATGGCATTTTGTTATTTATAATACCTACATACATTCATGAGCCAACAATTTCCCTTCATGGCATCATATATGGGAAGCATTGGCACGCATACAGCATTACGTATGGGGCAAAATACAAATCTTTAGCTTTGTTATCTTCAGTACATAATAATATGTACTCGTAGCTCTTCATTCTCCGAAAAAATAACTACTAACATTTTTAATTCTCACAAAACTACCGTCTAAAAGAGTTATTCTTAAAAAAAGGTCTACAATGTTGATTCATTCAATCAAAATGTAGAAGTTTTTTGTCTCGTATGTGGTACAAACAAACCTACTTAGGTATATATTTGTATAACCGTGAAAAAATCAAAATCAATGGTTTAACCGCGAATTTTATATATATGTGTGTGTAGCATTGTATACAAGATAAAATAAGATTATTTGGCTTTACCACACATAAAAATAAAATATTTTATTGTTAATAACGACTATTCTACAAGCAAGACTGTGTCAAGAGACTGTCGAATGACCATAACCATTCAGGTCTTGACCAGATGTATAACATTCTCTTAAACACCTTGTAAATAAAAATAAATATTTGGCCTCATTTAAAGCCGACATGTGTACTTAAATACAAACAATATACATATAAGGTTTTTATTGTTTATTACTTCCAGACACTAATATGACAACACCACGAGGCAAAATTTCAGCATGCATACGACTACAACAGGCTACGTAGGAGTGATTATTCTTGGCTAATAATAAAAACTGACACAACACCAAAAAAAAACAAAATGTGTACCTACTAGGTACGGTGAAGGTGTACTGTTAAAATGATTTTACTTTGGAGATGATTACTGTACAATCGACTAACAACTTCATCATAATAAAATTATCTTCGCTTGACCTCTACCGAGAGGCGTGCAAGTCACGGCCTTCTCCTCTCTTCTTTCATAAGTAAGTTTAGCCAAAAAAAATATATCATCTACAATTACTAATTATTATGTCGTAACTTAATAAATTAATTAGTAATTTTAGACGCGCAAACTAAAATAATATTTTTATAATAATTTCTGACGAATCAAGCTGGAATTTCGCGTGATGCATGTCTTTGAACAGACGCTTTGTAATACTGCTCGTCAAAATTCGTTATAATCATAATCCCGGTAATAGTATCAATGCTGTTTTGGGATAGAATATCTAACACTACGATAGTTTCTACCTGGACGGTGTCTTGCATGGGACCCATCACTGTCTAGCTTATTTTGCTATAGAATAGCTTTGTTATTTTGTTATTTATGTTTATTAATTGTAAAACAACTACCAATTGAAATTCGTAAAAAACGGTATGTAAGTATACCTGAAAAACGTATAACACCCCTAGTTTTTGGTCGGGGGTTAAAAAGAAATAAAGGCGTTCTGTATATAAATGCCATAACTAAAAGCAGGGAGGCCTTTAACCTGCATTGGGACGAAACGGGCTAGTTAGTAGGTATATTATTCATAGATATATATAGAAGTGAATCCAGTGGCAGATTTCCCAATACAGCGGGAATTTTTCGTAGGCGGCAAATGTTTCGCAGTCACGAAAAGGGAGCACCAAGGCAGTGGCTATCATCTGGTAGAGCGCAAAGAGACATGTCTTCATGTACACCAATGTTTATCCTGGGTGGGAATCGGACCCACGAATTATTGGGTTGCGCCCAGCCAGGGTGTTCAAGTGTCTCACCACTAAATCAACGGGCCCTTCAAAAATATACCATAAACGGCGATTTGGTTCAGCATATAGGCGGCATTTTTGTACGCCCGCTGAGTGAATCATAGACAAATATGCTGGTACGGGAAGAATCCTGTTAAAGAATGCCATACTCATACCCGCCACTACCGGGACGGCGCGCTTGAATGTAGGCACGCATTCATGCGTCGCGGTTACGCGTTGCGTTAGCATGTCGCGTCAGAAGTGGGTGCTTACATTACATATGGTTAGAGACTACATTATCATAGCATGTCGTGTCTGCTGCATATATACATATGTATATACTCGGTGTAATCATCATCATCATCATCACCAGCCGGAAGACGTCCACTGCTGAACAAAGGCCTCCCCCTTAGATCGCCACAATGAATTCAACCACTGGTTGCCTGCGACGCGAACAATGTCGTCGGTCCAGCTAGTGGGAGGCCTGCCTACGCTGTGTCTTTCGGTTCGTGGTCGCCACTCAAGAACCTTTTTTCCCCAACGGTTATCGGTTCTTCGAGCGATGTGGCCTGCTCACTGCCACTTCAACTTGCATATTCTACGATCTATGTCGGTGACCTTGGTTCTTCGGCGAATCTCCTCATTCCGGATTCTGTCGCACAAAGAAACTCCGAGCATAGCTCTCTCCTCTCTCTCTCTCTCGGTGTAATGTCAAAGTGAAAATATCTATTAAATATACGGAGGCACATACAAAAAAAAACATTTTTTACAAACTACCACCGGACCGTAACGACGACGCAACTGAGAAGATCCAGCAAGTAACTCAGGGGGCTAGTAATTTTCTATCATATTTTTCATATTTTGTCATTATCTTAGCATTATCATCCTTAAGTGTCCAACTGCTGGCTAGACAAGGCTCTCCTCTCTTCCTCGTTAGGTGAGATGAGAGGGCTTAAATTATAATCAACCAAGTAAGCCAAGTGCGGATTGGTGGATTAGACACACTTTTCGGTTTAATCCTGCGGCTTTCTCACGATGTTTTCCTTGAAATGAAGTATTACGAAAACAAGTATGCCTGTGATAATATGTACCTACTGTACGTAGATTAGGACTTAAAATCGATTTGGTAAATCTATGTGGAAAATATTAAAACGGTGAAAGGTAGGTAGGGATACCACTTACACTTTTTGAAAATAAGCATTAAAGCTATATTTAAAAGGACCTTTGAAGCTTCTTTGCATAAAGTACCTAGTACAATATTACGCGTACCTATCTATCAGAAATAAATAAAGCTTATTTTATTAGCGTTGTTTGACGGCCCGGTACTTACCTAGACTGTACAGTCAGTCAGAGTACTGTGCATAATAAACTAATAAGAGTAGTAATCGACGACCTTTTAGGTAAAGGTCGTCAATTTGTATTACAACCTGGACTGAGATTTGTGTGCATGAACTTGTCAGTTTTGTGACTGCTTAGTAGGTACGCAGCGCCAGTATCGGCTGCAAGAGTGGTGCAGCCCAACAGAAAATGGTAAGTATAATAATATCTTACGCAGACAGTATACGTACCCCGCACGTCGGGCACTAGGAAGGATTTTCTCCAGGCCATCAAAAGAGCGGTGGTCATTACCACTTATAGTAAACTGACTGATCACTTTTAATTTTATTATTAATACCGACACTGAAAAAAAAAGAAAATGTAGCCGACTCGACGTATTATTGGCGACAATAACAGTCACCAAATAATGTAATTTATTCGCGAAGAGACTCGTGTCACTATTATCAAATGCGATGATTTGCGACGCGTGCCCGCATCATAATGTATACATTATGATCGGATCAGACAGGGTCAAGTGGCCATCTGTTCAAACGTACAACAGCTCTTTAAAAGACCGCTAATATTGGCAGAATGGAAGTATTAGGTACAATAAGATGGCATTACTGTGGTGGGTATAGGTAGGCACCCATGGACAGTTCCACTCACAGAAATCTTAATTTATATTTATGTGTACTGCACTGACGTACGTCACCTGATTTTACCAAGTTTCTTGAGCAAAGTTTTATTTTGTATCTTCATTAATATTTATTTAATTTAGGTATATGTTTATTCATTATTTAAAATTCTTTTCTTTTTATTTATTTTGTTTCTTTATTTATTTACATTTAAAAACACAAGTGATTATAACTAATGTCTCTGTTAATGAGCGGCAGTACACATACTGCTACTGCCTTTGGGTAGCTGTATCACTTACCATCAGACAAACGTAATGTTCATGCTGTCACTAAGTAGCCAAAAAAAACATATATTCCTTTTACTCTTACGTTGAAATAAATACCTGAGCCACCTGAGGCTACCAGATTACATATTTATACAAAAATGAAACTTGCATATTGAATTTGACTACCACAATTCTTGATTACTCAATAAAGTTAATTCGGTTGCATGGAGAAAGGAGAACGCTTAAAACAAGTGTATCTAGTAAACCCAGCGTAGGTCGGTACGTATAATTCGTTACAACCCGTTTGTAATAATATTCCGGTTTCGAATGGTTGTTAGTTCTAGCCAAAAGTAGCCCGGAGGTATCTCATATCACGTTTGGGTTTGGCGCTGCTGCTTAAGAAAGCGGTCACCGTTCAACGGCTTTGGTAGCGGCCAAGGTGAACGTTTAATTTTTTTTAAATTAAATCACGTAAACGATTAAATAACGTTTTCTTTTATTCACGTGAACAGGACGCATTCTTACATTGTAGGTGCGAAGGACCGCCCACTGCAGAATGGCGGTCATTGCCGCCAAGGAGCAATGTGTAAAAATTGCTGTGTTGCGATGGGATGGACATTGTAGTTGGTCAAATTACGGGTCTCAGTGTGGTCATCTGTTTATGGGCAGGTATCGCTTACCAAAATGCATTCTGGATCGCAACTGCCATTTTGTCAGAAGGTGCTGCAAAGCATTACAAATGCAGTTACAATGCATTAAATTACAAATCAAGAATGCATAGGTAAAAAATAAGCCGCGATATAATCCGTGGAAGTAGTTGTATCTATACATATTATAAAACAAAGTCGCTCCCGCTGTCTGTCTGTCCCTATGTATGCTTAGAACATATTATAAAACAAAGTCGCTCCCGCTGTCTGTCTGTCCCTATGTATGCTTAGATCTTTAAAACTACGCAACGGATTTTGATGCGGTTTTTTTAAATAGATAGAGTGTTTCTTAAGGAAGGTATATATGTATAATACATGCATAATATAATAGAGAAACACTGATAATTTTAGAGGTTTCTAATGTAATGTCGTAAATAAGCAATTTTTTTGCGCTTACATTGCAAACGCTGGCTGAACCCTACAAGATAGATCAAACTAATGTACTACAATATTCTACACCTTAACAAGGTCTACAAAAAAGTCCGTGATGGTATATGTTTATCTTTTAGGGATAACCCACAATAATCATTTTTTGTTCTTTACTTTTTATGAGAAATAATTACTATTAATAAATTGTTGTTATCATGAATTTGTCCCTTCTTCAATATAACGTAAACTTCACTAATAATTACACCAATGAAAAAATTGCTGTGAACGTTGTTCATACCGCTAGATTAAGGTTAAGCAACATAAGGCAAGGTCATTACATAGATGGGTGAACCGATTTGTATGAATTTTTTGTGCATAGTAGGTCGTAAAGTATATTTCATGCCGCTAGGTTAAGCAATGTTAGACAAGGTTATTACATATATGTATGGGTGATGGCTGCGACTCATGGTGCCAGGTTTAAGGGGGCCAGAATCCGCACCGCGGGGTATTTGGTGCAGATCCCACTGGAGGGCCCAGGTCCCCCCTCTTATGTGGCGATGTGACAGCTGCAGAGGTTTAAGTGGGTAAGAACTCCAAATACCATGATTGACGAGGATATATAGAACGAGAGGAGGGTGCAAGAGAGGAGAGAGAGGGAGAGGGGATTCGAGGAGGGGGTGATGGGGTGAGGGATTGGGGGATTAAGATGGAGCAAGGGGGGAGTGACGGGGAGTGAGGGAGAGCAAGGTGGGAGAAGAGAAAGGGGGACGGGGTTCAGAGAGGGGAGAGGAAGAGGGGGAGTGTGACGGGGACCGAAGAGGGAGGGGGAAAGAGAGAGCATAGAATTAGATTTTTCTTATAAGAGAGAGATGCAGAGTGAAATAAATCAAGGGAGGAGGGAGAAAAGGGGAGCAAAATGTAATAAAAGCGCGGGCGGAGCTGCGCGGGTCAGCTAGTTTCAGATATAATAATAATGAGATATCCTAAAGTGTCGTGAACAAACAAATAGAATAATCTGTCTTTTAATTTACAAGTTACCTACTCAGTTTTCTATAAAAAGATAACCGGTTGTAGGTATTAAAGATAAAAATCAGTCCTACAATAAAATGTTATGACAACGCTCTTCATAAATTTATTTAATTGGCAATCTTGCGCCTCTGAATTCTCAACTGGCCCTTTCGTCCCGCGATTATACTGCGGCTTTTATCTAAACTATTATTATATCCTCCACAAAATGAAAGGGTGCTTAGGTACGAACTCGATTTCAATATGAAAACCATAAATTGAGTTCTGCCGAATAAATGTCAGCAAACTTAATTGGGAGATAAATTGATATAAAGATTAAGTTTGAACTGATACATATATATTTTTAATATTGTATGAGATCGACACTTATCAAGTAATATTCACAGTCCTGCGCGGTGGCCGGCGTGCAGGACTACAGAGTAGAGTTTACATACTGCTATTATTACATTTAACGTCACCGTATCGTAGTCCTAAACTTCCTTTAAGATAGTAATGCGTACTGAAAATCGTATCAACGTCTATCGAGTTTCAAACCTTTTGATCCGAATACACCAGGCAGGCGGGCGGCAACTTCTATTAAATGAGAGCTTATCGGTAAGTTACCTCGACGGGTAGGAAAGTGGATGATTCAATTTGAAAACGTTGCATTCGTAGGATTGGTTACCGAAACATTTGATGAAATGAAACGTGGGAATTCAATAGGCTTTAGGTACTTAGAAGAAATAGGATGTGAACCTTCTTATCACGATTTTGCCATTATACTTTCATTGTTTCTGGCTTTTTGGATAAGTTCAAAATAATACGTTACGGAGAGAGCTATGTGCGAAACACGCAGCGAATTCAGGCCTGGCCAGACCCCACTAGCTGGACCGATGACATTGCAAAAGTCGCGGGCAACCGATGGATGCAAAATTAAATGGCTATCTGCCTTTTATTATAGCTCTGTTCAACTCATAGACATAGACTCTTCCGACTGATGAATTCCTCTCGTTGGCTATGACGGCCTTTGGGGCGTCGCGTCGTGGGGTGGGTAACTAAACACATTAAAAGTGCTAAATATAATTAGCTGGCTGTATCTGAACCACGCTATGTTAACCGTTTTGACTTTTGTGTCGTTCTTTTGTTCTTGTCTACTTATTCGGTATTCGTTTAAATGTGCCGCAGGTTTAGTTTATAGTTTTTGTCTCAAACTCAGTAAGAACTTCATACCATGTTCTTGCGTTAGAAAGTCATTAAGTTTTATACTTATAGCGAGCCTGTTGGTCTAGTGGTTAGACACCCTGGCTGATACCCAAAAGGTCATGGGTCTGATTCCCGCCAAGTGTCTGGGTGTGTGTTATTTATATATTTAAGTATGTATTTAGTACAGGCTCTGCCTAGTTTGGGATCAGATGACCGTGTGTGGGATTGCCTCGGAATATTAATATTATTTTTGGTTTTATTTTATTCTCGGGCTTTCACACCCGGACTTTTAAAAGGCTTGCATGGGGACGAATCCAACACGTAGAGGCCTGTTGGAAGGAATTAAGAACACACCTGTCAGGATCAACTGCTGGAAATAAACAGCAGTTGACTCTGGCAGGTGTAGGGCCTATTGTAAGAATGTGGAAACATTTCTAGATATTTTTTAAGTGAGCATTTGGTGGACTGAACACTGGGCTATTGCAAAAGGCCGGGGTTTCTTGCCATAATTAGTATACTAATTATATTTTGGCAAGCGGTGACTTGCCACCCACTAGATGGGCTAGCCTAGCCTGGCCATATAGCCGTCAAAAGACTATGGAGTGCAACACCGGTGTGAGTGTCTCAAGGGTGTCGAGAGGTATGCTGCACTTTCTCCGTAGATACTGGTGGCGTTATGCCCTTTAACACTTTCACCCCTGGAGTTTATAGCTCTAACAGCTCCTCTTTGGACGGCCAATTTAGGCAATAAACAGCTGAGATTCATGCGGGCCCCTTAAGTATCCACTCGGCCGACGAAGACACGTCGAGGTGGAGGTCCTGACCAAACACTCTGGAGCACTCGGGTCCGTGATGTCCGTACGCACCAACAGCTCGCCACAAGCTGCCCTGCGGGTTTATTATTATACCATTTATTAAAATTCTTTAATTTTTTTATATTTTCAAATATAAATATAATAAATAAATATATTAAAAAATATAAAAAAACACCTTCCAACCGGCTGCCGGAACAGGGTCCTAGCAGACGGTGGTTAAGGCTCTAGAGAGAGGAACTTCGTCACAATGCGTGCCGTCTCCAAGAGCACTGCCTGCTGCATCTGGCCCTTGATCCAGCCGTGTAATGTGAGCCTCTTGATGTGTTTGCCGAGGCTCTTGGCCTAATGGCCATCCCATACCCATGGTACCCATGTACCAATAGTCGTTATCATACACATATATACCATAGGCCATGGAAACGTCTACGGGTACAATGATTGCCTTATCAATGTCCCACATGTAGACAACCTCGTGCGCGAGATCAAGATATTTGCAATCTTTATCTTTCTCCGCCTCCACGAGGTTCTCATCTCGTTCCCTTATTATTATGATATAGCATGAACTCAGACCGATGTCGCCATTGAATCAAATCTGTTTAAATTATTATGGCAATGATCGCCTATTCACCATACAAAACCATTTAGAAACATATTTTGTTCAATTAGTAAAACGGCAAACCTTGAACTATGGGTACCCACTGTATCATCGGCACTCAATGGCGGCGATAACGATTTAGATTATTATTTTTCTCTTTACATGTTTCTCATTATGGTTGAAGGTCGCATTGCTTAACCAGAATACATTATGTACCTCCACATATTATATTCAAAAGTCGGCCATCCTTCGATCGCCTCTCCAATACATTCACCCATAAAACAACCAACATTGGAGTGCAGTTTCAATTTATTTCTAAAGATTCTAAGTGCCTCTTAATTCAAAAGATTGACCAAGAAAGATACGGCAATCCGCATACTTACGGTGCGGCGGCAACTAGGCAGAGAGCCCGTAAATGGTTGTCAGAAAACTGATACTATTTTTGTGGTTACATACTTAGATAGATAACCCAGACACAAGACAAACAGACATGTTCGTTCATGCACATGTTTATCCTGGGTGGGAATCGAACCCCCTTTGAACAGCAGGCAGGTTGTCTATTAGACCATCGGGCCCGTCTATACAAAATTAATATTATTTTACCCGGTTCTTTTTATTGTGTTTAATCTTGTACGTAACTTTTATGCTTTCAATACGAGAAGCAATTTAGTGTTCCTCAACTAGTCTAGCTTTAGTAGTGAATGCAAGATCTATTTCTTAATATAAGATGGCGTCACAAATCATAATAGAGATAAAAATCCATTTAAACTATAAAATGCATTCCTTGTGAGCGGTTTCTTCATAGATCTAATCACGCTGTAATGAAATGCACTTTTAAATGGCAACTAGCCACTATCGAACGTCCTTGAGAAAAAAAAGAAGAATAAAGTGTAAACATTGCTGTGTTCCGGTGTGAAGGGCACTGTAGGTGGTGAAATTACCGGACACAAGAGACTTAATATCCAATGTCTTTAGGGTCAGCAACGCGCTAGTGATACTTCTAGTGTTGTTAGCGTCCATAGGCCTGTCCATAGGCATCAGGCGGGCCGCATGGTTGTATAAAACACTATTATCAGCCAGACTTTAGACTGGTGTCGTGCTGTTTAATTCAATGTCTGGAATTATCAACGGTTAAGAAAACAAATTTTTCGTAAATCTATTAATGCAGTTTTGTGGTCTAACCATATTTCGCCAATTCTCGCGTTGAGATAATATGAAGAACCTACATTTATTACTTCAATGAATACTTTTAGTTTTAAGATTTAGCCATCATTGCCCATCTTAAAAAATTAACTTGGACCCGTTATTTGAAACATTTTTTAAAGCATATTATACTAAATTAGAACATGCAGCTTCCATATTTAATTTAGACACTCACTTGACTACAGCTTGACTGACGAATCTTACGATACCTCATAAATTAAAAGCTAAGCACGTCTCAACATTGATATAATGTATAATATGTAGTAAATATAAGTAAGTACACAATACCTCAATGCGCCACAACGGTAACATACCCTCGAAAACCCTAACCCAACTTCTAGAGCAATCGCGTGAAAACTAAAAGTGTAAACAATCCGATTATTGCAATACTTGACTGGTTTATACTCGTAATCAGCTTATTTTTAATAGAGCAATATCCTCCATCCGATTTTATTAGCGAGGCTATAAAAAATATAATATTGGAAATGTTGTCTTTATTTTACCGCGGGCCTCTACGAGTAGGGATGTCCCAATATAAGTTTATTGCGCCAACATTCGTCGTGTTTTTGCTTACCCCAATACTTGATCGAATGCCAACATCCAGCCTGATGGGGTACTTCATAAGACATTTTACTTGTGCAATAAATTGTAAATAAATAGAAGCGGCCAAATGTGGGAAGACCTTTCGTACGTCAGTGTCAATAATTTAGTATTGGAAGTGTTATTTTCGCGATACGCCTCTCACTCACAATTTTTGCCACCTTTGACTGTTGCATTGAATTGCGACTCATCTCTGGAGCCATTAGCTTTGCGGTTTGCCCCTAATCGCCACGCTTGGCAGGAGTCTTGGGGATCGCAGTAAACGTGGAGTGGATGTCACAAAAGTCGCAGCTGTCCGTGTTGTTGTTTCCCTTGACACCTAACGAGAAGATATGGGAGAGGGTATTGTATAACAATAAGTAAATTTAAATAATGGCAATTATGGTGCCTTGCTAGAATGAAATGCATAATCGTGAGTACGGGTGGTGATGTTTTCTCTTCCGTGACGACAATTACTTTTTCGTTGTAATGGAAGTGTAACAATTTGTGTCTCGGGTAACAAAATTAAGGTCAGCGTTGATCTAAAGGGACGAGACAAACTTCCGCCTGATGGTAAGCGACACGTTTGCCTGGGGATATTATTTGAGTCTCTGACCCGGTATCTGCACCAGCTAAAGTGCCCGGAATACAGCAATATTAACACATTGCCGCTTGGCGATAACCTAACAGTCAATCCCACAACTAAGACGAATCTAACGACATATTTTACGTACATACTTTCAAAAAACATACCCCTCTACCTAGGGCATTCGGGCAAAAAAGTAATTGATAAAGTCATATTTCACGGTCTCACGGAGGCACTTACATAAAAATATTTTTTTGCATACTACCACCGGATCGTAACGCGGTCGCTACTGGACCTTGCTGATACCTAATAAAATTGTCTATATTTTAGCGTTCTCCACGAGAAAAATATCGTATTTCTGTCTTCATTACGTATGACATAAGTAGATTAAATTCATTGTTGTTTTTTTTTATAAATGGTAATAACAGAACAATATATTACCTACCTATTGACCTAACAATATATGAGTCACTAAAAATAATAAAGATAGTGTGAGATGTCGCAGCCAGCGTCGGATCAGGCGTGTTCTCAATGCTACTCACACCCTGCACACATGGCACTCTTGTTGCCTTAAGTTCTGCAATTCTGCATACGAATTTACATATCTCACACAATGTGCGCACCGACGACCAAGTCCCCTTTCAAAATACACCGAGCACACAGCGCCGCCGACGTGAGCAGCATCGTAATTATAAAATTTTGTTGATTAGCCAACCAGACACTTTAGAAATCCGCTGTTCCTTTGATCACACTTTTCATCCTGTGTCACTTCGTCTGTGAAGTAAAATGAGTGAATGATCAAAGTGGACGTGCAGAATATGTATGTCGCAGAAGCCGACCTATTAAATAACACCAACTTAACTGGTTTTAATTACACCATACACATATTTTTAGAGAGGTAAGGAGATAGAGAGAATACCTATGCTAGCTGACAGTAAGGTAAAGCCTGATAGAATTTTGTTTTCTACTATTGATTTTAACCTAAAATGTTGATTTTAAACTTAATTTGTTAATTTATTAATTAAATAAACTACATTATGACGTCGTCAAACATATTTTTTGACAGCGTTCTCTACAGTCATTTCTAACACTTTCAAAATTATATGAGCTCATACTGATTCTACAAAAGAATTTGCATATTAAGCTGTTTTTCTATGAAATGACGCCGACAGTCTGCAGCGTTTTGGTCTAAAATTTTAATTCGTGTTTAATTAACTAGATGCAAAGTATTTGGGGCCGGCCCGAGCAAGGGATTATCGTCCTAAAGGTGATCCAGCGTTCGTGATCGCAACCGTACCTCTAGCACAGAAGATCACATCCGAATGGTATTATGTTTATGCGGTAAGTAAACTTATCAATTATGTATGAGGCAGCTCTGCTGAGGGATCATTGTTCACGTCATAATGCCAGTCACTAAACGCAAAAGTTAGTAAGTTACAAAGCTATACGGGTACAAAGTGAAAGGGGGGGCGTGAAAATTTCAGCTATGGTCCAGGGCTGGTGTAAAAAAGGCCGTGATGTAAAAAAGGCCTTAGACATCCGATACGTCCTAGTACTTGTGGTATTAATAGGGTAACACCAGGATAGTTGCCCTGGGGGAATAGTAGCCTCGATTGTAATTTCTCTAGTTTGGCGGATCAATCACATGTTATTTTATTTATTTATCGAGAGGCTACAACTACCACTAAGTTGACCGTGTTGCATGTATTTATGCGATTGCATGGAAAAGCAAGGTGCGATCGAAGTTTTTGCGCGATAGATATCCTATTTCTATCTTAAACGTAATTTACATGGATAAGGCAACTATCCCCTTTGAGGGATAGACACCCCAAAATTTAGAGGTCCGCAAAAATCGCCAATACTCTGGAAATATCAAAGAAAATTGTTTTTCCTTTCATAAATTTGAAGATAATAAACCAAAGCATCTACCCGGTATCTACCCGTATCTAAGTATACTTATAATAAAACGGTAACAGGTCCAATTCTGTACATTGAAGATATTTTGAAAATTTTATTTGGAGGGCATTCTATAATCGATACTGAGGCCGAAAATGTATTTTTTTCATTTTTGTCTGTCTGTCTGTATCACGGCTGCGCATCACGCCGAAACTACTGAATGGATTCAAATGAAACTTGGCATGATTTGAGATCTTACTACGAGATAGGACATAGGATACTTTTTATCCCGTAATCTAGCACGGTTCTTTTGGGAGAGGGGATTAAAGTCAAAATGGGTACTTGGTTATACGCTTGGTCCGATTTTATCAATTTTTCTTTATAATATAATAAATATTAGTAAGGGAACACTCATAGAAAGTTGTTATCAAGGTTTTGTAATCGATCGGGTTAAGCAACGTTTGGTAAGGTCATTAAATAGATGGGTGACCGTTTAACGCCATTTGAACTAAACGGGTCCGTGCTTCGGAGGGCACGTAAAAAGTGGGTCCCAGTTTTTAACCGACTATAAAAAAGGAGGTTATGTATTCGATGCGAATGTCTGTTATTAAAAGTTTAGTTAACGTAAAAATAGCGCAGGCGGAGCTGCGTGGGTCAGCTAGTTACAAATAAAGTATTTTGCTTTTTTTACTGCGAGATATAAAGCAATTTCAAAAAGGGAGGTAACTATCCGGCTTTTACCCTAATCACCACCACTTACCATCAAGTGCGATCATAGTCAAGCACTGACTTTTTTTAATACTTATAAAATAACGGTTAGAATATGCTGCTATAGCCAGACGTGATCTAAGACGTGCATATCGATCTCGAGAAACGTTAAAGTGTATGTATTGCGAACAAGTTTAGCTACTTTCATTAGCATAGACTAAGTGGAGCGTAGTAAGTAATTTATCTTTTAAGTAATCTGCGACCGCGCAAGCACAATTCATTCTATCACTTTGTCATTTTATTTCGATTGTTCTATTGCATCAAATATACTTAGGTACTTTAACAGATTGTGCCGCTGCACTATAATAAATACTGCGCTTTGATTTATTAAGATACATAGTTAGCGGTAAATTAATTTTCATATAAATTGTATACATACTTTAGCAGAAATGTGCGTTGGCAAATATATGTAGGTGTGAATTATTTACAAAGGAAATCAATTGTGTATAAATAAATTGCTAAAGGAAAATAATCACAACAGTAAATTTAAAGTAGCAAACATGCAAAGTACCTAAATGAGGATAATTTTGCTACCATAATTATAATGGCCCTACAAGATTTGATTACCTATACCTATAAATATGCCGTCATAATATACCGGTATCGTTGGTAAAAAGACGTCTATATAAGAATTAACATACATAGTACATATAATTAATTATGGCATACAGTAAGTAAGTATGCCATAATTATTATACAAATAATAATAAAAAAATAATTATACTTAGCAAAATTTGTATTTTTACTCGTAAAATATGTGTATGTTGCCTTAAAGTAAAGTCACAAAAAAATGATGCAGTAATCTCGCAGTCCAAAAAAATACTGATATGTATCTACTTTCCCTCTCCTTAGAGCCCCAGCATACACTAAACTTTTACCATCCGCAACTAGCACTTTAGTCGCTTATTGGAAGCTTAATGCGTCACCCGAGGTTTAGAGCTCGCTATATCTGCTGTCGCACTCAAAGTCCGTTAATGATCCATTATGTCATTCTAATTTAAATTCTGTTTTGAACCGACTGACGAGATAATGAATATCCCTATTTAATCGCCATATCCCCTGGACTAGGAAGGTTAAGTACCTCGGAGTCACCTTGGACTCCGCCATGACTTTCGGCCCGCACATTAGGTCCGTCCGCAATCGAGCGGCTTTCGTATTAGGTCGCCTGTATCCCCTTCTCTGCAAGCGGAGTAAAATGTCGCTTAGAAATAAGTTGACATTATACAAAGCTTGCATTCGCCCAATCATGACTTACGCGAGTGTAGTTTTCGCGCACGCCGCCCGCACCCGTATCGATAGCCTCCAGGTTATCCAGAATCGTTTCCTCCGACGTGCCGTCGGTGCCCCGTGGTACATGCGGAACGTAGATCTGCATTCCGATTTCAAGTTAGATCCCCTTCGTAAGTTCCTCAAAGAAGCGTCGAAACGCTACTTTGAATCCGCGTCCCGTCACGCGAACAGTTTAATCCGCGCCGCTGCCGATTACGCCCCTAGTCCTTCTGACTCGCGCCGCAGACCACGGCACGTACTGCTCGACCCTCCTGACCCCATGATGGTCCTATTGGACCGGGATGCGCCGAACCCTCCCCGACAACCGTATGCTACACTAGCTATCAGACACCGGTCTCGCCGGCGAGGCCGAAGGGTCGTACATATGCGACCTCAACGACGTGCATCACCCCACTGAGTTTCTTGCCGGTTCTTCTCAGTAGGGGCGCGTTGTGAACCGGTGGTAAATTCAGCCCTCTCTTAAGCGACAGCCCGAGCCGAGGCCGTGCCTCCCTGAGGTGCCCTTGTGCTCGTCGCTACTTCTGCCGTTAAGGCTAGAGCGCTTCAAGCGCTCGCCTCCTATTGTCCGGTGAAGCTGTAATGGCCATCTGCGGCCAAAAGCGTCAATCATTCCCAAAAAAAAAAAAAAAAAAAACCCTACAGCAATTGAATGCAGCGTCGCCAATACGTGATGCAGGATCGAACTAGCCAAATCGCCAATCGCCATTGTTATAAGCAGCTGCGGCCGTTAGACCTTCCGGTACCTATCTCTGATTCACAGTTTACTCCATACGTAAGACACATGCCCTAATTAAATCAGGTAATAGACCCGGTTTTAACTGGTGTACACGCAACGCGAGTCACAAAACCCACAGTGTACAGACGCTCTCGAAATGGCAAATTGTTTATATAACTCGAGCGCATTCTCCAAAACGGACACTACGAATACCTACTTACTCTTATGACCTCACTCCGATATACTGCCGTGAAGTACAACTAATAAATACCATCATACCCTAGAACCAAATGGACCTTTACCTATATTAGTACAGGACAATATAATAAATTGTACTTATAGAAAAGTTGCTGAAAACTGACGGTCCTTTTTAAGCTTAAATTTCCTCAAGCAAGAAAATTTGTCAGAAACACGATTTGTTTCTCTGTCTTTTCTTTGTGTTTACTAATTAATTAGACACTAGAATTCGTAGTAAGTCTATTTTATATACATAACCCGTGGGGTGTCCGGGTAAGAATAGCACCCTCCCATCTCCTCTGTCCGTAGGAGGCGACTAAGGGAAAACAGAAAGACGGGCAGCAGCGTCTCTCTATTGGATTACCTACCACCTATACTGCGATCCCCAAGACGCCTGCCAAGCGCGGGCGCCTGGCAACCCCTTCCTTCTACGGGGAGACCTATTGTTCAGCAGTGGACGTGTTTTGGCTGATGATGATGATAATTTATATTGCTAGTAGGTATGCATTCTTCCATTATTCATTGGTTTCTTTAAAAAATAATAAATATAGTCCCTACTCCTTTAGAATAGATTGGATTGTATACAGCTCACGCTACCGGCAGCGCACTTCCAGTCCAGTGTGAAAGAATGTTAAACTTTATCATCCGCCCATCTTCCTTTTTCCTCATAGTCGCCTCATCCGGACACCCGACGGGAAGAGATGGGAGGGTGCTATTCTTACCCGGACACGAAGAAACTATGGCTACGTAATTATTTAATACGCTATGTGCCTTAATCGTAAATGTATATTATGTAGTTGTCTGCCTACTTCGACATTCACTCCGTGACGTCAGCAGTGAGTAGTCGTCATGCCGGCATCGGTTGCATCTAACCACATACAGTGATAATTTCGAGATGATCTCAATCAAGCATTACATCAGTTGCAGAACAAGTATAGGTACCTTACTTAGGCAACATTATTTACAATTAAGGCCTGATTATTTAACATCACGGCTCCTTTAATTGCCTGAAGGCCGCAGAAAGAGGGTTATGTTTTGAGAGTATGTATGTATGTCTATTTCTTTGGCACAGCCTACATCCTGAACGGCTTGATGAACTTGTCCGGTGAAACTGTTATGGCCATCAGCCAACGGAAAAAAAAAAACAAAAAAAAAGCTTGATGAACTGCGAGTTATAATATGTTGTTGGATTCGTGAAAGTGACATAGGCTATATTATTAATATGGCTGTCGTTAGGCGCCATTTTGTATTTTTTTGTTTTACTATCTAACAATAAAACCAGAAGAAAAGTCTACAGGATCGCAAAGAACTGTTTTACAAAACCGTATTGTTCGAGATCTCTTCATAATTCAACCATACATTTGGCCGCAACTAAGGCCGCGAAACCCACTGTCATAACGGCAAGTAGTCGTGCAGTTTAGTGGTTTTTTTTATACCACCAATGTGGCAAGCAAATTTGCGGCCCGCCTGATAGTAAGCAGTAACTGCAACCTATAGACACTAACAGTAACAGAAGAATCACTAGCGCGTTGCCGACCCTTTAGACATAAGATATTAAGTCTTTTGTGTCCGGTAATTTCACCAGCTAAAGTTTCCTTCATACCAGAACAGAATGTTTACGCACTGCTGCTTGGCGGCAGAATATCTGACACTGCGATGGTACCTACCTGGACGGTTCCTTGCATAAGGAACCTAGCACCTAGTAAATATAAAAAATAAATAAAATAAGGTAAATATAGTATTTAAATGAAGGTTTTCACATATAGGACGGCACAATTACCTGTCGTCCACTGTTTTTTTGTAGCGGTGATAGATTTTCAATACAATGAATGGCTAGCACTGGCTAGTCGTAAAACGATAAAAAACATGACAACATAGTGAGAACGCGGCCTTACAGTATTAAAATAGTTAGGTAGGTACGAGAACATAAAAGTTAAATGTAGAAAAAATAGATGAACGTGAATAATCGAAGTCTCAGGAGACCGTCGGATTGGGAGCATTTTCGGGCAGCATATGAGCAAGGCTATTTAAAAAAATAATGGCTGAAGACTAGCAGCGTTTCTTAGGTAATCTCGGCCCAGTGTGGCAACCACCTCGAGAAAGGTTTTTACTTTGTTTGAACATATATTTGTACATAAATCAAACGTAAACTAATGCGCTAGTCGAAATGCAGGCATTACTGTGAGGCATTATAATTGAATTCAACTTGAACGCGGCATATACGGAAAGGTCGAATCGCTTTCAACAATGACTTACTTACATTCACTAAAGTCGAATGGTGGCGAACTTTTATAATGAATTGATTTTGATTGCTTCAATCTAATCAAATATTTTTACTATGTTTAATTCGTAAGCGATTAGGCGATTGATGAAAGAAATCGAACCGTGTGCAACAGCTTCAATCGACTGCGCCAAGCGACTTGGTACTGCGACATTGCGTGTGTCCCAATTCACTTTCATAAAATTCTATAAAAAAAGCTTCTATACTGGCTATCGTAGTTTGTGTATCCTAGCTTAAGAGATGAAAGCGAATTGAAATCCTATCAGTCATATTTTGATACAAACAATCGATAACGAATAGGCTTATGGGATCGGTATCTATCCATTGGGAAAACATACAGACATTAAGTTCATAAAGTTTTTGTAAAAAAATACAACTACATGAATGAAAATATGATTATGTTTTATAACTTTAATAATAAAATATACAAAATAAAGTTTAAACCGACAAACAATAATCATTATTTCTTTATTCGGGATTTTCTGTGCCATTGTCGCCGCGGCCAAGTTATGAAGACTAAGTTTGCATAGTTGTCAAAGAGAACGCAACGAACCACATAATAATGCGACTTGAATCACAAATAAACTGGCCCAAGATCACATTCTAACAAGGTTGTTTGTATTAACATGATTTTTATTATCGCATCTAAAAAGTCCATTCATTGCGGTAGGAGTTTTTATCTTTCATCATATTATTATTTTATATTTTCACTCATCATAACCTCAGAACAGTCATATATAACGTAGCAAATGTTATGTATTTTAATTTGCTAGTTAACATTTTTATTATAATTATGTTTGTTATTTGTATATTATGTTATACACACACGCACACATGTCTATTGTCTATTTCTGACATCGTTAAATATTTATTTTTACGGTAGTAAATAAATTAAAAATTCAAATGAGTAAAATGAATAAGTAATATTTTCCAATAAAAGCTCGAAACTTGAAATTAAACACCTGACTTCAAAATTTTTTATCAATTTGGATTCTCTTATTTTTGCCAATTTCGTTGAGCAAATCATAAAAGTTTACAACTCCGTCCTGGCCTTTTGACCCTACAGATGAATCTTCGAGTAATATTTTTTTTATTAAAAAGCGTAACAAGAAGTTTAGAGAAAATTTCCTTTATAGTTTAAGTAGGTAGGTTAAAAAAATTAGTGATTAATTTATTATGATCTCAATTTGTTTTATTTAAGCTCATAATTTCGTAATGATTCTGCTTTTACTACTTACAGATTGTTGGTATTGATGTTTATTTTTGGATTTCATCATTCCCGAATTTCAACATTTCAGACATTTTAAATGCTTGGCAGCTTCCATAGTCATAGAAGGACTGAGGTTTTGAACTTCCTTATGTCATAATTATCCTGGTATTCTCTCAGGTTATCCATAACACTATTGTCGAATCTGATCTACTCAGAAAAGGCACAGTACATTTATCGGTCTTGCAATGATATAAGTACTTTTAAATTGAATTACAAACAGTGGATTTCAATCGGTGGTAACCTGCAGGTGCCTGCAGTTATGTTCACTAATCGAGAAGATTTTGGAGAATAAATATGAGAATTAGGAGAATTAGGATGGCTTTTAATTATAATAGCCCGTCGAATATTCCTTGGTAGGAATTGATGTGCTTCTGCAAGGATTCGAGATTGATCAAATCTGAAATAGCAGGTACAATGCTGACTTCGTACATCGTAGATGTTCCTGCAAAGCATTCAATAATGTAAAATTAAAACGAAACCATGATAAAATCCGTAAAAATTACATACTTTATTTTCAATAGTATTCGCGGAAATAAAAGCATATTGCAAATTTTATGCTACGAGTATTATGTTTTAGTCAAAAGTCTTTAAAGTGTTAATCCCATTTCCTGATCCGCGCTTATCAAATTAATTATAGAATTATTATACCTACACACATTTCATCTCAGTGGCAAAATCCCTTGCAGCTTAGCGAGGCGAGTGGTGACATTTCAGACATAGGTTGATTAATGACTGAGCATCTAGGGTGCCGGGTTATGTTAACCGAGAACCAAACAACTTAATAAATAAGCTATTTTTAACAAAGGGTTAAGTAACCTCTTAGGAAACTCTCGTATAATATTGTAATGTTGATATATGGTGGCAACAACCACAATCTCGACCTAGGTGTTACTTCGCGAGTCCCGCAGAGCTCAGTTTATCACGCAAATGACACAGCAGCAGCGAGTGACAAATGGAATTCTTTGTGTGGTTGTCATTGGTTCTTTCATATGTTTACGCAACGAATATTTCCACGACGATATAAAAAAGGGGATTGGATACAAAAAGCTGGCGTAGGGTTTGACGGTGTTGAATAATTTATTTATTGCGTAGTATACCTCCGACACCATAACGTGCAAGATCCGATGACTACCCAGCCCTTTACACAAGCGAACCCGCCAAGCCCGGCCACCAAATTTTTATAGGGCTTGGCGGCTTAATTGTTTACGCCATAATATAACCCAACAAAACCATAGCACATAACACCAACTTTGGAACCGTACCAAAACTTCGGCATCAAGACTTTCAACTACTTTATACGAGAAATTAACCTCAAAATGGTCTGACTCTATTTTTGCCACTGAATAATAATTTAACACTATATTATTTGTGCGTGTATTTGTTGTTTCCTCCGTAATCATATTTTAAATGTTCATTGAAACTTTAAATATTATTTTAGTTAAGTATAAATGAAAATTGTGAAGGCCTTATTGCGTATTTGATAGTATCTTATTCATACTCGTAACAAGAGTTAGTGTTGAGAATACTCACGTCGAGTGATGTGATGATTCACTCGACACTTAGCGTATTTATATTGCAGCTCGTTTACATACGTTTTCGGCTCAGTTATTCCGCACAGCAAATTTGAGCGGAATAACTGAGGCATTTAATAATTATGTATGACCAAATTTCGATATTATTTCGAAACTTTACTTTACTAGGACAGGGTGAGAGCCTAGACGTAACTCACGTAGGGCTATATGAAACAGAGATACAGATTCCAGTTAAATTCGCGCAGCTTTAAGCACTTGTGAAACGTTTAATGCTATCTATTTGTGTACGGCTGATGCTGGATGATCATAAAATATTTTATTGTTGGAAAGGACAAATGAAAACGCAGAATGTTTAATCGGTTTCGCAATACTTTGATAGGTTTTAAGCATACACACGCGCCACTACTTTCACTGTAAAGGATAAATGTTACGTTGGTTATAATCCAAAATTTTATAAACATTCAATGGAACAAAACAAGTGTAACTTTAAAAACAGTGCATATTAAAGGTAAAATTATAATGGAGGGAAGCAATTTGCTTAAACTACTTCGAAACTTTCGCCAGCACAAGGGTGGACTCTGGGCTTAAATTATTAAACCTAAACAGATCACTAATCAGACACCTAATGGGTGCAGTCATGGGCCATTCTGCCATCAACGAGCACCTACACAGAATGAGTCTAAGTACCGTAGATACCAGAGTAGCCTATCCTACACCAGATAATTATGTACAGCTCCAAACTGGCGCGGCTTCGAGAAGTCAGCAACAGAGTAAGGGCTAGGGCAGGCACAATGGATCCAGCTGGGTCGAAGTGCGTTCTGGTGGTTACCGGGCCCCATTAATAGCCACCAACAATAGAAGAGAATACCTAAAAGGTAAAATTAATGATGGAGTTTTGTCATACCAAATCCCAACGCTGCGTGTATACGAATGATAGTAATCAATATTCACTTCCAATGTTTGTCAATAGGCGCCCATATTTGTCGTTATCATGAATGAATGCACTTTCCAGAAACGATTAAAATGGCGTTCAAATTCAGCTTAATTAAAAATGCTATTTATTGTATTGTTAAATATGAACTAAATTCATTTTAATCAAAAAGCCCCAGAGAGTTCACAACAGGAACTCGTTTACATAACATTATAGTGCACTTCTTGATACTATTACTATTTCAGGTGAAAGTCAAGGTAGTAAACAAGAAGAGTTCAGACTGTTAAAAACTCAGACTGTCAAAATATAAATTGGACATCATACGACTGGGGTCATAACGCTACTAGGACGAAATGCTATTTTCGCAATCGGACAAATGAAGCAAGAAGAAAATTATATTGTAGACCACTGGATCAGCTCGAACGTTACAAATCAATGCTAATGAATGTACTTACGAGTAGGTACATATGTGCACACAAGCTTCGTGTATACGGTCCCCAAGTAACTGTCAAGTTTCCCAACGTGAAATGAGACCCTATAAATCAAATTATGAAGGGGCTAAATGGTCGCTAAATAACAATTATACAAGCAGTATTTTTACTGTAGTTAATGCTTTACTACTCACACCAGACAGGTGGTGTGGTGTACCTACCTACCTTTTGAAATCATGCACCTTACGATACACAGAAAGAGGAGAGTAAGCTCTAGAAACTTGCAGATTCCAAATTGCAAAATGTGCAAAAGAATCAGTTATTTATTATTGTGTATGAATCGTGTATGGTGAATTATATCCTACACAGGATTACTAGGTAAAGGTTGAAGATGTAGGCAAATGGTTTGAAGTGCGTTCCGGTGGTACCCGACACATAGCTGACGATATGAAATAAAATATAAGTATTGATGCAGAAGTGGAGACCCGGTGTAACGGTATTGTTGCGCTTTCCTTCAGCCTGGTGATTCCTTAGATATTGATAGCGGAAATGAAAAACAGAATATTAGGCTGAGAAGTCGAGAGTATCCGTTTGATACTGTTGAAACTGAATCGGCATTGTTGTAAACAGAGCGGCAAGATTATGCTACAGTGACATCATCCATTTGTATTTTCCCGCTCACTTCCCCGAGCCGCCGCGGCGTGTAGCACTTTATTATACATAATATTATACAATTACACAGTGAATAATTATTAGTATTATGTAGGTATACAAAATTGCAATTATGTAGTTTGTTTAAACAGAACCCGTAGGTAGGTGACATGACCTTTTACATATATATTTTTATTATTATGCACCCCGGCAAACCTATTCAAGTAATAATTAAAATCGGTAAAATAATATAATATTTTATATCCTGCGACAATCCACACTCGTTCTTGTGATCCCAAACTAGGCAGAGCCACAACGGCAACAAAATACTTACAAACTTTTTTGTAAATACATACTTAAATAGATAAATAACCGCCCAGATAAAACTTGAACAAAAAAATGTTTGTCTTGGTGGGAATTGAAGCCGCGGCCTATTGGATAGCAGCCGGGGTGTCTAACAACTAGACCAACGGGCCCGTCAAATAACAGATGTTCAACAAAAGTTGATCAACTTTAATCGACTCGTATGAACCCGGTGTTACAAGGCCTTAGGACACACTACACAATACTACAATACTTACTACAATACTACCATACTTACAGGTACTTTTGCCGTAGATATTGATTGTGTGCCAGTAATCTGGCCACTCATACAAATGCGTAACTCTAATGCGAGTAAATTGTATTTTCGGTTGTAAGGGTATGCATAACATAAATAGCAAGCGCATTGTAGTAAGTAACACTAATGTGTGGTTCATTAAATTTTTTCTCGCGGGGGAAACCTTTCAAAGGTCCCCGGGATCTTGGGAGGTCAACCAAGTTATGCGGATTTTTTACCCACTGAAACCCCCGCGGCTGTCGCATCGGCTCTTGAGAGGGACCTGGTTTCTCCTGTGGGATCAGCACCAGATGCCCCTGCAGTCTCTTGCCTTTGATCCCGCTAGCGGGAAGGAACCTGTCACGGTGATCACGGGAACGGGGTCAAACCTCGCCACCGTACGGCCCACACCCACTATCTGGTTCTTAGGACAACCCTTACGCGAAGATGTAGTCGTATCCTTTTATTGATACCTACAGATATTGTTAACACCAAGGCGCGAGGAAAACAGATAGCTCCAGGCCACAACAACAAAACAATTTTCCGGGAACTTCCATTTATCTGTTACTTTTGGTAAATAGCGATCTTCCTCTACGTTGTTTTTGATATTCATTTACAAATCGAGATTTTTAAGAAAAATGCTATTTCGAATTAAATAAACTTCTTAAATACGCGAAATCATTAATTACTTTTAATGTTGCTGCTAAATAAATAATATAATTTTCCCAAACTACTTTTACGGATTTTATCGCGGTTTATTTTTAGATTTTACTATCCCGACGTTTCGAATGCTTTGCAGCACCCATGGTCACGGGAGGACTGAGATGTTGAACGTCCTTATGTCACAATAGGCATGATGACTAATTTTGAAAAAATACTCTATAATGTACATACGGGTCTACTATTGCCGAAAATAATCATATTTTTGTATTAAAATTACAATTAATAGCAATATTTTAAATTTTTAAAATAGAGTTTGAATTTCGTTCCAAAACGATGGCCGGTGCATGGCGCCATGTTGTGACGTCACTACGGCGGTGTAAATAAACATCTGTCTAGGTATAAAAGTTAAAAGTGAATCATTGTATGAAAGAAAAAGTTGAGATGACAGTTTGACAGTTGTTTATTTACACAGGATTGACGTCATTCACTCTGAGCAGCGTTTATTACAAAATGGCGATTAGCTGTATTTGAGTAATTTATTTGCTTAAATATCACGAAAATCTCTCTATTATTATGAAAATGAGATGCATTTTTGGAATCAGTGCAATCTGTTCTAATATTTAAAACCACAGATTTATTGGTATTGTGTTGCAGTCATCATACCTATTATGTCGGTGTACCCTCAGGTCTTCTTAGTTATTATTGTTGGTCCGATCTACGCAAAAAAAAACCGCGATAAAATCCGTAAAAGTAGTTTGATTTCAATATGTAATATTAGCTTAAGTAAAAGACAATAATATAATTTTCTATTAAATATTGTAAATGTTTAATAGTACCTACTAAAATATTTCCTAGAATAACATATTCTATGTATTTTCATACAGTCTGTTTATCACACCGTCTAGGTACTATTAGGTCTATATATTTACAGTGGTGTAAACTGAGGGTGTGAATGACAATAATAGCGATATGAACTGAAAATATTATCACTAGCTTTATAAGCTTACAATTGAAAAGCTACGAAAGGCAAATAATAATACACACAGGCACACTTATAGGCTGTAAGATAAATATGATGGAAATGTGGTAAAATTCCACATGAACCGAGTCGCAGGTATAGCTAGTGCAGAAAAGATTATTAAAATGTAAAATTTGCACTCCGTTTGCCAAATATGCATGTGTTTTTCAAGCAAAACCTCGTTGAGCCGATTAAGTGTAATATTAAAAATAAAATAAATAAATAAATATTTTTTTATTTCAGACTAGACAAATCCATAGTGTTAGTACAAACATCTTAAAAAACTAGTGTTAAAATTAAATAATATAAAATATAACACATCCACATCTAGGAAGGCCATGAGCTAGAGCACTGCACACCTAGCTACAGGCGAATATAGCTGCATCCAATGCTCAAGCACAGGGCAGTCCCATCTATCACACAATGTTCTCAGGATGCTGTGAGGGCTGGCACGTACCCTCTGCAGGAGGGAGGCACAGCTTTTTCGGATGACGGCATGAAAGCCGTCAATCCCAACATTGGCGAACATGCCTGATGCACTGCAAAATCTGGGCAACCCTAACAGCACCCTAAGAGCATTATTGTACTGAACACGCAGGTCGCTGTATGCCCTCTGCGTATACCGAACCCACAGACTGCACGTGTACTGTGACTGACAGTATGCTTTAAATAGCGTGATCTTAACTTGTGGTGTACATCGTGCAAATCTGCGGGCCAGCATATTGCATCGGACAGCCAGCGCTCTGCGTGCTCTTTCAATGTCAACATTGTCACTTAAATTTTCCGTAAGCCAGTGACCGAAGTACTTAAATTTCGTTACTTGCGTCAGAGGGTCATCGTATAATGATACATGTGGCTCTATCGAGTAACCTTTGGTGCCAGTTTTAAACACAAGTAACTCACTCTTTTTACTATTGTACTTGAGCCCATGAGCCACGGCATACGCCTCACATACCCGTAAGAGGTGTTTCAAAGCAGCGAACACCATATCGTCGGCGTAGCTAATATTGTTCATACATGTACCATCAATATGACATCCGACGCTGGTTTTGCTGAGTTCAACAATCAGTCTATTCATGTACAGATTAAAAAGGCGAGGAGACGTAATCCCCCCCTGCCTTACTCCACATTTCAGCCTGTATTCATCCGACAAAGTTCCAGCCCACCTAATATGATTGGTTTGGTTGTTATACCAATATTGGAACAAAGAGGTAACTTCATTTCCCACAGTACTTTCATTTCGAAGTTTTTCCCACAGAATGTTATATGATACATGTCAAAGGCTCGGGACAGATCAAGAAAACAGGCGTTCACAGCGGTCTTTCTTCGTGTATAGTATTGAACAATCTGCTTAACGGACAAAATGGCACTCTCCGTAGACAGCCCAGGCATAAAGCCAAATTGTGCATCATGTAAATGAATATGAGAAGCCATATGCACATCAAGCAGACGGTCCAACACTTTCGCTATAATAGTAGCGAGGGAAATGGGCCTATAATTAGAGGAATCAGCTGGATCACCCGTTTTATTTTTTACAATTGGTACAACTATTGTTTTCATTAGGTCATGCGGCAGGTAAAAATGTCCTAAACATAGTGTATAAAACATAGCCAACACTCTCGGTAGATGAACACCGGCAAACCTAATATGCTCAACACTGAGGTGGTCGTGCCCTGGAGACTTGCCTCTTACCATCTTTTTTATTGCACTAGCCACTTGAGTGGCAGTAAAACGCACATTTAATTCCACGGCAGCACACCCAGTGTTAGGCATCTCAATCAAAGATGAAATTAATGGCTCGACATTGAACTGGTTTTTGAAGATGTTAGCTATGGCTGCGTGATCGTTCTCACCTGCCACACTCCCAGGTAGGCTCGGCTCGGGGTTCAACTTATTAGTACATTTCCAAAACCGTTTGAAATCATTTGACTTATGACTCTCAGCTTATTATGCTTATTATTATATCCATTTTAATTTGTGTTTGATTTTGACGACACCATTTCAGTTTGTTTTTAAAGGCTTTTCGTGTATTACACATGTTATTATAAACATTCCCGGTCAAAGGGTGATTACACAGATTCCACACCTGAAACGCAAGCCGAGCCTCATGATGGGCAGATATTACGTGTTTATTCCATCCCAACAGCGGATTATATTTTCTTTTCATAGTGGCTCTGGCTGTCCTTTTAGCACTGTCAGTAAAAATACTAATCATTTCACTATACATATGATCTAATACGGATTTATGGTTCTCATCACAACACATTTTATCCGCACACTTAACCATTTCAAGGGGAAAATCTAATTCTCTTAGCCTCGCGTTACATAATTCTGTATACTTATTTTGTTGTTCGACATCCCTATCGCCCCATATAACATTACTTCTACATATGTCAGATAATATAATCCTAGGCTTAACTAACTTTAAGTTACATTCCAACTGTATAGGAAAGTGGTCAGATGCGTACGTATCGTATAATACATTAGCACTAGTAAGCGTACGACGTGCAGCCTCGGTCACTACACAGTGGTCGAGCCAGCGCCTACTCCCATGCGTATCGCTAATAAAGGTATATGAAAGATCCGGCAATAGTTCAAGATCCGCACAACACCACGTCTGTTCTTCGCAGAAGTCTATCAATTCACGATAAAAGAGTTCATTAGTGTGTGCATTGAAATCACCAAGTATGAAAACAGTTTCAATATTATAACTCTCTACTATTGCATTTATATATCACTCAAACAATTAGTGAATTCAATAAGGTTTTCATTACAATTAGTAGGCATATACAACGAGAAAACTAATATATCCCGATCTAATAACTGTAATTTAATACACGCAAGTCGCACATTATTACATTGAATACTAATCACCGATGTAAACAAAGATTTCCTCCAAAGCAGAGCTACACCGCCATAGGGCCTACCTCTCAATATCCCAGCTGACGTATCGACAGCAGACGTTCCCGTTGCATTGAAATCACTGTGTATGTTTCCTAAAAATTGCAAATCATGTGGTAGAAGCCAAGTTTCTTGCAATGCTATAATGTCCGCCGATACACACAGTCGTCTAACGCAGTCAACAGAGGTTGTAATAGACTTACAGTTAAAAGTATTAATTTTAATTTTTTGATCCATATTTATTTTTTGTTAGACGCATTTTCCAAATTTTCGCTAACTATGGTATTTCCCTCGCCTTATTGCTTATTACCAAAATTTATAAATTGCCTAAAAGACACTCCTTCTGGCCAAAAATCGCTCCTCATAAAAACATCTAGCTTATGCTTGGGTACGAATATTTTATAACTGTCGTAGTCTTTAGGCATTTTCATATTAACTTTCTCTACCTTAGTTTCTATACCTGATTTCTTTTTAACGTAGTCCGCGACGTCACTAAGTTTCACACTCTTGTCAACATTGAAGATGTGCAAAGGTACTTTTAAATCGGCTGCTTTGAAACTATTCTCAGGCTGTACTATGGCATTACCTTTCATTCCCGCAAAACGATTCCTATGTCTCCTTCTCTGTACCAGATTCCAGTCTATTAAAGTAGGCACCTTCTTAAAAAACAACATAACCAAAAATTACTTAGGGACAAAACTATTTTTGGACTCCTACATTATTAATTTAGCCGATACGAGTACTACGAGAACTCGGAAGCTCCTCATTTCTAATCTCGTGACCAAAGGATATTATCGAGCTCTCTGATTAAACAGGTTCCATGGTAAAGCGGGGGATTATACTGACATTTTAATTAAAAGCTGTCAATAAAGACTGTTTTAATATTTGAATTAATTAAAGTTGCTCGAGTCTTACAAATTTCAAAGTTCCTTTAAATTTGAAATAATATCGTGGATTTGCTTCAGTCGTGGGCCAATCATAAATATTCTTTTAATATTTTTTGTCATAAGCGATTAGTTGCGTGGCATATTTCATGTATATTCGATGACTAAACACTTGCTTGAAGGAGAGATTAATCTCTCTTGCTTTTTTTTTGGGAATGATAGACGCTGTTGGCCGCAGATGGTCATTACAGCTTCACCGGACAATAGGAGGCGAGCGCTTAAAGCGCTCTAGCCTTTACGGCAGAAGTAGCGACGAGCTCAAGGGCACCTCAGGGGGCACGGCCTCGGCTTGGGCTGTCGCTTAAGAGAGGGCTGAGTTTACCACCGGTTCACAACGCGCCCCCACTGAGAAGAACCGGCAACAAACTCAGTGGGGTGATGCACGTCGTTGGTCGCAGGTCGCATACGTACGACCCTTCGGCCTCGCCGGCGAGACCGGTGTCTGATAGCTAGTGTAGCATAGCCAGCAGAGTTTCTGATTTGTATGGACACCTGTCGAGTGCCTCGTAGTAGCAGGGCCAATCGCAGACGTCTGTAATCTACATTTAACGGCCACGAGTTCACATTACGATACATACTTGCTCAACTGTTTCCATTTTTAAACTCACCAGTAGTTAATGTATGAACTTGAAAATCGGGTCTTTACCATTACTTGCTCTCCTATGTATGGTTCATGCAAAAAATATTGCTGCAAAATTTTCACATACATTTGTAAGTACTACAATACGTATGCGTAGTTGGGCAATCTAATTGAACAGTATTTATTAATATATTTTTAATAATATGTACTACACGAAGTGAATACACGAAGTGAAATATGCACTTTGATTTTAGCGCTTTTATTGGCTCTTGGAAGTAGCAAACAAAATATGAAAATAACTTTACTAATAGTGTGACTATTCAATGTCAATTAACCTATCTTCTACTCTTTTACCGAATATATTATGTTCGTTGCTTACATAATATAATGCGCCAAATGAATTAACATGGGAATGCAGAACCTGTAGAAATACTTTTCGGTCCAAAAATTAAACAAATTATAGTATTTCCCCCAAGCTTGCCAAATTCAATAAATTATTTGAACAACAAAGCTCATTGGGAAATGTTGGCACCTTCCAGGACAACATGTAATATATCATCTAATTACATCTGCAGCCATAATTCAACTGTCGCCCTCACAGTTGCCGTGGCGTCACTGAACCGCAAAACATCCTGGCTACAAACACGACCATATCTCATATTACATTGTTACTGGTCTGCATAAAATGTATTAAAGCAAGCAACCTTTTTACAATTGTATAATAAAGTTTGGCGTACTTTTTATTTATTTATGGTGGTGGGATGTACCGAATGATAGTGTTGCAGTCCTGGCAGGACGCACTTTAGCTTATGATGAGGTATCGGACCCCGCTGCTGTGGTCCGATACCTCATCGCGCACCCCGCGCGTCACCTTCGTCTAGGCCTTCGCCGTCGTTGTCGTTGCGTCCTTAAGTTTTGTCCCAGAAATTATTCTTTATACTTTGTGGCAGAATATTTGACAATACGGTGGTACGTACTTGGGGATATTCCCTTGAATAACAGACCTACCGCCAAGTTTACTGGAATATATTTAACAATTAGTATTGTTGTTGGTATCTATGTCTATACACTATAGTCTATGTCGCTTGTTTTGGAACTCGAGCTTAACTCCGAGAAAGTTGCTGTGCTGCGAACTTTAACGTTCAATATTACCTGCTCAACTTTGCTCTGGTCATTATAGAGATTGGATACCAACCACCAAGGTAAATCACCACTCATAAATTTGATCCATCAATAGTTTCTGATAGTTGCGAAAAATCATGTAATGTTTATTACGTTTATGCGTATGAAATTGGTAGATACTATTCAAACATTGCCATTGAAAATTGATTACGTGTCTACGTACGTTTTATTTTTGTGTTACAAGAGGTCGAATACTAGGCAAATGTTGGTCAATACTAATACTTTTGATTGAAATTCTTACCGAAACCGCACCTCTAAACAATTATGTAGTTAATCTAACTTAATCACTTTCGATTTGTATAGTCTACTGGATGTATACCACTTTGATTTTTGTATTAAATTAAAATATAATTAATTACTTACCTGTCTAATATAATTAATTATCAGGCTATGATTGGACTTTCTTTCGATAGTATTGAGAATGCTCGTTATAGACGTAGCTGCCAGAACAACAGTTTTTGCAATCGTTTTCTGTATGTCTGATGAACAAGCATCAGAAACTACAAAGTGGAATTGACACAATAGAAATTTGGCACAGTGGTTTTAATCTCATAGACCCTGAAATAAACAGGTTACATATTGTTCTGTAATAAATACTTAACGTAATTAAATTATTTGGGTGAATCATATTTCTAATTCAGTTTCAACGAAATCCACAGCCATAGCTGGCATTAAAACAAAATTCGAAATCAAGCAAATAAGCAGGCAAGTAGCAGCAATGACTAAATATGTAGTATGTGTTCTAATTATGCAAAATATCATAAGCTTCATGAATAAACATAGCCTTGTTCGCATACATAACACGTAGTGAAATGTTGTCTTTGTTATGTATGTATATGAAAATTATTATTTAGAAACCACGTCTCAGTTTGAACCAAATTTGATTAGGTATTTAAATGACTTATTCCGGAAGTATTGTTAATTTAACTGCTTTCTTAGATTCTAAACGTGAGGATGTGGTCTAGCTTGGACCGCGCTTATCCATGAGATGCCTGTTCGCTCTAATTTTGAATAAATGTTTTTCCGGGAAACCGGCGTCCTGAAGAAAAGTGCACAGCTTGAAAAAGTGGTGAGAAAACGGTAACCCGAGTATAATTTATGTGATAAATATGTTATATTTTGTTTCAATATAAATAAGGTCAGCACTGTACTGATAAATCATGTTAATATGGGGATATTTGTTGATACATAAACAACATGAACTTGTTTCAGAGGGTGTCCTTATTCTTGAATTGGCCTTTAGTTGACCATAATTGAATTAAATACTTTTCATTTGCGTCAATTTAAGGTTATTGTGAAGGTTGTTTTTTATGTAAGTAAATATTAAAAATAGTTACGTTCCTAGGTTAAACAAATCATTTTTTGACTAGATTAACATAAATGTTTAGATCATTTTGACGTAACCCAACCGTACTGCTTAGTCACACGACTGTTGGTTAAAACATTACGTAGCTTACAACGTAACACATAATATATTTAAAAGTAGTCATCATTAACTGGTGTGTACGTAATTCTATAAACCAGATCTACCAATACTTTTAAATTACTTCAAAAGAGGTTCTCTATTCGACTCGTACGTATTTTATGTAACTTTGGATCGTAACCGCCGATGTGTTATTTTTTTTATAATATGAACAGGTATGCGCATTCATAACTTTTCACATTTGATAGAGAGCATCGTCTGACCGGCATCAGTGTCGTTTCTTTAAAGAGATTCGATGTCAAGGTTTTGTATGTAAGATTACCTATATTATCAATAACTAATATCACCTTTTTACGGGTATTACAAGGGAACGGGAATTACAAGTTGTCATGTAATATATACTTACTTATGATTATTTGTCTTGCCTATATAAAAATATGAACAACATATGCAAGTAATATTTTATTGACCTACTGTGCTAAAATTGATAACCATTTTATATTACTTATTAAATAGTAACAATGTTTGTAATTTAAAATAATTATGTTATTAAATGTGTTATTTAGTGATCATTTACTGCCGCACCTACAAACTTCAATTGTTAATCATCATTAAAGCATTTTTTGAAATCGGAGTTCGACACTTGAACCCTATTAATACTTAATACGCCAACCCACACTTGGCCAGCGTGTTGAACTATGGCCTAAGCCCCTTCATCTTGAAGGGGGGCCCGTGCCCAGCAGTGGAACAAAAAAAAGGGCTAGTATTATTATAATACTTAATACGCTGGTCAGTAGAGATATCAATTATCTCGTAAGTAATTAATAATCAAAAATAACCTTAAGAGGTTCTGAGAGTCAAATAAAATATACTTTAAAATTTGACTTAATTACAATTAAAGTTAACTGACGCTTGTGAGTGCGGAAGATAGAACAGACGAAATTTATATATATATTTTTTTTTTTTTTTTTTTTTTTTTTTTTTTTTTTTTTTTTTTTTTGGGAATGATAGACGCTGTTAACCGCAGATGGCTATTGCAGCTTCACCGGACAATAGGAGGCGGACACTGGCTTTATTCGCTGCGAAATGCATTATCCGGTGTCGGGGAACTAATTGCATCGTCTACAATGATCAGTTGTTTGTCGCGTGATCCCACAGCTACAGAGGGCGGTCTGCAGCTCTGAGTTCACAATCGAGCGCCCCGGGTCACAATTCAATACGATGAGGTTGTTCCCTTTACCTTTCTCAGATGTCTACCCTAATCGTGAATAATCACTAGTTATTTAGTCAACCGTTATATAAAACAACATAATATAATTGATAAACTTAGTTGTTTATAGCAAGTCCATAGCAACTACGTTCTTATACGTAACAAGTTCCTTGCATACCACACCGCAATTACTCGTGCTTATTTGTGAGATACCCTCTATTTAAAAGTAACAATATTGGTTAAAAAATGTTTAGTTCCCAACGTAATTTTATAGTTTTTGTAAGTTTATTTTGTATTTCTCTGATAAGTGAATGTAATTCTTATGAGGAATAAATGTCTTAAACCGTACTACCAGACTGCCAGAAGGAGGGTATGTTTTATAGAATGTAGTACGACGGGCGCGTATGTTGGTATGTAATTCACGCACTCTGTATCGTTATAGTAGTGTGTCGGTTGGTAGGGAATAACCTAACTGCCGCACTCAAAAACGTTGACTATTGTGAATTATCACTGATCGAATTCTTGAAATCGGACTATTTTGATAGGTACTCAAAGACTGCTGAATTATGCTTGATACTCTTTTGGTGAGTAGAAATATTGTTTATCTCGAACTCAATAATGAAATTGCATTAACAGCTTATTAAATCGAAATAATGAGATTTCACTCTAATTAACGTTTGTGAGTGCGACTGAAACATATAATTTAAAAAACTGTATCTATTGCCCCTCTGTTGCCATCAATGTTTCCATATTGTTTTTATTATTGTAAACATCAATATGGGTACCATTAGATATCTGTCTGTGTTTAATTAAAAGAGTTTAAATATACCAAGGTGGAAAAAACGAAACGGGACATGGAGGGAAAGTAAAGAGAAATTGTATTAGTATACATATGCTACCTTTACTGGGTGGTATGTGGTGGTAGCTTTATTCTAGGTACATAGGGACCACTGCAGTGTCAGCTATTCTTACCTGCCACCAAGCAACAATGATAAGCATGCTGTGTGGTGAGCAATGTAGCTGGTGAAATTATCGAGCTCAGGAGTTTCAGGCTTAATAAGCAATGTTAGTGCAGTGCAGCTAGGCGAACGTCTCGCTAGTTTCTTCAGTATGGTGAACAAAAGAGAAAAGAATATTTTATTATTAATTGTTTCTGAATTACATAGAGTAAATTTAGGTCCAAGTCAGACCGGCTCCGAAGTAGGAAGCAAGACAATAGGCATAATGACTGCAACACAATACTATAAATCTGTGGTTTTAAATATTAGAACAGATTGCACTGATTCCAAAATGCATCTCATATTCATAATAATAGAGAGATTTTCGGGATATTTAAGCAAATAAATTACTTAAATACAGCTAATCGCCATTTTGTAACAAACGCTAATCAGAGTGAATGACGTCAATCCGGTGTAAATAAACAACTGTCAAACTGTCATCTTAACGTTTTCTTTCATACAAAGATTCACTTTTTTAACCACAGACAGATGTTTATTTACACCGTAGTGACGTCACAAAATGGCGCTATGCACCGGCCATCGTATTGAAACGAAATTCAAACTCTATTTTAAAAATTGAAAATTATGCTATTTATTGTAAATTTAATACAAAAATATTATTATTTTCGGCAATAGTAGACCCGTAAGTACATTATATAGTATTTTTACAAAATTAGTCATCATGTCTATTGTGTACTAATAGCCGTAATTACCTATCTTACCTTTCTATCGGACTACGTTTCTAAACGACATATTACAAATCGTCTATTTTAAACGTAGATTAAAAAATCTTGCAACATTAACGCGCCTTTATTTTCAGTATGATCTTACTCAACAGCGCTTTACTCACGAGCTTATTCCATAATGCCAATCTGTCATTGTCATCGGCCGCTGAATGCCTTAAGTAATATGCTAATGTCGATCAATACGATATACTGAACAGAAAAATATGGCTATATCATTCCATAGGCATTTCTACGGTATTACGTATGCGAGATTATGCACTTTTTTTTAAATCTGCATCTGCGGTCGCAAAAAATCTTTTTAAACCGTCGTAACTAGTGAAAGTAATACGTGTAAAGCACTGACTACTTCGAGATCACTGTCAATTTATTTTTATGCTGATGCTCGCTTGAAAGCTTCTCACATCAACCGTTCATTATATTACATACATACATTACTTTTTAACCGACATCAAAAAAGGAGGAGGTTCTCAATTCATCTGTATATTTTTTTTTAAATCAAACTTCAAGCGCGTATATATTTTTGATTGATTTTCGTGATATTTAAGCAAATAAATTACTTAATATACAGCTAATTGCCATTTTGTAATTAACGCTGATCAGAGTGAATGACGTCAATCCGGTATAAATAAACAACTGTCATCTCAACTTTTTCTTTCATACAATGTTTCACTTTTATACCTACAGGCAGATGTTTATTTATACCGTAGTGACGTCACAAAATGACATCATGCACCAGCCTTCGTTTTGGAACGAAATCCAAACTCTATTTTAAAAATTGAAAATATTTCTATTAATTGTAAATTTAATACAAAAATATGAATATTTTCGGCAATAGTAGACCATTAAAGAGCATTTTTTCAAAATTAGTCATCATGCCTAATGTGCCTATAATAAGTATGTGATCAGTGTTGATCATGTTATTATTTTGTCATTTGTCCTCACCGCATTTTCTAAATTAATTATTATAAGAATACCTACATAATTTTACATGCAAGAATACATTATTTTATGCTAATTTCAAATAATGGAATAAATTTCATAACTAATTACGTTTTGAAGTTAGAAAGGTTAACGTTGTAATCATCAAGCCATTTTAATACCTACAAAAACATGGAAAACCTTTTACCTTTAAAAAATGTTGTTACCGTGGTACAGTTTTAAAGGTAGGATAGCCCTCTGGCTAGGTATCCTCCACAGAATACATATATTTAGAAACCCTTTTAAAGGTGCAATACCTTTTAGCAGTGTATTTCCACTTTTAAGGGTCGAGCTGAAATCTAGCGTCACAGACTTTATGCCGTGTTGGATTCTTTTTGGCAGTTTTTGAATATTGTGTATTTTTAAGTAATTTTAAGCTTGTTTATTATTTTAAATTTCCAAATAAAGATTATTTTTCTTCTTCTACTGTTTACGACGTGCGTTTGTATACCAGTATTTTCTATTAGATTTTGAAACATTTGCTATTTTTGTTTTAATACGCTGATCAACGCTGATGTCTGAAAATATTAGGAAATATTATAATAAATAGTTTCTGGATAGAAACTGAAGAGTCATAAACTATGTATATTATCGTCTCTCCCTTTGTTCATGGTAATATTGTAGGGTCAAGTGGAAAGCGGCTATGCAAGAAATCGAAAAATATAAAGGTCGCTGGCTTATTAAAAGCCTCTAAACTCTAGAATTGCAAATATCCACATTATAAGGGGACTGGAAAACTAATGCAGATTGCAGATACTCTAAATAGACTTCCGGACACGATCGTGTACAACATAAGTGTGCGTATTAGCCTGGCCATGCGTCTGATCATCCGGTGATAGATGGGCAGGGATGGTGGAATCAATCTTTAATTCCAACCACCAGCGGGCCTAACACGGCTTGCAAGTCATGACTGATCGGTGTCGACGTAACCTAGTTTTGAAGACAGATACGTGATTTTCTAAAAAAAAAACAGTTAAATGCGAGTCGGACTTGCGCAAGGAGGGTTCCTCCCTTCTTTGGACGTCTAGAACCAGTAGAACCTCAACGGATCTAAAAAGGCCACTTTCGGTGAATCATATTATGATTTAGTTACGGTTTTATTTTTATTCGTATGGCAGCATTAACATCACATATGAATCTGCTAATAAATAAATTGAGTATGATCTACCTAACGCTACTACAAGCGCCGTCTGCTTCCACAAAGTATAGGAAGAATGCTTATCTTTTAAGAAGTGTTACTAGTTATAACAAAATTCCTTTTGGAACCTTACACTAGGTACTAATAGCCGCATTTACTAAATGTAAGTGGTAAATAAGTGGTTTGATTTAGGTTGATATAATACAAATCTATACGTGTCTCTATAATCTATATGTTATAATAAGCATATGATGAAAATATTTACCTATCAATAGTTTGTCTGTAAGCCTACTTGAAAATAAATAAATAAATCAAATGTGTGATCATTTTACGAATATTACAGGAATTGGGAAGGATCTGTTGGGAATGAAGATAACGAATACCTTTTAGATGAAATGCTTAATGGCCCTTTTTAGGCCCGCAGATAGCAAAAAAAAACTCAAAAATAAGTTTTTTTTGTCGTGGTTTATTTAGGATTATTAAAAAGATATACTACTTAGAAAGATCATTTTATTTTTTCAGTAAAATATAGATAGACATATATTACCCATAATTATTTCAGATTTTTTACTCCACAAACTTCGGAGATAAAACCCCCTCTCCACTTGGGAGGACGGATTTTTTAACATTTTTGATTATCAGCCAAAATAAATCTCTGTTTTGATATGTGCAAATAAAGCTCTTTCATTTCGATATAGTGGAACATATAGTAGAACTCACTTTGAAATTGAGATGACGCATTTCGACCCCTATTAAAAAGGAATAAAAGAAAAACTTTTTTCTTTTGCGATGAGGGTAAGATCTAAAACTATTCCAAGTTTCAAATCGATGACGTTAGCGGTTCCTGGAATATATAGCTGTGAAAGACAGACAGACGAAGTCTTACCATAAGAGTTCCTTTTTTACCTTTTAGGTAAGGAACCCTAAAAATATATTTTTATGTAAAATACTACGTCATAGTGAAGTCGTTCTAACACAAATCTACCATGACTTGCACGCCATGCTAAGCCAGCACCCTCTCGGCATTGGATCCTATAGAAGTGTAGAATACCGAAAAGCCGGCTTGTATGTGTTAGTGCTTTGTTTTATCTAAATGATAAAGTGTTGCATGTTACGTTCAGTAAGTTTACTAAACTTAATTACAGACAATATTTCACGATACATCTAATTAGCTAACCATAGTTTATGGCTGAAACTCGGTTGAGAATATTATATTCCCCCCCATTTAAACCGTGGATCGTAAAACGACGAGCCGGCACCGGTAACCCTATATCTAATAACGTTCAGACCTTAAAGTGCAGTTGAATGAGTTAACTAGCTTTTATTACCAAAGCGATGTCATAATATTGTGGTACACAATAATAATTCTAAGTACTTTTCTAAAGGTGTTAGGAATGTTCTTTCTAAACTTTAATTAGATATGTCGGGGTAACGGATTTAGATTTAAACAAATACCGCCATACTGTGCGGCGAGTGGTGGGGGAAAAGTGAAAGACAAACACTAGGCAATATAAAGCGGAGCGCCTACCCTCAGGTAGACTGTCATTCTCTCGTACGGGAGAATGACCGCCTTCGCCTTCGCCTTTTTGTCGTGTCGTGCGATCTCCACAAGTATTTGTTTGGCTGGTGATAATAATTCGTATTGATCTTTTGTTAGTCTTTATGGAAGGACTATTGTGAAATAGCTAGCAGGTCGAAGTTCTATGTTGTTGTTACTTTTAACAGTGATAGACCTGGTGAACTTCCGGCTTGTATAGCCGATTACTGTAGTGATCATGATCCACACTCTGGTGACGGTTCCCTGACAGTTAAAGGTTATTATAGTTGTTGGCTATGAGGGGAATGTGGAGGCCACTGTAGGTAGGTAGGGACTATCTTGATCCTATTCTGAAGCTTATCTTGATAAGGCACTGGTTTTTCGAGGGAATCTCGTGTTAAGGAATCGCGTATTCCAGTCTCCGTTATCGTAATTCCAGTATTCTTCGACAGATACCATACCACTTCGTGCGAGCTAGTACAGACAGTGGTCAAACCAATTTCATACATCGTCGTACCCTACTGAGCTGAGTCTTCCGCGCCGCTCATCGTGTTCCTATTATTATGGGGCTAATCTCACCATTCATTTCCACTATTGTGACTCCTGTCAGCCAGGATCTACAGTGGTCGCCAGCGAAGACACCGAGGTTTGACCCTCGGCGAGTCCCAAGGAAACGGTAAATTGTCTTGGAACCAGATATTTAATTAAAAAAGTATATAGGAGGAGTTAGATAAAATATAAATTCCACTTCCCTCCTTTGCAAAGCGGGAAATAAGTAAAAATCACACAGAGTTCCTGTTTGCCAGCTTCCGAAGGCATTCTACAATACATTATATGTGCCGGTTCTCAATTTCACTTAATTTAATTGGCTAGGCGCTTTGAGGCTCCAATCTCCAATTCATTTTTGGCTTTGGTTACGAAGTGTGAAATGTTTCAGATTCGATTCTATTGTCAAAACAGTGAATCTAAACAGAAAATACGTCATGTTTAACATACACGTACATGTAAGTTTTAATGGGCATAATAACATCATTCATTAAACTAAGTTTTATATATTGGTTACAATGGTTGGTTTTATATATAGGTAACGGGTATATTGGACAAAGTGTTAACTAGGCTAACTTTATAAATGGATGATTTATTTAGTACATGGCCCAGCGGTCCGCCAGTTAGCGAATACAATTTTCAAGCTTTCAAAAGTTTACCACTGTTCTGTGGTTATTACTTACAAAGTATGTTAGGGGTGAATTCTTATATCGAGAAGACGAAATGAGTTTGCCTCGATAGTCGTAAGCGGTATTGCACAAAAATAAGCTTCTTCCAAAAATAATTTTATTTAAAGTCAAAAGTAAATATTTGGCATTCTATTAGAATTTTTGCAATATATTAGAATTTTTGCATAAAATGGCTAGCAATAGGCTTTGGGAAGGGATCACATCAAATAATTTATTTGTTTGAAAACATTGGTACATTAACAAATTTTGTTTATTGAAACAAAATATTTACAGTTTATTTACAATATGTACACTTAAACTAGGTAAAAAACTTCCTCGAAGTTGTCGCCGCAATGGGAGGGAAGGGTACCTAAAAGACTGGCGGCATTACCCCTTTGTATGGCCAAGCTTATACGTTGGCAGAAAAAGCTACCAGCCCGGCGGTCTCCTGAGACTTCGATAAGTTTGGATGAAATTTCTTTTACCAAAGCGTGCGTCTCATGAGACCAAGGCCCCATGGTGTGATTATGAGACATGAGCAATTGTTACCGAGATAGTTATAGTGGTTATAATTATTCGAAATCTTATTTATTCAATTAGCATGAACCTACATATTTTATTCTTGTTTTGTACACCATTAAATGGCAAGCATAGCGGATAAATATCGATTTAACATCTAAATGTACCAAATGTATGTGTATTATTCGCAGGGGGCTTGTCACTGCCGGTGTCCCTGCCGTACTGGAACCAGTCGGCATTACACGAGATGACGGCAAGAGGCCTGATGGTGTCACTTTAATACCATGGCAACATGGTAAGCCGCTGGTGTGGGATGCGACATGTGTCGACACACTTGCTGCGTCCCACACCCCGGCAACTTGCAGGGCGGCTGGAGGGGCTGCGGCGACCGCTAGTGATGCAAAGCGACGCAAGTATGCAGCTCTAGGTTCGAGCTATATATTTGCGCCCTTTGCGGTGGAGACCATGGGGCCTTGGTCTCATGAGACGCACGCTTTGGTAAAACAAATTTCATCCAAACTTATCGAAGTCTCAGGAGACCGCCGGGCTGGTAGCTTTTTCTGCCAACGTATAAGCTTGGCCATACAAAGGGGTAATGCCGCCAGTCTTTTAGGTACCCTTCCCTCCCAGTGCGGCGACAACTTCGAGGAAGTTTTTTACCTAGTTTAAGTGTACATATTTGTAAATAAACTGTAAATATTTTCTTTAAATCTTTAAAATGTGATCTTTTGATAAATTAAACAGCAATCATCAAGGCAGTATTTTGCCCTAATACTCATAGGTAGCAAGTATTGTTTTAGTGTTTGTAATTTATTGCCGCACTCAGAATTAGTTCATGATTATTTTATAGTTTATTATTTTGTTGAAATCTGTTTTAAGTAAAATATAATGAATCATTAACGGACCCTTGTAATCTGTTTAATCATAATAATGGAGTCAAGTCTTAAATCTCTCTAGTCCATTAACCTCAGTACGTATTTTCATGGAAATGAATTCCGAAGTGTTCTCCCCTCTTATACTTTCAAATCGACTTTAGCTCGAGGTATCCATATTGGCTAGGCGCTTTGAGAGAACCTACTTTACTTTTTTATCTTTGAATAGGCGAGCTTTTTCTAATTAAAACTATTTCATATAGCTGTTCCGTTTATTTGATAAAATTAAATGTTTATACGCTCAACCTCTAGAAATATTGGTATCATAGGCACAGAATACATATCATAGGTAGGTATCTACTTATCATGACTATCATTGAAAATAATTTTCGAACTGTACTTTGACCCTTTGGTTACTATCCTGTCATTTAGTATGTTTCTGAATTATATTTGTACTAGGAGATAAGTATACTGACCCACTAACTGACTCTGAGTGCGACAATTTTATTTAAGTTCCTTATCCCTTTTTAGGATTATTTGACGCGAACAGATGTATTCTCTGTTTACATTATTACAACCATTATTATATATCGATGATTACAACGAACAAAGTTGTACATAACCATCGATTTAAAATAAGTAACACATAACCATGTTCGTTTTGTTTCTTGGTGTTAAATTATCTACATACCTAGGTGTTGGAATTCATTCGTAGCGTTTTACAAGATATGACATAAGTAGTACAACAATCCATTGATACCTTCAAGGTTAGTTTTCTCGCGAAACAGCTGTCCAGCTGATATTATTATTTTTATCGGTCGTTATCTGCGATTGACACATTGACTATTGTTACACTCACAACGGGATGTAAGTAAGTGCAAATTTACGCCACGTTTACTTACTGGCACGAACGTGGAATGTAAGTGTTGATCGATCACATCCTGGCGTGTCTTACAGTGAAAAAAAACACTCTTATTTAGTGGACGGTGGGCACGTTCGTGGACTCGTACCTATAGTCACATAAGTTTTTACTAGCACTTTAATCATCATCGTAATTCATCCTCTATGGCGATTTCAAGGACACTGAAATGAATGATGATGAAAGATGATGATCACTGAGGATGTTGAAAGAGTGTGTGAATGTTATACGTACTACAATATGATTTTAGTATAGCTCTAGATTATATTTAAAACAAGTCTCATTATCCTTATAGAATTTCTCCTATTTAAACGAAACATTTGTTATTAGCGAGAATAACAATGTACACAACATTTTTAGAGTCGTGGGTACATTGATATGTTGAAGTTATGGGCGGAATATATTAGAGGTCTCATAAATGCGACCACAAAAAAAGCATATCTTCTTCTCTCAAGTTGGGGCTCGACAGAGTTGTGGCTCCTTTCCCTGAACATAATGGCATTTGAAAACTTGCTAACATCTTACTATATTAAAAGTCATGCGAAAGGACACTTCCGTAGATAATATTTTGCCCACTTCCAGTTCAAGCCGATGAAGTACTTTGAAAGTTACAACTTCCAAGGCCGGGAGATATTGCCGTTGTCGACGTCTTGAGCAGGCCGCGCCGCCATACATCATGGACCACCGTTTTGCGGACATCTATATATTTTAATACTACTAGGTTTTTTTTATCTCCACTTACCACTTGTATTTCTACCACCTGTTTTATATTCACGTAGGGGAAACCTTCAAAAGGTCCTAGGATAGCTGTGGGGGCTTCTTACCCGCTGCTGTCACATCGGCATATAATACCCTGGGCTCTCCGGTGGGATCTGTACCAGGAACCCGTCCGTGCCTTCTGCCAAACGACACATTTAAGGACTATTTGGCTCATGGGCACAGGGGTCGAAACCCCCACGTCGTCCTCCTCGGGGTTGCCATCATACTCGAAGGACGTCGTAGGCCCTCACGAGGCATTTGTATCACTTACGCCAACTCTATTTATCAAAACAAATAAAATTGCGTCTCCACCTGCTGCACGGGCTCGCGCGGCAGTCTTGCTGTTTTGGCTCGCGAGCACGGCTCGCGAGGCAGGCTCAGTTTGCCCGGAAACCCCGAGCCGTGGCTTGCGAGGCAGGCCGAGCCATCAGGTGATGAGATGGTCAGTTGCAATAATATCTGCTGTTTTCCGTAAAGCTGGCTCAGGAGCCAAGAAACCACCGTCCATACCGGACGAACAGCGCACATCGGGCCACCTTTGAATGCGTCCCGTTTTCCGACAGCCGACGGTTTGACGCCGACCCACGCTCATCCGAGACAACGTGCACCCTCACAACCCCGAGGCACGTCTACACCGACCACACATTTGGCTCGCGAGGCTGCCGTGCGAGCCCGTGCGGCCGGTGGAGATGCGGCTATTGACATATTGATCAATAATGACTTTTCTTTTTTTTCTAGTAAATAATCATGAATGAAAGGTGTGTCATAAATAAGCAAAAGCAAATATATAGCACTACGCTACCTTTGACACAGGGTTCTTTTTCTTGTGTCTTTAATAAGCTGGTGTGTTTCCATCCAACACTGTATTGCCAAGTAACATTAGGTGGAATTTTTGCCCGCAATCCCACCTGATCACTAACTACCTTATATTGAGTAAATACAAACTAGATGTATAATTAAAAAATAAATATTTAATTCATTCCATCAATATAATACCTTACCTTATTATATAACACCTAATAGTAGTAGTAAATAAAACCATGATTATAAGTACATATTATACATATATGTATCTGCATAATATATGCACAAACGCGACGGCTAAATAGTGATATTAAATGAAGCAGATAGCAAGTTATAGCAGATTGTAAGTTACATACGAAGTTTCAGTATACTCGTACACAGTAATATTAGTAGCACAAATGGTAATAATAAAGTTAGTTTGTAAATTATTTTAATAGCTATTGGTTTATTACTAATTAGTAATAATTTATATACTGCGCGTCTAAAATCTAGCGTGTAATCTTATAATTATACTGATTTGATAATTTATTTTTAAACTTGACAAACTTCGCTACCTCTTTACTCTTCAGTCCTGTTACAGTGCGGTTACTATCGACAACCAATATAGGATCTATTTTCTCTTTCTTTACCAAGCCCATCTTACCTTTTCGTTCGTTGACAAAATATATCTTCGGCACTACGAGAGGGTTTGCGACGGTAGATTTATCTTCTGGGAACACGACATATATAACAAAGTCCATCCCATCGGAATCCCAAAATTTCAGGTTGGCTGGCGCTGTAGCCACTAAAATCTTGTAATCATCGTAAGGTTGCTGTATTATGGGCAAGTTCAACATGTTAATATAATTCAACAAATTAGAACTGTTTTTATCATCTCCATTATTTACAGGAAACATTACTTTAGCCACCTGATTCGTGAACTTTGACCTCTCTGGAGCGTGATAAGACACGTTTAAAAGAATTGCTTTCCGAGGCTCATCTTGGGGTTTGGATTCCTGTTGAATCTTCGCAAAAAGTGCACCAAACGTTTTAGGTGCGAGCTCTTCCTTCGAAGAGACTTTTATGGGCGCGCATTCAATTAAAAGTTTCGTTGAAAGTAGTATCAGAATCTTAATTATCTGGAAGTAATATTTTTTATTATTATAAACTTAACATTTAGCACCAACTAGAAGCAATGTAAATCGACCAACTTACACGCTCCATATGAAATTCGATTACAGATACTAACACGGCCACGCGCGGGTCTCGACCAACTGATGCGGTAATGTTAGCGAACACGATGCGATCATTGTTCCTTTGTTATTTAAACAATACCCTAACCGAGGATGTTTAGTTATGGGGCAACCGTGAATGATAAACAATTACTCTAAATTTAAATCTCCCTAAAAGCATAAATGAGATAGAATAATTACAGAATTAGTGGTCAGTGGCGGATTCCCTATAAGCTAGTTAGACCCACGGCGGAAAAAAATCGTTGGCTACAAATTTCCTTCGGAGTCGCTGGACGCTCAGGGTGTGGGCCCTTTGAGCGTCCATTGAGTACGGCGGCGACTCCGAGGAGGACGGCGGCGGGGTTGCGACCCCCGTCCCCGTGAGCACCGTGACAGGTTCCCGGGGGGCTATGGTGCTGGTGCAGATCTCACCGGAGAGCCCTGGGGTGTCCCCTCTCATGTGCCGATGCGACAGCCGCGGGGGTTTTAGTGGGTAAAAATTCCACATACCCCGGTCGAGCCCCACAGCTCCCGGGGATCTTTTGAAGATTTCCCCCGCGTCAAAAAAAAAAAAAAAAAGGCTGCAAATTTACCACGGTCACAAACAAAAGGAGTTCAACTTCGCTAAAGTAAATCTGTCTGTGTTAGAGGTCCCTTATGATTCTTAATCATAGGTTGAACATGATAGATAACAACATAAGAAAAAAAGGAACTAAACTATGCCATTGTATCATAGTTTATCCGCCGCCTTATCACTAATAGTGATCTCTACCAGGCAAAAGGCGATACAAGTTTTTATATATTAGAGTAGATATTATTAATATCAGTAAATAAATATTATACAATTATGAAGTTAGTTGATGAAATGAACTACCATAAAAGGTGCTTTTTGTGTGATGGAAATTTAAATGTGAGGTTTTCAGATGACCTAAGAGAAAAAAATTGTCACAGTGAAGGAAGTCAAAACGTTCTGGCGCACAAGGATTGAAAAGAATATGATTAATAAATAAATACATAAGCATATAGGGTAAATGTGGGATAGTTGCCCTAGGGGTATAGTTGCCTCGATTGTAATTTCTCTAGTTTGGCGGATGAGCACATGTTATTTTATTTATCTTTCGAGAGACTGTAGACTCTACAGTCTCTCGACCCTATTTACCCTATATTTTATTTAAATAATAATAAGTATTTACATTCCTAATTAAAAACTTACGTCATCGCACTTGTTTATTGCATGAACTCTGGCTGTCGAAATACGTAGGTAATTAATTTGTATGTCATCCCCTCTCCTGGTACACTACCTGTTACAGTTTCGAATAATTGATTTACTGCTTGGCGGTACAATATTCGGCACTTTGATGGTACCTAACTAACTTAATGGTTCCTTGCCATACCCCGTAGTATGTAGTGTGTGGTAGGTAGGCATATTTAGTTCCAACTACAAATAAAACTGTTAAAAACTATTGTACCTCAGAATATTAAAAACAAATTTAGAAATGATATTATTAATTTATTTAATTACTATCTGACCCGCGCAGCTCCGCCTGCGCTTTTATTACATTTTGCTCCCCTTTTCTCCCTCCACCCTTTATTTATTTATCTCTCCATCTCTCCCTTATAAGAAAAATCTAATTCTATACTCTCTCTCTTCCCCGCTCCCGCTTCGGTCCCCATCACACTCCCCCTCTCCCGTTGTCCCCTCTCTGAACCCCCTCCGCCTTTCTCTTCTCCCACCTTGTTCCCCCCACTCCCCCCTTGCTCCATCTTAATCCCCCTCTCTCACACCCCATCACCCCCTCCTCGAATCCCCTCTCCCTCTCTCTCCTGTCTTGCACCCTCCTCTCGTTCTATATATCCTCGCCAATCATGGTATCTGGGATTCTTACCCACTTAAACCCCTGCGGCTGTCGCATCGCCACAAAAGACGCCTGGGACCTCCAGTGGGATCTGCACCAAATACCCCTCAGTGCGCATTATAGCCCCCGGAAACCTGGCACCTTGATCACGGGGACGGGGCTCGTAACCCCGTCACCGTCCTCCTCGGAGTCACCCCCGTCACCCATCTATGTAATGACCTTGCCTAACGTTGCTTAACCTAGCGGCGACCTAACTTTACGACCTATACTCAGATCTACCCGATATGCACACAAAATTTCATACAAATCGGTTCACCCATCTATGTAATGACCTTGACATATGTTGCTTAACCTTAACCTAGCGGTATGAACAACACACAGCAATTTTTTCATTGGTGTAAATATTAGTGAAGTTTACGTTATATTGAAGAAGGGACAAATTCATGCTAACAACAATTTATTGATAGTTAATTATCAATACATATAAAATTACTTGTCCTGACTGACTGACTGACTGACTGATTCATCAACGCACAGGCCAAACCGCTGGACCTAGAAAGCTGAAATTTGGACAGTAGGTTCTTCTTATGACGTAAGCATCCACTAAGAAAGGACTTTTGAAAATTCGACTCCTAAAGGGGTTAAATGGGGTGTTTTCTTTTGTATGAAACTTTTTATTGTATGGTTCGATTGACTTGAAATTTACTGGAAAGATTCTTTGAATAAAATAAAGAAATACGTGTTTCGGGATTTTTTAAAAACAGCCATTGGGGGTGCGCTAGGGGTTGGTAAACTTTGTATGGGAAATAATTATTACTTGGTTCAATTGATTTAAAAGTTGGTGAAAATACCCTCAAAATAAAATGATTGAACACGTATTTTTTATTTTTCAAAAAATCTACCCCTAAAGATCCCAAGAGGGAAAAATTTATAGTCTATATTATTAAAAGAACAGGCTTTTTTTTCTAGAAATCACCGTACATTCAAAACCATTTTAAGTAGAATCATGAAATTTGAAGGTGAACAATAAGAACGAACTCGACATTTCACACTTAATTAGGTCAAATGGGCTCCCAAAGTGTGTATGGTTAAAAAAAAAATCATCACACAGACACGAAACTTTGTCAGTATACTGAGCAAAAGAAATAAAGAAACACGTATTTCATTACTTTAAAAAAAACGATCGTTAAAGGGGTGCATTTGCATGGTGTTTGAGTATGAAATGCGCATAAAAAATTCATGCTGTATTGATGAAACTTTGCGAATACATTTATCACCGCAAATGCAAATCCATGTGCCAATAATATTGTTTTGATTATCAACTCCTAAGAGGTTCTAATTGGGGTCCAAAAAATGTTTTTGAACTACAGCCAATACTTAATTTATGTATTGCATACAAGAATCTAACATACCTATTCCGGCAAAAACAACCCCTAAGTTAATTTCATGGATTTGAAGAGTTTGCACAAATAAGGTTTTCCATTTAATGCTATAATGCAGGTAGAGTAAACACCAACTCGGTAAATAAACTCAACACAACAATTGAAGAAACTAATTTTTGGATTTTTTTCTAAACCTTGATCCAACTCGAACCGGTTCTATGCAGTTTGATAATCCGGCTTGATTCATCTCGATCCAGTTTGTTTCACCTTGACCCACTTTGACCCACCCAGACTTAACTATTTCGATCCACCTCGGTTCATCTCGATCTACATCGATCCACCTCGATTTACCTCGCTTTAGCTCGATCCAACTTGATCCTGCTTGATCCAGTTTGATCCAGCTCAAACCAGTTTTATTCAGCTCAATCCCGTAAAACCCGGTTCAATTGAGTTTGATGATCCGGCTTGGCTCAACTCAATCCACTTTATTCCAACTTGACCCACTTCAAACCACCTTAACTTATCTTGATCCACCTCGATCTATCTCGATCCATATCAATCAATCTTGATCCAACTCGAACCAGTTCAATGCAGTATGATAGTCCGACTTGGCTCATCTCGATTCACTTTGTTTCACCTTGACTCACATCGACCCACCCAGATTTAACCATATCGAGCCACCTCGGTGCATCTCGATTCACATCAATCCACCTCGATTTTCCTCGCTTTAGTTCGATCCAACTTGATCCAGTTTGATCCAGCTCAAACCAGTTTTATTCAGTTCAATCCGGTATTATCCGGTCCAATCGAGTTTGATGCAGTTTGATGATCCGGCTTGACGCAACTCAATCCACTTTATTCCAACTTGGCCCACTTCAAACCACCTTGACTTATCTCGACCCCCTCAACTCATCTAGATTCAGATCGATCCACCTCGATCCAGCTCGAATCAGTTCGATACAGCTTGATAATCTGGCTTGACCAATTTTGGTCTATTTTGTTTCATATTGACCCACTTCGACCCACCTTGACTTATATTGATCCGCGTCGGTCTATCTCGATCCACAATCCACATTGATCCATCTCGATTTACCTCGGTCCAGCTCGCTTTAGCTATATCGAACTCAAGCCAGCTTTGTCCTGCTTGATCCAGTTTGATCCGGCTCAAACCAGTTTTACGTTTAATCGAGTTTGATGTAGTTTGATGATCTAGCTTGGCTCATTTGGATCCACTTTATTCCAACTAGACCCATTTCAAACCACGTTGACTTATATCGATCCATCTCGCTTTAGCACGTTTCACCTTAATCCTGCTTAATCCAGTTTGATCCAGCTCAAACCAGTTTTATTCAGCTCAATCCGGTTCAATTAAGTTCGATACAGTTTAATGATCCAGCTTGGATCATATCGATCCACTTTAGTCCAACTTGACCCATTTCGAACCACCTTGACTTATATTGATCCACCTCGGTCCATCTCGATCCAGATCAATCCACCACGATGTACGAGCAAAACCGAGCTGGATCAAACCAGCTCGGTTTTGCTCGGTTCACCTTGATCCTGCTTGATCCGGTTTGATCCAGCTAAAACCAGTTTTATTTAGCTGAATCCGGTATGATCCGGTTCAATGCAATTTCATGGTCGTGATTGGCTTAACTCAATCCACTTTATTCCATCTTAACCCACTTCAAACCACCTTCGCATATCGATCCACCTCTGTCTATCTTGATCCACATCGATCCACTTCGATTTACCTCGATTCATGATCATAATTGATCCTGCATGATCCAGTGTAATCTAGCTCAAACCAGTTTTTATTCAATTCAATCCGTTATTACTCGGTTCAATCAAGTTTGATGCAGTTTGATAATCCGGCTTGACTCATCTCGAACCAGTTTATTTCACTTTGAGCTACTTCGACCCACCTTGACTTATCTCGGTCTACCTCGGTCCATCTTGATCCACATCGATCCACCTGGATTTACCGAGGTAAATGATCCAGCTCGCTTTAGTACGATGATCCAGCTTAACTCAGCATAGGCAGCAGGCAAAAGAATTTTCAAAATCGGATGAGTAATTCCGAAGATTACCCTTAGATTACACATACTTACAAACACACAAACATACAAAAATACAAATTTAAACCCTTTACAGTATTAGTATAGTAGTGTTAGTAGTGTTAGATACATAAAGTTAGATAGTATAGAAGTAGGGGGAAGTAGGGAGTAGGATTTCTTATCAATTGTAAAACAAAGTCACGGTACTATTTTCAACAATGACGAAATTCCATTCTTACTTTCATTCCCTATTTCAACCCCTTCAATCTTTTTGTTCGGGATAAAAAGTAGCCTATGTCCTTTCTTAAGGTCTTATCTGTCTCTGTACCAAATTTAATCGAAATCGGTTCAGTGGATTAGGCGTTAAAGCGTAGCAGACAGACAGAGTTACAAAAATACAGGCTATGTCATCAAGTATGTATATTTGATGAAATGACACATAATAGGTCCAGGTTTAATAAAAGTGTAAACAATATTTTTAAAAATCTTCATCCTTAATTTAAAACGCGTTTTACTTACAAAACCAACGCGGGCGAAGCTGCGGGCTACAGCTAGTTTCTCATAAAAATAAAGGATAAAAAATGTTTATTGTGGGTTATCCCTAGAGATAAACATATAGGGCCTACCATCAGGGCCTTTTTTAACCGACTTCAAAAAAGGAGGAGGTTCTCAATTCGTCTGTATATATATATTTTTTTCTATGTATGTTCCTGACATAGAAATGATGACCTGACTAGCCCAGAAGGAGGGCTATATTTTTCGAGTGTGTGTATGTATGTTTTTATTTGTAGTTGTGTTTTGTGCTTTTATAATATTATGCTTTTTTCTTCAGATGGGTGAAGTTAATTGGAAATGAAGACTTGTTGTATTTATCCATACAAAGATATGGCACAACGTGTTAGGTATCAGGATTAAGAATAACTAATACAGCATATAAATAAGCATATCTAGTATGACGACTCCATTGTGAATCGAATTTTGAGATTAATGATCGTAAAGCATTCAAAAATCATAAATATTTCTTTATTTTATTTGTAAAAATGGCTTAATATTATTTTGAAAACATAGTAACTTACATACGTACATAGGTAACTTTGCGTGAATTAAACTTAACAATAAACACACCCGTATATTGTGTTTTCATTTTCATCGATATCGATAGACAAACATACTAAGGGGTGGCAAGCCCTAGTGGTATACAATATAAAAAAAAAATGGCAGGTTGGCCAACTGGTAGCCATTAAATTTTATGTTCGTTAAGTTAGGAAAAGTACGTTCATGATTCGATTCAGGGGCTTGTATGGGAGTGCCGACTCTTATACGTAGTGTTAAATCCTCTTTGGGTGTAGGTATATATAGATAAAACAAAATAATCTGATAGATTAACAACTGAAGTTAGCTAAAATTAAGTTTCGCGAAGCCGACCAAATTGAAAATAAGTACTAATATTGATCTATTACATTTTGTGACTATACAATTTATCACTTTTGTTGAGTTTCGGAACGCGACATTAGATCCTCCAACGCGCACGCGAAGACTATTTTGATAGATATGATTGAATTTGAACTTTGTGCAGCGGTAATAAATTGAAAATTGACTCTTTGAAGTTAGGAACACACCTACATTTCTTAAACAGTGAGTGATTATAATTTAATATGAACTTTATTGAATAGCAATAAAGTTCAAATTTACTCTACATTTTATTTAGAAAACGTTTATATGGGAAAAAGAAAAGGGCTGTTTTTAGGGGTTTCACGGCAAATATTCGAATTTTTCTCAACTTTTAAACCTTCCCTAGACCTCCACGAACATTTCAAGACCAAGATAAGATAAATCTGTTCAGCCGTTCTCGAGTTTTAGTGAGACTAACGAACAGCAATTTTTATATAATATATAGATTGTAAAATCATAGATATATACAACAAAACAAAGATGTACATTATTTGTGATGAATTTCATAATGCAACTGCATTAACGTACAACGACTCGTTTGCCTAATTAACGTAATCTATCATATTTACCTAGGTATGTACTACCACCATATAAAAATACATATGGTAAACGAAATTGGGAATATGTATTACCAATGTTGCTTAATGAATTACCACACAGTGTGCTTGATAAACTCCTATGAAAACCGGATAGGTGTAGAACGTTCCTCAAGTCAGTATATTTATCACATGGGATCTTACAGGCAACTGCAGACGAATAGCAGTAATTATTGTGCTAACATCTGAAGGTCTAATAAGTACAGTTGTACACACAGGTGATTGCCAGCTGCTATCCGTGTGTGGTTGTCTGTGGGTACTACGTAATATAGCTAACTAAATTATTTCTTATCGCTTTAATTATCTGTTAATTTAAACATTCTAGCGAGTGAAGCAGCGATACATAAATCACCATGATTTTTCTCGCTGTTAATTTTTGTACCAACTTTTTGTAACCATTTCTTTTATTATGAATAAATGACTAAAAAAACGTACCTAAACATTTTTAGAATTTTAAAATTAGACCACTACTCTATCGTCTTCAAACAATTGAATTGTGTAAAAATTTTGTTTGAACCATATAAACAACTATAAACTCATTTAATCTGAGAGTTTGCTTGGTTTGAACTGAAGTTTTCACCAAATCGCTTGTCTCTACAAGTGATTCATTCAGCCATTCTAGGTATCATTAGGTAAGTTAGGTACGTAAATGTTTCTTCAGTTTTTTATAACTTGTGTGTTGAAAACCATAACCAGTAATACACGAAATAATAGTACATAGTAATTCTAATAGGGTTATACATTGTTTGTACCCAAACTGTTTTTACGAGATGCGTTCCATACCGCTATAAGTTTGCTAATAATGGGTACAAACCCCTCGCGAAAGCAGAGTGAATAACTATGCTTAAAAATTATTTCTTAATATTGTTCATATCCATAAGTAAATTAGAAATACAACAATCAGCCAGGCACGTAAAATGTGACTGAAGGAAATACGCATCTCTCTGTTTTGTTTTTAACCAACGATATGCAATTAATATGTGCTATTGTTAGTAAAGAGATCATGATAGGAGACCACCTCTTATCGCTGGTCGCACTTTTGTCACTTCCTACGTTTGATCAAGGTGCTTGTGAATGTAAACCATTGTTAAAAACCCTTTAGTGCACCCATCCAAACGTTTAACCATATAGTAAGTATAGGTATAACTATAACCGTTACCAAGTAATAGACTTGCTAAGGGTATTATGCCTATACTTATAACTATGAACTTTAATTATTATAAATTAAACACGTTGTCGAGCTATATCTTTGGTGAATCACCAAAACATTTTGAATCACAACAGAGTTTCTCTTCTTGAGTTTTATATTTTGTTGTATCCTTTCTTTGGATTAGGTTTTAGTCGAATTTAAAAGGCCATAGAATCAAAAAAAAAAAGTCAAATTAAAAATAATGCAAGTGCACGCGCAGGCACAGGTGCACTCTCTCTCTCTCTCTCTCTCTCTCTCTCTCTCTCTCTGTGTGTGTGTCTTTTAGACATTTACTTTCATAATCCTATGGGCCAGAAGACCGACAGGACCGGGGAAAGATTAGGCGCAGGACCGCCATTTACTTGCCCATCCTACGCATGGATCATCATACTTTTCTAACAATCTAGTGATTGGCCTGTATTGTCCTAACTACTTAGTAAGTAAAAAACAACTACACAAAGTTGTTACTCCCGCGGATTTGCAAAGCAAGCGGGTTTCCCTGCACCACAGATGATTTGAAAGGTTCTTTGATCAATATCATACAATCAAAACAAAATTGTATTTGAAAAACTAAGTTTAAAAAACTAAAATAAGTACAATAAAGCGACTATAACTGTAGAGATGTCGCTATTCGTTATTAGATCGCTGTTTGTGGTAAAAGAACGACGACCAAACTATTATGATAAACAGTAAATGATATTTGTTGTGATATCATTGCGCTGTTCTTGTAATCAGTGAGTGCCTGGCATGCCGGAAGTACTTTTGCCCTTTACTAATAATGCGGTGTTCTTAAATAAATAGCGAACACTCGCACTGGGAATATTGTATGTTTATAATGCGTTCTGGTTCTTGCCAGTTAAAAAAAAGTTAAAAGTTCAGATAACTGAAAAATTCTGTAATAGTAATTGTATTCAGGCATCCAGGCGGATAGCTGTAGAGTGACCCAAAAGGCACTGGTTCTCTTGCTTATTAGTATAGTGCTGGCCACCTCCAGTCGTGATGCCCAGAGTGTTATGACAAATGAGCTTGATTGTCCATTTTCTATTTGAGGAGACATGTATTTACTCGTGTACAACTTGCAAACGACGGGATTCAACAATGATACTACAGAGTGAGTTTATAACTGAGTAGGTACATTTTAAGAATACTAACTGCACGAGGATAGGCGGTGGGTGCTAATCGCTCTAATGAGTGATGACCTTTAGGTTTGTTCATTTCATCATAGATTATGAGCCAATCCCTAACTCGGATAACCGTTATCCTCGAATCGATCATTGGTTGTTTATCAAGGACGACAAAGAACAATTTCTATGATAGATTATTTTTCGAGTTTTGTTTAGGTGAATTACGATGATTCCCGTGGTGTGCCCGGTTAGAATTGCATCCACCCATCTCTTTGAGCGTCATAAGAGGCGACTAAGTGAGAACAAGAGGACGGGCAGCAGCGTCTTTTTCTTGGATTTATCTTCCACCTATACTGCGATCCCCAAGACGACTGCCAAGCGTGGGGATTATGGCAACTCCCCCCCATAAGAGGGAGGCCTATGTTCAGCAGTGGACTTATTCCAGCGGGTGATGATGATGATGATGATAATGATGAATTACGTTGAGTGGAATAGATCCTGAAAATAAAATAAAAATAGGGGTGCATCAAGTTTCGAAGAGTGTATAAAATTTTGTAGGTACAACTGAAATTTATCGAACTCCGTCCGTAGCTTGCTCCTACATGCACATCATAATTTGGTTTTAACTTTCTACAGATTTAATGATGCCTAATTGTTTTTAAAAACTATTCTCAATTATAATTCTAAGCATTTAATTTATATGTTTCTAGGCTAATTGTAATCATTGAAAAGAACTAAACAAGAATATAACAAAAATTGTTATCTATTGTTATCTGGACCTGTACGTACGTATCTATATATTTGATCTGCATAACCTAATATTATGTAATTAATTTTTAATCATCATCGGCTGGAAAACGGCCAGTGCTAATCAAGGGCCTTTTTTTCGTGGGAAATCTGCTGAACCAGGGCCTCACCCAGGCCAGGCCCTCAAAGAAGGTGGATTGGTAGGCTTTTGGATCGCAGTATAGGTGGTAGATAATCTAAAATGAAAGAAGCTGCTGTCTGTCTACTTGTCCCTTTAACCTCATTCGAAACTTGGCAGCAGATGGGTAGGTGCTGTGGTTACCCGGACGGAACGCTACGGGCACGGGTTGATTGTTTACTGACTACATACAAGTAATATTTTTTTTAATTATTGTAAGAGTAAGTTAAGTCTTCAGTTAGAATTAAAATATGTTTTTATCTCAACTGTCTAGCACCAAATGGTTTACACGGCGATAGCTGTAAAAAAGTACCTATAGGAATATATATTTTCTTGCCCATATATTATCAATCGGAAACTGTTATACATATGTATGTGTAGTATATTAAACTAAGAGTCCCATATATTTAGGAATTCAATGGATGCCGGCGACATTTCAATTGCGTCAGCAGACTCGAACGGAATTTTAAATTTTTTATTCATACCACACCCGGCATATCCCTCTAAAAAAGCTTTCTTTAATTTTAATTAACCTCATAGTATATGCTAGTACAGGTATTAGTAGTAAAGCTATAAAGCTAAGTAAAAAATAGATTACAAAATATAGAATTACTAGGCACCGGAATGGCCATACTTTTACATACATATCTTATTATATAAAAGAGTAGACAAAAACCCACTCATCACGAAATCTCAGAAACTACAAGTGCTAGGAGTCTCAAACTTTGCATGGGGGTTCCTTTTAAGACGTAGGTGCTCACTAAGACTGGATTTTGGGAAATTCAACCTCTAAGGGGGTCAAACAGGGGGGCAAAGTTTGTATGGGAGAACGCGATTCCTTGGTTCTATTGACTTGAAATTTTGCACAGACATTCGTTAAGAAAATTAATTGAATTAGTATTTCATATTTTTTATAATTTATCCCTTTACAGGGTAAAAAAGAAGTATTATTACTCAACCGATGGCAGTACAAATATATTACAACAATAAGATACGATAATTTGAAAGATTAAATAAGAGTTCCTTGGCCAAGTGGTTACGGAAGCGTCCTCTAAGTACGGACTGTCCGGGTTCGCTACCCATGATCGGATTTTTTTTTGTATTATTAAACTTTGTTTTTGATTTTTTTATTTATATTAAGATTCGATGTTTTAAATATTTAACTCATATGGACTCCGGCACTTTTTATCTCTAATATATATTTTATATTTAATACTTTTTTAAAATTTAAAATCATGCATACGTATTTAACTTCTCTCTAATGTTATGATTTAGTTATTAGTGGAAACTGAATTGATTTTTATGTACTATTGGATCTTATATTTAGTAATAAGTGGTATCATTTGTTTGTTTCCCAAATATAACAAAATAAAATAATGAAAATATATTTTCAAAATGTCTGTTTGGGTAGCAATACAATATGCATGTATTGCACGTATGATATAAAAACCAAAACTTTATTGGAATTATTGTCTGTCTTTCAGGGTTTTTTCTACAGGTTTTTACCTACTGTGAAACAAAGTCGCTATCCGAGTCTGGCTATCCGATAGCACCTCCTAAACCATGCAGCGGTTTTCACCATCGGTTAGATCGGTTAGATAATTTTTCATTGAAGGTTTTAAGTTTTATCTAAGTAAATAAACTTACATAGCTTACGTTGACTAAACCTAAAGAGATACATAGTTAACAATCATGTACTAGAGAATTTCATGAATTTCATATGTTATAAGGTAGGTAAATATCCGGGATATAATATACCCGCCCCCCGGTGGCGGACTCAAAGGCAATGCACTGAGGGACAGCTCATGCCCACCGGAGAACCCCTCTCATGTGCCGATGTGACAGCCACGGGAGTTTTAGTGGGTAAGAATCCCCCACAGGATCCCGGGGACATATTAAACGTGTCCCCCACCACCCCTTTAACTGTGACAACGGTGACAGATTCCCGGGGGGCTATAATGCACCCCCGGCAGTGGCTTCAAAGGCCCTTGCCTTGCACTGAGGGGTACCCGGTGCAGCCTCATATTTTGTGCGGACAGCCGTGGGGGGTTTAGAGGGTAAGAATCCTACACACCTAGCCTATTGGAGGTCTAACCGTGATCCCCGAAACTTTGAGCACGGTGACAGGTAATTTTTTTATTGTACCCCCGGTGGCGGGCTCAAAGGCAAGCCGCTGAGGGGATCTTTTTAAAATGTATCCCTTAATAGGGTTAAAAAGCAGTATTATTACTCAACCGATGGCGGTACAATTATTCTCACTTAGATTTGCTTAGTACGTAAATTAGGTACTGTACACGGATAACTTTAATACATAAGGTAAAATATCACGCTATATGCATTAGGGACTGAGCAGACATATAATAAGATTATGATCAAGTAATTCGAATAATAGAGTAAGAGTAGCCATAGTCTGGAGGTTACGGAAGCGTCTTCTTAGCACAGCAGGGTCCGGGTTCAAATCTCTCTTTGGGTTTTTTTTAGTGTACTTTTAAACTTTTTATTTTTGATCATTTTATTAACTGAATTTATTTAGAAGTTTTATCTAACTAAATAAATTTGATTTGCTTACGTTGACTAAACCTAAAGAGGTACATACTTAACAATCAAGTTCTAGAGAAGTTCATTCTATATATCATTTCATTCCAATATAAGGTAAATCTGGGATATAATATGCTTGACCCCCGGCGGCGGACTTAAACGCCAGGCACTGAGGGACACCTGGTGCAGATCCCACCCGAGAACCCAGGTTTCCCTCTCATGTGCCGATGTGACAGCCACGGGAGTTGTAGTGGGTAAGAATCCCAAATACCCAGGTTGACTTCCCCACGGGATCCCGGGGAAATATTGGATGTTTTCCCCGCCACCCCCTTAACTGTGATAATGGTGACAGATTCCCGGGAGGCTATAATGCGCACCAGGCAGCGGCTTCAAAGGCCCTTGCCTTGCACTGAGGGGTACACGGTGCAGCCGTGTGGACTTCTCTGTCTTTTGTGTGGACAGCTGTGGGGGACACATACCGCAGTCGATCGCCCACTGGATCCTATTGGAAGTTTCCCCGCGATCCCCGTATCTTTGAGCACGATGATAGTTTCTCAGGTGGCTTTATTGTGACCCCCGGTGGCGGGCTCAAAGGCAAGCCATTGAGGGATCTTGGTGCAGATCTCACCGGATAGCCCAGGTCTCTTTCTTATGTACTGATTTAACGGCCGTTGGGGGTTTAGTGTATAAGAATCCTACATAACCCGTTTGACCGCCAACAGGGTCCCGGGGACCTATTGAAGGCTTCCCCGTGAACCCTGTAACCGTGAGCATGGTGACAGGTTCCCGGGTGGCTTTATTATGCCCCCCGGTGGCGGGTCCAAAGTCAAAGTACTGAGTGGTATCAGCTGGTGCAGATCCCAACAGATAGCCGCGGGGGTTTTGGTGGGTAAGAATTCCCCGGTTGACCCCCGTCTACGTCTTAACGATGAAACCGAACAAGGAAGCCCGTTTTGCTTCCATAAATTGGTTTTAAAGAAATGGTGTCCTGTTCCTGTCCTTAATCCACCGAAATTGTGCACCGGTACACGTCTGCAGTTTCTAATAAAATTAAAAATACAATTAACAAATCACAAGCTCAGAGATTCAACGATGCAGGCTTAAACCTAAGCGTTGAGTACTTACTTTGCCCATGGACAGGCAGCTATAAATAGTCCTTTCACGCGTTACTCCTAAACAAAATTTGTTCATATTGCGTTACGAAAAGTCAGCTACAAACATTATTTATGAAGAAATTCTATAATCAATTACACCCGTGCGAAGCCGGGGCGGGTCGCTAGTGTAGGTATATTGCTCAAGTGCAAAAAGACGCTAATCATTGGGACATTAGAGACTTATAATAAAAGAGAACTACTATGGTCTCAGAGTAATTAGAATGGAGCTAGTATCGCGTCGATTCCCCGAACAAATTTTCCGTGGCACTTTTGCGGGGTGCCGGAGGCGAAGTAAACACACACAGATACAATTTCACGCATACCCACACTATAATAAACTCGCAACACATTCAAAAAGATACGCACACAAATAAAGAATGACCTAAACATATGAACAAAATTTGGCAGAGGGGTTAGCGCATCATGATCTCTCCAGTGTATCAGACACCGGTCTCGCCGGCGAGGCCGAAGGGTCGTATGTATGCGACCTCAACGACGTGCATCACCCCACTGAGTTTCTTGCCGGTTCTTCTCAGTGGGGGCGCGTTGTGAACCGGTGGTAAACTCAGCCCTCTCTTAAGCGACAGCCCAAGCCGAGGCCGTGCCTCCCTGAGGTGCCCTTGAGCTCGTCGCTACTTCTGCCGTAAAGGCTAGAGCGCTTCAAGCGCTCGCCTCCTATTGTCCGGTGAAGCTGTAATGGCCATCTGCGGCCAACAGCGTCTATCATTACCAAAAAAAAAAAACTCTCCAGTGGTATCTCCTCTAAGACTATGGTAATCGTCAACTTACCATAGTCTTAGAGGCGATTATCGGTATTAAATTGTACTATACTTATATTGAGAAATGGTCTACTAGGAGGTCGTTGAAGAATAAATCATTCTAATCCGAGTGTAGCAAACTTAGGTACATTATGTCACGAGCACCGTTCACTCTCATCGATATTCACGCACTTATGAATATTATTAATGTAAAATGTACTAACTAAAACAACAATGAAATAACAATATAATATCCATCTTTAATTTTATTGCTGCGTGCATTCTCTAGCAATAGCAATTTATAGACTATATGAATTAATATTAATACCAGCCCTTGTTAATGTCCCACTGCTGGGCACGGCCCTTCCTTCAAGATGAAGGGGCTTAGGCCATAGTCCACCACGCTGGCCAAGTGCGGGTTGGCGGACTTCACACGTCATTCGAAAGCTAGTTAGGCTTTCCTCACGATGTTTTCCTTCACCGAAAGCTAGTAACAATCGCACAAAGACGATTCGCACATGATTAATTAAAGAAATCAGAGGTGCGAGCCGGGGATCGAACCTGCGCACCTTGTTTCCAAGGCAAGCGCTCACCCACTGAGCTGTTACAGCTCACTATTAAAGGAATATTGAATAAAATAACCATATTTACGGAAAAGCGAATAATATTATTATGCCTTTAGTTAGATAACCCACGGAAAGAAAAATATTAGGAAAACTTTGACACTATACAAAACTTAAAGTGTCAACAGCTAAAATTCACGTTAGTCCTCTCTTTTAAGTCTTCAGTACGTAACTAGATACTCAATGGTAGCCCCTAAAGGTGTGCACCTTCAATAATATTGTCAATATTCTACAACCTGTCTGAATAAACTGTACACCTCACTGGAATGCGACGTCACAACGCCAGGTGCACAGTTAAGTCGCACGGGTTGTAGAATATTGACAATATTATTGACCGTGTGCGACTAGCCTATATTAAATTATCTTGTAAGTGCATTATGGTCCAACAAAAAAAAATATTTAATAAAAAAATGAATAATTCCCCTATACTTCTAAAGAATTTAATAAAAAAATACTTAAGCGATTCCGAAATATGTACTTAGATTTTTCCCTCGAGATCATTGCGTACTCTATGTCAGATTCATTCGAATGCACCCTATTTGCAATACAGTATTATTCCCCGTTACCGCGTAGCAGTCGCACATCGCTCATAACATGAATGGAGATGCATTGCAATATTGAAATTATTCCTACATTACTTTTTGTCTTAACGCAAAAATAAGGAAGATAAAGTTAAGATTAGTTAGCCGCCTTTATTGTTCACTTTTTGTTCAATAGATCCCCGGGAGCCTGTGGGAGGTGTCTACAACAGCATGACTAATCTTTGGAAAAAAAAACACACAGGTTACAATAACACTAAAAAGTAAATATATTAAAAAATATTGAAGTGCTAAATATACACAGTAGGTACGCTAATAAAGGAGCAGGAAAGTCATTCTAAGAGTTCCTTCTTCCATGCCAGAGGTTTTTTTTTTTAATTTTAAATTTACACGTGTTCTAGAGATAGATTTTTCGAGTAACTAATACCATGTATCCAACATTTTCTTCTTTCTTTTTTAACCTATACTCTCCCACTGCTGGGCAAAGGCCTTCCCATGACCATTCACAATCAATCAATCAATTGGTGAATCCAATCACAGAAATCTTAATATTGAGTTTCTGTCATAGCGGAGCAGACCACTTTTCTTGTGGCACATTTCTTCAATATGTTAGAACGTTGAAACTAATCATTTAAATCCCCTCACAGTCGGGAGAGACGAATCCGTAACGTAACAATAACTGTAGTAACCGTTATGACTACAAGAAGGAGATTACTCTTCTTCGACTCGTATATAACTTTTTTATTTGGTAGTACTTTTTAAACAGTCACACACAGTGAGTTCTGTTTATCAGTTTATATGTAAGTATATCTGACAAGCAAAAATAAATTCAGTGCTTTTATTTACCGGTGTTTTCCCGGATAATAAAATATTCATATCTATGATAGGATAAACTTAACTGTCAACAATGATGCAATATAACATACGTCACAATCATAAAACTTACTATTTCTTTTTATGTTGAGACAATCGTAAGTTTTTACATCATGGATACTTCTTTAATATATTATATTATTATTAGTTATTCTAGGAAAGGGTAAAAATGTTTAGAGGGTCGTAAAACAGATTATGGTGTGTGCGACACATCCAAACGTACGTTAATTCGAATAGCGATAAATCTAATGTGCTGATGCAATACGGCAAAGAAACGTCCCGTTTCTACTAAAGTTGATATTTGAAACCGCTTCAAATTATGAACCAGACAGACCAGACATAATTGAGTATATTTTTTTAAACTTAGTGCTCCCGTTATTGTAAATAACACTTCACGAAAATTTGTTACGTTGTTTACCGACCTCCGATTTCTTTTTAATAACTTTAACGATGAAGGGCTAATCAGATCTTCTTATAGCCTTATAGCCTGGATAAGATTGAGGCCCAAGTGCACCGACATTTAAACGTCCGTTATCTATTTTTCAGGATTGATTATCTATATAACTACTTAACAGTCCTTAACGGTGACCTGGGGTGTCCAGCTAGGTTAAGATAATGGACTGGGGTTCATAACCGGGATTATGGTGGAGGTGAAAAAAAAGATAATGGATTCTGAAAAATAGATAACGGACGTTTAAATGTCGGTGCACTTGGGCCTTAGTATTAATTTGTAAAAAATGCGTTGTGAAAATTAAATGGGTAATGATTTTGATATTGACTTTACTATGCCAACACTGAATATCTCAGCTTAATGTTGATAATTTATTATAATACGTAGGTACATTAAATGTTTACGGACCTTGTTGTTCTAACGAGGTTGAGAATGGCATTGTTCATTTTTAACCCCCGAGTATAGTATATCGATGCCCCCGACCAAAAACGAAGGGTGTTATAAGTTCGACGCCTATGTCTGTCTGTTTGTCTATCTGTTTGTTTGTCTGTCTGCCTGTATGTCTATCTGTGGCATCGTAGCGCTTCAACGGATTTGAACGCGGTTTTTTTTTATACCGGTATTGCGATGATGATAATAACTAATTACATGTCTCAAAATATATTTTAATCTCATTCAGTCTAGACGCAACTACTTAAAACACGTACCTACCTCCGTATCTTTACGGTTTATTAATATCTAATATAGGTAGCCGCGTAAACTCAAAATAATATGCTGGTATTATTCTTAGCAACGTAACTTAAACGTGATAAACCATAATCAAATCATACTATTTTTGTATTGTTTAAATACTTAAACTTTAATAAATACAAAGTTAATCATTTGTATTTTACGTTGGTATAAATTTTCTTACAAAAATACTTTATGCTAAATACGAAAAATAAATTTAAGTTAGATTTGTCGACAGCTTTCGCGCTCGCCCAGGTTTACGGGTTGTCGACCCTCTATCGTATACCTACACTAATCCCCGATCCTACTCTCCGAACAAATATGAAAACCGCTTCAAAACCCATCCAATAGATCCAAAAGGTTAAAGTGAACAAACAATCCCTACACAAATAAAATGAACGCAACATACGTCACGTTCTTTTTGCCCGACTGCACGAAGATGATGTCATGTTCTTTGGCACGACCAAACGGCCTGATGGATTTCATTTTATTCCGTCGTAATTTTTGTGAGAAATTTAACACTCTATTACTCTACAAAAAAAGAAGACGGGCAGCAGCGTCTCTCTATTGGATTGCCTACCACCTATACACCTATACTTCGATACCCAAGACGCCTGCCAAGCGTGGGGATTATGGCAACCCTTCCCTTCTCAGGGGGAGGGCTTTTGTTCAGCAGTGGACGTGGTTTGATGATTTACAAATTCCTTGATTATTTGTAAAGAAAATTAATATTAGGTTTTAACGAAATGAAATCGCTGCTGATATTAAAAAGAGGAAGACCTTTTCCGCGTGACACGCAGAGCCGAAACTACCAAATGAAGCTAGGACTACAAAATTTGAAAAAATTGGAAAATACGTAAAATGAACCTGGAGTGGTTCATTTTATGGCCTAGGCAAGCAATAAGGATTTTAGAAAATTCAGGCTCTAATGGTGTAAATAGGGGTTGAAAGTTTGTATAGGGTGAGTGAAAATATATTGTCTACAGACTTAAAATTTTGTAGGTCTGAACAGTCTAAGTAACTACTTAGACTGTTTAATAAAAATAATGAAACTACGCGTGTTTCATTTACAAAATTCGTCGTTTAAGGGTGTAAAATAGCGGATGAAAGTTTGAGTTTGCTATTTCGCAACAATAATCGATTCAGTAAACGCATTTTCTTTTTGTAATAATTACTACACAAAATAATTTCGTTGCCAAGAAATGATGAAAATGATAAGGATGTAAATCCCTTGTTCGTAAAAGGTCAGTGTCCATAATACCATCTAACTACATATGTATAAGTCCTTAATAAAATCTGTATAAGGGCTTGCGGGCACACTCACAATGGAAGATAAAAGGAAAAGGGCTGTAATAACAGGATGTAGGTATCTCATATAATTAATATTGTTACATTTACCCACTACCTACTAGCAGGCAACACTATTTGCAATTAAGCTGACCTCTATATATAAAAGTTTATTAAAGAAGAGGAATTGATTTTTCTTCCTTGTTTGTTGGAAGTGCGTCTGCGAACGTAATTTCAAAAAGTATAAATTATAGAAGCACAAAAAGCCCGACTGCTTACAAACAGAATGGGCTTAAATTACATGTATATACATGAAACGTATACAAATGTAGGTAAGGACTTATATATATTTCAACTCGTCTTGTAAAGTGTACCCATATAGATGTTTTTGGAAAAAAGAACACAAAATGGCGGTTAACGGCCGCCATATGATTTTTTTTGGTGAAATATATAGCCTATAGTATGTCACTCCCACAACTAGGTCGAATACAACGACATATTTTACTCGCAGTCCAGCACGCCGCTTAGGCTGTAGGCCGTGCCAAAGAACTAGACATACATACATACGAGTACATACTCTCCAAAAACATACTCCTCTTCCTGGGGCATCCGAGAAAAAACATCAAACAGGGGTCGATTAATTCGGTCAGGTAAAATACTATGTATAGTACTATAGTACCGGCTAATTATACATAGGTGTCTCTTGATTATTCGCTCTTGTAGGTTTGTGTCAAATTATGACTTCATTAAAAATAATACTAAGTACTTACTCTGCAAACAAAGATTAGAAGTGAGACCACTTGTGATCCTAGTACGTACAACCATGTAAAACTGTAATCATTACCATCATGAGAAATGTATACAACTGATAAAGGTTTGATATACATATGTTAAGTTAAATGGTATCTGAAAATATAATGTGTTAGGTATAGTAAGATTAGTAAGTATAGTTCTATATAAAATTTTATTTTATTCCAGACTACATTTAAGCACTTAAACTGTGAAAAAGATAATTTTAGTTAGTCCTCGATTTATTGTTTTTTATAATGAGAAGCCCTTTTGGCTTTGGTCTTTATTGACTTGACTTTGATTTTCATCAGCGACACTAGGCTGGTGCAAAAGTACCTATTCGATACCGATTAAGAAAATTGATAATTCTAAAACCTGATGATGCAGTTATAGTTTTTACTAAAATCAGCCACAAGACTTATTATGATAAAGTAAGTATACTTTTCCTATTTCGCAAAGTCTCAGAATTAGATATGCTTACCTATTTAAAAAAAATCATGTTACGTACATATTAACCAAGTACCTAATTCCGCAAATACAGGCAGAGGTATAATGTTAATCATGGCCTTGCATAATCTAGTTTCGCCATACGACAGGACCGTCATCAAATTAATTCAAGTCGTACATATTATATACTTACATAAGTATCTCATTTTATATCCTCGAGGCTGCCTGAATTTCGCCTTTTCATGATTTAGGTACCTACTTGTTTATGTATAAATTAACAATTTAACTCACGTAATAAATTGCACAATGTACCAAAGGACTCATAAAACATTCGATTCGAGCCTTAATTAAAACAAACATAAAAATCTTCGTCACAGATAATCGCAGTAAAATGTAACAGCGACAACAATTGCAGTAAAATCGCTAATCTGTTCGAAAGTATCTTTAATCACTGTAACTTACGGTTGATTTCAGTATAATTAGATGGAACTTAGCAATAAAAGTGGCTGAAGATAGGAATCCTGGATCTTTACACCGATTGGCTGTCACCAAAGACGAATGTCTGCATAAAATTTGGCTGATATTGCACTGGACTCTAGCATATATGGACCTGTTTATATAGACCTCTGTGACTGAGAACCCGTGGGGTGTCCGGGTAAGAATAGCACCCTCCCATATCCTGCCGTTGGGTGTCTGTAAGAAGCGACTAAGGGATAACAAGAAGACGAACAGCAGCGTCTTTCTATTGGATTACCTACCAAGCATCTATACTGCAATCCCCAAGACGCCTGCCAAGTGTGTGGATTATAGCAACCCCTCCCTTCTAAGGGGGAGGTCTTTGTTCAGCAGTGGACTACTTTAGGCTGATGATGAATGAAACATTAGCATGAATGACTGAAAGTCGAAATAATCTGATTCAAATAAATGAATAAACGCTAATTATGCACTCCTAATTTTTAACCGACTTCAAAAAAGGAGGAGGTTCTCAATTCGTCTGTATATATATATATTTTTTTTTTTATGTATGTTCGCGCATAACTCTGGCAATTATTAACCGATTTGAAAAAATCTTTCTTCCATCCATTCTTCAATCCATTGATTGGGTCCCATAAAAAATTATTGCTTAGTAATAAGTAGTTCCTAAAAAAACAAGAATGGTGACTGCGCACTGAGAGCTGCAAGAAAGCCTATATAGATGACGTTTTAGTCGCTCGGACTCGCTCGGTCGGACAAAAATGGTCATAACTCTGGCAAATATTTACCAATTTCAATGATTCTTTTTTTATTCGAAAGAAGAAACCACTGTATTGAATCTGTATGAATTTTATTACAACCGGATAAGAACTTCCTGGAGGACCATGAACGATGTGGAGGAATTTATCTCGTAAAAACCATAAAACTGATGTTCTCCATTACATTGCTCTGACAATTATGAACCGATTTCGATGATTCTTTTTTTATTCGAGAGAGTAAACTACTATGATGTTTCCATGCAAATTTCATTACGACCGGATATTTTTTTCTGAAGAAACATGAATTATGTAAAAGTATGTAGACGATAATGTGATCATAACCTACCTAGATAATTTTACGGTTTTCGATGGTTCAATCTTTATATATGAAAATATCACTAAAAAGTTTAAAATAAAATATTTTTAAAAAAAATTGAACCGACTTCAATATCACTGAAAAGTATAAAATAATTTAAATATTATTGAAGTTGGTGCCAAATATACACAGCAGGTACGCTAACACCAACTTCAATAATATTTAAATTATTTTATACTTTTCAGTGATATTGAAGTCGGTTCAATTTTTTTTAAAAAGATTTTATTATATATGTAGGTGACAAGACTAGCCTAGTAATTAAATAAAGTTACCCGTAATACAAATCATATAATCCGTTGTTATTGTACTTATTAGTTCATATACCTTTCACATAGCAGGTAGGTACTATGCGTTTCAACTAAGAATATGGCCAGGGCCACACATATTATATTATTCACATTTCTTGAAACGCATAGTACTTACTTACCCAAAGAGATTAAATCTATATCAGAGTGGAACAAACGAACAGGACATGGAGGGGAAGTATACTTCAAATAATTAAGACATCGAAATTCACTGAAAGGAAACATTCTTTTATTATATTAAATAATAATAATCGCATCCAAATTCGTACGAACTAGAAATGCAAATAATACCTACACATTGACTATTTTATTTAACTAATCGATAGGGTAAATGATATGGATAAAACCTCTCGAATAAACATGGTAAGTATCTTAAATTTAAATAAAGGGTATGAAATTTAACAATTCAACCTTAAGGACACATAGGGACCTACCCAGATTATTTATTATTACTACCCTATTAATGGAGCAAATTTATAACAAGAAATGTTTAATTGGTCAATTTTGTTTGTAGAAATTGTTAAATTTCAATGTCTTCTTTTTTATTGAATAGATAGTAGATTGATTGTTTATTGTTATATGAATAGTTGTCCGTTAGTCTCGCTAAAACTCAGAAACGGCTTGACCGATTTGAACTAATATAGAAGAAAAAGAAATTGGAGCGCGGGCGTAGTTGTGCGGGTCATATTTTTTCTTATACTTACATCATTATTTTGTTATACAAAATCTGTTATCAATTTTTACAACTGACATCTATATTAAATATTTCCGTAAATATACAAAATACACCAAAAATAAACTGTAGTCGCATTCAGTAATTTAATCATACTGAGATTTGCACCTGCAAAAAAATGTTTGTTGGCTTAGAGCGAACGCACGTTTCTACTCTCTGACGTGTAACAAGTTTTTAATGAAAATTTTGCCCGGTAAGGCCGGTCTATTTCTAAGTAGTTATTAGTACCTACCAAAAAATTAAATAGATATTGTTACCTACTTTATAAAAATACATATCGTTAATTTTAATCACCTCTTTTAAAATATGCCTACGTTCTAATTTGACGTATTACACAACATGGTTAAATAACAACATTTGGATTAAGTAGATTTACATGTGAACGTGAAATTATTTAAATATATACAAAACTACAAACAAACTAGTTGAGCCTATCAATGCTGACGCCACCCATAGAATATTATAGAACATTACATAAATAAACCTCGAAGACTTGCTAAAGCTTGGGACAGCGTACCAGCGACGATGTTAGTCGGACGGCAGCGACCTTTCTTTCATATACACAGTAACTATATGGGAATCGATATTTTTATATTTGACTTAGATTTGACACAGAAGTAACAATTTACTATACTTCAGTGTGATTTATAAATTCCCAATAAAATTGTGTACGTCATTTATAGTATTAAAATTACATATTCAAAGAATTATTAGGACCTGCTGGTATAAATTGTAGCGTAGCGGTGTCGTTTAGAAAGCGGCATGTGTAATATGTAAATAAATTATTTCTAATTATCATTGACATCATACTTAATTAGAAAACGTCATTCCGTCTTGTTACAAATATGTATAAAGGCGTACCTACTACACAATTACGTAAAACATACAATTCGCTAAGCGTGTCAGTTTCTCGGTTCGAAAAAATAATTACATTACGTTGAAATAATAATATATATTATTATAATATCACATTATTTTACCTATTTTCATATAATAATAATGTCCTGGGACAACCCATACCATGGTAACCAGACCACTGATACAAATACATATACCTTTTTTTTCTAATTGCATACTTATATATATAAATAACACCGTCCCACATAGACACTTGGTGGAAATCGAATGCACGACCTATTGGGTAGCGGACAGAGTGTAACTACTAGTGCCACGGACCCGGGGCCCGGGGCCTGTTGAATGATGTCCTGGGACAATCTATAATACCCTGTCACGACCAAACTGGGCGGAGCCTCCACTATTAGAACTAGACTACTGATACAAACACATATAAAATATACTTTTTCTTCTATATTTATTATATTGCAAAGTTTTTTACTTACATATTAAGTTTATTTTTTCGACGTATAAGCTCGGCCGTAGCAAAGAGGTAACGCCGCCTGTCTTTTAGGTACTCTTCCCTCCCTGTGCGACAGCAAATTGGACGAAGTTTTTACTTAGTTTAAATATTTTTGTAAACAAACTGTAAATATGTATGATATTGTTTATGGTTTAGGCTGGGTGGTTGCAATCAAATTGTAATATCTACTCTTTGAGTACTTATTCAACAATTTTGAAGCAGGTCAATCAAAAAGAACACTTCCTTGTAGTATTTAAAATACATATTCGATTCTTAATGTCTAGTTCACTTATGCCCATTCGGAAGTCCCGGCTGCAATATTGGAACTATACTTTCAATGGAACCAGTTTGTGCCAGTTCATCATTTATTTGTGACGCGATTTCGAAGGGATCGCCGTTGTATTTGACGAAAAAGACTTCGTGCTCTGATTTGGTGGACAGTGGCTGTGGCACCACTACCGGCTCTTGGGGCTCCGGTGTCTTTACTAATATGTAAATTAGAGTCTTGTCTTCTGCGCCCGTGTTTTGACTTTGAATCAGTTGTTGTAGTCTTGCAGTATTAGTCGATTCTTGTGATGGCACCTTAATAAATAATATTTTGTAGGTTTTCTTTGGAGGCGGAGGTGGTGGGGCTATTCTTTGTTCCTCTATATCTGGTGGTGCCACATGAAAATATATATGCTTACTAATTATAGGTGCAGGAGGCGCAATCACTGTATTTAGGGAGTCAAATGTAGAAGGCAATGTCTGAGTTGTAGTAGTAATCTGATTTGTGTTAGCGGCGTCACTTAAGATAGTATTTAGATCGTTTAAACCAGCTTCAGAACGCTGAAAATCACTGCTTGAAATTGAATCTATTGGCTGGAAATTCTGAGAAAAAGCACCGTTTGGCTTTTCATTATTTAGAGGTAATGGATTAGGTGCATCAAAAGGCGATTTTAAAGGTTCTTGTTCTTCAATAAAATCTGAGTTGAATATGGGTGACAAGTTCTCATTTAGACTATTTATATTTATACCTATAGTTGATGGTAAGCGATGTGAGTACCCATTAAAGGCATTAACTGGAGGGGTAAATGCACGCGCATAATCACTTCTTAAATCCAGGTCATTAACAGAGTTAAACAGATTATTCACAGAATCACTGTTGAGGATAGGTCTTGATGCAGGATCCTGTGTGAGTCCATTAAAGTCAGTAATAGCAGGCGTACGTACATGAACACTTTCCAGCTGTTCGTTAGGCACATTGAAAGGTACGTTAGGTACGTCGTAATGGTAGCCAGCGTCTGCGTTTGCCACGGTTGTCATCAACTGCAAAATGGAATAAGTAATGTCACTGAAACACAGGACTGAGACGACTGACTGATCAGTTGCTATTAACTAAAATATATAACAAAAAAGACAAGCCCGCAAATTTTTATGCCGGATCTTCTCAGTAGCGGCCGCGTTACGATCCGGTGGTAGTATGTTGAAAACTTATTTTTGTGTAAGTGTCTGCGTGAGGCCTATACATAATAAAGATATTTTGCCTTTGCTAAAAAAATATTGATTAAATAAGATTAGTAAAAAGTTATAATAGTAGTGAATATTATTTTAAAGTAATAAGTTTTAAAAACTAAAACCCGACAACGGATAAAATCGCAGTTTAATAATGTGATATTATATAGCCAATAACCAGCAGACAATCAATACGCTTCTAACGACACCTTACTTGTCAAATTATGTTAAGTAGATTAGAAGATATTCGGGAACATATGAACATACATACATACCTACATACATACATTCTTGTTAAAATCATAACCCTCCCTCCGTTCCGTAGTCGGGTAAAAATTAAGTCGATCCATACATCGGATGGGCATATAAAAGTTGGTTTTGTGCCTGACTTCTCCCCGGTCATGTCAGTCGTCGGATCGTGAGAGTAGAGTGAGAGTGAAGACATCTCCTGCTTACTTGGCTATATCTTGTGGCTTAGCGGACGTCATTTATTTATAAAGTTAATAAAATGCTATGTAAAGACATTAATAAAGAGTTTAGGACATAGTTCGCCAGTAAATGAAGCCCACCTCACAACACAATATGCTAGCGCACTTATAGATGAAACGAAGTAATTATTGTTATTAGTTAATTAACAGACAAACACAACATCACTGATTACAGAAATAAACTAGCCGATCAACAAACTAAAAAAAACTAACCAAAAGAATTAACATGATGCTCCTGAGCGTCAAACTCCAAATGAGGATGAGAGGCATAGTGACAATATTTATAAACACTTTCTATCTGATTAGCAACTAGGCCTGTGTTGCCTAATTTTGTATAAATGATGAGTTTCCAATGTGAACACGTTTCCGGTGTCATCACGCCCGCGGACTTTGTGATCGAAACATTGGAATCATTTTACCTCTAACCTCATTTAACACCACAAGATTTAAAAATAACAAAATATGATTTATGATTAAAATAATAAAATATTAATAAAATATCTATTGAACGGCAAGACACACTGTCGCTCTGATCTAATTGTAACATGACACACTATTTAAAAAAAAGTGAAAAATGCCAAGCCCGCTGAGTTTCTTGTCGGGTCTTCTCAGTTGAGGCCGCGTTGTGATCCGGTGGTAGTTCCTTTTTTTTTTAAAAAAATACATGACTTTCAGGAGTGCTAGCGTTAAGCCTATTTAAAATAAACTATTTTTGAGTTTATCTTTGAAGTACTTAAATAAAACATTACTATAAAGCGATCCCCAGCGATCACACGTTAAGAATGTAATTGATTTGGTGTGAATATTTCCGATAACATACCTAATTAGACAAATTATTAAATCCCCCATTATTTAACTATAAGTTTGTGTGCCTAATGGATACAACCGGGAGGAATTGTGTACCGGTGGATACCGGGCCCAATTCATAGGTTAGGTCAAATTGAATTTGGTCCTTTCTGTGTACATAATCTTTCATTCATAGTGTTAGATTGTGATAGTTGCGGTGTGATATAATACGAAATCGAATGTGACAAACAACATCATTAGCGGGTCAAACGTATCGATCAACAGATTTAGGCTGGCCAGGACAGGCCCATGTTATGTAATGAAGCCGACGGCCTTTTTTTTGAATACCGTTTGCGGTTCAACTGATTTAATTTAATTAATATAAATAATATCTTTCTGTATAGAAAAGGACACATCAAGTAGTCTAAATTGTAATTATACAATTGATGTGTTCTTTTAATGATTACAACTGGTTATAAACGCCTGGATCTATTGTTTAAGTACATCATAGTTTTTGATAAAAATAAGCCACCAGTTAATAATTAAAGAAGAGATAATGTTTCATCATCAGCAGTGGAAATACGTCCACTGCTGAACAAAGGGCTTCCCCTTAGAAGGGAGTGGTTGCCATAATTCCCACGCTTGTCAAAAATATCTTTATTATGTATAGGCCCCACGGAGGCACTTACCTACTTGGCAGGCGTCTTCGAGATAAGCAGTATTTTATTATTTTCCCTTAGTTGCTTCTTGCAGACGCCCAACGGGAGGAGATGGCAGGATGCTATTCCTACCCGGACACTCCTCGTGTTCAGATCATGTTTTAGGTACTTTGTTAAATACGAGTACAATGAATATATTGAATATTCACTGAATGGTTTATTTAAACACAACACATTATTGCAGCGGTGTATCATAAAATTTACATATAAATTTAAACAATTACCGTCGCGCAATGGATAAAGATATAATAATGAATATAGATATGCATTCATAAATCGTAGTAGACATTACAATAATGTAATTATGATATTCTAATGCTTACCAGAACAGAGATTTTATCATACTACCGAGGTGACAAGTAAGCATGAGGCCCGCCTGATGGAACCTGCCTGGTGGGAACACGGTGGTGGTACCTGCCTGGACGGTTCCTTGCACAAGGAACCTACCACCTAGTAGCCTAGTAACACTCTAGAGTGGTAACACTAACAATATTATTTACTTTTGTTGCAGTTACTGAAAAGGAGATCCGACTTTGGTAAGTATAACATACATAAATGGCAAAGTCCGCTGCACCTTCTGCTTTGAGACTTGGAAGTTGAATTCTTTCTTTACAATACTGCATAGGTACTAGAATTTGCATATGTCACATACCACATTGCTGTTACTAGACCACTTCGATGCCATAAAGGTTATTACGCATCGGCTCCGCATATTTCTGTGTTTTTGATATATTCAAAACATTCAAACGCATTGTCAATATACGTATTTTTCCTTTTTAAGCAACCTAGTGCCTAGTCAAGCCCGCCTGGTGGTTACCAACACGCTAAACTAAACTAAGTTAAAATAAAATGACATTTAAATATTATTAATTCATTCAGTCATTTAAATAAATTATCAAATGTATTTTACAGGCACAAGGGATTTCTCAAAGATTGCCCGAACGGTCTTCTCACTGAGCAGGTACGTAAGCACATCCCATTTTTTTAAATTTTGATACTTTATCTAGTATTTGTATCTGTATGTGAAATATGTACTTATATTAAAATACCTAAATTAAAATGTTTAAATTCTTTTTTCGCCACTGGTTCCGGTTTTTGGGCATTTTTACACATGTAAAGTTATGAGAATTTACGTTGATTTAACATTCTGAACATTTGTGTTCCCTTATCAACAACAACCTCCGTAAAATATGTCCCTTAATTTGTTCCTATTCTGAGTATTAGTATCCAATATTAAAGTGATTTATAATTTTCAGGGATTCATAAAAATCTACAAACAGTTTTTCCCGCAAGGTGACCCCAGCAAGTTCGCGTCGCTAGTGTTTCGAGTTTTCGACGAAAACAATGTAAGTGACCGAGCAACGACCGAGCAATTACATTACTTTTAATTAAAATCCCCGTAAAGTACCCGTCATTTATGAAACTTTCTAATTAATTAGTTACACAAAAATGCTGTGTAATCTGAGTCTAAATATAAAAGTAAATATGGACTTAATTTTTTAAATTCAAGTTTTATTTATAACTTCGGTAGATATTGCCTAACACTTTCGATGTGATTTATAAAAAATTGAATAAATTTAGTCCTAAATTAATATTAGGTATTAGATGACTGCACCGATTTCAATACTCAGAGGTTCCTCCGAACTGACGCATCGTCAGGCTCTGATAAGGCATGTATGCATAAGATGATCATTTATGTACCTATATAAACATATGGTTTCTTTGATGTCGACTTTATGCCGTATAAGCGTGCACGTTTCATCTTCGTAACAAAAGCAGCTAGTAATTGACAAAAACAGTTTAACCATTGTAATAAAAATATCATGGGCAACTCACACATGCTCATCTGATCGCAAACTAGATAGAACCTGTACCATGGTAACCAGACAACTGTTACAAACAAATACATAGGTACCTACTTATATACTTAATTATGATTTGGGAAAAAAATATATATTTATATATTATTATATATATAAAAATGAATGTTTGTCTGGTCATGATCTTCAGCAAAGTGAAAGAGCGCGAGCGGAGCTGCGCGGGTCAGCTAGTAGTACATAAATATAAATAATATCCCAGGAACAGGGTGGGAATCAAACTCTTTTATTACCAGTGGTAATATGTTTTGTAGAGATAATTTTCTATAGGCGGTCTATACCTGCTCAGGTAATGCACACCAGTCTTCTCTCTTATTAGGTCTGGGTGTTTTATCTATTTATGTATGTATTTATAAAAAATAAAGTATATATGTATTAGTATCAGTTGTCTGGTTTCCATAGTACAAGCTCTGCCTAGTTTCGGATCAGATGACCGTGTGTGGATTGTCCCAGAATATTTATTTCTTATTATGAAAGTTGGGACAATTTGCAGTAACATTTAGCAATGATTTTGCATAGGTAACTCAAGACAAGTGGAAATGATGCATCAGTGAGGCACGCACTTTTGTATAGGTACCTGTTGTAATTTACCATGGTATAGGTACTCCTAGTTTCAAAGACTAGCTTGCTCTGAATCTGACACCACATGACGTCACGCCATTTAAGATGGATCAACCTTACCATTTTTTTGCTACCTCATAGATGTTATTGAAGAAATGCAGCTGCCACGCTTTGTACTTACTTCCTTAGGTACCTATTATTATTAATTACGTCTCATTTCAGGATGGCTCCATCGAATTTGAGGAGTTCATACGAGCGTTATCGGTGACGTCAAGAGGCAACTTAGATGAAAAACTACATTGTAAGTATTTACGTACCTACATACATATAATATGGAAATAACTGATGAATCAATACTCAGGTATCCTAAATGATAGTATGGTGGCCTGGTCCAAGAGACCGGTAAGTACCAAAGCGGTGTTAGACATCTTGCTGCAATGTATCAATGTAAACCAATTATATTTTACTACTAGCTGACCCACGCAGCTCCGCCTGCGCTATTTTTACGTTAACTAAACTTTTAATAACAGACATTCGCATAGAATACATAACCTCCTTTTTTACAGTCGGTTAGAAAACTGGGACCCCCACTTTTTACTTGCCCTCCGAAGCACGGACCCGTTTAATTCAAATGGCGTTAAACGGTCACCCATCTATTTAATGACCTTACCTAACGTTGCTTAACCCGATCGATTACAAAACCTTGATAACAACTCTCTATGAGTGTTACCTTACTATTATTTATTATAATTATAAAGAAAAATTGATAAAATCGGACCAAGCGTATAACCAAGTACCCATTTTGACTTTAATCCCGTCTCCCAAAAGAACCGTGCTAGATTACGGGATAAAAAGTATCCTATGTCCTACCTCGTAGTAAGATCTCAAATCATGCCAAGTTTCATTTGAATCGATTCAGTAGTTTCGGCGTGATGCGCAGCCGTGATACAGACAAACAGACAGACAGACAAAAATTTAAAAACATATATTTTCGGCCTCAGTATCGGTTATAGAATGCCCTCCAAATATAATTTTCAAAATATCTTCAATGTACAGAATTGGACCTGTTACAGTTTTATTATAAGTATAGATAGATATCATTCGGTTCGGGTGTGGAGGCTACCGTAGCTAGTTAAGTTACCGGGTAAAAGAGACCTACTAATGCACCAATCATGTGACAATAATCAGTGTCGTGAGAGTATATTATAGACAAGCATGTTAATCCGCCAAAAATCTCGCCCGCCTCGTAACTAATTGCGTTGAAACTAACGCTACCTCCACAGCTATTGTATACCTAAGTAATAGTCTACTTCAAACCAGTCTACTTCGACCAGTGGAGATGGTGCTACATAATATTACGATGCAGTTCAAGCACCTGGGGCTCTACCACCACCTCTATTAGCAGTACTATTATCATCTTACATGACATGAGATAGAGATGCCAATATACATAGTTTATAGCTCTGTCACTGTCTATCGAGAAAGTAAGGTGAAAATAATATTGCTTTAAGGGGTGATGGTACAGGCCCTGCACTGAATTGAATAGTTTGTTTGCAAGCTGCATTCAAGTTATACCACCATGCTAGAACCCACTTTATATATACATATACACACATCAAAAGTGTCTAGGGATCAACATATATTTTTGCAATAACTTTTCTCCTGATTGATATTAATTAAAATTTTCTTTAAGGATTCATCAAATAAAGTGTTTTCGTTTGTCACAGTAACGATAAACCAAGTCACCTTTGCATTAATAAAGAAATTTGCCATTTTCCTAATAAAGGGATTTTTGACATTTGAACCACTAACACAAAAGTTCGAAAAAAAGACTGAAATAACAGTTTTCTTTAAAATTTTATTGGGTAACTTAAACAATTAATAATCCGTGTTTCTACCGCGAACACTAACAACACAAGAACATCGGTTTGGCATACTCAAAATGAGTTCATCCAAATCACGCTGTGGAATGGCCGCCCATGTTCGTTGCAACAACAAAAAAAGGTCTTCTTGCGACTGGATACCCTCCATATTCGGCAGTGCTCTTCTCTGTAGCATATCCCATGCATGCTCAATCGGGTTCAAGTCTGGCGACTGAGCAGGCCAGGGCAGGACATTGATGTTAGCTGCGGCGAGAGTCTGTCTTACAACTCTTGCGGTGTGCGGTCGTGCATTATCATGCATTAACTGAAATAAGGGACCGATTTGCACTTGTAGAGGAACGATGACGTCTGATACAATCGTCTCAGCATAAATTTGAGCGTTGAGGTTGCCTCTGATCCAAATCAACTCAGTTCTTCCGCCGATCCAAATACCCGCCCATACCATGATGGTTCCACCACTATAAGGATGGACTTCCTGGCAGGATTTTAATCGCTGTTGGCGTCCAGGGGTTCTCCAGTGTCGTATACGTCTTGTATCCGGTCTCATACCAAAACGAGACTCATCAGAAAAGCACACGAAACGCCATTGTTCTTCTGCCCATTTTTTTGCCCAAAAATGCTTGATCCCTAGACACTTTTGATGTGTGTATATTACGTATGTATATAAATGAATAGTTGTCCGTTAGTCTCACTAAAACTCAACAGTTGGACCTATTTGAATATTTTTTGTTCTGTTTCGTTCGCACTAATCCAAGGGTGTATTCAAAGAAAAAAACGGGAAAATGGGAGCTGCGCGGGACAGCTAGTAAAATATAAAACCAAACCACTGTTAGCTGGTAGATCTTATATACTTACATATATTGAGATAAGTATTATTACAAAAAATAACTTGCTTTTTCGAAGTTTAGCACGAAGTCTACTTACTTATTAAAATGACAAGGTCGTTGTGACCAAGATGATGTATATACAGTATCCATACACATATGTAGGACTTATCATAAACCCGCATTCAGGAAATATAATCCTCTAAACTAACTACATTCTTTTAGCTTGAAATAGACTTCTTTTGAATTCTCACGGTAAACATCGAAGAAAAGAATAGTAAGTAGTCCGCAAATCAAGATTTTTTTTTCCCATTTTCATTCATTTGTTTGCAAATTCTATTTGTATTCGTTGGCAGTGCTGGCAAACTAATGCTTCATTTGAACTTCAGTGGGACCTAATGGACCTGAAAACTAGTTTAGATCTTACATTTTAATTGTAACTATGACCCCATTATTATATGCCTGTAGGTACATAATAATTTTGAAAAATAATAGATTATTTTGTACAGAAATCGTAATTTGCTCATTAAACATAGTGCACCGACAAATCGTGTGTTCGAATCCCAGGTACGAGTAAAATATAAATATGTTCATCTGTCACCAACTTAAAGTTAGCAATCTTAAACATAAATGTTTGACATATAAGACAGTCGTGTAGCTAAAATATGCAACTATCACAATATTTCCATATTAGTCGGTTGGTTGGCACAGCACTTAGGTTAATTGCTTTTGTATAAATTACAGGGGCATTCCGTTTATATGACGTCGACAACGATGGGTACATTACGCGGGACGAAATGTATAACATAGTCGACGCGATTTATCAGATGGTGGTAAGTGCATTCAGAACAATTTAGCATAGAGTTTTTGAGGTGCCCTGGTATCACGCTGATTGACCTGTAATGGCGAATGAAAAAGAAAACAACATTAAGATATTAAAATACACCAAATTCACGGTTCCAATTGCGCTTCAAAAAGTTTCTTCAACGGCTAGCTAATGCACCACTTACTTTTGAAATGAGTATACATTTTGAAAGCATTCTGCTTCGCGAACGTCTTGCAGTCTAAATTAATCTCTCATTCTAATTTTAAATTGTAGTTACTCTATTTCAACGGACAGTTTGAATTATATTCATCTCACGGCTTTTAAATTTAAGCGCACGTAGTGTAAATTTTAAACAGAACATTTTGACTGTAACAAGGTTTCGAGAATTCATGAATAATATTTTTGTAATCTCATAGCCCCCTCTTTCACCGGCAGGGGCAAACGCCGCAGCCGGAGGACGACAACACACCGCAAAAACGTGTCGACAAAATTTTCGACCAAATGGACAAGAACCACGACGACCGACTCACGTTGGAGGAGTTTCGTGAGGGAAGCAAGGCGGACCCGCGCATTGTCCAGGCACTGTCGCTCGGAGGCGATTAATCTACGGTCATCCTCTCGCCGGACTTTAGATTTTCATAGAGAGCTGTTACTCCGCCGCAAGTGTGTGACCGGATTTGTTAATACCGTTTTCCACCCTTACATTCGTCAAAATTAGAAGGACTGGACACTGGACCTGAAGCGTCCGAAATATCTTTCCAACTAAACCAAATATTACTATCTATTGGTGTTCAGTGTCTGATATTAAAATTGAAATTTTCTCTGACGTCAATTGCCTCTACGTCCAATTTTGAGTTATAATTCTGTATGTATAACTAAAATCGTGCAAAGTACATACCGAGAGACAATTTTATGAATCGGACGAACATAAACTAGTGTTTACAACTTATATATTTGAGAGCCAGCACACGCGGCAGATGTGTATAAATAATGTTTAAAATTTTAAATAATATTTGCCAATATGAAGACCAGGTCAAGAGCGAAGCTTCATTTATTACTGTTGATTCAACGGTGTCCAATAATTGTTGCTAATTATTCATTGAAACACTCGTTCAATTAACCACGATAGCTGGTACTGTCCAGTATATGCAAACTTATTCAAAATTGTAATTTTAGTTTTTTAGTTATTCCAAATTAGGTAATATTTCTTTTAATGTTGCGGTAATATCTGTACTGACTAAAGAGATTACTAACCATTTGCTACACAATGAAGAACACTTCTGCGTTTAAATAATTACATTAAATGTATTTAATTATAATTTAAAAATAGTCATGAATTTTACTCGTTTTCACATCCCACCACGTGCCAGCTCTACTTTAGACAAATCACATATTGTTACTGTAAATATTATTTCTAACATCAGAGTAATGTATTAATAAAATTTGTATAATGCAAATTAATATAACGTAAGATATAAAGGTATGTGACCTCGACATTCCCAACGTGTTGGCAAATTGTATTATGCTCTATCTTAACTAAATGACAATAACCGCAACATTTCTGTTAGACCTTCTCACGATTGGTCGCGACGTGCTCAACACTAATGGCATAGTTAAATATTTGGCACAAGTTTGTGATTCGACAAACAAAGCTCGCTCTCTAAGATCTAGATAAATCCGTGCGAGAGAATGATCCTTAGCAACTGGGCCTAGCTTGGTCGTTTTCTATTCCAACATCGCGCTACAATTGTAATACACCTACTCGAGATAAATATTAAATGATTATTTTTAATGGATCAAAACCGTGTGGCGGTCGTGGTACGTTGATCAGGGGCTCTACCACCACCTCTATTAGCAGTATTATTATCATCTTACTTGACACGAGGTAGAGACGTCAATATACGTAGTTTATAGCTCTGTCACTATCTATCGAGAAAGTAAGGTGAAAATAATATTGCTATTAGAGGTGATGGTACAGGTCCAGGTAACTGAATACTTTGTAGCAGTGTAGCATGAGGTGAACAGCGTCCTTGCACATGGGGACACCGGGTCTAGGTATAATATTCATCTACCCAACAGCACTTGGTGACGTGGTATGCCAAGATTTTGTTATCAAAACAAATTTATCAATTTAATGTTATTGTTGATAAATTGATAGTATATTAAGTGTTGCGCCCCATTATACTAAAATTTTGCATTCTAAGACAATACCTATAAAGGTTTTTGGTGTAGGTAGTACATGCGTTTTGGGTTTAGATATAATGTCCCATAGTTAAAAGTTATATTGGCTATTTGGCGTGGTTATATTGAATAAATTACCTTTTATAACAAAAACAATATTTGTTATGTCACGCACACATTTTTTAATAATAAAATAATTAAAAACGAGATGTAAACATTTTGAAACTTATGATAAACATAACTTAAAATATAAAATGTAAGAATTAAGTGTTGATTCAGAATACTGGTTAGAAACTTTATTTTGAATATGTAGAAAATTTAAAAAGCAATTTTTAATGATAATAAACGATGATTTCGTAATGAAGTACAGTTAAATAAATAAAATAGTGATAAGTGAAAAAAAATATTGTACTACCACGACACGATTAGCAAGCAAGGCTCTCAACGTGTAAAAAATAAAAGACAAATAATTTTAATTACCCCTTGGGTTATATATGTACCTACCTACTTTCGTACTAGATAAGACATGACAAATTTGATACACGATTATTTCAAACCAAGGAATTTATATGTCTTACTTTCAAAATCTTTGAAGCTAGCGTCGCGCAAACTTAGTTTCATCTGTCACGTGGACTAAGCGTTAGTTCGCCGGATCTTTAAAGCTTGTTTGACATTATCTAGGTACCTAGTTGTATTGTAGTGTCCTTTTTTAGTAAGTTAATATACTTATGTTTGTCCCATGTTCAAAAATAACCATAAGTTAGTACAGCGGTAGATGGCATACTTTTGACCTTTTTCGTATAGCACAGTCAATTTTTGGGGCTGCTCAAACCCTCTGTAATCCAAGTGTCGAAGAAATTTCGCAATAAAAACGGTCATTACCTACATATACCCAGCGAAGTCCTCATAGCACAACACATAAGTCTAGTACATAAGTATATTATATTAGCTGTAACATTTATGATAACTTGAGGTAAATTATTGTACTGTGCCACTCTCGCTCTAGCTTCTTTCGCACCCCACACAACACTCCTTTGTCTCTCAATCTCGTTGATTACAATCAACCGACACATAATTAGCTTGTATTTAGTATGAACGCCTTGTTAAAATACATAGTAGGAGTAGACTAACACTATATTCCGTTAATTAAGTACGTAATCTGAAATCACCTTTGCATTTAAACATAACAAATATGTCACCTTTTTGCACTTTCATCAAGCACTCTGTAGGTACATTGCCAAAAATACCTAGATATACAGACTTACTATAATTTATGAATAAATGTGTAGGTATAATAAACATTACTCCACCCCTTCGCGAATCTCTCTTCGCCATCACTTCGCGAATCCTGATGACATATATATTTTGGAAGACTTTTGGATATTTCCGTTTAGCTATTCTCGAAAAAAGTAGTTATTAAGTGTATCTACATGATGTAATGTGTAAAAATGTTAGCTATCGTATTATTTGAATTTAATATCTTTTGCATATAAATAAAGTCAACTTTCTTAGGATACGTGTAGCGGTTTACAATACCTAAAGGTATAAATTATTAGTTGTTTATGATTATAATTATTCTTATTAATATGTTTATTACGAAAGCATTGTCCGTTCCATAAAGTTAGGGCGCGTAGTAATATTACTTTATTTTATAATATCATTGGCGCGTAAACAAAGATAAACCGCAACTAGTGCTATCTTGCTGCTAGTTAGTGCCGGCAATTTCAAAACCACGAGCGATGCACATTATACTCTGTTTTTCTTTACAAGATCAAAAATTGAACATTAAATGTATGAACGCAGGCGTAATATTTGACCGGTGGCCAGCCAAAGACAATTGGTAGGATTTAATATGTCATATTCGACCCTGCTGGCCCTATTTGGCTGGCCACCGGCCATCACTGCTGCGTTCATACATTTAATGTTCAATTTTTGGGCTTGTAAAGAAAACAGGCGTGAATATAGCCGTGTTCTGTTTGTTTGTTTTTTTAAATTGCGGAGTAATATCTTGGCCGCTTTGACGTTTATCTTTTCGTTTCATCGTTCCATTATCTTATTATGTTGGTCGGTCGTAGAAGTGGCCAACTAACGTTTAAAGCGGACAATAAAGTTTAAACTCCGTCGGAGAAAGAAACCGCAAATAAACGAAACAATTTTAGGTTTTACGGTAGATAACCAATAGGTATTAGGTACTAACAATATTGGCCATAATTGTCCTGTTCTGACTTTCCTTTTTTTATTGATTTTACTTAGGTAATATGCACTCGTGCACACTACGGCACTCCAATTCACTCCATATACATATATCTGAGCCTCTACTACCTTCTATCTATACCGTGATATCGGGGCCGCCAGGATCTTGCCGACCGATCGCAGAATTCGCAGATTTTATACCTGTTTGCACACTTAGGTGTTAAGTTCATATTAAGTACTTAGTAGATTTGATTCACGTGTCAATTTTTGTCATTAAACATTGTTTGTAGATGATAAGATACGTTTTTCAAACGAACTAGTGTAGAGGAATTATTGCGGGCTGTGTATTTCGTATTATATATGTATATTAAAGTAGCCAAACTCACAGAGTATCCCCCTGCGTCGTATGACAGGCAATATGGGAAACCTGACTCAGGAAAGCGATCGCTTGCTGCTATTAATTTACTGCGCGTAGGTATTCTATATTTTACTTATTACGTATTTGTATTTTACAATATCCACAGCCCCGGATCTACGATTTATTCGAACCGGGGCAGAAACTTGATAGTGGCGCCCCTCCCTTCAGCGTTTGAGAAATTACTTTAATAAAACTCAAATTTTAAATCGGCACCACATGTTCACTTGTGGTGTGGGCAGTGGGCCTGTGTGACGCCTTTTTCTTACAAGTCATAGGTGAGCCAACCATGCTTCCGCTAGGCGATTTGTGGAGCAAGTTTTTTATTTTAATCATATTATGATTTTGGCGCCCCCTGAAACAACCGCACGCCCGCCCGGGGCCGGTGCCCCGGTTTGACCAGGCACCCCCGCCCTAGATCCGGGCCTGAATATCCACATAGGTTAAAGGGAACTGTCATTAAGTCAATATTATGTACATCAAGTTAACTTGTTCGAGAGATATTTTTAGATAAAAACCGAGTATAATGTCCCAGCTTATTTAATCTTAGTAGCTACATAAGTAGGTATATTTGTTAAGATTAAGTAACTATCTAATTAAGTCTGAATACGTATTTGTTTTAACTACATTCAAGTTCGTTCTTCGTATAAAAACTGTTATCCAGTACCTACCTACTTTAATGTAAAGGTACTTGTGTGTTTATTGGTTTATAATATAATTATGCGCCTAATTCGAATATCTCGTGCCTGCTAAAGAGAGAAGTAATAATATTGTTGTAGGCATTTTTGTATTACTATTATATCTCGATGATGTGACCTTTCTGTGCATGTAGATATTAATTTTACATGACGTGCTTATAATATAAATTCAATTCTACTAATCTAAGGTAACGACCTAGGTAGTAGGTGTTACATTATTTTTACTGATACCTACGAGGAGGGGACTTTAAGGATTCAGCAAATTAAATAGACACTTATGTTATATGTTGTAGTATTTCAAATGCATTTATTTTAATTATTCCTTGCGATGAAAGTTATTGTCGACGTTGAAGTAGAAAATTTTAGTTGTACTCAGTTGAATTTGAAAAAACATTAAAGTTTGACGATTAAACATTTATTTTAAATATAAACGCAATTTAAATTTCTAAAGATACCTACCTACTTATTCTCTTTCAATGTAAATACTACTTTATTATTCGCCTACTTTCATAGATATTACTTAAGATAATATTCACTTTTAATAATAATTAATAATAATAAATGAGGTTGAGATTATAATTGTTTAATTTAAAACTCCTATCCTTACAGATTATGACTGATTCGCATCATATCTAGAAGTTGACATCATTTGCATGTCGAACTCGAAGGTGGCTTCCAACTTGGTAAAAACGCCTAATTGTTTAGCAACTACAACTTCCATCATCATCACTAGCAGAAAGACGTCTACTCTACTGCTGAACATACTAAATAACAGATCTTCATATATTTAGATTTTTTTCACTACATTTCACACAACTTTATATTTAATCAGCGATGGACTACCCTGAGGTGCTACCCTAACAGGATAGCTGACTGTCGACCTAATAACGATCCAAAGGGAAAAAGCCAACACCCCCTCTGTTTCTTAGTTGGATTAATTTTGGTCGGTGGTCTGACAATACAGTGACCACGTGACCACATGACCAAAATTTATAGTCGTCTGTGTAGCTGACTCTCTTTCAGAAAGTTAGGTACCTACTCAACTCAGCAATTGTAGTTGTAACTTCTACCATAATTCACGACGTGTATCTACTAAATAACAGTGTGACCAGATTCAGTATTTTAGTATTTTTTAACGTCAATTTCGTAGATCAGTATTTTTATTGGTATTTTGCTGGAAGTCAGCATTTTTAAGTATTATTTGGGGAAATAGAATGCAGTAACACTGCAAGCCGTTGTTCTAGCGAATATTATCGAATACTAGCGACTTAACAAACATATTTTAATATACATTAAAGTGCATGGCATAATAAATATTTAGACTCCTGCTAAGCGTGGGGATTCTGGCAACCCCTCCCTTCTTAGGGGGAGGCCTTTGTTCAGCAGTGGACGTCTTTACTATCACTATTATCCGCAATAAGCTTACCATGAATGCATGTAAATTTACTTTGATGATCATGCTAATATTGAAACATGGTAGTCTCTTATTTTCTATGGTATCATGTTGGTTCGGAATAATAATGTTTCATTAGAATATATCGTTTATTTAGAAAAAAAACTAACAACCAACAAATAATGAACAAATCGCCAAGCAACGACTATATGAAGCATGTTGCAAGGAAATGGCGTAATCTCCAGCAATTGAGTATTCAATCGCGTCATAAAATTAAGTAACTGCCAGTCCCAATATCATATCTATCTCTTACTATCAGTTAAAATAATTACCATCGATAGCTTTATGACATATTTCCGTTTCAATAAACAAAGATAGAAATATCTCTCCTTACTATTGGTCTCGCTTCTAGGTCTATACATAAGAAAATTAATGTCAAGTGTCATATTGTTACTTTTTAACTGAGATTGCTATCGGCGGTAGAGTATTGGGACCGGCCGTAAGTCTATTAAGTGATATTGATAAAATTATGGCATAGATTAAAGTTAGGCATGTTACAACACCCGGATTCTATACCCTGTTATTCTTTAAAAGACCAAATTCGCAAGTAATACATGAACACAGGAGTGTTGGCTGGCGCACTTGGTAGGGGAATATTATGACATATTCAACCCTACCAAGACAGGGTTTTATCACGCTTTTATTAGCTTCATTAAGACTTTTTATATACATGTACATATACCGCTCGCGACAGGTAGACATGGCAATTTTCTAGTAATGTGACGTCTAGTAGTCGATATCGATATTTTTTTATACGCAACTGAGTGTAAAATTTGTTACCACCTTTTTACCAAACCACATCCAGACATTTAACTACTTAAGAATAGGGCGGGCGTATCGAGCATAATTATCATGACAAAACTTGTTACGTGTGTAATTATAATTAATAAGTGAGTAGAAACGTACGTGCATGCTTTATTTCAAAATAACTAAATGAGACTACTATATAATTTTGTATGTATTTTGTATAATCACTGAAAAATAAAGGTAACAACAGCATTTGTATGAAAAAATCCCAAAAACGCTCTATATATTCAATCACAATCCAGGGCAATAGGCATTCACGGGATATTTATAACAATTACTTTTCCGTACAAGGTTACAATTTTATTTATTTATTTATACTCTTTATTGCACACGCATAAAAATAAAATAAAAAGGACTTGAAGAAATTTCTTGAATTTTCTAATAATTTTCTGGCTAGCTCTCGTATTTGAGAATGGATTTTTTTTTTTTAACACAGGACGTAGGCAACCGAAGTTGTCTATAGGTACTTATAATAAAACTGTAACAGGTCCAATTCTGTACATTGAAGATATTTTGAAAATTATGTTTGGAGGGCATTCTATAACCGATACTAAAGCCAAAAATTTTTGTCTGTCTGTCTGTATCTCGGCTGAGCATCGCGCCGAAACTACTGGATGGATTGAAACGAAACTTGGCATGATTTGAGTTAATACTCCGAGGTAGGACATAGGATACTTTTTATCCCGACATTCGGCACGGTTCCCTTGGGAGAGGGGACTAAAGTCAAAATGTGTACTTGGTTATACGCTTACTCCGATTTTAAGGGGTTTGTAAGGGAACACTCATAGACAGTTGTTAACAATGTTTGGAAATCGATCAGGTTAAGCAACGTTAGGTAAGGTCATTAAATAGATGGGTGACCGTTTAACGCCATTTGAACTAAACGTCTCCGTGCTTCGGAGGGCAAGTACAAAGTGGGTCCAAGTTTTTAAGACTTTAAAAAAGGAGGTTTTGTATTCTATGCGAATGTATATTATTGAAAGTTTAGTTAACGTAAACACAGCGCGGGCGGAGCTGCGTGGGTCAGCTAGTTTTCAATACACAGCGAGCGATATATAAACATATAGTTAGCGAGTTCCAAGTCGATCAACACGTTCGATTCGGACTCGTGCAGCACTAACTGCCGCACCTACAACGTGAATTAATTAGATTAGATTTTAAAATCAGATTATTTCGACACTTGAAGCAAATTGTTACTGTATTCTATGTTAGTGAAGAGATATCGATTATCTCGTACATACCAACAGAGCATATACGGCTCAGAGTTTAAACAAGCATATTAAAATAAATGGCTAAATGAGAACTAGCGCTCATTGATATTTGTGAGAGCGGCAATAAGACTAAGCTGGCACAGGCGCGGTGCGACTCACCACATAGCCCGATTGCCATGTCAACTTGTCGCGGACTAAGAATGCAATAATTTCACTAAGTTGATATAAAGTAGGTATAAGCGATTTCGCGAATTCGCCGATTACATCACTCACAACATATAAATTGATTTGACAGCGGTCAATGTGCCTTAAGTTTATACATCACCAAAACTCGGACACTGGATATTCTAACATCTTTGGGAACTAATATTAAAATCTCGAGCAAACGCTGTTACATACTAAATAACAAAGCTTCATATATGTTGCACATAATGACCTCAAGACAAGAGTAGATTTCAAGAATAATTTAAGAATCCACATCTGTCATTAATGTAAAACGGTTAAATGTAGTAACCGAGCCTTGTTACGAACAATATTATCTACTAATTTAAAGTTAACCCCTTCCGTTTATACCTATTAGATAATTAGATCAATCATCTATGTCATCACCAGCCGGAAGACGTCTACTGTTGAACATAGGCCTCCCCCTTCGAACGCTATAATGAGTGACAATTCGTGTCGTCTGTCCAGCAAGTGGGAGGCCTACCTACGCTGCGTCGTCCGGTTCGTGGTCGCCACTCGAGAACCTTTCTTCCCCAACGGTTATCGGTTCTTCGAGCTATGTGGCCTGCCCATTGCCACTTCAACTTGCAGATCCTATGAGCTATGTCAGTAACTCCGGTTCTTCGGCGAATTTCCTCATTCCGGATTCTGTCGCGCAAAGAAACTCCGAGCATAGCTCTCTCCATAGCTCGTTGTGTGACTCTGAGCTTATCCAAAAGGCAAACAGTTAGGGACCACGTCTCAGTATCTATCATCTATGTAGCCGGATCAAAACTAATTTTGTCCATAAATCCGTCCACTGGTGCAAGGAGGTGTATATTCTGTGGTTCTATTTATAAATGAATAAATGGCGGAAGGATACCAATGTTGGTCGATGTTGTCACTCATCACAGAGTATTATCAATGGCAGTAGGTTTTTATTTAATTTCGTCACTTTGAACTATAAGTTTTGTGCGTAAAAAAATTTGAAACTTACCAATCCTATTTGTTTCGTCATTCACAAGAATATTCTCTGCAATGAGATGGTTCTCTTAAACGAATTATGGAGAACTTACGAGAATATTCCCGAGAAGGACACCATCATCTATGAATACAATTTTTTATTATACAAAAACATCTAATCACAGATGCCTAAAATTAACAATACAATTTATTTAGTATTTCATATGAATTACATACTTATAGAAAAAATACAAAATTATATGTGATGTGGTGCCAGTCAGCCAACAAGCTTACTTATTATACTTGATAAACGAATACTTAGAACTTTTGACTATAAAAGCACCATTATAATTGTAAATGTTAATTGTTGATGCACCACAATCGTTTCTCAAATGCTCTCTTTTACCATTTTCAAAACAAACCCAAACTATTCCTAGCAATTGTATAACAAAATAGTAATCAATAAATTATTATAATACACACACACAATGATATTAATATATTTAATGTAAATAGGCAAAAACTTTTAAATAATTTAAAGGCACTGCTATTCGAAGTTCCAGATACAAAATCTTTCACGCTGGACACTGTCTGAGAAACTCTGAATCAAAATAGACCACAGTGACCGTCATGTCGTCCCGGAACATCCGGCTGACGTCCGGAGACAAACTCAGCAAGTGCGCAAGCCGCGAGTGATCCACGCCATATTCCGTGCCACCGATAGCATGCCGGATCAAATGAGTAGCGGCATTTCTGTCCTTCGGCTTACTTTTCAAACTCTCCTTTCTGTGCACTAACAGTTCATTTATATCCCCTAATTGAATATTCTTCTTTGGCAACTTTAGTGGGTTAAAGAATACTTTCCCCTTCATGTGTTCACCGATCAACTTAACCGCTTGCAATGGAGTCATCATATCCCAAATACCATCAGACGCGATTATTAAAAATTTATCTTTTGGCGTCAATCTGTGGTAGAATACGTCAGGCTTGGCCGTTAGGTACGGTGGTGTGTGATAATTAGGGGGTATTGCTCTCTGACCGACGAATGGAACAGCCACCTCATTAAGAACTTCAGTCGACCATTTATATCTGTAATCTCCAATACTGCGCAATGGCGCTAGCTCACCGAGCAGCCTATCCCTTCGTATCACGGTTTTCCTCTCGCTCTCAGGGTGCTCACTCCATATTCTTTTTAACTCATCCAAATTTTCCGCATTATGTTCCACAGTAATCTTTTTAGCTATCCATTCGTTTTCTTCGGTCATAGTGCCCACTACTGCATTACAATCGCCCACATTCGCTACATACAGGTGGGGTCCGTCGACATGACTAACGCAAAGCACCGCACCGGACAATGCCACTGATAATGTCTTGGGATTAACAGTACCTGAAGCTTTGTACGATTCTATGACCTCTCTCGATATATCATGGTCTAATTTCATAATTCCCTTCTCCAATGCTGCTCGAACATCACTTCTATCCAAAGGGCAGTCTACAAGTTCAGCTAAAAATTGTTTGAAACTATTTTCATAGGTCAATTTCAAATCGCCCACAATTTCAACCTGAAATGAAATCAGGATTAAGTGTTAGTAAACTTTATTATGGTAGTATTTTTTATTAGCACTAACAGCTGTATTACACTGTGGCTAGTCACCTAAAACATTGGTTATTAAATCTCTTGAGCCTGGTACACAGCAATGTTTACACACTGCTGCTTAGCAGGAGAAATTCTACTCACCTTGTCATTAAAAGTTTCTATTAAACTGTCCTGCTTGTTGTCTATTGTGTATTTATTCAAAATATCAACCGGCAATAGTGTAGCCGCTATGTAGCTAAATAACCGCTTAGATACTACTTGAGCACAGGCAGGACCACCATGTCCATCAAACACTCCCATAAGGAGACCTGCAATCACAAAAAACATTAATAAATCATCGAAGAGGAAAAAAGTTCCACATTTAGCTTTTGAACAATAGTTAATTTTTAAAATACCTGATGTCATCTTACACAGCGCCTCACATCTAGTGTCTTCAATAGGATTATTGGAAGCCAACTGATTGGAATCATAAGATTTGACAGAGCCTGTTGTAAACTCTTTATTGAACTCATTTTTGCGTAGAATGAGAGTAACCTGATAACAACATAATTATGTTAATAAGATAAAATAAATTTGGCAAAGTTAGATTAATAAACAAAGATAAAATATATAGATTATTTTTATGCAAAACTATTACTATACCTTAGTAATATTAGTAGTGTATTTGACAAAGTTAGATTAATAAACAAAGATAAAATATATAGGCTATTTTTATACAAAAAATGTATTCCACTTTCTACAAAAGCCAACTTTATTTATACTCTTCACTAAATACAATGTGTTACAAAATATCCCGTAAAAAATATAATTAATTATCAAAGCCAAAAATTTTGTAAACTCTAGTAAGGTTCATCATCATCATCATCAGCCGGAAGACGTCCACTGCTGAACATAGGCCTCCCCCTTAGAACGCCACAATGAACGACAATTGGCTATTTGCATCCACCGGTTACCTGCGACGCGCACAATGTCGTCTGTCCACCTAGTGGGAGGCCTGCCTACGCTGCGTCTTCCGGTTCGTGGTCGCCACTCGAGAACCTTTCTTCCCCAACGGTTATCGGTTCTTCGAGCGATGTGGCCTGCCCATTGCCACTTCAACTTGCAGATTCTGAGAGCTATGTCGGTGACCTTGGTTCTTCGGCGAATCTCCACATTTCGGATTCTGTCGCGCAAAGAAACTCCGAGCATAGCTCTGTCCATGGCTCATTGTGTGACTCTGAACTTCTCTAAAAGGCCAGCCGTTAGAGACCACGTCTCAGTACCATATGTCATCACTGGCAACACACACTGGTTAAAAACCTTCGTCTTCAGGCACTGCGGTATTTCGGACGAGAAGATATCGCGTAGTTTCCCGAACGCTGCCCATCCGAGTTGGATTCTTCGGGCGACCTCTTTGTCGAAGTTGGACCGACCTAACTGGATAGTTTGTCCTAGTTATACGTAGTGGTCAACAACTTCGAGTGTATCGTTCCCAACAACTACCGGTACGAGTGCAACATGGACATTAGACATGATCTTCGTCTTGTCCATGTTCATTTTAAGACCCACCTGTTGGGAAACGCTACTGAGGTCGCTGAGCATCGTATTGAGGTCCTCCAGCGACTCTGCCATAATGACTATATCATCGGCAAAACGAAGGTGAGTGATGTATTCGCCATTGATGTTGATGCCGAATCCGTACCAGTCCAAGAGCTTGAAAACGTCCTCCAATGCATTTGAGAACAGTTTCGGAGAAATAACGTCTCCCTGTCTCACACCTCGCTGCAATGGGATTGGTTTCGTGCTCTCGTCCTGTAGTCGGATCGACATGGTGGCGTTGCTGTACAAACACTTCAACACTTCGATGTACCTATAGTCAATGTGGCACCGCTGGAGGGACTGCAATACCGCCCAGGTCTCGATTGAATCGAAGGCTTTTTCGTAGTCCACAAACGCTAGACATAATGGCCGATTATACTCCTCGGTCTTCTGTATAATCTGGCGGAGCGTATGTATGTGGTCTAAGGTGCTAAAGCCTTTTCGGAACCCGGCTTGTTCGGGAGGCTGGAAGTCATCAAACCTGCGTTCGAGACGGTTCGTAATGACTCTCGAAAACAGCTTGTATACATGGCTCAGGAGTGAGATGGGTCTATAATTCTTCAGTAAAGTGTTATCACCTTTTTTGAAGAAAAGAACCACCACACTCCTGTACCATGCTTCTGGCGTAGTACCCTCGAGTAAGACGGAATTAAATAACTTCTGGAGGACTAAAAGTACCGGTTTTCCACCCGCTCTCAGAAGTTCTGTTGTGATTCCGTCTTCACCCGGCGCCTGTCTTCAGTGTAATGTCGGGTTAGTTTGGCTCTGGTGTCCTGAGCTGTTCTGGCAATGGGATCCCGTGTTGAGGTGAATAACTGTCCGTAAAATCTCTCAAGCTCTCTCAATATCTCCGGTTTCAATGAGATGACACTGCCGTCATCGATCTTCAGCTTTGTCATTTGGCTACGCCCAATAGACGAATTCTTTGCGAACACTTTAGACCCTTGGTTCCGCTCAATTGCGTCCTTAATACATGCTGTATTATAGGAACGCAAGTCGTGTCGCACGGATTTCGAGATTCGTCTATTGAGTTTGGCATAACCCGACATATCAGCTGAAGATTGCAGTCTCATCTCAGTCCGGTTTTCCATTATCTTAATGGTTGTATTGGAGAGCTTTTGAGGCTTTGTACGGCGTGGGGCTAGTAAGGTTAGGTCTTTTATATTTTTTGTCGTTCTGCGAATTAGGTAGAAATGTAGGTACATTTTGCATAGTTTACTTTTTAATTTTACTGAAATAGTGTTTGCACATCAGTGAAAATAATAATTTTTTAATGGGGTATTTTCTAACACAAACTGTATACAAGATAAATATAGAAATAAGTCTTAATCAGTCATTTTATCATAGTATGATTTCTAATACTGGAATTAGACATATATACATATTTCCTATAAAAATATTTAATGTCAAATTAGTGCATACACATAATGAATAACTGATGACCACTGGTAGGTTTTTCGAGAAAGGTATGGTTATTATGACCACTGACTAAATTAATGTGGTACATATTCAACTAAATTGTTGACAAAGAATGTTACAGTTATTTCAGATATTATAAGATCAAAAACATTTAATATGAATTTGGTAGGATGGTGGAAAAAACAGGAAAAAGAAGTGCTTATGACTACATAATAAAAACAAAGTCCTATGCCGCATCTATCTGTTCACGATATACACAAAAACTACTGAACTGATTTTCGTGTGGTCTTCACCAATAGATAAAGTAATACATGAGGTAGGTTTAGTTATATAACTTGTTAAGGTTTTGTGTAAATTGGTTGGGAATATATTGGTTGATAATTGTTTGAAGTGTCAGAAAAAGTGTAAACGTAGCTGCACTAGTGCAGACGAAGCTGCACTGGTCAGCTAGTTATAGAATAATATAATACTATTGCTAATCATTCCTTGAAAGTAAAATCTACATGAGATCAGTATATTTTAAAATAAAAAGAAATACATGGTATGGCATTATCAGAAATACAAAGTTTATAGCTGTTTGTAAGGAGACAAAACTTAACATCATAATGTGATACAACGAGGGAATAAAAAAGTTCACCAAAACTTACTTCTTGTGGTGATGGAAGAACTGTAATGCCATCTTTATATGTTTGTTTAGCCTCCCATGAAGAGCGAAAATAACGGTAGCTAGTACATCTGAAGCCGGGTTTTCTGTATTTATGAGTCTGGTCTTTAGGTATACTACTTAGTAATCTACGTCTATAACTCAGATCTAATTTAAGACACGTGTTTGAAACGATTTTAATATTTGAAAAATTCATAATTAGCACAGCGATTCTCCGCAACAGCCGGGCATCACAGGCATGTTATGCAAGCACTGCGTATTAGAGAAATATTTCACAATTTAGACCTAAAATACATATAGTCAAAGCTATTTTCGTATGGATATAGCGGATAACATTAAAGACAATACATTACATAGTAAAACAATAAAATATTGAAAGTAAGTATGTACTAAACTAAAACCTAAAACCATCCTAAACACATCCTAAAACAAATATTAGGTTATTGAACTAGTGAACGATACAGACGAGACGAACGACGTACGTCAGTCAGACGTTTCAGTATATAATAATGTACTCTGTGGTCTATACGGACGTCACAGTCACAGACCGAAACCAAAGAGTATGTTAAGTAACTGAGACTACCTTAAAGAAAGAAACCAATAGAGAGCTGGCACTTTCTTTCTCATTCGCGCAAGAAAAGGATGCATTTATATATATTATATGTGATAGAAAGAAACAGAGCATATGATTTTTTGTCCCCTTTTGTCCCTCATCATGTGTTCAAAATCTGATCAAATCAAAACCTACGGTGCGTTTTCTTCGACTGCTCATGAATTTTTGAAGTGAAACTTCTTACCTCTCGGCTACATATGCACGCGAATATTCGTGTCGCCCTATCGCGATAAAACTTCGTCTTCGCCCAACGGCGAAGTTGCTGGCTACATTATCGTCCTAGCAAAAGCACGTGGTATTCGGGCGAATATTCGTCGGAATCAGTGTTGCCAGATGCATTGAGCGTTTTATAATCTGTATATAAATTTGTACCTACCTAGGTATGCCTTATTATCATGAAATCTGTATAAAATATGTATGGACAAAAGAGCTAAAATAAGTGAATTGGTTAGGTAGGATTAAATAATAAAAAAACAGTCAACTGCAAGTTGGACTCGCGCATCCAGGGTTCCAGGGCATACCTTTGATTGGACGTATAGTTATTTTACTATTCGTCTAGTACCTCATAAACTAAACAGGAAAACTCAGTTTGATAGTCGAGGATAAAAAATAATAACGACGTTTGTATTAACCACTAGATGTCCCGCGCAGCTCTGCCCTCGTAATTTTCTAGTGTTTCTTTCATATGAACCTTCTCTTGACAACAACAACAAACACACACAAAAAAAGAATTAGCGAAATTGGTCTAGCCGCCAATATGCCTGCATATTGCCGTGACCAAAGGAAACAACAGGGGGACAACATTTAAGATTATTATAATTTACTACGGAATAAGAAATCTGATATATGGCAACGCTGCTGCAAATGCAAAGGCGAAGTACACTTCGCCTAACTGGCTACAGCCAGTTCGGCGAAGTTTGTCGCGACAAAATCCTTTGATGCGTGTCAATTTACCGACAACACCGCGAAGGCATTCGTGTTCGCCCGAATACATCGCGCTAACACGAATTGTTTGGCCACACTTGTCGCGAAGCGTGCAGATGTAGCCACGCTATTAAGCGACTTCCAAAAATGTTATCACATAACGCGTCAAGCGTTAAATGAAGCACCTTAACGCGTTAAGTGATAGGTGTTAAACGATAGGCGATAGGTGTATACTATTTTTCATTCGAAGTTCCAATGTTTACTAACATTGGAATTGTCTATGAATTGACGAACTAACTAGTGATGTGGTATCGTCATGGTATCGTAGACACTTAACGAATCATAATCGATTACAGTTAACCGTTACTCGTAACGACGATTTGTGTAAAGCATCACCAACACGTGGAAGTGGAAAAAGAGTAATAAATATTTAATAAAATAAACATTAATAATAACATATCTATGTATATAAGAAAGTCGTGTTAGTTACACTATTGATAACTAAAGAACGGCTGAACCGATTTGGCTGAAAATTGGTGGGGAGGTAGCTTAGAACCAGGAGACAGACATAGGATATTTTTTATAAGGTTAAGCAACATAAGGCAAGGTCATTACATAGACTGACCATTTAATTACATTCTAAGCGTCTCCGTGCTTCAGAGGGCAAGTAAAAGATAGGCCCCGTTTTGTAACAGACTTCAAAAAGGAGGTTATGTATAAGACGAGTACCTATGTATCTAATACTATTAAAAATGTGTAATACGTATTACATAATAAGCCTATGCGGGCATCTAAAAACGTGAAAAGAGCGCGGGCGGAGCTGTGCGGGACTGCTAGTATCAAAATATATATCCAAAACACATAGGTTCCCTAACTAAAAATCTAACAATAATGTGTTCATATAATAGATACATTGAAATGTTTTCCTACCGTCCAAAAATTATATTTTTGGTCATGTACATATTATGTACCTATTGTATAGTGGTTGAAAGGATTAGACGGCACTAAGAAAACAATGGGCAAACTCGGTTACAGGTAATTAACATTTGGTGTATTCGGAATCTCGGTGGTCATAAAACACGTGGGGCGGTATTATGATAAAATTTAAAATGTAGGTAGAAAAAAAACAATGTATGGGTCAACGATAGTATAACATCCAGTAGAGATGTTTTTTTAAGAGGACTCTCTTGTGGGCTGAAAATCTGCAGAAAGGTAAACGGTTAATTATAACCCATATTGGAAACGAAGACGGATTTGTTGAAGGTAGGAAGGAGAATGGATATTACAAGCACAGAAAGCTGAAGGAGATTACCACGGTGAGATGGATGCTCACAGTTTTGTGAAGTGGTTTGAAAACAATTTGCTGAAAATTCCTTCTGGTTCAGTCATAGTATTGGACAACGCGCCCTATCATTCGCGTCAAATAGAGAAGGTTCCTAACATGAATAGGCGAAAGGAAACCATACAAAACTGGTTGCGCGATAAAGAAATTCAATTTAATAAGACGAATTTAATGAGACGGAAATTAAAGCGGAACTAGTCGCTAAAATAGATAAACAGAAATTTAAAAAAATGTACATTGACGAGTTAGCGGCATCATAAAATATTACAGTTTTGCGCCTTCCCACACACTGAGCGAGCTAAACCCAATAGAACTGATATGGGCACAAGTAAAGGGTTAAGTACGTGGGTAGAAATAATAAAACATTTAAAATGGAAGATGTTAAGGTAATGCTGTAAAATAGTTTGGCGCGGATAGGGGCGGAACAGTGGGCAAAATGTGACCCATGTTTTAAAAGAAGAAGAAAAAATGAAGAGTCTAGATGGAATATTGGATAGGGCAACAGACTCTGTGGTAGAAACGATTGTTATTAATGTGGGTAACTCCAATGATGACACGTCAGAATATTATTACAGTGATGAAGAAAATAAAGAAAATTAGTAAAATATTGTTTTTATTACATTACCTAGCTGACCCACGCAGCTTCACTGTCCTAATTTTTCATTAATACTGGTAGCACTGCGCTTATAGTGTTAGTATTATAAAATTATACAAAACAAAAATAAAACAAAAATCTCGCGCCGTACACACATCCCTAAAAACTACATAACAAATATTATTGTTGCCATTTTTTTTATAATTACAATTCAATTTCTAATGAACTCATAATATTTTCACTCCCCTGTTGCTGCTCGGTATTGATCATTGTATAACGGTTATTGTTATAATAACGGTATCGATCGTACGCGTTTTTCATAACTTCACTAACGTTCCATAGACAAATAGAGTTACGAAAAAAAAACAATCACAGCTCGTGTTGACGCCGTTACCTAGTTTGTGCATTTTTGGTAAATTTTGTTAGTTTTTCCTATATAATTCATAGTTAAATGCAGTGCGAGATGGACGTGATATAGTGCTAGATAAATTAAAATAAACTTCAGCTAAATTCTGCGGAAGGTTGTCGAGAAAACATGTGAAAATGGTTTTGTTTACATGATCTATAACTTCTAATGACCAGAACTATAAATTTGTTAAGGTTATGAAAGCGCTCATGTGACGCCGTCACTGAGTGAGTGGGTGAGTGGGTTTCGGTGGGTTTCGGTGGGGTTCGGTGGGGTTCGGTGGGGTTCGGTGGGGTTCGGTGGGGTTCGGTGGGTTTCGGTGGGTTTCGGTGGGTTTCGGTGGGGTTCGGTGGGGTTCGGTGGGGGTTCGGTGGGGTTCGGTTGGGTTCGGTGGGGTTCGGTGGGGTTCGGTGGGGTTCAGTGGGTTTCGGTGGGTTTCGGTGGGTTTCGGTGGGTTTCGGTGGGGTTCGGTGGGGTTCAGTGGGTTTCGGTGGGTTTCGGTGGGTTTCGGTGGGTTTCGGTGGGGTTCGGTGGGGTTCGGTGGGTTTCGGTGGGTTTCGGTGGGTTTCGGTGGGGTTCGGTGGGTTTCGGTGGGTTTCGGTGGGGTTCGGTGGGGCTCGGTGGGGTTCGGTGGGGTTCGGTGGGGTTCGGTGGGGTTTGGTGGGTTTCGGTGGGTTTCGGTGGGTTTCGGTGGGGTTCGGTGGGTTTCGGTGGGGATCGGTGGGGTTCGGTGGGGTTCGGTGGGGTTCGGTGGGATTCGGTGGGTTTCGGTGGGTTTCGGTGGGTTTCGGTGGGTTTCGGTGGGGTTCGGTGGGGTTCGGTGGGTTTCGGTGGGTTTCGGTGGGTTTCGGTGGGGTTCAGTGGGGTTCGGTGGGGTTCGGGTGGGATTCGGTGGGTTTCGGTGGGTTTCGGTGGGTTTCGGTTGGGTTTCGGTGGGTTTCGGTGGGATTCGGTGGGGTTCGGTGGGGTTCGGTTTGGTTCGGTGGGGTTCGGTGGGGTTCGGTGGGGTTCGGTGGGGTTCGGTTGAGTTCGGTTGAGTTGAGTTGAGTTAGCGTGTGTGTGTGTGTGTGTGTGTGTGTGTGTGAGTGAGTGAGTGAGGGACCGACCGACCGACCGACCGATCGACTGAGCGAGAATGAAGTTTCACTTCTTCCGCGCGGAGGGACTCCACGCACGCACATTTTTTTCTAGTTCACGACCTAGCTTTGGAGTTCTAATTAAATTGAATTGCATTATGAAATATCGTACTACATCGTACTACATAATAGGCGCATTTGAATAAACTCCAAACTAGATCGTGAACTAGAAAATTTCATGAGGTCTCGAAGAAAACGCACCGTCGGTGCGCCAGATTTTGAACACACGCTGAGAGACAAAAAATCATATGCTCTGTTTCTTTCTATCACATATAATATATATAAATGCATTCTTTTCTTGCGCGAATGAGAAAGAAAGTGCCAGCTCTCTATTGGTTTCTTTCTCTAAGATTCTGCACCATAAAGGAGATAGAATACCACTAATTACTCTTTTTTTTGTATGTTGTGGCTTGGTATCAAGACCTTTAAGCCAAGTCTTTATTAACGTATAATCGATTTTTATTTTTTATTTTATTTTATTTATTTGACACAAAACAGGTTACAATCAGAATTGCGTTGAGTAGTAACATACATGAAGTTATATAACGATAATTATAACCCAAAACATGTGTTTTAAGTTAATTTGTTAACGTACGGGTAAAGTGAGCTTACAAGCAAAGTACAAAATATGTATTACAAAAGGAAATACTTATTTAAGAGTAAGTTATTTCCAGGCAAACTAAATATAACAACAATAATTTAATTATGGATATGACTGAACAGAGGTGCGAGCCGGGGATCGAATCTGCGCATCTCGTTTCCAAGGCAAGCGCTCGCCCACTGAGCTGTTACATTACCTCTGATTTCTTTAATTAATCATGTGCGAATCGTCTTTGTGCGATTGTTACTAGCTTTCGGTGAAGGAAAACATCGTGAGGAAACCTGCATGTCTGAGAAAGCCTAACTAGCTTTCGAATGACGTGTGAAGTCCGCCAACCCGCACTCGGCCAGCGTGGTGGACTAAGGCCTAAGCCCCTTCATCTTTAAGGGAGGCCCGTGCCCAGCAGTGGGACATAAACAAGGGCTGGCAATTATTATTATTATTATTCCATTTATTTTCAATTACACAACATTATTTTCATTTTTAAATATAGATTATAAAAAAAAATACATTTAAAAATATAGAAAACGGCTCCCAACCGGCTGCGGGAACAGGGTCCTAGCAGACGGTGGTTAAGGCTCCAGAGAGAGGAACTTCCTCACAATGCGTGCCGTCTCCAGGAGCACTGCCTTCTGCCCTTGATCCAGCCATCTAACGCGAGCCTCTTGAGGTGTTTATCGAGGCTCTTGGCCATTAGGCCGTGGGCGGAAACGACTATAGGCACAATGACTGCCCTATCAATGTCCCACATGTCGACAACCTCGTGCGCGAGATCAAGATATTTGCATTCTTTATCTTTCTCCGCTTTCACGAGGTTCTCGTCATGGGGGACAGTGACATCTACAATCATTGCACGACGCTCGGTGCGATCTATCAGCACAATATCAGGCCTATTGGCGACAATAGTCCTGTCTGTGGTGATAGATCGGTCCCAGTATAAGGTGATATGGCCATCCTCCAGAACTGGTTCTGGCACATACCTGTAGTATGGTACCTCTGACGTCACAAGGCGATATTTCAAAGCAAGTTGCTGGTGGATTATCCTGGCTACTTGGTTGTGTCTGTGCAAGTATTCACCATTTGCGAGACGTGAACAACCGGAAATAATATGCCTGAGGGATTCACCAGGGCGATGACATGCCCGACAGATGTCGATGGTGCCATCCCTCAGGATATATTTCCGGTAGTTGTTCGTCATCACAACTTCGTCCATAATTGCACAGACAAAACCTTCGGTTTCCCCAAAGAGGTCACCGAATCGTAGCCAGGCCACGGATGCTGAGAGGTCTACATCGGGCCCATGAAGAGCCCGGTAGAACCTTCCGTGCAGCTCCTTACTTTGCCATACCGCCTCGCGATCACCAGTGGTGAGCACCACAGGCTTGTGCCAGTTCCCTTTGGCTAAGGATAAAGGGGTCAGTCCATTGTCCACAGCAACCACATCCGTATGCATCTCTCCGCCACAGTGGAGGAAATATTCCCTGAGGTTATATATCTCACGGTTGTGTAGGGTCTTGGCATTTAAAAAGCCTCTGCCCCCACACTTCCGTGGGATATACAACCTCATCACTGATGAGCGAGGATGATGCATACGATATGTGGTTAACAATGTACGAACTGTTCTATCCAGGGTGTCTAGTTCAGTCTGGGTCTTGAGTATGCCAAAGGAGTACATCAAGACTGGCATGACCCAGCCGTTGTAGGCTCGCACCTTGTTTCCGCCCGATAAAAGACTTTTCAGTACTTTTCTCAGGCGGCCCAAGAAGCGTTCCCGCAACGACTGTTTCATGTCAGTCTCATTGATGTTCAACGCCTGTGACATACCCAAGTATTTGTAGGTTTCGGTTGCAGAGAGTGTCCTCAGGTCGGTAGAGTCTGACAGCTGTACGCTCCTAGACTCAACCATCCTCCCCTGCTTTACATGCATAACTGCACATTTGTCCACACCAAACTCCATCCTGATATAATTACTGAAGGTTTCCGTGACCTTCAGCAAGCCCATTAGTTGGAGTTCAGTGGGGGCAAACAATTTCAAGTCATCCATGTAAAGCAGGTGAGATATGACCTGACCACCTCTCCGCAACCGGCAGCCTAGCCCTGAACTCTTTAAGAGAGTGCTTAAAGGGTTCAGGGCCAGACAAAACCACAAGGGACTCAGACTATCACCCAGAAAGATACCCCGTTCTATCCTTATTGGGTCACCGTCACCAAGGGTCTGTCGAGATCCTGGATAGAGAAGGACCGTTCTCCATTGCCCCATACACGACGCCAGGAAGGTGCGTAGAGTTGTATTGACTTTATACAACTCCAGCACCCTATTATTATTATTATTTTTATGACTGAACAATAATGTTGGTAAGTACTGTAATAGACTAAGAGTTTTTGAAGACATTATGGATCTGTTTTTTAAATGTATTAATATCATCATTAAATAAATCTATGGACGGATTGCATTTACTTAACTCATTGTATTCTCTATACATACGGACAATGGGATTATAAAACGACGTGTTATTGCGGTACACTTTAAGGGTAAATACATTGTGTTTACGGCATCTATAATTAATATTAATGTTTAAATCTTGTAATTATGACGGAGACTCTAATATGGCATGTATAATTTTAAAAAGATATACTAAATCGCTTATACGATGTCTGGATTCTAATGAAAGAGCATTAAAGTATCTTAATCTATGCTGATATGATTTCAGCTGACGATGTAGGTTATGACGAAAGCATACAATCTTAAAACAGTTCCTTTGGACCCTCTCAATTCTATCTGTATGTACTTGGTAAAATGGGGACCAAATAGTCGCGCCATACTCTAAAATGCTACGAACTAATGTATTATAAAGATAAATTAAACTATGTGGGCTCTTAAATAGTTTTGTAAGGTGAGCAATGAAGCCAAGAATTTGTGAGCTTCTTTTTGTAATATAATCGTAGTGGCTGCGGAAAGATAACTCATCATCAAAAATAATTCCAAGATCTTTCACAGAAGATTTGCGCGAGAGACTATTATGATACAAGGAGTAATCAAAAGTGATCTTGTTGACTTTTCTTGTGAATGATACAACGAAACATTTATCAATATTTAAGATCATACGATTATCAATGCACCAGTCGTAAATCACATCCAGATCTCCTTGAAGATCGATAGCATCGCAAATACCTGTTATTCTATTAAATACTTTCAGATCATTAGCGTACAACAAACAAGGGCACTTTAGGCGTTCAATGAGGTCATTTATAAAAACTATAAAAAATAATGGGCCTAGATGGGAACCTTGAGGAACTCCAGAGGTTATAATAGCAGGAGATGACACCTCACCTTTTAGTGCAACCAATTGGGTTCTTTTATAAAGGTATGACTCAACCCATCCTAGCAAAGAACCGTGTATACCGAATGAGTTCAACTTAAGACAAAGAATTTCATGATTGACTTTGTCGAATGCCTTAGAGAAATCTGTGTAAATAGAGTCTACTTGTTCTCCCGATGCAAAAGCAGAACACAAATAATTTTTATATTCAAGAAGATTGCTTAATGTGGATTTATTTTTAACAAAACCGTGTTGATTAGGAGATAAAAGAGGTTTGACTTGATGATAAATGGCATCATAAATAACCGACTCAAACAGCTTGGCAAAACAGGAGAGAATGCTTATAGGCCTATAGTTTTCACAACAAGCCTTATCACCGCTTTTATAAACCGGGACTATGTATGCAATTTTCCAGTACGATGGGAATACACCTAAACGCAATACACCTAAATATTGATTAAAAATTAGATGAAGGGGCTCAGTGAGTTCGTTAGCGCATTGTTTTATAAAGAAAGGAGGTAAGCCATCCGGTCCGGGCCCTTTTGCCGAATCGAGGTCTTTGATCTTACTTAATATATCTTGCGTGGTGATAGTTATACTAGATAACACATTAGTGTTATTCAAATTAATGTTGGGAGGGCTATTTACAGTACCATCACTACTTTCAAATACCGAGCTGAAATATGACGAGAAAAGCTCACAAATTTCTTTGTGATTCGAAGCACTGAGACTTCCGTAGTGCATTGTTAAAGGAATGCCATTGGTACCATCCTTTTTATTATTTACAAAGCTCCAGAATGGTTTAATGTTTGAACATAATGATTTCTCAACTGATGATAAATAGTTATTGTAGCACTCATCTATTAGGCGATTACTACGGGCACGCAATAGAGAAAAAGTATCGTAATCTCGAGGATCCTTGTATTTTTTATATAATTTATGAAACTTAAGTTTCTCAGCTATACATCGTTTAAGGGCTGAAGTATACCAAAAAGGTTAATTTTCTGAGGTATTGGATGTCATGCAGGTGTTTTCATGGATAAGCGTGTTCAGAGTATTAAACATCATAGCTACATTAGTATCAATATCAGCAGAAGATAGCAAAGACGTTCAGTTAACTTTATTCTTATCTTTTCATAATCGCATTTGTAAAAATTGGGCCGCTTACGTTGTTTAGATGCATGATGACTTGGCGATTGTGAGAAAGATGTGAGGGTTATATTAAGAGCAGGGTGGTGTTTATCCAAGGGAGTGATGGGCGTGGCATCTACTACAACAACATCGTCTATTGTAGAAAAAACTAAATCCAGGCATCGATTATTTATATTTGATACAGTATTAAATTGCGACAGATTACATAATGGGCAAAAATCAAGAAGAAGATTAGACTTAAAGTCAGAGTACGAGCTGGGCTCGGCATAAAAAGAACCCGTAGCTTTGATCCACACAATATTGGGAACATTAAAATCGCCGATACATATAAATTCATCTGAATGAGATGTTTGTAAAATGTTGTTCTGACAGGTAGTATAAAAATTTACTAAGTCATTATTTGATAAATACGGTGGTAGGTAACAAAGACAGAGATTTATAACTTTCTTAAAGTTTGAATTAGGCAAAATACTGATCCAAATATCTTAATAATTACTCTCCCAGGAGACCTGACGTACCACATTAAAACGTTTATTGATTGCGACAAGAACTCCACCGCCTTCCTTCTTATTTATACATGTAGTATATCGGTCCCTTCTAAATACATTGTATCTTGCATCAAAGATTTCATAATTAAATACACTATCATCTAAGTTTGTTTCAGTAAGACAAATTAAATCGTAATTGCTATTTAATATGCTTAAGTGTAGCTCATTTGTCTTCGACCTTATTCTATTTACATTTTGGTAATAGATATCCATATAACCCTAGGTAGATTTTAATATAAATATGATAATTACTGACAAATTAAATAGTACTTACAAGTAGGTACCTAGAGATTCATAGAGCAAGTTTGTTTAGAGATTCAAATTTTTTAATAAGAATAGCATTAGAGGAATCATCCTTACGAACATTACGTGGGTTAAACGATAGGCGATAGGCGTTAAATTTGTTGAGTGAGTGGGTGAGTGGGTGAGTGGGTGAGTGGGTGAGTGGGTGAGTGGGTGAATGAGTGAGTGAGTGAGTAAGTGAGTGAGTGAGTGAGTGAATGAGTGAGTGAGTGAGAGAGAGAGAGAGTGAGTGAGTGAGTGAGTGAGTGAGAGAGAGAGAGAGAGTGAGTGAGTGAGTGAGAGAGAGAGAGAGAGTGAGTGAGTGAGTGAGTGAGTTTTTTTTTCTTTATTCATATTAAAAAGGGTACATATCAGTTTATTACAAAAAGTATCTCAAAAACCCTAAATCGCGTTTGTCTGGATACCAAACAAAAGGTACTCGTATAACTTTTTTTTTTGAATGAGTGAGTGAGTGAGTGAGTGAGTGAGTGAGTGAGTGAGTGAGTGAGTGAGTGAGTGAGTGAGTGAGTGAGTGAGTGATTGGTTGCTTGGTCGCTTGGTTGCTTGGTCGCTTGATCGATTGGTCGATTGTTCGATTGGTCGATTGTTCGATTGGTCGATTGGTCGATTGGTCGATTGGTCTATTGGTCGACTGCTCGATTGGTCGATTGGTCGATTGGTCGACTGCTCGATTGGTCGATTGGTCGATTGGTCGATTGGTCGATTGGTCGATTGGTCGATTGGTCGATTGGTCGATTGGTCGATTGGTCGATTGGTCGATTGGTCGATTGGTCGATTGGTCGATTGGTCGATTGGTCGATTGGTCGATTGGTCGATTGGTCGATTGATCGATTGATCGATTGATCGATTGATTGATTGACCGACCGGTGTCGTACAGTGTCGTACACAGGGCGAGAGTGAAGTTTCACTTCTTCCGCGCGGAGGGTCTCCACGCACGCACATTTTTTTAAAATTACTTATTTGTTTGTTATGTTTTCTCTTTTTTTGTATGTTTTTTATATTTTCAGTACGTGCGAAACAGTGTAATTTTAACAGTTAGTGAGTAGGGTGCAAACCTGCGAGCCAGAATATTTGCTCTCACTGACAATGCCCTCCGCTCTCACTCAATGCCTGCATCATCATTGAGGTCGGGATTAATATATGGCCTAAATATTTGAAATGATATGATAACATAAGTGTATAATGATGTACTTATATAATACTAACTAATTTAAATGCGTTACTTGTTTGATTTACAAAATGTATACAATAATCTCCATATTGAATTATTAGATTCATAATAACATTCCCTTCTTTGAACCAATTCATTATTTATCGGTCTTTGCACGCACCACATCACTACAATTTATGTCTGTGGACGGGCAATAAAATGTGTAGGAACGATGAATTCTTTATTTGTGTGCGTATCTTTTTGAATGTGTTGCGAGTTTATTATAGTGTGTGTTCATAGAAACATGAAGAGTTTACATTAGACATTGGCAAGAGTGTGGGTGAAATTGTATCTGTGTGTGTTTACTTCGCCTCCCGCATCCCGCAAAAGTGCCACGAAAAATTTTGTTCGGGGTACCGAATACTATCTCCATTCTAATTACGCTGAGGTTCCGATAGTCAGATCAGACAATCGGAAGCGAAATCGGACGTATATTATCGCCCATAACCTGACTACACACGTCCGGGTGTTTACATCCGATAGACTCAGCCGATAGTAGACTCTCAGAGTAATTAGTGGTAGAGTCTGTCTATTTTTGGTTGACACTACTAGTTTTGCGGTTTTAGAAACTGACAACATTGCGACAAATGTCATTTGTTGTTTACATAACCTCTAGAGTAAACATGATTGTGAATAAATCTCCGTATTTTAAATTAAATATTTCCTTAAACTATTAAATGCAGTGTCAGAGCAATGTTATACAACATGATAAGTAAATACCACCAAAGGAAAAGTGAATCCGATGCTGTATTTCATGAAAACGTAAAATTGTTCGGAACGTCAACGGGAATTACAGGTTAGTCTTGATACTTACTAATAAATTGTTAAGGATTTGTATGAGATTGGTGTATTATATGAATATAACTGTTTTTAACGTGGAATTAAGTTGCGCATACAGCGGAATATCTTGATGTATCTTAATGTTATCTTGATGTATCTTCTATAATTCCTTATCGTCTTGGTAGTTGGGTAAAGATACAGTTTTCTAGTAGCAGTACATTTGAGAAAAATACAGTACGCCTAAAGGATTTTTCTAGTACTATTTTGTTTATTTTGTTATTATGTATGTCTGTTGGGTGAATGTAAAAATTTGTATAAGTATGTAATCTGTTTATGGAATCTCAGATATTACAAGTAAGGTTATGATCTGTAGGCATACAATTGAATTATAATAAAGTAAAATTGCATATTTTGTTTCAGGCATTAGTACTTATAGTACTTTATGACTCTATGGTAAATGAAAAATAAGTTTTATGAAATTGCGAAGACAAGAACAAAAGAAAATATTATGATAATACTGTGCCTCGTTAATAATATAGTCCAGTTTAACTAGTGCGCGAGTGCTGCTTGGGGGGACTAGTCCGACTAATATCCCTTTGGTCTTTTAGTTTGTTGTAATTTTTGTCGTATTTTATTGTTTTCTTCTTTTCTCCCTTGCTTTATGTTTCGAACGGCAGGACACACTATCGCTAATGTCGATTCATTTGTAACAAAACATTGTTTAAAAATAGTTAAAAAATGACAAGCCCGCTGAGTTTATTACCGGATCTTCTCAGTTGAGGCCGCGTAGTGATCCGGTGGTAGCTTTTAAAAAATGACCCTTCAAAAGTGCTAGCGTTAAGCCTATTTGAAATAAAGATTTTTGAGTTTGAGTTTAAAATCCTGTAATTTGATATGATGATTATTATATTAAACAAATAAAGAACAAATTTGTTCATTCTATTTTTTTTAAATTCTATTCTAATGTATAGAATAATGATAAGCAATATGTATACGGTGCAATTAAGTATTTAAAATCTAATATCTAATCTTAATTTACCTTATTTCTTTTATTTTAATCGACTTACTGCTGAACCTACAAATGTCAATTAAAGTTAATAATGCTTAAATCATTTTTTGAAATCGGATTATTTCGACACTCGAAGCCCATTAATACTTAATAAGTATACTGATAATGAATAGATATAACAAATATCTCATGTTTAGTAATCGATATTAATCATAAACAACTCCGACAGTCGAACTAATTAGATTTTAGAAAGTGACTTAATTAGAATTAAAATTAATTGGGGTTTGTGATTGCGGCAGTTAATGACGAAACAAGTTAGACGTTTGCCTGATGGTTAGCGACTTATGTGCCTATACACAACTACACTGCACTGCTTCTCAGTATATTAGTGTTTTATATATGAAACTGTCACTCATCACCCGAGAAATGGGTTACGAAGTCTTTTGAAGCGGTAATTTTTGCCCGACTGCCCCAGGAGGGTTATACCAGCTATAGAGAGAGCCCTTCAAATCGGAACAAAACAATATTTACACATTGTTTCTTGGTGGTACATCGACACAATAGAGACCTTGGGCTAATAAAATATAACAAATATATTAAAGTATCAAGTATGATTATTCCTAGTTTAAACAGGGTTGCACCACCAATTTTTTTTAAATTTGCCGCCCTTTTCCACTCAAGTTTGACTAGACAGACTCTATCTCCTCTAAGAGTAGACCTTAGAGAAAGAAAACAATAGAGAGCTGGCACTTTCTTTCTCATTCGCGCAAGAAAAGGATGCACTTATATACATTATATGTGATAGAAAGAAACAGAGCATATGATTTTTTGTCCCTCAGCGTGTGTTCAAAATCTGCCGCACCTACGGTGCGTTTTCTTCGAGTACGCATGAAATTTTCTAGTTCACGACCTAGCTTTGGAGTTTTAAATTGAATTGCATTATGAAATATCGTTTATACTACATAATAGGCGCATTTGAATAAATATCCTTAGCGTGTGTTAAGTGTACGAATGATTATTTTCCGTTATTTTCTGTCCTTATCGGCGGCACGCTAGCTAGAAGTCTTGTTATATTCTGTCTACGGAGTAGACTATATCCAGTGTTACCATACACACGGTAATTACCAAGAAGCTTGTAGATGCACGGTATTTTTGACCAATACACGGTCTACTACTACGGCAATGAGTCACTACCGTGGAATTTTATACGGTATTTTTTTTCTAATGTGTTAAGTTTTGTATATTCTAGATACCAAAGCAAGATATATTTACACAAAATATTATAGTAAAATTATGATATTTTATTGAATATTTTTGGTATTTTATATTGCTTTTTACACGATAATTTACACGGTATTTTTCGAATGTGTTCGCGGTATTTTGAGTCCGAAGCACCGTATTTTTAATCCATCAACAGGGTAGTTAACTTTCTTCTTCTTCTTTTTTGTTCGCTAGCAATCGGCTACTACTTAGTGCCACTACTGCCAATGTCTAGTTCTGTGTTCTTGTTGCAACTGTTTGATTTGATCCGGAGAAAACTTTATGCTTCGTGTTTCGGATAGATCGACGGGTTGGGGAAATGGATGCGGTTTGAGGATGTGGGCAATATATAATTAAATTTAATAATATGGAAAAACCTTAGAGGAGATACCACTGGAGAGAGCATGATGCGCTAACCCCCTCTGCCAAATTTTTGGTCATATGGTCAGGTCATTCTTTATTTGTGTGCGTGTATTTTTGAATGTGTTGCGAGTTTATTATAGTGTGGGTATGCGTGAAAATGTATCTGTGTGTGTTTACTTCGCCTCCCGCACCCCGCAAAAGTGCCACGAAAAATTTGTTCGGGGAATCGACGCGATACTAACTCCTTTGGTACTTTCTCTGAGGGAAAAACATATAATATAGGAAGAGATTATAAACAAATATTATAGTGAAGGATATATTTCGTGATAGATTTAATATATAATTTATTAGATAAGGATAGAATAGAGGAAATATTACAGGGAAGTTGGGCTTTATATTTTATAAGGAAGTCATATAAAGAAGGGGAACTATAATTTGGACAAACGAAAAGGATATGGGTAATGTCTCCAATATCTTGGCCACAATCACAAAGTGGAGAGTCTTTGACTTTTAATTTGAACAGGTGTTTAGCACAACAACAATGGTTAAATCTCAGACGAGAGAGGATAGAAGTACTTTTTTTTTATAAATTTAGTTTAGAGAACCAGGGTTTAGTAGGAATATCAGTTTGAATTGTACGATAAAACAGAGCCTTATTGGTATTTGTAGTAACCCAATCGTGTTTCCAATTGTCTTGCTGTTTTTAACGAGTTAGTAGGAGCAGGTCGTTGCCATAAGCGATGTTGACGAAGCGACCTTGATGTCCGGCTAATTTAGCTAAACTATCTACAGATTCATTGCTATGAATACCCGAATGACCAGGTATCCATGCCAACGAAACCTGTAAATTTGCGTCCATGCATTGCTTCTATTTAAATTTAAGTTCAAAAATTATAGGATTTACCTGTTTGCAAAATGGATTTGATAATAGGGCCTGTAGACAACTACGAGAATCTGACAATATTATTGCCTTGGTAATTTTATTAGTCAAGATATAAACTAAACATTCCAATACGGGTAGATATTCACCAGAAAATATTGAGATATCATTAGGATATTTGAATAATTTGAAATATCCCGATGAATACCCTAAGAAAGCAGCTCCAACATTATTTTCGCTATCATACTCTGGTTCTAACTGTGTCGGCTTAGACGCATCGGTGAAAAATACTTCTGCTTCAGAAGCATTCTTTCTAAGGTAATCACAGAGCAACTCATTAGCTTCTGAAGAATTCTTATTAATGCCTATAGAAAGTAAAACGTTAGGCTTCAAAACAACAACATCGTAGCTATATAAAAAAACGGGATTGATGGGATATCTTTTATACAATGTACAATTCATGCTAATAATATTTCTATAGCTAATTATAAGATAGGGAATTTGTCTATTACGCCAGAAATTATTATTACTAAGTATTAAACTATTCACGGTATACATTTTTGGAAGAAGGGGGTGAGATGTCTGAGTCCATACTTTAAAAAAGTAACGAACAGACAGGTATTGACGTCTTAAATGAAGTGGAGGTTCTGTACACTCAACTTGCAACGCATTAATCGGAGTACTTTTCATTGCACCCAGGATGATGCGAAGGCATTTTGACTGTATTAAGTCCAGTTTTTCGAGGTCTTTTTTATTAGCTGGGCAATTAGCAAAAGAGGAAAAATCAAGGAGACTTCTGATCAAAGCATTGTACACGAGTCGCATTGTTGAGGGATGAGCCCCCTTAGAGGAGATACCACTGGAGAGATCATGATGCGCTAACCCCGCTGCAAAATTTTGTTCATATGTTCAGGTCATTCTTTATTTGTGTGCGTATCTTTTTGAATGTGTTGCGAGTTTATTATAGTGTGGGTATGCGTGAAATTGTATCTGTGTGTGTTTACTTCGCCTCCCGCACCCCGCTAAAGTGCCACGAAAAATTTGTTCGGGGAATCGACTCCATTCTAATTACTCTGAGTGAGCCCCCCACCAAGTGCCTGAAAGGGCCATCAAGATATTGAAGTTCTTCTCACATTTCGCGACTATATGCTTGATGTGCGATGCACCATTCAATTTGGTTTAGTCCAAAGATAGTTAACTTTTATTAACCGACTTCAAAAAAGGAGGTTCTGTATTCGACGCGTATGTATGTAATATTAATAAAAATGCGTAATATTCATATATGTTAGTCTATGTGGGCTTCTAAACGAATTTACCAAATTTCACGAGTGTATGTATGTATGTAGGTTTGTCCACGGATTTCTCAGAAACTACAAGTCCGATTTCGAAAATTCTTTTTGCAATAGTTAGAGTATCTTTCAACTTAGGGTAGAGTACAAATTTCATCAAAATCGGTAAAGTAGTTTAAGAGATATAAACTTTTTATGTTTTCAGTAAGTTACTGTAATGTAGACGTTCGAGTTGCGTGATAGTGCTGATACCTATCTTGGTAAAATAAGTCACTAAAAAGTGTTAAATAAACTATTTAAAAAAAAAACCGACTTCAAAGTAAATTATCTAAAAAGCATAAAATAACGAAAATATTATTGAAGTTGGTGCAGAATATACACAGCAGGTACGCTAACACCAACTTAAATAATATTTTCGTTATTTTATGCTTTTTAACCGGCTTCAAAAAGAAGGTTCTCTATTCGACGCGTATGTATGTAATATTGATAAAAATGCGTTATATTAATATATGTTAGTATATGTGGGCTTCTAAACAAATTTACCAAATTTTATGAGTGTATGTATGTATGTATGTATGTATGTATGTAGGATTGTCCACGGATTTCTCAGAAACTACAAGTCCGATTTTGAAAATTCTTTTTGCAATAGTTAGAGTATTTTTCAACTTAGGGTAGAGTACAAGTTTCATCAAAATCGGTCCAGTAGTTTAAGAGATATAAACTTTTTATGTTTTCAGTAAGTTATTGTAACGTAGACGTTCGAGTTGCGTAATAGGTATCAACCTATTTTGGTAAAATAAGTCACTAAAAAGTGTTAAATAAACTATTTTAAAAAAATAAAAACCGACTTCAAAGTAAAAAATTATCTAAAAAGCATAAAATAACGAAAATATATTGAAGTCGGTGCTAGCACATCATGTTAACTAGCACTAGCACCAGCTGACACCGACTTCAATATATTTTCGTTATTTTATGCTTTTTAGATAATTTTTTACTTTGAAGTCGGTTTTTATTTTTTTAAAATAGTTTATTTAACACTTTTTAGAGACTTATTTTACCAAAATAGGTTGATACCTATTACGCAACTCGAACGTCTACGTTACAATAACTTACTGAAAACATAAAAAGTTTATATCTCTTAAACTACTGGACCGATTTTGATGAAACTTGTACTCTACCCTAAGTTGAAAAATACTCTAACTATTGCAAAAAGAATTTTCAAAATCGGACTTGTAGTTTCTGAGAAATCCGTGGACAAACCTACATACATACATACATACACTCATAAAATTTGGTAAATTTGTTTAGAAGCCCACATATACTAACATATATTAATATTACGCATTTTTACTTTGAAGTCGGTTTTTATTTTTTTTTAAATAGTTTATTCATCTGGTAACTGGAATCGGATCAGATAATCAGAAGCCAAATCGGACGTGTGTGGTCGCCCTTATAAGTTTAAAAGAACGCACTGAACGCATGCGCAATGCGCATGTCGAATTTGTCATATCGTTTACTCACTCATTCATTCGTTCCCTTTTGGCCGACATTTCTGAGCGGTAATTTTTTCACTCGAGGAGTAAATTTTGCCAACGAGATATTACATTTATAATAAAACAAAATGTCCAACCAAGTGTTAACTATAGAGCCACAAAACGAGCTCAAATTTAAGGGTAAGTATCAAATCATTATTTCCTGTACAAAGTATACACTGCCGCATTACAGTTCGACAGCATACACAGGTCGCGAGTTAGCTGCTAACAAATGGAGTTTCTATTTCCAGATATCGGCGTTTAGTCAGGGTGCGGTTTTCTTTATTTTCCTTTAGATATTAATCAAATCTTTTATCGTTGAAAATATACATTTATGAAGCACTTAATTAAAATATATTCCGTCTGCTATATATTTTACTTAGGTTTAGTCGCAGTCACACAGAAACACGTACTTAGCAGCTGTAAGGTTCACGTTAACGATTCTACCTAATCAGTCTCCGCAATGTAACCAAATTCATTGCCGCATAATTGTATTAACATACAATTAAATGAACAGGATCATAAAACACAGATTTTTAGTGCCCTAATATACCTACCTATGTAAAGTAATGAGTTTATGTTGGTACCCCTATATCTTCATTTTGAACAAGCACTGTGATAAATACAACAAACAAAACACTTCACATGTCTTACTTTACAAGAATTTTTAAAATAAAGAAAGTTATGAAGATTCACTACATAACATATCAGTATTAAAAATAAAATACCGCTAGACCACATTTGTTTAGGTTTGTTTAACAGTATTGGAGTTCCTTTTTTACTTTGCTCTACTTGGTAAAGTCATTTATAGTGTAATATTTTATTAAGAGGGGCTCATTTTTATGGGCTCTTTGGGCTTTATTGATTAGTGTTTATATCTAAAATGCCAAATAAGTTATTGTTTAGCTGAGAAGTATATTTACTAGATTTTACTGTTTTCATATGTTTGAATATATTAATTTAGACTATATGAATGGTTATGTATGCAGTTTTTATCATTAATTACATATTATAGAATGTGTTACTAATATAATTAAACTTGTTATGCAGAAGATTTAGTAAAATGGAAATGTAAACAAATATTCTAGGAACATGGCAATAACTAAAAAAATCTGTGAATATTACTACTGAAGGAAATACATGATTTTTTTCATTATTGATAGATGACCTGTGTGTGTAATGTGCAATTGTATAAGGCTTTACATTGTTATATTATTGGTTTGTTATATTAGTTTGGATGAGGCATATCCATATCGTAATATGTAAACTGAATTGATAATATGATATTTTCATAATCATGTTTATTAATCTTGATGGGCCTGTTTGCCTAGTGTTCAAGACAACCTGGCTGCTACCCAGGTCCTAAATAAGTTCTGTGTCTGGGTCTTATTTATCTATTTGTAGTAAGTATTTAATTACAAAAAAAAGTAGCTGTATAATTATTAGTATCAGTTGTCCAGACTTTCCCAGGATAGTTAATATTATGTATTAATCTGATTTTGTACATCTGTAAAATCAATACCACAGCTTGCAGAGATTTCATTTTATTCAGGAAACAGACAGTTATACATTATAATATCAGTACACAATATGCATGCAATGTATTCACATAGGTACAAACAACATTTTCCATGGCTAACATATAAATTATATTCAAAGCAGTACTAGGGACAGGTTTGCAAAATGTAGCTATAGCTATTAACAATATATTAATTTGTAACCGACTAGCTTCTCCCCAAATGACAGATATTATGAATTAGAATAAATAATATAATTTCAGCCATAATAATTCATAATGATTATTTTTGTGACGCATTTAAAGGCATGAACGCACATATTAGAAACATTATCTATATCTATACTTATAATAAAACTGTAACAGGTCCAATTCTGTACATTGAAGATATTTTGAAAATTATATTTGGAGGGCATTCTATAAGCGATACTGAGGCCGAAAATGTAATTTTTTTTAATTTTTGTCTGTCTGTCTGTATCACGGCTTGCGCATCACGCCGAAACTACTGAATGGATTCAAATGAAACTTGGCATGATTTGAGATCTTACTACGAGGTAGGACATAGAATACTTTTTATCCCGTAATCTAGCACGGTTCTTTTGGGAGAGGGGATTAAAGTCAAAATGGGTACTTGGTACGCTTGGTCCGATTTTATCAATTTTTCTTTATAATATTATAATAAATATTTGTAAGGGAACACTCATAGAGAGTTGTTATCAAGGTTTTGTAATCGATCGGGTTAAGCAACGTTAGGTAAGGTCATTAAATAGATGGGTGACCGTTTAACGCCATTTGAACTAAACGGGTCCGTGCTTCTGAGAGCAAGTTAAAAGTGGGTCCCAGTTTTTAACCGACTATAAAAAAGGAGGTTATGTATTCGATGCGAATGTCTGTTATTAAAAGTTTAGATAATGTAAAAATAGCGCAGGCGGAGCTGCGTGGGTCAGCTAGTCCCAAATAAAATTGGTAAAGCATAGCTTCATTATGCAATACATATACTGAAAGGCAGTCGGTAGTGACAAATGATTTCTTTATTTTTCTTTTCTTTATGTGTATATTATTATATTGATATGTACAAAGTGTGAATACGATACACAGAAATAGGTACTGTAGTTTGTGAGTTAACAAAAGAAAAATCTGTTAGATATTCTGGCCTTTATGTGTGCGTGCACCAAAAAAAGTCCGTTTGATATTCTGCCCTTAATGCGTGCGTACGTGCAACTAAAAACTGCACAAATGTTATAATCTACAAGTCTCAGTGTGGATGAGAATTTGCCAATATTTGCGATATGCTAAGGCGTCGTATTTACGAAGTACGTACACCATAATGCTCTAACCACTCAATTATAATTTGCCACACATTGGCAGGTCTGAAAAATATTGTGACTGGTGATTAAATTCAATAAGTAAATAGTTTGAGAATATTCTCAAACTATTTACTATAATCCTTAAGTTTAAGAAGATGCACGAGTATATTGCATCTTCTTAAACTTAAGGATTCGCGTTCTATGTCTAAGGGCTCCCACACATAACTGCGAATTCGCATCGCATTGCAAATATCTGCGAGAAACAAATGAATTTTTCGATACAAATTCCTGGGATGCGGCGCCGCATCGCATAGCAGTTATGTGTGGGAGCCCTTAGTCCTAAAACTGCTTCCATAGAGTCGTCCACGATCGCCGATTACCAACAATCACGATTGTGTGGATGATGTTTCTCTAAAATTGGCTATAATCGACTGTTATCCTGCCACACTCCGGAACGTCAAAATTAGCGTTAATTCTGATAAAGCCTTTTTTTTTAAATTTTGTATTTTGACTCGGAACCATTTATCCTCAAGTTCCATTATGTAGTTAGTCATCATCATCATCTCCAGCCGGAATACGTCCACTGCTGAACAAAGGCCTCCCCCTTAGACCGCCACAATGAACGACAGTTTGCTATTTGCATCCACCGGTTTCCTGCGACGCGAACAATGTCGTCGGTCCACCTAGTGGGAGGCCTGCCTACGCTGCGTCTTCCGGTTCGTGGTCGCCACTCGAGAACCTTTCTTCCCCAACGGTTATCGGTTCTTCGAGCGATGTGGCCGGCCCACTGCCACTTCAACTTGCATATATACTACGAGCTATGTCGGTGACCTTGGTTCTTCGGCGAATCTCCTCATTCCGGATTGTCGCGCAAAGAAACTCCGAGCATAGCTCTCTCCATAGCTCGTTGTGTGACTCTGAGCTTCTCCAAAAGGCCAGCTGTTAGAGACCACGTCTCAGTACCATATGTCATCACTGGCAACACACACTGGTTAAAAACCTTTGTCTTCAGGCACTGCGGAATTTCTGATGAGAAGATGTCACGTAGTTTCCCGAACGCTGCCCATCCGAGTTGGATTCTTCGGGCGACCTCTTTGTCGAAGTTGGACCGACCTAACTGGATAGTTTGTCCTAGGTATACGTAGTGGTCAACAACTTCGAGTGTAACGTTCCCAACAACTACCGGTACGGGTGCAACATGGACATTAGACATCGTCTTGTCCATGTTCATTTTAAGACCCACCTGTTGGGAAACGCTACTGAGGTCGCTGAGCATTGTATTGAGGTCCTCCAGCGATTCTGCCATAATGACTATATCATCGGCAAAACGAAGGTGAGTGATGTATTCGCCATTGATGTTAATGCCGAATCCGTACCAGTCCAAGAGCTTGAAAACGTCCTCCAATGCGTTCGTGAACAGTTTCGGAGAAATAACGTCTCCCTGTCTCACGCCCCGCTGCAATGGGATTGGTTTCGTGCTCTCGTCCTGTAGTCGGATCGACATGGTGGCGTTGCTGTACAAACACTTCAACACTTCGATGTACCTATAGTCAATGTGACACCGCTGGAGGGACTGCAATACCGCCCAGGTCTCGATTGAATCAAAGGCTTTCTCGTAGTCCACAAACGCTAGACATAATGGCCGATTATACTCCTCGGTCTTCTGTATAATCTGGCGGAGCGTATGTATGTGGTCTACGGTGCTAAAGCCTTTTCGGAACCCGACTTGTTCGGGAGGCTGGAAGTCATCAAACCTGCGTTGGAGACGGTTCGTAATGACTCTCGAAAACAGCTTGTATACATGGCTCAGGAGTGAGATGGGTCTATAATTCTTCAATAATCACAGTGTTATCACATTTTTGAAGAAAAGAACCATCACACTCCCGTGCCATGCTTCTGGCGTAGTACCCTCGAGTAAGACGGAATTAAATAACTTCTGGAGGACTAAAAGTACCGGTTTTCCACCCGCTCTCAGAAGTTCTGTTGTGATTCCGTCTTCACCCGGCGCCTTGTTGTTCTTAAGCTGTTTGAGAGCCATTCTAATCTCGTACAGGCTGATGTCTGGGATGTCCTCAGTGTAGTGTCGGGTTAATTTGGCTCTGGTGTCCTGAGCTGTTCTGGCAATGGGGTCCTGTGTTGAGGTGTATAACTGTCCGTAAAACCTGTCGAGCTCTCTCAATATCTCCGGTTTCGATGAGATGACACTGCCGTCGTCGATCTTCAGCCTGGTTATATGGCTGCGCCCAATAGACGAATTCTTTGCGAACACTTTAGAGCCTTGGTTCCGCTCAATTGCGTCCTTAATACATGCTGTATTATAGGAACGCAAGTCGTGACGCATGGATTTCGAGATTCGTCTATTGAGTTCAGCATATTCTGACATATCAGCTGAAGATTGCAGTCTCATCTCAGTCCGGGTTTCCATTAACTTAATGGTTTGAATGGAGAGCTTCTGAGGCTTATTACGGCGTGGGGTCTTAAAGAACTTGGACCCCAATGCATGGACAGTTTGCACCAACCCATTGTTTAACTCGTCCGCAGTTTCGCATTCGGCTAGGCACTGAAAGCGATTGTGCAGTTCGAGTTGAAAGTCTTCGGGGTTTCGGATTTGGGCGGTTCCCGGACGGAGCGTGGACTTCATCAATCTTGACATTGATATTCAATGTGCCTCTAACAATGCGGTGATCGCTACCGGTTTTCACCCTGCCGATCACGGAGACATCATCGAATATATGCTTCTTGGTCGTCATGATGAAGTCGATCTCGTTTTTGGTTGAACCATCGGGGCTTATCCACGTCCACTTCCTGGATGGTCGCTTCTTGAAGAAGGAGTTCATCGCAAAGAGTCCCTCCTTCTCCATGATGTCGACCAGCCGCTGGCCCCTTTGGTTCCGCTGCCCGTACCCATATGACCCCACTCTCAACTCATCGCCATTCCGTGTGCCCACCTTTGCGTTGAAGTCCCCCATAACAACGGTGAAGTGTGTTTTGGAGGTATGTATGGCCTCTGATATCTCCTCATACATAGCCTCTACTTCATCGTCAGGGTGTGCCGAGGTCGGCGCGTAAACCTGTATAACCTTCAACGAATACCGACTGTTTATTCTGAGTATAAGGTACGCTACCCTACTCGACACACTATCGACCTTAATCACGTTGTTAATAAGGGACTTACGGACGAGAAACCCGACACCACCCTGGGATTTCCGGTCACCTTCCCGGAAGAAGAGCATGTTGCCAGAATCAAGGTTATCGTATCCTGTCTCTCTCGCCGGATTTCAGATAATCCCAAGATGTCCCAACGCAACTTGCTCAATTCTTCCTCCAGCTCGACAATCTTCTCATTGGTCCTCATCGTGCGGATGTTGTGTGTTGCCAGGGCCAAAGTTCGGTGGGGGTGGTAGCGGGGCATCTGCCGGAGATTCTTAGCACCCCCTGCTCGACCGTTACCCCGCCTGCTACCAAGGCGAGGAATAGAGGAGCCGCCGGGGACTGGGGGCCGTATACAATTAGTGTCTATCATTGTTTGGGGGGGGGGGGGGTTTGCCATAATCCCCACGCTTGGCAGGCGTCTTGGGGATCGCAGTTTTTGTGAAGATATGGAATTAAAACAGAAGACGCTTCTGCCCGTCTTCTGATTTCCCTTAGTCGCCTCTTACGTACACCCAAAGGGAAGAGATGGGTGGGTGCTATTCTTACCCGGACACCCCACGGAAAATGTAGTTAGTAATAATAGATAATTGATATCTTCTCTTACTATCAGTATAAAGTGTATAATTGAGTGTCGAAATAATCCGATTTCAAGAAATCGCTTAATGATAATTTAACAACAATTAACGCTTGTGAGTGAGGGAGGCAGTTAGTCTAGTAATGGGATAGAATAGTCTAGTAAATCATGATTTAATTAATTTAAATACTTTCATAAAGGGTTCCATTAATTTATCATTCTTATTCTTTATTGCGGAGTATTTAAAAGGTCTTGTCAGCATAACTCTGTTTTCGAGTGGTGCTGTGGTCTTTGCGGAGAATAAAGTTGACCGTGCTATTTTCCGTGTCACTGCTGGTAGCTAACTCACGATTTCTTTGTTGTTAATAAATAAACCAGAAAGCTGTATCATACGTGACTTCATAATCACATATCATAGTGTGGACCAGATACGCTTATAACCATCGATCGATATATAAAATTGTCGATTCATATAACAGTTATCAAAAGTACTACACACTTAATTTACTATTCACACCTATCCGTTCGGATATAGTCATTATTATTGATTATGTTAGTTGATTCCGCAGGACTATTCGAGCAGGGGAGCACCACCTACATGCGGCTTACAAACCCCTCCAATGATACAGTACTATTCAAGATCAAAACTACCGCACCGAAAAAGTACTGCGTGCGTCCTAACTCTGGAGTGCTGGAACCAAACTCCAAAGTGGAAATAGCAAGTAAGTGTTGAGGGGAACTCTCAAGATATGTTAGTGTGAGGGGAACACTGGCGGATATTTAAGGCGTATATTAAATTTCAAACAAATCTAGTTACTACCCGTCTTGGAGGAACTTGCATGAAAATTAATTGTAATTGTAAAAAGTGCATTAATAAAAGATGGGTTCTGAAATTATTACGTTCTTAGAAGATATACCGATCGGCGCAAAGTGATGTAACTGGTGTTTCGGTCATACATATCCCAAATTGTTACTTCGTGAAAAAAGAAGCCTAATGTCGTCACATCAAGTCAGCGTTTTCGCGCCAACGTAAAAGTTAACTTATGATCTGTTTTTGGTCTTTAAGCAAGCCTAAAAGCTTTAATAACTGAAACACTGGAAATTAAAAATCCAAGTTCCCCATTTAGGTGTGACTGTTCGCGATAATCCAATGCGCAGCACGTTCTGTTTAGGTAAAAATTAAGTACTTGAAGAATTTCGATAAATGTAGTAGCTTAGGATTAGATGACCGCGTGTGGATTGTCTCAGAATATTATTATAATAATGCGCAGTTCGTATCATTGGACTGCAACGTTTACGAACCTAGGCGTTCGTGTATACATAGATAGGTACATACACTATCCAAGTGTTCGTTCTAGATGATGATTTGAGCTAATTGGTGACTAGGTGAGTGGAAGCCAATGATATTTTATACAATAGATATGCCATTAGCGCACGAAAAGTGAAACAACGAAAGTCGCTAAATTGGGTGAACTAGCAGTAAGACACGCATCGGTAAAATGTGACGAACGTGACGTTGCCTTTGAAAATCAGTTCATGCGTATTTAGAAAATACACAAAGTACTGTACGAAAGTAAATTATAAGGGAAGGGATACCTTAACTATATGAGAAAATATTTTAATTACATGAGTCACAATTTTTGGCGCGCATTAGTAGGGATATAACATATCTATGGTTTATAATATCATTGGTACCCAATCTACAAAGCCTAGAGCACAGGTAGTAGCCAGCTTCTCGGTATTCTACAGGATGAATTTTGTAAAGTGCGCAAGAATTGCATGACTTGATTCCACCATATCCCCCTTCTATCATCGAACGACGAGATGCACAGCTCGTACACACCCGTGTGTAGTGAACGGTTCTTCAGTCCGGATTAAGCGATTTGCTTCTTCATATATAAGAACAGCTAGTATATTTTGTAAATTTAGGAACATATATTGTAATTTTTATGTAGAGATGTAGAACAACAGTGGAAGCAATACAATTGAGTACTACAACCTACTAGAGTACTACAATGTACTTACACCAAAAAGATTTTACGATCATGTACAAATGGTAGTCTTATCTTTAAAAACCATCTGGAACGAAAGATGTTATAAAATTATTCCAACTACAGATCTAATAATTGGAATTTCATAGATGAGGCTGTCTTACGATAGTTTTTAATATTTTCAGTCACTCCGCAGCCGGTGTATGTCGATCCCAATGAGAAACATAAACATAAGTTCATGGTGCAGAGCGTCATTGCACCAGAGGGAAAGACCAACATAGACCAAGTGGTATGTCTGATATAATACACATTAATCCACAATACAGATTTACCTTAGTATATGAAATATTGTAAAGACAACGTAATTTTCATTGCAGTGGAAGGAGATCAGCCCGGAACAGCTTATGGACTACAAGTTGAAGTGTGTGTTTGAATCTCCACGTGGCAGTAATCTTAACGTAAGCTCATCATATTATATAATAAACAACGAAGTATCCGATGCAAACATCTAACAATGTTCGTGATGAATGGTTCCAGGATGCCGGAGACAATGCCGCTCAGAGTGAAGTAACAAAGAAACGCGTGGCCGTTGCGGACGAAGCCAAGACTTCGACCAAGGTATTAATAATAATTTTCCGTGGTCGCCTTTGTTTTGTGGAGTTCCGTATCAAAAGGATACTGTATCGATACAGAACTCGCTGCACGGGATTCATTTAAAAATGTTGTGTCAAGCTTTTTCAATTTTTATTTGCCCTCCAATCAAGTAAATATCGCAACGATTAACACCAGTCCACCTCGATTCCTGATCATTATAAGTGTGCATACAAACATGTAGCTAGAACGTTCATCGACGATATTCGCCCCGTATACACTGGGCAATATATCAGTCCAAGGCTGGCATGTTATTTGAATTGTCTTACAGGATGCGGTTGAAGGTCTAATCCAGAATGAAGCAAAGCGGAAGGATGATGATCACACTTCAGCCGCAAAAATGGTATACGATCAATATTATTCTGCATTTACGAACTCATTAGTACACGTCTGTGTATATTTGATTGTTTTCAGTGCATAACGCGTCTAGCGCAAACATTCATATCCTTGACATTCCATTGCCGAAACAATAGGGTACAATTACAACAGATGTTACCTACCCTATATATGTATATATACATATCCTACACTGCATGTTTATGTTTTTATTTGCTACAGTATTTATATGTTTTTATTTATACATATACGTGTTATATTCGAGTTTTTATTTATTATTAATTACAGACATTGACTTTTCCTAAGTCCGAGAACGCGGACAACGATCTGCAAAAGGCGACTTTAGAAGTTATCCTTTTAAGGGAGGAGGAAAGCAAACTAAGACATGAAAATCTTCAGTTAAAAGTGAGTTTTTTTTGTTTTTTTTTTTGAATGATTTAGTAACCCGAAAAAACTACGCTCTGCGATGTATTCTGATCTGAAAATGCAAAAGAAGGCTATATAGCCTTCTTTTTCTTTTCGATGTATGCACGAACTAAAGCAATATATATATTGCTTTAGTTCGTGCATACATCGATTCCAGTCTTAGTTCACCCGATACATTAGTTATAAAGACTGGAACCTTGGTTATTTCACCAGCTACAGTGCCCTTAAGACAGGGACCACAGCAATGCTTACAAATTGCTGCTTGGTGGGAGAATATCTGATACTGCGGTGGTACCTAAAAATACACAAGACCTTCCACCTAATACTTTGCAAGCGGTAACTAGTATTACTTTACGGCGAATCCTAATATATTGATAATGCGATTGTGACCTATAATATTTGCTTTGCGAATTTAATATTTTAATACTATGAAAGGCCAAAAAATATTTTACGGTATGCTTGTCTCTTAATTAATTCCACATTGTACCAGTTCAGGTGATAAAATGAATAATTACGATGGCCCTGAGTTCTTCCATGACGTCAGACTATAAAGTAATTTGCGTTGTTGTACTAAAATGTACGTATGTGTATTGAAGGGTGAAAAATTATACTAACTTGTGCAGCTGCTGCTTACAAATATTTAGGCAAACAGCGTGAAAGGTCTTAAAAAGGCTCCCTTGAGAAATGTGCTAACTAATTATGAATTCGCTTTTTTATGGAAGGTTTATTTGCTTGGAACCGTCCAAGTAAATATCACCGCATTGCCAGATATTTTGTCGCGACGCAGCAATTTGTGAGTTCTGGTTTGAACGGCACTGTAGCTGGTGAAGTTACCGGATAGGAGAATTAAATGCCTTTAGGGTCAGCAACGCGTTAGTGATTCTTCTGGTGTTGCTAGAATCCATAGGCTGCGGTGACTGCTTATTATTAAGCGGGCAGTTTGCGCGTTAGCCACCTTGTTGGTATAAAAAAAGAAACCACAGCAGCTGTAGTGTGTAATCATTGCTATGTTCCGGTGTTAAGGTTACCATTGTTAGGGAAGACATTACTGGCTTGCAGTGACTTAATAACTACGTTTAAGGCGAAGACAAGCTGCAGCGCAATCCAACAAAAGCCGTAGTCAAGGTGTCATTCTGCAATACGGAACGCTAGATAATAGGAAAGAAATATATGGGAATGACATATCTCTTCACGTGAATTAGCGATGAGATATGTCATTCCCATACATTTTTTTCTATTCTCTAGCGTTCCGTATTCTAGAATGACCACTTGGCTAAGGGGGCAGGCAGGCGTATCACTTACCTTCAAGTTAACATCCCGTTCTGGCCCTCTCTAAGATGTATTCAAAAATAATTGTGTAAAGATACATAAGGAAATGGAGAACGAGCGGAAAAGCAAACATTAAAAAATGGCAGCCAAAAAATTTTATCTTCAAGTGACGTTCTGTCCCTGCTACTACTACGTATTAGCTCCTAAACCGAGGACGTGCTTCCCTGAGGTACCCTCGGCTCATCGCTCCTCCGCCCTTCAGGGCAACACTCCGGGTGTTATAAACGCTCGCCTGCTCTTGTCCGGTAGAGTTATTATGGCCCCATGGCCGATGCCCATGCATCTGCGGTTAACACTATCATTTTTTTTTCATTTCATTTCATTTATTTGCTTTAAGTTTGGTAAATAAATGAAATCATTCCAAAAGTCTCTGTACTAGCACGACCCGCTTTTCTGCAGCATTGTTTTCCCTGCAGTCAACGTATAAAATGTTGTCTGCAGCGAGTGATGCTTCAAGCATTACTTAGCATCCATAATGCTGCACTTTATGTTAATAAGTAGTCTGTGGCTGCTGACTATGCGGCGGTCCGTGCGCTTTATTACCACGCTTTTGTCGTGGTATGATGTTGGAAAAACATTGGTTATATTTCCGTTATAATCCCTGAAGTACATATTCCAGTTGTCGCTCATCAGTATGTAACTGACTATGAATGATTAATAACGGATGGCTGGCAACCTGCCACATAGTATTGGCATTTAATATCGTAACCTTTTTTAATAAATAGGTAACTAATAAAATATGTTATATGTATTTGAATTTTACATAATCGTTCGATTTCCTTTTAGTAATGTATGCAATATAATGAATGTGATGTTTTTGTCTCGTGACGAAGCTGACTTGGTACAAAAGTTTTATGTTAGTCTCTTACCAGCTTCTTCGAAAACTACTGTATTAATTAAACATATTTGGTAGGGATTCTAAGCTGTTTATTGGGCTCATGAGTAGTTTTCATGGCAAATACACAGTTATTTTTTTAAATTTACTATGGTGTTATGTGATTTGTGATTTGAGCACAATGTTATGCTAAAATTGTGCTGAGCTAATGCGACATTTTACTTTTCCCGCAAGCAAATGTTTTAATTTCCACTTAATTTTCTATATTTTTTAAAAGCATATGGTTTTAATTATACTTGGGTGTTGGGTGATTTCGAAAGGAACATTCCCACAATGTACATTTTGTATAACGTGTTAAATGTCCTCCTGGCCGATACGAACACAGCGGCCAATCGTTCACTAGATCAGCCATCTACGCGGGAGATATTATACACACACGGGAGATATTATAGACACAAGTGCACTTCCTTAATACCTCTCACAATCCGTTGGGACGGATGACCGACACGACCGGGGAGAGGTTAGGCGCGACCGACTTTTTACATGCCCATCCGACGCATGGATAATCTTACTTTACAAACAATCAGGTGATCGGCCTGCATTGTCCTAGCCAGTAAGGAACAACTACACAAAGTTATTGCCCCCCGCAGGAATCGAACCCGCGACCTCCGGTTTGCAAAGCAAGCGGTTTCCCACTGCGCCACGGAGACTACACAACGTGTTAAATACAGTTATAGTAGATCCGGACGTACCCTACGAAGATAAAAAAGAAGACTTCAAAAAATTCAATTACAGCGCGGCTGCAGTGTGCCTACAGCGCTGCAGACGCTCTGCTTTATAATTCCATACAAATCAAAAACGGCGAAGCAGCCGCGCTGTTAATTTGAAGGCCCTAACCCTTAAGCAAAACTTATTCGTTTATTCGTCTGTGACTCCCTGTTATCAATGTCTATATATTTCGGTACTTGCGCTTTGTTTGCCGCACATAAAAGTGGGGACTACCTACTTTTTTAAATGAGCCGTTTTTGGGGTGGTTTACCTATTATAGGTAGAAAGGAACCCTTATGGTGAGACTTCGTATGTCTATTTGTCTGTTACACCTTTATATTTCGGCAACTACTAATGCTATCGAAACTTGGAATAGCTTTAAAGATTGCTTTCCCAACCATAACGTAACAATATTCTTTCTTTTCATTTGTAAATGAGAAAATAATGTTTTTTTATTGTATTTTCTTTTTAATACGGGCTGAAATGATACGGGTATCAATGAAAATGCTTCATTTGGGCACATTTCAAAACAGATTTTTAATTTATATCCCGTACTGTTTAAGTTATGATCAAAAATTTAAAAAAATCACCGTCTCCACTATCGACTTATTCGTCAACTCGCGCGCGTGGAACTCGCGCGTGCGCGCGAGTTGGCACCTTCAGATTTTACCTACTTTTTTTGTCGTCAACTCGCTCGTATGCTCATATGCTCGTTATGTACAGTCAACAACAAAAACGTTTTAATTTTAATATATTTAATATAGGCACCTACCTGTTTAAGGCACTTATTTATACAATATGATTTTGAAATAGTAGCTATATTTATTATAAAATTAAAAATAGAACAAAAATTGAAAACCGCGTATTTTTATAATAATAATAAATACTATTCAAGTCAGCGGAATCAAAATAGCAAATAAAACAAAAAAAATATATATCACAAAATGTAAGTGAAACTAAGTCCCTTATTATCCGTTTGTTGTCCGTGGTACCACCAGTAGTACCACCAGTGGTACCACGGACAAAAATAATTATCCGTGGTACCACCAGAAATAAATTAATCAGATTTTGAATGGTATCTGGGTTGGAAGTACTAGGGTAGCATAAAACTGGTGCATAATCTTGTGCCATGTCTTAGCTGTAAACCACATTCGCTCATGTGGTTTAGAGCTAAGTACCAGGTTAGCATAGGACTTATGGAGGCCCTTCGGAGTCGCTGGACGTTCGGGGTGTGGGCCCTTTGAACGTCCATTGAGTACGGCGGCGACTCCGAGGAGGACGGCGGCGGGGTTGCGACCCCCGTCCCCGTGAGCACCGTGACAGGTTCCCGGGGGGCTACAATGCGCCCCCCGGCGGCGGGCTCAAAGGCAAGGCACTGAGGGGCCCCTGGTGCAGATCCCACCGGAGAGCCCTGGGGTCCGCCCTCTCATGTGCCGATGCGTCAGCCTCGGGGGTTTTAGTGGGTATGAATCACACATACCCCGGTCGAGCCCCACAGCTCCCGGAGATCTTTGGCAATTTTCCGCCGCGTCAAAAAAAAAATAGACTTATGGAGGAGTTCTCACGTCTTGTGATATCCAGAGTATGTCTGGCTTACTGGTATTGATTGCTTTCGCGAATCAAGAGGTGAGGGCTGGGAGGGAACGGATGTATCAAGAGGTGAGATATCCTTGTATCTTGTACTTCCCTGGTACTTCTGCTATAAATATGTTAACTACTACTCAAATCTCAATAGGTACCACATGCTCAGTATATCCTGGACGTAGTTAAAAATCACATTGGATTGGAGGTGGACTTGAGGACTCTTCCTTATGTCCTATGCTTCCCTGGTACTTCTAGTATAAACATGTTAGCTTAAAACCACATTCATATGCTCATAAAAGATAAGGCACAAAATTATGCACCTGCTATTTTCTGCTAACCTAGTACTTCTGGTAATAATTGGTCGATTTTATTACTCCAATTTCTACCAAATACTAAGTAAACTATTACAAAATAAAGAAAATAATATTATTTAAATCTAATTAATTTATCTCTGGTGGTACCACGGAGTTGTCCGTAGTACACCAGTGGTACCACGGACAAAAAAATCACTGGTGGTACCACGGACAACAAACGTTATTCTCATCTAAATATAATAAAACGTAATCAACAACAAGTATAGCATTTGGTTAATTATTACTTACTAATAAAATCGATCATAGTCTGAGAACTCTAGAAATCACAGATCAGGGTTTTTTTATATTAGAGTTATTAAAACGTTTTTGTAGCTGACTGTGCAAAAATACGTCGATTTTCACGATCAAGCGAGTTGACGACAAAAAAAAGTAGGTAAAATTGGAGGGTGCCAACTCGCGCGCGCGCGCGAGTTTCCCACGCGCGAGATGACGAATAAGTCCCACTATCTGCCCCCCTAGACAATGTAACATTCTACAATCGCTATCGCTAATAGAAAGTATAAAAATGTATGATAATAACATATGTCATCGAAAAGTCACGTGACAAATTGTAGGGAATTGACACCGTTAGCGAATGAAGAAATAGATTCGCTATGACGCGATTGCATCTTGTCTAGGCCCTCTGGTTCTGCATCGCTACATTTTTATGGAATCCTAAAAAACTTGGGTAATAGTTTTTTGGTTTGGTCGTTTTGCTGCCTGAGGTGTTCGATAAATAGCAAACGAACTTTTTATTTATTTATGATGTCCTTCCTTTATTTTGTGACTATCTTCTATAAAGCTAGCTATAAGTACAATGTGTCGTCAACTCTACGCGAGCGATTTTATGATACAAAACTATGCAAGCGATTTTAGTTACTATGGACAACAGTTTTAGTCCGCACTATACATCGATTTTGTAGACAACAGGCATCTATCTGTTATTTATATTAGATTAATCATGACGAACAAAATGAAATCTAAATTGTAGTAGCATTTAGTTTGCATGTACGCAAATGCAAGCATTTAAATATAAAATTAACTAATTTTAAAATAAAACAAACACTACAAAATTGATTCAAAGCATTTGCAGATAATTTTGAAATAAGAACACGCTTAAACTTTGTATTATTATTTTTGTGATTCGTCATCAATTTAGTATTTGTACTAGATTTACGAATTAACAAACAACACTCGACGGATCTTTGGTAAGAGCAGAGTATTGAATGCTGCGCTGTGATTTGCCAAAGTACTTAACCATTCTCAGCACGGTGCATTCAATACTGAGTGCAAAATTACCGTCAGTGTTGTCTGTCGTCTAGTACAAATATTACATCGATGACGACAGACCATCTCGTGTGTGTGGTATGTATTACAAGAAGGTGATGTTTGCAGGAAGAGTTGCTGCGCCTGCGCCAATCGGCGGGCGGGGACGCGCGCGTGGTTCGCTCGCACTCGTACGGCCCCGAGAAGAGCGCGCAAGTGGCACTCATGCCGTGGGTGGCCACCGCAATAGGCATGGCGATCCTCGGCATCATTATCGGCAAGTTCCTTATGTGAACGGTCCCCGGCCCCCGACGTCGCCTCACAGACACCGCTGCTACGATGCTCCCGATGCGCCCCTGTTGCACAAGGCAGCTTCATTGTTTACCAATAGCGACCTCCACGCTTCCGCCGCGATTTCGAACTCTGTAATACCGCGACTCGGTCAGTATAATGATTTTCTGCTTGTAACATTGTCTATTTAGTTTTTGACATAACCCAATATAGATCTCTTATCATCTTATGTTATATCAGTATATATATATATATATTTCTGCAAACTTGTATCACGTAATACAAATTATGTACCGAAAAGAAATCTGTAGGGTCAGTATTTTTTCTTAAATATACAATTCACTCGGTTTTCTTTTTCGCCCACTAGTAGCAAAATATGTAGATAAATACGTATATATTTATATGCTATACTTATCTTAATGTAATATACAGTGTTTTTGTTTTACAGTCATAACTCGTGCTATGATTACTATTTATTATGTATTATATAATGTAATTTAATTTATAACCCCTGGTACTAACATTATGTCAGTATTTGAAGGCGTGAGTTTGTTGGCGCTCGCGAACCTGGCTTACACTGACAATATACTTGTATACAGCCGAAGCCGAAGTGTGACTGATATGTACGAACGTGACCATTTCGTCATCGTCCAACGTAATGATTATGCATTTGTTCAGTTTCTCTCCGACTTCTTTTCATGGTATGTCGTGGTCGTAAAATCATTGCCAAAAATAGTTCGTCTTTGAGTGCAGATGTTGTAAAACAGAACTATAAAGGAGATTTACTTAAGTTGGATTGGGGTATAGATATATATATCTACACATCATTAAAAAAAACAGTTACAGTGATAAGTTGGCTTTTTAAATTAAAATAGTAAGTATTCGGATTTTGTTGTTAAAAATTTAATTAACTATTTTTATTACATTTATATTTGTCTAAGGAACGCTTGTTTTAGTATGACTGAACATATACCTATTTCATGTATTCTTCGTGCTGTTTTATTTCGCGATTGCTAGCTTTTTAACACAAAAGGCCCTGTTCAGAACTGGACCTATGGGCACGTTAGTCAAAATTTAATGCTGTGATTCGAAGCTTCAAAGTAAACCATTGCTAAATGCAAAAGCTTCAAAGTAAATGCATATCGTCTGTGTATGCCAGTGTTATTTATCACTTGTTATCGAACACTATTAGACCAACTGGTTATTTTTTTATTTATTAAGTCATGTTAAATTAACAATGGTTCGGTCTTAACTGTAAATCTGGTTTCAGCCAATGAGCGCCAAAATGACTGATGTTTTTTTTTGTATTTTTAATTAAAATGTATTTTACGCACTAATTGACAAATATCTACTAATTTTTGAATTTATTGTTTTAGCTAAAATACACGTTAGGTTTTAATATTCACGCATTATATATCAATGACTTAAGATGGAAAACCACTTTAAACCATCATAATTCTTAATAATGACTTAAAAATACTAATGTATCTTATAAAATTTAGGAGCATCTTCGTTCAATTGTGTCGCACGGGCAATGGACGGCCTGGGCCACTGCCCTTTGTTGGCCCTTTTTTCGGTTTAACTAGGATATTATGTTTGTTTTTGTTATAGATTAATTAGGTAATTGTATTGAAGCAATTATACGGCTATTAATCATTTTGTCGAAATCTTATTTGAAAACATAAATTAAATTGTAGCGAACAAATATTTTCTAAAAGAATAAGGTGTTTTTACGGTCTTAATATTAAACTAAGCAACGGATTCTGTTGACAATTTAATTTACGATTTAGTATCATATTCGTCCTTCCTTATTTCAAGTATCTATATAAGCAAAATGGCGTAAAAAAAGAATTAACAATAATATTTTTTTTTTATAATTATGTAGATTTGGAACTAGTTTGTGCCTCAAGTGAAATATTGTTAAATCTCATCTGGTCACTGGAAAATCTTCTTTATTAGGTTGTTCAGGTTAGCGCAACGTAAGCAATTTTATAATGAGAGAAGTTATTACTAATCTTATTTTTTACTGCATTTGACACATAAAGTTTATGTTATCATTATAATATTTCAGCTTTCCAGTATTTTTGCACCTTTCTGATGTGATAGGAAATGAGGTAATTAAAACGTATTCACACGAACTATTAAATTTCCATAAAGCTACCAATCATGCTTGTATATCTATTGTATAATTTGTAGAGGTGACGTCTGGACCTGCCGCTATTGGTTCGACGACACGATATCGTATAGAATAATAGCGCGTGTTGGATCATTACTTCTCAAAACCAGAAAGAGATATTACATAGATTTCGATCCATCAATGTTTTGTTAGCTGAAAATTAAACATTATTGAACATTTGTAATCACCTTTTTATTACAACGAATGTTACATTAATTTATTGTAGTAGGCAGCAGGGGTGTCGGTGAGGACAGGCGTAAGCTTTTATAATCTTACATATTAGGTTCTGGGGTTGGTGGAAGCCGAGTGTTGTATAGCCCGGTATAGCCCGGCGTGCCGGCGCGTGCAATCGACGCTCGCTTGCCTCTCAAAACCGCTATAACTAGTGGCTTGCTTATGTAAATAAATTTAAAATACGAAAACACTAATTATTATATTTTAATGACCTTTACGTTGGTGGATTTAACAATTTGCGTTACATCTGCAATGAAAATTGCACTTAATTTATTTTTTTCTAAAGTTTTGTTATTTGTTAACCGGCGTGAATAACAAATAATGACGGAAAATTTTCTCTGGGTTCTTTGTGTCATTAATTTTATTATCAATAATGTTTATTAGGTATGTAAAATGTCAATGGAGATATGCTCAGTTTACGTCGAGAAATGCATGGTGCGAAGTGAAGAGTATAAATATGATTAACTTAATTTTAAACGAGAGGCGTGAAATAATGAAATGTACTTCACTATCAGTTCACTTCTATCGTTTCTACTTAACTAGTAGTGTGAAATGTATAGAGAAAAATGGATAGTTTAATTTATTTTTACCGTCAAAACTCCTACTAGGGATAAAAATAATATATCAATATTTAAGGCATTAATTGCTACCCTTAATATTTACAACATACTTAGTAGAAACAAAAATAAACATTATAAATTCCACAGTCTTTTGTTGTAGTTTTATCATTTTACTTTAATGTAGACAACTATATAACGTATGGTCGCGGTCACGAACGTTTGATCACGTTTGGAAAGATAATCGCCTGCACGCACCGGGCCAAAATACGCGCAGGCGGGGTAAGCGCTCATAACGTAGAGGCAAATGATTTTGATTGAAAACTGGTCCAGCATTCGTGAGCGCGATAATACCTACGTCTATTTTCTGGAAACTTTCACAAATATTATTTGTAACCTGTACGTTGTTAAGCTAATGAATGATTTCACTACAGCTTTACAATATATGTATACTCAGCGGCACAATTAACCCGTCACCTTATATGTCAATCTCTTAAAAAATCATTTTGTAATTTATGTGTTACTATTAATAATAAACTGGGTGAAATGAATCTCTACAAAAATAAATGAAACTGGAGTCAGGTGTGAAATGCTAAGAAATGAAAAATGAAATTCACGTTATCCTTAACAAATGGTATGCCGATTTACAGAGGTGGACGGTTGAGTGTTCCTGAGTATTCAATATATTATATTTATCGGTTTGTTGTGCACCTTAGATACATACATACAATTTCTGGTATGTGTAGAAATTATGTAAATTATATCGCTTTCCATTTTACATGTAAAGAAAATAAGAGAGTTTGACAAACAACAGTTATACTCTCGACATAGTTAATTTAATGTTGTCTTTTATTTACACGAATTTTATTGTCCTACCGTGACCACGGGTGCCGCAAAGCATTCGAAACATCGGGATAGTAAAATAATCCGCGATATAATCCGTAAAAGTAGTTAAATTTCAATAGTTCATTCAGTTTCGACTACCTTACGGTCATTATAGTTTTTAATACATGCTCTTACTCATCCATGCCTTTATTAGAGCGACCCAGATGATTCGTTTGATTACAATGGGCTACCCGTGCCGTGTAGTATAGACACCAATACTTTTTATATAGATAGTTTAAAAAAAGCTTCACACATTTCACTAATTTCTATGAAGAAAAACATTGCAGTTTATGTACTATCAAAACTTACTACTATTACTTATTTTTGCATCTCGCACGCGCACATCGTTAAAAATCTATAATTAATTAATTACAAACGCCCTGCAACATAATAAAAAAAGGGTTTAGATCTGTGTATTGCTATACACAATGCCATAGATAACAGTAACGTCTAGGTTATCATAACGTGTGCGACCCGCGATAGGTCGTGGTGGAAGTCTGGTGACTTTTATAAAAATCGCAGCAGTCCAAATACTAATCTGCACCTTTAATTTTTGTCGCTTGCGCTTAAAAGTATTATACAAGTTAGCCACGTGCCTATGTACTTTAAGTTGCCAAGTTGTGATAAACTACGACCGATGTTTTAGGATAGAGCGTCATTGCGCACTATTATAATAGACTTATCTTTAGTCTTATAATAAAACTAGACATTAGCTATCTGTATCGGGTGTAAAAGTAACACTGCTCAAGTTTAATTTTGGGTTGTCTTTTATTAAAACTCCTAGTCACAAATAATTTATATAATTTTAAACAAAACAAAAAATACGTCGTTTTTTATGTTCGTCCCAGGATTCACAACTAAATCAGTACGTTACGGGTCAAAAGTAAACGTTAACATCTTGTAATAGAAAAACATTTTATATTAATAATAAATTTTATAAACTCAAAAGTATTACACAACACTAAAAGTAACTTGTTATAATTAAGTAACAAAATTAATTAATTACTTTTTAAGACTGTAAATATACAGACTATACGAGTTAACACCTAATTATGTGCAGTTTCATACACTACTTTATCTAAACTCATGAAATATAATTTAAACCACCAAACTACAATACAAAACAGATTATATTATTATGGCGCTCGTATCGTGGCCTACTAAATCTGCTTAAAAATTCAATTTATAATCTTTTTGGTCGGCTGAAGAGTTGGTCCCAGGTAAAAAAAAACTAAGGTGAATTGAAAAAAGTTATTTTAAAGAATCGTTTTGTACCCGTTCTTTATAAAAAAAAATTAACGTTTTTAAATGCATATGAATAAAGTTTGTCATTAGAGTACCTACTGGTTTTTAGTTCATAATTTGAATATTACGATATGAGGTTAGATAATAGTAGTTTATTCACCAAGGGGATAAAGCAATCTTTTATGTCACGAGCATATACAACGAAGGATTCTAGGATAACTCCCGAGCGCATCGGAGTACAGAGTAAAACTAGAATCCTGAGTAAGTAGGTACAGTGCGGAATTCAAACTCGCCCAAGACAAAGACACCTTTATACCCGAGGAGAATATTCTACTTTTTTCACCTACTGCGAGGTAATAAAATACAAATACTGCTAGATTTAAAATAATATCGATACACATCGACATGCTTACTAGTTTTTCTTATCTAGAACCTTTTTTTGGGAGGGGAAATCCTCATGGGACCCGCACCGGCACGGGTGGTAGCAGCGCAGGTTATGTTTTACTCCTACCAACTAAAACCCGACGGTGTCCTCATTCCGCGTGGCGGGCCCCGGGAACGTATCATAGTACTTTTCCGGTTCTGGCCAGCGGTCGTCTGCCTAGCGGCGAACTCCTCATCTCTGGATGTATAAAGCCCACAGATTCCTGCGTCGGCGCGGATCGGTGACGGGATCGTTCTCCCTGATCTGCTCCGCCGCCTCCTTCTGTGACATAACGCGTTCGCAGAAGGAGACCACCACCTCCCATGATCTCTCGCTACCAGCCATGGCTTTGACGACGGCCGACAGCGATGGATCACCCCCGATCACGGCGCGCAACAAGTTGCGCTCCGCCTCCCACGCCGGGCAGACCTCGAGTGTGTGCTGCGCCGTGTCTTCGGCGCAGTCACACTCGTGGCAGCCGTGCCCCGACAGTACCTACCTGTACCAGGCGCAAGGTAGGCGTAATACCGTATTTTTGGTGCACCCATTCCTTTAGGACCGGGCGCACGATATGGTCCAGTGGCCGGTGGTTGGTTCCGCCAGCCGCTCCTGCCACCTTTGAGTTTTTTTTCTAGAACCTAAAACAAGGTACGGTTCCTCACGCTCGGTTCGATTTTCAAATGTATTTTATTTCGTGCAAGTCTTCATAATAGGTATATAGTGGCAGGTGTGGTGGTATCTAAGGGTGGTATATATTATACTCTAAAGTCTCTTTGGTAAATAAATTATTTGACTTTCGAAATTCAAATCACATTATTAACTATGGGAATTTAGTACCACATTATACCGTATTATGCCACATAATGATAAATTATCAAGCAAAGTGGCGCTTGTTGTGGACACTTACAAGTGATTTTGAGGAGAGGTACCGTCACTACGATAACGTTATTATTTTTGTACAAACTATTCTACATTTGTAGCACCCAGAAACAGTTGGCTAATGTTATGTAGTTAAAAAAAAACAACTTCTAATTCCGTGGAGTCTCCTAGATAATGGTTTCTAAAGTTTAAAAATCCATGACGTCTCATATCTCTGACAGTACAGCTAATTCTTCAGTGTCGAAATTCATAGATAGAAAAGAAAAATTACACTGAACTCATACTAGGAGTACAGTTCCTTGCGGGAGTGAATCGATAAAACATTGATGTATTGTGTGTGTGCTATGTACAGTATTTGTTACCTCAATATTCGTGACGTAACGCCTATAAAGTTGCAATCTTATTATAGACATGATCTTACTTTAAAAATAGCTAGATTAATATCTCGTATTAGTGAAAGTTTCCACGGAGTACTAAACACGTACCTAGTGTTTATTATAAACCGTATACTTATTTTAATAGAAAAACATAATAGTACACACATTTCCTGAATCAATAAAAGTTTTATTCTTATGTTGCGTGTCTTCGCAGTATAAAATACACGATATTTTCACGCCTTCGTTATTAATACATGTTTGTTTATCTTATTTTCAAATGTTAAGTTCCTGCAACAGGATTTTATTTTACGAATTAAACCTGTGCAAGCGCCGAACTTTATGACGAGGATAAGGTAGGTATAAAGGCCTCGTATACTCAGTCGAGTGAACACGTAATATTAAACACCTAATATTAAAATCTAAGTATCATCAAGAACTGAGCGAAATATAACAACACTATAAATAGTTTTACAGCGAGCTGAGCACAATGTATTTTACTTAAAGAACCACTGAGCTACTAATTATAAGCGCAGTTAAATTAGAATTGTCTATAAAAGTAAACATTTCATTGTATAATTAGATGTATGTAAAGTTTTAACAAAATAGTATACTCCTCGGGACTCCCTATCCGGGGCTAACACGTCGGCGTCCTTGCAGCTCCCTAGAAGTCACATAAAGCTGCTCTCTGGTGGCATTAACTGAAAAGGTTTGGTGGTTTTTGCAAGACACTGACGTGTTAGACAGTCCAATGTAAGCCTGCTTAAATGTTTATAATCATTCGTTTATGATATAATTTCTATTTACGTATAATTTTGGGTGAGATGTGGGATAGGTAAAGCACCAGACCGTAGGGTTATTTTTAAATTAACAATAGATAACATTAAAATTAAATTTTTCGTATGGTATTGTTGTTATATTGTACTATTATGCTATATTGTATCGTTTTCTGGAAATAAAAAGACTTAATTTATGACTATGCTGTGTGTTCTATTACGTCATAGGATTATTAAAATTATTTGCGTTGTTGTTATTTAAGCCGTTTCAACTTGGCAAACACCTCTGCATTGAATCTCGGTGTAGCAGCTTAACTTAAATATTGAAAAGAAACGAGGTTTTTAGGGCCGTTTATGAGAGCTGCGTGGCCGCGCAGTTCTCCATCGGTCGACTGCGCGGCCACGGTTATGCCTTCACTATCTGAATAATGGTCTCCGAATTTGCGACCTTCATCGTTAGTGTTTAGCAAATTCCTTCGTAATATTAACGTAATCGTTTCTTTTCAGGCCCAAATGGGGACTCCAAATTTGAAAATGAGCACTATATCATGTGGGGTATTATGTGAAAGGGCTTCACACATTTCAAAACAGATTTTCGTTTGGGTTTATGTCTCGTAGCTTTTGGCTTATAATTAAAAAAGCCCAACCGCCATCTCCGAAGTTTATGGAGGGAAAATTCTGAAATAACAATATTTATCTATATTTTACGTTGCATAGTTTTTTAGCAAAACAAGAAGACTGGCAGCAGCATCTTTTTATTGAATTACCTACCGCCTGTACTGCGATCCCCAGGCCGCCTGCCAAGCGTGGGGATTATGGCAACCCCTCCCTTCTACGGGGGAGACCTTTGTTCAGCAGTGGACGATCCGGCTGCAAATGATGATATTTTATTAGGAATCATCAAAACACTTCGAAAAAGAAATTTAGTTTTGCGGCTTGGTCATTGACTCGACCGGCTTTTTATTTCGTCAAACTTGTTTGGCGCGCAGAGGAGTATTGTGCCATCATCGCCATCCCCAGCCGGAAGACGTCCACTGCTGAACATAGGCCTCCAGTGCCATAATCAAGAAAAACATCTCCGATTAATATCACTACATCATGACAAACATCTAAACGTTTTGTCTAGAAACCTTCGGAACGCCCGGTACGTACATCCAAGCATGTAAAAGATTAGGCTCAATTCATACCAAGATGGCAGCGGCGCGGCGCGCACTTTCACTGTGAAAGAATTTTAAACATTATCTACAGTACGTAAAAGACCAGTATCGCTTGAAAAGCTCAAAGAAGCCGCGCGGCCGCCCGTGGTGCCGCGAGCAGTCGCGCGGTGACTCGCGCGGACGTAGGAGGCCGCCCATGGCGCCGCGCGTCTTTTGGATCGGAGTTTCCTTGTAGAATGTACGAACTAGACTCGTGCAGCCGGTGTCGGCCGCGTTGTGGCTCTTCTGGCCGCTGTCATCTTGGTGTGAATTGAGCCTACAATATCTCGCTAGTCATTAAAAAAATGGCGGCCGCAATGACTTCTTATTGCATAGCTGGCTAAACTGCTAAACGATGTAAACATTTTTTTTTTATTTCTGATAGATACCGCCTAGGTTTTTTCTTTCACCAGGAGGAATTTATACACTCCTTTGCAAAAAAAACGGGCACCTTACAGTCATTGGCTTTTCTATGGATAATATTAATATTTTTAGTATTTCATTAGCTAAGATGACTAGAAATTTCTTATTATCAATGAGAATATAGGCTTTAACACTTAGATCCTGGAATCGGTGTTTCAGTCAATGAAAACAAAGAGCCGTGTTAAAATGAACATTTTTATGGGTATAGTGAAATTAAGACTAAGAGAATTTTTATGGAATTTTAATAAAAAAAAGACATTAAATAATAAAAATTAATAATGAGCGTGACCTCCTCTTGCAGCAATTACGGCATGTAATCTTCTTGGCATGCTTTCCACTAGACTTTTGATGGTGTCCTGTGAAATGTGTTCCCACTCAGCCGAGATCTCACGTTTCAGCTCCCTGATGTTTTGTGGAGGTGGTTGGACAGATCGTACTCGCCTTTTTAAGAGGTCCCAGACGTGCTCAAAGGGGTTAAGGTCGGGACTGCGCTGGTCAATCCAAACGACGAATACCGACCTCTTGCATATAAGCATCTACAGCGCCAGAACGGTGGGCCCTAGCATTATCGTCCATGTAAATGGCATCATCACCAATTACAGCCCGTGCGCGTTGTGCATGTTGACAAATGATTTCTGTTATGTACCTTTGCGCATTTAGTGAGCCATTTTCAGTTAATATTATCTCAGTACGATAGCTAGAACTTACGCCCGACCAAAACATAACGGACTCCCCACCATAAGGTATGATTTCTTCAAAACACACGTCGGCATAGCGTTCTCCTGGTCTTCGTAACACTCGCCGACGTCGGTCCTCACCATGCAGACAAATTCGAGCCTCATCCAAGAAGAGTACGTTACACCAGTTACGTAGTGTCCAAGATAGGCAATTTCTAGCGAACCCCAATCGAGCAATACGGTGCTCACGGAGTAACTTAGGGGCCCGCGCTGGTCGTCGACTATGTATATCAGCTGCTAAAAGCCTCCACCTCGCAGTCCATAGGCTAACTTGCGTTCCTCGCACCTCTTCAAGGTTTCTTTTGAGGTCTATGTAACTGCATTTGCGGTTCCGCAGCGCCTGAGTCACTAAAAAGCGGTCGTCTCGTGGTTGTGTGCAACGTTTTCTCCCAGAACCTTGCCTTCTCTGAACGGAACCTGTCTCTTGTTATCGAGTCCAGGTTCTTTGGACAGTTGAACGACTCTCGTTTAACCGCTGTGAGACGTAACACTGGCTACACCCCTCTTCCAGCAGCGCTATAATTTTACTAGCTCTTATTGCTTTTTCTGCCATTGCAATAGACACAAAGATATTTGTTTTAAGTCACAAAAAGGCAGGATTATGTGCCAAACATAAATTATTCTACTTAAAAAAACAAGAAGTTAATTTTAGTTACTTACCTTATATCCTTTTACCCGAAAACCCGCGAAAAGTAAGTAATAGTAGTTTATGCACCAAGGGGATAAAGTAGTGTCTTATGTCGCGGGCGTTTAATTGAATCGCGAGCATAACGAAGGATTCTAGCAACTCCCGAGCGTAGCGAGGGAATTTAGAGTTAGCGAGGGAATTTAGCATACTAGAATCCTGAGTACAGCGAGGGATTTAAGCTCGCCTAGGACAAAGGCACCTTTATCCCCGAGGTGAATACACTACTTTTCACACCAACTGCGAGGTAATAAAATACAAATATTGCTAGAATTAAAATAATAACAATATTTTGGGACAATCCACACATGGTAATCTGATCCCAAACTAGGCCGAGCCTTTACTATGGAAACCAGATAACTAATATTAATTAATAGTTGTTTTGTTTTTCGTGCAGTTCTATGCTTAGAGTAGTAATATATATCTGTGGTAAAAGTGTTGAGGAATTTTCGTTTGACGTTCGAAATTCAAACACATTATTACCCTAGGGAGTTTAGTACAACATTATTACCCGGCTAGACTATAGGGATATAATGAGGCACTTTATGTCATCTTTATATGACATATAATGTGACCTTTGATTATATATACGTCTAGATAGCGTGTTCGATATTCAAACACTTGACAATATCAAGTACACCAAAATATCAAATTGGTATACTTGGTTGTTTAGTATCACTTGAACTCTACCGATGGTTTGTGCTCGTAAAAAAAAAACTTTTTGCCGAATTGTGTAATCAAATCGTGAAAATATTAACTAAGTAAAATTAATAAAGATCCTAACTTAATTTTCCATTCATAAATCTTAAGATTCTGTGAGGGATTATTATAAAAACTCGATTGTTTTTTACGACAATTTGTACATTGTCCGACTAGACTGGTGTGGCTAGGTAATAATGGGGGAATATATCTTAAGTCTGGGGTAATTTTTCTTTTGACAAAAATGAATTCAATGAAACTTAATACGTAGTTAGTGACCAAAACATGAAATAAATCAATTATAATAATGTTAATTTATTTTTTTGATAAATTAATTACTTTTATATAGGTAAGTACTTAGAAGTATTTTTTCTTCCTGGTCATGAGGCAAATAAGACGTTCACCTGATGGTAAGGGACACGCCATTTAATTTAATTTAATATCAATTCAATTCTTTTCAAATCAAATCAAATCTTTTTATTTTATTTTATCTTATCTTATCTTATCTTATGTTATCTTATGTTATCTTATTTTATCTTATTTTATTTTTGTAGAGTTCACTAAATTTGGTAATGTTAACACTTCACTATATCGGCTCGTTAACGCACACACCACGTCTGACCCGCACAGTGGTTGACACTCGACTGAACTCCCCTCCTACATTAGAGGGGCTTTTATGTCTTTGTCGCATCCCCACTCAGTGCCTGCGTAGTGTGCCCGCTTGAGACGATAAACTTGTCTACCCACAACTTTACACAATTTACCAGTACACTACATCCCTTCCTTTTTAAAGAAAATTTAATTTTTTAATTTAAATGTAAATTAATAATCGATTCTCAAAATAACAAGTATGTAACTATCATAAAATGAATAATGTTCATTAACTGATCTTATTATACACTGTCCTTTATACATCTCTTTTTTTTTATTTTTTTTTACAAGATTATTAATGTCAAAACTAGACATTCATCGTAATTTAATTACCTAGTTAGAAATTTAAGACTATCTACTTCATAATAGTACTTCTGAAATAATATTTTTTTTAATTCTTTACATAGAAGCATTTATTACATTTTATTAAACTAGGTAAGTACCTATTTTATTATATATTCTCGGAGTATCAAAAGCACGTTTCGTTACTCCTGCCAGTGTGGCATAATGGAGTGCCTCTGAAATGTTACTGGAGTGTTTCTACCAAACACCAGGTCCCAGGGGACCTCAAGGATAAGGCTTGTATTGAGAGGGAGTGCACTGAGAGTTGCAGCAGTTGTACTGAGAGGGAGTGTTCTAAATGTACCGGCTGTGGTCAATTGCACTCATGGTTCACTCACCGATGCTTGCGTTTATCGCAATAAATAATATCCTCCTGCCACAGCAGCCAATCCCCCACAAGACCAGCCATCGACGCGGGAAACAGTTCACCCGCGCGTACACCAATCTTATTCTTTCCTTCACACCCAACCCTAGCCGACCAGCTTCCTATTCTAACTTTCTAACGGCCTAGGAACTAAAGTCACCAGAGTGTTGATCATAACTATTATATGATATGATAACACAAGTTAGTAAGACCCTGTGATGCGAACCCACCGCACTACATGAAATATCACCAGAGAACATTCCCGAGTAATAAGAAAGTACAGCGGCAACAATAAAACAAGGCTCCTAATATCCATTGGTCACATTGGATCTTTACAATAGATTCACTACCACTGCTCCCCGGATAATTAGCGATTATTATGATAGACTCAGTCGATTAAATAGGTAATATTGATAAAAATAAGAATTGTATCCTCCACCGAAAAGTTCAAATAAGACCACCGTATTTCGCTGTCAGTCAGCCACCCATATCAATGACATCACTAGCACGTCCATCCTACGAGACACTGCCTCCCCTTGTGTGGATCTATAGTGGAATATACCCACATAGCTTTGTTTGCTCGGTCAGTCTTGACAGAGTTGATGGACTCTAGTCAAATAAAGCCAAAATTAGGAACTAATTAGACCGTTAACATTCAATGTTGAGATCAAATTTAAATCTGCTTACGACAGCCAATCAGTTCTAACTAACGCATCCGTATCAAGATTACCCACTGATAAGAAAAGAGATGCCTAAGCCACACGCCCTTGTAGTTAACTTCGATAAGAAGAAACCTCCCAACTACTCCGCGAGTCTTGCTATTGAAAAACTTCGTATTGTTAAATTAAACTTTTATAAAATTAACAGAGCGGATTATTAGAACTTCTAGTCACACAAACTTTTCGCCTTACAGTATCACCCGAGTTCTGAAAGAGGTTCAAGGAAACTGAAGGTTCATTAAAATTAAACCCGCTTTAAATTTTTAGCGATGCCACGACGCGGCGACGTACCAAAGGGAGGATCCTCCGACCAAGCGAGGTGAGATGCTCGGTCAGGGCCGAAGCCCCCCACAGTTGATGTCGGGATGTTGTATATATTCTCAACGTTTGAGAAACTTCGCTTGCGAGATTCAGGATTCGGAGGTGTCGCCATCTATCGCGTTGTATGTGATGCTGGTTGCTTTTCATCGCGTCGCTGTACCACATGTGGCGCCATCTGGTTATGTTGAGTAGTCACATTACTCTCCCCGAAGACTGGAAGTCGATGAACGTCTTCATTTGCCAGCTCGTCCTTGCGTTCCAGTCGCTGTACCAATACCAGTGGATGCAGTTCCAGTGAGTCGAAGCTGATGCTGCTACGTCTTCAGTGAGTCGAGGTGTGCAGTGGGTATGGCTGACGGCTGCTAGGCGTACCGATGAGAAGGGTGCGCTCTTCTTACAAGGACCGGCCGTAGTGCAGGGGTGTTGTGCCATATTGTGGCCGAAGGTCGACCAGGCTTGCATCCGCAGCCACAATGCGTTGGTCGTCCGATGAGGTCGGGATACTGGCTGGCTTATGACTCGCTGGTTGTTGCAGGAGAGAGCGATGGCGAAGCTGTGCTGTTGTCCGATTCGAAGGCTGCGTTGATGTTCAGTGCGGGGTTACCAATTCAACCTCATTCTGTGTAGATGCTCGTCGGTACCAAAATGTCCTGTGAGTGCACCTACATGGTGCCTTATTTGTGATATGTTTAGGTTTAATAATTTAATCCCTCAGTCCACCCTTGTGCTAGATAATGTTTTGGAGTGGTTTAGGCCTGACGCTGCCCTCCATTCCTTCATGTGTTCGTCCCTAGCATGTGCATAAAATGCTTGATGATATATTCGACATGGAACCCCACAAATGGTTCGGGGCCAACCAAATGTCTAAGAGCTGGCCTTCGCTAGTTTATCGGCCTTCTCAATGCCCTCGACGCTTTCGTGTCCAGGTACCCCGATAAGGCCGACATTGTTGTCTTCCCAAGTTGTTGAAGCATGTAACACGTTCTTTGACCAGTTTAGCAGCAACTCTGAAGGAATTCAGAGCCTTCAGTACTGCCTGACTGTCGCTGAGAATGCAAATTTTACCTTTGACATTTCTCCTTTGCATTTCTTTGATGCTGGCAATTATGACATAGGTTTCCGCTTGGTATACCGATGAATGCCCCATGCCGTGACCAACACTATAGTCCTTCAACAACCTCTGCGCTACCAGGGTGACCATCAGATCAGGATCAGGATCAGTAATACTTGACATTGCTACCTCCCGATTGGCCTCCACCATACACTTTATTGTACGGTATTTTGAACTCATTCGCAATTTAATGCCCGTTCACAATCCAATGTGAACCACTTTTCGTACGATATTTAAACCATCCCTGCGCAATTTAATGCACGTTTGTTAAACCCTCGCAATTTAATGCACGGTATTGAAACCCTCGCAATTTAATGCACGGTATTTAAACCCTCGCAATTTAATGCACGGTATTTAAACCCTAGCAATTTAATGCACGGTATTTAAACACCCATTAGAAATTTGATACCGCCCTACAAAATTTATTGAATGTCCTTAGCAAAATTTAATATAAGTAAGTAATACCAATTAGGTTAGGTACTGCAAATTAAATACTAGAATCAATAGCACTCAGGTATTTTAAAACAACCCTTACATTACAGATCAGGATAGGTTTGCTAACCTTCTATACCTACACATTATAACTGAATAATTTATTTTATTGTGACTAGTTACTTATAAGTATTATTTGTCTTATAACAATTAAAGAGTGATCACTGAATTTGTGTTCAATGTATAACTGTTAATCACTCCTATATGCCATTACATTTTATTAGGTTAATGTTAAAATAAATACGTGTTGTAATCACAACCTCAAGCAAATCTTGTGGGAAAATTTAACCTAGGAGATATAATTGCCCCTGGAACCCAACTCGTTGATATTATAATATGCAAATATATACATATAAATTTCCGAGTTTAAATTTGTTGTTTAGCTGTGCTTATCGGGAGGACAGGTGCCATTCTTAAAAACTTTAGAAACATTGTGGAAATCGACTTATTAATAAAACCATCTACACGGCTTTGGGTCAGTCAATTATTAGCTATGATATATGTCTGGGAAGGCACATAAAATCGCTTCTTTTAACTGCAGAAAGGGCACAAAGATCTGTGGTTAATATATTATTTTTTTTGAAGCGTTTTCAGCATCATTTTCGGTATCAAGGTATTTTTATAAAGAAGCACAGGTGCTAACCTCTAAATTTTCTAATCTTTAATGGAAGATTTTTTTGTTTAAAACCACCTACTGTACGTACTAGCTTTGCAGGTATATTTGACATTATTATTTTTATTTTTTAACCAAGCAATTCCAAAGTACTGAGATATTTCTAAATACTCTGTATTTGGAGAAAAACATATTATTACAAAATGGTCACCATCCTTCATTAAGACATACGAGACGACTTAAGAATTGAGATAATAGTTTGATTTCACACTTCTGTAATTTTTTAATTATGTTCTCTTTATTACATTTAATATTATATTCCAAAACTTGAAAAGATTTTAATTGTATGTCTATGATCAAACACTTATTTTGTCACTTCCAATTCTTTGCAAAATAGTTCATATTTTATTTAATTTTTTTCACTTAATATTACTTTTCTAAAGGTGAAAAGATATTAGTTGTATGTAGGTATATATGATCAAAAACTTATTTTGTCACTATTTGCAAAAAGTTCATTATGATTATTTTACTCACTTATCACGTAATAAGGTATTTAGTTCACGCCACTTGTTTTTTTTTTTTTTTTAATTAAAATTGCACTTTGATTAATTAATCAAAAATATAAAATTACTCACGGTTTTCACCTCGTCGCCATGTAGAGTTCACTAAATTTGGTAATGTTAACACTTCACTATATCGGCTCGTTAACGCACACACCACGTCTGACCCGCACAGTGGTTGACACTCGACTGAACTCCCCTCCTACATTAGAGGGGCTTTTATGTCTTTGTCGCATCCCCACTCAGTGCCTGCGTAGTGTGCCCGCTTGAGACGATAAACTTGTCTACCCACAACTTTACACAATTTACCAGTACACTACAATTTTATTTTATTTTATTTTATTTTATTTCGATAACGTTACGATGGCTATTTATGGGAAAAATATTTATAACTGGAGATCCCCAAACACGCACACAACCACAGATGACGCGAGTGTACAACGAGGCCTGCACGCACACACGAATAATGAGGTTGTTATGCTTATTAACGTAACGTAACAAGACTAATAGGTATCTAGACGTATATATAATCAAAGAATGTGACATTATCGAGCAGGTGGTGTGAAAAAATTCAGAAACTGAAAATGGGATTATTATTTTTTAAAACAAAGGTTTGGAATTTGGAATGAACTTTTTTTCATAGGCAGACTGTTTATTATGTGCCAGTAACATAGTTTGGCTATTAAAACCTCATAACTAAATTATTACCAATAATGTAGAAAAAATCAAAACCACCCGTTTTTTTGCAAAGGAATGTATTTTCCTTACTTGTATAACCTGTCCGCTCCGCACGCGACATCGCGCGTGCGCGTTGCGCAACATTGAAAAACGTAAAACTTGTGAGCTCTGGGGGTCTAGTACGAGTTCCGATAGTTTACAAGCTCGATCAAACTGACAGTTTTTTCCCGTACATTTTACTAGTTGTTGATAGTTACCGCTAGGTGAAATTACACACTGAATTACACATCGGCTGAATTACGCCCTCGCCTGTGGCTCGGTTTATAAACTCACACTAGTATATTAATAGGTGGTACCTATATATGCAGTTTATATCTACACTACTTTATCTAAACTCATGAAATACCATTTTAACCCACCAAACTACAATACAGAACAGATAATAAAAAGGCGATCAATTAATTCAAATAACTCCTATGCTCATGCGTACAATTGCGTCCCACCAAAGACGAATATATCATGGCTAACTGGATTAGAATTAAACCCGCGGGCGTCTAGATCTGCTTAAAAATATATTGTAATAGAAAAAAAAATGTGCGTGCGTGGAGTCCCTCCGCGCGGAAGAAGTGAAACTTCATTCTCACTCTGTCTCTTTCTATTCAACCTCCCTGCGCAATGAAGTCAACGAAGTCACTCACTCACCCATTCACCCACTCACTCAGTGACGGTGTCACATGAGCGCTTTCATAACCTTGACAAATTTAACGCCTATCGCCTATCGTTTAACACCTATCATTAACGCTCATGAAGCTTGTCATCATCATCAGCCGGAAGACGTCCACTGCTGAACATAGGCCTCCCCCTTAGAACGCCACAATGAACGACAATTGGCTATTTGCATCCACCGGTTACCGGCGACGCGCACAATGTCGTCTGTCCACCTAGTGGGAGGCCTGCCAACGCTGCGTCTTCCGGTTCGTGGTCGCCACTCGAGAACCTTTCTTCCCCAACGGTTATCGGTTCTTCGAGCGATGTGGCCTGCCCATTGCCACTTCAACTTGCAGATTCTGAGAGCTATGTCGGTCGACCTTAGTTCTTCGGCGAATCTCCACATTTTGGATTCTGTCGCGCAAAGAAACTCCGAGCATAGCTCTCTCCATGGCTCGTTGTGTGACTCTGAACTTTTCTAAAAGGCCAGCCGTTAGAGACCACGTCTCAGTACCATATGTCATCACTGGCAACACACACTGGTTAAAAACCTTCGTCTTCAGGCACTGCGGTATTTTGGACGAGAAGATATCGCGTAGTTTCCCGAACGCTGCCCATCCGAGTTGGATTCTTCGGGCGACCTCTTTGTCAAAGTTGGACCGACCTCTAACTGGAGTTTGTCCTAGGTATACGTAGTGGTCAACAACTTCGAGTGTATCGTTCCCAACAACTACCGGTACGGGTGCAACATGGACATTAGACATGATCTTCGTCTTGTCCATGTTCATTTTAAGACCCACCTGTTGGGAAACGCTACTGAGGTCGCTGAGCATCGTATTGAGGTCCTCCATCGACTCTGCCATAATGACTATATCGTCGGCAAAACGAAGGTGAGTGATGTATTCGCCATTGATGTTGATGCCGAATCCGTACCAGTCTAAGAGCTTGAAAACGTCCTCCAATGCGTTTGAGAACAGTTTCGGAGAAATAACAAATATATATTTATTTCGAAGCTTATAGGTCAACTATATCTTCATGTTAACGCTTAACATCTGACGCATAACGCGTTAAATGATAACATTTTTGGAAGTCGCATAAGAAGTTTCACTTCAAAAAGTTATTTTTCGGCAGTTATTTTGTACAGACATGATACTATGTATGTACAAAATAACTTTGCCGAAAAATAAAAACTTTTTAACTTTTTAAAGAGGCACGTGAATAAAGGGCGTCAATAGATGGCCGAGTACTTACTAGTTTTAAGTTCATAACATTTTTATTATTACGATATGAGTGTAGATAAAGGTTATTTATTTTTTGCAATATCATGCTTATCATTGTAATCACTCGATATGAGTTTAAAGTTTTATAACGTTTATTATAAAAGTAGGATTGCCGAATACTAAAGGTCATAGGTTATTAAATGTATGGACAAATTTCATTTCAAATTTTGGACATATCCTGATTGTTTTTTAACAAGTCGTTATGTCATTTTGCTCATCAGAGGGTCTAGTACGAGTTCCGATAGTTTACGAGCTCGATCAAACTGTCAGTTTTCTCCATTGCATTCGCCCAATCATGACTTACGCGAGTGTAGTTCTCGCGCACGCCGCCCGCACCCGTATCGAGAGCCTCCAGGTTATCCAAAATCGTTTCCTCCGACGTGCCATCGGTGCCCCGTGGTACATGCGGAACGTAGATCTGCATTCCGATTTCAAGTTAGATCCCCTTCGTAAGTTCCTCTAAGAAGCGTCGAAACGCTACTTTGAATCCGCGTCCCGTCACGCGAACAGTTTAATCCGCGCCGCCGCCGATTACGCCCCTAGTCCTTCTGACTCGCGCCACAGACCACGGCACGTACTGCTCGACCCTCCTGACCCCATGACCGATGCCGGATGCGCCGAACCCTCCCCGACAACCGTATGCTACACTAGCTATCTCACCGGCGAGGCCGAAGGGTCGTACCGCGTACGTATGCGAGCTCAACGACGTGCATCCCAAAATCCCAATGCGAACAAATATTACCTATAGAGCATAAAACATACGTTGAAACGTTAAGTGTCAAGACAATGATAGTTACCGCTAGGGGCGCTGGTGTGTAATGTATGGTTTTTTTTTCTGGAATGATAGACGCTGTTGGCCGCAGATGGCCATTACAGCTTCACCGGACAATAGGAGGCGAGCGCTTAAAGCGCTCTAGCCTTAACGGAAGAAGTAGCGACGAGCTCAAGGGCACCGCAGGGAGGCACGGCTTCGGCTTGGGCTGTCGCTTAAGAGAGGGCTGAGTTTACCACCGGTTCACAACGCGCCCCCAATGAGAAGAACCGGCAAGAAACTCAGTGGGGTGAGCCCAAAAAAAACGGTAACTATCGTTGTCTTGACACTTAACGTTTCAACGTATGTTTTATGCTCTATAGGTAATATTTTTTCGCATTGGGATTTCTCATGTTTTTATATATTTTTAACTTTGTTTTTTTAGTAGGTAGGTACCTAATATTCAATATTATATAATGAATCACTTTGCTTAGTATAGGTACTATCGCGGACACGAACGGTGTATCAGTTTTCAATCAAAATCGTTTGAACGACGTTTCGTGCGCTTAACCCGTCGGTACGTATTTTAGGCCGGCTCGTGCAAGAGATAATCGTCCTAAAGGGTGGTACACCGCTTGTGACCGCTAGAGTACATTTATAATGTACTATATTATTATGTACATTTACTTTAGGCATTGATATAAACTTTAGGCTTCAATAAAAAAAGAAATTAAATTGCGCACATTTATTTAAAATACATAATATATTTGAGTAATTTTAAATAATATAGGTACTTAGCTAGTCTAATAGAAATACTAAAATAAACAAAATATAATATATTTTGCACAAACATATTATCTAACCATAGCGAAGTATCGTTTATATAATTAAATTTATACGGTGCACAGTACTATGATAACACGAATGCTCCAATTATATAAAAAAGTAACAAATATTTTAGTAACAATAATAGGTGAGTAATTCAAAATATATTCTCCGAATTATTTAATAAAATATTGTTTTCTTTTGTCATTATTAGACTAAGTTCTAAACATATATGCCCTAATAATTTATTCACAACAAATAAAACAAATGCGGATGAAGAAATTAATAATAAGTAATATGAATACTGTGCAATGTGTACTGAGATCATTTGTGAGCTAACCTATTTTAAAATATATAATCGATTCTATTTTTTAAATTAAATCTTATTTCTATCAACTATCATTCTAAAACCTATCTTTTGTAAGAATGTAGATTCATACAAAAGATAGATATTATTGAGAAATAGACACCACTACTCGTAAGTACAACGAAATTGCTAATTCAATACGTATCTTCACATAATTTCGCTCTGATAATTTTGAAATATTTGACAATTTGAAGCGTATATATAATAAAGCGTACCCAATAGTGGGACATAAACAAGGGCTGGTATTATTATTATTATATAATAATAATTATCAAACTTATTAAAAAGTACGAAAGGTACCTACACTTACCAATATAAATAACATTTGCAAATGTGCAATTAAATGAACTTAAATGTTAAATAAAATAACAATAAAGTATAACAGAATAGTAGTAAAAATTCATTTTTAATAAGAAATCCCATGACTATCAGAATAACTTGGCCACACGACATTGCATAGTGTATCATGGAACTCATTTTGCGGGCATGTGTTGTTTATAGCAAAAATCTATAGAATTTACCATTTAAAATGTTAGAGTAAAACACCGGAGTGTCAAATACAAATAGGTACCTACTGAGCAAAAGATTTTTGGAATACCGTGATTTTTTTACTCGATAAATGAAAAAATATGTATAAGGGCTAAGGGCCAGATTAGGTACATAAAATTCAAAAATATGACACTTATAACGTACTTTCAGACTTCATAAGCAATTATATTGTATTAGTTGTGAGTAAGGGCTCCCAACGCATACCTGCGAATTCGCATCGCATCGCAAATATCTGCGAGAAACAAATGAATTTTTGTATCGAAAACAGCGAATTCGCCCTTACTCACAACTAATACAATATAATTGCTTATGAAGTCTGAAAGTACGTTATAAGTGTCATATTTTTGAATTTTATGTACCTAATCTGGCAACTAACTTAGAAATCGAGAAATTTCAGTTTTGTCTATTAAACGGCCGTTTTTTGTTTATATCAAAGTAAAGGTCTTTTGTTTCTATCTTTATCTTAAAAAAAAATCAAATCCAAATCTCCTGGAGTCTAGAAGTTATCACTAATTACTAGTTTTTGGCATGTTAAGGTTTTTATCCGGCGAATTGTCGATTTTATATACTTGTATTATGGTTAATATTCCTTTACACAATTTCGGACCAAAGCATGACAGTTTGGACATTTTAAAACACTAAATACCGCCCAAATTTCAAAATTTTATCTCTAATCTAATACTTCTTCCTTTTTAAAGTCGGTTAATAAGGTAGTTAGTTTTTAAGAAAACTATACAGAAATAACATATCCGGAGATTTCTTTTTTTATTAGAATTATCATTCTTGTGTCTAAATTTGTCACTATAATGAAAGATGTCCAAATAACACAATCTAGAGATATCGACAAATGTAGTTATTTTATAACAAATAGAAGTGTGACCTTCATTTTGATATAAATAACTTTTCCCAAAATGGCAGATTTATTATGAGAAAAAATGAAAATTATGAAAACTATAATACTATATTTAAATATCTTCTTAGTACTTTCAGACTTCATAAGCTATTAATCACATCACACACGGTTATCTGATCCAGATTATAAAATAATTAAATAAAACTAGGCAGAGCCTGTACTATGGAAACCAGACAACTGATACTAATACTTATATATTTTTTTAAATACATACTTATATGTAAAACACCCAGACACTTGGTGGGAATCGAACCCACGATCTTTTGGTCAGCGGCCGGGGTGTCTAACCACTAGACCAACGGGTCCGCCATTATTTTATATTTGTATTAGTTTTCAGTATTTATATTTTTTTCATTTACCGAGTAGGTAAGTACATAAGTAGAAAAATCACGGAATTTCAAAAATATTTTTTTCACACCACCTGCTCGATAATGTTACATTATGTGTCATATAAACTTGACATAAAGTAGGTCATTATATCCCTCCTTCGGAGTCGCTGGACGCTCGGGGTGTGGGCCCCTTGAGCGTCCATTGAGTACGGCGGCGACTCCGAGGAGGACGGCGGCGGGGTTGCGACCCCCGTCCCCGTGAGCACCGTGACAGGTTCCCGGGGGGCTACAATGCGCCCCCCGGCGGCGGGCTCAAAGGCAAGGCACTGAGGGGCCCCTGGTGCAGATCCCACCGGAGAGCCCTGGGGCCCCCTCTCATGTGCCGATGCGACAGCCGCGGGGGTTTTAGTGGGTAAGAATCCCACATACCCCGGTCGAGCCCCACAGCTCCCGGGGATCTTTGGAAGATTTCCCCCGCGTCAAAAAAAAAAAAAAAAAAAAAAAAAAAAAAAAAAAAAAAAAAAAAAAAAAAAAGGTCATTATATCCCTATAGTCAAGCCGGGCAATAATGTTGTACTAAACTCCCTTGGGTAATAATGTGATTTGGTTTTTTTTTTGTCCTTTAGTTCTCCCTAATTGGGAAGGCAAAAGGTTCTAGCTCATACAGCCTCGTCATAAGTAATCTCGTAATAAATAAATTTGTAGCTAGGCTTAAGCCAATTCTTCATTAAATTGCTGTCATTTTCCATTCATGTTTTCAGGCCGAAGCCAATTCTTCATTAAAATGTAATTTGAATTACGAACGTCAAATATTTTTTTACCACGGATACTCTTTACAGTAGGTATACCACTCTCTTTAAGCAGAGACTTGCACGAAAAAATACATTTGAAAATCGAACCGAGCGCCAGGAGCCGAATTGGAGCCGAACCTTGTTCTAGGTTCTAGGAAAGAAAAAAATTATAAAAACAAGGCGCTAACGCTGTTGACATTATTTGGATTCTAGCAGTTTTGTATTTTATTGTCTCACCTCGCAGTAGGTGTGGGCGCGAACGCTGGTAATCGGTGTGTTGATTTTATTTTATTTCTAGCAGTAAGTAGGTATTTAATAATAATAATAAATACACTTCATTGTACCATTGAGATTTTACACCAAAAAATACATGTAAATTGAACAATACGTTGATTGTGTAAAAAGGTGGCCTTATCGCTAAAAAGCAATCTCTTCCAGATAACCTAAGCAATCTCTTCCTAGAATTTGTATTTCATTACCTCGCAGTAGGTGTGAAAAGTAGTATATTCTCCTCGGGGATAAAGGTGTCTTTGTCTTGGGCGAGCTTGAATCTCTCGCTGTACTCAGGATTCTAGTATTAACTCCCTCGCTTTGCTCGGGAGTTAACTCTATACTCCCTCGCTACGCTCGGGAGTTGCTAGAATCCTTCGTTATGCTCGCGATTCAATTTCACGCCCGTGACATAAGACACTGCTTTATCCCCTTGGTGCATAAACTACTATTTATTATCTATTTATAATTGACACTTTTGTGTTCTCAACTCATTTTAATTTTATAGATTTTTGCATTAAATAGTAAACAGTCCGCAAAATGGGTTCCATTATACGGCAGTGGTGAGTAGGCACATCGGAAAATAAATACTTTATAGGTGTCTTGGTTGTTGGCGAAGAGGAAGAAAATACATATAATCATGCATAAAAAATGTCTAATCGCAGTCATGTCACCAGCGATATGCTGCCCTGCTGCCCTATACATAATGCAAATCCTTGTGTCACACATAAAACATTAAATCCTCTTTGGTCACATATTTTCTTTCATACCATTATACTTACACTAAAACACCTAAAAATGGATACATATAATATATCTGTAAATTACTTGATAACAAAATTTCTGCTTTATTTCCTTAATTATTATTCTTAAGCAGATACTGATAGATCCGAAAAACATTATACAAAACAAAATTCATATTTTTTATCCTACAAGAGCGACGACCCTATCATCAGTAGCCCCATGAGTAATGGAAATTTTATATTAATATAATTTACGGTCATCGATCTATAATTTATTTTGCTCATCGATTTATTATGTGTACTAAGGCCCGAGTGCACCAACATTTAATCGTCCGTTGTCTATTTTTCACCACCATCATAACACCGGTTATCCATTATCTTAACCTAGCTCGACACCCCGGGTCACCGTTAAGGACTGTTAAGTAGTTAAATAGATAATCAATTCTGAAAAATAGATAACTGACGATTAAATGTTGGTGCTCTCTCGTGGTTGGTGGCCTAAATAGGTTTAAATGCTACGACTTGAAAAATGGTTATGACAATAAGAATCAAAGTGCGCGTGTGTCGTTATTTCGAATTATCTGCAATTGCTTTGAACCTTATTCTGTAGTACTTGTTTTATTTTTAGATAAACTAAGTTGTTTTATTAAATTCTCATGTACTATCGCGGACACGAACGCTGTACCAGTTTTCAATCAAAATAGTTTGAACGACGTTACGTGCGCATACCCCGTCCGCATGTAATTCGGGCGATTATCGTCCTAAAGGTGATACACCGTTTGTGACCGCGAGAGTACATTATACATGCTGTTATAGCTTGTACATCATATTTAGGGTGTCATTTTGTTCGTGATTATTAATCTAGTATAAATTATACATAGATCGATGTTTACACTAGATTCATTATCACAAACAAAATGACACCCAAAATAAGGTAGGTAGCAATTGCATAAACATAAGCATTAAAATATAAAACTTACATTCATTTAAATATAAAACTTAAATACATTAAACTAAGGTTCTAAGCATATGCAGATAATTTAAAATAACTCTAAATAACGACACGCTTGAATTCTTATTTTTTAAATCTTTTTTGGACAAACTCAATGGTTAGTACCTACAAATATTATGTCGATAGGTGAAAATTACAGATTGGACATTTGGTAACAAACAAATTGGTTAATGAAACTGATAAGGAGAGACTGTGTAACGACAGGATAGTGTCGATTTGATTTACACAACTCTAAAGGCAATTTCGTCATTTAAATGTCAAAAAACTGATATTGTACTGATAATCCCAGTGTGTAAAATTAGGTGGTCAGATTAGACAGAAATGAGTCACGGAGGACCCTGCTGGGCACAACAATTAATCCTGGGCTAGGAGGGAGGAGGATATTATTAAGTCACTAGCTGACCCGCGCAGCTCCGCCCGCGCTCTATTTACGTTAACTAGTTACTTGCCCTCCGAAGAACGGAGACGCTTAATTCAAATGGCATTAAACGGTCACCAATCTACGTAATGACGCTGCTTAACCTGATCGATTGTCACATATTGATAACAACTGTCTATGAGTGTCACCTTATTTTTAATGGTATTAGATGCTTTCGCGTCGAACCGGAACCGGACGTTCAGTCACTATTTCAACAACAACCCATCTATGTAATGACCTTGCCTAACGTGCCAAACATTAATAAAAACTGTCTATGAGTATTTCCTTATTATTATTTATTATAATAAAAAAAATATTAAATCGGACCAAGTAAACATTTTGACTGTAATCCCTCTCCCAAGAAAACCGTGCTGGATTACGGGATAAAAAGTATCCTTTGTCCTACCTCGTAGTATTAACTCCAGTCATGCCAAGTTTCATTGGAATCAATTCAGTAGTTTCAGCGTGATGCGCGGCCATGATGCAGAAAAAAAAATAGTATTGGCTTTAGTATAGAATGCCGTCCAAATATAAATCTTCAATGTACAGAGGACCTGTTACAGTTTTATTATAAGTATAGATTTACTTATTTATGAACCAAATTTTATATTTAACATAATATAGTGTATTTCATATATTAATATTTATCTACAATACCTTTCTTGATCAAACAGTATCTATTAATCTAGATATAATAAAGTTTTCAAAAGCAAAAGCCGTCGGAAAAGTAAGATATTATTTAAGTTCTCGTAAAATGGTACCTGCCATAAAAATGACATTAATGTCTACATACATATAATATTGATACACATTTATATGGCAACAAAACCTTATATTGGCAAACTTAAAACGACTTAAAATTTATTATAAATATAAGTACATAATATACAAACAAACCGAAACCCTACACCTACCTATTCTGTATATGAGCCACTTAAAATTATAAAACTCAAACATGTGAACTCTGTTAAAAAAGTACATTAATTTGACAGGTGGTTTACTATAAGTTGTTCTAGGTATTCCATACTTCCTTCGGAGTCGCTGGACGCTCGGGGTGTGGGCCCTTTGAGCGTCCATTGAGTACGGCGGCGACTCCGAGGAGGACGGCGGCGGGGTTGCGACCCCCGTCCCCGTGAGTACCGTGTCAGGTTCTCGGGGGGCTACAATGCGCCCCCCGGCGGCGGGCTCAAAGGCAAGGCACTGAGGGGCCCCTGGTGCAGATCCCACCGGAGAGCCCTGGGGTCCCCCCTCTCATGTGCCGATGCGACAGCCGCGGGGGTTTTAATGGGTAAGAATCCCACATACCCCGGTCGAACCCCACAGCTCCCGGGGATCTTTAGAAGATTTCCCCCGCGTCAAAAAAAAAAAAGGTATTCCATACTTCCAATTATTGTTAAATTTATGCCCACTTCCAATTAAAGTTTCAACTTATGAAACAATTTACATTTTAAAAACAGATGTCAAAACAGTTATTGTGTGGTTCAAAAATAATAGATATTCAGTCTATAAACTAAAATATCGTTATTTGAGAATTTGTACACATGTATATTTTATGAACGAAGTCAATAACTTGTATATTATATCATTACTTTGCTATAAAAAAAGGAAATAAATTACCTTTGAAACGACAATTTTCTCCAAATCAAAACGAAAGAATGGAATGGAAAGATGATCCATTCATATGAAGCGACATTACGTGTTCCCAGAATGCGGCCATTCTATATCTTACTACAAATTCGAAGCAAGCGCGTTTAAGTATATCGCAGGTATCGTAAAAGACTAACAGTAGACTTATGGTAGTTATCAGCAGAACAAGAATTAGCAATTCCCGGATCTATAAAAAACAATACCTACTGTGAACTCGTGCTATACAATATTGAGGCAATCAAAAAAAAAATACTCTACAGTGGACATTACAGAGCTTAGTTATAATTTATAATGTACAACTTATTGAAGATTACTGGTAGCGCTTGAAAAGTGTACCTAACGTTATGCGACTTAATTAACGCACAACTGCCACTTACAAAATGACAAGCCACAACAAATAAAAATAAAAAATATCGGAGCCTAGTTGGTATGGGGGGCAGTTTAACTAATTTGGACTACTTTCGAGTACTGTGCATGGACAATTGATTTTATACGTATACTTACCATGTACAGTGCACTAACGTACTTACAATTACGTAAGTAGTCGCCGCTAATATAAAATGCTTTGAGCAGTTAATACGCCTCGTAAAGCAGGTTAACCAAAAACATCGACAATGATGCAGATATCTGGATTTTGATAATAGTACTTAATTAATATAATAAAAATTGCAGATATTAATTTCTAAATTCTAATTCATAGTGGGAGTATTTATTGAGCTATATCTATGTTGGTGGTTTTATCACCGAAGGTAGGTTCATCCTTCAAAAAGGTCCCGGAGCGCTCCATCATGGGTATATCCGTGGGCGGCGTCATGCCATCGCGATGGTGTCTACTCACGTGCGTGGTCTTGTGATTCTTTGAAGTGTTGCTGCTTTTATTGCAGTCCTTGACTACTTTTGGAACCATTTTGGCGGAGCTGGACTTAGTCGCATTCATCAACGAGCCGGGGAGCTTCCGCTCAGCAGACTTTCTGCCGGCAGCCGACTTGCTGCCCGTCTGATCGCACATTGGCGACTCCCGTACAGTCTTATAATCTATATTTTTGAGTTTACAAGTTTGGTTCAAATAAACTGGTATCTTTGTTTTCAATTTATTACCGTTACTTAATGGTCTCTTATTACCGTCACATTTGGATATGATCGCTGTAATATAACAATAAAAATGTAGTAATATGACCACATAACAAAATAAGCAGCATGCATATGAAGTTCTAGTTGTTGAGTTAGTAGATTCAGGTAAGAGAAAATTAATTAGTCACAATTTTAATTTTGCTGAACGTCTACAAAGGCCGAATTAATGATACATTTCAATAATTATATGTTTCAGTAGTCAGAAAAACATTTACTATGCATAGAGGTACTAGAAAAAAAAAAGAATACAACAGCCTTACGGTAACGACATAAATAGATACTCACACTCGATGGATGTTTTCATGGAGTGTTTCGTTTTTGTGTATGTGGCGTACTTGTTGCTGGATTGCGACTCGCTGAGCGAGTCTGTGGAGGGCTCGGCGGTGCGCGGCCGCGAGCCGCGAGCCTGGCCGTCGAGCGACGTGCTCTGCGCGTCGGTATCTGTTTGCCGCAGTTTCAGAGCATTCGTCTTGTGGTTCCGAACCTGGATGGGGCTCGAATTTCGCGATGACTCAGTTGACGAATCCGTTTTGGTTAACAGTTTTTTCAACACAGGATTTTTTGTTTCCTTGCACGGCCTGGGTTCCAAGTACCTCGGCTTCGTGTTCTCGAAACTCGGCGCGCGTACCGCAACCGACGTTTTATTCAATTTGTCTTGTGAATTGGTTTTTTTACATTTGTTAAATTTGGCGCGCTCCTCTTGCGCCTTGGTCGTTCGGACTTTGGGCGGGATCATGGGCTGCGATTTTTTAAAGTCACGGAGGTCATTGTTGCTCTGCAGCCTGTCGATAGATCCGAGCGGAACCACCGGTTTCGGGGCATACGGTACAAACGAAGCTCGAACGTGGGCTATGTCAACGCTCCGCGTCGTCAATGAATTACTCGATCGACTGGGCTTACGGTGATAAGTACTCTTATTTTTTCTATCCTGAAGAGGCATAGAAGGTGCCGAGTGTGCAGTATGCGCGTCGATACAGCCGAGCTCGCGTAGCCTTTTACGTTGATCGAACGGCAAGTCCTTGAACGCCTGCGTGACGACGACGCGAGGGGTGGACCGAACCAGGGCACCCTCACACTGGAGGCGCCAACTGCCAGCGAACGAGTACAGCAGATTGTTATGGGTGGTGGGTTTTGTTTCAGCGCCGTTCGTAATTAAGTCGGGTTTTAAGTAATGGTGACTGCGTATGTCTTTGATGAGGGACGAGAGGAAGTTGTAAGCGCGGCAGGCCTCGTCCGGGGGCGCCCAGTCTATCGCGGCGGTTATACACTCGTCGAGGGCCTGGCGGGCGGGGGACGGGCCGTCCGCGGGCAGCGGAGCTATTGCATGCAGCACCGCCACGAGCTTGGCGGCCGCGAAGTGCGCAGCAGCGTTTATTAACCGCCGACACATGCGCGCCACGCTCTCCGCCCATCTACTGTTCTGTAGAGACGCCACTGCCGATATAAAACACACATGTTTTATACATTAATTTAAGAATAGAAACAATTATATAGCATAGAAGCGTGCAGAATAAATTCCCATTTATTTTTTGCAAGAACTTGGCATGGAGAGTGATGAAAAATACGCCATACTTATTTCTATGTTCACTGTAGCTAACTCATTTAAGGGAAACATGCTTGGGACAAGTAAACAACTCACCAGTAATGCCGCACCCATACACAGTATCAACTAAGTTGTCGACGGTTAAATTCACAATGTGGTATTGGTAACACTTGTCCAATAGGTCCGTGGGCAGCGTGGCAAACGCCTTGGTTGGCCACACCCTAGAGAAATTCTTCGTTATCCATTTAAGACATTTATGATACAAGTCATCCAGTCCATACACTGACGACAATGGAAAGCATTCCAGCACTCCGACGATGCAAACCGCACAAGGCTAGAACGAAGTGACTATATTAGTCAAACATCATCAATGGAGAACTTGCATAAAAATTATAATGCTAAATTATTAAATTTAAACATTTAGAAAAACGGTTTCCTTTGATCGGTGCCCATGAATTGATATTGGCTATTTTGAGTGCGATCAAACGTGGATTAAATTAGTTATAAAAAGAGCATTACTAAAAAGTTTATTCTAAAATTATTCGTTCTTTTACGAAATATTTTAACAAGTTACGAAAATTGAAACATAATTTAGAACGCCCATTAGGGAAGAGTGACTTCGTAATCCACTATCGTACAAAACGGAAGGAATTTATGAAAACTTTGAACTACAAAAATTCACAAATAATTAAAAATTGGAGAAAGGCTTTATAAAAGCAGATTCTTGAAACTTTTTTTTTTTGCGGTGAAACCTTCAATAGGTGGAACCCCTGGAGCTGTGGGGCCGACCGGGGTATGTGTCAGTGTCATAAAAACGCAACAGAATGACATCACCTTACTTCAGTGAGCGTTTTCGCGCAAAGGTAGAAAAGAATTTTTTTTATTTTAATTTATTTGTGCATATTTTTCATTTATGGTTTTTGGTATCTCGACTTAAAATATATAGCCTAAAATCTTTATTATACACTAAAAAACAAAAATTGTGCAAGTTCCCCTTTTAAATAAATAATTATTTTACAGCAATTCAAATGTACCTTATGGAAGTGGTGACAATATTTTGCTTTGAGCGTGAACATAATGGCTTCTTTTAGCCCTTCCAAGCCAAGCATATCAGCTATCGTCGCGAGTTCTACGATACTAACAGAATCCGGTATTGTCGCTAAGCCAGAATAAATATGACACAACGCAAAATACACCACGTTGTACGAAAATCTGAAAGAAAATTAGTGACAGTAAATATTATTACATACTTATGTACATAATATTAAATTAGGTAGTAGCTTTTCTTTTTAATATGCATCGATATACTATACCAACTAGATTAGCTGTCACGAACAAAATGACATCGAAAATGTGGTCGCGGTTACATTTATTTACACAACTATACACGTAGCTAGAAATTGTAGAAAATAGTTTTAAATAATTCGGAACGTCGGACTAATAGCAGCCTTCACATGTAGTAATAAAGTCTAATTCTGTATGCATCGGAGACAAAGAAAAATCAATAAAACCGCCAAAATTATACGACAAAAAGTTGTTGTTTTGACTGTACTCATTTAAAAGAAAATCTTAACCACTATAAAATAAGGTTCAAAACGGGTGTGTTTCCATTGTGTGTGTACTGACTTACAAACTTATCCGTGCTGGTGGCAAAAATGAGAACTAACTTTATTATTATGGTAATGACGTGTAGTTTAACAGTTTCGTATAGACAGTGGCGACACGCCTATCGGCAACATTAATTTTGTCAGTCTCTAGCGGAGAAAATATCAAATAAATAATTTTTATTTCGTATTATAATGATATCTTACTTATATTTATTATTTAAACTAGTAGTAATAAGAAAACGAAACGAAAAAAAATTTCCCCATCTGCAATTTTAGTGTTACGATAAGTATTATATTATTTGGACAGTTTATAAACGCGCAATAAGGAATTTCGATACATCCTGTTGTCGGCTCGTACTAATTTGAAATAAGCGCTTGACTGCAATCCCACCTGATGGAAAGCGGCGAACCAATCGAGGATGGTAAAACACATTAGCATATTAAAAGCCCACTCTAGTCTTGAAGACACCCACATTATAATCGGGCGGGAAAACCGACGCACGCAGGCAAACTGTTCCAGGCCTTAGCTGTCCATATTATAAATGAAGAAGCAAACCGCTTAGTCTGGACTGAAGGCACGTTCACCACATAAGGGTGTGTACGTGCCGTGCGTCTCGTCGTCGTGCCGATGATGGAGGGGGGATGGTGGAATCAAGTCATGCAATTCCTGCGCACACTGTCCAAAATGCATCCTGTAGAATACCGAGAGGCTACTCTGCGCCTGAGCTCTAGGCTTTGTAAATTGGCCGCTACTAACCCTGCGTCACCAATATACACCTCATATCGTAATATTCAAATTATTAACGTAAAACCAGTACTCTAATGACAAACTTTATTCACATGCCTGCACTGCATTCCTTAACACATGCACAGATTATTCAGTAATACGTTACTGTATAACCTGTGCATGTGTTCTAGCTAGGGCTAGAAGTGCAATGCTCCCACCGTCTGATTGTAGAATCTACATATTGTGTAATGTAATATTTTAGTTATAAATTATTTTATTCTCATGTACCTATTACAATCCCATTTAGTTGAAATAAAGAATATTATATATTATTATAAAAAACGTATGGACAACTTTAATTCAAAATTTTGGATAAATCCCGATTCTTTATTAATAAATTATTGATGTCATTTTACTCATACCTAGTTTCTATATCTGTTCATTTTTTGCAATATCCCTATGATTAACAATAAAATCCGCTGTTGACACTTAACATATTCCTGTATATAGTCAATTGATAATTTAAAAACTCACGGCGGTAGCACTATCACATTTCCCAAACTTTCGACCCACCCGCCGCTCAGAATACCCGCGAAGTACTGGCATCTGTCAAACACATAAAAAAGTTATATAACTATTAAGTAAAAGTACTTATATTTTAATTTCTAAAAGTTACCTTGATGATAAAATGCATTTGTGAGCTTTAAACCGCTTCCCAGATACTTCCACGATCACGTCAGGTGCTATTTCCTCTAGGAACATCCTAAGCAAGTCCTGACCGAGCCGCGAAGTACAATTTTCGATGAGACTTGAAGTCTGACTGTCTGTGGTACTATTACCTGCAAAATATTCGTAAAATTACGTCCAACATAGCTAGCTAGCAGCAGGCCTAACAAGTTACCTCGAGCCTTGACAGATATTTATGTGTGAAGTATAAAATAATTGTAAAGACAAAAATGTCATAACTGTATAAAAATCACTACTTTATGTAGAAAATGCTATATTGACGACATACTCATGGCGACCTATCAACAGAACGTTCGCCTAACAGTAAGTGACTCGCCTGCCCCTGGACACGTGCATTGCACTGCCGGTCGTCACTTCAGATATTAGTTAATTCTCTTGAGCACCGTTATCTTTCATTTCTACAACTACAGTGCCCTTTACACAGAAACATTAATTTATAAAGTGCTGCTTCGCGGTGGAATATCTGACACATCTGGATGGTCTCTTGCACTAGGGGGCCGGTTAAAAGTAATAAGATATCGACACTATCAATTGACAATTTAAAAAGTACATCACAATAATTCTTACCAAAACCAGAGCGACAAATGCTGCTCTGCATGCTACTGACTTCGGAAATATCTGAAGCTTGCTCTTCAGCGTCGCCCAAGGTAGAGGTGGTGCCAAGTCTTAATGGTGAACGTGTTCTACTGGATAATGATCCCGGCATGCTTCTACTAAATTCGTTTTTTAAGTGAGGAAACAGTCTATTCAAACTTAAAGCATTTTCTGAATGAAAAGAACTAATAACTTCAATCGACCTCGAATTAGCTGAAATTGGTTGTTCGCTCCAGTTGTTTTCTGGTATTGATCGAGTCATCCTCACATCAATTTCCTTTGTCTCGCTTGCTAGAGTTAACTCTGATTTTTGCACTGGTTTATCTAAATCAGATAATTTTACAAAAAGATCGCTCGAATGAGGATCAGTGACCATACATTCCTCCTGAATAACGGCCCTAGTCAACTGTGATACTTTATCACCAGAGCTCTGTAGTCGTGATGGCTTATTGTTGTTTGACTGCATTTCCTTTTTGCCGAACTCACTTGTAGAATCGTCTGGAAGATTTAGTTTTATGTCATGCTTCTCTGGAATCCCAATAATTTCTGAAATACTTATGTTCGGATCGTTACACAACGATTCATATTTTTCGAAAATAGTAACACTCTGATTACCAATGTCTACATTTTTGGAATTATCTGTGTCGTTTAAAGTATTTGTTTGCGCTTTGCAGTTCCTCATTGTTGGCTTATTTTCAGTATTAGTTCCATGTTTTCTTGAATTTATGGAGGTCGACAATCTTACAGGCATATCTTTCAATGTAGTCTTCTCGCTTAAATCTATATACATGGAGAATATGTTTTTCTTTTTTTCACTAGCGCTGTCTTCAGAATTCTTTGAAGATATATTAATAGAGTCATCTGTTGCCGGTTCGATAGACATGTCGACTACCCAGGCAGAAGAAGAAGATGCCTTGGTTTTTTCGTGGTTACTATCAACTGTCGGTGACACGTAAGCACCGGATACAATGGGCACATTTTCTAACTTCCACTTTGGTAGTGGACTATTTTCATGACTACTGCCAATGAGTGGTAGATGATCTTCTACTGATACACCTCCTGACAATATAGGTGGCGAAATATTTTCTTTGCTTTTTCTTGCTTTTATACAATTATTTGTGCCTATTTCAAGACTTTTGCTGCCCTCTGATTCATACTGTTTAAATGTTTTTAAGGACATAATTGAATTATTTGGTGTGCTTGACGTAAAAAGAGTACTGGCTCGCAGAAGCCTATCTTTATCCAATTCATAATTCTGACATTCATCAGGTTCGACATCTTTATCTATCTCTACATGGGCCACACTTTCAAAAGCATTGGTGCATAGAGAATCTTCAGTAATCGGTGTCATTTCAAATATTGTGGGGGACAAATCCTTTTGTATCGAATCTGGATCTTTCTTATCAGCTTGTTCCAAGGAATCTTCGTTATCATTCCCTTCTGACCAATCGTTTGGACTTATATCTAATTTGACAGTGGAGCATGGTACAGGTTGACTCGGTGCCGGTAATATATCAAATTTTACAGTATCTAAATTTTCTTTATTAATTTGAAGTTTGATGACTTCTTCAGTTTCGTCGGCTAAACTAGCCGCATCTATGAAACAAGAGGTGGATTTAACAGTAGACTTATTGTGCAAAATCGGCGATATTCGACTAGATCCTTCGTGAGGTTTAACTACAGCATTCTCGTCTAAACAATATTGACGTTCATTTACTAAAAACTTTTCACAAACGTCTTTGTTTGCAAATTTTGGTGGATAGACAGATTCCCAAGAACCAGTTTCAGATGATAGTGAAGAAGATTCCATTATAACAATTTCTTCATTTTGCCTTTGCTTTTCTTCTTTTAAGGATTTCCCACTCATTTGTTTTACTATATTTTTATTAGAATTTTGTGCATAATCCTTTTCGGCAGACGTACCACCTTGAATGTGTTTTTTCGCATCTGATGGGCTAGGCATAGATGTTGCCGAATTACTTGCATCATCCGTTACTAAATCATGCAGGGTACTTTCAGATAAAGAAACATCAGTTAACGTGACGTCTTTATGGCTGCTGATACTTCCCAGCATTGCTGTAGTTTCCAAGCCAGAGTCTGATAGTGTAAAAATGTTTTCCATTTTGGCAGTGTTAATCCCAACATTTATTTGCTGTATATGACAAGACGAATTGACACCTGGTGAGAAAGTGTACGCAGCAGACAAATAATCTGAAGAAGAACTAGGTTCGTCTGTAATTAAACTGTCGGGCGAATAAGCAGGATCTTGTTCTTTGCCTGTACTTAAGTCACAGTTATTCTTTACAATATTAGAGCCATATGTGATATTTCCTTTAATATTAGTAGAATTCTGACTAGTAATAATATTATTCACTTCTTTTTCTTCAATTGGTGTAGAGCTATCTTTAAAACAATTTTTATTTAAAATATCACAACTGTTGGAATGTTTAACTGTTTTGGACGAATGACTAGAAATAAGAGACAGTGAAGTGGGCTTACTGCACAGAGCAGGGTTCGGATTATTTTCAGTTTGAGATTTTATTATAGATTGAAATGCATTCGAAAGAACGTCTTGTTCGTTGAGTTCTTTTTCTAACAAATTCCCCTCTATAGGGACCAATGCATAATATTCCTTCGTTAACTCTGTGCTTGGACTTGCAGTAATATTTTTTCGATAGCCCGTTTCTACATACGGACTAACACACTTTGGAGTTAGAAAAACTTCAGGCTCCTCTAAATCTTTAGTTTTGCTAGAGTTAGCAGTTTCAATTATATTTAAATCGATGTACTGAATTATTTCTTCCTCTTGATGTTTAATGTTGCATTCTGTGTAAGCATCGCTGCAATAAAACCGGAGTATACATAAATCTATTGTTTCAAATAGTATTTCAAACTTTATATTGACATTTTTAAACATATTTTGTGAATGATTACCATCTAATTGCACTTATAAAGGTACGGTAATGAAATAAGCCCCCAAATATATTTTTATATTGTATCTAAATGATTGATTCTTTGTGTATGACTGCAATTACCGTATTATTAGTTAATAATTATAATACTATTTATAGATGACCTCTTTACAATGACTGAATAAGAACGTACAAACAGTCACTCACACATAAGGTATAGAGTAAGTATTATTATAAATTAAAATATACAAACCTGACTGCGACATCATCGTTACACGGATGTAAACTTAAATAAAAATATTTTATCTCATCAACTAGTTATGGGTCATACAAAACGAACCAATTACTTAATTCAAAACCAGGACTTCCAAGTACGAGTCGCCTAAAATATCAGGGTCAAAAACCAGGACTCTCAAATACTTGCCAGTATTTTATGTACGCACGGACTAAGTACATACATACAAGTAAATACGTCCGTCTCAGTATGTCACACTTCGTACTCGGATTAAAGTATTACGTGTATGTACAAACTACAAATAGAAATTATACCTACAAATAAACATTATACAAATATAACTTTATGTCAATAGAATTAAAGTTGAAAGTTCACAGACGTAAAAACGAGTGCGCACCGCTCGCGTCTTCGTCGGCGTCTTGTCTCGTATGCCTACTAACACTCCTAAGTAAGAAAGTGCGTGCGTACGTAAAATACATACTATACTAGCAAGCATGGCGCGGGGCTCACGGCTGCCGAAGCATCACGCCCGAGCCGCCGGGCGCCCTCCCGCTCGACACAAGTAAAGATACTTTTAAGATACTTGCAAGTATTTTGGCCCGTACCAGGGCTGCGTACTTGGAAGCAACAACCTGGTTTTAGATAGATCACATCCTAAAATAACAGATAATATTTTGCGCAGTGATAGCAGGATAGAATATGTCCTTAACAACCCCTTGTATGGACTTACTAGACACGGAACGACAATTGGCTATTTGCATCCACAAGTTTCCTGTGATTCGCAAAAAGTAGACGGTGCACCTAGTGAAAAGCCCGCCTACGCTGCGTCGGTTCGTGATCGACACTTGAGAACCTTTCTTCCCCATCAGTTATCGGTTCTTCGAGGAGTGTGTTTGTAAATTTAACTTGCTGATTTTGAGAGCTACATAAATGTCGTTGACCTTCTCCATAGCTCGTTGTGATTCTGAGCTTCTCAAAAAGGCCAGCAGTTGAGGACCACATCTCAAGCGCCGTCCTATTGCCATCGCTCGTGCGATGATGCGATGCGATTTCATCGTGCGATGAAACCGCTCGCACGATAAGAAATCGTGTGTCCTATTTTAGTGCGATGCGACCGATGCGATCACTTTCGAAATAGCTCTTAACAGTGATGTACAGTTTCTCCTGTCCAGAAATATTTGTGTTCTCGTATTGGAATGACGTGTAAGGTCCGCCAACCCGCACTTGGCCAGCCTAGTGGTGGACTATGGCCTAATCCCTTTCATCTTGAGGGCCTCCCCATGCCCAACAGTAGGACATAAACAAGGCCTGATATATTTTTTAATGGAATACATTTGTTCGCGCGTGCGCCGTTAGGATATTCAGTACTGAACAGCATTCGGTCGCATCGCATGATCGCACGACCTTCAATAGGACATTCATTTGTTACCAGTATGATTGAACCTTCGATCATGTTTGAACGCACGGTCGCACGATCATTTACGTCGGACGCAACGCATCACCGCGCGAACGATGGCAGTAGGACAGCGCCTCTGTGTCACGTCATCACTTTAATGGACTGCGCAACTATTATTGTTTTATAATGGTAAAATTAATGTACTTAATTAAAGGAGAGAAATATTTACTATAAATATATTTATTATAAATACATATATCATCTAAAATACTTTAGGCGGAAATTAAATTGACCATCCATTATTCTGCAGATCCATTCCATTTTCAATTTCTTAACAAATATGATATTTGCTTATTTGGGTTTTTACAATTTATTGAAAATATAATCACTAGCAATATTTAAGTATTACTAAGCTGTACTGATGTGTAACTATTAGTGAAACTTAATGGATAAAGGTAAGATTATTTAATATTATAGACGAAAATAACACGACCTACCAAAATTTGCACATTTAATTTTGTTTTCACAGTCGGCAACAGTTGTTACATCTTGAAATCAGCCAATCAGTAAGTAGAAGTAGCCCTTCAACATCAAACTACGTTAAAAAAGCAAAAAAAAAATATTATACAGAAAAGCAAAATAAAATACAAGCATATAATCGGTAAAACAACGTCTATCATACCTTATAAAAGAATATATTTCATCGAATGTATTGCGCCCAATATTCACATGCAAAATTGTCTGTAGCTTATGATAAAACTTATGAGTACGTGCTTTTAAAATACATGAATGAGTTAGAAGCTTTAGTTTCCCACACACCACCTCAAGGTCAGAATAAATAGATTCGTCAAAAATCCTGCAACAACATAATACACATAAATCTAGCAACAGTTGGCTTGAGTAGGGTTTGCAAGTACTTATTATGCATATACTATAATTTACTATAAAAATTGGACACATTTCCCAACACTGGGCAACTAAGTACTCAAATTGTCATAAAATAAAAGAAAAGAGGGTCCTTAGCTAAGTCGCCATTCTCCAATATTGAACGCTATAGGGAATAAAATTATGCGTATAACATCTCTCCGCTCACGTAAAGAGATATGTCATTCCCATACATTTGTTTTCTTCTCTAGTGTTCAATATTGGAGAATGGCAACTTGGCTAAGGTCTTTGATCTAATAATACTTTGTCCGCCTTGGGTTTTTAACGTCTTAGATCTTCGTCTTGATGATACGGTTGGTACCTAATAATAACGGAGAAATCACCTGGCAACATCTTCCTCGAGCTGTCTCTGGAGGAGCAGCTCCAAGTGGGACTCCTCGTTACAAGCCGAATACTCCTCTGCCGGCTCCGACTCCGGCTTAAATTTCAAGCGAGCGCCCGGCATCAAGCATCTCTTACGCCTAAGAATAATAGATAAAAAACTTGTTATTACTTTACTGTATTGCTATCACAGAACACAATATACCCATCATGTGTATTATACTTAGATTGTGCTTTCTTGCAACTCACTACGGTTTAAACTGTCCATTATTCAACTAATTTACTAATGAAAATAATTAAGGTAACGGACCCTGGATAAAAACAACTTTACTAAATTCACACGGAAGCCGTTATTGTTTTCAAAGGACCTACACATAAAAAATTAACTGATCGATTCAGTATCGCAAGCACATACTTACATATATTATTTTAGCATGAAATAATTCATTTATGTAGGTACCTATATAAACAAACATTTTTAATTTGTATATTACTACTACTACGCACCTTTTTGTCTATTATTATATAGATTACTAGCTGACCCGCGCAGCTCCACCCGCGCTTTTATTATATTTTGCTCGTCTCTCTTTCCCTCCCACTTCGGTCCTCGTGACACTCCCCCTCTCCCTCTCCCCGTTGTCCCTTCTCTGAACCCAACTTGCTCCACCTAACTCCCCCGATCCCTCACCCCCTCCTCAAATCCCCTCTCAGTCTCTCTCCTCTCTTGCACCCTCCTCTCGTTCTATATATTCTCGTCAATCATGTTATCAGCGGCATAAAATATACTTTATGACCTATACTTAGACCTACCCGATATGCACACAAAATTTCATACATATCGATCGGTTCACGCATCTAGTTAATGAGCTTGTCTTATGTTGCTTAACCTTAACCTAGCGGCATGAAATATACTTTACGACCTATTCTCAGACCTACCCGATATGCACACAAAATTTCATACAAATTGGTTCACCCATCTATTTAATGAGCTTGTCTTATGTTGCTTAACCTTAACCTAGCGGCATGAAATATACTTTACGACCTATTCTCAGACCTACCCGATATGCACACAAAATTTCATACAAATTGGTTCACCCATCTATTTAATGACCTTGCCTTATGTTGCTTAACCTTAACCTAGCGGTATGAAATATACTTTATGACCTATTCTTAGACCTACCCGATATGCGCACAAAATTTTATATTAATCGTTTCACCCATCAATTTAATGACCTTACCTAACGTTGCTTAACCTTAACCTACCGGGATAAAAAGTCCTATGTCCTATGTCCGTCTCCTGGTTCTAAGCTACCTCCCCACCAATTTTCAGCCGAATCGGATAGGCCGTTCTTGAGTTATAAAAGTTCTATAGTGATTGTATGTCCAATTCCGCCGATAGATGGCGCTGTTCATAATGTAAATCACGCTAACATTGTAAATTACTGTCTAATTATATTCTATAATGAAAATTCTTAGTAGAGGTGTAAAAGTAACGAAAAAATCACGTACCCGTATGTATTCGTTACTATAAATTTAGTACTCGTTACTATCGTATCGTTACTCGTTACTTTCGTTTATTTCATACTATTACATAAAATTTATGAAATTTTAGTGGCAATATTTTATGAAAACATTTTTTCACAAGTATATACTTTTTTTTGTACTGCATACTCTGTTAAAGAAAACTTTGTTTTGAATATTTGAAATTTTGACACCATAATGCGCGCACATCGGTCATTGAAACAGCGTATGTAACCATGATACGAAACATGCGAGTAACGAAAAGTATTCGTGAGTAACGTTTCGTTACTCGGTACTAGATGGCGTACCCGTTACTTAGTAACGAATACATACGGTTTGCTACAGCTCTAATTCTTAGTGTTTCGCATCTTTTATTGTTGCGACTGTGATACCTATACACTACCTGGACTTGGGGAGTTTCATTAAAATTTCATGAACTGGCTTTTAAATAAAATGAAATGTTATTTTTCCCTTGACTATTTCTTTCCTAATGTAGTTTGGACTCACTCAGGAATTACAGATTTTAACTTTTCAAAGATATAATGTCATATTGCTATCAGCAAAGTACTTAGAACAATACAGAAATCTAATGAAAATTTCCTGGGTGTACCGGAACGGCTTACCCCTTACAAAAATTGACCCTTCGCTACTGCCATATCTTATGCAAACTAAATGTCTGCTCAGTCCCTATTGTATATAGCGTAATAATACATATCTTAATGATTAACTGATCAGTCTATAATTACCCTATTCACATACAAAGGAAATTACGTGGTAATATGTGCAAGTAATGTTTCACTGCTTAGCCCCTATGAAACATAGCGTGATGTTTTATATACCAATTTATACCCCTACTTCTACACAACACATCAGTGAAAGTCCTATCAAAATCCATCCACGGGTTTTCGAATGATGCCTGGACAAACAGAACGACAGACAGACAGACAGACAGACAGACAATAGTTCCAAAAAAAATTGTTTTGGCCTCTATGTCGATAGTATAGTATCCCCACATAGAAATTTTGGAAAAATATTCAATGTACAGAAAAAGTGCTCTTTGAGTTTTATTATAGTACTAGCTGACCCACGCAGCTCCGCCCGCGCTGTTTTTACGTTAACTAAACTTTCCATAATACATTCGCATAGAATACAAAACTTCCTTTTTTAAAGTCGGTTAAAAACTTGGACCCACTTTGTACATGCCCTCCGAAAGCACGGAGACGTTTAGTTCAAATGGCGTTAAACGGTCACCCATCTATTTAATGACCTTAGCTAACGTTGCTTAACCTGATCGATTTCCAAAAATTGTTAACAACTGTCTATGAGTGTTCCCTTACAAATATTTATTATAATTATAAAAAAATGATAAAATCGGACCAAGCGTATAACCAAGTACCCATTTTGACTTTAATCCCCTCTCCCAAAAGAACCGTGCTAGATTAAGGGATAAAAAGTATCCTATGTCCTACCTCGTAGTAAGATCTCAAATCATGCCAAGTTTCGTTTCAATCCATCCAGTAGTTTCGGCGTGATGCTCAGCCGAGATACAGACAGACAGACAGACAGACAGACAGACAGACAGACAAAAATTAAAAAAAGTACATTTTCGGCCTCAGTATCGGTTATAGAATGCCCTCCAAATATAATTTTCAAAATATCTTCAATGTACAGAATTGGACCTGTTACAGTTTTATTATAAGTATAGATAGATAGATAAGTAAGTAAGTCTCTTAAACAGTAAAGGATAAAAAATGGTTATTGTGGGTTACCCCTGAGATAAACATATACCATCGCGGAATTTTTTGTAGATTTTGTTAAAGTTTACAATCTTGTAGTACATTCTTTTGATCTATCTCGTAGGGTTCAGCCAACGTTTGCAATGTAAGCGCAAAAAAGTGTGTTTTTTTACGACATCACATTAGAAACCTCTAAAATTATCAGTGTTTCTATACTATATTATGCATGTATTATACATATAAACCTTTCTTAAGAAACACTCAATCTATTAACAAAAACCGGATCAAAATCCGTTCCGTAGTTTTATAGATCTAAGCATACATAGGGACAGACAGACAGCGGGAGCGACTTTGTTTTATAATATGTATAGATTCATGGCATAATGTCTGTGAGATGCCGCTTTGGGGGCTAAACAAGACAATACGAAATTAACATAATCTGCCGCAGCGCTGACATGAGGAGTTTTGTATAGTAGGTTGATATATCCTTTTAGTGACATTTATAACACTTGTCAGTGAGTGCCCCGAACCAAGCTTCATCGCAAAACTTGTGCCCCTCAACCCCTCTACTGTGTCATTCAGACCGATTCCCAGTGAATCTTTCCCAGTTACGATGATGGATGTTACAAGCCACCATGTCACATCTATATATATTTAAATTCAAAGTGTTGTGCATGAGCCCAAAAAGGTTTCTGAGTAAAAAGAGCGCGAGCGGAGCTGCGCGGGTCAACTAGTAAAAATATAAAATAAAGCGGTACTGACATACGGCGGTTGCAGACAACCCAGGTGCCCCATGCTTTTACACTTAAATATATTGCTTAAGGCCTTAATAACTCTGAACGACCTTGAGCATTCGAGCCCGCGGAACCCCGCCGCCGACGTCAACGCCATCTAGCAATTTCACTCGGTACTGCTTACACAAAGTCTAAATTTGTCCGAAGAATATGAAAATGCAGAGAGAACAATCATTTTAAGTAGGATATTGCCTATTATTGTATCGCATCACTGAGTCTTATCATGTACACACGATTTAAAGCGTTTTTAATTCCAATGGACGGTTTGCTGCTGGAGCTTACAGTAGGCTATCGTGCAAGTGTCTGTGCTTGATGTGTTTTTTTTATATGCACAGTTTAAGTAATTTAAATTGTGTAATATTCAACCTAGTGGTAGTATGTCTTTATTCAACCTAGTGATGAGAATAGCAAGATGTTCGCCTGATGGTAAGCGAAACGTCTGCCTATAAACAACTGTTATTCTCTTGAGCCCATTAATTTCACCAGCTACAGTGCCATTCACACCGGAACAAGGCAATCTTTACACTATATGATTTTTAACACTGCGATTGTACATTTCTACCGGATAGTCTCTTGCACAAGGGACCTACTATCCTACTAACAACATAGTTTTACAGAGTAATTAGTAGTATTATTAAAATAAAGTATAGTAGATTTTGTAGTGTGTGTATTTGGGAGCGTTTAGTATGAGTGAGCTGAGCATGAACCTATGTCTAAAGAACGTATGAGAATACATGATATGCAATGCAATTCCGATTGTTTGTTATAGATATTTATGATTCATACAGATCGGATAAAATAATTTGGAGGAACATAAACGATATGGAAGAATTTAACTGGTGAAAACCATAAAATCGACATCTTCCGTTATACCTACTCTAACGAATATGAACCGATTTCAATGAGTTTCTTTATTTGTGAGACTAATCTACTACAATGGTATCATACCAAGTTCATCACGACGATTTATGAATGAAAAAATACTAATAAATTATTTAAAAAAAATAACCCGACCGATTGTAACCGATGGATGCAAATAGCCAATTGTCGTTCATTGTGGCGTTCTAAGGGGGAGGCCTTTGTTCAGCAGTGGACGTCTTCCGGCTGATGATGATGATGAACCCGACCAGTATACAGGTCACTAAAAAATATAAAATTATTTGGTGCTAAATTTATACAGTAGGTATGTACGCTCGCGGTCACGAACGGTGTACCACCTTTAGGACGAGAATCGCTTGCACGAGCCGGCCCGAAATACGTGCGGACGAGATAATCACACATAATGTTTGTCAAACGATTTTGATTGAATACTCCGTCCGCGATTGTACGTACAACTAACACCAACTTTAATCATATTTAAAATACTTTATACTTTTTAGTGTGCTGTCTATTGAAGTGCTGTTTTTGTTTTTTTTTTATTGTTTTTTTATGTTCTATTCAAAGGCTAATTGAAACCCCCGACCAAAACGAGGGGAGTTATAACTTTGACACCTATGTCTGACTGGAAGTGTGTCTCTCTGTATGGCTGGCTGTGGCATAGTAGAGCTCCAACCAGTGGATGGATTCGAATGCGGTTTTTTTAAAGCTAGTTTAAGCGAGATGGTTCTTAACTATGTTACATGAAAATCGGTCCAGCTGTTAGAAGACCATCAGCTCTTTTCCGAGTCGAGGTAGGGATATTTCGTATATAGACATCTTTCATTATTTCTATAAGTCCAAAAGATCTGAAATTTAGTACATATATAAATCCGATAATAGTAAATAAAATGGTAACCTTCACCAGGGTCTGATGATGATCAGCAAGAAGGTGGAAATAGGATCTAGGCCCCAATAAACGAAGACTCATTCAGTTTGGGCTCGTGGGATAGTTCTCAACGAGTAGTTGCTAGATGAATGGAATTCAGGGTCTGATGATGGAGCAGGAAGGTGGTCACAGGATCTCTGCACCAATAAACGTAGACCTACTGTGTTTAGGCTCGTTGGGCTGGTCTCGATGAGTAGTTGCTAGAAAATGATGATCAGGGTCTGATGATGGACCAGGAAGATGGCCAAAGGATCTCTGCACAAATAAACGTAGACCCACCGAATTTGGGCTCGTCAGATATGTCTCGACGAGTAGTTGCTAGAAAAACGGTGATCATTGTCTGATGATGGAGCAGGTTGGTGGTCACGGAATCTCTGTATCAATAACCGCATTTGGGCTCGTTGCGTACGTCTCTACGAGTAGCTGCTAGAAAAATGGTGATCAGGGTCTGACGATGGAGCAAGAATGTGGTCACGGTATCTCTGCACGAATAAACGTAGACCCACCGAATTGGGGTTCCTTGGGTAGGTATCACGAGTAGTTGCTAGAAAATGGTGATCTTTAGATGGGGTCTGATGATAGAGCAGGAAGGTGGTCAAAGGATGAGGTGACGGGCCCGTTGGTCTAGTGGTTAGACTCCCTGGCAGCTACTCGATGAGTTGTGGGTTCGATTCCCCCACGAAGTGTCTGGGTGTTATTTATCTATTTAAGTATGTATTTACAAAAAAAAAGTATTAATATCTGTTGTCTGGTTTCCATAGTACAGGCTCTGCCTAGTTTGGTATCGGATAACTGTGTGTGGATTGTCCCAAGATATTATTGATATTATTATAAAGGATCTCTGCACCAAAAAACGTATACCTACCGAGTTTGGGCTCGTTAGTTATGTCTCGACGAGTAGTTGCTAGAAAAATGGTGACGAGGGTCTGATGATGAAGCAGGAAGGTAGTCACGGGATCTCTGCACCAATAAACGCAGACGCATTGGATAGGTTGCTATGAGTAGTAGGTAGAAAAATAATGATAAGAGTCTGGAGATGGGAGCAAGCAGGACGGTGGTAACAGAAACTCTGCTCCATAAAATGTAGGATCCATCGAATTGTAAATCGATGGTTAAATCTTGCCGAGTAATTACTAGACAGACACCAATTAGAGTAATGGCGCAGGAAAGTCATTTTAAGAGTTCGTTCACCCATGTCGGGGTTTATTAAAAAAGTTTAATTTATACTTTAGCCTGAATTAAGTATACACATACATACTACAAAGTCTAGTTAGGTACTTAACAATAACAATAAAAATATAAAACATTAAAGTAATGAATTTTATCTATACTCATATCGTAATATTTAAATTATGAATGCAAAACTAGTAAGTACTCTAATGACACACTTTATACACATGCAACTCCGTTCTAAAAACATTTTATTTTTTTATACACAAAAAAATGGGCTGCTGAGGGGCAAGACCGAAAAAAGTGTAACACTGTAACAATGAAAAACGACACCAAAACTGTTAGTTATTTAAAAAGCTGCCTAATGTTTATACAGATTCAAACGGACTTGAACTGTATGTCAACGTATTAAAGTCTCAATTTTCTTATAAATATAGACATGGGTGGTTTGATTATTGCATTACAGCTCTCGACTTGCTCTCCTAATAGTATATTTGTTTCTGGCGACGGTACTATATTATGTATAATTGGCTCAGTGGTATATGAGCTTAACTAGGGTAAAAACGTGATGTTAGACGTGGGTACAAATCCTAGCAATTCATTTGCTTTAGTGTCTTTTTTATCATCCAGCAGCCGAAACGTACACTGCTGATCATAGGCCTCTACCTTAGAAGGGAGGGGTTGCCATTATCATCACGCTTGGCAGGCGGCTTGGGGATCACAGTATAGGTGGCAGGTAATCCAATAAAAAGACTGCTGCCACTAGTTCTAGTTTTCTTCTAGTTTTTCCTTAGTCGCCTTTTACGGACACCCAACGAGAGGAGATGGGTAGGTGCTATTCTTACCCGGACACCCCACGGGGATCTTTTTTATATTTTACTATTCTCATTATTTATATCATAAATTGTTACAAAAGGAACATTTTAAGCATCTTTATTTTATAATTTTAATATTTAAATACCCTTTATCTACACTCATATCGTAATATTCAAATTATAAACTCAAAACTAGTACTCTAATGACACATTTTATACATAATGCCTCTTTACAAACATCAAAAAGTTTTTTACGGTACACGTGTATCGTAAAAAAAACGTTTGATCAAAACGATGCCGTAAAATCTGCTTAAAAATATATTGTAATAGAGAAACTTTTCTATATCAAAATATTTTTAAGCCAATCTAGTAGGCCGCAATGTCATCTAGTAGTCCGCGATCTAATCCAGCAGGCCACGATACATTCATCGGGAGGGTGGGACCCAGTTGTACGCATGCACTATGGAGTTATTTGAATGAATTGAGTGCCATAATATTATAGACTGGAATAGAATTTTATTCCACACAGATTACATACTATTTGGTACAACAAATTTAACTATAGTATAGAAAGTACGTTGTCTGTGTGAAACAGAGCCCTCTGTCTGTATTATATGTTTTGTAATGTAGTTTGGCGGTATAAAATTGTATTTCATGAGTTTAGATAAAGTAATGTTTGAAACTGCACATAATTAAGCATTAAAACACTCGTGTTTTAATAACTCCTATTGTGCAGCAGTTTCTAATACTTACTATTAACCAATTATAATAAATAATCATGTCTGATTATTATACATGCAAGTATGTATCATCAAGCAGAGAATAAAAGAAGTCGGTTAATAATCACAAATTGACTTTTTTCATAGACTTTGGAAGTTGTATATCGCAGATATCTTCAAATTATAAAATGTCAAATTATTCAAAAATGGTTGATATTTGCAAATGATCTCTCCTACAAACCCTTAACGGATTGCTGTGATATTTACCAGTAACCCTGTATATACAGAATTCTAGATAATATGAATAGAACATTAAATATAGAACACAAAAATATTATGAACAAAAGATATATTATATACTAGCTGACTCGCGCAGCGCCTCCCGAGCTCTTTTACGTTAGCTAATTTTTAATAGCATACATTTGCGTTGAATACATCCTCCTTTTTTACTTGCCCTCCGAAGCACGGAGACGCTTACTTCAAGTTGCATTAAACGGTCACCCATCTATGTATTGACCTTGCCTAACGTTGCTTAACCTGATCGATTGCCAAACATTGATAACGACTGTCAATGATGGGCTTCTAATTTTTTTATAGTATTAGATACATTTGTGTTGAATACATAACCTACTTTTTTAAAGTCGGTTAAAAACTGGGACCCACTTTTTATTGCCTTCCGAAGCACTGAGACGCTTACTTCAAATGGCATTAAACGGTCACCCATCTATGTTATGACCTTCCCTAACGTTGCTTAACCTTATCGATTGCCACACATTGATAACAACTGTCTATGAGTGGCTCCTTATTTTTAATAGTATTAGATACATTCGCGTCGAATACATAACCTTCATTTTTATAGTCGGTTAAAAACTGGTACCCACTTTTTACTTGCCCTCCGAAGCACTGAGACGCTTACTTCAAAAGGCACTAAACGGTCACCCATCTATGTTATGACCTTGCCTAACGTTGCTTAACCTGAACGATTGCCAAACATTGATAACAACTGTCTATGACGGGCTTCTCATTTTTTTATAGTAATAATAATAATAATATCCTGGGATAATTCACACACGGTCATCTGATCCCAAACTAGGCAGAGCCTGTATTATGGAAACCAGACAACTGATACTAATACATATATACTTTTTTTTGTAAATACATACTTATATAGATATAACACCCAGACACTTGGTGGGAATCGAACCCACGACCTGTTGGGTAGCAGACAGGGTCACTAACCACTAGACCAACGGGCCCGTCAAAATCAAAAAAAAAAGTCAGTATTAAATAAATTTGTGTTAAATACATAACCTCCTTTTTAAAAGTCGGTTAATAACTGAGACTCACTTTTTACTTGCCCTCCAAATCACGGAGACACTTAATTCAAATGGCATTAAACGGTCACCCATCTATGGAATGACCTTGCCTAACGTTGCTTAACCTGATCGATTGCCACATATTGGATAACAACTATGAGTTTCTCTTTATTATTAATAGTACCTATTAAATACATTCGCGTCGAATACATAACCTCCTTTTTTAATTTTAAAGTCGGTTAAAAACTGGGACCCTCTCCCAAGGGAACCGTGATGAATTACGGTATTTAAGACCGTTCCGAATTCACAAACCGACGTCACCCACCGGCGGCCCCAATGCCAATGCATTGGTATAGTTTTCTTAGTCTTTGCGTACTTAAAAAGTTAATTTATTTCCAAAAAAATATTTACCGTTACTAATGTATAGATATTAACTAAACTAAGTACTTCTATTAATTTCAATATTTATAAATGCGCATAAACTCTTTAAAAAATTAAACGAGTTAAACAATATTGCTCCAACACCGACGTGCAGTCCTCCCTCGACAACGCCGCGAAGCGGACTGAATCAGAGCTCGGCGCAGGCATACTTGCGCAGATGTATTAAATTTTGGGAAAAATAGATATTTCTCTAGTAAAATACGGAATAAAAATAAATCTTTCAAGTAAAGACATTCGTATTTTCAAGACCTTTTTTCCTGTGTAAACGCCAACACCATAGCTTGAGCGGTTTTAGAGAACATTTGCAAATTATGACATAAATAGGTCCTTTTTAGATCTTTTTTTCCTAAAAAGTGGTTACCAAAAATAAATTTTTATTCAAGTAAACGTATTTATCGAAACTTTAACTAACGTTTTATATTTTTTCTATACAGATTAAATTAACAGTTTTTGTGAACATTTAACTTAAAATAACAAGAATTCAGGCATTTCACCGTTATTAGCGCCTTAATTACAAACACGGGGCAGAAAGAAAGTGCGGGTTCCATAATTTATTTATTGCTTTTTAGTGCAGTATACTCGTACCTTATAAAAGCGAAACTATTCATTTACTTTACACTTTTTAGTCTTAGAAATATTAGTTTAAAATACGGATAAACTTAGCATTATTTACTTATTTGTAGCTTGAATCGTAGGCAGGTTGTTGCAAAAATCATTTCACTAGAGTGGATATTAGGCGTAGGTATCGCAATGAGTTTGCGAAGTTTAATAAAGCACTACGTATTTACCTTTAAACGGTCAAAAGTATGCTAAAAACCAATAGCTTCACAAGTAGAATTCAAGGGTTCCGTTACCAACCTTCCGGGTCGATCAACAGGTCCACGTTAATATGCAAAGTGAATAAACTCTTTAAGACAAACCAAACGAGCCCAAACTCGATAGGTTTACTAGTTGCTGTTCGAGGGTACCGTCACCTACCTAAGAAGTCTATTATCAGGTCCATTTATATAGGCAAAGTGAGTAGAACTCTTTAATTCAAGTCAAATGAGCCCAAACGCGATAGCTTTACTAATAGCCATTAAAGAGTTCAGTCACCCACTTTCCAGTTACATCATCAGATCCTCATTATTGGGCAAAGTGAATAGAACTCTTTATAACCGATAAAATGAGTCCAAACTCGATGAGTTTACTAGTAGCCATCCAATGGTTCCCTTATCCACCTCTGAGTTCTATCATTAGATCAGCTCGAAGATACCATAAAATTGTATAGCCACGGGTCCTTGACACATATGCAAAATTTCAACGATTTGAACGTGTAAAAGTGAGTGAAAATTAAGTCGCAATATTTCAATACCATCACCATACATTAAAAAAAAGCTAATAAAAGCGTGTTAAAAATGAACCCATAAATATTTCTTTTTCTTTTATTTTCTTTTTAATGGGTGTCAAAATTATAAAGTAATACTGCTAAATTAAGTGGGATATCATATTATTTTGGTTTATGTTACGTAGTTTTTGGCTTATAATCAAAAATGTCAAAAAGAACCATTCCCCTATCCCGTTATCCCAGAACTTTGTGATTGGAAAAATGTGAAATAATTATATGTAATAACTGTCTATCTATATTATACAGGAAAAATGAGGAAAAACGATAGAAGTTTCTTTCTAAGTGGAAAAGTCCACAAATTAAGAAAAAGTTTAACCGCAAATTTCCAGATAATTTACCGGATCTCGATATATCTCGTCACGTGACTGAGCGAAGATCGCAATCGGTTCATAACGATTTTATTTCTTCATTCGCTAACGCTATCTATTCCACAGGGAATAGACTATAATTTGTCACGTAATTTTTCTATGTCATGTCTTTCTCATACATTTTTATACTTTCTATTACATATTAACATTTGTAAAATGTTACATTGTCTAGGCCCTCTGGTTACTATAGAAGGGAATTGTAAAGGGAGCCAATACGTAATATTGAGTGGCCAATCATGTCGATACGACTGGACCTCAACGACAAGACATTGCAGTGTATGAGAATATTGAAACTGTTCTTGACTACTTACGCCCAACGGACCATCTAGCTTGTGGTGATGTTAACTGAACACACTTCTATTATAATTATAACCTAAATAACTTTGTAAGTCCAACAAGAAAATACAAACCTCATGTTTTATAAAATTGTAAAACAATTAAAATGTGGAACATATACTTATATGTGAATCTATAGAAGGAAACAACAAAACAAACTAATTCGGAATGCTCATTGCGTATCTATTGTGTTGACTATGTGACATCAGACAGCCCACTTGTGGCATACAATTAACGGGTCTGGTCTGATGATATTATTACAAAACATAAATATTGGAAATGGAGAAAAAATATTATATAATAATAACTTTCATAAGTTATAATGGTGCGACTCACTGGTACGTGTCATAAAGTCATAACTAGGGACCGGATTTATATGTAAATACATATTTTTAATTTCAATACTTTTTGCTCAGTATGTTGTTTTCTTCACGAATCATGACAATTGGAATGAGAAAATGCAATTTTTATTTTCCATATTTTGGCATATTTCAATGATAAGTCCATATTTTTACAAAAATGAATACATTTCTGTAAAAAGGGTATCAAATATATGTATACGAAACAAAGTACTTACGATAAGCGTAGGTAAATTTAAAAAAAACATACGGGGTAGGAACAATTTGCGAATGAGCAAAATATTTCTTTCAGAAAGACCTTAACATTCATTCATCCATTTGTTAGGAAGCTTCGATGCCACATACAGACACACAGAGAGACATAAGCGTACAAACTTATACATTCCTTTTGTATATTGCGGGTTATAAAACATGAGATCCGTGGACTGCAAAACGCAAATACTGAAAAGAACTGCCATATTCTTGAAAATTATGGTTATTTTTAACTCCATATTTTTCCATATTTTCACATATTTTCGCTGTTTAGTCCATATATGTAGGTACATATTTTGGAATTTTAAAACATATAAATCCGGTCCCTAGTCATAACCATAAAAATTTACTTGTTGCAAAATATTGTAAAAGATTTTTAGTCTTCCTAACGACGTCAGTGTGTGTGAAGTAACAGCTCAGACAAGGTGCGCAGGTTCGAACCCCGGCTCGCAAATCTGATTTCTTTAATGCGAATCGTCTTTGTGCGATTGTTACTAGCTTTCGAATTTCGTTTGAAGTCTGCCAACTCGCACTTGGCTAGTGAGGTGGACTATGGCCTAAGGACCTTTATCTTGAGAGGAGGCCCGTGACAAACTGATTTTTATGTCTAAAACCGGAATACTGCCCCGAAAGGATTTTTTAAGTACTTGTAGTAGGATGTAGAGGTAGTAGTAGGATTTTTTAAGTAGTTTGGAAACTGATAATACTGTTTTAGTTTGCTCAAATGTGTATGATGCATGGCAGGATTTTAGGAACAAGACGGAAAATGCTATTAAATTGCATGTACTTTTAAAACAAATTAAAAGGAAATGTAACCTTCATAAACCTTGGATTAGTCAACATATTATGCAGATGCTAAGGGAAAAGAAAAATTCATGGGAGATACATATATATAGCTGAAAAATCAGACGACCACTATAACGCAAACTAAACAATAAAATTGTATCAGCTGTGAGAATTGCAAGAAATTTTTTTGAGGAGGGTGTAGTTGACAGAGGAAGTTATGTACCTACGGGATCAGCTTTCATCGAAAGTGCCAGTTCCACTCACGTTGAGAAAGGAACACACGCAAGAAGTAACATCCGACGGCTCAGAAAATGCCTCCTTGTTGCAAAACAATTTGAAAAATCTTATGTGGGTAAGGAAACCGCCTAACATGCAAATTCCTGATGTGAATGTTCCAAGAGTACTAAATTGAGATTATCACTTTCACACACCTGAGCTGGTCACCAAGGCTATTCAATGCTTTGACGACAATACATCTATAGGGCCGAATGAGATACCTGCTATTTTACTAAAAAATAAAATCCAAGTCCCTTGCTCCCCCATTAGCTCACATTATGACATTGTCATTTATCGAAAATCGTTTACACTCAGACTGGAAAGAAGCTAATGTCACACCCATTTAAAAAAAGGGGATAATTTGTTGGTGGTGGCAAATTATAGACCTATAAGTTTAACTTGTATAGCCTGCAAGACAAGGGAAATAAAATATTGCAACTCAACTATGAGAGTTTATCACTAGAGAACACATAATCATTGATGAGCAACATGGTTTTGTTCAAAAAAGGTCTACTGTGACAAACTTACACAGCAGAGCTGCTGTGTAGATAAATGGACAAAGAACTGGAACGAAAGAATTCCAACTGACGTAATATACCTGGATTTCGAAAAAGCTTTTGATCCTGTTCCAATAAAAAGGCTTATATAAAAAATGGAACAGTTTGGAATTCGTGGAAACCTGGACTTTTGACAGGAAGAAAATTTCGGAGTTGGTGAACATCTTGGACCAACACTGTTTGTAATATGTATTCTTATATATTAATAAATTTAAAACATGTTATTCAATCCAAAATGTTTTTGTTCGCCGACAACACTAAAATCATAGTCAATTCGCTAATCAGTCATAACATTACACAAGAAGATTTAAATAATATTCTGCAATGGACAAATACAAAAAAATGCACAGTTCCACATATTGGTAACAACAATCCTAAGTATATTACATAGGACCTCAAAAATTAGTCTGTGTCGTCTCAAAGTAACCAGGGTATTACAGTAACAGGAAATGTTAAATGGGAAGAGCATATAATAAAAATAACTAAAAAGGCTAATTTGCTCTTATGCATCATTTAATTTCAGAAGTGGAGTTAATTTATACTAGGAAATAAAATGTAATTTATTGATTTCTATAAAATTTGATATGGTTACATAATGGTATTTTTAATTGTTTTTAAATTAACACAATTTGAATCAGTAGCACACCACCCATGGATGTATTGTCACTTCATTTGAACTTTATTGAATAATCACATCAAAACAATCGAAAATTCTATTATGTGTAAGTTATGTGTGGAGTATATTTCACTAGTATAAATTCTAACAAAAGATATTATATTAAAACGCAAATATATTTATAAACATAATGATGACAGCTTAGGCATTCGGGTTTGTTGACAAACTCTAGTCATAGAATGTTCTTCACATATTTTCTAATCAAAACATTCCTCATCTATCATACCAGCCAGACTGAATGAAGGATTGCAAACCTCATTCTAACACTAATTAGCACAACTTGAATTAGTAGCACACCACCCACGGAAGCATTGACAGTGTCACTTCGTATAGAGGTGAACTTCTCCCGGGGACCCGCCAATATGTTCTTCGCGCGGAGCCTTCGGCCCAACAGACGACTGGCCCCAATATCCCTATTCAATCGCCCTATCCCCTGGACTAGAAAGGTTAAGTACCTGGGAGTCACCTTGGACTCCGCCATGACTTTCGGCCAGCACATTAGGTCCGTCCGCAATCGAGCGGCTTTCGTATTAGGTCGCCTGTACCCCCCCTTCTCTGCAAGCGGAGTAAAATGTCGCTTAGAAATAAGTTGACATTATACAAAGCTTGCATATCATGACTTACGCGAGTGTAGTTTTCGCGCATGCCGCCCGCACCCATATCGATAGCCTCCAGGTAATCCAGAATCGTTTCCTCCGACGTGCCGTCGGTACCCCGTGGTACATGCGGAACGTAGATCTGCATTCCGATTTCAAGTTAGATCCCCTTCGTAAATTCCTCAAAGAAGCGTCGAAACGCTACTTTGAATCCGCGTCCCGTCACGCGAACAGTTTAATCCGCGCCGCCGCCGATTACGCCCCTAGTCCTTCTGACTCGCGCCGCAGACCACGGCACGTACTGCTCGACCCTCCTGACCCCATGACGGTCCTATTGGACCGGGATGCGCCGAACCCTCCCCGACAACCATATGCTACACTAGCTATCAGACACCGGTCTCGCCGGCGAGGCCGAAGGGTCGTACGTATGCGACCTCAACGACGTGCATCACCCCACTGAGTTTCTTGCCGGTTCTTCTCAGTGGGGGCGCGTTGTGAACCGTTGGTAAACTCTGCCCTCTCTTAAGCGACAGCCCAAGCTGAGGCCGTGCCTCCCTGAGGTGCCCTTGAGCTCGTCGCTACTTCTGCCGTAAAGGCTAGAGCACTTCAAGCGCTTGCCTCCTATTGTCCGGTGAAGCTGTAATGGCCATCTGCGGCCAACAGCGTCTAACATTCACATAAAAAAAAAAAGTGTCACTTCGTTTGAATTTTATTGAATAATCGCATCAAAACAATCAAAAATACTATTATGTAAATTATTCAAACCAATTTTCTAGAAATCAACAAATAACATTTCATTTCTTAGTATTAATTACTTCTGTGCCAGTTTTAATTGTTAATTGCTTAGTAGGTTACATATATCTATTACTTTACTCATTGTGTGCTACTGATTCAAGTTTTTTCTGTCACTTTCGGATCGCCTGTAACCTATCTGCCTTTTTTTTCTTTATAATATCAATACCTATATAAAATCTCAGTAATAACTTTGTTTTAAAAAGCCCAATAAAAATTATGAATAAAATTAAAAAATCACATCAACAATATTATTTTACTATAGAAAAAAAAACTAATTACAAACAATATACACACCTGCTTATTTTTGTTAAAAAAGATAACATACCAAATTTTGGAGAGGTTAAGTGTAAAACTGGTACCTATTTTGTTATATATGTTTTAGGTTTGTTATAAAATACATACCCAAAAACAGGGAGTATTTGGGGTTTTACAGATATAAGATCCCGTCTAACATTAGAAGTAGAACTAGGTAAGTATTAAATTGATCAGAAGACGGTTTTCTGGTATCAGAAAGTACCTATAATCACATTATTTCACGACTTATGTCTTTGAAAACGCTTGCGCAGTATTTACTATGTGCATATATCGTTTCATTATTAAATTATTGTTAATCTGCGGAAAATTGTGCGTACTATAATTAGGGATGACGTGATTTTAAATCCAAATGTTAAAAAATGTAGATACTCACGGTAAGAGAGTACGAACACTTTACCGTACATGAATCACATACCAGTATGATTCTTCTATATTTTTCTGAGCAACGATGTCGTAATTAAGCACGGCCACAAATTTATCTCGAATGCAACATGGTTACAACAGAAAAACTGAAAACTATATGTAAACAATCGGCTTTTCAAGAAAGGTCAATCGATAACTTTGCGCTCGTTTGCGATTTTCAATAAATCCTACCACAGATTCAGTATGTCCATTGTCCAACTGTCCAACTCGTTCATTTGACAATACGGTGTTACCAGGTGTAACAATTACGGTGTCTATAGTATAAAGACCAATCTATTATACATGAAGCTATTATATGTTGTAATGTACCTAATATTGATATCTATAATACGCTGTTATTGAAGTGAAACTTCGCGACTTCCAAAAATGTTATCAAATAACGCGTTAAGCGTTAAATGATAGGTGATAGGCGTTAAGTGATAGGTGTTAAACGATAGGCGATAGGCGTTAAATTTGTTAAGGTTATGAAAGCGCTCATGTGACGCCGTCACTGAGTGAGTGGGTGAGTTGGGGTGAGTTGGGGTGAGTTGGGGTGAGTTGGGGTGAGTTGGGGTGAGTTGGGGTGAGTTGGGGTGAGTTGGGGTGAGTTGGGGAGAGTTGGGGAGAGTTGGGGTGAGTTGGGGTGAGTTGGGTGAGTTGGTGTGAGTTGGGGGGAGTTGGGGTGAGTTGGGGTGAGTTGGGGTGAGTTGAGTGAGTTGGGGTGAGTTGGGGTGAGTTAGTGTGTGTGTGTGTGTGTGTGTGTGTGTGTGTGAGTGAGTGAGTGAGTGAGGGACCGACTCCGCCGACTCCGCCGACTCCGTCTACTCCGTCTACTCCGTCTACTCCGCCTACTCCGCCGACTCCGCCGACTCCGCCGACTCCGCCGACTCCGCCGACTCAGCCGACTCAGCCGACTCCGCCAACTCCGCCGACTCCACCGACTCCGCCGACTCAGCCGACTCCACCGACTCCGCCGATTATTTTTTATTATTATTTTAACATTACTTTATCATTATTTTATCATTACTTTATCATTATTTTATTATTATTTTAACACTATTTTATCATTATTTTAACACTATTTTGTCATTATTTTAACATTACTTTAACATTATTTTATCATTATTTTAACACTATTTTAACACTATTTTAACTCTATTTTATCATTATTTTAACACTATTTTAACACTTTTTTATCATTATATTAACACGTTTTTATCATTATATTAACACTATTTTATCATTATTTTATCATTATTTTAACACTATTTTATCAATACACACTATCATTACTTTCAGCGGGACTCTGAGCGCGACTGAAGTGTACGTTCAGTGTTGTTCAGTGTCATTCAGTGTCGTTCAGTATCGTTCAGTCGCGGGGAGGGGGAATAGAAAGAGACAGAGCGAGAGCGAAGTTTAACGTCTTCCGCGCGGAAGGACTCCACGCACGCACATTTTTAGGGTTCCATACCTAAAAGGTAAAAAAAGTAACCCTTATGGTCTGACTTCGTCTGTCTGTCTGTCTGTCTGTCACACACCTATATATTTCAGGAAACACTGATGCATCATAGTAGTCTGTGCACTGATGCTATCAATTTGAAACTAAAAATAGTTTTAGATTTTAATCACCCAACCCTATATAGCAAATGAAAAATATATTTCTTTTCCTTTACTTTTTTGAAGTGAAACTTCTTATGCGACTTCCAAAAATATTATCAAATAACGCGTCAAGCGTTAAATGATAGGTGATAGGCGATAGGCGTTAAGTGATAGGTGTTAAACGATAGGCGATAGGCGTAAATTTGTTAAGGTTATGAAAGCGCTCATGTGACGCCGTCACTGAGTGAGTGGGTGAGTGGGTGAATGGGTGAGTGGGTGATTGGGTGGAGTGGGTGAGCTGGGGTGCGTTGGGGTTGAGTTGGGGCGGTTGGGGCGAGTTGGGGTGAGTTGGGGTGAGTTGGTGCGAGTTGGGGTGAGTTGGGGCGAGTTGGGGCGAGTTGGGGTGAGTTGGGGCGAGTTGAGTTGAGTTGAGTTGAGTGTGTGTGTGTGTGTGTGTGTGAGTGAGTGAGTGAGTGAGGGACCGACCGAACTACCGATCGACTGAGCGAGAATGAAGTTTCACTTCTTCCGCGCGGAGGGACTCCACGCACGCACATTTTTTTTTTTAATGGGGGTCGAAATGGATCATCAAAATTACAAAGTGAAACTACTATATTGAGTGGGGTATCACATGAAAGGGCTTCATTTGGACATCTCAAAACAGATTTTTATTGAAGTGAAACTTCTTATTCGACTTCCAAAAATGTTATCATTTAACGCGTTAGACATTATGCATTAGATGTTAAGCATTAAATGATAGGTGTTAAACGATAGGCGATAGGCGTTAAATTTGTTAAGGTTATGAAAGCGCTCATGTGACGCCGTCACTGAGTGAGTGGGTGAGTGGGTGAGTAGGTGAGTGGGTGAGTGGGTGAATGGGTGAGTGGGTGAGTGGGTGAGTGGGTGAATGGGTGAGTGGGTGAGTGGGTGAGTGGGTGAGTGGGTGAGTGGGTGAGTGGGTGAGTGAGTGGGTGAGTGAGTGGGTGAGTGAGTGGGTGAGTGAGTGGGTGAGTGAGTGAGTGAGTGGGTGAGTGGGTGAGTGGGTGAGTGAGTGGGTGAGTGAGTGGGTGAGTGAATGGGTGAGTGAGTGGGTGAGTGAGTGAGTGAGTGAGTGGGTGAGTGAGTGAGTGGGTGAGTGAATGGGTGAGTGAGTGGGTGAGTGAGTGAGTGACTTCGTTGACTCCGTTGACTCCGCTGACTCCGCTGACTCCGCTGACTCCGCTGACTCCTCTGACTCCGCTGACTCCGCTGACTCCGCTGACTCCGCTGACTCCGTTGACTTCGTTGACTTCGTTGCGCGGTGAGGTGGAATAGAAAGAGACAGAGCGAGAATGAAGTTTCACTTCTTCCACGCGGAGGGACTCCACGCACGCACATTTTTTTTTTAGTTTAAATCACGCAGTTTTTGGCTGATAATCAAAAATGACAATAAAGATCTCCCCCCCCTTATCTCCGAAGTTTGTGGAGGGAAAAATCTGAAATAATTATGGGTAGTTCATGTCTATCTATATTTTACAGGAAAAATAAAATGATCTTTCTAAGTTGTACAGTTTTTTAGTTATCCTAAAAAAACCTCGTCCAACAAACTTAGTTTTGCGGTTTGTTTTTTTTTTTGCTATCTGAGGTGTAAGACGACTAGTAAAATAACTTTAATACTTCCAATGATGGTATGGAACCCTCGGTGGGTAAGTCCGACTCGCACTTGACCGGTATTTTTTTATATACGGATAGCTCGAACTGCGCCACAACGCACCATAATAGTGAGTGTTTCTTTAACCATACAAAATGTATTTAACCGATATGCTGCTGACGCGTTGTCACGACACGTCATCGTCAGCCTAATGTGTTTCTGGCTTAATACATATTGTAGTGTAGTGTTGCACTTTAGCCACTTTTTAGCTAGATCTAGCAACCTTTTAAGACTTGGTAGTTATAAAAAAAACAGTAGCTAAAAAATTTGGCTATTTTTCTAGCTACTTTCAAATCAAGCTTGCCTCCCTGTACACCAGAAAACAATTTGGTATAAAGCAATTTTCTCCACCAGCGTTTACAATTATCCACCTCGCTCAAAGTGAAATACCTATTTTTCAAAAACTTGAATCTTTGTAGTTTTATGTCATCACTCTCCCTCCGATGAAATCAATATCTTGTCGAAGAATTTGTAACCGTTTAATTATTGTTAGAATTTCCTTTCAAACCGTATAGAATTCGTTTTCTTTTTTCCTAATCAACTCTAAATCGAATGTTTCCCAGTTGATTTTCTGCTTCCCCCCTCTCCTCTTTTTACCAGGCGTGGAAAATACATCATCATTCGATGTTCCCTCACTTACAATTCGCTGTATAGTAGTACTGAAAACCCATATAAAGAAGCTACAATTAAGTAGAAAAAATATAAAATAAACCAAAAGTATCAAAACAACTCAGTCCAAATTACCGGTCAACTCTACGTCGCGCTTTAAGTTTGAGTTTGATTTTCGCCTTCTTCTTTCCTTATTTTACGATACACATTGAAAACAATATTTATCGCTTGAGATCGAAGTGGCTTTTTCGACATTTTCACAAAAACAACAAATTGTCACAACGATCACGTTCACGACACAAAATATAGAGAGTACAGAAGGCAAGCTTCATACAATGGACATTCGAGTAACGCACACATAGACAGCGCTTACGGACACGAATTCCTGGTTCATTTGAGTTACTGCGAGCGCGGTTGCCACCCACTTCAGACACGCTCGCACTGTGGAGTCCAAACTCCAAATAGTTGATTGAGGCATACGCTATCCCTTACATTGAGGCCGGTTCTCTCTTTCTAAGTGGTCCAATGTGTGGTCCATGTAATAATTTAAATTACCCGAGAAATGGATACCCTAATATAGAAATGCTCTACTTCAACATCAAAAGATTGTTTTCCACCCGAAAACATAAAATACGATGACAATCATGTCTAATAATGTTTTTTTTTGGTATTGTTCTGCGAGTACGATTAGAATAATGCTCTATTGTGTTTTCGCCAATTGTACTCAAATTCAATTTTAAATACCGATTTTAAGGGTTCGTATTTTGTGGCAACACTGGCACTTATTGTCAGCATGAAACTGTCTGTCATTTAAATCGATCCAACATTTAAATACCATAATTTCAAGATAAAGTGAATTAAACTAATAAGAATGGTGATAAAATGTGTAGTACTTAGTTGCAAAAATATGTTGTACCCCTTAGATGATACCGAATATCACTCGTAAGTCCGATTTGTTCAATAATGTACCTACCGATGATCCCTTTGGATTATGCACCATATTTTCGATCAGTTCTTCTTTCGATAGGCACATAACACGTTTTCAGTTCGTTTGTTAGTATTGGGTTTAACTTTCTATTAATTTGTAGTTGAATTATCTAATTTAAAATATTTTACATTGTTTTCATAGAGTAACCATGGTAAAGATTTTTTGAAGACTTTCCGTTTTGGGGATTTTTTTACCGCCACTTTATGATAAAAAATATACGATGTAGGTTAGTTCAAAGGATTGATATGGAAAAAATATTGTATGTTCAAGTGTGTATGTAGTTTTAAACATATTATTATAATATATTTATTCTTGTCGCCTCCTAGTCCTGTTGCGTCTAGTAGCCTCCGTGGCGCAGTGGGAAACCGCTTGCTTGCGTACCGGGGGTCGCAGGTTCGAATCCTGCGGGGAGCAACAACTTTGTATATTTGTTCCTTACTGGCTAGGACAATGCAGGCTGGTCATCTGATTGTCTGTAAAGTAAGATGATCCATGCGTCGGATAGGCGGTCCTGGTCGTGTTGATCTTTCGTATCACTAAATTGTGAGAGGTAAAAGGAAGAAAGAGTGCACTTGTGGCTACGCAAGCATTTGTGCACTGGCTGATGGCTGATCTTGCGAAAGATTGGCCGCAGTGGTCGTATCGGCGAGAGTACCTATATCATTCTATAAATATACATATAATCACGCCTCTTTCCCGTAGGGGTAGGCAGAGACCACTTCTTTCCACTTGCTACGATCCTTACATACTTGTTTCGCTTCGTCCACTTTCATTATTCCCTTCATACATGCTCTTCGATTTAGGGTACTCTTGACCTGGCCTTTTTTCAAGACGTCCCTGATTTGGTCTTGAAACGTCCGCCTAAGTCTACCCCTTCCAACACTTTCATTCACACCCGCCTTATACACTATTTTCGTCAATCGTTCCTCATTCATTCTCTCGACATGACCAAACCATCTCAGCATACCTCAATTTTTGTCACAACATCTTCTTTCATACCACAACGTTTCCTTATGTCACTATTTCTTAACCTGTCACTATATCTGTCACTATACATGCTGTTTTATTTACCCGTGGTCAATATTAATACATTTTTTATATTCTTGTAGATTTCCTAAAGATATTGAGCGAAGGAATATTATGACTATCCATTCGAAAAGAAATTTTATGAAGCTGCAATGATCTGCAGTTGGTCCAATGGAAACCTAAATTTACTGCAAATGCTTTTTCTATCGTCTAATGTGTGGGTTACAAGCTGTTTTAGTTGTTTGCATATAATGGAAATTGCTATTCAATATCTTGTGATTAATTGGAGATCGTTAAACGTACTGAATAAATGATCTTGTAATACAATTTCTTTTTATCATAACTTCATATGCTTTTATTTTCACAACCATTAACTTATTATTTATTTATTACTTGATTGTCTGTAAAGTAAGATGCTCCATGCGTCAGATAGATATGTAAAATGTAGGTCCTGCGCCTGGTCTCTCAACGGTCGTGTCGGTTTTTCGTCCCGTCGTATTTTGAGAGGTAAACGGAAGCAACTAGACATATTTAATCGGTTTAAACTTAAAGCTTAAACAAACCAAGTAAGTCGTATGCGACTAAATTAAGATGATGTCCTGATTTTTCATGAAACATCAAGGTTACCCTCTTAGAACGAGAGATCCGACCTCCATGAAAGGGATAGCGTTGACCTCAGGCATGTATTTGGGAGTGTTGCCTCCACTTTGACCCTATATCTTCGTGCTCGCACTCGTCTTGTGATTTTTTTTTTTGAGCAATTAATCAAAAAAATATATCAAAAAAGGACTTATTGCTCAGTTAATAGATGTACAAATTCTGCTTTAAACGGTGAATTGTCGTTTTTTAAAATACCAGTCGTATCACAGAGGTAAGTAGGTATTTGCTTGTATTATAACTAGCTTGTATTTTTAACCCCCGACCCTCGACATCCCGACGAAAAGGGAGGGGTGTTATAAATTTGCCGCATAATATGTCCGGAAGTCTGTCTGTCTATCTGTTGGTCTGAATGTTTGTCTGTGGGTCTGATGATGGAACAGGAAGGGGGTCACGGGAACTCTGCACCAATAAACGTAGACAAACCGAATTTCCGCTCGTTGGGTAGGTCTCAACGAGTAGTTACTAGAAATATGATAATCAGGGTCTGATGATGGAGAAGGAAAGTAGTCATAGGATCTCTGCACCAATAAATGTAGATCCACCCAGATTTGGCTCTTTTTTTTTTTTTTTTTGAGGGCACCTCAGTGAGGCACGGCCTCGGCTTGGGCTGTCGCTTAAGAGAGGGCTGAGTTTACCACCGGTTCACAACGCGCCCCCACTGAGAAGAACCGGCAAGAAACTCAGTGGGGTGATGCACGTCGTTGCGGTCGCATACGTACGACCCTTCGGCCTCGCCGGCGAGACCGGTGTCTGATAGCTAGTGTAGCATACGGTTGTCGGGGAGTGGTCGGCGCATCCCGGTCCAATAGGACCGTCATGGGGTCAGGAGGGTCGAGCAGTACGTGCCGTGGTCTGCGGCGCGAGTCAGAAGGACTAGCGGCGTAATCGGCGGCGGCGCGGATTAAACTGTTCGCGTGACGGGACGCGGATTCAAAGTAGCGTTTCGACGCTTCTTTGAGGAACTTACGAAGGGGATCTAACTTGAAATCGGAATGCAGATCAACGTTCCGCATGTACCACGGGGCACCGACGGCACGTCGGAGGAAACGATTTTGGATAACCTGGAGGCTATCGATACGGGTGCGGGCGGCGTGCGCGAAAACTACACTCGCGTAAGTCATAATTGGGCGAATGCAAGCTTTGTATAATGTCAACTTATTTCTAAGCGACATTTTACTCCGCTTGCAGAGAAGGGGATACAGGCGACCTAATACGAAAGCCGCTCGATTGCGGACGGACCGAATGTGCGGGCCGAAAGTCATGGCGGAGTCCAAGGTGACTCCGAGGTACTTAACCTTCCTAGTCCAGGGGATAGGGCGATTGAATAGGGATATTGGGAGTTGTTAGACAAATGATAATCAGGGTCTGATGATGGAACAGGAAGGAACTCTGCACCAATGAACGTAGACCCACCGAATTTGGGCTCGTTGGGTGGGTCTCGATGAGTAGTTATTAGAAAAATGGTGATCATGGTCTGATGATGGAACAGGAAGGTGGTCACGAGAACTCTGCACCAATAAACGTAGACCCACCGAATTTGGGCTCGTTGGGTGGGTCTCGATGAGTAGTTGTTAGAAAAATGATAATCAGGGTCTGATGATGGAATAGGTAGGTGGTCATGGGAACTCTGCACCAATAAACGTAGACCCACCGAATTCCGGCTCGTTGGGTGGGTCTCGACGAGTAGTTGTTAGAAAAATGGTGATCAGGGTCTGATGATGGAACAGGAAGGTGGACATTGGAACTCTGCTGAACCACTCTGCAGCAAAGATATATTGAAAACTACCGGATTTTTTTTAACAAAATACTATTTTTTTACCTATTAAACTTAAATCACAGATAACTATTTATATTTAAATCACAGAATTCAAGTTCCAAGTAACAGTAGGTACCGTTACAAAATTGTAAACAATTACATTAAAATTGAATTATTTTAGTAATTAATAGTTTTTATTTCCGTTCTTACTGTTTTATTCTCACCAATCAATTAAACAACAAGGTGGATATGAGTACCACTATCATGCGAGGGTTCCATACCATCTTATTACTAAAAAACTTTACTATTTAGAAAGATTATTTAATTTTTTATTTATTTATTTATATTTAGGAAGACCTACGGCTATATATAATAGAGTAGTAATACAATAGAAATATACAGCTATTTATAGGTCTTCACGGATATAAAATCACTGATACAACGTGTACAAAATACCCCATAAAAAATTAATTAATTATCAAAGCCAAAAATGATGTCAACCCTAATAAGGTCAGGTCATTTAAATTTTTTGTTGTTTCACGAATTAGGTAGAAATGTAGGTACATTCTGCGTAGTTTACTCTTTAATTTTACTGAAATAGGGTTTGCACTTCAGTGAAAATAATATTTATTTTATTTATTTTTTAAGGGGTATTTTGTTATAACACGTTGTTTATGTCTATCTATATTTTACAGGATACAGACTGTATATGACATCACAAAAATATTTAAATATAATTAACACATCTGAATGAATTAATGTATCAGGCTCAGAGTAATTAGAATGGAGCTAGTATCGCGTCGATTCCCCGAACAAATTATTCGTAGCACTTTTGCGGGGTGCGGGAGGCGAAGTAAACACACACAGATACAATTTCACGCATACCAACACTATAATAAACTCGCAACACATTCAAAAAGATACGCACACAAATAAAGAATCACCTGAACATATGAACAAAAATTTGGCAGAGGGGTTAGCGTATCATGGTCTCTCCAGTGGTAAGATGTAAGGTCAATATTTATAAATTTTGAGTTAGAGAAAAAAAGGAGCTTGAGAAAATTGAACGAGATTTAACATTAGATCGTCGTGTGCTTGGAGGTCGTGTGGTAAACTTCTTGTTGTGTGGTCAGGGTCACTGTAGTGTCGAAGACAATTCGGAGGCGGTGTCGGCTTTTCCCTTTTAGAGGACATCTTAACCAAAAAAGCTAAAAAAAGTAGTTAAAAATAGCTTAATAGCTAGATCGATTTTTTGTAGCTGATGAAGTTGATTTATAGCTAAATCTAGCTATAAAAACACTGAATTGGCAACACTGAAAACAAACAAATTTTCAGTTATTTTCCGTACAATTCACATCAGTACCTCTAGTTGTGACTATAAAAAGACTAAACAGGTAGTAAAATTTAGGGGCGAAAACGGATAGATTGGTAAATTTCTTTAGATATTAAAACACAAAATTACGTACTATGCGTTTCAACCAAGAATGTGGCCGCCATGATGAGCACGACTGCGGAACTTCACTCGTTTTTTATGATTTTTGTACCGACAGCAGAGTAAAAACAAAATGAAAAATTCGCCCTGGTTTTGATTATTTATTGTCATGTCTTATTTTGCTATCTATTTTTGTTAAAACAAAATTTTCAGTAAATATATATTTGAATTGGCAAGATGGCGGCCACATTCTTAGTTGAAACGCATAGTATCTCGCTTGACAACTAAGGTGATGATCATTAGAGCAAGTGACCATCAAATAACTGTCAAATGTTTAATTTGACATTGCCTAACTTTAGTGACCTATAAATACCAATAGTAAAACACTTTCAGTTAATATCAAAGTTCGGTCGGTGGACAACTGAACCTCGATAGCGTAGACAGAATATAACAAGACATCTAGCTAGCGTGCCGCCGATAAGGACAGAAAATAACGGAAAATAATCATTCGTATACTTAACACACGTTATGGATATTTATTCAAATGCGCCCATTATGTAGTATAGACGATATTTCATAATGCAATTCAATTTAAAACTCCTAAGCTAGGTCGTGAACTAGAAAATTTCATGAGTACTCGAAGAAAACGCACCGTAGGTGCGCCAGATTTTGAACACACGCTGAGGGACAAAAAATCATATGCTCTGTTTCTTTCTGTCACATACAATATATATAAATGCATCCTTTTCTTGCGCGAATGAGAAAGAAAGTGCCAGCTCTCTATTGTTTTCTTTCTCTAAGCTCGATAGTCACTTGGATGGCATAAGATCTTAGAGGAGATACCACTGGAGAGACCTTGATGCGCTAACCCCTCTGCCAAATTTTGTTCATATGTTCAGGTCATTCTTTATTTGTGTGCGTATCTTTTTGAATGTGTTGCGAGTTTATTATAGTGTGGGTATGCGTGAAATTGTATCTGTGTGTGTTTACTTCGCCTCCCGCACCCCGCAAAAGTGCCACGAAAAATTTGTTCGGGGAATCGACGCGATACTAGCTCCATTCTAATTACTCTGAGCATAAGATACGCAATAGCCCTGTTGGTCTTTATTTAGCTTATTTTGTACTATAAATAAACAACGGTAATTAAATAGACCTTCTATTCTTTTCCAGTAAGTACATCAACTACTTTTTTCCTCTTTAGCTACTTTTAGCCATTATTGAAGTTATTGAAAATCCTAAATCTAGCAACTTTTTCAATATGGTTTAGCTATATAATAATAAATATCGGTCTCTGAATTCAGAGACCGATCTAAAATCTTCTGATCAGACTGTCCACTGTCCTAAAGTCAGTGACTGAATCAGTTACCCAAGTTACCCGATAGCGCGCGACGAAGTCAGACGTGTCGTTTACAACGAAGGATGGCGCCAGTCTTGTCCAGCACCAAAAAATTGGCCTTTGCCTAGCCCTGGCCGTTGGCTTAATTAAGCCAACTATTAATATAGTCTTTATTTTTATTTTTTTAACAATAGAATAAAGGTTTATCTACGATACGAGATCCGTTATCGATAGTGTTGCCACTTTAGCAACTTTTTAGCTAGATCTAGGCTCTGTGGATCTAGCAATTTTTTGGGAAATTTGGCTAATTTTTCTAGCTACTTTAAAATCAAGCTCTCCTCGATGAACCTATACCTATTACGCTCGATCTTTACTAAATCTGTGCGCTCGAGTGTGAATAGTCATTACTGGAATAGTGGTATAATTAATATGGACATAGAATAGTTAACATTTGATATGGGCGGTTTTCGATTACTTAGTTCTAGTAAATAGGATGAATATTGAGACATCGGCAAGAGCCAACAAGAAACTGCACTACCTGGCCCTTGGACATCGACACGAGGTCCAGTACGTGTTTTTATAGTTTATGGAAACTAACATTCAGTTTTCTTTTTCTAAAAAGATGACTATAAAAAGAGAAACTAGTAAAATGTACGTGAAAAACGGCTAGTTTGATCAATTTTGTTATATATAAAAACTTTCGTCTTTATTTTAGCGTATTTTGTAAGCAAAATAGACAAAAGTAATTAAATAACTTTACCTTATATTTTTGTTTCCACTAAGTACATCAAGTACTTTAATACTCTTTAGCCACTTTTAGCAACTTTTGCAGGTATTAAAAAGCCTAAATCTAGCAACTTTTTTGTTACGATTGGTTTAGCTACTTTCTCTAAGTTTAGCTACGAGATCTGTTACCGACCGAACGGAGGTGGTAACACCGAGACTGTGCCGCGGAGATTCGCCTGATATTCATTCGCCTTCCCAAAGAGTATGTAATACTACCGTAAGAAGAGACGGGACTCCATACAATAAAAAAAAGTAACCCAAATGTCAAAAAAGTAGTACCTCAGGATAGCCAACCTGATGAAATAATGACAGGTCGACTCAAAGATATTATAACAAATCTTAAATCTATGGGTCGACTGAACAATCAGTCCAAGCAACATAACGAATAGAATTTAGAGACGTGCCATATAAATTCTGTCGATATCGATTTTTTTCATTGGTATTCATAAAAAATAAAAATAATCCAACAGAACCTGGCTCCACTGGGTTTGTTTTAGTGATGCTAAAACAAACCCAATGGCACCAGGTTCAATTTATTGAAATTTGTTTACAATAAAACGCCATTACGAATAACATATTATTTTATTAATAAAGAAAAACACATCATGTAAATATGTTTTACTTTTCTTTCTTTCGTTTTCGATGTCCTCTACCTGCAATAAACAAAATAAATAAACTGATAAACTATAACAGGTAATTTGTTTGATATTTTACGACTCAACGTTCCGAATACATACATAATCTATGGTCACTGGAGAGCTTAGGTGTTAATGTCCAAGTCATTTGTAGGATGCCACTATATAGGATGCCACACGTTCACGTAATAAAGACGGTCACGGCGCGAAATTTGCAACTGACTGCAGGACTTGCTTGATACGTAGAAGCTCAGCATCAAGATGTTGCTTGTCACAGATCCTGTTTTCTCTGAAACAAAATTACCCACGGTAGCTAACTGTGTAGGAGGATGATAAGATTAACCGTTAAAGTATCTGTGAGTATTTGTCAATTATATATTAGATTTAAATATTATATATTATATTATTGTTTTTTTTCTCACACACATTGTAACTCAATGTGTTATTGTATGACTCAATTTGTGTATGGGTGTGCGCGTATTGGTGTGTGTGTAAAGCAACATGGAACATCTAAATATATACTAGTGATGAGATAATGATCTTTTTTTTAATAATTTTATATATGTACTTCAGAAAATAGTTACGTTGCAGGGTTCTTAAAAATGCCCTTTGCCTAGTGATTATATTTTATTTTACACTTCACTAATATCGATATATAAAAGATATGCTATACCTCCTCTCTATTTTTCTCAAGGAAAAGATGATGACTGATGGATTATAATTAATTGTTGATATTTTCGCTTAATAATAAAGAAAGGATAGAAAAAAAATAACAATAATCTGCTTACCGAACTTCATCCAGAGGATATTTGGCCATAAAACAACGTTTTTTGCCATCTTTTCTTTCGGATTTAAAGCCACATATCTATTTCTCACACTTTTTATACCTCATTTTAACCAAAGTAGGCTATCACAAGCTTTAATTAGATAAATAGCAATATTGAATCACGATATATATTTCAAAAATTATCTATTTTTTCCAAATAACTGTAATTTAAAGTTCTAGAACGCACGTAAACAAGCTAAGCAATGACATTCAATGGCGGGAATGTCATGAAAGAAAGAGCGAGTAATATTGTGGGAGTGAGAGAACTATATCCGCCATTAAATTTACCCCAATTGCATAGGACCAATTACGATGTTCTATGTTGCGGCTGCCTGCGCCTTCCTACCTAAATAAAATAAATAGGTCTATGTTCGTGATTACTTTAACGTTTTGTTCTGCGTTTATATAAATTGTTTACTAGATTTCACTATGAATGAACTTCAATCTAACAATTAATAACATTATAAATACGTATGTACAAAAATGGAAAGCACTATTTTGCCAACGCTTTCAGACGCGTATTAATTTTATTGACTTTTATAGTGGCACATAGGGCGCGGTTATAAGATATTTGAAGCGGCTTAGTACCTATTTTAAAACAAAACATGGTTTTGCTGAAATGACATAGTTGCTCGGTCTATTTTTTGGGTACGTTTTTATTCATCGATCCACCACTTAGAGGCATGTGAATGAATATGGAGACTACGCCTGAAAATTGGGATCCAGGTAAGCAATTTGAATTTGATTACCAACCTACTTTTTCAAAAATGTAGCTTCATTAAAAAATTACGTCATTAATTCAAAATTTTTTACTAGGCAGTCAGCCAGTTGATGGAGCTATCAACAACACATCATCATCAGCAGCCAATATGTCCACTGTTGAACAAACACCTCCCCCTTAGAAGGGAGGGGTTGCCATAATCCCCACGCTTGGCAGGCGGCTTGGGGATCACCGTATAGGTGATAGGTAATCTAATAAAAAGACACCGCTGCCTGTCTTCTTATTTTCCCATAGTCACCTTTTATGGACACCCAATGGGAGGAGACGAGTCGGTGCTATTCTTACCCATACACTCCATTGTCACTTCTATTTGGAATGGTGAAGTCATTTCAGAGAAACTATTGGATTTGTGCATAGAATTTACAAGATATCACCGGAAATATTTTCATCGCATTTGGATATGGAAATTTCCCCCAGTTATGAATAGTCCTACATTTTTCAACTTAGTTTATGAATGTGGAATGTGGCACATGTATATTGCTTGAATAAGATTTTCCCAACTTATTTTTCGTAGCTCTTACTCGACTGCTTTCATCATTGAAAGAAGTGCAACCGGGTGGAGAAGATGTTGCTTTCTTAAGTGAACTGCTGCAATCAAAGCAGCTTCATGCTCTTGTGCAAGTACATAATAAAATTGTTGCAAAAGGCAAAGATGACAAATTCTACCCTTTGCTTTCAAATGCCATGCAAGTAACTCTGGAAGTGTTTGAATTACTTGGTGATATAGTAGCTGTTTCTAAAGAATATGAAGAACTACTTGGATTACTGCAGAAACCACACTTTCAAGTGAGTAGTTCAATGTAAAACATATACTTATGCAATACAACACTCAAACAAAATAGATTCAAATTTTACTTTTAATTAAATATTAAGATCTTTCATTTGATATAACTCACCTAATGAATTAGAAATTAAAATAAAATGGTAATAGGTATATATGGCCATATTAGATTTTTTGAAAAAGATTTTATCCTATGATGATAGCTTCACAAGTAAGACAAAGAAATGCCTCATGCATCTGTTAAGGTCCAGAAAGAGTCAATGAAATGTAAAACACACTTATGAGAAATTCTAGTAACACACATAATTCCAAAACTTTGTAAAAAATTGCTAACACAACATGGTATTGTCTGCAGGCAATCCTCTGCACTCATGATGCTGTCGCTCAAAAGGACTATTACCCTCACTTACCAGATATCCCACCCGACATAGAGGATGAGGAAGAAACTGTGAAAATAGTTCAATTAGTAAAAAGTGATGAACCTTTGGTAAGTTGATATAGAATTTTAGTATACTATTTATTATAAATGAATCTATCATTTAGAAATAGCAGCTAAATTCTATCTCGGGCTAAGCCATTGTGCCAGAGCTAGATTTGTTACGGTATGTTCATTCAAGAACAGCATTAGCAAAGGTTTTTTGGTGAATTATACTAATTTGGAATGCACATGCTCATAGCATGTAGTGAGTACTTATTCATTATCTCATTTTGAGGAATGTGTTGTGTTCACTTTCACAAAGGGTATATTCAAATTCTTTTTTTATTATTAAAAGGGTGGAGCTCAGAGTGCAGAGCCAATAGTGGTAAGTGTTGTTATGTGTAAAATATTATTATGCTACTTATTTGAATGCTTGTAATTATTTTGTGACCTTCCCACATAGTACACAAATTCACCTACTTTTTAATTTGTCTTGTCAATGTCTGTATATGTTACTCTCTATTGCTGTCTGTGTCCAGTACCAAGAATTGTTAGCTGCTATCTCTAGATGTCAATGCAATTTGTATTGTGTGGTCCAATATTAGACCACTTACTCGAAAGTTTCCTTTAAACATTACTCCCACACAATACATATTGCATATGAGCTAGTTTGTATACCTATTTTGTTTTTTGCATAGTATATCATTATTATTAATTTACTCCGATTCTAATATAGTGCAATCAATTTATGACACATTCATAAATGTTATGCATATTTGTATTTACCGTATGCATATTTTGTATTAGTCACCAATATAACATACAATTTGTGTACTTAGGGAGCGACGATAAAGACAGATGAAGAGACTGGTAAGATTGTGATAGCCCGCGTGATGCACGGGGGAGCGGCGGACCGGTCTGGCCTGATCCACGCCGGAGACGAGGTCATCGAAGTCAACGGAATCAGTGTTGAGAACAAAACACCAGCTGATGTTCTAGCGATATTGGTGCGTTAACCTGTTCCGAAATTGGCTCCATAACTCTGCATAATTGTAGTCCTTTTTACCAGACTGACCTAATGTTTTTCGCCTGTATGTCAATATTTTTTGGTAAGGCATATACGGCCCAGTCTAAACGGCTTGATGGCTTAATGAATGTCTGATTCTTATGTAATTTCTTATAATTTATGAGTATCAAATGAAAGGTCTTGAAGAAAAATAAACAAAAGACAACATTATACTTAGGTCATGAAGAGACGAATTGAAAGTTACAAGTATACATTATAATTTAAGTCCATTTTGTTTGTTCAGTCAGGCTTGTACTTTTATAATTTACACTACTTTATTTGCAGCAAAGTTCAGAGGGTACAATCACTTTTAAATTGGTGCCTTCATTCGGTAAAGGGGGTTCACGCGAAAGTAAAGTGAGAGTGCGTGCTCTGTTCAACTATAACTCCTCAGAAGACCCGTACATACCGTGCAAGGAAGCCGGTCTGGATTTCAAAAAAGGAGATGTGTTGCACATCGTGTCACAGGATGACGCATATTGGCAAGTTTCATACATTAACGATAAACAAATGAAACACTTTACTAGTACATTACAGTCGTATTTGTGGCTTCAGGTGGCAGGCACGACGTGAAGGCGACAGGGTAATGAGAGCGGGGTTGATACCGTCAAGGGCTTTGCAAGAAGGTCGCATTATCCACGAGAGACAAACGGACCCACAAAACATGGATGGTAGGTTACACTAAATAATCACTACAAAACTTATCAATCTTATAGCAAGTGCGACTAAAGCGAATGTGTATGATTATGTAATTTTGTGACCATGGGCGTACTCAACATTTCCTTAGAGGAGGGGCAAACGTAATGGAACTTCATTAGTAACAGGACAGTTTAAAACTTGTTGTTCACTAACTGAACATCCATTCCTTATTTTTAATTTATAATCAGCAAGGGTTTTGGCAAAATTGGGGGGTCTACTATGGTTTTGATAATGGTTTCCTATATTTGTACTTAATTAAATTTTTAGCTTCATGTTTAGGTCGCAGGGTGGGGCAGCTACACCACCCTGCCCCTCCGTGGGTACTGCCATGTTTCTGTCAATGTCTTATGGCATTTTTGCGTGTGATCCACACAGGTAAACCGGCTCTTTGCAGCCCCTCTACAGCCAGTTCCGACTGTGCTCCAAAAACGCCATGTTCTCCGACGCCGACGGCTACTGCTCTGCTGCCCTGCAAGTCCACACCCAAAGTGAAGAAAGTTATATACGATATCACAGAAAACGATGACTTTGATCGTGAAATGATACCGACGTATGAAGAAGTGGCCCGCTTGTACCCGCGACCCGGACTGGTTAGGCCTTTAGTGTTGGTAGGAGCGCCAGGCGTAGGCAGGAACGAATTGCGTAGACGACTTATAGCCACGGACCCTGAAAAATATGTTACACCTATACCATGTGAGTAATACCAATATCCTATCAGTTTGCCGACGTAGTGGCAGATATTTACAATACAGTAATGTGTAAACATTGCTGCGTTCCGGTTCGACGAGCGCTAGTAGCTGATGATATTACCATTCAGATTGAGACTTTATAACTAATATATCTACTGATAATCGGCTGTGCAGTCTATAGGCAGGCCATCAGGCAAATAGTCAAAAATTTAAATAAAAGTTCAACACCTACTACTATCCATTTGGCCTTTTAGTTTGTTGTACTTTCGTCGAATTATATAAAAATATAGGAAATCAACGTTGAAGCTAGAACAGAAATGGTACCTTGTGGAATTGACTGCTGCCTAAATAAGACAGAGCCGCCAGCTACTTGTTTGAAATAACATAAAATAATTTATTTGAAATAGGCTAGCGCTTTTGAATGGTCAGTATTTTTTAAGCTACTACCGGATCACAACGTGGCTTGAAGTGGCCTCATCTGTGCAGATCCAGCAAGGAACTCAGTTTTTTTGTTACATCATAACATCATTGTATGTTTCATGAATGTTTTGCCGTTCGACAGATGAAACAAAAAAAAATGAGGGAAATAAAACAAACCAAAAGGTCAAAAGGATAATAGTCTGAAGTCTCTAAGACTCTAGTAGCAGCCAACACATCCCTCAGCCATTTTGTAGGGAAAGGAGTGACCTTCCACACGAAGCTGTGTTACATACATTATTATGTTTTCAGATACATCTCGATCTCAAAAACCTAGCGAACAGAATGGCAAAGACTACGTTTTTGTTACTCGTGAAAAAATGGAACAAGATATCGCCGATGGTAAATTTATCGAACACGGTGAATATAAAGGTAATCTGTACGGCACATCCGCGGAAACCGTCGAGACAATCATCAATTCAGGTAAATAATATAATTAAACCTTTATTTCAGACAACCAGGGCCTCGGGTGGAATCAAGTCTCTTTCATCACTAACTATAGGCAATGTAATACAAATACTGCTAGCATCAATATATTAAATCGATGACTTACAACACATATCAACACAGCTATTTGCAGCGTTCGCGCCTTTATTTATTTTTAACCGACTTCAAAAAAAGGAGGAGGTTCTCAATTCGTCTGTATATATATATATTTTTTTTCTATGTATGTTCGCGCATAACTCTGGCAATTATGAACCGATCTGAAAAAATCTTTCTTCCATCCATTCTTTAATCCGTTAATTGGGTCCCATAAAAAAAATATTGCTTAGTAATAAGTAGTTCCTGAAAAAACAAGAATGGTGACTGCGCACTGAGACTTGCAAGAAAGCCTATATAGATGACGTTTTAGTCGCTCGGACTCGCTCGGTCGGACAAAAATAGTCATAACTCTGGCAAATATTTACCAATTTCAATGATTCTTTTTTTATTCGAAAGAAGAAACCACTGTATTGAATCTGTATGAATTTTATTACAACCGGATAAGAACTTCCTGGAGGACCATGAACGATGTGGAGGAATTTATCTGGTAAAAACCATAAAACTGATGTTCTCCATTACATTGCTCTGACAATTATGAACCGATTTCGATGATTCTTTTTTTATTCGAGAGAGTAAACTACTATGATGTTTTCATGCAAATTTCATTACGACCGGATATTTTTTTCTGAAGAAACATGAATTATGTAAAACTATGTAGACGATAATGTGATCATAACCTACCTAGATAATTTTACGGTTTTCGATGGTTCAATCTTTATTTAAGAAAATATCACTAAAAAGTTTAAAATAAAATCTTTTTAAAAAAAAATTGAACCGACTTCAATATCACTGAAAAGTATAAAATAATTTAAATATTATTGAAGTTGGTGCCAAATATACACAGCAGGTACGCTAACACCAACTTCAATAATATTTAAATTATTTTATACTTTTCAGTGATATTGAAGTCGGTTCAATTTTTTTTAAAAAGATTTTATTTCGTTTCTAGAACACAAGGTTCTGCTTCTTACGCTTGGTTCGATTTTCATATGTATTTTTTTTGGCAAATCTCTGTGGTGCAAGTGTTCATAAGAATTTTTTCACACCACCTGCTCGATAATGTTCCATTATGTACTTACTTACAACTTAACCTAAAGTAGCTCATTATATCCCTATAGTCTAGCCGGGTAATAATATTGTATGTACAAAACTCCCTTGTCAATAATGTGATTTGAATTTCGAACGTCAAATAAATATTCGTACCTATTAACCAAGAATCAACAAATTTACCACAGAGACTTTAGTTAGGACTCTAAAGAATTAGAGTTACTCTAAAGGGTTAGAGTTATTCTAAAGTTTAGAGTAAGCATATACTACCCTAAGCAGAGACTTGCACGAAAAAAAAGATACATTTGAAAATCGTCTTGATCGAAAATGAAATCCGTGCAACGAATTTGATATCTCACCGCGGATACAGCTTTCGAGTTAAATGTTCCTAGTGAAAACCACTACGCTGTCTTCTATCGCTGTGTTGATATTATTTTTATACTGGCAGTATTTCTATTTTATTGCCTCGCAGTAGGTGTGGACGCGAACGCTGCAAGTCGCTGTGTATCGATATCCATTTTATTTTAAATCTAGCAGTATTTGTATTTTATTACCACGCAGTAGGTGTGAAAAGTAGAGTATTCTGCTCGGGGATAAAGGTGTCTTTGTCTTGGGCGAGCTTGAACCCCTCGCTGTACTCAGGATTCTAGTATTAACTGCCTCGCTTCGCTTGGGAGTTCACTTTGTACACCCTCGCTACGCTCGGGAGTTACTAGAATCCTTCGTTATGCACGTGATTCAGTTTCACGCCCGTGACATAAGACACTGTTTTTTCCTCTTGGTGAATAAACTACTATTACCTGACCTTTGAAATTCAAATCTCATTAACCAAGGGAGCAGTATAATTAATTCCCGGCTAGACCCGATGCTCTATATATATAATGAGCTGCTTTTATGTTAAGTTATGACAAATGATACAAAATTATTGAAAAGATGAAATAAATTATATGTTTTGGGTGCACTTTAGTCTCGTGACTCGTGTCACATTTATTTTCCTTGCTTATTTCGTTTATAGAACTACTGTCATGATCTTGTGTAATGTGCGGCCAGACGTTTAATACTTGATTTTATTTAGGTCGTGTGTGCGTGTTGAGCCCTCATTGGCAAGCACTAAAGATGTTGAGAACTCCACGATTGCGGCCCTACATTGTGTTCATAAAGCCGCCATCGTTGGAGCGTCTCGTGGAGACCAGGACTGCTGCAAATGCTCGTTCTGCATTTGATAAGGAGTGTTCTCGAGCATTTACGGTGAGTGGACACATTAGGTATATTTTTGGGATCCCGTAACGATGTTATACTTTATTTTCCTCTACACAGCGCCTATCTCGGTATACTCTATTCAAAATAAACTTAAAAACGATTACAACATTATTATGCGTTTGTAAAAAGGGCTTGTTGATATAAAGTTGATATTGTGGCAAGTTAACACGTAGGCGTTTTGTAGTTATTGAAGCGCAAACGATTTGTAATCGTTCATTTGAAGCGAAGTGTATTATTTTAGCCTTAGCGACGATTCTAAAGCCGGAAACCAATGCTATTTTATATAATAGATATTATGCCGTTAGCTCACGAAAAATGGTGACAAGGAAAACACCCAATTGGGTAAACTAGCAGTAAGTCCCGCGTCGCTAAAATGTAACGAACGTGACGTGTGCTTTGAAAATCAAGTAAAATTTAGAAAATGCACCAAGTACTGCACAAAAGTAAATAATAAGGAAGGGATATCATCATACCGACCGACGACATTGTTCGCATCGCAGGCAACCGGTGGATGCAAATAGCAAATTGTCGTTCATTGTGGCGGTCTAAGGGGGAGGCCTTGGTTCAGCAGTGGACGTCTTCCGGCTGGTGATGATGATGATGATGATCATCATCATACCTTACCTATATATGGAAAAATATTTTAACGACATGGGGCACAATTTTTGGCGTGCATTAGTAGGGATATAACACTATTTTATAAAATACCACTGCCGGAAACATACTATCTTTTCGTGCGTGTCGCGTCAGTAACATACTGGCTACACTTAATATGGTTAGAGACACTTTATTCGGTCGTGTCGTTTCGCAGTAGAGCGCGCTAAATGTAAGTAACCGATATGCTTCTGACGCGTCATGAGTTCACAACACGACACAACAGCGCAGTATGTTTCAGTCTTAAGTATTATACAGGGTGTAAGAGACTACGTACCGAAAACTTTTTTATAAGATTTCTCATATTGTCTGTTACAACATTACCTACAGAAACCATTTATGTGGAAAATGACGAATGACTAACTTGTTAATTTTTGAGCATGTAATGAATACGTGCGGAAAAATATTTATTTTATCAAATTACATTGCCAATTTTAATCAAGCCGGCTGCCAATCGTGGAGATTATGGTAACCCTCTAAGGGAGAGACCTTTGTTCAGCAGTGGACTTTTCGGTTGCTGATGATTGCAATTTTTTCACAAAATAAGTAATTTATTGTTTTTGAATTGAAATTAGGCTTTATTATTATACCAATGGTTTCGGTTTTCGGTACGATGCCCCTAACACCCCGTATTAGAATAGAAAGAAAATAATCGCCGTTGATTGCCGGCTTTGTATTAGCCCATTCAATAAACCATTGTATTATACGTATTACAACAGCTGAACTGCCTATTGCGATTTTTTTTAATCTACAGTAAAATTTGATTGATAATTCATTCTCTGTAGTTAATTTGCTGTTTTAGAAAGTGCGTTCTCGATACGTTCTTTAGTCGATTTAAACAAAGGCTTTTGGCTGTCTAAAAACAAAGTGCTCTCGTTGTATCACAGGAAGAAGAGTTTGCGGACATTATTAGATCGTCGAATCGCATCAATTTCCTATACGGGTATATGTTTGACGAGGAGATACTAAACGACGATCTCGCCAGTGCCCTCACTCAACTCCTCAAAGCTGCGTGGAGGGTCCAATCTGAACCGCTGTGGGTGCCATCCTCTTGGGTCCAGTAAGACGAGAATAATGGATTATTTATACTATAACCAAATTGGTTATATTGAATATTGGTGACAACTGTTAAACAGATAACATTTTTAGCGGCAAGCCGCGCCCGTATATTGTTTATAAGAGCTCAATGACACTTGCCCTATTTAGAGCCTCAGAACATACGTCACTTTTATCGGTTTGATCGCCTTACGGAAGCTTGAACCTGCGTCACTGTATTAGTACTACTAGTACACGATTTTGTCTTTGAAACTAGCCATTTTGATATCAAGCTCATACACAGCGAGTCGCTAAAACCATGATTATATCTTGCTGCTAAAACGCGTGATTTTGATTAGTTTAGCGTTGATAGCAAATGCGAATAGCTGTGCAAGGGTGTGCAAACTCGGTCGCTATATCAAGCACGCAAAAGTATCGTGTGTGGTCGTAACTTAGTTATAAAACCGTATTATACTATAACTTATCCGTTATGTACGTGTCATGTACACCGTTTGTGAATAATTGCTCTGCGATCGATACTGTTAGCGGTTGAAATATTTAAGCACCAATAAATTTGACATTAGATTAGGTTATATTTTAATGTATGTAGTCAGTCATATAACTACTAGTATATTAGGATAACATATTGCATATATGAAGTTGTTTATTTTGTTGGAATGTTGTGGAAGGTGTTATATATCGCTATTTTGGCGTGTCACGACTATGTTTATTGGTTTAATTAATATACAGCATGTAACAAAATGAAATTCAAACAGTGAAACTATTTGATGGCTAAGTGGAGTTTAATATATTGGTACACTTTATAGGGGTTCCGTACCCGAACGAGGCTAACGGGACCCTATTGGCATAACTAATAGTACATAATAATATCCTATATTGAAATTACAATTAAAGTGAATGGCATGAATAGAATCAACCAGTTTCACGGTTTGAATTTCGTTGTGTTAAGTAGTGTATATTACCGAGGCGTGTGGTTTTATGGGTACTAATATAGAGATCTGGACAGCTTTTTTAAATACAAGAAATAATATGAGTATATAAGGAAAATCACTTATTGTTTTGTTTATGTGTTTTAAAAGATATACACGGCGACTCAATTAAATCAATACTTCATATTAACATACATACATACATACAATATGTGACTGGTACCATGTACCATGTGACTGGTTGAACAAGGGCCATATTAATACAGGGCGCTCAGTACTCGATTCTCGTCTTAAATTATGTATTTAAGTCATCGATATAATATATAAACTAGATAAACATTCACGAACAAAATGACATCTAAAATGTGGTCGCGGAGGTTGCAAACTTATCTGTGCTGGTGGCGGAAACGTGAACTAACGATTTTATAATGACTAGTAGTTTGACAGTTTCATATAGACAGTAGCGACACTCCTATCGGTAAAAATAAATTTGTCAGGATGTGGCTTGTAAAGAAATATCGACACAAGGGCGCTATTTCTCGCTACCACTTTTTGAACCGTGACACCAAATCTAGTTTATATATTATATCGATGATTTAAGTGTAATAAAAATAGGTAGTATTTGACCCAAAAATATTAATATCGATGGATTTCAATGATTCTATGTAAATTTTATCATGGCCGGTGTATCATGAATGACTTAAAACGATGTAGACAATAACATGGTCAGAATCTACGTAGATCATTCTAGCGACTTCGATGGTTCAATATGAATTGAATGAATTATTTTTAGAAAAAAGAAAATAAGCCGACTTCAATACACAATAAAGAGTATAAAATAACTAGCTGACCCGCGCAGCTCCGCTCGCGCTCTTTCACTTTGCTGAAGATCATGACATGATCAAATGCATAGTTTACGATTCTATAAAGGACATACGGACAAACATTCATTTTTATATATTATATAGATTTAAATATAGATTGTCGTTGATGTTAGTGTCCGCGTATACCCTACTGTATACTGAGTGGAAACGTTAAGTGTGAATAGACGATATTTTCGTAAATTAAAGTGATATTACAAATACTGAAATATTGAAGCTAGGTAACGTAATGAGTAAAATGACGTTGATAACTTGTTAACAAATAATTAGGATGTATCCATAAAATCAGTTAAATTCATCCATACATTTATTATGGCATTGAATAAGCGGGAATCATACCTTAATTATATACGATGAACGAAAATTAAAAACTGATATTGAGAGTAGATTTCCTACTAATTGAAATGATGCGCATAATGTTATGACAAATAAATAAAATATAATAACAGTTAGCGCTGTAAAAATATCCATGTTCGCTATAATACATTGTAAAAAGAAAAAAAAAATTGCCATGTAATCTCACCAAATCTGCCTAAAAAAGAAAAAAACCAGTTCCCATCGTATTGTGAGAGGTAAAATATCTCCCGCGTAAATGGTTGATCTTGTAAAAGATTGGCCGCTGGCCGCTGTGGTCGTATCGGCCCGGAGGACGTTATTATTATTATGTGTCAAATAACGTGAAGTTGTATGTTATCGGAAAGGCAATGTTGTAGGAATACGAGTGTCCCTATCATGACTTACGCGAGTGTAGTTTTCGCGCACGCCGCCCGCACCCATATAGATAGTCTCCAGGTTATCCAGAATCGTTTCCTCCAACGTGCCGTCGGTGCCCCGTGGTACATGCGGAACGTAGATCTGCATTCCGATTTCAAATTAGATCCCCTTCGTAAGTTCCTCAAAGAAGCGTCGAAACGCTACTTTGAATCCGCGTCCCGTCACTCGAACAGTTTAATCCGCGCCGCCGCCGATTACGCCCCTAGTCCTTCTGACTCGCGCCGCAGACCACGGCACGTACTGCTCGACCCTCCTGACCCCATGACGGTCCTATTGGACCGGGATGCGCCGAACTCTCCCCGACAACCGTATGCTACACTAGCTATCAGACACCGGTCTCGCCGGCGAGGCCGAAGGGTCGTACCTACGTATGCGACCTCAACGATGTGCATCACCCCACTGAGTTTCTTGCCGGTTCTTCTCAGTGGGGGCGCGTTGTGAACCGGTGGTAAACTCAGCCCTCTCTTAAGCGACAGCCCAAGCCGAGGCCGTGCCTCCTTGAGGTGCCCTTGAGCTCGTCGCTACTTCTGCCGTAAAGGCTAGAGCGCTTTAAGCGCTCGCCTCCTATTGTCCGGTGAAGCTGTAATGGCCATCTGCGGCCAACAGCGTCTATCATTCCCAAAAAAAAAAAAAGGATACGAGTGTGTTTATGAACCGAGCCGAGGTTTATAATACTATCACACGAGTGTATTAACACCTAATTATTTGCAGTTCCATACACTACTGTATCCACACTCATGTAGGTAAAAAAACAAAACTTTATGATTTTTTTACTTAGCTGATGTGAAACACAGACGCTGCACGACGTTTGCAGTTTGTGAACACGTTCAGGATCGCACCCGCCATTATATCAGATTGGATAAACCTCAAATCGTCGCAAAAGTATACCGATTCTTACCAAGGATGATCCGTGAGGCTATCGAAATCATCCTAATTTCAATAGAGAAGATGGTTGGGTGTTACCACCGGCTTGGGATCCTGTGATAAATATAATTAAATCCAATATCAATCAAAACACTGCACGGCCTCAAGATAGATCGGACCAACAATAATAACTAAGAAGACCTGAGGGTACACCGGCATAATTGTGACATAAGGATGTTCAACATCAGCCCTCCCGTGACCATGGATGCTGCTGCAAAGCATTCGAAACTTCGGGAAAAACTCTAAAATAAACTGGGATATAATCCGTAAAAGTAGTTTGATTTCAATCTGTAGTATTCGCGTAAATAAAAGACTAAATTTTACATTATACGTTGAAAATTTTAGTATATTGTTATTAATAAAGGTCATACTAAATGAATGGACGATTTCAATTTAAAGTTATGGGTACCTGTACTTAATCCGATTATTTTTTAACAAGTTACTAATGTCGGTTTACTCATTAGGGTCTAAGTTCCTTTATCTAATTCAGTTTTTGTAATATAAATACAATTGACAAAAATATTATCTGTTGCCACTTAACGTTTCCACCTGTATATTTAGCAACAGGTTCGATAATATTTAAAATATTTTATACTTTTTAGCGTGTATTGAATTCGGATTAATTTAAAAAAAAAAAGATTTCTACGTTATTTACGTTAAATAAGACATTGAATTGCTATATCTTGAGTATGACCCATGTTCAACCAGTTAGCCTGTATGTGCATACGTTACGCGTGAGCTTGGGATGAACACCTTCCCTTTTAACCAATAGCAAAATATTTTGAACTATTGTTATTTTTGTCAGTAGTCAAATAATTATTTTATCAAAGGTATAATTAATAATTTGATTTAAAAAAAATGTTGAGTCTATAATTAACGTAGTCACAATGTAAACCAGGAATTTGAAATGAAGTAGGTCACAGTAAAATCAATAGAGTTGTGTGTCATGGTTATCGAAAGGCGCCAATGTCATAGTTGCCACATTGATAGCTACTTATATATAAACGTGATTATCATATTATATGTAAACAATTTTGCTCACGTGGTGAACGCTACCATAAATGTGACTAATTAAAACATTAATCGTCCAGAAATTGAACCACATAATTACAAAATACAGTTATCTTGTAAAGTTCTAAGGCCTACGTCCCACGGAGGCTTTTACATAAAATCATTTTTTATATACTCCCATTGGTTCTAAACGCAGCCTGAGAAAATCCGGCAAGAAACTTAGCTGTCAAAAAGTAATCTTACTTACTAATAATGGATGCACATACATGATAAATTTTACGATACATAGCAAACTTAAAACCACAGCCTTTAAAATAATAATGTATGTTCCACCAAAGATAAAAATACAATACTAACACCTCTAAAAGCTACACAGATGTAAATGTGTGCAAATAATTGTTAAGGTAGTCCAAATTGTTTACATCTATTAATGATGTTCTTGGAAACGCATTTTAATGTGACCTAGCATCATGAATATTATAACTTGAGAATATTGTTGTTAGAGTGAAAGAATGAGTCAATGGTGATGTAAAATGTTTATTATCGCTGAGACCTGAATAGATCATAGTTTAGTTATATAGTAACTCAATAGAGTTACAAATGCTTAGTCATCTAGTCAAGTACTATAGGCCGACCGTTTAACTCGCGATTCGCCTGCGCGGTAAGAAGGGAGCGGGGGCGGGTAACGCTACACACGGAGTCAATAATCCAAAGATTTATCTCGAGATAGACATTGTTGGTAAAGAATAAAATAATAAGTATCTTTTTTTAAGTATTTATTTTTAAGTTTTACAAATATTTTATAATAGCTTCATAGGTACAAAATCATAAAACAATAATTAACTCCGTTTAAGAAATATTTAACCACAGATAAAAATTTTATAGGACTATTCCTCACTAATATTCATATCGATTCATGATCTTGTTTTCTGGCTTTAAAAAAGGAATATACATTGTATGCTATTTGTTTAGCTTGCTTGTTAATTTTGTTCGCAAAACTGGAAGAGCGATTCATCTTGAGATTTATCTTGGCAGTCGTATACCTTGTGCGTTTATCTTCAAGCGTCCGTAACAAAAACACCAACCGCGCGCTGCGAGCACAGCCAGCGCACTGCCGCATTTGACGTAAGCTCTCTGCTCCGCGCACCCCTTTCACCCATCCGCTAACATCCTTCCTCGCTCCCTTCTACCCCCTCAGGCGATTCGCGAGTTAAACGGTCGGCCTATAGTCACAATAATGCTCTTTTGGCGACCCTTTTAATAATGTGTTAATAAAACCAAATTTAGTATAAATAATGACTAATATATTATTTTCCATGCAGGTATTTTTACCTACTTAGCGAATCTTAAAATGAACATTTAAATATTTTGTGTGTGACTAATGTTGGTCTGCTTTTATAAATATTTTTACTTTATTTGTATTGATTGTTTTATTATAACTGTTAACAAGACTTATAACGTATTGTCATATATATAATATATGTACATTCCTAAACGTTTGTGTTAGTAATAATATCCATTTTCGCCTGAAACACAATTCCAATTGTTTAGCATTTCATTTAAAATCATATTAGGCTGTCATGCAAGTAGGCTCTTTAATACCCAAGGAAATTTGTAAATTTAATTTAGTGAAAAATATATTTAATATACCTACATAAATAATTATTGGTCTATAAGTATAGTAAAAATAATCTTAATAGCATCAGACATATAATTTTAGGATAAATATACTACTTATCCAGCGACGACGTGCGCATTTCCATTAGGTAGGTAATTTATTAGCTATGCATTTTTAGTGAATTAGTTAATCTAGCTTACTTTAGACAGAGATTAGTCTTAGTCGACACTTATTTCATTCATTGATCATTCATTTTTTTTTTCTAATGTGTTCGAATGAATGTGTATATTTTATTGATAGCAATAATAGAGATTATTCATATAAGTCATTAGTAATACTAAATATTATTCACTTATTTGAAATCAATGAGGAGTTAGTAATTACTTCAAATAGATATGTTAAAGAAATAAGGGGGTTTTTATTGTGTACTTTACAAAATGTGCACTAGACCTGATTTCGCGTTTCTATCGCTACTTCTATTAAAAAACACTTGCAAATGTACACCATTTGTAATATTTATTTTGGTGATGAGATCTTTTTCGTACCACACATGCATGCTAAAATGAGAGACAAAGTAAGGTCTCATCTATCCACCTTTACCGTGCTCGGCAGGGTCTGTATTAGTCCTTCACTCGTTGATTATCTGGCATAAAAGTAAGCATGGGAGCAATTTATATAATTGTGTTGTGGTTGAAATTGCGACCAGCTAAAAGAGTCCTTGTTTTGAGGAGTGCTCGTTACAAGAAGTGCGCCTATTGCAAAAATTACATTTAGTGGACATTTTACATCTAGATCACATTTTGTAAAGTGCACTTAGCGGCTAACCCGAATATAATTGTCAAAATGTAATCTAAAACTAGTGTAACTCCCAGTTATAAGTAGATAATAAAGATTCCCTATGAAAGACATACTCAAAAGTCTGAATATATACAATGGGATCCACGAGCCCCATGTAAATAATTGTGGTATGAAAAGTAGCATAGTTAGAAGATTATGGTGTAAAGTGATAGTTAAATTATGAATAGTGCTTTTAAAGCATACAAATAAAACGACACAACTTAATAATATTAAGTATGAATGCTTCATAAACTTGATATTATTAAGTAAATTATATTTATAATAGGTGCCTGCTAACTGCAACCTTTTTTTGCTTAATATCGAAGTAAAGTTTTGATGTTATTCTAAACGGTCATTGCCCGGATCGCCGGAAATAACGTGAACGTGCGGACTTAGTTGACCAATGAACACAATGAACCTAATTGCCACGTAGCGTAGATAAGAATAAATTAATTCTATGTTATATTATTAATAATTATTACTGACTTGAAACAAAATAGTGCTCTGGGATATTAAGAAAATTTGAATATTCCGATAATTATGAATTTACTACTAAACCAACAACATTTTTCCTTTGGAAATATGATTGTATTCTTCGAATAAAAATATCCTTAGGATAAAAATATATTAGTTATTCATGGTGTTCGGAATATCTTGATTTTCGTAACAACCCCAATAAACCTTATAGTGTTCATATTACAATTGTGATTAGTGTTGTTTAATTGTTGTATTCATTACATATGCTATACCTGACGGTGATTGCAACATTACTCTAGTAAATAAGAGTACAAATGCATTTTTTAATACAGTTGCTCAAAAAGTGGCGTATTGCAGGGATGTATAGCGTTCGGGATGTAGGCTATTACGCACTAGTGCTTTTTCTTTCCCAACTGTCAAAATAATGTCTATTAAAAAGAGAAAAAAAAACAACCACGAAGTTTTTACTAAAAAGAATTCATAGAAGTTTTTACGATTCAGCTACTAATTTGTTTCAATATCAGATTTGGCTGTATGGGCATATTTCCCTTTGCCTACCCAGAATGGATAAAGAAAACAAAAAACTGCTTATATTATTTTACGGTTGGCGCCATTTTCCAAAAAAAATCCTTGTACTTTGTTTGTTGTGTGTTTAGTTGCTTGTTTCACAAAATGAGTAATTTCGACGATATGTTTTTTGAATTATCACCACCCGAACTCAGTATAATTGCACAAAATGCTTCGGAGAACATTTTACCGGAAAAGTCAAAAAGTCGCTACATATCTACATACGACGAATTTATTGCGTGGAGAGAAGAGAAAAAAGCAAATAGTTTTTCAGAAAATGTTATGTTGGCATACTTCTCCGAACTCTCAGCAAAATTAAAACCTTCTACGTTATGTACATGTGAATTATAACTTTTATAAGAAATAAATGATAAGTTAGTTGAGTTTGTTGTGTATTTTTATTATTTTATTAAGTTGCTTCGTTTTTTCGCAACTGTATTAAAAATAGTTGTTCAGTACACGTGCGGAACCGTCATTGCAACTTGTTCCGACTGTCAACCCTCGCCTTCGGCTGCGCCTCGGCTCGGGTAGACATTTGTCGGAACTCTTTGCAATGACAGGCTTTCCGCACTCGTAATGAAATATACTATTTTTGACCTCTTATTCACTACGTAAATATTTTTAACATGTGTTGAAAAAGAAACTTCTTTTACTGATTTTATAGCGATTATTTTTTATTCATACTCCAACAAATAAAAATAATCAGTAATATTTGCATAAGAACTGGAATGAATATTTAAAAAATGGTCGTATATTACAAGTACAATTTCTGTGTAGAATCTTCACATAGCTATTTAATTACCTACGATAGTCTGTCAACGTGTCGTTAGGGCTGCGGTTTTATCTACTGCCAGATATCTAGCACACGGTAGGACCAAAAATGTATTTATATAACTGGATCAAAGCTGCGGACATACCTTCGACCAATATGATCCCACATCAAAGACATGTACTATGCGTTTCAACTAAGAATGTGGCCGCCATGATGATCGCGACTGCGGAACTTCACTCGTTTTTTACGATTTTTGTACTGGCAGCAAAGTAATCACAAAATGAAAAATTCGCTCCGGATTAGATTATTTATTGTAATGTCTTATTTTGCTAGGTATTTATTTTTGTTAAAACATAATTTTTCGTAATTATATATTTGAAATGGCAAGATGGCGGTCACATTCTTAGTTGAAACGCATAGTAAGTACTTAGGAATAGCCTTAGTGAAATTTATTACACAGTCACAAGTCAGTCAATTTCGTATCAACCAAAGAAATTAAAGAAATCAGCCTAATTACGTACTGTGGTATTATTCTGGTAAAACCACTGAATGGGATTATAGTTCATTTGCGTACGTATTTTGTATATTTACCTTATTATTTGCAATATAATTTTTATTAAGTACTTCCTAGTTTTTTCTAGAATAATGTTTATTGTAATTCACGCCTTCTGTTGTTCAGTAGCTGTACTATTGTTTCCAAAGAGAATAAAATACAGTACATACTAAGTAGTTCTTTTTCTTCTTTTACAAAAATTTGGCTTCCATCAATGGCAATTGAAAAATAAATTATAATATCAAGTAATGAGAAAAAGAAAATCGGAAAATATGGGTTTGCGGTCGCTACCACCAAGATGGCGGCCGCGAACAAATATTATTTCTTTAATTATTTCACACATAGATTTTTAGACACGCCATCTTTTTAATTGATAGCTGAAGCTAGTTTTGATCCTTAACACGCCTTACAGATAATTCAGCCTGTTGAATTCTCGGACAATATAATTATGTATACAATATTTACGCCAATATACACATTGAAAAAACTATTTTAAAAAAAATAAAAACCGACTTCAAAGTAAATTATCTAAAAAGCATAAAATAACGAAAATATTATTGAAGTTGGTGTTAGCGTACCTGCTGTGTATATTCTGCACCAACTTCAATAATATTTTCGTTATTTTATGCTTTTTAGATAATTTACTTTGAAGTCGGTTTTTATTTTTTTTTTAAATAGTTTATTTAACACTTTTTAGTGACTTATTTTACCAAGATAGGTATCAGCACTATCACGCAACTCGAACGTCTACATTACAGTAACTTACTGAAAACATAAAAAGTTTATATCTCTTAAACTACTGGACCGATTTTGATGAAATTTGTACTCTACCCTAAGTTGAAAGATACTCTAACTATTGCAAAAATAATTTTTGAAATCGGACTTGTAGTTTCTGAGAAATCCGTGGACAAACCTACATACATACATACATACACTCGTGAAATTTGGTAAATTCGTTTAGAAGCCCACATAGACTAACATATATGAATATTACGCATTTTTATTAATATTACATACATACGCGTCGAATACAGAACCTCCTTTTTTGAAGTCGGTTAATTAAAATAATTTTTCGGATTATATCGAGGTTTGTTTTTAACCGACTTCAAAAAAGGAGGAGGTTCTCAATTCGTCTGTATATATATTTTTTTTATGTATGTTCGCGCATAACTCTGGCAATTATGAACCGATTTGAAAAAATCTTTCTTCCATCCATTCTTCAATCCATTGATTGGGTCCCATAAAAAAAATATTGCTTAGTAATAAGTAGTTCCTGAAAAACAAGAATGGTGACTGCGCACTGAGAGTTGGAGGAAAGCCTATATAGATGACTTTTTTGTCGCTTTTTAAGGACAAAAATGGTCATAACTCTCTATTAATTATATTTACCAATTTCAATGATTCTTTTTTTATTCGAAAGAAGAAACCACTGTAATAAATCTGTATGAAATTTATCACAACCGGATAAGAACTTCCTGGAAGACCATGAACGATGAGGAATAATTTATCTGGTAAAAACCATAAAACTGATGTTCTCCATTACATTGCTCTGACAATTATGAACCGGTTTCGATGATTCTTATTTTATTCGAGAGAGTAAACTACTATGATGATTCCATGCAAATTTCATTACGACCGGATATTTTTTTTCCGAAGAAACATGAATTATGTAAAACTATGTAGACGATAATGTGATCATAACCTACCTAGATCATTTTACGGTCTTCGATGGTTCAATCTTTATGAAAATATCACTAAAAAGTTTAAAATAAAATCTTTTTAAAAAAAATTGAACCGACTTCAATATCACTGAAAAGTATAAAATAATTTAAATATTATTGAAGTTGGTGCCAAATATACACAGCCGGTAAGCTAACACCAACTTCAATAATATTTAAATTATTTTATACTTTTCAGTGATATTGAAATCGGTTCAATTTTTTTTAAAAAGATTTTATTGATTTTACTATTTCGCCCGTGACTATGAAACGTCGGGATAGTAACATCAAAAATAAACCGCAATATAATCCGTAAAATTAGTTTTTGTAATAGTTTTACCGTCGCACTCACAAACGCCAGTTAACAAAAGCCAATGAAAGGAGCGCGAGGAGCAGGAGCAACGGCTTGATGAGTGACGTGTTTACTTACACGCAGTGTTGCCAGCAGACAATTTAAGAATGGGCCGAAAGCAGTGCTGGCAGGGGCCGATTTTAAGGCAGTAAAGGCCGAAGTACGACTTTCCATTGACGTTCGTAAAATTGAGGGGTGGGAAGGGGTTGGGGGAGGCGGGGGAAGATGTACTATCCCACCCCCCCCATAGGGTACATTATTTTACCCCTTTTAAAAGGAAAAGTTGCTGAGGAAATTTTCCTCATTTTATGAATTAAAATTAGTTACGTGTAAAAAACAAGGGATCCCCTTGTTTTTTGGGGGAAAGGGGGGAGCCCTCTCCACCCGAAACAGTACACGGTTAGTAAACGGAAAAAAGAGATGTAAATAAAAAAAAAATCATCGAAAATTTTAGTTTTTCTGTTTTACAGGAGCCCATCCTTCACCTTTATTTTTGTATGTTTAGAACGTATGACTTATGTCTATTTCTTTTTATATAAAGTGCTATGCTTTTAGAATAGGAATTGGTCAACCGAACCAATGATTTCGATGGATTGGCTGTCGGAGGCTTAAAGGCCGATGAAGGGCCGACGGCAGCCAAAGGCCGACATAGTTTCGAAAAGGCCGAGAATCGGCCCCCCAGGGGCCGATCTGGCAACACTGCTTACACGCGTTGCCCAATTCTCTGCTCACTGCCGCGGAAGTGAATGTAAACGCCGTATATACAGTACGCGACAGGTCAACATGGCAATCGTATGGTATGAGTTGAAATGCTGGGGAGCAGTGTTGCCAGATTTTTGAAAGCAGTATCTGTACCGAAGATTTCAAAAATCTGTATGAAATCTGAATACGTAAATTTAAGAAAATCTGTAAAAAATCTGTATTTGGCATTGGTATTCTGTATAATTTTATCTGTAGTTAACTACCTAGGTGCTTTAATTATTACATTTAGAGCTGAATAAATAAAAGTTATGAATATTTAGTATATGCTTCTTCTGAATGAAGAGCCAAATTATTTCTCAAATGTCTCCACACTGTGCCTAATTCCTGAATATTTTGTGCTGATGTTGAATATTTGATGCTTAAAAGTGTCGATGGACTTTGATCCCCGCACCGAGCGCGTTAGTGGATAACTTACTTATGGAATTCCCCAAATATTTTGATCGATGTTGACAATATGGTCTGAAAAACTACCATTTGAGGTAATTCTGTATGAAAAAAATTGGAATGTTGAAAATCTGTATAAATTTCACTCTCAATTTTTTATCGGTATGACATGTTGAAAATCTGTATGGATACCGAGAAATCTGTATATCTGGCAACACTGCTGGGGAGTACACCCAGCATAGCCGCACATCGCGCGCGCCGTCGTACGCGAACGATATGCGGGGGTGTGGGGTGTTAGGTACCGCCCCGATTGCCATGTCGCCCTGTCGCGTACTGTAGTAATAGTAATTCAAGTGACAAAACCAGGTTCAGAACAAATGAGCATGGAAAGCTCTGGCACTGGGAGTCACTTAAGGTGGTCAGAAATACGCAATGGCTATACGAATAAACTACCTACTTAGGTATGTAGCTGTACCTACTTGGTGCTACTCACTTTGATTTGGTGTAAACTGGTAATATAGAGTTTAAACTCTCTTTGAAGGCTATATTATATATACCTAGTAGTGGTTTGGAACCAATGGGAGCATGGTTACTGTCTTGCTGCTATATTATGAATTTATAAACAGTGTCGTCCGTATACAAACGTTCAGAGTGTCACGCACGCCGGTTTGTATGCCTGGCTGTTGGTAAAAAACCGATTTATACAAATTGCCTGCATATATATATACAGTACGCGACAGGTCAACATAGCAATCGGGGTATGAGTCGAGACTTGGAGGAAGGACTAGTTGAGATGCGAGGGAGAGGATACCCCGCATACCCGCACATCGCCCGCACCACCTTACGCGGGCGATGTGTGCGTGTGCAGGGTGTCCCCTGTCCGATTGCCATGTCGACCTGTCGTGTCGCGTCATAAATTTAAGATTTTTCACTTGGGTCGCGTACTTTAGATTCATAGTAAAAAAATATCTAAATTTATGGTTAGGTACTAATGAAAACTCATGTATGAAATCAAGAAGCTTATACCTTCTTGTATGAAATTCTCTTTGACATGACTTTTTCGTTGTAAATGTAAATCCGTGCTTTTTTCTTCTTTTACAAAATTATCGCATTATATATCTATCTTCTTTAAAAAAATGAATGTTGTCTGAGTCTGAGATGACAGTAGATAGGTAATTACTGGTGACCTTGGTGACGTGACATTCTCTTTTGTCTCAAAGTCTCAGGTTTTCATGAAACTATAGAATGGGTTATTTCTAGTGACTGATAAGAAAGTACTTAGTATCTGCCGACTAAATAATAATAAACGAATCAAATATTTTGTTACCTATCTATGATAACGCAGTGTTCTCTGACAACAATGCTTGATACTTATGCAATAAAGGTACGAGGTGTAGCATTTGTTGACAATCTGGTATGATTTGAGTTTGGGTTAATATGTATACTATGTACTTATATTTTTTTACTAGCCGACCCACGCAGCTCCGCCTGCGCTATTTTTACGTTAATTAAACTTTTATTAACAGACATTCGCATCGAATACATAACCTCCTTTTTTATAGTCGGTTAAAAACTGGGACCCACTTTTTACTTGCTCTCCGAAGCACGGACCCGTTTAGTTCAAATGGCGTTAAACGGTCACCCATCTATATAATGACCTTACCTAACGTTGCTTAACCCGATCGATTACAAAACCTTGATAACAACTCTCTATGAGTGTTCCCTTACTAATACTTATTATATTATAAAGAAAAATTGATAAAATCGGACCAAGCGTATAACCAAGTACCCATTTTGACTTTAATCCCCTCTCCCAAAAGAACCGTGCTAGATTACGGGATAAAAAGTATCCTATGTCCTACCTCGTAGTAAGATCTCAAATCATGCCAAGTTTCATTTGAATCCATTCAGTAGTTTCGGCGTGATGCTCAGCCGTGATACAGACAGACAGACAGACAGACAGACAGACAAAAATTTAAAAAATTACTTTTTCGTCCTCAGTATCGGTTATAGAATGCCCTCCAAATATAATTTTCAAAATATCTTCAATGTACAGAATTGGACCTGTTACAGTTTTATTATAAGTATAGATGTAAGTAAGTATATAAATACGATAAGACCTAACGCCGAATTTAATGTCATCAGGTGTTCTTGACTATTATAGTATCTTCAATGTTGATCGTTGGAAGTCACAGTAAAAGAAAGGACGACAAACTTATTTTGAGCCCCGTAGAGCTCATAGATCTTGTCAGAGAAGAAAAGAACAGGCGGACCGGATTAGATCAGTCACCAAAATATATTGAACTCACTAAAGGCACGACTGAGCATTTGGATGCAGAGTATTCAGATGTTGATACAAGTGAGCTGATACGTGTCTTATTTTCTTTTGGCAATTAAACGGTCACCCATCTATGTAAAGATCTAGGTCTATATGTTGCTGAACCTAGCATTACTTCCCAGAATTTGATCCTTATTAGCGACACTATTGGATGGTGTTATAAAGGCTGATGTTATTTTTTCAAAATCAACGGGTTCGATTCCAGGCATTAATTTATATTATTTTTTTAAAAATCCAATGATGCAGCTTCAGTTTTCATCAGAATTGGGACCGTAACTCCTTTGGGCATTTTTCGCTATTCCTTAAAGTTACAGATTTGGCCATCCACACCCAAAAAATCGTGTTAAAAATTGAACCCTTTCGGAGAAGTGCGATCACAACAAAGGATCACAAACACCGTGGCACTAGATTTTTAGTAGGGTTCCATACCTAAAAGGTAAATAAATCATTTATAGAAAGAATAAAATCCGATAAATATTTTATTTACCACTTTTTAGTGGCTTAATTTACCCCGATAGGTATCAGCACTATCACGCAACTCCAAAGTTAAGTTAAAGTAACATAATGAAAACGTAAAAAGTCTTAAAGTGCTTAACCGATTTCGACGAATCTTGTACTCATCCCTAAGTTGAAAAATACTCAAACTATTTCAAAAATAAACGGATTTTTCATTATTATCATCATCACCAGCCGAAAGACTGACCGACTGACTTTCTGCATTTCCTTCGAAATCGTATCAACGATTAGCAAAAAGAATGAGACCTCTACTAAGCACCGTTTATGAGAACGGCGTGGCCGCGCGGTTCTCCATTGGTTGACCGCGCGGCCATAGCATTTAAGCTCCGTAGGTCGTAAAGTCCAAACATTTTGGGATTTTTTATACTTTCTGCATTATCTTCGAAATCGTATCAGCGATTAGTAAAAAGAATGAGATCTCCTACTAAGCCCCGTTTATTAGATCTACGTGGCCGCGCAGTTCTCCAACGGTCGACTGCGCGGCCACGGTTCCGCGGCCCTTCATAACACTCTGAATATTGGGTCTTCGAATTTGCGACCTTCATTGTTCGTTTCGTTCGAATTCCTTCGTAATATTGACGTAAGTAGTCCTTTTTTTTTCGACACTGTGGCCGAGCAGTCGAAACGGACACTACCGGAGCGGATCGGATTTTTAGTTTTTGAGAAATCGTTGGACATACCTACATACATAAATGTACCCTCTTGAATATATGACATATTCACCATACCTTACCAATTGCCGGTGGCCAGCCATCACTCCTGTGTTCATACATTTATTGCTATGATTCTGATATTGTAAAGAAAAACAAGGTAGGGTAGACTGGGTACGGTTGAAACAATTTCTCTTATATCGTCCATAGTTTTGCTTTTTATATTCCGAGTGATGATGAAGATATGTTAAATAAAAGAGCATGTTTCGATCTACTAATGGGCAATGTGATCTTAGTTCCAGGTGTGTTATTTTTAACAGTAGATCAAATTGAAAAAAAAAACCGATTTGTTTCAAACGTCCCCATACCAGGGGCGGTTGAAACAGTGATTGGGGTCAGTTAAACCACATGCGAATAACACAAAATATATTATTATAACATGTTTTATTTACTGTTTAAGGATCTCTTTGACAATAATAATCAGTCTTCATTGTTTTAAATACTTCAAACGATACTTTTAATCAGCCTTTAAAGTTTTTAGAGCACGCTAGCTAGAATCTACGTATATTACCATTCATCTGTAACTATAGATTACATAACAGAGACTTATAATTTACGTAAATTTACAAAAAATAAAACGAAAATAAAGCTATTTGTTTTTTTAACATAACAAACTAAAAAAAAAAGATAATTAACGATAAGTAGACAAAGAGGAATTCTCTTTCTTCTTTGTCTTTAATTAATAAATCAATCATTAAGTTAAATATAACGATTAATCTGAGTCGCGGTTTTGGCAAACATAGTTAAAACCACCTTCTACATTCCTCGTGAGCCCACAGTTTACAAATAGTGCATTGTAGCCACTTTTCTCCGGACCTGCTCGCTGAATGCCTGGTGCCATACAAACAAGACAGAAGCACTCCTCTTCTTCTGATGACGTACAACAGGATGTCCTGTTGTACGTCGTTTTTCTTTTTTCCTTTCATGGTGTTTCTTTTGCTTTTTTTCTATATCCAATTGCTTCTTCTTTCCTTCATTCAGTTACTTCATAACTTGCTTAACTCAATAAAAACGATGTTTCAACCGTACCCAAAAAAAATGTTTCAACCGTCCCCAACTCCTGCTTTAGGTAAAAAGCAGTTATAGTAATTGTAAAAGCAATTAAAAATAGTCACAGTACCATATTGTACAAGCTTTATTTCAAACACATACGCACACTCAATACTCTCACTTTAATAGAAACCACAATAATCGGAAAACTCTGCGAGCAAAAATACTTAGTTTTGGTTAAAAAAACACAATAGGGTCTCTTAAAAACGTTTAAAGCATATGGAGACCAACGTAACACTGTTGTTCGTGTTCGGACCGGACATCCGCTTGATTCTCCCCTTGGACTCCTCACCGGTGCGCAAAGGGTTTGCGAGATATTCGTGTTGTTTCAACCGTCCTTTGTTTTCAACCGTACCCAGTCTACCCTATTACATACACTCATGTTTGGTAGGTACATCTACTTATAATAATAATATTTGTTTAGATAGACTAACATATTATGTGAATATTACGCATTTTTATTAATATTACATACATACTCGTACACGTCGAATACAATACCTCCTTTGAAGTCGGTAAAAAGGAACCCTTATGGATGGGGTGACATAGTCTGTCTGTATATTTTAGGAACAACTGATGCTATCGATTTCAAACTTGGAATAGTTTTAGACTCTACGCAAATAAAAAAACACATTTTTATTTGTTTTCTTGGGGGTCGAAATAGGTCATCGCAATTTTCTTCCGAGTCGCTGGACGTTCGGGGTGTGGGCCCTTAGAACGTCCATTGAGTACGGCGGCGACACCGAGGAGGATGGCGGCGGGGTTACGATTCCCGTCCCCGTGAGTACCGTGTCAGGTTGTTTCCCGGGGGGCTATAATTCGCCCCCCGGCGGCGGGCTCAAAAGCAAGGCACTGAGGGTCTCCTGGTGCACATCTCACCGGAGAGCCCTGGGGTCCCTCTCATGTGCCGATGCGACAGCCACCGGGGTTTGAGTGGGTAAGAATCTCACATACCCCGGTCGAGCCCCACAGCTCCCGGGGATCTTTCGAAGATTACACCCACGTCAAAAAAAAAAGGTCATCGCAATTTTATAGTGAGACTTCTTCTAGTGGGATATCATATCAGAGGGCTTCATTTGAACATTTCAAACCGATTTTTATTTTTAATCTTAAATGTAAAAAAATACCGTTCCAAGTTTGTGAAGGGGAGGGAATATCTGAAATAATTAATAAGTAATACAATTCCTATGTATATTCTATAGGAAAAATAAAATAGTATTTTAAGTACTGAGTACCTAGTTTTTAATAGGTAATCCTTAAAAAACCTCTACAAACAAACTTAGTTATGCGGTTTGGTTTTGTGCTATCTGAGGTGTTAGACGAATACTAAAATAACTAATAGGTCCAAAGAATGTATGGAACCTTTCGTGCGCGAGTCCGACTCGTACTTGACTGGCTTTTTATTTATATTATATATAATATAAATAAAAAACCAGTCAAGTACTGTACTGTAAATGAAGGGCATACGGAAATGGATTAATAATAAAATTATGAAGGTACGATGATTTTCGGGGTACGGGCAGGGAGTCATCCGCCGTAAGATTTATTAGTATCCGTAGACCTCTTATTTATAAGGTAGAATTTAATCATTTTACCATGTTTTATGTCTTAATGAGTTTTAAGTCCAACACCAGTGTCTCCAAGGCGCGGCTGTAATAGGTCTTGCTGAATCTTAAGTCGGGGACGGGTTGTGGTCCGTTAGTAAATTCAGTCTACTTTATGCATCAGCACAAATCCCAAAAATCCTCATTCCCAAAAAAGCTAAATAATGTTTTAAGCTGAGTGCGAAGATTCGATGTCCTTAAAAAGTCGTAAAGTGTGGAGTCGTTGGAGTAAATGGGGCGATTGCTCGGTGACGTGCGGCGGCGGCTCGGTGGCGAGGCGGCGCGTGTGCCTCGGGGGACGGTGTGCGCACGGAGAACTGCAGGAGCAGCGACGGCCATGCGCGCGCACTCCCTGCCACCCGGCCAGCGACGACCTCGCGGACGACGTGCGCGAGGCGGAATAAACTAGCCTCCGTTCAGTGGTAAGCATCTTCTCCTGTATTCACTTGCAGGATAGCATAAAACATCAATAACACTAAACACATCAAAAATAAATCCCCAAAAATGAACAATAAACCAAAACCTAACAATATAAAAAAACTGCCGCGCTCTGTTTTTTATCAGCCTAGTGACACTACAAGCAAGACGTTTGTGTGATGGTAAGCGACACGCTAGCCTAAGTGACTAAAAATATATGGGCTATGTTGTCTGAAAAAAAAACACATTAATTTTTTTATTTTATTTATCGACAGCTCACACTACACTGCTGCTCGTCACCAGCCACCATGCCCTTTGCACCGGAAAACAACAATAATTTATAATCAAAACAATGTTCACACATTTCTGCTTGGCGACAGAATATCTATCTAACACTGAATGGTAGGTAGGTAGGTACTTGCCAGGACGGGTTTTTGCACAAGTGTGAAATGCATTAATGAATGTGTCAAATAAATGTTTTTTCTTTTTCTTCATTTACCTATGTAATCAAAACATATTTTCATCCCATCTAAGTTCCTCTATAAGTGCGACCAATGATTAAATAAAATCTTTAAAAAAAAATTGAACCGACTTCAATATCACTGAAAAGTATAAAATAATTTAAATATTATTGAAGTTGGTGTTAGCTTACCGGCTGTGTATATTTGGCACCAACTTCAATAATATTTAAATTATTTTATACTTTTCAGTGATATTGAAGTCGGTTCAATTTTTTTTTTAAAAGATTTTATTTTAAACTTTTTAGTGATATTTTCATATATAAATATTAAACCATCGAAAACCGTAAAATTATCTAGGTAGGTTATGATCACATTATCGTCTACATAGTTTTACATAATTCATGTTTCTTCAGAAAAAAATATCCGATCGTAATGAAATTTACATGGAATCATCATAGTAGTTTACTCTCTTATATTTATAGATTATATTTATATGTGTAAACGCGTGGGGCGCCTTTTCTCTGTAAATGATTACAAATGATTGTCATGTGAATACAAATAGGTGCCTACTTAGCGTTCTTGAAATTTGACAGAAATGTTAAGCTGTTATTCAGAAAAGGCGCCCCACGCTTTTACACATAAATAAGTATAATCCATAAATTACAAGCACGGGGTATAAAGAAAGAAAGAACGGCAGGTTGTGGCAAAACATATTTTTACTAAACTAGGTATAACGCGTAGGTATCTGATTGAGTTTAAGAAAGCTTTAAACAGTCGAAAGTACGTTAACAGTCAATAGCTTCACAAGTAGTATTCAAGGGTTCCGTTACCAACCTTCCGGGTCCATCAACAGGTCGACATTATTAGGCAAAGTGAATATAACTCTATTATACCTACAAATCAAATGAGTCCAAGCTCGATGGGTTTTAGTACTAGTAATCATTCCAGGGTTCCGTCAACCACCTTTCATTTCCATCATCAACCCTGATTATTGGGCAAATAGCCATTTGCATTAGTAAATAGAACTTTTTAATACGAATCAAATGAACCCAAACTTGATGTGCTACCTAGTAGCCATTCAAGGGTTCCGTCACCCACCTTCCAGTTCCATCATCAGGCCCTCAGTAATGGTCCAACTGAAAAGAACTTTTTAATACGAATGAAATGAGACCAAACTCGATGTGTTTACTTGTAGCCATTCCAGGGTTCCGTCACCCACCTTCTCCAATTCCACCATCAGGAAAAGAACTCTTTAAAACAAATCAAATGAACCCAAACTCAATTAGTTTGCTAGTAGCCATCCAAGGGTTCTCTTATCCACCTTCGAGCCCCAGCATCAGATCAGCTCGATGATACCATATTATTGTATTGTCACCGGTCCTTGATACATATGCAAAATTTCAAATGTTTTGGACGTGTAGAAGTGGGTCTAAATTGCATCGCATCGATTCCATTACCATCATACATACATAGTTACATACATACATACAGGTGAAGCTAATAAAAGCGTGTTAAAAAGGAACCCTTGGTGTGCATTTAGGAACCACTGATGCTATATATTTGAAACATAAAAATATATTTTTTCTTTTATTTTCTTTTTAGATCAGATTATATCGAGTCAGTCAGATCAGATTATGTATACGTAGTGACATGACGTGACTTTTTTTTACAGTGCCAGCGCGATTAGTCTGCACGCGGCTGGTGGCATGGAAAACATTCTGAACACGATAAAGGGACAACCTTTGCCAGTATCCATTAATAAATAGATGAGCCAATAGGCAACCTAGGTAGTGCAATTTTATTACCTCCATCATCAGACCCTGGCGAAGGTTATCACTAGGGGACCAGATTTACATGTATTTAAAATTCAGAAATATGTAGGTAATACATATAATATGGACTAAAAAAACGAAAATATGGACTTAAAAGCGAGAATATGGTAAAATATGGAAAAATATGGAGTTAAATTAACCATAAGTTTCAGGTATATGGCAGTTCTTTTCAGTATACTGCACTTGTTTTGCAGTACATGGAGATCATGTTTTGGTCAATGCAAAAAAGGCATGTTTAAGTTTGTACGCTTATGTCTCTCTGTCTGTGGCATCGTAGCTTCCTAACGTATGGATGGATGAAAGTTCAAGGTCGTTCTGTTTGGTCAAAATAAGTCTTGGTACCGGCTGAATAATCTTTCAACATTGTAGTATGTGCCAGGCCTCCTTCTTTTTACTCTGGGGAAATCTTCCAAAGATCCCCGGGAGCTGTGGGGCTCAACCGGGGTATGTGGGATTCTTACCCACTAAAATCCCCGCGGCTGTCGCATCGGCACATGAGAGGGACCCCAGGGCTCTCCGGTGGGAGCTGCACCAGGGGCCCCTCACTGGGAATAGGCCAGTGCTTGCCCTTGAGCCCGCCGCCGGGGGCGCATTGTAGCCCCCCGGGAACCTGACACGGTGCTCACGGGGACGGGGGTCGCAACCCCGCCGCCGTCCTCCTTGGAGTCGCCGCCGTACTCAATGGACGTTCAAAGGGCCCACACCCCGAGCGTCCAGAGACTCCGAAGGTTGCCCGTTGTTTATAGCCCCGGAGTCGCTGGAGACTCCGAAGATGTGACTGGCCTCCAGTTGTAACCTCAGTGGCGCAGTGGGAAACCGCTTGCTGTGCAAACCGGGGGTCGCGGGTTCGAATCTGACTGACCGCTATTCGCGACAGTGATTTTTTAAGGTGTATTTAAAAGGTGAATATGGGGTAAGTAATGGGTGAATAGGCGCTGATTCTAGCGCCGATAGATTACTGTAACGACCCGTGACTGCGATGTGACACGTTTACATAATAATCAATATTTTGCTCATTCGCAAATAGTTCCTACCCCGTATGAACATTTTTTTTGTGATTTACCTACGCTTATCTTAAGTAAGTAAGTACTTTGCTGCGTATTTTCTACCCTTTTTACAGAAATATATTCATTTTGTAAAAATATGGACTTTGAAATATGCCAAAATACTGAGCACTATTGATATATAATACTGAAAACTATTGAAATTTGAAATATGTATTTACATATAAATCCGGTCCCTAGTTATCACATATATAAATACACTACTATTCTTTATTAATACTCATAGACGTATCTATGATATTGCTGGATATAGACATGTACAAAATTTCATGACTAGGACCATGGATAAATGAACTAAAGGATAAACAACCTCTATACATTCGAGCGTACCTCGAAGTTTTGCAAAAAAAATCCTTAGATTCAGGGTGCGCCACTGTGCACTGATCCTTAGAATTTGCCCATAATTTCCGCAAGCGCTAGTATAGCAGATAAATTAGAAAGAATACCAGTTTTATCAAGATTAACAATAGATGGCGATATTTTAAAAATAGCGTTTACACCCAAGGTCACATCATATAAAATGTACTTGTAATCAAACACTCAATCGGCGGATATACGCGCATCATTTGCGCGCGAGTGGAGAGTACATCGGGTGGACTTATCAGTCATACCTACGCCTATAAACGCACAGGCCAAACGGCTGAACCGAGAAACATGATATTTGGACAGTAGATTCCAGTTATGATGTATGACTCCAGAAAGGATTTTTGGAAATTCTAATTTATCATATTTTTCTAATGTATCATATTTTTTCGAATATATTTTTTGAAGTGAATCTTCTTAGGCGACTTCCAAAAATGTTATCACTTAACGCGTTAGACGTTAAGCGTTAGACGTGTGGTTCGGTGTGGTTCTTCGTTGACTTCGTGTTGACTTCGTTGACTTCGTTGACTTCGTTGACTTCGTTGACTTCGTGTTGACTTCGTGTTGACTTCGTGTTGACTTCGTGTTGACTTCGTGTTGACTTCGTGTTGACTTCGTGTTGATTTCGTGTTGATTTCGTGTTGACTTCGTGTTGACTTCGTGTTGACTTCGTGTTGACTTCGTGTTGACTTCGTGTTGACTTCGTGTTGACTTCGTGTTGACTTCGTGTTGACTTCGTGTTGACTTCGTGTTGACTTCGTGTTGACTTCGTGTTGACTTCGTGTTGACTTCGTGTTGACTTCGTGTTGACTTCGTTGACTTCGTTGACTTCGTTGACTTCGTTGACTTCGTTGACTTCGTTGACTTCGTGTTGACTTCGTTGACTTCGTTGACTTCGTGTTGACTTCGTTGACTTCGTGTTGACTTCGTTGACTTCGTTGACTTCGTTGACTTCGTTGACTTCGTTGACTACGTTGACCTCGTTGACTTCGTTGACTTCGTTGACTTCGTTGACTTCGTTGACTTCGTTGACTTCGTTGACTTCGTTGACTTCGTTGACTTCGTTGACTTCGTTTACTTCGTTGACTTCGTTGACTTCGTTGACTTCGTTGACTTCGTTGACTTCGTTGACTTCGTTGACTTCGTGGACTTCGTTGACTTCGTTGACTTCGTTGACTTCGTTGACTTCGTGACAGTCTTCAGTCATTCCGTCATTCCGTCATTCAGTGTCATTCAGTGTCGTTCAGTGTCGATCAGTGTCGATCAGTGTCGTTCAGTGTCGTTCAGTGTCGTTCAGTCGCGGGGAGGTGGAATAGAAAGAGACAGAGCGAGAATGAAGTTTCAGTTCTTCCGCGCTGAGGGACTCCACGCACGCATATTTTTTTTTAATTACATTTATCACATACATTAATTTCGAATGTATCATAGGTATAAAAACATTCCAACCAAATACGGTCTACGTTTATCGGTGCAGAGATCCCGTGACCACCTTCCTGCACCATAATCAGACCCTGATCACCATTTTTCTAGCAACTGCTCGTCGAGACCTACCTAACGATAACGAGCCCGAACTCGGTGGGTCTACGGTTATTGGTGCAGAGATCCCGTGACCACCTTCCTGCTCCATCATCAGACCCTGATCACCACTTTTCTAGTAACTACTCGTCGAGACTTACCCAACGAGCCCAAACTCGGTGGGTCTACGTTTATTGGTGCAGAGATGCCGTGACTACCTTCCTGCTCCATAATCAGACCCTGATCACCATTTTTCTAGCAACTGTTCATCGAGACCTACCTATCAAGCCCAAACTCGGTGGGCCTACCTTTATTGGTGAAGAGATCCCGTGACCACCTTCTTACTCCATCATCAGACCCTGATCACCATTTTTTTAGCAACTCATCGTCAAGACCTATTCAACGAGCCCAAACTCGACGGGTCTACGTTTATCGGGGCCGAGATCCTGTTACCACCTTCTTACTGATCATCATCAGACCTTGGTGAAGGTTACCATTTTATTTAGTATCATCGGATTTACAAATTATGTTCTAAATTTCAGATCTCTCGGACTAATAGAAGTAATGGAAAATGTCTATTGTATACAAAATATCCCTACCTCGAGTCGGAAAAGAGTGACCACACTACATCGATATACTATCTAAACGTTTAGATAGTATATCGATGGACCACTAGGTCACTCACTCACCCATAAGAAAATATAGCGCGACCGCCGAGCGCAGGTATGAAAAGCGAGGTACTGGTATAACGAGGTATGAGCTTGCCTTCTGTACGCACCGCCGGCCGGCCGCCGCCGTCGGTCGCGTCGCCGGCGCCGCCCGGTCGCCCGGCGAAATTCACCCGCATTTCCGCTGTGAGTGGCAGGCAGATCGTGACATGCTTCATACATTTTTGTTTGTACATTTGTTCCATTGGTCCGGAGCGCTTCGCTCGTAGCGAAATGTTCGTGGCCGGGCGGTCATGTGCCGATGCGACAGCCGCTTAGTTTTAATTTGGCGGGCCTCTTGGTCTAATGGTTAGTCACCCTGGCTGCTACCGATAGGTCTTGGGTTCGATTACCGACCACCATATGTCTGGGTGTTTTATCTAGTTCATCATCATCATCAGCAGCCGAAACTTCCACGAGGCGAGACCTTTGTTTAGCACAAAGGCCTCGCCCTTAGAAGGGAGGGGTTGCTATAATCCCCACGTTTTGCAGACGGCTTGGGGATCGCAGTATAGGTGGTAGGTAATCTAATAAAAAGACGCTGCTGCCCATTTTCTTATTTTCCCTTAGTCGCCTTTTACGGACACAAAACGGTTTTTTCAAGTATCAGAAACATTAAATTAAATACATATGTATATAATTTTATAAGATTATGAATAGTTCCGCAAACTCGATCTCAAGTTTTAGTCAATTAGTATTTTAGTTATTTGTAAATAAATGTACTAGATGGCGCTGATTTTCCAATATAAATGTAAAATTTGTGTAAATTCTACAAAATTGAGACTCTTAGTGCCATCTATGCACAAATTGAGAACTAAAAAACGTGGTACGCTGTTTTCTATGGAGGTTGTTTATCCTTTAGTTCATTCATCCATGCTAGGACGAATGGAAGTAATAGAAAATGTATGTATGTGTGATTATAGGGATATTTCCCTACAACGATTTGGAAAGTACTGATGATCTTCAAACGGCTGGACCGATTTTAATTAAACATAACTAAAACCATCTCGCTGAAACTAGCATTGTATGTTGTTATTGTAAGTAGCTGAACAAAGTCTGAATTTAAAAAAATCACCCTTAGTTTTGCACTTAAACAAATATTATAGTAAGTACTTAGGTATGATGATTGATAGCATTATAATTTCAAGCATGGAAGTAATAAGTACTACGTACAACAGGAATGAGCTGTTGTCGCAAAATTAAGCCGAAAGAGAGCTCAGTAACTGTACCTCTTATCCCTCTCTGGCGATGGTGACTATATTGAAATATGATTTAAGGACAATCATTATAAAAAATTATTTGTTATCTGACGTCAGCAGATCATTGCTTCAGATGGATTTTAATCGAAGATGCTAATGATAAACTTGCCCTTTGCGGCACTATACATTTCCTGTTTTTGCTTGCTTTTCACATTCGCGTCATATAGGCAGACCTACTGGTCCTTGTAGGACACGACATGCAGCTGGACTGAGATAAAATTACGATAAGCTACCTATTGTGGTATATTTAATTAATTAGGTAAGAAAAAAAAACAGTTAATTAACAACTCTAAGTCACTGATAGAACGGGACACAGCGTTCAGTGGTTGCCCTCTCAGTCAGCTTCATTTTTATTTTGCGCGCAACAAGACTCTTACGACCTTAGCCTAAGGTTTTATTTTCTTTATTTTAGTTGCAAGATGCACAGATAGAGCTCATTCCTGTTGTACGTAGTACTTATTACCTACTTCCATGATTTCAAGTCACTTCCACAAATCCTTAAAATTTACCTACATCTGTCACAACTCACCTTAGTGTCTGTCACAACCAAATTGCATACGTCTTAAGGTAGCCACTGACGATACGTCCAATTGGAATGCTTCCAAATGGAATACTTCCGAATGGAAGCACTCCATATTATACGCACATTGACGTGCATCCATTTGGAACCCTGGAATGGCTACTAGTAAACACATCGAGTTTGGACTCATTTGATTTGTTTTAAAGAGTTCTTTTCACTTTGACCAATAATGAGGACCTGATGATGGAACAGGAAGGTGAGTAACGGAACCCTGGAATGTTTACTAGTAAACACATCGAGTTTCAGCTGATTTTATTGGTTTTAAAGAGTTCTTTTTACTTTGACCATTAATGAGGACCTGATGATGGAACAGGAAGGTGGGTGGCGGAACCCTGGAATGGCTACTAGTTAACACATCGAGTTTCGGCTCATTTGATTTGTTTTAAAGAGTTCTTTTCACTTTGACCATTAAAGAGGACCTGATGACGGAACAGGAAGGTGGGTGACGGAACCCTGGATTAGCTACTAGTAAACACATCGAATTTGGGCTTATTTGATTTATCTTAAAGAGTTATTTTCACTTTGACCATTACTGAGGGCCTGATGATAGAACAGGAAGGTTGGTGACGGAACCCTGGAACGGCTACTACTAAACTCATCGAGTTTAAGCTCATTTGATTCGTATTAAAGAGTTCTATTTACTTTGCCCAATAATCAGGGTTGATGATGGAAATGAAAGGTGGTTGACGGAACCATGGAATGATTACTAGTAAACCTCGATGGGTTTACTAGTAGCTTGGAGTCATTTGATTTGTATTAAGGAGTTATATTTACTTTGCCTAATAACGTGGACGTTGATGGACCCGGAAGGTTGGTAAGCCACCGAACGGCTTCGGACCAGTTATACCATTGAATTATACCATTAATGGTATAAATGGTACTAAGTTGTCCCATTTATACCTGTAATGATATAGGTGGTACTAGTTAATACCAGTTATACCATTAGATATTCCTTGAATACTACTTGTGAAACTATTGACTTTTAGCGTACTTTCGACTGTTCATAGGGTAAATACGTAGTGCTTTCTTAAACTTCGCTAACTCAATCAGATACCTACGCGTAATATCTAGTCTAGTAAAAATAAGTTTTGCCACAACCTGCCTACGATTCAAGCTACGAACAAATCAATACTTGGGCTAATTTTATTCGTAGTTTAGGCGAATATTTCTAAGACTAAAAAGTATAAAATAAATTAATAGTTTAAAAATCTAAAAATACACGCTTTTATAGGGACTACTGCACTAAAAAGCTATAAATAAATTATCTAAACCGTGCTTTCTTTCTTTCTACCTCGTGTTTGTAATTTATGGATTATATTTATGTGTAAAAGCGTTGGTGCGCTTTTTCTGAAAAAAGCTTAACATTTTTGTCAACAACGCTAATGCCTGATTTACACGTATTAAGTTGTCAAGTAGGTAACTAAATTTTAAGTGACTTAATTTTAAGTATGCGTTTACACGTCGTTTTTACTAAATTTTAGTTAAAATCTTTAGTTCGCCCCAATGGACGGTCGCACGATCCGTGACGATTTCATAGTACTTTGTAGCGACGGACAACGAATTTATTTTTAGGATTAAATTATATAGACAACTAATACAGAATATTTTAAAATTTCTTCTTTATAATATATATAGTACTATAATTATAATATTAGATATAGAAAAGTAAATGACTTCGTGTCTTTCTTGATTACTGAATTTGTGTTTGATGTAAATATTTAACCATTTTACTTGTTTATTGCCTTCCATCCCCGTAAGCACCGTGTCTGGTTTCCGGGGGACTACAATGCACCCCCAGTGGCAGGCTCCGAAGGAAACGCTCTGAAGGACTCCTGGTGCTGATTCCACAGGAGAGCCCAGGTTTCCCCTCATGTGTCGATGTGACAACCACGAGGATTTAGTGGGAAAGAATCCCATTTACCCCGGTTGACCTACACAGGTCCTGGGACCTGGGACCCATTGAACAATTCGCCGCTAAAAAAAAAGAATGCGAGATACAGGCTTAAATTACCCCTAAATTTCTCCGTTGATCTGAAAAATCCCGAGACTATTAGCCAAATAGCTCTCGAATCACTTAATTATACGGCAGTATACTAGGAAAAGTAAAAAAAAAACACTTGATTGCAAATATTAATACTTACAGCGTAGTAGGTATTTAAAAATTCCAGGACAATACAAATTCTGGAACAATCCCGTATTTCTGGCAACCCTAAATATACGTTGGTACAACGAAAACGACTTCACTCATAATATATTTGTATATTATCTATGGTATGATCTATGGCTATACCTTTGCACGCACACCTGCAAACGTGCATTATACATGTGTGTGTCCAAACGTATCAAGAATAAACCACGCCCACCTACTTACCCGAAAAATATAAAAGTTTCTATTCTACTTCATAAGTTGCGTACTAAATTTTAACTTGGGACTTTCTACTAAAGTGATTGTTTACACGTAATAATTTACTAAAAGGACCATGCCCATATTTGTATGGAGCCAAAAGTCAAAAATGCCATGCAATGCCTAAATTGCAGCTCTATGTCATATGATAGCTTTTTAATAGTATTTATATGATATCTAGATTTAATGTCATATAAAGCACCGGTTCAAAAGATATTGGACATTAAACATGATAACCTCCTACTGGTTTTTTATACATTTTATCGTTTAGAGACAATATTGCTATTAGTTTTTCACTAGGAACTTCATGACCATCATCACATAAGCTAAGCCAGATTAGTGTTCTTTTATATACTTATCTGTATGTTATCAGATAAATATGTCTGTTATTTGGAATTTATCTAGTCTGTCTCCATTGTATAGAGTATTGACTCTATGTATGGAAATGATGTATGGAAAACAAACAACATATTCAATTCTGAGCCAAATAGATAAAATTAATAGGAACTCTTGAGGCAGAGTTGTAACCACATGCCTCTGTATACGTTGAACGCGTAACCCGCAGTTCAGGCAACGCAATATTTTGTACCTATCACAAAGAAAACAAGAAAAGTCCAAATCACAGTCAAGTCACAAAAACAGCGGCAGATGTCAAACAGGCAGAGTGAAAGCATGAGTGACAGTCATTTTAGTTTTTTAGAATGTTTTTAACTTGGAGCTAAGTCTTTTGAGCCATTACTTCATTAGGTTTTTGTTTGAATTATATTTGTTTATTTGAAGCCTAGATATACTTATACACTACCACAAAGTACTTTTTTAATTTTGAGTGTCTGGAGACATCATTTAGATCTTTATTCAACTCGTTGATGATTCAAAGGTAAAATAATAATCGATATTGGAATCGATTACTTAGATCAATTGATCAACAAAAAAACGATTCTTTTTTCGAAGATTTTATTTATCATGCCAATTATTTAGCCCCGAACTAAACAAAGCCTAAGATTTTATAATTTAAGAGGCTGTCAATGAGGGATAGGTTAACAAACAAATAGTCCCATAAATGCCGTTGGTAAAAAACTAGTCTGTCTCTGGCTTTTGATAACAAAAATGAATGCTTAACTGGGCCATGTTTTTTTCATCTGATGACGTTTATTATAAAATCATATTTTTATTTGGTTTTGTTGTAAAGCAGTATATTATTACATATTCGATTATTTAGTAATCACTTTTATGACTAATATCAATCATGTTGAGTTATACATGGGCCAAAGGACGTGATTCCAGACCGTAATAAATAAAGCATGAATTAATGATTGAACGATGATACGTACTGCAATGTCAACAGAACGTCTTATTTTTTATTATTTTTTATCCAGTGCTTCATATGATTTAAAATTAACAACATAATTCTAGTTTTTATTTATTAGAGCAATCTTGTAATATACTTTATCTGGGCATTTCTGGGGCACAAATGGGCATGGTCCTTTAGTAAAGATTTAGTTACCAACTTAATCCGTGTAAACGAAAAATTTTACTTATTCACATAAGTACTAAATTTTAACTTGGAACTTACTACTAAAGTGTTTGTTTACACGCAATAATTTACTTAAACTTTAGTAAAGATTTAGTTACCAACTTGCAACTTAATACGTGTAAATCAGGCATAAGTATTTGTATTCACATGACAATAATTTGTAATCATTTACAGAGAAAAAGCGCCCCACGCTTTTACACATAAATATAATCCATAAAATACAAACACGAGGTAGAAAGAAAGAAAGCATGGTTTAGATGATTTATTTATAGCTTTTTAGTGCAGTAGTCCCTATAAAAGCGTGAATTTTTAGTTTTTTAAACTATTAATTTATTTTAAATAAGTATAATATTGAATATGTAATAATATGGAAACCAGACAACTGATGCTATACTTATACACTTACTTTTTTTTTGTAAATACATACATATAGATAAAACACCCAGATACTTAGTGGGAATCGAACCCACGATCCAGTGGGTAGCAGCCAGGGTGTCTAACCACTAGACCAACAGGCCCGTGTCGTACCGTTCAGGCCAAGTCTATCGTTTGAAAAGACTCTCTAGAATTTAATTATGCAATTATTCTTGAACGCCCTGGTATGGACGACGAACGACCAAGTGTAATGGTGGTTGGTGTGTATTCGTGGAACCCCTAGGGGGTTCAAGAGGAAGGCATTTTAACAAAGTCGCCATTGTCCTGTAAGTATTTCGCTATTCGTCGTACGTGTGTAACTAACCTAGGTCGATGTTGGCAGCATCTGAATAGAATGATCCTGGCTGAATGACTGCCCTCCTACTAAATACACCTTATTACATAGTGTAAATGACTACGCTATACTCTGTATAGACTGCGCTATTACTCAGTTCAAAAAATTGTTAATGCCTTGGATAATTGGATTTCTATACAAGCACGGAATTTACCTTTAAAATAATAATCGATAGGTACCAACTGGAAATTGAATGTAGTTAGTTTACACAATAGTAAGACAGAAATAATTTATACAACAATAAAGTTTATGTTATCATTTTACTGCCGTCATAAAACATTGCGTGTGAGAAATAAATTGAATCCTGTCATGGAACTACTAGTGTGAAATGGAACAATTACTTATGCATTTCAGAACGAAAGCAGTTTTGTTATATATTATATTGGGACTAATGAGTGGAACAATTGCGTCGATAAATAGTGGATCCGATGAAGATGACTCATTAAAACAAGCTTTGTTCTTAGTAAATTTACTAAAAACCGGTAGGTAAAATTAAGCAGTTCTCATATTATTGGTTGGAAAGACCGTCGTCGTGCTAAACAGGAGCAACCACACGTGCTAAGTGGTTTGGACAACTTTGAACGACTCAGTAAGAGTAGGTTGCATAATGATAACGTTGAATAAACGTACGTATACCCTGTTTTTCTTTACAAGATAGTATATCGATGTTACAAGATCAAAATCGGTACAATAAATGTAGGTTAGACCGGGAACAATAGTAGCACGGGTCAATAGTACCATCATCGAAATTTTTACTACTGAGCCTAAGCTTGCATGTGTAGTAAGTGCGCTAGGATACCTAGTACCGGGTGCGAACTTCTAAAGGTCCGTGGGAGCTGTGGGGCTCGACCGGGCTATGTGATCCCACTAAAACCCCCGCGACTGGCGCATCGGCACATGAGAGGGCTCCAGGGCTCTCCGGTGGTATCTGCACCAGGAGCCCCTCACTGCCTTACCTTTAAGCCCTCCGCCGGGGGGTGAATTATAGCCCCACGGTGCTCACGGGGACGGTGGTTGCAACCCCGCCGCCTTCCTCCTCGGAGTCGCCGCCGCCGTACTCAATGGACGTCCTAGGGCCCACACCACGAACGTCCAGCGACTTCGAAGGGCTGAGGTACCGTTTTTAGCCCATCTCTAGCCATCGGCGGGCTCGCTGTGAAACGGATGTGTTAGTAGGCAAGTTTGATTTCCAGCAGGCCGCGGTAAGTTTATTCGTAAAATATTATTTGCTGTAATTCGTACAAGCACAGTAATTATCTTTGCGATTGAATATTAAACATTTGATTTGTGATAAATGTAGAAACTGTAAGTTTAGAATTATGATAATAGCTCACTGGAATTATGTGACTTTTAAATGTATTGTCTGTATTAATTTGGTACCCTGTAGGTACCAGGTCGTACGTGACAGGTCGCATGGCAATCGGGGAGGTAACACTATGGGTAACACCCTGCACCCCTGTGCCGGTGCCCCAATGTATTTGTAGAATTAACCCCATTGCAATAATAACAGAGTTAAGAAATAAATAGGTACTTAAACTCAATTAGGTACTTAAATAGATATGTTGTTGTTCTATTGGTTCTAGTCTAGATGTCACGAAATAGAAGCAGAAAAAAAAACGGCAATTTATATTTGGGAACAATTGGGTTGTTGAAAAAAAAATCCTTTATTTTAATGTAAGTAGGTATATTTTATAACTTTATCACAAATTAATAGTCGAAAAGAAAAACTCATAATTTGCTTTTTGAATTTACTATAAACAATTTAAAATTGATAACATTTCAAAAATAATCACATGACTAAACGTCCTACGATAGGTCGCAATGTGTGACGTCATAATGTTAAAGGAATTTCTCGATAGTATAGTGCCAACGGCTTCTACATGTAAATTGACTAAAAATATCCAATAATTAGTCATAAAAATAGCTTAATAATGACCTGTGGGGTTTATGGGTAAGAATAGCACAATAGCACCCATCTCCTCCTGCTAAGCGTCGTGAGAGACGACTAAGGGAAAACAAGAAGAAGCAGCGTTTTTTCTATTGAATTACCTACCACCTGTACTGCGAGCGTTCTCCGAGAAGCCTACTAAGCGTGGGGATTATACCTAGCACTGTAACGACACCCGAATGCTCCAACGAGGCGGTCAGGGCCCCACCTCGGCGTGTCTTCGTCGGCCGAGTGGAAACCTAAGGGGTCCAGCAGGACTCTCAGCCCTAGCTTGCGTTAATTAGCCGTCCAGTGAGGAGCCGTTGGAGCAAGGCGTGTGAAAGGGTATAACGCCGTGTGTAACTTCGGAAAAAGCGCAACACCCCTGAGCCACCCACAACGGTGTTGCTCTCTGTCGTCATCGGTCGATCATTTGGGTAACTCATATAGTGGATAGCTAGTCAACACTTGCAGCAAAATAATTATGCCAAGTGACTCCGGCCATCTGCATCAGCCTAGATTGTCCACCAAATGTTCAACCATACAGACAACATACAACCATAAATAATAACTTTTCTACAAACTTACAAAAGCTACTAAGTACACCTACCGAAATGAATTGCTATTTTTTATTATTTTAGCATTTGATCGCAGTAGATGAACACATCGTTTAATTTTTAACCCCGACCAAAAACGAGGGGTGTTATAAGTTTGACGCCTATGTCCGGCTGTCTATCTGTATGTCTGTCTGTGGCATCGTAGCCCTCCAATCAGTGGTTTGAATACGGTTTTTCTTACATTTAAAAGCTAGTTTAAGCGAGATGGTTGTTAGCCATGTTTCATGAAAATTGGTCCTGCCGTTTGAAGATCATTAGCTTTTTTCCAAATTGATGTATGTAGATATTTTTATATATTTGATATACATATATTATATTACTTCCATTCGACCGGAAGTCATGAAATTTAATATTAGTGTATATCCAGTGATACTAAAGAATATGTAGTACTTTAACTTTCGCCACCGGGTCTGCCGATGGAGCAGGAAGGTGGTAATAGGATCTCTGAACCAATAAACGTAGACCTATCGTATTTGGACTCGTTGGATAGGTCTCGACATGTCCGTCAGGATGACCGGACCACAGCACGGATTCACGTGAAACTTTACCAAGATTTAGTACCTATTTTGTACTATTTTGTACCTATGTTTAAATATTTTGTACCTTAGTAATAACAAAGTTATTTAATAAATAAAGTGGGAAGCCATTCTGACGTCAGGATGGCTTCCCACTTTTTACTTTGGGTACTTACGGTCCATATATTGCTGAAATCTTTGCATAATAATTTAGTACCTTTTTTGTACCTACGATAAATATATAAATACTTAATGTATTCCATTTAAAAATTACTTTTATTTAATGATAAACACTTATATATGGAGCATCATTCATCTGACATATTATATTTCACATAAAAGTGGCGATTTATTTCTCAACATAATCTCCTCTCTGAGTTCGATACACTTGACCCAGCGATGTTCCAAGTTCTTTAATACGTCTTCTGGAGGTCTGCAAAGTAGGCCTCCGTGGCGGCGATAACCACCTCATTCGACTCAAATTTCTGCCCGGAGAGTGACTTTTTCAAATTTGGAAATAAAAAGAAGTCGCCCCCGTGCGACTTCTTTACAAATCCGGAAAAATCTGTGGGTGGGGCAGCAGTTCGTAGCCTAATTCTACCAATTTGGCCGTGGCGACGGCGGAGGTGTGAGCCGGTGCGTTATCGTGATGGAAGAGCAATTTTTTCTTCGCCAAATGGGGCCACTTTTCCTTCAATTCGGCGTCGAATCGGCCCAATAATTCGGCATAGTAGAGCCCTGTGATCTTTTTGCCCTTCTGCAGGTAGTCGACGTAGATCACACATTTTGAGTCCCAAAAAACGGTGGCCATCACCTTTCCGGCCGATGGGACAGGCTCCGAAGAAGACGGAGCACGTTCGCCGGGGGAAGTCCACTGTTTCGACTGTTCCTTGGTATCTGGTGTGTACCAATGTATCCACGTTTCGTCCACGGTCACCAAACACGCAGAAACTCCTTCGGATTGCGCTTAAATGTTGTCAAAGCAATCTTTGCATAATAATTTAGTACCTTTTTTGTACCTACGATAAATATATTAATACTTAATGTATTCCATTTAAAAATTACTTTTATTTCATTATAAACTATTATATATGGAGCATCATTCATCTGACATTTTATATTTCACAAACCATGTAGTCCCCTATCCTGCATCCAGGCAGAGGAGTAAAACCCATATATGTATTTGTTAGTTCTAACATTGACGATAAAAACTTCTGCTACCTGTCTCTATGGGAACTTAAACTTTGGCTACAGTTTGGGACGGATGCATGGACGGCCGCGGGGCGCGTGAGCGACCGGTTGTGTATGTGTCGCGGGCACTTACCGCAGCTGAAAAACACTATTCTCAGATTGAACGCGAGGTGCTGGCTATAGTGATTTGTTTAGAAAAGTTGCACCAGTATTTATATGGGAGACGTTTTACATTGCGTACCGGCCACAAACCGATGGCTGCGAGTCGGTTACAGCGATGGGCTATTGAATTATCAGCACATACATACGACATAGAATATGTCAAGTCAAAAGAAAATGGAGCAGATGGGTTATCACGATTGCCAGCTTTGACTAAAACTACACAAAGCGTTTGCTTTCCGGAAGGATCTTATTTACATTTTGCGCAAAGTGCCATGTTACTAGATTATAATGATATAAAACAACAAACAAGCCGTGATCAGTTATTAGGCAGATTATTAAGATACATACGGGACGAATGGCCCACTGAGAATGAAATAATGTCTTACTTCAATAGCAGGAAAGAACTGTATGAAGAATTAGGTTGTGTGATGTGGGGCCATAGGGTGATGTCAGAAGCATGTAGATATAAATAAATTTTACACGCTAGGACTACGTGCTACGTGTGGTGGCCGAGTCCAGTTTCTCTGGCCATGGCCAGAGAAACTCTGGGCTCGCATACACATGGATTTTTGGACCCTATCGAGGGACATTTTTGGTCATTATCGATCCTAAAACTAAATGGCTAGAAGTCAGTCAGGTACCTAGTACAGCAGCTAGCCACACAATCAACTTTTTAAGCGATATTTTTTCCGTTTGTTGTCCGTGGTACCACAAAAATAATTTTCCGTGGTACCACGGACAACTCTGTGGTTCCACCAGAAATAAATTAATTAGATTTCATTAATATTTTATTATTTTCGTTTATTAATTTCAGCCGAATCGGACGCGTAGTTCTGTTTTGACCGCGTGTGGAAACAACCTTGTCCGCGGATTTCAGAAAAATGGAAAAAGAGCAATATCGGTCAGTGATTCGATTCTTGTTTTTGGAAGGGAAATCGCGCAGCGAAATCAAGGAACGCTTGGATGCAGCGTACGGTGACTCTTCTCCTTCGATGGCGACCGTTAAAAATTGGTTTAATGAGTTTCAACGTGGTCGCACGTCGGTTTTTGATGAGCCACGCCCAGGTGCCCCAAAAACGGCTACCACGGAGGAAAACGTGACAAAAAATCACGATCTCGTATTAGCAGCCCGCCGATTGAAGGTGCGCGAGATAGCTGAGACAGTAGGCATCTCAAAAGACCGCGTGGGTCATATCTTGCACGAAATATTGGGCATGAGAAAGCTGTCGGCTCGATGGGTGCCGCGTTTGCTCACTCCGAAAGACAAGCGCAACCGTGAGACCACTTCAGAGCAGTGTTTGACAACATTTAAGCGCAATCCGAAGGAGTTTCTGCGTGTTTGGTGACCGTGGACGAAACGTGGATACATTGGTACACACCAGATACCAAGGAACAGTCGAAACAGTGGACTTCCCCCGGCGAACGTGCTCCGTCTTCTTCGGAGCCTGTCCCATCGGCCGGAAAGGTGATGGCCACCGTTTTTTGGGACTCAAAATGTGTGATCTACGTCGACTACCTGCAGAAGGGCAAAAAGATCACAGGGCTCTACTATGCCGAATTATTGGGCCGATTCGACGCCGAATTGAAGGAAAAGTGGCCCCATTTGGCGAAGAAAAAATTGCTCTTCCATCACGATAACGCACCGGCTCACACCTCCGCCGTCGCCACGGCCAAATTGGTAGAATTAGGCTACGAACTGCTGCCCCACCCACAGATTTTTCCGGATTTGTAAAGAAGTCGCACGGGGGCGACTTCTTTTTATTTCCAAATTTGAAAAAGTCACTCTCCGGGCAGAAATTTGAGTCGAATGAGGTGGTTATCGCCGCCACGGAGGCCTACTTTGCAGACCTCCAGAAGACGTATTAAAGAACTTGGAACATCGCTGGGTCAAGTGTATCGAACTCAGAGAGGAGATTATGTTGAGAAATAAATCGCCACTTTTATGTGAAATATAATATGTCAGATGAATGATGCTCCATATATAAGTGTTTATCATTAAATAAAAGTAATTTTTAAATGGAATACATTAAGTATTTATATATTTATCGTAGGTACAAAAAAGGTACTAAATTATTATGCAAAGATTTCAGCAATATATGGACCGTAAGTACCCAAAGTAAAAAGTGGGAAGCCATCCTGACGTCAGAATGGTTTCCCACTTTATTTATAGAATAACTTTGTTATTACTGAGGTACAAAATATTTAAACATAGGTACAAAATAGTACAAAATAGGTACTAAATCTTGGTAAAGTTTCACGTGAATCCGTGCTGTGGTCCGGTCATCCTGACGGACACTCTCCGATCTACCTGACCCCTGATCCTACCTATGAACTAAAAGCAATTGGTATGGTTGAATATGACATATTAAAGTTTGGCTCGCCACCGGTCAGCCATCACTCCTGTGTTCATACATTTATTAATCCGATTTTGATGTTGTAAAGAAAAACAGGGTGCGTATACGTTAACTTTCTTTCTAATGTCTTTATCACATCAGCAGAAACACTTTAATCTACAGAAAATTATAGGGCTTACGCAATACACAAAAAATATATAATAAGTATATCTAGATATTTTTTTTAAGAATATATCAGAGTTTTACGGGAAAATACTGAATTGAAAAGGGTGCCTCTGAGTGATTCTGCGGAACAAAACAATGCCACTTGCCCTACAACTCTGGAAGACTCAAATACGCGTGTTGTTAGCACATCACAAATAACAAGTGAGTACGTACATACTTACCACACACTTAATCTACTTTTATATACCTACTTACCTATATATGAATTAAGCTAACAAGATTTATTAAGATTTACTTTATTCACTATACAGTGTCAATAATTAATTAGCTACAGATCGGCCATTAGAAAAGAAATTTAAAGCGTATTGTTTCGCACTTCAATAAGACGTTGAAATCCTATGCTATGCTATCCTATGCTATGTTTGTCGACAGAGCGATATATTTTTCTTATAATATCAAAATTCTCATCTTTTGTTAGAAAATGACGCACAGATGAAGGCGACTTCATCAAAAGCAGAGGTGCTTCACATGGAAAAAAGAGAAATGTCAAGATCCCAGTCTATCTATCAAGTTCAACCTATCACGATACCTGCAGGTACGAAAACTAAGAATAGCAGATTGATAACCAACGGTTGAAAGTGACCCAGTTTACCTGAGATATTTTTGGCACATTCACTTCGTTTGAGTGCCAGTAGTTCGGGGGTGAAATGGGTAATTTCACCCGTACTCGAATGAACCTTGCCTCGCGAGGGTAACTATCAAATAAGGATCGGAGAAGGACATTGACCACTACCTACCTAACAATTGGCCTCCTCCATTTCCCTCACACCCACTCTGACCAACCAGCTTCCTATAACGACATTCTAACAGCGTGGGAACCAGAGGTAGGCTACACAAGCTAGTAAAACTCCACCACCTACGGAGGCATGTTCACATTACACAGCAACCCTCACAAGTACCTACACAGAAATACACCAAGACATACCTACTAGGTACCAAGGCCCACATGTCCGCACTACATTAATATCACACGGGAGCAGAAACAATACTTTCTCAGGTAATAGTAGGTAATAGCAAAGAGCATAGAACTTAGCTCTACTCATGGGTCATACTTGCTAAATGCAAAACCAAGGCTTCCAAATACGAGTCGTCTAAAATACCAGGGTCAAAACCAGGGCTCAAATACTTGCAAGTAGGTATTTTTCGTACGCACGGGCTAAGTAGGTACATACGACATTGAAATCAAACTACTTTTACGGATTTTATCATATTAGATTTGATTTTTTATTATATTAGATTTGATAAAGCTCAAATCCTCGCAAAAGAATACCGATTCCTACCTAGGATGATTCGTGAGGCTATTGAAATCAAAAAACATCCTAATGTCAATAGAGAAGATGGTTGGGTGTTACCACCGGCTTGGGATCCTGTGATAAATATAATTAAATCCAATATCAATCAAAACACTGCACGGCCTCAAGACACTGTAAGCTCTTACTGCGTAGATCGGACCAACAATAATAACTACGAAGACCTGAGGGTACATAAGGACGTGAACACCTCAGTCCTCCCGTGACCATGGGTGCAGCAAAGCATTCGAAACGTCGGGATAGTAAAATCAAAAAATAAACCGCGATAAAATCCGTAAAAGTAGTTTGATTTCAATGTGTAAAATTCGCGTAAGTAAAAGACAACAGTATATGTACATACGAGTACATACAAGTAAATACGTCCGTCTCAATATGTCACACTTTGCACTTGGATTAAAGTATTACGCGTTTGTACAATCTTAATACGACATTATACAAATTTAACTTTATATCAATAGAATTAAAGTTGAAAGTTACGAAAACGAGTGCGCACCGCTCGCGGTCTCTTTTCTCGTTAGCCTAGTAATACTTTAAATGTATTTTGTGCTGTAATAAAGTGCGTACGTAGTAACAAAAGCGTAGGCGGCGCTGCGCGGGTCAGCTAGTCATAAATATATGTAGATAGCGATTCTTGTATGGTAGTCCATAACGATGACGTGTGGTGTGGGCCCCACAGTTGTAACTCAAATGACAAAACGTGCGTTTTTGTCACCAAACCGGACGAGTACGCACGCCACCGCAAGGCAGTGCGCGCTAGCCCTACCGTAGCTACCACACCGAGTCTTCGTTACATACTGTATATTCGATTTCGAAAGGCATATCTGATCCATTAACTAACACTTGTCCTGCGCTGTGGATTACGGGTTTAACCCTCTCACCCATCTCTCACCTCTCAGCTCTCAAGGGAAAGGGAGACGTATACTTTCACAGCAGTGGACCTATACACGGGAAATGAAGTAAAACACTGTGAGGAAACCTGCATGTGTGAAAAAGCCTAAGGCTTTCGAAAGACGTCTGAAGTCCGCGAACCCGAACTTGGCCAGCGTGGTGAACTATGGCCTAAGCCGCTTCATTTTGAAGCCGTCGTGTTCAATAGTGGGCCCAAAGATTTGTATTTGGAAATGGATTTAAAGAAAAAAGGAATACTTTGTATGTTCTTAAATATAAAATGCCTGTCAGATTCTATCCTAATTAAAATATCCTAATTTAGCAATTAGGATATTTTTTAGAATCTCCTTGAGTAGGTACTTAACCTAACATGAAGTAAGTTTTTTACTGTAGTGCTACACTTTACAGCATACGCCGGACGACGGATGATGCGAACTTATGACGGATATGGTGAGAATCAACTTTAATAAATTATAATTATATACAGGTTTATAGACAAGTACCTATGTGTGATGTATATTCTGACACAGACTGTACAGTCACAAGCATAAATATATTACCATGGACAGTTCGCCAAAAAAATCTAATTTCATGATTCATTCATTAATTTCTGATCTCGACATGACGGAAAAAATATGTGATCATTTATAAAAGCATATACATGTAGCAGCAGATATATCTGACATCAAAGTAACACCAAAACTATCTGCCAACACATGCGATGCAAAAATATAGAATGCCGCATTGACTTCAAAAATATGAGCCACCTATTAGAATGCAAAAATATCTGACATTTCTTGCGTTATAAACATCACGCTGACGCTGACAGCATAAACATCTGACAAAATGTTTCGAGCCATATTTCTTTTATATCGGAATAAGTTCCGCTCATTTTGCAAAAAGATGTGATGTAGCACTGGCTGCATAAATATATGACACCTGACCATAATAATTTGAGTTATTTTATTATTAATAAGTTCATTTGTATATAATTACTATGATTTTATTTACTATACTCGCACAATTTTCAAGAAGTGTCGCTGTGTCGCTATTACGTAAACGTAAATGATAAGTACGGTAGGTAGCAAGAACTAATCAAAGTGAACAAATATCGAAATACCCACTAAATGAAACGTTTTAGTTAAATTCTTGTTATTGTATGTATTGTTTGTTTGTGTTCTTATTATTGTTGTTGTTGGCGGGCCTGTTGATGTAGTGGTTAGACACCCTATCCGCTGACTAATAGGTCGTGGGTTCGATTCCCACCAAGTGTCTGGGTGTTTTATCTATATAAGTATGTATTTACAAAAAAAGTATATTAAGTATTAGTATCAGTTGTCTGGTATATCCATAGTATTGCATAGTACAGGCTCTGCCTAGTTTGGGATCAGATGACAGTGTGTGGATTTTCCCATAATATTATTATTATTTACCACGTAGAAGCCAATCTACAAAGCCTAGAGCACAGGCGTAAAGTAGCTAGCCTCTCGGTATTCTACAGGATGCATTTTGGAGAGTGTGCGCAGGAATTGCATGACTTGTTTCCACCAATCCCCTTCTATCATCGGACGTCGAGACGCACTGCGCATGCACACCCTTTTGTGGTGAAAGTACCTTCAGTCCGGACTAAACGATTTACCTCTTCGTACAAACTGCAAACTGTTCCAATCCTTATTATAAAGATTGGAACAGTTTGCCTGCGTCGGTTTTTCCGACAGATTATAATGTGGGTGTCTTCAAGGCTAGAGTGAATAGGCTTTTAAAAAGCCAGTGTGCTTTACCATCTTCGATTGCGTGGCCACTTTCCATCAGGTGGGTCTGCAGTCGAGCACTAGCTTATGTTGAATAAAAAAAGTATAAAAAAAAAATAGTTTTCTGCTAGTGTGAATTAATAAATCTTCCATTTATATTGATTAACATGGATCGTTTTTTTTTAATAAAGTAAATTATTACGTGATTGCTTATTATTTCCAAATTCCTGTAATGAGATTCAAATTCTGAACCTGTACCTAATCCCTATCTTAATAACAAATATTTTTAAATCGGTTCTGTTACTTTCTGAAAATTGCGCGAGAATAGTAAATAAAAACAAAATAATTATATACAAATTAACTTATTATTAATAAAGAACAGAACAGCGGAACTTATTGCGATATAGAAGAAAAATGACTCGAAACATTTTGTCAGATGTTTATGCTGCCAGTGCTACATCACATGTTTTTGTAAAATGAGCGGAACTTATTGCGATATAGAAGAAAAATTACTCGAAACATTTTGTCAGATGTTTATGCTGCCAGTGCTACATCACATGTTTTTGCAAAATGAGCGGAACTTATTGCGATATAGAAGAAAAATGACTCGAAACATTTTGTCAGATGTTTATGCTGCCAGTGCTACATCACAAGTTTTTGCAAAATGAGCGGAACTTATTGCGATATAGAAGAAAAATGTCTCGAAACATTTTGTCAGATGTTTATGCTGCCAGTGCTACATCACAAGTTTTTGCAAAATGAGCGGAACTTATTGCGATATAGAAGAAAAATGTCTCGAAACATTATGTCAGATGTTTATGCTGTAAGCGTCAGCGTGATGTTTATAACGCAACACATGCCAGATATTTTTGCATTCTAAAAGGTGGCTCATATTTTTGCATCCCATGTGTTGTCAGATAGTTTTGGTGTTCCTTTGATGTCAGATATATCTGCTGCTACATGTATATGCTTTTATAAATGATCACATATTTTTGCCGTCATCTTGAGATCAGAAATTAATGAATGAATCATGAAATTAGATATTTTTGGCGAACTGTCCATGGTAATATATTTATGCTTGTGACTGTACATATCGATGGCCGCATCGAATAAACGTGCAAGTTACAAACACCAACTTTTCAGGAGAGCATAAAAACGTTTAAACCTTAATAACGCGGGTTTCTTTGTAAGAAGGTCTATACCGGCCCTTATTCACATTCACAAGAATAAAACAAATGGTTAAAATGGAAGACTTATAGGAATATCTCTGATTATGAATTATTCTCTTTATTTAGAGCTAGATTTAAAAACGTGTGTGACACCGTATACAAGAATTACATTAAATGTGTAGAAGATAATATTTGTGTAAATTCAAAATAAGTAAGTACTTCTGGTCTTACGTATCTAACTTGAAACCATCATCTAAAATACCTTCAAATATACACTCTCGTGATAAATCTACTAGTAATCCTTCGGAAATTTGTAACATTATTTCTTTGTTAATTTCTGTTAAAGTTAAATCTTTGTAAATGTAGATTCAATTGAGACTGTCCAACGTAAATTCTTACGTACCGTACACTATAGGTATTTTCATTGTTATAAATCGTACGATGAACTTCTTAATTTATATAATCTTATACCTTTGGCTAGTAGACGATCAATTCTTGGTGCTAAATTCCTCTACAACTTATGTAATACCTAATAGATTAGATTGCACGACACTTACCAACGAAATAATATGTAATCCCTCCCTAGAACTGTAAACCGTCGTGGAGCACGCTCATACAACTTGTTCGCAACAGTATCATGCCGTACCAATGCGGGTGTGCGTTCTCCACTGAGGCAGTTAGTAAATAATTACAATGAAAAATATGAACATATTGACATATTCAACTTAAGTCCATCCGGATTCCAAAAAGCAGTTTTAGATGCGACGTATTAATAATAGCATGCCTTACTATTTCGTTTTTATATTATTCTCTTTTTTTTATGAAATGTTCTTACTATTATGTTTCCTTTTCGTTTGTTTAAATTTTATTAATAGCAAATAATGTGTATCTACAACGTCCGCCACCGTTACAATGAATAATAGTACCTTGTAAATGGTGTTGTAGGTTGTAATTTAGTAGCAATAACACAATTTACAATTGTTTGCCGTTCCGATTAAAATAAAATAAAAATAAAATACAATGCATAACAAAATTAAATAAAAAATGTCTTTAGACTGTAATAATTACTTTTAAGAAATATTGATTCATTTTCAAGAAAATCCTGCAAAACCGTTATTAAATGGTTTTTCAGGATTTTCTATTACTCGTGTGAAATCAGAGTACTCAGGTAATTGTTATCGATCATTACATGAATATTCGTGTGAATTTATACGAATATTATAAACAAAATGTAATGTTATACTATTATTCTAGACAAATTACGTTTCATTTAATTCCAGTTATAACTTTTGGCACGCTTGTATAAGAAAAAAGTTCAGTGATTTGATGATAGTAATGATGAGATGCATTTTTATTAGTGTCAATAAGTTAGCTTTTCTGATTGTGTAATGCATATAATACTAATGCATTGTATTTTAAAATGGTTGCTTTCGTAAAAGGTTTTCATCATCACCAGCTGAAAGATGTCCACTGAACATAGGCCTCCCCCAGCGAACGCCACAATGAACGACAGTTGGCTATTTGCATCCACCGATTACCTGCAACGCGCACAATGTTATCTGCCCACCTAGTGGGATGCCAGGGGCCTTTCTTCCCCAATCTGAGCGATATGACCTGCCTTTAACTTGCATATTTAAAGAGCTATGTCAGTGACCTTGGTTCTTCGGCGAATCTCCTCATTACGGTTTTTGTCGCGTAAAGAAACTCTGAGCATAGCTGTCTCCATAGCTCGTTGTGTGACTTTGAGCTTCTCTAAAAGGCCATCAGTTCCCACGTCTCATTACCATATATCATCACTGGAAACACACACTGGTTAAAAACATTCGTCTTCAAGCACTGTGGTATTTCGGATGAGAAGATTTCGTGTAGTTTCCCGAACGCTGCCCATCCGAGTTGGATTCTCCGGGTGACCTTGTTGTCGAAGTTGGACCGACCTAACTGGATAGTTTGTCCTAGTTACATCTTCTTTTTCAGCAAGTATCAGACGTCCATTTCTGGACATAGGCCTCCTCCATTTCCCTCCTGTTCCAGGGATCTTGTGCACTTCTGATTCAGTCTAGTCCTGCGTGTCCTCTGATATCGTCCACCCAATATTTAGGTGACAGGCTCCACAATCTTCTGTTCGAACGGGGCCTCTACTCCATAAGACGCCTTGTCCACCTATTGGACTGCATACGAGCTATTTGTACCGCCCATCTCCATTTCCTTTGGGCAATTATTTGGATGACATCCCTCAGTCTGGTTTTGTTTCTGATCTATTCGTTCGTTTTGTTTCTGATGTATACCATGGTTTTGTGGTCGCGCAACCTTACTCTGAGCATTGCTCTTTCCATTGCTCTGTTCACGACTCTGAATTTCTCAATGGAATTTTTCGTGAATATCATGGTTTCGGCCCCGTATACCGGCTGGACGCACTCCACAAAGACTTTGGCTTTATATTTCATACTGATCCTTCAGACATATACATAGTGGTCAACAACTTCGACTGTATCGTTGCCAACAACTACCGGTACGGGTGTAACATGGACATTAGACATTATCTTCGTCTTGTCCATTAATATTTTCATGTTATACTCAAAAATTCTCAAGCATTGTTAGCCTCATCAATTCTACGCAAGTAGTAGTGGTATGTACACCGTCAGACGCTACTTTGAACTTCACGCTGGGGTGAGCCAAGGCCTTGGCTTGATTTAACTCAAGCTATCGTGGGGAAATCCTTATGGTTACCCACCGCAGGGGTGGGTTATTTACGACTCCTATTGACTCAAGCCCTACGGTGTCCAAATTCCCCTGTAAAGATGAACCCTGGGAACGTACCTGTGCACTATTCCGAGTCTCATCATCGTCCATGGGTATAAAGCCCACGGACCTGCTTGCCGCTGTAATAGGCCCTCAGAATCTCATCAGGTCGTCACCTGATGAGATTCAGCGTGCCAGGACACTTTAACAGGCCATATCCATTATCCAGCTAGAACGAACTATCGCGGTGCACAGGCAGCAGTTCTCCCGTTCCTGCTGTCTGCGCTTCTTCGTTAAGGTCGGCGTTGGCCTGCCTTATGCACCTGGGTCTCCTCCTGCATTGCGCATCATCATTAAAAGGGATCGCTCTCCTTATTCTAAAAAAAAAAAGTATATAAGTATTAGTATCAGTTGTCTGCTTTCCATAGTACAGGCTCTGCCTAGTTTGGGATCGGATGACCGTGTGTGGATTGTCCCAAGATATTATTATTATTATTAATCTACTCCCAACACCTGCTTCTGTGACATGAGCCGCCCTTTTTCGTTCGTTCAAAAGGTCACCGGAATAGTGTGCGGGGTCAGCCAGCGTATAAAATATTATTACTCACTGAAACCTCACCCTACGGCTGTCGGCCATTGGCATATGAGAGGGGAACCTGGGTTCTCCATTGAGATCTGTCCGTCAGTGCCTTGCCTTTGAAGTCACCGCCGAGGAGCGTGTTATAGCTGCCGGATTGCGAAACTAAGAAATAATACTAAATTATATGCAAAGTTACTTCTTGGGTAATAAATAAATAAATGCGGCCATCGATATACTTATAACTTATAGAACCGGTGTTTTCTCGTGGTCCCATTATTTTGTCCCATTAAATCTCCTTGCCAAGTAAAATATTCACTTTTGCATTATACTTTTAAATTGTTAACGCAAAATTTAATTCTGAACTAGGAACCATAGTCATTTTAGGTTCTTTATTATGTAAGCTATTTACATGAGATTTATAATTATAGTAACTGTCGGTTATTAAATTTTAAAGCCGTCAATAAGTACTGTTGTGAATTTATAGTTAGGAAAATAAGATATGATTTTATTCTTAAATATAAACTATTTCTAGGAAAAAAAAATATTTTCCATGAACATGTTCCTTAGACGTCTTAATTACTGCAAAAACGACACCCCAAGAACCCTTTTTACGATTTGTTTACATTTTATTTTTTGGTATTCCGAATAGGGTATAGTGTATAAAGATTTATTTGCTTAAGTTTTATGAAATATCTCAATAATTGACGAAAATATCGCCTGTTGACTGTTAACATTACCCTGTAAAGGTAGAACCCTAGGTACTCTAAAAGGGGTGGGCCGCACAGTGGGATGGCCCGCCTCGGGCACTGCCCTCAATCACTGTAGGTACAATATATGTATTGCATTTAATTTGCAAATTCACAATGCTACTCGTCATTCGAATTGCCCAATGACTGTGCTTTCGGACAACCACTTGAAAAATTCATCCAAACAATTTTCTTTTAGGAAAACTAAGAAGAATGAACTACGAAGACCCATTTGGTGAACACCCTGGGGAAACAGGTAAGTTTATTATTATGGAAATAAAATTAAAGTGATTGAAAATCACTTTTTACACAGCCTTTTTTTACTTCAACATAAGCCAGTGTTTCACCTGATGGAAAGCGGCGACGCAATCGAGTTTGGTTATGCACTATCCATCCATTCTAGCCTTGAAGACACCTATACATTATAATCGAGCGGGTAAAATTGACGCAGGCAAACTGTTGTAGTCTTTAGCTGACTTATTAAATAGGTAGTTACTTAAATGAAGGAGCAAATCATTTGGTTCGGAATAGAAGCACGTCTTATTCGCAACGTAATCTTGTTGACTGGCACCAATTTCATACTTATACTTAAGGTAAGGTGGGGTAAGACTAACATACTTTACTGTCGGACAAACAAACTGTATTTTTGTGACTTACATTTATGCCCTACCTTTAAGACAGTAATGCCACTGGTACATTAACACTATAAGCTTATATAAAACAATGAATACATTACCGTAATTGCATCTGGAAAAGAAATTTTGAAGAAATTGTGATATAGGTAAAACCGGTAGTCCCCCCCGTCTGGTGGGGTCACCAGACGGGGCAAGACTGTCAGCGACATATTTTATCAGAAATCGTTCACCAAATAGAACTTTTGAATATAAATCATGTTTATAATAAGTAAATCAAGTAAAAGATAACTCTATTGCAACGTTACAGCGTTCATTTTTGCGGCAATTCGTGTAAATAGTTATCCGGGGTAAGACTGACATACAATCGAAAACAGGGGTGTAACACCTTTGATTTGTTTTTTTATCGACATCAAAACCTCATTGTCACTATGAAATACTTCAGCTATTAAAGTATAAAGAAGGAGCAAACACAAACACTCACAAACTTTCCTTTAAACAATATAGGAAGCTTTCGAAAGAATGCATATGCACATTTATAAATGCGAATGTATCTCTGTCTCTCTGATGTCATCAATTTTCTTAAGTGTATACGTGAGTAAAAGCGCGGGACGTCGCTAGTAGGGTTATTACAATTAGTTTTTCTAGGTAGCAACTAAAAAATATTTTTTAGCACCTAGTTAAATCCGATACCCGCTTTGAAAATGTTTACAAAATAATGTAATATAATGTACTGGTAAACTGATAGTCTTCCCCCACTTTGACATTTTTATATTATGGTTTTATTTTGTTAAATATTAAATAAACTTATTTGTTTTATGTGATAATAACAAGATAATTTTAAACTCGATGTTGGTATGATGCTACTTACAGCAAAGAAATCTCAATTTAACATCACAAATTTTTTTAATGTTTTTTCAGATCCACCAACTAGCTTTTTTTTTTCTTCCAGCTGACATATTAATTGTGTGATATTGACCAAATAGTTTAGCAGAAGTGGCAACTGTGTTTTGAGCCAAGAACCATTTCATGATAACTGTTTTATCGACAAGTTAAATTGGAAAAAAAACGCAGAACTTTTCGAGTTATTTGAAAGTGACAGTCTTACCACGGTGACAGTCTTACCCCACCTTACCTTACTTAATTTTTTACAACTTTCAGTTTTCCTTTTGAAGTCTGTTCAATTTTATTAATACACTTGAATAAATATCCTGTATTTATAGGTTCCCCAATATGGTTAGTGAATTGATGAAAATTGATGACATCAGAGAGGCAGAGCTATAATACTCTTTAGTGTACGTTTTACTAGCTACTTGCGCATTAAATGTGCACATGCAATCTTTCGATAGCTTCCTTATAGGAAACTTTTGGCTAGTCTTCCTTAATTTCATTGCTGAACTATTTCATAGTGACAATGGGTTATTCCCAGTCCTCCGATCGGAACTCCAATTGGTAGGAGGAGCAGGAATATTTTTTCCCCACATCTCCGATTAAGCATCATATGTACCTGCAGTCTAATGGATAATATAAATTAAAAAAATAAGTGTGTTGAGTATCTTACTCAAAACACTTATCACAACGTTTTTTGTCCGTGATACAACCAGAGATAAATTAATTAAATTTAATAAAATATTTCATTATTTTCGTTCATTTTGTAATCGTTTTCTTGGTTGAACTGTTTGCATTGCATAACATTACACATGATTTTCAAAGACAATGAGGTTTTGATATCGATAAAAAATCAAATGTTTTAAGTACACCTCTGTTTTCTATTGGTTGTCAGACTTACGAATTTCCGCAAAAGTGAACGATGTAGCGTTGCGATAGAGTCACTATTACTCGAATTTTATAAATTAGATTTATTTTTTAAAATTCCATTTGTTGAAAGATTTTAAGTAATATGTGTTACTGACATTCTTACTCCGTATGGTGGGGAACAGCACAGTTTTACCTGTTCTACAATTTCTTTAAAATGTCTGATAATTGTATCTGCTATTGAGCAGTAATATAATGTATTCATTGCTTCTAGTCCGGTCAATTTAGACCAAAAAATGAGAGTGAGGTTACATAAAGTCCCAACAAGCTGAATTTCAGTGAAATTGTTCAAAATATAATTATAAACAATGTCTAGAAGTTCCCCATCATTCCCCTGTAAGGAAAAAAAATTATTCAAGGTCAAAGGTAAAAAAAATGAGTTTTTCGCGATTTTCAGCAAAACGGTAAGTTTTATCATAAAAGTACCTCAGACAAAAATTGTAGATCATAAAATTATCTATAAAAAATGTATCAATACTTTTTTTCTTACGAGCCACCGTTTCTGAGATATAACGATTCAAAAAGTTATAAAAGTTGTTATCGTCATAATATGCATGAGTACGCCACGTACGTTACAGGAGGGGTAAAACAGCAGTTTTCAAAATGTTTGAAAAACAAGATTTAATTCAATGTGCTGAAGTTTTTAAAAAGAGTAATTCAACTCAACAAGAATTTATTACCAACGGCATCCGCTTTCTTCTTTCTATGTACGGAGCTCCTAAAAAAACTACCTGTTTAGATAAGCATCGATATGCATGTTTCGTTAAACATACTAAAAATAAAAAACAAGTTCAATTAGCTTGTCTTCCTCCAACCTCAGTTGCTGCTCACCAACATTTTTTTCGAGTATATAGTATATATCTTGTATTACCAAGTTCAAGTGTGGCTTGGTTATCAGCTAGACCCTACAGACTGGGGTTGGAAGTTGGTCAACAATATATTAGAACCAGTTCAAACTCTACTTCCACCTGCGCCGGAAAAACTGATGAACACTATTTTTTGCAACTGCAAAAAGGGATGCAGTGCTAAATGTGGTTGCAAAAAAGACGGACTGTCTTGTTCTTTGGCATGCACAAATTGTCAAGGCCGGTCGTGCTCTAATATTGAATCACAAACAATGGAGGATTCGTTTGACTCCGACGAAGTATCATGCGATACATCGCTATTGACGCAATTTACTTGCATCCAAAATGAAGATGAAGAAGAAGCAGGAGAAGAAGAACAAGAATTTGAAACTTACGAATAAGACGAATAAACTTCAACACTTTTTTTTTAATATACATCGCTTTTATCTTTCCCAATCTTTGAAAATTTCCGTTATTATGCAATAGTTTTACATTAAACAGGATCACAACTGACCCGTGGAGTAGGCCTACTGGGGAAACCACGTTAAAATAACGCGCTAAGTACACTACCTCATAGGTGGCGTGGAAACGTGTGCATATTATGACGATAACAACTTTTATAACTTTTTGAATCGTTATATCTCAGAAACGGTGGCTCGTAAGAAAAAAAGTATTAATACATTTTTTATAGATAATTTTATGATCTACAATTTTTGTCTGAGGTACTTTTATGATAAAACTTACCGTTTTGCTGAAAATCGCGAAAAACTCATTTTTTTGACCTTTGACCTTGAATAATTTTTTTTCCTTACAGGGGAATGATGGGGAACTTCTAGACATTGTTTATAATTATGTTTTGAACTATTTCACAGAAATTCAGCTTGTTGGGACTTTATGTAACTTCGAATGTCTAAATTGACCGGACTATTCATAAAATATTATAGTTTTTATGTATCAGTTACATTACTATAACAAAGGTAGGGCATTAAGCTAAGTGTGACTTAGCTTGACTGTCTGACAGGAAAATATTATATTAGTCTTGCCCTAGGCTTACTTACCCTTGTATACGAGTATGTCCTTATTTTGTCAACTTCCTAAAATTGCCTATTATGTATTGTTTTCTTTTGGTTTGGTAACTTGTCGTTTTTGTTTTGTTTTTTTTTTTTGTTATTTTTCTTTATTTATGTCGGCTGAGTGGGCAGTGGGTGTGTGTTTGGTGGAGGGTTCGTGGAGTCACCAGGGGTTCCAACGGAAGATCAGTACGGCTTGCGCGCAAGCCGCTTTATGCTGAGTTGGGACCCATTCGTGGCAAACTTAACTTAATTAAGTAATTTATGTTATTTTCGATGTAATGTTGGCAATGAATAAAGTTTTTTCTTCTTCTTCCTTGTATAAAAAACCGCATCCAAATCGGTCCATTCGTTTCCAGGAAACTGCATGTGGTTGTTTGATGTTGTTTGCTTAGATAACGTAATGTTTGCATTACTTATTACAGAGATAACTACAATCAGCACGCCACAGATTGATGAAGGCGATATACCCGGCGATGGTGCTGTACCTAATGATGCGCCTGCGCCCAATGATGGTGCTGCATCCATAGATCAGGAGTTAACACCATCAGTTGTTTCGTCGTCAATGATAACATCGACCACTAAAGCAAGCACGCAATTCAGCAGACACTCGAAAAAGGTGTTACCAAATGGTATGAATGTTTGAACGGTGAAATGAAACCGAACAAGAATAAATTTAAAAATACGAGTACCCTTCCGATATGGGTGAACGAACTATTAAAATGACTTTCCTGTGCCATATCAGACCCTACATACTGTACTGTAGGCTACAGTAAATATCTATCTGTCAAGATTTAACCATTGGTTTTGAAATTCGGTAGGTCCTACGTTTAATGGAGTTCCCGCTACCACCTTCCTTCACACATTACCGAACTCTGATCATCATTTTAATAGCACCTACAAATCGCAACCTATACAAGGAGTTCAAATTTCTACGTTGGTCTACGTTTATTGGTGCAGAGATCCTGTGACTACCTTCCTGCTCCATCAGCCTGATCACCATTTTTAATAGCAACTACTTGTCGAGACCTATCCAACGAGTCCAAATTCGGTAGATCTACGTTTATTATTTTAGCGATCTGTTACCACCTTTCTATCTCCTATCCAATCATCGGACTCTGGCGAAGGTTACTACATTAGGTATGTAGTAACCTTCTATATAACCATGAAGCTTATAAGTCAAAAATGGAGTCCAAACTCAAAATAGTTGATTGAGGCATACGCTATCCCTTTCATTGAGGCCGGATCTCTCTTTCTAAGTGGTCCAATGTGTGGTCCATGTAATAATTTAAATTACCCGAGAAATGGATACCCTAATATAGAAATGCTCTACTTCAACATAAAAAGATTGTTTTCCATCCGAAAACATAAAATACGATGACAATCATGTCTAATATTTTTTTTTTGGTATTGTTCTGCGAGTATGATTAGAATAATGCTCTATTGTGTTTTCGCCAATTGTACTCAAATGCAATAGGCATGATGACTAATTTTGAAAAAATACTCTATAATGTACTTACGGGTCTACTATTGCCGAAAATAATCATATTTTTGTATTAAATTTACAATTAATAGCAATATTTTCAATTTTTAAAATAGAGTTTGAATTTCGTTCCAAAACGATGGCCGGTGCATGGCGCCATGTTGTGACGTCACTACGGCGGTGTAAATAAACATCTGTCTAGGTATAAAAGTTAAAAGTGAATCATTGTATGAATGAAAAAGTTGAGATGACAGTTTGACAGTTGTTTATTTACACAGGATTGACGTCATTCACTCTGAGCAGCGTTTATTACTAAATGGCGATTAGCTGTATTTGAATAATTTATTTGCTTAAATATCACGAAAATCTCTATATTACACACATCAAAAGTGTCTAGGGATCAAGCATTTTTAAGCGGATTTCTTGAGATTGAGATGTGGCTTTGTAATAAATTTATGATTTTATAAATTTATATGGATCCTTTTTGGTGCATTTCATAATTTGAATCAGGAACTGTGAATCAAATTCGAGTAAAAGATGAAAATCAGCTGTCAATATTTTCCCTATAAAAACATACAACGCATTGAAGACATTATTAGTGCTACTGTTTCCCTACTACTGATTAAAACCAACGTTATTATGGAGCGGCGACGTCATTTAAGCAGGGAAGAAATGCTCAGAGCCGTGGGAATGATAGAAGCTGGTTCCCGGCAACGTACTTTGGCTTTAGCTCTGAATACAAGTCAGAGTGTTATCAGTCGACTTTGGACACGTTACCGAAGCACTGGTACCGTGGCTGAGCGCCATGGAGGACGGTATCGCTGCACCACACGGAGACAAGACCGATATATTCAAATCTTAACTCGAAGAGCTCCAACAATAACTGCCATGATGTTAGCCGTGAGGCTTCATCACTCTTCAGGGAACTTAATTAGCGACCAAACAGTCAGAAACCGCTTGCATGAAGTGAACCTTCATTCCCGAAGACCGCTACGGGTACCACCTATAGCATCCCTGGATTACATATAACATACAACTATTAATGAAAAAGCGGGATGAGGCATATACCAAGTCACGGAAAACTGCAGAAAGTAGTTCCGCCAAGGTCTACTATAAAGAAATGAAATGTGTTGTGGAGGAAGCTATGGCACGAGAAAAAAAAGCTTATTTCGATCACTACGTTAATAATAATTTTAAAGATAGCCGTGTACTTTGGAGACATATTAAAAAACATGCCAGGATTAAGGAGAATCTGGAGTTTCCTATACACATTTTCAAGGACCCGGAAATAATTAATGATCATTTTTTGAATATTTCGGGTAATGAAACTGTTTCGATATCGCAGTTAACATATTTAGAATTTCACGCAAATGAGTCTGTAAACTTTAAACTAAATCGGGTTAACAATGATGATATTGTAAAAGTAATAAAGACAATAAAATCGAATGCTATAGGGTCTGACGGCATATCTATGGAAATGATAAATCTTACTCTCGAAAAATCATTACCAGTAATTACTCATTTAATCAATAGTTCTATTGAAACCTGCACCTTTCCCACAGAGTGGCAGGCCGCGTTAATTAAGCCTTTACCAAAATGTTCGTCTCCGTTAACTCTGAAAGACCTACGGCCAATTAGCATTTTGCCTGCTGCTTCAAAAATATTGGAAAAGGTTGTGGCGAATCAGCTGAGCGCATTTATGGAAGAGCAAAATATTCTGCCGCAAAAACAATCCGGTTTTAGAAAACAACACAGCACAGCTACTGCTGTCGCAGACGTAGTAGATGACATCTTGTGCTCTTCCAATGAAGGGGAAGCAACTATACTAGTGCTATTGGATTTCTCGAGGGCATTCGATAGTATTAGTATCCCACTGCTACTTGCAAAAATGCGTTATTACGGAATGAGTGCGTCGGCTGTGAAATGGTTTGAAAGCTATTTTAGACATCGGACACAGAAAGTAGAAATAATAGGAGTAGATGGTTCGCCACATTGTTCAGAGTCCAAAAAAGTAATGAGAGGGACTCCGCAAGGATCTATTTTAGGACCACTTATTTTTAGTCTTTACACTGCAGATATATCCACGCAAATAAGTCACTGTAAATTTCATATGTATGCAGATGACATCCAGTTATATATATCATGCAAACCGCAGACAGCAGCTTCTGCTAATCAACTTTTAAATGAAGATCTTAATCGGATAGCAACATGGGCGGAAAACAACTCCTTAATGCTGAATCCTGGGAAATCTAAGTTTATGATTTTAGGCACAAAACATCAAGTTCAAACGTTATCGGATATAGGTATACAGGTTAAGATTAAAGGAGAAAGTATTGAACGGGTTCGGGAAGCTATGAATTTAGGATTACTAATGGACGAGGAACTAAAATTTGAAAGCCATGTAGCAAATGTCGCAAGAAATTGTTTTTATAGATTAAAGGTATTGTATCAACTAAGAAATAACGTAAGTACTGAAATTCGTATAAGACTTGTTGAATCACTGGTGTTATCTAAATTTAATTATATGGATGTAGTTTATGGTCCTAGGCTACTAGTTCGAACACAAAAATTGATTCAGCGTGTACAGAACGCATGTGCAAGATTTTGTTTTTCTATTCCCCCACGAGCCCATGTAACGCCTTATTTGAATAATTTAAACATGCTGAAAATGCAGGCGCGACAAAAAGTACACCTGGCTTGTCTATTATTTAATGTCGTTGCAAATCGGGCTCCGTCATATCTGTCGCAAAAGATAATCTGGTCGCGGGATGTGATATCTTATCCAACTCGGCGTTCCCGATGGGCGATAGAGGTGCCGCGCAGTCGCAATGTAGCATTTCGGGGTAGTTTTAGGTTCGCCGCATCTAAGTGTTGGAACGGTCTGCCGCCGCCCATAAGGTGTCTGAAAAGTATGGAAACATTCAAATATAAACTAAAACAACACTACTTAAATATCCAAAAGATAGAGCAATAAAACTGTGGCTTACCACATGGTCTCCAAACATCAGGCCAGGGCGGTGAGGCTCATGGAACAAATCCTCACCATTTATTTCACTGGATGCGCGTAATCTGTTACGTCGTTGTAGTCAAATTAAAGATTAAAGAAAAAACACGGACGGCGCTGTTTGTAGTATTATTTATATTATAAAATGTGATACTATCCTATTATTTATTTCATTTATTTTATTATATTATATCTGCACGTAACGCGTAGTTTGCGCGAGTATAATAACTATCTATGACTGCGCGTGGCGAGCGAGCTGCTCGATATGGGTGATTTTAATGTAGCTCGCCACAGTGTCGGTCGCGCCGCTCCGCCCCGACCCTGTCGCCGATGCATGTGACTCCACTGTGGCTCAGCCGTGCGGTGCGATGTTGTAATACTTGTATATTTATTGCCGTCTTGAATAAAGGCGATCCGAAAGCGGCGGAAGAATGTAAGCTAATTAACACAACCTCAATCAGTAGCACACCCTACGGAAGCATTGAGAGTGGCACTTTGTTTATTGAATAATCGCATCAAAACAATCGTAAATATAAATATATCACATTTGATTCGTTGGTATAAATTAATTCTGTGCACCTTGTAATTTTAGCCGAATGATTCTTTATTTCTCTGAACGTATTACGTAAAATGTCATTGCCTTGATATTATTAAAATTGTGTACATTTTATGTAGGTATTATATGTGCATTATGTATGTCTTTTTAACCGGCTTCTTTGTATTTATGTTTGTGTTAAATGTGTTATTGTAGTGTAGGTACGTGTATATAAAGTCACATTTTAATAGGTTATAATTATGTAATAATATTTAGTAAGTAGTTATTTATTAGTTAAGTTTTAATTGGTTACATAATGTTAAGGTATTTATAGTTGTAGTAGTCACTCACACAAGGGCGCACTGAAAACCAGCGTCGGTGGTCACACAAGACCTCCGGCTTGAGCTGAGTGCGTCCTTTTGTGACTGATATGGATATGTGTTTTTGTCTTGTATTTCTTGTTTTTGTTTGTTATTTTTTTGTTATCTATATCAGTCAAATAAATTTATCTTTCTTTCTTTCTTTCAATGCACAATCGTAGGATTCGATATCAATGGGCTCTTGAACACAGAAATTGGGCAGAAGAACAATGGCGTTTCGTGTGCTTTTCTGATGAGTCTCGTTTTGGTATGAGACCGGATACAAGACGTATACGACACTGGAGAACCCCTGGACGCCAACAGTGATTAAAATCCTGCCAGGAAGTCCATCCTTATAGTGGTGGAACCATCATGGTATGGGCGGGTATTTGGATCGGCGGAAGAACTGAGTTGATTTGGATCAGAGGCAACCTCAACGCTCAAATTTATGCTGAGACGATTGTATCAGACGTCATCGTTCCTCTACAAGTGCAAATCGGTCCCTTATTTCAGTTAATGCATGATAATGCACGACCGCACACCGCAAGAGTTGTAAGACAGACTCTCGCCGCAGCTAACATCAATGTCCTGCCCTGGCCTGCTCAGTCGCCAGACTTGAACCCGATTGAGCATGCATGGGATATGCTACAGAGAAGAGCTCTGCCGAATATGGAGGGTATCCAGTCGCAAGAAGACCTTTTTTTGTTGTTGCAACGAACATGGGCGGCCATTCCACAGCGTGATTTGGATGAACTCATTTTGAGTATGCCAAACCGATGTTCTTGTGTTGTTAGTGTTCGCGGTAGAAACACGGATTATTAATTGTTTAAGTTACCCAATAAAATTTTAAAGAAAACTGTTATTTCAGTCTTTTTTTCGAACTTTTGTGTTAGTGGTTCAAATGTCAAAAATCCCTTTATTAGGAAAATGGCAAATTTCTTTATTAATGCAAAGGTGACTTGGTTTATCGTTACTGTGACAAACGAAAACACCTTATTTGATGAATCCTTAAAGAAAATTTTAATTAATATCAATCAGGAGAAAAGTTATTGCAAAAATATATGTTGATCCCTAGACACTTTTGATGTGTGTATTATGAAAATGAGATGCATTTTTGGAATCAGTGCAATCTGTTCTAATATTTAAAACCACAGATTTATTGGTATTGTGTTACAGTCATCATGCCTATTTTAAATACCGATTTTAAGGGTTCGTATTTTGTGGCAACACTGGCGCTTATTGTCAGCATGAAACTTTCTGTCGATCGAAAATAAATCGATCCAACATTTAAATACCATAATTTCACGATAAAGTGAATTAAACTAATAAGAATGGTGATAAAATGTGTAGTACTTAGTTGCAAAAATATGTTGTACCCCTTAGATGATACCCAATATCACTCGTAAGTCCGATTTGTTCAATAATGTACCTACCGATGATCCCTTTGGATTATGCACCATATTTTCGATCAGTTCTTCTTTCGATAGGCACATAACACGTTTTCAGTTCGTTTGTTAGTATTGGGTTTAATTTTCTATTAATTTGTAGTTGAATTATCTAATTTAAAATATTTTACATTGTTTTCATAGATTAACCATGGTAAAGATTTTTTGAAGACTTTCCGTTTTGGGGATTTTTTTACCGCCACTTTATGATAAAAAATATACGATGTAGGTATTTAGTTCAAAGGATTGATAAGGAAAAAATATTGTATGTTCAAGTGTGGATGTAGTTTTAAACATATTATAATAATAATAATAATACCAGCCCTTGTTAATGTCCCACTGCTGGGCACGGGCCTCCCTTCAAGATGAAGGGGCTTAGGCCATAGTCCACCACGCTGGCCAAGTGCGGGTTGGCGGACTTCACACGTCATTCGAAAGCTAGTTAGTCTTTCTCAGACATGCAGGTTTCCTCACGATGTTTTCCTTCACCGAAAGCTAGTAACATATTATTAAAATCATATTTATTCTTGTCGCCTCCTAGTCCTGTCGCGTCTAGTCCGTGGCGCAGTGGGAAACCGCTTGCTTGCGTACCGGGGGTCGCAGGTTCGAATCCTGCGGGGAGCAACAACTTTGTATATTTGTTCCTTACTGGCTAGGACAATGCAGGCTGGTCATCTGATTGTCTGTAAAGTAAGATGATCCATGCGTCGGATAGGCATATAAAAAGTCGGTCCTGCGCCTGACCTCTCCCCGGTCGTGTTGATCTTTCGTATCACTAAATTGTGAGGGGTAAAAGGAAGAAAGAGTGCACTTGTGGCTACGCAAGCATTTGTGCACTGGCTGATGGCTGATCTTGCGAAAGATTGGCCGCTGTGGTCGTATTGGGGAGAGTACCTATATCATTCTATAAATATACATATAATCACGCCTCTTTCCCGTAGGGGTAGGCAGAGACCACTTCTTTCCACTTGCTACGATCCTTACATACTTGTTTCGCTTCGTCCACTTTCATTATTCCCTTCATACATGCTCTTCGGTTTAGGGTACTCTTGACCTGGCCTTTTTTCAAGACGTCCCTGATTTGGTCTTGAAACGTCCGCCTAAGTCTACCCCTTCCAACACTTTAATTCACACTCGCCTTATACACTATTTTCGTCAATCGTTCCTCATTCATTCTCTCGACATGGCCAAACCATCTCAGCATACCTCAATTTTTGTCACAACATCTTCTTTCTTATCACAACGTTTCCTTATGTCACTATTTCTTAACCTGTCACTATACCTGTCACCTGTCAATATACATACTGTTTTATTTACCCGTGGTCAATATTAATACATTTTTTATTTTCTTGTAGATTTCCTAAAGATATTGAGCGAAGGAATATTATGACTATCCATTGTCCCATTCGAAAAGAAATTTTATGAAGCTGCAATGATCTGCAGTTGGTCCAATGGAAACCTAAATTTACTGCAAATGCTTTTTCTATCGTCTAATGTGTGGGTTACAAGGTGTTTTAGTTGTTTGCATATAATGCATATAACGGAAATAGTAATATAATGCATATAATGCAATGAATATAATGCATATAATGTTTGCATATAATGGAAATTGCTATTCAATATCTTGTGATTAATCGGAAATCGTTAAACGTACTGAATAAATGATCTTGTAATACAATTTCTTTTTATCATAACTTCATATGCTTTTATTTTCACAACCATTAACTTATTATTTATTTATTACTTGATTGTCTGTAAAATAAGATGCTCCATGCGTCAGATGGGTATGTAAAATGTTGGTCCTGCACCTAGTCTCTCAACGGTCGTGTCGGTTTTTCGTCCCGTCGTATTTTGAGAGGTAAACGGAAGCAACTAGACATATTTAATCGGTTTAAACTTAAAGCTTAAACAAGCCAAGTAAGTAGTATTAAGCGACGAAGTTAAAAAGATGTCCTGATTTTTCATGAAACATCAAGGTTGCCCTCTTAGAAAGGGAGATTCGACCTCAATGAAAGGGATAGCGTTGACCTCAGTCATGTATTTGGGAGTGTTTCCTCCACTTTGACCCTAATAGCTTCATGGTGGACATACTAAATAACTGCAAAAGTAATCATGCGATACGAAACAAAGTACTTGTTTTTCCTTAAACGAAAATGTATTCATTTAAAAGAAAATCTTAACCACTATAAAATAAGGTTCAAAATAATTGCAGACAATTTGGCACTTACACAGTTTTGGAGCTGAGAAATGTGTGCTTCCATTGTGTGTGTACTGACTTACCAACTTATCCGTGCTGGTGGCAAAAATGAGAACTAACTTTTTTAATATGGTAATGACGTGTAGTTTGACAGTTTCGTGTAGACAGTGGCGACACTCCTATCGGCAACATTAGTTTTGTCAGTCTCGGCATGGCAGAAACTAGTAGTAATAAGAACACGAAACAAAAAAAAAATCTCCATCTGCAATTTTAGTATTACGATAAGTATTTGGACAGTTTATAAACGCGCAATAAGGAATTTCGATACGTCCTTACGCTAGCTGTTGTCGGCTCGTACTAATTTGAAATAGCGACACAACCGTCTCCGTAGCTCTATTTTCGGGACCACTTTTCGGATCGTGACAGCTAATCTAGTTGGTATAGTATATCGATGATAGAACATTATTTTGTTTTATCAATCATACACGGCTTAATAAAAACTTTTGAGTTGAGTAACACTGCCGAACATTCGGTGATTTAGCCAAATACGAACATTCGGTAAACCTGCCGAATAATATAAAACGAATATTCGGCCCATCCCCCACCAATTAATCGGGATTATTTTTTGCAATAATTGTAATGTTATTATTGTTTTCTTTAGATATTACGCAAAGATTTGAAAAGAAGCTTACGAATAAAAGTATAAAGAGTGTAAGCCACGGCGACGCCAAGAAACATGAGCTCTCTACGATTCGTACAACTACAGAACCCGATAACGTGATGTCACAAGTCGCATCAGAGCTGATGAATGAATTGAATGGAGATAAAGAAAAACTAAAATATGGCTTAGAGAAAATTCACAGTTGGTTTACTAACACACAAACGCCGCAATCTATGAAGACTACCATGAAAATGTATTTAGAAGGTAGTTCAAGATTTCCTGTACCACTTCCCGAAAATCATGCATTTTGTCATACTAATCCCAATAATCCCTTATGCCGTACATTTATAGGGTAACCCCCAAGCAAATATGGCAAAGTTGGTTCTTATTCCGCATTAATAAGTATCTAATCTCCATTTACCGTTTTCTGGCACTGAATATTTTCTTTTATTGCTACTATATTTTCCTCATCATGCCCCGTTTGGTGTCCGTCAGGATGACCGGAGCACGGATTTACGTGAAACTTTACCAAGATTTAGTACCAATTTTGTACTATTTAGTACCTATGTTTAAATATTTTGTACCTCAGTAATAAGAAAGTTATTTAATAAATAAAGTGCGTTCTGACGTCAGAATGGCTTCCCACTTTTTACTTTGGGTACTTACGGTCCATATATTGCCAAAGTCATTGCATAATAATTTAGTACCTTTTTTGTACCTGCGATAAATATATAAATACTTTATGTATTCCATTTAAAAATTACTTTTATTTCATTATAAACTATTATATTGCCTAGTCGGCGAGCCAAAGAATGAAACACTAAGAGAGGGCTACACAAATTTATTAAAATACATAAAACGAGAAGAAAGTTACGGTACAAGGGGGGGTCGATTACTTATTAGCTTGTTCGCACATATAACAAAATAGTTGTAACTCAACTAGGGGTCGTTAGGGAACGCAACGGCGATTCCCGTGGTCTTCAGGCGTCTTCCTTCTCCTTGAAGTGACCCAGGCACGCCACGGATGCGGAGTCTGGACTAGGCCCGGTCGTCAGCAACTCAGCCACGAAGGTAGTACGTTCACCCGAAGGGTTGAATTTGTGGCCGAAGTTAGAATAAACCCGAAGGTAGGCTTCGTGCCCGAAGGTAACAACTCTTGCCCGAAGGGTGAAACTTTTCGCCCGAAGGGTGAATTTCTTGCCCGAAGGGTGAACCCAGTAATACTGGGTTTCTTTACACAAATTTATATATACTCTTAATAGACTGTTACTATAGTTGCACTATATATCAAAACCGTCGACAGAAAATGCAATACTACTATAAGAGACAATTGCAGTGGTGCTCGGCGCTCAGCTCAGATGGTAATGGCTGGCTCAACTACTGAGTCAAAAACGAAACCTATCGAAAGGAGATGGCGTCGAACCGTCTAGAAAAGCCAGCACCCAATTGGGTGGCCGCCGCTGATTGGTAGACACTTTCAGTTTTCGGATACTGAGCGTTAATCGCATCGTCTCGCCCTCGGTAAACTCCGCCTATTTTAAATCTAATACCCTCTGTTAAAAAGTGCTTCTTACCTAGGTATCTAAATATTACCTATGGTTCTACCAATGAAATTAATAAGAATACCTGATGCAGCTTTCATCGCCTATTACCATGAATAACTGAAATAAGAGCATAGTATTCCCCAATCAATATGGAAAGGCCGTATATTAATACAAACGCCTGTATAAAAAATTTATAGAATAAATTTACCTGTGCTTTTGCTATAACATTTTGTAAGGGATCTATCAGCTTCCCAATAAAACAACTGTTATTTACTTGTTTATTTACAAATATATATTTAAAACAATGTAGCTATGCTACAATATATGGAGCATCATTTTTATGACATATTATTTTTCACAAACCATGTAGTCCCCTTTCCTGCATCCAGGCAGAGGAGTAAAACCCATACATTTGTTAGTTCTAATATTAACGATAAAAACCTCTGTCCCCTGATTCTCCGGGAACTTAAACTTTGGCTTCAGTTTTATATAAATGCCGGTAGATTAACTTAGAAACATCAATTTATATTTCCTTTAAAATATAGATAGATATACCAAACTAAATCTGAAATGTGTAAATGAAGCCCTATCATATAACTCGATATAGTAGGATCACTTTGAAAATATGACGACCCCTTCGACCTCCATTGAAAACATTTTATGTTTTTTATTTGCTTTGAGGTTGGGTAAGTAAGATCGAAATTACAAATCGATAGCACCAGTAGTTCCTGAAATATATAGGTGTGGCAAACAGATGGACGAAGTCATACCATGCAAAGCCATAAGGATTCCCCTTTAAACGACTTCAAAATGAGTCGTTCTGTATTCGACACGTATGTATGTAATATTATCCAAAAACAGTAATATTTGCATAATATGTTAATCTATAAGAGCATCTAAACACATTTACGCAATTTCATGAGTGTACGTATGTATGTAGGTTTGTCCCCGTATTTCTCAGAGACTACAAATCCTATTGCGATCTAGCCATATCAAAATTGGTTCAGTAGTTTAAGAGATATAGACTGTTTAAGTTTCCAGTAACTCTGGCATAGCCAGCCATAGTTATTGTATGTCATTATAAGTGTACTAGTCTATTTTACGTTGAGACGTCGTTGTGAAAGGTCGCATACGTTTACTAGCAGGAAAAGATCTTCTACCCGCAATGGTGTTGAAAAAGTGTACTATATGTAAGAAAAACATCACCAAGAAAATACCTGCTTTAGAGTGCAGCAGGTGTAATAAGGTGGTACATGCTGATACTTCATGTGCTAAACTTTCCCTCCTGACCCCATGACGGTCCTATTGGACCGGGATGCGCCGACCCCTCCCCGACAACCGTATGCTACACTAGCTATCAGACACCGGTCTCGCCGGCGAGGCCGAAGGGTCGTACGTATGCGACCGCAACGACGTGCATCACCCCACTGAGTTTCTTGCCGGTTCTTCTCAGTGGGGGCGCGTTGTGAACCGGTGGTAAACTCAGCCCTCTCTTAAGCGACAGCCCAAGCCGAGGCCGTGCCTCCCTGAGGTGCCCTTGTGCTCGTCGCTACTTCTGCCGTAAAGGCTAGAGCGCTTCAAGCGCTCGCCTCCTATTGTCCGGTGAAGCTGCAATGGCCATCTGCGGCTAACAGCGTCTATCATTCCCAAAAAAATAAAAAATAAAAGTGCTAAACTTTCTAACAAGCAACTTAATACTCTTCGGAATACTTCGAGCATTGAATGGAGCTGTGAAGACTGCCTTAAAAATCTCTCTCGCCGGTCATCTTATCTGGTTCCAGAAGACGATGAAGAAGATGATGATGAATCGGACACTGGATGTATTGTAAACTCACCCACTATAGATACTCGTAAATTGGTGCAAGAGATTACTCGAGAAATCAAAAAGGCATTTAGAGAAGAAATAGGCAACAATTTCTTAGTGCTCAAATGAACGACATGGAACTGTCTATTAAAAAGCAAGATACAATCATTAAAGATTTGGAGCATAGAAATCATGATCTACAAAATAAAAACAAAAATCAAGAGTTAAGATTGGCTGTGCTAGAACAAACGATGAATGAACTTGAACAAAAGCGCCTGGATTCTTCTATTGAAATAGCTGGTCTACCAGATATCCCACCAAAAAATATTCACGCGATAGTAGAAACGATAGCATCAAAAATTAAGGTTGATCCGAACGTATTTCAACAGTCAGCACGATTGCCTGGGTCGAAAGATAAACCAGGCCCCATCATCGTGGAAGTAAAAACTAAAGCAGCCCGGAGCCAGTGGATAAGCGCCAGTAAAGAACAATGTCTTACTGTAGGTACTCTAATGCCGGACGTTTCACAGGTTAAGTGTAAGAACCGTGTATTTATTAGAGAAGCTTTAACCAAATATGTTAAAACGTTATTGTATACTGCCAAAATCCAGCTAGGTAAATATTATCAGTTTATATGGTGTAAAGATGGTAAAGTGTGTGCTAGGAAGGAGAACAATACCAAAATCTATTACATACGCTCAAAGCAAGATATTGACCATTTATTAAAATTAGTGAATGAACTAAAGTCATAACTCAATTACTTATTCATACTTTAAACTACAAATTATACATAAGTCATTTCTTATTAATATGGACACACAAGTTAATGAGATGCTCAATTGTACTTCTCTAAATAATTTTACCCGTAAGCTACCCAATAATTGCAATTTGAACTTTACATGTATTCATATTAACATAAGGTCAATGATTAAAAACTTCACAAAATTATTACAAGTAATTCATAACAACCCACTACCTCTTGATGTAATTGTTATTACGGAAGCTAGCATATCAAGTAGTATTGTTCAGTTATTTAATATACCAGGTTATAACATTTACCCACAGTTGCGATCGAATAAACGGGGCGGTGGCATTATTATTTACATTCGGAGCCACTTTAAATTCACTGTAATTCCAACACATACGCACTTAAATACTTTTGAAAATCTGAGTGGCAGAATTAAACTAAACTCTAAACAATCTGTAATTGTATGTGCCGTATATAGACCCCCAAATACAAACAAAAATATTTTTGTCAAAGAGTTAGGTAAATGCATTTCCGAACTACATTCAATGAATAATAACCTATTATTGATAGGAGACTAATATAGACCTTAAAATCAGTTCACCTATAAAGGATTCGTATCTAGAAACACTCAGTGAGCACGGATTGATGTGTGGAATATCTGAATATACTAGGATTGAGAAAAAATTGAATATAACCACTAAATCTTGCATCGATCATATTTTCACCCGTTTCCCCAATATACATCCGTACACAGCGGTGCTCGATATCGTACTGGCCGACCATCGTGCGATCATAGTTGCCTGTATTTCCGAAGCGGCGCCTAATCATATACAGCATGTTACAAAAAAAGTAATTAATTATGATTATTTTAATAAAGAGATTAAAAAAGTTAAATGGTCACGTACTAATGATATGAGTTCACCCGTTGACATTTATAATTTCATGAACATTTCTTTTCAAAATGCAATTAGGTCCGCAACAACCATTACAAATTACAACAATAATAAACAGAATAGACCCATTAAATTACCTTGGATTGATGTGAATGTCACTCGACTATGTGAGAAACGCGATAAATTATTCACTTTATGGAAACACGATACTAATAATTTGAAACTAAGGCTGGAATATAATAAAACCCGTAACTTAGTTCATAAAATTTTGGAAATCAGGCGAAATAAGTACTATGCTAAAGAAATAAAAGATAACTTTACAAATATAAAGAAAGTGTATCAAATAATAAATAAAATACTGGGGCGAGTGACATTGTCCATCGATGAAGTGGTAATGAGAGCATTTGAGGGACAGGGGTTGACTAATAGAGATATTGTTGAGAATTTCGCTTCTGAATTTGACAAGGCTGTTAAAGATATCGTACCTAATTGTAACACAAAACTGCTAGACCCAAATACGTACTTTCAACCAGTTGATTCCAGTATATACTTCCAGAGAGCTACAGGTGATAAAATTATAAAGAATCTCAAAACAAAAAAAGCACCAGGAGTCGATGATATAAGAGTATCTGATATAAAATCAGTTGCTATAGATGTATCTGAATCCATTGCCAATCTTATCAATGCCAGCGTACGAACTGGAATATACCCGGATAAATTAAAGTTAGGTTGTGTTAGACCGATACATAAAAGGAGTAGGCGAGATGATTACCTTAATTATCGTCCTATAACACTACTTTCAACAATTAATAAAATTGTTGAGAAATATTTCAGTGAAAAGATACATAAATTCTATAAAAAACATGATGTTATTTATCGAAATCAATTCTGCTTTCAGTCTGGTAAAGGCACTACGGATCTGTTACTAAAATTCACTAATACAGTCAATGAGCACTTAAATAATAAAATGCATGTGCTGGCCTTATTCATTGACTTCTCACGGGCGTTTGATACTCTGCAACATAAACAACTCATTACAAAGCTAGACAACTGTGGTATTTGAGGATCTATGTTAGAATGGTGCAAAAATTATCTTCAGAATCGTCAGTTCTCTGTGAAGGTTAATAATACATATAGTGATCCAATAACTTCAACTGAGGGTAAGGCGCAGGGATCCGTAATGGGCCCACTCCATTTCTTGTCTTATGTGAATGACATGAGTAGGATTATTGTTCACAGTAAAATCTACCAGTTTGCAGATGATACTTGTTTGGTTGTTGCCGATAAAGACCCACAAAAAGCTTATGACCTTTTACAATCCGATCTTAATTCGCTTTTAAAATGGTGCCATGATGCTAATCTTGTCTTAAACAGTAATAAAACTAAACTGATTGTCATTAAATCACCCTATATCAAATCAGTATCCCATTCTAGTCATTTAGTGGCCCACAATCACCAATGCTTACATGCTTCTATTAACAATGTTTGTAGCTGCCCTTGTGTTGATGTTGTTGATTCGCAGACGTACCTCGATATGCATATTGATAACAAATTTAACTGGAGTAATCATATAGAATCAGTGTGTACTAAGCTTAGGCAGTTTCTAGCAAATATTATTAATCTCAAAAATAGAATACCTTATAAAGTTAAGCTAATGTTATATAATTCACTAGCAGGATCATATATACAATATGGACTTTGTTGTTATGGGCGTACTTTTAAGACATATCTTAATCAAATTTACAATCTACAATTAAGAATTATAAAAAACATTGTTTCTAATAATGTCCGACAGCAGTTCCATAATGACCAAAATGGATTATTTAAGCATTGTGGCATCTTACCGGTCCATACTCATGTAAAGTACGAATTGCTCAAAAAATATTATTTTAAAACAGATCTCAAGAAACAAATCAAACATCATGTATATACGCGGGCTGTAGCCCAGGGCCAACTATGTACGCCGCGCGCTAACAATGTGTACGGCGAGCGGTCCGCTGCCTACCTTGTTCCGTGGCTAATTAACCAACTACCCTCCGATCTTCGCGATAGCATAAATCCTAAGAATATTAAAGATAAACTTAAAGTTTACTATCTAAATAATTTAAACAGTAATTGATATTGAGTTAACAAATGCATTTACCCTTCAATCCTTTAACCCTGCAACTTCATTTATTTTTTGTAACCTGTTAGTTAACCTAGATTAATACCTACTTGTATTAACTAATAAATGTTGATTAAGTCTCAATGTAAGCCGTTATAGCATAGCCTGTATAAACCTCCGTGGTTTTTTAATGCTATATTAAGCTAACAGCATATTATATGTATTCTTTAAACGATAAATAAATGAAAAAAAAAATTGTAATTAAATAAATGTTTTTGTTGATAGTATAATATTTTTTTGCGCCAACCCGCACTTGGCCAGCGTGGTGGACTATGGCCTAAGCCTCCTCATCTTGAGGGGAGGCCCGTGCCCAGCAGTGGGACATAAACAAGGGCTGGTATTATTATTATTATTATAATATTTTTTATATTTAATTTCCTGAAATTTGCAAGCATATGAGAATATCCAACTTTATTCTAATCGGGAATTACGCGTTAATTCCCGATTAGAATAAAGTCCGTATTGTGTGTACGTACCTGGGTCCAAAGTAAGCAACGTTGTAGGTACTGCAAAGGATGTCCTGCCATTACAAACACCAGGTGTCTATTGTCTATATACAAATAATAATTAATGTCACACTCAGAGAAAGTACCAAAGGAGTTAGTATCGCGTCGATTCCCCGAACAAATTTTTCGTGGCACTTTTTCGGGGTGCGGGAGGCGAAGTAAACACACACAGATACACCTTCACGCATACCCACACTATAGTAAACTCGCAACACATTCAAAAATACACGCACACAAATAAAGAAAGACCTGACCATATGACCAAAAATTTGGCAGAGGGGGTTAGCGCATCATGCTCTCTCCAGTTGGTATCTCCTCTAAGATGTCACATTATGAAACCACCTGTATATCGTTAGGCTGGTTACTGTCACTGGTACACACACACTTCTACCCGCTCGTATAATACTCATCGAGCCAACTTGTGTCGCCCGGTAACAGGTTTTTGTACCATCTACCGACCTAGCATAATATTGATTGTAACGATGCGTATTTTAGATAATGTACTTATATTTTCCTTTTATAACAACCATTGTACGTTTTTATTCCTTTTATTTTTAGTTAAGTACGAAGATTGTTTCACTCACGTCAACGACAAACCCTAACGGGTTTATTGTCGTGATTGTTTTTGTTTGTAAATATTTTGCATGATTAAATAAATTAAAAAAAATATATATATACTTTTTTTTTGTAAAAACATACTTAAATAGATGAACAACACCCAGACACTTGGCGGGAATCGAACCCACGACCCATCGGTTAGCAGGCAGGGTGTCTGACCACTAGACCAACGGGCCCGTCAAATACGTTATGATCATATACTATATTGCTAGTATTATGTAATATAATTATTCTGTAAGTATAAAATGTTATTCTATATTGAATAATTGTTAATTTGTATATTTTTATAATTTATGTACTTTTATTTATATAAAACTAGTTGTCCCGTGCAGCTCCACACGCCTAATTTTCTATTTTTCTGCGCAACTTTAATATTTTTTTTCTTCGTAGGACTTTCTTCTGATAGTATTACATTTTTATGGTGGGTGTCTTCCAGGGAATAAATATCCTTTTAATAAGTTTTCGATCAGGTGGGATTGCAGCCAAGCTAGTGCTTATGGCTACAAAGACTTGCCACCGTATTTGATGGACGTCTTGGACCCACACTCGGAATGTCCTAGCAACTCGGAAGTGCAAAAATACCTAAAGTAGGTCCAATTTAATAGATCACATTTAATATCTGTCAGTTTCTTTTGTAATTATTACAATAAATATGTATGACGGGCCTGTTGGTCTAGTGGTTAGACACACTGCCCGCTACCCGATATGTCGTGAGTTCGTTTCCCACCAAGTGTCTGGGTGTTATTTATCTCTTTAAGTATGTATTTACAAATTGTGCAAAAATATATATGCCCGCCGTTTCCAGGTTACGATGTTAAATTTTGATAAAGTTTCAAAGGTGATCTATTAAATTTCATCTCTAAATAACGTCGAATTTAGCACATGGTTTTTACTGCTTGAATGTGTGCCATGATCGTGAATTATGAACCATTAAGCGGGGTCGGAATACCCTAAAGAAAATACTGAATACTTGCTCTGTTTCGCAGGATAGGGGACTACATGTTACATTATAATAAGTATGTCAGACAAATGTCAGATGAATGATGCTCCATATATAATTGTTTATAATGAAACTAGCTGACACGCGCAGCTCCGCCCGCGCTTTTATTACATTTCGCCCCTTTTCTCCCTCGTCCCTTGATTTATTTCTCTCTCCATCTCTCTCTCTTATAAGAAATATCTAATCCTGTGCTCTCTCTCTCTCCCCTCTCTTTCCCCCTCCCGCTTCGGTCCCCATCACAGTCCCCCCCTTGGCCGGCCCGTTGGTCTAGTGGTTAGTGACCCTGTCCGCTAACCGATGGGTCGTGGGTTCGATTCCCACCAAGTGTCTGGGTGTTATTTATCTATTTAAATATGTATTTAAAAAACAAAATGTATATAAGTATTAGTATCAGTTGTCTGGTTTCCATAGTACAGGCTCTGCCTAGTTTGGGATCAGATGACCGTATAATATCTTGTCCCAAGATATTATTATTATTCCATTTATTCATTTTTAACTGATTTTTTTACATTTTTAAATGTAAATATAAAAACAAGTACATTTAAAAATATATAAAAAACCGCTTCCAACCGGCTGCGGGAACAGGGTCCTAGCAGACGGTGGTTAAGGCTCCAGAGAGAGGAACTTCCTCACAATGCGTGCCGTCTCCAGGAGCACTGCCTTCTGCATCTGGCCCTTGATCCAGCCGTCTAATGTGAGCCTCTTGAGGTGTTTATCGAGGCTCTTGGCCATTAGGCCATGGGTGGATACGACTATAGGTACAATGATTGCCTTATCAATGTCCCACAGGTCGACAACCTCGTGCGCGAGATCAAGATATTTGCATTCTTTATCTTTCTCCGCTTTCACGAGGTTCTCGTCATGGGGGACAGTGACGTCTACAATCATTGCACGACGCTCGGTGCGATCTATCAGCACAATATTATTATTATTATTATTATTTATATATTTATCGTAGGTACAAAAAAGGTACTAAATTATTATGCAAAGATTTCAGCAATATATGGACCGTAAGTACCCAAAGTGAAAAGTGGGAAGCCATCCTGACGTCAGAATAGCTTCCCACTTTATTTATTTAATAACTTTGTTATTACTGAGGTACAAAATATTTAAACATAGGTACTAAATAGTACAAAATTGTACTAAATCTTGGTAAAGTTTCACGTGAATCCGTGCTGTGGTCCGGTCATCCTGACGGACACCCCCGTTTGAAGAAAGTAACGTCACCCTTTTTGCCAGTAGGGCCATTTTACGAGTTTGTTGTCCGTGGTTCCACCAATAGTACCACCAGAGATAAATTAAATAGATTTAAATGATATTTCATTATTTTCATTCATTTTGTAATCGTTTACTTGGTATCTTGGTTGGACTGTTTGTATGGCCTATTCCCAGTAGTTCTCTATTTATTACACACTAGCTGACCCACGCAGCTCCGCCTGCGCTATTTTTACGTTAACTAAACTTTGAATAACATACATTCGCATCGAATACATAACCTCATTTTTTATAGTCGGTTAAAAACTGGGACCCACTTTTTACTTGCTCTCCGAAGCACGGACCCATTTAGTTCAAATGGCGTTAAGCGGTCACCCATCTCTTTAATGACCTTACCTAACGTTGCTTAACCAGATCGATTACAAAACCTTGATAAAAACTCTCTATAAGTGTTCCCTTACTAATATTTATTATATTATAATGAAAAATTGATAAAATCGGACCAAGCGTATAACCAAGTACCCGTTTTGACTTTAATCCCCTCTCCCAAAAGAACCGTGCTAGATTACGGGATAAAAAGTATCCTATGTCCTACCTCGTAGTAAGATCTCAAATCATGCCAAGTTTCATTTGAATCCATTCAGTAGTTCCGGCGCGGCGTGATGCTCAGCCGTGATACAGACAGACAGACAGACAGACAAAAATTAAAAAAATTACATTTTCGGCCTCAGTATCGGTTGTAGAATGCCCTCCAAATATAATTTTCAAAATATCTTCAATGTACAGAATTGGACCTGTTACAGTTTTATTTTAAGTATAGATTACACATGAAATTTCAAAAAAGTGATTTATATACGTCCAGAATATATTAGAGATGTGGTATCTTCTATACTATAAGGCTGCCTGTCCACCGGAGCGGAGCGAGGCAGCGGAGCGGAGAAACCAATAAGACTGCACAAAAACCCCGCTCCAAAATCTTAGTGCAATCTTATTGGTTAATATTCTCCGTTTCTCCGCTCCGCTGAATCGCTCGGAGCGGACCGGAGAAACGAGACATATTAACCAATAAGGCTGCCTGTCCACCGGAGCGGAGATTTGATTTTTATATACTTGTGTAATGTAATGTTTATATCATGTGTAATGTTGTGCAATACAAACAGTCTGACCAAGATACCAAGTAAACGATTACAAAATGAACGAAAATAATGAAATATTATTTATATTTAATTTATTTAACTCTGGTGGTACCACGGAGTTGTCCGTAGTACCCCCAGTGGTACCACGGACAAAAATAATTGTCCGTGGTACCACTGGTGGTACTACTGGTGGTACCACGGACAACAATGTGTTGTGTAGAAGTCAGGGTATAAATTGGTATATAAAACATCACGCTATGTTTCATAGGGTCTAAGCAGTGAAACATTATTTGCGCATATTACCACATAAATTCCATTGTATGTGAATAGGTTAATTAAAGATTGACCAGTTCATTAATAAGATATGTATTATTACGCTATATACAATAGGGACTGAGCAGACATTCAGTTTGCATAATGTAAGGTATTTCGCCATATTGAGTAAGTGTTCCGTGGTCGAGTGGTTACGGACTCTTCGCACAAATGGTTCAGGGCCTACCAATTGTCTTTGTGAGCCGGCTCTCGCTAGTCTATCTGCCTTCGTGTCCCTCGACGCCTTCGTGTCCAGGTACCTACCCAGATAAGGCTGACGATGTTGTTTGCCCAGGTTGTTCAAACCACACCCGTTGTAACACCTTCTTTATTTCTTTTGGACTTCAACCATTCTTCCTTATTCTCATGTATCCTTACTTCCCTACTTTTTATTTAATCTATATATATAAAAGGATAAGTCCTGACTGACTGATTGACAGACAACGCACAGCCTAAGCCGCTGACCCTAGAGACTTGAAATTTGGAGAGCGGATTCATCGCAATACGTGACCGCACACTAAGAACGGAATTTTCAAAATTCGCATCGGAAGGGGTCCAAAAAGGAGGTTTTATGGTTTATAAAAACGGGTGGTACCTGCCCCCCTAGACAATGTAACATTCTACAATCGCTATCGCTAATAGAAAGTACAAAAATGTATGAGAATGACATAAGTCATCGAAAAACCACGTGACAAATTGTAGGGAATTGACACCGTTAGCGAATGAAGAAATAGATTCGCTATGTAGCGATTGCATCTTGTCTAGGCCCTCTGAACCTTGAAATTGTACACGTAGATTCCTTAAAGGAAATAAAGAGCTACTTGTTTTTAGCATTTTTCAAAAAAAAATATATAGAAGAAGATACAGGACCACAAACTTGCCTAACTGACTAATTGACAGACAACGCACAACCTAAGCCACTGACCCTAGAGACTTGAAATTTGGAGAGTGGATTCATCACAATACGTAACCGCACACTAAGAACGGAATTTTAAAAATTCGCATCGGAAGGGGTCCAAAAAGGTGGTTTTATGGTATATAAAAACTGGTGGTACCAGAACCTTGAAATTGCACACGTAGATTAATTTTTTTGAAATTCTCATTGTTTTTCGACACAACATGAAAGAGTGTTATAGGATAAAGTGAGGTTTAAGAAATGATGAGGGTCTTAAAGTCAACATATAACCCCTAAGTTAAAAATCTCGCGAGTGGTGTCTTTTAAAAGGTAATTGAAAACCGTTTTTAGGGTTCCATACATAAAAGGTAAAAAAGGAACCCTTATGATCTGACTTCGTCTGTCTGTCTGTCTGTCTGTCTGTCCGTCACACCTATACATTTCAGGAACCGCTGACGCTACCGATTTGAAACTTCGAATAGTTTTAAATCTTTCTTACCCAACGTTATGACAAATTAAAAAAAAATACTTTTCGTTTATTTTTTTAGAGTCGAAATGGGTCATCAAAATTTCAAAGTGAGACTACTGTATCTGTATCATATGAAAGTGCTTCATGCGAACATCTCAAAACAGATTTTTATTTTGGTTTATTATGTTATGCAGTTTTTGGCTGATAATCAAAAACGTAAAAAAACCGCCCGCCCCTCCCCCAAAGTTCCGATCTCCGAAGTTTGTGGAGGAAAAATTTGAAATAATTATGGGTAATATATCTCTATCTATATTTACAGGAAAAATAAAATGATCTTCTCATTTTTTGTTTTTGTTACTTCAGTTTTTTTTTATCCTAGTTGATGTAAAATCTGAAGTACCGGGAATTGTATGTGACGCTAATATTACCGACCACTGCATTGTAATGGCTGGAGTTAAGACAATAGGTATAAATAATAGACCACGCGTTGGGGCTAGTGTGGATCATAAGGGAGTGTTTGGTGAACTTAGCACCTTTGATTGGGCAAATGTACTGGCATCGACAGGAGGCAGCCCAAAACCTTACATCTTCTATTGCAAACATAGTAAAAAAGTGTACTAAACGAGTAAATCGACGAAAATATAAGCTTAAAGACTGGATAACCCCAAGACTTATGAAATGCATGAGGTATAAAGACTTTTTACACTCACAGGTGAAACGAAATCCTTCTGATTTAAATGCGCTCTTAAGATATAAAAAATACCGTAATATCTTCACAACATTGATGAACAATTCAAAACAAGAGTATTATAAAAATATTTTTTATGATAATGGAAACAACCCAAGAGAAATGTGGAAGATTGTGAAGGGTATTTGCGAGCTAGACAAAAAAAAAATATATACAGACGAATTGAGAACCTCCTCCTTTTTTGAAGTCGGTTAAAAAGAATGTAACCCAGAAATATTAAGCATCAAATCTACGCCCCTTGAGTCCTTAAATACGTGTAATGATTACTTTACAAGTGTTGGTCTGAATTTGGCTACAACCATACTCTCAAACTCTGGAAAAACTGAAGAAGATCTAGTAAAAGAAGTTAAGACATCAGTCAACTACCCTGATTCCTTTTATATGACACCAACAGATACTATTGAAGTATTAAATACTATAAAAAACATAAGGGAAAGTAATGCCATCGACAAGGATAATTTAAACAATTCCCTTCTCAAGAAAATTGCCCCTTTGATAGTAGAACCACTTACCCATGTTATTAATCTGAGTCTTTCATCAGGAAAATTTCCTGTATGCTGGAAAACAGCCCTCGTGACACCAATATATAAAAATGGTATAAGATCAGAACCATCCAACTATCGTCCAATTTCGTTGCTTCCTGTCCTTTCTAAGATACTGGAAAGAATTGTTAACAAAAGACTGACAAACTTCTTAGAGCAACATAAAGTATTATCACCTTTTCAATTCGGATTTAGGAAAGGAAAATCGACAGAGGACGCAGTGAATCTACTGTTGGACAATGTGGTATCAGCGCTGGACAATAATAGAAAATCTGTTGGTGTTTTCTTAGATCTTTCAAAGGCATTTGATACTATATCCCCCAAAATACTATGGAAAAAGTTGGAAATGATAGGTATACGCGGAATTGCTCTGGATTGGTTTGTTAGTTACCTTACAGACCGTGGGCAATGTATATCTGTGGCTGATCAAACTAGTAATGTCAGAATGCTGTCTTTTGGAGTTCCGCAGGGTAGCGTGCTAGGCCCAATCTTATTTAATATTTATATTAATGATATAACCAATATATTACCGATGTGTAGGGAAATACAAACCATTTGCTATGCTGATGATACGGCGATAATATTTCATGGTGACACTTGGAATGAAGTTTTTAAACTTGCTGAAAAGGGACTAGTTTGCGTGTCAAAATGGTTGGAGAGTAATATGTTAACTTTAAATTCTAGTAAAACAAAATTCATTGCATTTCATAAAACTCAAAGATCGAAACCAAATGATTCTCACGTCCTAAAAATCCACAAATGTGGATATAAAAATACTCAGGAAACGGGAGAATGCTCATGCCCGAGTATAAATAGCGCAGAGTCAATTAAATATCTTGGAGTGATTCTCGATCAGAATCTGACATTAATTATCTTGCTGGACGGGTCAGAAAGCTTATAAATGTGATGAAACTTCTACGTGATGGTACTCCAAACGAAATTCTCATGACAGTCTACACAGCGCTCTGTCAGTAGATAATCAGTTACTGCATCACAGCCTGGGTTGGAGCCGATAAAACGTCAATGATAGCTTTGGAAAGAGCACAACGATCATTATTAAAGGTAATGCTACGCAAGCATTTCAGATATCCCACTATACTTCTATATTCGGAGGCCGGTACATTGACGGTTAGGCAGTTATATCTGCAGAAAGTGGCCGCCTGTTATGACGCGATATATAAACAATCGGTAACACATCTCCCGAAGAAAAGACACGTAGAATTAAAATAAATGTACCCCGTGTAAAGACAAAAAAGGCCAGAAGATTCCGAAATTTTTCATTTCCCTTTGTTTATCAACGAGTCATAAAGCACTGTAATCTCTCCTGTCTAAAATATGGCGTGAAAGAAAGGATTAGACTATGGTTGCTTACCATAGACTAAGATGAAACAGAGGATATTTTGCATATTGACAAGTAGATTAAACATAATTAAGGAACAATTTAACATAACCTTAAAGATGAAAGAGAAAAGATAGCAGCAGATACATATAGCAGCATTACACCTAGAAATCGTACACCTTTCGTACACTACCGTAAACACACACAAAACACTCCCACACACGCATACACCTACACATACACACCCACACACCTACACACACATACACACACACACGTACGTAGTCTCACTACTCACACTATATGCGCGAATAACTTATAACTAAACAAATATGCTCAAGGTATTTTTTTTTTCTTTACTTTTGATTTTTGTTATTGTTTTAGTTTCTTTTCAATTACGTTTACTTTGTTACTGTCGTCGCTTCGATCAGCATGTTAATCATTGTAATTAAGATACTCGTATGAGTAGGTCTCCCGCGATACAGGTCCAACCTAGTGCGGGGATCACAAGTACTTGAATAAGGTGCCCAATTAATGTAATGCATTTGTATGTTAAGTATTGTACACAAATTGTAATCTGTTTGGAAATAAATATATTATTAATTTCATGTATTTTGTTTCACGGGATTTACCCGGTCTTTTAAGAGGCTTGCGTGGGGACGAATCCAACACGTAGAGGCCCTTTTTATAATTAAATGGTGTGTGTGGTGTTTATTATTATTATTATTATCTTTCTGAATAGTACAGTTTTTTAGTAATACTAAAAAAACCTCGACAAACAAGCTCAGTTTTGCGACTTGTTTTTTTTTATATCTGAGGTGTTAATTACATTAAATAGTAAAATAACTTTAATACGTCCAAGGATGGTATGGAACCCTCGGTGCGCGAGTCCAACTCGCACTTGACTGGTATTTATTTATGATGTAAATGGTAGATATGCCTTATATCGTGGGTTTTAAAACTTAAATACGACATCGATGTTTAAAATTTGAATTTGATATGATTTTAAAAGTGATGGGAAAAGATTATATTGTTTATATTATATGCTAACTGCTGTGTTAGCGCGAGTGTGGTTTCTAAATGCACGCAAGGTTTCAATTCAATACGAGGCTGTCGAGTGTTCGCAAACGTGCGTATCCTGCACCACGCGCACCCGCGTGAAGCTGCCGCCTATAAAAAAGCTGCCGCCTTGCTCCTCAGCCATAAGCCCGGACAAATAACGGGCAACCTTTAGAGTTGTTGGTTGGAGCGCGTATCCTGCACCGCGCGCACCCGCGTCAAGCTGCCGCCTAAAAAAAAAGCTGCCGCCTTGCTCCTCAGCCATAAGCCCGGACAAATAACGGGCATCCTTTGGAGTTGTTGGTTGGAGCGCGTATCCTGCACCGCGCGCACCCACGTCAAGCTGCCGCCTAAAAAAAAAAGCTGCCGCCTTGCTCCTCAGCCATAAGCCCGGACAAATAACGGGCAACCTTTAGAGTTGTTGGTTGGAGCGCGTATCCTGCACCGCGCGCAACCGCGTCAAGCTGTCGCCTAAAAAAAAAAAGTGCCGTCTTGCTCCTCAGCCATAAGCCCGGACAAATAACGGCCAACCTTTGGATTTGTTGGTTGGAGTGCATATCCTGCACCGCGCGCATACGCGTCAAGCTGGCGCCTAAAAAAAAAGCTGCCGCCTTGCTCCTCAGCCATAAGCCCGGACAAATAACGGGCAACCTTTGGAGTTGTCGGTTGAAGCGCGTATCCTGCACCGTGCGCACCCGCGTCAAGCTGCCGCCTAAAAAAAAAAAATGCTGCCGCCTTGCTCCTCAGCCATAAGCCCGGACAAATAACGCGCAACTTTGGAGTTGTCGGTTGGACGTTTGGGTTGTGGGCCCTACCCTAGATGTCCATTGAGTACGGGGCGTTTTAGTAGGTAAGATACTCCGGTTCGGAGCTAGGTACCGAAACGAACCAAAAAAAAAATCCGTTCAAGTGCGAGTCGGACTCGTGCACCGAGGGTTCTATACCTACTTTGCACATATAAATGTTTTTTTTTAATATTCTTCTAATACCTCAGATAGTAAAAAACCGAACTGAACCCAACCAAATTTATCCAAATTAACCCTTTAAAAGAGTTTAACAAAAACTAATTTAGGTTATGACGTTGAAGCTAGGTAAGTACAGAAGAAAAGAAAAACCAAAAAAAAACTTTAAAAAAAAACCAGTCAAGTGCGAGTCGGACTCAGTCGGACTCAAGCACCGAGGGTTCTATATCTTCTTCGCACATATTAATGTTATTTTACTATTCCTCTTATACCTCAAATAACACAAAAACCCTACCGCAAAATTAAGTTTGTTTCACGAGGTTTTTATAGGATTACTAAAAAACTGTACTACTTAGAAACGGTGGTATTTTTGTGACATTTTTGGTTATAAGCCAAAAAAACACGAGACATAAACCAAAAAAAAAACTGTTTTGAAATTTGCAAATGAAGCCCTTTCACATGATATCCCACTTGATATAGTAGCCTCTTTGAAATTTTGACACCGGCCCCCATTAAAAAGAAAGTAAAAGAAATAAAATATTTTTTTTAATTTGCGATAAGTATTCTTATCCAAAAAGGAAGATCTAAAACTGTTCTAAATATCAAATCGATAGCGCCAGTAATTCCTGAAATATATAGATGTGACAGACAAACAGACAAAGTACCACCTTAAGGATTCCTTTTTTACCTTTTAGGTATGGAAACCTAAAAACATAGTGAGTGGGTTATGGTGTCATTCGGCATAGTGTTGGATGCTTTAAACAGACAACTACGTGTATTTTAGTTTATTATTCGGAAAAATATCTATAACAAATTTCACTATTTGACCTCAAGTTCCCTCCCAAGTTTATTGTCAAAGTTCATGGGAAAATATTTTATATTTAAGTAGCAACTCCCTGTGGCTACGCCCGCTATTATTTTACCACCCCATTTAACCCTTTAGGAGTGGAATTTTCAAAAACCCTTTTTTGTGGATGCTTACATCTTAAGAAGAACCTACTGTCCAAATTTCAGCTTTCTAGGTCCAGCGATTTGGCCTGTACGTTGATGAATCAGTCAGTCAGTCAGGACCAGTAATTTTATAAGTAGCATAGATGTTTAGATTTTACATTTTTATTTGGACTGCCTTAGTGACGATGGGCGCAAGTACGACCATTGCTCGCTTGGACCTGATTTTGATTCCCAAGTCGTGCAACATGTTATCGGGTTGAGTGTCTTTTGACAGGACATTATCAGTAGGTATTAGTCCAATTCTTAGGAATGTGGTCGGTATTTCTTCATTAACTACCTTTGCGCGAACGAAGTCGCGGGGGACTGCTAGTGTACGATCTGGTAGCCGTACAGAAGTATTTATAATGGTATATAAATAAGAGAAAGAGTTAAGTACAGATAAATGGTTTATTATAAGCACTTAACCCTAAATGGTATGAAATGGTTAATGGTTATGAGCACACGCGAACCGATTGGCTATCAAACGTGAACTGACTGTGAAATCGTTGCAATACTGCATCTCGGCGTAAATGATGACACAGCGCAACGCAATGCACGATGCTTGCACCGTACATGCTCCCACAGCCAGAAAGAAGAAAGTGATGGTGGTGATGGTTATGAATGATGTGAGACAAGGGTGATCAACAATATTTCCTTAGTCTACACTAGTGTCCTTATGGTTACGAATTATTAAGAACACTAAAACTTGGTCTATAAACTGTAGGCGACGAACAGTGATGTAAATGGCCACTAGGTCCGTCTATGGTCTCTTTTATACACAATTGATTGTCATTATGGTTCAGATTGTCACTTACACTCACTACACTTTGGTCACTAACACTAAAACGGTAGGCAGAGTTGGTCACGCCGCGCAGGGCAGGTCGCGCCGACGGCGCCGGCCCCAGCGTTGGCGTCGCTCCGGCGGCGGGCGGGCGGCGCGCGCGGCATCTGCGCACCGCGCAGGCTGCGCCCGCAGCGCACACCACTCCCACCAGCACGTAGATCACGACGTAATGGTGCACGTCGTGGTACGAAATGCTCCTTACCAGGCTCGGCTCTGACTGCATTTGTCTTATTCTAAGACCTATACCCGTCAGCTCGTCTTCTGAACCGTCGTCCGGAAGTTCTGGTTTCCGAGTAGACAGGGACAGATTATGGTTGAAGACGTGATTGATGGCTGGTATCTCTATCTTCACTATATCTGCCTGTAAGGTCAGGTTATTAGATGGTTGATTCTGCGTAAGAATGGTGACATCATTTCCCTTGAGGACGCAGTCTGCACTCATCATCATTACACCGGCTCTGGTGAGGCGTTCAGATGAGACTTCGTTCCCACAAATGATCCTGACTTGACGAGCATCGCAGCAGAAAAACAGATACGTGTTTATATTATACAACCGAATCCACGAATCATGACATATCTCCGTTCTTGTCTGACAGATTTGTGTTTCCTGGTTTTTGAAACACAAGTTCTCATCAGCCTTCATATGGTAAATTGGTTTTTGTAAAGAGCACAATTGAGTATCGGCATCGAAATGAACGCATCCACGAAGCTCCATTTCTCTGATTGGTATATACGAATCTTTTCGCAAGTTGATCGCCACATAATCCGACACCGGTACTAGGGTGACCATATTGACGCCAACGTTCTTTGGTACTGAAATAACCTTGTAAAGTTCGTAATTATCTCTACTCACAAGAGGTATTTTAATTTCAAAAATAAAATAACTTTTGATCATTCTCGCCTTCACTTTCAACAATGGTATAATTTTGTTAAGTCCGACGGAATGAGATTTATTGGTAAGCTCAACTCTTTTCTTAGTTTTCCAGAAATTATATCTAGTTCCTTCAGCAGCTGGTCCGGTTTCAAAAGATGTATGTTAAATTTTCCATAATATACTTCCGAAACTGTATCCAATAATATATCTTGCATACCTTTCAAATTAAGTAACAGACTGTTTGCTGCCATGGATGACAACAAAAAGTCATTGGTAGTCTCAATGTAAGTATCCATTCTATGCAACTTGCTGGTTTCATCTTCAATTGGACTAAGATGCTGCGTGTGCTTATCAATGGATTCTTTCATCCTTCTCAATACATTATATTCGGACTCCACTATAGAGGTCTGGTTCTTCCATAGTGCCGCTAAATGGTCTTGGTTCGCTCTAACTAAATCGATGTCCTGTTTATACTGTTCGGCGAATTGGTCATCGAGTACACCGAACAGTCCATGTGCAATATTACCTACGACATTGAGAAGGCCGCGGCGCGTTCGCACGTGCTCGCGTGGGAACTGCTGACCCGACATTATGTGGTTGTAATGATCCAGTTCGCTATAACTACATATGTCGTAATTGCAATAAAATTGATTCACAATGCTCTTTTCTTACGGACTTTGTACATATAGAATCTAAATGGTTTATATAATTAAATAATAACTTATTTCCTTGCCAATAGGGCTGTAAAACGTAGTATACTACTAGATTCCATTCGTCCCGAACAAAATGCACTGTAGACATTTTATCAAAGTATAAATTCTGACTGTTATTTAAATTCATAATATTATGCGCACATTGGACCGGTGGCATAAAAAATGTAAACAGCATGAGTGCCATGGTTATGAAATGAAATATTCCTTTTCTGAGCACACGTCTGGTTCTTGGTTTTACTGTCTCCTCACTCGTCTGGTTGGTTTCTTGGTTATGCTGGTCATGATTATTATTTATCGGTAAAAGGGATAACTTAATAATCGGCCTTTTAATGAACCCGTTTTTGGTTTTAACGGACACCACCCGGACGCACCCATCCTTTCCAGGATGGAGCTCCTCTACTCGACCTAGAGCCCACTTTCCCGGTGGTAAATTGTCTTCATGAATTATGACAACGTCCCCAATTTTTATATTAGATTGGACGCGTTGCCATTTGGACCTGGTATTCAACTGGGTAAGGTACTCTGTTTTCCATCTCTTCCAGACATCTTGATATATTTTCTGAGTGAGTTGCCACCTGGTGCGTTGATCCTTCTCAGTTTCCACAATGGTTAAAGTTGGTCCACTCGCTAGGAAATGTGACGGAGTAAGGAAATCAAGGTCCTCTGGGTCTTCACTCAGCGGGCAGAGAGGCCTAGAGTTGAGGCAAGATTCCAATTGAGCGAGTAACGTAGATAACTCCTCATACGTTAATTTCTGCTCTCCTACAACTCTTTTCAGATGGTATTTGAGACTTTTCACAGCCGCTTCCCAAAGGCCACCTGCACTGGGCCACGCTGGGGCGTTGAAGTGCCATTCTATCTTCTGTGCTAAAATATAAACAATGACTGGGTCCCAATTGGTAATGTCGACCCCCATTGCCTTAATAGCGTTAAGACACTCGTTGGTGGTGTCATGTAATTTTTTCAAGAGCGCAGCAGATTGTTGTTGAATGTTTGGTAAGGATAAAAGCGTATGAATGTGGGAATTGAATATAGCTCTCATGTTACTGTATCTGTGCTTCTGCTTAATATGTCCCAACAAATTTGGTAATTTTCAGAACTGATTCGCAAATGTTGAGTTAATTTTTCCGCTTCTCCCGTAAGTTTGCCTTTGAGGAATTGCATTTTTTGGGCATTTGGTATGGACTGATTGTTGTGAATGGTTTCACAAAATAAATCTTTAAACGACATCCACTGCTGGTAATTCCCGCTGAAGGTTGGTATCTCCACTTGCGGAGTAGACTTCTCGCGGTACGAAACCGAACACATCTTACGGTTAATTGCATCTTCGATGTCATTATACCTCTTTTCATATGTAGTAAATGCCTGCTCATATTCCTCATTATCAAAGAGGTTTTCGCTATCGATATCCCAGTGTAATGAATCGATAGCTGACCACCTAGACTGGATACTTCGCAGAATATTTTCCAATTTCCACTTCTCGGAGATAATCTCTAAATCGACAGCCTCTATGGTACGAGAAAGCGCTTTAAAATTACTCTTTTGCTTCCGAAGCATTTCTTCCACCTTACTGCTGATACCTCGACTGGTTACTTGAGGCATCAACGTACTGGATGTACCTGCTTGGCCAGGGGTAGAAGGGATCATTTGCTGATCGGATAGCCTGGTTAGTGGTGTCGCTGGTTTAATTAACGGCTTATTGGATTCAATAGGCTTGTAACTAGAAATGAGACTTTTAACGTCCTGGTAAAAAGTGAACGCCTGCTGGTAAAAATTCTCATTAAAGTATTGATGGCCAGCACCTTCGAATTCTGCACATAATCTGGTATGATTAGTCTTAAATTCAATCCAATATGAATCTAAAGTGCTAAGCCGTTTTTCAATGTAAGCTGGTGTTTTACGCTCCGGTCCGTCCTTTTTGAAATTACTGCGAATATTCTCCATGGCGGCCGTGATTTGATCTTGAGTGGTCAAAAGATCTTGCATCTTGGTAGACATCGTGCGTGGTTAAATGGTTAAAATTGTAAATATGGAAAGATCTTACTCAAAGACTGGCTCTTGGTGACCTGGTTTGTCCTGGAGAGATTCGATCCTGGTTTTTCGTCAGCCGAAGTGGTTTCTTCACTTAACGATGGTTGTTGGTAAATGGAATTGGTAGGTAGGTAATTGGTAATGGTAAATGGTAAAGATAATGGTAATTGGTAAAAATAATGGTAAATGGTAAAGGAAGCTGGTTTAGCCGTAAGTGGGATGCACTGACACTAATAGTTCCTGTATCACTCGCGTAGATCCCGCCTTACGGTTTAAGGCTCGAAGGACCAAAATCTACGTGATCCGAAATGGTTTATTATAAGCACTTAACCCTAAATGGTATGAAATGGTTAATGGTTATGAGCACACGCGAACCGATTGGTTATCAAACGTGAACTGACTGTGAAATCGTTGCAATACTGCATCTCGGCGTAAATGATGACACAGCGCAACGCAATGCACGATGCTTGCACCGTACAGCTAGTATTATAGTATACATATTACAGTATTATTAGTATTATATTTTTAGATCGTTTTTTTTTTTACTCCCTATAAGCCAGTGCTTGACTGCAGTCCCACCTGATGGAAAGCGGCGACGCAATCTAGGATGGGAAAGCAAACTGGCTTATTAAAAGCCTATTCACTCTAGCTTTGAAAACATCCCCATTATAATCGGGCGGAAAAACTGACGCAGGCAAACTGTTCCAGTCCTTAGCTGTCCTTATTATGAATGACGATGCAAATCGCTTAGTTCGGACTGAAGGCACGTTTACCACATAAGGGTGCGCACGCCGTGCGTCTCGTTGTCCGATGATGGAAGGGGGATGGTGGAATCAAGTCATGTAATTCCTGCGCACACTCTCCAAAATGCATCCTGTAGAATACCGAGAGGCTGGCTACTCTGCGCCAGTGCTCCAGGCTTTGTAAATTGGTCTCTACTAACCCAGTTATATTATTGCATTTTATATTACATACTAGCTGACCCGCGCAGCTCCGCCCGCGTTTTTATTACATTTTGCTCCCCTTTACTTCCCCCTGCCTTGATTTACCTATGAGTATTTCTCTCTCCATCTCTCTCTCTTATAAGAAAAATCTAATTCTATGCTCTCTCCCACTTCTCTCTTTCCCCCTCCCGCTTCAGTCTCCGTCTCACCCCCCCCCCCCCTCTTCCTCTCCCCGCTGTCCCCTCTCTCTCTTCTCCCCCCTTGCTCCACCTAACCCCCTATCTCTCACCCCACCCCCCTTCCTCTCTCCCTCTCTATTTAATGACCTTGCCTTATGTTGCTTAACCTTAGCCTAGCGGTATGAAATATACTTTATGACCTTATTCTCAGACCTACCCGATATGCACATAAAATTTAATACAAATCGGTTCACCCATCTGTTTAATGACCTTACCTAACGTTGCTTAACCTTGACCTAGCTGGATAAAAAGTATCCTATGTCCGTCACCTGGTTCTAAGCTACCTCCCCACCAATTTTTAGCTAAATCTGTTCATCCGTTCTTGAGTTATAAATAGTGTAACTAATACGACTTTCTTTTATATTGTTACTACCGGGACCAGTATTAATTACTCCGTTAATTATTACTTAATTGCAATGATCTCAAAACGCATTGTCCGACTAAAAGTCTACTCTCGATCCGTACCGAAAAAACTAGACTTCTCAATAGAAAGTAGTTCCCTCAAGTTCGGCAAGTACCTTTTTTTTTTTTTTTTTTTGACGCGGGGGAAATCTTCGAAAGATCCCCGGGAGCTGTGGGGCTCGACCGGGGTATGTGGGATTCTTACCCACTAAAACCCCCGCGGCTGTCGCATCGGCACATGAGAGGGGAGACCCCAGGGCTCTCCGGTGGGATCTGCACCAGGGGCCCCTCGGTGCCTTGCCTTTGAGCCCGCCGCCGGGGGGCGCATTGTAGCCCCCCGGGAACCTGTCACGGTGCTCACGGGGACGGGGGTCGCAACCCCGCCGCCGTCCTCCTCGGAGTCGCCGCCGTACTCAATGGACGCTCAAGGGGCCCACACCCCGAGCGTCCAGCGACTCCGAAGGTTGCCCATTGTTTATAGCCCCGGGCTCAGGGCTGGGGAGCGAGACGTTGGGCGGCCGCTTGACGCGGCCTGCGCCTTCGTCGCCGAGCGGGATCAGCGCGTTCGCGTTCCCGCTCGGCGGCCTCCTTCTGGGACATGACAGTCTCGCAGAAGGCAGCCATCGCTCCCCACGCCGCATCCCCGGACAGCATAGCCGACACTACGCTGCCCAGGGAGAGGTCCGATCCGATGACTGCGACCAGGTCTCGACGCTCCAACGACCACGCGGGGCAAGCCTCCAGCGTGTGTTGGGCGGAGTCAGACTGGTCGCAGTGGAAGCATCTCGTCGTCGCTTCACGTCCGATCTTATGCAGATAATCACCGAAACAACCGTGACCGGTGATTATCTGCGTAAGCCTATAGGTGAGTCGTCCACTCCGTCGCTGTATCCAGGCTTCGAGATGCGGCAGGAATGCCTCAACGACGCGTTTGCGCGCTATGTGCTCCGGCTGGAGCCGCTCGCGCCACGTCGCGAGAGCGATGTGTCGTTCCTGCCGCTTTATAGATTCGAGCGCCACCGGCTCGCCTCCGCCACTCTGGCGGGCGATGCGGATCCGGTCATAGACCCTCGCATACATGCCCGCCAGGATGTCTAAGGGCGGAAAGCCTGCCAGTATGGTCGCCGCCTCAAAGGACACCGTTCGGTATCCTCGTGCAATCCGCAGTGCCATCCTCCGCTGGACGCTGTAGATTTTTGTTCTACAGCGTCGTATGGCCAGCCTCGGCGCCCAAATGGGCGCCCCGTAGAGGACTACGGACTGCACGACCCCGGCGTAGAGGCGGCGAACTTCCTCGCTCGGCCCCCCAAGATTAGGGAGCAGCCTATGTAAGGCCGCTGCAACCTTATCGACTCGGGGGACCAGGCGCTCGAAATGCTCCTCGAAGCCCCAGCGAAAGTTCGGCAAGTACCTAGGTTATGTACCTACCGCTCGCTCGCTGTCGGTTCACTGCCCCCGCCTATTGTTCGTTTTCTCGAACTATTGCCTCTATTGTATGTGCTTGCGAAAACGCTATACTAAGTAGGTACTTACGAGTACCTTCGCGAAGCTTCCACCCTTCTATTAATTTAGCTATATAAGCCGATGCATAGTGGCGTCCAGACAGTTTGTGTTCGATAGCGGAAACATCTTAAGGAAGCGATCAAAGAGAATTGTACCGGCGACCTTTGCGACGACTTTGGACTACTGTGAAGTACTGTGCGACTCGGACTACTGTGCCTTGTGTGTATACAGTGGGAGTGTGGAATAAAACCTTATTTTACGTTAATCGGCATTTAAATACCCACCCGCACGTAACAATATATATAGATACTAGCTGACCCGTGCAGCTCCGCCCGCGCTTTTATTGCATTTTGCTCCCCTTTTCTCCGTCCTCCCTAGATTTATTTCTCTCCATATCTCTCTCTCTTATAAAAAAAATCTAGTTATATGCCCTTTCTCTCCTTTCTCTTTCCCCCTCCCGCTTCGGTTTCCGTCACAATCCCCCTCTTCCTCTCCCTGTTGCCCCCTCTCTGAACTCCCCCCCCCCCTCTATCTTCTACGAACTTGCTCCTTCTCACTTCCCACTTTTTTTTTTTTGACGCGGGGGAAATCTTCGAAAGATCCCCGGGAGCTGTGGGGCTCAACCGGGGTATGTGGGATTCTTACCCACTAAAACCCCCGCGGCTGTCGCATTGGCACATAATTGAGCCCGCCGCCGGGGGCGCATTGTAGCCCCCCGGGAACCTGACACGGTACTCACGGGGACGGGGGTCGCAACCCCGCCGCCGTCCTCCTCGGAGTCGCCGCCGTACTCAATGGACGCTCAAAGGGCCCACACCCCGAGCGTCCAGCGACTCCGAAGTTCTCACTCCCCCCTTACTCAACCCATCACCCCCTCCTCGAATCCCCTCTCCCTCTTTCTCCTCTCTTGCACCCTCCTCTCGTTCTATATATCCTCGTCAATCGTGGTATCAGCGGCATTAAATATACTTTATGACCTATTCTCAGACCTTCCCGATATGCACACAAAATTTCATACAAATCGGTTCACCCATTTACTTAATGACCTTGCCTTATGTTGCTTAACCTTAACCTAGCGGTATGAAATATACCGTATGACCTATTCTACCCGATATGCACACTTTCATAGAAATCGGTTCACCCATCTATTTAATTACCTTACCTAACGTTGCTTAACCTTAACCTACCGGGATAAAAAGTATCCTATGTCCGTTTCCTGGTTCTAAGCTACCTCCCTACCTTTTCAGCCGAATCGGTTAGGCCGTTCTTGAGTTATAAATAGTGTAACTAACACGACTTTCTTTTATTTAAATAAGATTAGTTATATAGTGATTGTATGTTCAATTTCACCGATAGATGGCGCTGGTCATAATGTAAATCACGCTAACATCGTAAATTACTGTCTAATAATATTCGATAATGAAAGTTCTAAGTGTTTCGCATCTTTTATTGTTGCGATTGTAATGCAATACCTATTAAACACTACCTGGACTTGGGGAGTTTCATTAAAATTTCATGAACCACCCCCCCTAATCTAGTTTGGACTCGCTCGGGATTTACAGATTTTAACCTTTCAAAGATATAATGTGATATTGCTATCAGCAAAGTACTTAGAACAATACAGAAATCTAATGTAAATGTCCTGGGTGTACCGGACCGGCTTACCCCTTACAAAAATTGACCCTTCGCCACTGCCATATCTTATGCAAACTAAATCTGCTCAGTCCCTATTGTATATAGCGTAATAATACATATCTTAATGATTAACTGATCAGTCTATAATTACCCTATCCACATACAAAGGAAATTACGTGGTAATATGTGCAAGTAATGTTTCACTGCTTAGCCCCCTATGAAACATAGCGTGATGTTTTATATACCAATTTATACCTTGACTTTTACACAACACATCAGTGAAAGTCCTATCAAAATCCATCCACGGGTTTTCAAATGATACCTGGACAAACAGAACGACAGACAGACAGACAGACAGACAGACAGACAATAATTCCAAAAAAAATTGTTTTGGCCTCTATGTCGATAGTATAGTAGTACATAGAAATTTTGGAAAAATATTCAATGTACAGAAAAAGTGCTCTTTGAGTTTTATTAAAGTACTAGCTGACCCACGCAGCTCCGCCTGCGCTATTTTTACGTTAACTAAACTTTTAATAATAGACATTCGCATCGAATACATAACCTCCTTTTTTATAGTCGGTTAAAAACTGGGACCCACTTTTTACTTGCTCTCCGAAGCACGGACCCGTTTAGTTCAAATGGCGTTAAACGGTCACCCATCTATTTAATGACCTTACCTAACGTTGCTTAACCCGATCGATTACAAAACCTTGATAACAACTCTCTATGAGTGTTCCCTTACTAATATTTATTATATTATAAAGAAAAAATGATAAAATCGGACCAAGCGTATAACCAAGTACCCATTTTGACTTTAATCCCCTCTCCCAAAAGAACCGTGCTAGATTACGGGATAAAAAGTATCCTATGTCCTACCTCGTAGTAAGATCTCAAATCATGCCAAGTTTCATTTGAATCCATTCAGTAGTTTCGGCGTGATGCTCAGCCGTGATACAGACAGACAGACAGACAGACAGACAGACAGACAGACAGACAGACAGACAGACAGACAGACAGACAGACAAAAATTAAAAAAATTACATTTTCGTCCTCAGTATCGGTTATAGAAGGCCCTCCAAATATAATTTTCAAAATATCTTCAATGTACAGAATTGGACCTGTTACAGTTTTATTATAAGTATAGATAGATAGACTAGCTGACCGGCGCAGCTCCGCTCGCGCAAGTGTGAACCTAAACCATTCTCGAATCCCCTTGAACACACACAAAAAAATTCATCCAAATCCGTCCAGCCGTTTAGGAGGAGTTCAGTGACATACACACGTACAGTAGAATTATATGTATAAAGATATACAAGCCAAATAGGCTTGTAAATATCATCGGTGCTAAAACTGGATTTAACCATGACACCAAGATTAGTGATCGTTACGACCGACGCTATATCTGCAAGCCCTTGTTTGGCCTGTTAATTTCTTTGTTTATAGCTTACGTTCCACAAACAATATTATTTAGATGTAACTTAATTTTTTCGGCGGTGTTTTCCGTCCATCAACTTCGACATTATCCAAAGTATCATAAATACAAGTAGGGCTGGTCTGATACCCGTCCTCGTGAGCACCGTGTCTAGTTTCCGGGGGACCACAATGCGCCCTACCAGGGAAGCATACGATACAAGGATATCTCACCTCTTGTTGAACGGATGCCCGTTACCGTCTGTGGTACCCCCCATGGGTCCTCACCTCTTGATTCGCAAAACCAATCAAAACAAGGCCAGACATACTCTGGATATTACAAGACGTGAAGACTCCTCTTTATGTCCATATCGATAGCCTCCAGGTTATCCAGAATCGTTTCCTCCGACGTGCCGTCGGTGCCCCCGTGGTACATGCGGAACGTAGATCTGCATTCCGATTTCAAGTTAGATCCCCTTCGTAAGTTCCTCAAAGAAGCGTCGAAACGCTACTTTGAATCCGCGTCCCGTCACGCGAAGTTTAATCCGCGCCGCCGCCGATTACGCCCCTAGTCCTTCTGACTCGCGCCGCAGACCACGGCACGTACTGCTCGACCCTCCTGACTCCATGACGGTCCTATTGGACCGGGATGCGCCGAACCCTCCCCGACAACCGTATGCTACACTAGCTATCAGACAGCGGTCTCGCCGGCGAGGCCGAAGGGTCGTACGTATGCGACCTCAACGACGTGCATCACCCCACTGAGTTTCTTGCCGGTTCTTCTCAGTGGGGGCGCGTTGTGAACCGGTGGTAAACTCAGCCCTCTCTTAAGCGACAGCCCAAGCCGAGGCCGTGCCTCCCTGAGGTGCCCTTGAGCTCGTCGCTACTTCTGCCGTTAAGGCTAGAGCGCTTTAAGCGCTCGCCTCCTATTGTCCGGTGAAGCTGTAATGGCCATCTGCGGCCAACAGCGTCTATCATTCCCAAAAAAAAAAAAAAAGATATCAACCTCCTGTTTTATGACCTGTTGCACTAAGTTCAACTATAAGTTCAACTAGGTTCAACTGGTTGAACTTATTGGACAAAAAACGTCCAATTATTACAACTTTGTTTTTTTTTATAACAGTAGAACTTACTGGACAATATTGATCCTATTAGTTCAACTTTCTATTTAAATCATAAATAATTTAATCATCAATGGAAATTCAGTTTGGAAATAAATTGTGAGTAAATATTCCAAGTAGTTATACCCACCCACGAACTGGAAAACGTAGCGTAGGACGCCGTGTGACCCGGTGGAGTGACGATATAAGTAAGCAAAGCAGTTGGCAGTGACTGGATGAGGGAGAGCCGAAGACCGGGCTCAATGGCGTGTATTGGGGGAGCAGTAGACTAATATAGGCTGATAATGATGAATGATGATACCGGCTGAATGTGGTTGCTCCAGACGGAATATCAAAGGGCACATACACTGTGATGAAAAACCGCGTGAAAGCGCAAAATTGAGCATTCTTAAACAATTTTACCAGAAGTACTAGGGCAACAGAGGGCACAAAGAGACCCCTTTCGAGAGACATCTAGTGTTACGAAACTGTGACTACTATGCTTCAATATTTTACCAGAAGTACCAGAGTAGCATAGGACATAAGGCGGTCTCATGATAGTCATGAATGATGGTTAAGGAACGATTTACACCAACCAGCGGAAGCGCGACGAAGGGCATTTTACAATGAATTTATAAGTAAACGCTACGAAGTTGTTATATGTAATTTACACAGCTTGGAATCAGGTCGGATCCGACCGGTGCGCCGCCGGTGCTTATGCGGATGGCTACGTATGCGCGTTTGTCGACTCTGTTCGCCTCCGTCCCTTGCGCTCGACATTTCAGCCAACAGGTCAAACTTGGATCATTACACAAAGAACAAGCGTCGAGTCGGTTGATCACCAGCTGTTGAAGACACTTTGCTATTCAACAGTTGTCTGGGACTTTTCCCAGTAGTTCCATCCGTTTGTTGTATAGAACTACTGACACTTTTCCTAGTAGTTCCATTGCTGGAAGCGAGGTCATCCACCTGATTCTACAAGTACTTACGTGAATAACTCCACTGGAAGATTTAAATAGATCGTTGAACTTAGTGGACATAAAATGTCCATTTGTTTCAACTATTATTTATTTAATTTTAATTATCACAAAGTTGAAATAATTGGACTTTTTGTCCAATAAGTTCAACTGGTTGAACTTAATAGTTGAACTTAGTGGAACAGGTCTGTTTTATGCTACCCTAGTACTTCCGGTAATAATTCGTCGATTTTATCACTAGTTTTGATGTTTGTACTAACACTATGGATCTGTCTGGTCTGAAATAAAGATTTATTTATTTATTTATTACTCAATACTACAACCCCAGTATATTCTAGATGTATGTAATAAAAATCACATTTTTGAAATTTCATATGTAATGTTGTGCAATGCTAACAGTTCAACCAAGATGCCAAGAAATTAATTACAAAATGAATGAAAACAATGAAATATTATTTAATCTAAAAGCGCAAGTCCGGTCGTGTGTGGAGTACGGTAGTCATATATGGGGGCAGGTGCTGCAAAATGCCATCTAGCTGCTTTGGACTCAGTGGAGAGGCGAGCTAAGAGGCTGATTGGTGATACTGGGTTAGTAGAAGCCAATCTACAAAGCCTAGAGCACAGGCGCAAAGTAGCCAGCCTCTCGGTATTCTACAGGATGCATTTTGGAGAGTGTGCGCAGGAATTGAATGACTTGATTCCACCATCCCCCTTTTATCATCAGACGTCAAGACGCACTGCTCATACACATCATTATGTGATGAAAGTGCCTTCAGTCCGGACTAAACGATTTGCCTCTTCGTTTATAATGAGGACAGCTAAGGATTGGAACAGTTTGCCTGCGTAAGTTTTCCCGCCTGATTATAATGTGTCTTCAAGGCTAGAGTGAATAGAATTTTAATAAGCTAGGGTGATTTACCACCTTTGATTGCGTCGTCACTTTCCATTAGGAAGGTCTGTAGTCAAGCACTAGCTTATGTTGAATAAAAAAAAAATCAAATTAATTCATCTCTAGTGGTACCACGGAGTTGTCCGTAGTTAAAATTTAGTACGCAAGTGATCAAGTAGAATAGAATGGACATATTTTTTTGTCCGTGGTGCCACTGTGGGGACAACAAACAAACCACGCCTACTTACCCGAAAATAGAAAAGTTTCTAAGCATACCTATGGTCAGCAAATAAAGATGATTTGATTTGGAACTTTCTACTACTGTTCGGTTACTCGTAATAATTTAGGTGTCCGAATACGTCCACTGCTGAACAAAGGCCTCCCCCTTAGAAGGGAGGGGTTGCCATAATCCACACTCTTGGTAGGCGGCTTGGGGATCGCAGTATAGGTGGAAGATAAATCCAAAAGAAAGACGCTGCTGCCGTCTTCTTGTTCTCGCTTAGTCGCCTCTTACGACACCCAACGAGAGGAGATGGGGGAATGCAATTCTAACCCGGCATCCCGTCAAAAAAGCGAGATAAAGATATAAGTAATTGAATTTAAATTTAATAAACATTGAATATAACGATGTGGTGTGGTGGTAGTCCACGAAACGTAATAATTTACTTAAACTTTAGTAAAGATTTAGTTACGAACTTGCAACAATACGTGTGAATCAGGCATAACGTTAGAACTGCGGGTGTTTTATATTTTAGTTTATATTTTTTAATTAAAAGAAGTACACTGGATTTAATGAAAGGTACACTGAGGTACACAGCAGGTACGTATAATTCAAAAAAGAAAATAGTGTAATAAGCATCTCCTAACCGAAAAAAAATGTACACCCGCAGTTCTAACGTTAGAATGGCGGGTGTACATATTGTAGTTTATATCTTTTTAACGAAAGAAGTACACTGGATTTCATTATAGGTACACTGAGGTACACAGCAGGTACCACCTTCCTGTAGGAAAGTAGCTCAATTCTGTGATGTACACCCGCGGTCCTAACGCACACAATAAATCATGGTTCTCCAGGAAGTTCTTAATCGGTGGTGATCAAATTTATACAGATTCATTATATACAGGTTCCTTCTTTCGAATAAAAAAAGATTCATCGAAGTTGGTCAATATTTGCCAGTGTTATGACCAGTTTTGTCCTTAAAAAGCGATAAAAACATCAACCTCCAGCATTCCTACAGTTTTTTCAGAGTCAGAGAGTTTTCTATGGGACCCAATTAATGGAGCGGCCTATCCGTACAATTCGAATTCGAATTGAGAACCTCCTCCTTTTTTGAAGTCGGTTAAAAAGGAGGAAGTTCTCAATTTAATTTAATTGTATGTATTTTTAACACGCTTTTACCGTTTGTTGTCCGTGGTACCACCAATAGTACCACCAGTGGTACCACGGACAAAAATAAATGTCCGTGGTACCACTGGGGTACTACGGAGAACTCCGTGGTACCACCAGAAATAAATTAATTATATTTCAATAATATTTTACTATTTTCGTTAATTTTGTAATCGTTTACTTGGTATCTGGGTTGGACTGTTTGTATTGCACAACATTACACATGAAATTTCAAAAATGTGATTTCTAAATACTAGAACCAGAATATACTATAGATGTGCGGTCTTATTCATAAAAACTTATCACACACTTATAGGCTCGCTATAGTATGATTTTCAAAAAGTATTATTCATAAACGCATTTTAGCACTAAAACGTTCTTTAGATACGTTTTAAAGTTATAGAAGGCAGACCCCTACTATAACAGTGCTATAAGCGTGATATAAGGTAAAAAATGGCCGACTTTCAACAGCTGATTATTGAAAATGACATTTGTGTCAGTGTCACTTCCATCAGTTCAATTTTTTTCTTTAGTTGAGCCTCATTAGGAAGGCAAAGAGTTCTAGCCCATACAGGTTTCATATCCGTTCAATTTCGTAAGAAATCAAAATAGCAGTATACACACTACAAGCTATTACGATTTATTATTTTATTCAGTACTTAACGTTTATTTTATTATTATTATTATACAATTTAATATATTTTAATATAAGTTAGTTTATTTTAGGTTAGTTATTATTACGCGCTTACAACATTACCAAACAAACCTATAACAATCAAATAACAATGACAATGATCGATGGATGTATGACGAATTCCGCATGGGCGTCATAAATACAATAAATAAATAAATATTCTGAGACAATACACACATGGTCATTTGTTCCCAAACTAGGCACCGCCTGTACTATGGAAACCTGATAATTGATGCTTATACTTATATAAGTACTTTTTTACTGTAAATACATAATTAAATAGATAAATAACACCCCAGACACTTAGCGGGAATCGAACCCACGACCATTGGCTGCGCACGCGCTGGCTAGAAAATAGTCTTCTTTCGCTTAACACCAGTAAATCGAAATATGTGTGCTTCAGCAAAACATCTGTTGGTGACCCTGGTGGTAGCATATCACTTAAGATGCATAATTTTCCATGCAATCGAGGTACACAATCGGAGCATTGTGATTGTCCAATAATATCACGTGTTAGATTTATAAAATACTTAGGCGTGCATATTGATGACAGGCTTAACTGGAGCACACACATAACGACACTAGCTTCTCGTTTACGTAAACTTATTTATGTGTTCAAAAACTTACGATCAGTAGCTGAGCCATATTTAATACTACAAACCTATAGAGCCTTATGCGAGTGTATAATAAGATACTGTATTTGTTCATGGGGAACCGCTGGAAAATCTTATCTCATCACTGCAGAACGTGCACAGAGGGCTCTCCTTAAAGTGTGTCTTTTCTTACGTTATAGACACCCCACAACAGATTTATATAAGAAAGCAAATGTATTAAGTGTGAGGAAACTTTTTATATTCGAAAGCATACGACGATATCATAAAAAGATTGTCCCTAAATTACCCGTATCAACGAGACGAGTTGATTGTTGTCCGATTCCTAGGGTAAAATCTAGGTTTGCTCAAAAGCAGTTTCAAGTTGTTGTACCGCACTTGTATAACATTTTAAACAAAGAGGTCAAAGTTAAAAGTTATAGTGACAACCAACTAAAAAAACATTTAATTACATGGCTAGAAAAATTGGATTATGAAGGTGTAGAAAAAATGTTAAATGATTTTCATTTCTAATAATTGTTATTCATACTTACTTAACTAGGTATATATTTCATCTTAAATAATATAGTAAACCTTTTATATACGCAGTGGCACGACCGACAATATTCACAACATACACACACAATCACACACACACACACACCGACACACACACACACACACACACACACACACACACATACTGCTTTGATTTCTGTTCTTTGATCAAAAAGTAGAGTAACATTTGGATTTGTAACCTAAATTTTGTTTTTGCTTAAATTTGTAATTTTAGTATGATAAAAATGGCATAATACTTAATATATCTATAAAAATTGGGAGAAGCCACTGACTCCCGACACACAGTTTATAACTAGTTCGGGAGGCTATGGATTCACATTATCTTGTGTCAATTTATTATGTCACAATAAATCATTCTTATTCTTATTCTTATTCTTATTGGGCAGCAGCCAGGGTGTCCAACCACTAGACAAACACGCCCGTCAAATCGACAGTCGTCATCGTTTCGTAGACAATAAAATGTTTTATAATCTGTAATAATGTCTATGATCACACCTAGGCGGTGTGTAGATACATATTATCTGTGGGCGATTGGGTGTATTCGGCTTTTCGGTCAATTTGTTGACCAACTTCATTATAATGGCAATACTTTGATTGAAAAACGTTCTATAGAGACGTATTAGTTATATATGGTTTATGAAACGTTTATGAATAAGCAACTTTATAGAACGTTTTATAACCTTATAGAACACTATAACTAATCAGTGCTTAAAACCTTTGATAAGCTTTTTTTATGAATAAGACCGGTGGTATCTACACTAATATTATAAAGAGGAAAACTTTGTTTGTTTGGTTGTAATGAATAGGCTCAAAAACTACTGGACAGTTTTTAAAAATTCTTTCACCTTTCGAAAGCTACATTATCCACGAGTAACACGGAGCTATATTTTATTTTGGAAAAAAATAGGGTTTCGTTAGATATTTGGGATTTTTCGGACACAAGGTGTAAAAAATCAACCAGAAAAGTTACTTATTTTGCGTACGCTGCCTAAACTATAAAAGATAGAACCATAAAATGTTCTAATTAATTGTAGATCTTATAAATATCTACAAAAAAGTCCGCGGCACACTGGGCACACTATGTCGAGTGAGGCCCAACAACCATTTTTTTATTTAAAAATCTTGAATTTTGTTTGGAGTACATTTAAACGCATTTATTTTACTCTTGCTATTAATCCTTATCAAAATAAATTATTTCATCATTAAGTACAGTTTATGTAGTTAATATTTGTTCTTTGAATGATTAAAATTGGACATTTGGTTTTGAAGTTATGGCGAAATTAAAATATTACTGCTCATAAATTAAAAGATTTCTGCTGCACGGCCCGTTGCGAAGTGAGCGTCACCAATAGTGTATTATCTATGGTCACCAACCAAGGCGGGGGTGCGCATGCGGGAGGGGAGTTTAGATCTATGAATGAGTAGGTACCCGCGCGGCTCAGACGCGAGGTCGGTCGGCTCCCTACGCAGCGGTAGAGGTGGCAGTAATGGCTATATTTCAATAATGAATTAATCTGTTATGTTATTTATAAATAACTGTTATTGTAAAGTGTTATGAATAATCCTGTTATATCGACCAGAAGGTGGACGGCTGGCTGGAAGTTCAGTGACGGTCTTTTCACGTGACCTGGCAACTGAACTCGTATGTCTCTCTAAACGGTTATACTTGTAATTTATGTATTAGTTCCATAGAGGAGCACTTGTTGTTATAATTTTGGATATATTGAATATTTATTTACCTAAAACTAGACAGTACTTACTAATCCTATACCATTTTAATTATTTACAAAAAAAAGTCAATCACTAAAATCACTCACTTACACTGATACCAGTTATGTACATTTACATAAATATTTACAGTTAAAGAACACAAATATTACACTAGTAATTAGTAAATTACCAACTTTACCACATAAAACGTAAATAATTTTACGCATAAATTATCGACGTCAAACTGCAAGGAGTTCAAATCGCCAATGAAAACAAAAATTCAAAGCGTTTAATTTAACAGTTTCAACTCTCAGGCTGTTAGTCTATTGGAAAATAAAATAAACTTTATCTCGCTATAGTCCAATGTCAAAATCGTATGCAATGCAAGGAAGTTATTTTATTATAACAGTTTTTAAACTGACTCGCAATTTAATAAAGGCCATCGGAAAATAAAATCTACTTTATTTCGATACTGTAAAAGATCATAATCGTATGCAATGCAAGGAAGTTACATTTATTATAACAGTTTTTATATTGACTCGCAGTTTATTAAAGGCCATCGGAAAATAAAATCAACTTTATTTCGGGACAGTGAAAGATCATAATCGTATGCAATGCAAGGAAGTTACATTTATTATAACAGTTTTTATATTGACTCGCAGTTTATTAAAGGCCATCGGAAAATAAAATCAACTTTATTTCGGTACCGTGAAAGATCATAATCGTATGCAATGCAAGGAAGATACATTTATTATAACAGTTTTTATATTGACTCGCAGTTTATTAAAGGCCATCGGAAAATAAAATCAACTTTATTTCCGTACAATGAAAGATCATAATCGTATGCAATGTAGGGCAAGTGCTCAGAGAAAGTACCAAAGGAGTTAGTATCGCGTCGATTCCCCGAACAAATTTTTCGTGGCACTTTTGCGGGGTGCGGGAGGCGAAGTAAACACACACAGATACACTTTCACGCATACCCACACTATAATAAACTCGCAACACATTCAAAAATACACGCACACAAATAAAGAATGACCTGACCATATGACCAAAAATTTGGCAGAGGGGGTTAGCGCATCATGCTCTCTCCAGTGGTATCTCCTCTAAGGGCAAGTGTTATAACTTACAACTAAACTATATTGACTAAACCGGATGTTATGTTCGTTTGTGAAACAAAATGAACTTTATTCCTGTTAAATAAGAGATCATAATCGTATGAAATGACAGGTAAAGGAGTTATAACATAACGCTTGAACGAAGGTGTTATATTCAATTTGAAAATAAAATAAACTGTATTTCTGTGTTCAGAAAGATCATAATCGTACGTATGCAATGCAATATAACACTGTTAGTTATCCAAATGTAGTTATATTTCGTGAAGAGTGAATGAAAAATTTTTGTATGCCTATGCTATGCATTCTGATTTCTGACGTTGTGTGGGTGGGATTGCGGTGAAAATTAGACGTCAGCGTTGGTTGATTGGCAGATCGATATAACAGTGTGTTATTTTTAGTAGGTTATTGATGAATTCAATAATGTGTTAAAGATTATTTATGAATAATGAATAAAATTAAAAGCTGTTGATTATAACGACCATCACTACGCAGCGGTCGTGCGCGAAGTCTAATAATAATTTTCGTGCGATTTTTTTTAGATTTCTTTCTTAAAACTACACCTACGCAAAAGTTCTTCTCAGAGCTAAACAACAGTTCTCAGAGCTAATCAACAGTTCTTTTCAGGGCTAACCAACAGATTTTTTCAGGGGTAACCAACAGTTCTTTTCAGGGCTAAACAACAGTTCTTTTCAGAGCTAGAATATTACACGCTATTAGCATTTTCTTAAACATTTGAAAATGCCTAAGAGAGCCAGGTCTCAACTTTCTAAACATAGTTCTCAAGCACGGGCAGCAAGAATACGTCGTATGGGAGAATCTTCACCTGAACGTTTACAACGCCTTGCCAAAAAAAAAGAACCGCCTTCAAAATGCAACTAAAAAGCCTGAAATAATTTCTAAGAATTAGTGGTTTTTACATGTACATTGTTGGACTTGGATGTAGTCCAAGTCCAACAATGTACATGTAAAAACCACTAATGACGGCGCCAAACTGGAAAACAGTTAGGTACCTACTGCCCTTGTAAGTATTTGCTAGACGTTAGGCGCCGACTTCGATAGTAATATGTATTTATAATATGTTGTAGTCCAAGTCCAACAATGTACATGTTATAACCACTAATTCTTAGAAATTATTTCAGGCTTTTTAGTTGCATTTTGAAGGCGGTTCTTTTTTTTGTAAAAAATATTTTTATTTTATTCTTTTTAGTGGTTCCCTTGGTGTATTATTAGGTTAAGTTTTAACAACTTATATTTTATTCTGACAAACAGCCAGTTTAATATTTATTTTAAAAACACCCACTACATAACACAACTATGGACTATCACTAAAATATAAGCTTAAGCAAAAAATTTATAAAATGTACATGTGACACTTAGACTATATAGAATACATAGACCACGCGCACGGAACAAATAAGTGACGCCGGTTTGACCTTGCCGGTGTGTGCGTAAGCTGCGATTTCTGTGTACGGATACAATTACCTGTGTGTGCGTAGAGTTACCAGTACCTGAAATAATCTCCCGAGTATTTTTCTTTATCTTATGGACTTTCAAATTTTGACTTATTGATACTAATGATTATTATTATAATTTATAAAATAAACTATTTTTAGAAATATAAAAACGACTAAAGAAAATGATCTAAAAAGTAATTAACGAAAATATATTGAAGTCGCTCCGAAGTATTGTGTGCTAATTAACACCAGCACTAGCAAAATGAGGAGAGGTGTTTTAAGTTTGTCGCATATGCCTGGCTGTGGCATGATAACCCGCAAACGACTGTTTTAACCGACTTCAAAAAAGGGAAGAGGTTCTCAATTCGACGACTTTGATAGTTCAATCTGTAAGAATTCGAAATCAAAATTGTTAGGCATAGGCCTCATGGGGGCTATGATCGTAACGCGGCTTCCACTGAGAAGATCCGGCAAGAAACTTAGCTTGTATTTTTTCAATAACAAATATATTTTTTTGTTTTATTGACAAATGAAAAAATACTTGTTCAATATTTTTTGATAACCTAAATGGAAATAAATAGATTTTTTTAGTCATCTAGCCTATTGACAATTCTGTGGAGACGCGTAGAGTAATAAAGGCGCACAGCCGACATCAAACACAAATAATAGTAGAAAATAATTCGAACTTGATATTTTTGAGATAAAATGTTTAGGCGTGATTGACTGCTGTCACAGGAATCTAGCTATATTTTACCGGGTTTAAAGATCTCTTCCAGACAGCCTTTGGGTACAGGACAGAATTTTGAAGGGCTCTGGTGTCAATCAAATATATACATAATAATATGTATTTAATTATAACATTATGTAGAAATTATAAATATACATATACAAAACAAATTAAATTAATTGTATTATAAAACTTCAAGCTTTAATTTCTAGCTTGAATTGTTTTTTTTTACCGCTCATAACTTGTTTAAAACTATTAACACCTATGTTCACTCATCCCTTGAATTATCGAAATAGGAATTGCAGTTCCTGAAAAATACGTTGGCAAACAGACATACATACAACCATTTACAGTACATTTGTTTTGATACCCACATGGACTAACATTACGCTAATATTACGCAATTTTATTAATATAACATACATACGCATTGAATACAGAACCCCCTTTTTTTGAAGTCGGTTAAAAACTTTAAAAGTAATCTATTAATATTTAGTTCCTAATATCAAATAAGTTACCCACAAAAGATGTGATATTTTATGGGAGAAAAATTTGTGCAGTATTACAACACCGTATGACTTTGGTGAGGTTTTGTGTTCCGAATTTGTGGGATCAAAAAGTTCACCAAACTAATTAGAAATCTGTTATTTTTAGACATTTACCTATGAAATGATAATCCAGTATACTTTCTTAATTTATCTGATGTGTTTTTACAATATTTTACTACACAGTACGGCATAGTTTCGATGTTTTTTTTTGCTGTGACCAGACGTGCGCTCCCGATCGTGGCTCGCGATCACTGCGGGTCGAATCATAGCACTTTGTGTTTTCATATTCCTCGTGCCCGGCGTCATTTGTTAGTTCCGCGCGTCATATCTATTTCTTTTATATGATCTAAGATGTGACATCATCTTAATAAAACTAACCAATTGCCATAAACCGAAGATATCTAGGTGTTATACTCGTAGTTCTCGAGAACCATGGACTGCAAGCTCGGTGTGTCTACATTTATTTGTGCCGAGAACCCGTGTCCACCTTCTGACGATGGTCAGACCCTGATCACCATTTTTTATCATAATATTATATCATATCGTCAAATACACAAATTAAAAGATCACCATAACTAGACATAATATTATATCATATCTTTAGCATAATATTATATCATATCGTCAAATACACAAATTAAAAGATCACCATAACTAGACAGTAACGAGAATAATAATAAATCACTTACAAGTTTACATCTTCAAACCGTACTGTTATCCTGACGAGCGTAGACTGTTGACTGTCCCGTGACCGCTGTATGAATGTCCTTGTCTCTGCTTGCACCGCGTTTATATAGGCACACCGGCTGGGGTGCTAACATATTTGTGCATTAATTAGATTTTCAAAAATATTTACCGTTTTAGCGTAATAATGGATTTATGAAAACCAAAAAAAAAGGTCCTAGCGCTTAAACGAACAAAAATTCACACACTGAAAACGGTATTCGGTCATTTTAATACTCTTAACATCCACGAAAAGTTTCACATATTATATACGCATTATTGAATAATATCACTTTGAATCAAAACTGATAATGTCTAGCTTTGACGTCAAAATACAAAAAACAAGACCAACCCTAGAGTTTTTGGTATAAACCAAGAATTAGAGCACTTAATGAAATACATATCCTGAAAATTTCAGCTTCAAATATTTCATAATAAAGAAGATACAAGCAAAAACTAGAACCCCTGTTAGATTACTGGTTATCCGACCAAATTGGAATGAACCCAAAAAAGCGAGGATTTCATACATACTCGTGACCATGCCAGTGGCACTCTCCTTAAAACAGGTGACAACATTTTAATGTATGGAAACTAGCACACCTTCAGGCGAGGGAAGGAACTAAATTTTAAGACTCTACTATAATTTGCCTAGATGGCGTTAAAAACGCAGTTTATATATTTTTATTTATTTAGTTTAATATTGTTTTTGTATATCTTCAATTTATTTGAGTAATGTTATATTTCGAATATTTATATTAAACTTCCATAATGTAATTAATACCTATGCAACTGCCGGCCTCAATGGATTATTGTGGTGTGTGGGCCCCAAGTGGAACGCGCTCCGCGCTCCGTATAGTATTGTACTATATCTGTGGTATTGTAAATTGCCTTTGGCGGTTACTATGGCAACTTAGGTTGTTAAGTAATTTTTAAAAAAATACTTGTTTCATTGAAGATAAAAAGCTATAAACAATTATTGAAACTAAATATTTACAGTTTATTTACAAATATGTTTTTGAAGAATTCTGTTTGTTCTGTGTCTGGGTGTTATTTATCTACTTAATTAGGTATGTACTTATTTACAAAAACATTTTTAAAAGCTAAAACAAGTCATTAAGAACATGGCATAAGTATTTATTTATAATAACATTTATACTACTCGTGAACTATTTCAGGTCCACTACATCATTGTCCTTAACCACAATGGCTTGAATTGGAAATATTTAATGCAAAGCTGTACTGAAACAAGAAACTCAAGTTAAGGGGATTGGACAATATTGTAAATAAAAGAGTACGATTGTGCGTCAGATATGTTTAGATAAAGTTATTGGTTCCAAGTAAACTTTTTACATTAAATATCTCTTTGTTTTGCCTTACAAATTTACAAATATTCATTCAACATAAAGCTTCATTTCCCTATACGTAAAATGATTATCAAAAAAGCGCCATCTGTTGGCACATTTTGGATTCCTGTGAAGTTACGCCATCTTTTGGCGAGGGTAAAATTAGTTTATTAAAAGTTGAACGTGAGTGACCCATCTATTCTTAAGTATATAGTGTATTATCTATGCTCGTGACTATAGGCCGACCATTTAATACGCGTATCGCCTGAGGGGGTAGAAGGGAGCGAGGGGAGATGTTAGCGGATGGGTGAAAGGGGTGCGCGGAGCAGAGAGCTTACGTCAAATGCGGTAGTGCGCTGGCCATAGATGATACTTAATATACTGAGATAGATGCGCAACTCTAGTTTTCAATTTTATAATTGAAGGTCTGTTTGCTAGATGGCGTTGCTTAGCACGTTATACCTTTACAATTATTAATATTTCTTGAACGTTACATACTGTAATTAAGTATAATTTTCAAAATTCCTTAGGAAATCCTATATTCCAGCGACAAAAAAAAAATATTATTGAAAAGACATAAATACTGCTTGCAAATGTGCTCTGGATATAAACGCATCCACTGTTAAACTTTACTTGCGAGGTATAATTACACACTAGCTCTTTCTAACGGCGTTTAGATAAAACTATATTTTTGGACACCGTAACACAGATGGCAGTAGCTTCTATTTACATTTTAATAACCACCAATGTATGGGAGTTGCACCCCCCTGGCGCTGGCTGTGCTCGCAGCGCGCGGTTGGTGTTTTTGTTACGGACGCTTGAAGATAAACGCACAAGGTATACGACTGCCAAGATAAATCTCAAGATGAATCGCTCTTCCAGTTTTGCGAACAAAATTAACAAGCAAGCTAAACAAATAGCATACAATGTATATTCCTTTTTTAAAGCCAGAAAACAAGATCATGAATCGATATGAATATTAGTGACAATAGTCCTATAAAATTTTTATCTGTGGTTAAATATTTCTTAAACGGAGTTAATTATTGTTTTATGATTTTGTACCTATGAAGCTATTATAAAATATTTGTAAAACTTAAAAAAAAGATACTTATTATTTTATTCTTTACCAACAATGTCTATCTCGAGATAAATCTTTGGATTATTGACTCCGTGTGTAGCGTTACCGCCCCCGCTCCCTTCTTACCGCGCAGGCGATTCGCGAGTTAAACGGTCGGCCTATAGTGTATTATCTATGCTCGTGACCAGTGTTGCCAATTCAGAGTTTTTATAGCTAGATTTAGCTATAAATAAACTTCATCAGCTACAAATAATTCGATCTAGCTATTAAGCTATTTTTATCTACAATTTTTAGCTTTTTTATATTTACACATATATAGTAATAAAGAATGATACAATTATGACAAGTGAAACCAAAGACGTACTAGAGCTACGCATCATAATGAAACCACGGATTTATATTTACAATGAAACTGACTGACACGGTGACCGTAGAGTAACGTAAAAGGTAACTTGCCGGATATGTGGCGGATGGTTCATTATCTATTCTCCGAAAACAGAAACATTTGAGAGTTTAGAAGTTGAAATAAGTATTTTATATTAAACTAAAGAAGGGCCAATTAATTGGATCGCATTTGACGGAACCTTGTAACGGCGGGAATAAAATATTAGGTATTAATTTTTCAAAGTAAGAACTACCCAATGGCCTAACTTTTTTTCAATTACGATTACATATTTACTGACGTGACTTTGACTTTTGAAACAGAATAAAGAAACTGACAGATGTCAAATGTGATCTATTAAATTGGCCCTACAGTAGCTGACCCGCGCAGCTCCACCACACTTTTTTGTATGTTTACCAAAACAAAAAGTAGTCTATAATAATACTTAGGGATAAAGACAGTGAAAAAATTGTACCAGAGATTGCACCGAACATCGTAATTCACAAACTTATAGATATAATATATTACTTAACATCCATGGTCACGGAACAGTTTGAAAATTGTTGTGGTTGGAATCGCCTGTGAATGTTTTTTGGCCAGTGAGTTATTTGTTTTATTGCACTGGCGCAAAGTACGCTCTTCACATAAAAGTTCAGACCAGAATGGTTTCCTGAACCGAAACTTTATGAAACCAGAAAGTTTAACTGATTATAAAATATTTAAAAAAAAAATATTGAACCGACTTCAATAACACTGAAAAGTATAAAATAATTTAAATATTATAGAAGTTGGTGTTAGCGTACCCGCTGTGTATATTTTGCACTTTACTTTTTAGTGATATTTTCATACATAAAGAAACTTATTATTATCCATCGAAGACGGTAAAATGATCTAGGTGGTACGTGGTCACATTATCGTCTCCATAGTTTTACATAATTGATGTTTCTTTAGAAACAATTTATCCGGTCGTAATGAAAATAATCATTGAAATCGGTTCATAATTGTCAGAGTAATGTAATGGAGAACATCTGTTAGACCAGTTAAATTCGTCCACATCGTTCATGGTCCTCCAGAAAGTTATTCCGTTGTGATAATATTCATTACAGTGGTTCCTTCTATCGATAAAAAAAGAATCATTAAAATTGCAGCAAGTATTCCTGCAGTTTTCCTGCGCAGTGGCCATTCTTGTTTTTTCAGGAACTACTTATTCGTAAGCGATAATTTTTTCTGGGACCCAATTAATGGATTGAAGAATGAATGGAAGAATGATTTTTTCAAATCGGTTTATAATTGCCAGAGTTATGCGCGAATATACATAGAAAATATATTTAACAGACGAATTGAGAACCTCCTCCTTTTTTGAAGTCGGTTAAAAAACCCATAAAAACTGTTGGCTTTATTTTTTTCAAAAATCTAGCTATTTTTTAGCTATTTTTATCTGCTGATCTAGCTTTCTTTTAAAAATGGAGTTGGCAACACTGCTCGTGACCTTTAAATGACAGTATTATGTGAAGCTGTTGTCTGTACAGTTACGTTCATAATGTTTATCAACAATCGCGGTTATCTTAATAGTCCGTCAGGTGGTTATAGTTTGTCATTATTTTTTAACCGACTTCAAAAAAAGGAGGAGGTTATCAATTCGGTTGTATGTTTTTTTTTATTTTTATTTTTTTTATTTTTTATTCTTGTTACCTCAGAACTCTGTCGTTTACGAACCGATTTGGAAAATTATTTTTTTAATTAAAAGGATATGCTTCCAGATTGGTCCCATTTTTTTCAAAATCAAGTTCTGATGATGGGGACCATGAGTAACTGAGGGAACTCCTTAAATATTATAGGCTTACATATAGCGTTTTTGGTATTTTTAGAAACCAGTCAAGCATTTTCATTCAGAAAGTATCATTTGGTGAAGTAGATCTGATGAAGAAGGCCATAGATGGCCACCGGAACTCTGTAATAAAATTAACAATCCATCCTATCCTAGCCGTGCCTACTAAACGTAGAACTACCGAATTTGGACGCGATGGATAGTTCTCGACGAGTAGTTGCTAGAAAAAGGGAGATCAGGGTCTGATAATGGAGCAGGAAGGTCGTCACGGTATCTCGGCACCAACAAACGTAGACCTACCGAATTTGGACTCGTTAGATAGGTCTCGACGAGTAGTTGCTAGAAAAATGGAGATCAGGGTCTGATGATGGAGCAGGAAGGTCGTCACGGGATCACTGCACCAATAAACGTAGATCTGCCGAGTTTGGGCTCGTTGGGTAGCTCTCGATGAGTAGTTGCTACAAAAATGGTGATCAGGGTCTGACCATCGTCAGAAGGTGGACACGGGTTCTCGGCACAAATAAATGTAGACACACCGAGCTTGCAGTCCATGGTTCTCGAGAACTACGAGTATAACACCTAGATATCTTCGGTTTATGGCAATTGGTTAGTTTTATTAAGATGATGTCACATGTACATTTTATAATTTTTTTGCTTAAGCTTATATTTTAGTGATAGTCCATAGTTGTGTTATGTAGTGGGTGTTTTTAAAATAAATATTAAACTGGCTGTTTGTCAGAATAAAATATAAGTTGTTAAAACTTAACCTAATAATACACCAAGGGAACCACTAAAAAGAATAAAATAAAAATAATTTTTACAAAAAAAGAACCGCCTTCAAAATGCAACTAAAAAGCCTGAAATAATTTCTAAGAATTAGTGGTTTTTACATGTACATTGTTGGACTTGGACTACAACATATTATAAATACATATTACTATCGAAGTCGGCGCCTAACGTCTAGCAAATACTTACAAGGGCAGTAGGTACCTAACTGTTTTCCAGTTTGGCGCCGTCTTTGATAGTAATATGTATTTATAATATGTTGTAGCCCAAGTCCAACAATGTACATGTAAAAACCACTAATTCTTAGAAATTATTTCAGGCTTTTTAGTTGCATTTTGAAGGCGGTTCTTTTTTTTGGCAAGGCGTTGTATTAGTTTAAGTAAACGAAAAAATTGTGTCATACTCTGCAGCAGAGCCACCGCATTAAATACCAATCAATGATATCTTAAAATAATGTACGTTGAACGTACATAATGTACATGTACCGATTACCTATGTACGTGTGCTAGTTTACGAAATAATCGAGGTTGTTTGTGGCTCTGCTGGGGGTGTCATACTCTGCAGCAGAGCCACCGCATTAAATACCAATCAATGATATCTTAAAATGATGTACGTTGAACGTACATAATGTACATATACCGATTACCTATGTACGTATGCTAGTTTACGAAATAATCGACGTTGTTTGTGGCTCTGCTGGGGAACATACTCTGCAGCAGAGCCACGTTGTACACGCATGCAGAAAGGATAAAACTGACTGTTTTTTTGATAAAAACTGATGTACGAGTGTTGTATAATGTGTACGTGTCCAAAAATATCATTATTAGATAGTGGTTTTGTTTATTTCATTATAAATAATTATGTATGGAGTAATTGGAGCATCATTCATCTGACATATTTTATTTCACATACCATGTAGTCCCCTTGCCTGCATCAGGAGGATATAATCATTAGTTAGTTCTAACATTTAGTTAATTATTTTATTTTTAGTTCACTTCGTTTAACTAATTTTTAGTAGTTACCACTGAAAATGCTGGTGTGAAATATATGAAAAATAACTGAAAATGTTAACTATCTAACAAACTCTACTAGATCCCTAGTTATATATAAGCAGTGTCAGTTTTTATCATACGAACGTATTGCTTGTTAAGTTAGGAAAATAAGATGATACGTGACCGATGCATAATACAACTGCATTTCGAGACAGTTCGGTCATCATCATCAGCCGGAAGACGTCCACTGCTGAACATAGGCCTCCCCCTTAGAACGCCACAATTAACTTAAACGTTATGTATTTAATATTTTTTGGTCATTCTTTATACCTATATTAGGTATAAAGAATATATTAAGTAAGAAATCGAATCCCAACTATTGCAAGACATAGGACTAAAAAAATTAAAAAATTCAATAAATAGCAATATCTTTGATTCTATTGAAACAACAATGTAGGTAATTGATTCATGCAATAAATACCTAAACACAACCATTTTACGATATCCAAATCAAAAATATTAAAAAAGTATGTTTATACGTTACTTTTTTAATGTTTTCGAAAGTATTAAAATACTCTTTTAATGTACTTGTGACGAAGAATAAACGCGCTTGTTGACGTTGAATCCACTTATAGAATTGGCATCGGCCCAGATTGGTCTGCAGTAGCCGGTATCGTGATAAAATAGAAAAATGATATTGGGTACATACATTTTAAGAAAATAAAAAAACACCTGAATTTCACCAGTTTTTATTACGTTAAGAAACCTAATTTTGACAACTTTCTGTTACTATGTTTAAAATAGCAATCTTATACTATATTGAATTTTCGTATTCTTTTAAATTCAGTTCCCAAAAACATGCACAAAGATAATTATCATATTCATTTAGTAATATTGAGGTAGTTATTAGTTTCTGAACTTATACCAATTATAAAATGGTTCTAAAAATAACAGTGAAAAATTTAAAGAAAATGCGGTGGATTATGTATGTCAAAATGTCCTTGCGGGTGTGGTGAAAATATAAACAATATTCAAATGCATATTGGTCCTTGATAAATATATGAGAAGCAACAACAACAGCTCCTCTAATCATAAACAAGTAACGAGAGCGGGCCCGCCCGCACATCGCGCGTGTTCGCCCGATAATCTGTATCACATGGCGAGCGGACGCAGCGACGCGCAGGCGCGGTCGTTCACCGTTATATGTTACACCAAGGTACACCAATACGTACGACATACATAAACACTATTATCTATAGACTCGATAAAATTCAATAGCATACATCAGGGGATTTTAACATGAACAACAGAGTGAATGCTCGCGTACCCCACTAAATCAAATTAACAAGTATAATCGATAAAATAATGAAATGCTATATCTGCTCTAGGCTCTCTAAATTATAAAAAAAAACATCATAATGTTCTGTTCATATTTTCATGCATTTTAGATGATATCCAAGAATACAATCAAGCAAATGATGATATAATATTCATCCTTTCACACGTAAATACACAAAATACTTGTTACACACACGAGAAAGAATTATAATGTAATGTAATTATAACAGTAGAACCATCAAACAAGAATGATAATAATTATTAATTAGCGACAATGACATGTAAGTAATGGGCGCAGGGGCGCGGCGGCAGGGGTGTAGTTCAGTCTCGTGGCCGCGCGCCGCCTGCGCCTTCATCAACTTAAACTACTTCACAACGATACAATCATCAACTAAAACTATTTCTGCATCCTATTCACAAATCATAATGAATCCTCTTGCTCACTTTTGGAAGGAATAAACAACATGCCTATATTTACACTCTTCCTGTCGCAGTGAAAGTAACCGTTTAATAAATTCCATTTTGATAGCCGATGCAAGCGGAATCAGGCCGCGTGCTAGACAACGCTCGGCCGAATGTTTTGGCCTTCATTGGACAAGTTATACAAGCCAATTGCATTGTCCAGTCACTACTGCTATTCTACTTACGATGTTATTTTTAACATGAATTGGAATTCAATGTAAATTCAAATTAGCTAGAGATATTGAAATAATAGCTTGTAAACATTCACACATACATTTTTGTCAATCATATCGTATATTTCTGTAACGTTCAAATGCGTGATCTAAATGGGTTGAATTCATAAATAATTAGCAGGTATGTTTGGTATTTCAGCAATGGAGGTGGTGTTAATGGAGTGGAATGTAAAATATTTTGCTGATACTCTGCTGATAATTCGACATATTCTACACGCTTTTCAATATCAGAGCTCACAATTGTATTAGCTTTATTTTCAATTTTATGACGAGTTCTCCTGCTCAGTGAAAACTCGTTAAACCGAAAAGTAGTTACAACAATGCCATTGACACAGCTATTGTGGAGAGTAACAAAGTCAGGGACATGAAAATCGATACACTAAGGTAATAATAACGTGGAATATCTTTTTTTAATGTTAAGATAACCTAATACTGGCACGTACAATACACAGGCATACATCAGATTATAGTGTATAAACACCATAGCCAATGACACTAAGGTATTATTTGGTTTGATTGTATAAGCAGTTGTCATTGGCAGGGTTACTCTGGAAAATAAATCCCAATGTATTTTCGATTGAGTGTAAATTCCGCTGCCTCTTGCACTAGGACAGTGGACTCGGTTGGAGATAAATTTAAGTAAATTGACGTCTGAATTGAAGTTGACATTGGTTTTCTTTTTTAATTAGGTTATGTCCAAATCAATTATACAAGTACACAACACAACCACAAGTACAAGTACAATAAACGGCCGTAGTTACAGTCTCAGCAACATACAACTTGATACCATTCGTGGCGTGTAACAGTTCAGATGCACATACATTAACCGATTGAGCCGCGAAGCCGTATGTTGTCAAAATAGCGATGCGGCTTGAGTGATTAAATAAGTGGAGCCTTTCACAGTAAGATGTCCTGACTATATTGGCGCTAGACTTAAAATTTAGCCGTTATAATTTTATGTTAATAACTCAGTTTAAGATTCTGTTATGTAGAATGTAGTTGTAAATCGAGAGCTGTATAAATAAAAATGTCAAACATATAACTTTGTACATAGACTATGTACGTCGAACAGCATAAAATTACAACGGCAACAAATTGATAGATACAAAAGTAACATTGATAAACACAGCGCCAATAGCAAGTAGCATTCATTTAACTATAAGGACTTTCCAAATGTGATATTTTCAATAATATGTGGAAGCAATACAAAATTGTAAATTGCAGTAGATATGTAAACTTTTCATCTATTAGATAATTGTCGGTTATGCTATCAGTTCTAATTGAAGCAATTATCAGTACCTAAAAGTTGGCTATTATAATAAAATATGAAATCCTTTACATTCAGCACTATAAAATTACTATCAGGAATATTACAATAATAAGTCATTCAAGTTTAATGAATTGAAAATTATTTTGATGCATTTGGGACACATGCTAGTGTAAAGCATACCGATGTTGGGAGTTTTGAAGTATCAGGCGGTGGACAGGGGAGCAGGTTCCTGCCCCCCATCCGCACAAAATACTTCTATTTCATTTTATTATAATCTAACCTAAAATCCAAATGGAAATAAGAATGTAAACATTCTTAGTAACATTTTTGCCAAAACTTCCATATATTATCACATTTATAAATATAAACATCTAAGCTTTTCATTAATTTTGATATTATTCACTTAATCTTAATCTCTCATAGTTAAATTATCTCACTTGGCACAATTATAACTCAAATAGTACAATTGAATAATTAAAACATTACGATAGAACTGAACATTACGACCGATGCGACGTTTACGCTCTCACACAATTAAACGCTACGGCATCGTTCTAAGGTCTCAACGTTGTTGCATTACATTTTCAATACAAGAAAACATTATAAAGCTAACAAAGACAAAATTACAAAGAAAACGATCAACAAATGTCACTTACAAATTAAAATCATAAGTTTACTCCTTACTCTCCAACAATTACTATCAAAAATATTTATATCCAACATTTAGGTAGATCATCAACGCCGGTAGTAGCCGCCCCGGTCCATTCAAGGCTCGTCATAATAGTGCCGATTCAACACACGATCGGCGTTCACTCTTTGGATTAGTTACTATCACCCAACACGTAGTTCAGTGGGAACTATTTTCGACACATTCTCAGCATGCATGCAGAAACTCCATGTATCGTTTAAACAAATATTCTTAAAATATACACTTGCAAAGCCGTTTGTCCAATGAGCCTCCTCGTTAAAGCAACGTCATGTAATTTCCGTTCCTAGCTAGATTGTATCCCACACACCCTACTAAATTATTATATTTAACAGTATAGTGTAGTGATTTTAACAGATTAAACTATTATTTTATAATATAACATAATATGCACTTTTTGGTTGTATAAGAATGGCGCGGTGCTATAGATATTGCTATTAACATGTGTATATGTATAGAGAACATAATCAACTATTGCAATATATGACAAATATTTAAGTGTAGCAAGATAACACGGTATGAAAACAATAACAATCACGTTCTCATTAAAAAAATAGTGTATATGAATAATATTATATTATGTATAATATATATTCAAATATTAATCATCAACATAGATAATTCCCGGGATAAAATATGGATTTATCAATAGATTTAATTACAATTCACTACAATAATATAAATAAGTCAACAACAACATTTGGACACATTATGTTGCCAACTCACGACTTTCCTGCGCAAGAGACGCGGGACACTGGGTCGCACTCGCTCGTGTCGCGCGTTCGTGCGGGTGCTCGGGGTTCTGGGGTACCGGTGGTGGAGGGCGCGCGGGGGTCACGGACGTGGCGGAGGCCGCTTACTGTTGAACGGGGGGCGGCGGCTGGGCGGCGCGGCGGCGGCCCGGCGCGCTCGCCTGCGCCACCATCGCGCGGATGCGTCGCTGCGCAGACTGCAACCACACCATTGCACGATATAAGGGTATATGTATTTAGCGCAGACTACGCAACAGACACCGTCACACGACAATAATACATGGCGAATTAATATTTTATATTATCTACACATTTCGCAATGGTGCAACGACATGAATCGCATAGCAACAGACACAAATGAAGCAATGATACCAACACTATTTCTAATATTAAAATATTAATTAACTCATATTTAGTAAATTGTCAAAAGATGAATGTATAATGTACAATTCAGCGGCAATGTTAAAATAAAATAAAACCATGAAAATGGTAGTAACAATAATTATGTAGTTGTTATTAAAGTTACTGATTGATCGATATCTATATGTATAGATCGAAAAGTTACTGAAAAATAATCTTGCATCCAATCATCACTTTCAGACATTAACATAAATTAACAAGTACATGTAGTTACAAAAGTCCATCACAAATTTATAATGTACATAACTAATAACGATATAAACTAGCATTAATTAAAAATGCGTTTAAACAAATCAACTTTATTCTTATTTATCACAATTCGCAGAGTATATTTTTTACGCTAGTATTGAAGTAATTGTTAACTCACCTATAATTTTAACATCAAAGGTATAAAATATTTGCATAGTCATCATGCGGTACCAATTCTGTGAGTGACACGCCCTGAGAATTCAATCCCATATACTTGCAGCCTTCGTTATGCCTCATCCTGCTTCAGCTGAGAGCTACAAAACGTAAATACTCATTATCCCACAGTGAGTCGAGTAATCAGAAAACGAAATTTCAATGAGTTCGCATTGCGCCAGCTAGCAATAATAAATTGATATACTTATCTTATTTACATTTCACGTCACATCACCGTAACCACATACCTAACCTAAGTAAGTATTTATATCATTGGACTTGTAACTACATGTCAATATCTCACACAAAGTTCTAACAAACATCAACTTATCCTTTCAAGAAGTTATTTCGCATGGGCCATAACACCGTTAATTTTAATTTATTAAAAAACTTACGATTTTGAGTACTTATTTCAAACAGATCAGTAACAATAGCTACATAGTGTCAATATTGTTTTTGGACATAGTTAAAGTAGGTACCCAAATGTTCATTACATTTCTAAAAATAATAACTACTTATACTATCATGTCCCATTAAAGGTCAGAATTTATCTAAAAAAAAAAGTAATCGATGAAAACTTTGTTTTTAGATAAATTCTAAAGACATTAACATCGAGAGCTAGAACATCGAGAGCTAGTGTTGCAGAACTATCGATAGTTGTGCCATAGATAGTTGACAAAAATCAGTCATACTATCGATAGTTAAATCAATAGTATCAATCTTTGAGAATACTATCGATAATATCGATAGTAAAAATTCACCAATACTATCGATGCTATTAGTCATCATCGATAGTATTTACCTACTATACTATCGCTAGGTATCGATAATTTCGCCTCCTTATTAATCGATACTATCTAACACCTATCGATGACTATCAATAGTTTTACTATCTGCGTATTTTCTATACTATCGGCTGAGAGACGTACATTCTTGCCAATTTTTAAACCGTCTTTTCGTGATACTAAGTACCTACTAATTTGATTAGATTTGAACTTAGTTAACTAAGCGAATAAGAAGTATTATACCCGTCACCTTCCACCATCATACACATCACCTTATGGAAAAGACCAATAGTATCACAACGACTTCCGATGGGGTTAAACTATCGATAGTGTCGATACTATTGATCCGCTAGCAATACTGTAATGCAATCGATACCTTCGATAGTATCGATACTGTAATTATTATGTCTTCGCAACCGATACGACCGATTTGGAGGAATAGTATTATTGTTTTTTGACTATTCGTACTATCGATAGTATTTTCCAAGGTTTGATACTATTGATTTAACTATCGATACTATAACTGACTTTCAAGGCCACGATACTATTACTATCGGAACAACACTAGTCATGACTACTCATGAATTATAAACAAACCAAAATGTACAAATGTTCACCAAATCTTGCTACAATTACATAAAAATTATTTATTGCGTAATCACAAAAAATATTTATACTAAGTACACACACGCCAGCAGTGATATACTGTGTCCGGGTATATTCTCAAAAAGTGGGAAAATTGCCGACAATGTTAATGCCGACAATAATGTAAAGAGGAACGGTCATACATATTTCATAGAGAATTTACCCAGCCCTGACACAAAAGAAATATATTATCTCACTTATTTTGTTACTTTTAATATAACAAATAAATGAATACTATTCTGTATATCAGTAGTTAACACCTTCAAATTACCAGGCTATTCAAAATGACGTCAATATAGATAAAAACACAAGAAATAGATCTTTTAGGTTACGATAGGTTACTACGCAAAAAAAAAAAGAAAGTGCGACATAAGTGTGCACCTAGCGCTGTGACGTCGCATTCTAGCGAGGTGCAACGTTAAGTCGTTGTTATGGTTGTAAGAATTTTGACAATATTATTGACAGTGTGCGGCTAGCCTTGGATCCATAGAGCTAAAATATTCCAACACTATACAAACGGGAGTCACTGATTAAGTTAAGACGATTTTAATGAGCCCTGACTCGATTGTTATACTACAAGTCCAACTCCATCCTGGTTAATTCATTATTATTGTATGTGATAATAGCATAAGTACTGTATCGACATTGAGTTACATACAGTTACGAATGTCGTAGGTAAATAGGTAACTAATTATGCTTTGTGTATCGCTTGAACAAAAGCATAAGGCAATATATGGTTGTTAATCATTGATCTATACTATAATAAAACAGTAGAGGTCGAAAAGCCTGTACATTGAATATTTTTCTACCAAAATAGGCCAGAGAGGCTAGAAATAAGCAACAGAACACAAACTGACTATTGTTAAAACTTCTGTCTGTCTGTCGCCCCGTTTTTTACCTCATCACGGAAAAACGGCTGAATACTTATCAATGCAATTTATATAGTTGAGTAGATACTATCCAAACTTAGAAGATAAGGCATGTTTTATTAAAATCGGTCGAGTAGGTCAACCAACAGATACAGCTTGAGCCTTCTATCGTAGGCAGGCGCATACAAACGAGGGGTCAGGGTTAGTTGGACATTGTGTTTTTTGAACGTAAAGTTTTGCCTTCCTACCAGTGCGGCGACAACTTCAAGGAAGTTTTTTTACGTAGTTTAAGTATAGGTATCAATTTAAATATATAAAAGAAAGTCGTGTTAGTTACACTATTTATAACTCAAGAACGGCTGAACTGATTTGGCTGAAAATTGGTGGGGGAGGTAGCATAGAACCAGGAGACGGACATAAGATACGTTTTATAACTAGGTTAAGCAACATAAGGCAAGGTCATATTACATAGATGGGTGACCATTTAATTCCATTCTAAGCGTCTCCGTGCTTCAGAGGACTTCAAAAAGGGAGGTTATGTATAAGACGAGTACCTATGTATCTAATACTATAAAAAATGTGTAATATTCACATAATAAGCCTATGCGGGCATCTATAAACGTAAACAGAGCGCGGGCGGAGCTGCGCGGGTAAACTAGTTTAAAATTTAAAAAAAAAATATATATATATATATATAAATCTGAGATCTCTTTCGTGTCGGTTCTGGGTTACAAATGACCGTTCTCCTTTACCTGAAATATTTCAAGTGGGAATACTCCTGGGAGTGGGTAAATTTCTGGGCGTACATCACTGCACGCTAGACGGGGCGAGGAGGCAAAGCTGTTAAATCCGCACCAAATTATGTATTGCAATATGCCGCAGATGAGAATGAGATGGTGGCGAGGGATTGTTGCGGTGGTATGGTGGTCTATTCGTACCTGGACGCTGTAGAAGGGTCCGACGATGTGCACGGTGGTGTCGTGGTCCTGCTGCGGAGCGCCCTGCTGCTGCGGCTGCTCGGGCAGCTTGATCAGCGAGCCGGTGACGCGCTGCAGTTCGCGCACGTTCTGCCCACCCTTGCCGATGATTCGCCCCACTTGAGACGACGCCACCACTATTTCAACGGTCAGCCGAACGTCATCAGATCCCGACATAAAACCCTCTTCCCTCATCTTTTCAAAAATGAGGTATTGTGCCTGAAAATAAACATAACACATGTTCAAATGAAAGTGTACCCATTATTAAATATGTGCACATTGGTAAGTCTAAGCAAGCTATGTAATATTTTACCTTCCACTGAGCTTCAGGGCTGCCTACTATGGTGACCTTGCGTTCTTGTTGAGGGTTGCTCTGGTTCTCGCCTTGTTTATCTTGTTCCAAGGGCGCAATCTTCACAGATGCGTTACTGAATCGAATTATATTGCGAATATGGGAACCTTTGGTGCCAATAATAGCGCCCACAGCATTGTTCGGAATATACAAATATGTGGTTTCCTGTAAAATAGTTAAAACACTTATTGAGTCATAAAGATCGATGATAACTAGACCAAAAGTTAAACAATTGCATTTTTTTTATTGATCAAAGGGCATTTAAAAATACTACCAACCCAGCTCCGATTAGTCTACACTACATCCATCGACACCAATACCACTACGTAATAGAAGCTGCTAAAATAAAGACTGGGAAGTTAATAGCGGCAAAATGTCAAGCTCTGTTAAGGAATCTCCTAGATCTATCGCGCTTGATCAGGCCGTACTAAGGCTAGTTTTAAAATCATGCTGACTATCGGCGCTGACAGCTCAGCGCGTAGCTTGTTCGCGCCGATTGCCAGCGCGAGACGTTTCAGTATCGTGCTATCAGTACAGACAGATGCACAAAAAGTGCATTAATTATTTCTGCTTTGTACTGCTCAAGACATGATTCGACATGACTGTAGATGCTGACGTACGTGGCGTCCGTTCGATTCGACACTAGAATCATAGATAATATGACTAGAACGCTCACTGAAGGCAGAGGCGCGCGTGCGGCGGTTAGCCAGCACCGATGGCTACGCGGCGCCGCTGGCCCGTAGGCGCTGACGACCGCAAGCGCTGATAGCTACGCGTTATTATAAAAGGCTTCCTAAAAGTTTAGTGTAGTTTCATTTCGGCTGTCTGCGCCAATGGTCTGCGTGTGGTCAGCTGTCTTAAGCCAGCCTAAGACTTGTCTACATAGACGAGAACCAAAAATTCAGTGCCAGTAGGCGCTGACGGATCGACGCTAGGTGGCATCCGTCTTTCGGAACTGTATTTCTGTTTACGAAGATTATTTATATGTATATTTTATAATTGACTATTTAAAACGAAGAATGGTGGATAGTTTACTTGAGAGTCACCGGCTCCTTGTTGCGCGCCCCCTTGGCCGGCCAGCGGCGCATATATGGGCGGCGGGAATGGCGGCGGAGCGCCGCAGAAACCACGACCCGTAGACATCATCGCCATTGGATGCAGGCCCGGGAACATTATACTTTGCGGTGCCAGCACCTAAAACAGCCGTTCAATTATCATTTGTATTAATGAATTACCTATTCAAATATAATTTCATTGCCCAGGAATTAATTATATACCTGTAAATCATTTTCGTAGCTTTGACGTAGTTTTGCTGAAATTTGTGACTCTGCTTTCGCCATATTTTCAATGGTGCCCTTTACGGTTATTATTCGCTCCAAATTAAAGCTGTTTATGTCGTTAATTGAGGAGACGGTAATCTTTGTGTCAGTATCTTGCATGATTCGCTTGATCGTGTTTCCGCCCTTGCCGATGATACGACCGATTAGATTATTATGGGCTAATATTTTCAGGCATATTTCGCTGTAAGGTATATATATATAAATGTTAATTGTATAAATTCATTAGATATATCTCGATTTGTTAGTATTGAAACATAGCTTACCCCTTATTAGTGTTATTGGCTTCTTGTTGCATTACTTCGAGAATTCTTTTACATGCATTTGTGCAGTTCTCTGGGTTGCCGTATATAGTGATAGCTTTCTCGAGGGACCCGACGTTGTCCTTGCGGTGGACATCTACGCGGGCACGACTCTGTTGTGTGATAAGGCGAATGGTGCTGCCCTGGCGGCCTATGATAGCACCCACCATGTCGCTTTGGACCAACAATCGTAGTGGAAAATCAGTTGGACGCGACCCGCCGCTGGTAGCACCGCCACCGCCACGGCCGCCGCCGGGGCGTCCGCGTCGGCCGCCACGATTGTTCTGTTCCGCCGCCTCCACCTTCATCCGACTACCCTCTAGCTCACACCCGTTCAAACCGTTAATGGCTCTGGAACAAAACCTTTATTATTTAAAGCCCTCGTGTGTCTATTTCGCCACGTAATATCCAACACCATGCATTTATTTTAACAGAATAATAATCTTAACATAACCGACTGAGAAGCGTTGACTGACTGAAACGCACAAAGTGAAATCTTTGGTTGGAATTCAATAATTTACATACATACATTTATAATAGGGTTCAATTAAAATCCAAGGTCTACTTGCGGCCATAGGAGTCGTTAAGTTTAATATGAATTGTCAGGTCAGTGGATTGCTTCATGTCCAGGATTATGTTTAGTAAATTTAATCTGTTGTTTCTGTACATACCTGCAGTATTTTCTTTTAGTGCTAATTGATCGAATTAGCATAAGTATATCAAAACTGATTCAAATTTCAAATTCGTAGTGGTTAAAAGCGTGAAATTTTACGAGATAAATACAATTAGTGTCAAAATGTGCGTGAATCTTAATGTTACCTATGCTTGTTTACAAGTGGTCATTTTAGCGTCCATAAATTTCATTATAAGTATCACGTCCTAGCTTTATTTCTATGTAACACATATTAAATATTTCATTCATTTTCATGCACAGTTCCATAATTAACGTAACTCAGTAACCACGTTATTTCATTAGTAAGTACCTACCTACCACAAAATATAAGCATTATGTAGTTTAATATTGTTTCAAACTCAGAGGCAATCAGTTAGAAATGAAAATTAAAGCGGACGTACGCCACTCGGTTGTGGTATCATGCACCCGCCACTATCATGAAGAACAGAGAAGCTCCAGGCGAAAACGAGTGTGCGCGCAATGCAACAAGTCCCGACAACCGGCGGCAAACTGTCAATAATACTCACTGCTGCGCCTGCTCCGGAGTCTCGAACGTGATGTACACCGCTTGGGTGTTGGCATCGCGCGAGTTCGCTTTGTCGCAATGTTGTACGTTGCCATACTGTGATAGCAGGGGCTCGATGTTGTCGAAGCGAACATGCAGCGGTAGACCACTGATGAGTACCTTTGATGACCGGCTGCGAGAAGCGACATGACAATATTTTACCGATCTTCTATTAAATTAATAGTTGTCAATATTACAGCGGGCACACAGTACATTTACCGCAGTTTTATTTATAATTTATGAAATAAATAACCTCAATTGAGCTATGTGTGTATGGACCCGGCTTATTTTTGAAATTATGATATAAATAAACATCTTCTCGTACCTAGTTATTATCCAAGCGTATTTCGAATATATATTATACTTGTCGACTAATTATAACACGCGATTCTGATTGGAAAAATATAGGATATTTTAAAGATGGTTGTATTAAAAACAGTCCGCAGAACTTGGTTTCATGAATACCATAACTTTGTATACCTAGTTTCAGAAAATTAACTGTGTTGAAATTTATCATTCTAGTATGACCAAATCCCATTGAAATGTGTGGAATGGCAGATTGTTTCACGGGTATCGTTTAGCCACAAAATGGCGGAGCTCCGGAGATGACATCATTCGCGCCCTGTACGCCCGCGACCCGATACAGTCAGCTAGTCGTCCTGCGCGACCTCCTGCCTGCCCCTCCCTTTACCTCGCTTCGGAATTCTGTTCCCCCACTACCCCGTCCGCCATTCACAACTCTGTTTCATTGCATTCGCTCGTTGCATAAGCATTCCGTCGTAGCGAGCGTATGCTATCTCACTTCTATTGCGAAACTGTTGAACAGTAACTAACTAGGGGGCACCGCTCTATTGCCAGATAACGTTACAATTGAAAGTACAGCCGCATAGATTAGGGAACATTAACAATACTTTACTCATGCACATAGGTACCTAGTTATTTATTGTGTGTGTATACATCTCGAACTAACTGTTTATAACCACGCATTGTCGGAGGTTACACGGTTAATCTGGCGTCAATCCGATCCGAGATTGATAACAGATTGACATCACATTGATCGTGTAATATGCTGATTGATGATCCAGATTGATGGATTTTTTAATATTTTTCGTCAATCCACACCGAATTGATGCCAGATTGAACGAACGTGTGTAGTAAACGCATCAATCTCGCGTCAGTCATTATTTAGACAGCGACCTATACGCACGTATGAGCATAGATGAGGATATTTAGTAAGCACGATCATGGAGGATAACTTATACTTATTAATTTGATTTATGTGATAAATACCTACCAAAAATAAATGTCGTGGGTTCAACTCCTACCCATGTCATCATCATTTGTGTGCATAAACTTGTCTATCTTGTGCCTAGGTATCATTTATCTATAGGTAGGTAAGTAGTATTGAGAAAAAAAGCGTATTAAATTATTATGTATTCGTTTCGGTTGTCTGGTGGGCATAGTACAGGCTCTGCTTAACGTCCATCGAGTACGGCGGTGACTTCGAGGAAGACGGCGGCGGGGTTACGACCCCCGTCCCCGTGACTGATCACCGTGACAGGTTCCCGGGAGCCTACAATGTGCCCCAGTGGCGGGCTCAAAAGCAGTACCTGGTGCAGATCGCGTCACCAAAAAAGTACAGGCTCTGCTCAGATAGCCATGTGAAAATTATCCCAGGATATATTATTATTATTTGGCAACAAAGATTTTTCTTTGTTAGAATCCATAATACGTGTTATCCGTTCGAAGTTTATGCTTGGACTGACGCTCAGTCTGATTGATCGTGTAATGTCCTAGGTCAAACTATCAATCTGGCATCACAGGTTACATAGCAATCAAGGTCACGGATCGGATTGTCACCAGATTGAACGTGTAACCTCCGACATACACGCACGGACCTGCCTGACGGACAGAACTGTAAGTGTATGGGGAGGAGAACAGGCAAAGGTTTGCCTGCCTGATGCCTGCCCGCTGCCAGTGCTCAAAACGACCGGATCGGACACTGGGCGGGCAGATCCGTGCATCCAACTATGCGTGTGTAACTTAGCGACTGTGCGTGTGTGGCTTCCAGGTCTCTGCGGCCCGATTGCCACTTACTTAGGAAATAACTTTACAGTAGATAATTGAACAGCGTGCAGCCTCCTACTTTCGACGAGGTTAGGAGCTATAATGAGGATCATCTATACTATAATAAAACTCAAAGAGGACTTTTTCTGTACATTGAATATTTTTCCAAAATTTCTATGTAGGGATACTATACTATCGACATAGAGGCCAAAACAATTTTTTTTGGAATTATTGTCTGTCTGTCTGTCGTTCTGTTTGTCCAGGTATCATTTGAAAACCCGTGGATGGATTTTGATAGAACTTTCACTGATGTGTTGTGTAGAAGTCAAGGTATAAATTGGTATATAAAACATCACGCTATGTTTCATAGGGGCTAAGCAGTGAAACATTACTTGCCACGTAATTTCCTTTGTATGTGAATAGGGTAATTATAGACTGATCAGTTAATCATTAAGATATGTATTATTACGCTATATACAATAGGGACTGAGCAGACATTTAGTTTGCATAAGATATGGCAGTGGCGAAGGGTCAATTTTTGTAAGGGGTAAGCCGATCCAGTACACCCAGGACATTTTCATTAGATTTCTGTATTGTTCTAAGTACTTTGGTGATAGCAATATGACATTATATCTTTGAAAAGTTAAAATCTGTAAATCCCGAGCGAGTCCAAACTAGATCATGAAATTTTAATGAAACTCCCCAAGTCCAGGTAGTGTATAGGTATTGTATTACAGTCGCAACAATAAAAGATGAGAAAAACTTAGAACTTTCATTATCGAATATCATTAGACAGTAATTTACGATGTTAGCGTGATTTACATTATGAACAGCGCCATCTATCGGTGAAATTGAACATACAATCACCATAGAACTTTAATCTATATATTTAAAGGAAAGTCGTGTTAGTTACACTATTTATAACTCAAGAACGGCTCAACCGATTTGGCTGAAAATTGGTAGGGAAGTAGCTTAGGACCAGAAGACGGACATAGGATACTTTTTATACCGGTAGGTTAAGGTTAAGCAACGTTAGGTAAGGTCATTAAATAGATGGGTGAACCGATTTGTATGAAATTTTATGTGCATATCGGGTAGGTCTGATAATAGGCCATTAATTATATTTCATGCCGCTAGGTAAAGGTTAAGCAACATACGGCAAGGTAATTAAATAGATGGATGAACGGATATGTATGAAATTTTGTGTGCATATCGGGTATAGTAGGTCTGACAATAAATCGTAAAGTATATTTCATGCCGCTGATACCATGATTGACGGATATATAGAATGAAAGGAGGGTGCAAGAGAGGGCAGAGAGGGAGAGGGGGAGTTAGGTGGAGCAAGTTGGGAGTGAGAGATGGGGGGATAGGGTTCAGAGAGGGGACAACGGGGAGAGGAAAAGGGGGAATGTGACGGGGACCGACGCGGGTGGGGGAAAGAGAGATGAGAGAAAGAGCATAGAATTAGATTTTTCTTATAATAGAGAGAGAGAGAGAGATGGAGAGAAATAAATGAAGGGAGGAGGGTGAAAAGGGGAGCAAAATGTAATAAAAGAGCGGGTGGAGCTGCGCGGGTCAGCTAGTAAATAATAAAGCCCAGGGAATGGATTGCTTGCCGTCGGAACTATGGAAGTATGGCACAATGGCGGTACACTTACGCACTCCCGCGAGTGAAATCTAGGTGTAATCCATCGATATACTATACCAACAAGATTAGCTGTCACGAACAAAATGACATCGAAAATGTGGTCGCGGTTAAAACTATACACGTACACGCAAAACAATAATATGTTCATATAAAAAGATGACTTACATACTATAAAATAAGGTTCAATAATAATTGCAGACAATTGAGCGACAGCCGTCTCCGTAGCTCTTATTTTCGTGACCACTTTTCGGGTCGTGACAGCAAATCTAGTTGGTATAGTATATCGATGGTGTAATCTGCGTATTCATAAGAAGGGTTGCAAGAGAAAGTGTATGAGCTATCGTGGAATAGTCTTGCTCCCAACTTCATATAAGGTTTTGTCGTATATAATTATTGATTTAAGAGATTGGAACCATACGCGAAGGCAAATTTTAAGTGACTAGTGTACCTATGTTCCAGTGAAAGGTAACCATTGATGAGATCTTTCTTCTAAAACAGCTGAGGGAGAAAAGAGACGTACAAAGACTTTGCTAAAAGCTTATGATAGTATTGATCGGGGAACTGTATCGTATCGTAAACATGGTGGAAGTTGCCACTGGTCAGAGCAATGAAAAAACGTTCAAATCAAATGAGCAAATCGTGAAGACCTACATGTTGGAAATGCATGCTTTATAAAGGCGTGGCAAAGTTAAGTAGATTTACTTAGCCGAATAAATTACTTGGGCTGTACTTTCATAGACACCAACCCGTGAAGAGGAAATTGATATTATAACACAAAATGCTCTGCCATTGTGTCACCTGTGTCTAAGCTTCTGAGACGAAACTCAAAGCTATAAATTAAAACGACCATAATTAGGCTGATAATTAAGTACGGCTGCGCAGTTTGGACACTAACACTGAAAAAGGAGAACAAACTTCTGAAGAAAGATCCTTCGTAAAATCCTGGGGCCTATAAAAAAAAAGAGATGTTAGCTGGAGGATTAGAATTAATACCGAAATAGAAAAAATTGTTGCACACTCTTTATATTATCAGGGAGATAAAGGCTCACAGGCTTTGTGGGTTAGGCCACATTGAAAGAATGGAAGACGATCAAGGTATAAAAAAGGTCAGTTGGCCTACTGGTCGGCCAACTGAGGTATCGCTGGTATGAATGTAGTGCAGGCGGAACTGCGTAATAATTTGGAAACAAAGATCAAAATTAGACCTAATAATCTTGAACATCGAAATAAAAAAAACTAACTATGAATTCTGAAAAAGTAGATTAATAGATATTTTAGTACTTAGTTTAATAGACATTACTTAATAGATCCGCTAAACAAATATACTAAAACCGTATTCCGTTAGAAAATTGTACTAATGCGCCAAGCTCATCAGTTCCTGTGTAAAAAAAAAATCAACCAATATAATTATGTAATGTTAACGTCCGGAAAAAATATTGAAGTGACTGCAATGACTCAAACTACGATATTTTGAGTTGTTAAATGAGGGAATATGGGCTTTGAAGTCGGTTTTTATTTTTCTGAAAATATTTTGACACTTTTTAGTGAACTTTGTGTTATTAAGATGCAGCAGTACGTTGGCTGCATCAAATCAGTTAATATAAAATGTATACACAAATATACTTCTCTGGCCACCGTCTTTCGAAAAATGACAAGCTAAATGCGATTCACTATTATTAATCATTGCCCGAATGAATGCCCCAGGCGGAGGCTTATTATAACTTGCGTTCAACGTTAACACGCAATTCGAACGGCTGTGCTAGAGTAACTTGCTGGAAACATTAACAGTCCATATCTTTAAAACTACTGAACCGATATTGATGAAACTTGTACTCTTCCCTAAGTGAAAGATACTAAAAGTATTTCAAAACTAAAATTGGATTAGTTTCTGAGAAATCGGTGGACAAACCTACATACATACACTCATGAGATTTGGTACATTTGTTTAGAAGTCCGTATATATGAATGTTACGCATTTTTATTAATATTATATATATATATATATATATATACATCGAATACAGAACCTTATTTTTGAAGCCGGATAAAGATATATTGCAGACTCAACTTTCATAAACCTTAGCTTTATGAAAATTGAAATAATAATACTTATGTAGCTAAAATTAGCAATGAATCCTTTGCTAAGACGACAACGGATACGGATAATAGACAGAGTAGGTGTTCATTGTTTATAGGAGCTTTTAGGGTTCCATACATAAAAGGTGTATAAAATATTTCCAGAAAAAAATAAAAACGACTTCATAGAAAATGATCTATTAATCATCGAAACTATATACATATGTATATTCAAGTCGGTGCTAAGAATAACGTTATGACGTAACTAATATCAGCACCGACTGGTAACAGACTTCAATATATTTTCGTTATTTAATGCTTTTTAGCTCATTTTCTTTGAAGTCTGTTTTTATTTTTACTGAAAATATTTTATTTGACCCTGTTTAGTTAATGTTACCAGGATATCAGAAGCAAGTATGTGGGCACAAACATTACGTCTCTGATTAGCATCTAAAAGGCACAGCAGCCGGCATGTATGTACAGTACCTACACATGCCGGTTAGTGATTCATGTCGTGAACTCGCGCAGCACCCCGCCGCGCCCGCTTCGCTTGCCGGCGCCATTTTCCTTAACGCACCACGTGTTCGTACACAGAAATCTACTAAATCTACCTGTCGATTGCCACAGGTAAACTTATGAAATGTACGAAATATACTGTCTACATTTAACCTAGATTCGCAAGTTATACATACTAAATGTTATGATTTGAAACAATACATTATGCAATATAAACCTGAATACTAAGAATGTAGCCATACCTGCGGTATTTCGCCATTCTATATGCCAACGAGTTCCGAAACTGTACGTCCCCCCCCTGCAGCTAATTACACAGATGCCCTGAGTTAGAAGATTAGTTGAACCACTTTCCACGCTTTTACGTGACGACTAAACTTTTGAAAGAAATACCAGAAACATTTAAGGATCTTTAAAAATAAAAAACGGGAAAAGGTCAATCTAGTTCATTAGCACACACGCTATGGCGCAACTACGAGTGTTGCCGTGTGACTGAAGAAAAGAATGAGTGAACAGAGCAGCAGTTATGAGGCAGACGCGACGCGGGTTCCGATCGGACTTGCAATGCAAAGCGATCACCGCAGCCCGCCGCGCCGCCGCGCCGCCCTCACCCGCCTGCTACATACTGATAAAAGCAACGGCCCCGGCCCCGCACATGACATGCACAACCACTCATTCATTAGTTTAGAAATTAGCGGCTTTTTAAGTTAATTGGACTTATAGTACATTCCACTATTACCAAAGACATCCCAACTACTTATTTAATATCTTGACTATTACGTGTATTTTGTGATGTAAGCATTAAAGTAAACAAGTTTAGTTATAAAGATATCGATGTGATTAATGCGTTTTATTGCTAGGCTACATTTATTGGTGCATACCGACAAAATATACGTTATTATTATACCGGGCAGTATACGTATAGTGACCAGTCAATCGGCAAACATGATTTAAATTACGACAAGTGTTGGAGATATTCGGGAGGGAGCAATGGAGGGAGGGAGAAGGAAGGGTTATGATTTTAGCAGTGTATGTATATATGTATGTAGGTATGTATGTATGTAGGTATGCATGTAGGTAGGTCTATATTTGTAAGTTAGATCGCAGCTCGATTAAGCGATTTTGACAAATAGGGTGTCTTTACAGTAAGAAGTCTATATAACATAGCACAAAACGTAAAAAAGGGAATCAAAAGGTTTATTAATTTTAAATGACCTGATATTTTCAAATCTATGAGGTGTAAAGTAAATTCAATTTCACACACACTGGACATAAATAAAAATAATATCTCTAATTTCGTGCCTTCCTATTAGCGCCATCTCTGATTGAAATAAGTAAAAACTGCTATACTTTAATGTGAAACGTAAGTATCACATTACATAAAGAATGGAAATATTGCTGTTTATATTGCACTATAATTAAAACTCACGATATTGTAGATTACGATCGATAATCTTAATGTTTTAATATCAATTTTAATATCAAGCATGGTATACGCCCGGAGGCGGTACGGTTTAGTAGGCCTGAGTTTTTACCCGATACGTTCAAAGGTTTTATTATTTTTTCATTGAAAGCCACCAAAGTGCCAAATAAAAATAAAGTTAAAACACTAATACCAGACTACGGAAAAAAGCTAAAAAGTAAAAAAATAAGTAAATATTTTTATATCACTGAATTCAAATCAATACAATAACATTATGTAGGTAGGTACAGTATTGGGCAGGTTATAGTCTTAATACATAATGTCAATAATGTGTTGATTGGAATTCAGTGGTATAAAAATATTAGCTTATTTTTTACTTTTCAGCTGATTTTTTTCCGTAGTCCGTAGGTTACAAATTGGCGGGTCTAAGGGCCCCAACACATAACTGTGATGCGATGCGATGTGGCGTGAAAGAAATGAATTTTCGATTAAAAATAGGGTCTTATGTATAAATAGGTTATACTATACTATCCCGTAATGATAATTTGTATTTTGATTAAAATCCCCTAGATTGTGGAATTCCCATACTGTGAGCTGGTTTAATAACTTGAATGTCCACTCGTTAATTTTGAACTGAGTGTTTCTTATTGTTTGGCAATCGCTTCTTAATTATCATTTTTAGTAGACATCTTAAATATGGCTAATATGATGGATAGTACGTTTTTAGGAATTTTGGGTCGCTAACCCTAAAATTATAAATGGCATTTTCTGAAAATAATAATTGTATAAGTTAAGCCAAAAACGTAAAACAAGCAACTATTTCATGACATACTGAAATAGTTGGCAAGGGAGCATTGGTCATGCCCAAACGGATCTTTAAAATAATTGCCCATAGATCCCACTGCATGCTTTTTCAAATTAATTCTTCAAATGTAAATAAAAAATATATCTTAATTCTTTTGTAGATTTTTGGTCACAAGTTAGTAAATGCATAATTCACAAGTTAGTAAATACATAATGTATAGCAAACAAAGAAACACTTCGATATCAACACAAAATACACATTAGCAAGCACTTCATTTCAAAACGACTAACTTTGTCAATTATACGAAATAACATTATGGATAAGCATAAGCAATGTTGCAATTGTGTAAACTAACCTATCAACCTAAAAATGTTGAAATAAGCAACGTCATTTGAATTACAAAGGGGTTACCATGCCCCCCCCCCCCCCCTCTCGACTGCCCATCTCAACCCCTAACCTCTCCTAGATTACGTAATGCGACATTTACATTCAGCCCCTCCCGATGCCACTCGCGCGGCGGTAAATACTTCCCTATTTAAATACTTCTGTGGGAGTATCAAGAGAAGTGTGTTTACAATGCCGCTTCATAATTCTATCGCATTTGTGGGCAATAGCTGACGTGAAAATTGCTACTTCTTCAGCACTGTTTATTTATTTATCTGACTATTTACAAGGTCACTTAATAAGTATGAAAAGATGGTAGATGAAAATCACAATATGAATATAAATTATATAGTTTATTTGAGAGGTAATATCTTATATCTATACTTATAATAAAACTGTAACAGGTTTCTGTACATTGAAGATATTTTGAAAATTATCTTTAAGGGCATTTTATAATCGATACTGAAGCGAAAACTGTATAATTTGAATTTTCGTCTGTCAGTCTGTAACAAGGCCGCGCATCACACTGAAACTACTGAATGGATTTGAATGAAAGTTGGCATGATTTGAGTTAATACTACGAGGTAGGACCACGTAGGACCATAGGATACTTTTTATCCCGTAATCCTGCACGGTTCTCTTGGGAGAGGGGATTAAAGTCAATACTCGGTTATACGCGTGGTCCAATTTAACACTAGAGTGGACGCGCGGGGTCATACGTATCCCAGTGTATTGTTTTGTCCAATAAGTATGCGACTTGAATTTCATTGAATTTGGGTGCCTAGCTAAGCTTCAATTGTATACAAATCTATGAGTTAAGTACCTAGTCCGCGGCACGCGCTCGGCACTGTAGCTTGCGTCATGAGTGCTTGAAGTTGTTTGGGGTACACAAAATCCCACGCGAGCGCTTGTGGGACTTTTTTTAGCAATATATTGTGTGATAAGTATTATTTTTTATAACTTACTTTTGTTTTTGTTTTTTTAATTTTTTTATAGTAGACCCTCATTATTTATTTTATTGCTAGGAAATAAAAACAAACGGGTTTACTAGAAGGAGCGCTGTAGAACGTTCCGAAGATCAGGCCGTCAAAATTTTTAAGATTTTTGGGATAATTTGTAGGGCACTGGTAATGCGGTACTAGTAGTTACTTTTGGGTATATCCCCAGATATACATATAGATCCGCCACAATATCCCCAGAAGAAGTGGAAAAGGCAGATATGAGTTTTGCAGTCGAAGCCGAGATTGGTGCACTCGTAGAGGCTTAAGAGGCTGTTCATGTATTCTAAGTGGATTTGCTGTGATGATCAGTGATGATTTATGTCCAGACGGTCACTTAGGTGAACAAAGCTATACATTAATGTTTGTATAACACAAGGCTGTTAAACCAATCCATGAAAAAAAAACTTGAATTATTGACGTGTCTTCTTTGTTTAGATTGATTAATAAAAAACAACTAATCTAACAAACCAAAATGTTATTATAAGTAAAGTTCCTTTTATAGTAATATTAAGTGTTTTATTAATTTGATACCATAAGGCTGAGTACACTGATGTTAAAGATGGGGTCACATGCCCCCCCCCCCCACGCGTGCTCTTACTTACTGGGGCGCGTCCGCTCGTGTTAAATTTTTCACTTATAAATAATAATACTAAGGAAACACTCCTAGACAGTAGTCATCAATGTCAGGCAAGGTCATTCATTACACAGATGGGTGACCGTTTAATGCCATTTGAATTAAGCGTCTCCGTGCTTCGGAAGGCAAGTAATAAGTGGGTCCCAGTTTATAACCGCCTTAAAAAAAGGAGGTTATGCATATTTAAAGCAAATGTAAAAAAATTGTGAAAAGAGCGCGGGCGAAGCTGCGCGGGTCGTCTAGTATATGTATTTTTTTTTTAATTTTGAGCAACGTTGTCACGTGGTCGTGGTCACTGTATAGCTGTAGTATCAAAGCAAGGAATTTGCATAATATTATAATCTGACATACGTGGAATGCTATCTGCATAAGATTAACAAAAAAAATATGTATAGAAAAAAATGATCTTAACAAGAACCCCCTATTTAAGGAAGAGATATCATCTGATAGAAAGAGACACCTCCACAGACAACATAGTCGTGTGGTCTCGTAGTCACTTTAGTGTCAAAGGGTTAAGAAAAATTACTTTATCAAAGACATCGGAGGGGGCGTTAGCCTTTCCCCTCTTGATCGTAGACAGTCGGCTATTTATGTTAAGGTAGCACATCGCTGGTTATGTTAGCACTACTTCAATGTTTAAAACAGATCTTAAATCTGAAAACATAAAAAAAGACTAGTTTTTCGAGTTTCCGTTTACGAGGCCGGGCCGGGCGATACACTAGCGCCGCGTGGCGCGTGCTCAGAGGGGCCACCTGCCGGCAGGTGCAAATCGAGCAGTGGCAACTGCTGCGGTACAAATAAACTTAAATGTTAATCGGTAAAAGACGTTCACTTAATAAGGGCTCATACACAAACACGATACGACGTCGTGTCATGGAAAGCTACGACGAGCATTAAATTGTAATATTGACGCAACATCAGCCCCGACGCTAGCACGACGCGGCGACGCGACGCCCCGACTACGCACCGAACTTCCGACTCATTAAAAGCATATTATATTTACTGGCACTGGCATAGCGTCTGGAACGCAAGGACAAGCTGACTGGTTCATCGACTTCCAGTGTTCGAGGATTATGTAACTAAGTTATTTGACTTATTGCTGTTGTGTGCAACATGGACATTGGACATGATCTTCGTCTTGTCCATGTTCATTTTAAGACCCAACTGTTGGGAAACGCGCTGAGCATCGTATTGAGGTCCTCCAGCGACTCTGCCATAATGACTATACGAGTATCAACGGAAAACGAAGGTGAGTGATGTATTCGCCATTGATGTTGGTGTCGAATCCGTACCAGTCCAAGAGCTTGAAAATGTCCTCCAATGCGTTCGTGAACAGTTTCGGAGAAATGACGTCTCCCTGTCTCACGCCTTTCTGCAATCGGATTGGTTTAGTACTCTCGTCCAGTAGTCGGATCGACATGGTGGCGTTGCTGTACAAACACTTCCAACACTTCGATGTACCTATAGTCAATGTGGACATCGCTGGAGGGACTGCAATACCACCCAGGGAGGCGATTCTCGCACTTTCGAATCAATCACGAATTCGAAAAAATATTCGAATTCGAACTATTGGCGACTAAAAATCACGTAATTGTATTCTCGACATGTCGAGCCCAACCTATTTCGAACGCTAGCCGCTCGAACTGCTTCGACTGGTCAAGACCATTCGAATCGTCATCTCGAGTTCGAATCACAACAAATGTCAAACCTTACCGTATTATATGATTATAAGATGAGTACCGTATGAGTACCGTATAGACAAGTGGAAGTAAAGAAATTACAAAAATAATTAGCAGGTTTATTTTTCTCAAAGGAATATCTAAAAAAAATATTATGGCAGTTGTTCGGCAACAGATGTGTTTTAAAATATCTACGTTTCATCAGCTTTCTAACGAGGTATAACTATCTAGGGTTCGTATTAAATTTCGTAAACACAACACAACAACTTTTTCTTACTCTACACACTCTCTACAGTTCATGTTCAACATGGCCACCTCTATTTCTAACACATTGTCGCATCCTTCTACGGAGAACAGTCTTCACTACTCCAGTGGTTAACGTTGTCCTCATTTGATTTGCTGCATCAACAATCCTTTCTCTTAATTCTTCCACAGACGAAACTGGATTTGGCTCGCTGTATACAAGAGTTTTCATGCGCCCCCATACATGAAAATCCATGGGGGTTAGGTCCGGACTTCTTGCTGGCCATGGCAACGGCCCACCTCGTCCTATCCATTTGTTTGGATAATTTGTGTCCAGCCAGTCTCTGACACTTCTCCTGAAATGGGCAGGGCAGCCATCATGTTGGAACCACATGTCCCTTATTAAGTTGAGTGGCAGATCATCCAGCAAGTCATTCAAGTCTCCTCTCAGAAAGTTTTCCCCATTTGATTGTCCGGGAGAAAGTAAGGTCCGATCAAATGATTGGAGATAATGCCCATCCACACATTCACGCTGAATCTTCGTTGGGACCCCGTCACTCTTTAGTGTTGGCCCAGTAGTGAGCGTTGTGATAATTAGTTATGTCATCTTTATCAAATTTGGATTCATCTGTCCACAAGATATTTCTTAGAAAATCTGGGTCTTCTACGTCAGCATTTAGCATGAATCTGCAAAAGTCCAACCTTCTCGCGGAGTCTCCTTCTTCAATAACGTGTACCGGCGTGTAATGGTACGGGTATAGGCCAGCAGTATGCACTGTAAACCACACTCTCCATTGCGAAAGTCCCAGATCACGGGCAACAATATTAGTGGAAGTAGTAGGATCCGCTCGAAAGCGTTGCACTATCTCATTGTCCTGTTCTTCGTTGTCATCAATTTGTGGTCTTCCCATGTCTGTACTTCGTCTCAAAACAGAGCCAGTTTCTCGAAGTCTTCGATAAACTCTGTCAAAAACGGCCACATCCGGCACTCGACGACCGGGATAGCGAGTTATGTATTCGTTGCGAGCTTGCGCAGACACACAATCGCAGTATCCATACCAAATAAGCATATCAGCATATTCCTCAGGTGTGTAGGACGTCATCTTCAACACTTCCGTATCACAAGTACAAATCAGAGTCCGGTTAACAAGCACAGTAGTCACAAATCAGAAGAAATAGTCCAGAATCACAGCCAAGTCGAGAAAAAGCTCAGAGAAAGTATCTCCTCTAAGAGAAAAAGAGCAAAACGATATCACATCTACTATGTACGAAGCACAAAAGCAGACTGCCAACCAAAACAATATCCTGTGTTGTATTACCAGCCCTTAACAGTCTCTACACATTTTTTCTTTCATTCACACCTGCATAAATCGTCACTTGTATCGCTCGCACGGTGTGTCCCAACTTGAAGGACAATAGATGCGGGACCGTTAGAACTGCTACCTGAAGCGTCCCAACTACTTTTTTTCCACGAAATGTAATACGAACCCTAGATAGTTATACCTCGTTAGAAAGCTGATGAAACGAAGATATTTTAAAACACATCTGCCGAACAACTGCCATAATATTATTTTAAATATCCCTTAGAGAAAAATAAACCTGCTAATTATTTTTGTAATTTCTTTACTTTCACTTGTCTACTACGTCCTATTCAATTAACTTGTGCACTATTTTAATGATTGACGTCCTAAAGCATCTTATTACACATGTAAAAATGCAATAATAATAATACACACAAGATAAACAAAATAAAATTTAATAGCCTAAAAATCGAGACTATTTAACAGCTCCAATATTTCAATATTGTAATATTCAAGGTTTTGTAACCGATCGGATTAAGCAACGTTAGGTAAGGTCATTAAATAGATGGGTGACCGTTTAACGCCATTTGAACTAAACGGGTCCGTGCTTCGGAGAGCAAGTAAAAAGTGGGTCCCAGTTTTTAACCGACTATAAAAATGGAGGTTCAGTATTCGATGCAAATGTCTGTTATTAAAAGTTTAGTTAACGTAAAAATAGCGCATGCGGAGCTGCGTGGGTCAGCTAATATTTGTTTAAATGTTTGTATAAATATTTATTTTAATATTTGTTTAAATATTTATTTTATTATTTCTTTAATATTTATATAATTTTTTTTTTAATATATTTATATTTATTTTAGTATTTATAATTAATATTTATTTTACTATTTATATTAATATTTATTTTAATATTTATTCTAATATTTATTTTAATATTTATTTCATTCTATTTTACTCTATTCTATTTTATTTTAATCGACATATTTTAGATGCCGACTATTTTGATCTAATTTTAGTTTAAAGTTAACTTATGGTATTTGGCGCGCGCGTTTTTTTCACTTGCCAATTCAAGGTGAGTGAACATACAGCCCACTTCAAAATTATAATTTTAAGTGATAAAATGCTAATATTTTAATAGTTCGTATATAAATTACTAGCTGACCCGCGCAGCTCCGCCCGCGCTTTTATTACATTTTGCTCCCCTTTTCTCCTTCCTCCCTTGATTTATTTCTCTCTCCATCTCTCTCTCTTATGAGAAAAATCTAATTGCATGATCTCTCTCTCCTCTATCTTTCCCCTCCCGCTTTGGTCCACGTCACACTCCCCCTCTTCTTCTCCCCGTTGTCCTCTCCCTAAACCACCTCCCCCTGCCTCTTCTCCCACCTTGCTCCCCTTCACTCCACCTAACTCCCCTATCCCTCACCTCAACACCCCCTCCTCAAATCCCCTCTCCCACTCTCTCTCCTCTCTTGCACCCTCCTCTCGTTCTATACTATATCCTCGTCAATCAAGGTATCAGCGGCATGAAATATACTTTATGACCTATTCTACTAGAATACTACAACACCCTAATACGCTTGCAAAGCACTTAATGGCTGAGCCGATGCAACCGCGGAGATTGAAAAGAAAAATACCCCAAGATCTATTGATTTAGTTTAATTAAGAGCACACGGGCACGTCAGTGGACATGTACCGTACAAGACAATTTTCTAATGCCTCAAAAATTGCTGAATGTCAACTAGACAGATTGCAAGAAAATTCTACAGAAAAAAAAAAATGACCTATTCTCAGACCTATCCGATATGCACATAAAACTTCATACAAATCGGTTTACCCATCTATTTAATAACCTTACCTAACGTTGCTTAACCTTAACCTAGCGGTATGAAAAATAGATATCGAGGACTTTTTTGTAGACCTTGTTAAGGTGTACAATACTGACCTACATTATTTTGATCTATCTCGTAGGATTCAGCCAGCTCACATATTTGACCCAAAAAGTCGATCAAAAGTCGAATATTACAAAGTATCATAATGAAGGTAGTTTTTGCTACCTGGCAAACCGGAAGGGTCGGGGGACATTATACCGTTCGACTCTCTATTGTTCTCGCTAACATTCCGTTCACAATCAGTCGTCTTTCTAACGCAAGCTTGATCGTACGAACTTAATACGCAGTGAAAGTGAGTCAAATAAATTGTTAAAAATAATTGTTACAATTAGATTAATCGGGATAAATCAAATTATAGATATGGACGGTGTAGAACAAGGTATGTATAATTTAAATTACTTTTTGTTTTTATAATATATACCTACCTTTAATTATTATTGACGCCATTTTTTGTTGGGTACATTAAAATGATGAGTCGATTTTAGCCTTTTCCAATATGTCAAAGTCTTTTTGTTTTATTTCCGGACTTTTCTTGATTCAAATTATTTTATCATCTTGTTGTTAGTTATACATATTAGAAATTTATATAGAAAATAGCTGCCAAAACGTGCCAAAATGACAACATTTTTAAAATTAAGTGCATGTGGTATTTACCAAAACAAACTTTATTTTGCGGTTAATTTCAGATTTCTCTTGTTGTAGAGTCTTCTGGTGTGAAGATCGTGACGCGAGAATATGTTTTTCAAAAAGCGAGGGAATATACTGACCCAGATTTCGGAGAAAAGTTAATTAATCACTTCATTCTCTACTGATCAAAAATCAAAGTTTATTAATACATTTTCTCGTCTCAAGTCTGAAATGAAGTCTATGTGGCAGACAACAACAAAGCGAACAGAAAGTGTATTTTTGATAAAATACCGTGATTGGTTACAAGGTACTCTTGAAATACCGAAAAAAATAATGAATACCGAAAGATCCCACGTGGGTCGGCCATGCAAAGATTTCGCGGAACTAACAGACTGCAGTAAGCGTCGAAAGACATCACATTTACGAGGCAAAGATGAAGCAGAAACACTAATTTATGCAAGACAAATGGCGCTTCGTGAAAAAGGAAACGTGGCATCCCCAACACGTGGTCGTATCGTGAATCGTTCAGAAAGAGCGCTTCACCTGAAGCAAAAATAGCGTACATGATTCAGATGAAGAAGAAGAATTTGTTATAATCGATTTTATTAGTTTAATAATATATTACCTTATAAGTTTTTAATTAATACGTGTAAATTTTTATAAGAAATATTGCAATAAATAGTAACAGATCAATTTTTTTACACTTATTTCGAATTCCTGCTTCAAAAAATAGATTTAAATATTTTTTAAACATTTTTGATTACATTTTAATAACAACAAATCAATTTTAGCCAATAAATAATGTTGATCGACTTTTTGGGTCAAATACTCCTATGTGCAGCGTTTGCAATGTAAGCTCAAAAAAAAATTGTTTATATACGACATCATATTAGAAACCTCTAAAATTATCAGTGTTTCTCTACTATATTATGCATGTATTATACATAAAAACCTTCCTCTTGAATCACTCTAAGAAAAACCGCATCAAAATCCGTTGCGTAGTTTTAAAGATCTAAGCATACATAGGGACAGACAGACAGCGGGAGCGACTTTGTTTTATAATATGTATAGATATAGAAGATGAATAATTAGATAAAAATAAATGTTCATTTGACTTAATTAAGGACGAAAACATTTATTTATTCCAAAAATGTATATGGATTTTCAGAGGCGGTTTGTGCCTCTGAAAATCGTGGTTTCTCTCTTCGTGGTTTTAAAAAAAATGTATCATCCGGTTAAATTAAGAATGCTCTGTTTACTCGCATAGAACTTGCAGTAAGGTACTAATTTAAATTTGTAGGGATAATTCTATTACGCACTAGTTCGGTAATGTCGTAATTACGCACGCGTGTCTTATAGCTAGGTTTATGGCCCCAAAAACGATGTAATAAGGCTCACTTTACGAGAAAGTGTGTTTGAAAAAAATATTATTTCGATAAACACCATATCAATATCTTCATCAACAACCAGATTCAACCTACAGAATTAATCAAAATAAATCTGCATAAAGTGGATTACTGCGTATTTGTTGTATTTTTGGCATTTTATGAATATTTCGGTTGTATTGTAATAAAGTTCGTTTGACTGGAACATTTTCTAATGACGGATTATGTTTGGTGCGGGAAGCAGTCCACTCTCGATAGGCTCGAAAGGGGATGAGGCACCATGGAGCCGTTACAGACCCATTGCACTGCTTTGCCTCAGCAGGGGCTTACCCAAACTGCAGGGGGATGTCCGTCCGAGCCGCGACTGGAGAGCTTACTTACTGCTAGGGGGCATGCGTGTGCCAACCCTCAAGTTGGTACACAAGTAGCAAACGAAGCTGTAGACTGCGCCACAGCTGGTGCTTCCCAGCCATCAGAAGTATCCGCAAAATGCAGAAGGACCAACCAGATTGCATAATTATCTACGAATGTTTTTGCGCAAAATCTAAAAACTGCATCCCGAGTAGATCTTACATTTTCAAGGGTGCGTCCCATTTCATATAAAGTTCTTTGGTCTGTTTTAATTTCAATAACGTTAACAAGATATAATAAACATGAGATAACAACTGTTGATATAATTTCTTTATAAATCACATTTATATATTCTAAAACTTATTTCGTATAATGTTATTTGGATATAATGTTTATCTAATCGAAAACATTAGTTCTATCGTTTAAAATATACGGGGTGTAAGCACAAAATATAGAGAGTACAGAAGGCAAGCTCATGTACCTCACTTTTCATAACTACGTTCGGCGGTCGCGTTAGGGTTGTCAACTCTGGCTTATGCGAAAAAAACTATCGTGGTGGCACTCGTATCCACCTCGTGGTTTAATTGATTGGTGAGAATAAAACAGGAAGAACGGAAATAAAAACCGTTAATTACTAAAATAATTCAATTTTTAACACTTTCAAATTTAATGTTGTCTTTTACTTACGCTAATATTACACATTGAAATCAAATTACTTTTACGGATTATATCGCGGGAGGACCATGTCCTCATGTTGCAAAGCATTCGAAACGTCGGGATAGTAAAATCTAAATAAACCGCGCTATAATCCGTAAAAGTAGTTTGATTTGACTTTCAAATTTATTAAACTTTCGACGTCTCGTTGTTAAGACGTGTACGTGTTGTACTATCGTTTCGTATTGACATTCTTATTTCGAGATGTCTACCAATAAACGTATACCCACGTGCGTCTACGTTTATTGGTGCAGAGTTCCCGTGACCTCCTTCCTGCTCCATCATCAGACCCTGATCACCATTTTTCTAACAACTACTCGTCGAGAACTACCCAACGAGCTTAAACATGGTGGATCTACATTTATTGGTGCAGAGATAACGTGACTACCTTCCTGCTCCATCATCAGACCCTGATTACCATTTTTCAAGTAAATACTCGTCGAGACCAACCCAACGAGCCCAAATTCTGTGGGTCTACGTTTATTGGTGCAGAGTTCCCGTGGCCATCCTCCTGCTCCATCATTAGATCCACAGACAGACATACAGACCGACAGATAGACAGACAGACTTCCGGACATCAAACTAGTAACACCCAGTGGCGTGCAGTGGGTTATATGACAGGGTAGGCAAAAACTGACTTCAACCTCATCAGCAGCTGAAACGTCCACTGCTGAACAAAGGCCTCTCCCTTAGAAGGGAGGGGTTGCCATAATCCCCACGCTTGGCAGGCGGCTTGGGGATCGCAGTAAAGGTGGTAGGTAAGATTTTGTAATTATATCGAATATTACTTACCCCATTTTCGAAGTTACTTAACACCTTTTTTAGCTATGACCTTTTTGACAACCCTAATTGCCCAAGATTGACCTCAGAACAAAAAAAAAAATCCCAATACCTACGCGATGTTTTATAGGTCGTATTATTATGCGTTATTGGGCTTAGCTAAAGGCATCTTTCTGTCTTAGATAGAGCTTCTACTTCAGCCTAGAAAAGCCAGAAAAAAATCATAACGAAAAACATGAAAAATCCCGATAGTATCGTTAATATCTGCTTTTATACTGAAATAAAGACGGTTAAATATGCGCCCAGATTTGCTTCATAAGCCCTTGTCGAATTAAACCATCATTTGTGTACGGTTATTTTTATATAATTTTTTTTACAATTTTCGAGCTCAAGGTCAGAAAATCTTTAACAATTTTTTTTAGAGAATCTAAGGCGAATTAATATCCGGGTGTTCTACTCTAGCATTAAAAATGGAAAGCTCTGTAGATTTCATGAATAAAATAACGATGTCACTTTTTTGGGGTAAAAAAACACTGTGCGATGTATACAACTAACCGTGACACTTGGGACATAGGGTGTATGGGTAGAACCTAGCTAATGACCCCCCCAAATCCCTAGAAAAATTGTGTCTGTCCATGCGCCAAACATCCTGTATAACATTAAAACTTAAGTAAAAACTGAAAACCTGCATAGAAGAATTTGTTTTTGTTTGTTTACATTATATTATATATACTTTTTTTTAATTATTAAGCTTCATTGCCCAAAGTAAAATAATGAATAAATAATACCAAATGATAAAGTGAAGACTGTTAATGTGCTTATCAGGTTAAGTTACTTTTTCTTGCATTAAAAACATTAAGAAATGAATGGATTTTGATTTGATTAACCTACCATTTATCTTCAAATTGTTTTTTTTTTTCTGATATTCATATTCGCAAAACATTCGCAGAAATATTGCGGATGCGAATGCAAATACGAATATCAAAAAATATGCGAATATCCGCGAATGCGAATATTCGTTACATCACTATTACCTACCACCTATACTGCGATTCCCAAGATGCCTGCCAAGCGTTGGGATTATGGCAACCCGTCCCTTCTAAGGGGAGGCCTTTGTTCAGCAGTGAACGTTTCGGCTGATGATGACAGTTTGATAGAATATAATTGGCTTTGGTGCCGATTCTGTTGTCACACACTAGACTAAACTAGACTAAATTTTAGTTCAGTTGTGTCCTTCCTATTCAGAGAGAGATCCATGAATTAAACTAAATTAGGTATAGTTTGATAGAATATAATTGGTTTTAGTTACTCAACTTAGTTTTAAACGTATTTTGCTATTCTGTTGTGCACAGTTTAAGTCATTTATGCCTAATATTAGAAACTTCAAACTAAAAGTAGATCAAAATAGTCGGCATCTAAAAGATGTCGACTAAAATTAATATTAAAATAAATATTTAAAAAGAAAGAAATATAAAAAAAAAATATTAAAATAAACATGGAAATAAATATTAATATAAATATTAAAAAAAAATTAAAATAAATATTAAAATACTAAATATTAAATGGTTTTTATTAATAAATATTAATAAAAAAATATATTAAAATAAAATTAATATAAGTACTTATATAAGTATCGTAGCCGGGGAATTATTTTAGTTTAGTGTAATCAGAAGAACAAGAGAATTGTTTTCTCTTAACATAATTTGACCAATGAAAACCTCACTATATCAACTCAATTTAGTAACTGTCGAAATAAAATTAAGCACTTAATCATCGTTTGACACCACTGAACTAAAATTTAGTAGAATAATAATATAAATATTAAAATTAATATAAGTATCGTAGCCAGAGAATTATTTGTTTAGTGTAAATCAGATGAACAAGAGAATTGTTTTCTCTTAACATAATTTGACCAATGAAAACCTCACTGTCAACTCAATTTAGTAGCTGTCAAAATCAAATTAAGTGATGACTAAATTTAGTTTCAAGGAACAACAGAATAGGCAAAATTATTTTAAGAATTACTCTTACTTTAGTGAAGTCAGTTAAGCAACAGAATCGGCACCATTATATAAATAACTATTTTTTATAAATATTTGTTTGTAATTCATTTAATTCCTATGAAAATAAATTTAGTAGTCTAGTGGAATGCCAGTGACTGAATCCCATCCCTAGCCTACATGTTTACCCCGGGGCTACATATCTGCACGCGAATATTCGTGTCGCCCTGTCGCGATAAAACTTCCGTCTTCGCCCAACGGTGAAGTCGCTGGCTACATTATCGTCCTAGCAAAAGCACGTGGTATTCGAGCGAATATTCGTCGGAATCAGTGTTGCCAGATGCATTGAGCGTTTTATAATCTGTATATAAATCTGTACCTACCTATGCCTTATTATCAAGAAATCTGTATAAAATATGTATGGACAAAAGAGCTAAAATAAGTGAATTGGATAGGTAAAATTAAAAAAAAAAAAAAAACAGTCAATTGCAAGTTGGACTCGCGCATCCAGGGTTCCAGGGCATACCTTTGATTGGGCGTATAGTTATTTTACTATTCGTCTAATACCTCATAAACTAAACCGGAAAACTCAGTTTGATAGTCGAGGATAAAAAATAATAACGACGTTTGTATTAACCACTAGATGTCCCGCGCAGCTCAGCCCTCGTAATTTTCTCCTCGTAACACCGCGAAGGCATTCGTGTTCGCCCGAATACATCGTGCTAGCACGAATTGTTTGGCCACACTTGTCGCGATAACGCGAATCTTCGCCGAAGCGTGCAGATGTAGCCCCGCCATTAGAAACGAATATGTTGTCAGTACCTCAGCGCCACAGTCGCAAAAAGACGACCGCTTCTGACCGAGTGCCGACTTTCATCAGTGGTGTGCTTGCGTGTAATTTTACCTTCGTATTATCGATAAATATGTGTATTGAAATTCATCATGACTACTGCTAAAGCATTACTAAGAATTCTGGAAGGTAGTAAAAATGAAGAATTTTAAGGTTATTTTTAACCGGCTTCAAAAGAAGGTTCTCTATTCGACGCGTATGTATGTAATATTGATAAAAATGCGTAATATTAATATATGTTAGTCTATGTGGGCTTCTAAACAAATTTACCAAATTTTATGAGTATGTATGTAGGTTTTTTTTTTTTTTTTTTTTTTTTTTTTATAATACCAAGGTGGCAAGCAAGCGTACGGCCCACCTGATGGTAAGCAGCCACCGTAGCCTATAGACGCTAGCAACACCAGAAGAATCACTAGCGCGTTGCCGACCCTTAAGACATTAGATATTAAGTCTTTGTGTCCAGTAATTTCACCAGCTACAGTGCCCTTCACGCCGGAACACAGCAATATGTAGGTATGTATGTATGTAGGTTTGTCCACGGATTTCTCAGAAAATACTAGACCGATTTTGAAAATTCTTTTAGAGTATTTTTCAACTTAGGGTAGAGTATAAGTATCATCAAAATCGGTCCAGTAGTTTAAGAGATATAAACTTTTTAGTTTTTCAGTAAATTACTGTAACGTAGACGTTCGAGTTGCGTGATAGTGCTGATACCTATTTTGGTAAAATAAGTCATTAAAAAGTGTTAAATAAACTATTTTTTTAAAAATAAAAACCGACTTCAAAGTAAATTATCTAAAAAGCATAAAATAACGAAAATATATTGAAGTCGGTGTCAGTTGGTGCTAGTGTTAGTGAACATGATGTGCTAGCACCGACTTCAATATATCTTCGTTATTTTATGCTTTTTAGATAATTTACTTTGAAGTCGGTTTTTATTTAAAAAAAAATTGTTTATTATTGCATCGCTTTATCTCACTTTCGATTGATTAAATAAATGCGAAAATTTATACAGGTTTGATGACTTCAGTTTTTTTTTGAGGTGTCTTGATTAGCCGTAGTAGAGATGACCAAGGTAGAAAATTTGAAACTATTAAAGTGAGTGAGTGAGATGGCAAGAGCGCGCGATGCGATGGAAATGTGCACGCGGTCCCTCTGGGACCCGTGATTGGTTGTACCGCGTGTTTGTGTGTTTGTACGCGCTCGTAGGTAGGTACTACATTGAATGAACTATTATTTATTTTGTGACGTAGGTAGGTAGAATTTATTTTGTGTGCGCTGATGCTCATCGAGTCGCATTGTTTTGCTTTAGGTACTTTATTCAAATTTCCTACCCAGCACATCCCTATTACGGAATACCACGGATACATACCAAATCACCACAAAAAATTAAGAACGAATATCGACTTCGAAAATTTAAAGTATTGCACATCCCTCTTTGTTGTAGGTATTTATTTTTTGATTCAGTATGCCTGGTGCTGGGGGCACGACAATTGATATAAAGTCTGGCGGTTAAAGGGTTGAACACACCGTACTGATATGATTCATATTCAAAGATTCAAAATAACTCTCCAACTGTCTGGCTGGCCATCGGTCAGCCATCACTCCTGTGTTAAGTAGGTAATACATTTATAGCTACGATTTTGATCTTGCATAGAAAAGCAGGGTCTAGGTTAGAACCTACTAATGATGCTATATGAAGGGATACCTACTACTAAACATATTTTTTTGGATAAGTGCTAAACATATTTTTTGGGATACTACTAAACATATTTTTTGTATCATAATACCTATGTACCTTTAAACTAACCTTTGGTCTTGATGATCTTCTTGCTCGTATTGATCATGGTCCTCTTGTGATAAATTAAGCTCGCTAAATTGTTGTTCCACAGAGTTAGACATTTCACTTTATTTTTATGACACAATATTTAATATTTAAATTAGAATACTGACAACAGATTGGAATGTTTCTTTTTTAAATTATCACCTAACACTAACACTGTTTACGGTACAACTAGCGTTTCCTCCGGGGCGTAGATTTATTAACAGGCGATATTAAAACTGATGAATTAAATAGATACGTTTTTCAGCCGGCCGGTGCGCACACGTGCTTTGCTTTGATCTGTTTATTTTTGTATTACATAATAAGTATGATGTAGTAAAGCTCCAAACTATTTAGGACACGAGTTATTCTATTCAATATCTGTGTCGGCAGGTTGGCGACGGAGACGAGCGATCGGGACGGTGGCGTCACCGAGCGAGCGGTGGAGCCGCTCGGAGTCGGAGCGTGATGAGGAGAAGGGATGGGCCCGAGTGGCACGTGTGCGCAGCACGCACGGTTCGTCGTCTATCGAGCGAGATCACTACTCAACTGACTGACTGAACTGATGTGACATGCGTGACTGAATGAATGAAACGAACGACAAAACCGACTCTTCGTACATTTCGTACGGATTTTGTTGGAGAATGCGCGCGCTGGGCGTGGTTGTGTCGGGGCCCGCGGGGAGAGTACGCCGCACCTTAGTGAAGCGCAAGTATCGATTTTAATATTTATAATATATCGACTTGGTTTATTTTCCTTACACGCATCACAACCGTATGCCTAAGTATCAACACATTAATATTTTAGGGTTTACAAACGGGCTACAAAAATTGCATATTGCTGGCGACCAAAACTTTTCGGCTACATAAAAATATTATTGCAATATCGCCATGCCACACTGCTAGGGTTACCACCCGTACTACAATATATAGTATCATACTAATATATTTTAACCAAGTATACTTTATAATATAGTACGACATGTACTATAATAATATCTCCATTGAGCCAATTCAATTCAATCGTCATGCCATTTTTTTTTTTCCGCGGCGTGGGGAATTTCAGGATGAAATATTTATGTTTGTCAAACTTGTCATTGGACAGTTTTTGTCATAGCAACTATAGGTCTACCAGAATCTCATGGCAAATGGGGAAATAAGAATTTGTTGTGTGCAATACTAAGGAAATTGGATTAAACGGTCTTGATACTGTTTGATTTTTATTTCTCTTTAGTATTAATGAACATGAAGTATATTAGGTATGTGAATGTAAACTGTTGTTATACATCGGGTTCGTAAATAAATTAATGGAAAAATAAGTTAATTTTATATTTCTTTATGTGCTAATTTATTATATATCATTTAAATCATAAGAATAACTTCACACTTCATTCAGAACTAGAAAACGATTCCAAGAACTCCACTTGCATTTCTTGTTCTTCATCAGATGATGAAGATAAAGAGGTATTTACTATAAATCGCTCTTCCAGCATTTCAATTATTCTATCTTGCTTGATAAAATCATTTTCAACTTTCTTTACATGTTCACAACATTTTCGCCATTCCTCTGCACCAATTTGTGAGAAAGCTTCTTCTGTTAATAATTTAATGTCACTTGCAGGCCTATTTACATTTTTATCAGCAACTTTTTGCTTCATTATACCCCAAATCATTTCTATGGGATTCAAAGTGCAATGATAAGGTGGGAGTCTAAAAAACTCCGTGACCGTGCGATTTTAATACTTCATCTATCTCATACCTGGGCGCAGACATGTTTTGTTTCACTACTTCAAGAAGTTGACATTTACGCCAAAGATCATCATAATGTACATCGTTTGCACGAAGCCATTCTTTTATATCAGCGATACGATTAGCTTGTGTGGGCGATTTGTTCATCCTTACGGAATGATAACTAGCATTATCCATAATAATTAGTGAAGGCCTTGTCAGATTTGGAACTAGCTTCTCTGTCACCCATTTTGTAAAATTCTCCTTATTCATATCGTGGTGATAGTCAGCAGATACACTTTTTGACCTGTACACCAGATAACAATTTGGTTCAATGCCATTTTCTCCACCAGCCTTAACAATGATCCACCTCGCTCCAAGTGAAATACTTTTAGATGGACCTGCAATATCTTTGCTTTGCCAGCACTTGTTCACAGAACATGAACCGTGAATGTAAGTCTCATCTAAATAAATCACATCCAATTTATTATGCTCTTCAGCTTCGCGGTTTTCCTTTATACGCTTCAAAAACTTGAATCTTTGTAGTTTTAAGTCATCTCTCTCCATCAAAATGGTCCTTTTTGATTGGCATTCAACATATTCAAAACCGATCTCCTTAAGGATAAGTCTGTAAAAAAATAGTAAAATAAATCATATTACTCAAACGATAGCTTAGTCATTCATCGTCATTCATCATCATCATCATCATCATCGAGTGACAGTTAGAGGGGTTATTACTTAATATTTTTCTTACCTCAAAGATTCTCTCCCTCCGTTGAAATCAATATCTTGTCGAAGAATTTGTAACAGTTTAATTACTGTTGGAATTTCCTTCTGAACTGTATAGAATTCATTTACTTTATTTTTAATCAATTCTAAATCGAAACTGTCCAAGTTGATTTTCTTCTTCCCCAATGTCCTCTTTTTACCAGGCGTGGGAAATACACCATCATTTGATGTGCCCTCACTTACGATTCGCCGTATAGTAGTACTGGAAACCCCTATAAAGAAGCTACAATTATGTAAGAAAAATATAAAATAAACCAAAAGTATCTTAACAACTCAGCCCAACTTACCGGCCAACTCTACGACGCGCTTTAAAATCAACGTTTGAGTTTGATTAACGCCTTCTTCTTCCCTTATTTTACGATACACACTGAAAACAATATTTCTCGCTTGAGATCGAAGTGGCTTTTTCGACATTTTCACAAAAAGAAACTAATTGTCTTGAAGATATCACAAAATCTTAGCAGCGGTTGACAAATCACGTACTTTGATTTGACAGGTGACAATTGACATTGCCATATTAAAATCACATTTTTTTATTATTTTTTTATGCCATGAGATTCTGGTAGACCTATAATCATCAACATTCTTTCGTTATCGATTAAACGTAGTCGATGAATGCAGCTTGATTTTCGAAGTTTTGTTGATTGCATTTTTTGATATGCGGCCTGTAAACGATCAAATTTGTTTGATAAAGGTCATGGCCCATAATCTGACCCGGTTAATGAATGTTTGCGTACAAAACCCAAATTACTGTTATATTAATAGATAGTTATAAATATATTGTTGTTATAGGTAACAAACATATTACAAAACTATGGAGTTAACGCGTAAATGTTTAATAAAGATTCAAAATTGCGCGTGTACCTAATCGTGTAAATTGTTACGTGCGCTTAGCCCGCCCGTGGATATATTGAGCCGGCTTGAGCATGCACAGAACACATAAACCCTAAAGGGCGTGCATGCGATTGTCGTCCTAAAGGGGGTACACCGTTCGTGACCGCGAGAGTACACAGTCTGTGTGACAGAGCATATTCGTATCTCTGTCGCGCACATAGTTATTGATGCACGCGCGACTATTCACCTTGCCGTCGAAATCGTTCTCTAGGTGAATTGTTCTCGTAAAAATACATTATTTTGGTTGCTCACTAAAAAAAGTACCCTCCCATCCCAAGAATAACACCCTCCTATCTCCTCCCGTAGGGTGTCCGTCAAAGGCGACTAAGGGAAAACAAGAAGACGGGCAGCAGCGTCTCTATTGGATTACCTAGCATAGGTGATACTGCGATCCCCAAGTCGCCTGCTAAGCGTGGGGATTATGGCAACCCTTCCCTTCTATGGGGAGGCCATAGTTCAGCAGTGGATGTCCTTGGACTGCTGTTTCTAAAAAAGTACCCACTATAAAGATGATTTTCATACTTCGTTGGGACAAAATAGACAAATATTTTGCCCTAAAATATTTTTTTTATCATAATTCAACAATAGCTTAAACGATGAAGCAAATTTCTAACAATCCCGTAGATTGTGTTTCTTTCTTGTCGTGACATGACGTCGTCGTCATTACTGAGTAAGTCAGAGGATGCATTTTTGGCGTTTACTCAGTATGAAAAAGAAAGTCGATGGAGTAAAGAATGGTTGAAATTAAGAGAACAATACCACGTGATTTCGTTTTTTTGTAATATAGCTACTCAGCGCATATTATTTGATTATTCTTTCTTCCCAAAAAAGTGAAACGCGCTAAACCCGCGGGTTTCGATATCATATGAATTGTGGTTGTTGGTTTAAATTAAATTCTCTTAACGACAAAACTGTTTTGAGCGCAACAGTACTGCGAAAAAGCGCGGCTGTGTAGTACGCGTAAGGATGTATCACTCACACTAAGGCATGGGAACTCCGAGGAGCCACGTGGGCCGAAGAATGCGCGGGCGGTGGGCACCGTCCCCACGTCTCGGGCTCTCAGTATTTTGTACCTCGGTCCGTCCCGCTATATCTAATTTGGTGTTCTACGCAGCGAAACGCGCCTATACTCTGAGCAGCCGATAAGTTTGGAGAGTACTGTACTTTATTGTACAACCAACATAAAACATACCAATACCAGAAAAATACAGCAAATTTACAATGGCCGGTCTTATATTATATTCTCCAGGCAACATTTGGATGGAGAAGATCTGTAATACTTAATGACAGTACAGCATTATTATGGATTATACATATAATTTTAAAGATAACATCATTAAGCTTTATTTTATAAATAAATATACAGATAAATACAATATAATAACGTCAATCCAAAATATTCTGTCGTAAACAATAAACCAAAGATGGCGGTATTGCGACCATCGGAAATATTAGGGAGGTGACACCTTATGAGTGAGTGACTCTGACCACATAAACTATATTTAAAAAAAAAAAAAAACGTTGGTGCTAGCACATCATATTAACTAACACCAGCACCTGCAAGCATCGACTTTACTAACAGATCCCCCGTTTCTTGATTATAAAACGTACCCCGCGACATCTACGCAACGTGTGAATCTATACGCACAACAGCTGCATTACTAACAGCTGACTGCGCTATGATCTCTAAAAAGTATATAATTCGTGAAGAAATAAGATCCAGCTTAGAACAAGCACTAAACATCTATATCTATACATATTATAAAACAAAGTCGGTCCCGCTGTCTGTCTGTCCCTATGTATGCTTAGATCTTTAAAACTACGCAACGGATTTTGATGCGGTTTTTCATAATAGACAGTGATTCAAGAGGAAGGTTTTTATGTATAATACATGCATAATATAGTAGAAAAACAATTATAATTTTAGATGTTTCTAATGTGATGTCGTAAATACACATTTTTTTAAACGCTGGCTGAACCATACGAGATAGATCAAAATAATGTACTACAGTATTGTATACCTTAACAAGGTCTACAAAAAAGTCCGCGATGGTATATGTTTATCTCTTAGGGATAACCCACAATAAACACTTTTTATCCTTTACTTCTTATGACAATTAATTAACTAGAAATTAATCAATTGTTGTTAACATGAATTTGTCCCTTCTTCAATATAACGTAAACTTCATTAATATTTACACCAATGAAAAAATCGCTGTGAACATTGTTCATACCGCTAGGTTAAGGTTAAGCAACATAAGGCAAGGTCAATACATAGATGGGTGAACCGATTTGTATTAAATTTTGTGTGCATATCGGGTAGGTCTGAGAATAGGTCGTAAAGTATACTTCATGCCGCCAGGTTAAGCAACGTTAGGCAAGGTGACGGCGGCGACTCTGAGAAGGACGGTGACGGGATTGCGAGCCCCGTCCCCGCGATCATGGTGCCAGGTTTAAGGGGGCTATAATGCGCACTAGAGGGGTATTTGGTGCAGATCCTACTGGAGGGCCCAGGTCTCCCCTGTTATGTAGCGATGCGACAGCTGCAGGGGTTTAAATGGGTAAGAATCCCAGATACCTTGATTGACGAGGATATATAGAACGAGTGGAGGGTGCAAGAGAGGAGAGAGACGGAGAGGGATTCAAAGAGGGGGTGATGGGGTGAGGGATAGGGGAATTAAGATGGACCACGGGCGGAGTGGGGGGAAGCGGGAGGAAGGTGGGAGAAGAGAGAGGGGTTCAGGGAGGGGACAACGGGGAGAAGAAGAGGGGGAGTGTGACGGGGACCGAAGCGGGGGAAAGAGAGAGGAGAAAGAGAGCATAGAATTAGATTTTTCCTATAAGAGAGAGATAGAGAGAGAAATAAATCAACGGAGGAGGGAGAAAAGGGGAGCAAAATGTAATAAAAGCGCGGGCGGAGCTGTGCGGGTCAGGTAGTTAATATATAATACAGTATTGTAAAAGAATATATATATGATGTATACATGCCATATAAGCGTGTCGCCGAAAGGGACAATAGATCTTAATTTGGCGAAAAATGTACCCCATTCACATATTTTAATTTGCTGGGCACAAGTTAACCTACCTATTCTGGTTAATTCGATAAATAAGACTTATTGCTCAGTCAGTTCGAAAATTACCCAGAACATATAACTAATAAAGATAAATAAAAATTTAAAGGTATCTTATGGACACCCGCTTAGAACGGAGTTCCTTTTGTGTTCTGACTCTCTCACACCCTCCTCTCACCCTCCCTGCATACAAAGCTCTCCGCCCCCCCCCCCCCAACTCGGTCCCCCTTATCCCTCCCTCACCTATGATATACGCGTCGAATACATAACCTCCTTTGACCTTGCCTAACGTTGCTTACCCTAAATCATAATTAGCTTCCACGTAATAACTTGATTATAAATGCTTGGGACAACAATGTAACAATTTATGCTTGTCATGTCTTAATTATTTGGCGGACCTACTGTTTCTGTTGGATCTACCTCAGTTTAGTCGGTTTAATATAAAACATTTAAAAAAAAATTAACTGACTTCAATAACACTGAACAGCATAAAATAATTTGAATATTATTGAAGTTGGTGCCAAATATACACAGCAGGTACGTAACACCAAATATGAATAATTATTTTTTTAAATATTTTATACTTTTTAGTGATATTTTCATACATAAACATTGAGCCATCGAAGACGGTAAAATGATCTAGGTAGGTTATGATCACATTGTAGTCTACATAGTTTTACATAGTTAATGTTTCTTCAGAAAAAAAATATCCGGTCGTAATGAAATTTGCGAAATTGGTAAATATTTGCCAGAGTTATGACCATTTATGTCCTTATAATCTAGGTAGGTTATGATCACATTGTAGTCTACATAGTTTTACATAGTTAATGTTTCTTCAGAAAAAAAATATCCGGTCGTAATGAAATTTGCGAAATTGGTAAATATTTGCCAGAGTTATGACCATTTATGTCCTTATAAAGCGACAAAAATGTCATCTATTAGGCATTCCTGCAGGTTTCCTGCATGAAGTCGTCATTCTTGTTTTTTCAGGAACTACTTATTCGTAAGCAAATTTTTTTTATGGGACTCCATGGATTCAAGAATGGATGGAAGAAAGATATATTTAAATCAGTTCATAATTGCCAGAGTTATGCGCGAACATACATAAAATATATGTACAGACGAATTGAGAACCTCCTCCTTTTTTGAAGTCGTTTAACTTTTTATTTGATAAAATGATTGGTCGTGGATCAATTTGAAATCATTCAACATAGAGATTTAGATCTGTCACTATTGGACATCACTAATTTCCAGTTCCAGAGAGACAAAGTGTGAGTTCTATAAATTGACATATTCTATCTGTGAAATTCTCATTATAAATTATATTTTCAGTAATTTAATAACCAATTTTACGAATCGGTTGGATGTTTTACGTGTGTGTGGCGATATATGGAAAAATGGTGTCGAAATTAAAGTTTGTATAGAGTTCGGGGTTTGTTTGTTTACAAAAATGAGAATTTATTTGGATTTGGTTATATATTGTATATAACTAGTAGTATATAGGAGAAATGTTCAGCGCTTGACAAAGTAACACTTTAGAGTGCTTTAATTAATATCAATTCCTAGATATGCTTAATTCCGTTTTGAGATACCTATTGTACTAACGCATTAGGAAAAATCGGTGAAATATTAAGCGAGTTTTCGCCAGAATGGAGTATGGATAAAACATGCGAAATAATTAAATTACATTTTTATAACTCGTGGTGGAATGTAACCGCAGCGGCTGCCATGTTTAGAGAAATTTATAGATTAGTACGCAGATACAGATTTAAACTAACGAAGCGTTGGTTACATTACATATTATTATATGTAAGTATATAATGTAATACTTGTATACAATATCAAACAGCTATTATAGAAACTAGAATAGCTATACTGTAGTATTGTTTTGCTTTAAAATTTTCTAAAGGAAAAAAAAAACATTTTTATTAAAAAAAGGAATCAAATTAAGCCAAAACATAAGGTAAAACGCGTTAATTTCCGATTAAAATAAAGTTTGATAATGGAACGCGAATTACTGTCAAATTAAAAAAAACTAATGTGTACACCGACAACCACCGGATCGTAACGCGGCCTCCATTTGACAGATGAAGATTAATATCTCTATAAATAAATAAATGGTGATTAATTTTGATTGTGTTTTATTTGTATTTTTAGTTATAGTTTTTGAGTAAAACACTGAAGTACTTGGCACGTCTTTATTCGACCACGCGCACAGATACTGTTTCTTTGGGAATGATAGACGCTGTTGGCCGCAGTTGAGTTGCATACCCTCAACAAGTTCACAATTTTAAAACTTTGCCACAGAACTTTAAATCTGTGATCTTAAAAATAGAGTTTTACAATTACACTAACAGTATTTATCTTGTAAAATGTCTCATCTGTACACATTCGTGTTTATCTATACGCCACACTTCAATCCATTTTCAATGTTTTAAACAATGTTTTTGTTCTCTATGAAGTCTAGTATGAAGTACATAATACCTCAATGCTGATATTGCTGATAATGTTCAGTGTCTGGCAACATTATCAGCAATATCAGCAAGACTATGCAATATTGCAATATGTCTTGTATGTCCCAGCCATATAGCTACACGTTTTTGGTATGGCTGATGCATTTTTATAGGTATGTTGCAGGACGATCGCCGAGGGATCGAAAATACTGCAATAATACTTGGCTAATTCTATTGTTGTTTCAGCCGCTCTCTATGCACAATGCCACATACAAATGTGGCATTGTGCATCCTTTTCTACGCGTCATAATTTCAGTAAGGCGCTGTGCCCATCTAAGCAACGTGACAGAAACATGGCTACTACATGCTACATGACTTTGGCACGATATTCGACGGACCCACCAGGGTGACTTGCCAGAAATATGTTAAGAGTACAACGGCACTCGAGAAGATGACGATCAAGATGCTATTGCTTATTTACAAATTTTAAATATTGAAAAGGACATCCTGGGACAATCGACATACGGTTTTCTCAAATAAGGCAATGCCTGTCTGTACTATGGTAGCCTTACCACTATAGAGCGTCCAACCGTTTAAAGTTCACTTAAAGTGTAGTTCACTTTACGTGAACTTTTAAAAGTGAACTTTTGCGTAACATGACGCAGTTACGTTCTATTGGTGCTGTCAAAAAGAAAATAAACGGTTGGACGCTCTATAGTCAGTGGTAGTGTAGTCACACTACACACCCAGCCATACGACCAACAAACATGATTATGCACACAAATACAGGTCTAGCCTAGTTTGGGACCAACGGCAATTCATTTAAACTGGACACTGTAAACTATTGTATCCATGGTGAGAATCAAACCCAATGTCTTAAAACACCAGATCAACAGGCTCGTCAATTCTGGTAGTAAGTATACCAGAAAGAAATATCAGCTAGTAGTCTATTTTACTAGAAGCAGCGTAGGCATAAGCTACAAATGTTCCAAATCAAGTGGTGAGATCTTTTTGTGTTCTATGCTAGCCTGGTACCTCTGGTATCAGCACAATTATTGTACTAAATAGATAGTCTCTCTTCTACTGTGCAATAGATCGTACAGGCTAGTCCTACAACGGTGTCAGTTATTCTACCGCTAAACAGCAGTGTGTTAACATTGGAGTCGGTTTTTATTTGAAAATATTTATATATTTTTTATTACTATTTTAGGACTAATATCAGTATTTGTTACTTTCTATAGTAAAAGGTATAATAATCAAATATTTTCAGTTATTGACAGCGTATAAAAAATACAGCTTTGATTAAGCGCCTACGCAACTTTAACGGCATACATTTAAGCCACTGAATTCAGCAATAATAACAATTTAGAATAACTACTTCTACTAATTTAACTTTAAAATTCGAGATATAATTTTTTGTATGGGCCGTGGCCACTCTTCCCAATGGTACATTTGCTTAGATATCTACTAACATATTATGTGAAAAATACGCATTCTAATTATTACACACATACGCGTCAAATAAAGTACCTTCTTTCTGAAGTCGATAAAAAATAGTAGCATTTGGAGACACTATTATTGAAATAAAAAATGTAGTAGTAAAATAACTTACGAAAATCATCGCCAGAATAAAAACTCATTGTTTGACATTGAATAAATAGTAGTTATGATGCCTAAGTAAAATTCGTTTCACTATACTGAAGCTGATGCTCGCTAACTTTTTATTTAACTAGAATGAGATTACCCTCAACAAACATTTTCCTCCGGGAATCTACCCTCAACAAACAGTTTCCCCCCACGGGATAAGATTTTCTCGCAATGGAAAGAACTACAGAAACACGACGAAGTTCCCCCCACGGGATAAGATTTTCTCGCAATGGAAAGAACTACAGAAAGACGACGAAGAAGAAGAGGATTGATAAAATTGCTGGAAGCAAATACTTTCTTGAGGTAAATTATTTCGGACAGACAGCGAGTTTAATAATGGAAAAATATACTACTGAAAATTTGTAAACGCTAACTAATTCCAATTCAATTTTTTTAAATAGATGTATTTTTTTAATAATTTTAACAATAAATATTTCTTAAAGTTAGAGGCTTGCATGAGTATCGCAGTTTAAGCCCACGCAGCTTTATCCTCCAGGTAATCCGAGATTTTATAGTAGCCTTTTTTAGATAACCGGCTTTTAATGGTGCTTTTAAACTTATTTATTGGTAGGTCTCGGATATCCTGTGGCAGTTTATTATAGAAACGGATACCTTGGTCCATGAACCAATTGCTAATTCTGTGGAGACGCGTGGAGTGTACAGCCAGATTGTGTTTGTTCCGGGTGTTTACATTATGATGGTCAATATTCTTTGCAAAAGCACTTATGTTTTTCTTTGCATACAACAAATTTTCATAAATATATTGTGTTAGAATATCTATTTCTTTAAATTTTTGCCAGAGTATCAATAGGAGCTAGATTGTAAATAGCTCTCACAGCTCTTTTCTGCAGAATAAAAATGGTGTTAAGATCTGCAGAAGATCCCCACAGCAATATGCCATAAGACATAATATTGTGAAAATAACTAAAATAAACAATTCTAGCTAATATCAATGTAGTCTAATTGGTTTACTTGTAATTATGTAATTAATGAATAAAATTGTAGCGGTAACAGCTCAGTGGGCGAGCGCTTGCCCTGGAAACAAGGTGCGCAGGTTCGAACCCCGGCTCGCACTTCTGATTTCTTCAATGAATCATGTGCGAATCGTCTTTGTGCGATTGTCAATAGCTTTTGGTGAAGGAAAACATCGTGAGGAAACCAGCATGTCTGAGAAAGCCTAACTAGCTCTCGAATGACGTGTGAAGTCCGCCAACCCGCACTTGGCCAGCGTGGTGGACTATGGCCTAAGCCCCCTCGGGCCCGTGCCCAGCAGTAGGACATAAACAAGGGCTGGTATTATTATTATTATATGTAATTAATGGCAAATTTTTGAGATAATTTATTTATCATGTTTACCTACCTATTTTTACCCTATTTTTGAGGTGGAGTTGTTCAGTAGGCATATGCGGCTTTCATGATTACTCTGATGATTATAACAATTATACGGATTTACACGATAATTTTAATATATTTTATATTAATATTTTAAATATTTAATATCGATAAAATACTATCGATCATAGTCGATCACTAGAAACGATAACAGTTCTTGAAGTATATTTGTTACTGGGTCCGTACGACGGTGCCCCGCGCCCATGCGTTTTCCACAGCGCTCGCCCGGGGCCCGCGGAGGGCGGTCGCCTGACACCGCCTACTTCGTCTGGTACAGGCGTCGCCCGCCTCGTGTCCCGCTTCACCTTAAAATTACAAGTAGACGAGATGTCGATCCAAGAAGAAACGCCCTTCAAATACCTAGCTTTATTGCCCTTTTTCCAGGTTAACCTGCTCCTACCCAAAGCAACTCGAAGTCTCAAACGAACGAGTAATATACCCTTTTATCTCTGATTAATTAAATGAAACCATAAATATAAAATGGTAAAACAACAATAAGTACCTAGGTGGTATGTACCCAGTTAAATAGGTACATAAAAACTAAGTACTTTGTATTGATGACCACGATTTATGAATTTTCGGTCTCATCGGTACGCATAGAGGGACTCAAATGCGTGCGCGTACGAGCGACGAGAGCGAGCTCACTAACTAAACAACCACACCGCACACGGGCTGGATTCAGTCAGATTGCTTGCTTGCACCAAACGACGACGCACACCCGACTCGCGTCAAGATACTACGTCCTTTCATTATATACATATAGGTCCGTCGTTGACGTAAAAATCTATTTATCGATGATTTATCGTCCCCGTAGAGCGAAAAGTCACTAAGTCCCAAAATGGCCAAAAAGAGTTTTAAACATACACTCTAAGAAGCGCGAATAAAGACGGAGCGCTGCGAACAATCATTACAATCAAAGTGAAGTCACTTTTTTATCTATGTAGCTATGTAGGTAGTGTTGCCTATTTGTTAAATATTTCCCAATAACTTGGGTATGGGTATTGGGTAGGTATTGATAGATATATAGATTCTTTATTGCGCACAAACAAACAGATATTAAAAGAATAAGACACAAATTAATAAAACATGCAACAATGGGCGACCTTATCGATAAAAGCGATCTCTTCCAGGCAACCTTTGGATGGAGAGGAAAATAAAGGAGTTACAAAGAGCAGAGGGTGCGCGCACTAAACATGAATAGGTAACATTGACACAAAGACACATAAAAACACATATGTTGTAAACTATAATAATATATATTCATATGAGTATAATATATAAACATACATCAAATAATACTATTATAAACATACATAAATCAGTACGTACTAATATAACAAAATTAATTTGTGGAAGTGTCAGGTAATTCACCTTAGAGATCATCTACCTATAATAATCACCTGTGTTTTAACTGGGTTAACTTTTAGTCCATAAGATTTGCTCCAATTAGCAATACAGATCAAGATTTACAGTTTCTATAGCTATATCCAGATTAGTAAGTGAGGCCTGGGAATATATTTTAAGATCGTCTGCATATATGTGGTAGGTAAGATGCTGAGATATGGTGTTTATGAAAATTGCAAATAATAAGGGAGATAAAACGCCGCCTTGTGGAACGCCAGCAGAAGTGTTACACCAGGTTTCCAGACGAACACGCTGCCGACGACCATGCAGATAACTGCGAAACCAATTTATTACTGATGGAGATATGTTAATTGAGCGAAGTAAAGCAAGTAGTATATCAAAATTTACAAGCATTGCTAAATTCTAGCAGTGTTAGCACAGTTAACTGACCGTTCTCCATACCAAACCGTATATCATCTGACCGTATATCTACTCAAGCCTATAGACTCAGTTGATTTGAGTTTGAGGATTGTTTTGTAATACGTTGGGTGCTCAAGTCTTGATTCTTTGCAGCAGTGATCAGTTGAATGCAGTTTAAGAGCTACTTGAGTCAAGTTCTGTAATACGACCCTTTGTACATCCATATAAACTGCCCCGAATCTACGATTTTTTCGAACCGGGACAGAAACTTGAGTGGCGCCCCTCCCTAAAATCGGCATCACATGTTCACTTGTGGTGTGGGCCTGTGTGGCGCCAACCAGGCTTCTATATTTATGATATATCACCCCCTGAAACTAAACCGGATAAGGGGAGGGCCCTTATCCGGGCCTGTATATAAAACAAAAACACGCGCAGCAGTCTCGCTGTTTTAAGGGGGTAACATGCGCCAATGACCTTGAGAATCTGGCCGCTCCGGCCGAGAGTTGTCATCGTAGAGGGCGCTACCAGCAAATATGAATATTACATTTGAAAAATCATAGACTAAAAATGTGTAGAAGTATCGAATGGAGTTTTGTTAATTTTGCCTATTCCGTTATAGTATCTAATTTCAATAAAATTATATCTATTGCAAATTTACTTAATAATATAACGTTTGAATGTTTTGTATTATGTATACGTAAAATAAATGACTGATGAATTATTTAAATGCATGATAAAAACCGATTTTAACTCTGGCAAAGCTTTTTGTCATTTCATAGTGGTACGGAAAGAACAAGACTCATGCAGTTTAAGAACGGTAATCCACTGTTTTATATCTTGATTTATACCATAGCGTGCCACCTAATTACAATCTGATAACCCAACAACCGACAGTGGTAACGTAGTTGACGTGTTGCGTCAGGATATGGATTATTGCATTTCATATTCCAAACTTCATATAAAAGGTTCAGTCCGTCTATTATAGAATGGCCAATGCCTGACTAGTGAGACTTATACATACTTGTATTCTATTGTACTAATAACCATATTAGTTAGTTCCGATTACAACCGGAACGCACTTCGACCCAGCTGAATACATTGTACCTGCCATTCGGAATCCATATACATTCGTACTACTTATAACTTACAGTAGTCACAGCGGGTTTTTGTGTGTCTGAAGTTAGGGTTGGCGAACCATTGCGCAAGTACAGTTATGAATACATAAACATAAAAATAGCTACTACGCAGCGTCTTCCAACTTCAGCGTGCAGCCAACTTCAGACACACAAAGATCCGCCGTGACTACTGTAAGCGTACTTGAAATGAAACTATGCACAAAGTTCTAAGGTTTCTATTCTGCACGTCAAAACAAAAGCGTTTAACAGAGCCTTCAAAATATAGATATTTTTCTTAATAAGTAGATTTTTTCTTAAAAAGGGACCTTTTTAACATATTTCCTGAATTAGTTCCAAATTCTCTAACCAATAAACATCCATCTGATAGTTTAGTTAGAAGCTTTTTGATCCCTGGAAAAATGAACTGAAACCAAATTGATGATTGATTGAGATGTTCGAGTTTGATAAAGAGAGTGACTTAAGATGCTGCAATGCATGCCAGTGGCCCTGGTGAGATGCTCGCGGTATTATTAAAGAAGCGTGTAACTGTAATGTTTCCTATTCTAATGCGTATATTCTCTTTAAGAGCGGCACAATTACCCGAATCTTCGAAGCTTGCTAGCATCCAACCTTACTCAAGACCAGATACCCAACGTCGACCCAAGTCGTGTAAACCTAAAAATTATAAATTATTATTATTGCGACAATTAATTCCGTGATAAGAATAATAGCACCCATCCATCTCCTCCCGTTGGGTGTCCGTAAAAGGCGACTAAGGAAAAACAAGAAGACGAGCAGCAGCGTCTTTTTATTGGATTACCTACCACCTATATTGCGATCCCCAACCGCCTGCCAGGCGTGGGGATTATGGCAACCCTTCCCCTCTAAGGGAGAGAGGGCCTTTCTTGAACAGTGGACGTTTCGGCTGCTGATGATGATGTTGATGAGTTCCGTGATCGACTCCATAATGGCCATCTAACTGAAACTATGATAAGATACTTAACTTTTTACATAATTAAGTACAGGTAAAAACGACCCAGACCCAAGACAAACAGATTATGTTCATGCACATGAATGTTTGTCCTGTGTGGGAATCGACCCCAAGACCTTAAGGTCAGCGACCAGGGTAGCAAACTACAGAATCAACGGACCTGTGTTGTTATTCAATATACGTGGCTGCCAACGGAATCCGTACCACTGTTTGTTTGAACGCACGAATTCAGTAATAGTCTTTTTTATTATAACGTCATATTATGTACTATCGCGGACACGAACGCTATACCAGTTTCCCGCTGTACCAATCAAAATCGTTTTAACGACGTTCCGGGCGTTTACCCCGCCCGCATGTATTTTGGGCCGGCTCGTGCAAGCGATTGTCGTCCTAAAGGTGATACACCGGCGAGAGTAAGTAACGTAACTTCATCTTGAGTTCTGTACCCATCGCGGGGTTTGAACTACGCGGAGCATTTGACATTTTATTTTATTTATTCTTTAGCACACTTAAATATGTACAAGGCGGACTTAATGCCTTAGGCATTTTCTGCCAGTCTACCTTTGGATGATGCAGAGGGTAATAGTGGTAGGTCCATAGGTAATCTAAAATTTAAATAGATATTTAATTTACATTGATTCTAATAAGCAATCTGGTTTTAGAGTAACTAACATTTTAACGCTGTGGTATTTTTTCTAGTGACTGCCAACAACACTATCAGATTATTGTTACGCAACTTAGTTAAGTAACAAGGGATTACCTGATAGTAATCGAAGCACCCACCCATAGAAAAGTCTCTTCCTGTCCCTGTCATCCAAAACCTTTTGGTCCGATAGTTTTTTTTTGCCAGCTACAGTGACATTCTACTTATGTTACATAGTGGAAGAAATCTAAGATTAAAGTGGCGCCACCTAGATAGCACACAAGTACCCTTCCAACTTAACCATCCAGATGTCTCAAAAGACGAGCAACTGTCCAATGCAACTGTCCGTAGGTAAGCGTGTCACTCACCACCAAGTTGCCAAGTTGCAAAAACCACATACATGATAGAAATAATACCACCGTTCATGTTTTGAAAAAAAAGATCATAATGTACAGGATATCATAATGTATGTCATTTTGTCGACCTACATAGCATTAAATACGATTTAAATTAGTAAGATCATATATGACTCTGATACGCTTTAAAAGTTAGGCATAATACTAGGCAACGATACTTTCGCATACTCTATGATGAACCAAAAATATGGTATTACTATAAAAATATCTTTAAGTAAATATAGAAGTATAGATTTCATTTGAAATGATTTATAATGTTATAATTATACCATAAGTAACATATCTTAAGTAAAAATATGTTCAAAATCATTTAAATTAAATTCGTCCTGTCAAAAAAAAATCGAACACGTCCACCCTCCTTAACAGTCCACGAAGGACTGATGAAAGGCGATCGCGGGGGCGCTGCAAGGGGAAATGCATCGCGTACGTGTTTTTCTATAATTTCTTGTAAAACATGAATGAAATTAAGAAATGTAATCAATACAAATTGTAGAATAGGTTATAAGCTTTTTATAGTCCAAGTTTGACGTCTATCCGATGAACGGATATTGAACGCTAACACAATTCATATCCAACGTAGTACATTTTTTAAATACATATTGCTTGAAAACGTTATATTTAATCCAATATCTAATCAATAAACCTACTGAAGATCTGAGGTATAAGTACATATAATTTTCATAGCCAATGCAATAGCGGATTGATCCATCGAACTCTTTAAACTAAGCCTATTTTTGCAATTTTACCGTTGTTACCCCCTTAAAGTTGTATTTTTTTTTACAAAATGATGTAACTTCAAAATAAGTCATTCATCTAAGGATTAATCATTCATTGATCATGCTTGAACGCTGTTGATAGTACGGGAAAAAACTGACAGTTTGGGGTTGTTCCGATATCAACCTATCACGTCACATCCCAAGTATTATTTTTTCCTAACTCAACCTATTTTGATTCCCTACTCATCCCACCTAATTTGTATGATTTTTTTTATTCCTTATTCACCTTAAGTATTCCTTACTCAACCCAATGCAAATATTTCAAAAAATCCAATATTTGTACGTACGGTCTGACAAAAAACTCTTCGATTAAAATGGATTTGGCATCAAGATCAAAGGTGAATTCAGCACTCACCTTCGTTTTGCCGATGATATAGTTATTATGGTAGAGTCGCTAGAGGACCCTAATACTATGTTTAGAGATCTTAGTAGCGTTTCCTAACAGGCGAGTATTTAAATGAACATGGACAAGACAAAGATCAATGTGGCATTCCAAGCGAGTATTTAAATGAACATGGACAAGACAAAGATCAATGTGGCATTCCAAGGGGGCGGGGGGTCTATGTTTAGCAGTCGATTCAGTCTTTCAACTGACGACTACCCATAAAAATGATAAGTTCTAACCCACATTCATATGCTCACACATGACAAGGCACAAGATATGCACCTCCTGTTTTATGCTACTCTAGTACTTCCGATAGTAATTTGTCGATTTTTTTCTCAATACTTGGACGTATATAATAAAAATCACATTTTTGAAATTTAATGTATAATGTTGTGCAATGCAAACAGTCTAATCAAGATACCAAGTAAACGATTACAAAATGAACGAAAATAATGAAATATTATTTAAATCTAATTAATTTATCTCTAGTGGTACCATGGATGCGGTAACAGCTCAGTGGGCGAGCGCTTGCCTTGGAAACAAGGTGCGCAGGTTCGAACCCCGGCACGCACCTCTGATTTCTTGAATTAATCATGTGCGAATCGTCTTTGTGCGATTGTTACTAGCTTTAGGTGAAGGAAAACATCGTGATGAAACCTGCATGTCTGAGAAAGCCTAACTAGCTCTCGAATGACGTGTGAAGTCCGCCAACCCGCACTTGGCCAGCGTGGTGGACTATGGCCTAAGCCCCCTCATCTTGAGGGGAGGCCCGTGCCCAGCAGTGGGACATAAACAAGGGCTGGTATTATTATTATTATTATTATATTATTATAGTGGTACCACGGAGTTGTCCGTAGTACTCCAGTGGTACCACGGACAAAAAAAAGTCCGTGGTACCACCAGTATTAAGTTTTCCATATTGTGAACAGAACTTCAAAGAAAAATCAACCGGCACAATTATGAGGATTTTAAATAAAACCTGTACTGTACGATAATCGGCAGCGCTTGTCACAGTGGTTGAACCCATGAGAACCAGCCAAATCCTGCCCCAAGCGAAAACTGACGCGAAAATGTACTGGTGTATATTTGGTGGACCAGTGTTAGCGTCATACATTACAGTTTCTTAAAATGGAAAAAGTGCATAGATAGCAATAGTACTTACTTTTTTTTGATTATATATAAAACGCCAATTTCATAAGTAAGGACCTAATAATAAATGGAAAATATTTTTTATCTATCCATACCATTTCAAGAAGTTAGGAATACCAATCTGGGATGAGTGAAGAAATGGGATGAGATGTCATAGGATGATTAAGGAACAACCCACAGTTTGATTGAGCTTGTTACTATTAATAATAATAATAATATCTTGGGACAATCCACACCCGGTCATTTGATGCCAAACTAGGCAGAGCCTGTACTACGGAAACCAGACAACTGATACTAATACTTATATGCATTTTTTTTTTGTAAACACATACTTAAATAGATAAATAACACCCAGACACTTGGTGGGAATCGAACCCACGACCCATCGGTTAGCGGTCAGGGTCACTAACCACTAGACCAACGGGCCCGTCAAACTACTATTACAACTCGTACTAGACCCCCAGTACGCTTTATTACCTATTTATGTTAAAAATTGCGCTTAAATTAGCGTTTGAATCTTTGGCGTTGGAATATAAAGAGATCTGTGACAATTATAATAATAATATCGTTAATGTGTATCTAACGCTCATCTAATGTTTAACGCAGCAGCTGCCGGTTGGATCTGGGGAGACAGCCCCTCATGTCTAAAATACATATTGTACAAGGTTCTCTCGAGGTTCCCATTGTGTCGAAAGTACACCAGCTGTTCGAATCCCGGCCTGCCGAGCTCGACTTTGACCTCCACATAGTTACCTCAATTAAGTACTAAATTGATCTCTTATCTTACTATAGTCTTTAATACTAATATTACTTATATTCCTAATATCCTAATATTCCTTAATTTATCATTCTAACTGAAAACGCATACACAACCTTGAGTGCCTAAAACCGAATGGTCCATTCATGTAATGAATGTGCTCTATAATTCACACACTGATTGATTTTTTTTCACAGACTGATTCATGTAATGAATGTGCTCTATAATTCTGACAAATAAAAAAATTTGCTTAAAGTTTACCGGTATTTGTTTCCATATAAAGTAATAATGCCATTTAGGTAATTAGTTGATGTCCAAGTGGTGGAAGAGTCGGACGATATATCTCGTCCGACTCTTCCACCACTTGGACATATATAGAGGCATGATACTCATGCTCTGATAGTGAATGCTGATACTTAGTCTAAGGCTGGTACATATTCTGACGGTGAAATTGGAAGCTATTCAAACAGAAGAAGAAATTTATTTATTTGTCCGACACATTACACGTAGGATAACAAATAAAAGCAACAGATAAAAATAAATCCTCATTAGGTTGTGTGCGGACAAACAGGACTCTGCCTCAGCATGTTGCTGAACTATACTGTAGTATATAATGCAGCGCTGATATTCTGGCAGTACCAAGCTAAAACTGGCGTCACGGGATGCCAAGTGAAAAAGAGAGTAAATATATCAAAGATTACAAATGGATAATATAAAATAAAATATAATACATAAGTATATCTAATCTTACTATGGATACATATCAATGATAAAATATCATTGATACATATATTTTTTCTAACAGCCCTAGTTTTTGTCCTGTTGGGCACGGGCCTCCTCTCAAGAGGAAGGGGCTTAGGCCATAGTCCATCACGCTGGCCAAGTTCGGGTTGGTGGACTGAAATATTTAAGATTATTTTACAAGGACTTGTACATACATAGACCCAAACATGAAGATATATTTTGGCATACATCGTTATTTTATTGGCGTAATAAATAATATTCATAAATACTATACATGTATACATGACTGATTTCCCTGATTTATGACAGCAAGTCTGTATTTAGTCCGGTCAAAATAGATATTTCAAATAACACAAATTCCCACAGGGCTGAATTTTGGTGGAGACCTTGGCAAACCATTACAAATGAATTAAAGTCCCCATCGATCCCATGTCTGCCCATTAGAGCCCATGATGTCACTTTAATATATTTTTGTCATTTAATGCTTTAAAGATAAAGAAAAATAATAAGATAAAATTGTTTTTTTTTTTGTAAATACACATGCGCGGCATCAAAAATAAGTACTGTTTTCCTTTCTTCTTCTGGACTCGAGGGGTTCACAAATACATTATTATGGAGTGTCAGGTCTTCCGTTTGGCCGGCACTTTTACATTTGGACCAAAAATGTGTGAAGCCGATATGATGTCCTTTGGACATTTTGTTTAGATAATCTCCTTTGCTGTGATAGAATAGTCATAGTTCAATCTTTCGTCCTTAGAATAATAACGCAATTCTAAGTTGTTAGTTTGAAAATTCTCTAAATACAAGTTTGATGATCGCTGTTTATCTATATTTACCCACAGAGTAATACAGAGAGGGTCTCAAAAATAAGCTAAAAGCGTTAACTAAAATGAATATTTATCTCGTTTACTCTTATGGGGAATGAGCATTAGAAAAAAAGAGACAGATAATGTTTCTCACGTCCCACTTTTTCAGCCGTACACTTTTTTTAAACGTCAATGGACCCATGGGACCACAATACTACTTTCGAATACTACAAAATTTAAAAGTCAATATTTGTCTATGGTGGAACTTATAGTGATAGACTTTTTAATTTAGTCATATAAATTGACAGCATTGTTTACTTTCTCGATGATGTTTTGATTTGAAAAAAAAATGTGTTTATTATAATAATTACATTAGTATTCATATAAAAACAACTTGTATATGTCGTGTGTTGTGCGTGGATGTCGATTCCTTACGGGGCGAAAGCGAAATGAAGTTGAATATGTAAGTTTTCATCGGTAAGTACATTTCATGATTTTACAATAAAAGTGCAAATAACAAAGCGTTATAACTTCATTAAAACTCTTTAAATACATTAATTATCATCGAAGGATAAAGCATATTTGCGAAATGCGCAATATTTTGAGATATTTCGATCAGAATAGTTAACCTTTTAGGTTATAAAATTTTATCGTAGTGATGGAATTTTTTTTATCGATACTTATTAATCCGTCGACGGTCGACGCGTGATCGTGCTTAAGCGGATCCCGTGTTAAACATGGTGCAGAACGGAATCACTGTCCGTTGTGAGCTTAATTAACATTATGTATTAATTTAAAGTTAAAATGTTTATTACGAACTAAAGTTATATGGAATGAATCCAAATTTAGGAATTAAAGTACTTATAAATTGTTTACAGTTATACTCTGGGAGAGCCACACACGGCCATCTAATCCTAAACTATGCAGAGCCTGTACCATGGTATCAAATCAACTGATACGAATACCTGTATACATTTTTGCCTTCACTGCCTAAGGAGGAGAGCTATATTTTTCGAAAGTGTGGATGTATGTATGTCTACACATTTCTTTAGTACGGTCTATAGTCTAAATGGCTTGACGGATTCTGACATAGGCGAAGTATACACTTTTCGAAAAATGTTAATAAGGCCTGTCAAACATCAATTGATAATGTCTATCATAGAATGGTACGTAGGTACTGCAATTCATAAGTCTAATAAGTGTATACTTTGTTGCCAGTTTACCAGTGCGGAACCCATGGACATCAATGAAAATGTGTTTCCTCTGCGAGTACGTTCTGCAACAGCTGTTTGGCACTACAGGATGGGTACAAATGTTATCGAAAAGGCCAATATATTATTATATTAAATAATTTAATATAAGTTTGTTTTTATTTATCACTACATTTTCCTATAATTTATGTATGTTAGATAAAAAAAAATGCCTCCCTGGCCGAAACAACCACAGCGGCCAATCTTTCACAAGATCAGCCATGTACGCAGGAGATATTATAGTGCACTAGCGCTTGACAAGACACTAGTACGCTCGCTCTTCCTTTATGCCTCTCATAATCCGATGGGACGGAAGACAGACACGACCGGGGAGAGGTTAGGCGCAGGACCGATATTTTACATGCCCACCCGACGCATGGATCATCTTAATTTACAGACAATCAGGTGATTGGCCTACATTGTCCTAGCCAGTAAGGAATAACTTTTTTTTTTATACTACCAAGGTGGCAAGCAGGCATGCGGCCCGCCTGATGGTAAGCAGATACCGCAGCCTATAGACACTAGCAACACCAGAAGAATCACTGGCGCGTTGCCGACCCTTAAGACATTAGATATTAAGTCTTTGTGTCCGGTAATTTCACCAGCTACAGTGCCCTTCATGCCGGAACACAACAATGCTTACACACTGCTGCTTGGCGGCAGAATATCAGACACTGCGGTGGTACCTACCTGGACGGTTCCTTGCACAAGGAACCACCACCTAGTAACTACTCAAATACTATAACTACTCAAATTTGTTGTCCCCCGCAGGATTCAAACCCGCGACCTCCGGTTTACAAAGCAAACGATTTTCCACTGCGCCACGGAGGCTATAATATATACAGTGACACATTGGAAGCTACAATGTATGTATGTTAGAACCAGAGCAATGCACCTCCTGTTTTATGCTACCCTAGTACTTCCAACCCAGATACCAAGTAAACGATAACAAAATAAAAGAAAATAATAAAATATTATTGAAATCGAATTAATTTATTTCTGGTAGTACCACGGAGTTGTCCGTGGTACCACGGACAAAAATAATTGTCCGTGGTGCCACTGGTGGTACCACGGACAACAAACGCTTGCTATAATCCCCACGTTTGGCAGGCGGCTTGGAGATCGCAGTATAGGTGGTAGGTAATCCAATAGAAAGACGCTGCTTGTCCGTCTTCTTGTTTTCCCTTAGTCACCTGTTACGAATACCCAACGGTAGGAGATGGATAGTTTCTATTCTGACACCCCACGGGTACCAATAATTATTTTTAATATGATTCACTAATAATCTGGCTATTGAAATTTTTAAATACCTGGCCACCGTCACCTTTTTGCCTGTATTGCATATTTATTTTCTTAGATAAAAATAATAACAAAATGAGTTTTATTTTCCATCAACATAGATAAAACTTAATTACTTACTAATAATAAAAGAAAAAGACAAGCCCGCAAAGTTTCTTGCCAGATCTTCTACATTGAGGCCGCGTTATGATCCAGTAGTAGCTTTTACAGAAAAATATAACAATACGAAAGTGGTAATTTTACCCTATTTGAAATAAATTATAACTTTCATTTACATACTACATTAAACATACTAACAAAATATATTGATTCAAAACATTAAAGTACTGAAACGCTGCATTAAAAATGGTTTCGATGACATTGTCTAAATATCGATATGCGTATCCTTGCATGGACACCACTAACTTTTATTTTTTAAATCTAAAAGTGTGTTCAACCTTTCTAAATGACGCATTAAGAAATATATAGGTGTCCTTGTTTGTCTTGATGCATGTCCTATATGGGGAAAGAGGATGGATACTAAGTGGTTGGTTTCGAATTCCTAGAACCACTCCATTTTATTCCTTCCTCCAAGTATTTACCGGATACAACCCTTGCTACGTTATGCAAGAATAATTGCGAGCCAATAGTAGTGCGGCCACACCCCTCGGCCCAGCATTGCACATGCACCCACCCCGCCTCTTCGCGCCTGCCAGTCCTGCCTGCGGCCTGCCACAGTGCGTGCAACTCGTATAGCTATCCAAGCATGCATGTAAAAACACTTACCCCGCCATTTTTCAATTATTTTTCTATTCGCCAAAATGAGTGAATCTATTCGAAAAGAGTTTAAAAAACTAAAAATACACGGATACTTTTATAAGGACTACTGCACTAAAAAGCAATAAATTTCTTTCTTTCTACCCCGTGTTTGTAATTTATGGATTATATTTATGTGTAAAAGCGTGGGGCGCTTTATCTGAATAACAGCTAACATTTCTGTCAAATATCAAGAACGCTAAGTATTTTTATTCACATGACACTTGATGATACCATTACTCTCTATTAGATATTTTGTGATTGTCGCCAGTCCTTGATACGTGGGGCGCACTAAAAGTTTCCGGAATGAATAAGAAAAAAATACTATTAAAGGTCAAACATGAATTTATTGTTTCTCAAAATATTATCACTTTGCGTAAATGCACTTTTTCATGCGATTAAACCAATTTTGAAAACTTTTGTGCCACTCCTCTGTGGTGGGTGACCTCAGAAACGTGTTTTTCATACTCTTCGACAGCCTCTTCTGGTGACGAAAATCGTTGACCGCGTAATTGGTTCTTAATTTTTGGGAACAGAAAAAAGTCACAAGTTGCCAGGTCGGGGCTGTATGCAGAATGGGAAAAATACGTTTGTTTGTCTGGCCTTGTGGGAACTAGCATGCTTGAGGTGCAAGATGATACGGCGTTTCCGGTTATTTTTACGGAGTTCGATAATTTCCAGCAAACTAATGGTCGTGTACCAGTCACTATTCACGGTACGACGATTCTCTAAAGCAAAAGTATCAAAGTGTCCAGTTTCATTAAAAAAGAAGCAATCATCCGCAATGTTGCCATTATGACAGATAAACGTCGCGCGAGTCATTCCGTTGAAGTCATCGATATACTATACCAACTAGATTAGCTGTCACGACCCGAAAAGTGGTCACGAAATAGAGCTACGGAGACGGCTGTCGCTCTATTTCAAATTAGTACGAGCCGACAACAGGATGTATCGAAATTCCTTATTGCGCGTTTATAAACTGTCCAAATAATATAATACTTATCGTAATACTAAAATTGCAGATGGAGATTTTTTTTTCGTTTCGTGTTCTTATTACTACTAGATTAAATAATAAATATAAGTAAGATATCATTATAATAGAGACTGACAAAATTAATGTTGCCGATAGGCGTGTCGCCACTGTCTATACGAAACTGTTAAACTACACGTCATTACCATAATAAAAAAGTTAGTTCTCATTTTTGCCACCAGCACGGATAAGTTTGTAAGTCAGTACACACACAATGGAAACACACCTGTTTTGAACCTTATTTTATAGTGGTTAAGATTTTCTTTTAAATGAGTTCATTTTTGTTTAAGTCAAAACAACTACTTTTTTTCGTATAGCTTTGGCGGTTTTATTGATTTTTCTTTGTCTCCGATGTAAAGGTTTTATGTGCCAACATTACTGCATACAGAATTAGACTTTATTACTACATGTGAAGGCTTCTATTAGTCCGACGTTCCGAATTATTTAAAACTATTTTCTACAATTTCTAGCTACGAGTATAGTTGTGTAAGTATATGTAACCGCGACCACATTTTCGATGTCATTTTGTTCGTGACAGCTAATCTAGTTGGTATAGTATATCGATGGTTGAAGTAGTTGATACGGTTTTTTTTACAGGATGGGATGTTTTTAGTAGAAAAACATATCTATAAAGTTGTTCACGTCTAGAAAATGTTAGAACAATATTTTTTACGATTTTTAACATAATTTATCACAAATTAATGAGTAGGGTAAATGTGGGATAGTTGCCCTAGGGGTATAGTTGTAGAGTCTACAGTCTCTCGAAAGATAAATAAAATAACATGTGATAATCCGCCAAACTAGAGAAATTACAATCGAGGCAACTATACCCCTAGGGCAACTATTCCACATTTACCCTAAATATAATAAAAATAATTTATAATTAGCTATAACGGAATTAGGGATTGCAATCCGGTGTCATTTTCAGTACGGCCGGATCCGGTCGGATCCGGTCGGATCCGACCGGATTGATCAAATCAGGATGATTTTCGCTTTTCGGTTCAAAATGAACTGTTACTAAGTTACAGCAAATAGTGTTAATTGTGTCATCTGCTAGTCGACTTCTATTAGAGCTACAAATATAGCCTGCGGCCAAAAAGGCTTCTACACTTGTCGGCTTTATTGTCAGCAAATAATCATGAATAGCAGAAAAGTATTCTCCTCAAACTCCGTCACTTTCAAATGTAGTCATTTCCGTTTTTAGTACTGTATATTCCTTAGAAATAGATAGGTAACTCCCACGTCAAAACGTGCCCCCCAACACCAGCGCCTGAAGTTGAAACTCTAACTAAAGAGCCTCGGGCATTTTTAATAAAAAAAATAGCTAGAACTTTCTAGTATCCGAAATAAAGCACGCGGACGTTAATAGTATATGCAACTAATAAAGGCATAAAATAAACAAAAAAAAATGATTTCATACGGGCTGGGATTCGAATCCGCGCCCCCAAAGAATTCGTATTAATTTGATCCCAACCTATTTACTGATTGCATAATACTGATCTACTATCTTAGTTTCATTTCTAAAGTAAGCCGAACAGAGAAAAGTTGCAAATCAAGCCGCATGAAGGTGCTACTGGTAGCTTTTTCCATTTCTTCTAAGATACCATGGCCTGGCGCGAGCGAGGCGAATAATACTGAGTAGGTGGTGCGATGCCGATGCAGGATGCGGGGGAGCGGCGCAGTACTGGGGCACAAAACTATATTTTGTGGCTGGGGCGACTCGGTGCCGAACGACTCGCACGCATGAACACTACGCGCAACGCATTTAAAGTACCTACTCATGCTACAGCTCTATTATTTTGCCAAAACATGCTAAAACCGGATCCGGTATATATCCGGGTACCGGATCCGGTGAACGTTAAATGGTGCCGGATCCGGCAAATTACCGGATCCGGTTTTCCGGATTGCAATCCCTAAACGGAATGCACCTCAAATTGACAAAAAAAAGTTAATGTCAATATAATAAAAATACTAAATTCACGAAAATTAAATTAGACAAAGCTGTATGAACCTTAGTTCTTACTGAGTAGTCTGAGGCTGTATGGTACTAGACTAGTACCATTGCCTATCTTTCGGCGAAGTAAAATTAAAACAAAAATACCATGTTTACGATTTTGTTTTAGTATGGCGGAAAGGTTATTTAAACAAAGAGAAGTTTTATTGTTTTCGTCGATCGTAGTATCTGTAGTCTGTGTTGTTGATTGTTTGTTTGGTAATAAATTAAGTTATAATAAACTGCGAGGACTTCGTAGTGTAGTTATACTTTAAATACCGGTCAAGTGCGAGTCGGACTCGCGCACCGAGGGTGCCATACCATCTTTGGACGTATTAAAGTAATTTTACTATTCATGTAGCAAAAAAAAACCAAACCGCATAACTAAGTTTGTTTGACGAGTTTTTTTTAGGATTACTAAAAAACTGTACTACTTAGATAGATCATTTTATTTTTCCTGTAAAATATAGATAGACATGCATTATCCATAATTACTTCAGATTTTTCCCTCCACAAACTTCGGACATAAGGGGAGGGGAAGAACGGTATTTTTTTTGACATTTTTGGTTATCAGCCAAAAACTACGTCACATAATCCAAAATAAAAATCTGTTTTGAGATGTGCAAATGAAGCCCTTTCATATGATACCCCACTCGAAATAGTAGTCCCACTTTAAAATTTTGATGACCTATTTCGACCCCCATTATAAAAAAAGTAAAAGAAAAAATATATTTTTTTTATTTGCGATGAGGTTGGGTAAGATCTTAAACTATTCCAAGTTTCAAATCGATAGCATCAGTGGTTCCTGAAATATATAGGTGTGACAGACAGACAGACAGACAGACAGACGAAGTCAGACCATAAGGGTTCCTTTTTTACCTTTTAGGTATGGAACCCTAAAAACGATCCAATGTTATTTTGAATAAAATTATCTAGGAGTACTGTACTCATCTTAAAATTATAATCATTAAAGTTTGACATTTGTTGTGATTCGAACTTGAGAAGACGATTCGAATAGTCTTGACCAGTCGAAGCAGTTCGAGCGGTAAGCGTAAGAAACATGTTGGGCTCGACATGTCGAGAATACAACAACTTGATTTTTAGTTGTCAATAGTTCGAATTCGAATATTTGTTCGATTCCGTTATTGATTCGAAGGCGCGACAATCGCCTCCCATGGTCTAAAGGTAGTCCAGCTCCACAGATTGTAGCTAATCCCAGATTGACACGCAATTTGACGCAACAAGGTGATTCTGTGTTTATGGTGGGATTGGAAGGGTATCGTTCATTATCAGCTTTTACCGCCGCGCCGGGCAAAACGGCGGCAACTAATGAGACTTAAGGGGTAACAACGGTGAAATTCCAAAAAGAGCCCAAGTTTAGAGACTGAAATGGATCAATCCGTTATTGCATTGGCTATGAAAAATATATACAACGTACTTATGTACCTACCTCAGATCTTCGCCAAAAAATTGGTTTGTTTAGATATTAGATTAAATATAACGTTTTCATGAAATATGAATTTAAAAATGTACTACGTCGGATATGACTTTGGTTACATACAGTTCAGTATCCGCTCATCGGATAGACGTCAAACTTGGACATTAAAAAGCATTAAGCTATTCTACAATTTGTATTGATTATATTCCCTAGCCGAACCGCGCAGCTCCGCACAAGCTCTTTTTACGTTAACTAAATTTTTAATAGAATACATTGACGTTGAATACATAACCTCCGTTTTTAAAGTCGGTTAAAAACTGGGACCCACTTTTTATTTGCCCTCCTAAGCACGGAGACGCTTTATGCAAATGGCATTAAACAGTCACCTATCTATGTCACCTACCTTGTCTAACGTTGCTTAACCAGGAAACCGTGCTGAATTACGGAATAAAAAGTATCCTATGTCCTCGTAGTATTATCATGCCAAGTTGAATCCATTCAATAGTTTTGGCGTGATGCGCAACCATGATACAGACAGACAAAAATGAAAAAAAAAAAACAATATAGATATAGAAGATAGATTTCATACATATTTTACAAGAAATTACCATAAGAGCCCGGTTCGGGATGCATTTGCCCTCGTTTTTGGTCGGGGGTTAAAAAAGTCATGCTTGTGCCGTGTATATGAATGTGGTTTAAAGCTAACATGTTTATAGCAGAAGTACCAGCAGGCAATACCGAAATAGCTAATACCGAAAATGACGTTTCTATTCTATGTCGATAACTACGTCATACTCCAAATCGAACTGTCAAGATTACGAAGTCTTGGCGAATCGTGCTAAGCCTGCAGGGAAGCATAGGACACGAGGAGGCCTCACGTCTTGTACCATCCGGTTTAGTTTGTTTTAACGGCTGGTTTTATTTCTTACTCTTAATAGAGGAGAGGCCTTTGGGGGTACCACAGATGGTAAGCTCCTTCTTGTGACATATGCTTCTCTAGTTCTGTTGGTACTGGTATAAATGTACTCCACCTTCAAACCATATTCCTTCTGGATATTTATCCAGGTTGAGGCTGATATTCTTAATGATGAAGATGGCATTGTATCTTGTGCTTCCCTGATACTCTTCTGCTATAAACGTGCACGGCGCAAGACATTGTTTTACTACCCTTTAGTACTTTGGTTAACACAAGTGGTGACATTCTTTATGTTCAGTAGGGCAAGTATTTACGAAGTTATACAGTAAGTCAATGGGCTGAATAGATTTTCATCAAACATATCTAAGAACAAGCATTCAAAGAACAAATGCATAGTAGAGTAGTCACAACGGATCTGTGTCTGAAGTTGGCTGCAAGACGCTGCGCAACAGCTATTTTTGTATTTCTGTTTTCATAACTCACGACTGCACTTCCGCAATGGTTCGTCAAACCTAACTTCAGAGACACAAAGATCCGCTATGAGAGCTGTAAGTCCTCTCGTTTGGGAGTTACGATGCCAACGACAGACACACATCACGCCTTTTTGCGTTCGAGTTAAAAATAAAACGGAACTTGCATAAAATAATAAGTAATTAATAAGAGTTTAATGTACTAGACGGTAGTGTTCAAAACCAACTGATTACGAAATAAATAATTTACTGTATTTTCGCTATTTTATCGAAGATGTCAACAGGTGGTCTGGTGGTACGAGTTCCGATAGTTTACGAGCTCGATCAAACTGACAGTTCTTTCCCGTACATTTTACTAGTTATTGATAGTTACCCCGCTAGGGGCGCTGGTGTGAAATGTATGGAGAAAACTGACAGTTTGATCGAGCTCGTAAACTATCGGAACTCGTATTAGACCCCCAGACGTGCAAAGGAAATGGTCGTCTAGCTAAACCGATGAAGTTCGATTTAATTGAAGGTCAATATTAGCGTAGCAGTCATCATCATGTAATATGGACGCTATGCCCGCACACCACCAAAGTGTACATAATACATTATTACTTATTGCATGGGTGCATCTATTATCAGACGCCAGGATACAAAGGGAATAAAAGCATGTAAACAACATGCAAAACAGATCTGTTTTGAGTAACTCCTGGCACTGATGTTTTATGCAATGATGGTTTGTTTTTCAGGGAACCTGGACGTAGGTATACCTTATAATTGAATAAATTATTGACAGGAAAAATGCATTTCAAGTGAAAATTTTCCACAAATAACCCATGCCGACGCATCTTGCAAATGGCGTGATACGCATCGGTGGTACCTTATACATTTATGTATTTTATGTTATTGTCAATACAATGAAGATTATTGACAAATCCCTACCACGACAAAAGTTGTGGCTACCGCGCGCGCTAAGTACCCGATAGCACTATTATTGTCTGGTTTGTAATCATCTTAAGACATTAGATATTAAGTCTTTGTGTCCGGTAATTTCACCAGCTACAGTGCCCTTCATGCCGGAACACAACAATGCTTACACACTGCTGCTTGGCGGCAGAATATCAGACACTGCGGTGGTACCTACCTGGACGGTTCCTTGCACAAGGAACCACCACCTAGTAACTACTCAAATACTATAACTACTCAAATTTGTTGTCCCCCGCAGGATTCAAACCCGCGACCTCCGGTTTACAAAGCAAACGATTTTCCACTGCGCCACGGAGGCTATAATATATACAGTGACACATTGGAAGCTACAATGTATGTATGTTAGAACCAGAGCAATGCACCTCCTGTTTTATGCTACCCTAGTACTTCCAACCCAGATACCAAGTAAACGATAACAAAATAAAAGAAAATAATAAAATATTATTGAAATCGAATTAATTTATTTCTGGTAGTACCACGGAGTTGTCCGTGGTACCACGGACAAAAATAATTGTCCGTGGTGCCACTGGTGGTACCACGGACAACAAACGCTTGCTATAATCCCCACGTTTGGCAGGCGGCTTGGAGATCGCAGTATAGGTGGTAGGTAATCCAATAGAAAGACGCTGCTTGTCCGTCTTCTTGTTTTCCCTTAGTCACCTGTTACGAATACCCAACGGTAGGAGATGGATAGTTTCTATTCTGACACCCCACGGGTACCAATAATTATTTTTAATATGATTCACTAATAATCTGGCTATTGAAATTTTTAAATACCTGGCCACCGTCACCTTTTTGCCTGTATTGCATATTTATTTTCTTAGATAAAAATAATAACAAAATGAGTTTTATTTTCCATCAACATAGATAAAACTTAATTACTTACTAATAATAAAAGAAAAAGACAAGCCCGCAAAGTTTCTTGCCAGATCTTCTACATTGAGGCCGCGTTATGATCCAGTAGTAGCTTTTACAGAAAAATATAACAATACGAAAGTGGTAATTTTACCCTATTTGAAATAAATTATAACTTTCATTTACATACTACATTAAACATACTAACAAAATATATTGATTCAAAACATTAAAGTACTGAAACGCTGCATTAAAAATGGTTTCGATGACATTGTCTAAATATCGATATGCGTATCCTTGCATGGACACCACTAACTTTTATTTTTTAAATCTAAAAGTGTGTTCAACCTTTCTAAATGACGCATTAAGAAATATATAGGTGTCCTTGTTTGTCTTGATGCATGTCCTATATGGGGAAAGAGGATGGATACTAAGTGGTTGGTTTCGAATTCCTAGAACCACTCCATTTTATTCCTTCCTCCAAGTATTTACCGGATACAACCCTTGCTACGTTATGCAAGAATAATTGCGAGCCAATAGTAGTGCGGCCACACCCCTCGGCCCAGCATTGCACATGCACCCACCCCGCCTCTTCGCGCCTGCCAGTCCTGCCTGCGGCCTGCCACAGTGCGTGCAACTCGTATAGCTATCCAAGCATGCATGTAAAAACACTTACCCCGCCATTTTTCAATTATTTTTCTATTCGCCAAAATGAGTGAATCTATTCGAAAAGAGTTTAAAAAACTAAAAATACACGGATACTTTTATAAGGACTACTGCACTAAAAAGCAATAAATTTCTTTCTTTCTACCCCGTGTTTGTAATTTATGGATTATATTTATGTGTAAAAGCGTGGGGCGCTTTATCTGAATAACAGCTAACATTTCTGTCAAATATCAAGAACGCTAAGTATTTTTATTCACATGACACTTGATGATACCATTACTCTCTATTAGATATTTTGTGATTGTCGCCAGTCCTTGATACGTGGGGCGCACTAAAAGTTTCCGGAATGAATAAGAAAAAAATACTATTAAAGGTCAAACATGAATTTATTGTTTCTCAAAATATTATCACTTTGCGTAAATGCACTTTTTCATGCGATTAAACCAATTTTGAAAACTTTTGTGCCACTCCTCTGTGGTGGGTGACCTCAGAAACGTGTTTTTCATACTCTTCGACAGCCTCTTCTGGTGACGAAAATCGTTGACCGCGTAATTGGTTCTTAATTTTTGGGAACAGAAAAAAGTCACAAGTTGCCAGGTCGGGGCTGTATGCAGAATGGGAAAAATACGTTTGTTTGTCTGGCCTTGTGGGAACTAGCATGCTTGAGGTGCAAGATGATACGGCGTTTCCGGTTATTTTTACGGAGTTCGATAATTTCCAGCAAACTAATGGTCGTGTACCAGTCACTATTCACGGTACGACGATTCTCTAAAGCAAAAGTATCAAAGTGTCCAGTTTCATTAAAAAAGAAGCAATCATCCGCAATGTTGCCATTATGACAGATAAACGTCGCGCGAGTCATTCCGTTGAAGTCATCGATATACTATACCAACTAGATTAGCTGTCACGACCCGAAAAGTGGTCACGAAATAGAGCTACGGAGACGGCTGTCGCTCTATTTCAAATTAGTACGAGCCGACAACAGGATGTATCGAAATTCCTTATTGCGCGTTTATAAACTGTCCAAATAATATAATACTTATCGTAATACTAAAATTGCAGATGGAGATTTTTTTTCGTTTCGTGTTCTTATTACTACTAGATTAAATAATAAATATAAGTAAGATATCATTATAATAGAGACTGACAAAATTAATGTTGCCGATAGGCGTGTCGCCACTGTCTATACGAAACTGTTAAACTACACGTCATTACCATAATAAAAAAGTTAGTTCTCATTTTTGCCACCAGCACGGATAAGTTTGTAAGTCAGTACACACACAATGGAAACACACCTGTTTTGAACCTTATTTTATAGTGGTTAAGATTTTCTTTTAAATGAGTTCATTTTTGTTTAAGTCAAAACAACTACTTTTTTTCGTATAGCTTTGGCGGTTTTATTGATTTTTCTTTGTCTCCGATGTAAAGGTTTTATGTGCCAACATTACTGCATACAGAATTAGACATTATTACTACATGTGAAGGCTTCTATTAGTCCGACGTTCCGAATTATTTAAAACTATTTTCTACAATTTCTAGCTACGAGTATAGTTGTGTAAGTATATGTAACCGCGACCACATTTTCGATGTCATTTTGTTCGTGACAGCTAATCTAGTTGGTATAGTATATCGATGGTTGAAGTAGTTGATACGGTTTTTTTTACAGGATGGGATGTTTTTAGTAGAAAAACATATCTATAAAGTTGTTCACGTCTAGAAAATGTTAGAACAATATTGGGCTCAAACATGTTGGGCTCGACATGTCGAGAATACAACAACTTGATTTTTAGTTGTCAATAGTTCGAATTCGAATATTTGTTCGATTCCGTTATTGATTCGAAGGCGCGACAATCGCCTCCCATGGTCTAAAGGTAGTCCAGCTCCACAGATTGTAGCTAATCCCAGATTGACACGCAATTTGACGCAACAAGGTGATTCTGTGTTTATGGTGGGATTGGAAGGGTATCGTTCATTATCAGCTTTTACCGCCGCGCCGGGCAAAACGGCGGCAACTAATGAGACTTAAGGGGTAACAACGGTGAAATTCCAAAAAGAGCCCAAGTTTAGAGACTGAAATGGATCAATCCGTTATTGCATTGGCTATGAAAAATATATACAACGTACTTATGTACCTACCTCAGATCTTCGCCAAAAAATTGGTTTGTTTAGATATTAGATTAAATATAACGTTTTCATGAAATATGAATTTAAAAATGTACTACGTCGGATATGACTTTGGTTACATACAGTTCAGTATCCGCTCATCGGATAGACGTCAAACTTGGACATTAAAAAGCATTAAGCTATTCTACAATTTGTATTGATTATATTCCCTAGCCGAACCGCGCAGCTCCGCACAAGCTCTTTTTACGTTAACTAAATTTTTAATAGAATACATTGACTTTGAATACATAACCTCCGTTTTTAAAGTCGGTTAAAAACTGGGACCCACTTTTTATTTGCCCTCCTAAGCACGGAGACGCTTTATGCAAATGGCATTAAACAGTCACCTATCTATGTCACCTACCTTGTCTAACGTTGCTTAACCAGGAAACCGTGCTGAATTACGGAATAAAAAGTATCCTATGTCCTCGTAGTATTATCATGCCAAGTTGAATCCATTCAATAGTTTTGGCGTGATGCGCAACCATGATACAGACAGACAAAAATGAAAAAAAAAACAATATAGATATAGAAGATAGATTTCATACATATTTTACAAGAAATTACCATAAGAGCCCGGTTCGGGATGCATTTGCCCTCGTTTTTGGTCGGGGGTTAAAAAAGTCATGCTTGTGCCGTGTATATGAATGTGGTTTAAAGCTAACATGTTTATAGCAGAAGTACCAGCAGGCAATACCGAAATAGCTAATACCGAAAATGACGTTTCTATTCTATGTCGATAACTACGTCATACTCCAAATCGAACTGTCAAGATTACGAAGTCTTGGCGAATCGTGCTAAGCCTGCAGGGAAGCATAGGACACGAGGAGGCCTCACGTCTTGTACCATCCGGTTTAGTTTGTTTTAACGGCTGGTTTTATTTCTTACTCTTAATAGAGGAGAGGCCTTTGGGGGTACCACAGATGGTAAGCTCCTTCTTGTGACATATGCTTCTCTAGTTCTGTTGGTACTGGTATAAATGTACTCCACCTTCAAACCATATTCCTTCTGGATATTTATCCAGGTTGAGGCTGATATTCTTAATGATGAAGATGGCATTGTATCTTGTGCTTCCCTGATACTCTTCTGCTATAAACGTGCACGGCGCAAGACATTGTTTTACTACCCTTTAGTACTTTGGTTAACACAAGTGGTGACATTCTTTATGTTCAGTAGGGCAAGTATTTACGAAGTTATACAGTAAGTCAATGGGCTGAATAGATTTTCATCAAACATATCTAAGAACAAGCATTCAAAGAACAAATGCATAGTAGAGTAGTCACAACGGATCTGTGTCTGAAGTTGGCTGCAAGACGCTGCGCAACAGCTATTTTTGTATTTCTGTTTTCATAACTCACGACTGCACTTCCGCAATGGTTCGTCAAACCTAACTTCAGAGACACAAAGATCCGCTATGAGAGCTGTAAGTCCTCTCGTTTGGGAGTTACGATGCCAACGACAGACACACATCACGCCTTTTTGCGTTCGAGTTAAAAATAAAACGGAACTTGCATAAAATAATAAGTAATTAATAAGAGTTTAATGTACTAGACGGTAGTGTTCAAAACCAACTGATTACGAAATAAATAATTTACTGTATTTTCGCTATTTTATCGAAGATGTCAACAGGTGGTCTGGTGGTACGAGTTCCGATAGTTTACGAGCTCGATCAAACTGACAGTTCTTTCCCGTACATTTTACTAGTTATTGATAGTTACCCCGCTAGGGGCGCTGGTGTGAAATGTATGGAGAAAACTGACAGTTTGATCGAGCTCGTAAACTATCGGAACTCGTATTAGACCCCCAGACGTGCAAAGGAAATGGTCGTCTAGCTAAACCGATGAAGTTCGATTTAATTGAAGGTCAATATTAGCGTAGCAGTCATCATCATGTAATATGGACGCTATGCCCGCACACCACCAAAGTGTACATAATACATTATTACTTATTGCATGGGTGCATCTATTATCAGACGCCAGGATACAAAGGGAATAAAAGCATGTAAACAACATGCAAAACAGATCTGTTTTGAGTAACTCCTGGCACTGATGTTTTATGCAATGATGGTTTGTTTTTCAGGGAACCTGGACGTAGGTATACCTTATAATTGAATAAATTATTGACAGGAAAAATGCATTTCAAGTGAAAATTTTCCACAAATAACCCATGCCGACGCATCTTGCAAATGGCGTGATACGCATCGGTGGTACCTTATACATTTATGTATTTTATGTTATTGTCAATACAATGAAGATTATTGACAAATCCCTACCACGACAAAAGTTGTGGCTACCGCGCGCGCTAAGTACCCGATAGCACTATTATTGTCTGGTTTGTAATCATCTTATTGTTACAATGTAGACAGCGTATTAATTTCGAATTTACAAACACCGAAGACAAGTATTATCTAAAATAGGCTCGGGAGCGTTCCCGAGCCTATTTTAGATAATACTTGTCACATATAAACATATACCAATCAATAATTCGTAAGGTGCGTATGTTGCACATATTTTTGCTATAAAAAGCAATGATATATATTAGGTACGGGTTACCTTACGAATTATTGATTGGTATATGTTTATATGACCGAATTTACAATGGCATAAGTAATTTTAAGATAGCAGATTTTTTGGCATTTTTTTTATTCAACATAAAGCTAGTGCTTGACTGCAGACCCACCTGATGGAATGTGGTGGCGACAAGCACACTAGCTTATTAAAAGCCTATAATCGGGCGGGAAAACCGACGCAGGCAAAATTTACAGGTAGTAGTATCTTTGAGACGGGGCAGTAAGGGCAGGTACCTTATCCGTTAGTTACAGAAAAACGTTCATAGAAGACCATCCATAAAAGATTTTGGAAAAAATGTATAGTCAGCGAAAAAGTTGCTGAAATACCAAAAAAATCTTTTTAACTACAATCGATCCTATTTCATTTAGGGAGCACAAGACTATATACCACCATTTAAGGTATGAGTCCTAAAAATTATAGAAATGAACAAAACTGTTTTACCATACATTTTGTAAAAACCAATGATATTTAATATTTTAGTGCAAAAAAAAAATATTTTAATGCAAAATATTTGTCTATTTTGTCCCAACAAAGTATGAAAATCATTTTAAGGCTGCCTGTCCACCGAAGCGGAGCGAGGTAGTGGAGCGGAGAAACGGAGAAATATAAACCAATAAGATTCAATAAGATTTTGGAGCGGAGGTTTTGTGCCCCTCCTTTTTTGAAGTAGGTTAAAAATATACGATAACAGAACGTAACGAGTTGGAATTATTTACGAAATACTTCAAATGACGTAAATACTGTGATGGAATATAATTACAAAAGGCGGCTGAGGGCTAATCCAGCTGCAGCCGCCTGTACGAGGCCACGCGTCGCTCGCGTGCCACCCGCGTCGCCCCTTGTGCTGCTGCGATGTTTCTGAAAGCGTACCAAAACTTTCTTCTTTCGCAAACCCGTTGAGCCCTTTTTATGACTGCACTACACAAAAGTCTCGTTTATTTATAGTAATTGCAATGCACGCGGTGTCCACGAGCCCGTACAATATTATTTTCCCTTTAACTAGTTATCCGTAAGGGATGACCGATCCATTAAATTTTTTATCATGACCCGTCGTCTATTGACTCACGTACACGTAGCGATACCGGTAAGAATAAAAATGAACCCCACCAAGTTTTGAAAGTATTGACTGGTTTAATGTGTCCGGGAATCGCTCTCTGAAGAATTGTAAAAAATATGATTAGATTATGATACCCGGGCGCGGGTTATAACTGTATTTTTTTTACATGTACAAAAAAATTATGACGATCAGAATATAATCGTTTTTCTTTAATAAATAGTATTTTAGATATTTATGATTTTTAAATACTTCCGGTTTTAAAGGCGGCGACTGACATGAGGCATTTGTGCGATGTGAGCACGTTTCAAGCAGTGAGCTAGCACTGGTTCCAGTTCCAAGTCGAATTTTCGGCATGTCAATACAACGAGCCGAGCAGCTCGATGACGAGTGTCGAACACACGGCGCGCTCCAACCGGCTGTCGGTTTTGGTCTGGGTTTTATATCTATTTGAGTGTATTTACTAAAGTATTAGTGCGAGGACCGCTAGGTAATCCTTTCATGTGTAATGGTTCAATAGTAAAAAAAAAAACATTTGTACTGTATTCTATAGTAATTCGTCAATAAATTGATAATTTCTTTAAAATCCTATGATTTATCTTTTCTCAAGATATTTTCCACTATCGCTTTTAATGAATAGCTACCATGCATTTTTTTCTACACTAAAAACCTGATATTTTGCGCCTTACACAAAATTCAGAAGAATCAGTCTGTGGCGTGATTTGTTGTTTCTCTCCATAAAATTAGGACGCCAAATCAAGTGGTTTTTTTTTCAGCAGCCCAATTTAATAATATGCAACTACAACTATCGCATCCAGGAATACATTTTCATCAAGAATTGTTACCGAGATTAGAAAATATTGAAAACGCTCGTTTTACAGCTTCATTGATTGGTCTCTTGTTCTCTGACAGAATAATTTCACCAAAAACACAGCAAAATTTATTTGAGCTTAATCTATACTTATATCCATCGATATACTATCTAAAAGGATATCGATGCTTATTATCATAAGGACACTTTAAAACAAATTTAAGTGTTTAAATAGTATCTTAACACAAAAATAGCGACTGATAAAATCTTTAGACAGATGGACTGCATTTCAACTGCACTCCGACCAATGAGGTATTATGTAAATTTGCTATACTAAAGGTTATAAGTAATTTTATATCAACATCAATACAGATAATCGTGTATATCGTGTAATAATCACACAACATATCGATATCGATTTTAACATAACTTTTTCTTCTTTACACATAAACACTTCTTCACTCACACATAGGTTTTTCTTTTTTGGTTTCATCTTTTAACGGACTTTGTATGCCTATTAGTAGGTACCTAAAACAGTGCTTATTATATTCCGCCAATCATACTGTGTAAAAATATAACAGAAAGCAAAATAGTTTACTGTAATTTATGCATTCCAGTTTCGATAATGTTGTGATTCCACCAAGTAGGACCGCGCGAGTTCAACGCCCACCGTGGCTGCGCTCTAAATTAGGGCTCATACACATAAACACGATACGACGTCGCCGCGTCGCGTCGTCGTGCCACGGCGTGGCATCGTTTCACGATGCGACATCGTGTCGTAATAAAATCTTTTTAAAAAAAAATTGAACCGACTTCAATATCACTGAAAAGTATAAAATAATTTAAATATTATTGAAGTTGGTGTTAGCGTACCTGCTGTGTATATTTGGCACCAACTTCAATAATATTTAAATTATTTTATACTTTTCAGTGATATTGAAGTCGGTTCAATTTTTTTTTAAAAAGATTTTATTTTAAACTTTTTAGTGATATTTTCATATATAAAGATTGAACCATCGAAAACCGTAAAATTATCTAGGTAGGTTATGATCACATTATCGTCTACATAGTTTTACATAATTCATGTTTCTTCAGAAAATAATATCCGGTCGTAATGAAATTTGCATGGAAACATCATAGTAGTTTACTCTCTCGAATAAAAAAAGAATCATCGAAATCGGTTCATAATTGTCAGAGCAATGTAATGGAGAACATCAGTTTTATGGTTTTTACCAGATAAATTCCTCCACATCGTTCATGGTCCTCCAGGAAGTTCTTATCCGGTTGTAATAAAATTCATACAGATTCAATACAGTGGTTTCTTCTTTCGAATAAAAAAAGAATCATTGAAATTGGTAAATATTTGCCAGAGTTATGACCATTTTTGTCCGACCGAGTGAGTCCGAGCGACTAAAACGTCATCTATATAGGCTTTCTTGCAGCTCTCAGTGCGCAGTCACCAATCTTGTTTTTTCAGGAACTACTTATTACTAAGCAATAATTTTTTTATGGGACCCAATCAATGGATTGAAGAATGGATGGAAGAAAGATTTTTTCAAATCGGTTAATAATTGCCAGAGTTATGCGCGAACATACATAAAAAAAATATATATATATACAGACGAATTGAGAACCTCCTCCTTTTTTGAAGTCGGTTAAAAATAACCGACGAGGATTGATTCATTGTGAAAGCTTGAAAAGTAATTTCACTTACAGAAAAATTGAGAGGATAAGCTACGGAAGCTAATCAAAGCACGCGAGCGAGCACTCCCCGCGTACCTACCTACTTATTGAGTTAGCGTACCACTGGTCAGTTTCCTTACTCGTCTTCACTAACTCACCAGTTTACTCATTAGACAGTTTCGGTAGGTTGACAATTTCACTAGGCATTTTCCTGATTCTTTAGTTTCCTCCTTTGCTAGTTTTGCCAGGATGTCTAGTATAGGAGTGCTTGTCATTTTCGCCAATCGAACGGTTTACCTATTCGTCAGTTACGCTGAGGGTACGCTGGGTAGATAGGTTTGCCAGTTTGCTGTTTTCGTAATCCTTCAGTTTCCTCGTTCATTAGTTTTACTAGACTGTCAGTTTTGTTAATTCGTAAGACCTCATGTACTCTCGCCGTCACGACGGTGTATCACCTTTAGGATGATAATCACTTGCACGAGCGTAAGCGCACGTAACGTTGTTCAATCGATTTTGGTTGACAAACGGTACAGCGTTCATGACTACGATAGTACAACGTAAAGCAATAAATTAATATGACTATGACATCTATAATGTCAAATGTTAAATTAAAGGTAAAAAAAACCTAAAGCTATGAATTCAACAATATATATTTATGTTTCCGTCAAGCGAAATAATAACGCAAAGAAACTAACAGTAAACGGCTAAAAATTGGTAAGGCAAACGCTGAAATTGGTTTTCTGTACTTATGTAATCGGGTAATAACTTAACAAGGAATGTCATAAGTATTTTACATTAATATATGACATGACACCATGGAGTAGTAAAACACAATCTAAACTAACTGACGAATGAGAAAACTTGCGAACATGGAAAGTAATGGGTTAGGAACATGACCAAATAGCAAAACTGTAGGGGAAATTGACAATTTAGTGAAACTGGCAAATAAGGAAATTGGCGAATTCAGTCTAATGACTAAACTGATGAATTAGTGAAATTAACGAGTAAGGAAACTGACCAGTGGTACGCTAACTCCTAATTCTCTTAATTTTGGAAACTGTAATTGCTTTTCAAGGTTTTACAATGTAATGCTCGTCGAAGGTTTTTATGACATGATGTCACATCGTGAAACGATCACGGCACTGCACCACGCGGCGTTATCGTGTTTATGTGTATGAGCCCTTATACTCGGTGCATGAGGCAATTAAGAGTCGCTCGGCTCCTCGGTCCCGTTCGCGCGGTCCGATTCTTACTCGTAGTGCTCATAGTTACTGTTCCTACGACCTACGTAATGTTATTGTGGACCACGTCGCCAGTCAGTCAGTTTCTAAATATGTACTCGCATAATATTTTATTTTGTGTTATTGCAATGAACTAAACGCAGTATATAAAAGGTTACCTCGACAGGAAAAACTTCTTTGCGATTACAAATGACTTCTGCAATATTAATAAAGCGTTATTTTGTACGTGACTGCGATCATAAGAGAATCATGGATCTATGCTATGAATGTATCTTAGTCGACATCCGAAGTACCTTCTTATAGTAATAGTTTCAGTACTCTATATTTCCCCTACCTATTATATTATTAAACTGCAATTTTATATGTGTACTTATATGTATATTTTGAATCTAAGAAAAAACACCAATTGATTGAAAAGATTCAATAATGTAACCATAGTTCGAGATAATCTGTGGTTCGAGGCACTTCATTAATTTTGCTCGTGATTCATATTTTGCCTCATCAACAGCGTGACCACTTTGGTAGATTTCTAGTTTTTCAGTAGATTATGAGCTTAAATTATGACAATTTAGTAGGTCAAAATGCTTTAGTAGAAAATAGTACTTTGAGGGATTTCCCGTAAAATCGAAGTGTAAGTATAGTTTATAGCAAAATGCTGCACTTGTATAACAACAAAATCGTCAGAGCGGTGGTAGTTCGGATAGGGGCTTCGTAGTATTCTATAGTCTAACAAAGGGTTAGGGACATAGGCTGTTTAAAATCTGCGGGTAAGAAAACCTCAAAAATTGATTTATTAGATAGATCCACCGTAACTCCTCGATAGCGATGGTGACAAAATTATAATATGATAACAAATAACAATGTGACGATTGATAACGATAGGCATGGCATGCTCTTTGGTGAAAAGTAGGATTTTAGTTAGTATAATTTGGGGCTATTTATAGTACAATCACTGACAATGATGCGCACGCTGCTCATCAAGTCATTACACTGGTCATTACATTAAACGATATGATCTAAGATTAAACGTAAGTAGTCAGCGGCCAGCGGTGTCGACCCCCTCTACCTACCACAAACGTTGTTAAATTTTAACCTTAGACTATAGAATACTATTCTTCTGTAATGATCGAAGATTTTAACCTACTAGGTACCACAGAATACATATAGTACTACTAACTACCAACCAGCTTAACCTACTAGGTACCACAGAATACATATAGTACTACTAACTACCAACCAGCGGACGAAACAAACACAAACACCAGCAACCAATGTTGCCAGCAACTAACGTACAATTGTAGGTACATACTTACATAAAATTAGGTTGACGGGCAGTTACAGTTAGTAATGCAGAATGAATATCTTACCAGATATTTTTGGTTTATTAACATGAATCTGAATATCCATGGAATATCCTTAGAAAATAAGGTTAATGACTCGAATTATCACGTAGGAATAAGAGCAACAACTTAAGTAAGTATACATAACTCGTTTATACTTGCATAATATTGTTTTGTGGAGAATATCAGAAGCTCTTACCTGTCTTCGTAAGTGGGAGAGGCATTACCAGAAGCCCCTTGGGATATGTCGCCTTCCATGTTTGGTATTAATGCTAGTGATGAGTAAACTCCGGTCTCGTGCAGCTGTGCGAAAAGTGTGCACACGGAATGACCCGGTGCGCGCGTGCGTATCGCGACTAGCTAGTAAAATACTAAACAAACTAAAGCGACGTCCGTCGAGTGCGAGCGAACCAGGCGCGCGCGAACGTCCGTCGTCGGTCGGTCGGCCGGCGGCGTGCCGCGCCGCGCGGCGCGTCGCGCGGGGCAACCGCTGAGCGGGCGGAGCCAGGGGGGCTCCGCGCCCGCGCTCCCGCCCCAACTCATAGCGCCGGCCTGCTTGCCAGGGCTGCCAGATTAGGTGATTTATCGCCATTTAGGCTACCTTAGGGGGTCAAATGGCGACCAAAAAATCCAATCTACCAGTAGCCATTTTAGCCTAGAAAAAAGGGAACAGGTGCTTCAGGATTTCCCCAAATTTATTAAATAATTTCTTGTTAATTGTATGCTTTGACGAACCTGACTATGCACGCCCTTTCCTCACTGAGGAAAGAAGTCTGAGGAATCCTCAGATTCTGTCCATGCTTTTTCTATGCAATTCCCTTAAGCTGCCAGAATGAGACGTCATGAATCAAGGGCCTGTCTACTCCCCCGTCGAGTTAATTTCACCTTGCGGTGAACACGTTGTAGACTAGCGAGGTGATCCTGTGTCCATTAGCAAGAAAAAAACTGGATCCACAGATCCAAAACCAGCGAGCTAGGTGCAAAATTCCGGAATAGTTCGAAAAAGCGAGCAAAGCGGAAAATTTTAGAGGTTTCTGAATACAGGGGCTTGTGTCAATATAAGTTACTCATACCAACTCGCTGTATGAGTCATACAGCAAAAAAAACTTAGTAAGTGAAAAAAAACCTAGTAACCATCTGTCATACAGCATGAACGTGTTCTCTTTTTATTGGGCTGAATATAGGCTACTTAACTCAAAATCAGGCGATTTAGCCTACTCGGTAGGCAAAATTAGGCGAATTGAGTTAGCTGATATCTGGCAACCCTGTTGCTTGCCCGTTGCCACGGTAACGCCGGTGTCGCTGGGGTGCGCACGTGTTACCATGTCATGAAGTCGTACGTATTATGGATGCCTTCCACCAGCAACAAGGTCCTACGGTAGGTACTTATAAAAACAAATTGCAGTTCCAATATGATCGAAGGTTCCATATTTCCAACGCACAATCCATTCGACCACTACCTACCCCTGTTCCTTATTTTCTTGTAGTGAGGACAAATAAATAATAAATAAAATACATTTATTTTATCTCCAAAAGTGGTTAAATACATTCATTCGTAGGCACCCCCGGCTCTAGATCTGGAATTTTAAAGCAACCGACTCCCATCTTTTTTTTTTTTTTGAGATGATAGACGCTGTTGGCCGCAGATGGCCATTACAGCTTCACTGGACAATAGGAGGCGAGCGCTTGAAGCGCTCTAGCCTTTACGGCAGAAGTAGCGACGAGCTCAAGGGCACCTCAGGGAGGCACGGCCTCGGCTTGGGCTGTCGCTTAAGGGCTGAGTTTACCACCGGTTCACAACGCGCCCCCACTGAGAAGAACCGGCAAGAAACTCAGTGGGGTGATGCACATCGTTGAGGTCGCATACGTACGACCCTTCGGCCTCGCCGGCGAGACCGGTGTATGATAGCTAGTGTAGCATACGGTTGTCCGGGAGGGTTCGGCGCATCCCGGTCCAATAGGACCGTCATGGGGTCAGGAGGGTCGACCAGCACGTGCCGTGGTCTGCGGCGCGAGTCAGAAGGACTAGGGGCGTAATCGGCGGCGGCGCGGATTGAACTGTTCGACTCCCATTATTTTTTGTTGACTCCTAGCGAAATAGTCGACGTAGTGTAATGGCCATCTGCGGCCAAAAGCGTCTATCATTCCCAAAAAAAAAAAAGTCGACGTAGTGAAATTACTTACACAGAATTATACATTTTAGTATTATAACTCAATGATTTCAGTTAAAACTACTTCTAAAGAAATATTATTTGTATAGTACATATTTGTTTTTAAACTTATTCCGGATGATTTAATTTAACTCTAAAGGTAGCCATACACGCGCAGGTTTACCTGACAGGTATACCTGTACAGTACCAGTACCTGTACAGTACGTGTACCTGTACAGTTCAACTGCGCAGGTAAACCTGAGCGTGTATGCCGCAAAACTGTGCAGGTTTCCACGCCTGTACAGGCGAGTCAAAAAATATGAATTTTCATATTTTTAACGGCGCAGGTATACCTGTGCAGGCAAAACTGAGCGTGTGTGGCGGTCGCCTGCGCAGGCGTCAGTTGTCCTATAGATGATACTTAATATACTGAGATAGATGCGCAACTCTAGTTTTCATTTTTATAATTGAAGGTCTGTTTGCTAGATGGCGTTGTTTGGCGCGTTATACGTTTTGCTCACTAGATGGCGCTGCATTGGCAATAAATATTTATATTCAACTTATAATTAAGATACCAACGGTACATACATAGCTACTGTTTACAAAATTCATAATATTCCAATAACATAAAAAAATTAAATATTAATGAAAAAACACAAAGATTTCTTAAATGTACTCTGAATATAAACGCATCCACTGTTAAACTTTACTTGCGAGATATAATTACACACTAGCTCCTTCTATCGGCGTTTAGAAAAAACTATATTTTCGGACACCGTAACACAGATGGCAGTAGCTTCTATTTACATTTTAATAACCACCAATGTATGGGAGTTGCACCCCCCTGAGTTGTCCGATGACTGTTAAATAGGAGTGTTCGAAACGGCTGTATATTAAAAACGCGTTATAACGATATGCTACTTATAAAACGCATGTTATTTTTTACGCTTTAATATATCAGTTAGCTTCCTAACGTCGCGTTTGGATTATCGTCGCGCCGTTCGTTAAACGTTTAAATAGCTATGTGGACTTAAGAATAACAATATGTTCGAGCTGCGGCTGCTATTCGAGCGATTAGCGGGCAGTATTTTTTTAGTAAAGAATATTATATTCTAGCCCCACTTCTTCATGTTATTTTACACGTTCGTACCACGTAGATCAATGAAAAAAAAAAGTAGGTAAATTCACTTAACTTTCCTTCGTACTTTTAACAGGCTTAGGACTGTCTGACTAATGTTATTGTATTATATGTATATTAATTATTATTTTATAAACACTTAACTAAAACTAACTTTAATTTACAGTTTTAATACAGTAAACAAACCAACACGATGCTTTATTTGAAAAAAAACACAAATCGGAATCGCTTACAAACACGACAGACGATAATCGCGTACGTAAATAAATACGTCATACAAGGTCAAGCCAGTAAGCCGCACTGATTGATTCAACGAAACGAAAATAAACTAACGAACGTTATTATAATTATGATACGAACAAATAAGATAAATATCGTTGGAAATCATCTAACGTGCAAACGTTAGATATTACTGGAGACTGATTTAAATATAGTTCTTAAGAAGTTGTATTAAAGTATTATTTGGCATGCAACTCGTGACAAAATATTATACGGCAAAGTGAAAATGACCTTGGTCCTTGAGTCGTGGCCCACGATGACGAGTCACGTGCCAATTAATACTCTAAGACAATTACATAAGAACTATATTTGAATCAGTGTCCAGTAATGAAATGAATAAAATAGTTTTTACGATATTTCGTTAGTATCGTCGCCGCGTCGTGGCAGGCGGCTGTGGTCATGCGGCGTGCGTGCAATACCTATGTAATTTAAATAACGCTTGCCTAAGATATCAAATAATAAGCGATTTGATTATTTATAAATAGTGGATTATTATATCAGTTATATAATATAACGAACACTCCTACTGTTAAATGGAAAGGACGCGCGGCACTCTAATACAATATGTCTCGTAAGCGGAATGTAGTAACGGAAGAATTTATAAACATGTACAAGTCGGAGCATTGTTTTTGGCATATTAAGTGTAAAGATTATCACGATAAAATTTAACTAATTTTATTCCTTGACATGATTATGTCACCCTGTAACGATAAAACATTTGTACGCCGGAAACGGTAGAATACTTGGTACCATCTATTATTGTAGCATATAAATATGCTGACAAATAATGATTCTTAATCTTTTAAAAATAAAAAAGTAGCTGCAATTATAATAAATCTTAAGAAAAAAATCATCGAGAAACGTCTTTTCATCTATTGGGGCCTGTTGGTCTAGTGGTCACGCCGGCTGCTACCCAATAGGTAGTGGGTTCGATTCCTGCCAAGTGTCTAGGTGTTATTTATCTATTTATGTATGTATTTACAAGAAAAAGTCATCTAGTTTCCATAGTATAGGCTCTGCCTAATTTGTGATCCGTGTGTGGATTGTCCCAGAATATTATTCGTAGATAATTGCGGTAATAATAATTCGGTTTAAATTTAAATTCCTTCAATAAGTCGACATAAGAGTACTGTTTGCTTTTCACCACTGTTCATGGTGTCATCGTTTAATATCCTTTTCTTTAATAAAACAAACTATTAATCTATTAACGCTACTGCGTCGCGGTCATGCGCCGCTGTCGGGGCCATGGTTTCAACTGAGAGTTTGTGCAGGTTTACCGCTACGTGTATGGTCTCTATGGAGCTCAATTATACCTGTACAGTTTAACTGCACAGGTATACCTGTCAGGTAAACCTGTGCGTGTATGTCTAGCTTAAAGCTAGCCATATATGCGCAGGTATACCTGTACAGTTCAACTGCACAGGTAAACCTGAGCGTGTATGCCACACAACTGTGCAGGTTTCCACACCTGTATAGGCGAGTCAAAAAATAAGAATTTTCATATTTTTAACTGCGCAGGTATACCTGTGTCTAATACAATATGACGTCTCGTAAGCGGAATGTAGTAATGGAAGAATTTAGTCATGTACAAATACAAGTCGGAGCATTGTCTTTGGCATATTAAATGTAAAGATTATCACTATAATTAAAGTATAATTTAAATTTCAATAATTTTATTCCTTGACATCTGAATCACCCTGTAACGATAAAACATTTGTACGCCGCCTGTTGGTCTAGTGGTTAGACACACTGGCTGCTACCCAATAGGTCGTGGGGTCGATTCCCGCCAAGTGTCTAGGTGTTATTTATCTCTTTAGTAGTATTAGTATCAGTCATCTGGTTTCCATAGTACAGACTCTGCCTAATTTGGGATCAGATGACCGTGTGTGGATTGTCCCAGAATATTATTCTTATTATTCGTAGATTAATTGCGGTAATCTTTCGGCATGAATTTCAATTCCTTCAATAAGATGGCATGAAAGCACTGTTTGCGTTTCGCCACTGTTCACGGTGTCTTCATTTAATTTCCTTTTCTTTTATAAAACAAGCAATAAATCTATTAACGCTACTGCGTCGAGGTCATGCGCCGCTGCCGGGGCCATGGCTTCAACTGAGAGTTTGTGCAGGTTTACCGTTACGTGTATGGTCTCTATGGAGCTCAATTATACCTGTACAGTTTATATAAAACTAGCTGACCCGCGCAGCTCCGCCCGCGCTTTTATTACATTTTGCTCCCCTTTTCACCCTCCTCCCTTGATTTATTTCTATCAACATCTCTCTCTAAGAAAAATCTATATGCTCTCTTTCCCCCTCCCGCTTCGGTCCCCGTCACACTCCCCCTCTTCCTCTCACCGCTATCCCCTCTCTGAACCCCCCACTTTCTCTTATCCCACCTTGCTCCCCCTCACTCCCTCCTTGCTCCATCTTAATCACCCTATCAGATTAATAACCTAATTTCTAGACAACGCAGAAAAATAGTGTGTCATTTTTGTAACAGGGAGGGTCACATAAGACCAAGATGTCCTTTATATAAAAAGCGATCAGAGGCTGCAGTTTTGGATGGAAGCAAAGATCACTCTGATTATAAAGCTCTGGCTGCAAATGGATACGAGAAGTCTGAACTAGCTTTGGTTACTTCTGGTGCATGTGCTTCTGATTGGTTAGTTGATTAAGGTTGTACTACACATATGTCTATGCGGAAAGATTGGCTTAGTGATTTTTGTGATTCTACCTAAACTTCAATCAAAGTATTAGCTACTTAATGAAGAAATTTATGCATATGGTTCTGGTAATATGCCAACAGATATTAAGAATAAAATTATACACTATGATATACACACTTTGTTACTTTATTGTTGTGTTAAAATGAACACACAGGAGGTGCATAATCTTGTGCCTTGTCTTGTATTCCAACAAGGAAATTCCAACAGTAATGAAACTGTTACAAATTCTTCGACAAGATATTGATTTCAACGGAGGGAGAGAATCTTTGAGGTAAGAAAAATATTAAGTAATAACCCCTCTTCACTCGATGATGATGATGATGATGAATGACTAAGCTATCGTTTGAGTAATATGATATATATTACTATTTTTTTACAGACTTATCCTTAAGGAGATCGGTTTTGAATATGTTAAATGCCAATCAAAAAGGACCATTTTGATGGAGAGAGAGATGACATAAAACTACAAAGATTCAAGTTTTTGAAGCGTATAAAGGAAAACCGCGAAGCTGAAGAGCATAATAAATTGGATGTGATTTATTTAGATGAGACTTACATTCACGGTTCATGTTCTGTGAACAAGTGCTGGCAAAGCAAAGATATTGCAGGTCCATCTAAAAGTATTTCACTTGGAGCGAGGTGGATCATTGTTAACGCTGGTGGAGAAAATGGCATTGAACCAAATTGTTCTCTGGTGTATAGGTCAAAAAGTGTTCCTACTGACTATCACCACGATATGAATAAGGAGAATTTCACAAAATGGGTGACAGAGAAGCTAATTCCAAATCTGACAAGGCCTTCACTAATTATTATGGATAATGCTAGTTATCATTCCGTAAGGATGAACAAACCGCTCACACAAGCTAATCGTATCGTTGATATAAAATAATGGCTTCGTGCAAACGATGTACATTATGATGATCTTTGGCGTAAATGTCAACTTCTTGAAGTAGTAAAACAAAACGTGTCTACGCCCTTGTATGAGATAGATGAAGTATTAAAATTGCACGGTCACGAAGTTTTAAGACTTCCACCTTATCATTCCACTTTGAATCCCATAGAAATGATTTGGGGTATAATGAAGCAAAAAGTTGCTGATAAAAATGTAAATTATTTTATCAAGCAAGATAGAATAATTAAAATGCTGGAAGAGCGATTTATAGTAAATACCACTTTATCTTCATCATCAGATGAAGTACAAGAAATGCAAGTGGAGTTCTTGGAATCGTTTTCTAGTTCTGAATGAAGTGTGATGTTATTATTATGATTTAAATGAAATATAATAAATTAGCACATAAAGTAATATCAAATTGATTTATTTTGCCTATGTTAAGAACCCGATGTATAACAACAGTTTTCATTCACATACCTAATATACTTCACGTTCATTAATACTAAAGAGATAAATAAAAATCAAACAGTATCAAGACAGTTTAATCCAGTTTCCCTAGTATTGCACACAACAAATTCTTATTTCCCCATTTGCCATGAGATTCTGGTACACCTATACCGTATACCACATTCATACGCTCCGTCAGATGATACAGAAGACTGAGGAGTATAATCAGTCATTATGTCTAGCGTTTGGGGGCTACGAAAAAGCCTTCAATTTAATCGAGACCTGGGCAATATTGCTGTCCCTCCAGCGATGCCATATTGATGCCGTATCGAAGTGTTGAAGTGTTTGTACAGCAACGACCACCATGCCGATCCCACTACAGGACGAGAGTACAAAATCGATCCGATTGAAGAGAGTCGTGAGACAGGGAGACGTTATTTCTCCGAAACTGTTCACGAACGCATTGGAGGACGTTTTCAAGCTCTTGGACTGGTACGGATTCGGCATCAACGTCAATGGCGAATACATCACTCGCCTTCGCTTTGCCGATAGTATAGTAATTACGGCAGAATCGCTCGAGGATCTCAATACGATGCTCAGCGACCTCAGTAGCGTTAACCCAACCGGTGGGTCTTAAAATGAACATGCACAAGACGAAGAATATGTCTAATGTCCATGTTGCATTCATACCGATATTCGTTAGCAACGAAACACTCGAAGTTGTTGATCACTATTTCTACCTTGGATAGATTTAGTGGGTCCAATTTCGGGACCAATTTGTTGACGGGCCTGTTGGTCTAGTGGTTAGTGACCCTGTCTGCAACTCAACAGGTCGTGGGTTCGATTCCCACCAAGTGTCTGGGTGTTTTATCTATATAAGTATGTATTTACAAAAAAAAGTATATATGTATTAGTATCAGTAATCTGGTTTCCATAATACAGGCTCTGCCTAGTTTGGGATCAGATGACTGTGTGTGAATTGTCCCAGGATATTATTATTATTATAATTTCGACAACGAGGCCGGATTAGTTAAAATAATTCATACATGACAAAGAATAGTGGAAGTACGTAACGGGTTTAGATCATTTACGAGTTTTTAATAAAAAAATAATGTTATAATAGCATTTAAAAAGTCATTACCTACTTAACTTTAGATGAGTTTAAGCATGCCACACACATGTACATGCCCCTGTTTGTTTATTATCATTAAAATAATTAATGTACTTAATAAGACTTATTGGGCATGGTGTTGAGATTTGGTCGATATTTGGGTGACGATAAATAGAACATGTCGATTACTAGATCACGATTATTGGATCATGTCGATTACTGGGTGTCGATGTATAGAATTTCCTTGTCGATAACAAGGCCAAAAAGAGCCTAAATCTAATTTGATTTACTGATCTACTTATTGGTATTACACTCGTTGTTACTTTAAGATTATAGAATGAACCCTAAACTTATACCTAGTGCATGAAAGTATCGTATAATATCATAAATAAACTAGAAATTTTAAAATATGTTCATATGCGATGTTCATATTCAGTGTCGATGATTGGGGGTTTTACCTTACGTACCGAAAACTTTTATATAAGATTTCTCATATTGTCCGTTACAACATTACAGAAACCATTTATATGGAAAACTAGCAGTCCCCCGCGACTTCGTTCGCGCAAAGGTAGTTAATGAAGAAATACCGACCACATTCCTAAGAATTGGACTAATACCTACTGATAATGTCCTGTCAAAAGACACTCAACCCGATAACATGTTGCACGACTTGGGAATCAAAATCAGGTCCAAGCGAGCAATGGTCGCACTTGCGCCCATCGTCACTAAGGCAGTCCAAATAAAAATGTAAAATCTAAACATCTATGCTACTTATAAAATTACTGGTCCTGACTGACTGACTGATTCATCAACGTACAGGCCAAATCGCTGGACCTAGAAAGCTGAAATTTGGACAGTAGGTTCTTCTTAAGATGTAAGCATCCACAAAAAAGGGTTTTTGAAAATTCCACTCCTAAAGGGTTAAATGGGGTGGTAAAATAATAGCGGGCGTAGCCACAGGGAGTTGCTAGTTAAATATAAAATATTTTCCCATGAACTTTTAAATGACAATAAACTTGGGAGGGAACTTGAGGTCCAATAGTGAAATTTGTTATAGATATTTTTCCGAATAATAAACTAAAATACACGTAGTTGTCTGTTTAAAGCATCCAACACTATGCCGAATGACACCATAACCCACTCACTATGTTTTTAGGTTTCCATACCTAAAAGGTAAAAAAAGGAATCCTTATGGTGGTACTTTGTCTGTTTGTCACATCTATATATTTCAGGAACTACTGGCGCTATCGATTTGATATTTAGAACAGTTTTAGATCTTCCTTTTTGGATAAGAATACTTATCGCAAATTAAAAGAATATTTTATTTCTTTTACTTTCTTTTTAATGGGTGCCGGTGTCAAAATTTCAAAGAGGCTACTATATCAAGTGGGATATCATATGAAAGGGCTTCATTTGCAAATTTCAAAACAGTTTTTTTTTGGTTTATGTCTCGTGTTTTTTTGGCTTATAACCAAAAATGTCACAAAAATACCACCGTTTCTAAGTAGTACAGTTTATTAGTAATCCTAAAAAAACCTCGTGTAACAAACTTAATTTTGCGGTAGGGTTTTTGTGTTATTTGAGGTATAAGAGGAATAGTAAAATAACATTAATATGTGCGAAGAAGATATAGAACCCTCGGTGCGTGAGTCCGACTCGCACTTGACTGTTTTTTTTTGTTTTTTTTTGGTTCGATTCTGTACCTAGCTTCAACGTCATAACCTAAATTAGTTTTTGTTAAACTCTTTTAAAGGGTTAATTTGGATAAATTTGGTTGGGTTCAGTTCAGTTTTTTACTATCTGAGGTATTAGAAGAATATTAAAAAAAAACATTTATATGTGCAAAGTAGGTATAGAACCCTCGGTGCACGAGTCCGACTCGCACTTGACCGGATTTTTTTTTGGTTCGTTTCGGTACCTAGCTCCGAACCGGAGTATCTTACCTACTAAAACGCCCCGTACCTACTCAATGGACATCTAGGGTAGGGCCCACAACCCAAACGTCCAACCGACAACTCCAAAGTTGCGCGTTATTTGTCCGGGCTTATGGCTGAGGAGCAAGGCGGCAGGTTTTTTTTTTTAGGCGGCAGCTTGACGCGGGTGCGCGCGGTGCAGGATACGCGCTTCAACCGACAACTACAAAGGTTGCCCGTTATTTGTCAGTGTTTGTTCAGCATCCGCAAAGAACGGCTGCGTTGCCCTTGCTCTAGTCCGTTCTCGGGCAAAGCGCTGACGCAGCAAAAACACTGTCGCGAGTTATCGTAACCGGTCGCCGCGATGACCCAGATTTCTACATGTGCCGTGAATCACAACAATATGTGTAAATGGTTTAAGGCGAAGTTATATTTTATTATTTGAATAAAAATGGCTTCGCAAAATACAGTAAGGCTTCAAACGGAAACCGAACATCTTTTATATGAACGTTTCGTTGAGGAACAAGCCGAATGTAAGAAACTGCAAAGTTTAGTAAAAGATTTACATTGCCAAATTGAAGCGCTTCAGCGGCAACTGGAGCACTACCAGGAGAAAAAGAATGTGTCTCCAGCCGAAGATACCACGATTACCGAGAAAGCCTCAGAACAAGTCCAATATGAGACCGATGAAGAGGAGTTAGCAAAGGAAACCGAGTGGATTCGTCAGCAAAGCCGAAAGAAAAGGAAGCTGAACCAATCACTTTCACCACCGCAACAACAAGGAGCCACCTCCAGCGAGATAGAAAAAAAGACACCGAAAGTGAAAAAGGCTCCCCAGCCACCTCCTATAATCGTAGAACAAGTTAAAAATTATCAAAAATTCTATGACTTCCTAACATCGACTGTGTCCAGTGACTCATTTTTAATTAAAATGCGAAACGGGGACAGCGTTAAGGTCAACGCAAATAACGAAGACGCGTATAGAACCATTACTAAGCTACTCTTAGAAAGTGAATGTCACTGGTATTCTTACGAAAATAAGCAAGACAGGCCGGTCAGAGTGATGGCGAAAAATTTGCACTTTTCGTGCGATCCCATCAGGATAACTGAAGACCTGACATCTAAAGGATATAAGGTACAAGATGTTACTAATAAACTAAACTGGAGGACCAAAGAACCTCTTAACATGTTTATGCTTTCATTCGATAAGGGTGAAGACATAAACAAAATTTATACTATTAAGTCAATTCTCGGATGCAGAGTGGACATACAACCGGTCAAAGTATCTAAATTGATACCCCAATGCAAAAGGTGTCAAGCGTACGGGCACACTCAAAGATACTGCTCTAAAGAGCCCAGGTGTGTAAAATGCACAGGCAAGCACCTAACAAAAGACTGCAAAAAACCTGCAGAGACCAAACCAAAATGTGTCCATTGTGGTGAAGCGCACCCTGCTAGCTACCGGGGATGCGTAGTAGCCAAAGAACTTCAGAATTTAAAAAATAAAGTAACAAAAAAGCAGAAGGTCCCTACTCACCAGGCCCCACGCATTAATATAGGCAAAAGGGTTCAGAGCCAACCTGTCACCAAAAATCTGTCCTTTGCTCAGATTACAAAAGGCATTCAGACGCAGGCGCCACGGCCACAGCAAAATCTACAGACACATCTTCATCAAACTTAGATGAAAAATTAAATAAAATCTTGAACGTCATCACATCATTCGACGAAAGGCTCAAGAAACTGGAACATAGCACTAAAGTAGCTATTACTAAACAAAAATGATGGATAACTCTCTAAAAATAATGGCATGGAATGCTAACGGACTACGTCAGAATCAACACGAGTTAAAGTCGTCCTAAACACAGAAAGTATTGATGTGTGCCTTATATCCGAGTCACACTTCACAAGAGAAACCTACATACAAATAAAAGGATATAAAATATACCAGCACTAAATTATTGTATTGAAGTTCGACAGGCCCGTTGGTCTAGTGGTTAGTGACCCTGTCCGCTAACCGATGGGTCGTGGGTTCGATTCCCACCAAGTGTCTGGGTGTTATTTATCTATTTAAGTATGTATTTACAAAAAAAAATGTATATAAGTATTAGTATCAGTTGTCTGGTTTCCATAGTACAGGCTCTGCCTAGTTTGGGATCAGATGACCGTGTGTGGATTGTCCCAAGATATTTATTTATTTATTATTTAATTGTTAACGCGCCCTGGTACATTAGAACAAGCGACCTCCATCGGGACCTCAAAGTGGACTTCGTGGCTAAAGTAATCAAGGACTACGCTGAAGCACATGAACGTCGGCTTCATCACCATGTGAATGTCGAGGCTATCCAGCTCCTCGACAACACGGACATAGTGAGAAGACTGAAAAGGACAAAACCTTTTGAGTTAGTTTAAGTGTTAAATTAGTGCAGTGTAATGCAGTGTAGAACACAATAACAAAGTGTCTTCACCTTAATCGAGACAATAAGAAAAGTGCCATTGGACACATTCTTAATCTAAGTAATTTATTCGTTTAGGTCAAAATAATAGTACTGATTAGCCTTAGGCTAGATTGTAACTTTTATGGTGCTACATCGTGCGAGCAGCATTAAGAGAAAAAAAAAAAAATTGTCCGGGCTTATGGCTGAGGAGCAAGGCGGCAGCTTTTTTTTTAGGCGGCAGCTTTTTATTTTAGGCGGCAGCTTGACGCGGATGCGCGCGGTGCAGGATACGCGCTTCAACCAACAAATCCAAAGGTTGCCCGTTATTTGTCCGGGCTTATGGCTGAGGAGCAAGGCGGCAGCTTTTTTTTTAGGCGGAAGCTTGATGCGGTTGCGCGCGGTGCAGGATACGCGTTCCAACCAACAACTCCAAAGGTTGCACGTTATTTGTCCGGGCTTATGGCTGAGGAGCAAGGCGGCAGCTTTTCTTTAGGCGGCAGCTTGACGCGGGTGCGCGCGGTGCTGGATACGCACGTTTGCGAACACTTGACAGCCTCGTATTGAATTGAAACCTTGCGTGCATTTAGAAACCACACTCGCGCTAACACAGCAGTTAGCATAATAGTGTATAAACAATATAATCTTTTCCCATCACTTTTAAAATCATATCAAATTCAAATTTTAAACATCGATGTCGTATTTAAGTTTTAAAACCCATGATATAAGGCATACCTACCATGTACATCATAAATAAATACCAGTCAAGTGAGAGTTGGACTCGCGCACCGAAGGTTCCATACTATCCTTGGACGTATTAAAGTTATTTTACTATTAATGTAATTAACACCTCAGATATAAAAAAAAAACAAGTCGCAAAACTGAGCTTGTTTGTCGAGGTTTTTTTAGTACTAGCTGACCCGCGCAGCTCCACCCGCGCTTTTATTACATTTTGCTCCCCTTTTCACCCTCCTCCCTTGATTTATTTCTCTCCATCTCTCTCTCTCTCTCTATTATCCCCTCAAGCCCATGTGGTTCCAAAAGGAACAATGCGCGTTTTCTTTTAGGACCCAGCCGGGATTGAAGCCTTATAAGAAAAATGTAATTCTATGCTCTTTCTCTCCTCTCTCTTTCCCCCACCCGCATCGGTCCCCGTCACATTCCCCCTCTTCCTCTCCCCGTTGTCCCCTCTCTGAACCCTATCCCCCCCATCTGTCTCTCCCAACTTGCTCTATCTCACCCCCCCCCACCCCTTGCCAGTGGCGGTCCGAGAGGGGGGGTCGTAGGGGTCATGACCCCCCCAAAATCCCAAAATCTTACACGTCAAATCGACAAATATTACTTCCTTCTTTGAAACGCCGAAACAATTAAATCAAAAATAAAGGTTATCAAAATAATTTTTAAAAACAAGGATTAGAGCAACCATGTTAGAAGAGTGGCTGAAAGGTTTAGCTCCTCTTAATATTTTTCTGCCAACCTCTTTGTTCTCTTTATCTTTTTGTTGGTAAGAATAGCACCCTCCCATCTCTTCCCGTTGGGTGTCCGCAAGAGGCGACGTTCTGTTGGTTTACCTACCACCTGTACTGAGGGATTATGGCAACCTCTCCCTTCTATGGGGGAGGCCTTTGTTCAGCAGTGAAGGTTTTTCGGCTGCTGTTGTTGCTGTTGATGAACCTCTTTGTCGAAGTTGGATTAACCTAACTGGATAGTCTGTCCTAGGTAAACAAAGTGGTTAACAAATTCAAGTGTGTCGTTCCCAACGACTATCGGAACGGGTGCTACATGGACATTAATTAGCCATTATATTCGTCTTGTCCGTGTTCATTTTAAGGCCAACCTGTTGGAAAACGCTCCTGAGGTCATATAGCACGAGTCCTCCAGCGACACCGCCATAATGAATACATTATCGAAGGTGAGTGATATGAATCCGAAGCCAAACCCCTTTTTCAGTCCAAGAGCTTAAAAACGTCTTTCAATGCGTTGGTGAACAGTTTCGGAGGAATAAAGTCTCCCTGTCTTACACCTCTCTGCAATCGAATTGCTTACATAATGGCCGATTATACTCCTCGGTCTTCTGTATAAACTGGCGAAGCGTAGGAATACAGCTGGAAGTCATCAAACCTGCGTTCAAGTCAAGACGTTTCGTAATGACTCTCGAAAACAGCTTGCACGCGTGGCTCAGGAATGAGATAGGCGTATAATTCTTAATAATTTTTTTGAAGAAAATTGCCACCACACTCATGTGCCATTCTTCTGGTGTATGTATACCTCCGTAAGACGGAATTAAATAACTTCTGGAATAATAAAATGACCGGTTTTCCACCCACTTTCAGTAGTTGTAATTCTGTCATCTGGCGCCTTGTTGTTCTTAAGCTGTTTCAGAACCATTTTAATCTCGTACAGGCTGACGGATGACTCCGATGTGGTATCAGGTTAGTTTAGCTCTGGTGTCCTGAGATGTTCTGGAAATGGGTTTCCGTGTCGAGGTGTATAACTGTCCATAAAACTTCACGAGCTCTTTCAATATTTTCGGTTTCGATGAGATGACACTAGCATCTTCGACCTTCAGCTTGGTCATTCGGCTTTACCGAATATATGAATTCTTTGCAAACACGTGAGAGCCTTCGTTTCACTCAATTGTGTTCTTAATACGTGCCGTATTAGTAGAAGGCAAGTTGTGTAACAGCGATTTATAAATTCGTCTATTGGATTCGTCATATTCCGTCATATTAGATGAAGATTGCAGTCTTATCCCAATACGGTTTTCCATTAACTTAATGGTTGTATCGGAGAGCTTCTAAAGCTTTTTGTGGCGTGGGGTCCTAAAAAGCTTGGATCCTACTGCGTGGACAGTTTACATCAACCAATGGTTTAACTCATCCGCACTTATGCATTACATGTTAGGCTAGACGATTGTGTATTCGGGGTTCAGGATTAAAGCGGATCCCGGCCGAAGCGTGGACTTCATTAGACGAGACCCTTTAAGCTTGACATTGATATTCGATGTCCCTCTTACAATACGGTGATCGCTACCAGTTTACCTTACCGATCACGGAGACATCATTGAATATGTGATTCTTGTTCGTTTTGATGAAGTCGACCTCATTTTTGGTTGAACCATTGGGGGGCTTATTCACGTCCGCTTCCTAGATGATCGATTCTTGAAGAAAGTTCATCGCATTGAGTACTTCCTTCTCTATGAATTGGACTAGCCCCTGGCCCCTTTTGGTCCCGCCACTCATACTCATAAGACCCCACTCCCAACTCATCGCCATTCCACGTGCGCACCTTCGCGTTGAAGTCCCCCCATAACAACGATGAAGTATGCTTCTGCTTTATGTATGGTATGTATGGCTTGTGCTATCTCCTTATACAAAGCCTCTATTTCCTCGTCAGGGTGTGCCGATACCGAGCGGTTATTCTGAGTATAACCTTAAACTGTTTATGCTACCCTGCTCGACACACTATCGACTTTTAAGACTTTGTTAATTACGGACGAGAAACCCAACACCAATCTGGTATTTTTCAGTCTCCTTCTCGGAAGAAGATTATATTGCTGCAATCAAGGGTTATTTGGTGGGGGTTGTAGCGGGCCTCTTCAAAAGGGGGGGGGGGGGGAAACGGTTGTACATACATATTTATATAGATACATATCCCACGCCCACGACCTGTCCAATATGACCCCCCCCAAAAACTTTGGCTGCGACCGCGCCTGCCCCTTGCTCCACCTAACCGCTCCGATCCCTCACCACCTCCTCGAATCCCTTCTCCCTCTCTGTCCTCTCTTGCACCCTCCTCTCATTCTATATATCCGTCAATCATGGTATCAGCTCAGCAGCATGAAATATACTTTACGACTTATTCTCAGACCTACCCGATATGCACACAAAATTTCATACACATCCGTTCACCCATCTATTTAATTACCTTGCCTTATGTTGCTTAACCTTTACCTACCGGCATGAAATATAATTATAATAAAATAATAATAATAATACCAGCCCTTGTTTATGTCCCACTGCTGGGCACGGGCCTCCCTTCAAGATGAAGGGGCTTAGGCCATAGTCCACCACGCTGGCCAAGTGCGGGTTGGCTGACTTCACACGTCATTCGAAAGCTAGTTAGGCTTTCTCAGACATGCAGGTTTCCTCACGATGTTTTCCTTCACCGAAAGCTAGTAACAATCGCACAAAGACGATTAAATATAATTAATGGCTTATTATTAGACCTACCCGATATGCACATAAAAAATCATACAAATCGGTTCACCCATCTATTTAATGACCTTACCTAACGTTGCTTAACCTTAACCTACAGGTATAAAAAGTATCCTATGTCCGTCTCCTGCTCCTAAGCTACTTCCCTACCAATTTTCAGCCAAATCGGTTGAGCCGTTCTTGAGTTATAAATAGTGTAATTAACACTACTTTCTTTTAAATTATATAGATTAAAGTTCTATGGTGATTGTATGTTCAATTTCACCGATAGATGGCGCTGTTCATAATGTAAATCACGCTAACATCGTAAATTACTGTCTAATGATATTCGATAATGAAAGTTCTAAGTTTTCCGCATCTTTTATTGTTGCGACTGTAATACAAAACCTATACACTACCTGGGCTTGGGGAGTTTCATTAAAATTTCATGAATAATTTCATGATCTAGTTTGGACTCGCTCGGGATTTACAGATTTTAACTTTTCAAAGATATAATGTCATATTGCTATCAGCAACGTACTTAGAACAATACGGAAATCTAATGAAAATGTCCTGGGTGTACCGGACCGGCTTACCCCTTACAAAAATTGACCTTTCGCCACTGCCATATCTTATTCAAACTAAATGTCTGCTCAGTCCCTCTTGTATATAGCGTAATAATACATATCTTAATGATTAACTGATCAGTCTATAATTACCCTATTTTCATACAAAGGAAATTACGTGGTAATATGTGCAAGTAATGTTTCACTGCTTAGCCCCTATGAAACATAGCGTGATGTTTTATATACCAATTTATACCTTGACTTCTACACAACACATCAGTGAAAGTCCTATCAAAATCCATCCACGGGTTTTCAAATGATACCTGGACAAACAGAACGACAGACAGACAGACAGACAGACAGACAGACACAGACAATAATTCCAAAAAAAATTGTTTTGGCCTCTATGTCGATAGTATAGTATCCATAGAAATTTTTTGTACCACATAGAAATTTTGGAAAAATATTCAATGTACAGAAAGTGCTCTGAGTTTTATCGAGGTTTTTTTAGTATTACTAAAAAACTGTACTATTCAGAAAGATCATTTTATTTTTCCTGTAAATATAGATAGATATATTACCCATAATTATTTCAAATTTTTCCTCCACAAACTTCGGAGATCGGAACTTCGGGGGAGAGGGGCGGTTTTTTTTACGTTTTTGATTATCAGCCAGAAACTGCATAACATAAACCAAAATAAAAATCTGTTTTGAGATGTGCGCATGAAGCACTTTCATATGATACAGATACAGTAGTCTCACTTTGAAATTTTGATGACCCATTTCGACTCTAAAAAAAATAAACGAAAAATATTTTTTTTTAATTTGTCATAACGTTGGGTAAGAAAGATTTAAAACTATTCGAAGTTTCAAATCGGTAGCGTCAGCGGTTCCTGAAATATATAGGTGTGACGGACAGACAGACAGACAGACAGACGAAGTCAGATCATAAGGGTTCCTGTTTTACCTTTTATGTATGGAACCCTAAAAACGGTTTTCAATTACCTTTTAAAAGACACCACTCGCGAGATTTTTAATTTAGGGGTCATATGTTGACTTTAAGACCCTCATCATTTCTTAAACCTCACTTTATCCTATAACACTCTTTCATGTTGTGTCGAAAAACAATGAGAATTGCTAAAAAAATAATCAAATAATATTTTTAGCAAGTTTGTGGTCCTGTATCTTCTTATATATACATTTTTTTTTAAATGCTAAAACACGTAACTCTTTATTTTCTTTATGTAATCTACGTGTGCAATTTCAAGGTTCTGGTACCACCAGTTTTTATATACCATAAAACCCGCTTTTTGGACCCCTTTCGATGCGAATTTTCAAAATTCCGTTCTTAGTGTGCGGTTACGTATTGTGATGAATCCACTCTCCAAATTTCAAGTCTCTAGGGTCAGTGGCTTAGGTTGTGCGTTGTCTGTCAATTAGTCAGTTAGGCAAGTTTGTGGTCCTGTATCTTCTTCTATATATTTTTTTTTGAAAAATGCTAAAAAAGGTAACTCTTTATTTTCTTTAAGGAACCTACGTGTACAATTTCAAGGTTCTGGTACCACCAGTTTTTATATACCATAAAACCCGCTTTTTGGACCCCTTCCGATGCGAATTTTCAAAATTCCGTTCTTAGTGTGCGGTTACGTATTGTGATGAATCCACTCTCCAAATTTCAAGTATCTAGGGTCAGCGGTTTAGGCTGTGCGTTGTCTGTCAATCAGTCAGTCAGGACTTATCCTTTTATATATATAGAAGATGACTAACTTGTTAATTTTTGAGCATGTAATGAATACGTGCGGAATAATATTTTTCAAATTACATTGCTAATTTCAATCAAGCCGCCTGCCAAACGTGGAGATTATGTCAACCCTAAGGTTACCCTCCTTACCATTTTTTTTTGACGCTTGGGAAATCTTCCAAAGATCCCCGGGAGCTGTGGGGTCGACCGGGGTATGTGGGATTCTTACCCACAAAAATCCCCGCGGCTGTCGCATCGGTACATGAGGGGGGACCCCAGGGCTCTCCGGTGGGATCTGCACCAGGGGCCCCTGAGTGCCTTGCCTTTGAGCCCGCCGCCGGGGGGCGCAATGTAGCCCCCCCGGAACCTGTCACGGTGCTCACGGGGACGGGGGTCGCAACCCCGCCGCCGTCCGACTCAATGGACGCTCAAAGAGCCCACACCCTGAGCGTCCAGCATCTCCGAAGAAGGTACCCTTACCTACCCTAACCCTTCCAAGGGAGAGGCCTTTGTTCAGCAGTGGACTTTTCGGCTGCTGATGATTGGTAATTTTGCACAAATAAGTAATGTATTGTTTTTAAATTGAAATAAGCCTATTATTATACCATTGATGTCATACTAATTTTATTTAAAAAAAAGCGGCATTTTTTTTTGGAAATTCATGATAAAGCCGATGAAAAATTTCAACACTAGAATGTTCAGAATCATGAGAACTGGATCCCTAGAATCGGTTTTCGGTACGATGTCCCTTACAACACCCCGTATGTATAATACGGGGTGTATACCGGGGTGTTTCTCTACTATATATACTCTACATATAGTAGAGAAACATTGATAATTTTAGACGTTTCTAATGTGATGTAACTAAACAAATTTTTTTTGCGCTTTCATTGCAAACGCTGGCTGAACCCTACGAGATAGACCAAAATAATGTACTGTACTGTATTGTACACCTTAACAAGACCACGATGGTATTATGTGTATCTCTTAGGGATAATCCACAATTACCATTTTTTATCCTTTACTTTTTAATAGAAATAATGGCTTATTTTCGAAGCGATTTTATACAATACAGCATTAATCCTTATCCAATTAAGTATACTTAGGTACTAAAATAAAGTCTGCGCGGTTTATTTTTCATAATCTATGATAAGCCGGTAATATGGCGGAGGAAGTTTCGCGCGTTCACGGCTGTTGTTATTGAAATTAATATTTATATTGAGTATTAAACAAATAGTTTGTTTAATTATTGATGAAATGTTAAACCTTGAACTTTTATTGATTTTTTTGAATTAGTTGAACTTTCTCTCTCTCTGTACACAGGAAGGCATATTTCCATATTTCCAATGTTTATTTATTCTAACGATGTCAAGTCACAGCAAGCGCTAGGAACGAACTGAGGCTTTGAGTGTTGCCAGGTGTAATTTCAAAATATCAGAAGAATAGAAGTCAAAAAATCAGGAGATCAAACAACAAAAATCAGGAGAATTTGATTTTAAGTATTAATCGTAATAAACGACTTTTAAATAACCACATGTTACAAATTAACGCGTAAAAGCACATGTTACAAATTAACGCGTAAAGTATCCTTTATTCTTAACCCCTGATGCTGAAAGGATATACTGGGGGGGGGGGGTCTGTTGAGGGGTGTCAGCTAACAAACGAATAGACTGATTAATAAATAGGCAGCTTTTCAATTTAGTAATTTATTTCAATAGACGATGGTTCCGATTCTGTTGTCACAGTAGACTAAACTATCTTTTAGTGTAGTCAGAACAAGAGAATTGTTTTCTTATAACACTTTACTCGCTGCAGAACAGTGAGCCACTGCTGCAGAAACAAGAATTATATCTTTGAAAGTGGCATTATTTGTAGCTTTTGTAGGAAGCATAACAACCTAATTATAATTAATTGTTATGGGTAGAGAAGGGCTACGATACTTGATCAACCTTTGATCATCTGACAAACGAATTGTCTTACCAAATACTAAACATAAAGTAGATTCCCAAAACTTACGAAAGAGCGAAAGAGGTAAAGTTAACAGAATTTTTTTAATACGTTTTACAGCTCTATGAACAAACTAGTGTTCGTTTTGTTATTTGGAAAAATAAGGATTTCTTACAAACATCAGCAGTCACTTTCTAAAAATCAGGAGATTCAGCCCTAAAATCAGTAGATCAGGAGATGGCAACGCAAACAAAATTTGCTTCGCGGTGGCTGCTCCAGTACTACACACATCAAAAGTGTCTAGGGATCAAGCATTTTTAAGCGGATTTCTTGAGATTGAGATGTGGCTTTGTAATAAATTTATGATTTTATAAATTGATATGGATCCTTTTTGGTGCATTTCATAATTTGAATCAGGAACTGTGAATCAAATTCGAGTAAAAGATGAAAATCAGCTGTCAATATTTTCCCTATAAAAACATACAACGCATTGAAGACATTATTAGTGCTACTGTTTCCCTACTACTGATTAAAACCAACGTTATTATGGAGCGGCGACGTCATTTAAGCAGGGAAGAAATGCTCAGAGCCGTGGGAATGATAGAAGCTGGTTCCCGACAACGTACTGTGGCTTTAGCTCTGAATACAAGTCAGAGTGTTATCAGTCGACTTTGGACACGTTACCGAAGCACTGGTACCGTGGCTGAGCGCCATGGAGGACGGTATCGCTGCACCACACGGAGACAAGACCGATATATTCAAATCTTAACTCGAAGAGCTCCAACAATAACTGCCATGATGTTAGCCGTGAGGCTTCATCACTCTTCAGGGAACTTAATTAGCGACCAAACAGTCAGAAACCGCTTGCATGAAGTGAACCTTCATTCCCGAAGACCGCTACGGGTACCACCTATAGCAATGCACAATCGTAGGATTCGATATCAATGGGCTCTTGAACACAGAAATTGGGCAGAAGAACAATGGCGTTTCGTGTGCTTTTCTGATGAGTCTCGTTTTGGTATGAGACCGGATACAAGACGTATACGACACTGGAGAACCCCTGGACGCCAACAGCGATTAAAATCTTGCCAGGAAGTCCATCCTTATAGTGGTGGAACCATCATGGTATGGGCGGGTATTTGGATCGGCGGAAGAACTGAGTTGATTTGGATCAGAGGCAACCTCAACGCTCAAATTTATGCTGAGACGATTGTATCAGACGTCATCGTTCCTCTACAAGTGCAAATCGGTCCCTTATTTCAGTTAATGCATGATAATGCACGACCGCACACCGCAAGAGTTGTAAGACAGACTCTCGCCGCAGCTAACATCAATGTCCTGCCCTGGCCTGCTCAGTCGCCAGACTTGAACCCGATTGAGCATGCATGGGATATGCTACAGAGAAGAGCTCTGCCGAATATGGAGGGTATCCAGTCGCAAGAAGACCTTTTTTTGTTGTTGCAACGAACATGGGCGGCCATTCCACAGCGTGATTTGGATGAACTCATTTTGAGTATGCCAAACCGATGTTCTTGTGTTGTTAGTGTTCGCGGTAGAAACACGGATTATTAATTGTTTAAGTTACCCAATAAAATTTTAAAGAAAACTGTTATTTCAGTCTTTTTTTCGAACTTTTGTGTTAGTGGTTCAAATGTCAAAAATCCCTTTATTAGGAAAATGGCAAATTTCTTTATTAATGCAAAGGTGACTTGGTTTATCGTTACTGTGACAAACGAAAACACTTTATTTGATGAATCCTTAAAGAAAATTTTAATTAATATCAATCAGGAGAAAAGTTATTGCAAAAATATATGTTGATCCCTAGACACTTTTGATGTGTGTATATCTCAATGGCACCGGTCAGCCAACACTCCACTGCTTATTGCTACGATTTTGATCTTGTAAAGAAAAACAGGGTAAGTAGGTACCTATACATACCTATAACATGAATTTGCGGAATTTAGCGAAAACCAATGAACTTACATCGAGTACCGATAGGTTGCGCGCTGTTATCATAATAGTTTCGCTACTTCGATCATATAAAGAAATTATTCTATAGTCTAAGTTTCGCTATTAAGTCGTTCGATGATTGTATCAGGAAATTGCGAGATTTATAGAGTAAAAAATAATAAAGGATTGCTTTATCCAGTTTCTTAGCTGGGGGCAGCCGTATAGCGGCTGAATGGCGGCTAGACAGCGCGCTTGCGCGAATTTTTATCGATCGTGGCACGTGGGCGTGTCTCCAGCGAAGGCTAGGCGAACACGTGCGGAGGTGCGCCCACCAACTTACGTTTCGATATTAACATCCTTCTAAAAAGCAACCTTCGTCGCCTCGTCAGGACCAGAACCATGTACCACGTACCACCATGTACCACCATGTAGACACAACAACGTCAGCCTCATCTGGGTACCTGGACACGAAGGTGTCGAGGGCAATGAGAAGGCGGACATACTAGCAAGGGCCGGCTCGCAGACAGCTGGTGGGTCCTGAACCATTTGTGGGGATTCCGTATGGAACGTACCACCAAGCATTATATGCGCATGCTAGGAATGAACACTTAAAGGAATGGAGGGAAGCGTCAGGCCTAAACCACTCCAAAACTTTCTCTAGCACAAGGGTGGACTGTGGGGTTAAATTATTGAAACTTAACAGATCACAGATAAGGCACCTGATAGGTGCACTCACGGGACATTTTGGTACCAATGAGCACCTTCACAGAATGAGGCTAAGTACTACTGATACTTGCAGATTTTGTAAAGGTGAAAAAGAGTCAATGCGACACATTTTGTGTGGCTGCGACGCTCTTGCGAGACGTAGGTCGTGTCATCTGGGAGTAGCTTATCCTACACCAGATGATTATGCACAGTTCCAAGCTGGCGCAATCGTTGCGTACCTGAGGGAACTCTTCGACACGCCAGAAACCGAGTAAGGGCTAGGGCATGCACAATGGATCCAACGGGGTCGAAGTGCGTTCCGGTGGTTACCGGGCCCAATTTATAGCCACCAATAGAATAGAATGTACCACGTCGATGCCTTAGAAACGATAGAGGCGGCACGGCTTATTAGATAAAGCCCCACTCATTCAGAGAGAAAATGAGATGCTGTTAACACCGCAGTTGAAATTGTGATACTTATTATTTTTGCCTAAATTTATGCTTGCGCCCATTCCAGACTCTGATCAACATTTTTACACCTACTACTCGCTACAACCTATCCAACGCATCCAAATTCGGTGTGTCTACGTTTTTTAGTGCAGAGATCCCGTGACCACCTTCCTGCTCCATCATCAGACCCTGATCACCATTTTTCTAGAAACTACTCGTCGAGACCTACCTAACGAGCCCAAACTCGATGGGTCTACGGTTATTGGGGCCGAGATCCTGTTACCACCTTCTGGCTGATCATCATCAGACCCTGGTGAAGGTTACCATTTTATTTAGTATCATCGGAATTACATATGATCTAAATTTCAGATCTTTCGGACTAATAGAAGTAATAAAAAATGTCTATTCATCTATTGTATATAAATATCCGTACCTCGACTCGGAAAAGAGCTGATGGTCTTCAAACGGATGGACCGATTTTCATGAAACATAGCTAAGAACAATCTCGCTTAAACTAACTTTCAAATAAAAAAAAAACCGCATACAAATCCGTTCACTGGTTGGACCGCTACGATGCCACAGACAGACATACATACAGATAGACAGATAGACTTCCGGACATAGGCGTCAAACTTATAACACCCCTCGTTTTTGGTCGGGGGTTAATATACGAAACTACCGAAGCTAGGACTACAAAATTTGGACAGCTGGTTAGTGGTCAATAGCAACAATAGCCTAGGCAACGAATAAGAAAGGATTTAAGGAAATTCAAACTCTAAGGGTGTAAAATGGGGTGGAAAGTTTGTATGGGGTGGGTGAAAACCATCGATATACTATCTAAACAAGATTAGCTGTCACGGCCCGAAAAGTGGTCACGAAAATAGAGCTACGGAGACGGTTGTGTTGCTATTTCAAATTAGTAAGAGCCGACAACAGCTAGCGTAAAGACGTGTCGAAATGCCTCATTTGCATCTAAAAACTGCCTTAACACACGTCGCAACAGCAAATTTTCATACGGAACATATATTTACCATTAGTAGTAGTTAATAGTATTAGATTAAATGATAGATATCAGTAAGATATCACTAAAACACGAAATAATAAATATTTCTTTAAATATCTCTGCTACTATAGGCCGGCCTTTTAACTCGCGCATCGCCCGCGCGGCAAGAAGGGAGCGAGGGGAGATGTTAGCGGATGGGTGAAAGGGGTGCGCGGAGCAGAGCTTACGTCAAGGGCGGCAGTGCGCTGGCTGTGCTCGCACAACGTAGTGATTATATACTCATTGGTGCTCGCAGCGTGCGGTTGGTGTTTTTGTTACGGACGCTTGAAGATAAACGCACAAGGTATACGACTGCCAAGATAAATCTCAAGATGAATCGCTCTTCCAGTTTTGCGAACAAAATTAACAAGCAAGCTAAACAAATAGCATACAATGTATATTCCTTTTTTAAAGCCAGTGATGATGATTCAAGCGATATGAATATTAGTGACGAATAGTCCTATAAATTTTTTATCTGTGGTTAAATATTTCTTAAACGGAGTTAATTATTGTTTTATGATTTTGTACCTATGAAGCTATTATAAAATATTTGTAAAACTTAAAAATAAATACTTAAAAAAAAAGATACATCTTTGGATTATCGACTCCGTGTGTAGCGTTACCCGCCCCCGCTCCCCTCCCACCGCGCAGGCGATACGCGAGTTAAACGGTCGGCCTACAGCCTATAGTCCGCCAACCGCCAAGCTACCGGCCAACCAAATTAAGTTTGCCGCTACTGTCTAAACAAAACATTCAAACTACACGTAGTTCAATTCTCGTTGCGCCACCAGCAAAGATAAGTTGCTTGGCCTACGTTGAGACTTGTTCGGTCGCCCCCCGTGCCTCCGGTTATCCCGTTCTCCCTTTCGTGCGTTGTCCGCCACTATCTCTGTCTCGTTCGTGGCGTGGCTTGAACGGTACTACGGGTATAATGCGCTACGGTGGTAGTAACTTCGCAGAAATAGTTTTAACGCTATACTTACATCGTTGTTTTTGTAGCGTAAATATTGATACAGCATTGTACAAAAAAAAATAATGTACAATGACCATTGCGCCTATAAAAACAGTTTACATCCTGCGCAGTCCTGGACGGGTCACTCGGGCTCTTACGTTCATACGGAATATTTAAGCTATCACTATAATATTTTGGATGAAATTTAGTAGGTGACTGCTTATCTGGTTACTTATTATATATCGATGGTGAAAACATTGTTTTTTGAATTGAAATTTAGCATACATACTCACGATAATGCGACCCTTGTATGTGCATGAATTTGATGAGCATTTATCAATAATCCGTTAAGGTTGTAAAATAGGGAATGAAGCAAGCATACTCTTCAATAAAAATAATGAAAAACATATTTCTGTTCATATGAGAAGTAAGATATGTTAATTTTGTTTGTTTGATTATTTGACTATATTATTAAGCACACGTGCACCACACATACTCCTTAATTAAGCATTCGGCACGTTTACCTTGTTACGATGCAAAAAGCAGCGTACCTTACCTTTGAACATTTAGATTTTTTACTATTTTTGTCGTAGAAGTATTTTCTTACTACTTTCCTTGGTTCTAGTAACATTGTCACTGTAATTGCAATTCACTTCACTTTATTTGTTAAGTAATAAACTAATTTTAACACCTGTAAAGTAATTTAAATTCTTTCACTCTATTTGTTAAGTAATAAACTAATTTTAACACCTTTAAAGTAATTTAAATTCTTTTCCAAAGATTGTTTGTTTACATTCCGTCATGGTCTAATAATTCAAATGTCAAACTCGAAAGGGCTCAGTAACGCCATCTGACAGTCCCGAACAAAATTACGTCGAGTTCACAGACAATAAAGTAAATAAAACTTAAGTAAAACTTTATTTGCTGTCCATTAAAACTAATTTACAAGGTATATTTAACTTATAATCACTCTCTAGTGAAAATCAATTAAGATTGACCAAATTAACGGAAGTCTAACAATTTTTTTTATATGAAGTATTTTCTAGATACTTCGATTTAGCCGAATTATATTTAATCTGTGGATATGTGATGTTTGTCTTTGGACTAAGTGTGGCAATGGTACTAAAACTAATTTCTCCAGTCAATGACCGGATAATTTTCCCCAGATAAATGTTTTTATCGTAATTAATTCACTGGGAATTGTGAATTCCAGTGATTTATCAATGTTGTGAGACTGATTGATGTCAACTTTGTTGACCAACGCCAAGTGGCAGTAGTTTGAGGATCTTAATTGTTGTAATGGAATGCTTTGTGAGGAGCATTGGACTTTAATTTTACCCTTATTTGGGCTAATCGCCACTAGGTGGTATTATTCGTTTTTGAGGTAGGATTGGAGGGGTGGAACCCCAGGCAGCTCATTTGAGCACGAATCACCGCCTAGACACCTAGACTACACCGAGACACAGTGATCCGTTCGTTCTTCAGGTAATTAGCCTGTGCCAGTAGTGGCATTCTAAAGTAACCATCGCATAGGTTGTTGTATCAGTGTTAAATTCTAACAATCGTTCCAGAATTCCGATGCTCGAGTGTTAGGAGCGCGGACCGGCCTACCGTACAGCCACGCCAAATACCATCCCCAAAAACTGTAAGTAGTCTTGGAAAGTCTATAAATTAGTGGTGTCTAAAACCTTGCTGATGTTAGTGTGAATAGTGTCTCATGAGGGGTCCGTATTGTCCGTTCTAGGAGTGAACTCCGAGGGCCCGTCTCGACGCCACGAACCAGGTCGTGACCGGTGCCTTCGAGTCCGTAAGAACCCCGGGACGGCTGTACGGACACCGAGTGCGCCTAGCCGAGAGGCAGGCCAGACGGTTTTTTTTTATTTCAACGATTTTTTTTATTATAACGGTTTTTTTTATTATTACGTTTTTTTTTATTACCACGTTGTTTATTTTATTTACAACGGTTTTTTTATTAACCTAGTTTTTTATTAACTGGGTATATTTTTATTTAACATTTTGAAATACCGGTATTTAACCGTTTAAATTTAACTGGTACTTGTGGAGTACTGTTTTAACCGAAGCGTCGAGTGTACATCGCCTCGTCACCTCCGGATTTGGGACTGAAACAGTCCCTGGCGCCCCCCTTTTGTATTAATTATTAAGGCTTCCCCACACGGTTCTAATACTTTCGTTTGCTTTAATACTGGAAGGAGTAACTCTAAAACTTTTAACGGTATTGGCTTTATTCCCAACCACCCACGACCATAGCTCCCACCGCTGAGTGAATAAGTAATATAAGCTGGCTATTTTCAAGTAGGGTTGCATAAGCGTCGCATAGTGTATGGCACTGGGCCTAATACAGTGTATTACTTTTAATAATAATTAAATATAAGGTTTAAGACTTAAGTAGGGAACAGTTTGTGATTTTGACAATAAACAGAACATAATTGTACCACAACATATGTTTTATTCTAAGAGCAGCCCACCTACAAATCGTAAATGTAACAACCTGAATTAAGGGACGAAAGGAGTTGTTCCAGAAATGTATGAAGCCTGGGCCAACACCATGTACACAGGGGCGTATTTACCCTAGGGCCAAGGGGGCCATGGCCCGGGGCGGCAGGCTTCGAGGGGCGGCGCGAGCCGCACCTCGCTTAGCTATCTGCGTCTTTCTTTTTGGTTTTATATGATTGAAGGATTAAAAAACCTACATGATTAACTTAAATTAAAACTCATTTGGTTGAACCAGTCGGGAATCCGGGATGTTTCACTTTCAACGTTGTTGCGCGTGTAGTTTTTGTACATATCCAGCGAGAGACGGTGGGGCGGAGCAGGCCACGGTGTTAGTGACTATTTGTTGACCATGTGGTGACCATCACCCCGCCGCCACCTGCGCCAGGCGTTTTCGATAAAATTAATGAAGCGACCATCGACTTCAATCTTCAATATTAGTTTACCTACTATCTACCTAATGGGACTTTGCTTTTCGTTGGAACTCAAAAATATTTTTTGCATTCTTATTTGGAATTAATTCCAAAATGCGACTAAATGTTAAGCGAATTAAGGAAAAGTTCGTGTGACGCGGTAACCGCCAATTATGCATTTTTGTGTAAAATGGATACAATGCCCGAAGCCAGTGCCGGATTAAGCCAGCGCGGGGCCCGTAGGAAATATGAACGCTTGACTTGCATAGTTTTTGTTGTTAGAGTAGTCATTTAGACGTTCTCAGAAGACAAAAATTTGCTATTTATTTGCTACACTTCATTACTTTTTTGCCCAAATGCTCCAGGTGTTTCGAGAGTATGTACATATGTACAAACACAAAAAATGTTTTAGCGCTCGTATTTTTATAATTCATGTAATTTTGTGTTTTAATAAACATTATTCTTATTCTATTCATATGTATGTAAATATGTATGTATGTCTATTTCTAAAGTCTAAAGGGCCTAAAGGGCTTGATGGACTGCGAGTAATAACATGTCGTTGGATTCGTCTTAGTTGTGGGAGTAACATAGCCAATATATTTTTCCAAAAAAATAATATACCGCTATATATAATTTTGTATTTTTTTACTTTTAAAAGCATCAATATGGGTATCATGTGAAAGCTCTTAATGAGATGAGTTGAAATATAATAAACATGTGTATTACGTTTTATGTATGTATATTCATTCCATTTATATTTCATAATTCAACCCATTTTGTTTTTGTTTGTTCGCAGTCGGGCTTTTTGTGCTTTTATAATTTGTATTTGTTTACTTGATATAAGAGATAATACTTTCGTGATCGCTATCACACTTGACGGCTAGCGACAATTTTATCTAGGATAGTAAAGCTATCTATCTTATAAAAACCCTATTTAATCTAGCCTTGAAAACACACACATAATTATAATTGACTGGGCAACTGGCTGGAAAAACACGCTATTCCTGTCCTTATTTATGCATATTCTAAATGACGAAACAAATTGCTTTGTCCATTCAGATGGGAAGTTCACAACGTAAGAGTGCTTAGCTAAGCCTTGCATCTCATTGTTCGGTAACAGACAGGAGAAGGTATAAATGTAAAAATCCTGCGCATACTCTCCGAAATGTATCCTGTAGAATACCAAGATTTTTTTTTGCTTGTGGTAATCCTCATGAATACTCATACCGGTTGTAGCAGTGAGGGTGATGTTATGGTATGTCATGAGATGACATCACTCTTACTGACTAAAATTCCATGGTGCCCTCATCCCGTTATGTCCCGTTATGTCGGGCCCCGTGTGTACTCGTCCAAGTCCTGCCAGCGGCTATTCGTATGTCTGTGGGTGTTGAGCCCACGGACGTGGGCGGATGTATAAGGTCCGCAGACTCTCATCTGGAGGCTTGCCGAGACACTTTAGCATTCCATCCTCCGCGAGGGAATTTGTAACTGTGCAGTGCACAGGTAACACTGTGCACTGCACAGTTACAAATGCCCTCGCGGAGGATGGAATGCTAAAGTGTGTTCACCCGTTCTTGCTGCCAGCGCTGCATGGCTACGGGGACATAAGGTCAGCATTAGCCCGCCTTTTGCCCGGCCCTCTGCGGCATCGAGGACCAACGAGGGGTCACTCTCTCTGTCCCGCTCCGCAGCTTCCTTCTGCGACATAACGCTCTCACAGAAGGAAACTACCGCGAACCACCATGGCTTTCACGACTGACAGCGACGAGTCGGCCTCAATTGCAGCGCGGTGACTACGCTTCGCCGTTGATGCCTTGCACACCTCGAGTGTATGATGCACCGTATCTTCAGAGCAACCACACTCATAGCAGCTCGGGTTCTCTTACCTTACCTTTCGGGATTACTTACCTTAGATTGCCTTATGAAGGTACCTGCCGAAGCAAACGTGCTCCGACAGAAGCAGCACGAGCCGGAAGGTGAGCGTGCCGTATTTTCGCTGATATGGTCAATTATGGCTGGCATGGCTTGACTCCACCACTCATTCAAGCGACCGCACAAGGGCGTCATCCTGTGCCTCCCTTCGCCACCACTGAACTTTACGAGGAGGTGCTCCGCCCTGGCTTTGTGCTTCTTTGTTCCGCTGGTAAACTGTGGTCACCAACCAGCACCTTCGCCTCCAAGTCCCAAGGTAGGAGGACCTCCACGCCTCGCACAAAATTATGCGGTATCTGCATAGGTATTACCCGAACCATCATGACCTTCTGCGGTCATTGCAACGGGGTCTTGGTTTGGATAGTCAGGGTGTCCTCCCACACTTGCGCCCCATAGAGGGACATCGGCCATACTACCCCGGTATATAGGTGACGGCAACTATCACTCGGGCCACACGGATTCGGCAGGAGCCGCGACGAATCTGGTGGTATCTTAGAGCCTCCGTTACTCATCTGAATCATGTGTGAAATATTTATCTATATATTTAGTTTCACTTGTTTTGTTTGCACCTACCACGATTTGTCTCTGCATCACCCTAAGGTAGACTGGTAGAGAATGCCTCTGGCATTAAGTCCGCCTATGTACTGTTTTGTGCATAAAGAATAAATAAATAAATAAATAAATAAATAAATAAATAAATAAATGTGTTGAAAGCATTGGCGATGTCAAGAGACACCAACACACCACCCCTGAGACACTGCCTTATCCGAGAGAGCCTTGACGCAAAGGATCACTTTTGGTTGACTCTCTCGGAATCCGTATTGGCCATCGGAGACTCGGGCGTTACTTTCTAATAAGAAAGTAGCCAATAGACTATCTATTAACAGAAAACTATTCTAAACGGTCGGGTTATACGAACAGTTTGAAGCTTAGAGGCTATTTAATTTCCTTGGAAAGGACAGACTTAAAGATAATATAGGCATCTAGATATTCCTCTGTAAGTATTGTATTGTCATGTTAACAGCTGGCCTATTAGAGAAGCTTAGAGTCACACAACGAGCTATGGAGGGAGCTATGCTCGGAGTTTCTTTGCGCGACAAAATCCAAAATCGATTCGCCGAAGAATCAAGGTCACCGACATAGCTCTCAGAATCTGCAAGATGAAATGGCAATGGGCTGGCCACATCGCTTGAAGAACCGATAACCGTTGGGGAAGAAAGGTTCTCGAGTGGCGACCACTAACCGGAAGACGCAGCGTTGGTAGGCCTCCCACTAGGTGGACAAAAGACATTGTGCGCGTCGCAGGTAACCGGTGGATGCCAGAATAGCCAGTTGTCATACATTGTGGCGTTCCAAGAGGGAGGCCTATGTTCAGCAATGGACGTCTTCCGGCTGGTGATGATGATGATGTTATCAACTTGCAAAATCATAATATGATGCGGCCAATGGTCACTTTTAGAATAACTAGAAAAGAAATGCTTATAATTTTATTTGACTGATATAGACTACTACGTATTTCAAATAGATTGGTGGATAGTATTAACATGTACTTGTTTTTTTTCTTTGCTATATGTTTGCTATATTTGCTTTTATTTTGCTTTGTACGGGGGCCCCCAAGGCGCGGGGCCCGTAGCATTTGCTATATGGCTAATCTGGCACTACCCGAAGCAGAGAATGAATGCCATAAAACTCAAAGTATACCCGATTGATCTGGCGTGTTTGGTCTATCGAAACAAAAATGTAAATCTGTACTATTTTAAATTCTAGTTTCTTTTCCCAAACTAATGTATGGGGCGGCAAATCCTAATGGCCCAGGGCGCCAAATTCTTAAATACGCCTCTGCATGTACACTATCTATACATATTATAAAACAAAGTCGCTCTCGCTGTCTGTCTGTCCCTATGTATGCTTAAATCTTTTAAACTACGCAACGGATTTTGATGCGGTTTTTATTAATAGATAGAGTGTTTCTTAAGGAAGGTTTATATGTATAATACATGCATAATATAGTAGAGAAACACTGATAATTTTTGAGGTTTCTAATGTGATGTCGTAAATAAGCACATTTTTTGCGCTTACATTGCAAACGCTGGCTGAACCCTACGAGATAGATCAAAATAATGTACTACAGTATTGTATAACAAGGTCTACAAAAAAGTTCGTGATGGTATTTGTTTATCTCTTACAGATAACGCACAATAACCATTTTTTATCCTTTACTTTTTATGACAAATAATTAACTATTAATAAATTGTTGTTAGCATGAATTTGTCCCTTCTTCAATATAACATAAACTTCACTAATATATACAACAATGACAAAAAAGCTGTGAATGTTGTTCATACCGCTAGGTTAAGGTTAAGCAACATAAGGCTAGGTCATTAAATAGATGGGTGAATCGATTTGTATGAAATTTTGTGTACATATCGGGTAGGTCTGAGAATAAAATCGTAAAGTATATTTCATGCCGCTAGGTTTAGCAACGTTAGCCAAGGACATTACATAGATAGGTGACGGGCGGCGGCGACTCCGAGGAGGACGGTGACGGGGTTGCAAGCCCCGACCCTGTGATCATGGTGCCAGGTTCCCGGGGGCTATAATGCGCACTGAGGGGTATTTGGTGCATATCCCACTGGAGGGCCCAGGTCTCCCCTCATATATGGCGATGCGACAGCCGTAGGGGTTTAAGTGGGTAAGAATCCCAGATACCAGATACCATGATTAACGAGGATATTTAGAACGAGAGGAGGGTGCAAGAGAGGAAAGAGAGGGAGAGGGGATTCGAGGAGAGAGTGATAGGGGGATTAAGGTAGAACAAGGGGAGAGTGAGGGGGAGCAAGGTGGTAGAAGAGAGAGGGGGACGGGGTTCAGAGAGGGGACAACGGGGAGAGGAAGAGGGGGTCTGTGACGGGGACCGAAGCGGGAAAGGGGAAAGAGAAAAGAGAGAATTAGAATTAGATTTTTCTTATAAGTGAGAGAGAGATGGAGAGAGAAATAAATCAAGGGAGGGGGGAGAAAAGAGGAGCAAATTGTAATAAAAGCGCGGGCGGAGCTGCGCTGGTCAGCTAGTATGTATATATAACTATTCAATATAGTAACTGTTTTGTAATGTTATTTTTTTTTAATATTGCTTCGTTTTATTGTACATTTAAGATATCTTGGTCAAGGAGAGCAATACCAAAGAGAATATAATACTACTGTAGCAACACCCCACAATAATATGATGGATCGGAAATACGTAACTAAAATGTCATTTTGACAACTGACTATACCTTCGATTGAACTTGTTGCGGATTCCAATCCAAATCACAGGCGATAATCAATACAATAAAGCCCCGGGTCAAGAAAGAAACAGTCAATGAATGTCCGCAAACATAAATAATCACTAAAAACTCCGAAATACATTATGTACTCCACGCGTAAACAATCTATTACGAAACGTCAACTATAGCATTAACTGTCAAGTAGTAAACCAACGTCAAACGCAACTGTCATGGCTCCCCTAAAAACAGGGTGGACATAGTAATAACTGCAAAAGTAATCATTTTTGTACAATTGTACTCTGCTTCAAATTAATTTATAAGTATTTTTATGAAACTATGTTTTTCCTATTTTTCCATGTAGTGTACATAGTGTTGGCCCAAAATGGAACATCTCCTTTGTGTTGTTGAATGATATACCAGTTGACAATAAAGAATATAAAGAATTGATACGGTTGTAGCCAAGAAAGACACAGTTTTTAGTTTTTAAATTCTCTCAAACTGTCAGGCAGTTTCGTTCAAAACTCGTTCAGAAATCAGAAATTCTTCTAACTTACCTCAAAATAAAAATCGGATCTTAAATATTTTGATGTAAAATTTGAATCCCCTAACAAGTGCAAGGTGAGAATATTACTGGTTAATTTATTAAAAAAAAATATTAAAACTATTATTCTCACTGGTTTAGCATCTGGTCAAACCACGCACATTCCTCCATCCTTTCATGCACATTCTTCCCCACAGATTTACTTTTCAATGGAGCGTCAGGAATTCCCGGTGAAAGTTCTTGTTATTACTATTAACAAACGAGTTCAAACCTTAATATGCTAGAGTCGATCTACGATAAGAATGTTTTTGTCTTTGGACAGTTACATGTTGCGTCTTCCTAGAGTAGGACATGCTGAAAACCAATACCATGTTCATGAACACTTATTGGAACAAAAAAAACGTCGTATTCAGTAATTTTACGTTAAAGATTTTTTTTCTTCTTTATTACTAAAACTATGTACCTAGGTACTTCTAAGCTGATTTAATTCATATTTTGGAACTAGATAGACCCAGACAAAGAAATAGAACAATTTTTATACCTGTATTAGGTGCCTGTAGAGAAACCTGAAGTTTCTGGAACATTCAAGAGTTTTCGTACGCCACCCGTCACCAGGGTGTAGGTATATTATTTTTTGGATATTTCTTCCAAGTGGCAAAATAGAGAAGGAGAATTTGCAATTGGTCGAGTTTACTGGTTTTCTGACTACCTAACAAGTAGAACGCAACAAGTGAGAGTTGAAGAATACTTAAGCAATAACGCAGTGTGCACATTCGGTGTTCCGCAAGGTAGTACACTTAGACCAACACTTTTTCTTATCTACCTACTTTGCCTGGATTAGATTTGCTTATGTTTGCGGACGACACAGTTCTACTTGTACATGAAAAAACCTGGGGTAAAGCCGCAGATTTGGCTGAAGAATGTGTGACAGTTGCAACGTGCTGGCTAGAAATAATAATAATAATAATATCTTGGGACAATCCACACACGGTCATCCGATCCCAAACTAGGCAGAGCCTGTACTATGGAAACCAGACAACTGTTACTAATACTTATATACTTTTTTTTTTGTAAATACAAATAGAAAAGAGTCTTCTTTCGCTGAACACCAGTAAAACGAAGTATGTGTGCTTCAGTAACACATCTGTAGGCGACCCTGGCGGTAGCGTATCACTTAAGATGCATAATTTTCCATGCAACCGAGGTGCACGATCGGCGTATTGTGACTGTCCAATAATCTCACGGGTTAGATATTTAAATATTTAGGTGTGCATATTGATGACAGGCTTAACTGGAGCACACACATAACGACACTAACTTGTCGTTTACGTAAACTTATTTATGTGTTTAAAAACTTAAGGACAGTTTCAGAGCCATATTTAGTACTACAAACGTATAAAGACTTATGCGAGTGTATAATAAGATACTACATTTGTTTATGGGGAACCACTGGAAAATCCTATTTCATCACTGCTGAACTTGCACAGAGGGCTCTCCTTAAAGTGTGTCTTTTCTTACGTTATAGACATCCCACAACAGATTTATACTATGAAAGCAAATCTTTTAAGTGTGAGGAAACTTTTTATATTCGAAAGCATACGACGATATCATAAAAAGATTGTCCCTAAACTTCCTGTATCAACGAGAAGAATTGATTCCTGTCCGATTCCAAGGGTAAAATCAAGGTTTGCTCAAAAGCAGTTCGAGGTTGTTGTACCGCACTTATATAACATTTTAAATAAAGAGGTCAAAGTTAAAAGCTGTAGTGACCACAAATTAAAAATAATTTAATTCATTTCATGGCTAGAAAAAATGGATTACGAAGGTGTAGAAAAATGTTAAATGATTTTCATTTCTGATAATAAACCTTATAATATATAATTGACAATTATTTTTATACGCAGTGGCACGACCATATTCACACACAACATACACAGATGCACACACACACACAGGCGCACACACTCAGGCACACACAAATCATTGGACACACAGCTCTGATTTTTGTTCTTTGATTAAATAGTAGAGTAACCATTGATTTGTAACCATAATTTTGTATTTGCTTATATTTGTAATTTTTATGATAAAAATGGCATAATACTTTATGTAATTATCTATAAAAATTGGGAGAAGCCACTGACTCCCGACACACAGTTTATAACTAGTTCGGGAGGCTATGGGTTCATATTAACTTGTGTCAACTTATTATGTCACAATAACTCATTCTTATTCTTCTTACTTACTCGAAACATGGTTCATGGTTCTACTCAAATATATTGTAATAAAAAAATCCTAAATCTATGGTTCTACTACGGGTTCTACTACGCTTGAACATAATTATTGAAACACGTATTTACAGCACGTTTTTCACAATTCAATGTCTAAGGGTGTTAAAATAGATTTAGTAGTTATGGAAAAATGTTAGGATTTTTTTAAAAAAATGGTTTACTTTATAGGTATTTTTCATTATATTATAATCAAAAATATTTTTTTCTTCCCGTGCGAAGACGGGACGGGTCGCTAGTAATTCATAAATTGCTAACCAGTCTTGACAACACATACGATTACTGATAATATCCTGTTTCATATCCTTTGCGTCACAAAACCAAAAGACACTTCTCATCAGAAAAATCGAAACACCTTGCAAGTTTATGTTTTGTAAGGATCACTTATCAGAAAAATGAATATATTTAGGAATATAATTAACTCAAATGTCGTTTAATAGTGAATAATATGAGGTTTTCAAATGTTAATGTTCTAAATTCAAATTAAATTTTATTGTATGTACTGTATGGAGTACTATTTATTTTGAGATGGAGTAAGGAAATTGATAAAACACGTACCTAAGTGAAAAAAAAAAGCTAAGAAACGTTTATTTAATAACACTGCTGAACATAGGCCTCCCCCTTAGAACTCCACAATGAACGACAATTGGCTATTTGAAATTTATTTTTCAATATGAAACCGTTGCCAATAAAATGTAAATAGGGCATCACGTGAGGCTCAAGACACTGTTCGATGTACCGATGACTGTTTAGTGCAGGCAGACGTGGCCCAGACACAAAGACAAGCTCTGTCTTGCCACAGTATAAATATGTATATCCATATTTTAACTGTGGTCTTAACCGTCGGCGCTGATTCCTCCCCAAACCGTCCACGAACCGCAACTATAGCTGACCTGTTTAACCGACTTTAAAAAAGGAGGAGGTTCTCAATTCGTCTGTGTATATATATTTTTTTCTATGTATGTTCGCGCATAACTCTGGCAATTATGAACAGATTTGAAAAAATCTTGAAGTCGGTTCAATTTTTTTTTTTAAATATTTTATCTTCAATACAGTATTGTGCAAAACATTCTCCATCTCTTCTGTAGAGCTTGTCCCTTCCGTCGTTACCATACAGCATAATTTTACACTCATCAGAAAAGAGGACTTTGTTCCACTGGAGGTATGAACAATTTAGGTGCTCACGTGCAAAGTTAAGGCGCGCTCTTCGATGGTTTGCAGTTAATTTCGGCCCATTTGCTGGCTAGTCAAACTCAAACTCAAAATATCTTTATTATGCATAGGCCTAACGAGGGCACTTACATATTGTCAACTTTTTTACAATTACCACTAGATCACAACGCGGCCTCTACTGAGAAGATCTGGCAAGAAACTCAGTGGGCTTATCATTTTTTAATATAAGTATGTATTTTTTTAAATAATTTATACAATAAATATTTCTTAAAAGTTAGAGGATTGCATGAGCATCGCAGTTTAAGCCCACGCAGCTTTATCCTCCAGGTAATCCGAGATTTTATAGTAGCCTTTTTTAGATAACCGGCTTTTAATAGTGCTTTTAAACTTATTTATTGGTAGGTCTCGGATATCCTGTGGCAGTTTATTATAGAAACGGATACCTTGGCCCATGAACGAATTGCTAATTCTGTGGAGACGCGTGGAGTGTACAGCAAGATTGTGTTTGTTCCGGGTGTTTACATTATGATGGTCACTATTCTTTGCAAAAGCACTTAGGTATGTTTTTCTTTACATACAACAAATTTTCATAAATATATTGTGATACAACCGTTAGAATATCTATTTCTTTAAATTTCTGCCTTAGTGTATCAGTAGGAGCTAGATTGTAACTAGATCTCACAGCTCTTTTCTGCAGAATAAAAATGGTGTCAAGATCTGCAGAAGATCCCCACAGCAATATGCCATAAGACATAATACTGTGAAAATAACTAAAATAAACAATTCTAGCGGTTTCAACATCAGTGACATATCTAATTTTCTTAACCGCATAAGCCGCCGAGCTTAGCCTACCCGACAGTTTCTCAATATGTGGGTCCCATTGTAACTTGGCGTCAACAGTAATGCCCAAGAATACAGTTGAATTTACAGGGTCCAAAACGGCTCGGATGGACAGCGTTCGGGAAACTACGCGATATATTCTCGTCCGAAATACCGCAGTGCCTGAAGACGAAGGTTTTTAACCAGTGTGTGTTGCCAGTGATGACATATGGTACTGAGACGTGGTCTCTAACGGCTGGCCTTTTAGAGAAGTTCAGAGTCACACAACGAGCCATGGAGAGAGCTATGCTCGGAGTTTCTTTGCGCGACAGAATCCGAAATGTGGAGATTCGCCGAAGAACCAAGGTCACCGACATAGCTCTCAGAATCTGCAAGTTGAAGTGGCAATGGGCAGGCCACATCTCTCGAAGAACCGATAACCGTTGGGGAAGAAAGGTTCTCGAGTGGCGACCACGAACCGGAAGACGCAGCGTAGGCAGGCCTCCCACTAGGTGAACAGACGACATTGTGCGCGTCGCAGGTAACCGGTGGATGCAAATAGCCAATTGTCGTTCATTGTGGCGTTCTAAGGGGGAGGCCTATGTTCAGCAGTGGAAGTCTTCCGGCTGATGATGATGAAACAGCTCCATTGATATCAACATTGGTTTTCACCTGTCTGACATTAGGTGTTGTGAATTTTATGCATTTGGTTTTACTTTCATTTAGTTTTAAATTATTGACATTAAACCAATGGACAGCTTTAGATACAGCATTGTTCACATCGTCGTAATCTTGTAGACCACGCTTAATTTTAAACAAAAGCGAGGTGTCATCCGCGAACAATATTATCTTTTAATTGTCCCCTGCAAAATAGGGTAAGTCATTAACATATATCAAAAATAAGAATAGGCCTTGAACCCTGTGGTACACCCAACGTAACTTCAGATCCTGCAGATCTCGTTCCGTTAATATCAACCTTCTGAATTCTATTACTCAGATATGAAGTCAGAAGATCGAGAGCTCTGTTCCTAATTCCGTAGTGGTGTAATTTCCTGACCAGCGTATCATGTTGTACGCAATCAAACGCCTTGGATAAGTCACAGAATACGCCATGGGCATCCTGTTTGTCCTCCCAGGCGTCGTATATATTTCTTAATAATTCGACTCCTGCATCTGTCGTAGAACGATTCTTGGTAAATCCAAACTGTTTATCATGAAACAGATCATATTTGTTAAAATGGTCTAACATTTGGTTAAGCAATAATTTTTCAAAGATTTTACTTAATGTAGGTAATACCGAAATTGGCCTGAAATTCGTAGGCTCAGTGGTACTACCGGATTTAAACCTAGGAATTAATTTACTCTGTTTCATAAAGTCAGGAAACACACAACTAGCGACACAACTATTGAATACTACAGTTAATTGCGGTGCAATAAGATCAATGACAGATAAGACCATCTGAGTAGATAGCCCCCACAAGTACGCGGTTTTTTTTAGATTTAGTTTTTTAAATGTGTTTACAATATCCTTAGTAGTAACGAAGGATAATTCAAAAGTTGTTCCACATTTGGGTACACTTTGTTGCATTAATATCTCTGCGGAAGTGGACGATGACTTAAGGGTTTTTGATATTTCTGAAGGAACGTTAGCAAAAAATTTTTCAAACGCGGTCGCTACATCGAGATCCGCTGTTGTCAGCATCGTTAATTTTTAAGTGAAAATCGCGATTACGCACAGTTCTTCCAGTTTCGCTGTTTATAATGCTCCATGTAGTTTTAATTTTATTTTCAGATTTTTTATTTTGTTTACATTGTGTTGTCTTTTATTTACGCGAATACTAGACTTTGTTTACATTGCTTTAGCTAAGGAACAGGCTCGTTTAAAGACCTTAGAGTATTTCTTAACATATTCTTTAAAGAGTGGACAAGTGTTTGAAGATTTTTCATTATACAACTCACAGTTTTCTCCGACTCTTAAGAATACCTACAGTTGCCCAATCATTAAATGACACACCATCATTAATTAATAATGTTCTAGGTTTAAAGATTTTATTGAACTGATTATCGATCAGTTGGAATAAGTCGTTATACAAAGTATTCGGGTCGTTATGACAGGGTAATGCAGGTAGTTTATCAGTCAGGGCGGCTTTGTGCGGTACCAGTCCACGTTCCTTCAACATTCTTGTAATTGTAGAGTCACTTACAGCCACCCTAAGTACAACATGAAGCTGCTGCTGCAGTTGCGTCGTTTTCGTAAAGAAGTCGTTACAATAAATCGATCATCTCGCTCAGAAGTGACCCGATTCCTGCCAGATCCTGAACGGCGCGTGAACAAACCAGTTTCCCGATAGCGTTTGTAGACTATGAACAGACGACAGGCTTAGATGCAATCTTCAGCCACAACAAGTCCTGAATCCAGCAATGCCATCACTTGGGCGGCTTCTGCGGGCGAAGTACTTACTTATCCATGTATTAGAAAAAAATAATAGACGTCCCAAAGTCACAGTACACACACACAGTACAGAAAACAGTGCAAAAAGTTTTAAGATAAGCGCTAATTTATAGTTTTAAAGGTGAAATGTACTCCAACTCTAAACACACATTTGTCACAAAAACAGTGAATAGGATAAACAAATGAAATTGTAATTTTGAATTTATAATTTTCGCTTATCACTGTAATGGCCAAACTACCAGCTATACCTACAATCATGTGATTTTTTTTCATGGAATGAAAACTCTTTTGTGTTAAATTAGGATAGAAACCATAAAAAGGGCAGTGTTTCGCTTTTTCCGATGAGAAGTGTAGATTTAGAAAAATACCAAACGTGGCTTATGCCCGGTACACACGACAACGATATAACGGTCATATACGGTCTGCGCAGTCAGATCGCTACGTTATATCGTTATCGTGTGCACCGGGCATTAGTATCTCGAGTGTACTATCAATATAACAACAACGTTAGTTTTAAGAACGTGCATTTTATTTTTAACTTTACACCGTTTGTTATTTATTTGCCGCCGACGATGCATGCATGCATTTTTCCAAAAACATACAAGTCCATACAAAGCATTTATAAACGACCACTTGATTCAACAGAGTTGAATAGGCCTGTTTTACAGATCACGACCGGAGATAAGCACATTTGTTTGGTACTATAAGCCCCTACGGTGTGTGCCGACACGTGAACCGCTTTACAATCATCCTAATTTACACCGTCAATAATTAAGTAGGTGTAACAAAAATCTATAGCCACGTCACAATTATCGCATGTATAGTCCAGTGACAAATGTAAATAAAACTAGTGTAGGTATTCTATAATCGTAAATAAATAATAAAAGAAATCTTCATCTACATCAGTTACCTGTCTAACTTGAAACATTAAAACCTTGTTGAGTACTGAAGTCAAAAGCCATAAAATTCACGTTATCAAATGTACTAAATAATTTATATGATAGAAAATTGAATAAAGAATAGTTACGTAGTAACAAGTATAAATAAAAAAAAACCCCGACATATAGGTAAACGAACTCTTAAAATGACTCCTCTGCTATTACCAGACCCTGATCACCATTTTTCTAGCAACAACGGCACGTCGAGACCTACCTAATGAGCCCAAACTCGGTGGGTCTACGTTTGTTGGGGCTGAGATCCTGTTACCTACCACCTTCTTGCTGATCATCATCAGACCCTGGTGAAGGATACCATTTTATTTAGTATCATCTGATTTACATATGTTATAAATTTCAGATCTTTCGGACTAATAGAAGTTACAAAATGTCTATTGTATACAAAATATCCCTACCTCGACTCGAAAAAGAGCCGATGGTCTTCAAACGGCTGGACCGATTTTCATGAAACATAGCTAAGAACATACATGCTGGCCACTAGGTAGGCCCAATAGGTCGCGGGTTGAATTCCGACTCTGTGTCTGGGTGTTATTTATCTATTTAATATGTATCTACAAGTAAAAATAATATAAGTATTAGTATCAGTTGCCAAACTACAGACTCTGCCTAATGATCACATGACCTTGTGTGGAATTGCTCTAGAATATAATTTTAAAGCCATCTCCCCACACTTACCCAATTTTGTATGCATAATGTAATACGTTTATACGGTTATAATATTGTACGTTGTAAGTTGTTACTTACGAAACATAAATTCTAAAGCCCAGCAAGTAGTGCATTTAGTCCTTATGAGTGACTTATAACTTTATTCTTTACCCACCGTTTAACAGTAGTCCACCACATCGTCTTTTTCTAGTTTTTAGAAAAAAAAAAAAAATTTGGATGTAACAGTTGTTTTTTTTGTGAGCGCCTTTTGTCGAACAAAAATCTGTGCGAGTGACTGTGCTCACTGCACACACAATTCAACTCCAAGGTGGTCATATGCCTGAACTTTGTTGATAGTACATATACCGTTTTTCTTTACAAAATCACAATCGGAGCAATAAATGTATGCAGGGTAATGCATTGGTAGGGTTGAATATGACATATTAAACCGCACCAATTGTCTTTGGCTGGCCAGCGGTCGACTATCACTCCTGTGTTCATACATTTATTGTATGATTTTGAACAGCCTACCTATAAATTCATAAAATATAGGTACCTACTCGAAAAGTACCTATAGCAACTGTCTTTTGTGCTTTCATTAATAGGCTTTTATACTTTTTAGTGTTATATTAAATAAGTACATCGTCATTCTACGGGTAAATATTGACACATAAGTAAGTACTTACCTCGTAGTGGCTCGAAAACAATTGAAACATGAAAATAATTGTTTGCAAATTTTAACGTCAAAGAAATAAAATTGATACTTACTATAAAATAATTCTATTTTATAGCCAAAAATACGCTTCTTCATTTTACCGACTTGTAAGACAAATAACAATCAGAATGGAATATCTAAAGTAGAAATTGTAACTTTTATTCAGAAATCGTATACTTACTTACCATCATTATTATTTAATAGATTGGCTTACCCTCACAACATTAAAATTCACGCATCATATTGTAGTGACAGAGTAAAGTGAATTCGAACTTAAACTGATTTAAAATTTTGATTTCGTAGATCAAGTGTGTGAAAGATGAATAACCCACTTACCTCCATCCTCCAGGAAGGGAATCGTTACTGCCCTCCTTTAGTTGAGTGGCACTCGCACTTTGAAGATTGGGGACGCTAGCGCTGAAGCAAACAAAGTTAATTCGTGGATTAAAATTATAAAAGTATCTATTATAAAATCAATGTTTGTTTAGATGTTTGTGTGCCTAACATATGTGAATATTATGCATTTTTTTTTTATACTACCAATGTGGCAAGCAAGCGTACGGCCCGCCTGATGGTAAGCAGCCACCGTAGCCTATAGACGCTAGCAACACCAGAAGAATCACTAGCGCCTTGCCGACCCTTAAGACATTAGATGTTAAGTCTTTGTGTCCGGTAATTTCACCAGCTACAGTGCCCTTCACGCCGGAACAAAGCAATGCTTACACACTGCTGCTTGGCGGCAGAATACCTGACACTGCGGTGGTGCCTACCTGGACGGTTCCTTGCACAAGGAACCTACCACCTAGTGAATTATTAATATTAATATTACGTACATATGCGTCGAATACAGTGTATCCTTTTTGAAGTCTCTAATAAGCAGAGTTCTAATGTCTCAAAGTCAGAGTGACACCTAAGCGTTGATGAAAACCATACGAAAATCTTTTATATGATCTAAGACGAAAATATATTTTTTGTCTAAGGGATCTTCAAGTTTGGCTTTGGTCATTTCCTTAGTTTGAGGATTGCTGCTAAGAACTGGCCACTGTACTATACAGCATGTTCAGTTGAAAGTACGCGCCACGCCTGCCCATGGACAACTGCACTGTACTGCTAGTAGTTAGGCGTGAGAACCCTCCCCGACAACCGTATGCTACACTTAACTAGCTATCAGACACCGGTCTCGCCGGCGAGGCCGAAGGGTCGTTCGTATGCAACCTCAACGACATGCATCACCCCACTGAGTTTCTTGCCGGTTCTTCACAGTGGGGGCGCGTTGTGAACCGGTGGTAAACTCAGCCCTCTTAAGCGACAGCCCAAGCCGAGGCCGTGCCTCCCTGAGGTGCCCTTGAGCTCGTCGCTGCTTCTGCCGTTAAGCCTAGAGCGCTTTAAGCGCTCGCCTCCTATTGTCCGGTGAAGCTGTAATGGCCATCTGCGGCCAACAGCGTCTATCATTCCCAAAAAAAAAGAGAGTTACTAACTGCTGCACTTACAAACATCAATTAGTGTTAATATAGATAATCCAGTAGTGAATGGAGATATCGATTATCTCGTAATCAATAAAATAACAGAGTGCGGCAGTAATTATTTTGCGCTCAGCAAATTCATCCGTACACGGGGTACGGGGCACGGGATAAACATGAAGCTGTCCGTTAGTCTCGCTTCATCTCAGAAACGGCTTGGGCTAGTCCAATTTGAATCATTTTTGTTTTGTTCGATGTAATCCAGAGGCGTGGTTTTAAAAAAAGGATATTAACGTAAAAAGAGCGCGGGTGGAACTACACGCGTCATCTAGTATGATAATGATCTCCAATATTTTGATTATTTATCCATTTCAATGCATGGATACCTACTTTCGTAACCTCCGTGGCGCAGCGGTGAATCGCTTGCTCCGCAAAGCGGTGGTCACAGGTACAAATTATTGCTCTGTGAGTTTTGGTGTCCGCTTTCATCTATGGCTGCATCAATATTTACGATCAGTTGGAATCGTGGCCAAGAAGAGCTAGCTCATATTGAGGAAACAACTTCATCGATCGTCAAATCAAATGGAAATTGCCGGTATTTTTTCCAAGAAATATACGCGCTTATACACATGTAAGTAATTGTAGGAGGCGTCTTATTTCTTAATTTCTAGAAACCTACGAGTACCCGGCGGTGACGGAGTGGCTGTAACATGCTACCTATATGCGATGAGTATTGGATTGTTGCTATGGAACTGTAAACAAGGCGGCGGAATCTATGTACCTGTACATAATGTAAACAAAAACTAAGTCCTAGAAGTCTCGAAAAAAGTAGAAACTTAAAATGAGTCGCATTCGTCACCATTGTCTCAGCGCGGACAATGGATTTGTAATTCAATAACTGGTAAACAAACGTCAGTAGTCAGTTAGGGTGGCCATCTTTATGCCAAGTTCGTGCCGGGACTTTTCGCGGGTGCTGGGCGAGTGTGAGTGCGAAGCACAGAAGATTTGTCGTCGATGCACTCGGCGTCTGTGTGAAACTATTATTAATTTACAAAGCTATTAAGTATATTTATTTTTGATTTTAAATTATATATTTGTGAGCACACTTGTCGAGTGAAATGAAACAATACATTACACTTACGCCCAGGCATGCATTTACCTGCACATGATGCGCATCACAGACTATGCGGTGTGTTTAAGCCACCAAGGAAGATTAGTCAGTTTTTATCACCTGTCAAGTGCCATATATACCTCTACAAGATGCAGGAGCTTATAAACTCGATTGTGACTGTGGGCTCACCTATATCGGGCAAACAAAGCGTGCAATAAAAACTCGCGTTAAAAAACACATATCTGATGTGAAACACCGACGCTCTACGAAGTCTGCAGTCTGTGAAAAACACGTTCAGGATCGCACCCACCATTGTATCAGATTTGATAAACCTCAAATCCTCGCAAAAGAGCACCGATTCCTACCTAGGATGATTCGTGAGACTATTGAAATCAAAAAACATCCTAATTTCAATAGAGAAGATGGTTGGGTTATACGGCGGCTTGGGATCCTGTGATAAATATAATTAAATCCTATACTAAGCAAAACACTGCACGGCCTCAATATACTGTAAGCTCTTACTGCGTAGATCGGACCTACAATAATAACTAAGAAGACCTGAGGGTACATTGTGACATACGGACGTTCAACATCTTAGACCTCCCGTGACCATGGGTGCTGCAAAGCATTCGAAACGTCGGGATAGTAAAATCCAAAATAAACCGCGATAAAATCCGTAAAATTAGTTTGATTTCAATGTGTAGTATTCGCGTAAATAAAAGACAACATTAGTGTAGGTAGTTAATATTAATATCTTGGGATTATGCACTCACGGTAGTTGACTAATAATTACTAAAGGGAAAATGCGTCCCACATATGCAGAGTTTTGCACAACGATTCTAATTATCGCAAACAGGATCTTACCTACAATAGACCTACTACTATAGGACGATCCCGGAGAATGCGGGATGGATGGCCGCCTTAAAGTCGATCCTTCTCTGGAAATTTATACGGAGAAAGATTGTTTGTTCTAGATGTTTTCGTGTGCTTGCCTACTCAACAGGATCATATCGTAGGGCAATTTCATTGAGGTCTAAATTTATTCCATCTAAGCAATCCCGTTAAAATTGTTAAAATGGATGAACAACGTTTTATTTATTATGCCTCCACCTCCAGCCACCGGGAAATTCGTTAACCGACTTAATACAGGGGTAGGGGATTATAATCTACATATCAAAATTTTATGCGTGTAGTAGGTATAAAGCAATATAAGTACACTTACATTTTCTTATTAGCAACTGAAGGTTCAACGATCAATGGTAGGCCGCAGTACGAATAACCTGGAATAGGATGTATTAATTAGTAAAGTAGGTATGTGTAATAATTTATAGGTGAGATTTACACGGTTTCGTAATCTTATCGGCGTAAATGCAAAACCAGTAATAGGTCCAGTTTCTAATTCTGAAACCGTTGAAATGTGTTCTTTTTTAGGTTTTTATATAGGTAAGCATTTTTTATTTTTTACACTAAGTACTAAGGTGGCAAGCAAGGATGTTACCCGCCTTATGGTAAACAGTCACCGCAGCCTTTCGACGCTAGCAACATAAATACATATTATTAAGTACATTACCTACTATAGAATATACACTAGTATAGGTACTATAGAAGATAGATACTATACATAAACTTTAATTAAATACATAACAAAATACTATACTTACATATATAACAAAATACTATACTTACATATATAATAAAATTTCCCTTTTAGATATTATACGTCAAGATAAAGAAAGATAGTGCTCCTCTTTTGAACTCTGACATTTACAAACAGACTGGCGGAAGAGAACGAATAGGAATAAAAGTCCGTTTTATGGGAAGGGAATATAACTTCTATTCTATAACTCCTTCTATAACTTATAGGTTTGTACGGAGATGGGATCTGCAAGGAGAGTCAGGAGATCACACAAAGGAAAAACGTTCCCGCAGATAGGAAGGGGATGTGGGATTATAAAGGACATTAAAGAGAAGGCAAAGTATACGAGTGTTCCTGCGAAGACGAATGGGAGCCACCTGAGGTCCTTATGAACCTGAGAGACATGATCGTATTTTTTGAGACCAAATATGAAACGTATGCACAGGTTTTATAGTTGCTCAAGTTTATTTAAAAGCTCCTCGGTGGCATCCAAAAAGCAATTATCAGCGTAGTCTAAAATGGGCTGGATAAGGGCTTGCATAAGAGTAATTCTGGAGAAATTTTTGGAGACATTCAGCGAGTGAAATGAGAAATGGACCTTTCTACTTCTCATTAATGTGTGCATTTGTTAGACCATGGAAATCAAATCAACTAATAGTCAACTAAACAACTTTGTACTAACGGGTCATGCAATAGTCTATGACCGCTTCTATTGAGTAAACAAATAGTTCTTTATAATACCTACTACTAGACTAGACCACAGAATACATAACTAGACTCCAAGTTTTCTTTAGATAAAAGTTGGTTAAAGATTGACGTGTCATAAAATAAAAATATGTATTGCGAAAAACATCGAATTACATATTCGATTAAGAAATTTTAAGCCACAACTAATATATGTGGTGTGGCCTAGTCGGCGAGCACAAGAAATAAAACACTAAGAGAGGGCTACACAAATTTATTAAAAATACGTCATCCCCAAAACCAAAGCACAGTATACATATAGCCCAAAGCTGCATATGTAAACAAACAAACAAAGGCTATGTACTTATACTGTTAGCCAGTTACTGAATAGAAAACTTTCACGTGAGTCTTTTTATCCCCTAAACCTTTCACAAATGGAAAACAGAGGATAAAAAGATCCTACTGCCTAAAAGCCTGGCACGTTCCACTCATAATAAGTATATTTCTTACCGTGGAGTTTATCTATTGCACGATCCGCCGCTGATTGATCAGGGAAATCGACGAAAGCATAGCCACCTCTTTTCACAGAGATGTCGGCAACGGTTAAGTTTTGCTCAGCAAACAGTTGTCTCACCGCTGCTTCGTCGGCTTCTATTGGCAAGTTCCCTATATACAATTTGTTCATAGCTGAAACTGTCTTCAGTTGCTCACTCATTTTAGTTGTAATCAGGAGAATTTTCGTAATTCCGGTTTTAATTTGTGTCGACAAGTCAGTCAAGCTACAGACATTCGGACTTCTTTTGTCTTAAATCGCGAGTGACGTGACGTTCGTTTAAATTTTGAACAATGTTACCTTTTTTACCCGATGGCCACGATTACACATTGAGGAGGCGATATATTTGATATCGAATAGGTAGGTACCTATGTTTGTTTATGGGCCTACTAGTTACTGAGCTACTTACTGAAATCATAGATTTTTCACTGCGTTAAAAATAATCCTTTTCATTAGATTCCTCGCATATACAGCCAGGGATAATTTTATCCATTTTGCCCATACAATGCAAACAATAGATATACTAGACAGAGAGAAGAATAATATTAGATATTTAGTCTATGGCCCTCATACCTAACAAGGGTTTGGACTCCTTCTCCTCTTATAACTCACACCGTGGCCACACGGTTATAAACCAGCCTCCAACCAAGGTCAAGAGGTTGGGACATCCACCGTTGGCGTGCTGGCTACACGGTTATAAACCACAGGCACTAACTTGATAAAGTGGCTATGATTCCAGGAAAAATATCGATATGTCGATATTTTATGTTTAGTAGTCTTGTGTACTACAGGAACGGTGAACGGTTAGGAACCGTTGCGCAGTGCTCACCAAATAGATTAGCTAATCTTAATCGTACATCGGACACACTCCAAAGGAGTTAACGTACGTACCTATCATATCATTAGTTAATAGTAGTTCTACTTCAGTTGGGCGGTGTATTGTGTACACATGGGTCTTGTTGTGGTACAAAAAGAACTTTCGAGATTCCATAAGGTACCTGCGGGTATGAAGAGCCGATGTCTATGAAGGGCCACTACTACCAAAAAACACTTTCGACGTTTTTATTACGTTCTCATTACAAACACATACCAAGGACCAATAGGAAGGCTTAAATACGTAAGCGTGTCATCGCATGATACGCCATTTTGTCAGTAGCCACGAACCCGTCTCGAGAGGTAGTCTGCGCTTCTTAATAGAAAAATATATCTCCCAAAAACAACAAAATTACGTGTACAATAGGCTATTTTTTATAAATCTTGACATTTCTACGAACACCTTACATATTATTGCTGCATTATCGAGGTAAGTTTAGCGTATTTTCTTATTTTCATGTGATTTTCTGTGAGAACTTGTAAAATAGGTATCAAGGTCCAATAAGGGCCTTGTTCAAGACGGGTAAAAAGGGCCGGCCCTTATTTAACTTATGAATGTTTAAATATCTTGTATTGTTCTTATATTTTATTATGAAATTATGCTGAAGAATTAAAAGAAATATGTAAGTAGGTAATGCGTGTAACTAAAAATATTAGTTTTTTATTTGATTCGTCATTTTTATGTTTTAGGACATAGCCATGGAACCACTTGCTAAAAAACCTCGTGGATCATGGTCACTTCAACAATTAGAAGCTGCAATGGCTGCTGTTCAAAGAGGAGTGTTGTCTCAACGCGCAGCAGCCGCGCGTTATTCTATTCCTAGACGAACTTTAGTAAACCATTTGAAGTCCGGAAAAGTAGAAAAGCAAATAGGACGTCGCACAATTTTGACATCTGAGCAAGAGAACGATTTAGCGACCAGAATAAAAAGACTTGCTTCTATTGGCTTTCCTTTAACACCGAAAGTTCTACGACATCAAGCTTATATTTTTTGTGAACAGCAGAACATTAAAAATAATTTTAACAAATCTACCCAACGCGCGGGCAAAGATTGGTTAAAGCTATTTTTAAAAAGGCACCGTGATATAAGCAAAAGAAAAGTACAGATATTAAACCCAGGCAGGGCTCAGAAACTAAACAAGCCCATTGTAATGCAGCATTTTCAAGAGTACAAGAAAATATACGAAATACTCGATATTGGAAATCATCCCGAACGCTTATACAACATGGATGAGAAGGGTTGCAGGCTGACCATACACAATCAACCCATGGTGTTAACAAAAAAGGGATCGAAGAGGGTGCATATGGTCGCACCAGAACATGCCGAAAACGTAACAGTGGCGGCTTGTGTAAATGCGATAGGAATTCCAATCCCTCCCATGATTATATTCAAAGGGAAAAGATTAAACCCCGAATATAATGACAATTTGCCTGCCGGATCGCTAGTAAAAATGGCGCCAAAAGGAAGTATGACTTCGGCTCTGTTTGTAGAATTTATCCATCACCTAGGAAGTTATAAAATGGGAGATAAGTGCTTGTTAGTGTTCGATGGCGCTTCATGCCACTTAGATTATAAGATTGTGGAAGCAGCAGACGAAGAACATATTGTGTTATACTGCCTACCGTCAAACACTACGCACGAGCTCCAACCACTAGATAAAAGCGTTAATAAGTCATTTGAGCACCATTGGGACCAAGAAACTTTATTGTTTTTGTATCAACACCCAGACAAAAAAATTACTAAAGCACGTTTTAACTCCATTTTTAGCAAAGTCTGGTCCAAGTGCATGACGCATGAGAACATTGTAAATGGATTTAGGGCTACAGGTCTCTATCCGTTAAATCCAAATGCAATACCAATTGAAGCCTATGCACCATCAGTACTGACTGAGAGGCCTCCGGAACATGTAAATGATACTACAGGACATGAGGCGCCCATTTCTAGTCCTTCCACTATAAATTATCAACGTGAAATACGATTTCCCGGCTCTAATAGTTCTCAGAAGTCGCCAACTCCTGGTCCTTCAGGCCTAAACATTCGGTTGCAAAGTCCTGGCGCTAGTAGTGCTAAATCAAACGAGACTTATTTTGAAGATTTAAGTCCACGTTCACCGTCTATGCTACAAAGTGACTTTTTAGCGCGTTCATCAGCTAGTACATATCAAAAGAAAGTATGTTTAGTCGACTACAGCACAACCGATTCCGATTCCACAAAATCAAACATGCCAGCTGAAATAAACAGGCTTGACGTTGAGATCAGGCGACCAATCATTTATAGTTCTGATCCGGATACTTCGTCATTAGATGAAACTTTAATTTTCAATCAAATTCGTAGTTCGTCTATCCTAAAGGTATTTAGTTCCTCCGAAGAAGAAAATGATGATTTAACAAACCAGCAAGAACACACTCCAATTAAACAAAAAAATATATCTTGTGCTAATCTCCACGCTACAAGGCCTAGACCACTCTCTGTTACAAGTGCAAGTGACGATGCTTCGGAAGATAATGTTCCATTGTTAAGATTGAAGGTCAAAGAAAAGTCTAAGAAATCCCCATTTCAACAATTGATTCCAACGCCAAATTTTGCTGTGATTAAACAAAAACCTAGACGTAAGGCAATAAACTATAAAGGTAGATTGGTGACAAAGGACTTATTTACAAAAAGAGAAAACAAAAAAGAAATATCGAACGAAGAAAAAAATAGAAAGAAACAGCAAAGTGTTGAGAGAAAAACTCAAAAAGAAACACGCCAAAGAAACAAAAATGATCCTGTATGTGAAATGCAAAAGAAGAAACAGCAAGACAAAGAGCGAAAAATTAACACAAGAATGTGTAAGGAAAGTTTGATAAACAGAGAACTGAAGAAGATTGAGACAAAAAAAGTGAAAAAGAATCTCAAAACAAAAGATAGCAAATTAGCTGCCGATGATAAATGGTACTGCCACGCATGTAATACAGAGAGGTTTGAAGACATGCGACTATGCCCCGTGTGCCAAAGATGGTTTCACGAAGAATGTTTGGGTCTAACGAAAGAGGATAAAGATTTTGACTGTCCAATGTGTGATTAGAAGACCAAAAACAACTTGAAGTCGAAAAAAAAAACTTATATTTTTTTTTCGACTTCAAGTTGTTTTTGGTTATTGATTATTATTATCTGATAGATAAATTATTATTTTTTGCTTAGCAAAATATGTTTCCTATATTAAAGACTGTTATGTACTTAATGATATTAAATTAATTATTTGTTAGGTATTTCATTACGTTATGTTGAAAGAAATAACGCCATATTCTTACATTTTCGAGCTTCAGCCAATGGCTTTTGTGAGTAGTTAGTTCATCGGTTATCTAACAGCACAGTAACCAATAAACGAAAACGTTATACATGTTGAAGTGGACCTTATTAAAATAGTAAATAATTTCATACGTTAAATAAGGTCCACATTTTTATTTATTAATTTTGATTTTGTTTTAAGTTAACAAAAATTGATGTAAAGTTTCAGATACTTAGTAGGAATATGTTATAATTTTATTGGTACGCGGTTTATAAGTATGATTTTTAGAAAATTTTTGTTTCTTTAGTTTATTAAGGTCCACTTTTATTTTTCTCTTTAATTAACGGGGGTCAAAGATGTTATTCAATTTCAATTGGTTATATAAGATTTATGGAGCTGAAAATCATTACAGCCATGACGATTAGCATTACAAGTGTTGAAAAATAATGTGGTCCTTTTTGTACTCCTAATGTTTAATAAGGGCCAGAGAAAGAAATTTGATTTCGTTTTATCTAAATGTCAAATTGTAAAAAAAAACAACAAAACTTGTGCATTTTACATTGCTGAGAGAATAAATATACTCATGATGATCTTCTTTTCTTTTAATTACAATTTCCGACTGATTTATTTAACTTTGAATTAAGATGGCCCTTGTTTACCGCAAGTACCTTACATTGCATACATTTGATAATACCTAATTATACTGTATGTTGTAGATTAAAATAAAATTACAAGACAGAAGTTAGTAAACAGGTGCAATCGTTCTGAAACATTTGTAAACTACCTATTAAGTACCGTAGTACCGTACGGTTAGTGTGAACTCGTTCACTTCCGAAACTGTACTAGTACGGAACGATCTTTCAAATCAACGAGCAGGCGCACAAGACTGCTGACTGACTGGCACTGAGAAGTATTGTCTAGGTTTATTGAAGAAATATCTTCGTCCATCATCGGATCCTGTTCACAATATTTCTACCACCTACTCGTCATGTCCTGTCCAGAGAGTATAAATTTAGTATGTCTACGTTTATTGGTTCAGTGATTGTGTCATTAAACCCTGGCCAAGCTTACCACGTATTCTTTAGTAGCACTGGATAAACACGTGTACATTTCGTGACTTTTGGACGAATGGAAGTACTAGAAAATGTATGTTACTATCTATGTATCCCTACATCTATTTGGAAAAGAGCTGATCTTTAAACAGCTGGACTGATTTTCATGATACATGGCTATGAACCCTATCCCTTTAACTAGCTTTCACATAAAAAAACGCGCATTGAAACCCGTCCACTCGTTGGAGCGCTATGATGCCACAGACAGACTACGTCGAACTTATAAGACCCCTCCTTTTTGATCGGTGGTTAAAAATATCAATACAATATAATTAAAATAAAAAATAAACCGCGATATAATCCGTAAAAATATTAAACTATTTTTCATTTAAATATCGATACGATGTTATATCGATACCTTATCTTTGCTTTTGCTACATCTCGTATTGGTTAGAGCTGCCGTTGCCAACGACGCTTCCCAACCGAGACCGTTAGAGCTATGAAGGTCAAACGAAATCCAAGGGTGTTAGAGCTGCAACGGCCTTGGTCGGACGCCAACGGCACGTGTAACGTTAGAGATGTGCAAGAGCAAAAATAAGGCGTCGACATAACATCGTATCGACATTTTTAAAACATATGTCGGGTAAGATTATTAAATGAAAAATGTCGTTATTATTTAAAAGAATATTGGCGGTTTCAAGTTTTAGTTATCTACTTAAGTATCACAAGAATATCAATTTTATCCGTCCAAACATTGTCAAAATAGAAAAGACACTTGGGTGGTGGGTGCCCCAACTCTTTATATCCCTCGCTGAAGACAAAGATATTGTAATCTAGACAAAAAATATTTATTTTAATATTATTTTTCGATAATTCATTTTTTTATCGATATATCTAGGTAAAATATCAATTATGTCGATCGAAGGAGATATCGAAATATTAAATATCTCGGAAAAATATCCCTCTATCTAAACATAAAATATCGACATATCGATATTTTTCCTGGAATCATAGCCACTCTATCAAGTTAGTGCCTGTGGTTTATAACCGTGTAGCCAGCACGCCAACGGTGGACGTCCCGACCACTTGACCTTTGTTGGAGGCTGGTTAGTAACTGTGTAGCCACTCTTTCAATGTCCGCTCCCAATGTTGAGTTCAGGTAGGGCCAATTTAATAGATCACATTTGACACTTTATCAAAATTTAACAAAATTACGTACGACGTTACGAGGTTACGTACCTTGTAACGGCGGGCATAAAGTATTATTAATTCTGTTTAAAGCTTCGATAACGCTTAAGCTTTAAGTTAGAACTGCACAATTACTTAACTTTTTTCAATTACGATTAATTAAGTCCATATAATATAATGTAACTAGCTGACCCGCGTAAGCTCAGCTCATGGACTCAGGTGATGGACTGATGGATTCTTACCCGGACACTCCACTGGGACTCCTAGTCGTAGGTACCTACTAAACCCCTGTTATTGTTCAGCGACACGCCTGCCTAGACAGCTGCACTGCACTACCGCTCGTCGCCCGTGTCATTAGATAGTAAGTCTCTTGTGTCCGGTAATTTCACCAGTTTCACACTACATATAATTTGGACTAAAAAACCGATAATAAATGATGGACTAAAAAGCGAAAATATGGGGTTAAAATTAACCATAATGTTCAGATATATGGCAGTTCTTTTCAGTAGGTATTTGTGTTGTTGCAGTACACGGATCGCATGCAAAAGAGGTAGGTATATACGCTTATGTCTCTGTCTTTCTGTGGCATCATAGCTTCCTAACGAATGGATGCATGAAAATTCAAGGTCGTTCTGTTTGGTCAAAATAAGGGTTGGTACTGGCTGAATAATCTTTCAACATCGCAGTATGTGACTGGCCACCGGTTACAGCCCCAAAAAAAAGCCCCAGTGGCGCAGTGGGAAACCGCTTGCTTTGCAAACCGGAGGTTGCGGGTTCGAATCTGACGGACCGCTATTCGCGACAGTGATTTTTTAAAGGTGTATTTATAAGGTGAATACGGGGAATGTAAAAAAAAAAATCTGCGCCGATAGAACGACCCGTGACTGGCCGTGACTGCGATGTGACACGTTTACAAAATAATGAATATTATGCTCATTCGCAAATTGTTCCTACCCGCTATGAAATTTTTTTTGGGATTTACCTATGATTACCGTAAGTACCTACTTTGTACATCTATTTGCTACCCTTTTTACAGAAATATACTCATTTTTGTAAAAATATGGACTTATCTTTGAAATATGCCAAAATTTGGAAAACAAAAATTGCATTTTCTCATTCTAAATGTCATGATTCGTGAAGAACAACATACTGAGCAAAAACTATTGAAATTAAAAATATGTATTTACTTACATATAGTTCGCTCAGTAGACAACACGGGCGGGCGCCGAGTGCAGATAGTAGGTACAGGCGAAGCGCGCGATTACTGGGTATAATAAAGCGCGCAGTCGCCCCGGGTACCATAGTGGTTTTGATGATTTTCTGAGTAAGATATGGCAAGAGGCGACAACAAATTTTCATCATTGTGGCAATGACCGGGATTCCGGCATGGATCCTGGCCGGATCGGACACGACCTCTTTCTTCAGTAGTAGTGTCGGCTATGCTTGTGGAGAAATCGTCGAGGAGGCCTGTAGCCTCTTTCTATGAGACAGTCACATCTTAGAAAGAGAACATGGAGGGATCGGTAAGAGGCTATCACGAAAGCAACTGCGTCGCAGCGTTGGTGATGAGAGATAATAATATGAGAGGCTGGTTACTCTGCGCTGCTTTGTAAATTGGCCTCTAAGTACTAATACTGAATAACCAATAAGCCCCTTAGCACCAAGTCTAAGGCTGCAAGATGGCATTTCGCAGGATCGTATGTGACTACAGCTCATTGTCTAAAATGAATGATATTTCCTTTGCAATGCAATGGTAGACCAACGTGTATGAACGTTGTCATGCCCTAGAAAGGTTTTATAGGCTTGGAACTCTATTCGTTTCATAGTTTTATGGTAACTTACAATATAATCAGATATAAATTTAGACCTTATCATAAAAAACAAAAACATGTTGATTTCAAAAACGTTTTTTTAACATTGAAATGTACCTACAATTTTTGGCGGCCATACCCAGCAGACTTTTTACACTATTGTTAATTAAAACAATTGTACTATGATAGTTTTTTATTTGTACAAAACATACATTTAAAAAAATTATTTATACATAATTACTTAATATATTTATAAATAATTAATAACCTAATAAATAGAGAACGTAAATATTTTATTTCGACTATGTTTACATGTGTGTGAGGGAGACACTTGCCCAGCAGTGGGACACTACTGAAACAAGTGTTTACAACAGTAATTTAGTTCTTGTTTACACCATGTCCGTTTCTGTGTACATGTAGCATGTAGTTATGGGATCTGTACAAAACTATGTTTGATGGTTTTATTCATACATTATGTCATATAAAAAATATTGATAAGTATTTAGAAATATCAATATCAGCATAACAATAAAAACAATATTTTATTACATCAATAGACAATAATGAAAATGCCCCTACATCCTGAAGACTTTGTTTAATCCATATATCACACTCAGTGTTGCCAGATTTTGGAAAGCAGTATCTGTACCGAAGATTTTAAAAATCTGTATGAAATCTGAATACGTAAATATGAAAATCTGTAAAAAATCTGTATTTGACATTGGTATTCTGTATAATTTTATCTGTAGTTAACTACCAAGCGCTTTAATTGTTACATTTAGAATGAATAAATAAATGTTATGAATATTTAGTACCTATATGCTTCTTCTGAATAAAGAGCCAAATTATTTCTCAAATGTCTCCACACTGTGTCTACATCCTGAATATTTTGTGCGATGTTGAATATTTGATGCTGAAAAGTGTTGATGGACTTTGATCCTCGCACCGAGCGCGGTAATGGATAACTTACCAAGGGAAGTCCCCAAATATTTTGATCGATGTTGTCAATATGGTCTGAAAAACTACCATTTGAGGTAATTCTGTATGAAAAAAATTGGAATGATGAAAATCTGTATAAATTTCACTCTAAATTTTTTATCGGTATGACATGTTGAAAATCTGTATGGATACTGAGAAATCTGTATATCTGGCAACACTGATCACACTCCATAAACGTCGCTCCGGGGTGGTTGAAACATAGCCAACTGTGCGTATTCCGCACTTGTTGCAAATTCATCCGATTCAATGAGGGCAATATTTTTATTTCAATCTCAGTTCATAAAAGATGCATGTGTTGACGAAATGCACAGATGTCTTTGTAAGTTAAGCGGTCTGCGCTCTCCAGCTACCGCAATGTCTATTACAGGATGGATACCATTGACTTAATATATTATTTCGTAAGGATGTCTCTGTCGTGTTCGTGGTCGTGTATGTGTGTGTCGTGTGAAAATGTCCACTTGTTTGGTGTTTGGGTCAATGTTACAACTAAAAGCCGGATTCAGCCGGCTGCAACTACAGTAGACTGTAATTGATGGTGGATCTTGTAGATGTCAATACCCTCATGTTCACAGCAGTAGCACCTATGGATCTTTATAAATCTAAGGGCTTCGCACACATAACTGCGATGCGGCGCCGCATCGCAGGAACTTGTATCAAAAATTCATTTGTTTCTCGCAGATATTTGCGATGTGATGCGAATTCGCAGTTATGTGTGGGAGCCCTAAATCGGCCTCAAGACCAGCGTTGAAATTTGAAAATGTATTAAAAAAAACAAAGTTGAAGTTCGTTTGAAAAATACAATTATACACGCATAATGCTTGTTTTATACTGTGTACTTTTCGTATTTAATCCAAAGGTCGATCCAAATAAAAAGGAACAAAAATGGTCATAACTCTAGCAAATGTTTACCAATCTCAATGATTCTTTTTTTATTCGAAAGAAGGAACCATTATCATGAATCTGTATGAATTTTATCACAACCGGATAATATCCTGGAGAACAATGATGAACAATGTGGAGGAATTTATGTAAAAACCATAAAATTCATGTTTAATATTACATTATCTCTGACAAATATGAACCGATATCGATGTATCTATTTTAATCGAGAGAGTAAACTACTATAATGAATTGCAAATTTCATTACGGCCAGAAAAATTGTTTCTAAAGAAACATAATCCGGTATTGCACTCCGACGTCTTCTGATGACTATATGGAGAGCCCATCTAGTGGGTGGCAAGCCACCACTTGCCACAATATAATTAGTATACCACCATACTAATTATGGCAACTAGGTATATATAACTGGCAAAATATCAGCAAATGTTGGTAATGGGGAACCTGCATAAAAATTATAATGATAAATTGTTGGATACGTTGTTTAAACTAACGACTTTTTAGATACTCGTCGTATTTAATTATTCTACGTACATTATCTGCGTGCCGACCATACGTCTGTCCCTCCGTTTAATACATCTTTATTAATTACCGTCCCTTTTTCTTTTTCGCCCTGTACCATCAGGTTATGGGCCCAGGGTGCCTCCTGGCACTCTGAAGTATTAAATTCGCGGTCAGATATATAATTTTTTCTAAATTCGATTTTCCAAAATTTTCAATATATCCCACCCGGTTTCCATAGCAACGGAAAAACTTCGCGGAATCGAAAATTACGCAACATGGAAATTTATGACGAAAATGATATTAATCCACGAGGATTTGTGGTGGCTGTCTAGAACGATACTGAGGATACGAAAAAGATACAGAAATACGATCAAAATTTCAAGTCAAAAGACAATCTTTTTACACTCATCCCATACAAAGTTTCATCCTCTATTTTACAACCTTAACTGACGAATTCTGTAAAATGCTGATTTACGTGTTAAATTATTTTTGATAACGAGTCTACGTACAACATTTCAAGTCAAAAGACAATGTTTTTACACCCATCCCATACAAACTTTCAACACCTATTTCCCTCCTTTCTTATTGGTTCCCTACGCCATAAAATAAACCTTCTCTCCAAATTTTGTAGTTCTAGCGTCGGTAGTTTCAGCTCTGCGTTGTTGAAAAGGCCTACCTCTTTATAATATAACTGTGATATAAGTATAGATATCATTGGCTGCAACACAGTAAGTATTACTTAGCCGCTGCGCACACGTAGCAAGTTTACTTGACACAACTGTCGACTTTTTAAAAGTTTGCAAGTTGCAGCAACAGCAAAATCTTAGTACCTATACAGTTACAGCAATTTTAAATATATTTTCGAAATTAATGGCAGTACGTAAAGCAAGACTAACGATGCGGGGGTCGGGGAGGGAGTGAAGACGCTCAACATGTTACGATTTTCGATTAGATAGTTGGCAAAATGAGAAATTTCACACAGACTTGTATATAGTTAAGGCAATTCAAAATATCTTTATTGAAGTGATTAAATCATGGATTTAGACCAACGAAACTGAAACCTAGCTGACCACACTTTTTACGTTAACACTTATTCTTCTAAACATCCCCTGAATTAGAGTGGACAAAAAGAAACAAGCCGTTTGTGAGTTTTAGCGAGACTAACGGACTGCTATTCGTTTTTATATGTATACTAGCTGACCCACGCAGCACCGCCCGCGATCTTTTTACGTTTTTAGATACCCCCGCATAGGCTTATTATGTTAATAGGATTACACATTTTTAATAGTATTAGATACATAGGTGCTCGTCATAAACATAACCTTTTTTGAAGTCGGTTAAAAAACGGGGCCTATCTTTTACTTGCCCTCTGAAGCACGGAGAGCAATCTAAGGAATGGAATTAAATGGTCACCCATCTATGTAATGACCTTGCCATATGTTGTTTAACCTAGTTACAAAAAGAATCCTATGTCCATCTCCTGGTTCTATGCTACCTCCCCACCAATTTTCAGCCAAATCGGTTCAGCCGTTCTTGAGTTATAAATAATGTAACTAACACGACTTTCTTTTATACTTATATATATAGATATACCTACAGGGTGTCCGGTAAATAATGAATAACCCTGCAGGTACTTGTTGGAGGCACCCCGCCAACGTAATTGCATGTGTCATATTTGATATTTTAAAATTGAAGGGAGGATTGTCAGTTTTACTATTTGTATTAGCACAACGGCACCTCTTTATGAATCGGAATGCGTGTTGTCTATAGGAATGTATCACGGAGCAGTTGTAGTGATAGACATATTAGTCAGCGAGTTACGGAGCGATCAATCTACATATATTGAAGCTAAGGGTCGCCGCACACGGGCCACTAGCCACATCCACAATCGCCGCCACTTGAAGCTAGAAGCGGCTACAAAAGAAGCTGACGCGCGCGACAGCCACTTGTGGTCCATGTTGGACACTTGCGGTCGGTGGCCGCTACTTTTTTTAACGCGTGCTTGCAGTATCATAATGGACTCCGACGGGGAAGAGAGGGGTGGAGAGTCGCACGAGTGGCTTGTGTCGGCGTTTTGTCGCCGAGCCGACCACTAGAGGCAAGCAGTGGCGATTTGTGGCGTGTGGCGACCACCGGCGTCTACAGTGTGCGGCGAGTCCATGCAAAATGTATGAAAACAACAGGAAATAGGTCGGTGGCTGCATTTTGTGGTTGTGGCTGGTGGCCCGTGTGCGGCGACACTAAGTGCTTTGTTTATTAATGTTTCTATACTTTATTGTTACTTTGAAATTATGGACTATTCTCCATCCTATTTCATGCAGTGCTGACGGGGTGTTAATGTCGTGGGGTCTTACTGGCTTGTGTAGCAGATTCTTTAAATGGTTACGATCCACACTCTTGTGGCGTTGGTTCGCCGTCGGAATAGGTAGCTGGTCGGTCAGGGTCAGCTGTGTGAGGTTATGGTGGAGGCTGATCATTAGGTAGGTAGGGCTTATAGCCTCTACCCTAATGTAGGGATTTGATGGTTTCTTTACCGAGGCAAGGATCATTCGAGTAAGGCTTCGTGAGAGTTGCTCCTGGGCATTAGCGAGTGTGTCGTGTTTCGGAGAGTTGACGGTGCAAGGAAGTCAGTTGTCACTGTCGTCGTGTTTGTGGTTATTTGTTTCCTTGGCTTACGGAATGTACACTTATATATATCACATTAAGAACTGCGAAATAGGTACTATTATGATACTGTATAAGTAGATGTAAAAATACATAAATACGTGAATAGAAAACTTGCTCTTAATTATGTTTACGACTAAATTATAAACCCTGGAAATTATTAAATTTTTGTTTTGTAATCTAATTAAAATATAGTCAACTATGATTTCATTTGAAAACTGTTATAATTTAATTAAAAAGTAAACAAATGAAGAACAACAAACACGTTACTTTTGATGACAATAATACTTTTTGCTCAGCTAGTCCTGCACTATATCTCTATTACAATTACAGAATAATTAAATAAATTCCAATCACAATAACAAACAATAATAAATATATTTAAAGCTAAAAATTGTAAGTTTGATGTACAAAATTAGAAATCAAAATTCACACACTCATTGAACGAGAAATTCCTAAGAAAGAGTCTGGGTACATTTATATTAATAATCAGTATATTTATCGTATGACCAAAAAATTAACTACTTATTTATTATTTAAGTACACCTACTTACATATTTTGTCTCGCCTCACTCTGATTATTGTAATTTTGATATAATAACTAGCTGTCCCGCGCGGCTCCACCTGGGTATTTATTACATTAAGAATGCTCCAATATCACCTATAATAGATCCAACCGTTTATTTTCTTTTTGACAGATCTAATTTGACAGTTATAGTGTTGTGACCAAGTGATTATAGTGGACACGATATCGATTCATTTTTCTATCGAGTCTGTGCGGAATGAGAACAGTCGTAGGAATGGCGCTAGTAGTAGTAGTAGAACGTCATTCTATTATCACTTTTGTTACATTGACACGTAATAATAATCTAAATAGTTTTGTATTGTTTTATATTCGAACTATAAAATGCCGAAAGGATCAGTGCTGAAAGGACAGACGAGAGAAATGGTGATCAAGCTTCGTAATTACTTTGAAGCAGAGTATCAAAATGGCGGCCCGCTTTTACCATTGTCGCAAGTGCGAGAGCTCGTTGCGGCCGCGTTAGGTATTAGTGCACCTACGGTTACAAAAATTACTACCGAAGCCTACTGTTCCCATTCAGGAGAATAAGCTTGGTACGCCGAAGAAAAAACGCCAACCACGTCGTGTGACATCGGTTGACAACTTTGACGCAGACGCTATACGCCGTCATATATATAACTATTACTTACGTAAAGAAGTTCCAACACTTAAAAAACTTGTTGCTTCTTTGCGTGAATGTGATTTGTTCCGAGGCCAAAAATCGTCATTGACAAAGGTCTTGAAAGAAATTGGATTTACTTATAAAAAAATCGGACAAACGCAAAATACTGATGGAGCGTCGCGACGTAGCTTTCGCTCGTTGTGAATTTTTGAGCGAAGTCAAAAAATGTTGTTTTCACTGACGAAACTTGGCTGAATGCGAACCACACAGTGTCTAAGAACTGGACTGATGACACCGCTGCTTCCACTAGCTCAGTGCCGATGGGAAAAGGAGAACGCCTAATCATTTGCCATGCAGGGTCTATGAAAGGATTCATGCTAGATGCTTTGTTGGCCTTTAAATCCAAAAAAACAGTTGAGTACCACGAAGAAATGAATTCTGAGGTTTACAAAAGTTAGTTTAAGGAAATGGTGCAATCATTGGAAGAACCGTCAGTCATTATTATGGATAACGCATCCTATCACTCACGCCAAATTGATAAAATGCCGACCCAGGCCGACAAAAAACAAGTAATCATTGACTGGCTTCAACGACATGGCGAAAATGTTGATAACTCCTTACTAAAAGTACAATTACTAAATATATTACGAACAAAAAAACACTTCCCAAAACGATATGTGATCGACGAAATAGCTGCAGAACATGGTCATTGGGTTCTTAGACTTCCACCCTATCATTGTCAATACATTATGTTTTTCTCTCTCATTTTCTAGTTGGGTTGCCTGGAAGAGATTGCTTTTTAGCGATAAGGCCGCCTTTGTATATTGATATCTACAACGTATTGTTAAATTTACATGTAACTTTTGGTGTACAATAAAGTGTATTTATTATTATTATTATACAATGCCATTCAATTAATATGGGCTCAAGTAAAAGGACACGCCGCTCGAAATAACACAAAACCCCCATTCACGGCAAACAAAATGCTTGATTTATTAAAAAATGCATGTGTGGAAGTAACTGCGGAAAACTGGCAAAATGTAATTCAAAAAACACAAGAAACTATAATGGCAGATTGGGATAAACACGTGGCGATAGATAATATGAATTATAAATGTCGGCGATAGCTCGAGTGACAGCGACGATGAATCTGATTTTGATTAATAAATAAATGAAAGTAAAAGTCACAATAATAGGCATGATGACTGTAACACAATACCAATAAATCTGTGGTTTTAAATATTAGAACAGATTGCACTGATTCCAAAAATGCATCTCATTTTCATAATAATAGAGAGATTTTCGTGATATTTAAGCAAATAAATTACTCAAATACAGCTAATCGCCATTTTGTAATAAACGCTGCTCAGAGTGAATGACGTCAATCATGTGTAAATAAACAACTGTCAAACTGTCATCTCAACTTTTTTCTTTCATACAATGATTCACTTTTAACATTTATACCCAGACAGATGTTTATTTACACCGCCGTAGTGACGTCACAACATGGCGCCATGCACCGGCCATCGTTTTGGAACGAAATTCAAACTCTATTTTAAAAATTGAAAATATTGCTATTAATTGTAAATTTAATACAAAAATATGATTATTTTCGGCAATAGTAGTCCCGTAAGTACATTATAGAGTATTTTTTCAAAATTAGTCATCATGCCTATTGTTTCATATCATTTCATACCAATCTATATTCATACTACATTAGAATGCTACATTATACCCGTGTAAAAATAGTTAATAAACAATATCGATATCTCAATCGTAACATCACTATGTTGATAGCCATAGAACGTAAATTTTTAAAAACGTTTGTTATTTTATGTAATTTATAAAAATTACTGCACTTATGGACTCAATTTGTCAAAGATGATTATTATACGGGATCAAGGAGCAAACTTAGGCAGTTGTCATATTTTTAAAACCTCGCATTCAAAAGTGAACTTTTGCGTAACATGACGCAGTTACGTTCTATTGGTGCTGTCAAAAAGAAAATAAACGGTTGGATCTATTATAGCGGTATGAAATATACTTTACAATCTATTCGCATACCTACCAAATATACATAAAATTCATAAAAATCGGTCGAACGGTTTCGGAGGAGTGCGACTATAAACACCGTGACACGAGATTTTTATACATCTTTACATAGTATAAAACAAAGTCGCTCCCGCTGTTTGTACGCTTAGATCTTTTAAATGATTTTAATGCAGTTTTCAGCAACAGATAGAGTGATTCAAGGTGTATTGTAGTATGTGCGGGCGGAGCTGAGCGGGTCAGCTAGTAAGATATATAAATATAAGAAAGATAACACAACCTTAAGACAACTATCGATGATAAAAAGTAATATGACTTGGAAGTTTTAATGTAATGTATTCTTATTTAATCACTCAATTAACTAATATACTCATATTCATGGTATTGTTATTAAAATCAATAAATATAATAATTCAGCCATACATCACATACCTACCTATGATTATACGTCGTACATAGCTATTACTTATGATTAAGAGTTACAATTTTCTAAACACTTAGGGATTACATGAATACCAAGTTACAATGAATTCTTAATAATAAAAGCAAGTAGTAGTTTATTACACGATATTAATTATTATGAATTATTAAATATAACGCTTTAAGCATTTTAAATAACTTAACTAGAAAATGTATGGCTGAAAACTTATCTGCTCAGCAGCCATCCGTCGTTATATAGAATTTATTAATATTTTGAATACTAGTACAAATTATTTTTAAATATATTAATAAGTAACGGAGTCATACATATAAATGTCAATATCATGCAATATTAATGCTATAAATACGAATATTCAATACCATACATAGTAGTGTCAGTTATAAAATGCCACGTGTATATGTTCGAGTTTTATCGCCAGTAAAATATCAAGGCGACTACTGACTCGCCGTCTGACCTGTCACCATGGACCGTTTACATGAGCGACCGGTACAGGCGGTCTCATAAGGAGGTCACCTGTTTGCTCGGCTCGGCAGCGCAGCTGATGCCCTTCACTCTCTCCATATTGGAGTGCAGGCGGAAATGCAGCCTTGACTCCAGCGAGTACCCCGAATATCTTTTCCTGATACACCAAAAAAGGATTGCCTTTAAAACACAGGCTGAACGATGGAAGCACCATAATGAAATTGTTAATGCTTCTAAACAAATTAGTTTTGTTATGTATGGCGGTTATATTACCAACAGAGCTATACGCCAGTGCCAGTCACTGGCACTGGCGTATTCCTTCTTGAAAGAAGGTTCCCGAGATCTTGTGTATGGCCAACGTTTTATTCCACTATGATCACCTGGGTGATTTGAGTGGAACAATTTATTCCACTTTGATCACCTCGGATACAAATCACCTGGGTAATTTTAGCTGGGTGATTTAAGTGGAATTAATTAGTCTACTTTGATCACCGTGGAATCGAATCACTTGGGTGAGCAGTAGCGACTACGATTCTTATTTTTTATTTTGTGTCTGTGAATCCACATTCAGAATATAATAGAAACTTGTAAAGTCAGATAGTGAAATAACCAATTTGGTATTATAAAAATATTTAAAATGGTTATTAATAATTAACAAATATTTGTAACAGTACATTATTATTGAAAAAAAAACCAGCTGTCGTTTATTGTAGCGGTCTAAGGCGACCTTTGTTCAGCAGTGGACGTCGTCGATAATTAATAGTGCTTGACACACTCACATACTTTGACATACTATACTACTAGTAATGTAAAATGTCCTAATCATCATCATCATCATTAGCCGGAAGACGTCCACTGCTGATCTTTTGTTCCCCTTAGGCCGCCTCAATAAACGACAGTTAGCCATTTGCATCCACCGGTTGCCTGCAACGCGCACAATGTCGTCGGTCCACCTAGTGGGATGCCTACCTACGCTTCGTCTTCCGGTTCGTGGTCGCCACTCGAGAACCTTTCTTTCTCATCAGCTATCAGTTCTTCGAGTGATGTGACCTGCCCATTGCCACTTCAAATTGCAAATTCTGAGAGCTATGTCGGTGACTCTAGTTCTTCGGAGAATCTCCTCATTCCGGAGTTTATCGCGCAAAGAAACTCCGAGCATAGCTCTCTTCATTGCTCACTGTGCGACTCAGAGCTGCTCTAAAAGGCCATCTGTTAAGTACCACGTTTCAGTACCATATGTTATCACTGGCAACACACACTGGTTAAAGAGATTCGTCTTTAGGCACTGCGGAATTTCGGATGAGAAGATGTCACACAGTTTCTCGAACACTGCCCATCCGAGTTAGATTCTTCGGGTGATTTAGACACAAAATAAAAAATAAAAATCAAAGTCGCTACTGTTCACCCAGGTGATTTGATTCCTAGGTGAACCAAAGTAGATTTATTAATTCCACTGAAATCTCCCAGCTGAAATCACACAGGTGATTTGATGCCGAGGTGATCAAAGTGGAATAAATTGTTCCACTTTAATCACCCAGGTGATTAAAGTGGAATAAACTGAGCCAACCACGGTACATGGGATTATTACCCACTAAAAAACCCCCGGAAGTTGTATCGGCACATAAAAAGGGAGACTTGGATTCTCGGATGAGATCAGCACCAGCCCCTCGGGAACCTGTCACGGTATACACGGGAACGGGGGTCACAACCCCGCCGGCTTCCTCCACGGAGTCGCCGCCATACTCGATGACAGCCATGAACCACATGCCAAACGTAAATGCATAAATTTATGATTGTTATGGTACGTAAGCATGTAAGCCGCATTAGTTTGATTGGAAGGTTGAGGAGCACAAACCTACAGCTTTAAAAGATTTTATGACATAATTATCGTGAGACTGTTCTTAGTTGTGGCCAGGTACTTCGTACAGTAACTTACATGCTTAATGCCTCAATGGTAGTGGCAGTAATATACTCGCATATTTAAGAAAAAGTTAATACCTATGGCGGCCTATAGTCACCATCTCTTTTAGAATGGTATTTTTAGTCCATGCTGTTAAAATTCATGCTTTCCCGTTTAAAAATGATTGAACATGTAACGTATACCTGGCATCTTGCAGCATTTGAATGGCTCTGTTGTTGTCTCCGAGGGAGTAGTGGCACATCGCCATCTCGGCCACGGAGTACGGTAAAAGGAATGTATCCTCCTTAATGCTGCCCTTGAGTCTGCAATACATTTCACTGTGACAGTCATGCAAATAATTATCATAAAAAAGATCCGTCTATTTTTTTTCTTTGGTAGTTTTAAAAATTAGTAATTTAGTGTAAGTGATGGACTACAGTGAAACACACACAGCAATACAGCAACGAGCTCAATATGCTCAACTTTTTTACTGTTACATAGGTATAAGTGATTATTATAATGTGTGACTTACAATTTAATAATAATGAAACAATTATGATTAGCGCAGGTTCGAATACCGACTATAGCACCTCTGATTTCTTTAATAAATCATTTGCGAATCGTCTTTGTGCGATTGTTACTAGTTTTCGGTGAAGAAAAACATCGTGAAGAAACTTTCGAATGACGTGTAAAGTCCCCCAAGCTTTTCCCCCAAATCTTGAGGGGAGGCCCGTTTTTCTGTTTCTTGAATTTTTTAAAATATTCTCTCCCCTCTCTCTATTTTCTCTCCCTTTCTTAGCGCACGCCTTTAAAATGTACCTACTTCCGCTCTGTTTTTGATGAGGCGTAACTATCTTACTTGAAGAGCCTCTTCAGTAAGTCTCAAGTAAATCGATCAGTAAAATAAAAAGTTTCATTCAAATTTTGACTAAAAATTCCAAAAAAATACTTCATAGTAAGGTATTTATTACATAATGAACCTCCAGCCTCTGTGGCGCAGTGGGAAACCGCTTACTTTGCAAACCAGAGGTCGCGGGTTTGAACCCCGCGGAGGGCAACAACTTTGTGTAATTGTGCTTACTGGCTAAGACAACGCAGGCCCTCAGGCATTACCTGATTGTCAATAAAGTAAGATGATGCATGCGTCGGATGGGCATGTAAAACGTCTGTCCTGCGCTAACTTCTCCCCGGTCGTGTCGGTCTTCCGTCCCATCGGATTGTAAGAGGTATCAAGGAAGAGAGAGTGCACTTGTGTCTACGCAAGCTCTTGTGCACTATAATAATAACTCCCGCGTAGATGGCTGATCTTAAAAGATTGGTCGCTGTGGTCGTATCGGCCAGGAGGACATAATGTGTTTAATAATTTTATTTCAAGAGCATTTTCATTAAATTTCCAATCAATCGAACACCGTAATATTTTTTCTACATACAAAGTTCAAACCCCACTCAAACCCACTGAAACCCACTGAAACCCTCTGAAACCCACTGAAACCCACTGAAACCCACTCACCCACTCACTCAGTGACGGCGTCACATGAGCGCTTTCATAACCTTAACAAATTTACGCCTATCGCCTATCGTTTAACACCTATCACTTAACGCGTTAAGCGATAACGCGTTAAAGTGATTCATTTAACGCTTAACGCGTTATGTGATAACATTTTTGGAAGTCGCATAAGAAGTTTCACTTCAAAAAGTATCATACATGCAAAAACACTGCGGCCGCTATCCAATAGATCGTGAGTTCGATTCCCACCAATCGTGTCTGGGTGTTATTTAACTAAAGTATTAAAAAAAAGTATATAAGTATCAGTTGTCTGATTGACATAGTCCAAGGCTCTGCCTAGTTCGGGATCAGACCACCTTGTGTGGATTGTTCCAGAATATTATTTTCAACACACTTGCTCGTAAAGTGAGCTTTATAACATGGATATTAGGGCCATAAACCGAGCTATAACAAACGCTTGCGTAATAATGACATTACGCTACGCACTAGTGCGTAATGTCATTATCACTACAAAGTTAAATTAGTACTTTACTGCAAGGTATATGCGAGTAAGCAGAGTATTATTAATTTAACCGGGTTTTATAGTAATAACGAAAGAGGTTATGAGCCACTGAAAATCCTTATGTATTTTTGAAATAAATAAATGTGTACGTCCTCAATTAAGTCAAACAAACATTTATTATTATCAAATTATAAAATTCGCATTTTATCACTTAAAATTATAATTTTTAAGAAGTAGGCTGTATGCTCACTTACAAGTCACAACACATTCAGCGCTTGAAAAACAAAAAACATCGCGCCCTAGTCCATAATGGTCATATTTTGTTTTTATAAAATTCGTCGCTGTGAGGTAAATTATTTTGTTTTTTCCTCGCAAATGTGTAGCAAAACGTCGTATGAAACTCGTGAGCTCTGCTCATTACAAACTCGGCTGAATTACGCCCTCGCCTACGGCTCGGACTACCACCCACAGCCTCGTGTGTAATGAGCAACTTAGCTCACTTGCATATACTATTTTATTAGGTATACTCACTGGAACACTGAGTCGAGTGCGTCGATCGCGAGCCGCGGCAGGCCCATGGCGGCGAGGCAGCAGCCGTGCAAGTATCGCAGCAGCGCGCGGTTGTCCGCCTCGTACACGCCCATCCACCCGTGGCCGCCGCGCTCCGCGGACTCGCGCACACGCTCTATCAACTAAATAACACAAGCACACTATGTACAACAACTTTTACCAGTTTACTGCTGCACTCACAAACGTATATCAGATTTAATGATATTAATCCAGTTCTTGAAATCGGATCATTTCGACATTGCTGCACGCAGCCAATTAAAACTTTATACTAGTTACGATATAATATTTAAACTAGATTAGATGTTACGGCCCGAAAAGTGGCACACAGAAATAGTGCCCCCGAGACGGTTGTGTCGCTATTTCTTAACAAGTACCGGTTTAAAAAATACTTAAAAAAATGTTTTGCCGATAGGAGTGTCGCTAACTGCCTATACGAAACTATCAAACTACACCGACACCAGCACAGATAAGTCCGCGACCACATTTAAGATGCCATTTTGTTAGTGAATGTTTATCTATGTAGTTTACATATTATATCGATGATAGATGTATCGATTATCTCGTACTCAATATAATGGAAAACTGGACCAACCGCAATCGTTTCTGAGAAATTCGTGGACAAATCTACATACCTACATAAAGTCTTAAAATGTGGTACATTTGTTTAGATGCCCTTATACACTAACATATGTGAAAATTATGAATTTTGATTAATAATACGTACAAACACGTCGAATAGGTATACAGAATCTCCTTTTCTGAAATCGGTTTTTTATTTGAAAGCTAGTTTAATCGAGATGGTTCTTAGCTATGTTTCATGAAAATCGGTCCAGCCGTTTAAAGATCATAAGCACTAAATAATACGTGGTAACCTTCGCCATGGTCTGATGATGGAGCAAGAACGTGGTAACAAAATCTCTGAACCTTATTGGTTCACACGGTAGACCTACCAAATTTGGACTCGTTGGATAGTACTCGATGACTAGTTGCTAGAAAAATGGTGATCAGTCTTATGATGGAACAGGAAGGTAGTCATGGGATCTCTGCACCAATAAACGTAGACCAACCGAATTATAAACTAATGGTCATACCTTGACAAGTAGTTAGTAGACAGATGATCAGGGTCTGATAATGGCGCAGGAAAGTAATTTTAAAAGTTCATTCACCCAATTTGGGGCTCTTTTAAAATTTTAAATTTATACTTTTAGTATTTATACCCACCTTAAGCATGTTCTGTGCGGCCCTGTCATTCTTGGCCAGGATGTGGAACATGTTCCAGAGGCAAAGCAGTTCGACCGCGGGCAGTAGGAGGTGTCCGCCCTGCTCTTTGTACCGGGCGCACCGCTTTATAACAAACTTCTCCATGGGTAGTGACTTGCCCGCGATGCGTTGCTTGAAAAATGACGCGTTCCTATTCACACAAAAAGCCGCCATTTAGTCACTTTGTACGTGTGTGGAGCAGCAATACATTCCGATTACGTGATTGCCCAGGTACTGTTACCGACGCATTGGTAGCTTTTAAAAAATTGACCATTCAAAGTGTTCTAGCCTATTTGAAATAAATATTTTTGACTTGACTTTTTATTTATAAAAGGTTTACACCATACCTTAGCAAGTCGTTACATTGTTGTATCTCGGCGGATGTAAGCTCGTCTCCTAGCTGTAGCAGCAAGGCCGCTCTGGTGTATGTATAAATGGTCCTCGACCACGTACTCTCCTCGATCAGTTTATTCGCGTATGCTGCTGCTTCCCTCCATTCCATTTTTAGGCTGTAAATATTTGCATATAATGAGGGTTTTAAAAAATGACGTGCACCAGGTGGAAGCACTGAGGCGTCAGTCCAATCGTCTAAACGCATATGTGTTCATATTCGTGACTCAATCTTATTGATGGTTTTTATATAAAATTAAATACGTAATATAAAATATTGTCTTACAATCAGCATGCCCCGATGTAGCGCAATGCCCGTGTGTGTGTGTGTGTTAAAAAAACAGGGGTTATAAGTTCCCTAAGGATAAAACACGTTTAAAACAATGGCTTAGATTTGTATTGATCGGCCTTCGGATTGTATGCCTGCAAATAATATATTTAAGGAACACCTTAATATGGTTGATTACGAGCCACTTAAATACATTTAACTAATAAGGACTAGACCGGCCTTAGCGAAAAAAAAATCGGAAACTTGTTACCCATGTAATAAGTCAGTGGAAACGTACTACGACAAATTACCTTCAGTGAAATTACCTTTAATGCGGTAACAGCTCAGCGGGCGAGCGCTTGCCTTGGAAACAAGGTGCGCAGGTTCGAACCCCGGCTCGCACCTCTGATTTCTTCAATGAATCATGTGCGAATTTTGTGCGATTGTTACTAGCTTTCGGTGAAGGAAAACATCGTGATGAAACCTGCATGTCTGAGAAAGCCTAACTAGCTCTCGAATGACGTGTGAAGTCCGCCAACCCGCACTTGGCCAGCGTGGTGGACTATGGCCTAAGCCCTCTCATCTTGAGGGGAGGCCCGTGCCCAGCAGTGGGACATAAACAAGGGCTGGTATTATTATTATTATATTATATACTTTTAGACTTTCGCGTTCCATTATCTAACTTTATTCTAATCGGGAATTAACGCGATATTATTATATTATTAATGGTGAAAACCGCTTAAACATCCGTTGCGTGGATTAGGAGGAGTTAGCGGATATACAGAACGACGCCGAAAGCGACTAGATAGAATAGATATAAGTTTTGCTTAGATTAGATGGTACCGGCACCGAATCGGTCAGAAACTTGCGTGAAGATTCATTTTGTTCACTCGAAAATATTGGAACACAAATTCTCACTGAAGTATCTTATATTGAAGATAAGCTAATATAGTTCATCAATAACAATATTACATTTGAATAAATTTTCCATTTTCGACAGATGACAATATGACATATTGAAATAAGAACCCCGAGGTGCTGTACTAAATTACGTTTAACGAATTCTTGTAGTTCGTTGCCCGACACCAGCAATACGTTAGCTCAGCGTAGTAAAGTAATAATTGTGCAGGTGTTTTGATAATCCAAACATTATATACCTACTTAGTAATTAAAGGGAAATGCAATAAAATTGTTTCTTAATTATTTTTATCTTTAAAACATATTTTTCTAGAATATCAATAATATCCTTGTAATATTTGATCTCTAACAGAGCTTACCTGTTCACCCACATAATTTCCCAGTAGCATAAGTGACGGAATTGGTGCCAAGTGTCGTGGCTCTCTATTGCGAGGTTGTAGGTGGTAATTGCTGGGTTGAACTGGCCGCGCATCAGCTCCAACCGACCTTTGAATACCAGGAACCACACGCTCCCTGGATACACCTATCACGACAGAAGGCGATGTTCTCATTGAAAAATAAGTATAAATTATAAAAGCATAATATGCTCGATTGCGAACAAACAAAATGGACTTATATTTCATTATACATACATAATACATGTACACATCGAATCTAAAGACATTTTATAAGTCAAAATCGATAAAGCCGTAAACGGCTTGATCGATTTTGACTTATATATGGCCGGATATAGCCTAAAGGCCGTGTACAGCTACAGGCCATGCCAAAGAAACAGACATACATACATACCCTCGAAAAACATAACCCTACTTCTGGGGCTAATAAATATTTATCACTTCACCATAAAGATAAAATAATATAAATAATTTATCTTATCACTACCTGGTCCGGCTCTTGTACAGTACAAGGAAATTATATATAGGTACTCATAATCCAAAAGATTTACCATTAATGAGTTATGGAACACAGGTGTGTCTCAATTTATTTGATAGGCAGTACATGTATGTATCTAGATTACCTACTCAGATCTCTTTTATGAGGATACTCATAACTCTGTAATAAATCCCATTTACAACCGTCGGAAATTCACGCTTTCGGATCCGATGAAAGTACATATTTGCCCGAATGCCCCAGGAGGAGGGTTATGTTTTTTTGAGTATGTATCTACATAATTATGTCTATTTCTTTGGCACAGCCTACAGCCTAAACGGTGTGATGGACAGTGACTTAGGTCGTTAGATTCGTCTTAGTTGTGGGAGTGACATAGGCTAGGTAGATATTTAAAATAAAAATAAAAATGGCGGCCGCCAGCTGCTATTTTGAATTTATTTTTGTTCCAAAAACATCAATATCGGTATCAAATGAAAGGTCTTAACGAGACAAGTTGAAATATATCTACATATGTATACGTATTATGTTTGTATAATAATACCAGCCCTGGTTTATGTCCCACTGCTGAGCACGGGCCTCCCCTCAAGATGGGGGCATTATGTATGTATAATGTAATTTAGGATCATTTTGTTTGTTCGTAGTCAGGCTTTTTATGCTTGTATATAATTTATACTTTTTACACTAGTAGTTAGTACCTTTCGTATCCACTATACCTACACAAATCGTTTGGTTTCATGAATTTTTATCACCATATTAAGATAATTTGTGAATAGCCTTCACAGGACTGGAAATCTGGATTCGAAACATTTGTTTTTATAGTCTTGCTGGAGTCTTTGCTTTGTTGCTTAGTGGTTGCTGGGCTTCTTGTTGAATACCTGTATATGTGTTCTGTCTCAAAACTCTTCGCCAGGGCAAAACCATTGTTGAAACATTATTTTAGAGATGTAGGACAAAACGCTCATGCGGGTTTCAGTGCTTCCACACATCAGTTATAAAACGTAAAAAAACATTGTGTAACACGATAATATTTTATAAACAGTGTGTAACATTTTGATACATGTTAAAAATGATAAATGTTATAAACTCTCCTACACTGATTTAACTCTTTGTCATTGTATAATATTCTGTATCATTAGTTTGGGTCTACCTTTCGAGGAAACTGCTAGTGGATAAAGTTACACAACAAAAGTTATAATTTGTTATATCATATTGCATAATATTGATAAAGTTACATAACAAAAGTTATAATTTGTATATTATATCATATTATCACTAATAATTTATAACATTTTATACAATTTGTTAAAAAAAGTTACAAGTATAACAAATGTTATGTAACACTCTCTAACGTTATATAACTGCTGTGTTATATAAGGGAGCACCTTTACATAAAATTGTAGCCTATAAGGCATCGATATTGTAAGGCCACCGTCGAACTGAGTTTTATTCCTGCCGTAAGTTCGACTTTGTTTAGGGCGTGCTGGCAGTGACTGGAGCTTAGTTGAGAGAGAGCTGATTGCTACGTTACCACTTACTATTAGATTAGGATGAGGTTAAGTACATCCCAAATATTAATGTTGATATTTCCAACAAGCGATGGATTCAGTAAGGTAACATATAATTTTGAAGATGGATAATATCGTTAGGTTAAAATTAAATAACACAATTGTTACCAAAATATCCATACTTGTGCTGCTTGTAAACACGAAATTACGTAATTATCATGCACGTATCCGAATGAAATTATACCTTCAGTTCTTTGACTAATATTTCCTGGCAGACGTCAAGGTCTCCGACAGAGCCGATAAAGTGAGAGATCACTAGGTGGTAGCCCAGCAGGGTCAGGTCGCACAACACCGAGCGCATGCCGGGGGCGCGGGAGCCCGCCTCCAATTCAGATAGGCCATACGCCTGAAAAAACAGATGTAAAATACTGTTATAATCACTGAAATACATGAAGATATGAAATAAAAGAATAAGAATAGGCGGAGCGTACAGTAGTAGTAATTGAAGCCACCTTAAGTAAATCTAAATCCCAAAATAATGACGACAGTGAAAATAAATGATGCACTAGAATAAACGGCTGTGCGTATCTGATCAGTGCTGTTTGTTTGTACTGTATTTATACTGCGCTGCACTGTGCCTGTCTATTCTAATTCATTAGAAGGATTTGAGTAATAAACAATCATAAATACATTTTCTGCCTATCAAACCCCCCAAGCCTAAGCCTTAGGCCAAAATTAGCTTCTAAGTATATCCGGGTACTATTATATTTTTTCTTTTATGTATAGATTATTTTAATACGTCCCGAGATGAAAAACTAAACCGTGAAGTAACATGTGCAGGTTTTTTTTTCAAAACCCAGACGGTTGTTTTTTATATCCTATTTGGATTTAGATTGTATTCTAGGTATATAAAATACTGTTAGTTAGTGTGACCTTTACTCAATCGCGTCATAGTTTATTTAAATTTAGCTCCCTTATAGTTGATCCAACGCGGAATGAAGGCTTTGAGTAACGTTTATCTACAACTTTTATCGCAAAATAATCATCTCAATTAATTAGTAACTGTTGTGATAATAATATATATAGAAAATAGCTTTATTATACATTAACTGTTACATATCGAATATGGGAACTAAAAATAATGCTGTTGAGGATCATATAATGTTCACCGATGAACCCTCCCTTGTAGAATATATTTTTACGATACATACAATAAAAATATTATTAATGATTAGTAGTGCGTAGTGTTTTATCATACTAAACAACAATGTCTGCAGTAATCGTTGCAATTAATAGCAACGTTCCCGTGTAGATAAATCAAAGAGTGAAATATAGTGGGTCAGATAGTGAAAATTCACGCGTACCTTGTTACCAGAGAATCCTACGAATTCCAGAAGACTGATAATCTTAGGTGGTAGCAGAGATATCATCACGTTAAAAGTGGCGAGGCCTAAACGAACACCGCCTTGGAAATGCATTTTGGACCGATCTGAATCCCACTGCTTTTTCTCAAGGATTTTTGCGCATTCCCTGAAAAAAAAAAGTTGCTTATACCACGTGACTGGTTGAACATGGGATATATTAATACAGCGTGCTCAGTACTCGATTCTCGTCCTAAACCTACACTTCTACATCAACACTCTACTAGCTAGTATGTAATAAAAATAGGAAGGTACTTAATGTTTGACCCAACTATCAATCAAAAATGGGCACCCACCCGCGCGCTATTTATTTGTTTAGAACGCTCCAGTCGGAGGTTCTTTGTAAAATGCTGCGGTGACGACGAGACAACTCTTTTTTTTTTCTCGAGGGAAATATTCAAAAGTTCCCGGGGAACTGTGGGGCTCGACCGGGGTATGTGGGATTCTCACCCGCTGAAACCTCCGCATCGGCACATGAGAGGGGACCCCAGGGCTCTCCGGTGGGATCTGCACCAGGGGCCCCTCCCTGCAACCCTCAGTGCCTTGCCGTTGAGCCCGCCGCGCGCCGTGGGAGGACGCATTGTAGCCTCCCGCGAACCAGTCACGGTGCTCACGGGGACGGGGGTCGCATCCCTAAGCGTCCAGCCACTCCGAAGGAAGTACTGTGTTAATCTATACTTAAGTATTTATTTAATTTAATTAAAATCTGTGAATGCAATTCAGAATAGGTATCTCAAAAAGATATGGATGGTCTAAAAACGTTTTCCTGTAACCATAAAGTTTAAGGTCCGTAAAAAATCCACCCAGTACCTATTGCTTAATATTATATCTAAAATTCGATTGTATTAACCTACTTTTACCATATAAGTTCCAAGGTTAGCTTTCAAGACACAGATACATATGTTGCAGATACACTGGGGACTAAAAAGGTTTAACAGATTTCAAATTTGATTTCATCTCAAACAGTGCGCAATAAGATCTAGGATACCATACCAACAAAAAAAAATTAAAATGGTGAAATATCGAACATAGCAAGTCAGTAAACTATCAATGACGTCTTGATTATGAAGTCAACTATGAATTTAAACAAAATATTTTTAATTATATCGCAACCAAAGAGGATGTGACCACTAAATTTACCTACAAAATATATTGATATAACCTGTGTATCTAGTTTAATATCATACTTTATTAAATATTGTTTTCATGACAAATAAAATCTAAATCCTTCAAAAATGATTTGATTTGCGGTTAACTATATGAAACAAAATTAGCAATTATAGACCGTAAGGTGGTAAGGTAAAGCTTTATATTTATAGTCCGCGTCTCGAAATATAAGCAAATAGAGGCCACATGTTGATAAAGGCCTAAATAGGTTTGATTCAGTAGGTAGCGGTGTAAAAAGGAAGCAAATGATATTCCGTTATGCTCTTCATCCTGATCGCCGTAATCATCGGATGCCTATCGACCTGAGTGATGGGTGAGAAGGTAGCAGAAAACGGTCATGAAAAATCATATGTAGAGCACTCTGACATGGGCTGAATGAAGCAGTACCGGTCATCGTATTTCGCAACCTAAAAAATACGAGATATTTGTCGAGATCTCCTCTCACCCAACGTGAGATGGGGTGAAGTTCGGGTCAACCCCCCTCCACTAAACGCCTCACGTAATTATGGACGCCCCCTTAACCTGCATTCCTCCCGACTCGTATAAACATCCTAATAAATTAAATAAGGATTTCTCATTTATAAAAATGGAAAAATTAATTTATGCTACAATTTAAGTAACTTAGTAAAGGCATAACTATGTTTGGATGAAGTTGGTCACGTACCGTTAGAAATTGTATACAACTCTTTATTTAATATATGAACATTATGACTGAATATTTTAAAGACTATAAATTTATAATAACTAAATAACTTGATCTGAAAGGTCAGTGGTTAGTACATAACAGTACCATAAATGTTAAATCATAATTAAAATGCCATATTTTATGCAGTCATTTTTATTATGCAATTCTGTGAACTTCAGTTTTTTTTTATTTATCTTTGTGACGAAACAACCAACACGTCATCCTGATGGTAAGCGACAGGCCTGTCTATAGCCAGTTGCATTGTTATTAAGTATCTTATGTCCGGTAAATTGATCAGCTACAGAGTCCTTCAAACCGGAACACATCAATTTCACACATTGCCACTTGGCGGCAGAATATCTGCCACTGCCTAACTGCCGGTTCCAATATCCTATCGATCCCTAACTATAGCTATAATGACATATTTCCGTTTCAATAATAACATATTAGCAGCTTACTGTTGGTTGTTCAAATGACAGTCTGTCAGGGTTTTAGTTATCGCTCCATTTCGGAGGTTTATTGCGGGATATCGATGACTTGATCTATGATTTCAACTTATAGTTAGGGATCGATAGGATATTGGGACTGCGGCTTGAAATAATATCCATTTCGTAATCCAATATTTTATTTAAACCATAATATGCGCAGACTTATGGAACAGTAAGGAACTACTACACAAAATTACTTTATGCAGAAATTGAACCCGAGTCCTCCGGTTTGCAAAGCATACGATTCTCTACTGTGCCACGGAGGCTACGTTTTGTAGTAAATACTTACTAGTAGTACTTAGCAAGTAAAAAAATATTTACTTGTAGCTATTGTAGCAATTTTTGACTTTGATTGTCCCCTTGATGAGACCTGTAAGATCCTCGCCCTCCATGATAGTCATAGCAGCTTGAAGCAGAAGGGCTTCGGCATAACATAGTTCCGCGTGAGCCTCCATATCAGTATATGTAGCGTAATTTGGCTGCAAAAGTAATAAAAATAAGTAAATAAAAACCAAAATTAAATGATTCTCTCAATGACCTTCGCAAGCTATAATTAATTTTGTACACAGTTTTGCTATGGAAATATAAAGATACAGATTCAGCAAAGCACGTATTAGTAAAATACGGTAGGTATGCGAAATAGATACACATGTGCGACCGAACATAGACATTTATCCGCGTAAGTCGCAACAAATCACATTAAAGAAATTCAAAAGTACCTAATTTATTATAGAACCAGGACTTCGACCATGGGAATAAGAACTAACTGATCGCACTGTAGGTACTAGTACATTAATGTTGTCATTATTGATGTCACCAAAATAATATTAAATCGCAAAGTAATATAAATGTAAAAAGTACGAATAAACGGTTCTAATCACAGTAACAGTCGTTTGTTCTAGGTCTTCCAACTATTATTATTTAAAATGTGGTCATGTCTTCGCGACTAGTACTGTGCTCATCGCTATGCTTATCTTTATAGGTCGAACCAAGAGTAATATACATATATAGAGCCATGAATTCAGACCCACGCATTAGAAATTTTTGTGCAGAAAGTAATGTAATGGAAGGAAGGACCTCCGTTTTTATGTTTTCCTCATCATCATAGTGATCAGAGTCTGTTGTGTTGTTAATATGTGTCAGCAGTGTAAATTAATCAGGGTATTTAAAATTCTCTAGCTGAGAGAATCCAAATACATAGGCCACAAGGCCGTTGTTCAGGACCGGTGGGGCGCAATCCTTTGCTGTGGTCTAAAGGCGGCGACTGACATGAGCATTTGCTCGATGAGAACACGTTCCCAGTCGAATATTCGGTTTGTCAATACAGCGAGCCGAGCAGCGCGGTCCACCCGGCTGTCGGTTTTTTGGCGAACCCGTCTCCACAGGCCGCACGGGCTCGCGCGGCAGCCTCACGGTTTTGCCTCGCAAGCGCGGCTCGCGGGGCAGCCTCAGAGTTTTTCCGGAAACCCCGAGCCGTGGCTCGCGAGGCAGGATGAGCCATCAGGCGATGAAATGGGCAGTTCCATTAATATCTGCTGCCTTCTGTTTCTGGTCTGGTTTCCATAGTACAGGCTCTGCCTAGTTTAGGGTCGGAGGACCGTGTGTAGATTGTCCTAGAATTACGGAAAGAAACCTACATATACGCTGGTAAAATTTTAAATGTCCACGTTAAAATTTATTAAAAATAAAATTAATATATTTTTGAAGATATTACAAGAAGGACAAGGAAGTATAAATAACAATGACTGTAATGTTGTTTTTATCTAATAAGTCGTTTGCTTATCTTAATGCCATGCCAGTGGTCGTATTATTAGGTAATTTATGATATAGTTACAGGTATAATCTAATTTATCATTGCAACAAACATTGATTTGTTAACTGTCTTCATTTTGAGATAGAGGTACCTACTAGGTACTACTAAATTTAAAGACTATTTCACTATAGAAAATAGGAAAAAACAGTCCATTTCATTGTACACACAATAAACCCAAGATACGGTTGCAATAAACCAGCCTATAGATATCCGTGGAAGCCTTTTGATTGCGATTGAAATTTAATAGACACTAAAAATGTTAAAATGCCAAGGTCTTTGGAATGATAATTATGCATAGGTTCTACTTAGTTATTAGAATACACGCGTCACTACGAGCAGTTTCGGCCGCAACCAAAATAATTGAAAATGCTAGCACTAACAGGATATTTCATTACCAAACATTACGCAATAATTTTAGAATCAACGATCAAAAGACAACCAACTTTTATGGTATTGATTATTTAGTTTTTGTAAGTAACGTTTCTGTTTATCTAGTGGGGAATGTAGAGGGCTTTGTAGGTAAGGATTTTTTAGTTTGGTATATTGCATCACTAGCCGCCCGAGAATTATTGCACAAGCCAGTCTACCTTGTAAAATACTGGGTATACGAGGCCTGCCTTTTAAGTTCTGTCGTTTCCATATTTCCCGGCAATTTTTAATTTGGAACTTTTCTATATTCGAATGTGTTTAAATTTTGAATCTCAAAACAGTTGAAAGTATTAGGATTAATGCTATTGTTTAGTCACAGCGTCGATTGGAATCTGTCAGGTTACGTACGAAAAATGAATCTGTCTAAGGAAAATCTTCGTGCAATAATTTTCTACAACTTTAGAAGAGGCCTGACACAGCTTCAGTGTTTTGAAGAGCTAACATCTGTGTTCAGTGATGAAGCCCCATGTCTGCGGACTGTCGAACGCTGGTATTTAGAATTCCAGCGTGGACATACTAGTCTTAGTGACAAATCTCGCGAAGGACGCCCAAAATCCGCCTTTACTGAAGATAACATCATTGCTGTGAGTGTGAGACAACTAATTCTCGAAGATCGTCATGTGACGTATCGAGAGATAGAGGCTCTATTAGGCATCTCAGGGACAATCATTCAGAAGATCTTGCATGAAGCGCTTGGTGTGACAAAGCTAGTTTGCCGTTGGATACCGCATCTGCTTTCCGACGATCACAAGGCGGCCCGCGTCAGATGGTGTAAGAAAACTCTGCAAAGGTTCAACCGAGGAGAGTCAAATCACGTCTACGACATCATCAGTAGTAACGAATCTTGGATCTATGCCTACGATCCTGATTCCAAACAACAATCTACAATCTGGGTCTTTCAAGACGAGCCAAAGCCGTCTAAATTTGTTCGTTCTCGAAGCACTTCAAAGAAGATGGTGGCCACGTTCGTTGGAAAAACCGGCCATGTTGCGACTATTGCACTTGAAGATCGTAGAACGGTTAACGCAGAGTGGTATGCCACAGTTTGTTTACCACAAGTCATCGCCGAACTTCGAAAATCTAACTCAAAGCGACGCATCATCCTGCACCACGACAACGCAAGCTCACACAGCGCTCGTCAAACGATTGAGTATTTGAAGCAGGAAAAAGTAGAAATTCTTGACCATCCTCCATACAGTCCTGACCTAAGCCCTAACGATTTCTTTACATTTCCTAAAATTAAGAAAAGTCTTCGTGGTCAAAGGTTCCAGTCCGGTGAAGAAGCAGTCGACGCTTTCAAGTCAGCCATTTTGAACACCCCCACTTTAGAGTGGAATAAATGTTATAATAACTGGTTTGAGCGAATGGAAAAGTGTATTAAGTGGTGAATACTTTGAAAAACAATAAAAAGTACTATAAGGTTCTAGTTGTGTTTCTTTCTTCAAACGACAAAACTTAAAAGGCATCCCTCGTATTATACCGAGCAAGAGCCGGTCGCCGGAGCGGCAGCGGTTGCCGCACTTTTTTTGTGAATTAATATTTTGTCGTAATTTAAACAGGGGAAATTTACATCGAGACCGCTATTTGTATGAGTACCTATGCGTACATTTACTATATTGACTTGACACGTGCTTAGTCTTCTGATACGACGAGCTGAACTAGATTGCAAATGCAAAATACACTAACAGTATTATATTATTATATATTATTATTATATTACTATTATATTATTATTATATTACTATTATATTATTATTATATTGCTTTATTTAAAAATTATCCTGGCTGTAAACCCGTAAGTCAATATTTATCTTCTTCTATATCAAAGGCCCAAACGGCTGAACCTAGTAACATGAAATTTTGCCTTCGTTACCCGTGTTACTACCAGTCTTACTACCAGTAGTAGCACGGGTATTTATTTTTGCCCGTGTTACTACTGACTGCTTTAGTAGTAACACGGGACAATTTTTATTTCCGATATTACTACTGGCCAATATCATTGTTAAAACTACTTCATTTTTCAAAAATTCCAAATTGATATTTATGACTTTATTAAATACATCGCTCGAAGAACCGATAACCGTTGGGGAAGAAAGGTTCTCGAGTGGCGACCACGAACTCACAAACCGGAAGACGCAGCGTAGGCAGGCCTCCCACTAGGTGGACAGACGACATTGTGCGCGTCGCAGGTAAACGGTGGATGCAAATAGCCAATTGTCGTTCATTGTGGCGTTCTAAGGGGGAGGCCTATGTTCAGCAGTGGACGTCTTCCGGCTGATGATGATGATGATGATAAACACAAATATAGTAGATGTACTAGGGAAGCATAAAATACAAGAAGCAGCGTTTTGTAACCATCTTTGGTAAGGGTAACCCCTAAAGGCCTCTCCTCCTAAAGGTGGTACCCCAGGGTTTAGACGTAACATGTTAAGGGCAGAAGCACCAGGAAAGCAAAGGACATGAGGAGGCCTCACGTCTTGTGCCATCCAATATGACATTTCGAATGAGGAGGAGGCCTTTTGGGGTTGCCCTTACCACAGATGATTACAAAACGCTGCTTCTTGTATCTTATGCTTCCCTAGTACATCTGCTATATTTTTGTTTAATAATGTCGTAAATATCATTTTAGAATTTTGGAAAAATGAAAAATGAAGTTTTGGCCAGTAGTAATATCGGAAATAAAAATTGTCCCGTGTTACTACTAAAGCAGTCAGTAGTAAAACGGGCAAAAATAAATACCCGTGCTACTACTGGTAGTAAGACTGGTAGTAACACGGGTAACGAAGGAAATTTTGACAGTAGATTCCTCTTATGATTTATGACTCCACTAAAAAAGGAATTTTGGAAAATCGACCCTTATTGGGGTTTAAATAGGGTGCTTTTCTATGTACAAAACTTTTTATTTTACGGGTCGATTGATTCAAACTTTTCGCGCATTATCAAAAACAACTCTTAGGGGTGTGCACTTTGTATGGAGATACATTATTTGAAAACCTACCCCCTACGCAGATAAAAAAGGGGTAAAAAGTTGACTGACATTAAACATTTAAAAAAGAGAATATTTAAAAATAATATCCTGCAACTGAAGATGTGAATAGAAAAAAAAATTAAACGCGGGCGAAGGTGCGGTTGTCAGCTAGCAATATTATAAATGACCATGAATGTTTAGAGCATTTGTAATCCATCATACTCATGGCAATGTTGTGATCCAAAATCAAAGATCCTGGGGTCAACAATACTTGCCACAGATGGATGCAATTAAATCTATGCCCCGGTACCGATAGCTTAGTATTGCCCCACATTGCGTTGCAACCATAGAGCGGAGCATCGTGTTCAACGATATCAAAACATACGTAATGTAACGAGTCTAATATAATTGTTCTGGAAAAATAAATCCTCTTCACTAGTAAACCCAGGCACGTAACGATATAAAATAGACAGTGCATCAAGGTGATACAGATGAAACTTTGATGTAATAATATAGTGGCAGGGTTAACGAGCTAATTTATAGTAATCAATAAGTATTACTTAATATTCGCAAAGGCGGAGCGGCAGAATTAATTTGAAAGAAAACATATTTCAATGTCTTCTTGATGTAGTGGCAGGGTTAACGAGCTAATATAAGTAATCAATAAGTATTACTATTCGCAAAGCTGGAGCGGCAGAATTAATTTGAAAGAAATCATATTTCAATGACTTCTATCATCTTGACCACAGAATTACACGAAGCTACTCCAAGTTAATAAATATACATTGCAATAGCACAAAACGCCAGACTACAAACATAAAATATTTTCAGAAAAATAAAAACCGACTTCAAAGAAAACGATCTAAAAAGCATAAAATAACGAAAATATAATGAAGAATGAAGTCGGTGCTAGCACATCATGTTAATAACTAACATTATAAACATATACATATACATTATAAACATAACATTATATAATATAGCACCAGCTGACACCAACTTCAATATATTTTAATTAATATATTAAGTTATTTTATGCTTTTTAGATAATTTACTTTGAAGTCGTTTTTTTTTTTAATTAGTGACTTTCATTTTACCAAGATAGGTATTAGCACTATCACGCAACTCGAACGTCTACGTTACAGTAACTTACTGAAAACATAAAAAGTTTATATCTCTTAAACTACTGGACCGATTTTGATGAAACTTGTACTCTACCCTAAGTTGAAAAATACTCTAACTATTGCAAAACTCTAACTATTCGAAATCGGACCTGTAGTTTCTGAGAAATCCATACACTCATAAAATTTGGTAAATTTGTTTAGAAGCCCACATAGACTAACATATATTAATATTACGCATTTTTATTAATATTACATACATACGCGTCGAATAGAGAACCTTCTTTTTGAAGCCGGTTAAAAAAGCTCGACTGCGCATAAACAAAATGGACTTAAATTACTTAATTACATACATAAAACGTATAATACATAGGTATGAGACAAGTTCAAATAATATAATACATATGTATTTGAACTTGATATTTTAGGAAGAAAAAAAATTGATAATTTAATTTTTTTGGTAAAATTTATGGCTTATTCCACTTTTCCCCCTTAAAAATCCCCCCTAGGGGGGAAAAGTGGAATCTAAAAATAAAAGTTCAGAAATCCCCCCTGCTCATCCAGTTTCATCCATTTTTCCCCCTTAAGGGGGTAAAATGGATTCCAGTTGTTGTTGGGTTCCAGTTTTCCCCCTTAATGTCCGAAAACCGTTGAGGTATAATATGGTATATCTATATTGATTTATTTAATACAAGTGCATATGTTCTAAGGAATATTATCAAAGAGTTTTTTTTCTTAGATGAATTGTAATGTCACACTGTAACGATCTATCTGCATGTTTCGTTTGCTTAACTTTAATTTATCACTCTGCTGCACTTCATTGATAAGGTTGTTTTTCTATAGGTGGAGACTTGTAAATGGCCTTCCTATCATTATCATAATATACTCTTATATCTGTATTAGCTGTAAGTCTTCCTAAAAGTAATGAAATAAATAAAACACGTGCGCCCACGCCGCAAAGGATCCTAAACAAAAGAACTTTTTCCTAGTTGGTCAGTTACATAAAATATTTTTAATATGTTATTATTTGCAACTCATCACAACTAATGTAACTAATGTAGGTAATGGTAGCCCTCCTGGGAGGGAGGTCATTTTAATTTATCTTTATGTATCTAGTTAACGCTTAGTTCTGTTACTGAGTGCATCATAGCTAGTTTTAGTCTTAACATAAGGCTTACTGGAAGACCAAATTATGAATGGTTGGTATGTAGCCAGCCAGAGCCCAGATGACGACAGTAGCAAAAAAATTCGCCAATATATGCTCCAACAATGGCTAAAAGATGAGAAATTTATAAATATCTGGTGGGTCTTTGGCGAACTTCACAGGACTACAAACCGTACAAACTTTTAGAAGCGTGGCATAAAAAAATAATGGAATTGTATAAAAAAAAGCCCAATCTCACACAGCTTTTGAATTGTTTGTGTGAAGATGCATCAGTAAATGAAGTTTATGCCAACAAACTTTTGAAAAATGTTCACGTGAAGAATAGAACAAAAGCGAGTATTAACTGCGATGAGTTTATTCACAAGACACAAATGGAATTTATTAGACATACATAACAATTGGACATTTCTTAGAAAAAAAAAATAAGTTTAGGTGATTTATTTCAAAATATTTAGTGTACGGACAGTCTGATAGCGAGTCATTCGCTGTAGATAAGTGATTGTTTATATTTAAGTTCGACTTTCAGACATGTGCTGAAAAAATTGTTAATTATGTGTGATTTATAAAGGAAAATTTCAGTGGGCTGGATAATTTCATTTTCTGGAGAGGTTCTTTGTAACTATTTTGGTTATATTTTTTACTAAAGTCATCCGGTTTCGCTTATTTTAACTCTCCACATTTTGTAATTATAGAAATTCTGTCAAAGATACAGAGATTTTTGCATTAGATGTTGGCTGGAGAGGCTGCGGCGACCGCTAGTGATGCTAGGTTTCAGCTATATATTTGCGCCCTTTTGCGGTGGAGATCATGGGGCCTTGGCCTTGGCACGGTTTGGTGAAAGAAATTTCATCCAAACGAGACCGTCGGGCTGGTAGCTTTTTCTGCCAACGTATAAGCTTGGGTATACAAAGAGGTAATGTCGCCAGTATTTTAAGTACTCTTCCCTCCCAGTGCGGCGTCAACTCAGAGGAAGTTTTTTACCTAGTTTATGTTTACATATTTGTAAATAAACTGCAAATATTTAGTGTCAAAAATAAACATGATTAGGTATTTATTATTTTTTATTGTCTTCTTTTTTCTGTTACCGTAAGGGGGAAAAATGGAATATATATACAAAACTATAAGGGGGAAAACTGGACTTTTTTCATATTAGATTCCACTTTTCCCCCCTAGGGGGGATTTTTAAGGGGGAAAAGTGGAATAAGCCAAATTTATAGCCTATGTGTCACTCCCACAACTAAGACGAATCTAATGACATACTACTATGTCAAGAAACTACCGGGAACAGATCAATAATACACAAAATGTTAGTTATTCATCCAAATTTATCTTATCACCTTCAAAGTACACCTCCTTCAGAAACGATACATTTATGCCAATGAATAATCCAACCATATAAACATTTTTTAAACGTTTTTTCCGGAATTGAGTTCATTTCTCGCCACGGAATTCGTGGTGAGAACTCCTTTATGTCTTCTACCGAATGAAAACGGGTTCCAGGAAGTGGTAATTTGAGTTTAGTAAAAAGAAAGAAGTCGGATGGTGAATAAGGTGGTTGCACGATGGTATTTGTTGAGTTTTTGTTAAAAAAAAATCGTTCACAATGATGGCCCTGTGCGAAGTTGTGCGAAGAATGCACCTTCGTGGTGCAAATACCAAGAATTTTCTTTCCACAAATCTGGCCTTTTTCGTCGAATTTGCTGTCTTAAACGCAGCATATCGCTCAAATAATATTCTTTATTTACCTTCCGGCAAGAATTCCGAGTGCACAACACCGCGGTAGCCAAAGAAAACAGTCAACATGACTTTGAGTTTTGATCGACTATGGTGTGGCTTTTTTCGGTTTCGGTTCAGTTGGAAGGCGCCACTCCGAAGCTTGTTGACTAGTTTGCATGTCAAAGTCGTAAGCACACGTCTCGTCACCAGTAACAATGCGTTTCATGAATGTAGGGTGGAAATTGACTCGTTCTAGCATGTCGTTAGCGACTCTTAGGCTGCCTGTCCACCGGAGCGGAGCGAGGCAGCGGAGCGGAGAAACGGAGAATATCTTCTATACTATAATAAAACTCAAAGAGCACTTTTTCTGTACATTGAATATTTTTCAAAAATTTCTATGTGGGGATACTATACTATCGACATAGAGGCCAAAACAATTTTTTTTGGAATTATTGTCTGTCTGTCTGTATGTCTGTCTGTCTGTCTGTCGTTCTGTTTGTCCAGGTATCATTTGAAAACCCGTGGATGGATTTTGATAGGACTTTCACTGATGTGTTGTGTAGAAGTCAAGGTATAAATTGGTATATAAAACATCACGCTATGTTTCATAGGGGCTAAGTAGTGAAACATTACTTGCACATATTATCACGTAATTTTCTTTGTATGTGGATAGGGTAAAGATAAAGATAAAGATATATTTATTTGTTAAAATATAGTTTGATAAGATGACATAAAAAAAACATTTAGTGCTTATATTTTACCAATTATTGGTGTACAAATATTGCTTATAATATAATTAAGTAACAAAATTATAAAAAATCTATATACGTATCTAAATTCTAAATATTTTTATCATTAAGGAAGTCATCTGTATTATAGTAACATTTATTCAATAATAATTGAAATAATCTTTTTTTAAATAGGTTTATAGTAATATGTTTTAAATCTTTGGGTAATTTATTATAGATACGGATAGCCATGCAGTATGAGTTTTTACTAAACATCGTGGTACGCTGCTTGGGAATACAAAGATTTGCAGGAAATCTACAGCTTCTATTGGTGAAATCACAATTTTTTTTAAACAGATTTGGATGTTTGTGTACAAATAAACTTATTTCATATATATATAAACAAGGCAGAGGTAAAATACGATGTTTCTTAAATAACGGTTGCAACTGTCTAAATAGTCTGCTCCGCTTATTGCTCGCACACATTTCTTCTGCGCTCTGAAAGCTCTAATTAGATCTACTGAATTACCCCATATGACTATTCCATAACGCAAAACAGAGGAGATATATCCATGATAGGCGCAAAGAGTGGCATTGGTTGTAGCTGTTTGTCGTAAGCGATTCAGAACGTACACATATCTATCCAGCTTGGAACAAATTTTATCTATGTGTTGTTTCCAGCTACAGTGTTTATCTATAACGATTCCTAGAAAAGTCGTTGAATCTACCTTATCTAATGTTTTATTCTTTTGTGATATATTTAGAGGTATAGGGTTACTGTTGTAGGTCTGATATTGTATGAGTTTAGTTTTATTAACATTTAGGTTTAAATTATTATTTTCCATCCATTTATTTACATTGTTTACTGTTTTATTAATATCATCTTCATATGTATCTTTACTATTGCAGTGTATTAGTAGTGTTGTATCATCTGCATATAGAACGCATTTGTATGTAATAGAGTCTGGCAGGTCATTTATATAAACTAAAAACAGCAAGGGACCTAAAATGCTGCCTTGTGGAACTCCGCAGTCATTTAGTTGATATAAAGACTGCTGGACAGTTTTACTATGTCCTGAAAAACTTGGTATTTCCACACATTGATAACGATAAGCAAGATAACTTTCGATCCAATGCAGTGCATTACCCCGTATACCACATTTTTCAAGTTTTCTTAGAAGCAATTTATGTGACACAAAGTCAAAGGCTTTTGACATATCGAGAAAAATAGATACGATTGGAACTTTTTTATCTAAGTATTCTGTTATAGTTTTAACGAGAGTGAAACAAGCTAGTGTAGTTGAAAAATTTTTCCTGAATCCAAACTGGTCAGCCTTTAGAGTATCATTTTTTATTAAGAAACTGTATAATATATTGTACATTGCTTTCTCAAATATTTTGGAAATAATTGGAATCAAAGTTACAGGCCGATAATTGTTCATGTCAGTTTTGTCACCTTTTTTATAAAGAGGTTTTACTAAAGAATATTTTAAACGTTTTGGAAATTGACCCTGAGAGAACGAAATATTGATTAAGTGGCTTAACGGCTCTGATAATATATTGGCACATTGTTTAATAATTTTTGTATTGATTCCATCATAACCTGTAGCATTAGTGTTATTAAGTGACAGAATGATTTTATATATGTCTTTACTATCAACAGGATTTAGGAAGATAGAATTAGGGCAAAACGGATATTTTTTTAGATCTTGGTCATCTATACATATTATAAAACAAAGTCGCTCCCGCTGTCTGTCTGTCCCTATGTATGCTTAGATCTATAAAACTACGCAACGAATTTTGATCCGGTTTTTGTTAATAGATTGAGTGTTTCTTAAGGAGGGTTTATATGTATAATACATGCATAATATAGTAGAGAAACACTGATAATTTTAGAGGTTTCTAATGTGATGTCGTAAAAAAACACACTTTTTTGCGCTTACATTGCAAACGTTGGCTGAACCCTACGAGATAGATGAAAAGAATGTACTACAAGATTGTAAACTTTAACAAGGTCTACAAAAAATTCCGCGATGGTATATGTTTATCTCAGGGGTAACCACCCACAATAACCATTTTTTATCCTTTACTGTTTATGAGACTTACTTACTTATCTATTAATAAATTGTTGTTAGCATGAATTTGCCCCCTCTTCGATGAAACGTAAACTTCAATAATATTTACACTAATGACAAAAAAGGTATGAACGTTGTTCATACTGCTAGGTTAAGGTTAAGCAACATAAGACAAGGTCATTAAATAGATGCGTGAACTGATTTTTATGAAATTTTGTGTGCATATCGGGTGGAATCTAAGAATAGGTTGTAAAGTATATTTCATGCCGCTAGGTTAAGCGGCAAGGTCATTACATAAATGGGTTAGATGGGTGACGGTGGCGACTCCAAGGAGGACGGTGACGGGGTTTCGAGCCCCATCCTCGTGATCACGATGCCAGGTTTCCGGGGGCTATAATTCGCACTGAGGGGTATTTGGTGCAGATCCCGCTGGAGGGCCCAAGTCCCTCCTCTTATGTGCCGATGCGACAGCCGCAGGGGTTTAAGTGGGTAAGAATCCCAGATACCTTGATTGACGAGGTTATAAGCATAGAACGAGAGGAGGGTGTAAGAGAGGAGAGAGGGACGAGGGGGTGACGGGGTGACGGGGTGAGGGATAGGGGGATTAAGGAGGATCAAAGGGGGAGTGATTGGGAGCAAGGTGGGAGAAGAGAGAGGTTCAGAGAGGGGATAACGGGGAGAGGAAGAGGGGGAGTGTGACGGGTACCAAAGCGGGGGAGGGGGAGAGAGAGGAGAGAGAGAGCATAGAATTAGACTTTTTTAAAGAGAGGTGGAGAGAGAAATAAATCAAGGGAAGGAGAAAAGGGTAGCAAAATAATAAAAGCGCGGGCGGAGCTGCGCGGGTCAGCTAGTTTAATATAAAATTGTTGTTGTTCGTTAAATTAATAAAATATTCATTAAAGCTGTTAGCTATTTCTTTTACTGTAATATTTCTTTTGCTGGGTAATTATAGACTGATCAGTTAATCATTAAGATATGTATTATTACGCTATATACAATAGGGACTGAGCAGACATTTAGTTTGCATAAGATATGGCAGTGGCGAAGGGTCAATTTTTTGTAAGGGGTAAGCCGGCCCGGTGCACCCAGGACATTTACATTAGATTTCTGTATTGTTCTAAGTACTTTGCTATCAGCAATATCACATTATATCTTTGAAAGGTTAAAATCTGTAAATCCCGAGCGAGTCCAAACTAGATTAGGGGGGGGGGGGGGGGGGGGTTCATGAAATTTTAATGAAACTCCCCAAGTGCAGGTAGTGTATAATAGGTATTGCATTACAATCGCAACAATGAAAGATGCGAAAAACTTAGAACTTTCATTATCGAATATGATAAGACAGTATTTTACGATGTTAGCGTGATTTACATTATGAACAGCGCCATCTATCGGTGAAATTGAACATACAATCACTAAACAACTAATCTATTTTAATAAAAGAAAGTCGTGTTAGTTACACTATTTATAACTCAAGAACGGCCTAACCGATTCGGCTGAAAAGGTAGGGAGGTAGCTTAGAACCAGGAAACGGACATGGGATACTTTTTATCCCGGTAGGTTAAGGTTAAGCAACGCTAGGTAAGGTCATTAAATAGATGGGTGAACCGATTTGTATGAAAGTGTGCATATCGAGTAGAATAGGTCATACAGTATATTTCATACCGCTAGGTTAAGGTTAAGCAACATAAGGCAAGGTCATTAAATAGATGGGTGAACCGATTTGTATTAAATTTTGTGCGCATATCGGGTAGGTCTGAGAATCAGTGGCGTGCACAGACTTTTTGATCAGGGTAGGCAAAAAAAGCAAATTTCTTAGATCTCTAGAGTCGTAGGGTAACAGTTTTTTTGTTTGTACGTATTGACACTGTAACATAAGTAAGTCTATTTATTTTTACTTACTGATGTTTTTTTGAATAAATGAGCACTGCTATGCAATAATGAGTCAATAAAAATATAAATAATTCTGTGTTAACGCCATCTATCTCTTGTTATAGGCCTAGGCGACAAATTGCATTAAGATTTTTTTTGTTAGATGGAGCTTTACTAACTTACTGAGCTGAATTACCGACATGGGCATTTTTTTAAACGTCGCCTGGGCCTATAACAAGAGATAGATGGCGTTAACACAGAATTATTTATATTTTAGTTGACTCATTATTGCATTATTGCTCAAATATTCCTAAATATATTCTATTTCACTCCCATAACTAAAACGAATCTTACGATTATGTAGGAAGTACCTAAGTATATTAAATTAAAATCCATGCAGCCATGTATTTTAATTTAATATGCCGCAGACCGTGTTCAAAAAATAAACATACCTACTATCGAAAAATATAATCCTATTTGGATAGTCGAAGAGAAATAAACATACCTACCTATCAATATGACTGTGAGTTACTTGTCTTGTAGATACGTACTAAGATGATTAAAACACATTACAACACACAACAGTAAAAATATATGTATGTTTACGGCTAAGCTACAACATGTATAAATTAAACTATAATAAGTGTGGACGCCAGGAGAGTTTTTTTTATTGTTTGAACTCTTTCAAAACCAAAATCTCGGCCAGCTACGTCTCTCAGGATACAAGATAACTTTCTCTTTTGGTTATACAAATCCAGAAAGGGGCATATCCTTAGTCTGGAAGACAAACGAAAAGCAATTACGATTTGTTTGTTTTGAATTAATACAACTCACCCCCTTTGTGCACTATAGCTTTAGATATAATAGCTAAATTATTATCTTTCGTAAAGTACGACCTACGTGCTCACACGTCCTCTTTTCTTTTTCGTTCCTTATTATATACCCGCACCGCTTTATATTCTATTAAATAATTTAAAAAACATTACAAAAAGAAACTTCGATTCTAAGAGGATACGAACTCGCGTCTCGTGATTCGCTTCCGAACGCCTAACAAAATGAACTGCGGCTGCAATGTCTAAACGCGTAAAATTAGCATTCATGTCGTAACATAAATATCTATCGGGACTAAACTATATTGAAATGTCACTTTTGGTAGGCAGTGTCTCTCTGTGTCTCTGTCCTTTGTCTGTGTGCGTGATATTTCTTCTATTATACATGTCAGATTATTTATGGGTGCGTGTATCGGTGTGAGTCTGTGTGCAAGAAATCTGTTTGAATGTGTGAAATATGAGGCAACGCCGTATCGTGTCTTTGCGTGGCCCGCGCGCAAAATCTATCTTTACATTTATGAGTAGATAGGTATAGTACAGTGCATTTATGTTAAGTTCGTCGCGCATAGGTGATTGATTTCAAACATTATGCGTGCTTTTGTTTATTTACAATGGTGAAATAATTGAAAACGAAATATTACTATGCACACTTTATATTGATATGTCTGATTGGGAAAATCACAGGGTAGGCAAACACTTTTTGCCTATATGGACTGCACGCCACTGCTGAGAATAGGCCGTAAAGTATATTTCACATCATTAAGTTAAGGTTAAGCAACATAAGGAAAGGTCATTAAATAGATGGGTGAACCGATATGTATGAAATTTTGTGTGCATATCGGGAAGGTCTGAGAATAGGTCATAAAGTATATTTAATGCCGCTGATACCATGATTGCCTAGGATATATAGAACGAGAGGAGGGTGCAAGAGAGGAGAAAGAGGGAGGGGGTTCGAGGAGGGGGTGATGGGTTGAGTGAGGGGGAGTGAGAAGGAGCAAGTTCGTAGAAGAGAGAGGGGGGGAGAGTTCAGAGAGGGGACAACAGGGAGAGGAAGAGGGGGTGTGTGACGGAAACCGAAGCGGGAGCGGGAAAGAGAGAGGAGAGAAAGAGCATATAATTCGATTTTTTTTATAAGAGAGAGAGATATGGAGAGAAATAAATCTAGGGAGGACGGAGAAAAGGGGAGCAAAATGTAATAAAAGCGCGGGCGGAGCTGCACGGGTCAGCTAGTTAACCAATAAGATTGCACAAAAACACCGCTCCAAAATCTTAGTGCAATCTAAGTTAAGTTAATGTTGCACCGTTTCTCCGCTCCGCGGCCTCGCTTCGCTTCGGTGGACAGGCAGCCTTATGCGTTTGAGTTTTTGGAGAAAACTCAGGTCTTTTGGGACTAGCCAAGCGGCAACATGTTTCATACCCAAGTAATTACTTAAGATGGTATAGATTAACTCGTGAGACACAGAAAGTTCGGCGGCTATCTCTCTCAAACTTGAATGAGGATTTTTAGTCACTATTTCCTTTACTTTTGCGAGGTTAACTTCAGTTACAGACTTTGATGACCTACCAGAGCGAGGCAAATCGTCCATCACATCTCGACCGCTTTTGAACGCTTTGTACCACTCATACGCAAGTGTTTTTTTGATAAAGTCGATTCACCGTAAGCTTTCTGTAACAATTTGAGTGACTCCGAACACGAAATTTTATTGGCGATGCAAAATTTAAGACAATACTCTTTGTTTGATGTCTTTGTCCATTATGAAATTCGCAATACACACTCATCATTCATTCATCATCATTATCAGCCGATAGACATCCACTGCTGAACAATGGCCTCTCCCTTAGAAGGGAGGGTTGGCCATAATCCCCACGCTTGGCAGGCGTCTTGGGGATCGCAGTATACGAGGCCTGCCTTTTAAGTTCTGTCGTTTCCATATTTCCCGGCAATTTTGAATTTGGAACTGTTCTATATTCGAATGTGTTTAAATTTTGAATCTCAAAACAGTTGAAAGAAATCAAACTACTTTTACGGATCTTATCGCGGTTTATTTTTCGGTTTATTTTTTGGACTGAGGACACCCATGGTCAGTCCTCCCGTGACCATGGGTGCTGCAAAACATTCGAAACGTCGGGATAGTAAAATCAAAAAAAAAACCGCGATAAAATCCGTAAAAGTAGTTTGATTTCAATGTGTAATATTCGCGTAAGTAAAAGACAACATTACAGTTGAAAGAATTAGGATTAATGCAATGATATTTTACTAAATATTATTGGATTAATGCTATTGTTTAGTCACAGCGTCGATTGGAATCTGTCAGGTTACGTACGAAAATGAATCTTTCTAAGAAAAATCTTCGTGCAATAATTTTCTACAACTTTAGAAGAGGCCTGACACGGCTTCAGTGTTTTGAAGAACTAACATCTGTGTTCAGTGATGAAGCCCCATGTCTGCGGACTGTCGAACGCTGGTATTTAGAATTCCAGCGTGGACATACTAGTGTTAGTGACAAATCTCGCGAAGGACGCCCTAAATCCGCCTTTACTGAAGATAACATCATTGCTGTGAGTGTGAGACAACTAATTCTCGAAGATCGTCATGTGACGTATCGAGAGATAGAGGCTCTATTAGGCATCTCAGGGACAACCATTCAGAAGATCTTGCATGAAGCGCTTCGTGTTAGAAAGCTAGTTTGCCGTTGGATACCGCATCTGCTTTCCGACGATCACAAGGCGGCCCGCGTCAGATGGTGTAAGAAAACTCTGCAAAGGTTCAACCGAGGAGAGTTAAATCACGTCTACGACATCATCAGTGGTGACGAATCTTGGATCTATGCCTACGATCCTGATTCCAAACAACAATCTACAATCTGGGTCTTTCAAGACGAGCCAAAGCCGACTAAAGTTGTTCGTTCTCGAAGCACTTCAAAGAAGATGGTAGCCACGTTCGTTGGAAAAACCAGCCATGTTGCGACTATTGCACTTGAAGATCGTAGAACGGTTAACGCAGAGTGGTATACCACAGTTTGTTTACCACAAGTCATCGCCGAACTTCGAAAATCTAACTCAAAGCGACGCATTATCGTGCACCACGACAACGCAAGCTCACACAGCGCTCGTCAAACGATTGAGTATTTGAAGCAGGAAAAAGTAGAAATTCTTGACCATCCTCCATACAGTCCTGACCTAAGCCCTAACGATTTCTTTACATTTCCTAAAATTAAGAAAAGTCTTCGTGGTCAAAGGTTCCAGTCCGGTGAAGAAGCAGTCGACGCTTTCAAGTCAGCCATTTTGAACACCCCCACTATACAGTGGAATAAATGTTATAATAACTGGTTTGAGCGAATGGAAAAGTGTATTAAGCTACGTGGTGAATACTTTGAAAAACAATAAAAAATACTATAAGGTTCTAGTTGTGTTTTTTTCTTCAAACGACAAAACTTAAAAGGCATCCCTCGTAGGTGGAAGATAAATCCAAAAGAAAGACGATACTGCCCGTCTTCCTGTTCTCGCTTAGTCGCCTCTTACGACACCCAACGAGAGGAGATGAGGGGATGCAATTCTAACCCGGCACCCCACGGGCAATACACAATATACACTAGATATGATAAAACTAAAAACAGCTCTGTGTTTAATCTAAATAACAGATGAAACATGGATAACAGTTGTGCCAATCTAACAACATTCTAATTGAATTTGGAACCTTAAACAAATCATCATTTTTAAACAAATCATCAATACTTTTTTGACTGAATGAAAGTGCCAAAGAAAGAGACATACATACATACATATACTCATGAAAAACATAACCCTCGTTCTGGGGTATTCAAAAACATATTCAACTGCTTTATTTACATGGATTATACTTGATAATAACCTAGTTGAAGATGTCTAAATTACAAGAATTTAGTCATTAAACAAATGACAAATACTTAGATCCGTTTATTACTTCGCAACTGCATTACCAAAGTAGTCTTACGAGTATAATGTACTATAATATAATCTTATACAGACAGATAGGTACAGATAGGAACACTTACGATCGGATCTCACAAATTGGGTAATGAACTTAACAATAATATTATAAGTTAAACGAGGTACCTAGATATGTTATAGGCGATCTGAAAGTAATTAACACAACTTGAATCAGTAGCACAACCGTGGGTGGTGTGCTACTGCATTGGCAGTGTCACTTCGTTTTAATTTTATTGAATAATCGCATCAATGCAATCGCTAATACTATTATGTAAATTTAATATAGGTGCATAATCAAATTTTCTAGAAATCAATTAATCACAATCAATTCGTTAGTATAAATTATTTCCATTAAGTACTTTGAATTTTTTTACAAATTTGAATTCTAAATAACATTCCCCGTGGGGTGTCCGGGTAAGAATAGCAACCATCCATCTCCTCTCGTTGGGTGTCCGTAAAAGGCGACTAAGGGAAAACAAGAAGACGGGCAGCAGCGTTTTTTTTATTAGATTACCTACTACCTATACTGCGATCCCCAAGCCGCCTGCCAAGCGTGGGGATTACGGCAACCCCTCCCTACTAAGGGAGAGGCCTTTGTTCAGCAGTGGACGTTTCGGTTGCTGATGATGATCTAAAACACTGAATTAAATATTGCATTACAATGAGACAAAAATATGATGTTCACCAAGTGCAACAGAGAAACAAAATTATATACTACCACGTGTTCTCAGATGTCAAATCATGCGTGCACATGTCTGCTTGAACAGATGTGGATATTACAATGTTACTGTGAAAACAAGCAATGTAATGTGATGTTACAATCGCAGGTGTTATAATGTGTGAGTGCTGTGCCACTTTTAATCGCCGATTATTTAGTAGGTAACGTATCTACCTCATTTTACTTTTAATATCATTGATTTTAAACTTGTTATCGCGTATCACGAACCTTACCTATATGCATTGTTAAATGCAATGTTAGCTGATGTGATACTGATATTACATATCGGATACTTTATTAAATTTAACTCATTTAGTTAATAAAACCGTAAGGGACCCATTATTAAGACTTATTTTTAAAAACAATTCGTGACGTCAAAACATTTGTGATGTCAATAAACAAGTCAACCTACATACTTACATAAAGCACAGCACAGCCTAGGTACAAAACATTTGTTATACTTATGCATATTGGCGACATATAAATCCTACGACAATGACTGTTCCTAAATATTTCTTTGTAGCACTTACATTTTTCAATAATTTGATAATGATTTAAATCAAATAAATAATGGAGTGTAAAATATGAATTACCTACTATTATGAGCATAAACATATAATATTACACACCTTCTTGATGATAGTTCCGATACTCTCAACGAGCGTGTAGTTTTTCCTGTGCTGGTTACATATTGAAATGCACACTTTGAGTGCCAACAGCGCCCTATTGATTTGTGTATGATCAAACGTCAGCATAGCCGGTATAAATTCGAATATAGAAGTTCCCAAACTGTGATACAACGATGTTCTGTTCCTAAAACAAGGATTATAAATTATAGTCAGTATTATATTAGAGTGGTAACATTAAGTGTCAATATACGATATTTTCCTAAATTAATAACGGGTTATTCACAAGCGCTCCAAGATTTCGTTCCCAATACCTAGGCTCCAAGACAAAAAAATAATTTATAAAATCGTTCCCATGGGCTCCAAAAGTGTATTTTATAAAATACTCTTATTTCCATACATTGATTCCCGAGAGCTCCAAGAATTTTTAACTTACGGTGGGTATCGAATAAACTCGTGAAGTGGGAAGATCGGCTGGCGGAACCAACCGCCGGCCATCTGACCATAGCGGCGGTGCGCCCGGTCCTAAAGGACTGGGTGCACCGTAAGTTCGGCACGATCACCTTCCGGCTCGTGCAGATCCTGTCGGGGCACGGATGCTTCGGCAGGTATCTGCACAAGATTGCCGGAAGGGAGGCGACCCCGGGCTGCCACGACTGTGGCTGCGCCGAAGATACGGCGCAGCACACACTCGAGGCTTGCCCGGCGTGGGCGGCGGAGCGCAGCTTGCTGCGCGCCGCGGTTGGGGCCGACCTGTCGCTGCCCGCCGTGATACAATCCATGGTGAGCAGCGAGAGGTCGTGGTCGGCGGTGGTCTCCTTCTGCGAGTGCGTGATGTCGCAGAAGGAGGCAGCGGAGCGGGCCAGGGAGAGCGATCCCCTCGCTGACCCGCGACGCAGGAGGAGGCCCGGGCGCAGAAGGCGGGCCAACGCCGACCTGATGCCCCCGTAGCGAGGTAGTGCGGGCAGCGGAAACGGGGGAACTGCTGCCTGCGCACAGCGATTTATCGCCCTCGCGGAGGATGGCGTGCCGGTGTGTCCGGGCACGCCACCTGGTTGTGAGTCTGCGGGCCTTTTACACCCGCAGACAGGTCCGTGGGCTTTACACCCGCGGACGAGGAAGGGCTCGCCGGAAGGCGAGCAGCCGCTGACGGGACCCGGACGAGTACCATGTACGTTCCCGGGGCCCGTCGACACAGCGGGTTGAGGACACCGTGGGGTTTTAGTCGGTAGCTGACACTCTGTCAGTAGTCCGACATAACCCGCACTGCTACCCCCGTGGCGGTGCGGGTATCCGTAATGGATTTCCCCACGTTAAAAAAAAAAAAAAAAAAAAAAAAAAGAAGGTATCGAATAAACAATAAAATACCTACTATTCCAAAACGTATTGTGTACGGTTAGTAACAGCATAAAAATCGTAATATTAATATATCTTTTTATATTACTTTATTTGGATGGATGGATGTTGTTGAGTATGTATAAAACGATGTGATACATCTACAATAGAAAAATAATCACTAATCACACAATTCAGTTTCGATTCGTCGGTCTTATCATATTTTCCAGTCTTCTGCCCCATCGAGTGAGAGTAAAGGAAAAGATATTCCTACCTACCACCTATATCTGACTACACAAGTACTACAATTATACCATGGATAAGTTTATCCATGCTTGTACTAATGTCCCGCGTAGGCGTATATAGCTGACTTCTGAAAAATCGAGCACTATGATCGTATCGGCCAGGAGGAGGACATCATCTATATTTTTTATTCAACTTACTGCCGGTTCCAATATCCTATCGATTCCTTACTATAAGTTAAAATAGTTACCATCGATAGGTATGACATATTTCCGTTTCAATAAACAAAGACAGATAGAAATATATTTAAGGTTGATTGATCTATCTTCCCGACCTCGGGTAGTGACGGGTAGACAATGTAGATTCGTAGAAAATGAATTTCAAGAGTTTCTATATCGCTTTGGCAGCTTACTGTTAGTTATTCAAATTACAGTCCGTCAGGGTTTTAGTTATCGCTCCATTTTGGAGGTTTATCGCGGGATAAAAATCTGATTCCACGTACTTTTTAATTAATGTAATGAAATGTAATATGAATAATAATAAAAATATTTTTTTTTGACGTACCTATGCCGCTCATCATCCGAGACATTTCTTGTTACTAAATCTCTTATGCTTGGTAATTTTAGCAGCTACAGTGTCCTTCGGCATCAGTACACAGCAATGTTCACACTGTGGTAGTACTAACCTGTATGGTCCATTGCACAGTACAAGAGGGACCACCTTTTTAATATAATAATTGCTGATACCAGAAGTACCAGGTTAGCATAGAACACAAAGAGATCACACCTCTTGATTCGGAAAATTTCTGCTACTACCAGTATTGACGAGCCTGTTGACCTCGTGTTCAAACATTTGTTTGCATAATCATGTTTGTTTGTCGTATGGCTGGGTGTGATTGATCTATAAACGTATTTAATTACAAAAAAGTACGTAAGTATTAGTCAATGGTCTGGCTACCATAGTACAGACAGGTATTGCCTAATTTGAGATTAGATAACCGTATGTGGATTGTCCCAAGACAGGAATATATTGATAAGACAAGGTTAAGTAGAGCGTTCTTCATGTGTATCCACCACGAGTTTGGAAAAGAAACAAATCCTTATTTACACGTTAAACTTAGTTAGATATAATAGGTACTGTCGAAGCATCTATATAATATACAAACTAGATAAACATTCACTAACAAAATGTGGTCACGGAGGTCGCGAACTTATCTGTGCTGGTGGCGGAAACGTGAACTAACGGTTTTATTATGATAATGACGTTTAGTTTGACATTATCTTAAAGACAGTAGCGACACTCCTATCGGCAAAAATAATTTTGTCTGGCTGTGGCCTGAAAAGAAATAGCGACTTATGGGCGCTATTTCTGTGTGCCACTTTTCGGACCATGACACTCTAGTTTAAATATTATATCTATGTGTCGAAGATTTTTTATCATTACGATTAGTAGATTATTTTGTCAACGTTACTTTAATTTTTTTGGAGCTTGTGGGAACGGTTTGCATATTAATATTTTATTTCATATTGATTTTTTCCTTGGAGCCGGTGAGAGAGAACTAATCTTTTATTGCCCAATAAATATTTTGGAGCTCGAGAGAACGAATTCAGTAGATATGGCTTTATTAATTACTAGCTGACGCGCGCAGATCCGCTCGCTTTTTTTTATTCAGAAACCTTCTTGGCTCATGCACAACACTTTGCCGACGATCATGACATGATCAAATGCATAGTTTACGATTCTATAAAGGACACACAGACAAACATTCATTTATATATATATATAGATTTTAACATAAAAATCCTTGGAGTTCTTAGGAATGAATGTATGGGAAAATGAATTTTGGAGAACAATAGATTTGAAGCGCATGGGAATAACTCACAATAACACTGTTATTACAAAAACCGAAACAGATCTAGAAACTAGATACTTAATGAGTAAACTGACGGTGCGGCGTTTTTATAGAAACTTCCAATTTTACCAGCAGCGTAGAGATAAATAAAACAAAGGCTTATGAGGTGAGGCAATTGAAGTGATACGTTATTTTTTTACAGGATTATCCATCGTTAAAAGTGTAATATTACACTAACACTACAAAAATAGTGCAAGTTGCCCATTGGCACATATAGGCGGCCTTATCGCTAATAAGCGATTTCTTCCAGGCAACCCAAATGCATTTATCGTCATCGTTATGGCAATCGATGTTTTTCAGTATTATTTAGTGATCAGTGGTTTGTGATGACATCGATATGTATATCCGCTGATGACATCGATATGTATATCCGCTACAGCCCCTGTACCATTATCAGACCCTATGCTACGCTACGTCGCCACAGACAGACGGACAGACATAGGCGTCAAACTTTTAACAACCCTTTGTTTTTGGTCGGGGGTTAAAAAAGCAGTCTGTACTTACAACATGGTTTTATTTTTCCTCTAATATTTAATTACACATTTATTATCTGTAGATCACTATGTCCATTTTTATCAAAATTGATTTTACCAGCTTAAAACTTTCCAACATAAACCCCGTATTTTTCTCTATAGGTTGGCCTAACTCATTTCCGAATAAAAGACGCAAGTTTCACTCAGTCTTATTTACTTCCAAATTTTGTTGTTCAGCCTTTTGTTCAGCTATTTGTTTTTTTTTTTTTTCATTTCAAATGACCATACGTTGTAACAAGGAAAATGGACTTAGTGTCTTTAAGAACTCAGTCATCCAATTTGTAACACTCGCAACTTACATTGCGACAAAATTAAAATTATAAATATTAGTAAGTATGAGAAACAACAAGGTATGTACAGACAGAGGACTAATTTATACACACATAAGACTTACCAGGGTCTCATAATATCCATTGCTCCAGTCAAATCATTATTAAAGAATTTTCTGATGGCTAATTCACAGTCATCGAAAGCGTTATGTAAGTCTATAAAGCTCCTAAAACACAAAAAGTTTAAATTAGAATAATACTATATTTACCTAACATTTTGCTATTTTGTACAAAAATGTTAGACAATCTGTTTATATTTTTTTTCTTTCTACTAATCGAAGTATTCACCCAAGCAATCGTGATCTTTTTCTGCCAAGAAGTTTAGTAATAATTCTGAAAAATAGTAGTCTGTTGGTGCGAGGAAGTGAGTACCTACGGTAGATGACGGAGCTTCTAATTCTAGCTATTGAACCTACTGTTGTGCAGTGTGGGGTCGTGCGTAGTCGTACAAGAGCAGCGGCCATGAGCGATTGACCAAAGCTGGCTGGAGATTTTCGAGCTTCCATCACTGAGTTTAGATTTTCACAGTAGACAACGCAGTAATGCTAGAGTCGTTGATACCGCTAAACAATGACCATAATTATTTTACGGGTATGTTTTCTCTTAGGGTATGTATTGTTTAGGTGCTGAATCAGCTCCAGAGTCCAGCTATCATGATGAACACTTACGATTGTTAGTAATACTCGTTATACATCACAAAATACAATGTAGTTTCAAATAAGTTCTGATGTTAACATCGCGAGCTGCTGATGCTAACTCGGACGTAGATTAGCCGACCGTGACGTCAGTCTTCACGATCGGCTATAATGAGTTGTTGTCAACCATAGTTTTCGGAGTTCATTTATCAGATCAAAATACATTAAAGATCGCAAATGGCATAAATTGTTTTGAACTTGTTCCTACTTAAATTTTCGCACTTCAACCGTTTTGTAACATTCACGGCATAAAAATGTTAATGATTTCTTATATTTTAATCGAATTTCATTTCAATGCGAAAATTTCGATGGTTTATCGCCAACACTTGATTTAGATGTGTTTTGTCCAAACCGTATCTATGGGATACATAACTTCACTTTGTATTGTTATTGTAAGGCTTGTGTAGAGCGAATTGTATGTGTATATGTAGAGGCTTGTAATCAGCAATTACTTCAGCCATGTTGTTCCAATTGTCTATTTTCTGTCTATTCTATTCTATTTGTCTGTCAGACTTCCTAAAATTAAAATAATTAAATAAAGTTATGTATGTTATTTTACTTATTTTCAAGAAAGCTGACATAATTGAATATTTAAACCAATTACTATTATACTGACGCAAAAGTCAAAAATGATGAACACAAAACACTTAGTTTTATTTATTAACCCAACCACTTCAAATTGTCAGTTGGTTCTATAGAACGGTAACTTACTACTACTTAGGACCTAGCGTTCCTAACTCCTAAGTAGAGAAGTAAATTCAAATAATAAATGTATATTGAAATGAAACTAATTATATTGGATATTTACCTATATTGGATTATATTTGATTTGAATTACCCGACGTTTCGAATACTTTACAGCATTCATTGTCACGGGCGGACTGAGGTGGTAGCTGTCCATGTGTCATAGTATCTTAGGGTACCCTCAGGTCTTCTAATTATTATTGTTAGTCCGATCCAAGCAGAAAGAGCTTACAGCATCTTGAGGTCTTGCAGTGGAATGCTTGTTAGTTTCATTTCAATGTGTATGTAGTATTCGCGTAAATATCAGAAATCATTAAATAAATGTATAGTTTGTTTTTCCTTTATTTCACCCGTCGCGGCATCGTTACGCTGATAAATCTAGTAGAGGATTAGGAAAAAATAATCAATTTTCTTTACTTACTCTGATTGCTGATCAGTTGCATCCTCAAACTCATCCTAAAATGAAAATAATATAGTAAGTATATTATCACTTTTAATTTACACAAATATACATACACACGTCAAGTGTCAAAGGGATCAAGTATATTTTTAACTATAAAAAAATACAATTATTTTTTACCAAATCTAGCTGGCTGACTGGCTTTTTAGTTTAATTCCTACCCTAGGCTTCTTAGTTTAAATTAACAAGTTATTCATACATTTCCCCAAGACGCCTGCCAATCGTGGGGATTATGGCAATACCTCCCTTCTAAGGGGGAAGCCTTTTGTCCAGCAGTGGACGTGTTCCGGCTGCAGATGATTCATACATTTTGTAAAAATTAAGAAAAATTGCTATTTTTGCATATTGTGGAAAATTGTGAAGTCAATTAATGGCAGTTAATTAAATTGCAAAGAAAGGCATAAATGAGGATTTTTGTTAAATTTGATTGTAAATCAGTTCATAAAATCACTTTGAGGAATGGTCGCTCAAGTTTTGTGATGAAATGGATAGTTGCGTTAATATCTGCTGTTTTCCATAAAGGCTGGCTCGCGAGCCAAGAAACCACCGTCCACACCAGTCGAACAGCGCACACCGAGGCACCTCTAGCGCGACTCGTTTACCGAAAGCCAACGACGGCTCGACTTCGAGCCACGCTCAGCCGAGGTAACGTGCGCCATCACAACCACGAGACACGTCTACACCTACCACACTTTGGTTCGCGTGGCGTGGGCTGGTGTGGACGCGGCTATTGACAATTGATTTTCTATTTTTAATCAAAATCTAAAGAACATTCTTTATTCAAATAGTGAAATGTAATAAAAAGAATCAATAACGATCCAAAATCTCAATTGCGGTGATATCTACTCTAAAACGTACTTGATCCCTAGACTCTTTGTATGTGTGTAGATGGGTGATCACCAGGGTAGAAACCTAAAACCATTTATCACCTAGTTTGCTCCACCTGCTGGATGGCTGAACAGAGTGAAAACTATGTACTTTATGCAATTCGAAATACATTTACCAATTTTGTTTAAAAGTATGTTTCCACGGTTTGAATAAATGAGATCCTGATGCCAATTCCAAATAATAATAATAATCCTCTCATCTCTTTCGGACCAAAGGAAGTAATAGAAAAGGTCTATTACATACCTACCTCGACTCGGAAAAGAGCTGGTTGTCTTCAAACAGTTGAACCGATTTTCATGAAACATAGCTAAGAATATCCATCCAGTCATCTCGCTTAGACTAGCTTTCAAATAAAAAACCGCATTCAAATCCGTCCACTCGTTGGGGCGTTACTATGCCACAGACAGATAGACGTCAAACCTATGTCGGGGTTTAAAGAATAAGTTAATCACACATTAGTCACAAATAACACCGTATCACGAGATTTTTTTAAATTATAGAAATACGTAGGAAATTAAAATCTTATGTAGATTAATATGTAGAATCTAGACGCATATATTATGTAAATTTATTTTTTATCTACGGTAAATTATTTTTAAGTATATAGTTAAATTATACGAGTATAAGGACGGATTATACCCAAAAAGATCCTTTCGCGCCGCCATCGCGACTATGTTTCGCAACTAGTTGCAATGGAAGAATTATCCTCCTTTAGTGCAGATACCAAAACCACAGCCATAACCTCCTCGGGAACAATAAATAATGCATGTAAGTACCTACGTATTACAAAAATATAATGGTTATGTTAATGAAAATAAATAAAATAATTTAAGTATATAAAATTGTGTTAAAAGTGGTAGGGTAAAAGTGGGATAGTTGCCACACTTTTTGAAATTACTTTATATATCTTAGTAAAAAAAAGCAACATTCTTTATTTATAATACGGTATTTGTAATTCTTTATTTGTAAACCAAAGTAAGTACCTATGGTAAAGGAAAAGGAAAAACCATTATCTTTGATATTTCCAGAGTATTGGCGATTTTTGCGGACCTCTAAATTTTGGGGCATCTATCCCATATAGGGGAAAATTGCCTAATCCATGTAAATTACGTTTAGAATAGATGTCCTACTGAGAAAGAGGACATTTATCCCGCAAAAACTGATTTCACTTTGCCTTTCCACACATTCAACGTAGTGGACATTCAACTTAGAGTCTCTCGAAAGATGAATAAAATGTGATTCATCTGCCAAACTAGAGAAATTACAATCAAGGCACCTATACTCCTGGGGCAACTATCCTGTTTTTACCCCAGGTATAAGGCAATAATCGTGCACATTTCTGTTTTTGTGAAACACAGACAACTATTCCAGACAAAGCATTATATTGCTAGTAGTATAAGTTTGTCTGTTCCCCAACCAGTGGACAGATTTGTTTTTTTTTTAAGTGTGATTTGTTTAAGTGAGATGGTGGTTCTAGCTATGTTTAATGAAAATCGGTCCAGGCGTTTGAAAACCATCAGCTCTTTTCCGAGTCGAGGTAGGGATATTTCGTATACAATAGACATTTTCATTACCTCTATTAGTCCGAAAGATCTGAAAATTAGAACATTATGAAAATCCGATGATACTAAATAAAATGGTAACCTTCACTAGGATCTGAGGAAGATCAGCAAGAAGGTGGTAAGAGGAATAAACGTAAACCCATTGAGTTTGGGCTCATTGCATAGGTCTCGACGAGTAGTTGCTAGAAAAAAGGTATTCAGGGTCTGATGATGGAGCAGGAAGGTGGTCACGGGATCTCTGCACCAATAAACGTAGACACCCCGAATTTGGACTCGTTGGATAGGTTGTTACGAGTAGTAGGTAGAAAAATGATGAGTCTGGTGATGGGAGCAAGCAGGAAGGTGGTAACAGGAACTCGGCTCCATAAAATGCAGGACTCACCAAATTTTAAATTGAGTAGTTAGTAGTCAGATACTGATCAGGGCCTGATAATGGCACAAAGTCATTTTAACAGTTCGTTTACCTATGTCGGGGATAAGTATTTTTTTTTTAATTTATAATAGTGTAACAACCGGATCACAGAAATGTTGACATTGACACACTGCTGTTTTTTGACACTGACACTGTGGTGATTATTACCTGGAAAGTCTCATCCACAAGAGCAAACCACTTCTTAAATAAACAAATATAAGGTAATTGTAATAAAACTACTCTTACGGAATATATCGCGGTTTATTTTAGGTTCTTTCCCGGCGTTAAATTGAACAACAATCTGAACTTAAACATCTGAGTCTTACTGACTATGAAACTATGGTCAGTTTTGATGTCCAGTCCCTATTCACATGCCTACTAAATTGTAAAAAAGAGGCTAGCTGAGAAAAGCATGCCAAAAGAGTATGCAGAACTATTAGGACATTGCCTTAAAACTGGCTATCTAATGTGGAAGGAGCAATTCTATATGGAAGTAGATGAGATGAAGTAGCAATGGGCTCACCTGTATCTCACGTAGATGCTTACATCTTCATGTAAGACTTTGAGGAGACGGCGATAGACGATAAACGATACTTTCACAATAATTACCGTCTGAAGGAACTGTATTCCTAGACCATCTTAACTCCATCAATACTAAAATTCAATTCACAATGGAGTTGGAGTCAAATAACTCATTAGCTTTCTTAGATGTAGTACCTAATGGGTAATCCTGATAGCACCTTGGGCCATACTGTGTACAGAAAACTAACCCATACAGATTGGTACTTCTAGACAAGTCTCATCATCCCCCTACACTGTTAGCTAATGTAGGTAAATCTTTGTTTCAGAGAGCACGCGGAATCTTTGATGATGACCATCTGAACACTGAGCTTCAACATGTCAAGCAAATACTGCGTGACAACAAGCTCCGGATCCCGCGCCGCCGTCATAGTGAACGTTTCAAACCAGCCACTGTCGTGCGTCAGTCTGCTGTACTACCATATATTAGAGGGCTTACTGACAAGATTGGCGACATCTTAAAGCGGGCTTTAATCAAAACTTATTATTAGCCACCAAACAAGATTAGTCAGTTTTTACTACCTGTCAAGTGCCACATACAAGATGCAGAAAAAACAAAACTAAAAAAACAACTATAAACTCGACAATGGCTGTGTGTGGGCTCTCCTACATCGGGCAAATAAAGCGTGCAATAAAAACTCGCGTTAAAGAACACATAGCTGATGTGAAACACCGACGCTTTACAAAGTCTGCAGTTTGTGAACACGTTCAGAATCGCACCCGCCATTATATCAGATTTGATAAACCGCAACTCCTCGCAAAATAATACTGTTTCCTTCCAAGGATGAGTGTTACCACCGGCTTGGGATCCTGTGAAAATATAATAAAATCCAAAACCTAGCAAAACACTGCACAGCCTCAAGATACTGTAAACTCTTACTGCGTAGGTCGGACCAACAACAATAATAACTAATAAGAACTGAGGGTACACCGATAAATTATGACAGTATAAATGTCGGGACGTTCAACATCTCAGTCCGCCCGTGACCATGGGTGCTGCAAAGCATTTGAAACGTCGGGGAAGTAAAACCTAAAATAAACCGCGATATATTCCGTAAGAGAAGTTCTATTACAATGTGTAGTATTCACGTAAATAAAAGACAACATTAATATAAGGTCAAATATAAAACATACCACGTCGTCCAAGTTTTCTTCAACAAGTGTTGCGCTACCCTGCGCATATGCAACGGAAACGTGAGGCGGCATCGGCGCGGGAGCAGTCTCTTGTCTAAGCGCCATCTTAAGCTTTTATGTAACATAAATATTACAATACCCATTAGTAATCCTCCTAAAACATATTCGTATATGTAGAAATTACGCGTACGCGGAGAGCTAACTCGTTAATCTCTTTTTTATACAACTAAGGTAGCCAGCATGCATGCGGCCCGCCTGATTGTAAGCAGTCACCGCAGCCTTTGTTAGACGCTAGCAACACCAGAAGAATCACTAGAGCGTTGCCGACCCTTAAGACGTTCATATTGTTTTTTATAAAATATTTAAAAAAATATTGAATTAACTTCAATAACACTGAAAAGTATAGAATGACGAGTCCGTCATTCTATAACGAGTCATTCTACTACGAGTATTACTAGTCAGATTTCACTACAATAGCTCAAAAAGTCTGAGATAAGATCATGACCTTGATAACCAAGTGTTGAAGTGGCCCATTTCACCCGAGATGAAGCTGTCATTTCAAGGGTGAAATGACAGCTGTTTGTGTTATTAATGTAGGCATCTGAGCTCACACATTCATTATTTTGTAAACTATTGCTTTTCATTTCGACTATGAGAAAAGTAAAATACTACTCACATTTTATAAAAACATGTACTTATATTAAAATAATCAGTTAAACGTAAAAGTAAAATTAGAACAATTTGAAAAAGACAAATTCTATGTTTTGTCGGGCATATTTATGTCTGAAATTTTCTGAGAATCCTGCGATTCTTGTTTTGTTAGTTACATCATATTGATGTAACTCAATTATCTTCGACTCCGTGGCTAAAATCGTAACAATAATAAAAAAAAAAACTTTCCGCCCTAGAGTTGAAAACGCTGTAGAAAGCTGAATCCGCGGTGATTCGTTTAACGAATTTGATATCTCGAAGCGGATTCATCTGTCGAGTTTGTTAAATCTTCTTACGGAATACCACTACAGGAGACATTAAAAAAACATTTATCATCTCAATCTTTCAATTTTACTTTAAATTTTAACAGGTTATTCCTAATATACCTGTTTTATAAAATCTGCGTGTCGTATTTTACTTTCCTCACAGTCGAAATGAAAAGTAGAGTAAATACACTAGCTCTAGCCGAGTTGTTTAACTTGGATGAGAGTTATTAAAATATTTTAAATTACCCATTTCACCCTCGCACTATTGGCGCTCGAACGAAATATCTCGGGTAAAATAATTATTGTAGTGAGACAACATAATTAAAAAGCAGTTGTGATAAAATATTTACTTAGATATTTCAAAACAGGCCCAGTTGTTTATAACACGCGACGCGGGTCGGTGGTATTCGTATTTTTGTATTGTACTTATAATACTATGTGAATAATACATGGTATAATAAATTTAAAAAAATATATACATACTTATACATATTTAGCGGTCGCTCAATTATTAAGATAATTAAACATGTATGCTTGAGACTTCGAGAATATATTATTATTTTATACAATAGACTATTTTCAGCCAACGTGCTAAATTACATTAGGTAATTCAGCACGTTGGCTAACGGCCGGTCCCAATACTCGATCGCCGACAGCAAACTCAGATAAAAAGTTAACTTTAAACTATCTGTTACTGCTGTTTCAATAACAAAATTGACGTCGTTGTAACCTTAGGATTCTAAAGGTACGCGTCCATTGGCCAGCGCCGGACGCACCGCACGCACGGCACACAACGGATTTTAGTTTGCTTTCTATGATTTTGACGGCCCGCATCGAAATATGCCGGCGCGGATAATGGACGCAGCGCTATGTCAAATCATAGAAAGCAAACTAAAATCCGTTGCGTGCCGTGCGTGCGATGCGTCCGGCGCGAGCCAATGGACGCGTGCCTTTAGTGTTCCTGCGCTCAACTTTCTTCCACTTGACACAAATGACAAACACATGACGGCCCCGTTGGTCTAGTGGTTAGTGACCCTGTCTGGTACGCAACGGGTCGTGGGTTCGATTCCCACCAAGTGTCTGAGTGTTTTATCTATTTATGTATGTATTTACAAAAAAAAATATACTAAAAGTATATAATTATGTATTAGTATCAGTTGTCTGGTTTCCATAGTACAGGCTCTGCCTAGTTTGGGATCAGATGACCGTGTGTGAATTGCCCCAGGATATTATTATTATTATATGTTGCTAACTAAGCTATTTTAGGGTTCCGCAGGAACCCTCACAGGGTCCTGGGGACCTTTTGAAGGTTTCCCCCGCTTCAAAAAAGGCATCGGTAGTAGCCCGGGACTCTAATATAACGATAAAGCTTCGGAGTCACCAGGACGCTTGGAGTGTGGGGACTAGCCAAAGAGTACAGCGGTGGCTGCTAGGACAGTGGCGGGATTGCGACCTCCGTCACCGTGAGCACCGTGACAGGTTCTCTGGGGTATAATAAAAAATATTGGTTCATTCATTTATTAAAATATTTCATTACATTTATTTACAAAGTACGAGAAATCAGATGATACTCCCGCGATAAACCTCCGAAATGGAGCGATAGCCTAAAACTGTCATTTGGTTAGCACATTATTTGCACGCGCCTTCACAAGCCTGGACAGGCGCACAAGCGCCGCGCCGAGTCGCACTTTTGGACTTACGGACTCCCGATGTATCGGCCTTTTTAGCCGAGTAGTCATTCTATAATATGAAACTACAAAATAATGAGACGAAACGGTAGAGAATAGAAAACAATTGCATGAGAACGACACATCTCTTCTCTTTAGTCACGTCAAGAAATATGTCATTCCCATGTACCTATTTGATTTCTTCGTATAGTAGAATGCCAACTTAGATAAGGGAGCTGGTTTCTCCTCTCATGTGCCGATGCGACAGCCGGGGGGTTTTAGTCGGTAAGAATCCCAGATACTCCGGTTGACCACCACAGTTTGCGGGAACCCTTTGAAGATTTCCCCCGCGAAAACAAAAAAATAGGACACTCGCTTGGAGGACACCAAATGGTTTTTTTTTGTGACCTAATATTAATATGTTCAATGGTTTTGACAATTCGTTGAGTGTCTTTTAATAATCTATCTACACTAATCTACACTAATATTATAAAGAGGAAAGATTTGTTTGTTTGTAATGAATAGGCTCCAAAACTACTGAACTGATTTCCAAAATTATTTCACCATTAGAAAGCTACATCTTCACTGAGTAACATAGGCTATTTCATATTTAAAAAAAAATAGGGATCCCTACTAAAATTAAAATAATGTAACCCAAGGTGTGAAAAACTCAGTCATAAAATGTCTGTCATTGCATGCGCTGCGGAAACTATTGATGATACAACAAAAAAATGTTCTACAATATTATAGAACGTATCAATATCTACAAAAAAGTCCGTGATACCATATGTCTAACTATTAGAGTTATGTCACTACAAGTACTTTTTTATATTTTAAATGTTGATAAAAGTTCCGTCTTCATTCCGATGATGTTATTGATACCTTTATAATAATCCTTATCCAATTAAATCATGTTGTATTCAAGTCTGCTTCAATATCTATACATTACTATTTATATTATTGAAATCGGAGATCATATAAATAGTCTAAGAATTTATAATAGTGAAGGAGGTACTTTTTTGTTCTCGCGGAAACAACCTTCAACAAGTTTTTGGGACCCGTGTCCCCACCGATTTCAGCCGGGAAATGTGGAATTCTTACTCACTAAAACAACCGCGGCTGGCGCAGCAGTACATGAGAGAGGGGGCTGGGCCCTCCGGTGGGATCTGCACCAGGAATCCCTAAGTGCCTTGCCTGTGAGCCCGCCGCCGGGGGACTCAATATAGCCCCCCGAGAACCAGACACGGTGCTCACGGGGACATGGGTCGCAACCCCGCCGCCGTACTCCTGTGAGTCGCCGCCGTACCTACTCGATCGACGTCTAGGGCTCATACCCCAAAACGTCCAATGACTCCAAACAGTGAAGTAGGTATATTTTTGACGCGGGGGAAATCTTCAAAAGATTCACAGGAGCTGTGGGGCTCGACCAGGGTATGTGGGATTCTTACCCACTAAAACCCCCGCGACTGTCGCATCGGCACATGAGAGGGGACCCAGGTCTCTCCGGTGGGATCTGCACCAGTGAGTTGCCTTTGAGCCCGCCGCTGGGGTGCGCATTATAGCCCCCCGGCGGCCCCAGTCACGGTGATCGAGGGGACGTGGGTCGAAACCCCGCCTCCGTCCTCCTCGGAGTCGCCGCCGTACTCGATGGACGTTCTAAGGTCCCACACCCCGAACGTCCAGCGACTCCGAAGGGTAAAGTAGGTACTATCCCAACTTAGAAGATACACATGGTACATCTATACAACTATACATATTATAAAACAAAGTCGCTCCCGCTGTCTGTCTGTCCCTATGTATGCTTAGATCTTTAAAACTACGCAACGGATTTTGATGCGGTTTTTCTTAATAGATAGAGTGTTTCTTATGGAAGGTTTATATGTATAATACACTAGCTGACCCGCGCAGCTCCGCCCGCGCTTTTATTACATTTTGCTCCCCTTTTCTCCCTCCACCCTTGATTTATTTCTTATAAGAAAAATCTAATTCTATACTCTCTCTCCTCTCTCTCTTTCCCCCTCCCGCTTCGGTCCCCGTCACACTCCCCCTCTTCCTCTCCCGTTGTCCCCTCTCTGAAGCCCCTCCCTCTTTCTCTTCTCCCACCCTGCTGACTTATTCGTCATCTCGCGCGTGGGAAACTCGCGCGCGCGCGCGAGTTGGCACCCTCCAATTCTACCTACTTTTTTTGTCGTCAACTCGCTTGATCGTGAAAATCGACGTATTTTTGCACAGTCAGCTACAAAAACGTTTTAATAACTCTAATATATAAAAAAACCCTGATCTGTGATTTCTAGAGTTCTCAGACTATGATCGATTTTATTAGTAAGTAAGTAATAATTAACCAAATGCTATACTTGTTGTTGATTACGTTTTATTATATTTAGATGATAATAACGTTTGTTGTCCGTGGTACCACCAGTGATTTTGTGGGCGGTGGGATCTGCACCAGTGAGTTGCCTTTGAGCCCGCCGCCGGGGGGCGCATTGTAGCCCCCCGGGAACCTGTCACGGTGCTCACGGGGACGGGGGTCGCAACCCCGCCGCCGTCCTCCTCGGAGTCGCCGCCGTACTCAATGGACGCTCAAGGGGCCCACACCCCGAGCGTCTCCATAAGTCCTATGCTAACCTGGTACTTAGCTCTAAACCACATGAGCGAATGTGGTTTAGAGCTAAGACATGGCACAAGATTGTGCACCAGTTTTATGCTACCCTAGTACTTCCAACCCAGATACCAATTAAAATCTGATTAATTTATTTCTGGTGGTACCACGGAGTTGTCCGTGGTACCCCCAGTGGTACCACGGATAATTATTTTCGTCCGTGGTACCACTGGTGGTACTACTGGTGGTACCACGGACAACAAACGGATAATAAGGGACTTTGTTTCACTTACATTTTGTGATATAATTTTTTTTTGTTTTATTTGCTATTTTGATTCCGCTGACTTGAATAGTATTTATTGATTATTATTATAAAAATACGCGGTTTTCAATTTTTGTTCTATTTTTAATTTTATAATAAATATAACTACTATTTCAAAATCATATTGTATAAATAAATGTCTTAAACAGGTAGGTGCCTATATTAAATATATTAAAATTAAAACGTTTTCGTTGTTGACTGTACATAACGAACTTATGAGCATACGAGCGAGTTGACGACAAAAAAAGTAGGTAAATTCTGAAGGTGCCAACTCGCGCGCACGCGCGAGTTCCACGCGCGCGAGTTGACGAATAAGTCACCCTGCTCTCCCTCTTTCTCTTCTCACACCTTGCTCCCCTCACTCCCCCCTTGTTCCATCTTAATCCCCTTATCTCACCCCATCACCCCCCTCCTCGAATGCCCTCTCCCTCACTCTCCTCTCTTGCACCCTCCTCTCGTACTATATATCCTCGCCAATCATGGTATCTGGGATTCTTACCCACTTAAACCCCTGCGGCAGTCGCATCGCCATATAAGACGCCTGGGACCTCCAGTGGGATCTGCACCAAGTACCCCTCAGTGCGCATTATAGCCCCCGGAAGGCTTGCAACCCCGTCACCGTCCTCCTCGGAGTCGCCGCCGTCACCCATCTATGTAATGACCTTGCCTAGCGGCATGAAATATACTTTACGACCTATACTCAGATCTACCCGATATGCACACAACATTTCATACAAATCGGTTCACCCATCTATGTAATGACCTTGACTTATGTTTGTTGCTTAACCTTAACCTAGCGGTATGAACAACGCATAGCTATTTTTTCATTAGTGTAAATATTAGTGAAGTTTACGTTATATGTATTGAAGAAGGGACAAATTCATGCTAACAACAATTTATTAATAGTTAAGTATTTCTCATAAAAAATAGAGGATAAAAAATGTTTATTGTGGGTGATCCCTAGAGATAAACATATAGGGCCTACCATCGCTGGCTTTTTTGTAGACCTTGTTAAGGCGTACAATACTGTAGTACAATATTTTAATCTATCTCGTAGGGTTTAGCCAGCGTTTGCAAATGTAAGCGCAATAAAATGTGTTTATTTAAGACATCACATTAGAAACTTCTAAAATTATGAGTGTTTCTCTAATATATTATGCATGTATTATACATATAAACCTTCCTCTTGAATTACTCTATCTATTAAGAAAAACCGCATTAAAATCCGTTGCGTAGTTTTAAAGATCTAAGCATACATAGGGACAGACAGACAGCGGGAGCGACTTTGTTTTATAATATGTATAGATATAGAAGATGCACAATATAGTAGAGAAACACTGATAATTTTAGAGGTTTCTAATGTGATGTCGTAAATAAGCATCGATAGATCAAAATAATGTACTACAGTATTGTACACCTTAACAAGGTCTAAAAAAAAGTCTGCGATGGTTATGTTTATGTCTTAGGGATAACCCACAATAAACATTTTTTATCATTTACTTCTTATTTACGAAGCAATTTTACGCTTAGGCAATTTTCTTTTTGAGCAATAAATCATTAATCCTTATCCAATTAAGAATAAATACATTTGAATTTTAAAGAAATACTTTTTAATATCTAACAAATCATTTACTAACATTCATTTCATTTACATTAACAATAGAAAAATATTTTTTAATACGTAAGTAGTTAATGGATATCTAGACCAACGAGCTCATCCAACTAAGTACATGACTGTTTTTTTTTTTTTTTTAAAATATTAATTTTCTTTGAACCGATAATATTAGGGGATCATCTCATCATTCTGATTTTATTAGTCGTCCAAAAGTGTAACATTATTATTATTCAGTGGAAGTTTCTTTAAATACCCGCCATGAATATTTACATACTCTTACGTCAAGTAAAAAATGACGTCACAGCTGTCAGTGAGCATTTTCCCGCCAACGTGGAAAAGTCAACTTTTGCTTTGCAATAACTATATAATTTGTGCATAATTTAACTATTTTGTTTTTGTTCTGTGTTTTGATCTAAGCTAGCCTAAAATCTTTTTATAATACGCTAAAAAAGAAAAATTGTGCAAGTTCCCCATTGAATCACGGATAGTTTGTTAATTTTGAGGTATTTTTTTAGTTATTAACGTTGATAGTGCATTATTGAAACCAAAATATAACGAACGAACGATAGGAACGAATAGTAAGTAAAATATTTTTTATGTCAATAAACACTTCTTGACATTTTGTTATGTATGTATAGTATTTTGTTAAATATTTATAAAGTTTATGTAAGTAATATCTTGGGACAATCCACACACGGTCATCTGATCCCAAACTAGGCAGAGCCTGTACTATGGAAACCAGACAACTGATACTAATACTTATATAATATTTTTTTTTGTAAATACATACTTATAAATAGATAAATAACACCCAGACACTTGGTGGGAATCGAACCCACGACCCATCGGTTAGCGGACAGGGTCACTAACCACTAGACCAACGGGCCCGTAAGTATAGTATTAATCTTCCATAGTATATTAGTGTATATTCTATAGTAATCAGTATATTTATTAGTATGTATTTATGTTTACTATATCTTTATCTATATCTATCTATACATACACACATCAAAAGTGTCTAGGGATCAACATATATTTTTGCAATAACTTTTCTCCTGATTGATATTAATTAAAATTTTCTTTAAGGATTCATCAAATAAAGTGTTTTCGTTTGTCACAGTAACGATAAACCAAGTCACCTTTGCATTAATAAAGAAATTTGCCATTTTCCTAATAAAGGGATTTTTGACATTTGAACCACTAACACAAAAGTTCGAAAAAAAGACTGAAATAACAGTTTTCTTTAAAATTTTATTGGGTAACTTAAACAATTAATAATCCGTGTTTCTACCGCGAACACTAACAACACAAGAACATCGGTTTGGCATACTCAAAATGAGTTCATCCAAATCACGCTGTGGAATGGCCGCCCATGTTCGTTGCAACAACAAAAAAAGGTCTTCTTGCGACTGGATACCCTCCATATTCGGCAGAGCTCTTCTCTGTAGCATATCCCATGCATGCTCAATCGGGTTCAAGTCTGGCGACTGAGCAGGCCAGGGCAGGACATTGATGTTAGCTGCGGCGAGAGTCTGTCTTACAACTCTTGCGGTGTGCGGTCGTGCATTATCATGCATTAACTGAAATAAGGGACCGATTTGCACTTGTAGAGGAACGATGACGTCTGATACAATCGTCTCAGCATAAATTTGAGCGTTGAGGTTGCCTCTGATCCAAATCAACTCAGTTCTTCCGCCGATCCAAATACCCGCCCATACCATGATGGTTCCACCACTATAAGGATGGACTTCCTGGCAGGATTTTAATCGCTGTTGGCGTCCAGGGGTTCTCCAGTGTCGTATACGTCTTGTATCCGGTCTCATACCAAAACGAGACTCATCAGAAAAGCACACGAAACGCCATTGTTCTTCTGCCCAATTTCTGTGTTCAAGAGCCCATTGATATCGAATCCTACGATTGTGCATTGCTATAGGTGGTACCCGTAGCGGTCTTCGGGAATGAAGGTTCACTTCATGCAAGCGGTTTCTGACTGTTTGGTCGCTAATTAAGTTCCCTGAAGAGTGATGAAGCCTCACGGCTAACATCATGGCAGTTATTGTTGGAGCTCTTCGAGTTAAGATTTGAATATATCGGTCTTGTCTCCGTGTGGTGCAGCGATACCGTCCTCCATGGCGCTCAGCCACGGTACCAGTGCTTCGGTAACGTGTCCAAAGTCGACTGATAACACTCTGACTTGTATTCAGAGCTAAAGCCACAGTACGTTGCCGGGAACCAGCTTCTATCATTCCCACGGCTCTGAGCATTTCTTCCCTGCTTAAATGACGTCGCCGCTCCATAATAACGTTGGTTTTAATCAGTAGTAGGGAAACAGTAGCACTAATAATGTCTTCAATGCGTTGTATGTTTTTATAGGGAAAATATTGACAGCTGATTTTCATCTTTTACTCGAATTTGATTCACAGTTCCTGATTCAAATTATGAAATGCACCAAAAAGGATCCATATAAATTTATAAAATCATAAATTTATTACAAAGCCACATCTCAATCTCAAGAAATCCGCTTAAAAATGCTTGATCCCTAGACACTTTTGATGTGTGTATTATAAAACAAAGTCGCTCCCGCTGTCTGTCCCTATGTATGCTTAGATTTTAAAAACTACGCAACGGATTTTGATGCGGTTTTTCTTAATAGATAGAGTGATTCAAGAGGAAGGTTTTTAACTATAATACATGCATAATATAGTAGAGAAACACTGATAATTTTAGAGGTTTCTAATAATAATATGATGTCGTAAATAAACAAATTTTTTTTGCGCTTACATTGCAAACGCTGACTGAACCCTACGAGATATATCAAAATAATGTAGGTCAGTATTGTACACTTTAACAAGGTCTACAAAAAAGTCTCGATATCTACTTTTCCTAAGATAGGTTAAGGTTAAGCAACGTTAGGTAAGGTTATTAAATAGATGGGTAAACTGATTTGTATGAAATTTTGTGTGCATATCGGGTAGGTCTGAGAATAGGTCACAAAGTACATTTGATATAGCTAGGTTAAGGTTAAGCAACGTTAGGTAAGGTCATTAAATAGATGGGTAAACCGATTTGTATGAAGTTTTGTGTGCATATCGGATAGGTCTGAGAATAGGTCATAAAGTATATTTCATGCCGCTGATACCTTGATTGACGAAGATATAGTATAGAACGAGAGGAGGGTGCAAGAGAGAGTGGGAGAGGGGATTTGAGGAGGGGGTGTTGAGGTGAGGGATAGGGGGAGTCAGGTGGAGCAAGGGGGGAGTGAAGGGGAGCAAGGTGGGAGAAGAGGCAGGGGGTTGTTTAGGGAGAGGACAACGGGGAGAAGAAGAGGGGGAGTGTGACGTGGACCAAAGCGGGAGGGGAAAGATAGAGGAGAGAGAGAGCATACAATTAGATTTTCCTCATAAGAGAGAGATAGAGAGAGAGAGAGAGAAATGGAGAGAGAAATAAATCAAGGGAGGAAGGAGAAAAGGGGAGCAAAATGTAATAAAAGCGCGGGCGGAGCTGCGCGGGTCAGCTAGTGTTTTATAAAAATCAGTGAAATAGAATACTACATCCAGATTGAGCCATTGCAGCTGCATACAAACAAGGTGTCTGAGGTTAGTTGGACATACAGTTTACGAATAATTCAACTAGAAGGTATTACGTATTACTTAGTATCGTAATAGATATAAATGAATACTACAAAACTAATTAGGTATACGTGCATGTAATGACCCGTTTTATTTTTTTTGTCTTTTGGTTAGTGGCCAAGCTGGTGTCAGTAGAGTTATTCAAGCTGCCCTTAGGCCCTCTGACTGCATAACGACAACTGTCTTTTTTTCGCGGAATCTTCTATAGGTCCCCGGGAGCTGTGGGGCTCGACCGGGATATGAGGGAATCTTACCCACTAAAACACCCGCAGCTGTCGCATCGGCACATGAGAGGGGACCCCCGGGCTCTCCGGTGTGAACTGCGCCAGGAGCCACCTGCCCCTCAGTGCCTTGCCTTTGAGCCCGCCGCCGGGGGACACATTATAGCCTCCCGGGAACCAGACACGGTGCTCACGGGAACGGGGGGCGCAATCCCGCCGCCGTCCTACTCGGAGTCACCGCCGTACTCAATGGACGTCCTAGGGCGACTCCGAAGGTAACGACTACTGTCTACAACATACGGAACCGTCTTTTTTCGCGCGCTCCGAAGCACAGGGAAGCTTAGTTCAAACGTACAAAGAAATCCGGACGTCGACGGCTATCCATGGATTGACCTTGCTTGACATTGCATAACTAACGCTAGCTTATGCCATATACAAAATATTTAGCAAACTGTTCTTCTGGAACTCTTTTTGGCTGTTAAAATTTTAGGCCAGAGGGTTTAAAATATAAATATCGGGAAAATCCATGAAAACAGTTAAGAAAAATAATATTAAGCGCTGGCGGAGCTGCGCGGGTCAGCTAGTACTTATAATAAAACTGTAACAGGTCCAATTCTGTACATTGAAGATATTTTGAAAATTATATTCGGAGGGCATTCTTTAACCGATACTAAAGCCGAATCTGTATTTTTTTTCATTTTTGTCTGTCTGCCTGTCTGTATCTCGGCTGCGCATCACGCCGAAACTACTGGATGGATTTGAACGAAACTTGGCATGATTGGAGCTAATACCACGAGGAAGGACATAGGAAACTTTTTATCCCGTAATCCAGCACGGTTCCCTAGGGAGAAGAGATTAAAGTCATAATGGTACTTGGTTATACGCGTGGTCTGAGTTTATCCCTTTTTTATTATATAAAAAATAATAATAAGGAGACAGTTATCTCTTCTTAGACAGTTGTTGTTGTTTGGCAATCAGGTAATCAGGTTAAGCAACGTTAGGCAAAGTCATTTCATAGATGGGTGACCGTTTAATGATAATTGAACTGAGCGTTTACGTGCTTCGGAGGGCACGTAAAAATTGAGATGCAGTTTTTAACCGACTTAAAAAAAGGTGGTTATGTATTCGACGAATGTATCTAATACTATAAAAAATAAGGAGACACTCATAGGCAGTATCAGTATGTAGCAATCGATCAGGTTAAGCAACGTTAGGCAAGGTCAATACATAGATGGGTGACAGTTTAATGCCATTCGAATTAAGTTCGTCGCCGTGCTTCGAAGGGCAAGTAAAAAGTGGGCCCCAGTTTTTAACCGACTTTAAACAAAGGTTATGTATTAAAGGCTGCTATTAAAAATTTAGCTAACGTAAAAAGAGCGCGAGCGGAGCTACGCGGGTCGGCTAGTCTTTAAATAACTTCAATGGTATACACCTCTAATACCAAATTTATAGTGTTTTTCTACAAGGATGGGCACAGAGTCGGTATCAAACGCCTTTTTAACCAACTTCAAAAAAAGGACAAGGATCAAAATTCGGTTGTATTTTTTTTTAATGTTTGATACTTCAGAACTCTATCATTTGTGAACATATTTGAAAAAATATTTTTCTATTTGAAAGGAAATTATGAATACACTGCCACAGGAGCGGGGTCAGCAAGATTCGCTGAGTGCAACGGCTATTAAAATTGGGAAGATAAAACACCAACCAGAGTGTGTTTGCGTTTTTTTATACATCATGTGATCACAAACTACACAGAGTCTGTACTAGGGCAAACATATAACTGATACTAACACATTAAATACTTTTATGTAAATACATAAATTACATATCGTATACAGAGTGTTAAAAAATGCTTTTTTGATCCGCGAGGGTCTTATTCAGTATATCAAACACACGTATCTATGTAACTCATTTGTTGAATATCTAAATTTCTTTTTGTCTAATTTGTACCAGGGGGGGCGATTCTCGCTTACTTCGAATTGTCTTCGATTTCGAATCTGCAATTCGAAGCATATCTCTATTAAGAAATCTCGTAACTCGAAGTGATTTTCTCAAGTCTTGTATTCTGGGCAACAATCGAAGTAAACTTCGAACTAATCTCTAATCGAAGGAGGAAAATGTTGCCATTATGAAAGATAAACGTCGTGCGAGTCATTCCGTTGAAGAAGTTGATACGGTTTTTTTACCGGATGGGATGTGTTTAGTAGAAAAACATATCTTTAAAGTTGTCGTTTATAAAACGGTAGAACAACATTTTGTACGATTTTTAACATAATTTATCACAAATAATGAGTACAAAATACACAAAGTTGTGTGTTCTTACCATAGATTTTTATAAATCTATGGTTCTTACTTAGTAGTCTTTGGTTGTATGATCGTACTATCTTTGCCTGTCTATGTTTATGTATTTATGTTTACGATTTTGGTTTAGTATGCCCGAAAGGTTATTTATAAAAAGAGAAGTTTTATTATTGTTGTCCGTATTTTTAAAGGCGTTTATGTGATGGATGTTTAGGTGTATATACTCTAAGTTGTCGGCATAATAATTGGCTGTCGATCGTAGTATCTCTTAATTAATAGTCTGTGTTGTTGATTTTTTGTTTGGTAATGAATTAAGTTATAATAAGGTGCGAGGTCTTCGTAAAGTATAATTATACTTTGATAAACTATCCAATAATGATATTTTTAATAAAATAAGCTAGGAATATGGTACTCATCTTAAAATTATAATCAATAAGGTTTGACAATTGTTGTGATTCGAACTCGAGATGACGATTCGAATGGTCTCGACCAGTCGAAGCAGTTCGAGCGGCTAGCGTTCGAAATATGTTGGGCTCGACATGACGAGAATACAATTACGTGAATATTAGTCGCCAATAGTTCGAATTCGAATATTTTTTCGAATTTGTGATTGATTCGAAAGTGCGAGAATCGCCTCCCTGAAATACAAGATGGGATTCGTTTTTCTGGAATAATTTAGGAAAAAATATGAGATATTCAACAAATGAGTTACGTACACGTATTTGTATTGATACACTGATAAGGCCGGCCCTCACGTATCGAACACGTGTTTTTAACACACTGTATAGTGCAGAACAAAATTAAATAGACATGTTTGGCGTATCTAGATCCCTAGAGTATAGAGTTCTATCGTAAAGGCATAAATGAACTTCCGTTTAGATGGCAGCAATGTATAAATAAGGAAGGCAAATATTTTGATTGAATAAATATGTTAAATGTTAGAAAAATACGAGTTTAAATTTTTCAGTACAATTCGGCAATTTCATACTTTATCTTTAAAAGGTAAGAGTCTTGAGCAACAGATTTTTATTAGGGGTTAAACATTAACTTTTTTTTTGACTCGGGGGAATCTTCCAAAGATCCCCGGGAGCTGTGGGGCTCGACCGGGGTATGTGGGATTCTTACCCACTAAAACCCCCGCGGCTGTCGCATCGGCACATGAGAGGGGGGACCCCAGGGCTCTCCGGTGGGTTCTGCACCAGGGGCCCTCAGTGCCTTGCCTTTGAGCCCGCCGCCGGGGGGCGCATTATAGCCCCTTAAACTTTAACCTTTTCTTTTTTTTTTGACGCGTGGGAAATCTTCCAACGATCCCCGGGAGCTGTGGGGCTCGACCAGGGTATGTGGGATTCTTACCCACTAAAACCCCCGCGGCTGTCGCATCGGCACATGAGAGGGGTACCCCAGGGCTCTCCGGTGGGATCTGCACCAGAGACCCCTCAGTGCCTTGCCTTTGAGCCCACCGCCGTCAGCTTCCCGGGGGGCGCATTGTAGCCCCCCCGGAAACCTGACACGGTACTCACGGGGACGGGGGTCACAACCCCGCCGCCGTCCTCCTCGGAGTCGCCACCGTACTCAATGGACGCTCAAAGGGCCCACACCCCGAGCGTCCAGCGACTCCGAAGTCATAAACTTTAACCTTTTTTTTTTTTGACGCGGTGGAAATCTTCGAAAGATCCCCGGGAGCTGTGGGGCTCGACCGGGGTATGTGGGATTTTTACCCACTAAAACCCCCGCGGCTGTCGCATCGGCACATGAGAGGGGAGACCCCAGGGCTCTCCGGTGGGATCTGCACTAGGGGCCCCTCAGTGCCTTGTCTTTGAGCCCGCTGCCGGGGGGCGCATTGTAGCCCCCCGGGAACCTGACACGGTGCTCACGGGGACGGGGGTCGCAACCCCGCCGCCGTTCTCCTCGGAGTCGCCGCGCTACTCAATGGACGCTCAAGGGGCCCACACCCCGAGCGTCCAGCGACTCCGAAGGTAAACTTTAACCTTAGGTTAACCCTTAATATTTTGCTCAATACTCATGATCTAATCTTGTTCAATATAGCATTGCTAGAACCTGGCCAAGGTTTGAACGAGAACTCCACCACGGCACCAAGAATTTGAGGCAGAGAATTCCCACAAGGCTAATAGGTACTAACTTACATTTAACGGTCGTTATAAGTACTCAAGTAATCTAATGAAGAGTTATCACGTAGGTATATCTAAATCACTAAATCCCTTTTTAAGCGCATTATCTATTCTATCACAATTTAACTAATAGATATGTATACGTACATAATAACACTATAATATTTATTTGTGGTAATACTAGTACATTGTTATCAGTATACAGTTGTTAGTCATTACTCATTAGTAAGTGTGTCTGTTGTAATATAAGCAATGCGCAAAAAACTAAAGAAAGGATATTGATTAGTGGTATGCTACTTGGCATAATACTTTACCTCCGGCTAAAAACGAGTTGTGTTATGTTTGACATGCCTATGTCTGTTTGTCAGTATATCTGTGACATCGTAGCTCTCTAACGAGGCGTGGACCGTTTTCAACGCGGTTTTTTTTATTGGAAAACTGGTTTAATCGAGATGGGTCTTAGCTTTGTTTGATGAAAATCGGTTTAAATCCGTTTAAAGACCATGAGCTCTTTTTCAATACAATGTAGAATAGAATTTTGTTATTACTTTCATTCGTCCTAAGGACGTGGAATTTAATACATATTATATCAAATACAATCAAAATCGAGTAACTGGTAAGCGTAATTGGTAAGCGACGCGCTGGTACATGGATAGCTGCACTCCTTTACCGCTTATCTCCCATCTATATCTATACTTATAATAAAACTGTAACAGGTTCTGTACATTGAAGATATTTTGAAAATTATGTTTGGAAGGCATTCTATAACCGATACTAAAGCCAAAAATATTTTTTTTTGAAAGTGAAACTTCTTATGCGACTTCTAAAAATGTTATCACATAACGCGTTAGGCGTTAAATGATAGGTGTTGTGAGGTGGGAGTGAGTGAGTGAATGACTTCGTTGACTCCGTTGACTCCACCGACTCCGCCTACTCCGCCGACTCCGCCGACTCCGCCTACTCCGCCGACTCCGCCGACTTCGCCGACTCAGCCGACTCCGCCGACTCCGCCTACTCCACCGACTCCGCCGACTCCGCCGACTCCGCCGACTCAGCCGACTCAGCCGACTCAGCCGACTCAGCCGACTCAGCCGACTCAGCCGACTCAGCCGACTCAGCCGACTCAGCCGACTCAGCCGACTTAGCCGACTCCGCCGACTCCGTTGACTCCGTTAACTTTGTTGACTTCGTTGCGCGGGGAGGTGGAATAGAAAGAGACAGAGCGAGAATGAAGTTTCACTTCTTCCGCGCGGAGGGACTCCACGCACGCACATTTTTGAAGTGAAACTTCTTATGCGACTTCCAAAAATGTCATCACATAACGCGTCAAGCGTTAAATGAAGCACCTTAACGCGTTAAGTGATAGGTGTTAAACGATAGGTGTAAATTTGTTAAGGTTATGAAAGCGCTCATGTGACGCCGTCACTGAGTGAGTGGGTGAGTGGAGTTCAGAGTGGAGTTCAGAGTGGAGTACAGAGTGGAGTTCAGAGTGGAGTTCAGAGTGGAGTTCAGAGTGGAGTTCAGAGTGGAGTTCAGAGTGGAGTACAGAGTGGAGTTCAGAGTGGAGTTTAGAGTGGAGTTCAGAGTGGAGTTCAGAGTGGAGTTCAGAGTGGAGTTCAGAGTGGAGTTCAGAGTGGTGTTCAGAGTGGAGTACAGAGTGGAGTTCAGAGTGGAGTTCAGAGTGGAGTTCATAGTGGAGTTCAGAGTGGAGTTCAGAGTGGAGTTCAGAGTGGAGTTCAGAGTGGAGTTCAGAGTGGAGTTCAGAGTGGAGTTCAGAGTGGTGTTCAGAGTGGAGTATAGAGTGGAGTTCAGAGTGGAGTTCAGAGTGGAGTTCAGAGTGGAGTTCAAAGTGGAGTTCAGAGTGGAGTTCAGAGTGGAGTTCAGAGTGGAGTTCAGAGTGGAGTTCAGAGTGGAGTTCAGAGTGGAGTACAGAGTGGAGTTCAGAGTGGAGTTCAGAGTGGAGTTCAGAGTGGAGTTAGTGTGTGTATGTGTGTGTTTTGACTGTGTGTGTGTGTGTGTGTGTGTGTGTGAGTGAGTGAGTGAGTGAGTGAGGGACCGACCGACCGACCGACCGAATCGACTGAGCGAGAATGAAGTTTCACTTCTTCCGCGCGGAGGGACTCCACGCACGCACATTTTATTTTTTTTCGTCGCACGTCTCTGCTTAGAGTAGTATTACCTGTACCTGTGGTACCTGTGGTAAAAGTGTTGAGGAATTTTCGTTAGACATTCGAAATTCAAACACATTATTACCCAAGGGAGTTTATAGTACAACATTATTACCCGGCTAGACTATAGGGCTTTGTTTATATGACCAATAATGCAACATTATCGAGCAGGTGGTGTGAAAAATATTTTAAAGATCATTTTTTTATATAAAGTTATAACAGCAATAGGCATGATGACTAATTTTGAAAAAATACTCTATAATGTACTTACGGGTCTACTAATAAAAGGAAAATAATCATATTTTTGTATTAAATTTACAATTAATAGCAATATTTTCAATTTTTAAAATAGAGTTTGAATTTCGTTCCAAAACGATGGCCGGTGCATGGCGCCAATTTGTGACGTCACTACGGCGGTGTAAGTAAACATCTGTCTAGGTATAAAAGTGAATCATTGTATGAAAGAAAATGTTGAGATGACAGTTTGACAGTTGTATATTTACACAGGATTGACGTCATTAACTCTGATCAGCGTTTATTACAAAATGGCGATTAGCTGTATTTGAGTAATTTATTTGCTTAAATATCACGAAAATCTCTCTATTATTATGAAAATGAGATGCATTTTTGGAATCAGTGCAATCTGTTCTAATATTTAAAACCACAGATTTATTGGTATTTTGTTGCAGTCATCATGCCTATTATTGTTATTTATTTACTAATTAAAAACAATGGCATGTGGACATATGTTATTTATAATGCGCTAAAACTTAGCGCCGCGACATCGCACTTTTAGAGAAAGTATGTAGTTGGAGAGTGGTGCCTTCCTATACTTTCACTCCTCTGCTTTTGATACAAAGTGACAGTTGTGCTATGTTAGAATACATAGTTTCACTTTTTCCCTATTTCTCTCTCGCTCTCCTCTCTCTCTCGAGGACTTCAAAAAATGTCCAGAAACTGAAAATTGGAGTGTTAGTAAAAAATCCAGTCAAGTGCGAGTCGGACTCGCGCACCGAGGGTTCCATACCTTCTTTGCACATATTAAAGTTATTTGCACATATTAAAGTTATTTTTCACACCACCGGCTCGATAATGTTACATTATGTGTCATATAACCCCAACAGGTAGCTGATTAAATCCCTATAGTCTAGCCGGATAATAATTTTGTACTAAACTCCCTTGGGTAATAAAGTGTTTTGAATTTCGAACGTCAAATAAAAGTTTTACCACAGAGACTCTTTAGAGCTTAGAATATGTATATGTACTACAAGTACTACATAATGCTTATTTCAAGTAAGAACACGTAGGCATGAGTAAGAATATCAAAATATAACATAAATATCAGGTACACGACAATAGGTACTATACCGTCAGCTGTATTGACATTCGCGCTTGTGACAGACAGATCAAACCCATCACTACTTGTCACTTACATATCAATATAACTTATTAAATAGTTCAATTCACCTGCCTCTTGGAGGAAAACCTGACTACGACTTGTTTAAGGGGACCATAGACAAACGCGTACTCTATTCTTAATATATAAACTCTATGCTTTAGAGCAGGGGTTCCTAAACTTTTAAGATAACGGAACACCAACCAAATACCTCTTAATTTATGGAACCCCATATCAAATGATTACAAATTAACACTGAAATTTATATGTCCGTCCGTGTGAAGACCAAGCTCACCTTGAAGGTCGAACGGTTGGAGTCTCGCCACAGCGTGAATTTTAATTCCTTTGTGGTGAGAGTGCCGACCGAAGAACTGTCGACCTTCGCTAAAGAAGAGTTTTGGCCGAGGGGTGTCATATTTCGTCGATTCCGTGGACGAATACCGTACACCGCGCGCGACACTTCTACTGTTTTGCGTGTTTAATTATAAGATTTATATAGATAGATAGATAGATAATACTTTATTGTTCCACCATTATTAAAAAACACAAAAATACAAGAAAAAAAAAACAGTAAAATAGAATGAAACAATGGGCGGCCTTATCACTAAAAGTGATCTCTACCAGGCAACCTTTGGATGGAGAGGAACTATGAACTGCAAGGCGGGGTTGTTTATACAAACCAATTACAAAAGAGAAAAAAAAAACATAACTATAAACAATAAAATACGTAACAGCAAAATAATATATATATAAATATTAGTATAATACATAAATATTATATTTGATAGAATCAAATATAAATAACCAACAATAATAAATAAATAAATGCAGCCAGCTAATATCAATATAAAATTCATAGGGACAAATAAAATGCTTTCAAACGATCTTTAAAGATAGGCAGAGATGGTGCATGTCTAATAGTGACCGGTAAGGCATTCCACAGACGAACAGCTTCTACTGTGAATGACTTATCGTAAAACGAACTATTATGAGAAGGGAACATAAGAGTGAGATTTTCTGATGACCTCAAACAGTGGGAATCATTGCCGAGAAAAACAAAACGTATACAGTACATACAGTACAGTACGTATATAGTATATTAATAATATGTATGTTAGTCTATAAGCTATTTGTTGTATGGGCCATTAGATGCCTGAATTAAAGAATTTATTATTATTATTTATTATATAAGAACACTTTCTTTAAGAAATGTGGCGGAACCCTGATGACTGGGTGTATTCAAGTCTAGAGTGAACAGGCATCTTATGGGTAAGCGCGGTCCATCCTAGACCACATCTTCACTTACCATCATTTGAGATTGTGGTCAAGTGCAGACCTATTTATTATAAAATAAAAGACTATTCTACGGAACCACTAGATTCCGCGGGACCCAGTTTGGGAATCCCTGCTTTAGAGTATATACCACTCTACCCAAGCAGAGACTTGAAAATACATTTAAAAATCGAACATAGCGCGTGGAGGAGCCGAACCTTATTCTAGAAAAGAAAACGTTGATAAAAAGAAGGCGCTGACGCTGGAAAAGGGTGTGTTGATATTATTTTAATTCTAGCAACATTTTTATTTTATTGTCTCGCAGCAGAAGGTGTAGGCGCGAATGCTGCAAATCGGTGGGTTGATATTATTTTATTTCTAGGAGAATTTAATAATAATCATAAATACACTTTATTGTACACCAAAAGTTATGTGTAAATTGAACAATAAATACATTGATTATATCAATATACAAAGGCAGATTTATCGCTAAAAAGCAATCTCTTCCAGACAACCTAAGCAATCTCTCCCTAGTAAGTATTTGTATTTCATTACCTCGCAGTAGGTGTGAAAAGTAGAGTATTCGCCTAGGGGATAAAGGTGTCTTTGTCTTGGACGAGCTTGAATCCCTCTCTGTACTCAGGATTCTAGTATTAACTCTATACTCGCTCGGGAATTACTAGAATCCTTTGTTATGCTCGCGATTCAATTTCACGCCCGTGACATAAGACACTACCTTTATCCCCTTGTTCTAAAATATTATTAGAAAATGTCGACCAATATATTTTTGTTATTTACTTATTGATTTTTGATCATTTTCTTTGAAGTCGGTTTCTTTTTTTTTCTGAATATATTTTTAGTAAAAATAGAAACCGACTTCAAAAGAAAATGATTTAACACTTTTTAGTCAACCGACTGACACTTTTTAGTGAATTTTATGTTACCAGCAGTATATGTGAGTAATATAAAATATATATATACTATGAATATGAATATACTGGTGAAGTCTTGCGTTCATGTTATCACGCAACTTGAACAGTTATGCTTGAGTAACTTACTGGAAACATTAAATGTCTATCTATATCTTTAAAACTTTCGAGTGCTTTATACCTAGATTTGTAAGCAAAAAGCAGCAGTTATACCATAGATATACTAAAAATAAGTCTATGAGTTATACATATACTTTTAAAAGGAATCTGCTGCAGTACAAGATTTATGGAGCAATATTTTTTTAATTTCATAGCAGTAGTTACCTATTATTTAGGTGGTGTAAATATGCAAATACATAAAGAGAAAATGCAGTTTTGATGAAATATTTTCTAAAATTAGATTTAAGTAAAAAAAAATTAGCAATCTTATGTAATTCTGTCCCTGCTTAAAAAACTAAAGAAAAATATATAAAATTAAATATAGGGTACATAGCGCACAAAATATAAAAAAAATCAATAGAGACTTACTTTTTCAAATGTGTTTAAATTACGCCTGCACCTTTAGAACCATGGCAGTCCAAATAAAGTAAATATAGGTACGTATATTTTCTAATTAATTACATACAGTTTTAGAAAACTAATAATAAGCAATAACCCTACTCAGCAAACAAGTAGGTGTCACTGAGCAGTAGGCTTGTTGAAAAAATATCGATATATCGATATTTTTTCTTTCGATATATCGATATTTTCATCCGATATATATTTCTTCGATATATCGGTACATCGATATAAAATATTAAGTATCGAAAACGTATCATAAACGATATTTTTGTTGGGAAAAGATCAGATCTGTATTATTTTTCCAAAATTTTTTTTTGCGGTAAAAAGACGGCCCTGGACCTTCATCACACAAGATCAGTGTAATTTCTTTACAACGAAGCCAGCCATCCTTGTACAAACTAAACAAAAAAAAGAAAGAAAAAAGAAAGGTTATCTCTAGTCAAGCAGTAAGCTTCTTTTAAGTTTATGTTGCCTCTTGTCTTGCCTCTAGCCCTTACCACAGACAGACCTTTTGCGTTATCTTTGATTGCATCAAAAAATATTTCGTTCGATCGTTGGTTGGTATTGTTAATTTAGAATCTTTGGTTACATGCGTGGATACATTGCTTGTTATATATTTGTTTGAGTTCAATTAAATAGTTTAATTACTAAATAATTAAGTTTATGTTGAAATTCAGTTGCTTTATAGACTTTATTTCCGATCTGATGGTAAGCGACACGTCTTTCTATAGACAGCTGTAAGGCATTGCCACTCAAGAAGCATTTTTATTTTGTTCCGTTAATAAGATACAATTTTGTTCCCGATATATCGATATTTTTTGTTTCGATATATCGAAGTCGATAACGATATATTTTAAAAATATCGATATTCGATATATCGATATTTTTTGGCATTTCCAACATCCCTACTGAGCAGTGTTGCCACCTCGGTAACAGATCTCGTAGCTAAACCGTATCGAAAAAGTTGCTAGATTTAGGGTTTTTAATACCTGCAAAAGTTGCTAAAAGTAGCTAAAGAGTAAAGTACTTGATCTACTTACTGGAAAAAATAAAGAAAGAAAGAAAGAAAGTAAATTTTATTGTGATGTAAGTACCAAAAAATAAAAATACAATAACAAAAAGAAACACGAATAAGTACATTATACACCACAAAAGGACGCACTCAGCTTAAGCCGGAGGATTTTTATGATGTAACCCCCCGACGCTGGTTTTCAGTGCGCCCTTTAGAGTGACCCTAACTGTTCTTAAATCTAATTATAGTAAGTATGCACAAAATACAATTTAATAACAAGATTCGTACTTACCTAACGTTATTATTATCAGTCTATCAGTCTATATTTATTATATATTGCGCTTACGTAGATAAATGCATAACCCAATGATTAAATAGATGCACAGCTATTCAATGTTTACAGTAACATAACATGCACATTTTTAACAAATAATAAACAAGTAATAATAAACCGAATATTCGCAAAGTACTAATTATCTTCCCGTCCCGTCTTTCCCCACCCACCCCATACCGAGCCGCTCACTCGACACGCGCAGACGTTACGCCGGCGCTGCGTGCTCTAATAATTTCTTTCTTACTATAATAACTAATACACCTACACAATAGTATCATTACAAATATTAATAGTAACATAAATTTAGTAACATGCTTAAAAAAAAAAAAAAACTGGTCGTAAATTACTATTTAATTTAAAACCCAAGAGGCAGATTGCGTTCAATGCTATCAGGATATTCGTCCACTGATACTATTCAATCACCTTCTGTCTGTCTGATGCCTGGAAAGTGTGAGGTAAGTCAATGTTTTATGGTGTTGTCTTCTGAATATTGAGAAAGTGTTGCTTTAGTTTAAATTTAAATGTTTCTACACTTTTCAGGCACCGCAGAGGTGGCGGTAGATCATTCCAACACTTGGATGCGGCGAACCTGAAACTACCTCTAAATGCCACGTTGTGACTGCGCGGGACCTCTATCGCCCATCGGGAACGTCGGGTTGGATATGCTATAACGTCACGGGACCAGATTATCTTTTGCGACAAATACAATGGGGTCTGATTCGCAATTATATTAAATAAAAGGTATAGAGTCTGTCTAGTCAAAGTTGAGAGTGAAAAAGGGCGGCAGATTAAAAAAAAATAGGTAGTGCAACCCTGTTTAAACTAGGAATAATCATACTTGATACTTTAATTTATTTGTTATACTTTAGAAGTCGAAGATCTCTATTGTGTCGATGAAGGCCACGTTTTAATGCGTAAAAGTCTCAAATAACTTGGCCTCCACCCCTACGGAGACCGGGGATTTTTTGAAGGTTTCCTCCCCGACAAAAAAATGGTCCCTATGAAAGGGACCCTCCAGGTAGGTACCAATGCAGGGTCAGGCAATCTGCCACCAAGCAGCAATGTTTTAACATTGTTTTGTTTTATTTATTTTACTTTATTGGGACAAAAAACAATTACATGTTAAAACTTACAAACAAATCGCACTTACATAACTATTAAGCATGTAATCCACAGCAAAGTTCACAGATTATTATAAAAAGATTCCGGCTTGAAGGGTTTTATAGCTGGTATAATCCTCCTTCTGCGGTAGTCTGGCAAAAATTACCACCTCAAAAGACTTAATAACCCATGTCTCGGGTGATGAGCGGCAGTTTCATATATAAAACACTAACTGAGAAGCAGTAAAGTGTGTCTATAGGCACAAATGCCGCTCACCATCAGGCAAACGTGTAACTAGTTTCGTTATTAAGTCGATTAAAATAAAATAAATAAGATAAATAAAGGTCAAATATTATTTTTTAAATACTGGATTGCATCGTATACTTAATGCTCATCATAATTCTATGCATTAGAATAGGATAAAAACAGAATAGAACAAGTTTTTTCTATATTTGTTTAATTTATTAATCGTCATATTACAGGATTACTGGATTGTTATTAACGAGACACCGTTTTATCATAATATTTTCTTTTATTCTTGTCTTCGCAATTTCATAAAACTCCTTTTTCATTTACCATAGAGAACTTATACTAACGCCTGGAACAAAACATGAAATGGTATTTTATTATAATTCATATGTATGCCAACAGATCATAACCTTACTTGTAATATCTGAGATTCCATCAACAGACACTTATACAACACTTTACATTATCCCAACAGACATACATAATAACAAAATAGTACTAGAAAGCGTAATAAAATAAAAATGCTATAATCGTTCTGTAAGCTGTAACAACTCAGTGGGCGATCGCTTGCCTTGGAAACAAAGTGCGCAGGTTCAAACCCCGGCTCGCACCTGTGATTTATTTAATGAATTATGTGCGAATCGTCTTTGTGCGATTGTTACTAGCTTTTGGTGAAGGAAAACATTGTGATGAAACCTGCATGTCTGAGAAAGCCTAACTAGCTTTCGAAAGACGTGTGAAGTCCGCACTTGGCCAGCGTGGTAGACTATGGCCTAAGCCCCTTCAACTTGAAGGGAGGCCCGTGCCCAGCAGTGGGACACAAACAAGGGCTGGTATTATTATTAATCGTTCTGAATTTTTCTCAAATGTATGTACCCAACTATCAAGCCAATAAGGAATTAGAGAAACATTTTAATTATGACAAGATATTCCGCTGTATACACAACTTAGTTCCACATTAATAACAGTAATATTCTTATAATACAACAATATCATACAAATCCTCAACAATTTATTAGTAAGTATCAAGACTAACCTGCAATTTCCGATGTCGGTATAGGCAATTTTACCTTTTCATGAAATACAGCATCGGATTCCCTTTTTTTTGATGGTATTTAATTATCATGTCGTAAAAAAAATTCTGACACTGCTTTTAGTAGTTTAGGGTAATATTTAATTTAAAATACGCAGTAATATTCACAACACAATTCACTTTATGACACAGATTAGATACTAGTAGCTAGCTACTTTATGATGATAGTTTATTCGTCCATATACAGGACAGGCGAAGGAATTTCTCCATACTGCCAAATCTTTTATAGAATATCCGATATACGTATTGTTATTCCATGAAGTAATATGTCTTGTCCGAGATATGAATTTATAAGGCAGAAATGCCAAGTCTTGCATAGTTCTTCATTCCGGTAAGTAGACAATTCACTTTAGAGGTTATGTAAACAACAAATGACATTTGTCGCAATGTTGTCAGTTTCTAAAACCGTAAAACTAGTAGTGTCAACAAAAACTAGACAGACTCTAGGTATTTAATTACTTTTGTCTATTTTTCTTACAAAATAAGCTAAAATAAAGACGAAAGTTTTTATATGTAACGAAATTGATCAAACTAGCCGTTTCGTGCAGTTTCTCATTGGCTCTTACCGATGCCACCATACTCATCATACTACTTACTAGAACCATGGATAATTTAGTTCATTTATCCATGCTAGAACTAAGTAATCGAAAACCGTCCATATCAAAATGTTAACTATTCTATGTCCATCTGTATGTTAATCTGTTACTACTATTCCAGTAATCACCATTCACACTCGAGCGCACTGATTTAGTAAAGATCGAGTGTATTTATAGGTATAGGTTCAGCGACGAGTGCTTGATTTTAAAGTAGCTAGAAAAAGTAGCCAAATTTTTTAGCTACTGATTTATTTTTCCAAGTCAAGTCCCAAAAAGTCGCTAGATCTAGCTAATAAGTTGCTAAAGTAGCAACACTGTGACACTGAGTACCTATAAAGGTCGATAGACAGTGACTATTGCGTTGCCTGTGTGCGTGATATTTATTCTGTTTGAATTGCCGAAGTTCCTTTGTGTGCGTGAAACTTTCCGTGAAGACCACGTTTGAATGTGTGCAAATCCAGAGTTTTGATCCTAAAATCTTTTTAGCGGGCATCGCGGCTCGCCCGCGCGCTAAGTTTGAATTTACGCGTTATAGTTTAATGCACTTATGCTCGCCAAGGCCGCACGCTCCTCGAAAATATACTAAAATATACCGAGGCCACTTCGAAAAAATACTGAAAAAAAATACTGAGTGCGAGCTGGACTTGCGCACCGAGGGTAGTTAGTTTCCTATTCATCTAACACCTCAGGTAGCTAAAAGACCAAACCGAACAACTAAGTTTGTTTGTCATAGTTTTTGACCATTTCTAAAACCGTTGTAAGCCGTTGTTCTAGCGAATATTGATGTTCAGAGACTTTCCCAAACATATTTTATATATACTGGAGCATGTATCAATAAATTAGAGACAAGACATCACAGGGGGCTGTGTTCTTTGTATTGTTATATAATAATATAATATAATAATATCCTAGGACAATTCACACACGGTCATCTGATCCCAAACTAGGCAGAGCCTGTACTATGGAAACCAGACAACTGATACTAATACTTATATACTTTTTTTTTGTAAATATATACTTAAATAGATAAACAACACCCAGACACTTGGCGGGAATCGAACCCACGACCCATCGGTTAGCAGGCAGGGTGTCTACCAACTAGACCAACGGGCCCGCCGACTACACAGAGTCTCTAAACAGAGTCTGGACTTTAAGTTTTTAGTTGTATGAATGTCTGTTGAGCTGGAAAATCTGAAATAATGACAGGTAATAAATATTGATGTATATTTTTTCGAAAAATAAAAGTTAAAACAATGTTGAAAAGTAGCACTAAGTTATAACAATGTTGAAAAAAACTTTGATAAACAAAACTTAACTGTGCGGTTTGGTCTATTGAGGAGGAAGATGAATAGGAAACTAACTTTTCTACTTCAAAGATGAACCGGAACCCTTGGTGTGCACCGAGGTTTAATCAGTATTCTTTTCAGTATATTTCGAGGTGGGCTCGGTATATTTCAGTATTTTATCGAGGAGGCCTCGGTATTTTCGTAAAATTTAATCTGGTCACACTGCCTATAGCTTCATGGGTTTTAATTAATCATTATAATAGAATCGGCTTATAAACCCAGGGAAAACCAAAATAAAATAATTATTGTATTGAAATGGCGCAGGAAACAGAAATTAAAATTGAAAAACTGTGCCGGACTTGTCTGTCAAGAGATAATGAACTGTATTCATTGTTTGATCTCTATAATGAAAAAATTACCCTAGATCACATAGTGACTACTATAACCGGACTGAAGGTAAATATGACACTGAAAATTCTGATATATACTTACATATAATGGATGACAATTTGCTAAGTTTTCATCTTGATTTCAGTATGCCAACAAGCGAATGTGTCTTATTTCTTAGTTCCAAGTGTATTGTTAATTATACTCTGTTTTTCTTTACAAGATTAAAATTGGAACAGTAAATGTTTGAACTCAGAAGGGACGCCTGACTGGTGGCGAGACAAAGACGAGGTAGGGTTCAATATGTCATGTTTTGATCTTGTAAAGAAAAACGGTATACATCCACATAAATAGAGGCAATATTATGGTGTTAGAAGGCTTTGAGCAAAGGGACGTCCGAACGGTAGAAAATTACACATAATCCCACTGAATAGTGTTCAATAAATTTATTTCATATTTGATGTGAAGAATTTCTATGTGCGAAGTTTATTTAATTTGGCAATTACCTGTTTTGCTGCAGATTAAGGTGCAAATAAGCGAGTGAATAAACAAATACTTAGTATACAAATGAGTACCTACCTTTTCTTGTTCTCACATGGGGGCTTCACAATTGAGGGGAATTCTGCGGTATTCTTACTGCACTAACACTCGTGGCTGTCACATAGGGATAAAGGAGGGGGTACTCGGAGTCACCGCCATATTGAATTAATGCATGTCTAAAAGTACACCAACTCTAATAATTAAGCTGTTATTTAGAGCCCTGGTTCTGAGTCAATGTTTACATTAATGATAGTGAATTCAAGACAGTGATATGATATACATAAGGGGTCATGTCATAATGTACCTGTCATGCCATATTACAAACAATAACAAATGTATACAACTTGATAATAACAGGGTTAGGTGGCATAGCTAATTGGTGCAGATGTGTCATACTACCAGTGCCTGTTGTTTTATATAAACTAGTAGCTTGCTCCTAGCTTCATAGGGGTGGGAAACATATATTATGTTTAGATTACTACCTATACAAAATACCTTAAATACCTTTATCAAAACTAAAAATTTTGTCAAGCCCACACACACACACACACACACATATTCACAATCATCTAAAATAAATTGTGCCCGTTTTTGTTACTATTACTTCTTCTACTTACCATTATAAACTTTTATTTTTGCTAACTACCTTAAATTTACATTTCAATGTTTGTAAATGTTGCATTTATTTTGGTTCTATATGTTAACGCATCGTGAAGAGCGACACATCCTGGCACAGGTATTACATACTTAATAGGGGGTGGCCACGTATGAATGTATTTAATCACTTTTGGAGATGAAATAAATGTATTTTAATTTTACTTTTAAAATATATTAATATTTTATTTAATATTCATATGTAGATAAGCAGAAATGATGGTTTACCATCGACTATATGTGTTGAGTGCAAGGACAAGGCAGCCAAGGCATATGATTTTAAGAAAAAATCAGAGGAAGCTCATATGTCACTGCAAGGCGCTATTAAAAAAGAAAAGAAAGACTGGCTGTCTTTAACCAAATTTATATGTGATGTAAGTAGCACCTGTCAAAATGTATTAGTTAATTTTCATCCTTAGGCCCTACCTGCATGAGAGAGTCTATCGCGGCTATATTATCTTCCTGCCTCTTAATTCAATAACAAATTACAACTCTATGTATGAATGTGTCTCCACACGGCGATACCGTCGATCAGTGACGATTCTGTTGTCGCACACTAGACTAAACTAGACTAAATTTTAGTTTAGTTGTGTCAAACGATGATTCCTCTTCAGAGATCCATGAATTAAACTAAATTATAGTTTGTTAGAATATTATTATATTGGTTTTAGTTACCCAACTTAGTTTTAAACGTATTTTGCTATTCTGTTGTGCACAGTTTTAATTAGATCAAAATAGTCTGTATCTAAATGATGTCGACTAAAATAAAATAGAATAGAATAAAATAAATATTAAAATAAATACTTCTTCAATAATGCTTCCTAATAATGCTTTCGATGAAGGAAAACATTGTGAGGAAACCTGCATGTCTGAGAAAGCCTAAGTAGCTCTCGAATGACGTGTGAAGTCCGCCAACCCGCACTTGGCCAGCGTGGTGGACTATGGCCTAAGCCCTCTCATCTTGAGGGGAGGATAAACAAGGGCTTGTATTATTGTTATTAAAATAAATACACTGCAAAAAAAAAATGGGCACCTTGCAGTCATTGGCTTTTCTATGGATAATATTAATATTTTTAGTATTTCATTAGCTTAGATGATTAGATATTTCTTATTATCAATGAGACTATAGGTTTTAACACTTAAATCCTGGAATCGGTGTTTCAGTCAATGAAAACAAAGAGCCGTGTTAAAGTGAACATTTTTATGGGTATAGTGAAACGACGACGTCGACTAAGATAATTTTTATGGAATTTTAATTAAAAAAAGACATTAAATAATAAAAATTAATAATGAGTGTGACCTCCTCTTTCAGCAATTACGGCATGTAATCTTCTTGGCATGCTTTCCACTAGGCTTTTGATGGTGTCCTGTGAAATGTGTTCCCACTCAGCCGAGATCACACGTTTCAGCTCCCTGATGTTTTGTGGAGGTGGTTGGACAGATCGTACTCGCCTTTTTAGGAGGTCCCAGACATGCTCAATAGGGTTAAGGTCGGGACTCCGCGCTGGCCAATCCAAACGACGAATACCGACCTCTTGCATATAAGCATCTACAGCGCCAGAACGGTGGGCCCTAGCATTATCGTGCATGTAAATGGCATCATCACCAATTACAGCCAGTGCGCGTTGTGCATGTTGACAAATGATTTCTGTTATGTACCTTTGCGCATTTAGTGAGCCATTTTCAATGAATATTATCTCAGTACGATAGCTAGAACTTACGCCCGCCCAAAACATAACGGACCCCCCACCATACGGTGTGATTTCTTCAAAACACACGTCGGCATAGCGTTCTCCTGGTCTTGGTAACACTCGCCGACGTCGGTCCTCACCATGCAGACAAATTCGAGCCTCATCCGAGAAGAGTAGGTTACTCCAGTTACATAGTGTCCAAGATAGGCAATTTCTAGCGAACCCCAATCGAGCAATGCGGTGCTCACGGAGTAACTTAGGGGCCCGCGCTGGTCGTCGACTGCGTATATCAGCTGCTAAAAGCCTCCTCCTCGCAGTCCATAGGCTAACTAGCGTTCCTCGCACCTCTTCAAGGTTTCTTTTGAGGTCTATGTAACTGCATTTGCGGTTCCGCAGCGCCTGAGTCATTAAAAAGCGCAAGCGTCTCGTGGTTGTGTGCAACGTTTTCTCCCAGAACCTTGCCTTCTCTGAACGAAACCTGTTTCTTGGTATCGAGTCCAGGTTCTTTGGACGGTTGAACGATTCACGTTTAACCGCTGTGAGACGTAACACTGGCTACACCCCTCTTCCAGCAGTGTTATAATTTTACTAGCTCTTATTGCTTTTTCTGCCATTGCAATAGACACAAAGATATTTGTTTTAAGTCACAAAAAGGCAGGATTATGCGCCAAACATAAATTATTCTACTAAAAAAAACAATAAGTTAATTTTAGTTACCTTATAACCTTTTATCCGAAAACCCGCGAAAAGTAAGTAAAAATTCACAAACTGAAAAAGGGATTATTATTTTAAAAAACAAAGGGTTCGAATTTGGAATGAACTTTTTTTCATACGCAGGCTGTACATTATGTGCCAGTAACATAGTTTGGCTATTAAAACCTCCATAGAACTAAATTAATACCAATAATGTAGAAAAATCAAAACCGCCCGTTTTTTTTGCAAAGGAGTGTATTAAAAATAAAAATTTAATAAAATAATATAAAATAAATATTAAAATTAATATATCGTAGCCGGATAATTATTTTAGTTTAGTTTAGTGTAATCAGATGAACAAGAGATGTTTTCTCTTAACATAATTTGACCAATGAAAACCTCACTATCAACTCAATTTAGTAGCTGTCAAAATCAAATAAAGTGATGACTAAATGTAGTTTCAATGAACAACAGAATAGGATAAATGGTTTACTAAACTTAATTAAGAATTATTTTAGTGTAGTCAGTTGAACAACAGAATCGGCACTATTGACGAGTAAAACGTCAATAGTGGTTACAGTCGCGAGTCGCGACTATACATATGTAGCGAGGTACCGTCGCTCGTGGAGATAGCCCTAACATAAGCATCTTATTCATCTATACTTATAATAAAACTGTAACAGGTCCAATTCTGTACATTGATGATATTTTGAAAATTATGTTTGGAGGGCATTCTATAACCGATACTAAAGCCAAAAATGTATTTTTTTTTATTTTTGTCTGTCTGTCTGTATGTCTGTATCTCGGCTGAGCATCACGCTGAAACTACTGGATGGATTGAAACGAAACTTGGCATGATTTGAGTTAATACTCCGAGGTAGGACATAGGATACTTTTTATCCCGACGGCACCGGCACGGTTCCCTTGGGAGAGGGGACTAAAGTCAAAATGTGTACTTGGTTATACGCTTGCTCCGATTTTAACAATTTTTCATTATAATTATAATAGATATTTGTAAGGGAACACTCATAGACAGTTGTTAACAATGTTTGGAAATCGATCAGGTTAAGCAACGTTAGGTAAGGTCATTAAATAGATGGGTGACCGTTTAACGCCATTTGAACTAAACGTCTCCGTGCTTCGGAGGGCAAGTACAAAGTGGGTCCAAGTTTTTAACCGAGTTTAATAAAGGAGGTTTTGTATTCTATGCAAATGTATATTATTGAAAGTTTAGTTAACGTAAACACAGCGCGGGCGGAGCTGCGTGGGTCAGCTAGTATTGTAATAAAAATGTTGGTCACTTGTATAAATTATCCTATTCCGTATCCTGTGTGTAAACAATTGGAAGTACATGTTTTTAAATGTTTAAGCTTTTTCCTAATCCCGCTACTCATTCCCACCAATGTTAATCCTGTAAGCCAGGATCTACAGTGGTCACCACTGAAGACACCGAGGTTTAACCCTCGGTGAGTCCCAGGGGAACGCTAAATTGTCTTGGAACCCGCAACAAATTTAATGATATATAGTAATTATTATAATAAGTAGATAAGAGGAGTTGGAAACTCCATAAATTCCACTTCCCTCCTTTGCAAAGCGGGAGACAAGCAAATAATTAACACAAGGTCGATACAACCGCAAAAAAGGAAGACTTATAGACGGACTAACGAAGGCTAGTCCACCCGTAAGGCACCACGGATTATGCTAATATTTTAAGGGGCCTATTTGATTTCTCAAACTTGTTTCCAATAAAAGGTATGGCAAAAACGCTTGAACGCACGGAAGTTCTCCTTAGTTGCCACAAGGTTCATGTAATATACGACTCCAGATGTCACAACCAGACTGTCTAGCATAAGGCTACGCTCATGTTGCCAGAGACTTAACTCCCAAAGTATATGATGGGCAGATTGTTCGTACTCTTTATTTACCGTAGAACACTGATAGAGAGGCGAAATGTTTTAGCTTATAAAATATTGTTTGCTTATAGAATATTTTTCTTAGGTAAACTCATCAAATGTCAAGACTGAAGATTTGGCAGCACAAGATGATGACTACATGGACAGTGATTATAATTTGGCTCCAACAAGTGGGGCAGATTCTGATGAATTAGGTAGTTTAGTTCTTCTACTTTTAATTGTTTAATAGGTTGTTTAATAAATAGGTCCCCTAATATTCTCCAGAATATTAGGGGACCGTTCATAAAAGGTAACGAAAAGTACCCATATTTATACATCGTCCCCATGATATTAGCTGGTATGTTATTTTTACTAGACTGGTGTAGTGCACGTACTAAGTACTAAAATGAATTAATTCCCGACCCTGACTAGAACGAACTATTCCTTTTTAGTTCATCATTATTTTAGTAATTCCTCTTTCGCGATGTATTCGCTGGTTCTTTACTAACTGGCCAGCTATTCCTATTCATTTTTAGTACATCATTCATCTCGATTCGTTTAGTACTTCGTCTTTCGCTCGTGATGTATCTATTCGTAGTCTCTGGTTATGTACGCACTGATGGTCCGGTCAGTCTCTCGCTGAGTTACACAGAACGGGACTGAACAAGCGGGAATGATAATGTACTAAAAGTACTAAAACAGCGAATTAGTATATTTGTAAGATTGTACTAGTACGGAGCGCGTGTGTGTGAGTATTGTGTGAAAAAAAATCAAAAAATGCTAGTCATTTAGTAAAAGTTCTAAAACAATTTGTAAAACCAATCTCGCATTTTGTAAAAAGATAAAACTAAAGATATATCCAAAGAGGTATGCTCACTCAGTTCTCACAGACGGCCAGTGGCAGACTAAGCCTGTTGGGGGCCCGGGGTGGCATAAAGTTATGAGGCCCCCGGTCAGTAAGTGACGTATTTTTGCCGGAATGCCCCAGAAGAAGGACTATGTTTTTCGAGAGTATGTAGGTATGTATGTAAGTGTGTATGTCTATTTCGTTGGCACGGCCTACAGCCTAAATTTCTCAATGGATCTTGACTTGTGATATGTCGTTAGATTCGTCTTAGTTGTGATCGTGACTTAGGCTTTACAGACTTTTGCCACCACTGTTCTCTATGCTTTGCTATAGCGTCGTTCTCGTAACCGCTGTGATAGTATAGTGCCTGCCCATCGCATCAGCATGCGTCCTCTGCTTCGCCTGCCGTCCTTTTGGATTGTCACGATAAGCCTCTAGGCTGTCCGGTTTTCTGCTGCCCGTTTGTCTGAAGAAGTTGAGGACGCGATTAACGCGGATAGTGGAAAGTCGCTCCTTGAGAATAGATATGTCCGTTGCATTAATGCTAGTGCGACGCTCGGTCCACAATATGTTTAGCAATTTTTATTGCACGGTAAATGTCTGTTCTTCCATATCTTCTAGTCTTTTCACAGCTGTTTTGCTATCTGGAGTCTTCTAATTACCGTCTGAATACAGTCCCCTTCATCGCTAATTTATGAGCCCAGATATATAAAATTGTGCACTAAATCTAGGTTGCTCAGTTCGTTAATTCATTCCATGCTCCCGATACGGTCGATGAACATCAACTTTCTCTTACTCCTGTTGATGCGGACACTATACCGTATGCTGGCTGATCCGCTCCATTGTATCAAGAAGATCAGCCAGTTCATTTTCTGAGGATCCTATTATTGTGGTATCATCTGCGAAGTGGAGATTGTTCAATAGGGTACCACCAATCCGGACACCCCCATCTCATTTCTCTAAAACTTCGCATTATACTTATGCTCACCAATTAGATTAAACAGCTGTGGTGATAGTATGCAACCTTGACGCACACCTCGTTCCGTCTAAAAAGATCGCAGCGTATACGAGCAAAGGGAGTTGTCAGTGTTGTCCTGCCAGTCTTCGAAGCCTGGCTTCGTCAGAAAGGCAAAGGATTAAAATGCGAATAACCTGTAGATCCACTTAGATAATCTTGGCATTAGTGTTCCAGTGATTATCTGAGTGAGAAACGGCGAAAGAAGGTGACAACGATTCGCCATCATTGTTGTGGGGACCGGACTTACACCCAACATGCGCTCCAAGTATACTCTGCGTGGAGCTAGAGCGGCGGATCCTGGTAAGCCGGATTGGATACGACCACTCTGCCAGCAACAGCATCTACTACAATCATTTAATTTCTCAATTTTGTTTATTAATATAAACAAAATTGAGAGATTGAGTAAGTAGCGATTCGTAAAAGAAGTGTAATCACTTCTTTTACGAATCGCTACTTAATTGATTGGGTTATCATTCTACAGTGTAAATTCCCTGCTGAATAGACCACAACAGGAACAATCCTGTTGTGGTCTATTCAGTACCTACAAAGGTACGTTTGTATTTTTGTTAAATGCATCATAAGGCTCCCAACTCCAAACTGCCTTATACAATACTGACAACACATAAGATTACGGCCGTCTTTGAGATTTCTCTCTCTGCCAGTCGGTCCCTCATTACTGAGGATCGTGACCCCGCTGTGCACACTCATGTATATTAGCTGTGATCCGCCTCCATTGAGCCCGATCTTCTGCCAGGTGAAGGGCAGAGCTGACAGATCGCTCCAGTATCTCGGAGATCTGGTTCGACCACCGCTTTACACAACGTCCTCTGGGCCGCTTTCCTTCAATTTTTCCTGTCAACACTAATTTTTCTAAATTAGATGGATCTCTTCGTGCAACATGTCCAAAATATTGCAGAATTCTAGACTCGCATATTGTTGACAATCTTGGGGTACGTTCAAGGCATAGCTCCTGTAGTATCGAGATGTTCGTACGAAAAGCCGTCCAAGGTATCCTCAGCATACGTCGCCAGCACCACATCTCAAATGCGTCGATTCTGTGCTTATCTGCAGCTTTGATGGTCCATGACTCCGATCCGTACAAGAATACGGAAAAGATCAAAGTGCGCACAAGATGAATTTTTGTTCGCCTGGTAATATTTGTGTCTTTGAGATTTAATCGACGGGAAATCAGCTAGATTATTTTTAAAGAAGGTTTAAGACCTTCGACGCACAAGCCCCGTTGTCACATATCAATTTAATAGAATAACAGAGTTTGTGCGTCAGAACTCTAAAATATTCTAGGTACGATGTACTCTCTAATACGTAGTAGGTACTTAAATACCTCAATGATCTAAAATAACTTCTGGAGATTGGAGGCCCCCCTGGACCCGAGGCCCAGGGCGGACCGCCCCCTCGGCCCCCCCGTTAGTCCGCTACTGCAGACGGCCACTCAGATCCCCAAATGTATTATGTTAACATAAAATATTTGAATACTAGAATTTAGTAAAAGTTTTGTTAAGTAACGACCTTTAATTACGGTCTATTCTTTGATCACCTGGGTGATTAAAGTGGAACAAGTTATTCCACTTTGATCACCTCGGAATCAAATCACCTTGGTAATTTGAGCTGGGTGATTTGAGTGGAACAATTTATTCCACTTTGATCACCTCGGAATCAAATCACCTGGGTGATTTGAGCTGGGTGATTTGAATGGAATTAATTAGTCTACTTTGAGCACCTCGGAATCAAATCACCTGGGTGATTTTAGCTCGGTGATTTGAGTGGTATTAATTAGTCTATTTTGATCACCTTGGAATCAAATCACCTGGGTGAATAGTAGCGACTACGATTTTTATTTTTTATTTTGTGTCCTTAAATCACCCGACCGATGAATCTAACTCGGATGGGCAGCGTTCGGGAAAATACATCATATCTTCTCATCCGAAATTCCGCAGTGCCAGAAGATGATTTTCTTTAACCAGTGTGTGTTGCCAGTGATAACACATGGTACTGAGACGTGCTCCTTAACAGCTGGCCTTTTAGAGAAGCTCGGAGTCACACAATGAGCTATGGAGAGAACTATGCTCGGAGTTTCTTTGCGCGATAAACCCCGGAATGACGTGATTCACCGAAGAACTAAAGTCACCGACCTATTTCTCAGAATTTGCAAGTTGAAGTACCAATGGGCAGTCCACATCGCTCGAAGAACCGATAGACGATGGGGAAAAAAGGTTCTAGAGTTGCGACAACGAACTGGAAGACGCAGCGTAGGCAGGCCTCCCACTCGGTGGACCAAGGACATTGTGCGCGTCGCAGGCAACCGGTGGATGCAAATGGCTAACTGTCGTTGATTGTGGCGGTCTAACGGGGAGGCCTTTGTTCAGCAGTGGTCGTCTTCCGTCTGCACGTCGTAGATAATTAATAATGTAGTGCTTGACACACTCACGCACTTTGACTTATCATTATTTTCTTTTTTTTTTTGACCTGCGGAAACCTTCAAAAAGTTTGTGGTTAGCGGAATTTCGGATGAGAAGATATCAGGTAGTTTCTCGAACGCTGCCCATCCGAATTCCATTTCTTGACAAACAAATATAATAAAAAAATATTATACCTTTAGTTATATTATTCATTCTTATTAATATTACATACATACGCGTCGAATACAGAACCTTCTTTTTGAAGCTGGTTAGTAAATATTTAACTGTGCTCTTTTTCTCTACAGAGACTCTGAAAACCGAAAATGAGGCTAAAGACGAACCCTGCTATGAGTGTAAAAACTGCTTATTAGTATTTGATACAGCCAGTCAATTATACAATCACCGAAAGAAAAAATGTGTAAAAGGTAAAGGAATACTGTAAATTTTCATTCCATTGCTTCCAGTGTTGGATAGTGATGGTCATCACTCAAATACAAAATATTTTAAAATGTTTCTTCATATATGGGTCTGCAGTGATAGTTTGCTGATATTCTTTGTATATTTGTGTCGTTGTAGTATGTAGAATATTTATTTACTGGAGAAATTATCGGGCTCAAGCGACTTGTTTGAGGTGTCAAGTGGTATTGCTATGAAATATGCAGGAGTGCCGTTTATCACCAGTGGATCGTCTAAACAGTCATTAAAATTATTTCTAATTTATACCATTAGATTACTACCATTGGGTTAGATGACTTACAAACTTAAATCGGTAGTCTAAATATACAAGGTGGATTTTTGAGACGGGACAGTAACGTTTTAGTTACAGAAAAATGTTCCTAGGAGACCATCCATCATTTTTTGAAATATTCTGAACTACATACACAGATTTTGGAAAAAAATTACAGTCTGTCATGTGAAAAAAATGCTAAAATAAAGAAAAATATCCTTAAAGAATTGTTAAAAAAGGAAAACTGGATATTATATTACATTTTTGTTTAATGGTTTAAAGAACAGATCATGCTATTTCTTAAATTTGATAGCTTTTTTTATAATAACATAATGAGAAAGTAAAATATTACAATAAGTAAATAAGTAGAGAGGTACATAAGAAAAATCAAGAATATTCGATTAAATAAATGATGTTTCGCCATTGTGTAACAAGCCTTACATTTACTATTTAGTTACACCTTAGACTGTTTCGTAACAGCTATTTCGTTACGTACTTACATTAATATTGAGAAATACTCATAAGCTGTTATTAATATTTGAACTGCTATTGACTGAATGGACTGAATTAGAAAAGAACTAGTTTTATCATATATACATAATTTCTCTATGCACTAAAGTCTTCCAAGTAGCCTAATTTGGTTTTAGTTGAAAATGATGCATCTGGTGGCAGTTACTGTCCCCTTTGCTGTTTATATTACGAGGGCGCCGAGAATTTGACAAAACACATGCAGGATAAGCATGCTGAACTTATGATTCCAAAGAAAAGAGGAAGACCTAAAAAAGTATTAACAAACGTAAGTACCTACATACTTTACATTATGTAGGTTTAATGTACTGCCTAATTAACAGTGTAATGCATAACAGCTATTAATTGGATTTCAGGCAATTTTAAATAAGTTATCGGAAAATGGATTTTTTATAACAGCGGTTCCTATTAAAAAGTATGATTGTTCGTTTTGCAAACAGCATTTAAAAACCAAAGAAGATTTAGTTATGCATATGGCAGAACATAAAGGTAAGATTGGTGAGCTTTTGATATTATTTTGCTATATTGTTTGACAGCTAGGTTACCTTGTCTATATTTAGCTCAAGGAAAATAGTATTTGTTACACTGTATTGTAAGAGGAAACTGACTCCTGTAACAAAGATTTATTCTAGCTCAGGAGTCAGAGACAGGACTGGATCAACATTTTTGCCTAAATGAAATTTATTATTTTATTATTATCATGTTTTGTTTACTCACGGATTTAACCCGGTATTTTTAGTGGCTTGCGTGGGTTCGGATCCAACATGTAGAGTCACTTAGTTTAAAGGGGTAAATGGTGCGTTCAACACCTCCCGGGATCAACTGACACAATGATGAAAATACAGCAGTTGACCTCGGCAAGTGGTAGAGACAATTGCATGCATACATGCAATAGTCTCTACCACTTTCTAGTAGACTGGAGTTCGGCTATTTCAGAAGGCCGGGGTCACTTGCCATAATTTTATTTTACGGCAAGTGGTGACTCGCCACTCACTAGATGGGCTCCCTAAATGATCGTCAGCGGACGACACCAGTGTGAGTGGCTTAGGGGTGTCGAGAGGCAGCACACCTCGTTCTCCAAACTTACTGGCGGCTGGTTTATGCCTTTAAGACTAGATCTTAGAGCACACGTCGTACGTAGGCGTGCACGTGCACGTGGACGTACCATTACGTTGTAATGTATGGAACGTTACGAGAACACACCGGTTACGTACGTTATTACTTCACGCAAGCGGTGTGCCCTGTTTCATAAAGTACAATTCATTACAACGTCATAGTACGTGCACGCTTACGTCTACGCATTTGGTCTATAGCTGTAACAACTCTTTGGATGGCCAATTAAGGCAAGCCAAAGCTGTGCGTCCTGAGGGCTTCCTTCGGGTCCCACACGGCCGATGAAGACACGCCGAGATGAGTGCCTTGACCGACTCTCTGCAGCTCTCTGGTCCGTGGTATCGTTACGCACCAAAAACTCTCCACAAGCTGCCCTGCGGGATTATTATTGTTATTATTACCCCATGGCCGCTACCCAATAGATGATGGGTGCGATTCCTATCTATGTGTTTATTTATCTATTTAAATAATTATTTATAAAAAAAAGGATATATGCATTTATATCAGTTGTCTGGTTACCATAGTACAGACTGCTTAGTTGGGATCAGATCACCGTGTGTGGATGTTTGTCCCAAGATAGAAAAAAACTTATTTAATTATAACAATACTAAGCCATTAACCATCTCTTTATAATGTTTTTCATTAATTTATCCTTTTACTTACTTAAGTAAAGGGATAAATTAATTAAAATCAATCAGGATCTCATCATACGTCTAGGATTTTTTTTTGTTTTACCTATTAACATATTGCTTTAAATATTTCAGATGCAACAGTTTTGAGCTGTATGTTGTGTAAAAAAATGTACCTTGAGAAAAAGTTGTTTGATCTGCACACTTGCATTGAGGAAAATAATAAAACAAACAGTCAACAAAACGTATGTAGTGCTTCTAAAATAATTTCTACAATTGAACTTATGCAAATATTTTAATTACTATATTTTTATTACAGGACCCGTCATCCGGCTTAGAAGCTAACAAGCTTAAATCTAATAATTATTTGTTGGAAATGCGTGTTCACCAATTATTAGAACCCAAAAGTGACCTGGTAATAACAATCGTAATCATTGATCTATCTTTTTTGTTTCCTTTATGCAGAATACTCTTGTTGAAATTATTTATTTGGTATTTGTCTTCATCTGACCTTTCTTTTAGGGGAACATTGTTATCCAGATCTGTAGCGGATGTAGTGCGGTTTTCCGAACGGAAGAAGATCTTATTAATCATCATGACAGCGAGCATCCAGAGCTTTCACAACGTTGTAACCTATGTACAAAGGTGAGTAATGTAGATTAAATTATAATTACGATTAAATGAATAATAAAGTTAAAAAACCGTACTAGAAACTGGAATTCGCGACTGACTTATGTATAGCTGAGTATATAGCACTCTTCTTGCTCCATCTTAAAAACGGTTACGTGTAAAAAAAGACAAAAAATGTAGAGAATTTCATTCTCTAATATACAGGATGTCCCATCCCAAAACTCAACGATAACCTGGTACCGGGCGAGAGGCCAAGGTATACCAGTTATGAAAAAAATAATAAAAAAAATCTATGTCACTTAGTCAAGCGATGATAGAAATTTTTCGGAAAAGTTTAAAATTTGACACCCTTGGTCGCATTTTTAGGTACTGTGATCGCAATTTTCACAATTTTACAGTGATTTTTTTAATGTTATTATTATTATTTTTTTTCATTTATTCATGGTAACAAACGGTCATAATACAAAAAACTGAGGTAACTTAATATTAAATTATGAATTACAGACCTACAGTACCAATTAAGTGTTAATTTTAAGAAATAACAATATTATGGAGTGTTAGCAAGACACGATTTTTAAAAGAAAATTAATACCTACAATTGTTAGGACAATATAAACAATAATCGTGTATGGTAGGTTCAAGTAATATTGTAAAGCGAGAATACTATTTATTTACTTAAGGCTTGTCTTAGACTTAATTTTAGTTTACTGAGAGAAATATTCAAAATATCTATATCATAAAATTCTTTATTGTATATGTTGGTGGAACGATATAGGAACGAATTACGAGTATATGTTTTGGATAATCGCGGAGGAACAAAAAGTGGCAATGTTCGTGAGGAGCGCATCGGGATGCGAGTACGGACTACAAAAGGTATTCTTCCAAGTAATGTAGTCGAGTCAATCAAGGAATTAATTATTTTATAAAGAAAGACAATATCAAACATTTTCCTTCTATCGCTGAGACTAAGCAAATTATGCCTACGCAACGCATTCTCATAGGTAGAATCTTCGATATTGATACGGTAGTTCAGTGACTTTAAAAACTTTTTTTGAATTCTTTCAATTCTATTTATGTGTATTTGGAAGCATGGACTCCACACAGTACTACAGAAGTCAAGAATGGAACGAACGAATGAAAAATAAAGAATTTTGAGTAATGTTGCATTACGAAAAGGCTTACTGACTCTGAGAATAAATCCTAAACTGCGGAACGCGATAGCAACTATGTGGTCTATGTGATTATTAAAAGTTAATTTTGAATCCATAGTTATACCTAAGTCTTTGATGGTTGAAACTCTTTTAAGAACGCTATCTTGTAGGCTGTAATTGAAGTAGATTGGATTAGTTTTACGAGTATATGACATAATGGAGCATTTATCAATGTTTAAGAATAATTGATTGCATCTACAATAACGATTTAAATTATATAGATCCTTCTGTAGATTATTACAGTCGTCAGTGGATTGTACTACTGTAAATAACTTAGTGTCATCAGCGTACAGAAGGTGATGACTGTGATTAATTGATTGTCCTATGTCATTAATGTAGATCGAAAATAGAAAAGGCCCTAAATGCGAACCTTGTGGCACACCGGAGGGTACGGGGAGGAATTGTGATGAGTAGCCTTTAACACAAACTGCTTGACTCCTATTGGTAATGTAAGACTGGATCCATCGAAGGAGGCAGCCGTGTACACCAGCCTTCATAAGCTTCTTAATGAGCATATCGTGGTTTATTTTGTCAAATGCTTTCGAGAAGTCGGTGTACACGACGTCCACCTGTAAGTTATTGTCCATAGCTTGTACTAAGAAATCTGTGAATGTTACCATATTACTTTCAACGCTGCGATGTTTGAAAAAGCCGTGTTGTTGCGGAGATACAGTGTTACGGAAGGCTAGCGCAACTTGGGATGTCACTATTTTTTCAAAGATTTTTCCTAAGACGCATAACTTTGAGATCGGCCTGTATTCAGTAATAATATCTCTTCTACTATTTTTGGGAATTGGAGTAACTAATGATTGTTTCCATCTAGTTGGAAAGATACCAGTTTCAATAGAAGCACGGAAAATTAACGTTAAAGGTACAGCAAGTTCTTCAGCGCAGTTTGATATAAAAATAGGGTGAATATCATCTGGACCTGCACCCTTGTTAGTGTTAACATGTTTTAATTCGTTGAGGACCAGATTTACCGTAATATTAATAGTGTTGATATCTACGGTTGATGGAGAACTAGGGTCATCGGGTATTATTTGAGCACAAGGTGGTACAAATACAGAATGAAAATATTCATTAAAGGCATTACAAATTTCGCTGCCATTTGAAAGAATCTTACCTTTATACAACATCTTCTCCGGCATATTGTTACTATTTGTTTTTGATTTTACAAATGACCATAAGAACTTGGGGTTCATTTTAATTTTATCTTCCGAGAGCGCAATATAAGATTTGTAACAGTCTTCTTCCATTTTCTTAAATCGGGACCTTAATAGTGAGAAAATTTGATAATCGCGAAGGTTACAATATTTTTTCCATTTTTTATGAAATTTAAGTTTTTCTTTTGATAGCTTTATAAGTGGTTTTGTGTACCATGGTGGATATTTTTGTTTTAAATTCATATTATATGTTGGTACATATGTGTTTATAGTATTATCGAGGACTTCATAGAAATAACTCGTCATAGCATTAACATCACTCATTGTACTAAAAGACTGCTCCCAATCTATAGATCTAAGACGATTCTTTATTGCATCGTAATCGGCCCTATGAAATTGTCTTTTCATAGTAGAGGAAGGCTTGAGAGTGGCACAGGCGTTAATTTTGAGGTCAATTTCCAAGGATTTGTGATGTGGTTCTTGTGGGACTAAAGGGTGATTACATGAAGAGACTTGGCAAGATACATTCGTAAAAATCAAATCTAAAAGCCTGCCATTGTCATTAAATTGGTCATTATATTGGGATAAAGAAGACAAATTCATAAAATCGGCAGTGAGACAGGCTAAATTATTACTATTAGTATGTATATCCATAGAATTAGATTGTATATTATAGGACCAGTTTGCATGGGAGACGTTAAAGTCACCGAGTACGACAATAATATCATTCTGGTTACAAATCGCAAATTCACTCACTCTATCGTAGAAAGAAGATAGCAGCGAATCATGATTATTACCGTGTGCTATATACGTAGATATTATGTGCAAGTAGCGAGGGCCAGCAGCAGCAGCGGTATCTGACTTCATCACAGTGTTCGGGCTAAGACTCGCGCGCAACGGCACAGACACCCATACCTCCTCGGAGGGCGGTGGCGCGCACATGTCCGCGCGGTGCCACGAACAGAATTCACGACGTACAGCAATTATTACTCCACCACCACGATTGTGTCCGGTGGCCACAGCATTTCGGTCGCAGCGATATACCTGATATCGATCATCAAAATATTCGGAGTCATTAAAACTGTCAGTTAACCATGTCTCGGTGATACATATTGCATCAAAGTTATTGCATAACACAGCTTGTAGAAATGAGTGTGATTTAGTGCGTAAACCCCTCACGTTCTGATAGTAAATGCAAAAGTTATTACTATCGAACATTGTTGTAATAAAAGTGTGTGCTTTATAAAAATAGTAAATACGTTCCATCAACATACAATTTAACTATCCAATTACGATATTTGAGTGTGAAGCTCCTAAATGATATATTTCTCTCAGTAGGTCTATGACAAAGAGGCAACTGTTTTAATATTAATAGTAGAAAACAACATACTATATAGGTTAAATTCATATAAAATAAAACGATCCAACAAAATTTAATATCAACAATAAAACTAACATTTGTCTCGTGTGGGTAACATAGTAATTTTATAGGTTTAAATATTACGTATAAAAACAAACTTAACGTCGAGGACAGGTAATTATACAGTCATTTTATTTTTAAAAGATCGGATTCACTAGATATTAATAACACCTTGGACGTATCATTTTTACGTACTAGAATTTTACACTCGGACAACCAAATATACTTAAATCCCTTTTCTTTAACCAGAAGGCGAGCTTGTTTGTATAACAGTTTATTAGAAGGCGTTAAATGGTCATTAATGTAAATTGGTGTGGACGGGCCGTCCAACCCTGCATCGCTTGTGGTCAATCCACGACGCGCACGTACAGCTGCAAGCATATCGCTTTTGCGATTCTTCTGGGTGAATTTGACGACAATGTTAGATATAGAAGATATTTCTCTCTCCCCGGTTGAATTATTCGTATTTTGGGGGTTAAATCGACGAACTCTGTGAATATAATCAATATCAGTACTCATCAGAGGAAAACCAATCTTCTGTGTTATGTTGCTTAGGATGTTAACCAAATTTTCACTTTTTAAGAAAGGCACACCTATAATTTCAATGTTATTAATCCTCCCCTGCTGTTCTTTTATTCGAAGCTGCTCAGAAAGGTCTTTTACAGCCAACTTCAAATCCATGACCTCATTTGTCACAGACTGAATCTTCCTGTTATTTAATGTATTTAACGACTTAAACTCTGAGATATCTTCTTTAATTGCAGTTTGTTCCGCTGACAGGTTAGTAACAGTAACATTTATAGCACATACTTCTTGTCTAAACATGGTAAAATCGTTGTGAAATGCATTTAAGGTATCCTTAATATGTTGATTTTGAATTTCAAGTGAAGATTTTATAGTATCCATCATTTTGTTTTGGAAATCCAGCAAAAAATCTTGATAATTACAATGACAGTCCGGTACTTTTCTTTTACGTTGGGTGGTGGTCAAGCCGGTATCATCTCGCAATTTCGACAAATCTGGCTGTGATCCAGAACCTCCGTGGGGTGGGCTCCTTTTTACACTCATTATTAGATATTATTTTATTATGTATAAGGAACACTGACTGTTAGCACAATTATTTTTTATCACAATGGTAGGTAAGGCGAGCAAGGCGATTGATTTCTCACTCACACACACGACTCGAGCACGCGTCTGACCGTGCAATCACTCCAGAGCGAACTGAACTTGTTATCTCAAATAACAGTGCTATTAATCGTAACCACAAATGAAAGTAATAATCATTGTTATCTAAGTAAAATAAATTAAATTTTGACGAGTTATGGTTTATAAAATTTATGTCAGTCAACACTAAAGTCCGTCACTATCCGTCTCACTCACAACAACTCATCAGTCGTTCATAGTAAAATTTAAACAATAACATTTAGTACGCTTCGTTTCTTCGTTTACTGCGCAACTCTCGTAATCGTGTTACTTTCGTACTATCGACTTTGGCTTGTGTTACCCTGGACTTGATAATCTATCCGTACTTAACGACTCTGGCTTTGTTTTTTGGACTTTGTGCTGTGCAAACTGTGTGTGAACAACATGCCGCATTTGTACACACCGCACGAATATGCAAATATGCATCTTATCTACGGTGAGTGCCGTTGTAATGCCTCTGCTGCAGCTCGACTGTATCGGGAGAGGTACCCGAATGTGGAGCGGCACCCAGATTATCGTGTCTTCCAAAATGTGCACGCATCATACTCGGAAGGACGATTACCCAGTGCTCGTACATCTGGTGGGAGACCTCAAGGAAACTACGACGCTGAAGTGTTGAATGAAGTTGAAAATGACCCCAGTACCTCAGTACATGCGATTGAAATTGCAACGGGTGTGGCGAAGAGTACCGCACATCGAATTTTAAAACGATACGATTTTCATCCTTACCATGTACAACATGTGCAGAGCTTGTTAACACGTGATCACGCACCCAGAGTTGATTTCTGCAGAACCATGTTAGCGAAAATTCGTGAAGATCCGGATTTTCTAAATAAAGTTTTGTGGACTGACGAATCGACGTTTAAAAGAGATGGTTATTTAAACTTACATAACCTTCATGGTTGGCATACGGAAAACCCGCATTTGATGCGTGAGGATCGATCCCAGTACCAATTTAAAGTCAACATGTGGACAGGAATATTAAATGGTCAAATAATTGGACCATTTGAGTTGACTGAAAATTTAGATGGCGCCACCTACTTGCATTTTCTCCAAAATGATTTGCCGACATTGCTAGAAGATGTACCACTCAACATCTACAGAGAAATGTGGTATCAACAAGATGGTTGCCCAGCACATTATGCCCGGCCTGTAATATTTAAACGAATTATATCCCGGTAAATGGATCGGACGCCTTGGACCAATTTCATGACCCCTCGTTCTCCAGACCTGAATCCAGTAGATTTTTTTTACTGGGGATGCATAAAAGAAAAGGTCTACTCAAAACCAATTCAAAATGTAACAGAATTGCGCCAAAAAATTGATGCAGCATCAGAAGAAATCAATGCGAAGAGATTTGCAAGACTGGTGAACAGGTCATTTCTGAGGCGATGCAGAGCTTGTATTCGTGCTGGAGGGAAACAATTTGAGCATCTGCTTTAGTTTTAGGAGGATAATAAAGTGTTACGATAATTTACCGTTTTATTTTGATTAAATTTTCCATGAGTTCCTTTCGCAAAAAATACGAAATAGCAGTTTTATTGGCAAGAAAAGTGGCAAGTGTTGTACTATTTTGAAATCTAGACTAAATGGGCCGTCTTTTAAAAAAAACTTGCCATAGGTAGAGTAGTACATTTTTTTTCCAACGTAGAGTGTCAAAGTTGACTGACATAAATTTTATAAACCATAACTCGTCAAAATTAAATTTATTTTACTTAGTTAACAATGATTATTACTTTCATTTGTGGTTACGATTAATAGCACTGTTATTTGAGATAACATTATTAAAAAAATCACTGTAAAATTGTGAAAATTGCGAACACAGTACTTAAAAATTTTTGACTTTTTCGAAAAATGTATCATCGCTTGACTAAGTAACATAGATTTTTTTTCTTTTTTTTTATAACTGGTATACCTTGGCCTCTCGCCCGGTACCAGGTTATCGTTGAGTTTTGGGACACCCTGTATATTTTTATGTAAGTATTCTCATATATATATTTTTACTAATATATATTTTTATATAATTTTACTTTTATGATTTATTTCGCTTCTTAGTCTACTTCAAAACTTTGACTTAATAGACCCATGACCCCGATAGTAGGTAATAGGTTTCTGTAGAAATACCTCAAGATTCTTGCTCTAGTCTATGTACCTACATCATCCGACGCCAGGGTGTATATTATTTCTTGGAATATTTCTCCTAAGAAGCAAACTTATATTAAATCGTAAATCTATTCAAGTTTTTCCCTAACAATTTAAGATCTTTTTCTATAAATTATAATCTAAACATACATTTTTTCACACCCGTGCGAAGACTGGGCGGGCCGCTAGTAGTGTATAAAGCGTAATAAATTGTTATTATAAATGACGTGATATAATTTTTAGGTATTCGCATCTGTAAGATCCGCAGCCCGTCATAGAAGTATATGCAAACAGATAGAAAGAAAGCACAAATGCAACACCTGTGGTCTTAAATTTGCCTACGAAATATCACTCAACAAACACATTTTGAGATATCATGAAGGCCAGAGTGTTTCCGTTAAATTCATCGATACAGAAACAAAACGTGCTGAACGGCAGTTCGAATGTGACACTTGTAATAAACGCTTTTATAAGTAAGTGTTGGAACTTCTGGAGGATTATTTATATCACCTGTCATCATCAACTTTCATTGTATTTACATATTGGTTACTACACGGCTATGTAGGTAGTTTTGCTGTATTGCTTTCAATATGTTTTTTTTTCAGGAGAGAGCTTCTAGTTAAACATACAAAAATTCACATGCCTAATAAAAACTTTGAGTGTGATGTCTGTCAAAAAAAGTTTCATAGCGGAGAGAACTTAAGGTGAGGGTTCGTTAATCATACATACCTATGTATCTGTTACAGCAATACATATAAAATTACTTGTCCTGACCGACTGACTAATTCATCAACGCAGGACCTATAAAACTGAAATATGGATGGTACCTACCATCCTATCCATCCATCTTATGACGTAAGCATCCACTAAGAAAGGGGTTTTCAAAATTTCATTAAAAAATTCAAAATGCGTGTTTTCATTTTTATGAAACTTTTTATTTTATGGTTCTATTGACTTGAAACATACTGTAAGATTCTTTATGTGAACATTGTATAAATACTTGTTGCTTTGTTACCATGATCTTAGTTGAGCTTAAATAATTAATAACTGTAATATTGGCGTTGGTTTCAGGTCCCACAAACGTATTCACGATCTTCAGCGCGACAAGGGTTCATCCAGTAATTGCTTATGTCTATATTGTGGTCGCAGTTTTTCGAATTCTTCAAATTTTATAGTCCACATGCGCCGGCATACAGGAGAAAAACCCTACAAATGCGATTTTTGCGGAAAAGGTTGGTATATTGTTAGTGAAAAAGTTGGGATTTGTTATTTATGAGAAATACGATAGCAGTAGTGTCTGAGCAAATATTAGTGTTTTATTCTTGTCGTGGTCGATATACAAATAACTTATAACCATTGTTTACAGGTTTTCCAAGGTCTTCAGATCTTCAGTGTCACAGAAGGTCCCACACGGGCGAAAAACCTTGTATCTGTATCGTTTGTGGAAAAGGTATTTTAACAAGTGTTTATACTGTATTTTCTTGTACATGGACTAAACATTGACCCATTTTGTAATAAGTGGACGGAATTGAATGCGTTTTTTTATTTGAAAGCTAGTTTAAGCGAGATTGTCCTTAGTTATGTTTCATGAAAATCGGTTCTGCCGTTTGAAGATCATCAGCCCTTTTCCAAATCGATGTAGGGATATTAAGTATATAAAGAACATTTTCTATTACTTCCGTTCGACCGGAACTCAAGAAATTTAGTACATGTATATATCCAGTGATAAACTAAAGAATATATGAGCAGGAAGGTGATCACAGGATTTATGCACCAATAAACGTAGCCCCACTGAATAGGCTAGATAAAAACAATTCAGTCCATTTAGATTTAAAAAAAAAATATTGGACATGTATTTTTTCTATTGTGTACAAAACATGACGATGATATAGTGCGTTGAAGATTCCGTGTGACTTCATGCCTGTATACAATTTTTACGGAGGCATGATGGAGGCGTGACGTCACGAACCCCCCCTCCCGAACTTTGACGCGCTTTGGCAATATCTATTGATTTGTTAAATAAAAAAATATGTCTTAATTTTTTTGACAATCTAACTGACGGACTAATTAGATTTTTTTTTTACCCTGTCATCATCGCAATTCGGTCTCGTTGGGTGAATCTAAGGAGATAGTTGCAAGAAAAATAGTGATCAGTGTCTGATGATGGAGCAGGAAGGATTTGGGCTCGTCGGGTAGGTCTCGATGAGTAGTTGCTAGAAAAATAGTGATCAGGGTCTGATAATTGAGTTGTGTGTGGTGGTAACATGCACTCTGCTCCATTAAACGAAGGACCTATCGAATTTGAAATCGACGGTTATATCTTGACGAGTAGTTAGTAGAAAGATACTGATCATGGTCTGATAATGGCGCAGGAAATTCATTTTAAGAGTTCGTTCACCCATGTCGGGGGTTTTTTAATAGTAGTTTATGAAACTTCTGCATAATAGGGGTTATTAACACAGGAGTGTATTAATACCCAATTGTGGAGTTTCATACACTGCTTTATCTACACTCACGTAATAGGTAAAGAACCAAAGTATAAACCACCAAAGTACAATACAAAACAGGATTTTGGCGCTCAATTGCTTCAAATAACTCCTATGCGCATGCGTACAACTACGATGTATCGCGACCTACTAGATCGGACTTCTAAATTCGACTTATAAGCTCTTTGGTCGGTAAAAGGATGAATAAATGAATACGTGCAAGTATGGTCTCAGATAAAAAACAAAGGTGTTTTATAATAGAAAAAAAGTTATTTTAAAGCATCGTTTTATTTGGGAGACCTGTACTTTAAAAAACTTTTAGAGGCATGTGAATAAAGTGTGTCATTAGAGTAAGTTCATAATTTAGATATTACGATATGAGTGTAGATCAAATTTTAAAATTTATCCTTGTTAGTACATTACGTCGCAATCTAAATGCAGTGGCGCGAAAGTACGAGATATACCTATATCGATCGGGCGGCGTCGAAAGAGTGGCGTCAACTTTGCCGCGCACTGTCAAGCCCTGCTGCGTAATACTGATGACGTTTCTTAGAATATCTTTTAAACTATATTGGACTTGACGCCAAGTGGTCACTATATATGGTGGTCACTATGTGGTGGCCGGTATATCTGCACACGTTCTGATGGCTCTGTTCCTCCTTCCTGCTTCACAAGAACTGAAAAACAGGCCATTTCCCATGAAATAACGATGAGAAAATGCATAGGTCCTGTCCTGTCCGTAGGCATTGAATAGCCTGCTTGTCCCTCGTATATAAAATATATAGTATATAAAATATAAATATAATAGTAAATAAAATATGTATTGGTTGTCAGGTTTCTCTCGTAGCAACAAGCTGTCGCGGCACATGCGTGTTCACACTGGCCAGCGTCCATACAAATGCACTTACTGCGAGAAAGCATTCTCGCAGAGCAACGATCTCACTCTCCACATACGCCGGCACACCGGCGACAGGCCGTACATTTGCGAGATCTGCGGCGATAGGTTCATTCAGGTAAACTCAGATAATGTATTTTTTTTTAAATTACGGTGCAGAACAATTTGGAACAATGTTGAAGAATCTTAGCCCGTCTGGGAGAGCACAAGAGATTTAGCCAAATAACGTCGCCTTCGCCCGTTGGTCTAGTGGTTAGATACCCTGGCTCCATCTCCAATAGGTCGTGGGTTCGATTCCCACCTTGTGTCTGTGTGTTATTTTTTTTTTATATAAGTATTTCATTACAAGAAGACATCTTATAAGCATGTGTATTAGTTGTCTGGTTACTATAGTACAGACTGCCTAGTTTGTGATCTAATGCCCGTGTGTGGATTGTCAGGATATTAGGTTACCAATGCCTTATGAGGAGTCACATTGTTAGCGGTTGAGGGATCATTGTTAGGCCCTTTTGCTTCTATTTATATTGTTCCATGTAAATAAGGTTGCGCTCTATCTGTAGTCACAGTATTAGATGTGTGTGTTACTATCTCCCTTTTGCAGCGATATCTCCTTCCCTTTTCCTTGTATTATTAACAATTTCTATCCATGGATGCCGTACCACTTATCGTATCGCTATAGATCATATTTAATAAACTATTTTTAGAAAAAATAAAATACGGCTCAAAAGAAAATGATCTAAAAAGTGTTAAGTATAAAGAAAATGTTTTGAAGTAGAAAATGATTTAAAAAGTGTTTTAAATAAAATATATTGGAGTTGGTGCTAGGAGGTGCTTAATGATTCTTTGATAAAAAAATCATAGTACCAAGGTGGCAAGCAAGCATGCGGCCCGCCTGATGGTAAGCAGTCACTGCAGCCTATGGACGCTGGCAACACCAGAAAAATCACTAGCGCATTGCCGACCCTTAGACATTAAATATTAAATCTTGGTGTTCGGTAATCTTACCAGCTACAGTGCCCTTTTCGCCGGAACACAGCAAAAGGTGATACACCTTTTATTTGAAATCTGTTTTTATTTTTTCTACACTTGTTAGTGACTTATGTTACCAAGACTTTAGCTGTACGTGGGCTATATCAAATGAGTTAAATGTATACATAAACAGACCATTCTTTTGAACTACGGACTAAACCGAATTCGAGAAACTTGTACTCTTCTCTTAATTGAAATATATAATTGTCGCCATCGGATACTGTTACTGTTATACTGTTACAGATACTGAGAAGCATGTGGACAAACCTACATACTAACATACAAACAAACACTAATAACACTTGGTCTCAGAGAAAGTACCAAAGGAGTTAGTATCGCGTCGATTCCCCGAACAAATTTTTCGTGGCACTTTTGCGGGGTGCGGGAGGCGAAGTAAACACACACAGATACACTTTCACGCATACCCACACTATAATAAACTCGCAACACATTCAAAAATACACGCACACAAATAAAGAATGACCTGACCATATGACCAAAAATTTGGCAGAGGGGGTTAGCGCATCATGCTCTCTCCAGTGGTATCTCCTCTAAGCACTTGGTACATTTGTCTAGATACCCACATAGACTAGTATATATGAATATTACCCCTCGGATACAGAACCTCCTTGTTTGAAGTCGGTTTAAAAAGATATATAACCTACATTTAAGTACATATTATGTTTGTATCTTAGTAATCATCAAGTACTTTAATCTAGGTGTAGTTAAATTACTAAAATGATGTTATTTTCTTTCTAGGGGACAGCATTACAAAACCACAGAAGAGCTCATGGGCACTTTCCCACTACGCCTGCTGAGCCACCTGCTCAGGTACAGGGGCTCGCTTACAGAGTTCAAAATATAAGCCACAATTGAATGTATTACTATAGTTAATTAATTTTATGTATGTCAATGAATTGCGTAGTTATGAGCTAGTATTATAGAGTATTTAAATGGTTAAGAGATTAATAAATCCATTATTTGGTATTGTTTTATTTTCTTAAGCTTCATAATTAGTTATTTAAAGCTATTTAAAGTATGGTGTGTAGTCAAGGTGCTATCTGTAGTAATAAACCTAACCGTAGTTAGTCTATCCGAAATGAATATAGTTTTGTTTAAAATGTAAATTAATAGATTATAGTAAATTTGGCCATATACAGGTGGATTTTTGAGACGGGACAGTAAGGGCTTTCACGAGACATCATATGCTACCGGTCAGCCATCAAGCCTGCGTTCATACTTTTATTGTTCAAACTCAACTTGTAAAGATAACAGGGTATAGTTTTAGAAAGGTGGAACAAGCTTGAGTATGGAATCTTTACATTGTCATAGAAAATTGTTCGATGCTTTGTTCGATGAGGCAGCACTTTGGATTCTCGACGTGTTTTCTGTGATATTCAACAACCACGATGTCGGTAGGATTAGTACATGTCATAGTTTACTATTGGACGTCAGCCTTCCTTTGACACGGGTCTCTGTGTTGCTTAACTAGTGGTAAGCTTGAAGTCTATCAAGCACTATCGTATACTGAGTATCGAATTCTGTTAGCACAACTTATAGTCGTCTTCTTATTTTCCCTAAAATCATATTTGCTTTAAGTCCGCATTGAATTAAATGGAATGACAGGAAAGTAATCGACTGCTTTTGGTGTAGTGAACCATTGATACAGCCTAATGACAAAGTAACTACTCCAGACCCGAGCAGACTACGTATATCTGAAGTGGCCCACCACATGTCGAGAGCGAACTTTAAAGTTCGTTTAATGGTTCGTACACATAGCAAGCAGATGTTAAGTGATTTTGCGGTTTTTAGTATTTTAATTAGTTTCATCATCATCATCATCAGCCTACATCAGTCCACTGCTGGACATAGGCCTCCCCCAATACACGCCATTGAGCCCGGTCTTCGGCTCTCCTCATCCAGTCACTGCCAACTGCTTTGCGTAAATCGTCACTCCACCGGGTCACAGGGCGTCCTACGCTACGTTTTCCAGTTCGTGGCCTCCACTCCAGAACCAGTCTTCCCCACCGATCATCGGTTCTGCGGCAAATATGACCAGCCCACTGCCACTTCAGCTTGCTAATCCGTTGAGCTATGTCAGTAACTTTTGTTCTCTGGCGAATTACTTCGTTTCTTAATCGATCCCTCAGAGAAACGCCGAGCATAGCTCTCTCCATAGCTCGCTGAGCGACTTTAAATTGGTGGACTAGTCGTACCGTAAGTGGCCACGTCTCAGCACCGTACGTCATTACGGGTAGGACGCACTGATTAAAGACCTTAGTCTTCAGACATTGCGGTATCGGTGACGAGAAGACCTGACGAAGTTTTCCGAATGCTGACCAGCCCAGCTGTATTCTTCTTTTGATTTCCTTCTCAAAGTTGTCCTTACCTAGTTGGAGCGTCTGTCCTAGGTACACATACTCCTGGACAACTTCAAGAGGTATCCCATTTACGGCAACCGGTCCCGGAACAACATGCTTGTTCAGCATTACTTTTGTTTTATCTAAATTCATCCGGAGACCGATGCGATGAGAAGAGTCAGCTAGGCCATTCAGCATTCGTTGCAAGTCTTCCAGCGTTTCGGCCATAATGACGATATCATCCGCGAATCGCAAGTGAGAGATGTACTTGCCGTTAATATTGATGCCGCACTTTTCCCAGTCCAGCGTCCTGAACATATCTTCTAAGACGTTAGAAAACAATTTCGGGGATATGACATCCCCTTGTCTCACTCCTCGACGCAAATAGATATGTTCAGTTTGCCGGTTCTGTACTTGTACAGTCATCGTCGCGGCATTGTATAGACATCTCATCACTTCGATATATCGCCAGTCCACTTGGCAGCGCTGCAAGGCCTCCAGAACAGACCAAGTCTCGATGGAGTCAAAAGCCTTCTCATAGTCCACAAATGCTAAGCACAGGGGCCGATTGTACTCTTCAGTCTTCTGTACAATCTGCCTTACCGTGTGTATGTGGTCTATGGTGCTATACCCGCTTCGAAACCCGGCCTGTTCTGGGGGTTGGAATTCGTCAAGTCTTCGTGCAAGACGATTCGTGATGACCCTTGAGAACAGCTTATAGACATGACTCAGAAGCGATATTGGTCGGTAGTTCCTCAAAAGGGTTTTATCGCCTTTTTTAAAAAACAAAACTACCATGCTCCTGTTCCATGCCCGTGGAGTTCTCCCAGTGAAGAGGACAGAATTGAACATTTGCTTAAGCTCTTTCAGCACAGGAGCTCCTCCAGCTTTTAAGAGCTCTGTTGTAATTCCATCTTCACCTGGGGCTTTTCCATTTTTAAGCTGTCTAAGGGCCAACACGAGCTCATCTTGGCTTATCTCGGGCAAATCCTCAGAGCAGTGGCGGGTCAGGATAGCTCTGCAATCTTCTGGACTAGGTTCGGGTTGAGAAGCATGCGAGGCATAGAGCTTGCTATAGAAGTCTTCAACCTCTGACAGAATCTCCAACTGGGATGCGACGACTCTTCCTGCTGGCGTTGTCAGCTTTGCTAAGTGGCTCCTACCTAAAGGCTGGAAGAACACTTTAGACCCCCGATTTTGCTCGATAGCTTTTTGAATCCGCCGTGTATTGTCGGATCGGAGGTCGCGTCGTACCAACCTTTTTATGGTTTTATTGCGCACTTTCTGTCCTGGTGAAGCTGACATAGGAGTTTCACGTCTCTCTTCCATTAATCGGAGAGTTTCTGTCGAGAGTTTAGACTTTTTGCCCGTACTTCGCCTTTCGCAATACTTCGTTCCTTCTTTCCTAAGGATGTCCATCACTTGTTCAAGCTTCTGATCTACGTCATCTGTAGTTTCCAAGGCAGCGAATCGATTTTCTAGCTTTAGTTGGAATGTTTCTGATCCCATAGCGGCTTGGAGCAGAGTTGGTCGGAGTGTGGACTTCATCAAACGGACTCGCTCGGCTTTGAAATCGATATTCAGAGAGCCTCTTACAAGCCGGTGATCACTTCCGGTGTTAAACCTGGTGAGTACTGAGACGTCCCTAAATATACGCCGTTTATCCGTTATGATGAAATCGATCTCATTTTTGGTAACATTATCGGGACTTTGCCAAGTCCACTTCCTTTGGGTCTGTTTCTTGAAGAATGAATTCATCAAGAAAAGCCCTTCTTTCTCGAGGAAATTTACCAGCATTTGCCCTCTGTGATTCCTACTGCCAAATCCGTGTGGTCCTATGCTCGATTCGCTGCAAGTCTGTACTCCTACTTTGGCGTTGAAGTCTCCCATGACAACATTGTAGTGAGCTTTGGAGGTGTTATGTAATGCTCTTGATATTTCCTCATACATCGTTTCTATTTCATCATCCGAGTGTGTCGAAGTTGGTGCGTAAACCTGTATCACTTTAAGGCTGTACCTTTCAGTTAACTTGATTATGAGGTACGCTACCCTATTCGACACACTGGAGATTTCCACAACGCTGTCACTGAGGATTTTGTTGACAAGAAACCCGACGCCACCCTGGGATGGTTGATCGCCTTGCCTGTAATAGAAGAGATGGCCTGATTCTAGGGTCACGATTTCCTCTCCCTCTCTTCGGACTTCGCACAAACCCAAAACATGCCATCTAATACGGCTCAGCTCTTCCTCTAGCTGCACTAGGTGGTCCGTAAGCCTTAACGTTCGTCCATTATACGTAGCCAGGGTCAGTTCGTTTTGGCGGCCTACCGTAGCCCGGGGATTCTTAGCACCCCCCACCCTGCCGTTACCATGACCGCCGCCGTGGTCAGGAATAGCAAGGCTGCCGGGAACTAGGGGCCGTGGTATTTTGTTGCGTATCATTAAGGGGTTATGCCCATAATCGCCACGCTGGGCATGCGGGTTGGCGATCGCAGAACGTAGCTTACCGCACCGGTAACGCTGCTGCCCGTTACCAGCCTTCACATTTAGCTACGCCATTTGAATGGTTATACCGCCATTGGTCGGGCGCCAGAGCCTCGTTCGTTGATTAGCAGGATGTACCACGAGCAGGTGAGGTTGGCTAGGAGCACTAAGATGAAATGTGTGCCCCCTTACACCCCCTTAATTAGTTTAAGATATGATAATCTATGTACCAGCTTAGAATATTAAAAAAATAGGTATAAGCCAATAGTGGGGTATTCGCGCGTTATTATAATAGGAAGTTCAACGTGTGGGATGATCGGAACGATTTTGGGCAAAATTGATTGACCTTGCATCAAGGTGCCCGTCCACACCTCTACGTATCGTGTCGCATCGGCGTTGGAACAATAACAGACCACTGGATCTCGTCATCTGCTGCCGCGTCTGAAGATAATATATGTAGTAGCCGGTGGGAAATATGGCACATCGAGCTAAGGAGAGAGATAAGCGGCTAGTGTTAGTTTCAAAGTGCGTCGTCTCTGTTACTATTATTTTTGTTACTACTCCGTGTTCATGCTTATAGCACAAGATTTTTAAACCATCGAGGAGAAAGGAACAGCGAGGGAAAATGCTGTCAATATATAGACCATAAATGAATGAAAATATATAGACGCTAAAATCAACAAATTTCAACAATTTTTAAATAATAGTGTATTAATTTAGAAAATATTTATTGCTGTAGTGTACATGTACAAGTAGGTATCTACTGCGTAGTGTTGATATGGATCTTTTTGATACAAGACCTAGATCATGTTGTAGAACAATTGATTGGTGTGGTAGGTAATTAATCTCAATACACTATTGCTGTAAAAATGTAGCGCTTGAAAGATTTAATACTAATATCCTGTATCCTGCGATAATCTACATGCTGACATATGTACAAAAACGAGAGACATCTCTTTACCATGGACAGACAACTACAGATACATAAGTACTAAATACACACTTCTACAACCTTCTACTATGTATTAAGATTTGCACGGGACATGAGAAATTAGATAATAATTTTGTATAAGTGTCTGCCTACTACACCGGGCCATACAATGACCGTGCTATGAACGTATCAAGCACGGAAAAGTAGTAACAAACTCCTATGCACTCAAAACGTATGTAGCTTGTATCGTGACCAGCGCCGAGAGTCTGGGAGCCAGACTGTTGTCTGTAGCACAGTATACATATATTATACACTGAATAAACTGCTTTAATAAGACAACCAATACCAGAGACCAGAGACAAACAATACACACAATATTATTTATAAGTGGCGTGTAGTTTAACGACAGCGTCGCGGCGCCTACCCTGCACAAGACATTGTTAATTTTAATAGGCACGTGCACTGCACGGGCTACGCAAATGTATCAGTCGGACAAATATTTTGCTTCTCGGTCTCTAGTATGGTTCGGTGGAGTGGGCAGACATTTTGAAACTTCATGAGTCCAGTAAATTTACGAGCTATAGTGCTTCTTCACTTTGGAAAACCATTATTTGCACATTGTTGCATAGCATTAGTGTACCTGACAAGTGGTGAACGGTTCTTTGCACAAGAACCCGCATGTTAAATAGAACATTTTAAAATAATTGGTAGCACGTGTGCTGGCCCGCCTGATAGTATTCATAGCACCCTGTGGACACTAGCAATACTATGCATCACTTGAAGCTGGTAATTGACAACCTTACACTCGGCGATGATGATACACTCGTCGATGGTGATGTAAGGAGGATGCACCCGTTGTGTCCTACCTCTCTCAATCGTGGAATAAGAGCACTTAGGTATATATATTTACGACAGCGCACTAGATTATTAAAAACATACAAGACACACGGGATAAGAACCCGTTGTCAGAGGAAGCTAAATGTGCTGATAGCAGTTACTAACGGCAGTCCTTCAGACGACAGGGCAACATTTTTTTTTGTTTAAACGGGGAAACCCCATAGAGCCCCGGGAAGCTATCACGGGCCTATGGGGTTAACCGGGGTATGTTGGATTCTTACCCACTAAAACCCCCGTGCATCGGCAAATGAGGAGCTGTCTGGTAGGATCTGCTCCAGGTACCCTTCAGTGCCTTGCCTTTGAGCCCGCCCGGAAACCTGACATGGTGCTCACGCGGACAGGGATCGCAAATTAGCGCCTTTCTTCTCGGAGTCGCCGCTGTACTTGATGTACGTCTAAGGCCCCCACCCCAAACGTCCAGCGACTCCGAAGAGAGTAAGTACTGGCAACCTTACATCACCGCAGAAACAATATTTTACTGAATAATATTTTTTTCGTTCAACTTGTTGATGAGACAAGCAAGGCGTTCGCTTGATAGTAAGCGACGCGCCTGCCTATAGACAGCTGCATTCCTCTGCCGCTCGTCACCCGAGACATTAGTTATTATGTCACTTGTGTCCAGTAATTTCACCAGCTAAAATGATCTTCACATATCTATATTTAAACGCTGATGCTTGGCGGCAGAATAGCTACCTGACACTGCGGTGGAACCTACCTGGATAGTTCCTTGCTCAAGGGACTGATCGTCTTTTTTTTGTTCCTGCCGAAGAAACCTCTAAAAGGTCCTAAGGCCCTGTGAGGTTCAACCGGGTATATGGGGTTCTTACCCACTAAAACACCCGCGGCTGTGTGCCTTGGAGCCCGCTGAAGGGCGCATTATAGTTCCCCGGGATCTGTCACGGTGCTCACGGGGATAGGGGTTGACCTCGCCGCCGTACTTATGGACGTCTTGGGTCCACACCTTTTGCATCCAGTCACTCCGAAAGAGGGACCTACCTCATCGAAAACGACTTTCGTCACTCAAAGGTGATGGTTTTGTTTACGGTCTTTATCGACCGAGATGTAATGGCCATATGCGACCATCAGCAACTTACACGTGTGATTTAATGACATGGAGTTGGTTGAACAACGTCATGCTAGGTCGGTCCTTAGATGGGTTGAGTGACATTTGATCTGAGCGTCTCTGTGCTTCAGAGGGCACGTGAAAATTTGGTCCCGGTTATTACTGACACCAGGTTGGCCGTTAACCATACGACAAAAACTGGCTTTTACGAGCCATCATCAGCAGCTGAAACACGTCCACTGCTGAACAGTAGGCCTCCCCTTATAAGGGAGGGGTTGCCATAATCCCCAGGCGTCTTGGGGATCGCAGCATAGGTGGTACGTAATCCCATAGAATGACGCTGCTGCCAGTTTCGATTAGTCGCCTCGTACGGACACCCAAAGGGAGGACATGGGAGGGTCCTATTCTTACCCGGACACCCCACGGGTTCGATTCTAAGTACAGGTATGGTGTAATCCAGTTGAGATATTTATATGGAGTTGGGAGCATTTTCCTGCAGTATTGGTCTTAGCAGTTTGCTGCAAATTGTTTGCCCAGCTGGAGTTAAACTCAGTGTTGCTAATACATTGTGTTTATTTTGAAGTCTGCACGTAGGTAGATATACTATAGCTACCTATCGCCTTTATCGGTTATGGTGATATCTTCATAACCCGATGAAGGCGAAGTAAAAACGCATTAATATAGTAACCAATAAAAATTGTATTGATTCCTATCCACTTGGTTGGTTTTTTAATAGGTGCAAATTCAGAACATCAAAAGAGAAAAAACCTATAGCTTAAGCCACAGTAAACCAAATAATGACTCATTTTAAATTTATTGATGACGCAGACAGGTTAATTGATTTCTGTTTTGTTGAAATATCCCAGCAAATGAGTTTAAAGTAATCCTGAAAAGTACACATATTTCGTCTGTCTCGTTTGTTTTGGATAGTAAGAGAGAGTTGGATGCTTGTTCTTGTGGTTAACTGTGTTATTGTTATTCCTTTTATATATTTTGGGGTATAAACCCTTTAGTGGTTTCTCTTAGAATGTATCTTAAGTTGTTTATTAGTGTAAATGCTCAAAGTGCAAAATCGAGTAAATCTGGCTAACACTTAAAATGATATCACTATTCATCACACATTAATCAGTACTGTCAATTGGCGTGATTACAAATACTTATATGTACATACATATTTATTTCATAATATTTTTGGACTTGCCATAAATACATATATTGCCACTCAAAAAAGTCGTATTGCTTTGAAGATATAATATGGTTTTCCTTGTTTTAAATTTAAGGTTTTCTCCGTTGTTTAAGTCAGCGTGGTTAAAACTTTTTCAAGTATTCTTGGTACAAACACGGCGCTACGTTCACTTCTTCATTACTGGCTTGACATGTTGAAGCTCAACGTTCAGGTGGTCATCGTCGCAGATTCCGCGTGCTCTCTCAAACAATTCTTCATTCAGGTATCCATCAGTTGGTCTATGTCACGTCTATGGTTCGGTTTTCTGTTCACAGTAAAGTTATAATCAGGCTAACAAATTTCTGATACATCTAAGAAAGCTATAGTGTTATTTGACTCATTATTATTATTAAATCAATTTTGGGATTGATAGAAATGCAGGTAGGTAGGTACTTTGATAAATGGCCATATACATATGCTGAACGTATCATCTACGTACTGTGTGTAGAATCTCGTAGTTACACGTGAGGTTCGATGGGCTGTTTGCCTTCCATAAAAACGTCAACTGTGGGAGATACATTTGAGTCACTCCTTCCACTCCAGCTTTAAAGAATTGTTCCTTCCTCTGCATAGATGTAATACAGTGTCCCAATTGTTCATATTCCTTTAGAAGTTGTTAAAGCCTCCTTGTAGCAATTTCGATGCTATCCTCTACAGGCAGGCATGTAGGTAATGTTCTATCCTATACCTTAAGAAAAAATAAAGTTTAAAAAATTGGAAAGTTTTTGTCGATTTGAATATACCTATTACACAATCAGTATTGCCAATTGGCGTAATTACAAATACTTATATGTACATACATATTTATTTCATAATATTTTTGGAGTTGCCTTAAATATATTTTCACTCAAAAAAGTTGTATTGCTTTGAAGATATAATATGGATTTCCTTGTTTTAAATTTAAGGTTTTCTCCGTCGTTTAAGTCAGCGTGGTTAAAACTTTTTAGAGTATTATTGGTATAAACTCGGCGCTACGTTCATTTCTTCATTACTGGCTTGACATGTTGAAGCTCAACGTTCAGGTGGTCATCGTCGCAGATTCCGCGTGCTCTCTCAAACAATTCTCCATTCAGGTATCCATCAGTTGGTCTATAGTTTCATCTATGGTTCGGTTTTCTGTTCACAGTAAAGTTATAATCAGGCTAACAAATTTCTGATACATCTAGGAAAGCTATAGTGTTATTTGACTCATTATTATTATTAAATTAATTTTGGGATTGATAGAAATGCAGGTAGGTAGGTAGGTACTATGATATATGGCCATACATATATGCGGAACGTATCATCTACGTACTGTGTGTAGAATCTCGTAGTTACACGTGAGGTTCGATGGGCTGTTTAGCCTTCCATAAAAACGTCAACTGTGGGAGATATATTTGAGTCACTCCTTCCACTCCAGCTTTAAAGAATTGTTCCTTCCTCCGCATTGATGTAATACAGTGTCCCAATTGTTCTTCATATTCCTTTAGAAGTTGTTAAAGCCTGCTTGTAGCAATTTCGATGCTGTCCTCTACAGGTAGGCATGTAATGTTCTATCCTATACGAGTACCTTTAAAGTTTGAAAAATTGGAATTTTTTGTCGAAGTGAATAGAATATATTACACAATAATCAGTATTGCCAATTGGCGTAATTACAAATACTTATATGTACATTAGGGTGGTCCAAGCCCGTATAGTGAAGAAAAATAATTCTAATATAGGTGTCGCCACCCCCTTAATTTGTTATACCTACCATTCCTATTACGTGTGAAAATGTTTAGCGCGCTATCTTATATATTCATCGAATTGGAAGTTTCTGACAAAAAGTTCTGAATTTTAAGTAAACACGTAAATTAAAGTTTAAATATTCGAATCATATATATAAGTATACAAAGTATTTAAATGTGAACTAAATTTGGTTATGAAGCATTAATTAACATAATATTTGTCGCAATTTTTCAAAACTATGTTTGTTCCTTTTTGGATGAACCAGTAGAAACGATTTTTCTGTTTTGTTCAACGATGTGAAGTAAAAATTGCCTTTCTTCCTCATTCTTAGCGAGTATTCTTCGGATAGTTTAACACCTCTCACCGCTGTATCATCAAAAACACACAAACTTTTAACGCAGCTTTTTTTTGAAAGCGCAGCTTTTGCTTGAAGGTAATCAACATTGTTATTCTAAGTCTCAGGAAGTAATTTAATAACACGCACAATGTCGTCTATCCACCTAGTGGTAGGCCTACCTACGCTGCGTCTTCCGGTTCGTGGTCGCCACTCGAGAACCTTTCGTCCCTATCGGTCATCTCATCGCTTCTTCGAGCAATGTGGCCTGCCCATTGAACGATTACCGCCATCAGAATTATGTTTTGAACAATTACCTATTTCTCACCATCAGACAGCTTGTCAGAAAACAAGGCAAGTGCATCTAGTTCATCTGACAAACACCATAAGTGACGCTCTAAGACACCTCTAGTTGCTATACCGATTTCGGAATCAATAACTTCGTACAATTAAGCTCTTCCAAAGTAGTAAGTCATTTACTTGTAATGCTCATTAATGCTTGTAAATTATTTCGAAAAAGAAAAGTCTTCAAAGCATACAGCAGAATCTTTTGAAAAGTGGGATTTGAGGAGAGCTCCATACTTCTATAGGTTCTTGTATAAGTACATGCGTGGTATTTTTCAAATTTTTGGACTCATTAAATATGTGGTGATAACGGAGTAAAACTTGCCAAAAAGTAGGGAGTTGGTTAAGCCTCGTCAATGGCTCAACATCTTGAACCCAAAGTAGAAAAATTTCGTTCGTTATTACACTGATTCTCTTCACGGTCTACTAAATACGTATCAAAAATATGTATTTCCTTGTTTTAAATTTAAGGTTTTCTCCGTCGTTTAAGTCAGCGTGGTTAAAACTTTTTCAAGTATTCTTGGTACAAACACGGTGCTACGTTCACTTCTTCATTACTGGTTGAAGCTCAACGCTCAGGTGGTCATCGTCGCAGATTCCGCGTGCTCTCTCAAACAATTCTCCATTTAAGTACCTATTCATCAGTTGGTCTATGGTCACATCTATGGTTCGGTTTTCTGTTCACAGTAAAGTTATAATCAGGCTAACGAATTTCTGATACATCTAAGAAAGTTATAGTGTTATTTGACTCTATATTATTATTAAATTTATTTTGGGATCGATAAAAATGCAGATAGGTAGGTACCTAGGTACTTTGATATATGGTCGTACATATATGCTGAACGTATCATCTACGTACTGTGTGTAGAATCTCGTAGTTACACGCGAGGTTCGATGGGCTGTTTAGCCTTCCATAAAAACGTCAACTGTGGGAGATATATTTGAGTCACTCCTTCCACTCCAGCTTTAAAGAATTGTTTCTTCCTCCGCATAGATGTAATACAGTGTCCCAATTGTTCTTCATTTTCCTTTAGAAGTTGTTAAAGCCTGATTGTAGCAATTTCGATGCTGTCCTCTACAGGCAGGCATGTAATGTTCTATCCTATACCTTATCATATAATAAAGTTTGAAGAATTGGAAACATTTTGTCGATGTGAATATTACGATCAAACTACAATAACTTTTTTCTAAATTCTATAATATGTGCGTTCATGGACTCTTCATACCAATTTCGCACGATTTCAGAACTAGCAATTTTGACAACTCTAAGCATCCATATTTCGCTCCTGTTTTGCGTGAATTCAACATGTTTGAGTTACAGCTTTTGTTTATATCGTAAACACACAAGACATCTTACTCTTGTCCAGTAAACACGTAACTTGTCTTGTCCAGTAAGGAGTCTTTGCACATTCCGCGCAAAGACTCCTTAACTGGACAACAAAACAGGGCCGTTTTTAAGAGGATCTGACACTTAAAGAAACACTTTTTTGGTTACAATATATTATAATATTATGAATACAAAAACAAGATTGTACAACATTATGTCGATTTTGTACATGTTAATTAAACTAGTATTTATTGAATTAATAGTAATACATGCATGCTTTTCAGCTGTAATAACATCGTAAGTAGGTATCAATTTTTACTAAGTGCTGGTAATTTTTGTACACCATTGACATCAATTTTTACTAAGTGCTGGTAATTTTTGTACACCATTGACGTACTGCTTCACTTTCAAGGTAGTGCTGTTTTACGATAGACTTGCTGAACTCCAATCTAATAAAAATGAAACGTTTGGTTATTATGGTGCCTTTTTTTCCTGTAATTAGACAATTTACACTATGAGAATCCTCATTCCAATAAAAATATACATTTAGGTACTGTGACTGGAAGGAGTCCAATAAGAATAAATTCATTACCCCTTATTTTACAAAAGTGTGACATACTAGTATATTTCAGCTGCAGCAGCAGTTTCCTTCACGCAATGAGTATAACTTAACACAAATTATGGTAAGTTAGTAGTAGTATGCAGCCGACGGAGCAAAAAAGACAACTAAGCGTAGCGTTGTTAGCATATCGCAGTGACTCTCAGTGAGGATGCTTTAATAATCTTACTCGAATTCTTTTTTTACAACAGGCACATATCGGCAATGTAAAGTGGCGTGATTTGGATAATGGCGGGCACTTACTAACCTATCTTGTGGACGGGGATAAAAAGTAGTATATATATACATACATATTATAATTAGGTACTATCAAGGACACGAACGGTGTACCAGTTTTCGATCAAAATAGTTTGTCGACGTTGTCGTCCTAAAGGTGATACACTGCTTGTGACCGCGAGAGTACATACGTGCGTAAAACGGTTTCGTCGCGCGCTGCCTACTTTCGCACTTTGGTAACTTTTTAATATTTTAATGTTATAATATTTTAATTGGTAGCACAATGCCAACTTTTTAAAACCACCATACATTAGATCGTACTTTGCCTATTCTCGCATATGGACAACTTTTTTCTTAACACAATGTTCTTATCGCAGCATGCCTACTTTTACTATCGGCAGTACATTAAATATGTATGTTGCCTACAAATTGTACAGTCACCACAAAATTTGTTATATTATTGTGGATCTGTGGTCGTTTAGTAAATTTTGGAAAAACAGCTTTAGGGGCACCTGTATTAAACTTTTACAAACCAATGGGCCAAAGTTATTACGCAATGGATGCCGAAGGATGGACGTAGTCGCCGGGGAAGGCTTATGCAACGTTGACGTGATGAGATACATTCACGAAGGATTGATCTGATGTGGCCCACGACAAGGACGTAGTTGGCCATAGGGCGAGATCTTGGCCCTGTGGTCGGACAACATAGGTTAAAAAAGAATACGAAATATTTACTAATTTTTTTTTTTGTTCACATGGAACGTATTTTACGTAATCTATTTAAAGTTTAAATATTTTGGATTAATTGAGTAGGTATTAAAAATCCGTAATTAGTACATGTCTGCCCATAAAATCGTAAATAATTTTATCTACGCTTCCGTTGGGACTGAAATGCCACGATGGCGTAGGATGGATCTATTAATTTTTCGTGTTATTAAATTAGAACCAAAAATTTTACAACTTCCGATACCTACCTACTAGCAACCAACTCCAAATTAAGTTTGTCACAATAAGGTTTAGTAATGTTATAAATCAATACAATAAAAAAATATGAGAAAAATATAATCTTTCTGTTACAATACATGGAATAACCATGGCGGCATGTTTTTCGAAATAATCATTTTTAACGTAACTGTACTAAAATAGGCAATACGCGATCGAAAGATTTGAATTTTGAAAAAGTTGGCGAATTGCGATGTAACTGTGGCAGAAATAAAAAAGTAGGCATGGTGCGATCTAATGTATGGTGGTTTTAAATTGTAGGCATTGTGCTACCATTTACATTAAAATACTAAAAAGTTACCAAAGTGCGAAAGTAGGCAGCGCGCGACGAAACCCGTAAAACAAATATGTTGTTCGTTACCCTCCTATTTTTTTCGCATGTGGCTTTATTAATTATGGGTTCTCTTGCAAAATGCTCCTTGACACTGTGAAAATAGGATCACGTAAATACTTTGTTAAAATTAATTTACCAATTAAACTATATGTAATTGATTAGTAATATCATCAATTGTACCTTAAGGGCCCTTAAGGGTGAAGCCCTTTTTTTCATTGCAACCGGTTTGTAACTTATTATTATTGAAGTGGTCTTTGGATTTTCATACCCACATTTATAATTGAGGCAAGGAATTAACAATTGGGCTAAGTGCCAAATTACGAATTAATGAGAAATTAAATAAAACTGTTTAATACTAAAAATAACTATTTATTGAAAGATTATTGATGAACATACTAACTTAAAGGATACTGTGTAATCATACATGTAATAGAAAAAATATTTTTAAACACATTTCTTAAAAATAAACATCTTTTTCAAGTAGCTAAATAGAAAAGGGACAAGAACCAATATTTTTGCCATTCATACGGGCTAAGTGCCATGGTGATTGAATAGGGGTTAGGTGCCAGTTATTTTCAAACAAGTATTTACATATTAATTAATACACAAATTTCTGTAAAACTCTTGACAATTCTCGGGCAAATAATCAATCATAGACTCTATATCCTTTTTCTTTTCTCTGCTTATTGTGTTCTGGGCCACAAGTCTGCAACTCTACATTTTTTAAATCTGAAATGGTTTTCGCTCTTTTTAAAACATTCACTTCTTTCCAGGTCTCAATATCATTAAAATTTTCTTTAATAAGTACTATCCCTGGTTTATCATTTCGCATTAACAGCCTTGAGGCGCTTGATATATTCAGTTTTTTGGTGCCGATTACTTCATCTGCTGCAGCTTGTATGTTGAAAAAACATTCTCTTGTCATATCAAGAACTTTGAAGGGTTGTGATGTGATGATGCGTCCTTGCCCCGTATATAACCCGATTTTTTTAGATCATTAGGAACGTAACTTTTCATAACCTTTTTTCTTTTTTCTATTATTCCAGTCTCTGTCACACTGTAAAAAACTGTGACCCGTTATAAGATTTAAAGTGACCATTTGCTACTAAAAACATCAGTAAAAAAAGCATCATTCTATTTTTGTTTTCGCCAGCGCAGTTATCGCACCACAATATTAGATGGTCCTTGTTATTATTACTTTTACTTTTATTAATAAAATTCAATAAGCATGATGCTATTTCGTTGCCTCCTCCAGATTCTCTCATGCCATAAACACATGCAAGAGGTTCCAATATCAGCGACATCAATGCATAAGTTGTAACAGCTGAGCTGACGTTTGTAGAACATTTCGGAATGAGTAAGCGTAGGCACAAACAACACCTGCTGGAGGTCTATAGCTAGCGTCATATTATTACTACCTGGTAGTTGAGATTGGGCCCTATCAATGCCCATTTGCTTACGAGACTGTTCTGCTTTTCGGTGATGTTCTTCTAAAGTAACTTTTGCAGAGTGACTTTCTGAACTTTGTGACCGTACTATTGCAGATAAGCGGTCACACACTTCGCTAGTATCTGTTCTCGGTCTTTTAAACATTAAATTTGGAAAATATCTCCAAAATATTTGTCTGTAGAACTTGTAAGTGACTTTGTGGTTAGGGTGCAGTTCGTTGAAGGATTTAAAACATCTATTTATATTTAAATCAGGGCTAAGGTATTCTTTTGTACTCTTAGCTCTTGTGTAATGGCTCTCATCACGTGGAAACATATTATTAGTGTTCCTTTATTCGACGCACATCAAGCACAGAATATTTTAAGCTATTATGAGAGGTCCTTTTGTCAGTGAAAGATGTATCGCCAAGTTTTTTTTTTTCCTAATTAAAGTCTGTATTACTTTTTTCGATATCCCAAAGAATGAAGGTTTCATGAAGTATTTTTGCAAATTGGAACCATTAACCCGTCACCTTTAGGAACAACATAGGAACTAGTTGTTTGTCGTCCACTGTCAAATGATGTAGCGTAGGTACCATGTCGACGTCTATTTATATCATGTATCTGAATTAAACCCATCAAATAAGATCTCTGTGTTTTCAAGTTTTCTTGTAGAATTTTTCAAATAAACTCAATTTGACGTCATTGCCCACTCCATCACACTTGTGATTACATTTGCATATTTTCTACAAGAAAGTTGTTTTTGAAAAAAAAACCAGGAAATAAATTAGGCAATGCCGTATGCCTAATTTATATCTCATACAAAAATGAACAATGAACTGACCTCTATGGAAGGCGGTGTTTTTTTCCGGCACAACTTTTCCTTTACGATTTACATATGTCATACCTTTGTCTTTTAAAGATTTTCTAACTATAATTTTATCTTTTGTTATCTTATTACTTTTATTCATTTCAAACTAGCTGAAGGCTAAGTTTATATGCCCGCGGGGTACAAGATCTAAATAAACCGTGATTATTGTCTACATAACCGCTAGTCACCGCGCGGTAGCACGCGGTTCAAGTTCTATGAACCTGCATTGAACTGTTCAGATGATCCGCGCGTTTTGAGACGGCAAGACGCATAGATGCAGGAAAAATGGAGTTGAGGTGGCGAAGATGACATAGTACCTATCGATTTACTAATCGACGAATGAAATGAAAGGAATCAAAGGATGCAATCGACATCCTGAAATAGTTAAAAAAAATCTTCATGTAGTCTCAGGTTGGGATATAAAGTGATTTTTAAATTATTGCGATAAAAGGGGAAATTAAAAAACACGAATTTGTTAACAGGCTAGAAGAAAGTATTTCACTTAAAATAAGATGCACCCATTATCGTCTTTGTCTTATTCTGCGACGTCTCAGCCTTCGGTATAAAATCCATAAGCAAATTGCCTCCTCCACGTCCATTGTCAAGCAATGTTATGCCAGACTGCCGCGCGGTACATATACCATCATGTGAATGCCCCAACCGCGCGGCGACGCGCGGTGCCCCGCGGTCATATAAACTTAGCTTTTTTTGTAAAAGAAGAACATAGAACAGACAACTCATTTGTAAAGAAAATCACCAAAATTAAAATATTGGTCTGTTAGAACTTTTCACTTTAGTAATGGATTGGCAATTCAATGGAGCCAATTTGAAAGTAAAAAGAAACTGGATTTGCCTTTTTGGCACTTAGCCCAATTGTTAATTCCATGCCTCAATTTATTTCTTTAGAGGATTATATTACTTTTCCCAGTTTATGTAAACCAGTAATATAATAAATAAATAAATAAATAATTTTATTTCAGGTAAGATAACCCATATCAAGCACTAACAAACACAAAATACATTAAATAAATGCAACACTCAATTACATCTAAAACCTACGTCCCACACTGCATGCTGCTACATGCCTGCCACAGCAGTGCCGGACGTAGGGACAATCTAGCCGGTTGGCGATCATCTTTAGGACAGTATTGGAGCTAGCCCTCACTCTGCGCACCAAGGACGCACTACGCCTGCGCATGGTCGCGTGGAAGCAGTCCGTGTGCGCCCACGCGAACATACCCGACGCGCTGCAATGGCGGGGCAGCCCCAACACCGCCCTAAACGCGTTATTAAATTGGACACGAAGGGCGCTGTAGCATCTCTGCGTGTAGTTAGCCCACAGGCTACACGTGTACAGCGAGGTGCAGTACGCGTATAATATCTCTACTATTATAATTATCTCTTTTGTCGGTGAGATTATAGGTAAATAAATATAATATGTGTCAAGTAAATGTATTTCGGGTCGATGCCAAGGTTTTTTCACAATTCTGTCTTCATCATCATCAGCCGCAGCAGCTGAAAGACGTCCACTACCACTACTGAACAATGACCTCCCTCTAAGGGAAGAGTTTCCATAATCCCCATGCTTGGCAGGAATTTTGGGGATCGCGGTATAGGTTGTAAGCAATTCAATAGAAAGACGAAGCTGCCAGTCTTCTTGTTTCCCTTAGTCGCCTATTACGGACACCCAACGGAAGAAGATGGGAAGGTGCTATACTTACCCGGACGTCCCAGTCTCTCACAGGTCACAAGTTTGAAAAACGGTTCAAATCAGTAATAAACGACGAAAATTTGTCGTTTAATTGCAGTGCGTGATATCATATTCATTGTTTTGCTAAACGATAAGATGGAAAAATAATTACATGAGTCTCACAAGCACCTCCTGTACACTGAAATATAAATTGAGTGTTATTACTTCGAGGTCTTTAACATTATTTAAAACAATGACAATTTGTAAAAGATTATCATCTTTTATAGAGCGGTGGTGGCACTATCAAATTAGCTTACTATCTTGCATCATAAATCCATGCCGAGCCCAAACCAGTATTGCACAGATAACGTAAATGCTATAAAAAAAATGTGTTTCATTTGATATCCCACTTGATATAGTAGTCAAACTTGAAAATGAAAGTAAAAGTAAGAAGATATTGTTTTTATTTGCGATGAGGTTGGATAAGCAATATTTAAAACGATTTTAAATTGATAGCAATAGTTGTTGCTGAAATATGTGGGTGTGACAGACACGAAGTCGCACCATAAGAGTGCCTTGTTTACCTTATAAGTACGGAACCCTAAACCCCCCCCCCCCCCATTTACCTGTATGTGATTTAATAAACTTCAGTCTACCCCTGACCGGACACTTCCAGTTGTTACCTCTACTAATTCCAGTGTGGGTCAGGTGATCAATTTACTGTATTTTTTTTTGTTTTCTATTTACCGGAACTCGTTGCATATCAGAAGGTTAAGTATTGTTATCTTTAGCGTCTTGATTTGAGTTTGCCATACCAAGAAAGCTCAAGTGCCATAGAGAGCTCGGTCGTGTCATGAAAAGTCTGGGTGTGGTCTTCAGTAAAAGATTTCATTTATGCAGATCAGGATATGTAATGTAAGCGCCCAGGGGTTAGTCGATTCGCATGACATGCAAATTCTTTGTATTTACTACATACTGAAACTACATACTTCGTTTTCTGCCTAATTTACTTTGTTTTTGCTTGCTTGGATTAATGTCATAATTATGCATCTTTCATAGTCCAAATTTTTACAAGTAACAGTCGCTGAGCTTCTTAAAATATTATCTGCCTACATTGATATGATTGTCAAGCCAACATTTTCGTTCTTCACTATCGAAAGCAGATACATTTTTGTAGACCCCGCTTACGAATCGTGAACCCCCATTTTTATGTCACGCCAACGTCTCCGGACGTCGTCAACAAGTCCCCTGTCGTGTCTCCCGTGGACCCCTGGGGGCCCATTTTGGGAACTATTGGTCTATTGTCAGACACTAATAAAATATCGAAATCTTTTAAAGAAATTGAGATAGGTATCTACTTTGGTTTGTGGTTGGTTAATTTCGGCTCACTTCGGCAATAATCGTGTCAAGTAAGGTCCCGTCGTCGACTAGTTACGCCCACAAACCGAGCAGCATAATGTCGTGTTATTATAATCCACCAATAAACAAGTCTAATCATTAGACCAGTTTATCGGTGAGTTGTAAACTAGTTTACTCGTCGATCGTCGACGCCAAACGCAGTTTGTTTCATTATTTATCAACAATAACGCCCGTTCGAGTCCATTTACCTGCATTAAATATCAACTTTTTTAAGTTCCTATAGAGTAGAGCAATAAAACGTTCCGTAACACTGATGTCTTATTACTATAGGACATGGATGTTCCCTGTGGTACCTACAGCAATACTAATATAATGCCTTTATCAATCATGGATTACGGTAGAATAGATTGAAAATATGAAGAACATCAAGAGCAGTATGTGTGCTGTGTGAGCAGTATGTGTGTTTGTGTGTGTTGCACTGAAATACTTACGCTTGCTTCGCAGTATCTGGCGTGGCACTGGAAAAATAAACTATATTTTATTAAATAGCATGAACAGGCGAATATTACAGACAGGTGTTAAGTTATCAGCAAATCCAACGTGGGAGCGAATACTTTGTTGTATTAGTATGTGAATTAACACGCGCACCATTTTCTTGTTATCGCCGATGAAACCTTCAAAAGATCCCCGGGACCTGTGTGGATAAACCGGGGTATGTGGGATTCTTACCCACTAAAACCCTCGCCGTCCTCGGAATTGCCGCCGTACTCAACGGACGTCCTAGGGCACACATCCCGAAGCAACACACGCACCGTGTGCCATTCACGTCACATGGTTAATTTGAAGGTATAAACAATCGAAATATTGTTTTCTTTTTTCTTCAAACAATCCCTATAAAACTTTGAGCCTCTACAACTCATCACGTAAATGTTTATTTTAAAATTTCTAGATAAGAGCAGTTGATAAAAACATACAATTAAGTACTAATCTTATATCCAAGATAAACAATTTTTTTTTTGAATAAGTACCTATATGAAATAATCATCAATGTATATGAAATAGTATAGATAGTATATGAAATAACGTTTATTGTCTCCCACAATATAGTAAAATTCAATGTTAATATGACAATAAAAAAAATCATTTAACCTTTAAAACATAAAAAGCGAAGTAAGTAACTTCTACTACTATTGATTAATTCATCTATCTATATAATCTTTACATAGTATATAACAATCGCTTTCCGCGTATGCCTGTCTGTATATACGTTAACGCAACGGATTTAAAATGGTTTTCACATCAGTTGGATAATTGTTCACTGAAAGTTTGTATCCTTATATATAAAAAAAAAACCTAAAAAGAAGTTAAAAAAAAATACCAAAAAAGTCGCCAATAAAATAATTTACATGGTCTACGTAGGCTAAACCTAAAGATATACTTAACAATGATGTTCTAGTCTAGAGTAATCCTGTGACCGTCGGTTATTTTCTTAAAACATGGTCGTTCGTGACCAACGAGGTCTGTGAGCAAAAAAATTGATCACAACGTGATGTTGTGATCAATTTAGCACACTACATACTAAAGAGAGAGATAGAGTTCACTAAAGTACTTCAGACCTAATCTAATGCTCAACAAGGCACAATTAACCGTCCACATAAGTATAATATATGTCAATTTCTTAAAAAAATCCTTTGATATTTAACTGTTTTTGTCACAATAATAAACTGGTTGAATCTCTATAATATCGAACGAAACAGGAGTCAGGTATGAAATGTTTAATTTATAGAAAAAAATATATATTGTGAATTTGTAGTTTTTTACAAAAAAATTAACATCAATATCATCGACTAAATTATAGATAAAAAAAAACAAAATCTTGTGAGTTGTCAAATTAATAATAGATGTTTCCTCCCCTTTCCCTAATAACTTCTTGCAACCGATTTGAAAGCCCGACCATTATGTCTTGAATCTCAATTTGGGATATATTCTCCCACTCCTCAATAGCCGCAGCTTTAATGTCTCTGATGGTCGTAGGTGCTGGTGTGCAATTTCAAATTCGTCTTTTGAGGTTGTCCCAGACGTGTTCGATAGGGTTTATGGCAGGACTACGAGCTGGCCATCGTAGTCGCTGAATCTTCACGTCTTCCAGATATTCAGTGACTACTCTCGCGGTGTGCACGAACGTTGTCGTTCGTTAAAACAAAATTATCGCCAGTAGGTAAATGACGCAAATGGTATCACATATCACGTGTGATTCTAGGATTTAATTCACATATCTCTGAGCATTAACGCCGCCTCTATCGAAGACTACCAAGCCTGTTCGGGCGTCGTAAGAAAAACCACCCCATAACATTATTGAACCCCCATCGTCTGTTTGCTGCATGTGCTGTGGTTGAACCACAGCACATGCAGCAAACAGACGCATTATTAGCCCGATAGAACATAGTTTGACAATTCACACGAAAAACACTACTACGACAGAACCCTTCTTCAATATACACTTGTTCGGAGGATCTCAATTTCGACGGAACATGCCTTCGACATAATAGCAGCGTTTTCACTGAAAGACTTATTGGAATCTTATAGTGAGAGAGGCACTACCGGTTTCCCGTCATCTTTATAGATGGCGCTGTTCATAATGTAAATCACGCTAACATCGTAAATTACTGTCTAATGATATTCGATAATGAAAGTTCTAAGTTTTTCGCATCTTTTATTGTTGCGACTGTAATACAATACCTATACACTACCTGGACTTGTGGAGTTTCATTAAAATTTCATGAATAATTTCTAGTCTAGATCTAGTTTGGACTCGCTCGGGATTTACAGATTTTAACTTTTAAAAGATATAATGTCATATTGCTATCAGCAACGTACTTAGAACAATACGGAAATCTAATGAAAATGTCCTGGGTGTACCGGACCGGCTTACCCCTTACAAAAATTTACCCTTCGCCACTGCCGTATCTTATTCAAACTAAATGTCTGCTCAGTCCCTATTGTATATAGCGTAATAATACATAATATCTTAATGATTAACTGATCAGTCTATAATTACCCTATTCTCATACAAAGGAAATTATGTGGTAATATGTGCACTTAATGTTTGACTGCCTAGCCCCTATGAAACATAGCGTGATGTTTTATATACCAATTTATACCTTGACTTCTACACAACACATCAGTGAAAGTCCTATCAAAATCCATCCACGGGTTTTCAAATGATACCTGGACAAACAGAACGACAGACAGACAGACAGACAATAATTCCAAAAAAAATTGTTTTGGCCTCTATGTCGATAGTATAGTATCCCCACATAGAAATTTTGGAAAAATATTCAATGTACAGAAAAAGTGCTCTTTGAGTTTTATTATATTTTTAGTATAGATTTGCGAAACCTTGAGCGCTATAAAGACCCAAATCGGGCTTCTTGTTTTGGGCCTAGACAGACATGAAATGATGTTACGCAGAAAGGTCTTGCTTCTCCATGGGGTTAAAGAGGTAGGAGATCCTGTCTTATGCACTCAACATACTGAGTGGTCAAACGCACATGTTAAATGTACTTTCTAAGATTTTACTAGCTTTAATCGCCTGGGTCCATAAAAAAATAAGCCTTGTCCTATTCTGATTCGCTTCAAGCAGCATAGCCAGAGAACCGAAGTGTGGACCAATAAAACCATCTTATAGTGCTCCGGGTACTTACTGAGTTTCTCACAAAGCCGCGGCATGATATCTTTATGAATGCGCGTAAGCATTTCGCAGTCAGAGTTCAATGCTGGCGAATAGACAAAAGTAGACGGAAGATTGAGACTGTGTCCGAGCTTAGTGAGCTGATTACCCAGTAAGTATCCTGTTACGGTCGCTGCTCAACCAGCAAATAACATCGATTCTCACAACTACAATAAGGATGCGATTTCCCAGGCTCCTGTTAGGAATGTCTCTTCAACAGCAGAGAAGAGGACCCGGAAACCAGCCAAAGAATCATCTTTATACGCAATTTTGCTTTTTGTCCTACTTTTTCAGTTTTTTTGTTTACTTATCTATTACTAAGAAGCACAGATTATAGGATACTATAACAAGAAACAATACGTCGAATACGTCCTCTGCGCGTGCTAAGAACTTGCATTTCCTTGACGTATTCTTTTTATATAAAAACACTAGACCACACGCGCAGCTCCGCCCGCGCTCTTTGAACGTGCCCGCATAGGCTTATTATGTGAATATTACACATTTTTAATAGTATTAGATACATAGGTACTCGTTTACATACATAACCTCCTTTTTTGAAGTCGGTTAAATACCGAGGCCGTGGGCCTATCTTTTACTTGCCCTCTAAAGCACGGAGACGCTTAGAATGGAATTAAATGGTCACCCATCTATGTGACGTCCTTGCCTTATGTTGCTTAACCTAGCAGTCGAAATGAAAATTACCCATTTCATCCTCGAACTATGAAACCTACGCAAGAAATATATCGGGCGGAATTCAACCCTTGGTTATCAATCTACTATTACCAACTCATACTTTACCTACACGTAACACTATATCGGAAAGCTTGATATCAAAACTGTGCTTCTGTCGATGCGATATGTCTTACCACCGATGGTTGGATATTCATCAATAATATTACACACATCAAAAGTGTCTAGGGATCAAGCATTTTTAAGCGGATTTCTTGAGATTGAGATGTGGCTTTGTAATAAATTTATGATTTTATAAATTTATATGGATCCTTTTTGGTGCATTTCATAATTTGAATCAGGAACTGTGAATCAAATTCGAGTAAAAGATGAAAATCAGCTGTCAATATTTTCCCTATAAAAACATACAACGCATTGAAGACATTATTAGTGCTACTGTTTCCCTACTACTGATTAAAACCAACGTTATTATGGAGCGGCGACGTCATTTAAGCAGGGAAGAAATGCTCAGAGCCGTGGGAATGATAGAAGCTGGTTCCCGGCAACGTACTGTGGCTTTAGCTCTGAATACAAGTCAGAGTGTTATCAGTCGACTTTGGACACGTTACCGAAGCACTGGTACCGTGGCTGAGCGCCATGGAGGACGGTATCGCTGCACCACACGGAGACAAGACCGATATATTCAAATCTTAACTCGAAGAGCTCCAACAATAACTGCCATGATGTTAGCCGTGAGGCTTCATCACTCTTCAGGGAACTTAATTAGCGACCAAACAGTCAGAAACCGCTTGCATGAAGTGAACCTTCATTCCCGAAGACCGCTACGGGTACCACCTATAGCAATGCACAATCGTAGGATTCGATATCAATGGGCTCTTGAACACAGAAATTGGGCAGAAGAACAATGGCGTTTCGTGTGCTTTTCTGATGAGTCTCGTTTTGGTATGAGACCGGATACAAGACGTATACGACACTGGAGAACCCCTGGACGCCAACAGCGATTAAAATCCTGCCAGGAAGTCCATCCTTATAGTGGTGGAACCATCATGGTATCCGCCGGTATTTGGATCGGCGGAAGAACTGAGTTGATTTGGATCAGAGGCAACCTCAACGCTCAAATTTATGCTGAGACGATTGTATCAGACGTCATCGTTCCTCTACAAGTGCAAATCGGTCCCTTATTTCAGTTAATGCATGATAATGCACGACCGCACACCGCAAGAGTTGTAAGACAGACTCTCGCCGCAGCTAACATCAATGTCCTGCCCTGGCCTGCTCAGTCGCCAGACTTGAACCCGATTGAGCATGCATGGGATATGCTACAGAGAAGAGCTCTGCCGAATATGGAGGGTATCCAGTCGCAAGAAGACCTTTTTTTGTTGTTGCAACGAACATGGGCGGCCATTCCACAGCGTGATTTGGATGAACTCATTTTGAGTATGCCAAACCGATGTTCTTGTGTTGTTAGTGTTCGCGGTAGAAACACGGATTATTAATTGTTTAAGTTACCCAATAAAATTTTAAAGAAAACTGTTATTTCAGTCTTTTTTTCGAACTTTTGTGTTAGTGGTTCAAATGTCAAAAATCCCTATATTAGGAAAATGGCAAATTTCTTTATTAATGCAAAGGTGACTTGGTTTATCGTTACTGTGACAAACGAAAACACTTTATTTGATGAATCCTTAAAGAAAATTTTAATTAATATCAATCAGGAGAAAAGTTATTGCAAAAATATATGTTGATCCCTAGACACTTTTGATGTGTGTAGTTTCATTTCTCTCACAGCTCGTTTTATAAATGAGACTACCAAACTGAAATCTGTCTTGCTGGGTTGCAACCAGTTAGATGATCAAAACTAGCGACAATTTGGTTGGCTTTTGAAGGACATCACCAATAAAATAACAGGTGTCATAACTGACAGTGGACCTAACGTTGTGGCGGCAATACGATTAACCAACTAGCGACACTTATCATGTGTCGCTCATGACATAAATCTTGTAGTTTCGCATAATCTGGACGTGATCTAGGAGCAATTGGAGAAAGTGAAATAGTTCAATATTTTAGGTACAGCTAGTACGCCGACCACAAACTTAAAGCAAATGGAGTTACTTTTGCTGAAATTGAAACACAGCGCTCGCTGAAATTTGACGTACGATATGCTCTCACGCTTATAAAAAATAACTGATGTCGTAATAAGCACGTTGGCTCTACAACAACCCAGACTGAAAACGCTATAGCTCAATGACTGGCAGACACTAGAGCAGACTGTTAAAATTCTTAATTTTACGAAGTCACTGAAGAAATAAGCGCCGAAATAAAGTTATCTATTTCTAAGATCGTCTTTGTGAGTATAGTCAATATGCTTGCTGGAAGGCAGTTCAGAATCCTGTAGGAAGTTGATAGAAGCTCTCCAAACCCAATTAAACAATATACAACAAATATTCGTTTTGGTATCTAACTACGTTCCTTAATCCACCAAAATACACAGGAGGCACAACAGATTGATGATCAACCACTGCAAACATCTACTTCGTCAAGCATGTGGGTGGAATTAGACAAAGAAGTAGAATACGAGATAATGATAAATCCAACGGCAGCTTCCATCGTGGATTTGCGTAGGCTGTGCGTTACAGCGACGTCGGTTCCAAGTGAGAGAATCTTTTCCAAAGCCGGGATTACAATAAGCGCAAGAAGAAGCTTACTGAAACCCAGTAAAGCGTCAAAAGTGATATTTTAGAATCATAATTTAGATTTATTTCTCACCAACTCCAGTATTTTTCCTAAATAAAATAGCGTGTTGTCAAAATAAATAATAAAAAAAAAAACAGAAATTAATTTTATTTTAATTACAGAATAAATACCTAACAGTCAATACAACCTTCTCTAATATTTTCTAAATTATAATATAGACTACTTTTAATTACAATGTTGAGTGTACATTTTTTCGTCCACCTCCTTAAACCTGCATATCGTTTGTTTACGATAATGTGCGTTAAGATTCCTAGGTTAGGTTATTGTTATATTCGATCGTTCTGGCAATAAATAAAACAATGATACCCTTTTATTTTTGTCATTTACCTTTGATATTTATCAGTTTAGTTGATGTTTGATAACCTCAGCTCTTTATGCGATACATTAATTTTATTTCGAAGGTTTTGATTATTTTTTTTTTTTAGTTTAAACGTAGTGGTGACGTGTCTTGCTCTAATTTACACCAATAAAATGCCCTTGACGCAGCTGGAGCAGCCAGGGCAGACGCGCTTGCAGACGCTGGGTTTAGCCAACGTCGGATTAGACGGATCCTTGGATATCCTCGTCGTACCACTAAACAAGATGCTATTCGACGTTACAGAGAGACCGCTTCTTACATAAGAAGGCCTGGACAAGGTCGTAGAAGGTGCACATCAGCAAGAGATGACCGTTATATCGTGTCGAAAGTTCTTCGGACTCTGTTCACAAGAGTTGCTGAGGCTCGTACCCGCTTGTTTGAGGTACGAAATGTAGCAGAAGGTAGAAGAAGGTTAGCAGAGAGATTTGATAGTATTTCGACCAGCTCGGGTCCCACAGCTGACCACAGTTCACAAAAGAGCGAGACTTGACTCAACCACAAAGGTTTGCTGCGTCTGCTACGGCGTCTGTACAAGCGCTGACGCCCGTCGGAATCTTAAAGAAAGTTAAAGAAATTTTTGAGTCGTCACAGAAGAGAACTGCTTTCCATTGTTCCGATGTCCAATTTAATTTTTTTTCGGGCAAACTCAAGTCTCGCTCTTTTGTGAACTGTGGTCAGCTGTGGGACCCGAGCTGGTCGAAATACTATCAAATCTCTCTGCTAACCTTCTTCTACCTTCTGCTACATTTCGTACCTCAAACAAGCGGGTACGAGCCTCAGCAACTCTTGTGAACAGAGTCCGAAGAACTTTCGACACGATATAACGGTCATCTCTTGCTGATGTGCACCTTCTACGACCTTGTCCAGGCCTTCTTATGTAAGAAGCGGTCTCTCTGTAACGTCGAATAGCATCTTGTTTAGTGGTACGACGAGGATATCCAAGGATCCGTCTAATCCGACGTTGGCTAAACCCAGCGTCTGCAAGCGCGTCTGCCCTGGCTGCTCCAGCTGCGTCAAGGGCATTTTATTGGTGTAAATTAGAGCAAGACACGTCACCACTACGTTTAAACTAAAAAAAAAAAATAATCAAAACCTTCGAAATAAAATTAATGTATCGCATAAAGAGCTGAGGTTATCAAACATCAACTAAACTGATAAATATCAAAGGTAAATGACAAAAATAAAAGGGTATCATTGTTTTATTTATTGCCAGAACGATCGAATATAACAATAACCTAACCTAGGAATCTTAACGCACATTATCGTAAACAAACGATATGCAGGTTTAAGGAGGTGGACGAAAAAATGTACACTCAACATTGTAATTAAAAGTAGTCTATATTATAATTTAGAAAATATTAGAGAAGGTTGTATTGACTGTTAGGTATTTATTCTGTAATTAAAATAAAATTAATTTCTGTTTTTTTTTTTATTATTTATTTTGACAACACGCTATTTTATTTAGGAAAAATACTGGAGTTGGTGAGAAATAAATCTAAATTATGATTCTAAAATATCACTTTTGACGCTTTACTGGGTTTCAGTAAGCTTCTTCTTGCGCTTATTGTAATCCCGGCTTTGGAAAAGATTCTCTCACTTGGAACCGACGTCGCTGTAACGCACAGCCTACGCAAATCCACGATGGAAGCTGCCGTTGGATTTATCATTATCTCGTATTCTACTTCTTTGTCTAATTCCACCCACATGCTTGACGAAGTAGATGTTTGCAGTGGTTGATCATCAATCTGTTGTGCCTCCTGTGTATTTTGGTGGATTAAGGAACGTAGTTAGATACCAAAACGAATATTTGTTGTATATTGTTTAATTGGGTTTGGAGAGCTTCTATCAACTTCCTACAGGATTCTGAACTGCCTTCCAGCAAGCATATTGACTATACTCACAAAGACGATCTTAGAAATAGATAACTTTATTTCGGCGCTTATTTCTTCAGTGACTTCGTAAAATTAAGAATTTTAACAGTCTGCTCTAGTGTCTGCCAGTCATTGAGCTATAGCGTTTTCAGTCTGGGTTGTTGTAGAGCCAACGTGCTTATTACGACATCAGTTATTTTTTATAAGCGTGAGAGCATATCGTACGTCGAATTTCAGCGAGCGCTGTGTTTCAATTTCAGCAAAAGTAACTCCATTTGCTTTAAGTTTGTGGTCGGCGTACTAGCTGTACCTAAAATATTGAACTATTTCACTTTCTCCAATTGCTCCTAGATCACGTCCAGATTATGCGAAACTACAAGATTTATGTCATGAGCGACACATGATAAGTGTCGCTAGTTGGTTAATCGTATTGCCGCCACAACGTTAGGTCCACTGTCAGTTATGACACCTGTTATTTTATTGGTGATGTCCTTCAAAAGCCAACCAAATTGTCGCTAGTTTTGATCATCTAACTGGTTGCAACCCAGCAAGACAGATTTCAGTTTGGTAGTCTCATTTATAAAACGAGCTGTGAGAGAAATGAAACTACACACATCAAAAGTGTCTAGGGATCAACATATATTTTTGCAATAACTTTTCTCCTGATTGATATTAATTAAAATTTTCTTTAAGGATTCATCAAATAAAGTGTTTTCGTTTGTCACAGTAACGATAAACCAAGTCACCTTTGCATTAATAAAGAAATTTGCCATTTTCCTAATATAGGGATTTTTGACATTTGAACCACTAACACAAAAGTTCGAAAAAAAGACTGAAATAACAGTTTTCTTTAAAATTTTATTGGGTAACTTAAACAATTAATAATCCGTGTTTCTACCGCGAACACTAACAACACAAGAACATCGGTTTGGCATACTCAAAATGAGTTCATCCAAATCACGCTGTGGAATGGCCGCCCATGTTCGTTGCAACAACAAAAAAAGGTCTTCTTGCGACTGGATACCCTCCATATTCGGCAGAGCTCTTCTCTGTAGCATATCCCATGCATGCTCAATCGGGTTCAAGTCTGGCGACTGAGCAGGCCAGGGCAGGACATTGATGTTAGCTGCGGCGAGAGTCTGTCTTACAACTCTTGCGGTGTGCGGTCGTGCATTATCATGCATTAACTGAAATAAGGGACCGATTTGCACTTGTAGAGGAACGATGACGTCTGATACAATCGTCTCAGCATAAATTTGAGCGTTGAGGTTGCCTCTGATCCAAATCAACTCAGTTCTTCCGCCGATCCAAATACCCGCCCATACCATGATGGTTCCACCACTATAAGGATGGACTTCCTGGCAGGATTTTAATCGCTGTTGGCGTCCAGGGGTTCTCCAGTGTCGTATACGTCTTGTATCCGGTCTCATACCAAAACGAGACTCATCAGAAAAGCACACGAAACGCCATTGTTCTTCTGCCCAATTTCTGTGTTCAAGAGCCCATTGATATCGAATCCTACGATTGTGCATTGCTATAGGTGGTACCCGTAGCGGTCTTCGGGAATGAAGGTTCACTTCATGCAAGCGGTTTCTGACTGTTTGGTCGCTAATTAAGTTCCCTGAAGAGTGATGAAGCCTCACGGCTAACATCATGGCAGTTATTGTTGGAGCTCTTCGAGTTAAGATTTGAATATATCGGTCTTGTCTCCGTGTGGTGCAGCGATACCGTCCTCCATGGCGCTCAGCCACGGTACCAGTGCTTCGGTAACGTGTCCAAAGTCGACTGATAACACTCTGACTTGTATTCAGAGCTAAAGCCACAGTACGTTGCCGGGAACCAGCTTCTATCATTCCCACGGCTCTGAGCATTTCTTCCCTGCTTAAATGACGTCGCCGCTCCATAATAACGTTGGTTTTAATCAGTAGTAGGGAAACAGTAGCACTAATAATGTCTTCAATGCGTTGTATGTTTTTATAGGGAAAATATTGACAGCTGATTTTCATCTTTTACTCGAATTTGATTCACAGTTCCTGATTCAAATTATGAAATGCACCAAAAAGGATCCATATAAATTTATAAAATCATAAATTTATTACAAAGCCACATCTCAATCTCAAGAAATCCGCTTAAAAATGCTTGATCCCTAGACACTTTTGATGTGTGTAATATTATTGATGAATATCCAACCATCGGTGGTAAGACATATCGCATCGACAGAAGCACAGTTTTGATATCAAGCTTTCCGATATAGTGTTACGTGTAGGTAAAGTATGAGTTGGTAATAGTAGATTGATAACCAAGGGTTGAATTCCGCCCGATATATTTCTTGCGTAGGTTTCATAGTTCGAGGATGAAATGGGTAATTTTCATTTCGACTGCTAGGTTAAGCAACATAAGGCAAGGACGTCACATAGATGGGTGACCATTTAATTCCATTCTAAGCGTCTCCGTGCTTTAGAGGGCAAGTAAAAGATAGGCCCACGGCCTCGGTATTTAACCGACTTCAAAAAAGGAGGTTATGTATGTAAACGAGTACCTATGTATCTAATACTATTAAAAATGTGTAATATTCACATAATAAGCCTATGCGGGCACGTTCAAAGAGCGCGGGCGGAGCTGCGCGTGTGGTCTAGTGTTTTTATATAAAAAGAATACGTCAAGGAAATGCAAGTTCTTAGCACGCGCAGAGGACGTATTCGACGTATTGTTTCTTGTTATAGTATCCTATAATCTGTGCTTCTTAGTAATAGATAAGTAAACAAAAAAACTGAAAAAGTAGGACAAAAAGCAAAATTGCGTATAAAGATGATTCTTTGGCTGGTTTCCGGGTCCTCTTCTCTGCTGTTGAAGAGACATTCCTAACAGGAGCCTGGGAAATCGCATCCTTATTGTAGTTGTGAGAATCGATGTTATTTGCTGGTTGAGCAGCGACCGTAACAGGATACTTACTGGGTAATCAGCTCACTAAGCTCGGACACAGTCTCAATCTTCCGTCTACTTTTGTCTATTCGCCAGCATTGAACTCTGACTGCGAAATGCTTACGCGCATTCATAAAGATATCATGCCGCGGCTTTGTGAGAAACTCAGTAAGTACCCGGAGCACTATAAGATGGTTTTATTGGTCCACACTTCGGTTCTCTGGCTATGCTGCTTGAAGCGAATCAGAATAGGACAAGGCTTATTTTTTTATGGACCCAGGCGATTAAAGCTAGTAAAATCTTAGAAAGTACATTTAACATGTGCGTTTGACCACTCAGTATGTTGAGTGCATAAGACAGGATCTCCTACCTCTTTAACCCCATGGAGAAGCAAGACCTTTCTGCGTAACATCATTTCATGTCTGTCTAGGCCCAAAACAAGAAGCCCGATTTGGGTCTTTATAGCGCTCAAGGTTTCGCAAATCTATACTAAAAATATAATAAAACTCAAAGAGCACTTTTTCTGTACATTGAATATTTTTCCAAAATTTCTATGTGGGGATACTATACTATCGACATAGAGGCCAAAACAATTTTTTTTGGAATTATTGTCTGTCTGTCTGTCTGTCGTTCTGTTTGTCCAGGTATCATTTGAAAACCCGTGGATGGATTTTGATAGGACTTTCACTGATGTGTTGTGTAGAAGTCAAGGTATAAATTGGTATATAAAACATCACGCTATGTTTCATAGGGGCTAGGCAGTCAAACATTAAGTGCACATATTACCACATAATTTCCTTTGTATGAGAATAGGGTAATTATAGACTGATCAGTTAATCATTAAGATATTATGTATTATTACGCTATATACAATAGGGACTGAGCAGACATTTAGTTTGAATAAGATACGGCAGTGGCGAAGGGTAAATTTTTGTAAGGGGTAAGCCGGTCCGGTACACCCAGGACATTTTCATTAGATTTCCGTATTGTTCTAAGTACGTTGCTGATAGCAATATGACATTATATCTTTTAAAAGTTAAAATCTGTAAATCCCGAGCGAGTCCAAACTAGATCTAGACTAGAAATTATTCATGAAATTTTAATGAAACTCCACAAGTCCAGGTAGTGTATAGGTATTGTATTACAGTCGCAACAATAAAAGATGCGAAAAACTTAGAACTTTCATTATCGAATATCATTAGACAGTAATTTACGATGTTAGCGTGATTTACATTATGAACAGCGCCATCTATAAAGATGACGGGAAACCGGTAGTGCCTCTCTCACTATAAGATTCCAATAAGGTAAGTATTTTCATATGCGTGTTCTTTCAGTGAAAACGCTGCTATTATGTCGAAGGCATGTTCCGTCGAAATTGAGATCCTCCGAACAAGTGTATATTGAAGAAGGGTTCTGTCGTAGTAGTGTTTTTCGTGTGAATTGTCAAACTATGTTCTATCGGGCTAATAATGCCAGTCGAATATATGTTATGTTGAAGCAATTAGTAGTCTAAGTAATCAACAGCATCTTCTATCTCATTCAGTGAGTCCACAAATTCAAATTCAATTCAAATCTTCAACAATATCACCATGACTAACAGAAATATTTATTCTCCCTTCTTCCGGGATCCGTCACTTATTTATTAACTCTTTATTGCACACTGGATAGTAATAAATACAATACAAGTACTGTACTCTCTATTTTATTGCATACCAAAGAAAGGATACATTTGAAATTATAAACAATACAAAATAAATTTACAAGTTCTGCAAAAATAGCAAGTACAATGAGAGTTGACGGGTATCTGTTTTGATAGGCTTGAATATTATCTTGATTGTAGCTCTTTTCCATGGTGTAGGGAAATGGCTGATTTGGAGGCAACGAAGGTTTTTCGTTTAGAAGGTTTGTAATGAAATTGGGAAAGATACGAAAGACTTGAAGGGAGATGCCCGCTGGAAGGCAATCATCACCGGGGGCTTTATTGGGGTTCATGGATTTAAGGTGGTTTTCTATTTCGGGTGGGGTAAACGGTGGATCATCCTCAGTTTCTGGTTGTTCCTTTTGGTGTTGACGAAGATTGTGGTGATGATTTAAGGTATCACTAGTGTCATCGGCGTAATAATGATTGAGAAGTGCCGTGGCTGTACTTTTCGATGTTGTAAAATGGTGTGGTTTTGGTGGTGTAACTCGTTCCAATATTTAAAGTCTGAGGAGGTTTTTGGGATGACGATTGTTTTATTATTCTATTGGTGACAGACCAGACATTCTCTTTGTCTTGTAGCGAACAGAAATTTCTGAATTTTCCGTAGTAGCTTTTTTGATTGTGGTTGCATATTTTTCTATTATTGTCCTCTGCCTTTCTATTGCTTCTGCTAGTGGCTGATTTCTCAAATTATGAAGATGGTGGTGAGCCCTAATACACTCCTTCTTTAGGGACTCGAGCTCTTCTCTCCACCAAGGAATAGACGGTTTGTGTGGCTTTTTCTTTGGCATGATTTCTCTACAAGTTGCATGTATAATTCGTGTCAAGTCTGTAATGAGTTGGTCCAGTTGTGTTGCATTAATTTCACTAAAATCGGTGTTGAGTATTCCAGAGTCTATTATTTGATTAGTCAGTGTTTCTTTAAACGCATCCCAGTCTGCATCCTTGGAATGGTATTTAAACGTTGTTGGATTATGGTTAGGTAGTATTCTGCTATTGTTGCTTATTTCGAACTGTATGGCGATATGGTCTGATGATGTGCAAGCTGTTGTATTTAGATTACAGTTTATGACCCGATTAATGAAATTATTGGAAACTGCTGATCAACAATGGATGTGGCGGTGGTCTTATAGCCTCAAATGTAAGTATAGTGCACGTGTTGCACAGTCATATCATTCGCTACTAAAAGATTTGCAATGTCTTCTCCTCTGTTGTTCGATCTAGGCTCTCCCCACTCTGGATGTTTTCCATTTATGTCCCCGCCAACTATGTGAACTGCTCCTGAGGTAGCAGCCAGAAAGCGGTCCAATGCGGATAGGATGTTGGATGGATCTGTGTCTGGTTCGATGTAAATGATGATGATACGAGTATGTAGATGTTTCTCTGTTGTAATTGTATTTGGACTATTGCTAGATTGGAGCTTGAGTGTTGTGTTATGCCAAGTGCAAATCCGAAGCTATGTTTAACGCGGGTGGTGGTAGTAAACTGATAAATATTTATTCCTGAAATTAGGTGCATTGTTAAGTTTCGACCTGTGTATGGTTCTGTAATCAATGCAATATCGATTTTTTTCTAAATAAAGTATTGCATAAATTCGTGTTGAGATAAGTAGCAACGTCTTACATTACATTGTATAATATTTGGGGACTTAATAAACAGGTGGGGTGCAGAGGGTAGAATTTATAGCGGTATGTTTCGTATTTTTTTTTTTTTAACACTTATAAGCTAGTGCTTGACTGCAGTCCCACCCGATGGAAAGCGGCGACGCAATCGATTGACGTTGTTGCCTGTTTTGATGTTGGAGCGCGTGCAGTTGTAACATTTGATTTTTGACTCTCAGTGTGAGCAGGGATGGAGTTCGTATGCGACGTTTTTTTTCTTACTCTTATACGTTTCACCTAGTGTACTAAAAATGACAACATTTTCCAGATTTACATATATCTACTACTACTCGTACTTAAATGAAAAATAGAGTTCTGAAAATATCTGTTTAATAATGTACGTCATAATAAGTAAAGATGTTTTCGGAAAAGTTGTCTTTTTATAGTAGGTATTTTTTGAAATTATCTGACATAATAATAATCGTATCTTTAAAATATTTGCACTATTAATCTTATAAGATTGGTATTGTGGTGCTGGAAATGCTCTATTGAGTTTTGCAATTTATTTTCCTTTAAATTGCGCTATTATTTATACAATTATTTTTCGTAATTTATTTTCGATAATCATATTTAGTCTAAGGCATGCCTTGTTTGGTACAGCTCCTTTTTTAGTCGATGGAACCCCTTTGTGAAATATGCTATCACAGTGTTCTAAAATACATATTATGCAACATTATCAGTTGGACGATTATTTATGTCTTACGCTTATACATTTCACCTAGTGTACCAAAAATGATTAAATTTTCCAGATTGATATCTATCTACTACTACTCGTACTTAAATTAATAATCGAGTTCTGAAAATATCTGTTTAAAAACGTACGGCATATAAAGTAAAAATAAAAAATTACACGCCATATAATTGCAGCTGTTTTCGGAAAAGTTGTATTTTTATTGTAGGTATTTTTTTTTAATTATATTACTTATAATAATATTGTAATCGTATCTTTAAAAATATTTGCACTATTAATCTTATAAGATTGGTATCGTGGTGCTGGAAATGCTCTATTGAGTGTTGCAATTTATTTTGCTTTAAATAGCGCTATTATTATTACAATTATTTTTCGTAATTGATTTTCGATAATCATATTTAGTCTAAGGCATGCCTTGTTTGGTACAGCTCCTTTTTTAGTCGATGAAACCCCTTCTTTGTGATATACATCACATCACTAGGAAAGTGATTAGAACATTCAACTGAAGTCTTGTGCGGTTTCCAATGTTTGTCGCTAGTCTGTTTTACTAAAGTAGTCCATTTATTAGCTATGACAGGATCCACAGGTAAACTAAAAAAAAATACAAAGTGATTAAAACCACTTTACTACTACTTCACTAGGTGGTAGGTAAGCTCCTTTTGCAAGGGACCAACTAGATAGAACCGAATTGTGTGGGCCCTAGGACGTCCATTGAGTACGGCGGCGATTCACAGGAGGACGACGGCGGGTTTGTGACCTACGTTCCCGAGAGCACAAAGGCAAGGCACTGAGGGGCTCCTGGTGCAGATCCCATCGGAGAACCCAGGTGTCCCCAGGTTTTCATGTGCCGATATGACAGCCGCGAGGGTTTTAGTGGGTAAGAACCCCACATACCCCAGTTGTCTCCCACAGGTCGCGGGAACCATTTAAAGGTATCCCCCCGCAAAAAAATAATTGACAATGGCATTGTCAGATATTCTGCCATAAAGCAAACAGTTTGTAAACATTGATGTGTTCCTATTTGAAGAGTACTGTAGCTGGTGAAATTACCGCCAGATTATTTGCCAGACTCAAGAGCCTTATAAACTGGTGCCTTGAATGACGAGCACCACCACTGTAATATTTGCTCTACTTATAATATCTTACCTTATGTTTAACATAGGCTAATTTTGTAAAATATTGGCCGTTGTGGTCTTATCGGCCAGTAGGACATTATTATTTAGATCCTCCTGGCCAATAACATCACCCCATATTAAATCTCCCCATTATTACCTGGCAACAGCAGTATAGCTAGACATTATGAAAATTATCTTAAAAAACAAGCGGTTTTTTTTAGTCCTTTACAGAATCACTTACCTATCGGGTACTTACCGATGGAAACTGATGTTAGGATCCATATTAATTTTATTATAATAATTTTTGCACGATTTGGTAACACAATTCGGGATTATGTTTTTTTTTGTTGCGAGCACAATTTGTCCGTACAAATCAAGCGGCACTAAACAACCAAGTCTACCGATTTGATGTTTCGGTATACTTTTTAATGTAAAGTGTTTGAACATCGAACGCGCTATCTAGACGTAATAATATAATCAAAGTTTTACTCTACATTTTTATGCTTGGCCTATCTCTGCTTTTGTTATCCGTCTATATCATACGGCGCTATGCGAAGGCGTCTGTTTACACCTGCACTCTTCTTTCTAAGTTTTTCTTACCTCAGCAGAGCACCCTGTTCCATCACACTGAAATCCAAATATAATACATACCTACATGTAATATTTCAATTAATCTGTGTAGATCAATGGAGAAACAAAGAGAGTATGTGTCTAAAATATAAGAACTTGTAGGATGTTCATACACACAACATACAAAGCTATAATCAAATTATGTACCTGTTTAAAGAAACGCTCACTCAGAACGTTCGATCTAGGTAAAAAAAAATCCAACACAAACTAGGCTACTATTTTTGAAAGAAATTAAATTCATTCGAGAATTTTATTTAAAAAAAACTGGTCAAGTGCGATTCAGACTCGCGCACTGAGGGTTCCATACATTCTTTGGATTTTATTTTCTTTTCTTTATTATTTACTATTCGTCTAAGGCTAGGAACTCACGGCGCGGTATGCACTCGCGCGCGGTAGCGCGGCGCGGCCGGCGGCGGTAGAGCTGTTTTATTTCTAAAAACACGAGACCGCTTATTCGCGCGGAAACCGTAGCCGCGGATGCGAACATCGCAAACCTGACGAATCTACGGCCCGCAGCGAAACCCGCAAACACCGCGCACTCCACGGGAGTAAACCCAGACAGAAATGTTTACCTATAATTTAATACAGATTTTTCCCCCCGTAAAGTTCGGAGTTAAGGGGTAAGGGGTTTATACGGTATTTTTTTTTTAATTTTTGATTATAAGCCAAAAACTATGACATAAACCAAAATAAAAATCTGTTTTGAAATGTGCAAATAAAGCCGTTTCATTATCCCACTCGATATAGTAGTCTATTTGAAATTTTGATGACCCATTCGATGATTGAATTCGATTCCATTGAAAAGAAAATAAAAAAAGAATATTTTTCATTAGTGATGAGGTTGGGTAAGTATAATCTAAAACTATTCCAAGTTTCAAATGAGTTGCCTGTTCTGTGGAGCAGGCCCGGACTTAGAAGGCCAGGACCCGCATTGTCATTTGACATCCTACATCTCGAAATCATTCCATTTTGGTTGAGCAAATTAAATGCATTAGTACAAAACAAATAATTTTCAATCGACTTTAATTACTTCAATATCAATATCAGAATTACGCAGTCATGTCACTATAGTTATGTTAATTAATTTATAGAACTATACGGCGAGCTTTCTTTTGAGCAAAATCAAGAATGACGTCATCATAGTCAATTGACTGCATTGTTTCTGACTCTATGTAGATTACAGCCAGTGAATTTAGCCTGTTCTTTTCTATGCTTGATCTTGTAAGTCTTTATTCTCTTTAGGACTGAAAAGGACAGTTCTGCTGAGCAGTTTGACGGTGGTGTAAACAACAGCATTCGGAGCGCAATTCCTACATTTGGATAAATATAAAAAAGAACCTTTTTCTAATAAATATGTATGTGTACAGCTTTAATGACGATGGCTCTATAACTTCATCATTGGATGACAAATGAGCTCGCAGATGCAGACACTCGTTTTCCTATCCAAATCCTTTGGATAAAAAGCTATTAGGTTTCTGGCTCCTTCACTGATGTCTTTAGATTCCAAGCAATTTTGTTTCGTAAGGAAGTCAAACTTTTTACTTAACTCTTTATAAGCAGATCCGCGTCTCTGTAGATCTGGAATCAGTCTTTCTATAATGACATTATAAATGGTAACTCTGAATCTGTCCTTGCCAGAGAGTTCGGTCTCGTTTTCCTTGACTTCGTCGAACTGGACTTTACGCTTAAGTTTCCTCTGCATATCATATGCATAGTTATTATCACCTGATTTAACAGCTTTTGACTCGTAAAGATTAAAGGTAGTAACTTATCTAGAAAACCTTAGGAAACCCAGTAGGGTTTCCTAGATAAGTTAGTAAAAATTCATTTAGTTCAACAATAAGATTGAAGGGACTTGTTAATTTTGTTGAATCTTTCTAAGATGTCATTCCAGACAAGTATCAAAAAGCAAGTTTCCATCGAGTCTAATGAATTCAAAAGACCTGAAGCTTCAGAGGGCGTAGATAGTTTTTCATTTGAATCATTGGCAATTATCTGAAGAGCTGCCATGACCTCATCCCAGGAAGAACATAGGCTTCGGCAGGCGTCAGCTCGAACAGACCCTCTTGTCTGAGTAAGACTCTAGAAGACTATAAAATTTGGTTTAAGTTTTGACAGCAAAATTTCCCATCTGTGTGTTGATGCCGAAAAAAATTATACGATGATTGAAAAATACCGAATTCAAATTCAAGATATCGCAGTCGTGTTTTTTTTTTATGTCTAGGACGATTTTAGCCAGGTCTTCTGATTTATGGCCACAATTAGGAATGAATTTCAAAAAACGTTCGACTGGACATCCGTTTTCAGAGACATATTATCTCACTATAAAAGAAAGTTGATCTATGTGGGAAATGTCCGGAGTAGAGTATATCTCTAATAGCTTGAATGAGTACCTACTATCGTTTCAAGATTTTCATTTAAGTTTTTTTCATAAGGCAAGCCAAGCCTTGAATGAGTACCTACTGTCGTTTCGAGACTTAAGAATATTTTCATTTAAGTTTTTTTGATGAGGCATGCCATTCTTTTGAGCCTGCGTGCAGGTCCCGCCCCTGGAAGTGTGGCTCCTAGGCTGGCTGGGCCTTGTAGGCCTAGGGGTAAATCCGGCTCTGCTATAGAGACGCGTGGTCTGTACAAGATTTATTTTTGTTCCGGGTATTAATATTATGAAACACTATATGTTTAAAAATAATTTATAATGTTTTTACATAAACTAATATTACAAATATAAACTGTGAAACAACAGTTAGAATATCTATTTTTATACATATCTAATATATTAATCAAATGGAGTCTATTACGGGTTCATTTAAAATTTTGAATAAAGTAACATGTTTTTTTTTTATATATATTTCTTAATTTTAATATATTTCTTTAGTTTTTTGCTACTTCACTTAATCATACCCTTAGATACACTTACTGGAACATTATCTTCAGATGTTAAATCAATAGTTAATATGAGTGTTTGACTAAGAGCAGCAGGAATCATGCTCGGGGCACTGCCAATCAACTCATTGAAAATGTTTTGGTTCAGCGAATTTGGAAATGGGCCTATCTAAGCTTCTCCTCTACAAGATCATTCGATTTAGTTCCAAAACATATTCTTTAGAGCATTTGTCAAAACCATTCACAACAGGCTAGAGCCTGTTGTGAATGCATGTAATGCCTGTCCCGAGCATCTAAGGCACGAATACATTGTGTATGCAATTTTGGCGTTTCACTTTTAATTTTTTTATTTTCCTTTAGTGGTTTTCAAGTGTTAATGCATCCACCATATAGTCCTAACCTTGCACCTTCACATTTCCATCTGTTTTAGACTTTAGAATTCTGTGGGTATTGTTTGGTTACCATCAAGTCCTCTCGACTGTTAAAACTACTTGTCGCATTTTTTTGTTAAAAAATCCCAAGATTTGTACAGCAACGAGATTATGTCTCTACCTACAACATGGCAACAAGTTATCGAACAAAATGGCACACACGTTATACATAATATATTATAATTAAATGTAATTAAAATTTAAAAAAAAACGTCGTGTTTTTATATACAATACGAAGAAACTTTTTCCCCGACATTTTATTGATAATGCCACCACTCATGAAACCACAATAAAGTTATTATTATTAGCTATAATTACCATTGATCTACATTGATCTCCAGTGCACTGGAATGAAAAATATAAATAAATACCATCGATATAAGAGAACGAACTCATAACAAACGCAACAGATATTTATCAAAAGCAGCTAAGGATCATTCCGATTAAACTTGTTTTAATATAACTAACTGGCCCGCGCTCTTTTTACGTTTTTAGACGCCCGCATAGGCTTATTATGTGAATATTACACATTTTTAATAGTATTAGATACATAGGTACTCGTCTTATACATAACCTCCCTTTTTGAAGTCGGTTAAAAAACGGGCCTAACTTTTACTTGCACTCTGAAGCACGGAGACGCTTAGAATGGAATTAAATTGTCACTCATCTATGTAATGACCTTGCCTTATGTTGCTTAACCTAGCGGCATGAAATATACTTTATAACCTATTCTTAGATCTACCCGATATGCTGATACTGACTGACTATAATTATAGGACATAATATTTTAAGTTGAGTTTTGTGCTAGATATTATTTGAAGATATAAAAGCAGGCCATGAATTACTTACGTTAGCGGTGCATTTGTGTCCCAAACACTAAAACAGTCAAGGTACTTATAAATAATATTAAGTCGAGCAAGCAAACATAATTACATTCTACATGCAAAAACAGCTATTAATTTATTTTTGAAGTGAAAACTGGAAAACGAGCATACAGCTCTGAATTATAAAAAAATCGCCGCGTACCGGTCCAGATATAATTAATTTATTATTTGCAAAAAAATATAGTATAAAAACATTGAAATATCTGATAATCCGGATTGTGAATAAAATGAATTCTGTTTAATTTCATTTACTTACACATCAACTTGATAAAATTAATTTCATTATTAATTACCCTACCACCTACCCTTCCATATTCTGTCGTTTACTCCAAGGTTGTCTGGAAGAGATCGCTTTAGCGATAAGACCGCCTTGTCACACTGCAATTTTACTTTTCCCTTTTACGCTGTATCTTCTCTTTTGTTGTACAATAAAGAATAGGATATAGTAGGGTAATACTTTATTAAAAGTACCCTATAACAAATTATCGGATATTTATTAATGGTTTGGAGGTTAACCTTAACACTAAAGTCTCAAATATTAGTATATAATATTTATTAGATAACCGTGTCGATTAAGACACGTTTGTTATCACAGAACATAAAGTAATTATTCCATTACACTGTTAGTGACTAGAGAACCATCTATATCTATATCTATACATATTATAAAACCAAGTCGCTCCCGCTGTCTGTCTGTCCCTATGTATGCTTAGATCTTTAAAACTATGCAACGGATTTTGATGCGGTTTTTCTTAATAGATAGAGTGATTCAAGAGGAAGGTTTATATGTATAATTTATGCAAAATATAGTAAAGAAAAACGGATAATTTTAGAGGTTTCTAATGTGATGTCGAAAATAAACACATTTTTTGCGCTTAAATTGCAAACGCTTGCTGAACCCTACGAGATATATCAAAATAATGTACTACAGTATTGTACACCTTAGCAAGGTATACAAAAATGTCTACGATGGTATATGTTTATCTGCGCGGGTGCTGCTTGGGGGGACTGGTCCGACTACTATCCCTTTGGCTTTTTAGTTTGTTGTACTTTCGTCGTATTTTTTTTTTCTGTCTTATTTGATCTTTTGAACGGCAAGACACACTGTCGCTCTGATCTAATTGTAACATGACACACTGTTTAAAAAAAAAAGTGATAAAATGACAAGCCGGCTGAGTTTCTTGCCGGATCTTCTCAGTTGAGGCCGCGTTGTGATCCGGTAGTAGCTTTATTAAAAAAATAATACATGACCTTTCAAAAGTGCTAGCGTTAAGCCTATTTGAAATAAACTATTTTTGAGTTTGAGTTTATCTCATATTGGTAACCCACAAAAATCATTTTTATCCTTTACTTTTTATGAGAAATAATTAACTATTAATAAATTGTTGTTAGCATGAATTTGTCCCTTCTTCAATATAACGTACACTTCAATAATATTTACATCAATGAAAAAATAGCTGTGAACGTTGTTCATACCGCTAGGTTAAGGTTAAGCAACATAAGGCAAGGTCATAACATAGATGGGTGAACCGATTTGTATGAAATTTTGTGTGCATATCGGGTAGGTCTGATAGATGGGAGACGGCGGCGACTCCGAGGAGGACGGTGACGGGGTTGCGAGCCCCGTCCCCGTGATCATATGGTGCCAGGTTTAAGGGGGCTATAATGCGTACTGAGGGGTATTTGGTGCAAATCCCACTAGAGGGCCTCTTATGTGGCGATGCGACAGCTGCAGGGGTTTAAGTGGGTAAGAATCCCAGATATCATGATTGACTAGGATATATAGAACGAGAGGAGGGTGCAAGAAAGGAGAGATAGGGAGAGGGGATTCGAGGAGGGGGTGATGAGGTGAGGGATAGGGGGATTAAGATGGAGCAAGGGGGAGTGAGGGGATGCAACGTGGGAGAAGAGAAAGGGGGAGGGGGAACCCCCTCCCCTTTCTCTTTAGGGGAGTGTTTAGGGGATCGAAGCGGGAGGGGGAATGAGAGAGGAGAGAGAGAGCATAAAATTAGATTTTTCTTATAAGAGATGGAGAGAGAAATAAATCAAGGGAGGAGGGAGACAAGGGAAGCAAAATGTAATAAAAGCGCGGGTGGAGCTGCGCGGGTCAGCTAGTATAAAATATATGGGACTCCCCAAATGTTCTCCACCAGCCCCTACAACCACTTCCAGCTCCATGCCATATATCATATTATATGACTTACCATAAATATAAACATAACACTACGCATAACACAATATTATAACACAATATCATCATAACAATGTAAATCAAACAGTACTAAAGATAGTACTTAGCTTTCAAGAGATCCGTCGCCGACTGAAGACTGTACAATACTATCGACTATTAAAGACTGTCCGTTCTAAACGGTTACAACTTATCTATAATAGGTTGTTATACTCCACTCCACTGAAGTAGTGGGGGTAACGCTATCAATTTCATTACTCGTTTAATAAATACATTATTTTATACAATATCAATAATAAATTATTCTAATTGCATAGGGCTTTCCATATTAATTTTACATTTGTTAATCAATAGTTAAATACTACCAATAACAAGTTATTTAATTAATACTACACTTTGTCAAAGCATAGTCAAATTCTACTACCCTCAATCGTCGCGAACGGAACATAAATGAACCAAATAAATTACTTTATAATAATATTTGTTATACTTATTTATATTAAATACTAGCTGACCCACGCAGCTCCGCCTGCGCTATTTTTACGTTAACTAAACTTTTATTAGAGACATTCGCATCGAATACATAACCTCATTTTTTATAGTCGGTTAAAAACTGGGACCCACTTTTTACTTGCTCTCCGAAGCACGGACCCGTTTAGTTCAAATGGCGTTAAACGGTCACCCATCTATTTAATGACCTTACCTAACGTTGCTTAACCCGATCGATTACAAAACCTTGATAACAACTCTCTATGAGTGTTCCCTTACTAATATTTATTATATTATAAAGAAAAATTGATAAAATCGGACCAAGCGTATAACCAAGTACCCGTTTTGACTTTAATCCCCTCTCTTAAAAGAACCGTGCTTGATTACGGGATAAAAAGTATCCTATGTCCTACCTCGTAGTAAGATCTCAAATCATGCCAAGTTTCATTTGAATCCATTCAGTAGTTTCGGCGTGATGCTCAGCCGTGATACAGACAGACAGACAGACAGACAGTCAAAAATTAAAAAAATTACATTTTCGGCCTCAGTATCGGTTATAGAATGCCCCCCAAAAGTAATTTTCAAAATATCTTCAATGTACAGAATTGGACCTGTTACAGTTTTATTATAAGTATAGATCACCGATGGTAACACGCGCAGATCGTTCTGCTTTTAGGTCGTTCTGTTTTTGAGTCTTTTTGCTTATGTTTCCATTTGATATGGAGCTGTCCTTCATACATTATCAGCACCCGTACCCGAAGCCCGTACCTTATTTTGTTTCTAATTTTGTTAAAGAATTTTAAAAAAATACTTTGTACTTATATTCATTTCATTTATTTGCGTTGTATACATACAGTCTTAAGCTAAAGGTTAAGTTACCTAAAACTATACTAATATGTACATACCCTGGCAGGGTGTCGCAAAGAGGGAGTACAATAATTATATGAAAAGTTACAAGTTACATTTATCTATCTATATCTATACTTATAATAAAACTGTAACAGGTCCAATTCTGTACATTGAAGATATTTTGAAAATTATATTTGGAGGGCATTCTATAACCGATACTGAGGCCGAAAATGTAATTTTTTTAATTTTTGTCTGTCTGTCTGTCTGTCTGTCTGTCTGTCTGTATCACGGCTGAGCATCACGCCGAAACTACTGAATGGATTCAAATGAAACTTGGCATGATTTGAGATCTTACTACGAGGTAGGACATAGGATACTTTTTATCCCGTAATCTAGCACGGTTCTTTTGGGAGAGGGGATTAAAGTCAAAACGGGTACTTGGTTATACGCTTGGTCCGATTTTATCAATTTTTCTATAAAATATAATAAATATTAGTAAGGGAACACTCATAGAGAGTTGTTATCAAGGTTTTGTAATCGATCGGGTTAAGCAACATTAGGTAAGGTCATTAAATAGATGGGTGACCGTTTAACGCCATTTGAACTAAACGGGTCCGTGCTTCGGAGAGCAAGTAAAAAGTGGGTCCCAGTTTTTAACCGACTATAAAAAATGAGGTTATGTATTCGATGCGAATGTCTGTTATTCAAAATTTAGTTAACGTAAAAATAGCGCAGGCGGAGCTGCGTGGGTCAGCTAGTCTTCCATAAATTCATTTATATTATAATAACATTTTTCCAATAAAAATAATTTAAGCCTCGATTTAAAGGCGCTATCTGTGTTTAAATCCCTTATTGCGTTAGGTATCTTATTATAAATTTGAATGCTGCGGTACTGTGGACTGTTTCGAAACATTTCTAATCTTGGTCTTGGTAGGGTTAATTTATTTTTACGTCTTACATTTGTATCAAATTCGAATAAGCTTAAATGTTTCCTGACGAATAAGGCTACTTCCAAAATATACATTGAAGGCAAGGTGAGATGTTTTTCTATTATAAAGTGAGGTCTACAACTATTTCTTGGTTTTATATTATATATAATTCGGATGCATTTTTTCTGGGCGATGAATAGATCTATTGCATCTGTACTATGTCCCCACATGATGACTCCATAGCGGAGCCATGCATAGGCGTAGGCGTAGTAAGCAGATAGAGCGCATTTAGTGTTTATATTAGTTTTAAGTACATACAGGGCATAGGCAAATTGTGATAATTTTGATTTAATTTTTTCTACATGCTTTTTCCAATTTAAATGCGTATCCAATGTTAGTCCTAAAAGATTAAATTCATTGACTTCCTCAATACCAATAGTGGTGGTTAATGGTTTTAAGTTGATGTTTTGCTTTTGATAAGGTTTAAATTGGATCATTTTGGTTTTTTTCATATTCACTTCCAAGTTGTGGTTATGAAGCCAGGTTCTTACGATTTTGAAGGTTTTTATTATGTGGGAATCATCTAAGTTGGTTGTAGGGCTTTTGAAGAGTATAGAGACGTCATCGGCGAAGAGCACACATAGTTGTTCACATATTTTAGGCAGGTCATTTATGTACACGAGAAATAGAATACATCCTATTACACTTCCTTGGGGTATTGACCAATTTATGGTCAAGGTGTCAGAACGTACGTTTTCCATTTCACTGGTCTGTTTCACATAGAATTGTTTTAAGAGAATACATTCAGATTCAGCTGTTCTTACTGTTACAGCTCTGTGCTCTAGGTAACACATCTAGACATTAAATTACTATGGTAAATTTCAACTCCATACGTGAGCGTTTTTGCGTAAAGTGTACCTACCACAAGTATAAATTAAAAGAAATATATAACCTTAGACATAGGTAAACGAAATCTTAAAATGACTTTCCTGTGCTGTTATCAGACCCTAAACAGTATCTGTCTAACTACTCGTCAAGATTTAACCATAGATTAACAATTTGGTGGGTCCTACATTTAACGGAGCCGAGTTCCTGTTGCCACCTTCCTGCTTGCTCCCATCACCAGACCCTGATCAACATTTTTCTACCTACTACTCGCAACAACCTATCCAACGAATCCAAATTCGGTGGTTCTACGTTTATTACTGCAGAGATCCTGTGACCACACCTTCCTGCTCCATCATCAGACCCTGATCACAATTTTCTTAGTAACTACTCGTTGATACCTACCCAACGAGCCCAAACTCGGTGGATCTACGTTTATTGGTGCAGATATCCCGTGACCACCTTCCTGCTTCATCATCAGACCCTGATCACCATTTTTCTAGAAACTACTCGTCGAGAGCTACCTAACGAGCCCAAAATCGGTAGTTTACGTTTATTGGTGCAGAGATCCGTGACCGCCTTCCTGCTCTATCAATTCCATCATCAGACCCTAATCACCATTTTTCTAGCAACTGCTCGTCGAGACCTATCCAACGAGCCTAAACTCGGTGGGTCTACGTTTATTGGGGCCGAGATCTTGTTCTTGCTGATCATTATCAGACCCTGGTGAAGGTTACCATTTTATTAAGTATCATAGGATTTACATATGTTATAAATTTCAGATCTCTCGGACTAATAGAAGTAGGTAATGAAAAATGTCTATTGTATACAAAATATCCCTACCTCGACTCGGAAAAGAGCTGATGGTCTTCAAACGGCTGGACCGAATTTCATGAAACATAGCTAAGAACCATCTCGCTTAAACTAGCATTCGAATAAAAAAAAACTGCATTGAAATCCGTTCACTGGCTGGACCGCTACGATGCCACAGACATACAGACAGACTTCCGGACATAGACGTCAAATTTATAACTCCCCTCGTTTTTGGTCGGGGTTTAATAATCATGTATAAGAGTAGGTATATTATTTAGAAATAGATAGGCAACTTAAACGTAAAAACGTTCCGCTGACTCCAGCACCTGCAGCGGACAGTTTTGAGATAACTAGCCTCGGGCAAAAAGTAAAGAAGTACAAAATAACAAAAACAAAAAAAAGAACGATAAAATAACAGTGAAAAAAATGCAATAATAAAATCTGTTTAAAAAAAATTGAACCGACTTCAATATCACTGAAGAGTATAAAATAATTTAAATATTATTGAAGTTGGTGTTAGCTTACCGGCTGTGTATATTTGGCACCAACTTCAACAATATTTAAATTATTTTATACTTTTCAGTGATATTGAAGTCGGTTCAATTTTTTTTAAAAAAGATTTTATTTTAAGCTTTTTAGTGATATTTTCATATATAAAGATTGAACCATCGAAGACCGTAAAATGATCTAGGTAGGTTATGATCACATTATCGTCTACATAGTTTTACATAATTCATGTTTCTTCGGAAAAAAATATTCGGTCGTAATGAAATTTGCATGGAATCATCATAGTAGTTTACTCTCTCGAATAAAAAAAGAATCATCGAAATCGGTTCATAATTGTCAGAGCAATGTAATGTCGAACATCAGTTTTATGGTTTTTACCAGATAAATTCCTCCTCATCGTTCATGGTCTTCCAGGAAGTTCTTATCCGGTTGTGATAAATTTCATACAGATTCATTACAGTGGTTTCTTCTTTCGAATAAAAAAAGAATCATTGAAATTGGTAAATATTTGCCAGAGTTATGACCATTTTTGTCCTTAAAAAGCGACCAAAAAGTCATCTATATAGGCTTTCCTGCAAGTTTCCTGCGCAGTCAACATTATTGTTTTTTCAGGAACTACTTATTCGGAAGCAATATTTTTTTTATGGGACCCAACTAACGGATTAAAGAATGGATGGAAGAAAGATTTTTGCAAATCGGTTCATAATTGCCAGAGTTATGCGCGAACATACATAGAAAAAAAAAAAAATATATAAGACGAATTGAGAACCTCCTCCTTTTTTTGAAGTCGGTTAAAAAAGAAGAGACTCGATCCAGTGGCTTCTTATGATTGGAGTTACAGAAAATTTACAAAACCCGCCGCTTGAGGTTACTGTTAGCTTTTTGCATTTCTTCTAAGATTCTTTGTTGGCTAGTAGTAAAGGCAATTACACTCGTTAAAAAAGTTGGAGTCCAAACGATTTCTTATTTTGTTGTTAGTTACAAAATTCAATTAATCAACATACAGAGTTTAATTCGCTGTATTAACGATGATTAATAATGATGGTACTTGTTTTCCAGTTTCCTGCGTTTATTTCCGTTGCACACTTGTATATACATTGCTACTATAGATATTACCGAAGATACCAACAATGGGGATGATGACTGGGTAAAAAAATAATAATGCTAATTAGTCCGTCTGTTAGATTATCAAAAAATATTGGACACGTATTTTTTTATTTAACAAATCAATAAAAATTGCCAAAGATATAGAGCGTCAAAGTTCGGGAGTGGGGGCTCGTGACGTCACGCCTCAGTAAAAATTGTATACCGGTGTGACGTCACGCGGCATTTATTACCTACATCCGTCATTTTTCTACTTAATCGACAAAAGAAAAAATACGTGTCCAATATTTATTGATAATCTAAATGACGGACTAAACATTTTTTTAATCATCTAGCCTTAACAACAGTTTGTTATTCGTAAACTTACACTTGATATTGAAGTCGGTCCTTCAGACTGTAAGTAAAACACAAAAGTGTTAACGTAAACACATAACATAAGATATACGCATTTAATGAAGACGGAAAAAACATTTACTTTATATTATTTACTTACAAATGTCAAACAGGAAACCGAACGACACTATAAAAAATACAAATACATTCAAGTATTCTATCGTGGCTTTCAAGATCTAAATACTACTTTTAACTATTTAATAGTCTCCACTATACACAGACTATGTCTTTCTTAAATATCTGGCGAATGTGTTTTTTTTTGCTTGTTTCTAATCTATATTTTGTACTGGGTTCTCATTAATTAGGCTTGTTGAAAAAATATCGATACATCGATATTTTTTCTTTCGATATATCGATATTTTCATCCGATATATATTTTTTCGATATATCGATATTTTCATCCGATATATATTTTTCGATATATCGATATAAAATCTTAAGTATCGAAAACGTATCAAAATCGATTTTTTTTTTGGGAAATGATCAGTCTGTTTTATTTATCCTAATTTTTTTTAACGGTAAAAAGACGGCCCTGGACCTTCATCACACAAGTTCAGTGTAATTTCTTTACAACGAAGCCAGCCATCCTTGTACAAACTACACAAAAAAAGAAAGCAAAAAGAAAGGTTATCTCTAGTCAAGCACTAAGCTTCGTTTAAGTTTCTACCTCTTGTCTTTAGCCTCTAGCCCTTACCACAGACAGACCTTTTGCGTTATCTTTGATTACATCAAAAAATATTTCGTTCGATCGTTGGTTGGTATTGTTAATTTAGTATCTTTGGTTGCATGCGTGGATACATTGCTTGTTATATATTTGTTTGAGTTCAATTAAATAGTTTAATTACTAAATAATTAAGTTTATGTTGAAATTCAGTTGCTTCGTGGACTTTATTTCCGATCTGATGGTAAGCCACACGTCTTTCTATAGACAGCTGTAAGGCGTTGTCACTCAAGAAGCATTTTTATTTTGTTCCGTTAATAAGACACAATTTTGTTCCCGATATATCGATATTTTTTGTTTCGATATATCGAAGTCGATAACGATATATTTTAAAAATATCGATTATCGATATTTTTTGTCATTTCCAACATCCCTATCATCAATCAATCAAGCGTTAATGTAGTGGCCTTTTGATTAGTCTTGATGAATCTCGTTGAGTAGATTCCGAATTGGTAGCGTACACAATTTCATGAATAAAGTCGGATGCGTTGTTTATCTAAGCACGCAATACTATAGTTTTATTTTGTAATAGTCTTTTTGTAATTTTAGGTCATATAATTTCAAGTAGTGGAAATCATATCAAATGTCAAGTGTCGACTTAACTCGAAAAACAATTTAAAATAATTAAATTCAGGTGCCGATTCTGTTGTCACACACTAGACTAAACTAACCTAAATTTTAGTTTAGTCGTGTCTTTCCTATTCAGAGATCCATGAATTAAACTAAATTAGGTATAGTTTGATAGAATATAATGGTTTTAGTTACTCAACTTAGTTTTAAACGTATTTTGCTATTCTGTTGTGCACAGTTTACGTCATTTATGCCTAATATTAGAAACTTCAAACTAAAATTAGATCAAATTAGTCGGCATCTAAAATATGTCGATTAAAATAAAATAGAATAGACTAAAATAGAATGAAATAAATATTAAAATAAATATTAGAATAAATAACAAAAATAAATATTAATATAAATAATAAAATAAATATTAATAAATATTAAAATAAATATTAATAAATATTAAAATAAATATTAATAAATAAAAAAAAATATATTAATTTTTTTTAAAATATAATAAATATTAAATAAATATAAAATAAATAAATAAATATTAAAAAAAAATATTAAATAAATAAATATAAAAAAAAATATATTAAAATAAATATTAATAATTATTAAAAAATATATTAATAATAAATTAAATATTAATAAAAAAAATATAAATTAATAAAATAAATATTAATAAATATTAAAATAAATATTAATAAATAAAAAAAAATGTATATTAAAATTTTTTAAAACAAAATAAATATAATAAATATTAAAATAAATATTAATAATTATTAAAAAAAAATATTAATAATAAATTAAATATTAATAAAAAAAAATATAAATTAATAAAATAAATATTAATAAATAAAATAAAATATATATTACATAAATATTAAAATAAAATAAAAAATATTAAAATAAATATTAATAAATATTAAAAAAAAAATATTCATAAATATTATAATAAATATTTGAATAAATATTAATATAAATACTAAAATAAATATTAATAAATAAAAAAATATTAAAATATATTTAAATAAATATTAAAATAAATATTAAAATAAATATTAATAATTATTAAAAAAATATTAAAATAAATATTAAAACAAATATTTAAACAAATATTAAAATAAATATTTAAAGTAATATTAAAATAACAATTTAAACAAATATTTCAACAAATATTAAAATAAATATTAAAATATTTTTATTAATAAATAAATATTAATATAAAAATATATTAAAATAAAATAATATTAAAATTAATATAAGTATCGGAGCCGGAGAATTATTTTAGTTTAGTTTAGTGTAATCAGATGAACAAGAGAATTGTTTTCAACTAACATGATTTGACCAATGAAAACCTCACTATCAACTCAATTTAGTAGCTGTCGAAATCAAATTAAGCACTTAATCATCGTTTGACACCACTAAACTAAAATTTAGTCTAGTTTAGTGTAGTGGTGGTGCCGATTCTGTTGTCACCACTACACTAAACTAGACTAAATTTTAGTTTAGTGGTGTCAAACGATGATTAAGTGCTTAATTTGATTTCGACAGCTACTAAATTGAGTTGATAGTGAGGTTTTCATTGGTCAAATCATGTTAGTTGAAAACAATTCTCTTGTTCATCTGATTACACTAAACTAAACTAAAATAATTCTCCGGCTACGATACTTATATTAATTTTATTTTATTTTAATATATTTTTATATTAATATTTATTTATTGATAAAAAATATTTAATTATTTAATATTTATTTTAAAATTTATTTAAATATTTTTTAATATATTTTTTATTTATTAATATTTATTTTAGTATTTATATTAATATTTATTCTAATATTTATTTTAATATTTATCAATATTTATTTTATTTTAATATTTTATTTTTTTATTAAAATATTTTTTTTTATATTCATTTTATTATTTATTATTTTATTTTTATTTTATTATTTTAATATTTATTCTAATATTTATTTTTATATTTATTAATATGTATGTTAATATATATATTTTTTTATTAATATTTAATTTATTATTAATATTTTTTTTAATAATTATTTATATTTATTAAAATATTTATTAACTTTTATTTTATTTTAATATTTAATTTTTTATATGTATTTTATTATTTATATTAATATTTATTGTTGTTATTTATTTTAATATTTATTCTAATATTTATGTTAATATTTTTTTATTAATATTTAATTTATTATTAATATTTTAGTTTTATATTTATTTAAATATTTATTAACATTTATTTCATTTTAATATTTTATTTTTTAGTATTTTTTATATGTATTTTATTATTGATATTAATATTTATTTTTGTTATTATTTTAATATTTATTTTAATATTAATTTTAATATTTATTTCATTCTATTTTAGTCTATTCTATTTTATTTTAATCGACATCTTTTAGATGCCGACTAATTTGATCTAATTTTAGTTTGAAGTTTCTAATATTAGGCATAAATGACGTAAACTGTGCACAACAGAATAGCAAAATACGTTTAAAACTAAGTTGAGTAACTAAAACCATTATATTCTATCAAACTATACCTAATTTAGTTTAATTCATGGATCTCTGAATAGGAAAGACACGACTAAACTAAAATTTAGTCTAGTTTAGTCTAGTGTGTGACAACAGAATCGGCACCATTGTAGCGTTGTCTGCAATAGGGATATCTACATATTTATTTTACAGTAAAAACAACTTACCATTGCTTCACAAGCGCGTCCAGAACACTGAACAATTTCGAAATTGAAATTATTTTTAGGGTAAATAAAAAGTTAGATAAAATTATATACTTTTGATCACGCGCTCTTTTTAAATACTTATAAATATGGTATGGTGATGGGTTTCTTGCGCAAGGGACCATCCAGGTAGGTACCACCGCAATCAGATATTCTGTCGCCAAGCAGCATTGTGTAAGCATTAGGTGCTCAGGCGTGTCGCTTAATATCAGGTGAAGGTTTTGCTTGTCTAGTCACTGTATTAGATTCTTACGCACCCAATCCATTTCCACGCACACTAACATATAAACTACGTTACACAGAAACATCTACTTGTAAGCAATACATTACATCCTTCATCATTTATTTTTTAGAATTTTCGCGGTTACTTGTATCTTTTATATCTTCTAGTATTAAAACTGTAACATTGAAGATATTTTGAAAATGACTTATGTCGGGCATTCTGTAACCGATACTGAATCCAAAACTGTATTCTGTCTGTATCCCGGCCTTGCACCATGTCGAAAGTACTGAATGGATTCAAATGAAACTTGCCATGATTTGAGTTAATACTACGAGGTAGGAGATAAGATACTTTTTATCGCACGGTTCTCTTATGAGAGGGGATTAAAGTCAAAATGTTTACATAGTTGTATAAACTTGTATAACCACGCATGTGCGTGGGCCAATTTTATCAATTTTTCACCATAGTTATAATAAACTAGCTGTACCCGCGGCTTCACACGCAGCAGTAGGTAGGTAATTTTCGCGTTATACTCATGAAATCAAAATCGACATAACACGATCCATCTCCATTCAACTTCATCAGATTCGGTCCGATTCAATCCGACCCTTTTATTTTTCGCGGGGAAACCTTCAAAAGGTCCTCGGGACCTGTGGGTCTCACATACCCGGGTATGTGAGATTCTTACCCACTAAAGCCCACGCGGCTGTTGCATCTGCACATGAGTGGGGACACCAAAGCTCCGGTGGGATCTGCACCAGTGGGATCAGTGCCTTGCATTTGAGCATTCACGGTGTCACGTGGATGGGGGGTCACAACCCCGCTGCCGTCCTCCTAGGAGTCGCCACCGTACTGGATGGACATCCTAAGTAAGGGCCACACCCCGAATGTCCAGCGACTCCGAAGGAACTCAATCCGACTCGATCCAACCCCGTCTGACCACCCGATCCGACTCGATCGATTTACACAAATTATATCAAAATCATCCTATATATTTTGTGTGTTACCGTTATATATTGATCCTCGTCCTAAATTTTTCGGGATAAAGAGTCTCTTAGTTAAGCGGTCAGCGGGGCTTGTCACCACTTACTTTGCAAACCGGAGGTCACGGCTTCCAATCCCGCAGGGAGCAACAACTTTATGTAATTGTTTCTTACTGGTTAGGACAATGACGGACCTTTTTGTCAGGAAAGTAATATGATCCATACGTCGGATAGGCACTGAGGAGCTTGGAGAACATTATTATAATTATGATGACAACGACGATGACGATTATGTGTAGGTATGTCACATACGAAATATTACTATTTTGATATTACCTAAATTCATTTTTACATTTTACAACTAAGTACCTACTAATACTGACCCCGGCTATTTGAATTATCGGTAAATCTATTGTTCAAGTAACCCTGATCTTGTTTGTAAGCTGTCTATACGATAAGTGTCAAGCTGCATATCGTGATCTACTTGCTTTTTGTTCTCGCGGGGGACACCTTCAATAGGTCCCGGGACCTATGGGGTCAACCGGGGTATGTGGGATTCTTACCTACGGCTGTCGCGTCGGCACATGAGACGGGAGGCGTGGACGCTCCGGTGGGATCTGCACCAGAAAACTGAGGGTTTTCTGGTCTTGCCTTTAAGCCCGCCGCCGGAGACACTTTATACATCCACCAAGCAAGCCGTACTTGTTGGACATCTAGGGCCCCACACCCCAAACTTTCTGAAGGAGCTTTAGTCTTATAGATTGAAGAATATTATTTTAAGTGGTCAATAACTTCTTATATTTTTTTATTAAGTACTATCTTTTGTATTTCAAGATCAATGATTCAATGATTTCGATATCTATCACATCAACGTATTTTACAGAGGTTTAGTTTGAGATTTCATGGAACCATTATATTCTTTAACACTATGACGCCATCAATACATTGAAACCACCACCTTGCGTAAAATTTAAAAGCAAAAAAACCTAAATAAATTAAACCTAAATAATTTAAAAATAACAATTCAAGAAATATAATTTAATAAAAGATAAGTTAAAATATAACCCCGAGTGGGATGCGAACCCGGAACCTACGACGTTTTGTAGAAGCGTCCGTAACCACTCGACCACGGAACACTTACTCAACATGGCGAAATACCTTATGCAAACTAAATATCTGCTCAGTCCCTATTGTATATAGCGTAATAATACATATCTTATTAATTAACTGGTCAGTTTATAATTACCATATTCACATACAATAGAATTTATGTGGTAATATGCGCAAGTAATGTTCCACTGCTTAGCCCCTATGAAACATAGTGTGATGTTATATATACCATTTTATGCCCGGACTCCGGACGGACACATCAGTGAAGGTCCTATTAAAATCCATCCACGGGTTTTCAAATGATATCTGGACCCACAGACAGACAATAATTCCAAAAAAAAATGTTTGGGCCTCTATGTCGATAGTATAGTATCCCCACATAGAAATTTTGGAGAAATATTCAATGTAAAGACAAAGTGATCTTTGAGTTTTATTATAGTATAGATAGATAGATAATACTAAGGAGATATTTATAGACAGTCATAGGTTAAGCTACTTTAGGCAAGGTCATTATACAGATGGGTGCCATTTGAATTAAGTCTCTCCGTGCTTCGGCGGACAAGTAATAAGTGGGTCCCAGTTTTAAACCGACTTTAAAAAATGAGGTTATGTATTCAACGCTAATGTATGCTATTAGTTAACGTTGGGCGCGGGCGAAGCTGCTCGGGTCGGCTAGTTTTAAATATAGGTACCATTCAATATTATCTGATTTTATAATTTTAAATTAAAATAAATAATGATTTCTGATAATTACGCGAATATTACACATTGAATATAAACTAATTTTAAGGATTATATCGCGGTTTATTTTTTAATTTAATTTCCCGAAGTGACGTTTCGAGTACTTTACAGCATTCATGGTCCCCCCGGTGACTGAGGTGGTAGCTGTCCATATGTCATAGTTGTCTTAGGGTACCCCTCAGGTCTTCTAATTATTAATGTTAGTACGATCTACGCAGAAAGAGCTTACAATATCGGAATGCTTGTCTTTGGATTTGATTATATTTATCACGGGCTCCCAAGCTGGTGGTAGAACCCAGCCATCTTCTCTATTGAAATTTGGATATTTTTTAAATTTAATAGTCTTACGAATTATCCTTTGTAGGAATCGCTGTTCTTTTGCCAGGATTTGTAGTTTGTCAAATCTAGTAAAATGGCGGGTCATCATCATCATCATCAGCCGGAAGACGTCCACTGCTGAACATAGGCCTCCCCCTTAGAACGCCACAATGAACGACAATTGGCTATTTGCATCCACCGGTTACCTGCGACGCGCACAATGTCGTCTGTCCACCTAGTGGGAGGCCTGCCTACGCTGCGTCTTCCGGTTCGTGGTCGCCACTCGAGAACCTTTCTTCCCCAACGGTTATCGGTTGTTCGAGTGATGTGGCCTGCCCATTGCCACTTCAACTTGCAGATTCTGAGAGCTATGTCGGTGACCTGTTCTTCGGCGAATCTCCACATTTCGGATTCTGTCGCGCAAAGAAACTCCGAGCATAGCTCTCTCCATGGCTCGTTGTGTGATTGGCGTTGGCTATACGAAGTCTGCAGTCTGTGCACAATTTTAGTATCGCAAAATGGCGGGTACGATACTAAAATTGTGCACAGACTGCAGACTTCGTATAGCGTCGATGTTTAACGACAGCTATATGTTCTTTTTTTCACGGGTGTCTACCGATCATTTTGTTTGCCCGATATATGAGAGCCCACAATCACACACAACGCAGCATGTATACTCCAGCATCTTATAGAGAAACCTTATACCTAACCTTTATCTTGTTGATATTTAAACGGTGAATCTCATCATCCCCCAACATAGTTAGCTACCGTGGGTAATTCTTTTTGTTTCAGAGAGCACACGGGATCTGTGACGTGGTAATAATAGCCGCTTTTAACTCTATCCGCAATTGTATTTGTGGTTCTTTCCGTATCTAACTTTACATGTATAGCAAAAATTGTTGATTAGACGACACCGCTCCAGACCTCCCCAGTACGGTGCCACAAATCTCATCGGCCTGAAGGTCGAGATTCTACGGTGCTGTTAAATGTGACCTTGTTTAATCATTAACTTAGTCGAATGATAAGGCCATAACTAACTTCGCTAACTAGGACGCTAATGAACTTCCACTGTTCTATTCTATCTTCTTCTTCTATACTCATAACTAGCTGTAGCCCGCGGCTTCGCTCACGTTTACTTTGTTACTCTAACGCGTTTTGAATTATGGATCGAGGTTTTTAAAATATTGTTTACACTAATGTAACAATATTGTTCACACTTTTATTAACCCTGATCTAATAGGTATCAAATACGTAGCCTGTATTTTTGTGTAAGCTATTATATGTGTAAGAAATGGGATTCTTCAATATTTACTTCTTTTTTTAAAAAGATACTGTACTTATTTTGCAAGTCCATTAAAAATCTTATGAGATTGTTAATGTGATGTTGAAGTGGAAACCATTTGGTAACCCCATTGGTAGACTCCCTTAGCGGTTGATTTTCGAAAAATGCTGGTAATTTGTTTATTCAATAGTTTTGTTTAGTTCATTCACTGAGTTTCGTTACCATAGTAATTGCATTATAGCATTAGGTAAATGGAGATTTTCTTTACGCAAACTTCAGGGATTTTTCGAAGAAAGCCGGAAACGGTTTCTTAGATTCTTGTATGCAATACATGAAATATGTCGTGTGGCTGTAAGAGCAAAATATTTTTGGAACTCAATTGAACGCTATTAGGGGTTAATTTAAAAAAAATTACATGTAGGTAATCCATGTAATTATGTCAATATGACGAATGTATCCGCAAAGTCATTAGTGCAGCATGATTTTTTTTTTTTGCAGCATGAATTTTGGAAGACCGTGCTTAAACCCCGTTAAGGGTTGATTTTCAAAACAAATGTGTTAGACGTGTTTCTCAATTTTTTGATGAGTACTCTGACAAAGTTTCGTGTCTTTGAAAAATTTTTTTTTTATTTACAAACTTTGATACCTACCTCATTTGTCCCACGGGTTGATATTCGAATAAAACATTACATACTTTATCGGGTCCTAATGAAATTTGCATGAAATCATTACAGTAGTTTACTCTCTTGAATAAAAAAAGAAGCATCGAAATCGGTTCATATTTGTCAGAGTAACGTAATTGAGAACATCAGTTTCATGGTTTTTTAGCCGACTTCAAAGGAGGAGGTTCTCAATTCGTCTGTATATATTCTTTTTTTTTTACCAGATAAATTCCTACACATCAATCATGGTTCTCCAGGAAGTTCTTATCCGGTTGTGATACAATTTATACATATTCATTACAGTGGTTCCTTCTTTCGAATAAAAAATAATCATTAAAATTGGTAAATATTTGCCAGAGTTTGACCATTTTTGTTCTTAAAAAGCGATAAAAACATCATCTTTCTACAGTTTTTTCTGAGTCGCCATTTTTTTTCAGGGACTGCTTATTCGTAGTAATGTTTTTTTTAAGGGACCCGGAATCAGTGGAGCGTCCTATCCGTACCAGAAAGAATTTTTGAAATCGGTTCATAATTGCCAGTCTCATGCGCGAACATACATATAAAAAAAAATATATGTCCCTACAGACAAATTGAGAACCTCCTCCTTTTTTGGAGCCGGTTAAAAATGCTGAAAATTAGATAATTTTGTTAAATTGTTGTTTCGAGTTTACTTACCGAGTTTCGTGACTGTAGCTGCCTTATAACTTAAATGGACATCCTTCTGCATGCAAACTTTGAAACCATTAATTGACCTTATGGGTTGTTTTTCGATGAATTCAGGAAACAGATTTCTTAGATTGTTATGTGCAATACATACAATAAGTCTTGTGACCGTAGTGTAAAAAAAACATGATTTGAACCCCAATTAATCACTTTTGGGGGTCAATTAAAAAAAAATTGCACATGGATTTCTTTAATTTCATGAATGCGTCCGCAGTATCATCAGTGCAGCATGAATTCTTTGCCGCATCCATACTCAAAAACCGTGCTAAAACCCCGTCAAGGGTTAATTTTCAAAACAAAATGTATCAGACGTGTTTCATAGCTTCTTTTGATGATAAATTTATGTGTCCGTCTGAAGAAAAATATTTTTTTGCAAACTTTGATACCCTATTTGACCCTATTTGGTTGATTTTCGAAAAATGCAGAAAATTTGTTTTGTTGAGTTTATTTATTGAGTTTTGTGACTGTAGCAGCATTATAACTAAAATGAAAATCCTTGTTCATGCGAACTTTGCAACCACATAAAATGACCTTAGGGATTGTTTTTTGAAGAATGCCTAAAATAAGTTTGTTAGATTATTGTGTGCAATGCATGAAATAAGTCCTGTGACAGTAGGCCAAAAAACATTTTTTGGACCCAATTGGACCTTTTTAGGGGTTGATTTTCAAAAACTATTTACACATGGATTGCTTTAGTTTGATTAATGTATTCGTAAAGTTTCATCAATGCAGCATAATATTTTTCCGCTGTTCAAACTTAAAAACCATATATTTAAGGAACGATTTTCAAAAAGTTGTGATACGGGTATTTCTTCATTTCTTTTGTTTATTACGTTGACAAAATGTCGTGTTAGTGTGGTGAAAAAAAATATGTTTTCCATACAAATTTTGAGACCCCATTTGACCCACTTAGGGGTTAATTATCGAAAAATGCTGAAAATTAGTTTGTTAAATTTTTGTATTGAGTTTATGTACCGAGTTTCGTTACTGTACCTGTATTATAGCATTAAATGGAAATCGTTCTACGTGTAAACTTTCTAACCCGATTAAATGACCATAGAAATAGGGGTTGTTTTATGCAAAATGCCGGAAATAACATTCTTAGATTCTTATCTGCAATACATAAATTAAGTCGAAAAACATTTTTTGTACCCCAATTGGACCCCTTTCGGAGTTGATTTACAAAAAATGATTATTTGCACTTGGATTGGTATAATTTGATTAATGTATTCGCAAAGTTTCAGCAATGCAGTATGAATTTTTTTTTCCTTTTGTTTAGTACACTGACAAAGTTTCATGTTCGTGTGACGAAAAAAAAAATTTTTCCATACAAACTTTGGGAGCCCATTTGACCCACTTAGGTATGGAATTTCGAAAAATCCGTTCTTATTGTTCACCTAGACTATTTGAATAATGTTGGTTCCAAATTTCAATCCTTTCCAATTCCTAGAAAACACCCTGCTCTTCTATACTATAATAAAACTCAAAGAGCACTTTTTCTGTACATTGAATATTTTTCCAAAATTTCTATGTGGGTATACTATACTATCGACATAGAGGCCAAAACAATTTTTTTTGGAATTATTGTCTGTCTGTCTGTCTGTCGTTCTGTTTGTCCAGGTATCATTTGAAAACCCGTGGATGGATTTTGATAGGACTTTCACTGATGTGTTGTGTAGAAGTCAAGGTATAAATTGGTATATAAAACATCACGCTATGTTTCATAGGGGCTAAGCAGTGAAACATTACTTGCGCATATTACCACGTAATTTCCTTTGTATGTAAATAGGGTAATTATAGACTGATCAGTTAATCATTAAGATATGTATTATTACGCTATATACAATAGGGACTGAGCAGACATTTAGTTTGCATAAGATATGGCAGTGGCGAGGGTTCAATTTTTGTAAGGGGTAAGTCCGGTCCGGTCCGGTCATTAGATTTCTGTATTGTTCTAAGTACTTTGCTGATAGCAATATGACCTTATTCTTAGAAAAGTTAAAATCTGTAAATCCCGTGCGAGTCCAAACTAGATTAGAAAAGAAATAGGCAAGGGAAAATATGTTCAATAGTGTTCATGAAATTTTAATGAAGCCCCCCAAGTCCAGGTAGTGTATAGGTATTGTATTACAGTCGCAACAATAAAAGATGCGAAAGATTTAGAACTTTCATTATCGAATATCATTAGACAGTAATTTACGATGTTAGCGTGATTTACATTATGAACACCGCCATCTATCCGTGAAATTGTTAGTTACAGTATTTATAACTCAAGAACGGCCTAACCGATTCGGCTGAAAATTGGTGGGGGGGAGGTAGCTTAGAACCAGGAAACGGACATAGGATTTTGGGGACTTTTTATCCCGGTAGGTGAAGGTTAAGCAACGTTAGGTAAGGTCATTAAATAGATGGGTGAACTGATTTGTATGAAAGTGTGAATATCGGGTCATACAGTATATTTCATACCGCTAGGTTAAGGTTAAGCAACATAAGGCAAGGTCATTAAATAGATGGGTGAACCGATTCGTATGACATTTTGTGTGCATATCGGGTAGGTCTGAGAATAGGCCGTAAAGTATATTTCATGCCACTAGGTTAAGGTTAAGCAACATAAGACAAGCTCATTAACTAGATTGGTGAACCGATCGATATGTATGAAATTTTGTGTGCATATTGGGTAGGTCTGAGAATAGGTCATAAAGTATTATTTTATACCGCTGATAACATGATTGACGAGGATATATAGAACGAGAGGAGGGTGCAAGAGTGGAGAGAGACTGAGAGGGGATTTGAGGAGAGGGTGATGGGGTGAGGGATCGGGGGAGTTAGGTGGAGCAAGTTGGGAGAAGAGAGAGGGAGAGGGTTCAGAGAAGGGACAACGGGGAGATGAAGAGGGGGAGAGTGACGAGGACCGAAGTGGGAGGGAAAGAGAGACGAGCAAAATGTAATAAAAGAGCGGGCGGAGCTGCACGGGTCAGCTAGTTTAATAATATAGATAAAACTGTATATGAAATTGTTGGAAATAGTATCACGCAAAAGCTACCGAACCAATACGCATGAAATTTTCAGGAAGTATGTGGTGTGTATCTCTGTAACATCTAAGCTTTAAAAGATAAACCAAAGATATTTAGCAATTTTATTTTAAAAGATGGCGCTAAAGTGGATTTACCTCGCACTATGGCTTTGTCACAGAATTTGCTCTAAATAAGCACTGCAACTGCATTATCTTTTTGTGTTGGTTTACGTTTTCTTAGATTTTTAGTGTAAGAGTAACTCTGCCGCACTCACAAACAAATTAGTTATTGTTCGTCTTCAAAATAATATGATTCTAGTCATCATTAATAAGTCGGATTTAGTAATTTCTGTCTATCGTTAATCAATTCTGTAATAGAGTCAATAACTCTTGTCTACTAAAAATTTAAACAACGATTTCTTAAATTTTCCCAGGATTCGTTATTCGGTTTTTCTCCAAAACGACAGAACTCACATTTTTTTATTCGGCGCATAGCTGCGTTATGCTCTACATAATCTGATGTAAATGTTTGACACAGGAGATTATGCTCTAATTATCCGTTTAACTCAATTCACTCTTGGAGCGATTTTCTTGCTGGGGTAATGCACTCATGTAGCTAAGTCAACAAAACTAGTATACAGCTTAAAATAGTCGACGATGCCGTAATAAGGATTTTAGTACTTACTTTACTCATGCAAACGTTCAGAACACCGTCGCACTAGTAAAAAAAGGGGTTAATTATATTGTCCTATTATAATTTTATTAAGTGAACAAAATAATTATTGATACTTACTATAGCTTTACTAAACGGCCCATAACTCTAGTAAATAAGAAATATATTTATGAATTTTACACATTTTCATACTACCTTCTCATGTAAACTGATACCTACTTCAACAGTAGATAAATCGCCGTATGTCTGAAATAAAAAAAAAACTTGTAAAAGTAAGTGTAGGGCACCATACGACAGAAACACATTAGTCGAAACAGACAATAAAATAGATTCAACATGGATCTCATGTTTTGTAGCCTAGTCGCCGAGAATGAGATGATAAAATAAACCCTTTTCCATTTGTTTGGCTCATTATTGTATCTATTTAAACCCCTTCATTCTTTACTCATACCCACGGCTCGCAGGCCTACGGGCAGGAAACGATTTCCTCTCGAACCAATATCGACTTTACCATTACGAACAAATCAAAATCGAATAAAGTCAATTAATCGTCGACTATGTATTCAACCTTGTCAGGTACGCTATCACGCTTGCTATGATGGTTCGATTAGATTTTGTGCAGCGGGATGCGGAAATAAAAACCACTTAAAATAAATCCTTGTTTATCCATGGATTCTGGAGTAGTAAAACTAATTGCAGAGTCAAAGTACATACTATTGCTGTTGCGTTGAACCCTACAGCCTGAAAATTCGGAATAAAATGTTAATTAATGCACAACTGTTACTTAACTATGTAATATACTCGTATACTACTCTGTCAAGAAAGTACTGGGAAAATATCAATAATACATAAAATGTTAGTTATTCATTCAAATTTATTTTATCGCCTTCAAAGTATGCTCCTTCAGAAACGATACACTTACGTCGACGAATAATCCAATCACCAAACCATTTTTAAACGCTTTTTCCGGAATTGAGTTCAGTTCTCGCCGCGAAATCTCCTTTATGACTTCTACCGAATGAAAACGGATGTCGCAAAGTGATAATTAGAGTTTAGGAAAAAGAAAGTAGTTGGCTGGAGCCATATCAAATGAAGATGAAGAAGAAATAAATTTTATTTTTTCGCATAATGTGACGCTACAGAAAATATATATAGATACTTAACAAAAATAGATAAAAGTAAAGGATTGTTGCTACACACAATAGCAAATAACATTTCTTAAAACTAGTCTTAGTAATATCATAGGCCCCTAAGCCCCTTGCCATTTGACATTTATGAGCAAAGAGAATGTCACCAAATCAATCACCCTCTATTTTTGGTAGGTGGTGGGGTATATGTGTTCTGTGGTTGGTGGTGCCATACTCTTTGTAATGAAAACAAGTAAAGCCTAAAACTAAACATAACAAAGAGGTTTTAACTTATTAATTCCAACCTTATGTACCATATATATCCGACAATCCTTATAACTAAAAATAATCTAAAAATCTGACGAATAAGGTTGTTGCTCGATGGTATTTCTTGAGTTTTTGGTCAAAAATTCGTTAACAATGATGGCCTTATGCGAAGCCACATTATCGTGGCGCAAAATCCAAGAATTTTCTTTCCACAAATCTGGCCTTTTTCGTCGAATTTGCTTTTGTACGTTTGACCTTCCGGCAAGAATTCCGAGTGCACAACACCGTGATAGTCAAAGAAAACAGTCACCACGACTTTGATTTTTGATCGTCTTTGGCGTGTTTTGTGGTCTGGTACGGATGGTGAAATGGAAAATAAAATAGGGACGGATCGATCGGCGTAGCCGCTGAACTTTCTGTGTCTCACGAGTCGATCCGTTGTTTGACCTTCCGGCAAGAATTCCGAGTGCACAACACCGCGATAGTCAAAGAAAACAGTCACCACGACTTTGATTTTTGATCGACTTTGGCGTGTTTTGCGGTTTGGTACGGATGGTGAAATGGAAAATAAAATAGGCCTATACCTATTTTATTTTTTTTCTCTCAAACCTCAATTTATTTCTCTCTCAAACTTGAATGAGGATTTTCAGTCAATACTTCCTTCACTTTTCCGATGTTACCTTCAGTTGCAGACGTTGATGGCCTACCAGAGCGAGGCAAATCTTCCATCACATCTCGACCGCTTTTTAACGCTTTGTACCACTCATAAGCGTGTGTTTTTGATAAAGTCGATCCACCGTAAGCCTTTTGTAACATTTTCAGTGACTCCGAACACGAAATTCCATTGCGCAATACACACTAGATATGATATAACTAAAAACAGCACTATATTTTAATCTAAATAACAGATGCAACTCAAACCCCGCGCCAAAATGGAAAACAGTGGTGGCAATCTAACAACAAAAAAAATAATTTGGAACCAAAATAAATCATCCTTTCCCGATACTTTTTTGACTGAATGTATAAATATATCAGTAACAGTCAATTCTACAAAACTGGTACCATCAACTTTATATCTACACCGAATAAGAGTCATTAGTTTACTACATAATAAAAAAACTAACCTATAAAAAATATTTTAAAAGCATTTTAAAACATAAACAACCTTTTTTTTGCCGCGGGGAAACCTTCGAAAGGTCCCCGGGAGCTGTGGGGCTCCACCGGGGTATGTGGGATTCTTACCCACTAAAACCCCCGCGGCTGTTGCATCGGCACATGAGAGGGGGTACCCCAGGGCTCTCCGGTGGGATCTGCACCAGGGGCCCCCAGTGCCTTGACTTTGAGCCCGCCGCCGGGAGGCGCATTGTAGACCCCCGGGAACCAGTCACGGTGATCACGGAAACGGGGGTCGCAACCCCGCCACCGCGCCGTCCTCCTCGGAGTCGCCGCCGTTCTCAATGGACGTCCTAGGGCCCACACCCTGAACGTCCATCGACTCCGAAGTATGACGTATACAACCCTAGCAAATTGTATTTGGCTGGCGGCCATAACTTTTGTGTTCATACATTTATTGTTTCGATTTTGTGAAGAAAAACAGGGTATACGAGTAAACAGCATTTTTTACAAATTTCCACTTGGCGACATAATAAGTGCAACTGGGGTTAAAGCTACCTAAATAGTCCATTGCAGAAGGAACGGACATAAAGTGACATAAATATTTATCCTACTTTTCAGTTTTAGACGCTTTAAAACAAATGCAATAATAACAAGGAATTGATCTCACCGAAGCTGATGCCATCGTGCCTGTACACTGAAAATACGTTTAGGTATAATTACTAATATTATTATTACTTTATTTTTAGAGTCCGCAGATCCCAAAGCCCTGTCAAGACAATCAAATGATCGGCCTGTATTGTCTTTAGGGGGTAACAACGGTGAAATTGCAAAAATATCCTACGTTTAAAGACTGAAAAGGATCAATCCGCTATTGCATTTAAAAAACTAAAATACACGCTTTTATAAGGTATACTGCACTAAAAACCAATAAATAAAATATGGATCCGTTCTTTCTTTCTACACCATGTTTATATTTAAGCATTACCTATATAGAGGTACCTGTATAGAGGTTAAGTGAAAAAGCGTGGGGCGCTTTTTTTCCTGTAAATGATTATTAATGTGATGTGAATACAAGTAATAAGTTGTAAAAACTAAAACCCGACTACGGATAAAATCGCAGTCTAATAATGTGATATTATATAGCCTATAACCAGCGGACAATCAAGACGTTTCTAACGACACTTTGTTGACAACCCAACTACTTGTCAAATTATGTTAAGTAGATTAGAAGATATGCGGGAACAGATGAACATACATTCTTGTTAAAATCATAACCCTCCCTCCGTTCCGTAGTCGGGTAAAAAATACTTGGTCCTCTGGTTTGACAAAAATGTTGCAAAGCTGTACAGAAAAAGCGCCCCACGCTTTTTAATGCTTAATTATAAACATGGGGTAGAAAGAAAGAATGTAGTATAAAGTTCCATTGGTTTTTAGTGCAGTATACCTTATAAAAGCGTGTATTTTAGTGTGATATATGTTTGAATACCGAATAGAAAAATGTTTAGTTGTTGACAAGCATGTCAAAACATCTGTCTTAATAAAATGTATTGAGCGAAATCGTGTATTTAATTATTATTAACAATCCTGAAGAAGGCCCCCGTCGCAGCATCCTACAAGGATCTAACAACTGGCGAGCGAGATTTAAAAGAACTTCAGGCGTGTATAATTGCAAAGAAAGATGGCAATCGGGAAGATTGGTCCATTTGAGATTGGTAAAGACGATTGGAATTTGTACGTAGATCGTTTAGAACAGTATTTTATTGCTAACGATGTTAAGCCACCTCTGCACGTAGCTACGTTAATTAGCGTAGTTGGCAGTGATGCCTATGAACTGATTGTTAATCTTTGTACGCCGGACAAACCAAGCTCTAAGAGTTTCGCAGAGCTGGTAAAGGTTGTTCAAAGTCATTTACAACTTAGGCCGAGCATCCTTGCTCAACGATTTAAATTTCGACAGCGAGTACAAAATTTGGGTGAAACTATCTCTGAATATGTTGCGGATTTGAAAAAGTTGTCCAAAAGCTGCGGTTTTTCGGGAACTGGTTTAAAGGAAAATTTAAGAGATCAGTTTGTCTGTGGTTTATTAAAAGATTATACAAAACAACGGCGCGTTTACAAACCTCACCACGCGGAAGAATGGTAATGCAAGGGATGGTAGTTCAAGTAGCAAAATCAATGCGATTAATGGAAGAGCATGGACTCGCCCAGGAGGCTATTCACAGGAGCAGCTGGAGTGCGAGGTGTGTGGGCACCGGCACTTGTCCAATGAATGTAGATACAAAAATTATGTTTGTAGGGTATGCAACAAGGAAGGTCATTTAAAAAAAATGTGCCCTAGACGTCGGAGATATGCTACGTTGCATAAGATAGAAGATGAGCAGCATAATGAAATGGACGGATGCGACAGCAGTAGTGAGGAGGTAATTAATAATTTATCATTTCATACGGATAACCTCTTAAAGTATGCACCATATACCGTGGATGTGTGTATCGAGGATCAATGTTTACCAATGGAGATTGACACAGGTAGCGCAATTTCTTGCATTAGTAGGGAATGTCATGAACGGTTTTTCGCAAATAAAAACATACAGAAATGTAATTTGATCTTGCGTTATTTATTACACAGGAGAGACAGCTAAACCTATTGGTAAGGTGAATTTGCTAGTTAGATTTAAAGATATAAGTAAATATTTAGTCGAGTGTGGTAAGACTAATATTTTAGGTAGACAATGGATTGGTGAATTAAATATTAATATTCCGGTTGTAAAATTGAATAACATACAAGATGTCGAAATTAAATTTGATATTAACGATTTCAGCACCAGATACTCTAAAGTGTTTGCCTAAACACTTTAGAGTATCTGGTGCTGAAATCGTTAATATCAAATTTACAGCTCTCGCAGCGCATACGCCTGTATGCGCTGCGAGAGCCTGTGGAGCGGGCGCTGGAGCAGCTCGAGCAGGACGGTGTGATCACCCCCGTAACCACATCGGATTGGGCGACGCCGATTGTCCCGGTTATGAAAAAAGATGGCACTATTAGGGTATGGGGTTTCCGTCTGCGGCCGGACGCACGACCTGTATTCATGAGGGCGTGACCACTGGCGTATGCGCTGCGAGAGCCTGTGGAGCGGGCGCTGGAGCAGCTCGAGCAGGACGGTGTGATCACCCCCGTAACCACATCGGATTGGGCGACGCCGATTGTCCCGGTTATGAAAAAAGATGGCACTATTAGGGTATGTGGCGACTTTAGAATTACTTTAAACAAGTGTCTAGAGGTGGATCGTTTTCCGTTACCTAGGGTCTACCCTAGGTAGCGGAAACGATCCACCTCTAAATCTTCTAATCTAAATAAATCTTCTAAGATTTACTATCTAAATTGCATGGAGGGAAGAAGTTCACGAAACTAGATTTATCCCAAGCCTACACGCAGTTTGAGCTTGACGATTCAAAAAAATTTACCGTTATCAACACTCATAAAGGCCTTTTTATGTACAATAGGTTAATTTTTGGATTAGCTTCGAGTTCAGGAATTTTTCAAAGGAAAATGGAACAGTTATTTGCGGATATGCCAAGGGTGGGTGTTTTCCTTGATGACGTAATTATTACAGGAAAAGATGATCAGAGCCATATAAAGACGTTGCACGAGGTTTTTAAAAGTTTGGTGAATTATGGGTTGAAAATTAAAAAGGAAAAATGTACATTCTTTGCCGATTCTGTGACATACTTAGGGTTTGTAATTAATAAGGATGGAGTGCATACGTGTCCAGATAAAGTAGAAGCGATTAAAAAAGTGAAACAACCTACGACCGTCACCGAATTGCGATCTTTTTTAGGCTTAGTGATGTATTACGCTAAATTTATTGCCAATATTAGTACAGTGTTATCACCTTTATACAATTTATTAAAAAATGATGTGAGATTTGAATGGTCTGAAGAATGTGAACTGGCTTTTGAAAATGTCAAACAGTTATTAATATCCTGCAAGGTTCTAGTTCATTACGCACCTGACTTACCGTTGGTCCTGACAACGGACGCCAGCAGCGTGGGAGTGGGCGCAGTCATTTCACATATCACGCCGGACGGAGAGAGGCCGATAGCGTATGCCTCGCGGGTACTCAACGTAGCTGAGAAAGCTTACTCGCAGATTGAGAAAGAAGCTTTAGCAATTATTTACGGTGTCAGGAAGTTTCACCAATATCTGTACGGTAGGAGGTTTGATTTGAGGACGGATCACAAGCCTTTGGTGGCAATATTTGGCGACAAGTCGGGTATTCCGGTGATGGCAGCCAGCAGAATGCAACGGTGGGCAGTTATACTTGCAGGATATGATTACAAAATTGAATACGTCAGAAGTAATAAGAACTCAGCCAATGCATTGTCAAGACTACCCGTGGGGTAAGAGAGACGTGTAAGCAAGGAAAAAACATATGTGAATTTTATTCAGAATTTTTTGCCGATTACGAGGCAGACAATTTTAGAACATACTCGAAAGGACGCAATTTTGAATAAAGTGATGTTGTATGTGCAATCTGGTTGGCCAGCTAGTTGTGAAGAGGATTTGAAACCTTACTTTATACGACAGAATGAACTTTATTCAGATATGGGATGTATAGTTTGGGGGTATCGGCTAGTAATTCCGTCTGCTCTGAGAGATAAGATCTTACAAGAGTTACACATTGGTCATTTAGGTATAGTCAAGATGAAAAGTATCGGTCGTAGTTTTGTATGGTGGCCAGGGATAGATGCTGACATCGAGCGGACCTGCCGCCAATGCGTGACGTGTGCTCTAGAGAGTGACGCACCAGTGCGAGCGCCGCCGCAGCCATGGCCGTACATTACGGAGCCTTGGTCATGGTTACATATTGATTTTTTAGGCCCTTTTCAAGGAAGAACTTTCTTGGTTTTAATAGACTCTACTACGAAGTGGTTTTCCAAATGCAGAGAACGACAGCATCGGCTGTTATTAAAGTATTGCGGGAATTTTTTACGCGGTTTGGTCTACCGAAGGAAATAGTCTCAGATAATGGACTGCCATTTTCAAGTAGGGAGTACTTGGATTTTATGAACAATAATGGGATAAAAGTTACGTTTACCGCTGTGTATCATCCAGCATCTAACGGGGCAGCAGAAGGAGCGGTTAAATTGTGTAAACGCGCTATTAGGAGATCGTTGCGAGATGGCGTGGATCTGGACGCGGCTTTATAGTCTTATTTGATGGTATATCGTAATGTAAATCACAGTACGACAGGTGCATCACCAGCCATGTTACTGCAACATAGAAGTCTACGTTCGCGACTTGATTTACTGCGAGGAGGACGTCAAATAGAAAATAGAGTGCAGTTGGCTCAAAGCAAACAGTTAGGTCAGTCAGAAGGGCGGTCACGGGATTTTAAAGAAGGTGATAGTGTTTGGGTACGGAGTTTTACGGAAGGAGAGAAGTGGTTGAAGGGTCAGATAGCGGAGAGATCTGGATCTCGTAATTTTATGGTCTCTAGGGAAAGCGGACCACCTTTAAAAAGACACGTCGATCAGCTCAAAAAGAGATGGGATTGGAACATTCCAACTCCAGAGCAAGGGACGTCTTTCGCCAATACCTTACAGGTGCCACATCGGGAAAGGAGTTGTTCCTCGGGGCCACCGGGCACCGCTGTTAATTTAGGGGGATCAGTAACTAGCGCGATAGCAAGGGATACTCAGAACCAACCGGTGGATCGGCCCAAGCGCGTCCGAAAGCCTGTTCAAAGATATGGTTGTAGTAGCAATAATTAAGGGTGAGGGTGTGATATATGTTTGAATACCGAATAGAAAAATGTTTAGTTGTTGACAAACATGTCAAAACATCTGTCTTTTAATAAAATGTATTGAGCGAAGTCGTGTATTTAATTATTATTAACAATCCTGAAGAAGGCCCCCGTCGCAGCATCCTACAAGGATCTAACATTTAGTTTTTTAAACTTTTATATTATTTTAGCCTTTTTAGGGTGGGTTCTACCAAACTTAAATTTATACACGAGTAACTATACCACGAATAATCTATTCTATGATTTTAATCTCGAGTAAATCCATAGTCGTTTCTCCACGTAATCGATAGTATACTTGCGCTAGGAATAACAATACGCGAATAGCAGAGTGAATGGTGAACGAAAATAATACCCGGCAAATAAATGTTGTTCTACAACGGGATAGTGTAAGAGCATACATCATTTCAACTCGATTTTGACGTATTAAAGCGTGAAAAAGTAGCTGTTGTGTAAGCTAGCTAATTTTATTTGTTGTTTGTTTCAGGGAATTATCAGGTTTTGTTGTGTGGTTTTATCTTTTGTCTTTTTTTCGTCCATCTATTCACCATATTGGACGTCTAGGTATAATTTCCTCATCACTATCACGATCATCAATCAAATTGTTTAAACGTTGCATTATACAATGCCAGACTATTAATTTAGTGCGTTGCGTTGACTTGAAATTAAAACACAATAAATATTCGTGAAATGACAAATCAGATGATTGAACTGACTGACGCCATTACATTATTCTAGGAATAGCTCCGTTATTCCATGTGAAACGGCGGTATAGTAACAATTCCCGAATAGGACCACTATTCTTAGAATTGTAGATGGTAAAACGTAAAATTGATTTACTCTCGATTAACTGACGATTTATTCTAAGATTAAGATTTACTCTTGTATGGTCGAATCCACCCTTAGTCTTAGAAATATTAGTCCAGAATACACATAAACTTGTCGTAGGCGGGTGTTATTGTAAAAATATATTTTACGAAAGTATATAATAATTACGCGTAGGTATCGCAATGAGATTCCGAGGTTTAAGAAAGCATTACCTACGTATTTATTTACCCTTTAAACGGTCAAAAGTAGGTACGCTAAAACCAATAGCTTCACGAGTAATATTCAAGGATTCTGTTACCAAGCTTCCAGGTCGATCAACAGGTCCGTGTAATTAGGCAAAGTGAATAGAACTCTAAGATAAATCTAGCAAGCCTAAACTCGATAGGTTTATATTACTTACAAGCTGACCCACGCAGCTCCGCCCGCGCTGTGTTTACGTTAACTAAACTTTCAATAATATACATTCGCATAGAATACAAAACCTCCTTTTTTTAAGTTGGTTAAAAACTTGGACCCACTTTGTACTTGCCCTCCGAAGCACGGAGACGTTTAGTTCAAATGGCGTTAACTGGTCACCCATCTATTTAATGACCTTACCTAACGATGCTTAACCTGATCGATTTCCAAACATTGTTAACAACTGTCTATGAGTGTTTCCTTACAAATATTTATTTGTAAAAATCGGTGCAAGCGTATAACCAAGCACACATTTTGACTTTAGTCTCCTCTCCCAAGGGAACCGTGCCGTATATCGGGATAAAAAGTATCCTATGTCCTACCTCGGAGTATTAACTCAAATCATGCCAAGTTTCGTTTCAATCCATCCAGTAGTTTCGGCGTGATGCTCAGCCGAGATACAGACAGACAGACAGACAGACAGACAAAAATAAAAAAAAATACATTTTTGGCTTTAGTATCGGTTATAGAATGCCCTCCAAACATAATTTTCAAAATATCTTCAATGTACAGAATTGGACCTGTTACAGTTTTATTATAATTATAATTATAATATTACTTATTCCAGGGTTCCTTCACCCACCTACCAGGTCCATTATCATGAACACTTAAAAAGGCAAAGTGAATAGAACTCTTTAAACTAAATCAAATGAGCCCAACCTCGATAGGATCCGTCACCCACCTTCCAGCTCCATGATCTGGTCCTCATTATTAGGCAAAGTGAATAGAACTTTTTAGGACAAATCAAATGAGCCTAAACTCGATATGTTCACTGGTAACCATTCCAGGGTTCCGTCACCCACCTTCCAGTTCCATAATCAGGTCCTCAATAATGGTCAAAGTGCATAGAACTCTTTATAACAAATCATGTGAGTAAAAACTCAATGAGTTTACTAGTAGTCATCCAAGGGTTCAGATCAGCTCGATGATATCATATTATTGTATTGTCACGGGTCCTTGACACATGTGCAAAATTTCAAACGATTTGAACGTGTAAAAGTGGGTGAAAATTGAGCCGCAAAATTCCACCCGAACAAATTACATAGGTACATACATTTAAAGTTAATAAAAGCTTGTAAAAAAATATATGTACATACCTCCGATTTTCGCCAAAAAATTGTATTGTTTATATATCGGATTGAATAATTATAATGTTATCGTGCAATATGAATTTAAAAAATACCGGTCAAGTGCGAGTCGGACTCGCTCACCGAGGGTTTCATACCATTTTTAGATGTATTAAAGTAATTTTACTGTTCATGTAACACCTCAGATAGCAAAAAAACAAACCGTAAAACTAAGTTTGTTTGTCGAGGTTTTTTAGGATTACTAAAAAACTGTACTACTTACAATGATCATTTTATTTTTCCTATAGAATATAGATAGACATGAAGGTATTACATATAATTATTTGAGACATTTCCCTCCACAAACTTCGGGGATAAGGCGGGACGGTATTTTTTATTACATTTTTGATTATCAGCCAAAAAGTACGTAACATTAACTAAAATAAAAATGTGTTGAGATGTGTAAATTAAGTCCTTTCATACGAGTATGATAACTGGATATCGTAGTCTCACTTTGAAATTTTGACGACCTTTTTCGACCACCTATATAAAAAAGTAAAAGAAAAAATTTGTTTTTTTAATTTGTGATGAGGTTGGGTGAGTAAGATCTAAAACTATTCCAAGTTTCAAATAGATACCATCAGTGGTTCCTGAAATGTATAGGTGTGACAGACAGACAGACGAAGTCAGACCATAAGGGTTACTTTTTACCTTTTAGGTATGGAACCCTAAAAACAATGATTGAAACCATTATTCTCACTGGTTTAGTATCTGGTCAAACCGCGCACATGCCTGGCACCCCTATAATCCCTACAGATTTTCTATTTAGTCACTTATAGTCACTTATAGTATACTAAAAGAACAGTTTTTTAATGACAGTATACAAGTCCCTATCTGTCACAAAATAAAAACGCGGCAACAGACAGAAAAGAAACTTATTACCATTCCAGCTAAGAATTACTTTGGTGAAAGAACAATGCAGTATTTAATTCCACGATTAATTAATCAGCTTAACCCATCATTTAGAGATACAATCACGATTCAAAACATAAAAAATAAATTAAAATCATATTTTTTAAACAGCCTGTAGCTTTGAACACTATTACGTTGCTTTTTTACTGGCGTGACCGCCATGCATGCATCGGGTTTGCGGGTGTGACCTTATCTCTGTGGGTAGTTTCAAAAGGTTACTTGTTTGCATATCTTTTGATAAAAATATTTGTTTCTATTATGTAACGTTTTAAATTGTTATATTTTTTTAGATATTGTGCACAGAATGTACTTATTACGATCTGGACAAACCTTCGTGGTTTTTAGATTGTAAGTTGATCATTCCATAAAATTGTACTGCTTGTAGTAAATAAAAAAAAAAAAAAAAAAAAATTTAGCGTCAGCAATTTCCGGTGAAAATTCTTATGTTATTACTATTAACAAACGAGTTCAAATCTTTACTCGTAAATATGTTAGAGTCGATCTACGAGAAGAATGTGTTTTCCTATGGACAGTTATACAGTTGGATCTTCCTAGAGTAGGACATTCTGAAAACCAATATCATATTGATGAACACTAATTGGAACAAAAAACGTCGTATTCAGTAATTTTACGTTAATGTTTTTTTTTTCTTTATGTACAAAAACTATGTACCTACTTACTTCAAAGCTGATTTAATAAAAAATTTGGACCTAGACAGATTATGACCCAGATTTGGACATAGAACAATTTTTGTACCGGTTTCTTCCAGGTGGCATAATAGGGATAGAAAATTTGTAATTTGTCGAGACTACTCCTCAACATATTTAATTATTTAAACACGTATTTAAAGCGCAATTCAGAATTCTTCAGAATTCAATGTCTAACGGCCGAACCTACAGTAGGTTAGTTGATCCTTATCTCGTTACTTAGTGTAGATGTAAAATTTCCGGCGTACTCAGTGGGTAATGCTTATTTAACGCTAGTTAATCGTACTTAACTTTAAGTGGCCGAGAGACATTATACTTAGATTATTTAATCAATGATTTTAACACATTTTATGGCGGCGACAAACAGCTGATAACTAGATTATTTGTTTCAAGAAGTAATTCTCTCGAATTTTGGGCATATTTTAATTGATTTTGAAGGTCTCATTGATTCGATTATTCGCTGCGGTACACGAGAAGAGCGTCAGCGAATGGCATAATAATCTACATTCTTCGAGTGTTCTCTGGACAATCAACCGTAGAAGTAGTTGCACATTGTCACCAATCTTTCCACTGCGACACGAAAAGATGATTGAATTTCTCGGGAGATCGAGATATCAAGGGTTAAATGCTATACCTACCTATCAACAGTCGGTCAGGAGGGGCTGAAAATAACCTCATAAACATCGATATACTATAGTAGGTATATCGATGCTCATAAAAGATGATGATGCTATAAAAAAAAACTATGGGCTTGTCTGCTGTCACTGAAATTGTCAAGCGTGACTGCTATACCAACACTGCCACATTAAAAAATAGTGAGTTATTAAAAAAATTGTCCCAAATACCATTGATTTTATTACTTGTACCTATTGAATAAATATATATATATATATTGCAAAATAACCCAGCATCTATATTAATAAAAGAGCAGGGTGTTTTCTAGGAATCACGATACAGCAAAAACCATATAACGCACAATCTTGAAATTTGGAACCAACATTATTCAAATAGTCTAGGTGAACAATAAGAACGGATTTTTCGAAATTCCATACCTAAGTGGGTCAAATGGGCTCCCAAAGTTTGTATGGAAAAAAAATTCTTTTTCGTCACACGGACATGAAACTTTGTCAGTATACCAAACAAAAGATATAAAGAAACAAGTGTATCACACTTTTTGAAAATCGACCCTTATAGGGATTTTAGCATCGTTTTTGAGTATGCAACGCGGAAAAATAATTTCATACTGCATTGCTAAAACTTTGCGAATACATTAATCAAATTATAGCAATCCAAGTGCAAATAATCATTTTTTTAAAATCAACTCCTAAAGGGGCCATTTGGGGTCCAAAAAATGTTTCTCGACCTACAATCATAAGACTTAGTTTATACAGGGTGGAATTTTGTACTGCAACCTGAAGGGGAAGTACTCTTAATACTGTAGATAGAAAATTGTACTCAAAGAAAACATTCCTTTATTTTTTTAAAGAAAGAAAACTGCATTCGAAGATTTTTTAAAATTCGCTTGCCGCACCCGGTAATCGAACCGACTAAAATCTCTAAAAGTTGCACCCTGTACTTTTATTGCATCAATCGTTAGGGTCAATTATAAGGATGAAATATCTCTAACAAACTTCATAAATTAAATAAAAGGAAAACAATGAAATCTTAAATTATTTTAATTATTTACAAAAAATGGTAAACTAACTAATTAATTGCTCGAAATGGGCGCCATCTTCTTGGTTACACAAATGTATTCTTCTAACGAATTCATTTCTAGTAACCTTTAATAACGTGTTGTGGTGAATGTTATAAATCTTATTCTGAACTTCAACTCTCAACTCGTTTACATTCTCATAAGATTTAATGTAAATTTGATTTTTTACATATCCCCACAAAAAAAAAATCTAAAGGGGTGAGATCTGGTGATCTCGCAGGCCATCTGATTGTGCCGTTTGTACCAATCCAGGTATTAAAATGGTTATTAATGTAGGCAGTAGTGATTCTGCTGTTATGGGCTGGAGCACCATCTTGCTGTAGAATTATTTGGTTTCGCTCTTCCTCGGGGAAACCATTTAACTCATTTCTTAATAACTCCAGTATTTCTAAATATTTGACAGTGTTTAAGTGACCTTCGTACACATGGACTAACACAACCATATTTCTCATAATTTCGCACCAAACGTTGAAAGAAAATCTTACTTGACTGTTAGTTTCATGAACACAAAGAGGATTCACTCGAGACCAATAGTGGTTATTGCGGCGATTGTACATGCCGTTATTGCTGAAGTTGGTTTCGTCAGACCATACAATGTTACTCAAAAAATTAGGGTTACGGTCAATTTCTCTTAGCATGTCTTGACAAAATTGTAGTCGTCTCTCACAATCCCCAGGATGCAATTTTTGTACCAACCGACCATGGCGATAACATTTAAACTTATACTTTTTCAGCACTTTAAGTACGCGAGTATGGGTTGTTCCAATTACTTCGGCAGCATCTCTGCTTGAAGCCTTCGGAAATGCTTCGAAGTATGTTAAAACATTTAGATCAAAATCGAAGTTGTTCTGCTGAAGAGTTTGCCGTCGCTTTTTGAAACTACCCGTATTCTTTAAATTTTCTACCATTCTTTTCAGTACAAACCGAGTTGGTGCCTGTCGATCTTGATATCTCTCTCCATACCACCGCAGAGCACGATTTACATCTTTGTTATTTAAAAAATAAGCTTCCATTAAATCAAATTGTTCTTGATAAGCCATTTTTACCGTGACACAAATATGAAATGATTTGTAAAAACAATCAAATGTGAATAACAGATGAAAATCCATTTTCAAATGTAACATTCCATATTTAAACTACGACACACACGGAGTTATGTCGCATCTAAGAAAGGAGTCTGCATTACAAACACGTGCAAATTGCAATCGCCTTATCTAAATAGTAATACGTCATTTTAATGGATAAATGACGTCAATGATAATTATTAATCAATAACATAAGTAAACAGATGGATCTTTGAGTAAAAGTGCTTTAACTTGATCCATTGAATTAATAATTTAAGATTTCAATGTTTTCCTTTTATTTCATTTATGAAGTTTGTTAGAGAGATTTCATCCTTATAATTGACCCTAACGATCGATGCAATAAAAGTACAGGGTGCAAGTTTTAGAGATTTTAGTCGGTTCGATTACCGGGTGCGGCAAGCGATTTTAAAAAATCTTTGAATGCAGTTTTCTTTCTTTTAAAAAATAAAGGAATGTTTTCTTTGAGTAAAATTTTCTATCTACAGTATTAAGATTACTTTCCTTTCAGGTGGCATTACAACATTCCACCCTGTATATTGTACACAAGAATATAAGAAACCTAATTCCGGCATTTTTCGCAAAACTACCCCTAAGGTCATTTAATGGGGTTTCAAAGTTTGCACAAAGAAGGATTTCCATTTCATCATATGATGCAGCTAGAGTAACGGAACTCGGTAAATAAACTCAACATAACAATTGAAAAAAATAATTTTGAGCATTTTTGTAAAATCAACCCCTAAGTGGGTCAAATGGGCTCCCAAAGTTTATATGGAAAAAAAATTTTTTCGTCACACGGAAATGAAACTTTGTTACAGTACTGAGCAAAAGAAATAAAGAAACACGTATATTACAACTTTTTGAAAATCGACCCTTAAAGGGGTTTTAACATGGTTTTTGTGTATACAACGTAAAAAAAACATACTTATTGCATTGATGAAACTTTGCGAATATATTTATCAAATTATAGCAATCTATGTGTAAATAATCATGTGTTGAGAATCAACTCCGAAATGGGTGCAATTGGGGTCCAAAAAATATTTTTCGACCTACAGTCATAAGACTTAGTTTATATATTGTACACAAGAGTCTAAGAAACCTATTTCCCATATTTTTCGAAAAACAACCCCTAAGGTCATATCAAGGGGTTGCAAAGTTTGCACAAAGAAGGTTTTCCATTTTATGCTATGCAGCTAGAGTAACGAAACTCAGTAAATAAACTCAGCACAACAATTGAACAAACTTATTTTGAGCATGTTTGTAAAATCAACCCCTAAGTGGGTCAAATGGGCTCCCAACGTTATTATGGATTTTTTTTTTCATCACACGGATAAGAAATTTAGTCAATGTACTAAGCCAAAGAAATTAAGAAACACGTGTATCACATCTTTTTCAAATTCGACCCGTAAAGGGGTATTAGCATGGTTTTTGAGTATGAAACGCGGAAAAAAATATCATGCTGCATTGATGAAACTTTGCGAATACATTTATGCAAACTAAAGCAATGATTGTATAAATAATTATTTTTTGAAAATCAACTCTTTACGGGGACCCCGTTGGGGGTACAAAACTGATTTTCGACCTACAGTCATAAGACTTAATTTATGTGTTGCACACATGAATCTAAGAAACCTATATCCGGCATTTTGCAAAAAACAACCCCTATGATCATTTAATGGGGTTGTAAAGTTTACACGTAGAACGATTTCCATTTAATGCTATAATAGAGCTAGAGAAACGAAACTCGGTACAAAACTCAATACAAAAATTGAATAAACTAATATCAACCTCTAAGTGGGTCAAATGGGATCTCAAAGTTTGCATGGAAAACATTTTGTTTTCACCACACATACACAAGATAAGTCATAAGACTTAATTTATGTATTGCACACAAGAATCTAAGAAATCTATTTTCGGCATTTAGCGAAAAACAACCCCTAAGGTCATATAATGGGGTTGGAAAGTTTACACGTAGAACGATTTCCATTGAATGCAGCTAGAGTAACGAAAATCGGTACATAGACTCAACAAAACAATTTAACAGATTTATTTTCACCATTTTTCAAAAATCAACCCCTACGTGGGTCAAATGGGGTATCAAAATTACCAAGGAAAAAAAATATTCATAGCACACGGACACGAAACTTTATCAGTGTACTGATAAAAAACACGTGTACCACATTATTTTTTTAAATCAACCCTTGAAGGGGTTTTAGCATGGTTTTTGAGTATCAAGCGCGGAAAGGAAATCATGCTGCATTGATGAACTTTGTGAATAAATCAAGTAAAATCAATTTAATTATTTTGAATATCAACCCCTAAAAGGGTCTAATTGGGTCCAAAAAATATTGTTTTGTCCTACAGTCACAGGACTGATTTTATGCATTGCACATAATAATCTAAGAAACTTATTTCAGGCATTCTTCAAAAAACAATCCTTAAGGTCATTTTTATGAGGTTGCAAAGTTTGCATGAAGAAGGATTTTCATTTTAGCTATAATGTTGCTGCAGTCACACAACTCATTAAATAAACTCAACATAACAACAAACAAATTTTCTGCATTTTTCGGAAATCAACCCCTAACTGGGTCAAATAGGGTATCAAAGTTTGCAAAAAAATATTTTTCACGGACACAAAACTTAGTCATCAAAAGAAGTTGAGAAACACGTCTGACATATTTGATTTGAAAATCAATCCTTGACTGGGTTTTAGCACGGTTTTTGAGTATGAATTCGGAAAAAGAAACATGCTGCACTGATGACACTGCGGATGCATTTATGAAATTGAAGAAATCCATGTGCAATTTTTTTTTTATTCCCAAAAGGGATTGATTGGGGTCCAAATCCTTTTGTTTTACCCTACGGTCACAAGACTTATTTTATGTATTGCATATAAGAATCTAAGAAACCTGTTTCCTGCATTCATCGAAAAATAAAACCCCTAAGATCAATTAATGGTTTCAAAGTTTGCATGCAGAAGGATTTCCATTTAATTTATAATACAGCTACAGTCACGAAACTCGGTAAGTAAACTCAACACAACAATATAACAAACTAATTTTTAGCATTTTTAACGGACTTCAAAAAGGGAGGAGGTTCTTAATTTGTCTGTACATATTTTTTTTTCTATGTATGATCGCGCATGATGCTGGCAATTATGAACCAATTTCAAAAAATCTTTCTGGTACGGATAGGCCGCTCCACTGATTGGGTCCCATAAAAAAAATTACTTAGGAATAAGCAGTTCCTGAAAAAACAAAAATGGCGACTCAGAAAAAACTGTAGGAATGCCTAAAAGATGATATTTTATCGCATTTTAAGGACGAAAGTGGTCAAACTCTGGCAAATACGAGTATTTACCAATTTCAATAATTATTTTTTATGCGAAAGAAGGAACCACTATAATGAATATATATAAATTTTATCACAACTGGATAAGAATTTGCTGGAGAACCATGATTGATGTGGAGGTATTTATCTGGTAAAAAAATGAATATATACAGACGAATTGAGTATCCTTCTTTCTCTCCATTACATTACTCTGACAAATATGAACCGATTTCGATGATTCTTTTTTTATTCAAGGGAGTAAACTACTGTAATGATTTCATGCAAATTTCATTAGGACCGGATAAAGTGTTCCTGAAGAAAATATACACAGTAGGTACGTCAACTTCAATAACACTTAAATTATTTTATGCTTTTTAGTGTTGTTGAAGTTGGTTCATTTTTTTTTTGTTGTGTCGTGTTCAATGTTATATTTGAAAATTAACCCGTGGAACAAATGAGGTACCAAAGTTTGTATGTAAGAAAATATTTTTTCTGACACGAAACTTTGTCAGTTTACTCATCAAAAAATTGAGAAACACGTTAACACATTTGTTTTGAAAATCATCCTTAACGGGGTTTTAGCACGGTTTTTGAGTATCAAACGCGAAAATTAAAATCATGCTGCACTGATTACACTGCGGATACATTCGTCATATTGAAGCAATCCATGTAATTTTTTTAAATTAACCCCTAAAAGCGTTCAATTGAATTCCAAAAAATATTTTATTTCTACAGACACATGACATATTTTATGTACTGCATACAAGAATCCCTAAAGTTTGCGTGAAGAAAGATCTGCATTTAATGCTATAATGCAACTATGGTAACGAAACTCAGTGAATGAACTAAACAAAACTGTTGAATAAACTTATTTCCAGCATTTTTAGAAAATCAACCGCTAAGGGCATCTACCAATGGGGTTACCAAATGGTTTCCACTTAACAACCTCATATGTTTTTAATGGAATTGCAAAATAAGTACAGTATCTTTTTAAATAAAGAAGTAAATATTTAAGAAATTGGAGCTATGATAGCTTACACAAAAATACAGGCTACATACTTGATTAGATCAGAGTTAATAAAAGTGTGAAAATATTGAAATCGATCGTCCGAAGATCGGACCAACAATAATAACTAAGAAGACCTAAGGGTACACCGGCATAATTGTGACATAAGGACGTTCAACATCTCAGTTCTCCCGTGACTATGGGTGCTGCAAAGCATTCGAAACGTCGGGATAGTAAAAGCTAAAATAAACCGCGACTAAATCCGTAAAAAGTAGTTTGATTTCAATGTGTAATATTCGCGTAACTAAAAGACAATAAGCTTACTATTTAAAAAGCTGGCTTCAAAATACAGAAACGGTAAATGTTAACCTTGAAAACTGGGAATGCACGATATCAAAAAGATTATCAATGCCTAAAGGATTAATGGAAATCCACAAATACATGGACGATAGATTGGTAAGTAACAATTTATTACGAACGTTTTAACTAACGCGAATGCTACACATTGAAATCAAACTATGATTTCAATGTGTAGCCTTCGCGTAAATAAAAGACAATATTAGTGTAAACAATATTTTAAAAAACCTCGATCCATAATTCTAAACACGTTTGAGTAACAAAGTAAACGCGGGCGAAGCCGCGGGCTACTGCTAGTTTAGAATAAAATAGTGTTAAGCAGGACATACAAGAGGCAGTACATTTGTCCCGGACATGACAAAACAATGTAAGAGCGGTACAAGATTTTGATGTGTACTACTTCAAAGTTAATGTCGCGACTCACGTTTCATGTCGCCTTCCTCTAGACTCTTTCAAATGACGTGATTCATGTCGCGTTCCTCTTTACTCTTTCAAATGACGTGAACTGTTGAACTGTAGGGCGAGCGAGACGTTCATGTCGCGATTCTCTTTACTCTTTCAATTGACGTTGAACTGTTGGTTGAGGCGTTCATTCCTCTACTCTTTATTTTTTTTTTTCAATTTATTTTTGTTTAGGGCTTTTTGTATACAATACATATCAACCCCATTGTATATAAATTAATTAGGAAAAAGAAAACAAAATGTAAGTTACAGTACGTACCAAAAAAAAAGTAAATTGACTATGTATGCTGGGAACTCATGAGTCTGAGCAGAGTTGTAGCGTCTGTAGATCTTGGATTACCTAAAATACTATGAAATAGCCCTAAGTTCTGTCTGGTCAGACTCATGCGTTCCATCAGCTCTCTACGTATTGCATCGTATCGGACACATTCTTCTTAAATATGGTGAACATCTTCTACAACCCCGCGCATGTCACAATTCGGTGGTATAGATTTTTTCTTATAGGTGTCTAAATTTATTTGAATGAATATGTCCGGATCTGAGTCTATGAGCAAGAACAATCAAACGACGGCTTATTTGTACATTGGCAAATCAGGGAATCCGCGGCGGCCGATCCTGAAGGGTTCGGTACCATATTCCTTTTTCTAGGGATCTGCGGTCAAAATATTCTTTCCATTCATTATGGCAGTAGAATTTATATAAGGGGAGTAATTCTGTATAGTCTGGTTTGATCTCAAATACACTTCCTTAGTGAGTCCCTGTTTTGCCAGAAGATCCGCCTTCTCATTAAACCTTAATCCAATATGGGCCGGTACCCATTGCATTCTCACCTCAATATTGTTATTTTGAAGGTGCTTAATTCTACAAAGAATTTCATATGCTATCGATAGTCCTCTGCCACCAGAGGTGCATCGAGCAATATGTTGCAACGCGCTCGAATTGTCACTGCAAATTACAATTTTTGTGTATTTGAGAGTAGCAGCGTATTTTAAAGCTTCTGAGATTACAATACGTTCGAGCGTCATAATGGAAACATTTGATTTTATTTTAAAAACATTATTGGTTATATGTTTATTGGAGTCACAAAAAGCTGCACCGCGTCCTTGATCATTAATTGAACCATCAGTATAAATGAAATGCCAACCATAATATTTTTGTTATAGTTCTCTAATAGCGTTCGATTTAAGAGTATTCCTGTCATAAGCTTTTTATGGATTTTGAACACAATTTAGATGTAATGATATGTATTTTATAAAATTAATTTCAACCGTCCAATAACCCATAGTATACATTGCCAATTGATTAGTAGTAGAAATTATTTCATCTTTTACCTCTCTAAAGGATTGTATCAGCAGGGGCAGCTTCTTATCTCTCCAAAAACTAAGATTACAAAGATCATCAAGTTGATGCAGTAACTCTGTTGTTACATTATTAGCCCATCCTCTAGATTTTAGACTATATTTAAATGATAGATATTTCCTTCATAAATTCAATGGAGGAACACAGAGCTTACTTTCCATAACATGGATTGGAGTGGATTTAATAAATCCGCCTAAAATTCTTAAATCCTGGTTTTGTCTCTTATCCAATTTGTATAGGTGAGTCTTAGCACTATTATCATATAAAAAGCATGCGTAGTCCATTCTACTTCTAACCATAGCTAAATAAATTTGACGCAAGTGTTTTGGGTGTACTCCCCAACCTGAACCAGCCAGAACCTTCAGCAGTGTTATTATTTTTGTTTTTTTCTACTATTTCGATAATGTGCCTACCCCATCGTAACGATCTATCCAGCCACATGCCTAGATATTTATATACATCAACCAAATCAATAGGTGTATTGTTTATATTCAGTTCAATTTGTTGTCTTCTTTAACTCCTACTAAATATACAGTATTTAGTTTTATTTGTTGATATTTTTAGATCTAGATCATCTAACATAACTTCTAACATATTACGTGCCATTTGGATATTATTTCTGCTGTGTAAAATATTTTCATGACTCGAATAAAGAACGAAATCGTCTGTATATTGTGCTATATTTATAATTTTAGATAATTCTTTACAAATTTGGAATGTAGAAAAATTAAAGAGGGGAAATTGGATCTCCTTGAGCTAGCCCTTTACTTGTATGTCTCGATAAGTTTTTATACGCATCAAGTTCTTCTTTAATTTTGAGGCAACGGCTACTTAGGAAGTTACACAAATATTGGCAGATTTTTTTCCCACACCTAGTTTATCAAGTAACGTCATTAGCTTGTAAATTGATACGTTGTTGTAGGCACTTTCAATATCTACAAAGCATGCAAGAGTTGATGTCTTTTTGGAAAAAACAATTTGGATATGTGTAACTAAACGAGCTAGGCAGTCAATACAAGATTGTCCGCGTCTGAAACCTGACATAAGGGAAGAAAAGATTTGACTTGTTTCAGCAAAGCACTCTAGCCGTTTAGCGATCATACAATGTAATAGCTTGCAAAGACAAGAAATTAGGGATATCGGTCTAATTTAAAATTTCCTGAAATATTTTTTTAGGTACAATAACTAGATTACGCCATTGATATCCAAACTCGCCAGTATGTAAAATAGTATTATAGAGTTTTAAAAGGTATTCTTTTCCAATTTTCGGCAGGTTATATATCATCGAATATGTAATTCCATCCTCACCGGGTGCAGTATCTTCTTTTTAAGCAGGACATTTCCTCATACGAAAAGCTACTTTCTAATAATGAGTTTTCAGATTTGAATTCAGGTGGTGATTAAGGAACATAATCAGGGGCAAGATTCGATAGTAATTTTTTTTTCTTATCATCAGCTATACATAGGTATCGAGTATTGTTGTATCCTTTGGTCCATCGCATTTTACGCCACATATCTGAACTTGTTACCGACTCATCTATATTATTCCGGAACCTTTGCCAGTCCTGACACGTTCAAAACAAGTTTTGAACGTTTTTCAAGGATACTAAGATTTTGTGGCGATGGATTTTTCCTAAACATACTAAGAGCAAGTCTACGCTGTGCTATAAGTTCGGAGATCTTAGGATTCCAGTATGATTTTCGCTGAAAATTGTTGGTAGGGTTATTATTTAGTTTTTATAAAGGTATATGTTTGTCCTCGGCGCTATTGATAGTGTATAAAAATGTGTCATACATAATCTGTACGCTTTCTTCTTCGGTAGGAATTACTAATTGATTCTCAATATATTCCGAATATCTTTTCCAGTCAGCTAATTTGTATTTTTTTTTGTGTTGTGATTGGTTGGCGGTAATTAATTTTAATCTTAATAAAAAGGTGGTCGCTGCCCAGATTTTCATTTATTACACACCACTCGCAACTGGTAACAATATCAGAGGAAACAAAGGATATATCTGGTGATGATTTCTGTAGGCCCGACCATCGACCAACCTAAGTCTTGTGACATCGCCATTATTAAGTGAAATAAAACCTGTATCCAGAATCGCGTCATAAGTATGAATGCCTCTACTATCAGTTATGTAAGACCAGTTGGAATGGTGTGCATTAAAGTCGCCTGCTACAAAAATTTTTTTGGGAACGCTGATAGAATGGCTTCCCAATCCGTTTGATTGGTGCGTACTGACGATGGACAATATACAGATGCAATATAATTCAGTTTGTTACAGTTCAATAACTTTAAATAAAGTATTTCTATGCCTGGCTTTGTATTGTGAATACTACATTCTTGGATTTTTAACGATTTATGGACGATAATGGCTACACCCCCATATGAGTCTATTCGATCTCTTCTAAATATGTTGTACTCACCTATACGTAAATGGGATTCAGGTTCCAGCCAGGTTTCGAATACCAGCGCAATATGTACCTTTTCTTTTAAAAGTAAAAGTTGGAATTCATTAAGTTTTGGTCGCTAGCTCTGTACGTTCTACTGAACAATGTTTAGAAAGCAATATCGTAGTTCATACTATCCATTAAATAATAAGATATTTTGAATAATTTTACCTTCAGTGAATATCTTACTAACAACACTGAGAATCTCATTTAATATTACTCCAAAAAATGATTTTTGTTTCCGAAATCGCTACTGGCCATCCAAATTAGTGATGTGAACCGATTACGATTTTCAAAACCGGTTTATATCGATTACTTTAAAAAATAAACCGGTTTTTTAACGGTTTTTTTAGGTTTTAAATAAAAAAGTCTCTAAAACAATATCTAATCATAGGCTTAGTGTTTATTTGTCTTAAGATAATCACAGTACTTACCAGGGAATCCTATTTTTATTATACATCTGTTGCTAACAAATCACAATTTTGATTTACAAAACAAATTTGGTCCACAGCATCTGCTTGTAGCCTGCTCCTTCTAGAAGACATCACATAACCAGATTTGGAGAACATCCTCTCAGAAGGTACCGATGTTGCCGGTATAGCCAAATACTTCAGGGCTATTGTATTTAATGGTGCTAAATGTTTATTGTCATACCAAAAAGCACCCGCACTTCTAACTGCTTTGGTTATATCTGCTTCTTCACTTTGTAGATTTGTCTCCATATACATACGTAATATATTAACTGCACTAGCAGTTAAATTCGTATGGGGACTTCCTTGTTTCAAAAAATCTAGCAAACCGGATTTTTTCTCTACAATTATGCCGTCATGACGTGTGACCTGCTTGCTCTGAAGTGGACGTCACTGGCCTTTCAGAATCTTTGATGTTATGGGACAATTCCTTTCTTACTAACTCTTTTGCTGCTAACATGTTTTCAGGCTGACGAAAACCCGTCTTTAATGACGGATGTAAGTATGTAGATATTTGTGATACTTTTCTAGTCTCATATGAAAGAAGTCTGCTACTCATATTTTGCCTCACTGAAGAGTGGAACAGCTTGCCTATATTGGTTTTTATGGACATTTCAATAGCATTTAACTTTTCGAATAATCCACAAATTATGGGAATTACTAGTGAGCTAGTCGGATACTTATCAGCGCTAACAAGTTTCGTAGCCTCCTCAAATATCTCCAAAATTTTTATAATTTCTAAACCGGCCTCTTCTTCGGAGGCAGTTAAATAGTCTGGCGCCTGGACTAATTTCCTGCACACCAATGCGAGAACGTCAGATAAAGATAATAATCGTTTTATCATATATAACGTGCTGTTCCACCGTGTAGACACCTCTTGTATTAATTTCAAAGGAGTTGAATCAGGGTTTCTTTCCTTCTGAGCTGATTTAAGGGCTTGCCACCCTACTGATGATTTTTTTTTAAATTTAACAATACTTTTACATTTGTTAGTTATGCCCTCCACCAAAGAAAGCTTCAAAGAATCATCTAAAGTTAAATTAAGAGTATGGGCAAAACACGGCATGTGCCGTATATCCAGCAAATCACACATTTTTACCATGTTGCTGCCATTATCAGTGACAATAGCAGAAATCTTTCCTAATAATTTCCTTTCTGTTAATAAATTTCTCATAATTTCAGCTAGATTTTCAGCTGTTTTGGAAGCGGGAACATCACATGTGTTAAGCACATAGCTTTTTAAGCTGCCTCGGTAGAAAAAATGTATAGTAACAGTAAGGAAACAATCCATATTTTGATTTGACCACAAATCAGAGGTTAGTGCAACATGTTTGATATTTCCAAGCATGCTAGCAAGCTGTATTTTTGCGCACTGGTAAAGTTGTGGCATTAGATCATACCTGATTTTTTGGCGACTTGTAGTTCGTAGCCTGGATTCAAAACTTCCACTAACTTCCTAAAGCCTTTATCTTCCACTATAGAGAACGGTTGAAAGTCCGTGGCAATCATAATAGTCAAATATTTATCGATGTTCTTTTTGTTACTGGCTTTAGTCATCTTTAGAGTAGACTGAAACATGGGTACAAGAGTCTTCGTAGGTTTTTCCAGTGTTGTGTCAGTAGACGTTCCTTGTGGATGACTTAAGTGCTCGCCCTCTTCACCTCGATCCACCTCCACTGTAACCTGAGGATGGTTCCTTTTAATATGAGCCAACATATTTGAGGTTCCTCCTCCAATTTTGATTACCTTAGCACATATCTTGCACTTTGCACTAACATTGTCAATCTTCTCAAAATGATTCCACGTAATTGATTTACCTCTTACTTTAGGCATTTTTAGCAAAAAATGTGACAGCAAAGATCCAAAGATTTAAAGCGAAACTGAACTGTCTTAGCACCGTGAAGTTAGTAATAATCGAAGCGAGATATTCTGTGATTCCCCAACCATAGTGAACACTAGAGACACGTAAGCTATGTTCGGATACATCATAGTCTATGTTCGGATACATCATAGAGGGAGTCTTTGGAGTGATGGATGGACACTCCTATGTTCGGATACATCATAGAGGGAGAGTCTCTGGAGAGATGAACACTTTCATTTTCATACAAGAATGAAATGCATTTATATAGGTTATAATGTGATAGAAAGTAACAGAGCAAATTATACTTTGCCCGGCAGTTTCTGTCAAGGACTTCAAGAACAGCACCACCGCGGTGCTGATCACTTCTGAAGTGTTTTCGGTCACGATCTAGCTTTGGCGTTCTAAATTGAATTGTGAACGAAAAAACTTCATGAGTAAACCACACCGCTGGTGCGCTTTTCTTCGCGTTCGCGACAGATGCTGAACACACGCTGAAGGACAAAAAATTATGTGCTCTGTTTCTTTCTATCACATATAATATATATAAATGCATTATTTTCTTGTGCGAATGAGAAAGAAAGTGCCAGCTCTCTAGGGATTCTTCCTCTAAGCTCTATATACATCTATCTTTATCTTTCCCTTCTCATTATTCTTTGGGGTGCCTGGAAGAAATCGCTTAATAGGCCGCCTCAATGATTCTGTTTTCATTTTATATGTATTCTGTAATTTGTGTTTGCACGAAAGTGTAAATAATATTGTTAAAACTACATTTTAACCGTATTTGAACAAATGTCCATAATGTGTGTATCGTGTAAGAATGCTGATGTTCTATTCTTATCGGCGAAACTCTAGCTGAATGTTTTGTTATCTTACGGGATACATACTGTAAAAACGAAAAACCGGAAATCGGTTTTTAATAAAAACCGATATTTACCGGTTTCTACGAAACCCGGCTTTTTTTAGGTTTTTTTAAAACCGGTTCACACCACTAATCCAAATATCTTAAGTTTATTTAGCATTTTTTTTAAATCTATGTAATTCCTCAATATTGTTTTTAAATCTTCCCAAATTCCTGTTTCTTTTACCGGGTTTGCACTAACATCATCTGTTGCTATTGTTGAATTCGTCTGCTTGTATTGAGCTTCTTTCTTTACACTTATTGGTTTTCTTTTTAGATGTCATATGATTCTCTAAACTGCTTTCTCTATCTACATGTATGTATGTCACTGGCGTGTTCATTTCTCCATTTGTTTTACTGGAACGTTCTTCATGTACTTGCGCTGTTGTAGTTACTATTTTGCTATAAACCGTATTTTCCTGTAAGGTGTTATTCGCTGATTGTGTACTAATCTGTGTTGTAAATGAATTTATTTTGTTTATACCAACCATTTTATTTAGGTATATTGCCAGGGCTTTTTTGTAGGTAATATTATCTTCGGACATGATATTACGTATTTCCTTTTCTTTTATGTAGAAAGGGCACATCCAGCCTAGTGCCATATGTGCAACGTTACAGTTAATACATACGAATTTTGTAGTGTCACAATTTGGGTGTGATTCGCTACATTTAGGGGAAATTTTTTTTAGCGTACACGCTTTTACAATTTGGTCAAATCTCCAGCACCCAGAGCACTGAGTAACAGGAAACACGTACTTCTCAAATAGAAATCTGCATCCGTATCCATATACGTACGAGGGTAAAGAGGAGCTTTTGAAACAAAGTCTTACTGTCTCGCTATTAACCCATTGAGCATTTTCTGTAAACCTCTTTAACCTTTTCACTGCTATCAATTGGTGATCTGAGGAGAGGTTCTCTTTTATTTCTTCCACTTCTATTTCTAAGTCTACCTGACGGATAAGTCAATAAGACACGTTAATTTCATTTGCCATCTGGAATTTATATCCCGACACTTCAAAATTTTTAGACCTTAATAACTTTAGAGCATCACCATTTTTAAACTGTATAAGAATTTTATATGGATTTTTAGTTTGTATTTTTAAGATGTTATCAATATTTTCGGAACGTAATAATTTTGCCATACCTTACTGGTAACAGAACGATAATTTCTTCTTCTTTATGATATACATAAGTTCCTCTATTAAGTCTTTATGGCTAACTTCATTTGGGCAGATTTTGTTGACATCCTTTGCTTTATACCTATTTATGTTTTTAATTCATTAGCTATTTTAAACACACGCACATCAAGTGTGCAAAAAACCCCTTAGATATACCTTACACAGCAATAAATTACAATTTCTTCGATATCTCACCACATTTCTAAAAGGTATTATTTTATTAATTACTAAAATAATGTATAAAACAAATATTTCACAATGGAGATATTAATAAATTTATTATCTCATAAGTAAAACGTCGATAAAAGCGTAATTTTTCCATTACCTTACAATTCATAATACTTTGAGATAGGTACTTACTTGATAATTATGAATTGAAATACACTTTGTAAGAGTACAGAATTAGGTAATACAAAGACAGCAACCGGCAACACTAACACTACCATATTAATCGTGTTACTTCACAAGTGAGTACCGCAGCGCTTCACGACACCTCGCCTCATTTGAAGTGGGACATTATACTGGCTCATTACAAAAAAGAGGCTACTCTTACGAACTCATTTTAAAACCTTGTCCTACCCAACACTGGAATAAAACTTTTATTTACCCGTTTAGTATTGGCGGCACACGACAATTATCGATTGATTTGTCCCCTTGGATGCAGTAATCGCACACTATGCATCCTTAAATTCAAATATTTGTAATGTAAGCATTAAATTTTGACAGTGGGCGCGAACGTTACTTAAGAAATTTAACTACAATTAACTAATAGGGATTAACGCTTAATATAAGTAATGTATGTAAGTTCGGCCGTAAAGGTGTTAAAATAAAATCGAAAATTTTGTAGTTATGGAAAAATGTTTTGACCTGTCCTCCAGTAAATATTTCGTAACTCGTAACCTTGTTTTTTAGTCACTTCAGTCACCCTTAGTGAGTCACTTACTGAAGGGGGAGTTATTGTTATAGTACTAAATATTTTGTCTGTATCTTTGCCATCATTGTTTATGATGGCTAAAAAAGGTTTCAGCCACACCGACTTGTCAGCTATTGATATTAGTAAAAATATTATCGATGGTAGTCATGGCCACAGTGGTTAGCTCAATTATTTTGGGAAAGAGTCCGTTACTGTGTAAAAAGATAGATATTCGATTATTGGTATGTTTGATAAAATCTACATTAAAATCTCCTATTACAATTAATGGAAACGTTCAAGTTCTCCCAATGCCTTAAATGGCCATATCGAGACAGTCTATTGCCGTGTTTGTTGAACAACCAGAAGAGCGGTAGACGGATATAATGTAAACATCTGCAATTTTCAATTGTATACATTCACAATGACCCCTTCTGAGCGTTCACAGCAGTAACAACGGCTTCTGTCACATTGCACTTGTAACATTATATCAGACCTCACGAACAGTATTGATCCCCAACCACGACTTAATTGATTTGTTGAAGGACCGTCTAATCCTTGCCATTTCATTCAAACCATCTATGTCTACTCCTTGCACTCCATGTTTCTACAAAAAGAGCTATATGAGAACTTTTGACAATAGGATCTGAATTGACATCTGGCGCATGTTTGTGATAAGATTGAACATTATGAAAAATAACTTTAATTGTGTTAGCCGGTACACTTTTCAAAAATCTATATTTAGGTATTAGAAGGCAAGTTAACGAAAGTCTTTGCATTTCTTTAACAACAAGATTGGTGTTTGTAGGAGGCGTAGGGGGTTTAAATATTCCCTGTTCAGTTACAATAAATAATCCAGCTGCGGAAGTAGCTCTTGAACATGCTACGTAGAGCATAGCCCGACAAACGTTTTTATTAATATGCACTACTACTATTTCTCTAATGTTGCACCCTGACTTCCATCGGAAATGTTGTTCGCTGAACTGTCAAGTTTGAGGATTTCCATCTTTTTATTGTGTACGGCGCTGACTCTACAGGCGTCCAACCTAAGTTAATGTTTTGTGCATGATGACTATTCAGTTTTGTAAATTTATATATTTATTTAGTCATTCGGAGCACCTGTAACATTGTCTAAGGCTTCCACAATGGCACCTTCTGTATTTAATTTATTTAACTTTAGTTCGTTGTATAACGACGTCGTTGTATCAACGTCCTTGTTAGTAGCAAAGAGGTGTATTGTCATCTGCCTCTATAGGTAAAGAATTAAAACATCCATTTTGGATGATTGCAATATCCTCTGGCGTCATAGTTCCAGAAGATATGTTATTTAAAGCTATAGCGAAGCTCATATCGTCTCTTTGTCTCATTATTTAATTCATGCGAAACAATAAGAAAGGCTCCCAAAGTGGTGCACCAGCTAATACTGCCATACTATTGTTACAAGTGTTAGGTTGAAATACCCAATTATCACCCACGGGAGGTAACTGACGGAAGTCTCCTACCACTATAATCGAGATACCAGCGAAAAGTTTATTCCTTATTATTAATCTGGTGAAATGTTTTGCTTCCAAACATAGATATTTCATCTAAAATTATTAGTTTCACTGTTGCTAGCCTACAAGTAAAAGTATTTGCGGTACTCGCCGATAGTTCAGGCATGGTTTGACCACATTGTGATACTGTAAACCAAATGCACTATGTACTGTTTGACCTCCAATAGCAAAAGCAGCTTTACCCGTATAGGCACGTAGTAATATTTTTAGGTCGTCGGGATTAGAGCCCAGAATCTTATTAAAATGATTGACGTTCAGATATTGGTATAATGCTTATATGTGTAAACTCTTTCCAACACCAGCACCCCCATTTACAAATACTTACAAAGGTGTAGACAATGACGTTTGATGAGAAAAATAATACCATACGTGCAGAAGAAAGTCTCTTTGACGGACTTCATCACAGAAAGAACTGATGGTTGAGCTATAATTTCAAAATTGTTTTCACTGTCTACATTTTCTGGGTTTATTCCTAAATTTAAAACATCTTCGGAGTCATCTTCTTTCGTTTCATACTCATTACTGTAATGGGCAATCATGCGTATTGTCTTTGTTAGTTTCAGCTTCATTCAGATCAATGTTTCTCACTTCATCTAACAAATCTTCAAATTCTTCATCAGTGCCTATTTTATTAAATTGGTGGCTTTATTTTTTAATCTTATCATTATTTTCCTCATACGTGTTTTGGATGTTAATATTTTCATCCAAAAGCTCAGAGCTTTCATCACGCCAAGATATGTACAGCATTATCTGTTCGCGGTAGTAATTTTCCAGATCTTGCTGTCTATTATAGCGACGAAAGCGAATAATGCGAGGCTTTTTGCGTTTTAGTAGTATATATCCGTCACTGTTTAATAATTTAATCCAATTTCCTTCATTTACTTTTACTTCCCCATCACTAGAATTAGAGCTATTTTCTGTGTTTTGTGTAGAGTAGTACTTAATAAAATAGTTTAGATTTTAAATTATTTTGTTATGTATAAAATGCTGCAAAAAAAAGCTAAACACATAGGTTCAAATGTATTGGTTTTCGGTCGACAAGTATAATGGTCGATTAAATTGCGTTCAAATGTTTGTACTGTACACAGAGGATCTAAGCTTTGCAATGCCTGGTATCTTTTCAAAATATGCACTCGTTGGTTAGGATGAACAGTATTAATAAAAATTTCACTGTCTCTACTCATTGACATTGGAAGACCAGCTAAGCAGTAGATAGCTTCCTGTGTTGATATTTCTGAGGAACTCAAAAATACGTTACAGACTGAACGCATGTTTCTTTAACACTTTTATTTCCTTGCTTCGCCTCATCAACAGTAGCCCTGAGTAAGCTTGACATTCCTAGGTCAGCTTTGTTTATATAGTCCTCTATGTAAACTGATCATGCATATCTATGTAAACTGAGCATGCATATGGATCTAAAATGTACTGTATATCCATCCATATTTGACTGCGGAAGCTGTAATATTTTTTTCGAAAACGGATTTATAAACAAATCTTGTGGTAGGTCTATGAAATACTTTTGGTCGTTCTAATGTACCGATTACAGCAAGTATATAATTATTTAATAATAAATTAATTAATATGATTTAAAATTGATCAAATGTTTGGACTTCAGAAGGAATATCAGGTAACTGGTTCATTAAATTTATACCAACTTCTTTCCATTTGCCAACTTCTTGACATTGATTCTCAATGTCTTTGTAACTAGACAAACTAACAATAATCTGGTTTTATCCATAGGAAAAAAGAAATTCCGGAACGGCATTGTCATTTGTTTTTGGGCGACCTGTGTGTGTGTATGTTTATGCATTTTTAATTGAATAAGTGCTTCAGGCATATATTCAGTATTGCAAGATATAATTTGATCAATAAAATGAACAACTGCTGGAATAGATGAAGAATCGCTGGGTTTACACAGGCGCGTTTTGTAACCAAATCACCATGTGTGCATGCGGTGAACCCCTGTGTTGAATTTCTATTCTATAGTAAACATGCTCAATTTTGCATACGCTAAAGAGACAGGACTTTCCCAAGATTTTCTTAGTTGCTAAAATGTTGCGCAAATAAATTGATCATTTTGAATCAATCGGCACTTTGTTTCGTATGGTAAATTATTTGCTTCACTCAGGGTAATATCTTCGTTGTCAACGGTTTTCTTTAGTTGACGAATCAATTCTGATCACCTTGTTTCTGCTGCAGATATTGTAATAAACAAACTGGGCACACCAAACTGTCTTATCATACCGAGTACTTTCTTTTTTTCTGCTTCCCAGTGTGCTGGAGAGTTTCGAATGACTTTTAAAATTTTGTATCCCTCATCATGCTGAATAAGGTTTTGAATAAAGTTGTCATAATTAAGATACACCTACAAAACTGTTTATTTATAAGTGCGCAAATGTATAAATTTTTGTGAAATAAATTTATTATTATTATTATCCAATATGTTAGCCGCAAGAATTGAAACACCATGTGATATATTTTTTCATAAGCATGCACTAATATTACCTCTAACGTGGTCCATCTGCTGTTTTTTAAGTGCAGTAAAAAGAATCCACGCGTATTGCTCGACGATCAAATCTACTTATTTCAGACTTTATTATATCTGAATGCAATTTTTTCTTTTTAGTTCGACAGTAAAACATTATCGTCTTTAAAATGTCGGGGCAAAGCTGAAACCATTGTATTAATTTGTACCGGTACATTTCCCATTAAACCATGTTGGTAACCAATCCCTTGACCTTTTAGTACTATTTTTAAAAATACATGGCGTGGCGATGCTAATCTTTCTTTGAGAGGTGTTAATTCATTTAGTACGGGTGCTATGTTAGGAAACATTAAACCATTACATAGAGCAAGTCGGGAATATAGCCTAGTGAAATATTTTTATGACATGTAAAACAAAATGATCCGTCATTAGAAGTACTTATAAAGAATACTTTTTAAAGTAATTTTCAGTAAGTCACTTTTTAGATTTTGTTATTGTCTTTTGCCATAGGCGACCACAACAATGGCATATATATGTTTGGCCTGCGACGATGGCTTCAAAAAAGCGTTCACAAACGCTAGACCAATCTTGAAGAAAATTATTTCTAGCAATAATTTGTGCTGATGTATCGCGTAGTTGTTCAGCCCTACCCACATTCGGATTCAGTCGTGCAACACTGCGCGATGATGTATCACGTAGCTATTCGGCTCTACGCACATTGGGACTCCATCTTGCAAGACTGCGCGATCATGTGTCACTTATCTGTTCGGCAACTCAGTCTTGTACGTCTGCGCGATGATGTGTCGCGTAGTTGTTCGGCCCTTCGCACGTTTGTATTCTGTCTTGCGACGCGGCGCAATGATTTGTCGCGTATTTGTTCGGCTCTACGCACATTTATAGTTTTTTAACCGACTTCAAAAAAGGAGGAGGTTCTCAATTCGTCTGTATATATATTTTTCTTTCGATACGGTCCGCTGACACGACTTTTTTCAGCTTTTCGCAGTGCCTGATTTTGTCGCGAACGTTGCTTTCTTTCAAGATAATTACCGTTACCTACCTTAGCTAATTTTAACAACTGCTTGGAGGACGTGGTAGGCGAACAATTCGATGTAGAAGTATCATTTGATGGTGCTGATTGAGTAAAAGTTGGAGACACTTTTAGGACATCTAAATTAAAAGAAGATTGCAATGAAGCTACACACATCAAAAGTGTCTAGGGATCAACATATATTTTTGCAATAACTTTTCTCCTGATTGATATTAATTAAAATTTTCTTTAAGGATTCATCAAATAAAGTGTTTTCGTTTGTCACAGTAACGATAAACCAAGTCACCTTTGCATTAATAAAGAAATTTGCCATTTTCCTAATAAAGGGATTTTTGACATTTGAACCACTAACACAAAAGTTCGAAAAAAAGACTGAAATAACAGTTTTCTTTAAAATTTTATTGGGTAACTTAAACAATTAATAATCCGTGTTTCTACCGCGAACACTAACAACACAAGAACATCGGTTTGGCATACTCAAAATGAGTTCATCCAAATCACGCTGTGGAATGGCCGCCCATGTTCGTTGCAACAACAAAAAAAGGTCTTCTTGCGACTGGATACCCTCCATATTCGGCAGAGCTCTTCTCTGTAGCATATCCCATGCATGCTCAATCGGGTTAAAGTCTGGCGACTGAGCAGGCCAGGGCAGGACATTGATGTTAGCTGCGGCGAGAGTCTGTCTTACAACTCTTGCGGTGTGCGGTCGTGCATTATCATGCATTAACTGAAATAAGGGACCGATTTGCACTTGTAGAGGAACGATGACGTCTGATACAATCGTCTCAGCATAAATTTGAGCGTTGAGGTTGCCTCTGATCCAAATCAACTCAGTTCTTCCGCCGATCCAAATACCCGCCCATACCATGATGGTTCCACCACTATAAGGATGGACTTCCTGGCAGGATTTTAATCGCTGTTGGCGTCCAGGGGTTCTCCAGTGTCGTATACGTCTTGTATCCGGTCTCATACCAAAACGAGACTCATCAGAAAAGCACACGAAACGCCATTGTTCTTCTGCCCAATTTCTGTGTTCAAGAGCCCATTGATATCGAATCCTACGATTGTGCATTGCTATAGGTGGTACCCGTAGCGGTCTTCGGGAATGAAGGTTCACTTCATGCAAGCGGTTTCTGACTGTTTGGTCGCTAATTAAGTTCCCTGAAGAGTGATGAAGCCTCACGGCTAACATCATGGCAGTTATTGTTGGAGCTCTTCGAGTTAAGATTTGAATATATCGGTCTTGTCTCCGTGTGGTGCAGCGATACCGTCCTCCATGGCGCTCAGCCACGGTACCAGTGCTTCGGTAACGTGTCCAAAGTCGACTGATAACACTCTGACTTGTATTCAGAGCTAAAGCCACAGTACGTTGCCGGGAACCAGCTTCTATCATTCCCACGGCTCTGAGCATTTCTTCCCTGCTTAAATGACGTCGCCGCTCCATAATAACGTTGGTTTTAATCAGTAGTAGGGAAACAGTAGCACTAATAATGTCTTCAATGCGTTGTATGTTTTTATAGGGAAAATATTGACAGCTGATTTTCATATTTTACTCGAATTTGATTCACAGTTCCTGATTCAAATTATGAAATGCACCAAAAAGGATCCATATAAATTTATAAAATCATAAATTTATTACAAAGCCACATCTCAATCTCAAGAAATCCGCTTAAAAATGCTTGATCCCTAGACACTTTTGATGTGTGTATATTGGGATTAGTATAAGTTGGCGACTCTTTTAATAGGTACATCTAAATAAACAAAAGATTGCAATGAAGCTATTGTTACGTGCGGGTGGGTATTAAAATGCCGATTAACGTAAAAGAAGATTTTATTCCACGTACACTCACAATGTATACACTATACAGCACAGTATACACACAAGGCACAGTAGTCCGAGTCGCACAGTACTTCACAATAGTCCAAAGTCGTCGCAAGGGTCGCTGGTACAATTCTCTTCGATCGCTTCCTTAAGATGTTTCCGCTGTCGCTTGTAAACACAAACTGTCCGGACGCCACTATGCGTCGGCTTATATACCTAAATTAACAGAGGGGTGGAACTCTCTCGAATGAACTCGTATGTACTTATATAGTCTAGTACTTTCGAGCCGATACAATAGCGGCGTGACCTTCGAGAATGAACTAACAATAGGCGGGGGCAGTGACCCGTGAGCGAGCGAGCGGTAGGTACTTACACAAGTACATGCGAATTGGAGGGACCTACTTTCTATTGAGAATTCGAGATCTTTCGGTACGAATCGATAGTAGACCTATAGACTAACAATGCGTTTTGAGATCATTGCAATTAAGTAATAATTAACGGAGTAATTAACACTTTTATGTCCCGGTCGTAACACTACCCCCCTCTTAGTTATGCTCGTCCCGAGCATCATTAGCTCCATGATAACGTGCCAATCTATCCAGGTGAACTATCTTAGGTTTGCCTCGGGGTCCCTTCTTGATGCGGTAGGTGACGTCGTTGATCCTTGTAATAACAGTAAAGGGTCCTTCCCAACGGGCTTGTAGTTTCGGAGACTTCCCTTTTCTGCGAAGCGGATTGTGAAACCACACTAGCGTTCCTTCATCGAAACCAATGGTATTCGCATTTCGATCGTAGCGGGTTTTCATTCTCTCGCTGGTCTTCAGACTGTTCTCCCGCACTCTTTTGTGCACTTCATCCAACTGATTTTGAAGATCGCACACATAATCCGTAATGGGCTTAGGGCTGTCAGGTGGGGTACCCGTTATTGCGTCCACCGGAAGTCTCATCTCTCGCCCGAAGTTCACCTTGGCTGGCGTGTTCCCCGTACTATCATGTACTGCAGAACGATAGGACATTAGGAACAAAGGGATGTACTGATCCCAGTCCCTTTGATGTTCATCCACAACCTTGGCCAAGTGATTCTCTAAAGTTTTGTTAAATCTCTCGACCATTCCGTCTGATTGCGGATGTGCTGGTGTCGTACGGGTCTTGTGGATTCCAAGAAGTTTGCACATTTCTTGAAATACGGCAGATTCGAAGTTACGTCCTTGGTCAGAATGAATTTCCATGGGTACACCAAATCGACATATCACCTCCTGAACCAGTTTCTTGGCTACCGTTATTGCTTCTTGGTTGGGTGTTGCGAACACCTCAGGCCACTTACTGAAGTAATCCTGCACTACTATTATGTACTTGTTCCCATCGTCAGTCTTTGGAAACGGCCCAGCTACATCAATCGCGATGCGCTCCCATGGTGCCCCAACGTTATACAGCTTCAGCTGTCCCTTACTTCTGGTTTGCGGGCCTTTTACCGAGGCACAAGCAGTACATTTACGGCACCAATCTTCGACATCTTCACGGCATCGTAGCCAGTAGAACCGCTGTCTGACTTTAACGAGGGTTTTCTTGACTCCAAGATGACCACCAGAGACACCATCGTGGACGTGCCGTAGAAGAGGGGCCACCATGATTCGTGGTATTACCACTTGCAGAGTGATTTCCCTTCCGTCGTTGGACTCCCATTTTCTGCACAGCAGATTGCCTTCCAGAACTAAGCTGTCCCACTGAGCCCAATAACTTTTAGTAGTCGCGCTGTAAGCAGACACATCCTTCCATTGGGGTTTGTTTCCACTTTGCTTCCAGCGCAGTACAGGTCCAAGGTCATCATCTTCTTCTTGGGCCTTCCTCATATTGGGTCCAGTCCACTCATCGTCTAAGCCATGCGTCCTTATAAGGTTTACTTCTTCTCGGGTTTCATTTTTACCACAGTGCTTGCAGTCGTCAGCGCACGGTCTTCGTGACAGAGCGTCCGCGTTATTGTGTCCTTTTCCACTGCGATGCTCGGTTACAAAGTTGAACTCCTGCAATTGCTCTATCCACCTTGCTACCTGTCCTTCCGGATTTTTAAACTGTAACAACCACTTTAATGCTGCATGATCGGTTCTAACCGTGAACTGTCTTCCTATAAGGTATTTCTGAAAATGTTGTAAAGTCTTTACCACAGCAAGTAATTCACGGCGGGTAACACAGTAATTTCTCTCTGGTTTTGAAAGTGCTTTGCTGAAGTATGCAATTACCACCTGGCGGTCCCCTTGTGTTTGCGACAATACTCCACCGATTCCCGTGTTACTAGCGTCCGTGTCCACAGTAAATCTTCCTTCCCTGCTTGGGTAACCCAATATAGGAGCTTCACAAAGCCGTTGCTTAAGTTCACTAAAAGCATTCACGCAATTCGAGTCCCAGATGAAATCGCGTTTATCCTCTGTTAATTGATGTAATGGTTTTGCCACGTCCGAAAAATTCTTAATGAAGCGCCTGTAGTAAGTGCAAAGGCCAAGGAACGCTCGCACTTCCGTTTTATTTTTCGGGACAGGCCATTCCTGAACAGCTTTTATCTTTTCAGGGTCGGTTTTTACTCCATCCGCCGAGATGACATGTCCTAGGTAACTGACCTCCTTCTGAAACAGAGCACACTTCTTTGGACTCAGTTTCAGATTCGCTTCTCGGATCCGGGTGAACACTTTCTCTAGGTTCTTCAGGTTCTCCTTGAAGCTGCGTCCCATCACAATTACGTCATCGAGATATACCAGACATACGTCCCCAAGGAGGCCTACCATCACCCTCTCCATAAGGCGTTCGAAGGTTGCTGGAGCATTACATAAACCGAAGGGCATGACATTGAAATGCCATAGTCCGTTCCCAATTCCAGTGCTAAATGCCGTCTTCTCTTTATCTTCTGGACTTAATTCCACCTGCCAGTAGCCACTCTTCAAATCAATGGTCGAGAACCACTTCATGCCACTGAGCATGTCCAGCGTATCATCAATTCTCGGCAGGGGATAGCTGTCCTTTTTCGTGACATTATTTAACATTCGGTAGTCAACACAAAACCTCGTACTTCCGTCCTTCTTCTTTACTAGCACCACAGGTGATGACCATGGGCTTGTAGAGGGTTCGATGATCTTGTTTTCAGCCATGTCTTTAATCATTTCGGCTACCTCTGTTTCTTTTGCCCACGGTATACGTCGAGGTCTCTGTTTAATAGGCCTGGCATCGCCTGTATCAATCTGGTGCTTTACAAGGCCTGTTCTACCACAGTCATTTCCGGTTGCAAAAATGTCCCTGAATGTAACCAAAAGCTCTTTGGCTTGCTGCAGTTCCAGTGCTGATAAATTTTCCTTACAATCTCCCAAAAGCTGTCGAATGTGATCGTCTTTGGTCGAACTTACATTTCGATGAACTGCGGAAGTGTCTAACCGTTTCAGGTACTTTACTTCTTCGCATCTTCCAATCAGGCTATTCTTCCTCAGACGAACTTCTTCATTACTCAAGTTTAAAATTCTTACTTTTGCTATTCCATTTGTCATAAGTAATGTCCTGGCCGTGATGGTCTGTGGATGATTGCCGGAGTCTTCTACTATAACACATTTGTTTGATTTGATCTTCTTAGGGAATTTCACTGATACTAAATTTTCAGATCTTGGAGCCAGTATGAAATCCTTTAAACAATAAAGATTACATGGGTGTGATCCTTGCAGACAAACTTCTTGATCAGGGAACCTTAATACTCCTTTATCAATATCCAAAACACATCGCTGATCCTTCAAGAAGTCTAGGCCCAGAATGCAATCATCCGTGATATTCGCGATAAGAACTGAGTGGATGTATGTTCGGTCACCAATATTAATCTCTACGTCTGTATCACCGAGGACGGAGACTGGCTGGCCGGTTGCTGTCTGGAGGCGACATGGTGGGGATCGCCTTTTCCACATAACAGTGCGTTTCAGTAGCTCTGGTCTGACTATAGTCCGCGAAGCCCCAGTGTCTACTGTCAAACTGCATGTCTTGTCATTTAATGTGCCCTCGATGGTCAGACTATTTCCATTGCGAACTTGAGTAATGGTGATTGTGGGGGCCTTATCGTTACCAGCCAGCACCCGCCCCGCGGTCCTGGCGACACTTAGTTTAACGGAAGGTCTTGATCCACTTGGGTCCCGGAGTTCGTGACCCTCTTCCTCTTTTTACGACATTCCAGTCGAATATGCCCCTTTTCTCCACAGCCATAACAAGTGGGGACATACTGTGGTCTCCTGTCATCCGACACTATTTCTCGGATTTTATGTACCCGATTATCTTGTCGTACGGCTTCCACTTCAAGGGCATGGGCCAATGCGCTCTTTAGTGTAGAATGATGGCCCAGGCGAACGGCGGCTCTAACTTCCGCGTCCCGTATGCCGTCGACGAATGCTTGTAACAAAGTTACCTCAACTGTCGCCGGTGACGAAGAGTACGCACGACGAACCAGCCTTTCCACTTCAAGTGCCCACTGTTGGAGGCTTTCCCCAGCCTTCTGAGTCCGATCGCGGAGTTGTGCTCGATAAACGTGTTCCAGGTGCTTTTCACCGTAACGTGTATCCAATGCGTCTAAGAGAGCATCCAACGTCCGTTCTTCATGTGGCAGGTTCTCTAATATCAGCAGAGCGTCTCCGCGCAGGGCAAGCGTCAGGGCCATAAAAGATTGGCCATCAGACCAACCATTCCCGTTGGCCAGTGTTTCGAACTGGTAGCGGAAGGCTGTCCACGACGAAGTCCCGTCATAGTGCGGAAGGTCGAGTTTCGCTGCTGATGGTGATGGTGAAGCAACGGTTAGTGGTTGGCGAGTTTCCAGTTTACGGATGCGGTGGTCATGGTCATCAATTCGGCCTTCCAGGTTCTCCGCTTTAAGAGTAACCTCTTTGACGTCCGCTTCCAGTTTCGTAACTTTCTCACCGAGTATAGTAATGCCGGCATCAATCTTACCCAGAACGGCCTCCTGGTTGGCCTGGATAGCTTCTTGGGTAGCCTGGATGTCACGGCGGGTGGCCTCTTGGATAGCTTCTTGGGTAGCCTGGATGTCACGACGGGTGGCCTCTTGGATAGCTTCTTGGGTAGCCTGGATGTCACGGCGGGTGGCCTCTTGGATAGCTTCTTGGGTAGCCTGGATCTCACGGCGGGTAGCCTCTTGAGTAGCCTGGATGTCGCGGCGGGTAGCCTCTTGGTTTGCCTGAATAGCAGCCATTAGGGTTGTGAGGTTCAGCTCTGTTGAGTTTCCCCCTGATGCATTACCAGACGAAGTAGCAGTAGTCTCAGGCTGGGACTCCACCTCAAGACCACGCTGACGTGCAGCATCCATCTCCACTTGTCTCCTTGTTCGCGGAGTACGCGCTTCTTCTTCTCGCGGCAGAATCGGCATTCCGCTTCTGACACCAATTGTTACGTGCGGGTGGGTATTAAAATGCCGATTAACGTAAAAGAAGATTTTATTCCACGTACACTCACAATGTATACACTATACAGCACAGTATACACACAAGGCACAGTAGTCCGAGTCGCACAGTACTTCACAATAGTCCAAAGTCGTCGCAAGGGTCGTTGGTACAATTCTCTTCGATCGCTTCCTTAAGATGTTTCCGCTGTCGCTTGTAAACACAAACTGTCCGGACGCCACTATGCGTCGGCTTATATACCTAAATTAACAGAGGGGTGGAACTCTCTCGAATGAACTCGTATGTACTTATATAGTCTAGTACTTTCGAGCCGATACAATAGCGGCGTGACCTTCGAGAATGAACTAACAATAGGCGGGGGCAGTGACCCGTGAGCGAGCGAGCGGTAGGTACTTACACAAGTACATGCGAATTGGAGGGACCTACTTTCTATTGAGAATTCGAGATCTTTCGGTACGAATCGATAGTAGACCTATAGACTAACAATGCGTTTTGAGATCATTGCAATTAAGTAATAATTAACGGAGTAATTAACACTTTTATGTCCCGGTCGTAACACTATATTGGGAATGGTATAAGTTGGTGACTTGGTTAAAACTTGTTTTGATGGATAAAGCGATTGATGTTCTAAAGTTTCGCTCGGTTAATCTTTCGGCGTCTCTTTTTGTTTCGCTCAATATTGCGTTTTCTTTCTACTTTATTCCCAGCATATGTATCTATTTTTAAGACGGCCTCGTACACTAGGTTCATAGAAACGGATTGATGGATTGACAACAACAGGCGACCATTCGTTAAACAGATGCTGACGCATAGTTGTTGCACAATATGCTCGACAGCTTGGATCTTCACCAAGCGCTATAGATGTGGCAATCACACCGCAATCGTAAGCGTTTTCTTGTTTTTGTACTGGTGGAAAGACTACTGCAGGAGCATGGGGAAAAAGAACGGCAAGGCAACGTCGCTGAAGATCACTTAAATCACTATAAGCGCTATCGTAAAATCGCACTTGTCCATGAATATGATTCAAAGTGGAATAGACCGCTCAAATGAGGTTCTTCCCTCCCAAAAGCGTTTTGAAGACGAGCAGTGTTACAGAGTTACTGAACTTTTAAAATCATAAAAAATCATCGCCCTAAAATCTTTTCGCGTTAATTCCATTTTTGATTCGGACGACGAACTTTAACTTGTGATAAAAAAAACATTTGACACGCGGTCTCCCACCATTTATTTTAAGTCCGTGATTGAGTCTTTATGTTTAATAAAAATAATATCTGCAAAACCGTCTTCAAAATAAAAAGCCTGAAATACATAATTTCTTAGGATTAGTGATAGTTAGACGTGTACTACAACATACAAATAAAACATATTATTATCGAATTCGGCGCCTAACCTCTAGCAGTCTCACAATGGCAGAAGGTACCTAATTGTTTTTTCAGTCAATCAGTTTGGCGAAACCACTAATCGTAAGAAATTATTTCAGGCTTTTTATTAATATTTTGAAGGCGGTTCTTCTTTTGCAGATATTATTTTTAGTTTGTTCTTTCTAGTGGTTCCCTTGGAGTGTTATTAGGTTAACTTTTAACAACCTATATTTTATTCTGGTAGACAGCCAGTGTAATATTTTTATAAAATAGACACGCTACATATACACAGACTGTGGACCATCACTGAAATACAAGTTTAAGCAAAAATCTTTAAAAATATGTTGATGTGACAATATCAAACTAACCAAATGCCGAGAACTACCCAACGAGCCCAAACTCGGTGGGTCTACGTGTATTGGTGCAGAGATCCCGTGATCACCTTCCTGCTCCGTCATCAGACCCTGATCACCATTTTTCTAGCAGCTACTCGTCGAGACCTACCCAACAATTCGGTGGTTCCGTGACCACCTTCCTGCTTGCTCTCATCATCAAAATCTGATCACATTTTTCAACCTACTACTCGTAGCAACCTAATGAGTACAATGAGTCCAATTTCGGTCGGTCTACGTAGATGCATGAAGTGCGACCTTGACCATCAGACTCAGATCAGACCTTAAAAGTACTAATGTCACAATAGCTCAATAAAACTAAACATTTGATGATAAACTGTAGGTGTCTAGCTGTTCTAGTCGCCAAGATCTGCCGAAAGCTGTAGGTAGCTGGTCAGCTAAACCATCATTGGGGTCAAGGTCAAAACTGACCGCTAAAATTGTGGATAGCCTGAGTGCATCTCATGACAATTCCAATAAGCCCAAACACGGCTAGGTTTTTTTATTACTAAATTCCGATCGCCATCTATGGCCTTCCTCATCAGATCCACTTCACCAAATTATACTTTCTCAATGTAAATGCTTGACTTGTTTCTAAAAATACCAAAAACGCTATACGTATGCCTACAATATTTAAGGATTTCCCTCAATTAGTCACGAATCCCATTAGCAGAACTTGATATTGAAATAAACTATTTAAAAAAAAAAAAACAACTTCAAAGTAAATTATCTAAAAAGTATAAAATAACGAAAATATATTGAAGTCGGTGCTAGCACATCATGTTAACTAAGACTAGCAAGAGCTGACACCGACTTCAATATATTTTCGTTATTTTATACTTTTTAGATAATTTCCTTTGAAGTCGGTTTTTATTTTTTTTATAATAGTTTATTTAACACTTTTTAGTGACTTTTATTTTAGCAAAATAGGTATCAGCAATTCAGCAATATCACGCAACTCGAACGTCTAGTTACAGTAACTTACTGAAAACATAAAAAGTTTATATCTCTTAAACTACTGGACCGATTTTGATGAAACTTGTACTCTACCCTAAGTTGGAAAAAAAAATCAAACTATTGCAAAAAGAAATTTCGAAATCGGACCTGTAGTTTCTGAGAAATCCGCGGACAAACCTACATACATACATACACTCATAAAATTTGGCAAATTTGTTTATAAGCCCACATAGACTAACATATTATATTAATATTACGCATTTTTATTAATATTACATACATACGCGTCGAATAGAGAACCTTCTTTTTGAAGCCGGTTAAAAAACGGGTCCAATCTGGAAGTATATGCTTTCAAATGAAAAAAGTGTTTTCCAAATGGGTTCATAAATTACAGTGTTCGCAGGTAACAAACATAAATAAAACATACAACCGAATTGATAACCTCCTTTTTTGAAGTCGGTTAAAAATATAATATTCGAACGCAGAACTTTCCGTGTGCCCTATGTAATTAACTCGTTTATAAAATATATAGTATTTCTACTTACGTTCGTTTGACAATCAGTCCCTTTACACTGAAAAGTGTTCCATTTTTATTAGTCTTTGAAAATATTTAACATAAGTAAGTAATCAGAAATTAGGTGATTATGAATTTTGCTGGTCGTTTCGATGATAAGAGAATGCATTTATATCTAGTGCTGAAAATGGGCACTATTTAGTCTAGTGAGTAGGTATAACGATTTCGCACATATGAAAATATTACCTCTTTTTCTATTTTTTAGACTCTGTTTAATGCTTAATGTTGCCCATTGACACAAATACGATTGGATTCTGTGGAAACTTTTAAATTAACCTTGACCTTGTATATTAATTATCATTACTTAACTATACTAGCTGTAAGTTTTCCTAATAAAATAAAATGCCTATTTATGCTGAAACAAAAATTGTGCAAGTTCCCCATTGCCAATTTTGTGAAATTATTAATAATTAAAACCTTATACAAAATTATAATTCAAACCTTGGCTGAGCAGTTCTTTTCCATCTGCCTCTGAAATTTAGTAGAAACGAGGTGTAATATTTTTGCAGAATTTTTGTGAATGTTTAATTTGTGTATCCTTCACGTAAAAACAAATCGTGATCTTTTTGTAAAGACGTGTTCTTTTTGACAAGATTTTTGAACCGTTAAAGAGCACAATAGTAAAGCCGCGGATAAAATATTATAGGCACACAAATTATACACTTATGCTTTTCAATCTATGGAAGAGAATAAGAGGCAGATTATGAGTGGCGTGGTAGATTAGTTCCGCGAGTAAATAACAAATAGGAATTTTGTGCATTTCATGTTGACATCGCGAATAAATACTCGTAATGACTGCTTACTTGAATGCCATCTTTAATCACCTCTGTTAACATGGGAATCTGCAATAGATATACAACTACTTTAGAGAAATGGCTGTATCTTAAGATGAATACAGAATAACCAAGATCTACATTATGAAAATTATTATTATTATTTATTTCTACATACACATAATAATGTGTACGTGTAATGCCAACCAAATACACACACACAGAAAAAATAAATTTCAGTGACCATATCTCAAAGAAAATAGTAGGTAATCAGTTGGAACAGGTATAATACCTGTAGGTCTGCGGAATAATTTAAGTGTTGACAATATATTTTAAAACTTTAGAACAGAGTAATGTTCTGTTTCTGCCATAAAGGATATAAATCTCTATTAAAATCTTTATCAAGCTTGTTAGCTTATTTTAAACATGCTAGTAAACATTTTTGTTCTTAAAACTGGCGTGGTTTGACTTGGTCGAGTATTACATAGACAGGATGGAAACGTTAAGTGTCAACAGACTATATTTTCGTAAAGCATAGTGAACGGTCCCGGTCTGAAGTCAGGAGATCCGGGCTGCTCAGGGACTACTTGAACGGTCAGTTCCTGAAGTTAGGTCAAATAAATACGACAATTTGTATGTATAAATTATATGGACGTCTGTCCTGGTCGACGGTCTGGTCGTGTCTCTTGTTCTTAGTCATTTGCCTTTTTTCTTCTTCCGTCATGTAAAAGCATTCTTTATATTTAAATAATTGTCAATCCATATATAAGGTATCCTTCGGTCAAAGGAAAGTCGGTCTAATTAGGCTGGACGCCCCGACACATTGTGATATTACACCATGATATCAGTTGCGTACACAGAGGGTAGGCAAAGAAACGTATTCGGCTTGTTTAACCTTATATGTGTATTAGTATACCATTTTAAATATTCATAAGTTAGCAGATTCTATAGACATATTAATTTGCATTTAAAAACTGTAATAAGATTATTCAGAGGGTTCATACACACAAACAGACTGCCTACCCTACGATTTCTCTAAATAATCTTAATTTAAAAATATTTTGTACTGACATGGTATTAAGATGATGTTTTAAATGTAATGTTAGTTCATATAAATGGATACGAGGCCTGCCTTTTAAGTCCTGTCGTTTCCTTCCATATTTCCCGGCAATTTTGAATTTGGAACTGTTCTATATTCGAATGTGTTTAAATTTTGAATCTCAAAACAGATGAAAGTATTATGATTAATGCTATTGTTTAGTCACAGCGTCGATTGGAATCTGTCAGGTTACGTACGAAAATGAATCTTTCTAAGGAAAATCTTCGTGCAATAATTTTCTACAACTTGAAGAGGCCTGACACATCTGTGTTCAGTGATGAAGCCCCATGTCTGCGGACTGTCGATCGCTGGTATTTAGAATTCCAGCGTGGACTAGTGTTAATGACAAATCTCGCGAAGGACGCCCAAAATCCGCCTTCACTGAAGATAACATCATTGCTGTGAGACAACTAATTCTCGAAGATCGTCATGTGACGTATCGAGAGATAGAGGCTCTATTACGCATCTCAGGTACAACCATTCAGAAGATCTTGCATGAAACGCTTGGTGTGAGAAAGCTAGTTTGCCGTTGGATACCGCATCTGCTTTTCAACGATCACAAGGTGGCCCGCGTCAGATGGTGTAAGAAAACTCAGCAAAGGTTCAACCGAGGAGAGTCCTATCACGTCTACGACATCATCAGTGGTGACGAATCTTGGATCTATGCCTACGATCCTGATTTCAAACAACAATCTACAAACTGGGTCTTTCAAGACGATCCAAAGCCGAATAAAGTTGTTCGTTCTCGAAGCACTTCAAAGATGGTGGCCACGTTCGTTGGAAAAACCGGCCATGTTGCGACTAGATTATAGAACGGTTTACGCAGAGTGGTATACCACAGTTTGTTTACCACAAGTCATCGCCGAACTTCGAAAATCTAACTCAAAGCGACGCATCATCCTGCACCACGACAACGCAAGCTCACACAGTGCTCGTCAAACGATTGAGTACTTGAAGCAGGAAAAAGTAGAAATTCTTAACCATCATCCATACAGTCATGACCTAAGCCCTAACGATTTATTTACATTTCCTAAAATTAAGAAAAGTCTTCGTGGTCAAAGGTTCCAGTCCGGTGAAGAAGCAGTCGACGCTTTCAAGTCGGCCATTTTGAACACCCCCACTTTAGAGTGGAATATGACCTTCTAACAGCGTGGGAACCAGAGGTAAGTTACACAAGTCAGTAAGACTCCACCACCTATGAACGCATGTTCACATTACACAGCCAGCAACCATCACAAGTACCTACATACAAATACACCAAGACATACCTAGGTACCAAGGCCTACACGTCCGCACTACATTAATATCACACGGGGGCAGAAACTAGGGATGTTAAAAAATAATCGATTTTTATTTAAATCGATTATTATTTTCTTATAATCGATTTTTTATTCTCGATTTTTATATTAATATTAATCGATTTTTATCGATTATATAAATTACGTTTATAATCGATTTTTAGAAACAGCTCGTATCTATGTGACGGATGAAAAATCTCGAATTAAGTTCATTTATATTGTAACACATATCTTAAAGATTTCATAGTATGAAGATAGCTAAAGTAACTTTGTCTTCATTGTTTTCCTTGATCTTCGTTTTTCACTGTATCGATGCACCTACTTATTTTTTATTATACTTCGTTTATTTCACGAAGACAAGGCTGATTTACATGCAGCAGACGAGATATTATGCTGCCCAAGTCACATATTTAAAGATAAAAATACATATTTTTAAAAATAAAATTCACTATTTTGACTCATTTCCCGGCAACGGCACGCAACCAGTCGCCATCTTCATTACGTGATTTTGTGATGCCCGAGTCACACGTAAATTTACCTCCGCAAATCAAATAAGATTGGATTTAAAGAAAATTTCCGCTAGTGAACATATTCTATCGTCATAAGATGTGTCAGCATAATATTGGTAAATTCTTTACTTGTTGTAGTTGTCATAAAACTTCAAGGTGAGTACAAAATTATATCTCAAAGTACAGACTAATATTTTTCCTTTCGGCAACTACCCACTTATTATATTTTTATATTAATTAAATAATCTACATTGTGATTAAAACATCTCAATCATAAATACGCCAAGGTATGTCGTACGTAAATGCTCAGTATCACAAAACGTGTATTGTATGTGTGTCCCAACATAGTTTCTTAAGGGCGTTTGCGCGCTTTTGTGTACTTTGGCATTTGGAAAAAACATAAATAATTAAGGTAGGTACCTATCATGAACTATATTCTATTCGATGCTCATCGTATGATGTACTCGTGATATCCCAACGTATTTATTTTGCGCGGGGATGACGTGATATAGGATATTTACCTATTTGAACTCACAAATTAATCATAGATCAGATATACCATTTCGATATCACAATTTCAATGTTACGAAAATATTACTACTATAATATACACTACCTACTTTGTGTTATGAAAACGTGTTACCTACGTGAATACACAATACACGTATATAGTGTACGGAAGGTGCCATGAAATAAATAAATGTAATTATAACCATCCTTTTCTGTGATGTCTTTTTGCTGTGGTGTTTGTGAATAGCTAGGAGCTGTCATCGTCTTCGGAGTTGGTCAAGAAGCGTTAGTCGTATTGTCCTCATGTAAACCGTGTATGGATCATATGACATATGTATACAATGTTACCTATGATGTGTATTCATTGTAATCCTCGCGCTAGTCGTGTAAGGATCATTTGACGTCTATCTACACTGCGAGGCGCATTCATCGTTTAATCCTCGCGCTAGTCGTGTAAGGATCATTTGACGTCTATCTACACTGCGAGGCGCATCCATCATTTAATCCTCGCGCTAGTCGTGTAAGGATCATTTGACGCCTATCTACACTGCGAGGCGCATTCATTGTTTAATCCTCGCGCTAGACGTGTAAGGATCATTTGACGTGTATCTACACTGCGAGGCGCATCCATCGTTTAATCCTCGCGCTAGTCGTGTAAGGATCATTTGACGTCTATCTACACTGCGAGGCGCATTCATCGTTTAATCCTCGCGCTAGTCGTGTAAGGATCATTTGACGTCTATCTACACTGCGAGGCGCATTCATCGTTTAATCCTCACGTTAATCATGTATGGATCATATGACGTCCAACCACACTATAATGTGCATTCATTGGTTAATCCTCATGGGCATCGTGTAAGTATCCCGTGTAAGTATCAGATATCCAACTACGTCGCAATGTGTTCTCACTTGATCCTCATGTGAATCGTGTATGGGTCCGGTGACAAAATGCACAATATGTGTTTATTGATTGATCCTCACGTAAACCGTGTATGGGTCCTATGGCGTGTAACTATCTTACAACGTGTATTTATTGTTCGATCCTCTCGTACACCGTATAAGGTGCCTGTCACATCAAAATATGTACCTTACAAAGTGTATTTATTGTTTGATCTTTACGTAAACTGGTTATGGGTCTTATGACATCGAACTACCTTACAATATGTATTATTGTCGGATTCCCCCGTACACCGTGTATAGCTCCGATGGCATCAAGCTAATACATAAAACAATCTTTAATGCTTTGTATAGTACCAGACATAAATTGTCAGGCACATACTGCTAGATATGGATTTTATGAACCCCAGCTAGGTATGCGCCACCTGAGGAGGTAGCGCATAGACCGAGTTATAGCAAAGTATGTCTCCCAGTAAGTGTAAATCAAGTAAAAAGGTATAAATAATAATACTGATTGTGACTACTGGTTGTGAATAATAATATTTCGCATAACATGCGTATACAAAACATAATCTTGTAAATTATGAGATCCTAATAATCAATCAGATTTACCACTTTCAAGGACATATATATTAAGCAATTATATGGCCAAGGCCCTGCGTAAAATAAATCATTTATAGAATGCTTAAATTCAGTACTAGTAGTAGTATTAACTCCAGTACGGCGGAAGCTTGCTAAAACCTTAGAACAACCTATATTATACCTATATTATGACATATTTGTACCTATAGGTAGTAACAATATCAGTTTTGTAAATTTGGCAAGGCAGGGAAATCAAGAAGGTCCAACAGCGTTGCCTACACAGCTCGAATACTTTAAATTCGTATCAAGTAATTGCATACCGCAAAGTCAAATATGATGGTACTTTATTTGTATAACACCTGAAATTAACTAGGTGCTCATATTTTGCAATACATGAATTGAATTGAAAAATGTTACTAACCACAGCGTATGCGGTAATCAACTGAAAAAAAAAAAAAAAAAAAAATTAAGAAACATTAGTTATACGTAATTTAATTTCGCACCGCATTTTTCAGAAGATTTTAACGTATGGGGGGTGGACAGCCTAGAAGCCGTAAGTTTATCCCTACCACAGGCCTGTGCAGATCCTTGCACAACGATGACGTCGCTTTCATCATGCCCGCAGTCCAGTAACTACGCAGAAAAACACTACGAGCTGAATATGCTACAGGTATGCTTTGGAATACTATATTGGTAGCTGTGTGTATTGACAATTTATAAAAAAATCCCCTAAGCCACACACTGCAAACATTGAGCAATGTCTGTGCTACGGCGGCACCCGGCCGCCGGCGAACGTACAATGACATGTGTATGTACAAATATGAATACATAATTTATTGTAACAACCTCATGCTGGATGTGTACATGCTAAACAGTTGTTATCCTGGCTGGGAGTCAGCCCTCGACTTTGGGGTGGTGGTTGAGGTTTCTAGTCACCGCATTATCCGTCCCGTCAAACATTAGTTTTATACAATAAGTTACAAGATCATTTGATTGATCGATCATAGACGGTAATACATTATAACATGATAAACTCTAGATGCCTATGTCCACTATCATAATAATTACTCACATCAATTATTGGTTTATGTAATGTTGACTTATTAGCATCGATGTACCTACTTATATTACTCATATTATAATCGAATTTTATTATTTCTTGCAAAATACCTAGCGTTTCATCTCACATTTTAACTGCAGTACCTACTGTAGTCTAATGGTAAAAGAAAATAAAGTCTTTATATACACATGAAATACACTAAAAATTAATATCAATTAGGTCTAAAAATAGAGTAATAAGATGTTAATACAGACTTAGAATTATCAATTTTATGTGATAATTGGGCATAGCCTTATCGATAGGATACCGCTATCCCTTGATAATTACTATGCTATCATTTATTTTACAAGACATTATTCTGGTTACACTCACATTACTTTAACTGAAATCAGAATCTATCATTGTTACCCTAATCGACAACAACGATAATATTATAATAATAAACTTATACTCGTATACCCAACGAAATAAGGTTCTTCAAAGTATTACAGTAAAACATTTTTACTATTGCACCAAATATGAAAATTTATTTGTAATACAAGTTGGCTATTAAATTATCTTAGAAAATGAGTGCTCGTAACTGTGCAACATTACAACTTTTTCAGCTGCTTATTATGTTTATTTATGTGCTGTAGTTTGTATACATGTTCACACCAGATTAAGCTTAATCTAAAAAAAAAAAAAAAACTAAAAAAAATATTGCGCTCTAATCGAATGTTAACCTCTACGTTCCACACTATTTAACAGAAAATATGAATTGTTTCCCACTCATCTATCTTCAATTACTATACCTACTTATAATTAATCATAACTATATGTATACGAAAGTGGGAAGACTCTCTTCTTACAGGTCTGCTGGAAGAGATTTCATATGAAATAAGCAGCACTTTTGTACATTTTTTCCTATTAATTTTATGTAATTGTTTCCTTCTGTGTGCATAAATTGAAAAATAAATAATGAACCTTGCAGGGCAGGTTCTTTGAATGGGGTTGGAGATCGCTTTCTATATTGTTTGAAAATTGAAAACTAGAGATACCGCAGAGAGATGTATATCTCTGCCATTACAGAACCGAAAGTCATTGTCGCGGTATTTAGTATACCTACTTGTATATCTTGCATGAAAAGTAAACAAGAAATTTATTAAGTATATAGATAGGCAATATGCCTTAATAACTTTAATGAATTTTTTTCGATGCTCTAAACATCCTGCATGTAAATCAGCCTTGTCTTCGTGAAATAAACGAAGTATAATTGAGAATCAAACGAACTTACCTTGTGAAGTTTGATGTCTAATTATATGAGTTTATTGAACGAAGACAAGATACTCCCGCCCTCCCTCAATACTCCCGAAAAGTATCGAAAAAAATTGGCTCTAAAAGTAATGAAGATGGCGACTGGTTGCGTGCCGTTGCCGGGAAATGAGTCAAAATAGTGAATTTTATTTTTAAAAATATGTATTTTTATCTTTAAATATGTGACTTGGGCAGCATAATATCTCGTCTGCTGCATGTAAATCAGCCTTGTCTTCGTTCAATAAACTCATATAATTAGACATCAAACTTCACAAGGTAAGTTCGTTTGATTCTCAATTATATAGCTAACTACATGTAAGACAGAGCAAAACCACATTATTACTATAAGTGAACCTATTATTATTCCATAAATTGTCGTGGAACTCAATTTTGGCTTAGTGTACCGTTAAAGACACCTATAATTGTTTTTATAAAAAAAGCTGTAGTTTCCTAAATAAAATAAAAATAAAAAACGTATAAGTTCATTAAAAAAACGGCGTCATCTGTAGGTATGTATGTATGCGTGTAAAGTAGTTTCAGTACAGTATGACCAGATTTAGCGGAATTCTGCTATTTTAGCCGAATTGAACCCTCATTTTAGGGTTTAGCAGATTATGTCGCAGAATAGAACATTTTAGCAGTTTTTAGCAGAATCTAATGAACTTCGGCAGAAATTAACAGAATACAATAATTTAACAGGGTTTACTTGAATAGTTTTGCAAAAAACGTAATTATATATAAATCCAATTTCTATTTACGTATGATTATTCTTCATCTCAAGATGCTAGGCAAAGGCCAGAAATAACATAATTCCTACAACGTCCAATTTTTTATTATATGTCCAATTTTTTTTTAAACATTGTGTGTATCTAATACTGCGCTTATAATAATATAAAACTAAAACAAGAACTATAAATATAAAACAAGAAATTGAGGTAATTTCTTGTTTTATATTCAACTATAGCCAGTACGATTACGAATAAACCTGATTTAGTATCATGGGCAATACCTTAATAGTAATACCTATCTTTATATATATAATTCTACTGTACGTGTGTATGTCACTGAACTCCTCCTAAACGGCTGGACCGATGTTGATGAAATTGTTTGTGTGTGTTCAAAGGGATTCGAGAATGGTTTAGATTCACAAGTGAAAGCGCTAGAGGAGCTGCGCGGGTCAGCTAGTCTAATATACAGGATGTAAGGCATCGTACCGAAAAAAAATTTATAAGACGTCAAATAATGTCCGTAACAACATTACAGTAACCATTTATATGGTAAATGACAAATGACTAACTTATTAATTTGCGAGCATGTAATTTCGAAAATGCAATATATTCATATATGCGGAATAATGTTTATTTTTCAAATAACATTGCCAATTTTCTAAAATAATAATAGTTAATTGCCTATTAATTAATTGCCTATGCACTGTTTTTGTGAATAAAGAATAAATAAATAAATAAAAATAAAATAAAAACACAAATAATTAATTAATTGTTTTTAAATTAAGATTAGGCTTTATTATTATACCAATAATGATGTTATACTAATTTTATTTAAAAAAAGTGAATTTTTTTTTGGACATTCATGAATAAGCCGATGAAAAATTTCAACACTAGGATGTTCAGAATCTTGTTCTGGATCCCTGGTATCGGTTTTCGGTACGATGTCCCTTACACCCGTTATAAATAAAACTGATAATAATATATTTATAAACTTGTTTTTGAAAATGGATATGTACTTAAATAGATGAATAACATCCAGATTTTTTGCATTTAGTATGTACTTTTTAATAATACAAAAAAATCGATTTTTTTCGCAGAATTCGATTATTTATTTTTATTAAAATCGATTTTCGACAAATCGATTAATTTTGAATAAAGAAAAATCGATTTTTATTTAATCGATTCTTTTCCATTAATGTCACATCCCTAGCAGAAACAATACTTTCTAGTATAGTAAAGAATAAAGAACTTAGCTCTGAACACTCCCCGGTCGCTCCCGACCTGACACTGACCGCACACTCTCATTCGGCTCCTCACAATTCGACTGACTACTACACCTCACTGATTTATTTACTAGAAAATATCACGATAGAATGCCTGTCCTACACGTATTTTGATTGTTATAAAAGCGCTAGCGCTTGGTGCTACCCATAACAATTGGTAAAGATGTTAATTCTACCTTCAACCTAAAATATCAGACTTGCGTTTCGTTGTCAATTATTAACCTGTACTAATGACATTGCTACGACATAATATACCTCGACCTGAGACGCATAACGTCTGCTATGGAATTTCACAAGTTTAGAGGAGAGCCAAAATATTTTTTTTGATAAAATCGTGTCAAAAGTCAAAACTATTGTTTAGTTTCGATTAAGCTAACAAAAGTGGTATAATATTTTAGATGTGTATTGTGCCTATGTCATCATCATCATCACCAGCCGGAAGACGTCCACTGCTGAACATAGGCCTCCCCCTTGGAACGCCACAATGAACGACAATTGGCGATTTGCAACCACCGGTTACCTGCGACGCGCACAATGTCGTCTGTCCACCTAGTGGGAGGCCTACCTACGCTGCGTCTTCCGGTTCGTGGTCGCCACTCGAGAACCTTTCTACCCCAACGGTTATCGGTTCTTCGAGCGATGTGGCCTGCCCATTGCCACTTCAACTTGCAGATGCGTGCCTATGTATTGGTATAGTATTAAAACTAGTTAGGTACAATATAATAATAATATTTTATTAATGAAAAACTACTTTTTGGGTGACATCCGACCTTATGCTTATACAGAGTTCCAAAAAGACAAATCCTTTTAATTATTTGTATTGATCCAACTTCATGCTTGCAATTTGTTGGTAACTTTAATTAGAATTATAAGCTTTTTTAAAACACATAACATTATGTTTTACAAAAATTATAAATTTAGTTAAGTCCGATCTTGTTTTAATATCATTTAAATTATTTATTTTGAAATACTTAAGGTCGATGAAATGAAATTAAAAGTAGGGAATCAAATCTTATAGATATGATGGAGATATGAGAAAACTTTGCCTAGCAGTGACTGTGGGACAGCTTAGGTGCCTATAAAAATAACTTTAGTATAAACATAAACTAATAATCGGGGAGTGATGGCTGCTGCTCGAGTCAACTCGTGCGCGGGTGCTGCTTTTTTCTCTCTCTTATTTGATCTTTTGAACGCCAGGACACACTGTCGCTGATGCTGATCTAATTGTAACAAGACAAACGTGATAAAATGACAAGCCGGCTGAGTTTCTTTCCGGATCTTCTCAGTTGAGGCCGCGTTGTGATGTGGTGGTAGCTTCTTAAATAAATATAAAATGACCCTTCAGCATAAATTTGTGGTTTATTATTTTTATCACAATCATCAAATTTCGGTTTTGGCCCAGTTCGGTTTCAGTTATCAGACCATAGAGTCAGCTCTCTCACGTTAGAAAGATTTTCACTATTTTCTTCAACCCATCAGACAAGAATCTATTTCGTTTCCGCCTCTGTCATCTATGTATATTTTCAGACCACACAATATTTGCAGCGCTATTATAAAAATATTTTCGAAGATATAAAGATTTACTATTAGTCAGTAGTAGTTCTGTAAATCAAACATCAATACTTTTTTTCAGCTGAACTTGCTTCTGCTTCCTTTTCATTTTTCTTCAAGTTATATCTTTCTTCAGCAGAGAACGAGAACTTCCTGTTCTTTATCCATATTGTTCATCACAGGTTTGTTAAAAATGTTTAGGTACAACCATTCTTTAGCTGACAAATTTGGAGGGATCCCTTTAGTTCCCATCATCTCCTTATACTGTTTATACATAGTAGAGATATTCAAATATACAAGAAATCAAGGTTTCAGATTCAGATTAATAATGCCCCTCAATATAATCGTCAGATTTTAGGCTACCGTAACTGGGACATCAAGCTGACCCTTCTGTATAACAATCTGACACGCTCGAATATTTCAAGATGACGATTTTTTTTTGTAATTTCGGAAATTCACTTCGAGCTTGCGTCACTGCCGAATCGTCAGTCTTTCGAATGGGAGCATTTGGTTCACTTTTTTTTTTTAATTTATTTACTATTCAATTTACTCTATTACATGCTTTTACTATTAAAACTACATAGCGCAATGGGTTTATCTGCATGCAGCCATTCGTCCAATGTGTGTCTAAATAGATATCTAGTGAGCAATTTGGTCTTGTACACCCAGATAATAGCACTTAACGTATCCTCTGAATATCTGATAGGTGTAGGATTGTTTTATCAATTTTCTACCACCACCTCACACCTCACCACGCAAGTCGGCAGATGAATATACCATTGGTATCAGCGATACGTTCGATATAACATTTTATTCTTCCTATCAACTAATCTACAAAATCTATTAGGTCCCCACGTCGCTCGACTAAATCCATATTTAGTATCAATCTCTCCCCAGCTTGCACAAAAAAAAAACACATTTGAAAGTCGAACCGAGTGCGACGAGCAGAACTTTGTGTTCTAGAAAAGAAAAATAGATAAAAAAGTGCGAACTCTGCAGATCACTGTGTTGATATTATTTTAATTCTAGCAGTATTTGTATTTTATTGTCTACAGTAGGTGTGAATAGTAGAATATTCTCCTCGGGGATAAAGGTGTCTTGGGCGATCTTGAATCCCTCGCTATACTCAGGATTCTAATATTAACTTTGTACTCCCTAGCTGCGCTCGGGAGTTATCTGAGAATACTCCGTTATGCTCAAGATTCAATTTCACGCCCGTGACATAACACTGCTTTATCCCCTTGGCGAATAAAGTACTATTCTTGCATTTTAGCAGTTTCATGAAAGTTGTCAATATTTTAAAATTCTCGAATTCCTTTTAGATGAAATGCATATTGTGGCCTAATTAGGCCCGCAGTAAATAACCCTATTGATAACATTATGTATATCATTTTAATCAGGAGGGAGGATTTTTACTTTTGATATGCGTTTACCGTTTTAGTAAATCTATTAATAAAAAGGTAGAATTGACTAATAATAAACTAAATGTAATGGACGATTTTAATTCAATATTTTTGATATATCCTAGTTAATTGTGTCAAAAATCTTGTTTTATTCATTATCTAGTTTCTGTATCTGTTTTTTTTTTTTGTAATATCACTATAATTTACGACACTTATATATAAAATTCGTACCTGATATGTGGAAAGTTGATGAAGTTAAAACCTGGTAAACCACCCTATGAAGTAACTTCATACAGACCGACCTCGCTGTTGCCAATAATATCTAAATTATTTGAAAAGATATTGTTGAAACGATTGAAACCTATCATAGAAGCCAGAAATCTTATCCCTCACTATCAGTTTGGTTCTAGGAAAAGACACTCTACAATAGATCAAGTTCACAGAATTACAAACATAATTGAAAAAGCATTAGAAGAAAAGAAAGTGTGCTCAACAGTTTTCCCGGACGTGGCCCAGCCATTCGATAAGGTTTGGCATCAGGGCCTCATACATAAACTAAGAATAATGTTGCCAAAACAGTTCTCAGATATTTTGGAGTCCTACATATCACGATGACATAGGAAGATGCTTATTCTGATCTTAAGCAAATCAAAGCTGGAGTACCACAAGGAAGTGTTCTAGGTCCGGTCTTGTATCTATTATATACCTGCGATATTCCAGAATTAGAAAACAATACCATCGCAACCTTTGCTGATGACACGGCCATTTTGGCTACAGGAGTCAGTCACGCGGAAGCTCTGGAGAATGTTCAAATCGCCGTTAACTCCATTTTTAATTGGACAAGAAAGTGACGAATAAAATTAAATGAATCAAAATCGGTTCATATTGATTTTACCAACAAAAGGTCCAACTATAATCCGGTATACATAAACGATAAAGCTATACCCTATGAGAATACTGCTAAATACCTTGGCATGACACTTGACGCAAAGCTTCGCTGGAAGGCTCATGATGTCAATAAGAAACGCGATGAGTTAGGCCTTCGCTACAAGAAACTGCACTGGCTGCTTGGAAAACATCCCGTGTTGTCTATGCAAAACAAAATTCTTTTATACAAGCAAGTCCTAATACCAGTATGGACTTATGGTTTACAGTTGTGGGGCTGTACCAAACAAAGTAACGTACAGACAAGACAACGATTCCAGAACAAAGTACTCAGAGACATTGAAAATGCGCCCTGGTACATAAGAATAAACGACCTCCATCGGAACCTCAAAGTGGACCTCGTTGCCAAAATTATTAAGGATTATGCTGAAGCTCACCAATATCGGCTACATCACCGTGTGAATGTCGAGGCTATCCAGCTCCTCGACAACACGGACATAGTGAGAAGACTGAAAAGGACAAAACCTTTTAGTGCAGTGTAGAACATAATAACAAAGTGTCTTCGCCTTCATAGAGACAATAAGAAAAGTGCCATTGGAAACATTCTTAAACTATTTCAATTTATTCGTTTAGGTCAAATTAATATTACTGATTAGTCTTTAGGCTAGATTGTAATTTATATGGTGTTACCTTAAGGTACAGCATTAAGAAAAAAAATATTATTTACAAAAATAGCGTCTGTTGACATTTAATGTGTCCAACCTTTAAGTATATGTTACGTACATTTAGATCAGAAAGCTACCATCAGGTAAAGAATAGACTCATTTGAAAGTTGGTGCTGGCGCCGAATGCTATAAATCCCCTGGATGGTGCGGCGTACCGAATGAATAGATCATAAAAAAAAACTAAACACCTACAATATCTTGTCCCTGAAGCGTGAAGAAACGCTGGCAACCTGAGCTCTAATTCTCTAGAACTTACTTACATTCAGCGCTTAAATCTTGCTTTGCTATAACAACGTCAAAATCGCCTAATAGGGCAATATTTATATTTAATGATTCATAATTTAGAAGATAGATAGATATTATTTTACACATATTAGTTAAAAAAACACGCCTCCCCATACATTTTTCCACGGCGATTATCTACCGAGTGACGAAGCGCGCCAAAAAGCGCGCCAAAATGTTTGCACAGATTAATAAAGAATTCAAATGTTCGATGTTCAGTGAGTCTATTTTTATGACAAGTGACATTATATGTCATCCTTATCTAATAACGAACTCCTTGTGAAAGTTAGAGCAGTACAGATACACTGTATAGAGGTAAAATTGTTCATTAAAATAGCGCGGTAAAACGCGACCCCGAGCGGGTCGCGGACAGATGCGCTATAAAATACCGCGACCCGCTGCGGGTCGCGGGACATGGCAGGGGATAAAACATGATTTCGTAGACAAAATTTGAGCGTGGAATATGAAAAAGGGCATAGAGAATTAGGGCCTTGGAAATACTAAAAGTTAGTTGGAAATGCCGGTCAACGTTGTGTTCCACGAAGCTAATGACTGAAGTAAGTGGAAAAAAGCATAAAGAAGAATTAATAAGGAAGAATCACAATCCTCAACAATGAGGTAGCGACTGAGGAAGAGGACATTTAGATCAGTTGGGTCGGTCTGGAAACCAATGGGATTTTTAATCTAATCCAATTTTAAATTCCACCACTCTGCCGTAGTAAACAACACTGAAGTGAAATAACGCTTATATTTATCTTATTCATCTGTAGACTGATGACTGTTCAAACTGCTATCGGGCAAATATCTTGCTCATCTCGTCACATAGTAAGATTTATGAAACACTTTTTCACAATACATAACCTTTTCTATGGGTATTTTATCAGGAATTCTTGATAGCCAAAATAAAATTATAATTTAAGATTATTACCATGGCAAAATATACAAAGGAAATTATGACTGCTTGTAAATAAAAATACATTTGTAGTTACTAATTCTTCCTTATCGTAAAGCATTGGATTAAAGTTTGCTTGAGTGTTGTATACCGTGCACGATTGGGTAATGACTAATATAATTCATTCGTTACGATATGTAAGCGGAACAACGTTAATTTTGCATGTTGGTTTACGATGCTGAATACTATAGGTATTATAGGTATACCATTGCGGCAACAGCGCAAGAGGTAGGGTAAAGCGTAAATGCCTGGTCATAAATCAACTCAATTGGTTATGTAGTTTTTTTTTATGATGAGACTGCCCCCTTTGTTTGAGTAGTTTTTTTTTAAATATTTTATTTATTAAGACAACTTAGGTCCAATATTTGTTAGTAACAATAAAAGTAGTGTTCTACGGTAAGCACATTTGCCAGTTTTGATTTTTGAGTGTTTTTTGACAGCAGCTATGCTAGCGGCTGATGGACCTCTGCTTCGTCTTTTTGGTTGCCAGCGCAGCGCTTTCTTCGACTCCTCGCCCTTTTCCTTAACACCAACGCATTACTGCATACTGTGAGGTGGAATCGAGGTACCACGAGCTGCAGCATAACTAATTTTTCATTGTTAAAGTTTTTTAATGATTTACAAATAACTTTGTTACATACATCGTTTTTTTTTCAGTTATATTTACGTAAGCATTTATTACCTGTAATTATTTTTGATTTTCTCTCCACAAACTAATGTCAAAAGTGCAGTTCCCCAAGTAACTTCTGGGAACTGTATTTTTTGACTTCGTAACAATCTTTTACAAATAACTTCAAATCAAAACATGGATGCAATCAGTAAAGTCGTTCTCATGTTATGGCGTGACCAAGGGAAATAGGACTTCATTTTTATACTAGCTGACCACTCCAATGTCCGGTCTTATATTTTATAATCCTTCTTTCTTTCCATTTCTCTAACTCTCGTTCATATCTATACTCTCTCTCTCTACCTCTATCTCTCGTGTCTCCATCTCTCACTCCCTCTGCCTCAATATTTCTCTCTCTCTCTCTGTCACTATTATATATGTCGACAGATGGCCATCACCCCCTGATTCCTGGCGTATTACGGAACATCAGATCCCTGACCCGGGTATTGACCCCAGGTTCCCCAATAACAAACGATAACTTGAAAGATTATACAGTCGTTTATTCTCAGATCACATTCGTAACAACGGTTTACTTTAAAGGCCACAATCCAGAGGGGACTGCTAAAAGCATCCAGCGACGGCGACCGTTTTCACCCAATATGGCGACCGCGCCGGCCGGCCGCTGTGTTTTGTTAGCACGCGCAAGTGACGCCGCCTGACGTCTACTCGCGGTACTGGCCTCCGAGTAAACCAGCCTTCTTGGTTCTTCCATATCCCGACATATACATCTCTCTCTTTTCTCCCTCTTCCCCCCATGAAACTCTTCCCTATGTTGAAAGCAGAAATATAGGACTGGAATAGTGCCCCAATCCTGGAAGCTTGCCAACATGCAGCCCGTGCCCTAATAAAGTTCGGCGGCTATCTCTTTCAAACTTGAATGTGGATTTTCAGTCACTATTTCCTTTCCTTTCCTTCACTTTTCCGATGTTAACTTCAGTTGCAGACGTTGCTGGCCTACCAGAGTGAGGCAAATCTTCCATCACATGTTGCTTGACCGCTTTTGAACGTTTTGTACCACTCTTAAGCACGTGTTTTTGATAAGTAGATTCAACGTAAGCCTTTTGTAACATTTTCAGTGACTCCGAACACGAATTCCATTGGCGATGCAAAATTTAAGACAAACTCTTTGTGCGAAGTTTTTGTCCATTATGAAATTCGCAATACACCCTAGATATGATATAACTGAAAACAGTACTGTATTTAATCTAAATAACAGATGCAGCTCAAACCCCGCGCCAAAATGGAAAACAGTTGTGCTAATCTAACAACAAAAAAAAAATGAATTTGGAACCATAAACAAATCATCCTTTCCCTGAGTCCTTTCCCGATACTTTTTTGACTGAATGTATATCTACCTAAAAATCTCGGGTCACGGTGTTTGTGGTCGCACTCCTCCGAAACGGCTTGACCAATTTTTTGAAAATATTTATATTTGGTAGGTATGAGAAAGTATTCAGGATATAAAAAGCGCGGGCGGAGTATGACGGGGCAGCTATCTATACTTACTACTTGTCATTCAAATTAAACGTCTCCGTGCTTTGGAGGGTAGTAAATAGTGGGCGCCAGTTTTTAGCCAACTTTAAAAAAAGGAGGTTATGTATTCAACGGAAATGTATGCTATTCAACATTTAGATAATGTAAAAAGAGCGCGGACGGAGCTGCGTGGGTAAGCTAGTAATGAATGAAATCGGACCACGCGTTCCTTCACACTGAAAGTGCGCTGCCAGTCGCTGCCATCTTGGTGTGAATTGAGCCTTATAAAATGCCCTCCAAAAATATTTTCAATAGACAGAATTGGACCTGGTACCGTTTTACTATAAGTTATCCGTGTTTTTCTTTACTACATCTAAACCGAATCATATGATTTTGTTTTGTTTAGTTGTTAATAGTAATACAGATGTGCAATAACGTAAATTACTGTATTGTATTAATATTAAGAAAATGATAAAAAAATATAAAACAAGAATCCCATTTCTCAAACTGCAGATAAATAGTAAAATAATATGTTTCATCGCTAGACTTTGTGTATATGTATTTAATAATGCTTGTAAAAATGAAAAACATACTCTTAATACTTCATTAATTTATGACCAGCAGTAGGTCATATATATCTATATATATCTACCTACAATAGGGATTTAGTTATAGGGTAACTTTATAAAAAATGTTTCAGTAAGTATTATGTTTTATTATATTCTCTGCATTGGTTAGGTTTCTAAGTTATTAAAAACATTAAATCGATTGTTTTTCGAATTTAAATTCGAAAAGCAGAAGTTAACTGTAGGATAGTAATCATATCTGTTTTAAGGTGGTTTCCCAAAAACAAAGTATAACATTCTTGGTCGATTAAGTCTACAGAAATGAATTCAATGTATTTACGGCAGTATACATAATATATCTATAGTACGATAGTATACATAATATATGTATATTTTTATTATTTACAATAACATTTTGTAAATTTCAATCTTAGTGAATTTTCCTCTATTTACATTATAAATAAACATACAATTTTATATATACAGACGGTGCAGTGCTGATTGATAAATCCTCTTTATCTAGTTACTAATTGATCCCACTTACATTACACCACTCTAAATCACTAATTCTGCACTTCGTATGATAAGTGTACATAGGTGACACTACTGGTAACGTAGAGACGCTACGAGGTGATAAAACGTTCCGTATACAGTGGACATTTGTTAATATTCGTAAATCATATTTTTTGCTAGCCTAAAATCTACGTCCACTTGTTTCTAATCACGGAACTGAGTCGTCGTCCCCACATAAGGTGGTATCATACAATAGTCCCTTGCAAATGCTGCGGGTCTGGTGTCGAAGTCGCAGTTGGTAGCGTTTCGCGCGTAGTCATGGATGAGGATGGTAAGGCAGCTGCTACTTCTTGATATTCACTAAACGGTATCATCGGGCCGGGAACACGGTCTGACGGGTTTTCTTCAGGTGGTGTCACCTCTAATCCGATACTACCATTCAGAGCAATTTTTATAGCGTTTTGTTGCCGTAGTTGCTGTTGGTGTTGCAACAGGGAATTAAAGTGGGAAATGCCAATTTCCTCAAGGCTACTCTTGCGTCGTTTTGTTCCGACACCGCTCAGACCCTGCCTCAATGAATTAGATCGACGCAATAATATATCATCAACGACCCTGAGTGAATTAGATCGTCCTCTAAAATCCGTGATAATTGTTGGGCTATCGGGTAGCGATAAAGAGTTTGCTTTAGTAGTTGACAGGGGAGGAGCGCGCGGTTGCGCGAAACTGGTTCCTATACCGGAGCCTCTTCTACTCGTAACCCCCTGAGCTTGTATCAACGCTTGTGAACAAAAACTTATATTCGATTTACGTCTACTGTTGTGACGTTCAAAAGTTTTTTGGGCTGAAAACGGCGACGGACGGACTAAATATCTGAAAAGAAAAAAAAAACTTATTACTAATGTTAAGTAGGTTCTTTATTGTAAAAAAGTTTATATCTTTTAAAAAAAGTAAGTATATGTAGAAATCAATGTTTGTTTTAAACGATATCATTTATTATCACCATGTCTACGCACATGATATCACCCTCTTGCAAATTAAGGTCACAACTCGGGTTTATTATAACGTAGGAAAGGCTATTTCTTTTCTCACTGACGTCGTCGTAGTCAATGCCAGTCAAATTAAGTGATTCCATCCGAGAACGAACCAAATTAGCTATTTCTGCTCTTTCGATTTGCTGTGCGTGATTATCTCGTGCTTCATCAGCTAAACTCGTAGAATACTGTAAACGAAATAACGATTTAATTTCTTGATTTTTTGTTGATTTGCTAAAGTTGTAAAGTAAAAATAAAAAAACCCACCAACAATAATGAACGAAATAACACCAAGTTCTGCTCAATAATATAAGTCAATAATTTTAACGCATATTAATTTAAATCAATCAACTCCCGTTGTGGTGTTTCAATTTTCATACATACATTTTTGTTGATGTCGGTGCGTAATGTACATGCATTAGTGGTTTGCATTATTTTTGTTCTATTATGGTATTTTGTCTACGTTCTATGTAGTTACAGGGATAATTGTAGTGCGCTAGTCAGAACGGTATTAACTATGCTAAATACTGATTCAGAAATGTTTACTAAAATATTTACTAATATTTTTTACCCATGTTGAGCTTTAATATGGGTGCCTCCTAGTGGCACAGTATTTTCAGTAATTTTAGACCACTTTATTATTTCGTAAATACGTACTCAGACACTGCATATAATTATTTCAATGAATTATAGAGGAGAAAATCGATTTAAAAACTCACTGATCACGAGAACTTTAGGATTTAAAACTAAGCAGCCATGTTTCTTTTGTTGAGGAGAGATCCATTATAAACGGATTTTGCAGAAATTAACAAAGGTTGCACGAGTGTTAGCGTTACGAAAATCAATTCTGGGGCGTTTGTAAAAAATGCTTTACACGGGAGAAACCGAGAAAGCACTCATTGATGCATTCTACTTTCATTGTTAAAGTGAGTGGAATGATAGAACGAGTAACACAAAATGCAAATAGATTGATCGAAGTGCTTATGCGTGACACTTGTATTTACAAAAAATATTTAAGCAATTTATATGAATAATTCTGGCAAAATATTGTGTATTCAAGATATCAACCATTTCTAGGTTATGGTTTTTTCTTATTATGGTAGCTCGTTAAAACTTTCAAATCTATTTTAATTAGTAATATTTAATATATCTTTATCATATACCTGTTTATTTATCTGGTTTTACTTAATCATATACCTATTTATTTATCTGGTTTTACTTTACATAGGTTTTGTGTGTGCGTTAAACAAGACGTTGACAAGAAAAAACCTCTGGTACCTAATGTTCACACTACTGTTTTGGGATGTCCGGTGATGTTGTTTAGTGCGCCTTGACGTCACACTACAACGGGTGACGTACTGAATTTCAACAGTTATGGTCCGAATTTCGAAAAAAATAGTCTCTATTTCGACGGAACATACGAGTACCTTCGACATAATACTGCTCTGAAATGTGACAATGATAATTGAATTTCGCTTTATAGTTTTAGGTAGAATAAAAACATAAATAATAATTTTTATTTAGGTTGTACACTGTTTTATAGATAACAGTTTTATAAAATTTTGATTCACATATTTTTTTTCTCATATTAAATTGCATAGAATAATCAATACGCAGAATAGTTACTTTGCAAAAATTAAATCATAGATTTTGGTTACTGCCGAGAATGTCGTTTTTATGCAAGACAATGCCCGCCCGCATACAGCTCACTATTAAAACACTATCCGCAAGCACTATCTGTGTTTGCCTATTTTGAAGAAGTCGGTATCATACACATGGAGTGGCCAGCACGCAGCCCCGACTTAAACCCCATTGAGCATGCATGGGGCGGACTGGGGCGCCGTATACGTCAGCAGAATCCGCCGCCAATCACGATTCGTGAAATGAAAGAAGCTCTAATAGAGGAATGGCAGAATATTTCGCAGCATCGCCTCAAAAACCTAATAGAAAGCTTGAATTCCATTTTTTTTGATGTCATTTAAGCACATTAAAATATTCTATAATTTAATTTAGTATTTATTTCATAAAGCTAGGTCAGGTACTTTTGAAGATATTGAAGATTTTCTAACCGACCCCTTTTCTTTGCGGTCCAGTGTATTATGTCGACAATTCTCAGTAGCAAAATGACGTTTCGTCAAGCGAAAATTGTATTTTTTTATGGTTTTTTTTTTCAGAGACTTAGACGGGTGATGGGTGTACAGCGGAACTCGAAAAAACTAAAGTAATTATTTCTTAATTGTATTTTGTGATGATGATATTTCTAAATGCATAGGAATTCCATCAACAATGATTTTGCCATTGTTCTTTATGTAAGAAAAAATGCGTTCACAGGTTGCATTCGACACCGGTATACATAACAAAAAATTACTAAAATTAGCGTATTTTTTTATTTCTTACTGTCATCACTGGTAGTAATTTACCCAACTTCCACCAAAATTGTTCATAAGAGGGGCGAGCCAGTACTTGAGGATTGCAACAAAGTACTTACTGTTCGATCAAGTTCTCACTGTTCGATCAAGTTCTCCGGGTTCTACATTATATATACTGGTAGTTGATGTGTACGCCCCCTTAGGTCTCTAGACGTACACACCTTGCAGAGTATTGGAATTGTGAATAGAAAACCAGTAGTCGGCTAAATGGAGTATATTTTACTTGTATAGTTTAACAAAAGATAATAATAAAACACAAATATACTTCTAAACACAATGTTGGCAGCTTAGGCATTTTGGTTCATTGACAAGCTCCAGTCAATGAATGTTTTTCACTTATTCTCTAATCAAAACATTCCTCATCTATCATACCAACCAGTCTGAATGAAACGATTGCAAACCTCATTCTAACACTCCTCAATCATTTCCATGATTCCATCGGACACATTCTCTGATTCATACTCCTTACGATCAATCATCTGATCAAAGATTTAACTCACTTTCACACAACGCCCATCTCTTTCCGGCAGAACTCATGTTTCCCTTTCAGAACTGCCTTAGTCAAGTGTCAGCCACCACATACTTAGTGCATATGTACCTTAGTGCAATTACACTCTCTCCAATAAAATCTCCGCCTCTCTAATAAAATGGTACCTTACATCAATATGCTTTGTTTGCTGATGGTATGTGCAATCGCCATTGCCGACTGACTATCTGTGTGAATAATTATAGGTAACTCCTCCTATACAGAGAGGTGTGAAACAGGGTGACCCGCTCTCTCCTAATCTATTCACATCCACCGTTGAACAAGTTTTTAAGACCTTATCTATGTCATGGGCAAGTAAAGGTATTGAAATCAGCAGCAAAAGATTAACTAATCTTAGATTCGCCGACGACATAGTTCTTTTTGCCTCAACTGCATGTGATTGTGAACTCGAGGAGATGCTTGAAGACCTAAACAGGGCGAGCCTTGAGGTTGGACTAGCGATGAATCGGTCTAAGACCAAAGTTATGACAACAGCACGAAACGTCGGGTCGAGGTCGATGGGCAAGATATACCTGCCTATGTCGATCAATATCTATATTTGGGCCAGTTAGTCTCATTCGAAAACAGGCAGGACAAGGAGATCGATCGCAGGATCCAAATCGCATGGTAAAACTACTGGTCCATGAAAACGCTGATGAAGGGAGTTCTTCCTCTATCGCTAAAGCGCAAAATACTCGACATGTGTATCTTGCCCGTCCTAACTTACGGTGCTCAGACGTGGTCACTGACTGAATCTCAAAAGTCCAGGCTCAAGGTTTGTCAAAGAGCGATGCAGCGCAGTATATTGGGCATAAAACTGTCAAATCTGGTCTGGAACACCATACTGCGAGCCAAAACGGGTGTAATAGATGTGGGCTACAAGGCTGCCAAACTAAAGTGGGAGAGGGCAGGGCACGTAAACCGCATGAGTTGATGGGCAAAAACTGTCACACAGTGGACTCCTGCAAATGGGTGAAGACGCCGGGGCAGGCCACGTAAAAGATGGTGTGACGACTTGAACGCCTTTGAAACGGAGTGGGCGGATATCACTATGGATCGGGGTAGGTGGAAGTGTATGGGGGAGACCTTTGCCCAGCAGTGGGACACAACAGGTTAACAAAAAAAAACTCCTCCTGACCCATAATCTTGAGAAATCGTCGTAAGAACACAGCTTCTTTTGCTGCTTCTGACAGGCTTCTGCCGTAGTTATGGCAACACTCCGTTGCCATATCTACGGCACTACTCGTCCGTTTATTGCTTTGCCAAGAAATAGCTCCATTTGCCATTCTAAAAACGAAACCTGAATATGACCTGCGGTCCAGAAGATCACTTGCATGATCTGCATCTGCAAAACCTTCAATTTTACATTCTTTATCTCTAAAATATCTGAGCTCTTAATGCCCTTAAGATATCTTAGATTCTTTTGGCAGCTATCCAATGAATCTCTTCAAAACATTTACAAAACTGATTCATATAGTTCACCGTGTGTGCAATGTCTGGTCTCGTACATACAGCGAGATACATGAGGGATCCAATCAATTCTCTAAATGGTATCCTCTCATCAGGATTTGAACTTTCTGGTTTCTTATAATGTTGACCAGGAACACCAGGAGTAGAGACTGTCCTAGTCTTCCATTTCGAATCTACGGAGAAGTTTCTCAATATATGCTGTCAAGAGAAACGAAATCTTTATTTTGTTTGTCATACCTAGAAACTGCTCCGCTCTCCCTAGATCCTTCATCAAAAACTTGGCCATGAGCAAATTTTTAACATTCTGCATTGCTTGTTGATTATTATAAAATATAAGAATATCATCGACATATACTGGAAGAATAATTCTATCTTGGCCTTTTGTTCTAGTGTTTCATATTATTATGGTTCGTTCTTGCACCGTTTGAAGTTAAGGCTCTCCAGCTCTGAATGTATCTTCAAATTCCAAGACCGTAGAGTGATTTTTTTAAAAGCCTTATATAATCCTCGTTGTCTTCTTCCCCAAAATAAGGCGGTTGCCTCATGTAAATAACTTTCTTCACATCTCCATTTAGGAATGCAGTTGTCACATCCATGTGATCAACTTTTAAGTTCAAATTAGCTGATAAAGCTAGCAGTTGTCTCAATGTACTACGCCTGATGACTGGTGCGAATGTCTCATCATAATCCACGCCCTTTCGTTGACTGAAGCCTCGTGCAACTAAGCGAGCTTTGTACCTTGTTTTATTTCCCGCCTCCTTTTTGATTCTAAGAATCCATTTAGAATCAATAAGAAATAGAAATATTTTTATTCGCAGTCCAAAAGTGACAAAATTTTTGCATGGCAATGATAACCTCACTAGGCATCGCCTGTATCGAGGCTATCAAGAAAAATAAAGAATTGCCTGATAGGACTATGCGTACTGATACATACAAGCCAAAAAACTAATACATGCTTATTAAGTAAAGTAGACTAATATTTGGTACATCATGGCATGTTATACCTTTATAAAATAAAATAAAGAAAGATAAAAATATACTTATATAGGTGGTGTGTGTGCGAAAGTGTATTAGTGTGGAAGTGTAGTGAGTGTGTGCGCGCGCGTGTGTGTGTGTGTGTGGATAATGCAAGTGCTAGTCCCTTTTATTTAACATATAGGTTTTAATAATTGTTCAATGTCATGATAATTAAGATCACTGATGTATTGATTAACTTTTTGCAGTGCAGCTCGAGCTGAATCTGTCTTAATATCACATTTTTTGAGAATTTTATTATAAATGTAAGGGAATCAATACATTTGAAAACGCTTCGCAAAAGAAGTGCGTACTGTTGGGATCTGGACACTAAAGACTTTCTTTGTAAGCATATCATTATAATCGTCGCAGACCAAAATGTTTTTATGAGTATTTATCACAGCATTTCTAATATACAGACGTCGTACGCTTAATAAATTGGCTTCTTTATATAGCAGTTCAGTGGGGTGTCTGATGGATTTCTTCAGCATTAACTTAAAAACCGACCTTTGGGCTCTTTCTAAAGCTATTAAGTGTGACACTGCGGCACCTCCCCATATATTTATGCAATACGTCAAAATCGACTGACCAAGTTATAGATAAATTGACCTCAAGAGATCTTTACTAGCCACATCCCTGATCTGCTTCATAGTGTAAATTAATTTCCTCATTCTCGCTGACAAGGCTGTAATATGCTCTTTAAATGTTAGTTTTTCATTTAAAATTAACCCAAGGTATTTCATTGAGCGAGTGCTCTCTATTTGGTTGCAATTACAAAAATATAAAACAACATCAACTGCATTTTGATCACATGAGTGAATCACGATGATAGAAATATTAGGCGGCAATGAAGCTGCAGTTTTGTGGAAACAGGTATTTCGTTTTATTGATATTCAAGGTTAATAAGTTATCGTTAAGCCATCTCATCACCATTGTCATACCACACTCAACATTTTGGGGACATTGATTCCAGTTGATGTCGTGAAATATTATTGCAGTATCATCCGCGTAACGCCGCGCAAAGGTAGGGACATAAGGTCATTCACGTATAGCAGAAACAGGGTAGGACCAAGAACACTACCTTGGGGAATACCAAAGCATAAGTCCCCTGCACTGCTAAGCCAAGAGTCCACTTTCAGATATTGTTGTCTTTCAGTCAGGTAGCTTCTAAACCAGTTCAATGCCATTCCTCTGATGCCAATGCTCTCCAGACGCTTCAATAGGATTGGAATCGACACAGTGTCAAAGTCTTTTGCGAGGTCAAGAAAAACGCCAACGCACGCATTTCCTTTAGCTAATTGTTGTACAATCTCATTTGTTAGCATATAAACTGTATCTTCAGTAGATCTTTTTTGCCGAAATCCAAACTGCTTATGCGAAAGGATCTGTTTCTTTTCAATGTACGCGATTAAACGTTTATTTACAACCCTTTCTAAGATTTTTGAAAGTACATTTAGTAAGGCTATCGGCCTATAATTATTGGGAGAACTGGTTTCACCGCCCTTGTGAATGGGAATTACAGTAGCTGTTTTCTAGTCTTTCGGAACTATTCCTGAAAATAAACTCAAATTTATGATCTCTGCGAGGGGCTCAGCAATGTACGTTTTTATGACTTTAAGTAGTTTAATTGAGATTCCGTCGGGACCTGGTGCGCTATCCGATTTGAAACTAGCAATTATAGCTTCAATTTCCATTTTATCTGCAGGTTCAAAAAAGAATGATGAAAGTGGAGATTTGGTAGTATTTACTTTTTGTGCTAATGTTAGTTGCGTGGCGTTTAGCTTGTTTAAAATCTCATTTACATAAGTTTGACCTATTGAAGCAAAGAAGTCATTACAAGAATTAACTGACTCCTGAGGACAACTTTTCAAAGTAGTAAGATTCCGAGTTTTTAGGTTTTATGGAACCTTTTCTATTCGAGATTGCATTAACTGTATCCCAAAGCGCTCGAGGATTGTTTTTATTTTGTTCTAGCAAATTTCGGTAGTATTCATTTCTGATTCTACGTAGTAGAGAGCAATAATAATTTCGATACCGACTATATACAATTGCTTTAATGTCACATGAAGGGTATTTTTTAGTTTCTAGGTTTAGTTTATTTTTAATGCGAGAGCATCTCAATGAACCTCGGGACATCCATGGTTTTAAAATGGTTGTAGAGCGCGTTACCGATGTGGGGATTGTGTTATATGAGATTCTTTTTATTATGCCTATAAAAGTCTCAGTTTGTACCAATACGTTTGATATATCATTCAGCTTAGACCAGTCAATAATACTTATTTCTTCTAATATAGAACTATAGTTTACACGGAGTCTCCATCTTGATAGTGGGGTTGGCCTTGTTATACACTTAGAGAAACCAGTGATGATCATGTCATGATCTGTTATATCTGATGCGCAGATTATAGTTTCCAGTTCAACATCTCCCATAAAAAATACATAATCAATACAAGAGCCATGTGTCGTTGGTTTATTTGTAGCTGGTCTTAACCCGAGTTCCGCCATCATGCAAAGATATGCCAAAGTATTACCACACTTATCATTGTTAATATTAATATTGACATCACCCGTAAAGATAGTACATGGCTTTAGATTAAGCGTGGGTATGACAGTTTGCAATGAGTCAATAAACGAATTAGATTTTCTAAATGATGGAGATCTATAAACACCTAGTATGGTAGCAATGTTAGGAATTTGTAGCACAATACAATTAACCTCATCAAGTGTAGGCTCAAGAACATGCGGCGACCAGACGTTTTTGACGTAAGCGACAACACCACCAGCTTTGTTGTAGTATTTCCTGGTGTGAAAGGAACTATATCCGCGAATTTGGGCAATTGTGATAATGTTGCTTACTCTTTGCTCAGGCTTCACGAGTACCCATGTACCATTTCGACGCAAAGCGTCCAACTCCACCTGGATTGCTTCTCCAAAATTTTGCATCAGTTCGCGATAGTGCCTCTTGCACCGTAACTGGATCTCTTTCCTCATAGTTTGATATGTGACATAATCAGGGAAAATAGTAGGTTTTCTTGCTCTAAATGGATATCTCCTCTCTACTTCAGCTTCTGTTTCCCTATTCTCTGGTTCGCTCTCAACTATATCTTGCTGCTCACCTTGATCATCATCCTCAAAAGATGTCCAGTGTTTATCCTCTTCTTCAACCGTTACAGGATTTACATCAACATGATTTCCATCATGCATGTCATCCATGGAGTTATCTCTTCCAGTTGAATGGTTGTACTCTGTGGCTTTGGTTCTTGTCGTATAATATGTGGTGTTATATTACTATGTTCAGTAATCTTTTGAAATATCTGGTCTTCAAAAAACGCTACATCTCTAGCTCTGTGAAGCTCGCCATTAATATGGTTAATTCATCTATACCCTGTTGACTCTTCACAGTAGCCGACGAACACCAATTCCTTGCTCTTCGGATCAAACTTCGTCCTTTTTGCATCCGGAATGTGTACCAATGCCCTGCAACCAAACACTTTTAGGTGACCCAAGATCAATTTTGCGACCAGTCCACGCCTCTTCAGGCGTCATTTACTGCAATAGTGCTCCTATTCTTTAAATAGACTGCAGTATTCACGGCCTCAGCCCAATAGCTAATGGGAAGTCCTGCCTCTTGCAGCATTGCCCGTGCTTTTTCAGTTAGCGTCCTATTAGCCCATTCGGCAAACCCATTTTGCTGCGGTGAATACGTTATAGAATGTTGACGATTTATACCATGTTCTTCAAAAACTTATCAACTTTCTTATTTACAAACTCGCCACCATTGACAGTCCTCAGTACCTTTTCCCAGTTTGCGTTTCGGCTAAGAACTTAACCTCTTTTATTTAAGGCTTAAACTCTTTTATTTTATCAAAAACCTCGCTTTTGTTTTTGGGAAAGTATACGAAAGTTTTACGTGACTTGTCATCAATGAACGTTAAGAAATACATATATATACATACATCAGAATGTACCAATTTTAAAATCTGTTTAGCCCTAGTAGCCTTGTTGTTCAAATGACTCTCTAACTTGCTTAGCTAAGCATCAAGCTACACACTCAAGTTTACTATTACGTTTTGGAAAACTTACCCCTGTTGCCATTTTGTTACTCAACAGTGACAGATTGTGCATACCCAGACGCGCCAGCCTCTTGTGCCATAACTCTACATCGTCACCTGCTGAATATGTAAAGACACTTGCCTGTGAAGAATAAAGTTTATAAATTCCTCGCTCTCTCTGTCCTTCCAAAACTGGTGTACCATCAACTTTACAATCACTCGAGTTGTAAATTTTACACCCTTTATTAGTAAACACAGCTATTTTATTTTTATTAGTAATTTTACTAATACTCAAAAGGTTAGTTGAGAGATCAGGGACATACATGACATCACCTACCGTAATATCAAGCATCTCGCTAGCTATCGTTCCATATCCATCACCATAAACCTTACTACCATTCGCGACAGAAACCTCAATCTTACGATCAATTGGCTGCTTACCTTGTCATACCAGGATACTGAGAATTTGCTTAAAATTACAGCCTAAAACTTGATCAATACGTGTATATACACACACACACACACACACGACATACAATATAATACACAACATACAATAGTGCTACACTCAATTCAGCATCCATATACATTTATAAAATAAGTTTATTTAGTTAATTAACTATTTTAGTACCAACATTAAGAATAATAATTTTAGTTTTGTTAAAATATTCTAATATCTGCTAATAATTTGCTAGAGTAAAATAATTATTGGGCCATCAGGAAAAGAAATAACTTTTCATAAAATCTGGATATATGTTCTGACTGACTAAACTACTGGAATTGTACCAGGTCCCCACGAGACAGGTGTTACCTAGTGTGGAGACCAAAGGAATATGTTTCACGTTTATGCACTAAAACAGTACATAGGCAATTAATTATTGTAATTTTAGAAAATAAGCAATGTAATTGGAGAAATAAAATAAATATTATTATTATTAACTTTGACAAAATCATGCATCCAATCCTTTCTGCAACTCGTATGTTCCGATGCTCCGGAATCTAAAATCCAAGAATAGTCTTGAGAAGTCTTCTCTCCACACGTAGTAGCAACACCAAGTGCCAAATTAGCCTTCTTGTTATGCCTTGGGTTATTTGGCCACTCAAAAGCTTTGTGTGGCCCTTCACATATGAAGCATTTTACAGGTTTCTCTGAATTTTTCTCTTTGTTCCTCTGAACAAACTTCTTGTGATTCTTCGGTTTTACTACAAGTTCAGAACTCTCTGGATTTGAAGCGCTCGTGCTTACACATGATTTATTCTTATTCTTTATTGCACACAATAATATTACACATTATAAAATAAAGAACATTGAGTTTTCTGACAGCTAACCTTTGAGTGATGGAGAATTTGGAGAAAACTTTTAAATACTGTTGAGGATACAAACAAGAGTACAACAAATTACTACATACAAAATTACAAAGTAAATTATGTAATAAATATTATATATAATACAATAACAAACATACACATATAATATACAACAAAATTAAATATGTACATATAATGTTATATTTGATACTAGCTGACCCGCGCAGCTCCGCCAGCGCTTTTAATGTTATTTTCCTTAACTGTTTTCATGGATTTTCTTAATATTTATATTTTGAACCGCCTAAAATTATAATGGCCAAAAAGAGTTCCAGAAGAACAGTTTGCTAAATATTTTGTATTTGGCATAAGCTAGCGTTGGTTAAGCAATGTCAAGCAAGGCCAATCCATGGATAGCCGACGTCCGGATTTTCTTGAACATTTGAACTAAGCTTCCCTGTGCTTCGGAGCGCGCGAAAAAAGACAGTTCCGGATGTTCTAGAAAGTAGTCATTACCTTCGGAGTCGCCCTGAGTACGGCGACGACACCGAGGAGGACGGGGGCGGGATTGCGAACCCTGTTCACGTGAGCACCGTGTCTGGTTCCCGGGAGGCTATAATGCGTCCCCCGGCGGCAGGCTAAAAGGCAAGGCACTGAGGGGCTCCTGGCGCAGTTCCCATCGGAGAGCCCGGGGGTCCCCTCTCATGTGCCGATGCGACAGCTACGGGTGTTTTAGTAGGTAAGATTCCCTCAAACTCCGGTTGAGCCCCACAGCTTCCGGGGACCTATTGAAGGTCCCGCGAAAAAAAAAGACAGTAGTCGTTATGCAGTCAGAGGGCCTAAAGGCAGCTTCAATAACTCTACTGACACCAGCTTGGCCACTAATCAAAAGACAAAATATTTAAAAAAAAAACATTACATGCACGTACAATTAGTTTTGTAGTATTCATTTATAACTATTACGATAATAATACCGTTTAGTTGAATTATTCGTAAACTGTATGTCCAACTAACCTCAGACACCTTGTTTGTATGAATCTTTCGAAGATACCCCGAGTCAAAAAAAAAAATCCTACTTCACTGTCCGCCCGTGACCATGGGTGCTGCAAAGCATTCGAAACGTGTCGGGAGATTAAAAGCATCTCTCATCTCAAAGCATCTGATTTAAGGCATCTCTGAGATGAATGTAGTCATCAGCCCTCAGTCTTTGTTGATTCCGAGAAATATAATTTGATCTTTCCGATATCATTTTCGCCATCTTGTCAACACAATATTGACTAAATAAGTCTCTGTAATAATGTAACGGATTAAAAGAGTTAGTTCTAAACATTAATCGAAATGCATAAAATTGCATGCACGAAGCAGTTTTATTACGCTCAGAACCCTGCTGAGGGATAGTCAAATAATAACCGTCTTCTCCTGTCACAAACATTGTAGGATACTGTAGTGGATCATAGGACCGATGTAGCTCAGAAACTCTTTTGAGCTGTCCGTCTCTACCGTGTAAGACTATATACCTGGGACCTTTGTCTTCATCGACCAAGAGAACGGCTACCTCGATTACAGTAGGAGCATTATATCTGCCTCTGTGTGCTGTCTGTGGAGTGCGATCTGAATGAATAATTAACTTTAAATTATCTGAGGAGTTGAGTTCTAAGTTTTGATTAAAACTTCGTATAATATACACGTTATGATTATTCAGAGCGGTCTGTAATTCACGAATTAAATCCATTTTTAAGGTTGGTGCGATGCTTGATCGCAACGATAACTGGTCTGCATCCGAAATAAAATATATTTGCAAGAACTGTGGGTTTTGGTCTGATGGTGGTAAAAGGCTACCAATGAGATGATACACCTGTCCTTCAATTTTAAAAGTGGGCATAAAATTACCTTCCCTGATTTCTTTTGCACCAAAAGAAGTCATTTGAAAAAGACTATTGTATTTACGTATACTTATTTGTTAAAAAATGACCAGATAATGGATGGTTATTAGTTAAAGATTTGTTATTGGTTGTGGCTCCTGAAGGTTAGGAAGACAAACTTTACCTGAAGCACAGCACATGCCATTAGGTTCGTCCGCCCATTTTTTGGCAGAGCAGTTAGAGCAGATCTTATTCATGACTCCGATTTGGACGGATGCTTGTTGTGCATAATCAACCTGCGGATCATATCTGAAAGCCAGTCTGTTGCTGCTAGCTAAAATTCGATTGCGAACTCTATTTGTGGACAACTGCTGTCTCTCTGCCTGAGCTCTAAGTCGCTGCAAACGCTCGACACTCGACTCTCTTTCGCGCAACTGAGAGGTCCTTATATTTTGTTCATGAAGACGTTGGGAACGCTCCAGCCTCGACTCTCGTGCACGTAACTCAGAGGTTCTCAGATTTTGTTGTGCAAGGCGTTGCGAACGTTCGACACTCGACTCTCGTGCGCGTACCTGAGAGTTTCTCTGATTTTGTTCAGCAAGGCGTTGTGAATGTTCAGGTGAAGATTCTCCCATACGACGTATTCTTGCTGCCCGTGCTTGAGAACTATGTTTAGAAAGTTGAGACCTGGCTCTCTTAGGCATTTTCAAATGTTTAAGAAAATGCTAATAGCGTGTAATATTCTAGCTCTGAAAAGAACTGTTGTTTGGCCCTGAAAAGAACTGTTGGTTAGCCCTGAGAAGAACTCTTGGTTAACCCTGAAAAAAATTGTTGGTTAGCCCTGAAAAGAACTGTTGATTAGCTCTGAGAAGTACTGTTGTTTAGCTCTGAGAAGAACTTTTGCGTAGGTGTAGTTTTAAGAAAGAAATCTAAAAAATATTGCACGAAGACTTCGCGCACGATCGCTGCGTAGGGAGCCGACCTCGCGTTTGATTGAGCAGCGCGGTACCTTACTCATAGATCTTGGTGACGCTCACTTCGCAACGGGCCGTGCAGCAGAAATTGTAATATTTTAATTTCGCCATAACTTAAAACCAAATATCCAATTTTAATCATTCACAGACCAAATATTATCTACATAAACTGTACTTAATGATGAAATAATTTATTTTGATAAGGATTAATAGCATGAGTAAAATAAATGCGATTAAATGTAGTCCAAACAAAATTCAAGATTTTTTAATAAAAAAATGGTTGTTGGGCCCGACATAGATAGTGTGCCGCGGACTTTTTTGTAGATGTTTATAAGATCTACAATTAATTATAACATTTTATGGTTCTATCTTTTATAGTTTAGGCAGCGTACGCAAAATGAGTAACTTTTCTGGTTGATTTTTTACACCTTGTGTCTGAACAAACCCAAATATCTTATGGAACCCTATTTTTTCCAAAATAAAATTTAGCCTATGTTACTCTTGGATAATGTAGCTTTCGAATGATGAAAGAATTTTTAAAAACGGCCAGTAGATTTTGAGCCTATTCATTACAACCAAACAAACAAAGTTTTCCTCTTTATAATATTAGTGTAGATTAAATATATATTTATATAAATAAATACATGGATAAATACATAGGTAATACATATATGTTAACTGCTTCATTGATTTGAATACATCCGACGATGTGCTCTCACGTATAGTATGAGGAAGAGAATTCCAAAGACGTACTGCCTGCATAGTAAATGATCCATCATAGCGACTTGTGCTATGATTAAAAAAACTTAGAAGTAAAGAGGAGACTGAACGAGAGGGTTTGTCTCTGGGGGCGAGATATTCAAAGCGTTTCCGAAGATTTATCACCATCAAGTTGTAACAGTTTTGTTTTTATGTCGTCTGTCGTCAACGCAATATTAGTATTCTCAAGCGCTAATCTCATTGGTGCATACTCCTCCGGTAGACCTTGTATCATTAACGCTGCCAGCAGCTCAACATCTATCTGTTCTCGAAAATCTGATAGCTGATGTGAGACTCTCATGAGTTCGGTTACGTACTCTGTTATACTACTAAAATTAATTGACTTAAGGCTCACCAGCCTTGACAGAAGTCTACATCTGTTGTTGATGCCTTTATCCTCATAAGCTGTCTTCAAATTGTTCCACGTCTCATATGCTGTCTTTTTTTTACACACATGTACCTTGCATTGATTTTCAATTAAAAGGCAAATCTATGTGTGTGAGTGCTTTTTGATCTCCAAGCTTTGTAACAGCATCCTCTTTTGTGGGGGGACTCTCGACATATTGCCATAGATCATGGACCAATATACACTCGACGTCGAATTTCCAAGTATCAAAATTGCTACTCCCTTGCAATTTCTCAATGGATGGAAGTCCAGATCCCGCACTCGACGTGGCTGATGTGCTGATCTTTGTTGCATACTAGTAAATAAAATATATATTTCCACTCTACCTTTTTCTCTAGTATATCCTGCTCTCTCTAGTGCAGCTGCCGTACTACATTTAATTTATCTGCGGTACCATAACCTGATGTGTACGCCCCCTTATGTAGGTCTCTAGACGTACACACCTTGCAGAGTAGTGGAATAATTGGTTGTGAATAGAAAACCAGTAGTCGGCTAAATGGAGTATATTGTACTTGTATAATTTAACAAAAGATAATATTAAAACACAAATATACTTCTAAACATAATGATGACAGCTTAGGCATTTTGGTTCGTTGACAAGCTCCAGTCAATGAATGTTTTTCACTTATTCTCTAATCAAAACATTCCTCATCTATCATACCAGCCAGTCAGAATGAAACGATTGCAAACCTCATTCTAACAATAGTCGCCTTGAAAAATTGGCAATATATAGTAACAGTAAAGTTCATTTACATCACTGGTGAATCATACAAAAAATCTGATGATGCAATGCGATCAGTTAAGTTGATCTTGAGAGAAAAATTGTAACTCCATTGCTCATGTTATTCACCAACACAAGCATAAAGCGATAGCCACTTAATGTCATAATGTAGTATATAGTCTGTATATAGACTGACATGGAAAATCATATTTTCCATGTCAGTGAAATATTTTGGCAGTCGACAAAACACTTCTTTTACAAGTTACTTGTTATTAAATTTCGTGGCAGGATTTAGCATGCATGGCTGACACGTAACACTGTAGATTGAGATACACGTTTACAAAAAATATAATTTTGAGATATCCTTTTCAAATCCTGGACCTAAAACGTATATACGTTATCTGCCGCTTTTGTTTTGTTGCAGGAGATTTCGTTCGCAATATCCGAGTGGGGAAAACATTTTACTAGAGCTTCGCTAAGATGGTCCATAGCGCTAAAAAGGTAGTTGTGTTATGAAAACCTAACTGCATATACGCAGATCAGCTTTCTTTTGTTTGTTCTTTCAGTGGTGAGTTATTGTAAAAAGTATCTATCAACCTGAAACCAAAATATTTGCCTTTTATTTTGGCTTGACGTTACGGTCGGGTTGCACCCGCCGTGGTCAAAAGCAGACTACTTCTGCTAGTAGTCTACTTGTCACCACGGCTGACAACCTGATATAAAATAATCTGAAAAAACCTGATATAAAATAATCTGAAAAAGTCTAAAAGTAGGTATCTATTGCTTGAGAACGGGCTTATAAAAACTCGGGTGGGAACCATTCCTGTTGCATTGCAAGCAGCTATTGTGGCAGCAGGCAGGGGGTGTGTAAGCAGGTATTGTTGTGATACCCATTTAAAATATCTCGACGTTTCTTCTTTAATCCTATCATAATGTCAATTGATATTTAAGAATTATTTAAAAATAGGGTTACCTTAGACTACCCTTTAAATATTTTTATTTTATGTGGATGTGGATTTATGTTTTTCGGTATTTGCGTGTTGTTTAATCGACGCTAATCGACTGAGTATTTTCGCATTACCTGCCTTGTAAAAACCTTCCAGCTTTTACTTAAAGGAAACTTCAGCGGCGGTCCTACCCGCCACGGATTATAGGACCATGCCCATATTAGTATGGAGCTGAAAGTCAGCAATGCCATGCAATGCCCAAATTGCAGCTGTATGTCCATATGATAACTTTTTAACAGTATTTATATGATATCTAGATTTAATGTCATATAAAGCACCGGTTCAAAAGATATTGGACATTAAACATGATAACTTCCTACTGGTTTTTTATACATTTTATCGTTTACAGACAGCATTGCTATTAGTTTTTCACTCGGAACTTCATGATCATCACATAAGCTAAGCCAGATCTTCTTCTTCTTTTATATACTTATCTGTATGTTATCAGATAAACATGTAACCCACATGCCTCTGTATTCGTTGAACGCGTAACCCGCAGTTCAGGCAACGAACCATTTTGTATCACAGACGAAAAGTCCCAATCACAAAACACAGTCAAGTCCTTATTAGAAAAAAACCGAAGTCACCGAATATAACGACACTATCAATATCCATAAAACGAAGCCAAGGTAGATTTTTTATCGAACAGAAGAGCAAAATCGGAGAACACACAAAAACAGCGGCAGACGTCATCCCATCTAAGTTTCACCCCCCTGTGCAGGCAGAGTGAAAGAATGAGTGACAGTCATTTTAGTTTTTTGGTATGTTTTTGACTTGGAGCTAAGTCTTATGAGCCATTGACAGGCCCGTTGGTCTAGTGGTCAGACACCCTGCCTGCTAACCGATGGGTCGTGGGTTCGATTCCCGCCAAGTGTCTGGGTGTTGTTTATCTATTTAAGTATGTATTTACAAAAAAATATATATATAAGTATTAGTATCAGTTGTCTGGTTTCCATAGTACAGGCTCTGCCTAGTTTGGGATCGGATAACCGTGTGTGGATTGTCCCAAGATATTATTATTATTATTTATTACTTCATTAGGTTTTTGCTTGAATTATATTTGTTTATTTGAAGCCTAGATATACCTAGACACTACCACAAAGTACTTTTTTACTTTTGAGTGTCAGGAGACATCATTTAGATCTTTATTCAACTCGTTGATGATTCAAGTGTAAAATAATAATCGATATTGGAATCGATTACTTAGATCAATTGATCAACAAAAAACGATACCTTTTTCGAAGATTTTATTTATCATGCCAATTATTTAGCCCCGAACTAAACAAAGCTAAATTATAAGATTTTATAACTTAAGAGACTGTCAATGAGGGATAGGTGAACAAACAAATAGTCCCAAAATGGCGTTGGTAAGAAACTAGTCTGTCTCTGGCTTTTGATAACAAAAATGAATGCTTAACTGGGCCATGTTTTTTTCATCTGATGAAAGCGGGGACCAGCAAATAATTAACAAACGGTAGATACAACCTTAAAAAGAAGACTCTTACAGGCGGACCAACGAAGGTTAGTCCACCCGTAAGGCACCACGGATTATGCTAATATTTTAAAGGGGCCTATTTGATTTTTCAAACTTGTTTCCAATAATAGGTATGGCAAAAACGTTTGAACGCACTGAAGTTCTCCTTAGTCGCCACAAGGTCCATGTAATATACGACTCCAGATGTCACAACCAAACTGTCTAGCATAAGGCTACGCTCATGTTGCCAGAGACTGCACTCCCAAAGTATATGATGGGCAGATTATTCGTACTCATTATTTACCGTAGAACACTGACAGAGAGGCGAAATGTTTTAGCTTATAAAATATTGTTTGCTTATGGAATATTTTTCTTAGGTAAACTCATCAAATGTGAAGACTGAAGATTTGGCAGCACAAGATGATGACTACATGGACAGTGATTATAATTTGGCTCCAAAAAATGGGGCAGATTCTGATGAATTAGGTAGTTTAGTTCTTCTACTTTTAATTGTTTAATAAATATTAAATTCATAAAAGGTAACGAAAAGTACCCATATTTATACATTGTCCCCATGATATTAGCTGGTATGTTATTTTTACTAGACTTGTGTAGTGCACGTACTAAGTACTAAAATGAATTAATTCCCGACCCTGACTAGAACGAACTTTTCCTTTTCCTTTTTAGTTCATCATTATTTTAGTAATTCCTCTTTCGCGATGTATTCGCTGGTTCTTTACTAACTGGCCAGCTATTCCTATTCATTTTTAGTACATCATTCATCTCGATTCGTTTAGTACTTCGCCTTTCGCTCGTGATGTATCTATTCGTAGTCTCTGGTTATGTACGCACTGGTAGTCCGGTCAGTCTCTCGCTGACATACACAGAACGGGACTGAACGAGCGGGAATGATAATGTACTAAAAGTACTAAAAGAGCGAATTAGTATATTTGTAAGATTGTACTAGGTGATTGTACTGGTAACGCTTCTTCTTGAAACAATTTACGGCGTGCCGTCCCTATCGTAGCCTTGTCAGCCCACACAGGGGCACCGTAGCACATACAGCCCAGATAAGTGCCTAAGTATATAATTTTCAACGTGTTGAACGAAAGTCCCCAAGTCGATGTCGATATTCTTGTAAGGGCATAGAAGTTACGTTTGGCTTTTTCTCCAACGGTTCTTATATGCTCAATAAATGAGAAGTTACGTTCCAATACTAAACCAAGGTAACAGACTGAGTTTTTCTTTTTGACAGTCGTGCCGTTGAACTTTATCCTAGTCTAGCGATTTCGCGAGCCGATACAATAGCGGCACTTGATCGAGAATAAACAAACAATAGGCGGGGTCAGTGAACCGAGAGCGAGCGAGCGGTAGGTACATACATAAGTACTTGCGAATTGGAGGGAACAACTTTCTATTGAGAATTCGAGATCTTTCTACACGGATCGATAGTAGACCTATAGACTAACAATGCATTTTGAGATCATTGCAATTAAGTAATAATTCACGGAGTAATTAACATTTTTATCTCCCGGTCGTAACAATACTTTATCTGGGCATTTCTGGGGCACAGATGGGCATGGTACTTTAACTACGTGCGAGTCAAACGACAAAATTCTGTGTATCTCGGGTTAATATAGCGCAATTTCACATTCATTGAGCATATTAAAACTCGAAGAAAAAGCTCTTACCAGAATATCGACTTCGACTTGGGGACTTTCGTTCAATACATTAAAGATTATATCGATGGCTGCATCGAATAAACGTGCAAGAGCTCTTGCAAGATTTTTTTTTTCGATTTTGCGGTTTCTTAGCCCATCCTCCCCCTTAATTTTTTTCATAAATTTTTGTCCATAAATACGTCTGCAATCGTACTTGATTCCTTTTTTCCACGGAAATAATATATTTATTTGTTACAAGAATATATATATATATGTGACTATCGCACGTTTAATGCTTTCTCGAATACACAAGCATAAACATGTATAATTAACAAAACCTTTGTCATTGTTAGTTATCTATTCAATTTTGGTAATAGACGTTTGCTTGCACGTTTATTCATGTTTTTTTTTGTTGCTTTTATGATTAATGTAAAGAAGTAACTTTGTATAAAATTTTGTATTATTTCTTACTATAATGGATATGTTTCGTAAATTATATTTATCAATCAATCACTAGTATTCTTTGATTCGTAATCTTCGTAATTTATGGAATTAATCAGTAATTATGACGTTCATCGAGTACGGCGGTGACTCTAGGACGACGGTGAGTTTGCGACCCCCATCCCCTGAGAACCTTGACAGGTTTTCGGGGGGCTATAACTCGCTCCCCGGCGGTGACTTCAAAGGCAAGGCACAGACGGGCAGATCTCAACGGAGAACCCAGGTTCCCCTCTCATGTGCCGATGGCCGACAGCCGTAGGGGTGGGGTTTCAGTGAGTAAGAATATTTTATATACTGGCTGACCCCGCACACTGTCCCGGTGACCTTTTGAACGAACGAAAAAGGGTGGCTCGAGTTTCATGTCACAAAAGCAGGTGTTGGAGTAGATCAAGGAGAGCGATCCCTTTTAATTGGTGATGCGCAACGCAGGAGGAAGCCCGGGCGCAGAAGGCAGGCCAATGCCGACCTTATGCCCCCGTAACGAAGAAGCGCAGACAGCAGGAACGGGGGAACTGCTGCCTGTGAACCACGATAGTTTGCTCTAGCGGCATATGGCCTGGTAAAGTGTCCTGGCACGCCACCTGATGAGATTCTGAGGGCCTATTACAGCGGCAAGCAGGTCCGTGGGCTTTATACCCATTGACGATGATGAGACTGGAAATAGGGCAAAGGTACGTTCCCGGGGTCCGTCAATACAGGGGAGTTTGGACACCGTAGGGTTTAAGTCAATAGGTGTCGTACAAAACCCACTCCTGTGGTGCCCACCATAAGGATTTCCCCTCGTTAAAAAGCGATAGCTTGAGTTGAATCAAGCTAAGGCCTTGGCTCACCCTAGGGTGAAGTTCAAAGTAGCGTCTTGCGGTGTACATACCAATACTTGCGTAGAATTGATGAGGCTAAGAATTTTGTAGTATATCATGAAAATTAAAAACGTTTATGCATTGCAGTCCAATAGGTGGACAAGGCGTCTTATGGAGTGGAGGCCCCGTTCGAACAGAAGATTCCGTAATCTTCTGTTCGCACGTGGCCTTCACTCACCCCGTGGTCGGCCACCTAAATATTGGTTGGACGATATCAGAGGATACGCAGGCCCAGACTAAATCAGAAGGGCACAAGATCCCCGGAACTGGACGGAAATGGAGGAGGCCTATGTCTAGAAATGGACGACCGACACAGGCTGAAGAATTAGATGTATACTTAGGACAAACTATCCAGTTAGGTCGGTCCAACTTTGACAAAGCGGTCGCCCTGAGAATCCAACTCGGATGTGTAGCGTTCAGGAAACTACACGAAATCTCGTCCGAAATACCACAGTGACTGAACACGTAGGTTTTTAACCACTGTGGGTGTTGCCAGTGATGACAAATGGTAATGAGACGTGGTCCCTAACTGATGGCCTTTGAGAGAAGCTCAAAGTCACACAACCAGCTATGGAGAGAGCTATGGTCGGAGTTTCTTTGCGTGACAAAATCCGTAATGAGGAGATTCGCCGAAGTACCAAGGTCACCGGCATAGCTCTTAGAATTTGCAAATTGAAGTGGCAATGGGCAGGCCACATCGCTCCGCTCAGAGAACCGTTAACCATTGGGGAAGAAAGGTTCTCGAGTGGCAACCACGAACCGGAAGACGCAACGTAGGTAGGCCTCTCACTAAATGGGAAGATGACATTATGCGCGTTGCGGGCAACCAATGGATGCAAACATCTAATTGTAGTTCATTGTTGCGTTTGAAGGGAGAGGACTATGTTCAGCAGTGGACGTCTTCCGGCTGGTGATGATGAAAACCTTTTACGAAAGCAACCTTTTCAAAATACAATGCATTAGTATTATATGCATTACAAAATCGGAAAAGCTAACTTATTGACACTACTAAATGCATCTCATCATTACCGTTATCAAGTCACTGAACTTTTTTCTTATACAAGAGTGCCAAAAGTTGTAGCCGGAATTAAAAGAAGCGTATTTTGTCTAGAATAATAGTATCACATTACATTGTGTTTATTAAATTGTTATAAATTAACACGAATAATCGTGTAATGATCGATAACAATTAGCTGAATACTCTGATTTTACACGAGTAATAATATTGAATGGTTTTTCAGGATTTTCTTGAAAATGAATCAAGATTTCTTAAAAGTAATTATAACAGTCTAAAGATATTTTTTTTACCTTTAATTTTGTTATACATTGTATAGACCTTCTTACAAAGAAACCCGTGATATTAAGGTTTAAAGGTTTTTATGCTTCCTGAAAAGTTGGTGTTTTTAACTTGCACGTTTATTCGATGCAGCCATCGATATATGAACCCACTTACCTGGGTTGTATTTGTTTGTTTGTATAGACCCTGAGGGTAATCAACCGCGGTACGTGGGATTCTTACCCACTAAACGGCCCGCAGCTGTCCAATCGGCACATAAGAGCTGTGCTTTCCGGTGGGATCTGCATCAGGTGCCTTGCATTTCAACCCGCTGGCGAAGGACGCATTATATCCCAGAGTTTTACCCCATATTATATGGAATTACATATACATTGAACGAAAATTCTCTAGTACTTCATTGTTAAGTATCTCTTTATGTTTAGCCTACGTAAGCCATGTTAATTTTTTTTCGACGTCACGGTTGTAAAAATTTTTATTTCAACTTTCATAAAACTTACTTAGGTTTTTTGTATACATAAACCTTCAGTGAAAAATTATCTAACCGATGGTGAAAACCGCTTAAAAATTCGTTGCGTGGTTTAGAAGGAGTTAACAGATCTTTATATTATACTATGTAAAGATTTTATTAGTTTATGTACCTACACACAGAAATAGTGTAATAGAAGAGAAGTCTTAGGATATTCCATCCATAACCCGGTAATTGGAATTACTAAACAATGTCACCGATAGAAATACGTATAATGACCAATCATGAATTGTTTGGTACTGCTTAGGACCTTATTTGCGGATCTTCCAGTTTGGTTGGATCTTTTCGTAGTCCCGTGTCTCTGGTTATGTTTATCATTGTTTACATTTCCTTTTCACTAGGCATATACGGCGCACTAGTAGATACAATGTCTTGTCTACATAGACTCATATTATATATTATATTGTGATCATAGACTTTGTCTACAGAACAATGTTCTGTAGACAGTCTATGATCCGTTATAATTTGCGTATTGTAATTTTTCGGGGTCAAATCAGGTGTGAATTTATATTCTTTTTTTGCAACGTGATGTTTTTAACTTCACGTTTTATTGTTTTAAGCCATACGTCACTATTTTAACCTACTTCAAAAAAGGAGGAGGTTCTCAATTCGACTGTATTTATATTTTTTCAACACACTTGCTCGTAAAGTGAGTCGCTTTTAAGGCCATAAACCGAACTTTAATCAAACGCGTGCGTAATAATGACTAGTGTGTAATAGAATTATCCCTACAAAGTTAAATTAGACCCTTACTGCGTAATATGCTAGTAAACAGAGCATGCTTAATTTAACCGGGGAATACAGTTTTTTTTTAAGTAAAACAACGGGTTTTGCTGTATATTTATTTACTCACAATGCATAGAGCGCGTGAAAAAAAAGCGCGCCAGGTTCGATATTTGTTATATTTTGTTTTTATTACAATTTGTCGCTGTGTGGTAAATTATTTAGATTCTTCCTCGCAAGTGTCTTGAAAAACGTCGTCTGAAACTCATGAGCTCTGCTCATTACACACTCGGCTGAATTACGCCCTCGTCTGCGGCTCGGGCTGCTACCCACAGCACAGCAGTTTTAGCAACATAACTCACTTGTATCATAATACACACATCAAAAGTGTCTAGGGATCAAGCATTTTTAAGCGGATTTCTTGAGATTGAGATGTGGCTTTGTAATAAATTTATGATTTTATAAATTTATATGGATCCTTTTTGGTGCATTTCATAATTTGAATCAGGAACTGTGAATCAAATTCGAGTAATAGATGAAAATCAGCTGTCAATATTTTCCCTATAAAAACATACAACGCATTGAAGACATTATTAGTGCTACTGTTTCCCTACTACTGATTAAAACCAACGTTATTATGGAGCGGCGACGTCATTTAAGCAGGGAAGAAATGCTCAGAGCCGTGGGAATGATAGAAGCTGGTTCCCGGCAACGTACTGTGGCTTTAGCTCTGAATACAAGTCAGAGTGTTATCAGTCGACTTTGGACACGTTACCGAAGCACTGGTACCGTGGCTGAGCGCCATGGAGGACGGTATCGCTGCACCACACGGAGACAAGACCGATATATTCAAATCTTAACTCGAAGAGCTCCAACAATAACTGCCATGATGTTAGCCGTGAGGCTTCATCACTCTTCAGGGAACTTAATTAGCGACCAAACAGTCAGAAACCGCTTGCATGAAGTGAACCTTCATTCCCGAAGACCGCTACGGGTACCACCTATAGCAATGCACAATCGTAGGATTCGATATCAATGGGCTCTTGAACACAGAAATTGGGCAGAAGAACAATGGCGTTTCGTGTGCTTTTCTGATGAGTCTCGTTTTGGTATGAGACCGGATACAAGACGTATACGACACTGGAGAACCCCTGGACGCCAACAGCGATTAAAATCCTGCCAGGAAGTCCATCCTTATAGTGGTGGAACCATCATGGTATGGGCGGGTATTTGGATCGGCGGAAGAACTGAGTTGATTTGGATCAGAGGCAACCTCAACGCTCAAATTTATGCTGAGACGATTGTATCAGACGTCATCGTTCCTCTACAAGTGCAAATCGGTCCCTTATTTCAGTTAATGCATGATAATGCACGACCGCACACCGCAAGAGTTGTAAGACAGACTCTCGCCGCAGCTAACATCAATGTTTTGCAATAACCTGGCCTGCTCAGTCGCCAGACTTGAACCCGATTGAGCATGCATGGGATATGCTACAGAGAAGAGCTCTGCCGAATATGGAGGGTATCCAGTCGCAAGAAGACCTTTTTTTGTTGTTGCAACGAACATGGGCGGCCATTCCACAGCGTGATTTGGATGAACTCATTTTGAGTATGCCAAACCGATGTTCTTGTGTTGTTAGTGTTCGCGGTAGAAACACGGATTATTAATTGTTTAAGTTACCCAATAAAATTTTAAAGAAAACTGTTATTTCAGTCTTTTTTTCGAACTTTTGTGTTAGTGGTTCAAATGTCAAAAATCCCTTTATTAGGAAAATGGCAAATTTCTTTATTAATGCAAAGGTGACTTGGTTTATCGTTACTGTGACAAACGAAAACACTTTATTTGATGAATCCTTAAAGAAAATTTTAATTAATATCAATCAGGAGAAAAGTTATTGCAAAAATATATGTTGATCCCTAGACACTTTTGATGTGTGTATACTATTATAGCACTTTTCATCTTTAATAAAACACATCATCACGCACTTTATTTATACAATCCATGTAACCGTTCATTATCAACTGCTCCTCTCCGTTTCGTGATAACACAATTTCACACGTAGACATCATTTTAACGCTCAGCTGAATTGAAACAACAAAGCCTAGCACAGGCGCGGAGTAGCCAGCCTCTTGGTATTAGTACATACCTCGTGGTATCATACCATATACATACCTCGTGGTATCAGCTACATGATGCATTTTGGAGTGTGCGCAGGAATTGCATGACTTGACTCCACTATCCCCTTTCAATCATCGGACGACGAGACGCACTGCGCTTACACACCCTTATGTGGTGAACGTCCGGACTAAACGATTTCCCTCTTTATTTATAACTAGCTGACCCGCGCAGCTCCGCCCTCGCTTTTATTACATTTTGCTCCCCTTTTCTCCCTCCTCTCTAGATTAATCTCTATCCATATCTCTCTCTCTTATAAAAAAATCTAATTATATACTCTTTCTCTCCTCTCTCTTTCCCCCTCCCGCTTCGGTTTCCGTCACACTCCCCCTCTTCCTCTCCCTGTTGTCCCTCTCTGAACCCTCTCCCCTCTCTCTTCTACGAACTTTACTAGGTGGTAGGTTCCTTGTGCAAGGAACCGTCCAGGTAGGTACCACCGCAGTGTCAGATATTCTGCCGCCAAGCAGCAGTGTGTAAGCATTGCTGTGTTCCGGCGTGAAGGGCACTGTAGCTGGTGAAATTACAGGACACAAAGACTTAACATCTAATGTCTTAAGGGTCGGCAACGCGCTAGTGATTCTTCTGGTGTTGCTAGCGTTTATAGGCTACGGTGTCTGCTTACCATCAGGCGGGTCGTACGCTTGCTTGCCACCTTGGTAGTATAAAAAAAAAAAAAAAAAAAACTTGCCCCTTCTCACTCCCCCCTTACACTACCTAACGCCCCCGATCCCTCACCCCATCACCCCCTCCTCGAATCCCCTCTCCCTCTTTCTCCTCTCTTGCACCCTCCTCTCGTTCTATATATCCTCGTCAATCATGGTATCAGCGGCATTAAATATACTTTATGACCTATTCTCAGACCTCCCCGATATGCACACAAAATTTAATACAAATCGGGTCACCCATCTGTTTAATGACCTTGCCTTATGTTGCTTAACCTTAACCTAGCGGTATGAAATATACTGTATGACCTATTCTCAGACCTACCCGATATGCACACTTTCATACAAATCGGTTCACCCATCTATTTAATGACCTTTTCTTTTTTTTTTTTTTTTTGACGCGGGGTAAATCTTCGAAAGATCCCCGGGAGCTGTGGGGCTCGACCGGGGTATGTGGGATTCTTACCCACTAAAACCCCCGCGGCTGTCGCATCGGCACATGAGAGGGGAGACCCCAGGGCTCTCCGGTGGGATCTGCACCAGGGGCCCCTCAGTGCCTTGCCGGCTAGAAAACATCTCAGTCCGGACGATGAAACATGCGAACGCATATTCCGAGACACATGCACTCGCGATGACACCGGGCGGTATACTGTCGCACTTCCCTTTAAACATGAGCCGACGAAGCTCGGCCGCTCAGATCTTATTGCTAAAAAACGCCTAATTAATCTAGAAAAACGCTTAGACGCTAACGCTGATTTACGCAACAATTATAACGCTACAATTCAAGACTATATCGATAAAGGGTACCTTATTAAAGTCGATAACCCTTTACCGAGCACGTGCTACCATATCCCGCATCACGCTGTTTATCGTCCCGACAAGTCTACAACAAAAACGAGGATAGTCCTAGATGCAAGTTGTAAAACCAGTTCCGATAAATCACTTAATGACGTTTTGCATACCGGGCCGAATTTACAAACGAACATTTTTGATTTATTATTAAATCTTAGACTGTTTTCGGTAGCTTTATCTGCGGACATAGAAAAAATGTTTTTTCAATTAAAACTTGATCCTAGCCATCAAAAATTTCAACGCATTCTATACCGATTTAATGCCAGTGACCCAATTTCCACGTATGAATTCACGCGAGTCGCCTTTGGCCTATCAAGTTCACCATACTTAGCAATGCGCGTCGTGAGACAGCTTGCTGATGATGAGCGCACGCGCTGGCCAGCCGCTGCGTGGGCGGCTGAACGTCATTTTTTCATGGATGACTACGTATCCTCCATGCCTTCAGTCTCTGAAGCTGAACAGCTGTACCACGACCTTACGCAACTATTTCAAGCAGGCGGTTTCAGGCTTGTAAAATGGGTCACTAATAGTCCCGAGTTAATAAAACGCATTCCTACAGATAAACAAGCTCCAAATATAATAAATTTCGATGAAAATCACGATATTAAAATTATCGGCCTTCAATGGAACCCCCATGAAGACGTTTTATTTTTCAAAGTCAACGCAAACGATGACAAATGTACCAAACGCAACATTCTTTCTGTGACTGCCCGATTGTTTGACCCGCTATCTTTACTCGGACCAGTCACTGCTTTGTTAAAATTGCTTGTCCAAGAATGTTGGAAGCGTAACTTGGATTGGGACAACAGCGCTCCTGCATGTATCGCAGACCAGTGGTCTCAACTCCAGAACGAGCTGCCTTTATTAGAAAATATTAAATTTCCGCGACATATAGGCATATTTAATGAATCTACGAATATTACACTCATTGGGTTTGCTGACGCTAGTGAAAAGTGCTACGGCGCTGTTGTTTACATTCGTGTTAGCCAAGGCGAGCATGACGTAGGAGAAGTCACTTTATTTTGCGCAAAATCAAAAGTCGCGTCCGCTAATAAAAAGGTTACCCTACCACGTCTCGAACTTTGTGCTGCCCTCTTATTGTCCAATTTAATCGTATCCGTTCGCGAAGCCATGAGTGAACGCGTTCAGATTACAAAAACAGTAGCATTTTCTGACTCTACGGTCACATTGTCCTGGATTCGTGCGCCGCCATTTCGTTTCCAAACGTTTGTTGCTAATCGTATTTCTGAAATCAATGAGAATTTACCCGCACGACACTGGTTTCATATCCCCGGTAAAGAGAATCCAGCCGATATTATCTCGCGTCCTGTTATGCCTAGTCAATTGATCAATAATAATTTATGGTTTCATGGTCCATCGTGGCTCGTTCGCCCACTTAATGAATGGCCTATTCATTCTAACGCTAATTCTTTATCAATCGCGGAACTTCCTGAATCTAAAGCTCCTCAAACTATTGCTGTTCAAACTACAGACGATGATTCTGACGTTCTATATGATTTGGCCAGTCGTATGTCAAAATGGAATAAATATTTACACGCCGTAGTTTACGTCTTACGCTTCACTAAGTTATTGAAATCTCGTGGTTCGATAAGTGTCCACGATTTAGAAATCGCTGAAAAATATATAATTCGCAGTATACAAAAATTACATTTTCGTAACAGTAATACTCCTGCTCTGTTAAAGTTAAACGTTTTCACAGATAAACACAACATAATAAGAGCAGGTGGACGCCTGAAGAACGCCGATTTAAGCTTCGCTCAGAGGCATCCAATAGTTTTGCCGGCAAAGGATCCAATTGTTTTTTTGATAATTGATCACTTCCATATTGCCAATGCCCACGCAGGGCCTAATCTTCTTTTAGCTTTATTAAGACAAAATTATTGGATACTCGCCGCTCGGAACATGATCCGCAAACGTTTACGCATGTGTAACGATTGTTTTAGGGTAACACCGAAAAATAGTAGCCCACTTATGGGAGATTTACCCCACTTCCGAGTAAGTGAAGTCAAAAGTTTTGTTAATACAGGTGTAGATTACGCAGGTCCATTCTTTATTACGCCCTATCGCCGTCGCGGTGTTAAGAGTGTAAAAGCTTATCTTTGTTTATTCGTTTGTCTAACAACAAAGGCCTTACACCTGGAATTAGTATCTGACTTAAGTAGCGAAATGTTCTTAGCGGCATTCAAACGCTTTATTAGTAGAAGAGGCCCTGTATCCATGATTTTAAGCGACGGAGGAACTAATTTCGTAGGGGCCAAAAGAAAATTAGATGAACTGCATAAACTTTTAACTTCCGAATCACATAATAAATATATCGATCAAAATCTAGCAGATTTACGTATTCAATTTAAACGCGATCCCCCACTCGGATCTCATTTCGGTGGTATTTACGAAAGTAACATTAAATCAGTCAAAACTCATTTAAAAAGAACGATCGGGAATCAAATCCTGACCTACGAAGAACTGAACTCAGTCATAGTTCAGATCGAAGGAATTTTGAATAGTCGCCCTTTGTGCGTTTTGAGTTCAGATCCTAACGAACTAGAGGCTCTGACGCCATCCCATTTCTTAAATATAACGCCTTTAAAGTATCTTCCAGCACAAGATGTTCTTAATATTAATGATAATAGATTGAGTCGTTACGAAATGCTTAATAAACTCGTTCAATCTTACTGGAATAGATGGCGAATTGAATATTTGACCTCACTCCAAAGCAGGCCAAAGTGGAATAAGCATTCTGAACCATTTAGAAAAGGCGAAGTAGTTATAGTAAGGGACGATAATGCTCCTGTCTTAAGCTGGCCTCTAGCTATTATAGAAGAGCTCTATCCTGGCAAAGATAATGTCAGTAGAGTGGCGAAAATTCGCACTAAAACTGGATTTTATGTTCGGCCGATAGTCAAATTATATCGACTGCCGCTTCAATAAATTCTCGATTTAATACTTTAATATTTAGATACTTACTTACTTTATTCTTTTTCCAATATTTTGTTTTTTTTTACATTTTTATTATTATTTCAAATTACTTCAGAAGGTATCCCTTCAGCCCGGGGACTAATGGTTGCGCCATCTACATGCACGCTATTACACTAACATTCAATCATTCACACCTATTTTATTTTATCTATGCACGCTAATTACAACCTATCCTGAACGAATGCACGGAATGGACCCCTGGACCAATCGCATCGCGCTATTCAAAAAACCGTCGCACGCAACGTCACACACAGTCCACCAAGTAGCTTGAGCCCTCCGGACGCGTTACGCTATCGAAGCTGAACTAATATACTTAATTATTTTATTGGGCTCGCTTATACTATCTCGCGCACTCTTACTTTGATGAAATTATTGGTGAATCACTCAAGAAACGCTGAACCAGCCGCCGACGAAGTACCTACCCAAGTAAGTGCATTCGCTTCCCTACTTTATTCACCACTGGCTTTTAAATAAAATGAAATGTTATTTTTCCCTTGCCTATTTCTTTCCTAATCTAGTTTGGACTCGCTCGGGAATTACAGATTTTAACTTTTCAAATATATAATGTCATATTGCTATCAGCAAAGTACTTACAACAATACAGAAATCTAATGAAAATTTCCTGGGTGTACCGGAACGGCTTACCCCATACAAAAATTGACCCTTCGCCACTGCCATATCTTATGCAAACTAAATGTCTGCTCAGTCCCTATTGTATATAGCGTAATAATACATATCTTAATGATTAACTGATCAGTCTATAATTACCCTATTCACATAGAAAGGAAATTACGTGGTAATATGTGCAAGTAATGTTTCACTGCTTAGCCCCTATGAAACATAGCGTGATGTTTTATATACCAATTTATACCCCTACTTCTACACAACACATCAGTGAAAGTCCTATCAAAATCCATCCATGGGTTTTCGAATGATGCCTGGACAAACAGACAGACAGACAATAATTCCAAAAAAAAATGTTTTGGCCTCTATGTCGGTAGTATAGTATCCCCACATAGAAATTTTGGAAAAATATTCAATGTACAGAAAAAGTGCTCTTTGAGTTTTATTATAGTATAGATAAGGACAGCTAAGGGTTGGAACAGTTTTCCTGCGTCGGATTTCCCGACCGATTATAATGTCGAATGTATCTTGGGTGTCTTCAAGATTAAAGTGAATAATAGGCTTTTAATGAGCTAGCGTGCTTTACCATCTTCGATTGGGTCCCCACTTTCCATAAGGTGGGACTGCAATCAAGCACTAGCTTATTTTGAATTAAAAAATAACAGTTACAAGCAATGCACTTTTCTGTCCCCGATACAAAATAGAAACAATTATAAAAATGTCAAATGTCATGGATTTGTTTGTTACTGGTTATAATTAAACACATAATAATAAAACACACTCTCATACTTATCCAAAAAGCCGTTATATTAAACACTTGTCGCCTCACACGATAATTCCTCACATCATCATCAAATACTGATACACTTGCCTAAGGTGGTGGAGGTTAAGGTAAGGTTTGACTAAGGTCCGTGTGCCAGCTATTTTACCCCCTCGAATGAGAAAAGAAAAACAAAAAATAACTAATAATACTAATAATAAAACTATAAAGCGAAATTTAATTATTAGGTATAGTCCTATTTCAGAGCATGTCAAAAGTATGTTCCGTCGAAATAGAGATCCGCCGAACAAGTGCTTATCGAAGAAGGGTTCTTTCTAAGTAGTAATTTTCGGTGTTTCGAAGTATGATCTGTCGGACTAATGCTTGTCAAATATATGTTCTGTCGAAGCAATGATTAGTCGAACTATTGTTTTTAAAAATTGAGACAGTATCGTAATAATTAACTGTCAAACTTGCGTATATCTCCCCACTACAATGTGCATGCAACCACCTATAAGAATCCGCTACTAATGTGACGCGTATCAGCACATTCCGAGATGATTCAGACACTATTATGTATTTCTAGCTTAACTAAGTTCTAGTCAAGCTTCGGCTATGAATATGTTTGTATTTACACGTATTATTTGGTAACATAAAAAATATGTAGATATATGGGTGGAGGTCATTATTTTTGACATAATATTTAATTACGAGGGCAGTCCCAAAAATACCCGAACTGACAGAAAAAAAAAAAATATTTCCTCTCAACAGTCTCCATTTAGCTCTATACATTTCTCTCAGGGATTTTCGATATCTCCAATACCCAGGATATAGTGGAAACTGTCGACCTTCTCAAAAAAGCTATTAATCGCAGAATCCACCTCTTCACTGGGAAATCTTTGACCAACGAGCAATTTTTTTAAGTTGGGAGAAACAAATACAGTAGCGTCCACACAGGCCGCACGGGTTTGCGCGGCAGCCTCGCGAGACAAATGTGTGGACGGTGTGACGTGCTCCGGGGTTGGTCGGGCGCACGTAATTGCCTCGACTTAGCGTGGCTCGGGGTCAAGCCGTCTGTTGTCAGTAAGCAGGACGCGCTCAAAGGTGCCTCGGTGTGCGCTGTTAGTCCGGTGTCGACGGTTATTTATTGGCCATTATCCAGTTAGGTACCACCGCAGTGCCAGATATTCTGCCGCCAAGCAGCAGTGTGTAAGCATTGCTGTATTCCGGCTTGAAGGGCACTGTAGCTGATAAAATTACCGGACACAAAGACTTAATATCTTAATGATTCTTCAGGTGTTGCTGGCGTATATAGGCTGCGGTGACTACTTACCATAAGGCGGGCCGCACGCTTGCTTGTCACCTTGGTATAAAAAAAAAGACAGCAGATATTAACGCAACTGTCCATTTCATTGCCTGATGTGTCAGACTGCCTCGCGAGCCACGGGTAGGGTTTTCCGGGCAACTGCCTCGCGAGCGCGCGCCAAACAGCGAGGCTACCGCGCGAGCCCGTGCGTTTGGTGTGGACGCAGCTAATAATAGCATTGGCAGTAACAAAAATATATTAGTGTGATAGACAGACAGACGAAGTCGCGCCATAAATATCTTTTATTTATGGAACCCTTTAAAGAGGGAACATTTGCCTTGTACATGTGGATCAAAGTTGATCAAGTAGTATGAAGTTAAGGCTAACTGCATGTAAACCATATATAAATCGTAAAACGGTCTAGGGACTTATACTACACCCGTTACCTTCTTAATAAAATAAAATAAGACTGTCCGTGTTTTACAATGATAGATTTTTACGCTGAGTTAATTCACAAATCACATTTTGACACTCTTCTGGCGGTAACTAGGTTAGATTAAAGCTTCAATTAGCCTCTGGTAGTGACCTTACCGCCGGCGTGCGTTCTCCATAGCAGCCGCTGAGGCAGCTAGCGGCCTCCCTGCGCCCGCATGCCGTAAAACCTCCGCCGTCGCCATCCTCCTGCTGCAACTATTTCGTCACTGTTTTTCGAATATTGATCCTAGCAAATCTAACTAGAGACGTCGTTGACAGTTTGCTGTCAGAATTGTTTTACTGTATATTACTAATCTTCACTAATTCCGTCCGTGACTTATATCAAATAATGTTCTCTTTTCATATGTCAACTTGTGCATTTAGAGTTCACCTAAATCGGCGCCCTAACAAAGCAGGGTTGCATGTATAAAATGATGAAAACTACTATAGTTGCTTGTAAATATGCATGCAAGTAAGCGGAAGCAGTTGGTCTATCTAGTACAAAGCAATGAATTTTTTAACCTATCTTTGTTGCGAAAAATACTACGGCTGAATCATTCTGTATTATTTCATAATTTCAATGGCTCGTGGATTATTCATGCAGTTAGTGGTAATAAACTGCATGCTTTATAGTATCTGAACTTAGTTTTGCTCAAATATTATCTAGTTTAGTATTAAGTATTGAAGTAGGTACTTCATATACATAATATACTTAATTGTAGGTTGTCTTGTAATAATCTACACATTTATAACGACTCATGCAAACACGCTACGAATAACACATAGGCGGGATTGCGATCATCGAGTTCGAAAACTATATTATTAGTTTTATTCTCATATAGTACTTCATTATAATTTCTATCCGCGCAAAAGCATTATTACTTATATAATTATCCTACCAGTCTGACTACAGCAGTTTGTATATAAATTATTAAAGCATGTGTATTTTTAGGACATAACAGATTTCGCGTGATATAGAATTGATAAAATATGCCACTAATTACAGACACTCCACAAGTGTTGATTTTAAAAGTTTACGTAAAATTTATAATAATGGAACGCGAGAAGAAATAATCCAAAATTTAAAAAGATAAGTACCCGAAATACAGTCCAAAGACTCGGCGGACCACTTGAGACAAAAGTTGAGAATAGAAACCGTAATTTGGAAGAAGATCGAAAATATTTATAATGTACATTAGCGCTGATACGTAAGTAAATGGCAGTAAAGGACTGTATTTAAGGAAGTAAATGTTGAGAGTAGGAATTGACCGACTCACCGATGCACGCGATGGTCGCATTCTCGCGAGGCGTGACCAAAACCATTTTGATGGGGTCCTTGGCGACATACTCACGTGGTGAGACGCGTCTGCGAGTGTCGTATCCTGTGTACGATATATCCCTATTGGGATTTCGCATGTAGTCGAACACAGTTTTTGATATAATCGACCGTATGTACGTATCCACATGTCTTCCTTTGTAATTTTCATCTGTTAGAAGTCCAAGATAAAAATATAGAATATATTCACGTTTGATTTAACTGAACACAAGTATTGCAAGTAGTCATTCGCAAGAAATTTCGCATGAAGAATATGGTGCTAATGATAAATAGGGAGGACATGGAGGCAATAAATGAATGAAGATGTAACATTTGAATATTTATTCGCTAGTATTGTTGTAATGAAGCACAGCATTAGAAAATTTTGTAATAAACGCGATTTATGAAACTTACCGAAGTGAGAAATCCAGATCCTGGAGCTTGGTCTACACCCAGTAATAGCCGGACAAATGTTATAACGTAATCTTTTACAAATGCCTGATACAGTAATGTGTCTAACATAGATGCAGAGAAAACAGAACCAGCAGCGAACGGTAGACGGAACATGTACGAGATGTGTGAACCTCGTTCCTTTTCTCGCTGCAATATAAATTTTTTGAAACTTAAAAAGATTTGCTATAATTATTATAATATCAAAGCCCTACAACAACTTTTGTACCTTTTCCATTTTCGAAAGGTGTAACGCGTACTTGTCGTGTGCTCGAAACTGCATAAATCTCATATTTGAAGATTGTGATAATTCAGTTATCGATTTAATCGAAGGAAAAAATCTGGAAAAGAAAATCTAATGTATATATATATATATTAACTTAAATATCGCTGTATTTGTTTGACTTTAAATTCGCGACAGTTGTTTCAGTAATTTCATTCGCCAAGGCACTAATAATGAAAATTAAAAAAAAAAATTACTTGAACATTGTTTGCACAGCAACTATTGTGTTACAATCGGCAAGACTGTCTTCCTCGGCAGAATTGGATAATTCTTTGTTTACCACGACAACGTTTTCGGCTAAAGTTATTCCTGCACGTAATAATTCATCCAAACTGTAAAAATAATACGATGAGTTACTGAGCGTATGAAATGCGTATAATTTCTTATTTTATTTTGGACTAGCTCCTAGCGCGGCTTCCAAATCCCTATATTTTTGACGAGCCCGTTAGTTTAGTGGTTAGAAACCCTGGCTGCAATCCAATAGACTGCGCCATTATTTTAACACCGAGTCATATTCATTTATTATTTATCAAACAAAATACATTTACATTAAACATATGAATGTCAATGGACCCCGCAGTAGGCGAACTTGTATCGCGGGCGACCGTAAGAAATAATCATAATAGTGTGTAATAATATGAGCATATTACATACGTAAAGAACTATATAAATATATGTATATACTTTATTATTATATAGTATATTATCATTATTATTATTTTGATATTGATAATAATAGTTATGTGGCCTTATAGTCCAGTGTAAGTAAAAATATCTTTAATTTAACTTTTGCCACTGAAGAGCTGAAATTTTTATCGTTGTGCAAAGACGGTTTTAACAGGATAATATTTAGCTATAAGTCGTCTACTTTACATACTTATTTTATTCGATAATAGACTTACTTAAACTAAACAAAGATGACATGAAGATGAAAGAACATGATTTTCTTATTTTCTAAATTATCTAAAAATATAACAAGTATTTTAATCAATTTAAAACTATTCAACGGAAAGTAGCACTCAACAGTTCTGTTTAAAGTTACAATATTTTTTTAAAATTAATAAAAACCAGTCAATTGCGAGTCGGACTCGCGCACTGAGGGTCCCATACCTTCCTCGGACTTACCTATTAAGGTTATTTATTATTCGTCTAACACCTCAGATAGCAAAAACAACAAACCGCAAACCTAAGTTTGTTAGTCGAGTTTGTTTAGGTTTACTAAAAAAACTGTACTACTTAGAAGTATAATTTTATTTTTCCTGTAAAATAAAGATAGACATGACACATTACCCATAATTATTTCAGATTTTTCCCTCCACAAACTTCGGAGATAAAGAAGGGAACAGTATTTTTTTACACTTTTGATTATAAGCATAAACTTACCAGATATGTATTCTAAACGAATGTAATAACCGCATCAAAATATAGATTAGTGGTAAAAAAAGGCAAATACTTCGTTTTATACTATTTCTAAATTCATAGACAACGTACCAGTCAATCGATCCTAGCATCCAGTAGACAAGAGGGAAATATGAGATGGCATCTAAAAATGCAATGTCTGGTCTGCGTTCCAGTAGCAAAATAATTGGATTAAGCGAAGTCTTGGATCTAAAGTGGGCACGCAGAGGAATTATAAAATTGTATATCCCATTAGAAGCGTAGTCGGCAGCTAGTATTATAGTTTTGTTCTGCCATTGATATTCCTTGGCATTTCTATAAGCGCAATGTTCGCACACTTGAGCTAGCTGTAAACAGCATAGCGGCTTCTTCTCTTTGAGCAAGTAGCATAATGTTGGGCTGACTCCAATGAACGGCGAAACCGGTGGAAACCCCTTTACGATCCTGAAACACCTCACTTTAATGTTTCTACACAACTCATTACACAAAATAAACGCAATTAAAATTGGGAAGTCATTGAAGAGTTTAGGCTAAAGCAAAGCTTTAACAATAATTAAAAATTGAAAAAATAGATATTTATATTACAAAAAGGTGACGGAAAACTAAATTAATATGTATCATCGGTACTTACTTATATATTGCTAAGAGACGTAGCATCTCTTTTAAAATAAAGGTACGAAAGACAAACTATAATAGAAACTGATTTGTGAATAGTTAGGGAATAGGAAGTGCTAAAAGACTAACATTAAAACGACAAATTGACAGTCATGCTTTTAGACGTAGGGCACATGTGCAGAAAATTTATGAAAAGGTTTTTTTGTATTACTACAGATTCTATTTATGTATATTAAAATATAATTTATCTTATAATTTATCTTTACCGTTAGTAAGATACGTCTAGATTTTAAAAAAAATCTTTACTGCTTACATCTCGGTAAAATATCGTAGTTTACCCATAAAAATATTTCAACCAAAGTATGTGTACCTACTGTGGATCGGATCTAACTCAACCTTATTTAAATTTCCTAATGATAAATTACATGTTATCGAATGTTTCAAAATGTGTAAACATGGATTTGTAAGTTATGCCTTAGGCAAATGTAACATTATATGGCCCCTGATACATTGATGAGTAAAATGAGGGTAAAAACCACGACAATAATAATTGTGTTTAGTTTAAACCATGTGGTAAATACGACGGACGGGTAAATTAAATCTTTGGATATGTAAAACAAAATGAGTAAAACTTATAAAAATAATTTTAGACAAATTGATATTGAATGCGGTAATAAGATACCGAAATATACACGGCATACTAGTCGATAGTGTACGTAGGTACACTGGTGAAGCCTTAAATTATTCAATTTATTATTGTAGATTTATGTCAACTTTGTTTTACCGCTCACTTATCAATATTGCATTTACGTCAAGGTTCCCAAGGTACTCCCTCATTAGTGCTTAACCGTCAAGCTTCACTCAGTACTACTTATTCGTCCAGCTTTCCCTTATTACTGCTTATTCGTCAAACTTTCTTCAACACTACGTTTTCGTCCAACTACAGTATTTTGACGAACATGCAATGGTATTACCAAATTGAAATATGTGCAAATATAGGTAATATTTGTTTAACACATTATAAATGTAAAAAATGCAGTAATAGTGGATCGATGCCTGATTTCTAGTAAATTAATATAAAGGCATCGCACTCTCCGATGAATCAGAGGTCATACATGTTTACATGCATAAATAAATATTAAGATATTATCTTTTATTTTAATACAATAATTTTTCCATAGGAAGAATCCTTCGAGTTTTGAAAGAATGTATTCCGAAATATGTATTTAAATTAATGCTACGATATATAAATCTTTGTGGACATAGCTCACCTTGTGAAATCGGTTCGCCAGGCGCTGTGCGCGACGTCACTTTCTGCTAGCGACGAGAAGCTGCTGGTGGTGACGTCATCACTGCAGGCAGGGTACGGGCCGTGCAGTTGGGTTTTACGCTCAAGGATTGGTTACACAGATCACAATGCACACTTGCAATAGTAAAGTTTGAAATGAATCCGTATCAAAATATTTGTGTAACTAAGGGCGTTGCGTAGGTATAAAAAAGGTGCTTGTAATTTCTTTCAATTGTTTCAGTGTTCTCATAATTTATTCGCAATAAAATAGAACAACTAATGGTATGTCATAGAACCATAACGAACTAGGTCAAGTTTCTTGGAAGATCTTCCAACATAGGTAGTTCTCCCACCCACGGCCTTGCGTTGAATGAAAACTAAGTAATAATGAGGTAGCACGAAATGAGGAGTAATAGTATGGATAATTAAATTGCTGGGCGATGAATGAGTACTGGATGATCCTCCTATGGTTTATACTATGGTATAGTCGGATAAAAACATAAAAATATGGGAGAGATTTCTTTGGTTAGCATAATGCAATAGGGATTAAGCCGAAATACTAACTATAACATTTTTACGAGAAGCGGGGTTAGAAAGAAACATTTAAATATAACGAGAACAATAGTTTATTTGTTACACGGCCCACGTTCTAAGTTTTACTGCGTGCGCGCGATGATGTAGTCCCAAAGAACACTAAGCAGTTACGAGTTTAAAGCGCACGTCAGTTTTGGTGCATAACTTAATTCCGGCGCTCGCTACACAGTCGAGATGTAGAGCACAGTTCTGTCAAATATCGTATCGAAAATCGTCAGTGAAGATGAGAGTGTGCAGCTGGAGTAAGGCATGTAGGTATTCGTGTATTCCCCTCTCCACGCTTCTCTATTCTTCTTTCACAATTTTCCTATCTCTCTCTCTCACTAAGACTTGATATATGAAAAAAATCCAGAAACTGAAAATTGGTGTTAGTAAAAAAAATTAAAGCAAGGTCGAAGCTGCGCGGGTCAGCTAGTAATAATTTGAGCGACGCTCTGGTTTGTTCGTGCTTCAAAGTTAGTTTTAGTCCGATTGCTCCAGAAGTTTTTCGAGAGTTTGTATGTATTTATGTAAGTATGTAGGTATGTATGTGTATTTCTTTGGCACGGCTTACAGCCTAACCGGCTCGATTGATTTTGACTTATATGTCGTACGATTCGTCTTAGTGGTGCGAGTGACATAGGCTATAATTTAAAACATTACATTTAAAATAAAAACTATATAATATCAAGGTTATCACATGCAGTGTATTTTCATTCTATCAGATTAATAACCCTCAATATAATCGTCAGATTTTAGGCTACCATAATTGGGACATCAGGCGTAGGCTACCATAATTGGGACATCAGGCTAAACATCTGGCACGCTCGAGTATTTCAATATGACGATTTTGCCTGGCTTCATCTGCTCGCTGTCTCAGAGATATTCCTCTTTCATATAATAATATTCTAATCCACACACGGCCATGTGATCCCAAACTAGGCAGAGCCTGTACTATGGAAACCAGACAACTGATACTAATATACTTTTTTTGTTGTAAATACATACTTATATAGATAAAACACCCAGACACTTGGTGTGAATCAAACCCACGACCTATTTATTGGTCAGCGGCCAGGGTGTCTAACCCCTAGACCAACAGGCCCATCGATATATCTATGCACTTCTTACTCCTGTGTATATATATTACGAAATTTCGGTTCAGCTCAGCTTGGCGTATTAGCGCGACACTGTATGAAAGATGGAAAACTCTGTTTCCTGCTGAAATTTGTTCGCACCGGCCTTGTGGATACTACTCTTATAAACAGCTGTCCTATATGATAGAAGTTTCAGCGAAACATACGCTTTCTAATTTCTTTGATGATAGTTAACCACTAGAATGCAATAATTTCCTTCTTCTGTAAAAGGAAATCGTCCAGCCGCATATATATGCGGGATATAGCTATTCCATTTTTGCGGCTCCTTCACTGAAGAATAACTTGTACATAGTCCGCACCAGTCTTCAACATCCTCTTTGGAGTAAAGTCACTCCCTTTACGCCCGAAGTGCTATTACGGTAGGCTCGTGTATCCCTTCGCATTTTTGACTTTGCGACAATCGTCTACAGGTGACTGTCATTCCAGATGCTCTTTCATCTTCTACATAAAGCTCTTTCAAGGCCAAACCTCCTCGCTACTTAGGTCGAAGAGAACTATTCCTCGACCAAATTAATATTGGCTTCAGATCTTCCTCGGTGGATTTGGTAAAACAACCACGTTTCTTTTCAAAGTCATCAAGGTTATTTTTCATATTAATTGTTCCGAATAGCCGACTTGACAATGCTAATATCGTCGACGTGAATCTGGTAAGCTTTTTCCTCGAAAGTAGCTAAGCATTGCATGATGTAAACGGCAACACTTTAAATTGCCTTGACTTTTTTTCTAGAGAGAATGCCGTCTGTTTCTTATCTTTTGAGTCAACCTCTACTTATTACAGTAGATGTTCTTGAGATCCAATGTGGAGGGCCACTTCATGTTGTGTTTAGTGTTGAGCGTGTAATCTATTCTTGGTTATACATATAGGTGTCCTTTTTCCTGATTATTTTTAAACGTCGGTCGATGTAAAAAATAGGTGTTAGATCGTAAAATTAAATGTTTTCTTAATTTCCAACAATTTCTGAACCAAACTATTTTCTCGCTCATCCCTTCTTCATAATCGCGTCTTACACAAGTTGCTTTTGTCACCACTTAGGGTGGCACATTATCATGTTGATACCACGTTTGTAGTTTGTGCTAGAAGTAAGTTATCAAAGTAGCAGACAGGTCAAATTCCTAGCCAGATAAATAATTTTGTTCTCTTTCATGTTAGCCCGCACATTTATTAAACAGCGGTATTGATAGATCGTGATCGACATTTTGTCTCTAAACTTGCTTCATTTTAAGCCTAATAGTGCACAACATGTTGACTCTACATGCCGTGTTTGTATATAAGCTCTCGTCACTCTTAATTAAATTAGATTAAATCGTTAATAAGATGAATTCGCATTGTAACCACATTAAAACGTAAAAAATATAAACTACATAGGGAAAAAATAATACACTCGTAATCGCTCATCGCCCATAGGTTATTGCTGAACGAGGCGACCCTCTTTTAATTTCTCTTCATTGCGAGATACACATTACGTCACATCACTTCGGACCAGTTATTCCATTGAACCATTATTTGTACAAGTAGTACTAAATTGTGCCATTTATACCTGTAATGCCATTTATACACGTGGTACAAGTTAATAGCAGTTATACCAGTTGACAATTACATCATGGCATACTTATACTATACTTGTCCCATGTCTATACTCTTATTGGTAAGCGGGTTCGGTTGCGGCTATTTATACCATTGGATTATACCATTATTGCAATAACATAATTTTATGGATTTAGTTCCCGTGTTTATTTATTTTCTTACGATTAATTTTCTTAAACAAAGTAATATTTTCTTCAATTGGTAAATAACTGAGATAAACAAAAAAAAAATAGAAAGGTTTGTTTTGGTCACCGCACGAACACGGAAAAAGCTCAAGATTAAGTCGTCGTAATCAGTGATAAAAACTATAGGTAGTAAGATCCTCGCTGTAACTAGCATACCTACTGCTGGTTTCAGCATGTATGAACCCACCCGCTGAGAAAGTAATATCAGCCCATGGAAAATCGACGTCAAATAGCAGTATTACTACCGTTGTGAGAATCCGGAAGCTCAATTCTCTCTCCCCTTCCTTTAACGTCCACTTCCTTCCTATTCCACTTCACCTTGACAAGCCCAGCTATAGGCTACGGTAACCACTTACTATCAGGTAGGAAGTACGCTTGTTTGCCAAATTAGTTAAATAAAAAAAATATCGGTCAAGTGCAATCCGGACTCGCGCACCGATGGTTCCATAACTTCTTTAGACGTATAATAGTATATATAGTATATATATATAATAGTTATTGAACTATTAGTCTCAGATACCAAAAAACCAAACCGCAAAAATAAGTTTGTTTATTTGTGGTTTGTTTAGGATTACTAAAAACCTGTATAACTTAGAAACATCATTTTATTTTTCCTGTAAAATATAGTTACACATTTATTAACTACTAGCTAACCCACGCAGCTCCGCCTGCGCTATTTTTACGTTAACTAAACTTTTAATAACAGACATTCGCATCGAATACATGACCTCCTTTTTATAGTCGGTTAAAAACTGGGACCCACTTTTTACTTGCTCTCCGAAGCACGGACCCGTTTAGTTCAAATGGCGTTAAACGGTCACCCATCTATTATTGACCTTACCTAACGTTGCTTAACCCGATCGATTACAAAACCTTGATAACAACTCACTATGAGTGTTCCCTTACTAATATTTATTATATTATAAAGAAAAATTGATAAAATCGGACCAAGCGTATAACCAAGTACCCATTTTGACTTTAATCCCCTCTCCCAAAAGAACCGTGCTAGATTACGCGATAAAAAGTATCCTATGTCCTACCTCGTGGTAAGATCTCAAATCGTGAATTGGTCTATAAGGGGATTGAGTGAGGTTAGACGACTGGGAGAAAGTATTGAGGATCACGGTGATTTCATTTTTTATTATAAAGGGGACACACCGGGCAAATACGGAATAGGTTTCATAATAAAAAAGGAATTGAAAGAATACATAGAAGAATTTGCGAGTACGTCAGAGCGCATAGCTACACTAAACCTAAAATTCCCATCTTACAAGCAAATGTGGTCTATTGTGCAAGTCTACTCTCCAACTGAACAATCTAATGTAACGGAAATTGAATCTTTTAACTGCCTGCTTTCTGAAACAATAAGACAATACGCACACAATAACCTGATAGTTATGGGGGATTTCAATGCACGGACAGGCAACAGAAGAGATGGAGAAGAGACTATAATGAGTCCTTATTGTTCGGGAAAGAGAACGAGAAATGGCGAGAAACTTATCCAGCTTGCACAAGAGAATAATTTAACAATACTAAACAGTCAATACCAGAACCGGACAAGCAATAGATGGACATGGATATCTCCCGATGGACGTTATAAAAATGAAATCGACTTCATACTTTCCAATAGACCAACAGCTTTTCACGATTGTAGAGTGATACACAACCTTAATTTCAATAGTAACCACCGAGTAGTAAGAGCCAGGCTTAATCTCGATACTCCCCAACATAGTAGACCTTTCAAAATAAAACCAAAAAATATAACTTCAACTATAGACATCCAAACACTTCAAGAAAAATTACATAACTTTAACGAAAAAACAAAGGAATTAAACACGCAGGAAAAATACAATAAGTTTCAAGAAGTATTAAATACAAAATTAACAGTGACAAAAAAACCTAAACAAGATAAACAATTATGGTTATCAAGCAAAACAAAAGACCTTCTGAATATCAGGGCACATTTATTTAGTTTACCCAAAAAGACAAAAGCTATAAGGAATAAAATAACAGAGATGAGTAGACAGATTAGGACACACATGAGAAAGGAAAGACAACAATTTAGGTTAGAAACACTAGAAAAGTGCATCCAGAAAACTGGAGGCATCAAGAAAGCGACTAAAAAACTAACTGAAAAAGTTTCCTGGATTTCTAAATTTGGTGATATACGTGGCAACAATGCGACAAGAAGACCAGAAATTTTATCAATTGCTACCGAATTCTTTCGAAACTTGTACTCAAGACATAACACCACTCATACAACTGATCTGTCAGGAGAAGATAAGGTACCAGGCATATTACGTGCAGAAGTAGAAAAAGCCATAATGTCACAAAAAAAAGACAAATCTCCGGGTCCAGACGGCATCACAGCCGAATTCTTGATAGAATGCAAAGAAATCCTCATTCCTATACTAACATATATATTCAACGACGTCCTAGAAAGCGAGTCTATCCCACACCAGTGGACAATATCATCTATAGTACTTCTACATAAAAAAGGAGACAGAAGCAATATAAACAATTACAGACCTATTAGCTTAATGTCGAACATATATAAAGTCTTCGCTAAGGTTATTCTGGACCGAATCACAAGGTTACTTGATGAGAATCAACCCAGAGAACAAGCTGGTTTCAAAAGCGGCTTCTCGACGTTAGATCATATACACGTGGTAAAGCAACTTTTCGAGAGAAGTACGGAATATAATATGAACTTTTATTGCTGTTTTGTTGACTACTGTAAGGCTTTTGATTCGCTCGACCGAGAATCCATTTGGCAGGCACTGAAAAATCAAGGTGTCTGTGTCAAATATATCAGAATAATAAACAATGTCTACAAGAACTGCAAAGCCAAAGTCTTGTTGGAAAAGGAAGGAGAAGAAATACATATAGAAAGAGGTGTCCGTCAAGGTGACCCCATATCACCTAAACTATTTACTGCAGTTCTAGAGGAAGTATTTCGGAACATAAACTGGGAAAAGCGAGGGCTGACAATCAATGGAGAGAAACTGTCACATCTGAGATTTGCAGACGATCTGATAATTTTCTCCCCAACGAGTAATGAACTACAGACGATGCTTAACGACCTAGACAGAGAAAGTAGGAGGGTAGGACTGACTATGAATACTGAAAAAACCAAGGCAATGACTAATGGTGTACAAGAACCAATAATGATAAATAATAATGTAATAGAGTATGTAAATGAGTATACCTACCTGGGTCAAATAATTTCGCCAACAGATTTAACCACGAAAGAAATTGAATCTAGAATAGGCAAAGCGTGGAAAAGATACTGGAGCCTTAAAGAGATTATGAAGAACAAGTCCGTAAGTTTAGCTACTAAGAGAAAATTATTCAACACATCCATCCTCCCCATCCTTACGTATGGATGCCAAACCTGGGCTCTGAACAAAACTCATACAAGAAAACTAGAAACATGTCAAAATGCCATGGAAAGAAGCATGTTAGGGAAGAAACTATCCGACAAAATAAGAACGACAGTCATCAAAAATCAAATTAAAAACAAAGATGTCGCAGTAACAATAAGGCAACTCAAGTGGAGATGGACAGGTCATACGATAAGAGGTAAAGAGAAATGGAGTAAAACAATTATGCACTGATATCCAAGAGACAAAAGACGGAAAAGAGGAAGACCATTTAAGAGATGGGAAGATGACATCAGAAAGGTAGCAGGAAGTACTTGGACTAGATTAGCCAGGAATAGAGAGTTGTGGAGAAATTTGGAGGAGGCCTTTGTCACGAATGGCACACAGATGAGGGTTGAGGAGGCAAATTAAATAAATAACATTTAATGTAGTTAGTATATAAGTTGTATAAAGCTAAGGCACGATTTGTAATTACACTCATGTTAAAACCTTATCTGAATAAAGGCTATTATTATTATTATTATGTCCTACCTCATAGTAAGATGTCAATCATGCCAAGTTTCATTTGAATCCATTCAGTAGTTTCGGCGTAATGCGCAGCCGTGATACAGACAGACAGACAAAAATTAAAAAAATTACATTTTCGGCCTCAGTATCGGTTATAGAATGCCCTCCAAATATAATTTTCATAAAATCATTTAAAAAAAATATTGAACCGACTTCAATATCACTGAAAAGTATAAAATAATTTAAATATTATAGAAGTTGGCGTTTAGTCCGGTCAATTTAGACCAAAAAATGAGAGTGAAGTTACATAAAGTCCCAACAAGCTGAATTTCAGTGAAATTGTTCAAAATATAATTATAAACAATGTCTAGAAGTTCCCCATCATTCCCCTGTAAGGAAAAAATTTTATTCAAGGTCAAAGGTAAAAAAAATGAGTTTTTCGCGATTTTCAGCAAAACGGTAAGTTTTATCATAAAAGTACCTCAGACAAAAATTGTAGATCATAAAATTATCTATGAAAAATGTATCAATACTTTTTTTCTTACGAGCCACCGTTTCTGAGATATAACGATTCAAAAAGTTATAAAAGTTGTTATCGTCATAATACATATATACATATGTTATGCATGAGTACGCCACGTATAATATACATCTAGAGTTGTTATATTTTATATAATATATATATAAACAAGATTTAACTCAATGTGCTGAAGTTTTTAAAAAGAGTAATTCAACTCAACAAGAAGTTATTACCAACGGCATCCGCTTTCTTCTTTCTATGTACGGAGCTCCTAAAAAAACTACCTGTTTAGATAAGCATCGATATGCATGTTTCGTTAAAAATACTTGAGAGGAAATCATTGACATTGTTGGATTTCCGTTTTTATCAAATGATATCTTTAAGTATTCATTTTTATAGATTGCTCCAGGAACCACCTCCAGGATTCCTGGGATATTCTGTTGCGGAGCACTAGATGAGTCTACAGTTGGAGATAGTTCATGGAATCTAGTCTGTTTTTTGGCTGGGTGGGAGGCTTCTAATATTTTAGAGTCCAACTTCTCCATGAATGTGGCTATGCTTGTTCCTAGCTAGACTATTGAGTTGTTGAGTTAAGTCCTTGTTAAATCTATTATCCATTTCCATCTGATCCAGTGTTGCCAGATATACAGATTTCTCAGTATCTATACAGATTTTCAACATGTCATACAGATAAAAAATTGAGAGTGAAATTTAAACAGATTTTCAACATTTCAATTTTTTTCATACAGAATTACCTCAAATGGTAGTTTTTCAGACCATATTGACAACATCGATCAAAATATTGGGGGAATTCCCTTGGTAAGTTATCCATTACCGCGCTCGGTGCCAGGATCAAAGTCCATCAACACTTTTCAGCATCAAATATTCAACATCGCACAAAATATTCAGGAATTAGACACAGTGTGGAGACATTTGAGAAATAATTTGACTCTTTATTCAGAAGAAGCCTAAAGGTACTAAATATTCATAAAATTTATTTATTCATTCTAAATGTAACAATTAAAGCACTTGGTACAGATAAAATACAGGTACTTGGTACAGAATACCAATGCCAAATACAGATTTTTCACAGATTTTCTTAAATTTACGTATTCAGATTTCATACAGATTTTTAAAATCTTCGGTACAGATACTGGTTTCAAAAATCTGGCAACACTGATCTGATCCCCGATACGCTTGGTGGTGACTTTGAGGCTGTCAGTAGCGGCTCCTAATGCCATGACATTTGTATTAAATGCCTTGTCATGTTGAAGTTGATAGACCGCTATCATCCCCTGGATAGTCGATAATAGAGCGTTGAAATTTGCTTGAGCACTCATGATAAGGTTGGATTTGATGAACTCCCAATCATTTCCACATATCTTGATGACGAGGGCATATTTGTGAGATTAGCCTTTTATCTATGATATTCATTTAAGATATGGATTTGATAAGAACTGAAGTTGATAGACCGCTATCATCCCCTGGATAGTCGATAATAGAGCGTTGAAATTTGCTTGAGCACTCATGATAAGGTTGGATTTGATGAACTCCCAATAATTTCCACATATCTTGATGAGGAGGACATATTTGTGAGATAGTAGCCTTTTATCTATGATATTCATTTCAGATATGGATTTGATAAGAACTAAGATGTCTTGATGAGAGGGATCCTCAATGCTTTCCCACAGAGCTGCCAGATTGAATAATTGGGACATGTCATGACAATTGAGAGGATTGCAATTTGATGCATATTGTGGGTCAACATAATATCCTTGATCATAGTTTTCAAAATCATTCCGCAGGGAGTGTATGAGCCGACCTTTGGGCTCATGCACAACACTTTGCTGAAGATCATGAAATGATCAAATGCATAGTTTACGATTCTATAAAGGACATACAGACAAACATTCATTTTTATATATACAGATTCTCCTGTGATTTATGAAACTATCTGTGCCTAGACTCGTATAACCAACAATATTGGTTTAAGTACCTTAAGGTGGCCTCATTTTCTTTTTACAGATCAAAAGAAAAGGTAACAAAGAAAATAGTTCCCATGATGCTGTTTCACTGTAATTTGTATGGTTTCGGATTTTTCGTTGTTTATTTAAAAACAATATTGTACACTTTATTTTGCGAATCGAAAATATTACACCTTAGTATACTTTGTTTTTTTTTTGCATCATCTAAGTAAAATGACGTATGGCTCATGTGAGATTTCTAACGCATAAAATAGCGATGCAAAATAAGCTCACACTTACATGGTACATTACGTACTGTGCGATATTCATGCAGCTTGCGTGATCTTGGTCTGCTATCTACAGGAAATGTATACCTATATAAAATAATGAGAAATAAAGTGCACTGTCATTAACAGTTTGTGTCATTACTCTACATGCGATACTAATCTGTAAACGATTAAATAAAAGGTTGATTATGAGTGTTGATAGGTGGACGAAGAATTTAAATTCTCTAAATTAGAAAATAATATAATAGGCAGCCAATTGCATTATTGAAATATTTTTTAATTTTATTGGACTTTTGAATTGGAACGTTAATAACCTACGTGCATTTGAAGCTTTAGTTTCTAAATGCTTACGCGATTTTCTCTGATGGAGATCTCCATGGTACATCGTCTTCTAACTCATCCTCGCTTTCATCTACCTCGGCTTCATCATCTTGGTTATCAGACGCTATGTTTAGATTGCTCGTTACCATATCAGGTACAGGGAGAATTGATGGTCGTCGACTTCCTGAATCATTTATTTTCAGAAATCTATAATACAATAGTAGTATGAATGGTCAGTGTTGAGTTAGTATATTACTACTATTACCTCTGCGATAATTTAAAGCATCGGGACTTAGGAAATTAGTGTCAGGTTTAGGCAACAGTAAATGGCTATCGGTGGCGCTGTCGGTGCCTGGCGAGTCTTTAAGGCAGGTCCTGGAGTCTGGTGTAGAAGTTCCTTCGCCGTATTTTGCTGCAGATATATGTAAACAAGTAATAAGTTTTAAAAACTAAAACCCGACTACAGATAAAATCGCAGTCTAATTATGTGATATTATATAGTCTATAACCAGCGGACAATCAAGACGCTTCTAACAACACCCTACTTGTCAAATTATGTTAAGTAGATTAGAAGATATGCGGGAACAGATGAACATACATACATACATTCTTGTTAAAATCATAACCCTCCCTCCGTTCCGTAGTCGGGTAATTAATTAAAATGTCAACTGTTGTTGACTGAATGTTATGTCGAGCTTTCTGTATAAGTCACATCGGACAGGATTAATGGTGGCCTGGTGGACCTGTAGCCGATGATGGACTGTTATATAGAGCTAATTAGTTTTTAGATTCCCTCCAGTATAGTTCAAATTGCGTATGCGCGCTGCCCTCCAGTATAGTTCAAATTATTTAATTATAAAAGACAGAGTTTCTTTGTTAATTAAAATAGATAGATTTTTAGTGTCCCCATAATTACGTCAGTGCATTACAGCTGGGTACAGTTTATGTCTATAACCTAAACACTGGTCAGTTTTAGTTTTTTTAGTAGGTATTTTAAAAGATTCAACACCTAAGACATTGGCCAATTGGTTAATGTACTATTCGTATGATTCAACATTACCATGCAACTGTGCGCCCGTTGTTCTGGTTTTATAGGTAGGTACTTTACATTATTTGGTAGTCTGATATTAATCTGCTCTGGACGATCGAATTATAATTATAAGGCATGGTTATCACACGAAAACGACACATGCAAAATTTTGAAAATTAATTCGATGGAATTTAACCAAAAGTAATCAGAAACCATGATTTTTAAACATAAGGAACTCACAAGAAGCACATCTATATAACAAAGTGGATTATGGCACTCTGCATCGGAGACACAATGGAGAAAGACCCGATAACAATGATTATAAGCACTTCTTATGAATAGAAACTTAAGAGATTGTTTTTGAAACCTTTTTAAATATGAACATTGCTTTTTATCTTCGTCATCTAGGTGCTTTCCGATCTGAAATGTGTGAGTTGCTCTTCGTTTTGATAAATTAATGTATTTTTTATACCAAATCTAATCAATTATAAAAACGGAGAGCAATAAGCAAAGTAAAACAGTAAACCGAATGCATGTTGAGCGTTTATGTGGAGCGACATATGTACGTACATATGTATGTATTCGGTTTACTCTTATCTTTTACCAACTGTGACACTCACAGCTAGTGATAGTTAAATTAGCGGATGATATAGTATTAGCTTGGTTGATGCGTGATGGCGATGCTTTTGGTGTGGAACTCGCGGGAGCTTGGAGAATCACTTGTGGAAGTTCATATTGAGCGACGCTACTACCGTCTGGTTTCTTCGGCTGGCCAGAACCGTCCTCTGCGTCACCTGGTTTTTTTTCATTCGAAAGAAGACTACACGTGGTTTGGTCTTTAGGTAACGTGGATTTTTGTTCTGCCTGTTTTTCCGAAACTACAAACGCCGAGTTTTCCTCTTTAGTAATGCTCATGTAATAACAAGTGTCATTATTTTTCATTATATGCCGAGGGCCTGGATTTAATAATATAGTGTCTTCATAAAATTCTGGTAATTCCGCTGGACGTACACCAACTAACGCAACTCCGTACCTTAAAATACCAAAAACAATGTATTGAAACTTCTTTGTATAAATTAAATAACTCTGTTGTAAATAATCTTACTTTCTGTGAGAATGAAAACTGGCGTAAGTAAAACTTTTGCCTTCATATTCGCCGAAAAATCTGCTGTCACCAAGGACGATGTGGTAAATTTCATTACCGGAACATTTACCATAAAGGCGATGCCACTCTTCTGGTGACTGTTGGCCTTCTCTGTAAGATTAGGTGTATGTGATATCTATTCCATCACATTATATTATAATTAATAAATACTTACTGTCCACGGCTAGTGTGTAAAAGTAGAGTGACTAAAGTCGAGGCTCCTGGGCATGTACAATTGTTCGCTAGAAGAGCGTATTTAAATTCATCCTCGCATACCACGAATTCCGCGAATTTTACATGTAATTTGTTCTCTGGCCGAAATATTTGCACGTATTGCGGTACGGCAGGTGCAAAGTCTTTTACGGCCCATGATCTGCAGAAAATAAATGTTAACATCTAACGACTACTAGTGGTGTATGGCTTTGGTGATGTACTAATTCTTAAATGTGACTTCTTTAGTATAATAGGTCTTCATAAAATGTGTTACCTCAGTATTGTATGTTCATCAGCGGCAGTTTTATCTGCATAATTTCTTGCAGCCAATATGAAACACGCTTCGGCTTCGTTCATTCGTGCTCTTATTAGGTCGGTGTCTTTAAGGCATGACCCTTGAATATAAATCACCCTTTGTGCCCATATTGGTACCTGTGAAATCACCAACGCCAGATATTAATGTTAAATTAATTGATTATCACAAGCCTTTTCACTTCTCAGTCATATCACGTACGATACTTAGAATACATATAGTCGACATACTTTTATTTTCTGTAAACGGTAAAAATACCTGTAATATCATTCTCATCGTTGTATCTAGTTCCATGGGTGCAAGCAAAACCACGTAGTAATCTTGAAGAAGAGGATGAGCGTAAAACTCGTTCAGGAAATCCATGATGGTATCCGCATGCAGTGTGGTCGAGCAGACCACCACGTGTTTTTCCGACTGAGCTCGGTGCGAGGAGTACGATCCTCCAAGCTTTTGCCTTTCCATCCATGTAAATGCTAGTTGCTCGAACTGTAAATTATAAATAAATATTTATAAAAAAAATATTTATGGTGGAAGTCAATGAACATCTAGAAATCATCATAAATAAAAAAAACGTACTGGCGGAACCCACTTATTTCGTAATAAATTAACAATACACATTCGATTTAACCGATTTTTCCAGTTTGCAAGATTTATTTGTTGGGATTGTAGGTGAGAGGCAGGGCTCCGCAAAGTAAAGAATGGTTATCTCTTTAGTATAGTTTCCACACTTTAGAGTGAGGAGTAAGGATGTTAAGAGGCCAACTTCGGTTGCAACGGTGGGCATACGTAACCAAGGGGCCGGTGCTATGGTTGGTCCGTTCCAATTACACTACACACATCAAAAAAGGCTAAGCAGCATTTACTAATTTGAATTTTACAATGGTTTTGTACACGATAGATACAGTTTGTTGTTTATTATTTAAAATAATACTTTAGTGTTTTAATATGTAAAAACAACAATTGTTTATTTCAATTTGTTTTTTAATAACGTAAATTAACAATATTAATGTGTAATGTATCATGTGGAGTACTCTCTAGCGATTACGTAGCACCAGACAAAACTACGAATTGCCGTCCTTTAACAATATTATTATGTAATTTAAACATATTTGTAAACATCAAGTCTAAAATGGCGCGCACATCAGATGGGTTTTCTGGAGATTTAGTGCTAATCGATACCGGTACTTCGAATGCAATAATCATAATGTAAAAGTGATCCTTAATATGTATTTTGGTTCATGCATTGTGACGTATAGAAAAATTTGCAATGGGTTCGTCTTATTTTTGTACAAAGCCTTTTTTGGGCAATTGCTTCATTGAGTCCCATTTTTCCCCTGAAGAAGTATATTTTACGATAGCTTATAATATAAGTAAAAAAAAACACCACAATCTTTATTACTTTCTTCCGGTCGGTAATTTTTAGTAGGTACTCTTTTTTTTTTTGCTTTTCTTAAAGTTTTTGGCTCTGGTATTGACAGTCTTACTTGCCCATTTCCCTGCTGAGATATTTTTCAACAGTATTATGCAAAATAGTAACAGATTTGTTTTAACATGACAGCATATATCAAGATTGGTAACCGCGTGGATATGAATAATATATATGTAAATACGTTTGCTACTTACGAATTCAGCTACTATGCTGTGAAAACATTCTACAATCTTACTGCTAACATTATATAAGAGTCCGGGAATAAGGGCCCGCTATTATTTTGATGATAAAACATACACTTTGCAACAATGAACTAAATATTTATTATGAACTTCATACCCAACGGCAATACTTCGCCATCTTGAGGATTGTTACAAAAATGATTCTTTAAATTTGGTGGCTCTAAAAATCTACATATATTTTCCTCCGAAGAACGATATATCTGAATACATTTACATCATGAATAGACTAGAAAACAAAAAAAACGTTGTTTGTTTTCTTAATAATATAATATCTACATAGTAACATCTGCAGTGAGATTCTTCACTTTCTTAGAAGATGGTCTCTAAATTATTATTTTTTCAGTTGTGTGGATAAGGACTGCTTTCGTTCTTCTTCTTAAAATATTGGCGTATAATGACAATACAGACTAAATTAAAGAGGCGATAGAAAGAGTATCAATAGTAGTTTTAGCCGAATGAAACCGCCTACATCTAGGTAGTTTTAGAACCCCCGACCAAACTAGGGATGTTATTGGTTTAATCGACATGGTTCTTAGCTAAGCTGTTTAAATACCATTACGTGTTAGGGATATTGGCTATACTCTGGGTATTTAAATATGTCTGTACGACATTTCATTTATTTGGCACATTATGTACATCTGATGATACCGAAGAATACAGTAAGCTTCGCGATCGGTTTGATGATAGAGTAGGAAGGTGGTCACATGAACCTACCAAGTTTAGTCCTTCCTGATTTAGGGTGGTGTAATAACAGTTAGGGAGTTAGGGTCCCTAATTAGGGCGACCGGAGCGGCCCGGTCTACCGAGCTTCCTAACGCCCTTACTACCGGGCAGTGTAATAGCGTTTCGGGCGCTAGGGGGGTCCGTTCACACAGACCGACTCGGAGAGGTGAGCAGATTTTCATCGCAATTAAAATAGAGTGTTAGATAATTGAAATAAGTTTTATTTTTCATTTCACTTCTTCTGTTATTGAGATTGCTTAAGATCCAACCTAACGCGTTTAGATGCGTTTAGACGCATGTAGATGCTGATTGGCCAAGCTGTTAAGTAGAAAATAGATCGTATACGGGGTACCTATTTAAAACTGGTAGCTCTGTCGTCTCCTGGGAGAGTTGAAAACGGAGAACAGTCGCTGTCTCTAGCACGGAGGCTGAGTTCATGGGGCTTTCCGACGCTTGCAACGAAACATTGTTTATACGTAGTTTTCTTAAGCAATGTTTGCATTTAGATTATGTAACTACGTTGTTCAATGAAGTTCAATCAGTTAGCACAAAAACTTTCTTTGAACTCATTGTTTCATGCACGAACTAAACATATTGATGTTGCATCATTTTATCAGAGAAATTATTAAAAAGAAGCAGTATTTCTTTAAAACTCAATTTAATGTCTTCCAAAACTACGAATAGTGTAGTTTTGTTTCACAGAAGCCCACGAGTGTTATAATGTTTTCATGTTCACTGGATTTGATTAATAAGTCGAGTTCTTGAAGCATCTGCTTCTTGTTAGGTCTCGAGTTATCTGTCAGCTACTACTTGCACGAGACCTGGAGTTTGAGCAGAATGTTGCTGCACCTTACCTCTAGTGAACTTACCATAACTACTATGTAACTGCTGAAAAGATTGTGGACAAGATATAAATGTACTCATACTATTGCTGTAAATAGTATATTTGAAATTGGTAAAACTATTTCGTCTTCCTTTAAAACCTAAATTGTATATCTAGTATATTCTATTATTGGCTTTACTTTGTTGTACATCTTTTGGTAAAATAAATATTATTATTATTAAAAAATATATATATTAAATTTATTAGGTAGGTACAGTTACTTCACTAGTTACCGTGTATTACATTTCAAACTTTGCTAATTTTTTGGGAAAACGTAATCGTTTGCTTTCGATATCTGATTCATGTCTTCATATTGCTTTTTCACCGAGCCGAAATTACATACAACTTTTTCTTTAGTTTATATTTTTTGAAACTGTTTCGACCTTGCCGCACCGTGAACACAGTGATGATTATTACTACGCAAAATGAAATTATTTGTCTGCTTTATTCAGTGAGCTGTACGTAGTAATAACAGCTCACTGGCTTTTATTACTTGTTCTCGTCTACGCAATCGTCAATTGGCTATAGCGTGTGCAGCGTGTTTACGTGAACAGTAGGCCTTATTATTGACATAAATTTTTTTTGGGCAGATAAAAGGCAGATTTACAAACAAAAAAAATCGTTCAGCAAGTTTCGATTTAGAAATTATTTTTCTTTATTGGTAACTGGTTTGGAAACCAGAATTATTAGACTTATTTAAAAACAGGTACCTATCCAAAGAAGAATTTATTTTTTCTTCACAACTGGTCTTCAATCTTGAATGAATCTTGGTTTCAAAACGATAAATGTAAATGAAGCCTAACGAGCGAGCTTAAAATCAAAAGAGGGGGCGCGCGACAACTAACCACCAGTGACTTCTTTGAGCGAACAGGTACAGATCGTATTAAAAAATACAAAATGTATAAAAAAAACAGGTTTAAGCAATATATCCTGTATATGCAAATCGAGAACCTCCTATTTTTTTAAAGTCAGTTATAAAAAATATATATATTATATTATGTACTAGCGACCCGCTCCGGCTTCGCACGGGTGCAATGCTGATACTAAATATACTACAGAATGTCTATAATATAAACAACGTTTACAACTTTTTTGTTATTAGACAATAGGTACAAACATGTTCTCTTTAGAGAGAGGTTTAATTTATTTATTTATACTTAATAAATTACAAAGTTAATTCCAAACAAAAGTATTTCAAAATCAAATCAAAATCAAAATGTTTTTATTGTTACTCAAACATTGCATGCAAATACAAATTGATATAGTCCCAGTAAGTTATGAAATACTTGTGTTGGGACCACCTCGCTACTTCCCTTATACATAATTAAAATGTTGAGACTTAAACCAGTTACATCTAGAAAGTACAAATTTAGTGTTTATACATTATATTACTAATCATTATTACAATACAGACAGCTCAGTACATAGTTGGCACATTAGATTACTAAACAATCCTTTCTAGGATGACTTCAGTTTCCTCGTAAGTGAGAGTCTTTAACCACTGTGTTAGAGTTTTCTTACAATCGTATAGTAACATTGGATAAATATTTAGTTTACGATTTAGTTTATTATATATATAAGTTGACTGTGTAGTGTACTGTCGTCTAGCAAAAATAGTACGAACCCTTGCAGAGTATGCAACAATATCTTTACGTCTTTTATTTAAATAAGTTGAATCAAACAAAAGTGTCTTGTGCAGTTGTAATGTTACATTTAGGAGATACAGTTGCCTCACCGTAAGTAAATTGCTGGTTTTGTAAAGCTCACATGTGGGGTATCTATAAGGTTGGAAGTACATACATAACCTTTATAAGCCACCGATGTGCTCTTTCTAAATCAAGAAATTTACTTTTTGTGGCACCTCCCTATACAGGTATGCAGTAACTCGTGACAGATTGCGCAAGCGCAACATATACCTTGTTCAGTAACTGAACAGTCATTACATGACGTAGATTTTTAAAAATCCATATAAGTTTTCTAACCCTCTTCTTTTTTTTATAATAAATAGGTTTGCGCTTGACCACAATTTCACATGATGGTAAGTGAAGATGTGGTCTAGGATGGACCGCGCTTACCCATAAGATGCCTGTTCACTCTAGACTTGAATACACCCAAGTTATATTTATCAGGGAAAACGTTCATGATAATTTCAATGTGTGCCAAGACAGTCAAAGACTGTCTTGGCACGCCGACTGTCTATTACAACTCCAAGATATTTTTTGGATTTCACTCTCGCAATACTCTGACAATTGCAGCAATTACCAAACGAGCTACCACATCTATGAATCCTGATCTCAAAGTCAGTGCCAGGTTGTGATCTCTGACTCGGAGTAAAACAAATGAAATCAGTCTTGGAAACATTGAGGGTTAACAAATTTGCGTTCAGCCAACAAGCTATTTCAGTAACGAGGTCTTACTGAAATAGCTTGTTGGCTGAACGCAAATTTGTTAACCCTCAATGCTCTCTAGCCATTTGTGAGAATACCATTCCAACCAGGTGAGCTGTTAGAATCAAGACTCATTAATATGCTATCCACTTCCCGTGGATCAGTATCAAGCAGCACAAACGATGAAGTCTGAAACTGTGTAGTAGCTGATCTATTGGGAGGCCCAAAGTTATTGACAATATCTTCAGCTAAGGATTGGCATATATTTACAAAAAACTGATTAACACGATTCAATTGGATGTGGCGTAATGTTTAGGAGACATGCGTTAGAAGATTTAGGTGTTTTAAATTGAGTAATTTCATTTATTTTAAGCCAGTTGTTTTGGGTTATTAACTGAATTAGCTATTTGATTTCTCTGAAACTGTCGTTTTAATTTGTTGATTAAATTAGAGCAAAAATTTCGAAAACGTTTAAATGTAATTTTAAGTATTATGTTATTGGGGTCTTTCCTTGACCGTGCTAAGTGTTGATTATGAATATACACTACAACTCCATCATTTTGATTGATCTGATTTGTTGTAAAATAGGAAGTGTAATTAGTCAGTAACGGTAACTGTTTTTTACAATTTAGTCTGCACTCTGTTAGGATTAAAATATCTGCATCGTGTTTCAACTGCAAAAGGTTTATTTGAAGGTCATTAAAGGTGCAGTAGATACTTCTAATATTCTGAGACGATATTACAAAATTATTATTATCTTTATCTAAGTAATTACGAAAATGTTCGATACTAATTATAGCCGAGTTAGCGATTTCAGTATTGTCCAATTCACTTAGAGTATTAATAGTACTATCCATAAATGATTATATGAGGTAAAAGGCGCTGCATACAAGTTACTACTGTGTCTAAATATAGAAGAGATTTCATATCTAACCATCTCACTATAAATATCCAAGGGAATATTAAAGTACGTCCGTAAACAAACAATACAGTTTTAATAGTGTGTCTTTCAGTGTAAAAAAATATAGCAAGTGTGGTATTTAAACTTAGGATATTGAATCAGATACTTAACAGTGTATATTACAAAGCCAAAGTAGCTGCAAGAAAGCTGGGTGTCCTAGCTAAGGTCCGGCGGTACTTCACACCGGGACAGCTTCTGATCTTGTATAAAGCGCAAGTCCGGTCGTGTGTGGAGTACGGTAGTCATATATGGGCCGGTGCTGCAAAATGCCATCTAGCTGCTTTGGACTCTGTGGAGAGGCGTGCTAAGAGGCTGATTGGTGATACTGGGTTAGTAGAAGCCAATCTACAAAGCCTAGAGCACAGGCGCAAAGTAGCCAGCCTCTCGGTATTCTACAAGATGCATTTTGGAGAGTGTGCACAGGAACTGCATGACTTGATTCCACCATACCCCTTCTATCATCGGATGTCGAGACGCACTGCGCATACACACCCTTATGTGGTGAAAGTGCCTTCAGTCCGGACTAAACGATTTGCCTCTTCGTTTATATTGAGGACAGCTAAGGATTGGAACAGTTTGCCTGCGTCGGTTTTCCCGGCCGATTATAATGTGGGTGTCTTCAAGGCTAGAGTGAATAGGCTTTTAATAAGCTAGTGCGCCTTACCATCTTCGATTGCGTCGCCACTTTCCATCAGGTGGGTCTGCAGTCAAGCACTAGCTTATGTTGAATAAAAAAAAAAAAAATCTAGTTACAATGTGATTGAGCTGCCAATGCTTAATTACGTAAATTTTATATAATATAATAGAGATACTTATTAATTTTACTAGAACATAACTGACTAATTTACTAATACATGCAAAAAATATGTAATTAGGTAACAGTACGAGATGAAAAAATATTACATTAGTACTCAGTCACAAGCTCTGCATCAGTTGATGAACCTGAGCTTCACTTTTAATAAGAATAACCCGAGAGTTATCATCCTGCTTTACAAAGACACCACCAAGTTTGGTCCAACAATACTTGTATTGTTTTGTTTTTGCTAAGTTTCGGGCCAGGAAGAATAAACCCCCTTCGCAGTCAGTTGTTCTGATATAAAGACAGGAATGTCCTCGCTACTAGTGAATCCCAGGTGTTTAGTCTGTATTTTTGTTTATTTTTAATATTATAGCTTTTTGTTTACTTAGCTTTTTGTAAAAAATCTGATTTCAGTATTGATGAGCGAAATTCAATAATGATTGGGGCATTTTTTACCCCAAATTTTCTTCCCCGAATTCTATAAATATCCTTTATATCTCGTGAAACTAGGTCGAGATTTATAGTTTTCGAAAGGCATAGTACCATGTTAATTAGGTCCTCCCTCGTCTCGTTGACCTTCCTTGGAACATTTTTCAGTTCTATACTGGTTTTCCGGAAACACCTCTGCACATCCTCTAGTTTATCTTCAAGTATATAAATGTAATCTCTGTCCTTTTTCGCCCGTAACTCAAGAGATTCTATCTTCTTTTGGAATTCTTCATATTGAATAGATAAGCGCGCAATGGACGATTCTATATTATTGTTTGTGAACGGGAGCTCTTTGAGATTGGTAGTAATTTCCTTGAGTTCCTTTTGTTGTGCGGTCATAAATGTTGTAAATAATCTCTCATCCTTTTATTTCTCACAGAAGTAAAATTAGGAGGTGGAACTTCATTGCATTTTTCATTGACATTTGTGTCAGAGAGCGATTTATTCAACTGTGATGTAGCCATGATACTAGGGAGTAATAACCAATGAAGAGTTGTCTCGGTTTGTCACTCGCTAGGCAACTCGTTGGGCGTACTTTCAAGTGATTACACGAAGAGTGTGGCTGGTTAAGTAATTATCCAATAGCACTTGAGAGGGGCGGGTAGCAGTAAGTAACGGCCCACAAAATGTAATATAACCAATAGTAGTTAGAACTTAATAACCAAAGTATGGCCGCAACACGACGATAACCTGCGCGTGCGCTGATTTGTAGACTGCGAAGCCAGATACCAGGGTAACAGCTCTCATATGAAGACGCGTACACGAACGGTGTGCGTAGTCGGCTTACGGCTAACGTTAAAAAAACTTCGCGTACCAGATTCTTCTTCTAGGCTTATGCGCTCCTATTTTATGCACTAAATTTAATTAAACCAAAATTTATTTTTAATAATATTCTAATGATTGTAACAGGTCTACTGCACGTCCACACCAAACGGCGGCCTTGGGGGGAGAGGAATTGAACTTTAATACATAATACAGATTTAAACCCATAACCTATAATGAAATGGTCACTTCACTGCCATTTCCTAACCTACGAACACAAATATGTGAATAACCTAACCTACACTTACATAACCCCCTCCACCATAGCCTACCCCTAACCTAATAATCAATACAAACGACATGAAAAAAACCTTAAAACTAAAGCAGCCACTAGGCCACTAAGTCAATTCACAGTAATCAGCCGCTGCCTAAATCAATAAAAAAAAAAGTATATAAGTATTAGTATCAGTTGTCTGGTTTCCATAGTACATGCTCTGCCTAGTTTGGGATCGGATGACCGTGAGTGGATTGTCCCAAGATATTATTATTATTATTATTAACCCTTGGACTATCTGCTTACCAATTTCTGTGATCAACTCAGCAGCTATTCATTCTCTGGGGCTAGTTGATGCCCCAGCAATTGGGAGCTGGCCAAGCTCTTTATTGAGCATCATGATCAAGCTAGTGTACGTTGCAGCAGATGTGGCTTTCACCCAGGCGTCAGCACCTGCATTGACCCATTTGTCAATCTCTGTGTCATTGCTACTAAACAGACCCTTCCTCAAATCCACCCTTTGTTCATCCTCCATGAGAGGTCCATTTATAGCAGCTTCCACGAATTTCATGCTATTCTCAACTTGAGTTGACAATGCCTCATTCAGCATCATCTTGACATTTGGGTGTTGGAGAGTTATTGTCTGCTCTAGGTTGAACATGTAGCAAAATTGCCTGAGATTCTGCTCACCTGCAGGCTGAGACTTGCTCAAGAGGGCAGGCAATAGACCATGTTGCAGGACATACGGCATGGGGCCCAAGGCTGTCCCTCCATTCATGATCTTAGCTTGCTGGCGGATGGCAACACAACTGGCCTTGCCTGAAATCTCGGCCTTCTTCGCCACTGCCAGAGTGCATGAGGGAAGCTAGCTGCAACTCTACTCAATGTGATGTCCTTAGAAGCCAGTACAACCCTCTCTTTCCTCTTCCTAGCAGCAGCATCAGCATCATCATCACTCTTAATGGAATATGCTGCTATCTTGTGGCTGATTGCCGTCTTGGCATCCTTGCTGACTGTCTTTAGGATCTTGAATAAGTTATTACCTCTAACCAATTTGTACTTAATTGGATAAAGATTAATGTTGTATTGTTTAAAATCGCTTCGTAAGTAAGCCATTATTTCTCATAAAAAGTAAAGGATAAAAAATGGTTATTGTGGATCATCCCTTGAGATAAACATATACCATCGCGGACTTTTTTGTAGACCTTGTTCAGGTGTACAATACTGGTACATTATTTTGATCTATCTCGTAGGGTTTAGCCAGAGTCTGCAATGTAACCGCAAAAAATGTGTTTATTTACGACATCATTTTAGAAACCTCTAAAATTATCAGTGTTTCTCAACTATACAATATAGTATAATATGTATTATACATAAAAAACCTTCCCCTTGAATCACTCTATCTATGCAGAAAACCGCATCAAAATCCGTTGCGTAGTTTTAAAGATCTAAGCATACATAGGGGCAGACAGACAGCGGGAAGCGAGTTTGTGTTATATTAAGTAGTGATATTCACCTGTGTAGGCAACACCACCAGTGCTACTCCTATCATTATGACCATAAATAGTTGTGAAGGCCAAATATCCGGAACAAAATCCCCATAGCCAACGGTTGAAAATGTCACAACCACAAAATAAGTTGCTTGGAATAGGTTCAAGTGTCGATGTCCAGCTCGTTGAAAGTGCTGAATTCCGCAGACACTGGAATGACATGTTTACATTTATTTTACATCATACAGTAAAACACTAACGTAAATACGTCTGTCATATATCTATATAACGTTTAAATATGTTTTACCTTGTGAAAACAAGGCATAACAGAGTTACGCACAATATCATTAATTGTTGAGAGAGCGCAGATTGTGACTTTTGCATAGCTCGATGTAGATCGTTCTGAAAGAATTAATTACACCAGTTTATTAACTATACTAAATCGTGACTTACTGTCGCACTCACAAACGCCAATTAACTTTAATTTTAATTAAGTCTCTTTTTAAAATCTATTTTTTTCGCATGTCGGAGCAGTTTATGATTAATTTCGATTACTGAACACGATATAATTGATATCTCTACTCACTATCTGTGCATTATGTATGAATGGGCTTCGAATGATGAAATAATCTGATTTCAAAAAATTGATTAATGATTATTAATTTTAATTGACGTTTGTAGGTTCGGCCGTAAGGTTTGTAGAACTTAAGCAATAAATCTTCTATATAATAAATTATCTTTTACCACACATAATATGCGTTTTGTCATATTATGATTAACATTTACTTCACCATTTTAATCACTATTTACCAAAAGTTATTGTAACCTTGAGATCTATGTGTACTATAATTAAGCTCAATAAAATTTATATTAATAAAATATAAAGACATTTTAGTATTTAGGAATAGACCGGCTATAGCGAGCATATTCATCACAAAACTTGTGTTCAGCAGGAAGCCGACAAAAAGTATTTTTGCAGGAAATATGCCTAATTTAATGTTGCGATATTGCAAAACCCACTATGATAAAATGACTGAATGATTCAATGTATTTTTTATATTCACTAAAGCATTTAATATAGGTAGGGGCACGAAAAAATTTATGGATACATTGTGGTATCCTTTTCCTTTCGATACCGATACTTTGTATTCGATACTTTTACTCATTGAGTACTTTTTGACTGGTATCGTATCGAATAAATCTTGTGAGTAACTGACGTCACTGACTGGTGATGACCTTATTTTTGGCCATCAGCTTTCACTTCACCGGACGGGAGGAGGCGAGTGGCGAGTGCTCTCAGGCTCTTAGAGCTAAAGACGTCATGACGTGAAGTAATCGATCATAAGAAAAGTACTCGATACATTGGAGTAATGTTACTTTTGTTTCGTTACTTTTAAGAGTACGATATTTTTTTCTCGTAACTAGTCATGAGAAAAGATCCATACTTTCTATTCGATACCGTGTCCCTAAATATAGGTGGCAGTTGTAGAAAGTGTAAACAGGTTTTGTATAAAAAAAACCCAAAGACTGCTCTATGCCTTTGTATTTAATAAGAAACTATACATAAATAATAGTAGATAGTACCTAATATTATTATTTGTTGGTTAGGTATAAATAAACACACAATAAAAAGTAGATATAATTATAATGATCATTTATATATTGTCAGTATGTATAGAGTAGGTATACATAAATAAACAATAGAAAAGGATGGGAAAAGGTTTAAAGAAGATCGTTTACAATATATGACATACTTACAAACAAATTTTCTAAAGATCTTTTAGCCAACCAGCAGTTTAAAAACACTGGTATGAATAGGTTCCGGAGCGGGGGAAACGGCAACTGAAATCAGTCATCATTTTACTAACATTTAATGAACAGAACGAACTGTGAATCTATGTATGTGTCATTTTTTATTTTGATTCTCAGTTTATCAATGTCAATGGGTTAAAAAAAAGATTGAATAGAGTACGGATACTGGCTTAATTGTCTGTAATATAGATGAATTGAAACGTGAATAAACTGGGTAAACATACACTTCTATTCTTGTATTTTTATACTATTATATAAAAAAAAATTACCGTTAATGCAAATGGTATTGTATTCACCATTTCTAATATAAAATGAAAAGATAAAACTTGCTGCCAAATATTCCCCTGTAAATGGAAAAATAATGTCATATTAGGATAAATAGTCATAATAAATATCTTAGCATAATTCAGTTCATTCACCTTATAGCCTAAATACGCGAGTAATAAAGCTTCCGTGAATGATATCATAGCTAATATGACCTGCACGATCCACAAATACAGCGGTCTATTGACCCATATTATTCCGTCCCAATTAATTATTGGATGCTCTTGAAACTCTTCTTCTGTCAAGTTAGCCGAATATTCAAATTCAGTCTTATTTCCTGGCTTGCAACCGTAACTGTGGAAATAATATTAAACATATTAAATGGATAAAATATCATAATGCATAAAATAGTACCTACTCTTATTTTATAAAACAAAGAAGTTATGCTTATGTTTAAATGAAGGAAACTAATGCTTTGTACCCAATATCTACACTACACTTGTAGCATCCGTGGCGCAGTGGGAAACCACTTGCTTTACAAACCGGAGGTCCAGGGTTTGAATCCCGCGAGGAGCACCAACTTTGTGGAGTTTTTCCTTACTCGCTAGGAAAATGCAGAAGAATCACCTGATTGCCTGTAAAGTAAGATGATCTGTGCGTCGGATGGGCATGTAAAAAGTCGGTCCTGCGCGTGTCCTCTCCGTTCGTGCCGGTCTTCCGTCCCATCGGATTGTTAAAGGTAAAGGAAGAGAGAGTTAACTTGTGCCTACGCTACCTATCGTGCACTATAATATCTTCCGCGTAGATGGCTGATCTTGTAAAAGTTTGGTCTTATCGGCTAGGATTTTTATCTAAACCTTAATTACTTCTTACTTACAGGAGTACTTTCCACTACTAAGTATATCAGAAACGTAGTAATATCCTAATTGGACCTTGTGTTACCTCACATATAACAAAGGTTCGCAGTTAAAAATAGTGGAGATATTAGAAATAAATCACTAAAGCTTGTCATAAATATCTGTCTTTTCGGCTGATCGCTGCTTTGCGTTTGCTTACACCTATTTTAGGCGCTAGGCAAGCCTGTATATAGGCGTTAAGATTTATTGTACATTATATACAATACCTTATCGTATATAAAACGCTCTAACTAAACTATCTCGTGGTACATATAACACAAATGAATGACGCAGACTGATATATCGATTCTCATTCCACTCCGATTGCTTTGAAACAGCAATCGGACTAAAATATTAACACAACCTTGCAACATCTAGTTAGATGTTGCAAGGTTGTGTTAATATTTTATGTCATTGATATGACATAGCTGGTACATGCAATTTATTCTATTGTTTTGATTTCAAGCATGACTTAAAATGTCCTGAAGTTAAACACTGATGAATGGCGATAAAAGAAGGACCAAAAATTTAATCCAATTGTGGTTAGGTAGATATTTGTATTTGTACACGGAGAAGTCTGTACGATTATGACCTGTTTATTGACCTATTTATTTTGTTCATTCGATACCAGGGAAAGGCAGGCAGCTAGCTAAAAGTGTTCATAATCGTATATGAATGGAATCAGAATAATAATTGTGTATGTGATTTTTTTGGATACACTTACCAAGATGAGGAAATAGGATCACCATCAGCACAGACTCGGCATATGTACAACACGCAGGTTAATAGTTTGAAAAATAAGTTTGCTACTCTAATGCGTAAACCTGAAATAACAAAAAAGAAATTATTACTACAAGTCTTAGCGTAGATAACGTAAATAGAGTAGTCGAATATCCAGGAAACTTTATTCTACACCATTTTTTTAAACGTGATTTAAGTGATATCGTGCATGGGTGACTTGATCGAATGCCCCAGAAGGGAATTGGAGGAACCGATATTTTTTGGAGAGTATGTATGTCTAGGAACTTAGTGCCCAGGCAGAGGAGCGTACAGTAGGAAGGTTATAATAATTTAATAACGGATTGATCAGCAAATTTGTTCCCTAGTTTTATTCAGACAGGCAACTGTCTTTCTGAATATAACTACGTGACAGTACAAAAAATACATTGAGAATAAATTTGAATATATACCTACTTATTACCGGTTGCCAGTGCTTTGATTGTAAACACTAAACGTAGGTTTTAACACCTCCCAGTAATCAAACCATATACATCTTCAAAATAAATGCACTATATATAAAACCAAACTTACAAAGCACCAAAATAAATCCACACTATAACTCTATACCTATCAACAAATAAACTTGTACAGAAGAACAAAAATCCTCTGAAAATAAAAATGATTACCAAAGTTAGACTAAATAGTTTAAGAAGTAAGGCACTTATAGTGTCTCAACTTCGGCAACTTCCTAGTGAGAATATCTATCTACTGTATGATGAGTTGATTTGATGGTATGAATTTGACATCGACATGGTTAGTTACTATATAATCGCGGACGAAATTATGCCGAATGTCCAATATGCTTAGGGCGAAATTGTTATTTTTTCTTCATCTTCCACCCAAACTGCTATGGCAATAAATTGATTCCATAAAATATGTTTTCTGTAAGCAAAATTTAAACGTCATTGGATATGGATAAAGATCAAGAGTATTCAAGAGCCACCAAATAAGTGAGCAGTTTGCTCTCTATGTTGAAAAGGGCGGACAATTTTTCAGAGTTATCGACAGCGGCAGCCAGACGTGACTTCAAGAGGGGCAGAGAGCTGTCACGGGCAAATAGAGCGAGAGTGATGTCGTCCACATCGTAAGTGGCGAGGTTGACAGCAGCACAGAATAAGCTAACCAAGAAAGGTGCTGGCGTCACCGGAGCGACGTTAAAACTTAATTGTGGCGGCAACACCATTGTGTCTGTCCAGGTGTCGACTCTCCGCATGTGAGCTATACCACAGCTCGTCGAGATGCTCCGCCACGCCTATGTAGATGATAGAACACTCGAACTGTCCTGAGACTTGTCGTACTTTCCCATGTCATTTTCAACTGGGTAACAGCCCCGCATCTTGGCGACGCTTATCGTTGCATTCAAGCGCTCCACGAAGCCATCAAGAGACATGCCTGTCAAAACCTTGATCTTTGCCAAAAGTAAACCCAAAAGGCGTACGCAGACTTCAGCGAACACTGTGAAAAAAACGACGTTGACGTCCATCGTGTTGTATGCAATCGTCTGAATACTGGCGTATTCTGACTGTGCTGAAGCGTATAGTGGAGGTTTTAAGCCGCACTTAACCATGTACGAAGAGGTACGCTCGAGTGTCGAGACCTCGCTTGGATGGAAATAAACTGATGTTGTTCATGACGTATGTCATTCATGTGGGCTTCTATGCTCGAGTACATTTCAAGCTTGGTACTTAATATTTTTTCATTAATTGTAAGCGTCGAGTAAGTCCACTGTCGTCGTAGGCTTCTCGAAGTCGCCTCCAGTTTCTTTCGATGTTTCAGCTGTCATAACTATGGGATAAAGATGCTTGATAATACTTAAGCATATCTTTGAGCTTGCTTTAGCATCCTTTCGTTGAACATCAGAAACCACTTCCATAGGCTTTAGGACGCAATCCCAAAGTTCGTTATCAATGAGACACCACCACCCACTATCTCACTTGCTTTTAATTTAGTGAAACTCATATTGTGTTGGTGAACACTGCTGTTGAAGAGCCAGTAGAGGCTGATTGCTGTGGTTTTATCGACGACGACTACTAGTCTCCAGCCATACTGAATTTTGTTAGTTTAGCAGTCGGGCTTTTTGCGTTCTTTTAATTTACACCTACTCGTTTGTCATTGTTACTTGCATGGAGAATAAGTAAACGTCACACCGTAACATGCGCGATTCTTCATACATATTCACAGACCGGACAAGAGTAAGGAATAAGTCACCGCGACAAAAGTCACCCATTCGCGCTAACACTAACTGTATATTTCGTATTATGCCATGCCACCCAAAGACATGTAACTTAGAAATAGACCGGGCATAGCGAGCAAAATGTTCGTCACAAAACCTGTTACTCATGCATCAAGTCGGTAGAAACGCGAGTATTTACGCTTAGTCGAGAAATAAATATTTAAAACTTTTCAATTATTTTTTGTTCCATCCTATATATTTCTATATATATACCTATTTAATTCACTTTTTATTGTAATAATGCAAATCTCACTTAATAAAATTACTGAACCTGGGTGCCAGTTGAAAAGTGCAAAGGCCGCTCTAGGGTCTGTATATTTAATTCTCTTTGATGTCAGCACTGGCAACCTTACTAGGAAGGACGTCTAGGACACAGTCGGTGGGCGGTGTCGAAGGTGAATATATTTGTTTGTTCTTATTTTATGGTAGTAAGTTCAGTACCTAAACCAAATCTACCCAGATGTAACAAGATTTTAACCGCGGTAAAATATTCCATTCTGACAAAACAATATTTGTGAGGATTATCTCGGAATATTAATCAGATTTCAAAAATGTTTTCAGTGTGTTATAGTCAAAACTTTCGTTCTGATTACGGCCGAACAAAACAATTAGCCAATTTTACCTTATTCCCCTTTCCCGCGTGAAAATGTTTTTCGGAAGTAAACACAAAAGAAGTCGCGGGCAAAGAAAATATTAAAAATGGTTGAAATTAGAAACTGAGGAACTGATAAGGCTGCCTGTCCACCGGAGCGGAGCGAGGCAGCGGAGCGGAGAAACGGATAAATATTAACCAATAAGATTGCACTAAGATTTTGGAGCGGAGTTTTTGTGCAATCTTATTGGTTAATATTCTCCGTTTCTCCGCTCCGCTGCCTCGCTCCGCTCCGGTGGACAGGCAGCCTAAATCTGACATGTAATCTTACGATTGTTTGAGTAGGGTTTTATAGATTTCACAGTGTCGTTCTGCTATGAACTGGTATGTAGTGTGAAAATTCAGATGAATTTTATCCGGCTTTTCCTTCTAAGTTTTCGTTAAGAATAGTATACGTGTTACAGAAAGAATCATATATTGTATAGCACCTCTGATTACAAGAAAAGTGAATGCCTCGCGTCGCTTTCCACCACTATTCCATCAATATGATGATGAGAATATTGATACATTAAATCATTTGATAAACAAATCGATGGAGGTACAATGACTATCGCCCGCGCCTCTGAATAAAATGAAATAAATTTAATATTATTTAAATTCAATATTATTCATTAACTTACAAATTACCTTTTATGAAGTTGATTGAGTACAGTAAATGAAACAACATAATTAATTCCCTTGAAAAATAAAAGTTTTTCAAGGTCAGCAGACGTGAAGCTTCATTAGCGAATGTGCTGAAATATTTTCTCTCTATACTTGAAAGATTTACTTTAGCTTTTAGTTGTGACGATCTGATAGTGTAAACGAAAACTATCGATTTATTTGAAGGTTTAAAGGCTTTAGACAATTACTTAAATATTAGCTTATCAATTAAAACTTTAAAGTACTTACTCGATCGTTGATTTTTTATAAAATATAGTTGCAGTCTTTCTTTGAAAGTGTTTTCGTTTACGTAATATTCCACGCGTACTCTGAAACAAGATAATGACATTTTTTACAACCTGTACAGAAAAAAACATTAAAATTATTATAAAAGCGCACAAAATGCGACTGCAAACAAAATAAACATAACGATAATATTAACAAAAAAATTAAGGGGGCTACTGCCGGCCGTCATATTACTCGGACCTTGGAACAATTATATAACAAGTCTATGTCACTCCCTCAACAGGCCACAACTAAAACCAATCTAATGATTTTTATACATAAGTCATAATCCATCAAGCTATTTAGGCTGTAGGTAGGCATGCCAACGAAATATACATTCATACATGTTAAGATGTTTCTAAGCAATCTGAGCGTTAAAATTCTGTCGGGAGTACCACGAGGATTGCTTCATTCCTATTTGTCTCAGATGTGTTTTGTTAAGTCTGCATGAGGATGAGACCTTGAAATTAATCTCGTTCTTAAATAGTGAAAACATAATGAGGTAAAGTAACAACTCGAATATCGTTATTTTATTATACTAATATTGAGAATTAAGTTCGCAACACAACCTTGAATCCTTAGAATACACACTTTACTTCATAGCTTTGTCAGTTGTATGTTTTTACCCCTCATAGAGTTGATATTGCGTGCCAACATACTCGTAGGTATTGCCTACGTGTGCCGTATTGCATCCATAATATATGAACATGGTTAATGGTTTATTTATCGATAGAAAATTTCATAATAAACGTATAGCTTCTTTCTCTTATATATTACTAGCTGACCCGCGCAGCTCCGCCCGCGCTTTTATTACATTTTGCTCCCCTTTTCTCCCTCCTCCCTAGATTTATCTTTCTCGATCTCTCTCTCTCTTATAAAAAAAATCGAATTATATGCTCTTTCTCTCCTCTCTCTTTCCCCCTCCCGTTTCGGTTTCCGTCACACTCCCCCTCTTCCTCTCCCTGTTGTCCCCTCTCTGAACCCTCTCCCCCTCTCTCTTCTACGAACTTGCTCTTTCTCACTCCCCCCTTACTCCACCTAACTCCCCAGATCCCTCACCCCATCACCCCCTTCTCGAATCCCCTCTCCCTCTTTCTCCTCTCTTGCACCCTCCTCTCGTTCTATATATCCTCATCAATCATGGTACCAGCGGCATTACATATACTTTATGACCTATTCTCAGACCTCCCCGATATGCACACAAAATTTCATACATATCGGTTCACCCATCTATTTAATGACCTTTCCTTATGTTGCTTAACCTTAACCTAGCGAACAACGTTCACAGCTATTTTTTCATTGGTGTAAATATTAGTGAAGTTTACGTTATATTGGAAAAGGGAGAAATTTATTCTAACAACAATTTATTAATAGTTAATTATTTCTCATAAAAAGTTAAGGATAAAAATTGTTTATTGTGGGTTATCCCTAACAGATAAACATATATCATCTCAGACTTTTTTGTAGACCTTGTTAAGGTGTACAATACTGTAGTACATTATTTTGATCTATCTCTTAGGGTTCAGCCAGCGTTTGCAATGTAAGCGCAAAAAATGTGTTTATTTACGACATCACATTAGAAACCTCTAAAATTATCAGTGTTTCTCTACTATATTATGCATGAATTATACATAAAAACCTTCCTCTTGAATCAATTTATCTATTAAGAAAAACCGCATCAAAATCCGTTGCGTAGTTTTAAAGATCTAAGCATACATAGGGACAGACAGACAGCGAGAGCGACTTTGTTTTATAATATGTATAGATATAGATATAGATTATACTAGTTAATTCATGCATTATTAATTTTGTTTAACAACTAATAAAAGTAATTCTTTAGATTTATTTAATAACATGACATGTATAAATCTAAAAAATCCCTGACTTAACGCGAACGATCTCTTAAAATGGCTTTCCTGCTCTATTATCAGACCCTGATCATATCTGTCTGCTACGCGCCATTTAACCATCGATTTAAAATTCGGTGGATCCTACGTTTTATGGAATAGAGTTCTTATTCACTAACTTCCTGCTCCATCATTAGACCCTGGTCACAATTTTTCAACTAAGTACTCGTTGAGACCTATCCAAAGAGTCCAAATTCTTCGGGTCTATGAATATTGGTGCATAGACTGTGTTACCACCTTCCTGCCCCTATCACTAGACTCAGATAATAATTTTCCTTCCAATTAATCATCGCAACCTATTTAACAATTCCAAATTCGGTGGGTCTGCGAATATTGTCCATGTTACACCCATACCGGTAGTTGTTGGGAACGATACACTCGAAGTTGTTGACCACTACTACCTAGGACAAACTATTCAGTTAGGTCGGTTCAACTTCGACTAAGAGATCGCCCGAAAAATCCAATTCGGATAGACAGCGTTCTGCAAACTACGCAAAATCTCTCCCCGTCAGTCCGAAATACCGCAGTTTTTAATCAGTGTGTGTTGCTAGTGATGACATATGGTATTGAGACGTGGTCCCTAACTGCTAGCTTTTTTCTTCCTCATTTATGCTTAATCGCTAACTCAAAGCTATGAGAGCTAACGTAACATTGTTCTGGCATTTCTCTATTTTAATGCAATTTGGATTTAAAAAATGTTTCAATGAGCAAGCGAGCTAAAATACATACTTATACTGGTAATTACTGATTTAAGTACCTGGAACAAAGGGTCCTTTGTTTCCTTTAATAACGTAACAATGGAAAAGTATAATAAAGCCGTTACCTTGGTATCTTATCGTAGCTGTCCCAGCCCGTCAAGCAGTTATAAGAACTGTATCTGCTAACGGCTGCCATGATATGCAACTTAAAACTGATCACTGTATTTGAATGGTGACATTGTGTGTGATGTGCGTGGTGTTCGCTTTGTATTTGTTTAGAGTCGACAAGTCGGAGCACAAAAGCTCAGCACCTACATAGCTAATTGTCATTAGTCCAGGGTTTGCATATTACACATATTTATACCCTAAAATATGCAAAATTCTTATTATTATGGTTACACTACCATGCTCAGTGTTAAAACAATTAGATTTATTTGATTCCCGACACAATTTTATATCGATTTGTATTTACTACATATGTTATTATACGTTTTAGTCACAACACGATCGCATGTTATGCGTCAAGGTAATATTTTTTATATTCAATTACCTAGACATTAATTTTGTTAAAAGCTTCAAAGTAAATTAACGCTATATCTCCTTGACTTTGTACGATGAATAATATATATGCTTGCAATAAATCTTATATATCCACGTAGTTCCTCTACGAAAACATATACCTAGAATACCTATTACCAGTATCTGTTTATCATTATGAATGTCTAAAGTAACAATATTAATACATTGGTAAATCTCGTTTGTGCTAGAGAAACTAAACTTTTCCGATATAGAGAAGGATCGCACGTCCTTGTAACCTAGGGACGTCACGTATGTTTTCACGATTTAGAATGGGATGTTGTTTTGGTTGAATATAATGTTTATATTGTTTGCGGTGTAGCAGCCGTAGTGCGGCGAGACGGGCGCCGCGGCTCGCGATCGTAGCAAACTGGCGGTGGGCACGACGCCGGCGTGGTTGGTTAGGTCTCACGCTGCCCGCCCGCACACTCGCGCCCGCCCTTTCGTCCGCACCCGCTTGCCGGCCAAGAGAGCTTTGTTCAGAAAAACTATTCCCATAGTATTTTTTTATTTTAATGTGGCTTTGCAATTCGACAAATTCAAAATTGAATTCGTATTAATAATATAAATTTTGCTCACTTACGTCCCATCTGTGTAAGGGGTTCATGTTACATTTGTTGTAGTTCAAATAATGGGCGCATTTAATGCCTGTCTTTGGCCTTGGGTTATGTTTTCTCGCAATTGAAATCGGAAAACCACTGAAATTCATTTAATACAAAATTTACCGACCAAGTGTATTTTTTTGAGCTAGTATGTGTGTAAAGTTCATGTATATGGATGTTTGAATGTTAATGATCGCTTTCCCCCCACGGTGGCGGCTGACCTGTACAGGGTGGGGTGTTTGCTGTTTTGTTGAATAAAGTTTTTGTTTGTTTTGTATAAATGAAACGTCAGTGACACAGAGTTTCTCCGCTTAACATAATCAATCAGTTTTGTTTGTTGACTTTATTTAGGAATGTTTTGGGTATTTGGATTGAAGATTTACTTGCCCTTTTTCTATATTTTCTCCTTATATTTTTATATTTATGTTTACTTAGTTGAAGCATGGAAACACAAACATGGATTTCACATGTGGGATCAAAAAACAGTCCTTTTGTTATGTATAAGAATGATTAGTTATTACGTGTTATGGATAGTATGTTGTAATTAAGTAGGTAAGTATATGCAGATAACACTTGTTTTCATTGCAACCAACATTTTCCACAATATGATGGTTGCTCCCACAACGAAGAAACGCAAACCGTTAAGAAGTATGCCGTCATTTCAGCCGTCCTTGACATACATAATATTATGTAGGAGATAACAAAATAAGAAAAAAAAACAACAGTAATATCCTCGTACCGATTTTTATGTCTCAGTAACGCATAACGCCTACACCTGAACATTTTAAAACATTTTATATTCCAACATCTACTATTACTGTCAATGTGTGTATTAATGTTTTTTTTAACTTTTATAACCGCAAAGGTTCAACTGTTCATTTCTGTAGTTGTTCTGTAGCAATCGCCACATCCCAGTCAATCGACTGGGAATCTTCGCTATCTGCTTAATCTATATCTATACTTATTTTTTAACTGTAACAGCTCTAATTCTGTACCTTGAAGATATTTTGAATATTATTTTTGGTTGGACTACTTAATTCTATAGCCATTACTGAAGTCGAGGGTACTACGCCAGAAGCATGGCACAGGAGTGTGGCGGTTCTCTTCTTCAAAAAAGGTGATAACACTTTATTGAAGAATTATAGACCCATCTCACTCCTGAGCCATGTATACAAGCTAATAATATAATAATAATATCTTGGGACAATCCACACACGGTTATCCGATCCCAAACTAGGCAGAGCCTGTACTATGGAAACCAGACAACTGATACTAATACTTATATACTTTTTTTTTTTGTAAATACATACTTAAATAGATAAACAACACCCAGACACTTGGCGGGAATCGATCCCACGACCCATCGGTTAGCAGGCAGGGTGTCTGCCAACTAGACCAACGGGCCCGCCGTGTTTTCGAGAGTCATTACGAACCGTCTCGAACGCAGGTTTGATGACTTCCAGCCTCACGAACAAGCCGGGTTCTGAAAAGGCTTTAGCACCGTAGACCACATACATACGCTCCGCCAGATTATACAGAAGACCGAGGAGTATAATCGGCCATTATGTCTAGCGTTTGTGGACTACGAGAAAGCCTTTGATTCCATCGAGACCTGGGCGGTATTGCAGTCCCTCCAGCGGTGCCACATTGACTATAGGTACATCGAAGTGTTGAAGTGTTTGTACAGTAATGCCACCATGTCGATCCGACTACAAGAAGAGAGCACGAAACCAATCCCTTTGCAGCGAGGTGTGAGACAGGGAGACGTTATTTCTCCGAAACTGTTCTCAAACGCATTGGAGGACGTTTTCAAGCTCTTGGACTGGTACGGATTCGGCATCAACATCAATGGCGAATACATCACTCACCTTCGTTTTGCCGACGATATAGTCATTATGGCAGAGTCGCTGGAGGACCTCAATACGATCCTCAGCGACCTCAGTAGCGTTTCCCAACAGGTGGGTCTTAAAATGAACATGGACAAGACGAAGATCATGTCTAATGTCCATGTTGCACCCGTACCGGTGGTTGTTGGGAACGATACACTCGAAGTTGTTGACCACTACGTATACCTAGGACAAACTAGACTCCAGTTAGGTCGGTCCAACTTTGACAAAGAGGTCGCCCGAAGAATCCAACTCGGATGGGCAGCGTTCGGGAAACTACGCGATATCTTCTCGTCCAAAATACCGCAGTGCCTGAAGACGAAGGTTTTTAACCAGTGTGTGTTGCCAGTGATGACATATGGTACTGAGAAGAGGTCTCTAACGGCTGGCCTGTTAGAAAAGTTCAGAGTCACACAACGAGCCATGGAGAGAGCTATGCTCGGAGTTTCTTTGCGCGACAGAATCCGAAATGTGGAGATTCGCCGAAGAACTAAGGTCACCGACATAGCTCTCAGAATCTGCAAGTTGAAGTGGCAATGGGCAGGCCACATCGCTCGAAGAACTGATAACCGTTGGGGAAGAAAGGTTCTCGAGTGGCGACCACGAACCGGAAGACGCAGCGTTGGCAGGCCTCCCACTAGGTGGACAGACGACATTTTGCGCGTCGGAGGTAACCGGTGGATGCAAATAGCCAATAGGCATGATGACTAATTTTGAAAAAATGCTCTATAATGTACTTACGGGTCTACTATTGCCGAAAATAATAATATTTCTGTATTAAATTCTCAATTAACAGCAATATTATCAATTTTTAAAATAGAGTTTGAATTTCATTCCAAAACGATGGCCGGTGCATGGCACCATTTTGTAACGTCACTAAGGTGTAAATAAACATCTGTCTCGGTATAAAAGTGAATCATTGTATGAAAGAAAAAGTTGAGATGACAGTTTGACAGTTGTTTATTTACACAGGATTGACGTCATTCACTCTGAACAGCGTTTATTACAAAATGGCGATTAGCTGTATTTGAGTAATTTATTTGTTTAAATATCACGAAAATCTCTCTCTTATTATGAAAATGAGAAGCATTTTTGGAATCAGTGCAATCTGTTCTAATATTTAAAACCACAGATTTATTGATATTGTGTTGCAGTCATAATGCCAATAGTCGTTCATTGTGGCGTTCTAAGGGGGAGGCCTATGTTCAGCAGTGGACGTCTTCCGGCTGATGATGACGATGATACTGAAGTCGAAACTGTACTTTTTGCCCGAATGCTCCAGCAGGAGGGTTATGTTTTTCAAGAGTATGTATGTATGACTATTTCTTTGGCACGACCTACAAACGGCTCGATGGATTTCGACATGATATGTCGTTAGATTCGTCTAAGTTGTAGGATGTCACAGGCTATACTCTCTTTTCCAAAAAAAAAATGGCGGTCGTCAGCCACCATTTTGTATTTTTTTTACGTCCAAAAACATCAGGGTATCAAATGAAAGGTATGAACAAGTGACTTAAAATATACCTATACATGTATACGTTTACTGTATGTTTAATGTAATTTACGCTCATTTTGTCGGGTCGGGCTTTTTATGCTTTTATAATTTAACTTGTTTTCATTTTTGTCTGTGTTATTCTGTCTGTCTGTCTTTTTCTTTTTTTTTTTGTTCTTTTTGTATCATGGCCGCACATCACGTCGAAACTACGGAATTAATTCCGATGAAGCTTGGCATGATTTAATATTACAAGGTAGGACGTAGGATACTTTATATCCCGAAATTTAGCACGGTTTTCTTGGGAGAGGGGATTAAAGTCAAAAATTTTACTTAGTTGTAATTCATTAACGCGTGGTCCGATTTTATTCATTTTGAACATAATAAATAAGGATACACGCATACAGACAGTTGTAGTAGTTGTTGTTAACAATTTTTTACTATATGGTCAGGTTAAGCAACGTTAGGCAAGGTTATAACATATACACATAGATGGGTGACCGTTTAATGCCATGTACGGGTCGTTAAATATTGGTCAATTACAATACAACCTGACCTTACGGTATTGTACCTTTACATTTTTTTCTTTCTTATGTTTATTTGTTTATAAACTACTAGTTGACCCGCGCAGCTCCGCCCGCGCTTTTAATACATTTGCTCCCCTTTTCTCCCTCTTCCCTTGATTTATTTCTCTCTCCCTCTCTCTCTCTAAAAAAGTCTAATTCTATGCTGTCTCTCTCCTCTCTCTTTCCTCCTCCCGCTTCGGTCCCCGTCACACTCCCCCTCTTCCTCTCCCCGTTGTCCCCTCTTTAACCCCCTCCCCCCTTCTCTCTTCTACCACCTTGCTCCCCCTCACTCCCTCTTTGCTCCACCTTAATCCCCCTATCCCTCATCCCATCACCCCCACCTCGTTCCCCTCTCCCTCTCTCTCCTCTCTTGCACCCTCCTCTCGTTCTATATATCCTCGTCAATCATGGTATCTGGGATTCTTACCTAATTAAACCCTTGCGGCTGTCACATCGCCACATAAGAGAGGGGCCTGGGCCCTTAAGTCAATCTGCACCAAATACCCCTCAGTGCGCATTATAGCCCCCGGAAACCTGGCATCGTGATCACGGGGATGGGTCTCGCAACCCCGTCTCCGTCCTCCTTGGAGTCACCGCCGTCACCCATCTATGTAATGACCTTGCCTAACGTTGCTTAACCTTGCGGCATGAAATATACTTTACAACCTATTCTCAGATTCTACCCGATATGCACACAAAATTTCATACAAATCGGTTCACCCATCTATTTAATGACCTTGCCTTATGTTGCTTAACCTTAACCTAGCGCTATGAACAACGTTCACAGCTTTTTTGTCTTTGGTGTAAATATTATTATTTAAATATGTATATGAGGCTTGGGAGGAATCACAGAACGCCCTTGGTGTATTCTGTGATTTATCCAAGGCTTTTGATTGTGTAGATCATGATACGATGGTCAGGAAATTACGCCACTATGGTATAAGGGACAGAGCTCTTGACCTTTTAACTTCATATTTGAATAATAGAATTCAGAAGGTTGACATTAACGGTAAGAGATCTCCTGGTTCTGTGGTCTCCATGGGCGTCCCTCAAGGTTCAATATTAGGCCCATTTCTGTTTTTAATATATATTAATGACTTACCCTACTACGTAGGGGACAAACTAAATGTTGTATTGTTCGCTGATGATACCTCTCTTTTATTTAAAGTCAGGCGTAAACTGTATGAATACGACGAAGTAAACAATGTACTTTCTAAAGTTGTCCATTGGTTCAATGTTAATAATTTGAAACTTAATGAGAGCAAAACCAAATGTGTGAAATTTGTAACACCAAATGTAAGACAGGTGGCAACCAATGTGGAAATTAATGGAGCGAAGTTGGACCTTGAGCAGTCGACTGTGTTCTTAGGTATAACAATTGACGCTAAACTACAATGGGGCCCACATATTAAGAAATTGTCAGGTAGACTGGGTTCCGCGGCTTATGCAGTTAAAAAAATAAGACGTTTAACTGATATTGAAACCGCTAGAATTGTTTATTTCAGCTATTTCCACAGTATTATGTCTTATGGTTTATTACTGTGGGGATCTTCTGCAGAACTTAATACCATTTTTATTCTGCAGAAAAGAGCTGTGAGAGCCATTTACAATCTGGCTCCTACTGATTCACTAAGGGAAAAATTCAAAGAAATAGATATTCTAACGGTTGTTTCGCAATTCATATTTGAAAATTTAGTTTATATTCAGAAAAATAGTGTATCTTTTAAAAAGTACAGTGCGATTCATAGTGTTAATACCCGGAACAAACACAATCTTGTTTTACATTCCACACGTCTCCACAGAACAAGCAAATCGTTTATGGGCCAAAGTATACGCTTCTATAACAAACTGCCACAGGATATCCGAGATCTTCCACTGAATAAATTTAAACCTTTAATAAGAAGCCGGTTGTCGAAAAAGGCTTATTACAAAATCTCGGATTACCTAGAGGATAAAGCTGCGTGGGCTTGAACTGCTCAACTCATGCAAACTTAGAATTGTAGGCTTACAGTTTGTAACACCTTTTAATCTGGTGGATTACTGATGTCTGTTTCACAAGTCAATTGATTGATAATATAAAGATTATGTGAAAGTGTTTTGTGTCTTGCCTGTCGAGGTACTACTTAACAGCAGAAGGTAAATGTGAGCTACTGTGATATTGGTTCGGTCATGCTCGCCATCGAAAAGTCTTTGCTTGTGGCGGCTTCGTGTGGCGGGTCACCCCCTTCCCTCTAATATGGTTGAGGGGAGTGATGGCTGCTGCTCGAGTCAACTCGTGCGCGGGTGCTGCTTGGTCTGGTCCGACTTCTATCCATTTGGCCTTTTAGTTTGTCGTAATTTATTGTTTTCTTCTTTTCTCCCTTGCTTTATGTTTCGAACGGCAGGACACAATATCGCTAATGTCGATTCATTTGTAACAAAACAATGTTTAAAAAAAAGTGAAAAAATGACAAGCCCGCTGAGTTTCTTGCCGGATCTTCTCAGTTGAGGCCGCGTTGTGATCCGGTGGTAGCTTCTAAAAAATGACGATTCAAAAGTGCTAGCGTTAAGCCTATTTGAAATAAAGATTTTTGAGTTTGAGTTTATTATTGAAGTTTACGTAACATTATAGAAGGGACAAATTCATGCTAACAAAAATTTATTAATAGTTAAGTATTTCTCATAAAAAGTAAAGGATAAAAAATGGTTATTGTGGGTTAACCCTAACTGTCTTATTAATAAAAATCGCTTATTTTTCTCTTACTCCAAAGCTACATCGGAAGTAGTTAATTCTAGACTAGTCACGGAATAGCTACGTCTTAATAACTGTATTAATAAATACGAAGTAGGTTCGGACTAACAATACAATTCTTACACTGAGACTAAGGTGTATGTTATGGCAACCCACTGAAATTAAAAGTAAAAAAAATGAACAAAATGACTAAAAAGACACTGGCAGTTAGGTAAATTTTGATATTTGACACTTTTATTTGACAATCACAACTTTCACTCTATATTTATCTTACATCATAATATTCTATATTTCTCTTACATCATAATATTCTGTATTTCTCTTGTTGAATTCAAGATAGTGGTTTTAGAATTTGTGTTTTTTTATTAGCAGAATATTATCTATAAATCAAGAAAGTATATAACAAGTAGGCCGGGGATCTAGCCTGTTACACACCGTCCCTAACAAGAAACTACAGTGCACCTCAAAAAACGCGTGTAAGAGCAGAAACCACGGTGGGCCTCAAGCACGAGCCGGCGCGTGTAATGCAAAACTTGCTGACAATGCAACCTATCCAAGAACAGAAGGGCTATTGTATGGACGCATCCAGCATGTGTACCGAAAACCAGCTGACGGCGCACAACTAGATCCATTGTATGGACCCATAGCGACGGAATCGGCTCTTCACTTAGCTTCTAACATCGAAGCGGTCACAACATATTTAAATTAGATATTAAAGATGTAATTTAAATTAATAAAAATTAGTTTTAAAATCTGTTCTAAGTTATTTCTGAATCATCCGGCTGTAGCCTACATAACTAGCCTAATAGTTTAGTTTATTGAGACAGTTTATTTACCTCTCCACGAGCCCAAGTCCTTTTTGCAGTTAAAACTTTCAAGTGAGGTGGTATAAAGCCTACTGCATCTCCAGCCAAATCATTCTACCATTTCAGTAATGTAATATGCAGTTGAGCGTGTAAATCTATATTTATATTTAAACTCGTCTTCAAGGTCTTCAAAAGGGATATTGCGAGGTTTATACAATTAGGTTATGTTTAGTATATATAATTATCTCAATGGAAGTTAGAAATACAATACAAATCTATGCTTACTCAAACGTTAAACCATGGGGCTCCGCGGAGTAACTTTTACTCCGGGACTACATTTTGATTAGTTAACTCCGTCCTTACTACTAGTTTATTAATACCATAATTGCCTAATCTTTGCGTAAGTCTTGGAGTAAAGTTGTTCTGACGCTAATCATAGTTTATTAATAAGGCTGTAAGAGATAAACATATACCATCAAGGACTTTTTTGTTAACCTTGTTAAGGTGTACAATACTGTAGTACATTATTTTGATCTATCTGGTAGGGTTCTGCCAGCGTTTGCAATGTAAGCGTAAAAAAATGTGTTTATTTACGACATCACATTAGAAACCTCTGAAATTATCAGTTTTCCTTTACTTTAATATGCATGTATTATACATATAAACCTTCCTCTTGAATCACTCTATCTATTAATAAAAACCGCATCGAAAACTGTTGCGTAGTTTTAAAAATCTAAGCATACATAGGGACAGACAGACACGGCGGGCGACTTTATTTTATAATAAGTACTAGCTGACCCGCGCAGCTCCGCCCGCGCTTTTATTACATTTTGCTCCCCTTTTCTCCTTCCTCCCTTGATTTATTTCTCTCTCCATCTCTCTCTCTCTCTTATGAGAAAAATCTAATCTCTCTCTCTCTCTCATGAGAAAAATCTAATCTCTCTCTCCGCTATCTTTCCCCTCCCGCTTTGGTCCACGTCACACTCCCCCCTCCTCTCGGTGTATATTATATCCTCGTCAATCAAGGTATGGGCGGCATGAAATATACTTTATGACCTATTCTCAGACCTATCCGATATGCACACAAAACTTCATACAAATCGGTTTTCCCATCTATTTAATGACCTTACCTAACGTTGCTTAACCTTAACCTAGCGATATGAAATGTACTTTGTGACCTATTCTCAGACCTACCCGATATGCACACAAATTCATACAAATCAGTTTACCCATCTATTTAATAACCTTACCTAACGTTCATCATCATCATCATCATCACCAGCCGGAAGACGTCCACTGCTGAACATAGGCCTCCCCCTTAGACCGCCACAATGAACGACAATTTGCTAATTGCATCCACCGGTTGCCTGCGACGCGAACAATGTCGTCGGTCCACCTAGTGGGAGGCCTGCCTACGCTGCGTCTTCCGGTTCGTGGTCGCCACTCGAGAATCTTTCTTAACGTTGCTTAACCTTAACCTAGCGGTATGAAAAATAGATAAAGAGGACTTTTTTCTAGACCTTGTTAAGGTGTACAATACTGACCTACATTATTTTGATCTATCTCGTAGGGTTCAGCCAGCGTTAGCAACGTAAGCGCAAAAAAAATTGTTTATTTACGACATCATATTAGAAACCTCTAAAATTGTCAGTGTTTCTTTACTATATTATGCATGTATTATACATATAAACCTTCCTCTTGAATCACTCTATCTATTAAGAAAAACCGCATCAAAATCCGTTGCGTAGTTTTAAAGATCTAAGCATACATAGGGACAGACAGACAGCGGGAGCCACTTTGTTTTATAATAAGTATAGATAGTATAGATATAGAAGTGTATACATAATGTTATTGTTCGATAATGTGCATTAGCATAGTTGCATTAAAGCATTAAATGGAGATCTTTCTCCACGCAAACTTTTCAACCTCATAAAATGACCTTAGGGATTGTTTTTTGAAGAATGCCTGAAATAAGTTTCTTAGATTATTGTATAAAATATTTTTTGGACACAATTAGACCCTTTTAGGGGTTGATTTTCAAAATAATTAAATTGCTTTAACTTGTTCAAACCATTCACAAAGTTTCATCAGTGCAGCATGATTTTCTTTTCGCGCTTGATTCTCAAAAACCATGCTAAAACCCCTTCAAGGGTTGATTTAATAAAAATAATCTGATACACGTGTTTTTTATCAGTACACTGATAAAGTTTCGTGTCCATGTGATGAATATTTTTTTTCCATGGTAACTTTGATACCCCATTCGGTCCACTTAGCGGTTGATTTTTGGAAAATGGTGAAAATAAGTTTATTAAATTGTTTTTTTTTGAGTTTATGTACCGAGTTTCGTTACTCTAGCTGCATTATAACATTCAATGCAAATCGTTTTACGTGTAAACTTTCCAACCCCATTATATGACCTTAGGGGTTGTTTTTTGTTAAATGCCGGAAATGGGTTTCTTAGATTCTTGTATGCAATACATTTAAGTCTTATGACTTCAGATCGAAAAACATTTTTGGACCCCAATTGGACCCCTTTAGGAGATGATTTTCAAAAACTATTTACACATGGATTGCTTTAGTTTGATTAATGTATTCGCAAAGTTTCATCAATACAGCATAATATTTTTCCGTGGTTCACACTTAAAAACCATACTAAAACCCCTTAAAGGGTCGATTTTCAAAAAGTTGTGATACACGTATTTCTTCATTTCTTTTGTTTAGTACGTTGACAAAATTTCGTAAATGTGTGGTGAAAAAAAATGTTTCCCATACAAACTTTGAGACCCCATTTGACGCACTTAGGGGTTGATTATCGGGGCTGATTATAGGGGCTGAAAATTAGTTTATTCAATTTTTGTATTGAGTTTATGTACCGAGTTTCGTTACTCTAGATTTATTATAGCATTAAATGGAAATCGTTCTACGTGTAAACTTTACAACCCCATTAAATGATCATAGGGGTTGTTTTGTGCAAAATGCCGAATATAGGTTTTTTAGATTCTTGTGTGCAATACATAAATTAAGTCTTATGACTGTAGGTCTAAAATCATTTTTGGACCCACAATGGACCCCTTTAAGAGATGATTTAAAAAAAAATGATTATTTATACAATCATTGCTTTAGTTTGATAAATGTATTCACAAAGTTTCATCAATGCAGCATGATATTTTTTTTCCGCGTTTCATACTCAAAAACCATGCTAACATCCCTTTACGGGTCGAATTTGAAAAAGATGTGATAAAGTGTTTCTTAATTTCTTTGGCTTAGTTCATTGACTAAATTTCATATCCGTGACGAAAATTTTTTTTTTCCATACTAACTTTGGGAGCCCATTTGACCCACTTAGGGGTCGATTTTACAAAAATGCTCAAAATACGTTTGTTTAATTGTTGTGTTGAGTTTATTTACTGAGTTTCGTTACTCTAGCTGCATCATAGCATGAAATGGAAATCCTTCTTTGTGCAAACTTTGCAACCCCTTGATATGACCTTAGGGGTTGTTTTTCGAAAAATGCCGGAAATAGGTTTCTTAGATTCTTGTGTACAATATATAAACTAAGTCTTATGACTGTAGATCGAAAAACATTTTTTGGACCCCAATTGGACCCATTTTAGAGTTGATTCTCAACACATGATTATTTACACATAGATTGCTATAATTTGATAAATATATTCGCAAAGTATCATCAATGCAGTAAGTATGTTTTTTTTACATTGTATACTCAAAAACCATGTTAAACCCCCTTTAAGGGTCGATTTTCAAAAAGTTGAAATATACGTGTTTCTTTATTTCTTTTGTTCAGTACTGTAACAAAGTTTCATTTCCGTGTGACGAAAAAAATATTTTTTTCATTCTAACTTTGGGAGCCCATTTGACCCACTTAGGGGTTGATTTTACAAAAATGCTCAAAATTAGTTTTTTCAATTAATATGTTGAGTTTATTTACCGAGTTTCATTACTCTAGCTGCATCCTATGATGAAATGGAAATCCTTCTTTGTGCAAACTTTGAAACCCCATTAAATGACCTTAGGGGTAGTTTTTCGAAAAATGCCGGAAATGGGTTTCTTAGATTCTTGTGTGCAATATATAAACTATGTCTTATGACTGTATGTCGAGAAACAGTTTTGGACCCCAATTGGACCCCTTTAGGAGTTCATTTTCAAAAAATGGTTATTTGCACTTGGATTGGTCTAATTTGATTAATATATTCGCAAAGTTTCAGCAATGCAGCATGAATATTTTTTTCCGCGTTGCATACTAAAAAACGATGCTAAAATCCCTATAAGTGTCGATTTTCAAAAAGTGTGATACACGTGTTTCTTTATTTCTTTTGTTTAGTACACTGACAAAGTTTCATGTCCGTGTGACGATAAACATATTGTTTTCCATACTAACTTTGGGAGCCCATTTGACCCCCTTACTATGGAATTTCCAAAAATCCGTTCTTATTGTTCACCTAGACTACTTGAATAGTGTTGGTTCCAAATTTCAAGATTGTACGTTATATGGTTTTTGCTGTATCGTGATTCCTAGAAAACACCCTGCTCTTTTATTAATATAGATAATGATGTTGCCTTCGTTGTAGACTTCGGTCTGGACTATTTGTAATAATATCGTAAAAGTTAAATAACTATATTTAAGACTACACCAGATAGTTTCATAATAAGGTTGATAATATTCCCAGAAGACCTAATTGCCGAATCATTAAAGTGTCTTAAAGGCACTTTTATAAGGCAGTGCAACCACAATTCCGATTCCGATTCATTTCCAACGGCAGAGAAACAGCGACGGTCTAGCGACTTGTTGGCGATATTTATAAATTGGCTGGGCCATTTCCTAGTTCGGGACTAATCGTAGGTACCTAATACAAGTCAATTTTTACGCTCCCTTACTTTCGAATAAACGCGCTCTGCTTGATGGATTAAGTTATCATGGAGTGATGAAACGAATTTAAAAGTAACAGAATAAATTACGGAGCGAGGCTTGGATAGCCCCGCCCCAGGTATTGACTTTTAAGACACGAAGGAAAGCAGCAAAGCAGCCAGTGTCCAAAGTTCATAATTGTTATAAAATAGCAATTGAATGTAATAAAGATATTTTGACTGACAGATTTAATATTACAGTAACTTTCTACGCTATAGCGATTTGTTTGAAAGTTTAAAATATTGCTTACACAACCTCATTTTAAATGAAAACAATATTATTTTCATTTCTTTTATATACAACTTAACTCCTTCTAGTTGGAAAAAATATTTAAATAACCCCCGACAGGACAAAAATAAAGAATAGGTTCAAATATTACTATCTAATTCAACTTATTGACGGCGTGTGCAATGAAACCTATTGAGCTAATATACTGAAGTCCCACCTGACCCACTGCTACGTTTCATGGTATTCCCCATTATCCAGAACTTGTAGATAAAAAATCTGGTTCGGTTTTTTGCTACTTTTTTGTTATATGAATAGCAAATACACATTTATACGTCCAGAGAAGGTACCTAATGCGTGAGTTCGTCCGTCTCGCATTTGACCGGTTTTTTTCTTACATAAACCCATCCTTCATTTATTAAGTTTGTTGGTAGTAGTGCCAGTGCTAAAATCTTAGATGTCAATGGCAGAAAATATAGGCTCAAGGGGGCCAAGAGTAACACCGAGTATCCGCGGACCCTCAGGGGGTCTAAATGTATTTAATAGTGATTATTCGCGGACCCCGCAGGGGGTGGTTTCCGGTGAAAAGATTCATTCTCTGTTGCGTACGTGTCCACATTTAATTATTTCGATAAAGCAAGAAACAAACGTAACGTATTACCTCTGGCGATATTTCTTTTAGTTTATTAATACAATGGCCTCTTTTATGTGTCGGTTCTTAGCGGTTATTACTGTTAATAATTTTGGCTATTAAGCTTGTCAAACACGAAATGAATAGAACAACAAAGGTTTTTATGAGGCCTGAACTATCGGTAAATATATATTAATAGTATTGCTACCACAGATACTCACAGAAAGTTATATTATATACTAGCTGACCCACGCAGCTCCGCATGCGCTATTTTTACGTTAACTAAACTTTTAATAAAGACATTCGCATCAAATACATAACCTCCTTTTTTGTAGTCGGTTAAAAATTGGGACCCACTTTTTACTTGCTCTCCGAAGCACGGACCCGTTTAGTCCAAATGGCGTTAAACGGTCACCCATCTATTTAATTACCTTACCTAACGTTGCTTAACCCGATCGATTACAAAACCTTTATAAGAACTCTCTATGAGTGTTCCCTTACTAATATTTATTATAATTATGAAGAAAAATTGATAAAATCGGACCAAGCGTATAACCAAGTACCCATTTTGACTTTAATCCCCTCTCCCAAAAGAACCGTGCTAGATTACGGGATAAAAAGTATCCTATGTCCTACCTCGTAGTAAGATCTCAAATCATGCCAAGTTTCATTTGAATCCATTCAGTAGTTTCGGCGTGATGCGCAGCCGTGATACAGACAGACAGACAGACAGACAAAAATTAAAAAAAATACATTTTCGGCTATAAAAGGTTTAAAGGTTAGGTTATAAAAAACCGTTTGTTTTTTCTTACAATAGATACAAATTATTGTCCATTTCATTTTTATTTTAAAACTCCATCCCACCTAACTCAGACAAAATTTACCATGTTTGAATGATAAATATAGTTTAAATGTTTATATAGTTTGTTTAAGTGCTACGTTGTAGCATTACAACGCCTCCGAGACGACACAACAGCTACTAATTAATTAAACTGGTCACCAACCGTGGCTAGTCAAGTACTCGGAAAATAATAAAAATAATTGAATATACGAGTAAGCACTGTTTTCGTCGGTGTATTCATTTCTAGCCAGCTAATAATTAAGAATTAACTACAAATGACAATACAGATTATTACACAGACTACCTATTTGTAGAGAAAACACGTTTGGCACTCACAGAAATTTGTAATTTATTTGTACTTGGTACTTTTTTAAATTTCAATTTATTTATTTTCATAAGACTACCTACCAATACATTGCTTTTGATGTCCACACTAGGCAAGCCTGTATCGTGGCCATCGGTACGACTACCAGTAATTGTTACGGCTACAGCTAACATAAGGTTTAGAAAGGAGATGTTCCATTTTGTGCCAACACTATGTACATTACATGGAAAAATAGGAAAAACATAGGAGTTTCATAAAAATACTTATAAATTAATTTGAAGCAGAGTACAATTGTACATAAATGATACTTATGGAGTTATTTAGTATGTCCACCCTGTTTTTAGGGCAGCCATGACAGTTGCGTTTGATGTTGGTTTACAACTTGACAATTAATGCTATAGGTGACGTTTCGTAATAGATCGTTTACGTGTGGAGTACATAATGTATTACGAGTTTTTAGTGATTATTTATGTTTACGGACATTCATTGACTGTTTCTTTTTTGACCCGGGGCTTTACTGTATTGATTATCGACTGTGGTTTGGATTGAAATCCGTCGTGTAAGTGTTATTTTACAACAAGTTCAATCGCAGGTATAGTCAGTTGTCAAAATGAAATTTTAGTTACGTATTTCCGATCCATCATATTATTGTGTGGTGTTGCTACAGTAGTATTATACCTCTCTTTGGTGTTGCTCTCCTTGACCAAGATATCTTATATGTACAATAAAACGAAGCAATATTAAACAAAGAGAACATTACAAAACAGTATATTGCATAGTTATATATACATATAGTGTACATGGTGTTGGCCCAGGCTCCATACATTTCTGGAACAAGTCCTTTAAAACTAAGGTTATAGTACTTTGCACCTTAGTAATGAAAAGGCACACATGAAGTGAAAAAACTACATACTTTTTTAGCACGTAACCCAATTGTTAATTCCATGCCTCATAGCGAGATCTCGGAGATATTACGTTTCTAAATATTTTTTAGATTTCTATGGAAATCGGGTTGTCACAAACACCTGTGTATGTATGTATGATTTTTGTCGCTTATTACTATTAACGTACTGTTGGTTATCAAGATGATACGGCGTTTCCGGTTATTTTTACGGAGTTTGACAATAATTTCCGGCAAACAAATGGTCGTATACCAGTCACTATTCACGGTACGACGATACTCTAAGTCTCTAAAGCAACAGTAGCCACGTGTCCAGTTTTATTAAAAAAAAGAAGCAATCATCCGCTTAGATGCACTTTAAACGCGCGCCGCTTTGGTTGACTTCGGCTCATCTTGAAAGACCCATACGCTCGATTGCTGCTTTGTTTTGGGATCGTAGCAATAAATCCATGTTTCGTCACCTGTTACTATGTCCCACACCAAATTTGACGCACCTTTGTTGAATCTGGTAAGCATGGAACTTCACCAATCATACGGCGCACAGCATCGATGTTTTTGTTGCGGTGGACGGGCGACCATCGCGAGATTCGTCACTGAGATTGACACGACCGCGCTTGAATTCTGCAAACCAGCTATAAATAGTCGTCTTGCATGGTGCTTCATCGCCAAAAGCAGATTGAAGCCGAGCGATGCTCTGTTGAGCTGTCAAATTACACTAACAATCGTAGAAAATCATACTACGAAAATTTTCCCGAGTTAAATCCATGTTAATGTATACACGCAATTTTTAAAATGGCGCCACAATGTAAAAACAATTGACAGTCAGATGAAACAAACTGTATTCTATAGCCAAAAAGTTGCATTTTAAAATGTTGTAGATAGATTAATAGATAGATTAATACTTTATTGCACACATTTTGTTGAACAATACATGAAACAGTTACATAACTTAATGTGAGCAAAGGCGGTCTTATCGCTCAAAGCGATCTCTTCCAGACAACCTTTGTAAAAGGAGCTATACTAAAATAAAACTGCAGTATAGTGCACAGTAATAATAAAAAGTAGATAAACAATAAATAATATATCAACAACACATTATGCATATATAAAAATATTATTATATACTAATACATATTTAAATGAATATATATATATTATATAAGATACTATACTTATAAAATACCTATTTCACAAAAAATACCTTTATTTACATTATATACAACAAGGACTGGTATTATTTATGGTATATATACATATAATATATATAAATATATATATATAAATAAACATGTACCAAATAGTTCACAATGTACAGGTAAGATGTTAGTTGCTCACTAGGGATTTAGCAAGAAGATGCTTATGCAGGTTGTTCCGAAAGATAGGCAGAGACTTGGAATGCCGGACATAAGGAGGAAGATCATTCCACAAATGCGTAGCTCTAATAGTAAAAGAGTCCCCGTAATAGCCAGATTGAGTAAAAGGAGCCTTTAGCACATTATCCGTTTTGGAACGCAAATTAACATTATGACTAGCTCCGAGAAATTGGAAACGTTCCTTAAGGTAGGAAGGGGAAAGCGGGTTATACAGAACATTATACAATAGGATCAGAACATGTTCATCACGCCGCAAACGAATGGGCAACCATTTCAATTTACTCCTGTACTCAGATACGTGGTCAAACTTGCGCAGCCCATAAATAAATCTAATACACAGGTTCTGAAGTCGCTGGAGTTTGTTCAATAAGTCCTCGTTAAGGTCAATGAGACAAACATCACCATAATCTAAAATAGGAAGAAGCAAGGATTGCGCAAGTTCAACCTTTGTCCAGATTGAGCAGATTTTTCCACCTTTTAAGCGACGCATAAGCTGCAAAAATTTTACGACCTGTCTCAGAGATATGATCAGACCAGGAAAGAGTGCTGTCAAAGAGTACACCAAGGTTTTTGACAACCTTGCTGTAAGTAAGAGTGATACCATTATAAATAACTGGAGGGAGATTGGCATACTTTACTTTGGACATCTGCCTAGAACCACCAATGACGATCACTTGCGACTTATTAGGGTTGACAGAAAGACCATGAGAATGACTCCAGTGATGGATAGTCGCAAGATCAACATTAAGTTTAGCAACCGCAGTATTAATATCATCCACAGATGCTTGGGCGTATATTTGCAAATCATCAGCGTATAAGTGAAACCGGGAAGAGAGGAGAGGAGTAAGAAAGTTGATGAATATGGAAAAGAGGAGTGGAGAAAGGACGCCACCTTGAGGAACGCCGGCAGGAACGTCGCAGAAGCGTGAGCATTTATCATCAGCGCGGATACATTGCCGACGCCCGAACAAGTAACTGCGAAGCCACTCAACTACAGTGTCCGAAACGGAAAGAGAACGAAGCATTGCCAGAAGGATGTCAAAGTCAACAGTGTTAAAAGCGCTACTAAAGTCAAGGAGAACAAGTACAGTCAACTGTTGATTTGACATCCCTAAGCGAATATCATCAGATACCTTAGTGAGAGCAGAGACAGTACTGTGCCCGGGACGGAAACCAGACTGGAAAGGACTGAGAAGAGTATGAGAATTCACATAAAGACTGAGTTGATGGTTGACTAGGCGCTCCAGAACTTTAGAGAGAAAGGGAAGAATGGAAATGGGACGATAGTGCGCCAGCGAGGTGGGATTATTGTTTTTCGGAACGGGTAAGACTGCCGCAAGGCGCCAACAGCTAGGAAAGGTAGAAGGTATTGAACGAGAAATTGAAAATATGGCAAAGAATGGGAGTAAATATTTTTAAGCCGAGGAAAATCATTCTACGACTTATCCCATCGATACCTTCAGCATTGGATTTTATTGCAAGGATGTTTTTTTCTACCTCTTGCTCAGTTACAGGTCTGAAAAAGAAAGGGGCATGATGCGGCGAAGGTAACATGGAGAATGAGGCCAGAGTGTCAAGTTTAGTTGAAGAGGGTAAAGGACTAGAGGACGTAAATTTTTTTTTATTGGGACTAATCCCACCACTCATTCCCACCACTGTTACTCCTGTAAGCCAGGATCTACAGTGGTCACCACTGAAGACACCGAGGTTTGACCCTCGGCGAGTCCCAGGGGAACGCTAAATTGTCTTGGAACCCGCAACAAATTTAATTAAAAAGGTAAATAGGAGGAGTTGGGAAAACATATATTCCACTTCCCTCCTTTGCAAAGCGGGAGACAAGCAAATAATTAATAAGCGGTCGATACAACCTTAAAAAGAAGACTCTTACAGGCGGACCAACGAAGGCTAGTCCACTCGTAAGGCACCACGGATTCTGCTAATATTTTATAGGGGCCTATTTGATTTTTCATACTTGTTTCCAATAATAGGTATGGCAAAAACGTTTGAACGCACGGAAGTTCTCCTTAGTCGCCACAAGGTCCATGTAATATACGACTCCAGATGTCACAACCAAACTGTCTAGCATAAGGCTACGCTCATGTTGCCAGAGACTGCACTCCCAAAGTATATGATGGGCAGTTTGTTCGTACTCATTATTTATCGTAGAACACTGACAGAGAGGCGAAGGCACTAGATTGAAGGAAAATAGTTTACTCTTAAAGTTGCCATGCCCCGTCAAGAATTGTGCGACACAGTGGTCCACCTCTATCCACGCTCTAGCAAGGCGTTCACGCACATTCGGGAAAAATAAGTACAAATGACGTCCCTTCGAAGTCGAATCCCATCTGATTTGCCATTCAGTTAGAAGGTCTTCATTAACCACCAATTGAGAATTAAACAAACGCGAGATCTTTACGCGGTCACGTGTTGGAAGGAATTCAGTATTTATATTATCACGAGTGGAATAATACATAGCCGCACGTCTCTGTACCTCTAAGTCAACCGGAAGTACGCCCGCGAGTACTGGTAACGCTTCAGTACTGACTGTTCGGTATGCCTTACACAAAAATATCAACGCCAGACGTTGACTTTGAAGCAATTTACGGCGTGCCGCCCCTGTCGTAGCCTTGTCAGCCCACACAGGGGCACCGTAGCACATACAGCCCAGATAAGTGGCTACGTATATAATTTTCAACGTGTTGAACGAAAGTCCCCAAGTCGATGTCGATATTCTTGTGAGGGCATAGAAGTTACGTTTGGCTTTTTCTCCAACGGTTCTTATATGCTCAATAAACGAGAAGTTACGTTCCAATACTAAACCAAGGTAACATACTGAGTTTTTCTTTTTAACAGTCGTGCCGTTGAACTTTATCCGCGGTGGGCCTACCAGACTACCTTTTAATAAAAGATGATACGTTTTTTCCGGTGCAAAACTAAGCCGGTTACGTTTACCCCATTCGGATATTAAATTTAGGCAAGTTTCCGCCGAGTCTTCAAGACCTGATCTAGTGTTCGATTGTATTAAAAGAAGACCATCATCCGCGTATCCCGTTAAGGAGCACCCAGGTGGGAGGGGTATTTCTAAGAAATCATCGAAACCAAGATTCCACAGATACGGGCTCAAGACAGACCCTTGTGGGCAGCCTATCGTTAGCGGTTTAGTTACGGAATGGTGACCAAGTTTAAGTTTAGTCGTTCCCTGAGAAAAATACGAGCAAATAATTAAAAAAATGTTTGCATAACATCCGCGAGATTTGAGTTTGAGAAGTAACATCGGCCACCATGCGTTGTCAAAAGCACCGGATATATCAAGAAATATCCCAAGCACGTACTTAAATTCGGAATTACTTACAGTTGCTCTAACCGAAATGGCCGCGTCGATAGTCGATTTTCCGGGTGTAAAACCGAATTGCCTCTGGTTAAACGTAGGACCACCCGGCAACAAGCGTGGGACTATAAGGCGTTCTAAGAGCTTTCCAAGCGCTGGCAGTAACGTAATAGGGCGATATGATTTCGGGTCGTCGGGGGGTTTGTCCCCTTTTTTGGGTATAATCCGAATAAACCCGCGTCTCCATACCCGCGGAAAAACGCCTTCCGCTATACATCGATTAAAAACGGTTAACATTGAGTCGCCTGCAGACCTACACGCTTCTTTAATCATTTTATTGGATATTTTATCTTCACCGGAGGCTTTATTTAAAGGCAAAGCTCGTACGACGTTCTGGAATTCAATAATCGATGGTAAGTCGGATGACGGCGAGAGAGGTGGCTCTGTAGCCCACGCTCTTATTTGGCGATGATAATCGTTGTCGCTTTCTGTGTCATCGTCAGGGATGAGCGTATCGAGTAGCGCTACCGTGGTTTCCTCTATACCTGTAGTATGTGTATCATTTATTTTAATGTTATGTATATAAGCTGAGTCAACTGATCGATTAGCTTTAAACTCATGGTACAAAGGAGACCACGGCCCCTCACTGTCTAATTTATCTACTACTCTCTGCAATAAAATACATTTAGACTTTTCAACCGCAGCTCTGTAACGAGATTTGGCAACTCTAAGATCACGTGACGCGTCCTCAAATGGGGCACCCGTGATTTTCGATTTTTTGAGTTTATTCTGTTTTCTACGCGCTCTACGATAACATCTGCGTAGATGAACTAGGTTATTACTCCACCATTCGCATCTTTTAACATTAGTAATAGCACATCGACCTATAGCTATATCGGCGCAGTATGTCATGGTGTCAGACATTATTTCGGCACTTTCTTCGGCTGACAATCCATTGCGAGTGAAGTCTCTGACAGACGACGCGAATAGTAGGCCGAAAAACTCCCAGTTAGCTCCTTTGCACTTGTAACGAAAGCTACTTGCGCAATCGGGAGAACCCTGTGACGGCCCAGGCAGAAACTCGTACACGATCAAGCGGTGATCACTACATGACGCGTCAGGGATAACACGCCACCTATCCAAGCGAACGTCGGCACTTGACAGTGTGACGTCAATAGAAGACTCGCCCACTGGGCTACAATATGTCGGTGGTGCATCTGGGGTATTGTGAATAGACAGGTTCATCTCGGCGATGAAATCTTCTACTGCGCACCGACGATCAGTGTCGGTGTACCTAAACTTGCCATACCACAAAGTAGATGAAGCGTTTACGTCGGCTCCGATAATGATTTTTCGCCCAGCTAGGGACTGGAGAACGCGGCGCAAATGATGTATATGTGGAGTGACAGGGTCTGAATACTGAAAATAACAGCTAACTACGTAGACCCTACAGGATGGGGAAGTAACCTCCGCGACAGCACAGTGTGACGTCATAAGATCTTGTATTGACGTTATAGTGAATTTAGAACTCGACACGTAAATTCCAGCTCGTGATCCGCGATCAAACTGCACAATCCTATTACGCAAGTTGTTATTTTGATATTGTTCCTGAACGAGTACTATATCTAAACTATATTCTGTAACAATCTGTTCTAACTCAGACGTCGCCACCCTATCGTTATGGAGATTTAATTGTCCTATATTCAAACTATCCATTATTATGTCAAATAAACGTTTTTTTTTTTTCTTCTTCTTCTTCTTCTTCTATTAATATAAAAAATATAAAATAAAAAATAAAATAAAAATTAATAATTAGTATTCAGTACCAGCTGTTCTAGCTTATACTTATAAGTGGGACATTCCGAAGATCCGCAAGGGTGATCACACGGTTTTTTAAAACGTTTGCATGACGCGCATGATGGTTTGAAATCCGGGTTATCCTTGATTGTACAGGCTTTCGAATCGTGTGCTCCGGCACAGTGGGCACACGCTGGCGAGTTTTCTGTGCAATATTTATGTACATGCCCGAATTGCTGACATTTTAGACAACGAACTATCTCTAAGTCATCAAAGAAACGGCATCTGGCCCAGTCGATGAACAATTTATCTTTAGTATCTAAAAGATGTTTACGAACCGCAGAATCTATCTCTAAGCCAATCCATTTGCGCGAGTGAAGTGAATTCCGCCGGCGGATGATTTTAGTTGACTTAATAAAGTCGTCTTCCTTAATTGGCATTTCATCTATATTAATAAAAGAGCAGGGTGTTTTCTAGGAATCACGATACAGCAAAAACCATATAACGTACAATCTTGAAATTTGGAACCAACATTATTCAAATAGTCTAGGTGAACAATAAGAACGGATTTTTCGAAATTCCATACTTAAGGGGGTCAAATGGGCTCCCAAAGTTTGTATGGAAAATAATATTTTTTTTGTCACACGTACATGAAACTTTGTCAGTGTACTTAACAAAAGAAATAAAGAAACAAATGTATCCCACTTTTTGAAAATCGACCCTTACAGGGGTTTTAGCATCGTTTTTGAGTATGCAACGCGGAAAAATAATTTCATACTGCATTGCTGAAACTTTGCGAATACATTAATCAAATTATAGAGATCCAAGTGCAAATAATATTTTTTTGAAAATCAACTCCTAAAGGGGTCCAATTGGGGTCCAAAAAATGTTTCTCGACCTACAGTCATAAGACTTAGTTTATATATTGCACACAAGAATCTAAGAAACTTAAATTCGGCATTTTTCGAAAAACTACCCCAAAGGTCATTTAATGGGGTTTCAAAGTTTGCACAAAGAAGTATTCCCATTTCATCATATGATGCACCTAGAGTAACGAAACTCGGTAAATAAACTCAACATAACAATTGAAAAAACTAATTTTGAGCATTTTTGTAAAATCAACCCCTAAGTGGGTAAAATGGGCTCCCAAAGTTAGTATGAAAAAAAATTTTTTTCGTCACATGGAAACGGAACTTTGTTACAGTACTGAACAAAAGAAATAAAGCAACACGTATACTACAACTTTTTGAAAATTGACCCTTAAAGTGGTTTGAACATGGTTTTTGAGTACACAATGTAAAATAAAAACATACTTACTGCATTGATGGAACTTTGCGAATATATTTATCAAATTATAGCAATCCAAGTGCAAATAATCATTTTTTGGAAATCAACTCCTAAAGGGGTCCAATTGGGGTCCAAAAAATGATTCTCGACCTATAGTCATTAAACTTAGTTTATATATTGCACACAAGAATTTAAGAAACCTATTTCCAGCATTTTTTGAAAAACTACCCCTAAGATTTTTTAGTGGGGTTTCAAAGTATGCATAAAGAGGATTTCCATTTCATCCTATAATGCAGCTAGAGTAACGAAACTCGGTAAATAGACTCAACACAACAATTAAAAAACTAATTTTGAGCATTTTTGTAAAATCAACCCCTAAGTGGGTCAAATGAGCTCCCAAAGTTTGTATGAAAAAAAAAAATCGTCACACGAAAATGAAACTTTGTCAGTGTACTAAACAAAAGAAATAAAGAATCCTATGGGTTGCCTGGAAGAAATCGCTTATTAGCGATAAGGCCGCCTATATGTACAATGTTTCCTTTTTATGTGTTCTGTATTTTGTGTTTGTACTTAAGTGTAAATAAATAAATAAAGAAATACATGTATTACAAATTTTTGAAAATCGACCCCTATAGTAGGATTTGAGTTGACTGGTTTTTGAGTATGAAACGTGAAAAATCTTAGACATACTTACTGCATTGATGAAATTTTGCGATTATATTTATCAAATTATAGCAATCCATATGTATACATGATGTTTTGGGAATCAACTCCAAAATGGGTCCAATTGGGGTCCAAAAAATGTTTTTCGACCTACAGTCATAACACTTAGTTTATATATTGTACAGAAGAATTAAAGAAACCTATTTCTGGCATTTTTCGAAAAACAACCCCTAAGGTAATATCAAGGGGTTGAAAATTTTGCACAAAGAAGGATTTCCATTTCATGCTATGATGCAGCTAGAGTAACGAAACTCAGTAAATAAAATCAACACAACCATTGAACAAAGTAATTTTGAGCATTTTTGTAAAATCAACTCCTAAGTGGGTCAAATGGGCTCCCAAAGTTAGTATGGAAATTTTTTTTTTCATCACATGGATATGAAATTTTGTCAATGTACTAAGCCAAAGACATTAAGAAACACGGGTATCACAACTTTTTCAAATTCGACCCGTAATGGGTTGTTAGCATGGTTTTTGAGTATGAAACGAGGAAAAAAAATATCATTCTGCATTGATGAAACTTTGCGAATACATTTATCAAACTAAAGCAATTATTGTATAAATAATATTTTTTTGAAAATCACCTCTTTAAGGGGTCCAATTGGGGACCAAAAAATGTTTTTCGACCTACAGTCATAAGACTTAATTTATGTATTCTACACAAGAGTCTAAGAAAAAGCTTTCCGGCATTTTGCAAAAAACAACCCCTGACCATAGGGGGGGGGGGGGACCATTTAATGGAGTTGAAAAGTTTACACGTAGAACGATTTCCATTTAATGCTATCCATTTAATACAGCTAGAGTAACGAAACTTGGTACATAATCTCAATACAAAAATTGAATAAACTAATTTTTAAGCATTTTTCGATAATCAACTCCTAAGTGGGTCAAATGGGTTCTCAAAGTTTGTATGAAAAACTTTTTTTTTTTCACCGCACACGCTAGAGTAACGAAACTCAGTACATGGACTCAACAAAACAATTTAACAAACTAATTTTCAGCATTTTTCGAATATCAACCCCTAAGGGGGCCAAATGGGGTATCAAAGTTATTATAGAAAAATAAATATTCATCGCATGAACACGAAACTTTATCAGTGTACTGATAAAAAACACGAGTATCATATTTTTTTTTTAAATCAACCCTTGAAGGGGTTTAAGCATGGTTTAAGCATGGTTATTGAGTAGCAAACGTGGAAAGAAAATCATGCTGCACTGATGCAACTTTGTGAATAAATTCATCAAGTTAACGCAATTTATTTTGAAAATCAACCCCTAAAAGGGTGGGTCCAATTGGGTCCAAAAAATGTTTTTTGTCCTACAGTCACAGGACTTATTTTATACATTGCACACAATAATCTAAGAAACTTATTTAAGGCATTCTTCAAAAAACAATCCCTAAGGTCCTTTTATGAGGTTGCAAAGTTTGCATGAACAAGAATTTTCATTTTAGCTATAATGCTGCTACAGTCACAAAACTCAATAAATAAACTCAACAAAACAACAAACAAATTTTCTGCATTTTTCGGAAATCAACCCCTAAGTGGGTCAAATAGGGTATCAAAGTTTGCAAAAAAATATTTTTCATCAGACGGACACAAAACTTTTGTCATCATATGAAGTTAAGAAACATGTCTGACACATTTTGATTTGAAAATCAACCCTTGACGGGGTTTTAGCACGGTTTTTGAATATGAATGCGGTAAAAAATTCATGCTGCACTGATGACACTGCGGATGCATTCATGAAATTAAAGAAATCCATGTGCAAATTATTTTTTTTTAATTGGGGGCCAATTAAAAAAAAAAAAATTTGCACATGGAAGAAATTAATTGGGATTAATTGGGGTCCAAATCATGTTTTTTTTACCCTACGGTCACAAGACTTATTTTATGTATTGCACATAACAATCTAAGAAACATGTTTCCTGAATTCATCGAAAAACAACCCCTAAGGTCAATTAATGGTTTCAAAGTTTGCATGCAGAAGGATTTCCATTTAAGTTATAAGGCAGCTACAGTCACGAAACTCGGTAAGTAAACTCAACACAAAAATTTAACAAACTAATTTTCAGCATTTTAACTGACTCCAAAAAAGGAGGAGGTTCTCAATTTGTCTGTACATATATTTTTTTTCTATGAATGTTCGCGCATGACTCTGGCAATTATGAACCGATTTCAAAAATTCTTTCTGGTACGGATAGGCCGCTCCATTGATTGGGCCCCTTAAAAAATATTACTTACGAATGAGCAGTTCCTGAAAAAACAAAAATGGCGACTCAGGAAAAACTGTAGGAATGCCTAAAAGATGATGTTTTTATCGCTTTTTAAGGACAAAAATGGTCAAACTCTGGCAAATATTTACCAATTTTATTCTAAAGAAGGAACCACTGTAATGAATATGTATAAATTTTATCACAACCGGATAAGAACTTCCTGGAGAACCATGATTGATGTGTAGGAATTTTACTGGTAAAAAAGAATTTAGACAGACGAATTGAGAACCTCCTCCTTTGAAGTTGGTTAAAAAACCATGAAACTGGTGTTCTCCATTACGTTACTCTGACAAATATGAACCGATTTCAATGATTATTTTTTATTCAAGAGAGTAAACTACTATAATGATTTCATGCAAATTTCATTAGAACCGGATAAAGTGTGCAATGTTTTATTCGAAAATCAACCCGTGGGATAAATGAGGTAGGTATCAAAGTTTGTATGTAATAAACAATTTTTTCAAAGACACGAAACTTTGTCAGTGTACTCATCAAAAAATTGAGAAACACGTTTAACAGATTTGTTTTGAAAATCAACCCTTAACGGGGTTTTAGCACGGTTTTTTAGTATCAAACGCGAAAAAAAAAATCATGCTGCATTATGGACACTTTGCGGATAAATTCGTCATATTGAAGTAATCCATGTAAACCATTTTTTTTTTAATTTACCCCTAAAAGCGTTCAATTGAGTTCCAAAAAATATTTTATTCCTACAGCCACACGACATATTTTATGTATTGCATACAAGAATCTAAGAAACCGTTTCCGGCATTCTTCGAAAAATTCCTAAAGTTTGCGTGAAGAAAGATCTCCATTTACCTAATGCTATAATGCAACTATGGTAATGAAACTGAGTGAATGAATTAAACAAAACTATTGAATAAACTAATTTCCAGCATTTTTCGAAAATCAATCGCTAAGGGCGTCTACCAATGGAGTTACCAAATGGTTTCCACTTAACAACCTCATAAGTTTTTTAATGGAATTGCAAAATAAGTACTGTATCTTTTTAAATAAAGAAGTAAATATTTAAGAATCCCATTTCTTACACATATAATAGCTTACACAAAAATACAGGCTACATACTTGATACCTATTAGATCAGGGTTAATAAAAGTGTGAACAATATCGTTACATTAGTGTAAACAATGTTTTAAAAACCTCGATCCATAATTCAAAACACGTTTGAGTAACAAAGTAAACGCGAGCGAAGCCGCGGGCTACAGCTAGTCTTTAATATTCTGCCGATATAACGCAGTTAAAAACGCAGAGTCGGTCATAGAGGAAGGGACATCCTTGATCAACATACGGGGTCTGCGTCCCTTAGGTTTTTCCAATCGTAGACCCGCGGACTTGATCGCCTCTACTGATTCTAATTTTTTAATTTGGTTTTCATTGGTGACGCGGAGGACAACACCCGACTTAGCCGTCTTTTTAACGCCAACAATTTGAAAGCCATCGTCACTAGGATTGATGGCTTTCATTAACGCCTGTTTTGTCGCGGAAGATGACGCGTAATCAGCTGAGCGCTCAGCGGTGGGGTACGCAATAACACAAGGTGCCGGCGGCGCGCGAGTTTCCACAACCGGTGCCGCTTTTGGTAGTCGTAATTTTAAGCTTTCGGCATAGGACAGCTTGTTTTCCACCTCTTCGATGTTATCTTTTTTAACGCACATTTTTACTAAATCGCGTTCAGCATTTGCCAACTTAGTTTCAGTACATGACGATTTAATGGCTAATAATGACACTATCGCGGTGACACGTTGGGTCATATCCATTATGGCGCTTTTATTCGCGACGTTTATGCGACTGCCCTGATCATTGACCAGTTCATTAATTTTGGACAAATATGTGGAGGCCTCCGAAACTAAGTCGCAGTAGTTCGCGTGATCGGCGGTGGCGGTAACGGATGGTGATAACGTTTCGCTTTCCGGGGACTCAGGCAGTTGAATTCGTTTGGTCAGTCTATCGTCCGGTGTTAGAAATTCGGATGGCGACGAAATGTTTTGAAAAAGCCGTTTGCTACTCACAGACGGCGGTGACCGACACGTTAATCTACTTTTGCCGAAGATTTCTCCACCACGATCCGGTGGATCATCGTTATAAGATGCCATCATCTATTAAACGTAAACCGACTTTGTTATTGTTAACAAGACAGCTGCAAATGTACTATTATGGGTGGTTCAATCCGGTTATTTATAGGTGTGTCACTTGTGACGCTCGCACAGTCTACTCTGCTTGATCAGAGAGGTACCAGGAGCGACTCCAATGACACAAAAAGCCAACGGCTTACGGCCAGGCCGAACGCCAGCACCCGCAGCTATCAACCGCCAGTTATTTGTAACCGTTACCCGCAAATAAAATTATTAAAATCACTTACCGAAAATAATTTAGAAAATAAACAACGTAAATCAAATAATACTTATCCCACAAACACTAATCTATAAACAAAACACCTCACAGCACAGTTTGACACAGCACACGAGCCTAGAATTTATGTTTAATCAAAAGAAAATGATTTTTTAATTGCATAAACAACAAGCGCTCACAGTACCGTACGGAAGCGGGGAGGGAAGTGAGGTAGAGGACGTAAAGTGTAGATTTAAAGCATTTAAGTCAAGTTGAGGGGTTACAGATGATTTGGTCTTACCTATTCCAAGGGAGTTTAGGAAAGACCACACCTTTCCAGGATCACTGTTCTGGACAGAGGAATGTATGTGACGACGCTGCGCATCCCTACATAATCTACTGCATCTGTTCCGTAACGCTTTGTATCGTGTCTGATTGAGATCACTAGGGTTGTTGCGATATTTGACCTTAGCAGCATTGCGCCTCGCCATCATACCCTTGATGTCGTCAGTTAGCCATGGTGCAGGCAGATGTTTAAGCTTGACTGGACGAAGCGGTGCATGTATATCAAATAACTGTGTTAGAAGCGAGTTGAATATGTCTGTTTTTTGATCAACAGTATTTGCCCCAAACACCGCCCCCCAATCAATGCCATTAAGGTCAGACATAAAACGGTAATTGTCAATACCACTGAAACTACGCTGCATAACTACACGTGGTTTAGGCTTGGGACAACGGATATTGTAGGACAAGAATATAAGGTTATGGTAGGAGAAGGCTTCAGCAGAAAGTTGACCATGAGCACATACATGTTGTGTAGAAGAAACCATGATGAGATCTAATAGGGATGGAGCACAATTTGGGAAGTGGTGGGTAGAGCTAAGGGGAAGTAGGTTCAGGTTAGAGGAATTCACAATTGAGCACAGACGGACAGAACGTAAATCTTGTTTTAACAAACAAGTGTTGAAGTCGCCCATGATGATAGTGTGATCAACAGCGGGGACAAAGGTTTCAAGGAGGGATTCAAAATATGGAAAGTAGTTAATACGTAGGGACGGACTGTAAAAAACACCAAGGAGAACTTTCAAATGACCAAAAAGTACTTCGATAAACAGATGCTCAGAAGATTCCGAGTACTGAGATGGCGATTTGTCAAGGTTGTTAAAGGGAAGATGATTTCTAAGATAGATGGCAACTCCACCGCCACCTTTGCCAGTACGGTCATTACGTATTAGATGGAAACCAGGAAGGGAGTAGGAGGTGGAAGGGAGACAGGGCTTGAGGAACGTTTCCGAGACTAATATAGCATGAATATTCTTGTTAGACGAAAAGGTAGCTAGCAGGTCTGAATAATGCGCAGGAATGCTTTGCGCATTAATGTGAACAACGTTAAAATTTTTGGGCACGTCACAGAATGTGGAGCTAAGCATGTCGTCTAGAACCGGGCAAGGTGAAGTACTATGAAAACTACAATCTGGACTAACAGAAGAAGAAGACAGAGAGAAAAAGTCAGAGCCATCTTCAGAAACATCACACTCTTCATCACTAATCTGCAACATCAATAGTACACAAACGTATAAAATAAAGTACGTAATATAAAATAAATATAAACGTAAATACGTATAATATAAAATAAATAAGTAAACGAATTAAGATATACTTAGAATATAAACTAAAATAAATGTGATAAACTATGCAGTACTACACGCCGGCAGTGTGAAAGAGATGCACTACAGTATACTGTGAAATATATCTGTTACAAGAGTAAACTTATTAATAACATCACTGAACTTTACTAAATAACTTAACTTAAAAACTTCTGTAAACATAAGATAAAAAACTAAGAAAAGGAAGTGTATCAAAAATAATAATCTAAACAAATATTGCAATAACAGAACGCAACTAACAATACGTCAAGGTCACGTCATTTGTCATTTGAGTACGATTGACATCAGCGAGCTATGTATGACACTTGACACATGCTGACAGGAAAAAGTGAAGTTGACATTGCTTATTTATTACAACCAGCAATACAATAATCTTATAAGTATTTTGTAAGTAGGTGTAAACTAAATAAAAGTGACCAAGACACTATTCTACGGGGTACCTGTCAAATAAGTATTAAGTATAGTATAGTTCATAAAGGATTTTTAAACATAAAGAAAAATTCCTAGGCTTTCGAAATGACGGGCGCAGGTATTGCTCGGAGTTCGACCATGGTTTCAACTTTATGTTTCACACCATCGGATGTTTTGATGAAGATTTGGCTTCCTCGCGTCCAGCAGCTGCTGACACCAAATGTATCTCTAGCAGCCAAAAACACTCGGTGCAAAGATGAGGTCAAAAACTCTGATAGGGTTATCTTTGAACCCTTCAGCGCTACTTTACCACTCCAGACTTCGTCCCTCACTGATTGGTCGACAAACTTGATTACAATGGGCCTGGGCTTATTTCCCTTGGACTTTCCCATCCTGTATGCAGAGCGGATACTATCCGGCTTAAAATTAGGCACTTTAAGTTTGGGAGACAATAAATCAGTTACCAATGATTCACAGTTTTCATTTTGTTTTTCGGAAACGCCATGGAGAAGTAGCATCTTACGCCTAGATTTCATGTCAAGACGATTTAAATCTCGAGCCAGCAGATTCACTTCATCCCGCAGCAGTCTGAGGCCATTACAAACAAAGGCTTTAAAGTTGATGAAGTCAGCGTTGAGTGCAGCAATTGTATTAGGACTCTTCCGACTGGCCTGACTTAATTCGGCCTGGAATTCAGCCATCTTAGTCTCAAACATCTGTGTCATTTTTTCAACGGAAGTGTGTACCTTCATGTAGTCCATGTTGTAGTGATGATGGCTTGTAGATTGTGGTGGAAATGAGAATGGAAAACACACTGCAGGTGAGTAGCACTACTTCCACTTAATAGTACATAAAGATAAAGATGGAATATATGATATAACTAATATTATTTAATTAATAATATGGGAGCTAAAAAAATTGGTGTTTACTATGCAACTACCCACAAGAAAAAAAAAAAAAATTACTTTTTAAATATTGTTTATGTAAGTATCCAGTTTCGGAAACTTTTAGTGTGACCTTTGTAATAAGACTGCCCGGTGCTGCCGTCAAATCACCGAGAACCTTTAAACGTACAATAAACTATATCTTTCTGTTTTTGTCTACAATATTCAGAGACGCTTTCATCACAAAATTGAATAACTCGACGAAATGTATGTAACAGTAAGCTGTGTAATACACTTGCTTCTCTTTCTGTACAGTTAATGTCTTCTTTTTTTGCGGTTTGTACTTTATAATACGATGGATAAACAGAAAAGCCTCTTTCAAATCTTTCTGCATGGAAGTGTAATCATCACAGTTATCAACAGTTAGTTTTCTATCAATTATGAAAGAAATGGCTTCATCCGGGGTGTAGGGCTTGGGTGTTGTTTTCGATGGTATGGTGGTAGCAATTTTCTTAGACCGAGTTGGGCTCTTCAAGCATTCGCTTATAACAAAATGTATCTCCTGAGCTTTTATTAATTTTCTCACTAGTTTCATCTGTTACAATTTTCGACATCACTTTAGTTATTTTTGAATGAGGTTCATCTTCAAGTGATTCTTCAAGACTTTTACGTACACGACGCTGATGGCGGTCACTTAGATATTCATACATTTTTGAACTAACTCGAATGTCTAAAGCAGTTCTAGGTTTCAGTTCTGTGAGTGATACACCAACTGGTCAGGGTCTCGAGGGTCTTTTTGAGAGAAATTATCAGTTTCCGGTAACAATATCGTCACAGGTCTATTTTGTAAGGGGTGATATGTAGTATCCACCTCTATAATATCTCTTTGTGAGATAAGACTTCTTTAAATTTTCATCAATTTTGGTATTTCAATATCAAAAATGGTATTAAGCCATTTCTCATTTTCTTTTTACAAAAGTGTCTCAAATTTGGAAAGTTTTTCGCTGAATGCTATATTATGGGTATCGATATTTTTAGGGATACCATTTGGATATAGTGCGTTATACGTACGCAATATAGTGCGTAGAACACAATCATGACACGTTCGTTGATTTCAAGGTCTTTAGGTCGGTGTTTTAAACCATTTATGCGAGCTTTTTCTACCAAAATTTTAAGCGCTTCCGATTCCATATTCAAGCCAAGATCGTTATCGTTAGTACTTTTCGTTCGCTGATCACCATGAGGATAGCGCACGCATGCTCCAATAACACTAAGTCTTGTAATCGAGTCTCAGAAAGACTTCCTCCAGCAGAATGGGTTTGTTTTTGCTGAGGCAAAGCAGTATCGTGGGTCTTCGACGGCTCCATGACCACTTAATATATTCACTCAGAGAATTAATATCTCCTGACGGCTGCTTTAAAAAACTTGGAAAATATTTTGTTTTTTTAAGGTTTTATACTAACATAAAAATCTACAACTGTCACACAAGAATTGATAACGTCTTATTTACCCATTTATGTTACTGTTTTAAGAGTGCGTACGGGCGGAAAATATCAAACGTCGCGGGTCTCTAACATTTTTCTGTTTCTTAAAGTGGGTAGTCACCGAAATTACGTTAAGTACGTAAGGTTACGATGAACGAACTACGATGATTTGATATTATAACATTTAATAATAATAGTTCGCTCTGGAGTGATTGCACGGTCAGACGCGTGCTCGAGTCGTGTGTGTGAGTGAGAAATCAATCGCTTCGCTCGACTTACCTACCACTGTGATAAAAAATAATTGTGCTAACAGTCAGTGTTCCTTATACATAATAAATTAATAAAATAATATCTAATAATGAGTGTAAAAAGGAGCCCACCCCACGGAGGTTCTGGATCACAGCCAGATTTGTCGAAATTGCGAGATGATACCGGCTTGACTACCACCCAACGTAAAAGAAAAGTACCGGACTGTCATTGTAATTATCAAGATTTTTTGCTGGATTTCCAAAACAAAATGATGGATACTATAAAATCTTCACTTGAAATTCAAAATCAACATATTAAGGATACCTTAAATGCATTTCACAACGATTTTATCATGTTTAGACAAGAAGTATGTGCTATAAATGTTACTGTTACTAACCTGTCAGCGGAACAAACTGCAATTATAGAAGATATCTCAGAGTTTAAGTCGTTAAATACATTAAATAACAGCAAGATTCAGTCTGTGACAAATGAGGTCAAGGATTTGAAGTTGGCTGTAAAAGACCTTTCTGAGCAGCTTCGAATAAAAGAACAGCAGGGGAGGATTAATAACATTGAAATTACAGGTGTACCTTTCTTAAAAAGTGAAAATTTGGTTAACATCCTAAGTAACATAACACAGAAGATTGGTTTTCCTCTGATGAGTACCGATATTGATTATATTCACAGAGTTCGTCGATTTAACCCCAAAAATACGAATAATTCAACCGGGGAGAGAGAAATATCTTCTATACCTAATATTGTCGTCAAATTCACCCAGAAGAATCGCAAAAGCGATATGCTTGCAGCTGTACGTGCGCGTCGTGGATTGACCACAAGCGATGCAGGGTTGGACGGACCGTCCACACCAATTTACATTAATGACAATTTAACGCCTTCTAATAAACTGTTATACAAACAAGCTCGCCTTCTGGTTAAAGAAAAGGGATTTAAGTATATTTGGTTGTCCGAGTGTAAAATTCTAGTACGTAAAAATGATACGTCCAAGGTGTTATTAATATCTAGTGAATCCGATCTTTTAAAAATAAAATGACTGTATAATTACCTGCCCTCGACGTTAAGTTTGTTTTTATACGTAATATTTAAACCTATAAAATTACTATGTTACCCACACGAGACAAATGTTAGTTTTATTGTTGATATTAAATTTTGTTTGATCGTTTTATTTTATATGAATTTAACCTATATAGTATGTTGTTTTCTACTATTAATATTAAAACAATTGCCTCTTTGTCATAAACCTACTGAGAGAAATATATCATTTAGGAGCTTCACACTGAAATATCGTAACTGGATAGTTAAATTGTATGTTGATGGAACGTACACACATCAAAAGTGTCTAGGGATCAAGCATTTTTAAGCGGATTTCTTGAGATTGAGATGTGGCTTTGTAATAAATTTATGATTTTATAAATTTATATGGATCCTTTTTGGTGCATTTCATAATTTGAATCAGGAACTGTGAATCAAATTCGAGTAAAAGATGAAAATCAGCTGTCAATATTTTCCCTATAAAAACATACAACGCATTGAAGACATTATTAGTGCTACTGTTTCCCTACTACTGATTAAAACCAACGTTATTATGGAGCGGCGACGTCATTTAAGCAGGGAAGAAATGCTCAGAGCCGTGGGAATGATAGAAGCTGGTTCCCGGCAACGTACTGTGGCTTTAGCTCTGAATACAAGTCAGAGTGTTATCAGTCGACTTTGGACATGTTACCGAAGCACTGGTACCGTGGCTGAGCGCCATGGAGGACGGTATCGCTGCACCACACGGAGACAAGACCGATATATTCAAATCTTAACTCGAAGAGCTCCAACAATAACTGCCATGATGTTAGCCGTGAGGCTTCATCACTCTTCAGGGAACTTAATTAGCGACCAAACAGTCAGAAACCGCTTGCATGAAGTGAATCTTCATTCCCGAAGACCGCTACGGGTACCACCTATAGCAATGCACAATCGTAGGATTCGATATCAATGGGCTCTTGAACACAGAAATTGGGCAGAAGAACAATGGCGTTTCGTGTGCTTTTCTGATGAGTCTCGTTTTGGTATGAGACCGGATACAAGACGTATACGACACTGGAGAACCCCTGGACGCCAACAGCGATTAAAATCCTGCCAGGAAGTCCATCCTTATAGTGGTGGAACCATCATGGTATGGGCGGGTATTTGGATCGGCGGAAGAACTGAGTTGATTTGGATCAGAGGCAACCTCAACGCTCAAATTTATGCTGAGACGATTGTATCAGACGTCATCGTTCCTCTACAAGTGCAAATCGGTCCCTTATTTCAGTTAATGCATGATAATGCACGACCGCACACCGCAAGAGTTGTAAGACAGACTCTCGCCGCAGCTAACATCAATGTCCTGCCCTGGCCTGCTCAGTCGCCAGACTTGAACCCGATTGAGCATGCATGGGATATGCTACAGAGAAGAGCTCTGCCGAATATGGAGGGTATCCAGTCGCAAGAAGACCTTTTTTTGTTGTTGCAACGAACATGGGCGGCCATTCCACAGCGTGATTTGGATGAACTCATTTTGAGTATGCCAAACCGATGTTCTTGTGTTGTTAGTGTTCGCGGTAGAAACACGGATTATTAATTGTTTAAGTTACCCAATAAAATTTTAAAGAAAACTGTTATTTCAGTCTTTTTTTCGAACTTTTGTGTTAGTGGTTCAAATGTCAAAAATCCCTTTATTAGGAAAATGGCAAATTTCTTTATTAATGCAAAGGTGACTTGGTTTATCGTTACTGTGACAAACGAAAACACTTTATTTGATGAATCCTTAAAGAAAATTTTAATTAATATCAATCAGGAGAAAAGTTATTGCAAAAATATATGTTGATCCCTAGACACTTTTGATGTGTGTATTTACTATTTTTATTAAGCACACACTTATATTACAACAATGTTCGATAGTAATAACTTCTGCATTTACTATCAGAACGTGAGGGGTTTACGCACCAAATCACACTCATTTCTACAAACTGTGTTATGCAATAACTTTGATGCAATATGTATCACCGAGACATGGTTAACTGACAGTTTTAATGACTCCGAATATTTTGATGATCGATATCAGGGAGGCGATTCTCGCACTTTCGAATCAATCACGAATTCGAAAAAATATTCGAATTCGAACTATTGGCGACTAAAAATCACGTAATTGTATTCTCGACATGTCGAGCCCAACCTATTTCGAACGCTAGCCACTCGAACTGCTTCGACTGGTCAAGACCATTCGAATCGTCATCTCGAGTTCGAATCACAACAAATGTCAAACCTTACCGTATAATATGATTATAATTTTAAGATGAGTAACGTATTCCTAGATTATTTTATTCAAAATAACATTATTGGATAGTTTATTAAAGTATAACTACACTTTACGAAGTCCTCGCACTTGATTAAAACTTAATTCATTACCAAACAAACAATCAACAACACAGACTATTAATTAAGAGATACTGCGATCGACAGCCAATTATATAGGTATATACACCTAAACATCACATAAACGCCTTTAAGAATACGGACAACAATAATAAAACTTATCTTTTTATAAATAACCTTTCGGGCATACTAAAACAAAATCGTAAACATAAATACATAAACATATGGTATTTTTGTTTTAATTTTACTTCGCCGAAAGACAGGCAAAGGTACTAGGATCATACAGCCACAGACTACTAAGTAAGAACCATAGATTTATAAAAATCTATGGTAAGAACACACAGCTTTGTGTATTTATTACTCATTAATTTGTGATAAATTATATGAAAAATCGTACAAAATGTCGTTCTACCATTTTATAGACGTGAACCACTTTAAAGATATGCTTTTCTACTAAAAACATCCCATCCGGTAAAAAAACTGTATCAATTACTAGAACAGAATGACTCGCGGGACATTTATCTTTCATAATGGCAACATTTTCCTCATTCGAATAGAGATTATTTCGAAGTTTACTTCGATTGTTGCCCAGAATACAAGATTCGAGAAAATCACTTCGAGTTACGAGATTTCTTAGTAGAGATAGGCTTCGTATTGCAGATTCGAAATCGAAGTCGATTCGAAGTAAGCGAGAATCGCCCCCCAGGTATATCGCTGCGACCGAAATGCTGTGGCCACCGGACACAATCGTGGTGGTGGAGTAATAATTGCTGTACGTCGTGAATTCTGTTCATGGCACCGCGCGGACATGTGCGCGCCACCGCCCTCCGAGGAGGTATGGGTGTCTGTGCCGTTGCGCGCGAGTCTTAGCCCGAACACTGTGATGAAGTCAGATACCGCTGCTGCTGCTGGCCCTCGCTACTTGCACATAATATCTACGTATATAGCACACGGTAATAATCATGATTCGCTGCTATCTTCTTTCTACGATAGAGTGAGTGAATTTGCGATTTGTAACCAGAATGATATTATTGTCGTACTCGGTGACTTTAACGTCTCCCATGCAAACTGGTCCTATAATATACAATCTAATTCTATGGATATACATACTAATAGTAATAATTTAGCCTGTCTCACTGCCGATTTTATGAATTTGTCTTCTTTATCCCAACATAATGACCAATTTAATGACAATGGCAGGCTTTTAGATTTGATTTTTACGAATGTATCTTGCCAAGTCTCTTCATGTGATCACCCTTTAGTCCCACAAGAACCACATCACAAATCCTTGGGAATTGACCTCAAAATTAACGCCTGTGCCACTCTCAAGCCTTCCTCTACTATGAAAAGACAATTTCATAGGGCCGATTACGATGCAGTAAAGAATCGTCTTAGATCTATAGATTGGGAGAAGTCTTTTAGTACAATGAGTGATGTTAATGCTATGACGAGTTATTTCTATGAAGTCCTCGATAATACTATAAACACATATGTACCAACATATAATATGAATTTAAAACAAAAATATCCACCATGGTACACAAAACCACTTATAAAGCTATCAAAAGAAAAACTTAAATTTCATAAAAAATGGAAAAAATACTGTAACCTTCGCGATTATCAAATTTTCTCACTATTAAGGTCCCGATTTAAGAAAATGGAAGAAGACTGTTACAAATCTTATATTGCGCTCTCGGAAGATAAAATTAAAATAAACCCCAAGTTCTTATGGTCATTTGTAAAATCAAAAACAAATAGTAACAATATGCCGGAGAAGATGTTGTATAAAGGTAAGATTCTTTCAAATGGCAGCGAAATCATATCAACTCTATTAATATTACGGTAAATCTGGTCCTCAACGAATTAAAACATGTTAACACTAACAAGGGTGCAGGTCCAGATGATATTCACCCTATTTTTATATCAAACTGCGCTGAAGAACTTGCTGTACCTTTAACGTTAATTTTCCGTGCTTCTATTGAAACTGGTATCTTTCCAACTAGATGGAAACAATCATTAGTTACTCCAATTCCCAAAAATAGTAGAAGAGATATTATTACTGAATACAGGCCGATCTCAAAGTTATGCGTCTTAGGAAAAATCTTTGAAAAAATAGTGACATCCCAAGTTGCGCTAGCATTCCGTAACACTGTATCTCCGCAACAACACGGCTTTTTTAAATATCGCAGCGTTGAAAGTAATATGGTAACATTCACAGATTTCTTAGTACAAGCTATGGACAATAACTTACAGGTGGACGTCGTGTACACTGACTTCTCGAAAGCATTTGACAAAATAAACCACGATATGCTCATTAAGAAGCTTATGAAGGCTGGCTGCCTCCTTCGATGGATCCAGTCTTACATTACCAATAGGAGTCAAGCAGTTTGTGTTAAAGGCTACTCATCACAATTCCTCCCCGTACCCTCCGGTGTGCCACAAGGTTCGCATTTAGGGCCTTTTCTATTTTCGATCTACATTAATGACATAGGACAATCAATTAATCACAGTCATCACCTTCTGTACGCTGATGACACTAAGTTATTTACAGTAGTACAATCCACTGACGACTGTAATAATCTACAGAAGGATCTAGATAATTTAAATCGTTATTGTAGATGCAATCAATTATTCTTAAACATTGATAAATGCTCCATTATGTCATATACTCGTAAAACTAATCCAATCTACTTCAATTACAGCCTACAAGATAGCGTTCTTAAAAGAGTTTCAACCATCAAAGACTTAGGTATAACTATGGATTCAAAATTAACTTTTAATAATCACATAGACCACATAGTTGCTACCGCGTTCCGCAGTTTAGGATTTATTCTCAGAGTCAGTAAGCCATTTCGGAATGCAACATTACTCAAAATTCTTTATTTTTCATTCGTTCGTTCCATTCTTGACTTCTGTAGTACTGTGTGGAGTCCATGCTTCCAAATACACATAAATAGAATTGAAAGAATTCAAAAAAAGTTTTTAAAGTCACTGAACTACCGTATCAATATCGAAGATTCTACCTATGAGAATGCGTTGCGTAGGCATAATTTGCTTAGTCTCAGCGATAGGAGGAAAATGTTTGATATTGTCTTTCTTTATAAAATAATTAATTCCTTGATTGACTCGACTACATTACTTGGAAGAATACCTTTTGTAGTCCGTACTCGCATCCCGATGCGCTCCTCACGAACATTGCCACTTTTTGTTCCTCCGCGATTATCCAAAACATATACTCGTAATTCGTTCCTATATCGTTCCACCAACATATACAATAAAGAATTTTATGATGTAGATATTTTGAATATTTCTCTCAGTAAACTAAAATTAAGTCTAAGACAAGCCTTAAGTAAATAAATAGTATTCTCGCTTTACAATATTACTTGAACCTACCATACACGATTTTTGTTTATATTGTCCTAACAATTGTAGGTATTAATTTTCTTTTAAAAACCGTGTCTTGCTAACACTCCATAATATTGTTATTTCTTAAAATTAACACTTAATTGGTACTGTAGGTCTGTAATTTATAATTTAATATTCAGTTACCTCAGTTTTTTGTATTATGACCGTTTGTTACCATGAATAAATGAAAAAAAATTAAAAAAAATAATAATAATATCTTGTGATAATAATGTTCGGAGATAATTGAAATTGCTATTCTTGGTAGATTATCTGTTATTTTACAATAATGGGCCCACCTATTAACCACTACATTGTGTGATAACCCTAACTTAAAATTTTAAAATTAAATAGCTCCTAAGTCCTATGTTTGTAGTACATATCTGTTTTTTTGTGCTTATACATATAGTATGTATTAGTAGAGAGAAATTAAAAGAATTATTTAACTTTTGTGAATTTATTGGTAATTTTAGGGGTCACCTATCATATCATGAAACATAATGAAAAAACCTTAATAGAAAAGGAGATATTTCATTTATATGGTTTCTATGGATATTTCTCGATTTTCCTAATTTCTCTAAAACTGTGATAGATAGGGCTGGCGGTACCATGATAGTAGTTTAGTATGAAGATTATCTTACTAATGAACATAGAAAATCAGTATGGCCGCAACTATGGTCAAATTCTACTGTGCGCTCCTACATCGAGCAAAAAAAGCGTGCAATAAAAACTCGCGCTAAAGAACACATAGCTGATGTCTGTGAACACGTTCAGAATCGCACCCACCCTCAAATCCTTGCAAAAGAACACCGATTCCTACCTAGGATGGTTCGTGAGGCTATTGAAATCAAAAAACCATGGGCACAGTGATATTTTGCTTCGCTCCATCAATAGTCCAGTCAGCTGGAACTCCACGAATTAAACCCATTTAAGTTACATTAAAAGATGGAATAAATGCTCTAAATTTATTTGAGGCAATGCTCTCATGCGAAAGAAAATCATTAGCATTAATATAGTGTTCAAAAGCCAGTGAAACCCTATTTCTACCAATTTTCTTCACTCTACCATTAATAATTTTTCAAAATGATTTTTTTTAAGGATTTGCCAAATGTTACGGGATGTAGAATAGTACCATTATTATCTGAGCTTTGGATTTTCTGAACATGTACTATAAATGGTGAGGAATCTGAGGATGAGTATAATTTTCGACCTACTGTAGGCGGAGGTGAGGATTTCCCGGCCCCGGTGACCTCTGAGACTTTAGAGGAAGTGACAACAGTGCCTTCTAAAGTCCCAGAAGGCATCCCTGGGTTGGAATGGTATTCATGAATTGAATTTTTATTAGTATCGTGTTCAGTGCAGTTTCAATCCGATATCGAGTTTATAGTATCATTGTTAATGTGCTTCCTCTTTTTTTTCTTACTCTCTCTCTTTTTCTTCTTACACACTTTAGTAAGTCTGCTGCGCTTTAATTTTCTAGCTTGACTATGAGTGGAACCGTCTGTTTCCATGCCGGATTCATTAGAAATAGTTACATAATAAGACGCCGGGGGCGTGCCTTCCGGGTCCGGAGGCTCCATTAAAGCCTAATAGAAATTAAAAAACTTACCACTAATATGAAGCAATATATACACTAATGCTAATCTATAATCAAACTAAATAAAATATTATATACAATACCCTAGTGTTGGATCTCGTTATTGAAAACTTATTATTTACCAAAATGCACTTGTAGCAGGCTGGATTTCCTTATCCTTCATCCTTTCCCTAGTGCGCCTTATATAGAAAAAAGAAGAAATGTGACGTGAATTTGTCACCGCCGCCGTAAAATATTTTCTTATGGCGTGATCGCGATATTATTTAAAAATCATACATATAATAATTAATTCCGCCCTCGTTAAAAGCAAAAGAAGTGCCAGAGACAATAGCAGCAGATACAACTATCTAATTTGTGGAGCAGCAGAGGACGCCGCCATCATCGCATCGCAGCCGTTCAAGGTAGGGCGCACCATCCGTTCCTTGTAGCAGCTGCGATTTATTCCTTTTGTGTTCCCTGCAGTTGCTAACTTCCTTGTCCTTGCAATCCAGTATGCTGCGAATGTAGTATAGTTTCTTTTGCCCGCGTTTTTAATATATAATTATATATTTATATTTACAGTCCACTAGAAAATTGCTTTAGGAAAATTTTTAAACTCCTTAACCCGCCATTTTTTTGGTCCTTCGAGCCGGATAATGAATCTTAGATTTTTCCGAATATAATTTGTGCTTATACTATTATAGTAAAGCAAATGATATGGTTATTCTTAGCCACCGCTTACAACTTACGTACTATGTCTATATACGTATAATTTAACGTAATTGGTATTGAAATAATTATCAAATTTATTATTTTAAGTCGTATTCTTACGCATCCCGCATTGATAATTGTTTCATTCCATTACATAATCGCATTAGAATACTCTTATTCTACCTATTATACCCATTAATATTTTCTATTGAGAGTGATTTCGCATATATTTATTAAAGTGCAAAATTAATTGCAACCGCATCAGCTGTCAACGCAGTGCGCGTGTGTAGCTTTTGTTTTAAGGTCACGCCTGAGCGATCCCTCAATACTCGCAAAAAGGATTTATTATAACGCGTTCGGAGTAATTAAGGTTACTTCATATATGCGTTCAGATGTATTAAGGCAACTTCACACATGCCTTTGAAAATTCATATTTATCTTAATTTTTAATTTCTTGTATTTACCAACTGATTGAACATTGTTATAGTTCAACGGTGTTTTATGACTGATTTAACAGTGACATAAAATATATTTTATTTGTGTACCCATTTTTAATTAACTAAATATTAATAATGGGGAAGGGTAAGAAGGCAGATAGTGAGGAAGAGTTTGAAATATCTAACGAGGATCATGTCCAGTTGACTATCCTGCGCTCTAAGCGCGATGTATTATTTGCCAGGCTGCAGTCTATATATGATTTATCTAAGTCTGCTGCTACCAATGAATCCCAACGTGAAGTTTTCCTGTGTAATGTGAGTAATATTGATACTTTGCGTAGTGAGTTCGAACAAGCGACAGATAAATATAACACATTTAAATTGCAAATAAACCCAGAGGATAAAATTGATTATCAGGCATGGCTTTCATTTGAAGAAATGTACTGTTACATAAAGCGAGTTATGTCACAAGTAGACGCCGCTAGTAGTAAAAGTCACAATCAAAACTTTTCTTCAGCATCGAAATCCAAGCCTAAGTTGCCTCCTATTGAGTTAATGTCCTTTAATGGAAACGCTCGCAATTGGCCACTATTCTACCAGCAATTTAAAAGTGTTATACATGACAATGCGGATTTAACTGATGGTGATCGTGTTTACTATTTAGTTGGCAAGTTGACTGACAGCGCAAAGTCTGTGTGCGCTGGTTTGCCACCAACCGCCGAGAATTATAATATAATTTGGAATGCACTTATTGATAAATATGATGACCCTCGCGTATTGGCTGGTAGTTATTTAAACCAGTTGTTAGAATTTAAACCGCTGAATAATAACAGTGCTTCAGCTTTTGAAAGTTTCATTAATAATTTTAATTCGTCTGTAGAAGCACTTAAACAACTAAAAATTACTGATTTATCGGATTTTATATTCTTACACCTTGCGTTACAAAAATTGGATTTAAATACGATCAAATTATTTGAAACAATGTATCGTAAACAGAAAATTCCATCATATGCTAATCTAATTGAATTTGTAAAGGAGCAAAGCAAGATTATGTCTCGTTCTATTGGGCAAAGATTTTCAGTTCCAGATTTCGATAAATCACGTAATAAAATTCCAACGCCAAAACCAACTAAGTCTTTTATTAACACTGATGTCAACCTTACAAATAAAGTGAATAAAGTTTCTTGTACCCTGTGCAAGAATAGCGCGCATGAGCATTTGTATCAGTGCCCAGTCTTTATGGCAAAAACACCTTATGATAGGTTTATTTACGTAAAAAATAATTCATTTTGTAATAACTGTTTAAGTTGCAAACATAGAACTTTTAAATGCACTTCGCAAAAATATTGTTCCCACTGTTCCGCTAAACACCATTCATTATTACATTTTGGTGAATTAAATAATTTTAATAATTGCACTTCCAATAGAAGTGTGTCCGCTCCACCTCTACATGTGAATCGCGGTGTATCTCAATCGGATCATATATCCGCAACACCTGCAAATAGCGACTCTATGTCTAATAAGAATAAGGTCAATCAAGTGAATGTTGCACCTACCGCTATACACACTTCTGTGTGTAATGTTTCTCGCGATCATTCTGATCGTTCTTTATCTACTACTTTATTAGGAACCGCAAAAATAATTATTATTGATAACAATAACCAGCATCATATTGTAAGATGTTTGATTGACCCAGGTTCGCAAAGCGATTATATTGCATCTGCTTGTTGTAAGCGTTTATCCCTTCAAGTATCGACACAAAACCGGTTTACTGAAGTACAGGGTATCGGTGGAAATTCACAGCGTATTCTTGGCGTAACTGATATCAAATTTAGCTCGCGTTTTGGTAACTCCACTGTGTATTCTATCAAACCGTTAGTAGTGGACAATATTACAACACACTTGCCAGACTCTTACGTTGATACTTCAAGCTTAGATTACTTGAAAAATATTCCACTCAGTGACGATTCCTATGGCGTACCTGGACCGATTGAAATATTGTTGGGAGTAAATATTTACTGTCAAATTTTATTATTTGATCGCATTATGCGTAATAATAATATGCCTTCCGCTATTGAAACTGCATTAGGGTATATCGTAATGGGTAATACGCCTGTTGTTATGACACCCAACTTATCCCGCACTTTTTGTTCATTCACTCAAGACTCGTTTGACAAAGTTTTAGAAAAATTTTGGACCCTTGAGGAATTACCCGCTAATAAATTTTTAAGTCCTGAAGAGGAAGAATGTGAAAATATTTTTATTTCCACAACTACCCGCAATAGCACTGGCAGTTATTCTGTAGTGTTGCCTTTTAAAGAAAGTCCTGATAAATTAGGTAACTCTTACATTACAGCTAAGAAGAGGTACTTGTCTCTGGAAAATAAGCTAGACAAGTCACCTGAGTTACGCACTCGATATAATGATGTCATTCGTGACTATCTGGATAAGGGTATAATTTCGCGTACTCCACCAGAGGAGTGCATACAGCCAGGTTTTTATCTACCGCACCATCCTGTTATCCGCGAAGATAAAGACACTACAAAGTTACGTATTGTGCTCGATGGTAGTGCCAAAACGGATGCTGGGGTTTCTTTAAACGATATCTTACATACTGGTTGTAATCTTCAGGCTGATATATTCCGTATTCTTCTTAATGTTCGTATGTTTAGTGTAGCATTTATTGCTGACATACGGCAGATGTACTTATGTATTGAAGTACATGCTGCATACCGCAGATATCAAAGAATTTTGTACCGGTTCTCTTCCGATGAATCGCTAGATACTTTCGAATATAATAGTCACGTTTGGTTTATGTTCTTCACCCTTTTTAGCGATGAGAACTTTGCGAATGTTGGCTAAGGATGAGGGTCCCAAATACCCACTTGCCGTGGATGTGTTGGAAAGGGATACGTACATGGATGATGTATGTTCTTCGGCATCTTCTGTATCTTTGGCGGCTGATATAGCCTATCAGCTCATCCATATGCTTAAGGCCGGGGGGTTTGAGTTGGCGAAGTGGGCTAGCAATTCTTCAGAATTTCTAGAACACATACCAGTGTCTCAACGTAAGTCTGAGTCAATCTCTTTTGACAGTGACAGTGGCTTAAAGATTTTAGGTCTACGTTGGCTTCCTGCTTTTGATAAATTTGTTTTCTCCACTTCACCTCCTCAACCAGTAGGCACAAAGCGTGCAATTTTATCGGCTACTGCCCGTCTTTATGACGTCTTAGGTTTGGTTGGTCCCGTAATTTTATATTCCAAATTATTAATCAAAGAGCTATGGCTTCTCAAATTGGGATGGGATGACATACCTCCCCCGCATATTTTAAGCTTATGGCATCACTTTATTAGTGAGTTGCATCTAATATCTGAATTAGACTTCCCGCGACATATGGGAATTGAACCTGGTTGTAAATTGTCGTTGATAGCATTTTCTGACGCCAGTGAGAAGGCGTATGGATGGATGCGTCATTTATACTCATGTTACTATAGGTGATCGAGAACCAATCGTTCGTCTTATTTGCTCAAAATCACGCGTTGCTCCAATTAAAACTGTCACAGTTGCTCGATTGGAACTGTGTGGTATCGTTCTTATGACGAAGTTATTGCGTATGGTGTGTGACACATTATCGCAACGATATCCTGTTGATAGTATTTATGCTTTTTCTGACTCTGAAGTCGCACTGTGTTGGGTGAAATCATCTCCGCACAGATTTAACACATTTGTTGCTAACAGAATAGCACAATGTCAATCTTATATTGACCCTGAAAATTTATATTATATTCCGGGTGTGCAAAACCCCGCAGATGCTTTGTCGAGAGGCCTTTTGCCTTCCCAATTAAAGGACCATCATCTATGGTTCAATGGCCCTTCATGGTGCACTCTACCTATTAGCGAATGGCCTATTTCAACTTTCTCTCCAAGTTCGGTAGCACCACTAGAATCAAAAATTGTCACTTGTGTAACCGCTAGTGTAAAGGAAGATCCAATATTATTGTTGAGTGATAGGTGCTCTTCATGGAGTAAACTGCTCCATTGTGTGGTTTATGTTTTAAGATTTTTGAAACAACTGCCTCGCAACGATGTAATTACCGCTAATGATTTAAATACCGCTGAGATATATTTAATAAAACATATCCAGCATTTTTATTTTTCTAACGACATTAAGAATTTACAAACTGGGAAAGCTGTTTCATCCGCTTTGCGTAAGCTTAGTCCATTCATATCTTCCGATAACTTATTAAGAGTTGGAGGACGTTTAAGTTATTCTTCACTTAAGTATTCTCATAAGCATCCTGCTCTCTTGCCGAGAAAGGGACATGTGATTGATCTTTTAGTTGATTATTATCACCGCACTTATTTACATGCTGGGCCTCAATTATTGCTCTCAATAATAAGACAAAGGTTCTGGATTCTGTCGGCCAGACGCATTGTAAAACAACGCATACATAAATGCAATACTTGCTTTCGTATGAACCCAAGGCCAACTTTCCCTATAATGTCTGATTTACCTGAGTGCCGTTTAGAACAATGCAACGCATTTACTCATACAGGGGTAGATTATGCTGGCCCTTTGTATATTACAATGGCTAGGAAGCGTGGGATTCGCAGTCAAAAGGCATATCTTTGTCTTTTTATATGTCTGGTGACGAAAGCTGTTCACATCGAATTAGCTTCTGATTTAAGCTCTGCCACATTTTTAGACGCGTTTAAACGCTTTTTGTCAAGACGTGGTCCATGTAAATTTTTATATAGCGACAACGGAAAAAACTTCATAGCTTCAAAATCGTATTTAAACGAGTTGCATGACTTCTTAAAGTCTGATGATTATTATAAAACTTTTCAAAATGAGCTTACTAAAAACCGCATTATTTGGCGTTTTAATCCTCCCACCGCCCCACATTTTGGAGGGATCTGGGAGGCAAATATAAAAAGTGCCAAGGCTTTACTTTTTCGAGTTATAGGTAAACAAATCCTTACTTATGAGGAGATGCTTACGATTCTTAATCAGATAGAATGTGTTCTTAATAGCAGGCCACTTTATCTCCTAAGTTCAGATCCATCAGAACCCACAGCTCTTACTCCTTCACATTTTTTACATACCGCTCCTTTGGCATTCTTACCAGCAGCGGATGTGACCAATGAGAGAGCTAATTTACTGTCCAGGTTTTCTTTGATGGACTCGATTGTCCAGTCTTTTTGGAAGAGGTTTCGTTCTGAATATCTTCATAACTTACAAATGCGGGAAAAATGGAACACTCTTTCCAACCCTGTAGCTGTAGGTACGATTGTCATAATTAATGTTGATAATGCGCCTCCTCTGCACTGGCCATTGGGAGTTATAACACGATTATTTCCTGGTAAAGATGGAATTGCTCGTGTTGCAGAAGTGCAAACTAATTGTGGTACCTACGAGCGACCTATAGTACGGTTGTGCCCGTTACCAACGCAGTAGCATTTTTACTAATTATTTTATTTATTATTTAAGTTTAGTAATTTATGTTAGCGACACACAGGTTGTAAGCGGTGGTAACCAACCAGTTTTTTGTCATTTATTTTAATTGAAGACTGATATAGTCAATTTAATATAGATTTTATTAGTCTATATGTTTTGAAGGGATTCCTTCAAGGCCGGGGGGATGTTGGATCTCGTTATTGAAAACTTATTATTTACCAAAATGCACTTGTAGCAGGCTGGATTTCCTTATCCTTCATCCTTTCCCTAGTGCGCCTTATATAGAAAAAAGAAGAAATGTGACGTGAATTTGTCACCGCCGCCGTAAAATATTTTCTTATGGCGTGATCGCGATATTATTTAAAAATCATACATATAATAATTAATTCCGCCCTCGTTAAAAGCAAAAGAAGTGCCAGAGACAATAGCAGCAGATACAACTATCTAATGTGTGGAGCAGCAGAGGACGCCGCCATCATCGCATCGCAGCCGTTCAAGGTAGGGCGCACCATCCGTTCCTTGTAGCAGCTGCGATTTATTCCTTTTGTGTTCCCTGCAGTTGCTAACTTCCTTGTCCATGCAATCCAGTATGCTGCGAATGTAGTATAGTTTCTTTTGCCCGCGTTTTTAATATATAATTATATATTTATATTTACAGTCCACTAGAAAATTGCTTTAGGAAAATTTTTAAACTCCTTAACCCGCCACCTAGTGATCGTCTTATTTATAATAATAAGTATTTTAATGATTTCTGATATTTACGCGAATACTACACATTGAAATGAAACTAATTTTACGGATTATAATAAGTATTTTTTCAAAATTTTATCCAAAAATCGCGCCGAATCCGTTCGAGAGATCCCGCGCTTGTTTCTGGCTGCACTTTTCAACAGTTTATTGTTCGCAATTTATTGACAGCTAAAGGAACTTCACGTCCACGTAGTCGTTTGCGTGATTTGTCGCAAATGAAACATTTGATTGGTGGTAAAGCATCGACATTATCATTATTATCATCATAATAATGATAATGGAGGCTCATTAGTGTGAAAGTGACTATCAAAATCTTCGAAGTCCCGCTCACAGTTGATTGATTCTCCCGTCCTAAAAATATTTTCCCAGTATTTTATAACGATTTAAACAATTATTTTCTTGTTCTAAAAAATTCTATGTTTCTAAACAATACTTTTTATAATATCTATATCTATCTATACTTATAATAAAACTGTAACAGGTCCAATTCTGTACATTGAAGATATTTTGAAAATTATATTTGGAGAGCATTCTATAACCGATACTGAAGCCGAAAATGTAACTTTTTTAATTTTTGTCTGTCTGTCTATCTGTCTGTCTGTCTGTCTGTATCACGGCTGAGCATCACGCCGAAACTACTGAATGGATTCAAATGAAACTTGGCATGATTTGAGATCTTACTACGAGGTAGGACATAGGATACTTTTTGTCCCGTAATCTAGCACGGTTCTTTTGGGAGAGGGGATTAAAGTCAAAACGGGTACTTGGTTATACGCTTGGTCCTATTTTATCAATTTTTCTATAAAATATAATAAATATTAGTAAGGGAACACTCATAGAGAGTTGTTTTCAAGGTTTTGTAATCGATCGGGTTAAGCAACGTTAGGTAAGGTCATTAAATAGATGGGTGACCGTTTAACGTCATTTGAACTAAACGGGTCCGTGCTTCGGAGAGCAAGTAAAAAGTGGGTCCCAGTTTTTAACCGAATATAAAAAAGGAGGTTATGTATTCGATACGAGTGTCTGTTATTAAAAGTTTAGTTAACGTAAACACAGCGCGGGCGGAGCTGCGTGGGTCAGCTAGTATATAATATATTCTAAAACTTTTATGCAATTTTAATATTTTCTTATATATAAATATCTCGTGTCATGGTGTTTGTGGTCGCACTCCTCCAAAACGGCTCGACCGTTGTTTATGTATATTTGGTAGGTATGAGAATTGGTCATAATTTATATTTCATACCGCTAGTTTAAGCAACGTTAGGCAAGGACATAGATGGGTGACCGTTTATTACCGTCTCTAAGCGTCTCCGTGCTTCGGAGGGCAAGTCAAAAGTGGGTCCCGGTTTTTAACCGACTAAAAATAGGAGAATTTATGTATTCGACTAAGCTTATGTACCTAATACTATTAAAAATGTGTAATATTCACATACAGAATAATGTACTTATATTATCTATGTGGGCATCTAAAAACGTATAAAAAGCTCGGGCGGAGCTGCGCGGGTCAGCCAGTTTTAATATAAAATTCATATTGTATCCTATTCATATCCGTCATATTAGCACTTACTCGTCTGTCCATAAACCAGTAGTTTGAGTTGTTGTAGAAACAACAGGAACATGCGATTCGGAACTCTCCCCAGAAACTTCCGGTGCATGATAATGTACCGGTAGATATGCAGATATTGTCGCACTTTCCTGTTGTTCTGACTTTTGAAAAGTAGCAGGTACTTTGATCCATGTAAATAACTTACAACACTGTGCGTGATAGCCGTGATTTATTGATGTTTCTTCCGAAAACTCAATATTATCGTACCTACGTTGTCCGTGATTTCCTATGAACCGATTTGCTGCGACGATGTTCCAAAACCGTTTTACATTTTTTTACTGTTTCTGACGTAAATTCTAAAACGCTTTGGGATATTTCTCGTTCACAAAAAATACACAAAAAAGTTTATTAAGGAACATTAACAATAAACATATTATACACTTACAATTTCAAATGTCCAAAAAAACCTTTTTTATACATGTATTTAAAGTTATACCCCGCCAGCCGCGCGATCGGTCGCTTGTTGACTAGGCCCGCAGTGTGGCCAGAACGAGCGGATAGGAACGTTTGAAAAGTACGCCCGCAAACTCGCGCAAGCCGGTCGCGCTAGGCTCCCGCGCAAGTCACTTCAGTGTGGCAAGTAGGAGTGTTCGTTATATTATATAACTGATATAATAATCCACTATTTATAAATAATCAAATCGCTTATTATTTGATATCTTAGGCAAGCGTTATTTAAATTACATAGGTATTGCACGCACGCCGCATGACCACAGCCGCCTGCCACGACGCGGCGACGATACTAACGAAATATCGTAAAAACTATTTTATTCATTTCATTACTGGACACTGATTCAAATATAGTTCTTAAGTAATTGTCTTAGAGTATTAATTGGCACGTGACTCGTCATCGTGGGCCACGACTCAAGGACCAAGGTCAATTTCACTTTGCCGTATAATATTTTGTCACGAGTTGCATGCCAAATAATACTTTAATACAACTGCTTAAGAACTATATTTAAATCAGTGTCCAGTAATATCGAACGTTTGCACGTTAGATGATTTCCAACGATATTTATCTTATTTGTTCGTATCATATTATCGTTATATTTTCGTTTCGTTGAATCAATCAGTGCGGCTTACTGGCTTGACCTTGTATGACGTATTTATTTACGTACGCGATTATCGTCTGTCGTGTTTGTAAGCGATTCCGATTTGTGTTTTTTTTTCAAATAAAGCATCGTGTTGGTTTGTTTACTGTATTAAAACTGTAAATTAAAGTTAGTTTTAGTTAAGTGTTTATAATATAAATAATAATAGGTTAGGCAATTTTTGTAAAAAGTTTTTTGTAGTTATAGTTAGAAGTGGGGCTAGAATATAATATTCTTTACTAAAAAAAATACTGCCCGCTAATCGCTCGAATAGCAGCCGCAGCTCGAACATATTGTTATTCTTAAGTCCACATAGCTATTAAAAAACGTTTAACGAACAGCGCGACGATAATCCAAACGCGACGTTAGGAAGCTAACTGATATATTAAAGCGTAAAAAATAACATGCGTTTTATAAGTAGCATATCGTTATAACGCGTTTTTAATATATAGCCGTTGCGAACACTCCTAGTGGCAAGCGGCGTTTTCATATGTTTGATATTTCGCGCCCGCCGCTGCCGCCGCGCTAGGCCTGCAGTGTGGCCGACCACTTAGTCGCAAAGTCTCTTATCGAATATTCGAATTTGGCAACGACCTAAACGTGATTTTTACGATAATCTTGATAGCTCATTAGGTGTCGTTGGCGATATCGTTTTAGTTTTTACCTTTGATTTTCTTTATTTTTTGATATTTTTTATTTATCTTTTAGTTCACAAAAGGTACCGGACCGGATAAAAATATGTATTTCTTTTATTTTTTATGATTATTTAAATTTGTGATAAGCAGAAGGATCACCTGATAGTAAGCCACATGCCGTCCTTTAGATTGCTGCATTTCGTAAAGAGTTTAATTAAATTAAAATAACTAAATTAAATTAAAATAATAATAAAAAAGATTAATTAAATAATTAATTAAAATAAACCGCGATAAAATCCGTAAAAGTTGTTTGATTTCAATAATTAATTAAATAAAAATTAATAAATTAATCGTAATATTAATTTATTTAATTTTAAACTAAATTAAATTAATTTAATATTAATTAATTTATTTTTTAAACTAAATTAAATTAACAGTAATATTAATTTAATTTAGTTTAAAAAAGTAAATTAATTAATAATTTAATTTAATTTATAAATTATTATGTTATTTTATTTATAAATCATTTAATTCTAACTGCGAGGCCATAACTTTGTACTTATTATTTATTTCATTCGCTCCGAACATCTTATATCAAATAAATATTTACTCTACCGCAACGATAATAGACGAGAAATTCGACCAATTGTTAGAGTAGGGCAGGTGCGATACATTCGGAGACGTATCGTTTCGTTTCGAATGTATCGTTGTCGATTTTGCGAGTAGGCCCCCTGTATTCACAAACTTCGTAAACCATCCGATCCCGAAAATATCTACTAACCTGACGAGTTAACTTGCACCTTACGGCAAACACGTTATAGACTAGTGTAGAGGTCCTGTATCCATTAGCAGGATAAAAACTGGATCAATAGATCCAAAACTGCGAGGTTTAAAATTCCCGAAAATTTTGAAAAAGCGAGCGTGGCGGAAAATTTAGTTACTCATTTCAACTCGCTGTATGACAGCCGGTTAGGTACTAGGCTTTTTTTTATCGTGTTCTCGTTTTTTGGGCTAAATATAGGCTACTTAACTCAAAATGTTAAGCGAATTAGGCTATTTATCACAAAAAATATTAGGCGATTTAGGCTCGGTAGGCAAAATTAGGCGAATTGAGTTAGCTGATATCTGGCAACCCTGTATAATTAATATAAAAAAAAATTGCACGATACGTTACGGGGAACATAATGATATAAATTTATTTATTAATCAATGGCACACGTCTTATTAAAATAAACAATTTCATAAAATTAAAAATAAATAATATAATAATTAAATTAGTAAGTGTAAAAAATTTGGACCATGTGGTAGGGTAGAATCTATACATATTATAAAACAAAGTCGCTCCCGCTGTCTGTCTGTCCCTATGTATGCTTAGATTTTGAATACTACGCAACGGATTTAGATGCGGTTTTTCTTAATAGATAGAGTGATTCAAGAGGGAGGTTTTTAAGTATAATACATGCATAATATAGTAGAGAAACACTGATAATTTTAGAGGTTTCTAATGTGATATCCTATTTACGACACATTTTTTTGCGATTACATTGCAAACGCTGGCTGAACCCTACGAGATAGATCAATATAATGTACTACAGTATTGTACACCTTAACAAGGTCTACAAAAAAATCCGCGATAGTATATGTTTATCTCTTAGGGATAACCCACTATAAACATTTTTTATCCTTTACTTTTTAGGAGAAATAAATTGTTGTTAGCATGAATTTGTTCCTTCTTCAATATAACGTAAACTTCACTAATATTTACACCAATGAAAAAATTGTGAAAGTTGTTCATACCGCTAGGTTAAGGTAAAGCAACCATAAGGCAAGATCATTACATAGATGGGTGAACCGGTGTGCATATCGGGTAGGTCTGAGAATAGTTCGTAAAGTATATTTAATGCCTCTAGGTTAAGCAATGTTAGGCAAGGTCATTACATAGATGGGTGACGGTGGCAACTCCAAGGAGGACGGTGACGGGGTTGCGAGCCCTGTCCACGTGATCATGGTGCCAGGTTTAAGGGGGGCTATAATGCGCACTGAGGGGTATTTGGTGCAGAGCCCACTGGAGGGCCAGGTCCCCCCTCTTAAGTGGCGATGCGACAGCTGCAGGGGTTTCAGTGAGTGAGAATCCCAGATACCATGATTGACGAGGATATATAGAACGAGAGGAGTGCAAGTGAAGAGGGAGAGAGGATTCGAGAAGGGGATGATGGGGTGAGGGATAGAGGAATTAAGATGGAGCAAGGAGGGGGGGGGGAGTGAGGGGGAGCAAGGTGGGTTCAGAGAGGGGACAACGGGGAGAGGAAGAGGGGGAGTGAGACCGAAGCGGGAGGGGGAAAGAGAGAGGAGAGAGAGAGAGATCATAGAATTAGATTTTTCTTATAAGAGAGAGATGGAGAGAGAAATAAATCAAGGGAGGAGGGAGAAAAGGTGAGCAAAATGTAATAAAGCGCGGGCGGAGCTGCGCGGGTTAGCTAGTAGAATATAATAGAATACTCTTTATTTGCACACCAAAGTAAAACATACAGAAAACTTAGAAAATAACTTAAATTAGGTACAAATGGCGGTCTTATCGCTAACAGCGATTTCTTCCAGACAACCAAAACTTAAAAAAAAAGAAGAAACTGAACTATTTGGGTAGCTGGTGGTGTACATACTTTGGTACATACCTTAAATTGTACATCTTATACACATTATATATATTTATACGTAGTTATATATAACAATATCTAATAGTAATTAATATATATGCATATAAAAAAAAAGTAAAAACAGACTATCAGGAATTTATAGGCTCAAATAATCGTCTTTGACCATTTCTTTAAAAGACAGCAAGGATTGGGTACCCAAGATGCTGGCAGCATTTCCTCGCTGAATAGCTAAAGCCACTCTCTGAGCGAGGAAATGCCCATCCGTCACCCGTGGTGTCGACCAACCTTTTACTTAAACATCTAAATAAATTATGGGCAGAAGGGCCCCATGGACCTAGTGTTTCTACTCCAAAAGGTATAAAAATATATTCGGAGCTAATATCCTTATATTTAATATACAATATTTTTTTTATTTACGGCTGCCTCTGCCGCTCGAGAAAAGAATAGGAGCAGCACCCTTCAGATCTCCATCTCTTATTTTACCCTCTACTTTTTTAAAGAGATTAAAAGGTTTGTGTGAGATGTTTTTAGTAGAATATATATATATATATATATACTAGAGGGGAGATTACAATTCAATGAACAGTTATTTTTTATTGTTTGGGTAAGGGAGACATGGTTATTATTATTAGGAATAGCGTGCAGGGTTGTATAGCAGAATGTGAATAGGTCCTGCCAGTCAGCAATAGTATTAGAATTTGTGCATTTGTTAATAATATTACACAGTTTATAAGCGACGGAGATTCATGCTCCGCGGGGTATTCTTTTAACAAGGGGCACAGTATGCTTTAAATTGCTAAGTTGAAAATGTATATCAGTAAATGCAGTTGCGGCTATGTTATGGCTTGGATATGTAGGAACGGAAAGCTGCAAAGTATCTTTATGCTGTTTCCCAATATGAATGTTTAAACCTCTGCTTGTACTCGTACTGAAAGATTTTGAACAATGAGGGCAAGCATGAACTAAAGGTGATGATAAAGGGGTATTACCTCCCGAACTAGCCATGCAGGGGTCGTTGCTCCCGCATAAAATCACTAAGACAAAAATAACCGAAAAATAAAATAAATAAACATACACCACTAAGACCTAAAATTATATTACTTGTTACACCACATGTATACCATACCGAGAAAACCACTGTTCTAAGAACTTGAGTACGCATAAGAAATATATTGAGAATCCAATTTTAATTAATTTTTTTTGTTCTTTTTTTTTTTATTTACTACAAGCAGTACAATTTTTATGTAATGATCAACTTACAATCTAAAAACCACGAAGGTTTGTCCAGATCGTAATAAGTACATTCTGTGCACAATATCTAAAAAATATAGCAATTCAAAACGTTACATAATAGAAACAAATATTTTTTATTAAAAGATATGCAAACAAGTAACCTTTTAAAACTACCCACAGAGATAATGTCACACCCGCAAACCCGATGCATGCATGGCGGTCACGCCAGTAAAACAGCAACGTAATAGTGTTCAAAGCTACAAGCTGTTTAAAAAATATGATTTTAATTTATTTTTTATGTTTTGAATCGTGATTGTATTTCTAAATGATGGGTTAAGCTGATTAATTAATCGTGGAATTAAATACTGCATTGTTCTTTCACCAAAGTAGTTCTTAGCTGCAATGGTAATAAGTTTCTTTTCTGTCTGTTGCCGCGTTTTTATTTTGTGACAGATAGGTACTTGTATACTGTCATTAAAAAATTGTTCTTTTAGTATACTATAAGTGACTTTGACATGTATTGGAAGAACATTACAGTACCTAAAAAGTTCTGAGTCTTGATCCTTAAATTTACGTGAAATATTGTAGGGAACTATTAATTTAAGTATTCGTACTTGCAATTTGTAAATTTCGTCTAAGTATGTTTTGAATTGAAAGTATCATTGTTGAGAATATAAATATGTAACCAAGCGCCTGTGTCAAGCGCCGTCAGTGACAGAGAAAATGTTCGTTGCTAGATGGTTGCTAGGCAGCTTTTCATGTAGTTTTATGGCGTACGGCAAAGGACTGGAACTACAAACAGCTGATTTTGGCGGCTCATGTTCACACACGTATGGGGTCGTGCATTAATCACGTGATGTTTTTTAGCCATTTTATAACCCCTCCCCCCCTCCTGGTGATATGTGGTGAGGTTTTTAAACTACCCCCCCCCCGCCCCTATCCAAAATCACGTGTATTTTTTTGTACATAATTTCAATAGAGTTTATATTGAAATTTTCGGAATATTATCTTTAAATACAGGTACTTAACTGATTAAATGTCGAAGGGGAAGTCGTTGCCGGCAACGGTGAGTCAAGGCCACGTGCCGCTGTTTGGTTTAGAAATCATGCATTCAACGAAAAATAAATACACGTGATGTCTCATTATACCCCTCCCCCCTCCTGGTGATATTCGTGATTTTTTCGGAACCCCTCCCCCCCCCCCTTTCGAGCCTCACGTGATTAATGCACGACCCCTATGCTGAAATAAAATACGATACACCAATGCCCAGACAGATATTATGCCGTGTACACACTTCAGCTAATTATTTATAATTTAAATTGGATGACAGTCCGTCCGTCCCCATTGTCAATTCTTTCTCGAAAATGCTATGAAAAATTGAAAACATAATCAGTTTTGTTTTGCATAATAAATTCAATTGTTTGTTATTACTAAAATGTTCCCTACGCTTCGGTAGTGCTCTGTCATGTCTGCGTATTGATCTATGACTTTCCCTAAACATACAACCTCTCGAAAAACATAGCCTTCCTTCTGGGGCAGTCGGTGCGAGCCGGGGTTCGAACCTGCGCACCTTGTTTCCAAGGCAAGCGCTCGCCCACTGAGTTGTCACCGCATTTAATTGTTTTCTAATTAACAATACTTGCGGCCAAATTTTGATAGGCAACCTGGTAGATAGATATATATTCTCCTAATTATAAATATACATAAAAATTTGGTTTTTAGCAAAAAACAAATGAGCGCACTAATCCTGCATCCGGATCTCGTACTATAAGAATTGGCCACTATTATATTAGAAATTTAAAAAAAAAATCTTAATATGCTGATAATTATTGTCATTGGAAAAACAAGAAATTATTGGTAATTCAAGTCTAAGTATTAGGTAATTAAGGTATTCTACAAGTTCAAGTCTAGTTAGAATATTATACATTAAAACGTTCGTAATGTCAGATTTATTAACCTCTAATTCTAATAACGATATTATTGATCTCTTAAGGTGAATTACCAGACACTACCGCAAATTAATTTTGGCGGTATTGCTGTTCCTTATAGTGATTCCGTCAAGAATCTTGGTGTTATAATGGACCGGTGTTTTAATTGGGGCCCACAGTTGGATGCCATTAGTCGCAAAATGTTTGCTTCGGGAGCCTCTTTAAAAAGGCTTCGGAATTTTCTACCCATTGCCACTAAAGTTGCGCTTGCACAATCACTTCCTCTCCCTATACTAGATTATGCTGACGTTTGTCATCTGGACGTGACAGAGGATCAATTGAATATGCTAGAGCGATTGCAAAATTTGTCCATTAAGTTTATATCTGGCTTGCGTAAATTTGACCATATTTCCTAATTCCGTGCAAAACTCAAATGGTTCGTCATTCATCTCCTACGAAATTTTCACATTTTATCTCTTCTCTATAAATTATATTGTTTAAACCGTCCACCCCTTCTTATCTTAGGGAACGTTTCGATTATTTGTCGTATTCTAGCACCTAGTATAGTCTTAGGTCCTCGTAAAACCTTTGTCTTACGATGCCCTTACATAGCAGTTCCTTCTATGACAAATCCTTCACGGTGCAGGCGGTTCGCCTGTGGAATTCCTTGCCCGTTTCTATAAGGCGTGCTTCGTCACTGCCAATTTTCAAGGATCTGGTAAAGAAGTTTTATTTGGCGGAATAAGTTAATCGGTATTTGTGTAATTTTCTTGTTTTATTAGTACGTACTGATTTATGTATGTTTATAATAGTATTATTTGATGTATGTTTATATATTATACTCATATGAATATATATTATTATAGTTTACAACATATGTGTTTTTATGTGTCTTTGTGTTAATGTTACATATTCATGTCTAGTGCGCGCACCCTCTGCTCTTTGTAACTTCTTTATTTTCCTCTCCATCCAAAGGTTGCCTGGAAGAGATCGCTTTTAACAATAAGGCCGCCCATTGTTGCATGTTTTATTAATTTGTGTCTTATTCTTTTGCGCAAATAAAGAATTGTCTATCTATCTATCTATTATTATTAAACGTGGTCGTGGGAATGTCCTATTACTTCACGGATATCAATATTATTATCATGTTACGTATAAAAACGGAAACAGTGTATGGCTATGCAAAACCTTCCAAAAATTAAATGCGTTGGATCTGTAACTACTTCACCGGTATGACCCAAAATATTAAGTAGTCACGTAGTCACTTTATTTCATTTGTTTATCAAAAAAATGTATTAATGATATAATTTACCGTTTATCTGTATAATGTGCATTAATATAATGAGTATAATAAGCTTTCTAGGACAAAAAAAAAGTACATACCGTACGCGGACATGCAACAAATTGTACTCGTAATAACTTTGAAAATATGAAAAGCATTGTCAAAAGTAAAATCATAGAGACGATTGCTTCGTCTACTGAAGAAACAGTTCCAGCACTTTATAAGAAATCTGTATCGTCAATTCAGGATAGTGGACTTCATTTGACGCAAGATACTGTAATACCAAAATACAATAAAGTTAAGTATATGATATATAAACGAAGAAGAAAATCAGAAGGGGTTAGTAAAATGACTTTTACAGATCCAGTGGAAGTTGAAATTCCTGTCAAATATGAAAATTTCATTCTTGCAGATTACTGCAATGATCATCAACGAATATTGATTTTTTGTTCCAATGAAAGTAGAGATGTTATAAGAAACGGCAAGATGTTTTTATCAGATGGAACATTTAAAAAGTGCCCAAAGCCATTTGAACAATTGTACGTTATATTTTGTGATACAGCCAGTACCGATAGTGAAACACGTGTGATACCAGTCATGTATGCGCTATTGATTGACCAATAAAAAAAAAGAAACTTACATGATCATGTTTCAGCTGATCAAATCGCAAATACCTGAATGGGAACCATCTGAGCTAATAACGGATATTGAGAATTCCATTATCAGTGCTGCAAAAACAACTTTTCCTAATATTAACCATCATGACTGTTATTACCATTTTCAAAATAAGTTGTGGAGAAGAGCTAAACAGCTGGGTTTGACAAAGGATGCTTACTCTCGGAAGATAGTTAGTTTATAAATGCACAGTTTTACCCTTGTTGCCCGAAGCTAATATTGAAGAAGGATTTAAATATATAGAAAGCGAAATTGTTCTAGACAGCCAAAACTTAAACGTGTTTATGAGATACATGACATAGTAATGGATGCCAAAAAAAAATGGTGTTGTTTTACAGAAAGACACCGGACAAATAACACTTGTGAAGGCTGGAATAGTCAATACAATAATTGTTTTAAAAGACGACCTACAACTATATCACAGTTCATTACTGTCATCAAGAAGGATTCCGAGTTCAACAGAGTGCGTGAAATTACTGAAAATAAACGAAATAAGCGAGTCATGAATAGAAATAAATATATACTTCAAGTGCAAATGCAACCTAGACGGGGTGATATAAGTGTAGGTTTTTTTTTATGTATGTTTTTATATATGTAAGTAAGTAACTACGGTGGCAAAACAAGTATTTGGTTCCTAAGGGTAGGTAATGCTGATCCCACATTTGGCGAGCGCGTTATTCAAGCATGTGAACGACTCGAACGCCGCGTGCAAGCTGCGACATCGAGGCATAGGTAGGCGTCGCGTTTTACACCAGCGTGCCATGGTCCCTCAGATCGTCGAACTGCCGCACATCGCCGCCGTCCGCGGCATGTACTGCTCGACCCACCCGACCCGATGTCCGTCCTCCTGGACCATGACACAACACCAACACCAACACCGACAACGACGTCACGAGTCGTAAACACATCAACACACAGACACCGGCCTCGCCGGCGAGACCGAAGGGTCGTACGCATGCGACCTCGACATGCATCCCCTCGCTGAGTTTCTTGCCGGTTCTTCTCAGCGGGGGCGCGTTGTGAACCGGTGGTAAACTCATTCTCTCTAAGCGGCAGCCCAAGCCGAGGCCGTGCCTCCCTGAGGTGCCCTTGTGCTAGTCGCTACCCAACTGGCTGGAGCGCTTAAAGCGCTCGCCCTCTTGTCCGGTGAAGCTGTAATGGCCATCTGCGGCCAACAGTACTACTCCTACACAAAAAAAAACCAGCGTGCCGGCAACTGGCGTGTGCGCGGCGTTCACGCTGTACACACATTTTATGAGTAGAATCGAAAAAAAGTATCGTTTTCGTAAAAGTATCGAAACAAAAGTATCGATACTTCAAGGTATCGTGTACTTTTCATAGGATCGAGTATTTCACGTCATGACGTTCGCAGTCGCGATGATCTATCTTACTAGCTATAGTTTTTTATCTCGAAGATTTAATCTTAAGTATTTGCTGCTTTTGTTGGTCCGGTGACTGGGTTACGATAGTCTCAACCTTTTCTATATATATCGTAGGTTATATTCCCACCTTGTGTCTGGGTATAATTTATCTGTATAAGTATGTATGTAAATACAAAAAGTAATACCTAAGTATCGCTCTCCTCTAAGTCCGCGACCCACGAGATTAAAAGCAAATATTGTATGTATAAAACAGTTACTGCCCGTTGAGATAGGCAATGTGCCGGATGAATAAAAAAATTGAGATACGTCCTCGGCTATTTGTTCACATTATAAATTATCAGTGCTTTACAAATCTGTATATATAAAAGAAGAAACTGACTGACTGACTGACATATCAACGCACAGCCTAAACGGCTTGGGTTAGAGACTTGAAATTTTTACAGTAGGTACCTTTTATAACGTAGATATCCACTAAGGAAGAATTTTTGGAAATACCACCCCTAAGAGGGTAAAATAGGGGATGAAAATTTGTATGAAAATCCGTCATTTTTGAAGTTAAATTAATGAAAATTAGTATTTGGCCTTTAAGTTAAAAAAAAAAAATATATATTTCAGGATTTTTGGAAATTCCACCTCTAAGGGGGTAAAATTGGGGATGAAGGTTTGTATGAAAATAAGTCATTTTTTAACTTAAATTCATGTAATTTAGTAATTGGCATGTTAGTTAAAAAATAAAAAAATATATTTCAGGATTTTTGGAAATTCCACCCCCTAAGGGGGTTAAATAGAGCATGAAAGTTTGTATGAAAATCAGTCATTTTTGAACTTAAACTCATGTAATTTAGTAATTGGAATGTTAGTTAAAAATAAAGAATACATATTAAAGGATTTTTGGAAATTCCACCCCTAACGGGGTAACATGGGGGATAAAATTTTGTATGAAAATCAGTCATTTATGAACTTAAATTCATGTTATTTAGTAATTGGCCTGTTAGTTAAAAATAAAGAATACACATTAAAGGATTTTTGAAAATTCTACCCCTAAGGGGGTAAAGTAGGGGATGAAAGTTTGAATGAAAATTAGAGATTTTCGAAGTGAAACGCATATAAATTGGTATTTGGTGTTTCAGTAAAAAAAAAATATTTCAGGGTATTAGGAAATTCCACCCCTAAGGTGGGTAAAAGGATGACAACATTTATTATAATATTGTACTTGACTTATTGGCTATAGTACAGAATACATGCGATAGGACAACTGTATTGTTTTCTTTGATTTTTTTTGATGATATCGGATTCTTTTTTTCATATTTACATATTAATCTGTATTAATAAAAGAACAGGATGTTTTATAAGAATCACGAAACAGCCAAAACCATTTAACGTAGAATCTTGAAATTTGGAATCAACATTATTCAAATAGGCTGAGTGAACAATAGGAACGGATTTTCGAAGTTCCACACCTAAGTGGGTCAAATGGGCTCTCAAAGTTTGTATGGAAAAAAAATATTACATCACATGGGCGCGAAACTTTTCAGTGTACGGAGCAAAAGAAATTATGAAACACGGGTATCACAACTTTTTGAAAATCAACCTTTACTGGCGTTTTTGTGGTTGGTTTTGAGTATAACATATTTGAGTATAACGCGAAAAAAAGAAATATAGATATATGTACTCTTTATTGTACACACAAACTTACACATAAAATAAAGCTTATATACTTAAATACAAAGGGCGGCCTCATCCGCTATTCGCAACTTCTTCCAGGCAACCTTGGGATGGAAAAAAGAGAGAATGGAACATAAACGTGGATGAATAAGTGGTGGTGAGATGCTCATAGCCAGTTGTAACCACTGTTCGATACACAATCAGTTGGGTAAGGAACGTCAGGCGAGGTCAGTCCTTAGATGGGTCGCCACTTAGTGGCATTTGAACCGAGCGTTTCCTTGCTCCGGAGGGGCACGTTAAAAGTCGGTCCCGGCTAATTGTCATCTAGGCAGCAGTCGTTAAGCTGAGTCAGAGGCCTAAGGACAGCTTGAAAACTCTGACACCAGTTTGGCCACTAACCATACGACAAAAAAAAGTAGTGGTGATGTGAATGGGACATGCTGCATTGATGAAACTTTGCCAATACACCATCCAACTACACCTGTCTAAATATTCATTTTTTGAAAATCAACTGCCAAAGGGATTGGATTGGAGTCCAAAAAAAGGTGTTTCCACCTACAGTCATAAGACTTAATTACAAACCCAACCTCATTACAAAAATACAAATGAAAAGAAAATCTTTTATTTTCTTATAATGGGCAGCGAAAAGGATCCTCAAAATTGAATTTAAAGTGAGACTACTGTATCGAATGGGGTATCCTAAGAAAAGGCTTTATTTGCAAATTCCAAAACAGATTTTTATTTTGGTATATGTTTTTGTTTTGGTACTCAATGGACGTTCAAAGGGCCCACACCCCGAACGTCCAGCGACTCCTAAGTTGATGATCCAGCTTGGCTCAACTCAATCCACTTTATTCCAACTTGACCCACTTCAAACCACCTTGACTTATCTCGATCCACCTCGGTCTATCTCGATCCATATCAATCAACCTTGATCCAACTCGAACCAGTTCAATGCAGTTTGATAGTCCAGCTTGACTCATCTCGATTCACTTTGTATCACCTTGACCCACATCGACCCACCCAGACTTAACTATATCGATCCACCTCGGTGCATCTCGATTCACATCGATCAACCTCGATTTACCTTGCTTTAGCTCGATCCAGCTTGATCCAGTTTGATCCAGCTCAAACCAGTTTTATTCAGTTCAATCCGGTATTATCCGGTCCAATCGAGTTTGATGCAGTTTGATGATCCAGCTTGATGCAACTCAATCCATTTTATTCCAACTTGACCCACTTCATACCACCTTGACTTATCTCGATCCCCTCGGTTCATCTAGATTCACATCGATCCACCTCGATCCAGTTCGAACCAGTTCGATACAGTTCGAACCAGTTCGATACAGATTGATAATCTGGTTTGACTCATTTTGATACATTTTGTTTCATATTGACCCACTTCTCACTGTTTTTAGTGATCTAAAAACAGGGTTGCCAACTGAAAATCAGCGCTGGGTGCATTCCACCCTGCTCATGCTGAGATGGTGTCCTTTTTGGCATGGCATACAGGATATTAGACTTAACATTATTTTAAATTTTCATTTTTCTTATATGTTTTTTTGTTTTTTTTTTTCGTATACATAGCTTGCATACATGTCTGTAATGTAATCTTGTATGTGCATGTCAAATAAATGTTTTTTCTTCTTCTTCTTCTTCTTGACTTATATTGATCCACGTCGGTCTATCTCGATCCACAATCCACATTGATCTACATTGATTTACCTCGGTCCAGCTCGCTTTAGCTACATCCAACTCAAACCAGCTTGATCCTGCTTGATCCAGTTTGATCTGGCTCAAACCAGTTTTATTCAGCTCAATCCAGTTTTATTCCGTTTAATCGAGTTTGATGTAGTTTGATGGTCCAGTTCGGCTCATTTGGATCCACTTTATTCCAACTAGACCCATTTCAAACCACGTTGACTTATCTCAATCCACCTTGACTTATCTCAATCCACCTCGGTCCATCTCGATCCACATCGATCAACCTCGATCCAGCTCAATTTACTTCGATCCAGCTCACTTTAGCACGATTCACCTTAATCCTGCTTAATCCAGTTTGATCCAGCTCAAACCAGTTTTATTCAGCTCAATCCGGTTCAATCAAGTTCGATGCAGTTTAATGATCCAGCTTGGATCATATCGATCCACTTTATTCCAACTTGACCCATTTCAAACCATCTTGACTTATATCGATCCACCTCGGCCCATCTCGATCCACATAGATCCACCTCGATTTACTTTGATCCAGCACGCTTTTGCTCGGTTCACCTTGATCCTGCTTGACTCGGTTTTATCCAGCTCAAACCAGTTTTATTCAGCTGGATCCGGTATTATCCGGTTCAATGCAATTTCATGATCGAGTTTGTCTTAACTCAATCTACTTTATTCCATCTTAACCCACTTCAAACCACCTTGGCATATCGATCCATCTCGGCATATCGATCCATCTCGGTCCATCTTGATCCACATCGATCCACTTCGATTTACCTCGATTCATCTTGATCCTGCATGATCCAGTTTAATCTAGCTCAAACCAGTTGTTATTCAATTCGGTTCTATCGAGTTTGATGCAGTTTGATAATCCGGCTTGACTCATCTCGACCCAGTTTATTTCACTTTGAGCTACTTCGATCCACCTTGACTTATCTTGATCTACTTCGGTCCATCTTGATCCACATCGATCCACCTGGATTTACCGAGGTAAATGATCCAGCTCGCTTTAGCACGATGATCCGGCTCAACCCAGGCAAAATAATTTTCAAAATCGGATCAGTGGTTCTGAAGATTACCCTTAGATTACACATACTTACAAACACACAAACTTACAAAAATACAAATTTAAACCCTTTACAATATCTACACTTCTATACATTAGTATATAGATATAGATAGATAGTATAGAAGTAGGGAGGAAGTAGGATTTCTTATCAATTGTAAAACAAAGTCATGGTATTATTTTCAACAATGACGAAATTCCATTCTAAATTTCATTCCCTATTTCAACCCCTTCAATCTTTTTGTTCGGGATAAAAGGTAGCCTATGTCCTTTCTTAAGGTCTAATCTGTCTCTGTACCAAATTTCATCGAAATCGGTTCAGTAGATTAGGCGTTAAAGCGTAACAGACAGACAGACAGAGTTACAAAAACACAGGCTATGTCATCAAGTATGTATATTTGACGATGACACATAATAGGTCCAGGTTTAATAAAAGTGTAAACAATATTTTTAAAAACCTTCATCCTTGATTTAAAACGCGTTTTACTTACAAACCCAACGCGGGCGAAGCCGCGGGCTACAGCTAGTATTAAAATAAATAATATATTTTTTTTAAGAATCCCACCTTTAAAAAGAAACTAATTCATAAGTGAGTATTTAAACCTGACCAGGCACTTAAAAATCAAAATATTGTTACGTGCGGGTGGGTAATCAAATGCCGATTAACGTATAAGAAGATTTTATTCCACCTACACTCACACTGTATACACACAAGGCACAGTAGTCCGAGTCGCACAGTACTTCACAGTAGTCCAAAGTCGTCGCAAGGGTAGACTAACAATGCATTTTGAGATCATTGCAATTAAGTAATAACTAACGGAGTAATTAACACTTTTATCTCGCGGTCGTAACACTACCCCCTCTTAGTTATGCTCGTCCCGAGCATCATTAGCTTCATGATAACGTGCCAATCTGTCCAGGTGAACTATCTTAGGTTTGCCTCGGGGTCCCTTCTTGATGCGGTAGGTGACGTCGTTGATCCTCGAAATAACAGTAAAGGGTCCTTCCCAGCGGGCTTGAAGTTTCGGAGACTTCCCTTTTCTGCGGAGCTGATTATGAAACCACACTAGCGTTCCTTCATCGAAATGTCCGGTGAAGCTGCAATGGCCATCTGCGGCCAACAGCGTCTATCATTCCCAAAAAAAAAAAAAACCGTTGGTATTCGCATTTCGATCATAGCGGGTCTTCATCCTCTCGCTAGTCTTCAGACAGTTCTCCCGCACTCTCTTGTGCACTTCGTCCAATTGATTTTGAAGATCGCACACATAGTCCGTAACGGGCTTAGGGCTGTCAGGTGTGGTACCCGTTATTGCGTCCACCGGAAGTCTCATCTCTCGCCGGAAGTTCACCTTGGCTGGCGTGTTCCCCGTACTACATCATTTACTGCAGAACGATAGGACATCAGGAACAAAGGGATGTACTGATCCCAGTCCTTTTGATGATCATCCACTACCTTGGCCAAGTGATTCTCTAGAGTTTTGTTAAATCTCTCGACCATTCCGTCTGATTGCGGATGTGCTGGTGTCGTACGGGTCTTGTGGATCCCAAGAAGTCTGCACATTTCTTGAAATACGGCAGATTCGAAGTCGTCCTTGGTCCGAATGAATTTCCATTTCCATGGCACCGTTATTGCTTCTTGGTTGGGTGTTCCGAACACCTCAGGCCACTTACTGAAGTAATCCTGCACTACTATTATGTACTTGTTCCCATCATCAGTCTGTGGAAACGGCCCAGCTACATCAATCGCGATGCGCTCCCATGGTGCCCCAACGTTGTACAACTTTAGCTGTCCTTTACTTCTGGTTTGCGGGCCTTTTACCGAGGCACAAGCAGTACATTTACGGCACCAATCTTCGACATCTTCACGGCATCGTAGCCAGTAAAACCGCTGTCTGACTTTAACGAGGGTTTTCTTTACTCCAAGATGCCACCAGAGACACCATCGAGGACGTGCCGTAGAAGAGGTGCCACCATGACTCGTGGTATTATCACTTCCGTAGTGATTTCCCTTCCGTCGTTGCTTTCCCATTTTCTGCACAGCAGATTGCCTTCCAGAACTAAGCTGTCCCACTGAGCCCAATAACTTTTAGTAGTCGCGCTGTAAGCAGACACATCCTTCCATTGGGGTTTGTTTCCACTTTGCTTCCAGCGCAGTATAGGTCCGAGGTCATCATCTTCTTCATACAGTTGAGCGGCCTCTCTTATTCGCATGTCCAGTGGGAGTAGTCCAGAGAGAGTCAGAGCTGCATTTAAAGAGACAGTTCTATATGATTTCATCAGTTTTTGTGTAAAGCCCCTCTGTACGACATTTAGTTGTTTTTGGATAGACCATTTACTGGTTGCTGCTGCCCAAACACTAGCGCTATATAATATTGGCTCTATAACTGCTACGTATATTGTTCTGTTAATCTCTGGATTCAGTCCCCAATACAAATAAAAAAAAAAAAAATGTATATAAAAAAAAAAAAAAATGTATATAAGTATTAGTATCAGTTGTCTGGTTTCCATAGTACAGGCTCTGCCTAGTTTGGAATCGGATGACCGTGTGTGGATTGTCCCAAGATATTATTATTATTATTATTATAATACACTTTTGCATAGCTCTGCATAGTTGTTTGTAAATGTTAGTCGCCTTGTTGCAAATGTAGCTTACATGTAGTTGGTATGTAAGTTTACTGTCTATGATTAGGCCAAGCACTTTTATTTGGCTGCTCATTTGAATAGGCACGTTATTCATTCGGATGTGGGGTGTATCGTATTTTAGTTTTTTGCTTATAATCATGGCATGTTTTTTATGTGGGGCGAATTTTAATTTATTTTTACAGCCCCATGCTGCAACGCTGGTAAGTGTGTCATTGGTTCGTGTTTCGACTTCGTGGGTCGATTTCCCAGAGAATACCAGAACAATATTATCAGCAAAAGCTTGGGAATAGATGCCGTTTATTTGCATGTCGTTAAGCAGCGGGTTTAACAATATGTTCCAAAAAGTGGGGCCGCCCACCGAGCCTTGAATGCGTCCTTTGGTTGTACCCCTTTCGTGTTCTCTGTTTGCGTATCTCACCTTAACCCTCCTGTCTTCCAGGTACGAGGGATGCCTTTTCAGTTTTGTCGTTTGAAGAAAAAAACATGACTAGAACCTTATAGTACTTTTTACTGTTTTTCAAAGCATTTACCACGTAGCTTAATACACTTTTCCATTCGCTCAAACCAGTAATTATAACATTTATTCCACTCTAAAGTGGGGGTGTTCAAAATGGCTGACTTGAAAGCGTCGACTGCTTCTTCACCGGACTGGAACCTTTGACCACGAAGACTTCTTAATTTTAGGAAATGTAAAGAAATCGTTAGGGCTTAGGTCAGGATTGTGTAGAGAATGGTCAAGAATTTCTACTTTTTCCTGCTTCAAATACTCAATCGTTTGACGAGCGCTGTGTGAGCTTGCGTTGTCGTGGTGCAGGATCATGCGTCGCTTTGAGTTAGATTTTCGAAGTTCGGCGATGACTTGTGGTAAACAAACTGTGGTATACCACTCTGCGTTAACCATTCTACGATCTTCAAGTGCAATAGTTGCAACATGGCCGGTTTTTCCAAAGAACGTGGCCACCATCTTTGAAGTGCTTCGTGAACGAACAACTTTAGTCGGCTTTGGCTCGTCTTGAAAGACCCAGATTGTAGATTGTTGTTTGGAATCAGGATCGTAGGCATAGATCCAAGATTAGTCACCACTGATGATGTCGTAGACGTGATTTGACTCTCCTCAGTTGAACCTTTGCAGAGTTTTCTTACACCATCTGACACCGGCCGCCTTGTGACCTACAAATACAAACCTACTTACAATAAATATGGAAAAAACTAAATACATCGTTTTTAGGAAAACCCAGGCCACTATGCTTCTTGACCAATACCTAAAAATTCATAGTGGTATTTGCTCACAAAACAGGAACTTCACTCAAACATGTACGTGCAGTCAAATACAAAGAGTTTATCATGTGAAATATCTTGGGGTAATTGTTGATCAACATCTTTCCTTTAGGTGTCATTTAACAGAACTCGCGAAACGCACTAGGAAACAAATATATATATTTTATTTTTAAACACTTATAAGCTAGTGCTTGACTGCAGTCCCACCTGATGGAAAGCGGTGACGCAATCGAGGATGGCAAAACACACTAGCTTATTAAAAGCCTATTCACTCTAGTCTTAAAGACATCCACATTATAATCGGGCGGGAAAACCGACGCAGGAGAAACTGTTCCAAAAAAGTTTTGCCTTGAGTAGTAAATGCTATTGCATTTACTACTCAAGGCAAAACTTTAAAACGTACAACATGCCGTGCCAGTCATCTCGTATTGCGGGGAGACTTGTAGAGCACTACATGATTTTCGAGTGTGTTTCTCGCTCTCCGCCTGTATTTTATTTTAGCCCTGATTTCTTGTTTAGGTAAGTCTCCGATTAAATGTTCGTTTTGGTTTTGGATGGCGTCTAGGATTTCTTCATCAGTATTATATGTCATCACACCGATTATGATAATCAGTGGGTCTTTATTTGTTGTTTCCTCAACTGTTAATTTCTGAGCTCTTTATTTTGTCGCTAAATTTCCGGAGGTCCTCTTTTCTGTGACAGCTGACCACAACACGCTGGTCCTTGGCCTTACGCAAGCTGTCTACCCTTATACTCGTATCCGTTGCATTTACTGCTGATCTGATTTTGGTTATAACGTCGTTGCTGTTATCCTTTTTGTTTTCTATTACTATTGTACTACTATTGTATTACTATCGAGTGAAGTTGTTTCTCGATACTTTTCCCGGCAATACTTGCGTATGTCGGCTTGTGCGACAGGCTTAGCGGAAGATCGTTAATTTTTTCCATTAAATTATTGGCCTGAGCCAATCTTTTCCCCATGGTCGTGTAGTTTATTTATTAGTTCCCTCATTATGGGTTCGCTTGATTGCTCTCGATTGTGTGGCCGGAACTGTGGCATGGGTCGCTACTCGTGGTATGGATTCGAATGCTACTAATAATTTTGCTGTTTCCTCTTTCACGCATGACATGATAGCGTCAACTGATTTGCATTGCGTCACGCTTGTTGTGTTGGAGGGGGTGGTGAGAGTGTCAATTTTTAAGTTCACCAGTATAATTTCCTGTACTGCAGCGCAGATACCTCTTTTATTTACCGCGGTGACACTCTTTCCCTCCATAACTGACTTTTCTATGAAGCTGGCAAGTTTTTCGATAGCCATTAGGCATAACGGTAAGCTCCCTGCTTCACAGGCCGATGCCGGTAAAGTCGGGACTTTAGAGGCCTTGGTTGAGTATTTGTTAGTCGGGTAAGAGTACATGAGTTGTTTGGGGGACTGTGGCGAGCGAAGTTTCCTCTTTAGGGGCTTTTTCACGCGACTACGAGCTTGGTCGCGACACAGGGGGGCTAATACAGAAGGTTGTGTCACGTTGGGAACCAGACGAGGATGCGGAGGGATATATAGTACGGCGAGGGGACGATCGTTCTATCGGCATTGTAATTCCTTGGAAGGTCAGTGAAGGCAATGGGAAAGAGCAGTCTGGATTGTATATATAAAATATGGTACGAGTATACCAAATATTAATAATCAAATACCAATTATTAATAATATGAACACTATTATGTAAAATTAGCAAAATAGACTTAAAGAAGTAACTATACGAGTAGAAAAACAAATATTAGTAATAGTTTATTAGATTAATGTATATAATTTTATTTGTTTATTTTTTCAGTTCCAAAAAAGTGGTGAAATGTTGCCAAATTTTCCCGCCAGGGGGCGCTGTCGTCAAGCTAAAATTCGCCAAGAATATCCGGTAGGTGGCGCCACTGGCGACAAAAGGCGACACCAATTGTTACGTGCGGTGGGTAATCAAATACTGATTAACCGAAAAGAAGATTTTATTCCACGTACACTCACACTGTATACACACAAGGCACAGTAGTCCGAGTCGCACAGTACTTCACAGTAGTCCAAAGTCGTCGCAAGGGTCGCTGGTACAATTCTCTTCGTTCGCTTCCTTAAGATGTTTCCGCTGTCGCTTGTAAACACGAACTGTCTGGAAGCCTCTAGGCTTATATACCTAAACTAGCTGTAGCCCGCGGCTTCGCCCGCGTTGGTTTTGTAAGTAAAACGCGTTTTAAATCAAGGATGAAGGTTTTTAAAAATATTGTTTACACTTTTATTAAACCTGGACCTATTATGTGTCTTCGTCAAATATACATACTTGATGACATAGCCTGTGTTTTTGTAACTCTGTCTGTCTGTCTGTTACGCTTTAACGCCTAATCTACTGAACCGATTTCGATGAAATTTGGTACAGAGACAGATTAGACCTTAAGAAAGGACATAGACCTTTTATCCCGAACAAAAAGATTGAAGGGGTTGAAATAGGGAATGAAATTTAGAATGGAATTTCGTCATTGTTGAAAATAATACCATGACTTTGTTTTACAATGATAAGAAATCCTACTTCCTCCCTACTTCTATACTATCTATCTATATCTATATATCTAACACTTCACACACTTAGTATAGAAATACTAATGTATAGAAGTGTAAATATTGTAAAGAGTTTAAATTTGTATTTTTGTATGTTTGTGTGTTTGTAAATATGTGTAATCTAAGGGTAATCTTCAGAACCACTGATCCGATTTTGAAAATTATTTTACCTGGGTTGAGCCGGATCATCGTGCTAAAGCGAGCTGGATCATTTACCTCGGTAAATCCAGGTGGATCGATGTGGATCAAGATGGACCGAGGTAGATCGAGATAAGTCAAGGTGAGTCGATGTAGCTCAAAGTGAAATAAACTGGTTCGAGATGAGTCAAGCCGGATTATCAAACTGCATCAAACTCGATAGAACCGAATTGAATAACAACTGGTTTGAGCTAGATTAAACTGGATCATGCAGGATCAAGATGAATCGAGGTAAATCGAAGTGTATCGATGTGGATCAAGATGGACCGAGATGGATCGATATGCCAAGGTGGTTTGAAGTGGGTTAAGATGGAATAAAGTTTATTGAGTTAAGCCAAACTCGATCATGAAATTGCATTGAACCGGATAATACCGGATTCCGAATTAGTTTTAGGAAAGTGGTTTTTCATAATAAAGAATTATATTTTTTTTTTATTTATTCAGCTGAATAATACTGGTTTGAGCTGGATCAAACCGGATCAAGCAGGATCAAGGTGAACCGAGCAAAAGCGAGCTGGATCAAAGTAAATCGAGGTGGATCGATGTGGATCGAGATGGACCGAGGTGGATCGATATAAGTCAAGGTGGTTTGAAATGCGTCAAGTTGGAATAAAGTGGATCGATATGATCCAAGCTGGATCATTAAACTGCATCGAACTTGATTGAACCGGATTGAGCTGAATAAAACTGATCTGAGCTGGATCAAACTGGATTAAGTGGAGGGGAGTGATGGCTGCTGCTCGAGTCAACTCGTGCGCGGGTGCTGCTTGGGGGGACTGGTCCGACTTCTATCCATTTGGCCTTTTAGTTTGTCTTAATTTATTGTTTTCTTCTTTTCTCCCTTGCTTTATGTTTCGAATGGCAGGACACAATATCGCTAATGTCGATTCATTTGTAACAAAACAATGTTTAAAAAAAAAAAGTGAAAAAATGACAAGCCCGCTGAGTTTCTTGCCGGATCTTCTCAGTTGAGGCCGCGTTGTGATCCGGTGGTAGCTTCTAAAAAATGACGATTCAAAAGTGCTAGCGTTAAGCCTATTTGAAATAAAGATTTTTGAGTTTGAGTTTTGAGTTTAAGCAGGATTAAGGTGAATCGTGCTAAAGTGAGCTGGATCGATGTAAATCGAGCTGGATCGAGGTAGACCGATGTGGATCGAGATGGACCGAGGTGGATCGATATAAGTCAACGTGGTTTGAAATGGGTCTAGTTGGAATAAAGTGGATCCAAATGAGTCAAGCTGGATCATCAAACTACATCAAACTCGATTAAACGGAATAAAACTGGATTGAGCTGAATAAAACTGGTTTGAGCCGGATCAAACTGGATCAAGCAGGATCAAGCTGGTTTGAGTTGGATGTAGCTAAAGCGAGCTGGACCGAGGTAAATCGATGTAGATCAATGTGGATTGTGGATCGAGATAGACCGACGAGGATCAATATAAGTCAAGGTGAGTTGAAGTGGGTCAATATGAAACGAAATGTATCAAAATGAGTCAAGCCAGATTATCAATCTGTATCGAACTGGTTCGAACTGGATCGAGGTGGATCGATGTAAATCTTGATGAACCGAGGAGATCGAGATAAATCAAGCTGGTTTGAAGTGGGCCAAGTTGGAATAAAATGGATTGAGTTGCGTCAAACTGGATCATCAAACTGCATCAAACTCAATTGGACCGGATAATACCGGCTTGAACTGAATAAAACTGGTTTGAGCTGGATCAAACTGGATCAAGCAGGATCAAGCTGGATCGAGCTAAAGCGAGGTAAATCGAGGTGGATCGATGTGAATCGAGATGCACCGAGGTGGATCGATATAGTTAAGTCTGGGTGGGTCGATGTGGGTCAAGGTGATACAAAGTGAATCGAGATGAGTCAAGCTGGACTATCAAACTGCATTGAACTGGCTCGAGTTGGATCAATGTTGATTGATATGGATCGAGATAGACCGAGGTGGATCGAGATAAGTCAAGGTGGTTTGAAGTGGGTCAAGTTGGAATAAAGTGGATTGAGTTGAGCCAAGCTGGATCATCAACTTGACTGGGAGTCGCTGGACGTTCGGGGTGTGGGCCCTTTGAACGTCCATTGAGTACGGCGGCGACTCCGAGGAGGACGGCGGCGGGGTTGCGACCCCCGTCCCCGTGAGTACCGTGTCAGGTTCCCGGGGGGCTACAATGGGCCCCCCGGCGGTGGGATCAAAGGCAAGGCACTGAGGGGCCCCTGGTTCAGAGCCCACCGGAGAGCCCTGGGTTCCCCGCTCTCATATGCTGATGCGACATCCGCTGGGGTTTTAGTAGGTAAGAATCCCACATACCCCGGTCGAGCCCCACAGCTCCCGGGGATCTTTGGAAGATTTCACCCGAAAAAAAAACAAAAATTTGTTTCTTCCATTGTTGTGTTGAGTTTATTTACCGAGTTGCGTTACTCTACCTGCATTATAGCATTAAATAGAAATCCTTCTTTGTGCAAACTTTCAAGCCCATGACATTTTTTGGGCCCCAATTAGAACCTCTTAGGGGTTGATAATCAAAACAATATTAATGGCACATGGATTTGCATTTGCGGTGATAAATGTATTCGCAAAGTTTCATCAATGCAGCATTAATTTTTGTATGCGCATTTCATACTCAAAAACCATGCTATTACCCCTTTAATGGTCGTTTTTTTGTAAAAGTTATGGAATACGTTTCTTTATTTCTTTTGCTCAGTATATTGACAAAGTTTCGTGTCTGTGTGATGATTTTTTTTAATCCATACACACTTTGGGAGCCCTATTGACCCATTTAGGTGTGAAATGTCGAGTTCGTTCTTATTGTTCACCTAAACTATTGAATAATGTTGATTCCAAATTTCATGATTCTACTTTAAATGGTTTTGACTGTATGGTGATTTCTAGAAAAAAAACCTGTTCTTTTAATATTATAGATTTAAAAAAAATCCCACTTTAGGGGTAGATTTTTTGAAAAATAAATGATACGTGTTCAATCTTTTTATTTTAAGGGTATTTTCACCAACTTTCAAATGAATTAAATTAAGTAATAATTATTTCCCATACAAAGTTTAACAACCCCTAGCGCACCCCCAATGGTGGTTTATGAAAAATCCCGAAACACGTATTTATTTATTTTATTCAAAAAATCTTTCCAGTAAATTTCAAGTCAATCGAACCATACAATAAAAAGTTTCATACAAAAGAAAACACCCCATTTAACCCCTTTAGGAGTCGAATTTTCAAAAATCCTTTCTTAGTGGATGCTTACGTCATACGAAGAACCCACTCTCCAAATTTCAGCTTTCTAGGTCCAGTGGTTTGGCCTGTGCGTTGATGAATCAGTCAGTCAGTCAGTCAGGACAAGTAATTTTATATGTATTGATTGATGATAAGTATCTAGTCTAATAAGTATCAAGTAGACATATTTAATGACATATCCTGTATTTTTGAGCAAGGCATCGTAGTTTCTATTATAGTGCTGATTCTTAAATATTCACCGCTATTATTTAAAAAAAATCCGGTCAAGTTGAGTTAGACTCGCACACCTTCATTGGACCTATTAATGTTATTTTACTATTCGTCTATTCGTCGTGTCCTATCGTATGTATTCTGTAGCCAGTAAGCCAAGTACAATATTATAATAAATGTTGTCATCCTTTTACCCCCTTAGGGGTAGAATTTTCAAAAATCATTAAATATGTATTTTTTGTTTTTAACTTAAAGGCCAAATACTAATTTTCATTAATTTAACTTCAAAAATGACGGATTTTCATACAAATTTTTATCCCCTATTTTACCCTCTTAGGGGTGGTATTTCCAAAAATCCTTCCTTAGTGGATGTCTACGTTATAAAAGGTACCTACTGTAAAAATTACAAGTCTCTAGCCCAAGCCGTTTAGGCTGTGCGTTGATATGTCAGTCAGTCAGTCAGTCAGTTAGTTTCTTCTTTTATATATACAGAAGATTAACAGAGGGGTGGAAGCTTCGAGATTATTCTCGTAAATACCTACTTATAGGGTTTTCGCGAGCCGATACAATAGCGGCACTCGTTCGAGAAAACGAACAATAGGCAGGGTCAGTGAACCGAGAGCGAGCGAGCGGTAGGTACATACATAAGGACTTGCGAAATGGAGGGAACAACTTTCTATTGAGAATTCGAGATCTTTCTACACGGATCGATAGTAGACCTATAGACTAACAATGCATTTTGAGATCATTGCAATTAAGTAATAATTAACGGAGTAATTAACACTTTTATCTCCCGGTCGTAACAATATCAATGGGCTCAATTAAACATACACAAATGCTGATCCTGACTCATACATAGTTCATGTTGAACTAATGACAACTAGCCCCCAGAGTGTAACCACACTTCATCCAATAAAATTTGTACATTTTCTGTATAAAAATAATCTAAAAAATATTTTGAATGATGGAATTAAGCGAGTTGGTCGGAATAGGCAATTCAATTGAAATCAGCACAGGATGCAAACACTCTTTAATCTCACCCGATATAAGCAAGTAATAACTACAAAGAATATATTCCAACATACAACATTTATAAATTGGGTTTAACACGATGAGATCAGTGTTGCCAGATATACAGATTTCTCAGTATCCATACAGATTTTCAACATGTCATACAGATAAAAAATTGAGAGTGAAATTTATACAGATTTTCAACATTTCAATTTTTTTCATACAGAATTACCTCAAATGGTAGTTTTTCAGACCATATTGACAACATCGATCAAAATATTGGGGGAATTCCCTTGGTAAGTTATCCATTACCGCGCTCGGTGCCAGGATCAAAGTCCATCAACACTTTTCAGCATCAAATATTCAACATCGCACAAAATATTCAGGAATTAGACACAGTGTGGAGACATTTGAGAAATAATTTGACTCTTTATTCAGAAGAAGCATATAGGTACTAAATATTCATAAAATTTATTTATTCATTCTAAATGTAACAATTAAAGCACTTGGTACAGATAAAATTATACAGAATACCAATGCCAAATACAGATTTTTCACAGATTTTCTTAAATGTACGTATTCAGATTTCATACAGATTTTTAAAATCTTCGGTACAGATACTGGTTTCAAAAATCTGGCAACACTGGATGAGATACCTATTGAATGGACGCATTAAGAAATTATACATAATACTAAGGTGCCAGAAAGATTAGGTCAAATATTTAAAAACACTTCGCCTTATTCGGAAAACAGCAAGTCCCGAGGGACCTGTCTGGATTCCATCTCAGACAGATGTGGTAACCCTTGATGGGCAGGCATTACCATCACATATGTATAGTTTTTATTCGTCCATACCAGTAGAAGCATATTATATTCAACAATCCAATGTTTTCATTGCTGTCGGTTTGGACACGGTTGGCACACTCGCGCATAGTGTAGGATCCTAGGTATTATACTTGTGGGGAGCAACATGATGGGGCATCTTGCAATATAATTGAGTACAATTGCATAACTCTCATATGGCATTTGTCCAGATTTGTCCAGAGTATATCAGGCAAACAAATACAAAGCGACACATGTCTTCTCATTCCATATCTTATCAAGAGGCAACTAATTTATTTCTGGTCACAATAAAATCTTTATTGAGAAGTACTTACTAACTACTTCACAAAGTCCCAAATCCTCTTCAGTACCATCTGAAGAGGTAACATATAATCAGTCTAGGAGCAACCTTACCCCTAAACCTCTTTTACGTAAATCACTACCACAAGAATACGATCAGGTCGAACAAAATTAAATAATTTCCAATCAATTTCAATCTTCACCAAATGGTTGTGCTTTATTTTAAAATGAGGAACCTACAGATTCAAGTGATTCTCATTCATAACTTACTATATTTTTTTCCTTCATATATATATAATTAACTTTATTTACATAATAACTAAATATTTACAATTTATTTACAAATATACTTAAACTGAGTAAAAAACTTCCTCCAAGTGGTCGCCGCTCTGGGAGGGAAGGGGTTTTCCTTTATTATATTGAATTATTTCCTTTATATTTAATTTACTTATTTATTGCCCAACCCAACATCCTTAAACCGTTTTCATTAGCCCAACCCGTTCATCCGAAGCATAAAGTTTCCCTACAATGGATGAAACAGTCACAAACAAACAAGAACCCAGGACATTGGACAACTGGACATTGACAGTAGTGGTACTAAGTAGGTAGTAGCCGATTGCCATGAAACAAAAAGTAGTGGAAGATCCTATATTTTTTTGTTTATAATTTGAACTTTGGCGCAAAGCTGCTTCCAGGTCAATTAAGTTAACTTATAACTCACTGCAATTTGAACGCCGTAATAATTTACGGCGTAATAATATTTAAGGCGTAATAACCCTGGATAATTCCAGGGTTAATAAATATTTCAAGCAAACTGGCTTTCGTCTTTCGTCCGTTTTATAAATTGTGTCTATACTATTTATACATATATTCAATTTACTTAATATCGCTCGAAGTAATGAAAACCGTTTAGTATCGGTTATAGAATGCCCTCCAAACATAATTTTCAAAATATCTTCAATGTACAGAATTGGACCTGTTACAGTTTTATTATAAGTATAGATGTGCTATCCATGCATCTTGAATCTAACCCTGTAAGCAATTTAACGTTCATAAAAGTTTATTAATCATAAGAATAAGTTTACATGGTATTTTAGCAACAACGGCTCTGGCACTAGGCATGCCTGTATCGCAGGCGACCAAATTTGTACATACACTTTTTTTGTGCGCAAACACAGAAGCGTCGGTGTTCTGACTACATGTTACCTGGACTGGAAACCAATAGCCAGTCATAAGAGAGCCGAAATCATATAAGAGACGCTTTTTGCTGGTGGTCTTAGTTGATTCACTCAAACTTCTGAACAAGAACGTTTGCTGGGCTGTCTGCACATTTGCTCTCAACAATGTTAGCGGCTGCTCTCCCTGATTGGCACGCGGTTGCCTATTACTCGTTTGCGAATGCTATTTCATGATCATCTGGAGTTCATCTTTGATAAACTGAGCCAGAAAAAAAATCGTATTACGAAATGTGGTCACAATTTTTTCTGTATATTGGAAGCTTTATTCTTCCGATGATATCTGCTTTCACGTGATTAAACTTGAATTATGCTGAAGGTATGAATATAAAGCCGCGGAAATTAAAATTTCCATGCACACGAAGGTATTGTAGGTAGAGTTGTTAAAGATACATATACACATAATATCTACGGGCCGCCGCCGCTTATCTTGTCTCCGGAACAAAGCGGCTTTGTCGTGCATAATATAGCGCCTCTCGTAAACCAGGCACCTATCTACATAGGTATTACGTATTATTGTGTTAAACATAAAAAGCGATATTTTTATTCTTGTAGCAGAAAATGTTTTTAGGAAAATGTTCTCACGTACGACAGTGTATTATTTGTGTAGTAAGGAATATTTGGGAAGGTACTCGTAGCTCACAGAGTACTACACAAGGGTGAGTATTGATTGTGTTGTGGATGCTACCTTATGGGGAAACTTTACTTAGTGCAACACTGTGGTGTTGCCTCAAAAAATCCTCTTTAAGGGCACACCCTTAAAGAGGATTTTTTCTTCTCACGGAATACTCAATAACAATCTAATGTGCGTGCTGTTGAACATGTATTTACAATATTATTCCAATAGAGCAGTCACACTGCAGCCTGCATACCGTATGCATAGTGTGACTCATCACTATTATTATCAGCCGGAAAACTTACATTGCTCAACATAGGCCTCTCCCTTAGATCGCCACAATCATCGACAGTTAGCTATCTGCATTCAACTGTTGCCTGCAATTCGTACAATGTCGTCAGTCCAGTGGAGGGAGGCCTGTCTACACTAAGTATTCCGGTTCTTGGTCGCCGTAGTGCGACTGAAGCAGTCAATTCAAAATAGCCTCGGGCACAATAGGGGCAGGTGCTCAACATGTGGACACTTTCCAGAATGTCGAATAAAACATTTTTTATCTCAGAATTACTTAGATTATTTTTATTCAAAACATATTACATGTCTTAAGGGATAATAAGCCATTCGTTAAATTAAATTCTACACACATCAAAAGTGTCTAGGGATCAACATATATTTTTGCAATAACTTTTCTCCTGATTGATATTAATTAAAATTTTCTTTAAGGATTCATCAAATAAAGTGTTTTCGTTTGTCACAGTAACGATAAACCAAGTCACCTTTGCATTAATAAAGAAATTTGCCATTTTCCTAATAAAGGGATTTTTGACATTTGAACCACTAACACAAAAGTTCGAAAAAAAGACTGAAATAACAGTTTTCTTTAAAATTTTATTGGGTAACTTAAACAATTAATAATCCGTGTTTCTACCGCGAACACTAACAACACAAGAACATCGGTTTGGCATACTCAAAATGAGTTCATCCAAATCACGCTGTGGAATGGCCGCCCATGTTCGTTGCAACAACAAAAAAAGGTCTTCTTGCGACTGGATACCCTCCATATTCGGCAGAGCTCTTCTCTGTAGCATATCCCATGCATGCTCAATCGGGTTCAAGTCTGGCGACTGAGCAGGCCAGGGCAGGACATTGATGTTAGCTGCGGCGAGAGTCTGTCTTACAACTCTTGCGGTGTGCGATCGTGCATTATCATGCATTAACTGAAATAAGGGACCGATTTGCACTTGTAGAGGAACGATGACGTCTGATACAATCGTCTCAGCATAAATTTGAGCGTTGAGGTTGCCTCTGATCCAAATCAACTCAGTTCTTCCGCCGATCCAAATACCCGCCCATACCATGATGGTTCCACCACTATAAGGATGGACTTCCTGGCAGGATTTTAATCGCTGTTGGCGTCCAGGGGTTCTCCAGTGTCGTATACGTCTTGTATCCGGTCTCATACCAAAACGAGACTCATCAGAAAAGCACACGAAACGCCATTGTTCTTCTGCCCAATTTCTGTGTTCAAGAGCCCATTGATATCGAATCCTACGATTGTGCATTGCTATAGGTGGTACCCGTAGCGGTCTTCGGGAATGAAGGTTCACTTCATGCAAGCGGTTTCTGACTGTTTGGTCGCTAATTAAGTTCCCTGAAGAGTGATGAAGCCTCGCGGCTAACATCATGGCAGTTATTGTTGGAGCTCTTCGAGTTAAGATTTGAATATATCGGTCTTGTCTCCGTGTGGTGCAGCGATACCGTCCTCCATGGCGCTCAGCCACGGTACCAGTGCTTCGGTAACGTGTCCAAAGTCGACTGATAACACTCTGACTTGTATTCAGAGCTAAAGCCACAGTACGTTGCCGGGAACCAGCTTCTATCATTCCCACGGCTCTGAGCATTTCTTCCCTGCTTAAATGACGTCGCCGCTCCATAATAACGTTGGTTTTAATCAGTAGTAGGGAAACAGTAGCACTAATAATGTCTTCAATGCGTTGTATGTTTTTATAGGGAAAATATTGACAGCTGATTTTCATCTTTTACTCGAATTTGATTCACAGTTCCTGATTCAAATTATGAAATGCACCAAAAAGGATCCATATAAATTTATAAAATCATAAATTTATTACAAAGCCACATCTCAATCTCAAGAAATCCGCTTAAAAATGCTTGATCCCTAGACACTTTTGATGTGTGTAGTTTCATTATTACTTATATTTTGAAAAATAATATTTTTTTTTAAAAACACTAGTTTGTCCACAGGTACAATAGTAGTATTGTACCCATGGACAAACAAATTGTTCCTATGGACGGTCTTGCACCTAGGGACGGTTCACATTAGTGAGATAATGTAAAGTAAAAAAAACAATAATAAACCTCTAAAATCAACATTAAACAAATATAAACCTATTCTACTACTCTTATTTGTACACATTGCGACATTTTTCATACAATTTTTGAGACGATTCATCACTATCGCTGTCATTTGCTAACACATAGCAGACCATACAAACAAATCCTTCATTCTCATCATCAGATTCAAAGTTTTCTCTGTGCGAGATCGGAATACATTTTATATGATAGCTTTGATGACAGAAAGTACATTTAAGCATTTTGGATTTGTCTTTGGAATATGTTTTACACTTTATACACCTAACTAGCGATAACTGTTCTTGTTCAATTATTCAGATTTTTTTGGCGCCTAATTTCTTGGCTCTTTCATTCAGAGGAGCATTGGAAGGGCCTGGTTCTGAAAGATCATCAACCTGAAGAAAAGTTCAATGGCTTGTGGAGGGACTAATGTTAGTTTTCGTGTTTTTTTTGCTTTCCGTTTTTGAGTTTGCTTTATTTTTCTTTTCAGCCTTTTTCATTGCATCATTTAGCATTTCGTCTTTTTCCGGCGTGTCTGTCAAAATTCTAGTTCTGCCAGGCTTTCTCCCTCGTTGAACACCCTTTCGAGGACCAGCTTTTCCAAACGGGCGTATTGTTTCAGGCGTGACTTGCGGACCTATAATTTTCACTGGCGTTCGAAAAATAGGTTCTGGAGGTGTTGACTGTGAAACTGTATCTGTATGATAAACTATATTATTTTGTTTTAAGGTATTTGGGTAGTTTTGCGTTTGTTGTAGACATAAACTTACTGTCGGTGTTTCAATAGCAGCTTCTTGATTTTCAGACGGGTTTTGATTCTCTTCATTTGGATCTGGACGATCAGATACATATGAGCAAAGGAAATCTTCATCCGAAAATATGTGTCTATTGACTGGATAAATACCAGAAACTTCAAACCCTTTTATGATATTTCTTGGCGTAAATGAGATACCATATGCTTCACCAGCTATTTCTGCTACGTCATAAATGGTAATTGGCTTACCAGGATGATTGAGCATCCACCTGTCTGCAGCTTGATTGTATTGAGTTTTAAATGGTCCAAAAACAGTTCGATCAAGCGGCTGCAATCGATTGGAAGTATGGGGAGGCAACGTTAAGAGGATGATTCCATTCTCCCTGGCTTTGTCTATTATCTCAATGGAAATATGCGTTTCATGATTATCCATCGTAAGAAGAATTGGATTTTCTCGTGTTGGTTTGACGATTTGTATAAAGTGATCCAAAAACTTCTTAAAAATCGGCTCGGTTGACCATCCTGACTGATTTGCCACACCTAATGAACCCGGTGGAGCTCCTTTCAGCATATTATCTTTATAAAAAACCCTAGGGAATATAAATATTGGAGGGACGGCATTTCCAACAGCATTTATGCAACCTATCATTGTGATATTCACTCCTCGTTTTCCAGATGTCATTTTTCCGAGCTGGCGAATATCTTTAGGGGCTAACACTTTTCCGGGCTTATGGACGGTAGATACCCCAGTTTCATCAACATTATAAATCGATCCTGGGCGAAAGTGGTACCGATTCATCACCGATTCCAGGTTGTTAAAGAAATCTGTCAAATTCACTTTGTTGAAGCTGGTTGCTCTTGCTATGCTCGTTGGTTCGGGTTTGCGTAGAGATAACTCCGGGAAACGTGATCGAAAATTACGGAGCCAACCAATTCCTGCCATTTTGTGCTTCTTCCAGCTATCAGGCATATTTATTTTTTGTTTGGAAACCGCATACTGGTAAGCCAGCTCTCTACATTGTTTTCTATTTAGTCCCATGTGTAGAAATGCAGCTTTTTTTAAATAACCACATAGCAACTTTTCTTCATCGGAGTCAAATACCTTTCTTGTATCATTTTTTAACAGTTCAATGGATTTGTTTTCTATATCCTTATTTTTATATAATTTTATGTATTTAAAAATAGTTGATTTTGGTAATTGATACCTTTCAGCAACTTTTCTTATCGACATTCCACTTTTGGCTTCGTTTACAGCTGCAGTAAGGGTATCGGTACATATTTCCTTTCTTTTAACCCCAGTTTTACTGCGAGGCACTGAAAAAAATATGAAAAGCAACTGATTAGAATAACGTAAATAAAATGTCAACATCAAACAACATGTATTTGTACCTGTGGACAGTCCACAGGTACACTCATTGTATTGTCCACAGGTACAAATTTGGACACAAAAATTTAAATCGAACCGACTTGCGTGTAAAACCGAGTTTCAAGACCGGCTGCGAATACTAAACAATCAATAAACTAAGAAGATTATAATCCAGTGACAATCAAACTGATATAGTGAGTAGTTTTAAGGTAAAACTCATTAGAATAAAGTGTAAAAACTTACTTTTTTGGTCGAAAATCTTTCACTACCGATACAACAAAAACTGCACAGCTAACAAAGATGGCGAAACGTTAATCCTGTCAACCATAGACAAGACTTTAATACTGCGTTCAAAATAAAATTTTAGGGTTGCTAGTTTAATTGAATTCGTTGCTGTCCACAGGTACAAGTGTCCATTGGAACAGCACTTGCCCCTACTATATTTTGTGCCTCGGGTGCTAACTCAGGAATAGTCAGCAAACATGTCAAGTTTTGTTACAGAATCAGAGAATAAAAAATGTCATGTTTCTTAGACAATCACAGGATCAATCTATGTGTCATCGTTATTAGAAGCTAGCTTGTTACATAATACTTATTATACACAGAGGTTGAATAATTAAAGGAAAATAAACTTGAATTGCCCGAACCACTTGTTATTAAACTTTTATGTGGAACCACTTCCACATAAAGGTTAATAACAAGCCAGGGATGGTTGTGGTAAAAGAATTTCTGAAAGATTAACTGGCACAACGTGGATCAATATTGTGGATAGAAATTGAATACTGATCAACTTAAGGCAGTGTGGCAGGACATTTTTGTAATATCATCTAAAATCCTGGTGATTTGTTTTGTTACTCAAACTGCTTAGAAATGTAACGATATCAGAGGTGCGAGCCGGGGTTCAAACCTGCGTACTTTGTTTCCAAGGCAAGCGCTCGCCCATTGAGCTGTTACTGCATTAAAATATATGTGTCGGAAACACGTGTAACGTTCTTTTTTTATGAAACTACATGATCGCCAGAAGCACAATCTCACCCAAGTAATATTAATAAAAGTGCCTATAAAATTTGAGGGTTGCCCTCGATTTCCCTGGGATCCCAGCGTCAGATCCCAAGAACTTGATGACAATGGGTCCAAATTGGAAGTATAAGTAGTACCCGAACAAAAGAAAAAAAAATATCGGTCAACAGTAGGAGGAGAAATCCGTGAACATACATAAAAAAATATACAGTGGCACATAGAACCTCCATCTTTTTTGAAGTCGGTTATAAATATATTTGATGTACATTACATACTCTATGGGTATTGATTATATCGTTCGTAATCGTACTCACACAATAATGGAAAATAAGCATAAATTTCGAAATATGTATTTAGATCAACAGACATGGCATAATTAGAATTAACGATAACTTTTGATTAATTAGAATAAACGATAACTTTGGTTTGTGATTACGGTAGAGCTACTTAAACAAACAAACGTGAAAAGTTTATTTCTGTTGCATTGCTTATTTGCAACAAAATCTATGACGAAGCCCATAGCGCGAGATAAATCGACTTTAGCGCTATCTAGACTAAAAATACTTTTAATAAAATCAAATTACGTAATATCTTTTGTTTGGCTTATCCGAATGAGATGAACTTAAGCTCAGATGTTATAGAGATACATACCACATATTTCCTGAAAATTTCATGCGTATTGGTTTGGTACTTTTTGCGTGATACTATTTCAAACAGCTTACATTTTTATTATAAGTCTATAAGAAGAAGATAGATAACAAACCCTTTTAAGAATCTATCTTTTGCGGTCTCATCTCACCTTGTATACAAAGAGCAATTTAGCGGAGCAATTAAATGGGACAGTTAGGTCAGGGATCGCGCTTATTCAAGCGTCGAGAAGATAACAGACTTAACATTTAATGTATACAAATTTAATCTAATTTAGTATAGCGCTGTCTATCTATCTATATTAATAAAAGAGCAGGGTGTTTTCTAGGAATCACGATACAGCAAAAACCATATAACGTACAATCTTGAAATTTGGAACCAACATTATTCAAATAGTCTAGGTGCACAATAAGAACGGATTTTTTGAAATTCCATACCTAAAGGGGTCAAATGGGCTCCCAAAGTTTGTATGGAAAAAAATATTTTTTTCGTCACACGGACATGAAACTTTGTCAGTGTACTAAACAAAAGATATAAAGAAACACGTGTATCACACTTTTTGAAAATCGACCCTTATAGGGATTTTAGCATCGTTTTTTAGTGTGCAACGCGGAAAAAAAAATCATACTGCATTGCTGAAACTTTGCGAATATATTAATCAAATTATAGCAATCCAAGTGCAAATAATCATTTTTTGAAAATCAACTCCTAAAGGGGTCCAAAAACCGTTTCTCGACCTCCAGTCATAAGACTTAGTTTATATATTGCACACAAGAATCTAAGAAACCTATTTCCGGCATTTTTCGAAAAACTACCCCTAAGGTCATTCATTTAATGGGGTTTCAAAGTTTGCACAAAGGAGGTTTTCCATTTCATCATATGATGCAGCTACAGTAATGAAACTCGGTAAATAAACTCAACATATTAATTGAAAAAACCAATTTTGAGCATTTTTGTAAAATCAACCCCTAAGTGGGTCAAATGGGCTCCCAAAGATTGTTTAAAAAAAATTTTTTTTCGTCACACGGAAATTAAACTTTGTTACAGTACTGAACAAAAGAAATAAAGAAACACGTATATTTCAACTTTTTGAAAATCGACCCTTAAAGGGGGTTTAACTTGGTTTTTGAGTATACAATGTAAAAAAAACATACTTACTGCATTGATGAAACTTTGCGAATATATTTAACAAACTATAGCAATCTATGTGTAAATAATCATGTGTTGTGAATCAACTCTGAAATGGGTCCAATTGGGGTCTAAAAAATGTTTTTCGACCTACAGTCATAAGACTTAGTTTATATGTTCTACACAAGAATCTAAGAAACATATTTCCGGCATTTTACGGAAAACAACCCCTAAGGTCATATCAAGGGGTTGCAAAGTTTGCACAAAGAAGGATTTCCATTTCATGCTATGATGCAGCTAGAGTAACGAAACTCAGTAAATAAACTCAACACAACAATTAAACAAACGTATTTTGAGCATTTTTGTAAAATGGGGTTGATTTTACAAAAATGCTCAAAAAAGGGTCAAATGGGCTCCCAAAGTTAGTATGGAAAAAAAAAATTTCATCACACGGATATGAATTTTAGTCAATGAAATAAGCCAAAGAAATAAAGAAACACGTGTAATCACATCTTTTTCAAATTCGACCCGTAAAGGGGTGTTAGCATGGTTTTTGAGCGGAAAATAAATATCATGCTGCATTGATGAAACTTTGTGAATACATTTATCAAACTAAAGCAATGCTTGTATAAATAATCTTTTTTTTTTAAATCAACTCTTAAAGGTGTCCATTGTGGGTCCAAAAATGATTTTAAATCTACAGCCATAAGACTTAATTTATGTATTGCACACAAGAATCTAAGAAACCTATATCCGGCATTTTGCACAAAACAACCCCTATGATCATTTAATGGGGTTGTAAAGTTTACACGTAGAACGATTTCCATTTAATGCTATAATAAATCTAGAGTAACGAAACTCGGTACATAAACACAATACAAAAATTGAATAAACTAATTTACAGCCCCTATAATCAGCCCCGATAATCAACCCCTAAGTGCGTCAAATGGGGTCTCTAAGTTTGTATGGAAAACATTTTTTTTTCACCACACATTTACAAAATTTTATCAACATACTAAACAAAAGAAATGAAGAAATACGTGTATCACAACTAGGTTTTTAAGTGTAAACCACGGAAAAATATTATGCTGCATTGATGAAACTTTGCGAATACATTAATCAAACTAAAGCAATCCATGTGTAAATAGTTTTTGAAAATCAACTCCTAAAGGGGTCCAAAAATGTTTTTCGATCTGAAGTCATAAGACTTAATTTATGTATTGCACACAAGAATCTAAGAAACCCATATCCGGCATTTAACAAAAAACAACCCCTAAGGTCCTAAGGTCATATAATGGGGTTGGAAAGTTTACACGTAAAACGATTTCTATTGAATGTTATAATGCAGCTAGAGTAACGAAACTCGGTACATAAACTCGAAAAAACAATTTAACAAACTTTTTTTAACCATTTTTCAAAAATCAACCCCTAAGTGGGCCAAATGGGGTATCAAAGTTACCATGGAAAAAAAAATATTCATCGCATGGACACGAAACTTTATCAGTGTACTGATAAAAAAACACGTGTATCACATTATTTTTTTAAATCAACCCTTGAAGGGGTTTTAGCATGGTTTTTGAGAATCAAGCGCGAAAAGAAAATCATGCTGTAATGCAACTATGGTAACGAAACTCAGAGAATGAACTAAACAAAACTGTTGAATAAACTTATTTCCAACATTTTTCGAAAATCAACCGCTAAGGGCATCTACCAACGGGGTTACCAAATGGTTTGCACAATACCCTCATATGTTTTTTAATTGAATTGCAAAATAAGTACAGTATTTTTTTAAATAAAGAAGTAAATATTTAAGAAATTGGAGCTATGATAGCTTACGCAAAAATACAGGCTACATACTTGATTAGATCAGGGTTAATAAAAGTGTGAAAATATTGAAATCGATCGTCCGATGATCGGACCAACAATAATAACTAAGACCTGAGGGTACACCGGCATAATTGTGACATACGGACGTTCAACATCTTAGTTCTTCCGTGACCATGGGTGCTGCAAAGCATTCGAAACGTCGGGATAGTAAAAGCTAAAATAAACCGCGATTAAATCCGTAAAAATTAGTTTGATTTCAATGTGTAGGTAATATTTGCGTAAGTAAATGTTGTTCCTGGGAATGCATGACATCAAAAAGATTATCAATGCTTAAAGGATTAATGGAAATTCACAAATACATGGACGATAGATTGGTAAGTAACAATTTATTACGAACGTTTTAACTAACTAATTGAAATCAAACTATGATTATTAACATTATTATTATTATTGTAGCATTCGCGTAAATAAAAGACAACATTAGTGTAAACGATATTTTAAAAAACCTCGAACCATAATTCAAAACAAAGTAAACGCGGGCGAAGCCGCGGGCTACTGCTAGTAATTCAATAAAATGTAAAGGGTCTTTATGTATCTCATACCATATTTATATCATTATTTAGAATAGAGCTATAATATTAATAAAATATAAACGTTTTTGTATGCTTACCTCTTACCTATACACAATTCGGACACCGTTTTGTTTTGATACTCTGCAGATATTTTCGGACCACTATCAAAAGTTTTAGCTGAACTTTTCCTTTGTATCAACCAATAGATAAATGGTAAGTGAAAAAAATTACCAAGACATCTTGGAAGCGGTCCGAAATGCACGTGGTGCGCAGTGAGCTGTTATTTAACATCTCACTGGTGGTGCGAAATACCTAAAGACCCAGTACAAATGCGAACACAGAATTTAAACGTTTAGAGCTGTTTCCTAATGATGTATACTACCTTATTCTAAGGGCATACTAACACATGAAGCGTTCAACTTTCTCATAGATTCCCTACTTATAGCTGAACAAAAAAATAAAACACAAGCGATTGTATTAAAATAAGCAAGTAGGAGGGTTAGTAGTGCAGAAGGCTTAAAGAACTCATTACAATTATAATCAACCTGGGTATTTGTAGTGCGATTTCGTCCAAGCTGTCAACTGGTTCGCTGAGAGGCCGCTCGAGCAGGCGTGAGGGGGCGGTGAGCGTGTCTGAACTCATGTTTCGTCTAGTTTTTGTGTTTCTATTGTGCTTCTTCCGCTTCTCTTCCGCGCGTCGTAGGTTGTGGAATCGAAAGAAGAACATTGACATTATATCCGGATTCCGTTTACACTAACGTCAATGTACGCTTTTTTAAACAAAAACTTTGTTGGTGTAAATATAATTCACTAATGTCTTCAAGAATAAAGTTCACTTATGTACCTTCATAATTAAAGGTAGGCAAATACTAAAGCAACATAAAATGAGTTAGAGAAAATAATGCAAGAGATAATTAATTAGCGAACTCCTGTTGGCGTACTGCAGGAAAATGTTCAAACAAGTTAATTTAAAGTTAATTTAAATGTATATACTTAATTAATGTTTCATTAATTAACATGATCTTGAAATCAAAGCGATCTTATACGATTTTACGTATCTTCTGATAAGTCTTCTGTTATATTGCACTAAATATTAATTTATTTTTTGCCACAGTGTTTTGTTCTTTTTTTATTTATCATGTACGTTTGTGTGGCTTTTGTTGTAATAAAGACTTTATCTATCTTAATATTTAAATGCTTATCATTTATAGAGTAAGCGGGTTATTTTAATTGGATATCTGAGAATTATTATAGCAAGACTGTTAAGGATTTTTACTATATCTGTATTTGCTTTGCAGGCTATAATGTAAAAATGTTCCGTCTACTGAATTTCATGACCTACATTTCGCTTGACGGCGGCTTGTAGGTACATAATTTATGATCCTGATCTATTCTCAGACGCGTCAAGCCAACCTGTCCTTTGTTATTACCCATCTGATTGGTAAGGTCAGCGTACATGGTATTAATGAATTTCTAAATGCGCCTAGTTGGAAAAGTTACGATGTTTTGAGTTATTGAACCATATAGTTTGTATTAGGTCACTGCAATTACCTATAAAAAAAATACAATTAAAGTTTATTAGTAATTTGGTTTTCATTTTTCCTTGATTGATCCGATATTTTTTAGAAATCTTTTATGTATTTTAAAACAAAATGTTTGACCATATTTTAGTAATTGTAAAAATTTGTCTTCTTTGAGTATTAATATTATACATTTTAACGGTAAACAACCAAACATGTCAAAAAGATAATGGTATTATTTGTCATTTATTTTTTGAACTGGAGGACTGGTGGTGTCTCTAATACTTGTGTCTAGTCAAGTTTCTGCAATAGGGTGTGGGCGATGGCCCTTAGCTGCATTTCTCATTAGCGGAGCGTCGTTGTATTGTAGACTCATGCATGGGTACTCCAGCCAAAGTACTACTCTCAAAAACTTTAAAAAGAAAGTCCTCAAATATAATTATTTGTAAGCATAAAATGTTGTCGATGGTGAAACGTCTGTTTTGCAGCCGAGAAAAACATTATCAAAAAGACTCTATTGTAATCGACTCTATTGTATCTTTATAATTAGGTTTGACTGGTACCACATTAGCGTTTTACATGATTTGCACTTTTTGGTGTTCATTGTTGTTAAACATTTATTATAGACAAAAGAATGTTAATATAATCAATACGAACTATCAATAGCTTCTCTACTAGGGATCGAAATACACTATTGCATCACGATGGTCAATTCATCACTCTGATACCCATTAAGTAAAAGTAACTTTGTGGAATATTCTACAGGATACACTTTTAATCAACAGTAGACAGCATATTATTTTACTTGATTGTCATGTCTATTTACCGTCCTCCCTGACTGTTGTCAGTGTTGTTAATAAATGGTCTTCTTGAGCATGTAAAGAATTGCTCTCTGTACATTTTCATGATTAAAAATCATTATCAAATATTCTCTTTGTATGTTTAGTACGTTTGAACAGTAGTTGTTGAACTGGTTTAACAATTCAGTAGATATTTTTAAGTAATTTTCGTCACCGATGATTGATATCCTTACAAAGATACGACTAAGTTATGCACACTCATTAATTGACGACAGTGACAGAAGCCCAATATCATAGTAGCTATCTATCAGGTTACATACCCCATGCACATATGTTTTAATTAGCACAAGTCCTGTTACTGGGAGTGATACTATCAAGTGTATGTATAATCATAGACTTTTATCTTCTAGAAAACTTTAAGAAGCCATATTAAATTTGAAGTTGCCTAACTTTCTGCTGTTGCTTCAATGGGAATTGTTCGGCAAAACCATTTATATATTAGAATTCTTATCGTCAAGTTTGCAAGTATTTGCCTAAACCTGCCTTGCTTATTGTAAATGGATCAATCCATTGTACAAAACAATGACGGATGTACGTATCATTTCACTATCCGAAGTCTAACATTATATGGTAAGTCTAACATTATTGCAATCAACGTGGCTGATTGCTGACTACTATAATTCATTAGAATCTGAATTATTATGTCAAGATGGAAAATAAAATGAAGGATTTAAGAGAACTGCGAAAAGTGGTTTATCTCGCTTATTGGATTTAATCTGAGTGTTGATGGTGTCCTGAGTCATATCTTGATTACCTTAATCTGTTTTCCTAACCACTTTAAATAAAATAATTTCGCATAACATCAGCGACTCGAATTTATAATACAAGAGTATTTATTAGACTTTAATATTAAAATGGTGATACTTGTAGACATAAAAGGAATTATTTTTGAACTTTGGAAAACCTTTGTAACTCTTATTTTATTATTTACAAGGCTAAGTAAGCCTTTGACAATTCCACATAATTCACAGTATAAACCTAATAAAGTGTTTTAGGTACAATGAGTACTTATAAAATATAAGCCAATTTTTGTTTAATTTTTCTCAAAACTGAGTGCTTGTAATTTCAAGACTTGGTCTTAAATCTTAATAATATGTATGGAGCATCAGGTACTTGTTGCCATTATAATATTTAAAAAATTCAAAGCAAAATATTGGATATTTCGATATGAATATTCTAGTCTATGAGTTTGATATTCAATTTTAACGTATGCACATGTATAAGAAAGTATATTAAATAGCTATATCGTGTGAGTTTTTTATAGAAACTGTACATATGTATAGAACTGCATAAAATTTTAATGATGTACAATTAAATATGAGAAGTACTTTGTAACAGCGGGACTATGAGAAGTGGAAGACAGTGTAGATGAGTGCTGCCATCTTGACTAAGTATTGTGTTGCTATACACAATAGCCTATTTTCCCTTTCTCCAAGCTGCTTCCACGCGCCAGTTGCGCTCAAAATCTAGGTAGCTCGTATACTTAGTGCAGATATCGTGCAGGGGAGTGTAATATCTTAATACTGTATAATACAAATTTTGTAATGAACTTTGTCAAATAGAAAAGCTCTTCAAATTCAAATGTTTTACGGATAACAGGCACAAATTTAGAATATAAACTAAAGTGAAGTAACTGTATTCTAGTATTACCTACTTGTTACAGTGAGATCACTATGAGAAGGATGGGAATATTTCTACAAAAGTAATACGAACCCGTTGCGTCCATGTATGAAAAATAAATCATCACCTAACTCCATAACAGATAACCAAGTAAAATTATAAGTAAGAAGTAAGTGAGTAAGTCATGTAAAATTATCGCCTTATTGTTGTTATGTAGAGTCGGCAAGTGTAGCGAATTAATAAAATTAATGATTAGAGCGAATAAAAGTATATGAAAGAGAAATAATTAAGGGGGATAGATTAGTAAGTCACTAGATATTATAGCACTGTGTTTATGTCACAAGTGTACGCGAGGCGCGCGTGGTGTTTACACCCACGACCTCGGCGTGACGTGTCCGCCGTGCGTATCACACCGTCTGTAAGACTAAATGTGATTTGAGTCGGCGTAGCCCGCGAGACACTGCCCTCCGCAGCCGGCCGCCCTCTGCCTGCTGCCTCCCGCGCCACCTCCCATAGCGCACCCCCGCATCTATACTTGATCTGCTGTTCACCAATCTACCTGTTCCAGTTTGTCTCACTCTTGACACAAACATAACTGCTTGTTATTCTACATTACGAATCTTCTGTTATGAGTAGGTATTGTGCAACGATATTATATTCAAATTTCACTTAATTTTTTATGTCAATAATATTACATATAACTACATAAGAGGCCTTCGACTTTTTAACATTCTAATGGTTATTTTCTTCTTGATTTACGAATTCGACTTAGGCTTATACAGGTGGAAGCGTTAAGTGTGAACAGGCGATATTTTCGTAAATCATAGAGTTATTGTAAAAACTCAAACAGATATAGAAACTAGGTAACCTAATGAGTAAAATCACATTAACAATTTATTAAAAAAGAATCAGGATATATCCAAAATTGTGAATTAAAATTGTCCATACATTTAGTACCTATGACATTAAATATGTGGCAATTCTACCTTAATTACAAACGATATACTAAAATTTGAAACTTACCTCGAAAGCAGCTGTCCTACTGACTAAAATGATGGACATAATGTTATGAAAAGTAAATAACCTTCCGTGAATTTTAGTATTTTTATGAAAGCAGTCTTTAATTTAAGATTTAAAAACGTTCGTTACAATACCTTTTAAAAGGAAGAAGTAGGTAGTAGATGTATCCCAACCAAACTTCCCAGAATTAAAAAAAATAGGTTCTGCATTTGAAAAGTTGGAAACTCGCCGTGCAATTTTTTTTTAAACTTGAATTTGGTAATTCGCTAAGTCTGAAAGGTAAGTATTTGGTTTCACAAGAGTAAACAATATTTAATGAATGAATAATTTTGACTAACTTCATAAAACTTTAAAAAAAATCACATAAAGGTAATTTTCATAACATTGTGCATGTCGTTTGTTATAAAGGTAGGATTTTCGAATAAAAAAGTCACACTAAAAGTATGGACAAATTTAATTTGTTTTTTTTTTAATATCCTGACACTTTTGTACAAGTAATTAATGCCATTTTACTCATTAGGGCCTAGCTTCTATATCTGTTGCAGTTTTTGTCACTAGAATTAAGGAAAATATCGTATGTTGACACTTAATGTTTACAACCTGTATATTATATTTAACAATCTATTTATTACAACATATCAAATATTTAAATAAAAAAGTATTCTCATTGTTCATAGTCATATAAAATAACGGGAAAGATGATATCGGTTTCAATAAGGAAACGATCGTAAGTTGACAGCCGCCGATTTGTAACACAGACAAACCAAACGACTATTGTGTTAGTCCCATCGACGCGATACTCATCTTTTATCGTTAAAGGAAGATTGGATGCTGAAATAGAAAAAGTAATTGGACCTTTCAGTTTGTGCGAAGTACCGTTCCACGAACATGGCGACTGGCCGGTATATGAGCTTGCCAATAATGTATTACTGCTTTTGTAAGCTCTGCAAATACACCTTTGATGTTTGGGCTGACTGAATATATTTATTCGAGGTCTTGATTTTCCGCGTATGAATGCAAAGTAGCAAACACGACCTTTGTATTTGTAGGAATACGTTTTTACATAATGCAGTAGGTTCCTGAAATACAATTCGATACATAGGTACATGTACTGACATTTTTTTATTGTTAACGATGAGTTTTATAAAATAATGAAATATATAAATGTAACATTTTCTAGCAGTAGAAAGATTCCATCTGACGTGACACAATATTCATATTTACTAAATACATAGGTACCTACGTGACGTATTACACCAGACTACGTTATGTAGGTATGCAATATTTCACTTACACTTAATACATACATACTTTAGTTAGATTGTTTAGAATTTATAAATTACTACTATTACTATATTTAACCTGCATGGAGGAGTTTTTTTTTATAATTTAATTACTTGTCCGGCGCAGCTACGGCCGCGTACCTTTCTAATTTTCTGCGCAAGCTTTTTAATTTTTTTTTCTGTATGAACATTCTATATAGTATTGGAACACTTTAAGCTTCTATCAGCCTTTTGGTAATATCTTTATATAAAAGATGTGCACAAGAGCCCCACGGGCCCAATGCCTCAACTCCAAGTGGTTGGCCACAGTGAACGCGCGGTGACTTGAGCCTAGCGCGGGCGCGGCGGCGGGCGCGGCGGGTGGCCACAGTGACGCGCGGGCTGCTGTGGCGACAACACTTATTGCAGGTGCCGCAAACCTTTTATGAGGATTCTGTATTTTACTGGATAGGCCAATCCTGAGATGGGAGGCGTTGATCATAAGAGATGGTATGCTGGGTGCTCACGAAATAACTAAAAACAGTTAAATGAATGGAGATTTTAAAAAAAAATATGTTAAGAATTGAAATTGTAGTCAAAAATATTTATTTTATTTATTAAGAAACATCAATAATATACATATTATACACTTACAATTTCAAATGTCCAAAAAAACCTTTTTCATACATGTATTTAAAGTTATTTAATAATAAAAAAATACTTAAAACGAGCGACAAGACCGAAATGGTTTGATACCCCGCCAGCCGCGCGATCGGTCGCTTGTTGACTAGGCCCGCAGTGTGGCCAGAACGAGCGGATAGGAACGTTTGAAAAGTACGCCCGCTAACTCGCTCAAGCCGGTCGCGCTAGGCTCCCGCCTAAGTCACCTCAGTGTGGCCGCAAGCGGCGGTTTCATATGTTTGATATTTCGCGCCCGCCGCCGCCGCCGCGCTAGGCCTGCAGTGTGGCCGACCACTAAGAGGCTCGAACATGTAACCTTTATCGAGGTTAATGACCGCGGATTCTGAAAGATGTGACGGTGCCAAAGTATCGACGCAAGTTATGTCCCATATCAAGGGCCGTCCCGTCTTTCAGGAAATGAGGGTCATTCCGTCCGGCCTCTTGCCATCGCTACGAAACAGGCCACATGGCTCTAAAACAGCAGAAATGTTAGCGGTGGTAAGGGCTCTACGGATGATGTCATTCAGGCTTTAATGTCGAGAAAATCTGCCTGCGTAGGCATGAGAGCTCGTGGCCCGAGCTGATCAACCACCTCACACACAGCGACAGCGATGGGGCACAAAACACATGGTGCCAAGTCTAAGGCATACGGCCAGCCTAAAAGAAATGGAATCCATGAGGGTTCCAATGTTATAAGAGGGAAGGGCCTGCAACCTCAATCCAGATTTCCATTCAAAGACAGCAAGGAGACGGGCACGCTCCTACGCTATTTGTTGTAAAACCTTATTTTATATGGTTATTATATAGATAATGTAAATTAAAAAAAATTGTATTCTATGACATTTCTTCAAATGTTACTTCAATAAAATCTTTTAACGAACCCAACGTTTACTTTTTCTCAACATTCGTTATCAGCACGAGAAAAGCTTGAAATGAGCTGATTTGTTATATTTTATTGAAGTCGTTGTGTTATTGTGTAAATAAAAGTGAAATTCGCAAAATAGACTGACAAGAGAAAAAACAAAAGTTCTCAGAATGTCGGGCGATCACAATAAACCAGGATCTAGCCTACATTCCCTAGCTGGAATAGTTTTAAAAGGCAGAAACGATTATACGACGTGGAAATTTAAAATACGTATGTATCTTCATGAGAATTTATGGAGTTGTATAGTCGGATATCCTGAATCGGATAAGACTCCCGAAGGAGTAAAAGCAAGAAATGATGAGATAACTCTAGCCAAGTTTTGCCTAACTTTAGACGGTCCATCTATCACCCACGTTAGAAATAGTAAGAGTGCAAAGGAAGCTTGGAGTACTTTAGCAGCTGCTTACGAGGACAAGTCTATTGCTCGTAGATTAGCCTTAGAGCGGAAATCGTACAGGTACAATTTAAATGATTTTAGTTGTATGGAGATGTACATAAACGCTGTAATGTCGACGGTACAAGATTTGGCAGACATAGGAAAAGTTATTGAGGATACTTCTTTAGCTGCGATCCTACTAGGAGGATTGACAAGTAGATTCGATCCATTAATAATGGCATTTGAAAATTCTATTGTACAGATATCAAGTAAACTGGTAAAATGTAAACTATTAACAGAGTTTTCAAGATCAACTGAGTCCAAGGAACCATAATGCAGCCTTAAACGTCAATTGCAAAAAGCCTAAAAAGATTCGAAAAATAGTTTTCTACAAATGCAAGAAGCCTGGCCATAAAATACAATAATAATAATATATCTTGGGACAATCCACACACGGTCATCCGATCCCAAACTAGGCAGAGCCTGTACTATGGAAACCAGACAACTGATACTAATACTTATATACTTTTTTTTTGTAAATACATACTTAAATAGATAAACAACACCCAGACACTTGGCGGGAATCGAACCCACGACCCATCGGTTAGCAAGCAGGGTGTCTGACCACTAGACCAACGGGCCCGTTCAATACCAGATAGTCCATTGAACAAAAATTCGAAGGCAGTTCTAATCAGGACAGAAGCGATATTTCAAACTTATTTAGTGCTTTAAATACTGCTGGAGAAATCAGTACAGAAAAATGGTACGTAGACTCTGGAGCTAGCTCCAGATACACATATGTCTGGTAGGTCTGATTGGATGAAAAATATCAGAGATTTTCCTACTACTAAGGTAACAGTTGCAAACAGAGATACCACATACTTACGATACTTAGTGCAGGAATAGGCGATGTCCCTATTGTAAATAATTTAGTCACGCAACGTGGTAAAGAAAATAAGAACATTTCAAATGTAGTGTTAGTTCCTAGCTTAAACACTAATTTAATATCTGTTAATAAAGACACTCAAAATGATTTTATTGTTATTTATCAAAAATAACAATAAAATCATTTTGATTTTATTGTTATTTTTGTTAAGAAAGGTTGTGTCTTTTTTTGATGCTTCTACTTTTTCTGAAAAAAAAAAAATTCAAAATTTTTATTTCAAATAGGCTTAGCACTTTTGAACGGTCATTTTTTTTTAAAAGCTACCACCGGATCACAACGCGGCCTCAACTGAGAAGATCCGGCAAGAAACTCAGCGGCTTCATTTTTTCACACTTTTTTTTTAAACAATGTTTGTCTTTTTACAATTAGATCAGCACCAGCGACAGTGTGTCCTGCCGTTCAAAATATCAATTAAAATAAAAAATATGACGAAAATACAACAAACTAAAATGCCAAAGGGATAGTAGTCGGACCAGTCCCCCGCGCACGAGTTGACTCGAGCAGCAGCCATCACTCCCCTCAACCATATTGGAGGGAAGGGGGTGACCCGCCACACGAAGCCGCCACAAGCAAAGACTTTTCGATGGCGAGCATGACCGATCCAAAATCACAGTGGCACACGTTAATCATTTACCTTCTGCTGTTAAGCAGTGCCTCGTCAGGCAAGACACAAAGCACTTTAACATATTACCAACTTTTGTCACAAGTCGTCTAAGTTAGATACACACCAAGAATAATTTACAAGCTCAAGTGAATTGCCTTCAGAACGTAAATAAAGTAATAATCAATTTTGCTGCTAGTCTACAAAAGAAAAAAAATAAAATAAAAAAAGGACAGCGGCCGGACCAGTCCCCCCAAGCAGCACCCGCGCACGAGTTGACTTGAGCAGCAGCCATCACTCCCCTCAACCATATTAGAGGGAAGGGGGTGACCCGCCACACAAAGCCGCCACAAGCAGAGACTTTTCGATGGCGAGCATGACCGAACCAAAATCCCAGTAGCCTTGCGTCTTGAAATAAAAAATAAAATATATTAAAAAAATACGAGTACATAAGACATCATCCAGCAAAACACTTTTCACTATGACATTTGCTGTATTCAGTCTTAAAATTAAAATTAGTATTCTAAAACTAAAACTATTTGAGCAGTTCATTCCCAGGCTGTTTTGTCTTCCAAGTAATCGGAAATTTTGTAGTAGCCTTTTTTAGCAAGTTTAGATTTAACAGTGCATTTGAATTTATTTATAGGCAGATCTCTGATACCATTGGGAAGCTTATTATAGAAACGAATACACTGTCCTACAAAAGAATTACTTACTCTGTGGAGACGACTAACATGTAAACTAAGGTCATCTTTACCACGTGTATTAACCGAGTGAACATCACTTCTCTTTTTAAAGTTATTAATATTTTTCTTTACATAGGAACATTAAATTTTCAAAAATATACTGTGACACCACAGTCAAAATATTTATCTCCTTAAACTTTTCTCTAAGCGAATCTCTGGGAGCCAGATTGTAGATAGCTCTTACGGCTCTTTTTTGGAGCACAAAAATAGCGTTGAGATCTGCGGCATTACCCCACAGGAGTATTCCATATGACATAATACTGTGGAAGTAACTAAAGTAAACTATCCTAGCAGTATCAATGTCAGTTAAAAGTCTAATTTTCTTAACTGCATACGCCGCTGAACTAAGCCTGCCGGACAGTTTTTTAATATGTGGGCCCCATTGCAGCTTCTTATCTATGGTGATTCCTAAAAATACAGTTGACTCAACAGGATCTATCCCAGATCCATTTAATTCCACGTTGGTTCTCTCCTGTCTTACATTAGGGGTGGAAAATTTAATTAATTTAGTTTTTGATTCATTTAGGCAAAGATTGTTAGTACTAAACCAATGAACCACTTTAGATAATGCATTGTTAACCTCGTCATAATTAATTAATTGTCGTTTTTTTGTCTTATACAGGTGATGCTCTGTTGCGCGGCTCCTGTTGTGGTGGATTGTATACTTTAGATTGTACAGTAAGTTTACCCAAATCCTTATCAGCGTTCGAGGTTTGTACCTCGAACGTGTTGTGTTTGTACATCACATTGTTGTGATGTATCAAGCTATCGTTTATGGCACAAACGTCTTGGTCATTTATGTCGTATAGGATTACATACACTTAGCAGAGGTAATCTAGGCGTCATGTACAAAGAGGTTGATAAAGAGAAGGTAAGCAAGCTAGAAAACCTTTTAAGAAAATACGTTACCACAAAGCGTCTTCTAAATTACAGCTGATTCATTCGGATCTTTGTGGTCCAATGACTGAGAACTCTTTCCAAGGTAATAAATATTCGAGTACTTTAATTTTTGTAGATGATTTTACACGCATGATGTTTATATATTTTCTTTCTTCTAAAAGCGAGGTTAAAAATAAGTTCTGTGTTTTTAAAGCCTTGATAGAAAGGGAGACAGGTTTGAAAACGTTGCGATCAGATAACGGGACTGAATACGTCAACAAAGAATTTTCTGACTATTTAGAAAGTCAAGGCATTCGACACCAAACAACAGTTCCGGACAGTCCTCAGCAGAACGGGGTATCTGAAAGGACGAACAGGTCCATTATAGAAAAGGCTCGTTGCATGCTTTCTGATAGTTCTCTTTCCAAAGGATACTGGCAAAATGCGGTTCAGACAGCTGTATATTTAAAGAACAGATGTCTTCATCGTAGTCTCGACGGTCAATTACCGCTTGAAGTATGGCATGGTAAGAAGAGTTTTTGGTTGTCGCGCAATGGTCAAGATTCCAGATTGGTCAAGATTCCAGATAATTTAAGATGAAAATTGGACTTTAAAGCGACACAATATATATTTGTCGGATATTCAAAAGATCCACAAAGTTATTATTTTCGTGAACCAAGTTGTCCGAGAAGAAAGGTCAGAATAAGGAACATCCTATCCATCCTATTAATCCCTCTAACACGTTTGATATATCTTTGTTAGGTACGGTTGGAAATCAAAGATGAAGTCCGTTAATATCAAAAGAAAACGTTATTAGCTGTTGTTGAAGATGGTACAGCAGATTTAGAACTGGAGGTAAATCTATCTGATACTGAAGCTGATGCTACAGCACTGGATCTGGATGTGGATCAGCTTTAGAATAATTCTGATTTTCTTACAGCTGATGATAGTTCTGATGAGGAAGATTCAGTAAATCAGTCTGTAATGGTTCCTGAAGAACGATATCCACTCAGAAACAGACTTGCTAAACGTTTTGATGCAAATCTCATTAGTCAAACTGGCTACTCGGATGTACCTCAAAGCTGTAAAGAAGCTATAACAGCAGGAGATAGTTTGCAGTGGAAGTTAGCAATGGAGAACGAATATAACTCACTAAAGAAGAATAATACTTGGATTTTAGTAGAAAAACCAAATAAAAGGGCGATACCATGTAAATGGATATTCAAGATTAAAAGGGATGCCAATGGTTCAATTGTAAAATATAAAGCGAGACTGGTTGCCAAAGGTTTTAATCAAGTTTGTGGAGTTGACTACAATGAAACTTTTTCACCAGTAGTTCGCAATTCATCTTTACGCACCCTCTTGCAGCAGAAATTAATTTGAATTAGCATCATTTGTACACAGCTTTATTAAACGGTATTTTAGAAGAGGAGGTTTGTATGCAGCAGCCTGAAGGATTTTTTGAGCAAGGAGCGGAAGAAAAAGTTTGTTTGCTTAAAAAATCAATATATGGTTATATATAATATAGCAAGCTGCTCGAGCCTGGAATGTGAAATTGGATGAAACTCTATCCATTATAGGTTTTAAACGAACCTCTGTTTTTTTTTTTTGGGAATGATAGACGCTGTTAGCCGCAGATGGCCATTGCAGCTTCACCGGACAATAGGAGGCGAGCGCTTGAAGCGCTCTAAGACGAACCTCTGCAGTACCATGTGTTTACTTAAAAAGGTTTGGCAATGAAGTTGTGATTCTCGCTGTCTTTGTCGATGACCTTATAATATTTTATAAAAAAAAAACATTATTTGGTCCATTAAAATATTGTCTTGGTTTTAATTTTAATTGCAAGAACAATAAGATATGTGTTAACCAGAAGACATATATTGAAATGGTTTTAAAGCGATTCAATATGGAAAACTGTAGCAAAGTCTACACCAGTAGAGAATAACAAGCTTTCAAAAGGTGAACAGCATTGTGATAGTACTTATCCTTATCAAAGTCTGATAGGTTGCCTCATGTATATATCAGTGAACACTAGGCCAGATATAGCTTATGCTCTAAGTTATTTGACTCAATTCAATAACTGTTACGATAAGAGTCATTGGTTGGCGGCTAAAAGGATGTTACAATATTTAAAAGGTACTATGGATTATTCTATTGTTTACAGGAAGACAGATAACAGACAAATATTTGAACCTTTATGTGGATACAGTGATGCGGATTGGGAAAATTGCATGATCGACAGGCGATCATTATACAGGTTACTGTTTCATGCTAGCAGGCGGTCCTATTAGTTGGGAGTGCAAGAAGCAACCGACAGTAGCATTGTCTTCGACAGAGGCCGAATACATGGCGTTGACTAGTGCCGCTAAAGAAGGAATTTTTCTTAGGAGGTTAGTTTTTGATATAACTGGTAACGCTGATAAGGTGACGTTGTATTGTGATAGTCAAAGCGCGCAAAAAATTGTTCTTAATCCAATCCATCATAACAGGACAAAACACATAGACACAAAATATCATTTCATAAGAGAGAAAATTGTTAATTGTCTATTAGAAGTCAAATATTTAGAAAGTGATAAAATGACTGCAGACATTTTAACAAAACCTTTAGGGTCTACAGCACATTTAAGGTGCAGAAAACAATTAGGAATCGTTAATAAATGATATATTTTAGTTTTATTAGAAGGCTAATCTATTTTTGTTTAGTTTACATCAAGGGGGAATGTTGTAAACCCTTATTTTATATGGTTATTATACGGATAATGTAAATTAAAAAAATAGTATTCTGTGTCATTTCTTTAAATCTTTCTTCAATAAAATCTTTTAACAAACCCAACGTTTATTTTTTCTCAACAGTATTGAGAAGATTTTCCCGTACCAACTCGCAAAGCGGGCCATCCCATTGCTTTTTTTTTTTTAATAATCTTCCGTGGGTAGTAGGTATGCTACTGATTCAAGTTGTGTTAATTAGCTCACCTTTTTCTCGCCACTTTCGGATCATCAATAACCTATATACCTCTTTTTAGATACACTTAATAGATTTAACAGAAAGATAAGAGTACTTCGTTAAATAGGGTCACCTTACCTAATAGCATAAAACGAAACGATTCCGAAAGTAGGTCACGTAGCTAGTAAGTTTGTAAGAGTTGTTCGTAATAGATACTAGATTCGGAATAGCTTTTACTTTAGCGCTGCGTCGTCTATATCATCCTTTCTTTTACGTATGTATAAAAGTAGTTCGTGTATGTAGCACAAGTGAATAGCATCTGCCGTTTGGAATAGATCAGTCAGCCTATGTGTAACGGGCGAAAGTTGAAATGAAGGTCGTGTCTCCTAGTTTTGTTATTATTAAACCTCTAAGTGATAACGTGGTTGCAACAAGCAGAGGTGTGATTTCATTACATCGCTTACTTGCCCTATTATAGGATGACAGATATAACATAATACCAATAGACGTTTCATTTTACAGTATGAAATTGTATATGGAAGTATCTGTCATGAAATCTGTGACGTTTCATATTCTGCCTTCGTTGTCATAATATTATATCAGGTTTATGCGTAATATACCTGCATAAAGCGATACCTGGATGTGTGAATGTAAAGTCCCTTTATATTAGTTTGTTCAACTTATAGGAAGACCATGCATCTATAGAATATTTATATTTGTATTTAATTATTACATAAGAATGATACATAATCTATATATAGAGCATAAATAATATAATAGTGGAGAATGAAGAGATAGACGTGTATAAGGCGAATGATTTATAAGAAATTTAGAACCTTATAACACTAATTTGGTTTTTGTACGCAAGCATCCATTAACAGGATCGAATATTGGGCCATGACCTTCAAAAAAATAGGTGTGTCAACCTAGTATTGACAGACTAGAAATAAACATATTTGATACTTTAATATATTTGTTATACTTTAGAAGCCCGTGGTCACTTTAATATGTCGATGAAGGACTCTTGGGAGGTTTTAATGGGTAAAAGTCCCACATAACCTACGGAGACCGGGTACCTTTTGAAGGTTTCCTCCTCGACAAAAAGGTGATAGGTCCCTTGTGCAAGGAGTCCCCTCCAGGTAAGCAGCAATGCAGTATCGGATATTCTGCCTATAGGCAGGTATGTCGCTTACCATCAGGCGAACGTCTTACTTGTTTCGTTACTAATTCGATTAAAATAAAAGAAATAAGCTAAATAAAGGTTAAATATTATTTATAAATATTTGATTGCACCGTATACCTATTGCTTATCATACTTATATGCGTTAGAATAGGATAAAAAACAAATTAAATACATCAAATTTATTCTATGTATTAATTTATCAATCACCATATCAATTTACAAGAATTTAAACTGGACTATATTAACACGACACATTTTCACCATATTTTCTTTTATTCTTGTCTTTGAAATTTCACAAAATTCCTTTTTTCATTTTCCATAATTATAGTACTTATACTAACGCCTGAATTATACTATTATACTTTATTATAATTCCCTTGTATGCATGCACATCATAACCTTACTTGTAATATCTGATGCCATCAAAAGATGACAAACTTGTACAACACTTTATTTATTTATTTATACTCTTTATTGTACACACATAAATGAACATAAGAAAAGGATTTGAAGAAATTTGTACAAAGGGCGGCCTTATCGCTATCCGCGATTTCTTCCAGGCAACCTTGGGATGGAAAAAAGATTGCATGGAATACAAAAAGTGGGGTAGTTACTATGTGAGACAAAATACACTAGTAAAAATATGTATACTTATGATGTGTACCTACTTACATATAATATATATGAACATATACAAATACATATATAAACAACAACATATTATATATATATAAACATACGAAGAGATCTATTAATATATGTATATTATATATATATATAAATGAATTCTTATAAATATACTGATAGCACTCTGAAATCAAAATAAAGGCCAGCGAAATAAGAATGAGCTACAAAGTGAGGTAATGTGCTTTTAACGATTTTTAAAAATGTATATAGATTTAGATTGCCTTATCGTTACAGGTAAGGTATTCCATAAACGTACTGCCTGTGCTGAAAATGATTTGCCATAAAAATTTGTTGAATGTAAGGGCATAGCTAATTCAAGGTTTTCTGACGATCTTAGATCCCGTGAATGCGTCTCATGAAGGAATTTGAAACGAGCTTTAAGATATGGGAGTGTAATAGGATTAAAAAGAATATTATAGAGAAGATGAAGAATATGTGAGTTCCGGCGAAGGCAAATAGGTAACCACTCGAGCTTTTTACGAAAAACAGAAATGTGGTCATATTTGCGTAAACCAAATATAAATCTATCAATCTATCTATATTTATCTCAATATTAAGGCATACAAAATAATAAATAAAATAGTACTAGAAAAATCTTATAAGCGTTCAGTATTTTTCTCAAATTGACGGACTGTGCAACATACTGCCTGAAGTAAACAAGAGGATAACGAGTGTTTTAATTACGCCAAGATATTTCACTGTATACACATAATACACAACTTAGTTCCACATTAATACAGTTATATTTTAAACCAAAGTTCTCTAAATGACACTGGCCACTAGCTTTTTCTGTTCATATTTTTTATAAAAAAATATCCCTGACAAAAGTTATCATAGTTATAATGTAACAAAATAAATAATCCTTGCAGATGTGAAAAGCAATATATATCACACGGTAGAAAGTGCGAATCCCAACTCATGTGTATTAAATACACTTTTATTCTCCCTCGTTCGTAACACGTCAATTTCTTCTTTCGGTAAAAAATTTACTTTGTGTACAATGATTTGAACAATTTGGTTCTTATTCGCGACGATCCTTTAAACAACGAAAATTTTAAAATCAGTATTATATTTCAACATAAAACTTCAATAAATTAAAAAAAAATACAGTTGCATGCAGTCAAGGGAACATTGTGGATGTCTCAATGCTCATAGGTAAAAAAATACAATTGTCGCCGCATCCATGGCGACAACTTTTAGCGCATCATAATTCGCTGCGCCGGACTTGCTTGTAGGTATTGCATTTAGCTTGGGATATTCGTATATTATATTGTTATTTCTAATTAGTTTTAAATAAAATTAATGTTTATGAGAGAAAATATCTTGTATTGTCAAACTTAAAAATCAATAACAAGTCTTCTTCCTGTCAAATTCAAAAATACAAAAAAAATAAACAATCCGTCAGTGCCAAGGAAGCCGCTCGTCTTCTTGACCTCCTTGTGTATTGCTCGAATATGCTTCACCCCGATGAAAAGCTGTGTTTTTTTCAAGATTCTCCAGGGAGAGGACATTGACGTGAGACTGCTCTTCTTAATACAGCCTTCTTGGTACGGACATCTACCACCCTGCAGATGCCATCAGGACCTGGATAAATCCCAGCTGCCATTACATAGGATGCATATAATCTTCTTTGATTAAGACTAACTCTCCAACAATAGGTACTCGCTCTCCAGTCATCCATTTGGAACGTTGTTGCAATTCCGATAAATATTCTACTGACCATCGAGCCCAAAATGACTGTCGAAGTTTCTCTATGAGTTCTTAACGGTTCAGCGCAAGTTTTTGTGGTGTCGGTGATGGGAGCGCTGCCAAGGGGCGGCCAATCAAAAAATTACCCGGCGTAAGTGGTGATAAATATAATGGACTAGCTGACAGTGTTGTCAGAGGACGCGAATTTAAGATCGGTTCAATTTGACAAAGCAAATAATTTTCTGGCTTTAGGAAGAATCGCTCAAACGTCAAGTATCACAAAATATTTAAAAAATAGTGAAAACAGTGTGGGTATTTTTCTTGATTTGCAAAAAGCTTTCGATACGGTTTCCATACCAATCCTTCTGACTCGGCTACGTAACATAGGAATCAGAGAAGTAACCCACTCATGGTTTCAGGATTACTTATCTAACCGGACTCAAGTAATTCGCGTCAAACAGCATACTAGTGATCCTTCACGATGCACTCACGGTATTCCACAAGGAAGTAATCTTGGCCCAGTTTTGTTCTTGATCCACATTAACGAGCTATGTAAAATGGAAATCCAAAATGCTGACCTTGTAATTTTTGCAGCTGTTGCAGTGCTCTTGTTCCATGGTTCTAGTTGGGACTCAGGAAAGTTACTTGCTGAAAAAGGGCTACGGAAATGCACTAGGTGGCTTGAGAATAGTTTGCTTACCATCAATGCCTCTAAGACTAAGTATGTGTGTTTCCATAAAATAGCTTCTACTAAGCCTCTTAACGACTTGTGCAAATTGCAACTGCACACATCTTAACAGCACGACCATCATCAAGTATCTTGAGGTTACCATAGATAGCAACCTTAACTGGACTGGTCACATATTATCAACTTTAGCTAATAGAATAAGAAGACTCATAGCAATGTTTCAAAAAATAAAAGAAGTTCATTATGTCATAGCCTTATAAATTATTGCATTTGTTCCTGGGGAGCATCTTCAAAAACACATATGATAGAGCTAGAACGAGCTCAACGGGCTTGAAGGTAATTATTTTCCTACCCTATAGGCACCGAACTAAGGCAGTCTATGAGTTAGCTGGCGTCCTCGGTGTTCGAAAAACTTATATTTTTGAATGCATTAGGCGATTTCATAAAACTGCCCCATTGATAGACCAGAGTAAAGATGGGTTAATACCGATATGTCTCAAGATAAGTAATACTAATATATTCGCCTGGCAATATTATGATATTGTAACTAATATCAGTATTAGTAATATTTTACATTTCACTAATATCATTAAAATAGACTTGGCAGGCGTATCACTAATCTACACACAGATGGCCTATTCCCAGTAGTTCTACATTTAGTTCTACATGTATGGCTACTAAGAAAAAAAAATCCTGTTAGTTCTACACTCAAGAACTAGTAATAATGCATTAAATATTATTTTTTTCATTCCTAGTAGTTCTACACGATGACGTACTGCAAAAAATATTACATAAACTTTATTAGTGAGTGTGCTAGTAAACTTATAAAGGATATTTTTTTCTTCAAAAATTTGATATGTTAAGTGTTTGCTTTTCCCTCTAATTCATTCTTATCAGATATAAGAAAAATATTATACCAGAAGTATTAGGACAACAGAGGGCACAAAGAGGTTTCATCTCTCTTGTGATATCAAGTTACCCTTACCATTTCTTACCTTAGGTTCGTACATGCTAGTACCCCGGCATCACCTCCTCGAGTGCCCGGTCCATTGTAATTCCAGAGAATACGTCCAGAGGAAGGACAATGGGCTTGGGACGTTGTACACTGGGCACTGGGTAATATCTCCACTCTGAGGTGGCCAGCTGTTGCTCGGTGGCGAAGCCTTAGGGAGGGGGGGGGGGTCTGAACTGCTGTTCCCGGTATATGAGTGCCGGTTGAGCAGCAGAAAGGCGCAGGGGGGTTGTAGGGCGGGGGCACCACTACAGCTGTTCCCGATTGGACCCGTCGGTGGTGCAGGGTGGAGTCGGGGCCGAAAGGCCTTAGGGCGGGGGCACCGTAGCAACCGCTCTGATCTATATGGGCGCCGGCAGGCGGCTTTACCGGGGTATGGGGCCGGTAGCTCGATCCAATCTTAGGGCCGAAAGGCGATAGTACGAGTAGTATAGGATACTTCTCTGTTGAGCAGACTGGACTGGAGGGCACCACATGTGACATCGGGGGGAGAGCCTGCAGAGGCTCCGGCTTGGCCATTTTGGTCGAGCAGTTGTGGGTTTGGCGCAAGCCGAACGGCCGCTGGCGGGAACCGGATGAAGTATAATGTACGTTCCCGGGGCCCACCTAGCGGGAGTGCTGGAAGGCCTGGGGGGCTAAAAAGGCCACTTTCGGCGAATCATAATATGTGCCTAGTATGATTTAGATGTCAAAGCGTAAAATGGTCACATACAAATCCTCATTTGCGTATGACTCAAATTAGAAAGTTCATCTATTTGACACTTATTTGACAATTTTCTATGGATATTCGTAAAATGGTCCACTAAATACGAATTGCTTTTACGTCAAATAGCCGAATGATTAGAAGTTACTATAAACTAACTTCTTACAGGTCATATTGAACACCTAAGAGTTCGTAACGTAGTTTTTCTTCAAAAATAAGGAGTATTGGCATGTTTAGACCTCTAGGAAAACTTTTTAATGTATGCTTGTGTTATGGAGAGCATTTTATATCGTTAGCAAAGTAGAAACTCTTCGAAAATAGACGTAGTTTTTAAGAAACGTTACAAGTGTTGGAACCTTGGTTTTTAATTATTGTTCTGAGTGAATAAGGATTTGATTGACGCTACAGGAGCTGAAGCCTTATCTACCATCTCACCAAGTTGGAATAAATACAGTGTCTAAGGTAAGTGAATATTCATTGTTTTGTGTAATAACACTTTACCACCAAACCTACGCACTTCGAAATACATACCTACCATACTAAAGTTAAGTAGGTCATCTTTCATTTTCGGTCTGCACTATGTATCAAATAGGAGTACACGCTGCGATGCACCAAGCAAACATCTCAAAACAACAAATACCTAAGTGAGGATCGTGACAGGGCCCTATTTAAATAATGAACAATTTAGAAAGTCATATTATATTTAAGTTCCTCAAACTCGTTATGAGTTAATAATATCCTCTAGGACTTCCATTCAACTAAAGTAACAGACAGGTTTCCTCAAGATGTTTCCTTACTAAAATATTTTGTAAAGTGGACACAATCAACCTTACAGGAATACTGGAGATGTAACTATAATAATAAAACACAAAACACCTATTATATATTTTTTTATTATGATAAAGATTTAAACTTTTCAGGAATGTAGCTCGGACTAATATTTTAAGCTGATGCCAGCCATGGTGGGCCAAAGCATGATTCATTTATTTGTTGTGGAGCCATCATCCATTGAAGTCCTGGAAAAACTCCTTACTCCACTATTCTGAAAATTAAGAAGGTTTTTAGGTTAGTATGGATGTGTATTTATCCAAACAAGACCCCTATTACTTTTACTAGATAGTCTCTTGTACATCAGACTCTTCAGGTAGGTAACACATTAGTGTCAAATATCAGCAATGCTCATTTTTATATAAACATTGCTGTGTTCCAGTGACGTTAGTGAAATCACCAGGCTCAAGAGACTTAATAGCTAATGTCTCAGCTGACGAGTGGCAGTCCCGCGCCATCGGCAAAGGTCTTACTTCTCGTCAATAACCAAAATAAGGAAGTCAGGAATAGTAATTATAAGTTGTGATTTTAATTATTATAATGGAGGCTGTATAATAAGAAAACAGCAATTTAATTCATCTGCCTTATTTCAAGTTTAATGTACTGACATGTAAATCCTTATTTCAGGTAATACAGCAGAGGTATACACCTAACACTTAAGGAATTCTAATTCAGCAGTAAGCAGCTGGCAAGGAAATAGGAATAATCATGTATTGAAATATAAGTACTTTTACGGAATATATTATTAATGATTATTTAAAATCAATTTAATAAGCTAGCTTTTGTACCTATTTGCTGACACACTGGAATCAAAATGTAAATATCGATAAAATTATATCTATCATACCTAGTACAAATGTGACTGATATAAAATAATGTACTTACAATGGATCAATCCTTTGGTGTTTATGTTGTGCCATACCCCTCAACATTGAGCGAGTCAGACATCTACACAAAGTATCTCCTACAGAAGCGTAAACACAGCCCTTCACCAAGCAGTAATACAGCAATAGTATTGTTATTTAAACTCCAAGCTGCGCTCAAAGAACTTAAGCTATGTTTCACTGAGCTTCGGCACTGCTTGCCTTTCCATTCCTAAAAAAATATTATAATTTTTTACCAATACAGAATATTATGACAAGACAATTCCCCGTCACCTAAAAAACATGATTACTTACTTGTTGCCAGCTAAAAATAACAAAAATCATTGATTACTTTTTCATCACTAATCACAATAAATTGAATAGTGTCAAGTTTAAATAACTATGAACAAGTTTATAGGGCACAAATTTATGCCGATAACCTTCATAAAATATTAAAAAACGAAGATAAAATAAAACCGGTAAGTTAAAATTTTAATCGGTTTTTTTTTTCGTATGGCAGCATTAACCCCAAATATGAGTGACTCTTTGGAGTCTGATATGAAAATATTTGAGTATGATTCACCTAAATAATGTGACCATTTTACGAAAATTTAGAGCCATTGCTAAGCATCTGCTGTCAATATGGAATATGACATCATTTAGGCGAATTGCTCAAAGTGGCCTTTTTAGGCCCGCTGATGGAGTTTTAGTCAGCAAGAGTCTAACATCACCCGCGCATAGTAGGCCGTGCGCGGGAAAATCCATGAAAATAAATTTATCGCAAAAAAAAGTTCGTACATACCAGAAGTAGGTACTACTAGAGCAGGAGAGGAGATTGGGTTTTACCATCATTGGTTTTACCTCTTAAGTGACGTCTAGTGTTTGTTATCCAAGTGTGACCTTCAATTTATACTAGAAGTACCAGGGTAGCATAGGACATAAGCAAGCCTCATGAATAATGGCATCTCAGCTGCCGATGCAACAGCCGCAGAAGTTTTAGTGGATACTAATCTGAAATACTCTGGTTGACCGCCACCGGGTGAACCTATATATCGAAGGTTTCTCCCACGTGAACAAACAAAAAATATTCTGCTCACTAATAAAGTTCTAATTTTCTAATACGTCATCGTGTAGAACTACTAGGTATGAAAAAATAATATTTAATGCATTCCTGCTAGTTCTACATGAGTGTAGAACTAGTAGGATTTTTTTTTCTTAGTAGTCATACATGTAGAACTACTGGGAATAGGCCCACACAGATTACTGAATATTACCTATCAATCTCATTCGTACGTTAATATTTGTATGAATGATCGCCTCACGAATCCGATGAGCGCCAATCGAGTGAATCCGAACTAATCCGAATGGTATTATCTGGTCTATTTAGGATGGTCATTACAGAGATTAGGCTAATATAAAATATTAGCATATTAAAGTTCGTCGGATTACTAATCCACGAATCCCTTCAATATTACTAATCTCTTAACTAATACTAATATATCAGCCACACCATTAGACCAGAGCAAGAGAATCAAGCTTTGCAGGGTCTCGGTTGCTAAGAGTGCAGTTGCTAGACGACAATATGTTTTCCAGGGTCCCCGTCTTTATAATAATTAAATAGTAGTACTTGTAAAATTATCGACAGTAACAGTCATAAAGCTAAAATAGCTATAATTGAATGGCTGAAATCATTTGGCTGTGACAGCTGTGAGAAACTATTAATTTAATGACCGTTATTTTCTCTCCACATTATATTCTCACAAAAATACTCATTTCTTTTTTTTTTATTATACACGCATAAATTTGAACATACATTACGCGCGCACGCACAACCGTACACGCACACACACACACACACGCACACACGCACACACACTAATAGAAATTTTTTAATAACATACTCCATGAGCATATATCTTAGAAATAAGTCTGAAATGAACACCGAACTGTCTTCTGACATACAGAATGATCCTAGTTTAGGAGACAGGGCTACATCAAACTGTTACAATTTTGTGATAAATATAGATATTGTTAGGAATCACAAAGCTTGGGACGATATAAAGTAAAGGGTAGAATAGCCCAACGTACATAGAACATTCCTTATTAGGCTTCGTGTAGAACGGTTGCTAGATTTTGTATAGAGCATAGAGCTGACATCTGTCATGCTGTCACCTGTCACAGACTGACACTGACTCGCTTGTCAGATTTGTGTCAATCAATTATGGCGGGCGTGCGTGCGTGATAATAATTAATAGTGTCGATGTACCTATTTCTTACTAATTAAGAATAAATAATATCGTGGTAGTTACAAGCTACCCATTCCTTGATTTATATTCTTGTGGTTGTAAAGTCGTATGTATTAATAGCGATGTTATCGTTTACCGGTAATTCCTAGAAAGTGTATTACACAGAACGTTATTTCAAAGTGTACTAGTTGAAATTAAAGTAATGTGGGTTTGTAATCATTGATGTTCTTCTTTTCTTTAAGATTCTACTTAGGGATTCCCCAATATCAGAAGTGGGATTGGATTCTAGCCTATCCGCTTCGCATTCTGATGCATTTTGTTGAAATCATTTCCAGTACTTTCATATCATTTTATTTTTCTTGAAAAATACTTATGTGGGTATGATGCCTACGGGTTCCACAATCTATGTTGGTATTGTCACGGTCTTTGCTAAGGTGATAGTGGAGTTTGAATTCTGGTGACATTTGCTAGTAGGCTTGTGCTTATTCACCCACTAAGCTGAGCACTCCATACTAGTACAATCTATCAAATGTACTAGGTCAGTCTTGTAGTTCTAAGAGTACAGTAGTTCAGTGGTACAGTAGAGATGCATCACGGTCGATGTGCATACTTGCTCTTCCGTTCTATGTGTGAAATACCGATCCCATTGATACACTTAAACAGTTTATCGATGATCGAGCCAGAGAATTTATTTGGGTCTGTTGTAAGTTAGAGTTGTAGTAGTCTGTAGTAAGTAGGAATAACCAGCATAGAAAGATGTATTTCTACAAATGAATTAGCAAGGATTTTCTTGAGGAATAGTTATTTCGTGTTCACTAGTGGGAATTAACTCCGGATCTTTCTTCATACATAAAGTACAAAAGACCATTCACTAGTCTGCTGTAATGGTGTTCTTTTGATGGCTAGTGAAATTAGAATTTGGTTATGGTTTGTAAAGGTGTCTTCGTCATTTAGTCCTAGACTTGGTTGTGATTTAGAATTAAGTTGTTTCATTGTTATGTTAGAGGGAGTTCTGACTGCTAGCTTTGATCATGTGCGATTGCTAATAATTATGATCGTAAATTTGGACTTTCTTGAAGGTGTTTTCGTTGCCAGTCTTGCTTCATCAATCATGGCAATGTGTAAAGCATTGTTTCGGCTCTTTGGTTATTTTTTCTGTTGGTGACTAATCAAAATTGGAATGTGGTTAGATTTGGACATCTTTTGTGAAGGATGCCCGAGCGGTTGTAGTCTGTTGGGTTGTACAAGCTTATAATATTGACAAGGGCCGATCATTTCTATGTTTAGATTTGGACATCTTTTGTGAAGGATGCCCGAGCGGTTGTAGTCTGTTGGGTTGTACAAGCTTATAATATTGACAAGGGCCGATCATTTCTATGTACTTCGCGTTAATGTGACTACCTACCTATATGGATTTCTATGGATGGCCAAATGTTTTATTCGGTTTCTGTAGTTCTGTGTTATGTTCACAGAAGGAGTGAGTGCTAGTCGCCAAGGCAATTGTGTGGCATTAGCAGCTGCATTGTGGCGCTGGAAGCTGCTGCTACGTGGCGTTGTGCGCTACACAAGTGGCGTTGTGCGCTACACATTGGCGTTGCACGCTACACAAGTGGCGTTGTGCGCGACACAAGTGGCGTTGTGCGCTACACGGTGGCATTGGGCGCTGTACGAGTGAAGAAGAAGAAGAAGAAGAAAAACATTTATTTGACCACACAACTTAATTAAAAACAAAACTAAGAATATCTAAGCTGCGGCGCTGCCGCCGCTCACACGGGGCGCTGCCGCCGCTCACACGGGGCGCTGCTGCCGCTCACACGGGGCGCTGCTGCCGCCGCACACGTGGCGTTGCTGCCACTCGGACGTGGCGCTGCCGCCGCACACGTGGCGTTGCTGCCACTCGGACGTGGTGCTGCCGCCGCACACGTGGCGTTGCTGCCACTCGGACGTGGCGCTGCCGCCGCAAACGTGGCGTTGCTGCCACTCGGACGTGGCACTGCCGCCGCACACGTGGCGCTGCCGCTGCACTCGTGGCGTTGTCGCCCTCACGGTGGCACTGTGCTACTACTGTGGCACGTTGATCATCAGCACCGAAGCGTTGGCGCTACGCACTGGCACTGGTTGCTGCCGCTTTCATCGATAATCGCCGCGCTCGCACCTGATCTATTTCACTGTACTCTGAGTAAATTCACAAGGATAGCTACATATGCTATTAGTTATAAATTGTGAACGTTACTGTATCAGGTTAAGGCCTGTAAAAGTTGTGTTTTAAGGTTAATAAATAAACTTCTCTTGACAGCGCTGCAACAGGTGATGTCGCACATACTGGCTTGTTTAGAAACAAAAGTGGTGTTTGACAGATATTACGCCATGTATGATCGTCTGTAACAGACGTAAACACCAGAGTACTACATAGGCGACAATTGTAATTTATTAATGCTACTTTCTAAGTATTAATGCCAATTCAATCTTGAAGTCATCAGACAAAATTTGAAGTCATCTTTTCATTTATCATGCCTTAGCTTGTTAGAGCTTATTCTTAGTTTTCTAACTCTTACAGCAAGCACGGAATGTAACGTAATGCAGAGAAGCATTTTCTCATCCCTTTGTATCACTGAAAATTTCACTGCTTAGCTGACAGGAATATTAGCGCCAATAGAAGAGTATTATTCTAAGGGGTTAATTACCATGTCCATTATTGCTCACTAACCTCTCCATTATCGCTCACTAAATTTGTGATTGGGGCCGCGCCGTTGAGGTGCTGTGGACCTAAAGTGAAAGTGTTTGCCTTCTGAATGTTCTGTTCACAGTGGAAAAGTTCAGGCAGTTGGGCGCTTGCTGTGGCACGATGAAAGGCGAATGGTGTCTTGAAGCGTGTGCTGCAGAAGGACGATGGCATTTGTTGCCAAATCCTGCAAGGTGAACGGTGTCCCGAAGCGTGCGCTGGAAGAGGACGTGTTGGCGTATGCCGCCATGTCGGACTTTGCGGTGGCGTTTGTCGCCAAATCATGCGCCTGGACGTCGGGAATAATACGTGGCGTTAGTCGCACAAACCATGCGGCTAGTCGTTCGGGAAGAATTCGTGTGTTACGAATGTCTTAGCCACGGGCGCGTACCTTATGGTAGCCACCTATGCCGCGTGCGGTGAGCGTGTCCGGCAGACTGCGGGATGTCGTGACGCAGCACGAGATGAACTGCAGGTCATCTCGAGTGAGGTAGACTGCGGGATACCTCGACATGTAGAGGACGGACTGCGGGACGTTCCTATCGGCAAACAAACTGCGGGGTGTTTGCTCTACATGTGTGTACTAGAAGACGAATGTTGTGCACATTAAAAAGCTTAGTAGCTTTAAGGTGAGATTGATGAAGAGTATGAGTTCTTCAGAATTCATGATAATTCATGATTACAAGTGTCTCGGATTTTCATGAATATTCATCCTGGATTTTCATGAACGTTTTAGGGCCTAGCTCTTGTGTGTTTGAGAAACCTAAGAATGAGGGCCTTACAAGCGAGATGTATGTGAGAGTCAGGCATTTTTGTTCTAACGAATATGCATATTTAGGTCATGTATGTTATAGATGATGCCGGTTATGATGAAGATCACACATCTCAAGATGTTCAAACAAGCCTTTCGCAGCACACTAGAGCCAAGACCACTGCATTGCCGGACATTCAAGATGCGGTCGAGGGCGATGCACAGTCAGGAGAGGCCGTGTTAGGAATCACAAAGCTTGGGACGATATAAAGTAAAGGGTAGAATAGCCCAACGTACATAGAATATTTCTTATTAGGCTTCGTGTAGAACGGTTGCTAGATATTGTATAGAGCATAGAGCTGACATCTGTCATACTGTCACCTGTCACAGACTGACACTGACTCGCTTGTCAGATTTGTGTCAATTAATTATGGCGGGCGTGCGTGCGTGATAATAATTAATAGTGTCGATGTACCTTTTTCTTACTAATTAAGAATAAATAATATCGTGGTAGTTACAAGCTACCCATTCCTTGATTTATATTCTTGTGTTGTCGATGTTATCGTTTACCGGTAATTCCTAGAAAGTGTATTACACAGAACGTTATTTCAAAGTGTACTAGTTGAAATTAAAGTAATGTGGGTTTGTAATCATTGATGTTCTTCTTTTCTTTATGATTCTACTTAGGGATTTCCCAATAATATATTATATTATGAGTGAGTTTTCGAGCTCACGAGGAGTAACTTTTAGCGCATCATAATTCGTTGCGCCGGGCTTACTTGTATGTATTGTATTAAGCTTGGGATATTCGTATATACCTATTGTTATTTCCAATTAGTTTTAAATAAAATTAATGTTTATAAGAGCAAATTATCTGGTATTGTCAAACATAAAAATCAGTTGGCAGGGGATCCATTTTTTCGTAGAGTCGAGCGCTTTGAAACTATGTTTTAAACTACCTGTTGATGTGAGGTGGTTTTCGATTGTTTTTATTCTGTACTCTTGGTGTTCTTTCTTAATAAGTTTGTGAATATTCTTATATAAATAACAACGTTCTTTTTTCTCTTCTTTTGTTATATTTTTCTTATGTGTTAACTCATTTCGTCGTGTATTTTATGTAGTCAGGAATGATTGTACGTTTCTTTACTATCTCTTTATTAATAGAGTTTAGACTTTCCAATATTATGTTCTTAATTTTACTGTAGTATGACTCTACATTTTCATTTTCTTCAATTCTAATAGTATTTAACGTTTTACATAAAGCTGCGATGAACTGTTCTTTATCTTGTAAAGTACTTAGTTTGTTATTGTTATTTCTATACTCTGCTCTACTTTTCTGTATTTTTGAAATTAAAATTGTAAATCTTATGAGCCGATGATCACTGGGAAATGATATCCTGTTTAATATTTCTATATTTGTAATTTTTTCTTTCGAGTTTGTTAATACATAATCAATTTGGTTCTTACATTTTTTTGGTGAAAGCCAAGTCCACAAATTATTTATATTCTTTTTAAATAAGCTGTTTACAACAAAAATATTATTTCCCCAACAAAACTGTAGTAGGGTTTCCCCTCTTTTATCTCTTTTTCCATAACAAAATTTTCCCAGTATTTTTTCTTCTCCAGTAACACGTTGTCCAACACGAGCGTTGAAATCGCCCATTATAATAAGGTTTTTACTACATTGACTTTGAGTTTGTTGGAGTTGATTGTAAAAAAAATTCAATTAATTATCGCTTGCTTCAATAGTAGGAGCGTAGACTTGGATGATTGAAAGAGCTGTGTTATCAAACTTTAGATTTAAAACGCATATACGTTCCGATATTCCAATAAAGCTCTCTATATTTAATTTGTACTTTTTTTTAATCATAAAACCGACTCCATGCTGGCCTTTAGTTTCACCAAAGTAGCAGAATATATTTTCATAATCTTCTATAATAATGTAACCTGTTCTTCTTATTTCTGCTAAGCCAATAATATCATATTTTATTTGTGATATTGCTTGTTTGAAATCAATTAATCTTTCATTCGACAAGAGAGATCTTACATTGTAAGTGTAGATATAGAGTGATTGTAATGGAGGGTTTTGGTCTTTAACCCCCGCGGTGACCAACCGTGGTGGGGGCATAATATGTGGAGAGGTCTTTTTTGCTAGTATTTTTTCTTGTTTACACTCGTTTGAGACGTCGCTGTGTTTATAATAGAAGAAACAGTCGAAGTATCTGAAGCTGGATCTTTGCTCTGATTTTTTAACATATACTGGTGGATGTTCAGATTTTGTTTCTTAAATGGTTTCTTTGTGTTAGTGTTTTCTGGGTTTGGTCTATTACTGTTAGCTTCTGGAGATTCTTATAAATAACGCTTATTTTGATTCGATGCATATTGTGTGTATTTCTGCTGCTTTGCTGCTCTATCTTCTGGGATAATTACAAGTTTATTGTACTTTAAATAAGTTTTTGTATTACACAGAACGTTATTTTAAAGTGTACTAGTTGAAATTAAAGTAATGTGGGTTTTTAATCATCGATGTTCTTCTTTTCTTTATGATTCTACTTAGGGATTTCCCAATAATATATCATATTATGAGTGAGTTTTCGAGCTCACGAGGAGTAACTTTTAGCGCATCATAATTCGTTGCGCCGGGCTTACTTGTATGTATTGTATTAAGCTTGGGATATTCGTATATACCTATTGTTATTTCCAATTAGTTTTAAATAAAATTAATGTTTATAAGAGAAAATTATCTTGTATTGTCAAACATAAAAATCAGTAACAGACTTATTCCTGTCAAATTCAAAAATACAAAATAATAAACAATCCCTCAGTTCCAAGGAAGGCGCTCGACTTCTTGACCTCCTTGTGTATGCTCGAACAACAATAACATATATTGTTATCAAACTATTCGTTTTTTTAAGGCTTTTCCGTCCATATTGGCTACAGTACTGTTAAAACGAGTTTGTGGCATAACGAGCGAATAAATGGGACAAATAATTGCTTTTTCTTTTTTTATTTAGTTGTCAATAATACCACCACTCATTCCCACCACGGTGACTCCTGTCAGACAGGATCTACACAGACCCACTTCCACCAAACTCCCAGGGGGCAAACATCACACAAGTTGATATAACTTTGTATTAAATGTATAATAGTCGTACTATGCAATCAGAGGGTGACATTTTTTCTAAAACTAAAATTAATTTAGTACCTATAATAATAACTTGAGTTACACCGTGCACCCCGAAATTAGTTCTGCGGTCATCAGTTGGGTGCTTATGAAGGTTGTATTTTTCATCTTAGAGTCTGGTTGATTTGTGGTCCCGTCTATTTATATTTCGTCTTAAAGAGCGAAGAAGTAGAGGGGAAAAAAAGGTTGTTCACCAAAGTATTTATAAAGCTTGTCTTATATGTTATTATGATAGATGATAAATGTTATTATTATTATTTTTTTTTAATCTTTTTATTATGATTTAATTTTTTTTCTTTTCTTTTAAAACTTAAACTACATAATGCAATATAATTATATTACTGTATTCTACGATTATTATAATTTACTGGTTTTAATTGATTTATGTAAATTCTTTACCTATATGTAAAAAAAACCTTAAATGACGACTTAATTTCTTTGAGTGTTGTATACGCCTGTAATGACATTGCACCTAGACTAAGACTTTTTCTTGTATTTTCTTATTGTAACTGTATCGTGTTGTGCCGCTGGTGTATCTTTTTATATAAATAAAAAATGAGCTGAGTTATCTACAGTAACAATTAATTAAATCTTAAGAACGTACTGCAAAAGAGCAAATGTTAGAAAAACAATGGTTAATGAAGTTTTGTCAAAAAGAAAAAAAATATTTTGCAGTAAGTTCTTCATTTTGCAGTAAATAGGTTAATGTTCCTTCAACACAATTTTCTTTGAAGGAAGAGCGTAGTATTAAAATTCGACTTAATTTGTGTAACACTAAGATTTATAATTGAAATGTGTTCAAATTCTACTAAAGCCCTTTTTAGACTAAAGTTGCAATCGCCCGACGCGGATCTTAATGCGCATGCCAAAATAGGCCCGATTCGGCAGGATGCGTCAAGCATTTTCCACGATGCGAAAGTCGCTTGCTCATTTGGTTTTATACCTATGTAAAAATAGGTGAGTTGATGTAGACCCCCCCTCGTATTATGATATTTAACTCCATTTTCGTGACTATAGTTCATGAATCGCATGAATTGATTACACTTCTAGCACACTAAAGACCCTGCGCACTCCCTTTGTCGCATGTAATCTATTCGGGTGATATTAATCTTTCTTAAATCTAGAAAATAGTTGAGCATAAAAATACTAATGATTAAATAAGCACTCGATTTAATGACTATATAAGTATATTTAAACTGACCTTTCCTCGAAGCGTAAGCTGGATCGACTAATATCGCTCCAGGCACTCATCGACCTTCCTCGTCCTCGATGATAGGCAGCCGAGGCTACGGCTGAAACGGTGGGCCTTCGTTCTAACTCCACTTCCGGCGGGAAGTTGACTTTAGTGGAACCACGCGATGAGGGACCTTCGGCCGATTCTCCACCTCCTGAGAGTTCCATTTCAAATGCGGCGTATTCGGGCGCCTCTTCGGGTTCGCCGTCGCTGCCGTCGCTGGCCGCAGAGAGCGCCTCATAACCGTAACCAGGGCGGACGCCCCCGGTGGCGCCGCCAGCCGCACCGGCCCCGCCGCGGCTGCCCTCCGCGCCCGAAGCCAGCCTCGGCGAAGCTTCGATGCGACTCAATGACGCCGCTTTTGCAGACTGTGCTCGTACGTTCAATGGCAAACTTTTTGTCGGGAAATGATTTGAGTACCGTAACTTACTGTGTCGGAACGTGGTGCTGCTTTGTTATCTAAGTACGATAGTGAAGGCACGCGTACGTAGAATACAGTTGATATGTCCTTCACTTTGTATACAATTTCACAGAAAACATTAATCTCCTTAGATTCTTTAGATTCACGGATCCGTTCTATGTGAAGAACTTATAATCTGTGTATAACGTGGAACGGGCTTTTAAATTTACCGCGACCGATCGCTCACAACAACAGCGTCCACAGTGCTCTCACCTCACTGAGAGTATATTGAGTTAATGCACGTTTCGCTACTTCCGATCCGCATATAGCACTCAGTTTTACTATTCGAAACTATGTATAGAAAAACGTCAAACAACGAACAAACTAAATCATGACGCTCGCCTTCGCTCTTCGACTAGTGACCTTTGTACCGCCAAGCCAAGATATCAGGTTTTGTTAATGGGGGGTGGCTAAACAATAAAGCGTATAGATACTACGTTTCATACATAAGACGGGTGCCGTGAAGTGAGCAAGATATAGTAGTCTGCAGTGAAGTGCGCCGGTGGGGCGGCAGGGTGGGTCGGATCGATGCGCCGCTAGCCGCTCTGTAGTGCGGCCGCCCACCGCCGCAGCGCTGTTGTGTTCGTCATAAATAATAATAGATATTATGTACTATTTTATCTTAACCTACCAAATCGCACAATCGAAGATTACACACCTTGGGTACCTATCAATCAACCAATGTGTCCAATATTAACACAAGAACATTCTCCGTGGTTGTTAAAAATAATAGTAAAATAAAAGCTCTTGCACATAATATCGGTTTGATATCAGCCATACGTATTTAATTAAAAGAAAACTGTTTTAGGGACAGTTCTAGCTAGAATCACAATTGTTGAAACTAGATTATTCCCTCTAGGTGATTTTTAAAAACTCTTTCTTAGTGCTTAGCTACTTTATAGAGACAACTAGATCAACATTTTAATGCTACTACCATGCTACTACCCAACGACTTAAACCGTGCTTTGTCTATCAGTTAGTGTAAGAATTTTATTATTCTTAGTTTATTATTCTTAGGCTAGCCGGACACTGTCAATAATATTGTCAATATTCTACAACCCGTCCAACTTAACTGTGCACATCGCTAGATTGCTACTTCACATCGCCAGGTGCACACTTAAATTGAATGGGTTGTAGAATATTGACAATATTATTGACAGTGAGGGTCGGTTGACCCTTCGTTATTCATCTGCTCCAAATGATTAAGACGGTCGAGGTTTCGAGACATTTATTCACCTGCAAAGCACTGAAGTGTCGTTTACATTACGACTAGTGATTCCACGATCACTATAAATATGTTATAAAATACAGTGACGGTTTTGTCTATAATATGCACGACTGTTCTCCACTAAATATATACAAGGAATGTTTTTCACTCATGACACTACTAAATAATAACAACGAATGTGTCAAACACACGTTCTAAACCGAGCTGTTCGGCATTCAAAACACATAGAAAATACGTTCACACGTTTCCAAGTGGCAAAGAGGTTCTAGTCGCCACGTCACCCCCCCCACGCAGAGAGGAAACCCCCCCCAAACATGGGGCAGGAGCCTGAAGTTAAATTATAAATCTAGGATATCTCTAAACTTAACTTTACGACCGGACCGAGTGACAATGGGGGCAGGAGGGGAAAAGGAAGCTGGCGGAGCAAGCTCAACGAACGGATGATCCGAATCGTTGCTCGACGGAGCATTAGCTGGGCCGTCCAACATTGATCCTCGCGAGGCTGGCAACTCGTGATGCCCTAACTCTAAATCAGCCTCAATAAAAGCAGGCTTAACGCGATCAATGCTAACTGTAACCTCACGCCCCTTAACATCTAAAGTTAAGGTTTTGTCCTTCCTTACGCCTAATTACCCTGTATGGACCGGAGTACGGTGGTTGTAGTGAACGCCTAACGGTATCGTCCCGTAGCCAGACGTGAGACGCTGATGCTAGTTCTTTGAAAACGAAAATTGCTGGACGTGCATGATTTGAAGCTTCGACTGGACGCATTACTTCCATTCGCTTCTTAAGATCTGATACAAAATCAATGATCGAATCAGGGGTACCTGAGGCATCGGCGGGAACAATGAACTCTCCTGGCAAACGTAACGATTCGCCATACACGAGCTCGGCTGAAGAAGATTTGATATCCTCTTTAAAAGCCGATCTCATACCAAGGAGAACAAATGGCAGTGCCTTCGACCACGTTTCAGCATGGCACATTAATGCCGCCTTAAGCTGGCGGTGCAACCGCTCGACCATGCCATTTCCGCATGGGTGGTAGCTGGTGGTACGAATCCTCTTGGTCGCGCAAACACACAAAGGCGCTGAAAGAGGCATGATTCGAATTGGCGTCCCTGATCCGATGTTAAAATACTGGGAACGCCGAAGCGAGACACCCAGCCGTTCACGAAGGTGTCTGCGACTTCTTCGGCAGTGATGGATGTCATCGGCCAAGCTTCCGGCCACCGCGTGAACCTGTCAATCGCGGTGAGGCAATAATTATAACCGTTAGAGTGAGGAAGTGGGCCGACGATGTCGATGTGAACATGTTTAAATCTGTCGGACGGACTGCTGAAGTTACTCAGCGGAGACTTGACGTGTCTTGTCACTTTGCAACGATGGCAATCTAAACATGAACGAGTCCATCTATTACAATCTGCGTTAACACCAGGCCAAACGTATCTCTCAGCCACCATGCGTGCAGAAGCCTGCGCACCAGGATGGCTAAGGTTATGGCACTTGTTAAATGCTGCTTTACGAAATGGTGGCGTTAGGTATGGACGAGCTTTACCAGTCGACATGTCGCAAGTGATGCTTACATTAGTGCCGGGAATTAATACGTCCTCCAGCTTAAGCGAAGAACTCACGCGAGCGTGTGCTAATTCTTCATCAGAACGCTGTGAAGTAGCAAGTGCGGTGTAGTCTGCTTCCAAGGAAATACCCTCGATACGAGACAATGTATCCGCTACGACGTTATCGACGCCCTTGATGTGGACAATGTCTGTGGTAAATTGGCTGATGAAAGATAATTGAAATGAAACTAATTTTACGGATTATATCGCGGTTTATTCTTGATTTTAATTACCCGACGTTTCGAATACTTTACAGCATTCATGGTCACATTCGAGAGGCTATTGAAATTAAAAAGCATCCAAATTTCAATAGAGAAGATGGCTGGGTGCTACCACCAGCTTGGGATCCCGTGATAATCATAGTCAAATCCAAAGACAAGCATTCCACTGCAAGACCTCAAGACACTGTAAGTTCTTTCTGTGTAGATCGGACTAACAATAATAATTAGAAGACCTGAGGGTATCCTAAGACAACTATGACATTTGGACAGCTACCACCTCAGTCCGCCAGTGACCATGAATGCTGTAAAGTATTCGAAACGTCGGGAAATTAAAATCAAGAATAAACCGCGATATAATCCGTAAAATTAGTTTCATTTCAATGTGTAGTATTCGCGTAAATATCAGAAATCATTATGAAAGATAATTGATTCAGCTGTGCGGGCGGGAGCTTTTCTCTTCGCTGGGCGAACGCGTAAATCAACGGCTTATGATCCGTAAAAAATGTTGCGTGCTGTGCTTCGAGAATATGCCTAAAATGCTGAACGCTCTCATAAACGCCGTGCAGCTCTCTGTAGTAAGCTGGCCATAATGACTGTTCAGCTTTATGCTGAAGTAAGCGATTGGCTGTCAATCATCTGCTTCGGTACGACGCTGTTGCAGGCAAGAGCCTACGTGAGTGCTCGATGCGTCAGTGAAGAGACCGAGTGAGGCGCTGCAGTCTGGATGCGCCAGGATCTTTGCAGACGTTAAACTTTTCTTGCACTCTTCGAAACACGCCAAAAGCTCAGGAGTCCAAACGAAAGGCTTGGCGCCTTTACCCTGGATAGCAGCTACTGCGTCAATTAACGGTGCTTGGAATTTGGCGGCAGCTGGAATGAATCGCCGATAAAAATTGGCCATGCCAAGGAATCTACGCATTCCTTCAACAGTCTTGGGGGGAGGGAAATCCACTAAGGCTTGGATTCTGTCGACGGGGGGTCTAACACCCGCCTCATCGATGTGATACCCGAAAAAGGTTACCTCTTTAGCCCCAAAAACGCTCTTAGCAGTGTTGATAACGACTCCATACTCATGCAACCTTCTGAAAAGAATTTCCAGGTGCTGAGCATGCAGGGAGCTGGAATTTGAGTACACCAGGATATCGTCCACGTAGGCATAACATAAATCAAGGCCACGCATGACTTCGTCGATAAAACGTTGAAATGTTTGACCTGCGTTTCTAAGTCCAAAACTCATGTACGGAAACACAACCCGAATGGTGTGATTATTGCGGTTTTGCAAATATCGGTAGGATTTACCGGAATTTGTTGGTATGCCTTCACTAAGTCGATTTTGCTATAAATGGTTCTTCCAGCAAAGTTCTGGCAGACGTCACCTATGTGCCGAACCGGATATCTGTCCGGAACAGTGCGTGCATTTAAGACGCGATAATCGCCGCACGGTCACCACGTTGAATCTTTCTTTTCCACCAGGTGTAAAGCTGAAGACCAAGGACTAGAAGATGGCCTGGCTGTCCCAGCCTTGACCATGTCCTCAAACTCTTTCTGTGCAGCGCGAAGCTTCAATGGAGCCAGACGACGCGGCCGCGATGATATCGGAGGGCCATCAGTTGTCTTAATATAATGCACCGTTGCATGTTTAGGCTCCTGAAGTACACCAGGGGGGCGCGTGATACTTGGAAATTTCTGAAGGATCGCTGAGAAAGGCGATTCGGGGATGGAAATAATTTTGCGCTGGACTGGCTAACGTCTTGGAGTTCCGCGAAAGATGACAAACCTGTCATCCCGTCGCGAAGCTTCCCATGAGTGCAGTCAGGAAGTAGGTTATACTGCGACAAAAAGTCTGATCCTATTATTCCAGTTTCTACATCCGCAATTACAAAATTCCAAGATAAACTGCGCCTAAGACCTAAGTTTAAGCATAACGTGACTAAACCGTTGTAGCGTTTAGCGCTACAGGTTAAGAAAAGAAACAAAGAGTTAAAGATAAAAGAGATATATATATTTAGAATGAAAGACAAGATCTCAAGGGTCGCGGGCTCAAGCAGTCAGATCGTGTGGTACGATGCACCTGGCAGTAGTAGGCCAAGCGAGTCGGTGGTCTCCCGGCAGCAGGCGGGGAGACGGTTATGTAGGGCTGCAGGCTTGGACGGCTGGTAGCACAAAGGCCGACCAAGACCCGATGTGTAGCGGCACTCAGGATGGGTAGCTGGCACCAATCCTGGTACAAGGACCCCAATTCTGGGGAAGTTGAAGAGCAAAAAAGGGAGACCAAAGCCCTAGCCCGGCCTTTTATAGTTACGGTCGATGACCGGAAATATGTTTTTTTGCACTAGTGACATTACGTCCAGTAACGTCACTAGTCTATAATTATAAGAAGTCATTGAGTAGTGTTTATTGACTACAAAAAAACTTTAAGCACCTAAAAATAGATTAAGGGTGTCTTTGAGTATATAACTATGTATAGAATTAAGATAAATGATTTTACGTGATCTAATTTATAAAGATAACTAATCACGAACTATCAAGTTTTTACGTTTGCAACTATCGATTTTTGAACGAAATACAGCTGTCAGATGACAGTTCAGTGACATTTTGCTACTGTCACAAATGTCAACACAATGTTTTACTGCAACCAAAACAAATGTTTTAATTGTTAAATTAGTGAAGATTTCATAAATAACTGTAAGTATTAGTGGTAGAAAAACAAGGTGTTACAGTATCCCCCCCGTTAGCGGAGAATTTTTCCTAGGGAAAATTCCATTAGACCTAAAGAAAACTGACTGGCTCTACTACAGTTTGTACTTAAGAATCAAGATATATACCCCTTCCATACCCAAGCAAGTACAATAATGCCCTCAAAGTGCATAGGCCCTTAGTAGGAGGCCTATACAAAGAAATCTGTGCCCTCAGACGTGACACAGATCATAGGTGTGCAGGCGACACCAAAGAGTGGCTATTAACCTTTAGTCGGTTAATAACCAAAGGTGAGGACAAATACAGCAGCTGTGTACAGAAGAGCAATAGACGTTTAAGATAGTTTCAAGGATTTAATGGAGTACAAAAGGTAATAATCAAGGATGAGCCGACAATGTTTAGGAATGAAGTTGGGACACTTGTCACCAAAACTGAGTATTAAAGATTAAGAGAGTTGAGAAGGGATACCGTTCAAGGACAAGATTTACCATATAGAATTTAGAATATAGTAATATAATCTAGATTTTTTTTTTTAAAGTAGAATTTACATGTATAGCAAGATGATAACCAAGGAATAAATTATATAATTATTAAGTAGCATAATTATTTATTTTAAAATCTTTTATATGCCAAGAACCTAGATTTTTGTCTTGCATGTCAGTAAGTTCATAGACCAACGGAGACAACTTAGATTTTATGCGACACTTAATAAATTTGGGAGCGAGTTTTTTAGAAAAGCGTTTGTCCTTATCACTCTGAAAATATGTGCGCTTCCACACAATATCGCCAACATTAAAATCTGCCATCTTGCGGCGAAGATTGTAGTGACCACAATTTCTGGAGTGACTTTTTATTAGAGAACTATGCACTTTGTCAAAGATTTTCCTTAGTTTTCCCAAATTTTCCGCATAAGCGTCCCGAGGCGAAAATATAAGATCATCAGACTTATCGACGTCGAGATAATGAGAACCACAAGCAACTAATTCCCTACCAAAGACAAGAAATGATGGTGTGAAGCCAGTCACCTCACTTACAGCAGAGTTTAAGGCAAACTGTATTTTAGGTAGGTTAACATCCCATATTCGATGGTCATCGCTATTAATAAAAGTGGAAACAGCTGTCATTATAGTTTTATTGTATCTCTCAACGGTGTTAACTTGAGGTGTGTATTTAGGCGTATAGCGCACATCAGGGACTTTATATTGAGCGAACAAATTCCGTAGAGTTTGACTGACAAACTGTTTGCCGTTGTCCATGAGTATAGTACTTGGGACACCATGTACTAGGAACACTGATTCCTCGACCAGACGAGCTATGACGTCAGCAGTTGCACGACGTAGAGGGAAAAGAAGGCAGTATTTTGAAAAACAGCAGGTTATTACGAGTATCATAGTGTTTTGTTTCCTGGAAGAAGGTAAAGGTCCGACAAGATCCATGCTTATCATCTGGAACGGTCGTGAGCATTCTTTTGGCCGTCCCATCAGACCTAGTGTAGGATGATTAGCATGTTTATGTGAGTTACACGAGTCACAGTTAGAAATAAAATTAGAGACATCTTTTTGCATACCAGGCCAAAAATAATTTAAAGTGATACGCTTAAGCGTTTTAAAGACACCAAGATGAGCAGAAGTTGGTGCAGAATGACACTCTGTAATAATTTTTGTTCTTTCCTCAGCAGGAACGACTTCTTTCCACTCAAATTCGCGGATTAGAGGATTTAAGGTTTTGACATAACGATAGAGTTTGTTATTGTCAATTTTATAATTTAAGAAAGACATAGGTGCTGTTTGACACCCTTTAAAGATATTAAGATACCAAGCATCAGAGGTACTAGGAGACGATGAAGTTTGGTCATTAATTGCAGCGACAGGTACTGCACGAGACAAGGAATCAGGAACGACATTTTCTTTCCCGCGCCTGTGTTTTATTTCAAAGTTAAAAGCAGAAAGACGTATACCCCATCTAGCTAGACGTCCAGTTGGGTTATTTAAATTAAGAAACCATTTTAAAGACGAATGGTCCGTATAGACGATGAATTTTGTCCCATTATCCAAATAGCACCGCCAATGTTCTGCAGCTAAAAGGACAGCAAAAGCTTCGCGTTCAGTAGCGCTGTAATTACGTTCTTGGGCTGTCAAAGATTTGCTCATGTAGGCTATAACCCTCTCTTCGCCATCGAGAATCTGGGTAAGGACAGCACCAATGCCGTAATCACTCGCGTCAGTGTGAATTTGGAATGGCTGAGAATAATCGGGACAAGACAAGACAGGCGAAGAAGTTAGACATTTTTTTAGAGCTTGGAACGAAGATTCAGCCTCTTCAGACCAAGTAAAAGGTGGAGCTTTTTTACCCTGAGAAGTAAGTTTATTTAGAGGAGTAGCAAGAGAGCTAAAGTTTGGTATAAAGCGTCGGTACCACGATGCTGTGCCTAGGAAACGCCGAACTTCCTTCCGATTTTTCGGTGTAGGGTAATCAAGTATTGCCTTTACTTTTTCGGGGTCAGCATGAAGACCGTTCGAGTCTACCAAATAGCCTAAATATTTAAGTTTTTCTCTGAAAAATTGACACTTTTCGAGATTAACTGTTAAGTTAGCAGATTTTAGTTTATCTATGACTTTTTTAAGTAAGGATATATGCTGTTCAAACGAATTAGAGACCACAATGATATCATCAATGAACACGAACACTCTATGCTCAAATTCAGGCCCGTAAAACAGCAAATCCACAAGTCTCTGTTGCGTAGCAGGAGCATTAGTCAACCCAAAGGGCATAGACTTAAATTGAAAGGTCCCCCTAGAGGGAATATAGAAGGCAGTCTTACATCTGTCCTCTTTTTTAATCAAAATTTGCCAAAATGATTTGGAAAGGTCAATAGAGGATAGGTATTTAGCATCTCTGAGGTTGTCTAAGATTTCAGAGATGTAAGGTAAGCTATAGGCATCTTTTCTAGTAACAGAATTTAATTTACGGCTATCGAGACAGAATCGATATTCGCCATTCTTTTTAGGAGCAAGTAGGACAGGAGATGACCAAGGACTCTCACAAGATTCGACAACATCTTCCCTGAGCATTTCGTCAAGTTGTTCTGAAAGAATTTTTTGCTTCACAGGGGACATTCGATAGTAGCGTTGCCGAATTGGAGCGGCATCACCAGTGTCGATAGTGTGTGTTATCAAAGAGGTACGACCAAGACCACGATTTTCGTACGATATCTCTTCAAATTGGCGAATGATGTTATCTGCCGTGCCCTTTTGTTCTGCTGAGAGTTGAGCGTAGGATTGTAAATTTTTTTCGTCCAATTTTATGTTAGACACTTCGCTCTCCTCGGGCAATTTAAAGACCACACTATCCAAGTTTTTCGGAAACAATTCAAATTTCTTCCAAAAATCAATGCCTAGTATTAAGTTATTTTTAATTTGAGGAACAATGTAAGTTCGAATTATTTCAGTTTTATCGACAAAGTGAAAAGGAATGTCAATATACTGACAAGTAGATAACTTTTGACCACCAGCTGTAGAAAGGGTTAACAATTCACCATGTTGAACTTTCAGATCTTCGTGTAAATTAATAATGTTTTTGTGTGAATTGTTACCTAAAATAGAAATACAAGATCCAGAATCGAGCAACCCAATTTTTCTTGTGTTAGCGATAGTGACGTTAACATAGGGACGAGAGATGTTAGTTTTATTTTCCAGGATTGAAGAGACCGAGTAACAATTAAAGAATTTTTTCAAAAATTGCACCCAATTTTCCCGGTCAGTTTTGTCAGTGTAGTTGGTTTTACAAAACTGACCAGGCTTAGATGAGGCTCTCCAACCCTGGCCTACAAGTTTTTTGGACTAGAATTTAATTTGGACTTGCACGCTGGACAATCAACCGACCGAAAACCTAATTTACCACACCTGAAACACAAAATTGTTCGGGGCTCCTTACACTCCCGAAGATCGTGAGTGTTGGATCGGCATCTAGGACAGAACCTATTACCTAGGGAAGGATTAGGAGTAAGTTTCTTTGTAGTAGAGGGCTCCAATGCAACAGCAGAGACTTGTGGTTTTTTATTAAAATTTGTATATTTATAGCTAGACCCCACCTTAGGTTCTACAGGTTTATAGGCAAATTCTGGAGCAATAGTACGAGAAGTTATCACCGGAGGTTCATGGAAATGTTGTATTCTGGACTGAATAACCTCGTAAGATTTGCACGCCGATTTTAGAGTGTTGATGTCAACCACAGCAGTTGACGCAAGAGAAGAAGCATAGCAAGGCCTAATATTATGTAATAGGATTTCCAATTTATCAGCTTCATTTAGAGGTTTAGATAACCTAGCAAACATTCCATGCATTATAGATAGATAGATGGTTATACTCTCAGTAGCACCCTGAGTGCGAGATCGAATTTCCGCCATAAGACGGTAGTCATAATCATGGATGCTAAAGTCAGCTAAAAGTAGAGAGGTTAAATCTGACCAAGAGGAAATTCCATCCTTCACTGAGCGATACCAATGCAAGGCATCACCAGAAAAAATTTCAAAACAGTTAGATAATATTTTCTCGTAGGATATTGTTGGCACAACACTACGCCGGCCGTGATACCGGGCGGCGCCCATCACTAGGCGGCGCTTGCGCAGAGACACTCACCATTCGAACGGCAAGACAGACGCATCTACGTAATAACACTAATATTGTAACATGGTGTCGAATGTTACCTATTTTGATAATTCTGGAGAATACAGTCCGCATTTTATACCGAAGTTATCGCAGTTTTATTGTCCGACAACATCAAAGGATACTACATGGTCAACGAGCCTCCAAATTCGCCGTGACCGCCGAATTCAAAATTTGGAAAAATAACGGACGCAGCAACTGGACTTCAACGGGTCTTCATCGTCAATCCAGCCTGTTACCAGTAACTGGTCGTCGTTGTCGACATTGTGGGACACCTCGTCAGCTTTGTTTCATTACAGTTTGCCAAGCAACTTCAAGTGTCGTGGTCATCACTGCGCTGGGGCTTAGCGAACAGCACCTTATCGCAGCCACGGACATCGCAAACCAAGCAAACATCAAGAAAAGCCGTTCCATTGGCACAGCGGCTTATGCGTGAAGCGACTTACGTTCTGCCTGCTCATCATCGCCGGGACTTAGCGAACAGCATCCTAGGCGCAGCCAAGAACATCGCAATCAAGCCAGACGTACATCAAGACGATTGGATTGGCTCGCAGTCTTCAAAAAGCCGTGAGATCTTTCCAATTCCTATTTCATTCATACTAACTTTCACTTTTCATACCACATACTAACAGTCACCCTCATACCACTTTGTGTAGTTTAATATTATAGACCTTAGAATCACATCACATCACTGTAGTTATTAGCTAGATAAATCCGTAGTTACAGTAGTTTGTGTAGTTTAAATTGCTTATAGTTGTGAACGTTCTAGTGCAGTACAAATACTGTAGAATAAAAAAAAAAACTTGTTTTAACACCACTGATCTATTGCCAGTATCGATTCTCATACGTATTTCGTAATTTCACCTTCACAATTCATTAAAACCTATTTACACGTACAATAATAGTCTTCCTAATAAACAAACTAGCTTTGCATAATTATATAAAAACATTTGTAGGTAGGTTTACAATACAATATTCGCTACATACAAGATTCGCTAACGCCTGAGCAATTTTAATTAGCAGTAAATAGCAGCTGAATACTTTGCAATTGTTTTTATCAAGTAAATTTTTTTCATAGTAATTTCAGTTCATATATTAATTTAATCACCTTATTTGCCATCAGCATGTCGGAAGAAGCCAAAATGAAAGAGCTTGTCAAAAAGCGTGCATCACTTAAATGCAAACTCACTCAATTTGTATCTTATTTCACCCCAGCTAAAACTTGTAAACAATTGAGTGAGGACCAGCTTATGGAGCTTGAAATAAGAACTGAAAAGTTACATGCCTTATATGCCGAATTTGATGAATTACAGAGTAAGTTGGAGCTACTGTCTTCCAAGCCCGACGAGCAATACGCCGAACGCGCGCAGTTTGAGAGCCAGTACTACCGAGAGCTTGGAGCTGCACGCGCATTCGCGTCACAGCATCGCAGGCAACTTGCTGCTAACTCCACTTCTGAGGTATGCTCCAATGAACAGCTTACAGTGGTTACACATAAACAAAATAATGTCAGGCTTCCTAAGATTAATTTACCTCACTTTAGCGGTGGTTATCAGAATTGGATGGAATTTAAAGATATTTATGTTTCATTAATACACGAAGAGCAAAGCATAGATAATATAACTAAATTCCATTATTTACGTTCTACTCTACAGGGGAGTGCTGCTTTAGTAATAAGAAGCCTAGATTTTAAAGGCGATAATTACGAAAATGCATGGAAACTTCTATGCGAGCGGTACGACAATCAACAATTACTGGTTAACAACCACGTTCAGGCTTTGTTTAATGTCGAACCTGTTCAAAGGGAATGCAGTCATAGTCTGCGTCAGATTGTTGATGTCACTAATAAAAATCTCCGTGCATTGTCAACATTGAAACAACCCGTAGAGCATTGGGACACATTAATTATTTATTTAATGGCATTAAAATTAGATCCTATAACTAGCAGGCATTGGGAGGAGCATAGGAACTCTTTAACTGAACCTCCTTCATTAGATACATTTATAAAATTCATAACTAATCGTTGTAATCTTTTAGATACACTCGAGGAGGCAAAGGCATTAAGGAAAAAATCAGACCAACCTGTTACCAAACCTAAAGGTTTTATTTTAACATCAAGCAACGTATGTAATAACAAATTCAACATTTCATGCCCCCTTTGTAAACAGAGTCATTACATCTTTACCTGTGAACAATTTAGAGCTTTACCAGTTGATGCGCGTATCAGTAGGGCTAAGGAATATAAGGTCTGTTTAAACTGTCTTCGTCCAGGTCACTCCAGTGCAGTATGCAGGCTTAGTCATTGTAAATACTGTAAGCTAAAACACAACACCTTGCTGCATTCTAATGCCGATACACCTAGCGACCATCAGAAACATATTGCTCTGTCTGGTAATGGTTACGCATCCTCACCCAGTGTTGTCTTACTGTCCACAGCAATGGTGAGAGTCACTGATGCCAACGGGACCTCACACAACGCCAGGATTCTGCTCGACAATGGGAGCACTGTTAACTGTATTACCCAGGCCTTATGCAGTAAGCTAAATTTGCCAATACGCGACATAAATTCCAGCATTGCAGGCATTAATACACAAATATCTACAACCACACAATCATGTACTATTCATTTACAGTCACAGGATGGCTCTTATAACAAAGAAATTGATTGTTTTGTCTTACCAAAAATTACTTCTTCTGTCCCTCAAACATTTATAAATATAGATGACTTCAATTTCCCTTCAGGCATCACATTATCAGATAATTCCTTCCATATCCCTTCTTCAATTGAAATTCTGGCTGGTGCTGCTCTATTTTGGGACATAATAGGCCATCATCGCATACAATTGGGACCAAATAAGCCCACTTTATTCGAAACCAAACTTGGCTGGGTAGTGTCTGGTAGTTTACCTCAGCCAGACACTAAACCACTTTGTATGTGTGCTATGCCACAGGACAATCATTCACACACAGATCTTTCTCGCTTTTGGGAACTTGATTCCATACCTTCGAAATATAACCTTACTTCCGAAGAGCGACTTTGCGAACAAAACTTTATTTCAACCACTACACGCAATAGTGACGGGCGTTTCGTGGTCACTATTCCCTTAAAATAATCACCAGTACTGCTTAAGCCTTTTGTCAGGCATCGCGTTTCGGAGATACGGGAAGGTTTTAGTCATAGTGCCTGGCGCTATGTGCCTACCAAGGACAATCCTGCAGACATTATATCCCGAGGAGTTAGTGCAGATCTTATCGGACAATCATCATTATGGTGGTCAGGTCCGTCTTATCTACTGCTCGACTCTTCTCGTTGGCCTTCTATGCCAAACACAGATACAAAACAACTACCAGAATTACTTAAATCTAATACACATAATAAATCACTACACATTACAAATCAAAATCAAATCAAAAATTTACAAAATAATCCATTCGTAATTTTAATTAACAATTCATCAAATTATTCAAAATTAAAACGCATAATAGCATACGCATTTAGATTCATTCATAATTGTAAAGGTAAAACATCAGGCCAAAATACTACACTCACACAGTCTGAGTTATCTTACGCTTCAGATTTTATTATTCAAACTTCTCAAAGAGAGATGTTTCCCTTTGAGTATGAGTTACTTTCCTCTGGAAAGCCTTTACCTCGTAATAATCGCATTATTAAATTGTCACCTTTCCTAGATACCGACATAATAAGAGTAGGTGGGAGACTTGATAACTCATTTTACGATTACAACGTTAAACACCCTATTCTCCTATGTAGTAAACATCATGTCACCAAGCTACTATTTCAGTCTCTTCATTTAAGACTGTTACATGCTGGTCCGCAATTGTTATTGGCCACAATGAGACATAATTACTGGCCTTTAGGTGGTAGGAATCTTGCCAAACTTACCGTACGTAACTGTGTCAAATGTCGCAGATTCAAGGGCGAGACCATACAACCTATAATGGGTAATTTACCTAAGGAGAGGGTTCAGTTAGAGTTTCCTTTCTTGGAAACCGCAATTGATTATGCCGGACCAATTCTTATATCCGACCGAAAAGGTAGAGGCTCCAGATTAATCAAATCATACATTTGTGTCTTTGTTTGTTTAGCCACAAGGGCGGTTCACCTGGAGCTAGTCTCAGACTTAACTAAGGAGGCCTTTATTGCTGCTCTAAATCGCTTTATTGCTCGTTGTGGTAAACCTAAAACAATATTTTCAGACAACGGCACTACATTCATTGGCACATGTAACGAGTTAGCTAACTTTTTAAAACAAGATTTTACGTCTGACATGGAAAATGCAGGTATTCAATTTTCATTTATTCCGGCATATTCTCCCCACTTCGGTGGCTTATGGGAGTCTGCCGTCAAATCAACAAAGCACCATTTGAGGCGCATATTAGGCTTCACACATCTCACATATGAAGAGATGTCTTCTTGCTTCATTTCGGTCGAATCAATATTAAACTCACGTCCTCTTACTCCACTATCCACTGATCCTTCTGATCTTTACCCTCTCACTCCAGCTCATTTTTTAATTGGAAGATCTTTAACGTCTTTGCCGCATCCACAAATCTTCAATGAAAACATCACCAACATTCGTCGATTCCAGCGCATCGAATACCTGAAGCAACATTTCTGGAACAGATTCTCTAACGAATACGTATTTTATCTTCAGCAGAGAACCAAATGGAGTGCTTCGGAAGGGAAGTTAGAAGAAGGAGCTCTGGTAGTCCTGAAGGAGCAGAATACACCTCCTCTTATGTGGTCTCTCGGTCGAATCATACGTCTTATACCGGGCAAGGATGGTGTAAGCCGCGTTGCGGATATCAAGACCAAGAAGGGTATCGTACGCCGCGCTTATAACACTATTTGTCCTCTTCCAGTGTAACGTGAATCTTGAAGACCACAGTCTTCAACGCGGGGAACATGTTGGCACAACACTACGCCGGCCGTGACACCGGGCGGCGCCCATCACTAGGCGGCGCCCATCTCTAGGCGGCGCTTGCGTATAGACGCTCACCATTCGAACGGCAAGACAGACGCATCTACGTAATAACACTAATATTGTAACACGGTGTCGACCGTTACCTATTTTGATATTTCTGGAGAATACAGTCCGCATTTTATACCGAAGTTATCGCAGTTTTATTGTCCGAGAACAACTAAGGATACTACGTGCCACTACAGATATATTTCTAGATGATACAAACTCCTCAACTTGCTGGATAAAAGACCTAACACAAGTTTTACCACTAAATTTAATTTTACTCAAATCAGAACTTATACTGCGTTCACATGTTACTGAGATTACAGGCTGGATAGTAGAAGATGTGCTTGGGGACACAGCCTTATCAAATTTGTTTTTAAACCCTTTTATGTCTTTATATTGTGCATTGAAATCATTTTTAGTATCAGTTAAATCATCAACATTGCTCAATGACGTTGAATCTATCCTACCAAGTCTATGATAGACGTGGTGTAACAAGCTTTCAGTACGCAAGTAAAGGTTAGTATCAAAATTATCCTTTAGTAGAAGCAGGTTCTCGCTTGATCTATAAAGCGTATCCCGGACACCTTTTAGATCATCCTCCGGTTCCAAGTGAGAAGCAGAGATGGGGGCGGAAAGAAGTTCCTTCCCAATGTCAGATATTTGCTTTCTAAGAGAAATTACCGTAGCAGCTGGTTCTAGACCACGCAACCCGATTTCATACGATAATTCTGCTTTAGGCAAGGAATAAAAATTAATGGGGTAGGCCATATTAACTAAAAAGGTGAGTCTAGCTTCCTAAGTTAAAGAAAAAAATCAAGTGCACAAAAAAAAATAGGTGTATGTGGGTGCCGTAGAAATTGGGGGCCAAAATATGATTATAGGTAAGGTGGTTGTAAGTTAAAGAAATTTAAGCAAAAGCAAAATAAATTTAATTTAAAGTTTAAAAAGAAAGTGAGCTTAATTTAAAAATTTTATGTTAAAAAAAACAATGATGAGAAATTTTAAAAATACCAAAACTGTTGCAGCCAAAATAAAAAAAATGTAGAGTGCTCAGCTGAAGTAAAGCAAGTATAGTTTTAAAAAAAAATTTTGGCCGCAGATGGGTGGAGCGAGCAGAGGTGTTAAGCGCTCCTGGTGCTAGCGGACTCGGGTATCCTAGCTACAATAAAAGAATTACTGTAACTAGTATAGGTGGTATCCCACCGAGGCGTACTGCGCACAAAGTACTACCACCTAGAGGGTACCCACATACACATAGAAAAACAAAAAAATAAAATAAAAAATAATAAAAGAAGAACACAATCTGACCACTTTAACCGCTAGTTAGGGCGCCACTGTAGCCTTTAGCGCTACAGGTTAAGAAAAGAAACAAAGAGTTAAAGATAAAAGAGATATATATATTTAGAATGAAAGACAAGATCTCAAGGGTCGCGGGCTCAAGCAGTCAGATCGTGTGGTACGATGCACCTGGCAGTAGTAGGCCAAGCGAGTCGGTGGTCTCCCGGCAGCAGGCGGGGAGACGGTTATGTAGGGCTGCAGGCTTGGACGGCTGGTAGCACAAAGGCCGACCAAGACCCGATGTGTAGCGGCACTCAGGACGGGTAGCTGGCACCAATCCTGGTACAAGGACCCCAATTCTGGGGAAGTTGAAGAGCAAAAAAGGGAGACCGAAGCCCTAGCCCGGCCTTTTATAGTTACGGTCGATGACCGGAAATATGTTTTTTTGCACTAGTGACATTACGTCCAGTAACGTCACTAGTCTATAATTATAAGAAGTCATTGAGTAGTGTTTATTGACTACAAAAAAACTTTAAGCACCTAAAAATAGATTAAGGGTGTCTTTGAGTATATAACTATGTATAGAATTAAGATAAATGATTTTACGTGATCTAATTTATAAAGATAACTAATCACGAACTATCAAGTTTTTACGTTTGCAACTATCGATTTTTGAACGAAATACAGCTGTCAGATGACAGTTCAGTGACATTTTGCTACTGTCACAAATGTCAACACAATGTTTTTCTGCAACCAAAACAAATGTTTTAATTGTTAAATTAGTGAAGATTTCATAAATAACTGTAAGTATTAGTGGTAGAAAAACAAGGTGTTACACCGTAAGTTTGAATTTTAGATCCGTTTGCTGCCACTAAATCGTACGGCTGCGGCTGTCTTTTCAGCTTGCTAACACTAATAACTGGTACGCAGCTTACGTCTGAACCAGTATCCACCAGAAATTTCCTGTTAGTATACCGGTCAGTTACGAAAAGACGGCGACTTGTGGCTGAGCGTTGGGCAGTCGCCAAAACCGGACGCTCTATAGGTTTTCCGACGACTGGTTGCAGCCACCAGCCGCTGAAGGTGGAGGGCCGGACTATTTGCACGGTTGGACGCACTTCTTTGCTTTCATTCCGAATCGGTCATGGTAATAGCATAACTCGCTGTTGCGCGAACGTGATCGGTTCCTAAATTTACCTAGTCTACGTTCTCGCGAGCAGCCCCGTTGGTCAACACCTCGGTTGGCTAAAGAAGCCACTACGCGAGTAAGTTCCTCTATTTTGTGGTTCAGCTCTGCAATCTGCGGATCGTTGGTAGAGGTAGATGGTAGCGAGGTTGACGCGCAAGCCATGTGTTGAGATGGCTGAGCATTGATTTCCATCAACTGGTCAGCCAACTCGCTAAGTTCGGGCAAGTCCTGAAGACGCTGCGCCGTGAGCACGGTTCGAAGATATCTGGGGAGTCTGCTCATCCAGATGGTCTTCAAAACATCCTCAGGGAATGTAGTACCTGCTAGGGACCTAAGGTACCGCAAGAAAGACGATGGCTTGCGGTCGCCGATCTGCTCCTTCTCTAGGAGACACCTAATTTTCTCCTCATGGGAGACCAAAAACCTGCGTATGATAGCGTCTCGCAAGGTGTTATAGGGATCCTTTGCTGGGGGAGACAGGATAATATCCTCAACCTCTCTCGTACAGTTCGTATCTAAATGAGCCACTGCGTAATGGAATTTCGTTATCTGGTTCACCAACCCGTTGATGCTGGATTGGGCCTCCAGGCTAGCGAACCATAATGCTGGACGGTCCTTGCAGAAGGGCGGGGTACGGATGGACACATGATTTACGACTACCTTTTCGCCTGCAGCCTCGCCATAGTCGCTTTCGCTTTCCGCCATATCAATGGTGGTACGGATGGCGCGGAACCCTAAATTTAATGAAATTTGTTTCTACGTGGGTTGGTGGTGGAACGACCGAGACCTTTACATAAATTATTTAAATATTTAATTTGTGTAAAAAAAACCTTAAAATATTTCACCAAATGTCAAACAAAAGCGATCGCCGAAAATTCGCAGGCAGGAACCACGACGAAAACGGCGAAAAACGAGCTGATTGCTCGTCGAATTCCAGTATGTCGCTCCACGACGAATGTTTTCGTTATTTAAATATCAATATTTAGATAAAATAAAATTCCGTTGTCGTATAATGGCCGACGTTAGTCCGACGTAAATTCCGTGAAATAAAACGAACACCGTTTCTTTTCTAATTTTTCTTTGCTTTATTGATAGGTACTGTGTTGGTTACCTTATTATCCTATTGTTGGATATGTGCTTAACGTCTTACTTTTGCGTGTAGTCCTCTAGTTACCAGGTCATAAATGAACTTCGGCGTCACCATTAAAGGTGCATTGACCTTTCGTTATTTATCTGCAAATGATTAAGACGGTCGAGGTTTCGAGACATTTATTCACCTGCAAAGCACTGGTGTGTCGTTTACATTACGACTAGTGATTCCACGATCACTATAAATATGTTATAAAATACAGTGACGGTTTTGTCTATAATATGCACGACTGTTCTCCACTAAATATATACAAGGAATGTTTTTCACTCATGACACTACTAAATAATAACAACGAATGTGTCAGACAGCACGTTCTAAACCGAGCTGTTCGCCATTTAAAACACATAGAAAATACGTTCACACGTTTCCAAGTGGCAAAGAGGTTCTAGTCGCCACAACAGTGTGCGGGCTAGCCTAAGAATAATACTCGTACTCGTTTTCTTTCACATCAAACCAGTCAGTCATTTTCCAGAGTGCGTCATGCGGCCGGAAATATTATTTCGCCATTCGACCTTTTTGTGCACCCCTATTTATTAATTTTTTGTCTCACTATGCAAATTTTTTAACTTTTGTTCTTTATCTTTGTCATCTTAAGTCATCCCTTTGCGAAGCCGGTTGGGTGATTCGTTTCGACTAATGCACGAAAATGCACGTCCACACACAGTCTTACACTTACTCTTGCCGATGCTATTTTTCTTAATTTTTACAAAATATATATTCCTAAGTATATATTTTGAATAAACAAATACAGGAAAACATACACAGTTAAACATAGGAATTAAAGTAAAAGTTAGTCTGGAAGACTAGATTTGGTAAATAATAAAATGATAAATGAAATGTTAAAAATGTACTCGATCTCTACACAATTTTGATGTCTTTATAGTTCGTTAATTATTGTACTTTTCAGAATGGTCCGTATCGAGACATATACATAAATTGCCCAGACGGAAGTTTGATACTACATACTCGTATATCTAATTTAAACTGAAACAGCGGGATTTACGATAAAGTTAACACACTTGTATGTAGTAACTAACTACTATTAGTTATAGTATCTGAGTAAAACACTGAAGTACTTGGCACTTCTTTACTCGACCGCGGGTAGATAGAATCCCCAGAATATTTTTTTTTGTACTGTTGGCCGCAGATGGCCATGACAGCTTCACCGGACAAGAGGGCGAGCGCTTAAAGCGACCCAGAATTCCAGCCAGAAGGGACTCCAGAATTCAGAATCGCATTGTATATACAATGCGATTCCGCCTTAAATACTAACACACATTTCCCCCACCACATTGAATGTCATTGCAAAAAACCAATTCATAACACATACAAATATTACCTTCAAGCTTGTTTTTTTTCAAATACATCCCAAATTATGATGTTTGTAGCATGTATGAAGTTGTCCATACTAATTATAGAATCCGGCATATAAATCAGTAAGAATGTTGAGTTGCATACGCTCAAAGTGTTCACAATTTTAAAACCTTGCCACAGAACTTTAAAATTGTGATCTTAAAAATAGATTTACAATCACTCTTACACTACTTATTCGCCCAAGGCGCAATAACCTACGAAAGTAATTCAGATTGTTAAAAATTTGTAATCACGCTTCCAGAACGAATTTATATATAATTTTTATTATTTAAGTTATACTTATTAGCTATACCCCGTTTTACTATCTTCTTTCTAGGCGTAGCCTGTATCGTGGGGATCAGAAATTCGGTCTATAACAGCTGATTCAATACCGTGCACAATTTTTATTCTTAGTAATACATAATGCAGTTTACTTAACCAAACATTATATTAATAACATATTATGTGGAAAAGACGGACGGGCGTTGATGGGAACAGAGTGAGTTGAGGTTATAAAATAGTTTTTAAGTATTGTTCAGTTTCGAGTTAGTTTAATGAGATACGAAAAAAATAATGCTCTTTGTTTCAATTACGGTGTTATTTTTTATTTTAAATTTTTTCAATATTTGGTTAAAGCTAAAATATATACATTTGCGAAAACGTTTAACAAAACAAGTCCTCATAACGGGGATACGATACGATACCTAATAACGGGACAACCCCTATTCCCATAAGCTCTATTTATCGTAGCAACATGGGGACAGACACTGTATCGAATGCTTATGCAAGATCCAAAAACACACCGACACAGGATCTACCATCATCCAAATGCGAAGAGATAATGTCAGTTAGATGTCCTGCAGTTTCTTCAGTAGATCTATTCTTGCTGAAACCATATTGCATATCCGTAATAAGAATGTGTGATTCTAAGAAATTTACAAGTCTTTTATTCACTACTTTCTTAAGTATTTCAGAAAAGAAAAGGTATATAAAAGAGCAATTGGACGGTAGTGTTCAGTGGTGTTATTCTCTTTTCCTTTATGTATGGGGACTATAGCAGCTGTTTTCTATCCTAAAATTTATAAGGCAGAGACACCATATTTATAACTTTTTTATTGCAAAACTTATTTGCAAAAACAAACGCGAAACAATTGATTGTAATTATTTGCTACTAAATTCAAAAACGACCATTATTTTACATTTCCAGTTTTTTATACAATAATTAAAAATAAATAAAAATGTTTTATATATTACTAGCTGTCACTGCGCGCGTTGCTACGCTACTTACTAAAATAAATTTGAAGGAAAAACATTACACAAATATTGAATTTATTTCGAGTCATTTTAGTGATTTTGTTCATGTCGAAAAATTTGTGACATTGCAGCGTTTCATTTCATTTCGATATTTATTGAAGTGCTGTGGGGTGGGATACACAATATTTCTCGTTTTTCCATCTGGTGCGTAAACGATTAAATCAGAAGCTTTTCCGACGCGTGAGCAGGCCACATAGAGCTGCCCATGTGAGAAGCATGGATTCTCCAAATTTAATCTACACACTTGCAACGATTGTCCTTGTGCTTTGTTGATATTCATTGCGAAAGCGAGTCGCACCGGGAACTGAAAACGTTTGAATACGAATGGCATATCTGTCGGGATCATTGGGATACGTGGCAACAGTACGTCTTCACCTTTGAATGTTCCAATCAAAATTAATGCCTCGATAACATTGTTCATCATTTTCTTGACTAAGAGTCTGGTTCCGTTGCAAAGCCGTGGTTGATTTATTGTTTCGAAGAAGAATGATGGCTACGCCAATTTTCAACTTAAGAACGTGCGGTGGCATGTCTGACAAATCAAGCGAATTCAAGAATTCAGTTGGATACTTGACAACTTCGTCTTGATTCACCACAGTATCGATGGACTTATATGTTATCGTTTCGCTGGGTATTCCATTCTGAATAGTGAAGTTGATGATATTGACATCGATGTTTTTGGCCGCTAATATAGCACGCGTATTGAACCACTGATGATTTCTGTAGTTCTGTGCAATGTTTGGGAAAACTTTTTGCACCAATTTGTCTATGCTTTTTGTGATTTTACAGAAGTTTGCTGGCAAGGTGATACATTGCGTAGATTCATCAATTCGAATTTTCCCGTTTCCAATATCCATTAATTCTTTTGCAAAAATTTCAGCCGATGCATCTCGTTGTAGTTGTACACGCATCAATGACCAGGATGTTGAACTGTTAAACCAACACGTCCGCCAAATGTTTTGGTTTTATACTATATAGAAATATTGCATACTTCTCAAGGATCTCATAGGGGATACTCCTTCACCCATACTGAAAAACGTTAATAATTATTGTTTATAATGCATGCTGATTTGAGTAATTTTATCATGCGTAACGATAACTTATTTTCATGATCTAATTTACGATATTTCAAACAAAAAGAAACTATTTTTTTTATTTAGAACGACTGTTTTACCACTTTTGACAATTTATCATTAAGAGATTTGCAATACTAAAGGTTATTAGTAACTTGTTATAAATCAACATCAATTTTAAATTATACAGATTATCGTGTATATCTTCACACAAAATATCATCGATATGGATTACGTACGTAGTACTTTTTAAAAACACTTTTTTTCCTTTACACATAAACAATTCACTCACACATAGGTTTTTCTTTTTCGGTTTCATTTTTTATCGGACTATGTCGATCTTCTATATATAATATCTTTGTTTGGGTCAAAATATGGTATCTTTGATCACAGGAAAACGTTGAATTATGGAGCTGAGCTGTTGCGGGTCAAAATTAGTGGCTTGTGATGGTTCAACTATTGATATCAAATCAAAAAGGGGATTTGAGAAATCAAATCTTTTTTTATCTGTGTTATCATCTCAATGTAAAAATTTAGACAATCCATTATAAACCTGTCAACTTCGGATTGCTGTGGTGGATTCGGCAGTTTTTTTAGTTCTGATAGGTGGTTTTGAGCCCGCTCACCGATGTAAATTTTATCCAGAGGCTTATATTTTCTTGGATTGTTATGTTCGATTTTTAGAGCCTCGGTGTTCTTGCAGTAACTGAATTCTATATAATTAATGGACAGGGTTTTTATAAGTTTTTGAACTTCAGGCTTCAATTTATGAAGGAGTGGGGTCTCTGATTGAAAAAGAATGTTAAAATAATTTAGTAAATCCAGCGCATATGACATAAACTCTAGATAGAGTTTAGTAAAGTCGTTATTTAGTGTAGCATGAATGCCGTCGTTAGTACGCGATGGATCATCGAAGCATAGCTGTCTAAAATAAGCTTCAAGTGGTAACCACTGTTCCAGCACGCGATCCACGCATTTTTTTAACGACAGCCACCTTTTGGCCCCTGGCAGCAATATTTTGTGTACTTCAACTTGAAAAAAATTCTGCATTTTAAGTAATTTTTGATGCCTGCAGAAACTACGGCTAAAATGGGCCCCAATGTTCCTTAAAATATCCTCAGTCGACCTGGAAAGCTTTGTGCATGCATTTGAGGTTGCCAAATGAATCATATGGCAACTGCATTTAATGCATGCTATGCTCGGCAATTGCTCTTTTAATTTGGAAGACACAGAATTGTGTTTGTTGTATCGGATGAAAATCCCACTAAATTTGATAAAGGAATATCTTTCTTTTTTAAATTATTTATTAAAGCAGTAACCAAATCTTCCCCTGTCCCTGATGACATTTCGAACATGTCAAAAAACCTTGTTTTAACAGTATCTGCTTCATCTATGAATATAACAGTAACAGCGCATTGTTTAACAGTCCCTTGGTCTGTTGTCTCGTCCAGTCCCTTGGTCTGTTGTCTCGTTCATTATTACGGAAAAATAATTGTCAGATACTTCAAGGTATTCGCATACTTTATTCGTAAAATGAGAACCCAGAACTTGATTGATCATTTGCTGTGACTTTTGTTCGGCCCACTGCCATGTTCTTTGCAATTTTGGAATCTGGACATATATTTGAAATCAACGGGGCCAAGGTATCAATCAAACTCAGTGGCAAGTTGTTGGTGGCTAGAACGGCGGCGAGTTTTAGTTCGGCTCTTCTAACCATACGTGTTTCGTCTGACGGCTGTAATAACTCTTTTACTGATACTGAAGTACGTATAGCAGATAACAAAGAAATGTGTTTTTCAGGTTTTGAGTGACGAAGCAAGTGAGTTTTATGGTTCTGAAATAGTTATATTACAAAATTTACATTTAGCTGACAAAATATTTTTGGTTGAATCCGCCGTCAGCCAATCTTTGAATTCGTTAACCTTTAACCATCTATCGTTAAAGGGATATGATTTCTTATTAGGCGGGTTCTCAGAATTAATCGATGTAGATGAGATGCGCAAACGATGTAGAATATCTTCACTCATGTAGTCCTCGTATTTTGCCCAAAGATCTTTACGATTAGATGGGAAGCAGGTTGTCAATATTATGGCAAATAACGTGCGTATTTGCTGTGGCCGAGCAGTATTCGATGCATCAGCGAGTGCAGTATCCCAATGTGCATAATTCTCAAGAAGATTTAATTTCTGGTAAACATGGCGATAAGTGGCGCACAGCTGATGGTTGACTATTCTTAAATCTTGGAATGTTCTTAAATGTCGGTCCACGTACATTGATTAACAGCAATCGCAGATAGAGGCATTCTGTATTGTTCGGGTGAACAGTGTACAGACGACCCAATGCGTCACTGGAATACAAATTGGGATGTCCTTGAACTGCTTTACCTTGTTTGCGACGTTGAAACTTTTTAGCCGATGCATTCCATGTGTAGAGTTTCGGTACCTCAGAATAAAATAGAGTCTTTGCAAAAAGATTTGACTGTGGAACCAATGCACGTACATTATCTGCTGTGAAGTGCACGCGCTGTCCATTCTCGAGATGCACCGCCAAGTGTACTACTGTTGGATGTCGTTCATGGATTGGAAATGATAAGATGCGCCTTACTGCGTCATTGTTGCTAATGTAGCGTCCAAGTTGGTATTGGTGGATTTGATCGAGCGGTGCGGTCACATTCCCTACTCCGAAGACTACCATGTCGCTTCCTTTGTTGACATAATATTTGCAAATGTATTTGATCAACTTCACTGAATTGCAATACTCAACATTAATGTGTGCTTTGAAAGTCTTTGCGAGCAACGGTGAATATGACACAACCCAACGATTATCGACTTCGACATGAACTTTTTGTACTTTCAGAAAGATGGATTTGCCGCCATCCTCAACTGATCGTCGACGATATAATGGGTATCCGTTATTGCCAGTGATGGTGTATCAGAAACCAAGTTACTTGGGTATCGTTTCGTGCATTTCCCATCAGAAATGCATGGTAAATTGTTGTTGAATGCGCCACATGGACCATTAATCATATTTTTGGTAGTGACGTCGAATAAGTCTGAATCAATGTCCTTATCTGGTATTTCTGCTGAGATGATTTGGTCAATTTGATTTGGCTTAATTTTGTTGATTAACCAAACCAAAATATGTGCATGTGGAAATCCTCTTTTCTGCCAATGGAATATATCTCTCCAAAAACGTGATGCTTGATAATAATATCCATCAAAGATTTCAATTTTTGTTTAAATACGCGTGCGGTAATGTCATGACGGTCCGAAGATGATCTTCTTGCGTTATTCTGCCGTCCTGTTCTGATAGCTGATCAGAACAGGCCCCTCGCCCCTTCTATCCAGCTGTCTTGCAACATCTTAAGAAGATTTCTTCATGATGCTGTAGGTCTGTGGATTTCTCATTTTGATGTTGAAATGATATCCATCTTCTCTTCGCCAAAACAGAATCGGATACTGCAAATCCGTCGTATCATGACTCGCTGAACGTCACCACTTCTGCGATGAAGAATTATGTCGCGCGATTCGAATTCTTCGCCAACTATCACGATCGCCACTTCATCGATTGTTACTTCATCGATTGTTAGTACATTGAACTGTCTTTCGTGCTCGCCAACGGGTCTTTTGTCTGCTCGAATTACAACTGCGTAGTTATCGGCTGGCATTCTTTGAATAGCGGTTTTAAACAACTGAACTAATTCATTGTGTTGATCGAAAAGGGCTTGTAACGCAGCCACGATTTCTCGTGTAGTGGCCGCATTGTAATGACATCGTTGTTCAGTTCGTTCATCATTGTTTGCCAAGAAATAAATTTGAAGAAACTTGTGATCCCCGTCCGGCAATGGTAGAAGCGATCCGGCACGATGATAAATTTGCCCTTGGACTCTGGCATGTTGGCATGTAATTTTCGTGCACGATGTCCGTTGTACTGAACGGTGTCATTTGAAAACATGAATTGTATTTACGGATGTTTTCTAATCACGTGTAACACCTGATAGCAATGTTGATAGTGGTTCGAGTGGTGGATGTAATTCTGGAATTTAACTTTTCTCTAACAAACTCTATATTGAACTAGTATTCTCTTTGTGTATAGAGTAAACTGATGCAAAATAAGATGCAGACATATTACTGACAACCATACCATCTCCATTGCTCTTAATTCCATCAGACAATACCTAACGATGGAAACGAGATTAAATAAAATACCAGAAGCTCTTACAATTGCTTGAAATGTTATTTTCAATGCTCTTTATATAGTTCTTGTAACATTGATTGCATAATCTTTTGCGAACCGCGTATGTTAGTTTTAGTCATAGAAGAGTATATTACTTAGGTTTTAGTTGTATTTAATCTAAAGGGTTTTTATAAATTTTATACCGATGTCTTATCTTCTCTTTCTTACGAAACATCCTGATTAAAGCACGAATTAACGAAATAGGATATTTTGAACTTCTAACCTTACAGAAATTTGTACCGCTGACAGTACAAATTTCTGTATGGTGTCGTTTAAAATATCATAAATCATTTTAATCATATCGTTAACTTCTTTATTGCTAATAGTGACTGCCAATCAGTTTTATCTATTTGTTTGACAATAGCGTCATAATTGGCTTTCTAATGGGAAGGAGGGTGGGAAGGATCTTTTCAACCCATCTATTCGAAAAGGACGACTTGCTTCGCCTTTAAGTGCACCCAAAGGTGGTTTTTTCTATAAGAAACTGTTAGCAGGCAATAATGAGTTTTTAATACTCTATATAAGTGCGCCGCAATAATCTCTGCCGCGCACTTTTTGAATTTGGAACATCTTAGTGTTCAGCGCCAAAGAAATCGAACGCAAATATTGTTTGAAGTTTGAATAAAGAATTAAAGTTGTGATCCGGTGGTAGTTTTAAAAAAAATACAATATGTAAGTGCCCTCGTGAGGCCTATGCATAATAAAGATATTTTGATTTTGATTTTGAAAGACTGACTAGTATAAGCCCATAGGCGCGCCGCCGGCTGAATAAAAAAAATAAAAAAAAACAAATTAAAAATGCGCAAATTATAGTCCGCGTTTTCGTCAATTTTCACGGATTGTTAGAAATTCATGGTTTTGTTTTGAAAAATGAGTTCTTCAAGTGACAGTGAAAGTATTGAATTAACTCCTGAAAGTATTAAAACTGACGCAAGAAATGTGATGGATAATCTATTACCTGCGAAATCCCGGGAGAAATATATGAAAGCCTATGGTAATTATATATATATAATAATTGAATGGAGAAATGCAAGAGGCGCCAAGAATTTTTCAGTATCTGTGTTTTTGGCCTACTTCCAGTACTTAGCCAAAACTAAGCAACCTTCCACTCTTTGGAGTTCCTACTCAATGCTAAAATCAGTCAGTTCTAATAACGACGTAAAACTGGACACATGTTCGAAACTAATAGCGTATCTAAAGAGGATGTCTGATGGATTTAAACATAAAAAATCCTAAGTGTTCTCAGTAAAAACGTGGAGTGGAGTGGACTTTCCTTAATGAGGCACCCGACAAAGTCTATCTTGCCGTAAAAGTAAGTACTTAACTATGTATATGGTGGATTAGTAATGTATAAACATAGTGTTTTAAAATGCGCATTTTATTGTTACAGGTGGCTTTAATTTTCGGAGTACATGGAGCTTGTCGTGGCAATGAACTTTTAAAAATAACTGTTCATGATGTCGAAAATCACTCGGATGATGTACTGTTAGTAAAGCTGACTGACAGACACAAAAACAAAAATTGACCGATCCTTTTTATCGGAGGAGAATACAAAACTATTGTACAGAAATACCTGGACCTGCGTCCTGCTGATATGAAGACCAATCGGTTTTTCATCCGTTATTAAAATGGCAAATGCTTCAAACAAAATATGAGAAAAAAATAACTTCTAACATGCCACAAGAAATCGCTACTTATTTGAAGTTACCAGATATCAGATAATAATAGATAAGCTGTATAATAGATAGTGATACATGCATAATATAGTAGAGAAACACTGATAATTTTAGAGGCTTCTAATGTGATGTCGTAAATAAACACAATTTTTCTAAAAACGCAGGCTGACATTTCTAAAAACGAAAAAAAAACGCACGCTGAACCCTACGAGATAGATCAAAATAATGTACTACAGTGTTGGACACCTGACCAAGGTCTACAAAAAAGTCCGCGATGGTATAATTATGTTTATCTCTTAGTGGTTGGCCACAGTGAACGCGCGGTGACTTGAGCCTAGCGCGGGTGCGGCGGCGGGCGAGCAGGGTGGCCACAGTGACGCGCGGGCTGTTGTGGCGATAACACTTTATAAAGGAGCCAGAAATTATACACTTGACTTGAATCACAGTACTTTTAATTATACGTATTACAATAATTTCACCGTTCTAATTATGATATATTAATGCCAAGCCTATCCACGAGCACCGCTTTTTATACCACCGGCTTTGCGCTCCCACCACACCTCTCCTCTCCTCTCCACTCAGCTCGCTCCCCACTCGGCTCGCTCCCCACTCCAACCTCTGACACCTCTCCTCCTTACAGTCGGCCATCCGGCACCGCAATTGGTGCACAAAAAATACACAATTAGCTCTCCAATAGATCAATTAAGTCATCCCTAGTCACAATTTCCTCATCACTACTAGTCTCACTACAAGAGGGGACACTGCGGTAAGCTTAGCCTTAATGAATCTCCAGCAACTATGCCTGTAAACTTTTTATATCCCCGCATGCCTTTTATACTCCTTATTTCATACCTCCCATTATTGAGTACTTTTACAATTATATAGGGCCCTGAATACAAGTCTCTTAACTTAGTGTTAACATTCTTGACTTCTCCCCCTGTGGCAGATTGTTTCCATAAAACTAAATCACCCCTACTAAAATGTCTTTCAGGCTTATGTCTTTTATCATAATTTTGCTTCATAATTTCTGCCTTTCTGCGAGACCTATCAGATGCAATTGTACGCTTTTCTACTACATGTGTAATATCTGTACTACCTTCAAGGTTTGGGAGTAGCCTACCCCTGTGACTAAACATGAGCTCATAGGGATGAAAACCTACAGTTTCATTTACTGTATTATTAATACCCCAGACCACATCTGGTAAGCACTCTGTCCACATATTTGGATCAATATTACGTGTACGCATTGCATCTAGTAAAGTTCGGTTGCTACGTTCGACTTGACCATTTGCTCTTGGACATGCAATTGCATTTAAGGTATGGTGAATTTGATGTTTACGAGTAAACTCTTTGAATATTCTACTAGTAAAAGCTAAATTCCTATCAGACACTATTCTATTCGGGTAACCAAATAAACTAAATATGTCTCTCAAAACTTCTAAAGTCTCAATAGAATTAATAGTTTTAGTGGGCCTAGCGATTACAAATTTAGAAAACGCGTCTACTAACACAAGTATGTACTGGTGACCCTTTTTAGTTCTACTAAATGGTCCTAAGTGATCTATATGCACCATGTTCATAGGTAAGTTTGGTTTTGGAATAGGATGAAGCTCACCGGAGGGTTTCCCATACTCCCCTTTACCATACGCACATTCTAGACAAGAACTGACATATTTCTTTATAAAACGAGTCATTTTCGGAAACCAATAATCAGATTTAATTACCTCATCGCAGCGCTTTAAGCCTATATGACCTATTTGATCATGAAATTTTTGCATTAATTTCCAACGAGCAAACGATGGCACAACTAATTTATCACCGCGTAAAGTTTTCCTATAAAGTCTATTATTTTTAATCACATAATTATTAGATATATCACTACACGCATTACCACTTAACAATTGATTTATAATATTTTTTAGTTTATCGTCCTGAATTTGAACTGTCATAAACCAGTCGTCACTAGAAATTCTATTGACATTGACAGTTTCGATAATGTTTTTTGACATTTCGTCGGAGGTGAGAGTACCTTCACCAGAGAGAAAATTCGAATTTCGGCTCAATGCATCGACGTGCTTCATTTTATGTCCAGCTCGATATATATATATATATATAATTATATATATATATATATATATAATTGATTCATAGAATCACGTATGTGCAATTTTGTATAGCAACTGCAACCTTCTTCTGAAAGGTAATCTCTGTATTCTCTCCCCGTGAGAGTACGTGATAGTTGCAATGCAGTGCAACAAATCTAGTGACAGAATAACAGAGTGACCGCACTATACAACTACAGGAACTAGCGTTCCGCACGAGATCTAATAACTGAATGTCCCTTGCACTGCCAGAGCAGTGACTTATATACGCGTTCGGTGCGTTCGGTCATTCTACCATTCTACCGTACATTTTTTTATATTTATAACTTTTCCGGAGTATCTAACAATATATATATATATATATATATATAATTGATTCATAGAATCACGTATGTGCAATTTTGTATAGCAACTGCAACCTTCTTCTGAAAGGTAATCTCTGTATTCTCTCCCCGTGAGAGTACGTGATAGTCAGAACAAACTCCCAGAAAAAGGTTATTAATAAGACGATGTGCCAGCACACACACACTGTTAATGTCTTAATATCTCTGCTGAATTTAACAGAAAAACAGGCTCTCTCGAAGAGCAATATGCACTTACCACTCCTGCAGGGAACTGTTACTTATTAGGGTACCCTGCGGGTACGTAATAATTGCTAAAAACGCCCTGTCAATGGCACTTTATGCTTATAATAATACAGTGTGAGTGTACGTGGAATAAAATCTTCTTTTACGTTAATCGGCATTTTAATACCCACCCGCAGAGTTGTTATTTTTGCAAATGACGTCATATTACTGCATGCATACAAACTGCATCAAAATATTATTTTTAACTAGAAGTGGAGTTGGCTGGTATGTGAATTAAGGTATCGATATATTTCTGTGGGAGTATCAAGAAAAGTTGTTGGGTAGGTATTTACTTTGTTGCTTCATTACTCTATAGCAATCGACTGTAGGCGACGTGAAAATTGTTGCATATTTAGCACACTGACTTTTATGTTTATTTAGATAACTGTTTGGAATAAAATGGAACATAAGAAAACGTCATCGGCGGGGTATGATATGTTAATTACAACATGAATGATTACTTTTAAATAAAATAATATGATATAGCTTTTTGAGAACATTTTTCGTTCATTAAAATTGTCTTATGCCTACTATAGGCACACTCCTCGATGATTATTTATTACAGTTTGCGTTACCAGTAATATCACAAACTAATCGTTCCTTAGCAGCACTAGTTAACGTTATGTATTCAGCCGCTATCGTAGGTTGCTTCTTACACTCCAAACTAACAGGTTTGTCTGATAATAGCATAAAACTGTAACCTGTATAAGAACGTTTGTCGATTATGCACTATATCTACCTACATATTATATAAAGGTTTATCCGTCTTTCTGTAAATAATAGAATAATCCATAGCACCTTTTAAATACTGTAAAACCCTTTTAGCCGCCAACGAATGACCAACTTTTATCGTAACTATCGATATATTGTTTTTTTAAGCAAACAAATTTTGTCTTCTGTCCCTTGCCCAAAAGATCCTTCAGGCTGCTGCATACAAACCTCTTCCAGAATACCATTTAAAAAAAAGCTGTGTTTATATCCAAATTATGCATCTTCAAATTCATTTCTGCTGCAAATGCTAAGAGGATGCGCGCATAGATGAATGATGAAAAAAGTTTCGTTGTAATGAATTCCACAAGCTTAATTAAAACGTTTGACAAACACTCTTGCTTTATATTTGACGATAGAATCATTGCCATCCCTTTTAATCTTGAATACCCATTTTCAAGTTATCGCCCTTTTATTATTATTCCATTTATTTCACTAATTCTTGTAAATACAAATACAAAAATCAAATACATTTAAAATCAGGGAGCTGAATACCTCCCATCATTGTTCCCCCACGTAAGAAATAGCTGTAGTATTGTCTTTCGACAATATTGCACAGTTACAAGCATTTTTCGCAAAGCTTTTTAATCTTAAAAAGACAGCTAATAATTCTAAATAATTAATGTGGTGTTCTTTTTCGGTTTCTTTCCATTTCCCACTTGCACGTGCTTGGTTATTATATTTTAGTATTGTTCTGTGTTGGTTATTTTACAGTCGAGACTTTTCCAACTATTAAGTGTGGTAAATATATAAGATCTAAAATCCATTTTTGGGAGTTTGATTCTTGTTTCATAGTTGTTATTATGTTATTTTAAAGCTAGATTTTATACGTTCTATGACTTTCATATACTTACATGAACCCGTACCTTGCTGCCGGACAGACAGAGACCAAGAGACCAATTAACCTAGCATACTCGCGGATGGTTCTTGTCGGTGGCTTTAAGAATTTTTCAACTAACTGTGAGGTTTTCTTACGTTTTTCCTCCGGTAATGATAGGATAGAAATAATTCCTGAAAGGGATTTATATTAGTAAAAATTCTAGGTGCGGCCGATATACCAAACGCCAAAACATTAAACTGATAAGTACCATAAACCTCGAATCTTAGGTACTTAATGGACTGTCCAAAAGAGAATACCTTTACCACACAGGCGTGGTGATGTTATATCTGTACCGCACTGTGTGTAGCGCACTGAGCACTGCGCACTGAGCACTGTGTGTAGCGTAAAGTGGCTATTTTGCCCGGTGCTGTACTGTGCGACCATACTTAAATATTCATGACAGTTTCTAGGAATTTTCATACTTAGTATTGATTTATTAAGTAGCCACAAGTTTTATTATGAAAGTTCGAAAACGGAATTTGATTTGGACTTAGCTTTTTGTCTTTCGACTTGTAAAGCAGAAACTTTTAGGTCATGCTACAGAGATGGTAACAAAGCCATATGGTAGACCTTAATTGGAACGGTCGTGATTAAAATATACAATGGTCCTTTGACTTTATTTTTTCACTCATAGCGTTTTTAGCCCACTTATACTCAAAAAAGAAAAACCTATGTGTGAGTAAATTGTTTGTGTAATGGAAAAAAGTGTTGTTAAAAAGTACTACGTTACGTACTTAATCGATATCGATGATATTTTGTCTGAAATTGTTAATCACGATTATCTGTATAATTTAAAATTGAGGTTGATTTAAAACTAGGTATCTACTAATAATCTTTAGTATTGCAAATTAATTATAAACTTTCAAAAGTGGTAAAAGTCGTTATTAACAAAAAAATTAGTTTATTGTTGCTTGAAACATCGTAAATCAGATCATGAAAATATGTTATCGTTCCGCATGTTAAAATTACTCAAATCAGCATGCATTTTATATAATAATTAATAAAGTTTTTCAGTATGGGTAAAGAAGCTTCCTCTATGAGATTCTTATTATTTTTAAATCAGCCCTGTAGAGTAGGTATTACGATTAACTAAATAATACAAATTTAAACATAAAGTATGCAATATTTCTAAATAGTATAAAATCGAAACATTTGGGGGACGTGTTGGTCTAACAGTTCAATATCCTGGCTGGTTACCCAATAGGTCATTGGTTCGATTTCCCAATCTTGAGAAGAGGTGTTCCACAGCAGTCCATAGGCTATATTTATTATTATTTGAAAGAAGAGGGTTACCATATATGGTGCTACCATATATGTAAGTTTTAGGTCTGTGACACACGTTGACAATGCTTTCCGGATCCAAGATAGGTACGAAAAAATGGAAAGAATAGAATTTGATGTTAAACAATACAAATAAAAATAGTAAATTTATTAAATAATTTATTGACAAACTGATTTGAATTTTATATTCACGACTTAAGTGTCCCTATGTAAAGTTTGCCTTTCCAGGCATTGGAGTTACACTTTTATTTACTCTACACACCATTGGTATTTCACAATTTTGTTGTTCACTACACTTATTTTCAGTAATATGCGCACTAACACTAAAAATTCCTTCATTGGTTGGTGGGCTGGATGGCCCAGCTCGGGACTTGAGGCGTTCACCGGGGGGCAGCCGCAGGGCCCGCTTGCTCGTCCCTGGCCGCCGCCCGGCGTATTGCCGGCCTGCTGCGTGCTCGCCGCACCACGATCCCAATACCGATGACAATGCAATTCCCGCCACCACATATATTACAGTGCAGTGGTGTACGTCAAGATATGAAACTCCTTGAACTAGATGCTCATTAGCCTTAAGAGTTTCTATCTGTTCTTTGAGTTCCTGCAGTTGCTTGTCGTGGGAGACAATTTGTGAATGATTTTGTATGAGAGAATCTGGAATACTGATATTTAGCACTTGGTTGATAGGTTCTGGAATAGACAATGTATTCTTAATATGTACGTCTGTTAATCCTTTATTATGGGAATAGATAGTAAAGTCTTCGGTTTTAATCTGGCAGCCTTGATCGAGCCATATTATTCCTGCTTTCTCTATCTGTCCTGCCAGTGCGCAGTCTTCACATAACACGCGAATATGGCATGTTCCACAACAGAAATAAAAGTATTTATTTAATTTGTTCACTGTAGTCCATTCATTCATGCATGGAGTTATGCTAATCTTGCATTTTCCTGTATCATGCTCGATTTGGCATAAATTTTCGTCCTTTCTCATATGATAAATTGATTTCGGTATGTAATATAGGTAACATCCGTTCTGTCGTGTTCACATGAATTAATGTCTGTTGCAGACTTAGTTAAGTATGATTCCTTTTTTAAGTTTACAGCAACATAATCTACAATCGGACTAATTCGAGCCATGCTGAAGTTTCCAATAGCTCGAGGAATTGGTAATATTTTCATGATTTCGAATGAGTCTCGAGTTAACAGCGGTAGTCGTAATTCAAATATTAAATACTCCTTACACATCGTTGTTTTAACTTTCAATAAACGATAAATGTTTCTTAGGTCTGTGTATAGATTATTAATTGGTAGTGAAAGTTCACTTGTGAGATGAATTGAGACAGTATTTAAAGTTTCTTTTAATTGTTGCGGAGATAATAAGTGAAAATTAAATTTTCCGTGATAACGTCTATTAACGTATCTAGTAAAGTTGTTTGTAATGTTTCTAACTGTCTCATCATGTTGCTGGCCGCTATCGCTCCTAGGTTAAACTCGTTGTTCAGAAGATTTGTTCCAGCATCCGTCTTCAGCATATTCGCATATCTCTCCTCATATCTCTCTTTTGGAAATTGAACCTAAACTATCATATAATAATACGTCTATAAGGAGACCTAACTTTTACAAAACTAATTATAAAGATTTATGTAATTTCTTAGACATCCAAGACTGGAAAATTTTGTTTGAGGGTTTACACGATGTTGATGATATGCTAAATAAATTTTATGAAGTCCTACGTAGTGCTATTCGGCAGTTCGTTCCATATAGTAAGTGCAGCAACAAAAAATACCCCCCCTGGTTTAACAAAAAACCAATAAAATCTTTAAATGAAAAGAATAAAGTAAGAAAAAGATATAATATTTATAAAAATCCAATGGATGAACTTGAATTGAAACTTTTAGGCAAGCGCTGTGATAGATTGGCTAAACAGTTGTATAATTGTTATATATTTAAAATCGAAGAGGACATTAGATTAAATCCAAAACTATTCTGGTCATACATTAAATCTAAGCGGGGAGGCAGTAGTAATTACCCTCAGACAATGACTGATGCACAAACAACACCATCTAATGGAACCGAAATATGCGATCTCTTTGCTAATTATTTTGCTTCAGTGTATTCAGTGGAAGTTAACATTGAAATCAGAGAGTGTTCTGAAAACTTGCGTTATTTAGAAAACAATAGCATATGTCTAACAAATATTACAATTGATCGTAGTACCTTATTTAATAAATTGAAAACAGTTGACGTCAAAAAAGGGGCAGGCCCAGATGGAATCCCTCCTATATTTGTTTCTGCGTGTGACTCCACCCTCGTGACTCCGCTTAGTATGATATATAATAAGTCATTAGCAAGCGGTAAATTTCCGACGGAATGGAAAAAAAACCAAGGTTGTCCCGGTGCAAAAGGCAGAGAACAAGGATATTATTTCCAATTATAGACCTATATCAATTCTATCAAGCTTTGCAAAAATATTTGAGTCTATTATTTGTCCTCACGTACAGCGTCATTTTAGTCTTTATATAATTGAACATCAGCACGGATTCATTAACTCTAGGTCTACGGCCACTAATCTAGTAACGTTTACAGAATCATTGATGGAAACAGTCGATTTAAATAAGCAATATGATGTAGTTTACACAGACTTCTGCAAAGCATTCGATAAAATATCCCATAATATTTTATTGTACAAATTATCTGCATTTGGTATTACAGGCTCTCTATTAGAACGGTTTGAATCATATTTGTCAAATAGACGTTTTTATGTGGTTGTAAATGGTTTTCAATCCTCTAGCCAAAATATATCACTAGCGTTCCTCAAGGATCACACTTAGGACCCACTTTATTTAACATATTTATTAACGATCTCGATCGTTTCCACATTAAATTTACAAGAAAAACAAATGTTATTGATTATGAGTACCATATACGTACAAATCATATTACAGAAGTTAACTCAATAAAAGATCTTGGCGTAACTATCGATAAAAAGGTCAAATTTTTGCCTCATATTGACCGTATCATTAGCAAAGGATCTAGAATGCTAGGCTTCGTGATAAGAAATACTAGAAACTTTCAGCAGAGTAGTACCAAAAAAATGCTTTATTGTAGGCTCGTTAGGAACACTCTAGAATAGTGTAGTGTGGCGGCCACATTATGCTACTCATTCTTTAAGACTTGAACGCATTCAGAAACGATTTATGTGGCATCTCTCATTTTCAATGGGGAAGATAAAACATCTTTCCTCTTATAGGATTAGATTGCAATATTTTAAGATGGATTCATTAGCAGAACGTAGGGAAGTAATTGATGCGTTATTTGCATTTAAATTATTAAGAAATATAACAGACTGTCCTCGATTGTTAGAATGCAATAAATTTCGCACCCCAGCTAGGTATCCACGTTCCCGTATAACACCACTATGTCCTCCTTTGAAAAAAACCGTGTTGGGTTCGAATTCTCCAGTCTCAAGATTTTGTAAAACTATCAATAGCTGTAGTCACCTTGTAGATGTAAATTGGGATAGTATAAGTAGTTTCTTTAAAACGGTTCTTAGACATGTATCAATGTAAATTTAGTTTCCGATCTCAGTAGATTTCCATATTTAACTAAGTTTTCATTATAATGTAACATGCTAAGACATTATTGTTTATAGTGTATGTGGTGCTAGCCTGTAAGTGATTGTTGCACTTAGCATTGTATAAAATACGTATGATTTGCATAAGCAAGTAATGGTATAAACAGTTGATGGCTGGCCTAATGTTAATAAATAAATAAAAAATAAATCTCTCAAAGGCTTAATGACAACTGGGTAAGCATCTTGTGTTGCTTATTTATCGTCTCCTCAGTCCGTTGTAGTACGTTGTACTCTACTTCGATGATAGAAGTTTGGTTTTTGGTAAGCAAATCCAAATGATTTTCGTTGTCTCTTGATAATTGTATGTCTTGCTTGTATTGTTCTGCGATTTAGTCATCGAGTACGCCGAACAGGCTATTAGCCAGATACCCGACACCCGCTCACTCGAGTGCTGAATAAGCAACAGCCGACTGTAGTATTACAGTTCCGTGTATTCGTGATATAATCATAGATGATACTTAATATACTGATATAATTGCGATGTTATTACGTCGCAATGGGAATCACTTTTCAATTTGCTACACAGCTGATCTAAATGATTAACGTATTTGGTACATGCAGTAGTTAATTGCCAATATGGATCCATATCATAATAAGAGATAATATTCCATTCATCCCGAATTAATCGTATATTGTATATCTTGTCGAAATAGAGCCCTTGACTGTCTCTCAACTGAGTCACATTATATGAAGCATTGCACGTGGAAAGAAGGCTTATAAAAAATAGAAACAATGTTGCTAGTGAAACTAAACTGTAATTTCTGTTTCCTTTCCGATTTCTTTCGGTTTCTACTGGTGTATTGACTGGTACCTGGTCTGGGTTCGTATTAGCCTTCTCCAATCTTCCTCCGACCCGTAGATGTCCACCCCGATCCTGGTTTTGGTTTAGCTCTAATAATTGGCTTTTTGATGTAAGGGACTTATTGCTCTGTAATATATTGATTTCCTCCGTAAACTCTGTATATTGTACGTGTATAATAATTGTATATTTTGCTTTATTTATTTCTTGTAGTGTTAAGTATTTTTGCTGAAATATCCGATCTCACCGCACCGTAGACAGACATATATCTTACATTGCACCGACCGACTGTCGCCTCCCAAAGTGTACCGAACCTACTCGAGAGAGCTTTCTGCCCGAACTCTGTGTCTAGTGTGAGTGTCGCTAATGAATAATGTATACTTACTAATAATGCTACTTGTGTTATAGTATTTTAGGTCGACTTTTGAAGGTGATAAAATATCACATAAACTAGGAAAGTAGGAAATGAATTATTATTTTATTTTTACGAGGGCCTCTTTCTTTTTTACGCTATTACACTGAGTAATGAGATGTATGCGCTGAGCATAAGATTGATAATTGATATAAAAATAAAACAAATATTCGGCTTTGACTCTTGACCTTGACACCTGCCTGCCCGCGTAACCCATTACTTTCCTAATATTTTTTTGCAAAATTGTATTACGTAATTTCATTTCACTTCGTTGTGTTGTGTCACATCTTAGTACGTTCGAGATTTGCTTATCAAGTAGATCAATAAAATGGCATCCCGTAGGAAAACCAGTGTTCTGTGGAATCATTTTGTGGAAGAAGAATCTAAAAAAGGAAAATGTAATTATTGTTCCGATTTAATTTCATTTACCTCCGACAGCTTAGGTAATTTGACCAGGCATTTAAAACGAAAACATCCTGGAATTTCTACTGCGCCAGCGGTGCGCCAAATGCACGTTCAAAATTTTGCTGAGTCCGCAAATATTTGTTAACTGTTCCGATATTACCGTCAACATCGTCGGCTGCAACTGACGTAGTCGTCCGAACGTCGAACGTCCAGCCAAAAATAGATTTTTTCACCCAAAGGCCCTTGCCACCAAACAAAATGTGTAAAATAGACGAACAGTTAATCATAATGATCGCGAAAGAATATCATCCCTTAAACCTGGTCAATGACGTAGAGTTTAAGAAGTTTGTAGGAATGCTGAACCCATCCTACAATTTACCAACAAGTAAGACGCTGTCTGAAAGCCTTCTGCCGCAATATTACTTATATTACGTCTAAAGGAAAAAGTAAAACATGAACTTTCAAAAGCGGTCGCTGTGTGTGCTACCACTGAAGGTTGGACCTCGGACAATAACTAGATCTTTATAGCAATCACCGCACATTATATTAATAAGGATTCGGGAAAATTGTGCGCAAATTTGCTCGGCTGCATACAATATGATGCAAGTCACACGGCAGTCAACCTTTGCTAGTTCCTAAAAGACGAACTGAAAGAGTGGCAGCTCGAAAATAAAGTGGGAGTAATAGTGAGCGACAAAGCCCCGAACATACTTGCTGCAGTTCAATTAGGAGATTGGCGGTCCGTTGGCTGTTTCGCTCATACTCTTAATCTCGTTCTACAAGCTGATATTGAGACAATATCAGACACCCTAAACAAAATAGAGTGGTGGAGTATTTTCATCGCAGTACGAGCGGACTCAATAAACTGAAATCAGTGCAAAATCAGATGGACCTCGATATACTAAAATTAAAACAAGATGTCAGTACTCGCTGGAACTCAACCTACGACATGTTGGTGCGTATACTGAAATTAAAAGAGGCCGTTATTGCTACATTGGCCTTAGTTAGAGCTGACCTAGCTTTGAGCCAAGAAGACTGGACCCTAATTGAGAGAGCGATCCCAAACTTAAAGATCTTTTATGAAGTTACTGTGGAGGTGTCGACTGAAAAGTCTGTAAGTCTCTGCAAAGTAATTGTGTATTGTCGGTTGCTGATGAGACAAATGAGGCATCATCCGTCACAAGCTGAAGCTGCGCAAGATATAAAGATAAGTACTTTGGCGCGAACTTTAGATGACCAGCTACATCGGCGATTCGATTCCATCGAAACCAATCAACTATATGCAGAGAGCACTAGAGGTGAGCGTTATTTAACGTAATCGGTTTCAGTAACTGCTTACGAGACTGATAATCGTGAACTAGTTTCGTGGACAAAAACGTAACGATTATTTTTCGTACCCAGTTTCAACTCACACTGACCGACCGGTGCACGAGTAAGCGTTTCGTTCAAGAGATTATTATTAAAATGGTTATACTATAGTAGGTACGTAATACGAATACGACTCGCACAACGAGAGTAAAGAGCTAAGAGTCTCTTGGAGATCAGTGTATGTACTGATATATTAAAAAAAAATGATTTTTGCAGCCAGTCCTAAGCCAATCATACTATTAAAATAACTATAAACATGTTACATATTCGTAATCATAACACAAAAATAAAACTAATATAATATAATAACTATAACCTGTAACATTTTCGTAATCATAACTACAAACGCAAAATTAACCACCGCTATACAGTATACAGAAGTAACTAGTTACAAAAATAATCGGTTTTGAAACTAGTTTCAAAACCGAATATTTTTGTAACTAGTTACGCATATCCACGAAACTACGTATAACCTATTACGCGCAAAAGACGTTACGACCCACGTCTAGAGAGCACTATTTTAGACCCTAGATTTAAAGGCAAAGGTTTCCGCGATGAATATAGCTACTAAAAATAACAAAATAAAAATAACAAAAAATATATGCTGTAAATATGTACCTACCGTCTGTATATAATTAGTTAAGTTTAAAAAAATGGATGACGTTTGTAAATACTTGTAAATTGGTTTTTAATTATGTACATAAAATCTGTTGATTTATAAATACGCCAACCAACTGTAAAAATATTTAGGTACCTACATAAACAGTTTGTGCTGTAACGTATTTTGTTTACAAACAAAATGTTTAATTTGCTAACTTTATATTTTAACTAGTTATTGGTTGACAGTCCTAAGCCTGTTAAAGTATGAAGGAAAAACAAATATTATGGTTAAACGTTCTTATTCTTTTACAAAATTATGGTTTCTTGATGGAAACTAAATTGGTTAATTGATGATTTCGCCAGTGTCAAGTAGTAAAATAGCAATTTAAAAATTAAGTAAGTATAATGGGAAAACAAAAATCGGATAATTTGTGTTCATGTAATCTAAATGACTTGACTTTAAAATTAACATTTAAAAGTCAAGTTTTAATGTAACATGTAGAACTCTAGAACTTATTAACAAGTACACAACAATAACAAACAACAGTACAGTACTGTTCCTGTTAATAAGTTCTATTAAAACTATACTAATAGCACTGTACTAATACTCTGTACCAATTGTACTAGTACGGTGCGAACCTGCAGATGTCCGGTGAGGCACTAGACTAGTCGAATTGCTGCGAAATCATCTGCAGCCACCACCGGCGGCGTTAGCAGAAAGTTTCCGATTTAGGCAGAGGAGGCAGGCGGCGAATGAAAATATCGCTAGTTACATGACCGAGTTGAAGAGACTGTCAAGGCGTTGCAAATTAGACAACAATCTGGCTGAACACTTAACTGAACTGCGGGTTAAGAAGCGATGTTATTCGCCAAAAGATTCGATCGTACCAAATAATAATGTCGCAAGGTGAAGTTTTTGCCTAGCAGCCATCTTAGAACGCCAAAACGGTGTGACGTGACTTTGTCTATCGATGGTAAAGCAAAACCGAGCGCAAGCGTTCCGTTGAATAAGATTTTCCGTCCTTTTTAGTAGACAAGGACCGTATACATTGTCACGATAGTTAAATTTTGATAAACTAGAGCATCAACTACTCGTTGACGCAATTCAGTGCTGATAAACTGACGTATTCGATATAGTATTTTCAGTCTATAGAAGCAGCTTTTAACTACATCAGTTATATGAGGCTCAAAGTGGAGCTCTGCGTCTAAGACCAGTCCTAGACTACGTGCTTGTAGGACTCGTTCCACATTTTGTCTATTTATAATTATTTCTGGGTTAGCTGTTGCTATTACTTCTACTTGATTCTGGGTAGAATCATAAATTTAGATTTCAACGGGTTTAGGACAAGTGAATTATTTTGCGACCACACCTCAGACTGAGGACCACACTAATATCCGCTGTACATCGTAATTAATAAGCTTAATATCAGACTCTATTGGTTTGATTTTATTGATGAATACAGTTGTATGTCACAGGACTGGTCCGACTACTAACTATCCCTTTGGCGTATTAGTTTGTTGTATTTTCGTCGTATTTATTTTATTTGATCTTTGAACGGCAAGACACACTTTCGCTGATGCTGATCTAATTGTAACAATACTAAACTGTTTGAAAATAAAAGTGAACAAAATGACAAGCCCGCTGAGTTTCTTGCCGGATCTTCTCAGTTGACGCAGCGTTTAGAACCAGTGGGAGCTTTAAAAAAAAAATTGACCGTTCAAAAGTGTTAATCCTATTTGAAGTAAATTATTTTGAATTTTAAATGTGATATCTACAGTTCTGCAAACAGCCAATCACATCCGCACTATAGAGTATAAACAACAAAGGTCCCAAAATTGACCCTTGAGGCATACCTCTGGAGACACTACAGGGAGACGAACAGAATTTGTGAGTCTTTACCTGGCTCACTTATCTGTACTAGTTGTTATCCGTTGTTTAGGTAACTTTCAAACCATTTGACAGCACTCTCATCCATTCCATAATACGCTAACTTAGGTAGTAGTAAGTACATTAATATTTATAGAATCAAATGCGCGCGTGAAATCAGGTAATACAGGAATAGTACCATTTCCCTCATCACGTGCTTCCAAAATATTACCCACTACGTCAGCAAGAACATAGATGTCCCTTTCTGAATCCTGATTGATGGGTAGTTAAGATATATTTTATTCAAGAAATGCGGTAACTTGAACACTGACAAGTTTTTCCAGCACTTTTGAGACACAAGGAAGTATACGAAGATCTTTAATTTCTTAAGCATGAGGTTTTTTATGGATCGGTTTTATGACAGCACGTGCCCATAAATTTGGATATTCTGAGGTTACTATCGAGGTATTAATAATTGCAGTAATCGCGCCCAATGAATGTGGGAGTGTCAGCATGACCATCTTCAGCGTGATTCCATCAACTCCTTGTACATTAGACTTCAGAGTATTAATAATTTTTAGCACATCGTCCTCACTTACAGGTTTAAACGTAAATGTTGCTGGCCCATACTTGTTTCTTTCAAAGCTACAAAGATAGAATGGATCAGGTACACACGGACCAGGTACATAAAAAACGCAGCATTAATTGCCTCCGGATTGTTAAAATGAGGGGGAAGTTCATTGTTATTGGTTGGTAGAATATCCTTTTTATGATTTTGCCAAAGAGTTTTTGGGTTGTTAAGGTTATTATTAATGTGCTGGTCAAAGTAGTTTTTTTTTCTCCGTATACAAACAAATAGCTGTATGTCGATTTAGATCTTTGTAATATTATCAATGAGTTAGAGATAATTTGTGTTTAGCATGTGCTTCGTTTCGATGCTGAATCATTAATTGGATATTATCTGTAATCCCTGGGGTTTAATCTTAAATGTGCATATGTAAATCAAATAAAAATGTAATGAGATAATTAAAATACAGTACTTTATCATTCCCGTTTTCCAGTGAAATGGTTAATATAACGTACCTATCAAATAATTCAGGTAGTATATCATTGAACAGTCTATAAACCATAGGAGTACCTTTTTTATTTTTGAGTTATCAACTCACAGGTTTTTTTTTTCTTAATGCAGCATTAATCCCACGAGGTAACACCATAAAAGTTACAATCTAGCCTAAGGATAATCAGTACTATTATTTTGACCTATACGAATAAGTTACTTAGATTAAGAATGTCTCCAATGGCACTTTTCTTATTGTCTCTATTAAGGTGAAGACACTTTGTTATTGTGTTCTACACTGCATTACACTGCACTAATTTAACGCTTAAACTAACTCAAAAGGTTTAGTCCTTTTCAGTCTTCTCACTATGTCCGTGTTGTCGAGGAGCTGGATAGCCTCGACATTCACATGGTGATGAAGCCGACGTTCATGCGCTTCAGCGTAGTCCTTGATTACTGTAGCCACGAAGTCCACTCTGAGGTCCCGATGGAGGTCGCTTGTTCTAATGTACCAGGGCGCGTTAACAATTCCTCTAAGTACTTTATTTTGAAAGCGTTGTATTATTTGTATATTGCTCTGTTTGGTACAACCCCACAGCTGTATACCATAAGTCCAGACTGGCATTAGGACTAGTGTGTACAATAGTATTTTATTTTGCACTGACAGAGCGGAATGTTTACCGAGGAGCCAATGCATTTTCTTATAGCGAAGGCCTAGCTCTTCGCGTTTCTTTTTGACGTGAGCCTTCCAGCGAAGCCTTGCGTCAAGTGTCATGCCCAGGTATTTGGCGGTATTCTCATAGGGTATAACAATATGATCGTTTATGTATACCGGATGGTAGACTGACTTTTTGTTAGTGAAATCAATATGAACAGACTTTGATTCATTGAGTTTTATTCGCCACTTTCTTGTCCAGTTATATATGGTATTCACGGCAGTTTGTACATTTTCCACTGCCTCCGCGTGTGTGACTCCTGTAGCCATAATGGCCGTGTCATCAGCAAATGTTGCAATGGTGTTGTTTTTCAGCTTTGGGATATCACAGGTGTATAATAAGTACAGGACCGGACCTAGAACACTTCCTCCACTCACAGGTGATAAACGCATGACGTCCCAGCTCCGGTGCGTGTATTACAAAAACGTAACGTATTTGTGAATCCGTGCATACAACATCAATCAGTGTAGAGGTTTCATTGGTGTAGTGAGTTGGCCTGTCAATAATTAGTTTGAGATTACTGTAATTTAGAAACTCGACTAATAGTTTTGATTTGGTTTCATGTGGTATTAAAATTCCCAAGAAGCACTGTAGTGCTTCTTGGGGATTTTAATACCAATGATAGTGTGCTCTCAAGTAGGGAAAACTATGTCAAAGTATCCGTCAGGGAGTCTAGAAAAGTGTCAGTGCTAAGCCAAGGCGGACGATAAGCTGTACCCACCATAATCTTTATTGTGTTAAGGCTAAGACTTAACCACATTTGCTCAACATCTGGATGAACTGGATGAGTACGGATACGTGCGTTAAGACCCGTGTGGATATAAAAAGCCACTCCACCGCCTCTTCCTCCACGCACATGATCCGGACGTGGGACATGACGCAGTCTATACTCTGGAATAGATGGCGCAAGACCATGTCTTCCGGGTCGCAGCCAGGTTTCGTTAATTGCAATTAAATCAGGAGAATACAAGGACATAGCTGTGGTGAATTCATCGTGGTTGGTTGATAAGGAGCCAGCGTTAAAAAGACCTAATTTTATATATTTGTTAGGGAACATTTAAATATAAATAAGAGAAGTAAAAGCGGCAGTCTAAATTAACACTGTTAATTTAACAGGACTTGTTTGCAGAATTGTAATCATGAATATTAAAAAGTACGAACGTACACAAACTGAACTTAATAATCTAAAAACTGAAGTTAATAATTACAACCCTAAAATGACTTAAACAATTATTGAAATAACTTGAACTGTGCTTTGAATGACAGGCAACACAAAGAGCAATTATACAATTTATTAGTTGAGAATATGCGCGATATATCGTTAGCAGAGTAGATAGCTTGAACTGCATCCTCAGACTGTTTACGCGCAAGGATACAAAACCCCTTTTCGTCCATACAAATCTCCATCCACTCTGACGAGCAGCTTCGCGGGCTTTCTGAAATAATAATCTATTACTCTTTGTCAGCCGCTCGTTAACATATAAACGTCGCGGCGGTAAAGAAAAATTAAGATTTTCTATTGTTACCCGGCGAACGCGTGCAGCGCTTAGGCCTCATTTATGAAGGCGCGGAGAATCGCGCGTCGTGTGTGGCGTGGCGTCTCGCACCTCTCTCTCGCTCCTACAACGCCATATGTTTTTACTCAGTTCGGGCCGCGCCGCCCATCGCGACGCGTGACGCCCCGCGCCTCCGTAAACGAGGCCTTAGTAGCTCGTCGCGAGTGCAACGGCGCGTGAGGCGAAGCGCGATGGGCGGAGCCGGGATACGGTGGGACCATCGCCGCTAGTTGCCTTGATGCGGCGCGCGGCGCTCGGCCGTAACTATATCGCGTGGCTCCAATGAGCGAAGAGACCAAATGCACAGTATTTTCAGACGAATTGTCTTCTGGAACATTTGAAATTTCAATGTCATTAGAGAGTAATTGCTGGTTTCGGTCGTTTAACTCACAACGGAGGCCTTGCACCACAGCCAACAGATTTTCGTTCTCACAGTTTCTAATGAGTCCAGCCTCTCATTAATTCACTTAACGTTAGCTCTGCATTCAGCCACTTCCTGGCAAATGTCATGCATCTCTCTGTTTAGCTGCTTAATATCTTCTCTCATTTATTCTATAAAAAGTTTCCAATCCGACACCATACCTTCCTTCATTGCTTTCCATTCTACAAGGGCTGCCAGGATCTCGCTATTACCAGTAGAGCCTTCAGGAACCATCCCAACCGTGTTCGTGTCCGTTGCTATACCTACTGTCGTTATTGCCAGCGCCTTGATGGCAACACATCTTACTGATGTTTCAGGCCTATTATCCTGCTTTAGCAATTAACAGCATTCAGGGCAGCGCCAGGCTCGATGGTATATCGACCTGCACTTCGCACATGTGGCGGCCTCTTGCGTCGAGAATTTGCGTCGAAATATGTACTTCTAAATGCAATGGATGTAGTCATCCATTGCATTTAGAAGTACATATTTAATTGTATTGTAGGTAGATAATACTGACATGAAGGCAATATACACGTAGTGGAGGGTATGTACGTAAGCAGGCTGAAAGTTTATATACTGATGTTAATTCTTAAAAACACTATTCAATTGACCAAACCGTTTATTTATAGTGATATGACTGTATGTTGCACACCACCGTAAGTACTAACTAATAAATACTGACTCGCACTATTTTTGCAACGAATTCAATTTTAAAATGATTAAAAGTGACACAGACCACCGGCAACCAATACGTCCAAACGCCACCCCTCCCTCCCTCATCAGTTTTCGCATGTAATTTGTAATTAAACTGGATGACGGCATTATTGGTGGGCCTGCGCTTGTACTTGGCGCGGTTGAATTGGACTGGGCGAATAACACGGAGGTTATATTATTTTACTATAGGTAGGTCCTACAGTAGTTTGTTGTCTGTCGATACACAGCGATATAGTTGGATGTTTTGTTTTTGTTATCATATGCCTCTTTAAGGTTCCCAGGGAGCCGATTTTGGTGCTCAGTTTTGTGCTCAGTTTTGTGGAGCAATAATTACAGGTGGCTTCATTGTCACCTTGCTTATAGTGAACCAGAGAGGGATTTGCTTGGAGCCATTTCAAAAAAATAAAAGCGCGTAAATTATTAAATAATTTTGTTATACGTCCTATGTTGTAGTTTAGGTTTGTTAGTAACTGTTTGTAGGTACTTTACCAAGAACGGAATGTTCATATTGTTAAAAATAATTGAGAGTTTCAAAGTTTATAAAAAAGACTCACAAGACACAAAAGCGTCCATCATCGCAAATAAAATTATAAGAAGGTATGCACAGGTAGGCGTCCAACACCGCAAAAAACAAAAAAAAAACACAAAACAATAATGAATTACCACTATACGAAAGTCTCACACCACGCTGCAATGGGATTGGTTTCGTGCTCTCGTCCTGTAGTCGGATCGACATGGTGGCGTTTCTGTACAAACACTTCAACACTTCGATGTACCTATAGTCAATGTGGCACCGCTGGAGAGACTGCAATACTGCCCAGGTCTCGATTGAATCAAAGGCTTTCTCGTAGTCCACAAACGCTAGACATAATGGCCGATTATACTCCTCGGTCTTCTGTATAATCTGGCGGAGCGTATGTATGTGGTCTACGGTGTTAAAGCCTTTTCGGAACCCGGCTTGTTCGGGAGGCTGGAAGTCATCAAACCTGCGTTCGAGACGGTTCGTAATGACTCTCGAAAACAGCTTATACATGGCTCAGGAGTGAGACAAAGAGGTCGCCCGAAGAATCCAACTCGGATGGGCAGCGTTCGGGAAACTACGCGAAATCTTCTCGTCCAAAATACCGCAGTGCCTGAAGACGAAGGTTTTTAACCAGTGTGTGTTGCCAGTGATGACATATGGTACTGAGACGTGTTCCCTAACTATTGGCCTTTTGGATAAGCTCAGAGTCACACAACGAGTTATGGAGAGAGCTATGCTCGGAGTTTCTTTGCGCGACAGAATCCGGAATGAGGAGATTCGCCGAAGAATCAAGGTCACCGACATAGCTCTTAAAATCTGCAAGTTGAAGTGGCAATGGGCAGGCCACATCGCTCGGCGAACCGATAACCGCTGGGGAAGAAAAGTTCTCGAGTGGCGACCACGAACCGGAAAACGCAGCGTAGGTAGGCCTCCCACTAGGTGGACAGACGACATTGTGCGCGTCGCAGGTAACCGCTGGATGCAAATATCCAATTGTCGGTCATCAGTGGACGTCTTCCGGCTGGTGATGATGATGATGATGATGATACGACAGTACGCCAAATATAATAAGTGTAGGCAAAAATTAGTATCATCTATGGTAGGCAAACTTAAAAACAATAATATAATATTCTCACGCGCGCCGCGCCGTTCGCTATTCATTTGTACTCGATTATATTTCGTCCATTCATTCTTCAGATTAAAGCATAACAGTGTAGTTTCCTTTATTCCACTAACAGCATCGCGCATATTTCAGAGTAATACTCGATAAAAAATACTAGTATTAAATGTCAATACACCCAGCCCTAGTCTATGCTCATCGCTTTATGTCATTGCTTTTTTGTGCGAGGCAGCAAGCGCACGAGCACTTACGCTCTTACAAAAAAAAAAAAAAGAAAAAACAAAATGCCCAAACGTAGTGCAGAAGAAAAATTAGCGCGCTATCATCGGAAAATAAGAAAATTACAAGAGGAAGAAAATAAACGACAGCGCATACGACGCACACTGGATTCGTCAGATGATGAAAATATAACAGGTACGGTTTTGCAAACAAAATTATGTGTTCGGTGCATCAACAACAGGGTACATAAATCATGATTGACTGCGAGTCAATTGTGATAGCACGGATAGCTGCGAGCTATCCGTGACTGAATTACAAAAGGTGCAAAATTACGTGAATTCTAATGAATATACACGTTCCTTGCCAAACATTGTCTGCGAGACAATGAAATGTTGAACTACCTACTAAAAAGTATTATGGCGTAATACATTTGTATCGTAATGTTTTTTACGTTACCCTAATCAAATCTATCTATTTTAGATGCATTCATTGACGAACCCCAGTCAGTGAGGTCGGACACGGAGCCGGATGACCAACAGTCACCGCAAAAAACACCGCCAACTATACAGGTACCAATGTCGGAGGAAGCGCAAGCAAATGCGGCGACCGCAATAGAGACACCGACTGAATCCAGCCTAGACCCTGTGTTACTGTCGGCGCTAGGTGCGTCAATCTCAGATACCCCCGACTTTGGTGAGCCTGTTCACATAAGTCTGGCAAACTTATGGATCCCATTATTGAAAAAAGGTTTGTCTACGGAAGATAAAAGTAATCTAATGAAAGAATACTTAATCCCTTCAAATTGTAAACTGTTACAACCGCCTAAACTGAATGCTGAAATATCAGCTGCTGTTTCGGAGACTGTAAGACACCGTGACAAAAAACTTGAAAGCTTCCAACAAGCCCTCGGTGTCGGCACTGCGGCTATAAACCGAGGCATGGACTTAATGCTGAGATCGGAAGACAAAGCACGAGCCCTGAAGTCGCTCAGTGACGGGTGTCGGATCTTGTCAGACTTACACCATTTGTTTACTCGCGATAGGATAAAGTTAATCATGCCGAGCTTAGAAAAGAATTTCCTACATATAATACAGGATACCGAAAGAGATGAAACTCTGTTTGGCAACACCCTAGGGGAAAAAATAAAGGCGAGTAAGGCTATAGAAAAACAAGGTCAACAAATAAGGAAAGGTTCAAACCAGAAGACTTCCGTACCCTCAGCTCAAACTTCATCCGCACCCCGTTCTACACATCAGGGAAACGGGACAGGACCTCCTCGTTACCTGTCATTCAGGGGGGGGCGGGGAGGTCAGAGGAAGCCGAGGCCAGCAGCTCGCCGGTCCTACTCCACGTTCACAACGACTCAAGCACCGTCGAAGAATTCAAACCAGGCCAGGTCGCGTGCCCATGCGCAGTGACACCGCAGGTACATACTGACAGATTAACATCTCACTATAACTGTTGGCTAAATATAACTGGTAATAAAGCGGTGTTGACATGGATAAGGGAAGGTTACACTATTCAGTTTTCAAAAACGGTGACTCAACCTGTAGTCCCAAGTTCAGTTTTTACATTTGACGAAAGTCTCGAGATATATAGCGCCATTCAAAAATTGATTGGCTTAGGTGCTGTATCCCCTTGTGTACCATGTCATAACCAGTATATTTCGAAAATATTTTTGGCCCCTAAACCAAACGGCAGCAAAAGACTCATACTTAATTTAAAGTCTCTAAATAAATTTGTTTTAAACACACACTTCAAAATGGAAGATTATAGGACAGCGACAAAGCTTATACCACAGGATGGTTTCTTAGCAACCATCGATCTGAGGGAAGCATATCTTTTAGTACCTATTAGTCCTGCTAGTAGAAAGTACCTAAGGTTTGAGTTTTACGGCACTTATCAGTTTAATGCAATGTCGTATGGTTTATCGGCCGCACCTAGAATCTTTACCAAAATAATGAAAGAGGTTATGACCTTTCTCCGTAGCCAAGGTCATAAGTCAGTGATATACCTTGATGATATTCTTTGTATAGGTGATAGTTTTGACGAATGCGCCAATAACGTAAACTCTACTTTACAGCTTCTAAGCTGTTTGGGCTTTGTGGTAAACTATGAATAAAGCTCACTGTACCCTAAAAAGACAGTGAGGTTTTTAGGTTTTATGTACGATACCCATGTTTTATCTCTATCATTACCGGAGGAAAAACGCAATAAAACAACCCTTTTAGTTAAAAAATTCTCAAAGCTACCGACTTGTACCATCCGCGAGTTTGCTAGATTAATCGGCGTCCTGGTCTCAGCCTGTCCTGCAGCAAGGTACGGGTCCATGTATACGAAAGTACTAGAACGTGTAAAATTCCTGGCCTTAAAGGAACATAACAATAATTACGACGCAATAATCAAACTCCCAAAAGAGATTTTAGAAGATTTGAGCTGGTGGAAATCTAACATATTTACCACATTTAATCACCGACGCCTCCCGAACGGGATGGGGGGCAGTCTGTAATAATAACCAAGCTCGGGTAAGTGGGACATGGAAAGTCACTGAAAAGGAGCACCACATTAATTATTTAAAACTATCAGCCGTCTTTTTAGGATTAAAAAGTTTTGCGAAAAATGATTCTAACTGTGCAATATTGCTGAGAGTAGACAATACTACAGCCATTTCTTATGTAAATAGGATGGTAGGTATCCAGTTCCCTCACTTAAACGATTTGTCCAGGAGTATTTGGCAATGGTGTGAAATGCGCAATATTTGGATACATGCAACATATGTGAATACTAAGGATAATTGCGCAGATGCTGAATCAAGAAGGGTAAATCCAGACACAGAATGGGAACTATCTGATAGTGCGTTCAAAACAATAACTCAGCTCTTCGGATATCCCGAAATTGACCTTTTCGCATCTCGCAACAATGCCAAATGCGACAGGTTTATCTCCTGGAGACCAGATCCTGATGCCTTCACCGTCGATGCATTTACCATCAGCTGGAATTCTATATTTTTTTATGCCTTTCCCCCATTTTCTTTCGTCTTAAAATGCATACGGAAAATAATCGACGATGAAGCCGAAGGTATCCTAGTATTCCCATACTGGCCTTCGCAGCCTTGGTTTCCCCTTCTACATAGTCTTAAAGTATCCAATGTACACATTCTCAGTGGATCACCATTACAATCGGATTTCAGGGAGCATCACCCCCTACACGGGCACCTTACCCTGGCTGCCGCGAAGCTCTGCGGGCGGCGTTCACAAGTCGCGGGGCACCGCCAGCAGCGCTAGAGCTGATGCTGACGTCGCTCTCCGACAACACCCTCAACCAGTACAGCGCTACCTTAAAGCTTTGGTGGCAGTTTTGTGAGGACAATAATAGTAATTTACTTGAAGCTTCAATTTCATTAGTTTTAAATTTCCTAATGGAACAATTTAATAAAGGATGTTCCTATGGCACTCTTAATAGTCACCGTTCAGCACTGTCGCTATTTTTGGGTGATAAAATTGGTTCAGATCCTCAAGTTAAACGACTTCTTAAAGGGGCTTACAAAACTAAGCCTACCCAGCCGAAATATATTTCTACCTGGGATCCCCAAGTAGTTCTTAATTATATATCCAACTAGCGACCCGCCCCGGCTTCGCACGGGTGTAATTGAGAAAAAAAAATGTGCGTGCGTGGAGTCCCTCCGCGCGGAAGAAGTGAAACTTCACTCTCGCTCTGTACTGTACGACACTGTACAACACCGTCCGACGCCGTACGACACCTTGCCACTCACTCACTCACTCACCCACTATCACCTACTATCACTCACTATCGCTCACTATCGCTCACTATCGTTCACTATCGCTCACTATCGCTCACTATCGCTCACTCACTCACTCACTCACCCACTCACCCACTCACTCAGTGACGGCTTCACATGAGCGCTTTCATAATCTTAACAATTTCAACGCTTAACGTTCAACATCTAACGCTTAACCTCTAACACATAACGTCTAACGCGTTAAATGATGACATTTTTGGAAGTCGCATAAGAAGTTTCACTTCAAAAAAAAAAATAGTGCGTGCGTGGAGTCCCTCCGCGCGGAAGAAGTGAAACTTCATTCTAGCTCTGTCTCATTCTATTCCCCTCCCCAGGAGCGCTGAACGGTCAGTCCCGGTCAGTCTCGCTTAGTCCCGGTCAGTCCCGCTCAGTCCCGCTCAGTCCCGCTCAGTCCCGGTCAGTCCCGGTCAGTCCCGGTCTGTCCCGCTCAGTCCCGGTCAGTCCCGGTCAGTCGCGGTCCGTCCCGCTCAGTCCCGTTCAGTCCCGGTCAGTCCCTCTCAGTCCCGGTCAGTCCCGGTCAGTCCCGCTCAATCCCGCTCAGTCGCGCTCAGTCCCGCTCAGTCCCGCTACCACACCGTACCACACCGCACCACACCGTACCACACCGCACCACACCGCACCACACCGCACCACACCGCACCACACCGCACCACACCGCACCACACCGCACCATACCGCACCACACCGCACCACACCGCACCACACCGCACCACACCGCACCACACTGCACCACACCGCACCACACCGCACCACACCGAACCACACCGCACCACACCGAACCACTCACACACACTCACACACATAAGAACTCCTTCTTGGGCTATCCGGTGGGATCTGCAGCATGATACCCTCAGTGGCTTGCCTTTGACCCCGCCACCGGGGGGCACAATAAAGCCACCCGGGAACCTGTCACCCTGCTCACGGTTACAGGGGTCACGGGGGAAGCCTTCAATAGGTCCCCGGGACCTTATTGGCAGTCAACCGGGTTATGTAGGATTCTTATACACTAAACCCCCAACGGCCGTTAAATCAGTACATAAGAAGGAGACCTGGGCTATCCGGTGGGATCTGCACCAAGATCCCACAGTGGCTTGCCTTTGAGCTCGCTACCGGGGGGCACAATAAAGCCACCCGGGAAACTATCATCGTGCTCAAAGATACGGGGATCGCGGGGAAACTTCCAATAGGCCCCCAGGATCCTGAGGGTGATCGACTGCGGTATGTGTCCCCCACAGCTGTCCACAGAAAAGAGGAGGGCTGCACCGTGTACCCCTCAGTGCAAGGCAAGGGCCTTTGAAGCCGCTGTCGGGGGCGCATTATAGCCCCCCGGGAATCTGTCACCGTTGTCACAGTTAAAGGGGTGGCGGGGGAAACATCCAATATGTCCACGGGATCCCGTGGGGAAGTCAACCTGGGTATTTGGGATTTTTACCCACTAAAACTCCCGTGGCTGTCACATCGGCACATGAGAGGGAAACCTGGGTTCTCGGGTGGGATCTGCACCAGGTGTCCCTCAGTGCCTGGCCTTTAAGTCCGCCGCCGGGGGGCAAGCATATTATATCCCAGATTTACCGTATATTATATGGAACGAATGATATATAGAATGTCTAGTACGTACTTGATTGTTAAGTATGTAGGTACCTCTTTAGGTTTAGTCAACGTAAGCTAATTAAATTTATTTACTTAGATAAAACTTCTAAATAAATTCAGTAAAAAACCTTCAGAGAAAAATAAAAAAAATAACAAAATGATCAAAAATAAAATGAAGTACACAAAAAAAATCCCATAGAGAGATTTGATCCCGGACCCTGCTGTGCTTAGAAGACGCTTCCGTAACCTCCAGACCACGGCTACTCTCTATTATTCGAATTACTTGATCATATTCTTGTTATATGTCTGCTCAGTCCCTAATGCATATAGCGTGATATTTTACCTTAGATCCAATTGTACAAAAATTAAGTTTCCACTAATAACTAAATCATAACATTAGAGAGAAACTAACCACGTATGCATGATTTTAAATTTAAAAAAATCATTAAATATAAGAAATATATTAGAGATAAAAAGTGCCGGAGTCAATATGAGTTAAATATTTAAAACATCGAATCTTAATATAAATAAAAAAAACAAAAACAAAGTTTAATAATACAAAAAAAAAATCCGCTCAGAGGTAGCGAATCCGGACAGTCCGTACTTAGAGGACGCTTCCGTAACCACTTGGCCAAGGAACTTTTGTTTTATATTTCGAATTATTGTATCTTATTGTTGTAATATATTTGTACCGCCATCGGTTGAGTAATAATAATTCTTTTTTACCCTGTAAAGGGATAAATTATGAAAAATATGAATTACTAATTCAATTAATTTTCTTAACGAATGTCTGTGCAAAATTTCAAGTCAATAGGACCAAGGAATCGCGTTCTCCCATACAAACTTTGCCCCCCTGTTTGACCCCCTTAGAGGTTGAATTTCGCAAAATCGCGTCTTAGTGAGCACCAACGTCTTAAAAGGAACCCCCATGCAAAGTTTGAGACTCCTAGCACTTGTAGTTTCTGAGATTTCGTGATGAGTGGGTTTTGTCTACTCTTTTATATAATAAGATAGATTGGCATCCTAACCTAGAGTTGAGCATTGAAAAAATGACAAAAAAGTTAGCAGTACTCCTAGCTCTATGCACAGCCCATAGAGTGCAAACATTCTTATTAATAAAATTGGAAAACATTATAGAATCCGAGAACGGTATTAAGATTGCCATAACGGACATAATAAAAACCTCAGCCCCCGGTCGTGATCAACCGGTGTTGTTTCTGCCCTATTTTCGGGAAAACATTGGCATCTGTCCCGCTTCAGCCCTCAAGGACTATCTTTCGTTAACAGAAAGTTTGAGGACTACGAACGCGGGCCCCCTATTTTTGACTTCAAAACGTCCACACAAAGCTGCCACTGCGCAGTCCATCAGCCGCTGGATTAAGCAGGTGTTGTATGAGAGCGGTGTCGATACGCGTATATTTGGTGCCCATAGCACAAGCCACGCCGCTACTTCAGCTGCGAATTCCGCAGGTTTAAACGTTGACACTATCCGGAAAACCGCCGGCTGGACCGGTACGTCCACGTTTGCGCGTTTCTATAACCGTCCAATTGTAGATACTGATGAAAGCCACTTCGCAAGAGCTGTGGGGTTTTCATCGAATTAATATTTTCATAGCTATTACCTACGTTTCTTCATACATTTTATGTTCAGAAAGTCTGTTTATTTTAGTTAAGTTTTGATACTTAAGAATAGTTAATGTACACAGTAGTACAATTAATGATAATCATATGTATCATGTTGGTTCCATTAAATTACCAAAGATACTTTAATAGCCACGACTTTGTTTTATTTTAAAAAAACACAGTACACTATTAAGTTGAAGTGAAACGAATCTTCCATCTCTAAACATCTACACTGTTATGCTTTAATCTGAAGAATGAATGGACGAAATATAATAGATGATCAAACGAACTTCCGTGAAGTTCGATCATTATTATATGAGTCCTTTCATTCGAAGATTACAGTCACCCAAAACCCGCCCTTTCTAAACATTACACTATACATAAATATAACACCGCAAGGCGTTTAAGACCCTACTTAGGAAGCTCGTTTCTAAAAGCTCTAAAATAATGACATAAAGCGATGAGCATAGACTAGGGCTGGGTGTATTGACATTTAATACTAGTATTTTTTATCGAGTATTACTCTGAAATATGCGCGATGCTGTTAGTGGAATAAAGGAAACTACACTGTTATGCTTTAATCTTCGAATGAAAGGACTCATATAATAATGATCGAACTTCACGGAAGTTCGTTTGATCATCTATTATTTGACATTGACATCATGCATGCGCGAAATGTTTACAGCGCAACGCGACTTATTATTCGAATCTATGCCAAGCTAAAATATTCATTTTTGCAAATGCATTTTTTTTTAAATCTAAACCGTACGTACATTTAGCCCGTATCACTCTCCCTTTTATTCTCACACTGTTTACCATACCAATGCCTCAAGCAGTGTTGGTTCCATGGCAGAGTAAGTAGATAAAGTGTACTATTGTGCGAAATGACCGATGCCTTTCGGAAACATTACTTTTAGTACAGTACCCAGTACTAGTACCTATTAGTACATAGCACGCGTACTACCCAAGACTAAATTCGACCGCATCTTCATGTTTTAATTTTGATAGTTTCCGAGAGATAGACAAAAATAACGAAGAAATAAAAGTTCATACATTTCATCACCCATCACGGCTATCAACGTCGTTAACTTGAGGTCAATTTTAACATTATTAGCCGTAAAAAACATTTCCAGCCTCTTAATGTACGATGACTACGTACCCGTCTTGACGTCGAACTTGTTTACCGTTCCAATTGACGTCGTTCCAAGTTCCAACACAGCACGCTAACTTTAAAAAAAAATTATATAAGTAGTTCGTTTCGCAATCCTCGTTAGCCTCTTTAACGTATTCTGAAAGGTGTATATATTCCTCGTTTTGAAATCGCGCGAAAACTATAAAACGATAAAATATCTATAATTATTTTTTGTTTTGCACACTAAATACTTCGTTTTGAACATAACTATATGACATGTATGTAATAGTAAATAAAATATTTATTGTAATCTAATTAACACTAAATTATCCAGTCCTTGACTCCAAGATATTTCTTCCATCACTAGTAGTACCACGTGGGTACGATCCGGAGATATCGCACAAGTTTCAGAGGTTAGAAAGAGAATTATCCCTTCAGCAACCACCCCGCCTCAGCCGAGCGACAGCCACCTCATTCTTGTCCGTGCGATCACGGCGTTCGCACGAGTTCAAATACAAGAGATCTTTGAAATCATGAAAACTCTCGAGCTAAAGTGTACCCTTTGAATTCATTGGGAATCACTACTGTTTAATCCGTAGAATTCTTCGGATATTATTGTGCCTAAATATCATTCTGCCTGCCTGCTGCGAAGATTTATACGCTCGAGCTGAATTTGTGTACCCTTTGCATTCATTGGGAAGCACTAATTTTTATTATCCGTTGTATTCTTCGGATATTATTTGGCCTAATTATCACAATGTCCTAAATACGACAGTTGCATTCATCGGAAATCATACAGCTTATCTGTTGTATTCTTCAGATATTGCATTTTTTTTTCTTGGCCTAACTACCCGCATTATTTACTACTACAGGTGAGTTCGTCTATTTTTAGATAAAAGCGAATAAATATTCGCTGTTGTTGTACCTTCAATTATGATCGAAAGAAAAATTCTAAATCTATGCATAGATACCTAATGGTAATCATCAGCCAAATGCAAGCTTCGCGTGGTATCGGAATTTGTGCTCGAAGGTGCGGAGGCAACAAATCACGGTTACAAATGTTGCCACAGAATAGTCCCTGATAAGTTTTGTTGGTGTGGTGGAAGGAATCTCTAACGAAGTTGATTCACTTAGTTTTATGAAACTTCATTACTCAATTTGTAATAGCTACTCTGAACCTGGAGTTTGGCACCATGCTGATCGATAGTTATAAGGCTATTAATCAGTAAAGCTTAATTGGCTTCATGAAAGGTGGACAAGCCTATTAAATCTTAAAAAAAAAAACCTGATATGCCGGATAATATCCGTACTCTAAACGAAGGGGCCACTCTTGGCTTATTCTCACTATGCCGAAACTGATACCTGTCAGTCGGTTATCATTCTACTGATCGATCAAACCTTGACAGATCCTTTTAAGATTGTAAAACAGATTTCTTTTTTTTAGAACAAGTAGGTAGGCGATTTTGTAAAAAAAAAAAATTGCTCACATTTCATACTTATTGGAAATTTAAACGGGAAAGGCTCCGAAAAACTATTTTTCAATTCTAGCACCAGCGCGATGACCGACAAAATCACACACTACACTGACAAAGTCAGTGGTCTGAAACCAGTGAAGTTTTTAATGTGCGCTCTAACCGCCACCAGCGCGGCTTCGAGGACTGTCATCATCGCCTCCGCTTGACTGATTGCCGACCGTGTCCGCCACGAGTCCAAGCGTCGCAACAATTCAATGAACCTCTCAGTTTCATCATTAATTACCAGTATAATGTTTGATTCAAAAACTTCTAGTAAAGTAAGTTTTATGCTGGGTCCATACTTTTGCTTGATTTGGCGCGCAACAGATATTCCTAAAAAATATTTTATATATATATACTATATATATAATTATTAATTTCATTACGACTTATAACTATTAACTACAATTAGTATGTAATTGTACTATTGTAACGTTTTTAAGAAGGGGGAGGCTTCGTTACAGGTATATAGAAAGAAAAAACAAAGATTACAAAAGATAGGTTAGATTTATTGTAGTCGTTTGTTATACAGTTTTAAGTTAATAGCGGAACAGTTTTAGAAAGAATAGAGCACGTGATCTCTAGGGTCGTGGTCGAGTGATCGGAAGTGTGGTACGATGCACCTGGGGTTAGTCGGCCAGGGCACGACGAGGTACGGGTGGCCGCCTCAGACCGGGCGGTCCACCGGGCATGGTGCAAGCGGCCTGGTCCCGAGCAGCGGGCCAGACGGGCACCATGCCAGCAGCAGGGTAGTTGTCCGACCTGGTAGCAGGCCGGGAGTAAGGCCGGGGGACGCCCAAGGGCGGCGTGCCCCCCCCCGTACAGTATCGATACGTCTCCCAAGACAGTGACGTATGCTGTCAAGTTAGTGACATTTGATATGTCAATTAGAATGTGACATTGACATGCCAATTAGAATGTAAACAACATTAGTTTTGTTTTTTACTTTGTAGAATGTATGTTTTATTTTATATATATTTTATAAGGTAAGTAATTTGTTACACTATGTCGCTTTAGCAAGATAGATACTAAGCTCCTGCTTATATGAATGATAACTTTGATATCATTATGACGTTGATACATAGTTTACGTTTACTTTAGTCGTTAATTTGATATCAAGATAAATATTTTCATCAGGATTTTCACGGACGCCTTTCTAACGAGTAGCGTGCTCCTCTGTACTCAAACACTAAAGTTAGAGCGTAGCAAGTGGTTCGTAAAAACTGGTGAGCATTGGTCCACATACAGTGTGCTAAAAGTAATGGTAATCCAGTGTTATATTGATTTAATCTCTGGAGACAAAAAAAAAAATGTGACTTTCGTGTGTATACCTAATACCACTGCCTTTTCTTATTCACACAGAATAAGTAGAGTTTATTACCCTAGCTAATATTGGGATAGGCTAACATTTGGAATTGGGGTGCACATATTAACAAATTCATATTTGCATCATATATATATTCATTCTTTATTATATTATTGAGGCTGATATAATACTAACAGGATAAATGCAGACACGGAACGAGAGATCGGGTGTAAAAAATAATTACGTATACATAATTAATATATATATTTATGTATAATACAATTAAAATAATATTAAACCAAAAAATATTGTGAATATTCTACTTAATTGGGGGGGGGGGGGGGTTTTGACCTCAAAGAGGCCTTTATTTTATTTTTATGAATCTTATTGTAGCCTCCGTAGCGCAGCGGTAAACCGCTTGCTTTGCAAACCGGAGGTCGCGGGTTGAGATCCCGTGGAAAGCAACCACTTTGTGTAGTTGTTCCTTGCTGGCTAGGACAATGCAGGCAAGATGATTCATTCATGCGTCGCATGGTCATGTAAAAAGTTAGTCCTGCGCCAGACCTCACCCCAGTCGTGTTGATCTTCCGTCTTAACGAATTGTGAGAGTAAAGGAAGATAGAATGCACTTGTTTCTACGCAAGCACTTGTGCACTATAATATCTCTCGTGTAGTAGGCTGATTTGATGAAAGACCGGCCGCTGTGGTCCTATCAGCCAGGGGGACATTTATTTATTTATTTTATCATTTATGTACACACAATAACAATAAAAGATAGAAGGAATAAAGACAAGATACTATTCTTAATACAAAGGCACAGCTTATTTCTAAAGAAAGTTTATCCAGCAGGCCTTACATTATTATTATTATAGACATTATTATGAGTCACAATTGTAATATTTCCGCTTGTGTTCGGTTCCTATTACAAAAATATTGCAACCTTTTGTATATTGTCTGCAGTCTCAGGGTTTTTTCTTTTTATACTCTGCCGGGCAGAGTATGTTATTCCATGACACTAAATGTCATGGAAAAATCTTCCAATGCTGTGGTTATTTTATAAACGCTAATAAACCTTTATTAATCTATTGATAACGTGATTAGGAGTTATCCTATTATAGCTGTCTTAACCGTGGTATCACACTTTACATCTCTCGAGACAATTCAGTAATTTCCTTCGAATAAATATCTTCTTTCTTCCTCAAAATCCAACGCATTCACTACTATTCACTACTTGAATAGTAGTGAATGCATTGGATTCACTACATCGACATGTTTCCCTAGCAGGATGTTTGTTAGTCTGGTACATTTTCGTAGACAACACATACAACAATCAGCTTTTGAAGTTATTCTCTCCTAATTCACCGAATACTGGTAACATAAGTCTAGTCTCAAACAAACAACATTGATTTGATGATGACAATTACGTCATTTCTTTAAAAAGTTCTGGACTAGATTGTTTTTTGAATATTGTATGGTTATTTACAACCAGCTATTTCTTTGATATCCACAAATAAAATTGGCAATATTATTAGAAGCAAAAACGGTTATTTCAAGGAACCTGTAAATTGAAACCAATCATTCCTCGACTTAAAGTCACAATAACTTTAATTACTTAAAAAACATTACATAAAGTTACTGATTTTATTAGTTTAGAAAATATTATTCAAACCAAAAAATTACATCTTTATACTTTTAATTCTCTGCCTAAAGAGTAAACAAAATATGCAAATAATTGTCATTAACTAAACTATTAGAATTTACCAAATGTGTTGTAAGGTTTACACAGACTAAAAACCTTAGGTACGGAATTTGTAGATGTTAACCCATTTTAAATCTGCATCAATTCATTCAAAGACCTATTGATTTCCCACTTGTCTGGTAACAACATTAACTTTTCAGTTTTATCCTCCATGACATGGCTCACATCTTGACACCCTGTCCGCTGCCCGATGTGTGGTGGGTTCGATTCCCACCTTGTCTGAGTGTAGTTTGTCTGTTTGGGTTGATATATTTTGCAGAAAGGAAAGGTATTTAAGGTATAAGTACATATTGATATCGTTTGTCTGGTTGTCGTGGTGCAGGCTCTGCCTGGTTTGGGGACGAATGCCCGCGTGTGGATTGTTCCAAATATGGTATATTATTTGCTATACAGCAAACAAAATAAATGGTATAGTATATGTTTCTCAAGCCATGGGACGATGTATAAAAGAGATATTATTTAACAACACAATCGATACTTCTATCTTATTACTTACAATACGATACGAGCCCTGGCTTCAGCAGCTGTCCTGAACGCTTTTATTATTAAAACTATTAGAAAATTGGTCGCAAGATGGTCTGCACGATTAGCAGGCTATGACTATGCTATTTGGGATTACATGTGCAATAATGTTAATGTAAAATTTTAAATCATTGTATATTAAATAAGTTTTAACTCATCAAATAATATGTATAAAAACATAATTACTTATATCAAATTAATTATTACGTACCTACGTGTATATGTATTCTGCAAAAAATTGCAAAATATATTTGGCTTTATTGTAACTAATAGTTTAAGCAACAAGTTAAGTTAACTTTGTTTTATTCTGGAATCTCTTTAATTGCAACATTGATTTTGTATCTCTAAACATCTACTAGTGATGGAAGAAATATCTTGGAGTCAAGGACTGGATAATTGAATGATCAAACGAACTTACCCTAAGTGAAGTTCGATCTTAATTATCCAGTCCTTGACGAGAAGATATACATAAGGTCCCTCCCTACCCATTGCTGTGAACACTTTTAAAAGATCTAGCGTCTAAACTAGTACGGATTTGTGCGGGATTCACGACTAGAGGTGGCAGTGACGGGGATATTTCAATAATGAATAATCTGTTATGTTATTTATAAATAACTGTAATTGCAAACTGTTATGAGCTATCCTGTTATATAACCAGAAGGTGGACGGCTGGATGGAAGTTCGGTCACGGTCTTTTCATGTCCTGGCAACTGAACTTTTCTGTGTCTCTCTAAACGCAAATATGATATGTACAAAGTCCAATGGCTTTATTTGATTCTATTCTCGTAAATCTCGTGGTTAGTCCATTCTTGATACGTTTCATAACGTCTTTTACTGAGTCCTAGACATCGGTTCTCCGGAGTCGCTCAAAAATATCATGTAGTCCTTGTGTCAGGACTAAGGCTTTACTTGCTGTTAAATACTTAGCAGCGCTCATAATTACCGTTACTTCATAACAGAAAAAAAAACGAAAAGCAAATTTTATGGAATGGACCAAATGATAACTACTGTGCGCGAGGACTGTTATAGGAATTAGGAATGATCTGGTATGATGGCTGGTTGATGAATTTAAATAAGCAAACCAGTAAGGGTTTAAAAAGCTGTTGGCCGTAACTACTTATATCGCGTGGCTCCAATGAGACACCAATCTGCGAAGCGATCAATGCACAGTATTTTCAGACGAATTGTCTTCTGGAACATTTGAAATTTCAATGTCATTAGAGAGTAATTGCTGGTTTCGGTCGTTTAAATCACTCCGTTGTGATCCGATTTGCCTTACACCACAGCCAACAGATTTTCGTTCTCACAGTGTCTAATGAGTCCAGCCTCTCATTAAAGCACTTAACGTTAGCTCTGCATTCAGCTACTTTCTGGCGAATGTCATGCATCTCTCTGTTTAGCTGCTTAATATCTTCTCTCATTTATTCTATAAAAAGTTTCCAATCCGACACCATACCTTCCTTCATTGCTTTCCATTCTACAAGTGCTGCCAGGATCTCGCTATTACCAGTAGACCCTTCAGGAACCACCCCAACCGTGTTCGTGTCCGTTGCTATACTGTCGTTATTGCCATTACCTTGATAACTGGCAACACATCTTACTGATGTTTCAGGCCTATTATCCCGCTTTAGAGATTACAGCATTCAGGGCAGCGCCAGTTAGTTGGTAAACTTCCCGTGCTTGGTAGTATCACACAGGCTCGATGGTATATCGACCTTCACTTCGCACATGTGGCGGCCTCTTGCGTCGAGAATTTACTACATCCATTGCATTTAGAAGAGGATATTTAATTTTATTGTAGGTAATACTGACATGAAGGCAATTTATATACTGATGTCAATTCTTAAAAACACTATTCAATTGACCAAACCGTTTATTTATAGTGATATCACTGTATGTTGCACACCACCGTAAGTACTAACTAATAAATACTGACTCGCACTATTTTTTTGCGACGAATTCAATTTTAAAATGATTAAAAGTGACACAGACCACCGGCAACCAAGACGTCCAAACGCCACCCCTCCCTCCCTCATCAGTTTTCGCATGTAATTTGTAATTAAACTGGATGACGGCATTATTGGTGGGCCTGAGCTTGTACTTGGCGCGGTTGAATTGGACTGGGCGAATAACACGGAGGTTATATTATTTTACTATAGGTAGGTCCTACAGTAGTTTGTTGTCTGTCGATACACAGCGATATAGTTGGATGTTTTGTTTTTGTTATCATATTCCTATTTAAGGTTCCCAGGGAGCCGCTTTTGGTGCTCAGTTTTGTGGAGCAATAATTATCGGTGGCGTCATTTTCACCTTGCATATAATGAACTAGAGAGGGCTCGGTTTGGTCTGATTCGAGCCTTTTCAAAAAAATAAAAGCACTTAAATTATTAAATAATTTTGTTAGACGTCCTATGTTGTAGTTTAGATTTATTAGTAACTGTTAGTTTGTAGGTTTGTTGTGTTTACCAAGAACGAAATGTTAATATTGTTAAAAATAATTGAGAGTTCCAAAGTTTATAAAAATGACTCACAAGACACAAAAGCACAAAAAGCGTCCATCATCGCAAATAAAAGCATAGGAAGTTATGCATGCACAGGTAAGCGTCCAACACCGCAAAAAGCAAAACAAAAAAAAACAGAAAACAATAATTAATTACCGTCATGTTAACAGTAAAGTTAGTTGAGATAATTTGAATTTAATGAAATAATTATGAGAAATCTCTAAATAGTGTAAAATAATGTCGTTTTCTGTTTATTCACATACTCTTATTAAACTTAACTTGTTAAACGTGGCTCAGAATTAATTTATACTAACATGTATTTGGATAATTTACTTAATAGTATTTTCGATTTTTTTGATGCGACTATTCTATAGAAATTAAACGAAGTCACACTGTCAAGGCTTCCATGGATGCTACTGTTCTACACCTATCTTTTTACATTTTGTATTTGTAGCACTGATTATTTTTCACCCTTACAAAATCTACAAGTATCTATGTACAGGTACTTATCTAAACTAATCTAAATTTAAGTTTCTATACTTAGTATCAGTATTACATAGATTCATTGTGTGAAGGTACTTGTGCTGAAGTGACGCGTGATTGTATTGAAAGGTTGCCTAATTTGTGATCTGTTTTAATTTAACCCTATTTAGTCCTTCCTTGTACTGTAAAATTTTTGGAGCCATTTAAGCCTCTCGTTTACTGATATTCTACTTACTCGGAATACTGATGCATAATTTCCTATACTTTGACAGACGCTCCATACCTTGAAGTGAATCCCTGCCCCTATACCTAACTTTTCAGGTAGCATTTATAAATCAGTATCAAAACATAAACAGAATGCCGGGCAAAACCATATTGGGTCGCTAGTTAAACATAAAATAAAGCTAAATTACAGAACAAAAGGAAGTCTCCTATTTGCGTTGGCGAATCGGTTGATTATATTCGAGACGTCTGGACGTATCTCTGAATTAATATTCAGTAGAGCTAAACCTGTCAGCCGCTCTTCTGAGATTTTTGCCCTTAACCACGTTTTTAAGCGCCATAATATTGAGAAAGATCTCTCCGATGTCGCAGCACTTATAGGTAAGGTTGTCAGAATTTTGAGCAGTCTTTATACATCTTTGTCGCATATTTCAATGGAAGCAATAATACAATTCGGAACTATGCAGTCAATATTACCTTTAAGTTCCCGCCTCCACGTTGCAACCCACAGCTGCCACAATAGTGGAAGCAGGAACGCCCAAGAAATGGGAATAAAATTCAGATACTAATTTTATATTTAGAAGATCTTCCTCTGTGCATTCGGGTTTCGGCATAAAAACGCCTAACCCGAAAACGTTTAAAGTATCCGCCGAGAGACGGTCTGTTAAATCAGTATTTATGCTGTCCAGCAGTGGAATATAAATAGACCTTCGAAAATATTCCTCGTCATTTCCTGTATGATTATTTCTAGAAGTCTGTCGAGGCACAGTACGAGGCGCCTTCATATCAGTGCCTATTTTCTCGGCTAGGTCTGTTGCCTCGACAAATAATTTGTGAAAATGTTCCTCTGCGTTTTGCCGCTTACGTAGTAGAACGTCCATTGTATCTTTAAGAATAATGCTAATTGTTAATTGTTTAATTTTCAGGTGTAACTGTTTAGTTACACCTGAAAATTAAACAATAAACATGGATTGCAATCAATCTATTCTTACGGATTATATCGCGATTTATTTTATTTTTCCCGACGTTTCCGTCCGCCCGTGACCATGGGTGCTGCAAGGCATTCGAAACGTCGGGAAAAATAAAATAAATCGCGATATAATCCGTAAGAATAGATTGATTGCAATGTCTAGTATTCGCGTAAATAAGACAACAATAAACATGGATATAATAATATAGTGTTTTTACAAATTAAAGATAAATGCAGAAGAAAGATTGTTATTTTCTTACCTAGTACGTCAGACAAGCAAATAGATGCCATTATAAAATCTGGAGTGCTTATGGCATCTCGTAAACAATTAGCATCCGATGCAGTTTTGCTGTCTTGCCAAGTTGAAATTTTAGTTAGTGTGTCACATAGTTTTACCAATGAGTCTCCTTGAAATTGCAAATAACCATCATGCCGTTCTATCCATCGAGTGTCACACAAACTTTCCAGTTTGCTACCAAGAGTGCTTTTAAAAACTCTACTTCTCTTGGCTGAAGCATTTGCAAAAGCCACCAACTTTTTCATTGTTGCTGACGTATTTCTGCAACTAGTAACCTTCGATGATTTTGCTAAAGAATTATTAAGAATATGATTATTACAAGGGCATCTTTTGGCATTGGTGGCAACTCTTAACAGTTGTTCTATAGCAGAGATATCAGTTGTTTCGTCGAATATAATAGCAAAATATTTAGCCTCTTTTACATTATTTATTATAGTTTCCTGTATCTCTTCTTTACATAAGTCAATTATTTCGTTTTGTATTCTCTTGCCCTATGTATGTAGCATTTGAGGAACTTTTTAAATGTTCTTCTAATACTTTATCACCTGCATCGATCCGAAACTTTAATAAAGCTCTGAAGTTTCCTTCCTTCACAACACTGTCAATGTCACTATCGCAAAGTGGCCTTGAATCACGGTGTCCTCGTAGGGCAATGTTTTGTTGCCCACAGAATATAATAGTTTTAATTATAGGTAATAATAATATATCATTTATTTTCTCCTCACAAAATAGACCTTAAGGAAATACAGTTATAACATATCTAATACTGGATTCAGTCACAGTCTACTCGGTAAGAAGCTGGTGTCTGAAATAGGTATTACCCTGTGATACAGATCACCAGGTCCTTCCCCAAAAAGTATATCAGTTACCAGTTTTTTTTTCAAGAAACAGCAGTTATTCCTTTACCTCGTGTAAGGAGTGCTGTTAGGTAAATTTGTGTGTGTGTGTGTGTTGTGTGTGAGTGTATTATCTTATTTCTTTTTTTTTGAGGGTAGCATTTCCTATTAATGTATTAAATTTTCTGTGAAAGTATAATCTAGATCTTGTAGATATTCTTTAACAACTTTTTTACATTGTGTTTTCGTTAGTGAATAAATTGTTAAGATTCGGTTTTGTTATATAACAAAGTCTATATAGACTACTACTTTGATAGTAATAAAATCGATGTGAGAAACTAGCATTAAAACGCTTACTATCACAAACAATATCTTTTTTAATACAGTTGCTCAAAAAGTGGCGTATTGCAGGGATGTATAGCGTTCGGGATGTAGGCTATTACGCACTAGTGCTTTTTCTTTACCTTTCCCGCACTCGTGCGTTTTCTTTCCCAACTGTCAAAATAATGTCTATTAAAAAGAGAAAAAAAAACAACCACGAAGTTTTTACTAAAAAGAATTCATAGAAGTTTTTACGATTCAGCTACTAATTTGTTTCAATATCAGATTTGGCTGTATGGGCGGGCATATTTCCCTTTGCCTACCCAGAATGGATAAAGAAAACAAAAAACTGCTTATATTATTTTACGGTTGGCGCCATTTTCCAAAAAAATTCCTTGTACTTTGTTTGTTGTGAGTTTAGTTGCTTGTTGCACAAAATGAGTAATTTCGACGATATGTTTTTTGAATTATCACCACCCGAACTCAGTATAATTGCACAAAATGCTTCGGAGAACATTTTACCGGAAAAGTCAAAAAGTCGCTACATATCTACATACGACGAATTTATTGCGTGGAGAGAAGAGAAAAAAGCAAATAGTTTTTCAGAAAATGTTATGTTGGCATACTTCTCCGAACTCTCAGCAAAATTAAAACCTTCTACGTTATGGTCGAGGTTTTCGATGATAAAAAGTATGCTGAAAATAAGGAACAACGTGGATATAAGTGAATACCCAAAACTAAATGATTTCTTAAAACGAGAATCAGACGGTTTTACAACTAAAAAGTCGAAAATATTAACATCTAATGAAGTGGAAAGGTTTTTGAACGAAGCTCCCGATGATCGTTATTTAGCCACAAAGGTACTTACCTAATTTATTAATAAGTACTTATATTTTTCTTTAGTAGCCAAAACTGCTCAACTAATCAGTAATAAACAAGTATAAATATAAAAAAAAAACCCTTGACTTTGAAGATCAAACTCATTGCTCTCTCCTCTTTTCAAATTACTTTCTCGCAGTGTTATCCTTATCAATACTCAAAACCTTATCATTGTCTACAAACTACTTATCGAGACGTACCCAACGAGCCAAACCTCAGTGTATCTACGTTTATTAGTGCAGAGATCCTGTGACCACCTTCTTACTCCATCATCAGACCCTGAGCACCATTCTTCTAGCAACTGCTTGTCGAGACCTATCCAAAAACTCCAATTCTGTGATCACCTTCCTGCTCCCTCATCAGACCTTGATAACCATGTTTTAACAACTACTCGTCGAGACCTATCCAACGAGCTCAAACTCGGTAGGTTCTACATTTATTAGAGCTGAGATCTTGTAACCACCTTCTTGCTGATCATCATTGGATCCTGGAGAAGGTTACCATTTTCTTTTGTATCATCGGATTTACATATGTACTAAATTGCTGATCTTCCGGAAGTAATGAAAAACGTCCATTGTTTACGTAATATCCCCCACTTCGACTCGGAAAAAAGCTGATGGTCTGCAAACAGCTGAACCGATTTCCATGAAACATAGCTCTAAGAACCATCTCGGTTAGACCAGCTTTATAATAAACTAGCAGTAGCCCGCGGCTTCGCCCGCGTTGATTTTGTTTGTAACACGTGTTTTGAATTAGGTATCATGGTTTTTCAAAATATTGTTTAATAAGTATCTAGTCTAATAAGTATCAAGTAGACATATTTAATGACATATCCTGTATTTTTGAGCAAGGCATCGTAGCTTCTATTATAGTGCTGATTCTTAAATATTCACCGCTATTATTTAAAATATCCGGTCAAGTTGAGTTGAACTCGCACACCTTCATTGGACCTATTAATGTTATTTTACTATTCGTCTAACACCAAACCAAAACCACACACATAACACCAAAACCAACCAATAGCAAAAAACCAAACCGCAAAACTAAGTTTGGCTGTCGAATTTCTTTTGGGATTTCTAAAGGAATACACACATCATCATCGAAAAATCATTTTATTTTTCTCTCAGAGACAGTGGGATAAACCACTTTGTAATTCAATTTGGCATTCACTTCTAACATCCAGCGTTAACGATTTGGATCGTGCGCGTTTGCTAGCTGTCTCTGCGACTCCGGTCACTGGCTGCAGGCTATGCCATCGTCTCATATTGGTACCTTATTGACCAATACCACACTTAGTCTTGCAGTTTGTTTGCGGGTGGGTGCCAGGACCAACCTTCCTCATCGTTGTCGCTGTGGGGAGTACGTAGATAAATATGGTCACCACGGGCTGTCTTGCTCGCGTAGCGCTGGCCGTATGTCACGCCATGCCGCCCTTAATGATATTATTCGCAGGTGGCTTGTCACTGCCGGTGTCCCTGCCGTACTGGAACCAGTCGGCATTACACGAGATGACGGCAAGAGGCCTGATGGTGTCACTTTAATACCATGGCAACATGGAAAGCCGCTGGTGTGGGATGCGACATGTGTCGACACACTTGCTGCGTCCCACACCCCGGCAACTTGCAGGGCGGCTGGAGGGGCTGCGGCGGCCGCTAGTGTTGCAAAGCGACGCAAGTATGCAGCTCTAGGTTCGAGCTATATATTTGCGCCCTTTGCGGTAGGCTTGTTCTTGCTCGGACACTGAACGGAGCGCTCCGTACTAGTACAATCTTCCAAATGTACTAGTACAGTATTCTAGTACTGTAGTACACTGAAGGAATAGTGAATTAAACGTGGAAGGAGTATCCTCAGGAGGAAGTGATATCTGTCTCTTTCTAACAATAGAGAGAGATAGGCTTACGGCTAAAGAGTAGTAAGAAATGAGATAGAGATACCTCATCTTCTATTTCACCCAGCGTGCCGGGTATTGATCTAAATATTTAGCCCACAACAAGGTACTGGCGACATTTTGCTTGCACTGCTTACATGGGATCTACATATATATCCTATATCTGTTGAATTATCTTTTAAATATTATATCGATAGTAGACCAACAGATACCCTTAATAAAGTTCAAAATAGTTTCATGAATCAGAGATCAAAGTTCACAGGTGAATAGTATTATGCATCTCACTCTTTCGTACATTGATTCCATATCGTTCCCTTTCGCTCGTTCACTCGCGTTCCATGTACGTCAGCGAGCAGCTGATGATCGGACCGGCAGTGTCGCCAGATCGACACCTGAGGGGCCGATCTGGCAACACTGCTGGTCCGATCGTCTTCAGCCTTTTCAAAACTAGGCCTTCGGCTACCATTGGCTTTTAAGCCTCCGACTGCCAATCCATCGAAATCATTGGTACGGTTGACCAATCCCTCTTGTATAAGGATAATACATAAAAAGGAATGGACATACATAAGTTCAAAACATAACTCGTAATTAGTCGGATTATATTTTTTGAATGTCGGCCTTTACTGTCTAAAACTGCCAGCACTGCTTTCGGACCTTTTTTAATTATCTGCTGGTAACACTGCGGACAAGTTCGTACAGACCCAGAGACTAGAAAGGAATACATCGCTCGCGAACGAAAGACAAAGTACTATGAACGATGTACTAAAAAGGAATAGGAATAGCTGACCAGTTAGTACAGAACCAGAGACTAAGAATACATCGCGAAAGACGAAGTACTAAAAGAATAATGTACTATAAAGGAAAGGGAATAGTACGTCCGATTCAGTGTCGGGAATATATTCCTTTTAGTACTTAGTACATGTACTACACAAGCCTACTTTGCGGTGGAGACCATGGGGCCTTGGTCTCATGAGACGCACGCTTTGGTGAAAGAAGTTTCATCCAAACTTATCAAAGTCTCAGGAGACCGCCGGGCTGGTAGCTTTTTCTGCCAACGTATAAGCTTGGCCATACAAAGGGATAATGCCGCCAGTCTTTTAGGTACCCTTCCCTCCCAGTGAGGCGACAACTTCGAGGAAGTTTTTTACCTAGTTTAAGTGTACATGTTTGTAAACTAAACTGTTTTTTCCTGTAAAATATAGATTGATAAGTATGTATCACCTATATTATTTTTTGACATTTTCGATTTTAAGTCAAAAACTACGTAACATAACATATACCAAAATAAAAATCTGTTTTGGAATTTGCAAATAAAGCCTTTTCTTAGGATACCCCATTCGATACAGTAGTCTCACTTTAAATTAAATTTTGAGGATCCTTTTCGCTGCCCATTATAAGAAAATAAAAGATTTTCTTTTCATTTGTATTTTTGTGATGAGGTTGGGTGTGTAATTAAGTCTTATGACTGTAGGTCGAAACACCATTTTTTGGACTCCAATCCAATCCCTTTGGGAGTTGATTTTCAAAAAATGAATATTTAGACAGGTGTAGTTGGATGGTGTATTGGCAAAGTTTCATCAATGCAGCATGTCCTATTCACATCACCACTACTTTTTTTGTCGTATGGTTAGTGGCCAAACTGGTGTAAGAGTTTTCAAGCTGCCCTTAAGCCTCTGACTTAGCTTAACGACTGCTGCCTAGATGACAATAGCCGGGACCGACTTTTAACGTGCCCCTCCGAAGCAAGGAAACGCTCGGTTCAAATGACACTAAGTGGTGACCCATCTAAGGACTGACCTCGCCTGACGTTCCTTACCCAACTGATTGTGTATCGAACAGTGGTTACAACTGGCTATGAGCATCTCACCACCACTTATTCATCCACGTGTATGTTCCATTCTCTCGTTTTTCCATCCCAAGGTTGCCTGGAAGAAGTTGCGAATAGCGGATGAGGCCGCCCTTTGTATTTAAGTATATACACACATCAAAAGTGTCTAGGGATCAACATATATTTTTGCAATAACTTTTCTCCTGATTGATATTAATTAAAATTTTCTTTAAGGATTCATCAAATAAAGTGTTTTCGTTTGTCACAGTAACGATAAACCAAGTCACCTTTGCATTAATAAAGAAATTTGCCATTTTCCTAATAAAGGGATTTTTGACATTTGAACCACTAACACAAAAGTTCGAAAAAAAGACTGAAATAACAGTTTTCTTTAAAATTTTATTGGGTAACTTAAACAACTAATAATCCGTGTTTCTACCGCGAACACTAACAACACAAGAACATCGGTTTGGCATACTCAAAATGAGTTCATCCAAATCACGCTGTGGAATGGCCGCCCATGTTCGTTGCAACAACAAAAAAAGGTCTTCTTGCGACTGGATACCCTCCATATTCGGCAGAGCTCTTCTCTGTAGCATATCCCATGCATGCTCAATCGGGTTCAAGTCTGGCGACTGAGCAGGCCAGGGCAGGACATTGATGTTAGCTGCGGCGAGAGTCTGTCTTACAACTCTTGCGGTGTGCGGTCGTGCATTATCATGCATTAACTGAAATAAGGGACCGATTTGCACTTGTAGAGGGACGCTGACGTCTGATACAATCGTCTCAGCATAAATTTGAGCGTTGAGGTTGCCTCTGATCCAAATCAACTCAGTTCTTCCGCCGATCCAAATACCCGCCCATACCATGATGGTTCCACCACTATAAGGATGGACTTCCTGGCAGGATTTTAATCGCTGTTGGCGTCCAGGGGTTCTCCAGTGTCGTATACGTCTTGTATCCGGTCTCATACCAAAACGAGACTCATCAGAAAAGCACACGAAACGCCATTGTTCTTCTGCCCAATTTCTGTGTTCAAGAGCCCATTGATATCGAATCCTACGATTGTGCATTGCTATAGGTGGTACCCGTAGCGGTCTTCGGGAATGAAGGTTCACTTCATGCAAGCGGTTTCTGACTGTTTGGTCGCTAATTAAGTTCCCTGAAGAGTGATGAAGCCTCACGGCTAACATCATGGCAGTTATTGTTGGAGCTCTTCGAGTTAAGATTTGAATATATCGGTCTTGTCTCCGTGTGGTGCAGCGATACCGTCCTCCATGGCGCTCAGCCACGGTACCAGTGCTTCGGTAACGTGTCCAAAGTCGACTGATAACACTCTGACTTGTATTCAGAGCTAAAGCCACAGTACGTTGCCGGGAACCAGCTTCTATCATTCCCACGGCTCTGAGCATTTCTTCCCTGCTTAAATGACGTCGCCGCTCCATAATAACGTTGGTTTTAATCAGTAGTAGGGAAACAGTAGCACTAATAATGTCTTCAATGCGTTGTATGTTTTTATAGGGAAAATATTGACAGCTGATTTTCATCTTTTACTCGAATTTGATTCACAGTTCCTGATTCAAATTATGAAATGCACCAAAAAGGATCCATATAAATTTATAAAATCATAAATTTATTACAAAGCCACATCTCAATCTCAAGAAATCCGCTTAAAAATGCTTGATCCCTAGACACTTTTGATGTGTGTATATTTTTTTTTTTTTTAACAAACAGGCCAATTACTAATTTACATGAATTTAAGTTAAAAAATGACTGATTTTCATACAAACTTTCAATTTTACCCCCAATTTTACCCCCTTAGAGGTGGAATTTCCAAAAATCCTGAAATACATATTTTTTATTTTTAACTTAAAGGCCAAATACTAATTTACATTAATTTAACTTATAAAATGACGGATTTTTCATTTTCATTTTTAATTTGTTTCGTAAGTCTGTTTTAATATTGTTCACTTGCGAAAATATTCGTTCACAAGCCGTATTGGACATAGGTAAAATTATTACGGCCTTTGCGATATCAACCAAGTATGGATACTTTTGTTCCATCTGCTTGTCATTTTGCAAAATGGCCCCAAAACATTTCCGATTTAAAGAAAATTCTAACATATCTCGCACTGTTTTGTCTAACGTTAGCTTTATAATTCGGAGTATTTTTTTTGTTTGTCCGATTCATATAACGCTGTTTTAGTTCGATAAAAACAAGTGTTGGTTGCGGTGACTAGGGCACGTCCAGCACCCGTAACCGCCGCGGTAGGGACTTCACCCTCGTAAGTGACGTGTGCTCCTTCTGCGCTGGTAGCACCCGTCCCACGCACCCCTAAATGCGTATCGTATGGCTGGGTACGACGCACGGTGTCTTGAACCACGACTTTTGGGAATGATAGACGCTGTTGACCGCAGATGGCCATTACAGCTTCACCGGACAATAGGAGGCGAGCGCTTAAAGCGCTCTAGCCTTAACGGCAGAAGTAGCGACGAGGTCAAGGGCACCTCAGGGAGGCCCGGCCTCGGCGTGGGCTGTCGCTTAAGAGAGGGCTGAGTTTACCACCGGTTCACAACGCGCCCCTACTGAGAAGAACCGGCAAGAAACTCAGTGGGGTGATGCACGTCGTTGAGGTCGCATACGTACAACCCTTCGGCCTCGCCGGCGAGACCGGTATCTGATAGCTAGTGTAGCATACGGTTGTCGGGGAGGGTTCGGCGCATCCCGATCCAATAGGACCGTCATGGGGTCAGGAGGGTCGAGTAGTACGTGCCGTAGTCTGCGGCGCGAGTCAGAAGGACTAGGGGCGTAATCGGCGGCGGCGCGGATTAAACTGTTCGCGTGACGGGACGCGGATTCAAAGTAGCGTTTCGACGCTTCTTTGAGGAACTTACGAAGGGGATCTAACTTGAAATCGGAATGCAGATCTACGTTCCGCATGTACCACGGGGCACCGATGGCACGTCGGAGGAAACGATTCTGGATAACCTGGAGGCTATCGATATGGGTGCGGGCGGCGTGCGCGAAAACTACACTCGCGTAAGTCATGATAGGGCGAATGCAGGCTTTGTATAATGTCAACTTATTTCTAAGCGACATTTTACTCCGCTTGCAGAGAAGGGGATACAGGCGACCTAATACGAAAGCCGCTCGATTGCGGACGGACCTAATGTGCTAGCCGAAAGTCATGGCGGAGTCCAAGGTGACTCCGAGGTACTTAACCTTCCTAGTCCAGGGGATAGGGCGATTGAATAGGAATATTGGGGCTAGTCGTCTGTTGGGCCGAAGGCTCCGCGCGTAGAACATATTGGCGGGTCCCCGGGAGAAGACCACCGCGGCACTCCGGGTTCACCTCTATCGACTGCCTCGGTCCGGCAATTAGCCCGCCTTCTATAGCGGTCCGAACTACCTTCCCGAAAGCCTCTGATTGGCTATCGTTTTTTACTCTTTTTCTGCGCGATTTTCACTATCCCGAAATCTTTAGACCCCCTTTTTATAATTATTTCCCAAAGAAATCCTTACAAATTATACATTATTTTATCCGTCTTAATCTAAACTATAAAATAATACAATAATATTAACTCAAATTATACACAGTAAAAACTTCCTAGAACAAAAGCTGTAAAAATCCTAACTTAAAATCAGAGTTCGTAACGAAAATGTCTCATAACTTTTACAATTCTTATCCTATTTGCATGATTCAAATAGAAATATCATTTTGACATGAAATCCTATCAAATGCCATAAAAATAATCATAATATTCACATAAACAAAAATCACATTTTCAAACTACGTTATTATTAAAATATCTACATTCCTACAGAAAATAACATTATAATTACTAATTATACTGAAATAGCATCACTGAAATACTTATTAACTTGAATATTGATAAGTAAAGTCCTTACAATAATCAAATATAAAGTCAACATATCTTACACTTTTTCACTGGTTTAGACACTCACTAATTGCGCCCTAATGTCCAGCCTGGGTCTTGTCGCCAACAACAAGGATAAAAAAAACATTGCATACGTTGCAAGAATGTGATTTCATCTTGAAATAACAATTCATTTTGTTTTGTCGCTTGGACTCCGACACATTTCTTTTAAAGGTAAACATTAAATGTTGAAGTTGGGTCTAAGTCCAAAGGATTTGTACTTCTTAAGTAATTTGTTTTCATATAACAGCATAGAAGCAGTACAGGAAACAACAACAAGGACAATCATATCAGTAGAATCCTTGTACACTTTGCACTGTGAAGTACTCACCTTGAAATATTACATCCATCTTATTTGGGATGGGTAAAATGTAATAATCTAGGGCTAGGGCATAAAAGTAAAGTTAAAAGATATTGTTCTCGAAATTTTGGCATAAAATATTATTTATTATTATTGTCCATTAAAGTAAAGTTTCAGTAGAATCTTATTGAAATTCACATTGTCGCTTGCTTCTGTGTGCGAAGTATCCGTAAACTTCTTTGAAAATCTGGTTTAGACTCCTTGGTAAGTTGTTTCTACCGGCTACGGCGGCGGCTAAAGCACTCGGATAGCAAAACATTTTACAAACACTCAATGCGGACTAGTATTCCATAATTTAGCAATAACACAACCTTCATGTCCAAATATTACGTTAGTTGTCATCTGCACCAAACGAAATGCATAGTGTCATGTCCAAATTAGCGATGGTAAACAACTGTGATAGAGTATCAAAAATATTCTGACTTTACTCGCCTTTTAAATTCATCAAAGTTAAGAACTTAGTTTTAACTAAAAAAAAAATTAATTTTATCAGATTAATATTTTATTACTATTGCAATTCCTTTTTTTAAGCAAAATCCGTACATACATTAGTAACAACTGAAAAAATAGGGTTTTGGGAGTGTGTGTGCCAATTCAGCGTACATTTGTTTTTCTGTAATTTTTTATTGTAAACGGCTTTAATGTTATTCTGTGGGTGTGTTATTTCTCGCACAATATTGTGTCATTGGACAAAATATTTGTTTTATTTTGTCCTTCATTTCATTTCAATGACCACGGCGTCGTTTATACAAATTATTCAAAGGTCGTAGAGTTACCAAGAAATACAGTTACTTTCTCATCAATTTACATTACTGGCACGGTCACAATCACAATACTAACGAGTACACTAACGGCAATTTATAATAAGAAACTTTAATAAGCATAAAAAAAACAATTAATTTTTAATGTTCACCTTCTGGTAGCTTCATACTCGCCCTACAGGATCTTAGAGAAATACAAGTAAATTCATTAAGTTAGCTAAACTGTGTACACAACTTGAAATATAGAATGTATGAGAGTTCCGACTCTTAGGTTTATGTCGTTTTCGTCTCTATTACCTGGAGGGTACTACCTCTCTACCTAGTTGGAGAATGAAAGGAAGGCATGTGCTTTCAATACAATGTACAAATAGAAAAAGATCATCCAACTACGTAGGTGATTATTATAGTTTACAACTGTTAAGTCTGTCTGCGCCTTTATTACATTGGACCCTAACTCTGCGAGACCAGAATGTTGTACACATCGGCGTTCGGGGAGAAAGTGAACTCATAACAGCGTAGATTAAAGACTAATAGCGATTCTTATTACATCAACGGACATCCTCCGTATTCGAGGAATTCATTGCCATCATAACAACCCAAGTAAGATATTCGTAACGCATTGTGTTCTGATCAGTAAGACAATTGCACTCGGTGAAGTGAGTCGTATTCAAGGTTCTCCAATATGGACGAAAAGTTAAACTTGCTTTTATTTTTATATGTTATATTTATACCGGTGACAGAGGTGAGTGCTGTTTGAAACAACTTGCTTTCCCCCAATTTATAGGCTTTGTAATAAGCATTATATACGCAAGAAAAAAAGAACTTTAAAATGTCATCATTCTGCATTACTTATACCTACACGTAAATTTTAAACTTTAGAAAAATCACCACGTGCTTTGTCCCGTCTAATTCATATTTTTATGGTGTGATTGTAACCGGTTCTTGAATTTTAATAATTGAATAAGATAAGAGTGAAATTTTATTTTAAAGTGTCATAGCAGCCGGTCCTTGCAACGCTGTAGTTCACGACACGAAATGTTTGCAGCCAAAAATACGTTTTCGTCATGAGGCAATAAAGGTCATTTGGTTTAACTTTGTTCTGTTACGAAAACTAGGTTGAAAATACTTATAGTTCAAAAGATTATAATCCAGGCAATCTCCCGATAAATGAATTCTTGATGCGTTATTTTTAAATTAATAATAGTCATTTAATTTTGCAAATTTTTAGGGAGCTATCCCCGGGACATTTTTTTGGAAACCTCGACTGGGTCTTGATTTGTCTGTTCCTACGACAGGTAAGCCCGTTAAAAGACTAAGATGAATATAAATAAGAATAAGCCACGTATAGGTGGGTACTCAGAGAACAGAGCATCATAAGTTTTTGTGTTATAATGCCCTCCTGGCCGATACGACAAACAGAGCGGCCAATCGCCTTTCACAAAATCAAGACACAATGGACACGACCAGGGGAGAGGTCAGGCGCAGGATCGACTTTCTATATACCCATCCGACGCATGGATCATCTTAATTTACAGACTATCAGGTGATCGGCCTGCATTGTCCTAGCCAGTAAGGTACAACTACACAAAGTTGCGACCGCCACATTACGTTGCCTGCCGGTTCCCAGCTTGCAACATTACGAAGGCTCTCATAATTTCTTATCGTGTCAAATGATGTCGTCACTCCATATGGGTGCAATTTTTTTCAGTACCGATGCAGAAATTGTAACGGTTTCGTGAAAACGCTATTACACACTTTTATAGGAATCCTGATTGACAGTTGTTTTTCTATTTTTAATCAAAATTTGAAGATAATTCTTCAAATAGTGTAATTCACTAAAAATAATCAATACCGACCCAACAAAGTTAAAATAATAATTCTCAATTGCGGCGATACTCTAAAACGTACTTGATCCCTAGTCACTTTTGATGTATCTTTTTAGGTAGACAAATAGCTCTTTGAAAATATAATAATAATATTCTTTAACATATATATGTATTAACCTTCCGTAAAAACTTATTTATTCAGAGATAGCAACGAATTTTTAATAAGTGTAGCTAGAAACGGGACTGCAATTATGTCCGAAGCGGAAAATGGCGGAGATGAATAAATAAAGCTGCTGAACTGAAACGTTTCTCATATAGTTTGTATTGATAAAAACCAAAGTTTGATCAGAATGTTTTATGGCTGTATTTTATTTTAGTTTGCCTTATTTACGAACATAGTTAAACCTAACCTCAAGGTTCATAAAACGCATTAAATTTTTTACATACTTATTGAAATCTGTACAATAGTATTTACATATATAAATTTTTTATTCTAAAAGTCTCATCCCTTCCTAATTTTTCAGAATCGAACGGGCTTGAATCTAATGCAAGTCGTTAAAAGTGTGGCGTAAATTATTTTAAAAAGCTATATAGAAGTCTTTTTTTTGTATCTTAGAAAAAGTGCCATAGGATTGGAGGGGTAAAAGATTTTTCCTCTAATCTGTAGTTTTAAACATTGGCATCTAATTCAGGTCTTCATTTTTATTATTTTTTAACATTTATTAGCTGACCCACGCAGCTCCGCCCGCGCTGTGTTTACGTTAACTAAACTTTCAATAATATACATTCGCATAGAATACAAAACCTCCTTTTTTTAAGTCGGTTAAAAACTTGGATTCATTTTGTACTTGCCCTCCGAAGCACGGAGACGTTTAGTTCAAATGGCATTAAACGGTCACCCATCTATTTATTGACCTTACCTAACGTTGCTTAACCTGATCGATTTCCAAACATTGTTAACAACAGTAACTGTCTATGAGTGTTCCCTTACAAATATTTATTATAATTAAAATGAAAAATTGTTAAAATCGGAGCAAGCGTATAACCAAGTACACATTTTGACTTTAGTCCCCTCTCCCTAGGGAATCGTGCCGAATGTCGGGATAAAAAGTATCCTATGTGTAGGACATCTAAAATCATGCCAAGTTTCGTTTCAATCCATCCAGTAATTTCGGCGTGATGCTCAGCCGAGATACAGACAGACAGACAAAAATAAAAATTAAATACATTTTTGCCTTTAGTATCGGTTATAGAATGTCCTCCAAACATAATTTTCAAAATATCTTCAATGTACAGAATTGGGCCTGTTACAGTTTTATTAAAAGTATAGATAACATTAAACATAACACCTTGAAGTAGCGATATGATCTATATTTCCATGCATGCAACATGACTAGGGACCGGGTTTATATGTATTTAAAATTCCTTAAACTTAAAAGCGAAAAATATGGGAAAATATGGAGTTAAAAATAACCATAAGTTTCAGGTATATGGCAGTTCTTTTCCGTATTTGTGTTGTTGCAGTACACGGATCTCATGTTTTGTTACCCCCAATGCAAAAAGGCATGTTTAAATTTGTACGACTAACGAATGGATGGATGGAAATTCAAGGTCGTACTGTTTGGTCAAAATAAGGCTTGGTACTGGCTGAATAATTCTTTCAACATCGCAGTATGTGACTGGCCTGCTGATGTAGCCTCAGCGGCGGAGTGGGAAACCGCTTGCTTTGCAAACCGGAGGTCGCGGGTTGGATTCTGACGGACCGCTACTCGCGACTGTGATTTTTAGTGGTGTATTTTAATGGTGAATACCGGGAAAGTAGTAGGTGAATAGGTGCTGAATTTAGCGCCGAAAGTTTACTGTAACGTCCCGTGACTGTGACATGACACGTTTACAGAATAATAAATATTTGCAAAACATTGATTACAAAAGAAACTTAAATAAGACCTTCAAAATAGTTAATATTGAGGAAATAACTAAAGAAATATCTATCACTAACTTTTCGATTGTGCTGAAATCTACGAACAGTAACACTGCCACAAATCTACTCATAAACACATTAAAATATATAGTTAAAAACACACTAGAATTATCAAACTCAGACGGCATAAGACACCGAATAAGCCTTGCGTAACCCCCGGTGTGTTGAGGTGTCTTCATCATCAAGTTAGATTGCATACTAAGCTTAGAAGGAGCCCAGAAGATGACATTCTAAAAATTTCTTACAGACGCTGCAGAAATTTTTCCACTATACTACGTAAACTCAATAAAGACGAGAACATTACGAGAAAAATGAATTAGAAAAAGCTAGTAAGGATACCAAAAAAACCTGGCAAGTAATTAAGGCTCCGTAGCAAAATGTCCCTTTCGCAAAATGTCCCCTGGTAGCAAAAGGTCCGTTTCGCAAAATGTCCCTTTCGCATAATGTCCCTTTCGCAAAATGTCCCTTTCGCATTAAGTCCCTTTCGCAAAATGTCCCCTTCGATAAGGTCCCTTTCACAAAATTTCCCTTTCGCATAATGTCCCCTGGTAGCAAAAGGTCCCTTTCGCATAAGGTCCCTTTCGAAAAATGTCCCCTGGTAGCAAAAGGTCCCTTTCGCAAAATGTCCCTTTCGCATAACGTCGCTTTCGCAAAATGTCCCCTTCGCATCATGTCCCTTAACAATATCACTAACTACAAACCTATGAAAATTCCCCCGCAGGATCTTATCCAAGGAACATTAGATCCAATAATTGCTATTCAAAAAGGTCAAAAAGTTCTTTGCAAACATTGGGAGAGAACTAGCAGGAAAAATAAACCTGGATACAAATGATTTCACGCAGACGTTAAGACGCCATGTTAACTCTCCATCTAATTGTAAGTCTTTTGGTCTTATCACGACTTATGGGACTAATCCCACCACTGTTACTCCTGTAAGCCAGGATCTACAGTGGTCACCACTGAAGACACCGAGGTTAGACCCTCGGCGAGTCCCAGGGGAACGCTAAATTGAACAAATAAAAAAAAACAAATTTAATTAAAAAGGTAGATAGGAGGAGTTGGAAATACATATATTCCACTTCCCTCCTTTGCAAAGCAGGAGACAAGCAAAGAATTAACAAACGGTCGGTACAACCTCAAAAAGGAAGACTCTTACAGGCGGACCAACGAAGGCTAGTCCACCCGTGATGAGTGGAAAGAGGTATATAAGTACACCCAAGGTCTTGATAAGGTTCTAAGAAAGGAAACAGATACGCTTTCATACAATCTAGGGCCTGGGTAAAAATAAGATCGAATTAGATGAAAATGGTAATAGTTATAGGCTAATACATCAATAAACCATTACTAAAAATCCCAGTGAGGTAACCAACCTGAGAGCTGAGTTATAAGAGTTTTAATAAGTGATGGTGGACATTTTTATCAGCGGATGTTTGGAATGTTATTGACTTTTTTATGTGCTTGGTTTCTTATAATTCACTTTAATCTTTGATTATATATACGTCTAGATAGCAAGTCGTCTTAAAAGTGACGTTCACACTGAATCACTACTCCATTATCCGCGTGTGCGTGCAGGCCTCGTACTACACTAGCGTTATCTGTGACTGTGTGCGTGTTTGGGGATCTCCAGTTATAAATATTTTTCCCATAAATAGCGATAGCGTTGTGGGCTATTCATTGATATATACTGTGTAAATAGAATGGAATAGAATGGAATAGACTGGAATGGACTGGAATGGACTGGAATGGACTGGAATGGACTGGAATGGACTGGAATGGACTGGAATGGACTGGAATGGACTGGAATGGACTGGAATGGACTGGAATGAACTGGAATGGACTGGAATAGACTGGAATAGACCGGAATGACTGGAATAGACTGGAATGGACTGGAATAGACTGGAATAGACTGGAATAGACTGGAATAGACTGGAATAGACCGGAATAGACCGGAATAGACTGGATAAGACTGGAATGGACTGGAATGGACTGGAATAGACTGGAATGGACTGGAATGGACTGGAATGGACTGAAATGGACTGAAATAGACTTAAATAGACTGGAATAGACTGGAATATACTGGAATAAACTGGAATAGACTGGAATACAATAGAATAGAATATTAAATTAAATTACATTAAATGGCGTGTCCCTTACGATCAGGTGAACGTCTTATTTGCCTCATGACCAGGAAGAAAAAATATACTTCTAATTAAGTACTTACATATATAAAGGTAATTAAGTTATCAAAAAAAAAATATTTTAATTGATTTATTTAAAGTTTTGGTCACTATCTACGTATTACGTTTAATTGAATTCATTTTTGCTAAAAGAAAAATTACCCCAGACTTAAGATATATTCCCCCATTATTACCTAGCAACACCAGTCTAGTCGGACAATGTACAAATAGTCGTAAAAAACAATCGAGTTTTTATAATAATCCTTCACAGAATCTTAAGACTTATCAATGGAAAATTAAGTTAGGATCTTTATTAATTTTACTTAGTTAATATTTTCACGATTTGATTACACAATTCGGCATAATGTTTTTTTTTTGCGAGCATAAGCCATTGGTACAGTTCAAGTGACACTAAACAACCAAGTCGACCAATTTGATGTTTTGGTGTACCTGATATTGTCAAGTGTTTGAACATCGAACATGCTATCTAGACGTATATATAATCAAAGACTTTAATATACATTTAGCGTATGATCTCTGTACAAACAAAGGATTATTATCAATGAAACACAATCAAAACACAAAAATGCCCAAAACAAATCAAGTTATTCATTCCACAGCATAGAGTATCGTGCAGTCGCGAGTTGTCACTGTCAGACAGAATCAGATGTCAGCATAGACTAAAAATACAGAATCGATCACAGCACTTAATCGATTCCTAAATGCGAGTAGATTTTTTCCTATAGCAGGTACCTGACTTGAACTTCTTGAATAGTAGGTTATAGAACTATTTAATAGGTTCCTTTTATGGGGATTTAATTTGTTTGATTAAATTAATCCGGGCTAACTCCCTAGATAGCCTAATTTTTGTACTTAACTAATTCACATTTATTGACTATCGATAATTGATTATGTTTGTATTGTGATTAAAACTTATTTCTCAGTTATCTCATTTCCAAGATTAATAAATGTGTTGATTTCTTGCCAATTGATAAAGAAAAAAATTGCCCTTTTTTTAAACCTTATCTCATCTTTTTCAACCACAGAATTATCTTGGCCCAGAAGTATCCGCCTCCTTTATATAGTAACCAGAACAATCAACACATCTAAAACCAAATATAAAGCTTCGTGTCTAAAAAAAAAAGAAACATGTTTATTTAAAGTAATAAAGTATATAATAATATATTTTATGTAATTAATCCTACCTACTAAAAGAAAAATATATATAGAAAATAATAATAATATTTACAATGTAAAAGTTTGTGCCAAATCACCGTCGCTTGGCCCTTGCAAAAGAAAGCTTGCCTTCCAAGAAGGCTGGCAGCATTGCCCCGCTGGATGGCAATACCTATTCTTTGTGCCAGATATGTGCCAGCCCTCTGTAGTGTTATGCGCTAAGCAAAATAACCTCGAGTTCGACGCCGCGGCACCGGCGAATTGCGTTTTCGCATTCACTAACTTTGCTTACGCAGCACTAGCGCCACGAGAATTAACGGCGTTTTGGTGGAACTACTTGCGGTCGAATAATTTGATTGTTCGTAGGTGAAAATCGTATTCGTTAAGCAAAATTTGTCAATCGTCTTGCCCTCGACTTCGCCCATAGCCTCGACATAACTTGTCAAAATAGAAAGCTTGTATTTTGCAGCTTTTTGTAGGCGAATTTGTGAACGAATTGCCACCGCTGCTTTAAAAGTTTTTGAATTGTATTATTATACGAGGATATTTATTGTTTTTGTGTTTAGAATAGTGTTAAAGTAGCTGTACGTGTGTTGTGTTACAGACTTCCGGTATCTGTTTACACCAGCTCAACTTTTTAGTGCACTTACATAATTATATATCGATTATATTTGTGATCTTATTTGTTCTATAGCTTTGCATTATTTTGATTTGTGTTAAACTACCTACTAAATAAAATGTTATTATGTCGCCGTCCGCTTGACAGCTTCCGGCGTAACAAAATACACATTATGAGTAATATTTAAACTAGTTTATGTTTATAGGTATTATTAATTCATAATTCTTCTTATTCAATCTCCAGTCTAAATAGTATTAATTAATGATAAATATGTAATAGTTATTGTATAAGTATGACTCTTGATTAGCTTATCTGTTTGTCTATATAAATAGAAGTGTCACAACGTTTGAGTCATTCATTCTGTCACCGTCGTTGAGAACAGTTGTAAGTGGAAACTCTGCACGATTGTTTATAAAATATAATTGACCGTCAAATGCTTATGTGTTGATTATTGTGACCATCCTGATTACCTGAAGTATTACACTTCAGAAGTGGGATATATTCAGGCCCACATGTTGATGGAATTGGTACAAAGATTTATGGAAACTACACAACAATTTCAAGAGATGACGAAGAAAACTAAGATTTTTTTTCTTGTTCACCTGACTACGAGGAGATCGATAAGGCATGTTCAACGAAAAAGGCGGCGCGGACTTCAAAACGATGATGAGATTATTCCATTATACTACCGGATGAAGAATCAAGCAACGACAAAAAAAATTAAATTAACCAGTGGGACGACATGTATGATTGTGGCGAAACTGTTCGACAGCTCACCGATTAGTCTTCAAGGATCCACAAGAAATCGGAAATGCTACGCGGATAGGAGAGGGCCATGTAGTACGGGGCTGCAAGATGCCGTGCTACGAGGCGCTGCGGCTGGCTCTTCACATCGGCACAAAAGGTCAGTAGCGTTTTAATTATAACTTAAAATGTTTATATGGACTTTTACAGGAATATAGCAAATAGTAATAGTAATGGTTAGCACCTTGTTGCATGCGCAGGACAAAGGTTGTAAAAAAAAAAAAATTCTTACAGTACTTAAGCTTACGAAGCTCGTAATTTAAAGCCGAGGATCAAACCTTCTATAGTTAAAATGAAAGGATTTGGTGGTTGATATTCAAACTCATTGGAAACTTCTTATATTATTATAATGTTCATGTTTTGTGCGGTAATGTTGATTTTTGATGATGAAAATCTTGCTGATAATTAGTCTTAATAATTGGGTGGTCATTGGTAAATCAAAAGATATTTTTTGTTACCTCAGAACATTTTATAAGATTAATTCATAACTTTTAATATAAAAAAAAAACTTAGTATGCAACAAGCAATTGAATTCCTAGTCTATTTAGAATACAGTAATGTAATACCGCCACGATATTATGCATTTGTACAAATTTACGTCAATATCAACCCGAACCTTATATTTCTCACGAATACTTATTGTTGTAGTGGACTTGACAGTAGTCGTATCATAAGGTTGAGGAATTGATTTTTGTAGTTATCCTCTGAGATAATAATTATCACAGAGTAGCAAGCGTAATATACTCTTAGCAAGCGGGGAAATAGGTACTGATGAGAATTATATATGAAATATAACAATCTTAAGACATTAAAATGCAGTTAAATACAGTTAAATAAAGTTTAAAGTTAAATAAAGTTTAAAGTTAAATAAAGTTTAAAGTTAAATAAAGTTTAAAGTTAAATAAAGTTTAAAGTTAAATAAAGTTTAAAGTTAAATAAAGTTTAAAGTTAAATAAAGTTTAAAGTTAAATAAAGTTTAAAGTTAAATAAAGTTTAAAGTTAAATAAAGTTTAAAGTTAAATAAAGTTTAAAGTTAAATAAAGTTTAAAGTTAAATAAAGTTTAAAGTTAAATAAAGTTTAAAGTTAAATAAAGTTTAAAGTTAAATAAAGTTTAAAGTTAAATAAAGTTTAAAGTTAAATAAAGTTTAGTCAAATAAAGTTTAAAGTCAAATAAAGTTAAATACAGTTAGATACAGTTAAATACAGTTAGATACAGTTAGATACAGTTAAATACAGTGTTAAATACAGTTAAATACAGTGTTAAATACAGTGTTAAATACAGTTAAATACAGTGTTAAATACAGTTAAATACAGTGTTAAATAAAGTTAAATACAGCTAAATACAGCTAAATACAGCTAAATACCGCTAAATACAGCTAAATACAGCTAAATACAGCTAAATACAGCCAAATACAGCTAAATACAGCTAAATACAGCCAAATACAGCTAAATACAGCTAAATACAGCTAAATACAGTAAAATACAGCAAAATACAGCAAAATACAGTAAAATACAATAAAATACAAACACCGACCAGGTCCATAGTGGGTTATATACAGAATTTAATTACTTAATGCATAATTTTAGTTTAAGTACCTGCCCGCGCTGTTTGACACACCGGGTGTGCTCAGCTCAGCTCATGTGAATGTACCCAGTGCCCCATAATTGGATAATCTGGCTTACTAGGTACTAATAACATTCAGCATGGTGTTGCTACTCCCACGCACTGTACGCATCAGTGATGCAATACGTTATGAGGTAATCTGTCTATCTATGCGAGTCTAGGAGTTGTAGTGGAAAAAGGGGTTTATTCTAGAGTATATAATTAGACTACAGAGCGCACAATGCATGTACTGCTAAATAGCAATATCCATCATAGGAATATGCCTCATGTCCTTAGACAAGCGTTAATTATTTAGAACACAAGATTTCCGCGGGAACACTGCGGCCGGGATAGACTCAAATTCGTTGCATAGCTGAATATAAAAAAAACTTACTAATTTGTTTGGGATGCGTCAATTAGGATTAATGTTGTATATTAGGTTTACTCGCGGATTTGCTGATGTCTCTAGGTCCCACGCAGTAGACCAAGAAGGACGTAGAATAGACGGGGTCCTGTCCAAGAATCTATATTCCATACTGAGCAAGTACGCTTGGATTAGGTGGAGAGGAGTACTGTTGCAAAACCAATCTGTTGGCGTTATATAACAGATTGCATATTTAGTAATTGACTAGAGAGAAACAATTTTTATCATAGCTACGAGCTAGATACATTAGCAGTTGGTCACTAAAACGTTATCGGATATATTTCATTGGCATCCCCGTGGATACAGAGTTGGACTGCGCCGCATTGGAGACCACCTTAGTTATTATTCCCCGCATAGCTCGCTGATGGCTTTCAATTTAAAAGACTTTGATCTACTAATAGAGTATAGACTATGACCGTGTGAAAGTATTTTCTACAGCTGTTCGTAAACTGTAATAATGTCGTAACTTTATAACATTTAAAACATCTGCATGTATACAAATCTTACCATACCTCGCTAATTTATAATACTGATATTGCGATCGCTAGGTTCCCTCCTTTTCAGCCATTATTCGGGCATCAATTCATGTATATAGGAAGTGCGTTAACTACTCTGTAGGACAACGTAAAATGCGTATGTTACTAGAAAAAGTAACGGATTGTACCTATAAAGGATGTAAAGCCGACCACTCAATAGATATGTTATAAGTTATATCAAGGACATGAAAAGATATCGAAAATTTATTCCAATAGTACGTGGTGAAGTCCTTACACCACATACTTCACCCATACCTAATGAGAACATAGTAGTATCCTCCGATAAATAGAAATAGATAGGGTTGAGAAATTAGACTTGTTAGAAAGTTAAGTTAATGTATCTAACATAATCATAAAAGTTTAGTTTGACAGGAAGCTGCATCGCGCGCCAGACTTTCAATATTATTACGCGTCGCGCGCCAGTTTTGGGGATATGTAAGAGTGATACTCATTATTGGTAACTCACGAAAGTGATTATCAATGATTACTGATGTAATTAATAATCCCAACAAATCAATGTAAACTGAATTTCACCATCCAATATGTACATAAAAGCTGTGTGATATGGATTAGATTGGATCTGTGTTATATGGATTAAATAAGATCTGTGTGATATGGATTAGATTGGATCTGTGTTATATGTTTAAATAAAATCTGTGTGATATAGATTAGATTGGATCTGTGTTATACGGGTTACATAAAATCTGTGATATGGATTAGATTGGATCTGTGTTATATGGATTAAATAAGATCTGTGTGATATGGATTAGATTGGATCTGTGTTATATGGTTTAAATAAAATCTGTGTGATATGGATTAGATTGGATCTGTGTGATATGGCTTAAATAAAACCTGTGTTATGTGGATTAGATTGGATCTGTGTGATATGGGTTAAATAAAATCTGTGATATGGATTAAATTGGATCTGTGTGATATGGGTTAAATAAAACCTGTGTTATGTGGATTAGATTGGATCTATGTGATATGGGTTAAATAAAATCTGTGTGATATGGATTAGATCGGATCTGTGTGATATGGGTTAAATAAAGCCTGTTATGTGGATTAGATTAGATCTGTGTGATATGGATTTAATAAAATCTGTAGGATATGGATTAAATAAACTAGATGAGTGATATGGGATAAATAAAATCTATGCTAAGTGTATGGAATAAATAAAATCTATGCTAAGTGTATGGAATAAATAAATGCTGTGTGATAAATAAATGCTGTGTGATATGGGGTTCATTGAATCAGTGCAATATGGAGTTCATAAATATTGTGTGATAAATAAATACTGTCTGATATGGGGTTCATTAAATCTGCGATATGGAGTTCATAAATACTGTGTGATAAATAAATACTGTGTGATATGGGGTTCATTAAATCTGTGCGATATGGAATTCATAAATACTGTGTGATAAATAAATCCTGTCTGATAAGGAGTTCATTAAAGCTGTGAGATATGGAATAAATAAATGCTGTGTGATATGTGATAAATAAATACTCTGTGATATAGGATACATATGGATGTAGATGTTGTAATTCATGAATGCAATAAAAAAGCCTGTATTCTATATAAATAAATACTGTGTAGTAAATATATGCTGTGTGATATGGGGTTCATTAAATCTGTGCAATATGGAGTTCATAAATATTATGTGATAAATAAATACTGTTTGATATGGGGTTCATTAAATCTGTGCGATATGGAGTTCATAAATACTGTGTGATAAATAAATACTGTGTGATATGGGGTTCATTAAAGCTGCGAGATATGGAATAAATAAATACTCTGTGATATAGGATACATATGGATGTATATGTTGTAATACATGAATGCAATAATAGAAACTGAGACTGGGATATAATTTATGGTTTAGTAATTAAGATTACAAGCTTAATGCCTATTAATTACGACTACATGGATAGATGTTCTGCTTTTGTGTCTTTTTGTTTTCAGATGCCGTATAAGTGACAAACCAGGCTGGACGTGATAATACTGATCGCCGTGGGGCACGGCAAATGCAGGATGGCCGAGTGTTACAGACTTCCGGTATCTGTTTACACCAGCTCAACTTTTTAGTGCACTTACATAATTATATATCGATTATATTTGTGATCTTATTTGTTCTATAGCTTTGCATTATTTTGATTTGTGTTAAACTACCTACTAAATAAAATGTTATTATGTCGCCGTCCGCTTGACAGCTTCCGGCGTAACAAAATACACATTATGAGTAATATTTAAACTAGTTTATGTTTATAGGTATTATTAATTCATAATTCTTCTTATTCAATCTCCAGTCTAAATAGTATTAATTAATGATAAGTATGTAATAGTTATTGTATAAGTATGACTCTTGATTAGCTTATCTGTTTGTCTATATAAATAGAAGTGTCACAACGTTTGAGTCATTCATTCTGTCACCGTCGTTGAGAACAGTTGTAAGTGGAAACTCTGCACGATTGTTTATAAAATATAATTGACCGTCAAATGCTTATGTGTTGATTATTGTGACCATCCTGATTACCTGAAGTATTACAGTTGTGCATCGTAGATTTACTAAGAGCCAAAAAATCTGATGATTTCCTTAAGCGTCGTCAAGTTCGTGAATTACATAATTCAATTAAAGGCTTTTTGAAGATTTACTAATATTTCAACATAGAATAGAATACTCTTTATTTGCACACCAAAGTAAAACATACAGAAAACTTAGAAAACATAATTATCTACCTCGACATAGAAGATGACTAGTGCATTAACTAATAAATTGAAGGAAAGAAGAAAAAGGGTATCTATTTGAATCTCTCAATTCGTTTTCATATAAGTAACTAACTTGTCTCGTAACTAATTTATATTTTTCTAACTCCTATATATACCTGCTGTACTGTGTACCTATTTCTTTGTTCCGTTTCCCTGGGACGTGCCGTGGGTTAAACCTCGGTGTCTTCAACTAGCTGACCCAATTGTTTATTTGTATTAGATATGTTATTCAAAATATTGTGCATAACCTATCTAATATAAATAAACAATACAATGCCAGTGAATACTTACCTATTAAATGCAAAAGTACCTAAATAACTTGTTTGAGTTGATTTATGTTATTAAAATAATTACTGTTTTCAGATTCTATATAAGTATCATCTCAGGCTAATGGAACGAGGAACTTACAAGATGCTAGTGGCCACAAATGTGGATTACTACCTATATATCGCAGTCCTCTCACACAAGTTATTCATGTTGTAAATGCAAGGCTAATATTGTAAAAAGGAATTCACGAAGTTTCTACAAAATACAGGAGAGTGGGTGATAGCCGGTTTCATTGTAATAAGAAAGAATTAATTTAATAAAATATTTAATATTAATTATGTATTGTTTTTTCAACAAATAAAATATTTAAAAAAACTTCATACCTTATTTGGAAACAAACAAACAATAGTTACATAAACTGGTAAAATTTGTTTCTTTACAAAAATAATATTAAAAAAAATATATAACAGGTGAAACCGCAGGAAAAAATCTTACCTATGGAGGGCAAAGTTTAGGATTGTAGAATTCATTAATTCCACAGATTACACCTACATACAAAAAACTACTTAGATTAGTATTAACAAACAAACAATTATTATTTACAATAAAACATTTATTAAAAATATTACACAGTTAGTAGACAAATACTTAGATTAGAACTATCTATGTAAACCCCTGTTTTTCTTTAGAAGATAAAAGTCAATAATTCATTTTCTTTCATCATTACACCTGTGTTCATACATTTATTGTGATATTGATAGCACCTAAACACAGCATGTTACAGTTGATGTCATTCTAAGATTATTTCTTATATCGACTTCCGGAGCCCGCAAAACCTGCTAAGTTGTAAGAAATCCAGGCTGGTGTGATCGAAACTTTGAGCCATGCTCACCAAAATTTAGGCATGCATCAGTTCTATCGCTACACTGAATTCTTCCAATAGCTTTCAGTCAAACTAGCCATTTATAAATTTCTGAGCTGGTGCACTACGATGCAATAGTCGCCGTCCTGTGTTCCTTTACAGCTGTCTCTCAAATGGATTTCCTCCACTGCAACCGCCATCAATATATGAATATATCTCAATGAAGTTGACAAGGACATCCTTCTTATCTTCCCTGTACTAAAATAAATAAATTGTATTAGTTTAGTTCAGTGGTAAATTATACCTACAGTAAAAGATAAAGAATTATCAAAACACAACTGACCTTAGCTCATCGTTGTTAACTTTTAGTCTGTGACTAAGGTTTTGATGCAATCATAGTATTAGTAGTATTCAGGATTCATTTTTCCTTGAGTACGGTGTGTGGTATGAGGAGTACGAGCAAGTCCAGTCGCGAGAACCTTATGCTTTTCTAACGTTTCAACTCGTTCACTTCACATTTTAAGAAAAAAGTCAACTTATTGCTAATTTTATCGATTGACTATACCATATCCGTTTTCCCAAAAAATTAAATGTAAACACATCGATATACAACAGTTACCTAGACAGGGTATCCAGGTCCTGCATGTGAAATTTCCCCAAATCAGGTTTTATTTTTCCCCAAAAAGATACATTTTTATACAATTTTCCCCAAATTAATTTCGTATCTAATCCTTCCTTAGCTATACCTAATAATTTTATAAAACTAAAAACGAGTTAGTTTCTTAGTTTATTTGTTACGCTTTCACGTATTTGGCTGATTTTTTGTCATATAGAGATAGATGGGAACTTGTACGTTAGAGGCTACTCTTTGGAAAAGAATTATTAAACTGTTCCAGAGGGACAAGAGGAACCAAAATTCACCTATCTATACTACTAGTATGAGATGAAACTATAGCGGAGATTATTAAAATAAGATCTCTATCCATCAAAAAACACACCTTCCCCCGCCATTCTGACCATTAGCCATGAGTATTTTATTGTTTTACGTGTGATTCTGAAATATGTTTGATGAAACGATTTAAAATGATATAAACTTTCTGAATTAGACTTTTGTTTCTCCACAAGCTTTCGCCAAGCAAAAATGTGTTCCCCAAAATTTTCCCCATAGTTTTCGTTTCGCCAAAAGTTCCCCGAAGTTTTTATTTTTCCCCAAAATGGGAAAAAACCCCCAATCTGGAGACCCTGTACCTAGACTAGATAGACACTTGGAACGCGACATGACATTGACAATGACAGTCAAAATGTCCTGCGTGATTTTTTGAATTAAAATCAAGCAAAGGTATCGACCACATACTGCCAAACACAAATACATATCAAGAAAAAACAATGTATAGTGCATTCCTGTGCCTAAAACTGAAAGTATGATGTTCATTGAACCATCTTTTGCATCCAGAAATTTTATTATTGATGGCATTTCCATTAGAATCGTGTTTAAAATAAAAACCGATTTTTACCGAAAAAAACTTTGAGCATTCCTTAACTCGCCTTAGATAACGGCAGCGAACGGCACGGCCTCCAGTTCGTCGTCGAGCCGAAATGTGATAGAGAATGCGGATTTATGCTCGACGTCGAAATGAAGACTAATTCGACATCGAGCTTGCTGTCGAGCGTAGTCACGATTGGTTACTTTAATGAATTGCATAGCTGGTCTCCTGTTGCCTCTATCAGCCTTTTGGTTACATCTTTGTATAAAAGATGTGCAGAAGAACCCCATGGGCCCAATGTCTCGACTCCAAAAGGCTCGAACATTTAACCTCTATCCTCGAGGTTACTGTATTTGCGCCGCTTGAGACATTCAGCGGTGGACGCGGCTGCTCCAGCCTTGATCGCGGATTCTGAAAGATGCCAAACGACGATGACGGTGCCAAAGTATCGACGTAAGTTGCGTCCCATACTAAGGGCCGTCCCATCTTCCAGGGAATGAGGGCTATTCATTCCGGCCTCTTACAACCGCTACGAAACAGGCCACATGGCTCTAAAACAGCAGAAACATTAGCGGTGGTAAGGGCTCTACGGATGATGTCATTCAGGCTGGAATGACGGGAAAATCTGCCTGCGCTGCGTAGGAATGAGAGCCCGTGGTGACCAAGCTGATCAACCATCTCACCACAGCGACAGCGATGGGGCACAAAACACATGGTGCCAAGTCTAAGGCATACGGCCAGCCCAAAAGAAGTGGAGTGGGCCCATTACCTGTTGAGGGTCAGAGGGGCTTCCAATCAAACAGATATTATTTTAAGCAGTTTATTATATATTATTTAATATACGCAATGGAATTACAATATATTTTACAACATGACAACGGCACAAACAGAATGCACCACAGATACAATAAGTTACCAAACGTTCTATTTTTAAATAAATAGGATGTATTTATTTAAAAATAGAACGACAACACCTCCTTATTTTTTAAAAATAAACATTTATTATCATAAGTTTTATAGTTTTACGGTAGCTATATATACGATACTACTAACATATATAACTTTTTACAAACTTAACATGTGTTTCATTTGTATATTAGGTTACCAAATTGTTACAATGTTCTGAAAACTTTATTCTCGACAAAGGTTTGGTAAGAATATCTGCGGTTTGCTTTTCAGTTGGACAGTAATTAATTTGCACATTTGCTTTTATATATTGTTCATGAATAAAATAATATCTAACATCTATGTGTTTCGACCTTTTAGTAAATGATCCTGTTTTTATTCCTGTATGGAACTTTGGTTATCTATGTTAATTATTATTTTAGCCTCTACTATAGACAAAAGTTCATATATCAAAGTTTTTAAATATAAGGCTTCCGTACAACAATCTGCCGCAGCTATATATTCCGCTTCAGTTGTTGAAAGCGCAACAATTGGTTGTCTTCTTGAACACCATGCAATAGGTCCTTCATCCAGTTTTACGACGTAACCAGTTGTGCTTCTTCTAGTTTGTACATCACCAGCAAAATCCGAATCACAATACGCATTGAGCGTATCTAATCTGCATCCATATTTATAGAATATGCCCTTTTCCTTTGTTCCAATTAAATATTTTACGATTCTCTTTGCTTGTGTGATATCTTCTTTAATAGGATTTTCAACTTTTCTACTAGCTTCATTTACGGCCTGAGCTATCGTCCTGGTCTCGTTTTATTAGAAAGATACAGTAATCCACCTACTAATTCTCCTCTGTAGGGATAATTTATACTTTCCTGAGTATTTTTTTGCAAACATTTATTGTTTACTTCCCTTGGTGTATTTATTGACTAGCAGTAGCCCGCGGCTTCGCCCGCGTTTTGTTTGTAATACGTGTTTTGAATTAGGTATCATGGTTTTTCAAAATATTGTTTAATAAGTATCTTGTCTAATAAGCATCAAGTAGACATATTTAATGACATATCCTGTATTTTTGAGCAAGGCATCGTAGCTTCTATTATAGTGCTGATTCTTAAATATTCACCGCTATTATTTAAAAAAATAGGGTCAAGTTGAGTTGGACTCGCACACCTTCATTGGACCTATTAATGTTATTTCGAGTACTATTAAACTTTCAAGACGATTAAAACCAATTCAGCCTTGGGTTACTCCCGGTTTAGTGAGATGTTTACAAAATAGAGACCGCATGCATATGAATTGTAAAACATTTCCCGACAACATTGTTTTAAAAACAACTTATATCAGGTATAGGAACTTTTGTAACGTTATTCTCAAAAAACTAAAAATGGAACATCAAAAAAACAAGCTTCATAGTGCTGGAAGTAATAATAAAAATCTTTGGAAAGCTAACACATTCCTCCAAAAATCACGATAAAGCTTCGGAACTATTAGGACCTGACAAACAAACGTCAATTAATAATGTAAACAACTACTTATGTAATATTGGTAGAACATATGCGGAAGCTGTCAACTCAAACTGCAACCAATCCCAACAATCTGTATCAACTCCTCAGGTGTCATCATTTGTTCTCTTGGATACTGACGATGTTGAAATTAGAAGTACTATTATGAACTTGAAAAATACTTGTACCATGGGATGGGATATGATTCCAAATCGAGTTTTAAAGAAATGTGTCGATAGTCTAGTGCCGCCCCTTACTTATATCTTCAATCTTTGTTTTAAACTTGGTATATTTCCTAGCTCCTTAAAGAAATCAGTCGTCATTCCAATACATAAGGAAGGCGTCAAAGATTGTGTTGACAATTACAGGCCTATTTCTATTTTACCTTCTATCTCTAAGGTATTGGAAAAAATAATTAATAGAGGACTTGTTCAGTACCTCGAGAAAAATAAATTTATTTCAGAAAATCAGTTTGGATTTCGTTCCGGGAAATCCACTGTTGATGCAGTTCATAAGCTCAGTGATTTTATTTCTTCTAATCTTGATAAGGATAACAAGGTCATTGGCGTCTTTTTAGACCTTGCAAAGGCCTTCGACACGGTTCATGTTCCACTACTTATCAAAAAACTTGACTCTTTAGGTATTAGGGGTGTTCAATTAAAACTTTTTAAGGAATACCTTTCTAATAGGTCACAATGCACTAAAATTGGTAATTTGACAAGTTCTAGTCATGCGGTGGATTTTGGAGTTCCACAAGGAAGCATTCTGGGCCCAATCCTTTTTGTTATTTATATTAATGACCTCTTACTTCTTAATCCTTTTCATAGTACAATCATATCTTACGCGGATGATACCGCTCTGCTTTCTTCTGCAAGCACATGGGAGGAAGCTTTTATAACTGCCCAAAGTAGTCTCAATTGGGTCACAAACTGGCTATCCTCTAACATTTTAACTCTAAACACATTAAAGACTAAGTTTGTTTCCTTTAGTATGAAAATAACTTCTCAACCCCCTGATCACTTTAGTTTGATTGCTCATAACTGTCCTAATTCTAGCTCAACCTGTTGCAACTGTGCTCGCCTTAAGAAATCCTCTAATGTTAAATATCTTGGTGGCATTATTGACCAACACCTAAATTTTCAACTCCATATTAGTTCGCTGAAAAATAGAGTCAGGAAACTCATTTATGTTTTTAAAAACCTCCGTCATGTTGCAGGGCCCACCTTAATTCACCGTATCTACTTGGCTCTCTGTCAGTCTGTCCTAACCTATTGCATCACAGTTTGGGGTGGCACATCTAAATCACATCTTATTGGCTTAGAAAGAGCCCAACGGGCTGTACTAAAGGTTTCAACTTTTAGACCTATTCTTTTCCCCACCGATGTTTTATACCAGTCTTGTAATGTTTTATCTGTTCGAAAACTATTCTTTTTACATACTGTTCTAAAACAACATGCTTCGATTATTTTTGACCCTAAACTACTCCTGAAGCGCAGAAAGGATGCATTTTGTTCTATGCCAAAAACTAAGCACGCTTACATTAAAAAAATCTTTATTTTCCTCGGTCCATATCTTTACAACAAATTATGTAAACAATTAGTGTTTTACCAATTAAATTTTAAAAGTGTGAAATTGACTGTAACAAATTTTCTTATAAAACTCTCTTATGACGAAACTGAAAATCTTTTGCATGTTCAATCCTAAATTGTTCAAAGATTAATAATCAGTTCTATCCGTTTGTAACTTAACCCATTATAGACGTATAACACACCCTCTCTTCACACATGTACACACAAACACACACACACACATGTCACATACACATACTCACAACCACTCACACACTCAACGAGAGGCTCATATTACAATTCTTTACCTTAGTCTTACTTTACGTTTTTATATTATTTTACTATTGTAGTTGTCCTGTTACCACATTCTTGCTACAGTTGATCCAATCAGAAAGAGCTCTGTTGCCTGAGATACAGGTTTTCCTAGTTCAGGCACAGAATACATGTATTCTAATCCTAAGAAATATACTGTTGTAATTTGTTTTTGTACACTTGTAACTGCAATGTTTTCTTTATGGCTAATAAATTATTCTTATTCTTTACTATTCGTTTAACACCAAACCAAAACCACAAACATAACACCAAAACCAACCAACAGCAAAAAACCAAACCGCAAAACTAAGTTTGTTCTATAATATTTAAATTATTTTATACTTTTCAGTGATATTGAAGTCGATTCAATTTTTTTTTTAATATTTTATTTAAATTAAATCTATCTGCAGAGGAAATGTTGTTTTTTCAAAAATTCCTAAATCTATGGGTATTGTATTATTCTTGTGTAGTCCTTGCTTTTGTTTTGTTTTTATTTTTGCTTGTTTTGTGTCAATGTACTTACTAACAGTAGAATTTAAGATTTATGTTACTAACAAAATATGGAATTATCCGAAATAATCTATGCGTAGCTCGACTAAGTATTGGCCCTCTGAATTTCTATCTCGCGTCTGTTTATATCGAACCAGACAACGACCACCACCTTGTGCTGGACGGACTCGACGCCTTCCTCCAGCTCACCCAAGGTTCACACAGGGTGGTCGGAGGAGACTTTAATGGGTGGCACCAGCTCTGGGGTTGTCCCTCCTCTAACAGCCGAGGCCGCGACACAGTCGACTTAATTAATGGTAACGACCTGTTAATTTGTAATACAGGATTTACACCAACGATCTTCAAGAAGCTTTGCATCTTCACCAGACCCACCTGGGGTGCACACTCCGAAAACTTTGCTACCATCTACAAACAAGTTATACAACAAACTGTTACATACGCTGCTAAAATACATCCGAAAGTGCCTACTGAGTCTCCAGCGCAGCTTTGCCGTTCGCATCGTCCGTGGCTTCCGCACAATTTCAACGAATGCAGCCGTGACCCTCGCTCAGCTGATTCCTCTTGACCTTAAAGTCGCGGAGGTGGCAGCTGTGGAGAGAGCTCGGCTCGACGGAACCACGCACCTACTCCCTTCCGATATCCCAATAGAAAGACCAACTCCTGTACATGAAATTCCTCACCCTGCCTGCAGACCCACCGTTCACACTTCCCTCGTTCGTTCAAGACGAAATCGCCACTCTTATCCGTTCCAAGCAAGAGGATGGCGCTGTTGGGGCCGCTTTTGTTTGCTGCGATCCCGATAGTCGCCCATCCGTTTTAACAAAGAAATTCCTGCTGCATCCATCCTGCACAGTGTTCCAAGCGGAGCTATTTGCGATCCTGCCTTGAAACATGCCCTTTCCTGTCGCTTAAGCCATACTGTCATTCTCTCAGACTCCCTATTCTCCATCAAAGTTATTCAAAACCGAAGCAACCCTCATCCCATCGTCAGCCAAATTCTCACCCTCATTCAGGATAATCCCAACATTCTCACTCTCGCCTGGGTCAAGGCACATGTCGGCATCGCCGGCAACGAAGCAGCGGATGCTGCCGCCAACGCCGCTTGTAAGCTACATAAGTCCCCAGATTACCTGTACTATCCCATTTCTTACGTTAAGAGTAACACGCCAGAAACCTTGAGATATGGGAGGCAAGATACCGTAGCGTACCGCAAGGAGAACACACGCGCAGACTCCTCCCGCGACTTGTGAATATTAAACTGACCTACACACACCTGGACCATTCATTTGAACTTACGCAGCTCCTGTCGGGACACGGATATCATAAAGCCTACCTGAACCGTTTCCACATAACAGACGACGACTGCTGCTCATGCGATGGCTCTACTCGCCAAGACATCATCCACTTATTAGAAAAATGTCCCAATTTTTTCTGGTCCCAGGTTCCGGCACGAGAGTGTTTGCGTAAGTGCCGCAGTCCAGCCTTTTTCCATATTGGCAAAAAAAATATGCCTAAGTCGTATTTTACTAAAGAAAACAGGCCATGTATTTAATAAGTGTAGCTGGAACTTTGTCAAGAAACTAAGTACATAGATTAAATAGATTTATAGCTTTTTTATAAACCTCATATTTATCCGTTAGTATGCAGAATAAGAAAATTAATTGCGATATTCAAAAATATACGTCATCCTGCAACACCCAAACATCTTCTTACTATATATTATGCTCTTTGTTTTTCCCTCTTCTCCTATTGTAGTATGACATGGGGTGAGGCTTGTAAGATCCATTTATTACCGTTGGACAGGGCTCAAAGAGCTGTCCTAAAAGTTGGATATTTAAAACAAAATCGCAATACACCGCTTAATTTCCATAACAAATCTAATACAAGAAGAAAAGGCCAAATCAACGAACGGCAGGTCTCTTATAGATCCCTGTCGTTGTCTTAACTAAAGCGACTCTTCTGATCCCATCCTTACCGGGATAAGTATCGACAATAATACCAAGGGGCCAAGAGAGTGGCGCAACGTTATCAGTAACGATAACTACGACGCTACCTATTTTAATTGGGACAGAGTGTGTGTTCCATTTCCCTCTAGATTGTAGAAGATGAAGGTATTCACGTTTCCAGCGGTTTGCGACCGACTGCACCATCTGGTCCAACAAAGCGTAGCGACGTAATAGACGAGTATTATCATCGGAAACATCATAAGCGGGTAGGCCTCTTAGCGGTGTTGTCATTAAAAAATGCGATGGAGTTAATGCACTTAATTCAGAAGGATCTTCACTAAGCGGTGTTAGCGGGCGCGAATTAATAACGCATTCTATCTGTATCAGAACAGTTAAGGCCTCCTCATACGTCAATAATTGGCTACCGATAGCCCTGTACAAGTGTGTTTTAAAACCCTTTACGAATATCTCGTAATGTCCGCCAAAGTGCGGAGCGCGCGGTGGGTTAATTTTCCACGTGATTCTATGTTCGGCCAACTCATTATTGAATGCAGTTTTATATTCATCCGAATCAATTAAAGCGTAAATTTCTGACAATGCATTCTTCGCACCGATAAAAACTGTACCTGCGTCAGAATACATAGTACTGACAGCGCCTCTTCTCGCAAGAAAACGTTTAAATGCCGAAAGAAAGGTGTTCGTGCTAAGATCTGTTGCCAACTCTACGTGAACAGCACGAGTAACGAGACAACAAAAGATGCAGATATAAGCCTTAACGGAACGAACTCCACGTTTACGTTGCGGGATAATATAAATAGGTCCGGCATAATCAACGGCAGTATGTGTAAAGGCCTTCGCTTCCGTTACGCGACATGCAGGCAAATCTCCCATAAAAGGTTGCACTGGCTTTGGTTTCGTACGGAAACAAAAATTACATTGATACACGATACGACGCACGACGTTTCTACACGAGAGGATCCAGTAACTTTGACGCAGTATAGCCATCAACGCTACTGGTCCGGTATGACAGTTATGGCGGTGGAAATGCGACACGATCAAATCGACAATGTGGTGTTTACGCGGCAACAACAAAGGGTGACGTTGTTCATAAGTTAAGTCAGCGTTGCGGAGTTGTCCTCCGACCCTTAATAAACCGTCATCATCGATAAAAGGCGAAAGTCTCTTCAACGTGGAGCGGCAGCATTTATTTGCCTTTAAGCGGTCTATTTCATCAGCGAAATAATGTTTTTGGAGGGCCTTAATCAGCATATTTTCCGCGTAGATTAAGTCCGAAGCGGTAATAAATTTAGATCGCGGTAGTTTACCTAAAAACCTATAAAAATAAACAATAGAGCGAAGCAATACACTCCATTTAGAAATACGCTGCGAAAGCGCAAGAAGCGGGTGCGAAAACTCTGAATCCTTGTCACGAAGACATGGTCTCTTACAGTCTTTAAAACTGGATTGGTCATTGAATAGAACCGACTCAGAACCAGATGAGACTGGAAGTGAAACCACCTTTGTCTCCGGCAACCTTTCAGAAATAGCGGTGACGTCAACAGACGTAATAGGCCACGTAGACTCATGCTGGCAAAGCCATGAAGGGCCAGTGAACCATAGCGGGTGTGATACCAATTGGCTGGGTGACAGGCCTCGCGATAGGCAATCGCTAGGGTTGTCAGAACCAGGAACATGGTGAAAATATTCTGCGGGAAGGTTGTCTAAAACCTTTGTCACCCGAGTGGCAACAAAAGTTTTTAATGATTGTGGATCCGAATGAACCCAATAAAGAGCAACCATCGAGTCAGTGAAACAAAAAATATTTTGAATTTCATGACGTAATTTATAAGTGTCTATAACACGACGCACAAGTCTAGACATCAGCAAAACTGCGCACAACTCTAACCTGCCAACCGATATAGTCTTGAGGGGAGCAACCTTGGACTTCGCACAGATCAAATTAACCACGGCAGGAGAGCCGAGGTCGTCCTGAACCTTGACGTATACAGCGGCACCATACGCCTTTTCACTGGCGTCCGAAAATGCAATAATAGACAACGCGGAGTTTTTAAACACGTCGAGATGACGTTGGATACGTAGATCTTGTAACGCGGGTAATTCACGTAAATAATTTTCCCAGATACGAATAACACTCTGGGGCGGTTTATCATCCCAATCGATTTTATGTATAAAAAGTTTTTGTAAAATTAACTTCGCATATAAAATAGTGGGTGCGATTAATCCTAGTACATCAAACTGGCGAGCAATAACGGACAATATGTTTCGCTTGGTACAAGGACGATTATCGATAGAAACAGAAAACGAAAATTCATCCGTAGCGGGAGACCATTCAAGGCCAAGTACCTTTAAGTTTTGATTATGTTCATCAAAATTAACTTTAGAAGAGTAGCGGTGGTCGTCAGGAAGTGACTCTAATAACTCCGGTGAGTTACTAGACCATTTAACGAGCTTGAAGCCCCCGGCCGTAAGCATCCCTAGCAGCTCATCCCTAAGCTGTATGGAGTCCTGTATGGTTGGCACAGAGTAACAAATGTCATCCATATAACAATTACGAGTCACAACATCTGCCGCGTGTGGGTATGATGTGCGTTCGTCACTGCACAGTTGTCTTAAAACTCGCATAGCAAGAAAGGGACTGCTTCTTAATCCAAAGCAAACTCTGTTAAATTGATATGTATTAAGCGGAGAAGAATCATTAAAGCGAAATAAAAACTTTTGAAAAACCCTGTGGTCTTCATTAACTACTATTTGTAAAAACATTTGATGTATATCACTCGTGAAAGCTACGGGGTACAAGCGAAAATCGAGTAATATTAAAAATAAATCATTTTGCAGGTTCCCGCCCGGGTTGAGTAAGTCATTTAATGATTTCCCTGAGTCGGTCTTAGCGCTAGCGTCCATTACCATGCGAACTTTAGTGGAAACTTTGTCACTCCTACAAACTGCGTGATGAGGTATGTAATAACCCGAAGGTGGCGAACCATCATCTTGGAGTAGTGTGATGTAACCCTTAGATAGGTATTCTACAATAATTGCGTTGTATTCTAAACGAAGTTGCGGAACTGCATTGAGTTTACGTTCGAGATACATATAACGACGCTTGGCTGTCTTGTATGAGTCCCCGAGCTCCGAAGGGTCGGCTGAGAAAGGCAAGTCCACAGTGTAGCGGCCGGTACCATCGCGAGCTACGCTATTCTTAAAAATCTGTTCGCATTCTTTAGCGGCAGAGTTCACCGGACGGTCCAACTGTACCTCCTCAATTTGCCAAAACCGTTCTAATAAATGATCAACTTGAGGCTCATGTTCAGTGAATGAACACAAAGAAATAGTTTCGGAAGATGAATTAATAACCGGAGTGTTTCCGATAATGATATAACCGAAAATTGTTTCAAAAGCGGTAGGTAACCCGGGTGGACCGATTATACGACCCGAAAGTAATATTTCGGAAAATAGAGGAGCCCCTAAAAGAATATTTATTTCTCCAGAACAATGGAATAAATTATCCCCTAAACGAACATTATTTAGATAATTCAATGACGACCTATCAATTTGCACGGAAGGCAAGCTGTCTGTAATTTTATCAATAACGTAGGTGTCAAAAGAAAGCGAAATATTTTTATCATCATGCGAAAATAATTGAATGTATGCTGAACCCTTAATAGGATTAGCTGAAGACCCTATCCCTTTAACTACAGCGCGCGATACTTTATTGTAATCAATGTTAAGTTGAGATAATAACGATGACGTAATAAAATTGTTTTGCGATCCGGGATCAATAAGTGCACGAGCACTGTGTAATGCACCGGCATAGTCCGACACTAATACCTGTACCGTACCTAAGAGGCAAGTGGTATTATTTTCGCGGAGACTATTATAATTGCATAACGAAACATTAGATGCGGACGCGCTGTTATTTTGCATTAAAGGAACAGCTGATGTGGTCTGCTGAGGCACGCGGGGCGCGCGGGCCTCGGCGGCGGCGGGCGCGGAGGACGCGGGGCGTGTCAACTGGTTTCTACACAACAACGAGTGATGCTTACAATTACAGTATCGACAATGTTGAGTAGATTTACAAGCGGTATTATTATGGGACAAACTAAGGCAGTTTGTGCAACCATTACGATGATGTATGAAGTTAAATTTATCATCAAGCGGTAACTTTTGAAATTTAAAACATTTGTACAAGTTAAAGTGATTTGATAACTTGCAAAATGCACAGGAGTTATTGTTATCAGTCATTTGCACCTGCGACGCGGCACCGACAAATGAATGCACAGACTTTGAACTTGAGACATTTTTTCTTACGACTACGTTTGCAGTGCGGTCTAATATTTTGGTTTGATCGCGAAGAAAATTAATTAAATCTGCGTAAGTAGGGAGTTTATTTTCCCGGTTAAACATTTCAAAATTACGGGAAGTTTCGGGATCTATTTTCTTCAAAGAAAGGTAAAGAAGAATAAAATCAGCTAAATCGTCTAAGTCCAAAGTTTTTAGGCTCGATACGGCGGAAGCAAAATGTTCCAAAAACGAGTCCAAATTCTTGGCGTTAGCGACTGAAAATGGTTTAAAGTTAAACATTTGTTCTACATAAGCGGTGGCTAAATAGCGCTTATCTTCGAATTTATTTACCAGCGTATCCCAAATCATGTCGTAGTTCGCAGCGTTCGGAGTTATACCCGATACAGCGGCGAGCGCACGACCCGATATTTTACCCATCAAATATTGTATACGTTCATTATTAGTAAGGTCGGGATTCTCGTGTATAGTGGTTTTAAATGTTTCGTAAAACGTAGGCCAGCTATTAGGTGAACCCGAGAAACTAACAAGTTCTAATTTAGGTAATTTAACGTGACATTTTTTAGTATTGTTACTAACCGAGGGAGAAAAATTATCTGACATTTTAGTAGTTAGTTTACTCGCGGCAAATTTGCAAAGGCAATATAGTTCTTCGAATGAAGACCAAGTTTGATAGTTAGGTTCGTAGTCTGCATTCAATAACAAGTTAGACGAATTAATATCATCGAGAATTTTCTCAAAATCATTACGCAAAGAATCAATGGTAATCATAGCGGCGAGAAATTTCTCCGAATTAGCTTGATCCTCTAAATTAGCTTTAGACAGATTATAAATAGCCTGTAAGCGTGCAAAAACTACATCACGTTTCGAAACTAGGCGTCTCAGATTCCGATCTGTATCCGAAGTCGCACTACTGCTTTTAGACATGATGGATGAATATCAGTTAAATAGACAAAAAAATTATTAACGACTCAATCTACAAGACTGCCTAACCCCCTATGGGTACGTGAGCGCGATGATGTGTATAAAAGCGTATGCACAAAATGCTACCGGTACGCTATATTGGAACCAGATAGCGTGGCGTAGATCGAATCAGCGCGATCGATACGAAATAGCGGTTACAGATACCTTCACAGTGATTATTAAAAATATGCAAAGACGTAATTATACTAAATAGCGGAAAAATCCTTTAGGAAATGGAACACAAACGAATAAAAAGTAAGGATTATAGCGGAAAACAGTTATACAATGCGTATGCAATAATGCACACAGCGGAATAGTTTAATTTAAGCGGGTGATACTATGGCACAAAGGCCTAACTAATGATGTGATTCGGCTCGTAGGCCAAAAAGAAATGATGACGCGGAAAGCTAATCCCGGTCAACTATGTATCTCCATAGGTAATTTTATAATATAATATAGCGGGAAAAAACCTAACCCTAAACAAAGGGAAGCTGCACAACCACTTACCTCCGACTGGGGCCGACCTGGTGCGTTCTTCCTTCGTACGAGGGGTTCGATTCTTAGCGGTCCTTCGATTTGTGGACGAAACTGTGCAGGCGATGCACTGGCTTCAAAACAGCGGTGGTGGCGTGGCAAGTCCTCGAGAAAACGGAGCAAGGCACACGCGACTAGACGCGACCGATGGTGGTCCAGTACTAAAGTTCGCGGTAGTGCAGCGAAAATAAATAAAATTAAGAGTACCTACTTCTGATTGTAAAAGAAAATAATAAACAAATCGCGGCGAATCTATTCGGCGCGATCAGTCGTATTTTACTAAAGAAAACAGGCCATGTATTTAATAAGTGTAGCTGGAACTTTGTCAAGAAACTAAGTACATAGATTAAATAGATTTATAGCTTTTTTATAAACCTCATATTTATCCGTTAGTATGCAGAATAAGAAAATTAATTGCGATATTCAAAAATATACGTCATCCTGCAACACCCAAACATCTTCTTACTATATATTATGCTCTTTGTTTTTCCCTCTTCTCCTATTGTAGTATGACATGGGGTGAGGCTTGTAAGATCCATTTATTACCGTTGGACAGGGCTCAAAGAGCTGTCCTAAAAGTTGGATATTTAAAACAAAATCGCAATACACCGCTTAATTTCCATAACAAATCTAATACAAGAAGAAAAGGACAAATCAAATCTGATGGAACTGTAAGAACAAAATTTTCGCAAAAACATACGTTTTTTCTTGGTACAAACTTGGTACAAACAAGAAAATTAGACGTTTAACTGATGTTGAAACCGCTAGAATTGTTTATTTCAGCTATTTTCACAGTGTTATGTCATATGGCATATTACTGTGGGGATCTTCTGCATAACTTAATACTATTTTTATTCTGTAGAAAAGAGCTGTGAGAGCCATTTACAATCTGGCTCCTATTGATTCACTTAGAGAGAAATTCAAAGAGATAGATATTCTAACGGTTGTGTCACAATACATATTTGAAAATTTAGTTTATGTTAAAAAAAATATCAGTTCTTTTAAAAAGTATAGTGATACACATAATATTAATACCCGGAACAAACACGATCTTGTTGTACATGCCACGCGTCTCCACAGAACAAGCAAATCGTTTATGGGCCAAAGTATTCGCTTTTATAACAAACTGCCACAGGATATCCGAGATCTTACAATAAAGAAATTTAAACCTTTGATAAAAAGCCGTTTGTCAAAAAAGGCTTATTATAAAATCTCGGATTACCTGGAGGATAAAGCTGCGTGGGCTTGAACTGCTCAACTCATGCAAGCTTAGAAGTTTAAGGCTGACATAAGTAAAATTTGTGAAACTATTTTTTTTTTAAAAATGACAAAAAAATACAAGCCCGCTGAGTTTCTTGCCGGATCTTCTCAGTAGCGGCCGCGTTACGATCCGGTGGTAGTTTGTAAAAATGATTTTTGTGTAAGTGCCTCCGTGGGGCCTATACATAATAAAGATATTTTGACTTTTGACTTTGGCAAGTACAAAATCCAAAAAAATTCTTTCCACAAATCTAGCCTTCGTCAATTTTACTCTCTTGAAACGCCGCTTAACGCTCAAATAATATTCTTCATTTATTTACCGTTTGACCTTCCTGCAAGAACTTTGAGTGCACTACACCGCGATAGTCAAAGACACAAAACAGTCAACATGACTGCTTTTGATCGAATTTGGCGTGTTTTTTCGGTTTCGATCCAGTTGGAAGGCCACTACGAAGCTTATTGACTAATTGTAACAATGTGTTTCATGAATGTTGAGTCGAAATTGACCCGTTCTAGCATGTCGTCAGTGACTCTTATGCGATTGAGTTCTTGGGCGAAAATTCAGGTCTTTGGGGACTATAATAGCTGAGCGGGCAACATGTTTCATACCATACCCAAGTGCATATTTAAAATAGTACGGATCGACTCGTGAGACACAGAAAGTTCGGCGGCAATCTCAAACTTGAATGAGGAGTTTCAGTCACTATTTCCTTCACTTTTGCGATGTTATCTTCAGTTGCAAACCTTAATGGCCTACCAGAGCGAGGCAAAACTTCCATCACATCTCGACTGCTTTAGAACGCTTTGTACCACTCATAAGTACGTGTTTTTGATAAAGTCGATTCCCCGTAAGCCTTCTGTAACATTTTCAGTGACTCCGAACACGAAAGTCTATTGGCGATGCAAAAAACCCTTTGTTCGATGTTTTTCTCCATTATAAAATTCGCAATAGACATTAGATATGTGATATAACTAAAAACAAACAGCAATGTATTTAATCTAATTAACAGATGCAACTCAAACTCCGCGCCAAAATGGAAAACGGTTGTGCCAATCTAACAAGAAAAAAATTGGAGCCATAAACAAATCATCCATTCCAATACTTTAGTGACTGAACCAGAAAACCACAACTTGAATGTCTTATTATAGTGTTTGGTTTGTCTATCTCGCCCTTTTTCAAAATTGATTCTCTTTAATGTTGTGTAAGAGGCACGAGGATTATTTAAATCTTAGAACATTTTTTATGTACAATTTCCACAAAAAAATTCAGGGTAAAAGATCATAAAAACAATTAATATAGAGAAAAATAGACACTTACAATACTTCTTCCTCAAACTGTAATAATATCGTGATGACGGTAAACCGATGACTGTTCGCTGTGGCCGCTCTGCAGGGCTATTGCGTATCTTTAGCCACCCAAATCACTATCAAGCTTCAGTTGTCCACCGAACTTTGATGTCAACTGAAAGTGTTTTAGTATTTATTGGTCACCCAAGTTAGGCAATACCGAATGGATCATTTGACAGTTATTCGATGATCACTTGCTATAGTGTCATTTTAGTTGTCAAACGAGATACGTAATAGGAGGGCTGGAATGGTATTGTCCCAGCTTGTACCTGCTTTATATAGGCATAGGCACACCGGCTGGGTGCCAACAGTTGTTGCATTGTATACAGGTAGTTAGTTAATAATACAAACATATTTTCGGATAACCATGGTGTATCATTTTTTTTTTCAGAATATGCGGCGAGAGTTGCTAGTCCGACGAAGGACAATATAAATCAGGGTATAGTAGTGTTAGTAGATGGATATGCAGTTGGTATAACCATAATTGCCCTGGCTGCCGGTGTATCCAATTACAAGCCAATGCCTCATCTTAATCCAATGTCTGCTTACTTCTACACAAATACCTACAGATGGGCTCTAAGGCATTTCAGTCTGTAAGTTGATTTATAATTAGCTAGTTATTACAGGGTGGCCCAAAACAACGTTGACAAGAGGTTTTATGAAATATTTTACACATGAATTGAAGGTTACAAATTATAAAAATACACTATTTTGTACGAAAATCTCTATTAGTTATCAAAATAAACTCCTTTAATAATAATAATTGGCGCGGATAATTGGCTTTCGACACAGGCCGTTGCTACATGTACCTTTTATTAAAACTAAATACAGACGCCTTCCTACTTAGAAGTGCACCTAACTTTAATAACTTACATCGAAAGCCAAATATCGACTTATTTTGTAAAAGTAAATAAGGGTGGGCCAAAAAAAGCTTTAATTTTTTTTTCTTAGTTTCCATGAAAATATCGTCTAAGATGACGAAAAAAAAAATTCTGGTAAATTTTGAGCCCTTAATACACTGGACCGCAAAGAAAAAGGGTCGGTTAGAAATTTTTCCATATCTTCAAAAGTACTGGACCTAGCTTTATGAAAATGTAATTCATCGGATTCAGATCAGGCGAGCTGGGTGGCCATTCTTTGGAGCTGATGAAAACAGGAAAATTATCTTTACTTTGAGTCTTGTTGAAATATACATCTACGGTTGCCATAGTGCTGTTGACTCCAAGGAAGAAGCACATTTTCAAGAATATTTCTACGGTAGTTTTCTTGGTTGATTTTGATACCCTTTTCTAAAAAGTTTTGCTAGCAGCGCAAAATGCACGTCAAACCATAACTGTTTTTGCGTTTTGGCGATGTGGAACAATTGCAGCAGTTTCAGGATGAGTGGAAGACCAGATCCTGTCGTTTTGTTGATTATGAGCTTGTTCTATCGAAAACAATTTTTCATCAGAAAAAAACGATATTTTGCCAATTTGACGCTGCGGAGCGTTGTTTAAGAAAACCACATTCTCAAGCCGAACTTTTTTGTCTTTGTCTTTAAGCAATTGCGCTTTTCTGAGTTTATATGGTACCAATTGTAGATCATGTTTTACGATACGCTATATGCTGGAGCGACTAATCCCTGAGTCTCGCTTCATTTTCTCCACCTTGGTCAGTGGATTACGAACTAATCTTTATTTGATAATGTGTCGCTACCTACAAGTTCTAACAGTCCTCTTGCGTCCTCTTCCAGGACGGTCTCCGATGTTGGCGAGGTCGTTATAACGTTTAATTGCTGAAGAAACTAACTGACGAAAACCGAGAATGTTTGCTATCTCACACTGCCTTTTTCCACGCTTATGCAATGAAATTATAGCCCCACATTGCACTAACATACCGAAATAAATATAATTATAACACTTTTTTGCAAAATGTTGTCTTTTTTGCAAAATCTTTTATTTACTTTTTAGCGAACAAAAAATGTTAAAAATTACGCCAAAGAATGAGTATTTTAACAAAAAATAAAAGTAATCGCCAAACATTAATTTTTGAAATGTTTACGTTTTAATTTTGTCAACGTTATTTTGGGCCACAGTGTACTTATCATGTTATTAATATGTTATATTACTTGGTAGGGGCCTTCAAGGGGCAAAACATTGTTCAGGTAGGTAGGTGCAGAGTGCAGACAGCCTCAAAAAAAGATGCTTATTCTATCAATGTCGGAGTAAAAATCTCAGGGCATCATAAAAGTAACGTGACGTTGGCAATATTGACGTTACTGACACAGCTTTTAAAGGTCATTATAAAAATCTGGGGACTCCCCCAGTGGACTCCACCAGCCGCTATAACCACACCAACGCCAACGCTTAACCATCAGTGGGATCACCATCCCTTTTAATTATTAATTATCGCCATACAAGAATACTTGATTATCTGACTCACCGTAGTAATACGCCAAACCTTTAAAAGTCTTCGTCGCAAAATGTCCCCTGGTAGCAAAACGTCCCTTTCGCAAAATGTCCCTTTCGCAAAAAGTTCCCTTCGCATAATATCCCTTTCGCAAAATGTCCCTTTTATGTAATTGTATAGATTCTAGCGCTAAGCCAAGGGGCTTCTCCTACTACAGCACACGAGTATGCCCAACATACTGCCTCAACTGCCTCGTCGATTCAACTCGATTCCAGGCCACCACAAATAACTCCTGGCCAAAGCTTTTGTTTTAAGTATAAGTATAAGCCCATATAAAAAAAAAATACTTACTTTTTCTTTATTTTTTTGTCTGTTAATGTTAATATTTACAATAATACACAATTTACTGCTAGGTTTATTGAAATGTATAACTACATATGGCTATGGGAGAGCGGAATCGTCTGGCACAGGTGTTACACTTAAAAGGCGATTCCAACCTTGTTTTGAAGTTTGTAATCATTCTGGTTAATGAATAAAGATTTATTTATTTATTTATTATATGCGAGTCATGCAATTCCTTAAGGACCTTATCCCTAAAAGGACAGGGTATTATTACCAGTCGGTGTCCCCCAAAATACATCTTAACTCTGTATAAAGCTCATTCTTGCGATTAATGAAAGGTTTAAGCTCCTTATTTCTGCCACTGTCGGTCGGCCAACCATCTTGAATATAACTCCGAACGCGCCCTAACACCAAATCGGATGCGGTTTCTCTCCTTAAGATATTGTAATCCAATAAAGAGCTTCCATGGCAAAGTATGTTTGCTCTGGTAAATAATTTCCAATTCTGCCCGATTCTTTATGCAATTTTACCAATCGCGAAAGCACATCAGCTGTATTTTGATCTGGTTTACCTTCTATATTAAAATCGTACACTGGTAACATCATAGCCTACCTTTGCAATCTACTTGCTGCCCTGCTCGGAATACCCGTATTGGGACCAAAAATACCAGGGGCTTGTGACCTGTACGAAGTGTAAATTTTCGGCCATATCGCTTCTTTTTGTATTTGACTATAATGTTTCTGCGCAGGTGTTTGCGTTAAGGCTCGCGACGCATATGCGACTTCTTACTCATGATTATGATTGCGCTGTGCTAGCACTGCGCCCAGGTCGTGTGCACTAGCATCGCATGTAAAACATACGTACTACAAAGTATTTCCTTAATTCTATCAAATGCCATTGAATGCTTCTCACCCCATATAAAGTGTGTTCCTTTTTTGAGCAATTCATAAAGTGGACTTAAATAAGGGCTTAAGTTTTTATTTTGAGAATTTAAAATAGACAGTTAAGCCTAAGAATGATGTCAATTCTAGAATTCTGAATTCTGGGTGTGGCATTGAAATAATAGGTTTAATTTTATCACTTTTACACCATCATTGCTCACCATGAATCCCAAATACTTAACTTCATTACTTAATTCAAAATTTATTACGCCTAATTATAGTTTCTAGGTGACTTTTTAAGTCTTTTTTTTACTAAAATGTCATCATAAATTATGACTACATTCGGTCGGTACATTTTTAAACAGATTTATCTTGAATTTTCGGAAGATACCAGGAGTAGATGATAACCCGTACACTAGTCGCTTATATATATATATAGCCCTCGGTGTGTATTGATCACTGTAAAGTCTCTAGAACTCTCGTTAAGGACCAGTTGGGAATAGGCTTGGGACAAGTGTAATTTTGTGAACCGAACGTTGCCACAAAGGTCGCTAAAGAAGTCGTCGATTTTCGGAACCGGAGAACTATCGACCACCAGAGCAGGATTTAATGTTACCTTGTAACTTGTTACTTGTAAATATACCTACATATTTTCAAATTTGAACTTTATGGATTTGCAGGATTCCATTCTGGTTGGGTGGACACGGCGGTCATTACTGTGATACACACAAAGTATGGCGAAGACGTTTTTTTTACATGGATGAATTTGTACCTCAATGGTTGAGAAAAGTATTGTTTTTTGTGGATGAAAAAGAATGGAAAAAAGAGGAACTAGAATACAAGAGATTTAAGAAGTATGCTGAACCTGCATTTGGTAAACACTACCGGTATCCGAATAAACACTTCAATAACTGGAGGTCCCAGAAAACTGTGGAGACACTAGAAAATTTGGATAAATCTTCTTTCTCACTCGACGGTTGATAATAAAATATTATAATAATTTCTGATCTTGTTGCGGAATAATTAGGTGTGTGACCTCTGCGTACGGTGGTGCATTACGTCAACATACAAATTCAATAGTAACTGACACACAGAATCAAGGCGCCTATTGTTACACAATAGTTAGAGGCCTGAGTTAAGGACTCCGTTAAACCGAATAAACTGAATCGTCTATGCATTAGAATAAACCATTTCCAAGAATTTATTCTAAGGGAAATACAAATCAACTTGCGTATTCTTATCAATACTGTACTGTGTGTTATGGTTAATGACGAGCCAATTCAGATCTTCGTAGACGTTGTTTCTCGTGTTCTTGTGTGGTGAAAATCCAATATTCAGTTTACGAGGCAACTCTCTCTGGCGTACCTATATAAATCTAATTTGTGGTTTATTATTATTTGTTTAAGTATAATGAAATATAAACCAGTTTTTAATAATTATTAAAAAATAAAACATTAAAAACGCTTTATTTGTTTTTTTTTTGTCGTATGGTTAGTGGCCAACCTGGTGTCAGAGTTATTGAAGCTGCCCTTAAGGCCTCTGACTTAGCTTAACGACTGTTTTCTAGATGATTACAATCGGGAACGACTTTTTTCATGCCCTCCGAAGCACGGAGACGCTCAGTTCAAATGCCACTAAACGGTCACCCATCTAAGGACTGACCTGGCCTGACGTTGCTTAACCAACTGATCGTTTACTGAACAGTGATTACAACTGGCTATAAGCGCCTTTATTTGGTTAATAATTAAACACATATAACCTGGCTTTTCTTTGGGTTATTATAATGATCGACTGTATTTGTGTATTGAAGTCTGTTATACAATGTACCTACATTGTATTTCCATGGTTCGTGTACGTACATACATGCATTGTATTACCTGTGTTCTTGGCCGTCTTATTAAGCCTTTGAGCCTTGCTGGTAAACAAACTCTTAAAACGACTTTCCTGCGCCATTATTAGACCCTGATCCCTATCCGTCTTATTACAAAAAGCAGTTTAAAGATGAACCTAGGTTTAAACTCAGGAAATTGTTCCTTAAACCTGGGTCTAAACCTAGGTTTTTCTTTAAACTGCTTTTCGTAATAAGACGGTATATTTCTACTAACTACTCGTCAAGATTTAACCATCGATTTCAAATTCGGTGGGTTCTACGTTTAATTGAGCAGTTACTGTTACCATCATCAGACCGTGATCACCATTTTCTAACAACTACTCGTCGAGCCTACCCAACGAGCCTGTGGCCTTCGGTGGCTGGTCGCCCGGAGCACGGTAAATCAAAAGGCAGGATGCTTCTTAACTGTAGGTATATTAAATTAGTTAAAAATTACAATATATTATTAGCTGACCCGGCAAACGTTGTTTTGCCATATATATTATTTCTCCGGAAATATTTTTTTTAGTTCAATAAGTGTGTGGAAATGTAATTATAATTGAAAGAGGAATGAAGCGTTGTAGAGAATTAATAGTAGTTTATGCACCAAGGGAATAAAGCAGATAAGGCCACCTTTTCAACGTATTGTTCAATTTACATGTAACTTTTGGTGAAAAAATCTCGATAGTACAATGAAGTGTATTTATTATTATTATTAAATATTTACTGTTAGAAATAAAATAATATCAACAGCGTTAGCGCCTTCTTTTTATCTATTTTTTCTTTTCTAGAACCTAGAACAAGGTTCGGCTCCAATTCGGCTCCCTCCTCTGCTTAGAGAGAGTGGCATATATACTGTGAAGAGTCTCTGTGGTAAAAAAATATTTAACGTTCGTAATTGAAATTAAAATTTAATGAAGGAAAACTTCGGCCTGAAAACATAAATGGAAAATGACAACAATTTAATGAAGAATTGGGTTAGGCCTAGCTACAAATAGATTTATTACGAGATTACTTATGAAGAGTCTGTATGAGTTAGAACCCCTTGCCTTCCCAATTAGGGACAACTAAAGGACAAAAAAACAAATCACATTATTACTCAAGGAAGTTTAGTACAACATTATTACCCGGTTTATTACCCGGTTATATGACACAAAATGCAACATTATCGAGCAGGTGGTGTGAAAAGTGTATTTTATTGTTAAGTTAATAAATTATTCTTTATTAAAGTAACAAATATACAGGGTGTCCCAAAACTCAACGATAACCTGGTACCGGGCGAGAGGCCAAGATATACCAGTTATGAAAAAAAAAAGTAAAAAATCTATGTCACTTAGTCAAGCGATGATAGACATTTTTCGAAAAAGTAAAAAATTTTACACCCTTGGTCGAATTTTTAGGTACTGTGTTCGCAATTATAACAATTTTACAGTTTTTTTTAATAATGTTATCTCAAATAACAGTGCCACAATCAATCGTAATCGTAACCACAAATTAAAGTAATAATCATTGTTAACTAAGTAAAATAAATTAAATTTTGACGAGTTATGGTTTATAAAATTTATGTCAGTCAACTTTGACACTACGTTGGAAAAAAAATGTACTACACTACCTATGGCAAGTTTTTTTAAAAGATGGCCCATTTAGTCTAGATTTCAAAATAGTACAACACTTGCCACTTTTCTTGCCAATAAAACTGCTATTTCGTATTTTTTGCGAAAGGAACTCATGGAATATTTAATCAAAATAAAACGGTAAATTATCGTAACACTTTATTCTCCTCCTAAAACTAAAGCAGATGCTCAAATTGTTTCCCTCCAGCACGAATACAAGCTCTGCATCGCCTCAGAAATGACCTGTTCACCAGTCTTGCAAATCTCCTCGCATTGATTTCTTCTGATGCTGCATCAATTTTTTGGCGCAATTCTGTTAATTTTGAATTGGTTTTGAGTAGACCTTTTCTTTTATGCATCCCCAGTAAAAAAAAATCTACTGGATTCAGGTCTGGGGAACGAGGGGGCCATGAAATTGGTCCAAGGCGTCCGATCCATTTACCGGGATATAATTCGTTTAAATATTAAATATTCTCTTACAGGCCGGGCATAATGTGATGGGCAACCATCTTGTTGATACCACATTTCTCTGTAGATGTTGAGTGGTACATCTTCTAGCAATGTCGGCAAATCATTTTGAAGAAAATGCAAGTAGGTGGCGCCATCTAAATTTTCAGTCAACTCAAATGGTCCAATTATTTGACCATTTAATATTCCTGTCCACATGTTGACTTTAAGTTGGTACTGGGATCGATCCTCACGCATCAAATGCGGGTTTTCCGTATGCCAACCATGAAGGTTATGTAAGTTTAAATAACCATCTCTTTTAAACGTCGATTCGTCAGTCCACAAAACTTTATTTAGAAAATCCGGATCTTCACGAATTTTCGCTAACATGGTTCTGCAGAAATCAACTCGGTGGGTGCGTGATCACGTGCTAACAAGCTCTGCACACGTTGTACATGGTAAGGATGAAAATCGTATCGTTTTAAAATTCGATGTGCGGTACTCTTCGCCACACCCGTTGCAATTTCAATCGCACGTACCGAGGTACTGGGGTCATTTTCAACTTCATTCAAAACTTCAGCGTCGTAGTTTCCTTGAGGTCTCACACCAGATGTACGAGCACTGGGTAATCGTCCTTCCGAGTATGATGCGTGCACATTTTGGAAGACACGATAATCTGGGTGCCGCTCCACATTCGGGTACCTCTCCCGATACAGTCGAGCTGCAGCAGAGGCATTACAACGGCACTCACCGTAGATAAGATGCATATTTGCATATTCTTGCGGTGTGTACAAACGCGGCATGTTGTTCACACACAGTTTGCACAGCACAAAGTCCAAAAAACAAAGCCAGAGTCGTCAAGTACGGATAGAGTATCAAGTCCAGGGTAACACAAGCCAAAGTCGATAGTACGAAAGTAACACGATTACGAGAGATGCGCAGTAAACGAAGAAACGATGCGCACTAAATGTTATTGTTTAAATTTTATTATGAACGACTGATGAATCGTTGTGAGTGAGACGGATAGTGGCGCCTCGTTTTGACAAAAACCATAACTACTATCCATTTCTTTTTATCACTTTTGTTCATTACAAACAATGGAGACTTCGAACTTTTCAAACAAAAGAATATCAGGTATTTTTTTAAATGAGGGATCCCTACGCATAGCATACGAAATAGCAGTTTTATTGGCAAGAAAAGTGGCAAGTGTTGTACTATTTTGAAATCTAGACTAAATGGGCCATCTTTTAAAAAAACTTGCCATAGGTAGTGTAGTACATTTTTTTTCCAACGTAGAGTGTCAAAGTTGACTGACATAAATTTTATAAACCATAACTCGTCAAAATTTAATTTATTTTACTTAGTTAACAATGATTATTACTTTCATTTGTGGTTACGATTAATAGCACTGTTATTTGAGATAACATTATTAAAAAAATCACTGTAAAATTGTGAAAATTGCGATCACAGTACCTAAAAATGCGACCATGGGTGTCAAATTTTTAACTTTTTCGAAAAATGTCTATCATCGCTTGACTAAGTGTCATAGATTTTTTTTCTTATTTTTTTCATAACTGGTATACCTTGGCCTCTCGCCCTGTACCATGTTATCGTTGAGTTTTGGGACACCCTGTATATTAAATTACAATTCTTGATAGCTATTTATACTTCTATCTATAAATAAAAAAAATAAATAAAAATACTTCAAAAATAGTTACTCATATATCTACTAATAATTATGGCAATTAAAAAATAAACAAAGATTAATCTCTCAGCGCAATGGAGTATAAAATATTTTTGGTCACTCCGTCTATAGCCAACAAACTGGATTCCCACGCGAGAACATGCCACATATAGTTTTCCGTGGGAAAAGCATGGAATATTTAATAAAACACTGCCGAAGTATTAGCCAAAAAGCATGACTCCTTGTTTGTAAGTGGCGGTCAAACACAGAAGATTCAAGCTGCATCTCTTGATCTACTTGCCCAATTTTGATAAAACATGCACTATTTATGTATTATAAGTTGAAATAAAAGTACGAACGTACTTTAAATTACATTGATATGCATTCAAGAGACATTTTTCATATAGAAATAAATTGTCAATGTCATGGGCGTACGCAACTTTTGGTCTAGGGGGAACGTTAAGAATTTCTTGCTGGTGGTCAAATTCATCAAAGCAGAAATCTATAGAATTAAACTGCCACATTCACAAACGGCAATTAACTTTAATTCGAATTAAGTTGTTTTCTGTTTCGAGTCTCAGAACGTCACTATTACATTTGATTATTAATTACAAGATTTTAGATACATCTACTCAATATCAGCGTAATAAGTATTATTTGGCTCCGAGTGTCAAAATAAGTAGTTGCGGCAGAAAGTATCTGTTTATGATTTCAAAAGATTTAGGTTTGTTTTTCGCGTGTTTCCATTATCTTACCTTTGTACCTTTCAAACTCAAAAAGTACAAATGCTAAAGACTTGAAACTGACACCATTTTTAGATCGTGGCCTTAGGATCAACATACTCGTAGGCTACTTTTTATCGCCATAATATCTCTTTCCCACGAGTATTTTTTTACAAGGGGTAATTTCAAAGACCACTGAAACCATTTTTTGTCTTTGCCCTGTTCTATACACATATAGATACTTTTCTTTTGGACATATAAATAATTTACAGTGGAAAAATATTCCATTATGAAGAAAAAATTATGTGGCTTTAAATTATATGGAACCCTCGGTGCGAAAGTCTGACTCGCACTTGACCGGTTTTTTATTGATTGTATGCCTGCCCTGTTCAATGAGAAATTCATTAATTTTTGGTTAAATGACGTACTTTAAAAAAATATATATTTTCTTTCACAAATTGATTGGTTGTGAGTTACACAATGAGTCATTACCGGCTTTATAGCCTATTTCTGGGACACCCTGTATACCTTTAATATTTGAGGAGTTCCCCCAAATCCTCATGGATTCTATTAACAGAACGAGATTTAAATGAAAATAGAAACAATCTAGAAGTATCTACTTTCAAATAAAACAAGAATTATCTAAATCACTATAGAATTCAGTTCTGGATCTAAGGTAATAAAACTAAAAAAAAATACCGATCAAACGCGAGTCGGACTCGCGTACCGAGGGTTCCATACCATTGTATTATCTGTGTTGTATTATGGTAACTAAGCTGTCCAAAGCGATCTCCGAGAAAGGCGTCACTGAAAATCAGCGCTGGGAGCACTTCGTGTCCCAGCATCATGCTGAGTGGTGCCTTTTTCGTCGAGTGCGGTGGCATGCGCAAATTGTATTGATATTTAGTGTAGGTTAAGGTTTGTAATATTTAGTGCATGCACAGTGCTCGACGAATAAATTTATTTGATTTGATTTGATCTTTGGACGTATTAAAGTAATTTTACTCATCATGTAACACCTCAGATAGCAAAAAACCAAACCGCAAAACAAACTTTGTTTGTCGTGGTTTTTTTAGGACTACTAAAAAACTGTACTATTTAGAAAGATCATTTTATTTTTCCTGAAAAAGACATGTATTACCCATAATTATTTCAGATTTTTCCCGCCACAAATTTCGGAGAGAAGGTACTTTTTACGTTTTTTTTTTTGACATTTTTATCATCAGCCAAAAACTGCGTGACATAAACCAAAATAAAAATCTGTTTTGAGATGTACTAATGAAGCCCTTTCATATGATACCCCACTCGATATAGCATACTCACTTTGAAATTTTGATGACCCATTTCGACTCACATTAAAAAAAACTGAAAGGGAAAATATATTATTTTTCATTTGCGGTGAGGTTGGGTAAGAAAGATATAAAACTATTCTAAGTTTCAAATCCATAGCATCAGTGGTTCCTGGAATATACAGGTGTGACAGACAGACGAAGTCAGACCATAAGGGTTTCTTTTTTTACCTTTTAGTTATGAAAACCTAAAAACCACATCCGAATTGAGAACCTCTTCTTTCGTTTAAGTCGTTTCAAAAAGGAGCAAAAAGCAAATGTTTAAAAAGTAATTTTGTGAATCTTCTGCAAATCGGTTTAAAGATAGAAATTAAAAATTAAAAAATCATCCATAGTACCTACTCATAAGCATGTCTTTTACTGACCAAGACCAGGCGCGTAGCGCCGAAATTTTAGATTTCTAATTCACAAACATGATGATTTTTATTGCAAAAAAATATTTCCCTTTTATCAATTTCAAAAGTAATAGCAATACAAATAAAAAAGGAACAAAAACAACAACAAGGAATACAAAAAACAAAAACACATCCATATCAGTCACTCAGCTCATGCCGGAGGTCTTGTGTGACCACCGACGCTGGTTTTCGGTGCGCCCTTATGTGAGTGACTATTACAACTACCTAATACCTTAACAATAAATAACTAACTAAAACAATAACTACCTACTAGTTACTTTATGTCATAATGATGAAAATTTACCCATAACTTGTTTAAATTCCGAGTTAAGTCACTTACGCGGAATTGTAGCAGAAAAACATAGAAAAAGGAGTACATTATTAGTAAATACGCGGGTTTTAAAAGAAACATGTTATCAGAAAACATAGTTCATTTTATCAAAAAATCTAAAACTTAAACATCCATTTAAAAAAGAAGTAGGTAAGTAGAATCGAATCTAGAATCGAAGTATTCCTGAAATGATTCCATGGGTATTGCTTCCATATCCTCAGAAAATTTTCGCCAGCCTTTTGGTATGTTTAGTGCTGGCAATAGTGGCAAAATTGCTACTTTTCTTTCTTCCTTTCTATCTGTCACATTCAATTCTCTTGCTATTTTCGAAATGTCTTTCTGAAAATGGAAATAACATCCAGTCACTTGTGCATAAGGATATACCGCATTCAATAAGGTTATTTCGTAGTCACATTTGTTCTGATTTGTTTTTGAGTAATTTGAATAGTCTTGTATATGTCTCCTGACTCTTATCGGGAAGTAATGCGTATTTTACGGGTATGATATTTGTACTATCCTCATCGGAGTATAAATCTAAATTGAGAGTAAATAACTGGTAAAAAGGCTTTGGAGCACTTTTAAAAGTGTCGTCTCCAAAGAAATATTTTGAACCAGGCATGATTTTCTTTGCTAGTTCTAAAGCGAAAATCAATATTTTCTTTTCATCGCCATCTTCTGCAATAAAGAAATCTTTTTTCATTAATAAAGAAGACTTCTGGTACAAACAATTCTTCAAGTCTATGAAAATTTAATTTCTCTGCCGTTTTGAGAATGTGGCATTTGAAGAATCTGCCATTTTGAGAATGTGTCATTTGCAGAATCTGCCATTTTGAGAATGTGCCGTTTGTAGAATCTGCCATTTTGAGAATAAGCCTTTTGTAGACTCATCTGCAATTTTGAGAATCTGCCATTAAACTCCTAAAACATTTGGTGGATCTACGTTTATTGGTGCGGAGATCCCGTGACCACGTTCCTTCCATTTTTCTAACAACTACTAGTCAAGACCTACGACCAACCCAACGAGCCCAAATTCGGTGGGTCTATGTTTATTGGTGCAGAGATTCTGTGACTGTGACAACCTTCCTGCTCCATCATCAGACCCTGATCACTATTCTTCTAGCAACTACTCGTCGAGACCTATCCAACGAGCCTTAACTCTGTCGGTCTACGTTTATTGGTGCAGAGATCCCGTGACCACGTCCCTGCTGCATAAGCAATGGTAGAAATGAAATTAGCATCGAATAAAGGTGATATTTGGAAATTTGTTTTTAACGTAGTTTATAGCAGTCACTTCGAAGGGTCAGTCTAGGGTATTTTTTCCTTCTTATTAGTCAGGAATGAAGGGCTTGATGAGGAAAAAAAATTGTATGTGTTAGTTTTTTTGTCAATTGTGTGATATACAGGATGTGGTTCTGCATTCTTGCCATATTTACGGAGGTTTATATATACCTTTTAAAGAACATAAATCAATCATTAAATGATAGACGTAAAATTATGAATGATTTTTTATGTTTGGTACGTAAATAAATCCCGTGTGCAACCGTCACTATAAAATAACCCCGTCTGGCACCGCTCTTCGCGCAAAGTAGATAAACAAGAGTACGCGCGGTTTGCCAACCTTGGGACCTATTCTGAGCCCTCGAGAGCTCTTATTCTGGTTGAACGTTCATCGTGAATCATTAATTATCTTTTAGTTATTAACCACTGAATTATTAAACTATTTTTAATCAATTAACATAATCCTTAACTGTTAGGTCTACAAATATGGCAAAAATGCAAAACCACACCCTGTATAATCAACTACGGTCTTGACTCAACTACAGTTTTGAGAAAACACTGGTCAGACTCACTCAACTGGCAGAGCATCACGAATGTTTGTGCGCATGTCATGCACATTCTGATCATTTTGACGAGCAGCTTCAGCAATATGTATATATCTGAATGATTTACCATTGTTGAAAAGCCACCACCACATGTTGAAAAAGTGGAAATGGCAATCTCCTCAATAACCGTACTCATATGTCTGCGCAATTTTTCGTATGTTTCTTCAACTAGTGGTGTAAACCTCGAAAATTCCAAATTTTGAACTTGATCTTTCATAGGTACTAATGACAAGTGAAGACCCATATTATAGAGGGGTACATCACTTGGTGGGGTTACAACAATAGCACGATGAATAACGGCATTAAGGAAGCCACTGACGATACTTCTGTTTGGAATGCTTCCAAATGGAATACTTCCGAATGGAAGTACTGAAAAATGAACGCGGTTTTGCCCATTCACAGACAATTCGGACGTCTTCCAAATGGCGTGGCGCACGTTTTTCACATTGACAGTCGGCCGCGGATGACGTCCATTTGGATTTGATGCATGGATTTCAATCCGTTTGGAAATCCAAAGCTGGACGACGTCCAATAAATTGGCAAACGTTTTCACATTCACGGAACAATTTTGGAAGACGTCCACTTCATTTGGATTGATGGACGTATCGTCAGTGGCTACCTTTAGTCTTCGCTTTTCTCTTTCCTTCTTCTTAACGGATATATTCTGCTTGAAGGACTCTGAAGGGATGTGAGACCACGTGACCTTTGTGCAAAATTTTGGTCATATGCTGGTGGTATGTAGGCGCAATCCTGTATCTGGTTGCAATCAACCATATTATTATATCCCCTTTGGGCGTTTCTTTACCCATGGCGGTTACCACCGGGTTGGCTAGAGGACCCGAATACTACTAACCCTATATATACTATACAGGTTTTGAAAGATGTGGAAAAATTTAAGCATGCACGATAATTGTAAATTTTTCCAGGTTATCCAGGTCGTTACATAGGTTGCCTTATTACTAAACAAATTTACCAGTGCATCTGCCTACCCAACATTATTAGTCGAATAAGTCCATACATTCTTTAGAGTTTTTTTTTTAAGATACGATGAATCCTTTGCATAATCGGACATGTTTGCGTTGTTCTTTTGAATGAGATTTTATAAATTTTATTTTATTATTAGGTTTTTGACCATAAGTAGCAGGTTTTTTGGATTTATCGGAAGCATTTATGGTATAAATTTTAACTGCTTTAGCCATTATTTTTCCCATTCTGTCATTATAATCATTAACGAGTTCGACAGTGGGGCAAATACGTACAGCTTCTCCATCTGCAAAATCTTCAATTAAAGGCACACGACTCCTTTCAAGCAAAATCTTATATTGATCCATACTAAATTCACTTATTTGCAGACTACTTAAACGGTAAAATAAATTGACCATCGTTCGGTTGTCGTACATTGGTTTTTAACTTGCGAAGCCCAAAATAATATAAATGCGGGCCGTAAACACCAACTACCTTTTACGGGCGACAGCTGCATAATATCTCCGAATACTAAGATATTTACACCGCCAAAAATGTCTTAACAGTTTTTCAAAACGAAGATGAATCGATCTTAAAACTTCATATGTGACCATTATTATCTCAATTATAATAAGCCAACGAATGTGACGCCATTTTTAACCCCCGGTCAAAAACCAGGGGTGTTATAAGTTTGACGCCTATGTCGGGGTGTCTGTCTTAAATCAGATCATTTATTTGTTTGTAAACATATCTATGTTTATCATCTATATGTATCTACATATAGATGATAAATAGATAATTATAAGTCCGCTATGTTTGCCAATGAATGGCGTACAAAATAAGTAAGTATATATATAATACATTAATGATAACTTTATAATTAAGATTCCGAATAATTACAACTACTAGGTACTGCAACAATTTGTCATGTCTCATGACCACAATAAAATTTGATCAGCAAGCATTGGTAATTAATAGGTAGTTACTTATTAACCTTAGTAATAGTTATGCAATACTATGATTCTGGTCATCATTGATCGGATTTAGTCATTTCTGTCTGTCGTTAATAAATTCTTTAATAGAGTAATAACTCTTGTCTACTAAAAATTTAAACATAGATTTCTTAAATGTTACTAGGCAGTCCTCATTCCTAATATTAACTGGTATATTATTAGCAGCGTTTTCCCTGAAAGAAAACACATATTAAAATACTTACCTTATTCAAAGCTTATTATGAGAGCGGCACTTCCTGTTTCCCGTCGTCTTTGCTCCTATTGGTCAACTTTCTTGTGATTTGACCGGAAATAGCATCACCATGGCAGGCGAGAGCAGCAAGGGTTTGTTAAATATGCCCGCTCGCTCCGCTCTTGTTCATTGTGTCGAAGAATTACCAGGCAGGATTAAAAGTTAAGCTTTGAATAAGGTAAGTATTTTAATATGCGTTTTCTTTCAGGGAAAACGCTGCTATTAAATTACTGTACCGTTATTCAAAGCTTATTATGAGACGTGTTTGTTTTCGCCTGGTGATGCCAGTATACATGACGCCAATGTGATTGTGATACATAGATGTATTGTAATATCCATGTGTGAATTTTAAATAGAAATGCAATAAATTGCATACCTACATAGTCCTACCTATATATCTACATAGTCTGCTTCGAATTTCTTTTAGAAATGGGTAGCAAAGATAAGAGAACTGTATCTCAACCATTCCAATCAATATTATGGGCAATTGATAATCAATAATTATTTACATGCGATGTACTTTTGACTTCGATTGTATAAAACTGTCTAAATGTATTAAAGACCTCCAATTTCCAGGAGCTAGCTAGTATCAAAAACTTAACTATGCTTGTGGCGCATGATAGCTAACTACACACATCAAAAGTGTCTAGGGATCAACATATATTTTTGCAATAACTTTTCTCCTGATTGATATTAATTAAAATTTTCTTTAAGGATTCATCAAATAAAGTGTTTTCGTTTGTCACAGTAACGATAAACCAAGTCACCTTTGCATTAATAAAGAAATTTGCCATTTTCCTAATAAAGGGATTTTTGACATTTGAACCACTAACACAAAAGTTCGAAAAAAAGACTGAAATAACAGTTTTCTTTAAAATTTTATTGGGTAACTTAAACAATTAATAATCCGTGTCTCTACCGCGAACACTAACAACACAAGAACATCGGTTTGGCATACTCAAAATGAGTTCATCCAAATCACGCTGTGGAATGGCCGCCCATGTTCGTTGCAACAACAAAAAAAGGTCTTCTTGCGACTGGATACCCTCCATATTCGGCAGAGCTCTTCTCTGTAGCATATCCCATGCATGCTCAATCGGGTTCAAGTCTGGCGACTGAGCAGGCCAGGGCAGGACATTGATGTTAGCTGCGGCGAGAGTCTGTCTTACAACTCTTGCGGTGTGCGGTCGTGCATTATCATGCATTAACTGAAATAAGGGACCGATTTGCACTTGTAGAGGAACGATGACGTCTGATACAATCGTCTCAGCATAAATTTGAGCGTTGAGGTTGCCTCTGATCCAAATCAACTCAGTTCTTCCGCCGATCCAAATACCCGCCCATACCATGATGGTTCCACCACTATAAGGATGGACTTCCTGGCAGGATTTTAATCGCTGTTGGCGTCCAGGGGTTCTCCAGTGTCGTATACGTCTTGTATCCGGTCTCATACCAAAACGAGACTCATCAGAAAAGCACACGAAACGCCATTGTTCTTCTGCCCAATTTCTGTGTTCAAGAGCCCATTGATATCGAATCCTACGATTGTGCATTGCTATAGGTGGTACCCGTAGCGGTCTTCGGGAATGAAGGTTCACTTCATGCAAGCGGTTTCTGACTGTTTGGTCGCTAATTAAGTTCCCTGAAGAGTGATGAAGCCTCACGGCTAACATCATGGCAGTTATTGTTGGAGCTCTTCGAGTTAAGATTTGAATATATCGGTCTTGTCTCCGTGTGGTGCAGCGATACCGTCCTCCATGGCGCTCAGCCACGGTACCAGTGCTTCGGTAACGTGTCCAAAGTCGACTGATAACACTCTGACTTGTATTCAGAGCTAAAGCCACATTACGTTGCCGGGAACCAGCTTCTATCATTCCCACGGCTCTGAGCATTTCTTCCCTGCTTAAATGACGTCGCCGCTCCATAATAACGTTGGTTTTAATCAGTAGTAGGGAAACAGTAGCACTAATAATGTCTTCAATGCGTTGTATGTTTTTATAGGGAAAATATTGACAGCTGATTTTCATCTTTTACTCGAATTTGATTCACAGTTCCTGATTCAAATTATGAAATGCACCAAAAAGGATCCATATAAATTTATAAAATCATAAATTTATTACAAAGCCACATCTCAATCTCAAGAAATCCGCTTAAAAATGCTTGATCCCTAGACACTTTTGATGTGTGTATTTAAGCTAGATTATGTTGGTGATTATAGTCTTTTTAAACCAATCAACGGCAGCTATCGTAACTGGAATATACAAACAATTTGTTTTTGGTATTTAACGCTGATGCTTTAAGCGCAAAACAAATTTTATTTTAACGCTGCAGGCGTTGCAAGCAGATGGTTTTCCGATTAACGCAATTCCAGGACGCGACTATGAATTACATCCTACCAGGTGCTGTTGCAATGTTTAGCTAAGCTACTGCATGAAAATTATCCTTGGACAGGAAATTCACTAAATCATATCCTATTTAAAAGACTCTTGAGGATTGATAAGTATAATCGATATAAGAACATATCGTGGCAAGAAATTACCAGTAAAAAACTGGACTGATCAGTAGGACTGTACAATCGTCAGACAAATGATTAAGGCCAAATAATGTTAAATGACAATTGTTTACTTATGTTTATTATGTATTTATGTATTAATCTGCTATAAAACTGTCCAAAATGATGCCAATACTTTAAATTAGATTAGAAAAAGTCAGCACAGATTTTACAGACTAGGTCCTGGTACTTGGTGAATTTCAATGTATATATGTTTTAGATTGCAAAGTCAAGTTCTTCAGATTTCCACTTTCAGGATCACATTGTATGTTAATAGACAGTATGGCCACCTGTACGTCCACTAAGACTAAGGTTCTGAGATATGAATCAAAACTCGTTCAAGAAACGAGTCTACTCCCCAGAATACTTCAGCGATTAAGTATGTGTTAACCCACACATTATGTTTACCTTATACTCAAAGATTTATGCATAGATGATATTTTATGGTATACCTGCTCTGAAGTCCCGAAAATATTTATTTATGGACTTAGGTACTCAGTCTGTACTACTATCTCAAAAAAAAAATGATCTGTCAAGAGAATCTGTTTCTAAATGGATATTGTAAATCTATCTATACTTATAATAAAACTGTAACAGGTCCAATTCTGTACATTGAAGATATTTTGAAAATTATATTTGGAGGGCATTCTATAACCGATACTGAGGCCGAAAATGTAATTTTTTTAATTTTTGTCTGTCTGTCTGTCTGTCTGTCTGTATCTCGGCTGAGCATCACGCCGAAACTACTGGATGGATTGAAACGAAACTTGGCATGATTTGAGATCTTACTACGAGGTAGGACATAGGATACTTTTTATCCCGTAATCTAGCACGGTTCTTCTGGGAGAGGGGATTAAAGTCAAAATGGGTACTTGGTTATACGCTTGGTCCGATTTTATCAATTTTTCTTTTTAATATAATAAATATTAGTAAGGGAACACTCATAGAGAGTTGTTATCAAGGTTTTGTAATCGATCGGGTTAAGCAACGTTAGGTAAGGTCATTAAATAGATGGGTGACCGTTTAACGCCATTTGAACTAAACGGGTCAGTGCTTCGGAGAGCAAGTAAAAAGTGGGTCCCAGTTTTTAACCGACTATAAAAAAGGAGGTTATGTATTCGAAGCGAATGTCTGTTATTAAAAATTTAGTTAACGTAAAAATAGCGCAAGCGGAGCTGCGTGGGTCAGCTAGTAATCAATAAAATTTGATTTGTATTTGGTTAATATTTCGTAGCGAACTTTATCTGGTATGTACTTACATACTTATAATGTAATATCTGTAAGTGAATGGGTGAGACCCCCCCCCCCACCGTCTTTTGCTATGAATCCTCATTAAGAAGTATACATTATATTAATATATGATAAGTATTCATGTTCATATAATCACGTATGTGCTATTTGAAACAGCAATTATACATACATCCTTCATCTGCAAACTAAATCTCTGTGTTCCATCCCCCACGAGAGTGGGTCATATTCTGTGCAAGCCCTTCGAAACAGAGGTCAATAATAAGACGGACGATGTGCCAAGCGATGCCACTTATGTTAAAGTATCTAGGCTGAATTTATTCTTAAATAAGAGGTCAGTGTTCTACCGAAGCGCAACTGTGCAGAGCAGCAATGCCTTTATCCGTCCTGCAAAGGACTGTTCAATATCTCAGGCCAATCCACACTCATTCGTTTGATCCCAACCTAGACAGAGTCTGTACAATGGTAACCAGACAACTGATACAAAATACATATTTATATACTTTTCATACTTATATCGATAAACATCACACACGTGGTAGGAATAGAACACGGCGATAGCAGCCCGAGTATCTTACCATTAGAGCAACGGGCCCGTCAAATTATTATGTTAAAATAGACTAAGCAAACAACTTTCAGACATTTTGAATGTCCCCGATATTCAAAATGATCCTGAAAATCAGGTACCTACGTGCTTTCTTCACGAGCTGCTATTTGTATAACATCCCTGCGAGGGAGGTTAAGTCTATGTGTACCAACCCTGCGGGGGTGAGTAATAAATTATTTAGTCCCTGCAAAGGACAATATCATCATCATCATCATTAGCAGCCGATAGACGTCCACAGCTTAATAAAGGACTCTCCCTTAGAAGGGAGGGGTTGCCATAATCCCCACACTTGGCAGGCGGCTTGGGGATCAATAAAGGACAATATGCTGATGGTGAAATAGACTTCAGCCAATCATTTTTAAATTAACTAGGTTGTCAAAATTGATTCCAAATCCAGATGAGCAACCATCTATGTACCATCCCTGCGAGGGAGGTTAAGTTTTTGTGTACCCACCCTGCGGGGGTGGGCAGTAAATTGCTCAGTCCCTACAAAGGAATGTACGCTGATGGTGAAATAGACTTTCAGCCAACCATTTTTATATTGACAAGATGCGCTGGCCGTATGTCACGCCATGCCGCCCTTAATGATATTATTCGCAGGGGGCTTGTCACTGCCGGTGTCCCTGCCGTACTGAAACCAGTCGGCATTACACGAGATGACGGCAAGAGGCCTGATGGTGTCACTTTAATACCATGGCAACATGGTAAGCCGCTGGTGTGGGATGCGACATGTGTCGACACACTTGCTGCGTCCCACACCCCGGCAACTTGCAGGGCGGCTGGAGGGGCTGCGGCGACCGCTAGTGATGCAAAGCGACGCAAGTATGCAGCTCTAGGTTCGAGCTATATATTTGCGCCCTTTGCGGTGGAGACCATGGGGCCTTGGTCTCATGAGACGCACGCTTTGGTAAAAGAAATTTCATCCAAACTTATCGAAGTCTCAGGAGACTGCCGGGCTGGTAGCTTTTTCTGCCAACGTATAAGCTTGGCCATACAAAGGGGTAATGCCGCCAGTCTTTTAGGTACCCTTCCCTCCCAGTGCGGCGACAACTTCGAGGAAGTTTTTTACCTAGTTTAAGTGTACATATTTGTAAATAAACTGTAAATATTTTGTTTCAATAAAACAATTAAAGTTTAAAAAAAAATTGACAAGATTGACAAAAATTGATTCCAAAACTAAATGAGTGCTCCCATGATGAGCAACCATGTATGTACCGTCCCTGCGAGGGAGGTTAAGTGTTTGTTTACCCACCCTACGGGGGTGGGTAGTAAATGGTTTAGTCCCTGCAAAGGAAAGTACACTTAGAATAAAATGTTAGAAGCAACATAAGCTGCATAGCATAACTTATACTTGTGTCATTTTGTTTTGTTATTTATTTGATTCTTCAACTTTAACTAAACAGGCATTCGGCTACTTTACATTACATACTTAAACATGAAGATCTCTGACGCGATAGACAGATCAACATATGTGGCGAGAGATTACCAGAACAAAAATGATTGGAAACATCACGACGCTCAGCAGTAAGCTAACGACTGGAGGACATTACCTACCATTTTTCCCACCATGCATTGGGAAATTCTTTCGCATGTATTTTAAACATCATCGCATCGATTTTGGTACATCAATAGGAGAAATTATCTTCAGGCAATCCGTGTGATAATTTCTTTAACCAACTTAATTCCTACAATTTTCATAATAAGACCTACGTCGTTTGCACGGTGCTCAGAGGATGTTAAAATAACTGTTTTTGATCCTACTGCACATCATTCTACACAAGCAGCTTGTGGACAGACTATACGCAAAAATCGTACAGTGCTCTTCGTGTCCAGTTTAATAATGCGTTCAGGATGATGTTGGGGCTTCCCCGCTACTGTAGTGCATCGACAATGTTTGCGCAAGCGCGCGTAGATTGCATAGATAAGAGGTAGATTGCTTTTACGCAACTATGCGCAAAAGGATCACTTCGCTGGTACGGCGGGTGCGGGAGAGCACTAACAGCATGCTGGCCGCGCTGGGGGATAGGCTGAACTGTCCATATGGAAATCACTGTTGCCGACTGCACGTTGTAAACAGGGAACGTTGAAACGGCTTGATTTATGTAGAAGTTATGCACATATGAATTTTAATTGAATGTAATGTGTCTAAATTAATTTATTTATTTTATTGTAACGTAATTTAATATTGTGTATGTATGAGTCGTTGTAACTTGATATAAATAAATGAATGAATGAATAAAAGCACAAAAAGCCCGATTGCGAACAAACAAAATGGGCTTAAATTTTATTATACATACATTAAACGTATACACACGTATTCTGAGTGTCCCGGAAAGGGTCATATCAAGCCAAAAGTTATGTATAGCGTTGATGGTAAAGATACTGAAAAAAATAATAAAAACACGGCAAGAATCTATTTTTGAATTACGGAAAATAATTATATAAATCGTCTTAAAACTGTTTCTAAGCAACCCTGTGTCATCATGCCTACTCCTAATAAGCCACTATTTTTTTTATTGATTACGTACCTGCCTTAATTAATAAGAAATTCATCAATTTTCGGTTAAATAACGAACAAAATATCGAGTTCACTGCACCAAGACTGTTGACATTTTTCATAATTTTATTTCACAACTAGCTGACCCACGCAGCTCCGCCTGTTTAGTTCGGAAACTACTTTTAAGTTCGGAAATCCAGTCTTTCAAGTAAGTCTAAACTTAAGAATACGGAGATGAATGCTTATTCTGTGAGTGATTTACCGTCACTGCGTGGTAAGCGCACCATTGCATTGAATCGCATGACTAAAGCGTTACAGGAACGTGGAACTTTGGCGACGACTGACAATTGCGATTTGTTCTTGTCGTATTGTGATGAAACCGAAAAAATGGTATCTGATTTCGAACATGCGCACTATGCAATTCTCGACTTGCTAGGTTCTTCTCAGGATGGTGACGATGATGAGCACGATGATCAGATACGTGATCGATTCGATGAGTCTTATTTTCAGGTGATGTCCATTCGCCGTAGCTTGATAAAAAACGATATGAGTTCATCTCAGACGTTTAGTTCTGTTCAAAATAAACCACCAGTGTCGCACATTAAGCTACCTAAAATTCGTTTACCTACCTTTTCAGGTAGCATAAAACAATGGCCTGAATTTATCGATACTTGTAAGACTCTCATACACGATGGTCAATTATTATCTGATGTCGAAAAATTTCATTATCTTATTTCTTCATTGAGTGGTGATCCTTTATCGCTTATTCGTTCATTTCCAGTGGCAGGTGAGTATTATTCTGACGCGTACGCTGCCTTAGTCGCGCGTTATCAAAACAAAAGGGAATTAGCTTTTACTTGTTGGAGGGATATTCTAAACATATCATTTAAATTTCACAATGCAACTGAATTTCGTAAAACGCTCGACGGTATTGATGAAAATTTAAGTATTTTAAATAAGTTAAAGCTTCCGATTGAACATTGGGACTTTGTTATTGTATACCACGTTTTATCTAAATTGGATTCTAAAATACGCCGTGAATTTGAAGAAAAGTATAATCAAACCGAGCTACCTACATTTTCAAATATAAAGGAGTTTTTACACTCCGAGTGTGAGGCGCTTATGCGTGATAATCACTTTTCGGAAAGTGTCAAACCAGTTCCTCTGGCAAAAGGCTCTCCCAAGCCCTCTTTTAACTATGCTAAACCTTCTAATGTTTCTCATGCTCTTGTTGTTGATAATTCGAATGCAAGTAATTTACACCTTTCTCAATCAACCACAAATTTTGATATCAAGGCTCCTCCTGCTCAACTGTCGCCAAAATGTTAATTTTGTTTAGAACCTCATTTGATTATAAATTGTAAATCGTTTTTGGATAAAACCGTGGATGAACGCATGGATATTGCGAATAAAGGGAGGTGGTGTTTCAATTGCTTGAAATCGTCTCATCACATAAATAGTTGTAATTCTATCTTTAGATGTAGAACGTGCAAACGTAAACATCACTCCCTCCTTCATAAGGACAGTGATAAATCAGGCATTGTTGATACCCAATAAATGTCTGAAGGTACAGTACTACATACCAATTCATCCATTAATACTACTGTCTTACTCGCTACAGCGATTATTCAAATCCGTGACTCCGACGGGCATTGTCATTCACTCCGTGCACTTTTCGATTCAGGTAGCCAGAACAATTTTATCACTCAGGAAGCAGCGCAACGTTTGAGTTTTAAACCAATGTCTTCCACGTCTAACATTAAGGGTTTAGGAGGTATGGCTGCTGATATCGTAGGGTTAGTAAATTGTTCAATTGTAGCACAAGGTGAAACGTTATTTAACACAGACTTCTATGTCATAGCATCTATTTGTGGAGATCAACCGGTCTCTAAGCTTAACACTGCAGGTTGGTCGCACGTTCAATCATTACCATTAGCGGACCCTGGATTTGATATCCCTGGCGCTATCGACGTCCTTTTAGGGGCCCATATATTTGCGGAATCGCTCCTTAATCGCCACATCAAAGGCAACGCCAATCAACCTATCGCAATGGACTCTGTGTTCGGATGGCTTTTATTAGGGCGAACCCCTCTTGTAACTTCATCCTTATTACAGGTCTCATCAAAACCGAACGATGACTTATCAACCCTCGTTCAACGTTTCTGGGAGATTGATAGATAGTATTCCCCAGCGTCACTCTTAACGCCGGAGGAAATTTCCTGTGAGCAAGCGTATACCTGTGACCATTATCGTGACAATACCGGTAGACATGTCGTCCAATTACCGTTCAAAAATAACGTACCACCAGCGTTTCAAGGTTCTCGAGGTGTCGCGTTAAGACGATTTCATGCTATCGAGCGGCGTCTCCTAAAAGAAAAATGTTTAAAAATATATAAATGGATTAAGAATAATATTCTGGGACAATCCACACACGGTCATCTGATCCTAAATTAGGCAGAGCCTGTATTATGAAAACCTGATGACTGATCTTACTTACATATATACTTTTTTTTATAAATACATACTTAAATAGATAAATAACACCCATACACCTGGCGGGAAACGAACCCACGACTTATTGGATAGCAGCCAGGTGTTAACCACTAGAGTATAGTGACTAGACCAACAAACAGGCCCGTCAAAACATTTTTTTATTTCTGGGAAGAAAAGAAATTAACATAGTGTTTTTGTACGTAGTTTCAAGTCACCAGGAAAAATACTGGCTCCAGTTATAAGATCAACCTCCTTGGTAACGCCTTTAAGTGATAAAAACATACGCTGAAATTAGTTTTCTGTACTTATGTAATCAGGGAATAACTTAATGAGAAATGTCATAGGTAGGTTTTTACAATAATATATGACATAAGACGATGAAGAAAACACAATCCGATCTGAGACCTACTGACGAACAAGAAAACTTGCAAATAAGGAAAAGTAACGGGTTAGGAACATGACGAAATAGCAAAACTGACAATCTAAACGAACTGACGAATAAGAAAACTAACGAATCAGGAGACCAACTAATAGGGAAATTGCTAATTAGTAAAACTGGCAAATAAGGAAATTTGCGAATTCAGTTCAGCTATGCAATTCATTAAAGTAACCAATCGTGACTACGCTCGACAGCAAGCTCGATGTCGAATTAGTCTTCATTTCGACGTCGAGCATAAATCCGCATTCTCTATCACATTTCGGCTCGACGACGAACTGGAGGCCGTGCCGTTCGCTGCCGTTATCTAAGGCGAGTTAAGGACTGCTCAAAGTTTTTTTCGGTAAAAATCGGTTTTTATTTTAAACACGATTCTAATGGAAATGCCATCAATAATAAAATTTCTGGATGCAAAAGATGGTTCAATGAACATCATACTTTCAGTTTTAGGCACAGGAATGCACATTGTTTTTTCTTGATATGAGTTTGTGTTTGGCAGTATGTGGTCGATACCTTTGCTTGATTTTAATTCGAAAAATCACGCAGGACATTTCGACTGTCATTGTCAATGTCATGTCGCGTTCCAAGTGTCTATCTAGTCTAGGTACAGGGTTTCCAGATTGGGGGTTTTTTTCCCATTTTGGGGAAAAATAAAAACTTCGGGGAACTTTTGGCGAAACGAAAACTATGGGGAAAATTTTGGTGAACACATTTTTGTTTGGCGAAAGCTTGTGGAGAAACAAAAGTCTAATTCAGAAAGGTTAAATCATTTTAAATCGTTTCATCAAACATATTTCAGAATCTCACGTAAAACAATAAAATACTCATTGTTACGTTGACAGTGCCAACTGTTACGTTGGGTGCCAACTGTTACGTAGACAGTACGTTGATCGTTACTGTTACGTTCGCCTGACGGCTAGGTACAAGAATAAAAACAACAAGTAAAATTACAAGATGTTTATTGAACCGAAAATAAAAACATATACGTTAACCCGGCAGGAATTAAATTTCCACTAATAAAATTAAAACTCTAAAGTCTCTAAAATAATCGCACTAGAACCAAACTCTAATGTCTCTAAATAAAGTCAAAACACACGGGTGTGGATTCGCGGCACAGGGAAGTTATCTGGTCGGAATAATAAAAAAGGTGCTGGGGCTTAACTTTTGGCCGTCCTAGTCGTCGACGCTTGGGGGTCTTCGGTAGTGCCTTCAGCTGACACTCGGTAACTTGAAGGACACCGGTGGCTCGGGTGTTACAGTGCAGCCTGAAGCGTCGCCGCTTGTACAATCAATCTGTACGATGAACGGTGGAGTCCCAATCGGTGTAACGGGGAACTCCAAGCGGGCACGGCGTAGTCCCAACAATGAATTCCACGGGGAACGGTGAACCCCTAGCGGAGCAACCCTAGCGGTGCAGCCCTAGCGGTGAACCCCCAATCCTGGAACGCGTCGAAACATCTTCTGTAGCGCGAAAGATCCGATGCCCTGGCACTAGTGTGACCAGATATGGGCGTCGGTATCTTTCGCAAAACAATTAAATATTATGCGGAATGGAGTGGTGAAATGCATTTCTGGTTGAAATGTAATTTAATGAAAATTAAATATTTAAATGAAATATTTTTACCCAACCCAGAATCAAATCCCCAATGTTTTATATGCTGGATAATCACCATTCCACAACGCCATGCAGAACAAAGAAAATATTACATATTACATTAACAATTATAATAAAACATATTGAAGGAACAAAGACTTTTAATATTTATTTCCCCGGTACTTTCCCTTCTAATAACCAAAACTAAATATATCTTTCAGCTATGTGATGAACTAATAGAATAAAGAATAATTTATGTAAGCAACTACATTACAGTTGGCTCTAACACTTAAAGGAAATTAAGACATTCTTATACAACAATGTACTCATACAAGACTATAAGTTTAATTTACAATGACAAACTTGTAAACAATTTTAACTCTGGAAAATTCTATTAGACTACTAATTATGAAAAACACAATGATTATTCCTTGCAAATATGAACTGATATTATGGAGTTTAATCTATCTGGACATTCTAAAATAACAATTACTCATTAGAATATAGGTTAGGATTATTGGCATAGACTACACAATGGAATTAGTTATTGAGACTATATTTCACCTGATTCTTGTGATGGCTAAAACTGATTGGGCTTTAATATTAAGATATAGGAATTTTATAAGGAAAATACCGTGTCAAAACATATATATGAGTTATTGGAATGAATAGATAAATGAGGTTATAATTGATTGACATTAAAACATCCTGTCACATTCACTACCTAGAAGAAATGAAATTAAGAAATAAAATAGCCATAGCGACGTTAATAATACTATAAAAAGATTGAGATATTACTTGCTAGACTGTAATTGGATTACCTAACATGAACATTAATTAATTTGGATAATTGTATGAACTTACCAGGGGGTAAAAATCCGGTTTTTTTTTTAAAAAGAACTACTCTAAACACTGGGAACAGCAATTTCGTACGTAGCACAGAACTCTTGCTCACAAATCACACGCGTGTCACTTCACAAACAATCAAAATGATCCGATCCCCTCGCCCATACTTAAATATATACCAACAAATGACCTACGGCGGTCGCGACGCGATCTAGAATCACATTCCAATCCATTTCTTCTATCCGCCAACAAAACAAGTGCGACAGAGATACGAACTAGAAAACACTAATGCTTCCGAGCGAGAAGGAGCATACATAGAAGAATCTCGACGGTGAAGATGTGAGAATTGTAGACATGATTTCTAGACTGTTCCCGATGTTGACACTGAATAGCGCTGTGAGCGCTAATACTAGTTGCGTCGCGCGGGTTCCGTACGATAATAAAAATATTTATTGCTGTTGTTTGTTCGTAAAGTTTTTTATTTTACTATTTTAATGATTTTACGTTGTTACAACGTAACAATACCCCCTCTCCCAGAGAAAGGATTTTACGTAGTAAAATCCGCTGCGGTAAGCGCTTAAGAAGAACAGAACCGCCCAGTAACTGTCTTCACTTTCATACCTCCACATCCAAATACCTACCATGCGACCTAACATACGACCTGTCATAGTTGTCTGAGGAAATTTATAATCCACAGACTACCATACAACTAGAGTACAACTCTATTAAAAGATTGGACTCAAGAACAGCACTGCGTGACAAGGAGCGTCTAAGGGAAAGAATATTGACACGTGAACAATAGACGAATCGGCACTGTGAAATACACTGGTCTTTGATGAATTTGTTACAGTCACGACCCGCTGTAACAAGAAGATTAGTGAAGGCTTATTTAAAGAGTCACAACCCGCTCTAACGAGGAAATTAGTGAAGGCTTATTTAAAGAGTCACAACCCGCTCTAAACGCGCAAAACGCAAAACAAAATACAAAACAGACCCAAACCAAAGGTCACAACGCGCCATAAATGCGCAAAAAAAAAAAATAAAAAAAAAACAATAAACGAATTAGGCCTATACAAGGCTACTAACCCGCTATAACGCGAAAAACGCAAAAAAAAAAAAAAAAAAAAACAAACTCCCAACTAAACATCAATATCCGTGTAGGCTTAAATGAATTCATCAAAGACAATGTAGACAGAGACCGAAACGCAATAACAAACAATTAAAATTTATTAAAAAAATTAAACCAAATTCCGAAAGCTATGTGACAATGAGAACAAGAGTCGAACCGATAACGGTGATGACTATAAGAATATACGAATAAACAAAATTAAATAAAAACAGCAGCAGACGAGTAGACCTATACCAAGAAACTGTCATACTCCGCTAAAACGCAAATAAAACAAAACGTGTGTAGACCTATAACGAAGTCATACCACAAAAAAAAAACAAAACTCTTAAACAAAACAACAAAATTCGTGTAGGTTTATTTTAACCTTGCTAAAGTCAAATAGAATTAATAAAGATATAAGTAAAAACAAAAACATGAGTCGAACCCACGAAACAGAAGGAAAATAAATAACAACAATAACTTGTATAACCTAAGTAAATATACAAAGTAACTTTATACGAGGAAAAAAACACTATAAAAGTGTAACCACATACTACCATAAAGAAAAATGTACAAAGATTTACGAAGAAGAGGAGTGAAGCTTAAAATCCTTGATGTGCCAGTTTCCTAAATTATTACCAGACATGTCTTCGACGGTGTAGACTAACGGGGAGCGCTTAGCTACTATTTTGCACTTCATGAATTTCGGAGCTAGTTTTTTCGCGAAGCGAGCATCCTTATCACTTTGGAAATAGCACCGTTTCCATACTATGTCTCCTACGTTAAAATCTACGGGTTTTCTGCGTAAGTTATAACGACGCGTGCTTTTGACATGACTGTTATATAAAGACAGTTGCACTTTATCAAATATTTTAGCCAAGCAACCGAGGTTTTCCGCGTATTCATCGCGTGGTGAGAGCACCAGATCACTTGGGTCTACATCTGTAGAATAATGCGACCCGCATGGTACAAGTTCCCTACCGTACACTAGAAACGCCGGTGTAAATTTGGTTACCTCGTTAACGGCACTATTCATCGCAAACTGTATCTTTGGTAAATTTACATCCCAAGTTCTGTGGTCATCTTCTACAAAAGTTGATATGGAGGTGATTAATGTTCTATTATAACGTTCCACGGAGTTTACTTGTGGCGTATATTTAGGCGTGAATTGTACATTTGGAATTTTATAATATTCGTATAGTTTAGTTAATTCGCGACTAATAAATTGCACTCCATTATCCTGCAAAACCACCTGTGGGATGCCATGCACAAGGAAAACACCTTCCTCTAAACATTTGGCGACATTTACTGCCGTAGCTCTCCTAAGAGGAAATAGTAAACAATATTTAGAAAAGCAACAACAAACTACTAATATGTAAGCGTTCTGTTTACGGGAAACTGGTAAAGGACCTACAAGATCTATGGAGATCATTTGAAATGGTCTGCTACACTCCTTAGGCCTACCTAATGGGCCAAGGGTAGTATGGGTAGGAGATTTATATGCAGTACACGTATCACAAGCGGTCACAAATTTAGCAGTATCGGTGTACATACCGGGCCAATAATAGCGTAACTTAAGTCTTTGGTAAGTTTTAAAAATTCCCATGTGTCCTGCAGTGGGGTCGGAATGGTTGTTTTTAAGTATCGTTTCCCGATGTTCTTTAGGAACTACCTCCTTCCACTCGAATTCCGATGTAAGGGGGCTGTTACCCTTCGAGAAACGATACAATTTCCCATTCGTTACCATGTAGTTCGGGAAACTAGTAGGCGAACTTACGCAACCGTTGAGGATGTTAAGATACCAGTCGTCCTTGGTAATGTAACTGTGATCGCTTGTGGCACTAATTTCTGCTACTGGTACTGCTCTAGATAATGCATCTGGAATAATATTATCTTTACCTTTACGGTGTTTAATAACAAAATTAAAGGCAGAAAGCCTAAGACCCCAGCGGGCGAGACGACCCGTAGGATTGGACAAAGTTAAAAACCATTTTAATGCTGAATGGTCAGTGTAAACCGTAAAACACTTGCCATTCTCTAAATAACAGCGCCAGTGTTCGAGAGCGTCTAGCACAGCCAGAGTCTCTCTCTCTGTAACGCTATAGTTACGTTCAGGACCCGTTAAAGATCGGCTCCTGAAAGCTATAGGGCGGTCAACGCCATCAATATTTTGGGTGAGCATAGCGCCTAACCCGAAATTACTGGCGTCTGTGTGAACTTCGAAGGGAAGGTCGAAATTAGGGCAGCATAAGACCGGTGCTGAAACCAAACAAGACTTAAGTGTCGTGAAGGCCGCTTCTGCTTCCGCTGACCAACTGAAGGGAGGAGCACACTTCTTGGTTGATGTGAGAGAATTCAGAGGACCCGCAATGGTACTGAAATTGGGTATGAAACGTCTGTACCAAGACGCGGTTCCTAGGAATCTCTTCACATCTTTTTTCGAGGTTGGTGTTGGGAAATTGAGAATGGCTTCCACCTTCAGCGGATCACGCCCCACGTTGGGCGCCACTGTTACGTTGACAGTGCCAACTGTTACGTTGGGTGCCAACTGTTACGTAGACAGTACGTTGATCGTTACTGTTACGTTCGCCTGACGGCTAGGTACAAGAATAAAAACAACAAGTAAAATTACAAGATGTTTATTGAACCGAAAATAAAAACATATACGTTAACCCGGCAGGAATTAAATTTCCACTAATAAAATTAAAACTCTAAAGTCTCTAAAATAATCGCACTAGAACCAAACTCTAATGTCTCTAAATAAAGTCAAAACACACGGGTGTGGATTCGCGGCACAGGGAAGTTATCTGGTCGGAATAATAAAAAAGGTGCTGGGGCTTAACTTTTGGCCGTCCTAGTCGTCGACGCTTGGGGGTCTTCGGTAGTGCCTTCAGCTGACACTCGGTAACTTGAAGGACACCGGTGGCTCGGGTGTTACAGTGCAGCCTGAAGCGTCGCCGCTTGTACAATCAATCTGTACGATGAACGGTGGAGTCCCAATCGGTGTAACGGGGAACTCCAAGCGGGCACGGCGTAGTCCCAACAATGAATTCCACGGGGAACGGTGAACCCCTAGCGGAGCAACCCTAGCGGTGCAGCCCTAGCGGTGAACCCCCAATCCTGGAACGCGTCGAAACATCTTCTGTAGCGCGAAAGATCCGATGCCCTAGCACTAGTGTGACCAGATATGGGCGTCGGTATCTTTCGCAAAACAATTAAATATTATGCGGAATGGAGTGGTGAAATGCATTTCTGGTTGAAATGTAATTTAATGAAAATTAAATATTTAAATGAAATATTTTTACCCAACCCAGAATCAAATCCCCAATGTTTTATATGCTGGATAATCACCATTCCACAACGCCATGCAGAACAAAGAAAATATTACATATTACATTAACAATTATAATAAAACATATTGAAGGAACAAAGACTTTTAATATTTATTTCCCCGGTACTTTCCCTTCTAATAACCAAAACTAAATATATCTTTCAGCTATGTGATGAACTAATAGAATAAAGAATAATTTATGTAAGCTACTACATTACAGTTGGCTCTAACACTTAAAGGAAATTAAGACATTCTTATACAACAATGTACTCATACAAGACTATAAGTTTAATTTACAATGACAAACTTGTAAACAATTTTAACTCTGGAAAATTCTATTAGACTACTAATTATGAAAAACACAATGATTATTCCTTGCAAATATGAACTGATATTATGGAGTTTAATCTATCTGGACATTCTAAAATAACAATTACTCATTAGAATATAGGTTAGGATTATTGGCATAGACTACACAATGGAATTAGTTATTGAGACTATATTTCACCTGATTCTTGTGATGGCTAAAACTGATTGGGCTTTAATATTAAGATATAGGAATTTTATAAGGAAAATACCGTGTCAAAACATATATATGAGTTATTGGAATGAATAGATAAATGAGGTTATAATTGATTGACATTAAAACATCCTGTCACATTCACTACCTAGAAGAAATGAAATTAAGAAATAAAATAGCCATAGCGACGTTAATAATACTATAAAAAGATTGAGATATTACTTGCTAGACTGTAATTGGATTACCTAACATGAAAATTAATTAATTTGGATAATTGTATGAACTTACCAGGGGGTAAAAATCCGGTTTTTTTTTTTAAAAGAACTACTCTAAACACTGGGAACAGCAATTTCGTACGTAGCACAGAACTCTTGCTCACAAATCACACGCGTGTCACTTCACAAACAATCAAAATGATCCGATCCCCTCGCCCATACTTAAATATATACCAACAAATGACCTACGGCGGTCGCGACGCGATCTAGAATCACATTCCAATCCATTTCTTCTATCCGCCAACAAAACAAGTGCGACAGAGATACGAACTAGAAAACACTAATGCTTCCGAGCGAGAAGGAGCATACATAGAAGAATCTCGACGGTGAAGATGTGAGAATTGTAGACATGATTTCTAGACTGTTCCCGATGTTGACACTGAATAGCGCTGTGAGCGCTAATACTAGTTGCGTCGCGCGGGTTCCGTACGATAATAAAAATATTTATTGCTGTTGTTTGTTCGTAAAGTTTTTTATTTTACTATTTTAATGATTTTACGTTGTTACAACGTAACATCATGGCTAATGGTCAGAATGGCGGGGGAAGGTGTGTTTTTTGGTGGATAGAGATCTTATTTTAATAATCTCCGCTATAGTTTCATCTCATAGTAGTAGTATAGATATGTGAATTTTGGTTCCTGTTGTCCCTCTGGAACAGTTTAATAATTCTTTGCCAAAGAGTAGCCTCTAACGTACAAGTTCCCATCTATCTCTATATGACAAAAATTTAGCCAAGTACGTAACAAATAAACTAAGTCGTTTTTAGTTTTATAAAATTATTAGGTATAGCTAAGGAAGGATCAGATACGAAATTAATTTGGGGAAAATTGTACAAAAATGTATCTTTTTGGGGAAAAATAAAACCTGATTTGGGGAAATTTCACATGCAGGACCTGGAGACCCTGTCTAGGTAACTGTTGTATATCGATGTGTTTACATTTAATTTTTTGGGAAAACGGATATGGTATAGTCAATCGATAAAATTAGCAATAAGTTGACTTTTTTCTTAAAATGAGAAGTGAACAACGAGTTGAAACGTTAGAAAAGCATAAGGTTCTCGCGACTGGACTTGCTCGTACTCCTCATACCACACACCGTACTCAAGGAAAAATGAATCCTGAATACTACTATGATTGCATCAAAACCTTAGTCACAGACTAAAAGTTAACAACGATGGGCTAAGGTCAGCTGAGTTTTGATAATTCTTTATCTTTTACTGTAGATATAATTTACCACTGAACTAAACTAATACAATTTATTTATTTTAGTACAGGGAAGATAAGAAGGATGTCCTTGTCATCTTCATTGAGATATATTCATATATTGATGGCGGTTGCAGTGGAGGAAATCCATTTGAGAGACAGCTGTGAAGGAATACAGCGGGCTCTGGAAGTCGATATAAGAAATAATCTTAGAATGACATCAACTGTAACATGCCGTGTTTAGGTGCTATCAATATCACAATAAATGTATGAACACAGGTGTAATGATGAAAGAAAATGAATTATTGACTTTTATCTTCTAAAGAAAAACAGGGGTTTACATAGTTAGTTCTAATCTAAGTATTTTTCTACTGTGTAATATTTTTAATAAATGTTTTATTGTAAATAATAATTGTTTGTTTGTTAATACTAATATAAGTAGTTTTTTGTATGTAGGTGTAATCTGTGGAATTAATGAATTCTACCATCCTAAACTTTGCCCTCCATAGGTAATATTTTTTCCTGCGGTTTCACCTGTTATATATTTTTTTTAATATTATTTTTGTAAAGAAACAAATTTTACCAGTTTATGTAACTATTGTTTGTTTGTTTCCAAATAAGGTATGAAGTTCTTTTTTTAATATTTTATTTGTTGAAAAAACAATACATATTAAATATTTTATTAAATTAATTCTTTCTTATATTTATGTAAATACTACACATTACAATGAAACCGGCTATCACCCACTCTCCTGTATTTTGTAGAAACTTCGTGAATTCCTTTTTACAATATTAGCCTTGCATTTACAACATGAATAACTTGTGTGAGAGGACTGCAATATATAGGTAGTAATCCACATTTGTGGCCACTAGCATCTTGTAAGTTCCTCATTCCATTAGCCTGAGATGATAAGGGTACTTATATAGAATCTGAAAACAGTAATTATTTTAATAACATAAATCAACTCTAAACAAGTTATTTAGGCACTTTTGCATTTAATAAGTAAGTAATCACTGGCATTGTATTGTTTATTTATATTAGATAGGTTATGCACAATATTTTGTGTAACATATCTAATACAAATAAACGATTGGGTCAGCTAGGTGAAGACACCGAGGTTTAACCCACGGCACGTCCCAGGGAAACATAGATAGGTACACAGTACGTTAGTTACGAGACAAGTTAGTTACTTACTTATATGAAAACGAATTGAGAGATTCAAATAGATACCCTTTTTCTTCTTTCCTTCAATTTATTAGTTAATGCACTAGTCATCTTCTATGTCGAGGTAGATAATTATGTTTTCTAAGTTTTCTGTATGTTTTACTTTGGTGTGCAAATAAAGAGTATTCTATTCTATGTTGAAATATTAGTACTTAAATCTTCAAAAAGCCTTTAATTGAATTATGTAATTCACGAACTTGACGACGCTTAAGGAAATCATCAGATTTTTTGGCTCTTAGTAAATCTACGATGCACAACACACGTACAGCTACTTTAACACTATTCTAAACACAAAAACAATAAATATCCACGTATAATAATACAATTCAAAAACTTTTAAAGCAGCGGTGGCAATTCGTTCACAAATTCGCCTACAAAAAGCTGCAAAATACAAGCTTTCTATTTTGACAAGTTATGTCGAGGCTATGGGCGAAGTCGAGGGCAAGACGATTGTCAAATTTTGCTTAACGAATACAATTTTCACCTACGAACAATCAAATTATTCGACCGCAAGTAGTTCCACCAAAACGCCGTTAATTCTCGTGGCGCTAGTGCTGCGTAAGCAAAGTTAGTGAATGCGAAAACGCAATTCGCCGGTGCCGCGGCGTCGAACTCGAGGTTATTTTGCTTAGCGCATAACACTACAGATACTGTCTAATGAGTAAACTGACACGTGACCGTAATAAATTGTCATGTTTGTGTACGATAGCGCTATAAATGAATATTGTATTTCACCACATAAATGATAGTACTTTCATTCCCTAACCATTCCATAATATCAAACTTGCACAACGTTAATATTCAAGTTTTCACTTCTGCCGGCAGTCCCAGGGTGCAACCCGTTATTTTTTTTGTATGGGCCGTGGCCATTCTCCTTTATCATGGCTCGAGAATACGTGTATCAGACGTTCTCCCCACCGAGGATGCAAAACATAAAAAATTACCTTTGGTTTACACCTTAAACCACAAGGGTAAGCGTAGACAGCTCCTAACACTAATGAAAAAAATTACCAACTGTACACCTTATATTTAGATATTAATTCAAATGCTTTTACCAATATAGTTCCCGTTGTGCATTATTACCGACCAAACACAACACAACAGACATTTATGAGATTTTACGGAATATTGTGGAATCAATTTGGAATTGTGATGAAAACATTTAAATGTGATTATGAGCTTGTACAAATGAATGCAGTAAGAGCAATATTTCCCGAAGCCAGTATTAGTGGATGTTATAATTTGAATTTCAGAATAGTTTTAAGCTTTCCCAACTTCGACGATAAAAAAAAATACATTTCTTATTTTCTTTTTAAATTTCAAAGTGAAGTTTTTTTTTTTTGCCTTTCTTGAGCACAATTTAAAATTGATGGCATTAGTCTAAAATTGAGCGAGAATTGATGAAAGAATTCGAAATGAGAGATCTAGGTCCCGTTCATCAAATCCTAGGAATGAGAGTCTGCAAAGATGGTAATAAAATATCTTTCATCAGATCAGTCAGGCCTCAAATATCCTCAAAGTTCTAGATAGGTTTCAGATGAAAGACTGCAAGCCTGTAATGACACCAATGGAGAAAGGTGTTAGATTGATTGCATGTGAAGGCAAAGAAGGTAATGTTAGTTACAGAAATTTAATTGGTTGCCTTATGTATGTTGCAGTATGCAGTGGACCGGACATTGCTCTTGCAGTGAGTGTTCTTAGTCAGTTCAACGACTCACACTCTGAGGTTCATTGGAAAGCTGCTAAGCGGGTGCTGCGGTATTTGAAAGGAACGATGAACTATCGTTTACTGTTTCAAAAACGAGGACTGGATATTACCGCGTACGTGGATGCAGATTGGGCAGCGAATGAACTTGATAGAAGATCTTATACAGGTTTTGGTTTTAAATTGGGTGCGTTGATCTAGTGGGAGAGTCGTAAACAGTGAACAGATGCACTCTCAAGCACAGAGGCGGAGTACATGGCTTTATCAGATGCGTGCAAAGAGGCTTTATTTCTAGTTTTTTAAAAGAGCTACTAGGGATACTATTCAATGTATTAATTTATAGTGACAGTCAGTCAGCTCAGAAATTGACAAAGTAGTTAGGACAAAGCACATTGATGTACGACACCATTTTATAAGAGATTGTGTATCCAATAACATTGTAAATGTTGAATATTTGAGTATATAGTCAATGATATCGGATATATTAACTAAACCGTTAACAAAAGTTGTACGGTCGGCCTAGAAAGTGGTTTACCAGTTTTGACAAATCTTCCTATGCAATCAAAATAACACCAAGGTTGAACATTTCTAATAATGAAAGAGATGCACAATCATGACGTATTTTTTACTATCTGAAATGCCTAACATCTGAAGTCATGGGTTAAAGATGTTATTTTGACCTTTATTTTCAATGCAATAAGCTAAAATTTTCAACAAATATAACCAATAATCTTTTCTCATCATTTAGTGAGGATTTCATTATGATCTTGTTTTTAGGTGAAAACCTCTTTTTAACTGAAAAAAGAAAATATCACTGACAACTATCAAGATTTGTCATTTTTATTTATATGTAAAAATGTAAAAAAATGGATTACATTCTTATTTCTCGAATTTGCAAATGCCTCACAATTTATCAATAGCCGAAAGAGCGAGTATGGTAGTATGTACGTATGTATGTATGTATGTATTAGTATGTACTACATAACAATGGCCTCATATTAGTGAGATTGATAAATGTGTCGGTAAGTTTTATAAAGTTCACCGTGCCTTAGTATAAATATTATACATTTTCAATTTTTTCTATAAGCATTTATTTAGTTAATCTTTAATTTTAGATACAAGTTGTTCATCGTTGGATTACACGTGATGGCGAAGAAGGAAATTTAAATGATCTACGTCGAAGCGGCCGTGCTTGCGACGCGTATAAAAAAATTATGGTTTCACACCGACTGAACATTTTGCCGAAATATTTGATGTTTACTTGGGTTTGCATTACAGGCATTATGCAAAAAAATACATATAACTGACGCTCATAAAATTGCTTGACTGAATTTTGCTAGACACACTTGAACACTTGAATTTCGATTGAAATAACACTGAGATCTGTGTCCAACCGCTACGAAAGAACGAAGGAAGCTCTGAAACGGCACTGTAATGAGATATGGGAGGAAACCCGCGGATTGGATGTCTGTTTAAAGCTTGTGGGTTCAATAGGTGACCGTCTCCAAGCTGTCACAGACGCGTTGACGCAAATGGCGGTTACACGAGCTATTGATATGACTATTTTAGATTTTTGCATTTTTTTAAAGGTTTCTGTTAAATTTCTTCAATTTACCAGCAACTAGTTGGTTCGCAATTTTTATAAGTTATGTTATTTATTAATTCTATTGTATTGCTTTATTGTATTTAATATAGTTATGTTACCTAATTGTATTTTTATTTTATTACGGATAAAGTGGTTTTTGGTAAGACTTACTCGTATTCTTCTTTCACCCCTATCCCTATTAATACATACTTTAGTATTATAAATGTGAAAGTGTGTTAGGTTGTTTGTCCACCTTTCACGACTGAACCACTGGACCGATTTTGATGAAATTTGGTTTAAATATTGTTTGAACTTCGGAGAAGGACATAGCTTACCTTTTGGTGCTATAATCGACATTCATATGGGTGGAGCTGCGGGCGAAAGCTAGTTATTATATACCTAAGTACGAAAAAAAAAAGAACAAAATGCTACCTACTATACCTATACTACTTTCTACAATAGAAATAAAGAGCACTATTTGCAAGAAAATTAGGATTATTTCAATCTAATCTCTTGATATAAGCTAAGCTGATAAATAGAAATGTATGACGAAATTTGGCTCAAAATTCGCCTTGCACCATATAAACTATTTTTAGACAAATGTGGGGGTGACCTATCAGTCAGATGCCACAACTTAAACTAGGAACACAAGGCAAAGTGTTGACGTTTCTACAATAAATGATAAAGAGAGCAGTATGAATAATTGCAAGGGAAAATCGACCTTGTTGTCTTATGATATGCATAAGAACTTCAACCGTAGGGTGGTAAACCATATTTTTGGCTGACCGTACATGATAAATTTATTAAAGGGTTATGTTTATTTAATAAATTTTAGTTTTGTATAGTACATACTTTGCTAACTTAAATACTTGTTTTATACTTTGTAGTATATAGGAGTTATGTTTAAGAGTCAGTGTTGGAATGTAAACGAAACTCCATGTTCCTATGTATTAGCAATAGACATATACTTACAGTGACATGTATTGTCCCGTCCCCTTTTGCCGTCGTCCGCTACCGCAACAAGACCTGTATCTAGACTATCCTGAATAAATCCATCTTTCTTAACTTCCACTGCCTATCTTTTTGCCCATAACCCATCAGTAGTATTGTACAAGTGTGTTTTTATCTTAGGTTCCACGCTGGCTTTGAACATTTATCTTACTTTATTCCATAAGTTAAAAAAAATATCAGAATTATTTAGTGTTCTCTTCTTATGTATCGGCCTTGGTCGTCAGACAAAAAAAAAACATTTTATGTATTTCTTAATCATTTCACCATCAAACTTTAGAGAGTTGGTAATAAATCTTTTATTTCAGGTGTTAGTAAGAGCACATTGAGGCGATTTAAAAAAAGAAACTTTATTAAATGGTAAATTATGGAACCGTCATCATATATCAACAAATTTTTATAAGAAACTATATAGTAATAACAATGAGAAATATACACAATTTGCTTATTATCGCTCTCCTAATATTCCTCAATTTGAATCATACAATACAATACAATACAAATATTCTTTATTGTACACCAAAAAAGAAAATACAACATAAAATGGAAAAGTAAAATTGCAGTGTGACAATTTAAGGCGGTCTTATCGCTAAAGCGATCTCTTCCAGACAACCTTGGGGTACAGGACCGAATATGGAAGGGTAGGTGTGTCATACATATTCAGTACATATAAATATATATATATATATATAACAATAACATATATAACCATACATATATATATATATATATATAACATAATATAGAAATGATAAATATACATACCTACTAAACGTATTATGATGATAAATAGGATAAGTTTACTGCAAGGAAAGATAGTGAGAAGTAACCTGAGATTTGAACACATTTAAACTCTGAGCTCTTCTTATATTTTGCGGCAAAGCATTCCAGAGACGACCAGCATGGACAGTGAAGGACTTAGTATAAGTGTGAGATGTGTGGGAAGGAGTAAGAAGACACAGTTCAGAAGAGGTGCGAAGAGTGTGATGTCCAGAGGTAAAAAAATTAAATCTCTCTTTCAAATACTGTGGTGCCCGCGGGTTATGGAGAAAATAGTGTATAGAAGTGAAAGGACATGAGCATTCCGGCGAAGGCGGATAGGAAGCCACTTGAGCTTGTTACGAAAGCTAGAGACATGGTCATACTTGCGCAAACCAAATATGAACCGGATACAAAAGTTTTGAAGACGCTCAAGTTTATTTAATAGCTCTTCTGTAAGATCTGGATAGCTGACGTCGGCGTAATCAAGGTGAGGTAAAAGTAAGCACTGCGCGAGCGCAATTTTGGAGTCAACTGGCAAAAAGTTACGTAATCGCCTAAGTGACCCTGCAACAGCAAACACCTTCCTGCTAATTTCTGCAACTTGTGGAGCCCACGACAACGTTTGGTCTATTAAAACGCCTAAATTTTTAACTACGTCACTGTAAGCTATTAGAACACCATCGAACATAATAGGAGGTAACTGGGCCCAGTCAACTCGAGAAATTAAAGCCTCACTACCTACAATGATTGATTTGGTTTTAGTCGGATTAACAGTGAGACCAAATTTTTTACTCCAGTCAGAAATTACCGTTAGATCGTCATTTGTAGCTTGAACAGCAGAAGGTAGATTACATAGAGAAGATTGTCTATAAATTTGGAGATCATCTGCATAAAGGTGGTAGAAAGAGGAAATATTTTGGGTTATAGAAGAAATAAAAATAGAAAATAGAAGTGGAGATAAAACGCCCCCTTGGGGTACCCCAGCAGTAGTACTACACCAGGAAGAGAAAGTTTCATCTACCTTAATACACTGCTGGCGACCTGACAGATAGCTGCGAAACCAGTCAATGACCGATGGAGATATGTTAAGAGTATGAAGTAAGGCTAACAGAACATCGAAGTCCACGGTGTTAAATGCATTACTAAAGTCTAATAAAGTTAGAACTGTAAGCTTTCTATCATCTATACCCGCTCGAATATCATCTGTGATTTTCACTAACGCTGTTGCAGTACTACATCCTGGACGAAAACCTGATTGAAAAGGATTTAAAAGAGAATTATCAGACAAAAAAGAGCTGAGCTTGTGATGAACTAGCCGCTCCAGAACTTTAGAAAGAAATGGTAAAATGGAAATTGGGCGGTACTCTGAGAAAGAAGAGGGATTGCTATTTTTAGGAAGAGGAATAACATACGCTTCTTTCCACAGAGTAGGAAAAGAGCAAGTGGTCAAAGAAGAATTCAAGATATAAGTCAAGGCAGGAGTAACAATGTCCAGGAGAGGAAGAATCATTTTACGACTAATGTCATCAGTGCCAACAGCGTTGGAGGAGATAGAGAGAATATGCCTCTTAACATCGTCATCGGCCACCTGACTGAAAGAAAAAGAAGGACATTTGGGAGTATTGACAGAAGAAAGAAACTTTAATGTGTTTAACTTGGCAACGTCATCAAAAACAGTCGAAGAAGAAAAATGTTGATTTAGTTGATCCAGATCAAGTTGCTTGGACAACGAAACATGATTTGATTTTCCTACTCCCATAGAATTAAGAAACCTCCAGACTTTTGCTGAATCCCCATTGTCAATAGACTTGTGGAAGTGGCGTCGTTGAGCATCCCTACACACCTTATTGCAGTGATTCCGTATTAGTCTGTATTTCTCTTTGTATTTGTCAGGGTTACATTTATAATTATATTTGGCAATATTTTTCTTGGTCTGTAAAGATTTAATCTCCTCTGTCAACCAAGGAGCAGGAAGATGCTTCACTCTAACTGGACGAATAGGTGCATGTACGTCGTATAACTGTAATATCAGGGAGTTAAATAGTTCAATTTGCTCATCTACCGTTGGTGCTTCTTGAATTACAGACCAATCAACCTTCTTGGCATCTTCCATTAGACGTTCAGTATCCATGTTGGAAAAATTACGCTGAAGGAGAATTTTAGTTTTACGTTTTGGAGGACGTATTTTGTATGAAAGGAATATGAGGTCATGAAAGGAAAACGCATCTGCTGTGCACTGGCCATGTTTAGCTACGTGGTCGGTGGAAGAAACTATAATCAAATCGAGGAGAGAGGGATCACAGTGAGGAAAGAAATGGGTAGCATTGAGAGGGAGAATATTAAGGTTGCAAGATTCTACGATATAATTTAATTGAGAAGAGAGATTATCGGCTTTAATGAGGCACGTGTTAAAATCACCCATTAAAATAGTATGGGCGTATACTGGTACTAGGCTTTCTAAAATAGATTCAAGAGAGGAGAAATAGTTAACAGCAACAGAAGGACTATAAAACACTCCTAGAAGAGTTTTAATGCCTGATAAAAGGAGTTCAATGAATATGTATTCGGCCCCATCAGACGTTTGAGGAGATGTACTTACAATAGTAAAAGGAATGTGGGATCGAAGGTAAATAGCTACACCGCCTCCCCGTTTGCCGACCCGATCGTTGCGGATTAAGTGAAAACCAGGCAACGAGTAAGAGGTAGAAGGCAAGCATGGTTTTAGCCATGATTCAGATACGAGAATCGCGTGAACATTTTTATGTGGAAGTGACGTCAGCATATCCGAGTAATGAGCCGGAATGCTTTGGGCATTAATATGTACAACGTTAAAATTTTTTGGAATGCTTTCAAAATGGGTATTTAAAGTTTCAGTGAGAGGTGGAGGAATGCTATAGAAGCTGTCATTACTGCTCAGGCTATCAGTAGAAAAAGATAACGATTGAAATAAGTGGCTATCATCATCACTGTCATTCATAATACTAAATAAAAATATAATATACTTACTTACTATAATATAAGTATATATATAAAATACACCATAAAACTAGGTTACTTAAAAAATAACACTAACACAAAAATATAAAAACTGTCTACCAAGTACCCGCCAGCAGAATTAGAAGAGACCTGCAGATATAAATTAGACAACAATCATATTAGATACAACATACAACAGTCAAAAGAAAGTTACAACAAAACAAAAGAAAAAAATAAAAAACAACATGAAACGAAACGTAAATTAATTACTCAGGTTGTAAGTTAAAATCCTTAGAAATTATTTTTAAAATACAATATTTACGAACGGACGAACTAAACGCATTCTAACCAACGATAATCTTATTAAAGAAAAAATGACAGGTTGTATCCAACTTATTCAGTAAGCTGTCAGTGTCGCCACTATCTATGCAAATACGTCAGAGTGATCGTAATTTTTGTGAGAATATTTTAGTTCCTATTTGCACCACCTACACAGTTAAATGATGGATCTCTAGTAGTGTAAACGACATTTGACACTATCTGTCACAGTAAAACAAATCAATAAACAACAATCAAAGTAAAGTATAACAAATGACTTACTAAGTGGTCTAGTATAAGGACGACAATTACTACTTTGGTTCGATGTACACGGCACCTACTATTAATTACAGTTTAAATATCTCATTTATTACGAGTAGTTTACCCACGAGATGCGATGTCAGTGTACACAGCGTAGACAAGAAGAATTGTGCCAAAGAAACATCCAATTGCAGCATAGTGAACATTACTTCCTCGCAGCTCTCTTGGGCTTCGAGTCGGCAGACTTAGTAGACGTAGTCCCAGCCTTGTTGGTGGTTGTGGCTGCAGTTGGAGCTTGTACCTTTATAGCGCGCAGTTCAGCAATCGAAGTCACTTTGTGTCTTGTCCCATCAGGACCTAAGACGAATATGTATCCGTCTCTCGTCCAACATTTGGATAGACCGTATACTTGGCGCGCTTCCAGAAACGCAGTATGACGCTCCTTCGTCAAAAACTCAGACATAGTGATTCCCGTGCCTTTAAGGGAGATTTTGCTAAACCAGAACTTGTCTCGAATGGTAATATCTCTTAGTTTAACAAGAATCGGCCTTGGCTTACTTTTAGTGGATTGTCCCATGCGATGACAGCGGCTGACATCGGTACTCCCAAAGTTAGATATTTTAAGGATGTCTGTGGCTACCTTAACAACTGCATCATTGATGTCCTCGTTTGCTTGTTCAGGTACACCATGTAGAAGGAGGATTTTCCGCCGACCTTGCATCTCCAAACGATCTTGTTCTTTAGCCAAAAAGGAAACTTGTGCTTGTAACGACTCGAGAGCTTTAATAATAAATACTTTAAAAGAAGCAAACTCTGCGGCCAGGGATGAAGTGGAGGCAGCAGCAGGGGATTCTTTCTTTTTCAGTTCCGACTGGAAGTCCTCCATCTGCTTCCGAAAGTCCTGAGCTAGGGTAGACACTGACTGTTGTAATGCTTCCATAACTATTGATATAAATTTTCTTTATTTTGATTGTTGTTTAACTTGTTATTTATTCTGCGGGTGGTACAAATGAAATATAACAAAAGCCCTGGAGAAGACGGCATTACATCCGAAATGTTGCGACTTGGTGAACCTGTTCTTCTACCCCATCTCTTGAAACTTTGTAATTCTATTTTAAACAGTGGCCAGGTTCCAAAAAATATGTGCCATTCGAACATAATTTTAATTCATAAGAAGGGTGATAAATCTGATATTGGAAATTACAGGCCAATAAGCCTATCGTCGCACTTATACAAATTATTTACAAAACTTATTCAAAATAGGATCGCCCGAAACCTGGATTCTCATCAACCACCTGAGCAAGCTGGATTCCGTCCACATTTTTCCACAACTGACCACCTCCATACCGTAAACCAAATTATAGAGAAATATCAAGAATATAATAAACCTTTGTACTTAGCATTTGTTGATTATACTAAAGCATTCGATAGTATATATCATAGCGCAATCCTAACCGCATTAGAAAATCAAAATATTGAACTCCCCTATATTAATCTTATTCAAACTAGTACAGCAAATATAAAGCTACATAATCAATCAATCAAACAAGGGGACCCATTATCTCCTAAACTATTTACCGTTGTCTTAGAGGAGGTTTTTAGGAAATTATCAGTATCTTGGTCTTCACGCGGTATTCCTATAAATAGCCGACGGCTTACAAACCTTCGCTTTGCAGATGACATAGTACTTTTTTCGTCGTCAGCGACAGAACTTCAACTAATGCTTCAAGACCTAAGCATGGCGAGTCTTGAGATTGGGCTCTCTATAAATCGATCAAAGACACAGCTAATGACCAACATCACAAAATATAGAGTGGAAGTGGATGGGCAAATAATACAGTATGTCGAGGAGTATACGTATTTGGGCCAGATAGTCTCGTTTAATAACCGGCAGGAGAAAGAAGTCGAAAGACGCATTGAAAATGCCTGGAAGAGCTATTGGTCCATGGGGAATCTTATGAAGGGAAACCTTCCGATATCCCTAAAACGTAGACTCCTCGACATGTGTATTCTGCCTATTCTAACTTATGGTGCCCAGACTTGGTCTCTAACAAAGCTGCAAATGTCCAAGCTCAAGATTTGCCAAAGGGCAATGGAGCGCAGTATACTTGGTGTAAAGTTGATAGACCGGGTTAGAAATACCACACTGCGCTCCATTACTCGTGTAGTTGATGTAGGTGTGAAATCTGCAAAGTTGAAATGGGAATGGGCAGGGCACGTGATACGTATGGGGACACACCTATGGCCAAGTACTGTCACGAAATGGACACCACCTGATGGCCGCAGAAGTAGGGGCAGACCAAAGAGAAGATGGCGGGATGAGTTAGACCAATTCTCGGACAGTGCTTGGACAGAGGTGGCAGTAGATCGGGATCTGTGGAAGAGTGAGGGAGAGGCCTTTGCCCAGCAGTGGGACATACTTTCAGGCTAATAAAAGATAAAAGAAATTATGGAACACTCCTGGAAAAAAAACGCCATCATAAACGAACTGTTTCTAATTTAGATAATTTTGATTTAAATGTCATCAAGGGGGCTTTCGGTGAATCGTAATATGTCCCTAATATGATTTAGATGTTAAAGCATAAAATGGTCACATACAAATCCACATCTGCGTATGACTCAAATCAGGATGTTCATCTATCATAAAATGGTCAACTTTAGAGGGATTGCAGAATGATTAGAAGTTGCTTGTCATTAACTTCTTACAATTCATATTAAACACTCGAGATTCAGCGACGTACATTTTGTTAAAAATCTAATAATAATGGCAGATTTAGGCCTTTACGAAACAATTTTGGAGCATGCTCGAGCCATGGAGAGTATGTTACATCGCCACCAGTCTTTAACATTGCGGAAAATGGACTTTCCAAGTGCCGGATTCCGAGTTTGTGGGATTGTTCCGATTAAATAAGGGTTTGTGTCGTGACCTCATACAAGAAATTAAGCCTTACCTACCATCCCACCCTGGTGGAATCAGTGCGGTGTCTAAGGTAATGAAAAAAAAAATTATTGACAAATAGGTTAGGTAAACTAAAATTATAGGCATTACTTAAAGAACCGTCATCATCAGCAGCTGTAAGACGGTTAAGGGGGGGAGGAGGACGAGTAAGGGGTTGCCATAATCCGCACGCTTGGCAGGCGCCACTTTGCAAAAGCGTCAAAAATGGACGGTTCCGGTGAAGGTTGGAGACGTAGTACTCATTTTAATCCTAATCAGCCGCGAAATGCCTGACCTGGAGGCGTGATTACGGCGTTACACCCGGGTAAGGACGAACAGGTCAGGGTCGTAACCGTAAGAACCAACAACGGGTTCATCAAAAGGCCAGTGCTAAAGGTTATAGTGTTTCCAACCGACGGAAGGGTTATCGGCTAGCCTCAAACCAGGGGGTGGAATGTAGAAACACTATTTAGTTTTAAGACGACGTGGCAATGTGGCGCAGCGAGCAGCGCATGCGCGCGGCGCATGCGCGCGGATGGGTAGGTAGGTTCCCGCTGGTCGGTGTCGGCGCAAGCTATACGATGTATAACGAATTTAGTGCTTGAGTGTTCTGGTTGAAACTGACGGGAGCGCACGCACCTCCGTTCGCTACCGCGACCCTGGCCGCGACGCGTATTTGTACTTTTGTTATCTCGTTCATGTATAATTCATAATAATTAAGAATAGTGATTTTGATTGATTTAAGTGTATAAGTGAAGACGTACCTAATTAATGTGATTGTGATGTAATTAGTGTTTTGTGGTCAATAAACGGAACAGCTATTTCTAACGTGGGCTTGTTTTATTTGATTAGTCTTCAGACAGGAGGAACCCTGCACCTAAATTATGACAATTAGAAATGTAACATTACTGAACACTTTTCCAGGTATGCGTGAACACTTTTCCAGGTATGCGATGCCGAGTATAAATATTTTAAGTGTTGATGCCAATCATGGTGGGGCAAACCATTTGTGTGGAGCAATCATCCAATCAAGGCTCATCTGGAACAACTCCAGCGATCTGAAAATGAATCAGTATGGTTCTTAGGTCAGTGTATTTCATTAAAATAAGTCAGGAATATATTTATTTATATATATTAGGAGTTTCCTGATACAAGTATTTTTATGCTTAATAGGAGGCTCTAAACCTTGTACTATTTTAAGAACATTGTCAAAAATGGTTGAAAATAAACAATTTTGAAATTTATTCGTTTTATTTTGAGTATTTTTATCAGAGACTGTTTCAAGTGATTCAGGCTACCCCTTACGGCCCACCTGTGGTGGGGACCGAGTCCAACACCCATAAGCAGTATTACACTGAGTTGCACTGTAGGGCTCGCAATACAGTGGAGCGATGTATTTGGGTGCTCAAGTCTAGCTGGCGATGTCTGTTGGTTGATCGCAAATTGCATTACCATCCCATAACAGCTGGTTTCATAACCAACGCCTTTGTGGTATTATTGCACAACATTTCCAACGGGGCTAGGCTGCCTGTGCCACCACTAACACCACAGGAAAATCAATATGAAGCCAACATGCAGGTAATAGACCGTTCTACTTTAGGTAAAATCCGCTGATGGTGGAAACTATGATGAAAAAATGTACCTATAAGGATTGGTTTTATGTAACTTCTTGTTATAGGTATCTCAGAGACAATAAGAAATAAAAATATAGCTGCTGGTGAGGAACTAAGAAATAATCTTATACAGAGGCGTTGGTCATCAAGATAATAATAATAATCCATCATCACAGACAGGACTATTGTCGCTTATAAGCCTGGTATTGTGCTGATAGATCGCACCGAGCGTCGTGCAATGATTGTAGACGACACTGTCCCCCATGACGAGAACCACGTGAAGGCGGAGAAAGATAAGGAATGCAAACATGCTCCTGGAGACGGCACACAATGTGAGGAAGTTCTTCTCTCAGTAGCTTAACCACCGTTTGGTAGGACCCCCGCAGCCGGTTGAGTCGTTTTTTATATTTTTTATATTTTTAATAGATTTTTTTATTATATTATAGATATGCACCACCGCATCAAAACCCTCCCTGTGGCTTGATGCACCTGGAGTTGCTATTAATGATTTCTCAGCAATCACCGAGCCTTGGCTAGAATTCGCAATGCTCTCATCATATTGTACAAAAGAAGATTTAAGAAATTAAGATAATATAAATTTAAATCAAGGGTTACTCAGTGGATAGTCATCACATTCGCTCATTCTATTATTTTACTTACTGTTCGTCTACTGTACTAATAGTATAAAGTGCCGGTGATGGCTGTTCTAAGGCCTAAAAAAAGATAATTAAGTGTTTAATATGATTTTCTAATAATGAGGAAAATCATTGAAAAACAATATATTCATTAGTAATTACCGCATCAGGGAAAGGGTTAACCCCCACTTGAGGAGCTGCTACACCGAATCCTGGCCCCATGATCGCTAGGAATCTTTCCTCCAAATCTAACAGGGGAGCCTGCTCGAGGAGGTCCTCCCCCTGTTGAAATGGCCTCAGCATTTATGTCAGCAACAACTTCTTTGAGTTTGCTTTTGTAGTTGCTGACATAGGCTACTGAAAACAAAATATTAATCTATACTTATAATAAAACTGTAACAGGTGCAATTGAAGATAATTTGATAATTATTTTTGGAGGGCATTACAAAACCAATAATGAAGACAAAACTGTATTTTTTTATTTTTGTCTGTCTGTCTGCCAAAGCTACTGAATGAGTGAAATTCAAATGAAGATGAAAACTAAGCGTCTTCGTGCTTCGGAGGACAAGTGAAAAGTGGGTCCCAGTTTATAACAGACTTTAAAAAAAACAGGTTTTGTATTTAACGCAAATGTGTGCTATTAAAAAATTAATTTAAACGTAAAAAGACCGCGGGCGGAGCTGCGCGGGTCAGCTAGTCTATCAACGCACAGTCCAAACGGCTGAGCCTAGAAACATGAAATTTTGACAGTAGATTCCTCTTATGACTCCTTTAAGAAAGTTTTTTTTTGGAAATTCAACACTTAAGGGGATTTCCACTATAATTATGTACTTACAGTGGCCCAATCTTTTGGTGCTTTTGTAGTACCTGACCCATCTGAATTAAGCAAATCAGCTACCTCTTGCCAAAGCCGTAAAGATTCGGTCCTTCCCCGAGCACTATTATTGTAAGGAAATCGAGTAGTATATTCCACTGAGCCTCCGATTCTCTTGCTGCTCGCCTTTCCATTGCTGCAAAATATTACACACTTTATTAGTTTATAGTACATATTTCCAGAAAGATTAAAAAACTGTCATGAGTACCGACTTAGGTGCTTGTAATGTGAAAAAAGTTTGAATGTGTACTCACTCTGGGTCTTACCTCGTCGGTCGCAAAATATATTTTTTCTATCACTGTGTTAAAAGTAGCGCCTTGTTTTAATAACATCACCAGCACTGACAATTGACAATCCTGTCAGCGAACTTATGTTGCTAACCAAAATAATAAAAGTTATTTTATTTATTTTGGGGTCCCTAATCACATTAATAATTTTAATAATATTGAGTTCAATTGATCATAACTATGTGTATATTGTTTATACATAATATATTTTTTACGATGGCAAAAACGAAAGATAAAATAAGACCGGTAAAGTTAAAATTTTAACCGGTTTAATTTATTTCATATAGCAGCATTAACATGAGTGACTCTTTGGAATCTGATATGAAAATATTTGAGTATGATTCACCTAAATAATGTGACCATTTTACGAAAATTTAGAGGCATTGCTAAGTATCTGCTGGCAATATGGCATATGACATGATTTAGGTGAATTGCTCAAAGTGGCCTTTTTAGGCTCGCAGAAACATAGTCAATGAGTTCTACAGTTAAAAAACAAGTACCTACATTAAGAACTTTACTAAGAGAACTCCGGGAAGCCATTCAATTTTCTGGCTGTATGGAAACTCTGAGGCAGTTATTATTTAACAATGGCTTTCAATTTAAGAAAAATAATAATGAGCGATCTATTCATATTGAACGCCATGATATAGCAGCTTGGAGACATAAGTATTTTAGAATAATTACCCAGAAGCGAAAAGAAAATAAGTCACTTATATTTTTAGATGAGACTTATGTCCATCAAAATTATAAAGTCAAAATGTCATGGCAAGGGCCTTCAACGTGTGGTGTTACGGACAAGATTTCCATGGGAAAAAGGTTTATAATAGTTCATGCAGGTTCATAACAGGGCTACGTACCAAATGCATTTTTATTATTTAGTACTAAATCGAGGCTAGCTGACTACCACCACGATATAAACTAGTCTAACTTATGAAATGACTGCAGGAAATGCTTATCCCAAATTTGCCACAAAACAGTGTGGTAATAATGGATAATGCTAGTTATCACGTTAAACAAATTAATAAGCCACCCTCAATGAATAATCGAAAATGTGAAATTCAGAACTGGTTAACAATAAATAAAGTTCCTTACGAAAACTATTATTCAAAGGCTGAACTACTTTGCCTAGCAAATGAAAACAAGCCCACCCCCCAGTATGAAGAAGAACAGCTTCTTAAACAACATGGCCATGAAGTTCTGAAACTACCTCCATATCACTGTGACTTGAACCCGAAAAAATGTACAGACCATGTAATTCATGTTGAAAATGGATATAGAATAAAAGACCGATACTAGAGGATGAGCTAGACCAATGCATCATTAATGTACGCGACGACAGTGACGATGAGAGCGATGACCCATTTGAGGATATTGAATTTCTAGAATCGGACTTCAATTATGATTCCCAAGTTTACAATAAACATATTGTTACGACCGCGACACAAAAATTTGTGTTTACAAGCGACAGTGAAAACATCTCGAAGAAGCGATCGAAGAGAATTGTACCGGCGACCTTTGCAACAAATTTGGACTACTGTGAAGAACTGGTAATCACCGGAACGCACTTCTACCTAGTTGGATCCATGCGCCCTGGCCAACCCATACTCTGCTGCTGACGTGTCAAAAAAGTTACTTATGGTACGCCAGGATTGCGCCAGTTTGGAAGTGTATAATTATCTGGTGAAGAATAGACTAATCACAATTAATTTTACCTGCATCTTGTAAGAGCATCGCAGCTAGCTGCACAGTATTAATAATAATGATTTGTCTCTGCATCACCCTAAAGTAGACTGGTAGAAAATGCATCTGGCACTAAGCCCGCCTATGTACTTTTTTTGTGCTTAAAGAATAAAAAAAATGTAGCATTGATTAATTTATTAATCACCATATCAAATTACTAGATTTTAAACTGGACTATAGAATAGAAATAAATTTATTTAACGACATAAAATAACAATTAGTCGGTACACATAAAATAAAAACAATTAGTCGTTAAAAAGGAGCCCACTCAGCATTTTGCCGTGACACCTATTTGGCATCACGACGCTGGTCTTCCGTGAACACCTCCGTAGTAGTTACATATTATGCAATTACACCGCTCTTATTGCTTAATTTACACCACAACTATGCAAAGAAACAACATTTAAAGATATGTTATTAAAATTATAAAAGTGCGCAGACAAACGTAGGTGGCACATTCCCTAAGCTTTTAGTTTCATTAAGAAATAAATTAAAAATAAATAAATTATTACGGCCGGTTAATGGGAATATATATTTTGCTGTAACAAAATATATTTTTATAGTTACATTTAAACGTAGCAATTGTTGCAGAGTTTCTTATCGGTGGAGGCAAATTATTCCAACATTTACTGGCCGCATACCGAAAACTAGCACGAAATATAGCCGTTTTATGTCTAGGACAAGCAATGCGTGTAGCCAAGCTGACCGGACGTTGTGAAAACTGAATTTTATTAAACAAATACGAATGCGACTTGGTTTTCACAACCCCGAAAAGGAGACAGGCAAAATGAAGTGAGCGTCTAGCCTCCATCTTCATGAGGTTACCTTGGTTGAGAAAAGGTGTCACGTGTGCTCTAGGAGGTATGGTAAAATAGGAACGCGCACATGCGTTCTGGACACGCTGAATCAGTTTCTTTGTGTGACTCAGAAGACCCTCACCTATTACTGTGTCAGCATAATTCAGCTTAGACAGAACCAGACTCTCGCAAATGCTAATACTAACTTCCACAGACAGAAATTTGCGTACCTGGTACAAGACCTTTAGTCTAAAAAAGCACTGCTTAGCAACTTCGACCACATGATTGTGAAATCGTAAACCACTATCTATCAGAACACCTAGGTTTCTAGCTTCTTCAGTCTGTTCAATGAATGTACCACAAATTTGTATTTTAGGAACATAGGTATTTATTTATTATATACTATTACCAATACACATTTTCATCATATTTTCGTTTATTTTTGTCTTCGCAATTTCATAAAACTCATTTTTTCATTTACTGTAGATTTCTTATACTAAAACCTGAAACAAAAGATGAAATGATACTTTATTATAATTTCCTTGTATACCTACACATCATAACCTTACTTGTAATATCTGATTCTATGAAAATCTCAACATTAAGACACACATAATAATAAAATAGTAAAAAAAAAACATAAAAATCCTATAATCGTTCTGTATTTTGCTCAAATGTATATCTTTCCCCAACTCTGTTTAGTGCCTTTGTCTTAAGAAATTATACATCTATTATAACTCTCTACTCTTTATTGAGAATCAAACGAACTTACCTTGTGAAGTTTGATGTCTAATTATATGAGTTTATTGAACGAAGACAAGGCTGATTTACATGCAGCAGACGAGATATTATGCTGCCCAAGTCACATATTTAAAGATAAAAATACATATTTTTAAAAATAAAATTCACTATTTTGACTCATTTCCCGGCAACGGCACGCAACCAGTCGCCATCTTCATTACTTTTAGAGCCAATTTTTTTCGATACTTTTCGGGAGTATTGAGGGAGGGCGGGAGTATCTTGTCTTCGTTCAATAAACTCATATAATTAGACATCAAACTTCACAAGGTAAGTTCGTTTGATTCTCAATTATACTTCGTTTATTTCACGAAGAAAAGGCTGATTTACATGCAGGATGTTTAGAGCATCGAAAAAAATTAATTAAAGTTATTAAGGCATATTGCCTATCTATATACTTAATAAATTTCTTGTTTACTTTTCATGCAAGATATACAAGTAGGTATACTAAATACCGCGACAATGACTTTCGGTTCTGTAATGGCAGAGATATACATCTCTCTGCGGTATCTCTAGTTTTCAATTTTCAAACAATATAGAAAGCGATCTCCAACCCCATTCAAAGAACCTGCCCTGCAAGGTTCATTATTTATTTTTCAATTTATGCACACAGAAGGAAACAATTACATAAAATTAATAGGAAAAAAATTACAAAAGTGCTGCTTATTTCATATGAAATCTCTTCCAGCAGACCTGTAAGAAGAGAGTCTTCCCACTTTCGTATACATATATGTAGTTATGTTTAATTATAAGTAGGTATAGTAATTGAAGATAGATGAGTGGGAAACAATTCATATTTTCTGTTAAATAGTGTGGAACGTAGAGGTTAACATTCGATTAGAGCGCAATTTTTTTTTTTTATTATTATTATTATTTATTTTTTAGATTAAGTATTTTTTTTTTTAGATAATTTTTTTTTTTTTTTTAGATTAAGCTTAATCTGGTGTGAACATGTATACAAACTACAGCACATAAATAAACATAATAAGCAGCTGAAAAAGTTGTAATGTTGCACAGTTACGAGCACTCATTGTCTAAGATAATTTAATAGCCAACTTGTATTCCAAATAAATTTTCATTTTTGGTGCAATAGTAAAAATGTTTTACTGTAATACTTTGAAGAACCTTATTTCGTTGGGTATACGAGTATAAGTTCATTATTATAATATTACTGTTATCGTTGTTGTCGATTAGGGTAACAATGATAGATTCTGATTTCAGTTAAAGTAATGTGAGTGTAACCGGAATAATGTCTTGTAAAATAAATGATAGCATAGCAATTATCAAGGGATAGCGGTATCCTATCGATAAGGCTATAATATGCCCAATTATCATTAGGCGATTCACATAAAATTGAAGATTCTAAGTCTGTATTAACATCTTTTTAATCTATTTTTAGACCTAATTGATATTAATTTTTAGTGTATTTCATGTGTATATAAAGACTTTATTTTCTTTTACCATTAGACTACAGTAGGTACTGCAGTTAAAATGTGAGAAGAAACGCTAGGTATTTTGCAAGAAATAATAAAATTCGATTATAATACGAGTAATATAAGTAGGTACATCGATGCTAATAAGTCAGAATTACATAAACCAATAATTGATGTGAGTAATTATTATGATAGTGGACATAGGCATCTAGAGTTTATCATGTTATAATGTATTACCGTCTATGATCGATCAATCAAATGATCTTGTAACTTATTATGTAAAACTAATGTTTGACGGGACGGATAATGCGGTGACTAGAAACCTCAACCACCACGCCAAAGTCGAGGGCTGACTCCCAGCCAGGATAACAACTGTTTGGCACGTACACATCCAGCATGAGGTTGTTACAATAAATTATGTATTCATATTTGTACATACACATGTCATTGTATGTTCGCCGGCGGCCGGGTGCCGCCGTAGCACAGACATTGCTCAATGTTTGCAGTGTGTGGCATAGGGGATTTTTTTTATAAATTGTCAATACACACAGCTACCAATATAGTATTCCAAAGCATACCTGTAGCATATTCAGCTCGTAGTGTTTTGCTGCGTAGTTACTGGACTGCGGGCATGATGAAAGCGACGTCATCGTTGTGCAAGGATCTGCACAGGCCTGTGGTAGGGATAAACTTACGGCTTCTAGGCTGTCCACCCCCCATACGTTAAAATCTTCTGAAAAATGCGGTGCGAAATTAAATTATGTATAACTAATAAGTTTCTTTTTTTTTTATTTTTATTTTTTTGATTACCGCATACGCTGTGGTTAGTAACATTTTTCAATTCAATTCAATTCATGTATTGCAAAATATGAGTACCTAGTTAATTTCAGGTGTTATACAAATAAAGTACCATCATATTTGACTTTGCGGTATGCAATTACTTGATACGAATTTAAAGTATTCGAGCTGTGCAGGCAACGCTGTTGGACCTTCTTGATTTCCCTGCCTTGCCAAATTTACAAAACTGATATTGTTACTACCTATAGGTACAAATATGTCATAATATAGGTATAATATAGGTTGTTCTAAGGTTTTACGAGTAAATACATTGAAATTGAAATATAAGTTTAAGCAAGCTTCCGCCGTACTGGAGTTAATACTACTACTAGTACTGAATTTAAGCATTCTATAAATGATTTATTTTACGCAGGGCCTTGGCCCAATAATTGCTAAGTATATATGTCCTTGAAAGTGGTAAATCTGATTGATTATTAGGATCTCATAATTTACAAGATTATGTTTTGTATACGCATGTTATGCGCAATATTATTATTCACAACCAGTAGTCACAATCAGTATTATTATTTATACCTTTTTACTTGATTTACACTTACTGGGAGACATACTTTGCGCTACCTCCTCAGGTGGCGCATACCTAGCTGGGGTTCATAAAATCCATATCTAGCAGTATGTGCCTGACAATTTGATATTATGTCTGGTACTATACAAAGCATTAAAGATTGTTTTATGTATTAGCTTGATGCCATCGGAGCTATACACGGTATACGGGGGAATCCGACAATAATACATATTGTAAGGTAGTTCGATGTCATAAGACCCATAACCAGTTTACGTAAAGATCAAACAATAAATACACTTTGTAAGGTACATATTTTGATGTGACAGGCACCCTACACGGTTTACGTGAGGATCAATCAATAAACACATATTGTGCATTTTGTCACAGGACCCATACACGATTCACATGAGGATCAAGTTAGAACACATTGCGACGTAGTTGGATATCTGATACTTACACGGGATACTTACACGATGCCCATGAGGATTAACCAATGAATGCACATTATAGTGTGGTTGGACGTCATATGATCCATACATGATTAACGTGAGGATTAAACGAGGAATGCGCCTCGCAGTGTAGATAGACGTCAAATGATCCTTACACGACTAGCGCGAGGATTAAACGATGAATGCGCCTCGCAGTGTAGATAGACGTCAAATGATCCTTACACAACTAGCGCGAGGATTAAACGATGGATGCGCCTCGCAGTGTAGGTAGGCGTCAAATGATCCTTACACGACTAGCGCGAGGATTAAATGATGGATGCGCCTCGCAGTGTAGATAGACGTCAAATGATCCTTACACGACTAGCGCGAGGATTAAACGATGAATGCGCCTCGCAGTGTAGATAGACGTCAAATGATCCTTACACGACTAGCGCGAGGATTACAATGAATACACATAATAGGTAACATTGTATACATATGTCATATGATCCATACACGGTTTACATGAGGACAATACGACTAACGCCTCTTGACCAACTCCGAAGACGATGACAGCTCCTAGCTATTCACAAACACCACAGCAAAAAGACATCACAGAAAAGTATGGTTATAATTACATTTATTTATTTCATGGCACCTTCCGTACACTATATACGTGTATTGTGTATTCACGTAGGTAACACGTTTTCATAACACAAAGTAGGTAGTGTATATTATAGTAGTAATATTTTCGTAACATTGAAATTGTGATATCGAAATGGTATATCTGATCTATGATTAATTTGTGGGTTCAAATAGGTAAATATCCTATATCATGTCATCCCCGCGCAAAATAAATACGTTGGGATATCACGAGTACATCATACGATGAGCATCGAATAGAATATAGTTCATGATAGGTACCTACCTTAATTATTTATGTTTTTTCCAAATGCCAAAGTACACAAAAGCGCGCAAACGCCCTTAAGAAACTATGTTGGGACACACATACAATACACGTTTTGTGATACTGAGCATTTACGTACGACATACCTTGGCGTATTTATGATTGAGATGTTTTAATCACAATGTAGATTATTTAATTAATATAAAAATATAGTAAGTGGGTAGTTGCCGAAAAGAAAAATATTAGTCTGTACTTTGAGATATAATTTTGTACTCACCTTGAAGTTTTATGACAACTACAACAAGTAAAGAATTTACCAATATTATGCTGACACTTCTTATGACGATACAATATCTTCACTAGCGGAAATAATTTTCTTTAAATCCAATCTTATTTGATTTGCGGAGGTAAATTTACGTGTGACTCGGGCATCACAAAATCACGTAATGAAGATGGCGACTGGTTGCGTGCCGTTGCCGGGAAATGAGTCAAAATAGTGAATTTTATTTTTAAAAATATGTATTTTTATCTTTAAATATGTGACTTGGGCAGCATAATATCTCGTCTGCTGCATGTAAATCAGCCTTGTCTTCGTGAAATAAACGAAGTATAATTTATATCAATGGTTTACTTTGGTTAACACTTCATTTTTTGCTAAGAATTCTATGGCAATCATCTCCTTCACACAGTGTAGTGGACAAGTCAGCAGGCGTAAAAGATTGTAAAGGGAACTAGGATGCACTTAGAATATCTACTAACCAGTCATAGAAGCGATTTGAAGGTACCTACCTATTGTTTTATATATTAATAAGTCATGTTGGTTCTTTTATCAGTTATGGCATGGACTGTGCCTTATTTTAGGATTAGTAGCACATTACGCTGAAATAAATAAGAAAATAACGATCTAGGTGGACAGACGTGTGCGTGTTGCAGGTAACCGGTGAATGCAAATAGCCAATTTTATTGTCGTTCATTGTGGCGTTCTAAAGGGGAGGGCGACGTTTTGCGGATGATGATGATAAGTATCAAGAAGAATTCATTTTCGTACCTGTGATTTCCCATAACGATGTAAACAACTTTACGTTTTCATGAAAAACAGCATTAACTTTACTTTTTATTTTATGGTATTTATACCATAAAATAAAAAGTAAAGTTAATGCTGGTGCTTATCATATCGTATAACATGTTTCTGACACTGCTTTTCATAGTTTCAGGTAATATTTTATTTGAAATATGCAGAAATATTCACAATCAGATTCACTCTAGAGGTTATGTAAACAACAAATGACATTTATCGCAATGTTGTCAGTTTCTAAAACCGCAAAACTAGTAGTGTCAGCAAAAACTAGACAGACAGACAGACTACACATACTACACTGGACTGTATATACAGGGTAGACTGGATATACAGGGTGTTTGGCGCATGGACCGACACAACTTTTCTAGGGATTTGGGAGGTCATTAGCTAGCTTCTACCTCAGGGGTAATCCTCAAAGGCCCATACACCCTATGACCCAAATGTCACGGTTAGTTAAATATGTTTTTTTTTTCAGATTTTTAATAAAATACCTTTTTTTTCCTCGTGGGAAGGACGGTGATGTACATGTTCGCTCTGTAACATTTATCAAATTTATATTAAATTACGTGTTTTAAAAGTGAACAAGACTGTAAATTTCTGTTAAATTAACGTAAATAAGTGTGCAAGTGAGCGGAAAAATCAATACAGTAAAAACTAAAAGTGTTGGAAGACAAAAACTTTCGTTGTCAATAGGCAATATTTGGGTGCAAGCTAGCTAATACTTGCAGCTTGGACATGGAAATGTAAATGGACAGTGTTGGTTGAGTGATTAACGTGCCTACATAACTAAATAATAAATAAATTGCAAGCCAGTTTTTGGAAATTATGAATATAATAATAATAATAATATCCTGTGACAATTCACACATGGTTATCTGATCCCAAACTAGGCAGAGCCTGTACTATGGAAACCAGACAACTGATACTAATACATATATACTATTTTTTTTGTAAATACATACTTATATAGATAAAACACCCAGACACTTGGTGGGAATCGAACCCACGACCTGTTGGGTAGCAGACAGGGTCACTAACCACTAGACCAACGGGCCCGTCATCAAACAAACAATATTATGTAAATTATTCCAAATTCCAACATCACATCGACATTTACCGCCATCTAGTAGTGGAAACATATACTATCTCATTATCTCTAACCCCGCAATTACACCAAGATCTAAGCTCAATCAAGAAATGTATATTGGTGAACACAAGCAATACATAATAATATACCGATAGATGCCGCTACTACTGTTTTTCATCTGGAACTATAATTGATCGATACCTGTCAATAAAATTACCAATACGCTAAAAGAATACACACAACAGACAGGGTTCAATCCGTAGACTTGGGACAAATTTCTACGGTTAATAGTGGCAGCATTTGTTGTATTGTATGCCTTTGATTGTTTATAATACCGCACTGTTCGTGATTTTATTTACATTACATAACTAAAACAAGACACATTTTATCAACATATCTTCTAAAACAATATAGCTACTTACCTATATTATATAGAACATGTTGCGCTCACCTAACAAGTTAAGCTCGTCAAATCCGGATATTAATGTGGCTTTTGAGAGTCCTTTAAACATTCCATCCAGAAAGCGTAAAACACCGGAAAGCGAAGTTAGCGAAATGTTTCACTCATTTAAGTCAGAACAAATGAAAACTCTTAATGACTGGCGTCACGACATGAACAATCAACTAGGAAATATTAACCAAAACATAAATAATATCCGGTTGGATTTGGATCAATATTAGACTGAAATTGGGAAGGAAATCAAATCAATACGTGCTGACCAGTCGAAGATCACGTCCCAATATATGGAATTAACAAATGATGTCTGTCAACTCAAAGAATCAAATCAGTTCATGAGTAACCAATACAGTGATCTTACAATGAGAGTCGATGAGTTTTCTGCTCAGTCTAATACTCAGTATGAGAGCGCAGTCACAGTTTTGGAAGCTAAAATTGACTCGTTGGAGCAACAAGCGCGGCAGAGCAATATTGAGATCGTTAATGTTCCGGAACGCCGTGGAGAAAATTTAGTAGATATACTTAACAACTTGGGAAAGCAAATTGGTTGTTCTTTTAAAAAGGAAGATATTGTCGCAATTCATCGCGTCCCTCACGCCTCTCAAAATAATAGGCCGAAGAACATAATTGTGAAATTTTGTTCTAGAATTCTGAGAGACAATGTTATAAGTACTTACAGATTAAAGAAAGGATTGACTTCTGAACAACTTGGCATATCTGGAACTCCACACATGGTCTATGTTAATGAACATCTCACGCTTCAAAACAAACAGCTTTTTCGTAGTGCTCGGGACGAAGCCAAGAAAAGAGGCTATAAATATGTGTGGACAAAACATGCCACAATTCTCGTGCGACAATCTGAAAATTCGGCGGTATTGGCTATCCGGTCACTTAAAGATATTGATAAAATGGAAAAGAAAACTAATTTTGCTAGTAACAATCAGCAACCGTAATGTTATATATTCTGTTGTTATTTATTTTTTCGATTATGTTATTTTCTTTTTATGTTTAACTATAGCTGTATGTTTTTCAGAAAATTGGGAGAATCTTTCGTTATTTTTTTATATAACTGTTATGCTCATAATTAATATATATTATGAAATAAGACCATACAATCGATACTCGTGCACGTTCCTAAATCTATATTCAACATTAATACCTTTTAACATTAAATATATTCCCAATGGATAATAATTTATCAGTGTATTGTCAGAACTGTAGAGGTATGCGAACAAAGCTACAAACAATATATTTTAATATACTTTCTAATTCTTATGATATTATTATTTTAACGGAAACTTGGCTCAATTCGAACGTACAGGATTCCGAATTCATTGACACCAGATACTCCGTATTCAGGTGTGATAGAAACCTTATCGCCACCGGTAAAAAAGATGGCGGAGGTGTACTAGTGGCGGTTATGAAGTACCTATCTCAAACCACAAGATGTGTCTATACTAACGCAACTATCTATCTCGAAGTACTTAGAACTAGTTTTTGTTCAGTTGACTACTAATGTTTTGACAGATAGATACTTAATTGGAGCTGTTTATATACCGGATAAGTCCCCCTTAGCTATATACAACCTATATTTTGAAATTGTAAATGAGACGATTAGAGACAACAGTTGCACTCAATTACTGTTAGCTGGTGATTATAATATACCCGAAGCAAATTGGGAACTGCATACTGACACCAATAACCTAGTATGTACAGGCGCATCCTCTATTTGTGATAGTTTAAGAAATTTTCTAGTAATCCATGAGGCAACGCAGTTAAACTCATTTCATAATGCAAACAGAAGAATACTGGACTTGTGTATCACAGACATTAAAGGTTGTTCTATATATCAACCTCAAAGCCCCATTTCTATACCAATCGATGCCCACCATCCACCCTTTTACATATTTATCCCCTTTAATGGAAAAACTACTCCAATGAATCGCCGTATATTAGTTAAGCATAATTTTTTTAAAGCTAATTATAATCTCATAAATAAGGATATACAGGATATTGATTGGAATGCTCTATTAAACCATGTTTCTGCAGAAGATTCGGTCAGTATATTTTATGAGCGGATATATGGCATCATAAAATCTCACATTCCTTTGACTATGTCCAGATCTTCTCAATATCCAATATGGTTCAGTCCCTCGCTTATACATATATATAAAAATAAGAAAAAAGCTTGGATAAAATGGAAGACTTATAAAAATAATAGCGATTATGAAATATTCTCTTTATATCGTGCCAGGTTTAATTCGGAAGTTGCAAAATGTTATCAAAAATATACAAATAATGTAGAGGCTTCCATAATAAAAAAAATCAAGTTCTTTTGGACATATATGTCAAACAAACGAGGTAAAAATGGTATACCATCACAAATGTCTTATAATGATCAAATTACAAGTGACCCTGAAATGATATGTAACTTTTTTTCTTCATTTTTTAAATCAGTTTACGCAAAATCCTCATTAACACCTGATTGGTCACCACAGGATATTTAGATTATTATGGACCCGTCTAAGGGCCCAGGACCAGATGCCCTACCAGCCTCCTTCCTCAAGCAGGTTGCTGAATCAGTTAGTAAACCTCTTTATATAATTTTTAATAAATGTATTTCCGAAGGCTACTTCCCGGATATATGGAAACAAGCTAACATTGTTCCTATTTATAAAAACGGTTCTAAGTATGACATATCAAACTACAGGCCAGTATCGATTCTGTGTGCGTTAGTTAAGCTCTTCGAAAGGCTCGTCCATAATGAAATATATCCTGTGATAAACAACTACATCATACCAGAGCAACATGGTTTCGTAAAACAAAGATCCACAGTGACAAATTTAGCAATCTTTTCGAATTTCTTGTTGGAAAATATGGATAGACGTTATCAGGTAGACACGGTTTACACCGATTTTCAAAAAGCATTTGACACTGTGGATCACGAAATTCTTCTGAATAAGATTGCATATAATGGAATAAGAGGCAATCTTTTGCGGTGGTTTTGTTCGTATATTTCTAACAGGAGTCAGGCTGTCGTTATAAATGGATACAGCTCTGAATATGTAAAGGTGACATCGATTGCTTTATAAGCAATATTCACTAATTTAATTTATTGATATAAACAAAAAAATTCACTTTTTTATTTACCTACTTTTGTATTGTATTTATAGTACCTACAAGTGTTTAGTAGATTCTAAGAAAGAGCGGGGCTCTCCTAATACAGGTTTTTTAAACTTAAAAGGAGAGTCCCGACCCCTGTAAAAATGCACTAACTTGTATTGTAAATAAAGAATTTTTGATTTGATTTGATTTGATGTTCGTCCAGTTGTTCGATTGTGTCCTCTACCAAAACAATAACTTTATATTATTACCGCATTTATTATTATATTTTATGTAATTTCTGCTTTACGGTCTTATACGTTTAATTAATAATCGCTTATTACCGATAGGTTTCCGCGCGCATTGAGCGCTATCTACTCATATCTGACCTTAAGTATGTTTGTTAATGGTGACCCATTAAGGGCGGGTGGAAATGGTTGCGCTAGATATCGCAAAATTCTAAATTATACCATCAATTCCATGTCCACCTTCCGACCTCCTTTTTTCCTACCCATAAACCGCTCACGATGTCAAGATTGACGGCAGCCTTCAGTTCCTGAAAAATATTGTGAAGATCCCGCACGTTCTTATATAATATCCGCGTTGTGAACATTTTTAACTCGCAATAAAGCTCCGCGCCGCGTTTGTGTTATATTACCGCGATGTGTTAACAATAAACATTAACAATAATAAAAAGACAAGAAAGTGATCGCCCTCCGCGCCGCGTCAGGTCGTCGTGTGTGCAGTGCTGATTCGCTGTAAGGCGAAAGGACTGAAGGAATACCAGTAAGTACGAGCCCTCCTAGCCTTTCACCCTTTTCACGTCGACTAAACATACAGTCCATTTTCGAATTCCCCTTTTGTCACCCGCATCCTATTTAGCGCGATCAGCTTTTATTTTTTTCTTTGATTTAAGCTCGTACTGTACTTTCACCGTTTTGGTGGTGGGTCGTTTATTTGGGCACACTCTTTTACTCCATTCAAATTAGAAGGGGCAACACAAAAAGTTGAATCGATAGTCATACGTCGTTTCCGAACAAGCTGGCTATTAACGCAACGGGTTGACGTCAGCATTTCAATTGAATAATGTCGAAGAGATTGTTTTCTTTTAGAAATAACTTGTATTATTTTTGAAACGTTTTCTTTGAGTTTTTCGGGTTTTATGATGATCACTTGAATCATCACTCCTTTGATCATCTTCAGACGGTTCGTAGTTTTTATCTTTGACCGTATGGTCAGAATCATAATGAACATAATTGGATTTTGTGGCCGATAGCATAAAATCCTGTGCAGGACTATCTATTGCCATCGATTCTTCACATAAAATGTTGTTGTCATTTCGGGTATGGAAACATTTGATCCATTAATGTATTAATAATATCACTTATTACATTATAATAATTAAAATAAAAATATCTTTATTTCAGACCGTTAGTCCATAAAATCATTACAAATTCATTATAAACTAATACATATTATGTCAAATCAATCAAATATAATAAATATAATATAATAATGTGAAGTAGCTGTGGTCTGTGTTTCGCAAAAAGTTTGGAAAACTTCGGAAGTCGTAGAGTAATCTCTAGCGTAGATACTATTAACAAACGTGAAATTGTTAATTTTATGTCATTTGTGCATCGATCATACTTGTTCGTAAAGGGGTTTGTTTGTACTGATTCAGAGTTTGTGCGAACAATGAGGCGGGAACGACAATAATATTATTCCGTTTTCTTTGCAGAAGTCTAAAGAATTGATGTGTATATGAGATGAGTGGTTGTCAAGCACCAGTAATATTCTATGAGGAGCAGAGGCGTTCGTGTATTTTTGAAAATGTTTTAGAAAAATAAGAAATGTCTCTTCCACCCCGATGGATTGCCTTTTTTTACGTGGGGAAATCCTCATGGATACCCGCACCGCTACGGGGGTAGCAGTGCGGGTTATGTCGGACTCTTACCGACTAAAACCCCACGGTGGTGGTGTGTAAACGGCCCGCAGACTCAGAACCGGGTGGCGTGTCGGGTCACTACGACACGCCATCCTCCGCGAGGGCGATAAATCGCACTGCGCAGGCAGCAGTTTCCCCATTTCCGCTGCCCGCGCTACCTTGCTACGGGGGCATCAGGCCGACCTGTTAGGCACGGGCCTCCTCCTGCGTCGCGGGTCAGCGAGGGGATCGCTCTCCCTGGCCCGCTCCGCTGCCTCCTTCTGCTATTAATGAGTAGGTTAATTATAGCTTTTTAGTAAATACAACTGACTTCAAATGGTATTATTTCAAGCTCCCTGTCACCAAAAGCAAAACCGTGACCACCAACAATGCCAAGCAACCGTTCTTCCAGAGCTGTTAAATGGATTTCCTCCACGGCACCACCATTAATGCAGCCATTGCCTTCACTATTTAAAGTATTAGCAATTTCCTGCCAAGCTGCTCGCGCGTACTGTCCCTGGCATGAGCAGTACGGGCATGTCCAGTGGCGAGAAACTTGTTTTTCTCCAACATATCAACTAGTTTTTCCAGTTGCCATTGGCTTGGCATCATGGCACGCGACATGGTTGGATCGGTAGGTTCACATTTCACTTCATAAACACTCACGACTGGCGAATCTCGGTAATAGGACTAATAATGAGCACGACAAAACAAAAATCAATTTCACGATTTTTCTTTCCCCACCGAATCCGCAGTCTTTTGACAACTTCTTTAATTCTGCGACGTACTCCGCAATAGACTCGCCGGTTTTCTGTTTGCGCTGCCTGAAATCGTTCTGCCAACACGCTCGGCCTAGGTTGCACATGTTTCCTCTTAATATCAACAAGGTTATTAAAAGATTTTACGGATGGTTTCGCTTCGGCCGTCTATAGAACCGGAGTTTCGGAACTGGTTCCGATCGAGGCTTTTTATTTCCTTGTATGGAACTGGTTCCGATCAAGGGTTTTTATTTACCTGTATGGAACTGGTTCCGATCGAGGCTTATTATTTACTTTTACGTAACCAGTGGACCTAGTTCACCCAAAACTCTTAACACGTCTGTTTATGGTAGAAAACTCTTTCTTAATAATTGTTAGATGAATAAATCAAAACATCATCCGTCAAATGATCTAGCAACATTCGTCATTCCGACATTCAGTGTCGTCCAGTATCGTTCGGTGTCGTTCGCTGTCGTCGGAGGGGGAATATAAGAAGACAGAGCGAGAGTGAAGTTTCACTTCTTCCGCGTGGAGGGACTCCACGCACATTTTCTTTTTTTTATATATATTCTTCTCTCTCTCTCTATTCCTGTCCCCATCTATGCACGTAACTTTGTTACGGACTTCCGTTGTTTTTGAGAATACGATGACACCCTATTTAACCCACTTAAGGATAAAATTTCCAAAAATCACGTCACTCATGGTATCCACCTTTATATTTAAATATAAGATATAGATAAGAAGATTTGATTTCCTGGTTAATAACTTGGTAAGACTAAATGTTAAAACAGAAATAAATGTTCATGTTTACTTTATAGTTGTATGATTATTTCTAATATACAATGGGGTTAAGTACCTACCTAGTTATTGGTTAAATCCGTTTTATAGTTTTTCCGCGAAACAAACATAAACATCCATCTATCCAAACTTTAACGTTTATTATATTAGTAGGAGTAGGCTTATTTATACCTTCTGTTATAGACCTGTCTGTGTCTCTACTTCAGTTATGATCACGGCTGATGGAATTAGGAGTGGGTAATATCGCTATTTATGAATATCAAATCGAAACTATATATCGATATTTGATATCGGATATCGAAACACTATATTTTGTGAAACTATATATTGATAGATACTGATAGATTCTATATCTTTGTGATATCAAAGAAAATCGTCATACCTAATAAGATTTTAGTTGTATTGACTAGTGAGATAGTATGAAATCAATAAACCGCCCTTCTTACTTTTACCAGGCTTAGAACTGGCTGCATTATGATCGTTTTGTAACAAATTATTTTAAGACATACCTACTTAGCATGATTTATTGAAGTAAGTACTATTTATAAATATTAGATACCTGTACATACTTAAATTGAAGTAGTCGTTAAATACCTATAATTTTATACTATTAACAAAATTAGCATATAGTACATACTATGTATGTAATGTAAACAATACATAATATTAATACCCAAATTCTATTTTCGCACTCTAGATCATGACCAAAGTTCAAAATATCTTTGCATAATGTATCCCTATTTACTTTAAAGTCGAAAGTTGAAATTTTACCTAACAATTTAACTAAAGTACAAAAAAAACTATTTCAATAATCATAATCTTTACGCGTTGGGCATTAAGGTTTGGAATCGTAGTACTACTTAGTAACCGTCCGATGATATAGCTGTTTCAGTTTACTCGCGCACTCACTCACACTCATCGGTATCGGTATCGTGTTCGTATCCAATGATATTTTGCTATATCATTGTTCGTGTCTATTCGGATCGATTCGTTGCGCGATTCGTTCGATATTTGACAATATAGTGTTTCGTCAAATATATAGTTTTAGCCCAAGTCGATATCGGATTTACGATATTGAAACGATATATAGTTTCAATAACTATATACGTTTTGTATCGCCCACTCCTAGATGGAATACGATAATTACTTGATCGGAACCAGTTCCATACAAGTAAATAAAAAGCCTCGATCGGAACCAGTTCCATACAAGGAAATAAAAAGCCTCGATCGGAACCAGTTCCGAAACTCCGGTTCTGTAGACGGCCGAAGCGGATGGTTTATTAGGCGTACACAAATATACCATCAACTCGTACGCTTCACTACCGATGACTGAGATTAAGGTGGCTACTTGCATTGCAGATTTCACGTCATTTACAATGAAATATTGTACGAGACGGTCAATATAAAGATTCCAATTATCTTTTTGAAGATTTTGATCTTCAAAAGGCTCAACTTTTCCAATCGACATCTTTGACAGCGTCAAGCTAACAATTTCTGTCTTGGTCGCCATTTGACCAAGGTAGCCTAATCTGGCAGCTGGTAAATATATCTATTTCTTCGGCACGGCCTACAACAAAAACAGCTTGGTGGACAGTGACCTATAAAATGTCATTAGATTCGTCTTAGATGTGGGTGTGACATAGGTGTGGGTGTGTGTATATATATTTTCCAAACAACTTCATATGGCGGCCGCCTGCCATTTGTATTTTTTTTTTTACTTCTAAAAACATCAATATGGGCAATGATAGTAAAATATCATTGAATATGGGTATCAAATTAAAGGTCTTAATGAGACGAGTTTAAATATATACAGGGTGTCCCAGAAATGGGGTATCAAGCCGGTAATGACGCAATGTGTAATAGGCATGATGACTAATTTTGAAAAAATACTCTATAATGTACTTACGGGTCTACTATTGCCGAAAATAATCATATTTTTGTATTAAATTTACAATTAATAACAATATTTTCAATTTTTAAAATAGAGTTTGAATTTCGTTCCAAAACGATGGCCGGTGCATGGCGCCATGTTGTGACGTCACTACGGCGGTGTAAATAAACATCTGTCTTGGTATAAAAGTTAAAAGTAAATCATTGTATGAAAGAAAAAGTTGAGATGACAGTTTGACAGTTGTTTATTTACACAGGATTGACGTCATTAATTCTGATCAGCGTTTATTACAAAATGGCGATTAGCTGTATTTAAGTAATTAATTTGCTTAAATATCACGAAAATCTCTCTATTATTATGAAAATGAGATGCATTTTTGGTATTAGTGCAATCTGTTCTACTATTTAAAACCACAGATTTATTGGTATTGTGTTACAGTCATCATGCCTATTCACAAGCAATCAATTCTATACTTATAATAAAACTGTAACAGGTCCAATTCTGTACATTGAAGATATTTAGAAAATTATATTTGGAGGGCATTCTATAACCGATACTGAGGCCGAAAATGTATTTTTTATTTATTTTTGTCTGTCTGTCTGTCTGTATCACGGCTGCGCATCACGCCGAAACAACTGAATGGATTCAAATAAAACTTGGCATGATTTGAGATCTTACTACGAGGTAGGACATAGGATACTTTTTATCCCGTAATCTAGCACGGTTCTTTTGGGAGAGGGGATTAAAATCAAAATGGGTACTTGGTTATACGCTTGGTCCGATTTCATCATTTTTTCTTTATAATATAATAAATATTAGTAAGGGAACACTCATAGAGAGTTGTTATCAAGGTTTTGTAATCGATCAGGTTAAGCAACGTTAGGTAAGGTCAATAATTAGATGGGTGACCGTTTAACGCCATTTGAACTAAACGGGTCCGTGCTTCGGAGAGCAAGTAAAAAGTGGGTCCCAGTTTTTAACCGACTATAAAAAAGGAGGTTATGTATTCGATGCGAATGTCTGTTATTAAAAGTTTAGTTAACGTAAAAATAGCGCATGCGGAGCAGCGTGGGTCAGCTAGTTACTAATATTATTGAAAAAACGTTAGAAGAAAAAAAAGCTTGCTCTACAGTTTTCCTAGATGTAGCCCAAGCATTCGATAAGGTGTGGCATCAAGGTCTCATATATAAATTAAGAAAGATGTTACTAAAGAATTTCTCCGATATCTTGGAGTCTTACATATCAGAAATAATGTTCAGAGTAAGACAGGAAGAAGATTCTTATTCTGATCTTAAGCACATCAAAGCTGGAGTACCACAAGGAAGTGTGTTAGGTCCGGTCCTGTACTTACTATACACCTGTGATATTCCAACGCTAGAAAACAACACCATTGCAACCTTTGCTGATGACACGGCCATGATGGCCACAGGTGTTACACACGCGGAAGCAGTGAAAAATGTTCAAATTGCCGTAAATACCATATGTAACTGGACAAAAAAGTGGCAAATAAAACTCAATGAATCCAAGTCAGTTCATATTGATTTCACCAATAAAAAATCAATCTACCATCCGGTATACATAAACAATCGTGTTATACCCTATGAGAATACCGCCAAATACCTTGGCATGACACTCGATACATAGCTTCGCTGGAAGGCTCATGTCAAAAAGAAACGCGAAGAGTTAGGCCTTCGCTACAAGAAAATGCACTGGCTTCTCGGTAAACACTCCGTGCTGTCAGTGCAAAAACAAAATACTGCTGTACAAACAAGTCCTAATGCCAGTATGGACTTATGGTATACAGCTGTGGGGCTGTACCAAACAAAGCAATGTAAACACAATACAATGGTTCCAGAATAAAGTACTCGGAGGAATTGTAAATGCGCCCTGGTACATAAGAACAAACGACCTCCATCGGGACCTCAAATTGGACTTCGTAGCCAAAGTTATCAAGGACTACGCTGAAGCTCATGAGCGTCGGCTTCATCATCATGTGAATGTCGAGGCTATCCAGCTCCTCGACAACACGGACATAGTGAGAAGACTGAAAAGAACAAAACCTTTTGAGTTAGTTTAAGTGTTAAATTAGTGCAGTATAGTGCAGTGTAGAACACAATAACAAAGTGTCTTCGCCTTAATAGAGACAATAAGAAAGGTGCCATTGGACACATTCTTAATCTAATATAATTTATTCGTTTAGGTTAAAGTAAAATTGCTAATTAGCCATTAAGCTAGGTTGTAATTTATATGGTGTTACCACAAGGGAACATCATTAAAAAAAAAAAGTCTTTTCCAATTTTTCATGGATATTTTTTATGTTTTCAAACAAAATGTTCTTCTCACCGTCTGATGTTTCGCTTAATTTGTTCTCATTCTTTGTGAATTGCGTTCGAAGCGCAGATCTCAGCCTTATTAATTGTTCTTCCATCTCTGAACGGTCGCCAGATGTTAGAAATGTTTTGTATTTTCTTTTATTTCTATAGTAATTTGCAGGTTTATAGAAGACTCGCTTTTGGGCTGGATCCGAATAAAAACGATGCGGCACTTATTTTTCACCATTTTTTTTTACACGAATCAACCATTGATCGATACATTTTGACAAGAAGTGTAGTGTTGCTATTATATAAAAACTAGGTATAAAAACCATAAAGAACGTTCTATATTCATTCGTCATCACTGACACTGACCCACAATTGGTAAGACTTCACCACTAAATGTCGATAATTTGTGTGTGCTTCTAAGAATATTATGTAAAGGCAAATTAAATTTTTTGTATGTACTGAATGATAGGACGCTAGTGTCTGTTCCTGTGTCTAGAAGAAATTTTGTACTATGGTTATTGATACTAATATCTACTGTATAAGGATTACTAGTGACATCATTTATATTTGAAAGAAATAAAGAACTTAATAAATAAGTATCGTCGAGAACACATTCATTTACTTCCGCATGTATATTATTCATATTTTTATTACCGTGACGGTAATAATTTGATTTTCTTGCCGCAGTTCCTGCAGGTGACTCCTAGTGCTGGACAGCGAACTCGGTGAACTTGACCACACATGCTGCATGTTCTGGTGTCTCGGTCACTGGATCTTGGACTTCTATTATGAGAATGACTTGTATTTGTATATTTCCTGGCAGGACTTCTGGCTGGACGGGACTGGATACGACTAACTGGCGTTTGCTGCGATATAGCTTGTGTTTGAGTCTTAGTATTGCGGATTATTTTAGCGAGGGAGACTGCTTCTTCAAAGGTCTTCGGCCTTTCTTTATATTAAATAAGATTATAGTAAATAAGACGACGGGATATTGTGTTCGACATTTATTGTAGGCAAACATGACAGACATTGACGCATAGACAAATAGTGAGGACGAGACATAGACAATGGATGGAACATAAAGGACGGTATACATGACAGTGTACAGTCATTTAGTGGACTGTATTCTTCCTCTACGTTAGCTAGATTGACTTCTAGCTCCTTGTCTATAAGTTGCATCCTAATTTCCGCCTTTTGCTTTTCAGCATCCAGAATCAGCTTCCTTTTGTGTGCCTCAAACGATGTCGATGATTTTCTGCATAGCGACGAGGCTACGGATGGCGCCCTTGGTGGCGTCATGCGGCCACGCGACTGCAGATTCCCATTATCGTTCGACATTATTGCCTCTTGTTCGATGTTAGGCGTTTCTTGACTGACCTGAATTGTTTCCATTGTTGTCACTCGCGACGACTGGTACTTCGTGTATTTACCACGCTAGGCGGTGAACGGAACATCACGATCCGCTCGTAATGGACCAAATGTGGCCTACGGTGGCTGGTCGCCTGAGAGCACGGTAAATCAAAGACAGGCAAATGCTTCTTATTGTGTATATTAAATAATTAAAATTATAAAATTTAAAGACATTAGGTGCTATATTAAAGGTTAGTTTTTACAAAAGTGACATGTATTGTTCCATATGTGAATGTACTTATCTTCCAACGGCCAGTTTTTAGAAACTGACCATACGACCACTTTGGTCGCCAACAAGTAAGTTGCGTAATATTTCTCTCATATTACGTAAGGATAAAGCAAACGATTTCATGAGTGGAGACCGCGAGTCGACAAACGTAGCGTGAGACGTCCGCAAGCGAGATGGAGTGACGATATACGTAAAGTGGCGCACAGAAATTGGATGAAGAAAGCCGAGGATCGTAGTCAGTGGCTTGATATTGGAGAGGCCTATGTCCAGCAGTGGACGACTGTAGGCTGATGATGATGATGAGGTAAGGATACTTCCCCTCTCTGGTCGCACTGCCGCTGCTGAAGACGTGGAGTCCTATCCAGTTGTGTTGGACGGCAAGCATCGGATCTCCAGATTGATGATTCACTTTTATCATGTCAGGTTAGCGCATGGAAACAACGAGTTGGTGTTGGTGGTTAATTTTTATTTATTTATTTATTCTGTACACACTAGAGACATAGAGAGTTTTACAATAGAATAAAAAACATATACAATAGAATAAATAACGTACAATGGCGTGCTTAACCCAATATGGGTTTTCTCCCAGCAGGCCACTAAGGAGAAAAAAAAAGAAAAGAAACAAAATGGAAACAAGTGCACTATAAAAAAAGAAAAATACGTACTTACATATAATAATAACACATAGATACAATAATATATAATAAAATAAATAAACTATTACTAACCTAAACATATATATATATACACACATCAAAAGTGTCTAGGGATCAACATATATTTTTGCAATAACTTTTCTCCTGATTGATATTAATTAAAATTTTCTTTAAGGATTCATCAAATAAAGTGTTTTCGTTTGTCACAGTAACGATAAACCAAGTCACCTTTGCATTAATAAAGAAATTTGCCATTTTCCTATTAAAGGGATTTTTGACATTTGAACCACTAACACAAAAGTTCGAAAAAAAGACTGAAATAACAGTTTTCTTTAAAATTTTATTGGGTAACTTAAACAATTAATAATCCGTGTTTCTACCGCGAACACTAACAACACAAGAACATCGGTTTGGCATACTCAAAATGAGTTCATCCAAATCACGCTGTGGAATGGCCGCCCATGTTCGTTGCAACAACAAAAAAAGGTCTTCTTGCGACTGGATACCCTCCATATTCGGCAGAGCTCTTCTCTGTAGCATATCCCATGCATGCTCAATCGGGTTCAAGTCTGGCGACTGAGCAGGCCAGGGCAGGACATTGATGTTAGCTGCGGCGAGAGTCTGTCTTACAACTCTTGCGGTGTGCGGTCGTGCATTATCATGCATTAACTGAAATAAGGGACCGATTTGCACTTGTAGAGGAACGATGACGTCTGATACAATCGTCTCAGCATAAATTTGAGCGTTGAGGTTGCCTCTGATCCAAATCAACTCAGTTCTTCCGCCGATCCAAATACCCGCCCATACCATGATGGTTCCACCACTATAAGGATGGACTTCCTGGCAGGATTTTAATCGCTGTTGGCGTCCAGGGGTTCTCCAGTGTCGTATACGTCTTGTATCCGGTCTCATACCAAAACGAGACTCATCAGAAAAGCACACGAAACGCCATTGTTCTTCTGCCCAATTTCTGTGTTCAAGAGCCCATTGATATCGAATCCTACGATTGTGCATTGCTATAGGTGGTACCCGTAGCGGTCTTCGGGAATGAAGGTTCACTTCATGCAAGCGGTTTCTGACTGTTTGGTCGCTAATTAAGTTCCCTGAAGAGTGATGAAGCCTCACGGCTAACATCATGGCAGTTATTGTTGGAGCTCTTCGAGTTAAGATTTGAATATATCGGTCTTGTCTCCGTGTGGTGCAGCGATACCGTCCTCCATGGCGCTCAGCCACGGTACCAGTGCTTCGGTAACGTGTCCAAAGTCGACTGATAACACTCTGACTTGTATTCAGAGCTAAAGCCACAGTACGTTGCCGGGAACCAGCTTCTATCATTCCCACGGCTCTGAGCATTTCTTCCCTGCTTAAATGACGTCGCCGCTCCATAATAACGTTGGTTTTAATCAGTAGTAGGGAAACAGTAGCACTAATAATGTCTTCAATGCGTTGTATGTTTTTATAGGGAAAATATTGACAGCTGATTTTCATCTTTTACTCGAATTTGATTCACAGTTCCTGATTCAAATTATGAAATGCACCAAAAAGGATCCATATAAATTTATAAAATCATAAATTTATTACAAAGCCACATCTCAATCTCAAGAAATCCGCTTAAAAATGCTTGATCCCTAGACACTTTTGATGTGTGTATATGAATATATTAAATTGATATAAATATTATCTACAAAGAATACATAATAAATTAAATCTATAAGGAGAGGAAATGCTGTTTTACATTTTTTTTTAAAACGTCTAAATTACCGCTAGCACGTAAGGAATGTGGAAGAGAATTCCATAGCCGTACTGCTTGTATGGTAAAAGAACCGTCATAGCGACTAGAAGAGTGAGAAGGAACTTCAAGAATAAGAGATACAGTGGAACGACAAGGTTTGTCACGTACAAGAAAGGAAAAACGCTCACGAAGATAAAAAGGAGATTTAGGATTGTTAAGTATAGAATATAGAAAAGAAAGAATATGCCAGTCTCGCCGTTGACGGATCGGCAGCCACCCTAGTTGAGCCCGAAACTCCGATACATGATCATATTTCCGTAGACCAAAAATAAAACGAATACACAAATTTTGCAATAGCTCCAGTTTATTAAGAAGCTCCTCAGTTGCATCTAGAACACATACATCTGCATAATCCAAAAGAGGTAGAAGTAAAGATTGAGCAAGAGTGATTTTTATCTGACACGGAAGAAATTTTTGAAGGCGTTTGAGAGACTGATAAGAGTAAAAGATCTTTCTGCTTATCTCACCAACATGAGATTCCCAAGAAAGATTAGAATCAAACATAACTCCTAGGTTTTTAACTTTATTCGTGTATGCAATTGGTACGAAATCAAAAACTAAAATAGGGAGTGAATTAATGTGTACCAGATTCATCATGTATCTACCACCAATAATGATAGCCTGAGATTTAGAAGGGTTCACTAGCAAGCTAAACGATTTTGCCCACTTGCTTATGCTATCTAAATCTTTATTAAGAGCAAATACCGCATCCCCAAGATCATCAATAATGGCATGACGATAAAGCTGCAAGTCATCTGCGTAGAGATGATAGTTAGAAGATAAAACGCTCGTGATAGCATTGATAAAAACGGAAACGAGAAGAGGAGAGAGTACGCCACCCTGTGGAACACCCGCCTCAAGTTCACGCCACTCAGATGATGTCTCCTCAAAGCGGACAGATTAGGTGCGCCCACGAAGATATGACTCAAACCACTTGGTAGCTGAAGAAGCAACATTGAGAGAGGAAAGTATGCCTAAAAGGATGTCAAAATCAACAGAATTAAAAGCACTACTAAAATCCAATAGTGCCAGAATAGTCAGCTGTTTCTTTTCCATGGCCAAGCGTATGTCATCACTTATTTTTACTAACGCGGATACAGTGCTGTGGCCAGATCGAAAACCAGATTGATAAGGACTTAAAAGGCAATTAGATGCAAAATAGTGTGCCATTTGTTTGTGGACAATACCTTCCAGGACTTTGGATAGAATAGGAAGTCTAGAAATAGGACGAAAATGTGTAACAGAAGAAGGCTTTGGTGTTTTTGGTAAAGGAATGACGAAAGCTTTCTTCCATGCAGACGGGAAGAACAGGATTCAATTGAAAAGTTTAAGATGTGAGTGATTATTGGAAGTATTACGTCAAGGATAGGTAACAACATTTTTAACTGAATACCATCCTCACCAACGGCCTTCGTGGTGATGGATTTGATATAATTTCTAACTTGCCCCTCAGTAACCAAGCTTAAAGAGAAAGGAGAACATGGTGGCAAAGAAAGCTGAGAGAGATAATATAAAGTGGACAATTTAGCTTGTTGTTCAAGACTAACAGGTGGCTTCGAAAAATGTGTATTAATCACATCAAGATCTAAAGTTGGAGCATTATCAAAAGAAGCTTTCCCAATATAAAGAGATCTCAAAAACTGCCATGTCTGTGCAGTATTAAGGTTCTCTATTGAATCATGAATATGACGCCTCTTGGCATCTCTACACAGACGATTACAGCGGTTACGGAGTTTCTTATATAGAATAAAATTTTCTTCACATGGATCTCTTCTATAGGCACGTTTAGCTTTATCGCGTTTGCGAATAAATTTTTTAATAGTATCGTTTAACCATGGCGCAGGAAGATGGTTGACCCTAACCCGTCTTATAGGTGCATGTGAGTTATACAAATGTTTCAAATCATCATTGAAAATGAACACTTTACTGTCCAGATTATCATTTGAATAAAGCGGAAGCCATTCAATATTCTTAGCATCAGTCATCAAACGCTCCCAATCAATATTTTTGAAGCTTCGAAGTGATATAAATTTAGGCTTGCAACGAGGAGGTCGAACTTTGTAAGAAAGGAATAATAAATCATGGTAGGAAAAAGAAGCAGAGAGTTGACCATGAATAGCTACTCTATCAATATCTGATACAAGGATGAGATCTAAAAGAGAAGGGGTAAAATGAGGAGCATGATGCGTAGCATTCAATGGTAAAATGTGCATGTTGACAGAAAAAACGAGAGAATTGAGCTTACGACTGCGTAAATCATTTCTGAGTAAGCAAGTATTAAAATCGCCTAATATAACCACATTAGAGTAAAGAGACGCCAAATTTTCTAATTTAGACTCAAAAGAAATAAAGAAGTCTATATGACATGAAGAAGGACTATAATAAACTCCCTAAAAGTAACAGGGAATGCTTGAGATTAACTTCAATAAAGAGGTGCTCAGCAAACTTTGTGTATTGGCTGGATAAACAATTTTATAATCTAAATCCAGGCGAAGATATATCGGTACGCCACCGCCTCCCTTACCTGATCGGTCATTGCGCAGGAGCTTATAACCAGGCAAGAAGTATTGCGACGAGGGAAGAGCAGATTTAAGAAAAGTTTCAGACACAAGGACAGCGTGAATATAATTAGAGTTAAAAGTATCTTCTTTTAACTCTAATTATATTCATCAGGTCAGGCATGTCAGGATAATGAGCATGGATACTTTGGGCATTGATATGTACAATATTAAAAAAGTTAGGGAAAGAAGAAAAAGCGGAGAAAAGTTCATCATGCAGATGAACAGAGTCAACATCACTTAACGCACTAGCAAAGGTTTCATCAGAAGAGCAGGAAAAGAAACTATCGTTTAACTCACACATACACTAATATAAAATAAATATACGTTATTATATAACGGGTGTAAGGGACATCGTACCGAAAAAAAATTTATAAGATGTCAAATAATGTCCGTTACAACATTACAGAAACTATTTATATGGAAAATGAAAAATGACTGAGTTATTAATTTTCGAGCATGTAATGAATATATGCGAAATTATATTTATTTCTCAAATTACATTGCTAATTTTCTAAAATAATAATAGTTAATTGCCTATTAATTAATTGCCTATGTACTGTTTTAGTCATCATCATCAGCCGGAAGACGTCCACTGCTGAACATAGGCCTCCCCCTTAGAACGCCACAATGAACGACAATTGGCTATTTGCATCCACCGGTTACCTGCGACGCGCACAATGTCTTCTGTCCACCTAGTGGGAGGCCTGCCTACGCTGCGTCTTCCGGTTCGTGGTCGCCACTCGAGAACCTTTCTTCCCCAACGGTTATCGGTTCTTCGAGCGATGTGGCCTGCCCATTGCCACTTCAACTTGCAGATTCTGAGAGCTATGTCGGTGAACTTGGTTCTTCGGCGAATCTCCACATTTCGGATTCTGTCGCGCAAAGAAACTCCGAGCATAGCTCTCTCCATGGCTCGTTGTGTGACTCTGAAGATCTCTAAAAGGCCAGCCGTTAGAGACCACGTCTCAGTACCATATGTCATCACTGGCAACACACACTGGTTAAAAACCTTCGTCTTCAGGCACTGCGGTATTTCGGACGAGAAGATATCGCGTAGTTTCCCGAACGCTGCCCATCCGAGTTGGATTCTTCGGGCGACCTCTTTGTCGAAGTTGGACCGACCTAACTGGATAGTTTGTCCTAGGTATACGTAGTGGTCAACAACTTCGAGTGTATCGTTCCCAACAACTACCGGTACGGGTGCAACATGGACATTAGACATGATCTTCGTCTTGTCCATGTTCATTTTAAGACCCACCTGTTGGGAAACGCTACTGAGGTCGCTGAGCATCGTATTGAGGTCCTCCAGCGACTCTGCCATAATGACTATATCATCGGCAAAACGAAGGTGAGTGATGTATTCGCCATTGATGTTGATGCCGAATCCGTACCAGTCCAAGAGTTTCGGAGAAATAACGTCTCCCTGTCTCACACCTCGCTGCAATGGGATTGGTTTCGTGCTCTCGTCCTGTAGTCGGATCGACATGGTGGCGTTGCTGTACAAACACTTCAACACTTCGATGTACCTATAGTCAATGTGGCACCGCTGGAGGTACTGCAATACTGCCCAGGTCTCGATTGAATCGAAGGCTTTTTCGTAGTCCACAAACGCTAGACATAATGGCCGATTATACTCCTCGGTCTTCTGTATAATCTGGCGGAGCGTATGTATGTGGTCTACGGTGCTAAAGCCTTTTCGGAACCCGGCTTGTTCGGGAGGCTGGAAGTCATCAAACCTGCGTTCGAGACGGTTCGTAATGACTCTCGAAAACAGCTTGTACACATGGCTCAGGAGTGAGATGGGTCTATAATTCTTCAGTAAAGAGTTATCACCTTTTTTGAAGAAAAGAACCACCACACTCCTGTGCCATGCTTCTGGCGTAGTACCCTCGAGTAAGACGGAATTAAATAACTTCTGGAGGACTAAAAGTACCGGTTTTCTACCCGCTCTCAGAAGTTCTGTTGTGATTCCGTCTTCACCCGGCGCCTTGTTGTTCTTAAGCTGTTTGAGAGCCATTCTAATCTCGTACAGGCTGATGTCTGGGATGTCTTCAGTGTAATGTCGGGTTAGTTTGGCTCTGGTGTCCTGAGCTGTTCTGGCAATGGGATCCCGTGTTGAGGTGTATAACTGTCCGTAAAATCTCTCAAGCTCTCTCAATATCTCCGGTTTCGATGAGATGACACTGCCGTCATCGATCTTCAGCTTTGTCATTTGGCTACGCCCAATAGACGAATTCTTTACGAACACTTTAGAGCCTCAATTGCGTCCTTAATACATGCTGTATTATAGGAACGCAAGTCGTGTCGCACGGATTTCGAGATTCGTCTATTGAGTTTGGCATAACCCGACATATCAGCTGAAGATTGCAGTCTCATCTCAGTCCGGTTTTCCATTAGCTTAATGGTTGTATTGGAGAGCTTTTGAGGCCTTGTACGGCGTGGGGTCTTAAAGAACTTGGACCCCACTGCGTGGACAGTTTGCACCAACCCATTGTTTATCTCGTCCGCAGTTTCGCATTCGGCGAGGCACTGGAAGCGATTATGCAGTTCGAGTTGAAAGTCTTCGGGGTTTCGGATTTGGGCGGTTCCCGGACGGAGCGTGGACTTCATCAGACGGGACCTCTCAAGCTTGACGTTGATATTCAATGTGCCTCTAACAATGCGGTGATCGCTACCGGTTTTCACCCTGCCGATCACGGAGACATCATCGAATATATGCTTCTTGGTCGTCATGATGAAGTCAATCTCATTTTTGGTTGAACCATCGGGGCTTATCCACGTCCACTTCCTGGATGGTCGCTTCTTGAAGAAGGAGTTCATCGCAAAGAGTCCCTCCTTCTCCATGAAGTCGACCAGCCGCTGGCCCCTTTGGTTCCGCTGCCCGTACCCATATGACCCCACTCTCAACTCATCGCCATTCCGTGTGCCAACCTTCGCGTTGAAGTCCCCCATAACAACGGTGAAGTGTGTTTTGGAGGTATGTATGGCTTCTGCTATCTCTCATACATAGCCTCTACTTCATCGTCAGGGTGTGCCGAGGTCGGAGCGTAAACCTGTATAACCTTCAACGAATACCGACTGGTTATTCTGAGTATAAGGTACGCTACCCTGCTCGACACACTATCGACCTTTACAACGTTGTTAATGAGGGACTTACGGACGAGAAACCCAACACCACCCTGAGTTTTTCGATCTCCTTCCCGGAAGAAGAGCAAGTTTCCGGAATCAAGGGTTATCGTATCCTGTCCCTCTCATCGGATTTCAGATAATCCCAAGATATCCCAACGTAACTTGCTCAATTCTTCCTCCAGCTCGATAATCTTCTCGTCTGTCCTAAGTGTCCGGACATTATGTGTTGCCAGGGCCAAAGTTCGGTGGGGGTGGTAGCGGGGCATCTGCCGGAGATTCTTCGCACCCCCTGCTCGACCGTTACCCCGCCCGCTACCAAGGCGGGGAATAGAGGAGCTGCCGGGGACTGGGGGCCGTAAATAATCATTGTCAATCATTGGGGGGGGGGGGGGGGGTTGCCATAATCCCCACGCTTGGCAGGCGTCTTGGGGATCGCAGTTTTGAAGAGATGGAGACGCTGCTGCCCGTCTTCTGGCTTTCCCTCAATCGCCTCTTACGAAACCCACGGGAAGAGAGGGGGGGATGCAAGTTCTTAGCCGGCATCCCACGGCTCCCATCCCATCCCTCCCCTTTTAGTGCATAAAGAATAAATAAATAAATAATTAAATAAATTTTCCACAAATAAGTAATTTATTGTTTTTAAATTAAAATTATGCTTTATTATTATACCAATAATGATATTATACTAATTTTATTTTTAAAAAGTTGATATTTTTTTTGGAAATTCATGAAAAAGCCGATGAAAAATTTCAACACTAGAGTTCAGAATCATGTACTGGAGCCCTGGTATCGGTTTTCGGTACGATGTCCCTTACACCCTGTATATAAATATACCTAAATATATTCTAAATCTAAATACACACAAACTATTAACTTAAAATAAACCCATTGTACATTCACAGGCAGATTACACAACAAAAAAAAAGCACAGACATTTCTGAACAAACACAAAACTAAAATGTTATTTTAAGTAAACCAAAATTATATATTACAATATTTACGAGTATTACATACGTGACATTGGCTTAGACCAATAAAGTAAACAGGTATTAAAGTGTTTAAAGATAATTTTAAGAGAGTACCATCAAAGAAATGCAAATTAATAGGAATGAAAAATAAAAAATCTATACTTATAATAAAACTGTAACAGGTCCAATTCTGTACATTGAAGATATTTTGAAAATTGTATTTGGAGGGCATTCTATAACCGATAGTGAGGCCAAAATGTATTTTTTTTTATTTTTGTCTGTCTGTCTGTATCTCGGCTGAGCATCACGCCGAAACTACTGGATGGATTGTAACGAAACTTGGCATGATTTGAGATCTTACTACGAGGTAGGACATAGGATACTTTTTATCCCGTAATCTAGCATGGTTCTTTTGGGAGAGGGGATTAAAGACAAAATGGGTACTTGGTTATACGCTTGGTCCGATTTTATCATTTTTTTCTTTATAATTATTATAGCCCTGGGGCAACTATCCCACTTTTACCCTAATTTATACCTAAATTTTTAAATGGGATATTTATAGAGGTATCACTAGCTTTAGAGTTTATACTAACTTGGTTAATAAAAAATGCATTAAAGGAATCCGCAATTTCATTTGCATCTGTTATTAGTCTATCATTTAACTTTATTTGAGTAATTGACTCCCTAGTGGTTTCCCTGTTATTTATTATTTGCCAAGAGGTTTTAGATTTATTTTTCGAGTTACAAATAAGGTAGTTATTTTGGGCTTTTTGAGTTAGTTTAATAATTTGTTTAAATTTCCTCGAATACGTGTTTAATTTATTTTTATTTTCATTTGTTGGTTTTAATCTTCGCTGCCATAGCAGATGCCGTTGTCTTTTGCTGCAAATCCGTATACCTTTTGATTGTGATTCAAAAATTCAAATTTTTTTATTTCAAATAGGCTTAACGCTAGCACTTTTGAACGGTCATTTTTTTTTAAAAGCTACCACCCCTACTAGATAATTTTATTTGGAAAGCATAAATTGTAGAGAAGCAAGAATAAATCTATGAAATCATTATAAGCTATATTGGGATCCTCGGTATTGTAAACGTCTGAAAAGGTTAGACTTTTCAGGTAATTGTTAAATTTTATTAAGTTTTCTTTAGAGATTTCTCGTTTTATTGTTGGCCAAAATTTTATTGGTCTTGTGTTACGAACTTTTACTTGAAACACTTGGGCGGTATGGTCAGATAGGACAAAATCTATTACTTGAGATTTACATTTGTCCTTTGAGTTGTGGGCAAAATTATCTAGGCAAGTATTACTTTTAAGCCTCGTAGGCTGGTTAATTTCTAGTTTAAGATTATAGCTAGAAAGAAAGTATTTAAATTCAGATGTCATTCTGTTAGGTTTTAAAATATCTATATTAAAGTCCCCACACACGACAACTGTTTTGTTATGTTTTCTACATATATATTTTAGGACTGTTTCTAAATGTTCGTAAAATTTGTTAAAATCATAAATTTTTGGAGGTCTATATACACATGCTATAATATTTTTTTGTTCAATAAGCTCAATAGCACAACATTCAATTATATTTGATATAGAGTATTTCATTACATCTGCCAGTTCCTTATATTCAGATCCTTTTTTAATTAAGATGCAGGAACCTCCCCTTTTTTGTTTTTTTCTTGCGTAACATGATGCCAGCTTATAATTAGGGATATTTATCAATACTTCCTGACCCGGTATTATGAAATGCTCGGTTATACATATAATATCTACATTAATATTATTTCTAATAATTCTTGAATATGTACAGTTAGTAAGTCGGACTTATTTAACAGTCCGGCAATATTCTGGTGTAAGATACATATGTTATTACTATTTTGATAGAAAAAACTTAGGATCTTTAGCCGTGCTGTTAATTTTATTATTTATATTGAATTGCAAGCCTGTATCTTTATGTCAGCTAGTACATTATAATATTCAATCCATTTATCATAATAATTTCCATTTATATTTCTTAATTGTCCATGTCATAGTTTAGTACTTAATAATTAATTTTTCAATTTAATTACGATGCAATTCAACAATTATAGAGTTTGTCTACTCAAACTTGAGTGGAAAAGGGCGGCAAATTAAAAAAAAATAGGTAGTGCAACCCTGTTCAAACTAGGAATAATCATATTTGATACTTTAATATTTTTATTATTCTTTAGAAGTCCAAGGTCTCTAATGTGTCGATGAAGGCCACTGGGGTAGTTTAATGGTAATGGGTAAAGTCCCACGTAACCCGGCCTCCACCCCTTCGGAGACCGGGTACCTTTTGAAGGTTTCCTCCCCGACAAAAAAATATGATAGGGCCCTTATGCAAGGGACCCTCCAGGTAGGTATCAATACAGTATAAGACAAGCTGCCAGCAAGCAGCAATGTGTAGACATTGTTTTGTTCCGTCTTGAAGGGCTCTATAGCTGGTATAACCCTCCTTCTAGGGCAGTTGGGCAAAAATTACCGCCTCAAAAGACTTAATAACCCATGTATCGGGTGATGAGCGACAGTTTCTTAGTAAAACATTAATACACTGAGAAGCACTGCAGTGTAGCTGTCTATAGGCATGTATGTCGCGTACCATCAAGCAAACGTCTAACTTGTTTCGTCATGAAGTCGATTAAATAAAAGAAATAAGCTAAATAAAGGTTAAATATTATTTTTTAAGTACTTGATTGCACCGTATACTTATTGTTTATCGTTATTCAAATATATATTTAAAAAAATAGAATAGATCAGTTGTAGGTATAAGTATTTGTTTAATTTATTAATCACAATATCAAATTACAGGATTTTAAACTGGATTATATTATTAACGAGGCACAGTTTTATCATAATATTTTATTTTAATCTTGTCTTCGCAATTTCATAAAACTCCTTTTTCATTTACCATAGAGTGCTTATACTAACGCCTGCAAAAAAAGATTAAATCATACTTTATTATGATTATAATTCCCTTGTATGCCTACACATCCTAACCTTATTAAAATTTGTAATATCTCATTCCATCAAAAGATGACATACCTACTCTATCTCAACATTATGACATACATACTAATAAATGAGTACTAGAAATCCTATAAGGATTCTGCATTTTTCATAAATGTATATCTTTGTCTACAACATAAATTATAAATTGCTAGGTACTCTTTCTTCGTAGCAATGGTTTACTTTGATTACCACTTCATTTTTTGATCAGGATTCTATGCCAATCTCTCTGCACAATGTGCAGTCTTCGAGGTTTCATGTATCTGGTCTGGTTTTAGTGGACAAATCAGCAGGCGTAAAAGGTTGTAAAGGGAACTCGGATACAGTTAGAATACTAACCAGTCATAGAAGCGATTTTAAGGTATTGCTTTATATTAATAGGTCAAGTTGATTCTTGTAAGTCTTTTAATTTATCAGTTAGGACGCGGACTGTCTGCAACATTTTAGGATTAGTAGTACAATACGCTGAAATAAACAAGACGATAACGATGTAGGTGGACAGACGACCGGTGGATGCAAATAGCCAATTTTACTGTCGTTAATTGTGGCGTTCTAAGGGGGAGGGGGACGTCTTTCAGCTGATGATGATAAGTATCAAGAAGAATTCAGTATCGTACCTGAAATTTCCCATACCGATATAAACAACTTTACGTGTTCATGAAGAACAGCATTGGCTTCACTTTTTATTAGATGGTATTTACTTATCATGTCTTATAACATGTTTCTGACACTGCTTTTCATAGTTTCAAGTAATATTTCATTTGAAATCTTAGAGGAGATACCACTGGAGATAGCATGATGCGCTAACCCCTCTCCCAAATTTTGTTCATATGGTCAGGTCATTCTTTATTTGTGTGCGTATCTTTTTGAATGTGTTGCGAGTTTATTATAGTGTGGGTATGCGTGAAATTGTATCTGTGTGTGTTTACTTCGCCTCCCGCACCCCGCAAAAGCGCCACGAAAAATTTGTTCGGCGAATCGACGCGATACTAGCTCCATTCTAATTACTCTGAGTTTGAAATACGCAGAAATATTCACAAACTGATTTAATCTTGAGGTTATGTAAACAACAAATGACAATTATCGCAATGTTGTCAGTTTCTAAAACCGCAAAACTAGTAGTGTCAACAAAAACTAGACAAACTCTATTTACATAATAACAAAATAATAATTTAATAAAGAGAATTAATATAAAATCATTAATTATAAAAACTTCGTGCAAGAACCCCTCATTTGAGGGTGAAGGCCTCCTCCAAATTACTCCAACGGTCTCTATCTTTGGCTTCAGGCATCCATTTCTTTCCTGTAATTTTAGTGATATCTTCTTCCCATCGCATTGTTGGTCTACCAATCCTTCTTGTACCCTTTGGGATTGGGACCATTGGGATTAAACACTTAAAGTCGGTAAACTCCCGAGACAAACTTGCAATTGTCTTATGAGGAGGTTCAGAACTGGCAGCAGTCTTCAAGTCCTCCTCGTACTGGTTCATCCGGGAGCGGAATGTAGAGGACAACTCTTCCATACAGTTAGAAAGTTTTGCGTAAACATCCATAGTTACTGAAGACTGGAATTATGTGTTAGCAGTTGTAGAGAGGAAAATTGATAGGCCTAGTAAATGCACCTGAGTTTACTTATACACTAAAGTAAGTTTAGCATAAAAATAACCAAATATAATATATTTTTAGATAAAATTTAAAAAGGAGCACAATTTTTTCAACTGACTCTTCACCATGACATATTACTTAATTGTGGAAAATTTATTTTATTATTTATACACTAAAACAGTACATAGGCAATTAATTAATAGGCAATTTTTTATTATTATTTTAGATAATTAGCAATGTAATTTGAGAAATAAATATTATTCCGCATATATTCATTACATGCTCGAAAATTAATAAGTTAGTCATTTGTCATTTTCCATATAAATGGAATTAATGAGTTGCGCCAAAAGTCCTACCTAACCTAAGACCAACAGTTAGAGCTGTGTCACAGAAGTGTCAGTGTTGCCGAAATCGTATGGCCAAGCCTATAACACCATCCAATCGGAGACTTACCAGATGTCAGATTAGCCATAGATAAGAATAGTATATACTGAAAAGATTAGCACACACTCATTAAGTGCAACATTGATTTTTTATCTCTAAACATCTAAGTAATCTTGAAGTCAAATACTGGATAATTAGGTGATCAAACGAACTTACCCTAAGTGAAGTTCGATCTTAATTATCCAGTCCTTGACGAAAGATTTAAGGTCCCTCCCTACCCTTAATGTCCCTGTGTTGAATCAATGTTGCAGCTGTATTTCATTTTACTCAATAATAATGAGGTGTCTGCCGTTCTGCTGGGTTAAGAAAGAGACAAGAATATTGTTTTCTCTTTCTAACCTCTTAAAACTTGTGCGACTAGTCCGGAACGTGTATACGTTCCTTGTCGAAAGATAATTAAGATCGAACTTCACTTAGGGTAAGTTCGTTTGATCACCTAATTTTAGTGAAAGCTAAAAACGATTTAAATTTTGAAGGGAGCAAAACAACTTTGGAGAATAATAAAAAGACAGCTTGGCTGCAACTTTCAAAGGTGCGCTGATAATCGAATCAGGCTTATCCAAAGACCAAATATTAAAGCGTGGCGGGAAGATACCTTCGGCGTATACGCGAAAATGATGCGATGGGAGGTGAAAAAAAAACAGTTATATACCTAGGTATATAACTGTTTTTTTTTAGTAGTAGTCTGTAGTTTCATCTAGATGAAACTTGGATACATTCGCATTACACTGTAAACAAATGCTGGCAATCTAGTATGAGTGTGTCCTAAAAAATAATAGTTCTGGACACGGGATTATTGCTCACGCCGGGTGTGAAACTGGTTTCATTGACGCAGCGTTCCTTATGTTTAAGGCTAAAACAAAAACTGGCGACTACCACAATCAAATGAACAGTGAAAATTTCACCAATCGAGGGGTGAAAGCCTATTTGTTTTAAGCGCCATTTTTTTAACTTTACAGGAGAGCGTTTCAAAGATTTGGATTTGGAAAAATATTAATAAAAAGAAAACTATTTGTTATTTTTGCCTGAAAGTATTAAAATCTAGTTTAGTTTTACAATCCTCAAATTCTAGTGATATTCTTAACTTTGTCATGATAACAATTTAGAAAATAAATGTCAGTTAACACAAAATGGCCGCATAATAGAGTCGGGAATAATGGTTTAACCGCCACTTTATTTCGCTGATCGTTGCAAGCAGAAGGCTTTAAGTACTACTTTAATTGTCTTTCGAGTTTGGATAAGTGCTTTAACCAACTATACACTAATTCAATAGAATAAACCTACTTGGCTTAAGAAGCAAAATTAATAATTTCAGGGTCAAATCATAACGGCTTAAGCAACAAATTTAAAACAAAAGCAATTGTTTTAAATCGCATTTGTTTGTATAACTTTATTAAGAATGGCGAATGATACCATGCAATTATTCTCATTTTAAAACTTCAATCTTAGTGGAGATGATGTTTTATTAAAAAAGAACTCTAATGAAATTATTTATTGAAATATTCTCAAACCTCCTTTATAATTATTTAAATAATCAACAACTTAGTATTTTTAAGCAAAAGCTGTAAACAGACTTGACGACGTCCTACCCCATCATTTATAAAGTATTGGTAAGTGTTTGTCCTGTATGAAGAATCTTTATTTCTCTTTCTACTTACTTCCTTCTTAGTTGACATTGTAACTAACCAATCCCGTTTCCGTTCAGCAGACAAACTCCAAAAATGATCAAATAAGTTCTTCCTCTTAACTTCGCTTATCTCTCCGCATTTATGTCCACAGTTTCTACCTGTACATGGATTTGGATGTAATCGTTTTTCACATGAAATTGATCCATCTTTCTTAACATATCCTTTACCTCTTTCCCGAGCAGTTTTTTTTGTTTTCTTTTATTAATTTTCTTTTTCATACGCCATCTTCTCCAATTTTTCCTTCTTGCAATCTTTTTTCTTTTTTGGCTGGTCATCTTCACTTGATGAAGATTCTTCCGCATCTTTCCAGGAAGAGGAATCCCAAACGAAAATCAACATAACTTTTATTAATTTGATGTCCTTTTCGTTTCTTATTTTCAGTTCCTTCTTCTTCATCAGGATAACTTGGGATATCTATATCATCGACAGGATCATCGTTTTCTAAAGATTTTCGTATTAAGTCCATTTCAGTTTCTGGTATCATCATCGTTAAAGTGGGTTGAAGATCTTCACTAGTTTCAAATTTATTTCCTTTTTCCAACGACTTTTTATCGCTTTTGTTATTTGATGGTCTCTTTTCTCTTTCTTTGCTAAGTGATCTTGCTTTTCTTTTTTTGCCTTTCGATTTTTCCTTGCTCTTTTTAGTCTCTGATATTTCCTTTCTGATATTGACGGGCCCGTTGTTCTAGTGGTCAGACACCCTGCCTGTTAACCGATGGGTCGTGGGTTCGATTCCCGCCAAGTGTCTGGGTTTTTTTAATCTATTTAAGTATGTATTTACAAAAAAAGTATATTATTATAAGTATTAGTATCAGTTGTCTGGTTTTCATAGTACAGGCTCTGCCTAGTTTGGGATCGGATGACCGTGTGTGGATTGTCCTAAGATATTATTATTATTATTATTTCTTTCTCGGTCTAACGATATTTTCTCCCTTTCTTTATTCAATGATATTTCTTCTCTTTGTTTTTCTAACATAGCCTCAATTGATATTTCCTCTCTTCCTTTTTTCAGTGATTTTTCTTCTTCTACCAATCTTTTCTCGCTCTCTTCACTTGATGATATTTCCTCTCTTTCTTTTTCTAATGGTATATCTTCAGTTGACTTGTTAGTTTCATCCTGATTTTCACTTTCGTTTTTTTCTGCCGTTCGTGTATAGTCGGATCTAACTAGAGAATGATTTACATCAATATGTTTGCGACCCTTATAAATGGTTATTTTATTTTCATTTATAGGTTCTTCATGAGTTTTAGTTATAATCTTATTTTTTTCTTCTCTTATTGATAAGTCAGCGATATCATTAAAATGATTGTTGTTGGAATGTATACAAAACTCCTTATTCTATTAGGAATAGACATACACAGTGACATGTATTGTCTCTACCCTTTTTGCCGTCATCCGCTACCGCGACAAGACCTTGTATATTATTATCCTGAATAAATCCATCTTTCTTAACTTCCACTGCCTATCTTTTTGCCCATAACCCATCAGGTTATGGGCCCAGGGCATAGTCGCGCTCATATTTAATAATATTTTTGCGATTTTTAGATAGGTGATTTATTGAAAAAAATTCTCAACGTACGGTAAGCAAAATGGCGTACCAACCCGGACCATCTTGTACCAGCATAGAAAAACTTAAAGGTAATGAAAATTATGGTACATGGAAATTTCTCATGAAAATGTTATTGATTCATGAAGAATTGTGGGAAGCCGTTGAGGATGACAAGGATGACAAGGATGAAAAGAAGTCGCAGAAGGCGCTTGCGAAAATATGTTTGTCGGTACAGCCTAATGTATTCCCACATATTAGGAATTCTAAAGGTGCGCGTGAAGCATGGCAGAGTCTTGCCAAGGCTTACGAGGACAAAGGTTTGTGCAGACGGCTAAGTCTTTTGAGGTCGCTGTTTAGTACAAAATTAAGCGACTGTAATCAAATGGAAGACTATTTGGGCAAAATATCCAACCTGGCACAGCAGTTGCATGATATAGGTGCACCAGTAGACGACGAGTTTGTCGCGATTATAATGCTCAGTGGGTTATCGGCTCATTATGATCCGTTGATAATGGCGCTGGAAAATTCAACATTAAAACTAACTACTGATGTTGTAAGTGGTAAGCTTCTTCAGGCGTCAAATCGGCAAAACGGTAACGATGTTATGATTGACAGTACAGCTCTGGTAGTAAGAAAAGGTCCAAAATGCTATAAATGCAAGGAATTAGGTCATTTCTTCAAAGACTGTCCTAAAGGTAAAGCAAGTAAGGCTAACAAGGAGCAGAAGAAAGCGAAGAAGTCCATTATGGCTGTCTCAGCACTCTCTGTGGGCTTTAAGAGCGGTGCTTGGTACGTCGACAGCGGAGCATCTAATCATATGTGTAATAATAAAAGTTTAATGTGCAATTTTAGCGTTGGTGAACCTATTAGTGTCTGTGTGGCTAATGGACAGACTCTTCAAACAGAAGGAAGTGGAAATGTCCAGTTACATTTAAAAGACTGTGTAAGGACTATAGAAAATGTTGTATATATTCCTAGGCTTACAGCTAATCTATTATCGGTAAGCGTATTAGTTAATAGGGGGTATAAGGTTATTTTTGACAAAAATAAATGTAGTGTTAGGGATAAGGATACTATCCTAGCTACTGCTACTCTTTGTGATGGTTTATATCAGCTAGATACTGTGGATAAGCCGTTGCATCGCGAGAGGGCAGTCATGTCACCGCCTGAGCAGGGGCGTGAGTCTGTGCTGACCACGTCGCTTGAATCGCAAGAGCTTTGGCATAAGCGACTAGGCCATCTCAACGCGAGGAGTATGAGTTTACTCAAAGCAGGTATGGTAGACGGTGTCAATTATAACAGTGATCGTTCACAGTTTAGTCCTTGTGTTTCCTGCATCGAGGGTAAACAACCACGATTGCCATTTCCAAAGAAGGCTAGAAGGGCAAAAGCGATACTAGGGCTGGTACATACGGATGTATGTGGTCCTATGCCGTGTGCTTCTTTCAGCGGTTGTAAATACTTTCTTACTTTTATTGACGATTATAGTAGGAAGACGTTTGTGTATGTATTGCAATCGAAAGATCAAGTCTTTGATCACTTCAAACAATTTAACCCTACAAGGCACCCAGTTCCATATGTGGAACACCGACTTTAATCGTTCCTATAGCTATAAAACTATTAGTAGTGGCATCTCTTGACATCTTAATAGAAGCTACTGACATTGAGCCATGTAGTAATATGAAACTTTACCTAAAGATGTCGTTCGTATTTTTATTATAGTGCACTCAGTGTGAAATTTGAATGAAAGTCATACGTTAGTCATTGGTCTGAATTCAAAAATATAAAAATAATAGTTATTGAACAGTTTTGACTCGAAAAAAAATCTGTGTGTTATAACGTAGTGTATATTTGGCAGAGGTAAGTTATTTTTTATATTACAATAGTAAATGTAGTAGTAAATCATATTTTTATGTGTGTTCCACATACGGTACGTTGAGCTTTAGTGTCCGTTTTTACTTAGACATACTTACGATAACTTTCTTAATTAATACTTTAATTTTACTGCAGATAATGTCGCAAAGAAGATTGCGTGATGAAGATATTGTGGGTTTCTTGAATATTCCTTCTGGGAGTGAAGATGAACAAAAATTTTCTGACGCTGAAAGTGATGATGTCATCGAAAAAATTCAGTCCATCCAAAACTTTTTATCCGAGCCTCTTAGCGACGTGGAAACTTCCTTATCTCTGCAGATACAGCAGTGTTCGTCTCCCGTCAACCAGGTTGTTATAAGTAATGAAAAGCGTCAGCCAGAAATATCAGACCCTCAGCCTAGCACATCAGTAATGACTTCAGGGACAACTACAGGTTCCATTACACAATCTCGGGCACCTAGACGATCATCAAGTATGAGTAACGCAATTGGTCATAGATCTAGAATCCCTGGCTCTGTGACTATCACCCAAAGAAAAAAGAGAAGATTTATTTGGAAGAAAAACAATTTTCAACCACCTCCTGTTAGATTTACTGGAAATACAAATTTACAGTCACCGATTACAGACTTTGAAACTTCCTCAATATTTTTATGGTTTTGATGATGAGTTACTTCAGCATCATCATCATCACCAGCCGGAAGATTTCTACTGCTGAACATAGGCCTTCCCCTTCGAATAACACAATGAACGACAGTTTGCTATTTGCATCCACCGGCTACCTGCGACGCGCATAATGTCGTCTGTACACCTAGTGGGAGTAGGAGGTCTACCTACGCTGCGTCTTCCGGTTCATGGTCGCCATTCGAGAACCTTTCTTCCCCAACGGTTATTGATAAACAAAAAGAGAGGTAGACCAAGTTTATCTGATGAAATTAGAAGGCAGAAGCCAAATACATCAATCCTACCTCCTCGTGATGTCAGACGTGATGGGTTTGAGCATTTTCCTGTTTGGGGTGAAAAAAGACAAAGATTCAAATATCCTGGCAATTATCCTGGCCTTGCAAAGGAAACACATTCTTATCTTGCGACAAATGTCGCATAGAACTTTGCCTAAATAAATATAATAATTGTTTTAGATCTTTTCATCAATAAAAAAATAACAAATTTATATAGGTACTTAATGATTTTGTTCATTATAAATTACAATAGGTATATAAAAAAGTTAAATATGTAATAGTTATTTCATTTTGTTTAAAAAAATAAGTCACTAATTGGAAAAAAATCAAATAGGAAACGATTTACAAAACAATTTTATTGTACTAGTTTAATCAAAAAAATGCATAGTTAAGGCTCAGTGTACCGTATGTGGAACAGAAATAAAAAGTTATGTTTTCCGTAAAATATGGTTATATTTTTATTTTTTATTTTTTTCCCGATGTTCTGATCACTAACTACAACCTATATATTTTTTACGCGCACTAAAAAAAAATTGAGCCTTGTAGGGTTAAAGCCATGGTAGAAAATCAAACTAACCTTAGGATTAAAATTGTCAGAAGCGATAATGGTGGGGAATATGTAAATAAAGCTATGCAAAATTACCTAAAAGAATGTGGAATAAAACACCAAACTACAGTTCCATATTGTCCACAGCAGAATGGTGTTGCCGAGCGGGCCAACAGAACTATTGTGGAGAAGGTGAGATGCATGTTGCGAGATGCTCAGCTGGATCAAAAATACTGGGCGGAAGCAGTCAACACTGCTGTATATCTTAAAAATAGATCTCCAACCAAGGCGGTTATCGGTCTCGTTCCTGAAGAGAAATGGAGCAACAAACGGGTGAGCTTGAAACATTTACGTGTTTTCGGGTGTACAGCACATGCTGTTGTACATAATAGAAAGAAGCTGGATTCAAAGACGAAACAGTATATCTTTACAGGGTATTGTGAGGAAACGAAAGGCTACAGACTAATAGACCCACGTAACCTGCACAAGTGTACCGTGGCCAGAGATGTTGTGTTTATGGAAAATTCTTTCTTAAAACAAGGGTCACATGATGATAATAGTAAGGGTCAGATGTGTGTTGATCCAAGTTACCCAGATAGTAGGAATGTTGTGTCTAGTGATCAGTTTATGGAAATTCCCATAAGTGTTCATGAGCCACAATCCTCGGTACTGCCTGAGACATCCACTGTGGGTCCAGAAATATCTGATGACCTAGCAATAGAAGAGACAAATATAAACACAGTGACTGACTCCGACAGCGAGGATAGTTACCCTACAAATACTGCTTCGGATCCAACTTATGTTCCAGGAGACAGCACCCTAGAAGAAGCTTCTGCGGAGAGTGCGGAGGATTTTGAATCATCATCAGAAGCTGTACTGATGGTAAGGAAACTGTGCAGTGATGATGACGATCCTGATACTGTGCAAGAAGCATTGACCGGCTCAGATGCTGCAGAGTGGAAGCGTGCGATGTCAGATGAGTACAATTCTTTTGTTAAGAATAAATGTTTCACTCTTGTTGAAAGACCGAAAGACCGGAAACCTATAAAGTGTAAGTGGGTTTTTAAGCGAAAACGAGGTTTAGATGGAGAGCTTTTAAAATATAAGGCCCGACTCGTAGCTAAAGGCTATACACAGAAATATGGGGTGGATTACTCAGAAACTTTTTCGCCAGTAGTCAGGCACTCAACTATTCGTACATTGCTGGCTGTAGCGGCGGAATACAATTTAGATATAGATCATTTAGACGTGAAAACTGCGTTCTTAAATGGTGATCTTAATGAAATTGTATTTATGGAGCAGCCAGAAGGCTATGTACAAAGAGGTAAAGAAAAAATGGTCTATAAATTAAATAAGGCTATATATGGATTAAAACAGGCTTCGAAGATGTGGTTTGATAAAATAAATAAGATTTTATTGCAGAAAATGAAGTTCAGCAAAACCTCATCTGAGCCATGTGTATTTTTTAGAAGAATACAAGATGACATTGTCATAATCGCTCTATATGTTGATGACATATTATTATTTTCAACAAAGAATTCGGCGATAAAAACGAGAATTAAGCGAGAATTGATGAAAGAATTCGAAATGAGAGATCTAGGTCCTGTTCATCAAATCCTAGGAATGAGAGTCTGCAAAGATGGTAACAAAATATCTTTAGATCAGTCAGGTTATATCCTCAAAGTTCTAGATAGGTTTCAGATGAAAGACTGCAAGCCTGCAATAACACCAATGGAGAAAGGTGTTAAATTGGTTGCATGTGAAGGCAAAGAAGGTAATGTTAATTACAGAAATTTAATTGGTTGCCTTATGTATGTTGCAGTATGCAGTAGACCGGACATTGCTCATGCAGTGAGTGTTCTTAGTCAGTTCAACGACTCACACTCTGAGGTTCATTGGAAAGCTGCTAAGCGGGTGCTGCGGTATTTGAAAGGAACGATGAACTATCGTTTACTGTTTCAAAAAGGAGGACTGGATATTACCGCGTACGTGGATGCAGACTGGGCAGCGAACGAACTTGATAGAAGATCTTACACAGGTTTTGTTTTTAAATTGGGGTGTTCGTTGATCTCGTGGGAGAGTCGTAAACAGCGAACAGTCGCACTGTCTCGCACAGAGGCGGAGTACATGGCTTTATCAGATGCGTGCAAAGAGGCTTTATTCATTTCTAGTTTTTTAAAAGAGCTACTAGGGAAACTATTCAATGTATTAATTTATAATGACAGTCAGTCAGCTCAGAAATTGACCTCGAATTGTATGTATCATAGTAGGACAAAGCACATTGATGTACGACACCATTTTATAAGAGATTGTGTATCCAATAACATTGTAAATGTTAAATATTTGAGTACAGAGTTAATGATAGCGGATATATTAACTAAACCGTTAACAAAAGTTGTACATGATAAATTTATTAAAGGGTTATGTTTATTTAATAAATTTTAGTTTTGTATAGTACATACTTTTGTCACTTTGCTAACTTAAATATTTGTTTTATACTTTGTTATATGTTTATGTATTTTTGTGTATGGTACATAGGAGTTATGTTTAAGGGTCAGTGTTGGAATGTATACAAAACTCCTTATTCTATTAGGAATAGACATACACAGTGACATGTATTGTCTCTACCCTTTTTGCCGTCATCCGCTACCGCGACAAGACCTGTATATTATTATCCTGAAAAAATCCATCTTTCTTAACTTCCACTGCCTATCTTTTTGCCCATAACCCATCAATTGTCATCCTCTGTAACAGGTAGTTGAATGTCTTTCTGCATGTCTTCATTATTCTTTTTCGCCTTCAAACTTTTATCTTCGTTTTGATTAGTTCTAAGTATTGTCTGAAATAAATAAATAATAATTAATTTTTAAACAAATTTTATAATCCTACACTTATCTTTTCCGATTTAATAAAAAATTATTACTTACGTCCTCCTCATGTTCCTATTCATTTTCTATTGGTTCAATCTCTATTGTTATAATATTATTATGAAAGTAGTTTTTGGAAATCTGCGATTCTTTTTGGGGCTCTCCATTTGCTCTATTTTCAGTATTTGTATTTATTGACAAGTCAATAATAATTGGTAGGTCACTATTTATTTGGCTTTGTAGTTCTGGCCTTTCAGTTTCCCTAACTGTGGTATAGTTTTCTTCGTTTTGGAAGATTTGTGGTGGTGTCGGAAAAAATAATTAATAATTATCATTATAAAATACTTTTATTTCTTAGATTTTTTATTTGGCCAGCTAGTTAAACTTACATATTTACCTGTGTTTGAATATTGTCATCAACAGGTTTTTCTTTGCAATGCTTCAAATCTTCATCTTCTTTAGTCGTTTTGTTTGTACTACTTTGTGGCATCAAAATACTTAAAGTTCTATTTTGATCTAAGTACGAAGGACTGCCTAAAACTGTGACTTCTGTATCTATAGAATTCGACGATCTTTTTGTACGACGTTTGTTCTTTTCAGAATTGCCGCTGTCCTCACTGGCAAGAGCTTTAATGTTTTGTTCTGAATTTCCGGACGTCAATTGCTTAATTCTTTTTTTATAAATTTTTCGTCTTTCAGTTTCCATGACAGCACTGCAAAAAATAATAAATGTAAATTAAACTAGCTTTCTGCCCCGCAGTTTTACAGACGGACTAAATATTTTCCCGCAGTATAAAGTAGCCGCTAGCTATGTGTTAATCAGTGTCAGCTAACACCATACTAAATTGTATTAAAATCTCTCCAGCCATAGCCAGCCGTTTAGACGTGAAGAAATATAAATAAATAAAATAAATAAATGTGGACAACATCACATACATTGTTCTGATCCCAAGGTAAGTAGCTAAAGCACTTGTGTTATGGGAATCAGAAACAACGAAGGTACCACAATCACCCAGACCCAAGACAATATAGAAAAGTATTTTTCTACATTGACCTGTCCGGGAATGGAACCCGGGATCTCAGAGCTGGCGACACCATGAAAACCGGTATGTACGCCACTCGACCACGGAGGTCGTCAAATATCAAACTTACACACAAACTATCCCATTTATAATACTAGCTTCCTGCCCCCACAGTTTCCAGCCATCCTTTAAAATACACGTTTGAAGTAAATCAATACTTTAATTATACAACAAATCCGTTTTTAAAAGAATGCAAAGTAAAATTTAGTAAAAGAATCAAGTTCTTACCTTAAACAGCAAGATTTGGCGCCAAATGTTTTATAGCTCGGCTTACACAAACACTCGTATTAACGGTTCACGACAGACTGAAGCGCCCGCCCGCGCGAGGGTTGGGGTATTTATACCGACGCGAGTCAAAGGCGCCGGCGTGTAACGGTCATTGTTTGATCCGACGTTGATCACATAATGATATTTGCATGTATGAACGGACATAGATATCACTATTTTGAGTTTCGATAAGTGCTTTAAGTAACACCAAGTACACTTGAGATGTGTTTGACCGACACTCATTGAGATTGTAGAGTGCGGATAACTTTCTGAAACGAGCATGCTAGTCAAGTTTAGCATTCAGACGATAATGATTTAAACAACATGCTATCATAAAAGTACACAAAGGAAAAAAGGTTGAAGCGCCGTGTTATATATTTTTTAGATGAAGGATAATTGTTTTAAGCGACAGCTGTGTTGATGTTTATGAAAGGCAAAATGTAGTAAGCGACAGTTACCTCTAAAAAGTAGTGGCAGGCAAAACGCTTCAACCGTCGTTGAGTATTTTAATTGGGAAAACAAAAACAGTTTAAGCGGTTTTATGTAAAATATTTGTTTGGTCATATCCATAGACTCTAAAATTTTATTGATTTTTTTGGCGTTTCATACATCATTGTTCTAAAATGAGGCCAAAGTGTTAATTGTTTTAAGCGCCAAAAAAGTGCTCCGATCTTTACGGGGCCCCTTCTCATTCGACGCAGAAAAATCCGCTGATTCCAAATATGTATATAACTCAATTTCGCCCTGGGTGGCGCTTAAAACAAATAGGCTTTCACCCCTCGAAGTGGTTAAACCAACAGTTGTTGCCCAATATGCCACAAAATTGTCTAGTGGTAATAGACAATGCATCTTATCATAGTGTAGAAATAAATAAGCCACCAAACATGACCGCCAAGAAAGCCGATATAATAGCATGGCTGGCTCATACTACTTGCGACGCCAGTCTAACAAAAGCAGAGCTATACGTAATATTGAAAAGAAAAAAGGCACCGAAAGAATTTTATATGGACAATTTATTTGCTAGACACGGTCATGAGGTATTGAGGTTGCCCCCCATATAACTGCGATCTCAACCCGATTGAATATATCTGGCATTTAATTAAAAGAAGGGTGGCTGATAAGAATGTCACACAACTCGCAAGCGATATTGAGAAGCTGACACACGAGGCAGTAATGTCAATAACTGTTGATGACTGGAAACGAGAAGTAAACCATATAAAACGATTGGAGCAACAATATGCGAAAATCGAATTGTTTGAAGATAACGATGACCATCCTTTCACTTTTTATGTTAGTACGGGTATGTAAATATTTTATTTTTTTATGACTGTCGGATAAATAATATTGTTTGTCTATTAGCTTTAATTTTTTTTTTCAATTTTCAGACGACAGCAGCAGTGAGAATACTCACATACAATCGATTACAATGACGGTGCTATAAGCGTTATAGAGGATTTTTAAGATTACAGCATAAAAAAAAAAATAGAAAAAAAAAACTGTTTTTTTTTTGCACACCGTACACATCACGTTTGAAGTTGACACGCACTGCGAAACAAAATGGCATCATGGCGGACACATTCTTAGTTGAAACGCATAGTACCTACTTATCAGGGTCTGATAATGGAGCAGGAACATCGATATACTATCTAAACGCAGGAAAGTCATTTTAAGAGTTATTTAAATTTTTTTTAATTTATACCTACTTCATTACCTTTTGGGTATGGAACCTTAAAATGTGTATTCAGGTAAAAAAACATAATTTAACAGAAACAAAATAATTAAACAGAATTTAACATTAATGACAACTGAGAATAACTATACTAATTTAACTTTAAAATCTGAGGTACCTAAGTATAAAACTTTTGCGCCGCCGGGCTTGGGTTTTTTTGGCCATTCTCCTTTCACCGCATAATACTTCAGTTAATGTCCATGTCTGTCTGTTGGTACTTGGTATGTATGTGCATTGTAGCTGTCTAAGGAGTGGACGGGTTATCTAACTCCAAAAATTAAGTAGGAGTTACAAATAGTAGTAGTAAAAGTCCGCCGAAAGGCCTTAGGGCGGGGGCACCGTAGCAGCCGCTCTGCCGGCGTATTGCCGTGTGATCGATGCAATAGTGGGTAGGGCTATAGAGTTTTGTCACTGCGGTCGCCCCTGTTGAGCAGTGTGGACTGGGGGCACCGCCCGTGACTTGGGGGGAGAACCGTGGAAGGCTTAGCAAGTATGAGTCCGACATCACCCGCGCTAGGCGGGTATCCATAAGGATTGCACCATCGTAAAAAAAAATGGTTACCATAGTACAGGCTCCGCCAAGTATGTGATCAGATTACCAGGTGTTGACAGGATGTAATAATAATTTATAAACAGCTTTCGAAAAGTAATTAAACACATGATTATGAAATTATCTAGTTTATTTGTTTGTTAACGGTTTGCATTATCGTAATAAATCTTTGGTTTACACTGTTATTCATTAGTATTTTAATAAAAAATCCAGGTATACTGCATTATTTAAACATAAATTATTGTGCTCGAACACAAGCTTACCGAAAACATCATTACTATGTATTCATTAGATACATATTCGATCTTATTTACAGTCATTATTCTAGGTTCATCATAGTTATTGTTAATTTAAAAATAAATACAGTACAACGCAAATTATATATTGATGTTGATGTATCAGAATCTTATGTTAATTTATTTATTCTTAGGAACTAAAGAGCACTTATTAAAAGCTAGGGTTCACTGGAACATGTCTAGTTCACGGGTCAACGAACGAGATCATGATGTAGCGTGTGCCCTTGGTGACGAGTAGGCCCTCATGGTAGTGGGTGAGGCGGCCTGGGTGCATGAGAACCCATCCTTGCTTCGTATCGCGAACCGAACAGTTGTAGCGGATAAACCGACAGCCACCGCCCTCGTAGTCCGCATCTGCACAAGATAATAGTTATCTATTAATTTAATAGAGAAGCTCAGAGTCACATAACGAGCTATGGAGAGAGCTATGCACGAAGTTCTTCTACAACTTTAGAATAGGCCTGACACGGCTTCAGTGTTTTGAAGAGCCAACATCTGTGTGCAGTGATTAAGCCCCATGTCTGCGGACTGTCGAACGCTGGTATTTAGAATTCCAGCGTGGACATACTAGTGTTAGTGACAAATCTCGCGAATGACGCCCAAAATCCGCTTTCACTGAAGATAACATCATTTGCTGTGAGACAACAAATTCTCGAAGATCGTCATGTGACGTATCGAGAGATAGATGCTCTATTAGGCATCTCAGGGACAACCATTTAGAAGATCTTGCATGAAGCGCTTGGTGTGAGAAAGCTAGTTTGACGTTGGATACCGCACCTGCTTTCCGACGATCACAAGGCGGCCCGCGTCAGATGGTGTAAGAAAACTCTGCAAAGGTTGAACCTTTGAGAACTGAGGAGAGTCAAATCACGTCTACGACATCATCAGTGGTGACGAATACGGATCTATGCCTACGATCCTGATTCCAAACAACAATCTGGGTCTTTCAAGACGAGCCAAAGCCGACTAAAGTTGTTCGTTCTCGAAGCACTTCAAAGAAGATGGTGGCCACGTTTGTTGGAAAAACCGGCCATGTTTGTTGCGACTATTGCACTTGCAGATCGTAGAACGGTTAACGCAGAGTGGTATAACCACAGTTTGTTTACCACAAGTCATCGCCGAACTTCGAAAATCTAACTCAAAGCGACGCATCATCCTGCACCAAGACAACGCAAGCTCACACAGCGCTCGTCAAACGATTGAGTATTTGAAGCAGGAAAAAGTAGAAATTCTTGACCATCCTCCATACAGTCCTGACCTAAGACGATTTCTTCACATTTCCTAAAATTAAGAAAAGTCTTCGTGGTCAAAGGTTCCAGTCCGGTGAAGAAGCAGTCGACGCTTTCAAGTCAGCCATTTTGAACACTCCCACTTTAGAGTGGAATAAATGTTATAATAACTGGTTTGAATTAATGGAAAAGTGTATTAAGCTACGTGGTGAATACTTTGAAAAACAATAAAAAGTACTATAAGGTTCTAGTTGTGTTTTTTTCTTCAAACGACAAAACTTAAAAGGCATCCTCCTAAAAGGCCCTCGTATCTATACCCTGTTTTCCTATACAATATTAAAACGGTAGCAATAAATGTATGAACACAGGAGTGATTGTTGACAGGTGACCAGCCAAAGACAATTGGTAAACCTACCAATTGTTATAAATAATGAACCCTCATTATAACATATTCAACCTCATTAATGTTGGCTACCGGTCAGCCACCACTCCTGTGTTCATACATTTCGATTTGCAATAGAATTACAAGCCGCACTGATTGCTTGCTACACGCTTTGCATGGAAAATTGTGCACCATCAAAACTTCTTTAACTATCAAAAATAGTTTTTTGGACGGACTCTGCCACTATTCTTAAGTCGATTCTGAGCGACGCTCAAAATGTTAAGCCTTTAACTCACAGAATAGGAGAAATACTAGTCCACAAATTTTTCTTCAAATTCTTCAATTTGAATTATTTAATTTAAATATATGTTAGTTAATATTAACTATCATTGAGTGAAGTAACTATGATACTAATAGAATTAATAATATATATTTTATCTATGAGTCTCATCTCAATATGTATAAATATATTTTTTTAATATCATTATACCGTGTGTGGAGGATTGCTCACACATTTGGTCATCTTTGGTGATCGATTTTTTTTATTGAAGAGCCCGTTGGTTTAGTGGTTAGGTGGCCGCTACCTAATAGGTCGTGGGTTCGACTCCCATCTTGTGGCTGGATGTTAATTATCTATATACATACTTGAGTTATCTAAGTATGTATTTCCAAAAAATATAAGTATTTAGTATCTCTGTTTGGGATCAGATGACCGTGTGTGGATTCTCCCAGGCTATTATTTATCTCCATTCGTTTTTTAACTGTATTTTCTTTGGGAATAATAATTACTGCTATTTAAAAAGTGTAAAGTCTGTTCATCCGTTCACCCACCCAATTCTTAATTTTCAACATAATAACACATTTTTAGTAAATTTATTTTTCTAAATTTTAAATGTTTGTTTTGTTTAACACTAGTGTACTCTGTTCAGACCATGAGCCTAATTTAATTATTGGAGTAAACGTTGTTAGGAACACGTGCTAATAGTATGTTCGATATTTTGATCTATTCATGCTGATTGTTTCTATAGTATTTCTAATAAATAATGAAGGGTTTGACTTGTTTACTACACTTACATGGCGTGTTGAGAGCTAGGTTGATGGTATAGGTGGACGAGTCGTGATGCGGGCGAAGCGAGGGCTGCTCGTCTGGTCGATATCGGACCACGAAGTTCATAATCGACACCGGCGGCTGATAACAAACACAATGGAAACAAATATAATTTTGTATTTGCTCATATTTTACTGGCCTCCGATTTACACTGGTCTCTAATGAAAATACCCTTGCTAAATCCTAGAGAAACTCTTGTCACGAGACACGGATCCTATTTAATTTGCGCATTTATTTGGAATTGCTGGCATAAAATACGCTTCGTCTCGTTGCAGAGCGAGCAATAATAAAAGCCGGTACAACTTCGATAATCAAAACATACAATACAGGTGGACACGAAAGTAAGATAAATAGATAAATAGACAACTCTTTATTGCACAACAAAAAGTACAGGAAATAGAGAGAAAAAAATAAAAATAAAATACAATGGTATACATTGGGCGGTCTTATCGCAAGTTGCGATTTCTTCCAGACAACCATTGGACGGACAGGAGCGATTAGTAAGCGCACCTGTAATCAACCATGCTAGGGCCCAAATTTTAGGACTATTTTATTTGTTATAGTTTCTGCAACAACAGGCACTTTACGCAGAAAGCTTTAAGATCCGCGTAATTAATATACAACTTCCAAACTGTACATGATCATTGCACAGTAGTCCACTTCAATTCACGTTCTAGCAAGGGTGTTACGAATACAAAAGTGACGGCCTTTTAAAGTCGAATCTTATCTGCTTTATAATTTAGGTTAGATTTTATAAACGATAACTGACTAAGGCGAGATGTGGACGCGGTAACGCACTTCTAGGAATTTGTTATTTATTTGTTTTTACAAGGAGAACAATATGTATCTGTACCTAATTTGATAACCAAAGATTAAGTATGTAATAAATGGTATCTAGTGATATATTTTTTTAACCACGGTTTGTGATGATTTTATTGACTTTATTACGAGCGCCAATACCAACAAGATTTTTTATATCGCAATAGGCCTTAAAAAAATTTGAAATCCATAAAATTCATTAAACAAAAGCGGGGAGTCAACTAGTACACTAATAATATCTAATTTTAGAGCGCCGTCACGACACAATGTCACTTACGTTGTGGTAGTATCCCGTAAACACCATTTCTTGCAAGGGACGTACATAATCCTTTAGAATGTGAAGCCAGTGTCGATCTAAGCCGACCTGTGTCATATGGATGTCGCGGGTCGGAACTGCCTCATACCCGCTCTCCAAACGATTATCCTGCGTGCATAATATTTAAATGTAAGTAAAGGTGCAGAATGCAACTTACCGACAAGAAAACAAGAGGTTCGCTTGTTGGTACTAAGTGACAAGTTTACACAGCACACGCACACACAGAGAGACTGAAATGGAAAGTGTATTAATACTACTAATTACGTGCACTTTCATGTACTATTTTATCTAAACTCATGAAATACAGTTTTATACCACGAAACTACAATACATAAAATCTTTTTAAAAAAAAATTGAACCGACTTCAATATCACTGAAAAGTATAAAATAATTTAAATATTATTGAAGTTGGTGTTAGCTTACCGGCTGTGTATATTTGGCACCAACTTCAATAATATTTAAATTATTTTATACTTTTCAGTGATATTGAAGTCAGTTCAATTTTTTTTTTAAAAGATTTTATTTTAAACTTTTTAGTGATATTTTCATACATAAAGATTGAACCATCGAAAACCGTAAAATTATCTAGATAGGTTATGATCACATTATCGTCTACATAGTTTTACATAATTCATGTTTCTTCAGAAACTCAGAACCTATTTATCCGGTCGTAATGAAATTTGCATGGAATCATCATAGTAGTTTACTCTCTCGAATAAAAAAAGAATCATCGCAATCGGTTCATAATTGTCAGAGCAATGTAATGGAGAACATCAGTTTTATGGTTTTTACCAGATAAATTCCTCCACATCGTTCATGTTCCTCCTGGAAGTTCTTATCCGGTTGTAATAAAATTCATACAGATTTAATAAAGTGGTATCTTCTTTCGATTAAAAAAAGAATCATTGAAATTGGTAAATATTTGCCAGAGTTATGACCATTTTTGTCCTTAAAAAGCGACATAAAGTCATCGATATAGGCTTTCCTGCAGCTCTCAGTGCGCAGTCACCATTCTTGTTTTTCAGGAACTACTTATTACTACGCAATAATTTTTTTATGGGACCCAACAATGGATTGAAGAATGGATGGAAGAAAGATTTTTTCAAATCGGTTCATAATTGACAGAGTTATGCGCGAACATACATAAAAAAAAAAAAAAATATATATACAGACGAATTGAAAACCTCCTCCTTTTTGAAGTCGGTTAAAAACAGATAATATTATGGCGCTCAATTCATTCAAATAACTCCTATGTGCATGCGTACAACTGCGTCCCACCAAAGAAGAATGTATCTTGGCCTACTGGATCATATCGTGGCCTACTAAATGACATCGTGGGCTACTAGATCTGCTTTAAAATATATTGTAGTAGAAAAAAAAAATACGGCATCGCTTTGTTCAGAAGACCTGTATTGTAAAATAACTATAATTTTTTTACGAGACATGTTTAAGTGGGTCATTAGAGTACTGATTTCATAATTTGAATATTACCTAATAGTCGTATAGTCATCTTATCCTAAACTACGCAGAGCCTGTATAAAGGTAAGCATACAACTGAAACAAATACTTATATTACTTTTTTGTAAATACATTGATAAATAACTCTCAACACAAAGTGGGAATCAAACCAACGATATTCAAGGTACCGGCCAGGGTGTTTTACCAGTCTACTAGAATCAACGGGCCCGTCCATCTACATAACTGGTACCCCACAACATATATCTTTTTGGATATTAAGTAATTAATTTTCTCTGAACTGATAACACTAGGATATCATCTCATCAGCATCATTCTGATTTTATTAATCGTAAAACGTGTAATTTAATGATAACATTTTTTTTCATTTAGTGGTAGTTTCTTTATTCAGCCGCCATGTAAATTTACTTACCCGTACGTCAAATAAAAAAAAATACGTCACGGCTGTCAGTGAGCGATTTGCAATACCTAAGTTATTTGTGCATATTTTAAATGCTTTTTTGTTTTTGCTGTCTTTAAACGAGCCTAGAATATATAAAAAACACTAAAGCAAAAATTGTGCAAGTTCCCCATTATTGTAACATTGCTTTACAGTGCAACGCGATGTTTGCTTTGTAGCAAATTTCTGATATGCGGTGGTGACTATTGGAACGACCACCTCAACTGTGAACACTCAGGGGACTTAGATAATTGATTTAATGCACATGGGCCCCTAGCCTCTAACCGAATAGATCGTAGGTGCGATTCCCACCTTTTGTGTGGGTGTTATTTATATATAAAAATATGTATTTACAAAAAGATTGGTCAGATGACCGTGTGTGGATTGTCGCAAGACGCGATGACATGTCTCAGGACAAATACTTCTTTTCTCTAGCCATTGTTAAGTGCTGTGAATATGTTAACAGTACAAATGTTTGATTAATTACATTGTTGGTTCCGTCACTCCACTGTCCAAACGCCTCCATTATCTCAATCCACTCGACGCAGAACCGCTGGGACATGAGCGGGAACCAGTACACATCGGGACACGGCTGAAATATTGAACAGGTAAATGCAATTATATTTTTAAGTAACTAACTGCCGAACCTACAAACGTCAATTAAAGTTAATGATGCTTAATCCATTTTTTGAAATCGAATTATTTCGATACTCGAAGCCCATTAATGCTTAATACGCAGATAGTGAGTAGAAATATCAATTATCTCGTATTCAATAATCGGATTAAATCATAAATGGCTCCGAAAGTCGAAATAAATAGATTTTAAAAAGTGACTTAATTTTAATTAAATTTAATTGGCGTTTGTGAGTGCAGCAGTTGGTAACGAAATATCGGGACGTTCGGCTGACGCCTGATGGTAAGCGACACGCCCTCACACAATGATATTAGTTGTTAAGTCTTTTTTTTTTTTTTTTTTGGGAATGATAGACGCCATCTATGTTACCTTCATCCGCGAATATCGTCAATTAATTTTTAATACAACAAAAGAGCGTGTGATAGAGAAAGTTGTTTTAAGGCAGCGAGTTAACGTACAAATCATTCGCACAATTTGATCTTGCGCTGCTTTGTAGCCTCCGTGGTGCAAACCACTCGTTCTCTAAACCGGAGGTCACGGGTTCAAATCCTGTCCCTTACTGGTTAGGACGCCTGATTGTCAGGAAAGTAAGATGATCCACTTTTGATTGTGAAAGTAAAGGAAGACAGTTTGCACTTTTGTCTGCGCAAGTACCTACTTGTGCACTATAACCTATCAACAGGGGTCTGTTGATGGCTGATCTTGCGAAAGCCACTGTGACTGTTTTGTTTTTGATGACATAATTATACTACATAAGGAATAACTTACTAACCATCAAATGCTTGCGATTCTCTTCAAAGTTGAGGTGATATTCTTCATGCAGGTACCGAGTAGCCCATTCCATTTTGTTGTCGAACAATTGGTACATGTCAGGGTGTGTGCGGCTGATATCGTACGATTCTGGATTCACCAGGTGGCCGAACTCTATTTCGTTGCTGATGTGCATAAATATACCCTAAAAAATTATAATACTTAAACAACGTTACAAGTTTTAAGAAAACAAATTTTACATGCAGCGTAGTCAGAAAATTTTAAATAAGGAAATGTAAATACACTACAACTTACAAGGTCCCTCAAACTGCCACAGAAAGCCATATCGGGGTCAATGCCCTCTACAGTATAAGTCATAGATTTGGCAGCGTGGTTCCGGAGCACAGACATGTTAGCAAGGTAACAGTTGGTGATGAACGGTACATTCCACACACCCCTGCAAGAAGACCATGTATAAAATATATGTATAAAATAGAATACCTACATCATAAATTAAGGGGACTTCTAATTTGCAGCGCGACTGCAGCGCTGTAGACGATCTGCTTTATAAATCCATATAAGCCAAAGTCACGCCACGCTGCTGCGCGCGTTTTTTATTTCTAGGGATTAACAAAGCAGCTTTGCAGCCGTGCTGCAAATTTGAAATCACCTTAAGACCAATGTCTCAGATGACGAGCGACATGTCAATCATCAAAGCCAGCACTATTGTATAAAATATATTGCCTTTGCCTTTCGTTGTAAAAAATCCTATTAGCAGAACAAACTACATATCATTGATAAAAATATATATTGTTTAACCCCTACTGATAACCCATCGCAGTTCTTATTATTATGTAGGTACATACCATAATGGACTAAGATCCTGCGATCGCCAAACCGTCGTTATAGAATCAAAGCTAAGATTTAAGATTATAATTTTCAGTTTTAGATTTGCCATAGGTATTATCTAGAAACTAATTCAATCTACCATGGCCGGATGATTTGATATAACCAAATCTCAATGTTCATAGTACCCCAAGCATTCTTCCTTACTACATATCTATGTATAGTGTAGGTTTTTATACATAAAACCGTCTTAGCTTTGACACTATAATGGACGTCTGATGAACGCAGTCCAATATGTTTAACAGATATGTTCGAGACGTGGTGACCCAAATTAGATTCTGTGATTACACGCTGCTAAACACATGTATGCTTATGGACCATTAAAATACAGTAAAAATAATAGTCTATATGTAGCTGCAAACTAATAATAATATAATAATATCTTGGGACAACTCATACATGGGCATCCGATCCCAAACTAGGCAGAGCCTGTACTATGGAAATCAGACAACTGATACTAACACTTATTAACCTTTTTAGGGTTCCATACCTAAAAGGTAAAAAAGGAACCCTTATGGTGAGACTTCGTCTGTCTGTCTGTCACAAACATATATATTTCAGGAACCGCTAACGCTATCGATTTGAAACTTGGAATAATTTTAGATCTTTTTCACCCGCATACAACGCAAATGAAAAAACTATATTTTTACTTTTACTTTTATTATAATAGGGTAGTCAAAATAGGTCATCAAAATTTCAAGGTGAGACTACTATATCGAGTGGGGTATCATATGAAAGGGCTTCATTTGCACATCTCAAAACAGATTTTTATTTTGGCTTATGTGACGTAGTTTTTGGTTGATAATCGAAAATGTCAAAAAAATACCTTTCCCCCTCCTTATCTCCGAAGTTTGTGGAGGGAAAAATCTGAAATAATTATGGGTTATGCATGTTGATCTTTCTAAAAAGTACAGTTTTTTAGTAATCCTAAAAAAAACCTCGACAAACAAACTTAGTTTTGCGGTTTGGTTTTTTTGCTATCTGAGGTGTTACATGAATAGTAAAATTACTTTAATACGTCGAAAGATGGTATGGAACCCTCGATGCGCGAGTCCGACTCGCACTTGACCGGTATTTTTGTAATTACATACTTAAATAGACAAATAACACCCAGACATTTGGTGGGAATCGAACCCAGACCAACGGGCCCATCAAATTAAATGTACCTGGAAATATAAACTACTGGAAATACAAAATATCTATCCATATCACACAATCTCAAATAGACCGTCGCTACATAACGATATAAGTATGATAAATGTGTGTTATCAAAAACCAATGACCACACGGTCTTTGTAAATATTCCATTTGTTGTCGTCGTACGAAATGCGAAAGGAAATGACTGTCGTATATCGCATAGGGGAGACAAGGGCCCTCCTGCTAGCACCACCTCGTCATTAGCCAATTGAAAGATTGGCGCAACAGGAACGCTGATAACACTCACAGTTGCATTCGGAGCCCGCACAAGAACATACCATTATATTAGTGACACGCAGCTTAGGCAACTTCATAACAAATGTTTTTCATGAAATCAAACTCCTTTTTGGTACTTCTGATACTTTGCACCTTTCTAATCCAGTCAACAAATGCCCGCCGCGGGCGCACAAGAGGCAGGACCAAATCTAAGGTAACCTTTGTTTAACTGCTATCAATTATAGACATAACGGAACATGGAATGACCACGGTGGCCACGATATTTTATAAAAATACACCAGCAAGTAAAAAAGTAACAATTTAAAAAAATATTATATACGTACTAAATTAACTACACTTGAAACTTTTACTTGAATTTTGCAATTGGAAATATGAAGCACCGATAACAACAAAAATTTATAAGTACACCTAGTTCTCTTACCAGGAACAACTCTAGGTATTTGATTTATAAAAAAAAATATTTACAGGTGCAAATTGGGCTGCCTATCACTGGGAAATATCGGGATCCAGAATCGGATCAGTATTACAACAATAATGACGTGAGTATTTGTAATAGATATTTAGCTTTTATTTACTTATTTAGGTACTTCTCCAAGCTCGATGTTACCTTCAAATGTAAGAACCTACCAGATTGTCGGACCTAGACATCTATCGAGTACGGCGGCGACTCCGAGGATGGCGGCGGGGTTATGACTCCCGTGCCTATGAGCACCGTGAATGGTTCCCAGGCGGCTCAAATGCAACCCCGATGGCGGGCACAAAGGTAAGGCACAGAGGGGTAACGGTTGCAGATCCCACCGAAGGCCCAGGTCTCCCGTCTCATGTACCGTTGCGACAGTCGCGGGGTTTTAGTGGAGAAGAATTCTACATAGCCTGGTTGACAGCCTACAGGGTCCCGGGGACCCACTGAAGGTATCCCGCGATAAAAAAGGTATCAAATTAGCAACAATATTTTTTAAAGTGATCAATGTATGTCGTATACAGGGTGTCCGGTAAATAATGGATAACTCTGCAGGTACTTGTTGTGGCCTCCCCAGCCACTCACAAAACAATAATTTAAAATATATATATATCTGCAGCAATTTGGTTTTTATTTTTTTAATGTATGAAATTTGATACTTTTGTTCATATTATTTTGTACTACGACTCTGAAATTAATAATAACGAAAAAATAAATTCGCTATTATCAATTTCGGAGCCGTACCGTATTACCAAATAATATGAACGAAAGTATCAAATTTCATACTTAAAAGCAAAAACCAGCCTGCTGCATATGTTTTTTTTTGTGTGTGGCTGGGGTGCCCCCAACAAGTACCTGCAGTGTTATAAATTATTAACCTTACACCCGCTATAGAGCCTGGGTTTCTATAAATGCTTTGACGATGGTTAAAACCCTTAGGTTAGAAATAAGAAAAATTAAGTTGGATTATACATTAAATTTTTATATTTTCAGGGTGCAAAAATAACATTGGCGTCACATTTCGATCTGGAGTACGTGTTGGGGCACAAAATTGCTTTCCTGTGCATCGCAAAAGGATCTCCTAGACCACACATCACGTGGTTCAAAGATGGAGTGGAGATATTCGCTCATCATTACTTGCACGTAAGTATCAATACTAGATGATGACTGTATACATACTTATAACTACGCTTTTATTACTTTAAGTCACAGCCGAATAGACAAACGTCTATAAAATATTGAGGAAACCTTTAACCTTTGCCTGTTGCAATATTCCACAACTTGTATATTATTGTTTATTTAATAAATAAATTCAATACAAATAGAGGTGGTCTGGACTCTGAAGGAGCAGCCTCAATCCTTTATAAATATTACGAATCAGAAAACGAATATTAAACTTTCATGTCACAGTAAGTACTCGTATATTCTATTGAGAGCAATGGTGACAGTCGTATCAAGATAATTTAAATTTATATGCGTCTTTACATTGCGTCAATTGAAGAATCTATCAAATTGGAAACACTTTATTATGATGAAAGATTAACTGCAGAACTTTCAGTTACGCGATCGAAGAAAGAGATCGTGGGTTCGATTCCCACCCAGAACAAACATTAATGTAGGTACCTAAACATGTATTTTGCAAGTTGTGATGAATAAAACCATTTATAAAACCATTTATTTCAGCATTTGTTGCAGCATAGCTTGTATCAAACTAAACGTACGCCTACATCCTAAGCCAAATATTCGGCGGTTTGGCCGAGAACAGAGGCCGAATATTCTTTCGGTATTCGGCTACTATTCGTGATATTTACAATAATAACTATACCTACAACCTTTCATATGATACGAATATTTTAAATTATTCTATGTGTATACATATACTCGTAAATGTGTATAGTAATACTGAGAGTGGCTGACAGGACATAATTATAAGACAGTGTATGTAAAGTGTGGATCGCTCAGCATATTAAACTCTTTTATTTCTGTTCATTTAGATTCACGAGTGGCCGATAGGGGATGATCGCGTCAAATCTAAAATCGAAATAGATCCAGCAACACAGATGGACGCCGGTGTATACGAGTGCACGGCTGACAATATGTACTCAATCGATCGCCGCTCGTTCAAGACCGATTTCTCTATCGCATTTGACTGAACAGGACACGTGGCAAATACAGCTCCGACCAAAAACAACTCGCATGCGTTGCAAGTAATGGACATTCGCAGCAAATTAGAGATGTTGAATGATGAAATCAATTTGTTTGTACTGAGTAATAGTATACAGAACGCAAGCGCTTCTCGGGTCAATAAATAGGGCATGGTCCCTAATGTCAATGTACCCTAAAGATAATTACTTACGTGCTCTGATATCAAAGTAACCTCAATGTAGTTATTAAAAAATGATAAAACAATAGAGTATTTATATTTTATGACCACTCATTTATGTATTCGCATAGTATTAATTTTAAGTTTTAATAATAATAAGCACATTTATAAATAAAAGTTTACATTATATATGTTTCGATTTTATATACTTACGTTTAATATTTTAATTAGGAATAATATAATTGTTTCCTTAATGCTCATGACGGCAACATTTTTCGTTCAATACATCGACATGATCGACAAATTACAATAAAAAGAATGCACCAAACAGTGAGCTGTTATCACTGGCACCAAAACACTTTGCTATGCTATATTTGGTTTTATCTTCATTAAAAACCGCAGTATCAGTGGTATATACATTAAGTAACTGCACGCAGTATTTTTATTGATGATTTTACAAATAATAAGTAAACAAAATTGCGTATGACGACGAAAATACATTTTTTAACTGTATAATGTCAAACGTATCTAACGTAACTTTACGCCGTACTCGATCATTTCTCGAGTACGGTACATACATACACTCAAAAAAATAACCCTCGTTCTGGGATAGCCGGGTAAAAATTAAAAAAGTTAAGAATATTCGGCGATCGAACACACCACCATCTGCCGTGATAGGTTCCGTACATCCACAGAGGAAGTTTTGAAAAGATGAACACGACTGGTGCGTAGCATTGTTCACATCTATGGATAATTACCTGATGGTTCTATATACGATGTCCATGTAGTCCGCCGAGCGGGCGTAGAACCCGGCCGAGTTGATTGCGCCCCAGAAATTGGACCAAGCGTGTCCTGGCCGCACCAGCAGCGGCGCAACCACATCGTACCCCGTGGACAACAAATACCGCAGTGCATTAGCCTCGAGACGAGACAAACTGTCTATAGAGAACAGATAATCGCAAGCACTGTTCATGCAACGTTCCCTGAAAACAAAAATATGCTTTCAAGAGCACGGTAAAAAAACTGCGGATTTTGGATACTACTGAACGGGATGTAAAGCGATCCGTAAAAGTTTCTTAGCGGTTTTAAATTCACACTGTATATATCTTCGTCACGAAGTGGCATCGAATTTATTAATAACAACCATCCATTTTATACACTCACTTGGCTATGTTGCGTGCTTCCGACTCGCTTATAAAATCACTTGGCTTAATGCGCTTTGCAGTTGCGTATTCTTTAGAGTGTGCTAGGAAGAATGCGTCCACCTCGCTTTCATGATACTCTACGTTATTTCTCAACAGCAGGTGAATTTTCTCCTTTGGATAATCAGTCGTCAATATTTGATCGAGAAAATCTTCCAAGAAAGGTGTGGCTTGTTCTATGAACACCGCCATCATCACTGTAGGCAGTGCGTCGTCCTGAATAAACATTAATGTTAAATTATATTTTTAGCACCGAAAGCAACATTTGTACAAGAATGTTCACTATTATTACCTTGAGTTCTATCCGTTTCTCTGCGCACATGGAGCACCCCTCTTTGACTGACCAAGCTTTTGCTAAATAATTTCCAAAATTGTTCAATGTTAATTTAGATGGCCCGTTGCCATGCACAATCAGTGGCCGCTCATTAGTGACTACATTTTCAATGTATGGCCAATCCTCAGTAGTGTTACTCTTTAATTGAACATCGGCTATAAATAAGAAATTCGTGTGTTCTTAATAATGGTAATCGTCTACTAGTTAGTAAAATAAGACAGATTGAACTCGCGTAGTCACACAACTTACATAAAGCTCCATTGAGGTTCTGGAAAATCGCTGAATTATGATCTAGTGAGATTTTAAAAGAGTCCCTCAGTTTTTCGTCCAAATAAATACGTGTGTAATACAATTGATCGTCTTCCTTGTCGCTGATAGTCTTGTGGCTGACAATCTGGTAAATCTCGGGTAGATAGCCTACAAGTAGGAACATAATACTATTTTGATAAACATAGGTAATGATTTGTTTAATGTAAAGTGTTTATTTTTAACTGTCACACCTGATCATGAATAGTTGTACTGCCAGTGCAGTGCAACTATTCATTCACTAGTTACAATACTAACTACATACCAAATCCTCCGAAAATTCTGAAGGTTGTGTTATTTGGCTGCAGTCTTTTATAAGTGAACTTATCCAGTTTAAGCCAGCTCTGAGGCTGTGCCCTACCTACCTCTTCAAAAATATAGACTTGTGCAATCATATGAATGTAATAGTAAAAGATCTTAATACACTAGGGATCTAGTTAGCTACTAAATAAGCATGAATATACATATGGAGCAAATTCTGTAAAACTGAATACCTTTAAATTAAAGAGAAGTCTTAATTTTAATAATAAAAATAAAAAATAAATAAAAAAAACATACCTATAAAAGTATGCTGTTTGTTTGTTGAAATTAGGAAGAAATGTGAACATCTTATTATAATGTAAATATTATGTTAATGGTTTCATTAAACATAATTATGCATTGTTCATATGTTCAGTATAACACTGATTGTTCCTGTTATGTTAATATTGTTATGTGTATAGATAACACAAAATTATCCTTCAATATTTATGTCAGTATATTAAGACACTGTTGTACTGGATTCAGTGTGGATATAACAAGGAACAGCTTCATGACTAATTGATTGAGATGTCTCTCTACTCCTTTTTAGTCGTAGTTAGTAGTTTAGGCTTACTTTACTATTACATTACAGTTATATATAAATATGTATTTTATGTAGTCAATAAAATTGAGAAACCAAGATATTTTATAGTTTTAATGTAGATTAATGCAATTGCTGATGCAAATTTAATGTGACTAACCCCATAAGTCATTATTTCTTTTATCATAAATAAACTAATCAATAATGTAATACCCTTCAGAGAACAGTAGGTACCTAAATAAAACTGTTCAGATTATTAAACTGCATGATAGATAATAAAAATACCAAACAAGAAATAGATACAAATTGATAGGAAATAAAATTACTAAATGATTCACCAGTTGATGTAACAGTTAATTACTTTGACTGCTTCTCAAAGTTGTGGTTTGCACAGGACAAAAGTCCAGTCTATATACTTAAGCTCTCAAGATGTCTTATGATAACAATATTACCTATAAATCCTCCTGAGTTTAAGTATGGATTAGCAACTTCAGTTTTAGGATATTTTGTTGCTAGCTTAGTGTCGGGCCAGCAGAACTGTTCAGCAGCAAATAATACTCGAGTGTCAGGGAAGGATTTGAACTTCTTCACTATATCCTCTACACCGGACAGGAACATTACATCATAGCTGCAACAAAGGACAAATAGCACATTAATTATTTCTACATAGGGTTAAAGCTGTTGCCTTGGAGAAGTTTTCGATAACATGAAGATGCTAGAAGACTTCAGTTGGAACAGAGAAGTGCCTGACACCCTCCCACAAACCAATTCATAATGCAAAAGAAAATTACATTGAATCATTAATTCATATTTACTTGTGCTAAGAAAGAAATTAGACTAACCTGTCTGTGAATAATACAATTTGGTCATCATTTTGGGACTTCATCATTTCCTCCAACTTCTCTTTAAGCAAATTTATTTTCTGACCACCACCTGGGTGGTTCATGTCCCCGCCAGTCCATTTTTGCCCTAAACCCAACACCTCTACATCAATGCCATATATTTTGGAGGATCTCAGGAACCTTTCCAAGCCATGGTTTTCTTCAGTGGCAACAGTAAAAACTTTCACATCATCTGAAAATATATACCTTTGTTAGTAACAAACTTTATATAATCCAGGTTGTCTGGAAGAGATCTCTTTAGCGATAAGACTGCCTAGAATTGTAACACTAAGTTGTACTTATCTAAGTTTAAATGTATTTTTGTTATGGTGTGCAATAAAGTGTATTTGTATTGTATAATGAAAATAATATTCTGGGACAATCCACATACGGTCATCCAAAACTAGGCAAGCATGTACTATGGAAACCAGACGACTGATACTATTACTTATATACTTTTTTTGTAAATACATATAAAGATAAAACGACCTGACACTTGGTTGGAATCACACCCACAACCTATTTGACAGCAGCCAGTATACCCAACCACTAGACCAACAGGCCCGCCATGATGATGATATGTATAAATAAATACCTCAATATATTCATTCACAAATTCTACACAGGTAATATTGTAGAGTATAAAGTTAAAAATATAAATACACAATATGAATCAATCTCATGAGTAAGGAATCAAAAATTTAACTATATACAAATATATTCCTTAGTAAATGTAATTAATCTGTAGTTGCAGATTTATTATTAATATAAGAACACACATAAAACTTTGTAGAGTGCACAGCATTAAGAAAATATTGCAGTTTTCATTCATCTTTAATTATAATTATTCTATTAACAAGTATTCAATAAAGTTACCTAAAACTACAAATCCCAATAAGTCTTAGAAAGTATTTAATATTTTGCGTGCAACTTAAACTATCTCTAGATACCTTTTTGAGGAAATATTTATCCATACTTTGTGTAGTAATAGTCTGAATATTATTAAATTGCATCTAAATGAAGTACTAAAAGAAATTACTTAAAATACCTTAATCAAGTCGCTAACCACAATAAAGTCTATTTAAGAGACTTAGCAACCAGAATGGTTACAAAATATAGATATAGTTACTGTTGGGTACTCACCAAATCCATGTATTGCACTAATTAACAAGAGGATACCTAATACTAGTAATATATATGATAAATTTCTAGATCGGTCCATGACCAACAGTGGGTTCAGTGGACTTCCGGCGGTACGGGCATAAACTGAGCTCGTTAACTCGCAACGCGGCTAAAAACACACTAACACACACTCGTTTAATGTCGCTTGTTCTAGATACGTGTTCCCGCTTCCGAGGCGATAAGCTTTCAGTAGGCAGCCTGTAATGTGACGATGGAACTTTGTATTATTAACACGCTCCCGGCCTCTTGTCACACGATCACGTCGACATCACTTGATAAATGAGATCACCACGGGCGGCTCATATGGTTTTATTATTCATTAGTGATACACGATGCATCAATTCTGTTACTGTTTTGCGTTACTCACGTGTTACAAATATTGCCGGCACTAGCGTCCAAAACCTAATCATACAGTACCTATCGTTATTGTACATTACATAAATAATATCATAAATTACATGGCGTATACATGACAGAATTGCTAGCTAGCAGGTATTAAGTACCTATATATATAACTAACAAACAAAGTAGGTTAGCAATTGCTAAAACAAAACAAAACAAAACAATGACCTATATTCATAGTACTCTGTCACAATGACGTTGAGTCAACTTGACTTGAGTCGTCGTCAGTCAGATTGGTTTCATTCTAGTCTGTGGTTTCATTTAAGAATAGACGCAGTGTTGCCAGGTGTATTTTAAATATATCAGGAAAATGGAAGCCAAAAAATCAGATCAGACAAAATAATCAGGAGATTTATAATCACAATAATTGACGTTTTAATTATGTATCACTTTTTCTAATTAATATGTAAAAGCTCGTTAATAACCGCTGACAAATATTGCGTTAGGAGTTATATAAAGTGGGGAGAGGAGTGATTTAAAGTCGCTGTCATTTCAGTTTTTTTTTTTTTAAAATAATAACTTTATGTTCTAGCATCATTTTATTTACAGGTAGGTACCCATATTACATTAAAGAGACGCAATAAAAATATACCTTTTCACATACAAATTTCAACTATATGATACGAGTATACTACATAATAAAGAAATAATTTTTTTATTAAAAAATATAAACCGACTTCAACAGGTACCACACTAAAAAGTGAAAAAGAACTTAAATATTATTGAAGTCGGTGTTAGTCAGTCAGATAGTCGATTCTGGTGTTAGCATAAGTACCGTGTTTATTTTACTCGTAGCACCAACTTCAATAATATTGTCAATTTATTTTTATTAAATAAAATTTTATTTTATTATTTTCAGTCATATTCTCTTTATTAGTCTTTATTTAACGATGCCGATTTGGATATAAAGCTGTAGACAATTTCTAAAAGTCAGCACTAAAATCAGTATATCGGTATAAACCTCAAAATCAGTAGATTTCCTGATTTATCAGGAGACCTGGCAACTCTACTAAAGTAGGGCAAATTTTACATTATTATGAACATTTTCGAAGTTAGAAATGCACTACTTTTTCAATTACGATTACATATTTATTGTAATAATAATGACAAAAAAAGACAGAACAAAGATACTGACAGATGTTAAATGTGATCTATTAAATTGACCCTACATTATGGGTAGGTCTCGACCTCCTCTTCAACACCAAGAGTAAGTCAAACAATTAATTACTTGCTCTTCTCTCAGATCATGGAGTTCTACCAGAGCGACCTTGCATTCTCCGCTTTATCAGGAGGAGAGAAGGTCTCTATCTCCTCTTCCGCACCAAGAGTAAGTAAAACAATTATAATTAATTAATTTCTCTTCTTGAATTTAGTGCTCATATTCTTTTCTCTTCTCTCAGATCACAGCGTTCTCCCAGGGCGCCCCCGTATTCTCCGCTTTCACGGCACAGGTAAGAAAACCAATAAAAATATTCATATACATTTCACACAAAGCCATTGTTCCAAACTAAGCGAAGCCCACTGTTTATTTTCAGAACCCCTCCTATCATTTTGATAGAAGTGCCGGCTGTTGTCTATTTTGATGAAATTTCCCACTCACCTGACGCCCATTCTCTGTATGCGCCACCGGTAGAATCGGCCCTGCAAAGCAGACCCACCCGTGCTACACGCGGAGATCAAAGAAGTGATCGCGGAGGCCGCGCCCTTCTTCGTGGGCATGTAGTCCCGTGTCGGTCTCGCCGTGGCACCAGGGCTACAAGAACAGCCTCTTTAGCCCCACATATTTGGACTACAAGAGATCCAGTTGTCCAAGTATGTATTACTGATGAGGATGTTCCCGGACTACTTAGGGAAATGGTGGAAAATCTTGTAAGGAGTCGTCAAGAACGTGACACCGTTCTCGCAGCGAGGACCGCACGAAGAGAGGCTCGTCAGCGGCAGCAGCTCCGTGATTAAGAGGACGACGATTTTTATGACGCGGATGACACCAGAGACGGTGTTCTACTAGAAGGGTGAAACTCTTTCGAGTGGAGGTCGATGGAGACGTTCTCTTTTCAAAAAGAGGTGTTCTCACCCTCACGCACGGGTTCAGTACGGTCCCATGAAAATATTTATGATGCTTTTCGATCATTTTGGCCGGAGAGCATATTGCAGGAGATTATGCTCGAGACCAATCGGTACGCCTCGGAAATCGTATCAACAAGATTCCGAAGTGATAGGTACGAAACCAATATCCACGAAGTGCTGCTCTTCAGCTTTTGGATGATGTTAGGCATCATAAAGATATGCCCACCATAAAATCATGCTTTAGCACCAATGCGCTGTTATCAACAGAGGTCTTTCGATCAATGTTTCCTCAGCGCAGATATGCGCATCTGATACGGGCTCTACATTTCGCTAACAACTCTATAAGGCCACCAAACGCATCTCGATTATATTGCTTAGGCCCCATTTTAGATCATCTGAACGATGCATATAAAGCCAGCCGATAGCGCAACTGTTTACCTCTGGTCGTTCATCGTCTACACCGGTAAACGTAAGATCTACGCAATCTGTGCTTCTTAAAAGCACGTCGGTGGTGTTGGACCTCATCCCTTTGCTGCACAAAGGGTACTATTTGTTCATGGATAACTGGTTCAACTCACCGACGTTGGCTCGCTATCTAAAAAGTAAGAGCACAGATTGCGTAATGATGCGGAGTCCCAGCACTTATTCAGCAAGCGAATTTACGAAGGGGGCAACTGGTTGCACGGCATTGTGGCGATGTAGGTAGTTGTGCAGGCATGGCAAGATAAAAAAAATAGTTATCATTTCAACGTACCACGACGCAAGCACCGAATCCATTTCAAACGGTCGGGTCACCCAATTTAAACCTAAAATAGTATTAGACTAGTTACAGTAAATATATGGGTGGCGTTGATCGTAAAGACCAGTTTCTTGAACCATACTTGATTGAACGAAAACGCTGAAAAAAATTGTATAATGCTTATACTCAACTCCAGAATTTTGTTAGTCTTCCAGCGGCAGACAGCATGACCATTTGGCTTGCCGTCTCCGATTAGTACAAGCTATAATCGAGATGCACCTCCAACTCCCACTCATACGCTGTACACTTCACACTCCGTGGAAACTCTTGCACCGCATCGACATGAGACACAAGCACTGGCCTGTTCGCATTACACAATCTGGTGCCGCGAGCTTTGAGTATTTGGTTTAATACTCAAAGGCCGCGAGCGATGTAGGCCGCCACACGCGCATTCGATGCGTATATTGAATCAAAAACTGAAAGAAGAACATCAAAACCTCCTACAAATGCGAGTTCTGCGATACGCTACTATGCATCGACACGTGCTTCAAATCCATCCACAACGCGTAAATGACGAAAACTCAAGTTGGTGAAGACACCAGCTAGGATTTTCGTCATTTACGCGCGCAAACCGTACAAAAACCGTAAACAGCGAGTTGAAATTGTCGCACTCGCGATCCTATTTTTAGTTGAAACTGACCACGTAGCTAATCATGGCCAGTGCACAGCATAAGCGTTTTCCTTTCATGACTTCTTATTCTTTTCGTACAAAATACTTCCTCCAAAACGTGATCTAATATTCTCCATCAGCGTAATTTTGGTAACATGGAACGTCTAATCGAATATGCTCATAAAGTTGAATGGTCCGGTAATTCAAGAAGCAGCAACGGTAGATGAGCAAATTGTATTATTTAAACAGTTTACAAGTCACAACTTTAAACGTGCGTTAATAGGTGCATAACAATGATATGTATAAAATATATTTGCGGCATAACATATCTCTAGTAAACTATCATTGATTGCATCTATTCGAAAAGCGGTATGTGCGAACAAATTAGGACATTCCGGCGCACTTAATAAGAGTGACGAAATGACTTGAATTTGGTTAATGTAACACATTAAAAAGTTTTCATTGAACGCTCGCTTCGTCTTTGTCGGTAGTAAAACAAGCGCCTGCCGACGCGGTATTCGATCACCAAATCGAAAAAAATAAAATACGCGGGATCTAATTCGTTTATTTACATTGAGGTTGTTTTTTTATTACTTGTTATCAAAATATTCATTAACTTAATAAAAATATTACAGACAATTTTAATTAGAAATTTGGATACTCTGTAAATATAAATATTCGCCAGTATTAAATGCATCTCTTATTCATTTTTCTCATAGAGGGGGATGAAAAACAGAATGTGACACACGGTACCAACATCATTTGATTCTATTTCGACTGCTCGGCCACAGTGTCGTAGAAGAAAAACGACTACGTCAATATTACGAAGGAATTTGAACTAGCAACGAAGATCGCAAATTCGCAGATTTATGGATATATGGATTATGAAGGGATAACCGTGGCCGCGCGGTCGACACATGGAGAACTGCGCGGCCACGCAGTTCGAGGTCGTCCAAACATTAGTTTTGTTTTAAACGTTCTGCATTTTTTTTTCGAAATCGTATCAACGACAACCTGCTATAATTAAAATAATATCAACACACCGCGTTAGCGCCTTCTTTTTATCATTTTTTTTTATTTTCCAGAGCCTAGGACAAGGTTTGGCTCCTCACGCTCGGTTCGATTTTCAAATGGATTTTTTTTCGTTTACGTCTCTGCTTAGAGAGAGTGGCATACACCAGTAGCCTGATTCTCGTAATCAAAACAATAACGTTAACGTAGCGACTCAGTCGTTTAAACACTTTTCGTATTCACGTCCGTCGATTTTACTTCAACGGCAACGATTTAAAAGTCGTTCGATTAAACTATTGTTGGAGCGTATTCTGGTATAATAATCGTCGTTCAATCGTTTTATAACGTTGACTAAATGGTATTCTCGTATGAAAATGACGTCACTACCGATCGGATGCCAACGAGTAAGCGTCAAATTCCGCGATTCAAGAGTCGTTGAACAAACGTTGGTTAATTGAGACGATTTTTGCTTTTCTTCTTCTTGTGGTGCGAGTTATAGTAATAAAATAACTTTTAAATGAGCCACGGACTTACGTATTTACTATCAAATTCGTCGCACAGCAAGAAATACAAAAAGAAAGCTGATAAGGCGAAATATGTAAAATATAAATAAATACGTAAAATTTGGGATATGGAACGCGACTAGGCATGATTCAGTAATAGTGTTCTGTGGGCATGATAGAGCTCATGTTATATTGATTGTAGCACTAAGCTGGCCGTAGACAGAATATAATACAGACATATACCAAGCGTGCCGCCGATAAGGACAGAAAAATAAGTACATACTAAATTTAGAGTTGCCACGTAAGGGAAATTTTACCCTTTGTGTAAAGCAAATACGGAGGTTGTTGTAAATTATATTTTCTTTCCTAACCAAAAACCACTTTTTTGACACAACATTTACTTTTCTTACATTATATCGTCTTAATCTATGACAGTCTGCAAAAAGTACGAAAGTGATTGTTATAATAATGTCCTCCTAGCCGAAACGACCACAGCGGCCAATCTTTCACAAGATCAGCCATGTACGCAGGAGATATTATAGTGCACAAGTGCTTACGTAGACACAAGTGCACTCTCTCTTCCTTTATATAATAAGTACCTCTCATAATCCGATGGGACGGAAGACCGACACGACTGGGGAGAAGTTAAGCGCAGGACCGACTTTTTACATGCCCATCCGACGTATGTGTGGCGTATCTCGGTTTCGGAACGCCAAAGGGGCTGTCAAAAAGATGACAGCGCGCTAGTATCTATGGCAGAGACATGCTTTAATTATTACGATTACTCCACTGTATTATAAGTTGTTCTCTCTCAATTTGATTATAAGTGTTTATTACCAAAGCTCGGTGTTTTAATTTGACGGACAGGAGTCGGGAATACGTCCTATCGCAAATCCCGACACATGGATCATCTTACTTTACAGACAATCAGGTCATCGGCCTGCATTGTCCTAGCCAGTAAGGAACAACTACTCAAATTTGTTGCCCTTCGCAGGATTCGAACCCACGACGGAGGCTACAAAGTGAATGTACACTTGTGCTAGTCGCTACCCAAACCTTTCTGGCTGGAGCGCTTTAAGCGCTCGCCCTCTTGTCCGGTGAAACAGTACTATTCCTACAAAAAAAAAAGTGATGATCAATAAAGCAAAGTGACTATCAAGCTTCAGTTGTCCACCAAACTTTGATGTCTACTGCAAGTGTGTTTGGTATTTATTGGCGATTCAAGTTAGGCAATACCAAATGAATCATTTGATAGTTATTGAATAGTCACTTTGCTTTATTGATCATCACTTTAGTTGTCAAACGAGATAGGTACATAATAGGGGGGCAAATGAAACAAACTATTCAACGTCGGTACTATTTATTTATAATTCAGACAAATTTACCAATAAATTGTAACCAACAGCATATTAAATGTATAGTAAAAGCACGATTAAATGTACAATGACCATTGTGCCTATAAATAACGAATGAATACGTCCTGTGCAGCCTTGGACGAATTACTTGAGCGCTTACGTTATTTCTGAATATTTAAGCATTCGGGAATAACTTTTAGCAACCTAATTAATTCTTTTTGTTGCTGCAATCCACAGTATACAAATATCCATATTTTCAGGAAATCATAAAAATATATTCGGGAAATCTGAGAAATTCTTCGATGCACCCAGCATGTGGGATCGTGTATGATGCACTTAATAATAATTTACCACTTATTTATGGTAGTCTCTCTTTTATACACTGGCAACACTGATAATGGCGATCAATAAACTGAAAATTTTAGGTTATGGATGAAAAACAAGAATTTATCGATCTTACACGTAACTTTCAAGTAAAATAGTAACTAATTTAGAGCAATAAGATCTAAATAAGTCGTTTACAAGTATTAGTTTCTAAATGTAATCTCTAAATTGGCCATAATAATTCACGTTTACCTGTGAAACAATACTCCACTAATTTTACGTTCACTGTCACTTTTACAGCCTAAAATACTGCACTGCACGATTCTTATAGGATTTCCACAACACACAGTAATGTCACAGTTAGTTTTTTATTGAATTTTAAGTTATTTATTTAATATTAAAACCACGATAAAATTGTCACGGAGCAAAGTGGGAGCAAACGTCAAATTTGTTTCGCACCCACGGCGCGGAAAATTCGAACACATGCTGAGGGACAAAAAATCATATACACTGTTTCTTTCTATCACACGTAACCTACATAAACGCATTCTTTTCTTGCGTGAATGAGAAAGAAAGTGTCCAGCCCTCTATTGTTTTCTTCCTCTAAGAAGCTGGCACATGAGAGCTAGGAGTGAGTGAGTGAGACGAAAATAGGATCATACGCTGTGAGTGAAGAGAGTAATTAGAAGATAGTGTGAGCGAGATGGTTTTAAGGTGAATATAATTAGAGTAAGAGAGATAGAATAAACTAATAAATAGAGAAAAACACGTATTTTCATTAATAAACAATTAGTATGTTTGTGGAGGGAACGGAAACGAATTAATCTCGAGTTTCCCAAAGCCTAAGCTCTTAGCTTATCTCACAAAACTCCTACCAAGACCAAAAATTGATTAGGACGACATCTATCAGGGAATAGCAAAACGTACAGAACAATGACTCGTTGACTAATCGTTTAGTTTCGATCCAATTGAGTTGAAGTCCTATCGAACTCAGGGGCGTATTTACCCTAGGGCCAAGGGGGCCATGGCCCGGGGCGGCAGACTTCGAGGGGCGGCGCGAGCCGCACCTCGTTCAGCTACCTATGTGCGTCTTTCGTTTTGGTTTTATATGATTGAAGGATTAAAAAACCTACATGATTAACTTAAACTGAAACTCATTTGGTTGAACTAGTCGGGAATTCGGGATGTTTCACTTTCAACGTTGGTGCACGTGTAGTTTTTGTACATATCCAGCGAGAGACGGTGGGGCGGCGCATGCCACGGCGTTGGTGACTATTTGTTGACCATGTGGTGATCGTCACCCCGCCGCCGGTTGCACCAGGTGTTTTCAATAAAATTAATGAAGCGACAATCGACTTTAATCTTCTCTCATCTGACGGCAAGCGACTATTTTATCTAGGATAGTAAAGCTCTCTAGCATATAAAAACCCTATTTAATCTAGCCTTGAAAACACACACATAATTATAATTGACTGGGCAACTGGCAGGAAAAACACGCTATTCCTGTTCTTATTTATGCATATTGTAAATGACGAAGCAAATTGCTTTGTCCGTTCAGATGGGAAGTTCACAATGTAAGAGTGCGTAGCTAAGCCGTGCATCTCTTTGTTCGGTAATAGAAAGGAGAAAGTGTAAATGTAAAAATCCTGAGCATACTCTCCGAAATGTATCCTGTAGAAAACCAAAATATTTTTTTCTTTTTTTGTTGTGGTAATCCTCATGAATACTCATACCGGTGTAGCAGTGAGGGATCTCATGACATGCCATAACGTCTTATGGCATGTCATGAGATGACATCACTCTTACTGACTAAAACTCCATGGTGTACTCATCCCGTTATATTGACGGGCTAAGGGCCAATGTGACTCGACCAAGTTCTGCCGGCATCTATTCCCACGTCTGTGGGTGTTAAGCCCACGGACGTGTGCGGATGTATAAGGTCCCCAGACTCTCATCTGGTGGCCTGCCGAGACACTTTAGCGTTCCATCCTCCGCGATCATTTGTAACTGTGCAGTGCGCAGGTAACAGTTCACCCGCTCTTACTGCCTGCGCTGCTTGGCTACAGGGATATAAGGTCAGCATTGGCCTGCCTTTTGCACAGCCCTCTGCGGCATCGAGGACCAACGAGGGATCACTCTCTCTCTCTCTGATCCGCTCCTCAGCTTCCTTATACGACATAACGCTCTCACAAAAGGAAACTACCGCCAACCACAGTGGAGTGATAGGACACTCCCTACCATGGCTTTCACGGCTGACAACGACGGGTCGGCCCCAATTGCGGCGCGGTGAATAGGCTTCGCCGTTGACGCCTTGCACACCTCGAGTGTGTGTTGCACCGTATCTCCAGCGCAACCACACTCATGGCAGCTCGGGTTCTCTTACCTTACGATTGTTTTATGAAGGTACCTGCCGAAGCAAACGAGCGTGCCGTATTTTCGCCGATATGGTCAATTATGGCTGGCATGGCTTGACTCCACCACTCATTCAAGCGACCGCACAACGGCGTCGTCCTGTGCCTCCCTTCGCCACCGCTGTTCTTTACGAGGAGGTGCTCCGCCCTGGCTTTGCGCTTCTTTGTTCTGCTGGTAAACTGTGGTCAGCACCTTCGCCTCCAAGTCAAAAGGTAAGAGAACCCTCACGCCTCACATAAAATTATGCGGTATCTGCGTAGATTACCCGGACCACCATGACATTCTGTGGTCATTGCAACGGGGTCTTGGTTTGGATAGTCAGGGTGTCCTCCCACACTGGCGCACCATAAAGGGACATCGGCCATACTGCGCATATATAGGTGACGGCAACTATCACTAGAGCCACCCCGGATTCGGCAGGAACCGCGACGGATCTGGTGGTATCTTAGGGCCTCCGTTACTCATCTGAATCGTGTGTTGAAAGCATTGGCGATGTCAAGAGACACCAACACACCGCCCCTGAGACACTGCCTCATCCGAGAGAGCCTTGACGCGATCACGTTTGGCTGACGCTCTCGGAATCGTTTTTTATTTCTTTTATTTTTTTTATTTGTTATGTACCTCTAACGTAGTTAGAGCCTTTGTTTGATTCTTTATCTTTTCCACCACTATTTCCTCTCCCGGTTTCAATAGATTGGTGGATAGTATTAACATGTACTTGTTTTTTTTACCGACTTCAAAAAAGGAGAAGGTTCTCAATTCATCTGTATATTTTTTTCTATGTACACACATCAAAAGTGTCTAGGGATCAACATATATTTTTGCAATAACTTTTCTCCTGATTGATATTAATTAAAATTTTCTTTAAGGATTCATCAAATAAAGTGTTTTCGTTTGTCACAGTAACGATAAACCAAGTCACCTTTGCATTAATAAAGAAATTTGCCATTTTCCTAATAAAGGGATTTTTGACATTTGAACCACTAACACAAAAGTTCGAAAAAAAGACTGAAATAACAGTTTTCTTTAAAATTTTATTGGGTAACTTAAACAATTAATAATCCGTGTTTCTACCGCGAACACTAACAACACAAGAACATCGGTTTGGCATGCTCAAAATGAGTTCATCCAAATCACGCTGTGGAATGGCCGCCCATGTTCGTTGCAACAACAAAAAAGGTCTTCTTGCGACTGGATACCCTCCATATTCGGCAGAGCTCTTCTCTGTAGCATATCCCATGCATGCTCAATCGGGTTCAAGTCTGGCGACTGAGCAGGCCAGGGCAGGACATTGATGTTAGCTGCGGCGAGAGTCTGTCTTACAACTCTTGCGGTGTGCGGTCGTGCATTATCATGCATTAACTGAAATAAGGGACCGATTTGCACTTGTAGAGGAACGATGACGTCTGATACAATCGTCTCAGCATAAATTTGAGCGTTGAGGTTGCCTCTGATCCAAATCAACTCAGTTCTTCCGCCGATCCAAATACCCGCCCATACCATGATGGTTCCACCACTATAAGGATGGACTTCCTGGCAGGATTTTAATCGCTGTTGGCGTCCAGGGGTTCTCCAGTGTCGTATACGTCTTGTATCCGGTCTCATACCAAAACGAGACTCATCAGAAAAGCACACGAAACGCCATTGTTCTTCTGCCCAATTTCTGTGTTCAAGAGCCCATTGATATCGAATCCTACGATTGTGCATTGCTATAGGTGGTACCCGTAGCGGTCTTCGGGAATGAAGGTTCACTTCATGCAAGCGGTTTCTGACTGTTTGGTCGCTAATTAAGTTCCCTGAAGAGTGATGAAGCCTCACGGCTAACATCATGGCAGTTATTGTTGGAGCTCTTCGAGTTAAGATTTGAATATATCGGTCTTGTCTCCGTGTGGTGCAGCGATACCGTCCTCCATGGCGCTCAGCCACGGTACCAGTGCTTCGGTAACGTGTCCAAAGTCGACTGATAACACTCTGACTTGTATTCAGAGCTAAAGCCACAGTACGTTGCCGGGAACCAGCTTCTATCATTCCCACGGCTCTGAGCATTTCTTCCCTGCTTAAATGACGTAGCCGCTCCATAATAACGTTGGTTTTAATCAGTAGTAGGGAAACAGTAGCACTAATAATGTCTTCAATGCGTTGTATGTTTTTATAGGGAAAATATTGACAGCTGATTTTCATCTTTTACTCGAATTTGATTCACAGTTCCTGATTCAAATTATGAAATGCACCAAAAAGGATCCATATAAATTTATAAAATCATAAATTTATTACAAAGCCACATCTCAATCTCAAGAAATCCGCTTAAAAATGCTTGATCCCTAGACACTTTTGATGTGTGTATGTTCGCGCATAACTCTGGCAATTATGAACCGATTTGCAAAAATCTTTCTTCTATCCATTCTTTAATCAGTTGATCGGGTCCCATAAAAAAATATTGCTTAAGAATAAGTAGTTCCTGAAAAAACAAGAATGGTGACTGCGCAGGAAACCTGCAGGAATGCCTATAAAGTGACTTTATTGCGCTTTTTAAGGACAAATGACCATTTTTGTCCTTAAAAAGCTCTGGAAAATATTTACTATAATCCTTGTTTTATTCGAAAGAAGAGACCACTGTAATAAATCTGTATGAATTTGATGACAACCGAATAAGAACTTCCTGGAGGACCATGAACGATGTGGAGGAATTTATCTGGTAAAACCATAAAACTGATGTTCTCCATTACATTACTCTGACAAATATGAACCGATTTCGAGGATTCTTTTTTTATTCGAGAGAGTAAACTACTATGATGATTGCATACAAATTTCATTACGACCGCATATTTTTGTTCTGAGGAAACATGAATTATGTAAAACTATGTAGACGATAATGTGATCATAACCTACCTAGATCATTTTGCCGTCTTCGATGGTAGAGAGAAAAGTATAAAATAAAATCTTATTTAAAAAAATGAACCGACTTCAATATCACTGAAAAGTATAAAATAATTTAAAAATTATTGAAATTGGTGCCAAATATACACAGCCGGTAAGCTAGCACCAACTTCAATAATATGTATTTAAATTATTTTATACTTTTCAGTGATATTGAAGTCGGTTCAATTTTATTTTTAAAGATTTTATTTTTTGCTATATATGCGGGCGCCCAAGGCGCGGGGCCCATACCATTTGATGACTCCTGCTATGTGGCTAATCGTGCACTGCCCGAAGCAGAGGGTGAATGCCATAAAACTCAAAGTATACCCGATTGATCTGGCGTGTTTGGTCTATCGAAAAAATATGTAAATCTGTAATATTTTATATTCTAGTTTCTTTTCCCATACTAAAGTATGGGGCGGCAAATCCTAATGGCCCGGGGCGCCAAATTCTTAAATACGCCTCTGTTCGAACTACGTATATGGTATACGAGAATACCGATTTTGGATAGGACTTCCATCTAACGACAACAAAACGTCACCGCTATTTGGACTGTTTGTTATTACGAGAATCGGGCTACAGGCCGTCGACACTGCCTAGAAACCGATATTTGTATGGAATTAGGAACGTACTTATCAGAAATAATGGCACTAATTAGGTAAGCAATATATAGTTACCAAATTAAAATGACTGCTAATACGTATTGGCTTCAACTGTTATGAAGTTCTGTTAAATTTGGACGTATTATATTATAATACGAATTTGTTAATTTTTTGTTGGCTAATCTGTGGATGTAACCTGACTTTTGAAAATTTTATTCTGGTTTGAATTTTGGCGGCTAACAAGTTATTATATTATTTATTTTTTACATTTATTTTAGCCTTAATGGGCGTTGTGTTAATATTATGGGTGGTAAATCGTTAAGAAAACTCTAAGAGAAAATGTGAAATATGTGGTGTTAGGCGAGTCACAAAAAGGTTTTCTGTGATCTTTCTGGCCAGATTTCCACATGACCCGGCAAGGTAAAATTTTATGTTATATTAATATAAAAATGTAAATATTTCTTGTGGTGTAGCAGTTACCATTACTTTTGAAGCCTATTTAGTAGTAGATCGCAAGTTTTGTAATGGAAATATGAATTTATTCATAAAACTTAGTTGTTGAACAAAATAAAAAGTGATGTACATATTATATACTGATAAGTCCATAAATATCGATATTTTTGCCTGACTAGCCCAGAAGTAGAGGTGGCAGTAATGGCTATATTTCAATAATGAATTAATCTGTTATGTTATTTATAAATAACTGTTATTGTAAAGTGTTATGAATAATCCTGTTATATCGACCAGAAGGTGGACGGCTGGCTGGAAGTTCGGTGACGGTCTTTTCACGTGACCTGGCAACTGAACTCGTCTGTCTCTCTAAACGGTTATACTTGTAATTTATGTATTAGTTCCATATAGGAGCACTTGTTGTTATAATTTTGGATATATTGAATATTTATTTACCTAAAACTAGACAGTACTTACTAATCCTATACCATTTTAATTATTTACAAAAAAAAAGTCAATCACTAAAATCACTCACTGACACTGATACCAGTTATGTACATTTACATAAATATTTACAGTTAAAGAACACAAATATTACACTAGTAATTAGTAAATTACCAACTTTACCACCTAAAACGTAAATAATTTTACGCATAAATTATCGACGTCAAACTGCAAGGAGTTCAAATCGCCACGCCAATGAAAACAAAAATTCAAAGCGTTTAATTTAACAGTTTCAACTCTCAGGCTGTTAGTCTATTGGAAAATAAAATAAACTTTATCTCGCTATAGTCAAATGTCAAAATCGTATGCAATGCAAGGAAGTTATTTTATTATAACAGTTTTTAAACTGACTCGCAATTTAATAAAGGCCATCGGAAAATAAAATCAACTTTATTTCGATACTGTAAAAGATCATAATCGTATGCAATGCAAGGAAGATACATTTATTATAACAGTTTTTATATTGACTCGCAGTTTATTAAAGGCCATCGGAAAATAAAATCAACTTTATTTCGGGACAGTGAAAGATCATAATCGTATGCAATGCAAGGAAGTTACATTTATTATAACAGTTTTTATATTGACTCGCAGTTTATTAAAGGCCATCGGAAAATAAAATCAACTTTATTTCGGTACAATGAAAGATCATAATCGTATGCAATGTAGGGCAAGTGTTATAACTTACAACTAAACTATATTGACTAAACCGGATGGTATGTTCGTTTGTGAAACAAAATGAACTTTATTCCTGTTAAATAAGAGATCATAATCGTATGAAATGACAGGTAAAGGAGTTATAACATAACGCTTGAACGAAGGTGTTATATTCAATTTGAAAATAAAATAAACTGTATTTCTGTTTTCAGAAAGATCATAATCGTACGTATGCAATGCAATATAACACTGTTAGTTATCCAAATGAAGTTATATTTCGTGAAGAGTGAATGAAAAATTTTTGTATGCCTATGCTATGCATTCTGATTTCTGACGTTGTGTGGGTGGGATTGCGATGAAAATTAGACGTCAGCGTTGGTTGATTGGCAGATCGATATAACAGTGTGTTATTTTTAGTAGGTTATTGATGAATTCAATAATGTGTTAAAGATTATTTATGAATAATGAATAAAATTAAAAGCTGTTGATTATAACGACCATCACTACCCAGAAGGAGGGCTATATTTTTCGAGTGTGTGTATGTATGTTTTTAATTGTAGTTGTTTTTTGTGCTTTTAAAATATTATCTGAAGAAAAACTCAGATGGATGATGTTAATTGGAAATGACTTGTTGTATTTATCCATACAAAGATATGGCACAACGTGTTATCAGGATTAAGAATAACTAATACAGCATATAACATTGCATTGCAAGCATTGTGAATCGAATTTTGAGATTGATGATTGATGATGGTGAAGCATTCAAAAATCGTAAATATTTCTTAAAAATTGTTTAATTTCATTTTGAAGACATAGTTATTGTACACTAGCAGTAGCCCGCGGCTTCGCCCGCGTTGATTTTGTTTGTAACACGTGTTTTGAATTATAGGCCGACCATTTAATACGCGTATCGCCTGAGGGGGTAGGAGGGAGCGAGGGGAGATGTTAGCGGATGGGTGAAAGGGGTGCGCGGAGCAGAGAGCTTACGTCAAGTGCGGCAGGCAGTGCGCTGGCTGTGCTCGCAGCGCGCAGTTGGTGTTTTTGTTACGGACGCTTGAAGATAAACGCACAAGGTATACGACTGCCAGGATAAATCCAGTCTTGCGAACAAAATTAACAAGCAAGCTAAACAAATAGCATACAATGTATATTCCTTTTTTAAAGCCAGAAAACAAGATCATAATTCTACAGAGTATCTTGAAGACGTAAACCTAAACAAACTTGTTGCTAAAGCTACAGGACTTTCGGTGACTACCATATGTAAAATAATAAAAGAAGGAAATGAACTGAAAGATGAACAAAATAATGTAAATTTGAAATCACCAAAAAAAATTAAACAAACATACTTAAAAAAAAGATACTTATTATTTTATTCTTTACCAACAATGTCTATCTCGAGATAAATCTTTGGATTATTGACTCCGTGTGTAGCGTTACCCGTCCCCGCTCCCTTCTTACCGCGCAGGCGATACGCGAGTTAAACGGTCGGCCTATAGGTGTCATGGTTTTTCAAAATATTGTTTAATAAGTATCTAGTCTAATAAGTATCAAGTAGACATATTTAATGACATATCCTGTATTTTTGAGCAAGGCATCGTAGCTTATATTATAGTGCTGATCCTTAAATATTCACCGCTATTATTTAAAAAAATCCGGTCAAGTTGAGTTGGACTCGCACACCTTCATAGGACCTATTAATGTTATTTTACTATTCGTCTAACACCAAACCAAAACCACACACATAACACTAGGAGTGGGCGATACAAAACGTATATAGTTATTGAAACTATATATCGTCTCAATATCGTAAATCCGATATCGGCCTAGGCTAAAACTATATATTTGCGAAACACTATATTGTAAAATATCGAACGATTCGCGCAACGAATCGATCCGAATAGATACGAACGAATTACGAATGACCGCTGAGTGAGAGAGAGTGAATGCAACCGACGACGGCAGAGTGAGTGAGTGCGCGAGTAAACTGAAATAGCTATAGTACTACGATTCCAATTTTTTAGTATTTTGGTGAAATTAATAAGCGAAATTTCAACTTTGGACCTTACAGTTAAGAAAATAGGGATACATAATGCAGACATTGTGAACTTTGGCCGAGTTTGGCCTTGAACTAGAGTGCGAAGAAAGAAATTGGGCAATAATATTATTGTTTATATTTACATTACATAAATGCCGGTGATTCAGTGAGAGCATTGATTTTGTTAAAGAATTATAATTTCTCTTTATTCCGTATTATTAAAAATTAAAAAGTGTTTTAATAGTGAAATTAGTGAATAGGTTTATAAAACTATAGTACCTAGTGCAGTAGCTATAAAACTGTGAGTGTATAAAACTGTAGATATAAAACTGTAAATAAAACTAAGTATAGTAGTGAAGTAGGTATAATAAATAGTATATTTAAACCATAGACTTACAAAAAAAATTAAACAAAAACAATGTCTCGTTTAAATTCTAGTGTTCTATGGGAGTATTTTGATAAAACCAATTTAGTCGATAAGAAGGCCAAATGTCGTGTGTGTGGTGATTCATACAGTTTTAAAGGGACCCCTGGTAATCTTAAGGCACATCTCAAGAAAAAACATTTAGATGCTTACTCTAGGGTTGTCACCGGGCAACGAGAGATAAGGACATCGCAAATTACATTACCAGGACAACTGATTGCCGCTGGTGAATCTGCGAGTACTACTTCACGTATTTCGACGGGACGAACGGAGTCTACGTCAGCAAATACGGCAACAGTCGCCTTACCAATTTCCACTGCTCAAGGATCCGTTTCTTGCACTAATGTATATACTATTCCACCTATAAGGTAGCAACCTATAGAGCGATACAGTATGGCAAAGAAAATATCAGGCGAGTTAAAAAGAAAAATAGACAGCGATTTACTCGACTTATTTATCGACAGCTATCACCCATTTACATTAGTGGAAGAAAGAGCATTTAAAAAATTTATTCGCTGGATTCCGGGATACCAACCCCCCTCCAGAAAAACTATTTCGAATGTCATGATTCCTGCCCTATACAACAAAACCAAAGAAACGATTAAAACTGCATTGGGCCAAATAGCGGCATAGAACACGTGTGCCTTACAGCTAACTTATGGACATCAAGAGCCAATGCATCCTATTTGGCCGTTGCCTGTCATTTTATTACTCATGATTTTGAATTACAGACCATCCTGCTAGATTGCTCCCACTTTGAGGACTCCCATACAAGTGAGAACATACAAAATGTGTTAAACGACATGATAAACGAGTATCAATTAAGTGACAAAATAAACTTTATAGTGACGGATAATGCTGCCAACATTCAAAAGGCGATCACGAACATCGGCTGGAAGCATTACGGGTGTTATGGACATAATTTAAATTTAATTGTTCAACATGCCATTACAGCTGTACAAGCGCTACAGTTGGTGATAGAAACAGTGAAAAAAATTGTGCGCTTTTTCAAAAGTAGCAGCACTGCCTTAGAACTGCTATTAAAGGCATAAACGACAGACCAGCCAAATTGTGTTCCAAAACGATTAATACAAGAAGTTCCAACGCGCTGGAACTCTACATTCCACATGATTCAGCGTTTCGTTGAGTTAGAAGAGTTTATAAGGTATGCGGTTGCAGGTGTCAGGCGTGATTTGCCTATTATCTCTAATGAAGAGTGGCTGCTCCTTGCTCAAATTGCGAAAATTTTAAAACCATTCGACGATGCTACTGAGTCAATGAGCGGTGAGAAATACATGACAGCTAGCTCGGTTATAGTCATGACGCGGTGCCTTAGAGAATCTTGTGAAAAACTTTTACAGGAAGACTTCGTCGATGTAGCAGAGGAGCTTATTATAAATTTGAGGACTGGGCTGATAACCAAATTTCATAATGTTGAGAGAAGCGGAACATTTTCGGTGTGTACGTTTTTGGACCCCAGATACGTTTTTGCCGACGAAAATGGGGCTAAAAATACTAAAAAGCGTATCCAGAACATATTAACTTCTGTGATTGGACAAGAAATGGCACAAGAGCAGGCACCTGTATCACATTCAAACAATACGACGGGCGGGCACGGGAATTTGACGGGCCCGTTGGTCTAGTTGGCAGACACCCTGCCTGCTAACCGATGGGTCGTGGGTTCGATTCCCGCCAAGTGTCTGGGTGTTGTTTATCTGTTTAAGTATGTATTTACAAAAAAAAAAGTATATAAGTATTAGTATCAGTTGTCTGGTTTCCATAGTACAGGCTCTGCCTAGTTTGGGATCGGATAACCGTGTGTGGATTGTCCCAAGATATTATATTATAGATATTAATACTTCTTACTACACCGGGACACCGTTGTCAAAAGCCGTCAAAGAAATTGACACATATTTAAATGACGATCTCTTGCCCGTATTTAATGGGACTTCATGGAATTGTCCTATCGAATGGTGGCGTCAACATCGATACACATATCCGTATTTGGTGCGCCTTTTTAAAAGATATGGAAACATCATGGCGACTGCGGTTCCATGTGAAAGAATTTTTAGCAAAACGGGACTGATCATAAATGATCGCCGGGCTCGGCTAACATCGTCAAAAGTTAAGCAGCTTGCATTTTTAAATGATAACCTTGATAAAAAAAGATTTGAGTAATCAACAGCAATATAAAAAGTGTACAAAAATAGAAAAAACAAATTTAAATATAAACTATAAAAAAATATAAAAATACAAAAATAATTTAAATAGGTAATGTAAATAGTGTAGATAGCAAAAAATGTATATATCATTAAATGAACTGTTAAATGCGCCTGCAATATTTGATTCTCATGGGTTACTAATAAAATAATACGTATCGACTCTCAAATATATAGGTATATAATAATTATTTAAATAATATAAATAGCACGTCATTAAATTAATATAATTAAAATGTGTATGATAAAATAATTTAATGACGCACGTCATTAAATTATTTTATCATACGTAAAATATTGTTACAAAACGATAATATTGCAGCCAGTCCTAAGCCTGGTAAAAGTATGAAGGGCGGTTCATTTTTTATTTTTCATACACATTTTAATTATTATCTCAATAGTCAATACCAATAAAATCGTATTAGGTAGGTATGACGATTTTCTTTGCGATATATTTTGATACAGCGCATCGGGTATATCCGTCAGTCAGTCAGTATCCATCAATATACAGTTTTACAAAATATAGTGTTTCGATATCCGATATTAAATATCGATATATAGTTTCGATATGATATTCATAAATAGCGATATTACCCACTCCTACATTACACCAAAACCAACCAATAGCAAAAAACCAAACCGCAAAACTAAGTTTGGCTGTCGAATTTCTTTTGGGATTTCTAAAGAATACACATGTGTGTATTGTGATGATGTTCATCATCATCGAAAAATCATTTTATTTTTCCTGTAAAATATAGATTGATAAGTATGTATCACCTATAATATTTTTTGACATTTTCGATTTTAAGTCAAAAACTACGTAACATAACATATACCAAAATAAAAATCTGTTTTGGAATTTGCAAATAAAGGCTTTTCTTAGGATACCCGATTCGATACAGTAGTCTCACTTTAAATTAAATTTTGGGGATCCTTTTCGCTGCCCATTGTAAGAAAATAAAAGATTTTCTTTTCATTTGTATTTTTGTGATGAGGTTGGGTGTGTAATTAAGTCTTATGACTGTAGGTCGAAACACCATTTTTTGGACTCCAATCCAATCCCTTTGGAAGTTGATTTTCAAAAAATGAATATTTAGGCAGGTGTAGTTGGATGGTGTATTGGCAAAGTTTCATCAATGCAGCATGTCCCATTCACATCACCACTACTTTTTTTTGTCGTATGGTTAGTGGCCAAACTGGTGTCAGAGTTTTCAAGCTGCCCTTAGGCCTCTGACTCAGCTTAACGACTGCTGCCTAGATGACAATAGCCGGGACCGACTTTTAACGTGCCCCTCCGAAGCAAGGAAACGCTCGGTTCAAATGCCACTAAGTGGTGACCCATCTAAGGACTGACCTCGCCTGACGTTCCTTATCCAACTGATTGTGTATCGAACAGTGGTTACAACACGTTTATGTTCCATTCTCTCTTTTTTCCATCCCAAGGTTGCCTGGAAGAAGTTGCGAATAGCGGATGAGCCCGCCCTTTGTATTTAAGTATATATTATGCTTTATTTTATGTGTAAGTTTGTGTGTACAATAAAGAGTACATTTATCTTTTTTTTTCGCGTTATACTCAATTATGTTATACTCAAAACCAACCACAAAAACGCCAGTAAAGGTTGATTTTCAAAAAGTTGTGATACCCGTGTTTCATAATTTCTTTTGCTTCGTACACTGAAAAGTTTCGCGCCCATGTGATGTAATATTTTTTTTTCCATACAAACTTTGAGAGCCCATTTGACCCACTTAGGTGTGGAACTTCGAAAATCCGTTCCTATTGTTCGCTCAGCCTATTTGAATAATGTTGATTTCAAGATTCTACGTTAAATGGTTTTGGCTGTTTCGTGATTCTTATAAAACATCCTGTTCTTTTATTAATACAGATTAATATTTAAATATGAAGAAAAGAATCCAATAACATCAGCGAAAAAAAATTCAAAGAAAACAATACAATTGTCCTATCGCATGTGTTCTGTACCAGCCATATAGCCAGTAAGTCAAGTCCAATATTATAATAAATGTTGTCATCCTTTTACCCACCTTAGGAGTGGAATTTCCTAATACCCCAAAATATTTTGTTTTTACTGAAACACCAAATACCAATTTATATGCGTTTAACTTCGAAAATCTCTAATTTTCATACAAACTTTCATCCCCTATTTTACCCCCTTAGGGGTAGAATTTTCAAAAATCCTTTAATATGTATTCTCAATTACTAAATTACATGAATTTAAGTTTATAAATGACTGATTTTCATACAAAATTTTATCCCCCATGTTACCCCCTTAGGGGTGGAATTTCCAAAAATTCTTAAATATATATTTTTTATTTTTAACTAACAGGCCAATTACTAAATTACATGAATTTAAGTTCAAAAATGACTGATTTTCATACGAACTTTCATGCTCTATTTAACCCCCTTAGGGGGTGGAACTTCCTAAAATCTTGAAATATATATTTTTTATTTTTAACTTAAAGGCCAAATACTAATTTTCATTAATTTAACTTCAAAAATTACGGATTTTCATACAATCTTTCATCCCTATTTAACCCTCTTAGGGGTGGTATTTCCAAAAATCCTTCCTTAGTGGATGTCTACGTTATAAAAGGTACCTACTGTAAAAATTTCAAGTCTCTAACCCAAGCCGTTTAGGCTGTGCGTTGATATGTCAGTCAGTCAGTCAGTTTCTTCTTTTATATATACGGATTGGTAACTTTGCGTGAATTAAACTTAACAATAAACACATATATTGTGTTCTTTCACTATCATCGATATCGATAGACAAACATACTAAGGGGTGGCAAGCCCTAGCGGTATAGAAACGTTAAAAAAAATGGCAGGTAGGCCAACTGGTAGCCATTAAATTTTATGTTTGTTATGTTCGGAAAAGTACGTTCGTGATACGATTCAGGGGCTTGTATGGGAGTGCCGACTCTTATAAACGTAGTATTAAATCCTCTTTGGTATACACCTCAGGTATATACTCTAAACAGTCTCTGTGGTAAAACTTTTATTTGACGTTCGAAATTCAAATCACATTATTAACCAAGGGAGTTTAGCAGTACAACATTATTACCCGGATAGACTATAGCGATATAATGAGCTACTTTATGTTAACGGTCTTATTCATAAAAAAAGCTTATCAAAGGTTTTAAGCACCGATTATAATGTTCTATAAGGTTATAAAAGGTTCGGTTCAGTTGCTTAATCATAAACGTTTCATAAACCATCTATAACTAAAAACCAAAAAAAAAAAAACGCATCGGCAACGCACGCAATGCGTCTCTATAAAACGTTTTTAATAAAAGTATTGCCATTATAATGAAGTTGGTGACGAGTAATCGGTGGAAAAATAGTGATTAGGGTCTGACGATGGAGCAGGTAGGTGGTCATAGGATGTCTGCACCATTAAATGTAGACCCACAGAATTAGGACTCTTTGGATAGGTCTCGCCAAGTAGGTAGATGATAGAAAAATGGTGAACAGGGTCTGATGATGTAGCAGAAAGGTGGTCCCAGGATGTCTGCACCATTAAACATACACAGCGAATTTTGTTGGATAGGATCTCGTTGGATAGGTCTTACGAGTAGGTAGCTGGTAGAAAAAAAAATGTGCGTGCGTGGAGCCCCTCCGCGCGGAAGAAGTGAAGCTTCACTCTCGCTCTGTACTGTATGACACTGTACGACACCGTACCACACCGTGCCATACCGTACCACACTGAGCCACACCGTGCCATACCGTACCACACCGTATCACACCGTACCACACCGTACCACACCGAACCACACCGAACCACACCGAACCACACAGAACAACACCACACGAATGACTGCGTCACGTGAGCGCTTTCATAACGTTAACAAGTTTAACTTAAGAATTTTCGGAAGTCGCATAAGAAGGTTCACTTCAATAAAGAAATGACAAAGCATACAATCTACTTGTCCATAAAACTTAATTTTTTGATCTCGATGGCGAACCTAAATTTTTAACTATGGAAAAAGTACTATGTACAGATGATGAAGCAGCCAGTAATGATGACGGAGGAATAATGGTTAATGACGATTTGATACAGCTCAGAGGACAAGTCAGGAACGACAGAGGCTGAATTTTCTGACGATGACTATTGCTCTACACATCCCAAAGACGGTTTTAAGACACAAACAAAGGAAAAAATATTATTTTCATTTATTGTAGATACATATCAGTGGCGGTAAATCGAACTAACAACATATCACTATTGCAGAAATGATATCTCAAAACCTGGTAGTATGTTCAAGTCTATAAAATTTCAAAAACATAAATGGACTGCTCTTCTCCGAGAACAAATCTGGAAAAAAAGTAAAAGCGAATGTAGGTGGATTTTTAAAAATAATTATATTCGGACAAATGGTAACATCATCTGCCAAGGGCATTGTAAGCTATGCCAAGCCAAAATTATTGTGTACCATAGTTCAACTTGTATAACAACTGATAACTACATCGAAATGAAATGCATCATAACAATTTTTGACAAAAGTTTCAACCACAGTAATAAAGTTATAGTTAGAGTTACTAAACATCAACGACAACTATTAGCGCACACTTTAGCCAAAAACAAACCTTCTGTTGCTAGAAATTTACTTGCACACCAATGCATGAAACCTGGAGATGTAGTGCCCCATATCTTACCAAATCTTAAATCACTACAACAAATCAGACATAAGATAAAACAAGCACACAAACTTCATTCATCACTTGTACTTTCAGTTTGGAGTATGGAATTTACACCCTCATACTCTATAACCATCCGTCTATTTTCCCTATTTCCTTTTTTATCTATTATTGGTCAAACGAACAGAACATTTTCTATGACAAATGCTCGAAATCAGAAAAGCACATGAAAGTATCAATAGAAGCAACGGATTCTATAGTGAAAAAATTTTTACTACCGGCTGTAAATATGTATACTGAAACAGCTAATAATAAACAAAAACACATTTTTTATACGCTATAATGTGCTATCGTGAAGAAGGTAGTGGTATTCTTTTATGCCACACGCTATCAGAAGTAAACGCTCAAAATATAGGTATGTTATTAAAGCAGTGGTTAATTGGCAAAACCGCACCTCAAGAATGCATTTCAGATGATTCCGCGGCAATTTTAAGTGCTGTAGTAACTATAATCACAGGTTTTGATTCTACAAACGACTATTTAGAAAATGCTTTTCAACTATTAGAAAAAATGGTCTATCTAAAAAAAATACCATACTATATTCGTCTGGATAAATCAAAATTTGTAAAAAATCTCTATAAGCAGGCCTGTTTTGAACACGTAAATAAACGAGTTAAGAGTTTTTATGTAAGATGTGTTTTATTGCTTAGACAAACAGAGTGTTATATACAATTAAAAACTATTAGAGAAGATATCATAATTGTAGCTTGTAACAGATAAAATGGATTAACGGAACAAAATAATATATCTAGGTGTAGTAACGCTTTGATGAGGTTACAAAATAAGATTTCAGATGTAGATATGCCTTTAAATGAGTCATACATAAATGAGTCTACATCGGAAAACGACATTCATATATCAATTGATGAATACGACGATTTAGAAGAAAATCCTTTCATAAGATTTTGTAATAATATAGAGAGGCGCGAAAAAAATTACAATGAAGACATAAGAGCAAATCTTGATAACGAAAATTTGTACTATTTTCCGACCTTTATCAAATATTTGAAACGAATTTTAAAAATTACCTTGTGGGGAGAAGTTATGACTAAGTATTTTAATTTATCTAAACCTAATCCATCAAGCTCAAATGTTGAAAGCTATTTTAAAGATATTAAGACCATTTTGATGGACTCACACAGGGAAAGATTAAGGGTAGATGACTTTTTACACAAACATATCGAACAAATCTCAGGCACGCTAAAATTAGCCATCAGCGACATAGAAAACCGAAAACCGTCTCGAACGCAGGTTTGATGACTTCCAGCCTCCCGAACAAGCCGGGTTCCGAAAAGGCTTTAGCACCGTAGACCACATACATACGCTCCGCCAGATTATACAGAAGACCGAGGAGTATAATCAGCCATTATGTCTAGCGTTTGTGGACTACGAGAAAGCCTTTGATTCAATCGAGACCTGGGCAGTATTGCAGTCTCTCCAGCGGTGCCACATTGACTATAGGTACATCGAAGTGTTGAAGTGTTTGTACAGCAACGCCACCATGTCGATCCGACTACAGGACGAGAGCACGAAACCAATCCCATTGCAGCGTGGTGTGAGACAGGGAGACGTTATTTCTCCGAAACTGTTCACAAACGCATTGGAGGACGTTTTCAAGCTCTTGGACTGGAACGGATTCGGCATCAATATCAATGGCGAATACATCACTCACCTTCGTTTTGCCGATGATATAGTCATTATGGCAGAGTCGCTGGAGGACCTCAATACGATGCTCAGCGACCTCAGTAGCGTTTCCCAACAGGTGGGTCTTAAAATGAACATGGACAAGACGAAGATCATGTCTAATGTCCATGTTGCACCCGTACCGGTAGTTGTTGGGAACGATACACTCGAAGTTGTTGACCACTATGTATACCAAGGACAAACAATCCAGGTAGGTCGGTCCAACTTCGACAAAGAGGTCGCCCGAAGAATCCAACTCGGATGGGCAGCGTTCGGGAAACTACGCGAAATCTTCTCGTCCAAAATGCCGCAGTGCCTAAAGACGAAGGTTTTTAACCAGTGTGTGTTGCCATTGATGACATATGGTACTGAGACGTGGTCCCTAACTGTTGGCCTTCTGGATAAGCTCAGAGTCACACAACGAGCTATGGAGAGAGCTATGCACGGAGTTTCTTTGCGCGACAGAATCCGAAATGAGGAGATTCGCCGACGAACCAGGGTCACTGACATAACTCTTAAAATCTGCAAGTTGAAGTGGCAATGGGCAGGCCACATCGCTCGGTGAACCGATAACCGCTGGGGAAGAAAGGTTCTCGAGTGGCGACCACGAAGCGGAAGACGCAGCGTAGGTAGGCCTCCCACTAGGTGGACAAACGACATTGTGCGCGTCGCAGGTAACCGGTGGATGAAAATAGCCAATTGTCGGTCATTGTGACGTTCGAAGGGGGAGGTCTATGTTCAGCAGTGGACGTCTTCCGGCTGGTGATGATGATGATGACATAGAAAAACATAGTTTAATACCAGCCAGCAAAACAGTTATAACGATGGAAACAGATGATTATAAAGGTTTCAAAAATGAACCAATATTTTTACCCGACTACGGAACGGAGGGAGGGTTATGATTTTAACAAGAATGTATGTATGTATGTATTTATGTATGTTCATCTGTTCCCGCATATCTTCTAATCTACTTAACATAATTTGACAAGTAGGGTGTCGTTAGAAGCGTCTTGATTGTCCGCTGGTTATAGGCTATATAATATCACATTAAGACTGCGATTTTATCCGTAGTCGGGTTTTTGTTTTTAAAACTTATTACTTGTTAAAGGTACTGTGGCGTTATTAGACGCTCCATCTACCACGGAAAATTTGAGAGGAAAAATGAACCCAAGACCAAAATATACAAAAAAATGCATATTTAAAAAAATGGTTCTTTGACTAATTCATATATGTATAATGTAGAAATATTTAATACTTGTGCGTTTGATAGTATATTTCAAAGGATGGCCATTGCATATGATGACAGACCTAAAATTAAAAAGTATATTATTGAATTTAGTGACAATGAAATATGTCAAATTATAAAACAAATAGTTGAAGACGATGACGATAAAACAGACTTATATCGAAAGAGAACTCAGTTATTATGGAAGCACTTTTGCTCAGAAGACGACTCTACATCACTAAGTTATAAGTTCGTCAATTGTGAATGTAACACTTCTAAAATTATTGATAACATTCTTTTTCTGTTATTTTATAGTACGATGCGACATAAAAAAAATGTACCTGCGCTGCTCTAGTCAGGCAAATATGTTAAGAAAATGTCAATATTTACCAATGAACATTGACATTCTCCAAAATGAAGGTATAATGGCACTAAGTAAATCAATAAAGTTCACTATCAACGGAGACCGAGGTTATTGCTCTGATTGCAAAAGTGAAGTAAAATTTCATCACTACCCAAATTCTATTTTATTTATAGAAACATCCGGCGTCTCTACCATTAATATTAAACAAGTTCCAATAGAAATTAAAATCAACAAACAAAAATTTACTATTCTCTCCGTTATAGAGTAGGTACATACCTGGTGTCATAGGACTTTATAGAAGTTGGTCATACAGAAAATCTTTGAAAAATTGGCAGTGTTATGATGACCTACAAGAATTAACTTCATTACCTTCCACATCAGTGATTCCACATATTATTATTTACACTTTATAATTGTAAATATGTAATTTATTTTAGTAGAAAGCATTGAAAAAGTACACATTAGGCAGTAAAAGGGCAAATCCAACACATTATATTGTCTCCTTCTTTGAAAGAAATGTTATTTAGAAAAAGCGCCCCAAACTTTGACACTTAAAGATTATGCTTAATTACTAATTGCTTTTCGGGTTCGATTATTTATCAATTGCTTTTTAGTTTAGTACTTATAAAAGTGTATAACTTTATTTTATTATTTTATTTTATTGTTTAGTTTATTGTTTTCGGAAAACCAACAGCACATACAATACATAAAACATTACAATAGAAACAGATGACCATTTACATGTCTTCACAATTAGTTATAAGATAGACATAAATACCGTTTTGCTAAGAGATAGACAAAGATATAGTTATTTATAATAGAAGGAAGTACAAAATAAATAATATAAATAAATACTGCGTTACGAAATAACATCAAAAAACATAGCAACAACTTTTCGTGGTATCGCATCAGGGCACGTATTAAAGATATCAAAATTAACATGTTTGGATAAATTGTTAAAAGTTGTGCTCGCACGCAATAGATAAGTGTTTTGCCTATAGTTAATATGAGAAAGAGTACAGTTAAAGGGATGTGATGACGACAGGAGCCAGCAGGTACATGAATAGAAATACGGGAAAGGAGTTCAGAACAGTCAATGGAACCAGATACTAGTTTGAGAAGGAATACAATATCGGCTACCTCACGCCGCTTATACAACGGTAGTATGTGATGTTGTTTACAATATTCTATAGATAGTTGTGAGATTCATAATGTTATCTAGAGGGTTGTTTAGTTACATTATACACACATAAAACGTATACACTTGTACATATTATTATATATTTCAACTCGTCTCATTGACAACTTTCATTTGATGCTCTTACTGCCGGTCCCAATATTCTATCTATCTCTTACTATCAGTTAAAATAGTTATAATCGATAGCTTGATGACATATTTCCGTTTCAATAAACAAAGATAGAAATATCTGTCCTTACTATTGGTCTAGCTTCGAGACCTTATAGCTTACTAGAGATAAGAAAATTAATGTCAAGTGTCATAATGTTACTTTTTAACTGAGAGTGGTATCCAGTGCTATCGGCGGTAGAGTATTGGGACAGGCCGTTAATGATTTTGTAAGTAAAAAAAAAATACAAAATGGCGGCTGGCGGCCGCCATATCATTTTTTAAAGAAAATGTATATACTGTAGACTACACTCCCACAACATAGACGAATCTAAGGACATATTATAAGTCACTGTCCATCACGCCGTTTAGGCTGTAGGCCGTCCTGAGCCCGGGGCTATAAACAATGGGCAACCTACGGAGTCGCTGGACGCTCGGGGTGTGGGCCCCTTGAGCGTCCATTGAGTACGGCGGCGACTCCGAGGAGGACGGCGGCGGGGTTGCGACCCCCGTCCCCGTGAGTACCGTGACTGGTTCCCGGGGGGCTACAATGCGCCCCCCGGCGGCGGGCTCAAAGGCAAGGCACTGAGGGGCCCCTGGTGCAGATCCCACCGGAGAGCCCTGGGGTCCCCCTCTCATGTGCCGATGCGACAGCCGCGGGGGTTTTAGTGGGTAAGAATCCCACATACCCCGGTCGAGCCCCACAGCTCCCGGGGATCTTTCGAAGATTTCCCCCGCGTCAAAAAAAAAAAAAAAGGCTGTAGGCCGTGCCAAAGAAATAGATATACATACAAACATACTCTCGAAAAACATAACCCTCCTCCTGGGCATTCCGTCAAAAAAACTATCAATTTATTTTATTCGATTTATGTCTCAAATAAATCTAGAATGGGGCACAATATTGGAATATTTGATATTTACGTAACTTGGATCGTCAGCAGGTTGTTGCAAAGATCGTTTTCACTGGAGTAAAGATGCGCGACTATAAATGATTTCATTCGAATTATTCGAATATAAAAATCATTCAACTTATTCGAATGATTTACGAAGTTAGTAACTAATTTGGTACTTGCTGGACTTTGATTATTCGCTCGCTCATTAATCGGCGGATTGAATGATGTGATTTGATAGGCACTCTGACATTATTCGTTCCGTGACCGGAACGTCAAATAATTCATTCATATTTCATTCCAAAAACTGTCGACTGACTCGCGAACAATCTAGTTCAAACGCTGTTAGTAATTACTAATTAGTAGTGGTTATTCGACTATGAACATTAGTATATTACTAATATTCAAGTCGAATGCGTACATTAGTAGTTGTAGATTATTCGAATCGTCGAATTAGTAACAGTCGCGCATCTTTACACTGGAGTATATTTTACGTGTGTGCAAATGATATTACGAAGTTTTAGAAACGATCAAAAGTACGCCCAAGCTCAATGTGTTTATTAGTAGCAACTTCCACATATGTATTGTTAGTAAAACGAATAAATTGGGGCCGTTAAGCTAATAAAAGCGTGATAAATATAGAATAAAATAATAAACATTTTCTTGACCAGTTATGACTTGATTTGAACTGATTGTTAATAAATAGTATACGTGTATAAGAATATACATACGTGTACAAGTAGGTACATACCTTTATTTTAAAATTAGATTAGATAAATTTATATTATAAGCATAGATTTTCCTAATGGTATTCCAAATGAGTCTCGTTAATTTGTATTTAAGGCTTAAAAAATAAATTTCCTTAATAATTACGTGATTTTATGTTGTGATATGATTTTTTTACGGAAATATATTATAATTTCAATGATCAATTTACTGTGTTTTATTATTTGTTATTCAAGAACGAGGTCAACTCAATTATGTACCTACTTATGTTTATTTATTTCTGATACACAATTGCACGCGACTGTACGCATAAAGAAGATGGCGGCGAATAGTCTAAGAGTGGGAATAAATTAACTAACGACAAAAATTATATCACTTTGCTTGACTCTAAAATACAATAATGTCAAGTTCAACGGTCTATTTATAGCCGGTTTGTATTTCTTTGACAGTGAAGCTTTAAAATTGTAGCCACCAGGATATTAAAATAACTTTTTCGTGTTTATGCATTCTTTCGAAAAGTAATCCACTCTGGCTCTTAGACTACTCCTAATAAAAAAACACTGCTTTATATCTTTTTAACCAAGATACGACTAAATCTGCAATTTCACGACTAATTTCGACTAATTAACGACTAAATCTACGTGCCGGCAGATTTCCGCAAGATGCTTTGAATGTCGAGATATAGTGGTAGCGCTGCCAGAAAGAGTCCTCTCTATAACTTTTAAACCACTGACCTACTAATTCCAATACTTTACGACTGATTTCGATTAATTAACGACTAAATCTGAGCGTCGTTAGATTTTCATGGGGTGCTTTGGTTGTCGAGATGTAGTGGTGGCCCTGCCAGAAAGAGTCCTCCGTGGCAGGGCCACCGGGGTACCCCTATAACTTTTAAACCACGGACCGACTAATTCTCAAATTTTACGACTAATTTCGACTAATTAGCGACTAAATCCCTGTTCAATCAGAATTAAGATCAGTCACGGTGGCCCTGCCAGAAAGTGCCACACTAATAATTTACCACACATTGACAAATTCGAATAAAAACAAAATATGACAACTATCGAAAATGGCGCATGTTTTTTTTTCACGCGCTCTATATGTTGTGAGTGAACATACAGCCTACTTCAAAATTATAATTTAACAAATATTTTAATATTTTATAACAAATTATTGTCAATTATGAATAATTTGTTAATAATAAATGTTTGTTAGACATAATTAAGCACGTATACATTTATTTATTCCAAAAAATATATGGATTTTTAGTGGCATTCCACCCGCAAAACCTGTTTGTTTTTACTAAATAAAAATAACTAATACCCGGTTAAATTAAGAATGCTCTATTTAGTCGCTTATAACTTACAGTAAGGTACTAATTTAACTTTGTAGGGATAATTCATTATTACGTTTGTATTAGCTCGGTTTATGGCCCTAAAAGCGATGTAATTAGACTCACTTTACGAGCTATTTTTTTTTTAATAAATAAATGTGTACTTCCATAATTAAGTCAAACAAACATTTATTATTATCAAATTATTTATAGGTAATTAACAATATTTTGTATAAACTATTAAAATATTTGCATTTTATCACTTGGAATTATAATTTTGAAGTAGACTGTAGGTATGTCCATTCACATAGCGTTGAGCCCGTGAAAAAAAGCGCGCCATTTTCCTTAATTGTCATATTAATAAAGTACAAATTACAAATTGCATCTTGCTTAATAAGTAGGAAATGTTATTTAGATTTCCAGATATATTTTAGCAAAACGAACAAGATCCAAGACGACAAACTTTACTATTTCTAGCTGAACCTAGCGGCATTAGACCACATTTACGTAGACATTACTTCTAAAAATTAATAATCATCTTAATCATTTACGAGTATAACAACTTTAACCTATTACGTATAAAGACGATAAGATGTACAACGCGAACTGCAATGACACTACCTAAAGTTAACTTAATTTAAGGAATATATAAGTAAATAGAGTTTACTTCGCACAGCTGTCAAACTTAAAATTATCACAAACTGAAGCTATAATTAAAAAAATAAGATAATCATAGTATCACCTTTGTTGTAAAGAAAGTGCTGCTTGCAAGCTTCATCTTTGGAGTCTTTCTCGCAAAATTCTTGAGATAGAGTACCCGATCTGAGGGCTATCAGCATAGCCAACACCCAACAACAACATTTGAGGGGGAAGCACCGGTGACGCAGAACCATGTTTACGCCGAAGCTTCCGACGGGAGACTGCAACTACCGCACCGATACAATCGATCAAATTGATTACAACAGAAAAGGTGAGAGCGATTGTTTATTTTTATTGCTTTTAGAAAAACTTATTATACCGTGAAATGAAAGCGTCGACGTAAAAAAGAAAACTTGTGTAACCGTAACAAGCTGCGGACCGTTAGTGGACACCTATAGACCCGTCGAAAACATCAGTGTCGGTAGAATTTCGAACGAATTTAGTAGGTATGTAATAAAGACTTATTAATCAAATGTAAAACATCTTGGCACATTAATCATCATGTCATCTCACATCATTACTTTCACGATTTTCGTTAGACCAAGCACAGCGAAAATGCATGCAAAATATAATAATACCAGCCCTGATTTATGTCCCACTGCTGGGCACGGGCCTCCCCTCAATATGAGGTTTCCTCACGATGTTTTCCTTCACCGAATTAATAAAAAAATATGTCTCTAATATTTTTGATTACCTAAATTAACTATTAATTAGAATTATTTTTATTAGCTAGTCATCATTCCTACTGACATGTCAAAAATATTACTCTTCAAATTAAAATCTATACTTATAATAAAACTGTAACAGGTCCAATTCTGTACATTGAAGATATTTTGAAAATTATATTTGGAGGGCATTCTATAACCGATACTGAGGCCGAAAATGTAATTTTTTTAATTTTTGTCTGTCTGTCTGTCTGTATCTCGGCTGAGCATCACGCCGAAACTACTGGATGGATTGAAACGAAACTTGGCATGATTTGAGATCTTACTACGAGGTAGGACATAGGATACTTTTTATCCCGTAATCTAGCACGGTTCTTTTGGGAGAGGGGATTAAAGTCAAAATGGGTACTTGGTTATACGCTTGGTCCGATTTTATCATTTTTTCTTTATAATTATAATAAATATTTGTAAGGGAACACTCATAGACAGTTGTTAACAATGTTTTGGAAATCGATCAGGTTAAGCAACGTTAGGTAAGGTCATTAAATAGATGGGTGACTGTTTAACGCCATTTCAACTAAACGTCTCCGTGCTTCGGAGGGCAAGTACAAAGTGGTTCCAAGTTTTTAACCGACTTTAAAAAAGGAGGTTTTGTATTCTATGCGAATGTATATTATTGAAAGTTTAGTAAACGTAAACACAGCGCGAGCGGAGCTGCGTGGGTCAGCTAGTTATTAATAATTATACTTTTCTTTTGATTTCAGTTTCCGAGTTCCTCTACCCACGGCACTCGCAAATTCCTGGTGGGTGGTCGCAGAGCCTTATCATCGCTCACGGCTGAGGCATCGTGTCTCGGTCGTATGCTGGCCTCGCTTTTTAAGACCACTTTGTATATATCAGGGGAGTATTACACCTAATTCCTGCTTTACAATTACCCGTTGTTTTTAGTCATTATTGTTCTTCGTTCCTCATCTGCGCTCAGCCTTGGCCAGCCGATAAGGCTATCGGCTATAGGCGACGTCAAGTGGTGTATAGTGACAATCTAAGTGCAGTTATTTAAGCGATTTATACGCAAGATGTAAATAGATCCTCCCTGGCTCCCATGTCGCAGCCTTGCAGTCAGGCAAGTAATAGTTCGTTGGAAAATTTAGTAAAGTGTGATCAGTGTTCAACAAGCACGCTTCTATCGCTGGAAACGAGGTTTGAATATTCACATCGGGAAGCCTCATAAGTCCCATCTTGCAGTGCCTGTTTCAGACCCATCTTGTTCTCGTCCGATTTCGACTGCAAATTCAAATGTGTCCGACATTCCTTTCTGGCAGCGTATTAGCTCACTAAAAAGAAATGTCCTCATTATGCGCATTCCTCGCGGTGCTCGTATTTTAGTGGCCAATGCCCTGAACAATTGCAATCAAAAATTCTAAATCCTAATACACAGTGTCCTACTTGGGAAGAGCTGCTTGCATTTCCTTACAGAGTGTTGCATGTTTCTGCAATCAAGGCGGGAGAAAAAAAATTCTCTTACGCAATCAATTAAATTGTTCAGATTTGAATAATATTATTTCAGGTTTTTCTTTCGGAATTTCCCTTAGTTGATCTCAATTTTCTGGTAATATCATTCACAAAATTAAAACAAAAGCAAATTTATGATTTTTCCAGCGATACTATTGCTTCGAATAATGCAGACACGCTTTTTGGGGGGTGCAGCGGATTCGGTTTGTAATGATTATCAAATTCTTATTAACGAGTTTAAAGAAATCCAACCGTTATCCTCTAGACTGTTACGTATCTATTCTGTTCTTTAAAAATAATTACCATCTATCTACATTCCGATGGCAATACACTGAATGTGGTAGATGTATTGCCAGTTTTTTTCCTCTTTTAGTAGATATTTAATTGATCAGTGGCGTGCACTGAAAGCGGACAAAAATATCTGCGAGTTGTTTATGCTTTATGCTATTTGTTCGTGTTCCAGTACAAATATCCTTAAATTAACCAATATTACCAACACATCCATTTACATTAAAAAAAATTACGTTAATTCATGTCCAAACTAAGATTTTTTTAAATTAAGACTGTTTAGAGAAATCCTAGGGTAGGCAAAGTATTTTTGTCAGTATGGAGCCGCTGAATAAACTTATTATTGTTCTCAAATGCAAATTAATATGTCTATAGTATTTGCTTGCTTATGGACATTTGAAATGGTATAATAACATACTTAAAATAGGTGAAACAAGCCGAATACTTTTTTTTGCCTACCCTCTGTGCACGCCACTGTAATTGATGACATGAAGAGTGTGATAAAGTTCTTTGTTTCTTACCTGACGAGGCACTTAACAGCAGCAGAAGTTAATTGTGAAAATAAAACAAGAAAAAATACTGTTAAAAAATTAAAATGGACAAGCCCGCTGGGTTTCCTGCCGGGTCTTTTCAGTTGAGGCCGCGGTGTGGGTACGGTGATAGCATATAAAAAATGACCATTCGAAACTGCCATAGTTAAGACAATTTTGAAATAAATAATTAGAATTTAAATACTTAATCCTTGAAATTTGATTTTTGCGGTTGCTATTAATGCCAGCGTCCTGAGTTTTTCGTTGGTAGCAACAGAATCTCGGTAAGATCTGTCAAAAAAAATTAAGTGAAAGTGAACGTTTCTGGGGCGGTGTCCGTTACGGTTGGCTTGATCCTATTTCAATCACTGCTATCGTAATTATTGAACAAACTGAGACCACAATGTGATGTTACTGTTGTGAGGACACAGTTTAAGTAATTCCAGAATGACGAAATGACATTTAGGTGCAGTTTCAAGATTTACGAGGATTCTAGAAGATTGACAGTTTATTACATTACCAATATTTAGAACCGCTGATACGGCTAGTTTGTCAAACGAAAAATATAGTAGGTATATTAGTTTTCATATAAAGTCTAATTTATTAACTGACTTCAATAAAAGGAGCAGGTTCTCAATTCGACTGTATACGAGTACAACGTGGAAAATACCATCGGGTCATGGAGGGAAAGTACATTAAATACTCGTATTAAAGATATACAAATTAAAGGAAACTTTATTTTATTTCTTAAAATATGAATAATCGCATTCAAAAAAGAGTTACAATAGTTAGTAAGTTATGTTGTTTTAAGTTATGTCCTTCATATATTTATGAAAAATAAACAAAATAGAATTATAATCTACAAAATCCACTCCTCTTAGTGTAATAAATGAAACTTAGCTCCCTCCACTTCTTTGATCTGTGAACTGAGAGACCAGAGAACTGTGCGAACTTACTTGACAATAATAATAGTACCTTAAATATTTTAGCACAAAATATTCACAGTATTACAGCTAACTTTGACAGTTTTACTACTCTTCTCCATTGGCTTGATTTTGTAACATGTGACATTCATATACTAGGTGAAAGCTGGTTGTCTTGCAATCCGTCATTACCTCCTCTCGATGGATATGCTTCCTTCTTTACCAATAAGTCTTACAATCAAAACGATGGTGTAGTAGTTTATAAAAGTGATTGTTTATCTGGTGTTACTGTTACAGAGCCTGATGTCTCGGAGTTCAATTGTTTATTAAAGTTATACAATTACACTGCGATTGTTGCTGTATATCGACCTTATGCTTTTAGGGATATAACATTTTTTTAAATTGTTTAATTATTATTCTCACTGAGCTTACTGGTTTTAAAAATATTATCATAGTCGGTGATATTAATATTAATACTTTGCAAGATGTTAATGTTAATTGTTTAAACTATCTTGATCTGATTTTTTATTATGGTGTTTACCAAGCCCATCGTCTTCCCACTCCTGGACGAACTTGTCTTGATCACGTTATTTATATAAGTGATAAGTCTGCTTCTGCATTGTTCATAATTCTACTATTACTGATCATCATGCTGTCCTCTTAACGCTGCCCGGTTAGACAATGAAGGTCTTACGAAGCTTGGAGATTATTAATTTTGAAGCTGTTTTAAATTATAGGGATCCGGAAATTTAACCATTTACCTACCAAAAACATTTTTATTGAACTTATTAAAGGAGTCATTGATAATAATACTCAATCAATCTTGATTACTCTTAAGCGAACAGAACACTAAAACCCTGGATTACTCCAGGTTTACTTAGATGTATTCGTCACAGAGATAATCTTCATTACAAACTTAGAAGAACAGATGATCCACAGTCAGTTATCATCTATATAATATGCCGAAACTTCTATAATTGTCTTTTAAAGAAAATAAAAAATAATATGAATATGCTGAAATAAATAAAGCGCATTTTGACACAAAACAACACTGGTCTACTCTTAGCAACTCCTTAAACGTTAGCAAAACTAAAACTTCGGCAATAAATCTGCTAAAACCACATCATGAAGAGGATCTATTAAGTAAGTAAATTAATTATTTTCTGGTTAACTTGGTAAACCTGGCTGATGCTATAAAAACTCGGTTTACCTTGGAATTCCAATTCGTTTGCTGACAGTGTAACATTACACTCTTTTGTGCATCTAAATACAACAGCGGAAGAAATAGACTGGGAAATTATGAATCTTAAGTCAGATTGTGCTAAAGGTTGGGATGGTATTTCGGCGAAATTTCTAAAATCATAAATCTTTTATTATAACTTCACTTACACATATATACAACCTCGGTTTTGATACAGGGTACTTCCTAACACTCTTTAAAATAACTGTTTAGTCCGGTCAATTTAGACATTCGAAGTTACTTAAAGTCCCAACAAGCTGAATTTCAGTGAAATTGTTCAAAACATAATTATAAACAATGTCTAGAAGTTTCCCATCATTCCCCTGTAAGGAAAAATTTTTATTCAAGGTCAAAAAAATGAGTTTTTCGCGATTTTCAGCAAAACGGTAAGTTTTATCATAAAAGTACCTCAGACAAAAATTGTAGATCATAAAATTATCTATAAAAAATGTATCAATACTTTTTTCTTACGAGCCACCGTTTCTGAGATATAACGATTCAAAAAGTTATAAAAGTTGTTATCGTCATAATATGCACACGTTTCCACGCCACCTATGAGGTAGTGTACTTAGCGCGTTTTTTAACATGGTTTCCCCAGTAGGCCTACTGCACGGGTCAGTTGTGATCCTGTTTAATGTAAAACTATTGCATAATAACGGAAATTTTCAAAGATTGGGAAAGATAAAAGCGATGTAAATAAAAAAAAAAGTGTTGAAGTTTATTCGTCTTATTCGTAAGTTTCAAATTCTTGTTCTTCTTCTTGTTCTTCTTCTCCTGCTTCTTCTTCATCTTCATTTTGGATGCAAGTAAATTTCGTCAATAGTGATGTATCGCATGATACTTCGTCGGAGTCAAACGAATCCTCCATTTTTTGTGATTCAATATTAGAGCACGACCGGCCTTGACAATTTGTGCATGCCAAAGAACAAGACAGTCCGACTTTTTTGCAACCACATTTAGCACTGCATCCCTTTTTGCAGTTGCAAAAAATAGTGTTCAGCAGTTTTTCCGGCGCAGGTCGGTTGTAAAGTTTGAACTGGCTCTATCTAATATATTGTTGACCAACTTCCAACCCCAGTCTGTAGGGTCTAGCTGATAACCAAGCCACACTTGAACTTGGTAATATACTCGAAAAAGATGTTGGTGAGTGACCCTAGCCACGCACACAATAGAACAAGAGACAGATGTCTCGAAGTTACACTGGCTTAAAGATTAAGGGACTGGGTTACATTTTACCTGATATTCTTATAGTTAAAACTTATGTATATTTTATATTGTAAGTATATGTTACAATGACTGATAGAAAAATATTTAAACATTTAATATATAATATATATATATATATTATATAAAATATAACAACTCTAGATGCATATACGTGGCGTACTCATGCATATTATGACGATAACAACTTTTATAACTTTTTGAATCGTTATATCTCAGAAACGGTGGCTCGTAAGAAAAAAAGTATTGATACATTTTTTATAGATAATTTTATGATCTACAATTTTTGTCTGAGGTACTTTTATGATAAAACTTACCGTTTTGCTGAAAATCGCGAAAAACTCATTTTTTTGACCTTTGATCTTGAATAATTTTTTTTCCTTACAGGGGAATGATGGGGAACTTCTAGACATTGTTTATAATTATATTTTGAACAATTTCACTGAAATTCAGCTTGTTGGGACTTTATGTAACTTCACTCTCATTTTTGGTCTAAATTGACCGGACTAGTTACTGTACCAATTTTTAAATCAGATGTTCGTGAGATTCTTTCCGAGTAAGTAATTACCGACCAACTTCTATACTTCCAGCATTATCTAAAATACTTGAGAGGCTAATAAATAATAGACTGGCAAATTATCTCGAGCTCTTAACAACCAATACGGTTTTAGGAACAAGTATAAATTTAAATATAAGTATATTATATAAGTTTTTTTCTCTTAAGACTAAAATTAAGTATTTGTTTGAAAACGATTATTGTTTTTCTGTCAAGTGGAATGTGGTAGCCTGCAAAACAGGTCTTCATAGTGCAGGTACCACTACCACCTCGCACAACGTCACATTGTATTTTTCACTCTTATACCTGCTGTTATATATAACAGCAGGTATAAGAGCGAAAAGTCACCTAGCCAGAAGAAGAAGCAGAAACAAACATAAACTGAAGAAGCTTAAACTACATAAGAAGCATAAACTGATTCTAACTTTATCCAGAGCGCTTTTGACATCTAGCACCCTTTTGCATGTTGCAATTCACTCGGGCTCATCGCACATCTAAAATTATCATAACTTGAAAGCAAACTATACAATAGCATTATTGATACTAAAACGTTTTGTATTTCTACCCCCATATCGTGCAATCTATCTCTGGCATCAAACAATCTGCTTAAATGTTCGTAAATATCGTCACGTTCGCTCATCTTATATAATGAGAGCTGCTGCAGCAAGGTGGCCTTTCTGGCGGGTCCCTTAGAAGCTTAAACTAATTCTAACTTTATCCAGAGCTCTTTTGACATCTTGCACCCATTTGCATGTTGCAATTCACTCGGGCTCATCGCTAGTATAATTTCCGCCCTTGCTTTCAAATCATTTGATTCCCATACAACCGCCTGTACAAGTTTAGCAAGCTTCGGTCTAGTACTATCTACATATTCCCAAAGATCATTTTTGATTAAGATCGCCTGTACTTGCATCTTTCAGGACTAATAATTATTCCGAACAAGACTCTCGATTCTTACTGGATTCATGGCTGGCACCCACAGCAGAATTCCTGTATAATTTTTAAATCGCGATCACACGATGACGTCTAATAACTTCATACTCTTTACCAGTGGCGTGCACTGAAAGCAGGCAAAAATATCTGCGAGTTGTTTATGCTTTATGCTATTTGTTCGTGTTCCAGCACAAATATCCTTAAATTAACCAATATTACCAACATATCCATTTACATTAAAAAAAATTACGTTAATTCATGTCCAAACTAAGATTTTTTTAAATTAAGACTGTTTATAGAAATCCTAGGGTAGGCAAAGTATTTTTGTCAGTATGGAGCCGCTGAATAAACTTATTAATGTTTTCAAATGCAAATTAATATGTCTATAGTATTTGCTTGCATATCGACGCTTGAAAGGCAATCGTATCTAAGCGACAAAAATCTGTAAAATGAGTTAAATATACCATTCGAATCGCCAGATTTTTCTGCGTCGTTTGGTCTAGGTCCCATAGCTCTACGATGAGTTTTGTTGTCGTTTAGATATTGAGTGATTTGGGTCAAAACTACATTTTTTACTCACTAAACGACCAAAAAAAAGTGATTTTTCAATTATTCAGCACTTACGACATTCTAATAATGAGGATAATGAACTTAGTCGGTTATACCTGTATTAACTTTTTATTTATTTGTATTTACGTATATTTACTTGTTATGAAATTTTCCTTTGAAACCAGTTAGTAGATTTTACCCACCCAATGAAATTGTAATACATGTGGTTCATATAATTTAACATGTTTTTATATTTTGTGACAGTATCATTTGTATAAGTTAACCTGAAATAAATTGGTAGATTGTTAGAGCTTAGATAATTTTACTTGTAAAACAAATAGTTATTTTTTATCTGTAGACATTTTTTCCTAATAACGGTTAATATTATTTTTGTCGGTTAGATAATTCTACTTGATTTACTAAATGGCCTAGTATGGCGCATGGATAAATTTACTCGTCTGCAAATTTTATTTTCTTGTCGCTTATGAACTGTAGGTGTTTAAAAAACATCGTGTAGATATGCGCGACACGGAACACGACACGTTTATACGGGTTGTCATTCCGGCACCGGCCGTCGCTTAGAGTGGACGTAGTACGATTTTGTGTACATTCGATAAAGACGCGGTAAGTATACAATCAAATTATGTAAAGGTATCTATTTCGAAACAGCTTTAATTATTATTTTAAACCCTGTTACGTTATAAAAAATAAAGTACACAGTAAGTCTAAGCTAATTTTATTTTTCTTTGTAGTTTAAAAATGAGTCGCCAGTGGAAACGACGTAGTTCATCCATAGTTGACATGGCGTTGGTGAATGCTGGCATAGAAAGAAATAGTCCGAAGTGTCGAAGACGATTGAGTTATGAACTCAACACAGTAAGTACCTACTCCACTTTTTTATTGATACTGTGACAAACCTGGTGGAAAATGACTACCCATAGACAAGGCCATAATGTGTATCTTAGACACGATCTTTTTAAGTAGTAGGCATAGACGTCCATCGAAATATCCTGAAGTTTTACGAGTTTGTACGATGAGCTAGCAGTAGACACACTTATGTTTATCTATACATAAGTGTGTTTACGGTAATTACCTACGTATATTAACTACTTATAAAATAATTATGTTGATAGGTGATAGGTAGGTAGTTAGGTAAATAAGTACCTACTTATCTAGACTAGGTGTTGGATATATTGGTATAAGAAATTGATTAAATCTTTTCTAGGTACACAATGATTTATAAGTAGGTATAATGCCTTATGTTTAACTTAAAATGTTTGTAAGACAGATTCAATAATTCAATAATTAAGCGGGTACCTACCTAGCTATCCGCATACCCGCTTACCATCAGACCCTATTCTGTTTTTTTTTCAAAAAGGTATTGCACGTCTCCCTACCCCCAGTAGTTCCTAAGTTGAAGGTACCGGAAGGACAGAGATTTGTGCAACATTAAAATAGGTTACAATTATATTAAGATTCAAACACTTTATAATTTACTTGTTTTATAAGACGCAGGTACACTTTATTATAGGTACTAAGTTTCCCCTCATTTCTAATAATGTCTGATGTGCTTACTGTGTGCGAGTATACTAATGTATCATAAATTCTTCGTACAGCTATAAATAGTTCTGTTGTGACTGCGGTCTTCTGTAGGGCGGAGGTACTTTCACTTACGAGCACTGTTTGAGTGAGTAAACGTCGTTAAGCTCTACCTCCTATTTCCTACCTCCTTAATATTTGTTTGAGTTCCTATTTATTTATCTTATAGGTTCACTTATTAAAATCTAGCACTAACAAATTGATTTTTTTTTTTGCAGTCTGAGGCTTGTTCAACTAATAGCAACATGAAGCAGTTTAACAAAACGTTAGAGCCAGCTCCTATCAGCAATGACACTTTAGAAGATTTAATTCTTGCTGATAGCTTACGTACCACAACAGATATTGAAACGACTGCATCAATTACTGCTGCAAGTATATTAGTTAATCACGAATTTAATATAGCTTTAACGGTTGAACCAGATATTGACGAGCCGACTTTGAATGATCACCAAGTTGAGGATAACATACAATATACATCACTTACGTTCGACCATGATGTACCGTCTACATCGGCAGGACCACATAAAGATAATAATGCAACAAACTCAATTAAAAGTAAAGTCGGTAAAAGAAAACACAGGAATGATGTTAAATATATTGATTATATATCAGATCAAGAAGACTTCTCTACTTTTTATGGTAATATAGATGATTCAGATAACTGGTCAGAAGGACAAGAAGGAATAACATCAGAAGATGATGTGCTATCAGCGAAACAAAAAGTTAAATTAAATAAAACAAACACTAAAAAGAGGTCAAAAGCTAAAGACAACGATGTTAATACGGAAGATAATGTAGTCGGAGAATCTGCAATGAGAATTAAAAAAACCAATTCTAGAAAAGCACGGTCAAAAAATAAACAATCTGGTAAATCATATATAACAAATAAAGGTGTCGCTGTACCATCAAAAACTGTATTGGCTAATCCTTGTTTTGGCAAGAAGTGTGGTAATGACTGCGGGTCTTTGTCTGAAGAAAGAAGAGAAAGTCTATTTAATTTTTTTTGGAATCTTGACTTAATACGTCGCCGTGATTGGTTAGTATCCCTGTCTCAAAAAGAAAATATTAAACGGAAGCGCACCAATTCTAACATCCGCAACTACTCTATTAAATATTTTATTAACGACGGAGAAGGTAGAAGATTTGTGTGTCAACAGTTTTTAGCAGCCACTCTGAACATTTCTGAAAATACAATTTATAATATTGTAAAAAATGCTTCTTGGGGATGTGCACGAGAAGATATGAGGGGGAAATGCGAGCCATCAAATAAGACTAAAGAATCAACTATAGATGCTGTTAACAGATTCATCAAAAATTTACCAGCTGTTCCTTCACACTACTGTCGTCAAGACTCAAGCAAAGTGTACCTTCCCCAAGAATACAAAAATATCACCAACTTGTATAAACTTTATAAGCAGCATTATGTGAATCAGGGTGTGGACGTAGTAAGTGATAGAATTTTTCGTAAAATATTTAAAGATAATTTCAACATTGGATTCCATATACCCAAAAAGGATAAGTGCCTTAAGTGTCTTCAATACGAAAATGATAATAATAATCCAGAAAAGCAAAGAGAAAAGGAAGAACATGAAATAGAAAAAGAAGAAAGTTATGCCCGTTTTAAAGTTCACAAAAATATTCATAAGGATGATCCTTCCACTCTTTGTGCAAGTTTTGATCTCGAAAAAGTGCTCAACACACCCTACGCACAGTCGATGCTGTTGTACTATAGTAGAAAACTAGCTGTATACAATTTGTGTGTTTATGAAAACGTAACTCGTAATGTTTTCTGTTACTACTGGGACGAGAGCAATGGTAAACGTGGCGCTAACGAGATTGCATCTATATTGCACAAATATATTCTATCGGTAGATGCCAGAGGCAATATTACTCGATTGCTTCTGTATTGTGACTGTTGTCCGGGCCAAAATCGCAACCGTACTGTGTTGGCAATGTTGCATTCATCATTACAGGAGTGTAAAAATATCGACACTATTCAGTTAAACTTTCTCTTGACGGGACACACTTACATGCCCGTAGATACGGTGCATGCTATTATTGAAAACAGATTGAAGAAAACAACTGTATATGCACCATCACAATGGTTTACAGTCTTTGCAACTGCTAGACAAGAACCAGCACCTTTCGAGGTAGAACGACTAAGTTATGAAGATTTTTATAAATGGGATAACATTGGCGACAAATATTTCAAAGGCAATTTAAATGGAAAGATAAGCAAGATCCGTATTATAACTTTCAGAAAAGACAAACAAAGCGTTAAGTATAAAACATCTATGAATCCTACTGCGGCGTCCTTTGATGTTGATGTTCAGTCTAAAACTATGGTATCTGTTGTACCTTGTTATCGATCGCAACTTCCTATATCAAAGGCTAAATATGACGATTTAGTCAAACTTTGCACGGACAATGTTATTCCTAATTGTTTTAAACAGAAATTTGTGAACATTCCACGCGCAACAAATGTCAAAGATTGTCTACCCGAATCAGACATTGAAGATTGTGATAATAATTAATATTTAGATTTGGTGTAACCAAATTTAAATATTAATAATATATTATCACATAAACTCATATTAAAGATTTTTTATGAAGATACAATTAGATTAAGGATTTTTATATTTTTGATAATAACAAATATTATCTCGATTGTTCAAAGAGACTAATTATGTTGTGAAAATAATAAGTGTTGTTATCATAGTAATTAAGTACAGTGTTATTAATAATTGTGCCAAAATAGCAATTTATGTAACTGTTACGTTAAGCAGGGTCTTTTAATACCTGCGCATTTTTTTTTTGTAAGCACGGGTATTAAAAAACCATCAACGTGCAGTTGCATACAAGATTTTATCTACGAAGGAAGAAATATAAAGATAATTGTTATGTAGTGTCAACAGTAACTTATTAACACATTGTGTCAATAAATTACTGTCGACACTATGATCTCTTGACTTTTCATAAGGTTTGTTTACTTACTATGTTTAATAGTTTATAATGCATAATAATAGGTAATTGTGAGTTATCTTTTAAGATAGTGACTGATATATTTATGATACTCAAGTAAAAAAATAATTATTGATCTGAGAAAAGACAATGTTATGTTATAATTTACGTGCTATTATAATTCATTTGTGGATAATATTGTGAGTTATCTTTTTAAATAGTGACTGATAAATATGATACTCAAGTAAAAAGTAATTATTGATCTCAGAATAGACAACGTTATGTCATAATTCGTTTTTTTTTACTATTTTTTTAAGGTCGATAGTACGTTAATTATTGTATCGTTTTTAATTAAGATAATTTGACTGTTGATTGTTGGCGATTGGTGAATTTGATGATAAAAATAATAAAGACTGATTCATTCATAAATACCTAATTGATTTCATTTATTTTCATGCATGATAATGATCACCATAAAATACAGCTGTTGGTTAATGTCAGTTACGAAGCGTGGATTGGGGTAGTTATGTTAGTTAAGATAACATTACCTCATTCACAAAAAGCATTAAAATAATGCTTAGTAAAATTTACTTGATTAAATTTAAGCTATCACGACCTTTTAGATCAATAAACCTATTAAAAAAATCTTAAATATGTAAGTTTACCTATTTTTACTTGTTGCTGCACACACTGTAGTGTTGATTTAGATAATTTTACCTGGTAATAAAATCAGGTCATTTTTATATAACCGACACAAACCAGTGCTTTTAAAAGGGCCAGGGTACTTATATTAATAACTTGAATAGCTATTAAAAAGATCTTTCTACAAGTGTTAACAGAATTTAAATCGAACAATATGGAGTGTTTTTATGATTTTTTTAAAAAATAATTTGAACTTTAAATCGCTCTCCTGTAAAATTTTCTCAATGTCGCTTAGATACGATTGCCTTTCAAGCGTCGATATGGATATTTGAAATAGTATAATAACATACTTAAAATAGGTGAAACAAGCCGAATACATTTTTTTGCCTACCCTCTGTGCACGCCACTGCTCTTTACGCACCCGTTATTATAACTATTTTATTTCTTACGCATAAGCTGGGCCCTGACCATTGTAGCAGGTTACGGGCTTAGCTAGCATGCAGTGGAAGTCTATATGGGTATAAGAAATAAAATAGAATAATAGAAATAAAAGTAAATGGTATATTGTAAAGAACAGCAAGGCAGAGAAGACACGATGAATCATTCCATCCCATCCCATCCCATTTGGACCTATCTCTTTGGGGCACAAATGAAATATTTTACCTTTAATTGTATTTCTGGTATTTACTTGTAATTGTGTTTCATTGTAGTGTCCAAATAATATTTTCTTATTCTTTATGAATATTTTTTTAACATAACAGTACCCGTTTTCGAACAAAAATTCGACAAATGTAATCCTAAATGCGATTTATGGCCGTCCATAAAAAATAGGATTGGTTTTTGGATACCTTGCAGCTATAATCAGGGATTATAAATATTGGAGACAAACTCGTAAAATGTGCTTCCGCACATGCATCCAGACTCTGTTTTACCTATACCCCAGTCTTTTGGAATAGAAGAGGTTATATACAACGGCACCCTTACATATTTGAAGACAATCATAGGCGGTGCCATTTGTCCCGCAACATTAGCAGCTAGAAGCACTATAAGATTGTCTTTCTTATCACCGCAGAAGTTATACAGGTGTTTTTCACCCCGTTTACACATTATTGGCACTAGTTGTATTGTACTACTCACTAGTTGTGATAATTGTATCATTTTGTAGGATTGCCTTACACTACTACCTTAACCTATTTTTCTTAACATAAAAAAACCATAAACCACACTATAAAATACTACTGTAATCACGTAAAATATAATGTACTTATTTTATTTATTAAACCTGTATTGCAGGCAACTATGGCCCATAGAAACAAATACTTACCTTAAAGATTAACATATTATATTATTACTAATTAGTGACGTCAGAGTCGTTGTGTCACGCACGGTGTCATGTAACCGACCCCTGAAGTGGCGAAACACGACACCCTTCGGCCAAAATTCCTCTTTGTGAAGGTCGATAGATGGGCGGTCGTTATCCTCACCACAAAGGAAATAAAATTCACCCTATGGCGGGACACCCACCGTTTGATCCGCAGCACGAATTTGGTTTTCACTCGCATATATTCTACGATCACCTCAGATTGCGTAGAATAAATGAAGCCTGGACACATAGATCAGTGTCGTGGGTTCAGCCGGACGCAGCAGATGGTTCGGTCCTGTCGGGGCGACGCCGCACTTGATGCGGTTGGCGCGTTTCTTCTTCTTCCTTACCATCTTTACAAAATCCTCCTCGTCACCCTGGTCCTTTTGTAGAGCCGTTGAAGTCCCTTTAATGATTTCACGAGAACTCTTCTTCTCCACCATGGTGCTCGAATACGACATCGACAGCCAGTGACTCAATACTGCCGACGGATGCATTTTGCGCTCCGCGATGTGTGTTCACGTTAGAGGCATCATGCGACGTACTTTCCGAAGCAGCGTCACGCAATGATGATACTTCGGAACGTTTGGGAAACCTCTAACCTGAACTGGACTTCGATCAAGCATGATTTGAAGGTCGTAATGTTCTTAAGCAACCTGGTGACTTCGACGTGGTCAAATGTAATAGGGGGCAGCGTATGCAGATCCTTCGCCACGAAAGCGGGCACGTCGTCTGGATCAGTCTCGTTTAGGAGTGAGATGATATCTTGAAGGCTCCTCTCACCCCTTTCATCCCTCCTGCGGGACGGCATTCAGTCAGCCTGACCTAGCGTCTTTTACAAAAGCACCTTTGCGTTGCAGATCTTCATTTTCTTGAAGCTAGACTTGCAGATTTGCAAGATACTAACTTCATCATTTGCAAGATACTAATGCCAAAAGTTCTTTGGCTATGAGTTTTTCGAAGCTCATAGCGGCGAATGCATGCAACGGCTACAGCCGCGCAGTTCGGGAAACATAGTATAATTCGTACTCTATGTAAAATCTAATTCTATGCTCTCTCTCTCTCCTCCCCCCTACTGTTTCGGTCCCCGTCACACTCCCCCTCTTCCTCTCCCTGCTGTCCCCTCTCTGAATCCCCTCCCCCTCTCTCTTCCCCCACCTTGCTCCCCCTCACTCCCCCCTTGCTCCGCCTAACACACTTATACATTAAAAAAAATCCGGAATAAAATATTCATAGAACCTTGAAAGTGCTACCAAATTTCGCGTAAATGGTATCTATCGAGAGCCCTCAACGGGACCTTTGCAATGAGGTTCCTCTCCATGTGTTTCGATCAGTGAAAGTTCAGCAAATGCAGCCGTTAGTGCGTGACGTGCCCTCAGCTTAGTGACTGGAGTGCTAATTCGTGGTTGCGTGCATTGTTGTGTGTGTGGCTGTGCTGCTGCTGCTGAGCACCGGGCTGTGCGGCCACGGGAGACCACGGACAAGGATTCTTGTGAGTGCATTATTATCACGTACCAGCTTCTCGAGAAGCTCTTTACCAAGAGGGTGACCTTGCTTCAAAAAATGGGAAGTTGAACCCAAGACAGGTCGCCTATAAACAACAAACTAATACGACTAAGACAGCTAAGACTGACAAGCTGCAGGTTGTTGCGGTCTCGTTAGACATTAAAGCCGCTTTCGATAATGCATGGTGGCTTTTCGAAGGTCTCAGGGTTATAGGTTGCCCTAACAACATCTTCGGCCTAATTCGGGACTACGTGCGGAACCGCGCAGTAACTCTAGATTACGCCGGAGAAAGAGTCACCAACACTATGAGCAAAGGCTGTATCCAAGGCTCTGCGTGTGGGCCGATCATGTGGAACATCATTCTCGACGAAGTGTTAGATGTCAACCTTGCGGAAGGGTGCCACAATCAGGCCTTTGCGGATGATGTTCTACTGATCGTCACGGGTCCCTCTGCCTGCACCCTTGAGTCGCGGGCGAATACCGCCCTTAGGATCGTTAAGGAGTGGGGTGAGGGGGTCAAGCTATCCTTTAGCCCATCTAAAACCTTTTAAATCACGTTTACGCAGAAGGTCAAATTGACCAGGATCACTTTAGGTGACCAAGCCCTCAGCTGCTCCAGCGATATCAAACTGCTCGGTGTGATCCTTGACGAAAAATTTACATTCAGTCCGCACGTCCGCCATATTGTAGACAAATGCACTAAGATTTAACAGAAAATATGCATCTACTCGTACACCAGACCCACATGGGGGCTCATTCACTGTCACATACGCGGCCAGCGTTTGGAGTCATGCGGCACGAAAGAAATACATCCAGAAGAGCCTTCTGAGCTTACAGCGCGGCTTTGCCATCCGTATTGTCCGTGGCTTCCGTACCATTTCCGCAAATGCAGCAGTGGCTCTCGCACAGCTGACCCCTCTCGACCTCAAAATTCTGGAGGTGGCGGCTGCGGAGAGGGCCAGGCTAGTAGGAACCACTGATCTGCTTCCCTCGGACATCCCTGTCGAACGCCCCACCCTTATCCATGAACTCCCCCACCCTGCATGCAGACCCGCTGTATGCACACTGCTCGCTCGCAGGAGGAAATCGACTCCCTCATTAGTCCTAACTCTTCGATTATCTTTACGGATGGCAGCAAACAAGAGAACGGCACTGTTGGGGCTGCCTTTGTTTGCTGCGATCCCGATAGTCACCCTACACTACAGTCACCACCAGGAAGTTTCTTCTGCACTCCTCCTGCTCTGTCTTTCAAGCGGAGCTCTTCGCCATCCTCCAAGTCTTGAAACACGCCCTCTCGCACTGTTTGTGTCACGCAATCATCCTATCCGACTCCCTCTCTTCCATACACGCCATTCAAAATCGAAGCAACACTCATCCCATCGTCAGCCAAATCTACTCCCTCATCCGAGATAACTCCAACTTTTTCTCCCTGGCTTGGGTTAAAGCGCATGTTGGTATTGCTGGTAATGAAGCAGCTGACACCGCTGCCAACGCAGCCTGCATAAGCCCTCGGACTACATGTCCTGCCTCATTTCTTATGTCAAGAGTTGCATCAAGGCCAAAACGCTGCAATTTAGGAGGTAAGATACCGCAGCGCACCTCAAGGGGAACACACACGCAGGCTCCTCCCGCGGCTCAAGGACATCAAGTCGCTATACTCACTTTTGGACCAAACTTTCGAGCTCACGCAACTCCTGTCTGGACATGGGTATCACAAAGCATACTTGCACAGATTTTACATAACTGACAACGACTTCTGCCCTTGCGATGGATCTACCCTCCAAGATATCCCCCACCTATTAGAGATGTGTACCAATTTCACTGGACCTAGGTCCCGGCACGAGTGCGTATGCATCGGCATCATCCTCCCTCAACAATTTCTAGAAACACATTGTCGGACAATTAAAGTCATTTAATGGCACCTAGTTCACTTCCCACAATGCCCGGACGCAACTACACAACGCACTCCATGACGCATCTACTCTTAACCTCACTTTGAGTATGTATAAACTACTATATAGTAAGTACTCGTATAAACTTTCTTATACATATCGTCCCTCCCTAGTTACACACCTTCACTTGTACGTTGTCAACGAGAACTGTATCAAATCGCAGTTCTCCAGCTGATACGCACTCAACCCTGGCACACCTGACACTTGCTTTGACACTTGACATTGAGAAACATAAGATGATAAAAAGAAATCCCCCCCCCCCTATCCCTCACCTTATCACCCCCTCCCCCTCCTCTCTTTGCTCACAATCCCGTCACCGTCCTCCTCGGAGTCGCCGTCGTCACTAATCTATGTAATGATCTTGCCTAACGTTGCTTAACCTAGCGGCATGAAATATACTTTACGGCCTATTCTCAGACCTACCCGATATGCACACAAAATTTCATACAAATCGGTTCAGCCGCTCCGGAGGAGTTTGGCAACAAATACCGTGACACGACAATTTTACATATTAGGTCCTTACATATGAAATTAGCGTTTTGTCGTACTGACCACTTTGATCTGAAATATCTCCTCTTTGGTTAAGAATTCCAAATTCAAATTTATAAATTCATTTAACTGGTACATTTTAGTTTTGAAAACAGTCATTCATTTGTTTTTTCCTCATAATTTTTTTTCTTTGGCGTCGCTTATTACCGCACAATGGAAAACATGAAATAGCGGTATATTTACGAGTACGAGTTGTACCGTGGCACCAGTGCTGCAGAAACAGCTCGGCGCTGGTGTCTCAAAAGAAAGCACGGTACGTTTTTGGTTTCAACGTTTTCGTTCTGGAAATTTCGACCTTCAGAACCAACCCCGTGGACGGCCGGAGACCAAAATGGAAAATGAAGAATTAAAGGCTATTGTGGAAGCGGATCCATCACAAAGCACTTCCGAGATAGCTGCAGGCTTCAGGGTAAGTGATAAAACTGTATTAATCCACTTGAAGCAAATCGGGAAAGTAAAAAATCTTGAACGATGGGTACCTCATGAATTGAGTGAATCGAACTTGGAAACACGCGTCGACTGTTACTTTGCTCAACCGTAATGATTCGATTTAAAGTCCCTTCACTATTGTGAAGGGATTTTAAATCGAATCATTACTTATGATGAAAAGTGGATACTGTACGATAATCGGAAGCGCTCGTCGCAATGGCTGAACCCTGGAGAACCAGCCAAACCCTGCCCTAAACGAAAATTGACTCAGAAAAAGTTACTTGTTTGGTGGACTAGCGCCGGTTTTGTTCTAAAATCTGGCCAAAAGATTACGGCAGATATCTATTATCAGCAAATGCAAACCATGAAGGAAGAACTAGCTGCTAAACAACCGAGATTGGTCAATCGCTAAGGGCACTGCTGCTTCACGACAACGCAAGACCAGACACTGCACAACAAACAACCACTAAGTTAGATGAGCTACAATTAGAATGTCTGCGACATCTACCGTACCTACTCCCCGGACCTTGCTCCAACAGATTACCATTTTTTCCGGAATTAGGACAACTTCTTACAAGGAAAAAAATTCAACTCCGATGCGGCAGTCCAAACCGCCTTCAAAGAGTTTATTGATTCTCGCCCCCATGGTTTTTTTTTGTAAAGGGATCAATGCAAAAATGCATAGATATCAACGGTGCATACTTTGATTAATTAAATATATTTTATAAAATAAAACTGTATACGGGGTGTAAGGGACATCGTACCGAAAACCGATACCAGGGATCCAGTACATGATTCTTGTTAGGAACTCGTTTGTATAATTGTCTATGTAGTCTAAGTTCACTCCTTGCAGATTGTCTCTGTTACTTATATATAGAAGATGGCGTGATGTGTGTCTGATGAATAAAGATTTATTATACTTCAATGGCTTTTCACTGCGCAATGCTTCGTAATTTCTAGTAGGTTATGGGCCCAGAAGCCCTGTAAGCCAGATGGGCAAAGAATAGATAGTTTAAATAAAATAAAATATAAAAATGAAATGAAAGCGCAGTGAACGAAAATAAACAAAAGAAAAATGTCGGGCGAATCAAAATTGCCACAATTTTTAGGTAACAATTTTAGTGCATGGTTATTTCGAATTACATGCTTACTAGAGAAGAAAGATTGCAAGGAAGCGATCGAAAAAGATGTAAAGGAAGAAAGTGTAAAAGATTTTAATAAAAAAAGATGCGAAAGCCAGAAGCTTAATTGTGTGCAGTTTATCCGACAAGCATTTGGAATATGTGAGGGAATCCAAAAATGCGAGGGATATGATATGTAACCTACAAAAGGTATTTGAAAGAAAAAGTATATTATCTTCCCTATATATTAGAAAGAAACTATTGACTTTAAAACTCACAGCGACTGATGACCTTCTTGAACATTTCAATAAATTTGATAGTTTAGTACGCCAACTCGAAGAAACCGGCAGCAAGGTTGTCGAGCAAGATAAAATATGTCATTTATTACTTACTCTGCCTGATTCGTATGAAACCACGATTGCCGCGCTAGAAACTACAAATGCGGAACTGACAATGCAGTATGTGAAAAGTAAATTATTGGACGCTGAGTTAAAAATTCAACAAAAGCATACTGAAGAAACGAATTCACCAGAAAACGTATTTTATGCCTGTTATAAGTGCAATAAGCAAGGTCATAAGGCCTATCAGTGCCCAGAAAACGCATATAAAGAAAGATATCCAAATACTTCATATCAGAGACGAGGAAGAGGCACCAGAACGATTGCAAGAGGCAATTACAAAAGGTACAATAATTATAGATCAACAAATGTAGCTGAAACAAGGAAATATTACAGACTTTTCGGCATATATAGAAAATGAAATAGTTATGTCGAGTGAATGTAATACAATACAGTTTATAATAGATTCAGGTGCAACTGAAAATTTAATCCAAGAAAAATATGAAGATTTTATGCATAACATACAAATAATACCAGAAATAAAGATCAAAGTAGCAAATGGTCAGTATTTAACAAGTAATAAAAAAGGAATTTTGGCAGTATATTATAATAAATGCCGGATTAATATAACCGCTTTGATAGTACCAGATTTATGTCACAACCTTTTGTCTGTTCAGCAAATTATGAATAACGGATTTGCAGTAATATTTCAACATGGAAATTTAAAGATATGTAGGTTTGGAATTACGATGTATGGAGAACAAAGAGGAAAGTTATATGTATTAAATTTGAATATAAACACATCAGAAATCTGCAATTACACTGATCATGATGATGATTTATGGCACAAAAGATTAGGACATCTCAACCGAAAAGGTCTTAAAATTATGTCACTTCCAGTAAGTAACAAAATCTGTGAAGCTTGTATTAAAGGTAAATCAACAAGGTTACCTTTTAGACCAGTTACAAGACCTAAGTCGCAAAAGGTAGGAGATTTGATACACACTGATATTGCAGGACCAACAAAAACACCTACAAAATAAGGTTATAGATACTTTCAAACAATAATAGATGATTATTCACATTTTACCTGTGTATATCTTTTGAGATATAAAAGTGAGGCAGCTCAGATAATTGTAAACTACATAAAAAATTTTGAAACTGAGAAAGAAATAAGAATTAAAGCAATAAGATTTATTTTTAGGGTTAAATTATGTAGACAACTAATACAGATTATTATATTAGAATTTCCTTTTTATAATATATATATGTACTATAATTATAATATTAGATATAGAAAAGTAAACGACGTCGTGTCTTTCTTGATTACTGAATTTGTGTTTGAGGTAAATATTTAACCATTTTACTTGTTTATTGCCTTCCATTCCCGTAAGCACCGTGTCTGGTTCCCGGGGGACTACAATTCACCCCCAGTGGCAGGCTCCGAAGGAAACGCACTGAAGGACTCCTGGTACAGATTGCACAGGAGAGCCCAGGTTTCCCCTCATGTGTCGATGTGACAACCACGGGGATTGGGAAAGAATCCCATTAGCCCCGGTTGACCTACACAGGTCCTGGGACCCATTGAACAATTCGCCGCTAGAAAAAAAGGATGCGAGATAGACTTAAATTACCCCAAAATTTCTCCGTTGATCTAAAAATTCCCGAGACTATTAGCCAAATAGCTCTCGAATCACTTAATTATACGGCAGTAAGTATACTAGGAAAGGTAAAAAAAAAATATTGCAAATAATAATAATACCTACAGTGTCGTAGGTATTTAAAAATTTACAGCATGGTCCAGGACAATACAAGTTCTGGAACAATCCCGTATTTCTGGCAACCCTAAATATACGTTGGTACAACGAAAACGTGACGAAAACGACTTTGCACCTATTATATTTGTATATTATCTATTATCTGATCTATGGCTATACCTTTGCACGCACATCTGCAAACGTGCATTATACATGTGTGTGTCCAAACGTATCAAGAATAAACCACGCCCACCTACTTACCCGAAAAATAGAAAAGTTTCTATTCTACTTTATAACTTGCGTACTAAATTTTAACTTGGGACTTTCTACTAAAGTGATTGTTTACACGTAATAATTTACTAAAATTTAGTAAAGATTTAGTTACCAACTTAATACGTGTAAACGAAAAATTTTACTTATTCACTTGTGTACTAAATTTTAAATTGGAACTTACTACTAAAGTGTTTGTTTACACGCAATAATTTACTCAAACTTTAGTAAAGATTTAGTTACCAACTTGTAACTTAATACGTGTAAATCAGGCATTAGCGATAAGACCGCCATTTGTACCTAATTTTAGTTATTTTCTAAGTTTTCTGTATGTTTTACCTTGGTATGCAAATAAAGAGTATTCTACTCTATAGGCAATTAATTATTATTATTTTAGAAAATTAGCAATGTAATTTCAGAAATAAATATTATTCCGCATATATTCAATACATGTTCGAAAATTAATAAGTTAGTCATTTGGCATTTTCCATACAAATAATGGTTTATGTAATGTTATAACGGACACTATTTGAAATCTTATAAAATAATCGGTACGTGGTCCCTTACACCCTTTATTCCTCCCGTACAAAACGCCAATTTCATATGTAAGGACTGTATGCTTTCCTTAAAATAAATAAATAAAATTAAATCTCTTGATGTAACAATGGTATCATTCTCCATACATATCCCATAACTATAACTGTTTTGTACATATTTTAACATTCTTACTTCTAAACATAGACAAAAACACTTGTGAAGAGAAAACATACCTCATGCTAAGCCACTACCACCAAAATTAATAAAAGTATCGACGTACACTTGGGCGATTTTTGGGCTGGATCCGAGCCGCGCCGATGAAAGTACTGCAAACTTCATGTTTTAATCAATAACAACAGATATTACAACACCAACAGTTGAAGGTGAGTCAGTATCGTTATCGGCCAGTAAAAAACGCATCTAGGTAACAAATCTCATTAACTGATACCGTTTAATGTAGTTAATTGATCAACCGCCATTATTAGGACGCGTACTGTTTTAACAACGCCCGTATTGCATGAAGTCCCTATTACATTATGTTCAGAGAACAATGTAGTTATTAATAATTAATTACGCACATTAATATGTTTGTTTTAGCTCATTATATTTAATACCCAAATATTAATTTAATTACCCATTTCAACATTTGATCCTCAACACTAGACTGAAACTCATTGTTTGAGCAAATTTATTGTACAAGTTATCTGTTCTCGTCAGATTATGGTTTTGATCATTTTCAATTAAGAGAAATGTTAAAATCGGATTCACCACCTAAATATATGTATAGGTATACCCCTGTTTTTTAAGTTCAAAATTGGAGCAATTAAAGTATAAACACGGGAGTGAGTGAAAGACAATTGGTAGGGATAAATATGACCTATACATTCATTGATCCGATGTAGAAAATGGAAGCAGTACGTTAGTGGCATATGTAAAGCTTCAGTAAATTTAAATCCAATTAGTTTATATGAGATTAAAAACAACAGCTAGCCGCTTTACACTGCTCAGAGTAGTTGTTCCCGCCTTCGGAATAACTCTTCCAGTAGCGGCGTTTTAAGCAGCAAGAGAAATGCCCAAGGAAGATCCGGAAACGACGGCACTCAAAAAAGAACTAACAGACTTGATCGCCAAAGTAAAGGTAGCCTTGAAATAAAAATAGGTTTTGGTATTAGATAAATTATGGAGGTAGCGTTGGTTTAATAATAATTATAGAAGAATATTCTCTGGTATTTTGGTTTAGAAAGTATATTTAACAATCATTTGGTTACAGGCTGAACAGGATAAGGTAGCTGATGCTAAACTTGAGGAAAAATGTGGCGATCTTGGGGTTGCACCCAAAATAAGATTCATCACCAAGAAGACGTTGAAAGGACACATCAATAAGGTGAACTCGGTGCATTACAGCGGGGACTCAAGGTATGTAAATTTATCAAGCGATTAACGTTTTGTTTTTAACGTTAACAATAAACCTCATGAATTATTAGTATAGCTACATCTATTTATCAAATTTCTAAAAGCTAGAATAATTCCCTAATCTTAATCCGAAGTCTTTACGATAAATTAAATTATGACGTTTTTAGGTATAACTTAATATAGAAAATCTAAGATTAAGATTGTGGATCCAGATCGGAAAAATGCATCTAACTGAGCTTTGCCAATTTGCATCCAAAGTGTTCCTTCCTGTGTATTAGTTGTCGCGCAGTTAGTAGGATCCGTGTAGCAGATGCTTTGGATGAACGGTCACTCCGAAGTATTAATGTGCAATGGCGAATTTTACTATGCAATTGCGATTGATTTCAGACACAATAGAAAACGAAAAGTGTGTTTCCCGTAGATGTAGTTTTCTCTTTTTCATGTGAACTTGAAAACTACTGAGTTATATACTCTTATGATCGAATGTTAGAAATTTAATTTTAATTAATGTAAGTGATATGCATTCCTGTAAGTGACACATGCACTGTGCTATTAGATATCTGTGTTTTTATTCTGTTAGTGTTTAGTGGATTCGTCGTTGGAGTGCCTTTTGATAAAAAAAAATTATATATAAGTAAGTGGGGCGCACTAAAAGTTTTAGGAATATAATAAAAAATGTACTATAAATTGTCAAAATAGTATTTATTTATTTTCAAAATATTCTCCGTAAGCGTTAATGCACTTCTTTAAACGAATAAACTAATATTGAAAACAATTGCCTCACCTCCGTGATGACCTCGAAAACATATTTTTCATACTCTTCGACAGCTTTTTCTGATGATGAAAATCGCTGACCGCGTTACTAGTTCTTAATTTTTGGAAACAAAAAAAGTTACATAGATCAAAAGTCACACACAGAGGTGTACCAGGTCGGGACTCTATGCAGGATGGCTCATAAGGGCAATGTTTTTCACTTCACTTTAACAATTCATTTATTTGTCTAGCCGAGAACTGACACTATCGTGGTGCAAGATAATAGTGCGTTTACGGTTATTTTTTACGGAGTTCTTCATTAAATTCCGGCAAACAAATGGTCGTGTACCAATCACGGTACGACGATTCTCCAAAGCAACAGTAGCCACGTGCCCATATATTAGTAAAATATTTTCAGAAAAAATAAAAACCTACTCCAAAGAAAATTATCTAAAAAGCATTAAATAACGGAAATATATTGAAGTCGGTGCTAAGAACAGCGTTGTGGTGTGTTAACTGTAATCATCAGCACCAACTCAGTGCATCAAATCAGTTAATATAAACTGTATACAAAAATATACTTCACTGGCTATCTTTTTTCGGAATATGTTCCTGAAGTCCATAAAATAACAAGTTAAATGCGATTCACTATTATTCATCACTATAACTTACGTTTACGTTATCACGAAACTCGAACGGCTATGCTAGCTAGAGTAACTTGCTGGATACATTAACAGTCCATATCTTTAAAACTACTGAACCGATTTTGATGAAATGTATTCTTCTCTAAGTTGAAAAATACTTAAAATATTGCAGAAGAGTTACTTAAAGAATTCTTTTGCAATATTTTATCGGACTTCCGATTATCGGACTAATAGTTTCTGAGAAATCGCTGGACAAACCTACATTAGGTACACTCGTGAGATTTCGTACATTTGTTTGACTAACATAATATGTGAATATTACGCATTTTTAATAATATTACATACATACGCGTCGAATACAGAACCTTCTTTTTGAAGCCGTGTAAAAAAAGGAAGAATCTTCCGCTTAAAGGCATTTATCATGCGCGCCCACTTTGCTTGGTTTCAGCTTATCTTGAAAGACCCATACGCTCGATTGCTGCTTTGATTTGGGATCGTAGCAATAAATCCATGTTTTTTCACCTGTTCCCCACTATGTCCCATACCAAATTTGACGCCTCTTCGTTGAATCTGGTAAGCATGGCATTGCGCCGAGTGTCGCGAGGGCTGGCGCGGGGGATCCAACGAGAGTACAGCTTTTTCTCTCCCAAATGTTAGTGCAGGATTGATTGTATTTGACTCATGCATATGCCTAAATATGCCCGAATCTCATGGTAGGTGACATGCCGGTCTGTTTCGTATATCATACATGTTGCTCACGGCGATGGACGGGCGACCATCACGAAATTCGTCACTGAGATTGACACAACCGCGTTTGAATTCTGCAAACCAGCTAGCTATAAATAGTAGTCTTCATAGCCAAAAGCAGTTTGAAGCCGAGCGAAGCTCTTCTGAGCTGTCAAATTACACTTAACATCGTAGAAAATCATACTCCGAATATTTTCATGAGTTAAATCGTGGTGTAGACACGCAATTTCTAAAATGACGTCAAAATGTAAAAACAAATTATAGCATACTATTATGTATTCTGTGGTGAATGGTGATGTGGTGGTGGTGGTCAGATGAAACCAAGAGGCTTATAGGTAAAAGTGGAGACAACACTCCAAATACTTGATTGAGGAGGATTGAGGCATAATAGGCCCTTTCTTTGGGGCCCGATGTGTGGTCCACGTTATAGTCAAAATTACCCGAGAAATGGATACGCTATATAGAAATGCTCTACTTAAACATCAAAAGGTTATTTTTCCACACGAAAATATAAAATGCAATGACAATAATGTCTAAAAGGCGTCCGTGGTTTAGTCGGCCGTGCAAGGAGGCCAGAGGCTTGAAGCAAGCTAAGTATGAGGCCTGGATCACGGCCCGAACTATTCGGGATCCGAATATTAATGATGTGAAGCGTGAGTTGAATGCTGCCTCGATGATTAGTAAAAAAGCTATTGCCAAAGCTAAATTCGATTTCGTGGGCAGAATTGGTGAGCGACTTGCTAGCTATCCCTCAGGGAGTCGCGCCTTTTGGTCGCTTGCCAAAGCTGCAGAGGGAAACTTTTGTCGGTCGTCCTTGCCTCCACTACGTAAGCTTGACGGAAATTTGGCCCACAGCGCTAAGGAGAAAGCCGATCTACTAGGTACTCTTTTTGCCTCTAACTCGACTTTGGACGACGGAGGCGCTGTGCCGCCTGTTATCCCGCTATGCGGCAAATTCATGCCTGAAATTCGTATAACGCAGCGAGAAGTCCGGCGGGAATTACTCTCTCTGGACGTCCATAAGTCGAGTGGGCCCGATGGCATACCGGCAGTGGTGTTAAAGCAGTGTGCTCCTGAGCTATGTCCCACATTGACTCGTTTATTTGCGCTTTCGTACTCCGCAGGCAAGTTCCGTCTTCATGGAAGACTGCATATGTTCACCCTGTGCCTAAAAAGGGCGATAGGTCGGACCCATCAAACTACAGGCCGATCGCTATTACCTCCCTGCTCTCTAAGGTGCTGGAGCGTGTGATAAACACGCAGCTCCTTGGTTACCTAGAGTCACGACTTGTTGAGTGACCGTCAATATGGTTTTCGACACGGCCGTTCGACTGGTGACCTTCTTGTGTACCTCACTCACCGATGGGCTCTTGCAGTAGAGAGTCAAGGCGAGGCCTTGGAAGTCGGCTTGGATATGGCAAAGGCGTTTGATAGGGTCTGGCACGGTGGCCTTCTATCGAAGTTACCATCTTACGGACTTCCCGAGGGTTTGTGCAAATGGATTGCCAGATTTTTGTCCAACAGATGCATTAGAGCCGTAGTCGATGGCAGTTGCTCTGATAGCATGGAGATTAACGCTGGCGTCCCACAAGGATCCGTGCTGTCTCCGACGCTGTTCCTTTTGCATATTAATGATATGCTATCCATCGATGGCGTTCATTGCTATGCAGATGACAGTACCGTTGATACCAAATACTCGGGCCGTGCCAATATCCCTTGTTCTGTTGTGGAGGAAAGCCGTGGACGCCTTGTGTCTGAAATCGAGAGTACTCTCGACAAGATCTCTGATTGGGGACGACTTAATTTAGTCCAGTTTCACCCCACTAAGACACAAGTCTGTGCGTTCACCACTAAGAAAACCCCGTTCGCTGTAATACCTCAATTCCAGAACACAGCCCTTAGCATGTCAACGAGCATCGGGATCTTAGGTGTCAATATATCCTTTGATGTGCAGTTCCGAGAGCACCTTGAGGACAAGGTCAAGCTGGCGTCTAGAAAGCTAGGTGTGCTTAATAGGGCGAAGAAGTACTTCACCTCGCGCAATAGGTTGTTACTTTATAAGTCGCAAGTTCGGCCGCATATGGAGTACTGCTGTCACCTATGGGCGGGAGCGCCTGAATACCATCTTGGACCACTCAACTCGGTGCAGAGACGAGCCATCAGGATTGTCGACGATCCTGAACTCTCAAACGGTCTAGAATCACTACGGGTGAGAAGAGATTTTGCTTCCCTGTGTGTTTTCTACCGATTGTATAACGGACAGTGCTCTGAAGAATTGTTTGACATGATGCCCACGGCCACTTTTTTCCATCGCACCTCTCGCCATCGGCAGGGAGTTCATCCTCACACTTTAAAAACAATGTCATCCCGCACTTTGCGGTTTCAAAAAAGTTTTCTTCCCCGCATTTTGAAGTTGTGAAATGAATTGCCTGCCGAGGTTTTCCCGAATAATTACAACATGGGGTTTTTTAAAAAGGGAGTTAACCAACTTTTACGGGGTCGGCAACGCGCTAGTGATCCTACTGGTGTTGCTAGCGTCCATAGGCTGCGGTTACTGCTTACCATCAGGCGGGCCGCATGCTTGTTTGCCACCTTGGTGGTATAAAAAAAATGTCTAAAACATTTTTTAGTACTGTTCTGCGAGTTTTCTTAAAATAATGCTGTATTGTGTTCCTCAAACAAGATCCAGCTTATCATCGAAAAACAGACAAAATTTATGGCTATGTTGACCTAGGACCAATTCCGGTAAATAATCCGGAAACATTAGCCTCTGAAGCTTTAGTATTACAGATAATATCTTACAGCACGCGATTTAAGTGCTTTTTTTTATACAGAATTGTTTGTCTGCGGAACTAAATAAATAATAAAAAAAGAAATAATAAAAACAGCAATCATTTCGCTGGATAATATTGGTATCACAGTTCGATCACTAACTTGCGATGGTGCTGCATCCAATGTAAAGGCATACGAATTTTTAGGCTGTTCACTAAATCAGCATGACTTTAGGCCATTCTTTAAGCATCCCAACAGGTTCAGTAATATTTACTGTTTACTTGATGCAGCACATAATTATGCTAAAATTATCTAGAAACGTTGTTAAAAATTTTGTTATGAAATCGGATATTGGCGATATTTCTTTCGAATATGTTCGTAAATTACACGAAGTCCAAAGAACCGAAGGTTTTAAATTTGCCAAAAAACTAAGTGGATTGCACATTGATTCTAAAAAAATGGACGTTTTACTTGCTGCTTAAGTTATAAGCTCTCATCAGTTGATGATGTAATAGACATTTTAAGAGTTAGTGGTCACCCTGATTTAACAAATAATACTGCATCTGCAGAATTTCTGCATATGATTGAAAGACTTTTCGATATAACGAACTCAAAATCACCGTAGGGTAAAAGTTACAAATCACCATTTTCATTAACAAATAAAAGTTATTGGCGATAAGTATTTGATGAAACCAAATTTTATTTAAAGTCTTTAACAATAAATGGGACAGAATTTTTTTTATTTTAGGATTCCTCATGAATATTTAACACTTTTCATTACTCGTAACGGATTTATGCACAATGAAAGAAGATCCGTTAAAGTATCTTTTAACTTTTGAGTGTTCCCAAAATAAAATGTTTTTTTTTTTCATGTATCCGAGCTCGTGGTCGGGCACAGGATAACCCAAGTCCTCTTGAGTTCCGTTACATTATGAGAAAATGCTATTTCGCAATGCCATTCAGCCGTCAATTAATGCTAACTGTGTAGACAATGGCTTTTAATATTAGGCGGGCCGCCCGTACCTTGGTAGTATAAAAAATATTAATAATACTTAACCGAAAAACTTAATTCAACCTTCAAAAGCAACTGAGTCAATAGGTACTTACGGAAGAAGAAATACGAGGCCTGCCTTTTAAGTTCTGTCGTTTCCATATTTCCCGGAAATTTTGAATTTGGAACTGTTCTATATTCGAATGTCTTTAAATTTTGAATCTCAAAACAGTTGAAAGTATTAGGATTAATGCTATTGTTTAGTCACAGCATCGATTGGAATCTGTCAGGTTACGTATGAAAATGAATCTTTCTAAGGAAAATCTTCGTGCAATAATATTCTACAACTTTAGAAGAGGCCTGACACGGCTTCAGTGTTTTGAAGAGCTAACATATGTGTTCAGTGATGAAGCCCCATGTCTGCGGACTGTCGAACGCTGGTATTAGAATTCCAGCGTGGACATACTAGTGTTAGTGACAAATCTCGCGAAGGACGCCCAAAATCCGCCTTCACTGAAGATAACATCATTGCTGTGAGACAACTAATTCTCGAAGATCGTCATGTGACGTATCGAGAGATAGAGGCTCTATTAGGCATCTCAGGGACAACCATTCAGAAGATCTTGCATGAATCGCTTGGTGTGAGAAAGCTAGTTTGCCGTTGGATACCGCATCTGCTTTCCGACGATCACAAGGCGGCCCGCGTCAGATGGTGTAAGAAAACTCTGCATAGGTTCAACCGAGGAGAGTCAAATCACGTCTACGACATCATCAGTGGATCTATGCCTACGATCCTGATTCCAAACAACAATCTACAATCTGGGTCTTTCAAGACGAGCCAAAGCCGACTAAAGTTGTTCGATCTCGAAGCACTTCAAAGAAGATGGTGGCCACGTTCTTTGGAAAAACCGGCCATGTTGCGACTATTGCACTTGAAGATCGTAGAACAGTTAACGCAGAGTGGTATACCACAGTTTGTTTACCACAAGTCATCGCCGAACTTCGAAAATCTAACTCAAAGCGACGCATCATCCTGCACCACGACAACGCAAGCTCACACAGCGCTCGTCAAACGATTGAGTATTTGAAGCAGGAAAAAGTAGAAATTCTTGGCCATCCTCCATACAGTCCTGACCTAAGCCCTAACGATTTCTTAACATTTCCTAAAATTAAGAAAAGTCTTCGTGGTCAAAGGTTCCAGTCCGGTGAAGAAGCAGTCGACGCTTTCAAGTCAGCCATTTTGAACACCCCCACTTTAGAGTGGAATAAATGTTATAATAACTGGTTTGAGCGAATGGAAAAGTGTATTAAGCTACGTGGTGAATACTTTGAAAAACAATAAAAAGTACTACAAGGTTCTAGTTGTTTTTTTCTTCAAACGACGAAACTTAAAAGGCATCCCTCGTATTACGTAATTTAGATTCGCTGGAAAGCAGCCCATCCATATCAAGATAATAATTTGTATTATATAACTGGGTACATTGTAAACAATTTTAGAAAATTGTGCACGACAGTATAGACTCAGTGCGTGAGACAGTGTGTTTACATGTATATATTTTCATAGGATAGGCATAGAGACATAAGGACATTATATTTTACATGTTTACAGTAGTTTTTACAGTGATTTAGATGTTAAGGTAGTCGTATAAGAATGGTATCTCAACTAGTGAGTACTGTAACTAGTAGAATAAGGTATTTTTTGGATAATAAAATATACTTGTTATTGTGTTTTATTTAAAATGGAAATAAATAAGATATTGTAATATGCTTAGATATGTTAATTATGTAAGAAATAGGGAAATTTAAGATCATAATGTCATACATGTGCGTGCGACGGCTCGCTCTCATAGAATGGCATGCGAGCGCGCTTAGGGCGAATATTTATACCAGGACGGCGGGGAGCGAGGTATATCGCCGCCACATCCGCTCCTATTCTAAAGCCAGGCAACGCCGGGTGCGCACGCATATGTCAAGGAATGTGGAATGACCTAACCTAAGACCTAGACATGAGGTAAACCTTGTATGTAATAGGTATAAGAAATAATTAATAAAGAATGGTCAGAGGGGGTGAGGCAGAGAACCTTCCAGAGAAACACTCGGGTAAGGTACAAAAAGGACGCTGATTGGCCGAGGCGTCATTCGCATTTCACAAGTGGTTCACAACAAGCTAAGAAGAAAAGGAAGAAAAAGGAATTCTGCCCTGCCTCCGCTGCCTCCCTACTGTTTCCAAGAAACCGGTGTTTTATTATCAAGCTTCCCAAGATCCTGGGAAACCTATCGCCCATAGTTTCTTTTAATTATTGTCAAGATTCTGTCTAATGCGAGGCTATCTGATATAAATATCTCCTATGTGGAGGATGCCTGGAAAGCTTGGCAATTGGCCTGGCCGAGTTTAATTCCTACAGGTCCAACCTCTCAAAAATGCTGGGATGATTTGTCCTGTAGTGCTACTTTCCAAAGTTTAATAAGTAACACTTCAGGCTCCGAGCTCCCAAGGCTTCAGGCAATTTCCTGTAAAGAATCTGGATATTGGCTACAGGCGTATCCATGTCCGAATACGGGAAACTGCCTCGACCCTAACACACTTCGTATAGCTATAAGTTTGCGTCTCGGAGCTGACGTCTGCACTCCACATAAATGCCCATGTGGTACCGATGTCGACCGGCTGGGATACCATCGACCTTCTTGCGCTAGGAGCGCCGGCCGCTTCTCCCGTCATGCAGCCCTAAACGACATCATTCGTCGGTCTCTTGCCACCATTAACGTACCGGCCATTTTTGGAGCCGCAAGGTATCGTGCGTGCTGATGGTAAGAGGCCACACGGTATGACTCTTGTGCCCTGGAGCATGGGTCGGGTGCTGGTGTGGGATGCCACTTGTGTTGACACACTGGCTCCTTCGCGTGTCCAGGGTCTTCTGCCCATTGTTTGTTTAATTTACTATCAAAACGGCTGGTCGACATCACAGGGGACCCAAGAGCTGGCCATTTTCTCGCTCAGCGAGTTTCTATTTCCATACAGCGAGGAAATGCTGCCAGCATTTTGGGTCCCACGCCACATGGGCCTAATTTTTTACATTTATTGTATTTATTAACATTTATTGTAAGTATTTGTTTTAAGTAGTTATAGTTATTCATCGTATTTTGTAATTTTGTTAAAATCATGATCTCTGAACTCCGTACACCAATTATTGTCAAGATATGTTAATATCAGAATTTAATACCAACAATAAAGATCGCATTTATTTTATGGACATAAATAAATTTTACATTTTTACAACATTTTTAAACAGAGGATAGCTTCATTTTCCATCTGTAACTGCTTTTAAAGTAGTTTTATATACCGAAAAAGTCTTCAAACGAGATTTTTCTACTGGTACACAACAATATTAAAATTCAATTGCTTAATATTATCATGCAATATTTTACGCCCCTTCTGCTTGAAATGTTTAACCACCCTGGTGCTAATTCAAGATATTGTTCTGATCTGCATGTTCATAATTTTGATGAGGAACCATTAACTGCTCATGAAGCTTTGAATAGCAAATATAAAGAAGATTGGAGAAAGGCAATACCAGAGGAGTTAGATGCCTTGAAAAAGAATAACACTTAGATTTTAGTGAAATCTGAAAGCGGACAGCATGTGATTGATTCAACGTGGGTCGTGGTGGTTTGACGTGGGTGGGTAAAGAAGAAGGCGGGGAATAAAAGACGTTTTAAGGCCAGATTAGTCGCACGAGATTTTCGCCAAAAAAGAGGTCTGGATTACAGCGAGACGTTTTCGCCAGTAGTGAGACATGGCTCACTATGACTGCTACTTGCTTTAGCAGTAGAATATGCCCTTACAGTAGATCATATGGATGTGAAAACCGCGTTTTTAAATGGAGATTTGTACGAGACGGTGTACATGTCCCAACCGGATGGGTTTAAAGAAAAAGGCAAGGAAGATTATGTGTGTCTTCTTAGAAAATCACTATATGGATTAAAACAGGCTCCTAGGCAGTGGAATATAAAATTTGACGCGGTCTTAAGGAAAAGAAACTTTAAAAGGCTTGAAAATGAACCTTGTGTTTATTTAAGAAACTCCAACAACAGTTTGAAAATAATTGTGGTCTATGTAGATGATTTATTGATTTTCTGGAATAGTGAAAAGGAGTTGACATAAGTAAAGAAGCAATTAATGAAAAACTTTAAAATCAAGGAATTAGGGAAAGTGGAGCTAGTACTTGGTATGATAGTTGGTCAGACTACAAGTGATGTTAAAGTAGACCAAGATAAGCTTCCAAGAGAAGACCAAGAGTGATGTTGAGTGAGAAGCTTCTATTTAGAATGACTCCTTTTTGGGCGAGTGCAAGTGTGGATGGATGCATGTCGAGAATAGTGAGGCTGGTGTGAAGTGTTTTGGGGATAACTCCTGTACTAGATAGGATAATGGGGATGGTTTTGACAGTGCTTACCTGCCATTGTGTCTTTATTTCTATCGACAAATCAGTATATTTAGCTATTTTATCGGTGTGTGTTGTGAGGAGATTATGTGTGTTACAGATAGCTACATCTATAAGAAATACTGTATTATTGGTTTTATTTAGGAATGTAATATCTGGTCTGTTGTTATGAATAGTTTTGTCGGTTATAATAGTCCGGTCCCAGTAAATCCTGTAGTTGTTGTTTTCAAGAACATTCTCTGGTCTGTATTTGTAGTATGGCAGCTTTTCGGTTATGAAGTTACATTTGTATGCGAGATTTTGGTGAATGATTGCTGCTACCTGGTCATGCCGATGCTTGTAGTCAGTCTGAGCTATTGATTTACAAGCGCCTGTAATATGCTGGATGGTCTCGGAGCTGCTATGACAGTGTCGACATAAGTCTGTTGGAAAATTGGGTAAACGTATTATGTGTTTCTGGTAATTTCTGGTATCTATTATCTGGTCCTGGATTGCAATCATGAAAGCTTCCGTCTCTGGGAAGAGTTCACCCCTCCGCAGCCAGTCGTTCGATGCAGATTTATCGACGTGCGGCTGCAAGAGGTCCTGTCGGTGTCTACCGTGTAGCGACTTCTGCTCCCATGAGGCAATCTTGGTTTTGTCATCAGTTATTCGTTCATTATGCTGAGGGTTAAAGTCGTTTAGGTTAAGTGGAGTGAGTCGTTGGTCGGCACGTGAGACTGTGTCATGTAATATGGACTGGTGTGCTTGTGTATGAAAGTAATTTCTTAATGTTTTTATTTGCTTATTGTGTAGGTTTATGATGTCTATAATACCTCTTCCTCCTTCTGTTCTTGGTAGTGTTAGTCTTTGTGTGCAAGATCTAGGGTGGTGCTTACGTTGTGTTGTCATGGATGTATTGATCATGCGTTGTAAGGTGATAAGATCTGTTTGTGACCATTTTATAATTCCAAAAGTGTACATAAGTATTGGGATAGCGTATGTATTAATAGCTTTTATCATATTGCGAGAGTTTAGTTTGGATTTTAATAGTGTATTAAGACGGTGTCTGAATTTCTTCTTTATTGCATCTTTTGATTGTTTTTGGTGAATTTGACGAGCCTGCTGAAAACCTAAATATTTGTAAGACTCATTTTGGTTGAGCGATTCTATAGTATTTCCAAGTTCTATGGTGTATTCTCTTTGAACAACATTGCCGGCGATGACCGTAAATGTTTTGCATTTGTCAATTCCGAACTCCATTCCAATATCCTGTGAGAAGGTTTGAGTGATATCTGCGAGTTCATGAAGTGATTGTGTGGTGTGGCTATATAGTTTAATGTCGTCCATATACATAAGGTGTGTAAGTGCTGTGTGTGTATCTTGTTGTGTTGTGATGACAAATCCTTGGTTCGATTGGTTGAGCATATTGGAAAGAGGATTTAAAGCGAGGCAAAACCACAAGGGGCTTAAAGCATCACCTTGGAAAATACCACGCTTTATTGAGATCTCGTCTGTTTCGATACTATCTGTACCTAATATTCTAAGTTTAGTTTTCCAAAACTGCATACTTCCTTCTAAAAATTTTATGATTTGTGGGTGAATTTTATAATGATGCAATATGTAAATAAGCCAGCTATGAGGTACAGAATCAAAGGCTTTACGGTAATCTATGTACATCGTACTGATATCTTTTCTTTCCCTATAAGCCTGCAGCATTGTAACTGAGTCTATAGTAAGCTGCTCTTTACAGCCCTGGCTTCTTTTTCGACAGCCTTTTTGCTCTTCCGCGAGTATCCCATTATCTATAACATGCGTGTAGATAAGTTCCGCTATACATGCAGTAAGAATCTTGTATATGGTTTGTAAACAGGTTATGGGTCTGTACTTAGCAGGGTTTTGAAAGTCTGTATCTTTGGGTATCATGAATGTGATTCCATGGGTGATGTATTGTGGCATTGTGTCTGGACTTTCAATAAAATTATTGATATGATGGTGTAAAATGGGATGAGCTGTAGTAAATTTTTTATACCAAAAATTGTGAATGTGATCGCTTCCCGGCGCTTTCCAATTATGTGTTTTATTTAATACTTTTAAAAATATATCAGTTGGAATGCGTTCAAATTGCATGACATTTATAGTGTCAGATATTTTGTCGGAATCTTTTTTTATCCACTCGGCCTGATTGTTATGAAGTGCCGGGTTGGACCAAATATTTGACCAGAATTGATGTAGTTCTGTCACTTCAGGTGTTATTGCAGGTGAAGTCTGCGTGCTTTGCGTATTTACTGTGAGTGATCTATAAAATTGCTTTTCGTTGTTAGTAAATTTGGAATTTTGTTCTTTTCTGTGTGTACAATTCATATATCTTCTTAATCTGCTAGCGGTTGCATTTAATTTTTGTTTGAGTGTATCTAAATATTGATTGTCTGTTTGGTTGGGTTCTTCATGTTGTGAGTGTGTTCTGTATTTGTGTTTTATGGTTTCAACGTATGCTGTCAGCTTTCTGTTTCTATTACCCCGTATATATTGCGTCATTCTGCCTATGTCTTTCCTTAGTAGCTCAATTTTATTTTTAAGTCTTTGCTGCCATTTTGGTATTCTGTTATTGTTATAATGCTGTATATTTCCATTAGGTGTTTTTATTTTAGTGCCATTGCAAATAGTTGTGGTGTATGCTGCGCAGTATATTATGGTTTGATTAGTAAGAAAGTCATTTTCGTCCGTTAAATGTTCTGTCAAAATGTGTGAGTTTATATAATGTATTATTTGGCCTAGTTTTTTAGATGATTTCTGTTTGGGTATGTATGGTCTGGTGGTAGGATTAGTATCCATAAATTGGTTTAGTGTTTCAATAAATTTTTCTTTAATATCTTCTGGATGAAAGTGAAAGGTGTTGTTTCGATTTTGTGTTCTTCTACTATTGGTATTTACAGGTGTATTTGACAGACTCGTATGTATAGTAGACGCTTGAGTGGATGAATGTGCTGAATGTATCATTGATTGTGAGTGTATGGTTGTTAGAGTTTGTCTGCAAATTACTGCAGATTCTTGCGAATTTGTAGCTGGTGCTGTCTGTTCATTAAGTTCTATGTGATTTTCTGTAATATTTAGTGTACGCCCTACTTCTCTACGGATTTCTTGGAGCTTTCTATCAGTAATGTATTTATTATTTATTATAGCTCTTCTCTGATCCGAGAGACGTTGTTCTGAAAGATTTGCAAGGTGTGGGTTAATCGCTATAAATTTATTTCTAAGTTTTTTCCTAATTGCTGTCGTGTTTCTTTCCAATTCCGATTCTAAGTAGTAGCATCTTATAAGACATTCATTTAAGTCGTCCGTCCATCTCATTCTAGTACCAGGTTGTACTCCTAGTTCAGTGTTTTGTGTTGTCTGAGATATGGAGTTATAATTAGATGTTGGTGTCTCACGTTGCTCTAATTCTGCCTTTACAGCTGTCTTAATTGCGTCTAGGATTTCCTGTGTTAATAATTGATTTCTTAATATTGCTCTGCGTTGATCTCCAACTCGTTGTCTACTAGCCTGCATAGTTGGGAACTTCTGGATGAATTTGTCGTGTAAAGGTCCTAAAAATGCTCTGCTGTTTGTGGTTTCTAATTTAGTTATTTCTAAATATGTGCGCCAAATGAATACATTCATGTCATGTGACCACTTTCGTCGCGCGCGTTTGGTACCATTATTATTAATAAAACAATCAATCAAAAAACTAGATAGGAGTGCCACTATCATGATAGTTTTTTCGCATAAGCCAGAGTTGATAACCCTAGCGCGGCAGCCTAGCGGAGGTATGAAAAGCGAGATGCATACATGAGCTTGCCTTCTGTACTCTCAGTATTTTGTGACTTTAGTTTGTAATATTGAATTGACACCTGAAGAATCATCATTCATCATCATTTGCCACGCATATAACTAACATATGTACATACTTGCCTGCTAGCTTGTTTGCTGTAGATTGCTATTTATAAATACACAGGCACTTCGTATCATTTTGTAGGTATATTGGATATAGAATAATCATAATTATGTTGTATAAAATTTCCTTCATTACATCCCCCCTGTGAGTATATGCGTGTGCAAGCAGGAGGTGTTTCCAAAGGAAGATACCTCAGATTATTATTTTATATATACAATGTGCGATAGAATGGCTATTTCTATTCTCGCGGTCGGTCTATCACCTTTAGGACGATAATCGTTTGCACGAGCCGGCCCAAAAACGTACGGATGGGGTAAACGCACGTAACGTCGTACAAACGATTTTGATTGATAACTGATACACCGTTCGTGTCCGCGATAGTACATATGGTAATAGCTAAACTGCAATTGACATAAATAAGCAAAAGATGTATCTATTTCTCTGATGCAAACGGCTGTCATTGGCAGACACTGCGTCACGGGCTCACTGGATGGGAAGCTCATAATCTGGGACACTTGGAGTGGAAACAAAGTGCAAGTAATACCACTCCGTTCCGCGTGGGTCATGAGCGTTGCTTTTGCACCATCCGGCAATTTCGTGGGTAAGTTTATAGAAATAATTTGTACCTCTTGTAATATGCGATTTTTCTAAGGAGTTAAGATAAAGTAGATTTGTCAAAACGAAACACCAGGTAGATTTGGGATAAAATCAAATGAAAGGCATTGGCTCCATAGGAGCTCGACGATCGACGATGACACGAGGTTGCTTAAAAACAGTTTTAAGACGAAATAAATATTTTTTTATGTAATTCAAAATATAAGTTTCTGCCGTATTTGACATTTTTTTGGAGTCTTTACTATCAATACCGTTCGGCTTGATATACCCTTTCCAGGACACCCAGTATAAAAAAATCACCTACCAACTGGCTGCTAAAACAGGGTCCTAGCAAACAGTGGTCAAGGCTCTAGAGAGAGGATCTTCCGCATAATGCGTGCCGACTTCAGGAGCATTGCCTTATGTATATATACGAGTCTTCGGTGATATTTTTTGAGGTTCTGGGCCATTAGGCCATGGGCGGAAAGGAATATTGATACAATGATTACCCTATAATGCCTGGGGCCAGGGATTATTATACATACATATGTATAGTAAGATTTATAGAAGATACAATAATGTGATGCAATTATAGCTGATTCTATTTGGTCTTAGCATGTGGCGGCATGGACAACATGTGCACCGTGTACGACGTGAACAACCGCGATTCGACTGGCGCAGCCAAAATGGTGCGAGAGTTAGCTGGCTACGAGGGTTTCCTTAGCAGCTGCCGTTTTCTGGATGACACGCACATCCTCACTGGCTCCGGAGACATGAAAATGTGGGTCTTGTCTGAATGCATTAAACTACTACATGACATATTTAGACACCAATACTCTCCGTACATCTTAAGTTATGCCTTCCCTTTAAACATATTTCATTTTTGAAACTCATTGCACCTTTTTACTAGCAGCATATAATAGGAAAGTCACTTATGTGACAAATAGCTTGCATAGGTAGATATATTATTGCAGAAAATGAATGTTTACGGTATATTTATTTACATATGCAATTGTAGATGTGTTTGGGACTTGGAAGCTGGTAAACGGGAGATGGAATTTGATGCACACGCTGGCGACGTCGTTAGCATTTCTTTGGCGCCAGGTAAGACTGCTATTAGTACTACTTATGTTCCTAAGAATCAAGGTTACAGTAAGAAATGGCTGTCAATTCTGTCATATATATGAGTCATCGACAAAGCGCTAATACATTATGCAATTAGATTTACCCGCATCTTTGACGCACGCGGTAATTTGCGCGGTTTTGGCAGCGGGCAATCCAAAATAAAATGCAACCGATGGTATTCAGTGGCTAAACGTCCTGATTGGCGCTTTAGACCAATACCAACAAAATGCTAGCCTTACCTTGATTCAACTCGATCAAACTCGACCCCACTCAACTGTCTCTCTGTATTCGCTATTCTATTGGTTGGTTATAAACACACACCTGTCAGAGATGGATCCATTGTGCATGTCCTAGCCTTTACTCTGTTGCACCATAAACGGCCTATGTAGTTGGTGCGAAAAGCATTGAATCACCTGCTTAATTCACCATTAACGCCAAGATAACAATACCAAATTGATGAAAGAAACAATTAAGGTTTTCAGGTTATCTAACACTGTTCACCTCTGACACAAGCTTATGTGATACATGGAGAAATACGTCACGTTAGCGGAAGAAGTATTGTGGCTGAATTTTCACCATTCTTAAATCTGTTACTGAGAAACGTCCTGAAAATCATCAACAACGTCATCATTCCTTATTCCTAAAATGTTACCCGTAACTAGGTTTTTTTAATACTTTGAAATAGAGCAAAATAGGGACGTGCATTAGCGCTTTATGGTAAGGTAAAATTACCAAACTGATAACCGCACGCAACGTATGTGTTCTAAAAGACAAACGTGTTAACAATGATTCCTTATCTATATTAAAAGATACTATATATATTTTCTAGAGACAAAATAGAAAAATCTGAAAACAAATATACGTATGACTTGATACGTGCTTATAAAGAAATGGACAGTGCAAACACGACCAAACGTGAAGAAACTCTTACATTGCAATTGTTTCGTAGAGGTGAAACACCTAGATGTTGAGACATGGATAAAGAGAAAGCACAAAATGACAATAAAACCCTTTTGTTGAATTTGAAAGCTGTTCTTGATACCCCTAATGGAGGTACTGGACTTATATTTATGTGCAAAAGTTAGTAGTTTATATTATAATATAATTGTCAACAATTTAGGAAATTAATATCTCTAAGTCAAGTACAACAAATGTCCTATCCAGACTGACACAACTTGTATACCAGCCAGTAATGTTGCCATTACTCGTTGGAAAATAACCTTTCGGTATTTTGATTACTATTATTTACTAGTGGCACCACCTGGCGGAATTTTTATGAACTGTAGTTTACTAGTGGCACCCCCGGCGGAATTTTTATGAACCTAAAATAATTGATTTCACTTTACTTAGTTTGTAGTTTTATTTATTTATTTTATTGAAATCAAACTACTTTTACGGATTATATCGCGGTTTATTTTTTGATTTTACTATCCCGACGTTTCGAATGCTTTGCAGCACCATGGTCACGGGAGGACTGAGGTTTTAAAATAAACCGCGATAAAATCCGTAAAAGTAGTTTGATTCCAATGTGTAATATTCGCGTAAGTAAAAGACAACATTATTTTATTTTATTTCTTTGGAAAACCAACGACACACAATAATGTATAGAAAAATTAATAGTTAACAGAAGGTCACTTAAAGGTTTTCACGACTAAATCAACAAACGTAAACAGTGAGTAAAATAAAATAGATACAAAACATATAAACACAGACAATAGGTTGCTAAAACATCACAAAAGTATCAGTAAGGACTCATGAGAACAATTTACTTCCCTCTTTACTTGTTAACTTTGAGTTACATTGTAGTTTCTCTTTCTCTTTATACGTTTATTAATTAATATTATATATATATATATATTAATTAATAATAATACTTCCATATTTATTCCACTGCTTTATGCTAACTTAATTTTGTTTTATTCTTTCACTTTGTTCTGTATCTTTTCAATATATATTGATAGAAACTAGAAAGTTCATAATTAGTTAAGCTCCAAAAATGCCGATAGCGCAACCATCTCACCGTAACGGCGGGCGGCCCGCGTAAGTCCTAACGAGCAGCATGACTTAACGTTTGCACGCCCCCTTCCCGCCCCCTAGGGCACGCTCACAGAAAACTTTCAACGTCCCATCTACCCCAGCCAAAGTCGACAAGACTGCCTCCGCTCACGATCAGGGGAGGATGGTTCCTGCTGTCACGAACCCGATACTGAGTATCTCTTCGACTATAGTGCCGTACCCACCACCAGCTATATCTAAGGCCACCAAACCACCCGAAGCACCTCACCTACCAGTGACTGCACTTGATGCCACGAGCCTGGCTCTCTATAGCTAGTAGCTTCACATCCACTGCCACTGTCAAATAATCAACCCATAAAACCTGCGTTCATAATACAATCCATCGACCCAGACGCGACCAGTGGAGAAAGCAGGTCTCCTTCAAAAATCTCAAGTTTGCTCCTGCTAAGGTCATGACACTGACTACTAATAAAGGCAGGGTAGAATTCGACAACTCAGAACAGTGCAAGATCATTGACAAAATTAGAAAATCCCAGATCTCAAGGCAGAAGAGGGACAACCTCGCTTGCCCATGATTATTCTCAAGGCAATCAGCAAAGAAATTACTAAAGGCGAAGTCATCGAATTACTCTGCAATCAAAACAGCATATCCCCGAGGATGTCCGATTCTATTTCCTTCTGAACAATAGAAATAACAAACTGTACAACGCAGTCTTTGAAGTTAAATCCCATGTCCGCAGACTGTTAATTGAATAGAAGCGTGCCTTTATTGAACATGTTTCAAACTTCTCTCAATTCACTCAATGTTTTATATGCCTCCAGTATGGACACACAAAAGGCAAATGCAACTCCGAGGCCCATCCCTGCTCCCACTGTCCATCCACTAAACACTCGTATAAAGACTGCCCGGTTAAGACTGACGATACCAAAACCAAATGCTACAACTTCCACAGACACAATGTTAAGACGAATAACAACATAAATACTAAACACACTGCAACTATCTCCACGCACTGGTATAGATTAATGAACTCGAAATCCAGAATTGACCAACAATTTGATTATGGCTATTAAACCAATAAATATTATACAATGCAATTTCCAACGTTGTCACCTGTCTCAACATGAGTTCATTCAGCATTTTATTGCTAATGACTACAGCGTAGCTTTGGTTACGGAACCATATACTGGCAGAAACTCCACGGTACACTCTATTGCCGGTATTAATATCTTTCAGTTCACCACAAATTAACGAGTCAAAGCTTGCATACTTATAAAAACAGTTTAGGATTTGCTCTTGGTATCTATCGCTCACTCAACTGTCCACCCAAAATATTGCTGTCGTTCAACTCCATCTCGGACAACGAAAACTGTAAACTGCCTGCGTCTACATTGAACCTGACACATACCCATGTCGGCTGTGGATAGATTCCTCTTGGAAACTCCCAGATCGAGAAAAATGTTAGTCTGGTGATTGGCGCAAGCAGGAAGGTGGCGACAGGAACTCGGCTCCATTAAATGTAGAACCCACCGAATTATAAATCTATACTTAGATCCATATACTATTCTTATGGTTAAATCTTGACGAGTAGTTAGAATACTTATTAGGGTCTGATAATAACACAGGAAAGCAATTTTAAGTTCATTTACGTATGTCGGGGGATTTTTCAAATTTATACTTTTTTTTTCTTTATTTAAGGAGCTTTGTCATCTTTGACTATGCCGCTCTATAGTAACAATTAATACATGCCACAAATGCTTAAAAAAAAATCATACTCAACACTTATATAAAATATAAACATAGTATCTGATCAACGAATAGGCGAAATCAGCTCCTACTCCTTGACCTGTATAGCGTACACATCCTCTTGGCGTCTTCCGAGTACGGAACGGCCAAGAAAGCGTTGCAGATTCCTAAATTCTGATTAGCCTCTAAGATCTGCCGACGTAGAGGCTCATTCCTGACACACTCAAGGAGCACATGTTGAATATCGTCTATGGCAGCACAGTATAAATTTATACTTGTTACTGACTAATCTGACGGGCTACCCTACACGCGCGGCACTATACAAAGTGCTTATATTTGGTGGAGGTTATTAGCAGGATGCTAGGTACCTCCCTTATGTTAATCTGCCGCGCTCGAGTAAATCCCGAAATCCCTTCTAGGGCTCCTCTACCACAACGGGAGGGTGCTATTCTTACCTACCTACAATTTTCCACTTTCTCTTTAAGAGCAAAAGGTATAGACCGCGGTTTGAAAAATTACGGTAGGTACCGCATCTTCTCTCAAATGTAAATCCACCTCAAATTTCCGATAAAATTGTACATTGATTTAAATTCAACATGCGCGGGTAGTAAAATAAATCCTCGTTGACACTGAGAGGTTTGCTGCGAGCACTAAAACAACCAGATAGTTCCGAATCTGGTTTATTACTGCGCTGCCAAACAGACACCGCGCGTATTGAATGCTACATGTGGAATGAAACAATAGAGAAACGAAGAAGTATTATTTTGGATTATGGTAGCGACTAACCCACGGCCATACAATGATTTCAAGATTTTGGCAACCAAAATCAAATTCAAAGCAAAGTTTTGAATAGGGACGAAAAATTGGATTAAGTTATATTGTTTGACTGCAATTTCGAGGGTTTCTGACATAATATATTAAAAAAAAACATCAACCGCAAAAACGAACCTGTAGCTTATTCATCATCATCATCAGCCAGAAGACGTCCACTGCTGAACATAGGCCTCCCCCTTACAACGCCACAATGAACGACAATTGGCTATTTGCATCCACCGGTTACCTGCGACGCGCACTATGTCGTCTGTCCACCTAGTGGGAGGCCTGCCAACACTGTGTCTTCCGGTTCGTGGTCGCCACTCGAGAACCTTTCTTCCCCAACGGTTATCGGTTCTTCGAGCGATGTGACCTGCCCATTGCCACTTCAGCTTGCAGATTCTGAGAGTTATGTCGGTGACCTTAGTTCTTCGGCGGATCTCCAAATTTCGGATTCTGTCGCGCAAAGAAACTCCGAGCATAGCTCTCTCCATGGCTCGTTGTCGTATGACTCTGAACTTTTCTAAAAGGCCAGCCGTTAGAGACCACGTCTCAGTACCATATGTCATATGTGTAGCTTATTAGAGCTATAAAAATAAATAAAAGAGCAAAAGTTGTAACCTATTGTTCCAGTTTATTCGCATAGGCTTCAAATTTCAATAATTTAAATACCAATAATGTACCACGTTTTTTTTATAATCTTCCCTGTTCAGAAACTGTAAGAGACTCTTTCAGAGCCTGATGTTGCTGAAGATAGTGAATAGTCATGTTTACTATTAACTATGGCTTCGTTTTTGATTATTCCTATTATTTATACCTAATAAAATAGCGTACAACCATATGCAAGCATATGTGCAATAGGGCAGTTTCGCTAGTTCACAAGCAGTATATCCCTAAAAATGAAGAAGAATATTTAGATACGATTAACGGCTAAATCGGTTTGCGCCTAGCATATTATAACAGAGATAAACTGTTGCTGTTGCCCCTATTTTCTTAGTAATGACTTATTTTATCATATTAAAAATATTTAGAAGTTCACCATTATAAACTGTATTCATTTTATTTTTTTTGTAGGTAATCAATCAATATAACTTCTTCAAAATCCTAAAATATTGTGGCCTTATGGCCTATTTTTTTAGGACTTTGCTTTAAGGTGGTTTTTCCTATTTAAATCGTATTTTCGAATGTGTATTTTCAATAATGTCAAACCAGGTGTAAATTTTGGTCAATTTGTGTTTGCAGAAGTCAAAAACACTTTTTCGAACTTAGCGCTGTTTGTCGAATGGCGCATGTAAGCATTTACGGCACCCAACGGGCGCTGACTTTATTAATGTGTCTCCTGTACTACTCGAATCTACCATATTTTTGATCGGTATCCAGTAGCCAAATGACTCCACATTCGATCGTTTGTCCCATTTTTTCTTATTCAACCTAGTGACGAGACGAGCAAACTTCCGTTCGATGGTAAGCGACACGACAGCCTATATACAGTTGCACTGCTCGTCCTTACCTGAGATCAGTTAATAAGCCGTACTATAAAGATTCCTTCACACCAGAACACAACTATGTTTACGCATTGCTGCTTAGCGGCTGAATATTGTTTGGATGGTAAATCATTAGACCTGAGTAAAATGATAGAATTAATATTTGTAATGCTATTAGTATTTGCCTCTTGGTTTATATGCCAGACATGAAGACGTACGTTACTGGATCCGTTGACAAGACCTGCAAGCTTTGGGACGTGCGGGATGACAAAGCAAAACAAACGTTCTTTGGCCATGAGGCTGACGTCAACAGCGTTTGCGTGAGTGTCACAGTATTACTTAGGCTGCGTATTTAGTAAGAAACGCGGCGGCCGTGGCGGCAGTGATAATTTCTACTATTATTGTTTTTTAATTGAGCGAAAAAACTGAGAGATCTCCTACGTAGTTCTCAAAGATTCAATATTCAATTAATGTGTATATAACTCAATGCCGACGCTGGATTGCATTTTCAATACCACTGTCGTTCACCACTACCTACTGAATATGCAGCCTAACATAATATGTGTGTGTGTGTTGAATGCTATTTTACGTTTATCTATACTTATAATAAAACTGTAACAGGTCCAATTCTGTACATTGAAGATATTTTGAAAATTATGTTTGGAGGGCATTCTATAACCGATACTAAAGCCAAAAATGTATTTTTTTTATTTTTGTCTGTCTGTCTGTCTGTATCTCGGCTGAGCATCACGCCGTAACTACTGGATGGATTGAAACGAAACTTGGCATGATTTGAGTTAATACTCCGAGGTAGGACATATGATACTTTTTACACCGACATTCGGCACGGTTCCCTTGGGAGAGGGGACTAAAGTCAAGTCAAGTCGCTTGCTCCGATTTTAACAATTTTTCATCATAATTATAATAAATATTTGTAAGGAAACACTCATAGACAGTTGTTAACAATGTTTCGAAATCGATCAGGTTAAGCAACGTTAGGTAAGGTCATTAAATAGATGGGTGACCGTTTAACGCCATTTGAACTAAACGTCTCCGTGCTTCGGAGGGCAAGTACAAAGTGGGTCCAAGTTTTTAACCGACTTTAAATAAGGAGGTTTTGTATTCTATGCGAATGTATATTCTTGAAAGTTTAGTTAACGTAAACACAGCGCGGGCGGAGCTGCGTGGGTCAGCTAGTCTTATTTTATAATAATATGTACACCTTTATAGGTGTGTCCAGTTTTTATAGATTTTCAACTATATCATTTTCTAACCGAAATCAATCTAGTTTCTGCAAATCTTTTATGTAGCTGCAAAACTAGATAACTCATCAGCTTTTTAAGTACCTAGGTAGGCATATTATTTGTACATAATACATTGTACATTTTAGTTTAATTATAAGAACTTATTTATAGGTATGTTTCATGGCAGATATCACTTATTTACATACAATTATTATGTACAGTACATATGATTTAAACGCCCAAGGCTATGCACGTGGTCGATTATGTATTACATCATTAATTTATTTGACTTAACCTTGGATTAGGAAAATCGGCCAAATTGAATAAAAAACCGACAAGGCAATCTCGTGGAATATTTTTTTACAAACTCATACCAACAAGTATTCTACGTCTTTGTTTCACACATAAATAAATGCCACACATAAATATATTTAGAACTACACAAACTTTGGTGACAGTTACTAATTGTTATCGATATGCAGACACGCCTAAGATCAGAATCTAAAAGAATGTTAAGTCGACATTAAGATTTTATTTTAATAACCTTGCAAATGCCAAAAGGTTATGCAAATAATTTAGATGTTTTGTGCAATAAAATAAATTTATTAGGATTATACCTATGGAGTTTACGAAATAATTATGGGTGACGAATATTGTATTTATTAGTATGATCTAGAGCCAGTTGTCGGTCGACGGCTTGACTGCTTCAAGATGTACCAACGCCTACCAAATTAAACCTGGGAGGAGGATGTGCAGACTAAATTCTGCTCCCTTTTTTCAGATCCCTTTTTTAATTTGGCATTTGATGGGTTATGCGTAGATTTCAATATTAAAAGTTTTAATTTAACTGTTGTAAGCATAAGCTTCCGAACCCCGGCCTTTCTGGCGGCTGCTGTTCCACGACCACGTTCCTTTGCCTTGTCAAACAAATACATTCCTTCTGGACAGACCGTGTTCATTACTAGAAAATGCACGGGATGCATTTAAGATAGCAGCCGAGGAACTTTGTATATGTAGGTACAGACAGCTATGAGGATAGTTATTTGAAAATATATAGTTATAATTAATAATTTTGGACAGTAGTGCATTTTTAGTAGTTTGTAAAAAAAAACTGATTCCCCACTTACACGGAGATCATCCGCCATGATATTGCAGAAATTTTAGCTAGTAGCTTCGACCATATAAATAACAGAAATAGGAAATTCCCTTAATCTGAAGATTCTGTTTTATCTCTGGCTGGTACGATGATTTCTGCTATAGACAATTGCCCTAGTAAAGTAGGTACCTACCATTCTGACGGCGCCACAGCAAAGCTGAACATTTACTTATTACATAATTCGCAGTACCACAACAGCGGGCAAGCGTTCGCAACAGCATCAGAGGATAAAACTGCCAGGTTGTTCGATATCCGCAGCGACCAGCAGATGGGACACTACACGCCGCCTGGATCCGGCGGATTTACCAGTTGCGGTATTTACCTTATATTGCGTTATTTTATATGTAATTCTATACTTTTGCAATTGTCCAGATAGCACCGCAGTATCAGATATTCTGCCACCAAGCAGCAGTGTATTAAAAATGGGAGTCACTTTAGCTGGTAAAATTACCGGGCTCAAGTTTTTTATAACTAATCGACTAACTCGATTGAGGAGCAACATTGCATCTTTACGTCTGGCTACCTAGAATAGTATCACAATGTAGGTATATTTGCCAGGTGTATCCTGGACAATTCATGCATATATAATATCTATATTGCTGATGCTGACTAAGCTATCTTTAATGCCTAACAATATTCATGTCAACACGATAGATTTAAGAAAACATTCTTGAGCAATAAAAATGATATTGAAATCCACATCAGAAACCAAAGTAAAGAGTTGTGTATTTTATAGCAAGATCATTTATTGTTGAGTAGTCTGAGATACGAGCTCATCTACAACATTTATATTACGAGTACACACTCGTTTACCTGGTGAGAATGAGTTGGTTGACCTTGAACAACCACTTTACACAATATCCGAGACTTGGGAAACAAGTTCGATACTCCAGTGGCTAACCACAATTTATTTCCACACCAACATACATTATGTATGTAGTTTACATTGAATATCGCAAGTACAAATGAATCTTAATGCTAAAGAAATTAGCATACACATCATCGATACTTAAATGATCACTCAATGCAATGATTATAGCATAGTTTATTTATAGAGAATCGGTTTATTTTATCCGAACTCGGTTGAGATTGCTTCATAGTCATAATTGTCCGTGATAAATAAAGCCTAAATCAAACTGTAGAATTTAGTGGTACGGTGGCCTAAATCTTCATTTATTTTTATAGATCTACCTACAGACCTACTTATAGAATATTCAGTTAATGTTTTTCTTTTGTATCTTGACATTGCCGTAGTCCCTCTGTAATAAAGATACTGTAAAAAATCCTTATACCTACTGGGACCGTGAATTAATGTATTTTTGTTTATTTTTTTACACAGCTCTATCGCTCAGCGGAAGATACTTGCTTGCCGGGTCGGACGATAATTCCGTACATTCTTGGGATACTCTTAAAGTCACGCATACCGGTAACAATACATAATGCCTACTTACCTTGCTTACCTACATGTAGGTAGTAGATTTTTTAGTGGAAATAACTTGTTTACAGGTACTCTGAGCGCCCACGAGAATCGAGTGACGTCTATTTCCATGGCACCCAACGGTATAGCGCTAACCAGCTGCTCCTGGGACCAGAGCGTCAGGGTTTGGGGCTAATCAATTATAATATCCTTAAAATTTTGAATGAAAATGCTAAGGTGTACCTACCTTATATTAACATGTACAATTAAACAATATGTTAACAGTGGTTTGATTTCATTTGTCACAACTATATAATGAAATTCTTACTCCCGTACTGAAAAACGTGAATTAGAGTTAATTTTCATTAATCCAGTTCTTAAAATTGTTTTATTAAAACACTCGAAGCAAATTATACTTTATACTTTTTTAGTTAATATGATTATCATGTACTCAGTATAGAAAAGAACCATAAATTAACGGTAACTGACGTTTATGAGCGCGACAGTCAGAGCCTTAAAATTCCATTAATGTTATTGGCATTCGAAGTAAATAATCTTGTAAACACTTATTGTTCACTTTGTCAACAATTTCGCCTGGTATACATTGGGACGTCTATTAGCGCACATTACGAGTCCAACGCAGGTTGCGTGGTGCTAGGTAGGATGTATATTTACTTGAAGAAACAACGTTATAACTTACCCAAGGTTAAACTAATCTATATTGCTACTATGGCGTCCATTTTTGCTATAATATTTCTAAATAATGTTAGTTACACAAAGAGAACCTTCACTGCAGAGTTCAACAGTACATTGACTAAAAACTTATCTCTCGAAAACGTACAAAAAAACATATTACAAAGAAAATACATTCTTCTTTGGACTAATCCGAATAATTTCCCTTTTATATACCTTGGTAAGGGAAATTCGGTGTTCGTTGATCGAAACTGTGAATGGAACAACTGTTACGTGACCGATGACAGAGAATATTTAGGCCATTATACAGAATTCGACGTGGTAGCTTTCAACGGGCCTCAGTTGATGGAAGTGTACAACAATGACGATCTGCCAAGACGCAGATATCCCAATCAGAAATATGTCTACGCGAATATTGAAGCAGCTGTGAACTATCCGATTTGCAGTCGAATTTGGGATGGTTTCTTTAACTGGACTTGGACCTATAAATTGGATTCAGATGCCATCTGGGGATATATTTTAGTCAAAAACTCTAGCGGTGGGGTGATTGCACCCAGTCTTGATGTAGACTGGATCAATATTGAGAATATGGACCCTATCGATGAAGACTTAAAAATAAAATTGAAAACTAAAACTAAAGCTGCAGCTTGGTTTGTGTCAAATTGTAGAACGATGAGTGGCAGAGAAAAGTTTGTCAATGAACTGCGTAACTTTATGAGTTATTACAATTTGGATGTGGATATATACGGTGACTGTGGTAATTTTCATTGCCCAAAAGATATGATGGATAGGTGTTTACAAATTTTAGAAAAAGACTATTACTTTTATTTTGCATTTGAAAATGCTATAAGTGAGGATTATGTAACTGAAAAATTACTACATGCTGTTAATCACTACACAGTCCCTGTAATGTTCGGTGGGGCTAATTATAGCAGGTGAGCTATTAAATTGTATTTATTACAGGTTTTAGGTACCAACCGAAGCTAATAATTATTGTTTAATACCATTCATTACGCATCTATGCAGTAGTATTATCATTTTCATAAAACTTAATTTACAAGCAAGTAAATTACAATGTTTAGCTATTTTTAGGTTTATGCCACCAGGCTCTTATTTGGACGCTCGTGAATTAGGTTCGAAGAATCTAGCTCAGAAAATATTTGAGATAATTCAAGACCCGGTAAAATACAGCAGTTTCTTTCGCTGGAGAAAATATTACAGCTTTCACCTCAGGCATGAGAGCCCGAAGACTGACGACTATTGTCGATTCTGCGCAATGATTAACGACGAGTATCTGATGAATACAACAACTGTATATAATAATTTCAGCGCTTGGTGGACAACCGAGCAGATTTGTGCAGGTTTAAAAGGGCTAAACAGTGACTATGCTATTTAGATGAAACTTATAAACTACCAATTATACCTACCTGCATTAAATTTAAAAATTTAAGGAATGTGGTGGGTGTTCTTGTGGAATTAATTTATACACGTGATTAACCCATAACAATTGTAACAATTATATTTTAAGAAAATAAAAGAGGCAATTCAGAGCTCGTCGGTGAATCGAGGACTAAGCATATTGTGCCACAGAGGAAGTGTGCTCCAGAACCTTGAACGTGATGCCAAATCATCCTTCATGCTTGGCTGCTTAGCTAGCTCCAAGTACTCCATTCGTCGTCCACTGGATGCTGGTTCCCACTTAAGCGGAATGCTTACTGGTTTGTTGGGATTACTGTAACAATGGAATAAATCAATTTAATGCTAAATATTACAAATAATTGTTGATTTTATATTAATACTGAATATTTTACCCTGTTGTCGCAAAATTAGTCCACAATGTAACAATCAATTCGCTCATTTTAATATCGTCATTGGAAATCGGGTTTTGAAGAAAATGTATTGGAAATAGATACATCAGCTCGTCTGCGTGACACACACCTAGAAATAAAATATTTTTTATACCTGCACACAAGTAGGATATAAAATTTAAATACAAAGTTAATTAATTAATTAATAGGCATGATGACTGCAACACAATACCAATAAATCTGTGGTTTTAAATATTAGAACAGATTGCACTGATTCCAAAAATGCATCTCATTTTCATAATAATAGAGAGATTTTCGTGATATTTAGGCATATAAATTACTCAAATACAGCTAATCGCCATTTTGTAATAAACGCTGATCAGAGTGAATGACGTCAATCCTGTGTCAATAAACAACTGTGAAACTGTCATCTCAACTTTTTCTGTCATACAATGATTCTGTTTTATACATAGACAGATGTGTATTTACACCGTAGTGACGTCACACAATGGCGCCATGCACCGACCATCGTTTTGGAACGAAACTCAATCTCTATTTAAAAAAAATTGAAAATATTGCTATTCATTGTAAATTTAATACAAAAATATGATTATTTTCGGCAATAGTATTTACAGGTCAAGTACATTATAGAGTATTTTTTCAAAATTAGTCATCATGCCTATTCTTACCGTAGTCTCCATCTGGATCTCCAAAAACCTGAGAAAAGCTGTTTTTGGCTCTATAGGCCAATTCGTACAAATAAACAGGGTTTTTTGTGTAGTTGAACACTAATTCTACTGCCTCCACTGCTGGGTATGCGAAATATGAATCCGAGTATAACTAAAACAAAAAGATGTTAAGATTAGCGTAGGTTATGCCTACATGCACTTATTATAGCCTCGATGTTAACTGTGTGCGGCTCAGACTACCCTCTTATCAAATAACGTTGTTTGTCTAATAGCGTTGTCTTCTCTTTGATTACAACTTATTTTTATTTTATATATTTACATTATAATATATATTGGTTAATTTGGTTATCTATATCATTATCAACAGCCGAAAGACGTCCTGCTTAACAGAGGCCTCCCCCTAGAAGGGAGGGGCTGCAAAATCTCTACGCTTGGCATGGTAGGCGTCTTGGAGTTCGCATTAGGTATAGTATAGGTGGTAGGTATTCCGTTATCTACATATATATTATGTATATAACAAATATGTATTAAATCATTTACGTTGTTTTTATTTATCTTAGTTTTTAGTGTAGTGTTTTAAGGTTAAGTAATTGACCTATTTTGATGTACTGTATATTTATTTTCTTTATCTTCATGTGCACTTTGTCTACTATTCTCTTTTTTTCCACTGTCCTCTCACAGGTCTGTTGGAAGGTATTGTATTGACATAAGCAGCACTTTTTTATTTTGTATCATATTAATTAAATGTATTCTTGATTTCTTCTTTGTACTTAAATCGTAAAATAAATAAATAAAATGAATCAATAAGCTCGGGCCTTATATGGCTCACAAAATGACAGGCACAAATGCATAAGGCATGCTATTGCCATTCATTAATTATAATGAAAGCATTATACATTCTACCGGTTTAGTTCAAAAATACTTGACATACTAAACGTTTCCAGGCACTTTTACGTATACACCATTTTTATGCCTTTAAAACCTAAGTAAATTGGTTGCACTGATTCTCTTAAAATAACTTTTAAGAGAATCAGAAGCAGGCAGAGGCAGAAGCTAACGCTTCTTCACATCGCACTAAACATTTTGTATTGCCAATGTTAGTAAAACACCATTTCTTCTACCTTAACTAGGTAATACAACTATTTAAATTGATTGCTCTAAATGGCATTATAACTATTTTAAATGACCCATGTATCTATCTACGTTGTCCGGCGAGAATGTGGTATATAATTGTTTGCATAATAAATAATTCATTAGCTAGCTACATACGTTAAGAATTCCCACGGCAGTAGCTTCCTTGTCGTTTTCCTTAAAATATTTGTTGCGTAGTTTCTGAGTTATGATGTCGACGTAAGGTGAATTATCATAATAAAAGGTGACTGGCGCTATAGTCTCAAAACCTGACATGAATTCTTGATACCTGGTGATGTTCGATGTTAGCCCTGTAACATAACAATGTTAAAGGTTTACTATTAAACAGGTGTTTACAGCGACAATAAAAAAGACAGATAAACAAAGAAAACAAAACATACTACAATGTCTTTACAATAAAATTATCGAAATGAAATCCTTAGAGATGAAATCAGAGGACGTAACAGTCAAAATCGGTTGAGTAGTTTAAGAGATTATCTGCCGCACCTTCAAACGCTAATTGCCATTAATCCATATCTTAAAATCAGATTATTTCGACACTCAAAGCTAATTAATACTTACTACGCTGGGCACTGAGTATATTTTAATTGAGTATATCAATTATCTAGTATTCAATAATGAAATCAATAATAAACGGCTCCGACAGTCGAAATAAGTAGATTTGAAAAGAGAAGCCCATTAGTACAATTAACGTTAATCGTGGTTTGTGAGTGCGGTAGATAGACTTGTTATGTTTCCAGTAAGTTACTCTAAGTCTAACGTATCTTGGTAAAATAATAGTCACTAAAAAGGGTGAAATAAACTATTTTTACAAGCTTTTATTTAACTTTCAATGTATGTAATTTTTCTGGTATAATCTTGCAACTCAATTTACACCCACTTCTACACGTTCAAATCAATAATATAGTTTTATAGAGCGACACTACATTAATATAGTATTATGGAGCTGATCTGGTGATGGAGCTCGAAGGTGGATAAGGGAACCCTTGAAGTAAACTCATGGAGTTTGAACTCATTTGATTCGTCTTAAAACTATTCACTTTGCCTAATAATGGAACTGGAAGGTAGACGACGGAACCGTGGAATGGCTACTAGTGAGTTTAGGCTGATTTATTTACTCTTAAAGAGTTCTATTCACTTTTCCCAATAATGAAGAACTGATAATAGACTTGGTAGGTGGGTGACGGAACCCTGAACATTTGAGCACCGTAAGGGTTGGCAAAGAGATGCGAAGACACTTGGAGATTGGTATAAGCCAAATTCAAAAAATCTTACATCAACATTTAAAAGTTATAGAATTTTGTTGCCACTGGATTCCTCATGAACGCACCCCAGAACAAAAACGGACTCGTGTTGATTGGTGTAAAAAATGGATAATATAATAAAGTACAATCACGGATGTTCAAATGATGTGTATGACATTGTGACAGGAGATGAAACATGTATTATATTGTTACATGCCGGAAAGAAAACAACAGTCTTCTGTCTGGGTTTACGACGGTGACAGCAAACCAAAAAAATAAGGAAGGCGAAAATCGAAGGCAAAAAAGAAGTTTTTAATACAGTTGCTCAAAAAGTGGCGTATTGCAGGGATGTATAGCGTTCGGGATGTAGGCTATTACGCACTAGTGCTTTTTCTTTTGGTACAGTTACACATGCTAGTTAGTAGCACGAAAGCATGCTACTTTTGAGCAATTGCTACTTAGTGGTACGTGTGTCGAAACATTGGTAATAATGAGCATGCTAGTTTCGAGTTTGCTCAAAAATCGACGGTCGTGCGATTATTGGGCATGCTACCTGCAGCGCGGGTGGAAGGGGGCGTGCTTATAGCGTGTGTGAACAGGTTTGCTTATTGAGCATGCTAGTATCGATCAGTCGTTAGCAGCAGGTGCGCGTGCACAATTTCGCGCTAAAAATGTCTCGTTGGGGCGATGAAAAAACGTTGAAATTTGTGATTTTATATCGGAACAATGAATGCCTATGGAATCCGCGCATACCAGAATGGCTGTTTATTTGTAGGTTTTGTTTGAACTGACAGTAAGCACGCTATAAAATGTCATGTGTACCGGAGTGTTTGCTTTGAGCATGCTCTTTCAGAAGCATACTTAACTAGCATGCTTATATCTAGCAAATGTAGACAAGTGCAGAGCATGCTCGAAACAAGTATGCTAATGAGCATACTAAAAAGCATGCTACTAACTAGCATGTGTAACTGTACCATTTACCTTTCCCGCACTCGTGCGTTTTCTTTCCCAACTGTCAAAATAATGTCTATTAAAAAGAGAAAAAAAAAACAACCACGAAGTTTTTACTAAAAAGAATTCATAGAAGTTTTTACGATTCAGCTACTAATTTGTTTCAATATCAGATTTGGCTGTATGGGCATATTTCCCTTTGCCTACCCAGAATGGATAAAGAAAACAAAAAACTGCTTATATTATTTTACGGTTGGCGCCATTTTCCAAAAAAAATCCTTGTACTTTGTTTGTTGTGAGTTTAGTTGCTTGTTGCACAAAATGAGTAATTTCGACGATATGTTTTTGAATTAACACCACCCGAACTCAGTATAATTGCACAAAATGCTTCGGAGAACATTTTACCGGAAAAGTCAAAAAGTCGCTACATATCTACATACGACGAATTTATTGCGTGGAGAGAAGAGAAAAAAGCAAATAGTTTTTCAGAAAATGTTATGTTGGCATACTTCTCCGAACTCTCAGCAAAATTAAAACCTTCTACGTTATGGTCGAGGTTTTCGATGATAAAAAGTATGCTGAAAATAAGGAACAACGTGGATATAAGTGAATACCCAAAACTAAATGCTTTCTTAAAACGACAATCAGACGGTTTTACAACTATAAAGTCGAAAATATTAACATCTAATGAAGTGGAAAGGTTTTTGAACGAAGCTCCCGATGATCGTTATTTAGCCACAAAGGTACTTACCTAATTTATTAATAAGTACTTATATTTTTCTTTAGTATTCAGTTTACGAAATCGCAAAATACACTTTATATATTATTTAAAAAAATATTAATCAAATCCCTTTTGTAGGTTGCGCTGATTTTTGGTGTTGTTGGAGCTTGCCGCAGAGAGGAGTTAGCCAATATTACTTTAAAAGATATTGCAACCCATGGGAAAATGCTACTAATCAAAATTCTGAATACAAAAAATAAGATACCGAGAAGCTTTGTTGTTGAAGGAGATTTTCTTAGAATAGTGCAAAAATATATGATTCAGCGGTCCCAAAAAGCAAAAACCGACCGTTTTTTCCAAAATTATCAAAAAGGAAAGTGTACAACTCAAGCAATCGGGATAAACAAATTTGGTAATATGCCAAAAGAAATAGCTACGTTTCTTGGTCTGCCGGATGCTGAGTGTTATACTGGGCACAGCTTCAGGAGGACCTCTGCTACATTATTGGCAGATTCGGGAGCCAATTTGACGTCCTTAAAGCGACTAGGAGGTTGGAAATCAGACAAAGTTGCAGAAGGCTATATTGCTGATTCATTAAACAACAAACTAGAAACTGGGAAAAAAATCACACGATCCATTAATTTAAAGTCCAGTCCGTCTCCTTCACATGCCAATACTGAAGAGAACATTCGTCCATCTACCGTCGTTGATAACGATAATTCATCAGATCCTATTCCATCAACTAGCAAACGCCAATGTTTAACACCTTTGACAAATATACATGAACAATCATACGAAATTAATAATAGTTTGTCTCAAACAGTAAATATGCAACCTAAAACTTCCCCAGTTACTATTAAAAACTGTACCAATTTCAATGTAAATGTGAATTATAACTTTTATAAGAAATAAATGATAAGTTAGTTGAGTTTGTTGTGTATTTTTATTATTTTATTAAGTTGCTTCGTTTTTTCGCAACTGTATTAAAAATAGTTGTTCAGTACACGTGCGGAACCGTCATTGCAACTTGTTCCGACTGTCAACCCTCGCCTTCGGCTGCGCCTCGGCTCGGGTAGACATTTGTCGGAACTCTTTGCAATGACAGGCTTTCCGCACTCGTAATGAAATATACTATATTGTGTTTTTTACTCCCAGACGGGTCCTATCTGTCAAATTTCAAGACGACTAACTGCCGCACTCACAAACGCTAATTAACTTAAGTTTAATTAAGTCACTTTTTAAAATCATTACGGCTGTCGGAGCCGTTTATGGTTATTTTCGATTATTGAATACGATATATTTGATATCTCTACTCACTATCTGCGTATTAAGTATTAATTGGCTTCGAGTGTCAAAATAATACGATTTCATAAAATGGATTAATAATCATTAACTATAATTGACAGAATAAATAATATTAAAATGTCACAAGGTAGGCAATACGCAAGCGACTCGGTGTTTCTTAACTTCTTACCATCAGCCGAGCCGCATGCTTGTTTTCAACCTTAGTAGTATAAAAAGAAAAATCTTACAAACAGATTTCAAGCACCCCTCATCTTTGTTGAGACCAGTCATCCACGGCACGGCGGGGACGTCGGGTATCTTCCGCGGGTTTCTAGTCAGGAAAGCACCAGGCAACTTTGGCTCGACAACCGCTTTAAACGGGGTCATTGGCTCGTAGTCCCACGTCTGCAACCCAACCAATGACGTAACGTTAGGTATGTCTGAAACCAGTGACGTAGTTATTACGTAATGACAAACCTACTAATGTTGACAAATTCACTCGTACTGACAGGATACGTTTCACGATGCGATATCGTTAAAATACTCATCATCATCATCTTTAGCAGCCGGAAAATGTACACTGCTAAACAAAGGCCTCCCCCTTGAAATGGAGGGTAGCTGCCATAATTCCCACGCTTGGCAGGTGTCTTGGGGATCGCAGTAGGTTATCCAATAGAAAGACGCTGCTGCCCGACTTCTTTTTTTCTCCTCCTACGACACCCAACGGGAGGAGGTGGGAGGGTGCTAATCTTACCCGGACACCCCACGGGTCCACACGGGATATCGAAATTTGATTACGTACAATCATTATTACATCCATATTATATTATGTAGGTACTTACATAAAACTGAAATTCAGTGTTAATAATATCGTAACTATCCTTAGTGCGCAGACAAGCCAACATTGCCTTTGACGGTGCCTGAGGGCAGCCCAAGAACCTGGCTAAACGGAATGCGTTCCTAAGAGCTTCGCCGGGGGGAGCCTCTGCCCACGGCACGAGGGCTGTACCGGATTCCGATATAGCTTTATGGAAAAGTCCTGTAATAGATAAATAATACGTAGATGAGGTTTCTAAAATAAATACATTACTGTCTATTGCCGGTGGCGTGAGTGTAAACGTGATATGCAAAATAACATAACCAAAAGGTAGAGAGAGAGAGCGCTGTAATTATAGATTTCGATTTATTTATGATTCGATATCTGAATTTGCTAAAAAGAAGAACAATAATAATTATCTTCTGCCGCGATCACTTGCAGATAATAATTTAATTTATAAACAACTAAATACAAGACAAGCTGCATGTTTGCTTTATGGTAAACGACATTCCTTCCCATAGACAGTAGTATTGTACTGCGTCTCAAGCTCTCATAACCTAAGACATTAGTTACTATAATAGATCCAACCGTTTATTTTCTTTTTGACAGCACCAATAGAACGTAACTGCGTCGTGCGTAACATGACGCAGTTACGTTCTATTGGTTCTGTCAAAAAGAAAAGAAACGGTTGCACGCTCTATAAGTGTCTAGAACCCCGTAATTTCACCAGCTACAGAGTCCTTCACACGTTGCGGCAAAATATATCCCACTGAGGTGGGTATTCGCTTCCATTTTTTCCGGCATAAGCCGACCGAATATTTCCGACCTACCGTCTATTAAATTTAGTTCTAAAATTACCCGACACTCTTCAACAAACGACCCTCTTTGAACTTTAAAGTAATAATTTGAATAGATTACCAGCACTAGTCTCAGATATAAGGTGGTAGTGAGCACTGGCCCCGCCTGCGCTCTCGCCGAATATCGTCACCGAGTTCCTGTCTCCACCGAAGCTCTCTATGTTCTTCTGAATAAACCGTAACGCCTCCTGTTGATCCTTAAGCCCGTTGTTGCCAGGACAGTGCTCATCTTGTGTAGACAGGAATCCTAGTGGACCTACGAAATAATTCAATGGTTGCTTCACAGGAAAGGAAACAATACACGTATCTATTATACAAATGAACGCAATTATTAATATAGGGAACAGTACTCACCGAGCCGGTAGTTAGTTGTGACTAAGATAACATCTCTGTCTAGAAGGAACTCCGGACCATACATCTCGGTAGTGGAGTCGCCACACATCCAGCCTCCACCATGAATGAACACCATCACAGGCAGATCTTTTTTCGCGTCGATCAATTCCTGTAAATTATATTTTTAAACACTTGCAAGAACATCCAAAGATATATAACGTCACAGGACGTCGTACAAAAATTGGGAGGGTTTCTAAGCAAAATATTTACAAAAAAATGTTATTTGTTGTGTCTAAAATTGTCCCCTAATGCGCACTATCTTCAGTGTTAAATATACTTTAAAGAGCGTGACCATGTCAACGGTAATAACTATAGCCTAAAAGTCATATAGCGCAATAACGCAGCAGCGGTTAACCGCGGGGGCGGCTAACCGCGCACCTAGCCGCTTTTTCAGTTTAATATGCAATCGCTTAAGATTGTACGCACTTAACCACCACAAAATTTCAACCACTGCGGTTAAATGGAGAGCAGCGGCCCGCTTCGCGGCTGGCCGCCGTCTTGTTTATACGCACTGGCGATTCAGTTTGTGGCGAGCCACCGATAAATTAGTTCACGTTTGAGTTGCACACTACGACAGAGAAATTCATTGTTGAAATTCAACAACGAGAAGCTATTTGGAATTATGAAGGAGCAGTATATAAGAATAGAGATTTAAAACGGAAGCAATGGGAATAATTAGTAGATATTTTTGGAAACGAGGAAACAACTTGCGTGTTGTGAAGGATGAATCCAGTATCTTTTTTTTCTTTTTCTTTCGTTGTTTTCGGTAGTAAAAATCGATAACATAAGCTACTTGGACAGCGTCCATTTCGTTAATGGACCCAACACGCCTTCGAGCGGTCTAACCGCTTAACTCGGTTTCGTCGCGGCTGGCCGCCATAGCGATCAGCCGCTATGGCAACCGCGTCAGGCGGGGCTGGCTGCTCGAACGAACCGCCTAGACCGTTACCGCTACGAACGGGCTATAGAGTCGTGGATGCGGGACGAAAATCGAGCCTAAAATAACTCTTTACTCACTGCTTCATTAGATTTACAAGATTGTAGTTTATCACTAAAGCTACACTCCAATCTTGTTGATACGGGAGGAGGAGTGAAGACTTATTTTAGGCTGCTTGCGTAAAGGTCCACGCTTTAAACTATTAATGAAAGCTTCAAAATCAGGTGAATAGTCATATTGTATGTGATCGTAATGACAAAATGAACAGAAATACGAGTTCTATGCACCATATTGATATGTAGGTACAACATAAATATTAATATTTAAATGTTTTGCATCTCTCTAAGTAACCATGACACCTAATCGACTGCAAACGAGGAAAACTACCTTCTAGCAGACTCTTTTACCGCGCAATCTGGTAGTTACTTTTAACAATTCAAGTCCACTTACATTACTTGTGAGCGGTGTATAGATATTAAGGTATAAGCAGTCTTCTTGGCCCACGATTTTCTTTTGTCGTATATACGGGTTCTTCTGGACACACACAGGAGTAATTTTCGTGGCGTCTAACGTTTCACGCCATGAAGCGACTGGAACTGGCGCCTGTTAAAAGAAACTTTAATAAAGCTAAAAGGTTTTAGTGCTTGACCACACGAAAGAATCGCTTTTGCCTTCAATATTTACGTTTGCACGTAACAGCATTTACTCTTCAGCATAGACTTTCAATTTTTTAAAAGCTATCGTTGTAGTATTACGTAGCTTTAGGCACCTGGATTCTATATCTGAATTATGTGAATACTTCTTTGCTTTTACTTTAAGGTCTATTTACATTTATAATTATTTGATGAATTATTCTTATATGGCGAAAATTAATGACAGGGGATGGTATTCCACCTGATGGTTAAGAGTTTGCGTTGGTGTGGTTATAGGGGCTGGCGGAGACTACTCCAGGGAGTCCTCATATTTTTATCCTGCCATGGTTCATGACAAGTAGAAGCAAGTGACTCGGCATCAGAGTGGGCCGAAAAATATATACAAGCCACAAATTACATATATAGTGCAATTACGCTTAGAATAATAACGCATAAAAACCGTGAACATGTACGCACAGTGAGGCAAGTAAAACCAAGCCAGAATGGCTCAGTAGCGAACAGCCCGCGTCAGTGCTTAAAGTCGAGTCGTAGCGCTAGCAGCTGTCGATATTTTATTTTAAAATGATGGTTTTTGCAATAAATGAAAATCATAGTACATTGGAAAAACTTAAGAAACATTGTAACAGAACATTTAACTTGCAAGTATTACGTTTAATCTAATATTTTAACGTAAAACAATCGCCAAAGTGAAAACAATAATTTTAAATTTCAACAGACGACATTATATGAAATGTTGCCAATAAAAGGAAAATTGCTACCCTAAATTTGCTTAATAAGAAAAGATTTATTTAAGCACTAGATGATCCGCGCAAGCTTACGTTTTCGAATGGCTATAAACGGTCACCCATCCATGTAATGACATTGTCTAACGTTGCTTAACCTAATGATATGAAATATACTTTACGACCTATTCTCACACCTAACAAGTATACATAAAAAATCATAAATATCGGTCGAGCCGTTTCGGAGGAGTGCGACCACAAAAACAGTGACACAAGATTTTTAGATCGTAGATTTGTTATTTCAGATTTTTATCTTTTAAATTAAATAGTAATTAATTACTGTCAGCAATAATAGTAATTTTATTCTAAAAATTAAATAATGACCTCAGTAAAAAGCAATTCCATTTTCCCTAATTTTGGGGAAAATCTGATTCCCCTAACAACATTATTTGTTCACTTGTGTGCGTGTCGCAGAGCGTCAATACGCGCGACTTACGCCTACATCTATGCTATTGTGCCAACAACGAGACGGTTCAAACGAGACGGTTTTTTCGTATGAAACTATCGTTCTAGGCGTTATTATTCTAAGGCAATTACGAATAATCAATTAGAATATATAAATGAAATGAGTTCAGCCTTTGAAATAATAATACCATGTGTATAACCTTTGCGTCAACGGTGGCACGTGGTGTTACCACATCATATATAAACCCAATGGTCATATTTTTTAAACTTTTTCCGTGAGGAATGCCTCACGGAAAAAGTTTAAAAAAATATGACTAATATAATTCAACAGGCCGTCGAGGAATATCTGATGGAAATAGTTCAATCAGCAGCCAATCTTTCACAAGATTCCGAAGGGAAGGGGAGACCGACACAACCAGTCTAACTGGGAGAGGTCAGTCGTAGAACCGCTTTTTACATGCTTCTTCTGCTACATCTTACTTTTGAGACAGTCAGGTGATCGTTCTATATTGTCCTGACCACTAAGGTACAACAACACAAAAATTGAGCAGGATTTGCCTTGCTTGAACTTTGGAGATGCCTTTATTTTTAATATACTCCTTTTTTTCATTTATTTAGTTAAACAGTGACATAATGTATGCTTATATAAGACTTAGCAATAAATTTTATTAAGTATGTAACCAGCATCGTTTACCACAAATTATACAATTTATCTTAGTAGTATACGATGAAGAGTGAACAAAATATATATATATCAAACTCAAACTTAAAAATCTTTATTTCAAATAGGCTTAACGCTAGCACTTTTGAATGGTCTTTTTTTAAGCTAAGCTACTACCGGATCACAACGCTGCCTCAACTGCGATCCGGCAAGAAACTCAGCGGGCTTGTCATTTTTTCACTTTTTTTTAAACATTGTTTTGTTACAAATTAATCGACATTAGCGATAGTGTGTCCTGCCGTTCGAAACATAAAGCAAGGGAGAAAAGAAGAAAACAATAAATTACGACAAAAATTACAACAAACTAAAAGGCCAAAGGGATAGTAGTCGGACCAGTCCCCCAAGCAGCACCCGTGCACGTGTTGACTCGAGCGGTGTATATATATATATATACTAGCAATTCCTTGCGGCTACGTCCGCAATTTTTTTGTTCCACCCCGTTTAACCCCTTTAGGAGTGGAATTTTCAAAAACCCTTTCTTAGTGGATGCTTACGTCATAAGAAGAAACTACTGTCCAAATTTAAGCATTCTAGGTCCAGCGGTTTGGCCTGTGCGTTGATGAACCAGTCAGTCAGTCAGTCAGGACAAGTAATTTTATATGTATAGATATACACCGATATATGTATATACATATATATAACGATTAATTTCTATTTATTTAAATACAGTATACAAAAAAGTAGGTATATCTGACTTAGTATTAGTATAAAATAGTGCGTTCAGCGTTACATTTAAGTGTTTAATTTTTCTAGAACTGTTTTACGAAAGGAGTTAATATTTAAACGAAACAGATCAATATGACTAAAATAGTTGTTATAAATCTCAGCAAGACGCCGCAACGGCGAGCGACAACCTGCGTTAGTATGACATTTATTTAATGCGAACGTTTGCATTCTCTGACAGGTTCGTTTGTGTGGTCTAACTGGTACGGAATATCTAATATTATTCATAATATCGATACAATCATATCTATTATGGCCAAAGTCATACAGGATCTTAGCTTGTAGTTGAAGTCTTCTAGACCTTAGTTGAAGAAGGTTATACTTTTTAATAATTTAGAATAAGAGAGCTACGGGTACATTTAAAATGCATGCAACGTAATTTTTTTTTGTATTCGTGCGATCATTTCAGAATACTTACTATAAAATAGCTCCAAATCGCAATGGCATACTCTAGTTGTGACCGTACTAATGTTTACTTTTACTTTCCATATTTTTTTCAGAAGTCGCCTATACGCCGTATACGGCATAGGACATGATAATATAGGTACCAATATTATACAATATTACTATATCTATTTAGAACTAAATTATAAATCATTATATATAAATCTTCCAGTGCAATTTGATACACAGAAATCGGTGTCTTCCGCATGAGAGAACTATGTACTCATACATTAATTATATAAATCCGGTTTTGTAGGTATAAATATGATGTGACATCATTATTAATTTAAGACGAAGTAGCACTAATAATTTACGAGGACATAGTACAATATTTTTTTTTGTAATTATTGTAGTAACAAGCCAAACTCACAGACCGGTAATTACGAGCTTGCCAATACCTTTAAAATTATACTTTGAAAGATGAAGATAAACGTTGACGATTATTTACCCCATTGTCGTTTGAGCAACAAAACACTACAACTAGCGGAAATTAATAAATAGCAAATTATTTCTATCGGTGTGAAGCTGGGGAACAGAACATAATTATTTCTCCCAGCTTCACACGGGTAGAAATAATTATGTTCTGTCTATAATAAAAAAAATATCTATTTAAAATAAGATTTTTGCTAACAATTTTTCCATGACTACAAAATTTTGGATCTACCTAACACCCCCGAGTACTAAATGTTGGATTTATTTAGAAAAAGAATTCTATGTAAATACGTGTTTCAATATTTTTCTTGAAGAGTAATACAGACAAGTTTCAAGTTAATTCGCCCAATTGTATTACAGCAACAGCTTTGAAGTATACTTTTGTTTGCATCATCATCAGGAGCTAAAAGACGTCCACTGATGAAAAAAGGGCTTAAAAGAGAGGGTTGCCATAATCTCCATGCTTAACAGGCGTCTTGGGGATCGCAGTATACCTACAAAGGTGGGTGGTAGGTTATCCAATAGAAAGACGCTGCTGCCCTCTAGTTTTCCCTTAGTCATCTCTTATGGACACCCAACGGGAGAAGATAGGAGGGAGCTATTCTTACCCGGACACCCCACTTGCCTATATAGTTCTTTTCCCCACATAAAGAAGAAAAATAAACCCTAAATGTAAAATTAGGTTTTTTTTTTAATTAGTGTTTGTTGTATATCTTATAAGTGTTTGTGTGATTGTTACTAGCTTTCCGTGAACGATTTTTTTTTTAATAATCGCATGAAAACAATTGAAAATAATAAATTATGTAATTTATCTGTGATGAATTAGTGTGACGTTGCAAAATCAGGTGTTGCTATGTGTGTGTGCTGTGCCACTTGTAATCGCCGCCGATTGCTTTGTAGGTAACGTACTTTTTCTGATGATGATGATCATCATCATATAATACTTATAAACAATCGTACCGAAATACCTCCATTCAATTATGAATGACGGCAGAATGGCGACAGACGATCTAGATTATTCCAGATAAAGTCCTTAAAGATTGATTTGTTCAATGTTAATATAAAAAAAGTGTTATTTTAATTATTTAACAATTTTTTTTGGAAACTAGTACTTGGAATAATAATTTAAATTATCACCTAGATAATAATTTATAATAATAATAATCAGGACAAAATGTATAAAAATATCCCGGAGGGATTCCAACCAAGAAATTTGTCTGGGAAAGAAATGCTATAACAAAGTACATTAAAAACGCATAGAGATCGAAAATATGCAAGGCATGTATTATCTAGACGGCGCATTGCACTTACTTACAAAATACATTACATAGTGTAATAATTATATACATAATACACAGACTATTTGAGATAGATACAATCAATCAACTAGCACGTTGCGCACAAGGAAGTAACAATGATTAAACCAACACTAAAACTAAGAAAAACGCACCTTAAATCGCAGATCTCCGACCGGCGGGACTGCATATGGAATTGCTGTGAAAGCAGATATTTGTCTTCCTCGCCTTGTTGTCATGTAGTATCCTCGAACTTCCCCGAGGGGAGTCTCTACCACCGGCCGATTTTCACTGATCACAACATAGCTGTTTATTACCACTAATAATAAAATTATCAAACTCGTATTTGATCCGTACATTATAAAGTCGAAGCCTGTTTGGTAGGTCAGACACCATTCAGATGATTGTGCCGCCTCGAAAGCAAAAAACGAAATAAAAATAAACGCCCGTAGCTCCGGTTTTTATAATACTTATGTACACAACTATTGCTCGGACTGATTCTAGGCAAATGAACCTTACTCGCGTCAAGCAAGAACCTTCGTCATCGTCGTAAAATTACATTTTGAGCGCTATTACGACTAATACACTCCACGTACTTGTAGATTATAGGATCTAGAATTTATACAATATACTTTTCTTCGTCATGCAACATTATAGTTTTTTTTTACGTTGTTGACACCCATTTTTTTTTAAACCATCCCACGATTAGAGCGAACAAAACAAAAAATATTCAAATCGGTCAAGCCGTTTTTTAATTTTAGTGAGACTAATGGACATCTATTAATTTATATATATATAGAAGATTAATAATCACGACCAAATTATGGTAGCAGTTGCATGGTACATAAATGTATTTAAGTAGGTACATTTAAGTGAAAATAAAACCTAGTTTAAAGCAAAGATTTGCAGATTCCAAAATGTCAAGCAGTTTGTGACCGTTTTTCGAATCGTCACACTTATGCGAAAAAAAAATCTTCGATTCTGCGCTGATGAAACTTTGCGAATACATTTCTAGTCCAATTGGGGTCCAAAAAATGTTATTTTTGTTCCTACAGTCACAAGACTTATTTTATGTTATGCACACAATAATCTAAGAAACCTATTTGTGGCATTCATAGAAACACAACCCCTAAAGTCATGTAATGGTATTGGAGAGTTAGTGTGAAGAAGGATCGCCAATTAATGCTACAATGCAGCTACAGTAACAAAACTCAACAAAACAATTGAAAAAGCTAATTTTCAGCCTTTTTGAAAATCAGCCACTGAGTGATATTTAACCAAAAGGTTTGCACAGAGAAAAACCATAATAGCACGAAACGGACTCTGTATGCTACATATATAAACCGATCATACGTAGTAAGAGGTAGAGTGCACCGTGAGAAAAAAATTCCACTTATCAACCCATAATAATGGGATTGCAAAACATGTACAGTACGTTTTTAAACCGCTTCAAAAATAAGGTTCTGTATTCGACGCATATGTATGTAATATTTATAAAATTGCTTAATATTAACATAATATGTTAAGCACACATAGACTAACATAATATTATTATGTTAGTCTATGTGTGCTTCTAAACAAATGTACCAAATCTAATGAGTATATGTATGTAGGTTTGTCCAATGATTTCTCAGAAACTCTTACGTACTCTCTTAATACGTTTTAGTATCTTTCAACTTAAGGAAGTGTACAAGTTTCATCAAAATCGGTTCAGTAGTTTTCAAGATATGGACTGTTAATGTTTCCAGTATGTTATTCTATCATAGTCGTTCGAGTTGCGTGATAACGTTAACGCAAGTTATTATGATGAATAATAGTGAATCACATTTAGTTTGTCATTTTTTTGGAATTCACGATCATATTCCCAATAAAATATTTAAAAAAATTAACCTATTAATACTTTTTGAGGTACGCGTCCATTGGCCCGCGCCGGACGCATCGCACACACGGCACGCAACGGATTGAACGGATTTGCCGATGTCGTGCGTCCACAGTATACGGATTTTTTGTTTAGTTACGAGTGTTTTCTTGTCGTGAGTTGACGTATTCGGTAATGGAGATTGACGAAGATATTATTATTATTAGTTGCTTGTTGGAAGATGAAGAAAAACGTAAAACCAAACGTAGATTCGTGGTTGTTGCCAATTTCATCTCTACTTTGTTGATAATTTTAAAAAATTCTGATTTTATAGTAACTTGGTCATGGATAGAAAATGTTTTAACAGTTTTACCCATTGTTAAAAAAAATCTGTTAGAGGATCCAAATCGTGATTTTGGCACGCTGTAGAACGTGCAGTTGTTTGTTGTCTTTCTCTTGACGATAAATATTGTTTGAGTACAGATGCAACAGTTTCATTATTAGAAGAACGTTTTCTAAACGATGATTTACCTCCACTTGTACTGCAATCTGAATTAGTGCTCTGCATGTAATTAACTGGAGAACAAACTGGCGTGTAACTTTGAGTTATTAGAGTAGAGGGAGAGGGTCCGTCCAAGTTTAGAATGTTGCTTCGCATAGAGGAAAGCGTATTGTCATCATCCGTCTGCTTGCCGGATATATTCGATCGCCGATTCTCTTCATCGGTTAAGAATGGAACAAGAAAATGTAACTCCTTGTTAAATTTCGGGGGTTTTATCTTGGAAGCTGCTTGACCGCATTTGGTTTTTCTTAAATTTAACGCTTTTCGGTAATTGTCTCTGATTCTAATCCAACGTTCTTTACTAGAACTACCTGCAAAAAAATCATAATTACATCGGGATATTTAATAAATAGGATTTTTAATGTTACAGATACTTTGCTACGGGTAACTCATATCGTTCTTTGGCTGAAAATTACCGTATGGGTGAACGTACAGTAAGAGAAATTGTTCAATCAACTAGTGAAATTATTTGGAATATACTCCAACCATTAGTAATGCCGAAACCTGATGAAGAATTGTGGATGAAATCAGAAAAAGATTTCTGTGAAAGATGGAATTTTCCTAATGCTATAGCAGCTCTTGACAGAAAACATGTTTTAATTGAATCACCGCCACATAGTGGTTCGAATTACTTTTGCTACAAAAAGCACTTCAGCCTCGTGTTATTAGCATTAGTAGATGCAATTAAGAAATTCATCGCCGTAGATATTGGCGCTTATGGTAAGAAATAAGAATTCTGATGCGGCTATATTCCGTAATTCAAACATGGGAAAAAAATTGAGGCAAGGCCATTTTAGAATCCCAGTTCCAAAAATACCAATGGGAAGTAATCAGCCGTTGCCACAGGTTATTGTTGGAGATGAAGCGTTTCCATTGTGTAAGAATTTGATGAGACCTTACTCTCGCGTTGACGTTCGACAAAATGAAGATAAAAAAAAACATTTAATTATCGCCTAAGTCGTGCCAGAAACACGGTTGAAAATGCATTTGGTATACAGTTCGTAAATTCAGAATTTTTGAGCGGAAATTGAATATGTCTCAACATCATACAGTTTCTGTTGTAATGGCAATATGTTGCCTACATAATTTTTTTAGAGACGATCGTTGTTACTGGTCTCGTAAAGAAAAACGTGTGCAAAATATTCTTGGATTGCAAGATTTAAGACATTTCGGCGGAAATATAAATTACGAAGCCACTGAAGTGAGGAACTAAATGAGGAGGAGGAATGAGTTAGGAATAAAGACTAATGGGTTGTTCAAAAGAAAAGTTCGCATGTCTGTACCAGTTGTTTCAAGGTGCCCCTGTGTTTAATTGCCATCTGGTTTTACCCATATATTATTAGTCTATATTAAAAGTTTTAAATAGATACTCTTTGCAATTCTGCATACTGTATTATCTATGTTTTTTCCGTCCTACAATTATCTCTGTTTGATCTGTTTAGATATAATTAAAAACCTTGTAAAACTAATTAAAATATAATGTCCTGGGTTAAAATCAAAACGTTTTTATTTCCACTGACCAACACAATCAATTAGTCTGTCTAGTTTTTGTTGACACTATTAGTTTTGCCGTTTTAGAAACTGACAACATTGCGATAAATGTCATTTGTTGTTTACATAACCTCTAGATTAAATCAGTTTGTGAATATTTCTGCGTATTTCAAATGAAATATTACCTGAAACTATGAAAAGCAGTGTCAGAAACATGTTATAAGACATACTAAATAAATACCATCTAATAAAAAGTAAAGCCAATGCTGTTTTTCAGGAAAACGTAAAGTTGTTTACATCGGTATGGGAAATTTCAGGTACGATACTGAATTCTTCTTGATACTTATCATCATCAGCCGAAAGACGTCCCCCTTCCCTCTTAGAACGCCACAATGAACGATAGTAAAATTGGCTATTTGCATCCACCGGTCGTCTGTCCACCTACATCGTTATCGTCTTGTTTATTTCAGCGTAATGTACTATTAACCCTAAAATGTTGCAGACAGTCAGCGCCCTGACTGATAAATTAAAAGACTATTAATATAAAGCAATACCTTAAATTCGCTTCTATGACTGGTTAGTATTCTAAGTGTATCCGAGATCCCTTTACAACCTTTTACGTCTGCTGATTTGTCCACTACAACCAGACCAGATACATGCAACCTCGAAGACGGCACATTGTGCAGAGAGATTGGCATATAATTCTGATAAAAAAATGAAGTGGTAATCAAAGTAAACCATTGCTATGAAGAAAGAGTACCTACCAATTTATAATTTATGTTGGAGACAAAAATATACATTTATGAAAAATACAGAATTCTAATATGATTTTTCTAGTACTCATTTATTATTATGTATGTCATAATGATAAACAATAAGTATACGGTGCAATCAAGTACTTAAAAATAATATTAACCTTTATTTAGCTTATTTCTTTTATTTTAACCGATTTAATGACAAAACAAATAATAATTGTGTAATATACTTCCTGTAAGTTTAAAACATAAATTTCTTTTGGCGGTTAACAACCATGGCATGGTTTGACGGGCCCGTTGGTCTAGTGGTTAGTGACCCTGTCCGCTAACCGATGGGTCGTGGGTTCGATTCCCACCAAGTGTCTGGGTGTTATTTATCTATTTAAGTATGTATTTACAAAAAAAAATGTATGTAAGTATTAGTATCAGTTGTCTGGTTTCCATAGTACAGGCTCTGCCTAGTTTGGGATCAGATGACCGTGTGTGATTGTCCCAAGATATTATTATTATTATTATTTATGGCCGCCAGGACTTAAATTTAACTCACGTTGCAAATACTTATAACACGCGCTTGATTACTGCTGGCAAATTGATTGTACCTAAAATAAATAACTATTACGGAGATAGGACTCTTAAAAAACGTATACCGTATTTGCTCAACAGTTTGCCAACAGACATTTCGCAGGAGGTAAAAAAAGTATTATCAAAAATAATTTACGACATTACTTATCAAGATGTTAACAGTATTATTATTAATTCAGAATAATTTTAAGTTAATTTAGAATTGGATGAGACTCGTCAGATACTCACAGTCAAACCGAATGACGGTTTTGTGGGACAATGTGTAATTAGGTATACCAATCTGTTGAAAGTAATAAATAAATAAATAACAAGTTAGACGTTTGTCTGATGGTACGTGACATACGTGCCTATAGGCAGCTAAACTGCACTGCTTCTCAATATATTAATGTTTTACTAAGGAACTGTCGCTCATCACCCGAGACATGGGTTATTAAGTCTTTTGAGGCGGTAATTTTTGCCCGACTGCCCCAGAAGGAGGGTTATACCAGCTATAGAGCCCTTCAAACCGGAACAAAATAATGTTTACACATTGCTGCTTGCTAGCAGATTGTCTTACACTGCATTGGTACCTACCTGGAAAGAGGATAGGTCCCTTGCATAAGCGACCTATCATCTTTTTTTGTCAGGGAGGAAACCTTCAAAAGCTACCCGGTCTCCGTAGGGATGTAGGCCGGGTTACGTGAGACTTTACCCATTAACATTAAACAACCACAGTGGCCTTCATCGACACTATAGAGACCTTAGACTTCTAAAGAATAACAAATATATTAAAGTATCAAGTATGATTATTCCTAGTTTGAACAAGATTGCACCACTTATTTTTTTTTATTTGCCGCCCTTTTCCACTCTCAAGTTTGACTAGACAAACTATACAAAATTACTCATGGTCAGCTTCGAGCAGATGGATTGATCGAGATGTTAAAGATTATAATTACCAGGCATACCAGGACGCCTTTCTAGACTTCATGAGGACCGGATATTATAATAGGAACTCAAAGAAAAATCCCGATTTAGCACAGTGACGAACCATTATCTCTTCCTCATCAACACTTTCGTTTCAGATACTCATGTAAATTTTATGCCTGCATTCCACAATGGCCCACAAAGAGGGATCGGACTTAATAAAGACACGGGCAAGTTGCTTAACGGCATTTATAAACTATGTGAATGACTTAAAAGAGGTATTAACTGCATTCCGGCGACTTAGAGTAAGTAAAATTGAATTGTTGTATGACGAAATATGACGAAGTTCAAGTTCAGTTTCGAATAGAGTGTTTAGTGGACTGAGAAAACTGAGAGCCAAATAGCTGAACGTAATAAGTTTGAATCATTGTATTATAGCATACTTTCAAAAGCACAGGAACAATGAATGTTCAGCCGGTAATGGATTGTCTCATGACAACAACCATAAGCTTGTTAAGTTACCTACTATAAAATGAAAATAAAATCTTTTTTAAAAAAATTGAACCGACTTCAATATCACTGAAAACTATAAAATAATTTAAATATTATTGAAGTTGGAGTTAGCTTACCGGCTGTGTATATTTGGCACCAACTTCATAATATTTAAATTATTTTATAGTTTACAGTGATATTGAAGTCGGTTCAATTTTTATAAAAAAGATTTTATTTTAAACTTTTTAGTGATATTATCATATATAAAGTTTGAACCATCGAAGACCGTAAAATGATCTAGGTAGGTTATGATCACATTATCATCTACATAGTTTTACATAATTCATGTTTCTTCAGAAACTCAGAAACTATTTATCCGGTCGTAATGAAATTTGCATGGAATCATCATAGTAGTTTACTCTCTCGAATAAAAAAAGAATCATCGAACTCGGTTCATAATTGTCAGAGCAATGTAATGGAGAACATCAGTTTTATGGTTTTTACCAGATAAATTCCTCCACATCGTTTATGGTCCTCCAGGAAGTTCTTATCCGGTTGTGATAAAATTTATACAGATTCAATACAGTGGTTTCTTCTTTCGAATAAAAAAAGAATCATTGAAATTGGTAAATATTTGCCAGAGTTATGACCATTTTTGTCCTTAAAAAGCGACATAAAGTCATCTATATAGGCTTTTTAAATTTTTGTCTGTCTGTCTGTCTGTATCACGGCTGCGCATCACGCCGAAACTACTGAATGGATTCAAATGAAACTTGGCATGATTTGAGATCTTACTACGAGGTAGGATATAGGATACTTTTTATCCCGTAATCTAGCACGGTTCTTTTGGGAGAGGGGATTAAAGTCAAAATGGGTACTTGGTTATACGCTTGGTCCGATTTTATCAATTTTTCTTTATAATTATAATAAATATTAGTAAGGTAACACTCATAGAGAGTTGTTATCAAGGTTTTGTAATAGATCGGGTTAAGCAACGTTAGGTAAGGTCATTAAATAGATGGGTGACCGTTTAATGCCATTTGAACTAAACGGGTCCGTGCATCGGAGAGCAAATAAAAAGTGGGTCCCAGTTTTTAACCGACTATAAAAAAGGAGGTTATGTATTCGATGCGAATGTCATATTAAAAGTTTAGTTAACGTAAAAATAGCGCAAGCGGAGCTGCGTGGGTCAGCTAGTTACAAATAAAATTACAAGACAATTACATAACAATGAAGTACTGTATTACATGCATAATATTTATTTTCATATCGATAGTATATTTTTGTTTATTTACAATTTTTAACATAAAGAAATTTAGAATTATTTAATTTAAATCATAAAAAATATTAATTTTATTGTTATTTCATATTTATGGAAGTCGCCTCTTCGGCGTAGGCCTCTCCCAGTCTTCTCCATTTCTCTTTATCTCTGGCTTGTCTCTTCCAATTTGGTCCACATCTTTGTTTGAATACGTCTTCCCACCTCGATCGTGGTCTCCCTTTCCTCCCTTGTGGATATCGCGTGATAGACGCGATATCCACTATAATTTTCCTTGTCCACATATCCTTATCTATTCTGCATATATATCCAGCCCATGTCCATTTCAAGGTTCGAATTATTTTTACTATATCTGTTATTTTTGTTTTCTTCCTAATCTCATCGTTCCTTATTCTGTCTGATAGTTTGATGCCTAGCATGCTTCTTTCCATTTTCCTTTGGTGTATAGTCAATCTATGCTCATCTTTTTTTCTTAACGACCATGTTTGGCATCCATATGTAAGGCACGGAAAAATCGCTACCTCGTACAGTTTTACTTTTAGTTTTGTTTAATTGTTTAATTGTTGTTTAATTGTTTATTGTTAATTAAAACGATATTTAAACCAGTTACATTAATTAACATAATTTCATAAATATACAGTTATAAATAAATACTTATTTAGCTAAATTAGATTTAAAACTAACACAGAACAGTGGACAACCTCGCATATTTTCTCTCACAGAACGCCAGACACACTCGGATAATTTTCTTCCATTCATCAGCAAACACATCACATTCAGGGTAGGCAATCAAGAGGGCATTGAAGACCTCAAGAGTACGACACACCGGGGAATTTGCTCTGGCAACAGTATGACACATAGGCGGTGCAAACAATCTGTGCCGGCGGTTGCGACTGTGCGCAATGTAGTTACCAGGCACATACAGACGGCAGATTAGGTTGTGAAGTTCAGGGCAGTCAATACGTCCTCGATGGGTTTTGCATGCCACTACAAGCTGATCGAGACCTCTCCTCACCTCCAATGAATTAAAGCCTAACATCCCCATAATATAGTTAGTCGGGTACATGTATGGAAAGAAGTAGTATATCCTCTTGAATAGGTGCCTGAGGAAAGTTTTTTGAATCTTTTCAAGCATCAGTACTTGATTTGCTGAATGAGGATTCCAGACACAGGCACTACACTCGAGTTTACTTCTAACTAGAGCAGTATACAGAAGGCTGATGATTTGTGGGTTTTTGAAGTCTCGAGCATTACGCAAAACGAAACCCAAACGTCTAAAGGATTCCTTGGCAAGGGCAGAAATATGGTCTCTAAATGTAAGACGTTGGTCAAATGTTACTCCCAGGTCCTTGATGTTGGTTACACGAGCGATTGGCTTACCACCTAATGTATAATTATATCGTATTGGCCGCAACCCTCGAGTGTAAGTCATTACTTGACACTTAGTCGTATTGAAAGACAGTTTGTTCTGGATACTCCATTGATAGATGGCGTCTAGATCATTTTGTAACAGTTTACAATCTTCATCAGTTTTTATTTCCATTGCTATTTTTAAGTCATCGGCATATAATAAGCACTTTGAAGATGTTACTTTGTTAGTTTTATATTGATGTGCTTGTTTTTCATTATCTCCTTGTAGCTCCAGTATTTTTTCCATGCAATGGCTAATCTTCTGTTAATTTCCTTCTCTGTCAGATCTTCAAAAGACATTGATTGGCCCAAATATACATATTCCTTAACATATTCTATCGGCTCCCCATTTACTTGTATATTATGCATTTGTCCATTTGTTAAGATTTTAGTTTTTGATGTATTCAATGACAAACCGACATTTTTGCTTTCTCTGGTTAGTTCTTGTATCATGCTCTCCAGCTGTATTGGGTCTTCTGAAAATATCAGTATGTCATCGGCGAATCGCAAGTGGCTTAAATATTCTCCATTGATTTTCAGACCTTTGGTTTCCCAGTTTACTCGTAGTTGTCTAAATATCATCTCCAGTTCTGAGGAGAATATTTTTAAGATTTTAGTTTTTGATGTATTCAATGACAAACCGACATTTTTGCTTTCTCTGGTTAGTTCTTGCATCATGCTCTCCAGCTGTATTGGGTCTTCTGAAAATATCACTATGTCATCGGCGAATCGCAAGTGGCTTAAATATTCTCCATTGATTTTCAGACCTTTGGTTTCCCAGTTTACTCGTAGTTGTCTAAATATCATCTCCAGTTCTGAGGAGAATATTTTGGGTGAGATCGGGTCCCCTTGTCTACCAAGTTACCTACTATACAACTTCCAAAGTTTAGCGGGTCATATGACAATTGGTTAGAATTCAGGGATATATGGATAGATGTACATTTTGTAGCTTAATACATTAAAACAATGACATGGATGATGTCAATAAGTTTCATTATCTGCGTGCTTCACTCGAAGGAACGGCCGCTGTAGTCATACAGTCTATTGAGTTTTCAGCAAGTAATTACTTAGTAGCTTAGAACCTATTATATGCACGGTTTAATAATAAACGCTTTCTGATTCAAAACCACATAGCAGCCTTATTTAATATTGAGTCAATTACCAAGGAATCATCATTTAATCTAAAGCGGATTGTTGATAGTTTAAATAAAAACTTAAGAACACTGGAGTCATTAGGTGAACCAATAACTCATTGGGACACTTTATTATTTATATTGTTACACACAAATTAGATTCTAAAAAATATACCGTGAATGGGAGGATCACAAGGTTAACCTGGAAATTGATAAAAGTATTTCATTTGAATCATTTTTAACGTTTTTAAGGCACCGTGCAGACTTGTTAGAAACACTAAAAATTTCTCGCATTGTCAAATAAATTCCCAAAAATAGAATAAACAGCATGGTAGCGCTAACTGATTCTCAACAATGGTAATAATGGGCCCTCACAGTCAAAAATGTGCCCTAATTGCAAGGGTGACCATAACCTAAGCAATTATTTAAAATTTTTAGGACTTCGTTGTGAACAGAGACTAGATCTATTACCAAAATTTAAAATATGTTTTAATTGCTTTCGTTCTGGTCACTATGCAAATCACTGCAAATCTGGTGGTTGTAGGATATGTAAACGAAAACACAACACACTCATACATGTTGTAATGTTTAGGGTTCGTAGTAATGTCGGGTTAAGGCAGGAATGAACGAACACGCAACCACTTACAATTATTTATTTAGGTGGAATGGCACTTAAAACGTAAACGCACTTATGATGTCGCAATAAGGTCCTTAGTCACTAACGCTTATATTCCGCACGATTACAAGTGAAGATCCAGTATTCTGCAAGTACATTACCGCATACTTCCTATCTTCTAATGACAAATCAAGTTGGTTCGTCTATCGAACATTTAAGGTTTCACTCGGTCCTCAATGCCTTGCCGAGTAGCCCTTTATGAAATCTATGGCACATAAAAGGGCGTTGCTGATAGGCTGTGGACAATATACACCCCGTAAATAACGCAATACTACACTTACAATGTAAATTAATTAACAGAAATTATCCACTTTTAAACTTACCCCGTGACAAAATCCTTCCAATACTTAATACACAAATTGCGTAAACTTATACAACACAGGTGTAGCAGCGAGGTATTTTATTTTTACTCGCGTTCTATCGATATGAATACATAGTTTGCCGTATTCAATATTAATTATTTCTCAGTAGAAAATTACACAGAATTGTGCCCCGTAATCGTACGTCTGTCAATATATTTCTTTCTTACCTACATACATCCTTAACCAAAAAATTTTAATAAATCTTTAGCTACCCACATGGCAATTCTTAAGAATATTATTATAACATCGAACCTTATCGAACGTACCTGGTAACGCCATCTATTAGCATTTTATATATTTCAACTCATTACATTATCCCCCCTACTCAAAAGAATCCTTCCAGGATTCCCTTATTATATATAATATACAATTTTTTTTTTCCTTTTTTTGTATTTTTATATGAGTATTAATTTATTTATTACCTATTTAATTTGTACGCTTTTTTTTATTACCTACATAATTTAATTACCTTTTTTTTTAGTAAAGTATTTATTTATATCTTAACTCAAACGCTTAAGATCTACTGAATGCCATTTACCTAAGTCTTTACCTCTCAAGCTTTTCAATTTATGTACATTGTCTGACAGTTTTTCCGTTATCACCGCTTTTTCAAATTTAGGAGCTAATTTTGACATTACGTTTTTGTTTGCATTTGATAATGTTTTTGTGCGTTTCCAGATTATGTCCAGAACCAGAAAGATTAAGCAGGTTATTAAATTTATCCACAGTTGCTGTTAAAGAGTCGTTATTAGGGATAAATAATTCAAAGACACACCATAGGTAAAATGTGTTGTGTACCCATTAAGTGTTTAAATGAAAACTTTAGCACTACCCTTTTTTGTTTTGTGTTACCCAGTATTACTGATGAAATGTCAAATCAGCAATTACTTTCGACATTAACGTGCCAAGCAATCTATGCTTAGCTGACCCTCTTTTTCATACACAATCTCCTGCAGGGTCCTGTAAAATTAGTTTAGGAAAAGGTAAGCCAACACTCTTTGAATCCAGACTAGAGTGGTTAGTTTCAGGTCCATTGATAAATAGTGTTTATGTACCAACACTGAATTCTAACATAAGGTCAAATTTAGGGCTCCCACACATAACTGCGAATTCGTTCGCATCCCAAATATCTGCGAGAAACAAATGAATTTTCGATACAAATTCCTGCGATGCGGCGCCGCATCGCATCGCAGCTATGTGTGGGAGCCCTTAGTTAAGGTAAACTCTGAGGATGTTGAGTCTTCACTGATCCATAGTAGCGATGACATTCAAAACCCGTTAATGCGTTTTTGGCACCTTGAGGAGGTTCGCTTTCAGTCATCGGTCTACTCTAATGAGGAGAAAGCATGTGAAGAGAATTTTATTAAAAATACAACTCGACTTGTAGATGGTAATTTTTGTGTAAAAATTCCACTAAAGGTGTCAAGTACCATGTTAGGAGGTTCCTTCCAACGTGTTAAACATTGTCTACTGTCACTTGAGCACAGATTTAAGAGATAACCCGGTTTCAAAAATGATCATGTTGAATTCATGTCGGAATATCTTGCATTGGGACACATGACTGAGTGTTCAATTGATCCTCAGAAATTAGCATACTTTATACCACACCATGGTGTGCTCCGCGAAGGTAGCTTGACTACTAGACTTAGGGTAGTTTTCAATGCGAGCAGTCCAACCACTTCGGGTATTTCACTAAATAATTTGTAATTAGTTGGGCATAACGTACAAGTGATCTGTTGTCCATACTGCTCAGGTTTAGACAGCATAAGTATGTAAATTCAGCAGACGTTGAGAAAATGTACAGACAGATCATTGTGCATTCCGATTATAGACAATAGACATCTTCGACAAATCGTTTGGAGATCTAAACGTACCAGTTAAATAGTTATATATGGTACAGCTAGTGCTGCTTATCTCGCCACTAGGTGTGTTAAACAATTAGGAATCGAAGGCAAAGATGATAAAATTTCAGAAATTATAAATCATGATATGTATGCCGACGATTTGCTGACGGGTGGCGACAGCGTCGAAGAAGTAATAATTGTACGAAATAAGGTTTCTTCTGAATTTGCTTCAGGTTCATACCAGCGAACCTTCGTAAATGGAAATCCAATGAACCTCAAGTCATGGTGAATGATAGCAATTTAACAATAAATTTGAATATAGGTTCGACAGAACCTTGTAAAACATTAGGCCTTAGCTGGGTTTTAGAGTCTGACGAACTTTATTTTCTACTTAAGGATGTTGTGCTCAATCCATTAACAAAAAGGGCCATCAATGATATTTTACTAAAGATATGTTATATCCCTACTATCGCACGATAAAAGTTGTGTCACTTGTAGTTAGCTATACCTAGCTATACATTTTCCTACCTGTAGTGTGACAAGGACAGATGCATGCATAACGAGAAAAGTAAGAGAATACGAGATGGCTATATTTTGTCCGTTCCGTTGTCAGCGTTGGTTATACGCTTGTCAGTGTCATCTTGTCAACTGACACATTCAATTTTACAATTATTTCTTACAATATTATTATGAAAATTAAAATAGTTTACAAAATCAAATTATTTTTTCAACGTTACATGTGCTATATTATCCCTGACTATTTATTTACTTTTTTTGCCTGGTAATTTGTGCACATATTAAATACGCAGGACGGCATTTTCCAATTTTATTGATAGACGTCACGATGTCGCATTGACTACGCGGGACGGCGTGCGACTATCTGCTACAAAACCCCGTTGGGGGATACTCGCTGAACGTCTGGCGAGCGCTAATGGCATATCTATTGTATATAATATCATTGAGGGCCATACTTTCTGTCTAAAAATCTTTGATCCGCTTGGACATCTAGCCCCATCCATCATTCCAATGAAAATTCTAATGCTCTGGAAAGCTCTGGAAGCATAAACTTTCTTGGGACGATCAGTTGCCCCCAGATATCATAAAGGAATGGTAAATATTAGTAGACAGTTTGCCAAGTTTAAAGTACTTACGGATCCCACGTCATGTACTTTGTGATCAACCTAAAAATATAGAAATGCATATTTTTTGCGACGCATCTCAAGTAGCTTACGGCGCGTGTTTATATGTCCGTAGTGTTAGTGATAATGTCGTATTAGTACGATTACTCTCAGCAAAAAGCCGTGTGGCTCCCATAAAGCCCACTACAATACCAAGATTTGAACTCGAACTGCGCAGCATTGGTACCAACCAATGCTGCTGACACCACGTTTCGATCGTTCGAAAGTGATAAGTTCGCTTCGACTCCAAATCGGATCAGTTACATTTTAGTCTGATTCTACCATTGTTTTGGGCTGGTTGAAAATGTTTCCAAACAAGTTACAAACGTTTGTTCGTAATCGTGTTGCAGAAATCTTAGAGAAGGCTGGTTTTTGTGATTGGCGGCACATCCCTACCGATCTTAATACAGCCGACAAAATTTCTCGTGGTATAAGTATAAAAGAAATTATGAATCTCGATTTATGGTGGACAGGTCCAACTTTTTTAAAATACGATAATTCTAAGTGGCCCAATAATTATGTTATAAATGAAAATTTACCAGAAACTCGTTCGAAAAACTCATTAATTACTGCAACTAGTATGGAACCATTGGTTGACTTTGACGTTTCTCAAAAATTTCCAGATTACAGCGTCCTATATACGTGTTGAGGTTCATTAATAAGTGCAAAGGACCCTCGAAATTCTTAAGTAGCGAGGAATTGCAAAAATCTTTAAATGTTTTATTGAAATTATCCCAAATCGAGTCATTCGCTGAATATAATGATTTATCAAGTAGTAAATAAATTCCGTTTTTAATTTCGTCATGGGATACTCTTTTTTTTTTTGACGCGGGGGAAATCTTCGAAAGATCCCCGGGAGCTGTGGGGCTCGACCGGGGTATGTGGGATTTTTACCCGCGGCTGTCGCATCGGCACATGAGAGGGGAGACCCCAGGGCTCTCCGGTGGGATCTGCACCAGGGGCCCCTCAGTGCCTTGCCTTTGAGCCCGCCGCCGGGGGGCGCATTGTAGCCCCCCGGGAACCAGTCACGGTGCTCACGGGGACGGGGGTCACAACCCCGCCGTCGTCCTCCTCGGAGTCGCCGCCGTACTCAATGGTCATGGGATACTCATCCCAACTTACCTGTCCGGTAGTTGTGGTATAGTATACGGGTATGCGACCCCGGCTTCCCTAGCTATTACTGTCCCATCCCTTGCCCTCCTGGGCGGTAATATCCTACTTTTCCTATTTCCCACTCTAACTTGCTAATCTTCCTTTTCACAACACCTATCCTTCCCTTTCCCTCCTTATTCGTGAGAACGCAATGGTCAATCATATAAATAATTTAATTAACCAAAATGGCGGCGATGTGGTTCGCCACCTATCACGTCTCGTTTCTCACGGAGGCGAAAAGCGGCCCTTGGGCTCTGCCTACCCCTACGGGGAAAAGGCGTGATTTTTATGTAGGTATGTAAATAAATTCCAGCAAAAAGTAAAATTTTGAAATTGAACCCCTTTCTCGGTGAAGATAAATTAATGCGGGTCGGTGGTCGATTAGAGTATTCATCATTTTCTTATGAGAAAAAACACTCAATATTGTTATAGTTCACTCATCGTTTTACAAAATTATATTCTAAGCACATGCACATAAAACTCATGCACGCCGGTCCCCGTTTATTTATTAGATTCAATAAAGGAAACATACTGGCCGATAGGAGGCTTGAATTTAGCAAAACAATGCTATCGGCAATGCTATTTATGTTCCCGTCTCAAGGGAAAGGTGATTCAACCCATTATGGGGAATTGGCCCCTACAATCAATAACTTCCGGCGGCTATCCCTTCGAATGCGTAGGTGTTGATTATGCTGGACCTATAATGTCAGCTAGCCGTCAGGGTCACACGGTTGCAGGCTAATGAAGGTTTACATTGTAATCTTCGTATGTTTTGCATCCAAAGCGGTACACATTGAACTAGTAGGTGATTTAACAAGCAATAATTATATATTAGCATTGCGACGATTTATATCGCGCAGAGGTAAACCTGTCCATATACTCTGATAATGGGACTTCATTTGTGCAAGCAGGGAATGAAATAGCTCGTTTTATAACAAGTAATAAGTTTTATAAACTAAAACCCGACATCGGATAAAATCGCAGTCTAATAATGTGATATTATATAGCCTATAACCAGCGGACAATCAAGACGCTTCTAACGATACCTGCTTGTCAAATTATGTTAAGTAGATTAGAAGATATGCGGGAACAGATGAACATACATACATTCTTGTTAAAATCATAACCCTACCTCCGTTCCGTAGTCGGGTAAAAAAACAACAGTGATTCGTTGGCTGGCGATCTGGCTCATGATAATATCAATATTCATTCCATTCCTCATGCCCCTCATTTTGGCGGCCTTTGGGAAGCAGGCGTGAAATCTATTAAATTTCACTTGAGAGTGAGTGCTAGGGAATTCTAATCTAACGTATGAAGGTTTAAACTCTGTGCTAGTACAAATCGAAGGGATCTTAAACTCTCGACCGCTGACACCACTTTCCACAGACTCCAGTGATCTGTTACCGCTAACCCCGGGACACTTCCTCATCGGCCACCTACTTAATTCTCTTCCATTAGCCAGCTATTAAGCCCATTCGACGAACAGACTCAATCGTTATCAACATATTGAACAACTACGCCTATTGAACAACATACTCCATGTAAGGAGTATATCTCAGAACTCCAACAGAGGACTAAATGGCGCACCAATGTCGAATCTCTAAAGGAAAACGCTCTCGTTGTCATAAATGATGATAATCTTCCTCCGTTAAAGTGCGAATGGGTCGGGTCTGTTCATCATCCGAGTGGCTGATGTCCGGACCGCAACTGGAGTTATAAGAAGAGCTGTTACTAAGATTTGTCTTCTTCCTCAAGATCAAGACTAGTGATTTGTTGGAAGCCGAGTTTCCAACGCTCGGGGGAATGTTTAATTATCATCTGTTTCATACTCATATATTATTAGTCTATGTTAAAAGTTTTAGATAGATACTCTTTACAATTCTGCTTACTATATTAACTATGTTTTTTCCTGCCTACAATAATCTCTGTTTGATCCGTTTAGATATAATTAACCTTGTAAAACTAATTAAAATATAAAGTCCTGGTAATATTGTCTTTTACTTACGCGAATATTACACATTGAAATCAAACTACTTTTACGGATTTTATCGGATTAACGCGGTTTATTATTGATTTTACTATCCCGACTAGTGATGGCAATTATTGCGATTTCGTATTAATTTCATAAGCATGCGAATTCATGAGTCTTAGCATGCTAATTGCTATTGCTATGCTATTTGCTATTATGACGATAATGATTTTTGTTCAACACATAGCTGATGTGAAACACCGACGCTGTACGAAGTCTGCAGTATGTGAACACGTTCAGGATCGCACCCACCGTTATATTAGCTTTGATAAACCTCAAATCCTCGCAAAAGAACACCGATTCCTACCTAGGATGATTCGTGAGGCTATTGAAATCAAAAAACATCCTAATTTCAATAGAGAAGATGGTTGGATGTTACCACCGGCTTGTTATAAATATACATAATTAAATCCAATATCAAGAAAAACACTGCACTGCACGCCTCAAGATACTGTAAGCTCTTACTGCGTAGATCGGACCAACAATAATAACTAAGAAAACCTGAGGGTACACCGGCATAATTGTGACATAAGGACGTTCAACATCTCAGTCCTCCCGTAACCATGGGTGCTGCAAAGCATTCGAATCGTCGGGATAGTAAAATCAAAAATAAACCGCGATAAAATCCGTAAAAGTAGTTTGATTTCAATAAGTCTTGGGTTAAAATCAAAACGTTTTTATTTCCACTGACCAGCAATCAATTACAAAATGACTCACCCTGTGATTTATTTATGGTCATCGCGATCTGTGGGGATTCCGTATGGAACATATCACCAAGCATTATATGCACATGCTAGGAACGAACACATGAAGGAATGGAGGGCAGCGTCAGGCCTAAACCACTCCAAAGCGTTCTCTAGCGGAAGGGTGGACTGTGGGGTTAAATTATTAAGCCCTAACAGATCACAAATAAGGCACCTAATAAGTGCACTCACGGGACATTTTGGCACCAACGAGCAACACAGAATGAGGGTAAGTACTGGTGACATTTGCAGATTCTGCGAAGATGAAAAAGAGTCAATGCGACACATATTGTGTAGCAGCGACGCTCTTGCGAGACGTAGGTTGAATCTTTTGGGAGTAGCCTATCCTACGCCAAATGATTATGTACAGCTCCAAGCTGGCGCGATCGTTGCGTACCTGAGGGAGCTCTTCGATACGCCAGCAACAGAGTAAGGGCTAGGGCATGCACAATGGATCCAACTGGGTCAAAGTGCGTTCCGGGGATACCGGGCCCAAATTTATAGCCACCAAGAATAGAATAGAAATGGTCATCGCGAAGCAAAGACTGATATTCTATTCGCTTGAACTGGAAGGGAAAATGATTAGGTTTTCCCCTCGTATACGTGGGATAAAAACTCTTTCTCCACTACCACAACCTGAAAAAATCTCCGCTTCTATTAGATTTCTCTGAATGTTGATGACTTTTAATCGAGTCCCATTGCATAACTTATGTGGAGTCAAGTTACGCAAGAGCGTAATTGGGACACCAATATTTAGTGAAATATTGTGCGACGGAAGACCAGCGAGCCTAAAAAGGCCACTTTGAGCAATTCACCTAAATCATGTCATATGCCATATTGCCAGCAGATGCTTTTTTTAGAGGCATTGCTATGCCTCTAAATTTTCGTAAAATGGTCACATTATTTAGGTGAATCATACTCAAATATTTTCATATCAGACTCCAAAGAATCACTTATATTTGGTGTTAATGCTGCTGTGAGCGACCTGCTTTAGAAAAAAGAGGTGCCACTCGCTAACGGTTTTTTAGAAGAAAATTTTGTCATTACTGTTTGCCTAGCAACGGAAAAAATTGCATGTAAAATAAGTTTCAATAAATATTATATTGTCCGGCAAATTGGTTTTTTGCTTGTAAGTACTTCAGCGAGCCACGAACGGCACAACCGAACCCCCTTTGCACAGGCCTGCAGCTCACCGCTGACAAAAGTGGTCTTCGAGCCGGATCGAATGTTCCACCGCACACAATGGTTAAAACCCGCAGCGCTACTCAAAAGATGGAGCAACCTCAGCCGCCGATCGCAACAGGGACCGAAGATTTGGAACGCTGCACCGAGGAAAACTAATATACAAGCAATTAGCTGCGGATTTAGCGGCCGTAGACGAAGATTACAGTCCACACAACACAGAAGCTCACAGCCTACATGAGGGCAGAGACATTGAAGAGTGGTTGGAGTGCAATCAGCATGAACCAGAAAGGCAGAAAGTTCAAAAAAATGAGCACGCTACAGGCTCGTTGCCACCGCCGCCAGTTGACGACGGCACTCTTGGTCCGGTTCAACAACTGGTTAGCGCACTGAAGGACCTAGTTACCACTGCAGCTTCTACAAGTCACAATGACACGATGTTAAGCCGCATCAGCACACCACGTGAGCTACCCATGTTTTCCGGTGATCCAATGGAATGGCTTTCCTATATGAATGCATATACAGAGTCCAAGAACGTATGCAAATTTAGCGACAGTCAAAATTTATGGCGTTTAAGAAAATGTCTCCGTGGTCCCGCTAAAGAAGCAGTATCGGCTCTGTTGATAAGCAGTACAACACCGGATGAAGTAATGGCTACTCTAGAATTACAGTTTGGAAACCCTGATGTTATCATATTTAAAATTTTACATGAGGTAAAGAGATTGAACCCCATACCATCGGAATATCATAAGGACATAGTACCCTTTTCAATCAAGGTAAAGAATTATGTTGCTTCTGTTCGTGCACTTAAGCGTGAAGAGTACCTGCGCGGAGTTGATGTTGTCAATACTGTACTCTCAAAGCTACCAAGTTGGTAGCTTGTTGGTAGTTGGTAGTTGTTGGTAGTTGGTAGTACCAACTGTCTTACTTTCAAAGTGGGCAGACTATAGTTACCACTCATAATCGAGAATAAAAAGTCTAGACTGGACATTCTTTCAGACTTTCTTAGCCAGGAGGCTATAAAAATTGCGACTTGCAACGCTAATTTAATGGCTATTCGGTGGGACCATAGACATAAACATAATGAATATAACCATAATCTTTCGGAAACTATTCTATTGCAAGCCAACAACAGAGAGATAAATAACAAGAAATGTCGCTATTGCCGAGTTTCCAATCATAAACTCACAGAATGCAAGAAGTTTAAAAGATCTTTACGTAAAGACCGCTGGTCATATGTCAAACGTATGGGAATTTGCTACAAGTGTCTGATATCTCAACACGACAGACAGACGTGTCCCGCTGTTGTATGTAACGTCGATGGGTGTGGAGAACAGCACCACCTCCTTCTACATTTTGGGTCACGTCCGCAACACAATAATGACGTGCCCGCACAACCCGCAACGACTGCAACGTTAGACACTGAGACGTATGCTAAGTGAAACTGTGACGCATGTCAATACGGACAACTACTCGGTGTTATTAAAAGTAGTACCTGTAAAACTCCACGGACCGAATGGAATAATTAGTACCAGTGCGTTGCTCGATGATGGCTCCACTGTGTCCATGATGAGTTCGTCCAATATTCTATGCGAGTACGCGGTGCTTGGGACAATACAGATTTAGTATGTGATACTGAACTATTGGACTTAACGTTATCTAATCAACAAGGTGACAAATATAATGTTGCGGTAAGAAGTGTTAACGAGCTTGCCTTACCTAAACAGAACCTATCGTCCGTGAAATGTCAAGACTATGCTTACCTGCACAACATTCGGAATGAGCTGTATTCCGGACCGCTAAAGCCAGAAATACTGATAGGGCAAGACAATTATTTTCTACTGCTACCTCTACAAATATTACCTGGTGGTACAAATCAACCCTGCGCTACCCGTACACCTCTGGGTTGTTGGCTGCATGGTCGCGTCCCGCGCGGACCCAACGAGCGCGCTCGCCACTATACTCTCTTCGCCAGCAACGAAGCCGCCGTGGATGACAACAGTCTTCGGGATCTACATGATGAAGTACGACGTTACTTGTCTATAGAGTCGCTGGGAGTCTCCGCTTCGAAGCCACGGCAAAATTCTGAAGACGAACGTGCCTGGAACTATTTGGAACAGACCTCAACTCTGGTCAACGGAAGGTGGCAAGTGGGCTTGCCCTAGAAGGACAATAACTGCGTATTGCCCCACTCGCTACCTATGGCTATTGGTTGCGCCATCTACATGCACGCTATTACACTAACATTCAATCATTCACACCTATTTTATTTTATCTATGCACGCTAATTACAACCTATCCTGAACGAATGCACGGAATGGACCCCTGGACCAATCGCATCGCGCTATTCAAAAAACCGTCGCACGCAACGTCACACACAGTCCACCAAGTAGCTTGAGCCCTCCGGACGCGTTACGCTATCGAAGCTGAACTAATATACTTAATTATTTTATTGGGCTCGCTTATACTATCTCGCGCACTCTTACTTTGATGAAATTATTGGTGAATCACTCAAGAAACGCTGAACCAGCCGCCGACGAAGTACCTACCCAAGTAAGTGCATTCGCTTCCCTACTTTATTCACCATAATTTTCTGATCCTACCGATCCGGATTCTTAATCCATCCTTTATCTATTTAATTATTCTATTTATACACATTTTAAAGCCTTTTTCTTTATCCCGCTCCACGCAAAACATACACGCTCATCTATCATTATACACCTATACACACCGCATTAATACATAATAAACGCACGCACGCATCACGCTCAATAATCACATATTTAAAATACGCAAAACGCTCACTTTTTTTTTCTAAATTACATCCACACGCTACACTTCATTATCGTCCGCCATATTTTTTCCCCAAGCTGATCGATACTTTAAATACCAACGTTTTTTTTTATTACTATTTTATTTATTAACGCTTATTAACAGGTATTGCATATCTACATACGTATTTTGCACCAAATACTTATTTTTTTTTCTAAAATGCCACCAACCAAACCCGCCATCAGTGCCAGTGAAACAGCTGGCAAGGATGATTATGCTAAACACTTACTGCTTACTGCTAAACAACAAAGTTTATTTCAACTGGTGCAACATATGTACGACTTGAGTAAAGATTGCAGTGATGATAACACGCTTCGATCTTTCCTGATACGCATAAAATCACTAGATAACATTCGTCAAGAATTTACGGAAGTTACGGAGCAGTTAAATATGGCACTGTTAGCTGTAAATCCAAAATCAACAGTTGATTTTTCCCGCTTACTTGCCTTTGACGAACTTTATTGCAACATAAAGGCGGTAGAAAGTACAGTCACTACTACCACCGCTCAGGTAATTAAATCGCGCGAAACTACCTTCGATATTCTTAAGCAAAAATTACCTGCTTTGGATTTAGTGTCATTTGACGGTTCGCCAAATAAATGGGTTATGTTTTACGAAAACTTTACAACGCTTATACATAATAATGTTAATTTAACCGACGCCGAAAAGGTGCAGTACCTTATAGGCAAATTGTCTGGCAAGGCACTTAGTGTTTGTGCAGGAATTCCTCCTGTCGCTAACAATTATAATATCTTGTGGAACGCATTGAAGGACAAGTACCAAGACAAGCGTACACTAGCCACTATGTATTTAGAACAAATACTTAACTTCAAAGGTAGCCAGACCCCGTCCGCTAACTCGTTAGATACATTTATTGAACAATTTTGTGCCGCTCAGTCCGCTTTAAAACAATTAGGTATCGACGACCTCGCAGATTTCATTTTTACGCACATTGGTTTGTCTAAATTAGATAAAGAAACCGTCAATCTATTCGAGCAAGCACATCGCGACGATAAACTTCCCAATTTCGATTCATTAACAAAATTTATTAAAGAACAAAGTAAGATTCACATGTTACGTAATACCGGTACATCTACTAAATCTTCAAATAATTATTCAAATTATAAAGGTCAGACAAGCAAGTCTTTTCCACAATATAACAAACCGAAATCATTAGCCGTACAAACATTTGTTTCTCCTCCTCGTAATAACAATAATTATCCTAAATGTCCATTCTGTGACAGTACGCATCCCTTATATAAATGTGAGGCCTTTCTAAACTTAAACGCATCTGCTAAAAATAATTTTGTTCGAAACAAACTTATGTGCTAATTGCCTAGGTTTCCATAGCATACAAACATGTCGATCACATAATAGATGTTCTGTTTGTAACCGCATGCATCATACACAATTGCATATTCAACCCGCTCGGATTGAACCCGCTAATAACTGCGCAAGCACTGCCGGTCGTCCGGCAGCTGCGCATCCTCGATCACTCGTCGCCGCGTGCGAAGTAAACAACCGCCCCGCGCACACCGCTCCGCCCGCGCCGTTATCGGTGCAAGCGCCTATGCCCGGGGAAGCGCGCAATAGTGAACCTTATGTTCAAGCACAACAAGGTCCATCGCGTAACATTGCATGTGATAGTGCCGTGTTCACGACTTCGTCTCGTAGCGCGACGACGACGGTATTACTCCCTAGTGCTATTGTGCATGTTTATAACGATGCAGGTGTCCGGTCAAATATTAGAGTTTTCTTAGATAGTGGATCTATGAGTCATTTTATAACAAAATCATGTTGCGATCGATTAAATTTAAATATTACGCACGCACCCGGCACCGTGACTGGTATTGGTCTTTCTGAAAAACCAATAATAGGTTTCGCAAAATTAAAATTTCACTCTCGCTTCGACGAACGGTGTAGTTACACTATTAACGCACGCGTCATAGATAAGATTACCGACAAAATGCCGGTTACTCTTATTGACACGACAGAGCTGCAGCATTTGCACGGCCTACCGCTAGCTGATGACAGGTACCAAATACCCACGGATTTTGACTGTTTAATCAGTAATGAGCTATTCCCATTTTTATTAGGAAGTCGTAAAGTAACTGCCCCGGGTTCCTCAGTCGTTGGAGTAGAGACATCACTGGGGTATGTAGTGATGGGAAAAGCAGACTGCGTCCCACATTCTTTCCCTAATAATAATAACAATCAGTCTTTTCATGCGGTCATCACACCTTCGCTTGAAGACTTAACGCAACGGTTCTGGGAGCTCGAGAGTGTGCCGGCTAGAAAACATCTCAGTCCGGACGATGAAGCATGCGAACGCATATTCCGAGACACATGCACTCGCGATGACACCGGCCGGTATACTGTCGCACTTCCCTTTAAACATGAGCCGACGAAGCTCGGCCGCTCAGATCTTATTGCTAAAAAACGCCTAATTAATCTAGAAAAACGCTTAGACGCTAACGCTGATTTACGCAACAATTATAACGCTACAATTCAAGACTATATCGATAAAGGGTACCTTATTAAAGTCGATAACCCTTTACCGAGCCCGTGCTACCATATCCCGCATCACGCTGTTTATCGTCCCGACAAGTCTACAACAAAAACGAGGATAGTCCTAGATGCAAGTTGTAAAACCAGTTCCAATAAATCACTTAATGACGTATTGCATACCGGGCCGAATTTACAAACGAACATTTTTGATTTATTATTAAATCTTAGACTGTTTTCGGTAGCTTTATCTGCGGACATAGAAAAAATGTTTTTTCAATTAAAACTTGATCCTAGCCATCAAAAATTTCAACGCATTCTATACCGATTTAATGCCAGTGACCCAATTTCCACGTATGAATTCACGCGAGTCGCCTTTGGCCTATCAAGTTCACCATACTTAGCAATGCGCGTCGTGAGACAGCTTGCTGATGATGAGCGCACGCGCTGGCCAGCCGCTGCGTGGGCGGCTGAACGTCATTTTTTCATGGATGACTACGTATCCTCCATGCCTTCAGTCTCTGAAGCTGAACAGCTGTACCACGACCTTACGCAACTATTTCAAGCAGGCGGTTTCAGGCTTGTAAAATGGGTCACTAATAGTCCCGAGTTAATAAAACGCATTCCTACAGATAAACAAGCTCCAAATATAATAAATTTCGATGAAAATCACGATATTAAAATTATCGGCCTTCAATGGAACCCCCCCCATGAAGACGTTTTATTTTTCAAAGTCAACGCAAACGATGACAAATGTACCAAACGCAACATTCTTTCTGTGACTGCCCGATTGTTTGACCCGCTATCTTTACTCGGACCAGTCACTGCTTTGTTAAAATTGCTTGTCCAAGAATGTTGGAAGCGTAACTTGGATTGGGACGACAGCGCTCCTGCATGTATCGCAGACCAGTGGTCTCAACTCCAAAACGAGCTGCCTTTATTAGAAAATATTAAATTTCCGCGACATATAGGCATATTTAATGAATCTACGAATATTACACTCATTGGGTTTGCTGACGCTAGTGAAAAGTGCTACGGCGCTGTTGTTTACATTCGTGTTAGCCAAGGCGAGCATGACTTAGGAGAAGTCACTTTATTTTGCGCAAAATCAAAAGTCGCGTCCGCTAATAAAAAGGTTACCCTACCACGTCTCGAACTTTGTGCTGCCCTCTTATTGTCCAATTTAATCGTAGCCGTTCGCGAAGCCATGAGTGAACGCGTTCAAATTACAAAAACAGTAGCATTTTCTGACTCTACGGTCACATTGTCCTGGATTCGTGCGCCGCCATTTCGTTTCCAAACGTTTGTTGCTAATCGTATTTCTGAAATCAATGAGAATTTACCCGCACGACACTGGTTTCATATCCCCGGTAAAGAGAATCCAGCCGATATTATCTCGCGTCCTGTTATGCCTAGTCAATTGATCAATAATAATTTATGGTTTCATGGTCCATCGTGGCTCGTTCGCCCACTTAATGAATGGCCTATTCATTCTAACGCTAATTCTTTATCAATCGCGGAACTTCCTGAATCTAAAGCTCCTCAAACTATTGCTGTTCAAACTACAGACGATGATTCTGATGTTCTATATGATTTGGCCAGTCGTATGTCAAAATGGAATAAATATTTACACGCCGTAGTTTACGTCTTACGCTTCACTAAGTTATTGAAATCTCGTGGTTCGATAAGTGTCCACGATTTAGAAATCGCTGAAAATTATATAATTCGCAGTATACAAAAAATACATTTTCGTAACATTAATACTCCTGCTCTGTTAAAGTTAAACGTTTTCACAGATAAACACAACATAATAAGAGTAGGTGGACGCCTGAAGAACGCCGATTTAAGCTTCGCTCAGAGGCATCCAATAGTTTTGCCGGCAAAGGATCCAATTGTTTTTTTGATAGTCGATCACTTCCATATTGCCAATGCCCACGCAGGGCCTAATCTTCTTTTAGCTTTATTAAGACAAAATTATTGGATACTCGCCGCTCGGAACATGATCCGCAAACGTTTACGCATGTGTAACGATTGTTTTAGGGTAACACCGAAAAATAGTAGCCCACTTATGGGAGATTTACCCCACTTCCGAGTAAGTGAAGTCAAAAGTTTTGTTAATACAGGTGTAGATTACGCAGGTCCATTCTTTATTACGCCCTATCGCCGTCGTGGTGTTAAGAGTGTAAAGGCTTATCTTTGTTTATTCGTTTGTCTAACAACAAAGGCCTTACACTTGGAATTAGTATCTGACTTAAGTAGCGAAATGTTCTTAGCGGCATTCAAACGCTTTATTAGTAGAAGAGGCCCTGTATCCATGATTTTAAGCGACGGAGGAACTAATTTCGTAGGGGCCAAAAGAAAATTAGATGAATTGCATAAACTTTTAACTTCCGAATCACATAATAAATATATCGATCAAAATCTAGCAGATTTACGTATTCAATTTAAACGCAATCCCCCACTCGGATCTCATTTCGGTGGTATTTACGAAAGTAACATTAAATCAGTCAAAACTCATTTAAAAAGAACGATCGGGAATCAAATCCTGACCTACGAAGAACTGAACTCAGTCATAGTTCAGATCGAAGGAATTTTGAATAGTCGCCCTTTGTGCGTTTTGAGTTCAGATCCTAACGAACTAGAGGCTCTGACGCCATCCCATTTCTTAAATATAACGCCTTTAAAGTATCTTCCAGCACAAGATGTTCTTAATATTAATGATAATAGATTGAGTCGTTACGAAATGCTTAATAAACTCGTTCAATCTTACTGGAATAGATGGCGAATTGAATATTTGACCTCACTCCAAAGCAGGCCAAAGTGGAATAAGCATTCTGAACCATTTAGAAAAGGCGAAGTAGTTATAGTAAGGGTAATGCTCCTGTCTTAAGCTGGCCTCTAGCTATTATAGAAGAGCTCTATCCTGGCAAAGATAATGTCAGTAGAGTGGCGAAAATTCGCACTAAAACTGGATTTTATGTTCGGCCGATAGTCAAATTATATCGACTGCCGCTTCAATAAATTCTCGATTTAATACTTTAATATTTAGATACTTACTTTATTCTTTTTCCAATATTTTTTTTTCTTTTTACATTGTTATTATTATTTCAAATTACTTCAGAAGGTATCCCTTCAGCCCGGGGACTAATGGTTGCGCCATCTACATGCACGCTATTACACTAACATTCAATCATTCACACCTATTTTATTTTATCTATGCACGCTAATTACAACCTATCCTGAACGAATGCACGGAATGGACCCCTGGATTGGTCCGGGGGCTCAAGCTACTTGGTGGACTGTGTGTGACGTTGCGTGCGACGGTTTTTTGAATAGCGCGATGCGACCAATCGCATCGCGCTATTCAAAAAACCGTCGCACGCAACGTCACACACAGTCCACCAAGTAGCTTGAGCCCTCCGGACGCGTTACGCTATCGAAGCTGAACTAATATACTTAATTATTTTATTGGGCTCGCTTATACTATCTCGCGCACTCTTACTTTGATGAAATTATTGGTGAATCACTCAAGAAACGCTGAACCAGCCGCCGACGAAGTACCTACCCAAGTAAGTGCATTCGCTTCCCTACTTTATTCACCAGCTATGGTACGACTGTAAAGTGTAGAATATAAGATGAGAAAGAATAAAGCCTACGGATAGAGATACCACGAGCGTGTTCAACACTTAATAGTAAATGATTTTGCTGAAGAATTGGTGAATATTGAGGCCACATCAAAGACCTGGTACTTACCACATTTTGGAGTAGACAAACCGAATAAAAAGAAGCTACGCTTAGTATTTGATGCCGCTGCTCAAACATCTGGGTTATCCTTAAATGATTACCTGTTAAAAGGGCCCGATGTCCTTGTGACGCTATTTGGAATAATGTTACGGTTTCGTGAAAATAGAGTAGCCGTAACCGCAGACATAAAAGATATGTTTCTTCGAGTTAAAGTTCAACCCGAATATAGAGATTCAATGCGATTCATTTTTAGAGGAAGCCCTACCCAAGAGTACAATGTAGATATGTTACAAGAACCAATAAAGACGTATGTAATGACGTCGTTAATTTTTGGTGCCAACTGCTCGCCGTTTATTGCACAATTTGTGAAAAATAAGAACGCTCGGCGATTTGAAACTACAATGCCAATGGCTGCCGCTTCTATCCAAAATCAGTACTACATGGATGATTATATTGAGAGCTTACCTGACGAGGAAACAGCTATACAACTAGTAAGTGAGATCATAGCAATACATTCGCAAGGGGGATTCGAGTTACGCAATTGGAACAGCAACTGTGAAGAAGTGCTAGACAACCTGCCAAAAGAAGCCTTAGGCGACGCTGCCGTAAAGTTCAAAATGGGCCAGCAACATGATGGCGAAAGAATACTTGGCTTGATCTGGCACACACAAGATGTCACTTTAAGGTTTGACGTTTCATTTAAAAAGATACCGGAAGATATTGTATATGGTAAGAAAATACCAATGAAGCGAGAAATTCTAAGAGTCGTTATGACTATTTTTGACGTATATGGTCATTTTATCACCATTTACAGTCAATGGTAAAATAATTTTACAAGAAGCTTGGTTCCTGGGATGATTCTGTTAATGATGACATCTATAAGAAATGGTTGCAATGGATTGGCCTATTGGAATATAAAGCTACAAAGGTACTATCCGGCAGCCACAGCAAGCTATGGAGATAGCCATTTGCCCTTGTCATCGCTGCACACTGCTGACACAAAGAGCAAGTCAAGTGATAACGATAAGCGACCTTTTTGTAGCACAGATGGTTATAGAAAATTAGAGATGCATATGTTTTGCGACGCGTCGGCGAAGGCTTATTGCGCTGTAGCCTACTGGAGATGGATTGACAGCGAATTGAAAGTCGCTTCCCTCTGCAAGTGGATTGAATGCTGACTCAGCATTCAGGGTGGGGAATGTGAGCGACCTGCTTTAGAAAAAAGAGGTGCCACTCGCTAACGGTTTTTTAGAAGAAAATTTTGTCATTACTGTTTGCCTAGCAACGGAAAAAATTGCATGTAAAATAAGTTTCAATAAATATTATATTGTCCGGCAAATTGGTTTTTTGCTTACAAGTACTTCAGCGAGCCACGAACGGCACAACCGAACCCCCTTTGCACAGGCTTGCAGCTCACCGCTGACAGCTGCCATACGAAAAAAATTAAACCGGTTAAAATTTTAACTTTACCGGTCTTATTTTATCTTTCGTTTTTGCCATCGTTCTAGATCTCGGGGTTATAATAATAGGGCTCGGGGAAGGGCCGAATCTTTACGGCTTTGGCAAGAGGTGGCTGATTTGCTTAATTCAGATGGGTCAGATACTACAAAAGCACCAAAAAATTAGGCCACTGTAAGTACATAATTATAGTGGAAACATTAAGTGTTGAATTTCCAAAAAAAACCTTTCTTAAAGGAGTCATAAGAGGAATATACTGTCCAAATTTCATGTTTCTAGGCTCAGCCATTTGGACTGTGCGTTAATAGGTCAGTCAGGACATCCTCCTTTATATACTGGGTGTCCCGGAAAGAGTATATCAAGCCAAAGGGTATGTATAGTATTGATAGTAAAGACCCCGAAAAAGATGTCAAATACGGGAAAAATTGATATTTTGAATTACATAAAAAAATATTTGTATCGTCTTAAAACCATTTCTAAGCAACCCTGTGCTCCTATGGAGAGACTGCTTTTTATTGATTGCGTGCCTACCTGGTTTAATAAGAAATTCATGCAGTTTCGGGTAAATAACAAAAAAACCGGGACCGGGACCGGTTATAAACCGGGACCCACTTTTCACTTGTCCTCCGAAGCACGAAGACGCTTAGTTTTGCTGAATTTTGAGATAAAAAGTGTCCTATGTCCTACCTCGTAGTATTAACTCAAATCATGTCAAGTTTCATTTGAATTCCACTCATTCAATAGCTTTGGCAGACAGACAGACAGACAAAAATAAAAAAAATACAGTTTTGTCTTCAGTAGGTATTGGTTTTAGAATACCCTCCAAAAATATTTAACAAAATTATCTTCAATAGCGCCTGTTACAGTTTTATTATAAGTATAGATTAATATTTTGTTTTCAGTATGTCAGCAACTATAAAATCAAACTCAAAAAAGTTGTTGCTGACATAAATGCTGAGGCCATTTCAACTCGGGGAGGACCTCATCGAGCAGGCTCCCTGTCAGATTTGGAGCGATTCCTAGCGATCATGGGGCCAGGATTCGGTGCAGCAGGTCCTCAAGTGGAGTTTAACCCTTTCCCTGATGCGGTAATTACTAATACATATTGTTGGAAACCCTAAATAAGATTATTAAAAAAAAAGAGAATCTGTCCAGAAACCATTGTCTCTGGACCACCATAGTAAAACAAGAACTGAACATACCACTGAAGAATTATTACCACACTCCTGCAGCAGGAATACATTGTAATCACCATGACCCAGCGACTTCACTGAGACTTCCGCATTGTGTTTGTGTGTGATATCGGTTACTGATTACGTGAGTGACTCTTTCTACTTATGTTACGTGGGTGACAGCGCGTAACTGCAGTGACATCAGTGACAACACGTTACGTGTGTGACGGTGACAGGGACGGAGACGGTGCCTTCAGTGACACCAGTGACTTCGTACAGTAGTGACACCAGTGATTCCTTCTACTTACGTTACTTGGGTACTTATGTTACGTGGGTGACAGCGCGTAACCGCAGTGACACCAGTGACAACACGTTACGTGTGTGACGGTGACAGGGACGGAGACGATGACCTCAGTGACTTCGTACAGTAGTTACACCAGTGACTCCTACTTACGTCACGTGTGTAACGGTGACAGGGACGGGGACGGTGACCTCAGTTACCTCGGTGACGTCGTAGTATTTCAGTGCCAGCGACAGTGACGTCTGTTGTTATGGAGTGACTGCTCGATGACAATTTCATTAGTTTGTGTTTGTGTGTGATATCGGTTACACCGGATTACGTTAGTGTCTCCTTCTACTTATGTTACGTCACTTATAAATAGAAAATGATTCGCAGCCCAATCACACAACGACCGCCTTCCAAAGCAAGTCAGGAAGTACCCCCCTCCCCGTCACATCTGAGGAGATCAATGGCCCTGATAGCTTCGCAGATGTTCTGCAAACGCTTTCGAGGGCCATCTCCAAAACCGTGAAGGACGCGAAAAGCGTCACCGTCGCCAATAAGAGATTCATCATCATGGCTGGGGAGGAGATTGAGAGGGCAACGAAAAAGTTACCAGCGCTGCTGAAGGCGCTGCCGTCACCATGTCAATCTCTTTTGCCACCCCCATTGCTGACACAGCCCCCACCTCCCCCAACAATTAAGCCCACACTTCTATCAGAGACGTTTGTTCTCGAAGCACCTGTTTCGCTAAGTGACATAAAAACACAGATTACTGAGATGCAGCAAAACATGTCTCAACTCCTTGGTAACATAGCTGAGGATATTGTGGTGATAAAGGAGCACCAGGTGCCCACCGAACCTGTAATCCAGGCCATCAGCGAACGGGTAGTCTCTGTAATGAAAGAGGAACTCATTAAGCAAATGCCCGCAATCAACACCTATGCCCAGATAGCCACTCCATTGGCCCCTAGAGAAAAGCGAAATCCAAATTCAACCCCAAACAACAGACCAGCAATTATAGTTTCTTCTAAAACTGAAACTCACACCAAACAACAGGTCATAGAGTCTCTCAAAAATAGTATAAACTTTAGAACGGCGAAGTTTGCTCCTGCCAGTAGCCCGATTCTCGTAATAACAAACAGTCCAAATAGCGGTGACGTTTTGTTGTCGTTAGATCGAAGTCCTATCCAAAATCGGTATTCTCGTATACCATATACGTAGTTCGATAGGACTACAACTCAATTGGATCGAAACTAAACGATTAGTCAACGAGTCATTGTTCTGTACGTTTTGCTATTCCCTGATAGATGTCGTCCTAATCAATTTTTGGTCTTGGTATGAGTTTTGTGAGATAAACTAAGAGCTTAGGCTTTGGGAAACTCGAGATTAATTCGTTTCCGTTCCCTCCACAAACATACTAATGGTTTATTAATTAAAATACGTGATTTTCTCTATTTATTAGTTTATTCTATCTCTCTTACTCTAATTATATTTACGTTAAAACCATCTCGCTCACACTATCTTCTAATTACTCTCTTCACTCACAGCATACGATCCTATTTTCGTCTCACTCACTCACTCCTAGCTCTCATGTTCCAGTTTAGTGCTACAATCAATATATCTCTAACATGAGCTCTATCATGCCTAGTCGCGTTCCATATCCCAAATTTTACGTATTTATTTATATTTTACATATTTTGCCTTATCAGCTTTCTTTTTGTATTTCTTGCTGTGCAGACGAATTTGATAGTAAATACGTAAGTCCGTGGCTCATTTAAAAGTTATTTTATTACTTTGACTCGCACCACAAGAATAAGAAAACCAAAAATCGTCTCAAATAACCAACGTTTGTTCAACGACTCTTGAATCGCGAAATTTGACGCTTACTCGTTGGCATCCGATCGGTAGTGACGTCATTTTCATACGAGAATACCATTTAGTCAACGTTATAAAACGATTGAACGACGATTATTATACCAGAATACGCTCCAACGATAGTTTAATCGAACGACTTTTAAATCGTTGCCGTTGAAGTAAAATCGACGGACGTGAATACGAAAAGTGTTTAAACGACTGAGTCGCTACGTTAACGTTATTGTTTTGATTACGAGAATCAGGCTACAGAATTCCAAGCCTTATCAAACAACAAACTACGTATAGAGTTCGACAATCAAGACCAATCAGACCACACCCTAGAGCGACTGCAAAATTCTTCACTTCTATCAGCCGAAAGAAGCCCAACCAGATGAACACGTAAGAACGATTTGTGACCAGAATGAGGAAATAAACATGTTCATCTCAAACCAGGACGATCTGCGGGTAGTCTTTAAAAGAAATAATCGAAATCCTGACCTATATAACGCTGTTTTAGTCGCCAAACCAAATGTCTGGAAATGTATCACTGACATGAGCAGGGTCGCAATTGAATATCTGAGGGTGCATGTGGAAACCTTTTCCCCTTTCATCCAATGCATGCGTTGTTTACAATTCGGACACACAAAAACGAAGTGTACCGTAGAAAAGTGCCTCTGCACTTACTGCGCTGAAGAAGGGCACGAGGAAAAGGACTGTCCTCTCAAAGAGAAAAAGGCAGCACCCATCTGCTACAATTGCCTAAACCATAATATCAAGTTTAAAACTAGCCAGGATACGAAACACAAGGCCAACGCTCACTCCTGCCCCACAGTCAAATCACTTAAAACTAAAATTGAAAATAGAATTGATTATGGATTTTAATAACTCTATTAAAGTTCTCCAGTGCAACATTGACCGCTCAAGAAATAGTCTCCAAGAATTTATCTCATATTTTTTATATGGCCATTATACCTTATGCAGACGACTTGCAACTTTATCGCCATTTTCAAATTGATGAATTATCGGTAGCTGTCAATGCTATTAATAAAGATCTGGACAATATAAGTGGGTGGGCTCAAAACTTTGGTTTAATGGTTAATCCACCAAAATCTCAAGCTCTTATTATTGCTAGCAAGTACTTTTATAGTCATTTGTATTAACAGTCTCTCCCACCAGTGATGTATAATCCTACTCCTATTATATACTCCAAATGTGCTAAGAACTTGGGTGTATATTTGGATTGTAATTTATCTTGTAATGTGCATGTTTCGGAAGTCAGCAGGAGAGTATATTGCTCATTTCAGTCACTCAAACGTCTCCATAATTTCCTGCCATTTCAAACCAGATTAACTCTTGCCCAGTCTCTCCTTCTGTCGCTTTTAGACTACGCTGATGTCTGTTTTCTTGACGCAACGGAGGACCTTCTCAATAAACTAGAACGCTTGCAAAATTTATGCATTCGTTTTATTTACGGCCTTCGAAAGTATGATCACGTGTCGGTATTCCGACAGCGTCTTAAATGGTTACCTATCCGGCAGCGTCGGGATTCTCATGTTCTTGTTCTTCTTTTTTCAGTCCTTCACAATCCTAAGTCTCCAACATATCTTCGTCAACGCTTTGAATATCTCGCCCCCAGTGACAAACCCTCTCGTTCAGTCTCCTCTCTACTTCTAAGTTTTCCTAATCATAGCATAAGTCGCTAAGATGGATCATTTACTGTGCAGGCAGTACGTCTCTGGAATTCTCTTCCTCATACTATACGTGAGAGCACATCGTCGGATGTATTCAAAAGAAGAATTAAAGATTATTTCCTATCAATGTAGCAGTTTATATATATGTATCTACCTATGTATTTATCCATGTATTTATATAAATATATATATTGTTAGATATTCCGAAACATTCAAAAAATAAAAATTGTAAGGTAGGATGGTTCGGTCAGTCGACCGAACGCACCAAACGCGTATTTAAGGCACTGCTCTGGCGGTGCAGAGACACTAGGTCTGGCACAATGGCTTGCTTCACAAGCTCTACCTCATGGGCGTGCCAGACCGTCTGGTCCTCATCATACGAGATTTTCTCAGGAATCGCACCTTTCGATATCGAGTCGAAGGTGCGCGATCCACTTCCCACCCTATTCAGGCCGGAGTCCCTCAAGGCTCCGTGCTCTCTCCACTCCTGTTCAGCCTGTTCACGAACGACATCCCTCGTTCGGACAGGGTGCAACTAGCCCTATATGCGGACGACACCGCACTATATTTCTCACACAGAAATAAGGCTTTTCTGACGCGCACTCTTCAAGTCGCCGTCAACGCCCTAGGCGAATGGTTCCAAAAGTGGCTGATCGCGGTGAACCCGGAAAAGAGCGCCGCGGTGCTCTTCTCCCGGAGCACCAGATCCCACACTGCGGGCCATCCCAGGAGTCGTTTAGGTCAGATCACCCTCTATGGGCGTCCCATCCCTTGGACCAAAAAGGTCAAATATCTAGGCGTCACCCTAGACTCCCGCATGACATTTGGACCGCATATACGGTCAGTACGCAACCGAGCGGCCTTCGTCCTCGGCCGGCTCTACCCCATGATCTGCAGGCGGAGTAAACTGTCGCTTAGGAATAAGTTGACACTTTACAAAACCTGCATCCGTCCCATCCTATCTTACGCCAGTGCCGTATTCGCACACGCGGCTCCCGTCCACATCAATAGCCTCCAGGTTATTCAAAACCGATTCCTTCGACATGCCGTCGGTGCCCCGTGGTACATGCGGAATGTCGACCTTCATTCCGACTTCGGTCTAGTCCCTATCCGCAAATTTTTCAAAGAAATGTCCGAACATTACTTTGAAAAAGCATGCGTCCACCCGAACCCGCTCATCGGCGCCGCTGCCGACTATATCCCCGACCCCGACCCTGGTCCTGGTCCCTCAGATCGTCGACCTACCGTACATCGCCGCCGTCCGCGGCATGTACTGCTCGACCCACCCGACCCGATGTCCGTCCTCCTGGACCTTGACACAACACCAACACCTACACCGACAACGACGTCACGAGTCGTACACACACCTACACACAGACACCGGTCTCGCCGGCGAGGCCGAAGGATCGTACACATGCGACCTCGACATGCATCCCCTCGCTGAGTTTCTTGCCGGTTCTTCTCAGCGGGGGCGCGTTGTGAACCGGTGGTAAACTCACACACTCTCTAAGCGGCAGCCCAAGCCGAGGCCGTGCCTCCCTGAGGTGCCCTTGAGCTAGTCGCTACCTATCTTTCCGGGCTGGAGCGCTCAAAGCGCTCGCCCCTCTTGTCCGGTGAAGCTGTAATGGCCATCTGCGGCCAACATTAATAATCATAAAAAAAAAAAAAAAAAAAAAAAAAAAAAAAGTGCAGAGACATTCATTTATTTGATCTCGTGCTGAAAGGTTGTTCTAGTAGTCGTATAGAGCGGTCACTCTGTCATTCTGTCACTAGATTTGTTATATTGCGGACGTATTGTTTATAATTGTTATGTCAGTGTATTTCTTGACGGGTAACTTTAAAAAGCTTTAAAGAGATGGAGTTGGAGTAGTTTGTTGGGGAAGGCGGAGACTACTTGGGGAAGTCCCCACATTTTTATAATTACCTGTCAATACGTAAATTCTGTGCTAGTGCCATTAAACAATATCTGGTATGTTATTATCGTATTTTTATTTCTACTTAGGGTTTTCTAACAATATATATATATATATTATGAAATACAACATTATTATGTACTTATTTAATGTTATTGTATATTATATGTGTATGTTTGATGTATTATATATAATATTTATTACATAATTTACTTTGTATTTTTGCATGTAGTAATTTGTTGTACACTTGTTTGTATCCTCAACAGTATTTAAATTTTTCTCCAAATTCTCCATCACTCAAAGGTTAGCTGTCAGAAAACTCAATGTTTGGGTTAAGCACGCCTTTGTGTATTAATTTTCTTTATTTTATACTAATGTGTAATATTATTGTGTGCAATAAAGAATAAGAATACCTTTTTGCCCTTTTATCATAGCCTTATATTGGTTCCAACAATGAATTGAAATCTATACCCGGCATTGAAATCTATCAGTTTTCTCTAGGACAGAAAGTTAAAGCTTGCATTCTTGCTAAACCCGGATGTGGAAATGTACTTGGTCAATCAAGGTTCTCATCACCCAACCTCAGCGTTGTCCTTTTGCAAACTCAAAACCAGAAGATCTATCTTGCATCTGCATACATTGAACCCGGAGAAGATCGAATCAATACAATTGACAAAATAGAATTATTCCTTAAAACCACTGAAAACCAACATCGCATCCTTGGAGGTGACTTCAATGGAAGGCATACCACATGGGGTAGCCCTACAATCAATTCTAGAGGCAGCTGCATTTTGGATTTAGCTAACGCCAACGACATGTACATCTGCAATGTTGGCACCACGCCGACCTTTGAAACAATCACACATGGACAAGTTCGCTCCTCAATAATTGATCTCACTCTTGCTTCCGGATCCTTCCACCATCGTGTAAGCGGATGGAATGTTAACATTGATTGCTGCACCACATCTCAACATAATGCGATTGAATTTGAAATAGCGACATCCGGCCCTATGCCTGATCAATTTAACAACACCTCGACATTCCGATATCAAACCAAACATGCCAATTGGACTAGATTCAAAGATAGTGTTCTACTTCATATGACTACTTCAAACATACTAGACAGCGATATTACCAGCTTTGACTCCGAACAGTTAGAGAAAACAATTGAGGATATAAACCATATTATACATTTGGCCTGCAATGAAACATTACCCCCTAAAGGCTCCAGACGGACACATAAACCTCCTTGGTGGAATGAAGACCTTGAAACCCAAAATAGAGCCATTATTCGAATTCACCGACAGATACATCTTGCCAAAAGAAGAAATCAACCCCTAGATTTCCTTATTGAGGATCAGAAGGAGAAAAATATAAGGTACGCGGAAGAAATTAAAAATCATGCTACTAAGAACTTCAGAGAATTTTGTGCGTTACAAACTAAAGAAAATGTCTGGACACTAAACAACCGCTTACTCAAAGAAACCGCTCCCAAAAAACCTCCTACTACTGTCAAGGTCGGTAATAGATACACATCAGACAGTCAGGAAACAGCTAATGCTCTTCTTAAAAATTTTTACCCTGATGATACTCTCGATACTCTTCCTATACATCAAGCAATACGTAGTTCTAGCTCTCTACCCCCTATCACTTCCGATGATCACCCCTTCTCAACAGAAGAAATAATTGAACAGTTAAAACAGATTAGCCCCAATAAAGCCCCTGGGAACGACGGACTTACTTCAGATATTTGTCTCCATTTCACCCTCCTGTTTCCTCAACTAATTTCAGATCTACTAAATAGATGCCTTAGTCTACATCATTTCCCCAGACAATGGAAACAGGCCCACGTAAAAATCATCCCAAAACCTGGTAAGGGGGATTATACAAGCCTTAACTCCTACCGCCCAATCGGTTTTATTCCTGTGTTCGGGATGCTGCTGGAAAAACTGTTCATCAGAAGAATCACATACTGTGCAGAAGCCAAAAGCCTACTGAACGCTAACCAGCTAACCAATTTGGATTTAGAACTCAAAAAAGCACCACTGATGCTATTCACACAGCCCTCCGTCACATTCATGACGCCAGAGCCCGGAAAAAAATATCCCTTGCTGTGTCGCTAGATATAAAAGAGGCCTTTGATAACGCCTGGTGGCCCGCCCTATTGACTCGCCTAAAACAAATAGACTGCCCCAAAAATATTTACCAACTTGTCTGTAGCTACATCAAAGACAGGAGCGTTACACTCGATCACGCTGGAGTGCGGGTCACTAAAAGCACGTCCAAGGGCTGTGTACAAGGCTCTGCTTGTGGGCCTGTTTTGTGGAACATCATCTTAGATGAATTACTGAATATCTCCTTACCAACTGGTTGCCATATACAGGCCTTCGCAGATGATGTGTTGCTCCTTGTCACTACTCAAACTCCTAGCGAAATCGAAACCATTACCAATGAAGCTCTACGCATAATTGTTAACTGGGGCAAAGGAGTAAAACTCAATTTTGGACCCAGTAAAACTCAAATGCCTTCTCATCAAAAGCCAAAACAGTTAATATATCCATAGACGGAGCAATCCTTAATTAAAAAATCAGATCAAATATTTGGGAGTTATCATCGACGAGAAATTATTATTCGGATCGCACGTTGAATACATAGAAAATAAGGCTACAAGGATCTTCAATAAACTATGCCTCTACTCCAGACCCACTTGGGGGGCGCACCCTGAAAATATAAGAACAATTTATCTGGGTGTAATTGAACCTATCATTACTTACGCTGCCGGAGTATGGGGGCATGCCGCTCACAAAAAGACTATCCGAAAACAACTGGAAACAGCGCAAAGGGGCTTCGCAATCAAGGCAATCAGAGGTTTCCATACCGTATCCACCAACGCAGCGCTGGTCCTCGCTCAATTCACCCCACTGGACCTCAAGGCACTGGAAGTTGCCACGATTGAAGCGACTAAACTGTCTGGAGTGACACATTTGCTCCCCTCCGATATTCCTCTGAGAAACCCACACCTGTTCACCAATTGATCAACCCAGCTTTCAGAGGGTCGATTAATCCAGCATTTGCCCGGGACCAACAAGAAGTCGACTCCCTCATTGAAGTCAATACTGTGACAATATTCGCAGATGGAAGCAAGCAGGAAAACGGAGATATTGGTGCCGCTTTCGTCTGCTTGAATCCGGGAGAAAATCCACCAGTCACCACCAAAAAACTTAAATTACACTCCAGCTGCTCTATATTTCCAGCCGAACTCCTAGCGATACTCCACGCGTGCAGGTGGGCTGCCCGCAAGAAATATTCAAACACACTCATTTGCTCAGACTCTTTATCTTCCATATACGCAATCTCAGATAGAAGTAATACAAATGCAATAGTCTCACAAATACACAATTCCATAATCACCAACAGTAATAGTATCAAAATAGCTTGGGTAATAGGGCACGCAGGGATCTACGGCAATGAGGACGCGGACGCAGCAGCTAATGAAGCAGCAGGACAGCACAAATCTCCAGACTATACACAATTCCCCATTTCATTCGTCAAGCAGCAAGTTCGTAGTAAAAATAAGAACATATGGGAGTCAAGATACCAATCTGCAGAGCAGGGTGCCCATACCAGGTCACTTCTCCCCACGTTAAAAAGCGGTAAACTTTTATTCAACGCACCAGGAAGAACTTTCGAATTTACTCAATTTTTGACAAATCACGGCTTCCACAAATCTTACCTACACCGTTTCAAGATCACATCCAACCACGAATGCCCCTGCGACGACACATCGGAACAAACTATTAATCACATACTCAAGCACTGCCCAATTTTCTCCATACCGCGACAATAACATGAAGCTACATGCGCAATGACGGCAACAGAGCCGTATCAACTCAGCGAACTAGTGAAGAGGGAGAAAACCATCAACTCTTTCTGCAAACTGATCACCAAAATAGTTCGTCAACTCAAGAGAATTAACAGAACATAACGACCCAAGAGCAAAGCCGTATCAAATCGCGGCTTTCTTAACAAGTGTCAAAAAACAACATAATTGGAAAAAAATAAAACAGGTAGGTAGACAAATTAACAAGTACATAGACACAATTAGTACTCGTGTCAAAAAATACGTGTATTAGGTCCATACGACCCACCGGACTATACCCGCTCGGTCTTCCTTCAAAAAACATATCCAGATCGAACCAGAATTCAAATACGATTATAGTCATCAACCGAGAAAATAACACTTAACAAAATACAATTTCACTACCAGATTTATTAGTAATCGCACTTTATTATAACTCAAATCAAACCACTGTTTAAAATAATACGAAGCAACGAAATAAATTCATCTAGTTCATTTGTACTAATCTAGCCATAGCACTGGACTTTGCCGGTAATTAGGTACTTCTACCTTAGTCTAAGAACGAACTCATTATAGACCTAAATAGATTCACTGGCTCGATCGTTCAACCATTGTGTGTTTGTCTACTGTACTACTGGACTAACAACAATACTATTAGAACTGTAAGCTGAACTACAATTATATTTTGATCGATTGATCTAGCGATCGATCGTACTCGTCTTCCATTACCAACATGAATCGTACAACCCGTGGGAATCATTAATATTTTTTTTCATAACACAAACTACCCACATCTGTATTTTTTTTCAAGAATAACAAAACATGAAAATAATGGAAGTGAATATAACAAAATGCATCAGAAAGCGAAGCGGATAGGCCAGAATCCAATACCACTTCTGTTGGTCCAGAAACCATCGTCTCTGGACCACCATAGTAAAACAAGAACTGAACATACTACTGAAGAATTATTACCACACTCCTGCAGCAGGAATACATTGTAATCACCTTAGAATAATAACGCCTAGAACGATAGTTTCATACGAAAAAACTGTCTCGTTTGAGGCACAATATCATTGATGTAGGCGTAAGTCGCGCGTATTGACGCTCTGCGACACGCACACAAGTGAGAAAATAATGTTGTTAGGGGAATCAGATTTTCCCCAAAATTAGGGAAAATGGAATTGCTTCTTACTGAGGTCATTATTTAATTTTTAGAATAAAATTATTATTATTGCTGACAGTGATGAATTACTTTTTAATTTAAAAGATCTGAAATAACAAATCTACGATCTAAAAATCTTGTGTCACTGTTTTTGTGGTCGCACTCCTCTGAAACGGCTCGACTGATATTTATGATTTTTTTTATGTATACTTGTTAGGTGTGAGAATAGGTCGTAAAGTATATTTCATATCACTAGGTTAAGCAACGTTAGACAAGGTCATTACATGGATGGGTGACCGTTTATTGCCATTCGAAAACGTAAGCGTGCGCGGATCATCTAGTACTTAAATAAATCTTTTCTTAATAAGTAAATTTAGGGTGGCAATTTTCCTTTTATTGGCAACATTTCATATAATGTCGTCTGTTGAAATTTAAAATTATTGTTTTCACTTTGGCGATTGTTTTACGTTAAAATATTAGATTAAACGTAATGCTTGCAAGTGAAATGTTATGTTACAATGTTTCTTAAGTTTTTCCAATGTACTATGATTTCCATTTATTGCACAAACCATCATTTTAAAATAAAATATCGAGAGCTGCTAGCCCTACGACTCGACTATAAGCACTGACGCGGGCTGTTCGCTACTGAGCCATTCTGGCTCGGTTTTACTTGCCTCACTGTGCGTACATGTTCACGGTTTCTATGCGTTATTATTCTAAGGTAATCACCATGACCCAGCGACTTCACTGAGACTTCCGCACTGTACGAGATCTGAGAAACGAATGACTGCGGTACCGCTAGAGCAGTGACTTATACATATACGCGTTCGGCTATCCTACCCACAATTAATTTGATATCGGTTTTGAAGTCTAACAATATATTATCTTTTCAATGATTTTCCTCATTATTAGAAAATCATATTAAACACATATTATCTTTTTTAGGCCTTAGAACAGCCATCACCGGCACTTTATACTATTAGTACAGAAGACGAACAGTAAGTAAAATAATAGAATGAGCGAATGTGTTGACTATCCACTGAGTAACCCTTGATTGGACGTCTTCCGGCTGATGATGAACCCTTGATTTAAATTTATATGATCTTAATTTCTTTAATCTTATTTTAGACAATATGATGAGAACATTGCGAATTCTAGCCAAGGCTCGGTGATTGCTGAGCAATCAATAATTGCTACTCCAGGTGCATCAAGCCACAGGGAGTGTTTTGATTCACCACCTGTATCGACTGATAGCTCAGTTGGATACGAGTAGAAAAACGAATCTAATAAAATTCCCCAAAAACTTCTGACCCTTACTTACCCGTCTCCTCGACCAGCTCTGCGCCAAGGTGCTGAATGCTTGATCGGTCTCGCCGTGGTGGTTCTCGATTGGGTAAGTTCGGGAGCTCAAAGAACGAATAGTCCAAACACTTTTCACACGTATTTCACAGGGTTTTAGTGTTTTTCACGGAGCACGTACCGTTCGCGTTCGGAGATTTTTAAAAGAAGTGCGGAGCTAGCGCCGCTCCGCGTCGCGGTGGCCGAAGTTGGAAATTCTCCGGTCCATAGGCGTGCGTAATTGGTCGCTCGATGATTTGGCGGGAGATTTCAGGGTCAAAATCCTACATTTCCCCCTCCGAAATCCGATAGGGTTTCCCAGTTATACAACCAGGAAGTGTGTGTATTTTGTAATCAATGAGATTGAGTAAGTTTTTGACATGAGTAGTGGACTGTATAATAGTGTTAAATGTAAAAAAATATTAGATATATATCACACAGACATACTTAAGTATCCGCGTGACTAGGTACAAAATAATTAAGAATTATAATTAAGCTAAGTCCTGCTCCAGAGGGAGAGGGCTTAGTCTGACAACTGGACGCTTTAGTTCGCTGTTTTTGGTGCGGACTGTGACCACACGCACGACGCCATCGGGTCCAGGGTGAAGTTTAGTCACCCGCCCTAAGGCCCATTGAAGCGGAGGTGAATCCGAATGAATAAGAACTAAATCACCAGTCTTTAAATCTTGGCAATGATTAAACCACTTTTGACGCTGTTGAAGGGTGTGCAAATAATCTTTTCGCCATAAACGCCAGAATTGTTGCGAAATCTGTTGGATGGCTTGCCATCGGTTCAGTTTACCTGATGGAAGTCCAGTTAAATCGTACTCTGGGGCTCCTAAGAGATCTCGGCCTATCAAAAAATGTGCTGGGGTGAGCATTTCGAACTCATTAGGGTCTGGAGAGAGGCCACACAACGGACGGGAATTCAAAATAGCTTCGGTTCGCGCGTACAGTGTGGTCAGTTCTTCGAACGTTAGCGCCCTAGTCCCGATAGTCCGTTTAAGATGCGCTTTTGCAGATTTTATCGCAGCTTCGTAAATCCCACCGAAATGGCTTCCAGTTGGAGGATTATGCTTCCATTCAACCATTCGGGTAGTAAAACTTTTTGACAGCTCATCTGTATTCGATTCCAGAAAATGAGAAACTTCTGCTAACTGTTTACCGGCTGCCACGAAGTTGGTCCCGTTATCCGATATAATAGCTCGACATAAGCCGCGTCTCGCTGTAAAACGATCAAACGATGCGAGGAAACACTCTGTACTCAGTGATGTTAACGTTTCTAAGTGTACCGCGCGAGTCGCACAACATACGAAGACACATAAATATGATTTTGATATACGAGCATTTCTACGTGTAGACTCTTTTGTTTGAAACGGACCACCTATGTCGACACCAACAGTATGGAACCTGTGGATGTCCCGAGTTCTAAATTTAGGTAATTGTCCCATTGGTGGCTGCCTTACTGCAGGCCTAACCTTAAAGCACGAAATACATTTGATTGTGCGAGACAGAATTATACTACGCGCGGACACTATCCAATACTTTTGCGACAGGATACCTTGGAGTGTTCGCGGACCGGCATGAAGATACAAAATGTGGTAATAATCGATGAGACAGTTAGTGAAATAACATTTCTTAGGCAACAAAATAGGATGCTTCACATCGTAATTCATTTCCGATTGTGACAGTCGTCCCCCCACCCTGAGGAATTTATCCTGGCTTATGAATAGGTTGAGCTTTACTAACGCGTGCTGAGGCTTAAGGCCTTTAGATAAAGCTGCATTATCATCACTAAAATGATATTGTTGTAATGAATGTATAATACTGTCTTGGGCCCTGCGAACGTCTGCCACAGATAATCCCGTACGTTTCGACAGTATCTAATGATGTATTCGCGCAACGACGTTGACTAGTTTGCTGAAACTAGAATAACGCACTGTTAAATTATAAATGGGCTGATGATCATCTTTTGCCAATATACTCTTTGACTCAGTGGATGCCTTCAGCTCCGGTGGAGTTACATCCTTGAATTCATCAATGGATCGAACAGGCCAACTGTCACTCAGCAGCCAACTCGGTCCAGTTAGCCAATCGGGCATTGATAGCAACGTGGATGGTAGCGCGCCTCGCGAACAAACATCTGCTGGATTACTCTCACCGCGTACATGAAACCAACTACTGCTAGGAACTGTGTCTAGAATCTTGCTTACCCGTGTAGCAACAAACATTTTAAGTTTATAACTAGGTGTGTTTAACCATGCTAGTACAACGGAAGAGTCTGTAAACAACAAGGTTTCGTTGATATCCACATTACGGTCAGCCAATATGGCAGTGACATATTTGACTAACTTAGCCAGCAGATGGGCTGCCAGAAGCTCAAGACGAGGTAGGTACTGAAAGAGTTTTTAAAGGTGCTACTTTTGATTTTGCTATCAACAGACTGACTTTATGTATATTGTCTTTGTTGGCGCTATCTATATACACGACGGCTGCGTATCCAAGAGTAGATGCAGCGCAGAATCCTAGAATTCGACAATAGGTATTTTCGTGACTCATAACATGCCGGTCATGTTTAAGATCTGAGAGCATTGGCAGCTCTCGCACATATGCCAGCCACTCTGCTTCGAGCTGTTTCGGCAAATGCTGGTCCCAGTCTAGCTGCTGTGCCCATAGCTTCTGCATAAAACATTTTGCATAGAATACACACGTTGCTACGAATCCCAGCGGGTCGAACAGACGTCCAATCTGTGAGAGAACAATTCGTTTTGTTACCTCCGTCTCACATGGTGCGGTTCGAAACGTGAAGTAATCCTGTGCTGGTTGCCACTGGAGACCCAAGACTTTAAGCGACAAATTTGGATCCTTGTCGAACTCAATTGGCGTCTCTCGGTGGTCTTCTGGAACTGCACTCAAAATTTCAGGACAGTTGCTTGACCATTTACGCAGTAAAAACCCAGCACTATCGAGTAAGGCACGGAGATCCGCCTGGATACTCAACGCGTCTTCGACCTTGGGCTCGGACCACAATAAATCGTCCATGAAGAATCCCGACTTAAGTACCCTTGCGGCAGCTGGATACCTTACTGCTTCTGAATCTGCGAGGGTGTGTAGTACCTTAATGGCTAGATACGGACTGCTAGCAACGCCGTACGTAACTGTGTTGAGCTCGTAAACGCGAATCGGTTTATCTGAGTCTCGCCACAGGATATGCTGAAACGGTCGCTGCTCTTTATCTATAAGGATCTGCCTATACATTTTACAGATGTCTGCCGATAAGCAAATACCGTGCAAGCGAAAATTGATTAGTATTTGATTAATGTCTGCTTGCAGTTTCGGCCCTGGAAGAACAACATCATTCAAGGACTTTTGATTGGATGTCTTGCAGGACGCATCATACACTGTCCTTAGTTTTGTCGTTGTACTAGATGGTTTAAAGATACAGAAGTGCGGAATCAAATACTTGGAATCCACTTCGTGTATATCTCCTAAACACGTCATGTGGCCTAGTGATTCGTACTCGTACATGAACTTATGATATTCGACCTTCAACGATGGGTCGCCCTCGAGCCTCTTCTCAAGGTTTATCAGTCTGCGTACTGCCATCTGTCAGGAATCACCTAGACTATGATCTGGCCGCATGGGATATTTGACAATAAACCTACCAGTCTCATCGCGTCTATTATCTTTGGCAAACTGTTGCTCCACTAATATATCGTCCGGTTTCTTTGGCCTCTCAGACGGTATATTTTCGATTTCCCAAAAAGAGCTAATAATCTGGTCAATGGTTACCGTCCCCGTGAACCCACAAAAAGCAGTGTCGCTGTTATTGTTGCCATTTCCGGATACGGCTGCATTTGAACAACCGTATTGGTTGGTCAACGCTACCTGGCCAGCAATGATGTATCCAAAGATAGATTTCATTGCCACCGGTAGACCACCCTGTTCAGGCACGATATTTTCACCACTGTAAATATACGGGAACAGATCACCAGCTATTAATAAATCAACTGGTGCAGGCTTGTAGAACGTAAAATCCCCTAACTCGAGGTCCTGAAACTCATCTACAACGTTCATCGACACACAACTCGTCGGAAGATCACCGGCGATATCCGAAACAATCACTGCATCCGTAGTAGGAACCGGCGCACTGCTTTGTCGTGGCTTCACCGAACAAGTAGTCAGGCCGAAATTTCTGACTCGATTTCCACCTAACCCAACTGGTTCAAAATCGCACCTACAACGTGTGAGGCCTAATTTCTTTGCACAAGATTGTGTAATATAACTAGACATGGCACCACTATCGATCAACGCACGAACGGTATGGTAATTTCCCCATGCATCAGCAACGTGGATGATAGCTGTGCCGAGCAACACTGTTTGCTTAGTTGAACATGTAAGAGCTACCACGTTCTCATTGGACTTCGTCGAATCTAGATGGAGTATCACGTGATGTCTTTTTTTGCAGACCTTACAAGTATATTTGGACGTACAATCCTTTACTGTGTGATTGTCACGCAAACAATTTTCACACAAGTTGAGCTCTTTGACTTTAGCAGAGCGTAACTCAGGTGTGAGATCATTGTATTCAGTACATCGATAAATCGAATGTGGTTTCTGGCAAAACAAACACGCCTGAGACTGTTTTGTATCGCCTTTGTTCATCGTCACTCCGGTAGCCAACGCAGGCCCTGGTTTAGGCTGTGCTAATACTGTCGGTCTAACGGACACATATTTACACTCTGACATCTCTAGTACACGCGCCTGTCTCTCAACGAATGTGAGTAGATCCGTAATTGTAGGTATTTCACCCGGCGGCGTACCCTGTTCAAATGCACGCCTAGTACCGGGGTCAAGGTTACGTAACGATATATAAAATAATATAAAACCCGATAAGTCTTTTATATCTAATAAGTTTAATGCATTAATGTTTTCTTGATACGTTGTAAGAAAATTATTTAAATTAGAAGCGGTCTCAATATTAAAAGATTTGAAAGAAAATAATTTGTCTAAGTGCGCAGTAGCAAGCGCGCGCTTGTTGTCATACCGATTTACAAGCGTTTTCCATACGATCGCGTAGTTATCGGCTGCCACTGGTATCGACTTCACAATTGCTAAAGCAGGTCCGCTTACTGACGACAATATGTAAATAATAATATTTTTCAATGTTAGTAATACCAGAATTATCGTGAACTAAACTTTTAAAAGTATCTCGCAATTACTTTCCGTATTGTTATTATTGATTTTTTCTGTTACCGATGGCAAAGTATCTGCGACGCTAACTATCGTATAATATAGCTCGTCAAATGACTCGATTTCACTGTATGACGGAACAAACTTCGGCTTATATTTTTTAGATAAGTTATTTATTTCCATAACGCATCGTTTGAATTCCGATCGAATCTTGTCTAAGTCCTTAGACCTAGCTAAAAACTCTGAACGTATAGCGGGATTGGTCGTGACCGATCTTGACAAGTCATATACCCGCTGAGCACGACCAAAACACATTTCCTTTGACATCGTCAGTGGTTGTAATAATTCGTCGAGTTTATCTTCCATGTTTGCAACCTGGTAATATGTTTTACCGGTAAAATAACAGAATATATTAATATGTTCACTTCGTTATGCAAGTACAAAATTAAATGTAGGTACGTTTAAGCTGTAACAGCTCAGTGGGCGAGCGCTTGCCTTGGAAACAAGGTGCGCAGGTTCGAACCCCGGCTCGCACCTCTGATTTATTTAATTAATCATGTGCGAATCGTCTTTGTGCGATTGTTACTAGCTTTCGGTGAAGGAAAACATCGTGATGAAACCTGCATGTCTGAGAAAGCCTAACTAGCATTCGAAAGACGTGTGAAGTCCGCCAACCCGCACTTGGCCAGCGTGGTGGACTATGGCCTAAGCCCCTTCAACTTGAGGGGAGGCCCGTGCCCAGCAGTGGGACATAAACAAGGGCTGGTATTATTATTTATTATTATTATTATTAGGTTTAACGGACTCGCCTGCTACACGGGGCGGCTTCGCCCGACGCGGCCAACGGTCACCGTCACCAACCGGCGCGGCGGCACAATACCTTATATACCTACTATAAAATGGCGAGCATGCACAGTCGCACCAAAAACAAAAGCTGTCCTAATCCCGACGCTTGGCAGTCGTCTTGGGGATCGCAGTATTTTACGCCGAGATGGATGTTAAAAAACAGAAGACGCTGCTGCCCGCCTTCTGGCGTCTCCCTTGATCGCCTTTTACGAAACCCAGGGACGAGACGGGGAGGTGCTATTCTTACCCGACACCCCACGGGGTAAATAACGATTACACGTAAAATCGTAATAACACGCAGTAAGCACGTAATTACACTGGACAATTAAGTATGTTGTGTATATAAATTAAATGCTTAAGATAAACAACTAAATACAGTATGGTTATCCAATTGTGTTTATGTTGTTATAATTATAAAGAATACATAAGTATATAGAAATATGTAATAGGAACCTAATGCCGTGTAATTGTGTTCACAAGTAGGTACCTACGTACATAGGCTGTCTATGTTAAACAATTATGTTATATGCATGAAATATTGTTTGCACTGGTTATACAACTGGGTTTCTCCAGATTATCCGGCTCGAAGGACCAAAATGTATCGACTGATAGCTCAGTTGGATACGAGTAGTAAAACGAATCTAATAAAATTCCCCAAAAACTTCTGACCCTTACTTACCCGCCTCCTCGACCAGCTCTGCGCCAAGGTGCGGAATGCTTGATCGGTCTCGCCGTGGTGGTTCTCGATTGGGTAAGTTCGGGAGCTCAAAGAACGAATAGTCCAAACACTTTTCACACGTATTTCACAGGGTTTTATTGTTTTTCACGGAGCGCGTACCGTTTGCGTTCGGAGATTTTTAAAAGAAGTGCGGAGCTAGCGCCGCTCCGCGTCGCGGTGGCCGAAGTTGGAAATTCTCCGGTCCATAGGCGTGCGTAATTGGTCGCTCGGTGATTTGGCGGGAGATTTCAGGGTCAAAATCCTACACCACCCTTAACTTTACCACGGCAAACTCGTCGAACCCGATTTCGCAGTAAGTCAAAGTGAAGCTGTGGGTGAATGATACCTATCTTATTATAGCTAGTTGTACATAGATAATTACTTTGTTTTAGGTCGCCCACTGGCTCCGTTAGATGAAGCTCGTAGGATTGTGCCCCAAGTTGAGATGCAGAGAGCTACAGCTGATGCGGCTAATGCTCGTGCTCTCGATCTGATAGCATAGAACCTTGGCCGGCTTGCTGATGTAGCCGAAAGATATGTAATGCTTATTGAACCCCAGTCACTATTGAACAATTTATATGTATATATTATTTATTATTATTCCATTTATTTTATTTACAACAACATAATCTATAGTTTTTTAAATATAATATAAAAAAATACAAATAAAAATATAAAAAACGACTTCGAACCAGCTGCGGGAGGTCCTAGCAAACGGTGGTTAAGCTCCTCTTAACTTCCTCACAATGCGTGCCGTCTCCAGGAGCATGTTTGCATTCTCTATCTTTCTCCGCCTTCACGAGGTTCTCGTCATGTGGGACAGTGTCGTCGCAATCATTGCACGACGCTCTGTGTGATCTATCAGCACAATATCAGGCTTATAAGCGACAATAGTCCTGTCTGTGATGATGAATTATTGTTATTATCTTGATGACCAAAGCCTCTGTATAAGATTATTTCTTAGTTCCTCAGCAGCAGGGGCGTAGCTACCGCCGTATCAGCCGTATCAATGATACAGGGCCCCGGGCTACAGGGACCCCGAACGTGTGTAAGCAAAAATTCGTAAAACGTTATCCATAATCTCACTTAAAAACACTTAGGCTGTACTTCCCGGAAAAAAATCATATCTATTTGTAAAATAGGGGTTGAAAGTTTGTTTCGTAATTTATACTAATATTATATTGATTGAAGAATAGAGGAAGGTATTTTCGCTTTAGATTATAATCTAAACATATAAGAAAGTTCTAGGTGAACTTAGAGATATTTTGAGATATGAGGGTCTTAAGTAAGTCTAATAGGACCCATAAATTAAAAATCTTGAGTGAGGTGTCGTTTAGAAAGAAATCGAAAAAAGTATTCGTTTTAAAGAAAAAACAGTATGGGATTGTATATCATAGAAAATATATGTATAATAATATCTGACACAAAACCAAAATGACCCTCGTTATAAATAATATATATTTCTTCGGTCGGTCGGAAATAATATTTCTTTAAATTTTTATATTTATTCCTACTAGCAATGATAATGATCCAGGTGCGAGCGTAGCTTTAAGCGCAAACGAAGTCCTGAGGAAACTGCTAGTAAATATATAGTTGTTTTAATTCAATGCGAGCGTTTCTGTTTCTTTTGTGAAAAATCTTTACATTACGGGCCCCCTACCAGTATTTTGATACAGGGCCCCCACTAAGGTAAGCTACGCCACTGCTCACCAGCAGCTAAATTTATATTTCTTATTGTATCTGGTTGTCTCTGTCATACCTGTAACAAGAAGTTACATAAAACCAATCCTTATAGGTACATTTTTTCATCATAGTTTCGACCATCAGCGGATTTTACCTAAAGTAGAAAGGTCTATTACCTGCATGTTGGCTTCATATTGATTTTCCTGTGGTGTTAGTGGTGGCACAGGCAGCCTAGCCCCGTTGGCAATGTTGTGCAATACCACACAGGCGTTGGTTATGAAACCAGCTGTTATGGGATGGTAATGCAATTTGCGAGCAACCAACAGACATCGCCAGCGAGACTTGAGCACCCAAATACATCGCTCCACTGTATTGCGAGCCCTATAATGCAACTCAGTGTACTGCTTAGGGGTGTTGGGCTCAGTCCCCACCACAGGTGTGATCATGGTGGGTCGTAAGGGGTACCTGAAACAGTCTCTGATAAAATACTCAAAATAAAACTAATAAATATAGTCCTGACTTATTTTAGCGAAATACACTGACCTAAGAACCATACTGTTTTATTTTCAGATCGCTGAAGTTGTTCCAGATGAGCCTTGAGTGGATGATTGCTCCACACAGATGAGTCATGGTTTGCCCCACCATGACTGGCATCAACACTTAAAATCGGTGTCGCATACCTGGAAAAGTGTTCATTAATGTTACATTTCTAATTATATTTTCATTTAAATCCTAAAATATTTTGTCTTATTTTATTACATGTAGAAGTATTTAGCCTAATTCTTAATTAATTAATGGCATTTAACTTCATAAGGTTTATTATTATACAATGCTCTTTATTGTAGACTGAAAAAATACATGGAATACATAGATTAACTGAAATAAATTACAAATGGTGCGACAACGTTTTTTTTAGAACCATTAAACAGTTTAACGCTATAATTTATCCTCAAATTCTTATGTATTCATAATATGTAACAAATTGTACTGAAAAATATTCGGGATGATCATACATTTTTCGGTCTATTGTTTTTAACCGGCTTCAAATCGAAGGTTCTGTATTCGACGCGTATGTATGTAATATTAATAAAAGTGCGTAATATTCACGTAAGTTAGTCTATGTGGGCTTCTAAACAAATCTACCAAAGTACATATATACACTCATGAGATTTGGTAGATTTGTTTAGAAGCCAAAAACAACAATATGACAAACCTAAATAGGTTTGTCCATCGTATTCCCAGAACTTATAAATCCGATTATAGTAATTCTTTTTGCAATAGTTTTAGTATCTTTTAACCTTGGGAAGAGTACAAGTTTCATCAAAATCGGTTCAGTAATTTTAAAGATATGAACTGTTAATGTTTCCAGTAAGTGCTATGCTAGAGTACTAGCATAGCCGTCTGAATTGCGTGATAACGTTAACGCAAGTTATAATTACTTACTTATTAAATCTCTTTTGTCCGGCAATAACACCAGCTAGAACGCCCTTCACATTGGAACACAGTAATACTAAAAGCAAAGTTTACACACTGCTGCTTGGCGGAAAGGAGATTTTTAGTAGTCTATGGGGTTTTTGTAGGTACTTACCAATAATAGATATTTATTTATAAAAAAAGGTACTTACTATTTGGACATTGTGGGAGTGATATCTCTTATGATAACTTCTGGTAAAATCTGAAAGGGTAAAATTCATTTCATAATGCGGCGATAAAGCTGTATATGGAATTGAACTAATTTATTAACATTACAAGGAAAACGATCCTGTGTCAGTGGTATCGCTGCGTGGACAAAGAAAAGGAACAAACCAGGATTTCTCTGCCACACAACACTGCAGCACCTTGTTCATAGAGCACTGGCAACCTTGCTCACCACATAAATACAATGCAACTTAAAAGTGGCCTTATTTGGCTATGATCCTGTATGGTGGGAGTACTTCCCAGTCAGGCTGCTCCAAAAGCAGGAGCAAAGACGTACTCAACAATTCCAAGTGTGTCTCTCTGTGATGTGCTGTTGTGTAGAGCGATCCGTGTCAAGTATTTGGGGCACTGGGTCACTGAAGATTTAAATTATAATGTTGATATAGATAGGGAACGTAGGTCACTGGCTGTCCGTTGTAACATGTTGGCTCGCAGGTTTGCACGATGTACGACATCGGTGAAAATAACGTTGTTTAAAGCATACTGCCAGTCTTTATACACGTGCAGCCTGTGGGTTAAATATACCCAACGCGCATACAGTGACTTGCGTGTGCAATATAATAATGCACTCAGAGTACTGTTGGGTCTGCCGTGGCGCTGTAGTGCCTCAGGAATGTTTGCCGAGACCCGGATTGATGGTTTTGCAGCCATCATGAGGAAGAGGTCCGCATCTCTACTTACACGTGTCCGCGGCAGTACCAACTCTATTCTGAGAATGTTCGCAGAACGGTGGGAGTCCCCGATGCTACAAAGGTGGATGCGGCTCCACACATTAGGTTAAATATCTTAAGTTTTAATTTTTTACTCTATGGACTTTGAATTAAAATAAATATTATTATTATTATTATAGCATCCCTCAAATCGATATAGTTTTCAGCCCTGAGTTTTTTTGATTTGTGCGGATAATTATCAATCACTCCGTTTCAATTTTAGCGTACATATCTACTAAAAATTGACTGAAAAGGGCACGATAACGGTGAAGATGCGTATATTCATCTTTCCTTAACTGTATCATATAACTATAAAATTGCAAGGATGTAGTTTTTTATTAAAATTTGGTGCACCGGTTTCAGGGTCTACGTTGTTTGTACACGGTAAAATTGTAACCGTCTGAAGACGGTTACTATTTTTATTTTACAATACTCCAATATTTTCTGCCGTGGTGAACCACGGCAGAAAATATTGGAGTATTGTAAGGAGTCATAATCACGATGTGTCTCAGATATTCTTTGAAGGTATGGTAAGGTATGCTTTCAGATATGTTGAGTGCGCAAAACAATATCTCTTCTGTCACATTCTTGGTCAATCAAAAGAACGGCTACTTCATTTGTTATAGGGGCATTATAACGACTAGAATGTGATGTGGAGGGTATTTTATCCGCAGCGATAATGAATTTGTAGCACTGTTCGTTTTCAGCTACCGACTCTAAGGCGACATTAAATGAATTGACAAAGGAATTATTTTGTGAAGCATGGCCTGCAGCTCGCTAAATCAGAATTTAAATTGCGGTTGTGCTGAGCCCTGCATAACCATTCACAAATGTCGGGAACGTTCCGTTTCGGATCGGAAAGTCAGATGACATGTCGAATTATGATCCGACGGATTGTCAAACGCTATTCACAGTTCCTATCGGAAAGGGAACATTATAAAATGGTAGAAAAAGAGATTATAGTGGTAGAAAATTTTAAAGTGGTTAAATAAATGTTTAATATTGAAATTTTAATGTATTTTGTATCATATCATTTAGGCAATAACATAATTTATAAATTGTGGCTTATTTAGTCATTTATAGGAATGTGTTTTATTGACATAACATTTTTGCGAATTTTCTTCTAAACTTGCGTTGTAAACTCTTAGACATTTTTTCCTTTAGTGCGGTGTACACACCTTGGAGGAAGGAATGTACACACCGGGCAACCGGACGGGATTTGTAGGTTTTTTATGGATGTTTCGGCGAAAGCTAACCATTGATTACTGCTTTTATATGTATAGATTACTAAACAAACCCAGCTAATGTGTTCCTTTGCCTCTATTGATTTTCAGTATATATATTAATGTACTCTGTGGATCCTATTTGGATGTTTAGTGAATGAGTAGTTTGTTGGCGTAGTGTGAATGCACCATAATAAAATTCTCAATTTAATTTTACTAGTTACGCGAGTCGCGAATATTCTTTATATAAGTGAGTGTCTATAATTATTGTTGTTGTAGTCTTTTTTAAATTGTAGTTGTATAAAAACATAATATTCTTGTGAAATATTAATCTTCCCGACAGCAAAAGGCTCGCGGAATAGTTTCCATGAATTATCGTCTTGTTATCGAATCGAACTGTCAAAACTTTTCGATTTCGGATTTCTGAATAGCGTTTGAAGGACAGCCTCGGAAACTTTTCTATCAGTTTCGGATACGGGACTTTCCGACGGTTCTGAATACCCCTGCTGATATTGGCTTGTGTCTGATAATCAGATACAAAATATACCTATCTGTAAAAATTTAGGACTGCTTTTAGTCGGAAGTAAAGAACAGATCAAACGATAAACTTGACCTTGGACCTTGAATGTAGACATAAATCCACCTTCAGTAACCGCTAAAGCGCTATTGTAGGATCGCCTTCGCCGGAACTCACATATTCTTCATCTTCTCTATAATATTCTCTTTAATCCCATTACCACCCCCACCATTTCTAAAAGCTTGTTTTAAATTCCTTCATGAGACGCATTCACGGGATCCTTGGAACCTGGAGGAAACCTTAAACCTTGAACTAGTTAATTCAACAAATTTTCATGGTAAATCATCATACACACATCAAAAGTGTCTAGGGATCAACATATATTTTTGCAATAACTTTTCTCCTGATTGATATTAATTAAAATTTTCTTTAAGGATTCATCAAATAAAGTGTTTTCGTTTGTCACAGTAACGATAAACCAAGTCACCTTTGCATTAATAAAGAAATTTGCCATTTTCCTAATAAAGGGATTTTTGACATTTGAACCACTAACACAAAAGTTCGAAAAAAAGACTGAAATAACAGTTTTCTTTAAAATTTTATTGGGTAACTTAAACAATTAATAATCCGTGTTTCTACCGCGAACACTAACAACACAAGAACATCGGTTTGGCATACTCAAAATGAGTTCATCCAAATCACGCTGTGGAATGGACGCCCATGTTCGTTGCAACAACAAAAAAAGGTCTTCTTGCGACTGGATACCCTCCATATTCGGCAGAGCTCTTCTCTGTAGCATATCCCATGCATGCTCAATCGGGTTCAAGTCTGGCGACTGAGCAGGCCAGGGCAGGACATTGATGTTAGCTGCGGCGAGAGTCTGTCTTACAACTCTTGCGGTGTGCGGTCGTGCATTATCATGCATTAACTGAAATAAGGGACCGATTTGCACTTGTAGAGGAACGATGACGTCTGATACAATCGTCTCAGCATAAATTTGAGCGTTGAGGTTGCCTCTGATCCAAATCAACTCAGTTCTTCCGCCGATCCAAATACCCGCCCATACCATGATGGTTCCACCACTATAAGGATGGACTTCCTGGCAGGATTTTAATCGCTGTTGGCGTCCAGGGGTTCTCCAGTGTCGTATACGTCTTGTATCCGGTCTCATACCAAAACGAGACTCATCAGAAAAGCACACGAAACGCCATTGTTCTTCTGCCCAATTTCTGTGTTCAAGAGCCCATTGATATCGAATCCTACGATTGTGCATTGCTATAGGTGGTACCCGTAGCGGTCTTCGGGAATGAAGGTTCACTTCATGCAAGCGGTTTCTGACTGTTTGGTCGCTAATTAAGTTCCCTGAAGAGTGATGAAGCCTCACGGCTAACATCATGGCAGTTATTGTTGGAGCTCTTCGAGTTAAGATTTGAATATATCGGTCTTGTCTCCGTGTGGTGCAGCGATACCGTCCTCCATGGCGCTCAGCCACGGTACCAGTGCTTCGGTAACGTGTCCAAAGTCGACTGATAACACTCTGACTTGTATTCAGAGCTAAAGCCACAGTACGTTGCCGGGAACCAGCTTCTATCATTCCCACGGCTCTGAGCATTTCTTCCCTGCTTAAATGACGTCGCCGCTCCATAATAACGTTGGTTTTAATCAGTAGTAGGGAAACAGTAGCACTAATAATGTCTTCAATGCGTTGTATGTTTTTATAGGGAAAATATTGACAGCTGATTTTCATCTTTTACTCGAATTTGATTCACAGTTCCTGATTCAAATTATGAAATGCACCAAAAAGGATCCATATAAATTTATAAAATCATAAATTTATTACAAAGCCACATCTCAATCTCAAGAAATCCGCTTAAAAATGCTTGATCCCTAGACACTTTTGATGTGTGTATATCCGCCAGTCGGTGTCTATATGATTTTGAAATGGTAGTTGGGCAGTCCTGCATGGACTCGATTCGATCCCAATGCCATTAAGTAGTCTCACCAGCGCCGTGTGAAGCAATCGATCGGCTTGCGCTGGTGTGCGTATCACCAGTCTTGCGTGGAGCTGAGTAAGTCCATATATGTACATATTGATATTTCGATGTGGTTTCGATTCGTTGTCTAATAAATTAGAATAGAATGGAATACTAGATGTTTACAATATAAACTTAGATCTAAAACCAGACCACCAAATGAAGTGTACAGTTTTCCTAACAGCAATTATATTGATGATACATTTGTTTTTAATAAAATGTAAATAAAATAAAAATAAAACAAGTTCTAAACTATAGTTTGTACAAATTGTTGATGTTCAATTGATTGTATTAGAATGGACTTTCGTGCTGCTGACCACATGGTCACATACCACCATGGACCACATGGTGTCGAGTACATACTCGACACCGATTGTTAGGGTTCTACCTGGGTCGTGTGCGGGGACGCACACGTCGTCAGGATGGTCGATTGTTAGGGTTTGCAATTTTGTAGAGATTTATCGCTACTTATTCTTTATTTTAATTGTTTAATATTTTAATATACTGGTAACTACTTTTCGAGTACTGACAGAAGCGGAAGTTAGTCATAGACTCTGCAATTGATTCGTAGCGCCGCCGCCGGCCAATCACGGGGCCGCATTAAAGAGAACTGATGCCGGCTGTGATTGGTCGTGGCGAGTCGTGTGGGGGTTTCGTTTTCGGGTAGGGATTTTTCTGATAAAAGCATGGTCGGTGGTATTGTGAGGGAATTCGAGTGTCAACCACGAGACTGTTTAGAGTTGGAAGTAACTGTTTATTGTGAATTTAATTTATCTAATTTATATTAGTCGCGTATATTCAGTGTATTAGTATGGAAACAAAGTGCGTTTTAATAAAAGCGATTTATATTCTGTGACATCGCCTATTCTTCTCCTCGGAGCCTGGTCATCCTTATATAAAGCAGATCCCAAAGAAAAGTAAGTACTAAAAAAGTAGCCACAACTGAAACTGCCAATAAACACAAATTAAAAACAGCCATTTCTCATATTATTGGCCTTAAAGGAATAATTAGAATGATGAAGGCTAGAAATGACCTAAGAAATATATACAATATTTCTTTGAGACAGAAATATTGTATGCAAGAAAAAACGAGTGCATAACAAAAAACAAAGAAATAGTACAAAAGAGATACTTAAATAAACCAATTTACAAGCTTTATACACAATATAAGACCGAAGGAGGTAAAATATCTTTGCAAACGTTTTATCGGTTCCGACCGTTTTCGGTTGTGAAACCAAAGCTTCAAGACAGAAATACATGTGCATGCATAAAGCATTGCAATTTATCTTTCAAGGCTGTAACCTTAAAGAAGCTAGGTTTGCTCCAAACATGTGACATAGATGAACTTATGAAAGAAGTAACTTGTAGCAAATGTTTTAAATGTATGTATTCTGAGTGTTCTGAATGCAAAAATAAGATAAGTAGCTATTGATCTGACAATAAATGAAAATAATCCCGTACAGTGGCTTCAATGGAAAATGGGAATGCATAGTCGCATACCTATACTAAAATTGGCAAGGAGAAAACTGAAGAAAAACAGACAACGAAATATTCAAAGCAAGTAGTGAAAGGAACAGTGAGTACATTAATTGAGGAATTTCAGGATGATGTACAAAAATTTAAAAATCATTACTTTAATGTTTCGCATCAGTACTTTGCATGGAAAAAATGTATTGGTAATCTTGATAAGGACGAAGCTGCATATTAGGTCTTTACCTATGAAATTGCCGTTTTTTTATGAAATATGTTAACGTTAATATTTTTCTCTATATTTTTTATATCTATTAATCACTATCCTATTCCGATCTCTGATTACTTATCATCACAGAAAAAGAAAAAGAGAAAGGAAGGAGAAGAGAAAGGAAGTAACAAAAACTGGTTATTAAATAATTAAAACATCATTGTGATTATTATTCCATTTATTAATTTTTAACTGATTTTTTTTACATTTTTAAATATAAATATAAAAAACAACTACATTTAAAAATATAAAAAACCGCTTCCAACCGGATGCGGGAACAGGGTCCTAGCAGACGGTGGTTAAGGCTCCAGAGAGAGGAACTTCCTCACAATGCGTGCCGTCTCCAGGAGCACTGCCTTCTGCATCTGGCCCTTGATCCAGCCGTCTAACGTGAGCCTCTTGAGGTGTTTATCGAGGCTCTTGGCCATTAGGCCATGGGCGGATACGACTATAGGTACAATGATTGCCTTATCAATGTCCCACAGGTCGACAACCTCGTGCGCGAGATAAAGATATTTGCATTCTTTATCTTTCTCCGCCTTCACGAGGTTCTCGTCATGGGGGACAGTGACGTCTACAATCATTGCACGACGCTCGGTGCGATCTATCAGCACAATGTCAGGTCATCACAGACAGGACTATTGTCAGGCGACAATAGTCCTGTCTGTGATGATAGATCGGTCCCAGTATAAGGTGATATGGCCATCCTCCAGAACTGGTTCTGGTACATACCTGTAGTACGGTACCTCTGACGTCACAAGGCGGTATTTATTATTATTATAATTTAAAAAAAATGTATATAAGTATTAGTATCAGTTGTCTGGTTTCCATAGTACAGGCTCTGCCTAGTTTGGGATCAGATGACCCTGTGTGGATTGTCCCAAGATATTATTATTATTATTATTCCGGGATTTTAGAGAAGGTATTATCCACTCTATATTACTTAGATATTAATTACCCCGTGGTGTCCGGGTAAGAATAGCATACACCCATCTCTTCCTGTTGGGTGTCCGTAAAGGGCGACTAAGGGAAAACAAGAAGACGGTCAGCAGCTTCTTTTTATTGGATTACCTACCACCTATACTGCGATTCCCAAGCCGCCTGCCAAGCGTGGGGTTTATGGCAACCTCTCCTTTCTAAGGTGGAGGCCTTTTTTCAGCAGTGGAAGTTTCGGCTGCTAATGATTACTTAGCTCCTCGAAGTTTAGGTAAATATACTCTACTTATTCTGATCTCTGGATCACCCATGCTTTCGATGCATCTTTGCTAACGTGGCAGTTTATTGATACCCTTCTTGAAGAAGTCAGCTGGACGAAGCAGCAAATTCTTCAAAGGCATTTTGTAATGCCTTTCGGGTATTGATTTTTTTCCTACTGTCAATTTCCTCTTTTCATTTATGGCTACCTACCAGAAGGAATACCAGAGGCCGCGTGCAAAGCACTGATAAGTTTCCGGATCCATCATGGCTAGATCTACTATATAAAATCTACGTAACCTTGCACTGTATTGCCGTCATATTCGTTCAGTTGACGAATCGACATTTCGTCTGTGACTAAATTGCATAGAATTTTCTTGTCAGATGACTTTACTTTAAGATCAAGCACTTTACAAGCCTCTGCAGTGAAACCTGGTTTGGCAATATGACATTGATACCATCTTTGTATGGTGCTCGGGTGTGGCAGACATGTCTCACCTTTAGAATTACAATGTCGCAAGTACAAAAAATCGTGAAATTGACTTTTATACATTAAACTCTTTAAAAAGTGACAAACTATCGAATGCAAAATCGAATTGGGTGTAATAACCAATTTAATCCACTAGATGGAAGAAGTGTCAATGTCAAAATGAACAGTACTTGAAAGCAACAACGCCTGATTGGCCAGTTACGCGCAGGCAGCGGGTCGAGTTAGTTGCTTCACCGTGCTACAATACACCGCCGCTAAGGTAATTAGGCCATTTTTTCAAAGTAGTGACGCAGTTTATGTGTGAATGTGTGGATTGTAGATCCTTTTCCATCTATTTCTTCAACTCCTGCTGCTTTAGAGATTGATGAAGAAGTTCTATCTACTTCAACTCCTCCTGCTGCTTCAGATACTGCAAAACCTGCTTCATAGGTAAATGAAAATTTACTGAAAAGCAAAAACTGGCTAAACAAATATGATATACCAGTACAATATACTAAAAGTGAAGGTATGTTACCTAGCTATGTTTTAATATTGATTTCGGGAATTGTTCCAGAAAAAAATGGTTTTATGTACTTAAATAAAAGCATATTATTATCTCCTTATCAGATTTTAATGACGTGTCTGTAAATGAAGATTCAGTAAAAAAAATAGTAATTGAAAACAGTTTAAATAAACGGCAGGATACAATATTAAAAGGTAAGGTTATTTAAGGAGTTGCGCCAAATGGTCACTTCACAAAGTAAAGTTTATATAAAACGTGTTACAAAATACACCGTAAAAAAAAAAAAAAATTTTCACTGATGTGCAAACCCTATTTCAGTAAAATTAAAAAGTAAACTACGCAGAATGTACCTACATTTCTACCTAAACAAAAATTTTAAAAGACCTAACCTTACTAGGGTTGACAAAATTTTTGGCTTTGATAATTAATTATATTTTTACGGGGTCTTTTGTAACACGTTGTATACTTTTATATATATATATATATATTCTCAGTATATACTTTTAGACGTTCCATTAATAAATAAATAAAATAAAAATTAAAAGCCTTTTATTTCTTGCAATAAATTACAAAAATTGTGTTTACAAAAAGTGACTAATTGTTGGTTTACATCAAGTTGCAAGAGCCCCGTCTTCACAGGCCTCCTCCAAAGACACCCATTTATCGCGATCCTGAGCGACATGCAGCCAATTTGGGCCAGCAATGTTTTTAATGTCGTCGTCCCATCTTGTCACGGGTCGTCCTTTTCTTCGTTTCCCTAATGGGCCATTCCATGATGTTACGCTTTTAGTCCATCTCTGGTCTCTTAGACGTTCCATTATCGAACATTATTTTTATGAGGAATAACCGGAGTAGTCTGCTTGTGACCGGCCGACGACTGGTGCAACCAGGCCTTGGTAACTGAAATTTGGCAAACAAATTTTTTTATTGTTTTTTTTATCTTTAAGTTGCGAGAAAACTACAAAAGACAGAATCAAACATATTTAGTCATAGCCAGCAGACAACGCAAAGAAAAAAAAAAACAATAAAATAGACAAATACAGATTAAGCATAAAGCAAATTGAAAAATAAAATATTTGACAATATTCTAAAACCCTAAAAGCCATCATAACATCATATTTAAAATATCAAAACCTTCGAGCTAAAGGGAAATGTTGGACAGAAAACGATAAAGCTCTGACTATGTATAAAAAATCCCCAAAGTTGTAAAGATATCTGAGACAATTAGTACCTTGTCGAGTCCAAGGACTCTACAGACTACAGAGCATTTTAAGCAAAATGCCATAATGAATGATCTTAAAAGAAAGGCTCATGATTTGACTGATCAGAACCAAACATGCGTTGTTATGTTTGATGAGATGTCACTTAAAAAAGACTGGTGTATAATTCTGCCAAAGACATTGTCGAATGTTACCAAGATCTAGGCGAACATGGCCGTACTGGAGACTTAGCTGACAAAGCTTTAGTTTTACTATTACAAGGTATACATAAGAAATTTAAGCAGCCTCTTGTCCACTACTATGTTACAAAAACAATACCTATATAACAATTAGCAGTCATTGTTAAAATATAATACAAATAGTTACCAAATTTGAATTCAACGTGATTGCTACAGTATGTGTTCAAGGTCCAACTAACATTGGTGCTCTTAATTTACTCAAGTTTACGGGGCAACCATCAGACAGTAACTTCTATAAGGTTGATAATCTTTTTCTTCTTATTTCTTTTCGTATCGACAACAGATGCAATCATACCCTTCCCTCCCAATACTTTGCCACCCGTAATAAAGTGTATAAAATATTATCTACGAAAGTATTAAATAACGAAAATATATTGAAATCGGTGCCAGTCTGTGCTGATATTACTTAACGCTCCATATCGCCATCCTTAGCACCGACTTCATTTATGTTTTTTTGATCATTTTCTTTGAGGTCGGTTTTTATTTTTTTCTGGAAATATTAAAAAAGAACTTCATTCGTATGAACAAAGTTCGCACGAACTTGCGATGATCGCATTCTATTAGGACATCGCCTATTGAATTCGTATTGTAAATAGTCGTTGTTTCACCTGTGTGAACTTGGCACCCGACTTTGGAAAAACGATTTTTTTTATAGTTTTTTCAGAAGCTTACGATAGGTAGTGGATAGTAGTGAAACTATTTTCGTTTGTAGTAATTCCAAAAAAAAAAAAAAAATTTAAAAAAAATTGCTGTCCCCCGAAATTTGAAAATTCAAGTTTTTTCGGCTGTATCCTTTAGATAATCGTTAGTAGTGAATTGTAGTTCAATTTTTATCGTTAGTAGTAAAAAAGAAAAAAAATGAAAAAAACATTTTTAATTTGGAGTATTATTTTAACTTCATTGTCAGTGAATAATTCTGGTTTTAAAGGCTATACGATTACTACAAACGATGAAATCGATAGAGGAAGGTTCGTAGAGGTTTGTAGTGAACGAATTTTCGTTTGTAGTAACTGTAGTAAAAACATAGGTTGACCAGAAGTGATAAAATCAAAAAAATCTTGTTAGGTCGTCATTGTCAGTGAATAATTCTGGTTTAAAAGGATATACGATTACTACAAACGATGAAATCGATAGAGGAAGGTTCGTAGAGGTTTGTAGTGAACGAATTTTCGTTTGTAGTAACTGTAGTAAAAACATAGGTTGATCAGAAGTGATAAAATCAAAAACATCTTGTTTGGTCGTCATTGTCAGTGAATAATTCTGGTTTTAAATGATATACGATTACTACAAACGATGAAATCGATAGAGGAAGGTTCGTTGAGGTTTGTAGTGAACGAATTTTCGTTTGTAGTAACTGTAGTAAAAACATAGGTTCATCAGAAGTGATAAAATCAAAAACATCTTGTTTGGTCGTCATTGTCAGTGAATAATTCTGGTTTTAAAGGATATACGATTACTACAAACGATGAAATCGATAGAGGAAGGTTCGTAGAGGTTTGTAGTGAACGAATTTTCGTTTGTAGTAACTGTAGTAAAAACATAGGTTGATCAGAAGTGATAAAATCAAAAACATCTTGTTTGGTCGTCATTGTCAGTGAATAATTCTGGTTTTAAAGGATATACGATTACTACAAACGATGAAATCGATAGTGAACGAATTTTCGTTTGTAGTAACTGTAGTAAAAACATAGGTTGATCAGAAGTGATAAAATCAAAAACATCTTGTTTGGTCGTCATTGTCAGTGAATAATTCTGGTTTTAAAGGATATACGATTACTACAAACGATGAAATCGATAGAGGAAGGTTCGTTGAGGTTTGTAGTGAACGAATTTTCGTTTGTAGTAACTGTAGTAAAAACATAGGTTGATCAGAAGTGATAAAATCAAAAAAATCTTGTTAGGTCGTCATTGTCAGTGAATAATTCTGGTTTTAAAGGATATACGATTACTACAAACGATGAAATCGATAGAGGAAGGTTCGTTGAGGTTTGTAGTGAACGAATTTTCGTTTGTAGTAACTGTAGTAAAAATCTACATTGACTAGAACTTATAAAATCAAGAAAATCTTGTTCGGGCGTCAATCTCAGTGAATAACTCTGCTTTAAGAGGATGTACGATTACTACAAACGATGAAATTGACTGAGAAAGGTTCGTAGAGGTTTATAGTGAACGAATTTTCGTTTGTAGTAGCTGTAGTAAAAATCTACATTGATTAGAAGTGACAAAATCAAGAAAATCTTGTTCGGGCGTCATTCTCACTGAATAACTCTGGCTTTAAGAGGATATACGATTACTACAAACGATGAAATTGACTGAGAAAGGTTTGTAGAGGTTTGTAGTGAACGAATTTTCGTTTGTAGTAACTGTAGTAAAAAACTACATTGATTAGAAGTTATAAAATCAAGAAAATCTTGTTCGGGCGTCATTCTCACTGAATAACTCTGGTTTAACAGGATATACGATTACTGCAAACAATGAAATTGACTGAGATAGGTTCGTAGAGGTTTGTAGTGAACAAATTTTCGTTTGTAGTAACTGTAGTAAAAATCTACATAGACTAGAAGTTATAAAATCAAGAAAATCTTGTTCGGGCGTCAATCTCGCTGAATAACTCTGCTTTAAGAGGATGTACGATTACTACAAACGATGAAATTGACTGAGAAAGGTTCGTAGAGGTTTGTAGTGAACGAATTTTCGTTTGTAGTAACTGTAGTAAAAATCTACATTGACTAGAATTTATAAAATCAAGAAAATCTTGTTCGGGCGTCATTCTCACTGAATAACTCTGGTTTAACAGGATATACGATTACTACAAACGATGAAATTGACTGAGAAATGTTCGTAGAGGTTTGTAGTGAACGAATTTTCGTTTGTAGTAACTGTAGTAAAAATCTACATAGACTAGAAGTTATAAAATCTTGTTCGGGCGTCAATCTCACTGAATAACTCTGCTTTAAGAGGATGTACGGTTACTACAAACGATGAAATTGACTGAGAAAGGTTAGTAGAGGTTTGTAGTGAACGAATTTTCGTTTGTAGTAACTGTAGTAAAAATCTACATTGATTAGAAGTTACAAAATCAATAAAATCTTGTTTGGGCGTCAATCTCACTGAATAACTCTGTTTTAAGAGGATGTACGATTACTACAAACGATGAATTTGACTGAGAAAGGTTCGTAGAGGTTTGTAGTGAACGAATTTTCGTTTGTAGTAACTGTAGTAAAAACATAGGTTGATCAGAAGTGATAAAATCAAAAACATCTTGTTTGGTCGTCATTGTCAGTGAATAATTCTGGTTTTAAAGGATATACGATTACTACAAACGATGAAATCGATAGAGGAAGGTTCGTTGAGGTTTGTAGTGAACGAATTTTCGTTTGTAGTAACTGTAGTAAAAACATAGGTTGATCAGAAGTGATAAAATCAAAAAAATCTTGTTAGGTCGTCATTGTCAGTGAATAATTCTGGTTTTAAAGGATATACGATTACTACAAACGATGAAATCGATAGAGGAAGGTTCGTTGAGGTTTGTAGTGAACGAATTTTCGTTTGTAGTAACTGTAGTAAAAATCTACATTGACTAGAACTTATAAAATCAAGAAAATCTTGTTCGGGCGTCAATCTCACTGAATAACTCTGCTTTAAGAGGATGTACGATTACTACAAACGATGAAATTGACTGAGAAAGGTTCGTAGAGGTTTATAGTGAACGAATTTTCGTTTGTAGTAGCTGTAGTAAAAATCTACATTGATTAGAAGTGACAAAATCAAGAAAATCTTGTTCGGGCGTCATTCTCACTGAATAACTCTGGCTTTAAGAGGATATACGATTACTACAAACGATGAAATTGACTGAGAAAGGTTTGTAGAGGTTTGTAGTGAACGAATTTTCGTTTGTAGTAACTGTAGTAAAAAACTACATTGATTAGAAGTTATAAAATCAAGAAAATCTTGTTCGGGCGTCATTCTCACTGAATAACTCTGGTTTAACAGGATATACGATTACTGCAAACAATGAAATTGACTGAGATAGGTTCGTAGAGGTTTGTAGTGAACAAATTTTCGTTTGTAGTAACTGTAGTAAAAATCTACATAGACTAGAAGTTATAAAATCTTGTTCGGGCGTCAATCTCACTGAATAACTCTGGTTTAACAGGATATACGATTACTACAAACGATGAAATTGACTGAGAAATGTTCGTAGAGGTTTGTAGTGAACGAATTTTCGTTTGTAGTAACTGTAGTAAAAATCTACATAGACTAGAAGTTATAAAATCTTGTTCGGGCGTCAATCTCACTGAATAACTCTGCTTTAAGAGGATGTACGGTTACTACAAACGATGAAATTGACTGAGAAAGGTTAGTAGAGGTTTGTAGTGAACGAATTTTCGTTTGTAGTAACTGTAGTAAAAATCTACATTGATTAGAAGTTACAAAATCAATAAAATCTTGTTTGGGCGTCAATCTCACTGAATAACTCTGTTTTAAGAGGATGTACGATTACTACAAACGATGAATTTGACTGAGAAAGGTTCGTAGAGGTTTGTAGTGAACGAATTTTCGTTTGTAGTAACTGTAGTAAAAACATAGGTTGATCAGAAGTGATAAAATCAAAAACATCTTGTTTGGTCGTCATTGTCAGTGAATAATTCTGGTTTTAAAGGATATACGATTACTACAAACGATGAAATCGATAGAGGAAGGTTCGTTGAGGTTTGTAGTGAACGAATTTTCGTTTGTAGTAACTGTAGTAAAAACATAGGTTGATCAGAAGTGATAAAATCAAAAAAATCTTGTTAGGTCGTCATTGTCAGTGAATAATTCTGGTTTTAAAGGATATACGATTACTACAAACGATGAAATCGATAGAGGAAGGTTCGTTGAGGTTTGTAGTGAACGAATTTTCGTTTGTAGTAACTGTAGTAAAAATCTACATTGACTAGAACTTATAAAATCAAGAAAATCTTGTTCGGGCGTCAATCTCACTGAATAAATCTGCTTTAAGAGGATGTACGATTACTACAAACGATGAAATTGACTGAGAAAGGTTCGTAGAGGTTTATAGTGAACGAATTTTCGTTTGTAGTAACTGTAGTAAAAATCTACATTGACTAGAATTTATAAAATCAAGAAAATCTTGTTCGGGCGTCATTCTCACTGAATAACTCTGGTTTAACAGGATATACGATTACTACAAACGATGAAATTGACTGAGAAATGTTCGTAGAGGTTTGTAGTGAACGAATTTTCGTTTGTAGTAACTGTAGTAAAAATCTACATAGACTAGAAGTTATAAAATCTTGTTCGGGCGTCAATCTCACTGAATAACTCTGCTTTAAGAGGATGTACGGTTACTACAAACGATGAAATTGACTGAGAAAGGTTAGTAGAGGTTTGTAGTGAACGAATTTTCGTTTGTAGTAACTGTAGTAAAAATCTACATTGATTAGAAGTTACAAAATCAATAAAATCTTGTTTGGGCGTCAATCTCACTGAATAACTCTGTTTTAAGAGGATGTACGATTACTACAAACGATGAATTTGACTGAGAAAGGTTCGTAGAGGTTTGTAGTGAACGAATTTTCGTTTGTAGTAACTGTAGTAAAAACATAGGTTGATCAGAAGTGATAAAATCAAAAACATCTTGTTTGGTCGTCATTGTCAGTGAATAATTCTGGTTTTAAAGGATATACGATTACTACAAACGATGAAATCGATAGAGGAAGGTTCGTTGAGGTTTGTAGTGAACGAATTTTCGTTTGTAGTAACTGTAGTAAAAACATAGGTTGATCAGAAGTGATAAAATCAAAAAAATCTTGTTAGGTCGTCATTGTCAGTGAATAATTCTGGTTTTAAAGGATATACGATTACTACAAACGATGAAATCGATAGAGGAAGGTTCGTTGAGGTTTGTAGTGAACGAATTTTCGTTTGTAGTAACTGTAGTAAAAATCTACATTGACTAGAACTTATAAAATCAAGAAAATCTTGTTCGGGCGTCAATCTCACTGAATAACTCTGCTTTAAGAGGATGTACGATTACTACAAACGATGAAATTGACTGAGAAAGGTTCGTAGAGGTTTATAGTGAACGAATTTTCGTTTGTAGTAGCTGTAGTAAAAATCTACATTGATTAGAAGTGACAAAATCAAGAAAATCTTGTTCGGGCGTCATTCTCACTGAATAACTCTGGCTTTAAGAGGATATACGATTACTACAAACGATGAATTTGACTGAGAAAGGTTCGTAGAGGTTTGTAGTGAACGAATTTTCGTTTGTAGTAACTGTAGTAAAAACATAGGTTGATCAGAAGTGATAAAATCAAAAACATCTTGTTTGGTCGTCATTGTCAGTGAATAATTCTGGTTTTAAAGGATATACGATTACTACAAACGATGAAATCGATAGAGGAAGGTTCGTTGAGGTTTGTAGTGAACGAATTTTCGTTTGTAGTAACTGTAGTAAAAACATAGGTTGATCAGAAGTGATAAAATCAAAAAAATCTTGTTAGGTCGTCATTGTCAGTGAATAATTCTGGTTTTAAAGGATATACGATTACTACAAACGATGAAATCGATAGAGGAAGGTTCGTTGAGGTTTGTAGTGAACGAATTTTCGTTTGTAGTAACTGTAGTAAAAATCTACATTGACTAGAACTTATAAAATCAAGAAAATCTTGTTCGGGCGTCAATCTCACTGAATAACTCTGCTTTAAGAGGATGTACGATTACTACAAACGATGAAATTGACTGAGAAAGGTTCGTAGAGGTTTATAGTGAACGAATTTTCGTTTGTAGTAGCTGTAGTAAAAATCTACATTGATTAGAAGTGACAAAATCAAGAAAATCTTGTTCGGGCGTCATTCTCACTGAATAACTCTGGCTTTAAGAGGATATACGATTACTACAAACGATGAAATTGACTGAGAAAGGTTTGTAGAGGTTTGTAGTGAACGAATTTTCGTTTGTAGTAACTGTAGTAAAAAACTACATTGATTAGAAGTTATAAAATCAAGAAAATCTTGTTCGGGCGTCATTCTCACTGAATAACTCTGGTTTAACAGGATATACGATTACTGCAAACAATGAAATTGACTGAGATAGGTTCGTAGAGGTTTGTAGTGAACAAATTTTCGTTTGTAGTAACTGTAGTAAAAATCTACATAGACTAGAAGTTATAAAATCAAGAAAATCTTGTTCGGGCGTCAATCTCGCTGAATAACTCTGCTTTAAGAGGATGTACGATTACTACAAACGATGAAATTGACTGAGAAAGGTTCGTAGAGGTTTGTAGTGAACGAATTTTCGTTTGTAGTAACTGTAGTAAAAATCTACATTGACTAGAATTTATAAAATCAAGAAAATCTTGTTCGGGCGTCATTCTCACTGAATAACTCTGGTTTAACAGGATATACGATTACTACAAACGATGAAATTGACTGAGAAATGTTCGTAGAGGTTTGTAGTGAACGAATTTTCGTTTGTAGTAACTGTAGTAAAAATCTACATAGACTAGAAGTTATAAAATCTTGTTCGGGCGTCAATCTCACTGAATAACTCTGCTTTAAGAGGATGTACGGTTACTACAAACGATGAAATTGACTGAGAAAGGTTAGTAGAGGTTTGTAGTGAACGAATTTTCGTTTGTAGTAACTGTAGTAAAAATCTACATTGATTAGAAGTTACAAAATCAATAAAATCTTGTTTGGGCGTCAATCTCACTGAATAACTCTGTTTTAAGAGGATGTACGATTACTACAAACGATGAATTTGACTGAGAAAGGTTCGTAGAGGTTTGTAGTGAACGAATTTTCGTTTGTAGTAACTGTAGTAAAAACATAGGTTGATCAGAAGTGATAAAATCAAAAACATCTTGTTTGGTCGTCATTGTCAGTGAATAATTCTGGTTTTAAAGGATATACGATTACTACAAACGATGAAATCGATAGAGGAAGGTTCGTTGAGGTTTGTAGTGAACGAATTTTCGTTTGTAGTAACTGTAGTAAAAAACATAGGTTGATCAGAAGTGATAAAATCAAAAAAATCTTGTTAGGTCGTCATTGTCAGTGAATAATTCTGGTTTTAAAGGATATACGATTACTACAAACGATGAAATCGATAGAGGAAGGTTCGTTGAGGTTTGTAGTGAACGAATTTTCGTTTGTAGTAACTGTAGTAAAAATCTACATTGACTAGAACTTATAAAATCAAGAAAATCTTGTTCGGGCGTCAATCTCACTGAATAACTCTGCTTTAAGAGGATGTACGATTACTACAAACGATGAAATTGACTGAGAAAGGTTCGTAGAGGTTTATAGTGAACGAATTTTCGTTTGTAGTAGCTGTAGTAAAAATCTACATTGATTAGAAGTGACAAAATCAAGAAAATCTTGTTCGGGCGTCATTCTCACTGAATAACTCTGGCTTTAAGAGGATATACGATTACTACAAACGATGAAATTGACTGAGAAAGGTTTGTAGAGGTTTGTAGTGAACGAATTTTCGTTTGTAGTAACTGTAGTAAAAAACTACATTGATTAGAAGTTATAAAATCAAGAAAATCTTGTTCGGGCGTCATTCTCACTGAATAACTCTGGTTTAACAGGATATACGATTACTGCAAACAATGAAATTGACTGAGATAGGTTCGTAGAGGTTTGTAGTGAACAAATTTTCGTTTGTAGTAACTGTAGTAAAAATCTACATAGACTAGAAGTTATAAAATCAAGAAAATCTTGTTCGGGCGTCAATCTCGCTGAATAACTCTGCTTTAAGAGGATGTACGATTACTACAAACGATGAAATTGACTGAGAAAGGTTCGTAGAGGTTTGTAGTGAACGAATTTTCGTTTGTAGTAACTGTAGTAAAAATCTACATTGACTAGAATTTATAAAATCAAGAAAATCTTGTTCGGGCGTCATTCTCACTGAATAACTCTGGTTTAACAGGATATACGATTACTACAAACGATGAAATTGACTGAGAAATGTTCGTAGAGGTTTGTAGTGAACGAATTTTCGTTTGTAGTAACTGTAGTAAAAATCTACATAGACTAGAAGTTATAAAATCTTGTTCGGGCGTCAATCTCACTGAATAACTCTGCTTTAAGAGGATGTACGGTTACTACAAACGATGAAATTGACTGAGAAAGGTTAGTAGAGGTTTGTAGTGAACGAATTTTCGTTTGTAGTAACTGTAGTAAAAATCTACATTGATTAGAAGTTACAAAATCAATAAAATCTTGTTTGGGCGTCAATCTCACTGAATAACTCTGTTTTAAGAGGATGTACGATTACTACAAACGATGAATTTGACTGAGAAAGGTTCGTAGAGGTTTGTAGTGAACGAATTTTCGTTTGTAGTAACTGTAGTAAAAACATAGGTTGATCAGAAGTGATAAAATCAAAAACATCTTGTTTGGTCGTCATTGTCAGTGAATAATTCTGGTTTTAAAGGATATACGATTACTACAAACGATGAAATCGATAGAGGAAGGTTCGTTGAGGTTTGTAGTGAACGAATTTTCGTTTGTAGTAACTGTAGTAAAAACATAGGTTGATCAGAAGTGATAAAATCAAAAAAATCTTGTTAGGTCGTCATTGTCAGTGAATAATTCTGGTTTTAAAGGATATACGATTACTACAAACGATGAAATCGATAGAGGAAGGTTCGTTGAGGTTTGTAGTGAACGAATTTTCGTTTGTAGTAACTGTAGTAAAAATCTACATTGACTAGAACTTATAAAATCAAGAAAATCTTGTTCGGGCGTCAATCTCACTGAATAACTCTGCTTTAAGAGGATGTACGATTACTACAAACGATGAAATTGACTGAGAAAGGTTCGTAGAGGTTTATAGTGAACGAATTTTCGTTTGTAGTAGCTGTAGTAAAAATCTACATTGATTAGAAGTGACAAAATCAAGAAAATCTTGTTCGGGCGTCATTCTCACTGAATAACTCTGGCTTTAAGAGGATATACGATTACTACAAACGATGAAATTGACTGAGAAAGGTTTGTAGAGGTTTGTAGTGAACGAATTTTCGTTTGTAGTAACTGTAGTAAAAAACTACATTGATTAGAAGTTATAAAATCAAGAAAATCTTGTTCGGGCGTCATTCTCACTGAATAACTCTGGTTTAACAGGATATACGATTACTGCAAACAATGAAATTGACTGAGATAGGTTCGTAGAGGTTTGTAGTGAACAAATTTTCGTTTGTAGTAACTGTAGTAAAAATCTACATAGACTAGAAGTTATAAAATCTTGTTCGGGCGTCAATCTCACTGAATAACTCTGGTTTAACAGGATATACGATTACTACAAACGATGAAATTGACTGAGAAATGTTCGTAGAGGTTTGTAGTGAACGAATTTTCGTTTGTAGTAACTGTAGTAAAAATCTACATAGACTAGAAGTTATAAAATCTTGTTCGGGCGTCAATCTCACTGAATAACTCTGCTTTAAGAGGATGTACGGTTACTACAAACGATGAAATTGACTGAGAAAGGTTAGTAGAGGTTTGTAGTGAACGAATTTTCGTTTGTAGTAACTGTAGTAAAAATCTACATTGATTAGAAGTTACAAAATCAATAAAATCTTGTTTGGGCGTCAATCTCACTGAATAACTCTGTTTTAAGAGGATGTACGATTACTACAAACGATGAATTTGACTGAGAAAGGTTCGTAGAGGTTTGTAGTGAACGAATTTTCGTTTGTAGTAACTGTAGTAAAAACATAGGTTGATCAGAAGTGATAAAATCAAAAACATCTTGTTTGGTCGTCATTGTCAGTGAATAATTCTGGTTTTAAAGGATATACGATTACTACAAACGATGAAATCGATAGAGGAAGGTTCGTTGAGGTTTGTAGTGAACGAATTTTCGTTTGTAGTAACTGTAGTAAAAACATAGGTTGATCAGAAGTGATAAAATCAAAAAAATCTTGTTAGGTCGTCATTGTCAGTGAATAATTCTGGTTTTAAAGGATATACGATTACTACAAACGATGAAATCGATAGAGGAAGGTTCGTTGAGGTTTGTAGTGAACGAATTTTCGTTTGTAGTAACTGTAGTAAAAATCTACATTGACTAGAACTTATAAAATCAAGAAAATCTTGTTCGGGCGTCAATCTCACTGAATAAATCTGCTTTAAGAGGATGTACGATTACTACAAACGATGAAATTGACTGAGAAAGGTTCGTAGAGGTTTATAGTGAACGAATTTTCGTTTGTAGTAACTGTAGTAAAAATCTACATTGACTAGAATTTATAAAATCAAGAAAATCTTGTTCGGGCGTCATTCTCACTGAATAACTCTGGTTTAACAGGATATACGATTACTACAAACGATGAAATTGACTGAGAAATGTTCGTAGAGGTTTGTAGTGAACGAATTTTCGTTTGTAGTAACTGTAGTAAAAATCTACATAGACTAGAAGTTATAAAATCTTGTTCGGGCGTCAATCTCACTGAATAACTCTGCTTTAAGAGGATGTACGGTTACTACAAACGATGAAATTGACTGAGAAAGGTTAGTAGAGGTTTGTAGTGAACGAATTTTCGTTTGTAGTAACTGTAGTAAAAATCTACATTGATTAGAAGTTACAAAATCAATAAAATCTTGTTTGGGCGTCAATCTCACTGAATAACTCTGTTTTAAGAGGATGTACGATTACTACAAACGATGAATTTGACTGAGAAAGGTTCGTAGAGGTTTGTAGTGAACGAATTTTCGTTTGTAGTAACTGTAGTAAAAACATAGGTTGATCAGAAGTGATAAAATCAAAAACATCTTGTTTGGTCGTCATTGTCAGTGAATAATTCTGGTTTTAAAGGATATACGATTACTACAAACGATGAAATCGATAGAGGAAGGTTCGTTGAGGTTTGTAGTGAACGAATTTTCGTTTGTAGTAACTGTAGTAAAAACATAGGTTGATCAGAAGTGATAAAATCAAAAAAATCTAGTTAGGTCGTCATTGTCAGTGAATAATTCTGGTTTTAAAGGATATACGATTACTACAAACGATGAAATCGATAGAGGAAGGTTCGTTGAGGTTTGTAGTGAACGAATTTTCGTTTGTAGTAACTGTAGTAAAAATCTACATTGACTAGAACTTATAAAATCAAGAAAATCTTGTTCGGGCGTCAATCTCACTGAATAACTCTGCTTTAAGAGGATGTACGATTACTACAAACGATGAAATTGACTGAGAAAGGTTCGTAGAGGTTTATAGTGAACGAATTTTCGTTTGTAGTAGCTGTAGTAAAAATCTACATTGATTAGAAGTGACAAAATCAAGAAAATCTTGTTCGGGCGTCATTCTCACTGAATAACTCTGGCTTTAAGAGGATATACGATTACTACAAACGATGAAATTGACTGAGAAAGGTTTGTAGAGGTTTGTAGTGAACGAATTTTCGTTTGTAGTAACTGTAGTAAAAAACTACATTGATTAGAAGTTATAAAATCAAGAAAATCTTGTTCGGGCGTCATTCTCACTGAATAACTCTGGTTTAACAGGATATACGATTACTGCAAACAATGAAATTGACTGAGATAGGTTCGTAGAGGTTTGTAGTGAACAAATTTTCGTTTGTAGTAACTGTAGTAAAAATCTACATAGACTAGAAGTTATAAAATCAAGAAAATCTTGTTCGGGCGTCAATCTCGCTGAATAACTCTGCTTTAAGAGGATGTACGATTACTACAAACGATGAAATTGACTGAGAAAGGTTCGTAGAGGTTTGTAGTGAACGAATTTTCGTTTGTAGTAACTGTAGTAAAAATCTACATTGACTAGAATTTATAAAATCAAGAAAATCTTGTTCGGGCGTCATTCTCACTGAATAACTCTGGTTTAACAGGATATACGATTACTACAAACGATGAAATTGACTGAGAAATGTTCGTAGAGGTTTGTAGTGAACGAATTTTCGTTTGTAGTAACTGTAGTAAAAATCTACATAGACTAGAAGTTATAAAATCTTGTTCGGGCGTCAATCTCACTGAATAACTCTGCTTTAAGAGGATGTACGGTTACTACAAACGATGAAATTGACTGAGAAAGGTTAGTAGAGGTTTGTAGTGAACGAATTTTCGTTTGTAGTAACTGTAGTAAAAATCTACATTGATTAGAAGTTACAAAATCAATAAAATCTTGTTTGGGCGTCAATCTCACTGAATAACTCTGTTTTAAGAGGATGTACGATTACTACAAACGATGAATTTGACTGAGAAAGGTTCGTAGAGGTTTGTAGTGAACGAATTTTCGTTTGTAGTAACTGTAGTAAAAACATAGGTTGATCAGAAGTGATAAAATCAAAAACATCTTGTTTGGTCGTCATTGTCAGTGAATAATTCTGGTTTTAAAGGATATACGATTACTACAAACGATGAAATCGATAGAGGAAGGTTCGTTGAGGTTTGTAGTGAACGAATTTTCGTTTGTAGTAACTGTAGTAAAAACATAGGTTGATCAGAAGTGATAAAATCAAAAAAATCTTGTTAGGTCGTCATTGTCAGTGAATAATTCTGGTTTTAAAGGATATACGATTACTACAAACGATGAAATCGATAGAGGAAGGTTCGTTGAGGTTTGTAGTGAACGAATTTTCGTTTGTAGTAACTGTAGTAAAAATCTACATTGACTAGAACTTATAAAATCAAGAAAATCTTGTTCGGGCGTCAATCTCACTGAATAACTCTGCTTTAAGAGGATGTACGATTACTACAAACGATGAAATTGACTGAGAAAGGTTCGTAGAGGTTTATAGTGAACGAATTTTCGTTTGTAGTAGCTGTAGTAAAAATCTACATTGATTAGAAGTGACAAAATCAAGAAAATCTTGTTCGGGCGTCATTCTCACTGAATAACTCTGGCTTTAAGAGGATATACGATTACTACAAACGATGAAATTGACTGAGAAAGGTTTGTAGAGGTTTGTAGTGAACGAATTTTCGTTTGTAGTAACTGTAGTAAAAAACTACATTGATTAGAAGTTATAAAATCAAGAAAATCTTGTTCGGGCGTCATTCTCACTGAATAACTCTGGTTTAACAGGATATACGATTACTGCAAACAATGAAATTGACTGAGATAGGTTCGTAGAGGTTTGTAGTGAACAAATTTTCGTTTGTAGTAACTGTAGTAAAAATCTACATAGACTAGAAGTTATAAAATCTTGTTCGGGCGTCAATCTCACTGAATAACTCTGGTTTAACAGGATATACGATTACTACAAACGATGAAATTGACTGAGAAATGTTCGTAGAGGTTTGTAGTGAACGAATTTTCGTTTGTAGTAACTGTAGTAAAAATCTACATAGACTAGAAGTTATAAAATCTTGTTCGGGCGTCAATCTCACTGAATAACTCTGCTTTAAGAGGATGTACGGTTACTACAAACGATGAAATTGACTGAGAAAGGTTAGTAGAGGTTTGTAGTGAACGAATTTTCGTTTGTAGTAACTGTAGTAAAAATCTACATTGATTAGAAGTTACAAAATCAATAAAATCTTGTTTGGGCGTCAATCTCACTGAATAACTCTGTTTTAAGAGGATGTACGATTACTACAAACGATGAATTTGACTGAGAAAGGTTCGTAGAGGTTTGTAGTGAACGAATTTTCGTTTGTAGTAACTGTAGTAAAAACATAGGTTGATCAGAAGTGATAAAATCAAAAACATCTTGTTTGGTCGTCATTGTCAGTGAATAATTCTGGTTTTAAAGGATATACGATTACTACAAACGATGAAATCGATAGAGGAAGGTTCGTAGAGGTTTGTAGTGAACGAATTTTCGTTTGTAGTAACTGTAGTAAAAACATAGGTTGATCAGAAGTGATAAAATCAAAAAAATCTTGTTAGGTCGTCATTGTCAGTGAATAATTCTGGTTTTAAAGGATATACGATTACTACAAACGATGAAATCGATAGAGGAAGGTTCGTTGAGGTTTGTAGTGAACGAATTTTCGTTTGTAGTAACTGTAGTAAAAATCTACATTGACTAGAACTTATAAAATCAAGAAAATCTTGTTCGGGCGTCAATCTCACTGAATAACTCTGCTTTAAGAGGATGTACGATTACTACAAACGATGAAATTGACTGAGAAAGGTTCGTAGAGGTTTATAGTGAACGAATTTTCGTTTGTAGTAGCTGTAGTAAAAATCTACATTGATTAGAAGTGACAAAATCAAGAAAATCTTGTTCGGGCGTCATTCTCACTGAATAACTCTGGCTTTAAGAGGATATACGATTACTACAAACGATGAAATTGACTGAGAAAGGTTTGTAGAGGTTTGTAGTGAACGAATTTTCGTTTGTAGTAACTGTAGTAAAAAACTACATTGATTAGAAGTTATAAAATCAAGAAAATCTTGTTCGGGCGTCATTCTCACTGAATAACTCTGGTTTAACAGGATATACGATTACTGCAAACAATGAAATTGACTGAGATAGGTTCGTAGAGGTTTGTAGTGAACAAATTTTCGTTTGTAGTAACTGTAGTAAAAATCTACATAGACTAGAAGTTATAAAATCAAGAAAATCTTGTTCGGGCGTCAATCTCGCTGAATAACTCTGCTTTAAGAGGATGTACGATTACTACAAACGATGAAATTGACTGAGAAAGGTTCGTAGAGGTTTGTAGTGAACGAATTTTCGTTTGTAGTAACTGTAGTAAAAATCTACATTGACTAGAATTTATAAAATCAAGAAAATCTTGTTCGGGCGTCATTCTCACTGAATAACTCTGGTTTAACAGGATATACGATTACTACAAACGATGAAATTGACTGAGAAATGTTCGTAGAGGTTTGTAGTGAACGAATTTTCGTTTGTAGTAACTGTAGTAAAAATCTACATAGACTAGAAGTTATAAAATCTTGTTCGGGCGTCAATCTCACTGAATAACTCTGCTTTAAGAGGATGTACGGTTACTACAAACGATGAAATTGACTGAGAAAGGTTAGTAGAGGTTTGTAGTGAACGAATTTTCGTTTGTAGTAACTGTAGTAAAAATCTACATTGATTAGAAGTTACAAAATCAATAAAATCTTGTTTGGGCGTCAATCTCACTGAATAACTCTGTTTTAAGAGGATGTACGATTACTACAAACGATGAATTTGACTGAGAAAGGTTCGTAGAGGTTTGTAGTGAACGAATTTTCGTTTGTAGTAACTGTAGTAAAAACATAGGTTGATCAGAAGTGATAAAATCAAAAACATCTTGTTTGGTCGTCATTGTCAGTGAATAATTCTGGTTTTAAAGGATATACGATTACTACAAACGATGAAATCGATAGAGGAAGGTTCGTAGAGGTTTGTAGTGAACGAATTTTTGTTTGTAGTAACTGTAGTAAAAATCTACATTGATTAGAAGTGACAAAATCAAGAAAATCTTGTTCGGGCGTCAATCTCTCTGAATAACTCTGCTTTAAGAGGATGTACGGTTACTACAAACGATGAAATTGACTGAGAAAGATTTGTAGAGGATCGTAGAGGATTGTAGTGAACGAATTTTCGTTTGTAGTTATTCAGTGAGATTGACGCCCGAACAAGATTTTCTTGATTTTATAACTTCTAGTCTATGTGGATTTTTACTACAGTTACTACAAACGAAAATTCGTTCACTACAAACCTCTACGAACCTTTCTCAGTCAATTTCATCGTTTGTAGTAATCGTACATCCTCTTAAAGCAGAGTTATTCAGTGAGATTGACGCCCAAACAAGCTTTTATTGATTTTGTAACTTCTAATCAATGTAGATTTTTACTACAGTTACTACAAACGAAAATTCGTTCACTACAAACCTCTACGAACCTTTCTCAGTCAATTTCATCGTTTGTAGTAATCGTACATCCTCTTAAAGCAGAGTTATTCAGTGAGATTGACGCCCAAACCAGATTTTATTGATTTTGTAACTTCTAATCAATGTAGATTTTTACTACAGTTACTACAAACGAAAATTCGTTCACTACAAACCTCTTCGAACCTTTCTCAGTCAATTTCATCGTTTGTAGTAATCGTATATCCTGTTAAACCAGAGTTATTCAGTGAGAATGACGCCCGAACAAGATTTTCTTGATTTTGTAACTTCTAATCAATGTACACACATCAAAAGTGTCTAGGGATCAAGCATTTTTAAGCGGATTTCTTGAGATTGAGATGTGGCTTTGTAATAAATTTATGATTTTATAAATTTATATGGATCCTTTTTGGTGCATTTCATAATTTGAATCAGGAACTGTGAATCAAATTCGAGTAAAAGATGAAAATCAGCTGTCAATATTTTCCCTATAAAAACATACAACGCATTGAAGACATTATTAGTGCTACTGTTTCCCTACTACTGATTAAAACCAACGTTATTATGGAGCGGCGACGTCATTTAAGCGGGGAAGAAATGCTCAGAGCCGTGGGAATGATAGAAGCTGGTTCCCGGCAACGTACTGTGGCTTTAGCTCTGAATACAAGTCAGAGTGTTATCAGTCGACTTTGGACACGTTACCGAAGCACTGGTACCGTGGCTGAGCGCCATGGAGGACGGTATCGCTGCACCACACGGAGACAAGACCGATATATTCAAATCTTAACTCGAAGAGCTCCAACAATAACTGCCATGATGTTAGCCGTGAGGCTTCATCACTCTTCAGGGAACTTAATTAGCGACCAAACAGTCAGAAACCGCTTGCATGAAGTGAACCTTCATTCCCGAAGACCGCTACGGGTACCACCTATAGCAATGCACAATCGTAGGATTCGATATCAATGGGCTCTTGAACACAGAAATTGGGCAGAAAAACAATGGCGTTTCGTGTGCTTTTCTGATGACTCTCGTTTTGGTATGAGACCGGATACAAGACGTATACGACACTGGAGAACCCCTGGACGCCAACAGCGATTAAAATCCTGCCTCCTTATAGTGGTGGAACCATCATGGTATGGGCGGGTATTTGGATCGGCGGAAGAACTGAGTTGATTTGGATCAGAGGCAACCTCAACGCTCAAATTTATGCTGAGACGATTGTATCAGACGTCATCGTTCCTCTACAAGTGCAAATCGGTCCCTTATTTCAGTTAATGCATGATAATGCACGACCGCACACCGCAAGAGTTGTAAGACAGACTCTCGCCGCAGCTAACATCAATGTCCTGCCCTGGCCTGCTCAGTCGCCAGACTTGAACCCGATTGAGCATGCATGGGATATGCTACAGAGAAGAGCTCTGCCGAATATGGAGGGTATCCAGTCGCAAGAAGACCTTTTTTTGTTGTTGCAACGAACATGGGCGGCCATTCCACAGCGTGATTTGGATGAACTCATTTTGAGTATGCCAAACCGATGTTCTTGTGTTGTTAGTGTTCGCGGTAGAAACACGGATTATTAATTGTTTAAGTTACCCAATAAAATTTTAAAGAAAACTGTTATTTCAGTCTTTTTTTCGAACTTTTGTGTTAGTGGTTCAAATGTCAAAAATCCCTTTATTAGGAAAATGGCAAATTTCTTTATTAATGCAAAGGTGACTTGGTTTATCATTACTGTGACAAACGAAAACACTTTATTTGATGAATCCTTAAAGAAAATTTTAATTAATATCAATCAGGAGAAAAGTTATTTCAAAAATATATGTTGATCCCTAGACACTTTTGATGTGTGTAGATTTTTACTACAGTTACTACAAACGAAAATTCGTTCACTACAAACCTCTACGAACCTTTCTCAGTCAAATTCATCGTTTGCAGTAATCGTACATCCTCTTAAAGCAGAGGTATTCAGTGAGATTGACGCCCAAACAAGATTTTATTGATTTTGTAACTTCTAATCAATGTAGATTTTTACTACAGTTACTACAGACGAAAATTTGTTCACTACAAACCTCTACGAACCTTTCTCAGTCAATTTCATCGTTTGTAGTAATCATACATCCTCTTAAAGCAGAGTTATTCAGTGAGATTGACGCCCAAACAAGATTTTATTGATTTTGTAACTTCTAATCAATGTAGATTTTTACTACAGTTACTACAAACGAAAATTCGTTCACTACAAACCTCTACGAACCTTTCTCAGTCAATTTTATCGTTTGTAGTAATCGTATATCCTGTTAAACCAGAGTTATTCAGTGAGAATGACGCCCGAACAAGATTTTCTTGATTTTATAACTTCTAGTCAATGTAGATTTTTACTACAGTTACTACAAACGAAAATTCGTTCACTACAAACCTCTACGAACATTTCTCAGTCAATTTCATCGTTTGTAGTAATCGTATATCCTGTTAAACCAGAGTTATTCAGTGAGAATGACGCCCGAACAAGATTTTCTTGATTTTATAAATTCTAGTCAATGTAGATTTTTACTACAGTTACTACTAACGAAAATTCGTTCACTACAAACCTCTACGAACCTTTCTCAGTCAAATTCATCGTTTGTAGTAATCGTACATCCTCTTAAAACAGAGTTATTCAGTGAGATTGACGCCCAAACAAGATTTTATTGATTTTGTAACTTCTAATCAATGTAGATTTTTACTACAGTTACTACAAACAAAAATTCGTTCACTACAAACCTCTACTAACCTTTCTCAGTCAATTTCATCGTTTGTAGTAACCGTACATCCTCTTAAAGCAGAGTTATTCAGTGAGATTGACGCCCGAACAAGATTTTCTTGATTTTGTCACTTCTAATCAATGTAGATTTTTACTACAGTTACTACAAACGAAAATTCGTTCACTACAAACCTCTACGAACCTTCCTTGGTAAATTCTACCATTAGTAGTAATCTTTCAGACCTTAGGAACTGAATTTACTTCTAAAGCATGTTGAAATACTACTCTAAAATAAAAAGTTTTTTCTTTTTTTTTCTTTTTTACTACTTACGATAAAAATTGCACTACAATCCACTACTAACCATTATCTAATGGAAACAGTAGAAAAAACGTGGTTTTTAAAATTTCGGGGGACAGCATTTTTTTTTAATTTTTTTTTTTTTTTGGAATTACTACAAACGAAAATAGTTTCACTACTATCCACTACTTACCGAAAGCTTCTCGAAAAAACTAAAAAAAAATCGTTTTTCCAAAGTCGGGTGCCAAGTTCACACAGGTCGTTGTTTCGCTAATAAAGATTGTTAAATGTGCAAAAAATCTTGCAAATCCGATACTCGGAAACACAATAAAGAAAATTGAATTTTCTTTATTGTGTTACTTTTCACCAGTAAGCCATGTTTGAATAATTTTAAGTTTAATAAAAATCGTACTTCACTTGAAGGAGGCGTGAAACACGAGGTTAAATGTAACTACCGACCCGCACGCCTCCCGCAACTCTACCAAGTTAAATTAAACCTAACAAGACCAAGATTAGAAATGTTTCGAAATAATCCACAGTACCGCAGCATTCAAAATAATAAGATACCAGACGCAATAAGGGACTTTGTTAAAGTAGGTACTGATTCTGAATATCTTTGATTGAGTCTGTCAAATATAGCAACATGATATACAGGGTGGAATTTTGTAATGCCACCTGAAGGGAAAGTACTCTTAATACTGTAGATAGAAAATTTTACTCAAAGAAAACCTTCCTTTATTTTTTAAAAGAAAAAAAAACTGCATTCAAAGATTTTTTAAAATTTGCTTGCCGCACCCGGTAATCGAACCGACTAAAATCTCTAAAAGTTGCACCCTGTACTTTTATTGCATCGATCGTTAGGGTCAATTACAAGGATGAAATCTCTCTAACAAACTTCATAAATGAAATAAAAGGAAAACAATGAAATCTTAAATTATTAATGCAATAGATCAAGTTAAAGCACTTTTACTCAAAGATCCATCTGTTTACTTATGTTATTGATTAATAATTATCATTGACGTCATTTATCCATTAAAATGACGTATTACTATTTAGATAAGACGATTGCAATTTGCACGTGTTTGTAATGCAGAATCATTTCTTAGATGCGACATAACTCCGTGTGTGTCGTAGTTTAAATATGGAATGTTACATTTGAAAATGGATTTTCATCTGTTATTCACATTTGATTGTTTTTACAAATCATTTCATATTTGTGTCACGGTAAAAATGGCTTATCAAGAACAATTTGATTTAATGGAAGCTTATTTTTTAAATAACAAAGATGTAAATCGTGCTCTGCGGTGGTATGGAGAGAGATATCGAGATCGACAAGCACCAACTCGGTTTGTACTGAAAATAATGGTAGAAAATTTCAAGAATACGGGTAGTTTCAAAAACCGACGGCAAACTCTTCAGCAGAACAACTTCGATTTTGATCTAAATGTTTTAACATACTTCGAAGCATTTCCGAAGGCTTCAAGCAGAGATGCTGCCGAAGTAATTGGAACAACCGAGTATGGGTACCGTACTTAAAGTGCTGAAAAAGTATAAGTTTAAATGTTATCGCGATGGTCGGTTGGTACAAAAAATGCATCCTGGGGATTGTGAGAGACGACTACAATTTTGTCAAGACATGCTAAGAGAAATTGACCGTAACCCTAATTTTTTGAGTAACATTGTATGGTTTGACGAAACCAACTTCAGCAATAACGGCATGTACAATCGCCGCAATAACCACTATTGGTCTCGAGTAAATCCTCTTTGTGTTCACGAAACTAACAGTCAAGTAAGATTTTCTTTCAACGTTTGGTGCGGAATTATGAGAATTATGGTTGTGTTAGTCCATGTGTACGAAGGTCACTTAAACACTGTCAAATATTTAGAAATACTGGATTCCCCGAGGAAGAGCGAAACCAAATAATTCTACAGCAAGATGGTGCTCCAGCCCATAACAGTAGAATCACTACTGCCTACATTAATAACCATTTTAATACCTGGATTGGTACAAACGGCACAATCAGATGGCCTGCGAGATCACCAGATCTCACCCCTTTAGATATTTTTTTGTGGGGATATGTAAAAAATCAAATTTACATTAAATCTTATGAGAATGTAAACGAGTTGAGAGTTGAAGTTCAGAATAAGATTTATAACATTCACCACAACACGTTATTAAGGTTACTAGAAATGAATTCGTTAGAAGAATAAATTTGTGTAACCAAGAAGATGGAGCCCATTTCGAGCAATTAATTAGTTAGTTTACCATTTTTTGTAAATAATTAAAATAATTTAAGATTTCATTGTTTTCCTTTTATTTAATTTATGAAGTTTGTTAGAGAGATTTCATCCTTATAATTGACCCTAACGATCGATGCAATAAAAGTACAGGGTGCAACTTTTAGAGATTTTAGTCTTAAAATCTTTGAATGCAGTTTTCTTTCTTTTAAAAAATAAAGGAATGTTTTCTTTGAGTAAAGTTTTCTATCTACAGTATTAAAAGTACTTCCTCTTCAGGTGGCATTACAAAATTCCATCCTGTATATATAAAATGACTACATATAAAATGTAATAATTGTAATTCTTGCTCCTATAATAAACATGTTAAGATAATTTACAGAAGCTATTATTTTCTTACCGATACTCGTACCTTAAGATGGTAGCAGAGGTCCGTGGTTAACAAATTGATCGTTGATTTTTTTTCGGAAAACCGTGGAAAAAGATGGAAGGTAAAGACGAAATAAGTCTACAGATATTTGATGGTTCATGTTATGCAAAATGGAAATTCCGCCTTAAGTTAAAAACTTGAAAAACAGTCTAAGATTAACTGGAAGAAAATGGATTTAAAGGCGAAAAATTATATAGTGAATTGTATGAACAATAGCCAGCTAGACATAATTATAAACAATAAGTTTTAAAAACTAAAACCCGACTACGGATAAAATCGCCGTCTAATAATGTGATATTATATAGCCTATAACCAGCGGACAATCAAGACGCTTCTAACGACACCCTACTTGTCAATTATGTTAAGTAGATTAGAAGATATGCGGGAACAGATGAACGTACATACATATATTCTTGTTAAAATCATAACCCTCCCTCCGTTCCGTAGTCGGGTAATGAGACAACTGCTTTTAACATGATCAAGAAGCTACACGAAAGATGTCGTTGACGTTGACGGGTTGTCACAATAATTTTTTTCCAGGTAAAATTTTTATTCAAATTTTATAGTTTTGGAACTTATTTCTTTCGGCATATTAAGGAAAAAACCACGAGTTGTCTTTGTGAGTGCTGTGCGCGAACCATGGCACCGCGCCGGCGGGAGTATCTACAACAGCGGGGTGTCGACGTCTGCTCCTGCTGCCTCCTCTGTGCCGGGAGCGGCGTCAGCGAGGCAGTGGCCGTGGAGAGAAGCTGCTGACTCACCGACTCAGGGAAATAATGGAAGCTGACCTGAAGCCACATGCAGACTGGCGTGTATATCTGTGAACCGAACCTGTGCTTTGAACACTGAAATGTGCATAAAGTAGCAGACAACTGGTTATCTCTAGGGCAGCTGCGTACTTACAGACACCCGTACCGGATCACAGTACAAGTTTTATGTGTATTTCTACCTGTTTTTATACTATTACTTTAGTTTTAGTGCTCTTTTATTATTTTAATTATAGTCTATTTTTTTTCCTTATTTCCTTAGTTGTTTACAATCGCATTCGTATGCCCACCGTTGCCTCCCAGCCTGCCCTCTTGCCATGTCATCAATGCAATGATGGTAGACTTTTCAAAGTTAGGAAAGGTCTCCGCATTCATACATCACGGTGCCACAGCCATGCCCTCACATCGTCTCTCCCACCGGCCGCACCTTCTCTTCTCTTCAATTCCTCCACCTTTTCATCCAGTGCGACTGCCAGCTCAAAGTTACCATTTCATATCTTAATATCCCGACTCCACCGCTGTACTCCTTTGGTAAAATGGATTCCAAGACGCGCAAGAATCTCGTTAGCATATTCGCTGTCAAATAATATTAAAAACTGCTTTCTTAACTGTGAAAACTCATGGGAAGATTTGTTTTCTTTTGCTTACACACATTTTCACGCAAACAAATCCCAGTCTATTTCCCTTACTCAGCAACTTAAGCAAAACTGCAACAGCCTCCCTCACGCCCAGATTCTGGCCCCTTCTGCAAATTTTAACCCTAAACGACTTAAACCATACAATATAGCCCAAATAATAGAATCAAAGATTCAAGACGGAGACATTAAGAATGCAGCTCGCATACTATTTTCTAACGATACTCTTGCGCCTCCCCATGACTTAACGCTGGAAGCACTTCGGCTTAAACATCCGACACGCACCACAACCTCCTCGCTTCCACCAATTTTGGCATCCCAATTTCAAACCATTATAGCAAAAGAAGAAGATGTTCTGGCTGCCATAACATCATTTCCAAGCGGCTCTGCCGCCGGTATTGATGGAATTACTCCGCAGCATCTCAAAGATCTCGTTAGTATGTCTGCTGGAGATGGCGGCAGAGCCCTCCTTACTAACATAACCAAATTATGTAATGTTTGCAGGGAAAGTGCTTGACTCTTTTCTACCCTATATTTACGGAGCTAGACAGTGCGCTTTTAATAAAAAGGATGGCGGCATTCGACCAATCGCGCTATTGGTTGCACCATTAGAAGACTTGCATCCAAAATAATTTGTAAACACATATCGTCAACCCTGAAATCTAAATTCCAACCTATACAGTTAGGATTTGGAAGCAAACGTGGTTGTGAAGCAGCCGTACATGCCACGAGAACTTTCATATCATCGAGTGACATGGAGGTTCTCCTCAAAGTCGATGTTAGAAATGCCTTTAAAACTCTAGAAAGATCTGTATTTCTAAATGAAGTAGCCACGCAACTTCCAGAAATCTACCCTTACGTTTCGCAGTGCTATCACACTACAGCTAAACTACTGTACGACGATCATACTATCGACTCGGCTGTTGGCGTTCAACAAGGAGATCCACTCAGGCCTGCGCTTTTTAGTCTCGGTATCCACTCCATTGTTTCATCTCTAAATTCTAAATTAAATGTGTGGTACCTTGATGATGGCACCTTAGGAGGCGATGCTAACAGTTATTTCGGACTTGATTAAAATAAATAATGAATTTAAATTAATGGGTTTGGAATTAAATACCTTAAAATGCGAAATTTTTGTTACAGACTCTGTTTCCTCCTGAAATTGACAGTATAGTTAAACGTTTTCATCACATCTCGCCTGATATCAAAATTCTAAAGAGAGATTCACTTTGCCTTCTAGGTGCTCCATTGCTCCCAGAAAGTATGGAACCATTTTTGGAAGATAAAATTCAACATTTCTCTGAGAATTCACACTGATTGGGCATTATAAATTCTCATATAGCATTCACAATCATGAAACACTGTCTTTTAGTACCAAAATGTATGTATGTGCTACGCGCCAGCCCAATCTGGAAATGTCTCGGCCTTATCGAACGAATAGATGCCACCCTAAAAGATTCTCTTGAAAAAATTCTAAATATTTGTCTTCATGATAATTCTTGGACCCAAGCTACGCTTCCCATTAGATATGGTGGCATCGGCGTGAGAAAAATTTCGAGTGTAGCTCTCCCAGCTTTCCTTGCTTCGGTACACAGTGTGCGGGGTCTTTGCTGCCAAATCTTAAAGCAAGATGATCTCCGCATTTTGTGCGCACATGAGGCTTTAGAAAGCTGGAACATGAATTGTCCCAATGGTGAGATCCCTAAGGAACTAAACGTGCAAAAACTTTGGGATCTGCCATTGGTACAGTCAGCCGCTGAAAGTTTGATCCAAAATTGTACCAGTGACCGTGATCGTGCCCGGCTTCTAGCGTTAGGTCGTAACGAATCAGGCCATTGGCTTCAGGCTCTACCCTCTTCTGCAATAGGTACATTACTCGATTCGGAAAGTTTTCGCGTGGCTGTGGCGATCCGTCTCGGGGCTCCGGTGTGCTGCGAGAACACGTGTCCATGTGGGGTGGAGGTGGACAGTTTTGGTCTTCATGGTCTTTCATGCAGGAGAAGTGCCGGTAGGTTCTCTCGCCATGGCTCCCTGAATGACATCGTAAAAAGGGCTCTTGCCTCCATCGACGTACCATCCGTTTTAGAGCCGGCTGGAGTGTTACGCGATGACGGCAAGAGGCCCGACGGCATGACGCTGATTCCCTGGGAGCGTGGGCGTGCCCTTGTCTGGGATGCCACATGTGTGAACACCCTCGCACCCTCACACCTCAGTGAGTCAGCGTCTGCAGCGGGAGCTGCGGCTGAGCGGAGTGCTTCTGCCAAGCAAATATGTAGCTGTTACTAATAGTTACATATTTGAGCCGCTTCCTTTTGAAACATTTGGACCCTGGAGTACCATAACGAGGAACTTCTTCAAAAAAATAAGCCCAAAACTGGCCTCCTCCTCGGGCGACAAGAGGGCTGGCTCATTCCTCGCTCAACGAATCGGCATAGCGATTCAACGAGGTAATGCAGCCAGCATTCTTGCCACCATCCCACGTGGACAAAATTTTTTATTTTAAGTTGTATTATAGTTGTATTCAATTTCTAGATAACTATTATATTTGTTAAGTTAATTTTTAGTTATATTTTAGTACCTACCTTTTAGTATTATACTGTAAGTTTACCTAAATGTATTTATGTAACATCTTGTATGTGCAAAATTCTGACAAATAAATTATTCTTATTCAGAAGCTAGATGAGATATATATTTCGAAAGGAATAGCTTACTAGCTATTAATGAAGAGAATAGTTTTAGAAACTAAAATGAAGGAAAGTGAAAATCCGGTAGAGTTTCAATAAATATTCGAGAAACTAATTAATGAATTAAAGAATGCTGGTGAGGTAATTAGTGAAGAAGATAGACTGAATTACTTATTATTATCGTTACCCGAGAGTTTTTCAGAAATAGTCAATGTGATCGATGCAATGCCTAAACAGGAGCAAACAGTGGAATATGTAAAGTCAAAACTATTACTGGATTTCAAGAAAAAAGAAAGTGACCAAACTTTTTCATTCGTAAGTACAAGCAACAAAAATCAGCACAACAATGAGAATGACAACAGAAACAGAGAGCAATAGATGTTATGAATGTGGTCATATTGGACACTACAAGATTGTCCAAAATTAGTAAGCCATCGTCGAGGACACTATTATCGAAGTAGAGGACGGGGTTTTCGTTGTGGTCTAAGAGGAACGTACAGAAAAGGAGGAGGCAACGGATATAGCAACGGAACATCAGGTTTTAATGTAGAAGTCGAAGCTGCATTGACAGTTGAAGCAGAAAAGGACACATTTGTCACTTAGCTTTTGGATAGCGGATGCAGTGACCATATTATAAATGATGACAAATATTTTCACGAGTACGAGGAGTTGGATGTATCCGTAAACATAAAGATCAGTGACGGTTTTTGTCTCAAATCGGAGAAAAAAGGTAAAATAAAAGTGGCATGTAAAGTAGGTAGTAGAATAGAGTCCATTGATGTCGATAATGTACCAAATATGAAGCGAAATTTGTTGAGCGTCTCATGTATTGTAAATAAACATAATTTACTTAAGTTTCATAATGATGTTGCTGAAATATTTAATTCCCAACACAGGTTAGTTGCGGTAGCTAGGAAAGGTAATAAACTATACGAACTATTAGGAAAGGTCAAACTTAAGAACAATGTAAAATCATACACACACAACTGATATCATGTCAACAAAGGGAAATGGCATCGTATTCTTGGCCACGCAAACTTTTCCAAACCTTGGAGAGATGTGTAAATATAAGGTGTTAGATGGATGGCCAGAAACTCTAGACAATAATTAGATTCAGTGTGAAATTTATTTAGTGAACAAGATGACCAACCTGCCGTTTGAAAATAATAGACGAAGAGCGACTGAGGTACTCGAAATCGTTCATACTGACGTGAACGGGCCTATAACACCAGTAGGATATAACGGTCAAAGGTATATTGTGTCATTCATCGCCGACTATAGTAGATTTGCGCAAGTATGTGTCATTAAAAATAAAAGTGACGTTTTTGACTGTTTTAGATCTTATATTAATATGATGCAGACGCCAGACAGGTAAACGACTGAAAGAGATAAGATGCGTGAATATTTAAACAGGGAGTTTTATGATCTGGCTAAGAAAGAAGGTTTCTATTTAAGGCCTGGTCCCGCATATACACATGAATTAAACGGAGTTGCTGAAAGGTTCAACAGAACGGTAATGGATCGAGCAAGATGTTTAATGTCAGAAGCTAAGTTAAGTAAGCGTTATTGGCCGGAGTTCGTCATGACAGCGACATATTTAGGGAACAGATTACTCACTAATACTCTAGAGAACAACTCACCGTTTGAGATTATGTTTGGAAGAAAACCTGTGGTCAATAATTTGAAACTGTACGGTAGCCCGTGTTTTGTACGGATCGCCGAACAAACTAGAACAAAACTAGGTCAGGAGGGAGAAAAAGGTGTACTGATAGGTTACACGGACACCGGTAATAGAGTTTTGATTAACGAGAAGATTGTGATATCACGTCATGTAACATTTATAATTACAGAATAAAGTCATGTAATTAAATTCAGAGATGAAGAAGATAGTAAGACAAGTGATGAAACAAATGATAGTGAAGAATTTTTTGACAGTGGAAGATGAAGAGGAAGAAAGAAGAAAGAAAGCTGAGAGTCAGGAGGTGAGTTTGCAACCTCGGCCTAGAAAAGAAAGAAAATTGCCAGAAAAGTTCAAGGATCATGTTGTTTATGTTAATGTGAGTGATGCCTTAGTACCAGAGACATATGAGGAAGCAGTAAATTCTACAGCTTCAAAGAAATGGAAGAAGGCAATGGAAGAGGAAATTAACAGCTTAGAATTAAATAAAACATGGGAAATTGTAGAAGAACCAATAGATAAGAAAATAATTGACGTGAAATGGATTTTTAGGACTAAATCAAATGGAAAATCACACTCCTATGCAAAAAAAAACGGGCGGTTTTGATTTTTCTACATTATTGGTAATAATTTAGTTCTAAGGAGGTTTTATTTAATAGCCTAACTATGTTACTGGCACTTAATAAACAGTCTGCGTATGAAAAAAAGTACATTCCAAATTCGAAACCTTTGTTTTTAAAAATAATAATCCCTTTTTCAGTTTGTGACTTTTTACTTACTTAGGTTATAAGGTAACTAAAATTAACTTCTTGTTTTTTTTTAGTAGAATAATTTATGTTTAGCGCATAATCCTTTTTGACTTAAAACAAATATCTTTGTGTCTATTGCAATGGCAGAAAAAGTAATAGGAGCTAGTAAAATTATAGCGCTGCTGGAAGACGGGTGTAGCCAGTGTTCCGTCTCACAGCAGTTAAACGTGAGTCGTTCAACCGTCCAAAGAACCTGGACTCGATACCAAGACAGGTTCCGTTCAGAGAAGGCAAGGTTCTGGGAGAAAAAGTTGCACACAACCACGAGACGACCGCTTTTTAGTGACTCAGGCGCTGAGGAACCGCAAATGCAATTACATAGACCTCAAAAGAAACCTTGAAGAGGTGCGAGAAACGCAAGTTAGCCTATGAACTGTGAGGAGGAGGCTTTTAGCAGCTGATATACGCAGTCGACGACCAGCGCGGACCCCTAAGTTACTCCGTGAGCACCGCATTGCTCGATTGGGGTTCGCTAGAAATTGCCTATCTTGGACACTACGTAACTGGAGTAACGTACTCTTCTCGGATGAGGCTCGAATTTGTCTGCATGGTGAGGACCGACGTCGGCGAGTGTTAAGACCAGAAGAACGCTACGCCGACGTGTGTTTTGAAGAAATCACACCTTATGGTGGGTGGGGGGTCCGTTATGCTTTGGGCGGGCGTAAGTTCCAGCTATCGTACTGAGATAATATTCATTGAAAATGGCTCACTAAATGCGCAAAGGTACATAACAGAAATCATTTGTCAACATGCACAACACGCACTGGCTGTAATTGGTGAAGATGCCATTTACATGGACGATAATGCTAGGGTCCACCGTTCTGGCGCTGTAGATGCTTTTATGCAAGAGGTCGGTATTCGTCGTTTGGATTGGCCAGCGCGGAGTCCCGACCTTAACCCCATTGAGTACGTCTGGGACCTCCTAAAAAGGCGAGTACGATCTGTCCAACCACCTCCACAAAACATCAGGGAGCTGAAACGTGTGGTCTCGGCTGAGTGGGAACACATTTCACAGGACACCATCAAAAGTCTAGTGGAAAGCATGCCAAGAAGATTACATGCCGTAATCGCTGCAAGAGGAGGTCACACTCATTATTAATGTTTATTATTTAATGTCTTTTTTTATTAAAATTCCATAAAAAATCTCGTAGTCTTAATTTCACTATACCCATAAAAATGTTAATTTTAACACGGCTCTCTGTTTTCATAAACTGAAACACCGATTCCAGGATTTAAGTGTTTAAAACTATATTCTCATTGATAATAAGAAATTTTTAGTCATCTAAGCTAATGAAATACTAAAAATATTAATATTACCCATAGAAAAAGCCAATAACTGTAAGGTGCCCGTTTTTTTTGCAAAGGAGTGTTTAGCACGTGTCGTAGCTAGAGGTTTTCAACAAATGTATGAAGAAAATGAAGAAATTTACTCACCTGTTGCAAGAATGACTACAATGAAAGCATTATTGTCTACAGCTACTGTCCATGGATGGAATATACATCAAATGGACGTTGAAACGGCGTTTCTTAAAGGGAATATTAAATCGGAAATTTATATATACCTGATGGTTATGAAGTTAAACCTAACATGGTATGCAATCTTGAGAAAGCATTATATGGGTTAAGAGAGAGAGAGCCCTCGTGATTGGTACGAATATTTTAATGAATTTATGTTGAGTATTAGTTTCGAAAGATCAGATTATGATTACTGTCTTTATACAGAATGTGTAAATGGTTTTAATATTATATATTTATGTCTTTACGTGGATGACATATTAATTTGCGGTGAACATAATGGTTGTATTGATACAGTTAAGGAACTCCTAAGTAATAGATTTCGTATGAAAGACTTAGGAAAAGTGAAGCAGTATTTAGGAATAGATATTGTATATGAACAAAGCGAGAGGAAGATGACATTGAGTCAAGAAAAATATATTGAGAGTTTAGCAGAGAAATATAATGTTAAGGATTCTAAGAAGTTTGAGACACCAATAGAATTAAATTTGTCACTTGAACCTGGTGAACTTAATGCAAATTTAAAATATAGAAACTTGATTGGAGCTATTATATATTGCAAGTGGAACGCGTCCAGATGTATCTTATAGTGTAAATTATTTAAGACGCTTAATGTTGTCTTTTACTTACGCGAATATTACACATTGAAATCAAACTACTTTTACGGATTTTATCGCGGTTTATTTTTTGATTTTACTATCTCGACGTTTCGAATGCTTTGCAGCACCCATGGTCACGGGAGGACTGAGATGTTGAACATCCTTATGTCACAATTATGCCGGTGTACCCTCAGGTCTTCTTAGTTATTATTGTTGGTCCGATCTACGCAGTAACAGCTTACAGTATCTTGAGGCCGTGCAGTGTTTTGATTGATATTGGATTTAATTTAATTATATTTATCACCGGATCCCAAGCCGCCGGCCAACACACAACCATCTTCTCTATTGAAATTAGGATGTTTTTTGATTTCAATAGCCTCACGAATCATCCTAGGTAGGAATCGGTGTTCTTTTGCGAGGATTTGTGGTTTATCAAATCTAATAAAATGGTGGGTGCGATCCTGAACGTGTTCACATACTGCAGACTTCGTACAGCGTCGGTGTTTCACATCAGCTATGTGTTCTTTAACGCGAGTTTTTATTGCACGCTTTGTTTGCCCAATGTAGGAGATAAAAAACCGCGATAAAATCCGTAAAAGTAGTTTGATTTCAATATTTAAGACGCTTTCAAAATTGTTTCAGCGATACACACTAAAAATATGCTTTACGTGTTTTAAAATATTTCTATGGAACCAAACATCTGAAATTGTACTATAATGCAGAGTTCGATGCAAGCTTTGATGCCTTTGTGGAGGCCGACTGATTGCGTTGAAGAGGTTCTGCCAATTCTAGGAGTACTTGGTGATTTAGGTGTAGAAATTAAGAAGCCAATAAAAATTTATGAAGATAACTCTGGTGCGATTGGTCTGTCTAAAAATGGAAAATTTTGCAAAAAGTCAAAGCACATTGACATCAGTTATCATTTTGTGTATGATTATGTAAAGAAAGGTATCATTGATATAACTAAGATAGATACTGAAAATCAGATACCTGATATTTTAACAGTCATTAGGTAAAACTAAGTTACAAAAATTTAGAATGTTGTTAAATGTCGTGTAGCAGTCAAGTAGCAGTGTTATGTTTTTATTATGTTAGTAAGGATGGTTTATGTTTGTATTGTTATCGTTTTCTATAAAATCAACGAGGTGTGTTAAAGTAGGTACTGATTCTATAGTAAAACCTCTGTAATGGATGCTGGCTGAATTTCTTTGATTGAGTCTGTCAAATATAGTAAAATATATGAAATATATGTATATAAAATGACTAAATATAAAATGTAATAATTGTAATTCTTGCTCCTATAATAAACATGTTAAGATAATTTCCAGAAGCTGTTATTTTCTTACCGATCCTTGTACCTTAAGGGGGTAACAACGGTAAAATTGCAAAAATAGCCTTAGTATAAAGAGTTCGATGGATCAATCCGCTATTGCATTGGCTATGAAAATTATATGTACTTATACCTCAGATCTTCAGCAAATAGTTTTATTGATTAGATATTGGATTAAATAAAATGTTTTCAAGCAATATATATTTAAAAAATGTACTACGTTGGATATGATATAGTAGTACTTAGTTATATATAATATCCGTTCATCGGATAGACGTCAAACTTGGACTATAAAAAGCATAATAACCTATTCTACAATTTGTATTGATTACATTTCTTAATTTCATTCATGTTTTACAAGAAATTATAGAAAAACCACGTACGCGATGCATTTCCCCTTGAAGTGACCCCCCCCCCCCCCCCGTTAGCCATCTATCAATCTTTCGTGGACTGTTATGGAGGGTGGGCGTGCTCGAACTTTTTTTGACAAGACGAATTAAATTTAAATGATTTTGAACATATTTTTAATTAAGATATGTTACATATGGTATAATTATAACATTATAAATCATTTCAAATAAAATCTATACTTATATATTTAATTATAGATATTTTTATAGTAATATCATATTTTTGGTTCATCATAGAGAATGCGAAAGTATCGTTGCCGAGTATTATGCCTAACTTTTAAATCGTATCAGAGTCATATATGATCTTACTAATTGAAATCGTATTTAATACTGTGTAGGTCGACAAATTGACATACATTATGATATCCTTTACATTATGATTTTTTTTTGTCAAAACATGAACGGTGTTATTATTACTATCATGTTGGTTTTTGCAACTTAGCAACGAGTGGAGTACCTGGGTGGTTGGCTTGGTGGTGAGCGACGCTTACCTACGGACAGTTGCATTGGAAAGTTGCTCGTCTTTTGAGACATCTGGATGGTTAAGTTGGAAGGGTACTCGTGTGGCGCCACTTTAATCTTAGATTTCTTCCGCTATGTAACATAAGTAGAAGGTCACTATAGCTGGCAAAAAACTATCGGACCAAAAGGCTATAATTATAGTTTTGGATGACAGGGACAGGAAGAGACTTTTCTATGGGTGGGTGCTTCGATTACTATCAGGTAATACCTGGTTACTTAACTAAGTTGCGTAACAATAAACTGATGGTGTTGGTAGCAGGCACGAGAAAAAATACCACCGCGTTAAAATGTTAGTTACTCTAAAACCAGATTGCTTATTAGAATCAATGTAAATTAAATATCTATTTAAATTTTACATTACCTATGCACCTACCACTATTACCCTCTGCATCATCCAAAGGTAGACTGGCAGAGAATGCCTAAGGCATTAAGTCCGCCTTGTACATATTTAAGTGTGAAGAATAAATAAAATAAAATAAAATGTCAAATGCTCCGCGTAGTTCAAACCTCGCGATGGGTACAGAACTCAAGATGAAGTTACGTTACGTACTCTCGCGGTCACGAACGGTCTATCACCTTTAGGACGACAATCCCTTGCACGTGTCGGCCCAAAATACATGCGGGCGGGGTAAGCGCCCGGAACGTCGTTCAAACTATTTTGATTGAAAACTGAAACTTACACTAAAAAAGACTATTACTGAATTCGCTGCGTTCAAACAAACAGTGCTACGGATTCCTTTGGCAGCCACGTATATTGAATAACAACACATCTCCGTTGATTTTGTAGTTTGCTACCCTGGCCGCTGACCTTAAGGTCTTGGGGTCGATTCCCACACAGGAAAAAACTTCATGTGCATGAACATAATCTGTTTGTCTTGGGTCTGGGTCGTTTTTACCTGTACTTAATTATGGAAAAGTTAAGTATCTTATCATAGTTTCAGTTCGATGGCCATTACGGAGTCGATCACGGAACTCATCTACATCGTCATCAGCAGCCGAAACGTCCACTGTTGAAAAAAGGCCCTCTCTCCCTTAGAAGGGAAGGGTTGCCATAATACCCACGCCTGGCAGGCGGTTGGGGATCGCAGATATGTGGTAGGTAATCCAATAAAACGACGCTGCTGCTCGTCTTCTTTTTTTCCTAAGTCCCCTTTTACGGACACCCAACGGGAGGAGATGGATGGGTGCTATTATTCATATCACGGAACTAATTGTCGCAATAAAAATAATTTATGATTTCTGGGTCTGCACGACTTGGGTCGACGTTGGGTATCTGGTCTTGAGTAAGGTTTGGAAGCTAGCAAGCTTCCAAGATTCGGGTACTTGTGCCACTCTTAAAGATAATATACGCATTAGAATAGGAAACATTACAGTTACACGCTTCTTTAATAATACCGCTAGCATCTCATCACGGCCACTGGTATGCATTGCAGCATCTTAAGTCACTCTCTTTGTCATACTCGAACATCGCAATCAATCATCAATTTGGTTTCAGTTCATTTTTCCAGGAATAAAAAGGTCAACTATCGATGGATGTTTATTGGTTAGAGAATTTGGAACTAATTTAGGAAATATGTTATAAACGTCCCTTTTTAAAAAAACAACTATATTTTGAAGGCTCTGTTAAACGCTTTCGTTTTGACGTGCAGAACAGAAACCTTAGAACTTTGTGCATAGTCTCATTTCAAGTACGCTTACAGTAATTACGGCAAGACGCTGCGCAGTAGCTATTTTTATGTTTATGTATTCAGAACTCACAACTGTACTTGCGCAATGGTTCGTCAACCCTAACTTCAGACACTAAAAAATCCGCTGTGACTGTAAGTTATGAGTAGTACGAATGTATATGGATTCCGAATGGCAGGCACAATGTATTCAGCTGGGTCGAAGTGCGTTCCGGTTGTAACCGGACCTAATAACCACCAGCAATAGAATAGAAGTATGTATAAGTCTCACTAGTCAGGCATTGGCCATTCTAGAATAGACGGACTGATCCTTTGATATGAAGTTTGGAATATGAAATGCAATAATCCGTATCCTGATGCAACACGTCAACTACGTTACTACTAGGGTTGCCAACTTTTTTTGACAAAAAAAAAGTATAAAATGGTTTGGATAGAAAAAAAATAAAGTATTTGGAAGAAAAAAAGTATTTTTCAAATTTTATGTTTTTATTGCTTTAAAAACGTATTTTTGTGTGCTTTTAGCACATGTTATCAATTTTTTGTTATCTTTAAATGTTTCAAAGCTGGTTTGACATTTAATATTTAAATTTAAATAAATAAACAATTCCTTTTTAATTAAATTTATTGACGCTCTATTTCTCTCTTCTCGCCACTTTAGATTCATTGTTGAAAAAACTCTTACTTACTTAACTATTTAATGGTACACTGTGTACCGTTAAATAGTTAAGTACCCATAATGAGTAGGTATTTTGTTTTACGCATCACAGTAAAGGTTGAAAATAAAGTATTTTCACATACTTTATTTATATGTAAAAGTATAAAGTATAATTACCAAAAATAAAGTAGGATACGTTATTATAAAGTATGGTTGGCAACCCTAGTTACTACTGTAAGTGGTTGGGTTGTCAGATTGTAATTAGGTGGCACGCCAAGGTATAAGTCAAGATATAAAACAGTAGGTTACCGTTATTAAACTGCATCATTTCATTCTATAAAGGAATAGGGAAAATTAACAAAACTCCATTTGACACATCTGCATATTTTTAATCTATGATTTTTCAAATGTTATATTCATATTTGCTGGTAGCGCCCTCTACGATGACAACTCTCGGCCGGAGCGGCCAGATTCTCTAGGTCATTGGCGCATGTTACCCCCTTAAGAGATTTAAATACGAGATAGCGCCTTTAAATAGAAGCTTAAATTATTTTTATTGGAAAAATGCTATTAGAATTGCTGCTAAAAGAATTTATGGAAGATAAATGCACTTGAGTTTAAAGTTAACATGCTAGCCAACTATATAATTATTGTACTCCCTCTTTGCGACACCCTACCAGGGTATGTACATACTTACTAGTATAGTTTTAGGTAACTTAACCTTTAGCTTAAGACTGTATGTATATTATGCAAATAAATGAAATGAACCGGATTCAGATTGACACGTTCCGCACCGTAGTAAAAAATATTGACGTTTTGCGAGCGAGTGTTATATATCTATAACATTATCTATCTATATTATTTAGAAAAGACCCGGCTCGCGGGGTGTCCGGTTAAGAGTAGCACCCACCCATCCCCTTCCGTTGGATGTTCGTAAGAGGCGACTAAGGGAAAACAAGAAGACGAGCAGCAGCGTCTTTCTATTAGATTACCTACCACCTATACTGCGATCCCCAAGACGCCAGCCAAGTGTGGGGATTATGGCAACCCCTCCCTTCTAAGGGGAAGGCCTTGTTCAGCAGTGAACGTTTTTCGGCTGCTGATGATGATGATTTAGAAAAGTAAAAAATATACACATTACGAGTATATTAGTTGTCTGTTTCCTTTAAGGTTTTGCGTAGTTTGGGATCACCGTATGCGGATTGACCCATATCTATATCTTCTATATACATACATACATATTATAAAACAAAGTCCTCCGCCGCGTCTGTCTGTCCCTATGTATGCTTAGATCTTTAAAACTACGCAATGGATTTTGATGCGGTTTTTCTTAATAGATGGAGTGATTCAAGAGGAAGGTTTATATGTATACATGCATAATATAGTAGACAAACACTGATAATTTTAGAGGTTTCTAATGTGATGTCGTAAATAAACACATTTTTTTGCGCTTACATCGCAAACACTGGCTAAACCCTACGAGATAGATTAAAATAATGTGCTACAGTATTGTACACTATAACAAGATCTACAAAAAAGTTCGTGATGGTATATGTTTATCTCTTAGGGATAGGATTAACCATTTTTTATCCTTTACTTTTTATGAGAAATAATTTTAATAAATTATTGTTACCATGAATTTGTCCCTTCTTCAATATAACGTAAACTTCAATAATATTTACACCAATGACAAAAAAACTGTGAACGTTGTTCATACCGCTAGGTTAAGTTTAGGCAAGGTCATTAAATAGATGGGTGAATCGATTTGTATGAAATTTTGTGTACATATCGGGTAAGTCTGTGGATAGGCCGTAAAGTAGGTATATTTCATGCCGCTAGGTTAAGCAACGTCTTGCCTAACGTTGCTTAACCATTACATAGATAGGTGACGGCGGCGACTCCGAGGACAACGGTGACGGGGTTGCGAGCCCCGACCCCGTGATCATGGTGCCAGGTTTCCGGGGGCTATAATGCGCACTGAGGGGTATTTGGTGCAGATCCCACTGGAGGGCCCAGGTCCCCCCCTCTTACGTGGCGATGCGACCGTCGCAGGGGTTTAAGTGTGTTAGAATACCAAATACCATAATTAACGAGTATAGAATGAGAGGAGGGTGCAAGAGAGTAGAGAGAGGGAGAGTATTGCTACGTTGGCACAACGTTGCAATATTATTGCTACGTTGTGCCAACGTAGCAATAGTCGTTGGTGACTAGAATAGTTTAGTCAGTCAAGTCAACGGTAGGATTTCATGGTGAACAGTCGATTTTGAGACTTTGTAGCGAATAGTGATTCTGAGATTATGTGGCGAGCGGCCGTGGGACGGCTGCTGTGTTATAATGTGTTTGTGAGCTTGATTGGCAGGTTCTCAAAGACGTGCCATCTGAGGAACTGCGTTGATGATTGAGATGCAGCCGACGAGCATTATGAGGTTTGATGCGATCGTTGAGGCAGTGACAATCCAGTATTATATCTATTTGATTAATGATTTTAATATGTAGATTATTATTGACTAAATATTGTTGTGTGATATAATTGATGATGGTTAATTAATTAGCGATAGTTGATGATAGTGGATAACTGAATAACTGATGATGACCAAGAGTTGGCGTTTGGTGTGGTTAAAGGGGCTGGTGGAGACCACTTGGGGAGGTCCCCACATTTTTATAGGCTTGTCAATGTATCGCATACCTTGATTATTATTGAATTATTAAGATAATGTACCGTAATAGTGTTTTAACTCCTACAAGATGGCGAGAGAAATAAATCAGGGGAGGAGGGAGAAAAGGTGATCAAAATGTAATAAAAGCGTGGGCGGAGCTGTGCGGGTCAGCTAGTTATAGTATATAATGGCGAGGGCGTAATTCAGCCGACTGTGTAATGAGTAGAGCTTACAAGTTTCATACGTGTTTTTATCACGCGCCCAATGCAATCAATGTGAGTGAATCTGAATATAAAGCCTACTTCAAAATTATAATTTTATGTGATAAAATACAATGATATTTTATAATAAATTATGTATTGTGAATTAAGAATAATTTGGGAATAATAAATGTTTGTTTGAGTTAATTAAGGACGTACACAATTATTTATTCGAAATTTTCAGCGGCATCAAACCTGTTTGTTGTTACTAAAAAAAAACTGTATCACCTGGTTAAATTAACCATGCTCTGTTTACTCGCTTATAACTTGCTGTAAGGTACTAATTTAATTTTGTAGGGATAATTCTATTACGCACTAGTGCGTATAATGTTGTTATTACGCACGCGAGTGTTATAGCTCGGTTTATAGGCCTAAAAGCGATGTAATAAGGCTTGCTTTACGAGCAAGTATGTTGAAAATAATATTATTTCACCCCTTTGGTAAAATTATTTTATATCAAACTTACATAATTTTTAGGATTCCAAAAGACTAGAAATAATTGAAGAAGTGGATTGACGCTGTAAAACAAAGCAATTGGGAACCTAATATTTGGAGCAGGGTTGTTCACTTCACTTTTCGGATACACATATTTACGAAGCCCAACGTAAGTTAGTAAGTGACGCTGTACCTTCACTTGTAATGCATGTATCTCAATCTACTGACCATCAGTCGAGCATGGCAGTAGCTTTAAGTTCAGCACTAATAATTAAAGACATCCCTAATATAACTGACACACCAAAAAAAAACAAAATTCGGATAAATAAATCCATTGGATTATATAAATAAACGCCGCCGTATGAAGTGTAATGCACTTTATGCTGCTCGACGGCGTTTAATTAAAAGTCATCAATTTGTCCATCATTCAATTGTCAAGAATTGAATGAGCTGGATGAAGAAGGAAAAGCATCTAGTTAGTCAAGAACATTTAGACCTTTTGGAAGTATGTGGCGTTTTAGCAGCAGCGCTTTTCAAAAGAATCATCCATAAAGGAAAATCACTCTTCACCGGAATTGCGTATATTTGCACTTACTCTCCATTTTATTCCCCAAAGGCCTACATAAGAAGTACATTTAACACATGTCTGCCACACCCGAGCACCATACGAAGATGGTGTCAATGCCAAACCAGGTTTCACTGCAGAGGCTTTTAAAGTGCTTGATCTTAAAGTAAAGTCATCTGACAAGAAAATTCTATGCAATTTAGTCACAGACGAAATGGCGATCCGTCAACTGAAGGAATATGACAACAATACAGTGCAAGGTTACGTAGATTTTATATAGTAGAACTGGACATGATGGATCCGGAAACTTATCAATGCTTTGCACCCAGCCTCTGGTATTCCTTCTGGTAGGTAGCCATAAATGAAAAGTGGAAATTACCAGTAGGATCTTTTCTAGTAAACGGTGTACCAAGAGAGCAAAGAGCAAATCTAGTAAAAATGTGCCATTCTACTTGCCACGATGTTGGCATTGAAGTAGTGTCTATGACATTTGACGGTTGCCCAGCAAATGTCGCTATGGCTCGAGAGCTTGGTTGTTTATTTTACTACCACGGTCAATTTAGAACATGTTTTCCACATCTTTCAACAGCCCAACCTGTCTTATCATATGATTAAATTTTTCAGGAATACACTGCAAAGTAAAAAGATTCTACGAGATAACAACGGAGGCCTCATCAAAAGGCAATACTTCGTTGAATTAAACACTATACAGAAAAACGAAAATTTTCTCTTAACTAGACGACATATTGACTTCAAAAGTCAAATAATGAAAGTAAAATTAGGTGTATCAGTTATTAAGCGCAAGTGTAGCTAAAGCTATTGAATTTTGTAATAAAAAGGTGCATTTGCTAATTTTGCCAACTCCGAAGCTATGTAAAATTCATTAACATTATTAACAATCTCTTCGAGTCTTAATTCAAGAAAAATTCCCGGCATTGACTTCAAGGCTCCTTAGGTCTTAACTAGAGAAATTAAAATATCTTAATTTTCATTTCTCTCGTTCGGCCATTTTTAGAAAATACCAAACAAATATTTGGAATATTTAGTGATATTTAAATCATGTCCACCAGAAATAAAGTAGGTTTTCTTGGATTGTACGTGTGCATAAACAGCATTAAGGAACTGTATTACAAGTTAGTAAAACAAGAAAAAATATTGAAATTTATACAGATATACAAAATAAGCCAAGATCATTTGGAGTTACTGTTTTCAATTGTTAGATCTGATGGTGGGTTTAAAAATAATCCGTCGGCCTTGGTTTTCATGGCTATCTACAAAAAAAAACATATGTAATTAAAAGAAGACTTTAAAGGAAATTGTACGTCTTTGGAACACATATCGTTGTTATCATGTTCATCATCAGCAAATCATATTAATATGACTACAAAGGGCTAAAGATCCAAGTCAGAATTGGATATCGTTGACAACAGTTCATAACATTGAGGATGAACCCTTGAGTGTACCTAAGGTTTTTCATTCTTTACTGTCACAAAATATTGTATCATACATTGCTGGGTACGTTGTTAGATATTTGTTCGTATTTGTTAATTTATCTATTATTGGCTGACTCGTACTCCAGAAGAGCTTGTTATGAAAGCGAAAGGAGAAGCCTATTGTAAATTATGCTTACATAAAATTATGAATTATGATAACATAAAAAATCAAGTGAAAATGATAGATAGACAATTCTTTATTGCGCACAAACAAACAGATACTAGAAGAATAAGATACAAATTAATAAGACATGCAACAATGACCGGCCTTATCGCTAAAAGCGATCTCTTCCAGGCAACCTTTGGACCGAGAGGAAAATAAAGACAGAGTCACAAAGAGCAGAGGGTGCGCACTAGATATGCATAGGTAACATTAACACATAAAGTCACATAAAAACACATGTTGTTAACTATATTAATAAATATTCAATTCAAACATTTCGCCGGAGAATGGGTAACCATTTGAGTTTTGCACGAAATTGGGAAATATTTTCAAATGTACGCAAGCCAAATATAAACCTAATAGACAAATTTTGTAATCGCTCTAGCTTATGCAATTGATCCTCTGTCACGTCCAGATAACAAACATCAGCATAATCTAGGATAGGGAGAAGAAGTGATTGTGCAAGTGCAACTTTAGTGGCAGTGGGTAGAAAATTACGTAGCCTTTTAAAGAGGCTGCCGAAACAACATTTTGCGACTAATGGCATCCAACTGTGTGCCCCAATTAAAACACCGGTCCATTATAACACCAAGATTCTTGACGGAATCACTATAACGAACAGCAATACCGCCAAAATTAATTTGCGGAAATGTCAGGAAATTCAGCTTAGAGATCATCCGAGAGCTACCTATAATAATGACCTGTGTTTTAACTGGGTTAACTTTTAGTCCATAAGATTTGCTCCAATTAGCAATACGACACAGATCAAGATTTACAGCTTCTATAGCTATATCTAGGTTGGTAAGTCAGGCCTGGGAATAAATTTGAAGATCGTCTGAATATATGTGGTAGGAAGAAGTAAGATGCTGAGATATGGTGTTTATGAAGATTGCTAATAATAAGGGAGATAAAACGCCGCCTTGTGGAAAGCCAGCAGAAGTGTTACACCAGGTAGAGAAAGACTCTTCCAGACGAATACGCTGCCGACGACCATGCAAATAACTGCGAAACCAATCGATTACTGATGGAGATTTGTTAATTGAGCGAAGTAAGGCAAGTAGTATATCAAAATTTACAGTATTAAAAGCATTGCTAAAATCTAGCAATGTTAGCACAGTTAACTGACCGTTCTCCATACCAAACCGTATATCATCTGAAATTTTAACTAGCGTAGTAACCGTGCTGTGCCCAGGGCGGAAGCCAGATTGGAAAGGATTTAAGAGGTTATCTTTAGAGAGATAAAAACTAAGCTGCCTGTGGACAAGACGCTCTAGACACTAGATAAAAAGGGAAGGATGGAAATAGGACGATAGTCAGAATAGGACTTAGGGTTTGGTATTTTTGGGAAAGGTATTATTTGAGCATCTCTCCAGATTACAGGGAACACGCTACTAAAGATGGAATTATTAAAAATGGTACAAAGGAGAGGAAGGATGAAATCAAGGATGATAACCAACATGTTTCTACCTAAAGTATCACAACCGATGGCGTTTCAAGTTATTGATAGAACGGCTCTCTTAACATCACTTTCAGTAAATCGATCAAATACAAAAAGGGGATGGCCGGGTGTAGGTAAGGCAGAAAGGATATTTAACGTATTAAGTTTATCCGAATTATCCATATCAGATGCAGACGAAAAATGAATGTTGAGAGAATCGATATTTATATTTTTTTAAATAGGGTCTTGTAGTGATTTACCAATACCCAAATACCGAAGGAACTTCCAGACTTTAGCTGGATCCTCCTCCTGGACAGAACTCCTGAAAGAAATCGCTGCGATACGGTGTGTAGGGATGCATCCCTACACACCGTATCGCAGCGATTTCGCGCCAAAACATATTTTTCTTTATTAATGTCAGTAGGACGCATCTTATATCTAGATTTAGCTACAGCTATCTTATCTAAGCCATGGTGATGGAAGATGGTTGATTATAATTTCACGAAGAGGTGCATGAACGTCATATAAATCAATAATAATCGAATCGAAAAACAAAGAAATCCGTTCATCCACAGTTCGTGCATTTGAAACAGGAGACCACTCAATCTTCCTGACATCATCAAGAAACGCATCACGATCAATACCAATAAGTTGTGTTCTAGAATAATTTTAGGCTTTAACTTAGGGGGACGAACTTTATACTTTATAGGACAGGTAAATGAGATCATGGTATGAAAAAGCGTCAGCAGGACACTGGCCGTATTTAGCAACATGTTGACAGGAGGATATAATCATCACATCCAGAAACCAGAGGAAAAATGCCGCTAATATAAAAAACAGACAATTATCTACTTTTCATTGGTACAGACATATACATTATATTATATTACATTAATTACATCTAATAATTAATATATAAAATTCTCGTGCCGCGGTGTTAGTTACCAAACTCCTCCGAAACGGCTGAACCGATTTGCATTTCAGGCTATACTATAACTGACAAAACGGAAAAAACGAATGTCATGGTTCTGTGAGGAGCATCGATCGCATGGGTGAAAGGCTAAAGAATTTTGGAAAGGGCAGGCCTTTGGAGAACTTGCAGTTGCATAGAACCAATTGTTCGAAGATAGTAAAAATTTGTATGGAGCCTTGTTAAAATCACAATTAATAAACGAGGTTAGTGATCGCCCGTACTCCATTTTTCTTGATGAGTCGACTGATGTTTCATCCAAAAAATACATAGCCTATATGATACATTATTACAACACCACGCAAAAGTCATAGCAATGGACTTCCTTGGTTTTTAAGAACTTTATCACACCACAGCAGCTGCCTTATACACTGCCTTTCAGATTGTATTAAAGAAATGGGTGTCAGTCTGACAAAGACAAGTACCGTTGTCAAAGGACAGGTCTTAGTAAAATTCTCAACAAAAACAAGTATAAAGCACTTTATATACTATGTAAGAATAAAAGTAACTTGAATGATACCCAAAAAAAAAATTGAAATTTTGCGAATTGATTGTTATATCAAAACAAAATTATCGTATGATTTTAATACAAAAGACGATGATTACCACACAAAAGAAAATAAGGCAAATGATTTGTTATATGCTCGTAGAAAATGAAAGAAACGGTTACAATAATGATGATGTACCACTCACAAGTACCGTTGTCAAAGGACAGGTCTTAGTAAAACTCCCAACCAAAACAAGTATAAAGCACTAAGAAGTGGTTACAGATGTCAACTGTAATAGCATACCAACCGGTTGCTTGCAACCGTAAAATATGCTAGAAAAAGTTAGAGGCAGTGAGGGTAAGAGCACATTTGTTGTCCCACATGTACCTGACGTATGCGAAGTCAGGCATCTAGAAGATATTATTTGTAAATTGCCGGAGCCAATGACAGATAGAAGAGGAAAAATAATGTACAGAACGTCGTTTATAAGCTACAATATGCAGTAGAATTTTTATCCGCTGACGACTAGCGGCAGCCTTCTCACTGGCACATGTTTTTTTTGCATTATTCAATATCAATATAATACGAAAAAAAAACAATATTATTTGATAAAGACATTCTAACTAAAGTAATAGGGAAAATAACTGGGTAAAATACGAGCCAGTACGATTATCAAAAAATATTGGATACGCATTTTTTTATTTAACAAGTCAAAGATAAAGAGCGTCACAGTTTGGGTGTGGGGGCTTGTAATTTTTCAGTCATCTAGCCTATTCTCTACTTTAATTTACTTTTGTCAATTAATGATCTGAATACGAAAAGTTTAAATAATAATTTGTTAAGTTTTTTTATCATTAATAGCATTTTTTACTTTATTAATTTAGGGTTGTTTTTAAACTTAACAACTTATTTTCAATCAAATGTTCTAAGTAATATGTGAGCGTGACAGCGATAGGAGCGGATATAACGCACAAGTTCCTAATACCGAATAGATAGAATGAAAATATTAATTATACCTAAGTTAAATTTAATTCATAAAAGGTGTGTATCTTGATTGTGCATCTACAATTTAATGAAAACAGTAGTCAAAAGTATTCTGTCTTTTCTTTCACGGTGAAAAAGGTTTTGATGTCGATCAAAAAATCAAAGTCAAACTACACCTCTGTTTTCTATTATTGTTACGACCGCGACATCAGTGTTAATTACTCAGTTAATTATTACTTAATTGCAATGATCACAAAATGCATTCTTAGTTTATAGGTCTACTATCGATCCGTATTGAAAAATCTCCTCACTTCGGCACACCTCAACTTCGGCAAGTAGGTACCTACCTATTGCTCGCTAAGAGTTCACTGCCCCCGCCTATTGTTCGTTTACGTCTAGAACTGTCGCCCCTATTGTGTGGCCTCGAACATGCGAGATATAAGTATTTACTAGTACCTACTAGAATTTCCTATTGTTAGTTCTACTATATATTGCATTTGCAGGAACTTTTAAATTAATTCTTCAACGCTTCTTCGGCGCATCGACTGCTTGTAGAAGCATATGATAAGGCTGCTTTAAGTGAGAGAACTTGTCGTGAATGGTTCCAAAAGTTTAAAGACGGTGACTGTGGCATAGAAAACAAAGATCCCAGTGGAAGGCCGACAACGTACGAAGACACGGAATTGGAAGCATTATTGGTGGAAGATTCGTCTCAAACTCAAAAAAAACTTTCACTTATATTAGACTGTGACTCAGCAAAAAGTTTCACATCGTTTAAAATCGTTAGGGATGATACAAAAACAAGGTAATTGGGTTCCATACGAACTGAAGCTGAGAGATGTTGAACGCCGATTATGCATGAGTGAAATGCTGATTGCTATGCATAAAAAAAGTTTTTTTACATCGTATCGTTACTGGCGATGAAAAGTGGATACACTATGACAATCCTAAAAAGAAAAAAATATCACTGGCCGCGCTTCAACATCAACAGCAAAACAGAATATTCACAAGGATACACGCGCTCATTACTACTCCAGACACGACAAAATTATTGTCATAAAAGATAATGCTCGTCCGCATGTTGCGGTTCCTGTCAAAAACTACTTGGAAACACTTCATTGGGAAGTGTTACCCCACCCGCCGTATTCACCAGACATTGCGCCGTCTGACTATCATTTATTCCGATCGATTGCACATGGTCTGTCTGAGCAGCGCTTTACGTCATATGAAGAGACCAAAAATTGGGTTGATTCGTGGATAGTATCAAAAGATGAAGAGTTCTTCAGACGTGGTATCCGAATGTTGCCTGAGAGATGGGAACAAGTAGTTGCTTGTGATGGACAATACTTCGAATAAAGGTATTGTACCGTTCTGTCATAATCAATACCTAGATTTTGTTAAAAAATACGGCGGAAACTAATCTGCCCCCCTAGACAATTTAACATTCTACAAGCGTTATCGCTAATAGAAAGTATAAAAATGTATGAGATTGACATGTCATCGAAAAATCACGTGACAAATTATAGGGAATTGTCTCTGTTAGCGAATAAAGAAATAGATTCGCTATGAAGCGATTGCATCTTGTCTAGGCCCTCTGTACTCCTATGTAAGTCGACGCACCTCGGCGTTTGGACACAGTTTGTGTTCACAAGCGACAGTGAAAACATCTCACTCAAGGAAGCGATCGAAGAAGAGAATTGTATTGTACCGGCGGCGACCTTTACGACGACTTTGGACTACTGTGAAGTACTGTGTGACTCGGAATATTTTGCCTTTTGTGTGTATAGTGTATACAGTGTGAGTTTACGTGGAATAAAATCTTCCTTTACGTTGATCGACATTTTAATACCCACCAATTGATACGTAACAATATATATATAATTATTTCAGATTTTTCCGTTCACAAACTTCGGAGATAAGCTAAGATAAACACGACACATAAACAAAAAAAGAAACTGTTTTGAAATTTGCAAATGAGGCCCTTTAGTGGATGCTTACATCTTAAGAAGAACCTTCCAACCAAATTTAAGAAATTTAAGAAATTTCCAAATTTTAGATTTCTAGGTCCAGCGGTTTGGCCTGTGCGTTGATGAATCAGTCAGTCAGTCAGGGCAAGTAATTTTATAAGTATGTATAGATGTATAGATTTGTCATTTTTATTTGGACTGCCTCTGTGACGATGGGCGCGAGTACAACCATTGCACTGCACACATTTTTGGACACTACGATACCCACATCAATCACCAACCCACCCCCTCTCGGACCACCACTGGAAGACATTTGAAGTTTGACTCTCGGCTAAATCTTGTGAAACGCAAAACTGTCTGGGAACCCAAAGCATAAACTAGAAAGGTATGTAAATAGGAGTTGGAAAGACAAATTCTATTTTCATACGCTAACAGACCAAAAAAAATCGAACACCAGATCCTGATCCCATAATCTACAGACCACCGAGGGTTGATATACTTATGCAATATAACGTAACGTTTATTTATTTGCATATTAGGTAGGTACCTAATTAACTATAATACATACCTACTCGTAAAACGTAGAACACTCTTTTGTTTGTAAGAGGGAGTCATTACCTAAACATGATATAGGTAACCATAAAATACTAGCAGAATGAACTATAAACAAGGACGTGTACGTAAGGACTACCTACGTAGTCCTTACGTACACGTCCTTGTTTATAAAATAGTTTTAAATACTAACTACATACTAACTATAATTATACTGATGTAAACTCACGATATTCTGCGCATTTGTCACGGTTCTACAGTAAGGTATATCTTAATTGTTGGAACTTATTATAATTACTAATTATCAAACTAGAGCAAAAAACATATACGCAATGTATGGTAATTGTCAACCTAGTAAATAATTACAGCCAATGAACCATATTCACGTTAAAGTTGATGCAATAAGGTAAAAACAAAATAAAGCAGATTTTCTTTATTTGTATTAAAGAAACAGATCTATGTTACATTTTTTCTGGGAGAGTAGGTTCTGTTTACTTTTCGATTTAATAAATAAAATATTCTATGCCACAGATGTGATCGTCTCCGCATTCGGTACCTCACAGTCTTCTCAGAGAACGGTGCTGATAGCTCGTGTACATTCTGCGGCATTTTAGTCGATTTAGGAGAAAAACATACATTTCTTTTACGGTATGCAGTAGGCAAGACTCTCTTATCATGCCTCTGAGAATCTTCCATTTCTTGTATTTTCCGAAGAATATCGTCGTTCTGCTTCGCAATGCGATCAGCTATAGTTTTAATTTGCATCAAATCTGAGTTTAATTTGGGCAGTTGAATTTTATTAACTAATTCAAACTTTTCACTTATAGAGTTAATTGCATGCAGTAAACTGACGTTGTCTCTGCTGGATTCTGAGCTGCCTAGCTTGTTGGCATAATTCTGACAGTGGGCGCATTTCCACTGATACCCTCGGTCTCCACGGTCGCGGTGGTCGGGACACAATTCGCTTACGCACCGAATATGGAACTTGGACTCGCACGTAGCACATTTCAGACCTTCATTACTTCGAAGAGAACGTTGACACCGCTTACAAATCATTCTAAAAGAAATTTCCATTTACAAATGTACTATTGAAAAAGAATATCTACTAAATCATGACATAGAATTACGCATTTTGTGCGGGGGCAACAGTTTTTGATATCCCTTACTGATTAGATAATTTCTACTTGACCTACAGACTTTCTGAAAAACATGATCCGTTGGCAAGATATCTCCTCGGCTTTTTTCAGTAGCATGCATCATTCAAATAGAGCAAGAAGCGTCTTAATAAATATGGAGTAGATTACGATCTTTGCTTAGATCAAAATAGACTGGCCTAAATATCTTTTGTACTATGCGATATAAGTATAACATTTTAGATACATACATACCTCCAAGGATCTCTGAAAGCCGACGACTGACAAATAATAACAATTTTAATTGCTTTTATGTATATGATTATCACATTTGGCTGACAAAAAATTTTTATAGCTTAAAATTTTAACGAAATAGAATATTATTTTTTTGGAAACAATATATCATTATGATTTTAGATAATATATTATACAATAAAAACGGATATGTGTATATAATATTCTAAACCATAGCACTGACAGCAAAAAGAAAACTTGTCATTGACACTAATGACAGCTATGTGTGTACAATCGTCATTACAGTTTTTAAATACAAAAGGCTGCTGTGCTGTTTCAGGATAGGTACCAACCAATTAGTTCTTAATATATATATATTATGACGTGAGCCAAGTGAAAAATCCTAAATCTATGGCCAAGACCGTGACAAGTCGGGAGAATAGGGAAATTGATGTGTTTATGCAAGTTTTAGGGCTACGACCGGTTGCAACAGAGACATCTTGCTGCTGTTACTAATTTCATAGGCGTAAATTGCACCATTATCATTTTAGTTGACATTATAAATAAAAAATAATTTGTTAGATAATCATATTAGATCAAAACATTACGGCATCACCGTGCCGGACGTATTTCGCCTGATGATGATGATTAGATCAAAATTAGATATATCTTGAAGGCGATCTTGCACTTATATACCTAATATAGAAAGAATATTTCAAGTGGGCTTGGACGGTCAAATCCGAAACTTTAGAAAGAGTCACGGGCTCGACTACAAAAATGAAGGAGGTTCTCAATCCGGTTGTATGTTAACAGTTTGTTATCTCAGAACTCTGTCTTTCTTTTTTATTTGAAAGGACATACCTACTTTCAGATTGGTCCCATTTTTTCAAAATCATGTTTGCTGCGGTGTGCCGGCTAAGAATTGCATCTCCCCCTCTCTTCCCGTGGGTGTCGTAAGAGGCGACTGAGGGAAAACCAGACGGGCTTCAGCGTCTTCTGTATCTCTACGGAGACAGCGATCTTCAAGTCCGAGACGCCTGCCAAGCGTGAGGATTATGGCAAAAGCCATGACTGACAGAATGTGTATACATCCCCCAGTCCTCAGCAGCTCCTCAATTCCTTGCTTTGGTAGGGGGCGGGGTAACGGTGGAGCAGGGGGTGCGAAGAATCTTCGCCAGATGCCCCGCTACCACCCCCACCGAAATTTGGCCCTGACAACACACAATGCCTGCACACTTAGGACCGACGAGAAGATCATCGAGGTGGAGGAAGAATTGAGCAAGTTACGTTGGGATATTTTAGGATCATCTGAAATCCGACGAGAAGGACAGTCAGTCGAGAGAGTCAGTAAAATATCAAAAACAACTTTTTTAAAGCTAGCTGCTCAGTAGTCAATTGAAATTAAGAAGATACTAATTTCTCCTTGCTCTTCTCAAAGAAGGCCTAAGGAAGCTGATCTGAAATAATGTAAAGCCAGAAAGAAAGGATGGCTCTCGTATAACAACGGGAAACCTTGGTATGAATGGGCCATAAACTAGCAAAGTTTCACCTTAGAACATTGATTAAATATCGTGTGGTCAGACAATTTATTTTTGAGTTAAGTTAGCTAATGTCCTATCCTATTATTATAAACTAACCAGATTCAAAAATAAAACTCATTGACAAAAATAGTTTTTAGTGTATCGATTTCAATTTTTTTTTGTACACGTGGTGTGACTTTTAAAACATGGCGGAGGCATAATGGTCAGAGGCAGCATGACTAATTGACATGATTAAGAGTTGGAGAAAAGAAATTTTCGTGCATGAGGGTTGCCTGAAGTCCTTAAAATGCATATACATATTAAAATCTGCATTGCTGTCCCTGTTTTCAACCCTGTTCGGCGTTACAAACGTGGATGGCGTTAAATTCCAGCAGGATAAGGCGCTATATCATAAAGTTGCCATCGTAACGAACAATAAAATATTGAGCTTCTGATGTGGCTTGCCCAGTCACCAGAATGTAACCGTATAGAATATTTTTTGGTGTTTATTAAAGCGAACAGTTAGGCACCACACGATACACATAAAAGAAAATTTAAAACGCTGCTTACGCCAAGAATTAATCGATTAAACATCTGAAGTTAGTCTTTGAATCTTCAAAATAAGTAAGCTCCCTTCCAAAAAAAAACAATTGTAATCAAATCAAAGGGTATATTAAGTTTCTAAGAAAAAATAGAAATAGGTATCGTTACCATATAGAAATGTTACAATGTATATTTCATTTCGGTGTTTCCTAAAAATTTAAGTTTATCATGGGTGCTCAATACTTTTGGCAAAGGCTGTATATATGACGGAGACGGATGACTAGATGGCATACTCCTTTATAGCGGTATGCGTTCCTTTCTTGTGGGTGTATCGTGGGAAATGTTGGTTGCAATGAAAGCAAGTCCTTCAATCACCAGAGACCAAGTATAATGTATGATCAAGTACCACACAATAGCTATAACCAAAGCTTCATGGCTATAACGTTAGTTTAGACAAAACCATAGTAGGTACATAGCGCTGGCTTTCCGTATAATTGTCTATCGTCGCTCAGGGTTCCCAACTTAGGGGTTTTCCCCCCAAATTTAGGGGAAAGAATGTGGGATGGGATTTTTTTAGGGGTGTTATATTCTTAGGGGTATTTTTATAACTTCATCTAACTAAGTAATAAACAGTGGGCAAATGTCTCTAGTTGAAGTTTTTCAAAAAATGGTGTTTCTAAATAAAATTATTTATTGATTGTTTAAAATTTATTGTTCGTTTAATGAATATAATAAATATTTTATCATGTTTAATGTATTATTTATTTAAATATTGGTGGTTTTAGGAGTTTTTGATTGGAGCTTAGGGGGATAAATTTTTGAGAGTTGGGAACACTGTCGTCGCTTGCTCGATTTCGACGTATTATATTAAAGAGAAAAAACCCAGGGTTGCCACATGTACAAGCAATCTCGTACACTTTTTCATGTGATTTTAACAATGCTGACTGCCGGAGTTATGTAAGTACTTAAGTATACAAATTAAAAACGATAAATAAAAATGTCCATGCTACAAAAGATCGACTCAGGACATCACCAGATTCATTAACTTATCACTAAATACATATATTTTTTCTAGTCGTTGACATCCCCGCTAAGGTGTATTTTTGTTATTGTCCATTTATTGCACACATCATTAAATATTTCTTTCTTATCTCTTTTGCGCTAGATCTCAAGAGAAAAATGTATTCCAGAATAACAGCTATGCTAACATATATTTAAATGTAAGTTAATGTGAAGATTAACACTACCACAATATATTATGTGTTACAAAAAATAAAAAATAAACCACCAGAACTTTCTTTTTATTAGTTTTAGTTTAGAAATACGACCTATTGATCAGACAAGTCAGAAATACGACCTTTTGATTTGTCACTTATAAAAATAAGGCTTTTTGAATGGATAAAAGTTAGAAATATGAATGAATAACGTATCAGATTAGTGTCTTCTGTGTGTCCGTTTCGACTGCTCGGCCGCCAATCGACCACAGTGTCGTAGAAGAAAAACGACTACGTCAATATTACGAAGGAATTTGCTAAATATTAACAATGAAGGTTGCAAATTCACAGATCCAATATTCAGAAAGTTATGAAGGGATATCCATCCGGTCGACACATGGAGACTGGATGGATATCCCTTCATAACTTTCTTGCCAAGCAGTCAAAACTATCGACGTCGTTCTAGGTAGGGGTGCGGAACCAAAAAAAATATATTTTTTTTATTTACAATGGTTGCTATTGACAATGACATTCATGCACAGCCGTCGTATTTTGACTCGATACCGTTCTTGAATCGATTTTTACTATGGTATGTATGAAGTATGGAAAAAATATGACCTTTTGAACAAAATATTAAATAAAATATGTTTTTGTAGAAGAAATGTGCCTGTTCTGTTTGAAACAATCTAAGAGAACATTTTAATGCAGAAATACATCCGTTTTGATTGGAATCTTAATTTTCTGGATTTTATTGTATTGGAAATAGACTCCTTTTTGACAATTTTTTAGGCTCATTGATCGATGGGCTTTTATGCCACGGGTCCAAAAAAAAATGAAATTAATTAATAGTTGGAAAGTGAAATACGACTTTTTGAACAGACGCTCCTCAACTATAGGTACACTAAAGTAAAGGATAATATTTTAACAAATATTAAAACCATATTACTTAATAAGCATGCACCAGTAGTAAGTACATTTATAATAGTAGTAATTTGTAATATTATAAATGATTTAATTAAGTAAGTAAAATTACTGTATATGATTTTTGTATAATGTTGCCATGTTTATTTTAACTTCTTAGATTGTATCTTTTATTTTATTATATTTACAGTATAACTTTTGTTGTAGTATAACTTATCTGAGAAAGCCTAACTAGCTTTCAAATGACGTGTGTAGCGTGGTGGACTATGGCCTATAGCCCCCTCAACATGAGGGGGGGCCCCTGCCCAACAGTGGGACATAAACAATGGTTGGTATTATTATTTATAGTAGTCAGTGTTATTATGTGTGTGCAACGTCTCTTGCATGGCTAGTACTGGAGATGATTTGTCATCCTCGTCATGCCATACTTGTCTACACTGCTCAAAGTCATTTAGCTCCAATCGAGGATTAAACATCCACATCGGCAAACTGCATAAAGGTAATCCGGGTAATTCCTCTCTCCCTGCTTCCCCGTGCTCTAACAAAATCACAACTCGTTTTTCCGGTATACACTTCCACCTGTTTTTTATGCAAATTCACTCAAAAATCACCATTTTTTTTTTCGCGGTGGAACCCTTTAAAATGTCCCCGGGAACTGTGGGGCTCAACCGGGGTATGTGGATTGTGGATTGGGCTTCTTACCCACTACTACCCCCGCGGCTGTCGCATCGGCACATGTACGTGTGCAATGCATTTTACACAAACATTTTTATTCAACAAAAAAGTAGAATATAAAATAAGCGTAGGTATGGCTGAAATTAGTCTACTTATGCTTCGAAAGTTCCTGCGAAAAACGTTACGTGGTTAAAGAGACTCATGCTGCACAAGATGAAAGTAGCGGAGGATATTATACTCGTACATGAGCATTTGAATTAATTTTTTGACGCAGTGGATAAACTTGCAGATATGGATGTTGGCATCCATAATGATCTTTTGTCGATTATGCTCTTATATAGTTTACCTACAAGCTTCGAGAATCGTAGGTGTGCGATTGCCCAAACCGGAGAGTCTAAAGGATAAAGTTTTAGTGGAGTACGAGTCACGAGGGCACGACGATGAACGAGAAGGGGTGATAGATAGAGTGATGTATTCCAATCGTAATGTCACTGTTCATACGTATGGTGGTTTATGCGAGTTAGTGGCGGCCGGACAAATATTTCCAATAATTTTCGAAGTCTATCGCAATAGATATGAGAAGTTTGGTATAGAAGGGAACCCCGTAAATAGATTGCGTTTAGTTCAATACAAGACTTATCTCATGGACATATCGATGTTAATTTGCCACATGATGGATTTACTACATTGAATTTTCAATCAAACAGTGCTGATACTACATCGTCAATACCTAATTCTATGCAGCATACTAAGAAACTTCGTGCCAGATTTACAAATGCAATTAGAAAGGATCAGCTTAAGCAGGCGGCCACTAAATATCAAAATAATAAATCTGATGTTCACAGAGCAGCAGTTATGAATTACCAACAAAACCATCCAGAGGTTCATAGAGCAGCAGTGATGAAGTACCAGTAAAATCATCCAGAGGTTCACAGAATAGCAGTAATTAAGTATCAGCAAAACCATCCAGAAGTTCACAGAGCAGCCGTTTTTAGACATGAGCAGATTAATCCAGAAGGACGATCGGAAAGGCGATTACTTGCATGGAAGACTAAAGCATTTTCTGGGATGAACTATGACTGCGAAATATCTTACGGAACTGATAAATCTGTATCTCTGGGCACTATGTATGAGTTACAAATGCTTATACTGTAATACCCTTAAATTTAAAGAGGCACCTGGCATGTGCTTTAGTGCTGGTAAACTTCAGCTTCCGTCTTTTTTGCCTCTCAACAACATCCTGAGCACAAGCATTTCATGGACAGCATCAGAAAATACAATCAATGTTTCCAAATGACATCATTTGGGGCTCAAAAAATATAGAAAGTGGTTTTATGCCCACTCTTAAGGTGCAAGGTCAGGTGTATCACTTAATTGATAGTCTGGAACCCTTACCTCAACATGGACCTCAGTTTCTACAGATTTACTTTTTTGAAGACGATGAGAGAGAGAAGCACGCTTAAGATGCAGCAACTTTCCTAATGTAAAGGAAAGTCTGGTTAAACAACTGCAAGCAATGTTGCACCGTTATAACCCATTTATAAAGGACTTAAAAACTACTTTGGAGAGAGTACCTCAAAATTGTAAAAACTTCGAAGTTGTAATACATGCCGGAAAACCTCCGAATGCTCATAGAGGTGGCTTTAATGCACCGACAGCCAGTGAAGTTGCATTGGTAATTGTTGAACAGCAATTTGAAAAGCGAGATATTATATTACAAAGTCATGATAACAAATTACAACGTGTGAGTGCATTGCATCGTTCATATGATGCTTTGCAGTACCCGCTACTTTTCTGCCATGGTGAAGATGGTTACTCTATTAACGTCTTTCAGATTGGCCCAAAAACAAAACTACCTCTAAAAAAAACGTTTCTGCAATGAATTTTTACGCATACCGGATAATGGTCAGACAAACGGAAATAAACCATTTATTGTACTGTCAATCACTTTTTAGTCAATATTTAGTTGACATATATGCAAAAATTGAGACAGAGCGTTTAAATTTCATCAGAAGCAACCAGGCAAAACTTAGAGCTGAGAGTTATATACACCTTAAAGATGCAATCGGAAGACAAGACTACTGATGCTGCTCAGCTTGGTCAGATGGTGGTGCTACCGTCATCATTTATCGGGTCACCACGGTACATGCACGAAAAAACTCAAGATGCCATGACCTGACATATGTCCGTCATTATGGTCATCCTGATTTATTTATTACATTTACATGTAATCCTCGGTGGAAGGACGTTTCTGATGCATTACTTAATGGACAAAAGCCCCATGACCGCCATGATATCATAGCCAGGGTAACAAAGAGAAAATTATTTGAAGTACGTTGTTTTTTATATTCTGTTGAATGGAAAAAGCGTGGTTTACCTCATATACACATTTTATTGTGGCTACAACAACGTATTTCTCCAGATAAATTAGTTAATGTCATTTGTGCAGAAATACCGGACCCTGCGAAAGATCCATTACTTTATGAAATTATTAAGGCCAATATGATCCATGGACCTTGCGATAATATAAATAGTAGTTCTCCATGTATGAAGGCAGGTTGCTGTACTAAAAAGTTTCCTCGACCTCTCCTTCAAGAAACACAAACTGGAGAGGATGGATACCCAAAGTATCGACGAAGAGCTCCAGATTATGGTGGTTTTACTGTTCAAATCAATGTTCTGACTCTCGATAACCGATGGGTAGTGCCACTTAACCCTGTGCTTTCACGTACTTTTGGTGTACATATTAACGTAGAGTACTGTAATTCAATAAAGTCTATAAAATACATAATTATGTAAGTATGTAAATAAAGGTAGCGATCAAGCAACATTTGGAATTGAAAATAAAAAGGATGAGGTTACATTAGCAGCTCCGGGGCAGTATGGAGAATTCTGGTTTTTCCTATCCATGAGAGATTCCCGGCTTTCTTTCACCTGGTAGTACATTTAGAAAACGGCCAACGTATTTATTTTAATCCAAATGACACAAATCACTTAACAAATATATTCAACAATCCAGTCAAAACTACACTTTTAGCGTTCTTTGAGCGTTAAAAATAAGAGCTTGATGGGAGGAGTCACGTTACTATTAGCTGGTGATTTTCGACAAACATTACCCGTCGTACCTAGAGGTACACGAGCAGATGAAGTAAAATCTGCTGGACTTTTTGCTGAAATGCTACTCAAAATCGGTGATGGACATTATCTATTATTAGAAGGCAAAATCACCATACCTTCGGCGTCAGCTACAGTAGTTACCTCCCTATCAGCACTTACGGCTAAAATATATCCTGATTTAAGTAACATCAAGGAAAAGTCTATAGAATGGCTTTGCGAGCGTGCTATCTTGACTCCAAAAAAATATAGAACAGGCGTAATTAACGAACTTCTGTTAAACGCTTACGAAGAAGAAGTTGAATATGGGTCTTTTGATTCTATGATTCGAATAGATGATGCCTTCCACTACCCTACAGAATTTCTTAATAGTTTAAATCCTTCCGGTCTGCCAAAACATAAAACTTCATGTTTGTGGACCCATATTCGGAAACTTGCACTGCATAAAAATATGCAAGTTCATTAAGAGGTGATGCATCTGCTGGACTTTTTGCTGAAATGCTACTCAAAATCGGTGATGGAAATTATCCATTATTAGAAGGCAATATCGCCATACCTTCGGCGTTAGCTAAAGTAGTTTCCTCCCTATCAGCACTTACTGCTAAAATATATCCTGATTTAGGTAACATCAAGGAAAAGTCTATAGAATGGCTTTGCAAGCGTGCTATCTTGACTCCGAAAAATAATAGAGCAGGCGTAATTAACGAACTTCTGTTAAAGGCTTACGAAGAAGAAGAAGTTGAATACAGGTCTTTTGATTCTATGATTCGAATAGATGATGCCGTGCACTACCCTACAGAATTTCTTAATAGTTTAAATCCTTCCGGTCTGCCAAAACATAAGCTTAGTCCTATTTGTGGAAGCTTGTAATTAGCAACATATTTATCTAATCTGCAATCCAATTGGATATTTGTCTGTAAGCTTTCTTTAAAATAAATAAAATAAAAATAATAAAATCGGAGCACCAGTAATGTTACTAAGAAATCTTAATCCACCAAAATTGTGCAATGGGACTAGACTAGAAATTAAAGCTCTTCATAAAAACATTATAGAAGCCATAGTGATCACTGGATGTGCTCGAGGAGAGGTAGTTTTTATTCCAAGCATACCGTTAATTCCATCTGAATATCCTTTTGAGTTTATGAGAATCCAGTTCCCTGTTAAGGCGTGCTTTACTATGACAATTAACAAATCGCAAGGTCAGTCACTAAAAATGGCCGGCATTGATTTAACTGATGACTGTTTTTCACACGGTCAGTTTTATGTTGCATGCTCCAGAGTTAGCTCCGCGAATAGCCTAATAATTTTAGCCCCAAAAGGCAATACTACAAACGTCGTTTACAAAGAGGTACTTGGTAACTAAAGTCTATCTGGCGAAGGACCAAACGGAGAGCCCAGTCTCTCCATAGAGTCGATGAAGGCCACCGGGGAGGTTTTAGTGGGTAACAATCTCACATAACCTGGCCTCCACCCCTTTGGAGACCAGGTACCTTTTGATAGTTTCCTCCTCGACAATAACAAATAAATAAAAGGTACTTAACTAGTCTTAATTTTTTCGTGTTTATTTATTTCAGAACTTTTTGATACCGCACGTCGGTAACTAATATATTTCATGTGAGTTTTGTTTGATCTGAGTCAGTAATATGGAACAGAATTTATTACAACACGCTTTATTACTTAGACACTTGCAACAATATTAATCGACTTGATTAAAAATATGTTTGGATAAACCAATACATGGCTATATAATCCGAAAATAGGTAAAGCCTAACTATATTATAATAAAACCCAACACAACAATTGAACAAACTAATTTTCAGCTATTTTCGAAAATCAACTCCTAAGGGTATTTACAGGGGTTACGAAAAGGATTAAGTATATGGAAAGGAACAAATAATTAAACTGGCATGAAACGGACTCTATATGTTACCTATATAAACTACTAAACTGATCATACAAAGTAAAAGGTAGCGTGTGCATCGTGAGAAAAATATGCTACATAGTGTATAGTTTTGTATTTAATGTTAAAAGCGCAGTTATAGTCATGATTTTTAAAATAAAGCAATAACCATTCAAGAAACCCATTTAAGCATTTAATTTTATTGGATCAAGGGTTAATAAATGTTTAAACAATGTTTTAAAAAAACTTCGATCTCTAACTCAAAACACTTTAGTACATAATAAAGCCATCGCGGGCGAAGCCGCGGGAAGCAGCTAGTTATTAGATATATAAAGAAACTATATATATATATACACAGAAACTATTATTAGACGTTGTCGTCGTCAATTAAAATTATTTTGTATCGTAACACTTGAACATTTTGAGAAAGGCTTCTGGATAATTAAATTATATTATAATAATTGCTGACTTGCATCCAAAGGTTGCAAGTATCTCAGGTTAAAAGGTTGGTGAACATCACAGGCGACCCTAGAGCTGGGATTTCCTCGCTCAAAGTGGCTTTAGCTATTTAACTAATGCTGCCAGCGTCTTTTGTACCCACCACATGGTCCATTTTGTTTATTTATTGTAGTTTATTTTGTTTTTATTCAAATTCCTATTTTTGTACTATATGCAGACCTTCCTCTTGAATCACTCTATCTCTTGCTGAAAAGTGCATTAAAATCGGTTGCGTAGTTTAAAAGATCTAAGCGTACACACAGCGGGAGCGAATTTGTTTTATACTATGTAAAGATACCACATCCCGAGTGAATTGGCCATCGGTCAGCGATCACGTCTGCGACTTCGCTCAATCCCAGGCAAACACCCAGAATCTGCAATCTATCTGTACCTATGTTAAAATTGTCTGATATGATATCAGTCCCAAACCACGCCTCGCGCTAATCACATATTGAAAGATTTATGTATGACGATAATACTTAGTTGTTTAAAAATTGCAATGTATATATTTTTGTTTAGTTCAATTACAATGTGTTCTCGCTCGTATACAGCGGCAGTTCTAGGGGTTCAAGGGTAGTTAGCACAGATATTGGGTACATACACTTAATGAGTGGAGGGAGCTAACATTGGCATTAGAATTATTAGACGTCCAATCTAAGAACACAACTTGTCTAGGAACCAAACATAACCACAACACTATTTAGAATACTTGAAATTTGCTCTTTGTTTGTCAGCGGTACATGAAGCACGCATACAGATGAGACATGATAGCATTATAAAAAGAAAATGAAATATAGAATACCTACCGATCCTTTATGTTGTATCAAAGCAGAATAATTATTCTTTTAAAAACCGACATCTAAATATGATCTCACAACAAACGGCATAAGCATATTATAACATTATGTATTTTGTTGATATTACAGCATATATTAAGTTCATATCTATAATATTTTCTCTTTCTACAGCTACAAAATATGAGTAACTGGACGATAAACAAATAAGGAAGTTATTTAGGGGATCAAGTATATTGTACCTAAAAACAAAACCAGAAGCTCATCAGCTGACAGAAAAATAATTTGAATAACACCTTACAAATGCCTGGAATTGTAAATTTATAAATTATTTCCAAATAGAACCCGACAATCATACGAACTCATAATAAACAACGAAACACTTGGTGGATGTGGGATGTGGGTGGATGTTGTATTTGTGGGATGTTGGAGCAAAAGATCTTCTGAAGCTAAAAATATTATTTGTCTAGAAACAAAAACATTATAAGAATGAAATGAAACACTGAAACAAAAACCGAAGCACGTCATACTGTTAAAAAAAAATGTTATTTCTAGAACCATACATAAGCAATACACCAAAATTGAAAATTTTACAAATCTTCGACACAAGGACACGAACAAACTCCTAATCAACGGGAAAGCACAACTAGGTATATACCTATCTATCTTTGTTAGCTGTTATTAGCGCATCCAAAGGAAAAGCTTTTTAGTTTCCGAGACACCTGTTATCAGACACTACCACATCATATACACCCAGTTGTTTTTGCGTAATGCTTAGACACCAGACAGACAATTTTAAACCCATAAAAATGTTCAACTTTTCCAATATGTTCAATATACATTTAATGTATAGACACGACCCTGCTACAGTAAAAATAAATTTGTAATATAGCAGAGTTATATACGACAGTAACCTCGGCCTTGTTATCAAGGCACACCGTGTACTACTAACACACACCTTTAAGCTAGTTATGTTGCTGACCAATGCAGCTCCACTCGAGCGATTTTTAGCGAGATTAAGCGAGACTATGGACAGCTATAATTTTTTATGTAATATACAAGATTATACTTATATAGACCGACACGACACCTAGACCGGCAAGACAAGCTGGCTTGTTCAGGCACATATATGTTGGTCCTGGGTGAGAATTGAACAACCTCTTGGGAAACAGCCAGGATGTGTAACCCTAACCACTACAACAATGGACCCTACAATAAAAAGAATATTATATAAAAAAATATAATATAACCATAGAAATAAATAAAATGTTAAGGATTTTTACTAGTATTTAAAAACAACATGTATTTCTTTTTATTGTACTAAAGTAGGTATAATATAAAAAAAAAAACAATAAAAAATACAAGTAACAAACGCATGTACTTATTTTAAATATGACAATCCTATAATATAAATAAAATGTATCACTAATAGCCTGAACATTCAGATTTAGTTAGGCATGTTATGGAATCAATCAATCAATTTCATAATATGCATATCAAAAATTACTTCTTGGTTTTCCATTGCATTCAGTCATTTTAATTTTTAAAAAACAACAATTAGTAACTAGATACACAATTACCATATTACAAATATGACCCAAATAACCCAAGATTAATTAAAAAAATATCATTCAACATATATACTCGCAGTAGTATAGTAATATAAAATAGCACCATTAATCCCGAAGTATTTAGTTTACAAGTTAGCATGGTACTTCTTGTATGGTGCCAGGCCAGCAGCAACCTTGCTACCTAGATCGGGGTGAATCTGAGTGAAGATCTTAACAGCTCTCTCTTGGATAAATTCAGCTGCATCCTTCAGATGTCCAGCAATATTGTCAGCTGAGCGCTGCTTCTCACCATCATCAAACACCTGTTTGTACAGCTGCGTCGCCTGAGAGAAGTTGTCCTCAGCCTGGCCACTATCATACTTGTCAACATCACCACTGATATTGTACCTTGGATGTAAACGTTGCGCGCGCGGACACTCTTGTGGCCCTGAGAACGAGTTGGGGAAGTAGTTGGGACTACTTTCCTGGTTATTTATAGCTTGAGGACCATCTCGTTGGTAATTAGACACCCTGACTCTGTATGGACAGTTCACTGGAATTTGCAAGAAGTTAGCTCCCAGACGATGGCGCTGTGTGTCACTGTAGGAGAATAAGCGGCCTTGCAACATCTTGTCAGGTGATGGCTCGATGCCTGGTACTACATTTGCGGGACAGAAAGCAATCTGTTCTACTTCAGCAAAGTAGTTTTTAGGGTTTCTATCCAAGACTAATTTTCCCACTTGGATCAAGGGATATTCAGAATGTGACCATACCTTAGTTACATCGAATGGGTTGATTTTAGACTTTTCAGCTTGAGCCATAGTCATAACCTGGATATAGAAAGTCCAGGATGGGAAATCACCCTTTGCAATTGCATTATACAGGTCCCTAATGGAATAGTCAGGGTCAGAAGATGCCAGTTCATTAGCTTTGTCTACAGGCAAATTTTTGATACCCTGGTTTGTTTTGTAATGGAATTTCACCCAATGTGGAACACCTTGAGCGTTGATGATTTTGAATGTGTGAGAACCATATCCATTCATATGTCTGTAACCATCCGGAATACCACGGTCACCAAACATATACAACATCTGATGTGCTGTCTCTGGTCGCAGAGTCATGAAGTCCCAAAACATATCAGCATCCTTTAAATGTGTTGCTGGGTTTCTCTTCTGGGTGTGAATGAAGCTAGGGAACAACGTGGGGTCTCTGATGAAGAAGATGGGAGTATTATTTCCAACAAGATCCCAGTTTCCATCTTCAGTATAAAATTTCACTGAGAAACCTCTAGGATCACGGACCGTATCAGCAGATCCACTCTCACCTCCAACTGTAGAGAATCTCACAGCTATTGGTGTTTTCTTACCAACACTTTCAAATACTCTGGCAGCACAGTATTTAGTGATATCATGTGTTACTTCAAAATATCCAAATGCTCCAGCTCCTTTGGCATGCACCACACGTTCTGGAATGCGCTCCCTGTCAAACGCAGACATGTCATCCAGGAAATGAACATCTTGCAGGAGAGCTGGTCCATTCTTTCCAACAGTTTCTATGGCAGTCTGCACTCCTACAGGTGCACCAGTTTTCGTTGTTATGTAGCCAGTAGCATCCTGGAAAAAAGATACAAAACTCAAACAACATTACACTGGTAATAATTATTATGCTAATTCGCAGTGCAAGGTAAATGTCAAGTGCTTTAACACAACTACACAAGTACACTTAGCATTATTATACAGACACAAGTTATTAACCACAAAATAACACAAATAAGAGATCATTAGCCTGTGCCATTAGCAGTCCATTTAGCAAACATAATAATCAATGTCTACTTAATTTATGTTACACCAAAATCTATACTTAATCAAAAGTACAAAGATCATTTGACACTGACGTGTAGGTACGTACCTACCTATAATGTTAGAAGCAAGTTGGAAGGTATTAAATGAACCTATAGCACATCGTAGTTTGAACACAGCCAATTAATGTATCATTACTTTAAGTACTTATATAAAAATGAGGCATTACGACGCATTTTACTCATACATTCGTATACATTCCTATACTTACGAAATACTTAGAAAGGATCATAAAATCACTCACTATCATAATAATTATTAGTAGGTACCTATGAACAAGATAAGTGTTCCTAAAGTGTAGACAGTAAAACACTGTACTTACTTTTATAGATTTTCTGTGATTTATAAGCTGGTCAGAAGCTGGGTCCCTTGACATTTTGATGTTTGTATTTAGTTAAATCTATATGGCCGAGCGTTTGAACAAAGCGGCACAGCAGACGCGTATGCGTATCGGATCAATGCCAACAACTAAAGCGGAGAGGGCACTCGTGCCCCTTATATAGAGTTTCCACCGATAAAAAACTATATAGATATCGTACGTCCGCGCTAAACAAAAACAACTGGCAACAGAGTAACGATAATGTTAAATGGCGTAAATTGGCGCAATTGGCGTGTATCGCGCGCGCGCTGCTGCGCAGTGTTCCCAAATCTCAAAAATTTATCTCCCTAAAGCTCCAATCAAAAACCCCTAAAATCCTCACAATTTCTAAAGATTCCCCCTTGAGGTAAAGTGTAATTATTTATAAAATAAATAATTAAATATTTTTAAATAAATAATACATAAAAAATGATGAAATATGATTAAACGAACAATAAATTTAAAACAATCAATAAATTATTTCTTTCAGCAACACCATTTTTATTTTTTTAAATTCTTTAATTATAAATAAATTATTGAAAACTTCAAGTAACAAATAATTTTCTTCAAATTCTGATTATTTACAATCGTACATGTTATCTGTATATATAAAAGAAGAAACTGACTGACTGACTGACTGACATATCAACGCACAGCCTAAACGGCTTGGGTTAGAGACTTGAAATTTTTACAGTAGGTACCTTTTATAACGTAGATATCCACTAAGGAAGGATTTTTGGAAATACCACCCCTAAGAGGGTAAAATAGGGGATGAAAGTATGTATGAAAATCCGTCATTTTTGAAGTTAAATTAATGAAAATTAGTATTTGGCCTTTAAGTTAAAAATAAAAAATATATATTTCAGGATTTTTGAAAATTCCACCCCTTAAGGGGGTTAAATAGAGCATGAAAGTTTGTATGAAAATCAGTCATTTTTGAACTGAAATTCATGTTATTTAGTAATTGGCCTGTTAGTTAAAAATAAAAAAATATATATTTAAGGATTTTTGGAAATTCCACCCCTAAGGGGGGTAACATGGGGGATAAAATTTTGTATGAAAATCAGTCATTTATGAACTTAAATTCATGTAATTTAGTAATTGGCCTGTTAGTTAAAAATAAAGAATACATATTAAAGGATTTTTGAAAATTCTACCCCTAAGGGGGTAAAATAGGGGATGAAAGTTTGTATGAAAATTAGAGATTTTCGAAGTTAAACGCATATAAATTGGTATTTGGTGTTTCAGTAAAAAAAATATATTTTAGGGTATTAGGAAATTCCACCCCTAAGGTGGTGGAGGTAAAAGGATGACAACATTTATAATAATATTGTACTTGACTTACTGGCTATAGTACAGAATACATGCTATAAGCGATCCAGGGTGTGTGGCAGTTCAGGCAATGTAATTAAATCAAACAAGATGGTTTGGATAACATATGCACACTGCGATCCGTAGAGAGTTTGCAAGAGAGTGACAATTAAAGATGTATGTGACGTTTTATTTACTTTTCTACGGACCGCTGTGTAGACCAGTTTTATTAAACTCAATAAGTATGCATATAAAATATGTATAAAATATTGGTGCGAGCTACGTCGTCTACAATCTCCGCCCAGTGTCACTTCAGGGACACTAGTCTACCATTGGAAGTAGTGTCAAGCGAGCAATAGGGTCTGGTAAGTATCCCAGCCTTGGTCTTAAGAGCCAGCGTGCGTACCCGACCATCTTTTCCACGACGTGAGTCCTCTACATATCTAAGCAACAACTCCATGTGTGCAGCACGCTCAGTGATACTTGTAAACATGATACCATGGCGACGTTTTCTGCGGCGGCATAACCTTGCTGATTTATCTATGGCGCTTATAGCTTTTAAATGATGTTTATTTTGTCTTGGCTTCTGGTTTACTCCAATACTTTCAAACGTAAAGGACTTGCGTACTAGTTCATGTAATTTTACAAGTGAGTCGATTATAGGTCTGTGCGTAGATGCGCCGAGACTGTTGCTATGGTCTTCTTCTTCTATGTAAGCAGCGGCGGTGGGTACCAGCTGAGTCATCAGCACAGCAGTGTCTTGCAACTTGGAATCATGCAGTTGTGGGCACACGACGTGTATGCACCATCCCAGCGGTGTTAGCGTAGCGCACTGTTCTTTTATATTACCAATTATTGATTTTATTGGCGCGATGAGGTGATAATTATCTTGACCGATTAATAACTTTGGCTTGATTTTTTCATGACATGATATGTAACTTGTTAATTTTGATAAATGTTCGTAGTTTTTCAGGTTAATATGTGAGTTTTGCGTAGGTAAGTTTAATTCGCTTATTTTTCTCGCAGTTAAATCAAATGTTTCATTGTAAATATTACTGATTTTCAATTCAATGACTTCGCTTTGGCATTGAAGTTCGGTATCCCATGCACCACGGACACACATAGTTTCCTTGCTTCCGTGTAGCCCGAGACAGTCGGCAAGATCAGAAGATATGAAGGTCACCGTGGCACCGTCGTCGAGCAGAGCGTAAGTACTTATCATCCCTTTCGGGCCGTGGACGTTGATGGGAACTACCTTTAGAAGTACGCGTTTAGCGTTGTCAATCATTAAGCAGCTCTTGGTAGGTATGTCATCACTTACAACATTGTTGTCAATATTTGTTTGTGATTGCTCATTTACATTGTTGCAGGTTGGTACTCTAGTCTTAAGTTTCCAGTGCAGGAGACGATGGTGCGGCAGCTCACAGTTGTCAACACCGCAGGCGGCTGCCGAGCACGTGTCACGGTTGTGGGGTGCTAACAGGCACTTGTGACACAACCTGTTCGTTCGCACGAATCGCCATCGGTCTTTCGTCATAGCGCGCTTGAATCGTGCACATTCTGTTATTTTGTGATGACTTAGACGGCAGACTTTGCATTAGACAGGACTGTCGCCCGTTTCACTTAACAGCATGCAATGTTGTTTGCGGTCGGATTCGAGTCTCTTTTTGCAGTCGGCTTGACTACGAATGTGTGATAATCCCGCGGCTGATATCTTCTTCGCCTCGTCGTATAGAAATTCAGCGAGCAACTCAAACTTGGCTTTCCCGTTTTCATAGTTCGCGCTGTAGTAGTCGGCCCATTTGTCGATGAGAGCGGTCGGCCACTTGGATAGCACGGAGGTGACTAGCTCAGGACTTCTGAGGTAATCTGTTTGGTTGATTGCTTGCGCTGCTGCCACGAAATTCTTGATTTTAATTGAGTGAGCTACTATTTCAGTATGGTAATTTTGTGGCAGTGGCGGCATTTTTCGTAACTGGTATGTAATTTTGTTTATTATCGTTTCAGGTCTGCCATAGCGGAGTTCCAGCGCTTCAATAACTGCACGCGGAGCCGTATTCCCGATGAGAAGCGACGAGACCGTTTCCCTTGCTTCACCACGAAGTGATTTGAGCAATCGCCACATGTTTTCGGTATCGCCATACTTGCAGAGGTTGGTGGATTCATCGAACGCCTGTTTGAATGCGAGCCACTCCAGTGAGTCCCCGTAGAAGCAAGGTAAGTCTTTTGATGTTGTAAATCTTGACAATAGTTGTTGGTTTTGGGTGTTAGCCTGATACATAGCACTGACTAGGTTTTCCATTCCAGCCCTGTTGCAGTCCTCGTCCTGTTGCTGATTGATATTGTTCGTCTCGGCCTCTCGGTTATGACTGAGCCATTTCTCGACTCTACCAACAGAATTTAGTACACTTTGGTCCTCAGCGCTTCGGTGACTTTTCGTGGACTGGTATTCGAGGGCAGCCAAGTCAGCGGCTAACTTTTCTTGGATGAGCTTTGTTTTAATTTCAGCTTCTGCCTTTGCCGCTTCATATTTCAGCTGTTGCTTGCGAGCTTCAAGAGACCTGGCAGATTTTTGACTCTTTTGTTTTTCGGAATGATGGCTCTTTACAATGGTATTACCATCTGTTTCGATCGGTTGTGTGTTGACGTAGTTCTCAGTTTGTGGTAAATCTGAGTGTATTTTTCGCGTCAAATCATCCTGCATCTTATTCAATTTCTGTTCGCTTTTCCAAGCGCTGCGAGTGCGAACCGTATAATCAACATGGCGGCTCGTGCACGGCACCGGTGAGCGTTGCATTGTAAACGAACTGTTCCACAATAATATAGATCCGGCTCGAAGGACCACTATATAAGCGATCCAGGGTGTGTGGCAGTTCAGGCAATGTAATTAAATCAAACAAGATGGTTTGGATAACATATGCACACTGCGATCCGTAGAGAGTTTGCAAGAGAGTGACAATTAAAGATGTATGTGACGTTTTATTTACTTTTCTACGGACCGCAGTGTAGACCAGTTTTATTAAACTCAATAAGTATGCATATAAAATATGTATAAAATATTGGTGCGAGCTACGTCGTCTACACATGCGATAGGACAACTGTATTGTTTTCTTTGATTTTTTTTTCGCTGATGATATCGGATTCTTTTTTTCATATTTACATATTAATATGTATTAATAAAAGAACAGGATGTTTTATAAGAATCACGAAACAGCCAAAACCATTTAACGTAGAATCTTGAAATTTGGAATCAACATTATCCAAATAGGCTGAGTGAACAATAGGAACGGATTTTCGAAGTTCCACACCTAAGTGGGTCAAATGGGCTCTCAAAGTTTGTATGGAAAAAAAAATTATTACATCACATGGGCGCGAAACTTTTCAGTGTACGGAGCAAAAGAAATTATGAAACACGGGTATCACAACTTTTTGAAAATCAACCTTTACTGGCGTTTTTGTGGTTGGTTTTGAGTATAACATATTTGAGCATAACGCGAAAAAAAATAATATAGATATATGTACTCTTTATTGTACACACAAACTTACACATAAAATAAAGCATAATATATACTTAAATACAAAGATCTCCAGTTCCACCTCATAGCGAAAACTGTGAATCTCGCTTTTGCCCGATATGTGTTGAAAACTGTATGATGAGCATTGATGACGTCTATGACAATCTTCCAACACCATCAACAATTACAGATGTTTCTACTGTTGTAACACCTTCTACACACACGGTTTCTAGAAAAAAAAACATACAAAAGTGATATTGGAAAGAAAAGACTAAAGCACAAAAATAATTGGGCTGTTGTACAAAGGAAGAAATTGAAGAACGAAGGAAAAGCTTATGAAAACTACAAAGGAAAGCAAATAGCAGAAAAGTCATTGGGTGAAACTTGCGGAATAACTTGCCGCTACAAGCGTACAGAAAATATTGATGCAAACCAAAGAGAGAAGATTTTTACAAAGTTTTGGGGACTAGGCGATCGTAAAAAGCACTGGGAATTTGAATATTCTAAAAAAGTGCCTAAAGGACGTAAAACTAAAGAAGAAATCAAACACAAGCGGGAAAACACGTTTATCTATTACCTATCAAACTCACAGAAAGAACCTAAAAGGGTTTGTAGAAAGATGTTTTTAAGTACAATATCTTCTGGTGAAAGAATCGTAACTACGGCATGGAAAAAGTATGACGGAGAAATCGCTGTTGCTGAAGACAAGCGGGGCAAATACGAACACAAGCCTAGGGTTATCGATGATATGATGGTGCAGAGCGTAAAAGACCACGTAAACTCGATCGATGGTGTTGAATCACATTACACGCGAAAAGACACAAAAAAGTTATATTTAAATAATATAATTAGTACTGCGCAGATGTTCCGTTTATATACAGAATGGTGTGGATGGTATCCGGGTAAATATACAAACATGGCGAATAAACGCCAGTATCACGATACTGAAATTTGCATTTTGCATTTACGATGTCACGACATCGTAAATGCAAATTTCAAAATTGCTATTCATCTACCCAAAAAAGATCGATGTGATATTTGTCATGTGTTTGATAATAATGAGTTCCCGAACGAAGAAGAAAAGCAACGATTCTTAGAACATCAGGAACACAAGAAATATGCTCGTGCTCTGAAAAATTCTGACAAAGTTGATGGGAGTAAGGATGAAAAACTTGTTATTGCAACGTTTGATTGCCAAAAAGTTCTTCAAACACCACACGGAGAGGTAAGTACTTTCTATTACAAGAGTAAATTAAATGCTTTCAATTTCACCATTTACGATATTAATAAAAAAGCTGCAACTTGCTATATGTGGAATGAGGTTATTGCAAAAAAGGGAGCGAATGAAGTATCTAGCTGCTTGTATGCTTTTATAAAAGAGAATGCTGAAAAAGGGGTTGACAAATTCAGGTTTTGGTCGGACAACTGCGCAGGACAGAATAGAAATCGCATCGTTTTTGCTTTATAGCTTCTTGCTGCCAAAGAATATGGAGTTAGCATTATTCACAGATTTATGGAAAAAGGACACACACACAATGAAGGTGATAGTGTCCACGCAATGATCGAGAGTGCAAGCGAACGTAAAATAATTTATGTACCGGATGAATGGAATGTTTTAGTGCGTTGGTCAAAGACTGAAGGAGAACCGTATGTGGTGAAAGAAATGAATAAGGATGATTTTTTCAATTTTAAAGGACTACTGGATAATAAAAACTGGACAAAAGATTTAACCAATCAGGTGATGAGATGGAATCAAATTCGTGAAGTCAAAGTTAATGCAAATGTCTATGATCGTATAGAATATAAATATGATCTTGGTGAAGAACCTAAGACTTTAGTTGTTCTAAGGACAGGGAAAAGAAATAACCAGCGCCCAAGGCATTTTGAACTTCAACCAGCCTATGACAATGAATGCGTCTTCATTCCGTACGAAAAGTATAAAGATTTGAACTCCATGTGTAAGTCTCTAGCAATCCCAAAAAAATATCATTCCTTCTATAAATACTTACCGCATGCACCCCCCAAAACAAGCCAAGTCGGTGATGATGATGATAGCGATATCGACTAAAAATTAAGCTGTTAACGTTTTAGAGATGATTTTTTTCTGTTTTTATTTTTATTTTTTAGCTTTTTTGATACTGTTGAATTTTAACGAATGTTTATGTAGAGAGATTTGATTTTACTTTATTACTCGTAATTAGGTTAGTTTTAATACGTGATTGCTTTATAAGTAGCTATTAAGTACTTTACCAAAATGAAACTGCAGGGCTGTTTAAAAAGTAGTTCCTACGTTTGTGTAGTGAGATTAGATATTACTTTATTTTGTAAGTTTTGAAACGTGATTTTCTTTTATTTAAGTAGCTATTAAGTACTCGTCCAATATGAAACTGTAAGGCTGATTAAAATAGTTTCTATATTATGATAGACTAGCTGACCCGCGCAGCTCCGCCTGCGCTATTTTTACGTTAACTAAACTTTTAATAACAGACATTCGCATCGAATACATAACCTCCTTTTTTATAGTCGGTTAAAAACTGGGACCCACTTTTTACTTGCTCTCCGAAGCACGGACCCGTTTAATTCAAATGGCGTTAAACGGTCACCCATCTATTTAATGACCTTACCTAACGTTGCTTAACCCGATCGATTACAAAACCTTGATAACAATTACTCTCTATGAGTGTTTCCTTACTAATATTTATTATATTATAAAGAAAAATACACATTACATAATTCATGTTTCTTCTGAAAAAAATATCCGGTCGTAATGAAATTTGCTTGGAATCGTCATAGTAGTTTACTCTCTCGAATAAAAAAGAATCATCGAAATCGGTTCATAATTGTCAGAGCAATGTAATGGAGAACATCAGTTTTATGGTTTTTACCAGATAAATTCCTCCACATCGTTCATGGTCCTCCAGGAAGTTCTTATCCGGTTGTAATAAAATTCATACAGATTCAATACAGTGGTTTCTTCTTTCGAATAAAAAAAGAATCATTGAAATTGGTAAATATTTGCCAGAGTTATGACCATTTTTGTCCTTAAAAAGCGACATAAAGTCATCTATATAGGCTTTCCTGCAGCTCTCAGTGCGCAGTCACCATTCTTGTTTTTTCAGGAACTACTTATTACTAAGCAATAACTTTTTTTTGGGTCCCAATCAATGGATTGAAGAATGGATGGAAGAAAGATTTTTTCAAATCGGTTCATAATTGCCAGAGTTATGCGCGAAACATAAATATATATATATACAAAAAAGGAGGTTCTCAATTCGTCTGTATATATATATATATATATATATATATATACAGACGAATTGAGAACCTCCTCCTTTTTTGAAGTCGGTTAAAAAAAGAAATTCTGACTGCCTGAGCAATGATGTTTTACTAATATAATTGTGCCTGAGACAATCCACACACGGTCATCTGATCTTAAACTAGGCAGAGCATGTATAAAGGCAACCATACAAATAAAACTGAAACAAATAGGTACTTATATACAGGGTGGAATTTTGTAATGCCACCTGAAGGGGAAGTACTCTTAATACTGTAGATAGAAAATTTTACTCAAAGAAAACTTTCCTTTATTTTTTAAAAGAAAGAAAACTGCATTCGAAGATTTTTTTAAAAATTCGCTTGCCGCATCCGGTAATCTAAGTTACACCCTGTACTTTTATTGCATCGATCGTTAGGGTCAATTATAAGGATGAAATCTCTCTAACAAACTTCATAAATTAAATAAAAGGAAAACAATGAAATCTTAAATAATTTTAATTATTTACAAAAAATGGTAAAAGAACTAATTAATTGCTCGAAATGGGCTCCATCTTCTTGGTTACACAAACTTATTCTTCTAACGAATTCATTTCTAGTAGAGTTCAAGATTTCATTGTTTTCCTTTTATTTAATTTATGAAGTTTGTTAGAGAGATTTCATTATTATAATTGACCCTAACGATCGATGCAATAAAAGTACAGGGTGCAACTTTTAGAGATTTTAGTCGGTTCGATTACCGGGTGCGGCAAGCGATTTTTAAAAAATCTTCGAATCCAGTTTTCTTTCTTTTAAAAAATAAATGAATGTTTTCTTTGAGTAAAATTTTCTATCGTAAATTTTTTTTTCTATATAGTATTAAGAGTACTTTCCCTTCAGATGGCATTACAAAATTCCATCCTGTATATGTCTAGATGGAGCGTTCGATGTTCGAACACAATCCAACGAAGAGTCTACCGAAACATGAAATCGGTAGACAGACTTGGTTGTTTAGTACCTATCACATGAACTGTTCCAACTACACACATCAAAAGTGTCTAGGGATCAACATATATTTTTGCAATAACTTTTCTCCTGATTGATATTAATTAAAATTTTCTTTAAGGATTCATCAAATAAAGTGTTTTCGTTTGTCACAGTAACGATAAACCAAGTCACCTTTGCATTAATAAATAAATTTGCCATTTTCCTAATAAAGGGATTTTTGACATTTGAACCACTAACACAAAAGTTCGAAAAAAAGACTGAAATAACAGTTTTCTTTAAAATTTTATTGGGTAACTTAAACAATTAATAATCCGTGTTTCTACCGCGAACACTAACAACACAAGAACATCGGTTTGGCATACTCAAAATGAGTTCATCCAAATCACGCTGTGGAATGGCCGCCCATGTTCGTTGCAACAACAAAAAAAGGTCTTCTTGCGACTGGATACCCTCCATATTCGGCAGAGCTCTTCTCTGTAGCATATCCCATGCATGCTCAATCGATGTTAGCTGCGGCGAGAGTCTGTCTTACAACTCTTGCGGTGTGCGGTCGTGCATTATCATGCATTAACTGAAATAAGGGACCGATTTGCACTTGTAGAGGAACGATGACGTCTGATACAATCGTCTCAGCATAAATTTGAGCGTTACGGGTACCACCTATAGCAATGCACAATCGTAGGATTCGATATCAATGGGCTCTTGAACACAGAAATTGGGCAGAAGAACAATGGCGTTTCGTGTGCTTTTCTGATGAGTCTCGTTTTGGTATGAGACCGGATACAAGACGTATACGACACTGGAGAACCCCTGGACGCCAACAGCGATTAAAATCCTGCCAGGAAGTCCATCCTTATAGTGGTGGAACCATCATGGTATGGGCGGGTATTTGGATCGGCGGAAGAACTGAGTTGATTTGGATCAGAGGCAACCTCAACGCTCAAATTTATGCTGAGACGATTGTATCAGACGTCATCGTTCCTCTACAAGTGCAAATCGGTCCCTTATTTCAGATAATGCATGATAATGCACGACCGCACACCGCAAGAGTTGTAAGACAGACTCTCGCCGCAGCTAACATCAATGTCCTGCCCTGGCCTGCTCAGTCGCCAGACTTGAACCCGATTGAGCATGCATGGGATATGCTACAGAGAAGAGCTCTGCCGAATATGGAGGGTATCCAGTCGCAAGAAGACCTTTTTTTGTTGTTGCAACGAACATGGGCGGCCATTCCACAGCGTGATTTGGATGAACTCATTTTGAGTATGCCAAACCGATGTTCTTGTGTTGTTAGTGTTCGCGGTAGAAACACGGATTATTAATTGTTTAAGTTACCCAATAAAATTTTAAAGAAAACTGTTATTTCAGTCTTTTTTTCGAACTTTTGTGTTAGTGGTTCAAATGTCAAAAATCCCTTTATTAGGAAAATGGCAAATTTCTTTATTAATGCAAAGGTGACTTGGTTTATCGTTACTGTGACAAACGAAAACACTTTATTTGATGAATCCTTAAAGAAAATTTTAATTAATATCAATCAGGAGAAAAGTTATTGCAAAAATATATGTTGATCCCTAGACACTTTTGATGTGTGTAATTGTACTCGACATAAAAAATCATTATGCCGAATTGTTTAATCAAATCGTGGAAAAAATTACTAAATAAAATTAATTAGGATCAACTTCAGTTTCCATCGATAAGTCTTTAGATTATGTGAAGGACTATTAAAAAAAACTAGCTGTTGCCCGCGGCGTCGCCCGCGTTGTCTTTGTAAGTAAAACGCGTTTTAAATTAGGGATGATGGTTTTTATAAGTATTGTTAACACTTTTATTAAACCTGGAACTAATAAGTATCATGTCATCAAATATACATAGCATGTATTTTTGTGTCAGACATCATAGCTCCTATTTCAGTGCCTGAATTGATTTCTTAAATATTCTTTGCTTTATTAAATTAATTTATAAAAAACAGGTCAAGTGCGAGTTGTACTCGCGCACCAAGGCTTGCAATCCTTCATTGGATCTATTAAAGTTATTTTACTATTCGTCTAACAACTCAGATAGCAATAAAACCACACCGTAAAACTAAGTGTGTTTGTCAAGTTTTGCTTAGGATTTCTAAAGAACTCTACTACTTAGAAAGATCATTTCATTCTTTCTGTATTCTATTCTATTGTTGGTGGCTATAAAAATCGGGCCCGGTAACCACCGGAACGCACTTCGACTTATATGTGATAATGCTTGGTGATACGTTCCATACGGATTATCCACAAATGGTTCAGGGCCTACCAAATGTCTTTGTGAGGCGGCTCTCGCTAGTCTATCTGCCTTCGTGTCCCTCGACGCCTTCGTGTCCAGGTACTTACCCAGATAAGGCTGACGATGTTGTGTTTTCCCAGGTTGTCCAAACCTGTAACACCTTCTTTATTTCTTTTTTCTTTTGCACTTTCAACCATTCTTCCTGTAAAATATAGATGTTTATCTATCTACATGTATCCCTACTTCCCTACTTTTTACTTTTATTTAATAATATTATAAATTCGAAAGTAACTCTGTCTGTCTGCTACGCTTTAACGCCTAATCCAAATAACCGATTTTTATGTTTGGTACGGAGATAGATTAGACCTTAAGGAAGGGCATAGGCTACCTTTTATCCCGAACAAAAAGATTGAAGGGGTTGAAATAAGAAATGAAAGTTAGTATGGAATTTCGTCATTGTTGAATATAAAACCATGACTTTGTTTTACAATTGATAAGAAAACCACTATCCCTACTTCCTCCCTACTTCTATACTATCTATCTATATCTAACACTTCTATACTAATATTATAGAGTTTAAATTTGTACTTTTGTATGTACAAACACACAGTTTGTAAGTATGTGTAATCTTAGAGTAATCTTCGGAACTACTGATCTGATTTTGAAAATTCTTTTGCCTGCTGCCTATGCTGGGTTGAGCTGGATCATCGTGCTAAAGCGAGCTGGATCATTTACCTCGGTAAATCCAGGTGGATCGATGTGGATCAAAATAGATCGAGGTAGATCGAGATAAGTCAAGGTGGGTCGCGGGGGTTTTAGTGGGTAAGAATCCCACATACCCCGGTCGAGCCCCACAGCTCCCGGGGATCTTAGGAAGATTTCCCCCGCGTCAAAAAAAAAAAAAAAAGGTGGGTCGAAGTGAGTCAAAGTGAAACAAACTGGTTCGAGATGAGTCAAGCCGGATTATCAAACTGCATCAAACTCGATTGAACCGAATAATAACGGATTGAGCTGAATAAAAACTGGTTTGAGCTAGATTAAAATGGATCATGCAGGATCAAGATAAATCGAAGTAAATCGAAGTGGATCGATATATAGACCGAGGTCGATCGATATGTCAAGGTGGTTTGAATAAAGTGGATTGAGCTAAGCCAAACTCGCTCATGAAATTGCATTGAACTGGATAATTTATTTAGATTTATTTTAGATATTTTATTTAATTTAAATTTAAGAGTCCCTAATAGGATTCAACGTCATCCAATAACTCTATCTACACCTGCAGTTAACACAAATTATCGCGCAAATTCATTTTTTGTTCATACCGGTAGAATATTTAACAAATACATGACTGAATTTGATTTGGTTCTCTTTCATACGACAAAAAGTGAATTTCGAAACTACATATATAATAAGTTCTTCTCTTTTCAACTCGTGGAACGTCCTTAACAGCCACACTCAGTTTTTTGTTTTTATATGTTAAACGTTAGAATAATAAAGTTCGCATTACGTAGTTTTTATCTTTTGTTCATAAATACAGAATTGTTTCGCACGCTTAAATTGATATGTAGTAAATGCTTAAATTCTATTTGTGAAAACGATAGGCTTAAGTTATGTTTATTGTTACCGTGTCCATACTTTATATTTACAAGCTGCTGTTTTTCCAAACTGTAAATAAATATATAAATAAATACCGGATTGAGCTGAATAAAACTGGTTACAGCTGCATCGAATCGGATCAAGCAGGATCAAGGTGAACCGAGCTAAAGCGAGCTGGATCAAAGTAAATCGAGGTGGATCGATGTAGATCGAGATGAATCGAGGTGGATTGATATAATTCAAGGTGGTTTGAAATGGGTTAAGTTGGAATAAAGTGGATCGATATAATCCAAGCTGGATCATCAAACTGCATCAAACTCGACTGAACCGGATTGAGCTGAATAAAACTGGTTTGAGCTGGTTCAAACCGGATCAAGCGGGATCAAGAATCGAGCTAAAGCGAGCTGGATCGAAGTAAATGGAGCAGGATAGAGGTAAATCGAGTTGGATCGATGTGGATCAAGATGGACTGAGGTGGATCGATATAAGTCAAAGTGGTTTGAAATGGGTCAAGGTTGAATAAAGTTGATCCAAATTGGATCATCAAACTACATCAAACTTGATTATACGGGATAAAACTGGATTGAGCGGATTAAAACGGGTTTGAGCCAGATTAAACTGTATAAAGCAGGATCAAGCTGGTTTGAGTTCGATCCGCTAAAGCGAGCTAGACCGAGGTAAATCGATTGATCCGCATCAATGTGGATTGTGGATCGAGATAGACCGACGTGGATCAATATGTCAAGGTGGGTCGAAGTGGGTCAATGTGAAACAAAGTGGATCGAAATTAGTCAAGCCAGATTATCAAACTGTATCGAACTGGTTCGAGTTGGATCGAATCGAATCGAATCGAAAAAATATTATTGGCTCATGGATTTGCATTTGCTTTAGTTTGATAAATGTATTCGCAAAGTTTCATCAATGCTGCATGAATTTTTTTATGCGCATTTCATACTAAACAACCATGCTAATACCCCTTTAATAGTCTTTTTTTAAATAAGTTGTAAAATAAGAGTTTCTTTATTTCTTTTGCTCAGTACACTGACAAAGTTTCGTGTCTGTATGATGTTTTTTTTTATCCATACACTCTTTGGGAGCCCATTTGACCTACTTCGGTGTGAAATTTTGAAAAGTCCGTTCTTATTGTTCACTTAAACTATTGGATAATGTTGGTTCCAAATTTCATGATTCTACGTTGAATGTTATGGTTGTATCGTGATTCCTAGAAAAAAACCTGTTCTTTTGTTAATATAGATTATAACTTTTTCCCTCTTATCCCACTTTAGGGCCAGATTTTTTGAAAAATTAATAATACGTGTTCAATAATTTTATTTTAAGAGTACTTTTACTAAATTTCAAATCAATTGAACTACGTAATAATTATTTCCCATACAAAGTTTACCAACCCCTAACACACCCCCAAAGGTTGTTTTTGAAAATTCGCGAAACATGTATTGATTTATTTTATTTAGAGAATGTTTTCAGTAAATTTCAAGTCAATCGAACCATACAATAAAAAGTTTCATACAAAAGAAAACACCCTATTTAACCCCTTTAGAAGTCGAATTTTCAAAAATCCTTTCTTAGTGGATACTTACGTTATAAGAAGAACCTACTGTCCAAATTTCAGCTTTCTAGGTCCAGCGGTTTGGCCTGTGCGTTGATGAATCAGTCAGTCAGTCAGTCAATCAGTCAGTCAGGACAAGTAATTTTATATGTATAGATGAGCGGTCTCTTATAGTCACCCGCTTAGAACGGAGTTCCTATTTTGTTCTGCCTCTCTCACACCCTCCTCTCGCTCTCTCCTACAAAACTCTACCCTCCCCCCCACCTGACTCCCCCTCATTCCCCTGTATCCCTACCTCACCTATGAAATTATACGCGTTGCCTTTTTTTAAGTGAGTTAACAACCGGGGGACCCACATTTTGCTTGCCCTCCGAAGCACAGAGACGCATAGTACAAATGGCATTAAACGCTAACAACGTAAACATCTATTTAATGGCCTTGCCTAACGTTGCTTACCCTAAATAAAAATTAGTCCATCACTCAGGGATAAAAAATATTCCTTTCGAACCAAGAAAGAATTTTCAAAATCGGATTCGTAGTACCGGAGAGGCGGAGATTACCCCGAACATCTGTGTCACCCTTAAAGGAGATGAGATACCACTGGAGAGATCATGATGCGCTAACCCCTCTGTCAAATTTTTGTTCATATGTTCAGGTCATTCTTTATTTCTGTGCGTATATTTTTGAATGTGTTGCGAGTTTATTATAGTGTAGGTTCATAGAAACATGAAGAGTTTGCATTAGACATATGCAAGAGTATGCGTGAAATTGTATCTGTGTGTGTTTAATTCGCCTCCCGCACCCCGCAAAAGTGCCACGAAAAATTTGTTCGGGGAATCGACGCGATACTAGTTACTCTGAGGTGTCACCACCATTAAATTTAACGAAAATACCAAGGCCTCCTCAAAAAAATACTGAAATGTACCGAGGCGAGGCCACCTCGAAAAAATACTGAAAATATACTGATCAAGTGCGAGCTGGATTTGCGCACCGAGGGTAGTTATTATAGTTTCCTATTCATCTACATAGCATAGGTCACACTAAAAGTTTCCGGAACTGGCCACTTACATAAACAATATTCAAAAAGTAATTACAACATTTTAAAATGGAATTCTTTGGCTGTAGAATGCAGTTTGTTTCATCTGACTGTCAATTGGTTTTACATTGTGGCATAAAAATTGCGTGTCTACATTAACATGGATTTAACTCGGGAAAATTTCGTAGTATGATTTCCACGATTTTAAGTGTAATTTGACAGCTCAACAGAGCATCTCTCGGCTTCAATCTGCTTTTTAACGATGAATCACCACGCAAGACGATTATTTATAGCTGGTTTGCAGAATTCAAGCGCGGTCGACGCAATAAGCTGCTATAAGATGAAATAAGATACCAATAAGATTTGATCATTGATCGCGGCCGCTACTGAGAAGATCCGGCAATAAACTCAGCGGGCTTGTCTTTTTAACCGACTTCAAAAAAGGAGGAGGTTCTCAATTCGTCTGTATATTTTTTTATTTTTTTATGTATGTTCGCGAATAACTCTGGCAATTATGAACCGATTTGAAAAAATCTTTCTTCCATCCATTCTTTAATCCGTTAATTGGGTCCCATAAAAAAAATATTGCTTAGTAATAAGTAGTTCCTGAAAAACAAGAATGGTGACTGCGCACTGAGAGCTGCAGGAAAGCCTATATAGATGACTTTATGGTGCTTTTTAAGGACAAAAATGGTCATAACTCTAGTAAATATTTACCAATTTCGATGATTCTTTTTTTATTCGAAAGAAGAAACCACTGTAATGAACCTGTATGAATTTCATCACAACCGGATAAGAACTTCCTGGAGGACTATGAATGATATGGAGGAATTTATCTGTTAAAAACCATAAAACTGATGTTCTCCTTTACATTTCTCTGATAAATATGATCCGATTTCGATGATTCTTTTTTTATTCGAGCGAGTAAACTACTATGATGATTCCATGCAAATTTTATTACGATCGGATAAATTGTTTCTGAGTTTCTGAAGAAACATGAATTATGTAAAAGTATGTAGACGATAATGTGAAATCATAATGATGTCATAACCTACCTAGATCATTTTACTGTATTCGATGGTTAAATCTTTATGTATGAAAATATCACTAAAAAGTATAAAATAAAATATTTTTTAAAAAAATTGAACCGACTTCAATAACACTAAAAAGTATAAAATAATTTAAATATTAAAGAAGTTGGTGCCAAATATACACAGCAGGTACGCTAACACCAACTTCTTTAATATTTAAATTATTTTATACTTTTTAGTGTTATTGAAGTCGGTTCAATTTTTTTAAAAAATATTTTATTGTCATCTTTTTTTAACAATTATGTAAACTGTTTTACAAATTACACATAAGTAGGTAGTCTTAAAATTCTAAGCTTGCATGAGTTGAGCAGTTCAAGCCCACGCAGCTTTATCCTTCAGATAATCCGAGATTTTATATTAAGCTTTTTTTGACAACCGGCTTTTTATCAAAGGTTTAAATTTCTTTATTTTTCAAATAGCAAATTAAAGGAAAAGTTCGAATTTTAATAAACTGTTACATATTTTAATGTCCTTGATTCATACATTATTACCTCCCATACCTACTTACCTTCTACCTCAATTTTTTTTGACACCATTCTAGTGAAGTCAACTTAACAACTTCATACATCAACATTTTTTAGATTCAATATTTTCTTATCGTAAGTAAAAAAAAAAATATCATTTTGTTATTCAGTAAGTACATAAGTACTAAGCACTAAGTATTTATTTTTGTAAGTATTTGTTTATGCACACACACAAATTGCTGCCTATTTTGATGAAGAACTTAAAAAAAATGGGTAGTAGGTACCGTACTTGGAACTTGAATTCTGTTATTTGATGATGGATTTAACCAATAGTAAACAATTCGATCTTATGGAGACATATTAAATCAATGGGAAAAGTTTCACTCTCGTTTTTGTATGGTTAAGGTTGAATAGGTAGGGTAAGAAAAATAAAATGGTATTTCGTTAAAATGAGTTCTTTCCTGTAGTTTCCCATAAATGTCATTGCTTTACAGAATTTGATCCCTATTACTGACACTATCGACACAGAATACATCTATCGGATAGTGTAATAATCCAGGGTGCGTTTTTAAAAATCGTCGGGTTCTATCCGGGCTAGGAATATTATTTTTTCAAAAATCCAATGATGTTGTTTTAGTTTTCATCAAAATCAGGCCTGTGACTCCTTTGAGCATTTTTCGCTATCCTTAAGCCGGGTCCGCTGCGCCATGTTTTGAACAGAACATTGTTCGAAAACATTAGATAAGGGGCGGGGTTTGAGCACAAAATAATGTTTGAGTGTTTTGTCGAACGAAACCTCTCGAACATTTTGTGAATAACGTGGACATTGTTTTGGTTTGACTATGGAGTGGAATCCAGATACTATATTGTTATTCATTGCGTTGATACGTGAAAGAAACAAATCACGGGGATTTGGGATGCTACCTCAAATGAAAATAAAGATAAAATAAAATAATCGGATCGAGATGTTTACTGAACATTGTTTACTGAACATGTCGCAGCGGACGGGAAATGTTCAATGTTTATTGAACAATGTTCTGTTCAAAAATTGGCGCAGCAGACCCGGCTTTATAGTTTCAGGTTTGGCCATTCAAGCCAAGTTGATAATAATATGCATACTATATAGATAATTAAAACCAATACTCGAGAAAAACTGACATGTTTATGCACACAAAAATGTTTGTCCTATCAAGATCTTTAGTATAGCAGCCTGGAATAGCCCGGCCTTAGCACGGCTTACAAATTGACAGATCGGCGGAGAACCTAAATTTCAAGGCTTAATTAACTATTTCCTAAACAAACATGACATTTCCAGATTATAGTAACGCCAATGTCAAAATTTGTACACTGTGTTAGTATAGGCCAGCATGATATCTAACCAATGTACCAGCAAGCCCGTCGTTTTCGATATTATTTCCTATTTATCCTAGAATATGATGATCCCTTTACTTTGCTTATGCTACTCCATTTAGCACTATTTAATACCGTGTACTACCGTGGTTCGTGATGAAAGAAGATGTTACGCAAGTAGTAGAAATAGTTTATAGAACGCCTTAATAGTGTTAAATAGAAGTGACAATTTGACTCTGTATGATAAACGGAACTTAAATAGTTGTGCGTGCGCGTTATGAATATCCATATTTGAATACAATTACATTTTCATATGGCGATTTATTTAACCGACCCAGAATACCACATACATAAGTCATAACATAATATAAGTCCCAGTAAGACACGCGGAAATCCACCACTAACGATTTGTTTAAAATGTCAATAACCAGGGTTCTTGGCCAGGTGACTGTATCAGGCTCAGAAGTAATATAAAGCTAATATTAAGGGGGGGGGGGGGGGGGCAGAGTATGAATACCTACATTCAGACGTTCGATGAACGCGCACGTCCAATGTGGGGTCAACCTAAAGAAAAGCGTTGGTCTATGAGCTACATGATCTGACCTTCTTCACCGCACTCACAAATAGCTGAATCATTCCACCCCCCTTGTATGTAGCATGTAATTGCATCGTACATGGCCAGGTCTGAGCCTATTTCAAAAAGCGGGTCTTTTAAGAAGGATGGACCCGCCGCGGCGCCGCCCGCGTAATTGTAATGATGGATCAATGAGTTGTGTGCTAGTTGTTGTAGTGGCCCGCTCATTCTTCCAACTTTCAGTGATACTAAAACCAGAAGGATTCTGGACAGCAGCATAAGCGGGTTTTTGGATTTCAGGGGTATGGTGGCGGATTGCAGGACTCTTCATTTATTAGAAGCGATGGTGTTTTACTGATTGAATTAGACTCTCTTTTCAGTACATTCCTTCTTCGTAAGTAGCAGGGCTATTTAGCATAGTCGGTCATGGGTGTACCCACAGTGGGGTGGGGGAGGATTTGGCACTTGCCCCACCCCCAACTCAGACTTTACAAGAAACAAAATTGTTCATTTAGATTTTAACCAGATTTTACCAGGACCTTCGCAGGTTATTATTGCAATAAGGAAGGGAAGGTCCGCTTCGGCCGTCTTCAGAACCGGAGTTTCGGAAATGGTTCCGATCGAGGCTTTTTATTTCCTTGTATGGAACTGGTTCCGATCGAGGCTTTTTATTTACTTGTATGGAACTGGTTCCGACCGAGGCTTTTTATTTACTTTTACGTAACCAGTGGACCCAGTTCACCCAAAAATGGATATTTTTTGTTGATTAGCAAAATTTGAAACTTAATTAATAGGATGGTCATTTGTCTCTAGTCAGGGTCTATTTTTTCCACGTTTGCACTTCCCAGCCATAGTACCCCGCTGCCGACTTCTGCCGAATAGACCAACAGTCATTTTAGCTATGGTGTGTTTAATTGTGAAATAAGAATGAATACTAAACCCATTACTAAAATGAGCCGACACTTTAGACAAATGTATGTAATATAATTAAATAGACATACATACATGCCCTCGAAACACATGGCCCTCTTTCTGGGGCATTCGGGCAAAAAAATATATCATAAGAACAATCATTAATTGTACTTTAAACCTGTCAATACACGTTATTGTTATACGAAGATGTGTTGGGCCGTGTAATTATACAGTATCGACAGACTGATAAGTATGGATTATATAAATCTACTGGAAATTACATATATTACTTATCTAAATGTAATCATGTTAAACTTTGGTACAGAACTGAGGGGCAATCTTATAAAAAGTAAAGGACGAATATCTTATCAAACGGTATCAAAATAAAAATGTTATGATAAATAATAGGTGATCAAACGAACTTCTTGAAGGAAGTTCGATCACTATTATATGAATTGCTTTATACGAAGATGTATGAATTGACAGTGTAGTTGATCTCTATATACTAGCGAGTTGCGCACGTTTAGAGACGTAAATCTGTGTTTTTTACCACCAGTTACGTCACGGACGGACCAGACACCTCATTCTTTAGAGATTATGTTTATGCCTATGATTCAACAAAACCTTATTCAAGGGTTAAATGCACTGAACACGTGTTATGTGATTTAATCATGGGTGGGCGGGTTTTTATATCTTCGTATAAAGCAATTCATATAATAATGATCGAACTTCACTTCAAGAAGTTCGTTTGATCATATTTCATTGCTTTATACTTCAGATATATGAATTGACAGTGTAGATGTTTGGAGAGTAAGGTTTTGTTTCGATGGTATAGTTTTTTTTTAGTATAATATTAGATAAACTGATAAATTTCCGTAGATTTATAATAGGTAATAATTAATGGCGTTATATTAGGTAATAATAATATGTATATCATACACGTCATTAGTAGATTGATAGAATATAAAAAAAAGATTAATGGTCAAAAACCACGAATAAGTTAGTTTAGCTGACGGTTTTCTAGCTACGTCAGTAGGAGTACCTCCTAAGATCCGCAAATCGTGCGGCCAAGGTGATGGTTATTATGCACGGAAGACAGTTTAAGAAATACTCTACTCAATTTTTTTTTTTCTTTTTTTTAGAAATTACTTGTTTAATTTACTGACCGATTGGTTGAGCTGTGGGTGATCCATGTTAGTAAAACCTTTACCATGTTAGTTGTCCTTATACTCGTATGTTTTGTTACGAAGGTATAGTCGTTAAAGACAAGGTGTATATTTCTCTTGTTAAAGAAGAACTAAAATAGAACTAGAATGTCGAAGGGCCAATGTTCTAACACTTTTGTTATGACTATATTAACTTATTTTTGCGTGCTTAAGATATTATCTACACATATTTATTAGATATCCGTATTTATGTATTTGAACTTGCGGTTATCTTAACTTATTATTGATATTGTTTTACAACTTGTCTAAAGTTATTTGATTCTAAAGTGATTAAATATCGTTTATAGGTCTCGAGTATTAATGTTTTTATACTCGTACTTAGGCCCAAAGCAAGCAGGTTTTGGTTTATACTCACTTTTAACGCTATTTTAACAATAGAAATAATGATCCAATGTCTGTTGTTTATGTAGAGGATGATACTCATATTATGTATAAACGATAGTTTTGATGGAACGCTACGCTTTTTTATGGTATTTTTCATCGCGTCATACTGCGTGAAAGGCAAGTGCATGCATGCTGTATACATGTTAGTTTGGTGGATAAGTGGCCCATGGCCAATATTATCAAATTGGGAAAAGAATAATGATTTCCCGTAGCTTAATCATCGATTTCTTCGACGGGACATTAAAGATAATGGCGAAAACATGAAAATAAATTAACTCACCCTGGATTGTGTGTTAGTGGATATACTGCATATGCATACCCATCTTGTTTTTGCGGAGCAAGCAAGTTGAATTTGGTGAAATGGAACTAAATGTGCTACGGGCCGGCTTAAGTTTTCTGTAACATAAATTTAAAGACAAAAATGATGTTTCGAATCAGGATCTGCGTTCAAGGAATATTTATTATGAGAGACGCAAACGGATACGCTTCTCACGCCAGCTTGGCAAGGCCTCCTCAATTAATTTCCTTTACTTTTTTTTTGTAAATTTTATTCTAATAGTTTTATTTAAATTTTTGTTTTAATTTTTATAAATATATACATTTTTATCACTATGCATATGTCATCCAGATAATCATCATCAAAGGAATATGCCTGAGTAAGATAATTATTAATCTATAACAACCATATTGCACGTTGTTTATTACCACTGGCAAAAAAGTATGCTTTTATAAGTTCGATGTATCTTATTTTGTCTATTGCAATGATAAATTTACTGTTACAATTTATTTAATTATAAAATTTTAATAAAATTTCGCCGTAACCTCATCGAGCACCGTTAAGGCGAAACATACGAGAGTATGTATTGTTTACGTTGTAATTTAAAACAATAAATACGTCGGCTGCTCTACGTGATTGTGCCACAAAACTACGAAAATATTTTCTATGATAAGATTGATAGGTTATTTAATAGTTAATCTTAGTTATTATTCTAGGAACCATAGAAGATAGATGATATTTATATACAAGTTTTACTATATTTATATATTGTATAATATTGTTGTTACTAGTACCGGTACTTTCAGACTGGGAATCTTAAGGTCAGTATGACAAAGTGGTGTAAACTGTTGTTACCAGGTTTCCCTGTGGTAATTATTTAAAATATTATCTGTAAGTAGAGAGGATAAAAGCGATATTGATATTATATAAATATAATATAAGTACACATATTTTAAATTATTTTAAGATATAGATGAATCGCTTCCCAAACTTAGGTTTTGGCGTCAAATATGTTTTATATTTGTACTAAATCCCGATGATCTAACAATGCGACAGCAAGAGTTAGACTTCCGGTTTGAGTGTATTATTTCCTCTTTGCAATTTAAGGAACAGAATTCGTTTCTGATTTTCATAAAATATACATATTTATGGTTAAATCTTCTGTTTAGTAGTTACTAAAAATAGAATAAGTTTTTCTCATTAAATGTGTCCAATGGAATAACGATACTAAGTTTATATATGTGTTGCAATATAAGCATCCTTATCTCTGCTTAGTATGTAAGTACAGTTTGGATGTGGAGCTATTTAGTTTTAGTTAATTACCTACTTCAGAACGAAAGATACCATGAAACATATATTTATTTATTTAATCATACTTTTTTGCACAGCATAAATTCAAGGTCGAACTTATATGCAAGTTAATTGTTTTGCATTAAGTTCGGTTTGGTTACCTTTATGTTATTATATACTAATATATAGAAACGTACGTCACACGTCCCGCATTCCTACACAGGACAACAAGAGTACAATATATTTGCATTCTGCCGATAATGTATACCATTAAGTTTTTTTTTTCTCTTGGAATAGTATAGCCTTGCCTTGTAAGCATTTTGTATGCACGCTTCTCAACCAATTTCCACAAGAGGATTTCCTTTTGGAAACCCAGCACAAATTTTTTTTATGAAAACTCCGTGAAAAAGGCCTAATAACACTGTTCAACCTGGGAATTGAAACCAGGATCAGGCGATAAACAATCGCACATTGTGATAGTTGAACCACTTAGGCAGAGCCGCTTTCATGTTGAAAACCCATCGGTAGTTCAGCCAGACTCGGGGCTCGTACTATTATATGTGTAAATACACAAAATAAAAATAAAAAGTGGTGGGTAGCTGAGCAGAAAAAATAATAATCGTATCTTGTGTAACATATGTTTAATAGGTATTACTTTAGACAAAATATATAGTAGGTAGGGACGTGTATATCTCTTTGAGATTGCACGCATTTCCTACCTCATTTGTATAATCCATGGCTCTTGATTAGCTCGCAGCCAATCGTGTCGCCGTGATGACTAGCATCAATAGTTGTATTCCCTATTTCCTATGGATATTATCAGTAATTATGTCTTACTTACCAGAAATATACGAAACTTGTAACTTGTCTTGCATCCGATAAATATTTAATTGGATGCATCAACTGCATTCATTTGTCATGAATCCATGACTCATAATTAGCTCGCAGCTAATTATGCTGTCGTAATTGACTCTCGGTCAATCACGACTTAGTTAACTTTTAAACATTTTGTTTTCATTCGTCACTTTTTCTTTGACGGTAGATATTATTGACTCGAAGATAGTAATTCGAATAATGAGTGGGTAGGTAATTTGTTTACTACCAAGTATTTTCAGACACACAACTTAATTTATTTATAGTTAATCATAAGTAGCTCGCAGCTATTTATGTTATCGCAATAGGCTCGCAGCCGATCATGATTTTGCTCACATTAATAGATATTTTTTTAATATTTTAATATCACTAAACTGTTTTTGCTTAGGCGCGTGCGCTCGTCGCTGCGCACAAAGAAATAATGAGGTGTCTGGTCCGTCCGTGACGTAACTGGTGGTAAAAAACACAGTTTTACGTCTCTAAACGTGCGCAACTCGCTAGTATATAGAGATAAACTACACTGTCAATTCATATATCTGAAGTATAAAGCAATGAAATATAATGACTTGTTTGTGCGAATAAACATTGAAGTTTAACGAGTTCTATCGTAGCTTGTTGATAACTTTAAATACCTACACGATATTTCATAAGTGACAACGTTGGTTTGAGATAGTCAATATATAAATAGTCTACACAGATCAAACAATAGCAAAAATAAGCGTAACAGGCTGGCTACACGGTTATAAACCACAGGCACTAACTTGATAAAGTGGCTATGATACCAGGAAAAATATCGATATGTCGATATTTTATGTTTAGTAGTCTTGTGTACTACAAGAACGGTGAACGGTTAGGAACCGTTGCGCAGTGCTCACCGAATAGATTCGATTCCCTAATCATAATCTTACATCGGACACTTGTTCTTTTAGTTCAGCTTGAACGATGAACAAGCAACCGTACGAAGTACTACGTACGAAAGAGTCCGGTCCTCATCTTGCGGATGTTGTGTGTTGCCAGGGCCAAAGTTCGGTGGGGGTGGTAGCGGGGCATCTGCCGGAGATTCTTAGCACCCCCTGCTCGACCGTTACCCCGCCTGCTATCAAGGCGAAGAAAGGAGGAGCCGCCGGGGACTGGGGCCCATTTGCAAGTCGTGTCTGTCATTGTGTGTTTAGGGGGGAGTTGCCATAATCCCCACGCAGGGGCAGGCGTCTTGGGGATCGCAGTATATATGAAGAGATGAATCTCAAACAAAAGACGCTGCTGCCCGTCTTCTTGATTTCCCTTAGTCGCCTCTTACGATACACCCAACGGGAAGAGATGGGGGGGATGCAATTCTAACCCGGCACCCCACGGGTATTTTATACTACATATACAAAATTCCTGTGACCAGCCCCAAACCATGTGATGATAATGATGATCGTTGTGTGATGATGATCTTCATCACCAAGATATGAACGAAGTTGATGATGTGTGATAATGATTTATCTTTTAATGTGTACTTATGTATACATGAAAAATACACGATATACACACATCAAAAGTGTCTAGGGATCAAGCATTTTTAAGCGGATTTCTTGAGATTGAGATGTGGCTTTGTAATAAATTTATGATTTTATAAATTTATATGGATCCTTTTTGGTGCATTTCATAATTTGAATCAGGAACTGTGAATCAAATTCGAGTAAAAGATGAAAATCAGCTGTCAATATTTTCCCTATAAAAACATACAACGCATTGAAGACATTATTAGTGCTACTGTTTCCCTACTACTGATTAAAACCAACGTTATTATGGAGCGGCGACGTCATTTAAGCAGGGAAGAAATGCTCAGAGCCGTGGGAATGATAGAAGCTGGTTCCCGGCAACGTACTGTGGCTTTAGCTCTGAATACAAGTCAGAGTGTTATCAGTCGACTTTGGACACGTTACCGAAGCACTGGTACCGTGGCTGAGCGCCATGGAGGACGGTATCGCTGCACCACACGGAGACAAGACCGATATATTCAAATCTTAACTCGAAGAGCTCCAACAATAACTGCCATGATGTTAGCCGTGAGGCTTCATCACTCTTCAGGGAACTTAATTAGCGACCAAACAGTCAGAAACCGCTTGCATGAAGTGAACCTTCATTCCCGAAGACCGCTACGGGTACCACCTATAGCAATGCACAATCGTAGGATTCGATATCAATGGGCTCTTGAACACAGAAATTGGGCAGAAGAACAATGGCGTTTCGTGTGCTTTTCTGATGAGTCTCGTTTTGGTATGAGACCGGATACAAGACGTATACGACACTGGAGAACCCCTGGACGCCAACAGCGATTAAAATCCTGCCAGGAAGTCCATCCTTATAGTGGTGGAACCATCATGGTATGGGCGGGTATTTGGATCGGCGGAAGAACTGAGTTGATTTGGATCAGAGGCAACCTCAACGCTCAAATTTATGCTGAGACGATTGTATCAGACGTCATCGTTCCTCTACAAGTGCAAATCGGTCCCTTATTTCAGTTAATGCATGATAATGCACGACCGCACACCGCAAGAGTTGTAAGACAGACTCTCGCCGCAGCTAACATCAATGTCCTGCCCTGGCCTGCTCAGTCGCCAGACTTGAACCCGATTGAGCATGCATGGGATATGCTACAGAGAAGAGCTCTGCCGAATATGGAGGGTATCCAGTCGCAAGAAGACCTTTTTTTGTTGTTGCAACGAACATGGGCGGCCATTCCACAGCGTGATTTGGATGAACTCATTTTGAGTATGCCAAACCGATGTTCTTGTGTTGTTAGTGTTCGCGGTAGAAACACGGATTATTAATTGTTTAAGTTACCCAATAAAATTTTAAAGAAAACTGTTATTTCAGTCTTTTTTTCGAACTTTTGTGTTAGTGGTTCAAATGTCAAAAATCCCTTTATTAGGAAAATGGCAAATTTCTTTATTAATGCAAAGGTGACTTGGTTTATCGTTACTGTGACAAACGAAAACACTTTATTTGATGAATCCTTAAAGAAAATTTTAATTAATATCAATCAGGAGAAAAGTTATTGCAAAAATATATGTTGATCCCTAGACACTTTTGATGTGTGTATTTATTTCAATTTGTAAATAAAATTCGTTTATTAATCGGTTGGTAAAAGTAAACAAGACGACTAAACTAGTGTAGAGGTTGAAAAAACGACGGATGCATCGTCAACGATTGACAATGACGTCCACAGCTAAAAACATTCTGTTTACGATTTAAACTAGTCGAAAATTTTCTGTTTTTTTTTTATTTAATTGTTTTTCGGGGCTTTTACTCTGGTGGAGTACACCAGCCCTATTTAGACTGTTTTATAAAACAGTTTATCGTGGACGATATACGGTCTTGTTTTGTCGAATGAAAATGCGTCGACGATAGACTTGTGTAGTACATGAGAGAACTATTCCTTTTCATTTTTAGTACAACACTCTTTTAGTACTTCGTCTTTCAGTATGTATTCGACTATTCGTAGTCTCTAGCTTTGTAATAACTGGTCAGCTATTCCTATTCGTTTTTAGTACATCATTCATTTGGATTCATTTAGTACTTCGTCTTCCGCTCGAGATTTATTCGTAGTCTCTGGTTCTGCACGAACTGGTCCGATCAGTTACTCGTTGACACACTCAGAACGGGACTGAATGAGCGGGAATGATATGTACTAAAAGTACTAAAATAATAAATTATTACATTTAAAAGATTATACTAGTACGTAGCGCTCCATTCAATGTCCGAGCAAAAACAAGCCTAGAAGATATGCATACCTATATGAATGTTAGAGAACATGAGGATTAGGTTATTATTGAATATTAATTATGTAACGTTTGTGATTTTAATAGTTTTTGAAATATTATTGTTGTATGACGCAGTATGTAAACAAATAAAGCTAACAAAAAAAAACAAGATAATTAAATGGCTGAAATGCGTGGGGTGGTGGCGTCTTCAATTCGAACAATGATGACGATATAGATGATGATGGTGATGATTATGATGATAGTTGTGTGATGCACGTGATGAAAATGTGATGAAGATATGAATGGTGATGATGGTGTGAATGATGATGAATGGTGATTATGTGTTATAATGGTGATGAGGATGTGAATGATGATGATGATGAATAGTGAAAATGTGAGATGATGGTGATAAACATATGAATAGTGTTGATGATGATGAATGGCGATGATGGTGTTTGATGATGATGATGAACGGTGATGAATATGTGAATGGTGATGTAGATGTGAATAATGATGATGATGATGTGTGATAATGCTGATGAAGATCCGCCAGCTAGGTCTCTCAGGAAATAAGATAACTTCCTCTTTTAGTTATACAAATCCAAAAAGGGGCATATCCTTAGTCTGGAAGACAAAGGAAAAGCAAATGAGTATATTTTATTGACTAAATGATTACGAGTTGTTTGTTTTGAATCAATACAACTCATCCCCTTTGTGCATAATAGCTACACACATCAAAAGTGTCTAGGGATCAACATATATTTTTGTGCAATAACTTTTCTCCTGATTGATATTAATTAAAATTTTCTTTAAGGATTCATCAAATAAAGTGTTTTCGTTTGTCACAGTAACGATAAATCAAGTCACCTTTGCATTAATAAAGAAATTTGCCATTTTCCTAATAAAGGGATTTTTGACATTTGAACCACTAACACAAAAGTTCGAAAAAAAGACTGAAATAACAGTTTTCTTTAAAATTTTATTGGGTAACTTAAACAATTAATAATCCGTGTTTCTACCGCGAACACTAACAACACAAGAACATCGGTTTGGCATACTCAAAATGAGTTCATCCAAATCACGCTGTGGAATGGCCGCCCATGTTCGTTGCAACAACAAAAAAAGGTCTTCTTGCGACTGGATACCCTCCATATTCGGCAGAGCTCTTCTCTGTAGCATATCCCATGCATGCTCAATCGGGTTCAAGTCTGGCGACTGAGCAGGCCAGGGCAGGACATTGATGTTAGCTGCGGCGAGAGTCTGTCTTACAACTCTTGCGGTGTGCGGTCGTGCATTATCATGCATTAACTGAAATAAGGGACCGATTTGCACTTGTAGAGGAACGATGACGTCTGATACAATCGTCTCAGCATAAATTTGAGCGTTGAGGTTGCCTCTGATCCAAATCAACTCAGTTCTTCCGCCGATCCAAATACCCGCCCATACCATGATGGTTCCACCACTATAAGGATGGACTTCCTGGCAGGATTTTAATCGCTGTTGGCGTCCAGGGGTTCTCCAGTGTCGTATACGTCTTGTATCCGGTCTCATACCAAAACGAGACTCATCAGAAAAGCACACGAAACGCCATTGTTCTTCTGCCCAATTTCTGTGTTCAAGAGCCCATTGATATCGAATCCTACGATTGTGCATTGCTATAGGTGGTACCCGTAGCGGTCTTCGGGAATGAAGGTTCACTTCATGCAAGCGGTTTCTGACTGTTTGGTCGCTAATTAAGTTCCCTGAAGAGTGATGAAGCCTCACGGCTAACATCATGGCAGTTATTGTTGGAGCTCTTCGAGTTAAGATTTGAATATATCGGTCTTGTCTCCGTGTGGTGCAGCGATACCGTCCTCCATGGCGCTCAGCCACGGTACCAGTGCTTCGGTAACGTGTCCAAAGTCGACTGATAACACTCTGACTTGTATTCAGAGCTAAAGCCACAGTACGTTGCCGGGAACCAGCTTCTATCATTCCCACGGCTCTGAGCATTTCTTCCCTGCTTAAATGACGTCGCCGCTCCATAATAACGTTGGTTTTAATCAGTAGTAGGGAAACAGTAGCACTAATAATGTCTTCAATGCGTTGTATGTTTTTATAGGGAAAATATTGACAGCTGATTTTCATCTTTTACTCGAATTTGATTCACAGTTCCTGATTCAAATTATGAAATGCACCAAAAAGGATCCATATAAATTTATAAAATCATAAATTTATTACAAAGCCACATCTCAATCTCAAGAAATCCGCTTAAAAATGCTTGATCCCTAGACACTTTTGATGTGTGTATATATATATATAGCTAAATTATTATCTCTCGCAAAATACGACCTCTCGCAAAGTACGTACATACCCACACCGCTTTATATTCTATTAAATAATTTAAAAAACATTACAAAAAGTAACTTCGATTCTAAGAGGATACGAACTCGCGTCTCGCGAATTGTTTCCGAACACCTTACCAAATATTCTACGGTTGCAACAACTGAGCATGTGAAATTAGCATTCATGTCGTAACATAAATATTTATCGGGACTAAACTATATTGAAATGTCACTTTTGGTAGGCAGTGTCTCTCTGTGCCTCTGTCCTTTGTCTGTGTGCGTGATATTTCTTCTATTATACAAGTCAGATTATTTATGGGTGCGTGTATCGGTGTGAGTCTGTGTGCAATAAATCTCTTTGAATGTGTGAAAATTCAGGCCCCGCCGTGTCGTGTCTTTGCGTGGCCCGCGCGCGAAATCTATTTATGAGTAGATATAGTACAGTGAATTTATAAGTTCGTCGCGCATAGGTGATTGCATTGATTTCAAACATTTTGTGTGCTTTTGTTTAATTACAATGGTGAAATAATTGAAAAGAAAACGAAATATTACTATGCACACTTTATATTGATATGTCTGATAGGGGAAATCACAGGGTAGGCAAACACTTTTTGCCTATATGGACTGCACGCCACTGAATGTATATTCCTTTTTTAAAGCCAGAAAACAAGATCATGAATCGATATGAATATTAGTGACGAATAGTCCTATAAATTTTTTATCTGTGGTTAAATATTTCTTAAACGGAGTTAATTATTGTTTTATGATTTTGTACCTATGAAGCTATTATAAAATATTTGTAAAACTTAAAAATAAATACTTAAAAAAAGATACTTATTATTTTATTCTTTACCAACAATGTCTATCTCGAGATAAATCTTTGGATTATTGACTCCGTGTGTAGCGTTACCCGCCCCCGCTCCCTTCCTCTGCCTGCGTTAAACGGTCGGCCTATAACTTTAGTATTCAATTACATACTTGTCATTATTCACCTGAAATAAATTGCAATTGCTATACAATTAATAAAGTAGCTTCGACTAAATACCTAGGTGTAATGATTATCATGGCACAGTCATATAGATTTAGTTTCTACCAGAATAAGAAAGTTAATGTGGATTTTTAAAACATTAAGATATGTAGCCTCTGAATCACTTTTGAATAGAATACACACATCAAAAGTGTCTAGGGATCAACATATATTTTTGCAATAACTTTTCTCCTGATTGATATTAATTAAAATTTTCTTTAAGGATTCATCAAATAAAGTGTTTTCGTTTGTCACAGTAACGATAAACCAAGTCACCTTTGCATTAATAAAGAAATTTGCCATTTTCCTAATAAAGGGATTTTTGACATTTGAACCACTAACACAAAAGTTCGAAAAAAAGACTGAAATAACAGTTTTCTTTAAAATTTTATTGGGTAACTTAAACAATTAATAATCCGTGTTTCTACCGCGAACACTAACAACACAAGAACATCGGTTTGGCATACTCAAAATGAGTTCATCCAAATCACGCTGTGGAATGGCCGCCCATGTTCGTTGCAACAACAAAAAAAGGTCTTCTTGCGACTGGATACCCTCCATATTCGGCAGAGCTCTTCTCTGTAGCATATCCCATGCATGCTCAATCGGGTTCAAGTCTGGCGACTGAGCAGGCCAGGGCAGGACATTGATGTTAGCTGCGGCGAGAGTCTGTCTTACAACTCTTGCGGTGTGCGGTCGTGCATTATCATGCATTAACTGAAATAAGGGACCGATTTGCACTTGTAGAGGAACGATGACGTCTGATACAATCGTCTCAGCATAAATTTGAGCGTTGAGGTTGCCTCTGATCCAAATCAACTCAGTTCTTCCGCCGATCCAAATACCCGCCCATACCATGATGGTTCCACCACTATAAGGATGGACTTCCTGGCAGGATTTTAATCGCTGTTGGCGTCCAGGGGTTCTCCAGTGTCGTATACGTCTTGTATCCGGTCTCATACCAAAACGAGACTCATCAGAAAAGCACACGAAACGCTATTGTTCTTCTGCCCAATTTCTGTGTTCAAGAGCCCATTGATATCGAATCCTACGATTGTGCATTGCTATAGGTGGTACCCGTAGCGGTCTTCGGGAATGAAGGTTCACTTCATGCAAGCGGTTTCTGACTGTTTGGTCGCTAATTAAGGTCCCTGAAGAGTGATGAAGCCTCACGGCTAACATCATGGCAGTTATTGTTGGAGCTCTTCGAGTTAAGATTTGAATATATCGGTCTTGTCTCCGTGTGGTGCAGCGATACCGTCCTCCATGGCGCTCAGCCACGGTACCAGTGCTTCGGTAACGTGTCCAAAGTCGACTGATAACACTCTGACTTGTATTCAGAGCTAAAGCCACAGTACGTTGCCGGGAACCAGCTTCTATCATTCCCACGGCTCTGAGCATTTCTTCCCTGCTTAAATGACGTCGCCGCTCCATAATAACGTTGGTTTTAATCAGTAGTAGGGAAACAGTAGCACTAATAATGTCTTCAATGCGTTGTATGTTTTTATAGGGAAAATATTGACAGCTGATTTTCATCTTTTACTCGAATTTGATTCACAGTTCCTGATTCAAATTATGAAATGCACCAAAAAGGATCCATATAAATTTATAAAATCATAAATTTATTACAAAGCCACATCTCAATCTCAAGAAATCCGCTTAAAAATGCTTGATCCCTTGACACTTTTGATGTGTGTATATTTAGCATTAGCTCAGTCTGTGTTAGGTTACTGTGTCTCTGTCTGGGGTGGGGCATCCAAAATAAAAATTTTGGGAGTGGAACGAGCTCAAAGGGCGCTCATATAAGTGATGTATTTCAAGCCGTACATGTACCCCACAAATGAGCTTTACATGGAAAGTAATTTATTGTATATTTTATTTGTAGTACTGAAAAGGCATAAATCTGTTGTCTTTGATCCCAGTATTTTAACTAAAAGGAGGAATGATATCGTTTTCACTATAGACAATGTCAAAACTGTTTTTGCTCAACGACAGTATATTAAACAATCGGCCCTCTTATATAATAAAGTTAATAAAATCTTAAACATCTATCCTATGGATACTCGTACTTGTAAATTAAGGATAACTAATTGGTTAAAATCTTTAACATATGAAGCTACAGAAACATTATTACAATCATCTTCGTAATTTATATTGTAGTAAGTGCCTATAATAAAAATTAAAAATCATGAATTTGAATCATTCGTATGAGACGTTTTTGGATTATATTTATACTTATACATAGTTAAATATCAACACTCTCTCTCTCACACAACTACACAAACAGTCACACACACACACACACACACACCTACACACAAACACACACACGAATAGGCAAACATACATTCAGATACAGAATACAAAAAAAAAACTTAACTTTTCTTTATTTTTTGTCTGTTAATGTTAATATTTACAATAACACACAATTTACTGCTAGGTTTATTGAAATGTATAAATACATATGGCTATGGGAGAGCGGAATCGTCTGGCACAGGTGTTACACTTAAAAGGCGATTCCAACCTTGTTTTGAAGTTTGTAATCATTCTGGTTAATGAATAAAGATTTATTTATTATTTTGCTCGGACATTGAACGGAGCGCTACGTACTAGTATAATCTTTCAAATGTAAAAATTTATTATTTTAGTACTTTTAGTACATATAATTCCCGCTCATTCAGTCCCGTTCTGTGTGTCAACGAGTAACTGATCGGACCAGTTCGTGCAGAACCAGAGACGAATAAATCTCGAGCGAAAGACGAAGTACTAAATTAATCCAAATGAATGATGTACTAAAAACGAATAGGAATAGCTTACCAGTTATTATCTGTAATAACTGGTCAGCTATTCCTATTCGTTCATAGAGCCAGAGACTACGAATACATACCGAAAGACGAAGTACTAAAAGAGTGTTGTACTAAAAATAAAAAGGAATAGTTCTCTCATTTACTACACAAGTCTATCGTCGACGATAAACTAGTAATATCGTCCACGATAAACTAGTTTATAAAACAGTCTAAAGTTTCGACTAGTTTATATCGTAAACAGAATGTTTTTAGCTGTCGACGTCGTTGTCAATCGTTGACGATGCATCCGTCGTTTTTTCAACCTCAAAACTAGTTTAGTCTTTTTGTTTACTTTTACCAACCGATTAATAAACGAATTTTATTTACAAATTGAAATAAATACATCGTGTATTTTTCATGTATACATAAGTACACATGAAAAGATAAATCATCATCACACATCATCAACTTCGTTCATATCTTGGTGATGAAGATCATCATCACACAACGATCATCATTATCATCACATGGTTTGGGGCTGGTCACAGGAATTTTGCACATGTAGTATAAAATACCCGTGGGGTGCCGGGTTAGAATTGCATCCCCCCATCTCTTCCCGTTGGGTGTATCGTAAGAGGCGACTAAGGGAAATCAAGAAGACGGGCAGCAGCGTCATCTCTTCATATATACTGCGATCCCCAAGACGCCTGCCCCTGCGTGGGGATTATGGCAACTCCCCCCTAAACACACAATGACAGACACGACTTGCAAATGGCCCCCAGTCCCCGGTGGCGCCTCTATTCTTCGCCTTGTTGCAGGCGGGGTAACGGTCGAGCAGGGGGTGCTAAGAATCTCCGGCAGATGCCCCGCTACCACCCCCACCGAACTTTGGCCCTGGCAACACACAACATCCGCAAGATGAGGACCGAACTCTTTCGCACGTAGTACTTCGTACGGTTGCTTGTTCATCGTTCAAGCTGAACTAAAAGAACAAGTGTCCGATGTAAGATTATGATTAGGGAATCGAATCTATTCGGTGAGCATTGCGCAACGGTTCCTAACCGTTCACCGTTCTTGTAGTACACAAGACTACTAAACATAAAATATCGACATATCGATATTTTTCCTGGAATCATAGCCACTTTATCAAGTTAGTGCCTGTGGTTTATAACTGTGTAGCCACTCTTTAAGACAACACATTGCCTTTCTATTGAAATATACGTAAGTATATTCATTTGGTAACTAGGTACCATAAAGTTGACGTCACCGACGACACACGAAATCTACTGTCTGTGAAAATATTCACAGCCATCATTATAAAGTATAGTAGTGTATATAAAGTATCATTAGTACCTAAACGAGAAGCAAAATTCTACCAAAATAAAGATATCAAGAATAATTATAATATTAAAAACAATACAAAAAAAAACTCACTGACACGGCAGGGAGTCGGTATAAATATAATTAATAGTGTAGGGTGATAGCCCTAAGTCAGGTTACACAACGGAATATATAAGTAATTCACATAAATATACTTATGTAAGTAGGAATCAGTAGGCTATTCACAATCGTCGAAAATTTGGCTTTTACGAATCCGAACAAAAAACAATTGGTATCTACGATAATCCCGGGCACGCAGGGTTGATTATTTTGTATCCCATAATTTTTTAACTGAATACAAAAAAAGAGGTTCCGTATTCGACGCGTATGTATATTATTTAAGAATGCGGAATATTCACGCGTTTCGGTTAGTCTATCTGGGCATCGAAACAATTATACCAAAGTTTACGAGTGCATGTATTTACCCAATCTAAGCAGGTACCTACTCTAAAATCTCAAAGTTTACGTTTAACTTAGGTTATTGAGAAACAAAATACCGGATTATCACCATTTATTAGGAACCTAAAAACAAACGTTGTTTTTTAAGGTCTTTGATCTTCATTAGAAGTGAGTGACCTTTTATATCCAGTTCCTTCAATGTCATGTTCTTCGTAATAACAGAATCAAGTGCAAACAAACACCATAATTATATAAGGTACAACTTCTAAACCAAGCTAAAATCAACCGTATGTTTCGATGCACATGTCTATGGCAGCTCTCACAGCTACTTATTTATTATGTTAGTTTATTATTCCCTTAGACCTATGAGTATGTATTTAATGATGGCTGCGCACTGCGTAGTTTAGTTTCTGCAAAGTCAAATAGAAATGGTCGTCCATCAGCAGCTCTAGGAATTCAGTGGAAATGCGTTGACAGAACTTTGTTGCCGCTGCATTCGATGCATATTCAATATCACCTGTAAAGTCAAGGTTTCCTTGTGCTTGTAAACATGCATTTAATCTACTGCCTAGTTACACGACCTAGTAAAAAACTGTCATAACATGACGTTAGTCCAGCGAGCATTCCAGTGTCTTGCTAACCTTGCTTGATTTCTCGAGTAAGTATTTTCTTAAATTACTTAAATTGTCTCTTTTTAACGATTTCGGCAAATGTTCTTAAACCTTCTGCAGTTGTGTTTGCGCATAACGCTTGCCATTAAGTCTGCCACCGAAACAGTCTAATTCAAATCATGTCACAGCCGGGCTAGTAGTTTCTAAAAAATATATATGGACCTTGGGTACCTACATGACTTACATTCATGTCGGAGAAGATAATCTTTATAATACCTACCTACATATTTCCTATCCTATAATGGCAACGTTGTTCTAGTTCTTCTATTTTGTAAGGTTTACCAGAAAATCCAGAAGTGCTTGAACCCTCTCTTGTCGTTGTCTGTGCTGCCTCAGGCGACATGGTGAGCGTTCGCATCTCATCCTATGATAAGGTCTCCTCGAGCGCAGTTGTTAAGGTCATTGAGTAGTGCTGATACCGGGTCTTCATTGTCATATGGTAGGTAGGCGGAGGCTAGAATAGTATCTTTACTGAGGATTCCCCTTTGATCCTTGTGGTCCCTAGAACAGAAGGCATAAAGAGGAATTGCAATTATGCCATTCCTGGTGAACACACAAGTCCTCATATCATTTGTGGAGCATTTATAGAAAAGTTGATCTCCATGAACATTTAAACCTTTAATGTCACTCTTATACAGATAAGGTTTCTGTATGAGAGCGACATCGTACTTGTTTATATTAAGCGTACGACATAAAACAGTCGTTGCCTTCTCATTTACATACAGTCCGTGATATCCATTAAATTTATTATGAATAACTTAGAACGAGTAATTAAATATACCTATTGTACTAACTACTATGTCGGTAGTAGTTCGAAGACGTAGTTCGTCCGAAGTGTAGCCGGCCTAAACAAAAACAGACCAATCTGATCTTACAGGTGAGGTGAGGTCTCAGGTAGGTAAACCGGCCGCGGCCCGGTGGCCTTACTTTTAATAAAGTCACTGACCTTAACATTGCTAAGTCTATGAACGTAATCACAAACATGCACTGCACGCATGTAACGAGCTACATATTATGTAACCAATCATGAACGAAGGCTTTATTTCAATTAAATGACTGGATTTTTTAAAAAAAATTAGGTATTTTCCAACTAGTTTAACCTATCGTTTCATAAAGAGGCCCGAAACTGTCGTCATTTTAAAGATATGTGCATAGCATAATAATAGTAATATAATCACAACCTAGTATATAATTACGAGTTTTATCAAACCCGATCATTGACCACACATGTCGTTAGTATCTTATCACTTTATCAGCAACTAGCCATTAGTAAAAGCGCTAATGCACACACACATTTTCTTGTTATATTGCCTACTTAAAATTAACCTAACCTTTTCTTTTTTTTAATTTAATCTTCGCTTTGCTTTTTAAGACCCTACCGTCCATACCACGTTAATCCATACACGAATTAACAATTTTAAAATGCAATGTCTTTAATCAAGTCTTAGTCTCTGGTGAGTCTCTTTTTCTTATAATTTTTAAAGTTTCGTAAAGCTATTATTTTATACTGTTATGAAATACTTTTTTTTCGGTAATAATTTGTTCATGACATGATAATTGGAAATACGCAAATCAAAAGAACAGAGGCCAGAGTGTATTCGTTTTATTAACCAACTTTAAAAAAGGAGGAGGTTCTCAATTAGACTGTGTATAAACAATACGACCAAACGCGTAAGTTTGTGAGACTTCCATATAAACTACTAGCGACCCGCCCCAGCTTCGCACAGGTAGAAAAATACCTAAGCGAATGTATGTTTAGATTATAATATAGAGAAAAATACCTTTAAGAATAAGAATAAGAATCATTTATTTGCGTAGAATACAGGTAGAGAAGTTGTACAGTAAATAAAAGTGCTGTTCCATATTCCGCTTTGCAAAGGCATGCAAATATGTTCTGGTAAAACCAGGTAGGGTTTAAATATTAATTAAATTACATTTTACACTGTATTTTTGTGTTTCATAAACTCATCTATTGAATAAAAACAATTGTTTACTAACCATTTTCGTAATTGTACTTTAAATGACAAAGTGGAAGCTCCCTTAGAGTTTTTGGTAATTTATTAAATATTTTTATGCACATATGGTAAACATTGTTTTTATTTAAAGTGGTTTTACATAATGGTATAACTAATTTAGTGGGATCCCTGGATAAGTATGGTATAGCAGTGTCTTTTTTGGATTGAAAAAATGTATAATGTTTTTTTACAAATACTGTAACTTCAAAGATATACAGGCAAGTTAAAGTTAAAATATTTAATTTCTTAAATATAGGCCTACAAGAATCAAGTGGGCCAGCACCACAAACAGCTCTGACACATTTTTTCTGTGTTAGAAACACCTTATCACGGTCTGTAGAATTACCCCATATTATTATTCCATATCTTAATAAAGATTCAACATATCCAAAGTATGCTATAAGAGCTGTTTTTTCAGATGACAATATACGTAACTTCTTGATTGCATATACAAATCTACTAAGTTTATTACAAACACTGTGAATTTGCTCTTTCCAGTTACAATATTTATCTAATTTGATTCCCAAAAAATTTATTGCATTAGTAACTTCGATACTTTTGTCTGCTAGTTGAATTTTTAAATTGTAGTCTTTAGAATTGTATGTAGCAAATTTTATATACTTTGTTTTACATATGTTTACGCAGAGATTATTTATTTCTAGCCATTCGGATACATATTTTACAGCTTTATTTACTTTTGTTTCGTGTGATGTTTCATTGTTATTATTCGGTATTATTATTGATATGTCATCAGCGAACAGAACACTCTGACATTGGATAGCTTCTGGTAAATCATTTATGTAAAGTAAGAATAATAAAGGGCCTAATACACTACCTTGTGGTACACCGAATTTATTGAGTCTATAAGATGATCTGTGGCTGGTAACCTCTAATTTGTAGTTTACACTATTTACCTCAACACATTGTTGGCGATTCGTTAGATAAGTTTGTATCCAGTTTAATGCCACACCTCTTATTCCATATTGTTCACATTTGCAAAGCAATGCTTTGTGATCGACAAAATCAAAAGCTTTGCTCATATCAAAAAATACTACTACCACCGGTATTTTCTTGTCGAGGTATTCTGTTACATTCCTAATAAGATTAAAATCAGCTAAAGATTAGTTTTATTATTTTGAAATCCGTTCTGTTCTTCTTTAATGATATGATATTTATTTAGGAACTCTATTAATCTTACGTAAAAAACTTTTTCAAAAATTTTTGACAATATAGGAATCAATGTTATAGGGCGGTAATTGTCTGGATTTTTCGAATCTCCTTTCTTATGTAGAGGTTTTATAACGGATAACTTTAATCTATCGGGGAATATTCCTTGTACGAGTGAATTTTCAATAAGGTGGTTAAGAATCGGTGCTAGGACCTGAGCACTTGCTTTAATACTATACTAAACTATGTCGTGTATATTTTAACACGTGTTTTAATAATTTTGTTGAAGATTATTCGAGCAAAGTGCAATTGCAAACTTTGCTTCTCGATTTTGCCACTTTGAAGAAAATATCATAAATAATATACATCCTGGTGACGGGTGGCGTACGAAAACTATAGAATGTTCCAGACACTTGAGGTGTCTCTACTACAGTCACATCTTACCGACGTACAAATTACCTATCTAGTCTGGGTCATGGTTTATCTATATAATGTTCAAATTTTAATTTAAATCAGCTTCGAAGGAGACTATAGTTTTTATACGTAAAGGATAAAAATGAAAACAATTTTTTACCTGTTGATACCTCCCTGGTGGTTTTTATCGAAGATATGGAGATACTCTGGGCACACATGTCAATAGACTTACTATTTATGTAGGTACTAACTACTATGCCGGTTTCATTATATGAAACTAGTCAAACAAAAATTCTGCTTACCGAACAAACTGATCCCCTATTTTACAACCTTTTCATGTGTTTCATAATTCTTATTAATGAGTCTAAGTACAAATCAAGTCAAAAGACAAAGTAATTCATGATTATTTTACACCCTTAAATTTTGAATTTCCTAAAATATTTCTTATTGCTTGCCTCAGCGATAAAATGAACTTACTGTTCAAATGGTGTAGTCCTAGCTCCGGTAGTTTTGGCTCTGCGTTGATGAATCAGTCACGCAAATAAGGCCTATCTACTTCTTTCTTATTACCTAGTATATATGTATATGGAGAAGAGCTAACGCAAGTAATAACGTATTGTTTGTAAAACGACTACACTAAGGCCTCAGAGCCCTCCAACGCATCAACTTGGTAGATACACTTGATTCGTCAATGAAGACTTTACACGATGTATAAGTTTACGTACGCAACGTCCTCAAAGAAGCGTCGAAACGCTACTTTGAATCCGCGTCCCGTCACGCGAACAGTTTAATCCGCGCCGCCGCCGATTACGCCCCTAGTCCTTCTGACTCGCGCCGCAGACCACGGCACGTACTGCTCGACCCTCCTGACCCCATGACGGTCCTATTGGACCGGGATGCGCCGAACCCTCCCCGACAACCGTATGCTACACTAGCTATCAGACACCGGTCTCGCCGGCGAGGCCGAAGGGTCGTACGTATGCGACCTCAACGACGTGCATCACCCCACTGAGTTTCTTGCCGGTTCTTCTCAGTGGGGGCGCGTTGTGAACCGGTGGTAAACTCAGCCCTCTCTTAAGCGACAGCCCAAGCCGAGGCCGTGCCTCCCTGAGGTGCCCTTGAGCTCGTCGCTACTTCTGCCGTAAAGGCTAGAGCGCTTCAAGCGTTCGCCTCCTATTGTCCGCTGAAGCTGTAATGGCCATCTGCGGCCAACAGCGTCTATCATTCCCAAAATAAAAAATAAAAAAGTACGCAACGGTTTAGGAGAAGTAGAGGACGGGTATACATACAGATAGACAGACGCGCAAAGAGACTTTGTATTATAGTATGTAATGTAAATACCTAATATTTATTTTTATGACTGCTCGCACCCTGTCCTTTTGCACAATTGTTCAATGACAACCGTACCTACTCCGAAGTACTTAGGTAGTTTCTGGAATGATGCGGAAATAAATGGTTGAAAATTCAATAAATGGCATTATAACAATATTTTGGGACGATCCACACACGGTCATCTGACTCCAAGTTTTTTATACCTAGATTTGGTATTTAATGGTTATTGGTTATTTACATAAAAAGTATATACCTACGCTTACGTAGGTAAATAAACGTATTATATTTTTATGAAAATAAATTACACCTAGACACTTGGTGGGAATCAAACCCGATCACCTCACGATCTATTGGGTATCAGCCAATGCCATGGTGCCTAACCACTAGACCTACAGGCCCGTCAAAGATAAGTCGTCAAGGATAAATTCACATGGTTCAAACCACATTTATACAATATCGTCCACTACAAACATGTGCATAACTGTGATATCGGAATACTTCGATGTATTTTTTTATATGAGAGTGAAATATCCCAATGATTCTGTACAAATATTGTCAGAAACCGTCAAAGACTTAAAAAGCCTGAATGAGATTATTATGATAAGTTCAATATCAGACAGATCAATCAGGTAAAAAATACTGATTAAGTATATGTTTTCAAGATAATATCACAAAAAGTTATACTACTCGTAAAATATCTATACTTATAATAAAACTGTAACAGGTCCAATTCTGTACATTGAAGATATTTTGAAAATTATATTTGGAGGGCATTCTATAACCGATACTGAGGCCGAAAATGTAATTTTTTTAATTTTTGTCTGTCTGTCTGTCTGTCTGTCTGTCTGTCTGTATCACGGCTGAGCATCACGCCGAAACTACTGAATGGATTCAAATGAAACTTGGCATGATTTGAGATCTTACTATGAGGTAGGACATAGGATACTTTTTATCCCGTAATCTAGCACGGTTCTTTTGGGAGAGGGGATTAAAGTCAAAACGGGTACTTGGTTATACGCTTGGTCCGATTTTATAAATTTTTCTATAAAATATAATACATATTAGTAAGGGAACACTCATAGAGAGTTGTTATCAAGGTTTTGTAATCGATCGGGTTAAGCAACGTTAGGTAAGGTCATTAAATAGATGGGTGACCGTTTAACGCCATTTGAATAAACGGGTCCGTGCTTCGGAGAGCAAGTAAAAAGTGGGGCCCAGTTTTTAACTGACTATAAAAAATGAGGTTATGTATTCGATGCGAATGTCTGTTATTCAAAAATAGGCGGAGCTGCGTGGGTCAGCTAGTTTTAAGATAAAAATTAAACCAAAAGGTAAACTTTATTTTATATTTACTTATACTTTTTTAAATAGATATTTTTAATAAATATACCTAGCTATTGCATAATTTTCTAAATAATGTGAAATAATTATTATTTCACATGCTTAATTATTGTAATACTATCTGACCACGCAGCTCCGCCCGCGCTATGTTTACGTTAACTAAACTTTCAATAATATACATTCGCATAGAATACAAAACCTCCTTTTTTAAAGTCGGTTAAAAACTTGGACCCACTTTGTACTTGCTCTCCGAACCCATCTATTTAATGACCTAACCTAACGTTGCTTAACCTGATCGATTTCCAAACATTGTTAACAACTGTCTATGAGTGTTTCCTTACAAATATTTATTATAATTATCTATCTATACTTATAATAAAACTGTAACAGGTCCAATTCTGTACATTGAAGATATTTTGAAAATTATATTTGGAGGGCATTCTATAACCGATACTGAGGCCGAAAATGTAATATTTTTAATTTTTGTCTGTCTGTCTGTCTGTCTGTCTGTATCTCGGCTGAGCATCACGCCGAAACTACTGAATGGATTGAAACGAAACTTGGCATGATTTGAGATCTTACTACGAGGTAGGACATAGGATACTTTTTATCCCGTAATCTAGCACGGTTCTTTTGGGAGAGAGGATTAAAGTCAAAATGGGTACTTGGTTATACGCTTGGTCCGATTTTATCATTTTTTCTTTATAATTATAATAAATATTTGTAAGGGAACACTCATAGACAGTTGTTAATAATTTTTGGAAATCGATCAGGTTAAGCAACGTTAGCTAAGGTCATTAAATAGATGGGTGACCGTTTAACGCCATTTGAACTAAACGTTTCCGTGCTTTGGAGAGCAAGTACAAAGTGGGGCCAAGTTTTTAACCGACTTTAAAAAAGGAGGTTTTGTATTCTATGCGAATGTATATTATTGAAAGTTTAGTAAACGAAAACACAGCGCGGGCGGAGCTGCGTGGGTCAGCTAGTAATGAATAAATTACTAGTTTAAAAAACTAAAAATACACGCTTTTAGAAGGACTACTGCACTAAAAAGCAATAAATAAATTATCGAAACCGTTCTTTCTTTCTTTCTACCCCGAGCTTGTAATTTATGGATTATATTTATGTGTAAAGGCGTGGGGCGTTTTCTCTGTAAATGATTACAAATGATTGTCATGTGAATACAAATACGTTTACAATACAATTCCAGTTCCATCATCAGGTCCTCATATTAATGAGGACCTGATGATGGAACAGGAAGGTGGGTGACGGAACCCTGGATTGGCTACTAGTAAACACATCGAGTCTGGGCTCATTTGATTTGTTTTAAAGAGATTTGATGTGTTTGCTAGTAGCCAATCCAGGGTTCCGTCACCCACCTTCCTGTTCCATCATCAGGTCCTGAATAATGGTTATTGTGAAAAGAACTCTTTAAAACAAATCAAATGAACCCAAACTCGATGTGTTTACTAGTAGCCATTCCAGGGTCTCGTCACCCACCTTCCTATTCCATCATCAGGTCCTGATTAATGGTTAATGTGAAAAGAACTCATTAAAACAAATCAAAAGAACTCAAAATCGATGTGTTTACTAGTAGCCATTCCAGGGTTGAAACCCTGGAATGGCTCGGTGGGGATGAATCCCCACCTTCCTGTTCCATCATCAGGTCCTGAATAATGGTTAATGTGAAAAGAACTCTTTAAAACAAATCAAATGAACCGAAACTCGATGTCTTTACTAGTAGCCATTCCAGGGTTCCGTTACCCACCTACCTGTTCCATCATCAGGTCCTCATTAATGGTGAAAGTGAAAAGAACTCTTTAAAACAGATCAAATGAGCCCAAACTCGATGTGTTTACTAGTAACCAATTCAGGGTTCCGTCACCCACCTTCTCCAGTTACACCATCAGGTCCTCATTAATAATCAAAGTGAAAAGAACTCTTTAAAACAAATCAAATGAACCCAAAATCGATTAGTTTACTAGTAGCCATCCAAGGGTTCTCTTATCCACCTTCGAGCCCCAGCATCAGATCAGCTTGATGATACCATATTATTGTATTGTCACCGGTCCTTGATACATGTGCAAAATTTCAAATGTTTTGGACGTGTAGAAGTGGGTCAAAATTGCATCGCAGGATTCCGTTACCATCCATACATACATAGTTACATACATACATACAGGTCAAGCTAATAAAGGCGTGTTAAAAATTGGTGAAATCGGAGCAAGCGTATAACCATTTTGACTTTAGTCCCCTCTCCCAAGGGAACCGTGCCGAATGTCGGGATAAAAAGTATCCTATGTCCTACCTCGGAGTATTAACTCAAATCATGCCAAGTTTCGTTTCAATCCATCCAGTAGTTTCGGCGTGATGCGCAGCCGAGATACAGACAGACAAAAATAAAAAACAATACATTTTTGGCTTTAGTATCGGTTATAGAATGCCCTCCAAACATAATTTTCAAAATAACTTCAATGTACAGAATTGGACCTGTTACAGTTTTATTATAAGTATATAGATAGATATAGATTCTTCTATCGCCTTGAGTCAAGGTGAATTTTACAATAATATAATGAACTGGAACTTATTTTTTAGTTAAATACTTAAGTATGTACATCCGTTTTACACAAATATGTTTTAAACAAGAATGAATAAAATCCGACGATGTTGCATGAAAACAATGGCTTATTTCCATATTCGGAATCATTATTTTTAAACTATGTACATAATTATAAACTTAATACTGTGTTATATAAAAAATATGTATACACTTATATATAACTTCCTTACGATGCAGAATGTTTTTATTAAATTCTGTGAGGAAAAAAGCAGGGCGTCAGCCTGGTGGAAAGCGATACGACAGCCTATGGGGGCAGCGTCATTTCACTACCCTGTCACTCGTCACCCAAGACTTGTTTTTTTGTCTTTAGCCTGGTAATTACAGTGGAACTGTGGAACACAGAATATTTGACACGTAAGGCTCACCTTGGAGCACCGGAATATGCTCCATTCCATATTGAATTCTGTTTACTGACATTCGAATATGAATTCAGAATCTGTATCAACCATTAGCCACAAAGGTTGGTCGGCCCCTGGCCATGGCCTGGATCATAAGCAGACAATTTACCCAGTAATAACTCAGCTGAAGTAAACAGATGAAACGAAGATTATAGTGAGAAGAAACGTCGCCAAGTTCTTGTGTAGAATTATTAAACAAATCCTCATGACCGCATTAGCAGTTTAATGTAAGAATTAGTCATGCCGGGACAGCTTCTTATATAATACTAGCTGACCCACGCAGCTCCGCCCGCGCTATGTTTACGTTAATTATACTTTCAATAATATACATTCGCATAGAATACAAAACCTCCTTTTTAAAGTCGGTTAAAATCTTGGACCCACTTTGTACTTGCCCTACGAAGCACGGAGACGTTTAGTTCAAATGGCGTTAAACGGTCACCCATCCATTTAATGACCTTACCTAACCTTGCTTAACCTGATCGATTTCGAAACATTGTTAACAACTGTCTATGAGTGTTCCCTTACAAATATTTATTATAATTATAATGTTTTTTTTTTTAAATCGGAGTAATCGTATAACCAAGTACACATTTTGATTATAATCCCCTCTCCCAAGGAAACCGTGCCGAATGTCGGGATAAAAAGTATCCTATGTCCTACCTCGGAGTATTAACTCAAATCATGCCAAGTTTCGTTTCAATCCATCCAGTAGTTTCGGCATGATGCGCAGCCGAGATACAGACAGACAGACAGACAAAAATAAAAACAAATACATTTTTGGCTTTAGTATCGGTTATAGAATGCCCTCCAAATATAATGTTCAAAATATCTTCAATGTACAGAATTGGACCTGTTACAGTTTTAATAAAAGTACCTATAGATAGATAAAGTCCGCAAGTCCGACCGTGTGTGAAGTACTGTAATCACATATGGGTTGGTGCAGCAAAATGCCATCTAGCAGCTTGGAGTGGAGAGGCGTGCTAAAAGGTTAACTGGCTAATTGGTGATCTCCAATTAGTGGCGATAACACATAGAAAGCCTAGATCATAGACACAGGTTAACTTTTCGAGTGTGCGCAAGAATTACATGACTTGATTTCACCAAACCCAGCTGCGCACCCTTATAAATGTCCCTACGAGTCCGGACTAAGCCATTTGTTTCTTCATTTATAGTGCGAACAGCTGACTGGAATACATTGCTGGCGTCGGTTGTCAGATCCGATGTGTCTTCAAGACTAGATTGCAGTCAAGCAATATAATGAATATAGAAAGTAAGAATGTAAGGCGCGACTACCTCTTATATCTTTTGACTGTTATTCTAATCGGGAATTAACGCGATTTACCTTATATTTTGCCTGCTTGTGACCACGGCTGGTGCAACCCGGCCGAAACGTCAAGCCAAAATATAAGGTAAATCGCGTTAATTCCCGATTAGAATAAAGTTTGATAATGGAACGCGAAAGTCCAAAAGTATATATCTTTTGACTGTATGAATGTTTTTTTCTCTATAGTAAATCATGGCCAATGCCCATCCAACAAATGTCCTTCCGACTAAATAAGCAGCCGATCTTCGGCAGTGATAGAACCGAAACATGATATTATTTTATTGCGTCAGTTTACTTCGTAAGATGCTATTGATTGTCGTAATCATTTGACATTAATTATAAAAGCTATAAAATATTATTTAGGTAAAATACGTAATTAGCCCATCATTGACAATTTTATCTTAATATTGTAACTATTATTGCTTTTGTAATTAGGATAATTAAACTTTGATCTTTTAATGTGCCGACTGGAAATATTTTCGTTAACTTACGATCAATAAAGTTGAAAATTCTAGACAGTTCTTTGCCGTTTGTTTGTTTAATTGTAGCAAAATATATATAAAGGCCGTTTGCTCTTGAGCTACTATCTGATTAAAGAAACCCACTTATCGCTCTCAGTCGTTGAGGCGCAGAAACATAGATAAATATGTTTTATACATCTTAGTAGCGAGCCGTCATCTGACAGTAAGCGACACGCCGACTCAGCCTGGACATTGTTTTACATTCCACTGTCGATCTAAATCTGAAGATTAGGTATTAATTTAGTCACTTCACCCCAGTAATTACCCCAGCTACATGACGGATTCGATCCAAAGCGCTTCACCATACCTATGCCAAATTTTTTTAATTGCTAAGTTTTATACAATGGTTTCTAATTACCATATTAATTACATACTTTACCAGCTAATTACTTTACGAGAGCACTCACGAGGTAAGGAATTAGCGCGATGCTCGAATAAGAATGTGAGCATCATACGCAAGCTTGCTATCTTACTGCAGCAGTATCTCAGAATCTTTTAAATGGTGGTTATCTTATCCCTAAGTCTAAATTTTCTGATGATATATGTCTATATTTTCCGTTAGTATATCGTTAAGGAAGTCCTTAACGATATATTAACGGATCTTCTCAGTTGAGGCCGCGTTGTGATCCGGTGGTAGCTTTTAAAAAAAAAATACCTTGACCTTTCAAAAGTGCTAGCGTTAAGCCTATTTGAAATAAACTATTTTTGAGTTTGAGTTTAACGGACTCTGTGTGTAATAGTAAGAATTATATTATAAAACTATGCCTATACCTACAGGATGAAAACTTTCAGCGGGGCAGTAAGGGGAAGCTACATGTTGAGTTACAATAAATGTTCTTAGCAGACTATACATAATTTTCCATGACTCCACATCACAGATTTTAAAAAATGTACCTACGGTTTTAATTATAAACAAATATATATTATTGAAACCGTTATCCTCACTAGTTCAATATCTGATCAAGCTGAGCATATTCCTCTCATCCCTATATTACCTACACTACAGATTTAGCTTTTTAATTTAGCGTCAGCAATTTCCGCCAAAAATTATTATGTTATTACCTACTGTTAACCCTGATCCCCATGTCGCCTGCCAACTATTTGGGCAACCCCTCCCTTTTAAGAAGAGGAATTTGTTCAGCAGTGGACATCTTTTGTCTGCTAATGATGATCATGATTACGAGTTTTAACCGTTAAATAGATGTTAGAGTCGATCTATGAGAAGAATGGTCTCTTCATCATTCATTGGACATTAAATTGAACATTAAATAAAATATTAATATAGGGTGTTTGGTGCATCGTTTTCCAAATTGATTTGGCCGAAAGAAGAGGTCATTGGCTACTTCTTTAGGCCATAAAACTCATTACTTGCCACACCAGGTTTTTTGTTACACATTTTAATATTTTTATTTAATTCCTGAATTCAGCATATAAGCTTAAATTAAAATAAAAGATATTAGTATGGTGTTCAAATTTTATTGTATTTCTTAAATGTACAGTTGTGTGGTTCTATCAAATACAAAATTACTTGCTAGTAAGTAACAAGTAGTTTTTTCTTAATACCAAAATAAAGTTTCTGAAAAAGAACCGGAAAAGTAAAAATCTAAAATGTAAAAAGAAATGTATCCGTGAAGACCTGTAAATAGCTTTATATTTCTATTGTATTACTATTTGATTATATTAGCGGTAGGTCTTTCTTAATATAAATAAAGAAATAAATAAAAATATAATCTAACAAAGACAACAAATAACAATATGTTCGAACGTCATATTCGTGCTCTATACAATTTCTATTCGTCGAAAAAAAGCCTACTTATAACATGGGTAATTTTAAATGTCGTTAGATCATTAGCATTTAGTTATAATATGGCATGTATATACCTACATTATAATGATATACTAATGCTAATAATTCGGCATTTGTTATTTTATCAGCTCAGAAGAGTATCTATCTTACATATTTATTACGTCACGTGCCTAATCTATGTCGATAGACGGACGGATCATAAAAATGAATTACATACATACCTACATATGTACCTATACTAAAACATTACATAAAAAAGATAATCCTGTAGTACGACGCAAGGACCTTGAAAAACTAACATTGAATATTTACTACTACCTACTTATAACTTACTGCATAGGTACATACGTACATACATTATAAATTATAACCCATGTGTAATTCATTTAACTGTATTAAAATGGCTGCTGTTTCTGGAACGTTGTATTAATTTACAAAGCATAGATTTTGAAACTAAACTAAAACTTACTTATGCATTTTCCGTAAACCACGTATTTAAGCGGATGTATATTAATTTATTTGAATCATGCATCTAATATATTGAGGAAGGACAATCGTTAATAATGTTATTATAACTCGTTAGTAGTAGTAAATAAACTGTAAATATTTCGTTTCAATAAATCTATACTATACTATACCTACTCGTTAGTTGATACGTATAGAATGTATCTTATATGACTGAATTTTATTGACGGGCCCGTTGGTCTAGTGGTTAGACACCCTGGCTGCTACTCGATGAGTCGTGGGTTTGATGCCCACCAAGTGTATGGGTGTTATTTATCTATTTAAGTAAGTGTGTATTTACAAACAAAATATATATAAGTATTAGTATCAGTTGTCTGGTTTCCATAGTACAGACTGTGCCTAGTTTGGGATCGGATGACCGTGTGTGGATTGTCCCAAGATATTATTATTTTTATTTTATTTTCACGGGCTTACGGGCTTTACACCCGGCTTCTAAAACGCTTGCGTGTGGACGAATTCAACACGTAGAGGCATCGATATAATATATAAACTAGATAAACGTTCACGAAAAAAATGACATCTAAAATGTGGTCGCGGAGGTTGCAAACTTATCTGTGCTGGTGGCGGAAACGTGAACTAACATTTCTATTATGTTAATTACGTGTAGTTTGACAGTTTCATATAGACAGTAGCGACACTGCTATCGGCAAAAATAAATTTCTCAGGATGTGGCTTGTAAAGAAATAGCGACACAAGGGCGCTATTTCTCGCTACCACATTTTGAACCGTGACACCAAATCTAGTATACATATTATATCGATGCGTAGAAGCCTGTTGGGAAAAAATAATGAAATGGAACACACCTACCAGAATAGGCATGATGACTGTAACACAATACCAATAAATCAGTGGTTTTAAATATTAGAACGGATTGCACTGATTCCAAAAATGCATCTCATTTTCATAATAATAGAGAGATTTTCGTGATATTTAAGCAAATAAATTACTTAAATACAGCTAATCGCCATTTTGTAATAAACGCTGCTCAGAGTGAATGACGTCAATCCTGTGTAAATAAACAACTGTCAAACTGTCATCTCAACTTTTTCTTTCATACAGTGATTCACTTTTAACTTTTATACCTAGACAGATGTTTATTTACACCGCCGTAGTGACGTCACAACATGGCGCCATGCACCGGCCATCGTTTTGGAACTAAATTCAAACTCTATTGTAAAAATTGAAAATATTGCTATTAATTGTAAATTTAATACAAAAATATGATTATTTTCGGCAATAGTAGACCCGTAAGTACATTATAGAGTATTTTTTCAAAATTAGTCATCATGCCTATTAACTGCTGGAAATAAGTTATAAGCATAAGTTGACTCTGGCAGGTGTAGGGACTATTGTTATTATTATTATTTAGACCATTTGGGCCTTTAGGTATGTTGACTTCATAAAATGTTTACTTTGTTACCAAAATGTTGCATTCTTTTAATGCAAATACATATACTTATACTGAGGATGGAATCGTAATAGCAGAAGTGCAGTTTCATTCAGATGCAACCTAAGTGCCTATTATACGGAATAAAGATAATGATTTTGACTTTAAACTTTACCTTGGAGATTGTGTTCTAATTTTGTTTACATACTTATACCTACATATGAACAGCTAAGAGTCCTAGGTATTATATTATGTGTTATTATTATAAAGAACTTAAATGTGAGGGTTCTAACGGCAGAAATGATTATAAAACGCCTAGAACAACAAACATATATCAGGTGTGTGCTTTGAAAGAAAGTACTTACCTTCTTTTTACGCGGGGGAAACCTTGAAATGGTCCCCGGGAGCTGTGGGGCTCAACCGGGGTATGTGGGACTCTTACCCACTTAAACCCCCGCGGCTGTCGCATCAGCACATGAGAGGGGGACCCAGGTCTCTCCGGTGGGATCTGCACCAGGGGCCCCTCAGTGCCTTGCCTTTGAGTCCGCCGCCGGGGGGCGCATTGTAGCCCCCCGGAAACCTGACACGGTGCTCACGGGGACGGGGGTCGCAACCCCGCCGCCATCCCCCTCGGAGTCGCCGCCGTACTCAATGGACGTCCTAAGGGCCCACACCCCGAACATCCAAGGACTCCGAAGGTGAAAGAAAGTACATAATCATTGTGACAGTAAAGTGAGGCAATTTCTTTTCATCATCCAGCATAATTATAAAGAAAACCTTGTAAACACCCGTGTTCTTTCTATGTGTATAAACAATATTTACATGAAAATTTAATTTATTTTCTATAAGCCTAAAAAGAATTTGGGCTAACCCTCGCAGAAGCCGCAGACCAAGCTGCAAAATTGGCCGCTACACAACATAAAGCATCGTCGTTGTCTGTGGTGTGAAATCTTTTTAAGTTTTTAAGGTGGAAGCCATGACCAGTTAAAATTTGGGTAAGATGGAATGTGGGCCGAGTGTGCTTACGAAGTTCACGGTTTATTGAGGGATTTGGACACCACTCGCGCGTGTGCGCACTCTCAGAGGCAGTGAGATATCTTTGTTCACTGGCTGTCATTGATTCCTCTAACGGGTTGTATTTTTTCACTTCTTTGACTCGGACTGACTGACTGACTGTAGAAAGAGACAGAATGAGAATGAAGTTTCACTTCTTCCGCGCGGAGGGACTCCACGCACGCACATTTTTTTTTGAAGTGAAACTTCTTATGCGACTTCCAAAAATGTTATCACATAACGCGTTAAGCGTTAAATGAAGGTGATAGGCGTTAAGTGATAGGTGTTAAACGTTAAGTGATAGACGTTAAGCGTTAAATTTGTTAAGGTTATGAAAGCGCTCATGTGACGCCGTCACTGAGTGAGTGGGTGAGTGGGTTTCAGTGGGTTTGAGTGGGTTTCAGTGGGTTTGAGTGGGTTTGAGTGGGTTTGAGTGGGTTTGAGTGGGTTTGAGTGGGTTTGAGTGGGTTTGAGTGGGTTTGAGTGGGTTTGAGTGGGTTTGAGTCAGTTGAGTTGAGTTGAGTTGAGTTGAGTTGAGTTGAGTTGAGTTAGTGTGTGTGTGTGTGTGTGGGTGTGGGTGTGTGTGTGTGTGTGTGTGTGAGTGAGTGAGTGAGTGAGGGACCGACCGACCGACCGACCGATCGACTGAGCGAGAATGAAGTTTCACTTCTTCCGTGCGGAGGGACTCCACGCACGCACATTTTTTTTGTTTAGAACGACTTTTTTACCACATTTGACAATTTATCATTAAGAGATTTGCAATACTATAGGTTATTAGTAACTTGTTATAAATCAACATCAATTTTAAATTATACAGATAATCGTGTATATCTTCACACAAAATATCATCGTTATCGATTACGTACGAAACTTCTTATGCGACTTCCAAAAATGTTATCACATAACGCGTCAAGCGTTAAATGAAGCACCTTAACGCGGTATCGCTTAACGCGTTAAGTGATAGGTGTTAAACGATAGGCGATAGGCGTAAATTTGTTAAGGTTATGAAAGCGCTCATGTGACGCCGTCACTGAGTGAGTGGGTGAGTGGGTGAGTGGATAGTGAGTGGATAGTGAGTGGATAGTGAGTGTATAGTGAGTGGATAGTGAGTGGATAGTGAGTGGATAGTGAGTGGATAGTGAGTGGATAGTGAGTGGATAGTGAGTGGATAGTGAGTGGATAGTGAGTGGATAGTGAGTGGATAGTGAGTGGATAGTGAGTGGATAGTGAGTGGATAGTGAGTGGATAGTGAGTGGATAGTGAGTGGATAGTGAGTGGATAGTGAGTGGATAGTGAGTGGATAGTGAGTGGATAGTGAGTGGATAGTGAGTGGATAGTGAGTGGATAGTGAGTGGATAGTGAGTGGATAGTGAGTGGATAGTGAGTGGATAGTGAGTGGATAGTGAGTGGATAGTGAGTGGATAGTGAGTGGATAGTGAGTGGATAGTGAGTGGATAGTGAGTGGATAGTGAGTGGATAGTGAGTGGATAGTGAGTGGATAGTGAGTGGATAGTGAGTGGATAGTGAGTGGATAGTGAGTGGATAGTGAGTGGATAGTGAGTGGATAGTGAGTGGATAGTGACTGGATAGTGAGTGGATAGTGAGTGGATAGTGAGTGAGTGAGTGAGTGAGTGACCGCCGACTCCGCCGACTCCGTTGACTCCGTTGACTCCGTTGATTGACTTTGTTGACTTTGTTGACTTCGTTGACTTCGTTGCGCGGGGAGGTGGAATAGAAAGAGACAGAGCGAGAATGAAGTTTCACTTCTTCCGCGCGGAGGGACTCCACGCACGCACATTTTTTTTTCCTTTACACATAAACAATTCACTCACACATAGGTTTTTGAAGTGAAACTTCTTAAGCGACTGATGAATGTTATCATTTAACGCGTTAGAAGTTATGCGTTAGACGTTAAGCGTTAAATTTGTTAAGGTTATGAAAGCGCTCATGTGACGCCGTCAGTCGGTCGGTCGGTCTGTCCCTCACTCACTCACTCACACACACTCACACACAAACTCACACACATTCACACACACACACACACTCACACGCACACTCACACACTCATCCACCCACTCACCCACCCACTCGCCCTCTCGCCCACTCGTCCACGCGCCCACTCGCCCTCTCGCCCACTCACCCTCTCGCCCACTCACTCACTCACTCACTCACTGACGGCGGCACATGAGCGCTTTCATAACCTTAACAAATTTAACGCTTAACGTTTAACACTTACGGTCTTATTCATAAAAAAAGCTTATCAAAGGTTTTAAGCACTGATTAGTTATAGTGTTCGGTAAGGTTATAAAACGTTCTATAAAGTTGCTTATTCATAAACGTTTCATAAACTAAGGTAAAGTAAGATGCTCCATGCGTCAGATGGGTATGTAATATGTTGGTCCTGCGCCTGGTCTCTCAACGGTCGTGTCGGTTTTTCGTCCCGTCGTATTTTGAGAGGTAAACGGAAGCAACTAGACATATTTAATCGGTTTAAACTTAAAGCTTAAACAAGCCAAGTAAGTCGTATTAAGCGACGAAGTTAAAAAGATGTCCTGATTTTTCATGAAACATCAAGGTTGCCCTCTTAGAAAGGGAGATTCGACCTCAATGAAAGGGATAGCGTTGACCTCAGTCACGTATTTGGGAGTGTTGTCTCCACTTTGACCTATATCTTCATGGTCTACACACCAAGCTACACACCATGAAGCTATTAGGGTCTAAGTGGAGGAAACACTCCCAAATACATGCCTGAGGTCAACGCTATCCCTTTCATTGAGGTCGGATCTCTCTTTCTAAGAGGGCAACCTTAATGTTTCATGAAAAATCAGGACATCTTTTTAACTTCGTCGCATAATACGACTTACTTGGCTTGTTTACCAAGTGTCTGGGTGTTTTATCTATATAAGTATGTATTTACAAAAAAAAAGTATATAAGTATTAGTATCAGTTGTCTGGTTTCCATAGTACAGGCTCTGCCTAGTTTGGGATCAGATGACCGTGTGTGAATTGTCCCAGGATATTATTATATTATTATTATGCTTTAAGTTTAAACCGATTAAATATGTCTAGTTGCTTAACCAGTCTGATTATGGGTTGGAGCAGCCCAAATACGGAAGAACTGTGTACAAGAAGAACAAACTGTGATTGATAGGGAAACAGATGATAAATAAATAAGGACCTCCTTCTGGCCGATATGACCACAGTGGGTATTTTGAAAGATCTCAGTCTACGCAAAATATATTATAGTGCGCAAGTGCTTGCGTAGACACAACTGCACTCTCTCTCTCTCTCTTCCGTTTACCTCTCAAAATACGATGGGATGAAAAACCGACACGACCGGGGAGAGACCAGGTGCAGGATCAACATTTTACATGCCCATCTTACGCATGGAGCATCTTACTTTACAGAAAATCAAGGGATACATAATAAGCTAATGGTTGTGAAAATAAAAGCATATGAAGTTATGATTAAAAAAAATATTGTGCTATAAAATCATTTATTCAGTACGTTTAACGATCTCCGATTAATCACAAGATACTGGATAGCAATTAGCATTATATGCAAACAACTAAAACACCTTTTAACCAACACATTAGACGAAAGAAAAAGCATTCGCGGTAAATTTAGTTTTCCATTGGACCAACAGCAGATCATTCCAGCTTCATCAAATTTATTTTCCAATGGGACAATGGATAGTCATAGGTACATTCCTTCACTCAATATTTTTAGGAAATCTACAAGAAAATAAAAAATGTATTAATATTGACCAGGGGTAAATAAAACAGTATGTATATTTATGGAATGATATAGGTACTCTACAATCCAACCACAGCGGCTAATCTTTCGCAAGATCAGCCATCATCCAGTGCACAAATGCTTACGTAGACACAAGTGCACAAGTGTACTTTACATGCCTATCCGACGCATGGATCATCTTACTTTACAGACAATGACCGGCCTGCATTATCCTAGCCAGTGAGGAACAACTACACATAGTTGTTGCTCCCCGCAGAATTCGAACCTGCGACCCCCGGTATGCAAGCAAGCGGTTTCCCACTGCGCTACGGAGGCTACTAGACGCGACAGGACTAGGAGGCGACAAGAATAAATATGATTTTAATAATATGTATCTAATAAGTTACAAAACTAACTGTACCTAAACTTAACCTACATACCTACACACTTGTAAAATTAATGAACATACAATATGTTTTCAATATCAATCCTTTGAACTAAATACATCGTTTATTTTTTGATCATAAAGTGGCGGTAAAGAATCCCCAAAACGGAAAGTCTTCAAAAAATCTTTACCATGGTTACTCTATTAAAATAATGTGAAATATTTTAAAATTAAATAATTCAAGTACAAATTAATATAAACTTAAACCCAATACTAACAAACGAACTGAAAACGTGTTATGTGCCTATCGAAAGAAGAACTGATCGAAAATATGGTGCATAATGCACAGGGATCATCGGTAGGTAATTATTGAACAAAATCGCACTTACGAGTGATATTCGGTATTAAATACTGGATACAACATATTTTTGCAACCAAGTACTGCACATTTTATCACCATTTTTATGATTTTAATTCACTTTATCGTGAAATTATGGTATTTAAATGTTTGATCGATTTATATGACAGACAGTTTCATGCTGACAATAAGCGACAGTGTTGCCACAAAATACGAACCCTTAAAATCGGTAATTAAAATTGCATTTGAGTATAATTGGCGAAAACACAATAGAGCATTATTCTAATCGAACTCGCAGAACAGTACCAATATTTTTTTTATTAGACATGATTGTCATCGTATTTTAAGTTTTCGGGTGGAAAACATTCTGTTGATGTGTAAGTAAAGCATTTTTATATTAGGGTATCCATTTCTCGGGTAATTTCAATTATAACATGGACCACACATCGGACCTCAATGAAAGGGATAGCGTATGCCTCAATCAAGTATTTGGAGTTTGGGCTCCATTGTTGACCTACTAGCTTCATGCTACACACCGCCTAGGTGTGATCATAGACATTATTACAGATTATAAAACATTTTATTGTCTACGAAACTTAGAGGAGATACCACTGGAGAGATCATGATGCGCTAACCCCTCTGCCAAATTTTGGTCATATGGTCAGGTCATTCTTTATTTGTGTGCGTAACTTTTTGAATGTGTTGCGAGTTTATTATATTCTGGTTATGCGTAAAATTGTATCTTTTTGTGTTTACTTCGCCTCCCGCACCCCGCAAAAGTGCCACGAAAAATTTGTTCGGGGAATCGACGCGATACTAGCTCCATTCTAATTACTCTGAGCTACGAAACGATGACGACTGTCGATTTGACGGGCATGTTGGTTGGTTGGACACCCTGGCTGCTACCCAATAGGTCGTTGGTTCGATTCCCGCTAAGTTTCTGGGTGTTATTTATCTATTTAATTATGTATTTACAATAACAAAGTGCTTATATAAGTATCAATTATCAGGTTTCCACAATACAGGCTGTGTCTAGTTTGGGAACAGATGACCATGTATTGACTCAGAATATTTATTTATTTATTGTATTTACGACGCCCATGCGGAATTCGTCATACATCCATCGATCATTGTCATTGTTATTTTATTGTTAATGTTTGTTTGGTAATATTGTAACAAGCGCGTTATAATAACTAACCTAAAATAAACTAACTTAAATTAAAATATATTAAATTGTATAATAATAATAATAATATAATAAACGTTAAGTACTGAATAAAATATTAAATCATAATAGTTTGTAGTGTGTATACTGCTATTTTGATTTCTTGCAAAATTGAACTGATATGAAGTCTGTATGGGCTAGAACTCTTTGCCTTCCCAATGAAGCTCAACTAAAGAAAAGAAATGAACTGATGGATGATGGATGTGACACAAATGTCATTTTCTTAATAAATAATAATCAGCTGTTGAAAGTCGGCCATTTTTTACCATATATCACGCTTATAGCACTGATAAAGTAGGGGTCTGCCCTCTATAACTTTACAACATAGCTAAAGAACGCTTTAGTGCCAAAATGCGTTTATGAATAATACTTTTTGAAAATCATACTATAGCGAGCCTATAAGTGTGTGATCACTTATTATGAATAAGACCGTAAATATATACTTCAGCTTCTTAGTGACGACAGTAATAGAGCACGTTTTATCTGGTAACATCTAATATTATTTAAACCACATGAACACGAACTAAATTATTTGTTGTGAAGGATCGAATAAGAAATGTTATCACCAGAGAATCAAACTTGCCGAGGTAGGTCAACGAATTACCAGACTGGAGTGGCTGGTCATATTGGCTGTAGAACCGATTATCATTGGGAAGCAGTGGTTTTGGAGTAACCTAACCTAACCGGAAAACGCAGTGTAGGAGGCTCTATGTTTCGAGGTTCTGATTTTATTATCTGACTAACGACTTGACTTAAATACCTGGTAATGGCGTATGGGTAAATTAAAGTAAGTAAAGTTTAATCAATAATAGGTTTACAACCCTGTAATTGATAGCGGTAAAATAACTTTATTTACGTAAGAACAAGATCATCTGTGTTTCAATTGGAACTGGTAACAAACATAATTTATTTAGTGTTATCGTCTCCCAAAGGAACTGATATTGATTGACTAATTTTTTTTTCAGTGTCATACATAAGTACGAGTAAAATAAATAAGGTACAGCCTCTCATTAGGCAACATTGATGTTGTGACACACTATAAAACATTTTGCCTCAAAATGGATATCACAGACAGAAATCAAAATCTTTATCACAGACACTGGAATATTGTAGGGATTCCATCCATCCTCGTCTTTATTTCGCATCTATTTTTGTCATAACAAAGAATTATTTTGATAATCTGAAAGAATACATTTGAATTATTATAAATTATCATATCAATTTACATATAGAATATAGAGACGGCAAAATATTTTTAGACCGAGTAAATATAAACTCTTTGAAACTAAAACAAAAAGACGTAGAATTTATATTTGTTCTATTAAAACTATTTGCTTTATTATCGATATCGATACTCATGACGTCAGGACTTTTTCAAGCCCTAAACAAATCGTTTTACATTTTACACAAAATATCCCGCTATGCTTCATATAGAAGTAATAAATTATGACCAGTTTGAAGAAAAACATGTATTCTACGATATTATTACGATAAAAATATAGCAAGCAAAAATGCAGTCAGGAAATAGTAATAAATTACCTGTGAAATGTTTACTTATTCGTTAGGTATATTACGATTTGTAACATCACATGCACTTATTGCACAAGCCATCCTAATGGAACAATGATATTTCATATTATAAATTTGAGATCATGCTAAATTAAAAAAAATGTGCGTGCGTGGAGTCCCTCCGCGCGGAAGAAGTGAAACTTCATTCTCGCTCAGTCGATCTCAACTCAACTCAACTCAACTCAACTCAACTCAACCCCACTGAAACCCACTGAAACCCACTGAAACCCACTGAAACCCACTGAAACCCACTCACCCACTCACTCAGTGACGGCGTCACATGAGCGCTTTCATAACCTTAACAAATTTACGCCTATCGCCTATCGTTTAACACCTATCACTTAACGCGTTAAGCGATAACGCGTTAAGGTGATTCATTTAACGCTTAACGCGTTATGTGATAACATTTTTGGAAGTCGCATAAGTAGTTTCACTTCAATAAAATTTAGTTTGACAGCAAAGAGACAGACCGAGAGGCAGCGTACTCAGCGTAGCAGTGGGCAGTGGCTAATCTCAAAGTGATGCGGAATAAAAAAAAAAGAGATAAAAAAAGTTTTATCTCTGCCTCTGTTGCACTCGTGCAATTTGTATTTGATTATAATTATAATTATGTATATATTAATTTCTCCCTCCCACGCTATATTTTTCTTCTTGAGCGTAGTGAAAAATTTTAAATCTATGGTTCAAATCTAGCAGAGTAAACGAATATGTTCTGTGGTGTTTTCTGATTCTGACTTGAGTTTAGGGCGTAGAAGTAAATGTAAATTCGTGGCGTCGACAGAATATAACAAGACATCTAGCTAGCGTGCCGCCGATAAGGACAGAAAATAATCATTCGTACACTTCTAACACGTTATGGATATTTATTCAAATGCGCCTAATAAGTAGTGTAAACGATATTTCATAATGCATTTCAATTTAAAACTCCAAAGCTAGGTCGTGAACTAGAAAATTTCATGAGCACTCGAAGAAAACGCACCGTAGGTGCGCCAGATTTTGAACACACGCTGAGGGACAAAAAATCATATGCTCTGTTTCCTTATCTAAGGTTTAGGGGGAAAATTATGGTTGGTAATCCTGCTAAACTCTATGGCCCCATCATCAAAATAGACTCATGCGAAGTTTCAGGGAGTGTCCTAATAGAACGCGATCACGCGATCACGAACGACGCGATCATCACGCGAATGAATCTCAAAGATATGGACGTTGAACGAGTGTCATAACTGGCGGCCAGTTAGGACACTCGTTCGACGTCCATATGTTTGAGGTATGATCGCGCGATGGTCGCGTCGTTCGTTCGCGCGATGATCGCGTTTAGTTAGGACATCGCCGAACTTGCGATGATCGCGTGTTGGGTTTAGTTAGGACATCGCCTATGGACGTCGAACGAGCGATTGTCCTAACCGGCAGTCGCGCGAACAAAATTCACGCGACTGCCGGTTAGGTTAGAAATTAGAATCACGCGATCATCGCGAACTTGCGATGATCGCGTTTAGATAGGACATCGCCTCAGAAGTTTCAGATCGATCAGAATAATTTCTTGGTCTATAATTCGGAGTTTTTCGGAGTTCGGCGGGCCCCATCAGCACCGTAGACAGAAGGTCAGCACCGTCCTGATTGATCCTGATTTTGTGACTGAAAAATAATCAATAAGTATAGGTTTGACTTTATTAGTGTCGATGTGGTGTTTTAGGTAGCTTATTAATCTCTACAATTTGCTCTACAAAAGTGTGTAGTAAAATCGCTAAAACGCTTGCAACACCATAGCAAAATATCACCTTAAATTCCAGCAAGAACTCAAGAAGCTCAGTTTATTCCAGTACATAATTATAGGAAGGATCTCTAGAGAGCTGGCACTTACTTTCTCATTCGCACAAGAAAAGAATGCATTTATATAGGTTACACGTGATAGAAAGAAACAGAGTACCTATATGATTTTTTGTCCTTCAGCATGTGTTAAGCATCGCTGACGGACTCGAAGAAAAGGCACCAGTGGTGCTTTTTACTTCTGAAGTTTTCTCGGGCACGATCTAGCTTTGGTGCTTTTAAATTGTTGTAATAGAATTATTAAGACTACATTTTAAGCCGTATTTGTATAACGTAACCATAATATGTATTTCGTGTATGAATGCTAATTTTCTGTCCATAAAGGCGGTGGCACGCTATTTTCTGTCTACGATCTTGTTTGTAACTTGCTAACCATTGTTTAGCCGTAAATATAAATCCGTGGTTTTGCCTTCTTTAATCCTTCCTCCAGGGTTTTCTATGCTGCGTCCGATTATTGATGTTACTCTGCTCCACAGACGTATTAGGGAGTGTCCTAACTAAAAGCGAATACGCGATCATCGCGCGAACGAACGACGCGACCATCGCGCGAATGAATCTCAAACATATGGACGTCGAACGAGTGTCCTAACTGGCGGTCGCGCGATGCGGTCGCGCGAACACAGTTCGCGCGATTGAAATCTCAAACATACTATGCGTTTCAACTAAGAATGTGGCCGCCATGATGATCGCGACTGCGGAACTTCACTCGTTTTTTTACGATTTTTGTACCGGCAGCAGAGTAAACACAAAATGAAAAATTCGCCCCTGTTTTGATTATTTATTGTAATGTCTTGTTTTGCTATCTATTTTTGTTAAAACAACATTTTTAGTAATTATCTATTTGAAATGGCAAGATGGCGGCCACCTTCTTAGTTGAAACGCATAGTACTGGCGTCGAACAAGTGTCCTAACTGAATTCGCGCGATGATCGCGTCGCGTCGAGAGAGTGGGGTGAGGGTTACCAGAGCTTCCCCAGGTTCCCGGGAAACTAAAATGTGAACCCCTGAATTTATAAATTGGGTTTGTTGCATTTATTTATTATATTTCAATAATTATATGTTATTAATGTTCTCAATGGACTTCTAGGGCCTGTTGGCCCTAGAAGTCCATTGAGTACGGCGGCGACTCCGAGGAGGACGATGGCGGGGCTGCTACCCCCGTCCCCGTGAGCACCGTGATGGTGAACTACAAAGGGGCCGTGAGTTAGACTATTGTTGATTAATGGAATTTAAATACATGTTTTTTTTTTTATTTCATAGGTGACTAATGTATTTTAAGTATATTCAGAATACCCCCTAAAAATACGCTTCAAAGTATCATATAAGATAACCCCCCCGAGTATTTGTTTTCTTCCTTAAATCTAGGGGTAAAACTCCCAAGTTGGTAGCCCTGGCCACGCGGCCAATCGCGTCGTTCGTTCGCGCGACGATCGCGTCGCGTTCTATTAGGACACTATTTTTTTCGTTCGCGCGAACTTGCGATGGTCGCGCCGTTCGTTCGCGCGATGATCGCGTATTCCTTTTAGTTAGGACACTCCCTTAGGGATGCTACCGTAGACAGAATATAACAAGACATCTAGCTAGCGTGCCGCCGATAAGGACAGAAAATAATCATTCGTACACATAACACACGTTATGGATATTTATTCAAATGCGCCTAATATGTAGTTTAAACGATATTTCATAATGCAATTCAATTTAAAACTTCAAAGCTAGATCAGGAACGAGAAAATTTCATGAGTACTCGAAGAAAACCGGGCCGGTGCGCCAGGTGCTGAACACACGCTGAGGGACAAAAAATCATATGCTCTGTTTCTTTCTATCACACATAATTTAAATAAATGCATTCCTTTCTTGCGTGAATGAGAAAGAAAGTGCCAGCTCTCTATTGGTTTCTTTCTCTAAGGATGCTACGCAGTACTACGCACGCATTGCTCTCTGCTCTGAGGATAGACTAAATAATGTATCATAGCAGTGTTACCAAGTATACTGATTTTTCAAGGTGTCTACTTTTGTGATCACCATATCTACTGGTCGAGAGAGATTGGAACCGTACATCAAATGTCGTGCCAGTTTTTCTATTTTAATAATTACGCTAGCTTGCTTTCAAAGCAGTAAAGTCTGATAAAATAACTTTTTTGTAAGTTCACTATTCCAGTTTTCAACGTGACTGTACCTACTCTTTTTGGCATTTTTTTTTATATTAAGGCACTTCAATCATATTATGATTAACGCTTATACAGAGTGGAAACGTTAAGTGTCATTAGACGATTATCTTAAATTATAGTGATATTGCAAAAACTGAAACGGGGACATAGAAAGATATAACCTAGATGTCCTATGAGTAAAATGACTTAGCCATAAAATAGTCACGGTATCGGTATGATTTTTAGAACCGAAACGAGTTTTCAAATTAAAATAATGCTTTCGAAATAGCTATTTGGTTTGACTAGAGTAAATGTATGAAAAATGTATACTACTTTCATAAAACTGCAAAAAAGTCAATATAGTTCATTTATTTCTTAGGACATTAAGCATAATTGTCATTTAAATGACTAGGAAATCTACTTTCGACGCCTTGTTGCATATTAATCGCCATACTTAATGTGTCATCATCATCATCAGCCACATCAGTCCACTGCTGGACATAGGCCTCCCCCAAGGCACGCCACTGAGCCCGATCTTCGGCTCTCCTCATTCATTGTCTGCCAACTGCTCTGCGGATATCGTCGCTCCACCTAGTCACAGGACGTCCTACATTACGCTTCCCGATTCGCGGTCTCCACTCAAGAACCAGTTTACCCAACGGTCTTCGGTTCTTCGGCAAATATGACCAGCCCACTGCCACTTCAGCTGGCTAATCCTTTGAGCTATGTCGGTCACATTGGTTCTCTGGCGAACTACTTCATTCCGTATTCGGTCCCTCAGAGAAACACCCAGCATAACTCTCTCCATAGCCCGCTGAGCGACCTTGAATCGGTGGACTAGTCGTACCGTGAGTGGCCACGTCTCGGCTCCGTATGTCATCACGGGTAGGACGCACTGATTAAAGACTTTTGTCTTTAAACATTGCGGTATCGGCGACGAGAAGACTCGACGAAGTTTTCCGAATGCTGCCCAGCCTAGCTGTATTCTCCTTTTGGCTTCCTTCTCAAAGTTGTCTTTACCTAGCTGTAGCGTCTGCCCTAAGTAGGTATACTCCTGGACAACTTCGAGGGGAACCCCATTGACGGCAATCGGCCCCGGAACAACGCGCTCGTTTAACATGACTTTGGTTTTATCCAAATTCATCCGGAGACCGATGCGATGAGAAGAATCAGCCAGGTCATTCAGCATTCGTTGTAGGTCTTGCAGAGTCTCGGCCATAATGACGATATCGTCCGCGAATCGTAAGTGAGAGATGTACTTGCCATTAATATTTATGCCAGACCTCTCCCAGTCCAGCGTCTTGAACATATCCTCTAAAGCGTTAGTGAACAGTTTCGGGGATATAACATCCCCCTGTCTCACTCCTCGGCGTAGGTGGATATGTTCAGTTCGCTGGTTCTGTACTTCTACGGTCATAGTCGCGGCATCGTAAAGACATCTCATCACTTCGATGTATCGCCAGTCAACTTGGCAGCGCTGCAAGGCCTCCAGAACAGACTTAATGTGTAGATGACTTTAATTCTAATTTTATATTTCCTTTTCTATAATTCATTAAAATATCGCTCGTTGAGACATAACGATTCTATCCTGAATATGTAAAGCGGATTCCAAACAGAGACAGCTTATTCGAGAAAGGGGACAAACCAATGATTTCATTTAATGTGGATATGTAATCAGTTCCCTAATTACGTCTCGTTTGACAATTAGTGATGATCACTATAGCAATTACTAAGTTACCATAATCAAATAACTGTCAAATTATGATTAATTCGGTATTGCCTAACTTGAGTGACCATTAAATACAAATACCTAAAACACTTTCAGTTGCCATCATATTTAAGTGGACAACTGAAGTCACTTGGGTGGCTTAACGTAAAAGCCCTGCAGGCCATTGAAAATTTCTTCCAATTCTCATGAAAAAACCATACATTCTGTAAGCTTTATGAATGATTGAAAACATTTTATATTTTTAACCGGCTTCAAAAAGAAGGTTCACTATTCACAATTCACATATATTAGTCTATATGTTTCATGAGTGTATCCACCGATTTCTCAGAAACTATAAAACCGATTTTTGTATAGTTTTAGCATCTTTCAGCTTAGGGAAGAATATAAGTTTCATTAAAATCGTTTGAGTAGTTTTAAAGATATGGACTGTTAAGGTTTCCAGCAAGTTACTCAAACATAGCTGTTCGAGTTGCGTGTTAACGTGAACGCAAGTTATAATGATAAATAATAGTGAATCGCATGTATCTTGCAATGTTTTGGACTTCACGACCATTTAACGAAAAAGAGTAGCCAGAGAAGTATATTTTTGTATACAGTTTATATTAACTGATTTCATGCAGCCCTGGTTTTGCTGAATATCTTAATAACATAAAATTCAGTAAAAAGTGTCAAATATAATATTTTCAGAATACATTAAAATCGACTTCAAAGAAAATCATCTACAAAGAATTAAATAACAAAACTATATTGGAGACGGTGCTGATTTTAGTTAACACAGCATAACGCTATTCTTAGCACCAACACGCTATTCTTGGCCCGCAGGCCAGCTGTTGGTGCGTAACGACACCACGGACCCGAGTGCTCCAGAGAGTCGGTCAGGGCCCCCATCTCAGCGTGTCTTCATCGGCCTGGTGGAAACTGAAGGGGGCCCACAGGGCTCTCAGCTCTGGCTTGCCTTAATTAGCCATCCAAAAAGGAGTTGTTAGAGCTATATGCTCCAGGGGTGGAAGTGTTAAAGGGCATAACGCCGGGAGTAACTTCGGAGAAAGCGCAGCACACCTCTCGACACCCCTGAGGTGTTGCACTCCGTCATCTTTCGACGGCTATATGGAGAGCCCATCTAGCGGGTTGCAAGTCACCACATGTCACAATATTAGTATACTAATTATGGCAAGAGACCCCGGCCTTTTGCAATAGCCCAGTGTTCAGTCCACCAAATGCTCACAAAAAAGAACTAGAAATTACTATTTACTAGGTGGTAGATTCCTTGTGCAAGGAACCGTCCAGGTAGGTACCAACGCAGTGTCAGATATTCTACCGCCAAGCAGCAGTGTGTAAACATTGCTGTGTTCCGGTGTGAAGGGCAATGTAGCTGGTGAAATTACTGGACACAAAAGACCTAATATCTAATGTCATAAGGGTCAGCAACGCGCTAGTGATTCTTCTGGTGTTGCTAGCGTCTATAGGCTGCGTTAACTGCTTACCATCAGGCGGGACGCATGCTTGCTTGCCACTGTGGTTGTATATAAAAAAAAAACTTTCCACATACAATACCCCTCCCTACACCCTCCAGAGTGAACTTCTGTTTATATCTCAGTTCTAGCATCCTGTCAGGTGTGTTCCACGTCATTAATTCCTTCCAACAGGCCTCTATGTGTTGGATTCGTCTCTACGCAAGCTTTTTAGAAGTCCAGGTGTACAAGCCCGAGAAAAAAATTATAATAATACCAGCTCTGGTTTATGTCCCACTGTTGGGCACAGGCCTCAGATAAGGAGGCTTAGTTAGGCCATAGTCACCACGCTGGTTAAGTGCGGGTTTGCGGACTTCGCATGTCATTGATGTCTTTACATAATTATGTACGACGCCAATTCCCTACCCACTTCCTTGCTCACTCCTGCGGTCGTGAGCTGAGCGTAAACGCTGTATTCGATTTTTGCAAATTGGTAGAAAGCAATATTTTGGTGGTCAATTAGGTTCAATTTTGTATGCGGATGTTGTTATGAATATATTAGAAGAATTAGACAGCAAGCAAATATAATCAGAATTCAGAAACATAAATTCTGCGATACGAGGAATGTGGTTATTGGATGACAGTGACAGTAGGTACAATAAACCGGTACCGGTCTTATTCAGCCGTACAAATGATCTCATACGATTTTATTTGTGTTTTTTAACATAAAATATTTTCCGAAAAAATAATAACAGATTTCAAATAAAATAACCTAAAAGCATTACAGTCCAGCCGCCGAGAGAATGCGTTCCTGACATCTGTCAGTTGGTCATGACTAGGGATGGGAAATATTTAACGCTATTAATTCCTGATCGAAGAAAAAAGTAACAAAAGTTTCAATAATTGTTTGTTAGGATTCTAATTTGTGAATGTAATAAAGAATTTAAAATGCGATAATTATTATTCTTTATTCTTATTCTTTATTGCACAATAATATTACACATTATTATAAAATAAAGAAAATTAATGCACAAAGGCGTGCTTAACCCAAACATTGAGTTTTCTGACAGCTAACCTTTGAGTGATGGAGAATTTGGAGAAAAATTTAAATACTGTCTACTTATTATTATCTTCAGAAGTATTGATTACCATATCAGAAAAATATTTGTGTAACTAACGTATTATAGAAAATAAAAATGCGATAATGATTATATTCAGATATATGTATTTACTAACCATATTTAACAATATCTTGATTAATATTTGCGACTGACACAAACTTTAATCCGATTCTGATTCGCTTGAGGAGGTGCTGTCGTCATCATCATCTCCGCCTACACGTATTATTATATTGTTGTCAATAATAGTATCCAATCTGAGATCTCGCTCAAAGTTAGGGTTTTCGTTTTTTCAACCACCTTCGCCCAGTCATCCTTTGTTACTCTCATGCAGGCTTCATTCAATAGAATCATCTTTTTTTTTGTACTGAATGGCGGAGATGTTTTGTGGCGGGCTGCATAAACTTTTATTTGAGCCCAGATTAGCTCAATCGCATTATATTGGCAATGATATGGAGGGATTCGAAGAACGCGATGACCGTATTCCAGAGCCAATTCATCAATTTCGTAACGAACTTTTCCCGGCTTATGGTCTTTAACTAATTTTATTAGTTATAGATAATGAAACTAATTTGAAGTCGGTGCTAAGAATAGTGTTATAGCGTGGTAACAAAAATTAGCACCGACTGGCACTGACTTTAATATTTTTTCGTTATGTAATGCTTTTTATATCATTTTCAGTGGTCTGTTTTTAATTTTCTGAAAACATTTTATTTGACACTTTTTAGTAAAATAAATGCTAGAACGCGCAGTTCCGCCCGCGCTTTTATTACATTTTGCTCCCCTTTTCTCGCTCCTCCCTTGATATTTCTCACTCCATCTCTCTGTCTTATAATAAAAATCAAATTCTATGCTCTCTCTCTCCTCTCTCTTTCCCCCTCCCGCTTTGGTCCCCGTCACACTACCCTCCTCCTCTCCCCGTTGTCCCAATTATTTTTCCAAATTTCTGTTATTTGCTGATGGGATTCATTGTCCTGAAATATTCTAGGCATACTTAGGCATGCTAATGATATTTTTGATAGGTTTTAGAAAGTCGACGCGTAATCTTTAGCAAAGACGTTTATGACGTACAAAACGGTAGGTACACTGTACCTCCTACTGATTTTCTCTGATTTTGATTTAATTTCTTAACTTTTAGACATAATTTCTCCTCAGCTCCTCTAAGAATTTCTCCCATAGTTCTGATATTTTAAAATAACATCTGGCAGCACTGATCAAATCCATCAAAATTTTCTCTTTGGTCAATTCAATTGTAACGACGACGAAGACCGGTGAACATCGAGGAGAGGTCGTGGAGGATTTTACCATCTAGCCACCATCGCCGTTCGCCAATTACACCATGGCTGATACCGAAAAGGCGCCGCAGCCGCAGCCTCAACAACAACAGCAACAAGAACAACAACCCCAACAGCAACCGCAGCAAACTAAGGCGGCTAAACAAAAGCAGGTCATTGGTGAGTGCCGCTACGCCATCTTAGATTTGCGTGTCCCGGTATTAATGCATCAAAAGCACATGTTCAGAAATCAAATGTATTTTATTGCTAATGAAATGATATTATAAAAAAATACGTACTTGATGCTCAAATTATCGCTTAGGGCTAGTGGGATTAATAGGATATAGGATAAGTTTCTTGCAATCCTTAGTCAGCGGTATTATTGATCGTGTGTTGACCCCGGTAGTGCATAGGTACATAACTATACCTAATCAAGCTATGCTGAGCCAATCGATCAATAAAACATCAGAAGAAATACAACTTGACGCCATTTTTTCGCGAAAATAAGACATTATGTAGGTACTTTACATTCTACTATTATAGTTTTCCAATTAATAGGTACCTGTATTACCTATTTGATTTGACAACGATATTTCCTGCTATGAATTAACTCATGCGAATGTGCATAGCTATTTGTGATTTAAAATAATTTTGACTTCATGTTAATAACTTAATGGTTGTATACAATGATATTACATGTAAAAAGAGTTATACTTAAGTGATCCGAATGTGGGTGGTGGGATAAAGATGAGCTAATTAACACAACTTGAATCAGTAGCGCAACACCCCACCCACGGTAGCATTGACAGTGTCACATTGTTTTAATTTTATTGAATAATCTCATCAAAACAATTGAAATTAACACTAATACACAAACAAATTTTATAGAATACATGCATTCATGTGATGTTGCAATATGTGTGAGTACTGTGCCACTTCTAATCGTCAATTGCTAGTAGGTAACATGTCTATTTTTTGTTTATAATGATATTATATCATTGGTTGTATACCCTGTTTTTCTTTTACAAGATCAAAATCAGAACACTGATGTGTTGATTATATTTTTAATTAAATGCAACTTCTCGTAATTTGCTCTTTGATGTGACAGTTCGCACAACATGAAGTATGCCATAGCTTAAGATCGTGGTGTATACTCACCAGACCCACTAATGATCGTTAGCATTCACCAAAAAGTCCTTTTAGGATTAAATGACTTTTTTTTCTAATGTTAAATCAGTAATCATGGTTACTGTTCCACTGCTCATTAGTTGGCAGTAGACAGATATTAACTAACCAAAGTGTAGACCTTCAATGTAATGAAAAATGTACTTAATAATGAAATATGTTTTCCATTTCCAGCTGAGAAAGTTTCGGGAACCGTTAAATGGTTCAATGTGAAGAGTGGATATGGTTTCATTAACCGGTAAGAAACTGATAGTTCTGCAGACACCATTTATTGCGCTAGCAATATTTATTATTTCTGCTATAAATTTAATAATTTCTATATACAGGAATGACACCAAGGAGGATGTGTTTGTGCATCAAACTGCAATCGCCCGGAACAACCCACGCAAGGCTGTGCGCTCGGTCGGCGACGGGGAGGCGGTGGAGTTTGCCGTAGTTGCTGGGGAAAAAGGCTATGAAGCAGCTGGAGTTACTGGTCCCGGCGGTGAGCCGGTTAAAGGCTCGCCCTATGCAGCTGATAAACGCCGCGGCTTCCACCGCCAGTCAGTATTATATGAGCCAAATTAATATGCATTAGTAGTATAAATAAATCTCTGATTTAAATGAAACAAATTTAAAATATTTTTTAGATATTACCCCCGTCAAGGTGGCGGACGTGGCGGGGAAGGCGCTCCACGTAGAGGAATTGGAAGGCGTGGGCCCCTGCCCAATCAGGGGGGTGCACAAGGAGATGAGGGGCAAGAGGGAGGTGGAGCACCACCACAACGCAGGTATATTCATAATTAGCATTGTTGTCTCTGTGACTCTAAAAATGTGGTATGACACAGTTGTATTGTTTTAAAACCACAAGCAACTATTTAGAGAAGAATTATGAATTTACAGCTATTTCCGGCGTAACTTCCGTGGTGGGCGTGGTCGTGTAGGCGGCCCAGGGCCCATGAATCGTGGTGGCTACCGTCGCGTACGTCCGCGCAACTTCCAACAGGGACAAGGGCAGGGTCAGGTAGAGCAACCTCAATCTGGCCAGCAAAACCAGGCCCAGCGTCAGAATGGCCAAGAGGGAGAGACCCCAGCCACCACGTCTTCACCACCTCAACAGCAACAGGCGAAGCCAAAACCCAACAAGCCTGCTGGTACTACCATTGAGACCACCACCAATGAGAGCCAGGCCTAAACATTGGCGAAAATGCACAGTGTGACACACCCTTACGTAGTGCATGTTAATTCTAGATGTGTCACACCTCCATCAAAACTTTGTATGTCTGTTCAACTGAAGAGTGTTTTGTTTCATTGTTGCGGAAGCATCTGGCAGTTCTGCAATATTCACCTTGACTGGAATGTAAAACAGGGCATGTACAAATGGAACTGCATAGATCAAAAATGTGATATTTACTCTAAATGATATATTATGGTTTAAACTTTAAATGGTTTTAACAGTACTTTGGTTGTATCACAAACTATAATGTTTTTTTATTGTATTGAATGAAGTAAGTATGTTTAAAAAGGTTTAACATTTTTTTGTTTTTACCTAAAACTATGGTATTATGTATAGTAAATACGTCATGATGTTTTAAATGTCAAACTGTGCAATTAAAATGTATGCAGGTTCCAAAGCCCCAAATTATGTAAGTACCTACTTCTAAAAGTCTGGTACATAATTATTTTACTATAAATTTATATTGATGCATGTTTTTAAACGTTTGTTTATTGGAATAAAGTACCATAACACTCTCAGAAAATAAAACTTCTTTTTACCTGTGTGAAAATTATTTTATTTTTCAATCTTCACATTAACCCTATGATCGCGATTATTCCCAGTCGTCACCACTGGCTACGTCCCCACTGGTGACAAACGGGAAAATTATTCCCATTTGTCGCCAGTGGTGACAAACGGGAAAATTATTCCCATTTGTCGCCAGTGGTGACGAATGATTAAATCCCCAGTTACCAGTGGCGACAGTTGGGACTTTTATTTCCCAACTAGCTGTCCCGCGTAGCTCGCGCTCTTTCACTTGTGAATCTAAACCATTCTCGAATCCCCTTGAACACACACAAACAATTTCATCAACATCGGTCCAGCCGTTTAGGAAGAGTTCAGTGACACACACGTACAGTAGAATCGTATATATAACAGCTGTACCCGCGGCTTCGCACGCAGCCAGTAGGTAGGTAATTTCCGCGTTATACTCATGAAATCAAACTTGACATAACACGATCCATCTCCATTCAACTTGATCAGATTCGGTCCGACCCTTTTATTTTTCGCGGGGAGACCTTCAAAAGGCCCTCGGGGACCTGCGGGGGTAAACCAGGGTAGGTAGGTGTATGGGTCTGGAAGGAAAGTAAGATGAGCCATATGATACGTCGGATAGGCACTGAGGGGCTTTGAGAACATTATTATAATTATGGCGATTAAGTGTAGGTATGTCACATACAAAATATTACTATTTTGATATTACCCAATTCATTTTTCCATTTTACAACTAAGTACCTACTAATACTGACACCAGCTATTTGAATTATCCGTAAATCTAGTGATAAGTGTCAAGCTGCATTTCGTGATCTAGGTACTTTCTTTTTGTTCTCGCGGCCCATATAGCGCTTTTTGGTAGCCGTTACAAAACAAGTCGACACTTTTGTGTCGACACTGATTGATTCTAGTAACATTTTCTGGTCGCCCGCCGAGTCGACTTTGTTCCGTCACTACGACAAAAAATGGGGAACAGTCGACACAGTAACATTTGGTTTTAAAGTTACGTTGCTGTGTGGTAACATCATTGTTCTTAGTCTGCGACTACTTCTCAGAAATCATTCGTTCTTTCATGGTTCTTTCGTTCACTTATTGTTTAGCGAAGTGAAGTTTTAAAATGAAAAAAATAATAAGAAGAAAAGTTATAGGCCATCATTGTTTTATCAACATAAGTTTTTATTACTAAATTACTTGGTTTCTATCGTTCAAATAGAGGTGGGAAAGGAAATTCATTGTGTAATTTGTTGAAATAGTTTGAAATTTATCAACGCGCCATCATATTAATGTAATTTCACCTGTGTAGTAGGTACAATGTAAACAATATTTTTACTGACAAGTCTTTACATTCCCAGAGCTTGAAAGCTTTTGCTTTAATAGATTAATCTCTTTTAATACTTACTATATATTATGGAACCAAGAATACACCATAAAGTTTGTAAATAATTGGATAAAATATTATTATTTAATGAAAATGTTTAAGTCACAACTGGTCACTAAGTTAGGAGACTATGTCGACGCGAAATCAGAAGTAGTTATAAAGTTACCGAATTTACAAAATGGTATATTGTTTCCAGCAATTCTCAAACTTTTTGAAACCATACAAATAAAATGACGACTACAAGCAAATGTGGTGGCAAGTGGTGATCAGGATCTAATCGATTTCTAAATGAATCATCAGTACCTACGCAAAGGCATGTCCGTTCTGGGAAAACTCATATGCCGACCTCTTCTATCGCATTCTCCGATTACTGTACATTTCATGCATCCGTAATAAATGTAATAATTTAGTTCTAAAAAAAATAATCCCTTTTTCAGTTTGTGACTTCTTACTTACTTTTCGCGGGTTTTCGGGTACATGGTTTTATGGTAACTAAAATTAACTTCTTGTTTTTCTAGTAGAATAATTTATGTTTGGCGCATAATCCTGCCTTTTTGTGACTTAAAACAAATATCTTTGTGTCTATTGCAATGGCAGAAAATGCAATAAGAGCTAGTATAATTATAGCGCTGCTGGAAGAGGGGTGTAGTCAGTGTTACGTCTCACAGCGGTTAGACGTGAGTCGTTCAACCGTCTAAAGAACCTGGACTCGATACCAAGAGACAGGTTCCGCTCAGGGAAGTTAAGGTTCTGGGAGAAAACGTTGCACACAACCACGAGTAGACCGCTTTTTAGTGACTCAAGCGCGAGGAACCGCAAATGCAGTTACATAGACCTCACAAGAAACCTTGAAGAGGTGCGAGGAACGCATGTTAGCCTATGGATTGTGAGGAGGAGGCTTTTAGCAGCTGATATCCAGCGCGGACCCCTTCGTCGATCGTCGGTCGTCGGTCGATTGGGGTTCGCTAGAAATTGCCCATCTTGGACACTACGTAACTGGAGCAACATACTCTTCTCGGATGAGGCTCGAATTTGTCTGCATGGTGAGGACCGACGCCGGCGAGTGTTACGAAGACCTGGGGAATACTATGCCGACGTGTGTTTTGAAGAAATCACCCCTTATGGTGGGAGGTCCGTTATGTTTTGGGCGGGCGTAAGTTCCAGCTATCGTACTGAGATAATATTCATTGAAAATGGCTCACTAAATGCGTAAAGGTACATAACAGAAATCATTTGTCAACATGCACAACGCGCACTGGCTGTAATTGGTGAAGATGCCATTTACATGGACGATAATGCTAGGGTCCACCGTTCTGGCGCTGTAGATGCTTATATGCAAGAGGTCGGTATTCGTCGTTTGGATTGGTCCAACCACCTCCACAAAACATCAGGGAGCTAAACATGTGATCTCGGCTGAGTGGGAACACATTTCACAAGACACCATCAAAAGTCTAGTGGAAAGCATACCAAGAAGATTACATGCCGTAATTGCTGCAAAAGGAGGTCACACTCATTATTAATTTTTATTCTTTAATGTCTTTTTTTTTTAAATTCCATAAAAATTATCTTAGTCTTAATTTCACTATACCCATAAAAATGTTCATTTTAACACGGCTCTCTGTTTTCATTGAATGAAACACCGATTCCAGGATTTAAGTGTTAAAACCTATATTCTCATTGATAATTAAAAAATTCTAGTCATCTAAGCTAATGAAATACTAAAAATATTAATATTATCCATAGAAAAGCCAATGACTGTAAGGTGCCCGTTTTTATTGCAAAGGAGTGTATATACTATTTTATGCCCGGACTTCTACACAACACATCAGTGAAAGTCCTATTAAAATCTATCCACGGGTTTTCAAATGATACCTGGAACCACAGACAGACAGACAGACAATAATTCCAAAGAAAATGTTTTTTTCCCTCTATGTCGATAGTATAGTATTTCCACATAGAATTTTTTTTTTGAGTTTTAATAGAGTATAGATAGATTGCCGCCACTGAAATAAAAAAAATATCATCATCATCAATCAGATGCGTTTCTTTCTTTCTTTATCATCAGCTGGAAGACGTCCACTGCTGAACATAGGCCTAATAGGGTTTAATTTTCATCTTTAATAATCTACCTATATTAGTGGGTCCCAGTTTTTAATCGACTATAAAAAAAGAGGTTATGTATTCAATACGAATATCTGTTATTAAAAGTTTAGTTAACGTAAAAATAGCGCAGGCGGAGCTGCCTGGGTCAGCTAGTTTTTATATATGTTTCACAGAATATCATTAGAAATTTAAAATTGATATTCCCAGACCGTTTGCGTCGGCCATTATTCCCGCCAGACGCATCAAAGTTCGCAAAAAAAAAGCCTAACTTTACTTATATTCTGTGTTAATTTTTTTATTTTAATACACTCTACGCATTTAGTGAGCCATTTTCAATGAATATTATCTCAGTACGATAGCCCCGCCCCGATAGTAACTCACGCCCGCCCAAAACATAACGGACCCCCCACCATATGGGGTGATTTCTTCAAAACACACGTCGGCATAGCGTTCCCCTGGTCTTCGGAAAACTCGCCGACGTCGGTCCTCACCATGCAGACAAATTCGAGCCTCATCCGAGAAGAGTATGTTGCTCCAGTTACGTAGTGTCCAAGATGGGCAATTTCTAGCGAACCCCAATCGACCAATGCGGTGCTCACGGAGTAACTAAGGGGTCCGCGCTGGATATCAGCTGCTAAAAGCCTCCTCCTCACAATCCATAGGCTAACTTGCGTTCCTCGCACCTCTTCAAGGTTTCTTTTGAGGTCTATGTAACTGCATTTGCGTTTCCTCAGCGCCTGAGTCACTAAAAAGCGGTCGTCTCGTGGTTGTGTGCAACTTTTTCTCCCAGAACCTTGCCTTCTCTGAACGGAACCTGTCTCTTGGTATCAAGTCCAGGTTCTTTGGACGGTTGAACGACTCACGTTTAACCGCTGTGAGACGTAACACTGGCTACACCCGTCTTCCAGCAGCGCTATAATTTTACTAGCTCATTGCTTTTTCTGCCATTGCAATAGACACAAAGATATTAGTTTTAAGTCACAAAAAGGCAGGATTATGCGCCAAACATAAATTATTCTACTAAAAAAACAAGAAGTTAATTTTAGTTACCATATAACCATTTACTTACCCGAAAACCCGCGAAAAGTAAGTAAAAAGTCACAAACTGAAAAAGGGAATATTATTTTTAAAAACAAAAGTTTCGAATTTGAAATGAAATTTTTTTCATACCTAGACTGTTTATTAAGTGCCAGTAACATAGTTAGGCTATTAAAACCTCCTTAGAACTAAATTATAACCAATAATGTAAAAAAAATCAAAACCGCCCGCTTTTTTTGCAAAGGAGTGTATAAAAATTAACACTTAGAATATAAGTAAAGTTAGGCTTTTTTTTGCGAACTTTGATGCGTCTGGCGGGAATAACGGCCAACGCAAACAGTCTGGGAATATCAATTTTAAATTTGTAATGATATTCTGCGAAACATATATAAAAATCAGCACTTAGAATATTATAAGTAAAGTTAGCAATGTTTTTTTGCACTTTTAGCACCTGCTACCTGAAAACTGGCCGTCGGTCCAAACTAGCAAGTATGTTTGCCTTGTTTGTATGCACTAATACTACAATATCCGACACATTTCGTTGCTTAGAAGATGAGAAAAGCCTGGATAGCCTAGGCTCTCGTAATATTATCCATAATCTCACTTAAACACTTGGCTGTCCTTCCTGGGAAAAAATCATATCTATTTGTAAAATAGGGGTAGAAAGTTTGTTTCGTAAACTATACTAATACTAGCGGCCCGGTACGTGCTTCGCTACGTATAAAGTGAATTATTAAAAATTCATTGGAACATCAAATTCAGAACAAAAATATAAACACAAAGCAATATAAAACGAAGATATATATTACACACAAGTAGTAGTACTTCCAATCTACTCGCGAGTTACGCACGCTTAGAGACGTAAAACTGTGTTTTTTACCACCAGTTACGTCACAGACGGTCCAGACCTTGTCCAGACAGCTCATTTTTTAGAGATTATGTTTATGCCTATGAATCAACAAAACCTTATTTTAGGGTTAAATAAACTGAACATGTGTTATGTGATTTAATCATGGGTCTTTATATCTTCGTATATATCAACTCATATAATAACGATCGAACTTCACTTCAAGAAGTTCGTTTGATCATCTATTATATTTCGTTGATTTATACTTCAGATATATATTAACAAGTAGATGTTTAGAGAGTAAGGTTTTGTTTCGATTACTATCAAATAGATCGTGTTTTATGTCTAAGCAAAGTATTAGTTTTACTGATAACCATAAACTTCCGTAGATATTAAAACGGCGTTATAATAGGTGATAATATGTTTATCATAAATAATCAATCAAAATAAACCGCGATATAATCCGTAAAATTAGTTTCATTTCAATATGTTAATCATTTTTGTTCTTAGTACTTTAGTCATTCGAAACATAGGAATGATATATAATAAAAAAAAGGAATTATGGTCAAAAACCAGGGATAAGTTAGTTTAGCTGACGGTTTTTCTAATTACGACATTAGAAATACCTGCTAAGACCCGCAAGTCGCGTGGGCGAGGTGACCTTTGCTATGCACGTGTTAGCGTCGGTGATATTTTATATAAATATGTATAGCAAATATTATTATAAAGTAATTTATTTGGTTCATTTATGTTTCGTCAGCGACGATTGAGGGTAGTAGATATTGATTATGCTTTGAAAATGTGTTGTATTAATTAAATATCTTGTTAGTTGGTGATATTTAACTATTGGTTAATGGCTATAAAATTATTATGTAACGCCCTATGCAATTCGAATAATTTATTATTGATATTGTATAAAATATTGTATAAAACGAGTAATGAAACTGACAGTGTCACCCCCACTACTTCAGTGGATTGGGATTGTTATAAATACGTTGTAATCGTTTAGAACGGACAGTCTTGAACAGTCTTTAACGGTCTTCAGTCGTCGACGGATCTCTAGAAAGCTAAGTATATTTAGTATTGTTTAATTTACATTGTTATGATGATATTGTGTTATAATGTTATTATGTTGTATTTATGATAAGTCATATAATATGATATATGACTTGGAGCTGGTGCTGGAAGTGGTTGTAGGGGCTGGCGGAGACCACTTGGGGAGTCCCATATATTTTATATGGTTCTCTCGTCACGGACAGTGTATGGAATAATTACTTTATGTTCTGTGGTAGCAAACGTGTCATAATCGACATTGTGTTACGATGCAAAAAGCAGCGTACCTTACCTTTGAACATTTAGATTTTTTACTATTTTTGTCGTAGAAGTATTTTCTTACTACTTTCCTTGGTTCTAGTAACATTGTCACTGTAATTGCAATTCACTTCACTTTATTTGTTAAGTAATAAACTCATTTTAATACCTTTAAAGTAATTTAAATTCTTTTCCAAAGATTGTTTGTTTACGTTTCATAGTTGTGATAATTGAAATGTCAAACTTGAACGGGCTCAGTAACGCCATCTGACAGTCCCGAACAAAATTACGTCGAGTTCACAGACAATAAAGTAAATAAAACTTAAGTAAAACTTTATTTGCAGTCCATTAAAACTAATTTACAGGGTATATTTAACTTATAATCACTCTCTAGTGAAAATCAATTAAGATTGACCAAATTAACGGAAGTCTAACAATTTTTTTTATATGAAGTATTTTCTAGATACTTCGATTTAGCCGAATTATATTTAATCTGTGGATTTGTGAGGTTTGTCTTTGGACTTAGTGTGGCAATGGTACTAAAACTAATTTCTCCAGTCAATGACCGGATAATTTTCCCCAGATAAATGTTTTTATCGTAATTAATTCACTGGGAATTGTGAATTCCCGTGATTTATCAATGTTGTGAGACTGATTGATGTCAACTTTGATGGCCAACGCCAAGTTGTAGTAGTTTGAGGATCTTAATTGTTGTAATGAAATGTATTGTGAGGAGAATTAGACTTTAATTTTACCCTTATTTGGGCTAATCGCCACTAGGTGGTATTATTCGTTTTTGAGGTAGGATTGGAGGGGTGGAACCCCAGGCAGCTCATTTGAGCACGAATCACCGCCTAGACACCTAGACTACACCGAGACACAGTGATCCGTTCGTTCTTCAGGTAATTAGCCTGTGCCAGTAGTGGCATTCTAAAGTAACCATCGCATAGGTTGTTGTATCAGTGTTAAATTCTAACAATCGTTCCAGAATTCCGATGCTCGAGTGTTAGGAGCGCGGACCGGCCTACCGTACAGCCACGCCAAATACCATCCCCAAAAACTGTAAGTAGTCTTGGAAAGTCTATAATTTAGTGGTGTCTAAAACCTTGCTGATGTTAGTGTGAATAGTGTCTCATGAGGGGTCCGTATTGTCCGTTCTAGGAGTGAACTCCGAGGGCCCGTCTCGACGCCACGAACCAGGTCGTGACCGGTGCCTTCGAGTCCGTAGGAACCCCGGGACGGCTGTACGGACACCGAGTGCGCCTAGCCGAGAGGCAGGCCAGACGGTTTTTTTTTATTACAACGGTTTTTTTTTATTACCACGTTTTTTTTTATTACGGTTTTTTTTATTATAACGTTTTATTTTATTTACAGCGGTTTTTTTTATTAACCTAGTTTTTTTATTAACTGGGTATATTTTTATTTAACATTTTGAAATAACGGTATTTAACCGGTTATATTTAACTGGTACTTGTGGAGTACTTTTTTTAACCGAAGCGTCGAGTGTTCATCGCCTCGTCACCTCCGGATTTGGGACTGAAACAGTCCCTGGCGCCCCCCTTTTGTATTAATTATTAAGGCTTCCCCACACGGTTCTAATACTTTCGTATACTTTAATACTGGAAGGAGTAACTCTAAAACTTTTAACTATATTGGCTTTATTCCCAACCACCCACGACCATAGCTCCCACCGCTGAGTGAATAAGTAATATAAGCGGGCTATTTTTAAGTAGGGTTGCATAAGCGTCGCATAGTGTATGGCACTGGGCCAAATACAGTGTATTACTTTTAATAATAATTAAATATAAGGTTTAAGACTTAAGTATGGAACAGATTGTGATTTTGACAATAAACAGAACATAATTGTACCACAACATATGTTTTATTCCAAGAGCAGCCCACCTACAAATCTTATATGTAACAATTGTTATTTAATAAATTAATATTATATACTGATATTTGAGACTTTTGTGTTAAGGTACCTACCTCCAAACCAGTAATACATATCCGATAATTTGATAAAGAATACTTTTCATAAAGTATTACCCTACATTATTCAGAACTAAGGTTATAAATTATCTAGACTATTACATAGTCGGCTATACATCCTGACATATTAATACAGATATATCGACTTAATTTAACACACGCAAGACGATTTTAGAAACACTCTAATCTATATTTATTAGAAAGCACTTATTTAATTTACTGACTGATTGGTTAAGCTGTGGGTGATCCATGTTAGTTAAACCTTTACCATGTTAGTTGTCCTTATATATTTTATTACAAAGATATAGTCGTTACAGACAAAATGTATAATTCGCTTGTTAGAGAAGAACTAAAATAGAGCTAAAATGTCAAAGGGCCGATGCTCTAACACTTCAGTTATGACAATCTTAACTTCTTCTTGCATGCTTAGGATATTAGGTATCTACATATATTTATTAGTTCTCCGTATATATGTATTTGAACATATAGTTACCTTAACCGTTTATTGATATTGTGTAACAACTTGTATAAACTTATTTAATTCGAAATTCGGGACCCTTAGCTACGTGATTAAATATCATTTGTAGGTCACGAGTATTAGCATATATACTTGTGTCCGAAACAATCAGGTTTTAGTTTATACTCGTGAACTCTATTTAGCTCTATTTCTGTGAGCAGAAAAAACGATAAAATTTTAATAATAGAAATAATGATCCAATATCACTCTCTTCGTCATGTTACAAATCTTACTTACTTTATGTAGAAGGCGATATCATACTATGTACATACGATAATTTTGACGGAACACAATACTTTTTAAGGTATTTTTCATCGATGGACGTCACTGTTAAGTATACTGCGTGAATGGCAAGTGAATGCATGTGTCTACAGATTGGATTTGGTGTAGAAGTGGCCCATGGTTAATATTATAAATTCGGGAAAAGAACCATGATTTCCCGTAGTAAAGTCATCGATTACTTCGACATGACATTAACGATAATGGCGAAGAAATGAAAATAAATAAACTTACTCTGGATTGTATGTTAGTGCATATGCATACCTGTCTTGTTTTTGATGAGCAAAAGCATGTTGAATTTGGTGTAATGGAACTAAAGGTGCTATGGGCGGCTTAAGTTTTCTGTAACATAAATTTAAAGACCAAAATGATGTTTCCAATCAGAATCATCGTTCGAGAAATATTTATCAAGAGAAACCCAACGGGTACACTTCTCACGCCAGCTTGACAAGCCCCCCTCATTTAATTTAGCTTTACACGGTTTTTTATTTTGTTGTTTTTGTAAATGTAAATACTAAATTTGTATTTTTTTTCTTTTATTTAGGTAATTCTAATAATTTTATTTATTTTTGTTTTTTTATTTCATAAACATATATATTCGCTATGCATATATGTCAAGATAATCAAGATAATCATCATCATAGGAATATGCCTGAGCTTATATATCCTGAGTTAGATGATTATTTTTCTACAACAACCGTATTGCACGGTGTTTATTATCGCCGGCAGAAAAGTATACTTTTATGAGTTCGATGTATCTTATTTTGTCTATTGCAATATTAAAACTTTTAGGTACAATTTATTTGATTTCAAAATTCTAATAAAATTCTAGTACCGTTAAGGCCAAACATACGAGAGTATGTATATGTGTGTGTGTGTGTTTACACTGTAATTTAAAACAATATGTGATTGTGCCACAAAACTTTCAAAAATATTTTCCATGATAACATTGATAGGTTATTTAACCTCTATTATCATCTTGGTTATTATTCTCGTTACTATAGAAGGTAGATTTATATACATTATATTTATATATAAATTATATTATAGTTGTAAATTATATAATATTGTTGTTACTAGTACCGGTAATTTCAGACTGGAAATCCTATGGTCAGTATGATAAACTGATGATAATTAACGTAAATAGTCCATTTCTATCATTAAACGGTTAGAAAGTTCTGAAATCTGTAGTCATGATTTTAAATCTGTCCTATAGGTAGAGAGGATAAGTGCGATATTCATATTATCTAAATACAATATAAGTATAAATATTTTAAAATAATTTCAGATCTTAAAAGAATCGCTTGCCGAACTTAGGGTTTGGCGTCGAATATATTTTATATTTGTATTAAATACCGATGATCTAACAATGCAACTGCAAAGGGTTAGACTTCCGGTTTGAGTATATTATTTCCTTGTTACAATGTGAAGAACAGAATTCATTTCTGTTTTCCATAAAAATACATTAATGTGGTAAAATCATCTGCCTTGAACTTTACTAAAAATATAATAAGCTTTTCTCATTATAGGTGTCGAATTGAATAACGATACTAAGTTTATGTCTATGTTGCAATATAAGCATCCACATCTTAGCTTAGAATGTAAGTAAAGTTTAGATGTGGTGCTATTTAGTTTAAGTTAATTACCTACATCTTTCAACAACGATAGCATGAAAAGTCTTTTTCACAATATCCACGTTAACTGTAGTGTATCACCTCATTTCATTCATAATATATCAACCTCCATTGTCATACCTCATCTTTTTTATAAATATTTGTATTTATTTTTAATTCAAATTAAAAATTTAAATTTAGACAAGGAGCTGTCAAGTGGAGAGAGGAGAAAATTAAACGGAGTCTGAAAACGGAGTTGGAAGTCGAGGGTCTGAAGTCTTGGATCGGAAGGCTTAGTCTGGAGCCTGGAGACGAGTGGAAAGCCTAAGGTCTACAGCCTAGAGTCGCAAGACCGGAGGCCGAGCTTAACCAGGTCTTGAGCCGGAATCGGCCATTATCTACGCCAGAGGCCACATATCTACGGGTGCTGCTGCTGTGGCGTGCTGACGCCCGCACCCCTTTTTCATCGGCCAGCCTGCTGGTTGAGTGTCGTGGCCGGTGCTAAACCTGCCGGCGTCCAACGGCCTGGCTGCGGTTGTGCCATCAAGGCACGCCGCCAGGCTTCCCTGCGCCCAGGAATCTTTGCAAGCAAGTTACGTGATCTTACGCTAATAAGTGTCCGCGTTCCCGATCCGGTGAAACGAACTGCGTAACTGTCGTTAGAGAACTGTAACGTTTTTTATCTGTAATTATAGTTATATTGTAAGTCCTGAGTTCTCATTCTTTATTGCTACTTCCCCCTTAGTTACTTACCTATCTTAGTAGCGGTCTCCGGGTTCTCTCTACCCTACTCTAAACCAACCGTTACGTTACATTTGGCGCCCGACTATTAAGAAACCCCCCCTTTCTCAAAATTCTAAAAGAACACCGTCGTTCCGTTTATAATTTGGCGTGCTTACATGGAATATTATTCTTTAGTGCTTTCTCAAAATTCTAAAAGAACACCGTAGTTCTCTTTATATTTTAGCCTACTTATATAGAATATTTATCTTTTAATATAAATCTAATATAATAATTCTGCTGACGTCGTAGCCTGTCCTGTACGTTCTATTATTAATATATTTTTTGTTTTCCAGACTACTTGAACTGCTGAACGTCTTGAAATTCCTGAACTCCCTGAACCCGTTGCTGGACCAACCTACAACTGGACAAGGCATCCCAGGGCATACTTTCTGCTTCTTTATTTTTCTTCTTAATCTAAACCTATGCATCGTAGCGTAGCACTGTTTTTAGTATTATTTTCATTATTATTTCATTATTATTAGAAAATTTTCTTTTGTTTTCTTAAAAACAAAAGAATATTTTTTTTTTCCTTAGCATCATCTTTTATCTATAATCTTTTATTTAACCTCTTATCTCTAATCTCTATCTTTAATCTTAACTTACTCTATTCTTAATCTTAATTATCTTAATCATTCTTCATTCTCTCTCATTTTTTTAGGTCTTGTGGCCTAGCTATTACGCTACGATCATAGGTTTACATGTTCCCTTTATCTATTTTAGCACTCTTATTTTTCTAAATTATCCTCTTCTAAATTATTTTATCTATAAAGGCTACGACTCACACAAAATTAAATAAATGTACCTGATGGGAAGTAGCACATTAAAGACTTAACTAACAATTCTGTATCCTCCTCGGCTCTAGACTCTATATACATATATTGTTTTTCTGATTGTTTTCTTTTATATTTATTATTTTACTCGTTTAATTTGTATTTTAGCTTTTTCTTTTCTTTATGTTTTCTTTTATGTTTCTTTGTTCTGTTCTGTTATCCTATTGTTTTATCACTCGCCTCATTCTGCACCTTCCATTTCCTTGTTTCTTAACTTCTTTTGGCTTATTTTTTTTTATTCACTCCCCTATTATCATTCCCTTCACCAAGCGGTGCACACAACTCGGTAAATAAGCCATATGTGTTGCTGTACTATATTATCTTACTTCTTAGTCAGAAATAAGAATGGTGTCTGATAGGTCTGTATTCTGAAGTCTTTTCAGACAATCTAATCGAGCGGTACTCAAACTCGTTAAATAAGCCTTATGAGTCTATTGTATATAATTGTTCTTGTTTACAGGGTCTTAATCGCATGGTGCGGCTGACTACACTCTAAACAAGCCTTAGGTCATTGAGGACGTGGTCCAGTAATATACCTTGTGGAGTATGCGTCATAGGACTTATATAGCCGTGAACCATATCCCCTCCCTCTGGAAGTGCTAGTGTATGTGGAACTTTGAAAGTTGATGTATGTAAGGGCCAAGGATATTACAAACCTCAAAATTTTTCATATGTAAAATTTTTTTTTCTGGGTTTATGGGGTAATGTAGTGTATCACCTCATTTCATTCATAATATATCAACCTCCATTGTCATACCTCATCTTTTTTATAAATATTTGTATTTATTTTTAATTCAAATTAAAAATTTAAATTTAGACAAGGAGCTGTCAAGTGGAGAGAGGAGAAAATTAAACGGAGTCTGAAAACGGAGTTGGAAGTCGAGGGTCTGAAGTCTTGGATCGGAAGGCTTAGTCTGGAGCCTGGAGACGAGTGGAAAGCCTAAGGTCTACAGCCTAGAGTCGCAAGACCGGAGGCCGAGCTTAACCAGGTCTTGAGCCGGAATCGGCCATTATCTACGCCAGAGGCCACATATCTACGGGTGCTGCTGCTGTGGCGTGCTGACGCCCGCACCCCTTTTTCATCGGCCAGCCTGCTGGTTGAGTGTCGTGGCCGGTGCTAAACCTGCCGGCGTCCAACGGCCTGGCTGCGGTTGTGCCATCAAGACACGCCGCCAGGCTTCCCTGCGCCCAGGAATCTTTGCAAGCAAGTTACGTGATCTTACGCTAATAAGTGCCCGCGTTCCCGATCCGGTGAAACGAACTGCGTAACTGTCGTTAGAGAACTGTAACGTTTTTTATCTGTAATTATAGTTATATTGTAAGTCCTGAGTTCTCATTCTTTATTGCTACTTCCCCCTTAGTTACTTACCTATCTTAGTAGCGGTCTCCGGGTTCTCTCTACCCTACTCTAAACCAACCGTTACGTTACATAACGTGGCTGAGAAATTTGTTACTTATATAATTATACAAGTAATACACATATGTATGTGGCCAACATTTAGAATCTAAATCAGACTGCTTATTGTATCTTACACGATGAGGCGTACGTGTTAGTCCAGCAGGTATCCTTTAGCGCTAGAAACTGCGGTTGATGGTGCTGTTGGTCTTCCCCTTATCTCACCCCCCTTTCAAGGGCGGCGAGAAGGTCCCGCCCAGTTCTTCTACAAGGTGTGGCAGGGGCTGATGATTCAGGAGTTTTGATTTGTATTCCTTATCTGTGAAATTGTTTATTAATTATCATGCTGTGTGGGTGAAAGGAAAAGCCACCTCGACTAGAGTATAATAAATAATAACAATACATATGCTCACTGGGCGCACCGTAGGCTATTAGATCCAGAAGATGTTACTGACTGACGAATAAGACATGAATACGTGATTTTCACACCGACACGGAAAGAGGTAAGTCATGCCTCCTTTTCCTGTCATAGTCTTAGCGTATAGGGTATAGTGCTTTTGTCACATCCCAGATTGCCATGTATTTATTAAAACTTTTTTACACAGCAAAAGTTCAAGGTCGGCATTATATGCAAGTTAATTGTTTTGCATTAGGTTCGGTTAGGTACTTACCTTTATGTTATATACTTTTATATAGAAACGTACGTCATGTGTTCCGCATTCGAACATGGGACCATTAGAAGAGTACTGCCGATAATGGTATAGGTATAGCCTAAGTTTTTTTTTCTGGCGATAGGATAGCATAGCCTTGTAGGTATTTGCTATGCACGTTTCTCAACCAAGATCCACCAGAGGGTTGCCTTTTGGATACCCAGCAGAGGATTTCCTTGTGAAACCCCCGTAATAAAAGTCCTAATAACACTGCTCAACCTAGGAATTGAACCTAGGATCTAACGATCCTAGAATCGCACTTTGTGATAGTTGAACCGCTTAGACAGAGCCGCTTTCGTGTTGATGACCCGTTGGTAGTTCAGCCAGACTCGGGGCTCATAATATTATAAGTGTAAATGCACGAAATAAAAATAAAAAGTGGTGGGTAGTTGAGTAGAAAAAATAATAATCGTGTCTCGTGTAACCTATATTTATTAGGTATTATTTTAGACAAAATAAATTGTGGGTAGGTACGTGTATATCTTTTTAAGATTGCGCGCATTTCCTACATCATTTTGTCAAAATCCATGGCTCAAAATGATTAGCTCGCAGCCAATCATTTCACTGTGATGACTAGCATCAATAGGTTTTCCGTATTTCCTATGGATATTACGAGTAATTATGTCTTACTTACCAGAAATCTACGGAACTTGTAACTTGTCATGCATTCGATAAATATTCATTTGGATGAATCAACCGAATTTATTTGTCATGAATCCATGACTCATAATTAGCTCGCAGCTTATTATGCTGTCGTAATTGACTCTCGGTCAATCACGACTTTGTTGACTTTTAATCATTTTGCTTTGATTAGATGACATTTTGTTGTCAGTCGTCATTTTTTCCTTGACGGTGTATATATTTGACTCGAAGATAATAATTCACTTAATATGTGGGTAACTTGTTTAATACCAAGTATTTTTAGGGTCGTATTATAGAACTTGACTCAAGTAGCGCGTAAACTGCATTCAACTGATCACTGCTTGAGCGAAGAATCAAGACTTGAGCACGCAACGTATTACAAAACAATCCTCAAACTCAAATCAACTGAGTCGAGTCTTGAGTAGAGATTTTGATCTCTGCTTACTTGAGTTCTGAATATATAAGGCAACACTGCAATCAGTCTGTTTTCTATTACAAATAATTTCTGTTTTCTATTATTTATATTCTGTTTTCTATTACAAATATCGTTATACGCAAAACACCTATTTGAAAATGTATAAAAACAAACAATGATCTTGTATTTTGGCGCATCTATAATTTAAGATTTTTAGTAAAATTATTAAACCTTATATTAATTGCTCTGTTTAAATGATATTTTTAGAAGTAAGTAATCAATTTATTAAAAGTAAAATACAATACCGGTATATTTAAGGAAAATTCGTTAAACAGATCGGACGCTTGACCAACTAATTGACATCAAATGGCCTGCGCGTAAACTGCAACGGCAGTAGATACATATTACATCCTGCATATATACATACTGCAACCCACAGATTATTAGCAACTTGTGCTGTGGGCCGTCATGTCGTCTGGGTATCATTTTGTATTTGACTATGAAGTTGAACCATTAACTTGGATACCCACGCCAGTATATTACAATGAAACAAGTTAGGTACCAAACATTTGTAAAAGACGGAGTAAATTTTTGTGAATCTAGTATGAGTTCTGATAATTTACGAGCTCAATCAAACTTTCAGTTCTTTTTCGTACATCCTACTATTTGGAGTACAGGAGCGCTATAGGCAGCCCACGCTGGTCTAGCTTTACTAAATGCTTGCGTATTTTTTCCAAAATCACATTTTTTGACTCTTGGCTGAACTTATTTTTTTTTTTAATATATGTATTTCCATATTATATGGATCTTGCGCGTCCTTCAATATATTTCTCGGAATTCTAATATTAAAACCATTGAATCTATTTTCATAGAATCGATTGCATCAAAAATATCCTTTTTTACTTGCAAAATCTCTACTCAAGCGTGGTCTAGACCAAACTTACGAAAACAAAGATCAAATCTCGACTCAAGCAGAGATTTTTAGTTGATTACGATTCAATAATAAAGGAATCGGTAGTCGACGCTCAAGTAATGTTCTAAAATAAATCATAAACGTCATCACGCACTGACAATGCTCAGGTGATTCTTGTTTGACTTGTCAGTACTCAAGTAAGGTTCTAAAATTAAAACTTCAACTCAAACTAGATTTAAGTAGTACTTGAGTCTTGAGTATGGTTCTGTAATACGACCCTTAGACACACGATTGCTAATTTATTCATTGATAATCACAAGTGGCTCGCAGCTACTTATGTTATCGCGATAGGCTCGCAGCCTGATCACGATTTTGCCCACACTTATTAATATTTTTTATATTTTAATATCACTAAACTGTTTTTGCTTAGGCGCGTGCGCTCGTCGCTGCGCAAAAAGTAAGAATGGGCTGTCTGGACAAGGTCTGGACCGTCTGTGACGTAACTGGAGGTAAAAAACACAGTTTTACGTCTCTAAACGTGCGTAACTCGCTAGTAGATTGGAAGTACTACTACTTGTTAATATATATCTGAAGTATAAATCAACGAAATATAATCGCTGACAATTTGCTTTAATCGAAGCACGTCCAAAATGAAATAACCGCATGAATGACATAACAACATGCCTTTACTGTCAACACTGAAAAAAGTTTTAATTCTGAAAAAAGGTTCAATTTGACAGCAAATCCCCATTTACAAAATGATCCGCCATTTATTGAATTCATTTGTTACAAAAAATGTGATATGTGATAAATAAAGAACCACTCTACTGATTTTGTGCAAACTTCACATAAACCATCTACTAAATAGTCCTAACAAAGCCTAAACATTTGGTTTGGATAGGTGAGCCCGTTCTTGAGTTATAAAATTTCAACGAAAAGTGCAGTGCAAGGCAATAAAACTCATTACTTGCCAGTCTTTTTGTTACAACTTATTAATTTTTATTTTGATAAATTCCAGAATTCAGCATTTAAGCTTAAATTAAAATAAAAGATGTTACTTAGTATGGCGTTCAAATTACATTTTATTTCTTAAATGTACAGTTGTATCAAATACAAAATTACTTGTTAATAAAGTTTTTGTTAGGTACTTATAATAATTTAAATTTGATTTAAACATAATATTTCTTTTTCTTTTTTCAGTAACTTTGTTAGATATTTTTTTTAAATGTAGATGTTCCTAGCAAGTAATTTTGTATTTGATAGAACCATACAACTGTACATTTATGATATAAAATGAAATTTAAACACTACGAGTATACTAATATTTTTTTTATTTTAAGCAGCAGCATTTAACGCTGAATTCTGGGGGGACCAAGGCTGTTCTGGGTGAGGGCTCACATTGGGGTGGAGGGGAATGAACGCGCAGACATGCTAGCGAAAGAGGCTGCTCTTAAAAAGAAGACTGCACCAGACTACGGATATTGCCCCATGTCATTCATCAGGAAAACAAACAGGGAAAAGACCATAAAAGAATGGGGGCAAAGGTACTCAAGTGGTGAGACAGCTACAACAACAAAACTCTTCCTCCCCACAGTGGAGGGCGCATACAGAACAGTCTCAAAAATCAAACTAAATCCCTTGCACGTCCAAGCGCTCACAGGACACGGAGGATTTGGGCACTACCTGTACAGGTCTAAATGTAAAAACGACCCGGCATGCATATGTGACCCTGACGTGGAGGAGTCACTGATACATTTGGCGCTAGATTGTCCAGCAAACCTAAAAAGAAAGACTGAATTGGAGGCACTATTGGGAACTGAACTAAACAGGGGGAATATAGCTAAGATCATGACAGAGCGAACGGAAGAACTACTGAAATATCTGGAATGCATCACTATCATAGCAAGAAACAGAAACAAAACGGTTGACACATAAAAAAAGAAAAAATAAACAAACAAAGAAATATACTTAGCTAAACAACAAAAACACAAACACACACGTGAATACAGCAAAATATACAAGGAGACTACATAAAAATTAAATAAACTAAGAAATGTATATAAACTAATATATTATACTTATATATGGAACTGAAGAAAAATAAATAAACAAATAAATTTCTGATGATCACAAATGGTAAACGTAGGAGATACAAAATCGATAACTTTAGTAAGAAGTGAATAAACAGAAAAAACAGTATAGAAGGAAACGCACAAAAAAAATATTGTAAATACACAAACATGCGAAATGATTACATAAACTCACCATGTTTCCCAGACATGTTTTAAAAAGGTCTCTGACAGAAGTCACAGGTTCCGCTTTGATCTTTATAAAAAAAAAACGCTGAATTCTAGAAATTTTCGAGTCAGCTTTGGGGGGACTGGTCCGACTACTATCCCTTTGGCCTTTTAGTTTGTTGTAGTTTCGTCGTATCTTTTGTTTTTTTTTCTTTCTCTTGTTTTATCTTTTGTACGGTAGGACACACTGCCGCTTATGCTGACCAAATTGTAACAAGATAAAAACTGTTTATAAAAAGTGAAAAAATTACATGCTCGCTGAGTTTCTTGCCAGATCTTCTCTTGAGGCCGTGTTGTAGCTTTTAAAAAAATTTACCGCTCAAAAGTGTTAGCGTAAAGCCTAAGTATATGAAATAAATATTTTTGAATTTGAATTTTAACATAAATTAAAAAGTTGTAATAAAAAAACTTTTTATTTCAAAACTGGTGTGGAAAGTAATGACTTTTATGACCTTAAGAAGTAGCAAATTACCTCTTCTTTCGGCCAAATCAATTTGGCAAACGATGTACCAAACATCCTGTATGTGAGCGTTTCTGTTTCTTTTGAGAAAAACTTTAACTTTCATTATGGGCCCCCCACCAGATTTTGTTACAGGGCCCCTTTACGAGGGCTAGTTACGCCACTGCTGCGACGTGCACAATTTCGTATACGGTTCGTGGTCGCTACTCTAGATCCTTCTACCCCAACGGTTATCGGTTCTACGAGCGATGTGATGTTGAAGTTCCACCTGCCAGCCCATTGCCACTTCAACTTGCAGATTCTGAGAGATATATCGGTGACCTTAGTTCTTCGGCGAATCTCCATATTTCGGATTCTGTCGCGCAAAGAATCTCCGAGCATAGCTCTCTCCATAGCTCGCTGTGTGACTCTGAGCTTCTCTAAAAGGCCAGCATTTAAGGACCACGTCTCAGTACCAATTTCATCACTGGCAACTGGTTAAAAAAATTTGTCTTCAGGCACTGCGGTATTTCAGACGAGTAGATATCACGCATATTCCCGAACGCTGCCTGTACCGTAGTACCACCCGTCATAGTAGGTAGTAAAAAAACCAAAGACGAAAACTAGCGTTCAATATTTTGCTCAAACTTGCTGCTCTCTACACTTTGCTATGCATTGGTTCAATTTGGAACAGCTGGAGAGTATAGGTACTGACGCTTGGTTTCTGAAGTGTGGACGAAACTGTTAAAAATTTAGATTCGTTAACCGTAACGATATCTATAGCTACAGGTATCGTAATGAAGTATTGTCTATCTATCTATCTATCTACCACCAGCAAACAACAAACTTATTTCCGCCTACTTACCTATATTTTTTCTTAGATCTAAAGCCTTGGACTTGAAATTTACAGATGATTGCTTGCTTGTGCATTGACCGTATCTGAAGTCTGTTTCCGTGGTCATTTTAACAGCAAAATTTGTTGCAGTAAACGTATTTCATAATACATGCATTATAAGAGTCGCCTTAGGAGAATAATAATATTGTCCTGCACACAGCGGGCAATCCATGACAGCCATCTACGCGGAAGATAATTTAATGGTGCACAAGAGCTTGTGAAGACACAGGTGCACTCTCTGTTCTTTTAGGTACCTACTCCTATTGGATTCAGTCAGGCTCAGGACAAATTTTTAACAAGCCCATCAGACGCAAGGAACATCTTTCTGCCAGACAATCGGGTGATCGCCCTGTATTATCACACCATTATTACTACACCATAGCCTCCCCGCAGATTTGAAATCGCGACCTCTGTATTGCATAATAAGCGATTTCCCGTTGCGCTACGGTGCGCGGCGGCTAAAAGATGAAAGATATTTTTTTGTAGGAGTAATACTGTTGGCCGCAGATGGCCATGACAGCTTCATCGGACAAGAGGGCGAGCGCTTAAAGCGCTCCAACCAGAAGGGTTTGGGTAGCGACTAGCACAAGCGTTTAAAGCGCTCCAGCCAGAAGGGTTTGGGTAGCGACTAGCACAAGGGCACCTCAGGGAGGCACGGCCTCGGCTTGGGCTGCCGCTTAGAGAAAGTGAGTTTACCACCGGTTCACAACGTGCCCCTACTGAGAAGAACGGGAAACACACTCAGCGGGGGATGCATGTCGAGGTCGCATGCGTATGACCCTTCGGCCTCGCCGGCGAGACCGGTGTCTGTGTGTAAGCGTATAAGCGACTCGAGATGTGGTTGTCGGTGTTGTGTCATGGTCCAGAAGGACAGACATCGGGTCGGGTAGGTCAAGCAGTAGGTACATGCCGCGGACGGCCGCGGTGTACGGTAGCTCGATGATCTGAGGGACCAGGGTCGGGGGTCGGGGATATAGTCAGCTGCGGCGCCGAATAGCGGGTTTGCATGGACGCGCACTTTTTCGAAGTACTGTTTTTTTTTTACATACGGACATTTTTTTTTTATATTGCGGATAGGGTCTAAACTGAAGTCGGAATGTAGGTCGAAATTGCGCATGTACCACGGGGCACCGACGGCATGTCGAAGGAATCGGTTTTGAATAACCATGAGTGGGAACCGCGTGTGCGAATACGGCACTGGCGTAAGTTCGGATGGGATGGATGCAGGTTGTGTAAAGTGTCAACTTATTTCTAAGCAACAGTTTACTCCGCCTGCAGATCATGGGGTAGAGTTGACCGAGGACGAAGGCCGCTCGGTTGCGTACTGACCGTATATGCAGTCCAAATGTAATTTGGGAGCTTAGGGTGACGCCTAAATATTTGACCTTTCTGGTCCAGGGTATGGGACACCCATAGAGGGTGATTTGACCTTGACGACGACTAGAACGGCCCGCAAAGTGGGATCTGATGGTGGGACCCCGGGAGAAGAACACTGTCAGTCATTCTGTATACGAAATACTGAGCAATGTTCCTCTTCTATCATATAAAACAACTAGCTGACCCGTACAGCTCCGCCTACGCTTTTATTTTCTACATTAACAATGCTCCAATTTCCAGTTACTTCATTCTTTTTCTCTCACCCCCTCTGTTCTTTCATCCATCTGTCCATCTCTCACTCTTAAAAAAATATAATTCTATGCTCTCTCTCTTCCCCCTCCCACCTCGCTCCCCGTCACTCGCCGTTCTTGTCCTCCCTCTCACCCTGCCCCTTTCTAAACCTCTCAACTCCTCTCTCCTTCTCTCAACTACTCTCCCCTTTCTCTCCCCACAAGTCTTTCCTATTTATAATATAAGTGTAGGTAGCTTTACCTGCGGCTTCAAACGTTATTCTCATAAAATCAAACTCTACATCATAACACGATTCATCTCTTCCGATCCAACCCCTGCCGATCACCCAATCCGACTCGATCGATAATTATTCGTATCTATAAAATTTTACACAAATTATGTCTAAATCATCTGCGCATCTGCATCCTTAAATTGTAAGTACATAATATGTACTTACAATTTAAGGATGCGAAGTACTTAGGTACATATTATGTAGTACTTAGGTACATATTATGTACCTAAGTACTTCTCAAACATTTTTAGTTTATTAATGGCAAGATTTTCCTAATAAATATGAAAGAGCAAAAAACTCGACTGCAAACGGTCGGTTTTCCTAAGTTTCGCGATTTGCGGAATTCACTCCAGAACCAGCCTAGCCAAACGATCATCAGTTCTGCGGAAAATACGACCAGCCCACTGCCGCTCCAACCGGCTAATCCGGCTAAGCTATGTTTGGTTTTCTGACGAATTTTGTAAATGATCAGAGGGCCTAGACAAGATAGGTACAATCGCTCCATAGCGATTCTATTTCTTCATTCGCTAACGGTGTCAATACCCTATACTTTGTCACGTGATTTTTCTATGCCTTATGTCATTGTCATACATTTATATACTTTTTATTTCATTTGACTAGACCTTTCATGTGATAGCCATATTCATATTTTTTTAGGAACTAAAAATAAAAATTGGCGGTTGCTGGCCGCCTTTTTTTTTTTTTTTTGGAAATATATATAGTCTATGTCACTCCCACAACTGAGATGAATCTAAAGACATTATAAAGTCAAAACTCTTCAAGCCATTTAGGCTGTAGGCCGTGCCGAAAGAAATAGACATATATACATACTAACATACAGACTCGAAAAACAGAACCCTTCATCTGGGGCAGTCGGGCAAAAACTTAAACTTTGAACCGCTCTCCTGTAAAGTTGCTGATATTCAGATCTGACAACATTATTACTTATTTCATTGTTTAAATATAATATGTATATAAAGGGATATGCGAAATGGTCAACCATGTTGGCCAATCTAACAACAAAAATCACCCTGAAATTATGTCGCTCTCCTACTCAGTGAAGGGAACTCCGAAATATTCAGGAATGAGTTAGAATACCGTTTTGGAGTTAGATTACCGTTATCACCTCAGACGAGTTTGAGTTGAGGAATGAGAGGATTCGGGGAAACCCGTAAGGTTCAAGGTTCTACATTAAGCCCTTATTTGTGGAATACAGCTTTTGATGTTGCGGATGCTTCTTAATCGGTGACGCAAATGACGCGCTTCTTCAAATATAATCTAATACTAGACCAGGGGGTCTATGAGTTCTGATAGTTTACGAGCTTGATCAAACCGTCAGTTTTTTCCCGTATATGTTACTAGCTTTTAATAGCTACCGCTAGGGGCGCTGGTGTGAAATGTATGGAGATAATAATATTAAAAAAAAATTGAACCGACTTCAATAACACTAAAAAGTATCATCATCATCAGCCGGAAGACGTCCACTGCTGAACATAGGCCTCCCCCTTAGAACGCCACAATGAACGACAATTGGCTATTTGCATCCACCGGTTACCTGCGACGCGCACAATGTCGTCTGTCCACCTAGTGGGAGGCCTGCCAACGCTGCGTCTTCCGGTTCGTGGTCGCCACTCGAGAACCTTTCTTCCCCAACGGTTATCGGTTCTTCGAGCGATGTGGCCTGCCCATTGCCACTTCAACTTGCAGATTCTGAGAGCTATGTCGGTGACCTTAGTTCTTCGGCGAATCTCCACATTTCGGATTCTGTCGCGCAAAGAAACTCCGAGCATAGCTCTCTCCATGGCTCGTTGTGTGACTCTGAACTTTTCTAAAAGGCCAGCCGTTAGAGACCACGTCTCGGTACCATATGTCATCACTGGCAACACACACTGGTTAAAAACCTTCGTCTTCAGGCACTGCGGTATTTTGGACGAGAAGATATCGCGTAGTTTCCCGAACGCTGCCCATCCGAGTTGGATTCTTCGGGCGACCTCTTTGTCAAAGTTGGACCGACCTAACTGCTAAAAAGTATAAAATAATTTAAATATTAAAGAAGTTGGTGTTAGCGTACCTGCTGTGTATATTTGGCACCAACTTCAATAATATTTAAATTATTTTATACTTTTTAGTGTTATTGAAGTCGGTTCAATTTTTTTTTAAATATTTTATTTTATACTTTTTAGTGATATTTTTATACATAAAGATTGAACCATCGAAGACGGTAAAATGATCTAGGTAGGTTATGACATCATTATGATTTCACATTATCGTCTACATACTTTTACATAATTCATGTTTCTTCCGAAACTCAGAAACAATTTATCCGATCATCATGAAATTTGCATGGAATCATCATAGTAGTTTACTCTCTCGAATAAAAAAAGAATCATCGAAATCGGGTCATATTTGTCAGAGAAATGTAAAGGAGAACATCAGTTTTATGGTTTTTACCAGATAAATTCCTCCATATCATTCATGGTCCCCAGGAAGTTCTTATCTGGTTGTGATAAAATTCATACAGGTTCATCACAGTGGTTTCTTCTTTCGAATAAAAAAATAATCATTGAAATTGGTAAATATTTGCCAGAGATGACCATTTATGTCCTTAAAAAGCGACATAAAGTCATCTATATAGGCTTTCCTGCGCAGTCAACATTCTTGTTTTTTCAGGAACTACTTATTACAAGTAAGCAATATTTTTTTTATGGGACCCAATTAACGGATTATAGAATGGATGGAAGAAAGATTTTTTCAAATCGGTTCATAATTGCCAGAGTTATGCGCGAACATACATAGAAAAAAAAATATACAGACGAATTGAGAACCTCCTACTTTTTTGAAGTCGGTTAAAAATGGACCGTTTGATGCTCATAAACTATCAAAACTCGTACGTACTAGACGGACTAGACCCTCCGGTCTTAAAAATAACTCTGCGGAGACATGCTTGTACTTCCGAGTGGGTTCAACGGAACCGACCTAGCTCTGCATCTCGCAAAATATATCAGCTTTTACTTACTTACTTTTTAGGAAACTTGGTAGGACCACCGCGGATTTAATTAGACAACATGACAGTCAAAAGGGAAGATTTAATGTGCTTCCTTCTATCCCATCCTTCCATGAATCATATCAACTTCGACTGGGGGACTTTCGTTCAATACATTAAAGGTTATACGGCGCCGTATGGGCTGACAAGGCCACAATAGGAGCGGCACGATGTAAATTGCTACAAAGTCAATGTCTGACGACACTGGCGTTGCAATTCTTGTGTCTAGATCAGTCAGTACTGATGCATTACCGGTTTACCGGTTCTGGCGGATGTAATTCCGGTCAACCAAGAAGTACAAAGTGATGCGGTTATATACTACAGAATGAAACATAAACGCGAAATTCAAACCAATTCGTGAACGTACTAAAGAAAATCTTGCAATTAACTCTCAATCGCTTGTTTATGAAGATCTCTTAACAGTATGGCAATGGGCTGCGTCCTCAAAGAGCCGCTACCTTTATTTTATTCCCCTTGTGTTCATGAGGTGAGCGGCTTGATAGAACATGGATTCATTCATGGTAGACCACTACGTTTCGCATTTTATGACCAGACATAGCAATTTCAAAAGCAAAACAAGTATCATTTTAATCCCCCAACGAAACGAGGGGTGTTACAAGTTTGACGCCTAGGTCTGTCTGTCTGTTATGTGTATTTCTGATCGAGACTATATTCTTAACAATGTTTTATGAAGATCGGTCCAGCCGTTTAAAGATCATCAGCTATTTTCAAAATCAATGTAGGGACATTAGGTATATAACAAGAAGCTTACCTATATTAATTAAGCTTCTTGGTATAAGTATAATAGACATTTCTAAGCCCCAACCAAAAACGAGGGGTGTTATAAGTTTGACGCCTATGTTGGGGTGTCTATAATCTGTCTGTCTGTATATCTGTATAGCCTGTGGCATCGTAGCGCTCTAACAGTGGATTTTATTTGAAGGCTGGTTGGTTTGGTTGGTTAATCGAGATGGTTCATAACTATGTTTCATGGAAATGGAAATCGGTGAAGCCGTTGAAGACAATCAGCTCTTTTCCAAGTCCTGGTATATTACGTACACAATGGGGACATTTTTCATTACTTTCATTAGTCCGAAAGATCTGAGTAAATCCAATGATACAAAAGGCAACCTTTACCAGGGTCTGATGATGATCAGCAAGAAGGTGGTCACAGGATGTCGGCATCAAGTAAACCTACTGAATTTGTAGTCGTTCGATAGGTCTTGACGAGTAGATGGTAGAAAGATGGTGACCATGGTCTGCTGATGAAGCAGCAAGATAGGCACAGGATCTGTGCACCAATAAACGTAGAAACACCAAAATTAGACTCATTAGATAGATCTCGATGAGCAGTTATTCGAAAGATGGTGACCATAGTCTGATGATTGAGCAGCAAGGGGGTTACAGGAACTTTGCACCAATAAACGTAGACCCACCGAATTTGGACTCGTTGAAAAGCTCTCGACGAGTAGTTGGTAGAAAGATGATGATCAGGGTCTGATAATGGAGCATGAAGGTAGACTCATGATCTAGGCACCAATATATTTACGTAGACCTATCGAATTCCAACTCATTGGATAGTCTCAATGAGTGCTTAGTAGTAATATTGTGATTAGGGTTTGATTATGGAACAGGAAGGTGGTCACTGCTTCTTCTGGAAAACTAAATGTGGAGTCCTTGGATAGTTTCGATGAGTAGTTGGTAGACAAATAGTGATAGTGATAACACTGCAGGAAAGTAATTTTAAAAGTTCATTCTCCGAAGGCGGGGTTTTTTTAATTTTGCATAATTTGCTAATTAGGTACTTCCATTAGCTTTATTACTGATGATGATAATGATTTTTGTTCATATGCGAATTAAAGAGCGCATTTACCTTAAGACGTACGTCTCCTATTGTGCATCTATTTTAAGTAAGTACATTATTAAGCATATCACGAAAGGATGTAATTACATAATATAACGAATATGTGAACTACACTCTCACTATCACTTGCCAAAACGTACTGAACTTTGATACATCGAAGCGATCTTGTATTTCTGGTACAAATTAGAATACAAATTTTGAGATAGTTAACAAATGAGTTACTACATGTACTAGTACTTACATGTAGTTTGCATTGATGCACTGAATAAGGCCCTCACGGATCAGACACATGTTTTTAACAATCTTGCTGGTTGTACGTTTATTGTTGCACAGATCCTATGATCACCATCCTGCTCCATCATCAGACCCTGATCTCCATTTGTGTTTCATATTGTATTTCGCCACCGCATAACTCTTTCAGCGAACGGACAGGGTTTCATTTACAATCAGTATACATAATATTATAATATTACTATCCCTACATCTATTTGGGAAAGACCTGATGGTCTTTTAACGGCTGAGCCGAATTCATGACACACAGCTAATACCTACATATATGTAACCATCTAAATTTATCTATCAAAAAAACGCATTCAAATCCATCCAATCGTTGGAGCGCTACAATGCCCCAGACAGACATACATCTAGAATGCCAGACAGACACACAGACGGACGGACATAGGATACAAACTTATAACACACCTCGTTTTAAGTCGGAGGTTAAAAAGGCGATAGTCGGAATTAATAAACAGAGATGAACATTTGGCATAGACTAAATAAAAATAAATCAAGATTAAGTTTTTACGTTTTAAACTAAATGGAGATCCTGCGCAAACGTCATTGGCGGCGACATTAACCCGTATGCTGACTGGTATGCGCACACGATTTGAAAGGCCTTGTCTGCATGGAAGCGGCGTGCAAGCATTCGCTCAGTGTAGTGCCAACAACGAAAGGTAAATCTTGTGCTGGCACGGCTAGCCTACTCGCGGTCGCACCGGTTAACTAACATAAAGTAGATTCGAACAATTACATGTGACATCACATCGACCCATGTAAGTATATTTTGAGTGTAGGTACACCGCGAGTCTTATTATTGAGGTACCGTGAGTTTATTTTTGTGATATGTTGCTTAGCGATCCTGCTTGATTGTGTTGTGAAAACTGTAGATATCTGTCGAAACTTAGCATGAGCTTATTTAATAATAAGACTTAATTTTAAAATCACATAACCTGACTGACAATGATGTGGACTCCTTTATGTTCATGAAAAATATTAATAAGTAGGTAAGTAGGTACATGTAAACATGTGCATATATTCAATTCTTTTCGAAAAAAACCTTGTATAATATTGACGATTTTAATACAAATGCGACGAATAAAGAAACTCTAGAACCTCTGAGTGACCGGACAGCAATCATACTCGATTATTCTTCGAATTTTATATTCTATGTTATTTTAAAACTATGACCAGTGATGACTAATCATAACTATTATTATTTTAAATCAAAAAAGAAGAAAGAAAGAACGAATTAGAACAATAGTGCGAAAATAGTAATAATGAAACCAATATAATATCTAACCTACCTCTATTCAATAATTGTTTTAAAGTAAGTATACAAAATAATGTATACTTTATTATCATCTATACGGGGTGTAAGGGACATCGTACCGAAAACCGATACCAGGGATACAGTACATGATTCTGAACACTCTAGTGTTGAAATTTTTCATCGGCTTTTTCATGAATTTCCAAAAATAAACCACTTTTTTGTAAATAAAATTAGTATAATATCTTTATTGGTATAGGTAATAAAAAAGCATAATTTTAATTTAAAAACAATAAATTACTTATTTTTGGAAAGCTTATTTACTTAATTATTTATTCTTTATGCACTAAAACAGTACATAGGCAATTAATTAATAGGCAATTAATTATTATTATTTTAGAAAATTAGCAATGTAATTTGAGAAATAAATATTATTCCGTATACTTATATTCATTACAGGCTCGAAAATTAATAAGTCGGTCATTTGTCATTTTCCATATAAATGGTTTCTGTAATGTTGTAACGGACATTATTTGACATCTTATAAATTTTTTTCGGTACGATGTCCCTTACTACCTTTTTATTTATAGTATAACAAAGTCGCTCCAGCTGCTGTTTGTACGCTTCGATCTTCGGATTTTAATGCAGGTTTCAGCAATAGATAGAGATACCCGTGCAAAGCCGAGGCGGGTCGCTAGTCTATTCTATACATATTATAAAAGTAGCTGACCCGCGTAGCTCCACCCGCGCTTTTATTACATTTTGCTCCCCTTTTCTCCCTCCTCCCTAGATTTATCTCTCTCCATATCTCTCTCTTATATGCTCTTTCTCTCCTCTCTCTTTCCCCTCCCGCTTCGGTTTCCGTCACACTCCCCCTCTTCCTCTCCCTGTCGTCCCCTCTCTGAACCCTCTCCCCCTCTCTCTTCTAAGAACTTGCTCCTTCTCACTCCCCCCTTACTCCACCTAACTCCCCCGATCCCTCACCCCGTCAACCCTCCTCGAATCCCCTCTCCCTCTTTCTCCTCTCTTGCACCCTCCTCTCGTTCTATATATCCTCGTCAATCATGGTATCAGCGGCATTAAATATACTTTATGACCTATTCTCAGAGCTCCCCGATATGCACACAAAATTTCATACAAATCGGTTCACTCATCTATTTAATGACCTTACCTTATGTTGCTTAACCTTATCTCAGACCTACCCGATATGCACACTTTCATACAAATCGGTTCACCCATCTATTTAATGACCTTACCTAACGTTGCTTAACCTTAACCTACCGGGATAAAAGTATCCTATGTCCGTTTCCTGGTTCTAAGCTACCTCCCCACCAATTTTCAGCCGAATCGGTTAGGCCGTTCTTGAGTTATAAATAGTGTAACTAACACGACTTTCTTATATTTAGCTTGATTAAAGTTCTATAGTGATTGGATGTTCAATTTCACCTATAGATGGCGCTGTTCATAATGTAAATCACGCTAACATCGTAAATTACTGTCTAATGATATTCGATAATAAAAGTTCTTAGTATTTCGCATCTTTTATTGTTGCGACTGTGATACAATACCTATACACTACTTACCTGGACTTGGGGAGTTTCATTAAAATTTCATGAACGACAGATTTTACAGATTTTAACTTTTCAAAGATATAATGTCATATTGCTATCAGCAAAGTACTTCGAACAATACAGAAATCTAATAAAAATTTCCTGGGTGTACCGGACCGGCTTACCCCTTACAAAAATTGACCCTTCGCCACTGCCATATCTTATGCAAACTAAATGTCTGCTCAGTCCCTATTGTATATAGCGTAATAATAAATATCTTAATGATTAACTGATCAGTCTATAATTACCCTATTCACATACAAAGGAAATTACGTGGTAATATGTGCAAGTAATGTTTCACTGCTTAGCCCCTATGAAACATAGCGTGATGTTTTATATACCAATTTATACCTAGACTTCTACACAACACATCAGTGAAAGTCCTATCAAAATCCATCCACGGGTTTTCAAATGATACCTGGACAAACAGAACGACAGACAGACAGACAGACAATAATTAAAAAAAAAATTGTTTTGGCCTCTATGTCGATAGTATAGTATCCCCACATAGAAATTTTGGAAAAATATTCAATGTACAGAAAAAGTGCTCTTTGAGTTTTATTATAGTATAGACAAAGTCGCTCCCGCTGTCTGTCTGTCCCTATGTATGCTTAGATCTTTAAAACTACGCAACGGATTTTGATGCGGTTTTTCTTAATAGATAGAGTGATTCGAGAGGAAGGTTTTTATGTATAATACATGCATAATATAGTAGAGAAACTATGATAATTTTAGATGTTTCTAATGTGATGTCGTAAATAAACACATTTTTTTGCGCTTACATTGCGAACACTGGCTGAACCCTACTAGATAGATCAAAATAATGTACTACAGTATTGTACACCTTAACAAGGTCTACAAAAAAGTCCGCAATGGTAAATGTTTATCTCTTAGGGATAGATAACCCACAATAACCATTTTTTATCCTTTACTTTTTATGAGAAATAATTAACTATATTATTACATTGTTGTTAGCGTGAATTTGTCCCTTCTTCAATATAACGTAAACTTCAATAATATTTACACCACTGACAAAAAAGCTGTGAACGGTTAAGCAACATAAGGCAAGTTCATTAAATAGATGGGTAAACTGATTTGTATGAAATTTTGTGTGCATATCGGGTAGGTCTGAGAATAAAGGTCGTATTGTATATTTCATGCCGCTAGGTTAAGCAACGTTAGGCAAGGTCATTACATAGATGGGTGACGGTGGCGACTCCGAGGAGGACGGTGATGAGGTTGCGAGCCCCGTCCCCGTGATCAGGCTGCCAGGTTTCCGGGGACAATAATGCGCACTGAGGGGTATTTGGTGCAGATCCACTGGAGGGCCCAGGTCCTCCCTCTTATGTGGCGATGCGATAGCTGCAGGGGTTTAAGTGGGTAAGAATCCCAGATACCATGATTGACGAGGATATATAGAACGAGAGGAGGGTGCAAGAGAGGACAGAGAGGGAGAGGGGTTTCGAGGAGAGGGTGATGTGGTGAGGGATAGGGGGATTAAGGTGGAGCAATGGTGGTGGCAGTAAGGGGGAGCAAGAGGGGAGAAGAGAGAGAGGGGAGAACTGAACCCCTTCAGAGAGGGGACAACGGGGAGAGGAAGAGGGGGGAGCGTGACGGGGACTGAAGCGGGGGGGGGGGGGGAGAGAGAGAGAGTGAGAGCTTAGAATTAGATTTTTCTTCTAAGAGAGAGAGATATGCAGAGAGAAATAAATCAAGGGAGGAGGAAGAAGGGGAGCTTCGCCAATGCTTTTTGTTGTTGTGTTTATTATTGTCAGGAGATTTAGATATTATTACAGAAAAAAAAATTGCAAAGATAATTATGCAGACGGAGCTTTTTTGTATACTACCAAGGTTGCAAACCAACGTGCGGCTCGCCTGATGGAAAGCAGTCACCGCAGCCTATAGATTTTAGACTCTAGGCTGCGGTGACTGCTTGCTGCTGCGTGGTGTTAGCATTACCAGAAGAATCACTAGCGCGTTGCATTTTAAGTCTTTGTGTCCGGTAATTTCACCAGATACATTGCCCTTTACGCTGGAACACAGCAATGCTTACACACTGCTACTTGGCGGCAGAATGTCTGACACTGTAGTGGTACCACCTAGTAAACTACCTAGTAAATTAAAACTAGTAGTTGTAGTCCAGTGGTCTAGTAGTGGTTAGACAACCTGGCCGCGTCGCAATAGGTCATGCGTTCGACTCTCGCCCAGGATAAATATTTACGTGCATGAACATGTATGTTTGTCTTGTATGCATGTCATTTATCTATATTTATTTATTATTATTATACAAAAAAGTATGCATTTTATTATATTGGTTTGTAGGTACAGGGTACTTACATACAGGCTCTGCCTTATTTGGGTACAGATGGCCGTACCAGCCGTACTTGGAAGGTACATTGATATTAGAAGTAAAAACCTTATAGTATCGTTGGGAGTGCTGAAATATTAAACTATCCAGACGAGTAAAGCCGAAGGCAACAGCTAGTTATATTTTTAGATTAAAAATCAATCTACCACCGTCTACATTTTATCGTCCGTGTATTTATAATAAAAACATAGAACTGGTTTACTAAAGGTTAGACAAATTTTATAAAGACTTTTATAAGAAAAGAAATCCATGCGAGTGGTTTTTTTATAAGTAAGTAGGTACTTACTTTAAAAAATATTACCAACATTCAAGATGACATTCATCATATTAAGTACGAGTAGGTATAAGTAGGTGCAAGTAATATCAATTACCTTCTGGGGTACAATACAATACATTATTATTATCATTATAAATTCTATAGTTGCCTACAGATGTAAAGGTTGGGTATTTTAAGTTTTACTCAAATATATTTAAAAACTACACCGCTCGACAACCGCTCAACGAATGCTTATGTAACAGCTAGATATTTTACTATCGCCAGTTATTACATGAATGCTTTGAATGACACACAAACAAGATATGCATACCTACAGACGAATTGAGAAACTCTTTTTTGAGTAACTTGAATACATACGATGTTCTAAAATTGTATTTATTTTGTTACGAGTCTTCTTAAGTTTGAGTCGTAATTGAGGGCTGAGAGACATTCCAACTTTTTCTCCAGAGGCTAGATAGTTGGTCTCGTTTGTCACAAAATCGGATAATATTACTATCTAACCATACCTTGGTTCTCGAAAGGGTTTTCTTTGTTTATGTAAAGTACGGTTTGCGCTTGAAACACTAAGAGTGTCATTAAATGAATTAAAAATATATTTGTAAATCTGATTTGGATTATTCATTGTATTAGCTAAATTCCATTTTATTTTACTTAATTCATCGAAAGAAATATATAAGATAGTATATCGATGTATATACAATAAAGGTGGATTAACTAAAATCTGTTTTAGACAGGCTTTGCCTTATTTTTTTAACCATTTTTAAGGTCGACTAAAACATATCACAAATATTACGTATGCTGTTATAACCAGAAAGAATGCGATTCACAGCAGAGTGCTGCCCTAAATTAGTTCTACAAAGTGTATTAGTAAACGTCTGCCTATTTTTTATTGTGCTACCTTGTCCCCGACAAGGAGTGATATTGAATTATTGATATTTGAATCTTGCACAGTCAAACTGTCCATTTAACAGCTACAGGTAGGTATACAATATGTGCTGTATTCCAGCGTATATATATTACAGAATGAGAAATGAGGATGAAATAATTTGTACCAGAAATACAAGATCAGATTCGTTTATCAGGAACAAAGTAGGAAAAAATATGAGTAATTCAACAAATGAGTTATATACATGTGTTTTTATTGATACACTGAATAAGACCCTCACGGCTCGGACACATGTTTTTTTTACATTCTGTATAGATAGGTACCACTGAAAATATATTATAATAAATAAAAAATAATTTCTACAAAAAAGCACCGCCTTTAAAATTTACCTAATTAGAGTCTGAAATAATTTCTTTCAATTATTTGTTTTTACATCGACATAGTTGTGCGTGGACTACAACATATGTAAATAATCTAATTATCGAAGTCGGTGCTTAACCTTTGGCAAAGGACTATTGACTATAGGTACAAGGACTACCTAAACCGTTTTCCAGTTCGGCGCCGACTTAGATGATAAGATGTAGTTATTTACATAATATGTTGTAGTCGACGCACAACTATGTAGATGTAAAAACAAATAATCGTAAGAAATTATTTGACACTTTACTTAGTTACATTTTGAAGGCGTATCTTTTTTTGTGGAATTTATTTTTTTTTTCTATTTTTTTTTTATTTTTTTTTTTTAGCGTCTTCAGACAAACAGCTTCTGTATACGACGCATATCATATACTAGCTGACCCGCGCTTTTTTACGTTAGCACCCTTTTTTCTTTTTGACCACCCCTGGATATTAACAACAAAACGAACAAAACAAAATTAAATCGGTCAAGTCGTTTCTGAGTTTTAGCGAGAATAACGAACAGCTATTTACTATCGGTATTATTATGCATATAATCGGTTCATAATTGCCAGAGATATGCGCGATCTTACAAAAAAAAATTAAGTCGAATTGAGAACCTCCTCCTTTATTGAAGTCAGTTAAAACTGAAAATATACAGTTTTGGCTTCAGTTAGTTACAGAAAACCGTCCAAAAATAATTTTCAAAATTATCTTCTATGTACAAAATTGGACGTGTTACAGTTTTTAACCGACTTCAAAAAGGAGGACCTCCTCCTTTTTGAAGTCGGTTAATGACTATAAAAATAAATAAATAAATAAAAATATATACAGACGAATTGAGAACCTTCTCAATTCGTCTATTTTATGTATGTTCGCGCATAACTCTGGCAATTATGAACCTATTTGAAAAAATCTTTCTTCCATCCATTCTTCAATCCGTTGATTGGGTCCCATAAAAAAATTATAGCTTACGAATTAGTAGTTCCTGAAAAAACAAGAATGGCGACTGCGCAGGAAAGCTTAAAAGATGACATTATGTCGCTTTTGAAGGACAAAAATGGTCATAACTCTGGCAAATATATACCGATTTTGATGATCCTTTTTTTATTCGAAAGAAGAAACCACTGTAATGAATCTGTATGAATTGTATCACAACCGGGTAAGAACTTCCTGGAGGACCATGAACGATGTGGATGAATTTATCTGGTAAAAACCTAAAACTGACGTTCTCCATTACATTACTATTTAAGTACGTATTTACAAAAAAAAAAAAATGTATGTAAGTATTAGTATAAGTTGTCTGGTTTCCATAGTACAGGCTCTGCCTAGTTTGGGATCAGATGACCGTGTGTGGATTGTCCCAAGATATTATTATTATTATTTATTACTCTGACAAATATGAACCGATTTCGATCATTCTTTTTTTATTCGAGAGAGTAAACTACTCTGATGATTCCATGCAAATTTCATTACGACCGGATAAATTGTTTCTGAAGAAACATGAATTATATAAAACTATGTAGACAATAATGTGATCATAACCTACCTAGATCATTTTACCATCGTCGATGGTTCAATCTTTATGAATGAAAAAATATCACTAAAAAGAATAAATAAAATATAAAAAATAAAAAAAATTGAACCGACTTCAATAACATTGAAAATATACACACACAGCAGGTAAACTAACACCAACTTCTATAATATTTAAATTATTTTATACTTTTCAGTGTTATTGAAGCCGGTTCACTTTTTTTAAAATATTCTATTTATTATATGTAGATACCTAAGTACGTAATATTTTTTTTTAACTTTTATGGCGAGTTTATATTACTATCGGAATATCGGAGAACCACAAATAATCCTCGCAGTAAACCCGTGAGTAATATAATATGAAATTACATCTTATAGTTCTGATAACTGGTTTACAAAGTTTATTTAATTAACGTTCTTACAAAAGTTATCCATATAATGTTCATAGAAAAAGATGTACCAGCCATCATGCGTCCATTACATCACGACTGCATTTAGGTGCACTTGTTCCATAGCCAGTGACTGATCGAATTTTCTCTTGAAATTTTGCAGTCATACCCTTTAACGTCGTCTTTCGTTTCGCTTCAGTTTCAAGCTGTTGCGAAAACATAAATTATTATTAACTGAACCAATTTTTTAGAACAAAACACTTTTTACAAATATACTTCATTTTAAGCTAAGTTTTCACCGCACTAAATACATAAGTTTCTACACTTTGTCTAATCCAGTCGATTTCTGAAATTTAGGACGTGTGCCGTTACAACTAGCGAATCATCGCTAGTTGTGTTCGAACGTTTAGCAACATCTTAATTATTAACTTCACAATCTCTCTGAGGACCTGTTTAAATAATTACCAATCATCGGTTCATTAAGACTAGGCCCGGATCTTTGGTCAAACCGGGGCAACGGTCCCGGGCGGCAGTTTCAGGGGGCGCCAAAATCATAATGTAATATGCATCGATATATTGTCTAAATAATATATCGATGGTAATATGAATAAAAATAAAAAACTCGCTCAACAAAGCGCCTAGGTGAGCCAACCAGGCTTCCGTATGAAGCATGGTTGGCTCACCTTCGACTTGTAAGGAAAAGGCGCCACACAGGCCCACACCCTAAGTGAACTTGTGATGCCGATTTGAGATTTGAGTTTATTTTAGTAATTTTTGAAGGGAAGGGCAACACTATCAAATTTCTGCCCCGGTTCGAAAAAATCGTAGATCCGGGGCTGGTTAAGACAAGCAATGTTAGTTAATGTACAAGTGACAACGGTTAAAGAAAATGCAAGAGTAAAACTTGATTATATTTAATTCGGTTATTGTTTTTATGACTGTTACTTGAGGTCGGTATGAGGTGGTTGTCAGCACCTCATTGTGTTATCTTGAGTTTGTTCAGGTGCCGGTTTTAAATCGTTACGTATTTGCACTATCATAGATGGGTACTACACTCAGGTAAAATATGTATAAGAACAATAATAAAGGCTCCAACAAATATAGAGTCAAGAATAGAGACTTATACTCGAGTTGTAGTATTTGAAGTTCCGTATTCTATATGTATGCAATTCCTATGCAATTAAAATATTTTATATTTGGTATTAATCGTTATAGAAAACGATTTCCTCAATCGTAATCCTTTTGCAAGCGACAATTAACATTTAAGTCACTGGCATGCGGGAATGACCTTTTGAAATTAATAATTTGGTATTCCATTCCTATCGGGGATACAGGTGAATTTTCATTATGGGCTTATGGCCAAATCCACAACTATAAGGAAAAGCGAAAAATATAGTTTACGCAATCACACAACATAGGTAACATCACGCCTGTATACTCGAAAGGGTTACGCAGTGTATTCGGTATATATGGGTACACCCACATTTTACTACCACAGTTAGTAGTAGTTGCATATCGTTTGCAACTAGAAGCTAGTTAGTTAGCACATATTCAAGCTTGATTTTCAATTTGTGTGAAAATATGACTAAAATTGTAAAATAATATTTAAAAAAAATTAAACTGACTTCAACACCAAAAAGTAAAAATTGGTGTCAGCGTACCTACTGTGTATGTATAAGAAACCTACTTAAGTTTTAATAAGTAGAAAAAAAAATTTGGAATCTGAGTTGCCGAAAAATTAAATGGCTTACGTAGTCTAAACCCCCCGGCCAGTGGGCCGAAATTCGGCTTTCATAGACATTTTCGTTTAATTTTTTAAGTGTCACTTTTTTTGCTTGGATATGCTTTGGAAGACTAATAATATACTTAAAAATACAAAATCAACTGAATGTGACTGCAAACGACTCCTATAGAAATTATTTTAGAAAAAAATGTATGGAGTTGTCATTAAAATCGGCGATAACTCAGCTGTCCCATAATTGCGCATTATTTCCTCTTAGGTTATTTTTCTATGATTTATTTAAAATTTTCTGACATACTTTTTGACGCGCGCAGTGGTGCGCTTTATTTTTAAAAAATCGGTGAATTTTTAATTTTTTTTTTTTTTAAATGTAGTGTTTTTATGTACAACAGAATATAATGCTATATCCCATAGCTAAACAAGCCAAATAATAATTCACAAATTAGAGACTAAAATTCTAACTCAGCTGTCCCATAATTGCGCATTATTTCCTCTTAGGTTATTTTTCTATGACTTATTTCTGATATACTTACTTGAGTATGTAATGAATATGGATTAACTAATTAATACCTGGCTACTTATTTCACCTTAAACATAAACTATAAATAAATTTAATGGAAATATACTCATATTCTCAGGCTAATTAGGTAATATTTCTGCGCAATTAATGAAATAATTATTTAATGGGTTCCTGCATTGTATTAATAATCTTTTCTAAGATAATATTTTTAAATATTTATATATTTAAGTAGGTTAAGCCTTAACGACCTATTTATTAACTAATGGCAAGAAAAAATTGAGGATCGCTAGTTAGTTAATTAATTACACATTACTCCTTCACCGTATATAAAAAAAGCTCAAGTAAAATATTGAACTAGTTTGCTTTACGCATTGAAGGAACAACAATCATTACTATTTTAAAATGGAAAGTATCGTAACTAACCTAGACTTGTTTGTTATTTTACAAAGTTCAGAGAAAACGAGTGATTACAAATTTTTATTTGAAACTGTGTTATCTAGAATCAGTTTCAATTTAAATGAAGAAGATAAAATGACTTTACGAGAATTTTGTGGAAGATTTGCAAACGCAGTAGCAAGGCGTTTGAAATCCTGTCACAAGAAAATAGAGTCTTTTAAACGGGATCATGGCAGTTGGCTTACAGCTGATGTTGACTGGCCTAGCTGTATTAAAGAAAACGTTAGAGAACCTCATGCGTCATCGGCGGAAGTGCAAGAAAGTGCTAGTTCCTCTACAGTCGCGTCATCGATGGAAGTGCAAGAAAGTGTTAGTACCTCTTCATCGACAGTTGGGACTATGACCAAAAGAAAATACGTTTCTCGAGTACTTTTTAATGACTTGGGATCTAAACAGAAGAAAAGACGGAGTTCTGAACATGTGCATAGCGAAACAAGTGAACTTATACATACAGCTATATCAAAAATGAAAGGAACTGGCCAAGAAAATCTTGCTTTTGTGATACAACATCTACTTAAGCACCCAGAAGCTGTCGATAAAGTTCAAAATATCATTAAAAAACCATCCAACACACTGAGCACGACATTTACACCTGAGAAGGCACTTGGTTTACTACTGTCTCTTCGCCTATCAAAGTGGCAATATATAACATTGAGAGAGTCAGTTATGCGAGAGGGTTTCAGGAATATGTATCCATCCTATTACCGCGTACGAAAAGAAAAACTTGAGTGCTATCCTGCTGAATCAAAAAATGTTATTAAAATTACAGATGTTTCTGCTAGAATTACTCTGCAAGCTCTTTAAGACTTAACATCGAAAAGAATTTTGAAAACTCTACCTGAAAGTGTACAAAACAAACAACTGGAGTTAATCAGCAAATGGGGTTTCGATGGTGCATCAAGCCAGAATCGATATAAACAGAAAATGGACACTGCACCCGATGCTGATGACTCCAGTATATTCATGACGTCATTGGCACCATTGAAGATGACCTGTGAAGGGAAGTGACAGTGTGGGAGAATCCGAAACCTTGTTCGGTAGCATTTTGCCGTCCCGTGCAGTTTACTTTTGGTAAAGAAAGCGAAGAAGTAGTGAAGGAAGAAGAAAGAAGAATAAAAAACGAAATTGAAGCCCTCATACCATCTGTGTGCAATAGTAATACAATTGATCACAAGCTTATGCTGACTATGGTTGACGGTAAAACATGTACATACCTTTCCGAAGCGAAATCCTCAGCAATATGCTATCTGTGTTTAACAAAACCATCTCAGATGAACAATTTGGCAGAAGTTAAAGTAAAGCCAATATCGCAGAATATGATGAGACTTGGACTTTCTTCACTCCACGCGCGCATAAATATGATGGAATGTCTTTTGCATATCGCATATAGATTGGACTTCAAGACATGGGCTGCTAGAGCAGCACCTCTACAAAGAAGTAATGAAGCGAAGGCAGGAGGCGATTCAAGCCCGATTTAAGGATGAACTTGGTCTGCTGATTGATGTTGTGAAACAAGGCCACGGAACCACAAACGATGGCAACACAGCCAGAAGATTTTTTGAATACCCGGAAAAAACTTCTGCAATAATTGGACTGGATGAAGAGTTAATCCGCAGATTTGCTATAATTTTACAGGCCATAACATCAGGAGAACATATAAATGTAGAAAAGTTCAAGGAATATACATCACAGACTGCTGAGAGGTTTGTGGCATTATATGGCTGGTATAATATGCCTGTCACTGTGCACAAAATATTAATTCATGGAGCAGAAATAATTGCTCATAATGCAATCGTGCCGATCGGCAGTTTATCTGAAGAAGCATCGGAAGCTCGTAATAAAGATTTTAGAAGGTTCAGAGAACACCATTCTCGTAAAAGGAGCAGAGAATGTTCGAACGATATTATAGACAACAAATTTATAAAAAAAATAGTTTAAATAAAGTTTTTCCTACTAGAATTTTAGTCTCTAATTTGTGAATTATTGGCCTGTTTAGCTATAGGATATAGCATTATATTCTGTTGTACATAAAAACACTAAATTTAAAAAAAAAAAAAATTTTAACATTCACTGCTTTTTTAAAAATAAAGCGCACCACTGCGCGCGTCAAAGGGTATGTCAGAAAATTTTAAATAAATCATAGAAAAATAACCTAAGAGGAAATAATGCGCAATTATGGGACAGCTGAGTTATCGCCGATTTTAATGACAACTCCATACATTTTTTTCTAAAATAATTTCTATAGGAGTCGTTTGCAGTCACATTCAGTTGATTTTGTATTTTTAAGTATATTATTAGCCTTCCAAAGCATATCCAAGCAAAAAAAGTGACACTTAAAAAATTAAACGAAAATGTCTATGAAAGCCGAATTTCGGCCCACTGTGCGGCGCGGCGGTGGGCTCAAAGACAATGCGACAGCCGCGGCGGTTTAGTGGGTAAGAATCCCTTATACCCCGGTTGACCCCCCACATGATCCCAGGGAACTATTTAACCTCTTTTCGGGGTGTGGGCCTTAGGACGTCCATTGAGAGGAGGACGGCGTGCCTGGTCCCCGGGGGGCTACAATGCGCCCCCCAGGGGCGGTCTCAAAGACAAGGCACTGAGGGGTTCCAGGCAGATACCACAAGCAAGCCCGTGTATCTCCTCTCTTTATTATTATTATATATATTTTTTTTGGGGAATGATAGACGTTGTTGGCCGCAGATGGCCATTACAGCTTCACCGGACAATAGGAGGCGAGCGCTTAAAGCACTCTAGTCTTAACGGCAGAAGTAGCGACGAGCTCAAGGGCACCTCAGGGAGGCACGGCCGCGGCTTGGGCTGTCGCTTAAGAGAGGGCTGGGTTTACGGTGGTAACCGGTGGGTTCACAACGCGCCCCCTCTGAGAAGAACCTATCTCCTCTCATATTCAGCCGCGGTTGTTTTATAAAATTCCAAATACCCCGGTTGAGCCTCACCGCTCCCCACCTTCTGAAGGTTTCTCCCGCGAAATAAAGGTTACTCTACCTTTTAAAGGCTACCTCTTATGTGCTAATTGGACATCCGTGGGGGGTTTCTTGGGTAGTAATCACACATATCCCGGTTGACCCTCACAGGGTCAACCTCACAATACTAATGGCCCACCTCGGATGAATTAGGTACAATATTATTTAATACTAATGGCCCACCTCGGATGAATTGGTGCCCAACCTTTTAATAGTACTTGGCTGGTGGTGTGCGATAAAAGTACTAGGTTCCAGGTCCACAGAGTTATTATTCGAAGATGATGAACTGGAAGATATCTGGAAAAAGCCCATTAGGTATATCAATTACAAAGTGTTATAAAAGGAAAGAGATGAAGAATTTCTACAAGTACATTTTGCCAGTTAATCTCATATGTAAAAGTGGGACAGCTTATATTCAACTACCGGGTGCAGTTCTAACTACAATAGATAATTACCTGACTTAAATATACAGATTAACTTTCTTTTGTAATGCAGCATGTTGTTTTGCCCATCTTGGTACAAAAATATCGTAATTAGTTCACTTGAAAGTATCCACAACAAGCGCAATGGTCATGGTCATCCCGTACTGGGTCGTTCGTTGCTTGCCGGCGGCTACCCCGCGTGTGACCTCACTATAACTAAGCATACACACACGGATCTGCCCGACAGATCTGCCTGACAGGTATGCCTGACGGACAGAACTGCTGTTGTAAGGTTAGAACAGGCACAGATTTGCCTGCCTGATGCCTGCCCGCGGCCCGCGAAAACCAAAAAGCCACCGGATCTGGCACGGGGCAGGCAAATCCGAGTATCCAACTGTGCGTGTGTGTGTGTACCGATAGATGTACCCGCCAGATCATACACGTGTTTGGTCATAGAAATTGTGCCTATTTAGCGACAAATAAGTGTTTTGGACAAGTTTTACAGAACTTTATAATAATTCCTTACCATTTATATTTTATATGGAAGGTCAAAGATAAGCAATTGTATCTAAATTTAATAAAGAACTAAAGGAACCAGTACACAAAACATTGGCTGAAGATTTGCTTCTTCGTTTTTTTTTTCAATACAAATAAAACCGCCACATATTATTGCTAGCTTCTGCTTAGCCAGATACATTTTTACAGACAGCCGTATATGATGGAATCACGATCTAAACAGATGCCTGGAGACGTGTGTGGCAAAATCACGCAATGTCACGCATCCGATCTGTCTTGCCCGACGGGTAAATCTGTACCTACGTGTATGCTTAGCTAACTTATCATTATCGTGCATCTGTATATGGTGGATAGGATACAGTTCCCGAAAATTTGTGGTGGATAATTTAATAAATGCAATAAAATATTCGTTCTTACAATTATAGCAGCCGCTCTATAAGGAGCTGTTTCACCGATGGATTTCCTACTATTGGCGTTTTTTATATCGCTCATAATTATAATATAAATAGGTAATATTGTTAGATTTTTGTTGGAAAAACACGATTATTTATTTACTTGTGAAATATAGTTTGCTGTATCTCCATCCCTTTCCTTTATATAAAATACTTTAATTAATTATTACTGCTAGTAGGTGTATCATGCCTCTCCGAGGTCAAGACAATGTAGTCATAAAAACAAAGTGCAGTGAACTAAGAGTACATAAATAAGTTGTTATCTATACTTATAATAAAACTGTAACAGGTCCATTTCTGTACATTGAAGATATTTTGAAAATTATATTTGGAGGGCATTCTATAACCGATACTGAGGCCGAAAATGTATTTTTTTTAATTTTTGTCTGTCTGTCTGTCTGTCTGTCTGTCTGTCTGTCTGTCTGTCTGTATCTCGGCTGAGCATCACGCCGAAACTACTGGATGGATTGAAACGAAACTTGGCATGATTTGAGTTAATACTCCGAGGTAGGACATAGGATACTTTTTATCCCGTAATCTAGCACGGTTCTTTTGGGAGAGGGTCTTAAAGTCAAAATGGGTACTTGGTTATACGCTTGATCCGATTTTATAATTTTTTCTTTATAATATAATAAATATTAGTAAGGGAACACTAATAGAGAGTTGTTATCAAGGTTTTGTAATTGATCGGGTTAAGCAACGTTAGGTAAGTACATAAAATAGATGGGTGACCGTTTAACGCCATTTGAACTAAACAGGTCCGTGCTTCGGAGAGCAAGTAAAAAGTGGGTCCCAGTTTTTAACCGACTATAAAAAAGGAGGTTATGTATTCGATGCGGATGTCTGTTATTAAAAGTTTAGTTAACATAAAAATAGCGCAGGCGGAGCTGCGTGGGTCAGCTAGTTTACAATAAATGCGTGCAAATACACACATCAAAAGTGTCTAGGGATCAACATATATTTTTGCAATAACTTTTCTCCTGATTGATATTAATTAAAATTTTCTTTAAGGATTCATCAAATAAAGTGTTTTCGTTTGTCACAGTAACGATAAACCAAGTCACCTTTGCATTAATAAAGAAATTTGCCATTTTCCTAATAAAGGGATTTTTGACATTTGAACCACTAACACAAAAGTTCGAAATAAAGACTGAAATAACAGTTTTCTTTAAAATTTTATTGGGTAACTTAAACAATTAATAATCCGTGTTTCTACCGCGAACACTAACAACACAAGAACATCGGTTTGGCATACTCAAAATGAGTTCATCCAAATCACGCTGTGGAATGGCCGCCCATGTTCGTTGCAACAACAAAAAAAGGTCTTCTTGCGACTGGATACCCTCCATATTCGGCAGAGCTCTTCTCTGTAGCATATCCCATGCATGCTCAATCGGGTTCAAGTCTGGCGACTGAGCAGGCCAGGGCAGGACATTGATGTTAGCTGCGGCGAGAGTCTGTCTTACAACTCTTGCGGTGTGCGGTCGTGCATTATCATGCATTAACTGAAATAAGGGACCGATTTGCACTTGTAGAGGAACGATGACGTCTGATACAATCGTCTCAGCATAAATTTGAGCGTTGAGGTTGCCTCTGATCCAAATCAACTCAGTTCTTCCGCCGATCCAAATACCCGCCCATACCATGATGGTTCCACCACTATAAGGATGGACTTCCTGGCAGGATTTTAATCGCTGTTGGCGTCCAGGGGTTCTCCAGTGTCGTATACGTCTTGTATCCGGTCTCATCCCAAAACGAGACTCATCAGAAAAGCACACGAAACGCCATTGTTCTTCTGCCCAATTTCTGTGTTCAAGAGCCCATTGATATCGAATCCTACGATTGTGCATTGCTATAGGTGGTACCCGTAGCGGTCTTCGGGAATGAAGGTTCACTTCATGCAAGCGGTTTCTGACTGTTTGGTCGCTAATTAAGTTCCCTGAAGAGTGATGAAGCCTCACGGCTAACATCATGGCAGTTATTGTTGGAGCTCTTCGAGTTAAGATTTGAATATATCGATCTTGTCTCCGTGTGGTGCAGCGATACCGTCCTCCATGGCGCTCAGCCACGGTACCAGTGCTTCGGTAACGTGTCCAAAGTCGACTGATAACACTCTGACTTGTATTCAGAGCTAAAGCCACAGTACGTTGCCGGGAACCAGCTTCTATCATTCCCACGGCTCTGAGCATTTCTTCCCTGCTTAAATGACGTCGCCGCTCCATAATAACGTTGGTTTTAATCAGTAGTAGGGAAACAGTAGCACTAATAATGTCTTCAATGCGTTGTATGTTTTTATAGGGAAAATATTGACAGCTGATTTTCATCTTTTACTCGAATTTGATTCACAGTTCCTGATTCAAATTATGAAATGCACCAAAAAGGATCCATATAAATTTATAAAATCATAAATATATTACAAAGCCACATCTCAATCTCAAGAAATCCGCTTAAAAATGCTTGATCCCTAGACACTTTTGATGTGTGTATATTGTATGCACTGTACGGAGTTTCTTTTAAGTACGTTTGAAAGTATGGGGAAATCTGAAACCATACGAAATACAGGATAACTGCCTTAAAAACACTAAACCTGTTTAGTAGTTATGTTTTTATTATAAAAATAATAATCATAATAAAAAAAATATGCGGTCGTGGAGTCCCTCCGCGCGGAAGGAGTGTGTGTAGAAGTGTGTGTGTGTGTGTGTGTGTGTGTGTGTGTGTGTGTGTGTGTGTGTGTGTGTGTGTGTGTGAAGTGTTCATTCTCGTTCAGTCGATCGGTCGTTCGGTCGGTCCCTCACTCACTCTCGCCCAACTCGCCCCAACTCACCCCAACTCGCCCCAACTCACCCCAACTCACCCCAACTCACCCCAACTCGCCCCAACTCACCCCAACTCGCCCCAACTCACCCCAACTCGCCCCAACTCACCCCCAACTCACCCCAACTCGCCCCAACTCACCCCAACTCGCCCCAACTCGCCCCAACTCGCCCCAACTCACCCCAACTCGCCCCAACTCACCCCAACTCGCCCCAACTCATCCAACTCGCCCCAACTCGCCCCAACTCACCCCAACTCGCCCCAACTCACCCCAACTCGCCCCAACTCGCCCCAACTCACCCCAACTCACCCCAACTTGCCCCAACTCAACCCCAACTCACCCCAACTCACCCACTCCACTCACTCACCCACTCACCCACTCCACCCACTCACCCACTCCACCCACTCACCCACTCCACCCACTCACCCACTCACCCACTCACCCACTCACCCACTCACCCACTCACTCAGTGACGGCGTCACATGAGCGCTTTCATAACCTTAACAAATTTACGCCTATCGCCTATCGTTTAACACCTATCACTTAACGCCTATCGCCTATCACCTATCACTTAATGCTTAACGCGTTATGTGATAACATTTTTGGAAGTCGCATAAGAAGTTTCACTTCAAAAAAATAGTTTACATCCAGTGAGCTGTTATTACTATACAATTTAAATCATAGATATTGCAGTATGTAACACACATAATTTATCAACAACACATACAGAGAAAGTTTCTAAGTCTAAGTACGTAGACTTAGCGTGCGAAATTAAAAGACAATGGCAAATAGACACAGTAAAAACCATACCAATCATAATCTCGACAACCGGTGTTATTCCCAAGACTCTACACACTAGCCTTAATACACTTCAGATGCCTAAACACACTCTTATTCCTATCCAAAAAGCCGTTATAGTAAATATCTGTCGTCTCACACGAGAATTCCTCACATAATCATAAAATACTGATACACTTGACTAAGGTCCTTGTGCCAGCTATTTTCCCCCACAAAAAATAAAAAAGAAAGAAAGAAAAAATATAATAATAATAATACTCTGGGACAATCCACACAAGATCATCTGACCCAAACTAGGCAGATGGAAACCAGACAACAGATACTAATATTTAAATACTTTTTTATAAATGCATCTATACTTATAGGTAATAAAACTGTAACAGGTCCAATTATTTACATTGAAGATATTTTGAAAATTATATTTGGAAGGCATTCTATAACCGATACTGAGGCCGAATATGTAATTTTTTTAATTTTTGTCTGGATGTCTGTCTGTCTGTCTGTCTGTATCACGGCTGAGCATCACGCCAAAACTACTGAATGGATTCAAATGAAACTTGGCATGATTTGAGATGGGTAGGAGAGGTAGGAGGTAGGAGATAGGATAATTTTTATCCCGTAATCTAGCACGGTTCTTTTGGGAGAGGGGATTAAAGTCAAAATGGGTACTTGGTTATACGCTTGATCCGATTTTATCAATTTTTCTTTATAATTCCCATTTGTCGGGAAAAAAATTCCCATTTGTCGCCAGTGGTGACGAATGAAACATAAAATTCCCATTCGTCACCACTGGCGACAAATGGGAATTTTTTTCCCGTTTGTCACCAGTGGGAACGTTGCCAGTGGTGACGACTGGGAATAATCGATAAATATTAGTAAGGGAACACTCATAGAGAGTTATTATCAAGGTTTTGTAATCGATCGGTAAGGTTAGGCAACGTTAGGTAAGGTCATTAAATAGATGGGTGACCGTTTAACGCCATCTGAACTAAAGGGGTCCGTGCTTCGGAGAGCAAGTAAAAAGTGGGTCCCAGTTTTTACCCGACTATAAAAAAGGAGGTTATGTATTCGATGCGAATGTCTGTTATTAAAAGTTTAGTTAACGTAAAAATAGCGCAGGCGGAGCTGCGTGGGTCAGCTAGTTAATAATAAGAACATACCTACGAGCTTACACGTTAAATTGCATATACGTAGTTTCCATGTATTGTGTACCCTTTGAGATTTCCTCTATACTGGAATTTAAAAGACACACTGTATACCGGTATCAATGAAGTCCTTTTGACCTCCTCTACATCGCCGGGTGGTTGTCCTGGCGATTTGAACATTGCGTCTATGCATAGCCTGTTATCTTCGTTTACATTGAATATAAAGAAGGATTTAGCTAATGGCGGTAGGCAACGAAGCATGACGTGCCCTGCTGCCATTAGAACGCACAGGACAGCTCCTACTACCGCCATGACTGGCGCATACGTCAGATACTCCACAGGAAGACCACAATCTGACTTGCGCTCATCAAACCTGAAAGGAAACATTGTCTTTATTAATATAAATACAAACTTTCCTGCGCCATTATCAGACCCGGATAAAGTATCTGTCTACTAACTATCGTCGAGATTTAGGCATAGATTTAAAATTCGGTGGATCCTACATTTAATGGAGCTGAGTTCCTAGTACCACCGCTTGCTCCCATCATCAGACCGTGATCACCATTTTTCTAGCACTTACTCGTCGAGACGTACCCAACGAGTCCAAACTCGGTGGGTCTACGTTTATTGGTGCAGAGATCCCGTGACCCCATTCCAGCTCCATCGTCAAACGCTGATCACCATTTTTCTAGCAACTACTCGTTGAGACATATGTAACGAGCCTAAACTCGGTCGGTCTACGTTTTGGTGCAGAGATCCTTTGACCACCCTTCTGCTCCATCATCAGACCCTGATCACCATGACCCTGAGCCCGTGGGCCCGTGGCTCAGTGGGTCTACGTTTCATCATCATCATCATCAGCAGTCGAAAGGTGTCCCGTAGAACATTGGCCTCACCTTTAAAAGGGTGGGGTTGCCATAACCCCACGCTTGGCAGGCGGCTTGGGGATCGCAGTATAGGTGGTAGGTAATCCAATAGAAAGACGCTGCTGCCCGTCTTCTTGTTTTCATCCCTTAATCGCCCTTAATCGTCACCCGTGGGTGGGTAGGTTTTTTCGGGGCCGATTTTTATGAAACATGGTTAAGAATCATCTTATTTAAACTAGCTTTCAAATATAAAAAAACCGCATCCAAATCCACTGGCTGGAGCGCTACGATGCCACAGACATACTTACATACAGACAGACAGACATCCGGATATAGGCGTCAAACTTATAATTCCACTCGTATTTGGTCGGAAGTAAAAAATTTAAGTATAAAATAAGTCGTACCTACCTACTCTAAAAACATCTTATATTGTGCAATAATTAAATATCTATTATTGTCGTATATTATAATAATAAAGTATTTGGACATCATAAACTTTTCAATTAAGTATTGCACAATATTAAAATTATTGATAGGTATTATAAGATATAAAACTATCTTGTTTGTTTCATAATACTTTGCAATTAATTTCTTTTTAGTTTATATTTTAGTGAAACTTCGCTTTTGTCGTTTTTTGCAGACAAGTTTAGTGTCGCGGTGAAGCGAATACGTTAGAAGTGTGTATCTACCTATTAAAAAATAAGAAGGATGCCCCGTGGGTTTGACATGTACTAACACACTAAACTGGTTCCTATTCATAGATGAAGATTCTTTGATACAAACTTGCGTACCATATTAAGGCCAACGTAGGTATATCATCTTCTATAGATTGAATGATGACTGAATGACCTAAATTGGTATATAGAGGCTAGTCATTCAACACCGAGTAACAAGGAAGTAGAAGGCACAGGTATATTTATTATACACATAGCTACATTCATATAGGTACTTGCGAAAGTATCAGATATCACTACTTATACATAGTAATAGGTAATGATTTTATATGACCGTAATATTCTGTTTGGCTGGGTATCATAGCTTCCGAATGTATGGATTTGAAGGTGATTTTTTATTTTATTTGAAGACAGGTTTAAATGAGATGGTTTTTTAATTCGGTGGTTCTTAGCTACCTACGTTTGATGAAAATCTGTTCAGACACAAAAGCTCATTTTCTAGTGGTGTGAGCTTTTTGAAATTATACAAGTAGGTAATTGTACAGCATACGTGGTACCGGCCGGATCTCATGACCTGTTGCTCGACAGGCCAGGAGGAGACTAAGCGAAAACTGGAAGACGGGCAGCAGCGTCTTTCTTTTGGATTTATCTTCCAAAAGAAAGACGCTACCTATACTGTGATCACCAAGCCGCCTGCCAAGCGTGGGGATTATGGCAACCCCTCCCTTCTAAGGGGGAGGCCCTTGTACAGCAGTGGACGTCCATCGGCTGCTAAAAAGCAAACATCTCTTACATTATTTACAATTTCTTATATTATGATCATTCACAGAAGTCGTCGGGTAGGCAAGACTTTGTCTAACCTACGAATTCTCTATATGTCTGCCTTTTTACCTGTTTGAATTGCATGCCACTGGCTGATAACTATACTTTAGTCTGACTCAAGACTGGTGTTTAGCGGTCTTAATTTGATTTGATGACGCTATTCTGTCGCGCTCGATTAAAAGATAAACTATCTACCTAATCTACCTACTCATTCTACGGTGCCAAGACACAAAGACCTATATTTTTACGCAATACATAATGTAGACAAAAAAAGTTTCCAACCAAATGTAGGCAAAAAAATGTTTCCAACCAATCAGCCACTCCACAATTTTTGATACCATCGCAGAATATTCCGGACGTGATGCAGAACTCTTGATGTTCGATGACACAAGTGGTTTCGTTCCTCGGGAAACATTTCGTTGTGTTAGGCGCTTTTCTAGCTGTTGTCATAGTTACTTGGTATGTATCCGCCTAAAATAAGTAGGTATATCATGAATTCATATACTTAGTGTGTACATAATTTAGCAAATATCACGATTTATCAAATATAATATTGTGTATTCAGTGATAAACTTCTTAGTTTTTTTTCAGACCGCAGTCAAACAAAGTAGTAGATAATTGTATTTTTGTCAAGTCACTATCAGATTCAGCTTGCTCGGCTTTTTTATCTATACTTATAATAAAACTGTAACAGGTCCAATTCTGTACATTGAAGATATTTTGAAAATTATATTTGGAGGGCATTCTATAACCGATACTGAGGCCGAAAATGTAATTTTTTTAATTTTTGTCTGGATGTCTGTCTGTCTGTCTGTATCACGGCTGCGCATCACGCCGAAACTACTGAATGGATTCAAATGAAACTTGGCATGATTTGAGATCTTACTACGAGGTAGGACATAGGATACTTTTTATCCCGTAATCTAGCACGGTTCTTTTGGGAGAGGGGATTAAAGTCAAAATGGGTAAGTACTTGGTTATACGCTTGGTCCGATTTTATAAATTTTTCTTCATAATTATAATAAATATTAGTAAGGGAACACTCATAGAGAGTTGTTATCAAGGTTTTGTAATCGATCGGGTTAAGCAACGTTAGGTAAGGTCATTAAATAGATGGGTGACCGTTTAACGCCATTTGAACTAAACGGGTCCGTGCTTCGGAGAGCAAGTAAAAAGTGGGTCCCAGTTTTAACCGGCTATAAAAAAGGAGGTTATGTATTCGATGCGAATGTCTGTCATTAAAAGTATAGTTAACTTAAAAATAGCGCATGCGGAGCTGCGTGAGTCAGCTAGTCATTAATAAATACTTAGTTACTTTAGATAAGTGAGTATTCTTAATTTGAATATACTTACATAGTTTTAAGTGAAATTACCATAATTAAATTATTATGTAGTTTAATCGTTGAATAGTACACACATAGATGTTTATATGTATACGCCATCAAGCAATTGAGTGATAGCAGCATCAGACAGCTGAATTTAGTTTTAATTCATAACAGTACATGTTACGTCTTCTTCTTGCTAGGTGACACTTATAAACATGAAAATACAAAAATACTTCCAAAGGCCCCACTTAGGACTCATTTACGGAGACACGGGGCGTCGCGCGTCGCGTGTGGTGGCGCGGCCCGCACTAACTAAATTCAAATGTAGGGCCTTGTATGAGTACGTTTACGGAGAAGCGATTTTACACGCGTTTGCTTGAAATGGAGCGTGTTTTAGGCCTCATTTACGGTGACGCGGGGCGTCGCGTGTGGCGGTGCGGCCCGCACTAAATTCAAATGGAGGGCGTTGTATGGTATGAGTGCGTTTACGGAGAAGCGATTTTACAGGCGTTTGCTTGAAATGGAGCGTGTTTTACGGCGGAGCCCGCGGATGGCATCGTCACGTCCCACGCGGCGTTAATCGCGGCGGCGCACGCAGCGGCCATTCTCGATGAAGCAATGCCTGTGACAGAACCTTCTGCCAGTCTATTTGGTAATCGTGCTACACAGACGTAGTCACCATCGCAATGGAGTATGACATGACCGTTTTTTTTTTAGAAGAAAATTGTACGTTAAAAAGTGAGTTGCACCGCCGTTGCCCGCGGCGGTGGCCGCCGCGGGCGCAGCGACGGGCACCACCACACTTCCCGCCCCGCGTCTCTATAAACAGCATCATATAATGCTATAAGTCTGTGTTTACGCGTGCGATGATACGTGCCGCTTCACGCGCCGCCGCTACGTAAACAATAAAAACGTCCGACGCGCCGCGAGACGCCACGCCACACGCGACGCGCGACGCCCCGCGTCTCCGTAAATGAGGCCTTAGTCTTTGTTGAATCTCTTTGTCTTAGAGCCAGCGTAGGTTGCTATCTGATCTGACCCTACCAAATGGGCAGAGGTCTTATGATAAGTCTTATGATAAGCAGTTGTCTGACAACTGCATGTTGTGACAACACAAAATGTTGAGCATATTAAACACTCAGAATTAAGACAAACAAGCATGATCATACACTAAAACAAAGCCTTTATCCTAGACGGGAATCGAACCCACGACCTATAGCAGTCAATATATCGGTATAATGGCCTAGCTAGTGTAAGGAAGGCTTGCCTTACGTTTATGTCAGAATTGATGCTGCTGTTACTAAGAAATCGGAATTTTATTCTGCCTGTAAGGGTTCCGACGAAGTATGCCGACGTGATGTCACGGTCTGTCAGAAGGTCACAAAGGCGTAGGCATTTGTTATTTTTCATCACAGTGAACGCGTCCTGGTTCGCCTTACAGTTGGTGGCAATACTCGTTGGATACTTTATCACCAATATGATGAGCACATCTTCACGTTGTGCCACTATTTCAATGATGCATTCATAGTCCACTTCGCTTAGCGTTCGAAATACCTAAAATAAGTTTAGTAATAATTATAGGCACACATTATACATATTGGTCGTGGGTATTGTTTTGGTACCTACGAACGACCTGTTTATGCCTACCTACCGATTTGAACTTTGAGATAGGTATTGTATTTGACTGATTAATGTTTAACTTGCTATTTATAATTTCAAAAAAATCCTGGATAGCAAAAATAAAACATTCGGTGATACTTACTTATAACGATAAAATAATTATGTATGTACCTAAATACTAAATAGGTATATTATTATTGATTTTCGTCGTTTATATAGTCTTTTATATGGATTTTTAATTGTACAGACTGTGTGTGACTAAGCTGAGCGCGTATTTATTAAACTAATATAGCTCTACTACAGACAAGCATTTTTCTGGCTAAGTGGAACGTTAAATGGTACCGGTTTGTAGTTGGTAGGCCATCCTTAATCGTCCATTGAGTACGGCGGCGACTTCGAGAAAGACGTCGACGGCGGGGTTGCGGCCCACGTCCTCGTGAGCACCGTGACTGGTTCCCGGGGGGCTACAGTGCGCCCCCCGGTGGCGCGGCGGCGGGCACAAAGGCAAGGCTAATCTAATCTTCTGGTGCAGATTCCACCGGAGGTCCCAGGTTTCCCCTCTCATGCGCCGATGCGACAGCCGGGAGGTTTTAGTGGGTAAGAATCCCACATACCCCGGACGAGCCCCACAGCTCTCGGGGACCTTTAGAAGGTTTCCCCGCAAAAAAAGACATCCTTAAGACGGTTTTAACATGTTTGTGATAGAAATAATTGAAATATATTATATGCGCACACGTTGCCTCTGGCTATTTCTTGACTATGTGCGTGTAGGTAGTATTTCTTATCTGTCGCCAACCCGAGCATAACATACTATATTGCATACATGAATGCGAATGTTTCTGTTAGAAAATTCATTGTGATAAGCTGAGCGAAGCCGGCCTCCGAATTATAATAACCTACCACGGTGAGCGTGTCGGACATCCCCATGCCAAATGAGAGGTCGAAGCGCAGTCGAGTGGACAAGGCGCACTCCGAGCTGATGTCTCTCGGATGGTACAGCAATAAGAGACCAGAGCCATCTCCGTTCACCGATAATATCAAATAGCTTAAAATGTGCACTATAATTTTTAACATTTTTACATTTTAAAATCTAGTTGCCCATGCGAACTGTATTGATCTCTGCCATGCCATGAAATTTGGTTGTCATCCAACTTACATATTTTAAGAATATCGTAAATCGAACCAAATTATCGAACTTTATGGAAAGTGTTCAAGTCACCAAATCAAACAGTATTTCGAGTTGTCTATGTGCTAAGTGTAACGTAACGTCTTGTTATTCCAGATGGCACAAGCTAAAGAAATGTCGACGCCGGACGGTGAATACATTATAACCAATGATTATGCATACAAGAAAAACTTTCAAACCGCGCTGCCACAATTCCTCGCAGTGAGTGCGAAGAATTTGCTCCTTTTAGGTAAGGAAAAAATATTACTAACCTTGACTTCCGTTAGCAGTTTGGAAATCACCATACAACAAATTAACGCAGCTTTGTATCTGACTTTACTACAGATGAATAATATGGTATGTAACAAATTCTTAATAATAGCTGTTTATAGGTTTATCATTTTAGTCGATATGTATTTCATACATAGTTTGAGTTTTTTATTTGTAAAATCTGTGCCTCTTGTAGTTTCGCTAATAAAGTAACAATTAATAGGGCCACTATTATTTATCATCATTATCATCAGCCGAAAGACGTCCACTGTTGATCAAAGGCCTCCCCCTTTAAAGGGAGGGGATGGTTTTCCCTTAGTCGCTTTTTACGACACCGAACCAGCACACGGAGATGGGTCAAACCCAATTAAATAGAACAATTTGTGCTTTTGTGTGTCGTAGGAGGCTCGACTAAGGGAAAACCAGGATACGGGCAGTAGGTATGGCTTAAATTTCTTTGGCACGGCCTACAGCCTAAACGGCTTGACGGACTGTGACTTATTATAAATATGGTTAGAAACGTCTTAGTTGTGGGAGTGTCATAGGGTAAGCAAAAGTATATATTTTTCCAAAAAAATAATATGGCGCCAATTTATATTTGTCTTACTTCCAAAGACAGATCAATCTGGGTATCAAATGAAAGGTCTTTGTTCACAGTCGAGCATTTTGTGCTATTATAATTTATACTTGTTACCTACTTTTTGAGTTTAAAAGTGACCACGTGAACTAACCAACGGAAAGATAAACATCATAACTGGAAATAACTAAAATCACAGACGGTTACGATATTATAATTTTATAGATTTGTATTGATTTGTGCTTTGATTGATGTAACCTAGGAAATACCTAATTTATTTTCTTGACGATTACAGGTTATGGAATGACTCTTGGGTTCTCCACTATTCTCATACCAGCGGTCCAGGACCCTAAAGATGGCGAAATACTGCATTTAAACAAATATGAGATATCTTGGATAAGTAAGTAAGCAACTAGCTAATTTCTCAATTATTTAATTATATGACGAATTACCAAAAGTGCTTAGATATGTTGTTCATTCAATATGATGTAGTAAATCTACCGCTAAGTAATAAGATAGTATTATTAAATTTTAATTAACCGTTTTTGAAGTTGGTTTAAAACAACTCTATAATTTACTAGCTGACCCACGCAGCTCCGCCTGCGCTATTTTTATGTTAACTAAACTTTTAATAACAGACATTCGCATCGAATACATAACCTCCTTTTTTATAGTCGGGTAAAAACTGGGACCCACTTTTTACTTACTCTCCGAAGCACGGACCCGTTTAGTTCAAATGGCGTTAAACGGTTACCAATCTATTTAATGACCTTACCTAACGTTGCTTAACCTGATCGATTACAAAACCTTGATAACAACTCTCTATGAGTGTTCCCTTACTAATATTTATTATATTATAAAGAAAAATTTATAAAATCGGACCAAGCGTATAACCAAGTACCCATTTTGACTTTAATCCCCTCTCCCAAAAGAACCGTGCTAGATTACGGGATAAAAAGTCTCCTATGTCCTACCTCGTAGTAAGATCTCAAATCATGCCAAGTTTCATTTGAATCCATTCAGTAGTTTCGGCGTGATGCGCAGCCGTGATACAGACAGACAGACAGACAGACAGACAGACAGACAGACAGACAGACAAAAATTAAAAAAAAATCATTTCAGTATCGGTTATAGAATGCCCTCCAAATATAATTTTCAAAATATCTTCAATGTACAGAATTGGACCTGTTACAGTTTTATTATAAGTATAGATTAGTCATCATATTATGCAGATATACACACATCAAAAGTGTCTAGGGATCAACATATATTTTTGCAATAACTTTTCTCCTGATTGATATTAATTAAAATTTTCTTTAAGGATTCATCAAATAAAGTGTTTTCGTTTGTCACAGTAACGATAAACCAAGTCACCTTTGCATTAATAAAGAAATTTGCCATTTTCCTAATAAAGGGATTTTTGACATTTGAACCACTAACACAAAAGTTCGAAAAAAAGACTGAAATAACAGTTTTCTTTAAAATTTTATTGGGTAACTTAAACAATTAATAATCCGTGTTTCTACCGCGAACACTAACAACACAAGAACATCGGTTTGGCATACTCAAAATTAGTTCATCCAAATCACGCTGTGGAATGGCCGCCCATGTTCGTTGCAACAACAAAAAAAGGTCTTCTTGCGACTGGATACCCTCCATATTCGGCAGAGCTCTTCTCTGTAGCATATCCCATGCATGCTCAATCGGGTTCAAGTCTGGCGACTGAGCAGGCCAGGGCAGGACATTGATGTTAGCTGCGGCGAGAGTCTGTCTTACAACTCTTGCGGTGTGCGGTCGTGCATTATCATGCATTAACTGAAATAAGGGACCGATTTGCACTTGTAGAGGAACGATGACGTCTGATACAATCGTCTCAGCATAAATTTGAGCGTTGAGGTTGCCTCTGATCCAAATCAACTCAGTTCTACCGCCGATCCAAATACCCGCCCATACCATGATGGTTCCACCACTATAAGGATGGACTTCCTGGCAGGATTTTAATCGCTGTTGGCGTCCAGGGGTTCTCCAGTGTCGTATACGTCTTGTATCCGGTCTCATACCAAAACGAGACTCATCAGAAAAGCACACGAAACGCCATTGTTCTTCTGCCCAATTTCTGTGTTCAAGAGCCCATTGATATCGAATCCTACGATTGTGCATTGCTATAGGTGGTACCCGTAGCGGTCTTCGGGAATGAAGGTTCACTTCATGCAAGCGGTTTCTGACTGTTTGGTCGCTAATTAAGTTCCCTGAAGAGTGATGAAGCCTCACGGCTAACATCATGGCAGTTATTGTTGGAGCTCTTCGAGTTAAGATTTGAATATATCGGTCTTGTCTCCGTGTGGTGCAGCGATACCGTCCTCCATGGCGCTCAGCCACGGTACCAGTGCTTCGGTAACGTGTCCAAAGTCGACTGATAACACTCTGACTTGTATTCAGAGCTAAAGCCACAGTACGTTGCCGGGAACCAGCTTCTATCATTCCCACGGCTCTGAGCATTTCTTCCCTGCTTAAATGACGTCGCCGCTCCATAATAACGTTGGTTTTAATCAGTAGTAGGGAAACAGTAGCACTAATAATGTCTTCAATGCGTTGTATGTTTTTATAGGGAAAATATTGACAGCTGATTTTCATCTTTTACTCGAATTTGATTCACAGTTCCTGATTCAAATTATGAAATGCACCAAAAAGGATCCATATAAATTTATAAAATCATAAATTTATTACAAAGCCACATCTCAATCTCAAGAAATCCGCTTAAAAATGCTTGATCCCTAGACACTTTTGATGTGTGTATTATTTACAATTTCTTTTTCAATCAAGAATTAGTTTCGTTATAGGTTTCTTAGGTACAGGGTCATGGGAGCAGCTTTCATAAGTACAGGGCCAAATACATAAAAGGATTAAAAAGTTTGCCAGTCGCGTCGTCGTCGCATACCTAATTTATTTATTTTATAGACAAATATTACAAAAACAGTAATCTACATTGACAATGTTACAAGTAATATTAATATACTAGCAGTACCCGCGGCTTCACACGCGTTATACCCATTAATCAAATTCAAGCGAGGGTATTGAGTGGCTAAGAGTCCTGATTGGTGCTTCGGGCCAGTTTCAACCCCACCCCAGACTTGGCTCGATTCAACTCGATCGAAATCAACCCAACTCAATCCCATTTTCTTTCTATTATATTTATTGGCTATAAATCGTACCGGTAATAACCGGAACCGAACTACCTAGTTCGATCCATTGTATAACAGAGCACTGCTGCTGATGTGTCGAAAAAATACTTCTGGTACGCCAGGATTGCGCCAGTTTGGAGATGTGTATAATTATTTGGTGAAGGATAGACTACCTAAGTACTTCCAAATAATTCTACTTGCGTCTTGCAAGCGCATCGCAGCTAGCTGCCCAATCTAAATAATAATGATTTAGCTCTGCATCACCATGCCATCATGGGCATTAAGTCCGCCTATGTACCTACTTACTATTTTTGTACATAAACAATAAATATATATGAATCATTGACTCTTTTCCACCTTCACGATTCTGCAAGTACTAGTACTTAATCGCAGGCTGTGTAGATTTGCTTGTGGGTATCAACATGGCCACTGAGTCCTCGCATTAGATACTTACCTAATTTGTGATCTAGTTAGGTGTATTAATTTAATCTCACAGTCCTTTCATGTGCTGCAAAAAGTTTTGGACTGTTCAGGCATTAGGCTCCATTCTTTCTTTTGTTCATTCGTAGCGTGTGCATATAATGCTTGGTGATATGTTCCATACGGAATCCCTTACAAATGGTTCTTACCTACCAGTTACCTACTTGTTTTTGAAGTGAAACTTCTTATGCGACTTCCAAAAATGTTATCATTTAACGCGTTAGACGTTATGCATTAGATGTTAAACAATAAATGATAGGTGTTAAACGATAGGCGATAGGCGTTAAATGATAGGTGTTAAACGGTAGGCGTTAAATGATAGGTGTTAAACGATAGGCGTTAAATGATAGGTGTTAAACGATAGGCGATAGGCGTTAAATTTGTTAAGGTTATGAAAGCGCTCATGTGACGCCGTCACTGAGTGAGTGGGTGAGTGGGTGGAGTGGGTGAGTGGGTGAGTAGGTGAGTGGGTGAGTGGGTGAGTGGGGGAGTGGGTGAGTGGGTGAGTGGGTGAGTGGGTGAGTGGGTGAGTGGGTGAGTGGGTGAGTGGGTGAGTGGGTTAGTGGGTTAGTGGGTGAGTGGGTGAGTGGAAGAATGGGTGAGTGGGTGAGTGAGTGAGTGGGTGAGTGGGTGAGTGATTGGTGAGTGAGTGGGTGAGTGAGTGGGTGAGTGAGTGAGTGACTTCGTTGACTCCGTAGACTCCGTCGACTCCGCTGACTCCGCTGACTCCGTTGACGCCGTTGACTCCGCTGACTCCGCTGACTCCGCTGACTCCGCTGACTTCGCTGACTCCGCTGACTCCGCTGACTCCGCAGACACCGTCGACTCCGCTGACTCTGCTGACTCCGCTGACTCCGCTGACTCCGTTGACTTCGTTGCGCGGTGAGGTGGAATAGAAAGAGACTTAGCGAGAATGAAGTTTCACTTGTTCCGCGCGGAGGGACTCCACGCAAGCACTGTTTTTTTGTGAACTGGCCCTAGCTGGTTCAGTCCAACCAATAGATAAAAAGTCACCTAAAACTTTTGCTATCTCAATGCCAAAAATCCAGCATACACTTTAAAGTCTACCAAACATTGATACCTTATCCTGCAGGACGAAAATATAGCCATGAAAAGTATTATGACATCACGCGGCAACGGCAATTGGCTGCAATATCTACATCAACATTATCTGTGAATATTTTGATTTATTTGTTTTTGGAGCCTAATGTATATATTAAACACTAAATAAGGCGCAGAATTTCCCGTCTTAAAGTTTTAATTAACTTTAACGTAAAGAAATGAATACAACTGCTTCCTTCTACTTGTACTTAAGTGAAAAAAAATATCGTATTACGTAAAAGTTAAGTTTGAAGGGTGTTCAATAAATTTACAACAAAATGCAACACTTTCTAACTAATGAGTAGATATCGAGTTCACAACATGGACATCAATAAAACAATCACTTCAATATTTGCACAGAAATAAAAAAGAACTGGTATCTAGTGTGTGTGTAACCTTTATTTGTATACTTATTTATTTTACAATTACCCAGAAGAATACAAGAAACATAAAATCAATATTAAGGAAAGAAAATGAAATCTCTTCCCTTTATTTGTAACATGAAAATACCTTTCAAATAAGAAGGTAAATATAATAATGAATACCTGTCTGTTAATCTTGCTAAGACACGGAAACGTCTTGACCGATTTGAATAATTTTTTGTTTTGTTGTGTTCGCTCTAATCCAGGGAAAATCCGTAAAAACATTTGATATATCGCGCGAGCGGAGCTGCGCGGGTCAGCTAGTTTTGGATAAAATGTAATAAGTATAAGACACGTTCATAAAGTTGTTTGTATTAGATAAAACACGAACCAGCACTCGCACATTGCGTAACAGCTGGAGATACTTTAATTTTAAAATATTCCTATATTCAAAGAAGCAACCTCGCTAGTCTTTTAAATACTATTAAATGAGGTGTTATAAGAAAAAGTAAAAAGTATATTACAACTTAAAGTTTTAGGGTAATGGCATCGATATGATATTTATACATATTATATCAATGGGCAATGGTAATCGTGTATTTGCACGATATACCGCTAGATGGAACTGATTATACTTAGTACATACTTAGTACTCATATACCTATTTGATGATGCAAACTTGTATTGTAACTTGTTCTTATTTCTAGGTTCAATTAATCTGATAATAGTACCCCTGGGTTGTGCTCTTTCGGGGCTGGTGACCACTCCCCTCGGTCGCAGGAGATCAATGCAGATGGTCAACGTCCCATTCTTCACAGCGTGGCTTCTTTTCCATTTTTCAACATCCACCGGCCAGCTGTACGGTGCCTTATTTTTAACGGGTTTGGCGGGAGGACTATTGGAAGCTCCTGTAAGTTATTTTTAAGTTCACTTCTTTTTTAGACGTTCTATCTATTGTTGCTATAATTAGATCAGAACCATACTAAAAAAAAAACAAAATGTATGATCAGGACACGTAATTATGACATATACCTACATCAGAATGTGTCCTGCGTCCTATCAGCGCGCAGTCGCTGGGTAGAAAGAAAGTGTAGAATGGTAAATGTAAAATTTATTATTCCGCGGTGCAGACAGTCCGGGCGAAAAGTACGCGGGCGCTGGGTAGAAACCGCGCAGACGCCCTAGCTAGGTCTTCGATTTATAATATCTAGGTAAACAATGCACGCAACTGCCGATTACCGGTAAATTTTTCGACTATGTTAATCAAGTGCTGGTTTAGTACTGAGGTGTTTATTAAAAGGATAACAACCAATAACGGAACGAAAAGAATAAATATAATAAATTGTGTCCCTAAATTTTGGCGCACTGGGCAAATGCCCGCGTTGTCCGGCCTTCGAGCGGGCGCAGAAAATTTATGCTTGTTAATTCTGGATTTCAGGTGCTAACGTATGTTGCGGAGATCACTCAGCCACATCTTCGCGGTGCTCTAACAGCCACCAGCTCTTTTTGCATCATATTAGGAGTATTCACTCAGTTCCTGCTAGGCCTATTTCTTTACTGGCGAGAAGTGGCTTTAGTCAATATTATCTTTACGGTAAGCTTATTACAAAAAGATTAATACAAAAACCAAACGTGTAAAATATAAATAAAATCCTTCTGAACTCGGATAATACCAAAGTAGTGAAAATATTTTAAATCTATGGATAATACCGATTATTTCTGTTTACATTTCGAGGGGGCAACTGCTAATCGAGCAAAGTAAACGTATTATTCTGTGGAGTCCACGAATCTAGAAACATATTTTATGACAGCAGACTATTACAACTGGTTTGACCCTCGGAGCGCCAAAGGAAAACGCTAAATTAGATAAGAGGAGTTAGAAAGACACAAATTCCACTTCTTTAGGTTATTTTTAAGGTTTACCATAATATCAGGAAACGTTATTAAATGTTTTGATTAAAGGTATTAGCAGTAATCGCCCTCTGCTTTGTACCGGAGTCGCCACACTGGTTGGTTTCGAAGAAACGACACGAAGACGCGAGGAAGGTAGGTAATTATGACATCCTTAACAGATTTTATACCTAATAAATGACCATGAACTGTAGCATAAAAATTCAACTTAATTGTAACAATCGTTGTAACTTTTAAGGTAGGCAGGCACATTACAGTTTTTTTTTGTCGGGCGTTTTTGTGAGTTGGCTTTGGTTCTTTGAATAACTTCGGGGTTGCTGGACGTTTGAGGTGTGGGCCCTAGACGTCTCTATGGGGGGGGGTGTACATTGGGCTACATCGCGCCTCCGGCGGTGGGCTCACAGGCAAGGCACTGAGGAGTACCTGGTGCAGATACCACCGGAGAACCCAGATCCAGTCCACCATCTCATCTGCCGATGCGAAAACAAAAAAAAATGGTTCCTTGAATATAATAATAACAATAATATCCTGGGACATTTCACACACGGTCATCTGATCCCAAACTAGGCACAGCCTGTACTATGGAAACCAGACAACTGATACTAATACTTATATCCTTTTTTTTTGCAAATACTTACTTATATAGATAAAACACCCAGACACTTGGTGGGAATCGAACCCACGACCTGTTGGGTAGCAGACAGGGTCACTAACCACTAGACCAACGGGCCCGTCCATAACATAACCATACAATCAAGATTTCGGTATGTCCATAGGCTACTAACTTATGCAATCCTATTGAGCCAATAAATGATAGAGGCATGATCATCATCATCTTATCATTTATTGGCTTGTCTATAGGTAAGTATATTGTAAGCATATAATTTCATTGGCTACAAGATAATAATTATATTGTAGGTATTTATTTTATTTTAAAATTATATTTACATATGAAATATTTCATAGTCGACTGTTTCAGAGTTTGCAATGGCTTCGTGGTTGGACTGACGGCAATGCAGTAGACCAAGAACTTAGAGACATTCAAGATTTATTTAAAAGTGAAAAAGGTTGAGGTTTGCTCTTTACTTCATAATTACTTACTCGTATTCTTATAAAAATAGCCTTAGTGTAACAGAATCCATCACTGCTTTCCAATAGCTGGAATGGCAATCAAGAATAAATAATATGTTTCCACACGATACAGCAAATATTTCCTTGCCCTGCCATGAGGCAGGGCAAGGAATAATTCCGTAGATAGCCCATGAAATAATAAGTCAACAACTTTTTCTTATTATGTAATTGTTTAAAGCTGAACACGTATTTACGTACGCACTATGTCTTGTTTGTGTGTATACGAAACTTTTACCCTACAGGCTTCTTGAACCGAAAGTGCTCAGCAAAAGAAAATACCGTCTTATTTATTATAAAACAATTACAATCGGTAAAATATAATTTCGGTTTTAAATTTACAGTCAATGATGTGGATGGTGACGAAACGTGGCGTGAAAAAATATCTAATTACACAAAGAAAAGTTTCTTAATGCCGTTTTTCATAGTGTCATTGGCATTTTTTGTTGGTAATTTTAGCGGCATGACGACATTACAGGTTAGTTTACTTAAAAATATATTTATTAGACAAGCAATCCGTTCGCCTGATGGAAAATGATGCGGTTGCCTATGCAATACACTGCAGCTCGTCCAATATATTAGTTATAAAGTCTCTGGAGCCTAGTTATGTCACCAGCTACAGTGCCTATTCAAAGGGGAAACTCCGCCAATTTTATGTGTTAAAGTTCCGCCACAACTTCAAGGATATCATCTACATTGTGTACCTACTGTGTGTCTATTTGTTAGGTATAAAGTTTGACGCCTAATCTGGCCATCGGTGTCTAGTAGCAACTGAACTACCATTAGTTCCATTAGTATATTTGAAGTTAGTATGTTTAATACAAATCTGTTACTTAAGCCATCAATATACCTACTTAGTATATCGATAACTTAAGCAGTTTATTTTGAGTTCGTTTTCATGTTGGCTTTTAACTTCCTACTAATATTTATTATAGACGTATGCAGTTTCAATATTTCAAATGCTGGAGGCTCCTATCGACAAGTACTATGCGACGCTGATCCTGGGAGTACTCCAGATTGTAGGCACGGGAACATGTGTGGCGCTGGTGCATTACACCGGCAAAAGGCCCCTGACCTTCTTCTCAACAGCTGCGGCCGGTGTGTGCTGTGTCCTGGTGGCCAGTTACGACTATTATATAAAAATGGTAAGCAAATACTCCATTCCCTTCCCTACCTACTACCCAAATGGTTGCCTTAGCTTATACTCAGACAAATACTATACCTATACTTTAAAATATCAGTTTGTCTTATGTGTGGGTGTTATTTATAATATCTGTTACAGTAGCCACATATTAGTCACTTTGTGTATCTGAAGTTGGCTGCAAGACGCTGCGCAGTAGCTATTTTTAACCGACTTCAAAAAAGGAGGAGGTTCTCAATTCGTCTGTATATATATATTTTTTTTCTATGTATATTCGAGCATAACTCTGGCAATTATGAACCGATTTGAAAAAATCTTTCTTCCATCCATTCTTTAATCCGTTAATTGGGTCCCATAAAAAAATTATTGCTTAGTAATAAGTAGTTCCTGAAAAAACAAGAATGGTGACTGCGCACTGAGAGCTGCAAGAAAGCCTATATAGATGACGTTTTAGTCGCTCGGACTCGCTCGGTCGGACAAAAATAGTCATAACTCTGGCAAATATTTACCAATTTCAATGATTCTTTTTTTATTCGAAAGAAGAAACCACTGTATTGAATCTGTATGAATTTTATTACAACCGGATAAGAACTTCCTGGAGGACCATGAACGTTGTGGAGGAATTTATCTGGTAAAAACCACAAAACTGATGTTCTCCATTACATTGCTCTGACAATTATGAACCGATTTCGATGATTCTTTTTTTATTCGAGAGAGTAAACTACTATGATGTTTCCATGCAAATTTCATTACGACCGGATATTTTTTTCTGAAGAAACATGAATTATGTAAAACTATGTAGACGATAATGTGATCATAACCTACCTAGATAATTTTACGGTTTTCGATGGTTCAATCTTTATATATGAAAATATCACTAAAAAGTTTAAAATAAAATATTTTTTTTTAAAAATTGAACCGACTTCAATATCACTGAAAAGTATAAAATAATTTAAATATTATTGAAGTTGGTGCCAAATATACAAAGCAGGTACGCTAACACCAACTTCAATAATATTTAAATTATTTTATACTTTTCAGTGATATTGAAGTCGGTTCAATTTAAAAAAAAAAAGATTTTATTGTGTTTTTGTATTGACAACTCACAACTGTAGTTGCGCAATGTTTGGCCAAACCCAACTTCAGACACACAAAGATCTGTTCTGCGTTCTGTACCTATCTATACTAATAAAAAAAGAGCATAATATGTATTAGTTGTCCGGTTACCACAAACTACAGGCTTAGCCTGGTTAGCGATATTTTTTATATTAGGTATTTTCCTTCTTCTTCTAACTAGTTTAGTCTAAAATTTTAGTTACATTTGGTAGGTTAGGTTAGGTACCTATATGTCTTCGGAGTCGCTGGACGCTCGGGGTGTGGGCCCCTTGAGCGTCCATTGAGTACGGCGGCGACTCCGAGGAGGACGGCGGCGGGGTTGCGACCCCCGTCCCCGTGAGCACCGTGACAGGTTCCCGGGGGGCTACAATGCGCCCCCCGGCGGCGGGCTCAAAGGCAAGGCACTGAGGGGCCCCTGGTGCAGATCCCACCGGAGAGCCCTGGGGTCTCCCCTCTCATGTGCCGATGCGACAGCCGCGGGGGTTTTAGTGGGTAAGAATCCCACATACCCCGGTCGAGCCCCACAGCTCCCGGGGATCTTTCGAAGATTTCCCACGCGTCAAAAAAAAAAAAAAAAAAAAAAAAAAAAAAAGGTACCTATATGTACTTCGGAGTCGCTGGACGCTCGGGGTGTGGGCCCCTTGAGCGTCCATTGAGTACGGCGGCGACTCCGAGGAGGACGGCGGCGGGGTTGCGACCCCCGTCCCCGTGAGCACCGTGACAGGTTCCCGGGGGGCTACAATGCGCCCCCCGGCGGCGGGCTCAAAGGTAAGGCACTGAGGGGCCCCTGGTGCAGATCCCTCCGGACAGCCCTGGGGTTCCCCCTCTCATGTGCCGATGCGACAGCCGCGGGGGTTTTAGTGGGTAAGAATCCCACATACCCCGGTCGAGCCCCACAGCTCCCGGGGATCTTTCGAAGATTTCCCCCGCGTCAAAAAAAAAAAAAAAAAGGTACCTATATGTAGTCGCTGGACGCTCGGGGTGTGGGCCTTTTGAGCGTCCATTGAGTACGGCGGCAACTCCGAGAAGGACGGCGGTGGGGTTGCGACCCCCGTCCCCGTGAGCACCGTGTCAGGTTCCCGGGGGGCTACAATGCGCCCCCCGGCGGCGGGCTCAAAGGCAAGGCACTGAGGGGACCCTGGTGCAGATCCCACCGGTGAGCCCTGGGGTCCCCCTCTCATATGCCGATGCGACAGCCACGGGGGTTTTAGTGGGTAAGAATCCCACATACCCTGGTCGAGCCCCACAGCTCCCGGGGATCTTTGGAAGATTTCCGCCGCGTCAAAGAAAAAAAAGGTACCTATATATTTAGGAGGTACCTATTATATATCTGGTAATAAATAGTTCATAGACTTATTTTTTAGTAAGTCTATGATTTAACCATCAAAATAATTTATATTTACCCTTCCTGTATATAGCCGTAGAACATACATATATAATATACACGTATATAGGTACATATTAGGTTGGTATACAACGTGTTACACAATACACTGTAAGAAAATATATATATATTATTTTCACTGATGTGCAAACCCTATTTCAGTAAAATTAATAAGTAAACTACGCAGAATGTACCTATATTTCTACCTAATTCGCGGAACGACAAAAATTATAAAAGACCTAACCTTACCAGGGTTGACAAAATTTTTGGCTTTGATAATTAATTATATTTTTACGGGGTATTTTGTAACACGTTGTATTGAAACCCATCTTCTCATTGTATACCTCAATAGTATTATTTAACAAAAATGTATATTACAGTTAAATTTTGTATTTTTAAAAACCAAACCTACGTTGCACAAATATAATGGGTGTTATTGAGGGACATCGTACCGAAATTTTTTTATAAGATGTCAAATAATGTCCGTTACAACATTACAGAAACCATTTATATGGAAAATGACAAATGACCGAATTATTAATTTTCGAGCCTGTAATGAATATAAGTACTTATATATACGGAATAATATTTATTTCTCAAATTACATTGCTAATTTTCTAAAATAATAATAATTAATTGCCTATGTACTGTTTTAGTGCATAAAGAATAAATAAATAAATAATTAAATAAATTTTCCACAAATAAGTAATTTATTGTTTTTAAATTAAAATTATGCTTTATTATTTTACCAATAATGATATTATACTAATTTTATTTATAAAAATGTGTTTTTTTTTTGGAAATTCATGAAACAGCCGATGAAAAATTTCAACACTAGAGTGTTCAGAATCATGTACTGGTCGGTTTTCGGTACGAAGTCCCTTACACCCTGTATAAGATATTTTCATTCTTGCAGAACAACATCCAAGAAAGCCTTGTAACCCTTAACACTACGAACACAACGTCGTACTTATTAAACACAACATCTGAAGACGTCACTAATACCTTGGTAAGATTGTGAAACAATAACTAAGTACATATTTGACGGGCTTGTTGGTCTAGTGGTTAGACACATTGGCATCTACCCAATAGGTGGGTTCGATTCCCACATTGTGTCTGGGTGTTATATATCTATTTAAGTCTATGCTGTTTCAATTGTTGCCTTTTTATCGTGTAGACATAATATGTCTAGTCTTAGATACATTTATATAAGGAAATCAAAGTATTTGGGTAAAGGTAGTTTATTCGATCGAGCATCTATATATATATACATACTAGCTGACCCGCGCAGCTCCACCCTCGCTTTTATTACATTTTGCTCCCCTTTTCTCCCTCCTCCCTAGATTAATCTCTATCCAAATCTCTCTCTCTTATAAAAAAAAATCTTATTATATGCTCTCTCTTTCCCCCTCCCGCTTCGGTTTCCGTCACACTCCCCCTCTTCCTCTCCCTGTTGTCCCCTCTCTGAACCCTCTCCCCTCTCTCTTCTACGAACTTGCTCCTTCTCACTCCCCCCTTACTCCACCTAACTCCCCCGATCCCTCACCCCATCACCCCCTCCTCGAATCCCCTCTCCCTCTTTCTCCTCTCTTGCACCCTCCTCTCGTTCTATATATCCTCGTCAATCATGGTATCAGCGGCATTAAATATACTTTATGACCTATTCTCAGACCTCCCCGATATGCATACAAAATTTCATACAAATCGGGTCACCCATCTGTTAATGATCTTGCCTTATGTTGCTTAACCTTAACCTAGCGGTATGAAATATACTGTATGACCTATTCTCAGACCTACCCGATACGCACACTTTCATACAAATCGGTTCACCCATCTATTTAATGACCTTACCTAACGTTGCTTAACCTTAACCTACCGGGATAAAAAGTCCTATGTCCGTTTCCTGGTTCTAAGCTACCTCCCCACCAATTTTGAGCCGAATCGGATAGGCCGTTCTTGAGATATAAAAGTTCTATAGTGATTGTATGTCCAATTCCGCCGATTGATGGCGCTGTTCATAATGTAAATCACGCTAACATCGTAAATTACTGTCTAATGATACTCGATAATGAAAGTTCTTAGTGTTTCGCATCTTTTATTGTTGCGGATGTGATACAATACCTATACACTACCTGGACTTGGAGAGTTTCATTAAAATTTCATGAACTGGCTTTTAAATAAAATGAAATGTTATTTTTCCCTTGCCTATTTCTTTCCTAATCTAGTTTGGACTCGCTCGGGAATTACTGATTTTAACTTTTCAAAGATATATAATGTCATATTGCTATCAGCAAAGTACTTAGAACAATACGGAAATCTAATGAAAATTTCCTGGGTGTACCGGAACGGCTTACCCCTTACAAAAATTGACCCTTCGCCACTGCCATATCTTATGCAAACTAAATGTCTGCTCAGTCCCTATTGTATATAGCGTAATAATATCTTAATGATTAACTGATCAGTCTATAATTACCCTATTCATATACAACGGAAATTACGTGGCAATATGTGCAAGTAATGTTTCACTGCTTAGCCCCTATGAAACATAGCGTGATGTTTTATATACCAATTTATACCCCTACTTCTACACAACGCATCAGTGAAAGTCCTATCAAAATCCATCCACGGGTTTTCGAATGATGCCTGGACAAACAGAACGACAGACAGACAGACAGACAGACAATAATTCCAAAAAAAATTGTTTTGGCCTCTATGTCGATAGTATAGTAGAAATAGAAAAAAATAGAAATAGAAATTTTGGAAAAATATTCAATGTACAGAAAAAGTGCTCTTTGAGTTTTATTATAGTATAGATAGAAGATTATAAAACAAAGTCGCTCCCGCTGTCTGTCTGTCCCTATGTATGCTTAGATCTTTAAAACTACGCAACGGATTTTGATGCGGTTTTTCTTAATAGATAGAGTGATTCAAGAGGAAGGTTTATATGTATAATACACGTATAATATAGTAGAGAAACACGGATAATTTTAGAGGTTTCTAATGTAATGTCGTAAATAAACACAATTTTTTGAGCTTACATTCCAAACGCTGGCTGAACCTTACGAGATAGATCAAAATAATGTACTACAGTATTGTACACCTTAACAAGGGCTACAAAAAAGTCTGCAATGGTATATGTTTATCTCTTAGGCATTACCCACAATAAACATTTTTTTCTCTTTTACTTTTTATGAGAAATAATTAACTATTAATACATTTTTGTTACATGAATTTGTCCCTTCTTCTATATAACGTAAACTTCACTAATATTTACACCAATGTTACATTGAATTGAATTGAACGTTGTTCATACCGCTAGGTTAAGGTTAAGCAACATAAGGCAAGGTCATTACATAGATGGGTGAACCGATTTGTATTAAATTTTGTGTGCATATCGGGTAGGTCTGAGAATAGTTCGTAAAGTATATTTCATGCTGCTAGGTTAAGCAACGTTAGGCAAGGTCATTACATAGATGGGTGACGGCGGCAACTCCGAGGAGGACGGTGACAGGGTTGCGAGCTCCATCCCCGTGATGATGGTGCCAGGTTTAAGGGGGCTATAATGCGCACTGAGGGGTATTTGGTGCAGATTCCACTGGAGGGCCCAGGTCCCCACTGTCATGTGGCGATGCGACAGCTGTAGGGGTTTAAGTGGGTTAGAATCACAGATACCATGACGAGGATATATAGAACGAGGGGAAGGTGCCAGAGAGAGAGAGGAGGGGGATTCGAGGAGGGGGTGATGGGGTGAGGGATAGGGGGATTAAGATGTAGCAAGGGCGGAGTGAGGGGGAGCAAGTTGGGAGAAGAGACAGGGGGAGGGGGTTCAGAGAGGGAACAACGGGGAGAGGAAGGGGGAAGTGTGACGGGGACCGAAGCGGGAGGGGGAAAGAGAGAGGAGAGAGAGAGCATAGAATTAGATGTTCTTATAAGAGAGAGATGGAGAGAGAAATAAATCAAGGGAGGAGGCAGAAAAGTGGAGCAAATAGTAATAAAAGCGCGGGCGGAGCTGCGCGGGTCAGCTAGTGTATTATAAAATGCCACATCCCCACGGCTTTGACATGGCTAGGGAAGATGTTTCGGGATTTGCTGTGATGAAGTCCCGTCCGACACATCAACACTACGGCAACGTATGACTGGATAGAAAGATTGATTTGGTTAATCAACAAAATATTCCAGGCGAACATAATGTTATTCCACTAATCGAGGAGGCTTTTGGTAATTAATTATTGTAACGAGGTTTATCATTTATTTCCAGCACCACTCATACTCGTGGATGCCGACGACACTGCTCATGTTGTTAGCGTTAGTCACACACACTGGAATTAGAATGTTGCCTTGGATATTAATCGGAGAGGTAATTTTTATCTACCTGGCTATATTTTACTCAAAATCCCATGATAAGGTTTGATAATAGCATCTTCTGGTTGGGATGTCTCAGTTGAAGCACAGAATACTTAAGTTGAAGTCAGACTATGATAATATGTAAGCACCTACTTGTACAATGTTTTCTAAACTAATGTTGTTGATTACACTTTCTATTGTGGATATTCTACTTCACGATACCGGTTTTATGTGTACATTATTAATGTTTACATAGATGTAAGTACTTTATTTATGAACATAATTTAGCGACTAGCTTGCTTTTTTAAATCTAACCTAGGAGCGGGACAAGCAAGACCAACCTGGGGACAAAGTTTTACTTACAACTAGCCTTTAGCCCTCTGACTAGGCTTAACGACTGCTTTCTAGAAGACAACGACTGGGACTGACTTACCGTGCCCTCAGAAACACGAATCAAATTTATCCAGTGAAGGCTCTTTACTTATTTAGGGTTTTTTCTTTTAGGTATTTAGTGCAAAAACAAGGACGGGCGGTGCAGGTTTTGCCAGCGCTGTGGGTTACATATTTGGATTTTTAACAAACAAAATGTACATCAGCATGGTTGACACGTTATCGATATGGGGCACCTACAGTCTTTATGGTATAATATGGTGAGATTTTAAAATGTACTACCGTATACAAATATTACCTACTTGTGATAGGATAGTTATCACAATTTGTTTTCTTTTCAGTTTTGTCGGATGCATTACATTTTATTTCATTTTACCTGAAACAGAGGGAAAAAAGCTAAATGACATCGAGAATCACTTTGCTGGAGTAAGAAGAATAAACAACGAAGTATATCGGTCGAAGGTGTGTGCCTAATACTTCCTTTAATATACAGGGTGTTTGGCGCATGGACCGACACAATTTTTCTAGGGATTTGGGGGGTTATTAGCTAGGTTCTACCCATACACCCTATGTCCCAAGTGTCACGGTTAGTTAAATATGATTTTTTTTTCAGTTTTTTTATAAAATTATCAAATCTTTCCTTTAATGCGAAATAACTTTTTTGTTAGCGGAAGTAAAGTCCCAAAAAAAAAAATTCTATGTATAAATGTCTTTTTTATCTAAATAAATCATTACTTAATACAACTGGACTCAAGAAAAATTCTTACGTTATAGCCATTTCGAACTTAGTTTTATTTTAAAAAGTTCCTTAGTTTATAGGATCTCTAACGGTACATGTCTAGAAAACAATTCGTTATGTAGTCTAAATACTAGTTAGAAAAGTCAGGGTTATAAAAAGGTTAAAGCTTATTTTGGTAATTATGTTTTTATTAAAGTAAAGTTATAAATCTTGTTCAAACCGACCGCCTCCGTTTCGTATGCATACACGACATCTGTTTCTTATTTCAACAGTCGTTGTACTTAGTCGAATTTCTGCTTTCATTGTTTCAACGGTTCCATTTAGGTTTAATCTTTTCTTGCTTATTTTCAATTCATAAGCAAGAAAAGATTAAACCTAAATTAACAAAATATAAAGAGATTGATTATAATACTGTATTAAATGAACTTAGTAAGATAGACTGGATTGAATTATTAAATAAAAGGGAACCCGAGAATGCGACCAATATCTTCCTCAACATAATCAGTGAGACAGTTAAAAAACATACCACAATTAAATATATATCTAAAAGAAAACGATTAATTAAACCGTGGATTAGGCAAGATCTGTTAAGATGCATTAGACACAGGGACAAATTAAACCAAAAACTAAAAAAAGATAGAGACAATGCTACCTTGCAGACGATATATAAAAGATACAGAAATACTTGCAATAATTTACTAAATAAAAGAAAAATAAATTACTATAGGAGAAAAATTGCTATGCACAACAATAATATTAAGAAACAGTGGGAAATAATTAAGGAAGTTAATAACGAGACCAGACATGTAAAAACAGCAAAATTACTAAACTTAAAAAGTACTCCCAGTGATTCTCTAACGGAGGTCAATAGATACTTCGCAAATGTAGGAAAGAAGTTAGTGACAAATATTTTACTGCGAACAAATAATGACCAATATGAAATTTAAAAAAAATTAAATGCGCTTCCCTCAGTTTCTCATTCGTTTGTACTTCTACCTGTTGATGAAAAAGAAATATTGCACATTATAGGCAACCTAAAAAATCTTAATTACAGTGGTTGGGACACCACGCCATCCTCTTTCTTTAAATTAGCAGCTCCTGTTATCATAACACCTATTAAGATAATTTGTAACTTATGCTTTGCGCAAGGAAAGTTTCCAGAATCACTAAAAAAGTCTGTATTAGTTCCTCTGCATAAATGTGGTGATAAAAACACTATAGCGAATTACCGGCCTATTTCGCTATTACCTACCCTGTCTAAAATTATAGAAAAAGCAATAAATAACAGACTTAAACACTATCTTGAAAAATTTCATTTAATTTCGTCTAAGCAATATGGGTTTAGACAGAATATGTCAACTGACGATGCAATGAAATCCTTGATAGCACATGTAACACATAACATTAACAATAATCATAAATGCTTAAGTATATTTATGGACCTAGCTAAGGCCTTTGATTCGGTATCTGTTCCAGTACTTTTAAGAAAGATGGAAAATAAAGGAATTCGTGGTATACCACTTTAACTATTGACTGACTATTTGACCAAAAGAAAACAAGTTGTCAAAGTTGAAGAATACTTAAGTCCTGAAGAAAGTATAGATTATGGGGTACCACAATGTAGCATCTTGGGACCCACATTATTTCTAATATACATTGATGATTTATCGAGACCTAAATTACCCCATGCAGACATCATCACATTTGCGGATGATACGGTGGTGACAGCTGGGAACACGTAAATAAGAATGCAGAGGAGGGATTTAAAACTATCACTAAATGGCTCGATAATAATATGCTAACGCTTAACGAATCCAAGACGAAAATTTTAACGTACTTTATAAATACAAACTCTAGACCACAACCAGGAAGCATTTCTATAAAGGCGCACACGTGTCATAACACTCAAACGTGTAGATGTAGTATACTATCGGTTGCTCCTTCTGTCCGGTATATTGACGAACAACTTAATTGGAAAACTCAAGTTACTTACTAATCGAATTAGAAAATTACTTTACATCTTTAGGAACTTACGTCGTATTTGTGACTCGAAACTACTCATGATGACCTACTATGCCTTATGTCAATCGATAATAAATTACGGGATATCGATCTGGGGTGGCTGTGCAAAATCGATTCTTATAAAAGTTGAGAGAGCACAACGTGCAATTCTTAAAACTATGACATTTAAAAAGTTTTTATTTCCCACGGACGAATTATATAGACAGACCTCAGTTCTTACGGTTAGACAATTATTTATTGAATCAATTATTTACTGGCAACATAAACATATACCTGATTATAAAGGAGATCGACGAAGAAGTGATGTTGTCTTTAGAAAACCAGCATGTAAAACAAAATTTGTACAACGTTTTTATACATTCTTGGGTCCACACCTCTACAACAAAGTAAATAGAATTTTAAATTTTCGAGATTTAAATTTATTCTCCCTTAAAAAAGCTTTAAGAAAATACCTACTTACTCTAAATTATAAAAACACAAAGGAACTTATTGAGCTATTAACGTAGTCACTTTATTCGTGCTGATCATCGATATACTATCGATGGTGCTGATCGATGCATTCATCTTGTTCTCTCAGTCACACACACGCACAAGCATTCACAAATACACATACTTACACACATGCACACACAAACACACATACTCACACAAGCTTATACATAAAATCAAGCCTAGGTAACTTCTCCTTTTTCTGATTTATTTTTATTTTACTATAATTATTTTATTTTTATTTTATTCTAGCTCAATCACTGCAATTACGGGACATGTTTTGGTGAACATACCCATTGTAATACAGGACTCGTACTAGTACAGAGGGTATTGAAACCTAATTATGGCCTTAGGATGTACCATGTAACCAAGTACCTACTTAAATTGTTTTAGTCTTAAGGCAATTTTTTTTATGAAATAAATAAATAACGCGTCGGTTATTCGTTCAATCAGAACTTCTCTAGTGAGCACCTCTGTCTGCTAAACAGTTTCTTTTGCACGTCCCCAGACATAAAAATCCATAGGCGTCAGGTCAGGGGACCGTATGGGCCTAGGAATAGGGCGCCTCTACCAATCCACGAGTTTGGAAAGGCATATCCCCCAAATCCCTAGAAAAATTGTGTCGGTCATGCGCCAAACAGCCTGTATTATAAGCGATACTTAGTTATTTATTAAGTTTATCCTGCATTTGGCACTCCGCAATTTCGCTTTACTATGCCAGGTAATGTTGTTGTAGAGGCTATTGTTATAAAAACAGGTCACTATAGAGCGTCCAACCGTTTATTTTCTTTTTGACTTCACTTAAAGTGAACTTTTAAAAGTGAACTTTTGCGTAACATGACGCAGTTACGTTCTATTGGTGCTGTCAAAAAGAAAATAAACGGTTGGACGCTCTATAGGGGATCCCATTTCCTCCCGTTGTGTGTCCAAGCGAGGTGACTAAGGGGAAACAAGAAGACGGGCAGCAGCGTGTTTCTATTGGATTACCTACCACCTGTATCCCCATGACGCCTGCCAAGCGTGTGCATTATGACAATCTCTCCGTTCTAAGCGGGAGGCCTTTGGACCTCTTTCAGTCCAAAGGCGTCGGACGTCTGGTGGACGTTTTCAGCTGCTGATGATGATAATGAGTAGGGTACAAAGAATACTCGCGAAGGGCCTGATGCCGTAGGGAAAATTAATGTTTTGTAACAATACACTATTATACTTACATGCATGAAAAAATTCTTAGCTTTTACAGTAAAACAAAAATAAGTCAGAAATGGCGGCTAAATATTATCTAAACTAAAAATTTTTGCCGTTATTATTTAATACTAGCTGACCCACGCAGCTTCGCCCGCGCTGTGTTTACGTTAACTAAACTTTCATTACTATACATTCGCATAGAATACAAAACCTCCTTTTTTAAAGTCGGTTAATAACTTGGACCCTCTTTGTACTTGCCCTCCGAAGCACGGAGACCTTTAGTTCAAATGGCGTTAAACGGTCACCCATCTATTTAATGACCTTACCTAACGTTGCTTAACCTGATCGATTTCCAAACATTGTTAACAACTGTCTATGAGTGTTCCCTTACAAATATTTATTATAATTATAATGAAAAATTGTTAAAATCGGAGCAAGCGTATAACCAAGTACACATTTTGACTTTAGTCCCCTCTCCCAAGGGAACCGTGCCGAATGTCGGGATAAAAAGTATCCTATGTCCTACCTCGGTGTATTAACTCAAATTATGCCAAGTTTCGTTTCCATCCATCCAGTAGTTTCGGCGTGATGCTCAGCCGAGATACAGACAGACAGACAGACAAAAATAAATAAAAATACATTTTTGGCTTTAGTGACGGTTATAGAATGCCCTCCAAACATAATTTTCAAAATATCTTCAATGTACAGAATTGGACCTGTTACAGTTTTATTATAAGTATAGATAAGTACTTACTTATTTAAAATAGTTTCAGAAATGTAATGAGTATTTCTACTTACAGAAAGATCTTAATTGTACAGATCATTGCAGCAAGAACATTCCAAAATCTTTGTAAGTATCTAAATGCTAATGATTGGTCTCTTTTCGCAGAAGAAGCTTCGAAACGATGTTTCAAAACTGAACGAATTAAAGGGAACCACAAATCCGACTTTTGAAGATGATCATTCAAAACTGTAAAATATTAGTAGGTTAATTTCTTTTATATGATCTAAGTAGGTTAATTGCAATAGTGTGCGTCGTAATGGACATTTTGCGTATATTTATTGTTCTGTTTTTTTTATTTTTATATATTAAGTATCATTTGTAAACATTATTTTGTAAATGATAGTAGAAAATATGTCTCGACCTCTTTATTATGTATAACTAGCTGACCCACGCAGCTCCGCCTGCGCTATTTTTACGTTAACTAAACTTTTAATAACAGACATTCGCATCGAATACATAACCTCCTTTTTTATAGTCGGTTAAAAGCTGGGGCCCACTTTTTACTTGCTCTCCGAAGCACGGACCCGTTTAGTTCAAATGGCGTTAAACGGTCACCCATCTATTTAATGACCTTACCTGACGTTGCTTAACCCGATCGATTACAAAACCTTGATAACAACTCTCTATGAGTGTTCCCTTACTAATATTTATTACATTATAAAGAAAAATTTATAAAATCGGGCCAAGCGTATAACCAAGTACCCATTTTGACTTTACTCCCCTCTCCCAAAAGAACCGTGCTAGATTACGGGATAAAAAGTATCCTATGTCCTACCTCGTAGTAAGATCTCAAATCATGCCAAGTTTCATCCATTCAGTAGTTTCGGCGTGATGCTCAGCCGTGATACAGACAGACAGACAGACAAAAATTTAAAAAATGACATTTTCGTCCTCAGTATCGGTTATAGAATGCCCTCCAAATATAATTTTCAAAATAACTTCAATGTACAGAATTGGACCTGTTACAGTTTTATTATAAGTATAGATAGTTTTTTGTAAATATTTATTTTATATTATCATTAAATATGTAAGTAAGTAAGTATGTAATAAGTTTTTTATAAGAATAATATCGGATGTCATCTTAAATTTTTAGGGTTTCATACCTAAAAGGAAAAAAGGAACCCTTATGGTGCGACTTCGTCTGTCTGTCACACCAATATACTCGTAAGTATTTCAGAAACAACTGATGCTATCGATATAAAATTTAGAATAGTTTTAGATCTTACTTACCCAACCTCATCGCAACTAGATTTTTTTCTTTTATTTTTAATGGGGGTCGAAATGGGGCGTCATAATTTCAAAATGAGACCTATTTATTGAATGAATTTATCATGTGAAAGGGCTTTATTAGAACATTTAAAAACAGACATTTATTTTGGTTTATGTGGCGTAGTTTTTGGCTTATAATCAATAAAGTAAAAAAAAATACTGTCCCATTCTCCGAAGTTTGTGGAGGGAAAACTCTGAAATAATTATGGGTAAGTAATACATGTCTATCTATATTTTGAAGTAAAAATAAAATGATATTTCTAAATAGTACAGGTTTTTAGTAATCATAGAAAAACCTCGACAAGCAAACTAAGTTTTGCAGTTTGTTTTTTTATTTGCTATCTGAGGTGCTACACGAATAGTAAAATAACTTTAATACGTCCAAAGGTGGTATGGAACCCTCGGTGCAGGAGTCCGCCTCGCACATGGCCAGTATTTTTTTTAACTAGTGGGTTACGGAAAAGACATCAACTAGTAGGCGATTTAAGCAAATTTTTTGATGTGAATCAATGTATTTTTAAACACTATTTATTATCTTCATTCTGAAAGATTCTACTAAATCCTATGTTACCGGCATAGACATAGCAACATTTAATAAGCAATGTACCTCGTTTTACGTAAAAAGAGCGTTGGTGATCTACCTGCGGAGTAGGTACCTATGCTATTTATACATCCACTGTCGAAGAGGGTTTTTTTTAAGTTAGCGAACCAGTATTTGACTTATTTATGTAGGTATAGCTTTTCTAGGTAGATTAGAGGACTAAAAACTATGAATTTAGTGTAGAGCCATCATGATTTTTGAATTACTTTCCAGGTTGTTCTACCTCTATCTTAATAAATTATTTTTTGGTTGGTTAGTTTAGTTTGGCAACATTGTTTACCATCATTAGGTATATATGTACATATAACCTGATGCACTAGGTACTGTTAATTACGAACAAAATGTACCAAAACTGCGGCTGGTCTAGTCTATGTACATTTAGCACATTTACCTATTACTTTCTATTTTATTATATTTTATGGCAAATACACGTCTAAAAATTCCCATTATGTGCCTGGAAATAGCCACGGTTTGTTATAATCCCTACATAGAATTTAGTACAGCTCTGGCTCTTGGCTTGGCTATAGGCTCCAGTATAAATGTTATTTGAATGTAAAATTCGTCGATATTGTTACTCACGTAGTAATGAATATCAAATCATTTATTAAATGGTATACTTTCCGAAGCCTAAATGATGACCTTATATTATAATAATAATACGTACCGCTCAACCGCTCTTCAAATTCGAGGTAAGATAGTTTAAGAACCCTTCGTATCTACCTAAGTAGTTTGAGAAAGCATTAAAAAAAGAAGGTTTGCCGTAACAGGCCTTGGTCAATCAATGGTTGCAAGTGCCGTTCGTCATATTCCTGGATTCGATTTCCAACCAAGTAAAGTGTACGACCTCATAATAATTGAATCCTCACGTAGATAAATAGCTAAGATTTGTGTTGTAAAAAAGAACTCATTGGCCAACCCATCTGCTATTAATAGGTTTTTTAGGGTACCTTTAGTGACAAATGTGGTGATCCAAGATGGATAGAGAAATGGATAGTAGGAATGGGGCCCTATAAAAATCAATGGTATAAAATGCTTGGAAATCTAAATAAATCCTCCAAATAAAATGAAATCATACTTACTAAAATATTAAAAAACAAAGACCTGGGTTGGGTTGCCTGGAAGAAATCGCTTATTAGCGATAAGGCCGCCTATATGTACAATGTTTCTGTTTCCTTTTTATGTGTTCTGTATTTTGTGTTTGTACTTAAGTGTAAATAAATAATAAATAATAAAGACGTAGCCAAGTTTGAATTTGATCATACAAAATAAGGTATTAGCTAGAGTCAATGCCTCGGTAGGTATAGCAGCAGCCTACCATAACTGACGAATGAAATTATACGATTTAGCTGTTTTGTATAAATATTTTCATATCGATGTAAGTGGAAAGCAATATCTGTGATTAGGTAAATTTTAAAGGTGACAACTATATACGTTTATAATATTATATTACCAAATAAGTTTAATGATGTTACTATTACTTACCAGTTTTTTGTGTTTTTTTAATATATTTTTTAAACTTAATACATAAAGGCAATAACTTCGAATTGTTATAAATATATAGTTATATATTTACAACAATTCGAAGTTATGGTACCTCCGTATTTACTAAGCATTGTTTACAAATGTTACACTTTCCAAACGATTATAAATCTGATGAAATTAATTACAAAATATGAATTAAAAATTAATTAAATATTATGCGGAGTTTTGATTTTTCGTCACTACTTATACTGTTTTTTCGTAGTAGTAGGTACGTTAGTTTAGTTACATAAGTTTACTACTCTGTCAATCTGTGGCTAGGAAAAAATCGTCATCTACCCTCAAATATTCATCTAATCTCAGTTCGATCAGAGATAATTAATGATTAAAACGTGGTAATGTGGCAAGAATTTATAAGTTTATATAAATGTGTCTGTGTTTATTAACTTCAGAAAATATGAACTTTCTTTTATTGCGTTTCATAAATAATATCTATAACAGTTTTAATTATAGTCTCTGCAATGGTGCCTGCAATTACAACATCATAATCGGAAGTGTACACACCAGATTTATTTTTACATTATATCAGTATTCTGATGGATGAATTAACAGCTTTAGAGTTAGCAGAGAACGCGGATAATTATTTTAACTGTGAGGGCAATCAAATTAATTGGGAGGTGAGGGAAATTACTTTCGATGTGGAGCATAGTTCAGTGACGAGTGCTAGTAGGACTGATCAATGGACACCATTTGAAGAACCGTGGAATGTGATTATAGCTCCTGAAAACTGTGGCAACGTCAACAGGCAGAATTTCGAGACTTCTCAGGATCATAGTTACGATGGAGTGTGCCCCGCCTGCATGGAAATGGAATCGTTAACCAATTATTATTACACACAAACAGGTAAGTAAGTCATAATCGTTTGTAACCACTTTGGAACTATCCACTTGTGGTTTAATTAGATTCACCTGTGTGTATGGCTGTATGTAAGTTTCATCCTCTTTTGATTGTCTCGAAATTTTGCAGATATGTCTAGGACAGATGATTCCTACTGGTAATGCATATAAATACGGTTGATTTTTATTTTTCGCCTGGCTGCTATCCTTGGCTCGATTAAGATATCCAACTATCACAAAATGGTTTCTTATTTATCTGTATGGATCTAGGCAACGAGTCCGCCTTGATGAGAATTTTTCACCTTGGTGTGATATGTCCACCAAGGCGGCGCCAGTTTGCGGTTTTTGAATTCGGTCTCTTATAACCTTTTTCTTCCTACCACTCATATGCAGACAATCTCCAAATTTATTCACATGCTGATTACATGAATATATTGAAGTTGTCAATAATGATCTAGCTTTTATTTCGACGTGGAGCAAGTATTTCAGTTGAAAAGTTAATGCTGCTAAATCTCAAGTTATAATCGTTAATAGCTCGCGTCTTATATCGAGGGTAGACTCGCAAAGCCTACATATATTTCATTTAGCTGGCTACTATTCTCACGTATAATTTGGGATTAACAATGGATCGCTGATTAGATTCCATCTTCAATAAAGAGACAGCGTTACTTTCTTCTTTCGAGAGAGTGAACTAAAACCATGAATTTAGAATATTATACATATATCGATGGCCACATCGAATAAACGTGCAAGTTAATAAACTATTTAAAAAAAAAACGACTTCAAAGTAAATTATCTAAAAAGCATAAAATAACGAAAATATATTGAAGTCGGTGCTAGCACATCATGTTAACTAACACTAGCACCAGCTGACACCGACTTCAATATATTTTCGTTATTTTATGCTTTTTAACCGGCTTCAAAAAGAAGGTTCTCTATTCGACGCGTATGTATATAATATTGATAAAAATGCGTAATATTAATATATGTTAGTCTATGTGGGCTTCTAAACAAAATTACCAAATTTTATGAGTGTATGTATGTAATGTAGGTATGTCCACGGATTTCTCAGAAACTACAAGTCCGATTTTGAAAATTCTTTTTGTAATAATTAGAGTATTTTTCAACTTAGGGTAGAGAAATAATAAGCCCGCAGGGCAGCTTGTGGCGAGCTGTTGGTGCGTAACGACACCACGGACCCGAGTGCTCCAGAGAGTCGGTCAGGGCCCCCACCTCGGCGAGTCTTCGTCGGCCGAGTGGAACCCGAAGGGGGCCCGCAGGACTCTCAGCTCTGGCTTGCCTTAATTGGCCGTCCAGAGAGGAGCTGTTAGAGCTATATGCTCCAGGGGTGGAAGTGTTAAAGGGCATAACGCCGCGAGTAACTTCGGAGAAAGCGCAGCACACCTCTCGACACCCCTGAGCCATTCACACCGGTGTTGCTCCCTGTCGTCCGCTGACGATCATTTAGGGAGCCCATCTAGTGGGTGGCAAGTCACCACTTGCCGCAAAATAATTTGAAATAAAATTATGGCAAGTGACCCGGCCTTTTGAAATAGCCCAGTCGCCAGTCCACCAAATGCTCAACCCCATAAACTTAGAATTCTTTTCACATACTTGCAATAGTCCCTACCACCTGCCGAGGTCAACTGCGGTAATTTCATCATTGTGGCAGTTAATCCCGGGAAGTGTATTACACACCATTTACTTCTTCTAAAACGGGCCTCTACGTGTTGGATTCGTCCCCACGCAAACCTCTAAAAGACCGGGTTAAGCCCGTGAGTAAAAAAAACATAATAATAATAAATACACTTTATTGTACACCAAAAGTTACATGTAAAGGAGATGTTCCATTTTGGGCCACCACTATGTACACTGCATGGAAAAATAGGAAAAACATAGGAGAGTTTCATAAAAATACCTGTAAATTAATTTGAAGTAGAGTACAATTGTACATAAATGATTACTTATGGAGTTATTTAGTATGTCCACCCTGTTTTTAGGGCAGCCATGACAGTTGCGTTTGACATTAGTGTACTACTTGACAGTTTATGCTATAGTGATTATTTAAGTTTACGAACATTATTTGATTGCTTCTTTCTTGGCCCGAGGCTTTACTGTACTGATTATCGGCTGTGATTTGGATTGGAATCAGTCGTATTAGTGCTATTTCACAACAAGTTCAATTGCAGGTATGTTCACTCAGTCAGTTGTTGTCAAAATTACATTTAAGTTACGTATTTCCGGTCCATCATATTATTGTGTGGTGTTGCTACAGTAGTATTATATTCTCTTTTATGTTGATCTCCTTGGCCAAGATATCTTAAATGTACAAGAAAACAAAGCTATATTAAAAAAAAGAGAACATTACAAAACAGTTACTATATTGCATAGTTATATATTCATGTAGTGTACATGGTGCTGGCCCAGGCCCCATACATTTCTGGAACAACTCCTTTAACAATACGTTGTAGGTATTTATTTATATATTATATATTTATTTGTAGGTATTTATTTGACGGGCCCGTTGGTCTAGTGGTTAGTGACCCTGTCTGCTAACCAACAGGTCGTGGGTTCGATTCCCACCAAGTGTCTGGGTGTTTTATCTATATAAGTATGTATTTACAAAAAAAAAAAGTATATAAGTATTAGTATCAGTTGTCTGGTTTCCATAGTACAGGCTCTGCCTAGTTTGGGATCAGATGACCGTGTGTGAATTGTCCCAGGATATTATTATTATTATTATATCAATGTACAAAGGCGGCCTTATCGCTAAAAAGCAATCTCTTCCAGGCAACCCAAAGTATAAGTTTCATCAAAATCGGTCCAGTAGTTATTTTATGCTTTTTAGATAATTTACTTTGAAGTCGGTTTTTATTTTTTTTTAATAGTTTATTTAACACTTTTTAGTGACTTATTTTACCAAAATAGGTATCAGCACTATCACGCAACTCGAACGTCTACGTTACAATAACTTACTGAAAACATAAAAAGTTTATATCTCTTAAACTACTGGACCGATTTTGATGAAACTTGTACTCTACCCTAAGTTGAAAAATACTCTAACTATTGCAAAAAAAAAATTCAAAATCGGACTTGTAGTTTCTGAGAAATCCGTGGACAAACCTACATACATACATACACTCATAAAATTTGGTAAAGGAGTTGTTCCAGAAATGTATGGAGCCTGGGCCAACACCATGTACACTATATGTATATATAACTATGCAATATAGTAACTGTTTTGTGATGTTCTCTTTTTTTAATATTGCTTCGTTTTATTGTACGTATAAGATATCTTGGTCAAGGAGAGCAACACCAAAGAGAATATAATACTACTGTAGCAACACCACATAATAATATGATATGATCGATCGGAAATACGTAACTAAAATGCCATTTTTAACCGACTTCAAAAAAGGAGGTTCTGTATTCGACGCGTATGTATGTAATATTAATAAAAATGCGTAATATTCATATATGTTAGTCTATGTGGGCTTCTAAACGAATTTACCAAATTTCACGAGTGTATGTATGTATGTATGTATGTATGTATGTATGTATGTATGTATGTATGTATGTATGTATGTATGTAGGTTTGTCCACGGATTTCTCAGAAACTACAAGTCCGATTTCGAAAATTCTTTTTGCAATAGTTAGAGTATCTTTCAACTTAGGGTAGAGTACAAATTTCATCAAAATCGGTCCAGTAGTTTAAGAGATATAAACTTTTTATGTGTTCAGTAAGTTACTGTAATGTAGACGTTCGAGTTGCGTGATAGTGCTGATACCTATCGTGGTAAAATAAGTCACTAAAAAGTGTTAAATAAACTATTTTAAAAAAAATAAAAACCGACTTCAAAGTAAATTATCTAAAAAGCATAAAATAACGAAAATATTATTGAAGTTGGTGCAGAATATACACAGCAGGTACGCTAACACCAACTTCAATAATATTTTCGTTATTTTATGCTTTTTAGATAATTTACTTTGAAGTCGGTTTTTATTTTTTTTAAAATAGTTTATGACGGATGGATTCTAATCCAAATCACAGGCGATAATCAATACAGTAAAGCCCCGTGTCAAGAAAGCAACAGTCTTAGAGGAGATACCACTGGAGAGAGCATGATGCGCTAACCCCCTCTGCCAAATTTTTGGTCATATGGTCAGGTCTTTCTTTATTTGTGTGCGTGTATTTTTGAATGTGTTGCGAGTTTACTATAGTGTGGGTATGCGTGAAGGTGTATCTGTGTGTGTTTACTTCGCCTCCCGCACCCCGCAAAAGTGCCACGAAAAATTTGTTCGGGGAATCGACGCGATACTAACTCCTTTGGTACTTTCTCTGAGGCAACAGTCAATGAATGTCCGTAAACATAAATAATCACAAAAAACTCCGAAATACAATATGTACTCCACGCGTAAACAATCTATTACGAAACGTCACCTATAGCATTAACTGTCAAGTAGTAAACCAACGTCAAACGCAACTGTCATGGCTGCTCTAAAAACAGGGTGGACATACTAAATAACTCCATAAGTAATCATTTATGTACAATTGTACTCTGCTTCAAATTAATTTATAAATATTTTTATGAAACTCTCATATGTTTTTCCTATTTTTCCATGTAGTGTACATAGTGTTGGCCCAAAATGGAACATCTCCTTTGTTTAGAAGCCCACATAAACTAACATATATTAATATTACGCATTTTTATCAATATTACATACATACGCGTCGAATAGAGAACCTTCTTTTTGAAGCCGGTTAAAAACACCAACTTTTCAGGAGAACATAATAACGTTTAAACCTTAATAATGCGGGTTTCTTTGTAAGAAGGTCTATACAATTAGGGTTACCAACTCTCGAAAGGACCAACTCAGGAGAATTTTATGAAATCGATTAGTGGGGGGGGGGGGCTGTTGGAAGGTTTGTGACGAAAATCTCAATCATTTATTAATTTCTAAATTTATATGTGGTCGGTTTTTCACCACAGAAAACCTTTTTCATGAAAAATCGAAGTTTGTTATTATTTGTAACTCTACTTTTCTACTTTTAACACACGTCTTTCGATTTCGTAAAGAAGTCAACCCAGCGTAAATCCACTCGAATATCTTCAACGAGCTGTGGTTGCATCTCACGCAAAAGTCCAAACTCATTGTGTTGGATTACTTCATCGATTGTAGGAACACTACGATAAAGTAGAAAACTATATCTATTGTCTATGACTCTTGTATGGGCATACAAGAGTCCACTGTAGAGGGCGAGGTGCTACTTACTATACTGTATTGTGTGTAGAGGGTCTGGTGCAGAGGAGGCATGAGAAACCACCGAATTGGCCTCCAAGGAATCGACAGCGTCGACGGCGAGACGAACAGAGGGCCTAGACAAGATGCAATCGCTTCATAGCGAATCTATTTCTTCATTCGCTAATGGTGTCAATTCCCTACAATTTGTCACGTGATTTTTCGATGACTTATGTCATTCTCATACATTTTTAAACTTTCTATTAGCGATAGCGCTTGTAGAATGTTACATTGTCTAGGGGGACAGGTTTACACCGGTAGCGACACGTTTGAACGACGAATGCGTACATAATATTTAGAAAAACCCGAGAAATGATTGCACTCCGGTAGTTCGGGAGATTAACAATTATTACCGGAGTCTCCCGGGCAATCCGGGAGGGTTGGGAACCCTTTAATTTTGTTATAAAATTAAAGGTAAAAAAAATATCTTTAGACTGATAAAATTACTTCTAAGAAATCTTGATTCATTTTCAAGAAAATCCTAAAAAAAACATTTAATATTATTACTCGTGTGAAATGAGAGTACTCAGCTAATCGTTATCGATCATTACACGATTATTCGTGTGAATTTATACGAATATAATAAACACAATGTAATGTTATACTATTATTCTAGACAAATTACGTTCCCCCAGCGAACGCCACAATGAACGACAGTTGGCTATTTTCATCCAACGGTAACCGTTGGATGCAAATAGCCAACTGTCGCTGCAACGCGCACAATGTCACCTGCCCAACTAGTGGGACGCCATTTCTTCCCCAATGGTTATCGGTTCTCCGAGCGATGTGGCCTGCCTTCAACTTGCATATTTAAAGAGCTATGTCGGTGAATTTGGTTCTTCAGCGAATCTCGTCATTACGGATTTTGTCACACAAAGAAACTCCGAGCATAGCACTCTCCATAGCCCGTTGTGTGACTGAGCTTCTCTAAAAGGCCATCAGATACCACGTCTCATTACCATATATCATCACTGGCAACACACACTGGTTAAAAACCTTCGTCTTCAAGCACTGTGGTATTTCGGATGAGAAGATGTCGTGTAGTTTCCCGAACGCTGCCCATCCAAGTTGGATTCTCCGGGTGACCTCGTTGTCGAAGTTGGACCGACCTAACTGGGTAGTTTGTCCTAGTTACATCTTCTTTTTCAGCCTGTGTCGATCATCCATTTCTGAACCTAGGCCTCCTCCATTTCCCTCCAGTCCCGGGGATCTTGTACCCTTCTGATTCAGTCTAGTCCTGCGTGTCCTCTGATATCGTCCAACAAATATTTAGGTGACAGGCCCCACAATCTTTTGTTCGTCGTCCTCAGAGTCGCAGCCGTACTCGATGTCGACGTCTAGGGCACACATCACTCAGTCTGGTTTTGTTTCTGATCTATTCGTTGGTTTTGTTTCTGATGTATTCCATGGTTTTGTGATCGCGCAATCTTACTCTGAGCATTGCTCTGTTAACGACTCCGAATTTCTCAGTGGACTTTTTCGTGAAAGTCATCAGTATATCGGCTGGACGCACTCCTCAAAGACTTTGGCTTTATATTTCATACTGATCCTTCAGACATACAAGGTGTAAAGGACATCGTACCGAAAACCAATACCAGGGATCCAGTACATGATTCTGAATACTCTAGTGTTGAAATTTTTCATCGGCTCTTTCATTAATTTCCAAAAAAAGATCCACTTTTTTAAATAAAATTAGTATAATATCATTATTAGTATAATAATAAAGCATAATTTTAATTTGAAAACAATAAATTACTTATTTGTGGAAAATTTATTTAATTATTTATTTATTTATTCTTTATGCACTAAAACAGTACATAGGCAATTAATTATTATTATTTTAGAAAAATTTTAATGTAATTTAAGAAATAAATATTATTCCGCATATATTAATTACATGCTCGAAAATTAATAAGTCAGTCATTTGTCATTTTCCATATAAATGGTTTCTGTAATGTTGTAACGGACATTATTTGACATCTTATAAAAAAAAATTCGGTACGATGTCCCTTACACCCGTTATACATAGTGGTCAACATCTTCGACTGTATCGTTCCCAACAACTACCGGTACGTGTGTAACATGGACATTAGGCATTATCTTCGTCTTGTCCATGTTAATATTAAGACCATCTATTGGGCAACGCTTCTGAGGTAGCTGAGCATCGTATTAAGGTCCTCCAGCGACTCTGCCATAATGACGTTATCATCAGCAAAAAGAAAGCGAGTGATAAATTCGCCATTGATGTTGATGACGAATCCATAAAGGTTTTATATTTCATGTTATATTCAAAAATTCTCAAGCATTGTTAGCCTCATCAATTCTATGCAAGTAGTGGTATGTATACCGTAAGACGCTACTTTGAACTTCACGCTGGGGTGAGCCAAGGCCTTGGCTTGTTTCAACTCAAGCTATCCCTTTTTAACGTGGAGAAATCCTTATGGTTACTCACAACAGGCGGGTTATGTACGTCTCCTATTGACTCAAGCCTTACGGTGTCCAAATTCCCTGTATTGATGGACCCTGGGAACGTACCTGTGCACTATTCCGAGTCTCATCATCGTCCATGGGTATAAAGCCCACGGACCTGCTCGCCGCTGTAATAGGCCGTCAGAATCTCATCAGGTCACCACCTGATGAGATTCAGCGTGCCAGGACACTTTAACAGGCCATATCCAGCTAGAGCGAACTATCACGGTGCACAGGCAGCAGTTCCCCCGTTCCTGCTGTCTGCGCTTCTTCGTTACGGGGGCATAAGGTCGGCGTTAGCCTGCCTTATGCACCCGGGCCTCCTCCTGCATTGCGCATCACCATTAAAAGGGATCGCTCTCCTTGATCGACTTCAGCACCTGCTTCTGTGACATGAAACTCGAGCCGCCCTTTTTCGTTCGTTCAAAAGGTCACCGGGACAGTATGCGGGGGATAGCCAGCGTATAAAATATTCTTACTCACTGAAACCCCACCCCTACGGCCATGAGAGGGGAACCTGGGTTCTCCATTGAGATTTGTCCGTCAGTGCCTTGCCTTTGAAGTCACCGCCGAGGATCGACTTATAGCCCTCGGAAACCTTTTAAGGTTCTCAGGGGGTCGCAACCTCACCGTCGTTCTCAGTAAATTATTTGCAAACTCACTTCTTGGGTAACATACATTAATCATAAAAGCAACAAAAAAAAATGTGCGTGCGTGGAGTCCGTCCGCGCGGAAGAAGTGAAACTTCATTCTCGCTCTGTCTCTTTCTATTCCACCTCCCCGCGCAACGAAGTCAACGAAGTCAACGGAGTCAACGGAGTCAACGGAGTCAACGGAGTCAACGGAGTCAACGGAGTCAACGGAGTCGGCGGAGTCGGCGGAGTCGGCTGAGTCGGCTGAGTCGGCGGAGTCGGCGGAGTCGGCGGAGTCGGCGGAGTCGGCGGAGTCGGCGGAGTCGGCGGAGTAGGCGGAGTAGGCGGAGTAGGCGGAGTAGGCGGAGTCGGCGGAGTCGGCGGAGTCGGCGGAGTCGGCGGAGTCGGCGGAGTCGGCTGAGTCGGCGGAGTCGGCGGAGTCGGCAGAGTCAGCGGAGTCAACGAAGTCACTCACTCACTCACTCACTCTCTCCCACCTCACAACACCTATCATTTAACGCCTATCGCCTATCGTCTATCACCCTATCATTTAACGCTTAACGCGTTATGTGATAACATTTTTGGAAGTCGCATAAGAAGTTTCACTTCAAAAAATTACATGAATAAACGTGCAAACGTGTATCACCTAAACTGAATAACAGATAACTAACAACAACAAGGGTTTTGTTGTATATAAATGTTTATTCTTGTGTAATCGAGAATGCATTAAACGTGCGACAGTCACATATATTTATGTTCTTGTAACAAAGAAATATATTATTTACGTGGAAAAAAGGAATCAAGTACAATTGCAGGCGTATTTCTGGACTAAAATTTATGAAAAAAATTAGGGGGTAGGAGGATGGGCTAAGAAACCGAAAAATGGAAAAAAAAATCATGAAAGAGCTCTTGCAGGTTTATTCGATGCGGCCATCGATATGTACGTATACCTTCTAAGTTTATTGACCTGAAATTGAATACGCATAGGTAAATAAAATAAAATTGTTATAAAAAAACCGACTTCAACAGACACCACACTAAAAAGTGAAAAATAAGTTAAATATTAATTGAAGTTGGTGCTGATCAGTCGATTCGGCTGGTAGCGTACGTATCTTGTATAATTGAGCACCAACTTCAGGAAGGTTTCTCTAAGACTGGGGATGTCGGATTGATGTTTACGATTATTAATATATGTCCAAATTTACTTAGGGTTGTGGTTTATATTTACTTCTACAGATTTAATATAAATATTGTAACATTTACGTGCTTCTTTCTTAAATCGTTCGCGAAACATAGAAAAGGTCCAGTAATCCGATTTGTTTTTGTATACTTTCCACTTAATCCATGCTTCATTTTTATTCTTAAATATGTGTGCCAGAGATGAAGTAAACCACACCGGAAAGTGTGTATTTGGAAGTAGTTAAAACGTAGTGAATATATACTCATTGGAAGTAGTTTAATCGGGACGTGTTTACGGATTATACTGTATAAGATCTCATAAATTATGGATTTTAACACATAAAATTCTTTGTTGCCAAATAATAATAATATATCCTAGGACAATCTTTACTTGGCTCTATGATTCCAAATTGAGTGGAGACTGTATTTTTTTGTTAACGCGATCTGCACCAGGTCCTACTTTTGAATCCGCCACCGGTGGGCACATTATAGGCCACCGGGGGCACTTTGTAGGCCACCGGGGGCGCATTGTAGGCCCCCGGGAACGTGCCCCCGTTGTTACGGTGCTCAGTCACGGGGACGGGGGTCACAACCCCACCGCCGTCCGCGCCGTCTTCCTCGGAATCACCGACTTACTCGATGGACGATAAACAGATCCTGTACTATGCCAACCAGACAACCGAAACGAATACATAATAATTTAATTTTTTTCTCAATACTAAGTACCTACTTACCTGCTTATAGATAAATGATACCTACAAAGAGGATTTAACACTACGTATAGATACCTAGACACGAGAAAGACCGAAAATGTTTATGCACTCAAATGGTTGACATGCTTAGAGAAAGAAAACAATAGAGAGCTGGCACTTTCTTTCTCATTCGCGCAAGAAAAGGATGCATTTATATATATTATATGTGATAGAAAGAAACAGAGCATATGAATTTTTGTCCCTTAGCGTGTGTTTAAAATCTGGCGCACCTACGGTGCGTTTTCTTCGAGTATTCATGAAATTTTCTAGTTCACGACCTAGCTTTGGAGTTTTAAATTGAATTGCGTTATGAAATATCGTTTATACTACATAATAGGCGCATTTGAATAAATATCCAAGTGTACGAATGATTATTTTCCGTTATTTTCTGTCCTTATCGGCGGCACGCTAGCTAGATGTTTCTGTCTAGACATGGGTAGGAGTTGAACTCACGACATTTATTTTTGGTAGGTAATTATTTATTTTCATGTTTCAAGGCTTAAAGATTACAATCTAACCTCATAAATCTTTTGCTTTCTTTTTACTAGCTCGCTGTTTCGCTCGCTGATCGCGTTTAGGTAGGACATCGACTAACGCTCACAAGCAAGTGGAACGGTAAAAACTGCGGTCGTGAGCGTGATCGTTGTGGGCGCTTAGTGGAACGCACCCCTCGTGCTCATCCTCTTTCCCTCTTTCCCCATAAAGGGCATGCATCAAGACAAACAAGGACACCTATATATTTATTAATTCGTCATTTCGAAAGGTTGTACGCTTTGTTAGAATCCGGAAAAAAGTTAGTGGTGTCCATAGATGTATCATAAATCCATAGATTGGCCTAAAGAGTAAAAGAGAGCTACTCGATCTAACGGTACTTCAATGCGTTGGAAAGAGCAAGCGAGAGTCGCCGAAAACGAGACCGCATACCCCTCATACGTATTTGGCCGGCCAAATACATATGAGATGAGGTCTCGTTTTCGGCGACCGGATACCGGCCAAATACCGGCCTGTAGCGGCCTTTGACAATTTTGCGTTATAAACATTGATTAATAATATCAATAGAAACAGTTCTATCAGTGTGAATTGTAGATAATCGTGATTGTTAATTGTGTACTTATATGATGCACTAGCTGACCCGTGCAGCTCCGCCCGCGCTTTTATTACATTTTGCTCCCCTTTTCTCCCTCCTCCCTAGATTTATCTCTCTCCATATCTCTCTCTCTTATAAAAAAAATCTAATTATATGCTCTTTCTCTCCTCTCTCTTTCCCCCTCCCGCTTCGGTTCCCGTCACACTCCCCCTCTTCCTACCCTGTTATCCCCTCTCTGAACCCTCTCCCCCTCTCTCTTCTACGAACTTGCTCCTTCTCACTCCCCCCTTACACCACCTAACTCCCCCGATCCCTCACCCCATCGCCCCCTTCTCGAATCCCCTCTCCCTCTTTCTCCTCTCGTGCACCCTCCTCTCGTTCTATATATCCTCGTCAATCATGGTATCAGCGGCATTAAATATACTTTATGACCTATTCTCAGACCTCCCCGATATGCACACATAATTTCATACATATCGGTTCACCCATCTATTTAATGACCTTGCCTTATGTAGCTTAACCTTAACCTAGCGGTATGAAATATACTGTATGACATATTCTCAGACCTACCCGATATGCACACTTTCATACAAATCGGTTCACCCATCTATTTAATGACCTTACCTAACGTTGCTTAACCTTAACCTACCGGGATAAAAAGTATCCTATGTCCGTTTACTGGTTCTAAGCTACCTCCCCACCAATTTTCAGCCGAATCGGTTAGGCCGTTCTTGAGTTATAAATAGTGTAACTAACACGACTTTCTTTGATATAGATTAAAGTTCTATAGTTATTGTATGTTCAATTTCACCGATAGATGGCGCTGTTCATAATGTAAATCACGCCAACATCGTAAATTACTGTCTAATGATATTCGATAATGAAAGTTTTAAGTTTTCCGCATCTTTTATTGTTGCGACTGTAATACATACATAATCTAGTTTGGATCCGCTCGGGATCATAGATAAGAGTATATTACTCGGGATTTACAGATTTTAACTTTTCAAAGATATAATGTCATATTGCTATCAGCAAAGTACTTAGAACAATACAGAAATCTAATGAAAATGTCCTGGGTGTACCGGACCGGCTTACCCCTTACAAAAATTGACCCTTCGCCAATGCCATATCTTATGCAAACTAAATGTCTGCTCAGTCCCTATTGTATATAGCGTAATAATACAAATCTTAATGATTAACTGATCAGTCTATAATTACCCTATTCACATACAAACGCAATTACGTGGTAATATGTGCAAGTAATGTTTCACTGCTTAGCCCCTATGAAACATAGCGTGATGTTTTATATACCAACTTACACCTTGACTTCTACACAACACATCAGTGAAAGTTCTATCAAAATCCATCCACGGGTTTTCAAATGATATCTGGACGAACAGAACGACAGACAGACAGACAGACAATAATTCCAAAAAAAAATTGTTTTGGCCTCTATGTCGATAGTATAGTACCCCCACATAGAAATTTTGGAAAAATATTCAATGTACAGAAAAAGTGCTCTTTGAGTTTTATTATAGTATAGAATACATCGAAAAGGAATAATCCCCAGGATTACTCGGTTTTTCAGTAAGTTTATCAATATTACTTTTCAGTATTTCTTGATAAATAAGAAATAAGTATACCTGTGTGCAGTGGCGTGCACTGCCAAAATATCTGCGAGTTGTTAATGCTTTATGCTATTTGTTCGTGTTCCAGCACAAATATCCTTAAATTAACCAATATTACCAACATATCCATTTACATTAAAAATAATTACGTTAATTCATGTCCAAACTAAGATTTTTTGAAATTAAGACTTTTTAGAGAAATCCTAGGGTAGGCAAAGTATTTTTGTCAGTATAGAGCCGCTGAATAAACTTATTAATGTTTTCAAATGCAAATTAATATGTCTACAGTATTTGCTTGCATATGGATATTTGAAATAGTATAATAACATACTTAAAATAGGTGAAACAAGCCAAATACTTTTTTTTGCCTACCCTCTGTGCACGCCACTGCCTGTGTGTAGTAAAATATAAACATAAAATCACAGATTGTGAGTGAGCATATGATAAACAGGCCTAATTAAAAAATAGCAAATAAAAATTAAAAGTGCATTTTTAACCTTACTTTTTAGTGTTGTATAGTAATGAACGATGAAGTCGATATTGTGAAAATAAAACAGTAAAATTAATATCATAACAATTTGGTATTAGAAATCAAGACTGTCTAATTTAATATTAGTTATTAACAGAAAATGAATGTTCTAGACTAGAGAATAAGTAAAATTGTTGTACACTCAAATTAACATTTTAATACTGACGAATTTGTTAATTAAGTTGAATTAAAGGTTTTCGAGGTGTTATTTGTATTTAAATGTGGTAGGTATTTAAATAAAGGTGAAATTACCAATAAAAATAATCGACAGTAATAATGTATTCTTTTTAATCCTACCGTTCCTGACATAAATATCGATACTGTAATTTTTTGTGTGCATCACTACTCACGCACACGTAAGCAAAGTACTCACGCATAAACATACCGATTTTGGTCATGCTCTCATGCTAAAAGATGACAATAGCCAATCTATGGATTTATCATACACCATGTCTGAGGTCCATGCAACGCTTAGAGGAGATACCACTGGAGATAGCATAATGCGCTAACCCCTCTGCCAAATTTTGTCTTAGAGGAGATACCACTGGAGAGAGCATGATGCGCTAACCCCCTCTGCCAAATTTTTGGTCATATGGTCAGGTCATTCTTTATTTGTGTGCGTGTATTTTTGAATGTGTTGCGAGTGTATTATAGTGTGGGTATGCGTGAAAGTGTATCTGTGTGTGTTTACTTCGCCTCCCGCACCCCGCAAAAGTGCCACGAAAAATTTGTTCGGTGAATCGACGCGATACTAACTCCTTTGGTACTTTCTCTGAGAATTTTGTTCATATGTTCAGGTCATTCTTTATTTGTGTGCGTATCTTTTTGAATGTGTTGCGAGTTTATTATAGTGTGGGTATGCGTGAAATTGTATCTGTGTGTGTTTACTTCGCCTCCCGCACCCCGCAAAAGTGCCACGAAAAATTTGTTCGGCGAATCGACGCGATACTAGCTTCATTCTAATTACTCGGAGATGCAACGCAATGGTGTACAACATGTACAACCTTTCATAATGACGAATTAAGAACTTTATAGGTGTCCTTGTTTTTCTTGATGCATGACTGCATGTCCTGTATGGCGAAAGAGGATGAATACAAAGTGATTTGTTTTGTATTCCTATTGCGTCTCCTGTCTTTAGTCCTTCCTCCAAGCGATTTATACTGAGTTGCCTGAAAAATTTGATGTTTACTGATTTTTAGATTATCCAAAAACTCTAAAACGGGTAAAAGGCAAATTCTACAACAGCTTAAATCTTACTGAGTAGTCTGTGCTTAAATCTACTTTTCGACTCAGAGTAATTAGTATGGAGCTAGTATCGCGTCGATTCCCCGAACAAAATTTTCGTGGCACTTTTGTGGGGTGCGGGAGGCGAAGTAAACACACATAGATACAATTTCACGCATACCCACACTATAATAAAATAGCAACACATTCAAAAAGATACGCACGCAAATAAAGAATGACCTGACCTGAACATATGAACAAAAATTTGGCAGAGGGGTTATGCCTGATTTACACGTATTAAGTTGTCAAGTAGGTAACTAAATTTTAAGTGACTTAATTTTAAGTATGCGTTTACACGTCGTTTTTACTAAATTTTAGTTACAATCTTTTAGTTCTTTAGTCCGCCCCAATGGACGGTCCCACGATCCGTGACGATTTCATAGTACTTTGTAGCGACGGAAAACTAATTTATTTTTAGGATTAAATTATTTAAACAACTAATACAGATTATTATATTACAATTTCCTTTTTATAATATATATATGTACTATAATTATAATATTAGATATAGAAAAGTAAATGACTTTGTGTCTTTCTTGATTACTGAATTTGTGTTTGATGTAAATATTTAACCATCTTACTTGTTTATTGCCTTCCAACCCCGTAAGCACCGTGTCTGGTTCCCGGGGGACTAAAATGCACCCCCAGTGGCAGGCTCCGAAGGAAACGCACTGAAGGACTCTTGGTGCAGATTCCACAGGAGAGCTCAGGTTTCCCCCCATGTGTCGATGTGACAACCACGGGGATTTAGTGGGAAAGAATCCCATGTATGTACCCCGGTTGACCTACACAGGTCCTGGGACCCATTGAACAATTCACCGCTAGAAAAAAAAGGATGCCAGATACAGGCTTAAATTACCGCAAAATTTCTCCGTTGATCTAAAAATTCCCGAGACTATTAGCCAAATAGCTCTCAATCACATAATTATACGGCAGTATACTAGGAAAAGTAAAAAAAAACCATTTAATTGCAAACATTAATACCTACAGCGTAGTAGGTATTTGAAAATTCCAGGACAATACAAATTCTGGAACAATCCCGTATTTCTGGCAACCCTAAATATACGTTGGTACAACGAAAACGTGACGAAAACGACTTTGCTCTTATTATATTTGTATATTATCTATGGTTTGATCTATGGCTATACCTTTGCACGCACACCTGCAAACGTGCATTATACATGTGTGTGTCCAAACGTATCAAGAATAAACCACGCCCACCTACTTACCCGAAAAATAGAAAAGTTTCTATTCTACTTCATAACTTGCGTACTAAATTTTAACTTGGGACTTTCTACTAAAGTGATTGTTTACACGTAATAATTTACTAAAATTTTGTAAAGATTTAGTTACAAACTTAATACGTGTAAACGAAAAATTTTACTTATTCACTTGTGTACTAAATTTTAACTTGGAACTTACTACTAAAGTGTTTGTTTACACGCAATAATTTACTTTATTACAAAAGTTCTCGTGGAGCGCGCTAGCGTGCGGACGTGTACTTAAACTGTGCGTTAAAGTCTTAGAGGAAGAAAACAATAGAGGGCTGGACACTTTCTTTCTCATTCACGCAAGAAAAGAATGCGTTTATGTAGGTTACGTGTGATAGAAAGAAACAGTGTATATGATTTTTTGTCCCTCAGCATGTGTTCGATTTTTCCGCGCCGTGGGTGCGAAACAAATTTGACGTTTGCTCCCACTTTGCTCCATGACAATTTTATCGTGGTTTTAATATTAAATAAAAAACTTAAAATTCAATAAAAAACTAACTGTGACATTACTGTGTGTTGTGGAAATCCTATAAGAATCGTGCAGTGCAGTATTATAGGCTGTAAAAGTTACAGTGATAGTAAAATTGGTGGAGTATCGTTTCACAGGTAAACGTGAATTATTATGGCCAATTTAGAGATTACATTTAGAAACTAATACATGTAAACGACTTATTTAGATCTCATTGCTCTAAATTAGTTACTATTTTACTTGAAAGTTACGTGTAAGATCGATAAATTCTTGTTTTTCATCCATAACCTAAAATTTTCAGTTTATTGATCGCCATTATCAGTGTTGCCAGTGTATAAAAGAGAGACTACCATAAATAAGTGGTAAATTATTATTAAGTGCATCATACACGATCCCACATGCTGGGTGCATCGAAGAATTTCTCAGATTTCCCGAATTTATTTTTATGATTTCCTGAAAATATGGATATTTGTATATTGTGGATAGCAGCAACAAAAATAATTAATTAGGTTGCTAAAAGTTATTCCCGAATGCTTAAATATTCAGAAATAACGTAAGCGCTCAAGTAATTCGTCCAAGGCTGCGCAGGACGTATTCATTCGTTATTTATAGGCACAATGGTCATTGTACATTTAATCGTACTTTTACTATATGCATGTTGTTTAAATATATGTATGTATGTTGTTGGTTACAATTTATTGGTAAATTTGTCTGAATTATAAATAAATAGTACCGACGTTGAATAGTTTGTTTCATTTGCCCCCCTATTATGTACCTATCTCGTTTGACAACTAAAGTGATGATCAATAAAGCAAAGTGACTATTAAATAACTATCAAATGATTCATTTGGCATTGCCTAACCTGAATCACAAATAAATACCAAACACACTTTCAGTAGACATCAAAGTTTGGTGGACAACTGAAGCTTGATAGTCACTTTGCTTTATTGATCATCACTTTTTTTTTTGTAGGAATAGTACTGTTTCACCGGACAAGAGGGCGAGCGCTTAAAGCGCTCCAGCCAGAAAGGTTTGGGTAGCGACTAGCACAAGGGCACCTCAGGGAGGCACGGCCTCGGCTTGGGCTGCCGCTTAGAGAAAATGAGTTTACCACCGGTTCACAACGCGCCCCCGCTGAGAAGAACCGGCAAGAAGCTCGAGGGGATGCATGTCGAGGTCGCATGCGTACGGATCCCTTCGGCCTCGCCGGCGAGACCGGTGTCGGTGTGTTGATGTGTTTACGACTCTTGACATCGTTGTCGGTGTTGGTGTTGTGTCATGGTCCAGGAGGACGGACATCGGGTCGGGTGGTTCGAGCAGTACATGCCGCGGACGGCGGCGATGTACGGCTGTTCGACGATCTGAGGGACCTGGCCGCTGCCCATAGGACATGGGTTCGATTCCGAAGGATTCTGAACAATTGTCTGGGTGTTATTTATCTATTTAAATATGTATTTATACAGTTTACAAGTATTTGTAATCATTTATCTGGTTACCTTACTAAAGGATCTGCGTAGATTGAGATCAGGTGGTCATTGGTCAAGCGTAGATTGTCCCAAGATACTAGTACTATAGATTTGTATATTGGAGAAATTTACTAAAACTTACCCGGTAAATGGCCATAGTATGTATTATATTAAGTTATAAGAAAGCCAATTTTTGCCTACCTCTCTGGGAAATAGCATATTATTGTTTTTATCTCTTAACTTTTTTGTATGTGGCATTAGCCTCATACACGCCTCATATTCATTCATAGTGAATGTACACTTAATATCATATATGCTGTAGCTAAGGTCTATTCCACATTGTTCACCTGGGTGATATCACGTGGTGATTAAAGTGGCTAAGCGCTGTAGATAATTTAATAATTATCTACAGCTGAACAATGTGGAATAGACCTTAGCTACAGCATAAATATGATATTAAGTGTACATTCACTTTGTAGCCTCCGTCGTGGGTTCGAATCCTGCGATGGGCAACAAATTTGAGTAGTTGTTCCTTACTGGCTAGGACAATGCAGGCCGATGACCTGATTGTCTGTAAAGTAAGATGATCCATGTGTCGGGATTTGCGATAGGACGTATGCCCGACTCCTGTCCGTCAAATTAAAACACCGAGCTTTGGTAATAAACACTTATAATCAAATTGAGAGAGAACAACTTATAATACAGTGGAGTAATCGTAATAATTAAAACATGTCTCTGCCATAGATACTAGCGCGCTATCATCTTTTTGACAGCCCCTTTGGCGTTCCGAAACCGTGATCCGAGATACGCCACACATGCGTCGGATGGGCATGTAAAAAGTCGGTCCTGCGCTTAACTTCTCCCCAGTCGTGTCGGTCTTCCGTCCCATCGGATTATGAGAGGTACCTATTATATAAAGGAAGAGAGAGTGCACTTGTGTCTACGCAAGCACTTGTGCACTATAATATCTCCTGCGTACATGGCTGATCTTGTGAAAGATTGGCCGCTGTGGTCGTTTCGGCTAGGAGGACATTATTATAACAATCACTTTCGTACTTTTTGCAGACTGTCATAGACGATATAATAATAATAATAATAATAATAATATCTTGTGACAATCCACACACGGTCATCCGATCCCAAACTAGGCAGAGCCTGTACTATGGAAACCAGACAACTGATACTAATACATAAATACTTTTTTTTTTGTAAATACATACTTAAATAGATAACAACACCCAGACACTTGGCGGGAATCGAACCCACTAATGTAAGAAAAGTAAATGTTGTGTCAAAAATGTGGTTTTTGTTTAGGAAAGAAAATATAATTTACAACAACCTCCGTATTTGCTTTACACAAAGGGTAAAATTTCCCTTACGTGGCAACTCTAAATTTAGTATGTACTTATTTTTCTGTCCTTATCGGCGGCACGCTTGGTATATGTCTGTATTATATTCTGTCTACGGTTAAAGTAAACGAGTGCTACCCACATATAGTTTGTGTATTGTGTTTTAAAGTGATTTCATATGCAAAATGCCGAAAATCCGTAGAACACCTCCTAAATCTCAGGAAGAAGAAACACGAAATACGTCTTCGGATGTTGCAGTGAAAGCAGCACCAATAACGAAATGGGCTGTTCCACGGCAAACAAAGAAAAAACAAAATGAGGAGTCCGATAGCGACTCATCTATTACTAAAGAACCGAGAAGACACAAGCTAACGTGCTGTTCTAGTGAAAATATGAACGGGACGCTTAAAGCTGTCCAGGAAGAGATCAAGGCAATGCATAAGTTGTTAGGTACCATGAAAGAAGAACAGGATTCGCGATTAATTCAAAAAAACACAAGTTAATGAAATGAAAAAATCAAATGAAGACATTGAAAAGTCTTTGGAATATCTTGGAAATAAATATTTCAAAGAAAAAACAAATGAGTGCAATAAAAAAATAGAAAACCGGTGCAAAGATTTACTACAGAGAAATATTAATTTAGAAAAGTGTAACAAGGCATTGGAAGAACGAATGGGATATATAGAACAAAAGGAACTAGATAAAAATGTTGAAATTATGAATTTAAAGATGCAAACTTGAGAAAATACATTGGAACTAACTAAAAAGCTCGCTGAAAAACTTAACTTAAAATCATCAGATATAGATAACGCCTGGCGGGCAGGATCCGAGAAAAAAGATATACGACCTATAGTAGTGGCGTTGAAAACAAAAACTGCACGAAACGAATGGATTAAAAGCCGCAAAATACCCATTACAAATGATACACTTTACAATAACAATGACAATAATCGTATATACACACATCAAAAGTGTCTAGGGATCAACATATATTTTTGCAATAACTTTTCTCCTGATTGATATTAATTAAAATTTTCTTTAAGGATTCATCAAATAAAGTGTTTTCGTTTGTCACAGTAACGATAAACCAAGTCACCTTTGCATTAATAAAGAAATTTGCCATTTTCCTAATAAAGGGATTTTTGACATTTGAACCACTAACACAAAAGTTCGAAAAAAAGACTGAAATAACAGTTTTCTTTAAAATTTTATTGGGTAACTTAAACAATTAATAATCCGTGTTTCTACCGCGAACACTAACAACACAAGAACATCGGTTTGGCATACTCAAAATGAGTTCATCCAAATCACGCTGTGGAATGGCCGCCCATGTTCGTTGCAACAACAAAAAAAGGTCTTCTTGCGACTGGATACCCTCCATATTCGGCAGAGCTCTTCTCTGTAGCATATCCCATGCATGCTCAATCGGGTTCAAGTCTGGCGACTGAGCAGGCCAGGGCAGGACATTGATGTTAGCTGCGGCGAGAGTCTGTCTTACAACTCTTGCGGTGTGCGGTCGTGCATTATCATGCATTAACTGAAATAAGGGACCGATTTGCACTTGTAGAGGAACGATGACGTCTGATACAATCGTCTCAGCATAAATTTGAGCGTTGAGGTTGCCTCTGATCCAAATCAACTCAGTTCTTCCGCCGATCCAAATACCCGCCCATACCATGATGGTTCCACCACTATAAGGATGGACTTCCTGGCAGGATTTTAATCGCTGTTGGCGTCCAGGGGTTCTCCAGTGTCGTATACGTCTTGTATCCGGTCTCATACCAAAACGAGACTCATCAGAAAAGCACACGAAACGCCATTGTTCTTCTGCCCAATTTCTGTGTTCAAGAGCCCATTGATATCGAATCCTACGATTGTGCATTGCTATAGGTGGTACCCGTAGCGGTCTTCGGGAATGAAGGTTCACTTCATGCAAGCGGTTTCTGACTGTTTGGTCGCTAATTAAGTTCCCTGAAGAGTGATGAAGCCTCACGGCTAACATCATGGCAGTTATTGTTGGAGCTCTTCGAGTTAAGATTTGAATATATCGGTCTTGTCTCCGTGTGGTGCAGCGATACCGTCCTCCATGGCGCTCAGCCACGGTACCAGTGCTTCGGTAACGTGTCCAAAGTCGACTGATAACACTCTGATTTGTATTCAGAGCTAAAGCCACAGTACGTTGCCGGGAACCAGCTTCTATCATTCCCACGGCTCTGAGCATTTCTTCCCTGCTTAAATGACGTCGCCGCTCCATAATAACGTTGGTTTTAATCAGTAGTAGGGAAACAGTAGCACTAATAATGTCTTCAATGCGTTGTATGTTTTTATAGGGAAAATATTGACAGCTGATTTTCATCTTTTACTCGAATTTGATTCACAGTTCCTGATTCAAATTATGAAATGCACCAAAAAGGATCCATATAAATTTATAAAATCATAAATTTATTACAAAGCCACATCTCAATCTCAAGAAATCCGCTTAAAAATGCTTGATCCCTAGACACTTTTGATGTGTGTATATAAATGAACACATAACACGGCAAAACCGCCAACTATTTTGGTCAGTTAAAACCAAACTGAAAGACACTTATAAGTACATATGGATTCAAAATGCAAGAATATTGATAAAAAAAGATGACCAAGAAAAGAAAGTATATCAAATCCGACATGAAAGTGATATCGATAACTTTATAATGCAAGAAATAAAAAACTAAACCTGTAAATAAACCTAGTATATAACTTTAACTTGATGTTATGTGCCTGATAACCATTTCACAATACAAATGGCTCTAAATATGAATACACGATTGTTACAAGACATAGAATATATTAAGTTTACAGAAATAAAAAAATGGTACGATTACATAAACACAAACGGAACTAATCTGCACATTATACACTTGAATATTCGATCCATCAGAAAACATTTCAACGAGTTGCTTGTACTCTTAGATAAGGTGATAGCTCAAGTGGATGTGATATGTCTGACTGAGATAAATATTAAAGAAGAAGAACTGCCTCTTTACACTGTGAATGGTTTTGATTTATACTCTTTTACTCGAACACATAAAAGAGGAGGTGGAATATTAATATATGTAAAAAATTATATCCAGTACAACCCGAAACAATGCCCAAATACATCTACATGTGAACTGCTATACGGCCGCCTAACTAAACATAAGTATAACACTGATCTATTAGTTATCTACCGGCCTCCGCACACAAACAAAATACTATTTACGAGCGAGATTAAAAATGTTATTCAAACACTGGCTACGAACACTGAACTTATAGTAATAGGAGACTGTAATATTAACATAATGCAACACACACTGGATAATACGGCAAATATATACCTAAACACATTAGCACAATTAGGACTACAATGTGGCATCCAAGATATTACGCGAGAAGTTATAACTGGGGAGCGGCGAGTGACATCCTGCATTGATCATGTCTTCGTACGTAATGTCCACAGATTAACTGATCTACCGGTAATGTCGGTCACAGCGGCAGTGGCGGGGCGCGTGACCTATGCGCTTACACACTTACGACGCAGGTAGCGGACCACTACTTAACGGGAGTCTCAGTGAGTATTGATCAAGAAAGGAACTGCACTCAGGTAAACAAAATAAAGTACAATGCGAATATACTAAGGAATAAATTGCAATGCACGGATTGGGAATCATTGTTACATGTACAAGATCCTATACAGTTGTATAATAAAATATGTGCCATTTTTAAAGATAGTTATGATGCGTCTAAAGAAGAACAACCTCAGAGGTATAAACGTTATACACAAAGCTGGGTGGACAGCAAATTGACAAAACTACTAGAAGAAAGAGATGCCCTTTTCAGAGCGTGGAAAAGTGATCCGAAAAATTACAATTTACGTTTAAAATATACCAGGTGTAGATACCGTACACAAAAACTTATAAATAAGGCTAAAAATAAATCCAAACAGCAAACATTAGTAGACTGTAAAGGTGATATGCGTAAAATATGGAATAATGTTAACAGCTGGACTGGACGCACAAAGCCCAATGTAGATACTGTCATAGAAAAATATATGTTAAAGATAGAACCTGTGCAGACTGTTTGTGATAACTTCTGTAATACATTTACGAGTGAAATTGATTTAATTAAACATAAGTGTAAAATCACGTTCTTAAAGAGGGATACCTATGTAAAAATGTGTGATGTAAGTTTTAGATTTAGGCAAGTTACACCTATAGAAGTCCAAAAATTGATTGATAGCTTAGACTGTAACAAAACTTCGGGGTCAGATGGTATAAGGCTTCAAGACATTAAACTAATTAAAGAAAAAATCAGTCCAATATTAGCTAACTTTGTTAATATGTGCATCAAAACATGCCAATATCCCGATGATCTAAAAAAAGCCATAATAAGACCTATTTATAAACAAGGATCGCACTTAGAATATACAAATTATAGACCAATAGCTATATTAAATACAGTAAATAAAATATTTGAAAAAAATTTGACATCTCAAATATTTTCTAGAAAATAATAATATACTAAATGATGTTCAGCATGGGTTTAGACCAAATAGAAGTACAGCAACGATTTTACAAAAGTTTACAGAAGAAGTTAATAATTGTCTAAATCAGAAAAAGATTGTTGTAGTTATATATATAGATTTTAAAAAAGCTTTTGATACCCTTGACCACGATGGTCTGTTGCAGGCTATGGAGGAATGTGGGAGAAGGGGTCCAGTGAATGCATGGTTCAGAGAATACTTAACAAATAGGACTTTAAAAGTAAAAATATGTCAAAATGAAAGTAGTGATGGTAATGTTAAATTCGGAGTGCCAACCGGATCAGTATATGGGCCTCTCGGCTATATTATACATGTAAATAGTATGACTAACGTACTTCAAAATTGTAAAGCATATATGTACGCAGATGACACATCTCTAATTTTTAGTCATAATGATCAAAATTCTATACAGGAGGCATTGCAAGCTGATTTTGATAATGTGATAAAGTGGGCCCATGATAATGGAATCATAATTAATATTAGTAAGACTAAATGTATGATCATTAATTCGCCTTACCACCATAACAAGCAAATTTCAATAAATGTAAAGGGTCATACATATGAATGTTTACACAACAATAAGCGCGACTGCCAGTGTCCCAATCTGGATGTTGTGAAATCATATAGGTATCTGGGGCTTTTAATTGACAAAACATTTACATGGAATTTACACATTGACAGTGTTTGCAATAGGTTACGGTCTATATTGGGTAAATTAAACAATCTAAAATATATAGTAAGTAGAAAAATTATGTACATGTTATATTATGCCCTGGCTGATGCAACCATTGCGTATGGGTTGGGTAGTTATGGTCAAACATTTATTACTCATTTAAACAAAATAAAAGCGATTCAAATTAGATTATTTAAAACTATTAGTAGACAAACGTACAAAAAATAAATTACAAAAGGAGTATGAAAAGTTATTTAAACTTACTAAGATATTGCCGATAGATCAAAAGGCCAAATTAACAGTATTATTGGAACAATTCGGTAATACAGAATATTTAAAGAAAAACATTTATAAATACCCAATTATAAATACCATTTATAAATATAAATAAAGTAAAAAAAATATATTATGTACCCAGAACAAATAATTATTATGGCAAGCGTATGAGAAGATTTATTGTACCGCTACTAATGAATGAGCTACCAGAGGGCTTAATGATAGGCATTAAATCTAGAAGACATTTTAAAACTACACTAAAAAAGCACTACCTATCATTATGTCCATAGTGAGGCTTTAACTAATTTTAATTTTTGGTGTATAACTTTTAGTACTTTCATAAACTAATAGTATTGCTATTTTCATGTTTAAATAAACAGTATGTCAGATGCTAGCGTTGTAAAACGAGAACGACTGCCGACAAACTACTATGTAGTTTGGCAGAAGATGAAATATGTCAAATGTACTGTTCTTTTGTATACAATAAATAAAAATTAAAAAATTAAAAAAAAACTTAAACTTTAGTAAAGATTTAGTTACCAACTTGCTTTGAGTATTAAACCAAAAGGAGACGACACGCGCACTATTCGCTATGAGAAAAAGTCTGTCACTTTCTGCGCGGGGGACGAGGTAACTCACACAAATACTATCTACTACTAATGCATTCTTCGCCACGTCGCTACGCAGGCACACGACAATATTATCAAACACTAACATAATCTTTACGCACACAAGTAGATTCACACACAGTGACAACACTGTCTGTACACGAGATGACGTCAATTTTAAGTAAACGAGGATAGTGCATGACACTATCGATATTTTATTGTCGATGAGTTCCGATAATATTTTTGGTGAAAGTTAAATAGGTATAAGGTATTTTTAAATTTAGGATCATAGGAAAAGAACCTTGGGTTGTCGTCAAAATCCGATTAATTAGGATAAGTCAGTATGGTTAAGTCTGATACTTCAAGAAATACCTAAGCTGCATTCTTACTCTTATATTATGAAAAGTCTTTTTTTTTTGTCATAGTCTCTGTCTATCTATCCTTCCTTTCTTGGGTTGGGGTAGAGAGGCAGTGACCATCTAACGAATGGCCTTGCTAATGGTATACAAGTTTCACCATTCGTTGTTGGAAAATAAATTAATGATAAGTTAGTGAATTAATAATGAGAGTTGAGCTAGCAGAATCAAGTCTATGAATTGTTGAATTTCTTGAGTGTTGTGATTATTATTTGTAGAAGATTTTCAAAAGATTTAAGGCCAGTTGGATTCTTCATCAAGTCCATAAAGTGGTAGGGGTTTATGTTGAAGTTATTGCAGAGTTCTTCGTGATCAAAACGTTGGCGTGCGTATCTGGGACATTCCTGGATTAAGTGATCCATTGTCTGGACTACGCCGTTATTGCATGGACATTTGTCGGTACATGAAATTTTAAATCTGTGAAGGTATTGCCTATGGTATACATGTCCTGTTAAAAACTGCGTCAGGGAAAATGATGGTTTTGTTTTGGTCCAAAGATCTGATATTGCATGAATGGTAGGGATTAGATTCCTGGTGCGTTGCCCTTGAGGGGTGTTTGCATAGTAACTGTCCGCTGATTCATTGGTATGTTGTCTGATTTTTGAGTTGATGTAGCTGAAAGGGCAGTGTGAGTAGTCAGGACATTTATGGAGTGATGCTGCTTGTTTCGCAGCTGCATCAGCAGTTTCATTACCCCTTATGCCGACATGTGCTTTAGTCCATGCAAATTTCACTATCCCTGGAAATTGATGCAAGGTTTCCTGAATTTTCGTTGCAAACGGGTTTGTTGAATTTCTATTGCTAATTTCCAAGAGGGCTGACATGCTGTCTGAAATGATAATTGATTGATTTTGGTTGGTCAGTTTGACCCATTTACATGCTTTCTGAATAGCTAATAATTCTGCCTGAAACACGGTACATGTATTGTGTAGTTTAAATTTCTTGACTATTTCACGGTCCGGTGTATAGGCAACAAAGGCTGCACCGATCTGATTGTCGTGTTTGCTACCATCGGTAAATATTTTAATTGACTCTGTGTCACATAGTTGGTCGATTTCGTCTTCGGATGTGACCTGGTCAAAACTGATGGTAAGTCGATCTGCCGGATGGAGTAGAGTATCTATGGGAGATGGTTTTTCTGGAGGTATGTCGCTTGGTAAATATTGAGTGTGTCCGGTTAATCTGAAGGTTTCAATAGCATGTCGCTCAGTAACTTTGAGGTGAAGTGGATTAAACTCTGCCAAGGATATTGCAGCAACTGTGGAAATAGTTCTGAAACCCCGAATTGCTTTAATTGCAAAACTTCTTTGTAAGGAAAGGAGTTTTTTCACTACATGTTTATATTTGGTAGCTGTTCCCCAGATTCCAGCAGCATAAGTGATTATGGGTTCTATTACTTGCTGATAAATTGTTCTGACGTTTTCACTGTGTATACCCCAGGTGGGCCTAATAAATAGGGATAGTTTTTTGTAAATTCTTTGTGCTTTTTCTATTACATGGTTAACATGTTTGGTGAAGCGTAACTTGTCATCAATTATTACACTTAGTATTTTGGTTTCAGTGACATGTTTTAATTGTACGTTATTCATGATGATTTTGGCTTTTTTCGCCTTAGGTGAAAATGCGATGAGTTGAGTTTTTTCTGGACCGAATGTTAACTTGACACTGGCTCCCCAGTCACTGATTGCTTGAAGCACATGGTTGGTTGTGGTTTCTAATTGGGTTAAACTATTGGAAAGTTAAACTATTATGAAAAGTCTGCCTATATACAACTTTGTGCAATAAAAAGAAATAAATATCTTTATTCATTCCTATGATAAAATTTTAACGGCTAAAATGGGAAAAACATTTTGCTAAATATGTTGTATTTTTGACATAAGCTAGCGTTGGTTAATCAATGTCAAGTAAGGCCAATACATAGATAGCCGTCGTCTGGATTTTCTTGAACATTTGAACTGAGCTTCCCTGTGCTTCGGTCTCGGTTGTTGTAGACAGTAGTCGTTACCTTCGGAGTCGCTGGACGTTCAGGGCGTGGGCCCTAGGACATCCATTAAGTACGGCGGTGACTCCGAGGAGGACGGCGCACTATGGACGGAAAAACAAGGTTCCCTTTCATAGGATTTTTAAAAAATAAAATATTTTATTTGATAGTTTCAAGTATACAGTTTTGTCGAGTACATTAAAACATTGAATAAATTAGTAGTTACCGGTTTTTTTTTCGAGTCTATATATATGTAAAACCTAAATATTTTTACGGCTGAAATGCCAGTTCACTATATTCGGCACACAAATATCGGCATACAAATATTTACGTGAAACCCATATATTTTAAGAACTTGTGTTAGCTACCTATATTCTTGCAAATAAATATAAAATATCAGTCATTCATATCGCATTATTTGTTGTGTTGTGCATACGTTATGAATATGTACGCTTTTCGTCAAGATCGAGTCATATAGGTTTGTTGTCTATCAGGGATCAATAAAGGGTAAAAAAACTAAAACAAAACTTATTTTTGAAGTACATTACCGCGTGTTAAAACATCGTCCAAATATGCATTTTTAATTGATTCATATCTTTTGAACGGGGAAGTTCGGGGTCAAGGTCAAATGTCAAGTGGTTTTTTAATAGGCTCGGCAACAATACCTAAAAGTTTCAGCTTTACAATCCTAGACAGAAAAAAGTTATGAGGAAAACTAATTCCATTTTCATACATTTGAAATATATATAGTCATTCTTTGATGGTATAGACTCGATAAAAAAACCGGTAACTACTCATTTATTCAATTTTTTAATGTACTTGACAAAACTGTATACTTGAAAGTATCAAATAAAATATTTCATTTTTAAATAATCCTATGAAAGGGAACCTCGTTTTTCCGTCCACTGTGCGGCGGCGGGGACCCTATCCCCGTGAACACCGTGTCTGGTTCCAGGGGGGCTATAATGCATCCCCCGGTGGTGGGCTCAAAGGCAAGGTATTGACGGGCTGCTGGTGCAGATCCCACTGGAGAGCCCGGGTGTCTCCTTTCATGTGCCGATGCGACAGCGATGCGATAGGTTTACTTGCGCTTGACCACAATCTCACATAATGGTAAGTGAAGATAAGATGTGGTCTAGGGTGGACCGCGCTTACCCATAAGATGCCTGTTCAATCTAGACTTGTAAACACCCAAGTTATATTTATCAGGGAAAACGTTGTCCGGGATGGTATTCCACAGCTTGGCCGTGCGCATGAGGAAAGAAGAAGCGAAACGCTTAGTTCGGCAAGTTGGAGTGTCAACGTTAAAGCGGTGGAGACCCTGCCGCCGCCTGGCAGTCCGGTAAAAGAAAGGGGATGGTCATGAGTGCCGCCAGAATTACTTTCAGGGGGGTGCATCTGCATCTACACATTTTACTATTAACTTAAACTATAGAATTATACATGTATATGATGTAAATAAATGTAATGTCAAATTCAAAACACGCGGATATTTGATTGAGTATGTTTCGCTAATCAAAAGCGTACTTATGTATTTTTTCTACGTATATTCTTCCGTGACAGGGGGGTGCAAGTGCACCCCCATGCACCCTGCTGCCAGCGCCCATGGGGATGGTGGTACAAGGTCAAAAAGTGCTTGAGCGCATTCACCGTGGAACAATCTGTAAAAAACCGATAAGCATGCAACTAGGTGACGATGATCCAATTGTTGCAGTTTTTCATTTGTTAGGTCATTATCGTCAATTATCCTGCGAGCGCGTCTGTCTAGCGAATCTAAAGAGTCAAGTTGATATTTGGCAGAGCCATCCCACAGGTGAGAACAGTACTCCATGCAGGGTCGAACCTGAGCTTTGTAAAGATTCAACAGCTGTTCCTTTGTGAAATACCGCCTCACCTTATCCATGATACCAAGTTTTTTAGCAGAGATTTTGGCTTTTACTCAATGGATCGTCCGAAATTAAGGTCGGAGGATAAATTGAGACCTAACAAATCTAGAGGATTGGATGTCGGTATAGATACACCACAAAAAGCAGGAGTATAGATGTATTTCATGTATTGTATGTATAGATGTATTGTACGATCATTTTATAAAATATATAAAAAAATTGAACCGACTTCAATAACACTAAAATGCATAAAATAATTTTAATATTATTGAAATTGGTGTTAGCGTACCTACGGAGTATACATATTTGCATTTTTTTACATCATTCATGTTTCTTCAGGAACAATTTATCAGGACGTAATGAAATTTGCATGGAATCATTATAGTAGTTAACTTTTTCGAATAAAGAAAGAATCATCGAAATAGGTTCATATTTGAAGTTAGGCTCAATTCACACCAAGATGGCAGCGGCCGACAGCGCACTTTCAGTGTGAAAGAAAGTCATTTGCCAGAGTTATGACCATTTTTTCCTTAAAAACGACGAGTCTCATCCTTAAGGCGTTATTACTATTATCTGACGCGACATTCTTGTTTTTTTTAGGAACTACCTACTTATTCGTAAATCGTAATCGTTTTTAATGGGACCCGATCAGGGGATCGGCCTATCCGTACAAAAAATAATTTTTCATATCGGTCTATAATTGCCAGAGTTATGCGCGAACATACGTAAATGTAAATATATATATAGTCGAATTGAAAACCTCCTCCTTTTTTGAAGTCGGCTAAAAAGTGACACGGCATGCGGTACACTACACAAACTCTTTTGGATATCTGATTAATAAATAGTCAGAATAACATACTGATAGTCGATATCGATATTTGATTATGAGCTGTCCCAGCGCTAACTTTGCTGCGGTGTGGCCAATGTATTTAAAAATAAATAAAAGTATTCGGAATAAAAGTGACGACCGTAAATATCTTATAGTAATTAAGTACACCCAAACATAAACATACAGTTTCATAGAATCGATAATTTTTAAAGTGTTTAGTAAAAAAATATGTAGAAAATTCAAGTAAAGATACTGAATTTCAAACAGTAATCTTTAATTAATTAATTATGCATGTACAGAAATAAATGGTAAAAAAATACATACTACATACATACTAATGTCAATACATTCAACTTTTAAAATTACGCTAGTTACGCTTTTGTACGATTTAGTGGCAACACTTATTGATTAATAATATTTTTTAGTTTTTTTGCAAATTTAGTGCATTATTTGACAATTTATAAACGAAATAATATTTACAGATGGAAAGTAACGTTATCCTTGGGTACACTAGATAAGTCTTATATTTTTTTACACGAAAACGCGCTGGCATTCGGCATTTTTAGCTTACGTCGTTCCGCGCGCACCGGGATTTGTTGAATGGCGTGGAACGCGGGTCAACTAGTTTTATATAACGGGTATGACCGGTGGTCTCGTACTTTGACAGAGGGGAACGCCTGCCAGTGGCCTCTCCGTTTGGTTTAATACTCAAAGCCAACTTGCAACTTAATACGTGTAAATCAGGCATTAGTGCACCAAGCTCTCTCCAGTGGTATCTCCTCTAAGACTTTTCGATTAAAGTTGGAATAGCTCTAAATACCTGCTTGTTCCTTGCTCTATAGCTAGAAAAAAAAACGCTAGCGGTGAAGCATTGCAACCAGGGCTGCCAGATTAGGCGATTTATCGCCATTTAGGCTACCTTGGGGGGTCAAATGGCGACCAAAAAATCCAATCGGCTACCAGTAGCCATTTAGGCTACCTAACAAAAAAGGAACGGGCGCTTTAGGCTACTTCAGGATTACCTCAAAATTAACTAATTTCTTGTTAATTGCATGCTTCGACGAAACGTAACATGCACATCCAACGTTCTTTCGTCACTGAGGAATCCTCAGGTTCTTTCGATGCTACTTGCTTTATCCTTTCCAGTTGACAGGCCTGTTGGTCTAGTGGTTAGACAGCCTGGCGTCGTGGGTTTGATTCCCACCAAGTGTCTGGGTATTTTATGTACGTAAATAAGTATGTAGGATTTACAAAAAAAAAAGGTAAGTATATAAGTATTATAATAAGTTGTCTGGTGTCCATAGTACAGGTTCTGCCTTGTTTGAGATTAGATGACTGTGTGTAGATTGTCCTGAACAAAACCTATCCCTGCCTAGAACTGCCGCATTGAGACATCACGAGTCGGGCCTGCATTCAAAAACCTCTGAAACGTTTCGATCCCAAAAATATCTACTACCAAGTGAGTGAACTTGCACCTTGCGGCCAACACGTTCAAAACTAGCGAGGTGCAAAGTTCCCGAAAAACTCGAAATAGCGAGTTTGTGTCAATTTAAGTTACTCATTCAAACTCTCTGTATGAAAAAGACGGTTACATGTTTTTTTAGTGTGTTCTCTTTTTCGACTTAATACACTTAGCTCAAAATGTTAGGCGAATTAGGCTATTTGTCAAGAAAAAATATATTAGGCGATTTAGGCTACTCAGTAGGCAAAATTAGGCGAATTGAGTTAACAGATATCTGGCAACCCTGATTGCAACATGCGTGACGTGAGTACGAGTAGACGTCGTGAACGGTGAACGATCGAATGACAGTTTTAAGATTTAAAAAATATGTATTAATATTGTTGTTCAAAAGAAATATTTTTACATTTTTTATCTTTATTTAATCGAAACAATTCTTCGGCGGCAGCATTAAAATTAAGTGACTAAAGCAATAAAAAATTTCGACTATCAGTGACAGTCACGTTTGTTTATTGGTTAACATCCGCCATTTTGTACTGTCGTTTGTTTAGTGACTGGGTCCCCAGTATCCTAGTGATGCCAATATCATTAGCCAGCAAATATATATTGTGATTTTACAAGTGGTGTACAATGTTTTTTCAAGAAACGTTGCTTTCAAAAGGTATAAATTAGAACGTGTGACTTGTCAACTGACGTCGGTGTATCTATGTGCCGGATGTGTCTTACAATCGGTTAGGGCGATTTTACGTGCCACCTTGAGTGGTGTACGTGTCCCGACACCTATGCTGCCAAGAATATGAGTAGCAACGGGAATCAGGTGCCGTTGGCGCCGAGTCAGCGCGGGCCCGCACCGTATCCTTTTTGATTTTACTTCTATTGCAGTTTCTAACAATATTATTTACGTAATATAATGCCACTTCAGCATCTGGTTGTGCCGCAATTGCGAATAATTACATGTGTTATTGTCATTGTTGTATGTAAGTATTGCCATTTTTCTACCCAATGACTGACTGAAATGCTACTTCCTGATTGTGTCATAAACAAACAACAGGGTTTAATGTGAGGAAATTTTTGTATATCCTACGTACCAAAATGTGTTGTGGTTGATGACCATGAGTTTTCCCACTATCCTCATGTCTATGAAATCTAATATACAAGAGTAATGCTGTGTCCTACTGCTAATTTTGTATAATTGGTCATAAGACTTCAATTATGTAAAGTTAATTTCTATGTGCACCTTGTTCTTTCTTGGTTCAAAAAGATGTGAATGAGGAAATTGATGTCAAGTCTAAATTAATGTTGAGTATACTTTAAAGTATATCTTGTTTGTAGAGCAAAGCGAATATTCTTTATCACATAACTATGTTATTGCGAAATTCTTGTTATTTCCAAATCACTTTGCTCTACATTAATTTAATTGTCTATTAGATGTATAAGCCTGTATTGGTATACACATTTTTGATATTAATTTTTATTTGATCTCGGTATAGACTTGTTTGCCTAACTGTTATACTTTCACTATTATTGTCTTACTGTATTATTTTCACTATCTGTTGCAACATGTATCACTCCATAATATAAAATAAAAATATTACAGTATGATAAAAATAACAAACAGTATATACTTACCTAGCAATAGTTAAAATGAAAACCAAACACCAACTCTATAACTTGTTAATAAATAAGTACATACTGATGGATATAAAAATTAAAACACAGCAACATCTTAGAATGTTCAATAAAATACTACATTATTTTAGTTCTGGTACAGTTGCATAGACCCTGTTCAAAAATAAAAATCCAAGTTGAATCCAAGAAATCATCATCAGGATTAGTTGGTGATTGTATAGTCCTGAAAGATACCTTTATGTAATAAATCTTTAGTATGAAATTATATTATATTTGCAATCATGCTAGGATTTTTACCATACCCCATATTTGTGTTGACTTTCATTTTAGCATTTTTTATGTTTTTAGTATAGTGTTGTTTTCAGTTTGCATTGTTGAGTTAATAATTAGTTAGGTAGTAATTTAATAATGTAAATTAAATTAATTTAACATTATTAAATTAAATTAGTGTAACTACATATGAAGAAGAAGAGGAAGAAGAAATGAATTATAATATTATTCATATGATAAATTAATTTAATTTATTGTTATAGTATTAATGACTTAAATACCATCTCCTATAACTTAGTTATGTTAACAAGTTTAGAATTTACAAACAAAATGCATTAGTTAATATTTTTTTATAATGCTTAGTGATGAGATAAGTATGTAGTAGGTGTTTGATAGTAAGCAAGTCCTATTGATAGAGTTATTGCCTGAACCATGAAATCTTTTGGTTGTATCTAATAGATGTGTCCAATAACAATATACCTTGAATTCCTAATTTTGTCATGATATATAAAAGATGGAAATTTTCAAGTTTCTGATGAAGAAAAAGTATTAAATATACTATGTCTTTCTGACTGATAAGACCAAGTATGCAGGATGTATAATAGTGTATGTACAAGTGCTTGTGCAAACACACATTCTTTCATAACTCACACAATTTGATGGGATGGCAGACTGACATGATGCAGGTCTAACTTTCCTTGTGTTCATCCCACTTTTTTGATACAGTAGAACAAACATTGCTTCCTGCAGAATTCGAACCCACAACTTGAAGAATATTAAGTGAGAATTCCCACTTTGCCACAAATTTTGAAACATTAAATAATTACACAATTTGTCTTTTTGTACATATTACTTTTTGTTTACACAGTTGTTTATTTCACATTGAAATTAATTTATACATACTTAAATATGTATGTGTTAGTCTTTTTCGAAAGATTTTTATGACTTTATAATGTAATATAAAAAATATTAAGCCCAAGACTAACTTTATTTATTTACACTTTTAATGAGCGAGTTTAAAGTTCATGTATCACTCAGTTGAAATATGTATTTGCCTAGCATTCTTTGGCAACTCTTGTTTGGATTTTTCCCAATCTAGCGTAGATTCCAACATGCATTAAGAACTTAAGTGAACGCAGTAAAAGTAACTGCTTATATTAAACTTTGAACTTCTAAGCCCTGTTATCATTTTACTACTTAATATATTTAGGTGCATGAAGTTATGATTAGAATGTTAAAGTTTCTTGTACTGACCTCGCTGGACTGAATTTATTCATGGTCTCGTGGACGGGCCTGTTGGTCTAATGGTTAGAAACCCTGGCTGCAACCCGATAGGTCGTGGGTTCGATTCCCACCAAGCGTCTGGATTATGTATATTTATGTATTTACAAAAAAATATAATTATTAGTATCAGTTTTCTGGTATCCATAGTACAGGCTATGCCTAGTTTGGGATCAGATGACCTAGTGTGAATTGTCCCGAAATATAATAATACAATAATTAAAATAATAATAATATCTCTTCGCTATGTCACATCACATGAAGAGATATGCCATTCCCATACATTTGTTTTCTTTTCTCTAGCGTTTCGTATTGTAGAATGACAACTTGGCTACGGCCCCAGGCCCTATAGACAATGTATGTTACATTGTCTATAGGGCGTTAACGCTAATAACACTAATAGAAAGTATAAAAATGTATGAGAATGACATAAGACATAGACATTTCATGTGACCAGTTAGGGAATAGGCAGCTTTAGCAAATGAAGAAGTTGAATCCCTATGAAGCGATTGTAACTTATCTAGACCCTGCTTAGCGTGACTAGGTGTCTATAGGCGATCGGCTCCGGCTGACGTCTGCACCTAAATGAAGAAATACTTTATTGTTTTTTGTTCTTTTAATGATTTATAAATATCTTCGCCTTGGAAACGATACTCGTGCCGCGTGACTTGATAGCGCATTTTTAAAAGTACATTTCTTGTGCCTTGAATTATTCAAGTAAGCCCGTGTAGGCTAAATACCATTTCCATACCAACGCTTCGTGTTATTATATGATCTTGATCCATAAATTCAGTCTGCGTAAGAACTCAGGTAAAATCCGCAACGCCGATGATGTATCGAGATGATCACGCGTAGGTACGAATACGGTATCGTGTACGGGTAGGTTTACATCGACTTATTCCTAAACTTATTAAACCAGTCGTTTTAGTAACATTTTGTACCTGATGTTAACAGAAACTGTTTCTATAAAAGTAGTTAACGTATAATTTTGTTGAGCACTAACTGCCGGTCCCAATATCCTATCGATTCCTTACTATAAGTTAAAATCATCGATCAAGTCATCGATATCCCGCAATAAACCTCTGAAATAGAGCGATAACTAAAACTCTGACAGACTGTCATTTGAAAAACCAACAGTAAGGGCTCCCACACACACGATGCGAGTTCGCAGTTATGTGTGGGAGCCCTATGCTGCTAATATGTTATTATTGAAACGGAAATATGTCATTATACACACATCAAAAGTGTCTAGGGATCAACATATATTTTTGCAATAACTTTTCTCCTGATTGATATTAATTAAAATTTTCTTTAAGGATTCATCAAATAAAGTGTTTTCGTTTGTCACAGTAACGATAAACCAAGTCACCTTTGCATTAATAAAGAAATTTGCCATTTTCCTAATAAAGGGATTTTTGACATTTGAACCACTAACACAAAAGTTCGAAAAAAAGACTGAAATAACAGTTTTCTTTAAAATTTTATTGGGTAACTTAAACAATTAATAATCCGTGTTTCTACCGCGAACACTAACAACACAAGAACATCGGTTTGGCATACTCAAAATGAGTTCATCCAAATCACGCTGTGGAATGGCCGCCCATGTTCGTTGCAACAACAAAAAAAGGTCTTCTTGCGACTGGATACCCTCCATATTCGGCAGAGCTCTTCTCTGTAGCATATCCCATGCATGCTCAATCGGGTTCAAGTCTGGCGACTGAGCAGGCCAGGGCAGGACATTGATGTTAGCTGCGGCGAGAGTCTGTCTTACAACTCTTGTGGTGTGCGGTCGTGCATTATCATGCATTAACTGAAATAAGGGACCGATTTGCACTTGTAGAGGAACGATGACGTCTGATACAATCGTCTCAGCATAAATTTGAGCGTTGAGGTTGCCTCTGATCCAAATCAACTCAGTTCTTCCGCCGATCCAAATACCCGCCCATACCATGATGGTTCCACCACTATAAGGATGGACTTCCTGGCAGGATTTTAATCGCTGTTGGCGTCCAGGGGTTCTCCAGTGTCGTATACGTCTTGTATCCGGTCTCATACCAAAACGAGACTCATCAGAAAAGCACACGAAACGCCATTGTTCTTCTGCCCATTTTTTTGCCCAAAAATGCTTGATCCCTAGACACTTTTGATGTGTGTAGCTATCGATGGTAGCTATTTTAACTTATAGTAAGGGATCGATAGGATATTGGTCCGGCAGTTAGTGACGCCTCGTTAGTCATCATCATCATCATCAGCCGGAAGACGTCCACTGCTGAACATAGGCCTCCCCCTTAGAACGCCACAATGAACGACAATTGGCTATTTGCATCCACCGGTTACCTGCGACGCGCACAATGTCGTCTGTCCACCTAGTGGGAGGCCTGCCAACGCTGCGTCTTCCGGTTCGTGGTCGCCACTCGAGAACCTTTCTTCCCCAATGGTTATCGGTTCTTCGAGCGATGTGGCCTGCCCATTGCCACTTCAACTTGCAGATTCTGAGAGCTATGTCGGTGACCTTAGTTCTTCGGCGAATCTCCACATTTCGGATTCTGTCGCGCAAAGAAACTCCGAGCATAGCTCTCTCCATGGCTCGTTGTGTGACTCTGAACTTTTCTAAAAGGCCAGCCGTTAGAGACCACGTCTCAGTACCATATGTCATCACTGGCAACACACACTGGTTAAAAACCTTCGTCTTCAGGCACTGCGGTATTTTGGACGAGAAGATATCGCGTAGTTTCCCGAACGCTGCCCATCCGAGTTGGATTCTTCGGGCGACCTCTTTGTCAAAGTTGGACCGACCTAACTGGACAGTTTGTCCTAGGTATACGTAGTGGTCAACAACTTCGAGTGTATCGTTCCCAACAACTACCGGTACGGGTGCAACATGGACATTAGACATGATCTTCGTCTTGTCCATGTTCATTTTAAGACCCACCTGTTGGGAAACGCTACTGAGGTCGCTGAGCATCGTATTGAGGTCCTCCAGCGACTCTGCCATAATGACTATATCGTCGGCAAAACGAAGGTGAGTGATGTATTCGCCATTGATGTTGATGCCGAATCCGTACCAGTCCAAGAGCTTGAAAACGTCCTCCAATGCGTTTGAGAACAGTTTCGGAGAAATAACGTCTCCCTGTCTCACACCTCGCTGCAATGGAATTGGTTTCGTGCTCTCTTCCTGTAGTCGGATCGACATGGTGGCGTTGCTGTACAAACACTTCAACACTTCGATGTACCTATAGTCAATGTGGCACCGCTGGAGGGACTGCAATACCGCCCAGGTCTCGATTGAATCGAAGGCTTTTTCGTAGTCCACAAACGCTAGACATAATGGCCGATTATACTCCTCGGTCTTCTGTATAATCTGGCGGAGCGTATGTATGTGGTCTACGGTGCTAAAGCCTTTTCGGAACCCGGCTTGTTCGGGAGGCTGGAAGTCATCAAACCTGCGTTCGAGACGGTTCGTAATGACTCTCGAAAACAGCTTGTATACATGGCTCAGGAGTGAGATGGGTCTATAATTCTTCAATAAAGTGTTATCACCTTTTTTGAAGAAGAGAACCACCACACTCCTGTGCCATGCTTCTGGCGTAGTACCCTCGAGTAAGACGGAATTAAATAACTTCTGGAGGACTAAAAGTACCGGTTTTCCACCCGCTCTCAGAAGTTCTGTTGTGATTCCGTCTTCACCCGGCGCCTTGTTGTTCTTAAGCTGTTTGAGAGCCATTCTAATCTCGTACAAGCTGATGTCTGGGATGTCCTCAGTGTAGTACCGCCTCAGTGCCTCGTTAGTAGTAACTTGATAAATGTGACAAACGACAGATCGTTGAATATAGGAACCCGGTATTAAGGCTCCCACACATTACTGCGATGCGATGCGATGCGGCGAGAAACAAAAATTCATTTGTTTCTCGCCGCATCGCATCGCATCGCAGTTATGTGTGGGAGCCCTAAGACACGTGAATAAATGAAAGAGTTGCGGTTAGCCTAAAGGCTGATTTACACGTATTAAGTCGTCAAGTAGGTAAGTAAATCTTTACTGAATTTTAAGTAAATTATTTCGTGTAAACTAGCAATAAGACCCTGTGCCTTATCTTACACGTGTAAAATATAGGTCAGTCACCCCTGTTAGACTATGTATTGTGTTACAAGCAAAATGTGAAGGTTGTATTGAATTATGGTAAATGAAAATTATTAAAAGTTGCGCGCGAAACGTGTCATCCAGGTGGTTTCAGGCTGTGCGATTGTCCTGTAACCTGAAACCCCCATTAGAATATTGTGCTCCTATACAGCACACAATCAAGCTTGTAATGTAGCTTTAATTAAACCTTCCCATATTAATTTGACCAAATGATATTAACTCATACATCATGTTTTCGAATAAAAAATAGAATTATTTAAAAAGTTATATAGCAGTCGACACAAACGTCTTTCAGGTCTTGAGCTTACGTTACGGGTTGTATAATATAAACACAACAACTTACCTTGCACTACTGCCATGCTTGGTAGTGATATTTAAGTCTATCTTGCCGATTGTTCCCTCATTACTTGCCTAAGGCCCCTAACACGTATTAATTTCTGTATTATATGTACAGTTACACAGGGGTAGTCGGGCGTAACCAACACACTAACCGTTTTATAAAACGGTAAAGTGTATTATTAATCACCTACCATTTTTTTTAAATCAGATCAGTATCACATTGTAGAATACGTCATAGGCATTTATTTGAATTATCTTGGTATGGACATTTAGAATTTAGATAATTTATAAATTTGAGTATGTTTTTTTATGCCATGACGTAACTAGTACATAACGTATCCCTGTCTTGTAATTTTTTCTTTAAACGTTTGAAGTTGCATGTGGAATCTATAGTTCTTTGATGATTATGAAGTATTTCTTGACTTCTTTGTCTATGTTCATATACCATCAGCTGACCTCTTGCTTGTCTCGTCATTAAATTTCATAAAAATATTTTATTATCATAGGTTCTACAACGTAAACTTCATCCGTCTTATTACGAAAAAGCAGTTTAACGAAAAACCTAGGGTTCGACCCAGGTTTAAGAAAAATTTCCTGAGTTTAAACCCAGGTTCATCGAAACTGCTTTTTGTAATAAGACGGCATGAGTCTTGCCTATCTCTTTGCGTCGCGGCGGCATCTGCATGCACTGTGGTCTTTAAGTCACGTCTGCTTTTACCAGTAACTGCTTTGCAATCCTCTTGATATTAGGCAAATTTTATGGCAAATATTTGCGATATTGATCACAAAAAAAAACGAAAATTAACGTAATTAATATAAAATCTCTATTCTGTGGGTGTATTTTCATGCACTATGCAGTAATTTGATACATTACGACATTAAATGAAACCCCATACACAACATACAGTTTTAAGGCCAGGACGGCTTTGAAACCGAATAGCAATAAGTATTTGTATATGTAACCGGTAATAGGACACTTAATTCTAGTTTCTTGGACACATTATATTAAATTCATTACAAAAAGTGTGATGTTTAAAGTAGAAATTAATGACAATCCGCCCGTAGCTGCACGTTTTCGAGTATCGCTGACCTTCCTGGTCAAATCGGTAGGTATAAAATCCTGTGATATTGCCGTTCTAACATAACTGTTAGAAAACAGTACTGTTTATTTTATATTTTTTTAATCATGACCTATTAGCACTAACTGTGATTACATGCCAAATACACTTTGTTTATTTCTTGAAATTTAATAACTAGTTTTGTATATATACTAGCGGCCCGCCCGGCTTCGCACGGGTGGTAAAAAATGTATTTATACTTAATTGTATAAGGATTAATGCTGTATTGCTTAAAATAGCTTTGTAAATAATCTCCATTATTTCTCATAAAAAGTAATGGATAAAAATGGCTATTGTGGGTTATCCCTAAGAGATAAACATATACCATCGCGGACTTTTTTGTAGACCTTGTTATGGTGTACAATACTGTAGTACATTATTTTGATCTATCTCGTAGGGTTCAGTCAGCATTTGCAATGTAAGCTCAAAAAAATGTGTTTATTTACGACATCACATTAGAAACCTCTAAAATTATCAGTGTGTCTTTACTATATTATGCATGTATTATACATATAAACCTTCCTTGAATCACTCTATCTATTAAGAAAAACCGCATTAAAATCCGTTGCGTAGGGACAGACAGACAGCGGGAAGCGACTTTGTTTTATACTATGTAGTGATAGTGATACAAACACCGGTATAATATAGTATACTTTTTGTATACATAATATGTTTTTTTTATACACCTCTCGTCGCGTAATAAGAAATCTGTTGTAAGAAATTTTTGAGATACAGCAAAAAGCTAACAGTTGTTGCGGTGATGAGGTTGTGATAACGAGATAATAATATTTTTTTCTATACATTGCCAATACTATACTTATTCAATAAAAATTAGCCCACTTAGGAAACAACTCCCGTTTTACGTTCACCTTGTTTGTTTCTTATCCATTACTGCTAGTAGACGATCTCTGCGCAGCTCTAAATCTTTGCCAGAATATAGGCCGCAATGTAAATTGCGTGATTTGTTCTGACGCTAACTTTACAGCATACCACACGTATGACAGGGGTGACTAGGGTGTCTGGGAACGCCCCGAATCTGTAGCCGAGAACTATTACGTACCTTTGTCTCTTTCTTTCATTCGTATTCTATATTACACATAGGCGCAAAAATGTTCATGGGGTCGTTTTACATCTCACTATATCATAACAGTGGTTTCTTATGTTATTATTAAAATCGTTTTAATGATGAACTCGCATTAGGTTGGCTGAACATAGTGATAATCGGCACGGTAACGTGAAAGCGTCACTGTGGCATATAAACGAGTGCGAGCGTAGCGCGATGTAGCTGGTAGCGCGCCGTTTGCTTATCGATTTTCTCTATACTGCATTAAATTACTATTTAAATTGTGAATGCGGACTGCAAATATATCACCATGTGTTATACAGATATATTTATAAATCGAACCCCGAAATTGGTGTAGTGTTTGATGTTCCTGTGTTAATTAGCTGGCGTTTCGTAATATTCACCGTGTTGAACACAACAACCGTGTTTTATTAAGTAATAAATACAACCGAAGTTCCTAGTATCTATTATGACATGATTATACGAATATAATTCGCCATATGCCGATTTTAGTGTCACCTTTGTTTTGGGAATGGTTCAACATTTGGCTAATTCAATTTCTAAAAGATTTGTACCATGAAATTAAAATGGTGGCATTGAGAGGAACAAATAATTCGTTGAATACTTTGTCACACGCATGTGTCAACCATGGAAATCGGTCACAACAGAGTACGATTGAGCTGGCACAAAGTTTACAAACCTCATTCAATATGCCCCAGTCGATAGCGCAGCATATCAATGCGAATCAAATCAATTTGCAGTCCTTGAATAATGTTGCAGTGCAGTTCATTCCGCAGCAAACTAATGCTAACTCACTAAAAGCAGAACAATCATCTTCTCGATATTCCAACTCAAATTGCATGCTGCCGTCACATCGTTACAGGCTACTGACACAAGCTAGTAAGTGAAATTAATGTAATTAGCGACATTACTTGTATTTCTGTATTTTCTGTGTGATATGTTTAGGTTATTTTCGAGGTTATTGCTTCACTATATACTATGTCTGCTAATATTTGATACTGTTATGAATTTGATGCGACCTAACGATACTGTATTAACTACCTCCATTAAGTTTATTTTAGAATTACAATATCAATTTTCTTGGAATATTTCCATAACTTAACATCTCAGTTATCCACGGGCGTCAACACCACACAGTGAGTTCCTAAAATCCGCTTTTGTCACGTTGTTGCCAAAATAAGTACATATATCTTTCTTATCACAGTTATTCAAAATAAGAAATTTACCAAATTATGTTTTTTTCAGGACCGGTAGAATGTTACCACCCGAGTGGCGCCGCCGGGGCCGCGTACATGCCGAGCACAGCTGGCGGCGCGCAGCCCTCGGCTCAAGCAGCAATGAGAGTCCAGCCGACGCCCCAGCCATCGGCGCCGCCGGCACCTCAACAGGACATGTCCAAGACTACCATGGTTAGTTTCAATGTCTTATTATTGTTAATGCGATACGAATTATATGCGTCTTATGCATTTAAAGAAAAATATCAGCTTGCTTAAATGAAAACACAATACCCAGGCATTTTTAAATCATCGTGTCCAAAAAAACTCAAATCTCGTCATAATTTTTATGTCTAGGTCCGACCTATTCCAATCAAATGACACTATGATCCTAATTTTCTCTGACCATTTTAAGATTACATGTTCAAATCTTGCTACGGAACTAAGTATAAAATCGATCGATCGAATCGATAAAATAAAGTTATTAAATTTATATGTTTTGAATTAAAGGCGACGTGTATAAATTACCGACTTTTATCATGATACACTTTAAATATTGCCATTTGGATAATTGATGAGTTTACACACATCTAATTGATCATAAAGATGAAAGAATAGGCCCAGACGTACTGAAAAATTTGCTTATCGGTTCGGTAGTACCAACCAATAATTCTCACATAAGATTTCAAGTAATCTTGTAACGAATAGTAAGATATATAGCTACTTATATTTATACGTCCCCCTTCGTTTGTCTTATGTTCATACAACACTTCATAACATACGACTTTTATCTTGGTTTCTTTTGATAAGTATTTTGCAAATGCTTTTCAGATGCATCACATGGTAACGTTTTTCTAGTTTGGTTTAAATTAATCAGTAGCGTTCTGTTACATTAGTTACGTTAGTTAAATATTGCTGCTAACTCTGATGTGTTTGAAAAAAATGCTTTTACTGTGTATTTTATTTAATTCATCATTATCGACTTTCGTCTCCGTCCGTGCATCAACTCGTTGAGATCAATTTTTTCGAAACGAAAATAGCTGTATAATTTCATTTTTATATCGCGATAAACGAATGGTCAGAAATGAAATCGCTGTAATGTTGTTCGGTGCTTTAAGTCTGAAACAAAACAAATAAATCTTTATTAATATCAGTTTCGTAAAATTAAATAAAAAAAACCGGTCAAGTAGTCGGACTCACGCACCAAAAACTACCCGATCCCGAGATCCGCAAATGAAGCCCTTTCATATCGATATAGTACCCCACTCGATATAGTAGTCTCACTTTGAAATTTTGATGACCCACTAAAAAGAGGTTGGATAAGTAAGATCTGAAACCTTTCCAAGTTTAAAATCGATAGCGTCGCACTTAACCGGTTTTTTTACCTATTAGGTATGGAATCCTAAAAATATTACAATTTGGTAAAACAGAAAGTCCTTTTTGATTAGGATTTTTGTGTGAACTTACGATTCATTCGATAGATCGAGTTGGAGTCCGTCCGGAGTACTCTGAAGTCGTTACAAGACAGTCATTAAAATTACAGTGAGTCACAAGACTACATTGTCTTGAGTTTAATAGATAGAACAGACAGCAGGTAGACTGTATGATATCTCGTGGTTCCGTGTGTTGTTAATATTTTTAAATATTACTTATGTATTATTGTTTTAATGACCTTACCCTTACCTCTTATTTCCAGGCTGGCCATAGTTACGTATCACAGAACCAGACGCCGCAGCCAAGACCACCATACACCAACTTCCAATATAGAGCTCCACAACACGGGACAAGGCCCAATACACATCCAAGGTAGTGCATATTTATATTATTTGTATCCTCAAAACTTATACCATAGGTATGACCAAAGAAAAACGTCTATTAAAATGATTTTGCTGTCAACAATATCCTTTGCCATATTTTTTAACCGACTTCAAAAAAAGGAGGAGGTTCTCAATTCGTCTGTATATATTTTTTTTTTTTTTTTTTTTTTATGTATGTTCGCGCATAACTCTGGCAATTATGAACCGATCTGAAAAAATCTTTCTTCCATCCATTCTTTAATCCGTTAATTGGGTCCCATAAAAAAATTATTGCTTAGTAATAAGTAGTTCCTGAAAAAACAAGAATGGTGACTGCGCACTGAGACTTGCAAGAAAGCCTATATAGATGACGTTTTAGTCGCTCGGACTTGCTCGGTCGGACAAAAATAGTCATAACTCTGGCAAATATTTACCAATTTCAATGATTCTTTTTTTATTCGAAAGAAGAAACCACTGTATTGAATCTGTATGAATTTTATTACAACCGGATAAGAACTTCCTGGAGGACCATGAACGATGTGGAGGAATTTATCTGGTAAAAACCATAAAACTGATGTTCTCCATTACATTGCTCTGACAATTATGAACCGATTTCGATGATTCTTTTTTTTATTCGAGAGAGTAAACTACTATGATGTTTTCATGCAAATTTCATTACGACCGGATATTTTTTTCTGAAGAAACATGAATTATGTAAAACTATGTAGACGATAATGTGATCATAACCTACCTAGATAATTTTACGGTTTTCGATGGTTCAATCTTTATGTATGAAAATATCACTAAAAAGTTTAAAATAAAATCTTTTTAAAAAAAAATTGAACCGACTTCAATATCACTGAAAAGTATAAAATAATTTAAATATTATTGAAGTTGGTGCCAAATATACACAGCAGGTACGCTAACACCAACTTCAATAATATTTAAATTATTTTATACTTTTCAGTGATATTGAAGTCGGTTCAATTTTTTTTTAAAAAGATTTTATTTTCCTGAAAGAACTCTTCCAACTTACTGGTTCAATGTAATTAGATTACTGATCACAACTAGCTCCCAAAATCGTTCGACCGCGGATTTTCTTGCATTGTGTATGCCCGTTCACATAAGGGGAGGTCCCTTATGTGAACGGGCAACGAGAAACGGCAAACGCTTCCCTAAAATAAAGAAGCTTTTGCTGTTTCCTTGGATGCCTCAAGCTTTCGTCAGGGTCTATCTCTTTATAATCAAGTTTGCTGGTGTACCGCATATACCTCGGTGTGATCGGCCAAATGTATAGATTTTTCTAAGTGAATATATTCCAAGTGAATATCAAAGATGTCAGTCGGTTGTTGGAGCCGAGGACTTCGATTCCCGGAGCTCCTTAGAAGCCCGTTCTCTTCTCAGCTCTCTTCCTGTTATAACAATGGGCAACAATCAACAATGGGTATGCAGTTGACAGCACTGTTGTGGAAAGATACCGGTTGAGTGCTCAGGCTAGCAGTGGCGTGCACTGAAAGCAGGCAAAAATATCTGGGAATTGTTTATGCTTTATGCTATTTGTTCGTGTTCCAGCACAAATATCCTTAAATTGACCAATATTACCAACACCTCCCTTTACATAAAAAAAAATTACGTTAATTCATGTCCAAACAAAGATTTTTTTAAATTAAGACTGTTTAGAGAAATCCTAGGGTAGGCAAAGTATTTTTGTCAGTATGGAGCCGCTGAATAAACTTATTATTGTTCTCAAATGCAAATGAACATGTCTATAGTATTTGCTTGCTTATGGATATTTGAAATGGTATAATAACATATTTAAAATAGGTGAAACAAGCCGAATACATTTTTTTGCCTACCCTCTGTGCACGCCACTGCAGGCTAGTAAGGTTATTATTCTGCCTGAAAGTAAGACTAAGCGTTTTGCTTTGTCGTCTATAATCTATTGCGTAGAACTCCAACAGTTTACCAGCGTCAGTCTTCCCGTCCGATTATAATGCAAGGCCAGAGGGAATAGGTTTTAATAAGCTACTTCTCTTTACTATTCTCGGCGTCATCGTCAATAATTAACTTATCATAAAAATGGAACCATTGGTATCCCACGAATCTTCTTTTTCCTCATCTTCTTCTATATACATAGTTAAAACTAAGTAGCTTTCGGCGTATGTCTATCTGTTTATCCGCTAACTCCTCCTAAACCACGCAACGGATCTTTAAGCGGTTTCCACCATCGGTTAGGTAATTCTTCCATTTAGGTTTATTTATATAAAAAAAAACCTAAGTATGTTTTATGTAAGTAAGAAAAAAATAATTTCCAACAGAGTTGCCGAAAAATAAATTTACATGGCTTACTTAGGCTAAACCTAAAGAGATACTTAACAGTGATGTACTAGAGAATTTCGTTCTATGTATAATTCTATATGATATGGGGTACAAATCCGGAATATAATTCGTCCTACGGCGGCGGGCTTAAAGGTAAGGCAGGGTGGTGCAGATCCGGAGAACTCAGTTGCCCCTCTCATGTGCCGATGCGACAGCCACAGAGGGTTTAGTGTGTAAGAATCCCACATACCCCGATGAACGCCCCACAGGATCTTGGGGACCTATTGCAGGCTTCCCCGCGACCCTCGTAGTAACTTTAAATTTTTCACTTCCTTTTTTTTTTCTAAATTGCAAGCGCAAGCGCGGGTCTAAAATAATGCAGTATACAATACTTCTCATATTTATTACCTTGTCAGTAGGTAATTGCGTTTTAGCAAATATGTATAAAAATGCAATGTTATTCTTGTAATACAATAGTTTCGTACTCTAGTTGTGATTATCGAGCAGAATTTACAAAATACATATATACGATCATGTTTCACTGTGGTGGATTTCTTTATAGTAAGTCCTCCGATCGCCTTTAGTCACAATTATTAAGTTTATAATAATACGTATATGTATGTAGCCGCCTTGGCGCAGCGAGAATCTGATTGCCTTATTTCGACCCGGAGGTCGCAGGGTTCAAATATTGGGAGAAGCTTTGTGTGGTTTCTGTTCTTCACTTGTTAGGAAAACAAAGGCATGCGCATTTAAAAAATTAGTCTTGTGCCTGATTTTTTAACCTCCGACCAAAAACGAGAGGTGCTATAAGTTTGAGGCCTATGTCTATCTGTATGTTTCTCTGTGGCTGCGTAGCGCTCCAACGAGTAAATGGATTTGAATGCGGTTTTTTGACCGGCTTCAAAAAGGACGTTTTGTATTCGACGCGTATGTATGTAATATTAATAAAAATGCTTAATATTCACATATTATGTAAGTCGATCTGGGCTTCTAAACAAATGTACCAAATCTCATGAGTGTATGTATTTAGGTTTTTCTCCCGATTACTCAGAAACTATAAATTCGATGGTGGTAATTCTTTTTGCAATAGTTTTTGTATCTTATAACTTAGGGAAGTGTACAAGTTTCATCAAAATCGGTCAGTAGTTTTAAATATAAGGGCTATTAATGTTTCCAGTAAGTTACTCGAACATAGCCGTTCGAGTTGTGTGATAACGCGAACGCAAGATATAATGATGAATATTAGTGAATCCCATTTAGTCATTTTTTGGACTTCACGACCATATAACCATCGAAGTGTTTATACAGCAACGCCACCATGTCGATCCGACTACAGGACGAGAGCATGAAACCAATCCCATTGCAGCGAGGTGTGAGGCAGGGAGACGTTATTTCTCCGAAACTGTTTACAAACGCATTGGAGGACGTTTTCATGCTTTTGGACTGGAACGGATTCGACATCAACGCGCAATGGCGAATACATCACTCACTTCGTTTTGCCGATGATATAATCATTATGTCATAGACGTTGGTAGACCTCAATGTCATGTCGTTCATGTCCACTTCGCAGAATGACAACATTTTTACATTTGTTTACACTTGGAATTTTTTTATTTATTAAATCTAGTGATGGAAAAAGCAAGACTGTGCTTATAGAAAGCTGCACTGGACCTCCGCTGATCACCCGAGACGTTAGTTATCAAGTTTCTTGAGCCCGACAAGTAATGATTATTTTAAATAGGTATAATAAATAATCCCGAGGGGTGTCAGGGTAAGAATAGCACCCACCCATCTCCTCACGTTGGGTGTCGTTACAGACGACTAAGGGAAACAACAGGGGCAGTAGCGTCTTTCAATTGGATTACCTACCACCTATACCTACTGCGGTCTCCAAGGCGCCTGCCAAGCGTGAGGTTTATGGCAACCGCTTCCTTCTAATGGGGCCTTTGCGCAGCAGGGGACGTTTTTCGACTGCTGATTATGATAATAGAAAATCACAACCAGGTTTAGATGATTCGTATAAGTAAACGTATATGGCGTGGGCGTGGATGGCAAAATCAACTACCTATAAGGAATAGCGAAAAGTACCCAAATGTGTTATGGGCCCGATTCATAAACTGCATCATTTGATTTTTGAAATATCAATACTATACTATTTTCCTAACCTGTAATCGAACACGTCGATTTTGAAAAAAAAAAAACAGTGTCGCTAGTAAGGATCAAATTCTGGATTGTCCGGTGAAGCTGTAATGGCCATCTGCGACCAACAGCGTCTATCATTCCTAAAAAAAGAGATCAAATTCTGGGAAGTAAAGACATATGGCAAACTAAAGAAAATGGTTGAAACTTGATAGACTGTATAATATTTTTACCCCTCGACGAAAAACGAGTTGTAGCTTAGGTGGTAGGTAATCCAATTGAAAGACGCTGCTGTCCCTGATGTTTTTTCCCTTAGTCGTAACGACACCCAACAGGAGGAGATAGGTGGGTGCTATTTATAATGTTGTCTTTACCTTACGCGAATATTACACATTGAAATCAAACTACTTATACGGATTTTATCGCGGTTTATTTTTTGTTATTACTATCCCGACGTTTCGAATGCTTTGCAGCACCCATGGTCACGGGAGGACTGAGATGTTGAACGTCCTTATGTCACAATTATGCCGGTGTACCCTCAGGTCTTCTTAGTTATTATTGTTGGTCCGATCTACGCAGTACGAGCTTACAGTATCTTGAGGCCGTGCAGTGTTTTGATTGATATTATTATTATTATGTTTTATGTAATTAGATATTGAAATGTATTATAAGTATAACATCGATTTGGATATTCTGTAATGGTGTTATATTGAATAAATAAAATAAATAAATAATAAATAAATATTGGATTTAATTATATTTATATATTAATAAAATAACAAAATGGTAATCAGGGTCTGATGATTGAGCAGGAAGGCGGTCACGGAATCTCTATACCAATAAACGTAGGCCCACCGAATTTGGACTCATTACTACGAGTAGTAGGTAGAAAACTGATGATCAGATTCTGGACATGGGAGCAAGCAGAAAGATGGTAATAGGCACTGCTCCACTAAATGTAGGACACTTCTTCCTGCGTTGCCTCTTCACTAAGCCTCTTAACTTCTTCCTGCGTTGCCTCTGAAGGTTGGCCGTCAGCTCGTCAAACCTAGATCGGTCCCTTGCCAAGCGAAATAGATGTTCCACGCTGGCAATGCCGGTCCACTGTCTGATATTTCTAAACCACGATAACTTCCGTCTTCCGACTCGTCTTTTCCCCTCAATTTTACCCATCATTATAACCTGAAGAAGATGGTATCGGTCTATATATGTCTAAAAATATGTCCAAGGTATTTTCTTTTCTTGAGTAGGTTCATGAGTTCTCGGGATTTTTTATCTCGTCTTAGAACTTCGTGATTCGTTACTTTTTGTGTCCATTTTATTCTCGATATACGACGGTACACGGCACATTTCAAAAGCGTCTAGTTTTTGGCGCAATTTCTCCTTTATGGTCCAAGCCTCGCAACCGTAGAAGACTATCGGCCAGATGTAACATTGGAGCATTCTTACGCGTAGTTTTACATCCATTTGCTTGTTACAGAATGTCGAAAGTAGGACACACCGAATTATAAATCGATGGTTAAATCTTGAGCAGTCAGTAGACAGATACTATAGACAGATTCTAATCAGAATCTGATAAAAGAGATTGTTCACCAATACTGGGGATTAAAAACAAACAAGTATAAATTTAAGAAATTTAAAAAAACCCCGGCATGTAAACGTACTCTTAAAATGACTTTCCTGTGCCACCTTCCTGCTTGCTCTGTTGCCACATTCCTGCTTACTCCCATCACCAGACTCTGATCAACATTTTTCTACCTACTACTCGCAGCAACCTATCCAAGGAATCCAAATTCGGTTTGTCTACGTTTATTGGTGTAGAGATCCCGTGACCACCACCCTGCTCCATCATCAGACCCTGATCATCATTTTTCTAGCAACTACTCGCCGAGACTTACCTAACAAGCCCAAACTCGGTGGGCCTACGTTTATTGGTGCAGAGATCCCGTGACCACCTTCCCGCTCCATCATCAGACCCTGATCATCATTTTTATAGCAACTACTCGTCGAGACCTATCCAACACGCCCAAACTCGATGGGTCTACGTTAATTGGGGCCGAGATCCTGTTAACACCTTCTAGCTGATCATCATCAGACCCTGGTGAAGATTACCATTTTATTTAGTATCATCGGAATTACATATGCTCTAAAGGAGATGTTCCATTTTGGGCCAACACTATGTACACTATATGGAAAAATAGGAAAAACATAGGAGAGTTTCATAAAAATACTTATAAATTAATTTGAAGCAGAGTACAATTGTACAAAAATGATTACTTTTGCAGTTACTTAGTATGGCCACCCTGTTTTTAGGGTAGCCATGACAGTTGCGTTTGACGTTGGTTTACTACTTGACAGTTGACAATGCTATAGTTGACGTTTCGTAATAGATTGTTTACGCGTGGAGTACATAATGTATTTCGGAGTTTTTAGTGATTATTTATGTTTGCGGACATTCATAGACTGTTTCTTTCTTGACCCGGGGCTTTACTGTATTGATTATCGCCTGTGATTTGGATTGAAATCCACAAGTTCAATCGCAGGCATAGTCAGTTGTCAAAATAACATTTTAGTTGCGTATTTCCGATCCATCATATTATTGTGGGGTGTTGCTACAGTAGTATTATATTCTCTTTGGTGTTGCTCTCCGTGACCAAGATATCTTAAATGTACAATAAAACGAAGCAATATTAAAAAAAGATAACATTACAAAACAGTTACTATATTGAATAGTTATATATATGTACATATAGTGTACATGGTGTTGGCCCAGGCTCCATACATTTCTGGAACAACTCCTTTCAAATCTTTCGGACTAATAGAAGTATTGAAAAATGTCTATTGTATACAAAATATCCCTACCTCGACTCGGAAAAGAGCTGGTGGTCTTCAAACGGCAGGACCGACCGAAACATAGATAAGAACCATCTCGCTTAAACTAGCTTTCAAATTAAAAAAAAGCCGCATTCAAATCAGATCACTGGTTGGACCGCTACGATGCCACAGACAGACAGACAGACTTCCTGACATAGGCGTCAAACTTATAACTTGCACTCTTTGATTATTATATACGTCTAGATACCTAATAGTCTTGTAACGTTACGTTAATAAGCATAACAACCTCATAATTCGTGTGTGCGTGCACGCCTCGTTGTACACTCGCGTCATCTATGGTTGTGTGCGTGTTTGGGGATCTCCAGTTATAATTATTTTTCCCATAAATAGCGATAGCGTTGTGGATTGATATGTACTTTGAAAATGTGTAGTTCCTTTTTTTTTAAATATAACGTATAGCTGTTTGATGTCCAAATAAAATAAAATAAAATAAAATAAAATAAAATAAAATAAAATAAAATAAAATAAAATAAAATAAAATAAAATAAAATAAAATAAAATAAAATATAAAACAAAACAAAACAAAATACAATAGTAAAAAATAAATAAATAAAAACTATAAAATAAAATAAAAAAACATTAAAATATAAATAAGAAAAAAAAAATAAGAAAAAAATTTAAAAAAAATTAAAAAAAACATTTAAAAATAATAAAAAAAAAAAAAATAAAAAATAAAGAAATTGATTTGATTTGAAAAGAATTGAATTGAAATTAAATTAAATTAAACTGCGTGTCCCTTACCATCAGGTGAACGTCTTATTTGCCTCATGACCAGGAAGAAAAAATACTTCTAAGTACTTACCTATATAAAAGTAATTAATTTATCAAAAAAATAAATTAAAATTATTATATTGATTTATTTCATGTTTTGGTCACTAACTACGTATTAAGTTTCATTGAATTCATTTTTGTCAAAAGAAAAATTACCCCAGACTTAAGATATATTCCCCCATTATTACCTAGCCACACCAGTCTAGTCGGACAATGTACAAATTGTCGTAAAAAACAATCGAGTTTTTATAATAATCCCTCACAGAATCTTAAGACTTATGAATGGAAAATTAAGTTAGGATCTTTATTAATTTTACTTAGTTAATATTTTCACGATTTGATTACACAATTCGGCAAAAAGTTTTTTTTTTTGCGAGCACAAACCATCGGTAGAGTTCAAGTGATACTAAACAACCAAGTATACCAATTTGATGTTTTGGTATACTTGATATTGTCAAGTGTTTGAACATCGAACACGCTATCTAGACGTATATATAATCAAAGCTTGCACTCCAGGAGTGCCGGCAGAAGTGAAAACTTTAGTATTAACGTTGTGCATTTTTGATATTTTGGAATGGTTAGGGAATAATTTCGCACGAATTGCATTAATTATCAGTATAAAAGTACTATCATTTATGTGGTAAAATACAATATTCATATGCGCTATCGTACACTTCAGAACTATTACAATTATTTTACATTAACTACATAGACGGTCGAGCCATCAGCAGTCATCATCCATGGATAAGCGTGGCACGCTGTAACACAAACACACACTGCGCCGCCTACGTCTTACCTTACTATATTTTTTCCCCATCAGAAAAAAGTGCACAACGTCGTTAAAGAAGTTTTCACTTCAAAAAATATTGTCCTGTAGGCGGACCTTGAAAAAGATTCGCTGCTGAGATCTTTGAAATGGTTTACACAATCTAAGAACATTATTTGTGCTATTTCCTGGCCCATACATGGATTTCGCCAGACATTACTAGTGTAATAATCACAGTTATTATACTGAAACAATGTAAATAAGTTAATTTATTTTTGATCTGCAGACAACAGCAATCGTTTATTCCGAGTGGTACCGCCACAGCCACCGGCCCCGTTGTGTATCCGACACTAGTTTTCCAGCCCACGCCCATGGGTATGCAGACTTATCAACAGCCTCGCTCCAGTACACCAGGGTGAGTGGTAATGTTTTTCTATTGTCTCTATTTGCTTACTAACCACACACGTAAGGAACTTGAGAGTTTTGTGTAACTATAAGGTATACCTATGCGAGACTCCATTGTGGTATTTTACGATTACTTACATAGAGATTACGATGGGTCTTTTACGAAGATGCAATGTAAAATTGATTATCTACTTATTAAGATTTATATTGCCAATATTATCAGCTATTATGTTTAATAATATTTTTCAAGTAAAAATAATTGCATAAGAATTATTGGGGAGTTTCCGGTACCAGAAAATTGCAATCCCTAGCTGTCAGTTCGTCGGAGACGGTTGATCTTGATTGAAATCTGGTACCAAGTTCGTGTCCGCGAAAGTACATTAGGTTAAGAAAACACTTATCTTCTCATCACGCTGAATAGCTTATTGTTTAAATGTATAATATGTACATACATACGTACATAACTTTTTCTCTTTAAGATAATTTCTAATTCTTTTTCGATAATAAAGATATTAAGTATAACAGTAAAATACCATTCATGATTTTACCTTATTTTGTTCCAGGTATTTCCCATACGTGGGGCATTATATAGGTTATAATACACAGCCGAGCCACACCCCACCATGTAAGTAAAACTTCTAAACTTTATATTTCAAAGAAAATTATCTAAAAAACATTAAATAACGGAACTCACCCTGAGTGTTCTCTCCCGCGAGTGGTCCCATCAGATTGTGAGGGTAAATAAAGAGCAATTGCACCTGTATACGTGGGGCGCACTAAAAGTTTCCGGAATGAATAAGAAAAAAATACTATTAAAGGTCAAAAATGAATTTATTGTTTCTCAAAATATTCTCCCTTTGCGTAAATGCACTTTTTCACGCGATTAAACCAATTTTGAAAACTTTTGTGCCACTCCTCCGTGGTGACCTCAGAAACGTGTTTTTTATACTCTTCGACAGCCTCTTCTGGTGATGAAAATCGTTGACCGCGTAATTAGTTCTTAATTTTTGGGAACAGAATAAAGTCACAAGGTGCCAGGTCGGGGCTGTATGCAGGATGGCTCATAAGTTCTACGTTTTTCACCTTCAAAAATTCGTTTGTTTGTCTGGCCGTGTGGTAACTAACATTGTCGTGGTGCAAGATGATACGGTGTTTCCGGTTATTTTTACGGAGTGCGTTAATAATTTCCGGCATACAAATGGTCGTGTACCAGTCACTATTCACGGTACGAAGATTCTCTAACTAAAGCAACAGTAGCTACGTGTCCAGTTTTATTAAAAAAAGAAGCAATCATCCGCTTAGCTGCACCTTTCACGCGCGCCGCTTTGGTCGGCTTCGGCTCATCTTGAAAGACCCATACGCTCAATTGCTGCTTTGTTTTGGGATCGTAGCAATAAATCCATGTTTCGTCACCTGTTAATATGTCCCACACCAAATTTGACGCACCTTCGTTGAATCTGGAAAGCATGGAACTGCACCAAGTGAGGTGGTCCGTTTTTTGAGCCTCTGTCAAATTGTGTGGGATCCACCGTGAGCACAGCTTTCTCACATCCAAATGTTTGTGTAGGATTGATTGTATTTGACTCATGCCTATGTCTAAGGATGCGCGAATCTCATGGTAGGTCACATGCTTGTCTGTTTCAATCATACGGCACACAGCATCGATGTTTTTGTTGTTCACAGCGGTGGACGGGAGACCATCGCGAGATTCGTCACTGAGATTGATACGACCGCGCTTGAATTCTGCAAACCAGAGGGCCTAGACAAGATGCAATCGCTTCATAGCGAATCTATTTCTTCATTCGCTAACGGTGTGAATCCCTATAATTTGTCACGTGATTTTTCGATGACTTATGTCATTCTCATACATTTTTATACTTTCTATTAGCGATAACGATCGTAGAATGTTACATTGTCTAGGGGGGCAGCTATAAATAGTCGTCTTGCACGGTGATTCATCGCCAAAAGCAGATTGAAGCCGAGCGATGCTCTGTTGAGCTGTCAAATTACACTTAAAATCGTAGAAAATCATACTACGAAAATTTTCCCGAGTTAAATTCATGTTAATGTAGACACGCAATTTTTAAAATGGCGCCACAATGTAAAAACAATTGACAGTCAGATGAAACAAACTGCTTCAGAGTTTTAAAATGTAATTACTTTTTAAATATTGTTTATGTAAGTGGCCAGTTCCGGAAACTTTTAGTGTGACCTATGTAGTGGGCTCATGTCTTTTTTTCCTTTCTTGTTCTGTTTTTTTCCTTTCTTGTTGGAGTTAGAAAATTAATTAAAATATCAAGTTTATTGAGAAAATGGAAATTTTAGAATTTGTGTTTGCGGTCGCTACCACCAAGACTGCGGCCGCGAACCAAACTTCTTTGTCAAAGTTTAGTTGCGACTGATACGGCCACACCGTGCTGACTGATATAGCACTATATTGTAAGTACATAATAGTTGCTCAGATGAGCCATCCAACCAGCCAAATACTTTTCAAACCATCGATATACTATACCAACTAGATTAGCTGTCACGAACAAAATGACATCGAAAATGTGGTCGCGGTTACATATACTTACACAACTATACACGTACACGCAAAACAATAATATGTTCATATAAAAAGATAACTTACATACTATAAAATAAGGTTCAATAATAATTGCAGTCAATTGAGCGACAGCCGTCTCCGTAGCTCTTATTTTCGTGACCACTTTTCGGGTCGTGACAGCAAATCTAGTTGGTATAGTATATCGATGTTTCAAACCCAAAAATGATGGCCCATAATCTGACCCGGTTAATGGATGCTTGCATTCAAAACTATGAAGTTAACTCGTAAATGTTCAATAAAGATTTGACATTAAACCAGCTAAGTCGTCATAGTATTTTAATGTTACTATATTTAGAAAATTTAGAAATATTATTTAATAAATCAAAATATTCAAATTAGGGTTTAAAATTTTTGTAATGTTTGTCTATACAGTAAATAGAATAATAATAAAAATATTAATAATAATAAAAACGATCTATATTTTCGACAAAATATAAAATCACTAGCTGACCCGCGCAGCTCCGCCTGCGCTTTTATTACATTTTGCTCCCCTTTTCTTCCTCCTCCCTTGATTTATTTCTCACTCCACCTCTCTCTCTCTCTTTTATAAGAAAAATCTAATTCTATGCTCTCTCTCTCTCCTTTCTCTTTCCCCTTTCCCGCTTCGGTCCCCGTTACACTCCCCCTTTTCCTCTCCCCGTTGTCCACTCTCTTCTCCCACCTTGCACCTCACTCTCCCCTTGCTCCACCTTATTATTTTAATCTCTCTCGTAGGGTTCAGCCAGTGTTTGCAATGTAAGCTCAAAAAAATGTCTTTATTTACGACATCACATTAGAAACCTCTAAAATTATCAGTGTTTCTCTACTATATTATGCATGTATTATACACATAAACCTTCCTCTTGAATCACTATCTATTAAGAAAAACCGCATCAATATCCATTGCGTAGTTTTAAAGATCTAAGCATACATAGGGACAGACAGACGCGGCGGAGGACTTTGTTTTATAATATGTATAGATGATGTTAGAAATTTTGAACAATCCCAATTGTTACCCTGACAGGTCAAGTCCACTTAAGTTTTATCGAATATTTAATTAACAATATCGAGAAGGTGGTGAGCGGATTGCCATTGATGGCTCCCGGAGACCTAGATGGATGTTTCATTGGTTGTGAAATATATAAAGAGTTATCTTGGGTGGCACAATTTGAAATTAGCGCGCGTCTGGTGAAGGGGTAAAAGAGAAAAGAAGGGAGCCTTTCGGCTGTCTATATAACCTGCACGGGATTTGTGTGCTAACAAGTTAGTGGGAGATGGATGTTAATGATTGTTTTTTAATTTGTTACAGATTACTACACTCCAAACAGTCCTCAGTTGCCCGCGCCAAGTCTTCAAACGACCACGCCTGGCGGCAGGAACAATGCCACGACGCTGGTCGGGCCACAGGGTACCCCCGCAACTCCTACTCCGCCCACTGCCACGCTTACGCACCCACAAGCACACATGCACCCAACTATGCCTGGTAACAGTTAACTTTTCGTTATTTTATATACATACTATCAATGTTGAAAACCTATGTGGTTATTACACACATCAAAAGTGTCTAGGGATCAACATATATTTTTGCAATAACTTTTCTCCTGATTGATATTAATTAAAATTTTCTTGAAGGATTCATCAAATAAAGTGTTTTCGTTTGTCACAGTAACGATAAATCAAGTCACCTTTGCATTAATAAAGAAATTTGCCATTTTCCTAATAAAGGGATTTTTGACATTTGAACCACTAACACAAAAGTTCGAAAAAAAGACTGAAATAACAGTTTTCTTTAAAATTTTATTGGGTAACTTAAACAATTAATAATCCGTGTTTCTACCGCGAACACTAACAACACAAGAACATCGGTTTGGCATACTCAAAATGAGTTCATCCAAATCACGCTGTGGAATGGCCGCCCATGTTCGTTGCAACAACAAAAAAGGTCTTCTTGCGACTGGATACCCTCCATATTCGGCAGAGCTCTTCTCTGTAGCATATCCCATGCATGCTCAATCGGGTTCAAGTCTGGCGACTGAGCAGGCCAGGGCAGGACATTGATGTTAGCTGCGGCGAGAGTCTGTCTTACAACTCTTGCGGTGTGCGGTCGTGCATTATCATGCATTAACTGAAATAAGGGACCGATTTGCACTTGTAGAGGAACGATGACGTCTGATACAATCGTCTCAGCATAAATTTGAGCGTTGAGGTTGCCTCTGATCCAAATCAACTCAGTTCTTCCGCCGATCCAAATACCCGCCCATACCATGATGGTTCCACCACTATAAGGATGGACTTCCTGGCAGGATTTTAATCGTTGTTGGCGTCCAGGGGTTCTCCAGTGTCGTATACGTCTTGTATCCGGTCTCATACCAAAACGAGACTCATCAGAAAAGCACACGAAACGCCATTGTTCTTCTGCCCAATTTCTGTGTTCAAGAGCCCATTGATATCGAATCCTACGATTGTGCATTGCTATAGGTGGTACCCGTAGCGGTCTTCGGGAATGAAGGTTCACTTCATGCAAGCGGTTTCTGACTGTTTGGTCGCTAATTAAGTTCCCTGAAGAGTGATGAAGCCTCACGGCTAACATCATGGCAGTTATTGTTGGAGCTCTTCGAGTTAAGATTTGAATATATCGGTCTTGTCTCCGTGTGGTGCAGCGATACCGTCCTCCATGGCGCTCAGCCACGGTACCAGTGCTTCGGTAACGTGTCCAAAGTCGACTGATAACACTCTGACTTGTATTCAGAGCTAAAGCCACAGTACGTTGCCGGGAACCAGCTTCTATCATTCCCACGGCTCTGAGCATTTCTTCCCTGCTTAAATGACGTCGCCGCTCCATAATAACGTTGGTTTTAATCAGTAGTAGGGAAACAGTAGCACTAATAATGTCTTCAATGCGTTGTATGTTTTTATAGGGAAAATATTGACAGCTGATTTTCATCTTTTACTCGAATTTGATTCACAGTTCCTGATTCAAATTATGAAATGCACCAAAAAGGATCCATATAAATTTATAAAATCATAAATTTATTACAAAGCCACATCTCAATCTCAAGAAATCCGCTTAAAAATGCTTGATCCCTAGACACTTTTGATGTGTGTATAAACAATGCGAATTCCTTAATTAAATAATTAAGTAAACCTATTCTGAAATGAAATAGTACTTCATACAGCTAATGCATTTCTAAAATTTTATAGTGATTGGCTAGTTCTTATATTTATTTATTAATTTTCTGGAACTGCTAGAGGATGAGTGCGCAGTATGTTAAGTGTTTCAGTGATAATACTCCACTTGTTAGAACCCGAGATTCCATTTAGAGACGAGAATAGTGAACCAGGCAGTATTTAACATAAAACGTTTTTAACTGTAGATTTTTACTCAACATTATAAGGCTGCCTGTCCACCGGAGCGGAGCGAGGCAGCGGAGCGGAGAAACGAGAAATATTAACCAATAAGATTGCACTAAGATTTTGGAGCGGAGTTTTTGTGCAATCTTATTGGTTAATATTTCTCGTTTCTCCGCTCCGCTGCCTCGCTCCGCTCCGATGGACAGGCAGCCTTAATCTTGTACGATTTTACTAACCAAAAACTTCCTTTGTTTTGCTGAAAAGATAAATACCCATTTTGGCCCCAAGAAGACAAACATTTATTCAAAATAACTTGAACGGCTTTGGTACCAACATCAATGGTGAATTCATCATTCACTTTGCCGATGATAATAGTCATTATGGCTGAGTCGCTGGAGGACCTCAATAGGTTGCTCAGCGGCCTCAGTAGCGCTTCTCATCAAGTGGGTCTTAAAATGAACGTGGACAAGATCATGTCTAATGTCCACGTTGCACCCATAGCGGTAGTTGTTGGGAACGATACAATCGAAGTTGTTGTCCAATATGTCACCTAGGTTAGTTTAGGTTAGTTCCACACAGGTTAGGTTAGTTTAGGTTGATTGGTGTGGGTCGAGCCCCACAGCTCCCGGGGATCTTTGGAAGATATCCCCCGCGTCAAAAAAAAAAGTTAGTTCCTTAGATGGGTGACAGTTTAGTGGAATTTGAACAGAGCGTCATCTAGACAACAGTCGTTAATCTAAGTCAGAGGCCTAAGACACCAGGTTGGCCTAACCATATAACAAAAACAAAAAAAAGAAAAGTCAAAATCCACCAAGCTGTATAGGCTCTAGGCCGTGCAAAAGAAATAGAAATACTTACATACATTCATCAAAATGTACTTATTCCTGTTTTTGATGAAATTTTTCAATTCCACATTTATGACAGTTTGCTAATTAATACGATCGAGGAAAATAGAGCTCAGTTTTATTTGTATGTCTTTCTGCGGTTAAGCCCGCTTATGTAAGTTATTCTGTTTATCTCCAGATTTGCTAAGGATACGTGGAGAGCACTAAAAGTTTCCGGAATGAATAAGAAAAAAATACTATTAGTGGTCAAAAATGAATTTATTGTTTCTCAAAATATTCTCCCTTTGCGTAAATGCACTTTTCCATGCGATTAAACCAATTTTGAAAACATTTGTGCCACTGCTTCGTGGTGACCTCAGAAACGTGTTTTTCATACTCTTCGACAGCCTCTTCTGGTGACGAAAATTGTTAATCGCGTAATTGGTTCTTAATTTTTGAGAACAGAAAAAAGTCACTAGGTGCCAGGTCGGGGCAGTATGCAGGATGGCTCATAAGTTCTACGTTTTTCACCTTTTAAAATTCGTTTGTCTGCCTGTGTGGGAACTAGCATTGTCGTGATGCAAGATGATACGGCGTTTCCGGCTATTTTTACGGAGTTTGTCAATAATTTCCGGCAAGCAAATGGTCGTGTACCAGTCACTATTCATGGTACGACGATTCTCTAAAGCAACAGTAGCCACGTGTCCAGTTTTATTAAAAAAAGAAGCAATCATCTGCTTAGATGCACTTTTCATGCGCGCCGCTTTGGTTGGCTTCGGCTCATCTTGAAAGACCCATACGCTCGATTGCTGCTTTGTTTTGGGATCGTAGGAATAAATCCATGTTTCGTCACCTGTTACTATGTCCCACACCAAATTTGACGCACCTTCGTTGAATCTGGTAAGCATGGAACTGCACCAAGTGACGCGGTCCGTTTTTTGAGCCTCGGTCAAATTGCATGGGATCCACCGTGAGCACAGCTTTCTCACACCCAAGTGTTTGTGTAGGATTGATTGTATTTGACTGATGCCTATGTTTAAGGATGCGCGAATCTCATGGTAGGTCATATGCCTCTCTGTTTCAATCATACGGCGCACAGCATGGATGTTTTTGTTGTTCACAGCGGTGGACGGGAGACCATCGCGAGATTCGTCACTGAGATTGACACGACCGCGCTTGAATTCTACAAACCAGCTATAAATAGTCGTCTTGCATGGTGCTTCATCGCCAAAAGCAGATTGAAGCCGAGCGATGCTCTGTTGAGCTGTCAAATTACACTTAAAATCGTAGAAAATCATACTACGAAAACTTTCCCGAGTTAAATCCATGTTAATGTACACACAATTTTTAAAATGGCGCCACAATGTAAATACAATTGACAGTCCGATGAAACAAACTGAATTCTACAGCCAAAGAGTTCCATTTTAAAATATTTTAAATACTTTTTAAATATTGTTTATGTAAGTGGCCAGTTCCGGAAACTTTTAGTGTGACCTATGTAGAAGTGGAAATCATCTTCCCGAGACTCTTCCCTTTTTACCTTTTTGATAAAACTGGCTGACGATAACAATTAAATAGCTCTATCCAGCCTTTGAAACAATGGCCCTCTTCTATCCGTCCGCGACCATCATATTAGAAATAATAATAATAGAAGTAAATAAACTATACATATTCAGAAAATACAAAAACCGACTTCAAAGAAAATGATCTTAAATATATACTTTTAAACTTTGGTGTTCCATTATCGAACTTTATTTTAATCGGTAATTATTTATTATTTATTTTATTTTAATATAAGGTAAATCACGCTAATTTTCGTTTAAAATAAACATCAATAATGATCTAAAAACATTAAATAATGAATATATATTGATACAATATACATATATTCATTATTTAATGTTTTAATTCAATATTATTGAAGTCGGTGCTAGCCGATGTGCTAGTTAACTAACAATCATCAGCTGGCACCGACTTCAATATCTTTTACAATTAAATAAATAAGATATATGCATCGTGTTAATGAATTAATGCAAAACCATTGTATATTAAAAAAATATATTTAAGAGATGGGCTTAAATAGTTGTGGTGAGTGGCTAGCATCAATATACAGATTTTTTTGCAGGCCGTAGTCTACTTTTATCACGTAATCGTTACTAGAACATATCTAACCAATAAATAAAATATTTTTCACACCACCTGCTTGATAATGTTCCATTATGTGTCATACACTTCTCATTAGAAAAATCGAAACCCTTCCCTTTTTTGGTTTCTGTCCTAATTTAACACAAAAGAAATGAAACTAATTTACTGATTATATCGCGGTTTATTTATGATTTTAATTACCCGACGTTTCGAATACTTTACAGCATTTCATGGTCACGGGCGGACTAAGGTGGTAGCTGTCCATACGTCATAGATGTCTTCGGGTACCCTCAGGTCTTCTAATTATTATTGTTAGTCCGATCTACGCAAAAAGAGCTTACAGTATCTTGAGGTCTTGCAGTGGAATGCTTGTCTTTGGATTTAATTATATTTATGACGGGATCCCAAGCTGGTGGCAGCACCCAGCCATCTTCTCTATTGAAATTTGGATGTTTTTTAATTTCAATAGCCTCACGAATCATCCTTGGCAGGAATCGCTGTCCTTTCACGAGGATTTGTGGTTTGTCAAATCTAATATAATGGCGGGAGCGATCCAGAACAGGTTCACAGACTGCAGACTTCGTATAGCGTCGATGTTTAACGTCAGCTATGTGTTCTTTTACACGGGTTTTTACTGCTAGCTTTGTTTGCCCTATGTATGAGAGCCCACAATCTAGCTTGTATACTCCTGCATCTTGTAGAGGTACATGGCACTTGACTGATTGTAAAAACTGACTAATCTTCTTTGGTGGTAGATAATTAAATAATAATATCATAAATAAACCGCGATATAATCCGTAAAATTAGTTTCATTTCAATGTGTAGTATTCGCGTAAATATCAGAAATCATTATAACACAAAAGAGTTTTCATTCAATGAAAAATATCACATGATTGTATAGCTAGCAGCCACACTGCTAGCTATACAATCATGTGCCATTACAGTGATAAGCGTAAATTCTAAATAGAAAATCAGAATTTCATTTGTTTATCCTATAAATGAAATGATTCACTGTTTTGAGACAAATATGTGTTTAGAGTTAGTTCACCTTTGAAAACTAAAAATTAGCGCTTATCTCATCAATATATAATAAGTAACCAGATAAGCAGTCACTTACTAAATTTCATCTAAAATATGGCAGTGATAGCTTAAATATTCCGTATGAACGTAACAGCCCGAGTGACCCGTCCAGGACTGCGTAGGATGTAAACGGTTTTTATAGGCGCAATGGTCATTGTACATAATTTTTTTTTGTACAATGCTGTATCAATATTTACGCTACAAAAACAACGATGTATAGCGTTACAAACTATTTCTACGATGTTCCTACCGTAGCGCATTATACCCTTGGTACCGTTCAAGCCACGCCACGAACGAGACAGGGATAGTGGCGGACAACGCGCGAAAGGGAGAACGGGATAACCGGAGGTACGGGGGGCGACCGAACAAGTCTCAACGTAGGCCGACCAACTTATCTTTGCTGGTGGCGCAACGAGAATTGAACTTATAATATTATGAGAACTACGTGTAGTTTGAGTGTTTTGTTTAGAACTTTAGACAGTAGCGGCTAACTTAATTTGGTCGGCCGGTAGCTTGGCGGTTGGCGGGCTAGTAGCAGAGATATTTATAGAAATATTTATTATTTCGTGTTTTATTGATATCTTACTACTGATTTCTATTATTTAATCTAATATTATTAACTAGTAACTACTACTAATGGGAAATATATGTTCCGTATTAATTTTTGCTGTTGCGACGTGTATTAAGGCAGTTTTTAGACGCAAATGAGGAATTTCGACACGTCTTTACGCTAGCTGTTGTCGGCTCGTAATAATTTGAAATAGCGACACAACCGTCTCCGTAGCTCTATTTTCGTGACCACTTTTCGGGCCGTGACAGCTAATCTTGTTTAGATAATATATCGATGGCTTATCTTTAAACGTTTTGTTCTGTGTTCTGTATACTGTGTGTGTACTGTGACTTTGGGACGTCTGAAAAAGTTTTTTTTTAAACATGTGGATACTTCGCCCGCAGAAGTAACCCAAGTGGTAGCATTGCTGGATTCTTGACTTAGTCAGCGTGTTGTGGCTGAAATATTGCATTTAAGTCTGTCGTCTGTTCATAGATCGGGAGACTGGCTTGTTCACGCGCCGTTCAGGATCTGGCAGGAATCGGGTCACTTCTGAGCGAGATGATTTATTTATTGTAACAATTTCATTACGAAATCGACGGTTTAATGCTTTTCAACTGCAGCAGCAGCTTCATGTTGTACGTAGAGTGGCTGTAAGTGACTCTACAATTAGAAGAAGGTTGAAGGAACGTGGACTGGTACCGCACAAGCCAGCAAATGGGCCGAAATGAACTGCAGACCATCGAAGAGCGCGCCTTAACTCTGCACGTGAGCACTTAAATAGGTCATACCTCCAGTGGAACAAAGTCCTCTTTTCTGATGAGTATAAAATTATGCTGTATGGTAACGACGGAAGGAACAAGTTCTGCAGAAGAGATGGAGAACGTGGACGGTTTGGGGAGGAATCAGCGCCGACGGTAAGACAGAGCTTGTCTTTGTGTCTGGGCCACGTCTGCCTGCACTAAACAGTCATCGGTACATCGAACAGTGTCTAGAGCCTCACGTGATGCACTATGCATATTTTATTGGCAACGGTTTCATATTCATGCACGACAATGCTAGGGCTCACACCGCGAGCGTCGTACGAGATTATGTTACCGAAGTCAGTATCTCCATTATGGAATGGCCAGCAAGAAGCCCGGACATGAATCCGATTGAACATCTATGGGATGAATTAAAGATACGAATTCGTGCAAGAGATCCTTCCCCAGAAACACTAAGCCAGCTCCAAAATGCAATCCAAGACGAATGGAATAGATTGCTACAACATTTGATCTTGACTCGCATCCGATCGATGAAGAACCGTATGGAAGCAGTAATAAGAACTCGGGGAATACAAGTTATTAAATAAACGTTTCTAATCTTTTTTTTCATTTACGTGTGTTTTTTATCAATTTCCTTCATACTACATACAGGGTAAAAATGACTTGTTATACAAAATACCTATGAAAATTTAATTTGAATTTAGAACATTAACATTAGGATTTGAAAACCTCATATTATTCACTTAAAGGACATTTGACATATATTCTTAAATATACAATTTTTTCTGAAAATCCTTACAAAACACAAACTTGCAAGGTGTTTCGATTTTTCTGATGAGAAGTGTATAAAATTAACATAAAATATCTCATTATGTCCGTACAGTCTAGCCGGGTAATAACGTACTAAACTCCCTTGGTTAATAAAGTGATTTGAATTTCGAACGTCAAATAAATACTTTTAACACAGACTCTTTGGAGTATTTATATTACTCTAAGCACAGAGACTTGCACGAAAAACAAATACATTTGAAAATCGAACGGAGCGCGACGAGCCGAGTGGTTATTCTGTAAGAATATTTAACAAACTCGAAAGCTGAATCCGCTGTGAGATATCAAATACCATTACAGAACTCTGCTGTGTTCTAGAAAAGAAAAAAAATAGATAAAAAGGCGCAAACGCTGGAAATCGCGGTGTTAACATTATTTTAATTTTACCAGTCATCGATATACTATCTAAACAAGATTAGCTGTCACGGCCCGAAAACTGGTCACGAAAATAGAGCTACGGAGACGGTTGTGACGCTATTTCAAATTATTACGAGCCGACAACAGCTAGCGTAAAGACGTGTCGAAATACCTCATTTGCGTCTGTTTATAGACGCAAATGAGGTATTTCGACACGTCTTGCCTTAATACACGTCGCAACAGCAAAATTTCATACGGAACATATATTTCCCATTAGTAGTAGTTACTAGTTAATAGTGTGATGGCACAACCTCGGGCGAGGTGTGTAAAGTATGTGGTCGTGATCGTCTATGTATATATGTATGTACTAGCGACCCGCCCCGGCTTCGCACGGGTGTAATTGAGAAAAAAAAGAAGTGTTTAATTTTAACTTACTGCCTTTGATTATAGAATTTCTTCAAAAATAATGTTTGTAGCTGACTTTTCGTAACGCAATATGAAAAAAAAATTGTTTAGAAGTGACGCGTGAAAGAGCTACGACCTACGCTTAGGTTTAAGCCTGCAACGTTGAATCTCTGAATTTGTGATTTGTTAGTTGTATTTTTATTTTTATTAGAAACTGCAGACGTGTACCGGTGTACAATTTGGGTGGATTAAGGACAGGAACAGAACACCATTTCTTTAAAACCAATTTATGGAAGCAATACGGGCTTCCTTGTTCGGTTTCATCGTTAAGACGTAGACGGGGGTCAACCGGGGAATTCTTACCCACTAAAACCCCCGCGGCTATCACGTCGGCACATTAGAGCGCGGTCCTGGGATATTTGTCGGGATCTGCACCAGTTGATACCACTCAGTGCCTTGACTTTAAACCCGCCGCCGGAGAGGCACATTATAGTTCCCCGGGAACCTGTCACGGTGCTCACGGTTACAGGGGTCACCGGGGACGCCTTTAATGGGATTTACGGGACCCTGTTGGTGGTCAACCGGGTATGTCGGATTCTTATTCACTAAACCCCGTTGCTACGGCCGTTAAATCAGTACATAAGCAGGAGACCTGGGTTAACCGGTGATATCTGCACCAAGATCCCTCAGTGGCTTGCCTTTGAGCCCGCCACCAGGGGGCACAATAAAGCCACCTGGGAAACTATCATCGTGCTCAAAGATACGGGGATCGCGGGGGAAACCTCCAATAAGTCCCACGGATCCCATGGGGAAGTCAACCTGGGTATTTGGGATTCTCACCCACTAAAACTCCCGTGGCTGTCACATCGGCACATGAGGGAAACCTGGGTTCTCGGGTGGGTTCTGCACCAGGTGTCCCTCAGTGCCTGGCCTTTGAGTCCGCCACCGGGGGGCAAGCATATTATATCCCAGATTTACCTTATATTATTTGGAATGATAATGATATATATGTAGAATAAACTTCTCTAGTACTTGATTGTTAAGTATGTACCTCTTTAGGTTTTTACTTACTTAGATAAAACTTCTAAATAAATTCTTTTAATATATAAACCTTGAAAAAATAAAAAAAATATTAAAAATAAAAAGTTTAAAAGTACACAAAAAAGTCCCAATGAGAAATTTGAACCGGGACTCTGCTGTGCTTAGAAGAGGCTTTCGTAACCTCCAGACCACGGCTACTCTAATTCTATTATTTGAATTACTTGATCATATTCTTGTTATATGTCTGCTCAGTCCCTATTGCATGTAGCGTGATATTTTATCTTATGTATTAAAGTTATACGTGTACAGTACCTAATTTACGTACTAAGCTAATCTAAGTGAAAATATTTGTACCGCCATCGGTTGAGTAATAATACTGCTTTTTAACCCTGTTAAGGGATAAATTTAAAAACAGATCCCCTCAGTGCTTGCCTTTCAGCCCGCCACCGGGGGGCACAATAAAAAAATAACCTGTCACCGTGCTCAAAGTTTCGGGGATTACGGATAGACCTCCAATAGGCTCCCAGGATCCTGCGGGCGGTCGACCGCGGTGTGTAGGATTCTTACCCTCTAAACCCCTCACGGCTGTACGCACAAAATATGGGGCTGCACCGGGTACCCCTCAGTGCAAGGCAAGGGCCTTTGAAGCCACTGCCGGGGGCGCATTATAGCCCTCCGGGAATCTGTCACCGTTGTCACAGTTATAGCGGTGGCGGGGGACACGTTTAATATGTCCCCAGGATCCGGTGGGGGGTTCTTACCCACTAAAACTCCCGTGGCTGTCACATCGGCACATGAGAGGGGAACCAGGGTTCTCCGGTGACATCTGCATACGTACAATACATGCATATTGTATTCCTACCCAAACAGACATTTTAGAAATATATTTTCATTATTTTATTTTTATTATATTTGGGAAACAAACAAATGATACTACTTATTACTGATATAAGATCCAATAGTACAAAAATCAATTAAGTTTCCACTAATAACTAAATCATAACATTAGAGAGTCAATATGAGTTAAATATTTAAAACATCGAATCTTAATATAAATAAAAAAACAAAGTTTAAAAACACAAAAAAAAAAACCATACACGGGTAGCGAACCCGGACAGTCCATACTTAGAGGACGCTTCCGTAACCACTTGACCAAGGAACTTTGATTTTATTCTTCGAATTACCCTATCTTATTCTTGTGATATATTTGTACCGCCTTCGGTTGAGTAATAATACTCCTTTTTTACCCTGTTAAGGGATAAATTAAAAAAAATATGAAATACAAATTCAATTAACTTTCTTAACGAAAGTCTGTGCAAAATTTCAAGTCAATAGGACTAAGGAATCGCGTTCTCCCATACAAACTTTGCCCCCCTGTTTCACCCCCTTAGAGATTGAATTTCGCAAAAACCCGTCTTAGTGAGCACCTTTGTCCTAAAAGGAAAGCAAAATTTGAGACTTCTAGCACTTGTAGTTTCTGAGATTTCGTGATGAGTGGGTTTTTGCTTACTCTTTTATATAATAAGAAGATGATAGTGCACTAGAGATGATTTTGAATCGACTGAGAGATGCTATTGTTAATAGATAGTGGATTGATGCCTCTTTAGTTTTACTGTCGTTCAAACTTAAAACTTAAGTTTGGTTTTAATACATAGTTTGACAGTCGAAGTAAAGCCACTGGTTTTCTGACTAGGTTCACCTTAGATCATAGCTAATCTACCGTGCCAGACAGACGCCAGTAGCTTAACTCCACTAACTTGGAGAAAACGATAGTTATTTAGTCCAGCTCAATTTAGCTGAGGTAAAATCGTTGAGTTTAACTAACACCGGCGGCAATTCGATTCCTTACGTCCTATTAGCAACTAAGGTGAGTGATCTAATCAGTGGAACACAGGTGAACTCTACGACGGGGAGACACCAAAAGTGTCTGCACTCTCTGAGCCAGCTAGGTTGCCGCCCCTAACCCATACTGCCTATCCGGACGGACGTAATTAGACCTTTCCCTTGTCCCTAACCCGCTGCGAAGCGATAGATATCATAGATATTTGGTGTACGTTGCATCTTTTTTCTTCCCGATTTATAGATATTTTGGTGTGCGTTTGCATCTTTTTCCTTTCCGATTTTATAGATATTTTGGTGTGCGTTTGCATCTTTTCCTTTCCGATTTTATAGATATTTTGGTGTGCATTGCATCTTTTTCCTTTCCCTTTTCCCCTTTACATGTTATATATATATATATAGCTACGGAATTTAATTGGGTGGCCACCCAGCTAATCGGGAGTCGGTCTGAAGAGAGCGTGTATGTGCGACCCCAGCTGCGCCCAAAGCTGCGCCCAAAGCTCTGTCAATATGTAAAAATTAGTGAATTGATATTCGCGTGGGTCGAGGCCTGAAGGTATAATCAATTAAATTATCCCTGTCAACATGACATCTCTGAGTCCTCATCATGATCCTACTGTCTGCCTAGTTTAATGGTTACTTATCCGCCGAAGTCGCGAAGATTCCTGTTGGTCGTCTCTGCGGCGTGGCTTCCGCTGCTCGTGGTAGTGTGCTAAAATCCCTAATCTAATCAAAACATAATACTGCGATCTGAACAGCTCGCCTGAAGAACCAGTCGTCCTATATATACTCCTATCTTGTTTTAATCTATCTCGAAATCCATAGTTGAGTTAATCTGGCAAGCCTACCTAGGATTCGTTTGGATGAGTCTGTGTGCGGTGTTAAGTTACTGTCTTTGTCAGACGGGTTGCAATAGTGTACCTATTATATCGCCCAGAGTATATTATAGTAAGACTTATTTATAAAGGACTTATATTAAAATAAGAAAGGAAAGACTTTTTAGAGTTTAATTAATTAGTATTTATTCATTTAAAATATTTGTTATTTGACTCGGGAGAAGGTTTTACAAGACTATCAGAGGTTAACTACTGATCTACAACACCCTGAGACGATCAGAACGATATCTCGTTAATTTATGCATATTAAGGTATGATATACAGTCTCGGTGCTATTTTGCACATACACATAAACCCATGGATCTAAACATGTATCTTCACATCTTTTACTCTAATTTTAAGACACAATTATAATAGACTTGTTTCCTTCCCCCTAATCTCGAAACTGATTATGTGATTTAGCTTAACCTCTCAACACTAGTGAGAGGTTGACCCGATCTTTGGGTTACTAGGGCCTTGAATAGTAACGGGAAAATCCAAAGATCGAAACAGAAAAACCCGTTACTTTGCCAAACAAACTTACTCTAAACACAGTATGGACACAAAATGTAAAACACACATACAAACACAAGATAAATTGTACATTTTCTACAAGATCCCTGAAATAACATAACTTAATTAAGATTTAATAAACCAACCACACACAGATAGAGAATCCCGCTATAAATTCTACTTTACAATAATTACATAATTTCCAATGGTATTGGTGGATCTAGGTCCCTTGTTAGCCATCCGCCCCAGTCTTCTCGTTCGAGTAACCGTATGAGCACGTGAATATACACGGTGACTGGTATTACAAACATAATAGCAATAAAATAATAACTTTAATGAAGACAGGTAAATGTTTTATATTAAGCCTGTCAGTGCCTGAGCATGAGCCAATATCCACCTTTCATAATCTGTGTGGTTAGTTTATTCCTTTATTCTGGAAAATTACCTATTTCTAATAATACACATTATTTACTATAACTTACGTGACCAATCAATACTTGTGACGACACTGACTCTAAGAGGAGTATATTATATGTCTCTATATACAAATTTGATTCTAAACTAATTTTTACAATAATTAAGTCTTCTTCCGGGAGGCACCTCGTGTCTCTCGTGGTCGCTATCCCAGTGCCCGCTACCAAGCCCTGCTTAGCCTTTAAAACTATCCGCGTGGCGTTACCTCTCGCCCCCGCCTGCACGCCGACCGCACCCCGTGTCCACCCTCTCTCAGCGTACGATTCTCTGAAATCACTCGAAAATAACAACGACGCGATCCCTTTCTTTTTTGTAATGTCGACCGTAATAAATTTCCCCATTTCAGATAACTCGAAATAACCATTAGTTTATATAGACCCTATTTTTTGCTGTTAAAATTACTTCACTTTCTAGTGCGCTTGTCAATATTTAGGGTCACTCATAAATTCACTTTCGAGTTTTATTTTTACCAGATGTTGGCCTTCTCCGGGTCGTGGGATAATATATTTCTATTTAAAAACATTTCGCCGTGTTAGCTGCAAAAATACCAATGATTCTATCGCGGACCTACGTGGACATTTTACCTATTAGGCTTACTGTCTCAATAGTAAGATATCACTAAAACACGAAATAATAAATATTTCTATAAATATCTCTGCTACTAGTCCGCCAACCGCTAAGCTACCGGCCGACCAAATTAAGTTAGCCGCTACTATCTAAAGTTCTAAACAAAACACTCAAACTACACGTAGTTCTCATAATATTATAAGTTCAATTCTCGTTGCGCCACCAGCAAAGATAAGCTGGTCGGCCTACGTTGAGACTTGTTCGGTCGCCCCCCGTGCCTCCGGTTATCCTGTTCTCCCTTTCGCGCGTTGTCCGCCACTATCCCTGTCTCGTTCGTGGCGCGGCTTCAAGCCACGCCACGAACGACTACGGGTATAATGCTCTACGGTAGGAACATCGTAGAAATAGTTTGTAACGCTATACATCGTTGTTTTTGTAGCGTAAATATTGTTTCAGTATTGTACAAAAAAAATTAATGTACAATGACCATTGCGCCTATAAAAACCGTTTACATCCTGCGCAGTCCTGGACGGGTCACTCGGGCTCTTACGTTCATACGGAATATTTAAGCTATCACTGCCATATTTTAGAAGAAATTTAGTAGGTGACTGCCTATCTGGTTACTTATTATGTATCGATGTTACCAGTATTTGTATTTTATTGCCTCGCAGTAGGTGCGAGCGCGAACGCTGCAAGTCGCTGTGTATCGATATCAAAATTATTTTAATCTAGCAGTATTTTTATTTTATTACCTCGCAGTAGGTGTGAAAAGTAGAGCAGTCTCCTCGGGGATAAATGTGTTTTTGTCTTGGGCGACCTTGAATCCCTCGCTGTCCTCAGGATTCTAGTATTCGCTCGGGAGTTAACTGTATTCCCTCGCTGCGCTCGGGAGTTACTAGAATCCTTCGCTATGCTTGTGATCCAATTTCATGCCCGTGACGTAAGACTCTGCTTTATCCCTTGGTGAATAAACTACTATTTTTTTCTATTCTGCCAAATCTTCAGTTATTTATTCTTTTACCGACCAAAGAGATTAGCAATCGATTTTATGTAGTAGGCTAATAAACATTCGTCTTTGGTCATCGGTCCTATTACAAGTAGGTACCTTACTTATGAAGTTATGAACAGTGAACAGCTGTATGGGGTGACCATGGCCCTTGCTGTGGATGTTTTCTAGTAAAGTTCTCTAAGTTAAGTTTTCTAATAATTTCAATATTTTTGTACCAAGGTGGGTAAAACCATAAAAATACGCATGCCTATTTTTCACCAATTAAGTAGGTATACATAATTTGAGCATTACAAAAAAAAGTTAATCACATTTGCGAGGAAAAAACAAACAGCGACAAATACAATAAAAACAAAATATGAAAATTATGGGAAATGGCGCGTTTTTTTTTCACGCACCCAACGCTAAAGTGTGTTGAAAAATGTTATTACCACTGTTTCCAAAATAACACAATAAAAATACTCAAACTCAAAAACCTTTATTTCAAATATGCTTAACGCTAGCACTTTTGAATGGTCATTTTTTAAAAGCTACCACCGGATCACAACGCGGCCTCAGCTGAGAAGATCCGGCAAGAAACTCAGCGGGCCTGTAATTTTTTCACTTTTTTTTAAACATTGTCTTGTTACAAATGAATCGACATTAGCGATAGTGTGTTCTGCCGTTCGAAACATAAAGCAAGGGAAAAAGAAGAGAACTATAAATTACGACAAAATTACAACAAACTAAAAGACCAAAGGGATAGTAGTCGGACCAGTCCCCCCAAGCAGCACCCGCGCACGAGTTGACTCGAGCAGAATAATATTCATTGTTTAAAGAATTCTAGATCTGCGTGATCTAGAATTCTTTAAATGAATTAATGAAAGAATTCTAGATCTGCGTACTATTTTGTTGTACTCGTATCTTTCATTCTCTTGATTCCATAATCAAAAAACTAACATTACTGTATTCTGTGTATTGTTATCATTTTGCACACATCAAAGTCTATAAACATGTGAAAACGGCATAATATCATCCATGTTTCTTTGATCTGATATGACATTCTTTTTATTCGATACGCAATAATGATTATTGATGTTTTATTTAGGTATACGCCCACCTGTTCAGAAGCGCCAAAGTCGCAGGGTTCCTATCATAGATCCCGTTACCCGTGAGTGGTGTTACATATTTTTGTATTTTATATACTGTACACATACTGTACACAGTCTCATGTTATTTTTTTGTTTACAGAACAAGATATATTCTCAGATCTCTACTCCAACGACAACTTTTTAAGCAGCGAATCTAACGACCGACAAACACCGCAACCGGTTAGTATCTGTGTTACATGCGTAACTTAGTGTTGCTAGAAGGCATCGAGAAGGTATTCTAAGTTGAAATTGTCTTACCCAAGCTTTACTTTTCTGATTAAAATATCATAGTCTGGAGAATAGTGTGGACTATTTCATCACTCACCGTTCTAATAAATTCTAGAGAAGCCTGTGTTTTCTCATGATGTGTTCATTTACCGTTTGCGTATGTATATAACATTTCGATAGTAAGAATAACTTTATGACACAAATATTGGTACTACCAAGGGTGAGGTGGGTTTGGAACAGCTCCTTACAGCGCTGGCATGGCAAGCAGATTCCTTAACCGCTTGACTACCGTCGGACTTCACCAGCAGCCGAAAGTCGTCCACGGCTAAGCAAAGGCCCCTAGTGCGGTATCAAAACAGATTTTTAGTTTGGTTTATGTCACGCAGTTATTGGCTCATAATTAAAATGTCAAAATACAGTCCATATTCTCGGTATGGGAATGAAAGAAAAGGCAGAAAAATCTGAAATTATTTTATATTTCTATATAGTCCCCTGCAATCTCAATACACTTCATACAACGCGAAATCATCTTCTGAATACCCTCCAAAAAATAACATTTATCCTTTTCTAAAAAAAAAACGTTTATCGCCGCTTTAAGCTCTTCATCGTTGGAAAATCGTTTTCCACGAATGTCTTTTTTCAGCTTTGGGAACAAAAAATAGTCACTATACTCTGTCAATTTTATTATTGGTTTTTTGACAGCTGACGCCCATAAAGTTTCGTATTGTTAAAGTTACAAATTCACAGAAATAATATTGTACTTCATGGACGCGTACCGCACTTTAGTGAGTTGCCACACATAACGATTACTATGATTGTGCCACAGATTACAAATAATCGACAGAAATAAATGCTAATATGTAAATAAGGTGTTAAATATTTTCATTACTTTCATTCATTTTATTTTGAGGGCCTCATGCATATTATAACAAAGAAAGACAACATTTTAAGGCTGAAACATTAACATGATCGTCAAAATCAAAAAAATATTAAATCGAATGTACATTTTTCGATATCGATTATTTCGGTTACTTACTATGTTCACGTTCCTATAAACTTCAAACGTCGAACTGTCAAAAAACCAATAATAAAATGGACAAAGTATAGGTGCTAGTTCTGGGCTGTAAGGTGGATGATTATCCTCTTGGAAACCACACTCCTGAATAGCCTTGGCAACGCGCGCTGAGTGAATCGCGTTGTCGTGGAGGAGCAAGACACCCGCGGACAGTTTTCCTCGCCTTTTTTCTTTAATTGCTTTCTTCAAATTACCCATAGTGGTTGCGTAAGCTGCTGCGGTAATACTTTGGCCTTTTTTGATATATTTAATGAGCAAAATCCCTATATTGTACCAGAATACGGTGGCCATGAGCTTTCCGGCCGATTGCGTGACTTTGAACTTCTTCGGAGGTGCTGCACCATTTTAGTGCCACTGGATTGACTACTGCTTGCTCTCATAGTGACGAAACCAGGTTTCTTCTCCGGTAAGGATGCGATCTAAAATACTGGTTGGATTTTCTCCACAAAGCTCCAAAAACTCTCTACAACATTCAATTCGCGCTTGTTTCTGCGGTGGTTTGAACATTCGTGGCACCCATCTTGCACTGACTTTTGAGAGGTTCAAAAAGTCGAAGTATTGAATGTACCCATGGATAGTGTGTTCTTAGTCATCTCTGCTAACGCTAATTTTAATTCGAGCATCTTAGAGTACAAGTTTCGCGACCTTTTTCACGTTTTTTTTCCGTGGTGGAAGAATCAGGACCACCTGTATATATAATACTTTCTCTGCCCCTTTTAAATTCACTTGACCACTTTTGAATGGTAGACAACGAAGGAGCGGAATCCTTGTAAACGTCTTCGTGAATGTTTTTTTGAGTGGTTCCTTGTTTTGTCAGGAATTTAATAACAGCGTGGTGCTCGATTTTGGTTAACATTTTCTCGTCAGACATTTTTATTAAACTCAAAGCACGATTATGAAAAAACTAATTATGGTAAACCCCCGAATTTTTCTAATTCTCGTCTTAGATAATGTTAAAGAGATTTGAATTAAAATTACGTTTACGTGACAATAGATAGCAATAATAGCCATAGAAAATGTATTTCAATAAAAATATAATATTTTAAATCAGACACAAAAACGACCCTCAATAGTAAAATAAAAGTTCCGATACCGAGAATACTTTGAACTCCCCTCTTAGTATACCCTGATTTTCTTTACAAGATCAAAATCGTAGCAATAAAGAATAATAATATCTTGGGACAATCCACACGGTCATCGGATCCCAAACTAGGCAGAGCCTGTACTATGGAAACCAGACAACTGATACTAACACTTATATCCTTTTTTTTTGTAAATTCTTTGATTGAGATTGAGCTCTCTGCGGGTGTTCCCCAAGGTGGTGTACTTTCACCTCTACAAAAACCATGACTAGAGTTTTGATTTCGAACTACCATCTCTATGCAGACGACTTGCAACTTTATCGCCATTTTCAAATTGATGTATTATCGGAAGCTGTTAATGCTATCAATAATCATCTGGACAATATAAGTGGGTGGGCTCAAAACTTCGGTTTAATGGTAAATCCAGCGAAATTCCAAGCTCTTATTATTGCTAGCAGGTACTTTTACAGTCGTTTGGATCAACAGTCTCTCCCACCAGTGATGTATAATTCGTCTTTCTTTTTGATTTATCTTCCACCTATACTGCGATCCCCAAGCCGCCTGCCAAGTGTGGGGATTATGGCAACCCCTCCCTTCTAAGGGGGGAGGCCTTTGTTCAGCAGTGGACGTCTTTCGGCTGCTAATGATGAATGATGATGAAGGAAAGAAAAACTGGGTATAGACCAGATACATATACTGATCGGGGTCTGATAATCGAACAGGAAAGTCATTTTAAGAATTTGTTCTCACAGGATATTTATTTTAAATTTATACTTTTTAATAATATTAATTTAATTCCTAAATGTTTTTTTTATGTTTTAACAGGACCACAGTGTCGTCCAAGAATTTAATAGACTGGTCAACGAAGCGGCCAATCAGCCTTCATGTGATAGTGCTCTTAAGTCGAACTATGTAAATACGAAGAGTGTGGAAGCGCCCGTTTCCTCCGCGACTAATTCGGTTCAAATACAACCAAATGCAATAAGTTCTGTTAATAATAATATAGTAAAGTCTGATTTATTAACTGTTAATGAAACTAAAAGTTTAGGACCTGATGTTGCTGTAGTAGCAAGCGAAACTCCAATAGTATCAGCAATATCAGACAGTCCTGTTATAGTGCCTAAAATGCCTACAATTAATAAGCAACTCCAAAAGAATAGTGATCAGAACGTTCAGTCTTTAGTCGTAGATACAAATAAGAATATACCACCTACTAAGCAAATAAAACAAAGCAATAATGTGCCTCAAGTTGAAGATTTTGAAAAACAGCCTGATAATGTAAACGTAACACCAATAGCGACAGTGGCGCCAATCCCGTGCGCTGTTGTTGTGACGGCGACGGGCACTCTAGCACCGGCTCCGGTCCCGACGACCACGACTCCTAGCACGCAAACACCCATCCCCACCCCTGCGCCTGTTCCCCAGCCACAGAGAATACGCGAACCTAGGGAAAGGGTGAAGTCTGAAGACAAAGAGAAGAGTAAAGATAGGGAATCGCAGGAAAAGGAAGCCCCGTCCGCAGCGAGTAAACCTAACGGTCCTACGCCCGTAGGTAAGTGCTAAACACTGTCCGTCATATTCCGAAAATCAGTTTTACGACGAAACTCGGGTTTAAGGAACGATTTCCTTAGTCTAAACCTAGGTTCGTCGATAATCTACTTTTCGTAATAAGACGGTAATACCGTCTTTTTACATAGTAAACCAGTCATAAGGAAATAAAAAAATATATATAAGTACTAGCTGACCCGCGCAGCTTCGCTCGCGCTCTTTCACTTGTGAATCTAAACCATTCTCGAATCCCCTTGAACACACACAAACAATTTCATCAACATCGGTCCAGCCGTTTAGGAGGAGTTCAGTGACATACACACGTACAGTAGAATTATATATATAAAGATAATAATGTGTACTATGCATACGTTAGCGTCTTTTTGTGGTTTATTTTATAGTGAAGAATTATGTGCATACTTATTACTTTGGATTTAGACGTCATTAGTGAGGTTCCTTCATTTACAGAAATAGTTACTAGATGTTAATAATACGTACCCATTTTTTACTATTTTTAAGTAGTTTCCACATACTTTCCATATTATAGGCAATTGTAGTTGAGTGTGTGTGTGTGTGAATGATAATGAATTATGAATGTGTTTCTCCTTGAAATGAAACTAATTTTACGGATTATATCGCGGTTTATTTATGATTCGAAACGTCGGGTAATTAAAATCATAAATAAACCGCGATATAATCCGTAAAATTAGTTTCATTTCAATGTGTAACATTCGCGTCGTAAATGAAAATGAAAAATGAAAATGAAAATATCTTTATTCAGAAAAATAACTAACAATTAATATCAGAAATAATTGTGTTTCTCCTGTGTAAGTTTGGGTAAGTATGCAGTCCGTACAGGAAAAAATGACTTAGACTACCCTACGACTTCTCTGAATGATCGTAACTAAGTAAATAATTTAAAAAAAAACTTTTTGCCTCCCGTATAATAAAACTGTCTCGAAGTATGTTACTTATAATACGAGATCCAGCTGCAGAATTAGAGCACTATTGAGTATGTATTTGCTAAAACCAAATTTTTACGCATCTTTATGATTAAGAGAATATACATCTACCAGGTTGCCTATCAAAATGTGGCTGCTAGTATGTTTTAATTTATTTTTCGGATAAATAATATTCACTTGTTTTTTAAATAAAATATCGTCCGCTTCACGGCAATATATATAAAGACTCTGAAAAATCATGGTTGCCGTTGTGCACTTGGCCGCACCTCATCGCAGACAGTGTAAACAAGTATAGTTCATAACGTTTATTTATTATTTATACTTAATATCAAATTAATGCTATTTTTTTTCTCTTGATTATTATATACGGTTGCTTAACTTTTTAAATCAAAAAAGTTATGACTAAATCAAATTCCGTTTTCATACATTTGAAATACATAGTTTAAATCATGCTGTTTTAGCTAAAAATAAAACTTGTAACTACTAAATAATTCAATGTTATGTTAATTTGAATGAGACTGCGTACTAAAAACACAAAATTCAATTCAATTTTCAAAAATCCTATGTACGGGAAGCTCAATTTCTAGCCCACAGTGCGGCCTGGCGCGGTCTAGCCTGTCGGGTAAACAGGCCGTCGGACCGCGCCTTATGTGAGCCTAAAATCTTTATTATCGTCATAGATGATAATATGTATATAGTCCGGTCAATTTAGACAAAAAAATAGTGATCAAATAAAGAAAATTCCGACAGAGCCAAATCTTCGTAGAGACCTTAAGTTTACCACAAGGAATAAAGTGTCAAAAGTCCCAATCAGTCCCATGTGCGCTAAGGGACTTATTCGGGGCCCAAGGTCAAAATTTTAGGTTCTTTGAATTTTTCTCGAAAACGGTAAGTTTTATCGAAAAAGTACCTGAGAGCAAAGTTGTAGATCTTAAAATTCTCTATAAAAATGGTCCATAATATTTTTCTCAAAGACCCACTATTTCCCAGATATTGCGCTTGTAAGAATCAAGTTCTACATAATATGCACACATTTCCACACCACCTGTGAGGTAGTGTACTCGGCGCGTTTTTTTAACGTGGTATCCTCGGTAGGTCTATTCCACGAACCTTTATGACGTTATTTTCAGGAACAATAATTATTTAATAGTATGAAGATTATTGATATGGGATACTGAGTTTAACTGTCGTTCTAACTTTTTTTTATTACTTTAATCTGACTCATACTCTTCATATTCAACTTCAACAATCATGTTTTCTTCAATTTCTTCTTGTTCTTCTTCTTCTCCTTCCTGTTGATGAATGCTTAGAAATTGTTCAAATGAAGATGAATCAGTTGTCTCTTCATCAAAATCACATGAATCTTCCTCTCTTGTATTTAATTGAACATTTGAGCAAGAGACACCTTGGCAATTGGTACACGCTGGAGAACACTGCAACCCTACTTTTTTACAGCCACATTTGGCACTACAACCTTTCTTGCAATTGCAAAAAATAGTGTTAAGAAGTTTTTCTGGAGCAGGGAGCAGTAAAGTTCGAATCGGTTCCAAAGTATTATTTATAAATTTCCAACCCCAGTCTTCAGGGTTCAGTTCATTGCCTTGCCATGTCTGAACTTGATAGTATACTCGAAACAAATGTTGAGTAGCAGATGCCGATGTTGGAGGAAGACAAGATACACACATCAAAAGTGTCTAGGGATCAACATATATTTTTGCAATAACTTTTCTCCTGATTGATATTAATTAAAATTTTCTTTAAGGATTCATCAAATAAAGTGTTTTCGTTTGTCACAGTAACGATAAACCAAGTCACCTTTGCATTAATAAAGAAATTTACCATTTTCCTAATAAAGGGATTTTTGACATTTGAACCACTAACACAAAAGTTCGAAAAAAAGACTGAAATAACAGTTTTCTTTAAAATTTTATTGGGTAACTTAAACAATTAATAATCCGTGTTTCTACCGCGAACACTAACAACACAAGAACATCGGTTTGGCATACTCAAAATGAGTTCATCCAAATCACGCTGTGGAATGGCCGCCCATGTTCGTTGCAACAACAAAAAAAGGTCTTCTTGCGACTGGATACCCTCCATATTCGGCAGAGCTCTTCTCTGTAGCATATCCCATGCATGCTCAATCGGGTTCAAGTCTGGCGACTGAGCAGGCCAGGGCAGGACATTGATGTTAGCTGCGGCGAGAGTCTGTCTTACAACTCTTGCGGTGTGCGGTCGTGCATTATCATGCATTAACTGAAATAAGGGACCGATTTGCACTTGTAGAGGAACGATGACGTCTGATACAATCGTCTCAGCATAAATTTGAGCGTTGAGGTTGCCTCTGATCCAAATCAACTCAGTTCTTCCGCCGATCCAAATACCCGCCCATACCATGATGGTTCCACCACTATAAGGATGGACTTCCTGGCAGGATTTTAATCGCTGTTGGCGTCCAGGGGTTCTCCAGTGTCGTATACGTCTTGTATCCGGTCTCATACCAAAACGAGACTCATCAGAAAAGCACACGAAACGCCATTGTTCTTCTGCCCAATTTCTGTGTTCAAGAGCCCATTGATATCGAATCCTACGATTGTGCATTGCTATAGGTGGTACCCGTAGCGGTCTTCGGGAATGAAGGTTCACTTCATGCAAGCGGTTTCTGACTGTTTGGCCGCTAATTAAGTTCCCTGAAGAGTGATGAAGCCTCACGGCTAACATCATGGCAGTTATTGTTGGAGCTCTTCGAGTTAAGATTTGAATATATCGGTCTTGTCTCCGTGTGGTGCAGCGATACCGTCCTCCATGGCGCTCAGCCACGGTACCAGTGCTTCGGTAACGTGTCCAAAGTCGACTGATAACACTCTGACTTGTATTCAGAGCTAAAGCCACAGTACGTTGCCGGGAACCAGCTTCTATCATTCCCACGGCTCTGAGCATTTCTTCCCTGCTTAAATGACGTCGCCGCTCCATAATAACGTTGGTTTTAATCAGTAGTAGGGAAACAGTAGCACTAATAATGTCTTCAATTCGTTGTATGTTTTTATAGGGAAAATATTGACAGCTGATTTTCATCTTTTACTCGAATTTGATTCACAGTTCCTGATTCAAATTATGAAATGCACCAAAAAGGATCCATATAAATTTATAAAATCATAAATTTATTACAAAGCCACATCTCAATCTCAAGAAATCCGCTTAAAAATGCTTGATCCCTAGACACTTTTGATGTGTGTAGTTGTATTTGCTTTTTGTTTCGTGTATTTTTTACAAATGTTAAATATCTGTACGTATCTATGCAATCAATTTTTTTTGGAGCCCCATAAACCGCAAGAAGAAACCGAATTCCTTTAGTAATTAGTATTTGAGGTGAAGAATTAATTTCTGTAAATACTTTTGCGCAGTCAATCAAATCTTTATTCAAATAATTTTAATACTGAATTTTTGCCACTTCTAAACATTGCTGACGTAGTATCACATCCGGTTATCGCATGTAAAAATAAAATATAGTTTTGGCATTTTGGATAAGCTGATAAACTTTTAGAAGAATATATTTCTGTCCGTTGCTGCGCCTTCCCAGGTTTTAAAAAGTAAATAATTTTATCAAATGGAGTCGTTGCAGTGAGTAGTACTAACAAATCAACATCTTCACCCACTACAATAGTTGTATTTCTTGCATTAAATTGTTCTATTGAGGTCCGGCGGTCTTTTTAGAGTATATTTTCTTAGAATAGTATAATGTATACATAAAAGGAGACACGAGTAGACATTTTTGCTTGCTTGAGTACCTAAATATGTATATACATGGCATATGTGTGCATACTATGTAGAACATGATTCTTACAAGCGCAATATCTGGGAAATAGTGGGTCTTAGAGAAAAAATCTTATGGACCATTTTTATAGAGAATTTTAAGATCTACAACTTTGCTCTGAGGTACTTTTTCGATAAAACTTACCGTTTTCGAGAAAAATTCAAAAACCTAAAATTTTGACCTTGGGCCCCGAATAAGTCCCTTAGCACACATGAGACTGATTGGGACTTTTGACACTTTATTCCTTGTGGTAAACCTAAGGTCTCTACGAAGATTTGGCTCTGTCGGAATTTTCTTTATTTCAATTGTCTAAATTGACCGGACTAATATAAGAAATAGATGGGTATCTTTTATATACGAAATAATATATGGGTATATTTTATCTTACAAGTTGTTCTTGAGCAAGTAGCGCCATCTAGTGCTCACATTTCAACTTGAAAAACACATTTTTAATATAATGTGGGTCCGTTACGATGCGGGCGGCGCGGATAATGGACGCAGCGCTATGTAAAATCATACAAAGGAAACTAAAATCTGTTGCGTGCCATGCGTGCGGTGCGTCCGGCGCGTGCCTATGGACGCGTACCTTTAATGTGATGTTTTTCTTTCTTCAATTTATGAAAATAATATAATATGGCAAATAATCCGCATCCACAACGTCAAGTTATCAACGGGTTAGTTATATACAGGGTGTCCCAAAACGCAACGATAACCTGGTACCGGGCGAGAGGCCAAGGTATACCAGTTATGAAAAAAATAAGAAAAAAAATCTATGTCACTTAGTCAAGCGATGATAGACATTTTTCGAAAAAGTTAAAAATATGACACCCTTGGTCGCATTTTTAGGTACTGTGATTGCAATTTTCACAATTTTACAGTGATTTTTTAATAATGTTATCTCAAATAACAGTGCTATTAATCGTAACCACAAATGAAAGTGATAATCATTGTTAACTAAGTAAAATAAATTAAATTTTGACGAGTTATGGTTTATAAAATTTATGTCAGTCAACTTTGACACTCTACGTTGGAAAAAAAATGTACTACACTACCTATGGCAAGTTTTTTTAAAGATGGCCCATTTAGTGTAGATTTCAAAATAGTACAACACTTGCCACTTTTCTTGCCAATAAAACTGCTATTTCGTATGCTATGCGTAGGGATCCCTTCCCATTAAAAAAAAATACCTGATATTCTTTTGTTTGAAAACTTCGAAGTCTCCATTGTTTGTAATGAATAAAAGTGTTAAAAAGAAATGGATAGTAGTTATGGTTTTTGTCAAAACGAGGCGTCACTATCCGTCTCATTCACAACGACTCATCAGTCGTTCATAATAAAATTTAAACAATAACATTTAGTACGCATCGTTTCTTCGTTTACTACGCATCTCTCGTAATCGTGTTACTTTCGTACTATCGACTTTGGCTTGTGTTACCCTGGACTTGATACTCTATCCGTACTTGACGATTCTGGCTTTGTTTTTTGGACTTTGTGCTGTGCAAACTGTGTGTGAACAACATGCCGCATTTGTACACACCGCAAGAATATGCAAATATGCATCTTATCTACGGTGAGTGCCGTTGTAATGCCTCTACTGCAGCTCGACTGTATCGGGAGAGGTACCCGAATGTGGAGCGGCACCCAGATTATCGTGTCTTCCAAAATGTGCACTCATCATACTCGGAAGGACGATTGCCCAGTGCTCGTACATCTGGCGGGAGACAAGGAAACTACGACGCTGAAGTTTTGAATGAAGTTGAAAATGACCCCAGTACCTCAGTACGTGCGATTGAAATTGCAACGGGTGTGGCGAAGAGTACCGCACATCGAATTTTAAAACGATACGATTTTCATCCTTACCATGTACAACGTGTGCAGAGCTTGTTAACACGTGATCACGCACCCAGAGTTGATTTCTGCAGAACCATGTTAGCGAAAATTCGTGAAGATCCGGATTTTGTAAATAAAGTTTTGTGGACTGACGAATCGACGTTTAAAAGAGATGGTTATTTAAACTTACATAACCTTCATGGTTGGCATACGGAAAACCCGCATTTGATGCGTGAGGATCGATCCCAGTACCAATTTAAAGTCAACATGTGGACAGGAATATTAAATGGTCAAATAATTGGACCATTTAGTTGACTGAAAATGTAGATGGCGCCACCTACTTGCATTTTCTTCAAAATGATTTGCCGACATTGCTAGAAGATGTACCACTCAACATCTACAGAGAAATGTGGTATCAACAAGATGGTTGCCCAGCACATTATGCCCGGCCTGTAAGAGAATATTTAAACGAATTATATCCCGGTAAGCCTTGGACCAATTTCATGGCCCCCTCGTTCCCCAGACCTGAATCCAGTAGGTTTTTTTTTACTGGGGATGCATAAAAGAAAAGGTCTACTCAAAACCAATTCAAAATGTAACAGAATTGCGCCAAAAAATTGATGCAGCATCAGAAGAAATCAATGCGAGGAGATTTGCAAGACTGGTGAACAGGTAATTTCTGAGGCGATGCAGAGCTTGTATTCGTGCTGGAGGGAAACAATTTGAGCATCTGCTTTAGTTTTAGGAGGATAATAAAGTGTTACGATAATTTACCGTTTTATTTTGATTAAATTTTCCATGAGTTCCTTTCGCAAAAAATACGAAATAGCAGTTTTATTGGCAAGAAAAGTGGCAAGTGTTGTACTATTTTGAAATCTAGACTAAATGGGCCATCTTTTAAAAAAACTTGCCATAGGTAGTGTAGTAAATTTTTTTTCCAACGTAGTGTCAAAGTTGACTGACATAAATTTTATAAACCATAACTCGTCAAAATTTAATTTATTTTACTTAGTTAACAATGATTATTACTTTCATTTGTGGTTACGATTAATAGCACCGTTATTTGAGATAACATTATTAAAAAAATCACTGTAAAATTGTGAAAATTGCGAACACAGTACCTAAAAATGCGACCAAGGGAGTAAAATTTTTAACTTTTTCGAAAAATGTCTATAATCGCTTGACTAAGTGACATAGATTTATTTTCTTATTTTTTTCATAACTGGTATACCTTGGCCTCTCGCCCGGTACCAGGTTATCGTTGAGTTTTGGGACACCCTGTATAACTAGCAGTACCCGCGGCATCGCACGAGTTATACCCATTAATCCATCGGTGGTCGGTAGTGATCGCGCTTATGCGATTTGCGTGTTAACATGGTGCAGATCGGAATCATCGGTCGATAAGAAAGCTCTCAATCATTTGAATTGCAATCAAAATCAAGCAATGGTATTGAGTGGCTAATCGTTGATACGATTTCGAAGAAACTGCAGACAGTATAAAAAAACCCCCAACTTTACGACCTACGGTACTTAAATCTCTTCGTATAATTTAAGAAATGGTAATTAATGCATTATCCTGCAGTGATTGCTTACCTCAGTTTCATCGGCACTGAGATAACTAAGTTACTTTTGCTAATACAATAGGTACCTACATACGTAACTGGTACTTAGATCTTTAGTTCTCTAATATTCAACTTGATATCATGGTATGTAATAAAATAATTTAGACGAGACGTTTCGTGTTAATTGGTAACCCGTGGATGCAAATAGCCAATTGTCATTCATTGTGGCGTTGGAAGGGGGAGGTCTATGTTCAGCAGTAGACTACCGGCTGATGATGATGATGTTTCGTGTTAAATATTATTTATAATGCGTTAGAAGAAGGGTGACCGAGGTTTGTGGTGCTTCTATCAGACATTTCCAAAATTAAGCGTCGTTTTGATATCACGTAGGTGTGTGTATTATATAAATATGGTTTATTGGACGGAGAAGTACTTGTAGGAAAATAGTAAAACCGTATTCATATAAGTAAAGTATAAACATTTTGCTAAAGAAAACACTAATTTATTCAGACTGTCACGTAACGTTTTGTTTAGGGGTGAGTAAGTCGTCACGTTACAGTATGGGTGTGAGCCTAGGTGTAGAGGTGAGGTAGAGAAAACCCGGAGACCACTACGACGACAGGTAGGTACCTAAGGAGAAATAGGCAATTAAAGGAATGAGAACACAGGATCTTCAATTACACTATTATATATTTACAGTTCACTAGTAAGTTCACAGTTCATTTGAAGGAATCGGGAACGCGGACACTTATAAACGTAAAAGATCACATAACTTGCACGTAAGGGCTCCTGGGTGCTGGGAACGGTGCCCTAGCGCCTGCAAAAGCGAGGCGGCGTGCCTAGATGGCACAGCCGTTAGACGCCGGCAGGTTCAGCACCGGCCACGAGAGTCAGCCAGCAGGCCGACCGATGCAATAGGGTTCGGGCGTCAGCACGCTACCACAGCAGCGCACGTAGTCTCGTGGCCTCTGGCTTAGACACTCTCCGATCCCAGCTCAGGACCAGGCTCTGTCTCTGACTCTCCACGGCTCCAACTCAGCCTCCAGTCTCACGATTCCAGAGTCTCGACCCTAGACTCTCCAGCACAGCCTCTAGACTGACGTTTTTTCATCTGCCCACTTGACAGTTCCTTGTCTATCAAATTTTTAAATTTAAAATATTAATTAAAAATAAATACAAATATTTTAAGAAAATAATGAGGTATGAGAATGGAGGTTGATATATGAAATGAAATGAGGTGAATATCCTACAAGACACTCATTTATGTTTCTTGGAATTAAGTATGCAACGTCTTAAGATATATAAATAATAATTTTGTTTTATTTAGCTTCCTGCCTTCTTGATCATCGCGAGATTGACACTTTTATATTTCTGACAAATACTTTAACCACCACAAACCTTGGTCACCCTTCTTCTAACTTGCATTATAAATAATATTTAACACGAAACGTCTGGTCTAAATGATTTTATTACACACCATGATATCAAGATGAATATTAGAGAACTAAAGATCTTAGGTACCAGTTACGTATGTACCTATTGTATTAGCAAAAGTAACTTAGTTATCTCAGTGCCGATGAAACTGAGGTAAGCAATCACATCAGGATCATGCATTTAATGCCATTTCTTAAATTATAGGCGTTTTAACACGAAGAGATTTAAGTACCGTAGGTCGTAAAGTACAAACATTTGGGGTTTTTTATACTGTCTGCATTTTCTTCGAAATCGTATCAGCGATTAGCAAAAAGAATGAGACCTCTTAGTCCGGGATCCCTAGTACATTTCTGCGCTTTGATTACTATCAAGCTAATTTTTCGTGAGTAGCTTCATTTTGATGATATGCCCAACAATTTCCTGTAAGAAACTCAGGATTGTGGTAGCTAACAAAGGTAGCAAGGATACAACATGTCGACTTGATGATTCTCAAATATTTATTACTAACAGATTTTTTTTTTTAATCTTAAGATAATTATCTAATTAATTCGAAAAAATATTTGTCCTACAAAATCTATGGTTTGATCAAAGAGTCCCCTCTTTCCAACATGTATCGATAACGAGGTCATCTTATATGATTACTAACCGGCTATTTTTTTTTACGTAATTAATATTTGTAAAATTATACATGTTGGAAAGGGGGGACCCCCTTTCCAACATGTATCGATAACGAGGTCGATAACGAGGTCGATAAATGATTACTAACCAACTGATTTCTTTATTTTTACTTATGTAATATTTATAAAATTTAACAGTAATATTGTCCTACATATTGCTTGGTACATTATCTCAGTCCTACGCTCAGAAATTGTTAATACCACAAGACCATTTTTCTCATTACTAACTGTAGGATACAAATATTACATAACTAGCTGGCCCGCGCAGCTCCGCCCGCGCTTTAATTACATTTTGCTCCCCTTTTCCCTACTCCCTTGATTTATCTCTCTTCATCTCTCTCTCTTATAAGAAAAATCTAATTCTATGCTCTTTCTCTACCCTCCCGCTTCGGTCCCCGTCACACATCCCCTCTTCCTCTCCCCGTTGTCCTCTCTGAACCCTCTCCCTCCTCTCTCTTCTCCCAACTTGCTCCCTCTCACTCCCCCCCTGGCTCCACCTAACTACTCCGATCACTCACTCCATCACCCTGCCCTCTCCCTATCTTGCACCCTCCTCTCGTTCTATATATCCTCGTCAGTCATGGTATCAGCGGCATAAAATATACTTTGTAACCTATTCTCAGACCTACCCGCAAAATTTCATACATATCGGTTCACCCATCTATTTAAAGATCTTGCCTTATGTTGCTTAACCTTAACCTAGCGGCATGAAATATACTTTACGACCTATTCTCAGACCTACCCGAAATGCACACAAAATGTCATACAAATCAGTTCACCCATCAATTCAATGACCTGGCCTTATGTTGCTTAACCTTAACCTAGCGGTATGAAATATACTTTACTAGCTGACCCGCGCAGCCCCGCCCGCGCTGTTATTACATTTTGCTCCCCTTTTCTCCCTCCCCGTATGATTTATTTCTCTCTCCATATCTCCCTTATAATAAAAATCTAATTCTATACTCTCTCTCTTTCCCCCTCCCGCTTCAGTCCCCGTCACACTCCCCCTCTTCCTCTCCCGTTGTCCCCTCTCTGAACCTCCTCCCCCTTTCTCTTCTCCCACCCTGCTCTCCCTCACTCCCTCTTTCTCTTCTCCCACCTTGCTCCCCTCACTGCTCCCTTGTTCCATCTTAATCCCCCTCTCTCTCACCCCATCACCCCTTCTCGAATCCCCTCTCCCTCCCTCTCCTCTCATGCACCCTCCTCTCGTTCTATATATCCTCGCCAATCATGGAATCTGGGATTCTTACCCACTTAAACCCCTGTGGCTGTCGCATCGCCACATAAGACGCCTGGGACCTCCAGTGGGATCTGCACGAAATACCCCTCAGTGCACATTATAGCCCCCGGAAACCTGGCACCGTGATCACGGGGACGGGGCTCGCAACCCCGTCACCGTCCTCCTCGGAGTCGCCGCCGTCACCCATCTATGAAACGACCTTGCCTAACGTTGCTTAACCTAACGGTATGAACAACGCACATCTATTTTTTCATTGGTGTAAATATTAGTGAAGCTTATGTTTTATTGAAGAAGGTACAAATTCCAAGTTATACCTAGAGATAAACATATAGGGCCTACCATCGCGGGCTTTTTAACCGACTTCAAAAAAGGAGGAGGTTCTCAATTCGTCTGTATATATATATTATTTTTTTCTTTGTAGACCTTGTTAAGGCGTACAATACTGCAGTACATTATTTTGATCCATCTCGGAGGGTTTAGCCAGCGTTTCCAATGTGAGCGCAAAAAAATGTGTTTATTTAAGACATCACATTAGAAACCTCTAAAATTATCAGTGTTTCTCTACTATATTATGCATGTATTATACATATAAACCTTCCTCTTGAATTACTCTATCTATTAAGAAAAACCGCATTAAAATCCGTTGCGTAGTTTTAAAGATCTAAGCATACATAGGGACAGACAGACAACGGGAGCGACTTTGTTTTATAATATGTATAGATGACCTATTCTCAGACCTACTCGATATGCATAAAAAAAATCATACAAATCGGTTCACCCATCTATTTAATGACCTTACCTAACGTTGCTTAACCTTAACCTACCGGGATAAAAAGTATCCTATGTCTGTTTCCTGGTTCTAAGCTACCTCCCCACCAATTTTCAGTCAAATCGGTTCAGCCGTTCTTGAGTTATAAATAGTGTAACTAACGCGACTTTCTTTTATATTAATTTATAGATTAAAGTTCTATAGTGATTGTATATTCAATTTCACCGATAGATGGCGCTGTTCAAAATGTAAATCACGCTAACATCGTAAATTACTGTCTAATGATATTCGATAGTGAAAGTTATAAGCTTTTCGCTTCTATCTTTTATTGTTGCGACTGTAATACAATACCTATACACTACCTGGACTTGGGGAGTTTCATTAAAATTTCATGAACCCCCCTGAGCATTGACCTTGAACCTTTTTTTGGGAGCGCTGTTCATTGTGTGTAGTGTGAATACAATTCACATAGGTAACCTTCTCACCTAAGTCTTTTACCTAAGTAAAAATTTAGCAATTTCGTATTCTCAATTTCTACCTACCTATACAAATGCTGGCTTTTAAATGAAATGAAATGGTATTTTTCCCTTGCCTATTTCTTTCCTAATCTAGTTTGGACTCGCTTGGGATTTACAGATTTTAACTTTTTAAAGATATAATGTCATATTGCTATCAGCAAAGTACTTAGAACAATACAGAAATCTAATGAAAATGTCCTGAGTGTACCGGACCGGCTTACCCCTTATAAAAATTGACCCTTCGCCACTGCCATATCTTATGCAAACTAAATGTCTGCTCAGTCCCTATTGTATATAGCGTAATAATACATATCTTAATCATTAACTGATCAGTCTATAATTACCCTATTCACATACAAAGGAAATTACGTGGTAATATGTGCAAGTAATGTTTCACTGCTTAGCCCCTATGAAACATAGCGTGATGGTTTATATACCAATTTATACCCCTACTTCTACACAACACATCAGTGAAAGTCCTATCAAAATCCATCCACGGGTTTTCAAATGATACCTGGACAAACAGAACGACAGACAGACAGATAGACAGACAGACAATAATTCCAAAAAAAAATTGTTCTGGCCTCTATGTCGATAGTATAGTATCCCCACATAGAAATTTTGGAAAAATATTCAATGTACAGAAAAAGTGCTCTTTGAGTTTTATTATAGTACTAGCTGACCCGTGCAGCTCCGCCCGCACTTTTATTACGTTTTGCTCCCCTTTTCTCCCTCCTCCCTAGATTTATCTCTCTCCATAACTCTCTCTCTTATAAAATCTAATTATATGCTCTTTCTCTCCTCTCTCTTTCCCCCTCCCGCTTCGGTTTCCGTCATACTCCCCCTCTTCCTCTCCCTGTTATCCCCTCTCTGAACCCTCTCCCCCTCTCTCTTCTACGAACTTGCTCCTTCTCACTCCCCCCTTAATCCACCTAACTCCCCCGATCCATCACCCCATCACCCCCTCCTCGAATCCCCTCTCCCTCTTTCTCCTCTCTTGCACCCTCGTCTCGTTCTATATATCCTCGTCAATCATGGTATCAGCGGCATTAAATATACGGGTATGGGTTCACCCATCTATTTAATGACCTTTCCTTATATTGCTTAAACTTAACCTAGTGGCATGAAATATACTTTACGGCCTATTCTCAGACCTACCCGATATGCACACAAAATTATACAAATCGGTTCACCCATCTATTAAATGACCTTGCCTTATGTAGCTTAACCTTAACCTAGCGGTATGAAATATACTGTATGACCTATTCTAAGACCTACCCGATATGCACACTTTCATACAAATCGGTTCACCCATCTATTTAATGACCTTACCTAACGTTGCTTAACCTTAACCTACCGGGATAAAAGTATCCTATGTCCGTTTCCTGGTTCTAAGCTACCTCCCCACCAATTTTCAGCCGAATCGGTTTGGCCGTTCTTGAGTTATAAATAGTGTAACTAACACGACTTTCTTTGATATAATATATAGATTATATAGATTAAAGTTCTATAGTGATTGTATGTTCAATTTCACCGATAGATGGCGCTGTTCATAATGTAAATCACGCTAACATCGTAAATTACTGTCTAATGATATTCGATAATGAAAGTCCTAAGCTTTTCGGCTCGCATCTTTTATTGTTGCGACTTTACAGTATCTATACACTACCTGGACTTGGGGAGTTTCATTAAAATTTCATGAACAGAAATATAATGAAAATGTCCTGGGTGTACCGGACCGGCTTACCCCTTACAAAAATTGACCCTTCGCCAATGCTACATCTTATGCAAACTAAATGTCTGCTCAGTCCCTATTGTATATAGCGTAATAATACATATCTTAATGATTAACTGATCAGTCTATAATTACCCTATACACATACAAAGGAAATTACGTGGTAATATGTGCAAGTAATGTTTCACTGCTTAGCCCCTATGAAACATAGCGTGATGTTTTATATACCAATTTATACCCCTACTTCTACACAACACATCAGTGAAAGTCCTATCAGAATCCATCCACGGGTTTTCAATTGATACCTGGACAAACAGAACGACAGACAGACAGACAATAATTCCAAAAAAAATTGTTTTGGCCTCTATGTCGATAGTATAGTATCCCCACATAGAAATTTTGGAAAAATATTCAATGTACAGAAAAAGTGCTCTTTGAGTTTTATTATAGTATAGATAGGTTAGTGTGTTCTCTGCCCAAATGACACAATGTCCTACAAGAAAACAAGTATGTATCACTAGTACGACAAAAATAGTCATTTTTTCGTTTTCCTACTTGTAACATAAGACACAGTGGAAATATCTTTTTTAGAATTTTAATAACTTTATTTTTTAGTAAACTGGGTACAAACATTTGTGTATTTATTTATATATATTTAAAAAAATAGCTCACATGGACTTGACACCGATATGGTGATAAGAAACGCCACAAATACACGGTTGGGTCATGCCAGTTTTGATGTACTCCTTTGGCATACTCAAGTGGACCCAGACTGAACTGTCACCCTGGAGGCCAACTTGAAAAATCGACAACGATACATTCGAAACGATACGATACTCCTCCAAATGTATCGCACCTGTCCTACTCTAACAAATAAAGATGATTTGATTTGATTTTCTCGTTTATTAGCGTTGCGGTAGAGTAAATATTTATTTTATGCACTAGGAAGTCTCCCAGCCGCTTGATATTGCCGGCAAGAAACTCTCCCAGCCGCTTGATATTGCCGGCAAGAAACTCAGCGGGCTTGTCTTTTTTCAATATATGTATACAATTAAATAATTTTACAATAAATATCTCAAACTATAAGCTTGTAAGAGTAATGCAGATCAAGCCCACGCAGCATTATCTTCCAGGTAATCTAGTAACTATCGCACAAAAATGATTCTCCCATGATTAATTAAAGAAATCAGAGCCGGAGTTCGAACCTGCGCACCTTGTTTCCAAGGCAAGCGCTCACCCTCTGAGCTGTTACTGCTATAAACGAGGGAACCAAAATAAAAGAACCAGGTAATCAGTAAAATTGGAAATTTTACTGGTTAGTTTATTGCATATAAATCGATTTACTATCTACTAAAATAAAACGTTTGAAGAATCATTTAAGGCCATCACTCTTGTGAAATGGGAACTGGACTTGACTTAAAAAGACAAATTCTTCCAAACTAGTTTTTGAGTAGGTACAGATATTCGCCGCATACAACCAATCCCCACACTAATCCCCAATCGAGTCCTGATTCCCCGCAATGCGGGGAATTCCCCACAAATTGGCTGTAGTAGCATACTACAGCCAATTTGTACAGAAACCCAGGCGGCGCGATTTTTTCTTTGTTAATTTTTTTGTTAATTATTTAGCATCGCTCAAACAATTTGTTAATATTTTGTTGAGTTTAAGTTAACGATTTAATTTTTTTTATCTTTAAAAAGTTGAGTGAAATCTATCGAAAAGTCAGTTTTTTTCCTGACGGGAAATATATATTTTTTTTAATTTCATGAATTTTGAATATTCAAACTAGCAATTCCCTGCGGTTTCGTCCGCTATTTTTTGTACAAAGTTTACTAACCCCTAACGCACCCCAAAGGTTGTTTTTGAAAATTCGCGAAACACGTATTGATTTATTTTATTTAGAGAACCTTTTCAATAAATTTCAAGTCAATCGAACTATAAAATAAAAAGTTACATACAAAAGAAATAACCCCATTTAACCCCTTTAGGAGTCAAATTTTCAAAAACCCTTTCTTAGTGGATGCTTACGTCTTAAGAAGAACTTACTGTCCTAATTTCAGCTTTCTACGTCCAGTGGTATGGCCTGTGCGTTGATGAATCAGGCAGTCAGTCAGGACAAGTTATTTTATATGTATAGATAAATAGATAAATAAATTGTAGGACCGGGATAACGTACCGCGCAATTTGTAGGACAATTTGACTGTTAAATTTTACAAATATTAACTATTAAGTAAAAAAAAAACAGCCGGTTAGTAATCATATAAGATGACCTCGTTGGAAAGAGGGGACTCTTTGATCAAACGACTTTGTAGGACAAATATTTTTTAGAATAAATTAGATAATTAATTAATTACCTTGAGATTTAAAAAAAAACAGTAATGAATTTTTGAGAATCATCGAATCGACATATTGTATCCTTGCTACCTCTGTTAGCTACCACAATCCTGAGTTTCTTACATGAAATTGTTGGGCGTCTCATCAAAGTGAAGCTCTACTCACGAAAAATTTGCTTGATAGTAATCAAAATGCAAAAATGTACTAGGGATCCCGGACTATCTACTAAGCACCGTTTAAGAGGACTGCGCGGCCGCGCAGTTCTCCATTGGCCGACCGCGCGGCCATGGCATTTAAGTCCCGTAGGTCGTAAAGTCCAAACATTTGAGGGTTTTTTATACTTTCTGCATTTTCTTCGAAATCGTATCAGCGATTAGCAAAAAGAATGAGACCTCTACTGAGCCCTGTTTATGAGAGCTGCGTGGCCGCGCAGTTCTCCATCGTTCGACTGCGCGGCCACGGTTATGCCTTCATAACTCTTTGAATATTGGGTCTGCGAATTTGCGACCTTCATCGCTAGTGCTTAGTAAATTTCTTCGTAATATTGACGTAAACGTTTTTTTTTGTACGACATTGTGGCCGAGCAGTCGAAACGGACACCATACTCCAGCGTGTCAGATATTGATAGTTTAGATGCCCGACCGTATCTCTGATACCAAAGGTATATTCATCTGCCGACTTCCGTGGTGGGGGTGGCTAGGAGGAAGGGTAGAAAATTGAAAAAAAAAAAAAAACTGATACGTAAGATATTTAGAGGGGATGTTAAGAGGACCATTAAAATGCTCCCACTCAAAAGACTGACGATTCGGTAGTGAAGCAAGCTCGTAGTGAAATTCTGAAAATGCAAAAAAAATCGTCATGTTGAATGTCAGAATCATACTTACTCGAGCGTGTCAGATTTTTATACAGAAGGGTCAGCTCATGTCCCAGTTACGGTAGCCTAAAATCTGACAATTATATTGAGGAGTACGAGGGATGCCTTTTAAGTTTTGTCGTTTGAAGAAAAAACAACTAGAACCTTATAGTACTTTTTATTGTTTTTCAAAGTATTCACCACGTAGCTTAATACACTTTTCCATTCGCTCAAACCAGTTATTATAACATTTATTCCACTCTAAAGTGGGGGTGTTCAAAATGGCTGACTTGAAAGCGTCGACTGCTTCTTCACCGGACTGGAACCTTTGACCACGAAGACTTCTTAATTTTAGGAAATGTAAAGAAATCGTTAGGGCTTAGGTCAGGACTGTATGGAGGATGGTCAAGAATTTCTACTTTAAATACTCAATCGTTTGACGAGCGCTGTGTGAACTTGCGTTGTCGCTGGTGCAGGATGAAGCGTCGCTTTGAGTTAGATTTTCGAAGTTCGGCGATGACTTGTGGTGAACAAACTGGTATACCAGTCTGCGTTAACCGTTCTACGATCTTCAAGTGCAATAGTCGCAACATGGCCGGTTTTTCCAACGAACGTGGCCACCATCTTCTTTGAAGTGCTTCGAGAACGAACAACTTTAGTCGGCTTTGGCTCGTCTTGAAAGAACCAGATTGTAGATTGTTGTTTGAAGAATCACTGATGATGTCATAGACGTGATTTGACTCTCCTCGGTTGAACCTTTGCAGAGTTTTCTTACACCATCTAAGGCGGGCCGCCTTGTGATCGTGGGAAAGCAGATGCGGTCTCCAACGGCAAACTAGCTTTCTCACACCAAGCGCTTCATGCAAGATCTTCTGAATGATTGTCCCTAAGATGCCTAATAGAGCCTCTATCTCTCGATACATCACATGACGATCTTCGAGAGTTAGTTGTCTCACATCAATGATGTTATCTTCAGTGAAGGCGGATTTTGGGCGTCCTTCGCGAGATTTGTCACTAACACTAGTATGTCCACGCTGGAATTCTAAAGTTGTAGAAAATTATTGCACGAAGATTTTCCTTAGAAAGATTCATTTTCGTACGTAACCTGACAGATTCCAATCGACGCTGTGACTAAACAACAGCATTAATCCTAATACTTTCAACTGTTTTGAGATTCAAAATTTAAACACATTCGAATATAGAACAGTTCCAAATTCAAAATTGCCGGGAAATATGGAAACGACAGAACTTAAAAGGCAGGCCTCGTATTCTTAATCTGACCGATTGAAAATACTCTACTCGTGATAACCTTGATTTATTGTATTTTTATTAAATTTAATGTTTTAAATTATAGCATATGTTATTCCCACAACTAAGACGAATCGAATTACATATTGTAAGCCAAAATCTATCAAGCCGTTTAGGCTGTAGGCCGTGCCAAAGAAAGAGACATACATACATACTATTATACTTACATAGTAACTAAATATTAAAAAGTTTATTTACAAATATACTTTCTATTCTATCGTTGGTGGCTAAAAATCGGGCCCGGTAACCACCGGAACGCACTTCGACCCAGTTGGATCTACAAATATACTAAAACTAAGTAAAGAATTTCCTCTAAGTTGTCGCCACACTGGGAGGGGAGGGTACCTAAAAGACTGAGGGCGTTACCTCTTCCAACAGCGGAACACATAGGATGTTTAGCTGTTGCCACATACTTACATAAACATACAAACTCTCGAAAAACATAGCCCTCCGTCTGGGGCAGTTGGGCTAAAATGCTCTGGATTGTTCGTGCTTCAAAGTTCGTCTTCAAAATATTACTAGCCGAGTGTCACAAATACATGCCTAACTCCAGCTGCACGCTCTCACCTTCATTGACGATTTTTATTACTTCGGCTTGAGGAAATCGGCAGATTATATTATTATTACTATTTTTGGATCATTTTCTTCCAAATAACAAAAAATCAGCCCCGCTCGAGAATGTCCAGACATCGTTTTTTTTGCAACTTTGTAACCTCACTCCCTTTAGTCACGCTCAAATCGTCAGATTTTCGGAATGTATACCTTTTAGCTTGTAATTAACCCACCTTATCTTAATCTGACGCGCTTGAGTAAATCGGATGATCGATTTTTTTTTACTAATCTGACGGGCTACCCTACACGCGCGGCTCTATCTAGAGTGCTTATATTTGGTGGAGGTACTTAGTAGGATGCTAGGTACCTCCCTTATGTTAATCTGCCGCGCTCGAGTAAATCCCAAAATCCCTTTTAGGGGTCCCTGCTATGACCTCTCTGCTCCATCCGAACATTCTATCAACTACTCAATCTTCGAGATCGAGTAGGTACTAAATTTAATGGCAACACTGCAATCCTTAGCCACTTAGCGGCAATCATTAGGTACTGTAATTTTTGTCTGCATTGCTGATTATAGCAGTTAATACCTACCTACTAAGAATTTAAATTTTTCAAGTCGGCAGTTAAAATTTTATTTTGTCTATGGTAAATTTTAATCGATCGATTTTGTACATGCGCACAGCACTAGCCGTATTAAGTCGCCTCCGCATGGAACTATCCAACATGGCGGTTTTTATCTTACAGTCACTGAGCATGGCTGCGTTTTAAATATTTTTAACTTTTTAATCATATCTTTTTAACAATTGAATTCAGTGAATTTATTTATAAATAATAATACTAATGTAAATTATTTATTTAAGTTTAAAAAATAAGTTACGTGTTGCTAGTACAAAGAGTGATAAAAGTCGGACAATATTCTAGATCCTTGAGTGACCTTTTGGAACTTTCTTCTACCATATTGCTACGTTAACGAAATCTTAATTTAGTTTTGTGATCATTTATTGAAAGTTTATTAGAATCATATACTGTGATATAATTTAGGTATCGGTGCCACATAATAAAGTCTGATCTTCAGGTACTGTGCAAGAACTCCCACGTGGAAATACCTCACGTCTCTATTTATAGATTACGAACTTGGTTCACAAAAAGTGCTAGTCAAGATATAAAAATTAGTTTAGTGTATTTATCTTTGTGGTCGCTTGCGTTTGCTGTAGTCGCTTTACTTTTGAAAAGGTTAATATTTCGTACAAGACGAGATTGAATCTAAATTTACCTGCCAGCTTAAACAGTTACCCATTTCACAATCGAGTATCCTTATGAGTGCAGTCGTCATCGTCTTATTAATAAAACTCAACCTTTATCTGTATGTGTGACTATATTGAGAGGATTATCCTATTTTCATTATTTTATGGGGAATTTATAATTATCAGACAGTACCTTTACAAAAGTTCAAACATCTCGTGAGTGGAAACCTCTGCCACTAAGTTTATAGTCTTTTCTGTAAGTGCTGCTTTAATTTATATATTACCTTAACTGAATAAACATATTTAATAGACGATTATCCCTACATTACATTATACACCACTATATGCCATAACTCCTTATTTTATGTAAAATTACCATTCACTTTTTTGTTTTTGTCTATGGAAAGTATGCTGGTTGGTTTTGTTTGTAGCTTTAAACCCCACATGTGTTATATGAAGGCTATTCAGCTGTTTTCCAGAAATATTTCCATATTGTGTTAGATTATTCTTTACAATAAGGAAAAGTCTTGATTTCAACATAAGAAGAGCCTTACTCTTATATGTTGGATTTAATGCAATTAATGAATACTATGTGTGACCTGTAGTGTATATTTCAGAATATTGTTTAAAACAGAAAACAATCTAATTGCTGTAATTTTCTTTTATTACAGCGATTAGTTCAGTTGATAGTTTATCTGAAGCTATCAACCTTCCAACTAGTCAAAGCACCCAAGCGGCAGAATCAGAATCACTCAAAAAACAAGTAGTAAAACAGGCACTGCTTGCTCCAGAGCCTGAAACTTCAACGGTTGTGGAAACAGATGCTGACATTATCAACAAGAGAGAGCCTGTTCTCGAGTGTCCTCCCACTGCCACACAACTACTTTCTGCTAGTATAGAAAAAGTTGCTAAGGAGCAGCTTTCTGCACCACCTAAAGCAATTGAAGTTAAAGAAGCATCCAGTGGAATTGAAGCCCAAGCCAAATTAACGCAAAGTATATCTAGTGTCCTTCGTTCAAATCAACCTGAATCTAAAATGAAAGATATAAATCTTAATAATAAGGCTACAGGTTTGTAAATACATGCTCCTTTCATAAAGGATCTGTTAATTGTTATATTGCCTACAGACTTGCTAGTTGTTTTTAATACATTGTTTAATAAGTTACTTTTATAAAAATCAATAGCTGCTTCTTGCATGGAAAATTACTCTTATGATAAGTATATGATAATTTTATACTCAAGGGTGATGTTACTTGCCATGCTGTAATTTAAATTTAAAATTTCTTCAACAGTGGAGCTGTGATCAATCTGTGTCATGCCTGTCATTTGTGATGGTTATTACAATATATGTTTTCCACAAACTTACAAAAGCCTATATTGTACTTATAGAAACTTAAGTATTTACTTAAATGTCAATAATGAAATATACTTGAGATGAGTGATATTTAGAATCATAATTTATATCACATATATGTATACATCATATAGGTTTTCATAGTTGTGCAAATTCAAGTATGCTGAAAAGTATGACTACTACATAAATAATTTGTAATTGTGTATAAACAATCATTAAATTCAAGCTAGTGGGGCTAGTAATTGTTATTACAATTCTTAAGTTTTATCTTGACAGGTTTTATTTTCAGGTTCTGATACTCTAAAAATATTTCTAACTTTATTTCATATAAAATATCAATGTGTTGCTTATTTTTTCAATTAGATCCAGATACTGCCAATGGTAACCCAACTGAGGTGACTAAAACCGAGACTGTTAAGGAAGATATTAATAAAAATGAAAAAGGTGTAAAGAATTCTAAAAATACTAATAAAAAATCAAACAAGATGCCCAATAATGAAGTAAACACAAAAGAACCAGAGTCATATGAAAATGGTAAAAATGAGACTGACAAAGTAGTGAGTAATGTAGAAAAAGATAAGCCACAGTCTGAAGAGATGACAACACCCCAGCTCACAATCGAAGAGCCTGAAAATGCTGAGCAAAGCCAGTCTCCAGCAAAGTTTGTTCCTAAATACAAGTATAGTGAAGGTGGGTTCTTATTCTTTAACTAAAGTCTAAAATATTATTAATATGTTTGTCTGTAATTTATAAATATTTCACTTATTTTATCACTTCATATTGCAATTATGTCACTCAGAAAGACCTGCAATGCTTTTGTAATTACTACTTTGAAAAATCAGTGGTTGTTTGTTGATAATGTTTTGACTTTTTTATAAGGCAAAAAACCTTTAAGTGGTAATGATATGCATTTTGTAGTTATGCATTAATAGGCCAGTTTAGACATTTCAGTTAAGAACTGTTCTTGACATAACTTGGCATGCCAAGTAAATTAAATAAGAAACATTCTGCAGCTCTCCTTTAAAAATTCTACAACACGTCTTTGGTAGAGACAGAATATAAATCCTATTAAAGTTGTTATTTAATATCAGTGTCTATGTGGATAACGTTTTTAGGGTTCCATACCTAAAAGGTAAAAAAGGTAAAAAACCTTTTTGGTGGGACTTTGTCTGTCTGTCCCACCTATATGGATATTTCCGGAACCACTGATGCTATCAAATTGAAACATAAAATAGTTTTAGATCTTACTTACCCAACCTCATTGAAATTAAAAATCTATTTTTTCAACACACTTGCTCGTAAAGTGAGCCTTATTACATCGCGTTTAAGGCTATAAACCTAGCTATAAGACACGCGTGCGTAATGATGATCTATTACGCAGTGCGTAATAGAATTATGCCTACAAAGTTAAAATATTACCTTACTGCAAGTTGTATTTGAGTAGAGAATTTTTAAATTAATCTGGTAATGCATTTTTTTTTAAAACCTTGAATAGGGTTTGTGCTGCTGAAAATTCATATACATTTTTGGAATAAATAAATGTGTTTGTGTGTCGTCCTTAATTCAGTCAAACAAACATTTATTATTATCAAATTATCAATTAATAATAATTTGTTATAAAATATGTATTTGTATTTAATCACTTAAAATTATAATTTTGAAGTAGGCTGTATGTTCACTCACCTCGAATTGGGCGCGTGAAAAAAACACGCTCGGCATTTCCCATACATATTTTTCATATTTTGTTATTATCGTATTTGTTGCTGTGTGGTAAGTTATTTTGTATTTTCCTAGCAATTGTGTTAAAAACCTCGTATGAGACTCGTGAGCTCTGCTGATTACACACTCGTCTGAATTGTGCAAACCACAGACTCGTGTGTAATGAGCAACTTGTGTCATAGTATCACTTGTATCATAATAATATACTAATATTATATAGGTATTCTAGAACAATTCACACGCGGTCATCCGATCCCAAACTAGACAGAGCCTGTACTATGGAAACCAGAAAACTGTGATACTAATACATATATACTTTGATTTTTGTAAATACATAATTAAATAGATAAACCACCCAGACTTGGTGGGTATTGAACTCACGACCTATCTGGTAGCGGCCAGGATGTCTGACCACTAGACCAAGAGGCCCATCAAAGATAGTTTTCTATTATTAGGACATTAACAAAAGGGCACATTATAGTTAATATTTAAATTTTATAGTTGGTGGCTTACCCTTGAAAGAATAGTACATTATTACTATGATATAATATTGACTAACACACATGCAGTAGTGCAGTCTATATACACAGAAAAGCTTTGTCAACCCAATAAAATATAATTAGTACACTAAATATGGCAAGTGACCCCTGATGGCTGTTTATATCTTATTTCCAGCAGTTGATCCTGACAGGTGTGTTCCATACCTACCATTAACTTCTCTCAACAGGCCTCTACGTGTTGGATTCGTCCCCCACGCAAGCCTTTTAAAAGTCCGGGTGTAAAAGCCCGTGTTATAAAAAATCTAAAATAATAATAATAAATTCTTTATTCACTCACCACAAAAACAAAGATACAAAAGACACTTGACAAATTAATAGCACAAATTTGTGGGAGTCTGGTGCCTAAACTAGGTAAGAACCTGTATTTCAGGCAACCAGGCCACCACCCGTCGATCGCGTGACACTGAATGCGCAAGCATTTTAACACTGTAATTACCAATTATATCGTTTGTCAAATAAATTTTTATGTTTGTAATGTGTTCGTGGGGTCACTTAGGGCTTGCCCCTGAAAACCAGCGCTGTGTTGTGGCTTGTTCCTCCACACAACATTAAGCTAAGTGGGAGCCCTGTATCACACAGATAACGTGCATTTAATACTATAGTTAAATCGGTGTGAAATAAAATGAATTCTAATCTATTAATGGTTGGAGGAGACCAAATATCATAGTAATAACTGGTTGTTACTTTAGTAATTTCTATTTACCTACCCTGACAAGTCTGTGAATGCTATTGAGTTATTGCAGTTGAGCTAAGAAATGCACTCTAAAAGTGATTCATTTTCAGATCAATGGTCTCCGCTTAATAAAGAAGGCAAAAAGTATTATGACATTGGATTGCTCAAACAAATAAAAGATGATCCTCTTTCAAAGAACAAGCCTAATGCTCCATTGCTGGAAGCTTGCAATGTAATCAGAGTAAGTAAAACAATGGACACAAGGTATTTATACAGTAAAAATGTTCATGATAATAATTTTTAACTATTTTTAGACTACACCAATGCAGGAGCCACAACCTTTTACTCCGATTTCAAGGCCAATGAATGATTCACTTTTCCCTCCCTTCGCCAAGTCACCTGGAATGGGATCTAGGAATAACACTCCTCGTGATGCAAAGAAAGATTCTAGAAATATGCCACCAAGTGGTAAGTGTATATATTATACTGAACATATTTTTTTGAGTGTGAGTTACATTAATCATTTCTACATTAATTATAGGTAAAGGAAGTGTGAAACTGAACCAGAACCCCAATTCCAATAATCCGCATAAACCAATTTATGTGTCATTGTCACTGCGTGAAGAAGTTAAACTTAATGAGGTTGACTCTGCGTGGAAACCAACCAGGTTCCGCAAGGAAAATCTTGATGAAGAGGAAGTGAAAACACAGGTATGAAAAATCAACAGTCAAACCATTTTATACAGCCAAGAAATATTTATGTTTTTATAACATCCATCACACTGTTCTAGGAGCTCTACAAGAAATTCAGGGGTATTTTGAACAAGTTGACACCTCAGAAGTTTGATACTTTACTGGATAGAGTAAAGACATTGGAGATCAATAACCAGAAACGACTTGAGGGTGTGATTGATCTGGTATTTGAAAAGGCTATCGATGAGCCAAACTTCTCCGAAGCTTACGCGGCGATGTGTAACAAGCTGTCTATGCTCAAGGTATGCATGCGATGTTTTAGTCATTAGTTCATTATTATACAAAAATGTGGGTGATTACATGAGATGTTTAATTCATGGAGTTTTATTTATTTCAGGTGCCAGCCGATAATGCAACATCTCCTGAACATTTCGTCAATTTCAGAGCTCTTATTATCAACAAATGCCAAAATCAATTTGAGGCTAATAAAGTAGATGAACAAGTAATGAAATTAGAAAAGGAACTTGCAGATTGTACAGACCCTGTATGTATTTTTATTTCCTGCCCATATTTTATGATCTCAAGTGTTGTGTGTTCTTGAATACCTGTCTTGTTTTAGGCTAAGAAGAAAGAAGTTCAATTAATGCTGAACGAGGAAAACAGGAGAGCGCGGATGAGATCTGTTGGAAATGTGAGGTTTATTGGTAAGTTAGCTGTATACGTCTATATATATATTTGGCACACAAATTTCTATTACCTACAGATGTACAATATAAATATTTCATCTAAGATTTTCCTCGAATCTAATTTGCAAAACGAATTCAGTACATTTCTATGTTGTGTGTGTGGCTAATGCGAAAATGTATTTTAATAGTAGATATTTGGTTACTATTAATATAACACCATTAATTTTATGTGATGCTGTAAATTGTTAATGTTCTGTTTAAATTTATTTAATGCAACTAAGAACTCTCAGCGCTGTGGCACCTACATAGTTGCTGCAGCATAAAGCTGAGATCAGGGCCATTTTTGGCATCACATAGCTGGCTGTATATTCTGTTACATGAATTAATTTTATTTTTACTTCTGTTTGTTGTTTTTTTTTTGTATAAGTAGTAAGAATGGCAGATATTACTACCTTGTTTGTGATTGTCAAAATTATAATATTTCTTCTGCTTCTATTTCTAAAAATTAAAATACCAAAATATTCAGTTATATTGTGCAATAATTGTATGTAATTTTTTGTTTCAATGCAGCAATGCGAATCTATTAATCTCTTGTGACAATGTCTGTTTTTACCGCATAATGCGAATTTTATAAGAATGTTGGTGTAATATTTAATGATGTTGTAGAGTATTCCTTATTATCCTTAGTATAAATATATCTTATGTAATCGATGTTTATTACAATTTCAGGTGAGCTGTATAAGTTGAAAATGCTTACTTCCAAGATTATGGATTATTGTATGAAGTATTTGATTGACAAAGTTGAAGAAGAGAAACTGGAGTGTCTGTGCAAACTGCTTACAACTATTGGTGAACAAGTTGAAAATGAAGTGCATGGTCAACTCGACGCTATATTTAAGAAAATGCAAGAGATTGTCGATCGCAAGTCTAACAAAATCAGTAGCCGCGTCAGGTTTGTAGTTTAGCTGATGACTGTTTTAACATTGTTACATTTAGGTCAAAATAAAAATTATACGTTTTTTTACTAGATTCATGCTTCAGGATGTTATAGAACTGAGAAAAAGAAAATGGGTTGCCAAGACTGTAATTGATTCGCAACCTAAGATGATGGATCAGATTCAGAAAGAGGCTGAACAACATCAACGTCATATTGAGGTATCCTTTTTGTTACCTTTTTTAATACCATCCTATGCATATATTTAAGCAACAAAAATATATATAATTTTCTGAATTATCAATGAAATAATCTTTGCAGATATGTTTTTTTTATCATCTTAATATACATTTGGCTGATTTATTTTGTTTTTTAAAACAAGAATGAACTAAATCAACTAAATCTGTGTTCTGTTTGTATTATATAAATTAGTGTTATGTTAATTACATAATATATTAAAATAGTTACTGTCAAAAAGTGTTCATTTCTTAGACATTAGATAAGTGTGGCTATATTGAACTTGTAGTTCTGTTAAAAGTTTTTTTTTTAAATAAACTAGTTACATGTATGTTTGCTTCAGCTGATGAATGCAAACCCAATGGGGGGAGGCTTCCGTCGCGATGAAGGTGGTAGAGGGAAACGTGGCGACAACCGTAGGCAGAATTCTAATAATTCATTCATGGATAGTTCTTGGAAGTCAACAAAGACTACCAATTTCCCTGTTGATACATCGAAGCTCAAGGCTGTAACACAAAAGGTAAAAACAAAAGCTATTATTTTTAATGTTGGTTAAAGGCCACGGCACCAACTGCTTAGTCGTGCTTGTGCACGTACTATTGTAATGTCTGGAACTTTATGAGACATGGCACATCGCTTGCGTGACTTATACGCGCACATAGAGTGAGACAAACAGGCTGCGTTCCTATGCAAATACACGGCGTCACTACGACTTGACGCTCACACGCATTCGGTGTGCTCCGCCTCTAAACTGTTAATTGTTTTTAGTTGTTTGGTGAAATTCTGTTTATTGGTTAGTTAGTTCTTGTCTCAGGGATTGTTCTATTTTAATTATTTATAGTTGTGATTTTAAACTATTATTTTAAAATTGATATACTAAAAATTAAAGCTCTATGATAACGGATAAGGTAAAATTTTATTATAGAATAATTGGAATGTCAAGAAACATCTAACTTTATCATTGATTTATTAATTATCTGTTACTAGTTCGCGCTAAAGATATCGAATTATTGTTCAAGTATGTTTGTTACTCCTATACATAGTAACATAATATATTATAATGTACTTTTAAAAATTAAACTACTTTTACGGATTATATCGCGGTTTATTTACGATTTTACTTTTCCGTTTTCTAATGATATATCGATTATAAGATGAATGTAACCTCTCCCTACTGAGTTTAACAGCTAGCAATAAATCGATTTTATTTATTTCAGAATCTTACTAATATAAAATTAGCCCCACATAATTCTGCTTGGAATCATGGATCAGGTACAAAGACTACCGCTCAGGCGAGCAGTAATCCAATGTTTAGCCTCAGCAAAAACATGTACAGTGTTCTAGAGCATGTACAGACTGATCCCACTTCCATTAGGGGTGAGTATCTATTATTGAAATGTTCCTATTGCAGACAATTTTTTTTTATATATTAGATTTATATAAGATACAGGAGTGCCTGAAATAAGTTTCTTCACACTTATTTGAATCCGATGAATAAAATATTTTTATTTCTTTTAAGTTTGTCTTCCTTTCTTTTACTTGTTAGGATATTTTTTACTTTCTTATGTAGTTAATTTTAATTACATTTATTCTCATGCATGCGGAGTTTCCCCGTAAGTAATAGTTATGCCTAATTAATTGTCTAATAAAGTTTAATTTGCAGTATTGTTGGTGTAAATAATAGTGGGTGGAATAATAATTATATATTATATTATAATATTATTAATATTATATTATTTAATTAATATTATTTAATTATTAATATAATTATTAATTTATATTATTTAATTAAAACACTAGTTTTTTAAGATTTTTGTGATAACACTATGGATCAGTCTGGTCTGAAATAAATATTTATTTATTTATTTTATTTATTTATTTATTTTATTTATTTATTTATTAAAAAAAATTAAACATTAACTTTGTTACAGCTAATAAAGACATGACGCCTAGCTATCATTCAAAGGGCGCCTCAATTGAGAGATCGACATTCAATTCTAGAGGTGATATATGTGAGTGTCACAGCTTTTGATTGATATTAATTTGAAATGTGCCACATCGTTAGCATGCTGTGGGCATGACACCAAATAAGATGTATAAACTTATACTCAATATTATTATAGCTTACATAATAATAATAAGATTTTGCATACCTAGCTATTGAGTGTGTGTTACTATGTGTATCATAGCTATAATAGAGCTCTAGACAATTTTTTTTAATAAGCAAATTATTCAAGAGGAAGCCAACCGATTGTGTTTGGTTGATCAGACCAACCTTTACACTACCTATCTCAGACTACCTCACACTTAAGTTAGTTGAGTGTGTGTGAACTGTGCTGATAATCTTTAATCTTCTTGACCTTAGCAACCATCACACAAGAAATACTTAAACAGACACTATGTATTATGTGTTTCCCCTGATTGGTTTCCGCAACTTCACGACAAAGCGCGTATTTTGCGTAATTAGGTATTTGAAATATTTTTTTTTTTCATTTATTATATATTTTAAAACTTTATTATTAATAATATTGATATTTAAAACAAAAAACTAAAAAAAGAAAAAAATCAATTAATTTATAAACAATTAAAAATTGATGAAATTTCACTTGACTGTAAACGCGCCATGATTGGTCACCATAGTCGTGACGTCATAATGTTAAAGCTATTTAATAACAGTACAGCGTCAACGGTTATTACACTGGACTAGACAATAATATTGAAAATTTATTGCTAAAAAACGATTCTGAACAACGTTGAACGACAGTGACGTTCAGTGACGTTCAGTGACGTTCAGTGACGTTCAGTGTCTTTCAGTGACGTTCAGTGTCGTTCAGTGGCGTTCAGTGGCGTTCAGTGTCGTTCAGTGGCGTTCAGTGGCGTTCAGTGACGTTCAGTGACGTTCAGTTTTGTCGTTCAGTGTCTTTCAGTGACTTTCAGTGACGTTCAGTTCGTCGTTCAGTGTCATTCAGTGACGTTCAGTGTCTTTCAGTGACTTTCAGTGACGTTCAGTTCGTCGTTCAGTGACGTTCAGTTCGTCGTTCAGTGTCGATCAGTGACGTTCAGTGTCGTTTAGTGTCATTCAGTGACGTTCAGTGTCATTCAGTGACTTTCAGTGACGTTCAATTCGTCGTTCAGTGACGTTCAGTGACGTTCAGTAACGTTCAGTATCGTTCAGTGACGTTCAGTGTCATTCAGTGACGTTCAGTTCGTCGTTCAGTGACGTTAAGTGTCTTTCAGTGACTTTCAGTGACGTTCAGTGACGTTCAGTGTCGTTCAGTGTCATTCAGTGACGTTCAGTGTCTTTCAGTGACGTTCAGTGACGTTCAGTTCGTCGTTCAGTGTCATTCAGTGACGTTCAGTGTCTTTCAGTGACTTTCAGTGACGTTCAGTTCGTCGTTCAGTGACGTTCAGTTCGTCGTTCAGTGTCGATCAGTGACGTTCAGTGTCGTTTAGTGTCATTCAGTGACGTTCAGTGTCATTCAGTGACTTTCAGTGACGTTCAATTCGTCGTTCAGTGACGTTCAGTGACGTTCAGTGACTTTCAGTAACGTTCAGTGACTTTCAGTAACGTTCAGTGACGTTCAGTGACGTTCAGTGTCATTCAGTGACGTTCAGTTCGTCGTTCAGTGACGTTAAGTGTCTTTCAGTGACTTTCAGTGACGTTCAGTTCGTCGTTCAGTGTCATTCAGTGACGTTCAGTGTCTTTCAGTGACTTTCAGTGACGTTCAGTTCGTCGTTCAGTGTCGATCAGTGACGTTCAGTGTCATTCAGTGACTTTCAGTGACGTTCAGTTCGTCGTTCAGTGTCGTTCAGTGTCGTTCAGTGACGTTCAGTAACGTTCAGTAACGTTCAGTGACGTTCAGTAACGTTCAGTAACGTTCAGTGACTTTCAGTGACGTTCAGTGTCGTCGTTCAGTGTCGTTCAGCGTTGTTCAGAGTCGTTTTTTAGCAATAAATTTTCAATATTATTGTCTAGTCAAGTGTAATAGCCGTTGACGCTGTACTGTTATTAAATAGCTTTAACAGTATGACGTCACACACGCTCGGGTTTGTTCAGGAGCTGTTTGCGTGTTTCCGGTACTGAATTCAAAAATTATATTTTTCATTTTGAAATAACTTTTGAATTATGGCAAATAAAAAAAAAAACAAAAAATAGTTTTATCATAAAACTTATATATGATCTTTCCATTTATTACAAAAAAAAAAAATTCAAATACCCAATTATGTATTTCCCATAACGAGCATACAACTAAAATATGTTTCAGCAAGCGGTGGAGGTAGCCGTTCAGGCTCCGTGGGTATGGCACGTTCCAACTCTGGTACTCGCAGTACTAGCGGTGCCACACCAGCACCAGTGGTACCACAGGAAACAGCTGCACCTGCCCCGGCACCAGTTCCTCAGGAACCTCTGCCAGACAACAAGAAGAAGTCTGTCAAGTCCATGATAGATCTCTGCTTCATCAACCCCGACGATGACGAATTGGTAGCTGAAGTAAAGCAATACTACCCAGCACAATACCACGCTGCTGTAGTCACTGAAATACTTAATGTTGCTCTAGAAAAGTAAGATACAGTCAAGTATTTTGTTGTACGGGAAATATTGCGTCTTTAAATAATTGTTAAGTATATTTTTTATTGGTGTCTTTCAGGTCTGCAAAGGAGAATGGAATGCTTGCGCAGTCATTGCTACATTTAGTATCGACTGGTACCATATCTTCAGATAATTTCGCAGCAGGCATGAAGGAAATACTTGCGTTTACGCAGGAACTATATATAGATATTCCCATGTTGTATGATAATTTGGGCAAAATTATTGCCCCACAGATAGAGAAAAAGGTAAAAGGCAAACAAGTATTCAATTAAAATGATTCCTAAATGATTGGGCGTATATTATAATAGCTTTGTATACTTTCAGCATATCACATTTGTAGAAATATTTAGGCTTTGTGATAGTGTAATCTCTGCAAACCATGGACACCTGTTATTAAAAGCAATTTTAAGAGAAATGAAGGAGAGTATGGGGCCTTCCTTTGTTAAAAGCAAATGGCAAGAGTCTGAACTTCAGTTCAATCAATGGATGGATGAAAATCAGGTATGGTTTGAATTGATAAAATAAGAATATTGATTGCAACATGGTTAATAATCATGTGCGAATCCTCTTTGTGCGATTGTTACTAGCTTTCGGTGAAGGAAAACATCGTGAGGAAACCTGCATGTTTAAGAAAGCCTAACTAGCTCTCGAATGACGTGTGAAGTCCGCCAACCCGCAGTTAGCCAGCGTGGTGGACTATGGCCTAAGCCCCTTCATCTTGAGGGGAGGCCCGTACCCAACAGTGGGACATAAACAAGGGCTGGTATTATGGTTAATAATCCATAACTCTGTTTTAGGTGGCAAAATGGCTAGAAGACAATAAATTAGAATTTTTGGAAGGGGATTCTAAGGCATGTGAAGAAACGAAAAAGATATTAACGCCAGCACAAACTCAGACTAAATTGATTCAGCTTATGAATGCCGATGAAAGTCCTGAGTGTCTAAAAGGATGGCTTCAGGTAAATTCTAATAAAAAAACGAATTATAAGGTGGGGAAAAAGTAATCACCCGATGTTGTTTTGCTGTATTTTCTTTTTTACTAATGAATAAATTTATTTCTATTTTTGTATTAATTCGATTTTTTTACATCAAGTCGAGAAAAGGATTCGGCCTCCGTCAGAATAGATGACCATACGGACTCGTTTTGTCATTTTGTAATGTTTGTAAGAACTTCCAGCGATAAGTTTTCGCATTCCTGTCGAATATTCTGTCCAAGGGCTTCAAGAGTTTGAGGCTCGTTTACATAAACCCGATACTTCAAGTAACACTACAGAAAACCCGTTACTGTGGATGGCGAGCGCGCCGTGTAGCACACCACGCAGTAACTTGGAGTGAGTGAAATGGCTCTTCGTGGGGTTATACGTGGATTTTCACTGCCCAGAAGATAATTTTGTTTAATTGCGTATTCTCTTCTTCTATTCTCTCCCGGAGATAGACTATCACTCATGAAGATTTAAAAAAAAAATCATCCTTACACAATTATTTCACGATCTTGACTTGCAATGCTCCATTGCATGGCTTATTGACCTGCATTCTGCATCTGTTTGTCACACATGTTAAGAGAAAGAATTGATATTTGCCGCCATTTGCAAATGTTATATCGTCTTCTAATAGGTTGATTACTTTTCCACACCTTGTATATAATTGCATTGTCCCTATAATTAATCGTCGTAAATATTAGTTTGAAATCTTAAATATTTGATTCCAACAGGATAATTTTGGAAAGTCTACGAATGAGGATTGGTTTATGCGAGCACTGATCCAAGCGATTTGCGAACACGCGCTGTTCGGCTCCGACGGCCGCGACGTGCCGCACTTCAATCAAGACCGCATGAACAAATATGTGAGCCTGATACACGACTTCGGCGAAACGAAGCAGTCGAGAGAAGCGAGCTGTTTGTTTGGCATTCAACAGTTAATACATGCTCTAGAGCATCCACAAGGTATATATAACATTCATTAACTAAAATGGTCTCTAGGCCAGAAATTAGACCAGCTCTATAGTGTGTATGCACTTTGTGGCAGAATATCAGTGACTGCTGTGGGGTGGGTAAAACTAGCTGCGCGGGACAGCTAGTTTTAAAAAAAACCCGCACCGGCGCGCAACGCTGTCATGTTCCTGGGCGACGCCATGCCCGTGCCCACGCTGGCCGATTAAGTGGTTGCTTCATTATTGAATATAGTTTAAATACATAAAGTTGAATACATAAATACACCACACTGGTTGCTTCATTATTATATAGTTTAAATACATAAAGTGTTTGCATACATAAACATATTGCAACTTTGTTGCATAAATTGAAACATACGTCATAACCCTAATTTAACAACTATCGCACAAAACTGAAGGAGTTTATAAAAACTTTAAACTACAAACATTGATAAATCATTAAAAAATGGAGAAAGGCTTTATTTAATGCACATGTTCGAAACCTGCCAAAAGTGGATGTAGACATGGTGCAGAGTTGTTTTTATAGAAAATTCCAGTTTTACAAGCGTAGAGATAAAAGGAAAGCTTATGCGATGAGTGAATTGAAGTGAGGGTATATTATTCCGTTATTATATTAAAATATATTACGTATGGTGTATGTTGTAATTATCTGGTAGGTAATCGTGACAATGTCATAACAGCAGAATGACGTCACGTCAAACCAGTGAGCGTTTTCACGCCAATGTAGAAAAGACAATTTTAGATGAACAATATTTAACTTTTTTCTGCATATTTTTCATTTTTTGTTTTTGGTATCTCTAATGAGCCTATAATTTTTATTATACACTAAAAAAACAAAAATTGTGCAAGCTCCCGTGTACATCAGTCCAGAGAAAAGGTATATGAAAACACATCTTTTCACTTTGTTGCAGGCTTAACATTAGAGGTATTCCAGTTTCTACATGAACAGTATGTAATCTCATTAGATGGGTTTACCGCATGGGAAGTGTCTGAAAAAGAACCAGAAGGAAAAGGTATGTAATGCTCTATTGAGTATAACATATTTGTTACATTGAAGTTGAATACATTTCCATAAAATAATTTTAAATTTAGTAAAAATGAGTATTAGTTATATTATTGGTAAATTCCTGCGCAGGACAAAATATTTGCATCAATTTGCTATAAATGACATGTCATTTATATCAAATTTTATGCGTATCATGCAATTACGTATTAACATCAGTATCGTAGATTTTGTTAGCATTCAGCAGTGGACGTGTTCCGGTTGATGAGCACATCTGTCTGTGTATAACAGGTGTGATGATGAAGGCGCTGACGTCCTTCTTCACGAACATCAAGGAGGCGGACAACGAGGACTCGTGCAGCGAGGACTGACGAGCGCGGCCCTCTGGTCCCTCGCGTCCGCCAGCCCAGCGAGACGCGCCCGCATACAATGTCTTCTATATTTTTATATATTAGAATCATCCTTAACGGGACTCTTAGAATATATTATTATTACGATAATGCTTAACCTAACAGAAGCTAGAAAAAAGTTGTATAATATTTTTTAATGCTATAGTTATTTATCAAGGTTTTTTAAATTAAAGTTGCTTCTGAAATTGAAATGCGTACTTGATATTGTAACTCGAAACAAAATTGTGGAAAGGCGTTATGATTTTCATTACTATCCTTTCCGAGGTACGGTACGATTATTACTCTACTGTTAATTCTTTGCAAATTAGTATGTTTTTTTTTTCTTCATTTAAGTTTTTAGTTTTTTTTTGTGGATTCAGTTAGAACTTTTATATTTAGAAATTCCATTAAAATAAGCAGTATCACACATTATGTTTAAAAAATTTCTGATCCTTCTTCCATCTTAAGATATAAAAAATATATACATACTGACATATTGTTTGAACTGTAATGCAATTTCTTATTTGGCCTTTACATTTATATTTAATTATAGTAAAACGTGTAGTGTATTAACGATATCACCAAATTGTTTAAAATCAACAAGTTATTTATCAATTAAAAACTTGTGACGCGTCGAATGCCAGTAAAATATTTTGTTAGTTACTGAATGGGCTGAACAGAACATCCCATAGAATTAATATTGATTGGTTTTAATTTGTTACTAACATCTGATTTACAAACATTTTGTTTCAAAATGCATATTAATGCTTAACCAAACGTCCTGTGGGCTAGCACGTGTCGCATTTGATCATTCAAGTCAATTTTTAAGTCTGCTAGCATAAGTAATATGGTGCGTGCACAGTGAGTCACTAAAGAATAATTAATTTCGGGGGCAATTTGGTTTTATAATTTATGCACAAAAATTTCGGTTCAGTATTTAAAAATTCTTATATGCATTTCGGAAATTTGGCAATCCAAACCTGAGAAGGCAAAATGAACTATTGCTATTCAGATTTTCTGTGGTTTATACGTCGTGGAATTCTGGATAAAGACATTCTGAACTTCGCTTCGAGTTTCATTATGTGACTGACCTTTCGTGTACTGCGCCTTACATATGGAATACCTGAAGGGATTTCATTTGAGGCCTAAATAAATGTTTATTATAATTATACATTTTTGTTATATTAATGATGATTTTAAATAAAAGATTTATTTAGTATGTACCAATTTTAAATTATTTATTAATATTACAATACACGATAAAAAGCAAAATTAATTGTAATAAAATATTCAACGGTAGCTGTTGAATTGATATATTTTGTATGTTTTTTTTTATAATAAAAAATACTTGTACCTAGACTTGATTTAAAATGGCGAATCGTTATACATACACATTATTTTATATGGATGATCCATGTCACTATAAAACATGCTTTCATTTATGTTAGATTTAAAATTTACTGGCAGTTTATTCGGTGTTATATAGAATGCGTAGGCAATGTACATTTTACATTAAGGTTAGTCCAGATAAAACTGGTCATCATTGATGTTATAAACTTTGGTCAATTGATGCCTGTTGATTGGTGCATTGCGTAAACATTCCATACAGTACCGTATTAGCGGTTAGTGCCGTTGCCGGTAACATAACCACTAAGTTATATTTGTTATGTGCATCAAAAGCTGCAAGTTACACTATCCATCTAATAATAAATTGTAACTTCAATGATTAGATATTTTATTATTTAGTTTTAATTATATTATTTTAGGAGCGACTCAGCAGCGATGTTTGTCTCAAATCTTTCGTAAATATATTGGTCCGGGCCACATTGGACACTAGTGGCGAGGGCGCGTTGTGACATCCGGCACCCGCGCTACCTCACTACGTGACGTTCACACAACCTTGATATCTCCGCTACTGAGTTTATCATTTAGCTAATCTCTTGTCAGTTACTATGTATGTTATGTAAATAAAACTTTTTTAAAAAGCTATTCTTTACTGAGTATTCCTATTATCAAACATCCATACATTGTAATTTGCCCGATAAAAAATACGTTAGCCTGCAACATCAAAAAGGATAAAAACAGAGTTTTATCTTAACTGATTGAATGAATGTACCTATCAATGATTTATTTAGTTACTCGATTTATGATTGAATTTTATAAGAAATATAAAATAAATCTCGGTTTGAGATTTTTGTACATAAATGTTGTTTAATTTATAGATGTTCAAAATTTAGCTGGCTAGTGCCATAATCTCCTCTAGTAGCAGTAGTCCGGTTGACCGGACTAGTGCAACTTTTCAGTAGCAGTAGTTCGGTTGAAATATAGCACCGAACTACTGATACTCTTTAGTAGCAACAGTTCGGTTTGTAATATCTTCTTATTATATAAAAGAGTAAGCAAAAACCCACTCATCACGAAATCTCAGAAACTACAAGTGCTAGAAGTCTCAAATTTTGCATGGGGGTTCCTTTTAGGACAAAGGTGCTCACTAAGACGGGTTTTTGCGAAATTCAATCTCTAAGGGGGTCAAACAGGGGGGCAAAGTTTGTATGGGAGAACGCGATTCCTTGGTCCTATTGACTTGAAATTTTGCACAGACATTCGTTAAGAAAATTAATTGAATTAGTATTTCATATTTTTTATAATTTATCCCTTTACAGGGTAAAAAAGAAGTATTATTACTCAACCGATGGCGGTACAAATATATTACCACAATAAGATACGATAATTCGAAAGACATAATGAAAGTTCCTTGGCCAAGTGGTTACGGAAGCGTCCTCTAAGTGCGGACTGTCCGGGTTCGCTACCCGTGTGCGGATTTTTTTTTGTATTTTTAAACTTTGTTTTGATTTATTTATTTATATTAAGATTCGATGTTTTAAATATTTAACTCATATTGACTTCGGCACTTTTTATCTCTAATATATTTTTATATTTAATACTTTTTTAAAATTTAAAATCATGCATACGTAGTTAACTTCTCTCTAATGTTATGATTTAGTTATTAGTGGAAACTGAATTGATTTTTGTACTATTGGATCTTATATTTAGTAATAAGTGGTATCATTTGTTTGTTTCGCAAATATAACAAACTAAAAATAAAATAATGAAAATATATTTTCAAAATATCTGTTTGGGTAGGAATACAATATGCATGCACCTATTGTACGTATGATATAAAAAAAGCCAAAACTTTATTGGAATTATTGTCTGTCAGTCAGGGTTTTTTCTATAGGTTGGCTGGTGTTGGGGACCAACGACGTCAAAGTATCTTTAAATAGTGTGAAACAAAGTCGCTATCCGAGTCTGTCTATATCGGATAGCACCTCCTAAACCACGCAGCGATTTTCACCATCGGTTAGATAATTTTTCATTGAAGGTTTTAAAGTTTTATCTAAGTAAATAAACTTACATAGCTTACATTGACTAAACCTAAAGAGATACATAGTTAACAATCAAGTACTAGAGAATTTCATTAATTCCATATATTATAAAGTAGGTAAATATCCGGGATATAATATACTCGCCCCCCGGTGGCGGACTCAAAGGCAATGCACTGAGGGACAGCTGATGCAGATCCCACCGGAGAACCCCCTCTCATGTGCCGATGTGACAGCCACGAGAGTTTTAGTGGGTAAGAATCCCCCACAGGATCCCAGGGACATATTAAACGTGCCACCACCCCTTTAACTGTGACAACGGTGACAGATTCCCGGGGGGCTATAATGAGCCCCCGGCAGCGGCTTCAAAGGCCCTTGCCTTGCACTGAGGGGTACCCGGTGCAGCCCCATATTTTTTGCGGCCAGCCGTGGGGGGTTTAGAGGGTAAGAATCCCACACACCGCAGGATCCTGGAAGCCTATTGGAGGTCTACCCGTGGTCCCCGAAACTTTGAGCACGGTGACAGGTTTTTGAAGTGACTTCCTATGCCGTCCGTGAGTGAGTGAGTGGGTGAGTGGGCGAGTGGGCGAGTGGGCGAGTGGGCGAGTGGGCGAGCGGGCGAGTGGGCGAGCGGGCGAGTGGGTGAGTGAGTGAGTGTGTGAGTGGTTCGGTGTGGTACGGTGTGGTACGGTGTGGTACTCGGACTGACCGGTACTGAGCGGGACTGACCGGGACTGAGCGGGACTGAGCGGGACTGACCGGGACTGGCCGGGACTGACCGGGACTGAGCGGGACTGAGCGAGACTGAGCGGGACTGACCGAGACTGAGCGGGACTGGGCGGGACTGACCAGGACTGAGCGGGACTGAGGGACTGAGCGGGACTGACTGGGACTGACCGATACTGAGCGGGACAGAGCGGGACTGAGTGGGACTGAGCGGGACTGAGTGGGACTGAGCGGGACTGAGCGGGACTGAGCGAGACTGAGCGGGACTGACCGAGACTGAGCGGGACTGGGCGGGACTGACCAGGACTGAGCGGGACTGAGAGGGACTGAGCGGGACTGACTGGGACTGACCGAGACTGAGCGGGACAGAGCGGGACTGAGTGGGACTGAGCGGGACTGAGTGGGACTGACCGGGACTGAGCGAGACTGACCGGGACTGAGCGGGACTGAGCGGGACTGACCGGGACTGAGCGGGACAGACCGGGACTGACCGGGACTGAGCGGGACTGACCGGGACTGAGCGGGACTGACCGGGACTGAGCGGGACTGAGCGGGACTGACCGGGACTGGCCGGGACTGACCGGGACGGACCGGGACTGACGGGACTGACCGGGACTGACTCGGATTCAGCCAGTCCGAGTCAGTCAGTCAGGGACACCTGGTGCAGATCCCACCCGAGAACCCAGGTTTCCCTCTCATGTGCCGATGTGATAGCCACGGGAGTTTTAGTGGGTAAGAATCCCAAATACCCAGTTTGACTTCCCCACGGGATCCCGGGGTCATATTGATGTTTCCCCCGCTTCTCCCTTAAACTGTGACAACGGTGACAGATTCCCGGAGGGCTATAATGCGCCCCCGGCAGCGGCTTCAAAGGCCCTTGCCTTGCATTGAGGGGTACACGGTGCACACTCTTTTGTGTGGACAGCCGTGGGGGACACATACTACAGTCGATCGCCCGCAGGATCCTGGGGCCTATTGGAGGTTTCCCCCGCGATCCCCATATCTTTGAGCACGATGATAGTTTCCCGGGTGGCTTTATTGTGCCCCCCGGTGGCGGGCTCAAAGGCAAGCCACTGAGGGATCTTGGTGCAGATCCCACTGGATGGCCCAGGTCGCCTACTTATGTACTAATTTAACAGCCGTTGGGGGTTTAGTGTATAAGAATCCTACATAACCCGGTTGACCACCAACAGGGTCCCGGGGACCAATTGAAGGCTTCCCCCGTGATCCCTGTAACCGTGAGCACGGTGAAAAGTTCCCAGGTGGCTTTATTGTGCTCCCCGGTGGCGGGGTCAAAGGCAAGCCACTGTATCATGATGCAGATCCCACCGGATAGCCCAAGAAGGGGTTCTTATGTGCTGATTGCACGGCCGTTGGGGCTTTAGTTTATGAGAAACCTACATACCCGGTTGACCACCAACAGGGTCCCGTAAATCCCATTAAAGGCTTCCCCGTGATCCCTGTAACCGTGAGCACCATGACAGGTTCTCGAGGAACTATAATGTGCCTCTCCGGCGGCGGGTTCAAAGTCAAGGCACTGAGTGGTATCAGCTGGTGCAGATCCCGACGGATAGCCCAGGTCCGCCCTCTAATGTGCCGACGTGATAGCCGCGGGGGTTTTACTGGGTAAGAATTCCCCGGTTGACCCCCGTTTACGTCTTAACGATGAAACCGAACAAGGAAGCCCGTATTGCTTCCATAAATTGGTTTCAAAGAAATGGTGTCCTTAATCCACCCAAATTGTGCATCCGTACACGTCTGCAGTTTCTAAAATTATAAATACAATTAACAAATCACAAGCTCAGAGATTCAACGTTGCAGGCTTAAACCTAAGCGTTGAGTACTTTGCCCATGGACAGGCAGCTATACGTAGCCCTTTCACGCGTCACTTCTATACAAAATTTGTTCATATTGCGTTACGAAAAGTCAGCTACAAACTGATAAATAATTCCAAGAAATTCTATAATCAAAGGCAGTAGCTTTAAATTATTCACTTCTTTTTTTTCTCAATTACACCCGTGCGAAGCCGGGGCGGGTCGCTAGTTAAGGATAAAATTGTTCAATACACTTTGTTACTTTATTGTTATTTTAAAATGACAAACCGGAGGTGCATAATCTCGTTTATTCCTCGCAGTCCGATTAGTAGTTCGATCATCGGACAGATGGGAATATTTTCTGCTGTCAAAATTCCTGTCTGTCCGACTGGCTTCAACGATCGGACAGATAAGAAATAAGTTTTGTGTAAATATTCCAAGTAGTTATACCGGCTGAATAAGGTAGCTCCAGACGGAAGGCATCCCACTATGATTGCGCCTTGTCTTGTGTGAGCATATGAATGTGGTTTAGAGCTAACATGTTTATAGTAGAAGTACCAGGGAAGTATAGGACATAAGGAAGTCCTCAAGTCTTGATATCCAGAGTATGTCTGGCTTACTGGTTTTTATTGGTGTCGCGTATTAAGAGGTAAGGGCCGGGAGGGTAAAGGATGTATAAAGAGGCATCGGTATCGTATCTCGTGCTTCCCTGATACTTCTGCTATAAATATGTTAGCTACTACTCAATAGGTACCACATCCTCAGTAGGTATATCCTGGCATTCCTTAAAAATCACATTGGATTGGAGATACATACATATAGAGTTCGTACATACCAGAAGTAGGTACTACTAGAGCAGGAGAGGAGATTGGGTTTTACCTGTATCCATGAGAATAAAACTATCGCAAAAAAGAATTTCGTACATACCAGAAGTAGGTACTACTAGAGCAGGAGAGCAGATTTGGTTTTACCTCATTAGTGACGTCTAGTGTTTGTTATCCAAGTGTGACCTTCAATTTATACCAGAAGTACCAGGGTAGCATAGGACATAAGCAAGCCTCATGAATAATGGCATCTCAGCTGCCGATGCAACAGCCGCAAAAGTTTTAGTGGATACTAATCTGAAATACCCTGGTTGACCGCCACCGGGTGAACCTATATATCGAAGGTTTCTCCCACGTGAACAAACAAAAAATATTCTGCTCACTAATAAAGTTCTATTTTTCTAATACGTCATCGTGTAGAACTACTAGGAATGAAAAAATAATATTTAATGCATTCCTGCTAGTTCTACATAAGTGTAGAACTAGTAGGATTTTTTTTTCTTAGTAGTCATACATGTAGAACTACTGGGAATAGGCCGGTACGTCTACTATAAACATGTTAGCTCTAAACCACATTCATATGCTCACACAAGACAAGGCAAAAGATTATGCACCTCCTGTGTGTTCATCTATTTATACTATAATAAAACTCAGAGCACTTTTTCTGTACATTGAATATTTTTCCAAAATTTCTATGTGGGGATACTATACTATCGACATAGAGGCTCTATTTAACTGTAGATGGGTGAACCGATTTGTATGAAAGTGTGCATATCGGGTAGAATAGGTCATACAGTATATTTCATACCGCTAGGTTAAGGTTAAGCAACATAAGGCAAGGTCATTAAATAGATGAGTGAACCGATTTGTTTGAAATTTTGTGTGCATATCGGGTAGGTCTGAGAATAGGCCGTAAAGTATATTTCATGCCATTAGGTTAAGGTTAAGCAACATAAGGAAAGGTCATTAAATAGATGGGTGAACCGATATGTATGAAATTTTGTGTGCATATCGGGAAGGTCTGAGAATAGGTCATAAAGTATATTTAATGCCGCTGATACCATGATTGACTAGGATATATAGAACGAGAGGAGGGTGCAAGAGAGGAGAAAGAGAGAGAGGGGATTCGAGGAGGGGGTGATGGGTTGAGTGAGGGGGAGTGAGAAGGAGCAAGTTCGTAGAAGAGAGAGGGGGGGAGAGTTCAGAGAGGGGACAACAGGGAGAGGAAGAGGGGGTGTGTGACGGAAACCGAAGCGGGAGGGGGAAAGAGAGAGGAGAGAAAGAGCATATAATTCGATTTTTTTTATAAGAGAGAGAGATATGGAGAGAAATAAATCTAGGGAGGACGGAGAAAAGGGGAGCAAAATGTAATAATAGCGCGGGCGGAGCTGCACGGGTCAGCTAGTTTTAAAATAAGAATAAAGTAACAAAGTGTATACTGTACAATTTTATACTTAATATTACAAACCGAACTGTTGCTACGAGTATCAGTAGTTCGGTGCTATATTTCAACCGAACTACTACTGAATAGCTGTAACAGCTCAGTGGGCGAGCGCTTGCCTTGGAAACGAGGTGTGCAGGTTCGATCCCCGGCTCGCACCTCTGATTTCTTTAATTAATCATGTGCGAATCGTCTTTGTGCGATTGTTACTAGCTTTCGGTGAAGGAAAACATCGTGATGAAACCTGCATGTCTGAGAAAGCCTAACTAGCTCTCGAATGACGTGTGAAGTCCGCCAACCCGCACTCGGCCAGCGTGGTGGACTATGGCCTAAGCCTCTTCATCTTGAAGGGAGGCCCGTGCCCAGCAGTGGGACATAAACAAGGGCTGGTATTATTATTATTATTATTTATTACTACTGAAAAGTTGCGCTATTCCGGTCAACCGGACTACTGCTACTAGAGGCATAATCTTGTGGTACCATCACCAGTAGTACCACCAGTGGTGGTACCACGACCAAATTTTTTTGAAAGTGGTATCTAACGTTGACCGTATACGGGCAGCTTGAAGCAGTCAAGATCGACTGCTTCAAGCTGCGACTGCATTGTGAACTACAGAGTTACACGTACGTACATACACGAACCGCTTAAGCAGTTGCAACTGCTTCGGGCGGTTGGCAGCACGGTGAAATTTCCGTTTGTTGCATCATGCGGTCAAGCAGTCGCCAGGCATACACTGACTGCTCGAGCTGTCGTCTGCTCTCGCGCAGTTACCTCCGCCTGCGCTCTTTCTTTGCAAAAGCAGCAGAAGTGCTTCCTCCTCAAAATCCATGATGCTACTGATATGAAATTGCCAACTGCTTGAGCAGTTATCAATGGCAGCCTCAAGCTGTTGACTCTTGACTGCAAGAGCGGTCCGTGTATGTTGATCACACTAGGTAACTGCTCGAGCAGTCCGTGTAAGGCGGGCCATAGGTTGGTACCATGGACAACAAACGGACTACAGGACGAGAGCATGAAACCAATCCCATTGCAGCGAGGTGTGCGACAGGGAGACGTTATTTCTCCGAAACAGCACGAACGCATTGGAGGACTTTTTCAAGCTCTAGGACTGGAACGGATTCGGCATCAGCATCAACATCAATGGCGAATTCATCACTCACCTCCGTTTTGCCGATGATATAGTCCAATGTGGCAGAGTTGCAGGAGGACTCAGAAAACAGTCAGTTTTATCTTTTCTAAATGCGTGTTCAATGTGATGTTCCCCAGCAGAGCCACAAACAACGTTCATTATTTCGTAAACTAGTAAACGTACTATCGCGGACGCGAACGGTGTACCAGTTTTCAATCAAAATCTTTTGATCGACGTTACGTGCGCTTACCCCGTCTGCACGTATTTTGGGCCGACTCGTGCAAGTGATTATCGTCATATACGTGATACACCGCTTGTGACGAGAGTACATCGGTAACCAGTATTTGTACATTATGTAGGTTATCTACTATTTACGTATACCTATGTACCTACATTATCTACGTTCGACGTACATCATTTTAAGATATAGCATGGCGTTCACTTTACGCGATATTATCGCAAGCATTTATAGTATATCGCTCGTTTCGCTTGCGGGACGGCCGGGGGTGAGGGAGGAAGAAAAGGGGGCCGCGTGATAGCACAGCACAGCATGAACTCAGCACATCGCACCAATTTATAGCGTTTCATCGATATACTATATTATATATCGATGCGACGATGCGTAGGTATAGTAATCCAATAATATATAGTAGGTACAGTACAGTGTGAACGTGTCCATAACAAAGTCACAGTATAAATATGTATATATTTTAACTGTGACAATGTATGGTGCGCGATATTGTTGTGCTATGAGCTATATGCTATTATATTATAGCGTAGTCTGAAACCAGCTTTAGGTCCTTCTTTGCTATACTATATAGCTCAATAGTATAGCGTAGTCTGAAACCCGCTTTAGTTATCGAGCTGCGATCTAACTTACAAATATAGAGCTAAGTACATACAGACAGTTCTAGTCGGGTAATGACTAACATTTATTGTTTATTTTTAACCGGCTTCAAAAAGAAGGTTTTCTATTCGACGCGTATGTAGGTATGTAATATTAATATAAGTTAGTCTATGTGGGCTTCTAAACAAATTTACCAAATTTTATGAGTGTATGTATGTAGGTTTGTCCGCGGATTTCTCAGAAACTACAGGTCCGATTTCAAAAATTATTTTTGCAATAGTTAGAGTATTTTTCAACTTAGGGTAGATAGATAGATAGATAAAGTCTTTATTTGCATCAAGAAACACACAAAAAAACAATCACGATAGATAAAAAACAAAAACAAAGATACAAAATGCAAACAATAAATTATATGTGTAATATACTCAACAAGGTGTGTGTCACAGTGATGCAAACGGGCGGTAGCTCAACGATGTATTTGCTCAAAGAGCAAAGCGCTGATTTTCAGCCACAGCCCAGAGGATAGTCGGGATCGCGCGCAGCGATACAGACGCGAGTCGAACAGACGTCTTATGTTATACCATGTTTATCGCTTGGAGAAGTATAAATTTATGTAATAAAAATAAAATAGAATAAATTATAATATAATATATAATATTTAAGGTAATAATAATATTATTAATAATTTCCAGAAGAAGAAGTAGAATAGATAGAACCATATGAATATTAAAGTAATGAATGTTATTAAAGTATTTGGCTCATCAATGGGAAACCGCTACCTAGACGACCAAACCGTGTGTACAGTTTTTGATGTTCTAATAGTGATAATTTTAATTGCTTTTTAAAGGTAAACTTTGAACTAGCATTTCTTATAGGAGGCGGTAAGTTATTCCAACACTTGGTTGCCTGGTAGCGAAAACTGCCATTGAACACCACCGTCTTGTGTATATGGGCCGCCAACGGAGCCCGCGTTGACCGAGCTACACCTGCACCGTATTGATGGTGAAAAGAAGAGAATTTCAGTTTACTATATAGATATTCCGGGTTTTTATATTTTATTAGGTCAAACATGAGAGATGCAAGATGTAATCGCCTTCGAGATTCCATATTTAGCATAGATGCATTATTAATAAACGGGGAAATATGGGTACGCGGAGGAACATTAAAACAAAAGCGACAGCAGGCATTTTGCACTCGCTGTATTAATCGTTGGGTATGAGACAATAACCGAGGACCGTATACTAGATCACCATAATTGAGCCTTGATAAGATTAGGGACTCGCACAAGTTGATTCGGGTTTTTTCTGTTAGAAAATGGCGAATCTTATAAAGAATTTTTAACCTGTAAAAACAATTTCTAACAAGACCTAACACATGATTTTCGAAGCGTAGCAAATTATCAAAAGTAATACCCAAGTTTTTGGCTTCCGTGACATGTTCGATGTTTGTTCCCAAAATTTTAACAACAGGGTGGTTTTCTAGAATTTTCTCAACCTGTTTCTTTGTTCCCAGAACCATGAACTTAGACTTAGAAGGATTCAGCACAAGCGCATTTGCAGCAGACCAATTAGCAATGGCATCTAGATCCTCTTTGACTGCATCTAAAGCGTCTTTTGTATTACCAGGGTTCACAGGCAGATACAACTGGACGTCATCGGCATAGCAATGGTATTTGCAATGCTTGATTACATTAGGAAGGTCAGCACTATATATAATAAAAAGAAGTGGTCCAAGTATAGAGCCTCGACCCCCAAATTATTAACACGTGGAGTCCCACGTGTTAATAATTTGGGGGTCGAAATTGAAAAGGAGCCATCATCACTTTGGAGCTTAACGGCCTGGTACCGAAAACTTAAATAACTATCAAACCATTTGATTGAGTTGTTGTCAAATCCGTAGTATGATAGCTTAGACAGAAGTAGTGGAATATTGATACTGTCGAATGCCCGGGAAAAGTCAAGGAGGGTCAGTATGGTACCATTTCCTTTGTCCTGCTCAGCGAGTATATTATCTGTCACGTCAAGCAGGGCCGTGACGGTGCCCCGGCCCTTCCGAAAACCTGACTGATATGCCGGCAGCAGATCATTAATTTCGACATATTTTAGTACCTGGTCATAGATGGCTTTTTCTAAAATCTTAGATAAAAAAGGAAGGATACTTATAGGCCTAAGTTCATTGAGATCACTTGGATGTTCAACCTTGGGAATGGGTGTTACCAACGCCTTTACCCATTGTCGTGGAACTTCACCAGTGATGATCGATTTATTAATAATGTCAGTAATAGTTGATAAAGTATGCGGCAAAGTAAGTAGGACCATGTCTCTACTTATACCGTCATCTCCGACTGCATTTGACTTGAGGGACAAAATATACTTGGATATAAGACTCACTGACAGGATGCAGCCTAAATCCTGATGAAGGCGATACCGCTGATGAAAAACGATGATGCTCAAAATACGATAACAACGAAATAGGGACCTTTTCTGGGCCAGGAACATTTAAAAAGTGATCATTAATAGCATTCGGATCACTAAAGTTATCAGGAATACATTTTTTTTTGACCGGATCAACCAATATTTTTTCCTTTAAATTCTTCCAGAACACTTTACTATTATCTGTGTTAGAATTGATGTAATGATTAAAATAGGCGTGTTCCTCGCTATTTATACTAGTAGTAACAATACTTTTAAGGTCTTTGTAATATTGTTTATGTACTTCTGATTTTGTCTGGCGGTATGTTTCAGAGGCCTCATTTCGCAAACTAATCATGAATTTAATCATATCCATTATCCAGGGCAGAGATTGGTTACATTTCACTTTTACTGTGGTGATCGGAGCATGTTTGTCAAAAAGAGAGAGAAGAAGAGAGTTAAATTTATAGGGTAGAGTATAAGTTTCATCAAAATCGGTCCAGTAGTTTAAGAGATATAAACTTTTTATGTTTTCAGTAAGTTACTATAACGTAGACGTTTGAGTTGCGTGATAGTGCTGATACCTATTTTGCTAAAATAAAAGTCACTAAAAAGTGTAAAATACACTATTTAAAAAAAAAAACCGACTTCAAAGTAAGTACTTAAATTATCTAAAAAGCATAAAATAACGAAAATATATTGAAGTCGGTGTCAGCTCGTGCTAGTCTTAGTTAACATGATGTGCTAGCACCGACTTCAATATATTTTCGTTATTTTATGCTTTTTAGATAATTTACTTTGATGTCGGTTTTTTCTTTTTAAATAGTTTATTTTAGTGCGTCAAACGCCACGCCAAACAGTATAAAAGCGTCTGCCCTCTACGTCGGACCACACCATACCATGCTCGACCGTGAGTGATTACATAAGAACGTATTATCACACTCAACTGTAAAAGTATGAGAATTAGTCCGTGGCATAAAATTCATAGAGGTACCTACACCGGTGGCCCAGCCAGGGCGGAGTACGTCTGGTTGGCCACATTACATCTCAACAATCAAATCCCTCCACCAAAAACTACCGACGCGTGCGACGTTCAGATTGTGTGTGTAAGGATTGAGTGAGTAAAAATCATATCTCTAGTTAAAGATAATGTTAAATAGGATTTTGTAAAATACTAATCGAACAATGATAGTGGTGCATATTTAAATAATACCTATTGATTTGTAGGTGCTCACTCAATCGTCATGTTTTTGGAATGTAAAAAACATTCATATCTTTAAGTTTGTAAGCGTTACAAAAAATGTACTTAAATACTTAGTTAAAGATTTAGAAGAAAATAAAATATTTTAAAAAAAATTGAACTGACTTCAATAACACTAAAAGTATTGAAGTCGGTTCAATTTTTTTTTAAATATTTTATTTTATCCTTTTTAGTGATATTTTCATACATAAAGATTGAACCATCGAAGACGGTAAAATTATCTAGGTAGGTTATGACATCATTATGATATCACATTATCGTCTACATACTTTTACATAATTCATGTTTCTTCAGAAACAATTTATCCGGTCGTAATAAACTCTCTCGAATAAAAAAAGAATCATCGAAATCGGTTCATATTTGTCAGAGTAATGTACTTAATGGAGAATGGAGAACATCAGTTTTATTGTTTTTAACCGACTTCAAAAAAAGGAATTGAATTTTATCACAACCGGATAAGAACCAACTTCCTGTAGGAACATGAACGAGGTGGGGGAATTTAATTGGTAAAAACCATAAAACTGATGTTCTCCATTACATTACTCTGACAAATATGAACGGATATCGATGATTTTTTTTTTATTCGAGAGAATAAACTACTTACTATGATGATTCCATGCAAATTTCATTACGACCGGATATTTTTTTCTGAAGAAACATGAAATATGTAAAACTATGTAGACGATAATGTGATCATAACCTACCTAGATCATTTTACCGTCTTCGATGGTTCAATACGTATGAAAATATCACTAAAAAGTACTTACTATTCAGTGATATTGACTCGGTTCAATTTTTTTTAAAGATTTTTTACCAGATAATTTCCTCCACAACATTCATGGTCCTCCAGGAAGTTCTGATCCGGTTGTGATAAAATTCATACAGATTCTTTACAGTGGTTTCTTCTTTCGAATAAAAAAAGAATCATTGAAATTGGTAAATATTTGCCAGAGTTATGACCATTTTTGTCCTTAAAAAGCAACATAAAGTCATCTTATACTCGTAGGCATTCCTGCAGGTTTCCTGCGCCGCCGTCATTCTTGTTTTTTCAGGAACTACTTATTCGTAACCAATAATTTTTTTATGGGACCCAATTAACGGATTAAATGGAAGGAAAAAAACGGATTAAATGGAAGAAAGATTTTTTTAAATCGGTTCATAATTGCCAGAGTTATGCGCGAACATAATAGAAAAATAAAAAAATATACAGACGAATTGAGAACCTCCTCCTTTTTTGAAGTCGGTTAAAAATGCTAAATGCATAACGAAAAATTAAAAGCAATAAGAGTACCATAATTTAGGTACTTTCTTTTTACGTCCTTTTTTACAGAGCAAGTTCTACTAGGCACTCCATGCGTATTGTAGCCTCCGTGGCGTAACGGGAAACCGCTTGCTTTGAAAACTGGAGGTCGCGAAGTCAAATCCCACCATTACACATGTTGATTTTTTTTGTTAATTTTGGAAGATAAACACTTAAATACGGCACTGGGCGATATGTAATTAAAGGACGTTACTTAACAAAACTTTTACTAAATCCTAGTAAGTACTTATTCAAATATTTTATGTAAACATATTACATTTGGAGATCTGAGTGAAGATCTGAGTGGTCGTCTGTGAGAACTGAGTGAGCAATCATTATTGGATATATCTTTTTGTTTTATCTTTTACAAATAGCGAGATTGGTTTTATCTACAAATACTTACTTAGTTTTAGAACTTTTCCTAATAGTAGAGGATCCCGTCATAGAACGACCTTCACCGAGCTGGTTAATGGATTAAACGTATTTTATATTCAATTTAATATGTCAATAAATATATTGCACATGGGTTGTCTAAAAAAATTCAGTCCAGGATAAGATTAATTAATAATTTAAAAAAATATTTTTTTTTAAATATTTTCACCGGTTTGGTTAATATACAAATTCCATACCAATCGAAAGTTTAAAGCCCATATAATATGAAAACGTTAGGTTGCCTTATCTTTTCCAGTCACAACTCTTGGGTTGGCAGGTATAAACAGGTAAATCGATACTAATACTAACTTGCACCGGTCTGGTTAATTAATTAAAATTAAATGAAAATAAAGATTATTTCATTACGAACACGGTGGTATAGGGTTGTCTGCGAAAATTCAGTCCTGAATTCCGGTTGTTGAATTTTAAAAAGTGAAATATAGCTGCGAGTGAATATGTGCTACTGAGAGGTCCCATCCAACCATCCCTAATACCATTCGTCATTAAACATAGAACAAAAATCAGTACAAGTACTATAGAACGCTTAATTTAAGTAAGAACTAGTAGGCACCGGTAAGAACGAACATCAAAAGACATAAATATCAGGTAAACGTCAGTAGGTACCATACCGTCAGCTGTATTTATCGACATTTGCGCTTGTGACAGATCAAACTCATCACTACATGTCACTTACATACAGGGTGTAAGGGACATCGTACCGAAAACCGATACCAGGGATCCAGTACATGATTCTGAACACTCTGGTGTTGAAATTTTTCATCGGCTTTTTCATGAATTTCCAAAAAAAATATCGACTTTTTTAAAATAAAATTAGTATAATATCATTATTGGTATAATAATAAAGCATAATTTTTTATTTAAAAACAATAAATTACTTATTTGTGGAAAATTTATTTAATTATTTATTTATTTATTCTTTATGCACTATAACAGTACATAGGCAATTAATTAATAGGCAATTAACTATTATTATTTTAGAAAATTAGCAATGTAATTCGAGAAATAAATATTATTCCGCATATATTCATTACATGCTCGAAAATTAATAAGTCAGTCATTTGTCATTTTCCATATAAATGGTTTCTGTAATGTTGTAACGGACATTATTTGACATCTTATAAATTTTTTTTCGGTATGATGTCCCTTACACCCGTTATAAATATAACTCTCATAATATAACTTTAAATAGTTCAATTTACCTGCCTCATAGAGGAAAATCTGCCTACGCTTTGTTTAAAGGGACTATAGACTAACGCGTACTCTATTCTTAATATTATTATATAAACTCTATGCTTTATAAATTTGACAACCGGAATTCAGGACTGAATTTTCGCAGACAACCCTATACCACCGCGCTCGTAATGAAATAATCTTTATTTTCATTTAATTTTAATTAATTAACCAGACCGGTGCAAGTTAGTACTAGTATCGATTTACCTGTTTATACCTGCCAACCCAAGGGTTGTGACTGGAAAAGATAAGGCAACCTAACGTTTTCATATTATATGGGCTTTAAACTTTCGATTGGTATGGAATTTGTGTATTAACCAAACCAGTGAAAAACTGAAAAAAAAATATATTTTTAAATTATTAATTAATCTTATCCTGGACTGAAATTTTTTAGACAACCCATGTGCAATATATTTATTGACGTATTAAATTGAATATAAAATACGTTTAATCCATTAACCAGCTCGGTGAAGGTCGTTCTATGACGGGATCTTAGACTATAAATGACTAGCATTTTTTGAAATCTTTTCAGTGTGTGCTCACTCAATCCTCACACACACGTTCAGATTTAGTTGCTAATAATCTGTCGTAAAATATTGTCATTATTCTGACAGTAGGTAATTTAAAAGTTATAGGAGTAGGTACATCGGTGCGGCGCGGCGGCCCAGCTAGGATCGACTTTCTGGATGGCTATAGGGCAGATGACCCGGTTCTGGCATTTTTAAGCGTTTTTCTCCATTAAAGTGTTTGGTGATTCATCATTTTTAACCGGCTTCAAAAAGAAGGTTCTCTATTCGACGCGTATGTATGTAATATTGATAAAAATGCGTAATATTAATATATGTTAGTCTATGTGGGCTTCTAAACAAATTTACCAAATTTTATGAGTGTATGTATATATGTATCTATGTAGGTTTGTCCGCCGATTTATCAGAAACTACAAGTTCGATTTCAAAAATTATTTTTGCAATAGTTAGAGTATTGTTCAACTTAGGGTAGAGAGTACAAGTTTCATCAAAATCGGTCTAGTAGTTTAAGAGATATAAACTTTTTATGTTTTCAGTAAGTTACTGTAACGTAGACGTTCGAGTTGCGTGATAGTGCTGATATCTTGGTAAAATAAGTCACTAAAAAGTGTTAAATAAAATATTTTATAAAAAATAAAAACCAACTTCAAAGTAAATTATCTAAAAAGCATAAAATAACGAAAATATATTGAAGTCGGTGTCAGCTGGTGATAGTGTTAGTTAACATGATTAGCTAGCACCGACTTCAATATATTTTCGTTATTTTATGCTTTTTAGATAATTTACTTTGAAGTCGGTTTTTATTTTTAACCGACTTCAAAAAAGGAGGTTCTGTATTCGACGCGTATGTATGTAATATTAATAAAAATGCGTAATATTCATATATGTTAGTCTATGTGGGCTTCTAAACGAATTTACCAAATTTCACCAGTGTATGTATGTATGTATGTATGTATGTATGTATGTATGTATGTATGTATGTATGTAGGTTTGTCCACGGATTTCTCAGAAACTACAAGTCCGATTTCGAGAATTCTTTTTGCAATAGTTAGAGTATCTTTCAACTTAGGGTAGAGTACAAATTTCATCAAAATCGCTCCAGTAGTTTAAGAGATATAAACTTTTTATGTTTTCAGTAAGTTACTGTAATGTAGACGTTCGAGTTGCGTGATAGTGCTGATACCTATCTTGGTAAAATAAGTCACTAAAAAGTGTTAAATAAACTATTTTAAAAAAAATAAAAAACGACTTCAAAGTAAATTATCTAAAAAGCATAAAATAACGAAAATATTATTGAAGTTGGTGCAGAATATACACAGCAGGTACGCTAACACCAACTTCAATAATATTTTCGTTATTTTATGCTTTTTGGATAATTTACTTTGAAGTCGTTTTTTATTTTTTTAAAAATAGTTTTTTATAAAATATTTTAATAATCTCACATCATTTTCATCTCAAAAGTATGTTCATCTTACCTTATAGAACCTTTTAGTTGTTGAAACTCGCAATATATTCGTTATTTAAAAAAAAGGTCCGCATGGATGTTTGTGCCAGTTTTGGCCACATTTTACCCATTTGTGGCCACACACTGTGTGCCAGTTTTGGCCATTAGGAAGTAAAGCATCAAAGAATTCAAAATCAACTTATAATTATTAGTAATTCGCTAAAAATGGCACAATCAAGTATTCCTTATTAGGTATTGAAATAATCTTCAACACACTAGACTAGAAAGACTAGACTATAGCATAGTAAGTATGTACCTAGATCACAAGTATATTACTAGTCATCTAACTTACATTAGTATTATCGATGGAACCAAAAGTAATCAATACATCTTAACTTTAGTAGAGTGAACTATCCTTACAGGCCTCAGAGTAATTAGAATGGAGCTAGTATCGCGTCGATTCGCCGAACAAATTTTTCGTGGCACTTTTGCGGGGTGCAGGAGGCGAAGTAAACACACACAGATACAATTTCACGCATACCCACACTATAATAAACTCGCAACACATTCAAAAAGATACGCACACAAATAAAGAATGACCTGACCATATGAACAAAATTTGGCAGAGGGGTTATCGCATCATGCTATCTCCAGTGGTATCTCCTCTAAGTTACAGGCGCTAGATCGGCAATTTTCTTGATTTTATTTATTTTATACAAACATTAGGTTGAAGCATATAAAGCCATATGGTAGTTGCGCATACCTCGCGCACGCGTTTTTTTATCAAGGGTGATTATGTATAACAATCCTCGTTTACGTAGTTTTACATATATGATCGGCTAAAAACCTAGTTTTCATACAAAAGACGACGATAAATATTAAGTGGCCAGAATTGGGGATTCTACGTGTGCCACTTTTGGCCATCGACTGCTCGATTGCAAATTACATAATTGTTGCCCCATTTGTGGCCATCGGCTTTAATTTTACTTCTCGCACGAATGGTGAGCAAATGACTAAAATTCTGCTTAGACAATATGATTTTAATGAGATATGAAAAATAACATTATAAAAAAACTAAGATTCCAGAGACAATAACTGAATACATAACCACTGTCCCTTACTGTTTTTGCTAAGAAATGAGCTCGTTTCATGCACATCGACATTGAATGGCTGCAATAATCTCAGTTACGTTTGATACATGACAGCTAACAACTATATTAAGGTTGCCATGAGTCGTAAGTGTAAGTGCCATATTCCATAGATCTGTTATTATCTGAACCTTGTTAACACAGCTTTGAAGTTGAAAATGGCCGAAACTGGGTCATTGGCCAGAACCGGGTCACCTGCCCTGTCTCGACCATCAAAGCACCATGCGCCGAAATTAGGTGCACTATTACAGAATTAGTCAGCATGTAACTTTCAGTTGGCTAGTCCGACTCTCACTTGACCAGTTTTTTGGTCAGGGAGTGATGAAAATAAAGCTTTACTGCATGTGCTGATTTTGTATTTTCATGTTTTATAAATATTGACACACAAATTAATTTCATACAATTGCATTATTTCAGTATATTCTTCATTCAGGTTCTTAACAACATTGTTCCAATAAGACTTTTTAGCTTCGTCGTCTTGGATCTGAATTTTCACTTGTTTTAGTTCTGCAATAAATGTTGTACAATCAAAACTTATCTCACTTCTACCGAAACTCAATCTGTTATTACTAATATTGCACTGGTGTTTTTTTATTGAAACACACAAATTATTTTTAGAAATAATTAAAATCAAAACCGACTTGGAATAAAAAGCATTAAATAGGTAAGGAAAATATACTACTCTGTCAAGAAAGGACTGGGAAAACATCAATAATACACCATCATCATCATCATCACCAGCCCGAAGACGTCCACTGCTGAAGATAGGCCTCCCCCTTGGAACGCCACAATGCACGACAATTGGCGTTTTGCATCCACCGGTTACCTGCGACGCGCACAATGTCGTCTGTCCACCTAGTGGGAGGCCTACCTACGCTGCGTCTTCCGGTTCGTGGTCGCCACTCGAGAACCTTTCTTCCCCAACAGTTATCGGTTCTTCGAGCGATGTGGCCTGCCCATTGCCACTTCAACTTGCAGATTCTGAGAGCTATGTCGGTGACGTTGGTTCTTAGGCAAATCTCCTCATTGCGGATTCTGTCGCGCAAAGAAACTCCGAGCATAGCTCTCTCCATAGCTCGTTATGTGCCTCTGAGCTTCTCTAAAGGCCAAATAATACACAAAATGTTAGTTATTCATCCAAATTTATTTTATCACCTTCAAAGTATGCTCCTTCAGAAACCATACACTTACGCCTACGGCCAGGATCTACAGTGGTCACCAGTGAAGACACCAAGGTTTGACCCTCGGCGAGTCCCGGAGAAACGCTAAATTGTGTTGGAACCCGCAACAGATTTAATTAGAAAAGTATATAGGAGGAGTTAGAAAAATATAAATTCCACTTCCCTCCTTTGCAAAGCGGGAGACAAGTAAAAATCGCACAGGTCGATATAACCTCAGAACGAAAGATTCTTACAATAGGCAGGCTATATTGCTCGAAGAACCGATAACCGATGGGGAAGAAGGGTTCTCGAGTGGCGACCATGAACCGGAAGACGCAGCGTAGGCAGGCCTTCCACAAGGTGGAATGACTACATTGGGCACGTCGCAGGTAACCGGTGGATGCAAAAGCCAAGTATCGTTCATTTTAGCGTTCCAAGGAGGAGCCCTATGTTCAGCAGTGGGCGTCTTCTGGGTGGTGATTATGATAACGCGGCTAGCTTGCTGTGTACACGCAGAAGTGATGACGAGCGATCGGTCCGCTTGGAAAACGGTCGCAAATCGCTAGTGGATATGGCTCTAACAATGTTTCTTCGCTCTGATTGGGTAAGTACATATATTTTCTAGTAAATTGTGTAAACAGTGTCCAACCTTGCGAATTAATGTATCTTAGTACTAACTGTCGCATACTCCACAGGAAATAATTTGAAGCATTCTACGAAGGTCAACATCATCATCTACTCTGCCCACGTAGAAAAATCGAATTAGGTGTGGCATGAGCTCGAAGATGCACCGCAGAGGGAACGTAGCGAAGCGCCATTGATGAATACTTAATATACCTTAAAAGACAGATAGCACACATAATATGGCTTTTATTGTACCTACTTTTTTGACCAAAGAGCGATTTTGGACATGTCACTAATATCTTGCAATTCACTATCAATAACGTATTGTATATTTCGTTGTCCTATTGACAAATACAAGCACAACTGATAAACCGGTATTGTCCTATGTTTTATTTAACTTACATACACTTACCTAATGTACTGGCGTAGCGGTAAGCGACATGGCGCACGAAACAGCTTACGTCTGAATCTTGTCTTTGACGCATTTTCAGATCCACTCCCATTTGTAGGTGCGTCTCGCGCAATGGAATACTTGGCATTAAAAACCGTCTTATATTGTCGTAGTCCCTTACTCTAACTGTTGAAGCATTAAATAAAAACGAATTAACGCAAAACTTAAAACTATTTTATTTCAGTATCGAAAGCAGAATTGATTACACTACTTTTAAAAATACCTAGTTTAATTTTTTTATCGTGTCGAGTTTGTATCGAGTCTAGAAATACAGGCGGCGGCGGCGGACCAATACGGAGGTAAGAGGTTATCGACCTCCAGCTAATGCGTACGCATATAATACGCAATGTAAGGATGTAGCTAAAGTCATGAAAAAACAGATTATTATGTAGTAATGAAACTAAAGAAAGAAATATAACTTCAAAGTTTTTATGTAATTAAATAAAATAATAATATGCTATATTCATTAAAAAAAAGTATTTGCGTTATTCCGTTGACTCAACACATTATTTTTTGAATGTAATGTATAGAAATGATATTTAAAGGTATACGTAATTAATTATTTAGTTATCAGAATAGTCGAGATGTGTAACTAACAGAAAACCATAAGCAGGTAGAGATCTGGGCAGGCTATGTTGACTCGTCTCCACGCGGTGTCTGGTATACCATAGCCACCGGTGCCGAGGGCCGCGTCGGCGCGCCCTGGTATGTGGTCTTCGCGACATATCAACTAAACATACCAAAAGTTTATAGCTTAACACTTACAATGACATACTTTATTCTACAGTTCTTTCCCTAACGAAGAGGTGACCTACGTTCCACCAAGATAAAAGAAAATACTTAAGTAGGTATATAGGAATGCATAGTTACATATTTATGCAATAAGTATGTAAGTAGTGTTTATGTCTATAATTATGTTATGTATAGTTTATGAATATCTTAAGAAAAAATATACGATGATCCCATCGCCAATTAGCAGGAACATTACCTATCTTTCGAAACCAGACATAACATATTTTCTGATTTAGGTAAGTAAGTAAATACATCTTTTTCTTAGAGAGGGACCCATCGATATATTATTATTTTATTAAAAACTAGCTGACCGGCGCAGCTCCGCTCGCGCTCTTTCATTTGTGAATCTAAACCATTCTCGAATCCCCTTGAACACACACAAACAATTTCATCAATCGGTCCAGCCGTTTAGGAGGAGTTCAGTGACATACACACGTACAAGTAGAATTATCTATACATATTATAAAACAAAGTCGCTCTCGCTGTCTGTCTGTCCCTATGTATGCTTAAATCTTTTAAACTACGCAACGGATTTTGATGCGGTTTTTATTAATAGATAGAGTGTTTCTTAAGGAAGGTTTATATGTATAATACATGCATAATATAGTAGAGAAACACTGATAATTTTTGAGGTTTCTAATGTGATGTCGTAAATAAGCACATTTTTTTGCGCTTACATTGCAAACGCTGGCTGAACCCTATGAGATAGATCAAAATAATGTACTACAGTATTGTACATATTACCAAGGTCTACAAAAAAGTTCGCGATGGTATATGTTTATCTCTTAGAGATAACCCACAATAACCATTTTTTATCCTTTACTTTTTATGACAAATAATTAACTATTAGTAAATTGTTGTTAGCATGAATTTGTCCCTTCTTCAATATAACATAAACTTCACTAATATATACACCAATGACAAAAAAGCTGTGAATGTTGTTCATACCGCTAGGTTAAGGTTAAGCAACATAAGGCTAGGTCATTAAATAGATGGGTGAATCGATTTGTATGAAATTTTGTGTACATATCGGGTAGATCTGAGAATAAAATCGTAAAGTATATTTCATGCCGCTAGGTTTAGCAACGTTAGCCAAGGTCATTACATAGATAGGTGACGGGCGGCGGCGACTCCGAGGAGGACGGTGACGGGGTTGCAAGCCCCGTCCCTGTGATCATGGTGCCAGGTTCCCGGGGGCTATAATGCGCACTGAGGGGTATTTGGTGCATATCCCACTGGAGGGCCCAGGTGTCCCCTCATATATGGCGATGCGACAGCCGCAGGGGTTTAAGTGGGTAAGAATCCCAGATACCATGATTAACGAGGATATTTAGAACGAGAGGAGGGTGCAAAAGAGGAAAGAGAGGGAGAGGGGATTCGAGGAGAGAGTGATAGGGTGAGGGATAGGGGGATTAAGGTAGAACAAGGGGAGAGTGAGGGGAGCAAGGTGGTAGAAGAGAGAGGGGGACGGGGTTCAGAGAGGGGACAACGGGGAGAGGAGGACTGTGACGGGGACCGAAGCGGGAAAGGGGAAAGAGAAAAGAGAGAATTAGAATTAGATTTTTCTTATAAGTGAGAGAGAGATGGAGAGAGAAATAAATCAAGGGAAGGGGGAGAAAAGGGGAGCAAATTGTAATAAAAGCGCGGGCGGAGCTGCGCGGGTCAGCTAGTATATAATAAAGATAACGTTTTTCTTTTTTTTAATAGACCAAGATTATTTATTAGGGCCAACGATAGGCAAAGAGTCAAAGCCTGCCAGCGCCTTGGAATAATTTCGCTTTTAATTGACAGCGAACGATACTCCTTTATTTTCCAAAACTATAATTTCCGATGCTTGATACCTGTAACTGGAAGTGTGGCCTTTTTATCACCGGCAAGAGTGTCATTATAGCTTCTCCTAATCCATCAGCTATGTGCGAATACTCAAGCGCAAGCACTCGTAGATTTACGAGCTCCCCAAGACTTCGCAGAAAGCATTGACTCGTTTTCGGTCGTGGAATATATTGACCACTGCCTGAAATACATTGAAATGTTTTATTTTATTTAAAAACCAGATTTTGTCCGCGATTTCGCTCGCGTGGTATTGTAAGCATATGAACAGCCTACAATAAATTGTCGTTAATAGTTGTTGAATGGGAAAACTATGCGATATACCTATACCGTGACAAACTTAATAAGTGCCTAAGAGGGGACACCCCGCACACGCACACATCGCCCGCGTAAGATAGCGAGGGGTGTTCCCTCCCCCGCGTCTCAACTCATACTCCGATTGCCATGCGACCTGTCGCGTACTGTAGGTAAGTACCTATTTATGCAATTTGATTACCTTTTTAGTAGGTATATGTAATTACAAGTTTTGCACCAATAGTACCTACTAAAATGTCAAAAAAAGAAAACAGTACAAGTACAACTCTTCAACGTCCAAAGAGCGCTGACATGGCGCTGATGTCCGCTGTTGTTGTAATCAAGTTCAGAATCATAGCAAAAAAAAAGTCTTTACAAGATCAAAATCATATAATAGCAATAAATGTACGAACATAGGAGTGATCGCTGAGCGGTGGAGGACTGGTGGCCAGCCCCATAGGTTTAGGTTTTTTTCACTTTTGGGCAATGGTAGAGTTAAGACATACCCTACCAATTTCGTGCGTGGTTGCAAACTGCACTGGCTGGACTATACTATGACCTGATGACGTGCTGTCACTGACGTCATTAGGCCAAAAAATATTCTAAATATGAAATAACGCCCACTAGGCCGTTCCGTGTATGGCTGTGTGTGGTATGCAATACGCTTTGACCCTAATAGCTTCATGGCAATACGTCTGTAAAATTCAGTGTTCAGTCTGCACTATGGTCTGCACTCTGCATGACGGGTGACGTAGCCGTACCGCTCTTGGTTCCACTATGCACCGCCACCTTACTAATATAATAATTGATAATAATACTGTCTCAATAGTATGTCAATGTACTGTCTATAGGTGCTGTCTGTGCCGTTTGTTCATAGTGTATTATTTATACTGATATAGTCGACAGCAGTCGTTCGTCTGCACGAGATTTTACCTCAGGTTTTTGCATAATAGCCACTGTCAGTTGTATTCTGTGCCGTTATGTTCGTACGCTCATAGAAAGGTCACAGCCAAGTGTATGAAAGTCAATACTTTTAAGCATTAGGAGATATTGAGTAAATCGTGGAAAAATATCTGAATCTATGAGTAAAACTTTTAAATGAGAACTTTTATCTATATGTAGAAAAATTAATGGGGATAATTTGGTTAATCCAAATAGTGAAAAATCCTTAATCTATGGGTTAATCCATTTCAAACCTACCAACTTTATACACTAACCTCTTATTATACTAGTGTATAGAGGATAGTCAGTGTAAATGACAACTATTTGCTTGATTTAAAAACTAAAATGTCACCTGTTTAAACAGTCAAGTAGTTTCTTTTTTATAAAAAAATAAAATTTTAGTTAAAAATACAAAAAATAGAAAAACACAAGGCCTTTGTACTTATCACGAGCAATAAAATAGCAAAAATGATTAATTGTTTGCCAATGCTGATAATGTGTCCAAGTTTCAAGTTGTTTTGTTTTTTGATTCCGTGTGCGGCATTGCTGGGTATGATGGGGGTTTACGTCGGAGGATTAATGACTTATTATTCCGACGTGGCGTTTTACAAATTAAATGGGATGTTGGGATATGATATCGGGAATATTGTAGTAAATACTACAACGATTAAGCCATGAAATTGCATGTTTATCATGAATTGTGGATAAAATACAGCCGTTGCTAAGGCAACTGGCATGCGTACTGCAGGATGTATGTCCATCACCATAGCAACACACATGTCATTGACTCATAAGAATGACTACAGACGAAGAAAAATCTAAAATATCTAAGCTTCTACGTGGGATCGAGGTACCAGAAACAAGGTTGCCGGAGAGATGCTCAGATTTAGTTAAAGAGTTTCACAAGAAATTCGACAAAGAAGTAGAGAAGGAGATAGGTCAGAATAACATCGACAAGGAGATATATGAAAACCCCTACAGACCTGATCAGAAATTGCTGGAAGAGAATGCAAGGAAACTAAGGGAGCTGTTATCTGAGAGCAAAATGTGAGAATATTATTTTGTCTTGTTTCATTTAAAATGTGCTAGATTAAAATGTGTTGTATGTGGCCAACTCTAATGTTTTTATTAAATGTTTTTGTTACAGTATCAAGCAGGAATCATCCGAAAAGGTGGTAGTGAACACTAAAAGGCCTTGGCGCACGAATACGAACAAAGAGAAACTCCTCCGCATAGATAATGAACTCAAACAGCACCTTGAGAGGTCAACTCAGCTCATCAATCCGCTAGACGATTGTGAAATGAAGGATCTTGTGAAAAACTGCGTGGAGGAAACTAAGCTGGCGCAGCCTATAGGCGCAGATCGTCTAAGAGAGACGGTCGAGTTTGCCAAAAAGAATCTGCCTAACTTTCAATATCGCAAAATTAGTAACTCAACGGCAACCGCGATCATGCTTACTGCGCATGATATTGATGCGAAAACTGATCAACAGGACGCATCGGTTGATAATTCTAACCTTTCGACCGCTATTCCTTGATTTACGCTTGTTACCAGTACTACAGTGGTCTGATTGTTGGTACCAGTAGGTACTGCAAGTTGAACCAGTAATACAGATTGGACGGCAAATTGAATTGTTTTATTTTTAAGCAATAACGCATAAAATAAAGGGTGTTATGTATTGTTAGTAGGTCTACATTATAGTACTAACACCTGTGTCTGTCAGTCTGTCGCAATTTAGCTTCCAAACACATGTAGAGATTTGGATGCGATTAAATTTCCAACCTTTTCCTTATTAGCATAATGCTAGGGGTTCAAGAGGAAGGCACGCTCACATTCATCCTAGATTCACTTTTTATTAACCATGTGCAGTCAGATATCAAGGAAGGGTCGTATTTTACGACTAAATATTCTCCATTTTTTCTAACGCAAGAAACCAAGGCGTCTAGTCCTTCAGCCTTACATTGTTAAATACCCAAAGCCTCAATGACGTTCCTACTTCAGTAGAAACGTCATTGCCCTAACTACGATGACAAATGCTACTTTTGGTCTCGCCGTCGAGGCCGAAGGGTCATTCCCATGAGACCTCGACGAGCAATACTCCAATGAGTTTCATGCTGGATATTCATAGCGATGGCATATTGTGATCCAGTAGTAGAGCTAGCCCTCTCTTAAAGCGAAAGCCCAAGTCGGGGTCGTGCTTCCTAATGATAACCTTGTGTTCGTCGCTCTCCAATGGCTGGGTACCTGAGTATAATATTTTTTTTTAGTATAGGAAATTTATTTAAAACAAACCGGTTATATAACTGTAGTTGATAAGAATAGGATTTTCATTGGGCAAAACGAATCTCCAAAGGAATAGGTATTTGAGTGTGTGTGCGTTAAAACAGGCAAGCTGCTGTATGAGCCGAACTCCTTCCAGTCGTCTGCAGCACAAGTTCTCGAAGGACACCAATTGGAGCTGATCCTGAAAGCTTTAACATTAATACAACGTTGGTAGTATAAATAATACAAGCCCTTGTTTATGACCCACTGTTCACGGCACGGGCCTCCCCTTCATGATGAGGGGGCTTAGGCCATAGTCTACTACGCTTGCCAAGTGCATGTTGGTGGACTTCACACGTCGTTCGAAAGCTGCTTAGACTCAGGCATGCAGGTTTCCTGCAGGTTGTGTGTTCCTGTTGGTAATGTAGTGACGCATTATTAGACTTACCAAGAAGAATATATCTTTCTACATATATATGTGCGTAGCGTATTTCCAGATAGAATAACGTAAACTGCTTTGGGCACAATCCGATGGAGTGGAAGACAGAGACGACTCGACTTTTTAAATGCCCATTCATTTTTGTTTTTTTATGTAGAAATTTCTTGCAATCTGTCTAGTTGACATTCAGCAATCTTTGAGGCATTAGAATGCCCATTCATGGATGGATTGTTTTCCTTTTTTACAGAATCGGTATGGACCTGTATTATTGTAACTAGTAACGAACAACTGCACAAAATGGTTAGTTGCCCACACGAACCGAATCAGAGACCTCAGGATTGTAGAGCGAGCAGTTTTCGGCTTTTTTGCTCAACCTATTGACGAGCCAAGCAAGACGTTCATCTATGTTAAGGTACACGCCTGCCTATAGACTGATGCAGTGCACTGCCGCTCGTCACCCGTAATATTCGTTATTAGTCTCTTGTGTCCGGTAATTTTACCAGCTAGAGTAGGTACCCCGCACATCCGAATACAGGATTTTTACATTTTGCTGCCTGGCGGCACAGTCGGCTTGGGAAGTTACTTCGTACATTAGTATCTAAATCCTGTTCTTCTTTACAAGATCAAAGTGAATGTACACAGGATTGATGGCTGACCGGCTGAAATTCGTAGGGTTGATTGAATAATATGACATATTAGATGTAGCAATACAAGTAACTAGTATAAAATCATTATTCTAGATACTTATATTTGAAGTCTTAGAATTCTAGATAAATTATTATTACTTACATTAAACGAACGAATTTACCTTAGTATATTTGATAGAATTCTGAAAAAGGTCTTCCTTTTAAAATGATCCAGGCGATCGATCTTAATCAGTTGATCAGAGACGATTAAACGGTCCATTTGTGCTTGCGAGCTCTCGAGTTTCTATTGTACGGAATTAAAGTGTCAATTTATAATAGAATAGCAAACAAAATACCCACATTCGTCATCCTCGCAGGGTTAGGCATATTATGTACTTACTCCAAATTTATTTATTTGTGTCCGTAAAAGACAAAAATGCACTTAAATGAATTAGCTATTGCACCTTCTTGTTTTTCCGATTTATTTCTATCCAAACAGGGCAAGTAGTGAGTGCATATAATATTTTCTGCTGTACATAGTACTTATATGTAGTATAATACCTACCTATAGTTCGTTGCCAGGTCGAGTCTACTAAAATTCGGAGGCAAGTTAAACAAGTATATGTTATGAAAAACACAAAAAGCCCGACAAACAAAATAGGCTTACATTACATTATACGTACTTAAAACGTATACACTTGTACATATATATTTAACCTCGTCTCGTTAAGACCTTCAATTTAATACCCATATACTTACTTAGATGTTAGCGGAAGATAAAAATAAAAACCGGCGGCTGACTTGAAAAATATATTGCTTATGTCACTCCCACTGTCCATCAAGCCGTTTAGGTTGTAAGCCGTGCCAAAGAAATACATACATACATACATGCTCTCAAAAAACATAGCCCTCATTCGGGCAAAAACAAGCTAAAAAGCTATAAGATGTGTGCTACTTTTAATAACATCCATGTGAAATGATGATGGTTTTATAATGGTAAACGGTTTTATTCTCTCTTCGGTTGATATAGGTAATTTAACAAGTGGATGTTGTGTGCTCGCTCTGCTGATTGGCTGCAAATCTAATATTTTAACAACCCGATATTATGGTAGGTAAAGCGTTGTCCATAGACACATAAAAATCAGGACGCAACGCACCAACAACCTGGCAACGCTAAATATCTTCGTATACGATTTCAGACATTAGATACGTTTCCGAACGTAGCAAAGGGACGTAGGTACCTACCTTTTTTTTATAATATAATAATTTTTCTGGGACAATTCCACACACGGTCATCTGATCCCAAACTAGGCAGAGCCTGTACTATATAAACCAGATAACTTATACTAATACTTATATGAATACTTTTTTTAAAATACATACATACCTACTTAAATAGATAAACACCCAGACACTTGGTGGGCATCGAACCCACGACCTTTTGGTCAGCAGCCAGGGTGACTAACCACTAGACCAACAGGCCCGTCAATTATAATTGAATATCGCTTGTCATACATATACGTACCTAGATATAGATTACCTAGCTTGTAACTAATATGTCTCTACAGCACTATTGATGGAACGGTTAAAGACCAGCACTGGATAGTACCTTTAGTGTTTCTTCAATGGATTTGTGAAACTCTTTTTGATATGTGCTAGAAGGTAGTTTTAAAGCAGTGTTGGCCTTCCACAGATAACTGCCGAGAGCCGTTGGCAATCTCAAGTTAGGGTATTGGTAGGTGAATAGCACTTGTTCACAGTGGAGATCACCGACGAAGTACCGCTGCACCTCGTCGAGATCCCAATACCGGCTGTCTTTGCTCCTGGCGGCCCATGCATAAACACCGTCTTTATAAATTAGTTTGATATTTTACTAGGTGGTAGCGACGAGGAGAACGGCGGCGAGGTTGCGACCCCCGTCCCTGTGCGCACCGTGTCAGGTTTTAGAGGGGCGGGCTCAAAGGCAATGCACCGAGTGACTCCTGGCGTAGATACAACCGGATAGCCCAGGTCCTGCCTTTCATGTGCCGTTGCGACAGCTGCAGGGGTTTTAGTGGGTAAGAATCCCACATTGGGGGCTTGACCACCACAGGTCCCGGGGACTTTAAGAAAATTTCCCTCGCGAAAACAAAAAAAAGGTACTTTACAAGGGATCGTCTTGGTAAGTAGCATACAAGTCAGATATTCTGCCGCAAATCAGCATCGTGCAAACATTGCAGTGTTCCGATGTGAATGGCACTGTAGCTAGTAAAGTTAACGGGCTTAAGAGATTTGAGAAATAGTTTTAGTGATGAGCGACAGGGCACCGCAACTGCATGGGCAGACGTAACGCTTACCATCACGCGAACTTCCTATTTGTCTCATCATCATCCATCATGATCATCAGCCCACATCAGTCCACTGCTGGACGTAAGCCTCCCCAAGGCACGCCACAGGGCCCGATCTTTGGCTCTCCTCATCCAGTGTTTGCCAACTACTCTGCGAATATCGTCGCTCCACCTAGTCACAGGGCGTCCTAAACTCCGCTTCCCGATTCGCGGTCTCCACTCCAGAAACAGTTGACCCGAACGGTCTTCGATTCTTCGGCAAATATGACCAGACCACTGCCACCTCAGCTGGCTAATCCTTTGAGCTATGTCGGTTACTTTGGTTCTCTGGCGAATTCCGTATCGGATCCCTTAGAGAGTTTGTCTCGTCGCTAAGTTTTATTACATTTTAATTACCCATACCTACCACTGCGAATGACTGGAATAATTTGGCTTCGTCAGTCTTCCCCCATTTAGATGCAAGGTTAGAGTGAATGGGGTTCTGATAAGCTAATACGTTTATCCTTCTTCAATTAATTCACTGCTTACTATTAAGTGGGATACGATCATGGATAGTCCGCGTCGTAGTTAAGGGTTGGCACGGCGGATGCAACGTTTAGGGAGGCGCACTTTTCAGACCCACAACACAATATGTAGGCCGCTGAGCCACAAGCACAGACATAACAACCCTTTTTATGATTAAATTAATTACACTTCAGGTATATTTCTGAAGGCACTCATGACCCTAGCTACGAGGTTATAAACAAGCTTTTATTCAAATGGACCCAGACTGAAAACCGTAACAGTACCTTATTAACTTAACTTACTATTATGTATTCTGTGGTATTGGCCTGGACAGTTTCTTGCACAAAGGACCTACGAGTACGTAACAAAACAGTACAAAAACAGACTCACAATAGTACGTCATCTTCAGGCAGTATACCGTCTGAACTTTCCACGTAATGGAGCCATATGAATGGGTTCTTCACCCAATCCCCTAGGGCGAGAGGTCCAACGCTTGGTTTGTATTTTCGAGGCCAAAGCAGCCATTTCACCGCATCCAGGTTCCCGGTAATTTTAAGACATTTGCAGTCAACTGGATAAGGTAAATAAAGGTATTTAGATAAGTTAGGTAATCTTAAATCAACTAGCCGAATTGTATTAGTAAAGGAAACAAGTAATAGGCACATTCGCTATCCATTTTTCGGGTTGTTAATAATTTGTTGACTGCTGTGCTTAAATAATGAAAATTATATAAAATATAAAATAGAACAAAATTGTAAAGCAAGAACTGTTTGGGATATAATGTTTATAAAATTGTTGACATTTTGTATGACACCTAACTAAACAATACAAACAAAGCATCTTACAAAGCATAGACTCACTTTTTATCTATTTAATCACAGACTAGATATAAAATAAACTAAAGTAGGGTCAATTTAATAGATCACATTTGACACCTTACCAAAATTTATCAACAACCTTGTACCATCGGGCATAAGATATTATTATTTTTTTCGAAGTTACAACTGCGCAATTGCTTAACTTTTTTCATTTACGAATACATATTTATTTTAGTAATGATAAAAGAAACAGACAGAACAAAGAAACTGATAGATGTCAAATATGATCTATTAAATTGGCCCTACATTATCATAAGCATTAACACGCAATACCTACTAAGGCCTCGTTTACGGAAACGCGGGGCGTCGCGCGTCGCGTGTGGCGTGGCGTCTCGCGGCGCGTCGGACGTTTTTATTGTTTACGTAGCGGCGGCGCGTGAAGCGGCGCGTATCATCACACGCGTAAACACAAACGTATAGCAATATATGATGCTGTTTATAGAGACGCGGGGCGGGAAGAGTGGCGGTGCCCGCCGCTGCGCCCGCGGCGGGCACCGCCGCGTGCAACGGCGGTGCAACTCACTTTTTAACATACAATTTTCTTCTAAAAAAAGAAATCGATCATATCATACTCCATTGCGATGGTGACTACGTCTGTGTTGCATGATTACCAAATAGACTGGCAGAAGGTTCCGCCACAGGCATCGCTTCATCGAGAATCGCCGCTGCGTGCGCCGCCGCGATGAACGCTGCGTGAGACGCGGCGATGCCATCCGCGGGCGCCGCCGTAAAACACGCTCCATTTCAAGCAAACGCGTTTAAAATCGCTTCTCCGTAAACACACTCATACAACGCCCTACATTTGAATTTAGTGCGGGCCGCGCCGCCAAACGCGACGCGCGACGCCCCGCGTCTCCGTAAATGAGGCCTTACTGCCGTATTTGCAAACGTCAGAGATATTGATCATTAATCCAATTCTCGAAATCGATTTACTTCAACACTCGCAGCCAGATAATACTACTCTGATAGTGAGTAGAGATCAAGATAGAATATCTCGTAGTCATCATAATCAGCCTAAACCTTAGAGAATTAAACCAAATGCTCAATGGCCGAAACATGTTAACAGCTGAACAAAGGCTTCCTTCTTATAAGGATGGGGATGCCCAATAGAAATACGCTGCTGCCCGTCTTCATGTTTTCCCTTAAGTTGGCTCTTACGACACTCAACGGGAGGAGAGGGGTGGGTGCTATTCCCCTACACCCCACGCATCGGTATAATATATAAACATTCACGAACAAAATGACATCTAAAATGTGGTCGCGGAGGTTGCAAACTTATCTGTGCTGGTGGCGGAAACGTGAACTAACGATTTTATAATGATAATGAATTGTAGTTTGACAGTTTCATATAGATAGTAGCGACACTCCTATCGGCAAAAATAAATGTCAGGATTTGGCTTGTAAAGAAATAGCGACACAAGGGCGCTATTTCTCGCTACCACTTTTTGAACCGTGACACCAAATCTAGTTTATATATTATATCGATGACCCCACGGGCTAAAGCATAAAGCCATGTATGTAGGATATAAAGGACTCCGAGAGTCGAAATAATTAGATAGATAGAGCTAGACAAAAATATCTCAGAAAGTCGGTATTTATTTACCCAAAGACCTTGTTTGTTTGTTTTTGTTTCACCTGTCCCGTTGTCTGTAATCAAATCTCGCAAGTTAAATTTAACCCACTTTCCGATGTGCGATTGAGCTGAAATTTTGCATGCCTGTCAAGCTTCGATGACAATCCAATATTGTGGTGACAGCGAGCTGATCTGATGATGGAGATGGAAGGTAGGCAACGGAACTCCTCAGTAACTTACAGTAGATTGATGATGTTTGGACTCATTTTGATCAACTTACTGTACTTATTTTATAAAAGCTTGACTGCACTGACGTATTTTATAAAAGCTTGTCTGGATAAAGATTGTTTTCTACAAAAACTTGTTAATAAAAGTAGTTTATTTACATATTTTTAGTGACCTGAGTTACCAAGATACTTAATATCTGCAGTACGCACATTACGTGGGTTGTATCTAATCAGTTACCTAATATGAAATGTGTATAAAATATCTCTGACTAGGTACCCTTCCTAGCTATATGGTCGTGAAGTTATTAAATCTTTATATATATAATTCTACTGTACGTGTGTACTTATGTCACTGAACTCCTCCTAAACGGTTGGACCGATGTTGATGAAATAGTTTGTGTGTGTTCAAGGGGATTCGAGAATGGTTTAGATTCACATGTGAAAGAGCGCGAGCGGAGCTGCGCGGGTCAGCTAGTAGCGAGTAAAACTCGAGTCACTGTTATATATCATTATGTACCTACTTCATTAGGTAGGGTATAACTTTCCAAATGCTTGCGAAACTATCACGCGATTCGACAGATCCGTTGGTCTAGGGGTTAGACACCCTGGCCGCTGCCCGATGGGTCATGGGTTCGATTCCCACCAAGTGTCTGGTTGTTTTATCTATATAAGTATGTATTTCCAAAAAAAAGTATATAGGTTTTAGTATCAGTTGTCTGGTTACCATAGTACAGGCTCTGCCTAGTTTGGGATCAGATGACCGTGTGTGGATTGTCCCAGGATATTATTATTCGAACGGCTACGCTAGAGTAACTTGTCGGACACACACAGTCCATATCTTTTAATTTAAATCAGTTTGATAAAACTTCTACTCCTTCCTAAGTTGAAAGATATTAAAATTATACGGCAATCGGATTTGTAGTTTCTGAACAATACGTGGAGAAACTCACGTAATATACCCTGATTTTCTTAGTAGATATAAATCAGTACAATAAATGTATGAACACAGGGGTAATGGCTGACCAGTGGCCAGCCAAAGACAATCGGTAGAGTTCGATATGTTATATTCAAATTCAAAATATCTTTATTAGGCATAGGCCTAACGAGGGCACTTACATATTGTCAACTTTTTTACAATTACCACCAGATTACAACGCGGCCTCTACTGAGAAGATCTGGCGAGAAAGTCAGTGGGCTTATCATTTTTTAATATATGTATCTTTTTAATATTTTTGACAATAAATATTCAACTGTCATAGGCTAGCCGCACACTATCAATAATATTGTCAATATTCTACAACCCGTACGACTTAACTGTGCACCTCGCTGGATTGCAACTTCACACCGCCAGGTGCACACTTAAATCGTACGGGTTTTAGAATATTGACAATATTATTGACAGTGTGCGGGCTACCTTATACTGTCATAGTATGGTCACGTTCTTGTGTCGTGAGCATAGATAATACACTATATACTTGATGTGAGGAGATACATGCTTCTAGACCACTGGCCCTACTAATGATAATTTGAGCTATGTGGTTTGGCTACTGCTGTAGAAAAGGCAGATGCCGTTTCTCATAGCATCTAGCTTTTGAAGTACATAAATGTATTCTGATCTCAAAAACATTAATGTAAATCATGTTGCCGTAGCTCTTAGAACCTGTATGTTGAAAAGGCAATGGGCAGGCCACATTGCTCGAATAAGCTATAACCGTTGGGAAAGAAAGGTTCTCGAGTGTCGACCACGAACCTGAAGACGCAGCGTAGGTAGGCCTCCCACTAGGTGGCCTGACTACATTGTGCGCGTCGCAGGCAACCGATGGATGCAAATAGCCAATCGTCGTTCATTGTGGCGGAGCAAGGGAGAGGCTTATGGTCAGCCAGCAGTGGACGTCTTCGGGTGAGTAAGCTGAAATCGTGTTGTTACGATTTGTAAATGTTTTAATATGACTGTATTTTGACTTGTTTTCGATTCTAAATGTCTATATTACCAGTACGAACAACACTGCAATCTCTATAGATTGCTATTAGTATAAACTAACAGTTGGATCTGGCTGGACCGGACTGGCGATCACTGGAGATAGAGCTGAATTCGTTGTTCGAGATCGACATTGGATAGATTTAGATAGTATTTGCATTTATAATAAGAAATGAGTTTAAAAACCACGTACTACTTTGTCTTCATGTAATGCTTTTAAAATAGTAGAAAATGAAATCTTAGAATAAAAACAAAAATTCCTTGGAATTTCGTTATATTTTAAAAAATATACAAAGAATTAATATTATAATTAATTTGTTCTGTACAATTTAAACATACTTATTAAAGAATACTAATAAATGCGTTACACAAATGTGATTACTAAACAATATTCAAATAGTCACTTTAGGTAGTTGTGTCAAGAGATGAAAATGCAACCCGTATTTAACAATAAGTTGCTGTAAACAATTTTAATTTAGAACTAGGACACGTTGTTAGGCATTATATACAATAATACAATATTATATACGGACACAAAACAATTTAATATTGACAACAACAATGCAAAACACATGCAACATTGAAGTTGCAGAATATCTGGACATCATCAATCGTACCTTGTAGAGATAAGAATACATATATATGTAATATTATTTACATTATATTGTATCGTTAGATCTTGTTTTTTTTATTTCTGGCAGGTGCTTATATAACAATATATGTATGTATGTACAGTACATACATTTATAAATATTCCGTGTAAAAACGAACGGAAGGGACCGTCAGTCAGGTATATAACTGTGCAGCTTTATAAGTTAAGTTCTTAAGGGTGACTTCAAATTTGCAACGCGGCTGCAGCCTACACCTGAGTGGTGTTGGCACGCACTTCATAGTAAATCTTCGATTAATATCGAGATCGATTAATATATTACAATACTTACTAACCAATCTCTGATAATTAGCAGTCTTTACACTTACAACACGCATGGATCATGAATGACTCCATTATACTAGAAATATCGATAGGTTACTAAACTATGCTTCTAGTATTATCTGCAGTCTTTCTACATTCAATTTGTATTATAATCTTTTAGTACAATAAGATTTGGCCACATATCCATGCCATATAATTTGAACTTGTTACATGCGTCGGATGCCGTACAGACCTACATCGGAATATATTTCATCATAACAGTAATATGAGAGACTGTGTTACCAAAATGGCTTACATTGATATATTACAATATACAGGTGTGGTTCTGCATTCTTGCCATATTTACGGAGCTTGATATATACCTTTTAAAGAACATAAATCAATCATTAAATGATAGATGTAAAATTTTGAATTATTTTTTATGTTTGGTACGAAAAGAAATCCCGTGTGCAACCGTCACTATAAAATAACCCCGTCTGGCACCGCTCTTCGCGCAAAGTAGATAAACAAGAGTACGCACAGTTTGCCAACCTTGGGACCGATTCTGAGCCCTCGAGAGCTCTTAATCTGGTTGAACGTTAATCGTGAATCATTAATTATCTTTTAGTTATTAACCACTGAATTATTAAACTATTTTTAATCAATTAACATAATCCTTAACTGTTAGATCTACAAATATGGCAAAAATGCTAAATCACAACCTGTATAGGTCTAGATAATTTACAGAATGTGTTTTTTCGGAAACTATGCTTGGCGTCGGCGCCAGGTTTGATTCTGCATGTAAGTTGCAAGCGCCGTGTAGGAAATAGGTATTGATAGTATTGTTCTACGGGATGGATTGCGCAGCATGCATAAGGTGAAATAGCGCCAAATAAATATTAAAAATTTCGTTGGGATAATAAACTTTTGGATTAGTTAATCAGTAGGTATTGAACAAACTGTAAAAATATCTACACCTAATTTTTTAACACCTTATTTATAACGGGTGTAAGGGATATCCACCGAAAAAAAATTTATAAGATGTCAAATAATGTCCGTTACAACATTACAGAAACCATTTATATGGAAAATGACAAATGACTGACTTATTAATTTTCGAGCGTGTAATGAATACATGCGCAATAATATTTATTTCTCAAACTACATTGCTAATTTTCTAAAATAATAATAGTTAATTGCCTATTAATTAATTGCCCATGTACTCTTTTAGTGCAAGAATTAATAAATAAATAATTAAATAAATTTTCCACAAATAAGTAATTTATTGTTTTTAAATTAAAATTATGATTTATTATTATACCAATAATGATATTATATAAATTTTATTTAAAAAAAGTGTTTTTTTTTTTGAAAATCATGAAAAAGCCGATGAAAAGTTTCAAGGATTTCGGTACGATGTCCCTTACACCCTATATGATTTATTTTAGTTGTATCATTTGCGGTCAAGCAATACCGAACAGTGGCTTACTGTTATTTAAGACTTCACGTGTAGTTCGTATATTTGTAGTTTTTATATAGATAGTAATGTTCATTTTTACAGACAAATCTCACTTACTCCTTCAGTGGTTTTGGACGCAAATTTACTGTCAGAAACAGATTCCTTATAATTCAGTCTTCAATCCGAAAGTTTTGCTGGATGGAATTGATTTACATTTTGACATAAGTATCTATAGAAATTGTTAGCATCTCTATCGATTCTGATGCATGTAAAATGTTATTGTTAATTAAATGTTTAATCGGATACATCTGATAACGACTTGCAGTCAAGGTTTTTGCTGGTGTCGCCTTACTGTTGTCAACCTTTTATTTTCTTCTACTACTATAAAATGTTAAACCGACCAAAAGGGAATGCTAAATTATATTTAATAACCTAAATGAAACAAGTCAAGGATGGCGAGGTATCCTGCGTGATGACAGAAAACTTTAATAGATTTGAACTGAATTAAAAATATTAGGGAACCTGGTAGAATTATACACACGTAATTAAATATTGTTAAAACATGCGAAGTGAATCAAGTTATCAAAGACCATGTTATATCCAATCGTGACAACGACGTCAGGGGTCCCGTAATCTTACTTATATACGTGCAGATATACGCTCATATATTTATAGCTCATTTTACTCGCGAAAATTAGATTACAATAATATTGCTCGAGCAGATCATGGTAGACAGACCCTCAGGAGTCTGATCCGACTGGCATTAGATAAAATGTTTCAGAGGCAAAGGAGGACAAAACCATTCGCGCACTGTTCTCATTCAATGGACTATAAGTATAATGATAAGGAGGTCAATGCTTTATTTTATCTTTATTATAAGACTTTTACGTCTTTATGTTAATAATAAGGCCTCTTAACACTGACCGACTCATTACAATGTGGCGACATTGTCTCCACAATCAAATCCCCAGCCTCCATTTGACTTGTAAAGGTTAGTAAGAAAATTTCATACGCAATTATTATTATTAATTTAAACCTAGTCAGGTATTCGAAGCTTAATTTACTAACTACAGTAGAACCGAGTTCGATTTGTGGAAAGACACAAACATTTTAGGGAAAAGGTATATTTTCGAATCGTCGACAGCATGTATTTTTTTTAGATAGGTAGGTACACTGCCTCTTTATAGATCTTTTGAGATTATAAACCAGATCACAGCCCAAAAATATCTAATAACAACGCTTACTGATGGTACAGTGAGATCGGATACATCATTCTGTATATTTAATATGTCCTAAAGTCTTAATAATAACTCATGTATTCTTGCGTCATGGATAAACTAGACGGGAAAACACCATGTAGGTTGTTCCGAAAGGAAGGTGTGACAAGTTATCCCATTCGGGTAGTTTGTGGATCTTTGTTGTACTCAGGTGCGGTCACAGCCAACGCTTTTGAAGGGGGTCATAGTTGACGGGCCCGTTGGTCTAGTACCCGGGCCGCTAGCCAATAGGTCGTGGGTTCGATTCCCACCTTGCGTCTGAGTGTTTCAAGTGCATAACCTATTTTGGATAAAATTGTTTACGTTTTAAAGCAAGAAGATAAGTTTGTGAATTTGAGTTTGAGATTTGGGGGGTCATGTCCCCTACGACCCCCCTCTCTCGGACCGCCACTGGTTGTACTCAGATTGGGTTAGTGAATACATACTGTGTAGTATACCACTGCAGTAGTAACATAGATTTCATTATAAAAGCTATATTTATTATTTAAGTATAAGATAACGTCTCATTAGCGGACTCCGAGTGCAGTACTAAGCGGGTAAGATAAGATACAAGTTTAATAATAATTTTCAAATATTATTAAGCTCTTCCGTTCTTTAAAAGATTCACACACACGCCACGTATTAGATATGGCACGTGACAGCAATATTTTATTGCAATTAGATGTACCTACGTACTTGCCTTATCTTTATTAAAATTCTAATTCTTATAACGCGAGCTCGTACTAACTAGGTGTGTTACGAATATTCCCGTGATTTAGTTCGAGGGTCCTTCGATCAATTATTTTCTTATTATTAGTCCATATACAAATAACTACTTGTAGCGTTTCAATTCTCAGTAACTCATCGCTTTCAGCTGTGCTCTAACTAATGGATCCACTTATCTGTTAACCATTTTAGTAATATGTATACGTAGTAGAATATTATAGAAAATCAGGTGATATCGGAGAAGTCAGCAGATTGTAGTTGACAAAACATTGATTCAAGTTGCTTTTCAGGCCACATAAAATTGCGGCAGTCCTTTTCATGTTAGCGAAAGTTATGTTCACTTGTTAATAGGCTGAGAAGCTTCGTCATGTATTAAAACATCACATACTATATATATGCTGCCCTGGGTTTTATTTAACATACAATAATTATCTAGGAACATAATATAAAATTGACAAAATTCCATCTCGTGCAATAAATACATTTTGCAAATTCACTGGTAACCCGGCGAGCCCGCGGACGGCGCCGGTGCGGCGTCGTATTTGGCCGCAGGTCTGGATCAAGAACAGTTTTTATTTTTGGTCATAAAAGTTATAACATTATTTAGATAGTTCATTTATAGCCTAACCTTCGTTTTTTGCATATATTTATCCTGTTACGAGTGAATTAGCAAAGACCATCCTACAAACCTTAGTTATATCTCTTCAAAATAGCACCGCCATTCAAATAAATATAAGTTATATTTCTCTAAACTGACTTCAGAAGAATTGGTCGCATTTACGCTAAAGCGCGCCGTGTCAAGTTTAAGAACTCCTTTTACACAGTGCGCAGTAACGCTTCTAATCATAACAATTTCATAGCCTTTCCTACTTCAGAGAGCTCAATTTTAGTATCGGAAATCGCCTAACATAAATAGCCGCTATGCACACTATCAGCGGGACACATTTATGGCTACCGGCAGCTAACAACTCATAGTGCAATGCAATACAATATTCAAGGTACCTACTGATCTGGTACGCCGCACGACTGACTGTAGACCGCGTGTTCTATTTCCACAACGAGCATAATATGTCGCAGTGGTAGAGGGAGGCGAGCGGGCCAGGCGGGCGGTCGCGGCTCGATCAGGCGGTGGACTGCGGCGGCGGCGGCGGCGGCGGCGGCGCGTGCGCGAGCGGGTGCGTGCTCAGGTGCGTCGACTCGCTGCGGCGCGGCGGCGCCGGCGGCGGCCGCTTCTTGATCGGCTTGGGCTCCTCGCGACGCGGCATCTGCTCGCGCCCGTACACGTTCTCGTAGAACGGGTCCTCGACCCCGCCGCCGTAGTGCTCCTGCACCCACATCGACACGCTCGTCTCCTTGTAGTCCTCCGACAGAGGGTACTCCCGGAAGCCGAGCACCTCGTGCGGCGTCGTCGCCGGCTCCAGCTTACACTTCTGCGCTACCTGCCATTTTTTCCTCATCACCCTCTGCAGATCTCGTAGAAAATCCTTCGGCGGATTACTGTTCGAGTCAGCTAGTTTTTTCGGGGACGTTAATTTGGTGCTTTCGTTACGTTTCGGCGGCGGAGGCTTGCGTGGAGACGCCGGCAGTGGCTGTTCTATCAGGTTGAACGTTATTTTCTTATTCTTTTTATTGGTATCGGAGCACGTCGGCAAATCTTCGGCGAAGTTGACTTTCTTTATCGAACCCGTTCGCTCTTTGACAGGCTCGGGTGTAGTTATTTTTTTCTGAACGGATGGGCTTCCATTGCTTAATTTTTTGATTTGCAGTTCAACCAGACAAGCTCCATAAGCCACGTTTTGCTGGCCGTAAATACTTTTATCTGAGTGTAGAGATGACGTCCGCGACACCTCGGAATGGACGCTGTCCAGAGAAGGCTGCCGTGGAAACGAGCGACTCGGTTCGGCGCTTCGGGCGTTCACCCTTGACTGACCCGCGCGCGCGGCTTGCTCTATCTGCTGCGCCGTAAGTTGGTTAACTATATCGTGCACTCTACCGGCTGCGGTGTGGGCTTCAATAGTGTGTTCCGGAGGTGGCGGCGGGAGACTTAGCTGTGAACCGGTGAGATCCTCGATAGGCTCGAGAGGCGGAGGCGGCGGTGGCAACGAATCTAGACTTAAAGTAGAACTGAACATACCGTCGGGCACGTCTTCGTTCGGGGGTGGGGGCAGAGGTAAATCTTCAACGTTAGTCACAGTACTTGTGTTTTGTGGTCTGTGAACTTTATCGTAAATTGTAGTGTAGCCATAGAGCGCGGAGCCGCTATCGCTGCTATTCCGATAGGTACTGTCGCGGGGAATGCTTTCGTAGAGCCCGTAGGTGGGTGACTGCGGCTCGAGGCGCACGGGGCTGTCGGTGCCGCTCAAACGAGCGTCGCTTATGCTGCTGTACACGGTACTCTCCGAAGAATCTGTCGAAGAATAGCATATATTAACTAATCATAAGAATAATTTGGTTTTCCGAAATTTCACTTCATAGCTAATATAAAATAATGTGTTCCAATTGTTCATAAGGCTTTCTCATTATTGATAATATTATAGTATGACTTCTTTATCTCACATATATAGTATCTAATCTAGACTTATGAAAAGCTATTGTTGGTTACCGATGGTATGATGTCGTTTGAGTGTAGAGTCGTCGGAGCGAGCGGCGCGGGGTCTCCGCGTCAACGTGCCAGAGTCCCCGCCGCCCTCGTCCTCCGGTCCGCATTCTCCTCCCTTTTCAACCATCTCCTTCAGTTGACGTGTCATCCAGGTCAAAGGTATATTAGGCTTCATGGACGGCTTCCGTTTGATTGTACCTGGAATATGGATTACCAAAACGTCATTCATCGACATTATCAAGTTGGTGCAGTTTACTAGGATAATAAAGTATGTCGGTGACTCCGAGGAGGATGATGCCCGCCATCATCCTCCTCGGAGTCACCGACATGCAACCCTATCCCCGTAAGCACTGTGACAGGTTCCCGGGAGAGCTATAATATGAACCATAGCAGCAGGCTCAAAGGCAAGCCACTTAGCGACAGATCTCACTGGACAACCCAGGTCCCTCCGTCTCACGTGACGATAAGAGTTTTAGTAGAAGTTTCCTCCGCGAGACCCAAAAAAAAAAAGACTTGGATCATCATCATCAGCTGGAAGATGGCCACTGGTGAACATAAATCTCACCCTTAGAACGCCACAATGAACGACATTTGGCTATTTGTATCCACCGGTTGCCTGCGACGCGCACAATGTCGTCTGTCCACCTAGTGGGAGGCCTACCTAGTCTGCGTCTTCCGGTGCGAGATGACCACTCGAGAACCTTTCTTCCTCATCGGTTATCGGTTTATCGAGCGATATGTGACTTGGTTATGTGTAATGAATATATTATAAAAGTTCTTACGATTTCTTTACTTACCCATGGGGAACTCGCAGTCGAACGCGCTTTCGGAAGCGGTACCACCGTCGGAGAGACATCCGCTCGAGCTGGACGACGATGCGCGTGAGTGTCTGCACATGCACACATTACATATCATGATTGTTGACAAGAAAACTAATACATCACTACTATTAATCATAACATGGAACGTGTAAACATAATTTTCGTGCACGTAATACACATATGACAAACATTCGCAGCTTATACATAAACGCAAGCAACAGTTGTTTGAAGATAAATTAATTTAACTTAATAACATTTAACAACATAGCGAGCACGCTGGTTGAGAGCTGAAAGCGCGATGCTTTTCTGATGATACAACTTTTAACGAAATAAACATAGTATGTAAAGGTAAGGGGGGGGGGGGGGGGGATAAATCAGTGCCGATACTGACCTTCCACAGCTGATGTCAGAGTTGGCGACACTGGCGTTGCTGGAGGTAGACTGTGCGGGACTGTTGATGCCAATTGCGACGCTGCCATTCGTTTTGGTAGGAATTGATGTTATCTGTTTAGCAAAAAAAAATATAACAATTAATTCTCTATAAATTACTCAACTTAGAACTAAAAATAATATTAATCTGCAAATTGTCCGAGAGAGGTTTATTAAATAACATACATAGTATGTATACTTTTGTTTCCATCACATATGATAAAATAAGTTTAGTGTGAAAGTCTAATAATGATTACATGTTGGGAAATAGATGAATTTAACTAAAAGTCTGTCAACTTTTACTTAGCCAAGATTACAAACTGAAAGCGATAAGAAAATTAAATAAATAAATGTATCGTTTATTTTCTTCTCACAAAAGATGAACATATTTAAGAACTAAACAGTGTACCTATGTACAGTCTAATATTTGTGAGAAGCTGGTGTCTGAGGTAGGCGTTAACCTGTACCTATCACCCCCACCCAACAAACATAAGGTAGTTCCAAATTTACTTGTTTTTTTGTTAAGTTTAAAAGTGAACTTACTGAACAGGATCGGGCATGGGCCAGGTGGTCTAGGTCCTCTTGACTGAGTTCTTCAACGAGCGAACGATAATTTTCTAGCAATTGCCTACCGTGCTGCAAAAGGAGACACTAGTTTAGGGGAAGCGGCGGTAACTGTATTTTATAATAGAACGCTTAATCCGACGGTCACAGAACAACATTCTTTGGCGAATTAAAGAACCGTACCTTTACTATCCGCATAGCGGTCACCCATCTCTCAAGTGTGCGTTGGTCGTCAGCGCATAAAAATTTGATAAATTTAACGCTCTTTGGTTGCTGTAGCCTCGGGTGTTTTATGGCGAAGCAGTGGTCCGTCGGCGACTTGTACTTCTTCTTCCAATTCAGCCCAATGTATACTTCGTTCGTGTCGAAGGTCGCCAGACACACCAGCTCCTTCAACGTTTTCACTTTCTCCTTAGGCGAGTAGTATAATCCTAAATAAGCAACAATCAATTCTTGCATTTAAAAACAAAACAGAAACACATATGTAGTTATAAAAAAAATCGCGTCGCTCGTTCGCTTTGCATATTATAAGAAAGTGTGGCCACACCGCTCAGCGATTCAGGTTCTACTAACCGGACGGTCGCAGGACGCAGTAAATTTTCTTCCAGCCCTTTTTAGCGTCGTTCTTTAGGTATAGTGGCCCTTCCATGGGCGGCACTGGGTGCCCTGCTACAGATGGCGCGGTGCTCGTTCCTCCTCCGCTCTGACCGAAGAATTCTTCTATGATCACTTGCCTTGAATGTTCGTCATGTTCGCTGGACCAGCCTTAGAATAAAAGAGATTTGATGTATCACAAAGTATAAAAACAACGGTGTCAAAGGTTCCTATTAATTGATGCGCGAATATTTTTTAAATGATCATGTTTCAATATTTTACCTCTGTCATCTTCGGTCAATAGGAACTTTTCTGGGGTCTGGAACAAGGATATTTTGTCAGGCCGATCAGCAAACAAAATTTTATTTTTAGACTCTCTCGTCCATAGCATTAGATTGTCCACTAGCATTTCATGATCCTCGTAGACGCGTTCTGGAATAAAATTGTAAGAAGTGTTAATTTTTATCTTCTAAATGCACATATTGAAAAAAATACTATTTGACTTTATTGTATACCCATATGAAGGTCAGGCAGATGTTCTACGATAGCCCATTTTGGTTCCATATTGACGTGGTTCTTGTCTGCCAGCAGTCTTGTCACATACCCGCAAGTCATTTTCTCATCTACCAATAAGCTCTTTGACGAGCCATCCATGGAGAACGCCTTGATAAACAGCTTCTTTACGTTGGCCTCACGCATTCGTTCTAAAGCTAGTTTTATTTTGTCGGCCTTTTGTTGGAAACTTGCGTCCTAAAACAGATTGACATTACAGCTAGTTATAACTAATATTCCAATAGCTAGCTAATATAAAGTAAACGTGGTTTCATGTAATACCTTCTGAGTTTGATGGAGGTTTAGTTTGAGTGTTTTGCATTTAGAACTGGCGCTGCTAGATGCGGATGATTCACTAGACAGCATGGAAACCTAAGAATATAATATTTTGCTTAATTATGTCATCCAATATAAAGGAGAAATAGTTGAAGACCTAAATATATTACACTTATACCTTACATTAAGTGTCTGTTAAAAAAAGGTTATACAATCAGAAAAACTTCTCGTAAAAAATCTTGTAATCAGATTTCTTTGTACTAGAACATATATGTAAATATAATCTAAAGACGTCACAGGTACAACCACCGCAGTGTCCGATATTCTGGCCCAAATCAATGCCGTGAATACAGTAAATTGCTGTTTTAGAGGCTGAAGATTATTGTCTACTGAACTAGAGTAAACCAATAATGTTATATTATAGAAACTCGGCAGCAGTGCGATACGACTGTCCTACAGTTTCCGTTCATCTTATTACAAAGTACTTAATATAAAAAAAAACGAAATCTAGCCTGCATCTAAAAGCCTTCAAGACTACTAAGATTTTATTAGCTTTTCAAATCACCGTGTCACTGAAGGCTGAGTCGTTGTCAGGGGAGTGGGCGCGGGCGACGCTGGATGCCCCATCGCTGCACTCCTTGTCTTGCCTTTGCGAGCCATCGCTGTTACCATCTGCCCTGGTTTTGGATGACGATGACAACGCTATATGGATAAAAACGTTCCTCAATATACTCGATTCAAATTATTACAAATGAATTTAAAGTAAGTAGCTATTTCAGGTGTAAAGGGAACATTGAACAGAGATTTTATGGAACGGAGTAATAATAATAACACAACAAATTATATGATAAGTAGGTACATATTGTTAATTTAAAAGTGGACTTACAAGATGACACCCTTGATATCTCCTCATCGTACTCAGAGTCTAGAGCGCACAGTTCCCCTAGTATCGCGTCTAAATCAGCATCTTGTGTCTCCTCGAGATTAGCCATTGAGAATCTGTATGAATCGATACGTGGCGCCACAATCTCCAAAGGCCTTAAGGTAGACGTCGCATCGCTTGAACAGTTCAACCCCTGAAAAGAAACACAGTAAACTTTACATTTTGCTGTTCTGTCAACCTCATTGATATTACCGGTGACGCTTATAGTTATAGACCCTTATACGATCCACAGTAATCCTTTGCCTTAAAAGTGGTTACAGGACGCCATGAATATAAAGTACGGTCCCTACATGCTTAGGCATTAATTATCCATGCACATACAAGTCGACATCCCAAAACATAGTTGGGAATGCATTGTATTCAAACAATAAACTTGGTAAGTGTGTGTTCTATTGTACATACATGTATGTGCTTATTATGTAGATACTGATTGATTGTATCGGTATAATATTATTATTAAGTAGGTAGGTGTGTAGTTCTATATGACAGTGGTGTTATCGAACGAAAATACATTCAACACTTTATCACGGAGTCGTTGTCTGTCTGTAAGACGTTTAATACAAAAATGTTATCGCTAGCCGACCGTTAACCTACCGTCGCCGACATGTCCAAACTTTGTTCTAAGCTTTTATTTTCTATAGGAGAGTTGTTAACGCTTTTTGATTTGCCACTCGCTAATCGAAAGCTCCTGTTAAGTGTCGATAGGAACCGTCCGCGTTGCCATTTAGTTGATTCGTTTAGTTGCACATCCATCATTTCGTCGTTTACATTGCAGTGTGCAATGAGTCACAATCCCGCACTCCACACTATTAGCAAAGCGTGCCAAACCGCTGGTGGTTACGCGCCGTGCACCGCGATTTTGGTTGGAATATACTGACAGAAACAGCATCTATCACAGGGTTTTTTTAGTGAAATTCGTAGTTGTCTGAAGTCACTAAATATTTCCGATGTAAGTATGCACTTATAATATCGGTCGGCACGGAAACTATGTAGTTTGTTATTTCCACTGAGAACGGAGTCTGCGCGGGACTGCACCACAATCTTGCCGTACCACACGGATAGGTAGGTATATCTCGGAGACCGGTGACCTCGCCCATTCACTTGAAGGCACACGAAGTTTTTGCGCCCGATAACATTGTACTTATTTGTAAACTAACAGAACAAAGAGCGATCGCGACGTTAGAAGAAGGGGCGCGTACGACGCACGCGGGCGAGACCACGACTAGCTGAGCTCGAGTAGAGCAAAGTGAAGTGAGTAGTATTACAAAATGAGCCACGAGTGCGGGCCCGGCGGGTCGCAACGGCAGGCAGCGCAGGGGGGAGGCGAGTAGACGAGCAACCGTGTTTTGTGACTTGCGCACGTGTGCACGGCCCGCTACGATGCGTTGTTTGGTTCCTGAGTGACGGCACAGGGCGGTGCACTGGTGTGCGTGCGGGCCCCCTCGTTCGGAGCGGAGCCCCGCCGCGCTGGAGACGAGCGCCGCGCGCCGGCCACCGCACGCACCCACACGCCTCGCGCCCGCTTGGCCCGCTCCCGATACCACCCCACATCTACTCACTGCTCGTGAATTCATTACAATGTGACAATACCTTTAAATTAATTCAAGGAACCCTTGCTTTTAAACCATAAAAATATGCGTTAACTAAGAAAAGGAAAGTTAAATGCCATAAAATACGCCTCTACATACTTACAAAAAGTTTGGTTACTTCTCTCAGTTTTTCATTAATCTTAAATCTGGGACAAATTGTCCTATAGAAAATTGCTTTTTAATCGTGACGTTACCAGTAGTGCCTTAGTAATCTGATTAAGGTAAAGCCTAATTAATTAGATTTATTGATAGTGAAATGTTGTACTTAAATAAAACATTATTCAAATTTCGTTTCCCTATTGAGCCGGTGTTATTTAAATGAATATTTTCACGGACAAGTTGACTGAATACCTACTCAAAATTCAGCAATATCACACTCATACGATCACCTTTATCTACTTCTACTTAGAAGTATATTTTTCAATGAGGTAAACCAGGAGTAATTTAAACTATTTAAATGCAACAATTTGTAGTACAGTTTCAACTACAGCGTAACTTGAGTTACAATTTAACGTAGAGCACCTACGTTATGAACAGGGAATTGACTGACCTACTTTTAAAACGTGCCCTACTTTTGTTTACAACCGCACCCTCACCTCCCTATTCCATTCCAGGAAAATAAAATTAAGTCGGAAAAATTAAAATTGTCTCTGTTTCAGGTCTGGATTGGATAGGATTTCAGGGAATTAGGGATCAGCTGCCGATAGTAGATAGGTTCGTAGAAAGTTTGGTTAAAAATTAAACATTGTGGACTTATACAAAAAGGTTTAATATACGTACGTATAGCACGCAACTCTGACAGAAACTGTACGAAAAAGGTGGACAAAAAATAGGAAACAGGTGGTGTATGCGGTACACCTGCCAGTGTGCAGACACTCCACAAGACAGATGTGCGGGATCGACATTTTATTGATCTCACAGTTACAGCGGCTAATAACGCTGAGGACGGGTCCGATTCTGAGTTTACATAATTTGGTTAACTAAATAAACTCAGCTAGCACTAATAACAACTTATTCATTGCTGAATTGACAATCGCAGGTAGAGTCAATGAAAAACGTATAAAACAGATTTATTCATTAAATATTTATGTTTGTTTTAATATTATAATTACATAACGTAATGCTAACAACGTGCAACGTTGGCTACCGAGAGCCCCTTCTGAGACCTTCTAGTTCGAGAACCAAACTCGCAAATTCCCTAAATTATTAAAATTTAGATATTCTGTTCTAATACATGGGCACGCTTTATTTAGTTAGCTAATCTCGTCAGACTAACGTCCACCCCAATATCATACAAAACACGTAGCCGTTGGGGATTTTCCTCTAACACCACCATCTGGCGTGACTACGCGTCTACGCGTTAATAAATTGATTACAAAAGCTCATTGTCTAATATAATTTGTTTTAGAAATTATTTCGTAATCATTAACACTGACTATTATTTAAATAAGAGCATAATAGTACCTACCAGTGAAGCTGGTCGCGAAAAGGTTAAAACATAAAGAGGTAAAGGTCTTTTGAAAATCAAGTTATCGCGTGTTCATATTCTAGATATTAACACGAGGCGCTTGGAGCTCGATGGGCCGATGCGAAATCATGGTAAAAGCGCATATGCTCTCGCGCACCTGTCGAGAGGCGCGCGCGCCGGCTGCAACACACACGTGTTCGACTTTGTAATACAGCATCAATCATTGCTTTTAAGACTCCAACAATATTTTTTTATTTTATTTTAGGGTTCTTTTACTTTTAAGAAGAATAGGTTTACTGTTACATATGTATTAGTTAACTGGCCAAATTTTAACCGGAAATGGTTAGACAAATCGTATCGTAATGCAGTCATAACATTTGTAAACGTTTCTAAATATTGAAATGGCCTGTAACTAGTCTGCTAACTGAACAGAATTTAAATTACACTTGTTTGCACCAAAGCGTAAAGCTTAAGCCTTTGACTGCCGTCCGGTCACATTACAATAGAAAAATCCACTGTGTGCCGGACACTTGGCGTTTAACGTGTTAATTATTATTTTGAAAAAAATTATTTCATTTATATAATATTTGTATACATAATGTATGTATTTCCTATCAATACAATATAATACCACATCCGGAACCACGAGTTCTCAATTCCGACTTATTTTGCCCGTTTTTTTAATTTATTTAATTATAGAAGGTGGGTTCCTTCAGCTGGGGTTTCGATTTTGTGCACCGCCAGATGCTTAAGTGTATTTATAGCGCGTGATCGAGATTAGTGTGCTTAAGTGTAGGCCATATTGGGCAACGTGGCACTTTTCGAAGCGCTAAATGACGGGCTTCAGCTGTTCTTTACATCTTTAATGATATTGAAGATGATGAAACAAGCTATGTGATGATAAATACCGTTCTCAACGCAGAGACAGAGACCCGTTGTTTGTAAGCTCGTATCTTTTTTGTTATTTATTAATTATTGAATTTAAATGTTTGTGGTATGGTCGTGATACTGAACTTCCCGGTGAATATGTATCGATACTCAGGTATTGGTACCGGCATCAGAGCAACTTTGTGAGGTGGTCGGGGTCGCTATCGGATGAGTACAGGCTGGAGTGCGGGGTGAGGCAGGGGGGGTTGACATCGCCCGGTCTTTTCAGCCTCTACATGGATCGTCTGGTCCGTGAGCTCAGCAGTGCCCATGTCGGATGCTCGATTGATGGTGTTTGTGTGAACAACATCAGTTATGCGGACGATATGGTGCTGCTGAGCCCATCGATCAGTGCCCTCCGTAGACTGATTCATGTCTGTGAGTGTTATGCGGGGGCCCACGGGCTCAGATATAATGTCAGCAAGAGTGAACTGATGGTTTTCAAAGCGGGGTCAAAGAGCTACAACAATATCCCGCCGGTCACCCTAAATGGTAGCAATTTGACCAGGGTGACGAAGTTCAAGTATCTGGGTCATTGGGTCACCGAGGCACTCATGGACGACCTGGACATAGAGAGGGAGCGCAGGGCATTGTCAGTTAGAGCCAATATGCTGGCACGTAGGTTTGCACGATGTACGGTACAAGTTAAAGTTACTTTGTTTAGGGCGTATTGCCAGTCCATGTACACGTGCAGCCTATGGATCAAGCATACGCAAAAAGCTTACAATGCCTTGCGCGTCCAGTATAATAATGCTTTCCGAGCGCTGTTGAGACTGCCACGCTTTTGCAGCGCGTCAGGAATGTTTGCCGATGCTCAGGTGGATGGTTTTGCCGCTATAATACGCAGGAGGGTGGCGTCACTGATGCGTCGGATGCGAGGCAGTTCCAACAGCTACTTACAGCTGGTCGCAGGTAGAGTTGGGCTGGATACTCCTATACTCAAGTATTGGACAAGAGTTCATGTAAGATTTTCTAGTCCAACACTACACTAATAAAATTATGATGTTATTTTAATTGAATTTGTTTAAGGAACTGAATGTTTGTAATTTAATTTAATTTTAGTTTATTTATTTGATTTGACATAATATGTATTGGTTATGATTTTATGGACTAACGGTCTGAAATAAAGATATTTAATTTAATTTAATTTAATTTAATTTAATTTATTATTGTATCATATCTCTATTTATTTATATTGCTGTATATTATAGTTCAATGGTACAATTTGCAGAACTGACGTATTTTTTACTAAAAGTCGTCAGATATATTCTGACTACTTTTGGAGTGCAAAACAATCCGTTTTAGGTTTTACTAGCTGCTACAATAATATACATTCGCATAGAATACAAAACCTCCTTTGTTAAAGTCGGTTAAAAACTTGGACCCACTTTGTACTTGCCCTCCGAAGCACGAAGACGTTTAGTTCAAATGGCGTTAAACGGTCACCCATCTATTTAATGACCTTACCTAACGTTGCTTAACCTGATAGATTTCCAAACATTGTTAACAACTGTCTATGAGTGTTTCCTGACAAATAATTATTATAATTATAATGAAAAATTGTTAAAATCGGAGCAAGCGTATAACCAACTACACATTTTGGCTTTACTCCCCTCTCCCAAGGGAACCGTGCCGAATGTCGGGATAAAAAGTATCCTATGTCCTACCTCGGAGTATTAACTCAAATCATGCCAGGTTTCGTGTCAATCCATCCAGTAGTTTCGGCGTGATGCTCAGCCGAGATACAGACAGACAGACAGACAGACAGACAAAAATAAAAAAAATACATTTTTGGCTTTAGTATCGGTTATAGAATGCCCTCCAAACATCATTTACAAAATATCTTCAATGTACAGAATGGGACCTGTTACAGTTTTATTATAAGTATAGATTTGATTGTTAGTTATTGTTACAATTGTAATTGCACATTTCTAGTATTTTTTGACTATTATGATGGTTACAACAAACGTTAACGTTTTTTTATATGTGTACGGGTGATTTATTTAATTATAATTAAATTATTTACTAACAAATTATTTTTTCACGCAAATTTCAAAATGCGCCTGGATTCCCTTAACGAAATCCTAAATCCAATCAGTTTTAGGACTTTTGATATTAAGCCCAGTACATCGATTTTATAGTTGTTGGCAATACTGCTGTTCAGCCGTCTGTCGTGGACAAGGAATTTGCATAATCTTGCGCTCTCTATGTGTCTTGTTGTGCTTGGGTTGTTGTGTAGGTATTTTTTCATGTTTATTTATTACTTGTATATTAAGAGTCAGGTAAAGGTAAGCGTGGTGAGTGCATACCGCTGTGAGGACAGTGAGTTCTCCGAGCCACTCGTTGAGGAGGGCCTCGGGGTCGTCGGCGGCGGCTCCCGCGCCTCCGTCCTCTACCAGCGCCATCTGTAATTTAAATACACATACCTTTTTAGAATACAAAGTTTTTAAGTACGTATAATGTACATGTGGCGTTCTAAGGGGAGGCCTATGTTCAGCAGTGGACGTCTTCCGGCTGATGATGAATGTACATGTACTATTTTTAACCAGTTTGATTTTTTGTCGTTCTTTGTATCATTTGCTTTTTTTATGATTTTAAATTTCTCGTTGAATTGTACCATTATAGGTACCTACTATGAGTTCAATATGAATATGTTACTTAGATAAACGTTAAAAAAGACAAAAATCATATTTTTTAAATTATGATTAATTTTAACGGTACCTAAATTAAATTTTTAATCAATTTAAAACAATCATTTATAAATACGAATATTATACTTTTATTATTTCTTAAAAATGATGGAATTGATAATGCTTAGTACGTTATAATCAAGTTACCTTTATGTAGTTAATTATTATTATAACTAAAACCTACTTATGAATATTGAAATTTAAAAATATATATTTCTTCTATACAACAAAGTACATTCACTATTACCAGCGGCAGTAATACAATAGGTAAACTGCAGTTCTTTTTTTACAAAAAAGGCAACGTGACCTTACAAAAGTAACACGAAGTGTAACTTAACAAAGCGCAAGTATAACAAAAGAAATTAGAATGTGGACACGTGCCTTTATTTGGTAGAGCCATACGAATATACCACACTAACACAATAAATAAATAAATAAATAAAATTCATTTATTTCAGGTAACTATTGACCCATATAAATTAAAATTAACAAACACATAAATTAAACGAAACAATACAAACACAAAATTTCACACACACAAAATCACATACACAGAATCACAATAGTAACCTACGTCCCGCACCGAATGTTACCACATGGCGGTCACAGCAGTGCCGGACGTAGGGACAATCTAACCTAGTGGCGATCATCTTTAGGACGGTGTTGGCGCTCGCCCTCACTCTGCGCACCAAAGACGCGCAGCGTTTGCGCATGGTCGCGTGGAAGCAGTCCGTGTGCGCCCACGCGAACATACCCGACGCGCTGCAGTGGCGGGGCAGGCCCAACATCGCCCTAAATGCGTTGTTAAATTGGACACGAAGAGCGCTGTAACATCTCTGCGAGTAGTTAGCCCACAGACTACACGTGTACAGGGAGGTGCAGTACGATCGGAAAAGCGTTATTTTTACCTCACCTGAACATCGCGCAAACCTACGAGCCAACATGTTCGCTCTCTTTGACAGCGCCCTCCGCTCCCGTTCAATGTCGGCATGATCTCTGAGGTCGTCCGTGACTATATGCCCTAGGTATTTAAATTGTTTTACCCTCTCTAGAGGAATATTATTCAGACGCACAGCTGGTATGTGCTCCGGGCACCTAGCACGGCCGGCCTCAAAGACCATAAATTGACTTTTGTTAGCATTATACAAAAGCCCATGCCTATCCGCGTATTTCTCACAAATGGCTATCAACCTTCTGAGGCCACAGACCGACCCGCTCAGCAGAACCATGTCGTCCGCATAACTTAAATTATTGACACATACGTCATCAATGCGGCATCCGACATGCTGACTACTGAGCGCGACGATCAGCGCATCCACGTACAGGCTGAATAGTATAGGTGAGGTCAATCCGCCTTGTCTCACACCGCATTCCAGTCGATACGGCTCCGACATTGCCCCCGCCCATCTGACACTATTGACCTGGTGTGTATACCAGTACTTGAAGATACTCACAAGTTCTCGTGGTAGTTTGATACTTTCAAGCTTCTCCCACATAATATCATACACAACCAAATCGAAAGCCCTGGACAAATCGAGAAAACACGCGTATACGGGAGTTTTGCGGTCATTATAGTATCTAATGGTATGCTTATAGCACTTTCTGTAGATAGTTGAGGCCGAAACCCGAACTGATTATCGTGCAATTTAAGGCTATTTATTACTTTACAATATTTTTTAAATCTCTAATATATAAAATTCTCGTGTCACAGTTTTCGTTGCCATACTCCTCCGAAACGGCTTGACCGATTTTAATGAAATTTTTTGTGCTTATCCGGTATCTATGAGAATCGGCCAACATCTATTTTTCATCCCCCTAAATGTTAGGGGTAGTCCACCCCTAAATTTTTTATTTTATTTTATGGCAAAACAACGTTTGCCGGGTCAGCTAGTTTTCATATATAATTATGAAGGTTTTAATACATTATCATAGAATTATGAAAGTCGGTAAAAGTAGAATGGCATATCTTTTATTGTTATTGGCTTATGATATACTACATTATATACACCGTATGGGCCCTTTGTAATTTTCTATGTTGGCTGGACTCTATACGGCTAACGATAGAAATGGTTATTCTAAAGCAATTTGATTATGCTACTTTATTAAATTATTATTTTCATAGTAACCGAAGCCAAATTTGTTCCAAGGCAAAATTACGTTGTAAATAAAAACTAATAAAATTTTCCGGTCCGGTGCTATTGTGCCGCAAATGAAGGGACTCCTTAAATACCGTTAGGAGAGAGTTTAATTAAAAGTAACAATTATAACGTTTTACTATTCGGTTTCCTTGTCACGAGTCGTCTTGGCAACGAGCATTCCTTTCTAAAACTGTGAAGTATTTAACACAGGCCGACAGAGAGCCATTTGTTAGTTAATTGTTAACAGATGCCATAATTCGTATTGTAACAGCTATCCATTATCCGTTTTGGTTGGAACTCTACCTGTCCCGTAGTGTCAACATTGTGCACGTAGTGCGGCGTTGTTCGTCGATTAGACTTTACAGTAACATTATTATCATATTTTGCTAAGCTGACAACTGTATTTTTTTTCTATCTTAGACAATAAAGATTGTCTACTAGGTGTTGTTAAACAACAAAAAACACATGGTATAGCTTTGGGAGATTACGTAATTTCTGACGAACATAGTTGATTCAAACTACGGGCTTTTGCTATGGTGTTTAAAACAAAAGGGCAAGCTAAATACGTAACGTACGTACGTATAGTTACGAAATATCGCTTTTACGATGTATAGACAAATTATCTATGTATAATTATACATACTTGTAGCGACTACATAACGCGTGGGATGTAGCCGCGTAGTAAACATGACGTAATATGTGGTTTAGTGATGTAGGGAGTACAGTGGCGGTCCGAGAGGGGGGGTCGTAGGGGTCATGACCCCCCCCAGAATCCCAAAATCTTACACGTCATATCGACAAATTTAACTTCCTTCTTTGAAACGCCGAAACAATTAAATCAAAATATAGGTTGTCAAAATAATTTTGAAAAACAAGGATGAGCGCAACCATGTTAGAAGAGTAGCTGAAAGGTTTAGCTCCTCTAAATATTTTTCTGGCAACCTCTTTGTTCTCTTTGTCTTTTTGTTGGTAAGAATAGCACCCTCCGTCCTCCGTTTCTTCCCGTTGGGTGTCCGCAAGAGGCGACTAAGGGAAAACAAGAAGACGGGCAGTAGCGTCTATCTGTTTGTTGAGGTACAGGTCAACTTGTACTGAGGGATTATGGCTACCTCTCCTTTATATGGGGGAGGCCTTTATTAAGCAGTAAAGGCTTTTCGGCTGCTGTTGTTGTTGTTGATGAACCTCTTTGTCGAAATTGGATTAACTTAACTGGATAGTCTGTCCTAGGTAAACAAAGTGGTTAACAAATTCAAGTGTGTCGTTCCCAACGACTATCGGATCTATCGGAACGGGTGCTACATGGACATTAATTAGCCATGATCTTCGTCTTGTCCTTGTTCATTTTAAGACCAACCTGTTGGAAAACGCTCCTGAGGTCATATCGTATTGAGTCCTCTCCTCCAGCGACCCCACCATAATGAGTACATTATCGAAGGTGAGTGAATGAATGTACTACAGTATTATACACCTTAACAAGGGCTACAAAAAAGTCTGCAATGGTATATGTTTATCTCTTAGGCATTACCCACAATAAACATTTTTTTATCTTTTACTTTTTATGAGAAATAATTAACTTGTCGCCTCCGGGTCATTAGTATGGGTCGTCAATTGACTACAAAATACAAAGTATCGTGTTGATTCTTAAATGTAGGGTAGATGTCATTTCACAAATTGTAATGGAGAGGGAAACTAACTAACGTTGGGCTTTATAAGAAGTGTTCCGAGCGCGGAGAAGTCAGTCTGTCTGGGAAGGTCTGTCTGAGGTAGTCTGCTTGAGGCAGTCTGTCAGAGTCGTTATGCCGTGACAGTGAGTCGGTCTATTGTGATATTTCTGGATGATTGTGACTAGTTCTTGATGTAGCTTGAAGGTCGGAGTAGGAAGCTGGTCGGTCAGGGTTGGCTGTGAGGGGATATGGTGGAGGCCAATCGTTAGGTAGGTAGGGCTTCGATGCCCTACCCTAATCATGATCTGGTGGTATCCTTGGTGACGCAAGGGTAATTCAAGTAAGGTTTTGTAAGAGTTGCTTCTGGGCATTAGCGAGTGTGTTGTGTGTGTGCGTATCAGAGAGATGAGGGACTAGGCGAGGTTACCGCTGCCGTTCAGTTTGTTCTTGTTCCTTATGTACCTTAGCCATGTTTCTACAAACTATTAATTCATTTTTGTTAGCATGAATTTGTCCCTTCTTCAATATAACGTAAACTTCACTAATATTTACACCAATGTTACATTGAATTGAATTGAACGTTGTTCATACCGCTAGGTTAAGGTTAAGCAACATAAGGCAAGGTCATTACATAGATGGGTGACGGCAGCAACTCCGAGGAGGACGGTGACAGGGTTGCGAGCCCCATCCCCGTGACGATGGTGCCAGGTTTAAGGGGGCTATAATGCGCACTGAGGGGTATTTGGTGCAGATTCCACTGGAGGGCCCAGGTCCCCACTGTCATGTGGCGATGCGACAGCTGTAGGGGTTTAAGTGAGTTAGAATCACAGATACCATGACGAGGATATATAGAACGAGAGGAAGGTGCCAGAGAGAGAGGGGGGGGGGTTTGAGGAGGGGGTGATGGGGTGAGGGATAGGGGGATTAAGATGTAGCAAGTGCGGAGTGAGGGGGAGCAAGTTGGGAGAAGAGACAGGGGGAGGGGGTTCAGAGAGGGAACAACGGGGAGTGGAAGGGGGGAGTGTGACGGGGACCGAAGCGGGAGGGGGAAAGAGAGAGGAGAGAGAGAGCATAGAATTAGATTTTTCTTATAAGAGAGAGATGGAGAGAGAAATAAATCAAGGGAGGAGGCAGAAAAGTGGAGCAAATAGTACTAAAAGCGCGGGCGGAGCTGCGCGGGTCAGCTAGTATATGTATATAGAACATGTCAGCCACCGCTATGGGAATTTCGGCCCTGGTCGAGTATCACACCTCGCTCAGTTAGAGGATCCTCGCCTAAACTACTATCCTCCTCGTTACTAGTGACGTGACGTAATATTAAAAACTACTCTACCTGCTTATGCTGTTTTAAAATTAAGGCCACAATCTAAGAACCATTGAAGATACATAGAGCACAATGGGCGTGAAATTAGAGCAGACCCACTGGGTAGGGATCAACATACATTAGGTTGTTGACAAATAATGCCATTTTTGTAAGAAATTGTGGTTCTGTGGTAATTAAGCTAGCCAATGCTCCATGAGGAGTCGCTGAAATGGTAGCTAAGGCCACCGTTCGTCCCTGTTCTTACCCGCACTATGATACTGTACCTAGGATTCTGAGTGGTTGATACACTAGTCTAGTACGCTTCCATTAGCACATCACCGCTTCTTATAGGTTGGGGCCCACTCAAGTACAACATATTAAAACAAAGAATATAAACTATAGAAAAAATTGTTAGCACTACGAGTTTCTAAGTTAGGTACAGTCAACATAGATCTGATACTAGCAGAAATTCTTCTGCTAGTTCTTCTTGAAGCATCGAAAACTAAGCAAGAACTCCTGCGAAGCAAACGAAGGGTGTTGTTGACCAATACTTTTCACGTTTCAGTGAAGTTCCTTTGTATATTAAGTATAATAAAAGAACTGCTTATGGCCGGGCACAAAAGTTGGACTGATCAATATTTTACGTAATAAAATAGATAACCGCATAAGAAAATATTTTCGTAACTTGAGCACAATAGAATAGAGCCATGGATATCGATTATGAGTCGCTTGCGAATTTAGTAATAGATACGTAAACGACGGTATTTTTATATTCGATTCGATTATGTTGTAAGGTACCTTTCAGTCTGATGCGAAGGTATTTTTAAATAAAGACGTTTCCTGGTCTGGTTGTAACTTGTTAATATATGTACTTATATAAAATTATTCTCAATTAGTGCTCGTGATGCAAAGCGGCGCAAGTACGCAGATTTAGGATCCAGCTATATATTTGCTCCCATTGCGGTGGAGACCCCCTTGGTCTCCTAGTCTCATTAGACGCACGGTTTGGTGAAATGAGTTTCATCCAAACTTATCGAAGTCTCAGCGGACCGTTGGGCTGGAGCTTTTTCTGCCAACGTATAAGCTTGGCTATACAAAGAGGTAACGCCGCCAGTCTTATATGTACCCTTCCCTTCCAGTGCGGTGACAACTTAGAGGAAGTTTTTTACTTAGTTTAGATATATTTGTAAATAAACTGTAATAATTCTCAACTGTTTAGTAAGAAGTCTCTGAAAGTACAATTGCTTTTAGAGCAAAATAATTAAGAACTATAAAATTACTTCAAATAATACCAAAGCCGTTTACATTAGTGTTTAGCACAACACCGTATGTAGACGCCAGCGACCACTGATGGACACCGACAATATTATTTTCTATACATATACTTTAGATTTTTTTTCTTAAATCTAATTAATATTGTTTTTGAAAAATATTTTATTAGTATCGGCAATATAATTACCATGCCGATATTAAAAAGCTACATATCTCTAACTTTCCCGACATGCAGTTTAGGCAGTATGGCATTCAACCATCCATTAAATCAAGATTGCATCCCAATAAACAGCTCTATATGTATTCTATCTACAATAATTAATGGACACGCGATATAGGTTCCGGGCAAGACAATAATTCCTCTTTTCGCTTTTGTAATTAACATTTATAATTAGGTGTTCAAAGGTAATAATATTGATACGTCGCTGTCTTAGCGTTGCAATTATTTATTTAATAATAAGTCACTCGTCAAACAATCGTCTAGTGAGAGAAGGTATACTTACTAACTAAAAGTTGTTTGAATAAAGAGCAAGGTCTTTCGTTCTTAGAATAATGATATGATACTTATGTATAAGCACCAACCGTTGAGCGTAAAATAAAAATATCAAAATATATTTACAGTTAACTTATCATTATCAGGAAGATAAAACCCTAACAACGTTTATAATATTAAGAATTGCATGGTAGAGGCAGGAAATCTAAGTGCGATTTACCCATGATTAACCAGAGTAAGTATAATAATTATAGTGTCCTCGGTGGTGCAGCGGGAAACCGATTGCTTGGCAAACCGGAGGTCGCGGGATCATATCCCGTGGGGAGCAACAACTTTGTGTAGCTGTTCCTTACCAGTTAGGACAATGCAGGCCGATCACCTCATTGTCTGGAAAATAAAATGGTCCATGCGTCGGATGGGCACGTAAAGAGTCGGTCCTGCGCCTGCGTCTGACCTCTCCCCGGTCGTGTCGGTCTTCCGTCCTATCGGTTTGTGAGAGTACAGGAAGAGAGAGTACACTTGTGTGTCTAGACAAGCACTTGCGCACTATCTCCCGCGCAGATGGCTGATCATATGGACGATTGGCCACTGTGTTCATATCAGCCAGCAGGACATTATTATGGTGTCATCTATACTTATAATAAAACTGTAACAGGTCCAATTCTGTACATTGAAGATATTTTGTAAATTATATTTGGAGGGCATTCTATAACCGATACTGAGGCCGAAAATGTATTTTTTTTAATTTTTGTCTGTCTGTCTGTCTGTCTGTCTGTCTGTCTGTCTGTCTGTATCACGGCTGAGCATCACGCCGAAACTACTGAATGGATTCAAATGAAACTTGGCATGATTTGAGATCTTACTACGAGGTAGGACATAGGATACTTTTTATCCCGTAATCTACCACGGTTCTTTCGGGAGATGGGATTAAAGTCAAAATGGGTACTTGGTTATACGCTTGGTCAGATTTTATCAATTTTTCTTTATAATATAATAAATATTAGTAAGGGAACACTCATAGAGAGTCGTTAGCAAGGTTTTGTAATCGATCGGGTTAAGCAACGTTAGGTAAGGTCATTAAATAGATGGGTGACCGTTTAACGCCATTTGAACTAAACGGGTCCGTGCTTCGGAGAGCAAGTAAAAAGTAGGTCCCAGTTTTTAACCGACTATATAAAAAAGGAGGTTATGTATTCGATGCGAATGACTGTTATTAAAAGTTTAGTTAACGTAAAAATTGCGCAGGCGGAGCTGCGTGGGTCAGCTAGTCTTTAATAAAATACACTTCATTTATTGAACATAGCCGTAACTGATTATTACACCACGGCGCCTATAATGTAAGGTAATAATGGTAGTGTGTATTTACGGGCTAAATAAGTCAAGAAGAATATGTAAAACTTTACAACTGCATTTGGCCTTCGCGTTATACAAATGCACGAAACGGTTTGCAGTTTTAAATTACTTTAAATAAATAAGGAACGGTAAAGCTTTCTCCGTAAATATATACTCCTATTTATAGTTAGGGGAAAGTGTAGTACGGAGTTGTTGATATAAATTAAGCGCGTCAATTTGACGTGACCGGCCATCAATAAACAGATGCGGGCCCCTGCTTTCTGGACGCACCCACCACATTTGTGTCTGCGCTGTGCCCATTGCGTGTTCTGTTCATATTTAACCAGCCCAATGCTTTACTGCTGGAGTTACGTACTAAATGGGGTTAATAAAGTATAGATATAAGAGATAAGTAAGTGAGATAAGTACAGATATTTCATTATTGAAACAAATTCCGTAAGCATAAGCAACGATTATCCGAAAGACATCATCTATTTAAGATTAGCCTAGCCTAAAACTGAATCATTTTTATCATCATTTCCATCAATATATCGATATATTTTATACAAATATAGCAACGTAATTTACGACAACGATTTGTATTTTTCTCGTTCCATTGTTAGTTATTGGGACAGGCTTGCACGTCTCTATCAAAAAAGCTCTAATATAATCCACAGATGCTATGCGGCGATTTTTTTTTATTTATTGAATGGTTTTTTACATCTTATTTAGTAAACAAAAGTCGAAAATTGCAAAAAAATACGTTATATTTACCCGACTACGGAACGGAGAGAGGGTTATGATTTTAACAAGAATGTATGTATGTATGTAAGTTCATTTGTTCCCGCATAACTTCTAATCTACTTAACATAATTGGATAAGTGTGTCGTTAGAAGCGTCTTAATTGTCCGCTGGTTATAGGCTATATAATATCACATTATTAGACTGCGATTTTATCCGTTTATATCCGTAGTCGGGATTTAGTTTTTAAAACTTATTTCTTGTTTTGATGTGTATTTGCTGTGTTTGTGTAGTAAACGAAAGCAAAACCACGATGAGCACTACCAAAAGTAGTATATTATTTGATATAGAATTTTAGTTTGATAGTCCGTCACATGAACGGCTTCTTTCGGATGTCTTGTACTTATTATCTAGAAATTTAATTGCGAGACTAGTTATATTTTAAGTGGAGAGATCACTTAGTATACACGTGTTTAGGTAGAGTAGATGTATTCTGGCTTTCCTTAATAAACAGACCAGTTAATTATCTCAATATTATGGCAATGAAGCACTGCCCAAACGGAGCCAATGATGTACTGACGGCAGTGGCGTGCAGTCCATACAGACAAAAAGACTTTGCCTACCCTAGGACTTCTCTGAATGATCAAAATATAGTACACAATCAAAGAAATTTGCCTTTTTGCCTACCTGACGTATACCCTGTTTTTCTTTACAATATCTAAATCGGAACAATACAATTTATGAACACAGGAGTTATACTAACTGAACATATTGAAAGCTACCAATTGTCTTTGGCTGGCACTTTTGTATTCATACATTCAAGGATCCGATTTTGATCTTCAAAAGAATAACAGGGTATACACGTGTTATAGATAACCTTAAGCAATATAAACCCTTGGCTAGTAAATGCTTAGAAAACAATTTGACATTGTATTAGGAAGTTTGGTCGCTTTCAGCGTTTATTTTTGTCTGTATAAACCAAAAAAAACATTCAAAACTTAAATTGAGTAATCAAAACTATTAGAATTACGCTATTCCAATTTTACAACATTCTGATATAACTAATCCTAGTGATTTGTCACAAATACTAGAAATCAACTAGTTGAAACTTCCCCCATTGTTTCACAATCAACAATAGCCGCGAGCCTATTTTAGCATTAGCTAATTCGGTAAACGCATAACCGCTATGCCAATAAAAAAGCCATTAAATACCTTCTAACATTCAAATAGTGCACTGGTTGATGCCGGTTAGCAGTTCCATACTCGGAGCGGAACACTATCCAATTGCTTCGAAGACGCACTTCAACGACGAGTGTATCACAAAATCATATTCGTTTATACGCAGCCCGTGGAGTAATTTGTCTCGTTCACATGATCGCAAGCACATATCAACAGTTCAAAGTGCAAACAATACATAGTATAATATATAATAATATACATACATGTGTAAAGTCTGATCACTATTAAATGAATGAATAGTCTATGAGGTCGCGTGTGTGACGCCATCCATGATAAATATACTAAAAACAGCAATTACGTCATAGTATATTATAAGTATAACCGAGTGGAAAAGTAAGAAATTCCTGAGAGAAATAAGCTGTGGTATATTTCGCTTATCGACTGTCGTGGGTGAATAGCTATAATCCCGCGGTGGTTTAAATAAATGGAAAAATTCATAAAAAAAGTTGAAAAAAAAAGTGGAAAGAGCTGCGCTGGTCAGCTAGTAATAATATAAATAAACTGTCGGTTGTTTTGATTACAAAAAGTTTTGAAAACGAACAATGTGAAACGAAGGCCACCCTAAGAATAGCCCTAGTCTTTGGTGTAGTGTTAAGGGCTTGGTCACATAGAACTCTATCAGAAATTCAGAACGTGTCATTGCATAACAACATTTCATTTTTTACGGGGGCATGCCACGCAGCGTTCATTTTACATAGTCACATGTATCTAGCACCGTAAGTTGGTTCAAAATGAGAAGCATAATAAACGGTTTATAGAAATATTTAAAAGAAGAGAGAGAAGAAGAAGAAGAAATACATTTATTTAAACGACGTACATACAGAAATAAAGAAACTGTACCTAAAAATAACAACTATAAACTAAAAAAAAAAATAGAAGCAATGACAGTAATAATAAGGTGTAAATAGTACGTCGCGTTTTCGCCCATTAGAGGTTGACCACTCAGCGTTATGCTGCGCTGGAAAAAAGTCCCCGGCGCAGCGCTGGTTTCTAGGGCCAATCTCCGTGATATTCCAACGCCGATTTAATCCTAACCATAAGAATAAATAAATAACGCCTTACTTTACTATACAATAAGACAATTATATAGATTAACAAAAATTATTGAAATCGGTCAAGCCGTTTCTGAGATTTAGCCGAGAGATTTCTGAGACTGACGGACAGCCATTCATTTTATATAATATATAGATAAAACTATCAGCCGATACCCGCTATAAAAAGTCGCGATGCATCCGTCGTATCAGTTTCAGACCACCACGCTTTGAAACTCCCGTCACCTACAATAATGCTACCCCTATAAGCCTACATAACTGAATAAGCGTTTATGTATAAATATGAAGAACATAGAATCAAATAAATATCTAGATAGATACATTATTATTTTAAAACATATATATCTATAACATATTATTGCAATCCGTATTGTATTGTATTTTCTACTTATAATTATTAATAAATTTTATTCTGAATCTACCGACTACCGACCGATATTATACACCTCAAGATAGCAATTAGGTAACTATTAAAATAATTTGGTGATTTTTTTATTTAAAATGTTCATATTTTTATAATTAATTTCTGGTTTCGTTGTCTATTAAGGATTCTGATATATTATATCTATATAAATTTATGGAATAATACTCTAGTCTAGCTAGACTCTTCCTGAATTGCAACATAAATAAGTTCAAGAATTCACAATCTGAATCTTCAAGAACTTGGAAAACAATGTAGGTTACATTATATAATGTAACCTACATTGTTTTCCAAGTTATACTCGCTAGTCCGGCTGACACTTAAAAGTTTTTTTAAATAAATAATCATGGTGTACGAAATTTCCACCCACGATCTCACCTTGTTTACGACTTGGAAGATGACTGTTCTTCCGCCGAATAGCTAGTTCACGGCGTGAATCATATCACAATGTATCACAATCATTGTTTGTAGAACCGGATTAAGTAGTTCATCATCGTATAAACAAAATCTATTACGAAACCTCGAGTTTGTTGCTAAATAGAGGAAAAAGTGAGGAAATTATTACACAAAGGTAAGTTGTGGAATGTCCTAACATTATTGTGTTTATAAATAAAACAGTGGTGGCATTGTTTTCAAACATTATTATATAATTTAAAAAAAGTACGAGTAAGTAGATCCGAGAAGTGAGAGCGGTTATGTTACTATCAGTCGTAATAGAGAATCCATTTCATTAGCTACTATTATTGTTATAGGTAGGTACTACATTGCGAATTACATTTCAAGTGTTTATGGAAATAAACTATAAGCTTACTTACTTACATAACATACCTAAATAACTAAACAGAAATTAATATTGGTAGTTTAATTAATCTACCTGGGTAGAGGTGTTAAATTACTGTTAAATACTGTTATATAAATAGCATGACTTATGAATATAAAAATAAAAAGCTGTCCGTAAGTCTCGCTAAATCTCAAAAACAGATATACCTATTTGAATAATTGTGTTTATTGTGTTCGATTATAGCGAACAAAACAACCCGCGGTGGTGGAAAATCCATAAAAACAGTTGAAAAAAAGTGATCGGTGCTGCGCGGCTCATCTATAAATAAACTGTCGTGTGTTTTGATTACAAAAAGATTTAAAAAATGAACAATACGAACGTAGGTTAGATCAAAAAAATAGCCCTAGACTTTAGTGAAGTGTTAAGGGGCTTATTCACATAGAACTCTATCAGAAATTCAGAACGCGTCATTGCATATACATTTTTTTACGGTGGCATGCCAAGCAGCGTTCATTAAAGTCACATGTATAATAATAAAGAAATAATGTTATAATAAAATGCATCCTGTGTGAGCATAAACAACACCGTCCTGCCATTTACGAATTTGAAAGATAATATCAGCATTTTGTACACATTCTTATTCTACTACTTAGTGACGAGAAAAGTAGCACTTTCATCCGATTCTGAGCGACGTATTTACCTATTGCACTTCCACTCGTACCCTGAGAGCCCTGCTGTCCTGCCTGAGACTTCGGACTTATTAATTATCTTATGTTTTCGTGCATATTAATTTAGTTAGGTCATAGGCGATCCGAAAGTGGCGGTAAAATGTGAGCTAATTAACACAAGTTGAATCAGTAGCACACCACCCACGGAATCATTGACAGTGTCACATCGTTTTAATTTTATTAAATAATCACATTAAAACAATCGAAAATAATATTATGTAAATTAACCAAATACACAAACAAATTTTCTGGAAATCAATAAATCACATTAAATTTCATTCGTTAGTATAAATTATTTCTGTGTCATTATTAATCGCCGATTGCTTAGTAGGTAACGTATCTTTTACATGTACATATGATATTACGGTTATGTCAGACTGTGTGTCAGAATGTGTATCTTGCTTTTGCTACACGTATTTTTTGTTTTTTTGTAGTACATAATTAATAAGCTTTTCATAATAATTAATAGGTAATTAGGTGAAAGGAGAGTCTCTTGTGACTAAGCAACAAATTATTATTGGTAAAATAAACATGGTAAAAATAATATTATTCTTGAAACATATCTTCAGTGTAATAACGGGCGGGCCCATTGGTCTAGTGGTCAGACACCCTGCCTGCTAACCGATGGGTCGTGGGTTCGATTCCTGCCAAGTGTCTGGGTGTTGTTTATCTATTTAAGTATGTATTTAAAAAAAAGTATATAAGTATTAGTATCAGTTGTCTGGTTTCCATAGTACAGCCTCTGCCTAGTTTGGGATCGGATCACCGTGTGTGGATTGTTCCAAGATATATATAAAAGAAGAGCGTCCTCACAAATACTATTTCTAAATTGTTTTGTATCATATCAACAAAAATTATTATCCTAAAATGAAATAAGGAATAGCGTATGTGGGTTTCCGCCACAGTGCGGATGATTTTTTTCCATAAAATGTGTTTGGGTCATAAAACTGCGATATGGTTGCGCTCGTAAAGTGCACCGAATGTATACGAACATTAAAAGGGACGCATGTTTGCGATCGTCATCACTGTGTTGTGTGCCTCAACAACCTCTGGAATAGCTTCTTGGAATCAGTTTATAAACTATTCGTACCCAAATTGTACGGTCTATGGGAATAAATTCATTGACTTAGTAATTACTTTGTTTTTAGGTCAATTTTATACAAAGACCGTAATATAAATATTAAAATTAATTCGACTGGCCAGTTGGGGTAGTATTTAGATATCCTGATCTCTACCCAAAATGTTGTAAAGTGTCTGTTTCCAAAATATAACATTACGTCTGTTTACCATAATGTGTCTGGGTTATTAATTATAATCAGTCAAGAAGCTTCTACATAATATATATGTCTTGTATGAATAAGAAAAGTAAATAATGTGTGTGTTAATTTAATTTTTTGTGTTTCAGTTGTTTGGTTACCATAGTACTTCTTTATTTTCCTCTCCATCCAAAGGTTGCCTGGAAGAGATCGCTTTTAGCGATAAGGCCGCCCATTGTTGCATGTTTTATTAATTTGTGTCTTATTCTTTTTGTATCTGTTTGTTTGACTCCTTTTTAACGTTAAAAACATATTTGTAATTTGTTTATAAAGCAATAACTCATGATTATTTTAATCACAGACACAATGAAACATGTTAGCTAGTTAAATGTAATATTTCATTATATTACTATCACAAATAGGTACATACATTGAATTTCTGTGGTTTGTTTGATATGGTAGCATATTTCTAACAACATACCTATAAGAGAAGTATTTATAGCATATTAATAAAATAACCTACATTATAATGTATGTACGCTGCTCGTACAATGTGTGGATTATCCCCCGACATTATTATATTATGTCATATAAAAATCGCCTTAATAACGAAAGTGTAGGTAAGTATATTAAAATAAAACATAATATAATGTAGAGCAAGGTTCTTCAAGTAGCAACCAACTTATTAACTCTGGGAAGCCTACCCAGAGTTAATGGGTCGGTGCATTATGTTACATTTTAATAATACCTACTACTTCGTTGTTAAGGCGATTTTTCATATGCCATAATATAATAATGTCCGGGGATAATCCACACATTATACGAGCAGGGCCGATCTTTTCGAGACTCTTCCTGAGTCCTGCTATTAAACTTTGCGTCGGCATTGTCCAAGCGTCGAGCCTTGAGTGTCCTGACTGACATTCATCAAACATGGATGCCCGGACAACATTAAACACACAACGTAAAGAAATATGACTATGATAACTTGACTGTACCATGTTACAAAAGGATAGAAAGTATTCACGATTTGTTGCGTCACAAGCTGAGCAACAAACATCGAGACATGTTGCTAAGACGCCGCAAGACAGCCCTTTTTAGTATTACACTTTTGTACACTTAGATCTTACGAAAGATATCAAATACAAACGCATCGAACCTTTCGGCAACTTAGATCTCTTTGAACATGTTCCTTCGCAATAACGGACTGTAGGTACTTTCGTTGTAATATTAATAAGTTTATTCGGAGGCGAGACAATGGGAGTATGTTTGTGGATGGGTTTGCGGCGTTTACGGGACGACACGCGTGTCGGCGCATATTTTATGTTAAATAGCAACGCCTCGGCCCTTATTGTAGCCGACGAGACGACATGGTACACGCCCATTTGGACGTGGGACAGGGATTTTGCGGAAACCAAAATCCCCGGAGACGAGTTGTTCGAGACTTACATTACCGAAGATAGTCGGACTAGGCGTGTCTCTACGCGTGGTACTTCATTAGCAATGTTCAATTCTAGTGTCTGATGTGTATCGGAAGGTCGAATAATATGTTTACTTTGGTAGGTACGGTCACGATTAACGAGTGTTTGCATGATATTGTCAAACAAATAATTAGCATAATACCTAGGTACATGTCAGTCACGCTTCTGAGCTGGAAAAAAGTTTACTCTTACATATTTTGACTACCACACGTAGTTAAAATATGTAAGAGTAAACTTTTTGTGTCGTTACGTGTCTTGTTAGGTGTCAATGTTAGTAACACAGTCGTAGTGTGTTTTTTTTCGTTTAAGAAAATTAATATCCTGGAATTGTGAGAGTTGCTGAGATATGTTAACCGAATAACTGATATAAACACATACTATAATATTTTGTTCAACATACATCGCTTATATAGATAGTATAACTTCCCGGTACAACACAAACAGAAATTGCATGGACACAATTTTTTATCCTGGGAGGGAATCAAACCAACGATCTATTGGGTAGCAACCAGTTTATCTAGGCCACTACACCAACGAGGTCGTCAATAACTTAACGGGGCCGATAAGAGGTTATTTGGGTTACTGTAGTAACGTTCCTATAATATAATGCAGGGCGCGTTAACATGCGGGGCGGTCACATATCGTTCGCGACTTTGTCCATATTTTACTCAGTTCAACGTATGAATTACAAGGAATTTCATAACGTAGGGAGAGTGGGGCCTTAATTAAAACGAATTCCTCCGAGCACGAGTTGCGAGCGTAACGAGCCATTTATGACTATTAGCACCGAACTATGTGAGCACGCAAGCGGCCGCGAGTTTGACTAAATATCGGAAGTATCTAAAGTATGATCTTTTATTTTTAAATGTGTAAGAGTACTATTTTACGTAACCAAATAGTTTACGTAACAGCCTTTTTTAATCTCAACGAAATGATATCTTTAAAAGAATAATTTTGTGACCTATTTAATTAATGATAAAATTGCCGCAACACAGCATCAAATGAGAAGATCCAGCAAGAAACTCAGTGGGTTTGCCATTGTTTCCTCTATGACTCGACATGTATACAACGTGTTAACGAATAATCGTGAAATTAGTTTGTTCAGAATCGAGAGCAGAATTGATTACACTACTTTTTTTAATATTGGTTAATTTTGACTATATTTCTATTTTTTATTGAAGTGAAACTTCTTATGCGACTTCCAAAAATGTTATCACATAACGCGTCAAGCGTTAAATGAGTCACCTTAACGCGTTATCGCTTAACGCGATAAGTGATAGGTGTTAAACGATAGGCGATAGGCGTGGGCGAGTTGGCTTTAGTTAGTTTGAGTGTTGGTTTGAGTGTTGGTTTGAGTGTTGGTTTGAGTGTTGGTTTGAGTGTTGGTTGGAGTGTTGGTTTGAGTGTTGGTTTGAGTGTTGGTTTGAGTGTTGGTTTGAGAGTTGGTTTCAGAGTTGGTTTCAGAGTTGGTTTCAGAGTTGGTTTGAGTGTTGGTTTGAGAGTTGGTTTGAGAGTTGGTTTGAGAGATGGTTTGAGAGTTGGTTTGAGAGTTGGTTTGAGAGTTGGTTTGAGAGTTGGTTTGAGAGTTGGTGTGAGAGTTGGTTTGAGAGTTGGTTTGAGTTGGTTTGAGAGTTGGTTTGAGAGTTGGTTTGAGAGTTGGTTTGAGAGTTGGTTTGAGAGTTGGTTTGAGAGTTGGTTTGAGAGTTGGTGTGAGAGTTGGTTTGAGAGTTGGTTTGAGAGTTGGTTTGAGTTGGTTTGAGAGTTGGTTTGAGAGTTGGTTTGAGAGTTGGTTTGAGAGTTGGTTTGAGAGTTGGTTTGAGAGTTGGTTTGAGAGTTGGTTTGAGAGTTGGTGTGAGAGTTGGTTTGAGAGTTGGTTTGAGAGTTGGTTTGAGAGTTGGTTTGAGAGTTGGTTTGAGAGTTGGTTTGAGTTGGTTTGAGTTGGTTTGAGAGTTGGTTTGAGAGTTGGTTTGAGAGTTGGTTTGAGAGTTGGTTTGAGAGTTGGTTTGAGAGTTGGTTTGAGAGTTGAGTTGAGTTGAGTTGGTTAGTGTGTGTGTGTGTGTGTCTGTGTGTGTGTGTGTGAGTGAGTGAGTGAGTGAGGGGCCGACCGACCGACCGACCGATCGACTGAGCGACAATAAAGTTTCACTTCTTCCGCGCGGAGGGACTCCACGCACGCACATTTTTTTTTAACATGTCGAGTCTAAAATATAGATGGTCTACGCAATAGGGAGGTGGTAAAAGGCTATTATCTTTCAGCGAGCGAATATGACACGTACGAGTAAGTATAGAGTTATAAACAAACAGTTAGATATGATACAGTAAAAAGTTAGATAACATACATTATAATAAATTTTATGTACCGGATGAATTTTCTTCCAGCAAACCCTATAGAGAGAGATTAAATAATAAGTGAAGACAGCATCAGGTGTAAAAGACAGAAATCAAGGAAAAAAATACATATCCTAATGATCCTAATGTGATATAATTTTTAGGAACATAATTGAACCGTATATATAATAAGTTTTGCGATATTTCATTGTAGGTATTTAGGTACATTGTAAAAAAGGTGAGGTACGCACGTGAAGCAAGTCTGAATAGGAAATATTCATATGAACTATTGGGCATTATTATATGTCAATGCTATGCACAATCATGAATATATATTTACGTACTGTATAATATAAACTTGTGCGTACACCAGGGTATGTGTATTACTTATTGATAGCAGCTGTCATCGACGATATTGGCTTCTGCCAGGGCGGGTGATGAGATTCCCTGTTACTATTATACCTATTCTACCTAACGATTAGGACATATTAGGTAATATATCGGAAATTAAATCGACTATACATTGCTATGCTAGTTAGTCAACAAAGAGTGGCTAATGAAAAAAAGAAAATTGCGTGCGTGGAGTCCCTGCGCGCGGAAGAAGTGAAACTTCATTCTCGCTGTGTCTCTTTCTATTCCATCTCCCCGCGTCTGAAGTCAACGAATTCAACGAAGTCAACTCGCTCACTCACTCACTCACTCACTCGAACACTCAAACACTCACTCACTCACTCAAACACTCAAACACTCAAACACTCACTCACTCACTCAGTGACGGCGTCACATGAGCGCTTTCATAACCTTAAGAGCGCTTTCATAACCTTAACAAATATAACGCTTAACGTTTAACACTTAACGTTCAACTCTTAACGTCTAACGCTTACCATCTAACGCTTAACGTCTAACGCGTTAAGTGATAACATTTTTGGAAGTCGCATAAGAAGTTTCACTTCAATATGTAACTTGTAAGGCCTCATTTACGGAGACGCGGGGCGTCGCGCGGCGCGTGTGGCGTGGCGTCTCGCGGCGCGTCGGACGTTTTTATTGTTGACGTAGCGGCGGCGCGTGAAGCGGCACGTATCATCGCACGCGTAAACACAGACTTATAGCAATATATGATGCTGTTTATAGAGACGCGGGGCGGGAAGAGTGGCGTGCCCGCCGCGGGCAACGGCGGTGCAACTCACTTCTAAAAATACAATTTTCTTCTAAAAAAAAATCGATCATATCATACTCCATTGCGATGGTGACTACGTCTGTGTTGTACGATTACCAAATAGACTGCAGAAGGTTCCGCCACAGGCATCGCTTCATCAAGAATCGCCGCTGCGTGCGCCGCCCCGATTAAGGCCGCGTGGGACGTGACGATGCCATCCGCGGGCTCCGCTGTAAAACACGCTCCATTTCAAGCAAACGCGTGTAAAATCACTTCTCTGTAAACGCACTCATACAATGCCCTACATTTGAATTTAGCGCGGGCCGCGCAGCAACACGCGACGCGCGACGCCCCGCGTCTCCGTAAATGAGGCCTAATAATTATAGCCAATAAGCACAAAATATAGATTTTGTGCAATAGGCAAATGTCTATAGCACGGTATGCCTACAGGACTTCTGCTGATAATAGTTAACAACCCAATGGTCTATAAAATAAGATACTAATTAACTTCGGAATCCCATAAGAAGAAATAGATTTACGTTACAACCTTTTTCTGACCGAAATACGAAATATCCCCGTCTGTTTGTATATCTGCTAACTCCTAAACCACGCCTCAGATTTTTAGGCAGTTTTCACCATCCGTTAGATAATTTTTCACGGAGGTGTTTATATATAAAAAGCCCTAAGAAGTAAGTAGAAGTAGAAAAAAATACAATAATTTGCAATAGAGTCTTCTAAACTGCACCGTTGCGAAGCCGGAGCGGGTAGCTAGTTTACCATGAAATATAATATGTAGGTAGGTACTCAAAAATTTTTAAAATCGCGTGATTCACTTCATCGTCTGACCAAGGGCAACTAATAATTTAGAAATAAGTATATGAATAACCTCCACCAGCCACCCCTTTAGACGTAGCGTGTGTACAAAGCAAACACACACATATGCAGCAAATTTCTCCATAATTCCATTTTTGCGTCAGCTTTGGAAGTTTACGCTGCTATTTTTGGTTTTAAGCAGAAACAATATTTTTATCCGTATTTTCATTGGATGTATACGCAGCATTTCGTACAACCCAACAGAGTGAAAAGTCTTTTTCAGTAATCTCAGAGAAAATGTTGATGTCACGACTTATTCCAATGTATTACATTAAGCTTATGGGCTTTTGGGACTCGCGCCGTCGCGCCTCGTCGAGGGAGGAAGGGGAAGTTGACATAGGTTATAATTTTATTATTGGCTCATAATAGAAACACATTATATGAAAAACTTAGTATATCTGCGGAATGTTAGAACAAGCAGCTTTCTTGGGTTTTAAATTCTTACTGTTATAAAAAATGAAGTCGGTGAAAAATATGCTCAAGAGACGACCACATTTATACCAATCTGACGTTGCAGCTTTCTTGATGTAGACGTGCTGCTTACCATCAGCTGAAAGTCTGATTTTTTTAAATTGGCATTTTTATTTGCTTAATTACGTATGTATTTCTGAAGTCGCTTCCGCGTCTCATCGCTTACTTTTTCTTAACGCAATAAATTTTTGACGCGGATTTCACCATAATTTAGGGATATTTTTCTGAATGGCTTATTTTACACATATGTAAATACGGACACAAGTAAGAATATAATTTACAAATTAACATGAATTTATTAGGCTGGGTAAAGCGTATATAATAATGGTATCATACATATTATTTATATGGGATTCCTAATCAGGGTTCACGAATCTAAAAATGTCTTACAAGACCAACAGATTCAAGCAATGTGTCAGTATTCAAAATAATTACCTATATTCGTGTACTCAAACCACAAAGTCTACATCAGATTGCACGAGTCACTCTGACTCCTCTAGTGACTCCAGGACACGTGCGAAATATATCAAGTGATTCCGTCTCGATAGTACGAGCGAGGTGCACGCGAGGGCCGCGTGGCGGAAACGCGGGGGCGAGTGCGGCGGGCAAGAGGGGTAGGCGTGGAGTATTGATCGGTGCCTGCACCACCTGCCACTGCAACTAGGGACACTCACTGTTCCTAGCTTAAAGCCCTACCGAACTTAGACTTTACAGATTAAAAGAGCATTTTAAAAAAAATGACCGTTTAATTGATCGATACACATAGCACCGAAACTACAGCGAACGGATCGACTCGGCTCGTGAATTCTTAATCGTATTTTGTCTGCAATCGCCGTGAAATAACGAAAATAGCTTCCCGTGATAGATCTTCAGCACTCGCTAAGGTATTAGATTGTAAAGGGAATGAGTTTTACATATCCGTTGTAAACAAGATTATCTCCTCAGGATATTGTATACGCAGTGCACAGGCACCCTATGGCCATTCTTAGCCTCCGAGATAATGGGATTGGTCCTAAAAGGTGGAGCTCAGGAAATAGATCTCCACTTAGCTTAAATATACTTATCCAGCTGGTTATACGCGTCTCATTAAGTATAAATATATTCCATCATAGATTCCTAGATACAACGCCCATAAATAAAACAGGTGAACAGACATGGTCATGCTCACAACAATTTGTATAGATATAAATCGAATTCACTTCTTTTGGATAACCGGAGAGTTTTACTTAGGAGTTACGTACAGTTATTTTATCTTAAACACGACAGTTTGCATTCTTAGATATATTATGAGAAAACGACTGTCATTTCTTATGCAATTACTATAAAAAAGGAATTAAGTAGGGTAGACTGGGTACGGTTGAAACAATTTATCTTATATCGTCCATAGTTTTTCTTTTTATATTCCGAGTGATGATGAAGATATGTTAAATAAAAGAGCATTTAACATATCTTCATCATCATTTAAAGCAGCATTTAAAATATCTTCAGCAATTTGATCTTAGTTCCAGGTGTGTAATTTTTAACAGTAGATCGAATTGAAAAAAAAAATCGATTTGTTTCAAACGTCCCCATACCAGGGGCGGTTGAAACAGTGATTGGGGTCAGGTTAAAACACATGCGAACAACACAAAATATAATATTATAACATGTTTTATTTACTGTTTAAGGATCTCTTTGACAATAATAATCAGTCTTCATTGGTTTAAATACTTCAAACGATACTTTTAATCAGCCTTTAAAGTTTTTAGAGCACGCTAGCTAGAATCTACGTATATTACCAGTCATCTGTAACTATAGATTACATAACAGAGACTTTTAATTTACGTAAAATTACAAAAATTAAAAGGAAAATCAGCTATTTGTTTTTTTAACATAACAAACTAAAAAAAAGATAATTAACGGTAAGAAGACAAAGAGGAATTCTCTTTCTTCTTTGTCTTTCATTAATAAATCAATAATTAAGTTAAATATAACGATTAATCTGAGTCGCGGTTTTGGCAAACATAGTTAAAACCACCTTCTGTACATTCTACTTATACTTACGTATATACAAAATAACAAGTACCTACCAGTGAACCGTACCATTCACCGCAAAGCGCATGATACATACAGTGAGCAATAGGTATGTCATCTCAAGCTATTATAATAGACCCTATGATGAAACACGCATTCAAATCAATAATTAATAAGCAACTAACTGGTAGCTGGCAAACAAATTGTTTAGGTACCAACAACGCTGAATACATTTTAATAAATCCATGAAAATGTTATGAAATATGAACAATATTATAATTAACCGAGTCGTTTATTTACTGTTACTATAAGCTAGATACTACTACTACAGATTAATTTAAAGGTATTTGTTAGAATGATGATTAAACGTTTTTTACTATCTTAATTCCTAACACCAGACTTCTTGCTCATAATAACGTAATATTTTACTGAGTTGGTACTTTACTAACTGTGTAGTAGTATTCATGTGGGAGGGGGCAAGGTGGGGGGTGGGTGAGAAAGAATGGAAAGAGACGTCGGCTGCCGACCAAGACCTTCAGCGAACGGTGCTATTGACCTGCAAATGGATTTTGTAACGTGAGCACTCACTTTTTCGGTCACACAAACCAAAAATATATTCATAATAGATACTGACACTTCACCGCAACCTAGTCGTTGACCGGTCTTCCGTTGGGATATTTGCGCATATTGTTTTAAATTGCTTTATCCTGGTCAGCTGTCTAGCGAGTGATGTCTCTTCCCACGGCGACGCGAATCCTTATCTTCACTGTTATATAACGACTGCAACTGTGAATAGTTCGTTTGATATTTTTCTGTGATACAATCTGTAATACTATAGGAAGGTAGCTTTGCAAAGTCACGGGGTGGCAGGCGACGGCAAGACAATGGTGCAAATTCGGTGGCATCGTTCCTTCCGGCAATGCACGCAAGGTCTGGGTTGGCCGGGTCGATGGCCTGCCGTCGCCCGTATCCCCGCGCCCCGTCAGCTGTCTCCCGGTTATATTTAGACCGGATGGCGGAGCTCTCACTGAAACAGTTTCTTCCCTCTGTTTGCATAACGTACTGAAGTGACGAAATTAAACATTTAATTCCAGAACAAAGATGCCGTACCGAGGGTAAATTTCACTCCCGTGTCCCCCATTGGTAAATCGAAAATGATAAATTACGATCGATTGTTACGATTACTAATAGTCATCGATCAAGAATAGGTACCCAACGAGGAGTCACTAAACGTGGGATTCGTAACAAGTACAGACGCGTTTGATGGTGCATTGCAACACATTTGGTCGTAGACGTAAATGTTACCAAAATAGTAAATCAAATGGGCGGTCGATTCCAGCCTAAAAAGGGCAATGCACCGTTAGTCGACAAATGCAATAAGATGCAAACGAGTAGTGCGCGGTTGCCCGCTGCACAGTTAACCACACACAATTCATGACATATCGGCGTGATTCTCGCGACTGAAAGCGGGAACCGCTTTATAGAAAGTAAACATAAGTGGATAGTAATGACTATGTTAATTTCGCCGCTTACGAGCTCAGTGATACTTGAAAAACCAGAGGAAACAAAGACAAACATCATCGGCGTACATTGGGATGTATAAGAAAATAGCAGAAGAAGCTAGCTGAGTACTTGTACAGAATATACTAAACTGGAACAAGTGCTTCGTTAAAGTAATTCTTACGGTACGAAATACCGCAAGCAACCAATTTTTGCTCTAATTCGGGACGGAGTTTTGTTTACAAGTTCTTTATGGCAAATGATATTATGCATGGGTTGAACGAAGTCGTTGTATGTACCTTTGTTGAACAGTGTATTAATGATTTAAAGTAAGCAGTTAACGAGCTTTCCTTGGTAATACATATCTTTTAAAAGAATTGTTTCGCATGTACGTTTGTGTTTATGATTATAGATGAAAAATCTGACAAGTAGTTAGATCGCTTCAGTAGTTTCATAATAATATTGGCTCAATATAAGCTAGTGCTTGGCTGTAAGTGATGATGCAGTCTTCAATGAAAGTGTATTAGCTAATTAATAACTTGGCTGCGACCACAGAACAAAAATCAGTACAAGTACAATAGAATGCTTAAATGCAAGTAAGAACCGTAGGCACAGGTAAGAACATCAAAATACATAAATATCAGGTACACGACAATAGGTACTATAACGTCAGCTGTATTTATCGACATTTGCGCTTGTGACAGATCAAACCTATTACTACTTATCACTTGCATATCAATATAACTCTCGTAATATAACTTTAATTAGTTCAATTCACCTGCCTCGTAAAGGAAAATTTGCCTACGCTTTGTATAATGGGACCATAGACAAACGCGTACTCTATTAAGGATTCTTCCTCTAAGGCTGCGACGCTGCTCTTGCTAGACGTAGATTGAGTCAGTTTGGAGTAGCCTATCGTACAGCAGTTGATTATGTACGGCTCCAAGCTGGCGTAAACGTGGTGTACACTTGAGGGACTCTTCGATACGTCAGCAGCAGAGTAATGGCTAGGCACAATGGATCAAGCTGGGTCGATCCAGAGCGTTCCGATGGTTACCAGGCATAATTAATAGCCACGAACAATATAATAGAATTATTAATAACTTAATATAGCCAAAATACCGTATCATTCTGAGAACTATTTAAATTACTGTGCTAAATTCCACTTACTACCCTTAGTTATTAGACGTGAAATAGCAGACTGTACTTTTATGCTCAAAATCCTCTCTAATGAAATAGACTGTCCCGACCTATTGCATAAACTTTCCTTTAATGTTCCCACTAGATCCATTCGCTTCTTCTTTCCTATTTCCCTACCTCGATGTTCCTCAAATTATAGACAGAACTCATATTTAGTGCGTGCGAGCAATAATTTTAACACCCTTTGTAACAAGTTTAATTTTGATCCCTTTCTTACTAAAGCGGCAACTGCTAGGAAAATCTTAAGCCAAGACTTCTTTAAAAATGCTTAGACTAGAACCGTTCAATGGTATATTTGATAATTGGTGTCTCTTATTCTCATGAGTCTTGACGATACTTTTGTGATGTTTTAGCAACCTATTGTCTGTGTTTTTATGTTTTGTATCTATTTCATGTTACTCATTGTTTATTTTTGTTGTATTTTATGTTACTCATTGTTTATATTAGTCGTGAAAACCTTTAAGTGACCTTCTGTTTACTACTCATTTTTGTATACATTACGTTAGAGGTAACTGGGGGTAGGCAGCACAAGAAATAAACGACAGACCCTCGCCTGCCAGAAAAGTACACAACTTCATAGATTATCGGCAATATTTCTCAACGTACGCAACGCCACTTGAATGTGTTATTTGTCTGCATTTTTTTAAGGTGGTACTACTTCATTTGGTGTGCTCCACTTTTGAGCGCTGAATCTTAAATGAATACCAATATTTATATGTATGAAAAGGAATGTTTGTGTTAATGGTGTTTGTACTATATAATTAATTAATTCTTATAATTCAATCCATTAACAACTGTAACCAGATCATTGGCTTTACCTAAACGTAGCTAAACTAATCGCAAACAGCAACCACCTTCTACTTCCTCAATCATAAACCATTTAAAGCCAGTTTAAATCAATGTCCGAAATTGGCCAATGCGGTAAATACCGGTTGACCACTCAAATGTTGGACGCTAACGCTGGAAATGCACATATTTGCAGTTTATTAGGCAACGTCCCTTTGACGGACGTTTTTAATCTCGCCTTTTAATAGCAATCTATCCATATGTCAATCATGGGCGGACTAATGCACCCTAATGAATTTATATTCATTTCCGATTCACGTTCATGGCTATAAGCATCGAGCTAGTGCTTCAATTGGACTTTTAAATTGCATTAGCGTGAAACGGTGTTGATACTAAGTATACTGCCATCTCGATGCTAATTTAATTCACTGAATTGTGGTCGATGTACTGCAGCCGTTACTTTGTAAATACATTTGATGTTGTACATCACTATGTACAACATCAAATGAAGAGTAATTATGTACGTACAATCCCGCAGTTTTCTTTTTATTAGATCCAGTGACGAGACAAGCAAGAAGTTCCACGACACATCTATCCATAGACTGTTTATCACCAGATACATTACTTTTTAAGTATCTTGAGCCCGGTAATTTCACCAGCTACAGCGCCATACACACCGGAACTCATCATTTTTTTACCTCCAGGTAGGTACCATTGCAGTGTATTCCCCCTACCAACAAGTAAAAGTAAAATACCTAATAAAGTAGTATGTAGTTGCTATTTCCAAATAAGCTTTTATATTTTCAAATCAATTAATATTTCAGGTTTAATAAAGCTGTTCGTTTCATCAATAAAACAGTTTATAGGTCTTAAATCTTACCCGCTGTTGTGAGATGATTACCGAAGCTGCATCTTAATTTGAAACCTGGAAGTGAAAATGGATTTTATTAGCGCTGTAAACACTTTATAGTTCGGGTGTGTTAGATAAAATAAAATGGTATAGCTTCGGCGCCATGTTTGAGACATGCGAGGACCGAGGATTGCCATTAATGGGAGTGGTACAAACATCCAAAGCGTCTGACCAGTTCTTTGATATGGTGCAGGAAACGTCAAGTTGGATGACATGGACGGTATAAAATTAGAACTAACATGTATATACTATAAAATATATATTTATCTGTATCGTCATCCATTGTACTCGTAAGTAAATGAATTCCTAATTTATTACATAATATTATTTTGCTGTGCTGGATATTAAAATTCAACACGCTTTATTGAAAATTTAATGTTTGTTACAATGTTATCAGTTATATACAGTTGGTATTTAAAAGTCAAGGCCAATGAAGATATATTAACGGATGTCCGTGAGCTGTTAGTTACTGTGATACGAATATCAACCAAAATGTCGCCTGTTGTGGCTCTTAACAAGCTAACTGCCGAATAATCACCAAACGCTAGTCACGAGGTTAATTTACAAAACGGAAATGCCAGACCTACACAGCCTGCGCCCGCGCAGATGTAGATTATTGTAGATAACGCAACCACTAATAGTAGATATTACAGTCACAAGTAACAAGCGGACAGGTAGAAATATTTTAATAAAAAATTTACTGACACATCTAAAAATTAATACCTATTTCACTTGGTCACACCACTTTAGGAAGACTTAACCGATTCCTTATTAATCCAATATTTTTTTAAGTGTTAGAAATAAATACTTTGTTTGTTCTTACGGAAAGAAATTCCAAAAAGATGCACGCCACGTTCAAAAAATTACGCGTGTGGATCTGCGCGGGACAGCCAGTTTACAATAAAAACAAATAGGTGTAAAGTAAATATAATACATAAGTAAATAAAGTATGTAAATAAAGAATTCCAATTATTATAAATACATATAGGTAACTGAAACTAATTTTACGGGTAATATCACGGTTTATTTTTTATTATAATTACATAGTTTCATTTCAATGTGTAATGTTCGCGTAAATATCCGAAATCATAAATACATAGTATTTACATAATCTTTGTGAGTTCCATTTTAAAGACGGCCAATGTTTTTAGGTTTTTCAGTCTGAAAATTCTCAGTAGCAGGCCGGAGTTTAAAACTTTGTTTAATAAACATAATCAGGTTCTGTGAAATTCAACGTCACGTTGGTGTATTCGTATAAAGGTACATAACATATGCCTACCACTTATGATTTTTCAATTTTTAGGCATGCCTTTTCATCGATAGTTCTACAAAATATTACCTGATATAGTAGTTATTAGGTAAGTTCATTGATGAATTTCCAGCTTCCCATTCTCACTTCACATTCTGATGTGAATGTGCACAGCAATGTTTATCAATTGCTACTTGTGACAGAATATCTGACATTGCGGTGGTACTGGTACCTTGACAGGTGCTTGCTTATAGGGCTATCATTTAGTGAAATGAGAGGTGATGATACATAACGCATCCATGTTTTCCGAACATTGCGTGTATCGTAAAATTTGTCAACCAAAAATTTGAATAATAACAGCACCCATAAAAGTACAAGTTTAGAAAGTAAAAGAGAATTTCCATAAAATAATAAATAAATGTAAACACAAGTTACGTTAAAATGATTCGTGAGCGTGGGTCGTTAGGGAGAGATATCAGACAATAGAGGTGGTGTGTCACGGACGATGAGGACATTGCGGCGGAACCCACGAGATATGAACCAACACACAAATTTGGATCGAGTAAATGTTAAAGCACTTGACCTACATAACGATTCGAACTAAAAGTTCACAACCGTGAGGATTTTATCAAACTATATTAAATTGTAGATAACCGCTTTATTTGTATTTCTTTTTAACAGTACTAACTAGTAAGTACTGTTTGTTAGTTTACTTCTTACGTTTCTAATCAATGGCATTTGGTGCAGTTTTCAACACATCTCCAGTCTCTATATTTTATAAAATAAATTCGCCATACTTACCCAGTTTGTTGTCGTTCACTTATTCCTTCCAAATTATACGATTAATTTTAAAGCTGTTTCAGATTAATGATGATTTATAGATCGTCCAACCGTTTATTATTAGAAAATATAATAAAAAATGAAAATTCACCGCGTGGGGTAAGAAAGTTGTCCGCTAACCGTCGCTGCGATCGGATCGTTTTATTTTTCCGTATCTCGATTTCTTTTGTTAAAGCCTCATAATTAGAATTAAATTCATTATTTGTTCTGAAAAAGTGTTTTTAATCATCTCACGGATCCTGACCAATACAGCTGGTCCTTCGAGCCGGATCAACAGGAAATGTTCCACACACTGAAAAGTATGGTGAACACACGCAGGACCTTCAAGAAAGATGAGGGACATAAGTCTAGAACCGTAAAGGGCCGGGCGAACCTGTAGCGAATTGCTAGTATCCTATGAATGTCACAGCTCCTTTACTAACTCCTTACAATCTAGTGCAGTGTGGAGTTAAAATTTACTTTGATAACCATGGCGAAGGTCGCGTATTCGAGTCCTGCTCAGAGGCATCTTTGAAAGCAATCTTTACCTTTAGCTGTCGGGTGTTACTGAGATCGCTTCCCCTCCATTTATATACCAACGGGATAAGTGTTGCCTCATTTGGGATTATTTAGCAAAATAAAAGAACCAATCAGACATACGAATCGTATTAAAAAACTAAATGTCTAGTAGTAATTAGGACGCAGGTACACATCGCTAGAGATAATCAGAAAGTATGAGCGTTATCGGTTATAGACACGGCAATCAGCACGTAGGAGGCGGTGTCTTGCCTCATAGTGTAAGATATGTAGATACTTAGATAGTTATTTAGGTTTATAAACACCAGTCTCGGACTCGGGAAATGCGTAGGCTATCCACCTCTCTCCGCCCACCTTGATACTAAATCTTTTTATGTAGGTAACATGTAGTTGCTTTTGATGAATTCCTTAGTTCATGCGGTGTCGATAGATATGATAAACATGATATTTTTGCAATATTTTATGAAACTAATTGCTGTTTTATGTGTTTATCCTGATGGTAAGCCACATGCCGTCCCAAAAAAAGCGGCATTACACTGCGTCACACGAGACTTTAGTTATTAATTCTCTTCAATCCTAAAATTTCACCGGTTACAGCACCTTTTCACCGGAACACAGCAACGTTTACACGCTGCAGCTTGGCGGCAAACCTGACACTCTGGTGATACCTACATAGACGGTGTCTTGCACAAGGAACCATAAGGTACGATAGGTACCACGAAGTAAACCTACGAAAAATTGGCGTTATAACTCGCTAGTTAAACGCCACTAAGTGCTACTCGCTTCATTATGGTATATATTATATGAAGTTTTATTAATGTGTGAATCGAACTTCCACGAACGTAAGCGGAGTTATAGGCGAGAGTTTGATATAAGGTAGATTTTATTAAACTTTATGCATGAACATAGTATAATATTACAGGAAAAGTTGCAATTGTGTCATACATAAATCATGACTATAGTTTGTACACACCTTTATTTGCATTACGCCGTGCCGACCGTCCAGATACCGGTGGTTGATAAAAATCAGTGTTATTTATTAAGTTTTCTTGAGAAATATTCGTGTCCTACAATGACCTAGATTGAGATTTTTTAAACATGCTAAAGTTAAGACACGCATGAAACTGATGCATATAAAGTTTTCATAGCATCGTTATTCAAGATAGCATAACGCCCACTACCCAATCATTGGAGTGTTAAATTACTACCATCATAACAGCAGGCTGATAAATCAGTAATAAGTGCGTATATAAAAGTCAGGTATAGATTTATAGACAAATTAATTCATCCATACAAACGCTATTATGTTACTCCTCCCACATAAATATGGTGGCAAGAATTCCACTGATCAGAATTTAGATACTATCTGTTTAATACCAAAGTGAAACTGCACACGATTGCCATAGATTTGTTAAAGGATAGCTACACTCTAGTTTATGCTTAGAAACCGGTTTAATAAAATATACTTTTTTATACTTAGTAACTTACTGTTTACTAGGTTTTGGTATTGTGTAATTTCCATGTAAGTGAATATATTTGTATGAAGATAAATTTATAAATAAAACATAAGGATTATTTTCGCAAGTCATCTTAAATCATCCGACATCTGTGCTGCAAACAAAGAATTTTTATTTCCACAATATACAAATCCTATATCAAATGATCTTGACAATGTAGAGTCGTGTGCTTACGCTTTATAACAGTAACGAGATATGATAAATCCTGTTTACTAAGGACACGCCACTCGCGATTATCATTCTTAGAAATGATAACCCTGACTTCAAACACAAGTGAGTCGTTTTATATGCGAGCCAAGTAATAGAGCTTACCACTATGATTGTTCAGAGAAGTAATACAAAGATGTTCTTATGTTATAGCATTAAGTATATCAAATGATGACTCTTTATCGTTTATAGACATCGATGTCGCTTGTCCAGTGTGTTTGCGCCGGTCCTTACCAATTTCATCTCGATTTCAACAACACGACAAGCAGAACATATTCAATCTATTTATCATTAATATAAACACAGACAATCACACATGTTTGTTAATACGATGTAAATATTATGAGTGACAATTGCGCTGCGAATCATTGATATTTCTAGTCAACAAATGATATCATGTCTGGGGAATAGTGTAGAATGATTCAGAATCACATTTCCTATTGTTGATATGGATGGCTTCGAGATGGTATGAATTTTACATTGCTAGACTTTATGTGCTACGGTTAATTTTTATTTTTATGTGGTGTAACTGTGTTTTGGCTTTGTAAAGTTTCGTTAGATACCATTATCATTGCATAGCCTCAGCCTTGCTGCAAAATGTGGTTTGTACATGAATCGGTTTATGCGTGACGATTCGAATCATAATAACGGTCCTGAGAACATGAGAAATGATATTTTAGATGGTTTCCTAAACCGCATCATAATCCCCAATGCGTGGTATGCGATGGTGGTATGCAATACCTTTTACTGTTATTGAAACTGTTTAATTGCTTAACGTTGATAACTAGGTATGTAAAGAAATAAACTAGATATCAGCAATATTTTGATTCAATTTTTGTTTCTTCCATATATTTATTCATGGCACTCATTGATAATAATAATAATAAATACACTTTATTGTACACCAAAAGTTACATGTAAATTGAACAATACGTTCAAGATATCAATGTACAAAGGCGGCCTTATCGCTAAAAAGCAATCTCTTCCAGGCAACCTAAATCTATTGATCTGAATTCACCAGTTAGGCACGTAATAATTCAGAAAAATCTTAAATTTAGCGATACCCAAGCGTTACATCTTTTTAAATAGTTACAGTAGATAACGGCTAAAAGTTAGTTCATTTAAATAATTTATCTGCGTAAAGGTAGAAATGTACGATGCCACGCTCTAGAAAATTAATGACATTAGAAAGAGAACTAAAGCTTGATCTCTTAATCTAGAATTTATTTTTGTAAATAGTAATAGATTTTTTTTATACCAATAATGCAGAAATAAATTATTTGAAAACGTTTTAAAAATCTCGCATGTATAACCGAGTGAGAATAGTTGTATAATTCGGCAACTACTTATGCATTAAATTTAAGAAAATATATCCTAGTTAATAGTTCTGCTATAATGTACTGATGCGGGCAACACAGCTGTTACAATAGCTGTGTGTATCCCGCAACAGAAACCTTGAGAAAATCTGTTGTAACATTTAACATAACTTCCAACAGAATAAAAAAATACGTCATGGTTATAATAAAATCTGAAGGTAACATAACTTACTCCGAAATGTGTCATGTTTTGGCCTAATTACTTTTTTGTACTTTACATTACCCTTATGGTTCGGTGACTGCCAAATTTAGCTTACTTTCGTAGTAATATCTGTTGCAATTAAACACTGCTGATGAATAATTATCTCGTCCCTTAGTGTAGAGCTCAATGCAAGAGAAATTACATATTAATGCGACAGTAATTTTTATAGTTCCACAGTAACCAAATTTTTGTTTGTATATTCTATATGGTGTGGAAAGAGCAGCTAAGTTCCCCGAGGACAATTATACCGAGGCATGACGTGCTGATGAACCGCCCGGTACGTAATTAAAGCACTCGTACAATTATTTGGTATGTGTCGTCCTTGTAACAAATACTAGCTGTGTGAATCAATTGAGAGCGAGCCTCGGACGTTATTAACATAAAGTAGAAACTGATGTCGTTGCGCGCTCCATACATACCTTCACACAATTTGTATGAGAGTAACGTTGCGCAGGCGCGTATTTACTTTAAAACAACTTTTTTACGCTTTCTTCGAACCTTTTTCAGAGTTATGGCCCGCTTTTTGGTGTCAATCGCCCGTTCAACTCGTGAACGTAATCTATTTGAACGTTGTTTTTGGAGGTACACATAGGATTAGGGGAATATAATTTGTTTAAAAGGTCGCTTATCACTTTCACTCCTTCATATGCTCTATGAAGGCTCTATGTAATTGTCGATGTACATAAACATATTCCGCATGGTGTCGGGGTCTCCTGTCGTTTGTGTTATATATAGGGTAAAAGTGGGATACTTGCCACACTTTTTGAAATTACTTTATATCTCTCAGTTATAAAAGAAAAATTCTTTACGTGCAATACGGGTAGATACTTTGGTTTATTATCTTCAAATTTATGAAAGGAAAAACAATTATCTTTGATATTTCCAGAGTATTGGCGATTTTTGCGGACCTCTAAATTTTGGGGCATCTATCCCATATAGGGGATAATTGCCTAATCTATGTAAATTACGTTTAGGATAGATGCCCTGCTGAAAAAAGAGGCCATCTATCCCGCAAAAACTTTGATTTCACCTTGCCTTTCCATGCAATCGCACAGAGACATGCAACACTGTGAACTTAGTGGTAGTTGTAGAGTCTTTCGAAAGATAAATAAAATAAGATGTGGTCGTCCGCCAAACTAGAGAAATTACAATCGAGGCAACTATACCCCTGGGGCAACTATCCCACTTTTCCCCTAATTATCGTTTGCAGTGTTCATGTATGCCAAACACTGCAACATATTATTTCATATGATATCGCCACCGCGGTTTAATGAGTTAATAAAATATTCTCTTGCGTCCAGTGATTACTTACCTGTTTTATATAGTGTATGTAAATCTCAGAAAGGCGTCACAAAAATGTAGACTGCCATAAAGCTAATATCGCTACTCAATCCTTATCGGCCTCAACACATTACGTATATTAAAACGGTCAACGCATATATTTTTATGAATATTGCTCAAACGGCTACACAATTGAAGCTATACTCTACAGCTATTTAAATTGCAACGTCTTGAGTATATGGATGTAAATGTGCCAGTGTTTGTTTCCGCCTCATAGCCTATATACGTACGTATGAGCGAACATATGTGATACTGGTTGGATAGCGTGGTTAGTCTAAGCACGTTTTGAGCGATTGTTGGGCGCCGAAACCGCCGGAAGGATGTCCCAGCGGTGTAGCACGTGTGTTGCATGCATCGAGTGCACGTTAATAACATTAGTTCACGCGGCGAGCGTCCGTCCGTGGTTGCATACACACTCATAATTTGCTTTGGATGCAAAGTAACTGGACTGTATGACATCAGAAACGCTCATAAACACCTGGGGAGTACCTATAGTAGCGATTCGCTTATATCCTGTCATAAAGGTTTGTTATATGCACACGTACGAGTATCAGTGCGTATGTAGTTATTACTAATTTTCTTAAATGGAATCTGATATTGTTTCTTCAAAATGAGTAGAAATTACCTGCAGTATTTCTTATACCGAAAAACAAGTAGACTATTTCATCAAATATTATGAAAATAAAATTAGACTAACAAAATGTTTGTGTCCTTGTTTAAAATACTGAATAACAGATAAACAAGCATTATGATATTTGCGTTATCCAGTGGAACTCTTTGTCACACAAATCTAAAAGTTGAACACTTTGCTATTTATGAAAAACATACACTACGTTGAAAAAAAAGTAATAGACAGATTTCCTTAACCCGCTCGCGTTCTTGTTTTAATAAAATAACTTGTTGCCACAGACTGCTCAGTAGAGTAGTCTGTACCTAAACGACTTCAACGTAAGAAAGAGCTACCATTACCATACACTCGAGCTTGTTGACACTCTTGCCATGGGAATGCAAACATGTATTACATCATTACTATACTTTGTGGGTCTCAGCGTGCGGCGTGCGTATCATATAAATAGAGGCTACAACGACGACACCGGTGCGCCCGCGCCGCCGCGCCGTGCGGCGACGATCACTGCGCTTGTTATCATAACATCCATGTTTCCATCTACATATATTGTCATAGTATATCCGAGTAAGGTAATCGGGGCCGTGCGAATCGATTCTTTTAATATTTGACCGCGTCATAGAATGTAGTACGTACGTGTAGGGTTGCAAGATGGGTTTTACTGCCTGCTCGGGCAGCTTTCCATGGAGAAATGTATCGCTTATCATTAGGCAAGGGTTATTCGTGTCACATAACTAAGTTCCGCCCGTGACTATGCGTACTGCAAATGATTCGAAACGTCGGAAGAGTAAAACCTAAAATAAACCGTGATATATTCCGTAAGAGTCGTTTTTTATAACAATAAGGATTCAGTTACTTAAAAAATCCGGGAAAATTCCGAAAATTGCCCTCGCTGTTCAGTAACTACCGATATTCCCATACATTAAATTTTTTATCACATAAGTCATTATTGCGAAGTTAAGCAGTAACGTGTCCGTATAAATTTGATCTGTATTAAAAAAACAGTGTTTTCATTTCTACTTTCGATACTGAACACACTAGTTTTGTATCCTTGTTTTTGTAAATACATACATATAATAAAGAAACATATGTATAACACCAAGACGCACAAAAATGTTTATCACCTGTTTATCTTGAATTGGAAGCGAACACATGAGCTTTTTTAACCCACTTCAAAAATAAAGGAGGAGGTTCTCAATTCGACTGTCTAATATTTTTGTAGTTAAAGTTGACACCGTGCCCAAGACGTCCATCGAGGACGGCGAAGAGAGCTTGAGGAGATCAAGGGGATTGGGGTCGCAACCCTTGATGAGCACTGTGACAGGTTCCCGGCTATACTGAGCGCACTGAGAGCTACCTGGTGCAGATCTTACCGAAGAGCCCAGGTCCCGCCACTCATGTGCCGATGAGACAACCAAGAGGGTTTCAATGGGTAAGAAGCCCCCATACCCCGGTTGACCTGCCACAGTGTCCCGGAGACATATTACCTAAAGGTCGCGCCGCGAGAGCAACAGAAAGGGTAGGAACCCCAAATAAACCACTATATCTAGGGGCCCTTCGTGGTATATACTTATGTATGGATAATCTACTATAATATAAGTATAGATATTGTTTTATGGCGACCACACGCGCGCAGTTCGGCGAACCCACAGGTCGCGCCACTCGTGTGATCGTTTCACGACATAGTGACCGAGCGAGCATCGTGTTGACTTCGCCATGTACCTCAGGGTTACCATATACAGGCTAAATTTAAGGCTAACAATAAGCCGGTCTAAAACAGTATCCTAGTTTCGCTCTTAGTTACTTATTGCCATTAAAATCAAAATTTGAATGAATTATACCTACTTACTCGAAAATTTTATAAACCACGTTTATTTCTTTTTCTCAAGCTGACCTGCGCAAATCCATGCGTAAATTTTTAAACTCCGTTTTATGGATTTTCTCCTTTTTTTCCCTTTAAACCACCCCTGGATCGCTCCAGGGGTGGTTTAAAGGGAAAAAAAGGAGAATAAAATAAAATAAAAATCAAATTGGTCAAGCAGTTTCTGAGTATTAGCGAGACTCACGGTCAGTGATTGTAGTACTAGTATATAGACAGATAAAAGGTTAATGTCGGTCGGGTATTACAAAATAATGTAGAAGCACATTGTGTATTTTTCTTTTAAGCGTAGAATTTTTGTATTTGGAAATTCTGGGACAGTATGGACGCGGATCCAAACGCAAGATTCCGGTACAATCCCGGATTGGCCGGCCATCTGGCAACCCTACATGTATACTTCATGTCCCGCGCGCGCATGACTGTGCTGCAACCACGTTGCCCGGCTTGCTTCATTACATCGGTATTTACCTACATTCTATACGTGTAATTTACAGAGTTCTTGTTTATTAATCTTTTTTAAATTAATATAATCTAAAGCTAGACCGCGATCCTACATGTGGTTAAGTGATAATGGAGAAGTGGATGGGTGCAGTTGTCTGGTTACCATGGTACTCTGCGTGGTTTGAGACCAGAAAACCTTTAAAAATTCAAAAAAAATACCATATGCAGGTACATATTATGTCAATTCCGAAGGTTAAATATGTCTATAATTTTTGGTAATAGTATGTAATAGTTTCAAAATAGTGATAAAACATGTATTGTACTTGAATTCTATGCCGTTAGGAGGCATACAAGCCGTAGACGACCGCCCGTGTAATCTTGGGTTGGAATTTCAATTCAGGACCAGTCAACATTAAGTTTTTCCAACATCGATATAAAATAATATTATTATTTTATAACATTAAAAAATAAGCAGTGAAGCTCTGGTCGTACCAACTATATTATGTAAGAAGGTGTATAATATAATTATTAATAATAATTATATAATTATTAATAATAATATAATAATTATTAATAATAATTATATAATTATTAATATAATAATTAATTATTAAGTATAATTATTAATACGTACTAATATACGGTATTCATTAAGAAATAATATCATGAGGTACTATATGTGGTATAGGTGTCCTATACCGAAGTTTGTAACATAGTTAATTCAAGATCTATTGTAATAACGATATCGCGGTGTAGTCCTTGGCGCGTGGGATCTAACTCTTCAGTCAGAGTCTGTAATCGACACGAAAAAAAAAGAAGAATAATTACCAGGAACATTGGCAGCACCAAGTGTTCATTCCTAGTAGGTATATTTAGTCATCGTATCATGCAGTAATTCTCATAAAACGTCCGATATTATAGAAAGACACAAACAACTTATAAAGCAGCGAGAAATAGAAACTCCGAATATGCCTTTTTATGAATGGCATTATTCTCAACAAATTAAAGGAAAATGGGAAAATGTCTAATTCTAGAAACTACCGTTGTTTGTTTACCGTTTCAAAATAATAATTTAGATGACATAAAAATACCTACTCGGATTGGCATCTATACATGAAATACTTACGAGTACTTAAAAATTTGATCGTTATTTACTTAAGACAGCGATTTATTTGTCAGTACGTTGCAAATGGGTTTTAAAGATCTTTTTAAGGTGCCCTTGTCGAACATCGACCGCGACATCTTAACGTGTAGGTATAATCAAGGAGTGGTATCAATGTTATAAATATGTATAGTCACTATGACGGCCTCGTTTTGTTCGATCTGCCTTGACTTCCGAAACCTTGACCGTACATTTTTTATTTCTGATGCTTGCCAAAAATCCTATCAACAAGCTTATTAGGTACATGGAAGTTTCACAAAACGCTAGTCATTAATCACGTTACTAAATGTCTTATGTCTCCCTTTAAGGGGGAGGCATTTATTCAAAAGTAGACTCCTTCCGGCTCATGAATAAAATTTCTAACAATATATATTATATGATCATGATTTATATAAGTATATATATATATATATATATATATATATATATATATATATATATATAAGTATATGTGTACGAACCAAATTTCTATGTATTTAATCTAAAATAATCATAAAAATAAATCCAAAACTCCCTTGGTCACGCCAATATGAAACGACTACCATCTTTTTTTTTTAAAGTTTTCTAATACTTACTACATATAAGGCTTTAATAAAAAAGAATGCGCATAAAATTTGAAAATTACGCGGACAGAGCTATGCGGGCAGCTAGTTTTTAATATGTACATACTACAGTACAGCCACTTTTCGTATTCCATGCAATCTTTCTTCCATCCCAAGGTTGCCTGGAAGAAATTGCGGATAACGATAAGGCCGCCATTTGTACATATTTCTTAAAGTCCATTTTATTGTATTTTTATGTGTGTACAATAAAGAGTATAAATAAATAAATACATAGTAAAATACATGTCTATATTCATACTGCGCGATCTTTATAATGCATCTACCATTGGACCTTGATCGGTACCTGTGTCTCCTCTTCAACTTTCTTTTAGGTCATAGTACGATGTTCGGCGCCGAGCCGGCGTGGCCGGACCACCCTCCCTCGAGCAGCGAGTCCTCCCACGCGTGGGCACCACGGCCCACGCTCGCGACGTCTTCACAAATATATCATCAACACCCAACGCTGGCTCTAATCAACGTTTCTCGGAAAAACTCATGTAGGTGTACAACAATATACATTACACACAAACTCCGACATTTACACACTATGAATACCTAATCATGCGGCTCCTATGTTGTTTATACTTTTACAATATTTTCTTCGCTTATATCCCCCTATTTTAATCGATATATAAACGTATGCCTATGTAATGTATGTATAGGATTGCTATCCGGGCCCACAAAATAAATCATTAATAAATTTTTTTTTTTTTTAAATTGAACCGACTTCAACATTACTGAAAAGTATAAAATAATTTAAATATTATAGAAGTTGGTTATAGCGTACTTGCTGTGTATAATTGGCACCAACTTCAATAATATTTGAATTATTTTATACTTTTCAGTGATATTGAAGTCGGTTCGATTAAAAAAAAAATATTTTACTATACTTTTTAGTGATATTTTCATAAATAATGATTGAACCATCGACGACGGTAAAATGATCTAGGTACTTTATGATCACATGATCGTCTACATAGTTTTACATAATTCATGTTTCTTCAGGAAACAATATCCGGTCGTAATGAAAGGAGAAAGATACAGTTTCATACATTCTTGGGCTACACAGTTTCATGCATCGAAAAAGATGAAAATGGTGTCAAACTATAGCTAACATAATACCAGACAATCTCTAAAAATTCTGAAGAATTGGACAATCTGAGAACAGAGTTATAAGCCACTAAGCAAAAGTGAGGTTATGATATGAAAAGCTTATTTGGCTTATAGTTTATCACCTGATTTTTATGTGCTGTGGATATTTTTATGTATTTCATTGTATACAATAGTAGGATATTTCAGATATTGGCCATAAAGGGATTTTAACTCAACTGCGCCAGAAGGAAGGTTATGTTTTCTAGCGTACACACGCAATGTTTATTTCTTTGGAACTACCTACTAAGCTTAGCGGTTTAACTTATGGTAAGTCGTTAGATTGCTCTTAATTGTGCAAGGGACATGGCTGTATAATAATAATGTCCATAATTCACATGGTCATCTGATTACTGACCAGACAGACCCTGTACAATGGTAACCAGACAAGTGATACAATACATGATGTGCACAAATACAATCTTTTTTTTTATACCACCAAGGTGGCAAGCAAGCCTGATGGTAAGCAGTCACTGCAGCCTATAGACGCTAGCAACACCAGAAGAATCGCTAGCGCGTTGCAGACCCTTAAGACATTAGATATTAAGTCTTTGTGTCCTGTATTTTCACCAGCTACAGTGCCCTTCACGCCGGAACACAACAATGCTTACACACTGGTGCTTGGCGGCAGAATATCTGAAACTGCGGTGGTACCTACCTGGACGGTTCCTTGCACAAGGAACCTACCACCAAGTAAAAAAGTAAGTATATAGATAAATAACACCCAGACAGAAAGTGGGAAGCGAACCCACGACCTATTGGGCCTGAGTGACCAACCACTGGACCAACAAGTCCTCTCATACAGTAAAAAAATCTAATAAGGGTCTAAATAGACTTCTTTCTTCAACCTGTTGCCACCCAATGCTGAGTGAAAGCCTCCTCCAATGCATGCCACCCTTCTCGATCTTGAGCTTTCCTCATCCAGCTTCGTCCGGCTACTATAACTAGGTCATCAGACTATCTGGCTAGTGGTCTGCCGACGCTTCTGTGACCCGTGCGCGGTATTCACTCCAGTACCTTCCTTGCCCATCTCTCGTCCTGTCTACGGCATATGTGGCCCGCCCACTTCCACTTATATTGCCACGGTTTAAATCACAGATATAGATATACATATATGTATGTATGTATGTATATCTGTGGTTTAAATAGACTACTTCAAATAAATACATACATACGTTAAGTTTAAATCTATTTTGTTTGCAATCGGGCTTTTAGGTAAATAGTTTTTATTTTTACTGGTTTTAAGTAAAAGACACTATGATATATAACTTTTTTATTAATCTTATTCTTAATTATTGAATTAATGATTAATATATCACCTACAACCTGATACCTGGCTAAACTAAGGTACCATATTATAGACATTATATGGCCGCAGCAGCTTACAGTGCTCCTTACTCGGGACGAAGTTTTTGGATTAGAGACCATATGTACAGCATATATGATTTGCTGCTACTATCTGCAACAAAAATACATAGTGAGTAAAATATTTTACAATAAAAATGTACAGCTACAGTTTAAAAATAGTATACCAGTAATATGTAGTACACATAAAAACTGATCTAACTTAGAGATGCAATATATAGGCCAAATAAGCGGGTAGTTCTTTGGTAGGTCTTTGGTTTGGTTTGGTTTCAGGTAATATATGACGGAGGTGTGTATACTTACAGGTTGTGGTGCAAGCCATTGACGAATCACTGAAAGTACTCTTTCGTCATCTAAGGCACGTCGGCCTAATGTAGCGACTAGTATTATAATTTTTATATCAATTTACACATCGATCCTTAACAACAATTCAGTCGTTAAGCCGGCCGGTAAAAAAATCCAATTCAGTTGGCTATGCGAGCTTCGTCGTCGCGTGTCCGGTATAAATACTAGATCAAGTTAAGCAAGATCAGCAGACCGTAGTTATAAAGTCGAGGAATAACAAATCAATAAAACACAAATGCACAAAACGATACGACATGAACGAGTGATTTTTCATAGATTAATAGAGTTGCCATCTGTCACGTATTGCAACAAAGGTAAAAAACGGTTTGATTTCAACAGACTAAAAATACACAATAAATCGAATTAATTAATCGATATGTAAATATGTATTTCTCTACGTATAAATATATTTTTTTTTTATTTATATAAGATTGATTAGGAGGCTGATATTTGTGCACATTTTTACATAAAAATATAACCATTTTTTTAAACCATAACTCATCTTATTCGGCGTTAGCCCAGAAATATCAGCCTCCTTTGCATGGAATCGTCATAGTAGTTTACTCTCTCGAATAAAAAAGAATCATCGAAATCGATTTATATTTGTCAGAGTAATGTAATGGAGAACATCAGTTTTATGGTTTTTACCAGATAAATTCCCCCACATCATTCATGGTCCTCCAGTAAGTTCTTAGCCGGTTGTGATAAAATTCATACAGATTCATTACAGTGGTTCAATCTTTCGAATAAAAAAAGAATCATTGAAATTGGTAAATATTTGCCAGAGTTATGACCATTTTAGTCCGTAAAAAACGACATAAAGTCATCTATATAGACATCCCTGCAGTTCTCCTGCGCAGTCACCATTCTTGTTTTTTCAGGAACTACTTATTCGTAAGCAATAATTTTTTTATGGGACCCAATTAACGGATAAAAGAATGGATGGAAGAAAGATTTTTTCAAATCGGTTCATAATTGCCAGAGTTATGCGCGAACATACATAGAAAAAAAAAAGAAAAATATATACAGACGAATTGAGAACCTCGGTTAAAAATATGATGACGATATTCTTACAAATGTAACCACATACGCCAAAGAAGAAATAAAACGAAACTCTATCAAATCGATTCGCAGAATCACACACACACACTCGTACATCTATGATTAGGTGTGCTAGTAAACATTTACGAATAGTTCACCTTACTAGTATTTACTAATTATTGCAAAATCAAAGAAGCAATAAATATTTAAAAGACACGATTACTCTCCCATGATCAATGTTCTATGCGACCTTTACAGAAGAGTTTATAAGTAATTTTGTACTGCGGCCAAGAGATCGGTCACTATAAAAGTGACTTTTACTGAGATTTTAAAGAATTCAATAAAACAAAATGAAATAGCCTAGGCTAACAAAACAATAACTATGAAGGTAAACAGTGCTTTATATGTAATGACTTATTACTTATTACTTATTTAAAGCTTGGGATATAAATGTACATACATGTATACGTATACTAAGTATCTCAGTCTTACAGATCGACCAACTTACGAGTATCTCTGTGGGTGGTGGAAATAGAAAATAAAATATAATTATAAGAATATGCAAACACATCACATCAGGCGATGGCGATAGCTGTTATTGTTATAAGTACGATTGTAATGTAATATATTACAGCGACAAAGCGGATAAAAAATGCAGTCCATTACACCATTCGTTCAACAATGATTATTACAAAATGGTGTTCAATTAACATTACATTACATATGGTATATACATTCAAGTCATTCATTAGAGTCTCATTTCCTGGTGAGATCAGCTATTGCACAACAGTCACAATTGCGGTGCAAATGTTATTTTTTTCATTTTTAATTGATAACACGTAACAACAAACAATGGCTGGTCCGATGAAGTAGATTATGTATCATTTACTGTGTAGACAGATAAACAGAATGAGAGCTGCATTTATGCTTTGTTATGATATTTTATTTGCTAAATTTTATATTATGTTTTATGTCATATTCATAGTATAAACCACGCACCGTTAGTATTTACACAACAAATATAAAGATCAAAATTATCAACAGCAAAAATAAATACTTAATGCTTAGGTACTTTTTTCCAAGATTAACCCTTCTTCTCATAAGTATTGAGTGTCAACCCAATCTCGGTACCATGAAGCTGTAGGGCTAGGAACAGTAACATTCGGAGTCGCTGGACGTTTGGGGAGTTGGCCCTAGGACATCTATTGAGTACGGCGGCGATTCCGAGGAGGACGACGGCGGGGTTGTGACCCCCGTCCCCGTGAGCACCGTGTCTGGTTTCCAGGGGGCCACAATGCTTCCCCAGTCGGTGAGCTGAAAGGCAAGGCACTGAGGGCTCGTGATGCAGATCCCACCATAGAGCCCTGGGGTCCCCACCCCTCTATGGTGCTCTATGGTGGGATCTGCTGACAAGGGTGTCATGTGTCAATGCGACAGCCGCGGGGGCTTTAGTGGGTAAGAACATACCCCGGTCGAGCCCCACAGCTCCCGGGGAACTTATGAGGTTTCCCCCGGGAAAACTTACAGACTTACTTACGAACAGTAAAGTTATCAATTTGTGCAACGTAGTCAAAGATTCTATATTATCTATGTCACATAACTAGTATAAAACATTAATATGTTCTCTTACTTTTAAAGTACAAATTTTTATACGGGTTTTATCATAATTTAGAGAATTTCTTCCTGTAGTTTGTAGAAACCTTTAAAATGTTCCAGCGGCTCACTAGTTTATTTTATTTAAAGTTTCAGATAATAGGAGCGAAACTTTCATTTAACTAAAGCGATAGGACTATTTTGCTATCGAGTTTGAGCCGCCATGTTATGAAATATTCGCTCAAGTCGCATGATCCGTGCAACTTCTCCAATACGATTACTATCTCTTAATTAGCTGTCACTGTTTGAGTTTTTGATATCGGTAATCAATCAAATCAAAAATAAACCTCTATTTCAATCTAGTTAGAAAAACTATACACAGTGAATGAAGGAGTCAGTTAAGGGAGATTTCTAAATCAGTACCTATTAGCTATCATTATTTTCAAGGGGCATTTCATACCCCTGCCTTTGATTAATTTATCTGCTGAAGAGATTGTCCTTTAAATTCATAACAATGCAGCATTGTTATTTGATATTTAAAATTAAATAGTCAATACATAAAATGTAGTTAGTCTAGTCCTATGTTGGTTAAGCTGTGGTTATTGTTTAATAAAACCAATTCATATCATAAACCACTTTTAAAATACCTACTCCAATAATCTAGTAACTTAATTATTTTCCGCATATTTACTGTTATTGATTAGTTTAATGAATAATTGGAATTATTGATAGTATTTTATGTGTATTATTATTGCAATCGAGACTAACAATGAAAAACAATATTTTTTCTACTGCGAGTATAATAATAACAGAAATATCTGTTGTTCTCTTTGTTGCAGAAATCGCAGTCATTAATTTTGGTTATTTCGGATTTGCTAGTGTAATTATAAGTATTTATAGATAAAGGTTTGTTTCTAGTTGCACCTAGTTCGGGGTTGGAACCCCGCACGGGGAGATGGATCTGCCACCTGTTTGCACTTTCTCTATCATTGTACATTTGATAAGCTACGAGTGTTTTGTAATTTCTTTAAATTCAATAAATATTATATTACTATAGAGATTCTATATCATACTTACCTTACTAATATACCCGCATATTACATACCGGCTAAACTCCGGCGATAGGATAACCATTCCAACTACCAGGATTAAGATGCCGGATAATAAATAGAGGCTAGATAGACCGATGCTCAATATACTGATTTTCCATGGAAGCGAGCTTTGTAGAGCTAATGTGGCAGTCCTAGTACTTTAAAGTAGACCAGGTAGTGGTTGGTTCACTGAAGTTATAAGAACACCACACAGAAATTAGTCAAATTAATTTTACCAGAGCAAAATGAATGGGTTCTATAGAAAAGCTCTGAGTAAATTTTCATGTAAACGTAAAATACATGAACATCTTTAAAAACATTCTAGTATTTGTGATTCGTTTACATTAATACGCATTTGTCGTACCTACATATTTTAAGTTATTATTATACAATTAATTACATACTTTATTTATTTACATAATTTATGTTATACTACTTATATTTACTCGTATACATATATTATTATTATATCTATTCTATAGTATTTGGAGTAAATTTATTTAATAATTATAAGGTTAATAGTGCCTATTGTTTGTACTACGCAGCGTAGGTAGGCCTCCCACTAGGTGGACAGACGACATTGTGCGCGTCGCAGGTAACCGGTGGATGCAAATAGCCAATTGTCGGTCATTGTGGCGTTCGAAGAGGGAGGCCTATGTTCAGCAGTGGACGTCTTCCGGCTGGTGATGATGATGATGATGATTGTTTGTACCTCTTTCTTTGATGTGTTTCCCATTAACCCAAACGTAGTCTGGTAGATAATGCCTAGAGGAATTAAGTCCGCTTCGTGTACCGCGTGCATAAAGTTTAAATAAATAAAAGATTAACGGTTTAATAAAGTATTAGAATATTACAAACGTGATAAATGAATACAGTAGAACTAGTGCTTTCTAGTCTGTTATTGCTAAACTTTGTAATACGTAAATCCTTAAGAATAACAACATATATTATTTGAACAATTTTATGTTACAAATACTGTTATCTATTTCAGACAAAATAAGCACCTAACGTACATTTGGCCAAAGCTCGGGAACCATAAATAGAATGCTCGCCATATGGTGTACATCACCTAAATATACCATGGGTATGTGAAAACATACTTACTTATTTATTAGTCGCTCGAAGGATCGCTCAAATTATCCGTACAATTATAACAAAACGGCCTCGTGTTGTAATCAAACAATGTTATTTGTCGGTATATTCAGAATACATGCAAACTATAGTTTCCTGTTGACTTATTTCAGCATTGATTACCACCAAGCGGCTATTTTTTCGATCTGACAATGTTATAATTATTACTCACGGCAGGATGCGAACACGGAATCGTGGCACTTCCTTATAGATGCAGTATCATAAGTTTCTGAATAAAGTGCTATCGTCTTATTGTAAACGTTCTTAACAGTGTAGGTAAACACAATCACCAAATAGAATAGTGTTATCTTCCTTATGGAATATCGGGGCATCAGCGCGGCCCCGTTGCACGGTCGTCGGCCTCGGACGACGGGACGGGCGCCTGGTAGCGTTCACACCCGATATCGTAATTGATATGAATTGCTTAGAAATCTAGAAATTATGTGTAAACAAACAGCTATCTAAGAAAGTAAATGAGATAACATGGGTACTAATAACGACAGTATGACCAATATTTACGCGTACATGACGGCTTGTGTTTTATTAACACAGTGTGTGCAACTTGGATGGATATTGTAAACACGTGATGGAGACCTATGTTTGTGTGTGTGTGTGTGTGTGTGTGTGTATGTCTGTTAACCTGTACGAGTATTTGGAGAATACAAAATAGAGCAATAAAATTGAAAATAAATTTCGTAGTTATATAAAAATACGTATTATTGTCTGTCGAGTAGTGTAGAAATGGTGTATGTAAAATTTTACTGGAATTCGGCTTAATAAGTATGCCTGCACCATACATTGTTGGTATAAAAGCAACTCTATGAGGATGCAACCAATCCTTAACGACTAAACCATTCAAAGACACCAGCACCAGTACCATTTGACGGATAAGTAATATTAACTTTCGATTTAAGGTCTAAGTGAATGGCAAACCATCCACATTTACACCGCGTACAACGTGGCATAGTTTATGGCGTTTAATAGTGTCTATTTATAATTCCTTATAAAAATACAAGCTGTTCTCATAACTTCCGCAAACACAACTGTATGCTGAGGATCAAAATTTATTGTTTATATGAATTTAATTATGATTTTTTTTTTAAATTGGATCATGATTTAATTCATAAATATATAGAATTTTTATCACCAATCGCCACCGTTCACCAATGATTGTAATCAGCTATAAAATTAAATTTTCATTGTATGTATGTACTTAGATAACAAGATGTAATATACTTTAGTAAGATTATTTCGTAATTTTTCATTTGACTTACTTATGAGTACTCGTTTAATTTCGGGTTAACACAATAATGTATTGATCGTAGTCCGTGTCTGTTTCTATCGGCGCGTGAGTCATAAGTTTCGCGCGCGCCGGAAGTCGCTTCCGGCAACGAACATGCCTCACGTTGACGATAAGAATACGTGCTGGGTCGTGTACATAGTGTACTATGCACTTTACTAGGGGAATCTTTTAAGGAGTCCTACAATAAGGAAAATATCAGTTCGCTAAAAAAATTGCGCAACCGCAAATTATTTATGGACTATTTAGTGACGAGATACGCATGAAGTTCCCCGTGGGGTGCCGGGTTAGAATTGCATCCCCTCATCTCCTCTCGTTGGGTGTCGTAAGAGGCGACTAAGCGAGAACGGGAAGACGGGCAGCAGCGTCTTTCTTTTGGATTTATCTTCCACCTATACTGCGATCCCCAAGCCGCCTGCCAAGCGTGGGGATTATGACAACCCTTCTAAGGCCTTTGTTCAGCAGTGGACGTCTATCGGCTGCTAATGATGATGATGATGATGAAGCATGAAGTTTTTTGAGGGTAAGTGACACGCAAGCCAATGGACATCTGCTAAGCACTGCTGCTCGTAGTTAAAGTCTTTAGAGCTCGGTGATATCATTAGCTACAACTCCCTTGGCACCGGAACATAGCACATAGCAGTGTTTGCAGCTGAATATCTGACACTGCGTTAGTATCTACCTGGGAAGTCCCTTGCACGTGAGACCTACCACTATTTTTACTAGTTCTTAGTTAATTAACTACTTGATCAGTAATCCAGTATTATATTAGTATTAGTGGTCTGGTTTGCATACTATAGGTTCTGCCTAGTTTGGGATCGGATGACCGTGTGTAGTTTGCCGTAGAATATTATTATATCTGTATTATATAAATAAATCATTCGTCAAAACCTACAGGTTTTAGGTACACCTAATTATAAATAAACGAATCGGTTTTAGATTGTCCATAAAAATGTAAACTTTCCCTGTTTATCTTAAGCAAACATCGTTACATTCATACCTAAATTATAATTAATAAATACACAAAGCACTATATTTATTATACACTATAATATGCTTCCAACGTCCGCATTTAAAGAGTGCTTAGTATGAATAATGAGCGCGCGCGCACCTACGACTAAATCACGTTGATGTATCGCCTCCCGGCTTACGGAGCGCATCGTGAGGCCCCTTATCTTTAGACTGTTATAGTCAAGTCAAGGCATATATTACACAGATAATATTTTACAAGCTTGCTTTTTGCAATGGCTTTTCCCGTTTTTAATTTGATTAATGTTTTTTTAAGGATATCACACACGTGTCAAAATGTAGAGTCACTGTTTTCGTGAAGTTGTTTTATTCATGTAATAATTTGATTAATTAACAATAAAATACTGTGTCTATAGCGATTGTATGCAAAATTGATCGCGTAAAGTACGCAATGTTAAAAACTTCCAATGGACAACAAGTCTTCGATCAAGCTTACACGACCGCAACACAGATTTGTTAGTAATATAGAATTGCAGTGACAACGGAAATTAACTGCCTGAGCTCGGTACGATAGCAAAGGCAGTGATCCATCATCGCCGATGACGTTTTAACTCTCTTTTAATGGAACATTTCCGGCGCAGTGTGCGCAAACGCACTACGGTTATGGGCGGCGGGCGGCGGGCGGGTCAAGGGTTGACCTTTTATTGTTCGGGTATCGATAAGCGCGGCGCCGCCGATGTCATGCCAACATTATTATTGTGCTCTTAATGACGGGACAATTTAACCGGATGGGGGGACTGTGAGGGCGCACCTACAGTGATAGCCCGTAGACTGCTTTTATCTTTGTATCTCTGCCAATGACATGAAATATAGGCCAAAGAGTGGCTTTACAGATTTTATTCATACAAAATAATTAGGTACTTTTTACAACTGCCACCTATTTCTTCAGTTATTATACAAAATATATATTTACATATATAAAAATAAGCTGTAGTCTTCTGGTCTTTTAGTAATTTGTTAATAGTGAGATTTGCCATTTTGCAACACGAAATTAGCATTAGCATATTTTCTTCAAATATATATATGTCTTTAATACATTTTCTGCAGGGAAGTACTATAATGTAAAAAAAAACCCCAAGTACTTACAATATATTTTTTTGGTTTTGGGGGTGCTTCCCTGCATTGAAACTCGGTACGGTCGGTGAATGTAAACAAATGTAATCTCATTTACATGTAGTCATTATGGTACTTCTATATCTATACATAATATAAAACAAAGTCGCTTTCCGCGTCTGTCTGTCTGTATACCCACTAACTCTTCGTAAACCACGCAACGGATTTTTAGGCGGCTTTTACCATCAATTAGATAATTTTTCACTGCAGGTGTAACTATTACACAACTATAGACATATACACCCGTGCGAAACCGGAGCGGCTCGCTGGTTATGAATAAACGGAACAAATTTTCTGACAGCGAAACAGTGTGGTATGACTGATAGCTGCATATTTCCTACAGAAACACATCCATTCCAATCTAATCCGAGGCAAAGCTGGGCCGGACGGAAGCTGGTCGCGTGGCCCCGTGCTACACCGGGAGCGGGAATACCCCCCGCTTACCCCACACAGCTTTCCCCGCAATGCGCACCCCACGCTCTGCCTCCCGTCTCCCTCGAGGTGAATGAACGTCTTACAGCAGATTTCTATTATGTACATATATTAAGTATTCCCAAGTAACTCACTATTAAGTAGGAAATATCGTCATATTCGTCGGTTCTATCAGTTTTATGCGTATCGAGTAAAATGAAACCAATTTCAGACCTGATTCAGACCCTCAATTGGTCTATAAATATAAATACATTTTAATTATAGTAACACAAATTGTGAGGGTTAAACTACTGATAAAGATTACTAACATGTAGAAAACTACAGAAAAACTCTTCATGTTTGCTTTGGTCTTAGCAAGTTGTGATAGCCCACATACCCCGGTCGAGCCCCACTGCTCCCGGGGATCTTCCGAAGATTTCCCCCGCGTCAAAAAAAAAAGGTTCCTAACCAAAGAGATTAAGTACCTAAATGTAGGCCATAGAGGCGTCTTTAGGGTTTTTTTTTTCATACAAAGTCTTATTTCATCAATTTTTAGATTAAATTCTTCAATATGTTCATATATATATTAGACTAGCGATCCGCCCCGGCTTCGCACGGGTGTAATTGAGAAAAAAAAGAAGTGTTTAATTTTAACTTACTGCCTTTGATTATAGAATTTCTTCAAAAATAATGTTTGTAGCTGACTTTTCGTAACGCAATATGAAAAAAAAATTGTTTAGAAGTGACGCGTGAAAGAGCTACGACCTACGTATAGCTATCTATCCATGGGCAAAGTACTCACCGCTTAGGTTTAAGCCTGCAACGTTGAATCTCTGAATTTGTGATTTGTTAATTGTATTTTTATTTTTATTAGAAACTGCACTGCAGACGTGTACCGGTGTACAATTTGGGTGGATTAAGGACAGGAACAGAACACCATTTCTTTAAAACCAATTTATGGAAGCAATACGGGCTTCCTTGTTCGGTTTCATCGTTAAGACGTAGACGGGGGTCAACCGGGGAATTCTTACCCACTAAAACCCCCGCGGCTATCACGTCGGCACATTAGAGCGCGGTCCTGGGATATTTGTCGGGATCTGCACCAGTTGATACCACTCAGTGCCTTGACTTTGAACCCGCCGCCGGAGAGTTCCCCGGGAACCTGTCACGGTGCTCACGGTTACAGGGGTCACGGGGCACGCCTTTAATGGGATTTACGGGACCCTGTTGGTGGTCAACCGGGTATGTCGGATTCTTATTCACTAAACCCCGTTGCTACGGCCGTTAAATCAGTACATAAGAAGGAGACCTGGGTTATCCGGTGATATCTGCACCAAGATCCCTCAGTGGTTTGCCTTTGAGCCCGCCACCAGGGGGCACAATAAGCCACCTGGGAAACTATCATCGTGCTCAAAGATACGGGGATCGCGGGAGAAACCTCCAATAAGTCCCACGGATCCCATGGGGAAGTCAACCTGGGTATTTGGGATTCTCACCCACTAAAACTCCCGTGGCTGTCACATCGGCACATGAGAGGGAAACCTGGGTTCTCGGGTGGGTTCTGCACCAGGTGTCCCTCAGTGCCTGGCCTTTGAGTCCGCCACCGGGGGGCAAGCATATTATATCCCAGATTTACCTTATATTATTTAGAATGATAATGATATATATGTAGAATAAACTTCTCTAGTACTTGATTGTTAAGTATGTACCTCTTTAGGTTTTTACTTACTTAGATAAAAGTTCTAAATAAATTCAGTTAATATATAAACCTTGAAAAAATAAAAAAAATTGTTAAAAATAAAAAGTTTAAAAGTACACAAAAAAATCCCAATGAGAAATTTGAACCCGGACTCTGCTGTGCTTAGAACTAAGAGGCTTTCGTAACCTCCAGACCACGGCTACTCTAATTCTATTATTTGAATTACTTGATCATATTCTTGTTATATGTCTGCTCAGTCCCTATTGCATGTAGCGTGATATTTTATCTTATGTATTAAAGTTATACGTGTACAGTACCTAATTTACGTACTAAGCTAATCTAAGTGAAAATATTTGTACCGCCATCGGTTGAGTAATAATACTGCTTTTTAACCCTGTTAAGGGATAAATTTAAAAACAGATCCCCTCAGTGCTTGCCTTTCAGCCCGCCACCGGGGGGCACAATAAAAAAATAACCTGTCACCGTGCTCAAAGTTTCGGGGATTACGGATAGACCTCCAATAGGCTCCCAGGATCCTGCGGGCGGTCGAGCGCGGTGTGTAGGATTCTTACCCTCTAAACCCCTCACGGCTGTCCGCACAAAATATGGGGCTGCACCGGGTACCCCTCAGTGCAAGGCAAGGGCCTTTGAAGCCACTGCCGGGGGCGCATTATAGCCCTCCGGGAATCTGTCACCGTTGTCACAGTTATAGCGGTGGTGGGGGACACGTTTAATATGTCCCCAGGATCCTGTGGGGGATTCTTACCCACTAAAACTCCCGCGGCTGTCACATCGGCACATGAGAGGGGAACCAGGGTTCTCCGGTGACATCTGCATACGTACAATACATGCATATTGTATTCCTACCCAAACAGACATTTTGGAAATATATTTTCATTATTTTATTTTTATTATATTTGGGAAACAAACAAATGATACTACTTAGGGGTCGTGCATTAATCACGTGATGTTTTTTAGCAACTTTTTAACCCCCCCCCCTCCTGGTGATATGTGGTGAGGTTTTTAAACTACCCCCACTATCCAAAATCACGTGTATTTTTTGTAAAAAAATTCAATATAGATTATATTGAAATTTTCGGAATATTATCTTTAAATACAGGTACTTAACTGATTAAATGTTGAAGGGGAAGTCGTTGCCGGCAACGGTGAGTCAAGGCCACGTGCCGCTGTTTGGTTTCGAAATCGTGCATTCAACGAAAAATAAATACACGTGATGTCTCATTATACCCCTCCCCCCTCCTGGTGATATTTCGTGATTTTTTCGCAACCCCTCCCCCCCCCTTTCGAGCCTCACGTGATAAATGGACGACCCCTTATTACTAAAGATCCAATAGTACAAACATCAATTAAGTTTCCACTAATAACTAAATCATAACATTAGAGAGAAGCTAACTACGTATGCATGATTTTAAATTTAAAAAAAGTATTAAATTTAAAAAATATATTAGAAATAAAAAGTGCCGGAGTCAATATGAGTTAAATATTTAAAACATCGAATCTTAATATAAATAAAAAAACAAAGTTTAAAAACACAAAAAAGAATCCATACACGGGTAGCGAACCCGGACAGTCCATACTTAGAGGACGCTTCCGTAACCACTTGACCAAGGAACTTTGATTTTATTCTTCGAATTACCCTATCTTATTCTTGTGATATATTTGTACCGCCGTCGGTTGAGTAATAATACTCCTTTTTTACCCTGTTAAGGGATAAATTTAAAAAAATATGAAATACAAATTCAATTAACTTTCTTAACGAAAGTCTGTGCAAAATTTCAAGTCAATAGGACTAAGGAATCGCGTTCTCCCATACAAACTTTGCCCCCCTGTTTCACCCCCTTAGAGATTGAATTTCGCAAAAACCCGTCTTAGTGAGCACCTTTGTCCTAAAAGGAACCCCCATGCAAAATTTGAGACTTCCAGCACTTGTAGTTTCTGAGATTTCGTGATGAGTGGGTTTTTGCTTACTCTTTTATATAATAAGATTGTAGTCTCATTCAGTCATTTTATGATAGTCATTTATTTCAGAAATATAGAGTCAGTCGGTGTGACGCGTGTACACGTTTCTATTAACTAATTTTACTTGCTGAAGCCGGTCTAATCCTAAGTAAGTCTATATAAGTAAGTAAGTCTATCTATCGTGTAAGTCTGTCTATCGTATATATCGAGATTGATTGATTGATTTACTTTGTTGCTAATAATGCATTTATTTATTTCTTTGAGCTTTAGGGACGTCGAGTTGGGGCGCTCCCTAAACCAAGCCCACTACAGAAGGGCACGGCAGTGACTCATCTAAACGTCACATGTTATAAATTCACATTTTATATAATTAAATAACCAAAATTTTAGATCAATCGCAGACGTCCTCGTAGTAACTGCTGAAAAACATGTGAACTGCTGGCACCGCTTTCAACAAATTATTTTCATTATTCAAAGTACCTACTTCATTCGTTTTTATTTTTAATATGTAGGTAATGATGTTTAAAATAAATATCCACTCAAGTAATATTGACGAACATGTCTAAGTATTTTTAGTTAATTTAAAACGTACCTATTAAAATGGATAACTTTGCAAAACATTTATACTTTATCTATTGTTTAAAAAGTTTAAACATTATACTTAATTGTTTTGTCCAGAACACACGTTTGTTGCGATGTAAGTGCATTACGACCCTTCGAAAGTAAGTAGGTGTATATTTTTAAATAACAGTAAGTATCTAGTTCAAATATCTATTTGCTATATATGTATAGTGAAAGTAACTGCCAACTATTTAAGGAATCAGAATTGCAATCAAATAATAAAAAGTTTATGTCGTTCATCCATTTCTATTTTAAAATTGCGGTCTCACATTTCGCTGAAATTATGATATAGACTACCTGTCAAGGTGTTTCCATGCGAAACCTGTGCTGTAAAGCCGTGCTTTCTTCAGACAGGGAGCTTTTCAAGGTCTGCAACGCGTGATATTTAGGTTTAGCTTCCTTAGGTAGGTTACGCCAACTGCTAGCGCTGAATGTGTTATGTCTCTTTAGTGGTATACAAAAACTGTATATTGTAAATCATCAAGCTACTCTCTTTACGCTACTATGATAATAAATTATGCGTATTCTATTAAACATATTTATTCTATAATAATAAAGGCGTTTCGGCGATTAACAACGATCTAACAAGTCTGTTCTTGGGAAAATCAGTTATTATAATAACATTACTTTATTTATTTCCTTATTCGACTGTATCTACATATGTATATTGCTCTAGGTTAAACGATGAAACGAGGATGAAACGTTGGGCCCGTACGACGTCTATTAACTGCCGGTCCCAATATCCTATCGATCCCTTACTATAAGCAGAGGCGTATTTAAGAATTTGGCGCCCCGGGCCATTAGGATTTGCCGCCCCATACACTAGTATTTTTTTTTTATCCAATATAAGCCAGTGCTTGACCACAGTCCCACCTGATGGAAAGCGGTGACGCAGTCAAGGATGGTAAAGTACACTAGCTTATTAATAGCCCATTCACTCTAGTCTTGAAGACATCTACATTATAATCGGGCGGGAAAACCGACGCAGGCAAACTATTCCAGTCCTTAGCTGTCCCTATTATAAACGAAGAAGCAAATCGCTTAGTCCGGATTGAAAGCACGTTTACCACATATGGGTGCGTATGCGCTGTGCGTCTCGTCATCCGATGATAAAAGGGTGATGATGGTGGGATCAAATCATTTAATTCCTGCGCACACTCTCCAAAATGCAGCCTGTAGAATACCGAGAGGCTGGCTACTCTGCGCCTGTGCTCTAGTCTTTGGAGATTGGCCTCCACGAACCTAGTGTCACCAATTAGCCTTTTAGCACGCTTCTCCACCGAGCCCAAAGCTGCTAGATGGCATTTTGCACCACCAGCCCATATATGACTACAGTACTCCACACACCAGTGGCGGTCCGAGAGGGGGTTGACCCCTCAAAATCACATACTCTTACACGTCAAATTGACCAACTTTTTTTCTTACTTTAAAACTGGATAAAATTGGTTAAACCAATTTTATCCAAAATAGGTTACGCACTTGAAACACTCAGACGCAAGGTGGGAATCGAACCCATGACCCACCACCACCCCACCCCCCAAAATCGTTGGCTGTGACCACGCCTGCCACACACGACCTGACTTGCGCTTTATATAACATCAGAAGCAGTCCCAGTGTGAAGTACCGCCGGATCTTTGCAAGGACACCAAGCTTCCTTGCGGCTACTTTGGTCTTGGACTCAATGAACCGCCCAAAGATTAGGTTTGAGGAAATAGCAACCCCAACAACTGAAGGCGGTTGGTGTATTCTAAGGATATATTCTGGAAAGTAGGAGCCAAGGTGAACGGACTCCTTTTAGCGGTGAACAGACATGTATTTTGGCTGCGCCGCCCTACCGTCTCTCGTTGGATATGTACAAAAACTACACGCACAACAACGTTGAAAGTGAAACATCCCGAATGCCCGACTAGTTCAAACAAATCAGTTTTAGTTTAAGTTAATCATGTAGGTTTTTTAATCCTTCAATCATATAAAACCAAAAAGAAAGACGCACATAGCTAAGCGAGGTGCGGCTCGCACCGCCCCTCGAAGCCTGCCGCCCCGGGCCATGGCCCCCTTGGCCCTAGGGTAAATACGCCCCTGACTATAAGTTAAAATAGTTACCATCGAAAGCTATAATGACATATTTCCGTTTCAATAATAACATACTTATTAGCAGCTTACTGTTGGTTATTCAAATGACAGTCTGTCAGGGTTTTAGTTATCGCTCCATTTCGGAGGTTTATCGCGGTATATCGATGGCTTATTCGATGATTTTAACTTATAGTTAGGGATCGATAGGATATTGGCACCGGTAGTAAGTACGGCGGCGATACCGAGTAGAACGGAGACGGAGTTGTGACCGCAGAGTACATTAATTATATAATATATTATGTTGTGCCCCCGTCCCCGTGAGCACCGTGGCAGGTGGAACCCCCGGGGGGTTATAATGCGCCCCCCGCGGCGGGCTCAAAAGTAAGGCACTGAGGGGTGCAGATCTCCCAGAGAGCCCAGGTCTGCCCTCTCATGTGCCTGTACTGTACCCCCAGATCCCACGACCTAACGAAGATTTCCCCCACGAAAATAATATAATAGGTTATGAAACGGTAACAAGCAGTGAATACCTGATAGAAATGTGTATTATATACTTCATCGATATAATATATAAACTAGATAAACATTCACGAACAAAATGACATCTAAAATGTGGTCGCGAAGGTTGCAAACTTATCTGTGCTGGTGGCGGAAACGTGAACTAACGATTTTATAATGATAATGACTTGTAGTTTGACAATTTCATATAGACAGTAGCGACACTCCTATCGGCAAAAATAAATTTGTCAGGATGTGGCTTGTAAAGAAATAGCGACACAAGGGCGCTATTTCTCGCTACCACTTTTTGAACCGTGACACCAAATCTAGTTTATAATATATTATATCGATGATATACTTATAGTAGTATGATCATATCAGTGGCGGTCGTGGTCCGTGCGGCCGGATCATATTGCAGTAATTACAGATCAAATATCGTAACAGCATTGATTTTCACGGACAAGCGTATTACATAATATCTCATAGATACTTAACAGCAATATCTAGATGTTATGGTTTTATTGCTTTAGATTAAATTATATATATCAGAGATCTGACTACTGTGTGAGTGGTGGTTCTTAGATCATCGAACTTGAAAATATGTAACTTGCAGTTGTTTCAGTGTTTTAAAAAAGCTTTTGGTCAGTATCACTTAATTATGATAGATAGAATATATAGAATATACTTAATAGATATATAATATACATAATACATTTTAATAGTAATAGAAAATAATAAGGTAGAGACTAGTAAACACAAAAGTTAAATTAAGTAAATTACATTGATGGTATTTTTTAGAAATAACAGTAAATAAACAATATAATCATGATGATTGTAATTATTAGTAATTAGCAATCTCTTGTCTAATAATTACTAATCATTAGATTGCAATAAACATACATACTATATAAATTACATTACTTATTATTATATTATACAACATACATTAAATTCAATTTCTGTAAAATGACTGATGTTTAATTGTTTAATTGTTTATTGTTAATTAAAACGATATTTAAACCAGTTACATTAATTAACATAATTTCATAAATATACAGTTATAAATAAATACTTATTTAGCTAAATTAGATTTAAAACTAACACAGAACAGTGGACAACCTCGCATATTTTCTCTCACAGAACGCCAGACACACTCGGATAATTTTCTTCCATTCATCAGCAAACACATCACATTCAGGGTAGGCAATCAAGAGGGCATTGAAGACCTCAAGAGTACGACACACCGGGGAATTTGCTCTGGCAACAGTATGACACATAGGCGGTGCAAACAATCTGTGCCGGCGGTTGCGACTGTGCGCAATGTAGTTACCAGGCACATACAGACGGCAGATTAGGTTGTGAAGTTCAGGGCAGTCAATACGTCCTCGAAGGGTTTTGCATGCCACTACAAGCTGATCGAGACCTCTCCTCACCTCCAATGAATTAAAGCCTAACATCCCCATAATATAGTTAGTCGGGTACATGTATGGAAAGAAGTAGTATATCCTCTTGAATAGGTGCCTGAGGAAAGTTTTTTGAATCTTTTCAAGCATCAGTACTTGATTTGCTGAATGTGGATTCCAGACACAGGCACTACACTCGAGTTTACTTCTAACTAGAGCAGTATACAGAAGGCTGATGATTTGTGGGTTTTTGAAGTCTCGAGCATTACGCAAAACGAAACCCAAACGTCTAAAGGATTCCTTGGCAAGGGCAGAAATATGGTCTCTAAATGTAAGACGTTGGTCAAATGTTACTCCCAGGTCCTTGATGTTGGTTATACGAGCGATTGGCTTACCACCTAATGTATAATTATATCGTATTGGCCGCAACCCTCGAGTGTAAGTCATTACTTGACACTTAGTCGTATTGAAAGACAGTTTGTTCTGGATACTCCAATGATAAATGGCGTCTAGATCATTTTGTAACAGTTTACAATCTTCATCAGTTTTTATTTCCATTGCTATTTTTAAGTCATCGGCATATAATAAGCACTTTGAAGATGTTACTTTGTTGACTAAGTCATTAATCATGATTAGAAACAGAAGCGGGCCCAACACGGATCCCTGACTGACTCCTGATCGGGTATCATATGGCTTTGACTCGAAACAGCCATGTCTGACGAACTGCTTACGATCGCGCATGTAGTCTGCGAAAAAATTCAGAAATCCTGAGGCAAAGCCCAAAGCTCCCAGTTTATTCAAGAGCAAATCATTGTCGACTCTGTCGAAAGCTTTGCAAAAATCAAAATACAGAACATCAACTTGCCTTCCCGAGTCCAAACTTTTAGAAACGAAATCCGTATGGATTAATAGGTTCGAATTGATAGAACGACCCGACCTAAAGGCGTGCTGGGCATCAGACAAATACACGTTTATATTTCTGTAAATGTACGCATGAAGAATAAGCTCGAAAACTTTTGCAATGGTCGGGAGGACTGCGATAGGCCTATGCTTTTCCACTGTCGATTTATCACTAGTTTTAGGAATAGGCGTGACTCGCGATAATTTCCATTGCTTAGGGTATAGGCCAGACCGGAGAGCTAAATTAAAAAGATGGCATAAAGGTACTGTTATGAGGTCTTTACATCCCTTAAGAATGTAGGCGGGAATGTTGTCAGGACCAATCGAGCTACGAGTTTTAAGTTTGTCAATAGCTATTTCTACATCCTGGGGAGTCAGAGATGGAAGAGGTATATTGCCACCTCCCGTACATGGATTCAGACTGTTCAAATTGGGAGTATCGGGTAAAAATACGCTCGCAAAGTATTGTGCAAAAGCTTCAGCAGCTTTGACGCCCGAACAAGATTGTTCGTTATAGGTAACATTTGGTTCAAAACCACCCTTTGATCTTAGGCTAGATACGTGTTGCCAAAACTGTTTTGGCAAATTAAAATAACAAACCACTATATATTAACTATGTATATTAAAACTTAGTTAAAACTCTACATTTAAACGGTTATTTATTAAGAGATACGCTACGTTCATTGCATTCATATATATCTACGTAAATAATATATGGCCAACCATATCACTTAAAATATCAATATTTCACCTAATCTGTAGTTATGGTGTTTGATGAAATGGTTTCTGGGGAACCAGGGGCAACCTTATATATTTCCTTGGCTTAAGAATTAGGCTAGACACAGCTCTTTCTGTGTCTGATAAAATAAGTTACAGCAAAGCTAAACCAGGAGAGTAAGTCAGCTGATGCAGTTTCATTATGAATCAGCATAGGCACGCATCTTAATTTTGTCGCGTTGAGCTCATGGTTTTTCGATAACCTACTCGTACCGATTCACCGTAATCCTAATTTACCGTAAAATATTCACACTGAGGCGTGTCACTATTTACTATAAAAATGCATTATTAACTCTCAAAATTGGCTCGACATAAACTATGTGACACTAAACTCCACTGTGTCTAAATCAATCTCAAAGATACAGGGTAAAGCTGAAAGGATTCAACAGGAAACTAACTCGGTTCGTATTCGGTTTTTCAATGAACTTTCGTCGGTTAACCTAAAAATAATATTATGTTATTATTTATGTAGCATATGGCTTGGGCTTGCCGAAACCGGTGTTATATAGAGTTTAGGTAATCCATGATTGGGAAGCAATAGTGTACCATAAAGAATTATGAGCCAGGCAATATTATTAGAATGCATGGAATAGTTTACTGCTTACATTTAACGAGTTCATTACGAAATTTACAGGTAGGTACTCTACTTCAACGCAAATTCTAAGATCTAGAAGCCTACTCGGTTTATATAACCTATGTTCGCCTTAACTTACTGAAAACTGAATTGATGTAATCCTTGTAATCCTTCAAACATTTTTGGTAATGACGCAAGTGTCTGTATTCAGGTGCACGTATTTTAATGCCAGTATATTTATTATAAATGTAAACTAAATTCTGAATTACAAATAAAATTGAAGGTAACATTGGTCATGATTATGTAATCATGACAAGGGAACATATCATTATAGGTAACTAAGAAATATATAGTACCTATATACACATATATTTACTCATGTGGTCATAATATTAAGGTTACATAATATAAGACGAACATTGGGTTCCTATTTATATGTATATAACACAGTGTCGTAAGAATCCGCACAGTTGGCGTGGTATAGGATAGCTACTATGGTTTTACCCATAAACGCTAATCACTGTACATTTTTACTGTAAGAGGCATAGATAGATGAAACAACTAACCCAATGTGATGTGACTTAAGCAGGTATACAATAAAATTCTTATGTCATGGCCTAAATTGTTTTACAGGATATTTGTTATCAACAGAATAAATTAGAATAGATTTTTACCAATAGATATCCCTCTGTAATATATTAACCTAGTAACGCAATAATAGACTGATTTAGAAGTCAAGCCACAGCAAGCAAATATAAGCATTCACAGTTTAGAAACATATCTATTGTAAAGACTTAATTGAAAATACTTACGTACTATAACCGTACCAACTATTTTCGTAAGTACGATAATATTGAAAAATCGATTCCTCTGTTCGAATATCACTATCTGAAAACAAATTTCATTCCTTGGCATTGTTGTAGCTTCAACTTACAATTAACAATTTATTTATTTTTTCAACAGGAAGTATGTAGTTCCATTCCGACAAAACAATTGATATTCTTGCAGTATTTGCAATTTTGTTTTAATATGCATTACAGTGGCAGTTAAAAGTTTATGTACGCTTTCGAACTTTGTCCCATAGGTAACTTATTTGGCGAGGCTATGATTGTTCACTATTCGAAAACTTTCAGCAGTTGTAGCATCATCTATTTAGACGATAATTTCAGCGATTTTGATGTCGTGCTTATAAGCAGCATTATAAGCAGCAAGTGACCAAACCCAATGCAGCTGATGATGCAGCATCGATGTAGTTGCTAAAACGCGCGATATAGTCACAGATGTCAAACGAAGAACGCGATGCAGCATAAATACAAAAAAAGCCTACCAACATATTTGTCTGGCGCCAATTGGTCATGAGGCCTAAGTGTACCAGACCATTGCACCATAGCATCGTAGTTATAACAGCTGTTTTGTTCATAAGTAATCAAAAGCACTACATCCGCGTCGACCGACTTTTGTGTTGTGCCAGATTATGCTCCTCCTTTAGATATTAAAATAGGACGAATTAGTCGTGTTTGTATTATAAAAACACAATATCCGTTAGGTTACGTATTTTAAAAATCGAATTAAGTATACATACAGTTTCTCTCAGATACCCGTAACATCGAGAAAATGACGATATTTCCTTATTAATTCGTTTGATGCCTAATATATGTATTGCAATTAGCAGTAATTCTCCTTCAGCAATTTTTTATCTTATTATTCCCGTAGCCTATGTACCATCATTGAGTACGAGATAATCGACATCTCTAGTCAGTAACAGAGAATATATAAATGTATACATAATAAGAACCTTAGTATTAATTGGCTTGGGTTGTCTAAATAATCCGATTTTGAGGACTAGGTTAATGAACATCATCATCAGAAGCCGATATACGTCCACTGCTGAACAAAGGTCTCCCCCTTAGAAGGCAGGGGATGCCATAATCCCCACGCTTGGCAGGCGGCTTGGGATCGCAGCATAGATGGTAGGTTAATTCTATAGACAGACGCTGCTGCCCGTCTTCTTGTATTCCCTCAGTCGCCTCGTACGGACTCTGAACGGGAGGAGATGGGTGGGTGCTATTCTTACCCGGACATCCCACGGGGTTAATGAATTGATAACTAATTGACATTTGTAAAATCGGCAATTAGATAATGCAATAACTAATTTTTTTTTTTTTAATTAATTTAGTTCAAGTAGGCTACCGTTATGACTAGATATTGTACTAATGTATAGGTACATATACAGATTACTGCACTTAGATAAAGTAAAGTAGGTATTTATTCCTATACGTATTAAAAATACTTGCCTTTAATGTTGTATTTATTGCATCCAAATAATAAATATGAACACTTTTAAATAAGTGCATTTATGACTGAACCTTAATTAGGTACCTTACGAATAAGGGCTCCCACACATAACTGCGAATTCGCATCGCATCGCGAATATCTGCGAGAAACAAATGAATTTTTGTATAGTTATGTGGGGGGAGCCTAAATAGTAGTGACGTTTACATTCTAAAGTAATGTTAAAAAGATGCTGTAGGAGAATTAAGTCATACCTATTACCTATTTAAGTCATATATATGGAAGAAAACGTAATTTAATTTTACTGTTGCCTATTTGACACGATCATATTAATGCAGACAATATTATGTTGAGTAAATACTCAGTTGTATAGTGCTCGTCTTTAAATAATAGACAATTCAGCATTAAAGTAAGTATGTTTAAAAAGTTCGTGATGGACTTAATTAATTAAAAACGATATAAATAAATAATTACCATTAAATAAAATACTTACCGACAAAAGCATATATCAAGCTCCTAGTTTGCGGACGTCATGCATTCCCAATTTGCCAGCACAATCGGGTATACCTACATAACTTAATGGAACAATAGTAATGTATAATCCTTCACTTTGAACGTTCACTAGTACCGGCGCCGGGAAAGCACAGCGTGCTCTTTCCGTCAATAAGTTACACTGAGGTAGGTGGCGGTTCGATGCGTCGGTCGGCCGTCCCGAGCGACTTTGCTTCTCGGTAACGTTCCGGCGATATCTAAGTGTGTGATGGTGTGCTGTGCCGGTGTAGGCGGAAGCGTGACTTTGTACCACGCATTTTACAGCATGAATGCTGCGCAGAAATCTACACCTAGCGCCATCTATTATTTTAGAAATGAGTGATTTTCTTTTCGAAATTTCGAAACGACACTGTTGTGCGATGTGACTTGCTTGTAACGCCCTCTGTTGGTATTAGTGCAAAACTACGAGCTACCAAGCACAGCAAATAGTAAACAATAATCATACACAGCAACACAGTTTTTTAACGAACAGCACAGCTCTCAATATTTCAACATTTTGACAGATGTCGTTAGGTACAAAGATATTATTGATATAAATTAACCAATGATACATTTTTTTAAATTAATTATTTAATGTTTTTTTCTGTTCACAACAGAAAAATTATCAGAGATAAAACAAGGCTTATGGTTAAGCTAAGCTATTAAGCTATATAACAAAAAATCAACAAAAATACGTAGGTACATAGGTACTTAACTACTCTGCGAATTGAGAGCCTTCTCCTTTTTGAAGTTGGCTAAAAATGGCCTTGGACAAGTTATGAAAAATTAATTATTAGAGACAGCAATAGATGAAAGGAAAGGCATATAAAAAATAGAATGAGAACCCAAACTGAACACTACTGAAACGACCCAGTTTAGACAATAGACATTATAAGGGAACCAGAAAAGGCCTTTATCGGTAGGCACTCTGAAAAAATGAAATTTAATTTAATACCTGCGTTACTATAGCTGCTGAAAGAAGAAAGAAAAGGAAATGGTGGACTGAATAGTGCGAAAAACTACTCGAAGATAAAAGAGAATTCCGAATTCTAGCTGAACAAAATCCACAATGGAAGCAACAATATGAGAACCTGCGACTGCAGGACCGTAAGTAAAGGTAAAGGACCATAAGAAGGGCGAAGAAGACACAACTTGAGAACATCATATTGGAAATGGAAACCTTAATAAGAGCTAATTAATCACGGAAATTTTACCAAGAGGTTCGATCAAAGAAAAAGGGATACGATAATGAAGGCAATCTTGTGACGGATACAGACGATCTTAAAGGGATGTGGCGGGTGTATTTCCAGGGTTTTTTGAATTGTCCTGAACCGTTGCAGCCAATTGTTGTTGATTCAGAAAATAATGTATCTGAACCAGAGCCTTTAACGTTTGAAGAGGCAAGAAAAGCGATTATGAGGCTCAAAAACAATAAAGTGTTGACAGTATACATGTCGAAATAAGTAGGGGTAGCCATACAGTACAAATTGTACGAATTACTGTCCAAGATATGGATCACAGAGCAACAACCTCAGGAATGGAATGTGGGCGTTATTTGTCCTGTCCATAAGAAAGGATGTAGAAAGACGTGCTCAAATTACAGAGGAATTGGTCTCCTCTCAACTGCGTATAAGGTTCTGTCCTATGTGCTGTTAGCGAGACTTGAACCGTATGCGGAAAGAATCTTAAGTGATTATCAGTGTGGTTACCGACATTAATCGCAGCACTATGGATCAAATTTTCCTTTTGAAACAGCTGATGGAGAAAAAGTGGGAATATGCACAGAGGATACACTCGTTAATTGTGGACTTTTGTAAAGCCGATGACAGCATAGATAGAAATTCACTGTACGCCATATTAATTAATTTTGGTGTTCCTTATAAACTGATCACCATGATAAAAGTTGCTACCGAAGTAAGTAAAATGGGTGTTAAGATAGATAGATAGATAAATTCTTTATTGCACACATTATAAAGGACAGATTACATGAATCAGGTACAATTTAATGTGAGCAAAGGCGGTCTTATCGCTCAAAGCGATCTCTTCCAGACAACCTTTGTGGAAGGAGCTATACAAAAAAAATAGATCTGCAGTGTAGTGCACAGTCATCAAAACATAAAAATACAATTTAAACAAACAAAAAGTATTATATTAACAACAAATAATGTATATAATACTTACGTACATATATAAAAAATATTATAATCTAGGTAATACTTATATAAAATATAAAATACTATACTTACTTATATAAATAGGTATATATTATATATTCACATATATATAGATATAATGAAAATGTACCTAATAGTTCATTGTACAGGTAAGGGGTCGTCCATTAATCACGTGAGGCTCGAAAGGGGGGGGGGGGGGTTCCGAAAATATCACGAAATATCACCAAGAGGGGGGAGGGGTATAATGAGACATCACGTGTATTTATTTTTCGTTGAATGCACGATTTCGAAACCAAACAGCGGCTCGTGGCCTTGACTCACCGTTGCCGGCAACGACTTCCCCTTCAACATTTAATCAGTTAAGTACCTGTATTTAAAGATAATATTCCGAAAATTTCAATATAATCTATATTGAAATTTTTTACAAAAAAATACACGTGATTTTGGATAGGGGGGGGGGGGGTAGTTTAAAAACCTCACCACATATCACCAGGAGGGGGGGGAGGGGTTAAAAAGTTGCTAAAAAACATCACGTGATTAATGCACGACCCCTAAGATGTTAATTACACACAATGGATTTTGCAAGAAGATGCTTATGCAGGTTGTTCCTAAAGATAGGCAGAGACTTGGAATGCCGGACGTAAGGAGGAAGATCATTCCACAAATGCGTAGCTCTAACAGTAAAAGAGTCCCGGTAATAGCCAGATTGAGCAAATGGAGCCTTTAACACATTATCTGTTTTGGAACGCAAGTTAACAGCATGACTAGCTCCAAGAAATTGGAAACGTTCCTTAAGATAGGAAGGGGAATGCGGGTTTTACAGAACATTATACACTAAGATCAGAACATGTTCATCACGCCGCAAACTAATGGGCAACCATTTCAGTTTACTTCTGTACTCAGAAACGTGGTCAAACTTGCGCAGCCCATAAATAAATCTAATAACAGGTTCTGAAGTCGCTGGAGTTTATTCAATAAATCCTCGTTAAGGTCAATGAGACAAACATCACCATAATCCAATATAGGAAGAAGCAAGGATTGCGCAAGTTCAATCTTTGTCCTTACGGGGAGCAAATTTTTCCACCTTTTAAGCGATGCGTGTTAAGGTTAGAGGTGAACTTACGGAAGAGTTTAAAGTAAAACTGGCCTCAAGCAGGGAGATGCACTGTCCCCTATGCTGTTCAATTTGGCACTAGAACATGTCGTCAGAAAAATCATGTCACTTGACAGCGGTGTATTGCTTGATAGAGTGTTGCATAGAGTTTTAAGGTATGCTTCTAAGGCAGTCTAAGAATGAGGTGAAACTTCCGTACGAGTATTAATAACCGAGGCTTCTAGGGTTGGGCTCAGAATTAAACAAGCTAAAACGGAATAACTCCACATGAAACGCTACAAAAATACTAGGGAAAAGCGTGAAGATCTGCTGGTGGGAGATATGACCTTTAAAGGTTCAGCAAAGTTTAAATACCTAGGTTGTACTATAACGGACACAAATACCAGGGAAGAAGAAATTATGCCCTTCGTTGTAGTGCAGCACTTCATAAGGTTTGGTGTCCAAGTTGCTTAGCAGGAGATCCAAGATTCGTATCTATAAGACTGTTATCAGACCAATCTTGACGTATGCAAGTGAAGCCTGGACGCTGACCCTTAAGGAAGAAAGTAAATTACTAGTGGCGGAAAGAAAAATCTTGCGTAAGATTCTGGGCCCGGTCCAAAGAGAAGATGGAAGTTGGACAGCCAGGAGAAACTTGGAAGTAGAGTAGCTTGTCGCCGTGGGCAGGCCACTTGCTGAGAATGGGGGAGGATCGGAACATCAAGAAGGCGTATCTTGGAAGTCCAAACGGCCGCCGACCTGTGGGGCGGTCTAGATACCACTGGATTGACGCCGCGGAGTCGGACTTGCACGAGCTACAAGTGGCCGATTGGCGAGAAGGAGCGCAAGATCGCCACAGATGGCAGCGTGTGCCAGCGGAGTAAGTAAGTAAGTTATTATAGCTGCATTTAATTAGACATAAAACTTTATTTGCAGTATTTCGGAAGTAAAATCTTATTGCCCGACTGCCAGCGAAAGAAGGAGGGTTACGTATTTTCGAGTGTATGTGCTTAGGTTCTATTTCATAGGCATGACCAGGTCTGCATTCTATACTAAACTATTCTCTTTGCAGTTGTTTTACTATGTTTCAACTTAGGGAAGAGTATAAGATTCATCGAAATCGGTTCAGTAGTTTATGATATATGTTTATGTTTACAGCAAGTTACTCTAACGTAAGCCGTTCGAGTTGCGTGATAGTTTCGCAAACATTCAAAGAGTTTGCGAGTCGAGTTATAATGATGAATAACAGTGACTATAACTATATTGCATTGCTTTAAACTTTAGATATATGAATTGACAGTGTAGTTTATCTATATACTAGCGAGTTGCGCACGTTTAGAGACGTAAAACTGTGTTTTTTATCACCAGTTACGTCACGGCCGGACCAGACACCCCATTATTTCTTTGTGCGCAGCGACGAGCGCACGCGCCTAAGAAAAAACAGTTTAGTGATATTAAAATATAAAAATATCTATTAATATGGGCAAATACGTGATCGGCTGCGAGCCTATCGCGATAACATAAGTAGCTGCGAGCTACTTATGATTAACTACAAATAAATTAAGTTGTGTGTCTAAAAATACTTGGTAGTCCAATTACTATCTTCGAGTTAATAATATCTACCGTCAAAGAAAAAGTGACGAATGACAACACAATGTTTAACAGTTAACAAAGTCGTGATTGACTGAGAGTCAATTACGACAGCATAATTAGCTGCGACCTAATTATGAGTCATGGATTCATGCCAAATGAATGCAGTTGATGCATCCAATTGAATATTTATCGGATGCAAGACAAGTTACAAGTTCCATAGATTTCTGGTTAATAAGACATAATTACTGGTAATATCCATAGGAAATAAGGAATACAACTATTGATGTTAGTCATCACGGCGACACGATTGGCTGCGAGCTAATCAAGAGCCATGGATTATACAAATGAGGTAGGAAATGCGTGGAGATGTACATATGGGCGCTGTATCGATTTTAATGATTAAATGTTAAAATAACGTCATATCCGCGATAATATAAATGCAATAAAAAGAGTAATGTATTTGATAGTTACAGAGATTAATTAAATTGGTCAATTAATCAGTTTGAATTCATTTAATATTTTATTTGTATGCTCGAATCTGAATATAAATTTAAATAGATTGTATTGTAAAATCAAACGCGAATATGACTGTTATTTGTTTAGGAATCATTCCTGGTTATTATTATATAAATTATTCTACGAAAATAAATTGTAATACAATGTTTAAAAAACATGTGTGATTTAATATGATGCAATTTTCTTTAATTTATACTAAAATATGTTTGTTTATGGAAGTACTTTGTTTTATATAAAAGGCGAATATTGTTAACAACGGGAACAGTCGTTTGAAATTCGTCGAAGTGTAAACATCTCTTGTGCATACGCTATATTTCATATAATAATACAGTGTTTTGGAAGATCTGTGCGTTATTACTCCATAATTATGGATTCCGAATACTCACACCATGAAGCCACGCCGACAGCAGCGGTGGGATCACAATCCCCTGTACTTGGAATCCCCAGAGACCGGAAAACTCTACCCGAGCCTACTTTTTCCATGGAGCAAATGATGAATTTACTGACCAATGTGACCAAACAAGTAGCTGCAAGTGCAGTTACAGCGGCCATCTCTACCACCTCTTTGTCACGTGATCGCAGCAATTTCTTCGGACGACGTTCATAAATGGCGCAGCTACACATCGGATCAAGCCGTCAGCTACTCCGAGTACGCTACTGGACATTATTCAGGCGAGTCCGGCCCGAGGCTTCAGACCCCGAGGTGATCGACGCTTTGATAACAGGTATTTATCCGAAACATATTAGATCGTAACTGCTTAGAAACACACCTGACTCTTTGCCCAAGCTGGTTTCTGTGTTAAAAACTTATCGCAAACGGGAAATTTGATAGTTTAGATAAACCTGGTAACAGTAATATTAAAAGACCGTGAATATCCGAAACTTCCGCTAGAAACGACCAAGGTCTTACTTGCTTTAAATGTAACAAATCCGGGCACCATTTTCGTGATTACAAGGAAGCTCCTGCTCCTTCACCCGCTGTGATTCCTAAATCTAGTTCTTCTCAAAACAATATTCCTAATAATTCTGCAAAGACTATCGAGTGTAAATATTGTCATAAAATGGGTCACGTAGAAAATTGCTACCGGAAAATAAATAACGAGGGTAATTTGACTTAAAAAAACACGGTATTTTTTTGTAATTCGATAATTCGTAGTTAAAACTAGTTAAAATCGACAACAAGCTTTACTATTGCTTATTCGATATAGGCACCGATTGTTCACTGATTCGACAACGTTTCTCTGGTTCGATCCCAGGGAACAGGAGGAGTAATAATAGTATTGTAGATGTTGTATTTTCGGGAATTGGAGGTTGCCCAGTGCCTTCAAAACAAACCGATCAAGTAAGTATAGAGCTAGAATTTTATGTGGTCGGGGACGCATAGACTCGGTTTGATATTTTGTTTGATTGGCTATGATCTGTTACAAATTCCTGGGCTCACCGTTACTTTGACTAACACTAGAATTTCTGTAAAACAAAATGAACAAATTGTGAAGGTTGTGAATGAATGCACTGGTCAAAATTCTCTTTGTGGCATTGATACTGACGTTAAAGAACAGATTTTATATTATAGTAAATTGCAAACTATCGTCAACAGCTTTAAACAACATTTTACAGCTGGAAATAAGGTATCACAAGTTAGTACAGGTGAATTAGAGATCGGACTAAAAGACCCCAATAAAATTGTTCAGCGAAGACCCTATAGATTATCCCCCGTAGAGCGTGAGAAGGTAAAAGATATTATAAGCGGCCTCAGGTGTAATGGCATAATCCGTGACAGTCATTCTCCTTTTAGCAGTCAGATTCTGCTTGTTAAGGGGAAAGACGGTTCTGATCGCCTCTGAGTCGATTTAGGAGAGCTAAATGCCGATACACTTGGGGGTCGTTGTCCTCTGCCTTTAAGCACGCTTGGATATGGTACCGTATTAATACAAAGGCAAGATCACACTCCCCATGTATTTGGTTATTTTAGTATGAGGACGACCAGTGCGGAGAGCACCACTCATTTGAGCTTGAAACACTAGCCGTTTTTGAAGCAATTAAACATTTTTGTCGTTTCTTATATGGTTGTTCATTTATAGTCGTAACTGATTGTAATTCTCTAAAAGCTTCTAGACACAAGAAAGAATTGACGCCTAGGTTACACCGTTGATGGTCTTCCCTGCAATCATTCCAGTTCGAAATAGAGTATCGTAAAGGCGAAAAGCTAGGTCACGCGGATTATTTTAGTAGGAATCCTGTTGATATAACAGGCCCACGAAAAGCATTTTTCTAAAGATAATTCATCACACCTGTTTCCATCATCTCACTCGGCCTGAACTTTTTGTTTTTCCACTAATGCTTCAACTCTTGACCAAAATTGGTTGTTCTTTGAACAAAAACGTGATCCCGTACTCAAAAATATAGTTGATCAACTACAGTCCGATTCTATTCCTAAAGACATCGCAGATACCTATGTTATTTTGAAAGATAAATTACAGCGTAGAAAAGTACAAATAGAAAATAAAACCCTTAAATTAATTGTTGTTCACTAGCATAATTTTACATTTTAGCTGGGAAAAGGCTGAGATACGAGGGCAATATTGATTTCCCAACATGTAAAAATTGGTTCAGAAGTTCATTGAAAATTGTAGAGTTAGAAAGGGGATCTCGGGCGCTAGGCAAGTTTTTCTGCATCCAACTGATAAAACTCCTTTGCCTTTTTACACGGTCCATGCAGATATTACGGGTCCAATGAACGGGAAGCGTAATCGGCCCGAATACGCGTTTGTTTATGTAGATTCGTTTACTAAATATGTTCATTTAGTATATTCAACAGATCGTACAACGGATTCCGCTAACCGATGCTTTCGTGAACTCATGACCATTTTTGGGACTCGCACTGGATTCATAACTGATCAAAATAAAAGCATGACTTCTGTAGAATATTGTTTATGTTCTAGTTTTTTTGACAATTTTAACATAGACCATCGCACTGTGGCGAAAGGCGCTAGTAGGGCTAATGGTCAGGTGGAACGCAAGATTATTAAAAAGAACATGTCGGTGTAGTAGCGCTTGATAAACCTTGGCACAGAGATCTAATTGCGATGATCTTATTGCTATTAGGAATGCTTGTAAGAAAAGGATGGACGAGCGATCTTTTCAGAACATCCGCGTAGATTTGCGTGTTTTAATTTATAACGGTCGTTAGGTAGAATCTCCAAAATTTCCATTGGATCTTCAAATTTGGGTCCTAATTTAGTAGTATGTCCTTCATGTAAACGCATTAGAACAAAATCTCCAACTTTGAAATGTTTGATTTGTGCTTTACCCTTATCAAATCGAATTTTGTCCTGAATGGATCGTCATGTCTATTTGAGACCTGCTTCCAATGGGCAAACCGATCCATTCGATGGAAGTGGTGAAAGTGGTTAATTTCCCGTATGGGCGTATAATGAATTAATTGACTAGTTATTATTAATATCTATATTAATAATAATTAGTTACAAGTACTGTGTGACATAATAATATTACTAGATATGTGTTACATTTATTTATTGCCTATCCACAAATCCTTCCTTGACGCTGGCTGGCCACCATGCGTTTCCTTTCCTGGTCTTGTGAGCTAGATCCTTGTGTAGGTGATGCTTGTGGGTGGGCTAGATCCCGTGATGGGTGATGCCTGTGTGAGCTAGATCCTTGTGTAGGTGATGCTTGTGGGTGGGCTAGACCCGTAATGGGTGATGCCTGTGTTGACTAGATCCCTATGTGGGTGATGTCACGAGTTGGCTAAGATCCCGTCATGGGTGAAGCCTTATTTGTTAGATCCCGTGATGGGTGATGCATGCTACAGGCTAAGATCCTAAGACTAGGTGAAGCCTTGTAAGAACCTTTAGTTAATTTTGTAATAAGTTAATAATTTGTAACTGATAAGTGATCAGCGCGGAGAGCGCGCTGGATCAGAATGGCCGTATGGGCGCTGTATCGATTTTAATGATTAAATGTTAAAATAACGTCATATCCGCGATAATATAAATGCAATAAAAAGAGTAATGTATTTGATAGTTACAGAGATTAATTAAATTGGTCAATTAATCAGTTTGAATTCATTTAATATTTTATTTGTATGCTCGAATCTGAATATAAATTTAAATAGATTGTATTGTAAAATCAAACGCGAATATGACTGTTATTTGTTTAGGAATCATTCCTGGTTATTATTATATAAATTATTCTACGAAAATAAATTGTAATACAATGTTTAAAAAACATGTGTGATTTAATATGATGCAATTTTCTTTAATTTATACTAAAATATGTTTGTTTATGGAAGTACTTTGTTTTATATAAAAGGCGAATATTGTTAACAACGGGAACAGTCGTTTGAAATTCGTCGAAGTGTAAACATCTCTTGTGCATACGCTATATTTCATATAATAATACAGTGTTTTGGAAGATCTGTGCGTTATTACTCCATAATTATGGATTCCGAATACTCACACCATGAAGCCACGCCGACATACACGTCCCTACCTACTATTTATTTTGTCTAAAGTACCTACCTACTAGTGATGTGAACCGGTTTTAAAAAAACCTAGATAAACCGGTTTTTGTAGAAACTGGTATATACCGGTTTTTTTAAATTAAAAAACCGATTACTTTTTTTTCGTTTTTGTATTACGTATCCTGTAAGATGGCATGACATTTAGCTAGCGTACCTACCGCGAATAAGAACAGAAAATCAGCATTGTTACACGATACACATGTTATGGATATTTGTTCAAATACGGTTTAAATTTAGTTTTGACAAAATTATTCATTTACACTTTCGTACAAACACAATTTACCGAATACATATAAAAATAAAACAGAATCATTGAGGCGGCCTTATCGCTAATGAGCGATTTCTTTCAGGCAACCCAAAGGATAATATGAAGGGAAATATAGATGTAGGTAGAGAGATAATAACAAAAGATCTTAGTAGTTTGTCAAAACCAAGTAGAAGAGCTAGCGCGACGCGTGTGCGCCAATCAGAGCAAGGCCGGGCGGTCGATTATAATGATTATTGTACTGGCCGAGAGCGCCGGCGCGCGCGGCGGCGGTAAAATTTGAACTGATACGTACATAAATTTAAAAATAACGATATTATTATAAATACACTAAATAAAAATATTAAATTAAATCTATCTGGAGAGGAAATGTTGCTTTTTAATTATTTTTTTTAGACTAAATTACAACTAGCACACAAGGAATGTGGAAGAGAATTTCATAGCCGCACTGCTTGCATGGTAAAAAAAACCGTTATAGCAACTAGAATAATGAGGAGGAACTTCAAAAAGAAGTTATACAGTAGAAGGTCAAGGCTTGTCACATGATTCAAGCAACGAATAACGCTGACCAAGATAAAGAGGAGATTAAAGATTGTTAAGTATACAATTTAGAAAATAAAAAATATGCCAGTCCCGTCGCTGATGGATTGGCAGCCATTCTAGTTGAGCCCGAAATTCCGACGTAACCAATTCCAACATATATCCGTAGCGAAAGATGAAACGAATACACAAATTTTGCAATCGCTCCTCAGTTGGATCTAGAAAACATACATCTGCATAATCGAAAAGAGGTAAAGATTAAGCAAAAAAGATTCTTGTCTGACGCGGAAGAAATTTTTGAAGGCGTTTGTGAGACTGATAAGAGTCAAAGATCTTCCTACTTATCTCTCCAACATGATATTCCCAAGAAAGATTTTAGAATCAAACAGAACTCCAAGAATTAGTTTTATTCGAGTATGCAATTGGTACGGAATCAAAAACTAAACTAGAGAGTGAGTTAATTGTCAATCAGATTCATCATGTATCTGCCACAAAATATGAACCCTGAAAATTAGTAGGCTTCACTAACAAGCCAAACGATTTAGCCCATTTATCTCTGCTATCTAAATCTTTATAAAGCGTAACTTCCCCAAGATTATCAATATTGACATGACGATAAAGCTACATAGAGCAACATAGATATGATCTGCATAGAGATGATAGTTAGAAAACGCTCGCGATGATATTGATGAAAACGGAAAAGAGGAGAAAGTACGCTGCCCACTGGAACACCAGCCTCAAGCCCACATATTATGATGTCTCCTCAAAGCGGACAGATTGGGAGGGCCCACGAAGATATGAATATGATCAAACCACTTTATAGCTGAAGAACAGCTTGGACAAGGATTGTTCAAGGTTAGGTAATAACAATTTTAACTGAATATCATGATGATATAATTCCTAAGCCCCTCAGTAACCGAGTTCAAAGAGAAAGGAGAACATGAAGACAAAGATAGCTGAGATACACAATTTAAAGTGGACAACTTTACATGATCATGAATAACAAGTGACTTCAAAAAATGTGCATCAAGATCTAAACATGGAGCATCAATAGAAAATACCAAGTGATCTCAAGAACTGTCACGTCTGCACAGTATTAACGTTCAATACATTTTTAGGCTCTGTTTTACCAAGTTAATACACTGTAAGTGTAACTATATAATACAGTGTATTCTCTTAACAATTTCTTCTTTAGCTTCTGACAACTATTAGGGCAAGACAAGTTATCCACTGACGTTTGATGATTATTATTTTAATGTTGTCTTTATTTACGCGAATACTAGACATTGTAATGAATCTCCTCTTACGGATTATATCGCGATTTATTTTAATTTTCCCGATGTTTCGAATGCTTTGCAGCACCCATGGTCACGGGCGGACTGAGATGTTGAACGTCCCTGCGCTCTATTTATACTGTCATAATTTTATTTTTTTTAATTAAAATAAATCGCGATATAATCCGTAAGAGGTGATTGATTACAATGATTATTATTTTCTAAAGTACAATTATTAATGTAATAATCTTATGATAAATAAACACTAAGCACTAATTAGATATTGTTTTTTAGTGTATTTCATTTAAAACCTAAAAAAACCTTAAAAAACCGGTTTATTTTTTAAAGTAATCGATAAAAACCGGTTTTGAAAATTGTAATCGGTTCACATCACTACTACCTACTAAACATAGGTTACACAAGATACGATTATTATCTTTTCTGCTCAACTACTCACCATTTTTTTTTTTGTGTATTTACACATATAATAGTACGAGCCTCGAGTCTGGCTGAACTACCAACGGGTCTTCAACCATGAAAGCGGCTCTACCTTAGTGGTTCAACTATCACAATGTGTGATTGTTTATCGCCTGATCCTGATTTCAATTCCCAGGTTGAGCAGTGTTATTAGGTCTTATTCACGGAGTTTTCATAAAGAAATCCTGTGCTGGGTTTCCCAAAGGCAACCCTCTAGTGGAAATTGGTTGAGAAGCGTGCATATCAAATGGCTACAAGGAAAGGCTATACTAAAATCGGTCTACAACGGATGCGGGAGTCGAGTTGTTAAAAAATATTTATGAAGCCTGGGAGGAATCACATGATGCCCTTGGCGTATTCTGTGATTTATCTAAGGCCTTTGATTGCGTACAATATGGCACGCTAGCCAGGAAACTACACCACTATGGTATAAGGAATAGAGCTCTCAACCTTCTGACCTCATACCTGAGTAACAGAATTCAGAAGGTTGATATCAATGGAACAAGATCTGCTGGATCTGAGGTCACTTTAGGTGTTCCACAGGGTTCAATACTAGGCCCTTTTCTATTCTTAATATATATTAATGACTTACCCTACTTTGTAGGGGACAATCATAACATTGTGTTGTTCGCAGATGATACATCTTTGTTGCCTAAAATTAAACGTAAATTGCAGGACTATGACGATGTGAACAATGCGCTTTCTAAGGTGGTCCATTGGTTCGAAGTTAATAATTTAAAACTAAATGTATTAAGTTTACTACACCTAATGTTAGACAGGTGGGAACCAATATTGAAATTAATGGAGCGGTATTGGACCCTGTGATCTCTACGACATTCTTGGGCATTACTATAGACGCAAAGTTACAATGGGGCCCACACATTGAGAAACTGTTGGGTAGGCTTAGCTCAGCGGCTTATGCAGTTAATAAAATTAGATTTTTCACCGATGTCGAAACCGCTGGAATTGTATATTTTAGTTATTTCCACAGTGTTATGTCTTATGGCATATTGCTGTGGGGATCTTCTGCAGATCTTAACACTATTTTTATTCTGCAGAAAAGAGCTGTGAGAGCTATCTACAATCTGGCTCCTACGGATTCATTAAGACAAATATTTAAAGAAATAAACTATTATAACGCCGTTAATTATTACCTATTATAAATCTACGGAAATTTATCAGTTTAAATAATATTTTACTAAAAAAAAAACTTCTCCATCGAAACAAACAACCTTACTCTCTAAACATCTACACTGTCAATTCATATATCTGAAGTATAAAGCAATGAAATATAATAGGTGAACAAACGAACTTCTTGAAGTGAAGTTCGATCATTATTATATGAATTGCTTTATACGAAGATATAAAAACCCGCCCACACATGATTAAATCACATAACACGTATTCAGTGCATTTAACCCTTGAATAAGGTTTTGTTGAATCATAGGCATAAACATAATCTCTAAAGAATGAGGTGTCTGGTCCGTCCGTGACGTAACTGGTGGTAAAAAACACAGTTTTACGTCTCTAAACGTGCGCAACTCGCTAGTATATAGAGATAAACTACACTGTCAATTCATATATCTTCGTATAAAGCAATTCATATAATAATGATCGAACTTCACTTCAAGAAGTTCGTTTGATCACCTATAGTATTTTATTTGTCATTTATTGACTTCACGACCAGAAAGGGTAGTCAGAAATATTTTTTTGTATACATTCCATATTAAGTAACAGCCCACGCACTGCTGATATCTTGTTACTAAAATAGTGTTACGTTACGCATATACATACGCATCGAATAGGTACAGAACCTTCGGTTTGAAGTCGGTTAGTAAAAATATTTACGTGCGCCCGTCAGTCGCGATTTCGTGTTTTCTTTTAATCCAAATAACGTCAATATTATGTGTCTCAACTAAGGAGTTAAAATATATAAACATCTGTAAATATAGTATATACTTACCTAATTTTAGTCCATTCTGTTTGTTCGCCATCGCTTTTATAATTTCTGCTTGATAGCTGCTTTGAAAAGTCAATGTTATGTCTGATCAGTCATCATCATCAACGTTCCAGAGCGAATACTTGCATTAACTAGATAATACCTATCTAGTATCTGTGTAATAGGTACTAAAAAGATGAGATACATAAACTTTCTAAATTTCCATCCAAGTTCATTTAGATAGTTTTCGTACAAATTGCAGTTAGCTGTGTTTATAAGTCTAGTTTAATTGGTTGTAGGTGAAAGTTTGTACTAGCAAGGACGCGAGAGTAGTTGGGAAAGTATCCTAGCTTGAACATTTACAAGCGGAAAACTCATCATTGGGAAAACTAAATTATCATAGGATCGGTTTTTAGTAGCTATATTTATACGCACGTGTCTATTTGTATTGCCTGACTAGTTAGACATTAGCAAATTATAGTGTAGGACAGATAGTATTATTCGGAGTCGCTAGAAGCCCTAGGACCCTAGGACGTCCATTGAGTACGACGGCCTCGTCCTTGGAGCATCATAACATATAGAGGCTCTGTCTAGTTTGGGATCAGATGAAAGTGTGTAGATAATAATGATATCCTGGGGCAATGCCCTTTTACAGACTTGCGTGGGGACATATCCAACATGTAGAGGGCTTTTGGAGGAATTAATGATATGGAATACACCTGCTAGGATCAACTTCTCCAAATAGTAGCAGTTGACACTGGTAGTGGGGACTATTGTAGTAGGTAGGTAAATATATTATTATTATTATTCTATATGAGTTTATATTGACAAAAATTGTTAGGTATTCCTATACTGAGTGTTAAAAAAAACCCTGTCAGAACCGTAAGCGTATTACTCGGAGTAATGTATGCGACTCATTCATTGAATAACTCATGTTCTTTTTTCCTAATTTGGGCCAGAAATACAAGACCGGATTGGTATTGCTGATACAAATTAGGAGAAAATGGAATCTTAAAATCTCCGGGTGTAGCCACGGAATCTTTTGGTGTAAGATAACTAAGATTTGAGTTAAAAGTTGTTATTTTAATTAATATTTTATAGACTTTGTATTGCATATTGTATAAACACAATACACATGTAAGTAGGTAATATTATTGGCAGGGATAGCGGTTCACGTAATATCTTCATCACGTTCAGTTGTCTGTTTGTCGGAAGTGCCTTTAATAGAAACCACATCTAGAAGAATATACACAGTCATATTCCCAACGTGCGTGCTTATGTTGTTTATTATAAATAAAACACTTACTTCTAAACTAGCGATGCATCGTTCTTTTTTCTATATCGGCATAGCGATATCTCAGCCAAGAGTAGAACGTAAGATTGGTGGTAAGCGACGTGGCGCTGCACTGTACCCTAGAGCCATGGTTTTCTCGCGGGTGGGGCAAAATTATATTTTCCTTATTGGAAATTTAAAAATACTTTTTCACTAATCGACCTTACCTTCCCATTACAATAATGATCTGCGAGGATTTTAGCAAAATCTGATTTAATTCTCGTTTCTTTTGGTCCCAAAACCCTTTCTTATGCACTGACAGTTACTACGGTTATTGTTGACCATAAGGATCATCATCTTTTTTATCTTTAAGTCAGTGTTGAGATTGGGGCAAGTGCCCTGCCCCACTATGGGTACGCCAATGACCGAGACCTTACTCATTAAGTTTCTTGAGTTTCTTTACACAGCGGAACATATTAATTTTTACGTATTATCGCTTGGTGGTGGTGGACATTCGCTTGAAAGAAGTATCTGTGAAACTCGCGGTCCATAAGACTCCAAAACTCTGCTTGTGAAATAAAAATCATTGATGAAGATACATTAACATATAAAATAAACGTAGTATAGTTAGATCTTTCCGCCTATTCCCGAGGGTTCATGTTTTAATATGATGAAAACTATAAATTAGATTTTCAAAGGACTGACGATAGTTACAGACCGCGGCATGACAACATCCAATTTATTCAAAGTTTGTATAACCGAGTGGTGGACGCCACCGATGCCGCGACGCTTGGGGACGCACAGCGGCCATCTAACAAGTAAACAAAGCAGTACGTATGCCTTGTTAGAATTGAAACTATGAAGGGAATTATTTGGTATCATCTCAGGTATCATCTGGTATTATTGGAAAAAATTCCAACAAAACGCCAAGAATTAAAGAAAACCAAAAAAATATTAGTTAGTACTTAGTACCTAAGTAGGTAATTACATAAATTTAAAAGTTTTGATTATAAGTTTTGATTTATCTTGGGTACCCAAGAGGTTCAGGCCAATCTCGGAAGATTGGCCTGAACCTCTTGGGTACCCAAGTTAAGAACAATTTATTTAGAATTTTTATCATTGTGATCATTCAGACAAAACTTACACGAAGGAGAAAAATATATCAAAAAATAAATTTTAGTAAGTAAGTAATACAATAAGTGCAAAAATTTTAGCATACGCTAAATGGTCAGAACGCTGGCAGCATTACCTTGTTTGCTGCCATTCATTCAAGTCAAGCCAAGTCAAGCATTACCCCACTTGCTGAGCGAGGAAACCCCAACCCTGCTGACTTAACACGGCATGCAAGTCTTGACAGATGAGTATGACGTAGTGGCATACTTACTAATTCCACTAGAGCTTCTTGTATTCCACAAATAAACCTCTTTTTTTATACATCGATCTTAAAAACTACGTCACCTGTGATGTTTAACAATCATTTTCTAAGTAACCCACCCAAATGGTATATGGTCATCCATGGTCTATGGACAAGGTTTTAAAGAAATCTATACTTATAATAAAACTGTAACAGGTCCAATTCTGTACATTGAAAATATTTTGAAAATTATGTTTGGAGGGCATTCTATAACCGATACTAAAGCCAAAAATGTATTTTTTTTAATTTTTGTCTGTCTGTCTGTCTGTATCTCGGCTGAGCATCACGCCGAAAATACTGGATGGATTGAAACGAAACTTGGCATGATTTGAGTTAATACTCCGAGGTAGGACATAGGATACTTTTTATCCCGACATTCGGTACGGTTCCCTTGGGAGAGGGGACTAAAGTCAAAATGTGTACTTGGTTATACGTTTGCTCCGATTTTAACAATTTTTCATTATAATTATAATAAATATTTGTAAGGGAACACTCATAGACAGTTGTTAACAATGTTTGGAAATCGATCAGGTTAAGCTGTTAAGTTTTTTTTTTTTTTTTTTTTTTTTTTTATTTACCTACCTATTTATAATGAGTCTCTGATACTTGAGTAAATAAATATTCTATTCTATTCTATTCTATAAGCAACGTTAAGTAAGGTCATTAAATAGATGGGTGGCTGTTTAACGCCATTTGAACTAAATGTCTCCGTGTTTCGGAGGGCAAGTACAAAGTGGGTCCAAGTTTTTAACCGACTTTAAAAAAGGAGGTTTAGTATTCTATGCGAATGTATATTATTGAAAGTTTAGTTAACGTAAACACAGCGCGGGCGGAGCTGGGTGGGTCAGCTAGTATTCTATAATAGTGTAATAATTTCTATAATAGTGTAATAGTAATAAGGTGGGTATAAAACTTAGTTTCTAAATAATTATTTCAGTTATTATCTTCAGGCTGTCTTGCCTAATATTGTAACGTTTAACCTAGAATTGCAGTTTAATTATCGGACAATAAGATTACATTTTAAGTATTAATGCCTATCATGATCAAGCTATCATGATAGCAAGTTACAAGAGACATAACACGTATTCTAAATAGGTTTTAAAATCATTTACATTATTCTCTGTGCATGCAAGCACTTGTCTGTTCCATGCCTTGTGTTCGCCATTTTAGCCTCAGCATTTTATGTGGGCGGACCATTTTACAGCTGTCTCATTGTGAACGAATGTAACAATATCGACCACGATATAGCATCATCACCACTGTTCATAAAAGATGAAGTCATCGGAGACAGGCCACCGACCAGACACACCCATAGGCGATCTTAAAACAAAACTTGCCAATTGTTCATTGCCGAGGTTATTGTACCATTGTAAGTTATAATAATATCCTAGGACACGCACATACGGCCATCTGATCCCTAGCTAGAGAGGTAGTACTAGAACCTCTTTATGAACCCCAAACAATTGGTATAGGAACAAACATAAACTATATTTATACTCTTGAACCCCTGTGGTTTCAAGTAACTTGTTAGTTTATCGTTTGGAGTCGGTGCACGTTTGGGATGTGGGCTTACGTCCATCGAGTATGGCGGTGACTCCGAAGAGAACGGAAGCGGGGTGTGAGCACCGCGTCAGGTTGCGGCGCGGTGGGCTCAAAGGTAAGGCACTGAGATAATTCTGCTGCAGATCTTACCGAAGAGCCCAGGTCTCATGTGCCGATGTAATAGTCGCGGGGATTTTAGTGGGTAAGAATCCCACATACCCCGGTTGACCATTAAAGGTCCCGGAGGGAGACTTATTGATTTTTTGTTTTTTCTTGGTTTCTCCCGCGAGAACTGTAAAAAAATAAAAAGATTTGTATTCATAAATTTAATAATTGTAAACACATAGACATAGGATTTTTTTTAAACTAAATGATAATGAATATGTAGTTCACAAGAGATAAACAGACAGATACATTAGACCTGGATAACTAGATATAGGTACCTACTTTACACTACACTACACTATTAAAGAAAAAGATACAATATAGGAATTTATGCACACAATTTTATTGTAAGTTGTATATGGAATTGAATTTAACCACTAATTTAATTATATTTAATTTAACTTTATTGCTCCACCATTTACAAACAACCAAACAAACAAGAAAGAATAGGTAAAACTTTATAAAATAATATTTATATTTTGAAATTCATAACGGATGAAAACAGGTTTCTGGTACACCAAACAAGTATTCATTGATTTGGAACCGGCCACCATCGCATGCTTCTGGGCAGTAAACCGTAGGGGAGAGAGGTTTCGGGTCGAGTCACGGTTGCAGGAACGGCAGTCGATGCACATTTGCATTCATTGCTTGTTTGTGGATTTTGTTTTCTTGTGACGTCACCAAAAAACGCCAGCGCTGGTTGTCCGCAACCAGCATAATGCTGAGTAAGACCTTTTTGTGACACGTCCTTTTTCAATGTACTTACCTACGAAAAGATCCTTAATCTATGTTACCTACTCACTGTTTTGTTTCTTCGTGTCACAAATAAATGTTTCTTCTTCTTCACATTTTAAGAATCTGTATTCTTAAAATATGAAGAAGAAGAAACATTAGTTAATCTAATCAAAGCTAGGTAAATAAAATAAAACTTATTTTCTACAGAATTTAAAAATAATTTACATGGCGCTATCTAGGTCCTAGGTAACGCCAAATCTTTTTTTTTATACCACCAAGGTGGCAAACAAGCATGCGGCCCGCCTGATGGTAAGCAGTCACCGCAGCCTATGGACGCTAGCAACACCAGTAGGATCACGAGCGCGTTGCCGACGCCGTAAATTTTTTTAAAAAACCCCCTGCTTAATTAATCGGGAAAACCTCGGCAGGCAATTCATTCCACAACTTCAAAGTGCGGGGAAGAAAACTTCTTTGAAACCGCAAAGTGCGGGATGACATTGTTTTTAAGATGTCCCTGCCCATGGTGAGAGGTGCGATGGTAAAAAGTAGCCGTGGGCATCATGTCAAACAATTCTTCAGAGCACTGAGCGGTATACAATCGGTAGAAAACACACAGAGAATCAAAATCTCTTGAGGTTGATTATTGAAGACTAGCTGTAGCCCGCGGCTTCGCCCGCATTGGCTTTGTAAGTAAAACGCGTTTTAAATTAGGGATGAAGGTTTTTAAAAATATTGTTAACACTTTTATTAAACCTGGACCTAATTAGTATCATGCCATCAAATATACATCGCCTGTATTTTTGTGCCTGAATGGGTTTCTTCAATATTCATTGCTTTATTTTAATTAAAAAAACCGGTCAAGTGCGAGTTGGACTCGCGCACCGAGGGTTGCAATCCTTCATTGGACCTATTAAAGTTATTTTACTATTCGTCTAACACCTCAGATAGTAATAAAACCACACTGTGTTTGTCAAGGTTTGTTTAGGATTTCTAAAGAACTATACTACGTAGAAAGATCATTTCTTTCTTCCTGTATTCTATTCTATTGTTGGTGGCTATAAAAATCGGGCCCGGTAACCACCGGAACGCACTTCGACTCATATGTGCATATAATGCTTTGTGATACGTTCCATTCGGAATACCCACAAATGGTTCAGGGCCTACCAAATGTCTTTGTGAGCCGCCTCTCGCCCTTAGTGTCCCTCGACGCCTTCGTGTCCAGGTACCCAGATAAGGCTGACGGTTGTTGTGGTTTCTCAGGTTGTTCTCAAACCTGTAACACCTTCTTTACTTGTTTTTTCTTTTGGACTTTCAACCATACTTCCTGTAAAATATAGATGTCTATCTATCTAGACATGTATCCTACTTTTTATTTATATTATTATTTATTTATTTTTATTATTATAAAAGTGGGTAAACCTAGTTAGGTGGGGATATGGTATCCCCACCTAACTAGGTTTTCTTTACACCGACCGACTTGTGTACGTAGTCTATTTAAGCTCTTCCGAGTTAGCCATGGTAGATCAAGCCCAGGGGGAAGTTCTTCGAAGGGAGAAATAAAGTTTGACAGAGGATACCTCTCTTCCCATAACTTTAGTCGAGCCTCGGTGATCTTGTGGCGTGATTCAATAGGAGCCACAAACCCCACAAAACTCTTTCGACTTCTTAATCTATGGGGAACTGCAGAGTGTTGATGCAGAGGGTGTATCAAACTCGATTAAACGGGATAAAACTGGATTGAGCTCAATAAAACTGGTTTGAGCCAGATCAAACTGGATCAAGCAGGATCAAGCTGGTTTGAGGTCGATCTAGCTAAAGCGAGCTGGACCGAGGTAAATCGAGGTGGATCAATGTGGGTCGTGGATCGAGATAGACCGACGTGGATCAATATGTCAAGGTGGGTCGAAGTGGGTCAATGTGAAAGCGAGTGGATCGAAATGAGTCAAGCCAGGTTATCAAACTGTATCGAACTGGTTCGTGCTGGATCGATGTGAATCGAGATGAACCGAGGGGATCGAGATAAGTCAAGGTGGTTTGAAGTTGAGCCAAGCTGGATCATAAAACTGTATCAAACTCGATTGAACCGGATAATACCGGATTGAACTGAATAAAACTGGTTTGAGCTGGATTAAATTGGATCAAGCTGGATCGAGCTAAAGCGAGATAAATCGAGGTGGTTCGATATAGTTAAGTCTGGGTGGGTCGAAACCTTGACCCACAGGTGAAACAAAGTGGATCGAGTTGAGTCAATCCGGACTATTAATCTGCAATGAACTGGTTCAAGTTGGATCAAGGTCAAGGATTTCAGAAAAAATATCGTTTCTTCAATTGTTGTATTGAGTTTATGTACCGAGTTTCGTTACTCTACCTGCATATAGCATTTAATGGAAATCCTTCTTTGTGCAAACTTTTCAACCCCATGAAATGCACTTAGGGGTTGTTTTTCAAAATATACTTTACGACCTATTCTCAGACCTACCCGATATGCACACAAAATTTCATACAAATCGGTTCACCCATCTATTTAATGACCTTGCCTTATGTTGCTTAACCTTAACTTACCGAGATAAAAAGTATCCTATGTCCGTTTCCTGGTTCTAAGCTACCTCCCCATCAATTTTCAGCCAAATTGGTTCAGCCCTTCTTGAGCTATAAATAGTGTAACTAACACGACATTTTTTTATAATTATGTAAAAATATTAAAGTTCTTTAGTGATTGTATGTTCAATTTCACCGATAGATGGTGCTGTTCATAATGTAAATCACGCTAACATCGTAAATCACTGTCTAATAATATTCGATAATGAAACTTCTAAGTTTTTCGCATCTTGCTTTTATTGTTGCGACTGTAATACAATACCTATACACTACCTGGACTTGGGGAGTTTCATTAAAATTTCATGAACCCTGAGCCCTGACCTTGAAGCGTTTTTTGGGAGCGCTGTTCATTGTGTGTAGTGTGAATTATGGTTGTACATTTTATTGCGTTAGATCATTTCGAGTCATTTTAGGTCTTTTACCTAAGTGAAAACTTAGCAATTTCGTATTCTCAATTTCTACCTACCTGTACAAATGTAGCCTTGGTGGTGCGGACCTAACCGCTGGCTTTTAAATGAAATGAAATGGTATTTTTCCCTTGCCTATTTCTTTCCTAATCTAGTTTGGACTCGCTCGGGATTTACGATTTTAACTTTTCAAAGATATAGATAATGTCATATTGCTATCAGCAAAGTACTTAGAACAATACAGAAATCTAATGAAAATATCCTGGGAGTACCGGACCGGCTTACCCCTTACAAAAATTGGGTCAATTTTTGTAAGGGGTAAGCCGGTCGCTGGCCGGCCGGTCGGTTCGCCACTGCCATATCTTATGCAAACTAAATGTCTGCTCAGTCCCTATTGTATATAGCGTAATAATAGATATCTTAATGATTAACTGATCAGTTTATAATTACCCTATTCACAGACAAAGGAAATTACCTGGTAATATGTGCAAGTAATGTTTCACTCCCAGTGGGGTGTCCGGGTAAGAATAGCACCCACCCATCTCTTCCCTTTGGGTGTGCGTAAAAGGCGACTAAGGGAAATCAGAGGACGGGCAGCAGCGTCTTCTGTTTTAATTCCATCTCTTCTCAATAACTACGATCCCCAAGACGCCTGCCAAGCGTGGGGATTATGGCAAACCCCCCCCCCCCCCAAACAATGATAGACACTAATTGCATACGGCCTCCAGTCCCCGGCGGCTCTTCTATTTCTCGCCTTGGTAGCAGGCGGGGTAACGGTCGAGCAGGGGGTGCTAAGAATCTCCGGCAGATGCCCCGCTACCACCCCCATCGAACTTTGGCCCTGGCAACACACAACATCCGCACGATGAGGACCAATGAGTAGATTGTCGAGCTGGAGGAAGAACTGAGCAAGTTGCGTTGGGACATCTTGGGATTATCTGAAATCCGGCGAGAGGGACAGGATACGATAACCCTTGATTCTGGCAGCATGCTCTTCTTCCGGGAAGGAGACCGGAAATCCCAGGGTGGTGTCGCGTTTCTCGTCCGTAAGTCCCTTATTAACAACGTGATTAAGGTCGATAGTGTGTCGAGTAGGGTAGCGTACCTTATACTCAGAATAACCAGTCGGTATTCGTTGAAGGTTATACAGGTTTACGCGCCGACCTCGGCACACCCTGACGATGAAGTAGAGGCTATGTATGAGGAGATATCAGAAGCCATACATACCTCCAAAACACACTTCACCGTTGTTATGGGGGACTTCAACGCGAAGGAGGGCACACGGAATGGCGATGAGTTGAGAGTGGGGTCATATGGGTACGGGCAGCTGAACCAAAGGGGCCAGCGGCTGGTCGACTTCATGGAGAAGGAGGGACTCTTTGCGATGAACTCCTTCTTCAAGAAGCGACCATCCAGGAAGTGGACGTGGATAAGCCCCGATGGTTCAACCAAAAACGAGATCGACTTCATCATGACGACCAAGAAGCATATATTCGATGATGTCTCCGTGATCGGCAGGGTGAAAACCGGTAGCGATCACCGCATTGTTAGAGGGACATTGAATATCAATGTCAAGCTCGAGAGGTCTCGTCTGATGAAGTCCACGCTCCGTTCGGGAACCGCCCAAATCCGAAACCCCGAAGACTTTCAACTACACAATCGCTTTCAGTGCCTAGCCGAATGCGAAACTGCGGACGTGTTAAAAAATGGGTTGGTGCAAACTGTCCATGCAGTGGGGTCCAAGTTCTTTAAGACCCCACGCCGTAATAAGCCTCAGAAGCTCTCCAATCAAACCATTAAGTTAATGGAAACCCGGACTGAGATGAGACTGCAATCTTCAGCTGATATGTCAGAATATGCTGAACTCAATAGACGAATCACGAAATCCATGCGTCACGACTTGCGTTCCTATAATACAGCATGTTTTAAGGATGCAATTGAGCGGAACCAAGGCTCTAAAGAATTCGTCTATTGGGCGCAGCCATATGACCAGGCTGAAGATCGACGACGGCAGTGTCATCTCATCGAAACCGGAGATATTGAGAGAGCTCGAGAGGTTTTACGGACAGTTATACACCTCAACACAGGAACCCATTGCCAGAACAGCTCAGACCAGCGCCAAATTAACCCGACACTACACTGAGGACATCCCAGACCGTACGAGATTAGAATGGCTCTCAAACAGCTTAAGAACAACAAGGCGCCGGGTGAAGACGGAATCACTACAGAACTTCTGAGAGCGGGTGGAAAACCGGTACTTTTAGTCCTCCAGAAGTTATTTAATTCTGTCTTACTCGAGGGTACTACGCCAGAAGCATGGCCCGGGAATGTGGTGGTTTTTTTCTTCAAAAAAGGTGATAACACCTTATTGAAGAATTATAGACCCATCTCACTCCTGAGCCATGTATACAAGCTGTTTTCGAGAGTCATTACGAACCGTCTCGAACGCAGGTTTGATGACTTCCAGCCTCCCGAACAAGCCGGGTTCCGAAAAGGCTTTAGCACCGTAGACCACATACATACGCTCCGCCAGATTATACAGAAGACCGAGGAGTATAATCGGCCATTATGTCTAGCGTTTGTGGACTACGAGAAAGCCTTTGATTCAATCGAGACCTGGGCGGTATTGCAGTCCCTCCAGCGGTGTCACATTGACTATAGGTACATCGAAGTGTTTGTACAGCAACGCCACCATGTCGATCCGACTATAGGACGAGAGCACGAAACCAATCCCATTGCAGCGGGGCGTGAGACAGGGAGACGTTATTTCTCCGAAACTGTTCACCAACGCATTGGAGGACGTTTTCAAGCTCTTGGACTGGTACGGATTCGTCATCAACATCAATGGCGAATACATCACTCACCTTCGTTTTGCCGATGATATAGTCATTATGGCAGAGTCGCTGGAGGACCTCAATACGATGCTCAGCGACCTCAGTAGCGTTTCCCAACAGGTGGGTCTTAAAATGAACATGGACAAGACGAAGATCATGTCTAATGTCCATGTTGCACCCGTACCGGTAGTTGGCCTCTATGTCGATAGTATAGTATCCCCACAGAAATTTTGGAAAAATATTCAATGTACAGAAAAAGTGCTCTTTGATTTTTATTATAGTACTAGCTGACCCACGCAGCTCCGCCTGCGCTATTTTTACGTTAACTAAACTCTTAATAGCAGACATTTGCATCGAATACATAACCTCCTTCTTTATAGTCGGTTAAAAACTGGGACCCACTTTTTACTTGCTCTCCGAAGCACGGACCCGTTTAGTTCAAATGGCGATAAACGGTCACCCATCTATTTAATGACCTTACCTAACGTTGCTTAACCCGATCGATTACAAAACCTTGATAACAACTCTCTATGAGTGTTCCCTTACTAATATTTATTATATTGTAAAGAAAAATTGATAAAATCGGACCAAGCGTATAACCAAGTACCCATTTTGACTTTAATCCCCTCTCCCAAAAGAACCGTGCTAGATTACGGGATAAAAAGTATCCTATGTCCTACCTCGTAGTAAGATCTCAAATCATGCCAAGTTTCATTTGAATCCATTCAGTAGTTTCGGCGTGATGCTCAGCCGTGATATAGACAGACAGACAGACAGACAAAAATTAAAAAAATTACATTTTCGGCCTCAGTATCGGTTATAGAATGCCCTCCAAATATAATTTTCAAAATATCTTCAATGTACAGAATTGGACCTGTTACAGTTTTATTATAAGTACTAGCTGACCCACGCAGCTCCGCCTGCGCTATGTTTACGTTAACTAAACTTTTAATAACAGACATTCGCATCGAATACATAACCTCCTTTTTTATAGTCGGTTAAAAACTGGGACCCACTTTTTACTTGCTCTCCGAAGCACGGACCCGTTTAGTTCAAATGGCGATAAACGGTCACCCATCTATTTAATGACCTTACCTAACGTTGCTTAACCCGATCGATTACAAAACCTTGATAACAACTCTCTATGAGTGTTCCCTTACTAATATTTATTATATTGTAAAGAAAAATTGATAAAATCGGACCAAGCGTATAACCAAGTACCCATTTTGACTTTAATCCCCTCTCCCAAAAGAACCGTGCTAGATTACGGGATAAAAAGTATCCTATGTCCTACCTCGTAGTAAGATCTCAAATCATGCCAAGTTTCATTTGAATCCATTCAGTAGTTTCGGCGTGATGCTCAGCCGTGATACAGACAGACAGACAGACAGACAGACAGACAGACAGACAGACAGACAGACAAAAATTAAAAAAATTACATTTTCGGCCTCAGTATCGGTTATAGAATGCCCTCCAAATATAATTTTCAAAATATCTTCAATGTACAGAATTGGACCTGTTACAGTTTTATTATAAGTATAGATATATAGATAGATAGATAGATAAGTGTGTATCTAAGTATCTGTATCAGTTGTCTGGTTACCAGAGTACAGGCACTACCTAGTTTGGGATCAGATGACCATGTATGGAATTTTCCAAAATAGGTAACTACCTGTTTCCTGGGACAATCCACACACGGTCCCGGCCCCTACGGCATTCGATGAGGCTCCTTCTACGCACCCCATTTGATCTATTATTTTTCCCTATTGTCTTTTTTTTAAATTTAGTATATATTAGATCAAGTAGCCAAGTATTTCTTAAGACACACTTGTCTTAATTCATTCTACCTAGAGATTACCGTATAACTCATGAAAAAAATGATGTAGGTACTTACTTCGAGACATCAATAGACGCAATGTTTTCCATATTGTCGCTCTTTCTTTAAACCTTCAAAAGGGGGGGGGGGGGGTCAACCGGGGTATGTGGGATTCTTACTGACTAAAACCCGTGCGGCAGTCGTATCGGCACATGAGAAGGGAGACCTGGCTCTCCGGTGGGATCTGCACCAGGAGCCCCTCAGTGTCTGTTCAGAGCTCGTGGCTTTACCATCCATTCTTAGGGTTCCGTACCCAAAGGGTGCCAACGGGACTCTATTACTAAACCTCAGCTGTCCGTCCATCCATTCGTCTGTCTGTTAGCGGGCTTGTATCTCATGAACCGTAATATGTAGAGAGTTTAAATTTTCACAGATTTTCTATTTCTAGTGCCACTATAACGACAAATACTAATTTTATTGATATTAATTAAAAATTATTTATGAAATAAAATTAAAAATGGTACGGAACCCTTTACGTGCGGGTAGGACTCGCACCTGGTATTTCGGTTAATTTCGAATGTTGAGGTCATGTACAGTGTGTTTGTATTAAATATATTTTACACTCTACATAAATGAGCTTCCGTTATTTTCCCTAGACTAAAAAACATGGTTATCGAAATGTTTGAAGGAAAATAAAGTGTTTATGTATATCCTGCTATGATGTTGTAACGTAGTATTATGGGCGTGCTGATTGGAAGTGTTTTGCGGAAACGGTAGGCTCGCGTTCATTGGCATGCACAGGCGCAGTGAACAATGGCCTTTAGTTGAGTTTACTATGCCGCAAGCAACAAGGATGATACGCTCCAACACAGAGATAATAAAATTGTGATTTTCTTAGGAATAAGACTCAATTTGTTATTGTAGGTATAATAAAATCGGCTATAAGTAGTACATAGCGATTGATTACCAAGAAAGAAATAATTTATAGCTAATTTGTAGGAACTATAAAATGAAGATTGCTCATATGATGGCTATAAGATTTTAAATGAATTGTTTTATAATAAAAAGTGATTATAAACGTAATTTATAAATAAACCCGCCTCGTCTTCCCACCAAGTCTTTTAGATTAGGTACGACCCATTGCGATGTTCGCACAGGTGTAATTTAGAAGACTCGGAGCGAAGCAAAGATGGTTGCAAAAATATTATTTTTACTTTAGTAAAAATTTAATTAGTTTTTTTATATTATAAATAAACCTTCACTGGAACATTATCTGACTGACAGTTTTAGCCGCTTAAAAATCCGTTGCGTACTTAAGGAGGCGTTAGCGGAGACAGATAGCCATGGAAAGAGACTTTGTTTTATACATTGTAAAAAATAAAATAAAATAAAAATATTATTTGTGTATGTTATGAATCTACCAATGTCAGCGTGCCTTTTTCCGTGTGCCCATTGCCTAAGTTCGGCTGTACCGTTATGGTGTGAGTACCTTTCAATTTGGATGATAGTATTAAGATTTTTGTCGCGATATTTTGGAAGATAGAGGCAGGTTCAGGTTTGTAGGAGGTTTTGCCATGAAATAATATAATAACACAACCACTCATTAATACATTTTGTAAAACAGTAGTTTAGACATACCTTGTTAAGTATGTACTAAACATATAATAGTTCGATATGTAAAAGATACATTTATAAAATCAGTTCTTGTAGGTATCTACCTATTTTGTTAAACTATCTTTCGTTGAAATAAATACTTTTATCTTATCTTATCTTATATAAACTAAGCATATAAAATCAGGTAGCTACCTACGTTCGCCACATGTTACAAATTTCACCCAATACTTCCTTTCCGTCGGACATAAATGTCTCTGTAAACTTGCTTGATGTTATCTAAACTAGCATAACGTAAGTCACAATAGGATTTTCTAAGTCATAATATTTATGAAGACCTCATCTTAAAACCATCCATATAAGGGATTCACTCCACAGTAGGTAGGTATAATTTAATCATTAGGCACCTACAGCAATTTAAATAACTACGTGGCATTAGGACAGTTACAATTAATAGCAAGATGCCTTTGCATCGCCAATGGAATTTCGTGTTCGGAGTCACTGAAAATATTACAGAGGGCTTACGGTGAATCGACTGTATCAGAAACATGTGCTTATGAGTGATACATAGCGTTCATAAGCGGTCTAGATGTGATGGAAGATTTGCCTCGCTCTGGTAGGCCATCAACGTCTGCAACTGTCGTCGTCGTTTAAAAATGTTTTGATGATTGGATTATTCGTTGACGTAAGTCGTTTCTGAAGAAGCATACTTTAAAGGAGATAAAATAAATTTGGATAAAAAATAACATTAAAACAACATAACAACATATTTTTATTAACATTAAAATAACATTTTGTGTATAATTGATCTTTTCCCGGTAGGTACTTTCTTGACAGAGTAGTACATTTAGATCTATAAAATTAAAATAAGTACAAGGTTATTTTGTCATATAATTAGTTGGGTAACGGTATCTGTCCTCAATTAAATTTAAATAATTTGATATAAGGATAAAACAAATCTGAGTCAAGCTAAAAATATAATAAAATAAACAGGTTTTAAAACAAGGCCGATAAAAATACATATAAACTTTCTAAAAACATCTTTAGTGGGTATTATTAAACTATATAAATTAGACATACTAGCATATCTTGTTATGAATCTAAATGCTTTTCATCGTATCATTAGGTCTATCTTTTCGTACGATTTGTAAGTGTATGTCGGTCAAAATACACAGAATGGTTTACAGTTTGGAGTTCAGCGTTTCGCGTTTATTCCATCGTTCATGGGTAATTAAATTATATTACAGGGGTCTAGCAGGTACGGGTTTCGGATTTTGATAGGTAACGAAATCGATCAATATGTCAGTTTTCTCCATACATTTCACACCAGCGCCTCTAAAGGTAATTAAAGGGTGGTGGCTCTAAAGGTAAGGGTCTACCTTATAGTAGTAAAGTAAAATGTATAGGAGAAAACTCCGAAAACCTGAACGCCCATGTAGATGGAATATTATAAAGGGCTGTGAAGTTGTGATACAATTGATTCTATAACTGTGTAGACTACGTAACATTCATTCGTTATTAGTTGTAGGTATATAATATGGTATTTTGAATAGTAACGGTCCCCATATCCATTCGTATCTCAGTATAAACTGGAAGAACTACTTTTTGTGCTCTGGGGATAAGTTTCTTGACCTTTTTATATAGAAACCGTTCGGTAACCTTTACGAGTTTTATGGCGTATCATACGAATACCATCACACAGCGTAACACGTCCCGTGATTAGGGTTGCCAGGTGGCCGGGAAATCTAGGATTGCCCCAAATACGTCTGGCCCCGGGTCCTATCAATATTTGCACTTGAAGAAAACGGAAACGGTATTTTTTTGGCATTTTTTATTTATTTATTCTTTAAGCACATAAATAGTACAGCGAATTTTATGCCAGAGGCATTCTCTACCAGTCTACCTTAAGGTGATGCAGAGACAAATCATGTTAGATGAAAGCAAACTAAGTAAAACAAAATAATCATACATATATTATAAAAACTCAAAAAAAAAAATGTAAATAAGTAAAATAAATAGGTACTACAAACGTAAACATAAATTAAAATAATTATTAAAGGCCAAAATAAAAATCTGTTTTGAAATATGCAAGTGCCCTTTCTTAGATGACGTATTTCCCACTCGATATAGTAGTCTCACTTTCAAATTTTGACGCCCCATTTCAACCCCCATTAAAAAGAAAACAGAGGGAAAGAATATTTTTTTTTTTATTTGCGGATGAGTTTGGGTACGTAAGATCTAAAACTATTGAAAATTTCAAATCAATAGCATTAGTGGTTCCTGAAATATACCTATAGGTGTGACAGATAGAAAGACGAAGTCGCACCATAAGGATTTCTTTTTTATAACCTTTTAGTTATGGAACCCTAAAAAAACACGTGGAATTTCCACAATGATTTTAAAATTTGTTCCTGGGTAATTGAGGCGTGGAATTAACAAATGGACTTAGTGCCAACAAACTGATTAATGAAAAATTAAATATAACTGTTTAATATTAAAAATACAATTTTATTTGAAAATTATTGATGTCTATAATATACTAACTCAAAGGATACTGTCCAATCATACATGTTATTGAAACATTTTTTTTATTTTAAACCAATTTCTGTTAAAAAAGGACTTTTAATCAGCTAAATAGAACAAGGGACATAAGCCAATACTGTTGTCATTTAAATAGGGCTAAGTGCCAGTTATTTTTAATCTTTTATTTACTTACTTAGTAATTATCACACATTTTTTTTTGTAAAATTGTTGATAATTCTCAGGCATGTAATGAATCATAGTCTCTAGATAGTATGTTTCTCAGCTTATTGAGTTTTGATCCACAAGTCTATGCAATTTCACATTTTTTATATCGGAAATAGTTGAAATGAAACAAATTTTACGGATTTTAGCGCGGTTTATTTATGATTTTAATACCCGACGTTTCGAATACTTTACAGCATTCATGGTCACGGGCGGACTAAGGTGGTAGCTGTTTATACGTCATAGTTGTTTTCGGGTACCCTCAGGTCTTCTAATTATTATTTTTAGTCCGATCTACGCAGAAAGAGCTTACAGTATCTTGAAGTCTTGCAGTGGAATGCTTGTCTTTGGATTTGATTATATTTATGACGAGATCCCAAGCTGGTGGAAGTACCCAGCCATCTTGCCTATTGAAATTTGGATGATTTTTAATTTCAATAGCCTCACGAATCATCCTTGGCAGGAATCGCTGTTTTTTTACGAAGATTTGTGGTTAGTCAAACCTAATATAATGGCGGGAGTGATCCAGAACATGTTCACAGACTGCAGACTTCGTATAGCGTCGATGTTTAACGTCAGCTATGTGTTCTTTTACACGGGTTTTTACTGCTCGCTTTGTTTGCCCGATGTATAGCCCACAATTACAATCTAGCTTGTATACTCCTGCATATTGTAGAGGTACATGGCACTTGACTGATGGTAAAAACTGACTAATCTTCTTTGGTGGCTTGAAAAATGTTTTAATTGAAGCTCGCTTTAAGATATAGCCAATCTTGTCCGTTACCTCTATATCATATGGCAACACAGCAGGCATACGTTCGACTGTGGATGACTTGACACGTTCACAGTGACGGCGGCGCGGAATTCAGAGCTTGTTATCATGCAGGACCTGCTTGACATGTTGAAGCTCGGCACCAAGATGTTCCTCGTCACAGATCCCGTGTGCTCTCTGAAACAAAGATTTACCCACGGTAGCTAACTGTGTTGGGGGATGATGAGATTCACCGTTTAAATACATATCTGTATGGGTCTTTTTCCTATACACAGTATGACTCACTCAAGGTGTTATTGGGATTACGGATTACTAAAAAATCTAAGAATGCTAGAGAGTTATTTGATTCTAACTCCATTGTAAATTGGATTTTAGTGTTTATGGAGCTAAGGTGATCTAGGAAAGCAGTTACTTTATCTGATGGTAATATTGTGAAAGTATCATCTACGTACCGCTTGTAGAATCTTGGCTTAATAGGTGAAGTATTAAGGGCCGTCTCCTCAAAGTCTTCCATAAATATGTCGGCAACAATGGGAGATATAGGGGAGCCCATCGCCACACCATCTACTTGTAGAACTCCTCTTTCCACAATAGGTAGCCAGATGTAAGGCAGTGTTTTAATAGTTCTGCATATCCCACTGGTAAGTTTTTCTCTGCTAGCTTTCTTGTTACAATTGAGATGCAGTCTTCTACTGGTAGGCATGTAAATAAGGACTGGACATCAAAACTGACCATTGTTTCATTGTTAGTAAGACATAGAAAAAGAAATCCGTAAAATTCCTTTCATTTCAATGTGTAGTATTCGCATAAATAGTTTTTCCTCTTTTTAATAGATTTATTTATTTCTAGGTGACTATATCAGTAAATATGTCGTTGTGAATGTCCCATAATTTGCAGGAACTTGTATTGGAAAATTCATTTGTTTCTCGCCGCAATCGCATCGCATCGCAGTTATTTGTGGGAGCCCTTAGTCCGACTAAGCGATTTGCTTCCTCGTTCATGCCTCGTTCATAATATGTAAGTACAGCTAAGGACCGGAATAGTTGGCCTTTCCGTTTTTTAATCCAATTATAATATAGGTATTTTCAAGGCAAGGGTGAATAGGTTTTTAATAGGCTAGGCTAGTGTGCTTTACCATCATGGATTGCATCGCTGCTTTCCATCAGGTGGGATTGCGGTCAAGCAGTAGCTTGAAGCTTGAATAATAAAAAAAAATGTAATAAGTACCTAGGCCTGGCTTATCATTTCGCACTAACAACTTTCATGAGTTTGATATACATACTGAGTATTTTGATGCCGATTACTTTATCTGCTGGAACTTGAATTTTTTTTTTTTTTTTTTTTTTTTTTTTTTTTTTTTTTTTTTTTTTTTTTTTTTTTTTTTAGGAATGATAGACGCTGTTAACCGCAGATGGCTATTGCAGCTTCACCGGACAATAGGAGGCGAGTGCTTGAAGCGCTCTAGCCTTTACGGCAGAAGTAGCGACGAGCACAAGGGCACCTCAGGGAGGCACGGCCTCGGCTTGGGCTGTCGCTTAAGAGAGGGCTGAGTTTACCACCGGTTCACAACGCGCCCCCACTGAGAAGAACCGGCAAGAAACTCAGTGGGGTGATGCACGTCGTTGCGGTCGCATACGTACGACCCTTCGGCCTCGCCGGCGAGACCGGTGTCTGATAGCTAGTGTAGCATACGGTTGTCGGGGAGGGGTCGGCGCATCCCGGTCCAATAGGACCGTCATGGGGTCAGGAGGGTCGAGCAGTACGTGCCGTGGTCTGCGGCGCGAGTCAGAAGGACTAGCGGCGTAATCGGCGGCGGCGCGGATTAAACTGTTCGCGTGACGGGACGCGGATTCAAAGTAGCGTTTCGACGCTTCTTTGAGGAACTTACGAAGGGGATCTAATTTGAAATCGGAATGCAGATCTACGTTCCGCATGTACCACGGGGCACCGACGGCGCGACGGAGGAAACGATTCTGGATAACCTGGAGGCTATCTATATGGGTGCGGGCGGCGTGCGCGAAAACTACACTCGCGTAAGTCATGATAGGGCGAATGCAAGCTTTGTATAATGTCAACTTATTTCTAAGCGACATTTTACTCCGCTTGCAGAGAAGGGGATACAGGCGACCTAATACGAAAGCCGCTCGATTGCGGACGGACCTAATGTGCGGGCCGAAAGTCATGCGGGAGTCCAAGGTGACTCCGAGGTACTTAACCTTCCTAGTCCAGGGGATAGGGCGATTGAATAGGGATATTGGAGCTAGTCGTCTGTTGGGCCGAAGGCTCCGCGCGGAGAACATATTGGCGGGTCCCCGGGAGAAGACCACCGCGGCACTCTTCTCCGGGTTCACCTCTATGCGCCACGTACGGAACCATTGACCCAGGGCGTCGACTGCGGCTTGAAGAGCACGCGTTAAAAAGGACATGTTCCTATGGGAATAGTAGAGAGCGGTGTCATCCGCGTAAAGGGCGAGTTGGACTCTGCTCGAACGAGGAATGTCGTTCGTGAACAGGCTGAACAAGAGGGGAGAGAGCACGGAGCCCTGAGGGACTCCGGCCTGTATAGGATGAGGCGAAGAAAACGTACCTTCGACCCGGTATCGAAAGGTACGATTCGAGAGAAAGTCTCGTATGATGAGTACGAGCCTATCGGGGACTCCTAACTGGAAGAGCTTGTATATCAAGCCGTTGTGCCAGACCTTGTCGAAGGCCTTGGCAACATCGAAGAATAGGGCGCCTGTGTAGACGGGCTTGGGCTGGTTGAGCCCGGTCAGGATGTGCTCCGTGAGGCGGTGCACCCTGACGAATTTCTAACCAGCTAATAATTAAGAATTAACTAGATGACAGTACGTACGGCAGTAACAAAAAACATCATCTATGAAAAATCATCAAAATTCAAGTATTACTTCGTTTGTACTTTGCACCGTAGTAATGAATTGGCAATTCAATGACGAACATTTGTAGCTAAAAAGCTCGAGATTTACCTTTTTGGCACTTAGCCCATTTGTTATTTCCATGCCTCAATTAACGATTCATAATAACGCATCCCGTTGGTAGGTAGGCACACGTGGGAGAAAGATCACAACAAATGTCACCTTGATCATCCACGCACGCACACATCAGTAGGTATATAGAATATTAGACACTCTTATTTTTATTATTTTCGCCATTATTTCCCTAGAGAAACTTTCTTGCAGGGATTACGGCGTACAACATTACATCTGAGGCGGTTATAATATAACACTCCTATACGGTTCATATTAATGGAGATTAAGTTTACTCTTTTCTCAATAAAAAATAGCAATTTAATGTACCCGAGCTGAGATTAAATTTTAAGATCGGCACACAAGCTAACGACAGCTAGACAATAATGATAAATATTTTATATGAAAATATCCCTGTTACTGTAGGAATAAGCTATTCTTCTGTTGTAAGTACCCACCATTGCTCTATTTATCTACACATCCTACATTAAGAAATACATGAATGTATCAAGTCATTATAGGAGTCAAGACAATTATGTACCGACCGATTACAGTTTTAAATATAATTTGGAAACCAAACTATTTGTATAATATCGATAGAGAAATAATTCAATATGTTTAATAATTATGTATATATTAACTTAGATTTAATTATTGTGGTCCTTTGTTATATAGAGATGATAAGGTATAATTATAGGGAGTAAATACAAGTTATTTTCACTTACCAAGGTACCGGTTTTACCAAACTCGTCATATTGTGCATACATTTATCTCAAAATAAGTTCTTCATACCTAGAATCTAGATAGTAATAATCGACAGTTTATAACTTTTATAAATATTTCCTTATTATTGTTTTAAGCATCGCTGTCTCTGTGAAATAAAGTTTATTAATTATTATCTTATCGTCGCGACCGCGCTTTGTGTTTTGCTACCACCCATTTCTATAAACAAACCCCTGAATTAGAGCGAACAAAACAAATATTTTTCAAATCGGTCAAGCCGTTTCTGAGTTATTACGAGATTAACGTACAGCTATTCACTATAGTACCTACTTATAAAAAAATGAATAGCTGTCCTACATACCTACTCGTAGTATAGATTTAACTTGATGATAAAGTTTGTAAAAAATTGATCAACTTATCTTTAGGACCACTAAAGAAACATTTCTACAATGATGTTATTCGATTTTAAAAAGTAGGCGGTTCTCAATTCGTCGCGTACCTATGTACTTTTTCGCAACAAATATTGCTTCGACTTCTCCTTTCCGTGTCAACATGAATAACACTAAAAGTTTGTCTATATCGTATTGGAAAGATTAGCCAATCGGCAAGTTCTTCTAAGGCTGATTGTCCCGGGTGCGCCCGGCGAACATCCATTATTTCGCCATTCGATCAGGCACTTTCCGTGCAAATGATATTGCTACATAAGCGCCATCGAAATCTTGATTCTGTATTCGGATTGTGTTGACGCTACTTTATCACCGTTCACGTTGAGATCCCCGAGCCACTTCGTTTCGTGGAATTGTTTACTATGGTAATGAAGACATTAATAAAGCTTAGGTAAATGCTGATTTTCTTAAAAGTGTGTCAGCGTAACTTTGCATGCCGGGATAACTTTACGTAATATTGTTTTGAACAGGGTATTTTGGGTAATAATAGCATAGCAGTTTTTATACTTCCGATAAATTTATACAAAACATGGTGATTATTGTGTCTTGGTCAGTATGTAAAATGACCTACATAATTATGGCTCATCTACCGACTAGATGTTTCAGGTCCATTAAGTACAGCGGCGACTCCGAGGAGAACAGCGGCAGTGGGTTGTGAGCCCAGTCCCCGTGAGCACCGTGACTGGTTCCCGGCGTGCAAGATAAGACAAGGCCATAAGGAGTACCTGGTGCATATCCCACCGATGAGCCGTTGCGACAGCCGTGGAGATTTTAGCGGGTAAGATACCCACATACCCCGGTCCACCCCCCACAGGGTCCGAGGACCTTTTCGCTGCACTGGGAGGGAAGAACGCCTAAAAGACTGGCACCGTTACCTATTTGTATAGCCAAGTTTATACTTAGCCCGACGCGACGGTCTCCTGAGTAGTTGGTAGGTTTAAATAATGGCTTAACGATAAATGACATTTTGTCAGTGCGGTAGTAAGTTTCTTGAATCTGGTAATATTACCAGCTACAGTGTCATTCAGACCGGAACGCACCAATGCATGTTGACACATTGCTGCTTAACAGCAAAATATCTGACACTGCACTACCGCAGCGTGCCTATTGGTCTCTTACACAAGGGTAGTGACCATCTAATGAAAACAGGTATCTCGGTATGGGTATGTATAATGTATTCACTTAGTAAATGCCAGTTTTTTTGGATACATGCCATAAATAAGAGTTCTAACTGTCGAAGAGGTAGCCACATTCTAACAATATTCAGATATAATTTGAACGTGAAGTTATGTTCAATTTGAATACTATGTTAAGTATCTCGTTACACCAATAAACAAATCCTCAATTAAATTCCCTTTATTTTAAAGGAACGCACATTAATCTCCGATAATGCGTATAAAAAAATGAATACGAGTATTTTGGTGTATTTCATAATTATAGATACTAATTAGGCACAGAGTACGAACTTGGCCTGATAATTTGGCGACAACAATACCTGTGACAGCCGGATGGCTGCAACGAGCGCGACGTAGCCGTCACGGGTCAACGGTATCCAGGACTTGCAGGCTCTTTCACATAGAAAAGAAAAATGTTGCCGAGTCCTCCGAGAAGGGGAAATATATAAAAGTGAATGGCGAGTGGGCGCGCGACTCAGTCGCTCACGCGGACCAACAGCGGCCGATTCTCACCCGTCAACATCACGGACGTTCAGGTGGCGACCACCCGATTCCCAAGTTAATTAGCGGTGCTTCCTGGCCGCGCAGGCATAACACTGAGCCACTGAGGGCTCGCACTCCGCCGCGACTCATCGCCTGGCTGTCGGTGACGACGCCCGTGTTAGCGCCCATCGCCTGCCGCTCGCCGCATGCTGCCCGCCTAACTTAGCGACCAAAACAACTCACCCCAACATTTCAATGAGGTGAGTGACAAACTTGTTTAGGAGTTTCCACAATTTATGCTGTGCGACACGTTATATTTAAAAAACTGTTGAATCTTTTGTCTCATTTTATTATCCAAGAACATACAGTTGCGACTCCTTCTTGATAAATTATTGTTTAAACGTAGTTTACCTACGTCAAAGAACACAAATGAACGTAATTTTATAACCACCAACCACAAATGGTAATAACTAATAAGTAGGTAATAAACAATCCCGATTTATGACGTGCTTTAACGAGTGTTCTGGTACGCATAGTGTTATGTGACTTACGGAGATAAATCGTGTTATAATGTAATATTACGATGGAATCGCATACTTTAGCAAGGGCCCATTGTATTAATTATTTATGTAGTTAAACACTCTAACATGATTTTTGAATTTGCTGCTTGATGGTAAAAAATTATAAAATATTTTTTACACTGTGATTGGTTTAATAGTAGCTACTTCTTCTCAATTACAAAATTAATTTTCTTATGGCGTTTACCATAATTTTGCCATAGGAAGTATATTATGGGTTAGGTAGGTATATTATAAGGCTTGAATTTCAAAAATACCGGCTGCAATCACGGCGAGTCACCATTTCCTAGTCATGCATTATCATATCACCTATATTTTACATTACATTTCAATAAACCAAGCAAAAATAATTGTTATCCGACACAATACAGAAAAGGTACCTATTATTATTGAAGTCGTTTGAATCTTGAATTGATAAACTAACATCGACTCGATAACCACATCTCCGATCACCGACTGTGTTTGTGTAAAATATTAGCGGCATTGAATAAATAAAGTTTATTAAGTACGTATCTTTACACTTAAAATGTACCGAATGTTCGGTGTTTTGATTTCCATTTCGGGCACTAAGCTGATAAAGGCAATGTCGTATTTCTGTTTATTGAATGTCTTACAGTCATTTCCTAGCATGTCATTCATGATCGAGGTTTCATTAATAAATACACAGACTTGAAGTATTTTGTGGCAAACGAATAAGTATTGTATTAATAAGATATATTTCCTTGACACGAATCCGTTGTTTTGGGTCAACAGAGTTTTTATCTTGTGTTATGAATTGTTCATTATTATTATGTGATCACATAGTTGAATACTTAAGTACGCAATTAGAACATTATTTACTAAAGGATCTTGGGTTCTTAATAAAAAATACCTAACAGTTAAGCCGTATTTGTAATTGCCAAGACATTTAATAGCGAAGCCATACTTATCTTTGTTCTCAGAACGTGGTTCCCACGGATCCTAACAGTAAGGGTACGTTCACACAGCGGTCCGTTTTACAGGTCCCGTTTATCGTATACGTTTTTATTCGGTGATGGTATATGTAGTTGCATTAGCAAGTTCACACTTAAGACAGTATTCCAGAACCATTAAAATATACCGATCCGACAAAATATATAGTGGTCCGATTTATAGGTCCGTTTTATCGTAAGTGGTTTTATTCGGCGGTGGCGTATGTAGTTGTATGGGCGAGTTCCCACAGAGAACACGGTTAAAATAATGATCCGTTTTATTGGATTGAAGCCGCGTGGGGCGAGGTACGATGGTGCGCGGCTTAAAAATGGATGCTGCCAAATGTGTTGCACTGATTTATTATTTAATTATAAGAACGAAAGTCTCTAGTACCGACAGATCTGTTAAAAACAGTCCGGTGATTGTGGTGTGAACATTACCAACAGTAGCGACGGATTCGTTAAAAACGGTCCTGTAAATGCGGTGTGAACATTACCAACAGTAGTGACGGATCCGTTAAAAGCGGTCCTATAAATACGGATTTTCGGTGTGAACGTACCCTAAGACATAAATTACTTCGTTTATAAGGAATCTTATCTTTATAATGTAAATAAAAAGATATTACTTATTAAAAGTACGATAATTTATGTCTGTATTTTCAAATAACTGCGGTATGATGCAGAAATATATGAAACGGGGATAAAAGGGAAATTAAACCAGTATAAATAATAAAAACACAAATAACCCGATTGCGAACAAACAAAATGGTGTTATATACATATACTTATTACATTATAAATACATAGAAACTATATGCATATAAGTATACCTACTTCAACTTATCTCGCTTAGCCCTTTCATTTGAAACCCATATTGTTGTTTTTTGTAGTAAAAAAAATACAAAATGGCGGAAGGTGGACACGATATTAAAAATATATATACTTAGCTTAAGACACTCCCATAACTTCAACAATCTAAGGACATATTATTTTAAGCCAAAATACATCGAGCCGTTTAGGTTGCCGTGCCAAAGAAATAGACATACATAGGTACCTACATACTCTCAAAAAAGCACTCTACGTAGGAATACAATTTATAACCGGCTGATTAGGGCATATTAAGCATGGATTCTAAACCCCTCCCCCATACGTTTCGAAGCTGCGTTATCACAGAAATACTTATAGCACCCCCTCGTTTTTGGGTCGGGATTTAAAAATACAACCTTGCGTGTAAGCTTCATACGGTATCTGCTTGAGGCAACTACAAAGCAAGGCTGAACCAACGACTTGCAGCCGAAGGAGACAAATTTCGGACAGCTCTGAGTCTGTATCCTACGTATTATAGGTAGTTACACAATATTTGTAGCCTTAGTATAATATCAACATTACTTATACCTAATTACAGTTCCATAAATTGAGGTACTACAACATAATAAATAAAAAGATCTGAGGGTACACCGGTCATAAAAAAAAACATTTAACACCTCAGTCCTCTTGTGTTGCAAAGCATTTGAAAAATTTGAAATGGAAAATGAAAAGTTAATCGCTATATTAAAATCCGTACAAATAGTTAGACTTTATACATAATAATGTCCAACTTTTCATTTTGCGAATCTAACAAACTTTATATTATATTAAAACTAGCTGTAGCCCGCGGCTTCGCCCGCGTTGACTTTGTTACTTTGTTTGTTCAAACGTGTTTTGAATTATGGATCGTAGTTTTATCAAATATTGTTTACACTGATGTCTTTTATTTACACTAATGCTACACATTGAAATCAAACTACTTTTACGGATTTAATCGCGGTTTCTTTTAGATTTTACTATCCCGACGTTTCTAATGCTTTGCAGCACCTATGGTCACAGGAGGACTGAGATGTTGAACGCCCTTTGTCACAATTATGCCGGTGCACCCTCAGGTCTTCTTAGTTATTGTTGTTGGTCCGATCTTCGGACGATCGATTTCAGTATTGTTTACACTTTTATTAACTCTGATCAAGATATCAAGTATGTAGCCTGTATTTATTTTTATGTAAGCTATCATGGCTCCTATTTCTTAAATGTTTAATAGGTACTTTATTTAAAAAAAAAACAATGACTGTAACCAGACTTGGGCAAAATGTAATCAGATTAAGGATTACGATTACAATTTGTAATCTGTAATCATGATTACAGATTACAAAAGTAATCAAGAATGTAATCATATTTGGTGATTAATGATTATTAATCTGTAATCGTAATCTTGATTACTTTTTCTGATTGATTCGACCTGTTGGTCGAACTGTTGTGAGAACTTTGAAAAATAATAAAATGTAATTGTACAATAACAAATCATCTGTATTTCTTAGTCAGACATAAATAGCAATTTTTAAATTAATTATTTTACGGCAAAATCTACTGGATTGTCATAATCGGGATGTTATTTACGCTATGCGGCCTTTATTAGATTTCAATCTCTTTTCAAACATTTCATCTGAAGTTCTATGTCATCATCATTCATCATCAGCAGCCGAAAGATGTCCACTGCTGAACAAAGGCCTCCCCCTTCGAACGGGGGGGGGGGGCTAAGGTCTTTGTGACTTAGGTGAATTGATCATACTCGTAGTTGCATATGGGAAAAGTATTTCAACTGGGCCCGAGGACGGCCGTTGATCATTGGACTTGGTACATATCTCCTGTTCATATGATAGCCCGTCCTCCGCACCCTTACCGTTTCTTTTCATAACATAAAAAGCCGAGCACACAAGGTCTAGTTACCTAAAACTTAATACAAATAAGCACATTAAAGTAAGCTCGAAAAAATAATAGTTAATTATCTTACGACTTAGTCAAAAATAATCATGTAATTTTGATTACTAACTACTGTAATCAAGATTAAGGATTACATGTGTAGTCTTGATTACAAGTAATCACTACTACTTCAATCTGATTAAATGTAATCATGATTACTTTTAATCAGATTACAAAAGTAGTTGATTACGCCCAGCTCTGACTGTAACTGCGCTGTTAACATTAAATACAACAAAAACATACTGTACATATTTTGCAATTCCATTTAAAAACTTATGAGGTTGTTAAGTGGAATCCATTTGGTAATCCCATTGCTATTTACCAATGCCCATAGCGGTTAATTTTCAAAAAATGCTGGAAATTAGTTCATTCACTGAGTTTCGTTACCATAGTTGCATTATAGCATTAAATGGAGATCTTTCTTCACGCAAACTTTAGGGATCTTTCGAAGAATGCCGGAAACGGTTTCTTAGATTCTTGTATGCAATACATAAAATATGTCGTGTGACTGTGGGAATAAAATATTTTTTGGACCTCAATTGAACGCTTTGAGGGGTTAATTTACAAATATGTCATCAAAGCAAAGTGTCATCAGTGTAGTATGACCTTTTTTCGCGTTTCATGCTCAAAAACCGTGCTAAAATCAAGGGTGGATTTTCAATACAAATGTGTTAGACGTGTTTCTCAATTTCTTATGATGAGTAGACTGACATAAGTTTCGTGTCGAAGAAAAAAAAAATACATACAAACTTGATACCTCATTTATTCCACGGGTTGATATACGATAAATGCTGAAAGTTAGTTTATTAAATTGTTGTGTTGAGTTTATTCACCGAGTTTCGAGACTGTAGCTGCATTATAGCCTAAATGAAAATCCTTTTGTATCCAAACTTTGAAATCATTAATTGACCTCAGGGGTTGTTTTTCGATGAATTCTGGAATCAGGTTTCTTAGATTCTTATGTGCTCATTAAATAAATCTTGTGACCGTAGGGTAAAAAAAACGTGATTTGGACCCCAATTAAACCCTTTTAGGGGTATTAATTTAAAAAATGTTTTTTTACACATGGATTTATTTAATTTGATGAATGCATCAGTGCAGCATGAATTTTTTTCCGCATTCATACTCAAAAATTGTGCTAAAACCCCGTCAAGGGTTGATTTTCAAAACAAATGTATTTGACGTGTTTCTCAACTTCTTTTGATGAGTACACTGACAAACTTTCGTGTCCATGTGCTCAAAAATATTTTGTTGCAAACTTTGATACCCTATTTGACCCACCCACATCCCCTATGTGGGTGGGTCAAATAGGGTAAGGGTGATTTTCGATAAATGAAAATCCTTCTTCATGCAAGCTTTGCAACCCCATAAAACAACCTTAGCGGTTGTTTTTCTAAGTATGCCTGAAATAGGTTTCTTAGATTCTTGGGTGCAATTCGTATAATAATTTCTGTGATTATAGGACAAAAAACATGTTTTGGACCCAATTGGATCCCTTTTTGGGGGTTGATTTTCAAAATAAATTGCTTTAACTTGATGAATTTATTCATCAAGTTTCATCAGTGCAGCAATATTTTCTTTATTTATTTATAAACTCTTTATTGCACACATAGATAGTAATAAATGTACAAGTTCTTTCCACATTTGATACTCAAAAAACATGCTAAAATCCCTACAAGGGTCGATTTTCAAAAAGTATGATACACATGTTTCTTTATTTCCTTTGTTTAGTACACTCACAAAGTTCCATGTCCGTGTGACGGATTTTTTTTTTCATACAAACTTTGGGAGCCCATTTGACCCACTTAGGTATGGAATTTCGAAAAATCCGTTCTTATTGTTCACCTAGACTATTTGAATAATATTGGTTCCAAATTTCAAGATTGTACGTTATATGGTTTTTGCTGTATCGTGATTCCTAGAAAACACCCTGCTCTTTTATTAATATAGATATATGTACTTATATATAATACGACTGGTCCGACTACTATCCCTTTGGCTTTTTAGTTTGTTGTACTTTCGTCGTATTTTTTTTTTTCTGTCTTATTTGATATTTTGAACGGCAAGACACACTGTCGCTCTGATCTAATTGTAACATGACACACTGTTTTAAAAAAAGGTGATAAATTGACAAGCCCGTTGAGTTTCTTGCCGGATCTTCTCAGTTGAGGCCACGTTGTGATCCGGTGGTAGCTTCTTTTAAAAAATAATCATGACCTTTCAAAAGTGCTAGCGTTAAGCCTATTTGAAATAAACTATTTTTGAGTTTGAGTTTGAGAATATATATATATATATATATATGTATGGGTTTATGTTAAATACACAGTGGAATTAAGAACCACCGTTTTCATTGTTCCGAAATATCCCGGGAGTAGTTATATTTCCAGGCGTACATCACTGTCCCTCTCTTACCACCCTACATTCTACTGCTGGTTATATTCTTGTAACAGTCATTCTTGTAACAACATGGATTCAAAATTCTATCTCTGCTCCTTTATGCGGGGGTTTTCCACACGTTACTCACTGTTTATAAATACAGTCGAGGGTAATAACAACTATTTGATAACGTTCTAACGTGTAAGTGCCAAGCAAGTAACGTATAAAAGGTACCACGACGACCGTGAACTCGTCTTGACAATTCCCTCTGTCATACCTCCGGCGGAAACAGTAGGGAAATGTTTCACAACATCCTTCCAATAGCACAAATTTTACTGTCATATTTATAATTTACATGGCCTACTTCGTTTTGTAACAACGTTGATCACTTTGCTCTAAGTCCACTAACTTAACATCTTTCGCCTTGCATGGTTCTTGTTAAGGTATAGGTATATAATTATACTGTACATACTGTTTTTGATAAGGGTGCGTTTTCACTCTGGTAGTTCGTCCCCCCAGTAGTTTTATTGACAACTCTGTAAATAAATATATACTTAGAAATAGATTTTAAATATGATGATTTTTACAAATGATTTCAGATTCACCCACGGTATCAAAACTTATTACTGAACTTAAAACGGGTTTTTCCAATAATTAGGAAAAGCCTTAATAATCCTTTAGCCATTTTAATTATAACGAAAGTCATTTTGTATTGATTGTTGCCACTATATATGTCACTAGTTAAAAAAAACAATCTTAGCGTAAATGTATTCACCAGTTAACCGGTATCCAATATTTAACAGAATTCTGTACGACTAACGATAATACTGAATTATAATATTATTGGTAGGTCTTCTCAGTAGGTCTTAGAATGTTGTATTTTGGTGTTTATTTTAATGTCATATCCACTTGTATAATAACTGTGTAGTCACACAATCCTGTATCAATATAGCGTTATTCAACCTGTTTCATAATAAATATCGCATAAATATAACTAGAGTATTATTGGCGATTAAAAACTGCGACCGTAGCTGTAACCACAGCTGTAACCGTGCGAGCGGTGTACCGATGCGTATAAAATATTATTAGGGTTTATTTATATTTTGCCACTTGAGAATAGTTACTGGCGTCCTTGCGCCTATCACAGGCAGCTTCAGGATCGTCTGCGTCATCACTAATACCTCTCATAAAAATGTCTATATTTTCAGAGTAATCCATCCCATCATCGTAAAATTGACGTCGGTAGTAAAAGCATCCGTGCCCTATAAAGCATCACCTTTAGAATGCATTACGTATATAATAATGTACGTATTTATCCGATGAACTGGACAGGTCACAGGGTATTTTAAATTTAAGAAAATTACGATGACATTATGATCGCACATATCAAATTTAATATTATTCAGTTTATGTGATAATCTTATATTAAATACTTACCTGCCTTGGTTACATTTTTTCTGGGTAAAAAGAATGTTTAGTATGTTGTCTACCTCTTTCAGTTCAACTTTATTATCAGACTATATTTATTAATATTCTTCTACTCAAACTGTAACAGAAACTATTTACGGCTAGAATTCCAATTTTATTCTTTAACGATTTAAATTAATTTGATCAAAAAATAGTAAAAGTATCGAAAAAAATTTTTTATCATTCAATTTACGTTGCTTGCTACATTGAAGTTGTATTTTTTTTACCAAATTTCGTAAACTGCTTAAGTTACCAGCTTTAATTGATTTTGAAATTTCTAAGGCAAATAAATTCATGAATCTGGTTTTGTAACATCCCTGCTGGTTTTGTAGTTCATGACTACGTATGTACGTTTTTTTGTATGTATTACCAAGATGTCAAGCAAGCGTGCGGACCGCCTGATGGTAAGCAGTCACCGCAGCATATAGAACCTTAAGACATAAGATATTGAGTCTTCTCTCGTCACCAAGTTGTATAAAAAAAATTTAACCAAACTATTGCTACATACGGTATACCCCGGTAGATACCCCTGGGGGTGCCACGGGAACTAGAATTCAGACCCGTGGCACCCCGGGTTCCAAATCCATACATCCATACCAGTGGTATCACGGATACTGTTTACTAGTTCCCATGACTCCCCCTACCAAGCTTACAACTTTATACAAACCGGAAGTCTTACGGTTGCTGTTACAAAAATCATTTTCCCCAAATAGGTATCTACGCAACCTTATCCTTATTTTAAGTAACCTCTAAAATTCGCAATTTCTGACGTTGTCTGCAAAATATTACCTTGAAGACACGCGTGACAAGGCTTTAATTATAATTACTGAGTCATTTTATTTTCCTGCAACCGAACACATGGTTCTAGAATATATAACCAAACATAATATATACCTAGTTACCTTAATATTATGTACCTACCATAGTATTTTTGGATATGACAGTCTCATATACAAAAATACATGAATAATTTCCACTTCTGAAAGAACACTAGGTTGTAGGTACTCGTATTACATAGAAAATTAAGTACATATTATTATAGATTTGGTACATTAAGTTCGAATATGCATAGTAAGTAATGTGATAATTTATTGTCCATTTACTTAGGTTAAATATATTTTAAATAATAATAATACCAGCCCTTGTTTATGTCCCACTGCTGGGCACGGGCCTCCCCTCAAGATGAGGGGGCTTAGGCCATAGTCCACCACGCTGGCCAAGTGCGGGTTGGCGGACTTCACACGTCATTCGAGAGCTAGTTAGGCTTTCTCAGACATGCAGGTTTCCTCACGATGTTTTCCTTCACCGAAAGCTAGTAACAATCGCACAAAGACGATTCGCACATGATTAATTAAAGAAATCAGAGGTGCGAGCCGGGGTTCGAACCTGCGCACCTTGTTTCCAAGGCAAGCGCTCGCCCACTGAGCTGTTACCGCCCAATATATTTTATCGAAGTATTAATATGTAAAAATTAATAGCTGTCCGTTAGTCCGCTAAAACTTATAAACGGCTTAACATTTTTGTATAATTTTTATTTTATTTTGTTCGCTCTAATACCGGAGTGGTTTAACGGGAAAAAAATTGGGAAAATCTATAAAAATCATTTGACACAAAACGGTGCTGCGTGGGTACGTTGGTTATTTTATATTTATTCAATACCTATGTATTGTTAATTTATTAAATAATCGCATCGAGTTCAAGCTGATGATCGCGATTTATTTTAGAAATAGCTAGAACCCAGGGCTGCATACTTGCGCCGCTTTGCATCACTAGCGGTCTCCGCAGCTCCTCTAGCCGCCCTACAAATTGCCGGAGTGTGGGAAGCTGCAAGTGTATCGACACATGTCGCATCCCACACCAACGGCTTTCCAGGTTGCCATGGTATTAAAGTGATACCATCAGGCCTCTTACCATCATATCGTGCAATACCTCTATTAGTAATTTATTAACTCCCTATTTTAAGTATCACACTATAAAATTTATTTAATTTTATTTTCCCACCAAGTGTTGGGTGTTATTTATCTATTTAAGTATGTATTTACAAGAAAAAAAAGTATATAAGTATTAGTATCAGTTGTCTGGTTTCCATAGTACAGGCTCTGCCTAGTTTTGGATCAGATGACCGTGTGTGGATTGTCCCAAGATATTATTTATTATTATTAATTATGGAAAATTACTCCGCATGCATCCTACGTCGCAACGCAAGGTACTATGTAATAATATGAGTGAGGAAATTGATTTTGATGTACTTTTATGATCCGATATATCCGGATAGACTCGTATAAATTATCCTACAGATAATTTATACAAATCTAAGCCACATGTCGTTCTGGTTACCTTAGTAAACCACGTAGAAGGAACCGGTAACACTGTCCTATGTAGGATCATAAATGTATAATCATAGTTACTTTTTAATGTAAGAGTATCCCATGCCGCCTGTCTTCTTGTTCGTAATGACTTTCGTTTTAACCATTAGTTAGATAATTTATTCGGAATATACTAAGTATATGTGTAATACCTACATATGTAGGAATGTATGTATGTACATTATTGAGGAATATGTATAGGTTTAAGATCTGAAAAAATTGGGCGAAGCCGCGGCGGGTGACTAGTTTAAGTTAATTCATCATCAACCGAAAGACGTCCACTACTGAACAAAGGCCTCCCCCATAGAAGGGAGGGATTGCCATAATCCCCTCGCTTGACAAGCGTCTTGGGTATCGCAGTATAGGTGGTAGGTAATCCAATAGAAAGACGCTGCTGCCCGTCTTCTTGTTTTCCCTTAGTCACCTCTTACAGACACCCAACTGGAGTGGATAGGAGGGTGTTATTCTTACCCGGACACCCCACGGGTCTAATTACAAAAAAAATATATATTATTTTTATTTTATACTTTTCAGTGTTATTGAAGTCTGTCCAATTTTTTTTCAAAAATATTTTATTGTTTACTTTTTAGTGGTATTTTTATACATAAAGATTGAACCATCGAAGATGGTAAAATGATCTAGGTAGGTTTACTTAGATCGATTATCGTCTACATAGTTTTACATAATTCATGTTTCTTCAGAAACAATTTATCCGGTCGCAATGAAATTTGCATGGAATCATCTTAGTTTACTCTCCCGAATAAAAAAAGAATCACCGAAATTTGAACATATTTGTCAGAGTAATGTAATGGAGAATATCAGTTTTATGGTTTTTACCAGATAAATTCCTCCACATCTCTGCCTAGTTTGGGATCAGACGCCCGTGTGTAAATTGTCCTAGAATAGATTACATTTAAAAGGTGTCATAGCATCCCAGCAGACCAAGATATTGTAATGTTAGCTCTATAGCTTACATGTCTCACTACGAAAGCCAGGTCTTTATTTTTATTAAACGACTAGTAATAGCTATTTGTACTGATAGCCATTTTGCGTGATAACTAACGACTTAAGTGAGAGCACGCAATAAATTTCAGGAAGATAGAAATCGTGTGACGTAATGGCGCAGGTCGTGTGTTGGCGTTTAAGTGCTAGCATGAATTTCAACCGACTGCAAAAAACAGGGTCCTGTATTCGACAAGCTACTGAACGAGATTTTTTCACTTTAAACTGCATACATTGCGGTACGATGAGACATCGCTTGAATCTACAAAAGCGCAAAATTGTTCGTGAAGATTTCCGATACGTTGTCGCAACAAAACTGAACTGAGTTTCATTGCGCGAAGTCGCTTGCCACCGGCGATTATTTGCATTGCGCGTTGCGCGGTCGCGTAAATCTGCAAAATGACGCGCATCGTTCATGTAACTTATCATCATCATCAGCGGAAAGTCTACTACTGAACAAAGGCTTCTTCCTTAGAACGGAGAGGTTTCCAAACTCCCCACGTGGCACATGTGTGTAGCCTATAACTGCAAGCTATCTTTCTACAATTATTAATTTTCACGGGCCCGTTGGTCTAGTAGTTAGACACCCTGGCTCCTACCCGGTGGGTCTTGGGTTCGATATAAGTAGCTGGGTGTTATTTATCTATTCAAGTATGCATTTACAAAAGAAAATGTATTTATGTATTAGTATTAGTTGTCTGCATTCCATAGTACAGGCTTTGTCTAGTTTGGGATCGGATGACCATGTGTGGATTGTCCCAAGATATTATTATTATTAATTACAAAATCTTGTTCCAAAGTGTCGGTACCAATTGGCCAGAGTTGAATTGATATTTATACCTGGTTATATAGGTAGTGTATTGGCCGATCGTTTAAATACGTCACTCATAATGCCAGAGTACACGCGACCGCCTCAATTGAAGATGTATGTCTAAGTATATTGATTTACATGCTACGCAATCGACACATCAGGAAGGTCAATAGAAATGTGTAGATCGCATTTAAAATGTGTACCTACTTCGATATTAGACGGACGATCAAACAGTATCGATGACGATAGTGAATGGAAATAAAACTAAAAGGCTCTCTTGTGCGTCTGTATAACAAATGCGATAAATAAAATTGAATTTGCATTTGCATATCGGTGAATAGATTGTACGACATTCAATTCAACCGGCGGAACACGAGCGCCCGACTTGCTATGTAAATCCATTCTATATAAAAATACGTAAGACGGTGGCAATCAGGAAGAACAGATTTAACCCCGGGGACTTACAATTGGCAAATTTCGAACGTTAAAATGTTACAATACCAACAATAAAATAGTTATATTTTAATTATAGGAATCTAGACTACATACTTACAATATATTTTATGTACGTATATCGGGTGATAATAGTAAACTGTTAAAAACTTTTCTGTGAAATAATATCTTTTTAGGGTTCCGTACCTAAAAGGTATAAAAAAGGAACCCTAGTGACTTCATCTTAACATTTATTAATTGTCATTAATAAATGTTATGATGAAGATAGGGGATGCAATATTTGTTTAGTTATAAGTCGAAACCTACGTAACATAAAATAAAAATTTGATTTGAAATGTGCAAATAAAGGCCTTTTATACGGTACAAAATAGTCTCACTGAAATTTCAGCACTCCATTTCGGACCCTATAGAAAATAAATGAGGGTAGTAAGTAATATTTAAAACTATTCCAAGTTTCAAATTGATAGCGTTAGTGGTTGCTTAAATATATCAGTGTGTGTGACAGACAGACAAACGAAGTCGTAGGGTTTCCTCTTTGTTAGGAACCCTAATAACCTCAAGACTTCGTAGTCGTACACCGCTACCATAAGGTTTATCGACTATAGTAGTCGACAAACAACATGTTTCATAATCTTCACAATCTCTTTGAAATCAGTTTTATAGCCGTCGCTCTATGTAGTGTGAAGGCGCCAGTTTATTATCTAATTGTACACTTTCCACCGGGTGTTTCAAACTTTTACGTAAGAGATAGTGCAATGTCATGATCAGGCTGCATCTCGAGAGTTAGAGCTCTGACTCAGCCCGCCTTGTTTCGAACATCACTGAACAGTTACCGATCTTGACTAGTACTAACTTAGTTGGGGCTAAATCACGAGGCTGTCTATTCGAGCGATGCAAAACCTGATTAGATGAAATTAAGTTGTCTTCTCTAATTTTCTACGAGACACGTTCTTGATGTTATATCAAGTACCACGGTGGATACCTAGTTTATAATATGTAGTTCTAATGAGTCAATTGTACTAAAAGAAAAATGAAATATAAAAAATTAACGACCGGAACATAGCAATGTTTACACACTGCTGCTTAGCGGCAGAATATCTGACTTATCTATCTTATCTACTTTTTTTTTATCTCGGGGGAATCTTTCAAATGGTCCCTGGGAGCGGTGGGGCTCGACCGGCGTACGTGGGATTCTTACCCACTAAAACCAGCGGCACATGACCCGAGCTCTCCGGTGGGATCTGTACCAGGGGCCCTCCAATGCCTTGCCTTTTAGTCCACCTCCACCTGTAGTACTCCGGGAACCAGTCACGGTGCTCACGGAGACGGGGGTCGCACCCCCGCCGCCGTCCTCTTCGGAGTAGCCACCGTACTCAATGGACGTCCTAGGGGCTCATACCCCGAACGTCCAGCAACTCCGAAGGTTGCGGTGATACCTATCTCAACGATCTCTTGCACAAAGGACCTACATCTAGAGTAAATATTATAAATAGTATAAATGTTAAGTTAATAAATGCAATTATTATCCTGATATATTTCAATACTAACTCAACATACAGTTATTAGAAAATTCTATAAGTATCTATTGTTTTTAGGCAGCGACGATTGCACCTCTATATTTTAATTATAACTCAGTTACATTATGCATTAGTACACAATTATATTCAACTTAATTACCAAGCAGCCATGTAGTGCATGCATAGCTTCTCAAACTTATTTTGGGCATGGTTTATTTCACTTTAATCACCTTGGTGTTTGATTAAAGAGGAAAAAATATTCCACTTTGACTACCTCGGAATCAAATCACCTGGGTGATTTTACCTGGGTGATTGGAGTGGAATTAATTAGTCTACTTTGATCACCTCCAACTGATGACAATCAAATGTTCTAGACTTTCTAATGAGCTAAATTTTCACTTCTTCTGTGACGTATGTTTACTTTAGTTAGAAATAATAGGGAAATAAGATAATTTAATTTTTGAAATCAGTTATCTTCCAACCGCTTAACCTATATATACAGCCAGTATCAATGCTAATAATTATTTCTGTGCCTTCTACTACAGCTCCTCTGAAAGCCTCCCGCGCCTACAGAGCGGGGCGTTATCGCCCAATTTGAGAAAGCTTGGTCTAGCGTTTGTAATTTACGTAGCGTTAATAACTTATGTTGTTAGTTACAAAGTTTTGATTTGATGAAACTCGCTGATTCGCCTAATTGTGGAGGTGTCGCTCGTGAACGAACTGTATTAACACAAATTGTGCGCATCCTACTTAATGGAGGGTGAAACTAATTTCATCATACAATCATATTAATATTGTTATCTTGAAACAGTTCGTGCGAACCAGGTGTCGAACAAATTTTTACTCGAGTTGTGTTACAGTTCGGAAAATAAAATTAGCAAATTTGATACGAATCTTAGGGTTGATCGAGATTGCGCAGTTTAATTGAAGATTATAAAGGAAATCTGAGCATAGTTACATGATAAAAGCGAAATAGATAGATCTCTGCTGGTAGATCTTGTAACATAAAACCGAATGTTAGATCATTTAGGTACTTATAAACTGAACCTTTCTGACACGTAACACACTAATTTTCAATTAAGTACAATAATTGACGAAATACTACCATGATATGGGAGCATGTTTTAGAAAACTGGAAGTTATCACGCGAGCTATTTGATTGGCAAAATCATTATTTTCTGAGTGTGGCTAAAGATTATATACCAAGCTCTGCTATACCAAGTTACGTTCTACATTTTAATATTACGTACCTACCTACACCAAACAACACGAAATATTGCCTTCACTTCAACGGCCACGCAATGTATTGCGTTTGTAGTATGTATACTACCTACCAACAATAGATATTTTGTAGTTTGGATACAAACAATCGGTACTCTATGCTATAGAGTAAAGATTAGAAAGGAAGAAATAAAACTATGTGTTTTTACTTTATATATGTAAGTACATATATAAAGAAAAAATGTATAAATGTAGTTATACATATATGTATTATATATGTAAGTAAGTACATATTTTCCATTCTCGTCAGTGAGTTGATAATTTAGCACAATTAGAAATTTAGCGAAAGTTAATATTATACGAGAAATGCATCGATATCTAGACGACTTTCAGGCAGGTTTCTCAGACTAGTATGATGCACTGTGCGACTTTGTATCAATGCCGCGTCACATTACGCATCCACTATATTTCCAAGTAAAGTAGGAAATGGCTCGTTTAGAGTCATGCAATTACTGATATCAGCAACTAGACTCGTTACGAGATGGTCGAGATTCTGGCTCATAAGTATGAGTAGCTGGCCATACATTTGCATGGCATTTGCCTATACAGAGTCACAAAGAAATCCACATATCCCCAATGTGTTAAAGTGTGTGTGTGCTAGACACAGTCACGTTTTTTTTTGTACCGATGTTAAATCTACTACTTACTTCAGCAACGATTTCTGATATTATACACAAATATAACACATTGAAATAGTATAAATTAAGCAAAGTAAAACGTAATTTATGTTCTCTTTAGGGCTCGCAAAATAAAGATGTTAAAATGGTAGATCAATAAAAATGGTGGAAGATTTTTCTACATCGGTGGAGAAGAAAGTTCTGAATTCTATGTGTTTGTGATTAAAACAAAATGATTAATTTAGAAGATACACAGAATCTTTAAAAAATTAATAAACGTACGATCATATCACATGTAGACACTCGATAAAAGGTTGGACGATGCCATACGATGGCGCACTGTCATCATATCATGATGTATTCTAAGTGAATAAGCACAAGACATTACAATCGCTTTCATTGTATTGCGCGGCGTAGATTACTTAATAGTTTTACAGTTCGCTTTATGTTTTGGCCCTAGACAGGCAAACACCGAACGACTTTCAATCACGGGATGTTTGCACATCAATGTAACGTAGAATTGAACAGTAGGAAGGAACTAAATCAGTCGACGGAGGCTATGAGCACCTGTTCCAAAGCAACATTAATAGCCAAGGGGCGACAGTAGTACGGATACGACGGTGGCCGCGGCGCGTGTCCGACGTGATCGCTGCCTATTGTTTCTGTAATAATTCGTGGATATTGCATTCTAATAGTTGAGTGCCAATGACCAGCAGCAATGACCGACAAACATGACTCGTACAAGGACCAATTGTTCGTACTTTTACATACAAAGACGTAACTAAATAAAAAAGGCCGCGAAATATTTAATTTGGAATTAATTGTTGTTAAAGATTTCAGTATTTTTTAACGAGATAGTTGTTAAAATTTTCATTTTGTTGCAGTGGGGACGCAGGATACGTCGCAACGAACTACGACATGAGGAACAACGTGAAGTGAGTATAACACAATGTTTAGTTTAAAAAACTGGACCTACAGCGTTTTGTAAAAAATTGTTTTGATGTGAATGTTACTGAATCTTCGTTTCTTGCGAATAGGTACTTACAAGAATTGAGTTTGCTTTGCCGTTTTGTTGTTTAGCGATAAATCGCTAAAAGGCTTAGAAAACAGTCTTAAACTTGCAAAAGAGGACATGTGTGTATGGATTTTCAACAGTTTGTATTCAATACTTATCTACATACCTAACATAACAGGTACTAATAAATAATTTTCACCTATATACCTACCTATCTTGCGAGGTTTAAATAAATTAGAAATGTATAATCACGCTTAAAACTATGACACACCGCGATAATAATACGTAAATTAGTTAATAAATGTTGCCCTATTACGCGACCTCAGTCTGTTATCTTCATCATTTAAAAGATTTGCTCTCGACTTCGACTAAAGGTACGTCACTAAAAAACATTGTGATATGGTTGAATTTAAATTCGTATCATCAAAGTTTACTTTTCATAAAGGGACGTGCTAGACGGTAGACCAAGATCATATTATGTAAATGTTCCATGTTTCAATACTAAATACAAAATAATAAATTATTATGGTGTGTAGCATAATACTTTTTGTAGGTATTTATAAAACTGGGGGAAGCCACTGACTATCGACACACAGTTTACACCTAGTTCGGGAGTCTATGAATTCATAATAACTCGTTTATACATATTATGTCCCAATAAATCATTCTTATTCTTATTCTTCAGAAAATATGTAGTTAATACATTTTCCGCATGACACGATTAGAAGACGACTATAATTTGTTGGAAAATTTAATTACTGAGCAGACTGAATGCATATTAGTGGTTTCAATTACAAGGAAGATTACTTCTGGCAGATATCGAAAGAGTAAATAGTATCAAATTTCTCTTTCGGTATCGTTATCGGTTGTGGAATCTCCCACAAGAAATCGTCCCGCAGGATCACCGTAGTATCAGTTCTTCAGAATTATAGCTGTTGAGTTTACGATACGGGACTACATGACAAACACAATACTACACAATGAACAAAGTTCATGTAGGTATCTAATGTAAACCGCTAATACGTAGGTGGAATCGTGATTTGAATAGATCGCGCTAATTATATGGACATAATTGTAGGGACGTATGCACAAGATTACCTGATAATAGGTACAATAGAATAGTGTAGTTGGTGCATTTATGGCGTACGCACCTTAGACGTGACCAATAATTAACTAGCCAGTAGAAATTATTATAACAATCCCCACGTAATAAATTATTTCGATTTAAATACCTAAGAAATGTAGATTTCTTAATCTCTGAATTCCATCGTAACTTTGCCTGGCACATGATGGAATTTGTAAAATACCATACCACTCCTAAAACTGGTAATTTTCTACAGCTTTATTAACGTGGAGTATACTCGTACCAAATAATTTACATAATTTACCAAGTGTCTGACAGTAAATAGGTAGGTATTAGGAAATGTGTAGCAGACTTACTAAAAGAAGTCAATGGCTTAGATATTTAAGCAGTAAAACCTTAAATGAGGACATCTCAACTTCGTTCGTGTATAGGGGAGACTGGGTACTGTTGTGACAATTTTCACTAGATTCGCCCATAACTTTGTTATTATTATAGTTAGCTGGAAGAAAGGTGTTTTTTACAGTTAAATGTACATTTGTCTACGTATAAATACTACAATTTTGCCTTTAAGTGCAATGGTTAACATAATAGGAAGCAATTAGAAAAAAAGAAAAAAATGTCGCAATCGACCCCACCCCAGGGACGGTTGTGTCAGTGCTTGGGGTCGGAAGTGACGGGTTCAAAAATACACCAAATTGGTCTATAATCACTTTTATTGCAGGTTATATGTATTAGAATGTAATCAAATTTACTTCTGGAAAAAATACATAACAAAGGATATAAAATTTAGGAACACTTTAAAGCTTATTACTAGTAACGCACTGTAGCGTCTATAATTATTACAACTGTCTTGATATTTATCAGTCAAACAGTTAATTAAACATCTAATTTATACATTACGGTAACTGGCGTCAAAATAAATAAAAATAATATTAATAAACGGTAGGTAGGTATATCAAAATCTGTGAATCAGCTGAAAATGTCATTATAAGAAATAATAAACATATGTGTAAACTAATTATGACCATGTAATTTGTTGCATGTTCAAACTTAGTTTACACAAACGGACTCCTTTCCGTCTTCCTCACACATTGTCAGGGCATATAAAACCAATACTTGTGTCACAACCGTACCCAAAAAATATGGCACAACCGTACTCATTGCAGGCATTTGGCAAAAAAACAATTGCCGTGACTGTACCGATTAATCTACGTACAAAGTAATCACTGCTATTTAACTACCGATGTTTAACTTTTAACAAGATATGACACTCATTACTCTATCTGTACACATGAATCAACAATTACTAAAAGACGTCGAAGAAAAAAATTTACTTTTCATTGATAAAAAGTAATGTGGTACTCTGCAAGCAGAAACGTCGCGCGATTGCTGATGCAATTCTGTGGAACAGATGCAGACAAGCACGCTGCTCCTTTCTTCTCTTGCACCCATCCCGATATTCCTTATAGTTTCACTAATACGACGACTGTCACAACCGTACCGTGGCACAATCGTACCCAGTCTCCCCTACACGACGCATTAATCACATCAACACGCTTTTGATTTAATGTATAATTCTGTCATAAATTATCATCTTCATGTCTGTTTTAAGTGTTAACAGAACGAGTCAACATCATCGCTTCCGTCTTTTTTAACAAATAAATTGCGCAATTCTAGTTGAACTCAAGAAGCGTAAAAAACTCCCTCATTTAAAAAACCTGATAAGTCCTTTTTTGTTACGTCGAAATTGTGTTTATCGGCACAAACGAACTATACTAATACCTATCTCATTGTTTTCTTCCGAAGGAAAAGCATTAAATGTTGTTCTATAAGTATCATATTATACTTGTATTATGACAAGTAATTGTGGGAAGCGGAGTGGGTGGGTATCCATGAGAATTTTCCCATCATAAAAAAAGGATACCTATCTGTGTTAAACAAAATCCTCTCGCTTTAATTTTAAGTTGTAGTTGAAATAAACAATTTAAAAAAAATAAAAACCGACTTCAAAGTAAATTATCTAAAAAGCATAAAATAATTAAAATATATTGAAGTCGGTGCTATCACATCATGTTACACTTACGCTGACACCGACTTCAATATATTTAAGTTATTTTATGCTTTTTAGATAATTTACTTTGAAGTCGGTTTTTATTTTTTTTAAATAGTTTATTTAATACTTTTTAGTGAGTTTTATTTTACCAAAAAAGGTATCAGCTCTATTAGTATCACAACTCGAACGTCTACGGTCCAGTAACTTACTTAAAACATAAAAAGTCTATATTTCTTAAACTACTGAACCGATTTTGATGAAACTTGTACTCTTCCCTAAGTTTAAAAATACTCTAACCATTGAAAAAAGAATTTTTGAAATCGGACATGTAGTTTCTGAGAAATCCGCGGACAAACCGGCATACATACATATATACATACATACATACATACACTCGTAAAATTTGGTATATTTGTTTACAAGCTCACATAGACTAACATATATGAATATTACGCATTTTTATTAATATTACATACATACGCGTGGAATAGAGAACCTTATTTTTGAAGCCGGTTAAAAAAGATTCCCTAGACGACCTTTCGACCAATGTAAATGGGCCATTCGTTGGATGTTCCACCAATAAAATGGCAATCTGATACTGTTTAAATAGCGTAGCGGCCTTGCTTAAGCAATCAGCGGTGACTACTTACTGAAACAGTCTTTGGATCGTTTGTACCTACTCGCCGTGTTATTCGACTGAATATACGTACTATAAAACTAAACACTAAAGTTATGGTGTAAGTAGTAGTCGTAATCTACATAAGAGAATCGTATGCAGAAGTAATTTTCTTAAATTAATGTTTAGGTCAAAATATAAACTATATCTATTATGTCGAATAATGTTTATGGAAATACTCTTCTCTACCTTATGTCCACCAATCACGTATACTAGGTATTACCTAGTTAAATTATGGGCTTACTGCCGTACTTACAAACTCCGAGATATTGATTAATTCGCACACAATAATAGAACATAAGCATGAACGGACTTTTTTTATTTAATTTTATTTCGGGGCTTTTACTCTGGTGGAGTACACCAGCCCCATATAAACGGCCCTGAGAGCGGAAATAATCAGTCTAACTGATCTTTGTGAGTGCAGAAGCAAGTTACCTCAGTAGCGTTTCCCAACAAGTGAAGATCCATCGCACCCATAGGTAGTCGTTGGAAAAGTCTATCCAGCTAGGGCGTTCCAACTACGACAAAGAATTCCCCCGAAGAATCTACTTCAGATAGTAGATATTACTTCAGATTAGTATTTTAGAGTGAAGAACACGAACCGGAAGACGCAGCGAGGCAGTCTCACTAGGTGGACTGACCACATTGTGCGCGTCGCAGGGAACCGGGGGTTGCAAATAGCCAATTGTCGTTCATTGTGGCATTCCAAGGGAGAGGCCTATGTTCAGCTGTGGACATCTTCCGGATGGCGATGTGATTTAAATTCTATCATCGGACGACGAGACGCATGGCAAGTCAAACCTACTCACCCTTACGTGGTGATGGTTCCTTCAGTCCGGACTAAGCGATTTGCTTCTTAATATTACGTACCTACCATTTGAGGACTGGAACAGTTTGCCAGCGTCGATTTTTCCGCCAGGGTGAAATAACGGTGTCTTCAAGGCTAGAGTTAATCTAATAGGCTTTTAATAAGCTAGTATGCTTTACCATTCCTTACTTAGTGCGTCGTCGCTTTCCATCAGGTGGGACTGCAGTCAGTTACTGGCCAAAAATCCTGTGCGTATCGACGAGTCCTAGTATTTAAATTGTATTTTTGGCTTACTTATCAATTTACAATTAGTTACGCTTTAAGTGTAAAATAATGAATGTTTCTATTTTACGAATAAACATTGTTTATAAAATAAACATTGTGTTAAAAGTAATTAGTCGCGTACAAAAATATTGAATTCTTCTTTTACTCTCGAAATTATTAAGCATTGATATAAAACTTAGTAGGTATTTGTATTTGAAATCTCGCTAAGGAACTATTTGCATTTGCACCTCCCACCATCAAGCAGCATCGCGAATATTTTAGCATAATCATAACCACGCGCATTGTTGTCTATTAAATTAATCTCATAGTTCATTCAACTTTTGAACTTCACGCATTCGTACCTAAGTCTTATAACGGTCGATCTCCATACAATAGTCCTGGCGCAAGCTTAGCTTGCCTGCCCCAGTACCTACCTGCCTATCTATATTCGAGCACATGAATAAATTTTCCAAATTGATGCGTTTAATCCAAAATCGAAAGCGTGGGTCTCCATTGGATTAAATCCAAGCATTGTATAGTCGAGAAAGCGGTCCTACTGCTCATAAATTAACCGTTTGAATCCTGTTGCACTTTGGAAAGTCTCAAACGTTTCTCGAATACGCCGCACTGTCTTATTTTTATTTCCTACGTATTCCTTTAATGTCGCCGTTTGTAAACAAAAGTAAGAGTGATCTCTTTAATTTACCTTGACAGAAGCCCAGTTTCACTGCCATTAAAACGGTTAAAAAGGTTTATTGACCTCCTCGAAGACAATGAACTCGTGTCGAACCGGTCCATGAGTGGTATAAAAAAGCTCGGTCCGATGGTTGGTATCCAATGACATCGTGATACTACGTGTTAGTTGCATAACAACTACCGAGTATGGAGTTGCGAGACAGGTTGTTGCTCTCGAGAGCCGAGAAGTGGCCTGCGAAGGATGCCGGCCATAGTGTTTACCAGCACGCTCATCCAGCTAAATCACTGGGTATAAATATTCATTTCACTGTTAATTGCAAATAACGGTAAATAGCAAAAGACGCGCTGGCTGGAAATTAATCTGTCCATTTTATCTATTCCGTGATTTTATCCATTCTAAATTATCACGGCGTCGCTGTATCAACAAACACCTAATTGCTTTACTGTTTAATTTCCTCAAGTGTTTTCTTCACCTTGAGTTAACATTATGACCATTTTATTTTGGCACTCAGGCTTTCCGAGATGGCGCAAACTTATTTAGTACCCAATGGGTCACCATTACTTACTATCACTAACTTCATGGCTGCCAAGGATTTTGCAGTGTTTTGTTAGGGAAGTACCTATATTAAATGTGGCTAAATAAAAATGAATCCCTATTTCCCTTGGTGACGTCATAATATGAGAAAGAATTTAAAGAATTCATCCATCTTTTTAAAAGTTTTCTTATACTTTGTTGAAGGTTTCAGGGAGATGAACTTGTAATCTAAGGTCTGTTAAGTATACCTACGAAAGTTCCAACTACAAAAACTACAGCAATTGGGCCATGCACATAGCCAGAATCTGCCAAGTTTAATCTCGCATACCGCCCATTCTTTAATAATTTATAATTAATATTGAGATATTGATTCGCAATGCTCGTAAATGTTTTATTAAAATTATTTTATAAATACGCCAGTGACAATTGTGTTACGTGTTATATCTATCCTTCCTTGAAAATAACAAAACAATGCTAATGCACGTTCACACGGTGTTTTTAAGGTTATGTACGTACTGTCCCTATTTATGATAGCAGCGGTTACATTATTTTTTACAAAAACATGAAACGTATTCCCGCTTATTTATGTCCGTAAGAGACGACCAAGGGAAAACAAGAAGACGGGCAGCAGCGTCTTTCTATTGGATTACATAACACCTATACAGCGATCCTCAAGATGCCTGCCAAGCGTGGGGATCATGGCAACCCCTCCCTTCGAAGGGGGGCCTTGTTCAGCAGTGGACGTGTTTCGGCTGCTGAGGATGATGATGATGAACCGTGTATGTCGCTGACCTATATGTTTTTAGTCCGTAGACTAATTTCGAACAGAAGAAAATAATGTACAAAATAATTTCATTTTAGGTTTGTGACAAATGCATCCAATAATTTTTGTTATCAGTATGTCCATATTCCATAAGCTGTACAATGAACAAAGGAATATTTGTTTAGATACTAATAATTTTGTAATTTTCTTGTCGAGATTTTAATTGTAGGATTATCAAACATCGCTAAAACAAGTTTTCTTTGCAGTTTGTGCGAAAACACCTCGCATACGAACATAATTGGCGTAAAAAAAACTGACGCTAAAAGAAATCTACGGTCATGTATGACATAAACGTCGGCGGCGGTCCGTGATAAATCCTCCCTTGGTTATATCAGATGACCACAAAACCTTGCAAAATCAAGTTTAAGTAGGTATTTAAGGTTATTCGTGACCTCATTAAAAATAATTAATATCCTATCATTACTCGTATAATTATCATTTTAAGAGAGGTAAGGTAGATCAAGTTCACTCGCTCAAAAAATGGAAGACTGTTTAGCACTGATGTTTTAAAAAGAATACTTATCTGAAAACTATGGTCACGTACCAGTAATGAAAACAAACGGTCGCGCGAAAACAACTGCCTCATGTCATCGTATGTAACTGTACTCAAACTACTTTAGCCTCGGTTGACATACTCTCTTTAGCCTTAACTGTGCTAATCGATGTAGACATTAAGACAATAATTCCCATATTTAGCTCTTCCAGTGTTTACAGTTAGCGGATTTTTTAAAGTCACTAGTTAATGAAGTTTAATATTAATAATATCTTGGGACAATCCACACACGGTCATCTGATCCCAAACTAGGCAGAGCCTGTACTATGGAAACCAGACAACTGATACTAATACTTATATACATTTTTTTTGTAAATACATACTTAAATAGATAAATAACACCCAGACACTTGGTGGGAATCGAACCCACGACCCATCGGTTAGCGGACAGGGTGTCTAACCACTAGACCAACGGGCCCGCCAAAATATTGCGTTAGGTACACATTAATTAATTAAGTTTTTTAACCCTGATTAATTTAGGCTACATTAAATTAGAGAGATGAAGAATTTCGAGAAGAAGGTGCCATATGCGCACTTACTGAAAGACAACAATAAAATAATACTGTCAAAATTATAATGGTCTGTTTGTTGTGTTTGTCAAACAACCAATAGGGAAAACAAGACACTTAAAGATAAAATAATCACAAATGCACGAATTAGTGCTTTATTAGTTGTAGTTAATTTTCAATCCAATTTACTAAACCTGCGATCGATATCTACGGATATTAACAACCGTTAAATAATAAAATCGCGCTTCTCCCACAACGAGCCCTACGAAATTAGAATAGACATAAGGCGTCTCCGGCCATTTATACAAATTTATTGGTAACGAATTATTTGTCACCTCACCGGCGTTTGGATGACATCCAAAAGGGTCTTTGTTCGAATAATATGGGCTCGTTTGAACAATAATAGACCCATTTATTGACACTTAATTAGAATATTGAGTTCAGTGAATTGCTTATTTTATTTTGTTTTTGGTTTTCTTGTTTTGTCATTTTTTATATGTCACACAGTTGTCTCTATGAGGATATCCGCAGAGTCCAAAAATTAACAGCGCAATATTTTATCGTTAATACCAATTTCATTTTGTGCAAACTTAGGCAACAAATAAATTGAAGTAATGTCGACATTATTTCAATTTATTTGTTGCATTCTATTGTATCTTAAAGATAAATGGTGCTATTCAAATCGATTTAAAAGTTTCTAATGCTTTGTCTGGTTTTGTTTTCACTAGTTACCAATGACAAACTTAAATATTTTAGTGAACCTATTTTGCTTCTAAATATTTAGAGTATATTAATCTTGCTGGCTTGCCTAAGATCCTGAGATAACATTGTGAAAAGGCATTGTATTGTGAAACCCTTTGAGTATTTAATTCTCTAAGGTGAAACCTAAATTAAATTGAGTAAACTTAAATTTAATTATCCATGATGATGCTAAAGTTAGTTAAATTTGTGATCAGTTCTCTATGAGGAGACTGTAATATATACGGCAAAGGGACCATCGTTCGTACCTATTGCTGCTGATAGCCTCTACATACCACCATGGGCGTACGCAGCTTTTGGTCTAGGAGGGGGGGGGGGGGGGGGGGGGGGGGGAGCACGTTACGAATTTCTTGCTGGTGGTCAAATCCATCAAAGCACCAATCTATGCAATTAAACTGCCACGCTCACTAACGTCAATTAACTTTAATTCGAATTTAGGAAGTAATTTTTAGTAATCAATTTTTTTTTCGAGTCTCAGAGCGTCACGATTACATTTGATTGTTAATTCAATTTTTTTTTCGAGTCTCAGAGCGTCACGATTACATTTGATTATTAATTCGGAGATTATTTATATATCTACTCAATATCAGCGTTTTAAGTATTATTTGGCTCCGATGGTCGAAATATGTAGTTGCGGCAGAAAGTATCTGTTTATGATTTTTAACCGACTTCAAAAGGAGGAGGTTCTCAATTCGTCTGTATATATATATATTTTTTTTTAAAGTTTAGGTCATATATTTTTTTAAGTTTTGATAGTAAAGACACCGAAAAAAATATCAACTACCTACGGCAAACAATTATATTTTTAACTAGCTGACCCACGCAGCTCCGCATGCGCTATTTTTACGTTAACTAAACTTTTAATAACAGACATTCGCATCGAATACATAACCTCTTTTTTTATAGTCGGTTAAAAACTGGGACCCACTTTTTACTTGCTCTCCGAAGCACGGACCCGTTTTGTTCAAATGGTGTTCAACGGTCACCCATCTATTTAATGACCTTACCTAACGTTGCTTAACCAGATCGATTACAAAACCTTGATAACAACTCTCTATGAGTGTTCCCTTACTAATATTTATTATAATTATGAAGAATAATTGATAAAATTGGACCAAGCGTATAACCAAGTACCCATTTTGACTTTAATCCCCTCTCCCAAAAAAACCGTGCTAGATTACGGGATAAAAAGTATCCTATGTCCTACCTCGGAGTATTAACTCAAATCATGCCAAGTTTCGTTTCAATCCATCCAGTAGTTTTGGCGTGATGCTCAGCCGAGATACAGACAGACAGACAGACAGACAGACAGACAGACAGACAGACAAAAATAAAAAAAATACATTTTTGGATTTAGTATCGGTTATAGAATTCCCTCCAAACATAATTTTCAATATATCTTCAATGTACAGAAATGGACCTGTTACAGTTTCATTATAAGTATAGATTACATAATAAATATTTATATCGTCTTATAACTGTTCCTAAGCAACTCTGTGTGCAATCGTGCCAACTCCCATGGAGCCACTGTTTTTTTTGTTGTTTGCGTGCCTGTAAGAACTTCATTCATTTACGGTTAAATAACGAAATTTTTGAATAATATTGAGCTCACTGCACTAAAAGTATTGATTTTTTTTCATAATTTTCTTTCACAAATAGATTGCTTGTGGGTTACACAATACGTCATTACCGGCTTGATAGCCCATTTCTGGGACACTCTGTATACCACGGTACTTATATTACATTCATATAGTTCACTGAAATAATGATCGGCGTGTTCCGAGTAACGTAAATGAATCGAAATGTAATTAACTATCTTGTCAAGAAGTCATCCGAAACCAATGATATTTTATATTTTTGTCCGAAACACAAAACGTATGAAAATATATATAATGATCTCCTCATAAAATATAATCTAAAAGTATTCTCTTCTATTGTTGGCGGCTATAAAATCGGGCCCGGTAACCACCGGAACGCACTTCGACCCAGTTGGATCCATTGTACATGCCCTAGCCCTTACTCTGTTGCTGACGTGTCGAAGAGTTCTCTTAGGTACGCAACGATTGCGCCAGCTTGGAGCTGTACATAATCAGCTGGTGTAGGGTAGGCTACTCCCAGATGACTCAACCTACGTCTCGCAAGAGCGTCGCAGCCACACAATATGTGTTGCATTGACTCTTTTTCACCTTCACAGAATCTGCAAGTATCAACAGTACTTAGCCTCATTCTGTGGAGGTGTTCATTGGTACCAAAATGTCCCGTAAGTGCACCTATTAGGTGCCTTATTTATGATCTGCTTAGGTTTAATGGACCGACGACATTGTTCGCGTCGCAGGCAACCGGTGGATGCAAATAGCAAATTGTCGTTCATTGTGGTGGTCTAAGGGGGAGGCCTATGTTCAGCAGTGGACGTCTTCCGGCTGGTGATGATGATGATGATAGGTTTAATAATTTAACCCCACAGGGTGGACACCCTTGTGCTAGAGAAAGTCTTGGAGTGGTTTAGGTCTGATGCTTCCCTCCATTCCTATATTATGTGTTCATTTCTAGCATGCACATATAATGCTCGGTGATACGTTCCATACGGAATACCCACAAATGGTTCAGGGCCTACCAAATGCCTTTGTGAGCCGGCCCTCGCTAATCTGTCTGCCTTCCCATTACCCTCGACGCCTTCGTGTCCAGGTATCTAAAAGTATCGTCAACAGCAAAATGATGAAGCTACACAACAAAGGTCTTATCGCACGAGAGCAATGCGACGATCATAGATTTTAAATCAGATATTATCAAAACATCGAGACCCAATGTCACGGCTAGGGAAAAAAATACAGTATTATAATATTATCGAGTTTTTATTTTCTAGTGCAATAGTTGGCTGTAGAAATGAACCACGATTTATTTTATGCAGTACATTGTTTAATCAAAATGGAAATCAGTCCGTGGATGTCGATCGCAAGATGATGACGACGTTGATCGTTGAGAAGCGCGATGAGAACGGTCAAACGTCATTTTCATTGACATTTTGTCTTGATTTGGGCATTCTTGTTACTTTTTTCAGTAGTAGCAAATTCGAGAAACTCGTATTCTCCAGATAAATAATGATGCATAGGTTATTATAGGGGAATGGGGAAACCACATTGATCTATAGAAGAATGTTCTGTTCTGGAGATAATGCTAATTAGTTAGGTACCTATTAAAAGAGTATAGTAAATAACACTTAGTTATATAAAATATATGAGCTCAGCTGATATGTCGGAATATGCTGAACTCAATAGACGAATCTCGAAATCCATGCGACACGACTTGCGTTCCTATAATACAGCATGTATTAAGGACGCAATTGAGCGGAACCAAGGCTCTAAAGTGTTTGCAAAGAATTCGTCTATTGGGCAACGCCAAGTGACCAAGCTGAAGATCGACGACGGCAATGTCATCTCATCAAAGTCGGAGATATTGAGAGAGCTCGAGAGGTTTTACGGACAGTTGTACACCTCGACACGAAAACCCATTGCCCGAACAGCTCAGGACACCAGAGCCCAACTAACCCGACACTACACTGAGGACATCCCAGACATCAGCTTGTACGAGATTAGAATGGCTCTCAAACAGCTTAAGAATAACAAAGCGCCGGGTGAAGACGGAATCACAACAGAACTTCTGAGAGCGGGTGGAAAACCGGTACTTTTAGTCCTCCAGAAGTTATTTAATTCCGTCTTACTCGAGGGTACTACGCCAGAAGCATGGCACGGGAGTGTGGTGGTTCTCTTCTTCAAAAAAGGTGATAACACTTTATTGAAGAATTATAGACCCATCTCACTCCTGAGCCATGTATACAAGCTGTTTTCGAGAGTCATTACGAACCGTCTCGAACGCAGGTTTGATGACTTCCAGCCTCCCGAACAAGCCGGGTTCCGAAAAGGCTTTAGCACCGTAGACTACATACATACGCTCCGCCAGATTATACAGAAGACCGAGGAGTATAATCGGCCATTATGTCTAGCGTTTGTGGACTACGAAAAAGCCTTCGATTCAATCGAGACCTGGGCGGTATTGCAGTCCCTCCAGCGGTGCCACATTGACTATAGGTACATCAAAGTGTTGAAGTGTTTGTACAGCAACGCCACCATGTCGATCCGACTACAGGAAGAGAGCACGAAACCAATCCCATTGCAGCGAGGTGTGAGACAGGGAGACGTTATTTCTCCGAAACTGTTCTCAAACGCATTGGAGGACGTTTTCAAGCTCTTGGACTGGTACGGATTCGGCATCAACATCAATGGCGAATACATCACTCACCTTCGTTTTGCCGACGATATAGTCATTATGGCAGAGTCGCTGGAGGACCTCAATACGATGCTCAGCGACCTCAGTAGCGTTTCCCAACAGGTGGGTCTTAAAATGAACATGGACAAGACGAAGATCATGTCTAATGTCCATGTTGCACCCGTACCGGTAGTTGTTGGGAACGATACTCTCGAAGTTGTTGACCACTACGTATACCTAGGACAAACTGTCCAGTTAGGTCGGTCCAACTTTGACAAAGAGGTCGCCCGAAGAATCCAACTCGGATGGGCAGCGTTCGGGAAACTACGCGATATCTTCTCGTCCAAAATACCGCAGTGCCTGAAGACGAAGGTTTTTAACCAGTGTGTGTTGCCAGTGATGACATATGGTACCGAGACGTGGTCTCTAACGGCTGGCCTTTTAGAAAAGTTCAGAGTCACACAACGAGCCATGGAGAGAGCTATGCTCGGAGTTTCTTTGCGCGACAGAATCCGAAACGTGGAGATTCGCCGAAGAACTAAGGTCACCGACATAGCTCTCAGAATCTGCAAGTTGAAGTGGCAATGGGCAGGCCACATCGCTCGAAGAACCGATAACCATTGGGGAAGAAAGGTTCTCGAGTGGCGACCACGAACCGGAAGACGCAGCGTTGGCAGGCCTCCCACTAGGTGGACAGACGACATTGTGCGCGTCGCAGGTAACCAGTGGATGCAAATAGCCAATTGTCGTTCATTGTGGCGTTCTAAGGGGGAGGCCTATGTTCAGCAGTGGACGTCTTCCGGCTGATGATGATGATGATGATGATGATATAAAATATAACATTTTAGTACCTACGCTTACATATTACATATTTTTTATATAGACTATAAATATTTAGTTAGACGCTTGAAAGGTAATGAGAAAATAAATAGATTATAGCATTTTGTGTAACAAATCAACCGTGCGTATAATTTTATGAAAATACAAATTTATCAACTATGCTAGATTTAAAACGAATTACAAAATTTTAGATATAATAATAATATCTTGGGACAATCCACACACGGTCATCAGATCCCAAACTAGGCAAAGCATGTACTATGGAAACCAGACAACTGATACTAATACTTTTTGTAAATACATCCTTAGATAGATAAATAACACCCAGACACTTGGTGGGAATCGAACCCACGACCCATCGGGTAGCAGCCAGGGAATCTAACCACTAGACCAACGGGCCTGTCAAATATACTTACCTAGAATCTACATATTTTATATCACCAAATTACTAATAGGTACTAGGTGGTAAGTTCCTGGTGCAAGGATCATTCAGGTTGGTACCGGGACTATCGGGTCAGTTATTCAAACTCAACTCAACTCAAAAATAGTTTATTTCAAATAAGCTTAACTCTAGCACTTTTAAAAGGTCATGTTATTTTTAAAAAAAGCTACCACCGGATCACAACGCAGCCTCAACTGAGAAGATCCGGCAAGAAACTCAGCGGGCTTGTAATTTTTTCACTTTTTTTAGGGTTCCATACCTAAAAGGTAAAAAAGGTACCCTTATGGTCTGACTTCGTCTGTCTGCCTGTCTGTCACAAACCTATATATTTCAGGAACCACTGATGCTATCAATTTGAAACTTGGAATAGTTTTAGATCTTAATTACCCAACCCCATCGCAAATTAAAAAAATATATTTTTTCTTTTACTTTTTTTATAATGGGGGTCGAAATGGGTCATCAAAATTTCAAAGTGAGACTACTATATTGAGTGGGGTATCATATGAAAGGGCTTCATTTGCACATCTCAAAACAGATTTTTATTTTGGTTTATGTCACGCAGTTTTTGATGATAATCAAAAATGTCAAAAAAATACCGCTTCCCCCCCCCCCCCGGATCTCCAAAGTTTGTGGAGGGAAAAATTTGAAATAATTATGGGTAATACATGTCTATCTATATTTTACAGGAAAAATAAAATGATCTTTCTAAATAGTACAGTTTTTTAGTAATCCCAAAAAAACCTCGACAAACAAACTTAGTTTCGCGGTTTGTTTTTTTTTTTGCTATCTGAGGCGTTAGACGAATCGTAAAATAACTTGAATACGTCCAAAGATGATATGAAATGCTCGGTGCGGGAGTCCGACTAGCACTTGACTGGTTTTTAAAGTTATAATTACACTTTACGAAGTCCTGCCACTTTAACTTCATTAACAAACAAACAATCGATAACAACCGAACTAAGAGATACTACGATCTCAGAGTAAGTACCAACTACGATCAACAACCAATTGAGATAAAATCACTATGCCGACAAGATAGTAAGTATATCTCAACATCACTTAAACAACTTTAAAAATACGAACAACAATAAAATTTAACTTTCGGACACACTACAAACTTTGCTACAAACAAAATCGTAAATATTATGTAATCTTATAATCTGTGAACATATGGTATTTTTATTACAGCCGCCGCTGAAAGACCGGCAAAGGTACTCATACCATACAGCCTTGTTTATTTTTGCCACAGTTACATCGCAATTTCCCAACCTAGGGATATTTTGTATACAATAGACATTTTTCATTACTTCTATTAGTCTGAATGATCTGAAATTTAGAACATATGTAAATCCGATGATATTAAATAAAATGGTAACCTTCACCAGGGTCTGATGATGATCAGGAAAAAGGTGGTAACAGGATCTCGGCCCAAATAAACGTAGACCCATCGAGTTTAGACCTTAGAGGAGATACCACTGGAAATAGCATGATGCGCTAACCCCTCTGCCAAATTTTGTTCATATGTTCAGGTCATTCTTTATTTGTGTGTGTATCTTTTTGAATATGTTGCGAGTTTATTATAGTGTGGGTATGCGTGAAATTGTATCTGTGTGTGTTTACTTCGCCTCCCGCACCCCGCAAAAGTGCCACGAAAAATTTGTTCGGCGAATCGACGCGATACTAGCTCTATTCTAATTACTCTGAGGTTTAGACTCGTTGGATAGGTCTCGACGAGTAGTTGCTAGAAAAATGGTGATCAGGGTCTGATGATGGAGCAGGAAGGTGGTCACGGGATCTCTGCACCAATAAACGTAGAACCACCGACTTTGGGCTCGTTAGGTAGGTCTCGACGAGTAGTTACTAGAAAAATGGTGATCAGTCTGATGATGGAGCAGGAAGGTGGCACGGGATCTCTGCACTAATAAACGTAGACCCACCGAATTTGGATTCGTTGGATAGGTTGCTGCGAGCAGTAGGTAGAAAATCTTTGATCAGAGTCTGGTGATAGGAGCAAGCAGGAAGGTGGCAACAGGAATTCGGCTTCATTAAATGTAGGACCCACCGAATTATAAATCTATGGTTAAATCTTGACGAGTAGTTGGACAGATAGAATATAAATAAAAGTACCTAAAGCATACCGTAATAATTCTGTTCTATATTGAAAGTCAAATTACAAGAACCATCTTCCAAACACTTTTAAGGTTGCCTAGAAACCTTAACAAATATTTATTTTGAAAATATTTTTTAATTGGGGCTGAAATGTGGTCTCAAAATATTAAACTGAGGCTACTATATCGATATATCATATGAAAGGGCTTTATTTGCACATTTTAAAGCAGATTTTTATTTTGGTTTTTGGTAAGTAAGTAAGTATGTAGTTATTGGGTTTTTTATACGACCAAGGTGGCAAGCAAGCGTACGGCCCGCCTGATGGTAAGCAGTCACCGCAGCCTATAGACGCTAGCAGAACCAGAAGAATCACTAGCGCGTTGCCGACCCTCAAGACATTAGATGTTAAGTCTTTGTGTCCGGTAATTTCACCAGCTTAAAATCAAATATGTCAAAAACATTAAATAAAAATATACCGTTCTCCCCCACTTGTCTCCGAGGTTAGTGGAGGGAAAAATAATTATGGGTAATACATGTCAATAGATATTTTACAAGAATAATAAAACAATCTTTCTAAGTATTAGCTTTTTAGTAATCATAAAAAACCTCGACAAACAAACTTATTTTTGCGGTTTGTTCTTTTTTTTGGAAATCTAAGAAAATTCAGCCGATGCACAGATTCTAAATATTTTAATTAGTAATAACAAATTAGGATAGACACGTCTCTTTATTTTTCACACTGACTGAATGTACTTACAGGAACCTTTTAAAAATAAATACACACATCAAAAGTGTCTAGGGATCAACATATATTTTTGCAATAACTTTTCTCCTGATTGATATTAATTAAAATTTTCTTTAAGGATTCATCAAATAAAGTGTTTTCGTTTGTCACAGTAACGATAAACCAAGTCACCTTTGCATTAATAAAGAAATTTGCCATTTTCCTAATAAAGGGATTTTTGACATTTGAACCACTAACACAAAAGTTCGAAAAAAAGACTGAAATAACAGTTTTCTTTAAAATTTTATTGGGTAACTTAAACAATTAATAATCCGTGTTTCTACCGCGAACACTAACAACACAAGAACATCGGTTTGGCATACTCAAAATGAGTTCATCCAAATCACGCTGTGGAATGGCCGCCCATGTTCGTTGCAACAACAAAAAAAGGTCTTCTTGCGACTGGATACCCTCCATATTCGGCAGAGCTCTTCTCTGTAGCATATCCCATGCATGCTCAATCGGGTTCAAGTCTGGCGACTGAGCAGGCCAGGGCAGGACATTGATGTTAGCTGCGGCGAGAGTCTGTCTTACAACTCTTGCGGTGTGCGGTCGTGCATTATCATGCATTAACTGAAATAAGGGACCGATTTGCACTTGTAGAGGAACGATGACGTCTGATACAATCGTCTCAGCATAAATTTGAGCGTTGAGGTTGCCTCTGATCCAAATCAACTCAGTTCTTCCGCCGATCCAAATACCCGCCCATACCATGATGGTTCCACCACTATAAGGATGGACTTCCTGGCAGGATTTTAATCGCTGTTGGCGTCCAGGGGTTCTCCAGTGTCGTATACGTCTTGTATCCGGTCTCATACCAAAACGAGACTCATCAGAAAAGCACACGAAACGCCATTGTTCTTCTGCCCAATTTCTGTGTTCAAGAGCCCATTGATATCGAATCCTACGATTGTGCATTGCTATAGGTGGTACCCGTAGCGGTCTTCGGGAATGAAGGTTCACTTCATGCAAGCGGTTTCTGACTGTTTGGTCGCTAATTAAGTTCCCTGAAGAGTGATGAAGCCTCACGGCTAACATCATGGCAGTTATTGTTGGAGCTCTTCGAGTTAAGATTTGAATATATCGGTCTTGTCTCCGTGTGGTGCAGCGATACCGTCCTCCATGGCGCTCAGCCACGGTACCAGTGCTTCGGTAACGTGTCCAAAGTCGACTGATAACACTCTGACTTGTATTCAGAGCTAAAGCCACAGTACGTTGCCGGGAACCAGCTTCTATCATTCCCACGGCTCTGAGCATTTCTTCCCTGCTTAAATGACGTCGCCGCTCCATAATAACGTTGGTTTTAATCAGTAGTAGGGAAACAGTAGCACTAATAATGTCTTCAATGCGTTGTATGTTTTTATAGGGAAAATATTGACAGCTGATTTTCATCTTTTACTCGAATTTGATTCACAGTTCCTGATTCAAATTATGAAATGCACCAAAAAGGATCCATATAAATTTATAAAATCATAAATTTATTACAAAGCCACATCTCAATCTCAAGAAATCCGCTTAAAAATGCTTGATCCCTAGACACTTTTGATGTGTGTATATCTTACGCTATGCTGTATAAAAAGTTCGACCATGTAAAGTTATAATAAAATTATCAAATCTTAATGCTTTTGCTATCTGAGGAAGATCTGAGGTGTTAGATTAATTGTATAATAATTTTAATACGTCCAAGGATGGTATGGAACCCTCGGTGCGCGAGTCCGACTCGCACTTGACCGGTATTTTTTTAAATAGTGTGTCATGTTACAATTAGATCAGAGCGATAGTGTGTCTTGCCGTTCTAAAGATCAATTATGACAGAAAAAAATAATAAAATACGACGAAAGTACAACAAACTAAAAAGCCAAAGGGATAGTAGTCGGACCAGTCCCCCCAAGCAGCACCCGCGCACGAGTTGACTCGACCAGCAGCCATCACTCCCCTCAACCATATTGGAGGGAAGGGGGTGACCCGCCACACGAAGCCGCCACAAGCAAAGACTTTTCGATGGCGAGCATGACCGATCTAAGATCTCAGTGGCACACGTCTAACATTTAATTTCTGCTGTTAAGCAGTGCCTCGTCAGGCAAGACACACATATTATTGATGTCATCAATTAATTGACTTGTGCAACAGCCATCAGTAATCCACCACTTTATATGGTGTTACAAATTGTAAGCCTTAAAATTCGAAGCTTGCATGAGTCAGGCAGTTCAAGCCCACGCAGCTTTATCCTCTAGGTAATCCGAGATTTTATAATAAGCCTTTTTTGACAATCGGCTTTTTATCAAAGGTTTAAATTTATTCAGTGGAAGATCTCTGATATCCTGTGGCAGTTTGTTGTAGAAGCGTATACTTTGACCCCTACAGGATTTGCCTGTTCTGTGGAGACGAGTGGAATGCAAAACAAGATCGTGTTTGTTCCGAGTATTAATACCATGAATATCACTATATTTTTTAACAGATCCAATATTTTTCTGAACATATACTAAATTTTCTAATATGAATTGTGAAACAACCGTTAGAATATCTATTTCTTTGAATTTTTCTCTAAGTGAATCGGTAGGAGCCAGATTATAAATGGCTCTCACAGCTCTTTTCTGCAGAATAAAAATGGCATTAAGTTCTGCAGAAGATCCCCACAGTAATATACCATAAGACATAATACTGTGGAAATAGCTGAAATAGAGAATTCTAGCGGTTTCAACATCAGTTAAGTGTCTAATTTTTTTCACTGCATAAGCCGCGGAACTTAGTCTACCTGACAGTTTCTCAATTTGTGGGCCCCATTGTAGCTTAGCGTCTATTGTTATACCAAGAAACACAGTCGAAACCTCAAGGTCCAACGATGCTCCATTAATTTCCACATTGGTAGCCACCGGTCTTACATTAGGTGTTACAAATTTTATACACTTAGTTTTGCTCTCATTCAGTTTTAAATTGTTAATATTGAACCAATGGACAACTTTAGAGAGGACGTTGTTCACTTCGTCATAATCATGGAGTTTACGCTTAACTTTAAATAAAAGATGTATCATCCGCGAACAATACAGGGTAGGGTAAGTCATTAATGTATATTAAAAACAGAAATGGGCCTAATATTGAACCTTGAGGGACGCCTAAAGAACTGTGGTTTCTTTAGGGGGATATCCTGGGGATCTCATACCATTTATATCAACCTTCTGAATTCTATTATTCAAATATGAAGTCAGAAGGTCTAGAGCTCTGTTCCTCAAACCATAGTGTAGTAATTTCCTGACCATCGTGTCGTGATCTACGCAATCAAAAGCTTTGGATAAATCACAGAATACACCAAGAGCATCATGTGATTCCTCCCAAGCGTGGTAAATATATTTTAATAATTCGACTCCCGCGTCAGTAGTTGATCGATTTTTTCTAAAGCCAAACTGTTTATCATGAACAAAATTGTTTTTATTAAAATGATCTAATATTTGATTTAATATAAGTTTTTCATAAATTTTACTTAAGGCTGGCGACACCGAAATAGGCCTGAAATGCGTAGGCTCAGCGGTACTGCCAGACTTAAATATAGGTAGGTACAATTTTGCTGTGCTTCATAAGGTCAGGAAACTCTCCACTCATAACACAGCTATTAAATATCACAGCTAATTGAAGGGCAATTACTTCAATTATTGACGCTATTACTTGTACAGAAAGTCCCCATATATCAGCTGTCTTTTTCTGATTAAGTTGTTTGTATTCTACCGCCAAACAGTATTGCGTGAACATTGCTGTGTTACGGTGTAAAATGCACTCTAGCTGGTGAAATTACCAGGCACAAGAGACTTAATAATGAATGTATCGGGTGATGAGCGGCAGTGCAATGCAGCTGTCTATAGGCAGACGTATCGCTTAACATAAGGCGAACTTCTCGCTAGTCTCGTCACTAGGTTGCATAAAATAATATTTTATAATATATGTACTTACATGATTATAGCAATAACAAATAAACAAACTACTTAGCCACCTTTTTGTGATTATGCGTGAAGTTATAGCAACTAGGTTTTGCCCACGGCTTTCTCCGGGTTGGTTTAAGCACTAAATTGTAAAGATAAATATAATCTTATCTAAATCTTATCTTATCTATCTTATCTAAACTTAGATAATCTGTAGGTATAAAGTCAATACCTCTTCAACTCAAGTAACGAAACGTCTTGAAAATATTTCTCCTCTTTTTGTATCGATTCGTTCATTCGACTTCCTATGCGAATTCACAATTTCCGCTTCTTTACCATGCTTGTGTAAAGTTTCGATAAAATACCCACATGCACACAATATTTTTGACTTGTGGACTAAAACCCATCTTTTTATTTCTGCTAGTGACTAGATTTTTTTTATAATTTTTAGAAAATTCCACACACGGTCATCTGATCCCAAACTAGGCAGAGCCTGTACTATGGAAACCAGATAACTGATACTAATACATATATACTTTTTTTTTTTGTAAATACTTAAATAGATAAATAACACCCAGACACTTGGCGGAAATCGAACCCACGACCTATTGGGTAGCAGCCAGGGTGTCTAATCAATAGACCAACAGGCCCGCCATTACAATTTACCTTACTTTCTCGATAGAAAGTGACAAAGGTATAAATAACGTAAGTATATTGACGTGTCTACGATGTAGAGACGTCAATAGACGTAATACACGTAAAGTAAGAATATAATAAGATTGCCATTAGATGTGGTGAATTGTGGTGGTAGAGGGCCCAAGGCCATATAAAATTGTACATGTAATGCACCGATTGCGAACTAAGAACTTTCTTACCGTACGCAAGCTAATTTTAAAGTTTGGCCATAACACAACATGATTATCTTCATGGCAAAACAAAATTTTATATTCAATTACTGCAATACACAAAGGTCATTTTCCAAAAACTTAAAGATGTGTTATTTATAGCTTTTGCTTATCTCACTGACAGAGTTTCGTGCCCATTTGTTATTTTTTTGTCTTCCCATAGAAACCCTATAGGACTTCATTTGACCCAATAAGGGATGGAATCCGTCCTTACACCGTCATCCATATTCATCTACACTATTAGTATAACAGTGGTTCCAAATTTTAATAATGTTCTACGTTAAGTGGTTTGGTATCGTTATCTCTGTTTTTTTTTATTATTAAGGATAAGTAAAAACACAGTAAAACACCTTACTGTACAAGGAAAAGTAAAAATTAATAAAAATCGAATATTTTTAATTTTCTTCTTTTACTTAGTACTATCTTTTAATACCTACAACGTAACGAATTACGGTAGTTCTGTTATTTTTACGAATAATATGTCGAAAATGTTAGAAAATACGAATGTGAAACAGAGATAAAATCGCCAAAATACATATCGTAAAATTGGCAATACGTATATAAATTTCTATGATTATGATGAAATAAACGGCAGTTTTTATAAGCAAAATAATAGAAAAATAAGACATTAATGAAAATACACATAACAATGTTGTCGACGTTGTCGTGATAAGACATTATCAGAAATGTCTAATTTTTGATGCGTGTCGCAGCAAAGTATTAAAGGCACGACTATGCATAGGCGAGACCGTGAAATTAAATCTTATTATGAAAATCGTTTCATAAAGTGCGTCAGTCCGTATGTAGGTATGAACATATGAACTACTATTTATTGCTTTACGTCGGCGTTATGTCACTGATTGCCGATTGCCTCAGAAGGAGGGCTCTGTTTTCCGAGGGTATGAATGTATGTCTATTTTTTGGCATGGCCGGCAGCCTACAGCCTATATTATATCGTTAGGTTCGTCTTAGTTGTGAGAGTGATATAGGCTATTTATAAAAATAAAAAAAAATGGCGGCCGTCAGCCACCATTCCGTATTTTTTTTTACTTGGGTCATGTCATGGGTATCAAATAAAAAGTCTTAACGAGACGAATTAAAATATATATGTATGTGTAGGTATACACGTTATAATTATGTGTAATGTTGTTTTGTTTTTTGTGTTTTTTATACTTGTTCGAGAGTATGTATGTATGGCTGATTCTTTGGCTCGGTCTACATTCTACACGGCTTGATGGATTTCGTTATTGTGGCTATGTCGTTAGATTCGTCTCAGTTGTGGGACTAACATTAACATTTAAAAAAAAATATGTTTCTGTCATTCACCATTATGTATTTTTTTTTTAAATTTAAATGAAAGTTTAAACGACAGGTACGAGTTGAAATAAAACCATCCGCGCGTTCTAACAAACAGTAGGCGAAGGTACTGAAGGTGTTGGAGCTTAGGTTTGACAACTCAAGTTTTACTAGGTTTTACTCCACGGTGCAAAATACCATGCACTACGGCCAGTTAGTAGTAAATTTTACCTCGGGTCCTTGTCATTTTTCCATACATTTGGAACTAACGACTCTAACGGATTTTTAGCAACGTATGCAGTGGATCGAGGAATCACTGTGGCGTAGTTATTAACATCTGATCTCGTATAATGGTACCTACAGGTAAATATCAAGCAACGGCAGCAAAAAAACACCAGTGCGTTAACACTGTTGTGTTATGGTGTGAAGGGCACTGTAGCTGAAGAAATTGGCTTAATGATATAAAAAAGAGACTAAAACAAAGAAAAATAAAAACATTTTGCAAAAGAAACTCTCTTGTTTTAAGATAGGTATTTCTTTCAAATCCCCATAACATCATAAGAATGGATTAAGTAAAGATCCCAAGCGACTTCTTTTCGGTTAGCACCAAGGAAAATTACGGTTACACGAAATTGGGTTACCAAAACAAATTGAAAATTTGGAGGCAATTTTCTCCTTCAAAGAATAAGTAACCACTTTCGTGCTTTTTTTATATATTAGTTACAGTATGTAACGGTAAATTATGAAATATGTATTAAAAAAAAGTTAACTTCGTTTTAAGGATGCGCTGTAATAATATACGTACTTGGAGCCGAAGGAAATGTAACCTTATTAACCATAAGTTAACGTTCAGATCAAATCGTGGGTAGGTATTCGAAGGGGATTTAGATATTATTATAAATTTAGGTACCTTATAAAATTCCGTGAATTAAATATTTACCGTCATGACCTAGGTATACAAATTAGAGACGTATAAACTTATAATTTAGCGACGATTTTCTAAGAGGTTCCAATGTTGCAGGCCATCATTCTGGGGTCAGAGGACGAAGCTGGAGAAGCTGCTGATGCTGGTGGCGAGCCTGGCCATATTGCTTGCCATCGCTTTCCTTGCCGCCTTCATAGCTACGCTACTCCTGCGCACCTCTGCAGATATCACAGGTAACAACTCATTCATAAACCTCTTTTTGACGGGCGACATTACAATCTACCGATATTAGTAAGTTAAAATGGACTGCTTGTTGTCACATGAGAGTTAACTACTATTTCGTTGTAATTAAATAATGTATTGTGTACAGCGATCGTACTTTGGATTCTATTTTAACATATAATTAGATGTAAGTACATGTGTTAAGGACCACGCACACACGGTGATTTTAGCATCGGCGATCAGCGTTTATGCACCTGTAATCGACGCTACATTGGCGCGATTCAAATTCAAAATTCTTTATTAAGCATAGGCCTCACGGGGGCTCTTATATATAGTATTTTTTTACAACCACTGATTAAATCGTTGATGCCAAATGTACTTACCTACATAATTATATGATGTGTACAAAAATAATATAATATTGTAATGTTATTTTAAGTAAGTGCCTACTTCCTCTCCAGTGTTCCAGTTTATTAAATTGACCGAAGTATAACAAATTATTGTATAAAACCGAAGTATAAAATGACCATTAGGTCATTTTAATTATTACACACTGCATCACATTTTTAAATTTGAAATAAAACAATTTTAGGTAAAAAAACCAACTACATATATTAATTATTAAAAGTATAATTTATTACGTACTCTCTGTGCACCGCAGCTCCGCCCGCATAATTTTCTAATTTTCTGCGCAACTTTTTTAATTTGTATTCCCAAGATCCTTCTCCTGACAATAACGAACGCAAAAAGAGAACTATCCAATTTGGTGCAGTCGTTCAGAAGTTATGCGCGTGCATTTCGCAAAACCTATCTAAGTACTTATATCCTATTATTCTTTACAAGATCAAATTCGGAATACTATAATATGTATGAACACAGGAGTGATTGCCGAACGGTGGAAGAGAAAGAGAATTAGTGGTGACCCTACTAAAAGTCTCAATCTCAAAAACCAATAGAAAAAAGAACTGACTAAATTATTTTTTGGCACATGCGTGTACACAATGGACACTTAAATAAAAAAGGTGTGCGATACGCGTTACAAATTTATGTTTACAAACGCAATTCGGACCGGAATGTAAGTAGAATATGTAATTAGAGAAAATTTCGCGACTGATTCACTGCCTTTGTCCCCAAGCGCAGGGTTGTCAACCGCATATTTAATTTTTTTAGGTACCTACCTGATCGGTCAACAGCGTGTGATAGCTTTGTAAAGAAATGGAATCTTTAGTAAACTATATAACATTGAGCTTGTTTACCTTAGCATCCGTATCGCGACCATAAAATATTAACTATTCGTATATTTAGTCAAAGGAGTCCTATCTGTATGCATAACTTTGATTATAACTTTATGTCTATAGTACCTACTGTATATCCGCCCTATAAATCTAGGTCATATCTACGTATAAGTGCAACTATATTGTCTCTACTATTTAGTTCGTATGCAGTTTTGTAAGTATAATGAAACTATTTACTGACGATTTCACTAGATTAGATAATGGAGAATGCAGTAAAATTAATCGTTTTGTCGTGACTCGTAAATTCTGTTACGGACGACTTACATAACGCTAAATTTACGTAGGTACCTAATCATTAGTATGTTTTGTTTTGTGTTAGCCAACCCTAGTCTTCTTTTTTTTTGACGCGGGGGAAATCGTCAAAAGATCCCCGGGAGCTGTGGGGCTCGACCGGGCTATGTGGGATTCTTACTCAGTAAAACCCCCGCGGCTGTCGCATCGGCACATGAGAGGACCCAGGTCTCTCCGGTGGGATCTGCACCAGGGGCCCCTCAGTGACTTGCCTTTGAGCCCGCCGCCGGGGGGCGCATTGTAGCCCCCGGGAACCAGTCACGGTGCTCACGGGGACGGTGGTCGCAACCCCGCCGCGCCGCCGTCCTCCTCGGAGTCGCCACCGTACTGAATGGACGTCCTAATGGCCCACACCCCGAACGTCCAGCGACTCCGAAGAGCCAACCCTAGTCTACGTCAACCTAGCTAGACCCTCATAATTTTTATAATGAAGTCGGCGGCTGTCTCTCGTTATAGGATATCTTTACCACCTGTTTTTACTCAGATCGATTTAGGAAATCTGAGTACCATCTCAATATTAGCAGGTTCAGATAGAAAATTCAGTATTAGTAGAATAGAGTAGTTAGAATTAGTATATGTATTATGTGTGTAGTTACGCGATGACACGGGATTTCTAAAACGCATGTCTCAGAAATCATAACCCTTTGCTAAAGGTTATGTGCTCGTTGAACTAAGTTTAAATCCTAAGGGATGGTAAGTAAGTGGTAATACCCCGTAGATAAAAGCTTATAAATAACACAGAGAGAACGAGAACATGCCAGACTCTGTATAAAAGGTATCGCAAAGTCGACAACAAAAGTGACGAACGATGGTTCTTAAGCCGCCAGTGCAGTAAGAGAAACTAAACATATAACTGCTGCAACCACATTTACCGCTCCTCTAAAATTGCTAGTGGCGTTATATGGCTATGATCTCCTGTAGGTACTAAGGTAGAGGTAGGTACCTTCAAGTAAGGGTTTCCACCGTGCCCTATCTCGAATATGGTATTATGTATTGGTTGGGACGGAAACGGTGCCCTCACTACGGTACTCTCCCAGGGCCACCCCAGGACTCGCCGAGGATCACCCCTCGGTGTTTTTGCTGGTGACCACTGTAGACTCTCCCTGGCGTCTACACAAGGTACTGTCTCAGAGCCATTCCGTGGCTCGTCTAATCTAGGGTCAAACCTCGATGTCTTCACTGGTGACCACTATACATCCTGCCTGACAGTTGCATGACTGCCTCAAAGCCATTCTGGAGCTCGCCGACGGTCAAAAATCGGTATCTTTACTATTTACCACTGTATGATCTGTCTGACTGGAGTCACAGTGGTGGGAATGAATGGTGGAATTAGTTCCAAGTTTTGAATGTATTATTTTAGCTGGCTGTAAATTCCCTGTTTTCGAATTGTATAGAACTCAGTGATACACTGGATATATATTTTGAATAATAGTCTTTATCAAAAGACATTATCAATGAGTAGGTATAGTCGTCTTTGAGTTATGTGCGTGATATGAGCAAGAAGCGTCGCTTTAACTACTGAGCAGATGACAAAAAGATTACTGCGTAATTGCAAATTCAATTAGCGTCAAGTCATGAAAACAATTCACATTAACCTCTATTAATAGTCGCTATAACACTCGTTTTTTACAGTGTGTTAAAAAAATAATGACGTAAGTACGTCGACGTATTTGGTATTTCCTTTTAATAACGAACACGTATATATTTTCCACTGATTATCGTATATATACAGAATATAGGTACCTATTTAGATCTGGACAGGAGTAACTAATATCAATACCAATACCTTGTTTATCTCCCACTGTTGCGCATGGGCCTCCCCGCAAAATGAAGGGGCTTAGGGCATAGTCCACCACGCTGGCCAAGCGCGGGTTGGCGGACTCCACACGTCATTCGAAAGCTGGTTAGACTTTCTCAAACATACAGGTTTCCTCAGGATGTTTTCCTTCACCGAAAGCTAGTAACACTCTCACAAAGACGATTCGCATATGATTAATAATGAAATCATAGGTGCGAGCCAGGGTTCGAACCTGCGCACCTTGTTTCCAATGCAAGCGTTTGCCCACTGAGCTATAACTGCTAATTACTAGTAAGTATATAATTATTATTATTCTTACCCAGTTCACAGACAAGGCAGCTAAGTATTCAGCAGGTACTGCAATTATGGTAAAGATCTGATATCATAACAAAGACCATGAAATTTTACTCTACTATCTGGCACTGAAATACTAAATTATAATTATATTGGTTTCAATGCCATGTTTATTATTATCTTTTACCGACTGAATGTAAAATTGTCTGGGTCACAATATTTGTTCAATATGAAAGTGAAAACCACACTAAAAAGTGGAAAATTAACTTAAATATTATGTATTGAAGTTGGTGCTAAAAAACACAGTAAGTACTTACGACAACACCAGAATCGGCTGTCTAGTATACCTACACTTTTGACTACAAAATTTGTAGTCGAAGTATCTAAAGAGTATTTACCATTCATGTTTCTTTTTATTCATCCATGTTTAGAAGCTACTTGTCCGGTAATTTGAAAATTTGTATGAAATTATTGTAATAGTGCACCCTCTAGATTAAAAGAAGTCATATTTGTCAGAGTAATGTAGTGAAGATAATAAATTTTATGGTTTTTACCAGATAAATTCCTCCCTCGGTACATTTTTGGCAGAATTAAGAGTTAACATACATTAAAAAAAATACATACATGACGAATTGAGAACCGCCTACTTTATGAATTTGGTTACTTGCTAGGTATAATACCTACGACTGATAAGTACCTACCGCTGAAGTGCCAACGGTATGTGTTAAAAGTTAATGTTAAACCTAAAGCAATAAAGCAAGCCAAAGCTCGAAAACGCATCGCCCGTCATCTTGATTTATGTTTGCACATCACTGCGCAAGATTAACGTTTCGGAACCTTTAGAAATCGGCGCCTGATGTGAAATTTTTTATCAACTAAAAAGAACTAATGGCAATTGTTATCGCAACAAAATGTTGGAAAACTCAGTATAACACAGTATTACGAGGGACAATTACAAAATATGCGATCACGTCGTATGTCGAAAACCTTGCCACGGTTGGGCGCGCGCGCGGTGGCCCGCAGTGCTGGTCCACATAGATAATTAAAATATGCGCGCGCCGCCGCGGCGCTAACAATGGGCGGTTTTCACACAATATTGGGCAAACTCAATTGAGAAAAGACATTGAAGTTTACCGTACCTATACAGTAACTAGGCACGTTTCGTTTATCTATAACCTTTGTTGTGAATATGTCAAAGCTGTCTAAGTATATTTCTTTAAAAATGGATTCCCGAATAGGTCAAGTTCAAAATATGAAAGTCGGTCAATAACGACGAGCTTAATCTAAAGCCAAGCCAAATTCAGGGTAAAGTTGAAAGCTAAAATAAGTAAAACCTTAAAGTACATGTGGATTCTTCAGCTATTAAAATTGGTAATAACCTGTCTTAGGGGACCTAGCTTTCAAGGAGGTACGAAATATACGAGTATTTTAAGGGCAATATAGAACGACAGGCATTATTGCATCGATTGTAGAAAACAGAGGTTAAAAAGTTTTGAAGGCAGCCATAGTGGGCGTGACATTGCAGATCCCTCTTTTTATTTTTCTCTTCAATTTAGACTTATTTTTGAACCCTGACCAAAAACGTGGGGTGTTAAAAGTTTGACGCCTATATCTGTCTGTGGCATCGCAGCGTTGTATCGAGTGGACTGATTTGAAAGCGATTTTTTATATTTGAAAGCTAGTTTAATCGAGATGGTTCATAGCTATGTTTCATAAAAATCGTTTCAGCCGTTTAAAGATCATCAGCTATTTACCGAGTCGGGGTAGGGTTTTACGTACTTACGTCCGAAAAAAATGTAGCAGGTACATTAATAATATGTAAATCTGATGATACTAAAGGAAATGGTAACCTTCACCAGGGTCTGATGAGAAATTGTCATATGAACTCTGCACCAATAAACGTAGACACACCGAATTTGGACTCCTTGGATAAGTCTCGATAGTTAGTACAAATGGTGATCGTGAGTTATCACGCAGGATCACGCGAGTTATCACGCATCAGTGCAGGAAATTAATTTTAAGAGTTCGTTCTCCGAAGTCGGGGTTTTTTACAAATTTTTAATTTACTCTTCCTTATCATGTACATAAGCAAGTAAACTCTTATCGTAAATATACGAATAAAAACGAGTATGATACTTAGTGAATATAGGTATACCTGCATATATACTAAGTATGACTAACTAAGTATGTATATAGAAATGTACCTACGTAACTTTCTGTTCACCAGTAGGTACTCATACGTGTTATTGGCATAAACAAACTCTAGTATTACTATTGAAATGATCTTGATCATACAATTGTGACTCTTGAACTGTAAATGCTACCGAGGTATAAGTATATAAATATTACGTTAAATCAATACTGCCGTGGCCTCGATAGTAATAATTGAATGGTGTTGCCGTTTGTTCGCTTACACAAAGTTTATTAATGGTTGCTGGACGTGTGTTTCTCTACAGGATGTTTAAAATGTCCAATCACTGAGAGAAACTATTATTCGATGTATCAATAAAATCGTATGTAGGTATGCAAATCATTTTTTGTATAAGTATCTAATTTTTTGTCCTAATTTGTTACCAGTAATACGATTCCGATCTTGTATTACTAATACTTACAAATTAGAAAAAAAATTATGTGATATTCAACGAATAAGTTGCATACATATAAATAGTATTTGTGCAGGACGGGCGGACCCGAATGCACGAGCCACTGACGTCCTGTGTGTCTGTAGCTATCGCTGGTACGGTATGAACCCGCCGAAGAGTGTTGACGCTGTTGGTTACAATGTAGGTTGGTTACAAGGTGTCCGTGAAATAAGAACTCCCAATTTGATAGCAAGCTTGATAGTGGCTACGACGGTGGCGCTCTTCGTACTGAATATTTATATCTTGCTTTTAGTTCCCGCGTCGACCGCTTGCTTGTTCACCGACAGTGGCGCCGAATGCGCATTTACTATCCTTGCAGGGAACTTTACCGTAACGAGAGCCCCACCGAGGCAGCCACTAACGTTTTATTTTTATTATAAAAACTGTACATTTTCGCTTATTCTACTTAGACTATTCTAGACACATACATGATACCTATACCGTTAGAAAGTGCGTGTAAGCAGCTTTCTAACGGTGTACATAGGGTTTATCTATCTATTTCTGTTAGGGAACTACAGGCCGATAAATACTGTACGTAGGGGCGCGATGACTATGCTTGGCTGCTTGTCGCTTCCCCTGCGCCTTGCCCGTAGCATCCACATGCCCACAAATAGTACCGATAGGTAGCCTGCGATGTGTACTATCTGTATATCTATGATCTAGACCACCTAGGGGCCTAGGTCATAGCAAAAACCCTAGAAAACATGATATGCGATAGTACAACTGCCTATAACTATGGAAATATGTACATCAGTGTTGTTTAGGCACTTAGACCCACCAAGGCGGACCCAGATCTAGGTCCTGAGTTGGTTCCTAGATTTGGGACCTAGCTGCAAATAGCTATTTGCCGTTCATATATGTGCTTAGCACATCTAGGGCATGTGGGTACTTCTATTATACTATTACCCTACGCTAATTACAAATAGCAAGTACTATGAGACCTAGGCTAGGCTATCTATAACTGATTCAGCTCACCCCTCCTCGGGATAGTGAGCTTATACACAAAACTATATTATAATTTATTAGGAAATTAAATCTAGACTCTTAACTATCGCAGAGTTATAAAACTTAACTATATATTACTATAAAACACAACACTCTGTAACACAAACACTATTTTGTCCTTTCTTCCTATTGTAGTCGTCCTGAACATCTCTCCCGCCGTGCTGCAGCGCGACGGGCCGGAGCGATGCTGCATCCTCTTCCGGTGAAGGGCGACGCTTCCGGCGCTCTCGACGCTTCTATTTCGGTAGTGGCACGATCTTCTTCGTGGGGCGTTTTAAGATGCCCCCCGCAGTGCGCACCTCCACAGTGCGGACTTCTCCGTCGGCTCCGGGGTAGATTGCCTCGACCCTCCCGCGCGGCCAAGTGTTGCGCGGCAGCTGTCCGTCGGCGATCAGGACGGGATCGCCCACCTGGAGACTGGGACCCCTCCCGTGGGGCTCCCGCCGGTACTGTAGCTCGGGCAGGTACTCGCGCACCCAGCGTCGCCAGAACATGTCGGCGAGCGCTTGCGAGCGTCGCCATTGCTTCTTGCTGTCTAGGTCGCTCTCGTCGAACGTCCCGGGTGTCGGCAGCCGCGCCGACCCCCCGAGCAGCAGGTGATTGGGCGTGATGGCTTCGTCGTCCCCGGTGTCCACTGATACGTGCGTCAGTGGTCTGCTGTTGACTGTGTATTCGGCCTCGCAGAGCAGCGTGGCCAGAACCTCTTCTTGCGGGTGCTTCTCCTGTAGTACTGTGCTCAGTGTGGTCTTGACACAGCGAACGAGACGCTCCCAGGCGCCTCCCATGAAGGGCGCTGAGGGCGTTATGAAGCGCCACGCCATCCCACGACGGCCGGCTTCCTCGGCGAGTGCGTCGCGCAGCTCCCTGTCCGCGCCGTGCATGTTGGTGCCATTGTCGGAATAGATCTCCGCGGGGCACCCGCGGCGCGCCGCGAACCTTCGCAGCGCGAGCACGGCGGAGTCCGCGCTGAGGCTGGCCGCGACTTCGAGGTGTACGGCCCGTGTGGTGAGGCAGGTGAAGAGGGCCACGTATCTCTTCTGGTGTTGACGACCGACGGTGACGGAGAACGGTCCGAAGTAGTCCAGACCGGTGAATGTGAACGGTCTCTGGTGATGCGCCAGTCGTGTCTTCGGGTGGTCGCCGGTGGACGGCACTGGAGGTTGTGCTCGTCGTATGCGACATCTCAAGCAACGGTTCACGATGCTTTTCGTGACGGGTCGAAGTCGCACTATCCAATAGTGCTGGCGCACCTCGTTCACGATCATTTCTGTTCCACTGTGGTGTAGATCGCGGTGCGTCCAGTCGATGTAGAGCTGCGTGATGTGGTGATCGCCGTCTAGCACGGGCGGTCTTTTCGTCTCTTCTGTTACATCTTCAGCAGCGGCGATGCGACTTCTGAGCGTGATGATGTCGTCGTTGCGGAGTTCTATCGGCAGCGATCTCAGGCGACTGTCGATGGCGATACTGTTGCCCTTCCGGAGGTCATTGATTTCCCGTCCGAAGGACTCTTCTTGTACTACGCGGATCAGTAGTACTTCTGCTTCCCTTAGGAATTCGGCCGGTAACGTGACGAATCTTCGAGTGGTGACTGTCTTCTGTGGAGGTCTGCAGGTCTTCTGAGTCCTCTTCTGTCGTCTCCAGTCGGGATCTTGTTCCGGATTCTTTCTGGTCCTTTTGTAGCACGTTTTCGCTGTGGTTTTTCGACACAGTGCTATAAATTGAAGCACTCTTGCCGTGGCCCGCAGTAATCGTTCCCACTTCGAAAATCTGTGCGGATCGGGAACGACTTCTCTGTGATTCAGTGCGCTGCGAGCTTCTGTTACTGTCAGAGTCTTCTCTTCTGCCGTTGGTTCGGCGCTGATTGTTCTCTCGTTCGGCCAGTGTGACGGATTGCTGTACGGGCTTCGATGCTGTTTGTTTCCGTCGTTGGCGTCCGGCGTTACGTCGCGAGCGGCGACGTCTACTGCGTTTTTCTGTCTTGTCACCAGGCGCCAGTCCGTCACCTTGCTGTGCTTCTTCTCGGTGGCCGGGTGAGCGACGAACGGGTTGTAAGGCCGGGCGCCGCTCCTGTTTTTCGAGAGGTGTATCCACGGTCTTTACTGCGTGGACACGCTGTGGTGGTTGCGTTCGGATGTACGTGCCGTGTAGCACCCAGCCCAGTGGAGTGAGCGATGCTACCGGCTGATGTCGCGGGCCTCTTCGCACGTTGCTGGCGAGAAGCAGGTGCCAGTTGTCTTGCCCGATGAGTATTCGTGGCACCGCTCCTTCGTAGGCGAGCTTCTCGCGCAGATCTTTCAAGTGGTTGCAGCCCGCGAGGTCGTTCCGGTCCACGGTTTGCGGCGACAGGTGCAGTCCTGGTACGGTGCGCGCGTGTAGGTTAACGCGCTGTCCTTGCGGCCCCGTGAGCGAGACCGCAACGCGACGAGACTCTGGCGTGTCGACGATAATGTCCCCGATGGCTTCCATCTTGAGCGGGTCCAGACGTCCTTCGGCTCCCACTTGCTTGGCGATCTCTTCGTCGATGAGAGACACCGTAGACCCGTCGTCCAGCAGGGCGTACGTCGAGGTCTCTCCCGCCGGTCCGATGACTCGTACCGGAACTATCTTCAGATAGGCTTGAGGCTTCTGCGACATCCATGCGTTGGCGACTGTCTCCCTGGCTTCCTCCGCATTCCTCTCTTCGGTGGACGCTACCAACGCCGCCTTTTCGTGATGGAGAAGGCGGTGGTGCGTCCTCTTGCATCCCTTGATCTCGCACCTTCTGATCTTGCAGTGATGCTTCGCGTATCTTGGCTTCAGACAGCGAAAGCATAGGCTGTGCTTCTTCGCGAGATCCCACCTTCCATCTGAATCGGCTTCCTTGAACTTGGCACAATCTGTAATGGCGTGCCCCTCCTTGTTGCAGACCCTGCACCGCGGCGTCTGCTTCTTTGTTGCGGTGTGCGCTCTGTGCGTCGGCGTCGTCCGTAGACTGGCCCGTGGTTCGGTGATCAGCTCCGGCGGTGCGAAGGCGCTGCAGTAGCGGGCTTGCTCGGTGACGAAGTCGCTGTATCTTGCTAAGTCCGGAACTGAATTATACTTCTCGGTGAACATCTTGTACCACTGGACGCGCAGAGAGTTCGGTAGCTTCTCGGTGAGACACCGCAGTAGCTCGGCGTTGATGAGATAATATTCTTTCTTCAACGCGCGAAGTGTGACCACGCTGCTTCTGACCCTGCTTGCAAAGGTGCAGATGTCCTTCGGCGATTCTGTGCAGCGCGGCAAAGTTCGGAGTTTTTCTGTTTCCGCTTGAGCGATGGAGTCCGGACGGCCAAACTGTAGTTCCAATTCCTTCATAATGTCGTCCGGCTTCGCGTGCCCGATGAGTTCCGAGCTAACTGTTTCCAAGGCTCTTCCCTTGAGACTTCTTCTTAGTCTTGCTGTATTTTCAACGTCGTTGAAGTAGCTGCGAGTGGTGTCATATATGGCGCGAAACGATAACCACTCGGTGTGTGCTCCACTGAAGATTGGCAGGTCCATGATGACCTTCGATGCGGCGGCAACCGGCGTGACTGCGTACGTCTCGAACGGTTTGCTTCGGTCGGCGAGCGCGGCGATAGCGGACGTTAGTTCGCTGATGAACGGACGGAGTGCGTCGCCTTCCTTCGGGATCTTCACTGGATCAGCACACTTCTGTTCTTCTGTATCCGGAACCCCAGTCTTCTGTGCGGCGTCGGGATCCGGTCGATGCTCGTGAAGTCTTCTGTCTTGAGCCGGCACGATGTCCTCCGGGCAGAGCGGCAGTGTCTGAACGGGCTGCGCGGCGTCGGCGGCGTCGGCATCCCTCCCGGTGGTCTCGTCCTCTTCTGGGCGTGGCTGTGACTCTGGTTCCGGTGCTTCTTCCAGCCAGGAACGTACGAATTCTGTCTTGGAGTGACCGTCGTCATCGTAGTCGTCCTCCGATGAGTCCTCTTCAGCCTTCTGTAGCGCTAGCTCGGCTAATTCCAACTTGAGTTTCAGTATTTCTTCACGGGCTTTCAGTATCCTCTTCTGGGATCGATGAGTCCTGTGGGACTTCGGTGGGCCGGTCGGCCTCTTCGATTCTTCGGTCCGGGTTTCTTCTTCCCGGCTTACGGTCGCTGCGTCCGGTCGGTGTGCTTCGTCGGCGGGGCGCAGCGTCGCATCTGAATGTTTTCCTGTATGTTTCCCCTTCCTCTGGCTCGGCGGCTCTGGTCTCTCTGGAACAGTCCTCGGGGCCGGCGGAGGGGACCGCCGCGGGGTCGCGGGCCGCGGCGGGTCGGTGCTGACGGTCGACGGGGAACGCGGCGGCAGCTCGTGGCGAACGGACGGTTCTTCTCTGGGGGTGGGGGCCCCCCCCACCTCAATCATCCACGCCTCGGGAGCCCGTCCTCTTGAACGCGTTATGGGCATCTTGTAAGTCTTCAGTCCAAATTTTCAGTTCTTCAGTTCAAATCTTCAGCTCTTCAGCCGGTTCTTCGGTAATCCGGCTCCGTAGGACCAGCGAATGCTGGTTGGTACTCTTCAGCCGATTCTTCGGTTATCCGGCTCCGTAGGACCAGCGAATGTGCAGGACGGGCGGACCCGAATGCACGAGCCACTGACGTCCTGTGTGTCTGTAGCTATCGCTGGTACGGTATGAACCCGCCGAAGAGTGTTGACGCTGTTGGTTACAATGTAGGTTGGTTACAAGGTGTCCGTGAAATAAGAACTCCCAATTTGATAGCAAGCTTGATAGTGGCTACGACGGTGGCGCTCTTCGTACTGAATATTTATATCTTGCTTTTAGTTCCCGCGTCGACCGCTTGCTTGTTCACCGACAGTGGCGCCGAATGCGCATTTACTATCCTTGCAGGGAACTTTACCGTAACGAGAGCCCCACCGAGGCAGCCACTAACGTTTTATTTTTATTATAAAAACTGTACATTTTCGCTTATTCTACTTAGACTATTCTAGACACATACATGATACCTATACCGTTAGAAAGTGCGTGTAAGCAGCTTTCTAACGGTGTACATAGGGTTTATCTATCTATTTCTGTTAGGGAACTACAGGCCGATAAATACTGTACGTAGGGGCGCGATGACTATGCTTGGCTGCTTGTCGCTTCCCCTGCGCGTACCCGTAGCATCCACATGCCCACAAATAGTACCGATAGGTAGCCTGCGATGTGTACTATCTGTATATCTATGATCTAGACCACCTAGGGGCCTAGGTCATAGCAAAAACCCTAGAAAACATGATATGCGATAGTACAACTGCCTATAACTATGGAAATATGTACATCAGTGTTGTTTAGGCACTTAGACCCACCAAGGCGGACCCAGATCTAGGTCCTGAGTTGGTTCCTAGATTTGGGACCTAGCTGCAAATAGCTATTTGCCGTTCATATATGTGCTTAGCACATCTAGGGCATGTGGGTACTTCTATTATACTATTACCCTACGCTAATTACAAATAGCAAGTACTATGAGACCTAGGCTAGGCTATCTATAACTGATTCAGCTCACCCCTCCTCGGGATAGTGAGCTTATACACAAAACTATATTATAATTTATTAGGAAATTAAATCTAGACTCTTAACTATCGCAGAGTTATAAAACTTAACTATATATTACTATAAAACACAACACTCTGTAACACAAACACTATTTTGTCCTTTCTTCCTATTGTAGTCGTCCTGAACAGTATTAATAATAATATCTTGAGACAATTCACACACGGTCATCCGATCCCACACTAGGCATAGCCTGTAGCTCTGCCTGTAGGTACTATGGAAACCCGACAACTGATACTAATACTTAAATACATTTTTTTGTGTAAATACATACTTAAATAGATAAATAACACCCAGACACTTGGTGGGAATCGAACCCACGACCCATCGGGTAGCAGTCAGGGTGTCTAACCACTAGACCAACGGGCCCGTCGATTGGTTGATTCATCGAATTATAACCCCAGTGATTGGACAGGGGTTTTTAAACACTCTGTATTAAGTATATGTAGCTAATACTATATCATCAAAAAACTTTATGTACACAAATACAGAATTAAATGCAAGAATAATTTTTGAATTTAACGTCTTTCGGACAGCAAAGCGAGAAGTCCTATAATACTCCAAGTAGAAGTCAGACATAGTCCTACTTATTTCATTTGTAACCTGACAACTTAAGTTGTACATTACTACCTTATTCCTAACAGTTAAAGTCTCAGATAGTATGAGTAGGTAGCCTATACCTTTTTATTATACCTATGTTATTTTGTTACAACGAAATAGATAACTCAATTAATAATATTTCCTTAGTATAATATAAATAACAGCCCTTGTTTTTTATTAATTTAAATGTTAATAATTCTTACGATCTACCGATCATTCAGCATATATTTTATTTGGATTTTAGACATGCCACAGACTAGTGAACTGAGACTTTCTTCGTCCGTGCCACCAGCCGTCATTGCCAAAGGATCTTCGGAAGCAAGGCTGTGCAACTCGCCAGGCTGCATTCACACAGGTAAACACCAAAACGGAAAAGTATCGAAACGGAAAAGTTGATTATATAAGTATTTTCTCACATATTAACATTTAAAGTTCTCATTTCAAGAGTTTCATGTAATTGTTTAAACTGCATGACGAGTTGGATCAACAATCGCATTACTAAGGTACTTACTGTTTGAGCTGCGTGATAATATTTGTTTCACAACCTTTGTTTCTTTAACAAAGGACTCTCTTACATTACCTACGTGTTTGTCATCTTACATTACGTGTTTGTCATAAATCGTTAAATGTCTCAAAACTTGTACGTACGTATTATCTTACTACCATCTACCATAACATTTTAAATGTTTCAAATTCCTCCCCCTTTTTTGAGTAATAATTATTAGCAAGGTTAAACAATCCTAGCCGTGATTTACTTTTTTAGTTTTCTTAATACACTACTATCTCCTGATCTAGGGTGTTAGCCTGTGTCACAGGAGATAGTTTCTTTCCAAGTACATGAATCTTATACTATAACTTAAAAGTAGAACAATATGCAAGGTTAAAGTAAAATACTGTCCTGTGTACATACCTACTTTAGATATATTTGATTTGATTTTGTGTCATATAATTTGCAATCCTTCTAAATAATTAACTTTACCGAGCTAGCAAGAAGTTTTTAATGCCAGTTATTAAATGAACAGGAATAATCATAACATCATATTATTAAAATGAGGTCAAATTATTTGGCACTTGATGTGTTTCGCCAACTCCATGCCTTAAACAAAAAGAAACAGATTAAACTCTGGTGGTCACTGCTGGCTACATTTTGCACCACAAAGTGTAATCAATAAATTGAACTCTGGCGGTCATGTTTCTATTAAACTGAACATAAGCGAGCCATCCCCTACCTTTAAAGCAATGGGTCGGTAGTACCGTGTATGGACAAAGTTCAATTTGCCATGTCTATTTCCTCATTTCGCGCAATTGAGTGGTGCACGCATCGATTTACAGTCACATGCACGTTACCTGCATTGATAGGTAATTACTACCTAATAAAGCGAACTGAATGCACTTATATGCAGATTGCGTTCAGAATTTTAAAATGTTTCCCACTTATGCTATTGTCATTCTTAATACAGGTCGATAAAGCTGTTAGTCGAAATTGATCACAAGTTCTCTCGATAAAGCTGTAAATAGAATCAACTCAAATATGAATTCAAAATCGATTAATTATTTTTAGTATCCACTAAATTTAGTCTATTTCATATTAAAATTCCAGCTTCCAAACTCCTGTTGAATATGGATGAAAAAGTGGATCCGTGCGATGACTTCTACGACTTCGCATGCGGTTCATTCGTGAAGAACACCCGTATACCTGACGACAAGAGCTCTGTGAACACCTTCTCCATCATCACCGACCAGCTGCAGGAGCAAATACGTGCTCTGCTGGACGAGCCCATTACAGAAGCCGAGCCCAGACCATTTGTTTTAGCCAAGAAATTGTACCAGGCTTGCATGAATAGGAGTAAGTACCGATATATTGTCAGAGCAGTTCGTTAAGTAGTCACGTTCTTACCTCTAGAATTAGCTAGACTAGAGCTAACATAATCTAATGCTTCGATGAGCTAAACCTATTATAGCAACTAGTAGGTAGAGCATGAGTGCTCTAAGGGGAGTATTAAGGAGGTGCGGTATAAGAGTGGTATATCGGGGAGCCGCTATGCGGGCAGCTAGAGTACACCTGTTCCGATATTTTTGTAGCTGGACAGCGTAATCATTCTTGATATTAGCAAGTGCACTTTACCATCTGTGAATGTACCACTTATCACCAAATGGTTTAGCAGTCAAGTACTAGCTTGTATATATGTTACTGGCAATCTGTATAATTCAGGTATTCTATACAATACCTGGGTAATGTATAGAATACCTAAAACGTTAAGGTAGTGTATGAAATATTATGAATATTATTTTCCAGTAAGTATATACTTTACCTAGGTAATGTATATAATTCCTAGGTATTGTATAGAGTACCTGCTGGTCCACCGGCAATGTGTAAAATAATTATATTTGGGCCCGTATTTATCAATGTTATGTAAGTAAGTAAGTAGAAGGGTATAAAATGAGAGACAAAAATAACCGACCGACCGAATTACCGACCTAACATAATATTGATTGTAACGATGCATATTTTAGATAATGTACTTATATTTTCCTTTTATAACAACCATTGTACGTTTTTATTCCTTTTATTTTTAGTTAGGTACGAAGATTGTATCACTCACGTCAACGACAAACCCTAACGGGTTTTTATGGCGTGATTGTTTTTGTTTGTAAATATTTTGCATGATTAAATAAATTAAAAAAAAAACACATTAGATTTGCTTTTGCATTAGATGAAGCAATCTAACAAGAATGGTACGGGGCTCGAACTCACGTCTTTTACACACATTGCCGGCAGCGCATTCGGTATTGTATAGAATGCCTAAGCAAAGTATAAAATGAAATATATTTCCTATTATTCCTATTTATATACCTTAACGTTTTAGATATTCTATACATTGCCTAGGTATTGTATAGAATACCGTATTATACAGATTGCCGGTAACATATACATATACTTCTACATCAATACTTTATCCTATGCTATGAAGTAATAAAGTTTGTTTATATGTAGAGGGTAATCTTTTGAATTACTGACGGATTATTAAAATGCTTTCAATGACAGAAATCTTCACTATTCCAGTTCCACAGTTTAACATTTCTGCGTACTACTGATTTTTTTTTTATAGAAAAGCATAATAATGACTAGACGGGGCCGTTAATGGAGTGGTTCGACACCCTATCCGAAAAGTCGTAGTTTTCATTACCACCCATGATGAAAATATACTTAGGTGCAGGAACTTTTCTATCTGGATGGTACTTAAATATGTAACCATCTAATTATAATTTAATTTTTTGTCCGTTGTAGTTTTAGTGTGGACAGCCGTGTAATTTCCTAGGATAATAATAATTACTAGTTCTATCTAATAATCGATCACGATTGTAGCAACCGCACTTGCCGCCACGATATCGCTGAGGCAGTCTAGTCTTTAACGTGGATCAAATAACCATAAAAAAAATACTGTAGAACGTGACAACTACATAGTTAGCCTTAACTTTGTTGAATACAATTGTGTAATGCACTAACTTTTTTAATCATATAATGTAGAGCTACAATCTAATGTCACACTTTGTCCCACGACTACGGCCCCTCTACACTGTTTCATATTGTTTTCATTAAAACTTCAGCGGGCGACATTTTACGAACAAATAAAGCGTGTTCTGTTCGAAGGTAGTCTACAAAGAATATTTTATAATGAACAGTATAATATACCTATCACTAACGAGGAAGCGAAAGTTTTGATAACTTATGTATTTTACCCAGAGTAGTATACCCAGAGATTTAATCTGGGTACAATAAAAACACTAATGATGAGTTTTTGAAAGGCCTATATCCCTCGAACCACTTGGCGCTTAACTGCCGCACTCACAAACGTTAATTTATGTTAAATACCCCTAATCTAGTTCCAATCATCATCATCATCCAATAACCACTTAATACTTAATACCTAGTTAGTAAGTAGAGGATATCGATTATCTCGTAAGTAGGTACCTAATCAATAATGGTATACAAGTAGGTAGGTATAAAAGGATCCGTAAGTCAAAACGATCAAAATTAAAAAAAGGCTAAATGATTGACGTCTGTGATTATGACGGTAAGTGACTTATACCTACCAAAAATAAGGGTATTATTGAGATCGCGGCTTAGATTCCCAGGTCGGGACTTTTTAGCAACGGGCTTACTCCTTATTACTACATGGAAACATAATAATAATATGTAGATAGTTAAAACGGGAGTTCAAAAATGATGATTGTCATTGAAGTAAGAAGTACAGTAATAAGTACTTTTATTTTTGATAGCATAATACATACTTGGCACGTACTGCCCCTAAACAAGCCCCTTACTCAGCAAACTACAACTAATCGTTATTTAACTGCAATGTGTCTAAACCTGTTATGGTAACAAAATATTATTGAAAGTGAACTAAAAGATGTTGCTTCCGTTATTTACACAATCAATATGACGTAATGATGAATGGGCGAATAAACACCTAAGCCTTAAATTGTATTTGGGGTAAATCTATCAAATGAATTGAGATAATTTATTAGACTTGGGATATCGTCACAATTTTGAGGAAAAAATAGCCTTACTCTATTTCCTTGTAATTTTTTTCATGATCGGTTCTGTGTTTGAGTCGAAAATATTAAAAAGGAACAAAAGGGGTTACTTCCGACTTTGTATTATTAGGTAGTTTGAATTAGTCGGGATCGCGGTCAAACTAGCTTATACTATATTGACTAAAAATAACGCATATACGTACGCGTATATGCGTTAATAGATAATTCATAATTAATAATTCATAATTTCATGGCATAATAGATTTAACATTCCTGGGAAAGATTAGAGTCATTAGTTACCTGAGCATATAGGTTCAATGTTCAATTATCATGTATTTATTTTAGGTTCCATCGAAGCTCGTGGAGTGAAACCTTTGCTGGGTATGCTGCAACGTCTGGGCGGGTGGCCGGTGCTCGACGGCGAGTCCTGGGACGAGCGCTCCTTCAGCTGGGAACAGTCCGTGTACAAATTCCGCGCCGCCGGCTACTCGGTCGACTACTTCCTCGACTTCTCCATCAGCGTCGACGTGAAAAACTCCACAAAACGAATCATCGATGTAAGAGCTCGCACTAACGCGCTTGTATCAGTCTTTCGATTTGGTCGGCCGATTTAGCTAGTACTGTTAATGCATGCTTTTTTTTAAATAATTATGCTTGGTACCTACAATGCGAATTGTTATTGCTCTGCGAGTGTGGCTACAGCGAGATGGTGATATTTTGAAAATACCTACTATAGCTGATATTAATTAATATGTAACAGCTGGACCAGGCGTCGCTAGGTCTGAGCCGGGAGTACTTGAATCGAGGATTCAGTGACAAGCTGGTGCAAGCCTACTACGAGTACATGGTGGACATCGCGGTGCTGCTGGGCGCCGATCGCGCACGTTCCGAAGTTGAGCTTAAAGAATCCCTGCAGTTTGAGATGAAACTTGCCAATGTAAGACTTGTTACGTTCTGTATAACAAATAGACACAAGGGACTCGGGTGACGAGTGGCAGTGCAATGTAGCTGTCTATAGGCGGGCGTGTCGCTTCACATCAGGCGAACGTCTTGCTAGTCTCATCATTAGGTTGAATAAAAGAAAATATAAACTTCTAGTTCTCGCTGTTGGGAAATTTTCAAACTGCGCTTAGAGTAAAGGTAAGTAGAGATTTTGAACAAGTTAGTAAGCAAGCAAGAACACTTTATGGTAGCTAAGCGATTAACTGCCCATCGATATCATCGTCACCTGACATTAAATGAAAACTCTATCTTGAATTTCACCAGCATGCATTACAGTGCACTTCGCACCCGAACACGGCAAAGGATTGTGACACACTGCGGTGGTATCTGGACTGACCCAGACACAAAGGATCTACCACGGACCACCTATATAGTATAGTTATTCCGTCAAGAGACAATTATAATAAGTTGATATCAATGTTTTACAGATTTCCTTGCCGCTTGAGAAACGTCGTAATGCTACTAGCCTCTACAATCCCATGACGATTGCCGAATTGCAAGAGAAATTCCCCAAGTATGTAGATTATCATTTTATCCTAGAGTATGAAGTAGGTAAGTTGATATTGTGAGATTCGACTGATTATGGTTTCAACTCTCAGGGTTCCCTGGTTGGAGTACATCAACCGTCTTCTTGCTCCACACATCACAGTTGGACTAGATGAAGTCACTATCGTCAGCGTGCCAAAATATATAACGGATCTTGAGGTTCGGATCTTATTAATTACCTTTACATTGCTTACAAATTTACATAAAGATTGATAGGTATAGATACATATTATGCATTTTAAGTCGTAATTTGTCGACATTTTGTTTTCATTTTAGAGGGTGGAATTTTTTAAGCCCACCCGGAGCGAAAGTACCTAGTCTAAATATTGGAATTAACAAAATTTACTCAAAGAAAGATTCCTAAATTTTAAAAAGAAACAAATCTGCTTTCAAAGATGTTCCTTGCTGTCTCCAATATATAGAGTACTACCTATTTACCCTCCGGGTGCGGTTAAAAAAATCCACCTGTATTGCTAATAAAATGGATGGAGCTTCCTACAAAGGTTTTAGGGTTAAAATTCAAATGTCACACTAGTCGCGCATGACCTTAGCCACGAGTCTAAATATCCGTCAACTAATTTGAGCGTTAATTTGAAGGTTCTCTTGGAGAAGACACCGAAACGCGTGCAGGCCAACTACGTTATGTGGCGCGTCGCTAGCGCGTCTGTGTCGTACTTGACGGAAGACCTGAGGCGCAGGCAGCTCGCCTACGTCACCGCACTCTCTGGGAAAACAGAACGCGAGAGCAGATGGAAGGAGTGCGCTGACACCACTAGCGCCAGGTGATTGGAACTTGCTCTTGTTTTACAAACTCTACCTACCCACAACTACATCAAACTTATCTACCTACGTACGGCTGCTTACTTTCATTTCTCACTATCTGAACCTGAGCCTGAGTCACGCTCAGGTTTGATGTTGCAGGTTCAGGTGCACAGTGTTCACTAGTAAATACACCAAGATTTGGGAACCATAGGAGGGTTCGCACAAATTGGACAAGAACACCCTAAAGGGGGTCAGTAAAATTCATGTGACGTAATTTCTGGTTTGACCCTCTGCAACACAAAAATACTAAATTGTTTTGACGATTTCTTACTGTGGGCAATCATTAGATGCTGGATAATCACTAACTGGTTAACCTGCTGTTTTGCAGCATACCTACATATATCTACTTACCTATCTTAAGTTTTAAGATAATTATATTTCTCTTCTTATTTTAGTATGTCGATTGCCGTCGGAGCTCTCTACATAAGGAAATACTTCAATGAAAAATCAAAAGCCAATGCCTTGGAAATGGTGACCGATATCAGGTGGGATTCAAATAGATTCGTCAAATAATCTCAACAGCAAGCAGCTTTTTCCAACGTTGCTTGGTCAAGTACTGTAACTTTAATAATAATAATAATAATAATAATATCTTGGGACAATCTACACACGGTCATCCGATCCCAAACTAGGCAGAGCCTGTACTATGGAAACCAGACAACTGATACTAATACTTATATACTTTTTTTTATACTTTTTTTTTTACCTTTAAACATCATTTGGTTTTTACAGGCAACAGTTCCGTAAGATACTGACAGAAGTAGAATGGATGGACGACAAGACACGTCAAGCAGCCCTCGAGAAGGCCGACGCCATGTCCTCGCACATTGCCTACCCCAATGAAATGCTTGACGACAATAAACTTACCGAATTCTACTCAGGCGTAAGTATTTTTAAAACAATTTCGTGACGAGATGAGCGGGACATTTTCCAGGTGTTAAGCTGGTCTGGCTGGCAGGTCTAGAGTCTTGGTTGGGTAAACAGCCCATCTGGGAGGTAAGTGGCTAAAAATCCCACATAACCCGGCCTTCGCCCCTAAGGAGACCGGGTACCAGGTACCTTTTAAAGGTGTCTTTCCCTAAAAGAAAGTTTTAAGCGGAATGCCTCCTTTCCATCTTGAACCCACTAACCAATGTCATTAGGATTTTGTCGTGCACGCAATATTGCCCATCACCTGTTGACCCAATACGAAAACTGTACGTCTACCTAACATGCGCGATGGTCAACTAACCACGGGTATGAGGCCCAACCAAATGCCAAAAAAAATGCTACTAGGACAATGCCTGCTCTTTAACTCTCTTCTCTAAGTACTTGACGTTTATAGGCTCCTAATATTCACAGTTAGAAATGTCTTCGGACCAACTAATGGAGTCGGTGCTGAACCTAACACTCTTCGGTACGGAGTACCTGTTCGGAAAGCTAAGGGAGCCGGTGAACAAAACAGACTGGGTTACTCACGGCCGCCCAGCCATCGTCAACGCTTTCTACTCATCCATTGAGAACAGCATTCGTGAGTATATTACTAATAGTAATAGTATAAAATATGATATTTTTTTATAAATTTATACATATACGATACGATGTGAATACATACGATTAGTTACTAAAGTTACTAATGTCGTCATAGAAAGACTAATTAATGAGCAAGGTCTTCAGAGTGCGCCGGGAACAAATGTGTTCCGTCTTTCAAGAAATTCATTTCAAAGATTGTTCGATCGAATATATTTTAGTCAGACACTTTATTTTGAAAGTATTAAAGGGCTGTTAAAAAATAACTTATTTAGCTAACAGGTAGTTTATAATTGAGTACTTATTACCTATTACAGAATTCCCCGCCGGTATCCTACAAGGAGCATTTTTCTCGGCAAACCGGCCCGCGTATATGAATTACGGAGCTATCGGCTTCGTAATTGGTCACGAGATTACTCACGGTTTTGATGATCAGGTAAGTTGCCTTATTATTACGAGTATACTAGATACGTTGAGTGCTTTTAGTGATTTATCGCATTTTTGAAACCTGGCAAATGTCCCCGGGACCTGTGGGGGTTAACCGAGGGTATGTGGGATTCCACTAGAACCCCCGCGGCTGTCGCATCGGCAAATGAGAGGGGACACCACGGCTCTCCGGTAGGATCTGCACCCGGAGCCCCTCAGTGCACAGAGCCTTTGAGCCTGCCGCCGGGAGCCGTAATATAGGCCCCCGGGAACCAGGTACGGGCCTCACCACGGGGACAGAGGGTCGCAACCTCGCCGCCATCTTCCTCAGAATTGCCGTACTCATTGGACCACCTAGGGCCCACACCGCGATCGTCCAGCGACTCCAAAGGATGAAGGACTCCTACCCAAACTTATGTAAAATTGTAGTAAGTAGGTACTTACCCATTTCATACACGAGTAATATTCCACAGGGTCGTCAGTTCGACAAGAATGGAAACCTAGTTGATTGGTGGCAAGAAATGACCAAGCAGAAATATCTACAAAAAGCGAAGTGCATCATCGATCAGTATTCCAACTATTCTGTCAAGGAAGTCGGCCTCAAGGTATAAAACTAATACATATTTGTGTTCCTCTAAAATAGATTCACTTGGACTTTTAATACATCTTAATAAAGATATAGTAAAACTTTCACATGATGGAAAATGCCACCCTGGATATATGTTGTTGGTAATGATGAACAGTCGCATTGCTTATCATATACTTACCTACAATGTCGTTAAGTTTCGAGAACCCAATAATTCCACAAGCTGCCGCGCCCTTTAAATCGGAACTGCGATTCAATAAAATTTTATTAAATAAATACGATGTTTATGTTGCAGCTATTTCTCAATGCGGTTGTATTAACCTCGACGGTTTTTCCTAGTGTACCTACGGATAACGTAACTCACCTACTGTCCCGTTGTTCCATCACTAGTTTTCTAGGTCTCAAATGTTTTCTTTGCTTCAGTTGAATGGAGTTAACACCCAGGGTGAAAACATAGCTGATAATGGTGGTATCAAAGAAGCGTACTATGCATACCAGGCTTGGACCCAACGTCACGGCGAGGAGGCTCGCTTGCCCGGCTTAGAAAAGTATTCGCCGAAACAGGTAAACATTTGTATACCCACCTAGTCAAGGGATCCCTGTGCAGAATTTCATGCTTCAAGAACCATTGATTTAAACTGGGCGCTGTTAGTCAAAGTAAACGAGTTGTAACCAGCACATATAGTTGTAATTTGTTATAGTTGTAACTTGTGTGGTGCAGTGAAAGACCGCTTGCTTTGACAACTCGAGGACACTGATTCGACAAAGTAGGTATAACTACTAGAAGTTATTTCGATACAGCGTTCGAACACAACGAGCCATACCTAAACCTTGATGCAAAAGGGATCTAGTCTAGTTAAGAATTTGTATTTTTTAAATAAACTTAATGCAGAGACAAATAAGACGTTCCCCAGTTGGTAAGGGGTCGTCCATTAATCACGTGATGTTTTTTAGCAACTTTTTAACCCCTCCCCCCCCTCCTGGTGATATGTGGTGAGGTTTCCAAGATCCAAAATCACGTGTATTTTTTTGTACAAATTTTCAATCTTAGTTTATATTGAAATTTTCGGAATATTATCTTTAACTGATTAAATGTTGAAGAGGAAGTCGTTGCCGGCAACGGTGAGTCAAGGCCACGTGCCGCTGTTTGGTTTAGAAATCGTGCATTCAACGAAAAATAAATACACGTGATGTCTCATTATACCCCTCCCCCCTCCTGGTGATATTTCGTGATTTTTTCGGAACCCCTCCCCCCCCCCCTTTCGAGCCTCACGTGATTAATGTACGACCCCTAAGCGACACGCCATCATCGACAGCTGTACCTACTACACAGTTGCTCGTCACCCGTGACATTAGTTATTCACTGTCGAACCTACAAACGTCAATTATAGTTAATGATCATTATTCCATTTTTTGACATCGGATTTACTTATTTCGACACTAGAAGCCAATTTATTAATACTTAATTAATAATCTTGTATGTAATCATTGAAAATAATCAGCTACGACAGTCAGACAGTACAGATAAATATGACCTAATTAGGATTAAAATTAATTGGCGTTTATTAGTGCGGCAGTCAGTATATTAAGCCAGATTGTACCTTGTAGACAACGAAGTACGGTCTGTACCACTATGTACGGTCGTTGTCATGAAAGCTTGACTAGTTTTCAAACAAAATCTTTGTTTCAATCAGTTAACGGTTACGTGCGCTTACTTACTTTATGCCGGCTCGTGCAAACGGTTATCATCCTAAAGGTGATCAACTGTAAATGACTCTGACTGTACGTGTACCTATGTCTGTTCGTCAGTTGTTCTGGCTGAGTGCGGCGAACACGTGGTGCGCGGTGTACCGCAACGAGGCGATCAAGCTGCGCATCACGACCGGCTTCCACGCGCCCGGCCGCTTCCGCGTGATCGGCCCGCTCGCCAACATGGAGGAGTTCGCCGCAGACTTCAAGTGCCCCGTGGGCGCGCCCATGAATCCAGACAACAAGTGCAAAGTGTGGTAGTCGTGTACGCCCCTCGATTTATATTGTTTGTACTAGATCAAGTGTGAAGACTCGAGAAACGGTCACAAAAATAAGAATACAAACTGCGCGTGCTGCGCTATTTCGAATTATCTGCAAATGCTTTGATTTTATTATGTTTAACTTTATTTTCAAAAGAATTTAGATCTTAAAATGCCTATGTAGGTACAGTCGGGAATAGAAATCATTTGACAACGGTTTTCGTTATTGCAGTTGTGGTTCATAAGGTTGAGTGCAACTCTAATGATTATAATACACTATGATACTTACTTCGTAACATCTTAGAGCTTATTGCGTACAGTTTGTAATGAAATCTAATTTGTAATTTGGTAAACATTTTAATTCCCCGGCTGTACATGCAACTGATCCATATTTTTTGGACTTCCATTTTGTTTGTGATTAATAATCTTCTAGTATAAATATTATCGATGTGTACGTCTGTCACCCACAACGGCGACATGACCCGTGACCGTACCTGACGAGCTAGCACGCGCACTCCGTACCGTAACAGATATAATTGTTTTTGTACTTACCCCGCTATACGAGTAGAGGCAGTATTCTCAGTATTTCTGTTGCAAGTAGCTCGCCGGCGGACGAGGCTTGGCGGGTGTAAAATGTTAGATATCGCTATTCGACGTTATAAACTTGTAAATAGATGTGTTTGTAGTTAGTACTCTCCGGTGAAATACAGTCGTTACGTTCGTAGGTACTTTAATTTTCTTTGGGTGAGATTTTAGACTGAGCACAAATATAGTATTTGACGGGTAAATTATATGTATTAGAAAGCGTGTACATTAAAAGTACAAACCATCATTATTTTGGTCTACACGAGGAAATTCGCATGTATGTACCTAACATTATAATATAAAGAGTTTGTTTTTACAATTTAGTCTTTCATATTTATTTAAAGCCACAGTCACATACCGAACCCTATGATTCCCTAATATGTCACAAAGTTATTTTCTCTACCGTTTGTATGGACTGTCCTTGCGGCCCTTAGTGTATCAAATTAGAACTAATACTGTATCTTAATTCACTATAGTTGAATGTTAAACGATCAGTGATAATTTAATTTAACGTTAAGTAACTAGTTAGTAACATTTTTGGATACAATCGTGTTGTAAATCATTGAAACACCAATATAAAAGAATTTTTATCAAATATTTGTTTTTCATTTTTTCAACGACAGCACCAACAATTCCTTTTTTAATCATTTTCTAGGACAATCCACGTTCATCTGGTCCCAAAATGGTCAGAACCTGTACTATGGAAACCGAACAACTTATACTAATACTTACTTTTTTTTTGTAAATACATACTTAATACTGAAAGATAAAACAGTCACTTCGTGGAAATCGAACCCACGACCTATTGGGTAGCGGCCAGGTTGTATAACTACTAGACTATAGGCCCATCAGAACTAGCTGTGACTAAATAAGTAGGAAAGCCTACCTTTAATTAACAAGGCAGTAAAATGTGTAATCAAATCAAAACTAATCAAAATAAAATAATAAAACGCCAATTGTCATTTATTTGGCTAGAAAATAATACACAATAAATAATGATGAAATACCAGTATTGATTGAATGGTTGCTACTTCACACATGCATGTTTCTTACATAACTAAACGACAAAATATTTGAGGCATGGATACATAATTATTATAATAATGCGGACAATACAAGCGTAGAATGACAATAATTCCAATTGTTATTATTCTATTTGAAGCGTGGGATAAATTTAGCCAAATATTTGGCAACATTTCAAGACGGTAAACATTTAAATAATAATACACTATATCCCGTTGCGACTGTATTTTTTTAGTAATTTTGACAGTCTCAAAGGGGATGTTTTTCATACATTCGTTTCTTGACATTGAAATCGAATACCTTTAGTAAAATAAAAAACTATCGGGTTTATGTTTAAAAGAACAATAAATATACTGCTATCCAGCTCCGTCACATAATACGATTTATAATTCGGAATACGATGCTACGTGTTTTATGTATTTGTGCGATCAACGCCACGGTAAACAATAAAATACTATTTTATAGCAGCAGCTGCACGAAAATACATGTCACTGGTCTAGTTCTGTATCACTAAATAAATATAATAAAACAAAGTCAGTATCCGTGTCTCTCTGTTTGTTCACTTATATCTAAATTAAACCATTAATTATAATTTGGTGTTTACTAACATTTTATTCCGGTAGGTTTATATATATATATATATATATATATATATATATATATATATATATATATATATATATATATATATATATATATATATATATATATGAAAATAAGTGCATCTTTACTGATAAACTATCAACTGTCAGCTGCCAGTTTAAAAAAAAGAAAATGAAATAGGTATAGAATGTTCTAATTGTCACGAAAGTACCATCGCGGTCACGAAAGCTGTACCAGTTTAAAATCAAAAGCGTTTGACCGAGCTTACCCCGCACGCGTTTTGGGCCAGTTCGTGCATGCGATTATAGTCCGATGATCAACCGAAAATGTCTCTCACCATATATATTATGTACTTATAAAATTAACACTGAGTTCAAAAAGCTTACAGACAGAGGGAGGTGAGATAGCCGTTCGTACCAATAAAACGCATTCATACATACATCGCAACTTTACAAAGTCAAATTACACCGGAGTGAATAATCCGCTACACAAATTAATCTAAACATTATTACGTATTTTGGATTTTGTTCAACAAAAACCATTATAGCTAAAACCAAAATGGTGGAGCACCTGGCAAAATGGTCGCGTTTATACCAAAGTCGATAAAAAAAACGAGGTGTCTTTACACTTTAAAACAAATATCTTACGGATACGCGTGATAGACAAACTCATTATTAGCATTAAGCGGCTTTTCCAGACTATAGGCCATAACTTGAAACGTTGCCAATAAGTTCATTCACGTCACGTGCACTAGCTCCCCCCTTGTCAATATGACAACCGCTTACAAATTACTTATAGCTATAAGCTCCACCGTTGGCCGCAATCTCAAGACACTAATGTGAACTTATCCTCGCAACTAGAAATAATTACATTATCAAACAACAAAACATAATTGGTAATAAATATTTTTTTACTCACACACCTGCTAGCTATCTAAATTAAACTAATATTCGCGATTAATATCAACAAAAGGAAACTACGTCTGAGATCACTAAATAATGTGCCTAATACTTTGGAAAAAAGGCCTATGGATGAGTAATTTCCGTGTGTTAAATTTTTTTTTTATAGTGACTAGTTCATAACACGGCGTAAATTCTAATTCACAAATATATGTTTTCACAATTTGTCACATTTATATTTCATTTGGGAATCTGTGGATATGTCTATTACGAATACAATAATAATTCTAAATGGAAGTTTACAATTAACGTACATCAACAGCTATGGAATATGTATTATGCATGTCAGTGCCGTTGGAGACGGCTATAGAACCAAGTCATCAGAATTACACCGTGTTATACCGGAGCTACGTAACAGCCCGTATTGACATACTTAAATACTAGTATAATACTTATAAACAACCTTTCTGTGCCCCTTACCGCAATAATTAAATAGGCGAAGACGCACAACACCGCCAAAACAGTTACCCTCATTTTGACAGTAACGAACAAATATTTTCTTATAAAACAATAGCGGCGTTGTGCTTAGAATGACACGATATTCATAATATTCTAGGACAACACCTAAAATGTGAATTAATTCCAAACTAAGCAGAGCGTAGTCTTATTGATAACCAGACAACTCTTACACATTTATATGAATATGTTTACTTTTATTTTTTTATATACATACAGAGTGTGTGTAAGTGTATACAACCCGTGGGGTGCACTCAAGCCAAACTATTCACTTTTGCCTTTAAGACAGCCACATCACAATTCCATGGAAGTGTGCGCGCGCCTTTAGCGATCGACCTTCCCTCATTAGAATTTTTATGAAGTTTTTGCATTAAAATTAATAAGTAATTGTACTTAGTCTGGTCAAAGGTGTTCCAGAGACTACCCTTAATTTAAACAAAAATATTGTAGCATGGATATTTTTGAATATTATGAATAGAATGCGTAGAGGGTCATTACTTCATTGGCTTGGCCAATAATTAAAGAATATTAGGTTGAACAACAGTGATTATTTGACATTGCAACAAAAACAAAGTAGGGATAGCAGCGGCAATCAACAAACGATACACAGCTCGTTGGTCTAGTTTTTAGACACCCTGGCCGCCACTGGATAGATCGTGAGTTCGATTGCCACATTGTCTGGGTGTTATATCTATATAAAATTGGAATTACAAAAAAAGGGTGCAAGTATTTGTATGAGTTGTTTGGTTACGAACATAGTAATGGTTTTGCCAGCTTGGGATGGGTGTGTGGATTGTCCTAGGATATTAATATTATTATTTTATTACAGTACCTAGTAGAGACGCACGGTGGTCACTTTTTAAGGTATCAATATTATACATATGTATGACTTACAAGTCATATATTATTAACATCATATTTTTGTTTTTTATTTATTAAGTAATATATTGTGTCAATTTTCAATACTTCTATACATTTTTCTTGATTTTACCACCAGCATCCGAGAAAGAGTTCCCCGTTTGTATAGATTTTAGGAATCAAAAATAATAACATAAATTCATTTTAACACAGTACTTTACATGCTTACTGTATGACTAATAAGTGTTAATTATTAATTGATATTTTCTTTATCAATGTAGCTGCAAAATCGCTGATCTGTGACGATAAAAGTATTCTGTTTGCTGGGGCCCTAAGCTGGGATCTTGTGCTATAAATATTCCTTCCAATTCTTTACGTTTGGTACACATTAAGCTCACTCCTCCTGGCTTGGTGGGTTATCTTCATTGAATACGTGTGGCTTTAAATAAATTAAAAACGCCAGTAATCGGTCGTTTTCCGCCTCCGAACCCCTGAAAGTAGATATTACTGCTGCACTTACAAACGTCAATTAGAGTTAATAACCACTAACCCAGTTCTTGAAATCGGATTATATCGACAATCGCACCCAATTAATATTTTACACTCTGGGAAGTTTTATGCGCGACAGAATCCGTAATGAGGAGATTCACCGAAGAACCAAGGTCACCGATATAGCTCTCAGTATCTGCAAGTTGAAGTGCAGATCGCTCGAATAACTGATAACCGTTGGGGAAGAAAGGTTCTCGAGTGGCGACCACGAACCGGAAGACGCAGCGTTGGCAGGCCTCCCACTAGGTGGACAGACGATATTGTGCGCGTCGCAGGTAACCGGTGGATGCAAATAGCAAATTGTCGTTCATTGTGGCGTTCAATCGGGGCGGGGGTGGGGGGCGGGGGGGTCATGATGATGACTCTGATAATGAGTAGAGATATAGGTTAGCTTACAAGCTAACCAATAATGAAAATAAACAATTTAAAAAAAAATAAAAACCGAGTTCAAAGTAAATTATCTAAAAAGCATAAAATAACGAAAATATATTGAAGTCGGTGCTAGCACATCATGTTAACTAACACTAGTACCAGCTGACACCGACTTCAATATATTTTCGTTATTTTATGCTTTTTAGATAATTTACTTTGAAGTCGGTTTTTATTGTTTTTAAAATAGTTTATTTAACACTTTTTAGTGACTTATTTTACCAAAATAGGTATCAGCACTATCACGCAACTCGAACGTCTACGTTACAATAACTTACTGAAAACATAAAAAGTTTATATCTCTTAAGCTACTGGACCGATTTTGATGAAACTTGTACTCTGCACTAAGTTGAAAAATACTCTAACTATTGCAAAAAGAATTTTCAAAATCGGACTTGTAGTTTCTGAGAAATCCGTGGACAAACCTACATACATACCTACATACATACCTACATACATACCTACATACATACCTACATACATACATAGATACATACATACACTCATAAAATTTGGTAAATTTGTTTAGAAGCCCACATAGACTAACATATATTAATATTACGCATTTTTATCATTATTACATACATACGCGTCGAATAGAGAACCTTCTTTTTGAAGTCGGTTAATTAAGCACAAACGGCTCCTAGTTTCAAAATATATTGATTAAAAAATGGCTTAATTAGAATTAACGATAACTGGAGTTTGTAAGTGCGGCAGTTGGACAACGATAAAAACAATTCAACGTATACCCTTGTGGCCTTGTAAAAATCAATTTTAGTGGGATTAATGCTTAATTGGCTAAAAGCTAGCGTCATAGAACATAAGATATGTTTTCAGTTTCGGACATAAGACCAACCCCAAAACATGACTTTATTGAGACAGAATAAACGATCTATACCACTGACTATGATACATCGCCAAAGACTGGACTAGGAGTAGGCAACTGCGTCTTAGAGGGTATCAGGTTTTGTCGTATCTTCTGAGTTGAGGTCGTGGTTTTGACCTAAAATTCTACTTTAATGTCGAAATCTAACAAAGGTACAAGAAATTACTATTCATGCATTCGTTTTCAATATTATGGTTTTTTCTATATTAAAGGAAGCTCTTAAAATAATACTCTCTTATATAATAGCTCTTAATATAATACTCACTCGACATCTATTTCTATGGCCAATACGACATGGTGAGGTTTCCCTTCTTCATCGAACCATCTGAAACGGAATAGTTGTAAACATTAGAGTTTTATAACAGAGCAGGTTTGTGCATCGGATTATTTGACGGTACCGATATTTCTTAAAGAAACCCCTGAAATGTTTGAGCAATGTGAAATCGGACAGTAGTGTTAAACACTCTGTACAGCCGCGCCGGCACGTAACTTGGCAAGGTTTTGGCGTAGTGAAGGAAAGTTCGTGCAAGTGCACTTAGTAGCAATAAAAGCTGGTCAATACACTTAATATATTGCAATTTTATTGGCATTTTTTTAATCACGTCATAAAAATAAGAATAAATTAATAGTAGTAAAAAACTAAAAATACACGCTTTTATAAGGAATACTGCACTAAGGGCGCACACATAACTGCGAATTCGCATCGCATAGCAAATATCAGCGAGAAACAAATGCATTTTCAATACAAAAAATCATTTGTTTCTCGCAGATATTTGCGATACGATGCGAATTCGCAGTTATGTGTGGGAAGCCCTAAAAAAGCAATAAATAAATTATAGAAACCGTTCTTTCTTTTTACCCCATGTTTGTAATTTATGGATTATATTATTTACTAGCTGACCCGCGCAGCTCCGCCCGCGCTTTAATTACATTTTGCTCCCCTTTGCTCCCTACTCCCTTGATTTATCTCTCTCCATCTCTCTCTCTTATAAGAAAAATCTAATTCTATGCTCTTTCTCTCTCCTCCCGCTTCGGTCCCCGTCATACTTACCCTCTTCCTCTCCCCGTTGTCCTCTCTGAACCCTCTCCCTCCTCTCTCTTCTCCCAACTTGCTCCCTCTCACTCCCCCCCCCTCCTTGCTCCACCTAACTCCTCCGATCACTCACTCCATCACCCTCCCCTCTCCTTCTCTTGCACCCTCCTCTCGTTCTATATATCCTCGTCAATCATGGTATCAGCGTCATAAAATATACTTTATAACCTATTCTCAGACCTACCCGCAAAATTTCATACATATCGGTTCACCCATCTATTTAAAGACCTTGCCTTATGTTGCTTAACCTTAACCTAGCGGCATGAAATATACTTTACGACCTATTCTGAGACCTACCCGAAATGCACACAAAATTTCATACAAATCAGTTCACCCATCAATTTAATGACCTGGCCTTGTGTTGCTTAACCTTAACCTAGCGGTATGAAATATACTTTATGACCTATTCTCAGACCTACCCGATATGCACAAAATAAATCATACAAATCAGTTCACCCATCTATTTAATGACCTTACCTAACGTTGCTTAACCTTAACCTACCGGGATAAAAAGTATCCTATGTCCGTTTCCTGGTTCTAAGCTACCTTCTCACCAATTTTCAGCCAAATCGGTTCAGCCGTTCTTGAGTTATAAATAGTGTAACTAATACGACTTTCTTTTATATATATAGACCAGCTGACCCGCGCAGCTCCGCCCGCGCTTTAATTACATTTTGCTGCCCTTTTCTCCCTACTTCCTTGATTTATCTCTCTCCATCTCTCTCTCTTATAATAAAAATCTAATTCTATGCTATTTCTCTCCCCTCCCGCTTCCGTCCCCGTCACACTTCCCCTCTTCCTCTCCCCGTTGTCCTCTCTGAACCCTCTCCCTCCTCTCTCTTCTCCCAACTTGCTCCCTCTCACTCCCCCCCTCTTGCTCCACCTAACTCATCCGATCACTCACTCCATCACCCTCCCCTCTCCCTCTCTTGCACTCTCCTCTCGTTCTATATATCCTCGTCAATCATGGTATCAGCGGCATAAAATATACTTTATAACCTATTCTCAGACCTACCCGCAAAATTTCATACATATCGGTTCACCAGACTCTCGTGCACCTAACTCAGAGGTTCTCAGATTTTGTTGTGCAAGGCGTTGCGAACGTTCGACACTCGACTCTCGTGCGCGTACCTGAGACTTTCTCTGATTTTGTTCAGCAAGGCGTTGTGCACGTTTAGGAGAAGATTCTCCCATACGACGTATTCTTGCTGCCCGTGCTTGAGAACTATGTTTAGAAAGTTGAGACCTGGCTCTCTTAGGCATTTTCAAATGTTTAAGAATATGCCAATAGCGTGTAATATTCTAGCTCTGAAAAGAACTGTTGTTTAGCCCTGAAAAGAACTGTTGATTAGCTCTGAGAAGAACTGTTGTTTAGCTCTGAGAAGAACTTTTGCGTAGGTGTAGTTTTAAGAAAGAAATCTAAAAAAAATCGCACGAAAATTATTAGAATTCGCGCACGAACGCTGCGTAGGGAGCCGACCTCGCGTCTGAGCCCCGCGGGTACCTTACTCATAGATCTAAACTCCCCTCCCGCATGCGCACCCCCGCCTTGGTGACGCTCACTTCGCAACGGGCCGTGCAGCAGAAATCTTTTAATTTATATGCAGTAATATTTTAATTTCGCCATAACTTCAAAACCAAATGTCCAATTTTAATCATTCACAGACCAAATATTATCTACATAAACTGTACTTAATGATGAAATAATTTATTTTGTTAAGGATTAATAGCATGAGTAAAATAAATGCGTTTAAATGTAATCCAAACAAAATTCAAGATTTTTAAATAAAAAAATGGTTGTTGGGCCTCACTCGACATAGATACGCGCGTGTGCCGTGGACTTTTTTGTAGATATTTATAAGATCTATAATTAATTAGAACATATTATGGTTCTATCTTTTATAGTTTAGGCAGCGTACGCAAAATAAGTAACTTTTCTGGTTGATTTTTTACACCTTGTGTCCGAAAAAACCCAAATATCTTACGGAACCCTATTTTTTTCCAAAATAAAATTTTGCCTATGTTACTTGTGGATGATGTAGCTTTCGAATGGTGAAAGAATTTTAAAAACGGTCCAGTAGTTTTTGAGCCTATTCATTACAACCAAACAAACAAAGTTTTCCTCTTTATAATATTAGTGTAGATTAGTGTAGATAGATTAAAGTTCTATAGTTATTGTATGTTCAATTTCACCGATAGATGGCGCTGTTCATAATGTAAATCACGCTAACATCGTAAATTACTGTCTAATGATATTCGATAATGAAAGTTTTAAGTTTTCCGCATCTTTTATTGTTGCGACTGTAATACATACATAATCTAGTTTGGATCCGCTCGGGATTTACAGATTTTAACTTTTCAAAGATATAAATAAAAATAATGTCATATTGCTATCAGCAAAGTACTTAGAACAATACAGAAATCTAATGAAAATGTCCTGGGTGTACCGGACCGGCTTACCCCTTACAAAAATTGACCCTTCGCCAATGCCATATCTTATGCAAACTAAATGTCTGCTCAGTCCCTATTGTATATAGCGTAATAATACATATCTTAATGATTAACTGATCAGTCTATAATTACCCTATTCACATACAAAGGAAATTACGTGGTAATATGTGCAAGTAATGTTTCACTGCTTAGCGCCTATGAAACATAGCGTGATGTTTTATATACCAATTTATACCCCTACTTCTACACAACACATCAGTGAAAGTCCTATCAAAATCCATCCACGGGTTTTCGAATGATGGACAAACAGAACGACAGACAGACAGACAGATAGACAATAATTCCAAAAAAAATTGTTTTGGCCTCTATGTCGATAGTATAGTACGCATAGTATCCCCACATAGAAATTTTGGAAAAATATTCAATGTACAGAAAAAGTGCTCTTTGAGTTTTATTATAGTATAGATGTGTATAAGCGTGTGGCGTTTTTTATCTATAAATGCTTACAATTTTATAACATATACATACAAAAACAAGCTGTAACAGCTCAGTACAAGCTGTAACAGCTCAGTGGGCGAGCGCTTGCCTTGGAAACAAGGTGCGCAGGTTCGATCCCCGGCTCGCACCTCTGATTTCTTTAAATAATCATGTGCGAATCGTCTTTGTGCGATTGTTACTAGCTTTCGGTGAAGGAAAACATCGTGAGGAAACCTGCATGTCTGAGAAAGCCTAACTAGCTTTCGAATGACGTGTGAAGTCCGCCAACCCGCACTTGGCCAGCGTGGTGGACTATGGCCTAAGCCCCTTCATCTTGAAGGGAGGCCCGTGCCCAGCAGTGGGACATTAACAAGGGCTGGTATTATTATATTATTATTATTATTTATACATACAAAAACTTAGCGTTCTTGAAATTTGACAGAAATGTTAAGCTGTTATTCAAGCTTGATGAAAAGTGATAAAAGTACATTTTCAAGAACTTGTAACAAAAACTTACCAAAAACAAACTGAATTATAATAGTGCACGCAAGTGTCGAGTACACTACGTGCACTAAAATAGTTCTAGGGCGAACGGGACGTAGACGAGTAGCGGGGAACAAGGCTCGACCGGCTAACCAACTGCGCGCCCGGCTCTATGTTACCTTGTTCGCGTCCCGCTTGATAACCAAAGAGACCTAAAAAATGACTTCTGCGCATGTAACGAATCTTGCCAAGTTACGTGCCGGCGCCGGCGGCAGTATGTGTGGAGTAAGGTTGGTACTGACATATCGGCGAGGGGCGGTGCGGCGCAGGGCGCGGGTGCGAGCGCCCGCGGGCGTCGCGCGGGTCCTCGCTCGGCACCGGCCGCCTGCGCCGCGCCTAGCGTCGAGCGCACCACGTGCCAGAACGCGCGCTGCGCCGCGCCCACACCGTCTATGCGCTCTATCCGCACCCATCCTAACATTAACAAAACATAGTCACTGGCCACAGCCGAAGAACTTTAACTACTTAAGACTTTATTAGGTGGTAGGTTTTTTTTTTGTACATATAAGCTAGTGCTTGACCGCAGTCCCACCTGATGGAAAGCGCTGACGCAATCGAGGATGGTAAAACACACTAGCTTATTAAAAGCCTATTCACTCTAGTCTTGAAGACACCAAGACATTATAATCGGGCGGGAAAACCGGCGCAGGCAAACTGTTTCAGTCCTCAGCTGTCCTTATTGAATGAAGAAATAAATGAAGAAGCAAACCAGTTAGTCCGGACTGAAGGCACTTTCACCAATAAGGGTGTATACGTGCTGTGCGTCGCGTTGGTGAAATTACCGGACACAAAAGATTAATATGTTAACAAATGTCTTAGGGGTCGGCAACAGGCTAGTAATTCTTCTGGTGTTGCTAGCGTCTAATGACTACGGAGACTGCTTCCCATCAGGCGGGCCTGCTTGCCACCTTGGTCGTATAATAAAGCGTTAGCGTTAAAAAAAATTAGTTAAAAACTTTTTACACGTGTCAGTAGAAACGTGCTACGACAAATGTTTTTGATAAATATTTGCCTAATGTCTATGACAAAGTTAATGAATTAACTAGTTTATTTACAAGTATACATTTTGTATTATACGTCCTGCTCATCTCGTCTTTAGGTTGAATAAATAAAACCGTGGAGTTAAATGCGGACAGAGCGAACCTATTAGGCCTATTTAAAGGGGTCATTCATAAATGGTACCACACTAACTCCCAATGCAACCAACAGACTTCAATGAAGCATCGCAAAAAAACCTCTTGTGAATCGAACACATCTATAACCATGACAACTCCATCACAATGAAATTGACATGGATAATCACTAGAATCGATAATATTGAGTTTAAAAAAAAGTACTTCATAGACTTGGCTATTAAACGGAACACATTTAAGCACTTGTTGAACTGAAAAGCAAGAGTTTCCAAAACACCAAAACCAAAAACAACAAAAGTTTCCTTCGATTATAGTCCAAAAGACACTGACAAGACATATATAGATGTATGAAGCATGAAATGTTAATAAAATGATATAAAACATACCTGCTAATTGTGATTGAGCGTCCGTTTGACAGTTCGAACAATAACATCGGACCTGTCCCCACGATACCGCTTGCCTTAACTCAGGGTATGGTAGCACGAGGAAATTCCAATACTTCAACACTAAGTGCAAATGTTCACAGCTCTCGCCGGACGCCTCCCACTCGGCCTCGAGACTTTGGCCCTCCGTGCCCTCCTGGTCCAAGCACAGTATACGGTTCAAATAATTTAAATTCTCCGCAGACAACGAATCCGACCAAATGTCGTCACGCCGCGTCGATTCATCAATGGAAGACGATTGCTCCTCCGTCAAATCCGGCAAGTTCCCAGTTTCTAACGTTAACGCGTCCATTATCTCGTTGTCCAGATTGTCCACGTCGTTGGCTTCGGGGTAGCGGTCATTGTGGCGAATGTTTGTGTCGCAGAACTGTTCGTTTATTGCGTTGTCATTCACGTCATCGCCCACGCGGGAGCCAACGCTGAACGTATGTCGGAGGGAGTCCTTGGTGTCGCCAAATTCATCAGCCACCTGACAGAAGCTGTGAGTCGAGTGACTTTTCTGTATGGTACGGTTCACCATTTCGTTGTTATTGGTGGGTAATATTAAGCTGTGATGTAACGACGTCCGATTATGGTATGTTTTCCTGCATTTGATCTGTCTGGTATCGCTCTGTGAAGGATTCGCCTGTGGTGCAGCGTCGGGCATCGTGCTAGAGCCTGCTTCGACCACAATCGGTTCTAATTCATCTTCGATCAGATTGTCTTGACTGTATGCCTTGACTTTCCTCTTTTGGCGCGGTACGGTTTGATTCGGTGTTTCGTTAATACTTTCATGCTCCAACAGTTCCAATTCTGCGAGTGATTCCTCTCTTAAGTTTTCCGTTATTATTGGCAAGTCCAATGATGCCCCACTAGCAACTACATAGGGGTGTAGTAGAACAGACACCTAAAACAATCATTGCTATTTCAATATAGTTGAATATAATGCGCAAGCATTTAATCGAGAAGTAATAGGATACTTGACTATCAAATATTATTCATCAATTAAAACTATTTGCCAGAGAACTAGAATGAATTTCGATATAAGAAAAATAATTTAAATCTTTATTTAATTTTAGGGACGCAATACCGAAATAAATTTGCATTTATTAATTTGTCAATTTCACTAAATTGTTTTTATATAATGTTCACTTCAGTACATCATAGTTGAAAGTACCTGATACACTTTCCCATAGAGGTCGATGGTCGGGAAGACGTGGCTGAACCGGCGCGGTACGTTCGCGATGGAGCCCAGCACCGCGCCATCGATCTCAAGCATCAGGTCGCTATTGAACTTGAAGTGCAAGCCTAACACCGACTGCTCCGTGAGATCGTCCAGAGTCGTGCCCAACTGGGAATTCATCTGTACACAGAACATTATTCATATACAATAAGTACTAGAGAAATAAGCATGCAGAGCATGCATTCTCTGTGTCCGGCTCTGGGAAAACTTTAGCGAAGTCCGAACGGAGAGCCCAGATATTGCGTCGATGAAGGCTACTGGACAGGTTTTAGTGGGTAAATGTCCTACAAAACCCGCAGGGGTGGAGCTGCGGAGACAGAGTACGACTAAGTATTCTCTCCCGACAGCAAAACAAAGATTTCTTTGTAAAGAGAGCTGTATCTGGTGAAATAACTCTACTAATGAGAATTGATATCATTTACACGATCCAAGTTTTATGCAGGTTGCCGATCAATCGGTGGATGAATTGACGTTCTACAAATAGCACGCACAGGAAATTATCGAGTATGTTTATATGCTACCCGTTGTTACAAACTTGTGGAGTAAATTCCTACCTGCTGTGTTGACGAACTGTTACCCGTCAGTAGATGTGGCTATGAGGGGCTGTCTGAAACCACTGTAGTAGTACACTATTTTTACTGTTTCCTGACAGTATCAAAGTAATACAACAAAGTATTGCCTAACATTAAACAATCCTTAGTTCTTTTATAATTCTTAAAACCGATAGCAGACAACATGTTTTCTTGATGCTGCATCTGCAGCTACACTCCTTTGCAAAAAAAACGGGCACCTTACAGTCATTGGCTTTTCTATGGATAATATTAATATTTTTAGTATTTTATTAGCTTAGATGAATAGAAATTTCTTATTATCAACATTTTTATGGGTATAGTGAAATTAAGAATAAGAATTTTTTTATGGAATTTTAATAAAAAAAAGACATTAAATAATAAAAAATAATAATGTGTGTGACCTCCTCTTGCAGAAATTACGGCATGTAATCTTCTTGGCATGCTTTCCACTAGACTTTTGATGGTGTCCTGTGAAATGTGTTCCCACTCAGCCGAGATCACACGTTTCAGCTCCCTGATGTTTTGTGGAGGTGGTTGGACAGATCGTACTCGCCATTTTAGGAGGTCCCAGACGTGCTCAATTTAAGGTCGGGACTCCGCGCTGGCCAATCCAAACGACGAATACCGACCTCTTGCATACAGCGCCAGAACGGTGTGCCCTAGCATTATCGTCCATGTAAATGGCATCTTCACCAATTACAGCCAGTGCGCGTTGTGCATGTTGACAAATGATTTCTGTTATGTACCTTTGCGCATTTAGTGAGCCATTTTCAATGAATATTATCTCGATACGATAGCTAGAACTTACGCCCGCCCAAAACATAACGGACCCCCTACCATAAGGTGTGATTTCTTCAAAACACACGTCGGCATAGCGTTCTCCTGGTCTTCGTAACACTTGCCGACGTCGGTCCTCACCATGCAGACAAATTCGAGCCTCATCCGAGAAGAGTACGTTACTCCAGTTACGTAGTGTCCAAGATAGGCAATTTCTAGCGAACCCCAATCGAGCAATGCGGTGCTCACGGAGTAACTTAGGGGCCCGCGCTGGTCGTCGACCGCGTATATCAGCTGCTAAAAGCCTCCTCCTCACAGTCCATAGGCTAACTTGCGTTCCTCGCACCTCTTCAAGGTTTCTTTTGAGGTCTATGTAACTGCATTTGCGGTTCCGCAGCGCCTGAGTCACTAAAAAGCGGTCGTCTCGTGGTTGTGTGCAACGTTTTCTCCCAGAACCTTGCCTTCTCTGAACGGAACCTGTCTCTTGGTATCGAGTCCAGATTCTTTGGACGGTTGAACGACTCACGTTTAACCGCTGTGAGACGTAACACAGGCTACACCCCTCTTCCAGCAGCGCTATAATTTTACTAGCTCTTATTGTTTTTTCTGCCATTGCAATAGACACAAAGATATTTGTTTTAAGTCACAAAAAGGCAGGATTATGCGCCAAACATAAATTATTCTACTAAATAAAAACAAGAAGTTAATTTTAGTTACCTTATAACCTTTTACCCTAAAACCCGCGAAAAGTAAGTAAAAAGTCACAAACTGAAAAGGGATTATTATTTTTAAAAACAAAGGTTTCGAATTTGGAATGACCTTTTTTTATACGCAGACTGTTTATTAAGTACCAGTAAAAGTTTGGCTATTAAAACCTCCTTAGAACTAAATTATTACCAATAATGTAGAAAAATCAAAACCGCCCGTTATCTTTGCAAAGGAGTGTATTTCAAAAAGCACGAAAACTGTGGCTGTGCCACCGTATTCAATACCATAAGTGCACTTATAATAAATAATGTCCTCCTGGCCGAAACGACCACAGCGGCCAATCTTTCACAAGATCAGCCATGTACGCAGGAGATATTATAGTGCACAAGCGCTTGCGTAGACACAAGTGCACTCTCTCTTCCTTTATATAATACCTCTCATAATCCGATGGGACGGAAGACCGACACAACCGGGGAGAGGTTAGGCGCAGGACCGACTTTTTACATGCCCATCCGACGCATGGATCATCTTACTTTACAGACAATCAGGTGATCGGCCTGCATTGTCCTAGCCAGTAAGGAACAACAACTCAAATTTGTTGCCCCCCGCAGCATTCGAACCAGCGACCTCCGGTTTACAAAGCAAGCGGTTTCCCACTGCGCCACGGAGGCTACAAGTGCACTTACATATGTACCGTTGTCGCAAATCATATCGCTAGCGACTACCCACAACGGTGGTGTTATGTGCATCGCAGAGCGAGGTGGTGCCGTATTAGGCAGTACACCCACAGCGCCGATGGTCACCGAGCCCGACCACTCGGATGAGATCTTATCAACACGAAACTGTAAATGAAACAATATTCCTCATCGTATTTATGAAGGATGTTACAAAAACAAACAGTTAAATATCGCAAAAGCTGAATGGCTATATTAACGCCACGCTATGATAACTGCCGCGACGCTTATCATTTCCTTCGCAATTAGCCTGTTGTCAAATTTTCTACATTTCAAGAATAACGTTTAAAGGGACCGGTAATAGAAGACCTGTTAAACTTATTTTACTATTCATCTAACACCGCAGGTAGCATTAAAACCAAAACTAAGTTTGTTTGTCGAGGTTTTTTAGGATTACTAAAAAAGTATCCTATTTAGAATCATTTTATTTTCCCTGTAAAATATAGATAGCCATGCATTGCCTATAATTATTTCAGATTTTTCCCTCCACAAACTTCAGAGATAAGATAACGGTATTTATTATTAACGGTATTTTTTTACAATTTTGCGCATATGTAAAAAACTACGTCACATAAGCCAAAATTTAAATCTGTTTTAAAATGTGCAAATGAAGCCCTTTTATGTGATACCGGACTCAATCTAGTAGTCTCACTTTGAAATGATGACGTCCCATTTTGACCCCCAATAAAGAAAATTAAAGAAATAATAATATTTCTTTCATTTCCGCTGAGGCTGGGTAAGTAAGATCTAAAACTATTCCAGTTTTCAAATCGATGGCGTCAGTTGTTCCTGAAATATACTATAGGTGTGACAGACAGACAGACGAAGTCTCACCATAAGGGTTCCTTTTATATCTTTTAGGTATGGAACCCTAAAAACACGATAAACAAAATTACCATCGCATCATATCGCTGATAACAAAATCGAAAATATATCTTTCGCAATTGAGAGCTTTGAAATCATCGATATACTATACCAACTAGATTAGCTGTCACGACCCAAAAAGTGGTCACGAAAATAGAGCTACGGAGACGGTTGGCGCTCTATTTCAAATTAGTACGAGCCGACAACAGGATGTATCGAAATTCTTTATTGCGCGTTTATAAACTGTCCAAATAATATAATACTTATCGTAATACTAAAATTGCAGATGGAGATTTTTTTTTCGTTTCGTGTTCTTATTACTACTAGTTTAAATAATAAATATAAGTAAGATATCATTATAATACGAAATAAAAATGATTTATTTGATATTTTCTCCGCTAGAGACTGACAAAATTAATGTTGCCGATAGGCGTGTCGCCACTGTCTATACGAAACTGTTAAACTACACGTCATTACCATAATAAAAAAGTTAGTTCTCATTTTTGCCACCAGCACGGATAAGTTTGTAAGTCAGTACGCACACAATGGAAACACACCTGTTTTGAACCTTATTTTATAGTGGTTAAGATTTTCTTTTAAATGAGTACATTTTTGTTTAAGTCAAAACAACTACTTTTTTCGTATAGCTTTGGCGGTTTTATTGATTTTTCTTTGTCTCCGATGTAAAGGTTTTATGTGCCAACATTACTGCATACAGAATTAGACTTTATTACTACATGTGAAGGCTTCTATTAGTCCGACGTTCCGAATTATTTAAAACTATTTTCTACAATTTCTAGCTACGTGTATAGTTGTGTAAGTATATGTAACCGCGACCACATTTTCGATGTCATTTTGTTCGTGACAGCTAATCTAGTTGGTATAGTATATCGATGTTTGAAATATTCAACTAGTATTCTTACACCACTAAAGCATTTTAAAAGCCTCGAAGTATACAAACAGTGATTATAAAATAAAATACATGGTGCATTTATAGTACAGTCGCAAGTATGTTATAAAATTTCGCAGCATTTTAAACGTACAACAATCAGCATACGAGTAATAATAATAGTCGCTTAAGGCACATTATATTGTGGCATACAGCAAACATACAAATAAATAATAAATATTTTAAACATAGTATTTTATGTTAATTTGCCACATCACCTACCCTAAACTTATGTCCCCGCCTCAATGGTTGGCTAACTACAGCGATAGCATCATTATATCCAGACGTGCGCATAGCGACTGTGTCTGGAACAAAACAAGAGTCGTTAAAAATCATAACCAGCTAATATGTAAATAGATTTCAATTAATTTTAAAATTAGTTAACCATGATTAAGGGCTCCCACACATAACTGCGAATTCGCATCGCATCGCAAATATCTGCGAGAAACAACTGAATTTTCGATACAAAAAGTCATTTGTTTCTCGCAGATATTTGCGAATTCGTGCATGAAATTCGTGCGTGAATTGCGTCCTAGTGTTTCTGCCACGGAAAATAACTGTTATTCGTTTACTTTAACGCACGTAAAATTTACTTTTTAAATAATTGACAGAGATGACTAAGGAGTCATCTCTGCCAATTATTTAAAAAGTAAATTTTAATGGGCCCGGGAATCATGGGAAAACGATTACGAAGATCTTCTTTGAAACGAATAACAGTTATTTTCCGTGGCAGAAACACGAGGACGCGGCGACCACCGAAAATAACTTGTACATTACAAACGACTTTCATTCAGTTTGACATATCTTTACATCATCATCGGCAGCCGAAAGACGTCCACTACTGAGCAAAGGCCTCCCCCTTAGAAGGGAGGGGTTGTCATAATCCCCACGCTTGGCAGCAGGGGACAACAGTATAGCTGGTAGGGAATCCAATAGAAGACGTTGCCGCCCCTCTTCTTGTTTTCCCTTAGTCACCTCTTACGGACACCCGGAGATGGGAGGGTGCTATTCTTAACCCGACACCCTACGGGTAATATCTTTAGTACATAGTATAAAATAAAATCGCTCTCTTCAAACTCCTCCTAAACCAGACAACGGATTTTTAAGCGGCTAGGCGTGGAAAACGACGGCGGTATTATTATGTAAAGAAAATGCTGTCGTAGTAGCTGTCGAGAAAATCGTATGTGATCTCACCTGAGCTGCAAAGCTTGATATTCTTTCCACAAACGTAGTGAAATGTGTAAGGGAGTGGACGTCGCCGACGCACCGGCTCTGGGGTCGCGGATGCCGACTGCACGGGTATCGGGTCACTCTCGGTGAACACTTCACCATCCTCACATGTCACAAACGACTCCTCACTGATAAAAAATCCCGATAAAGTGGTCAAGTGCGAGTCGGACCCACGCACCTAGGGCTCCGTACCGTCATTGAAGCATAAATGTTTGTATTCAGCTAACACCTCGGGTGGCAAAAAAGGCCAAACCGCATAAGTACTTTGTTTGTCAATGTTTTTGGGTGATTTCTCACTGTACTACTAAGAAACCTCGGTTTATTTTTCCTATAATATTATAATAAAATAAATAAATAACATAAACGACATTTTTTTTTTATTTGGTTCGCGGCCGCTATCTTAGGCCTCTGGCAGGATCTTATGCGTAAATACAAATGGACCGGTTCTCGAAAAAAGCGGCGCGGCAGCGGCGCGCCCGGTATCCGCCGGCGATGCCGCCGCCGCCGCCGCCCCGCTGCCCGCAAAATTCGAGGCTGAGGCCTTAGTGGTAGCGACCGCGAACATTCCAATTCCAATTTTCCTTTTTATCAATTTACTTGATACCCATTGATTAATCGAAGCGATGCGACGACATTTGATCGGATTCGTTGTCTGCAGAGAATTAATAAAAATCGCCGAGAGTATGCAAGAATTCGTATCTACACACGAACTGCGTACACACTATACTTCGGCGATGACCAAGAAAAAATCCTGACTGCGCTAGACCCGACACGCGAAGATTTTGTTTTTCGTGCCTAGATGCATCGATAAATTATCTAAACTAGATTTGGTGTCACGATTCAAAAAGTGGTAGCGAGAAATAGCGCCCTTGTGTCGCTATTTCTTTACAAGCCACATCCTGACAAATTTATTTTTGCCAATGAAATTTATATTATTTTGTATCGCTACTCTCTATATGAAATTGTCAAACTACAAGTCATTATCATTATAAAATCGTTAGTTCACGTTTCCGCCACCGGCACAGATAAGTTTGCAACCTCCGCGACCACATTTTAGATGTCACTTTGTTCGTGAATGTTTGTCTAGTTTATATATAATGTGAACGCCATACTATATAGTATAGCATTAGGTCCTTCTTTGCTATATTATATAGCTCAATAGTATAGCGTAGTCTGAAACCCGCTTTATGCGTTGACCAATGACCAAGGTAAGTAAAAAAATACCAAACTCACCGTAATTCCTTAGACGGCATAAACTTATCAATCAATTCGGACTTTTCACTTATGTCCTGGACTATCAGTTCCTCTATGATTTGTGGACGTCCAGCTGCCTGGGGCTCGATAACCACTGCCGCATTATCGACAGGTACCACAGGTTCCGTGGGGTTCTCCAATTCCTCAGCCAATTGCGCGTTGTCCAACACCGTGGTTGATGGTATCAGTAACTTCAGACTCTCATCGTTTGGGACTAAACCGATAAAGACAATGCCATTAAGAAATATAACCATGCCGACTTCGAAAGGGTCTTGAAATTAAGTTAAGTAAGCCTATATAATACTTGTACAAGTGGGAACTTAAATTAGTAATAGATCGCGATATTTTTTATATTTTTTAAAAACAAATACGTGACGTACGTGATATTCAGCGACTTAGATGACGACTAAAAACCATCACATAGCTAGGGGATTCATTACCTAGGGAAACTTTTGATCGGATAATTGCTACCGTGAATAATAGCATCATCTTAATTTCAAATCTGATAATAAATATCCGTTACTTTTAACGAGATCAAATACTGCTATTGCAACTGCGTTTATTAAGTTCTAATAAATCCGACGCCCTATGGCTTGATAGCAAGTGATTATCAAGTTAGCACTACCCGAGTCTCGTTACCAAGTTCTACGAAGCAAATAAATCACTGAATCGCACCATTGGATTTAACTCGCTATAAGTGCTGATGCGTTCGTAATTGGAATTAGTTGTCGCTTGGAAACTTCCTACAAATAAACATTTTATTGCGTGAACCCTTTTGAAACAATACAAAAAACGATTTCTATTTGTCGACAATATTTTATACGATACGATACTCTTTCACCTAACTATATTTAATAACATTAATACTGTAATTGAAAGATCCGAAAAACGTTTCTCGCGCCTTTGAATTAACTACTAAAAATATTTTAAATTTGTAGGGATTTTTGTCATGTCGATGTCGAATTCTTAACATGTCGAGTCCGTTGTATCTCGAAATGCTTCGACTGGCCAAGATTGTTTGAGACGTCATCTCGATTTCGAATCTTAATAAACGTTACGTCTAAACATAAGCATAACTTAAACAGACTTAAAAATCAATTACAAAATTAAATAAAAAATTACTGCCACACTTACAAACGTCAATTAGAGTAGATAATAATTAATCCAATTCTTGAATCAGGTTATTTCGACACTCGCCATTAATACTTTATATTCTGAGAGTGAATAGAGATATCAATTATCTCATACTGATTAATGGAAAATAAGAAAGCGGCTCAGTCGAAATTATAATTTCATAAGAGACTGCCTACTAATTATTTTTATTCACTAAAAGTAATTTATTTGTACCTATGAGTGAGTCTCTCACAGCACAGGGTGACCTAATGTGGGAGCGCAGAAAATTAGTACCCATTATTTTTTTTCTGAATAAAGATACTTTAATATTATTTTTTTCATTAGGTTAAAAAATCTTAATTTTTATTAACGATAACTGACTTTTGGGAGTGCGGCATTGAGACATACAAAGATGTAATTATTATAAAACATTTGTTGGACTCACGGGTCGGTTGGTTTAAAGTGGTTACCACGTTTCCCCGAGTGACTGCTTGGATTTTAGTAACTTGGCCATATAACTCCATGACCACATACACTTTCTGTAAATAAAATTCGGCTGTAGAATATTATACTTGCCATATATTATATTGAAAAAAAATATATTTTAAAAAAAATTGAACCGACTTCAATATCACTGAAAAGTATAAAATAATTTAAATATTATTGAAGTTGGTGTTAGCGTACCTGCTGTGTATATTTGGCACCAACTTTAATAATATTTAAATTATTTTATACTTTTCAGTGATATTGAAGACGGTTCAATTTTTTTTTTAAAAGATTTTATTTTAAACTTTTTAGTGATATTTTCATATATAAAGATTGAACCATCGAAAACCGTAAAATTATCTAGGTAGGTTATGATCACATTATCGTCTACATAGTTTTACATAATTCATGTTTCTTCAGAAAAATACATCATTCATGTTTCTTCAGAAAAAAATATCCGCTCGTAATGAAATTTGCATTGAAACATCATAGTAGTTTACTCTCTCGAATAAAAAAAGAATCATCGAAATCGGTTCATAATTGTCAGAGCAATGTAATGGAGAACATCAGTTTTATGGTTTTTACCAGATAAATTCCTCCACATCGTTCATGGTCCTCCAGGAAGTTCTTATCCGGTTGTAATAAAATTCATACAGATTCAATACAGTGGTTTCTTCTTTCGAATAAAAAAAGAATCATTGAAATTGGTAAATATTTGCCAGAGTTGTGACTATTTTTGTCCGACCGAGCGAGTCCGAGCGACTAAAACGTCATCTATATAGGCTTTCTTGCAGCTCTCAGTGCGCAGTCACCATTCTTGTTTTTTCAGGAACTACTTATTACTAAGCAATATTTTTTTATGGGACCCAATTAACGGATTAAAGAATGGATGGAAGAAAGATTTTTTCAAATCGGTTCATAATTGCCAGAGTTATGCGCGAACATACATAGAAAAAATATATATATATATATATACAGACGAATTGAGAACCTCCTTTTTTGAAGTCGGTTAAAAAGCTTTTAAAAACAAATATACTGCATTAGAAAAATGCAGACTTACGATTATTTTGCTAACCCAACCAACCTTACGATTGTTTTTCAAATTTGGTACCCTGTTAAAAGTGTTTTCTAAATAGGTAAGTACGTGGGGCGCACTAAAAGTTTCCGGAAAGAATAAGAAAAAAATACTAATATAGGTCAAAAATTAATTTATTGTTTCACAAAATATTCTCCCTTTGCGTAAATGCACTTTTTCATGCGATTAAACCAATTTTGATAACTTTTGTGCCACTCCTCCGTGGTGACCTCAGAAACGTGTTTTTCATACTCTTCGACAGCCTCTGCCGTGTGGGAACTAGCATTGTCGTGGTGCAAGATAATACGGCGTTTCCGGTTATTTTTACGGAGTTCGTCAATAATTTCCGGCAAACAAATGGTCCTGTACCAGTCACTATTCACGGTACGGCGATTCTCTAAAGCAACAGTAGCCACGAGCCCAGTTTTATTTAAAAAAGAAGCAATCATCCGCTTAGATGCACTTTTCACGCGCGCCGCTCTGGTTGGCTTCGGCTTATCTTTAAAGACCCGTACGCTCGATTGCTGCTTTGTTTTGGAATCGTAGCAATAAATCCATGTTTCGTCATCTGTTACTATGTCCCACACCAAATTTGACGCACCTTCGTTGAATCTGGTAAGCATGGAACTGCACCAGGTGACGCAGTCCGTTTTTTGAGCCTCGGCTAAATTGTGTGGGATCCACCGTGAGCACAGATTTCTCACACCCGTGTTTCACACACAAATGTTTGTGCAGGATGAATTGTATTTGACTCATGCCTATGTCCAAGGATGCGCGAATCTCATGGTAGGTCACATGCCTGTCTGTTTCAAACATAGGGCGCACAGCATCGATGTTTTTGTTGTTCACAGCGGTGGACAGGCGACCATCGGGAAATTCGTCACTGAGATTGACACGACCGCGCTTGATTTCTGCAAACCAGCTATAAATAGTCGTCTTGCATGGTGCTTCATCACCAAAAGCAAATTGAAGCCGAGCGATGCTCTGTTGAGCTGTCAAATTACACTTAAAATCGTAGAAAATCATACCACGAAAATTTTGCCGAATTAAATCCATGTTAATGTAGACACGTAATTTTTAAAATGGCGCCACAATGTAAAATCAATTGACAATCAGATGAAACAAACTGCATTCTACAGCCAAAGAGTTACATTTTAAAATGTTGTAATTAATTTTTAAATATTGTTTATGTAAGTGGCCAGTTCCGGAAACTTAGTGTGATCTATGTATTTGGTATCACATGAAAAACATATTATTTTATTAAAAATTTACACTATTTTCATAAATTTAAAAAAGGTTATTTTTAAATTATTTAAGTCGTTTTAATCAGCAGGATAATTACAGATTTTCCATTTGAGCTTACAGTTTTAGTATAACGTTTATAAAAATAGTAGGACTGCCGAATAATTAGACATAATAAATGTATGGACGAAATTAATTCAAAATTTTGGATATATCCTGATTCTTCTTTGAGTTATTGATCTCATTCCACCAGTGGCGTGCAGTCCATATAGGCTAAAAGTGTTTGCCTACCCTGTGCTTTCCGGAACAATACATGATAGCAAAAATAATTTAAGTGCACAATAACATTTTGTTTTGAATTATTTCATTATTTATAAACAAAATCGCGCGAAATGTTTGAAATCAAGCAGCTGAGCGCGCCGCGGCAATGAGCAAAAGTGCATTGAACTATTCCAAACTACGCGGAGATTTAAACTTCGCGCGTTCGAGCCGCGAGGCCCGCTAATCAAGCTTAAAGGTTTTAAAAGGCAAAATCTTCATTTGCACACATTCAAACTTTTACTTCTTGAAAAGTTACACACACCTGTAGGCAAGCCGACCATTCAAACAGAATAAATGTCACACACACATGCAAACATATAGTCACTGTCTTCGGCGACAATCGATCCCTCAGAGGTCGATCCAATATACTCTTTTAAATGAGTCAACCAATAAGAGCCCAATGCGTCGAACGAACGCAATACGTTTGAGCGAATGGGAATGAATGAATAATACTACAAATTATAAAATACCTACTTTGTTCAAACTTCAATATTTTAATATTAAAAAATCACGCGTTTTCGACACTTTCTTACGAAATTAAAAGGCAAATAATTGAAAGTGGCCGTTGTATACCGAATTTCAAAGGTCAAAGATAAAGTCACGCGAAGATTTAATGATAAATAATCTATAAGAAACATATAGATAGATAATAGATTTACAATCGGATAGCCAGCTGTAAACACAGAAACTAAATATCATTTATTTTTTTGATATTTTGAGGTGGCATATTTACAATGATCTTAGTGTGTGTGTACAAGACAAGTAACTCGCAGTCATATTGGTAAGTTTTTATACTCGACTACAAGAATAGGTGGATTTGTTTTTATTGACTGTATATCAATGTATGTCTGGTTCTCTAACACGCTCTGCGGCCTAAATGGCTGGATGGATTTTAACGTAGGTACTTCCTACGTGTCGTCTTAGTAGTGGAAGTGAAATAGAATATATATCTATTCGAAATAAAAACATTTGTATTAGGTACTCGTCAAATGTTTTGTGTTCACATCATCCATTAATGTCAATTTAGTTTGAAGTCGGTTTTTGCCTACCCTGTCATATAACCCAGTACACGCCACTGCATTCCACTCATTAGGGCACCTAATTTCTATGTATGTTTCAGTTTTCATAAGTCACTATAATTTACTAAAATATTGCCTGTTGACACTTAACGTCCACCCTGTAAACGTTTTACCTCTAAGGGTGATTTAAGGGTGAAGTAGGTACTTACATCTGGGACGTTCTCAAAAGCGAGATCCAACGGTTCTGAGTTATAATATACAATCACGCGCCCTTCTGAAGCTTTCTTGAAACCAATCCGGTCACCAGGACGAAGCCAATCAAAGGACGGCACAAACGATAATATTTCGTAGTCTCGTGTCCCCGAGACTGAGTATTTCATATACCTTCCTGAAAACCATTTAAAAATGTCGATTTTTTAAATTTCACTGCAGAATTAAAAACTCATCGACATATTTATCCTACCCGCAGAATATGAACCACTTAAAGTTATATTATATTAGTTATGTACACACATCAAAAGTGTCTAGGGATCAACATATATTTTTGCAATAACTTTTCTCCTGATTGATATTAATTAAAATTTTCTTTAAGGATTCATCAAATAAAGTGTTTTCGTTTGTCACAGTAACGATAAACCAAGTCACCTTTGCATTAATAAAGAAATTTGCCATTTTCCTAATAAAGGGATTTTTGACATTTGAACCACTAACACAAAAGTTCGAAAAAAAGACTGAAATAACAGTTTTCTTTAAAATTTTATTGGGTAACTTAAACAATTAATAATCCGTGTTTCTACCGCGAACACTAACAACACAAGAACATCGGTTTGGCATACTCAAAATGAGTTCATCCAAATCACGCTGTGGAATGGCCGCCCATGTTCGTTGCAACAACAAAAAAAGGTCTTCTTGCGACTGGATACCCTCCATATTCGGCAGAGCTCTTCTCTGTAGCATATCCCATGCATGCTCAATCGGGTTCAAGTCTGGCGACTGAGCAGGCCAGGGCAGGACATTGATGTTAGCTGCGGCGAGAGTCTGTCTTACAACTCTTGCGATGTGCGGTCGTGCATTATCATGCATTAACTGAAATAAGGGACCGATTTGCACTTGTAGAGGAACGATGACGTCTGATACAATCGTCTCAGCATAAATTTGAGCGTTGAGGTTGCCTCTGATCCAAATCAACTCAGTTCTTCCGCCGATCCAAATACCCGCCCATACCATGATGGTTCCACCACTATAAGGATGGACTTCCTGGCAGGATTTTAATCGCTGTTGGCGTCCAGGGGTTCTCCAGTGTCGTATACGTCTTGTATCCGGTCTCATACCAAAACGAGACTCATCAGAAAAGCACACGAAACGCCATTGTTCTTCTGCCCAATTTCTGTGTTCAAGAGCCCATTGATATCGAATCCTACGATTGTGCATTGCTATAGGTGGTACCCGTAGCGGTCTTCGGGAATGAAGGTTCACTTCATGCAAGCGGTTTCTGACTGTTTGGTCGCTAATTAAGTTCCCTGAAGAGTGATGAAGCCTCACGGCTAACATCATGGCAGTTATTGTTGGAGCTCTTCGAGTTAAGATTTGAATATATCGGTCTTGTCTCCGTGTGGTGCAGCGATACCGTCCTCCATGGCGCTCAGCCACGGTACCAGTGCTTCGGTAACGTGTCCAAAGTCGACTGATAACACTCTGACTTGTATTCAGAGCTAAAGCCACAGTACGTTGCCGGGAACCAGCTTCTATCATTCCCACGGCTCTGAGCATTTCTTCCCTGCTTAAATGACGTCGCCGCTCCATAATAACGTTGGTTTTAATCAGTAGTAGGGAAACAGTAGCACTAATAATGTCTTCAATGCGTTGTATGTTTTTATAGGGAAAATATTGACAGCTGATTTTCATCTTTTACTCGAATTTGATTCACAGTTCCTGATTCAAATTATGAAATGCACCAAAAAGGATCCATATAAATTTATAAAATCATAAATTTATTACAAAGCCACATCTCAATCTCAAGAAATCCGCTTAAAAATGCTTGATCCCTAGACACTTTTGATGTGTGTATATTGAGATTAGTAGGTGGTTGATAGCTGCTGGGCAAAATACATTGTTAAGAAACAATACCCCATGGAGACTCTTTTTGTTTCGTTCGTATTTGGCTTTTCAACCCTTTGTTGGGATAATACACGTTAAGGCTATTAGAAAAGGGATGGCCCTTATTGATGAATGACTAAGTGGATTCTAGGATATACAAAAAATACACATACCGTCAATATATGCCGTAAAGTGCGGAAGACACGAAATGGAAGGTGGCAGGCTTCTGTTGACGTGCGCGTTCAGGATATTGATGTCAGTCACTCCCATACGGAAACTGCCCGCGTATCCGTGTTTGCATTCCACTATTTTAATCTGTTACAAATCCATGCAGAGTTTGTACCCATTAATAATAATCACGGTCAATGACTAAACTAAAGGATTTTTATACTAGGTGTTTCCGTAACAATGTATGACAAAATTATTAAATAAATAAACAGTCAAGCGAGTCGGAGTCGCGCACGGGGCTTTCGGTATCTTAGGTGGACATGTAAAATTAGTTTGTTATTTATCTAACACCTCAGGTAGCAAAAGTACCAAACCGCAGCACTATGTTTGTTAAAAATTTGTAATGGTTTCTAAAAACATATGGTACATAGAAAGTTTTTTTATTTTTACTGTAACAAACATTTATTACCTGTAATTATTTCAGATTTTAAGCAGAGACGGCTCAGTGGGCTTGAACCCCGGCTTGCACCTCTGATTTTTTAAATTAATCATGTACGAATCGTCTTTGTACTTACAATACAGTTTACACCAAGTAAAAGGGAATAGAAACAAATAAGTTGTACAATAATATGTTTCAGATCACACCAGCACAAATTATGTTTTTGGTATATACAAAGCCTTTGTCTTTCAAATTAATCTCGCGTAAACGCTGCGACGAGCGTGACGCCTACTACGATCAAACTAAAGTCGGTAAAACAAACGAAGAAAGAGCCATAGCTTAACGATGCAGTAGTGACATCTGGGTATTACAGAGTAATGAGCGATTTAGTAAACCTAATTATGTAGAATGTTAAAATATTATTATTATGTATTTTATAATCCAACAGTTTTCATACCTAAAATATATTTGTAGACGAATTTATAAAATCAATCAATGTTATAAGACTTTAGTTAGAGAATTCTTCATTACTTAAACACTCCTTTTTTGGTTTCCCTAAATAATATTATATTCTAATTTATAGTGAAACGGTTATTATAATAATTCTCAAAATCGGTAAGTAATGTATATTGCGTAGAGTTGTAACTTAATATTGGTGGAAGATAATATAATAATTAAAAATCTATCCGCGACCGCGGCGGGAGTTCTAGTGGGTAAGAATCCCACATATTGAAGGTTCCGTTCTTCTCTTGACGTTTGCCGTTGAGCTAAATATATCAGGTGTGTGGTAAATAACTTAGTAATTGTACCTCAAATATTTCTCCAAATGCCAAATGCGCGGAACTAAACACGAGCGTCGTCATAGGGTCTGGTGTGAGGCGACGCGCGATTGTGTAGTCATGCATCAGGCATATATTATCACCGCAGTACTCCGAAAAACTCCTACAATTTATAAAAAAAATAACGATTTCTATACAGTACGAAAATCGTTATGTTACATGTAGGTACACCTTTTGCAGTGACAATACTGACAAAGGATCTGTATTGCGTATGAAAACTTTATTTTTATTACTCTTTTTTTTCCGAGTTTTGTAGGAAGACTTGCTGGATAGAAAAAGTGGCAGTCCAGGTATAAGGTATAATTATTATTTTCTATATAGCAGGTCACAATTTTTCTGTCAAAAAATATTGTAATTATTTCTTTCTGTTCTATTTACATTATCACACATCGAACTAACCTTGGATTTAAGTAGTATTACAGGATCTTATTATCTTATCTTACCAGTACGGTGGTGGTGGTGACGATAAAGCCCTCGAATTGCTCAACAAAGAATTGTCTGAGTTTGAACACCCATTGTAATTAAAAGCCCTTTCTTCGTTCTGGAGTATCGTTACCTATAAGCAAGCAAATTAATTTTACTATTGTATAGGAAACAATGACACGCAATCTTAATGCTATAGAGGAGCCTAAGGAATCATTTTCCAAACGGTTCGGTAGTCGCATACAATAATTGAAATCAATGAACGCGACTTCACGGAACGCATATAGCATAAAAACACTGTCACAAGTCATGACCAAACCCCCCCCCCCCCCCCCCCAAATCTCAAACACATTTACGTCAAATTGACAAACTTAACTTCTTGCTTTAAAACATCTGAACAATTTTATCCAAAATAGGTTACTGACTTGAAACACTTAGACGCAAGGTGGGAATCGAACCCACGACCTATTGGCTAGCGGCCAGGGCACTAGACCAACGGGCCCGTGAACTATGAAAAAAATCGTTGGCTGTGACCGCACCTGGCTGTACTGAGGCTACATACTTGCCACACCGCCTCCGGTGCTTAGCGGAGTGGCAACGTCGCGTACCATGCACTAAACGTACGTTTATTTACGCGTGAATTTATTCTCAGTGCGGTCATATCGCTACGCTGTTGGACGGTGATGAAATGGTTCATACAAAGAATATTTTCTTGTGTATTTTTTTATAGTGCCTTCATGGTGTCCGGGGTACTGAGACAGAAGCCTTGAGCACTAACTAGACTTACCTGAGTACACTGTCCGTACAGGTCAACGACCGCATAGATGTTCAGGTGAGGCACGTACCAGGCTTTGCCCATATCCATACCGTCCAAGTAATAATGTAGACTGCGGTCTGCATGCCACATCATACCTGACAACATACCCGACAAAAAAAGAGGTTGAAAAAATGCGTGAGAAAAAAATCTCTACGCGACCGAAGGGTTAAAACAATGCTACGTAACGCGTATTTCAAAAAAACATACCCCTCCTTCTGGGGCAGTAGGGCAAAAAAAATATCTTGAGTCTTACCAACTCTGCTGCCAACGGTGAGCGTGTCTAGATCTAATGGATATCCGCTGCGTACACACTCTCCGTCCTTCATCATGGCGGCACCGCTTAGTATGTACGTGTCCCAATTTAGATCCGTAGCAGTACCGGCGATGGCACCAACCCCACCGCTAGCCTCCAAGTCATCCGGCCGAATCGCGGTAACACCTGAGTATATCATTAATAGTAGTTTATGCACCAAGGGGATAAATCAGTCTTATGTCACGGGCATATACATATACAAATAGTATCAAAAATAAAATTACAACATGCCAACATTCTATGGAAAGAAGTATATTAAAACTAAGGAAAATACAAAAAATCAGAAACGAAGAGATAAGGAAAAGAACCAAACTCACAGTTGCGCTTCAACACGCACTACGTCTAAAGTGGAAATGGGCAGGACACATTGCAAGATACAAAAACAGGAGGTGGGCCTTAGAGGCAACGAAATGGGCGGGACCAGAAGGGAAGAGAACTAAAGGTAGACCGCGAAAACGATGGGCAGATGACATCATTGCAATTGCAGGAAAGAACTGGATACTGAACGCCCAGGATAAAGAAAAATGGCATACGATGGAGGAGGCTTTTACCCGAAAGGGATCCATATCGAATACTAACAAAAACTAATTAAATTAAAAGTAATTATTATACTAACAAATACTAACACAACATTTGATTTGTATGTTTAATATGGAAAATAAAGCTTTTTTATTTATTTATTTATGTCACGGGCGTGAAATTGAATCGCGAGCATAACGAAGGATTCTAGCAAGTCCCGAGCGTAGTGAGGGAGTATAGAGTTAATACTAGAATCCTGAGTACAGCGAGAGATTCAAGCTCGCCCAAGACAAAGACACCTTTATCCCCGAGGAGAATATACTACTTTTCACACCTACTGCGAGGTAATGAAATACATATACCTACTAGGAAGAGATTGCTTAGGTTATCTGGAACTTGGATGAGATTGCTTTTTAGCGATAAGGCCACCTTTTTACATCATCAACGTATTGTTCAATTTACATGTATTTTTTGGTGTAAAATCTCAATGGTACAATGAAGTGTATTTATTATTATTATTATTAAATACCTACTTACTGCTAGAAATAAAATAAAATCAACACACCGATTACCAGCGTCCGCGCCCACGCCAACTGCGAGGCGAGACAATAAAATACAAAACTGCTAGATTTCAATGTGTAATATTCGCGTAAGTAAAAGACATCATTATGTAAAACTGCTAGAATTAAAATAATATCAACAGCGCCTTGTTTTTATATTTTTTTTCTTTTCTAGAACCAACAACAAGGTTCGGCTCCAATTCGGCTCCTGGCGCTCGGTTCGATTTTCAAATGTATTTTTTCGTGCAAGTCTCTGCTTAGAGAGAGTGGTATACCTGTGTTAAAAAAATATTTGACGTTCGTAATTCAAATTACATTTTAATGAAGAATTGGCTTCGGCTTGAAAACATGAATGGAAAATGACAGCAATTTAATGAAGAATTGGTTTGGGCCTAGATACAAATTGATTTATTACGAGATTAATTATGACGAAGCTGTAGAACCTTTTGCCTTCCCAATTAGGGAGAACTAAAGGACAAGAAAAAAACAAATCACATTATTACCCAAGGGAGTTTAGTACAACATTATTGCCCGGCTTGACTATAGGGATATAATGACCTACTTTATGTCAAGTTTATATGACACATAATGTAACATTATCGAGCAGGTGGTGTGAAAAAAATATAAAAAAATCAAAATTATTTGTACTTGACACCAGACCTTGGCAGTACCTTATATACAGTAATTATACACAGTGTATACATACATGCACAATAATATCAAATTTAAATTTATTTAAAAATAAATCTTAATGACTAAAAAACTATTTTAAAAAAATAAAAACCGACTTCAAAGTAAATTACCTAAAAAGCATAAAATAACGAAAATATATTGAAGTCGGTGCTAGCACATCATGTTAACTAAGACTAGCACGAGCTGACACCGACTTCAATATAATATTTTCGTTATTTTATGCTTTTTAACCGACTTCAAAAAAGGAGGTTCTGTATTCGACGCGTATGTATGTAATATTAATAAAAATGCGTAATATTCATATATGTTAGTCTATGTGGGCTTCTAAACGAATTTACCAAATTTCACGAGTGTATGTATGTATGTATGTAGGTTTGTCCGCGGATTTCTCAGAAACTACAAGTCCTATTTCGAAAATTCTTTTTGCAATAGTTAGAGTATCTTTCAACTTAGGGTAGAGTACAAATTTCATCAAAATCGGTCCAGTAGTTTAAGAGATATAAACTATTTATGTTTTCTGTAAGTTACTGTAATGTAGACGTTCGAGTTGCGTGATAGTGCTGATACCTATCTTGGTAAAATAAGTCACTAAAAAGTGTTAAATAGACTATTTTAAAAAGAATAAAAACCGACTTCAAATTAAATTATCTAATAAACTATTTTATAAAAAAATAAAAACCGACTTCAAAGTAAATTATCTAAAAAGCATAAAATAACGAAAATATTATTGAAGTTGGTGTTAGCGTGCTGTGTATATTCTGCACCAACTTCAATAATATTTTCGTTATTTTATGCTTTTTAGATAATTTACTTTGAAGTCGGTTTTTATTTTTTTATAAAATAGTTTATTTAACACTTTTTAGTGACTTATTTTACCAAGATAGGTATCAAAACTATCACGCAACTCGAACGTCTACATTACAGTAACTTACTGAAAACATAAAAAGTTTATATCTCTTAAACTACTGGACCGATTTTGATGAAATTTATACTCTACCCTAAGTTGAAAGATACTCTAACTATTGCAAAAAGAATTTTCGAAATCGGACTTGTAGTTTCTGATAAATCCGCGGACAAACCTACATACATACATACATACATACATACATACATACATACATACATACATACATACATACACTCGTGAAATTTGGTAAATTCGTTTAGAAGCCCACATAGACTAACATATATGAATATTACGCATTTTTATTAATATTACATACATACGCGTCGAATACAGAACCTCCTTTTTTGAAGTCGGTTAAAAAGCATAAAATAACGAAAATATTATTGAAGTTGGTGCAGAATATACACAGCAGGTACGCTAACACCAACTTCAATAATATTTTCGTTATTTTATGCTTTTTAGATAATTTACTTTGAAGTCGGTTTTTATTTTTTTATTTTACTATTGCAAAAAGAATTTTTGAAATCGGACTTGTAGTTTCTGAGAAATCCGCGGACAAACCTATATACATACATATATACATACATACATAAATACATACACTCATAAAATTTGGTAAATTTGTTTAGAAGCTCACATAGACTTACATATATTAATATTACGCATTTTTATTAATCATCGATATACTATCTAAACAAGATTTGCTGTCACGACCCGAAAAGTGGTCACGAAAATAAGAGCTACGGAGACGGCTATCGCTCTATTTCAAATTACGAGCCGACAACATATTAGTACGAGCCGACAACAGCTGGCGTAAGACGTGTCAAAATGTCTTATTGCGCGTTGAAAAACTGTCCAAATACTCGTCGTAACACTAAAATTACAGGTGGAATATCTTTTTTTCGGTTAGTAATCTTATTACTACTATTTTAAATACAAAATATAAGTAAGATATCACTAAAATCCGAAATAACAATTATTTATTTGACATTTTCTCCGCTAGTAGTTCGCCATATGCCAAGCCACAGGCTGACAAAATTATTTTTGCTGATAGAGAGTGTCACTACCGTCTATGCAAAACTGTCAAACTACACGTCACTACCACAATAAAAAAGTTAGTTCTCATTTACGCCACCAGCATACATAAGTTGGTAAATCAGTACACGAGCGTTACGTAGTTCTCGAACAAAGAATGCATGGAGTTTCATTGTTATAAAATTGTGCAATTTTTTTCACAACTGCGTAAAATAGAAAAAGTGGTGATGAGATGTGTGTAAGTTTGTATTATTATACTATTAGAAACCCTAAATAAGATTATTTAAAAAAAGAGAATCTGTCTAGAAACCATTGTCACTGGACCACCTTAGTAAAATAAAAACCGAACATACCACTGAAGAATTATTACCACACTCCTGCAGCAGGAATACATTGTAATCACCATGACGCAGCAACTTCACTGAGACTTCCGCACTGTACGAGATCTGAGAAACGAATGACTGCGGTACCGCTAGAGCAGTGACTTATATACGCATTCGCTGGGCGCGTTCGGCTATCCTACCCACAATTTATTTTATATCGGTTTTGGAGTCTAACAATACCATCATTTGAAAACTCGTTGGTCTAATGGTTAACCATCCTGGCCTCTATCCAATAGGTTGTGGTTCAGATTGCCACTTTTTCTCTGGGTGTCATTTATTTAGATAAGTATGTATTTTCAAAAAAGTATATACGTATTTATATTAGGTGTCTGGTTACCATAGTACAGACTCTGGACAGTTTTGGATTACACGGCAGTGTGTCCTCAAATATTATTATTACTTTACAACAAGAACGTGGTTGCTCCGTGTATTAATATTATGTGTATCACTATACTTTTTAAAAGAACGGTTTTTTTAACATTAACTAAATTAGTAGTTTAATATGATGAATGAGAAATAGTCTCAATGATACACAATAATTATTTTTATTTGATGTTTTTTTATTGTTTCATTTTTTGTAGATTCCCTAGTAATCCATTTCGATGTGCTGAATGGGTTTCAATAGTCGCTAAAGAAAGAGGAGATGAATTGTATAAACCTCACGCATTTTCGTCAATTTGCTCATTACATTTTGATGAATCAAATATTTCATGTAATACTCGAAGACGTAGATTGTTAAAATCTGCGGTTCCAAAATTACAGGTTTGTAGATAACTATATTTTTTTTATTCAATACAAGAGTTTGGGATCAGATGACAATATATAAATTGTTCCGGAATATTATTATTTTATCAGTTTACTTATGAATACGAATAGTTATTAAATACGTAGACAATGTTTATTATGGCATTTATTGATGCTATTGGTATTTATTAATAACTTGGTTTAAAGAATAATGTACATTATTCTTTAAAACATCTTAACTATATAGAGACCCAACTATTTAGACTAAGTTTTAAGTAGATGTTATATTGGTATTTTTTGCAGATCACACCATCACCAACTATTCAGAGTGCAACCAGACAATTTAATGCTCCTGAGGATGATTTAGTATCTATTATTTCTGAAACAGTTTCATTATCAGACCTTATACCATTACATGATTCTCCTAGAAAACATCATTTGAAAAAAAAATTAGCAGAAAGCCGAAAAACTATTGAGATACTTAAAAACAGAGTTCATAATTTGCAGAGAGTTAAAAAACGACTTAATAAAAGAAATTGTACTTTAAAGAATATAGTTAAAATGCTTAAAAGTAATAGATCCATTGATGACTCAGTTTTCATAGATTTATCAAAAAATATGGAAGTCACGGAAATATTTAACGGGCTGTATATAAAAAATAAAATGAATAATTCCAGACCCTTTAAGCAATATCCTCCAGGCGCAAGGAAATTTGCTCTAACGCTTCATTTTTACTCACCTTCTGCTTATAAATATGTACGAAAAATGTTCGATACTTGTTTACCTCATCCACGGACATTATACCAGTGGTATCAAAGTGTTGACGCGGAACCTGGATTTTGCACCGAAACATTAAATAGGCTCGAAGAGAAGGCAAAAACCAGCGGAAAAACCATTATATGTGCTTTGGTTGCTGATGAAATGTCCATAAGGAGACAAAAGATATGGACAGGTAAACGTTATGAAGGCTTAGTAGATATGGGATTAGATAGTGATGATAACAGCCAAATGGCAACGCAAGCTTATGTTTTCATGTTAGTTGCTATAAATGACTCGTGGAAATTACCATTGGCTTATTTCTTTATTGACAGTATCAAGGCAGATATGAAATCCAATTTAATAAAAATTGCCTTGCAAAAATGTTATAAAATAGGTGTTCAAATTCGTTCAGTGACATTTGATGGTTGTAAAAGCAATATTGCAACGATGAAAAACTTAGGATGCGAATTGGATGATTACAAAAATTTAAAAACTTATTTTAAACATCCATTTGCTGACTATAATGTTGTTATATTTTTAGATGCATGTCATATGTTAAAATTGATGCGAAATACGTTAGAATCAAAGAAAATTATATATATTGCAGATGATAAATTCGTCAAATGGAAATTTTTAACAGAATTATACAACTTGCAGGAAGAAAATAGTTTGCACTTGGCAAATAAACTTTCACATAGTCATATTAACTTTAAAAATCATATAATGAATGTGAAGCTGGCATCCCAGCTCTTTAGCAGAAGCGTTAGTAAGGCTTTAGAATTTTGTGAAAATACTTTGAAAATTCCCACATTCCAAGGAGCCGAGAGTACAGCAAACTTTATCATGAAACTTAATAATGTTTTTGATATACTGTTACGTGTATTAACACGTAATCTTAAAGACTTTGGTTTCAAAAAACCCTTGAATAAGAACAATTCACAGAAAATATTGTCATTTTTATCAGAAGCGAAAAATTACTTACTTTCTTTATCAATTGAGGTAAAATATAAAAAAAAGGTTAAAATTGGCACTGAAGTAAGAACTGTGTTTAATAATAAAAAAGTTCCATTGGCCTTGACACAAAATAATACTGGCTTGTTGGGTTTACTGGTATGTATTAATAGTTTAATATATTTATATGAAACATTAATTTTAACTGATGCCCTTCCGTTCTTATTGACCTATAAACTCAGCCAAGATCATGTAGAGTTATTTTTCGGAAACATAAGGAGTCAAGGCGGACACAATAATAATCCCAACACGAGACAATTTAAAGCCAGTTTTAAAAAACTGCTGTCTCATTTGGAAGTAGGCTCCAAATTTACTGGGAATTGTGTACCAATACAAAATATACCAATTTTATCAGGATTATCGGCACTCAAAAAAATTAATAGTTCTTCGACGGGATATCGTTTTGATGAATGTGAAGAAAATTTAAGTGCTATAGAAAACATAAAAAATAAATCTATACAGCACAATTTTGATAAATACCAGATAAATTGCAACGAACTCATTCAAAAATAAGAACAAAACCCAATTCCGGAAATTGTTTTCCAAATAGTAGGTTACATTTCTGGTTTTGTGGTAAGTAGTCTAGTAAAAAAGCTTAGGTGCGAGGACTGCAAAAGAAAATTATAAGCAAAAGAAAAATTATGGTTCCACAAACTAGTGGATTTACGAGATATGAATGGCTTATTTTACTGTGCAAATGATGTATTTGACATTTGCATGAACACTGAACGCGTTATACGCAACTGTGTTCGTTTAAGTGGTGGTAAAAATATACACAAGAAATATGACAAAATATTTATATCTGTTGCAGTTTTAAAATTATATATTAATAAAGATGTTTTTGTCGGAGAAAATGAGCATAACCATAACATTGATTTACTGAGATTAGTTGTAGAAAAATTCATCGATGTAAGACTGCATTATGTTTGTAAAAAAGAAACCGCTCAGACAAAAAATGATTCAAAAAGACAGATTTATAATAAATTAAATTTGTTTAAAGGTAATTAACATTTCTTTTTTCAGACAACTGATACTAATACTTATGTAATTTTTTTTTGTAAATCCATACTTAAATAGATAAATAACACCCAGACACTTGGTGGGAATCGAACCCACGACCCATCGGTTAGCAACCAGGGTGTCTAACCACTAGACCAACGGGCCCGTCAATTAAATATAAATATAAAATATAATGTCAAATACATTGTCACTAAACTTGATTAATTATTAATGTTCAGTGTAGATAAATTAGACTTAAAATAAAATAAAAACTTGAAAGCGTTAAATATGCCATGTTTAGTACCGACTTCAATACTATTGTCATTATTTAACGCTTTTTGTAACATTTGTAACGCTTTTTGTAAAATTGTACCTAACGAAACCTAATTATTTTAAGTCTATGCATAATAAAGAATTTTGAATTTATATGTATGTCTTATTTCATCCAGTCGTTCTCTTGACCAACATGCGTATCAAATGAAGCGTGTTCGCTTCATTTGATACGCATGTTAATCTGTTGGCGGTCGACGCGTCATAGCGCTTATGCGATCGGAATCATCGGCCGTTGAGAGCTTAATGTTGTAACAAATAAATGCAGATATACTACTAGAAAGAAATAACAATCATTCTGGAGAAGTTGGGTACAAAGTAATGCTTTCTTTTATGGCTAGCATAACATTATACGTAACTTACCATATTTTTATATTACGGTTATTCTGGAAAAAATAAACGTAAGCAACTCCATACCTTTCCTTAGCTTACTGTACGTCTAAGCGTTCAAAAACAATGGAACTCAATGGAAGCACACAACTCTCAGCTCCAAAACTGTGTAAGTGCCGAATTGTCTGCAATTATTATTGAACCTTATTTTATAGTACGTAAGTTATCTTTTTATATGAACATATTATTGTTTTGCGTGTACGTGTATAGTTGTGTAAGTATATGTAACCGCGACCACATTTTCGATGTCATTTTGTTCGTGACAGCTAATCTAGTTGGTATAGTATATCGATGTTATTAATATTACATACATACGCGTCGAATAGAGAACCTTCTTTTTGAAGCCGGTTAAAAATAAGGTTCAAAACTTTATGCAGATGATTTGAAATAAGAAAACTCGCGTGCCGTTGCTTTCAATCGCGAAAAAATAAGATTATCGTAATATTGCTCGAACAAAGGGTTGTGGGGTCTACTACCCTCTAGATCTAGAGTCTAGATGGTCCATTGGACTAGCGACCTCACCATCAAGATATCTTATACCAACTTAGTGAAATGACATGTAAATATTCGCCCGATAAGCGACACGTCTGCCTACACAGCTTGACTGGTTGTGCAGGACGCGAGACATTAGTTAATTAATAACTCTTTTGAGACCAGTAATTTTACCAGCTAGATACAGTGGTCACACCGGAGCAATGTAGTGCTAGTGCAGACGCTTGGACCGCACAATACTTATTTTCCATTATTGAGTACGAGATAATCTGTATCTCTACTCACTATCACTGTATAAAATGGCTGCGAGTTTTGAAATAATCCGATTTCAAGAATTGGCTTAATGATCATTAACTCTAATTGACGTTTGTAAGTGCGGCGGTAAGCTACCTATCTCGAGGCTGCCGATCCAACAGTCGACCATCTTGTCGATACGTAGCTCGAACATGTCGCACTCTCTCAGTGGCCTCGAGCTGAACAGCACAGCGTCATTGAACTCCGAGTAGACGGTGGCGCGCCAAGCAGTCAACCGGTTGCGACTGAGACGAGCATTCCTTCCATGCACCCGATGGAAGCACATCTCACTAAAATAACCAAATAAATATAAGTACTTAGGACTAGACCAGCCTCAGCAAGCAAAATTGACATCAAAAACTTGTTACATGTGTAATAAGTAAGTAGAAACATTCTACGATAGACAGATATACCTTATAAAAAAAATATGCCTAATTTTAACAGAATACCGTTTATTTTCATGTGTATATAATATATATTTTGTATATTTAATGAAGAATTTAATATCTAATAAACAATAAATTATGGAAAAAAATCCAAAAGGTCGTGTATGGCCTATATTTAATATTTTTTCATAAGGGCGTTTTTCATCAGCGATTTAGTATTTATACTAGTATCTAATAAACATATATGATATTACATCAAAATAATATAGTAACAATTGCAAGTTACATTTAAATATAAAAGTTAAATTCAGTTAGAAATAATACTTGAACACTACTAACGGCCGGTCCCAATATTCTATCGCCGATAGCAAGCTCAGTTTAAAAGTTAACTTTAAAATATCTGTTACTGCTGTTTCAATAACAAAATTGGCGTCGTTGTAACTTTAGTTACAGTGATTCTTGGTGTTCCTGCACTCAACTTTCTTCCACTTGAGACAAGCGACAAACACATGTTGCTAACTAAGCTATTTTAGGGTCCCGCGTCAAAAAAAGGCATCGGTAGTAGCCCGGGTCTCTAAATAACGATAAAGCTTCGGAGTCACTAGGACGCCTGGAGTGTGGGGACTAGCCATCGAGTACGGCGGTGGCTGTTAGGACAGTGGCGGGATTGCGACCTCCATCCCCGTGAGCACCGTGACAGTTTCTCGGGGGGCTATAACGACCCCCCGGCTGCAGGTTCAAAGGCAGGTACTGAAGGGTAACTAGTGCAGATCCCAGAGAGTCTAGGTCCCTCTTCTCCCTTGGTCCAATGTGATAGCCGCACGGATTTTAGTTGGTAATAATTCCACATTCCCCAGGTGATCCCTAGAGGGTCCCGGGGAACTTTTAAAAGTAACCTCGCGAAAACAAAAAAAGGTATTGGTAGCAAAAAATATTGCCAAAAATCTTTAATGCCATGTGGACGTGGTATTAATTTTAATAAATATAATTATTAATAAATCTAACAAAAAATATAGGTTCATTCATTTATTAAAATAATGTCATTTGTATTATTATTCATATTCATTTCATTATATTTATTTAAATAGTACGAGAAATCAGATGATTATCCCGCGATAAACCTCCGAAAGGGAGCGATAGCTAACACTCGGACAGACTGTCATTTGAACAACCAACAGTAAGCTGCTAATACACACATCAAAAGTGTCTAGGGATCAACATATATTTTTGCAATAACTTTTCTCCTGATTGATATTAATTAAAATTTTCTTTAAGGATTCATCAAATAAAGTGTTTTCGTTTGTCACAGTAACGATAAACCAAGTCACCTTTGCATTAATAAAGAAATTTGCCATTTTCCTAATAAAGGGATTTTTGACATTTGAACCACTAACACAAAAGTTCGAAAAAAAGACTGAAATAACAGTTTTCTTTAAAATTTTATTGGGTAACTTAAACAATTAATAATCCGTGTTTCTACCGCGAACACTAACAACACAAGAACATCGGTTTGGCATACTCAAAATGAGTTCATCCAAATCACGCTGTGGAATGGCCGCCCATGTTCGTTGCAACAACAAAAAAAGGTCTTCTTGCGACTGGATACCCTCCATATTCGGCAGAGCTCTTCTCTGTAGCATATCCCATGCATGCTCAATCGGGTTCAAGTCTGGCGACTGAGCAGGCCAGGGCAGGACATTGATGTTAGCTGCGGCGAGAGTCTGTCTTACAACTCTTGCGGTGTGCGGTCGTGCATTATCATGCATTAACTGAAATAAGGGACCGATTTGCACTTGTAGAGGAACGATGACGTCTGATACAATCGTCTCAGCATAAATTTGAGCGTTGAGGTTGCCTCTGATCCAAATCAACTCAGTTCTTCCGCCGATCCAAATACCCGCCCATACCATGATGGTTCCACCACTATAAGGATGGACTTCCTGGCAGGATTTTAATCGCTGTTGGCGTCCAGGGGTTCTCCAGTGTCGTATACGTCTTGTATCCGGTCTCATACCAAAACGAGACTCATCAGAAAAGCACACGAAACGCCATTGTTCTTCTGCCCAATTTCTGTGTTCAAGAGCCCATTGATATCGAATCCTACGATTGTGCATTGCTATAGGTGGTACCCGTAGCGGTCTTCGGGAATGAAGGTTCACTTCATGCAAGCGGTTTCTGACTGTTTGGTCGCTAATTAAGTTCCCTGAAGAGTGATGAAGCCTCACGGCTAACATCATGGCAGTTATTGTTGGAGCTCTTCGAGTTAAGATTTGAATATATCGGTCTTGTCTCCGTGTGGTGCAGCGATACCGTCCTCCATGGCGCTCAGCCACGGTACCAGTGCTTCGGTAACGTGTCCAAAGTCGACTGATAACACTCTGACTTGTATTCAGAGCTAAAGCCACAGTACGTTGCCGGGAACCAGCTTCTATCATTCCCACGGCTCTGAGCATTTCTTCCCTGCTTAAATGACGTCGCCGCTCCATAATAACGTTGGTTTTAATCAGTAGTAGGGAAACAGTAGCACTAATAATGTCTTCAATGCGTTGTATGTTTTTATAGGGAAAATATTGACAGCTGATTTTCATCTTTTACTCGAATTTGATTCACAGTTCCTGATTCAAATTATGAAATGCACCAAAAAGGATCCATATAAATTTATAAAATCATAAATTTATTACAAAGCCACATCTCAATCTCAAGAAATCCGCTTAAAAATGCTTGATCCCTAGACACTTTTGATGTGTGTATTTTTATAGAAACACGTGACAGTCATTTTCTATCAATCTACTTAACTTTTGTAAGCTTTGGGACCACGGAAAGATAGATCAATCAGTAAAAGTAAATATTTCTTATCTGTCTTTGTTTATTGAAACGGAAATGTGTCATAATATAGTATAGTATATAGTAACGGATCGATAGGATATTGGGACCGGCAGTAAGTAAACAAGGTTCAAAGTATATGCAGATAATTTGAAATAAGAATTCAAAATACATAAAATGTACTAACATACATATAGTAGAAAAGATAAGTAATAAAACTCACGGAAATATTGTGGCATTCGATTCCGTGGACAGCGGCGACTCGGGGGAATAGGCCGAGGGCGGTGTGTACGTGTCCACGATGGTCGCTTGGGCCACTCGACCGTATAAATCTGTTACATATACACCACATAAACACAATCATTGTATATAACATCGGATGAAATTGAGCGTGTTTTGCCGTTAACCGAGACCTGTTGAGGACTTTTTTCTAATTTTATTGAAATGAGAGGCTATGTACATTATACACGATCAAACAAATTAATAGCAGCGTTTTCCCTGTAAGAAAACGCATATTAAAATACTTACCTTATTCAAAGCTTATTATGAGAGTGGCACTTCCTGTTTCCCGTCGACTTTGCTCCTATTGGTCAACTTTCTTGTGATTTGACCGGAAATAGCATCACCATGGCAGGCGAGAGCAGCAAGGGATCGTTAAAAATGCCCGCTCGCTCCGCTCTTGTTCATTGTGTCGAAGAATTACCAGGCAGGATTAAAAGTTAAGCTTTGAATAAGGTAAGTATTTTAATATGCGTTTTCTTACAGGGAAAACGCTGCTATTAAATCACTGTACCGTTATTCAAAGCTTATTATGAGACGTGTTTGTTTTCGCCTGGTGATGCCAGTATACATGACGCCAATGTGATTGTGATACATAGATGTATTGTAATATCCATGTGTGAATTTTAAATAGAAATGCAATAAATTGCATACTTATATATCTACATAGTCTGCAACGAATTTCTTTTAGAAATGGGTAGCAAAGATAAGAGAACTGTATCTCAACCATTCCAATCAATATTATGGGCAATTGATAATCAATAGTTATTTATATGCGATGTACTTTTGACTTCGATTTTATAAAACTGTCTAAAATGTATTAAAGACCTCCAATTTCCAGGAGCTAGCTAGTATCAAAAACTTAACTATGCTTGTGGCGCATGATAGCTAACTATTTAAGCTAGATTATGTTGGTGGTTTTAGTCTTTTTAAACCAATCAACGGCAGCTATCGTAACTGGAATATACAAACAATTTGTTTTTGGTATTTAACGCTGATGCTTTAACCGCAAAACAAATTTTATTTTAACGCTGCAGGCGTTGCAAGCAGGTGGTTTTCCGATTAACGCAATTCCAGGACGCGACTATGAATTACACCCTACCAGGTGCTGTTGTAATGTTTAGCTAAGCTACTGCATGAAAATTATCCTTGGACAGGAAATTCACTAAATCATATCCTATTTAAAAGACTCTTGAGGATGGACAAGTATAATCGATATAAGAACATATCGTGACAAGAAATTACTAGTAAAAAACTGGACTGATCAGTAGGACTGTACAATCATCAGACAAATGATTTAGGCCAAATAATGTTAAATGACAATTGTTTACTTATGTTTATTATGTATCTATGTATGAATCTGCTATAAAACTGTACAAAATGATGCCAATACTTTAAATTAGATTAGAAAAAGTCGGCACAGATTTTACAGACTAGGTCCTGGTACTTTGTGAATTTCAATGTATATATATTTTAGATTGCAAAGTCAAGTCCTTCACATTTCCACTTCCAGGATCACATTGTATGTTAATAGATAGTATGCCCACCTGTACGTCCACTAAGACTAAGGTAGTGAGATATGAATCAAAACTCGTTCAAGAAACGAGTCTACTCCCCAGAATACTTCAGCGATTAAGTATGTGTTAACCCACACATTATGTTTACCTTATACCATATACTCAAAGATTTAAACATAGACTAGCTGTAGCCCGCGGCTTCGCCCGCGTTGGTTTTGTAAGTAAAACGCGTTTTAAATTAAGGATGAAGATTTTTAAAAATATTGTTTACACTTTTATTAAACCTGGACCTATTATGTGTCATTTCATCAAATATACATACTTGATGACATAGCCTGTATTTTTGTAACTCTGTCTGTCTGCTACGCTTTAACGCCTAATCCACTGAACCGATTTCGATTAAATTTGGTACAGAGACAGATAAGACCTTAAGAAAGGACATAGGCTACTTTTTATCCCGAACAAAAAGATTGAAGGGGTTGAAATAGGGAATGCAAGTAAGAATGGAATTTCGTCATTGTTGAAAATAGTACCGTGACTTTGTTTTACAATTGATAAGAAATCCTACTCCCTACTTCCCCCTACTTCTATACTATCTAACTTTATGTATCTAACACTACTAACACTACTATACTAATACTGTAAAGGGTTTAAATTTGTATTTTTGTATGTTTGTGTGTTTGTAAGTATGTGTAATCTAAGGGTAATCTTCGGAATTACTCATCCGATTTTGAAAATTCTTTTGCCTGCTGCCTATGCTGAGTTAAGCTGGATCATCGTACTAAAGTGAGCTGGATCATTTACCTCGGTAAATCCAGGTGGATCGATGTGGATCAAGATGGACCGAGGTAGACCGAGATAAGTCAAGGTGCGTCGAAGTAGCTCAAAGTGAAATAAACTGGTTCGAGATGAGTCAAGCCGGATTATCAAACTGCATCAAACTTGATTGAACCGAGTAATAACGGATTGAATTGAATAAAAACTGGTTTGAGCTAGATTACACTGGATCATGCAGGATCAATTATGATCATGAATCGAGGTAAATCGAAGTGGATCAATGTGGATCAAGATAGACAGAGGTGGATCGATATGCGAAGGTGGTTTGAAGTGGGTTAAGATGGAATAAAGTGGATTGAGTTAAGCCAATCACGACCATGAAATTGCATTGAACCGGATCATACCGGATTCAGCTAAATAAAACTGGTTTTAGCTGGATCAAACCGGATCAAGTAGGATCAAGGTGAACCGAGCAAAACCGAGCTGGTTTGATCCAGCTCGGTTTTGCTCGTACATCGTGGTGGATTGATCTGGATCGAGATGGACCGAGGTGGATCAATATAAGTCAAGGTGGTTCGAAATGGGTCAAGTTGGACTAAAGTGGATCGATATGATCCAAGCTGGATCATTAAACTGTATCGAACTTAATTGAACCGGATTGAGCCGAATAAAACTGGTTTGAGCTGGATCAAACTGGATTAAGCAGGATTAAGGTGAAACGTGCTAAAGCGAGATGGATCGATATAAGTCAACGTGGTTTGAAATGGGTCTAGTTGGAATAAAGTGGATCCAAATGAGCCAAGCTAGATCATCAAACTACATCAAACTCGATTAAACGTAAAACTGGTTTGAGCCGGATCAAACTGGATCAAGCAGGACAAAGCTGGCTTGAGTTCGATATAGCTAAAGCGAGCTGGACCGAGGTAAATCGAGATGGATCAATGTGGATTGTGGATCGAGATAGACCGACGCGGATCAATATAAGTCAAGGTGGGTCGAAGTGGGTCAATATGAAACAAAATAGACCAAAATTGGTCAAGCCAGATTATCAAGCTGTATCGAACTGATTCGAGCTGGATCGAGGTGGATCGATCTGAATCTAGATGAGTTGAGGGGGTCGAGATAAGTCAAGGTGGTTTGAAGTGGGCCAAGTTGGAATAAAGTGGATTGAGTTGCGTCAAGCCGGATCATCAAACTGCATCAAACTCGATTGGACCGGATAATGCCGGATTGAACTGAATAAAACTGAAAAACCTACTGATTTTGAAAACTGATTTTGAAAATTCTTTTGCCTGCTGCCTATGCTGAGTTAAGCTGGATCATCGTACTAAAGTGAGCTGGATCATTTACCTCGGTAAATCCAGGTGGATCGATGTGGATCAAGATGGACCGAGGTAGACCGAGATAAGTCAAGGTGCGTCGAAGTAGCTCAAAGTGAAATAAACTGGTTCGAGATGAGTCAAGCCGGATTATCAAACTGCATCAAACTTGATTGAACCGAGTAATAACGGATTGAATTGAATAAAAACTGGTTTGAGCTAGATTACACTGGATCATGCAGGATCAATTATGATCATGAATCGAGGTAAATCGAAGTGGATCAATGTGGATCAAGATAGACAGAGGTGGATCGATATGCGAAGGTGGTTTGAAGTGGGTTAAGATGGAATAAAGTGGATTGAGTTAAGCCAATCACGACCATGAAATTGCATTGAACCGGATCATACCGGATTCAGCTAAATAAAACTGGTTTTAGCTGGATCAAACCGGATCAAGTAGGATCAAGGTGAACCGAGCAAAACCGAGCTGGTTTGATCCAGCTCGGTTTTGCTCGTACATCGTGGTGGATTGATCTGGATCGAGATGGACCGAGGTGGATCAATATAAGTCAAGGTGGTTCGAAATGGGTCAAGTTGGACTAAAGTGGATCGATATGATCCAAGCTGGATCATTAAACTGTATCGAACTTAATTGAACCGGATTGAGCCGAATAAAACTGGTTTGAGCTGGATCAAACTGGATTAAGCAGGATTAAGGTGAAACGTGCTAAAGCGAGATGGATCGATATAAGTCAACGTGGTTTGAAATGGGTCTAGTTGGAATAAAGTGGATCCAAATGAGCCAAGCTAGATCATCAAACTACATCAAACTCGATTAAACGTAAAACTGGTTTGAGCCGGATCAAACTGGATCAAGCAGGACAAAGCTGGCTTGAGTTCGATATAGCTAAAGCGAGCTGGACCGAGGTAAATCGAGATGGATCAATGTGGATTGTGGATCGAGATAGACCGACGCGGATCAATATAAGTCAAGGTGGGTCGAAGTGGGTCAATATGAAACAAAATAGACCAAAATTGGTCAAGCCAGATTATCAAGCTGTATCGAACTGATTCGAGCTGGATCGAGGTGGATCGATCTGAATCTAGATGAGTTGAGGGGGTCGAGATAAGTCAAGGTGGTTTGAAGTGGGCCAAGTTGGAATAAAGTGGATTGAGTTGCGTCAAGCCGGATCATCAAACTGCATCAAACTCGATTGGACCGGATAATGCCGGATTGAACTGAATAAAACTGGTTTGAGCTGGATCAAACTGGATCAAGTTGGATCGAACTAAAGCGAGGATAATCGAGGTGGATTGATGTGAATCGAGATGCACCGAGGTGGCTCGATATGGTTAAATCTGGGTGGGTCGATGTGAGTCAAGGTGAAACAAAGTGAATCGAGATGAGCCAAGTCGGACTATCATACTGCATTGAACTGGTTCGAGTTGGATCAAGATTGATTGATATGGATCGAGATAGATCGAGGTGGATCAAGATAAGTTAAGGTGGTTTGAAGTGGGTCAAGTTGGAATAAAGTGGATTGAGTTGAGCCAAGCCGGATCATCAAACTCAATTGAACCGGGTTTTACGGGATTGAGCTGAATAAAACTGGTTTGAGCTGGATCAAACTGGATCAAGCAGGATCAAGTTGGATCGAGCTAAAGCGAGGTAAATCGAGGTGGATCGATGTAGATCGAGATGAACCGAGGTGGATCGAAATAGTTAAGTCTGGGTGGGTCAAAGTGGGTCAAGGTGAAACAAACTGGATCGAGCTGAATCAAGCCGGATTATCAAACTGCATAGAACCGGTTCGAGTTGGATCAAGGTTTAGAAAAAAATCCAAAAATTAGTTTCTTCAATTGTTGTGTTGAGTTTATTTACCGAGTTGGTGTTTACTCTACCTGCATTATAGCATTAAATGGAAAACCTTATTTGTGCAAACTCTTCAAATCCATGAAATTAACTTATGGGTTGTTTTTGCCGGAATAGGTATGTTAGATTCTTGTATGCAATACATAAATTAAGTATTGGCTGTAGTTCAAAAACATTTTTTGGACCCCAATTAGAACCTCTTAGGAGTTGATAATCAAAACAATATTATTGGCACATGGATTTGCATTTGCGGTGATAAATGTATTCGCAAAGTTTCATCAATACAGCATGAATTTTTTATGCGCATTTCATACTCAAACACCACGCAAATGCACCCCTTTAACGGTCGTTTTTTTTAAAGTAATGAAATACGTGTTTCTTTATTTCTTTTGCTCAGTATACTGACAAAGTTTCGTGTCTGTGTGATGATTTTTTTTTTAACCATACACACTTTGGGAGCCCATTTGACCTAATTAAGTGTGAAATGTCGAGTTCGTTCTTATTGTTCACCTTCAAATTTCATGATTCTACTTAAAATGGTTTTGAATGTACGGTGATTTCTAGAAAAAAAAGCCTGTTCTTTTAATAATATAGATTATAAATTTTTCCCTCTTGGGATCTTTAGGGGTAGATTTTTTGAAAAATAAAAAATACGTGTTCAATCATTTTATTTTGAGGGTATTTTCACCAACTTTTAAATCAATTGAACCAAGTAATAATTATTTCCCATACAAAGTTTACCAACCCCTAGCGCACCCCCAATGGCTGTTTTTAAAAAATCCCGAAACACGTATTTCTTTATTTTATTCAAAGAATCTTTCCAGTAAATTTCAAGTCAATCGAACCATACAATAAAAAGTTTCATACAAAAGAAAACACCCCATTTAACCCCTTTAGGAGTCGAATTTTCAAAAATCCTTTCTTAGTGGATGCTTACGTCATAAGAAGAACCTACTGTCCAAATTTCAGCTTTCTAGGTCCAGCGGTTTGGCCTGTGCGTTGATGAATCAGTCAGTCAGTCAGTCAGTCAGTCAGTCAGGACAAGTAATTTTATATGTATTGATGATATTTTACGGTATATCTGCTCTAAAGTCCCGAAAATATTTATTGTAAATATTAATTTATGGACTTAGGTAAGTACTCAGTCTGTAATACTATCTCAAAAAAAAATGATCTGTCAAGGGAATCTGTTTTTAAATGGATATTGTAAATAATCAATAAAATTTGATTTGTATTTGTTTAATATTTCGTAGCGAACTTTATCTGGTATGTACATACTTATAATGTAATATCCGCAAGTGAATGGATGAGACCCCCCCCCCCCCCCGTCTTTGCGGAGGTAAAGGCAACTTTTTTGTCATAAAATCGAAATTGCAAGGGATAATAATCAGGATTAACATTTCTTTCGGTTACAAATGTTGATCGGAATTTAAATTACATGCTTTTGTCTAGCAAAATTGGGTCGAGAGTGAATTTCTGGCTGATAAAAATGCATGCGATGCAGTGTTGCTACAATTTCGGGTAAGTGGTTTACTTGCCATACAATACAATTGAGTTTTCTAATATTATGGAAACTCCTGGATAATTCTTTTAGGCATTATCATTGATTGCATTATGTTATTATAGGTCCTCAAAACTTCCAATGATTAATTGCTAAACAGCTATTATAATTGTAAGATTACATACTTTCCTTTTTTGTAATGAGGTAATAGTATAGAAAAACAAATGTTGGTTTTCGAATAAACTTGAAGGAAGGACTAAAGATGCCAGGAATGGCACTTGGGGCGGCCCTTCCCTCCATTATTTGTATTTTTATTAATAATTCAGCAAATGTTTAAAACTGCGGGTAGATTGTAAAGAAAATAATTTGCATTATTAATATGATTTATGGGTCGTTTACTAAGAGTCGTTTTTTATCCACTTAGAAATCTCGTACGTACAATTACCAGCAATAAACTTTACGAAAAATATCATTTCTGCACAAGTATTAAAAACTAAGTTTCGAGTTTTCAAAATAAAATTGTCGGTAGACTGAATGGAAAATAATTATTTATAAAAATATTGCTTACACAGCCCAATTTACTTGCACTATATTCAAACCACAAACTATTCATTAGTATAAAACATTTGATTAGGAACAAAGAAACAAAACGAACGGCAAAAACCGTTAAAATGTTTTTACTCACTGTTTGCTTGGCTTCCAACTATTTGTAACAACTATTGTTGTTCAATATTTTATTCCTTTGGAATTATTTAGAATTTGATTTGAATTCCATAAATAGTTGTAATATTGTAGCCTCGGACAGGTGTCCGTGACGGGAAATAAGACGCCAATGAACAAGAGCGGAGCGAGCGGGCATTTTTAACGATCCCTTGCTGCTCTCGCCTGCCATGGTGATGCTATTTCCGGTCAAATCACAAGAAAGTTGACCAATAGGAGCAAAGTCGACGGGAAACAGGAAGTGCCACTCTCATAATAAGCTTTGAATAACGGTACAGTGATTTAATACAAAACATTGATAACAAGTATAAGTTATAAAAGTATAAAAAGCCTGACTGCGAACAAACAAAATGGACTTAAATTACATTATACATAAGTACATATACATACACAAACATACATGTATGTATACATATTTCCACTCGTCTCGTTAAACAAGTCATAATCCATCAAGCAGTTTAGGCTGTAGGCCGTGACAAAGAAATAGACATACTGTATGTATGTAAGTATATATGTATGTCACATACATATATACTTACATACATACATACTCTCGAAAAACATAAATCTCATTCTGGTGCAGTCGGGCAAAAACGATAAGACAACGTGCTAAGAATCTAGGAACAGACACCTTGATAATCAAATTTTTGTTTGCTGCCTCCACTTTTTATATCTGAATCAAGTAGAATTTTGTATTCTGCTGTACCTAATTAGTCATTTTAATACCCGAATTTTAATATTTTGAAAATAGTCTTCGCCTCGTCTAAAAAATATGCTCGTGTTGTATATACCTAATACCTGTTCAACCACTAAATATATAAACATAAAATATTGGTACTTACCTATAACACCAAAGACATGCTCAGGTACATTAAACGCGGCAGGTCCCTGGTCCGCCCCGTTGACGAAAAAATGAAGGATCCCCATGTCCTTACGCATCACACCAACGGTATCCCCTTCCTACGGCACCACATGATATACCATAATGTAAAATAAATATACCTTTCACACATACACATACGAATCACCAACCGCTGGCTAACAAACAGAATCAATAATCGATTTAAAACTCGCATTATTCTAAACTTTAGTTACTTTAGATAAAAAGACTTTTCACGTAATGCATATATTTGGTAGTACAAAAAAGGCGCTAGCAATAGCAGCCTACCTATGATAGGTACGGTTTTGTTATGAATGTTCAGGATTATACAATATCGGGAACATTATCAGTTGCATTGGCCTAATTTATGTAATGTATTTTACATTATGTCTGATACTTACAGTGAGTCTATTTAAATTTCTAACATACTGAGGAATGATTATTGTGCCATCACGTACTACATCTTCTCCGGTAATTGCCCAAGTGCCAGATCTGTGAAAAGATAACAAAACAAGTATAATAATTATTTAAAATTAATTTAAACATATTTAAAACATTTATGTTAATAATAGCATGTACTATCGCGGTCACGAACGATGAACCAGTTTTCAATCAAAATCGTTTGAACGACGTTACGTCTGCTAACCCCGACCACACGTATTTTGGGACTGCTCGTGCAAGCGATTATTGGCCTAAAGGCGATCAAGCGTTCGTGACCACGACCGTACAGTCCCGTTTCGTGTATGATACAAGTATGTATTTTAATTCAGCATCTAGCGTGACTCACTTTGCGTTGCTCATTTTGAATGGAAACTGTATATCATTTGAAGAATGCTGCGTGACCCCAATCTCAATGCTTCCAGCCCACTTCGGTATGACAAGGTCGAGGCGCACTTGGAAAAGTTCGTTGGTCCTCAGACTCCGGTTGGTCATCACTATGCCATTGTTGAAGTATTCGAAAGCACTGAAATAATTTTAAATACACGCATAATACACCGCGACGATTGTACGTATTAAAAAGTGATAATAATATTTATACTCACTTAGGCCTATGAGCAGTCTTACCATCATTAATAACAATAATATTCGAATCACGCAGCGTATGAAATAAAAGGCTATCTTCGTCAATAGAAGGTCGGTATCGGCCTGCAAAGCAATATGATCGAATACAGTAATTTGACTAGATAGAAGAGCCTTTGGCAAGGAAACATCCAAGAAGATACTAAAGAAGTGTCAAATGTTCTGCCGCCAAGCAGTAGTGTGTAATCATTGAAGTGTTCCGGTGTGAAAGTCACTGTAGCTGGTGAAATTACGGGACATAAGGGTTTTATAAGTAATCTCTCAAATGACGAGTCAGTCTATAGCAAATATCTACGAGTATGTCCTCTGAAATATCAATAAATCAACTGACAATACAGACATATTTATCTTTTAAAACTAAACCATAACTATTTAAGATTATTTATATTATAATCATCTACAGAAGTCACAAGGTAGAAACAGTGGCCATTATTGTAAATAACCACTTCTTCTACAAATAAATACGAAATCCTTACTATACGATACATAATTTACGAGTTAATGTAAATAATATATAAGAGTACTTACTTGTTGCCGGCATGTCTGGCAAATCCTCGATGGGGTGAGGAACGGTATTCACATTGCTATCGAGATCCTCACATGGATCCACAATAGTCACCTAAAAATAGATATCGACATTCACAATTAAATGCATTTTAATAGTTTTCATAGACATAATCAGAACCCGATATACACTTACTTTTACAGTCATGCCGTACAAATCGACGACGCCCCAGACTTGTTGTTCGACTCTATCTGTCGCGACACCCTGGTCAACACCGTTAATGAAATAGTGCAACTGACCATTGGCTTTTCTCATCATGCCGACGGTATCACCTTCCTATTAAAATAAACAATACCATTAAGCACCGAAAAACGGGTGTTAGAATGAAGCCTTTTGAAGTTTTTTTAGATAGCTACCATGTAATGCAAGCAAAAGTTCTGATATTAGTATGTAGTTGCGTTCGTGAGTTTTACAAAACGAGGTATACACTCTTACCCTAAGTTCGTCTAGGTTGAAATTCCCATATTCCATACAAGTTCCGTGGCCATTGAGTAGCACCTTGCAGCCAGACATCATGATTGTCCCGGAATCCATGTTCGTCATAGTGGACGGGAATCTTATTGTTGCTGGATTGTGTGTGCTCACACCAACCTGATGTTACAGAGAAGTTACTTCAGAACCTTTTCTATGCACGCGGGAAATAGCAGACAAAGGTGCGCGAGGTGCGGAGAAAAGTAAACGGACAGACAGCAGCGGAGCATTGTACCATCTCTTGACCCTCACTAAAATTAACCGGTGAGTTACACCAAACTCTTAAGTCTTGAAAGACTACATACATCGTACTGTTAAAGTCTACGAATTAACAATGATACAGTCTAACACGGGCTGCTTCTTCGGAAATCACCATAATCATCAATTAGATAAAAGCAAAAAGCGCTTAGAGGACAGGTGAGATCTTTGTATTTGGATGCTGAGCTTGCTGAAAATATTTCATAATAACAAATAGTTAAAATAAGTATGTATAAAAGCTATTTCGTTGCAGAAAGTTGAATCTAGTTATATTCAATTTATTTATATTCATATCATCTCATTTTGCATGCTGGGGAGCTCCATATATAACCTCTTGTTTCTTGATAACAGCTGACGACATGAATATAAAATCAATATCAGGGTAAGGGACTCGTCTTAACTTCCTTTGGAATTTCAGCATTACGGCATGTAGTCAGTAAATTTTTTTTTCGGGTTTGGCGTAACGATATGATGAGAAATTGAGAAACGACAGCCGCACAAAGTAAAAATTATTCGGAACCAGAGGTCATGACAACTTCTTTCGACGCGGTAAAACACGTAAATTAAACAAAATTTGACCGATTGTGAATGTGATACTTATTTGGCGTCCATCCATTTGACTTAAGTGATTTGGAGTCACGCTGAACGGTCTGACCGTGAACGCCCACCTTAAGAATTACTGAAATCTTAACAGTGCGGAATTCACTGCACTATAAAGAGGTAGGTAGTCCATTGTGTACCAAATAGTCGGACGACCATAATCGATCTGGATAAATCGTCGCTAGTGTCAGTGATAGCCATAGAAACCGCAAGCGACGCAATGTTCTGTTGATATTTTAACACGTTATCCCACTTCTGATATAACAAGTATTCCACTTTTACACATAAATCCCTCTAGCCTATTAAAACAACTGAGATTGCATATACAACGTGTTACAAAATACCCCGTAAAAAATATAATTAATTATCAAAGCCAAAAATTTTGTCAACCCCAGTAAGCTGTCAATGTCAGGGAACCAGATTATTTAACAGAAAGGCCTACGTACCTATTTTACCCAATAATTGTATACTTTAATCGTTTTTCAATTATTCATTCATATAATATTATATATATGTGCTATCTCAATACAAGGATGTCGTTATAGTTATACTCAAGTACTGGCTTCAGAAAATCTCACGTTGAAAAAAAAATTATGTTGTCAATTTCAAATCTTCTAATCGATATCCTACAACTGTATCGAGTTTTTTTTTCCAACAGTTGGACATTTCCACCAGTTTTTAGGTTGTTTCGCTAGGTTAGATCTTTTAAAATTTTTGTCGTTCCACGAATTAGGTAGAAATGTAGTACATTCTGCGTATTTTTACTCTTTATTTTTACTGAAATATGAAATAATAATATTTTTTTTACTTTTTTAAATATACCCTATATAATAAAAATATACCCCATATTTTTTACGGGGTATTTTGTAACAACCTGTATATCCATCCAGATATGGTGACAATGACAAATATATTTTACGATTTCAAACCATAAATTGGAACACCAACTTCACACAAATGGCATACAGAGCATCTAAATTAAAGTATTCATACTAAACATACCTCAATACTGCCGCTCCACTTGTCAACAAGTCTGTCAATGCGTATTTCAAACAACTCGTTATCGTAAAGTGGACGGTGGGTCATCACAACACCATTATTGTAGTCATCCAATGGCCTCGCTCTTTCCGCTGCCCTTTAAAATGTAATACAACTGTTTAACGTGAATCTTTGGATGAGTTTTGTATCCTCCGGCATGCTTTGTAAAAGGTCGCGGGTTTAAAGTCTGCTTAGGTTTAGTCAGAGAATCGTTTACACGAATGTGAAGCGAGAGTAATATGCTTTTCATGCGAAACTATCAACGAATATAACTTCGTTTATTACATCGCAACATGCAAAGAATAAATGGATTTCAATGGTTTTGGTATTTAAACAGCGAAGCTTTTTTAAAATATGCCGATGAGTGCTAAGGTGTTAAAGTGAAAAACTTGATTGACTACTCACTTGTTATTTGCCGATAATTTCACCAATATTCCACATCTTGGATGGAATCGTAAACGGTCTTGTGCCACTGTAAAATACATAGTTTTAGTAATTACAAAAACAAGCGTTAGCACATGCAATCACTTGTGAATACACTTTTTAGAGTTCCTAACCTAAACCTATACCAAACCCCCCTAACCCTTACCCAACCTCATTGCAAATGAAAAAAATATTCTCTTTGTTTTATTTACCTTTCGAAATGGGATGTCGAAATATCAAAGTGAGACTACAATATCGAGTATCGTATGAAAGGGCTTTATGTGCACATTTTTAAACAAATTTTATTTTGGTTTGTCACATAGTTTTTGGTCTATAATCAAAAATGGCAAAAATGCATTTCTGTAATAACATTATCCAAAAACAATCCACAAACGGTCATCTAATCCCAAACTAGGCAGAGCCTGTATTATTCAGATTTCTTGAAAATACATACTTAGACATAGTATAAATTACGCCCGGACATAAACCTGATGTCTACCAGTGTCTAAGCACTAGAAAAATGTGCCTGTCCATCTTTCAAAAATTAAAAGAAATGGGTTTAAATGAAACCTGCATTACACAGATATTAGACAGCGAATAGCAGTGGCGTGCACAGAGGGTAGGCAAAAAAATGTATTCGGCTTGTTTAACCTATTTTAAGTATGTTATTATACCATTTCAAATATCCATGTGCAAGCAAATACTATAGACATATTAATTTGCATTTCAAAACATTAATAAGTTCATTCAGCGGCTCCATACTGACAAAAATACTTTGCCTACCCTAGGATTTCACTAAACAATCTTAATTTAAAAAAATCTTAATTTGGACATGAATTAACGTATTTTTTTTAATGTAAATGGATATGTTGGTAATATTGGTTAATTTAAGGATATTTGTGCTGGAACACGAACAAATAGCATAGAGCATAAACAACTCGCAGATATTTTTGCCTGCTTTCAGTGCACGCCATTGGCGAATAGTGTCCACTTTCTTACTAAGTGCACGAGAATTTTAAAGTCACCACCATCACCTTTTCAGATTATAACGCAAAATAAAATAATGAAGTTACCAAGAGCACAAGCACCTTCAGAAGGCATTGGAACATAAACACTGGGTATCTCTTTCGGCGTTGCTTCAGGGGGCAGACCTGCCACATCTATTTCACCCGATGTCAATGTATCATCATTGTTAGGATCTTCAATCTATAAAAAAAACTTATGGTACAAAAATAACATCTAAAATATGGTAATAGTAGCATGTATGTATGTACATAATAAGCATTAAGATACAAAACACGAATTCATTTAAAATATAAAACTTAAAAGGTTCAAAGCATTTGTAGATAATTTTAAAGATAAAACCTAACTAAAAAAATTACTTAAAACAAAATGTTCTAAAAAGCATTAAATTACGAAAATATATCGGTGCTAACACATCATATTAATTAACACAAGCTACATTTAACACTTTTTAGTAACTTATTTACCAAGATAGGTATCAGCAATATCACGCAACTCAAACGTCTACATAGAGTATCTTACTAAAAACTTAAAAGCTCTACATTTTTGAAACTACTGAACCAATTCTGATGAAACATTTCTTAAGTTGAAAAATACTCAAACTATTGCAAAAAACAATCACGGCAACCGGATTTGTAGTTTCAGAGAAATTGTTAGACAAACCTATGTAGGTTTAAAAATGTACCAAACATGAGTCTATGTATGTACATACATACATACACTCATGTTTGGTACATTTTTCAGATATAGACTAACATATTGTGACTCCTTTTTTAAGTCTGTTAAAAATTAATAAAAAAAAAACCATAATTTTTCTTCCTTTTTTGTAATACGTTTTTCAAGCTGTCCATCCATTTGATATTTTATGACTATAATCAAACATTATAATAGTGTGAAAATTAAAACTGACCTGGTCCAGACTAGTCTCCATGATGGGCCTCATTTCGCTGGCATGCATTATGGACACTTGTACACACTGTCCATAAAGATCGATGACAGCAAATAGTTTAAGTGGTAACTCTTTTTCTGCAACACCTAAGCATCGTCCATTGATGTAGAACATAAGCTCCCCCTGAAAATAATAGAATATTATGTCGTCAATTTCATTATTCGCCCATGGGGGCAAGTCTGGTAGTGCCAAGTCTTGCATAATGACTTCTTTTTAGAGCAATGATCCTAGTAGAAAGAGAATGTCAACTTTCCATATAAATAAGCCTAATTATCAAAATATGGCGTTAGGGTTCCATACCACAAAAAAGGAACCCTTTTGGTGCAAATTTGTCTGTCTGTCACACCGATAAAATCAGTTTTTTAATCTATACAATCAAAACAAAAGAAATCTATCACATGAGATTTCATGTGCAACATACTGAGAAAAATATAGAATTTCAAAGTTTGACCGATAATATTTTTTTATAGTTGTTTAATTAACGGAAATTTTCTAAAATATTTGGAACACTGTAAATGGTATGTACATCTTTTAAATGTATTTTCATTCTACTATTTACTAAGTGGTGGCAATACAACAAAAAAATATGAATTACTGTACATTTTAGCCTAGAAATGGGTTAACCCTTAACAATAAAAGAACTGAGATTTTTTTATTACCTTGCCTGTTCTCATTACTCCAATACAGTCTCCCTCTCGAAGTGTATCTAATTCAGGTCCATATGAGTTGACTAGAGTGACACCATCTTTCACTATTGAGCTGCCCGACATTATCTAAAAACATAATCACTCATCTCATAAAAAAAGAGAAATATGATAGATTTACATCTGTGATTTATTCAAAATGATCACAGATAATTTACATAATAACTGCCGCACTTAGAGCGGGCTAATCATTATATTGCCTCTTAGTAAAGTTTTTTTATATCTACACTTAAGTGAAAGCTATGTGGTAGACTCTTCATGTAAGAGACTATCAGCGTCAGATATTGTCTCATAAAGCAGCAGTAAGTTATCAATGCTGCGTTCTATTGTGAACGGCATGGGGGCAGGGCTGGACATAATTTCAAAAGCGTAATAATTAACATTGCTAGTGATGAATCACAGTCCAATGGGTACATATGTCATGACCATCATCTAGCTTCATACTCATCTCCTCACTGAGTTGTATGAATAATCACTTATGGTTAAACATTGAAAAAACATTTATATAATTGAATAAAATATTTGGGAATGCTATAAATCAGCAATATATTTTAATGTTAATGCCTACCCATGCTGTATTTCTTAACTTAGTAGCTGTTGCAGGTAGCTCCATGAACTCTGGATCCAAAGTAGTAACACCAATCTCTAAACTACCATTCCAAACATTAACCTGAAAACAACATAGACATGAAATAACTGTAAATGTTATTAAAGTGCTTTTATACAATTATGTTTATCATGTAAGTTACTGAAATGAAATAATTAATAGATTTTGATGTACAACCCTGTTTTTCTTTACAAGATCAAATTCAGAACAGTAAATGTATGAACAGAGGAGTGATGGCCAACTGGTGGCCAGCCATAGAGAATTGGTAAGATTGAATATGACATATTCAACATGGCCAGTGAACAATTAAATTAATTGGTTGGCACAGCTAATTTAATTGCAATAACTTCTCTGTGCACTATTTGAAAGATATATTTGGTTTATCATTATTTCAGAATATCGCAAGCAGTGACGTGCCACTCTAATAGGAAGCTGACTGCCAGCCGAAAAGCAATCAAGAAGAAAAAGCCAACACCTGTTCCCAATCTGTCTTTGTTGGAGTAATATTGTTCACTTTGACACTACAGTGAGCATGTGACCACACAACCAATAACTGTTGTCATCTGTATGGGCAGCATTCCAGGTATGTAAGACATAATATGCAAATTCCTTGGTTGCAAGGTATTTTTTATCCAGAAATATAGACTGCACATAACAATTAGTGATCTTTTTAATTAACCGGCTTCAAAAAGAAGGTTCTCTATTCGACGCGTATGTATGTAATATTAATAAAAATGCGTAATATTAATAAATGTTAGTCTATGTGGGCTTCTAAACAAATTTACCAAATTTTATGAGTGTATGTATGTATATATGTATGTATGTAGGTTTGTCCGCGGATTTCTCAGAAACTACAGGTTCGATTTCAAAAATTCTTTTTGCAATAGTTAGAGTATTTTTCAACTTAGGGTAGAGTATAAGTTTCATCAAAATCGGTCCAGTAGTTTAAGAGATATAATCTTTTATATTTTCAGTAAGTTACTGTAACGTAGATGTTCGAGTTGCGTGATAGTGCTGATACATATTTTGCTAAAATATAAGTCACTAAAAAATGTTAAATAAACTATTTTAAAAAAAAACCGGCTTCAAAGTAAATTATCTAAAAAGCATAAAATAACGAAAATATATTGAAGTCGGTGTCAGCTCTTGCTAGTCTTAGTTAACATGATGTGCTAGCACCGCCTTCAATATATTTTCGTTATTTTATGCTTTTTAGATAATTTACTTTGAAGCCGGTTTTTTTTTTAAAATAGTTTATTAAAGACAAATTTACAAGATCGGCACAAAATAGGAAAAAAATAGATATTCAACAAATGAATAAAATAACTCATAGATCAGACAGGGCATTTTTAACACTGTAGAACTAATTTTACATGATTACGATAGAACAGCTTGATAAATATATAAAAATTGAAATGTAAATACTACAAACAATGCAAACTATGCATTGTTTATGGATAACGCCTCATAATTATATACTTTTCTAATTAAATTTATTGCAGGTTCCTAGACTCCCTAGTCCCTAAGACTCGCTGACGGACAAACCTTAGTGTCTTCACTGGTGACTACTGTATTTCCTGGGTGACCAGTCACAGGGAATGAGTGGTGGGATTAGTCCCATTTAGCCATATTATAGGTAATTTTATTATTTTCTCACATATCAGACCGTATTTTATGCCTGTTCTGCTTGTGTTTACAGGAAATAATTATAATAATAAAAAAGGAAATTTACACAAAGAAAATTTGGCATAGTTTATAACACCTCCTTATTGATATTTTATAATCATGTATTTAAGCAAGAAAAGTAATGGGCTAGACCACTTAAACTATAATTAAGGTGAATACCTAACAAATAAGCTTCCTTTGTTCTTAGCCTTACCTTCCTGTCAATGCACACTTCAAACATAACATCATCCTTCAAAGGTTCTGAACTCAATATCAAACCATGATTAAATTCTACAAAATTTCTTACAGCTGTAGAGTTTTCGTTTAACAATGTGACTCGGTCACCGCACCTTCTATGAAATCTCATTGTTTTGACTATAGCGCACAATGTGCGCAGTCTAAAATGTGATTTATAATATTCCTTTACATAATATCATCATATAGATTTTACCACCTTAATTCACATAATCACATTTTTTACACAAACTATTTCGTTAAAGAGCACCGACAATTAATTAAAAGCATTTAATCTGACACACTTCCAGTGCATATTTGGAAGTCAAACTAAACAGGAAATATGAAAAAAAAGAACCGTTTTATACACATTACTGTAATTACATTGTTAATTATTGTAAAAACTGAAACATTTATTACACCAACAAGCATTAAAATAATAAAAAACTATCGACATTCTAATAACCGATTTCGCCTGCGGTTCACTTGTCAAAACAAAGTGACGTTATTTTTTTTTCAGTTAACCTCGATGTTTTGCTTTCATTGACACCCAGTATTTTAGCCTAATAAAATCAATACTTTTTTCGTACATTTCAAACAGAAACCTACGTTTCCAAAAATAATTGTAAAAAGAAATAGTGAACCATTTGATGTCCACTGCAGAACATAAATCAGTCAATTTAATGGCGATATAATAACGGCGACGACACGCGACAACGCGCTTACATATTATACGTCAGATTTTCTCCGATTGTCTGATCAGACCATCAGACGATCAGTCGGATCAGTTCTCTATATCGACTATTCACTCGATACACGTCCGATTTTTGCATCCGACTTTTTATAAACTTAACTTAATCCTTCCCAAGTTTAATCCCGAGTGCTTGTGTACGGAGCAAATATAGAAGACTATAATTATAAATATTAATTGCATAATTGCTCGTATTGATGCTTTACAGACGTTATGAAGCAAAATAATAATACAATTATATTTGAAAATGTAATAAAATGAAAGAATTTTAATAAATGGTATAATAATAATGGGTCTTGATGTACTCCTTTGGCATATTCAAGTGGACCCAGACTGAACTAGACACCCTGGACGGGACAGTTCGTACACTGTTAACCACATATCGTCTCCTTAGACAAAGAAAACTGGCGCAGGCCTGTGGTGGTCACCGCTGGCTATCGCGGGGCGGTATGGCAGAGCAAGGAGCTGCATGGAAGGTTCTACCGGGCTCTTCATGGGCCCGATGTTGACTTCACTGTCTCTGTGGCCTGGCTACGATTCGGTGACCTCTTTGGGGAAACCGAAGGTTTTGCCTCTGCAATTATGTACGAAATTGTGATGAACAACTACTGGAGATACATACTACGGGGTGGCACCATCGGGCATGTCATCGCCCTGGTGAAACCCTTAGGCATATTATCTCTGGTTGTTCGCGTCTCGTAAATTGTGAATACTTGCACAGACACAACCAAGTGGCTGGGATAATCAACCAGCAATCTTGTACCCATAGTCGTATCCGCCCATGGCCTAATTTCAAAAAGCTTCGATAAACACCTCAAGAGGCTCACGTTAGACTGCTCGATCAAGGGCCAGGCCCCTGGAGGAGGCGCCCCCTCTATCTACTGTACGAGCAGTATGGACCGCCCTGGGCATGATTTCCTTTGCAAACTCTTTGAGTTTGTAAAGGCGAACATGCCTGAGGTGCTGCAGGCGATTACGCCCCCCGCGACTGCGTCCCCCGCGACCGCGTCCTCCGCGACTACGTCCCCCGCGACCGCGTCCTGCCCCGCGATGACCGCGTCTTCCGCGTCCGCGACTCCGTTGCTGCCCGCCCTCCATGCGGAGCCCGAGACGGACTCTGAGTCTGCCTCGAGCTCCGACATGGAGGTCGAGCTCATTAACTCGCCGCGTCCCACCACGCCTGCTGACGGCTTCTCGGTAGTCAGCAGAAAGAAACGCGCGCGCAAGCCCCGCGACCTTCCACCGACCAAGTACCTCTGTACTGAGTCGGAAAGCCCGGAGTCACGACCTCGCGTGACACCCCCCCCCCCCCCCCCCCCCCCCCCGATCCGTTCGACCCCGCCGCCGATCAGGGTTATCCTGTCCACCGCGGACCAGCACCGCGAACTTACAAAGTTTCTCCGAGCCGAGAAAATAGGTTTCCATACCTACACTCTCGACGAGGACCGTATCATCCGCGCGGTAATCCGCGGAGTCCCTACCCAACTCAGCAATGAGTATATAAAAGACGACCTTCTGTCGCAGTCCCTCCCGGTGTTGGAAGTGCACCGTATGCACCCTCCCAACCGCCCGCTCCAACCGTACGAGATGGTTCAGGCCCATCTCGTGCGCTCAGACGAAGGCAAGTCTTCAATTTAAAGACTGTTTGCGGCCTCACCGGCTTCGTCGTAGAAGCCCCCCACAAACGTGGCCTACCCGGGCAGTGTCACAACTGCCAGTTGTACGGCCACTCCTCCCGCAACTGCTTCGCGCCGCCTCGCTGTGTGAAGTGCACAGGAGACCACGCGACGGCTCAGTGCGAGCGCGACAGGGAGACGGCGACCGAGCCTCCCGGATGCATCCTCTGCGGGACCGTCGGGCACACCGCGAACTATCGTGGTTGCCCGAGGGCCCCAAAGAGGAACCGCCGGGTGGCGAGGCGCAATAATCTCCGCGCTCCCCCCCGCCCCTCGGTGCCCTCTGCACCAAGGGCCTCCACCCTTCCTCCACCCTTGGAGTCTCACCCCCCCGCGGCTTCAGCGCCTCAGCCCCCGGTGCCCTCAGCGCCTCTTTCGCAGCCGCTTCCGGCCCCCCGCGTCGCCGCGCCCTCAGCGCCGCGACCGCTCTCATCGTCCCAGCCCGCAGTGCGTCCACCGAACGCGTGGAATAAGACGCTGCCCTACGTCCGCCCCGCCGCTGCTCCTAAAGCAACGAGCCCCCCCCCCCCCCCCCCCCGCCAAGCAACCGGCCGCGCCTGCGCCTTCAGCGCACGCGTCCAGCCTCGCTTCGGACTTTGAATTGGTCCAACGCGCTATCGATGGTATTAACATCGATAGAATTCGCATTTTCGCGAACCGCCTTCGGTGCGCACAGACCGCTGGCGATAGGGTATTAGCTATCGCCGACTTCGAGGACGTGTACTACGCCCTGTCCCCCGTAAACTCAAACGTAGGCCCGTAAATGGATTTACACCAGAGTAGACAAAAACCCCATTCCCTTTCCCTCGCATTTTTCAATGGGCATGGCCTCTCCCGACAAAGAGATCAGGTTGCTGACTTCCTGCGGAGTCACCAAGTTGATGTCTTGCTGGTGCAGGAGACCCTCCTGAAACCCTCTCATAAACCAGCAAACAATTTTAAACCTCACCACATATCACCAGGAGGGAGGGAGGGGTTAAAAAGTTGCTAAAAAACATCACGTGATTAATGGACGACCCCTTATACGCTTGGTCCTATTTTATAAATTTTTCTTTATAATACATATAATAAATATTAGTAAGGGAACACTCATAGAGAGTTGTTATCAAGGTTTTGTAATCGATCGGGTTAAGCAACGTTTGGTATTCGATGCGAATGTCTGTTATTATAAGTTTAATTAACGTAAAAATAGCGCAGGCGGAGCTGCGTGGGTCAGCTAGTATTAAATATAGTACAAGAAATCCGTCGTAAAAAAAAAATTTACCGTTCCAGAGATATGATTTCAACCGTTCCGTCTTTAAAATAATACCAGCCCTTGTTAATGTCCCACTGTTGGTCACATGCCTCCCTCATGATGAGGGAGCTTAGGTTATGGCATACCACCACGCTGGCCTAGTGCGGGTTGGCGGACTTCACACGTCATTCGAAAGCTGCTTAGGCTTTCTCAGATATGCAGGTTTCTCACGATGTTTTCCTTCACCGAAAGCTAGTAACAATCGCACAAAGATGATTGGCACATGATTAATTGAAGAAATCAGAGATGCGAGCCGGGGTTCAAACCTGCGTACCTTGTTTCCAAGGCAAGCACTCGCCCATTGAGCTGTTAGGTGCCGCTTTTTAAGTTCCGTCTTTATTGAACGCATATTCAATATAATCTATCTTCTATACTTATAAAACTTATAAAACTAAACTTATAAAACTGTAACAGGTCCAATTCTGTACATTGAAGATATTTTGAAAATTATATTTGGAGGGCATTCTATAACCGATACTGAGGCCGAAAATGTAATTTTTTAAATTTTTGTCTGTCTGTCTGTCTGTCTGTATCACGGCTGCGCAAATGAAACTTGGCATGATTTGAGATCTTACTACGAGGTAGGACATAGGATACTTTTTATCCCGTAATCTAGCACGGTTCTTTTGGTAGAGGGGATTAAAGTCAAAATGGGTACTTGGTTATACGCTTGGTCCGATTTTATCAATTTTTCTTTATAATATAATAAATATTTGTAAGGGAACACTCATAGAGAGTTGTTATCAAGGTTTTGTAATCGATCGGGTTAAGCAACGTTAGGTAAGGTCATTAAATAGATGGGTAACCGTTTAACGCCATTTGAACTAAACGGGTCCGTGCTTCGGAGAGCAAGTAAAAAGTGGGTCCCAGTTTTTAACCGACTATAAAAAAGGAGGTTATGTAATCGATGCGAATGTCTGTGATTAAAAGTTTAGTTAACGTAAAAATAGCGCAGGCGGAGCTGCGTGGGTCAGCTAGTTATTCAATATGGATGAAATGGATGAGAAAGATGTAATTTCCTTTAAACTAGGTATGAAGCTAGTAAGTATTAGATCCTCTTTGCTAAATGATAATAATAATAATAATAAGCCCGCAGGGCAGCTTGTGGCGAGCTGTTGGTGCGTAACGACACCACGGACCCGAGTGCTCCAGAGAGTCGGTCAGGGCCCCCACCTCGGCGTGTCTTCGTCGGCCGAGTGGAAACCGAAGGGGGACCGCAGGACTCTCAGTTCTGGCTTGCCTTAATTGGCCGTCCAGAGAGGAGTTGTTAGAGCTATATGCTCCAGGGGTGGAAGTGTTAAAGGGCATAACGCCGCGAGTAACTTCGGAGAAAGCGCAGCACACCTCTCGACACCCCTGAGTCACCCACACCGGTGTTGCTCTCTGTCGTCATCGGACGATTATTTGGGGAGCCCATCTAGTGGGTGGCAAGCCACCACTTGCCAAAAAATAATTACCTCTAAATGTAATTATGGCAAGTGACCCCGGCCTTCTGCAATAGCCCAGCTGCCAGTCCACCAAATGTTCAACCACATAGACAAGTAATCTTTCCATATACTTACAATAGTTTCCAAGCCTGCCGAGGTCAACTGTTATTTTTTCTTCAATAAGTCAGTTAATCCCAGCAGGTACCCACCACACACACCATTTAATTATAAAAAGGGCCTCTACGTGTTGGATTCGTCCCCACGCAAGCCTCTTAAAAGACCGGGTAAATCCCGTGAAACAAAATACATGAAAAATAATAATAATAAATACACTTTATTGTACACCAAAAGTTACATGTAAATTGAACAATACGTGATTTGTGACAATGATTTGTGAGTGGTGCGTAAAGGATACTCCTGATTTTTGTATCGCATTCGAGAACGTGAATTTTCGACGATTCGAACAGCCTGGCTGGTCGTGATTGAACATACCTTGGCTGATTTATACGTTTTGGACAGAGTGGGTCGTCCGAGCACGTTTCACAAATACCGTATGTTCCGCGCAAATAGCTACCTACCTATATGGTACCTGTAACCTCGGTGGCCCAACGAAAAACTGTTTGCTTTGCAAGCAGGCAGGGGTACAAATCCTGTGCGGAGCACAATTTTGTATACTTTCTAGGTGGTTTTTTATTGGAAAATCACCTGATAGTCTGGAAATAAGACGATTCATGCATCGTGAATGGACACGTAAAAATCGGTCTTACGCCTGATCTCTCCCCAGTCGTGTTGCTCTTCCGTCCAATCATGTAAGAGTAAAGGAAGAGAGAAAGGACTTGTTTCTATGTAAGCACTTGTGCACACTTGTGCACACTTGTGCACACTTGTGCTTTATTATATCTCCCGCGTAGATTGCTGATCGAAAGATCGGTCGTGGTGGTCTTATCGGCCAGGAGAAGATAATTAGGTAATAACTAAAACACTTGCAATGTAATCCCGAAACCATATTTAAACACAAATATACATCGAAGTTTTTTGTACGTAACTGTTTATCCAAGGTAGCTGAAAGTTATGAATATTAAAAAATACTCATTTCGTCACTGTGAAAGGAAAACTGAAATCACGTTTCTAGCAAGATGTTGGCATTTATTTATCGTAATAAAAAAGGTCACCAAAAATATTCATACAAAGACTACCAGTTTCTTTAAAAACTACTTTATATGGCTGCTCTGCGCGCGCTCTCAGTGCGAAGTAATTTTTAACCGACTTCAAAAAACGGAGGAGGACAAGGTTATGAATTCGGTTATGTTCTTTTTTTTTAATGTTTGTTACCTCAGAACTCTTGTCGTTTAAGAACCGATTTAAAAAAATATTTTTTTAATCGAAAGGATATGCTTCCAGATTGGTCCCATTTTTTTCAAAATCAAGTATTGATGATGGGAACCATGAGTACCTAACTGAGGGAACTCATTAAATATGATAGGCATACATATAGCGTTTTTGATATTTTTAGAAACTAGTCAAGCATTTTCATTCATATAGTATCATTTGGTGAAGTGGATCTGATGAAGAAGACCATAGATGGCCACCGGAACTCTGTAATAAAATTAACAATACATCCTAGCCGTGCCTACTAAACGTAGAACTACCGAATTTGGACTCGATGGATAGGTCTCGACGAGTAGTTGCTAGAAAAATGGAGATCAGGGTCTGATGATGGAGCAAGAAGGTCGTCACGGGATCTCGGCACCAATAAACAAAGACCCACCGAGTTTGGGCTCGTTGGGTGGCTTTCGACGAGTAGTTGCTAGAACAATGGTGATCAAGGTCTGATAATGGAGCAGGAAGGTCGTCACGGGATCTCGGCACCACCAAACGTAGACCTACCGAATTTGCACTCGTTGGATAGGTCTCGACGAGTAGTTGCTAGAAACATGGAGATCAGGGTCTGATGATGGAGCAGGAAGGTCGTCACGGGATCACTGCACCAACAAACGTAGATCCGCCGATTTGGGGCTCGTTGGGTAGCTCTCGATGAGCAGTTGCTAGAAAATCTTTAAAAAAAAAAATTGAACCGACTTCAATATCACTGAAAAGTATAGAAGAAGAAGAAGTTGGTTTTAGCGTACCTGCTGTGTATAATTGGCACCAACTTCAATAATATTTAAATTATTTTATACTTTTCAGTGATATTGAAGTCGGTTCAATTTTTTTTTAAAAAGATTTTATTTTAAACTTTTTAGTGATATTTTCATATATAAAGATTGAACCATCGAAGACCGTAAAATGATCTAGGTAGGTTATGATCACATTATCGTCTACATAGTTTTACATAATTCATGTTTCTTCAGAAAAAAATATCCGGTCATAATGCAATTTGCATGGAATCATCATAGTAGTTTACTCTCTCGAATATAAAAAGAATTATCGAAATCGGTTCATAATTGTCAGAGCAATGTAATGGAGAACATCAGTTTTATGGTTTTTACCAGATAAATTCCTCCTCATCGTTCATGGTCCTCCAGGAATTTCTTATCCGGTTGTGATAAATTTCATACAGATTCATTACAGCGGTTTCTTCTTTCGAATAAAAAAATAATAATTGAAATTGGTAAATATTTGCCAGAGTTATGACCATTTTTGTCCTTAAAAAGCGACATAAAGTCATCTATATAAGCTTTCCTGCAAGTTTCCTGCGCAGTCACCATCATTGTTTTTTCAGGAACTACTTATTCGGAAGCAATATTTTTTTTATGGGACCCAACTAACGGATTAAAGAATGGATGGAAGAAAGATTTTTGCAAATCGGTTCATAATTGCCAGAGTTATGCGCGAACATACATACAAAATATATATATACAGAGGAATTGAGAACCTCCTCCTTTTTTTGAAGTCAGTTAAAAAGGGGTGATCAGGGTCTGATGATGGAGCAAGAAGGTGGACACGGGATCTCGGCACCAATAAACTTAGACCCACCGAGGTTGCAGTCCATGGATCTCGAGAACTACGAGTATAACACCTAGATATCTTCGGTTTATGGCAGTTGGTTAGTTTATTAAGATATTGTCACATCAACATTTTTAAAGATTTTTGCTTTAGTGATGGTCCATAGTTGTGATATGTCGTGGGTGTTTTTAAAATAAATATTGTATTTATAATATGTTGTAGTCCAAGTCCAACTATGTAGATGTAAAAACCACAAATTCTTAGAAATTATTTCAGGCTTTTCAGGAGTATTTTCTATAACTCTACCTAATATATATATATAATTCTTTAATTGCTTTACCCAAGCTCTACCTATATTTTTTTTTTAATTTGCCAATCCCCCCCTCCCCCTTACTAGTTATACAAGACCGAATCTATATATATTGTAAACCTATTAAACCATATGTAACACAATGAAATTCAAACCGTATAGAACTGGTTGATGGGTAGATTAAATGGCACACTTTTTATCACTACTCATAATATTCACTTCTATTCTAATGTTGGTGGCTATTAATTGGGCCCGGTAACTACCGGAACGCACTTCGACCCAGCTGGATCCATTGTGCCTGCCCTAGCCCTTACTCTGTCCTTAAGGTACCCCACGAATGCACCAGCTTGGAGCCGTACATAATCATCTGCTGTAGGATGGGCTTCTCCCAGTTGACTCAATATACGTCCTGCAAGAGCGTCGCAGCCGCACTGTATGTGTAACATCGACTCTTTTTCATCTTCACAGTATCTGCAAGTGTCTACGATACTTACCTCATTCTTACAATACTGATTTCTTTTTAATTTTTGTCTGTCTGTCTGTATCATGGCCTCGCATCACGACGCGACTATTGAATGGATTCAAACGATAGTTGGCATGATTCGTTCGATTCATTAATACTACGAGGTAGGAGATAGGATACTTTATATCCCGAAACTCAGACTGAAACTCAAAAATAGTTTATTTCAAATAGGCTTAACGCTAGCACTTTTGAAAGGTCATGTATTTTTTTTAAAAAAAGCTACCACCGTATCACAACGCGGCCTCAACTGATAAGATCCGGCAAGAAACTCAGCGGGCTTGTCATTTTATCACTTTTTTTTTAAACAGTGTGACATATTACAATTAGATCAGAGCGACAGTGTGTCTTGCCGTTCAAAAGATCAAATAAGACAGAAAAAAAGAATAAACTACGACGAAAGTACAACGAAATAAAAAGCCAAAGGGATAGTAGTCGGACCAGTCCCCCAGACCCCCAAGCAGCACCCACGCACGAATTGACTCGAGCAGCAGCCATCACTCCCCTCAACCATATTGGAGGGAAGGGGGTGACCCGCCTCACTAAGCCGCCACAAGCAAAGACTTTTCGATGGCGAGCATGACCGATCTAAGATCTGTTAAGCAGTGCCTCGTCAGGCAAGACGCGCTTTGTCACTTTAACATATTATTGATGTCATCAATTAATTGACTAGTGCAGCAGCCATCAGTTATCCACCACTTTATATGGTGTTACAAATTGTAAGCCTTGAAATTCAAAGCTTGCATGACTCAGGCAGTTCAAGCCCACGCAGCTTTATCCTCTAGGTAATCCGAGATTTTATTATAAGCCTTTTTCGACAATCGGCAAATTTTTATCAAAGGTTAAATTTATTCAGTGGAAGATCTCGGATATCCTGTGGCAGTTTGTTATAGAAGCGTATACTTTGACCCATAAAGGATTGGCCTGTTTGTGGAGACGCATGGAATGCAAAACAAGATCGTGTTTGTTCCGGGTATTAACACCATGAATATCACTATATTTTTTTAAAGATCGAATATTTTTCTGAACTGAGCATAAACTAAATTTTTAAATATAAATTGTGAAACAACAACACGGTTCCCTTGGGAGAGGGGATAAAATTCAAATTGTTTTCTTGGTTGTAATCAAGTTGTAATTCATTAACGCGTGGTCCGATGTTGTTAATTAACACGCTTTTATTAGCTTGACCTGTATGTATGTATGTAACTATGTATGTATGATGGTAATGGAATCTTGCGATGCAATTTTGACCCACTTTTACATGTCCAAATAATTTGAAATTTTGCACATGTATCAAGAACCGGTGACAATACAATAATATGGTATCGTCGAGCTGATCAGATGCTGGGGCTCGAAGGTGGATAAGGGAACCCTTGGATGGTAACTAGTAAACACATCGAGTTTGGGCTCATTTGATTTGTTTAAAAGAGTTCTTTTCACTTTGACCATTAATGAGGACCTGATGATGGAACAGGAAGGTGGGTAACGGAACCCTGGAATGGCTACTAGTAAACACATCGAGTTTGGGCGCATTTGATTAGTTTTAGAGAGTTCTTTTCACTTTTACCATTAATGAGGACCTGATGATGGAACTGGAAGGTGGGGGACGGAACCCTGGAATGGCTACTAGTAAACACATCGAGTTTGAGCTCATTTGATTTGTTTTAAAGAGTTCTTTTCACTTTACCATGAAGGAGGACCTGATCATGGAACTGGAAGTTGGGGGATGGAACCCTGGAATGGCTACTAGTAAACACATCGAGTTTGGGATCATTTGATTTGTTTTAAAGAGTTCTTTTCACTTTAACCATTAATGAGGACCTAATGATGGGACTGGAAGGTGGGGGACGGAACTCTGGTATGGCTACTAGTAAACACATCGAGTTTGGGCTCATTTGATTTGTTTTAAAGAATTCTTTTCACTTTGACCATTAATGAGGACCTGATGATGGAACAGGAAGGTGGGGGACGGAACCCTGGAATGGCTACTAGTAAACACATCGAGTTTGAGCTCATTTGATTTGTTTTAAAGAGTTCTTTTCACTTTGACCATTAATGAGGACCTGATGATGGAACTGAAAGGTAGGGGAATTACGTAGTGCTTTCTTAAATTTAGCAAACTAATTGCGATGCCTATGCGTAGGTAATATCTACCCTGTAAATATATGTTTTGCAACAACCTGCCTACGATTCAAGCTACGAATAAATAAAAATTGCCAAGTTTATCCGTATTTTAGACTAATATTTCTAAGACTAAAAAGTGTAAAATAAATTCATAGTTTAAAAAACTAAAAATACACGCTTTTATAAAGTGTGAAAGCGTGAAGCGCCTTTTCTGAATAACAGCTTAACATTTCTTTCCAATTTCAAGTAGGTAAGTAGGTACTTTTATCGACATGACAATAATTTGTAATCAGTGAATACAGAGAAAAAGCGCCCCACGCTTTCACACTTAAATATAATGCTTAATGACACGGGGTAGAAAGAAAGAACGAGTTCTATAAATTATTTATTATGTTTTAGTGCAGTATAGGTACTTTATAAAAGCGTGTATTTTTAGTTTTTTAAACTATGAATTTATTTTTCATCATAATAAATAAGGAGACACTCATTGACAGCTGTTATCAATATCTGGCAATCGATCAGGTAAGCAACTTAATTTTAATGCTATTATAACTAAGAGTTTCTATGCTTCGGAAGGCAAGTAATAGGTGGGTCCCAGTTCTTAACCAACTTTAAAAAAGGAGACTATGTACTCAACGCGAATGTATCTAATACTATTAAAAAATAAGGCGACACTCATAGACAGTTGTTATCAATATGTTGCAATCGATCAGGTTAAGCAACGTTAGGCAAGGTCACATTACATGTATACCTAAACGTGAACATGTAACACCCTTCCTTCCGTAAAAAAATGCATCCTAAATATGAAATTGCGTAGGGAACTGCATATAATATGGAATAAGAAGCCGGAATACCCGAAAAACTGTGAAATACCCTCCCGGACAACGTTTTCCCTGATAAATATAACTTGGGTGTATTCAAGTCTAGAGTGAACAGGCATCTTATGGGTAAGCGCGGTCCATCCTAGACCACATCTTCACTTATCATCATGTGAGATTGTGGTCAAGCGCAAACCTATTTATAATAAAAAAAAACTGTTTAAAAAGTTGAGATGATCAAAAGACTTAGTACATACGAACAACATATTGTCTCCATGCAAAAATTCCTCAAAACTTCATTTAAACTCACGAGAGTATTGTTCATAAAATCTGTCTAATTTTCGAAAGCCGTCTTAGAAATGAAATATATTATAAAATCAAGTGAAATATTCGTCCGCGGTGTATTTTAGAGCGATAATACCTACGTGTCGCAGCCTGCGGGCCTAAAAAAGCCACATTAAGCATTTCATCTAAAAGGAATTCGTATTCTGCATTCCCAGCAGAATCTTCGCGAATCCTGTAAAATTATAAAATTATGTTAGTTCACATATAGTCCATTCATTTATTAGCACTTATTAACAGACTCATATTTGGTGTTACGAATAAAAATTAAACCTTAACCCACTCATATTTTTACTCATATATTATGATTCACCGAAGGTGGCCTTTTTAGACCTGCTGCACTTTAGCGGTTACAGCAACTCTCTTTTTTTTTAGTACCTGGTTTATGTCCGGGCGGCCTGTTTATGACGTACTTAATTAAAAAGAAATGTCGATATCCAGCTGGTTATTGGACGGAAATTACTATCAATCTTAGTTTTACTGCACTTAAGCAGGGACTTTAATTTAGTGGACTTTGAAAAGTAAAGCCTCTTGGGTATCTTATCCTGTCTGTCTTAGTATTTCGCCTTGTGTGTAATCGCTTAAATAGACGACTGTCAAAGACCCTTCCGGTCTAGATAGGTATTGTCTAAACTACTCAGGTCCCATAAAGAGGCGGCGTGCTCTGTTCCCTTCATTTTCCGATTTCGTCAAACCATTACCGACAGATTCTTTCCTCCTCTATTCTGATGATTTGCAACTATCGAGGTTTCAAAGGTACCTTTGATGTCAATTATCGTCTAAAAGAAAGAAGAAGAAGAAAGAACTAAGAACTAAGAAAGAACTATACAAAGCTGTTGCTTTATCCAGCATTACTTCCACAACCTCTTTGTAGAGTGGCTCTACCCGATGCGTCATGTGATATTCAGTATATTCACAACCAGTACCTAGCTACAAGTAGTTCATAAAGTGCTATTCTGGTCAACTTAGTATGAATAATAATAATGCATTCAATACCCAATCTAATCTACTCAGTAATGTCTGGCTCCTACTACTCGTATTGAAATAAAAGAGATGAGTAGAAAAGAATAATAATGATATTTTCTGCCTTTCTCTCCTTAGTAGTAGACATTAGGAACGTAATTATAATACCTAAAATATCTAGTTGATTATAAGTAATAGCGTTCGACAAGCGTGGTTGCCGATAAACGTCATCTCAAGGCGACAGAGCACTTTCAATTAAACTGTACCTATACAGATCTGAACTGACAGATTTACAGCAGTGGAAATGAACTCTATTCGCATAAATAGACGAATGATAATCGAAAGGACATCGCAAACTGGGTGTACCGTCCCGAGGAACGATTATGAAAAAAGGGAACACTTCGCCGAGCATAACCGTGACGTTATGTCCTTTTGCGTACAGTGATATGAAGTTTTCATGTGGGCGGGGTATCGATCGGCGCGGTTATGTGCGCGTCCATGGCTGCCAGTCCTGCCAGTAAACAGACAGCACGCTCGCAGTCGACGCGCTGACTCGGGATGCACACGCTGAGAGCGCTGCTGCTCGCTGCGGCGGCGGCGTGCGCCCTCGCCCGACCCTCTGGTAAGTTTAAAAAAAAACTTTTTGCAAGCGTTCCCATGTGAAACGGTCCTATTATTGTTTATCATCTGTGATAACATGTTTCCCGTGTCCAGCGATGTGGTTGCGAGTTTTTAACTAATGTGTTATGCTTAGCGCAAATATACTGTATCAGCAGTGATAAAGCATTGTGCGTTGGAATAGAATATTGATGACATCAACCGTTAGTAATAGACACCTGTTACATGTCTCCCATTGCTATCATTGCTATTACAGCTCGCTGTGGAGAAGTATTAATTAACCAATCGACGATTCCTAGGTACCTACTACAATCAAAAAGATTGAATGCACATCAAATAAATTCAGTATTCATTTTACAAAATAAAACTCCTGTACTTACTCCTCTTACTCTTACGCCTTCAATAAGATAAAAAGTGTATATTTTTAATTTTTATTTTGCCGACACGTTTTGAACACATTACAGCATCCATGGTCTCTAAAGGACAGGCGTAGACGTCCAAAATATGACAGACTTGTTGTTATTATTGTTAGTCCTATTGACGGAAAAAGAGCTTACAATGTCTTGGAATACTTAGTTTTGGGAGGAATTGAACGGTAGTACTTAGTTTTCGGGATCTCAAGCTGCCTGTAAGCACCCAACCATATTTTTTATTGAAATTGAATGCTTTTTATAATTCCATAGCCTACTTTTGTATAATTCGGTGTTCTTTTTGCAAGGATTTGTGGTATGTTAGATTTGATATGATTACATATTTCGTATAACCGCAGCGTCGAAGTTTAACGACCGCTTTAAGTTCTTTTACGCAGGTTTTCATCGACAATCTAAAAAATAACCACGATATACTTAATGCATAAAATAAGTTTAGTGCAGGTAATTCACGTACTAAATATAAAAGTCATCTGGGGCATACGATTTAGGCGCTGCACAGATGAAGCAATTTTGAGTCTCGAATTTCGGCAACTGGAAAGTCGGAAACTACGTTTATAGGACAATTTTAATCGCGGCTTTCATAAAATTTAAAAAAACTGCGCAGACGCTACAGTTAATTTTCGGGTTTTAGAAAACAGTTTGACAAAGTTTTTATAAGAAAAAATATGTACTTATAGGGACAGTAATAATAAAAAAAACATTGATGTTAGTACACAGTATCTGGCTTTGACTAGTAATTAATTCATACCTATTTTTTATTTACTTTTAGAGGAACCTATAAATATATGAATCACTATCATTCATATTTATAAACTCGCTCACTCGACTAGGTTTCACGCTTTAACTCATTGTAATTAGAGTCTGTACATCGGGACAAAATTTTCATGAGACTAGTACCACATTTAGCCGAATTAAGTAATAAACAAAGACAAGATAAAAGCGAACATCGCCGGGGCCATACACACATGCATTTAAATTAAAATCCTTTTCTGTTTTATAAGTTGGTTAAAAATGTGTCAGATGTGTGTTGGGAGATAAAATACTCATCAAATTACTTACTGATTTGCTTAAAAATGCCCCTTCTCTCCTACTTTTAGAAATATAAATTTTCGACAGACGATAGATAGACTTTATAAGCTCCTTACCAATGATATTTAGTAAAATATCATTGCTCCTTTCAGACTAATATTATTCCTAACGCTTCGAAACAAAAGTTATATGATTGTATATTAAAGCAAACGAAACCTATTGAAATAAGTTGAATTATTTCTAAACAAAAACTTGACAAATTCATTAAACTAAGTAGAGGTCGATTAATCATCTGTGCAAAGTTGGTGCAAAGTTTTAGCAAATCTAACAAGTTTCGGTTAAAAGGAACGTGCCTATTATTTTCATATTTATTAGATTCAAATCTTACCTACATGTAAAAATATAGTTACGTAATATTATAAAATGCATTGTGATAAGTAATACAAAGACTCAGTTTCCAACACAGTGATGAGACGTCTTGTTTAATGAGTTTTTTTCGTTATGCGCGGGTGCTGCTTGGGGGGACTGGTCCGACTTCTATCCATTTGGCCTTTTAGTTTGTCGTAATTTATTGTTTTCTTCTTTTCTCCCTTGCTTTATGTTTCGAACGGCAGGACACAATATCGCTAATGTCGATTCATTTGTAACAAAACAATTTAAAAAAAAAAAAAGTGAAAAAATGACAAGCCCGCTGAGTTTCTTGCCGGATCTTCTCAGTTGAGGCCGCGTTGTGATCCGGTGGTAGCTTCTAAAAAATGACGATTCAAAAGTGCTAGCGTTAAGCCTATTTGAAATAAAGATTTTTGAGTTTGAGTTTGAGTTTGATTCGAAAATAAAAGTAAAATCATAATCATAAATCATTTATTTCAAATAGGCTTAACTTTTGAACGGTCAATTTTTTTTTATTTTTGAGAAGCTACCACCGGATCACAACGCGCCCTCAACTGATAAGATCTGGCAAGAACTCAGCGGGCGTCATTTTTCACTTTTTTTTTAAACAGTGTTTGTCATGTTACAATTAGATCAGCATCAGCGACAGTGTGTGTCGTGCCGTTCAAAAGATCAAATAAGAGAGAAACCAAAAAAACATAATGGTAAAACAAGCATCCTGAGCTTCTAATCTGATTTTCACAGTATCTTGTAGTAGATAAAGCCAAATTCAATTACGTTTGTAGAATTACATTCTTTATAATTAAACTATATACCTATAAATTGTGTATGGAATTGTTTGTTATATCTGCGGATATGTAACGTACGTAAACTGATTTTTCTAGCCACCACAAGCACAACGTAGCTTTGCCGTTCGCAATCAAATAAAGTTTATGTCCTTGCAGTTTCTAGAATCGCATATACATAGAAGGTCAGTAGAGAGATTTAAACTTAGGGTGAAACTTATGCAACAGGATTTACATTGTTATCTGGAGCCGAAGAGATCAAGATTGACTCTAACGATTTCACTATTATTTAATAATATAATATAAATAAACAGGACACCAACATAATGTATATGGGCTAGCAACAATGCTTTAACTCTAACTATAGTAGACCCAAGCTTAGTCTGGAAACCAATATCAATTAAAAATCAAGCACATTGCAACCAAGTAGCGGTACCTACAATTCTATCTAATTTTATCCAATATTTACCAAATGAAGGGCTCCTGACAAGGAGTGTTGCTGTTTCATTTCAATGCGCTATCCGATTTCGGTTTCTTGGATGTTCTTCTACTGGATGAAGTTTTCATCCAGAACTATGAAAAATAAGACTCAGCAATTTACAGGGCAACATAGGAAAAAAGCTTGTATCACTAAGGTTAATTTTAACAAGGAGGTTCATTAACGATAAAGGAGTTTATAAATTACGACTCGTCTGATTATTTGCTGCTGGAGAGACTCTTATCATCAGTATCAATAAGTAGAAATCCTAAAAAGACAAGCTTATTTAGATAAATCTCTGTTGTTACTATCATATGGAGCAATATTTTTTGCTAAATAGGATTTGGATTTCGAAACTTCAAAAGGCTGTCGGTATTGATATTTTAAAATATGCTGGGTTAAATTTCAATTTATAGGCTTACCCTTAAATGATAATAATCATCGTCTAAAATTCTAAATACGAATGCTGCCATTTAACACATTTTATTTAGTGGCTGGCCTCTAGGTCTTTTCTGGCCCCATAGTCTCCAGTCTACATTTTTTCACCATGTGCTATCTTTCCTAGGCCACATGTCCAGCCCACTCCCAATTCTCTATAATATCTTATCTCTGCGTCCTCAGCCATTTAATGGTCTTTCTATCCTTTTGTGTTACTCCTACTACCCTTCTTTCTAAGGCTTTTTGCGTCAATTTTAGTTTACGTAAGACTGCTTTAGTGTGTACAACATAGACTTACTAATTCAATATTCGTGCTGAAAAAAGCTCAGCAAAAGCACAAAAAATGTGTTTGTCACTACCATTTATGTCAAAGAAAAATACTTTATTTATTTAAATCAAAATCTTTCTCTTTGTAACAAAATGGGAATGCTCCCTATTCCCAGTCATCATCAGCCAGAAGACGTCCACTGCTGAACATAGGCCTACCCCTTAGAACGCCACAATGAACGACAATTGGCTATTTGCATACACCGGTTACCTGCGACGCGCACAATGTCGTCTGTCCACCTAGTGGGAGGCCTGCCTACGCTGTGTCTTCCGGTTCGTGGTCGCCACTCGAGAAACTTTCTTCCCCAACGGTTATCGGTTCTTCGAGCGATGTGGCCTGCCCATTACCTTCGTTAGTTCTTCGGCGAATCTTCACCTTTCGGATTCTGTCGCGCAAAGAAACTCCGAGCATAGCGCTCTCCATGGCTCGTTGTGTGACTCTGAATTTCTCTAAAAGGCCAGCCGTTAGAGACCACGTCTCAGTACCGTATGTCATCACTGGCAACACACACTGGTTAAAAACCTTCGTCTTCAGGCACTGCGGGATATCGCGTAGTTTCCCGAACGCTGCCCATCCGAGTTGGATTATTCGGGCGACCTCTTTTTGAAGTTGGACCGACCTAACTGGATAGTTTGTCCTAGGTATACGTGGTGGTCAACAACTTCGAGTGTATTGTTCCCAACAACTACCGGTATGGGTGTAACATGTTCATTAGACATGACGTCGATAATTCGTCTTAATTCCATGATTCGTCTTGTCCATTTTCATTTTAAGACCCACCTGTTGGGAAACGCTACTGAGGTCGCTGAGCATCGTATTGAGGTCCTCCAGCGACTCTGCCATAATGACTATATCATCGGCAAAACGAACAGTTTCGGAGAAATAACGTCTCCCTTACTCACACCTCGCTGCAATGGGATTGGTTTCGTGCTCTCGTCCTGTAGTCTGAACGATATGGTGGCTGCTGTACAAACACTTCAACACTATTCCTAGTAAATCCCAGTAGTTTTACTTTATTATATTAAGCTCTGTCAGCACTAATCATAATTATGACGTATAACAAGAATGCCCATTTCTTAGGATTCCATCCATAGGAATCAAAATAAATGCCTCAATCAAAATTCTTAGTTGGTTCTCAGTTTTGGAAACTTGCCGGCAATATTCGCACTTTTTGGCAATATATCCGGGCACGGAACAACACTCACTAGGTCGTATAAAAAAGAATATCGCAAATATCCGATTTAAAAAAATGGATTGATGATAAATAACTAAGTATAAATGTAATTGATATTTGTAAGTGCGGCAGTTAGTGTAGATTTCAATACAACATGTAGGGAATGGAATAATGGCTCATTTATTTCATGTATTTAATAAGCAAGTTCTTCGCCCCCGAGGCTTACATTCAGGCCTATCAATCATAACGATTGACATCATAAAGATTTAACACAACTCACTACGGACATAAATAATACAACCTTGGAAAACTAATCGAACTATAAGTATAATATTTGCCAAAGAATCCCATAGCGCGGCACTTGATCCTTGACATAATTGACAGTACCTATATAAAACGCCATGGTTTATGTTTTACGATAAGATATAGTTGTATCGCACCAAATCACAGAGAATCACAATAAAACTAAACGATAAAAAAGCCATGTTCACGATCTTCTATCCAAGTCGTACCTGGAATTGGTCAATGTTGTGACACTGTCATGATTGAGCAATAACTTACATTTTGCTTGAGTAATTAGACAAGTATCAACTACACTTTGAGATAAAATTATTTTACGAATTAAGCAATACCTAAATAGTAAATACAGGGTGTCCAGTGGCAGATTTCAAACTTTAACAATGTGTGAAAAAATACTCATCACAAACCAAATATGTTTATTGAAAACAGGTAACCATGTCCATCAAGCCTCACATACTCTTTGAGTGTAGCACGCATGTTGAGTAAAATGCATTTGTAGAGCCTGAGAAATCAGGTTGATTTCAGCACGATGGCTATTTTTTATTTATTAATTAGTGACCGGATTGTTTTTGTAAGGAACTGATTACAATTTTTGTTTTTATAAATAATCCACACACGGCCATCTGATCCCAAACTAGGCAGATCATGTACTATGGAAACCAGACAACGAATACTTGTATACCTTTTTAAAATTACATATTTAAATAGATAAATACCACCCAGACACTTGGCGGGAATCTAATCCACGACCTGTTGGGTGGCAGCCAGGGTGCCTAACCACTAGACTAACAGGCCCGCCGAAATTTCTTCATAAAGTATCACACGGACTTAAATCCGGTGACCTTTCTGGAAATAACTGCACAACTGCAGTAATCGACCCAATAGCTGTATGAGCTGTTGCCCCATCCTACAGGAACTATGTACAACTAAAACAGTTGTACTAGGGACATGTGTATTTTCAATCTAAAATAATGATTTATCATTACCGCATGTCTCTTAGGAGTATAATCGGCCATTATGTCTAGCGTTTGTGGACTACGAAAAAGCCTTCGATTCAATCGAGACCTGGGCGGTATTGCAGTCCCTCCAGCGGTGCCACATTGACTTTAGGTACATCGAAGTGTTGAAGTGTTTGTACAGCAACGCCACCATGTCGATCCGACTACAGGACGAGAGCACGAAACCAATCCCATTGCAGCGAGGTGTGAGACAGGGAGACGTTATTTCTCCGAAACTGTTCTCAAACGCATTGGAGGACGTTTTTCTCAAACGCATTGGAGCTCTTGGACTGGTACGGATTCGGCATCAACATCAATGGCGAATACATCACTCACCTTCGTTTTGCCGATGATATAGTCATTATGGCAGAGTCGCTGGAGGAGGTCCTCCAGCGACTCTGCCATAATGACTATATCATCGGATTGAGGTCAATACGATGCTCAGTGACCTCAGTAGCGTTTCCCAACAGGTGGGTCTTAAAATGAACATGGACAAGACGAAGATCATGTCTAATGTCCATGTTGCACCCGTACCGGTAGTTGTTGGGAACGATACACTCGAAGTCGTTGACCACTACGTATACCTAGGACAAACTATCCAGGTAGGTCGGTCCAACTTCGACAAAGAGGTCGCCCGAAGAATCCAACTCGGATGGGCAGCGTTCGGGAAACTACGCGATATCTTCTCGTCCAAAATACCGCAGTGCCTGAAGACGAAGGTTTTTAACCAGTGTGTGTTGCCAGTGATGACATATGGTACTGAGACGTGGTCTCTAACGGCTGGCCTTTTAGAAAAGTTCAGAGTCATACAACGAGCCATGGAGAGAGCTATGCTCGGAGTTTCTTTGCGCGACAGAATCCGAAATGTGGAGATTCGCCGAAGAACTAAGGTCACCGACATAGCTCTCAGAATCTGCAAGTTGAAGTGGCAATGGGCAGGCCACATCGCTCGAAGAACCGATAACCGCTGGGGAAGAAAGGTTCTCGAGTGGCGACCACGAACCGGAAGACGCAGCGTTGGCAGGCCTCCCACTAGGTGGACAGACGACATTGTGCGCGTCGCAGGTAACCGATGGATGCAAATAGCCAATTGTCGTTCATTGTGGGGTTCTAAGGGGGAGGCCTATGTTCAGCAGTGGACATCTTCCGGCTGATGACGATGATGATGATATCTCTCCAAATTTACGATCATAGTTTGGCCACTCTGGCCACACATAATACAGATATTTCAAACCAAACTGTTACTTGAGTATTGTTGTAAAGGTTCTAAATGCATTTGTCTTGGGTTGCTTATATCCCAGTTATGAAAATGATTTCTGTTTACATATCCATCGATATGCATGGGCTTTACCGTTGAAGAATCTTTACCCATAAACCGAAGGCGTGCTTCAGGCATCGAAAAACTACTCGAAATGTAACCTTCTATGGCAAAAGCGCGGTGCACCCGGTGCTACATAGGCGACCAAAAACCCGCAACGCAATCGCTTTCAGACACCTTGCCTGCCTGTCTCAATTTTTGCGTTCAGAAACCTCGTAAATTTAAAGATTGAACTCAGCTAATCTAAGTAAAAAACTGCCTCCAAGTTGCCGCCGCACTGGGAGGGGAGAGAGGAGAAACTCCGCCGGTCAGCTAGTTAATTATATTTTTTATTATAGGGTCAACAATGGCGGCAGACATGTCGCAGCTGGTCCCGCCGCAGGGGCTTGTACAACCACCGCTGAGACCCGCCAGGCAGTACCTGAACGAAATTATCCTTCCACCACTCATGACGCCTCGCTTCCTAGGCTACGAGGAGAGTCCCCGCATCTTCCCACTTCGTGATTCCGAACATGACTGGCTGAATAGGGTATGTACCCCCGGAACACATTGAGAAAATATTGGGAATTTGTTGCTGGCACAGTGCATCACACAGGCTTTGATGTCGATCATATGTTGATATGTTAGTTCGCTTACACGGCCGGCTCCACATTTACCATGAGACGGGATCGCGGTAATAGTAAAACAACGACGACTGTATTATCTATAATAAATGTATTAAGTTGTCCTATCATTATCATTAGCAGCCGATGGACGTCCTCTGCTTTAATGTCTCCCCCTTAGAAGGGAGGGGTTTCCATAATCCCCACGCTTGGCAGACAACTTGGGGATCGCAGTATAGGTGGAAGATAGATCCAAAAGAAAGACACTGCTGCCAGTCTTCCCGTTCTTGCTCAGTCGCTTCTTCGACACCCAACGAGAGGAGATGGGGGGGATGCTATCCTAACCCGGCACCCCACAGGTGTGGTATAGGTACCTTGTATTCATACCTTTTTTACTCAGGTGTTTCAGAAGAAATATATCTAATACTTTTTGATCGTATGTATATTTCATTTGCATGCTCTATAGCCTAAACGTCTTAATGGATTTTAACATACAGGATATCAAAGAAGCATTGATGAGAGGAGTTTAAGTATGTATGTATATTAGGTAGGTGTATGTACAATTTAAAACTATTTTAGTAATAAAATGATGTTGGTGTTAACATCATTACTTTTTATTATTTTTCATTTTTTCATACAGTAGGTACACGTAAAATGAACAAGAGGTGTGCTCTTGTGTATATTATGTAAATATCATAAAAAGGTGTGACAGACACAGACTAAGGTCATGGCGAGCTATTCTCGTCACTCCTACGTCATTAAAAGAGCCCTACTATTTTGCCGTCAATAGTGATCACCCCCCGATTCCAGGCGTATCATGGAACATCAGATCCCTGGCCCGGGGTTCGATCCCAGCTTCACCAACAACAAACGATGATTTAGATGGCAATAAAATCGTTTATTCCGCAGTTTACTAAAGAGGCAACGATCAACAGCAGAAATGCTTCACGCATCCAGCGATGGCGACTGTTTTTAACCGACTTCAAAAAAGCAGGAGGTTCTCAATTATTGCTCACGAATAAGTAGTTCCTGAAAAAACAAGAATGGTGACTGCGCAGGAGAACTGCAGGAATGCCTATATAGATGACTTTATGTCGCTTTTTAGGGACAAAAATGGTCATAACTCTGGCAAATATTTACCAATTTCAATGATTCTTTTTTTATTCGAAAGACCAAACCACTGTAATGAATCTGTATGAATTTTATCACAACCCGCTAAGAACTTACTGGAGGACCATGAACGATGTGGGGGAATTTATCTGGTAAAAACCATAAAACTGATGTTCTCCATTACAATACTCTGACAAATATGAACCGATTTCGATGATTCTTTTTTTATTCGAGAGAGTAAACTACTATGATGATTCCATACAAATTTCATTACGACCGGATATTTTTTTCTGAAGAAACATGAATTATGTAAAACTATGTAGACGATAATGTGATCATAACCTACCTTCATTTTATCGTCTTCGATGGTTCAATCATTATTTATGAAAATATCAATAAAAAGTTTAAAATAAAATCTTTTAAAAAAAATTGAACCAACTTCAATATCACTGAAAAGTATAAAATAATTTAAAGATTATTGAAGTTGGTGCCAAATATATACAGCAAGTACCTACGCTAAAACCAACTTCTATAATATTTAAATTATTTTATACTTTTCAGTGATATTGAAGTCGGTTCAATTTTTTTTTAAAAGATTTTATCACCAATATGGTGTCCACACCGGCCGGCTACTGTTTTCCTTTAGCACGCACACCAGTGACGCCGCCTGACTTCCACTAGTAGTGGTACATGCCTCCGAGCACGGCAAATTTCTTGATTATTCCGATATGTACCTATATAAAATATGTCATTATTGGTAGTAACGTTAAGAAGCTTTTACGCCAGTAAATACAGAAAGATACAAGAAGTTGTTCTTCTTCTTTTACAAAATTATAGCTTCCATCAAGTATTGATGTTTTGCTAGTGTCATTACTAAAGTAAAATAAATTATATTATCAAGTTATTACTTGACTTTACTGTATTGATAAGAAGAAGAAGAAGTATATTTATTTAGAAGAAGAAACAGAGTAAGTTGTGAAATTCATACATTTACAAATAAAGGTTTATTACGAATAATGTGTCACACGGCAGGACTAAACAGGTACCCAGATCAGCTTAATGTCAAGCATAAACGCTTGACGCTGGTTTTCATCTGGGCCCTACTCACCTCACGGATATCAATAAATACAATACAATAAACCTACTCAACTTTTCATCAAAAAGTACAGCAGGTAAATAATTACTTTAATCATAAATATCCCCTTAATTTAATAATAAGAAATATTTAGAATAAATTGAATTTATATAAAATTAAAAATAAAATTAAAAAATGAATAAAAACAAATTTCATCTAGTAAATTAACATTAAAATCAAATTAAACTAAAAATAACTGAATTAATTACAGAAATGATTAGGATCAAAAAGAAATACAATAAATATAACACCCACAACATCAACCACTGAGGAACTCCGCAGCCCCAGTCTACGACGTATATACTATTCTTATCTATGTCTACGACAGTCAGCGATCGAGACATGTTGTGTTCGCCAGCAGACACCCTTTACTATAGTATTGACAAATTTACATTTAAATAATTATTATTACTTATTATTATTTAATTTAATTTTTTAACATCTCATTATTATGAGATGTTATCAATACAGTAACATCTCATTTTTATGAGATGTTATCAATACAGTTATACCGCGTAACATTTAAAATATAGTCAAATTAAAGCCTTTTATTTTTATCCTAAATCCATGCTTATATACATCGATATACTAGTTGGTATAGTATATCGATGCTTATATATAAATGTACACATTAATATCGTTGTCATTATTCTAAGGTTATAAATAAAAAAAGCATCAGAGAGTTATAACATAATAAAATCTTTTTAAAAAAAAATTGAACCGACTTCAATATCACTGAAAAGTATAAAATAATTTAAATATTATTGAAGTTGGTGTTAGCGTACCTGCTGTGTATATTTGGCACCAACTTCAATAATATTTAAATTATTTTATACTTTTCAGTGATATTGAAGTCGGTTCAATTTTTTTTTAAAAAGATTTTATTTTAACCTTTTTAGTGATATTTTCATATATAAAGATTGAACCATCGAAAACCGTAAAATTATCTAGGTAGGTTATGATCACATTATCGTCTACATAGTTTTACATAATTCATGTTTCTTCAGAAAATAATATCCGGTCGTAATGAAATTTGCATGGAAACATCATAGTAGTTTACTCTCTCGAATAAAAAAAGAATCATCGAAATCGGTTCATAATTGTCAGAGCAATGTAATGGAGAACATCAGTTTTATGGTTTTTACCAGATAAATTCCTCCACATCGTTCATGGTCCTCCAGGAAGTTCTTATCCGGTTGTAATAAAATTCATACAGATTCAATACAGTGGTTTCTTCTTTCGAATAAAAAAAGAATCATTGAAATTGGTAAATATTTGCCAGAGTTATGACCATTTTTGTCCGACCGAGCGAATCCGAGCGACTAAAACGTCATCTATATAGGCTTTCTTGCAACTCTCAGTGCGCAGTCACCATTCTTGTTTTTTTAGGAACTACTTATTACTAAGCAATAATTTTTTTATGGGACCCAATCAATGGATTGAAGAATGGATGGAAGAAAGATTTTTTTCAAATCGGTTAATAATTGCCAGAGTTATGCGCGAAGATACATAAAAAAATATATATATATATATATATACAGACGACGAATTGAGAACCTCCTCCTTTTTTGAAGTCGGTTAAAAATTTAATCGCAATGCAATTTTTATATTATTTTTAAAAACTTTCTGCTTCTGAGTTATGTACGTAGCGTAGGTTACGTGTCCGACGAACAATACACAGTAGATGTTCTCTGCTGTCCAGTCGGTTAGACAAAGCTGATTGCAAAAGTCACACAAACGCAGAAACCTTTGTTGACGTTGCACAAAGCTATCTATGTACACCTCCCCGCTTCTGAAAAAACCTAACACTGCTTTTTGTGCAGGAAATAGACCGTATTAACGAAATGGATGAGGAAGAAGATGGCCCGAATTCTTACGAAATGGACATTCCACGATGGATCCCGCGGGAACAGGACGAGCCACGTTCATATGAAGAGCCAGTGAGGATGCGTGACATGCAACGTTATCTGCCCGAGATACTGAGGTCTAGAAGTTATGATCTCCTACCTTCACCTCCACGCAGGGATGAAATCACTAGACTAACACATAAAACTAAAGTGCCCCATGAGAATATTGTTCGACAGGAGGAAAAGAAAAAAATGTTCGCTTTGACTCCACTCGACAAAGGCTATTTTGAACCAGAGGAAAAAACAAAGACTCAAAGTAAGTTATTTAATTATATTATGGATGGTTTAATAATAATAATAAATACACTTTATTGTAGACCAAAAGCTACATGTAAATTGAACAATACGTTGAAGATATCAATGTGAGTACAAAGGCGCTCTTATCGCTAAAAAGCAATCTCTTCCAGACAACCTACAAACATAAACATATTTATTGTAAAATAAAATGTAAGTTAGCATAGATCTAACAGAATAACGTGGATTACTTTGTGAATAATTATTTCGATATTAAAATGCCTATTTAATACCGGATTTCTTTGCAGATATGTTTGTAGCGAAAGTAGCGTAATAGGTACCTTATTCCGACGTAATGACTATGCGTAAGGTAGTTTTATTTACTACAAAACTACCTTACGCATAGTCATTACGTCTAGAAGACTTTAAAGCTTTATTTATAATATTGTCTATTGATTATTTTATTAGGTGATCTCTTTTGCAAGAAACTGTCCAGGTACCATCGCCTTATCAGAAATTCTACCGCCAAGCAGCAATATATAAAAGTTGCTGTTTCGGTTTGAGGGGCGCTATAGCGCAAAAACAATCTTAACAACCAATTTCTCCGATGACCCCCACCGCGATCGCTGGTGTTAGTTAGCTAGCATTTTCTCGTCTTCGATTTTGTAAAAAATTGAATTATTTCAATAATAATTTGTAACATTATTTGAGATTGGAAAGAGCTAAAGCATACGGAGAGAGAGGACATAACATAACATTATGGAGAGAGCTATGCTCGGAGTTTCTTTGCGGGACAGAATCCGTAATGAGCAGATTCGCCGAAGAACCAAGGCCACTGACATAGCTCTCAGGATCTGCAAGTTGAAGTTGAACGAAGAACCGAAGGGGGAAGAAAGGTTCTTGAGTGGCGACCACGAATCAGAAGACGCAGCGTAAGCAGGCCTCCCACTAGGTGCACAAACGACATTGTGCGCGTCGCAGGTAGCCGGTGGATGCAAATAGCCAATTGTAGTTCATTGTGGCGTTCTAAGGGCGAGCCCTATGTTCAGCAGTGGACTTTTTCCGGCTGATGATGATAATGATGATTTGAAATCAAATCTAAAGATTTTCATATAACTTTTAGAATCTGGACAGCTTCACGAAGATGGTGAGTCGAAAATAATAGAGTTGGAACCGCCGCGTCAGATCCGACAGAATCCTAATCTGAGTAGAGGCAAATCCCTGGTTTCAGACGACCTGGATCGGCTAAGGACACGGCTGTGAGTATCGAATCAATATCAGTATTATTACAAAGTAATTTATTTAATATTCCTTTAATCAATGTTTCAAAAACTCAAATTGATTTAAAAATGCTGTCACGCTAACAATTATGTTACCTAGTTGAATTTATTTGATGAGCGTTTCAGTAACCGGATGTTAAAATTAGAATGCTTGGTTAGAAATCCTCTATGTATGTACTTTTAACTGTATACTTAGTCTTTTTCTATACCTAAGAGCAGGACTCACTGCACCGAGTCAATTACAGTTATTAAATTAGGGAAGTATACCCTCACGAAACATAATCGCGGCAATATAACCTGACCTACCAGAAGCGGTGAATATGCTTGCCAACGCTTTACTTGGAGTCGCTGTCTTTTTCCTTTAGTTATTAACTACAGCTTCCTTTCAAGACTGCATCACCAGCTTATATTTAGTAATATTATTATCCTGGGACCATCCACACACGGTCATCTAATCCCAAACTAGGCAGAGCCTGTATACTATGAAAATGACAGGGCGGAAAAAAGTACATAATAAAAGATTTCACTCACAGGAAACATTATTTTGTTTTAAAAAATATACGGTATTATTATTTTCTAAATCAGGGTCCGCTGCGCCACTTTTTGAACAAAACGTTGTTAAGTGAACATTGAACGATTGAACATTTCCAGTGAACAAAGTTCTTTAAACCGATTCTCACAAAAAATGTTTCAGACGAAACATCTTCCTTCGTCAAAATCGAACATAAAATTAACGATTGCAGGCGAGCGCGGCGATGTTTTCCGCAAACTCCGGAAATTTTTTCGAGAGGTTTTGTTCGACAAAACATTCAGGCCACACCCTCTTATTTTCTTAAGTTTACGAACAATGTTTTGCTCAAAATGTGGCGCAGCAGACTCGGCTGTCTTCTTTAATTCCAAGATACATTGTTTATAAGAGGTATTTTATTTTTATCATATTCGTTTGATCGTATCGATTCGTTCAATAAAATCTTGGATGTCTATTTTTTGCATTGGGTTCGGGCAAGACTTTTTTTAAATGTTGAATGCGGTTATTCTTATTTTTTAAATAACCAAAAATATGCTTCCTTTGAGTGAAATTAATTTGATATCTGTACTTTCCTCAGTGTCCCGTTCGTTTTTTCACTCGGTATATACATATTTTTAAATACATACGTATACGGGGTGTAAGGGACATCGTATCGAAAACCGTTACCAGGGATCTAGTACATGATTCTGAACATTCTAGTGTTTAAATTTTTCATCGGCTTTTTCATGAATTTCCAAAAAAAATACCGGTTTTTTATAATAAAATTAGGATAACATCATTATTTTTATATCGCCTAATTTCAAATTAAAAACAATAAATTACTTATTTGTGCAAAATTAGCAATGATCAGCAGGCGAAAAGTCCACTCCCTTATAAGGGTGGGGTTGCTAATCTCCACGTTTGGCAGGCGGCTTGATTGAAATTAGCAATGTAATTTGAAAAATAAATATTATTCCGCAAGTATTCATTACATGCTCAAAAATTAACAAGTTATTCATTTCTCATTTTCCATATAAATGGTTTCTGTAATGTTGTAACGGACAATATGTGAAATCTTGTAGCCCTTACACCCTGTATAGATAAATAACACCCAGACACAAGGTGGAAATCGAACCCACGACCCATTGGATCAGCTGCCAGAGTGTCTGGCTGGCACCAAAAAAATATACCTACTTATAATAAAAATAAGTCATGATTCATCGAATTCTTAATAGACTACATGCACTGTACAAACAGCCGTTTTCAGATTTGCAGACCGTACCTTACAGAAAAACTATGTACGCTCGGAGAGCCGATGTTGTGTGCAGAATACTATAATATTGCTTGTATATTTTGCCGACGCAATTGGTCATGACGCGCGCTAAAGGTGCTGTCCCCTTAGCCAACTTGTCATTCTATCGACAATCTTTTCCCGTGACTTAGCGAAGAGATATGGCATTCCCATTGGTTTTCTATTCTCAAGCGTTTCGTATTGTAAAATGACAACATTCAGAATATTCCGAATGTGGAGCATTGAGGCATTACGACATAATACTAAATGGCCCGTGGGGTATCCGGGTACGAATAGCACACACCCACATTGAATGTCGTAAGAGGCAAATAGGGGAAAACAAGAAGACGGGCAGCAGCGTCTTTCTATTGGATTACCACCTAAGTATACAACAATCTATCATCCGTTGGGGAAGAAAGGTTCTCGAGTGGCGACCACGAACCGGAAGACGCAGCGTTGGCAGACCTTTCACTAGGTGGACAGACGACATTGTGCGCGTCGCTGGTAACCGATGGATGCAAATAGCTAATTGTCGTTCATTGTGGCGTTCTAAGGGGCAGGCCTATGTTCAGCAAAGTACGTCTTCCGGCTGATGATGATGATGATGATAATATAACAATCTCAAAGACGCCTGCCAAGCGTGCGAATTATGGCGGTGGCCTTTGTTCAGCAGTGGACGTTTTGATGAAGTACTTAATACCTAAATCGATGATAAAGAAAATTTACTGCACTGCACAGCTTTGTTATAAAAAATTGTAGCAGAAATTCAAAAATGATTCTTCTGTCTAACACTTCAGATATAAACTTTTACACAAATATAACTAAAATAAATAATAAAATACACTTTAATTATGCTGAAGCAAATAAAAATTAATAGCGTTACTACGTAATGGCGTTCTGTGGTATGCACAGCGTGATACATCTGAACTGTTGCTATTGAGCATGGTTTTAATAATCGACCATCGCAGTACTTACTTACGGTACGATGAATACATAGTACCTTGAAACTTGATGTATGTTCGTAGCTGTTCATTTTTTATTTTTCCACGATGTATTCAGCATTAACTGAACCGATTTAAAACTATTATATAATTTAATAATAAAATTTACGTTGACAAATCAGAGGAAGCATCAACACCATAAGCATATAAAAAGCTTTCACGTTATAGGGATTTCATTGAGAGAATATTAATAAACTGCAAACAATTTCAATGAACTCTAACTGCCGAACCTACAAACGACAATTAAAGTTAATGATCATTAATATATTTTATGAAAACGAATTATGTCTCTACTCACTAGTGAGTAGAGACACAGAGTAATCGTAATCTCGTGTTCAATAATCGAAATTAATCATAAATGGCTCCGACAGTCAAAAAAATATATAAAAAAGTTAATTAATTTGAATTAAAGTTAATTGGCGTTTGTGTGTGTGGCAGTAAGTGCCCATTACAATCTGGTCACCAAAGGTACAGTTCAATATACCTACTCACTAACGGTATGAATAGGTTTGTAAGCCTAACAAAGTTGTCACCCTAAAGTTGGAGGTTTGGAGATATAATTACGTCAGTAGGTACGCCAGCTCGGTGCAACCAGGCGGTGTCACTACATTACCCGAAGACAGCCATTAGTCTACCGGCGGGGGGCTTATTTAATCCACTACCTAAGTGCGGCAAGAAAGACAAAGACATAAATTTACTTTCAAATTAACCAATAATAAAAAGTTTGGTCCAATATTATGAGAAGTCGTGGCCTGTGTCGGCTTAGTGCGGACTACGTCGGATGCGCGTATCTAAAATACTGAAAAACTTATTACAACGGGTAACAAGTTTTGGAATAATAATTTTAATCTTTGTGGCCGGTTTATTCCTAAGTAGGGTAAATGACTGCTTATAATATGTATAATACATATATATATATATATAACGCGCTATGACCACGTTTGCGGGTCTCTGGGGTCAAAAACCGATTATGTATTATGTCAGACAAGTACAATAGGTCGTTGCCTTTTATGTCTGCCTTTTGTGTTTATATAGAAAATGTTTTCTAAAGATCAATTTTCAAAGCTTTGACCGTTCGTTTACATTATATGTTAGAGAATACTTTTTCAGATACACTAATCCAATTCGACCCTTAAGAAAGGCTTGCACTACAAGTATAATCTTAGTAACATTCCCATCTATATAAAAATGTGGTCATTATTATGATTAATATCACACGTAATCCTCGATTTAACTTTTAATAAGACTTTAATAAATCCAGTAAATAGTTAAACATGAAAACTATTACGATATGAGTAAAAATAACTTAAATGTTATCCTTAAAATTACTTATTAGTGTAACAAACTGTCTACTTTTATGTTAGTAGTTTCTAATTATTTTGAATTAGGTATGAATAACTGCAGCGTTAAAAACAATACTGACCGGATCTTCTCAGTAGCGGCCGCGTTATGATCCGGTGGTAATTTGTAAAAAATGAAATTGCGTAGAGCTTCTATGGGCGGGGCCTATGTAAATAGGCCTCTCCCAATCGAGACCCTATGGTCTCGGCAGTTATAGGTACAATAAAAAAATTCGAATTTTACTTTCTTATGTGAAGGGCGATGACGCCGCTAATACACCTTGTGCACGAACATACTGTGTATCTCATCTCTCATACTGATCGCTATTTGTTACTAGCCATATTGGAAACGTAGGTATGTGTGCACGACAGCCTGGCGCAACCGTCGCTTTCCTTTACTGCCGGGTTATTTCGTGACACAGCGCCACCAGGCATGACCAAAGTTTGCTGGAGTATGGTTGGCTATACTTATCATCACATTATTCCTCTTCTGCATGTTCACGTTTCTATTCTTGGAAAAATACCTCTCATTCTTGTTCAACCAGTATACTTATAGGTCAATTCTAAACTAAAATATATAAAAATCTAAAATAAAACCTGGGGAAGTCTATAAATATCAAGTATTATTCCAGGGCAAATAAGGACTACCGATTACCCGTCTCTTTACTGCCTACTAATCTGCGCTGGTTGAAACTAAATCATCCCAAAGATGATGAGGAGAGGTGAAATTAAATACATAATAAACACTTAGTGATTTCCTTAGCCTCTACTCCTGATGAAGTCCTTAGTTGCGCATGTAAATAACATTCATTTTGGTCGAATAAACTAAAAATACACTTGTGATGAACCAACATTTTAACATTCACCCATTTATTTTCACTTTCATACAAACAGAAGCAATGGTTGTGACCACCCCTATGTAAGATTTTTTTAAACGATGTTTTGCACTTTGAGGAGATTGTACTTTAAAAGTCTGTCATCATTATTTAAGTCTACAATTTGCAGTTTTTTCATGAAACACATTAGATCAATATTATAAATAATTTAAGTAATAAAACATCATGAAAAACTAAGCACGCCATTTTTCACAATGGTATACAAGGACACATTGCTTTATACAATTAGTCTTGGGCAACTGCAAACCAGACCACACCAGACCTAGCCTCACTCGGGCACGGTTTTATGGTTTTAACTTAATGTAATGATCCTAAAGTAATGATAAAAATCCGCATCCGTCAAGTAGGCACCTACCTAATTCCAAAGTCATAGGGTGCGTACAGGTAGAAAGACGGAATACACCGTGGCCCAGCAACAACTATCGTTGCTGGTATTGGCTCACAATCTGCTCCATTTGAAGCTGCACATTGGAAGCCGGTAGAGATTGAGAAATAAAAGTAGACAAAACATTAAGTTCTTCAGACGACGACCCATACCAGATTCGATCGGAACTTGTAGGCGTAACCGGTGCCTGATCAGAGCCTAGTATAGAATTTTTCTACGCTGATTAACATGACTTGGCGCTGATGGCGCGTAACGCCTTCTCTCTATCTGAACGCGCCTTAATCTAAACACACAGAGAGACGCGTCCGGAAAATTAAATTTATTATTTTCATTTTCTATGACTTATTTATAATATACTTATATAAACTTTAATTTCAAACGATGATTAATAATAAACCATGTTATTAATTTTATCGCTAAATATTATTTATGAAATCAGCATGGTTGGTATTTTTCTGCCTTTTTATATTTGGTTATTTCGCTACCGCGAATCGATCCCGTCCCTAGCATGTTTTAAATGCGCTTCACAGCAGCCCGACTGGAGTGTTTCGATTACTTTATTTTGAAAAATTATTACTTTTAGTGATATGTGTTAGATGTAGATTTAGATATACATAGTAGCGCACACACAAGTAGAACGTGCCAGTCCTAGAGCTCGATTGTGGAGAAAGGTGACACTTAATTATTTTGTAAATGGGCGTCTGTCCAGTCCGCAAGAGGAAGTCGAGACGAAAAAGTCGCACAGTACTAATACGCACGTGGTAGAAGCCGCAGCGGACCCGGCGGAGTCTATCTATGGGGTGGCACTGATCGCGGCTGTGGGTGCAGCACTCGCCATGGTGGTCGTTGGATTCGCCTTCGGATGGTATACGTAAGTTTGAACTCAACAGCGTGTCGTATTTTCCCAAACTGTAATGGACCAACCTCAGTAAGAAAATCTGCTATGGAAAGAACTTATATCATTGCATCTCCAACAGTGTCGGCTTTGATGTTGAAGAGTGCCTCGAGGAGAGTGTAATTCGAAGATGAACGGATTCATTCCAAACATCTTTTAGGGTGCGACCGCTTGGTCGTCGGTAATTATGGGTACTCTCGCGGTCACAAGCGGTGTATCACCTTTAGGACGACAATCGCTTGCACGTGCCAGCCCAAAATACGTGCGGGTGGGATAAACGCACGTAACGTCGTTCAAATAATTAATAAACTGGTACACCGTTTGAATATGTAAGTTGAAGTGGCATGGCTCGAAGAACCGATACCCATAGGGGAAGAAAGGTTTTCGAGTGGCGACCATGAACCGGAAGACGCAGCGTAGACAGGCCTCCCACTAGGTGAACCGACGACATTGTTCGCGTCGCAGGCAACCAGTGGATGCAAATGACAAATTGTGATTGTGGCGGTCTAAGGGGGAGGCCTTTGTTCGGCAGTGGACGTCTTCCGGCTGATGATGATGATGATATCACCGTTCGTGTCTGCGATAGTAGGTACTTGGCCTATAACTATAAATTGTTTAACCAGTTATTGGCAATGTGACCGAAAAATCGAGGACCTAACCCGCGACAAATTCGCCAGAATACTGGTCATTATATTCCGATTCAGTAGATTCCGAAGAAGTATTGCAATTTTCATTAATTATGCATCTAACATCAACAGATTGTCTAAGAAAAGCAAAGCGGCAGCAGATGTGGATTACCCTGCGTACGGCGTCACCGGACCAACAATGGACACATCTGGAGACAGAAAACTTGCTCATTCCGCTCACATGTACCACTACCAACATCAGAAACAACAAATTATTGCAATGGAGAGGTAAGTTGTTTTTTATCAATGTCGGTAGAAACATTTTTGACCGACTTCAAAAAAGGAAGAAGATATTCCAAAAGTAGTCGCCTACGGAGGTGAAAGACGTTTTCAAAGTCGATATAGGTACCTACACTGAGTAATCCACTTCAAAGTAATTATCCAGTATCCACTCTTTCGTTGGCTAGACTATAGTATAGCACTGAAAAACAGTAGAGCAGTCTTGGATTTTATAACTTGACCTTTTGGAAATTATTAATTATTCAATAAGTTCTTGGGTGACACATCTTTTGGTAAGTTTTGAGAGTCTCACAGTAGGAGCAGAGCGTGGTGGCATGGTGGCCGCATGGTGTGGTTTATATTAAACAATAATAATTTATGCGTTTTAAAATAGAATAATCTTAATTGTAGTACCTACATTTAAATGAATTTTAAAGAATCCATATTAACATTTGTAAATTCACCTGACTCTCATACTGTCAGAAGTAGCGGTGCGACCAGGTTCCTACACCATCAATTCAAAATTAATTATTAACTAATTAACAGTCACAAAATTATGTTATTTTAACAAATTATTTTATTTCTCTGAAACGTATAGGTAATTATAACTCACTAAGCGTGCAGGCAGGGTATTGCTACGAGTCGGGCTACGCAGAACGTAGCTCGTAGCGTCTTGGAGTTATCCAAACTATATTATCGTAGACAGATTATATTTTCGGTTGAAAGATATAAGTATTATTACAGTCTTATTATATTAATGATTAAATTTTATATATTCCTATAGAAACGGATTAGAACAACGAAACGGCTCTGTATCGGACCCTGAATCGGAAGAAGAGAATGAAGAAGGAGATTACACAGTCTATGAATGTCCTGGATTCGCTACGGTATTTTTCTCTTTTTGTGATACATTAATGCGTTGCGAGGCCTAAACCCTGTTTTTGATAATATCAGATTTCTAGGCAATATCGAGATTTGTATTACAAGCGTTTAATTTACTTAACGAATAATAACAGCAGTAGCCTGAACTTTAAGCTTTGATCGTGACCTCTCATTAAAGCTGTGCCGACGCCTGCGTTTCACAATGTATATATCTACTATTAGAAAATATCGAATAAAGTAATTGACTGGATAAGTTAGATCTATTTTCATGACCACGGTTCACAGACTGGCGACATGGAAGTGAAAAATCCCATGTTCTCCGAGGATCCGACCCCGGCCACGCCCGGTAAGTGCGAGCTGGTCAAACCTCAACCCAAAGACTAGTTGCGCCGAAGTCCCACGCCACTCCGTGCCCTACAATGATGGCGATCGATCTCCATACCCAACTTTGATTTATTATTCATTATAAAATAATATAATTATTATTTCAGTTTTGTATTCTGACCGTGCTGCAGTTTTTTTTCTTTTTTTTTAAATATTATTTTGTAGAAATTGTTGTTGCAATGGCTTTTAGGGCAATACATTTTTTCTTATTCAAACATTGTTCTTTTAATTTATTAATGTTTTTCGTAATATAATATCTATATCTAAATAATAGGTGTTTCCTAATGTTTTCCCTGTAATATGTAATGGAAATCAGTAATACAGATGATCAAATTATATTCTTGAAAAATTTATGTAAAGGCACACCACAATTTCAGTGATGTCTATTGAGGGAAAACATTATAATTATCTAACTATATTAATTATCTAAGTATAGAGTGAAGCTATATTACTTCGTATTAAATGATGTGCAAGTATTCCAATTGATTATAGACTTTCTGCCGAACTCAGAGTCTGGTAATAAATCTCTAATCTTAATGCAGATTTTATAGGTCGTTGATCGCTTGTCGGTACCGCCACATTATCAAATATTCTGCCCCCGAGCTATGTGTATGTATACTTATGTATACTATTACTGTGTTTCGTTTGAAAGGGTACTGTGGCTAGTGAAATAAGTGGACTCAAGTGACTTAATAACTAACGTCTCGGGTGACGAGCGGCAGCGTAATGCAGCTATCTATAACCGGGCCTTTAGCTTACTAAGTATCCATCGATATACTATATAAATTAATATATATGTGTAGATAGTATATCGATGTAAGTATCAGTTGCATGTCTTGCTGGTCTGGTCACAAAATTGAATAAAAACGCTCTCAATACATACAAAATCTATATATAAGATTATGACACGATTACAGACTCTCGAGTGCTGCAGTTAAGCTATTGTGGCTTTAAAACTCATTGAGGTAAATGTACTTACCTATATCTACTAGACATCACCGCTAAAGTTAAACGTTAGAGGCAGCTCACACAAACTCAGTTGGCAATACATATAATACACATACATATAATACACATAATATACACTAGCGAAAGTTTGTGCGATGGAACTTCATCGCATGTTTTAAAATATGTACATATGTAGATAAGCCATCACAACTAGATAGTGGTGAATGGTAGATGTGATGGATAGCAGTATGTATGTAAGTACATATTATCTAAATGTTAAAACCTTGCTTTTAATGTCGATACTGTTGATGATACTGTTTCGATGGCCTAAAACTTACCAATTTTGGTCTAAACGTAACTAAGCTTCGCTTTGAAAGGCCGAAAAAATTACTTACCACTTTCTGTGATCGTTGTTGCTGGAGCTTTAAATTATGTAAAAAGTATAACGATATTAATGATAAAACTTAATGTCATTTCGTCTATTCTTTACAAAGAATATACAACAAAGCGATCGACGCCACGCCTATATTTGAAGAATACAGGAATAATTAAAAGTATTTATAAATCCCTGTGCATTGTAAATATCGTCAATGCTTTAAATGTACACCATAATAGGTACTTCCAGATAATTTTACCAAACCACATAAAATAATACTATATCTGATAAATATTAGTTGCTTATATATTTTTTATAACAACAAGATTATCGTTGGCTTTCTTACCATCAATAAATTATCACATTTACAGTTGCATATACATTTATTTATATTTACATAGATATTTACAAACATATTACACAGTTACATATCTTCTACAACGTACCTTTGTACAATTTCCTAAACATTCTATTAGTGTTAATGATAAATTGATAAATATACTGCTCGTGTATTCATATATAAATCACACAACATAAAAACCTCACACAGAAGTCGAAGTAACTCGTTTCATATAGTCATTGTTTAAGATAAATATATTAAATTTTAATTGTACCGTGTACGTAGACCAGTGTGTGAATCTTATCCCGATAGATAGACTAAATTATAACCTTCATATTTTGTCGGTTTACGGGTTTACGGGACGGCAGCCGCTCAAGCTGACTAACACTTCTCATTGCTTAGAAAGGTAGCGCAAATAAATTGCGCATAACGCAACCGTATACGAACGATGTACGGCAGTAACACAGCATCGTGCACGCTCTATGGTTCGTATTTATGTATGTACATTTGTTGTTGTGCAAATTATATCAGGAGTCTATCCGGGCCTTCATTGATTATTGTTCTCGTAGCCCTCGTTATATAGCATTATTGAGATATAGCCTCGTATTATTGCGATTATAAAATCCGCTAGATCTCGCTGGTATATAGCGGAATGTGTAATTTTTGTACTACTTTAGTGATTGTGTTTAATTAATCACATTTATCTAATTAACATGTGGCATTCGCTGAGAGAAATACCTCCTTTATATCTTCTAAGGACCTAAATTAGAATAATTATATTATATAAAGTACATAATATTATTATATAAATTTTTAACTAACGTTATAATTCTAGACACATAATTATTATTATCCATGTAACAGTTCGTATAATATGTACCTATTATTATAAAATGTATCGCACAGGTATGACCTGAAGGTGACTAATTATTTTTAGAACATTTTACGTACCCGTTTCTGTCAATTGATATTGACTGAATGTCTCACCGTGCCACGACGACGTAACTAATCACCTACATTATACTAATACTTAAAGAAGATATGTTGTAGGTACTGTTTTACTTACTTGTCACTTTTTACCTTGTTGATATTTCAAATAACTATTGTTTTAAAAATATTTGCGGAAATCGATAAATATTGTATTAATTTATATTTAGTTACAATAACTTTGCTGATTAAATCAGACATTTTATATTTTGAAAGTAATGACTATAAATTATGTAGGTATACATTCTTAGTTATCTACCTCTAAATAGTAAAGAGCACTGTTAATATAATTAAAGTAATTGTAAAATCACAACATTCCATCATTATCAATACGCATTGATGTAACCTTAATGTGTGGTCAAATTACTTCTGATTATATAATATTTAATTATAAATGGATTAATGTGATATATTATATTACATAATTATATGTATATTATATGTATACAAAGCAAGTAATTGTGTTATTAGTTCATCCTTTTACTTTGTACATCGTCCTCGTCGGCCGGTCGTCTCTACAGGACTATTTTCTGCATAACAACCATTTCAGAGATGCTTTACTGATCCATTTAAAACTTCTTAACCGTTGGGGTAATAATGTTCTCCTTCTTATAAATAGATTGCTAAGAATAATAATTGAATAGCTGTCCGTTAGTCCGTTAGTCTCGCTAAAACTCAGAAACGGCTTGACCGTTTTGAATAATTTTTGTTTTGTTCGCTAATACAAGAGTGGTTTCAAAAGAAAAAACTATTGAAAAACCATAAAAAAACAGTTGAAACAAGAACGTGGGTGGAGCTGCGCGGGTCAGCTAGTATTTGATAAAAAAGATTCAGAGAGAAACTTTGTAATGATAGTAGGTACTGTTGAAAATGAAGTTACTTTCCTTGTATCAATATTAGTATAAACAGCCAACCCAATCATTTTAATTGGTCGGGAACTTTGTGTGGTGTAAATAGGTTGTAATGTAGAGTCAGTCAGGCGGGATTACCTCTCCTCACCTTTTTACCCTGTGCCTAAATGGAGTGATCGTTGAGCTCAGACACCACACCGCGGCATCGGATGTCATATTGATGGTGTGTGTATGATCAATATCAGCTACGCCGACGATACACCTCTTAGGCTAAATTCACAGCATGATGGCAGCGGCCGGCAGCGCACTTTCAGTGTGAAAGAATTTTAAACTTTATCTACAATACGTAAAAGACCACTATCGCTTGTGAAACCTATGTGAAATATATGTCGTGGCCCATGAAATCATGTACAATAACGTAAAGAGCGATTTACTGGCAACAAATGTTACTCGATGGTGTCACAAGTCTTACTACCTTTTTTTTTGACGCGGGGTAAATCTTTTAAAGATTCCCGGGAGCTGTGGGGCTCGACCTGCACCAGGGGCCTGGTGGGATCTGCACCAAGGGCCCCTCAGTGCCTTGCCTTTGAGCCCGCCGCCGGGGGCGCATTGTAACCCCCCGGGAACCAGTCACGGTGCTCACGGGGACGGGGGTCGCAACACCGCCGCCGGACTCCTCGGAGTCTCAGCCGTACTCAATGGACGTTCTAAGGGCCCACACCCCGAACGTCCAGTGACTCCGAAGACGAGTCTTATTACCTACCAATTGTTTTTTGTTCTCGTGGAGGAAACCGTCATAAGGTCCCCGGGACCTGTGTGACACCCAACCGGAGTATGTGGAATTCTTACCCACAAAAACTCCGCGGCTGTCACATTGGCACATGAGAGGAAAGACCTGTGCTTGTTGCGCTGTTGCGCTTTGTCTTTGAGCCCGTCGTCGAGGGGCTCATTATAGACCGCGGCTGGGGGTTCATTATAGCCCACCAGAAAGTATCATTACCATATGATAGCCCGTAACGCAAGTAACTCGATTCAAGTTACTTGGGTCACTCGCTTAAGGAAAATTTAAGTGATAATGTAGACTAATGAAAGAGAGAGACTAATTCATATAATAATTATTATCGATTGTAATGAAACGCGTACACAATAATGTACACGCCCCCGGCGGCGGGCTCAAAGGCAAGGCACTGAGGGGGGGCCCTTGGTGCAGATCCCACCAGGCCCCTGGTGCAGGTCGAGCCCCACAGCTCCCGGGGATCTTTCGAAGATTTACCCCGCGTCAAAAAAAAAAAGGTAGTAAGACTCGTGATATTGACTAGTGTTTTGGAAATGTTGTGTACGCCTTTAAGTGGAATTTGTATCAGCACAAAAACAGCTAACCATTATTTGATATTGTAAGTTACGATATACTTTCTGTTGGTGTACCTTTTTAATAAATAAATAAAATAAAATAAATAAATAAGAGTTCGCAGTGCACTGGCTGTCCGATGCATATGCTGGTCCGCAGTATTGCGCGATACCTACTGTCGGGCACAGTTAGGTGCAATCCATGGTTTCGGTATACGGGCCATAATGTTCCTAGGGTTGTCCAGATTTGACAGTGCACGAGACACGTTCACTGACGCTGGGATTGACGGCTTCTGCCGTCATCCGAGAAAGCTGTGCCTCGTTTCTGTAGAGTGTGTGCAAGCCCTCATTTCTTATTCACCTTAGTAAAGAGATAAGCAAGACATGCGGATAGTAAGTGATGACAAGCCTGCCTATAGACAGCTGCAGTGCATGTGTCTCGTCCCACGAGATGTTCAGTGCCCTGCACACCGGAACATAGGAATGTTTACATATCGTTACTTGGCGGTAAAATAACTAATTCTGTGGTAGCACGTACCTGGACATGGTACGTTAGAGATAAGATGGTTATATTTTTATTATACTTACTTAAATATCAGATAGGTATACCGGATCGACCTTTATTGGTAATCACACCGAGCATCACGTGTGACACAGTCATTACTAACCGTCCACCCCAGCAGGAGTTTCCAATAACTCAGATAACCTAGAGACTCACCGTGGCTTTGCTCGGATTTAAAATACGAATGATAGAATTCGTAAATAACATATAACTATACACACAAACCTATAGGTACACCCTGTTTTAATTAAGTATTCATTTAACAGAAAAAAAAATCTTGTATATTATGATACAAGTGAGCTAAGTTGCTCATTATAGGCATGAGCACTTAGCTCACTTGTATCATCATCAGCCGGAAGACGTCCATTGCTGAACATAGGCCTCCCCCTTAGAACGCCACAATGAACGACAATTGGCTATTTGCATCCACCGGTTACCTGCGACGCGTACAATGTCGTCTGTCCACCTAGTGGGAGGCCTGCCAACGCTGCGTCTTCCGGTTCGTGGTCGCCACTCGAGAACCTTTCTTCCCCAACGGTTATCGGTTCTTCGAGCGATGTGGCCTGCCCATTGCCACTTCGACTTGCAGATTCTGAGAGCTATGTCAGTGACCTTAGTTCTTCGGCGGATCTCCAAATTTCGGATTCTGTCGCGCAATGAAACTCCGAGCTTAGCTCTCTCCATGGGTCGTTGTGTGACTCTGAACTTTTCTAAAAGGCTAGCCGTTAGAGACCACGTCTCAGTACCATATGGCATCACTGGCAACACACACTGGTTAAAAACCTTCGTCTTCAGGCACTGCGGTATTTTTAACGAGAAGATATCGCGTAGTTTCCCAAACGCTGCCCATCCGAGTTGGATACTTCGGGCGACCTCTTTGTCGAAGTTGGACCGACCTACCTGGATAGTTTGTCCTAGGTATACGTAGTGGTCAACAACTTCGAGTGTATCGTTCCCAACAACTAGCAGTACGGGTGCAACATGGACATTAGACTTGATCTTCGTCTTGTCCATGTTTATTTTAAGACCCACCTGCTGGGAAACGCTACTGAGGTCACTGAGCATCGTATTGAGGTCCTCCAGCGACTCTGCCATAATGACTATATCATCGGCAAAACGAAGGTGAGTGATGTATTCGCCATTGATGTTGATGCCGAATCCGTACCAAACCAAGAGCTTGAAAACGTCCTCCAATGCGTTTGAGAACAGTTTCGGAGAAATAACGTCTCCTCCCTGTCTCACACCTCGCTGCAATGGGATTGGTTTCGTGCTCTCGTCCTGTAGTCGGATCGACATGGTGGCGTTGCTGTACAAACACTTCAACACTTCGATGTACCTATAGTCAATGTGGCACCGCTGGAGGGAATGCAATACCGCCCAGGTCTCGATTGAATCGAAGGTTTTTTCGTAGTCCACAAACGCTAGAAATAATGGCCGATTATACTCCTCGGTCGTCTGTATAATCTGGCGGAGCGTATGTATGTGGTCTAAGGTGCTAAAGCCTTTTCGGAACCCGGCTTGTTCGGGAGGCTGGAAGTCATCAAACCTGCGTTCGAGACGGTTCGTAATGACTCTCGAAAACAGCTGTATACATGGCTCAGGAGTGAGATAGGTCTATAATTGTTCAATAAAGTGTTATCACCTTTTTTGAAGAAAAGAACCACCACACTCCTGTGCCATGCTTCTGGCGTAGTACCCTCGAGTAAGACGGAATTATACAGAAGTTATTCTTCTGGAGGACTAAAAGTATTGGTTTTCCACCCGCTCTCAGAAGTTCTGTTGTGATTCCGTCTTCACCCGGCGCCTTGTTGTTTTTAAGCTGTTTGAGAGCCATTCTAATCTCGTACAAGCTGATGTCTGGGATGTCCTCAGTGTAGTTTCGGGTTAGTTGGGCTCTGGTGTCCTGAGCTGTTTGGGTAATGGGTTTTCGTGTCGAGGTGTACAACTGTCCGTAAAACCTCTCGAGCTCTCTCAATATCTCCGATTTTGATGAGATGATACTGCCGTCGTCGATCTTCACCTTGGTAAATAGACGAAATCTTTGCAAACACTTTAGAGCCTTGGTTCCGCTCAATTGCGTCCTTAATACATGCTGTATTATAGGAACGCAAGTCGTGTCGCATGGATTTCGAGATTCGTCTATTGAGTTCAGCATATTCCGACATATCAGCTGAAGATTGCAGTCTCATCTCAGTTCGGGTTTCCATTAACTTAATGGTTTGATTGGAGAGCTTCTGAGGTTTATTACGGCGTGGGGTCTTAAAGAACTTGGACCCCACTGCATGTACAGTTTGCACCAACCCATTGTTTAACTCGTCCGCAATTTCGCATTCGGCTAGGCACTGGAAGCGATTGTGTAGTTCGAGTTGAAAGTCTTCGGGGTTTTGGATTTGGGTGGTTCCCGGACGGAGCGTGGACTTCATCAGACGGGACCTCTCAAGCTTGACATTGATATTCAATGTACCTCTAATAATGCGGTGATCGCTACCGGTTTTTTACCCTGCCGATCACGGAGACATCATCGAATATATGCTTGTTGGTCGTCATGATGAAGTCGATCTCATTTTTGGGTGAACCATCGGGGCTTATCCACGTCCACTTCCTGGATGGTCGCTCCTTGAAGAAGGAGTTCATCGCAAAGAGTCCCTCCTTCTCCATGAAGTCGACCAGCCGCTGGCCCCTTTGGTTCCGCTGCCCGTACCCATGTGACCCCACTCTCAACTCATCGCCATTCCGTGTGCCCACCTTCGCGTTGAAGTCCCACATAACAACGGTGAAGTGTGTTTTGGAGGTATGTATGGCCTTCTGCTATCTCCTCATACATAGCCTCTACTTCATACTGTTAATTCATACCTTACACATCGTCAGGGTGTGCCGAGGTCGGAGCGTAAACCTGTATAACCTTCAACGAATACCGACTGGTTATTCTGAGTATAAGGTACGCTACCCTGCTCGACACACTATCGACCTTTACCACGTTGTTAATGAAGGACTTACGGACGAGAAACCCAACACCACCCTGAGATTTTCGGTCTCCTTCCCGGAAGAAGAGCAAGTTTCCGGAATCAAGGGTTATCGTATCCTGTCCCTCTCGTCGGACTTCAGATAATCCCAAGATATCCCAACGTAACTTGCTCAATTCTTCCTCCAGCTCGATAATCTTCTCGTCAGTCCTAAGCGTGCGGACATTATGTGTTGCCAGGGCCAAAGTTCGGTGCGGGTGGTAGCGGGGCATCTGCCGGAGATTCTTCACACCCGCTGCTCGACCGTTACCCCACCCGCTACCAAGGCGGGGAATAGTGGAGCTGCCGGGGACTGGGGGCCGTAAATAACCATTGTCAGTCATTTGGGGTTGCCATTATAAATAAAGAAATGTTTTCTTGATGCCACAGAAGAACTTTTGGACAAACTGGAACGCCTTCAAAACTTAGCTATTCGTTTTATTTACGGCCTTAGGAAATATGACCATGTCTCGCAATTCCGAACTAAATTGAAATGGTTACCTATTAGACATAGGCGTAATCTACACATTCTGTCTTTACTTTTTAATATCTTACATAACCCTAAATCTCCTAAGTATCTGCGTGAACGCTTTGAGTATCTTGTCCTTGTTCATATACCGACTCGCTCTACTAAGTCTCTTCTTTTAAAAACTCCCATACACTCGTCGAGACGATTTGACGGATCTTTTACGGTGCAAGCTATAATATCAGACTATGGAATAGCCTTCCCCTTTCAATTCGTCAAAGCCAATCTCTGCCCATTTTTATTGTTGTTAAGCTCGCCCTTTATGTTACTTTTTTTATGTTAATATTTCTATTGTATTTTTTTTTGTACATAATAAAGAATAATAATAATAAAGAAATAAATGAAACATACTGAATTTGAGCTAAAATTTTTAATTGTGACGAGCTCGAATGAGAAGTTTAAGACAAAACTATTAACAAGGATCGTAAAGTCTTTTTACTTGTATTTACTACACTAGATATACAAGTCAATGACTCTAATTAGATATAACAAATGAGTACCTAATTGCTGAATTTACTATTTTTTACACCGAAATCGGTACTCGGCAACCACCGTTTAATAATGAGTAGCGCCTTTAATGACATTTTAACAACTATTTATACTTAATTAAATATTATGTAAAGTTATGGTACTATATAATTTAATCGCTCAATCAAAAAAGCGATAATTTTTAACCCTTATTTTCTTTCACCTCTAACAAAACACTTATGACTAGTACAAAATATAATCTGCTTAACAACTTACAACACACACATACAACAACTTACATTTTACTTATGTCAATATTCTTTACTAAATTAAATGCTAAGCGAGCAAAAATTGACAATGCGAAAAACTGGGGCCAATTCAGACATGGAAAATATCAATAAAACCTTTATCAGGAAAATATTGTGCTCAAATGATAGAGATTGATGAGTGCAGCGCTAGAAAAGCGAGCTATAGTTATTTTATAAACTAGCGCTTAACTTGATCGGGTGAAGACTTAATAATTATAAGAAAAATTCTTTCAATATGTTAATTATTTGTTCGTTTAATTCACAACCATGATGGGATGGCAATCAAAACTCAGTCCTCTTTTAGATCAGTAGATATTTGTTTAGCACAGTGGGTACCAAGATGTTACACAAACGCAACTCATCTAGTTTCTAACCGTATCCCTACCTCCCATTTGAAATCACAGCCTGTATTTCATAAATGAAAATAAGATGTCCATCCACCAAGATGGCACGATCCCTAAAATTAGATATATAGTTTCGTAGTCGTAAAAGTAGCTGTTTGGCAGCATATTTGGACGAATTTAATATGGCAAAGAGCATCATAATTATTATTAAATAGTTAACGTTTCCACTCATATAAGTAAATCTTAAAAAGAAAGTTATAATAAGTTAATCTATAAATAGGTAAGTACATACAACATTAATATTAGTTTAAATATCCGAATTAGCCCCATCTCCCGATGCAAATATACCTAAATGAAACATTCATATACATTCATATACAGTCTAGACAATCGGTCTCTCAGTAGGTACACTGGTGATATCAATAATACATTATTAAAGAGCAATAGTGCGTATTACCTATTCGCTTGAAATACCAAGTATGCACTGTACAATGTTTAAAACATGCCAATAATATGCCGATATTTATGCTAGACATAGTGATTTACCAGTGATACACGCTGATTGATTGTCAAAACTGAGTAGTAAGTCAAAGCTCCCTTTCGAGTATGAAGTAGATACATAATAGTTACTTTTATAGTTTGAGTTATGACATATTACAGGCAGCTAACCGGAAATTTTGGTACAGCGCACAGGTTTACAGCTGTTGGTGCAAACTATCAAGAAGTCAAATAGAGCAAATATCAGTATACCTACTGTATTAAGTAGTTATGTAAGTATCAGTTTCTTTTTGTTTAAAAAATCTCTATCTAATCACCCCTTATTGAGTTTAATGATCAGATTAAAAAGCGTGAGTAGGTGAATTAATTTCTTTTTTATTTATCTAATAATTTATCTATAAACACATGTTTTCAAAAATCTTCATTGGGGCCGTCAACACACTAACACACTAACGATTGTTTACAGCATTCTACATAATAATAATACCTTGTAAGTTGTGTGATAGCTCTTCTAATATCTACACTATACTAAAGTGACAATAAATAATAATATTTTGTACTAAAATAGGTATCAATCATACTTCCTTTCGCTATGGAAACTACGACGACGTCATTGTAAATAATTAGATTTTCTTTATTTCTTTAGAATATTATCGATCACTTTTATTAATCTACGAGAAACACAAGAAATACATCGCTTAAATACCTACAACTAAGCAGCAGTCAGTCAATTTAAAAGTATTGTTGTCTATTAATCGTATTAATGTAATATTTTAGGAAAATATAGTATACCATACCTCGAAATTAAAAACTTTTTATGAATCTTTAAAGATAAAAGTGTCTGCCCACATCACCAAAAGTATGGAAATTTACGGGAGTGGGTATAAACCCAGACCCACTTCCGTATGCCCAGGCTTAGGTACATCACTAGTGCGGCATTCGGCAGCGAACATGTTGATTAAACCTGGGTGTAACTTTACACACAAACACAAACTTTGCAAACGGCTCTAATTACACACAGAGACCGACAGTATAGAAGACAGTATTATTTCTACTGTTGCGGCGCGTATCGGAACGGCAACATCACGTCTTCTGTAATGCTGAAGATATGTTTTTTAAAAATGTGACAGAAATGTGCATGGCACGGCCGGATACGCGACGATCGGACATTGTTTTATATAATTTCATACAAAGATTTTTTGCCTGATAGGTTCTAAGCTAGCTTATAGTAAGGATGATCATGTGGGCGGACACTTTTATGCACATAACCACTACAACTCATTATTAGATAGATAAATCTATTAACGTCTTACGGCTTCTATTTACGTTACATCAATATCAATGACACGTAAACTGTTGGACACATATATTTAGAATTTTTTCAGTTGGTCAGCGGCTGTATTATCATCATTGTCATTAGCTGGAAGACGTCCACTGCTGAACAAAGGCCTCCCCTGAGACCGCCACAATGAACGACAGTTTGCCATTCGCATCTATCGGTTGCCTACGACGCGCACAAACTCGTCTGTCCACCTAGTGGGAGGCCTGCCTACGCTGCGTCTTCCGGTTCGTGGTCTCCACTCGATAACCGATGGCGTAGAAAGGTCTACGCCATCGGTTATCGGTTCTTTGAGCGATGTGGCATTTCCACTTGGTTCTTCGGTGAATCTCCTCATTCTATCAGCTGCTGTATGTATATATATTTTTTTTATGGTTAGTGGGTAACCTGTTATCCGGTTGCTCAAGCTGCATTTTAGCCTCTGACTAGGATTAACGACTGGTGTCACACACAAATAAAAAGTAGGTCACGGTTGTAGATGACTACAACCGCGACCTACTTTTTATTTACCCTCAACGCTCAGTTCAAATGCCACTAAACGGTCACCCATCTATGGCCTGATCTCACCTGACCTTGCTTAACCAACTGATTGTTTACCAAAAGGATTACAACTGGCTATGAACGTCTACTTATTTCAACTACTTTATACCAGAACTATTGAACATATTTTGGTTTGGCGTTTCTATTTCATAGTTGACATTAAAAGGTTGTATTTTACAAAAAATCAACGCAGTCATTAAAGTTATTCAATATTATTTTTAGGGTTCCATACCTAAAAGGTAAAAAAGGAACCCTTATTGTGAGAAGAGTGTGTTTCAGGAACCACTAACGCTATCGATTTGAAACTTGAAATAGTTTAAAAAGAATATTTTTATCTTTTATTTTTTTTAATGGGCGTCGAAATTTGTCATCACAATTTCATATTGAGATTACTATATCATATGAAAGGGCTTCATTTCCACATTTCAAAACAGATTTTATTTTTGTTTATGTCACGTAGTTTTGGCTTATAATAAGAAATGTCAAAAAAGTTTGTGGAGGGAAAAATCTGAAATAACCATGGATAATACATGTCTATCTATATTTTACAGGCAAAATCAAATTATCTTTCTAAGGCCCAAGTGCACCGACATTTAAACGTCCATTATCTATTTTTCAGAATCGATTATCTATTTAATTACAACAGTCCTTAACGGTGACCGGGGGTGTCAATGACTGATATCTTGGTACATAAAATTTACTAAATAAAGGTCAAAAAAAATATTTTCAAAAAAATAAAAATCGACATTGTAATTAATCTCCTCTTAATGATTTCTGATACTTATGCGAATATTACACATTGATCTCCTCTTACGGATTATATCGCGATTTATTTTAATTTTCCCGACGTTTCGAATGCTTTGCAGCACCATGGTCACGGGCGGACTGATTAATAACAATAAAATATAAATAAAATATATATAAATGAGATTAATTACAATGTTTAGTATTCGCGTAAATAAAAGACAACATTAAATAAAAACCGACTTAAAGAAAATGATCTAATAATCATTAAATAACGAAACATTGAAGTAGTTGGCTAAGAATAGCGTTATGGTGTGTGAAATAATATCAGAAAGGACAGGCACCGATTTCAATATATTTTCGTTATCTAATGTTTTGAAGTCTGTTTTTATTTTCTCTGAAAATATTTTATTACTCATCCAGAATAATCTGGATAGCCTCATATCATAAGCCTGATTTATGACAAAAAATTGGATCAGATCGTGGAAGCTATTATATTTATTTATATGTTATTATTTATTTATTTTATTTATTTATAATATACTTTCAGGAACAGCTATGAACACGATTCTCTATTAAATTAGCTCGATGTATAAAATCAATTATATTATTTTATTATATTTAACTTGAAAAACACAAACATTGATTAGATATCTATTTAAACAAGTTTTAATTAATTAATAAACTTACAATTATAAAGTGAATTAAGATAATATACTTGTGATATTTGAAATAAAAATAAAACATAGTACGAGTATAATTATGTTAATTGGTAGGCACTCATAATAAAAACGGTTGTCACTCATACAAATAAAGTTACTTTGTATCACATAGTGCAGTAAGTAATTATTATTTCTACTTAGCCGTTCATACGCACTGTTTTCATAAAGCCTGCGCACCGCGCCGTGACTCGTAGACTCGTAGGACCATTTAAAGGACTGAGGTAATATTTTGTACTAACGTGTTAGAAACACCATTATAGCCAGACTATCTTATATAAAGGACACCAGCTCACATGAACTCAGTTGTAAAACAACAGTCTGTCACTAACAAAGATTGAGGGCGGAACTTCCTGTACCTACAACAAGACTTGTTTGAAATTATCTCGTTGTGATAGCGTCTATACTACGTTAGTACATAATACCCTCATTAGTTTAAACCAACACGCCCCCAACTGAGTCACACGATGTGCACATACAAGCCAGATTGAGTTGTGAGATTAAGCTGTAGCGCTACATACAAGATTGTAAGGTGGCTTCGTTTGAACATATCAAAACGTCCAATATCAAGGAAACCTTTTTTATATCAATATATTATGTCTGTTTGATACATTAATATAAAAAAACGTAATATAAAATTAAAAAATAAAATTAAAGATCCACTATGTCTTAATGGTGCTGTGACGGCTTGGCTTCTGCGCGGTAGCTGCACTGTGGCACGTCGCCGGTTCGTGTAAACCGTAACATCATGGGCAGTGAAAACGAAGCATTACACGATGTGAGCCCGCCTTATTTAACATATGTTTCTATATCGCTATCTCCAACAGCGTCTATCATTCCCAAAAAAATAAAAATTATATGTCGCTATCTATTGATTTCCACATTAATTTACGTAGCGACTGACGTAGCTTTTGCTTAGCATTGATTAATTGTAGACATAGGAAACAGGCAGTGTTAATCTTAGAGCATTTGAGCACTATAAACAATAAACAAAAAATCAACTAAAATGTTCTACATCGAAATGCTACAAGTCTGTACACAGTCTTTAATTTTAGAAATAATTTAACATCAATCTATATACGTATGGCTTCTGTTCAACTTGTTTCTTTTGCCTGGTATATAGAGGTGATTATGATTCAAGAAACATTAAAGGACACCGGAAACAAACACAAGTTTCTTTTTAATTTAGCCACTGATAAAATAGTACCAAGTCATTTTTTGTACAAGAGTCTCAGATTCCAGATTTATTATACTTACTTCATAAGCAGGGATAAATGTATATACTTACACATTTCAAATACTATTTTCCATGGAATTTCCATATGAGAAGTAGAGCAAATAATAACTACCTACTACCAGTCACGCTGAACTTAATGTGCGCTTGACACCTTTATCTCATTAATAGAAAAATTAAGCAATAATAAAGGCAAGAATTATTGGATGGGCTCGCTGTAGCTCGAAATTTTGGAGCAAGATACATCTATCTTATTAAAGTATTGAACGAACGGAACATTACACATAAACTCGCTAAAACGCTATGTATACTTAAATCTAAAGTGTAATTTATATATTCATTGTGAAAATGATATGAAACATATTGCACATGGCAATCGTGTTTAGCTTCGAACTTAACACATTATTGTCAAAGAGTTTATGCCTAAATTACCTACAGAAATTAATAAATTTAACGTAGGTATGTTGCTTTACAAGTAACTAAGTATATAAAATATTTTAACAAGATAGTCGTGCATAATTCAAAATACGCTTATAATAATTATCGGAATGACATTCGTAATGATTTTATTGTTTGCTTTTATAGGTAGGTATTAACTTTATGATGAATATATCTTTGAAATTCAACAATCTAATTTATACAAAGATGATTAATACGGTATGTCAAATTTAGTTAATCGAGTAATCTATACCAAAGCACTTTGTCCAAAAATTACCATCTCAACACGTACATAACTAAACAGGCTAGGTACCTAAATCCTTCGGGTGTCGGTCACGCTACCACGTAGCTAATCACTTACACTTACATTTCTCAAGGGATTTACATACCCGCCAGGAGGTGGACTCAGTCGTCGTTGTCCATTCCGATGAGTTCGGCTTGCAAGCGCTCCTTGGTCCGGCAACAAGCCGTGAGACACAGTATCCTAAGCGCCAAGCGGAACTGAGGGCTCAGGGAAATGAGGATAACAATCTTCCAGAAAGAGTTCAGAATGCCCAGCCACACAACACCGAAGTGCAACATCGGAACCTTTATTTCGTGATCGGTAAAATATTCGTAGAGCTTGACGCCAACGTAGGGCGCCCAGCTGAGCCAGAACGCTGACACGAGGATGAAGCTCATCCAATGGCTGGGGTTCGCAAGATTCTCGGCGAGAGCAGTGGCGTACTCCTTGTCGTGAATAGGCGCGCCGCTGTTGAGCTTACGCTTCATGGAGAAAATATAGAAATAATTGTACACGATAGATATGACGCTGGGACCGAGCACGAGAATGCCCAAAGTCGCTGTGTACGCGTATGTGGTGCCCCAGTCCAGCATACAGATGAACGTCTCCTTATCAAAGTTGGCTTCCTTCTTGTATCCGAGCAATGGCGGGCAGCACAACATCGCGGCCGAAATCCAGGTAAACACCATCCAACACTGACTCCTGGTGCGCGTTTGTACCTGATTGGCACAGCCGGCATTAATAAGCAGTTACAACAATTTTGGCCTAAGCTCTGTGCCCTAAGCTGTATCTCAATTAGGGAGGAGGAAATTTTGTTTGAACGATGAGTCTTTAGTATCCAATTAAAGCTTTCTGAACCTAATTAATCCATATTGAATGTATCTCATTGGAACTCTTGACTCTACAAAGATATATTATTTAACGAGAATACACTACGCACATTTGCCTGTGAAATATCGGACCAAAATACAAAAAAAAGGAAACTCATGGCATATTTGTGTCACAAGGCCAGGCATGTTATAAGGGATTAAATAAATAATATACTTACTAACAATAAAAAAGTTACAGTATATTATAATTAGTATGTAAGCATCCTGAATCGTGGTACAGTTAGCTAATCACAATTTTCTTAAGGAATTTAAGTTAAAATATGTAATAAAATCACTGTAGACAATCTGTGTTTACATCAATAATGATATTGTTTATGATATTCTTACCATATCAAATTGAAAATACACTTCTAAAATGACAAAATCTCAGTAAGACAATGTTCCTATAATTTGATAAAATTGATAAATTTGAAGTTTTATTTAGTACTTAATTGATTTATTGTATTGCGATTAACATAAGATTCGATATGACACTGCAGACGGATTACGAGGATTTCATTATTGCCATTTGACTGCTGATCCTTAAAAGTGGTGTCCCCTATAATCGACTTTGATTTTCTAAGCTCAGAGCAAGGATTTATTAATCTAACAGAGCTCCGAAACGAGTTCGCTTTTAAACAATTCATAATCGTAGTAAGAATTAGACTGATAATTTGATCTAATATTTAACTGTACCAGGTTTCAAGAAACTCTTAACTCTTGATAAGCAGTTCTGCGATAGACAGGAACCATAACTATAGTTCTTTACTGTACACTTTTGAAAATCTATCAGTTATTCATGCTGACTTAGACGATATGAAAGATCAACTTTAGGTAAGTATAAATAAAGATTAATATAAGAAGTTAGATAGGTAAAAGATGAAGCAATCGCATTTAATCTAACGAGGACGCCTAGTGAGGAGCTACTCCTACTCTGCATGCGATCGCTCACGAATGTGCAAACTAACAGTAATAAGGAAAAATATTAAAAAGGATAACTACCGTCGCACTAACCGTCTCATATCGGAGAGGCTTCCGGACGGCAAGGTATCGGTCGACTGATATCCACATGAAGGTGTAGACTGAGACGGACCACAGCGTGACCTCAATGTAGCCAGCGAGCCGACACATCAGGTCGCCGAACATCCATCGACCAGTGATAGCAGGGTACACGGATAATGGCACAACGAACAGCCCACACAGCAGGTCAGCGAAAGCCAGCGAGAGCAGGTAGTAATTTATCACTTCATTAGAAAGCCCTGAAATAAAAAAAAACCGGTCAAGTGAGAGTTGGTTGGAATCGCGCACCGAGGGTTCTGTAACGTTTGACGGTTTACTTTAGACATTTTTAATTATAAGTCATAAATTGAGGGATATAAAAATCTTTTAATAAAAAAATTGAACCGACTTTAATATCACTGAAAAGTATAAAATAATTTAAATATTATTGAAGTTGGTGTTTCCGTACTTGCTGTGTATACTCGTATTTGGCACCTAAACACAAACACAAACAGATGGATCTTTGAGTAAAAGTGCTTTAACTTGATCCATTGAATTAATAATTTAAGATTTCATTGTTTTCCTTCCATTTATGAAGTTTGTTAGAGAGATTTCATCCTTATAATTGACCCTAACGATCGATGCAATAAAAGTACAGGGTGCAACTTTTAGAGATTTTAGTCGGTTCGATTACCGGGTGCGGCAAACGAATTTTTAAAAATCTTCGAATGCAGTTTTCTTTCTTTTAAAAAATAAAGGAATGTTTTCTTTGAGTAAAATTTTCTATCTACAGTATTAAGAGTACTTCCCCTTCAGGTGGCATTACAAAATTCCACCCTGTATATATATTGCAGAATTTATTAATCTGATTGTAAACAAAATTTCCAACAATAGATAATGTATAACTTTGCGATGGGCATACAATAAAATTATTAAACTGAATGTTGTAAAAATCGGATGCTGGATAAGTTCATTCTAAATAAGATAAATGTGCACGAAAAGATTTCTCCCAAAAAAAAAAACAGAGATACTAAGTACAACTATTTAACATAGGCAAATGCTATTTGGATGAAACCCGAAGAGTTCGCCAGCTTATCCACCTCAGCGCGGATTAAATTTCAACTGGATACCTAATAGAAACTAAAAGCGATTAGCGTTACATACGAAGTAGACCACCCACAAGGAATGATGAAGAGACCTTTTATGTAATCTATAATATACCCTGTTTTTATTTATAAGATCAAAAATTGAACAATAACGTCAATTATGTATACTTACGTCATGATAATTAATCCATTTTTTTAAAAATCATATTATTTCGACACTCGAAGCTAATTAATTAATTAATACTTAGAATAAAATAGAATACTATTTATTTGCATACCAAAGTAAAAGTTTTCTATAAAACTTAGAAAATAACTTAAATTAGGTGCAAATGGCGGTAATACGTTGACAGTGAGTAGAGATATCAGTTATCTCGTATTTAATCATCGAAAATAATCTTAAACGTAGCCGTTTATTATATTACATATTACAGTCGAAATAAATAGGTTTAAAAAATGACTATTAGAATTAAAGTTAATTGGTATTTGTGAGTGCGGTGGTAAATGTATGAACGCATGCATAATGAATTGATAGGGCCTGGTCAGTCCAGCCAAAAACAATTGGTAGGGTTGAATATGTCATATTCGATCCTACGGCTGGCCATCGGTCAGCCATAACGCCTGCGTTCATACATTTACTGTTTAATTTTGGATCTTGTAAAGAAAAACAGGGTATAGATAGGTCGTTGGCCTCGTTTTAGCAATGAAGTAAAAACTGTTGGAGAGAAGAAAAAAAGAAAGGAAAAAAGTTCGTGATCCAGGATCACTACACCTACCTTTATAGTTTAGAAAAGCTGCAATGATGAGCAGATTGGAGACCACAATGGCAATGCCCATGACGGCGATGACGGCGGCCTGCGTCAGTGACTCGAAGGTGGCCAGTGGGCTATCGGAGACGCTGACATCACCTGCGCTGGCTGCGCCGCCGCGAGCACTCATCATCTTGGCCGGCATACCTGCCGTATCACTCTTGCTTATAGGCGCATACCCACACCGATTCCTACCTATACACAAACATGATATCCATCTCTAACCACTAGTTATGACAGTCTACATCGCGAATACCACTCACAGTTTAATGTCACATAAAAATCATTTCATAATCATCGTCTAAGTCATCAGTGAAATATTTTACTTGACTTGATGATGTTTGATTATTGAAAACATTGATTATTATATATGAATTATTATTAAGTATTGGTACTGGTTTTTTTACATGTAGAGCCAATTAATGATAATAGAAATTTAAAGAGGCGGATAAAACTTAACTACTAGGAGATGATACGACACAATAGAAGAACCTAGGACCTCGTTCATTTGTACCACCCTGTATGTGTATATACCTACGTAAATAACAGGTTTTATCTGAAATTTAGCGGTCCCTATGTTGCTAGGAGTGATCATGAATATTTGAAGAATTGGATAGAAATAGGCATGAAATAGGTCACAATTAAAGTGGGACAAAATTAATCATTAAAGTAGAGCAGGCTATTGTTTTTCTGTCTGTAGAGGGAATAATAATAATAATAATATCCTGGGACAATTCACACACGGTCATCTGATCCCAAACTAGGCAGAGCCTGTATTATGGAAACCAGACAACTGATACTAATACATATATACTTTTTTTTTTTGTAAATACATACTTATATAGATAAAACACCCAGACACTTGGTGGGAATCGAACCCACGACCTGTTGGGTAGCAGACAGGGTCACTAACCACTAGACCAACGGGCCCGTCAATAGAATATATATTTATTTTTAGAATTTTTTTATTTTTTTTATTTTATTTATATTTGGAATATAGTTTTCCGAGCTATACCTCAATGCCCGAGGTACGAAAGCTAAATGTATGACATTATTTTAAAACAATTGTGGAGGTCGCCAGCTACCTATGTGCGTGAGTGTTTGTAGGTTCCGTGGCGCGGCGGGAAACCGGTTGCTTTGCTAACCAGGAGGTCACGGGTACAAATCCCGCGGGGAGCAACATCTTTGCTAACCAGGAGGTCACGGGTACAAATCCCGCGGGGAGCAACATCTTTGTATAGTTGTTTCTTACTTGCTAGGACAGGCCAAACTCCTAATCCTCTTTAAAGTAAGATGATCCATGCATCGGATAGGTATGTAAAAAGTCGGTCCTGCGCCTGACCCCTCCCTGAACGTGTTGGTCATCCGTCCCATCGGTTTGTAAGACCTACCCGAGGAATAGAGAGTGCACATGTGACTACACAAGCAGTTGTGCACTATACCTAATATCCCACGTAGTTGGCTGATCTTGTGAAAGATTGGCCACTGTGGCCGTATCGGCTAGGAGGACCTTATGTGCGTGGGTAGATATAGATAGACTTAAAGATTGTGTTTTAAATTAGTTACAGCATTTGTCAAGAAAACATTCATCATCACGCCAACCATTTACGATTGGGGAGTGTAGCAGTGTAAGAATCAACAGAACAAGAGCTCAAACTTCAAAGTTCGTAAGCGATCCCGTTATTTAGTGCACACGAGAAAAAGTGTGATTAGATTTGGATCTTTTAGTGAAATGTAATTACCATTAATGACGTATTAAGGATGCCAGCGCTGCTAACTCGGTCATATTCTTGACACCGATAATTCTGGGAAAGAAAAATCTATTTAATTTTTAGGTATAAGTAAGTAGCTAAGTACTTATATAAAAATTCACATTAAAGCTAAAAAACATGAATTTGTATATCCAGGTAAGATAAGAATAGCACCTACTATGAGAAAATAAGAAGACGAGCAGCAGCATCTTTTTATTAGATTACCTACCACCTGTACTGCAATCCCCAAGACGCCTGCCAAGCGTGGGGATTATGGCAACCCCTCCCTTCTAAGGGGGAGGCCTTGTTCAACAATGGACGTCTTTCAGCAGCTGATGATGATGATGAGGTAAGAAGAAAAACTACTTCAGTCGGATACAAATCACTAGATTGAGTTTCATCACCCACAAGTCCTTTCCACCGATCGACACTTTTATTCTAGAGTTGTTCGTGAAGCGATTGAAATAAAGAAATATAAAAATTTCAACCGGGAAGATGACTTTAGATTATCAGCTGCTTGGGAACCAGTGATCAAAATGACAAAACCTCGCTATTTGCCGGCGGTGAAATATACAGATACTGTGAGTGTAGTGTGTAGTGGGCTTAACGTTACAAGTGAAAGAACGGGGGTAGACGAAGATATTTCTGCCTCGCGCACGGAGCCCTCTCGCTGAACCAGTCTGCTTGTGACCACGGCTGGTGCAACCCGGCCGAAACGTCAACCCAAAATATAAGGTAAATCGCGTTAATTCCCGATTAGAATAAAGTTTGAAGAAGAAAAACATTAAAACCAGCTTATCAAAAATACATTCAATCTAAAAACACACGAATATGTAGGTATAATTCTCAGTGGAATTCAACATCTTTCATAGAAGTCAATAAATCCAAATTATGAGATTATTTCATTTTCTCTTCTCATAATTTTATAAATAATATATAGCTATATAGATAATTTCAAGTCAAATAATCAAGTAGCAATTACAAATGAAAGTAACAACTAATAGGTTTTTTTTTCTTCTTAGAATACGAACATTTATGTTAATGATCAGCACCAAGATGGCTGCCGCGAAAGACATCCTCAAACTCAAAAAGTGCATTCTTTTTTTAAACCGGCGTCGGTGAAGGGACACTTGAAAATGATTCAAGAAGCTGAGTTCATGTTACGACTTTCCTGCTCCATCGTCATACTCTGATCACCATCTCTGTATCAACTACTCGTCAATACCAATCAAGAGTACAAATTCGACGCGTCTACATTTAATGGAACAGAGTTCTATGACCACCGCTTCACCATCAACCCCTGATGAAGGTAACCAACCACAGGTTTTTAGTAGGTACCATTACCGGATTTATAACCTTACATAGTATAAAACAAAGTCGCTTTCCGCATCTGTCGGTATGTCCGCTAACTCCTAAATCACGCAACGGATTTTTTAAAGGTTTCACCGTTCTTAATTTTTTACAGAAGGTTTAGCTATAGGTATAAAAAGACAATTGGTAGGGTTCAATATGTCATATTTAAAGCCACCAATTGGGTAATTGATTATTTTTTTTGGGGTAAATGGAAAGATCATATTATATAAGTTTTATAGTAAAACAATTTTTTGTTTTTTTTTCGCAATAATTCAAAAGTTATTTCAAAATAAAAAATATAATTTTTGAATCCAGTACCGGAAACACGCCGACAGGTCCTGAACAAACCCGAGCGAGTGTGACGTCATAATGTTAAAGCTATTTAATAACAGTACAGCGTCAACGGCTATTATACTTGACTAGACAATAATATTGAAAATTTATTGCTAAAAAACGACTCTGAACAACGCTGAACGACACTGAACGACGACACTGAACGTCACTGAACGTCACTGAACGACACTGAACGACACTGAACGCCACTGAACGCCACTGAACGACGACACTGAACGTTACTGAACGACACTGAAAGACACTGCACGACACTGAATGACACTGAACGACACTGAACGACGACACTGAACGTCACTGAACGACACTGAACGTCACTGAACGACACTGAACGACACTGAACGACACTGGATGACACTGAACGACACTGAACGCCACTGAATGACACTGGATGACACTGAACGTCACTGAATGACACTGAACAACACTGGATGACACTGAACGTCACTGAACGACACTGGATGACACTGAACGTCACTGAACGACACTGAACGCCACTGAATGACACTGTTATTAAATAGTTTTAACATTATGACGACGTCACGACTATGGTGACCAATCATGGCGCGTTTATAGTCACGTGAAATTTCATCAATTTTTAATTGTTTATAATTAATTGCTTTTTTTTCTTTTTATAGTTTTTTGTTTTAAATATCAATATTATTAATAATAAAGTTTTAAAATATAATATATTTTTTTTTTTTTTTTTCAAATACCTAATTGTCTGTGGCTGGCTACCGGTCAGCCATCACTCCTGTATTCATACATTTATTGATAGGATTTTGATCTTGTAAAGAAAAACAGGGTGTAAGTATATATGTTACCGGCAATCTGTGTAATTCAGGTTTTCTATACAATACCTAGGTAATGTATAGAATACCTAAAACGTTAAGGTAATGTATGAAATATTATGAATATTATTTTCCAGTATATACTTTAGCTAGGTAATGTATACAATTCCTAGGTATTGTATAGAGTACCTGCTGGTCCACCGGCAATGTGTAAAATAACTATATTTGGGCCTGTATTTATCAATGTCATGTAAGTAAGTAAGTAGAAGGGTATAAAATGAGAGCCAAAAAACACATTAGATTTGCTATTGCATTAGATGAAGCAACAGAACGCAGTGCGTACCCTCCCTCACTCACGTCTTTTACACACATTGCCGGCAGCGCATTCGGTTCTTTATTAATCTGTGATTCGGTATTGTATAGAATGCCTAGGCAAAGTATAAAATGAAAAATATTTCATACATTACCTTAACGTTTTAGGTATTCTATACATTGCCTAGGTATTGTATAGAATACCGGTAACATATACACCCGTAAGAACCTGTGATTGCCGGTAACATATACACCCGTAAGAAGCCGGGGCGGGTCACTAGTATTTGCTAAATTTCACGTCTTTCGGACGAAAAGATGTAAAATGATCTTATATTACATTATACCTACACACATAAAAAGCATAAATCACATGCATAAATAGTTCCACTTGTCTCGTTAATAGTTTTCATTTGATACCCAATTATCCATATTAATGTTTTTGGAAGTACTTTTAAAATAAATCCAAAATAGCGGCTGACGGACGCGATATATATTTTTTTCAATATAGCTTTTGTCACTCCCACAACTACAACGAATCTAACAACATATTATAAGTCAAAATCCATCGAGCCGTTTACGCTGTAGGCCGTGCCAAAGAAATAGACATATACATACACACGTACATGATACATCATACAATGTATACTCTCGAAAAGCATAACCCTCTTTCTTGGTCATTCGCATATGCGGGATAAAGATCTATTGATAACCAAAGATAATTCTACCTACTTACGTTTTGTTAACTTGAAGATTTTTAACGTGCTGCAAGCAATGATAAGTAAAATTGGTTAAAGGCAATCTGACAGCGGCGGAAAAAGGTGACCTTATTAACACAACTTGAATCAGTAGCACACCACCCACACATAATGGTTGTACCACTCACTGCAGCATAGTATGTACCCCACAGATATGCACCCTAACGTTACGATGAAGTTACAATCAACAGATAAAAACATAAGATCCGTGAACATGCTCTGAAAAATTCTCGGAAACGTGATGTGTTTCCGAGAATTTTTCACAACTCGCGTGATTCGCGTCGGAATTTTTCGACCATAAATATAGGTATTTTCAATCTGACCTAATTCCGAGGTCGGTCAGCGACGTTCAAACTGCAGGTTCACTAAAATCCATTTTGAACACGAAGTACTTTCACTTCCACAACGAACTTTTTACTCGATGTTACCTTTCCATGGGCATTTTAATTAACGATTGGGTGTTTGTAATAAATCAAGAACAAAATATTGATCTAGAAATAGAAATTTAACACGGTGAACATTAAAACCATCGATAAAATGGTATAAATAAACAAATAATGTTATTATGGAAATATAATAATGTGTATTTGTATCAGTTGTCTAGTTGTACAGGTTCAGATGACTTTGTGAGTGTGGACATAAGTGCCGGCCGAGAAGTCTTCAGCGGTGAAAAAATTATTAAATCTCTATAAATCTTTAACTTTCTCCAAAAATAGAATAAACCTAGATATAATCTATAAAGCTTAATTCATTTTCATTTGTAAACCTATTCTTATGCAGCGCAACATGATAGACAAGGCAGTAGGTATAACTTGCTCGGATTGTGTGAAGATCCGCAAAACGCAATTATTTGTACTCCCAAACACTGAAGGCTAATTCGGGATCACCGGTCGAGTTCGCTTTGCTGGAAACCGGTTAGGCTAGTTAGTTTTGTGTTAAAATTACACATGGAAATTCTTTATTACGATAAGAATGGGGGACTCTACGAGTATATACACTCCTTTGCAAAATTGGCTTTTCTATGGATAATATTAATATTTTTAGTATTTCATTAGCTTAGATGAATAGAAATTTCTTATTATCAATGAGAATATAGGTTTTAACACTTAAATCCTAGAATCGGTGTTTCAGTCAATGAAAACAGAGATCCGTGTTAAAATGAACATTTTTATGGGTATAGTGAATTTTTTTTTTTATTGAATTTTAATAAAAAAAGACATTAAATAATAAAAATTAATAATGAGTGTGACCTCCTCTTGCAGCGATTACGGCATGTAATCTTCTTGGTATGCTTTCCACTAGACTTTTGATGGTGTCCTGTGAAATGTGTTCCCACTCAGCCGAGATCACACGTTTCAGCTCCCTGATGTTTTGTGGAGGTGGTTGGACAGATCGTACTCGCCTGTTTAGGAGGTCCCAGACGTGCTCAATGGGGTTAAGGTCGGGACTCCGCGCTGGCCAATCCAAACGACGAATACTGACCTCTTGCATATAAGCATCTACAGCGCCAGAACGGTGGGCCCTAGCTTATCGTCCATGTAAATGGCATCTTCACCAATTACAGCCAGTGCGCGTTGTGCATGTTGACAAATGATTTCTGTTATGTACCTTTGCGCATTTAGTGAACCATTTTCAATGAATATTATCTCGGTACGATAGCTAGAACTTACGCCCGCCCAAAACATAACGGACCCCCCACCATAAGGTGTGATTTCTTCAAAATACACGTCGGCATAGCGTTCTCCTGGTCTTCGTAACACTCGCCGACGTCGGTCCTCACCATGCAGACAAATTCGAGCCTCATCCGAGAAGATTATGTTGCTCCAGTTACGTAGTGTCCAAGATAGGCAATTTCTAGCAAACCCCAATCGAGCAATTCGGTGCTCACGGAGTAAATTAGGGGCCCGCGCTGGTCGTCGACTGCGTATATCAGCTGCTAAAAGCCTCTTCCTCACAGTCCATAGGCTAACTTGCGTTCCTCGCACCTTTTCAAGGTTTCTTTTGAGGTCTATGTAACTGCATTTGCGGTTCCTCAGCGCCTGAGTCACTAAAAAGCGGTCGTCTCGTGGTTGTGTGCAACGTTTTCTCCCAGAACCTTGCCTTCGCTGAACGGAACCTGTCTCTTGGTATCGAGTCCAGGTTCTTTGGACGGTTGAACGACTCACGTTTAACCGCTGTGAGACGTAACACTGGCTACACCCCTCTTCCAGCAGCGCTTTAATTATACTAGCTCTTATTGCTTTTTCTGCCATTGCAATAGACACAAAGATATTTGTTTTAAGTCACAAAAAGGCAGGATTATGCGCCAAACATAAATTATTCTACTAAAAAAAAACAAGAAGTTAATTTTAGTTACCTTATAACATTTTACTCTAAAACCCGCGAAAAGTCAGTAAAAAGTCACAAACTGAAAAAGGGATTATTATTTTTAAAAACAAAGGTTTCGAATTTGGAATGAACTTTTTTTCATACGCAGAAATAAACTAACCAAATATTGACACCTTAAGGAGTAGCTGTACTAAACCATTTAAAAAAGGCATTTTCTTTTAATTTAAGCAACGTCATGGGAATCGATATCCCTTAAATAAGGTTAAGAGAATGTTTTAAGGTTATTTTTATTACGAATCAAAGCACTTTAATCAATATTTTTACGTTAAAAATAAATGTCTGAAATAACCAAATGTTGGCATAAGTAAACCTTTTATTGACAGGGAAAATTACCTATTATTGTCACCTCATTCGTTATGTGAAAACATACTAAAATTTATGCAAATCAAATAGTATTTAATAAATTTTCGTTATTTTTAAACTGTAGGAATTGCCACTTATCATAAATTAGGTTGGAACATAAGTGCATTATAATAGAAATAACACTTCACTATTACTTATTGTGAAACATGTTCATAGTCTGATGCCTGGGTATAGCCATATTGGTTTAGAGAATCATTGAAAATAACTTCCATATTTTGGATATCAAGGCTATTAAGACTATTTTCTGATCTAATATCTAGTTCAATGTCTGGGCTGAGGTTCTGTAATTCTGGCTTTGGCATTTCTTCACTTTTTTCACTGCAGAAATACCAATTTTTTTAAAGATATTTTAAGATACTAGCAATTCTCTGCGTCTACGGCCGCTATTCGATTTTTTCCACCCCATATAATCCCTACAGGAGTGAAATTTTCAAAAACCCTTTCTTAGTGGATGCTTACACCACAAGAAGAATCTACTGCCGAAATTTCAGGTTTCTAGGTCTAGCGGTTTGGCCTGTGCGTTGAATCAGTCAGGACAAGTAATTTTAAGATAAATTAAATTAATTCAAAAAGGAACATACATTTATTTATGACCTTTTTGAATTACAATAGAAATCAAGCATATTTTACCGCGTTGGCAAACTTTATAATAAAAACTATTTTTGGCATGAGTGTCAATAAAATGGTTAATAACTTATTTTCGATAAATACCTAATATTGGCACCGAGAAAAAAAGTATTAAAATCGTCAGTTAAAGCAAAAAAAATATTGTCTGATTAATTATTATGCTCTCATAAATCAAATCAAATAACATTTGTTGCTAAAATTCAAAACATCAACTATATAAACAAAGATTAAAATGCGTCTTACCTTAGCAAGAAGGCAGGATTTTGATTTTTTTTACCTCCACGTACAGACTTGTCACAAAAGTATTTATTCCGACGCGTTATTGAAAAAATATCTATTTCTGTGATGCCAGTACTCTAACGTATAAATATACTGATAATTACCTGTTTAGAAAAAAATGTATTGGGGCCTGGTAACCTTAATATAGATAAAAAATGGTAAAGTGTCAATAAATTGGTACGGTGTCAATATTTGGTTAGTTTACCCTATTTAGTGAAAACTCAAGGTAAGATTTAACTTGTGTTATGGGTAGGTACCAGTCTTTTCTCGACTGTAAGAGCGAGAGTAAATGTGCGGATGAGTGTGGTGTATAGTCAAACTCCAAATAAATGCCGTTTGTCTGCCTTTAACTAACGAATTTTTGTCTAACATAGGAGAAACTAATTTGGACACCAAAATTTCACGAAATCGGGGTTTCACCACGCCGAGGTAAGTTCATCTTATAAACCTAACACGAATGTGTTACCTAAATGAGCGACGTCGGTTTACTCTGTAGTAAGTCCGAGCTCGTTTCGCCCGCCTGTTTCAAACCTGGGATAAACCATATTCCGGGAAGAGACTGCTAATGCTAATCGACCTTTGACACATACCTACACGTTGACACATAGACTCTCGGTATTGGTAATGTAAATATGGGTGTGTGTGTGTGTGTGTATTTGTGTACGTTACATTACTAATGTAAGGCCTAATACCTAATAGTACATAAGGTATCTCAAGAAGTTTTTCCGTGTTATCGTAATTTTCTTTAAGTAACCAGTCCATTAATCTAACCTTACATTCAAATTTATGTAAGGAGTAGGTATATGTTACCTTGCTTGTTTATTCTATTATAGGTACACGCTATAACTGATGACACTGTATAGTCATTTGTACAGGGAAATTCAGGGGATACTAAGTCCGAGCGTCGTCGATTCAGAATATTGTTTATTTATATTTTAGGAAGACTATCAGCTTACAAAACTAATTGCAGTTATTATAGTACCTAGAAATTAAAAGCCTCCACTGTTAGAAACAATATAAAACAAGAACAGGAATCCCAACACAAAACGCTATCTCTTTGCGTGCTATTGTATGTATATATTAGTTGTGTATGTAGGTATATTAGTTGTGAGTGCTTTTTCAGAGTTTTGTGTAATAAGTATATATAGAGTTGCCTTACACTCAATATAGAGGCAAACCTATATGGTTTTGAGGTCATGACTTTCAGGACAGGCCTGTAGGCTTTCTCCAAATTAAGGAGGATGTTTTGCGGGCCCTCCCCAAGCTGTAATATAATATATGATGATAGATTAGATTGACAGAGAGAGATGTGAATCATATTCCTGACTCTGTATTTGGGATTTCTATTCTAGTTGATTAAATGATCAATATACCTACGGGGTGGAACAAACGAACGGGACACGGAGGGGAAGTACATTAAATAATTAAGATATCAAAATTCACTAAAAGGAAACATTCTTTTATTGAAAAAAAAATAACCACATTCCAACATTTAAAAAAAAAAGCTTGCCTGGGCCTTTAATCGAACCAACCAAACATGCAAGAAATAGACAGCGACTATTTTATTGATATAATCGATAGGGTAATACTATTGATAAAATTATTGAAACTAAATATTTACAGTTTATTTACAAACTAGCTGACCCACGCTGCTCCGCATGCGCTATTTTTACTTTAACTAAACTTTTAATAACAGACATTCGCATCGAATACATATCCTCCTTTTTTATAGTCTGTTAAAAACTGGGACCCAACAAAACCTTGATAACAACTCTCTATGAGTGTTCCCTTACTAATATTTATTATAATTATGAAGAAAAATTGATAAAATCGGACCAAGGGTATAACTAAGTACCCATTTTGACTTTAATCCCCTCTCCCAAAAGAACCGTGCTATAATCTAGCACGGTTCTTACGGGATAAAAAGTATCCTATGTCCTACCTCGTAGTAAGATCTCAAATCATGCCAAGTTTCATTTGAATCCATTCACTAGTTTCGGCGTGATGCGCAGACACAGACAGACAGACAGACAGACAGACAGACAGACAAAAATTAAAAAAAATACATTTTCGGCCTCAGTATCGGTTATAGAATGCCCTCAAAATATAATTTTCATAATATCTTCAATGTACAGAATTGGACCTGTTACAGTTTTATTATAAGTATAGATATGTACACTTAAACTAGGAAAAAAACTTCCTCAAAGTTGTCGCCGCACTGGGAGGGAAGGGTACCTAAAAGACTGGCGGCATTACCCCTTTGTGTGCTTGTAGCCAAGCTTATACGTTGGCAGAAAAAGATACCAGCCTCTCCTGTCTCCTGAGACTTCGATAAGTTTGATGAAATTTCTTTCACCAAACCGTGCGTTTCATGAGACCAAGGCCCCATGGTCTCCACCGCAAAGGGCGCAAATATATAGCTCGAACCTAGAGCTGCATACTTGCGTCGCTTTGGATCACTAGCGGTCGCCGCAGCTCCTCCAGCAACCCTGCAAGTTGCCGGGGTGTGGGACGCAGCAAGGGTAGGGTAAATAGTAAGGAATTAAGGTATCGATAGGGTAAATAGTAAGGATAAAATCTCTTCCATAAACATTGTATCTTAAAATTAAAGAAGACCTTGCTACTTGTACAAACAAAATTTACCAATAAAACGTTTCTTCTTATACATTTGTTCCACTTATGTATATGTAGGTAGTGTCCTTCAGGTAAATTCTATTTATTTGTGAAATTTCAAGGTGTTCTTTAAATGTATTTTATCCTTATCATTTAACCATATCAATTAGTTCAATAAAATAGTGGCTCTCCTATTTTTGCATTTTTAGTTGGTTCAAGCGAGTTATAGCTCAGGCAAGTTTTTTTTTAAATGTGTGCAGGCGGTTATTATTATTTAAATAAGTAAAAGAATGTTTCCCCTCAGTGTCCCTCTCGATTGTTCCATCATGTATGTACTTACTTTAGAGTAGAAGCTTGGAATAAAAAGAGACAGAAGGGAAGGGGTAGTTAACAATTTTTTATCAAACGTAGCTAAGGTTCAGCCCGATTGACCAGCTTTTAAATCAAAACCCTCATGCCAAAAACAGATAGACAGAACGACATACTACCTTACTTTCGAAAGTTTCCTTCCGACAAAAAAAACCAAAGTGTGTCAAAGAAACAAACAGACATAAAATAATACATAGTAGGTACATACATAAACACACGAAAAAAAACACTTCCAGGATATCTAAGAAAAAAAATTGAGGGGTGTCTTATGGACATCCGCTTAGACCTTAGCACGGCTTTCCTTTTTTGTTCTGCTTCTCTCGCACCCTGCTCTTGCTCATTCTGTTGCGAAAAACAAATATACTAGAGAGCAAGGCGAGCTGATATGCAATAATTTGTCAACTGCATCTATATTGAAATCAAACTACTTTTACGGATTTTACCGCGGTTTATTTTTTGTTATTACTATCCCGACGTTTCGAATGCTTTGCAGCACCCATGGTCACGGGAGGACTGAGATGTTGAACCTCCTTATGTCACAATTATGCCGGTGTACCCTCAGGTCTTCTTAGTTATTATTGTTGGTCCGATCTACGCAGTAAGAGCTTATAGTATCTTGAGGCCGTGCAGTGTTTTGATTGATATTGGATTTAATTATATTTATCACAGAATCCCAAGCCGATGGTAACACCCAACCATCTTCTCTATTGAAATTAGGATGTTTTTGATTTCAATAGCCTCACGAATCATCCTAGGTAGGAATCGGTGTTCTTTTGAGAGGATTTGTGGTTTATCAAATCTAATATAATGGTGGGTGCGATCCTGAACGTGTTCACATACTGCAGACTTCGTACAGCGTCGGTGTTTCACATCAGCTATGTGTTCTTTAACGCGAGTTTTTATTGCACGCTTTGTTTGCCCAATGTAGGAGAGCCCACAGTCACAATCGAGTTTATAAACTCCTGCATCTTGTAGAGGTATATGGCACTTGACAGGTGGTAAAAACTGACTAATCTTCCTTGGTGGCTTAAAATAAGTTTTGATCGAAGCTCGCTTTAAGATGTAGCCAATCAATTTGATTTCAATGTGTAATATTCGCGTAAGTAAAAGACAACATTATGCATCTATATTTTCAAGGAAATTGAGACCTTATATTGAGACCCTGTACGACAGTTTTACATAACGTTATTAAAATGTCAGTTTTGGGTGTCGTTTTTCATTGTTACACATTTTTCGGTCTAGCCCCTCAGCCGGCAAACATCATAACGTGCGAATAAGAACTCCGTTCTAAAAACTACTCTGGGACAGTAGGGTAAAAAGAAACACGAAACAAATGTAAATATTCGTCTCTATGTTAAACTGTGCCTATTGAAAGAAAGTTATCGTGTGCGTAGCGAGCGATTGCAGTCGTCGCGACGACGCTACGTCGCGTGCCGCGCCACTCCTCACTTGTTACGATGCGGCAGCCGGCAGGCACCAGCGGTTCGTAGCACTTGCTACATACATATACAATCATTCCCGCCAACGAGGCTCGCATCCAAAGATACAACCAATGTTGCAATCACTTTTTGCCTATTATCCAATTAATTGTGAATTGGGAATATAATGGTTTCTGATATTTACGCGAATATACCACATTAAAACGTAACAACGGATTTTTGGTTTTACTTTTCCGAAGTTTTGAGCATCATATTAAACTATGCCTTATTTTATTAAATAAATAAAATTCAAGGTGTCTGGAGGTCTAAGGTGGTAGATGTCCATGTCATTATCAGGATACCCTCAGCACTTCTAATTACTTTTGTTAGTCCGATCTACGCAATATAATCTGTAAAATTAGTTTCATTATTTTGCTTCCTACCTAATGGTGAATCATTAGGTAGGAAGCATCAAGTTTCAATAGTTTTTTTTTTCACTATAATAGTAACACGTTCTCGTCATCGAGTCGGAATGAATAGGTAATGATCGTTAAGTACATTTATGGGCCAAAATTTAAAATTATGAGGCCAAGTAACAGTAACAATAAGATCGAAATTGACACTCAATAACAATGAAGAACATAAATAATCATTGACACATATTATAAAAGCCACTGCAGTTAGAAAGGTTTAGGATGCAGTATGTAGGTACTTACGTAAGCCGTGACTCCGTGAAAGCGTAGCAACGCTGCAAAATAGTGTAAGCCTTCAGTTCGCATAGCATAAAGAAGCACAATTCGCCAAATGCGTATCGAAAGATAACGTTTCAGGTAAGTTATAATAATATTATCGCGGAAAAACGTGGGTCACGTCAGGCTGGGGCGTAGGCTAAGGCCGTTTTTGTTCACCGGGGAAACGCAAGGCGCACGCGGCATTCAGAAGTCAAGGTCGGCCCGTGGGAGCTTCGCTAACGGCCGGGCGCTCCAAGGTCGCCTGACACCCGCTTCCCCGCGCCCCTCGCACAATCGATATCAAATGATGAACGCAATACACACCCCACACCGGGATTTACTCCTTAACGTAGACAGACACCTAGGCATTCATTAATGAAGAATGTACTTACCACAGTAAGCTTTTACAGCATTATACCTACATAATATGTGCAAGAAAATAATATGATCGTCGCTACTTACCTATGATCTGAATCAAGGAAGATTTCTTTCACTATTAGTGAAAAGTAATATGAAATTGATAAATAATAAAAGATGAAACTTGTCAGTTTAGTAACATACCTAGCACGTAGAAAGAAACTGAGGAATTTTATACTAACAACAACAAACAAAAGCAACAAACTATACCTATAGGTAGGTAACAAAAATTACGACTTTAATAATTGCACTACATTCTACTTACCAAATACTCATGTTCCAAAGAAAATTAAGTTATACAGTTAACATAATGTAAAATAATGTACTAATGGTTTAGTAAGTTGCTAAATAAAAGTAAGTAAGTACCTAAATATATAATGCAATAGTTTCATGTTTTAACACTACCTGTGTTCAACTCGAAAATATCTATTAAAAAATGAGCATAATGGCATCTCCATTATCTTTAATAACATAAATCCACGAATTAATAAAATAAAAATAAACACTAACAAAAAAATCTATTGTTATCTTTTTTAATTGTAATAGTTATTTTTTTCTGAAATATACAAATGGTGCGACCGTAATCTCTAAAACAATTGTGCTTTGTAAACCAAACCTACTCGTAAGTATATGTATCGATCATTTCTAACAAGTAACACTAACATTTACCATACCTACCTCAGTTCCACTCCACTGGAGGATTCACATCGGAAATGTCGAAAGGAGTATATACTTACGCAAAAAACAGTGTGTCCTAATGGGTTTTACGATAAAAAACAACAGCAAGTACCACTTGCTGTTGGACTGTCACTCATGCGTTATAAAAAGGTATCGAACTAAGATTTTTGAAGTTAAAACAACCGATAAGTTTAATATAACCAATCTTAACGCTACATGGCATCATGGTAGCGACTTACTTATGATCTCCATGCGAAACTGTGTCTCCTAGTCCTTTTGCACTGCGTAACTTTGCGTGTATCAGTGTCGACGGCTGTGGTGATATCACGCGCGCGAACCACGCGGAAGGTGGCGTGCTCTGACAACCGCGACAACCCTCGCACGACTGTGCAGTATGAACTCAGCAGCGCGAACGGCGCGCGCACGCTCAGTACCTCTCTTAGCCATGTCCCCTACAACAGCCTCTTTACCATCGATTCGCCTTCGAGCTAGTTTTTACATGACCAAAGTGCCAGGCTTGAATTAGGTCACTTAAAAGTTACTCATGACGTGCCTAAAGTAGACAAAAACAAGAATCGCCCTAATGTTACGAAGGCCCGGGACGAGCAGGTCTGCAGGAACGTTAGCCGCTTATGTAAATAGGCACCACACAGATTTTGTAATCAGCGGCAGCAATATTGTGTGAAGGGGCCGCCGATGGAATTAAAATAATTTGTTACCAAAGTGATGTACCTACCTAATTATATTTATATTTATCATAACTTCATGTCACCCTTTAGGGTGCGCGAAAAGTACCTACGTCTTCGAATAGCATATTATCTCGCCATATTATGTAGGTAGGTACTCCTTCTCGTGCGTTCGTCGGGTGCACCCTGGACGTATACTACTGTTCTATGCCCTGAAGCCCCGGATCTACGATTTTTTCGAACCGGGGCAGAAACTTTATAGTGGCGCCCCTCTATCGTTTGAGATAAATTACTAAAGTAGTGTGTTCACTAAAATCAGCACCGACTGGCACCGACTTCAATATATTTTTGTTATTTAATGTTTTTTAGATAATTTTCTTTGAAGTTAGTTTTTTTTTCTAATAATATTTTATTTACGCTTTTCAGTGAATTTTATGCAATTAAGACATCAACAGTTCGTGGACTGCATTAAATCAGTTAATATAAACTGTAAGTATACGAAAATATACTTCTCTGGCTAACTTTTTTCGAAATATATATTATTATATAATATTCGAAATATGTAATATATATAGAATATTATATCAAACAATGACAAACTGAAAGCGATTCATTATTATTCATCATTATAACTTGCGTCCACGTTATCACTCAACTCGAACGGCTATGCTAGAGTAACTTGCTGGAAACGTTATCAGTCCATATATCTTTAAAACTACTAAACCGATTTTGATGAAACTTGTACTATTCACTAAGTAGAAAGGTACTAAAAATATCGCAAAAAGAATTACCACAATCGGATTTCTAGTTTCTGAGAAATCGCTGAAAAAACCTACATAAACTCATGAGATTGGGTACATTTGTATGGAAGCCCACATAGACTAACATACTTTTGAATATTACGCATACATACGCGTTGAATACAGAAACTTAATTTTGAGTTAATAAACAACTCACAAAATATAGGTAGTAGGTATAATGGTTGGCATTTTTCGTGAATGGGAGAACCCTTTAATGAATTTGTACCCTTTATCTATAACATACGCTTTGTGGAGCAAGTTTTATTTTATTTTTAATCATATGAAATTACGATTCTGGCGCCCCCTAAAACTGCCCGGGGCAGGTGCCCCGGTTTGATAGATCCGGGTCTGCCCTGGACTGTCAATTCTGGAAAACATTACAGACCTCTTTCCATCGTGTGCGGGCTACCTATGGCTTTGAACGCCTTGATCGACATACAAAAACGCAATAAGTCTGTGATATTACGTTGGTACCTACTAAACTTACACACCATCTTTCTAAAGATATATTTGGTTGTTTTAGGGTTGCGTGTGTGATTAGAGTTTATTTTAGTGTGTTTTAACTTACTTAATAGAAATAAAATACGATAATTTTAATTGATAGGAATTTTATTGAACACAAGAGCACAAAGTGCTATAAATTCACTTAAGATTAAAGACGTACAAAGCTTAATTCGATAATAGATATTCGTTCCTCACAATGGAATAATATAGAACACTGCAATATACATTTCAAACAATAAAAAATTGAATTTAGTGCAATGTATGAATTTAAAGCAGCCGCTAGCGGTAAGTATATTATTTCAAAAGCAAAATCATAAAGATTCCAAGTATACTTACCAAATTACGGAAATCGTTTAGGTACTATTCATTATTGCACCAATATTCGTTCGAGGAGTTTTAACACTTTTAATATCAGTCAAATATCATAGCCTCACTAAATCTATACTTAGAGTAGATACAATACAAAAGATATATTAACATAGCTTTGGTAATGTAACAAAATATTAAAGATAAACGTAGGTATCAAGATAGTACATTACATTTAGGTATATAGGTAATGTATAAAGAAAAGTGTTTTTCAATCTCGCTGCGGTAGGGAGTATCCGGTAGTCACCGAAACAATTTGTGCCCCCTTTTAATAAAGAGGACAAGTTACATTGACAATCTAAGTATTAAAGATTTTATTTTTTACAACCGCAGCGACATAGTAGAAGAAAAGGCACTGCGCGTAGTGGCTAACAAACACACATATCAAAATAACTTAGTTCATAAATAAATTCAAGCGGATCCCGTATTCACGCGACAATGTGACTACGCGGCCAGCCGCTGCTTGGGGCACCCGACTGAGGGCGACCTAATTTACCAAGCTTAAGACTGAATTCACACCAAGATAGCAGCGGTCGGCAGCGCACTTTCAGTGTAAAATAATTTTAAACTTTATCTACAATACGTAAAAGACCAGTACCTATCGCTTGAAAAGCGCGGCGCCGGCAGCCTAACGATCGAGCATGCTTGTGGACGTTGTTAAACTCAATATACCTATATGAGATTGCAGGACATCGTGTAATAGACATTTTTTATTACCATAATGTTCTATGTGTGAACTTTCTAGATGATAAAAGTTAAACTACCATTTTTACCTTAACTTTTTCCAGGAGCTCAAAGTTTGTTTTAACAATTTAACAACCAACATTTTTTTTTTAATAATATATCTTTTTATCATTAGGTAGGTACAAGACAGGCAGAGGTGCCTTGTCTTTGACACCGGTTTTATTCTTTAGTTGTCTGTAATCTGATGGAGTTTTATTATTCGAGTAATGGCAAGTTAATTATTGCAAGTTGTAAGAAAAATATAGGCAGGTACTACAGTTACCTATTGGAATTTTATTCACTAAGTTTCGAGTCTATCGACACGGAAATAAAAAGTTTCACACATACGAAAACACCCTATTCCCTATACCCTAGACCCTAAGCCCCTTAAGGTTGAAGTCCCAAAAATCCTTTCTTAGTAGTCATAAATCATATGAGGAATCTACTGTTCAAATTTCATGTTTCTACGTTCAGCCGTTTAGGCTGTGCGTTGATAGGTCCGTCGGTCACTCAGGACATTCTCGTTTTTCTATATATAGCTAAAGTTAGTTGCGTTAACACAATGTATGTAGTTGTACACAACAGCTATTGAAAAAATTTTGTGACTTATACTTTTAATTGTATAGAAAACTAGTTTTATTTTACGTAATAGCTACATATATATTTGTATTTTTTTCTTTATCAAATGCACTGGAATGTTTTCGCTTTAAGGATGAACCCCTAACGAAAACTTGCGTACCTTTCTTTGTAAGTTAATTATTAGCTTTGTAGGTACAACTAATGCATAAGTATTTGAGGATGTTTGTTGCAGGTAATAATGGCACTATCTGTTTGTATCAATGAGAAGGGTAATACTTTAATTCTAACTCACTCATTTAGTACTATCTACATCAACTCCAAGACGGCTCTATTAAAAATACGTACTGTGATAAAATATTATTAATATAAATGTACCTACTTATCATTCAACTTTAAATAAGATCACCGTCGCGAGCAGCTGTCGTTATTATACTAATTATTACCTTATAGCACCAAGCTAAAATAACATTGTAAACTACGTATTCAGGGAACATTAAGGTTTACTTGTCTCGACTTGTCTAAACGACTGGAGTACACTCCTCGGAACTATATCGAAACTTGATAAGTTAGCATTGTAATGCTGCAATATTATGATGTTGGAATACACTGAGCCGGAAAGAAACCGGGTCGGTAACTGAAACCTTCGTAACTCTAACTACTAAAATAATATTTTTTGTATGGTTCTTAACACATTCACGAAAAATAAATAAAAAGGTTTTTACTCTTCTCTTATTTGTAATGAAATAAACTTTAATTTAGTTTTAATTTTATGAGTTATTCCTTGCGGTCCAGTGTATTTCAAACCATTCTTGTTAACAAAACCTTGTTTTGTAACGGATATTATTGAATATATTTTTTATTCATAATGGAGTTGAAAAAGTAAAATGTGCGATAAAGACTGAAGTACTAATTCCACGAGTGACCGAACCGTTTACGGCCGAATTCAAAAAAATGTGTCAAATATTGACCGCTTTCATTACTAGCGAATGATATAATGCGCATTAATTTGACTAGACTTTTCTAACTGAATATGTTTCGGGTTTCAAGACCATTAGCGGTTCCCCGGAACTCGCCGAGGAGGGTCAGACCTCGGTGTCTTTACTGGTAATAAGTGGTGGGATTGGTAAAGCTATCCTCGACATTCATTTGCGGGAGCGTATATTCACTCATGGTTTGATGAACCCGGCCTTGAGGTTACCGTAGTTAAAATTTCTAGTACTTCTACCGTAGTTTAATTATCTGTTTTGCATAAATTCGACCGCCAATCCAGTGGCGAAATCTAAGATGGCATTACACACCTGATATTTCAAATTCAAAAACGTGTGTAACGTTTCTAAATTTAGAATCTCAAGTAAAAAAATACTACTACTTAGTGTCAATATCTGAAGCTATGTTTGCTAAAAAACTATTAATAAATAAAGGTTATTCATATACATATTTGTAAGTTTGATTTACCACTGTCGAGTTTCTGCCTGATCCATTCTACTGCACGGTAGAATGGATCATCTCATGTCATGATTCACCCTCACGGACCGAGGGCCTGTCGAAGTGCAAATTCGCAACACGTTCATTTGTTTATTAAATTAATAAACACAGTAAACTAGTTACAACGGACCAGGCGCAGTAGCTATTTTTGTGTTTTTGTATTCCATCGATATAATATAATTATCGATGTTGTATTCATAACTCACGACTCTACTTGCGCAGTGGTTCGCCAAACCTAACTTCAGACACACAAAGGTCCGTTGTGACTACTATACTCACTAGTATCTTGCTCAACAAAAATGTAATAACACCTATCACGGTGCTTAATGGAGCTTTTACTTGTGTTAACAAATCGACGGAGTAAAATGACAGAACCTATAATAAAAACAATATTGGAACATTGTTTTTATTTTAACAGTGTATATAAAAAAAAATGCGGTCGATTCTTTATGAGGTTTTGTTGGTTCTGTAAAAAATATAGCATAGGCGGCGATTTAGATCAATCTGCCTATAGGCGCCCCCTAGTCCCTATATATTTGCAAATCCGCCCCTGGCGCTATTTTTATCCTGATTGGCTACGGCTATAAAGCCTATACTAGTTTGACAACATTCTTATTTAACGTAGACGGCGTAAACTGTTAACGTGCATTGTGTTAATATTTACTCTGTTTTTTATATTGGTTATCATTCTCATATCATTTATTTCTTAGTTATCGAATAAATATTAGTTTAGAAATATTATTTTCGATGTTACTGCAGTCTATTATTACCTATAACATACAACGTGTCGTCACCTATCCAAACGAGTTTGGTAAGAAATTGAATGGTCTTACAGAAGAAATACTGGAGTTTCTACTATGTCTCACAGATTTTTATGTATAAAAACGAGATATTATAATAAACAAAGAAACACTAAGTTTGTGTCATTCAGCGCCTTATTGAAGACGTCCTACACTATATTTACAATATTGTTGCCGTAGGAAATTCTAACTAATTGGCAAGTTGAGTTGAACATTACATAAAAATTTTGTTTGAAACTGTATGGCTACATACACGCAGTAAAGTCATTCATACAATATGTATGCCGCAGAATACCATACATTAACTTGAGTAACCATCATGGCATCCTCTGAAAATTTGATACAACGAAATATAATTACTATTACTACAAAATTTAATATATTTGCGACTGTTAGACTTAAAACAATATAAAGGCAACATACTAACGAACTTCTTAACTAAATAGGTATAAAACAGAACCTTATAATAATAAATATTATATTATGAGGATATGACTTTGTTCACATCGTGGTCGTTATCGTTGCGGAAACATGACGACACATGGCGCTTACTCATGGACGACATTTTATAAACGAGTCTTGTATCTAATACATACAAAATAAATAACCGCGAAATAATTGGTTCCTCTATTCTGATTCACCGTGATAGGCAAGCACAGCTGTGTACAGATAATATAATTTAACAACAAGATGAATCCTGCTACACTTCACAGTAATCTGCGTTTGCATAATAAGCCTTTCCAATAATACGTCGAATATAACCCATCAATTTTAACTTATTCTCATTCATAATTATTTGAAACCATCAATTCAAACACAATCTTTCGTCCTGTGCTAGAGTTCGAGTCTAAATGTACACACAAAAAATATAAATAATAAGGTATGATATAGGGCAATATGCTAACACACAAGTTTCAAATTGTTGTATTGTATAAACGTATTGAAGTTAAATTATAAATTAATTTATATTAAAATTAAAAAATACTTTAACCTCTCATTGAACTCATAAGGGGTTAAAATTGACTTACCAAAAAGCCAATATTGTGATATTTGTTACCCTAGACGCCCTTTTAACAACATAAACCAAAAAAAAACAAAGTGCTGCATGCTCTAGCTAGATGAACTCGTCGTTTGTAAAAATGCAAACCAAGGGTTATACGGAAGTTTGTATTTAAAACAAAAATAAACATGATTAAAACAGCTATTATACGTAGGTACAAAATTTATTGTTAAACATCTGTAGGATGCTTTTGTATGAACTAATTCATGTGCACAATATGTCGAATGTCCGAATGTTTTATTGGTAACCTGAACAACTTCCAGAGCGTTATTTCAAAAGAACATCGCCGTAGTGACAAACAAATGCTGGAACGATAAATGAGTCTCTTCGGAACCCTAAAAACCCACAGTACTCGTCTATACCCATATATTTTTCAAGGGTAGTTAAATGTTACACAGGACGGAGTGTAACCTTGATATAAACAAACTTACCATCAGTTCCCGAGCATGTCATATGCCTTATACGTTTATGAGATACACTTTCGACAAAATCGAGTTAGTTCTCGACGCGATACTTAGTCTACGCTAATTGCAAATAGATTCTGATGTAGGCAAGCCCCAGTCTGCTAAACTGGATGCTGTAATTATCTTATTAATTGTTTACACAAATTATATAATTGGAATACTCATAGTAATAAATATATTTTGTTCATGAATAACAATATTGTGATAATTGAGAATATAACAAAAATACCGTTTCGGTGGTACTCGAGTAGTCATTCAAATGACATGAGATTGGCCGGCAAGGGCTTGACTATTTTATTTGTGACATCTTCTATTTTTGACACCCACGCTCTTGCAGCAGAATCGGAAGCTGTCCTGTAACAAACATCTCAGTTAAACCAATTGGGGCCAGCAGTGGCGTGCAGGCTGTCCCTCCCCCCATACACGCAAAAGACTGCCTACCCTATGACTTCTCTGAATGATTATAATAAATAATAATCTTAAATACTTATAAAGTTTAATTTTTCTAACAAAAAATATTTTAGGAGGCAGAGTAAAAAACGTAATACAGCCTAGACTCGTAGTCATTTTGCCTACCTTGTGGTAAAAAAAATATATTAAATACACACATCAAAAGTGTCTAGGGATCAAGCATTTTTGGGCAAAAAAATGGGCAGAAGAACAATGGCGTTTCGTGTGCTTTTCTGATGAGTCTCGTTTTGGTATGAGACCGGATACAAGACGTATACGACACTGGAGAACCCCTGGACGCCAACAGCGATTAAAATCCTGCCAGGAAGTCCATCCTTATAGTGGTGGAACCATCATGGTATGGGCGGGTATTTGGATCGGCGGAAGAACTGAGTTGATTTGGATCAGAGGCAACCTCAACGCTCAAATTTATGCTGAGACGATTGTATCAGACGTCATCGTTCCTCTACAAGTGCAAATCGGTCCCTTATTTCAGTTAATGCATGATAATGCACGACCGCACACCGCAAGAGTTGTAAGACAGACTCTCGCCGCAGCTAACATCAATGTCCTGCCCTGGCCTGCTCAGTCGCCAGACTTGAACCCGATTGAGCATGCATGGGATATGCTACAGAGAAGAGCTCTGCCGAATATGGAGGGTATCCAGTCGCAAGAAGACCTTTTTTTGTTGTTGCAACGAACATGGGCGGCCATTCCACAGCGTGATTTGGATGAACTCATTTTGAGTATGCCAAACCGATGTTCTTGTGTTGTTAGTGTTCGCGGTAGAAACACGGATTATTAATTGTTTAAGTTACCCAATAAAATTTTAAAGAAAACTGTTATTTCAGTCTTTTTTTCGAACTTTTGTGTTAGTGGTTCAAATGTCAAAAATCCCTTTATTAGGAAAATGGCAAATTTCTTTATTAATGCAAAGGTGACTTGGTTTATCGTTACTGTGACAAACGAAAACACTTTATTTGATGAATCCTTAAAGAAAATTTTAATTAATATCAATCAGGAGAAAAGTTATTGCAAAAATATATGTTGATCCCTAGACACTTTTGATGTGTGTAGCTGCACCACTATACGTAATTTTAGAGAAACTGCAAAAATTTAATTTAGTTACTTCACAATCGACTACTGAGTTGATAACGTCATTTTATTTAATAATACCTAACTAACCAGCACCGGAAAAAAAACAGGAAATAATCTTCGATACGCAAAATTTTAGCCGCCGAGTGAATTGGTTAAGTTCAAGGAGATTGAATTTTATCAAAAAGCAATAATGCTTTAAAAACACATGTTTGCTATTGCTCGTAAAACAGAAGTAAGTATGTATCCGGCTTTACTCGGCAAATATGTATATATACATAAATATGTATATACACATAATGAGAAAAACAATTTCTCAATCAATCGTTTAGTAAACTTAAACACGAAGATCCGTACTTGAGTTCATCCAGTTCCATTATTGACTACAAGATAACTGATATCTCTACTTAATAAAAGATTATTAAGTATTAATTAATTGGAATCTGAGTGTCGAAATGATCCGATTACAAGAATTGTATTAGTGTTAATAAACACTAATTAACGTTTGAGTGTGAGGCAGTAACTTGTACTTACTTGAATTTGTACAATGTCCCAGTTTGGTGGTTTATCAGTTGGAATGCATCCGCGGAATCTCCGCTTACTTTCTTGGCTAGCCATCCATCTAACGATAGCACCTTACATCGCTCCTCGCGGAAATCATTTCGAGACGAGCTAGATGAGAGAGTGCAATATATGATTTATACAAAAATTCAATATTAATTTTTTTACATCTCAGAAGCTTTAGACGCGAAAGCATGTGCATCCTTGCATAGTAATAGTATTAAAATAAAAAATACCCTTTAAACGATTTGGAAGCATAAAATATGAGAATTTTTCCCGATAGCTGCAACCAATACCGCTGCCAGGACGACAATGATATTTTTCTTCCATCTTTCAAAATAGTTTTTCTTCTTACAAAGCCTTGGAAATCACATTGTATTACTTCAATTTTTGATATTTCACTAAAACAAATATTTCTTAATTAATACTTGTAGTTACCGGTAGTATCTTATGTAAATTAACGCTGCTTGTAAATCCATACAAATCAAAAGCGCGCGCAGCAGGGCGACCACAGTGCTGCAGCCGCGTTGCTGTTGCGTTCTGCGCGTTTTTGTTTTGTATAGATTTAAGAAAGCAGAGAGTCTGCAGCGCTGCAGCCACGCATCAAATTTGAATTCACCCTTTAAAATACTCGTACGTATATACGAAAATTACAAACGAACACTTAAGCTCCATATCGATTTATTCGAGGTATTCGCGGCGATCTCCTGTACTTTGATTCGCACTAGCTTGCTGCTGTGCATAGCAAATCGAACGTCACCGTACACGTACGTGCCGCGGAGCGAACCAAGCTCGGTCAGATATTCAGAACCTGGCAAGGAGCCTCAGTACTTTGGTCGCGGTTGTTTCGTTGATCGCGATGGCTCGCCCGGCAGCCCTCTCTCTATTAATGGATGATGGTCACAAGCTAGTTTGAAGGATTGGCTGCGGCACGCGGCTACTGGGCCGTGATGGATAATTCGCTAAGCATGGCTGGGGCACTCTAACAAGAGTTAGGTATGAAATATTTCGCACGGCAAATGGTTTAGTGCGGTTGAATATAGCTCACTCGGCTGCCGCGCGTAATCGATATGCAACTTTACAGGTAGTGTTTGGTAATACAAACGAACACATAGAACAGTTATACCTGATTTTCGTAAATATATATTGGTACTAGCGATGATTGGTCATTTGTTTGTAAAATTAAATACGGTATCATGAATTTACTTCAAGAAACCTTAAACCCAGAAAACAGTGCAAGCATGACGTGATCAGCACGAAAGTGATATTACAACAGAATTAACTCTTGATTTCTTTAGATGTGTGTGTTTGAGGCATGCTATGCGTAGGTATACAATGTACATAGGCATGTATGCTGTAAAAACGACAGGTAAGTAGGTTTCAAAAGAGGCAGGGTATGCCTGCCAAGAAAGTGCAGCCCAGCCATTGGGTTTACTGTTGCAGCAGTAACTCGGGTAGAGATACAAAAAAACGAATATGAAATTATGGCACCTGTGACAGGCATTGTCTGCCTATGATGAGGTGTACAAAGAGAGTGCGCGGGGCGGAATTCGTGACACATGATTCCTTTACGTATGAATAGTGTGTGTAGTGGATGGAATCCGCCGTGCGACGAAAGGTATTATGTGTTTGAAACACCTGCTCGCGGATTCCGATCCCCGCGACGCTTCCACTGTGTTTATACCCTTATACCCTAAGGATGTTTATGGTGGTAAAGGGACCCCTTTTGTCACCTGTGTTACCATTGCAGCGATTCTGATTAATATGCCAATGGGATTTACCATCCAAGATGCATTGCCGCTTATCATCGGTTAGGCGAGCACTAGCTTTCTTACATATTATTAATCCGTCGGCGGTCGAGGCATGATCGCGCTTATGCGGTTCGCGTGTTACACATGGTCTGATCGGAATCACCGGCCGTTGAAAGCTTAAATATGTAAATTAATGTACCTATAATAATTTTCCATCTATATTTTAAGGTACACTGTACATTCTTGAACCATCCCGTCAATTACGTGGAATCTAGGTAACAGGGCCACGCTGGTATTTACCTGTGTGGCAGCGACTGTGACATTTTGCCGCCGGAAACGGAAACGGGAGACTCCAGCAACGTGTCGTCGAGCAAATTGACAGAACCCGCCGGTGTCTTATCTTCCATTTTGTCGTCTGTATGGCTCTTACCAAATATGCTGTAAAGCATAATATTATCTTAGAATACACGAGGGTTTATGGTAGCATCTTAGAATTGGCTCACTTGTTGTAAATACATCATCTTTGGATGATTTGTCAGACGTCTATTATTACACCCGTGTTGGGCCGTGAGGTCAACTAAACAGGAACTCGGCTATTTACAGGGCACATTTCCTAATAGATAAAACCAATAACAATTCTCATAGAAAATGATCAAGTCTCTTTGGAGGCTTGTGAACTTTAACCTTCATATTTTGAGGTCGGTATAAAGCCCAGACAATTGGGAGGATCTTGGCAGCCTATGAATGAAATAACTAATCAGATGGTGACCTATTATTTTTCCATTATCATATTCCCAACTCACCTCAGCGAATTACTATTGCTACCATAAATAGTTTTTACCAGAAATAGGATAAAATATGATAAATGTTACAACATCGATAACTGCATTTTAAAAAATGTGGTAGATTATTCGTAATCTTAAAGAGATGGTTTGCAAGAATATTGGCTCATTTTGTTCATTATTACGGTACATAATTGCTTCTCTTAGCTTCAATGGCATTCAGTGTAACTAAGTATAGTGCAACTACATAGAAGCTCTAGCACGTTTCGCAGTTTATTGAGCATTCCGAACAGAGGAGTTCACTTGCAATGCACTTCCACATACGGACGTAAATTGGCAAACAAGATTGATTTTCCACTACGTGGCGCTTCCATGTACAATACCGTGCAACTGGCCCGATGAAAGGGAACGTTTCATGCAATAAATGTTAATCAAGCTCAGCGCCGTGACAAAAAGCCCGAATATCGGTTGTTTTTTTTTTTATTTAGCCGTAGGTTCCGATGTGAAAACATTGAGTAAATATAGGAAGTACCTAATGCGCAACAATAATTCCATTACAATTGTTTATTAATACCATAGCGAAAATCATACTTAATCTATACTTATAATAAGACTGTAACAGGTCCAATTCTGTACAATGAAGATATTTTGAAAATTATGTTTGGATATTATATAATTTGGATAATATTCCATAACCGATACTAAAGCCAAAAACGTATTTTTTTTTTTTTTTGTCTGTCTGTCTGTCTGTATCTCGGCTGAGCATCACGCCGAAACTACTGGATGGATTGAAACGAAACTTGGTATGATTTGAGTTAATACTCCGAGGTAGGACATAGGTTACTTTTTATCTCGACATTCGGCACGGTTCCCTTGGGAGAGGAGATTAAAGTCAAAATGTGTACTTGGTTATACGCTTGCTCCGATTTTAACAATTTTTCATTATAATTATAATAAATATTTGTAAGGGAACACTCATAGACAGTTGTTAACAATGTTTTGAAATCGATCAGGTTAAGCAACGTTAGGTAAGATAATTAAATAGATGGGTGACCGTTTAACGCCATTTGAACAAGGGGTCCAAGTCTTTAACCGACTTTAAAAAAGGAGGTTTTGTATTCTATGCGAATGTATATTATTGAAAGTTTAGTTAACGTAAACACAGCGCGGGCGGAGCTGCGTGGGTCAGCTAGTCTTAAATAAATTAGCAATTATAATATATAGCAATTATACGTATTTTAGCTTCCATAGCATAGCGTATTAAGAAATATTTTCTTAGTTTTGTTGTTTCATTTATAAGGTGATGATAAGCTTTCTTATATTAAAAACGAATAAACGAACGAACTTAAATTGAAAACGCAATTAAACTTGGCTTTGTGGATTCTATTTTTGTAACTTCTTCAATCTAATTTTCTAATTAAAATTGCGGGTTCCTCACTCATTGCGGGTTAAATCTCGCACTGGACGACCGTTGTAGATCCTGGCTTACAGAAGTAACAGTAGTATCACAAAAAGTAGTAATGTCACACCCGGGATTTTAGGCTCGTACAGCAAATGCACTTGTGACCATCAAGACGGTAGAGGTATATACCTACAGTCCGTTAGATCTGTACAGCTGTAGAGTTGTTGTAGTTTATGTTTAGTTAATTTAGAAGGTAAATGTCTTGAAATAAGAAATAATGTTTATTTTATAAGAGTTTTTACAGTTACGTTAGTGAGTGGTGATTATCACACGACGCGTGTTTGTCGCGGTGACTTGTCGCACACCGGTTTTAATATAGGAAACTAAGACAGATATGAAATGTCAGCATAAAAAAAAAAAAACTATTTGCTTAAATTAAGTCAACTTTAGTTTAAATGTCAAAATCCCAACAGTTAGGTATGAATGCAAAACAATTTCATCCCATCGCAAAATATTGAATTAACTGACTAAAAGCAAACATTTATACTGCACTGGACATCAAAAGCTACCTAGGAGCTTTTAGATAGTAAATTCATTTATTCGTATGCAAACTTTGACAACAAAGCTGTTTTTTAGTTGTAGTTTCCGTATTTTAGAGCTTTGTGCTCTCGCAACTAAGCACAATACAATTTTATCACTAGACTTCCTCTTTTAATATACCACCGGTCGGGTTGGGGGAGGACAGAGAGGTTTAAAATTTATATGACAATCCTAATCTCTAAATAACACAAAACTATGTCGCTATCAACGTCTTCGCTTACTTGATATAAACTACACAACCGATCTTGACAAGGTTTCACCAAACTCACCAAGAAGAACTTCGCCATTAAATTTTCTTCTTTGAATTAATATCTTTTATACATACACATTATTTTACACAAAAATCTGCTTCAGTATATAAAGAATATTATATTTAGTATATAAAGAAGATGCAAATTTTAATGGATTTTGATGGAATTAGCCATACTAATAACTTTCCACATCATAATACTTATATGCTATCATTGATAACTATATTATGAAACAGGTTTAAGGCCAATTTATAATCTCAAAAATCGGTATCCAGTATGACGTGTATGTGGCTACAATCCGGGCCAAATTTTGTAGCTCTGTTAATACCAAATAGTAAAGTCCTTGCAAAATATAACAATAGTAAATAATATGTTGTATTAACTTTCGAACTTAACGCAAAATATACATAGTCTTGCCATAAATACTGAAACAAAGAAAAAAAAATTCTATTGCAAATATAACATTTATTACTTTTACAGTGTGTTAGTTTAATACATATATATAAAACAATTTCAAATACAAAAAGCTTATTCGAAGTGGTCTTCTTTAGCTGCAACACAGTCCTTTAAACGTTGAGGCCAGTTATCAATAGAAGCTCGCTCGCTCTCTTTCCATGGGAAAATTCTTCACTGCCAATCGTAATGGATTGTTTTAGGGACTCAAAATAAACCATCACGTTTAGAGCAAGCCATACTCTCTAAAACTGACCATAAATTATAATCCAGCGGATTAAGATCGTGACTAGACGACGGCCAGTCTTCAGCTCTGATGAAATCCGAAACGTTCGTTTCCAACCAAGACTGCGTAGACCGAGCTTTATGACACGGCGCCAAGTCTTGCTGGAAGGACCATTCTTGGTTATTGAACATGGTTTTTAACGGGCTTCACTACCTTCTCAAGAATGGTATCTTGATACACTTGTGCCGATGTTTTGATTCCTTTTTCACAAAAGCATGGCTCAGTCACTCCTTCATAGCTAATACCCCACCAAACCATCACTGAAGTCGGATAGTGCCCACGTGGCACTCTGTCGATTAATTGGGAAGCTTCCTTAGAGCTTTGAGTGTAAATACGGTCATTTTGTTTGTTTAAATGTTGCTCAATTGTAAAAAAAAATCTCATCCGTAAACAAAAATTTTATGTGACCTCCCTTTGCGTACCGCTTCAGTAGTTGTTTCGATTTTACCACCCTATTCTTTTTTAAATTATCAGTTCATTATCATTTTTATAATTAATAATAATTCACTATAATTATCATTTTAAGTTTGGCTCCATACCTACTTTGTGTAATGCAATCACAGCGATTCGTTTCTCTTTATCACCCCACTCCATTTTAATATCGCAAAATATTGTACAATATACTGGCGCCAAAATGAAAAATCTCAATGAACAGTTATATAAAAATGACATATTCCAAATTCAAATGTAATATTTTGTTTATTTTTAATTGTAACCGTATTTATGGCAAGACTAAGTATTGCGTGCGTTGGAGGCATCGATATACTATACCAACTAGATTTGCTGTCACGACCCGAAAAGTGGTCACGAAAATAAGAAAATAAGAGCTACGGAGACGGCTGTCGCTCAATTGTCTGCAATTATTATTGAACCTTATTTTATAGTATGTAAGTCATCTTTTTATATGAACATATTATTGTTTTGCGTGTACGTGTATAGTTGTGTAGGTATATGTAACCGCGACCACATTTTCGATGTCATTTTGTTCGTGACAGCTAATCTTGTTGGTATAGTATATCGATGGTTGGAGGTAACTTTATTGTATTATGTAGTTTGTTTCTTGCCAGCCAAGTATTATCTTCTCCGTTAAAAAATGGCAATTCGATATTGCTATTTGTGCCCGCAACGATTTCATTTCATAGAATGCTAAAATTAGTCCGTTTAAAATTGTTCACGTACAAATATTCATTGTGCCAGCTTTGTGTGTACACCAAGCTTATGGAATAATTAGATGAACGTGTTTTATAATTATACATATTACGGATTGCTGCTACAAAAGATGTAGCCAGAGTACAATTTATCATAGCTAATTTGACATAGCTCTAATGTTGGTTTCAATCATGTTATCTACAAAGTTACTATTAAGCTACTAGCATTGTACACTGCAGAGCGCTGGGCAGACTATTACAGCTTCAAATAAGTTACTGGTGCAACGTGCGACTATTAAGAGGTTGTAGAGAAAATAAAACTTAGGACTGAGAACACAAGCGCAAGCGTGCAAGCTTAACACATTTTACTAAGAATTTTATTGGTATCCTACAGACATAATCATCTTTAAGTCAAGAAGCGCAAAACCGAATCTCTTCGCAGTGTACGCAATTTATTGTTATTTTTACATAAAGTTAATAATAACCAACACCATCGTCTTAGTACTTAGTTAATTCAAGTTAAAATTAAAGTCAAATAATAACACTGGGTAAGATGGTCGTTAATGATCAATGCTTTGTTATTATTATCCAATATGTATATTAAATCTTACTATATTTTGAACCGTTTATTTAAGAAAATCAACTAACAAGGAATATTATGTCCTCTTAACGCAGTGATTTTTATTTTTAAAACTAGGAATTCTTTACTTGTAACACTTTTCAAATAAACGATTCAAACAAAAAAATATTTTATAAAAATAATTAGGTATGTATCTACAAGTAACACAACCTAATTAATACTACATACATGTCTTATCATTATCAACATTTACTAGAGAAAGCTTTAGCTTTATATACATACATAATATAGTATTCAATTTAAATAGAATTATCCCAAGATACTTGAATTCCCTATCAAAAAACCTAAATATTTCGTTTTATTTTTAAGACTTAACAAAATAATCGTATGTTCATAGAATTATGCGCAACGCTTTCCTTAAATATCTTTTTAGGGTTCCATATCTATAAGGTAAAAAAGGTATCCTAAGGCTAAGTTTATATGGCCGGGCGGTACCGGGCGGTACCGCGCGGTTGGAGCATTCACATGATGGTAAATGTACGCGCGGCCAGCGGCAATCTGGCATCAACATTGCTTGATAATGGACGTGGAGGAGGTAATTTGCTAATGGATTTGATACCGAAGGCTGAGACGCCGCAGTAGAAGACAAATAAGATACTGGGTGCATCCTCTTTTAAGTGAAAGACTTTCTTCAAGCCACTTTATATCCCAACCTGAGACTATATGCAGTTTTTTTTAGATATTTCAGGATGTCGATAGCATTCTTGATTTTTTATATGATTGGAAAACCGTTTGGATTGGATTTCGTCGATTAGCAAATCGATAGGTACGATGTCGTCTTCACCACTCCATTTTTCCTGCATCTATGTTTCTGCCCGTCTCAACTGAACAGGTCAATGCAGTTTCGTAGAACTTGAACCGCGCGCTACCGCGCGGTGACGCGCGGTTCAAGATCTTGCGCGCGGGTCGGATCGCGCCGCGCGTCGCCGCGGTACCGCGCGGTCATGTAGACGATAATCGCCATTTATTTGTTTAGATCTTGTACCGCGCGGTTACTCGTTCCGCGCGGTACCGCGGGGTCATATAAACTTAGCCTTATGGTGCTACTTCGTCTGTCTAGTCACTCCTATATATTCCAAGAACCACTGATGCTATCGATTTAAAACTTGGAATAGCCAATCTTACTTACCCAACCTCATCGCAAATGATTTTTTTTTTTTCTCTTTCAATAGGAATCGAAATGGGGCGTCTAATTTTTAATGGGCGACTACTAGGTTGAGTGGGGTATCATATGAAAAGGCTTCATTTGCACATTTCAAAGATCGGTCGGATGCGGTCTTTGTTTTAACGAAAAACATGCTTTCAAGTTACATATTAATATTTTATACGCTGTTACTTTCCTGAACTACAAACATACATCACAATGCAAGCCTTTGTGTTCATTAACCAGGAAAAAACTTACCCGACACCGAAATTGACCTTGTGAAAATTTCTTGGCAAGCTGGCACTACGAAACCTAGGTAACGACCGCAAGGAAAAATACACCGTACATGATTAAAGTTTCATGTGTAGGTACCAATACAAACATGATTATGTCTCAGGGATTCGTTGTAATTACCTAGATGCCAATTAGTGATTTGATTACTGTTTTAGCGTGTGATTATGATTTTAGTTACCAAAAATACTTTTGCAAATCAAAAGTGAAATGAATCGATTGTGGAAAATGTATTTATTAGAAGGAGAATTTACTGAAAAATTGATTAATACTTAAATTATTTACCATTTTAATATTAACTAAACAGACGGGACTGTTCATTAGATCTCTATCACAATTAATTTTTCAGTAAGACCAAGTTAAGGCTGTCTACTTAATAAAATGAATGTTAATTGGTAACATGAAATATAATAAACGACAAAGTTAATCGTGTCAATCGAAAACACATGTAGTATGTACTTACTTTGATCCAAGAGAGCGACATTTTCTATGTGAGGGCACGAACTTGCCCTGATGGCAAGATCCCTGTAGACGTAGCGACCCCGAGCCCAGTTTGTGAGACGGAGATATAGTGAATGTGTTTGCTGCGCCTTGCGGCATCACCTCTTTTACTGATTCTTTGGACCCAGAACAACTGCCAACAGGTGACGGAGGCTCTAACTTTTGGGATAGCCTAAAACAAATAATTACTTACCTTATTTTTATTAGCATTGTCTAATTGTTTGTATAATTTTATTGTTATCAAGTAATTCACCCACATCTAGACGTCAGAAAAACTTGAAGCTTTGAAAATTTGTCAAACAAATTTTTAACTGTCGCATGGTTGTTAATCAGCTTATCTTTTTCCGCCACTTTCGGATCGTCTATAACCGATCTACCTCTTTTTACTTTATAATATCACTGTTAAAACCAGTCTAATAGTTCTTACTTGTATTGGTCATCCTCAACAAACTTCTGTAGTTCCTCAATATAGCGTACACTGTTCAGGTAATCGGCAACGTGGGGCAAAGGCGCTATATCATACTCCGAAGTCTGGTATCTCTCGAGAGCTTTCAACACTACAGTCATCTTAGCGAGGCGATGTGGCGAGCCCGCTGGGTGGGCAATGTCTATGTACACCAGATCTGTTAAAAATAAACCTGCAAACAAAATAAAATAATTAAATAGACATACATGGACAGTCTGCTTAAAAAAAGCAACTAGTACCAGATCAAAATACATAAGGCAGAAGTATTCATTCATTTACTATCAGTCTGTGGTACAATCATCAATGAATACTGAACATTTTAGTTATTTGTGCTTGCTACATGATGATAATATTTATTAAACAAAACTCATGCAAGATGACTCTGTTCTCTGATATTCGTAAACGGCAGATAACTTGGAACGATAATATTTCTACTTGATGCCAGAATTTATTCAAAAATAGCCAAACAACAGTATTACTGTTGGATATTGCATCCTTATCAAGTAGATAGCCACCGCCGAACCACACAAGCGTAGCTGTGTTATTCTGCGGGATATCATCACCACTTAATAAATCAAAATAAGACAATGTGGCCTTCTACGCCGGCGCATGCAACTACTTGTCTTGCCAATACAAAAATATTCTTACCCAGATAAGGTATACATGGCAGAGGAATAGATTTTAAATATTCCCTTAAAGCTGTCCAGTTATCCTTCTCCCCAAACAGTTCGGCCAGCTTATCAAATTGTTGTTTATCCTTTTTTGATAAGCATGCCCATGTTTTCGTTAGTCTGTTTGAATAAGTCAATATTACAATTTACCAACATTATATTTCCATCTATTAACATAACATTGTGTCACATTCAAAATATTTCTTACCTATATATACTAGCACTATGCAGCGCAGAAATAACAGCAAAAAGTGAATGTAAATTATTCAACTCGTGTAATTTTTTCCCTACTTTAATAAAATGTGCCAACGTTTCTGCTCTAGCTTTTGAAGATTGACCATTTAGTATTTCTTGTACAGTCCAAAATATAACCTGAAAATAATAAAATGAATGTAAGCAGAAGCAGCTTCAGATGATAATCTATTACTGATTTCTTTTTATTATTAATATCAAAATTTAACAAGTATAAATTATAGAAGCAAAAAAAGCCCAACTGCGAACAAACGAAATTTTGTGAGCATATTTCTATAAGCATATATATTTTAACTTGTCTCGTAAGACCTTTGATTTGATATCTTTAGTGATGTTTTTAAGTAAAATAAATACAAAATGGCGACTGACAGACCCGATATTGAATTTTTTTAAATGTATTTAATAGCCTATGTCAATCCCACTACTTAGACGAACCTAACGACATATTACACATAAGTCAAAATCCATTATTAGCAGACTCTGGAGTTCTGCTGTTAGTATTTAACCAAATTAATACTGCAAGGATTTTTTTTACATAATATAAGGTTATCTTTATAAAATATCGAGCCTCCTTGGAGGTGTTAACCTCTAGGGAGGTTTGGTATAACATATTACCTTTAAGTACCTATAATAAATATCATATGATAATCCATGATTCCATAATTGACTTCATCTAATTTTAGAAACTTAGATTAAAATTATCATACTGTAAATATGCTTTACACTTGATATAAATGTAACTTATCAACTAATTAGCATCTCTTACCCTGTTAAATCTTTTTGTGAATGCTACCACATTAGGTGCTACCGTCAATTTATTTAATTTGTTCCACCCACATGTTGTAAGTTCCTCAGGTTTGATTAGTTTAAAACAAGCCAAGTCAAGTAGAGTAAGCTGGTTAGCTATATCTTCAGGGGCTACCCTCAGAGCAGAGCACACTATTTCATCCCATGACTGGTTTATGGATGACGCAGGTGGGAGACTACTGGTCTTGTATTGGTAAACAGGATCATGTTGCCTGTTACCTACATTGTCACCATGGCTGTGCAGAAAAGATGACATTAATATATCAGAATATAGGAATACTATTATATACTCAATTGTTAAATTTTACATACGCATAATTATAATAACAAGCACAGTCATCTTTTGTGTATGTTTGTTGGCTGTTTATCGGAATGTGGGTGGACTTCTTACTGCTTTGTTTACATGGTGGCTTATTTTCAAGCGGCCAATTTTCTTCATCATCATGCTAAAATCACACACATAATATCATATGTATTTTAACTATAAAGATATATCTAAAACCATTATTTTAAATACATAACTTACAGTGGTCCAAAGTAAGCAATGAGATAACTATCTCACAGCCGTAAGGTAATGCCTAAAACTCCAAGACAATAAGGCATATTATGAAATACATCAAAAAAGTCTAATCAACATGCATCATGTTACAAATTCTACAAATTATATTGGCCTATTTATTCTATGTACCTTTTTTGTTACAGATTTACCTATTGGCTGGTTAGTTTTCACAAAATTGAACAATTTGTGAAATTTAGATTTAGAAAATAAAATATCATATTCTTTTAATAAAAAGTGATATTCATCCATAAATTGAAGCTTTCCTTCACTGTGTACATAAGAAACTCTGCACTTGAAGAATAATTATGCAATATTATAGTGAAATCAATTCTGCTCTTGACACTGAAGAAACTAATTTCAGGTTTATCATTAATCTGTTTACACATTGTATATTCCCTGGTGCACCCATGACATTTCACCTTAAAAGAACTTGCTGATGGACCAATCTTTACAATATGACATGAGTAACCTTTTACCACCCTCAACACAAAAGTAGCGCTCAGTTGTCGAGATGTGGAATCGCACATATGACGAAGAAGAAGAAAAATGTTTTAGTGTTGATCATTTTGATATAAAACTGTGGAGGAGGACCAATGTATCCTACATTGGTCTATCTTTTATCTATATGTATATAATAAATTTATCCCTGTTCCCCATAGTTAACTTGAGAACAACTTTACCAATTTGAATAATTGCTGTTTTCCAGAGGTGGTTTAAAAGAAAATATTTGGGTAAATCCATAAGAAAACATTTAAAAAAAGTCTGGATGAACATTATGGGAGAGCTAGTATAATTATTATAGATTTACAAAGTCAAAATTAGTTCCTCCATCCTTCATACCTTCATATGAAACAACTTTTAAATATGTGACATGACTTACCTCAACAATCCTTAAAACCGCTAAACTATCACTTAATATATCCCGTGGCATGATGACCTTCACACTGGACTGCACTGTGATGGGCACAAGTAAAGATAATAATATTATACACAATGTACATAATAATTAATAGGTGTATACAAAATTAGTAAACACTAAATACAATGCTATTTTTCTCACATTATTCAATCTCTTTAATTTTATGTAATTCTAACTATTATACTAATATTAAAGCAATGGTAATTATTAATATTAATAGCCAGAACCTGATTAGCTGCACTTCGAACAAACAATTATGTACTTGTAACAATTAATGAAATATTGAAGGTTGTGGAGAAAGCACAAAACTGTTACTGAATAGGAAAGTAAACTCATGAAAAATAATTTAGTATATTACATAAAAAATAAGTACTCTTACTAATTAAATGTAATATGGCTTACATTTAATTAGCGGTCTCAGCATGAAAATATATTTTGGTTGAATTGAATGTTTGTTTGCATCCCTATTATCTGATCTGGGTACATGTTTATAACGTAATAATCAGTAAGGATTTACCATAGCATCCGATATGGCAATTGTAGTCGATTCTGTTTCAAAGCTTGAAAAAGCAATGCAGATACATTAATTAATTAATTTTAATTAATACAATTGATTTAGCACAAAACAAGCACGCACAGTCACAGACATCATAGCTAGCATAGATAAGATATTCCACAGAACGTGATAGAGCATCTCAATTTCGATGATGGAACCATAGATTAAATCAAGGTGTTGCAATGTATTATAACAAAGTCCCCCTAAACTCTAAACTCAAACCAGAATACCCATGAGTATACAAAAACCATTTTTACGGAGTACAAGTAGTTGGAGTACGGAGTACAAGACTTTAGCAGATAATATTCCGAAGTTTATTTTTTATCATACGATATTATTATATGGCATATTGTATTCTAAATGCGCCATGGGTAACATCAGCCAAAATTTAGACTATTGCGATCAATCAATTAAAACTGTATATTTTTATTTCAATTACATTCAAAGGTACTTTTATGTTTTAATAATAATAATAATAATATCCTGAGACAATTCACACACGGTCATCTGATCCCAAACTAGGCAGAGCCTGTACTATGGAAACCAGACAACCGATACCAATACTTATATACTTTTTTTTTTGTAAATACATACAAAATAAAAAAATTAAAAATAGATAAAACACCCAGACACTTGGTGGGAATCGAACCCACGACCTGTTGGGTAGCAGACAGGGTCACTAACCACTAGACCAAAGGGCCCGTTTTAATTATGTATTCCCAATACCCATATACCGATAACCTCAAGCAACAAAACAACACCTCAGTCAACCACAGACGTATTAAGGATATGCTACCAGCTTAGAGGAAATACCACTGGAGAGATCATGATGCACCCCCCCCCTCTCCAAACCCCTCTGCTAAATTTTGTTCTTAATTATGTTCAGGTCATTCTTTATTTGTGTGCGTATCTTTTTGAATGTGTTGCGAGTTTAATATAGTGTGGGTATGCGTCAAATTGTATCTGTGTGTGTTTACTTCGCCTCCCGCACCCCGCAAAAGTGCCACGAAAAATTTGATCGCGGAATCGACGCGATACTAGCTCCATTCTAATTACTCTGAGGCTACCATTCAACCAACACCTTGCTTTACTCAATGGTTCAATCATTAAAATAGAATTGACCCTTTTTTGACAAATGAATGACAATGACGTCTAAATTAAATAACCATAACCTAACCTCACCAGCCGCAGACTGACTCGTAGTATCTATTACCAATTACTGAAAATAAGTAAATTACTGGAACATTAACATGGCTAAACAAGCTGATTTAGAGCTTAAAAAAGCTTTTATAGAATTACAACTTAAAATGGTTGAGACTGGTGAGAAAATCCAAATCATCGATTCTCAAATCGACGTTCTCAAACGCGTCTTACAGCACCTGGACATAACACAGCGAGAGATCAACACCTTACCACCTGGTACAAAAACTTATGAATCAGTGGGCAGAATGTTCCTACTTACCGATTTGGATGAAGTTAAAAATAACCTTAAGAGTCGCGAAACACAGCTAACGGTTCGTACAACAGAATTAGAAAACAACAAACAATATCTGGAAAAAAATCTGAAAGAGAGTGAAGACAACATCAGGGAAATGGTACAGCAGAGAAAAGAGCAAAGTGACTCTGTAAAGGCAAATTGAATTTTATATATCAAGTAGTTAACTATCAAAATGCTAATAATAATAATTGTAACTTGCTTATCTTATAGAAAATAATTGACAAATGATAATTATATGTTAAACAAGTATTTAACATGAAATATGTATAGCTACCACTGGATTTCATATAATTAGAGATGAATCACCAACTTTTATTGTTAAGCTGCTTGTATACACTAAGAAATTTCACCATGTCTGCTGTAAATAGGACCAAATTTTGTCAGATCTAGGCACAAAAACTTCGCTCGTCAGGTCTAATGCAGACAAGAGCGTGTACAATCGGCCTTAGATTGGAGATGGTTAAGTACATAAAACTTATACCTGCATCTTGGAATATAGAAAAAGAGATTCAGAAGTTAAATGAAAAGAAAATGTCTTTCTGTATCCATATTAAAAATAATTGCTTGAACTAATGGTATCTTAACAGAATTGTTATAACCCATATTTTTCTTAATAAAATAATACATTTAATTTATGTTTTTGTACAAATACCTTTTTGTCTTGTCCAGTAACTGTCTATTTTCACTCCACAATTAGAATTCTGGCTGTAAAGGTCAGCAGGTATATACAGGCCTATATAGTTAAAAATTAGATCCCTTGAGAGATGATGACTGGGCTTTTTTGTTTTTTTTTTAACCCTTATACTTGGATACTTCCAAGTAGTGATTGAGGGCTTGTCAACGTTTTATTACTCTTAGTACCCATAAAAAGTTTCAAGACGTCATTTTTGAATCCTCAAGTTTTTTTATAATATGATAATTGATATTTAAATCAAAACTGATAATGTCGTAATGTTGACGTCAAAATACAAGAAACAGGGCCTGTACCATCGCCTCTAATAGCAATATTGTTTTCTCGATAGAAAGTGACAGAGCTATAAACTACGTATATTGACGTCTCTATCTCATGTCAAATAAGACGAGAATAATACTAATAGAGGTGGTGGTAGGGCCCAAGGACTAACCAATATGTTTGGGCATAAAGGACAAATTAAGTGAAATATATATGCTGAAAATTTCAGCTTCAAATGTCTGGTCATTTGTACTGGTCATCCAACTAAATTGGACTAAACAATTTAAAATTAGATTAAAAAGAGGGGAAATAGGTAAATAATTTAATTATGTTGAATGTCCTGTATTTTAATATGCATGGCAGGCTACCCTACACTGTTACTTCCATACAAACATTAAAGTGTTTATCTCTCAAAATAAACAAAAAAATCAAAAAGGTGAAATGGTGGACATTTAGTAAAAAAAAATACTATAAATCTTGAACTACACACATCAAAAGTGTCTAGGGATCAAGCATTTTTGGGCAAAAAAATGGGCAGAAGAACAATGGCGTTTCGTGTGCTTTTCTGATGAGTCTCGTTTTGGTATGAGACCGGATACAAGACGTATACGACACTGGAGAACCCCTGGACGCCAACAGCGATTAAAATCCTGCCAGGAAGTCCATCCTTATAGTGGTGGAACCATCATGGTATGGGCGGGTATTTGGATCGGCGGAAGAACTGAGTTGATTTGGATCAGAGGCAACCTCAACGCTCAAATTTATGCTGAGACGATTGTATCAGACGTCATCGTTCCTCTACAAGTGCAAATCGGTCCCTTATTTCAGTTAATGCATGATAATGCACGACCGCACACCGCAAGAGTTGTAAGACAGACTCTCGCCGCAGCTAACATCAATGTCCTGCCCTGGCCTGCTCAGTCGCCAGACTTGAACCCGATTGAGCATACATGGGATATGCTACAGAGAAGAGCTCTGCCGAATATGGAGGGTATCCAGTCGCAAGAAGACCTTTTTTTGTTGTTGCAACGAACATGGGCGGCCATTCCACAGCGTGATTTGGATGAACTCATTTTGAGTATGCCAAACCGATGTTCTTGTGTTGTTAGTGTTCGCGGTAGAAACACGGATTATTAATTGTTTAAGTTACCCAATAAAATTTTAAAGAAAACTGTTATTTCAGTCTTTTTTTCGAACTTTTGTGTTAGTTGTTCAAATGTCAAAAATCCCTGTATTAGGAAAATGGCAAATTTCTTTATTAATGCAAAGGTGACTTGGTTTATCGTTACTGTGACAAACGAAAACACTTTATTTGATGAATCCTTAAAGAAAATTTTAATTAATATCAATCAGGAGAAAAGTTATTGCAAAAATATATGTTGATCCCTAGACACTTTTGATGTGTGTATTTACATATTTTGAACACTTACAAACTCAAAGATATGAATGTTTTTACAGTCCAAAAACGTGAGGATTGACTAAGCACCTACAAATCAACATTATTTAAATAACGTAAAATAAAATATTTAAATAATAAGAACTGAGTGAGCGAGATTGGTTTTCAAAAATGTTTTAGAACTTTAATTAATCATCAGCATTATTTGCAAATTTTTCAGAGGGAGTTCACTCAATCCCCACCCACCTTTTTCGAACTGGGGCAGAAACTTGACAGTATAAACTAACTGTAACTGTAACTTGGCACCCCACCCAGCGTCTCAAATCGGCATGTGGGCATGTGTGGCGCGTTTTTCTTAAAAGTCGAAGGTGAGCCAACCAGGATTCCGTATGCTAGGCGCTTTGTGGAGCAAGTTTCTTTTTATTTTTAATCATATAATTAAAAATAAATATAAGTATTATGATTTTGGCGCCCCTTGAAACTGCCGCCAAGGGCCGGTGCCCCTCATAGATCCGGGGCTGAGGATATACTTACATAATTGGCTGCAAAAGTTGAAAAGACGCCAATTTTGAGCAAGCGCCTTTAGTATATATATCAACCCGGGGATACTAAAGAATAATGGTACCTTTCAGCAGGGTTTGATGATGATCAGCAAGAAGGTAGGTAGTCACAGGATCACTGCAACAATAATCGAAGACACCGAATTTGGACTCGTTGAATAGGTGTCGACGGGCAGTTGGTAGAAAGATTCTATAATCAGGGTCTGATAATGGAGCAGGATCTCTGCACCAAATAACGTCATCATCATCATCAGCCGCAATACGTCCACTGCTGAACAAAGGCCTCCCCCAAGGGACGGGGTGCCATAATCCCCACGCTTTGCAGGCGTATTGGGGATCGCAGTATAGATGGTAGGTAATCCATAACAAAGACGCTGCTGCCCGTCTTCTTGATTTCCCTTAGTCGCGTCTTACGGACACCTTCCTACACGGAAGGAATTAAAGGTTAATTAACGTACTTACAGAAATTGGCCTCGTTGAAGTTATCTCGATGAGTAAGTACCTAGTTTGTGGGTAGATCTAGATGGTGATGTAGGATCTGATAATGGAGCAAGAAAGTCATTTTAAGAGTTAATTCTCCGATGTCATGGGTTGTTTATTTGTTTTTAGTTATACTAATAACGAACCCACAGGGTAGCTTGTGGTGGACTGTTGCTGCGTAACGACACATCAGACCCAAGTGCTCCAGAGACGGTCAGGGCCCCGGGACCTCAGCGTGTCTTCGTCGGCCGAGTGGAAACCGAAGAGGGCCCGCAGGACTCAGCTCTGGCTTGCCTTAATTGACTGTCCAGAGAGGAGTTGTTAGAGCTATATGATCCAAGGGTGGGCGTTAAGGACATAAAGCCGCGAGTAACTTCGAAGAAAGCGCAGCACACCTCTCGACACAAAATAATTATGAATGTGATTATAGCAAGTGACCTTCTGTAATAGCCAAGATGCCAGTTCGTCAAATGCTCAACCTCACAAATCTAGAACTCTTTTTAACACGCTTTTTACTTACGTACAATAGGTTAACCCACCACCTGCTGAGGCCAACTGCGGTTTTTTCATCATTTTGGCAGTTAATCCCGGGAGGTGTTTTACCACACCATTTACTTCTTAAAAAGGGCCTCTACTTGTTGGATCCGTTCTCACGCAAGCCTCTGCCGAAAGTGGCTCATTGATGTGAACCCGGAGAAGAGCGCCCCGGTGTTCCATCAGATCCCACTCTACGGGCCATCCCAGTCGTCGTCTCAGTTAAATCACCCTCTATGGGTGTCCCATCCCCTGGACCAGAAAGGTAAAATATTTAGGCGTCACCCAAAACTCCCATATGTCATTTGGACCGCATATACGGTCAGTACGCAACCGAGCGGCCTTCGTCCTCGGTCGACTCTACCCCATGATCTGCAGGCGGAGTAAACTGTCGCTTAGAAATAAGTTGACACTTTACAAAACCTGCATCCGTCCCATCCTAGCTTACGCCTGTGCCGTATTCGCACACGCGGCTCCAACTCACATTACTAGCCTCCAGGTTATTCAAAACCGATTCCTTCGACATGCCGTCGGTGCCCCGTGGTACATGCGAAATGTCGACCTACATTCCGACTACGGTCTAGTCCCTATCCGCAAATTTTTCAACAAAATGACCGAACATTACTTTGAAAAAGCGTGCGTTCACCCAAACCCGCTAATCGGCGCCGCTGCCGACTATATCCCCGACCCCGACCCTGGTCCCTCAGATCGTCGAACTGCCGTACATCGCCGCCGTCCGCGGCATGTACTGCTCGACCCACCCAACCCGATGTCCGTCCTCCTGGACCATGACACAACACAAACACCGACAACGACGTCACGGAGTCGTAAACACATCAAGACACAGACACCGGTCTCGCCGGCGAGGCCGAAGGGTAGAACGCATGCGACCTTGACATGCATCCCCTCGCTGAGTTTCCTGCCGGTTCTTCTCAGTGGGGGCGCGTTGTAAACCGGTGGTAAACTCACTTTCTCTAAGCGGCAGCTCAAACCCTTCTGGCTGGAGCGCTTTAAGCGCTCGCCCTTGTCCGGTGGAGCTGTCATGGCCATCTGCGGCCAAAAGTACTACTTACTGCTACAAAAAAAAAAGCAAGCGTCTCAAAAGACCAGGTTAACCCGTAAATAAAACCACCATGAAAATAATAATTATATCATGGGACAATCAACACATGGACATCTGATCCAAAACTAGGCATTTGTTTTACAAGGCGAAAACTATAAAGCATTGCCCATATTAACACAATTCATTTTATTTCGAAAATCTTTATTTTCATTTTTACACAAGAATTGTTTCCAATAATTCTTATATGAACTTCTTAATATTAGGTACATTTTATATTCAACTCAAAATTAAATCTTAACGAAAAATACTTATGTTAAAATGTTGATCGTAAATAAAATAGTGAAATATTTACACAACAATCTAAATGACAAAACGTAAAATTTTAATGTATATAGTAACAAATACTACTTCATGTGACCTTATATAACGCGTAGAATAATGTTCATCGAATTAAAGCTAAAAAAGCTTAAAAGAGTAAATAATTAAATAATGTTAATACATAGTAAAAATAATATTTATATGAGTATATATACGTAGCTATAACGTAAACACTGCTTACACAAAGAGAAAAACATAAGTCTTAATAATCTTGTCTACAAACGAATGGAAGAATAAACTTCGTACTCTTTACCCGTAATATTGCAATCTCAACATTACAAAATACTTTTAAATGGCTTACAGAAAATACTTGAAGGAGTGCATTACCCCAGCGAGGATATCGCTCCTAGAGTAAATTGAGATTAAATAATAATTAAAGCATAATCTGCACGCACAATTTTTTTATTTGGTGTAAATGTAACAGATTATGCTCTAATTATTAGTTGCTCTCAATTCACTCTCGGAGTTATTTTCTTGCTGGGGTAAAGAACTCAACTTCAAGGCTTACTCTAGAAATCAGATTCCAATTTAATTTTAATTATATTTGAATACCGCTGCTACTTGCACTCCTGATAGCATAGAATAATGATGATCGACTGGGCCACTACGTTGGGATTTATATTTGCACTGGTTTCCAGAGTAAGCCAGTAGGTCTGTGAACCTCAAGTATGTGGGATTTTATAAATCGTTCAAATATTTTATGCGCGCGGCACTGTGTGTGTAAATACGCGGTTTTTATGAGTGGCACTGTTGCTTCCAGTCTCCCAATTGGTATTGTTAAAAAATTCTGACACCATATTATATTATTTTTTTCGAAAATATATATCACTAAAAGACACTAATTTGACTTTTTGTTTTTATTACAGTATAATTTTTTTAATGTAATTACTTTGTCTTGTACTCTGTATTTCTTTACAAGATCAAAAATTGGACAATAAATGTATGAATGCAGGCGTGATGGCTGATCGATTGTCAGCCAAAGATAATTGGTAGGGTTGAATATGTCATATTCGACCCTACTAACCCTATTTGGCTGGCCACCGGTCAGCCATAACGCCTGCGTTCATACATTTACTGTTCCATATTTGATCTTGTATAGAAAAACAGGGTACACATGCAAATACCGTGACGTCATACCTGGCATCATACGATGTGATGTCGTTGCGATACCCATACACTTTGCATAAAAAATCTGTAACCTGTTATTTTTATTTTGTAACCTAAAATATCCTCTAACCCGCGTAAATTACCCAATATTGAAATCGGTGAAAGCCAACAATCTTTTGTTGGCTTTCTTATAGCGTTGTTTTCCTATTGGCGTATAGATTCACTAAAGGAACCCATCAAAAGGGTTCACTGGTCTAATTTGGACATGTTGGCGAATGTTAACCATCGTTCGTTAGTCCGGTGTGTACACACCACGAACTTGAGCAACTACATGGCATACTACATGTTGTGCCAACTGTGACTTCATTAAAGGGCAAATGAAGGGCAATTTAATTTATACTTTGTAAAATATAGCTAGAACTGAGAATCAATATTTCAATAATATGTAACTGAATGTTGCAATAAATCAAACAAAAGCAACTCGTTAAATACACGTTTTTATTCTTCTATTATAGGCTCGTTGCGTCGTGGACGTGATGCTTTCGATGTTAACAACAAAATATATATAAACTTCATAGAAATTTAATCGGACTTCGAGCTATATAATTTTGGGACTGTATACTTACAGTCCCAAAATTATGAAGTAGGGTATTAATATGTGTTATTTTACTGACTGAAGTAAAAGTAAGAAAAGCTGGTCTACATTTTAAATTAAAATTGAAACTATATTATCAATTTATTCTTTCAAGATTGATAACTTGTCTATTGCTGGTTGATTATTAATATTGGCAGCCATAAAGTATTAGTCTCCTGTACATTTTTACAGTCACAAAGTACGGACTTGATAGGTTATATTTAACAATTAGTTATAATCAAAAATACAATCAATCAGTGGAAAATCATAAGTAACTATTCCTCAAAATGGTTATCGAATTACAATAATTTAAAAAATTAACAATGCCAATTATTAAAAGTTTAAAGCCGCATATTTACACACGATCACGCGAACAAATGAGTTAAACTCACAATATTAAAATGGCCAATAATTATATTTAAATTTCTAATTCAATATCTTAATATTTAGCTTGCATTTGTAATAATCTCATAGAAAAAAAAACGTAGAAACTGACTACTAAATCTAAAGGTTTTGATCAATATCTGGTATTAGTTTTAGAGGCTGATCATAATAGCTGTCGAGATGGCAATCAATTAGGCTTAAAGTTAGGTGTCGTTGTTATTTATGAATGATTTCCAAGGTCTCGCAATTGTGGTAAGAAACAGTCTCTTCTCGAGTGATTACAAGCTACTTAAAAACTATCAGCAAATCATAAATATATTAGTTTACCAAAGATAAACTTGTCATGAAAAACAAAAAAAAATGGATTATAAAGTAAATAAAGAATCTTCACAAAAAGGCTACATTAAATCTACAAACAGTATAAATTACAATTTCCTATAACAGTAATTGTCACATTTATAATTATTAGACAAGGACCAAACCTTGTGACGCTATTCTATTCTCAACTTTTCTATAGCCAAGAGGGTCGATTGATCGAATCGTAGGGTAGCCTAGCGCCGAGACTCGCTGGATAGCCCGGCGGGTAGAGGCTCATGATCTGCGCACCCGTTTGCCTTAACAGTTCCTCTTGATGACGCTGCAGATATTGTTGGTAGAGTGGTGACGTGGGGTCTCCACCAACGAACGGATACCCAGCCCGAACTTGCGAATGTCCAATAAAGGGGAACGACCCAGCAGCATGACTGGAATTTTGGTGTGCGGGTTTTACTAACTTATCTGCCGCTGCGTTAGCTTCCGCGTTATTGCGCTGCTGATGAGCAACTGCAGCGACCATGTAGTTTGCAGCCATCAGTTGATTGGCTGTACTGTTTCTAAAGTCTTCTATTGAAAAGCTGCCATTATCACCATATAGACCACTGCCCAACGACATATTTGTAGAAGTTCCAAAGTTAAATGCACTACCAGGCATTATACTCGTTTTAACCGAAGATAGAACATCACTGTTGCATGAGGTTGGATGATAGGACTGACTACCAACAACCTGGGTCGCCTGTTTAGGCTCCGATGTTCTTTTTCTTTTATTTTTTGGTTTTACATCAGTCTGTGTACTTGGCACAATAGACGTTTTGTATGTACTATTATCCTTACTCATTGACACGGAAGGTTGAGTATATACGCTGACACCGCTGCTAACGGGGTGTACATCTGAAGCCATACTTTTATTAAACATCTGTGCCATTTGAAATTGTTTTTCATGGTATATAGATGAACTATTAGATGCAAATGAAGATAAATATCTTTCATCGTTATATCTTTCTAACATCTGAGGAATATTAGGCAAATTACGCAAACTATCAAGTGGAAGTGATGCGGGATTAGTAGTATAAGGAGTCTTATAAGGATTTGAATTCACTAATGGATGATTTTGTATAAGCTTCTCAGTTTTTTGAGATTTGGCAATTGTGTCATTATTTTTGGCAATCACTTCATTATTATTTATAGAGGAAGATACAGACATATGGTCGTTTTTGAGAAGACCTCTAGGATTGGGAATTCTTAATTCACCTGGAAGATTCTGTTGCATGTCTTGAGCTCTGTGAGCTATACTTGGTCTTGTAGCATTATACGAACTATATTGTTGATGTTGTATATTCTTATTATAATTAACAGCATTAGAACTTACTACACTAACTTCACTTTTCAGTTTTTCAGAATTATTTACACTATAATTTGTGGCATAGTCAGAAGGTGATAAATCTTGTTTTCGTATCTGATTTGTCATTTTCCAATTGCCATAATCAAGTGCGGCTGTTGCAGTGGTGGTAGGACAAGAAAATATTTTTTTGTTGGCTAAATCTATATCGCTTATTGTAAAATTGCTTCTGTTCTGACCACTTGCCATACTTTCATATTGATTATGATGAGCATGAGCAATATTTTGATTCAAGTTAATATCATTATGTGACCTATCTTGAGAGTGGGCAGGTGGTATATTGCCACTAGTTATATTAGATTTTTGGTGGGCTTTTTGCAATGCTTGACTATTCAAGCCTAAATTCATAGCAATAGTATCAACATCATATCCCTTTTGTTGTGTACTTGTATTAGTTTTATTCCCTTGTCTTGTATATTCTACTTCATGTGCATCACCACTGTGCCTTCGATCATTATCTGGATTCATATATCCCATATTGACCATATCAATGTTATCATTTTTAATCATACCAATCGGTTTATTTAACTCACTACCAATAGCATCTTTTTTGTTATCATGTACACCATCAAACTTGATATTGTCTCTATTTTCTGCAGTTATTTCAAATTTGGCAATTTCTCTATTTTCTACAGGCATTTCTGCGGCATGTTTATCCCGTAAACTATTAATTTTGGCCAATTCTGACTTTTCACTCAATGCAAGAGCAATATCGTCCACCGAAGCTGACGGCATTGATGATATGGAGTGTAATGACTGAGTCATTTTCTGATAATCGTTTTTAACGGTCGACCCTGCAACATCCTTATTTTCCGCTACTTTTAAAGAAGCTATTGGTAAGTGGTCTGGCTCATTATAAGTACGTTTTTTAACTGGAAATAGTGCAGATTTCGTATCCGAAATTAACTGTGTGGCATTAGCAGTGTTTGAAGTATTAGATATTGGTGTTTGAGGAGAGCTTTGTGGGATTTCAGTATAATTTGAAGCCTGTGTTTGTGGATATGTTGTGTATGCTGAAGAGAATGGACCTATATACTGATTTTGTTGAAAAGAATCTTGTCCCAAGCCAGTATAATCATCCTGAGCACGGTTTTGCTTATTTACACAAGCTTTTGCCGAATCATAATATGCGGGCGGGTTCTGGTTGTAAGTTGAAAGTGGACTTTTATTATGGTCTACAAAATAGTTGGGAGTAGAAGACCCAGTAATACTGTTAGATGCGTAGACATGTTGTGAATAAGGAGAATAAGGCGACTGTGGGGCTTCACGAGGACTGCAACTTTTATCAGGACTACTTTTAATTGATGTTGTATCTTGATAAAATCCAGCTCGCACCGTGCCATTTATAATAGGATATGTAATTTTTTGAAAATCTTCCGTTCTTGGAGATGCAGGTGATTGCAACAGTGGTGATGTATGTGACATCTGATGCCTAGGTGAGTCAAGATCTTGACTGAATGACGATCTCTCAGAAACAGAACTACCTGTACTGGTTCTTCTTTGTTTAGGAGTTGTAATAACATTAGGCAATGGACTGTCTCCTCCGTCAGCATTTGGAGTATCTGGATCTGTTGGTGAATCATATTTTGCTGGATTTTTAGGACTGCCAGGTTTTGCATCACTATTGTTGCTCTCGGACACTTTCTCTTCAGATTCAGTGTCATCAGATTTCTTTTTCGGTATCACTGCAACTGTATTTTTAGGAGCCCCAAATGCCTTAAACCAGGCACTTAGATTTGGTGTTGCTTTTTCTTGATTAGGTTTAGTAATTATTTGTGGTTCTGTTTCCACTTCTGCATCTTTTTTAGTAACTTGAACCGATAGGTCTTCAGTTTTTTTGTCAGATATCTCTTCTAGTTTCTCATCTTTTTCAATATCCATTATTTTACTATCTTCTTTCAGATCCTCGATTTTACTATCTTCATTATTAAAATTATGATCGTTACCTAAAGTAAAATCTACAGTAGGTAAAACTGATCCAAGACTTAATTTAGGGCTAGATTCTTCTGCTTTTAGAGAATCTCGAACTTTATTCTGAGGTCCTAGAGGTGCAGCATCCTCCATCTTTTCAGTATTCTTATTACTCATATTCGTAAGTAAATTTCCTTTACTTTTACCTGGCTGCAGTCTGCCAATAGTTCTTTGAATTTCTCTCCTTTTAACCAATTTTGGCTCTCGAGACGAAGGTCGTTTGCGTGATATTTCTTTTCTGGTATGCAATGGCTTATCACCTTGTGAAAATTCGTCATCCAATCGACTATTGTCATGTTCTTCTGTGGAAATAGTTTGAGCTGGGCTATCGCATGGAGAGCTCATACTAGAACCTTTTGGAGCGTCATCAAGCCATTTACTAATATCTTTAACAGCTTGTTCCAAGGCTTCAGAAGCAGACTCGTTTTTCGCTGAATTCTTCTTAGTACCTTTTTTAATTCCAGTTTTACGTTTAAGACTTTCTTCTTCATCATCTGATACATCATCATTCTGCTTTGTCTCCTGGATATTATTTGAATCCGTGATCCTTTCTGCACTACAATGACTTGGCGTAAATAAACTGCTATACAAGGTGGTGTCCTTATATTTCTCGTTTTTAGCTTTAAGCTTTTCTATTGTTTCCCTCAATTTCTGATTTTTATCTTTTTCTGGTATGTGAAGGTTCTGTTTTTGTTTATCAACAGTTTTTTGTTTATAATCAAACAAAGATTCCCAAGCGTCTTTAGCAGCATTACGCCTCCTCTCTTTTATTTTATCATATTTGTCTTTGAAGAAGTCGGGATCGGTTAGTTGCTCTGCCAGTTCTGATTGATCAAGTTCAGTAGGTGATGGAGTAGGAGTGTGTATGGATGGCAGAGGGCTGGCACTTCTACTCCGATTAGAGCTCTCTAAAGACTCTTGGGAATCACTCCGCTTAATAACATCATCTGTTTCAGGTTCCTGATGCTTATTTTTCTTCTTTTTTTGTTTAGATTTCTTGCTGTCTTTATTTTTACCATGTTTTTGTTTTTTACTATGTTTAGATTTTATAGACTCGGGATGCTCAGATCTATGAGAATCCTTTTTATGATTTTTGGAATGTTTACCATGACGGTGGTGACCCTTCCGTTTCTTTTTACCTTGTTTATTTTTGTGAGATTCTTTAGTCTGTTTTGTTTCTCGGTCAGGCATCTCATCATCTTCTGGCTTCTCCTCTTGTGTTATATCTGGAGAATTCGATTTGGCTTCACCTATAAAAAAATAAACCAGTTGATTGTATTATATATACTTAAAGTTAACTACAGTGGATATCACCATCATTCATTTTTAATTATTATAGTAACTTATTTTTGCAAATGAATTTACTAAATATTTAAACGCATGTACTACAGCTTTTAAGGATTGATTGCATATACTAATTCTGCAACTGCTAATGCTCAGAAACTTGTATAAATAAGGAACTCAGTTCCAATAACATTATATAAAATCTTTTTTTATAGGCTTAGGCCATAATCTTCCATGCAGAAACAAGTGCGGTTGGTGGTTCACTGTTCGAAAAATTTTTTTCCTGACGATGTTTGCCTTAACGGTTAGCGAACGGTAATACTTATGTTATGATTTACACAAAGTGGAAATCACTGTTAAGACACATTTGCGGTCCCAAGGCTGGGGTGGTTATTAGGCTAACATCACTAACATTTTGTAAAAACTTTTACTATTGTACAAACGCTCATGCGTGTGTAATATAGGAAAAAAAATGTGCGTGCGTGGAGTCCCTCCGCGCGGAAGAAGTGAAACTTCATTCTCGCTCAGTCGATCGGTCGTTCGGTCGGTCCCTCACTCACTCACTCACTCACTCACACACACACACACACACTCAACTCAACTAACCTCGCCCCAACTCACCCCAACTCACTCCAACTCACTCCAACTCACTCCAACTCACCCAACTCACCCAACTCACTCCAACTCACCCCAACTCACCCAACTCACCCCAACTCACTCACTCACTCAGTGACGGCGTCACATGAGCGCTTTCATAACCTTAACAAATTTACGCCTATCGCCTATCGTTTAAAACCTATCACTTAACGCCTATCACCTATCATTTAACGCTTAACGCGTTATGTGATAACATTTTTGGAAGTCGCATAAGAACTTTCACTTCAAAAGAAGTAAAAAATTTAAAAAACTGATTTTAGAATTTCTTTATAAATAATGCTTGCAGCTGACTTTTCGTTTCACAATACAAACAAATTTCGTTTGGAATCGACGCACGAATGGGCTATGTATACAGTGTTAATCAAACCCTGTCCGATAGCTGAGGATATTATTCGGTGTCGCAATACAAACATACGTATATAACTCATTTGTTTAATATCTCAAATATTAGTCCTAATTTGTACCAGCAATGCGAATATTCCCCATACAAATCGGACAAGGGTTATTAACACCCTGTAGTTGTCAATGGGAAAAGCACTCAATGCTCAGGTTGCAATGTTGAATGTCTGACTTGGTATTGTGATTTGTTTTTTTAATTTTATTGGAAACTGCAGACATGTACCGGTCCACAATTTGGGTGGAGGTTTCGTAATAAAATAACAGGACACTTTTCCTTTATAACCAATTTATGTAGAAAAAATCCAGGCCCCTTGTTCGGTTTCGGTCAAGTGGGGTATGTGGGATTAGATCCCGGATTTTTACCAATATTATATCGAATTACTATACATCATTAAATTCTTTAGTACATCATAATAGCCTACATTAGCCTACGTAAGCCATGTAAATATTTCTTTATACTCGGTTGCAAAATATTGTTTTCTTTTACTTACTTAAGTAAGTAAAAAAAAAGTGGTGGCTTAAGTTTTAAAACTTAATTCATCATCATCATCATCATCATCAGCCGGAAGACGTCCACTGCTGAACATAGGCCTCCCCCTTAGAACGCCACAATGAACGACAATTGGCTATTTGCATCCACCGGTTACCTGCGACGCGCACAATGTCGCCTGTCCACCTAGTGGGAGGCCTGCCAACGCTGCGTCTTCCGGTTCGTGGTCGCCACTCGAGAACCTTTCTTCCCCAACGGTTATCGGTTCTTCGAGCGATGTGGCCTGCCCATTGCCACTTCAACTAGCAGATTCTGAGAGCTATGTCGGTGACCTTAGTTCTTCGGCGAATCTCCACATTTCGGATTCTGTCGCGCAAAGAAACTCCGAGCATAGCTCTCTCCATGGCTCGTTGTGTGACTCTGAACTTTTCTAAAAGGCCAGCCGTTAGAGACCACGTCTCAGTACCATATGTCATCATTAAAACTTAATTAGGTTCGGTAAAACCGATGGTGAAAACCGCTTAAAGATCCGTTCAGAGGTTTAGGAGGAGTTAGTATACAGACACGCAGATGCGGATAGTGACTGTTCTATACTATGTAATATAAAATAATACTAAAGAAGATACCACCTAACTAGTAGTTTAAAAATACTGCTTAAAACAATCTCTTGTTTGCGCCGTGAGTTTATACGAGGGAAAACCGAAAGCATGAACGCTTCGGCCCATGATCAAAACTTGTACTAGGATTAGTTAATGACCTGTGTTCGACAAAAATGCCTTTAATTATAAGTTTGGTTTCTTTTGTCGGGATTTTAACATTTTCTAATAAGCAAATTTCGTAAAATAAAGTTATTGTTTGAGGGGCGCTATACATTTAAGCAGGCTGGCACATTCGGTTGTTTGTGTTTAGCGCCCCTGATGCAATAAACGCTCCTAGCAACAACAAATCAAATCTAGCCCATTTAGAAGAATTTGTCTTCAAGTCCCAAGCCGCGAAACACATTTGTGACCTAATGCAGTGTCAGCACAAAGTTGGTTCAAGCGTTTTCAGTCCGGGAATTATGTTTTTTTTGGGAATGATAGACGCTGTTGGCCGCAGATGGCCATTACAGCTTCACCGGACAATAGGAGGCGAGCGCTTAAAGCGCTCTAGCCTGGGAATTTTGATGTCAAAGATGCAGCTTGCTCAGGTCGCCCTCATACGGATAAAGTAAATGTCATTTTTGGAAAACTGGAGTATAATCAACTTATTAGTAATTATGACATAGCCTAGGAACATAGGATTGGCCACAAAACAATTTGACCCATTTGAAGAAGTCTGGCTACACAAAAAAAGCTCGATATTTGGGTGATACTCGTGTATCACCCAAGTATCGATCTTTCACTGGGCCTCAAGTCTGCTAATTTACAAACGCTTCAATAGAGTGTCGCTGGCCGGTCAAAACCACAATTTTACAGATTTGGTAGTCTACTAATTTTATAAAACCGAGTGGCGTGTCCGTGGCTTATCACTGTCCCGCCATTCAACCGCCATAGCAATATTTCGTAGTCTGCACCTAAAAAATGTATCACTGGAATTGCAATGGCTTAAGTAACGGTAGCCTACTAATTATTTGACGTTTCTCTCAATGGCCTTAGAATGTTATTTTAGTAATTGAGCCACCATTATACAAACACACCTTTTGTGGACATGTTGCATAATTACACATACTTGTAATTGTTAAATATTATCTAAAAAAACGTGTTTCAAGTAAGGCCGCCCGTGTCAAGATTACGTTGGCGTATTTTAGAAACGCCGACACCTTTAGCTTCGTCAATTCCGTGCCCTAATCGTGCATATAGAGACGGTGATGTGGATCCTTTTCGAAGCGGAATTACTGAAGACTTCGGTCTCAAACTCATCGGTGAGTTAGGACCTTACATTACAAGACCTCGGAGATGTGACGGAATATCACAGGAATGGAGGTTAGTAAAAATTAAATTTCTTATTTATTAACTACGTGATATCTTCTCATCTAACATTCCGCAGTGCCTGAAGACGAAGGTTTTTAACCACTGAGTAGTGGTCTTTACTGGAGAGGCTCTGTCACGCAACGGGCTATAAAAAGAGCTATGCTCCATGTTTCTTTGCGGACAGAGTTACCGGCATAGCTCTGACGATTTGCAAGTTTAAGTAGCAATCAGCAAGCCTCATTACTCGAAAAAAACAATAACCGATGGGAAAGAAAGGTTCTCGAGTGGCGACCACCAACCGGTAAACTTAGCGCAGGCAGTCCTCCCACTGAGTGGACAATATTCAAAGCCTACGTCCAACGAGGAGCATATTATAGTCGAAAAGAGTTCCATTCCCTTAATGTAATGATTTCAAGTACTTTATAAAATGGTTTGTTATTGCTTTACCAGGATTAAATGCTTAAAAGCTTTCAAAAATAATATAAGTAATAATATCCTGGAAAAATCCACACATGGTCCCAAACTAGACAAAGCCGGTACAATTGTAACCAGACATAATAACTACATAATGTTCTTACTAAACCCATGTTTCAAACCTATTACAGATATGTGGTGCAGAAGTTAACGTTTAATAGATGCAAGCAGCCCCGGTTCAAACCATGATAATAATATGGCAAAACCATCCACTGACTTGTCTAATGTTGGACAACAAGTCCTATTGTTAGGTAAGCAAGACAAATGATATGTACTTTCATGTAAGTTGACTTAGAGAACTACATTTTGATTACATAGAACCTTTGCATTATTTTCCTATGTGGTAGGTCTCTTGTGCAGTAGGTAGGTACCACCACAGTGTCAGATATTTAGCCTCCAAATAACAGTGTGTAGGCATTGCTGTGTGAAGGGCACTGTAGCTGATGAAATTACCGGACACAAGAGACTTAATAACTGATGTCTCGGGTGACGAGCGGCAGTGCTATGGATCTGTCTATAGGCGGGCGGGTCGCTTACCATCAAGCGAACGTCATTGATAGCCGACGGCTTGTTACAGGTTTGGTCTTTAAATAAATGTAGACTGATAATCAAAATTCTTTAATATAAACTTTTAACTAATTCAATATTTAAAGTAAATGTTAACAAATTTAAACTAAAATCACATACACACATATAGAAACAATCATGTTTATTATCAATACGAGTAAAAACTGTATTTGCTACTTGCACTAGAATAAAAACCACTTGAAAGTTTTAAGATTTTGGATTTTTTGTAAAGAAAATTGTATGTTTTCAGATGTTTTCTCCCAGTGCATGCTTTTTATTGCAATCCCGTCACAGCAGGGCAAGTTGTGAGTCCATGCAGCTTTTCAACCATGTCACCCAGAGTTACAGCGAAGCTAGGCATTGTAACAGGCTCTCGATAGACTGTGGAGAGGAAGATAAAAAAATTTAAGGAAGACATATTAATAGTTGTGTTTATGTTGATAATATTTAACATAATAAACATTGTCATTTAAGATTTCTGTATTTTTATGAATATTGACATTCATTGGTTAGACATTTTGCTAATACCTAATTGATAGTGGGTTTGATTCCCACCTTGTTTCAGAAACAAGTATGTACTTCAAATGTATATGAATGTTTGTATCAGTTGTCTGGTTACTGTAATACAGGCTCTGTCAAATTTGTGATCAGACGACCATGTGTGGATTGTACAATTTTGTATTGATGCTTTGTACTTTTTCTTCAACACCTAAAATACACAGGATACTAATGTTCTAATAGTTGTGAATCTCAATCCCATATTCCTTAATATGTTCCAGCACCAGACGTCTACTTATTACTCATTTTGTCTACTTCTCAAAGTGACTACTTCACCCCGGTGTCTATTTAGCAAAGAGCCAATTTTTATTTAATTTCACCTGGCGCAGGAACCACTTACTTGACCCTATTAAATAATCCTGCAGTATCGAATCTTTAGAAAACTACAAGATTCCATAGAACGACATTGAATACTTACTCTAGCTCGTAGTAAACTTTACAATGCGATCACAATGGGCCCCTGCAGCACAGTCGCTTGCTGTTGGCTTCACTGACTGTGTGTAACTATTAAGTTGATTAGTTGAATAAGTTGGTCGCTGCGTGGCTGCGGCACTCGTCAGCTCAAGACTTTCCAACCAAGCCGTAGCCTCATACATTTCAGAGGATGGCGTCAGTCATTGTTCACTTGGTTAGTGCGGAGTAAAACAAACACGAAAAGATACTTTAATTTATTAATTTACGCGAAACAAATTGAAACAATATTTATTATATTTGTAAGCTCAGCTAATTCCAGGGTTGCAAACTGCTTTAAAAGTCTCCCCCCGAACTCAAGTCAGAATATATATTCTCGTTAGAGTTAATGCTACAACTGCTAAATCCCTGCAAAATTGGAACTTACAGTCTATTCCGAAGTTTATTTTTAACATAACAGTACACACATAACTTCAAAGAAAATTACTTAATAATAAAATATTTAAAAAAAATGTACTGACTTCAAAAACACTAAAAAGTATAAAGTAATTTAAATCTTATCGAAGTTGGTGTTGGCGTACCTACTATGTATATTTAGCACCAACTTCAATAATTTTTAAATTATTTTAAACTTTTTAGTGATATTTTCATTCATAAAGATTGACCCATCGAACATCACCACCATACTAGTGCGAATTATTCAAATGTAACATATCGGTTTTTAAAATAATTTAAAATCTGATATTTTAAGTATTCAGAATACCAACTACCAAACCCCTATAAAAAAATATTTTCCCCCTAAATCTAGGGAGATAAACCCCAAGTTGGGAACCCTGGCTAATACTGCCAGCTGTCACCTGTCATCGCCGGCTGACTTGACTTTATTCTTTTTAATTTTGTGCCATTAATATTGTTCCTTTAAGCCGTTTTAATTATTTATTATAACATTTTTGTCACTCAGCTCACGTTAGTATCAAAAATAAATATAATTTGTCAACGTTATCGTTTTTTAGTGTCAATTTATAATAAATTCAAAGATTTTGTGGATGAAAAACGAAAAAAATATTTATTGAAAATAAAATAACATATGGTAGAATTTAATAGGCAACACCAAATTAATCTACCAAATAATTCAACTGAGACTCATGCGACACTCCATTGGTATGGTACTACCGATTTAGCAGAATGCCTAATTTGTTACAATCCTAATGGTAGTGTCATCAGCAAGTCGTTAGAATGGCAATTATATGTAATTTTATTACAATTAGCAGACTTGAGGCCCTGAAAGAAACCTAGTGAATCGTGTACTCATTTGCGATCCTCTATGGAAACGTGATAAAACCGAACCATTCTTGAAAAGCATAATCACTGGTGATGAAAAGGGACCTACGACAAGAACGTGCGCAACGAACGTGAATAAGATTATGGTAAAAGCGTCAAGCTCCACAGACTGTAGCGAAACCCGGATTAACACGCAATAAGGTAATGCTGTGTGTATGGTGGGATTGAAAGGGCATCGTTCATTATGAGATTTTACCGCCGGGCAAAACCTTCAATTCAGATATCTACTGCCAACAACTAATGAGACTCAAGCAAGAAGTTGAGAAAATTTGACCGGAAATGACCGGAATTGATCAACAGAAAAAGAGTGTTGATGATGATGTGTGTGTGTGTGGTGATGTGTTTGGTCTGGTGTTATTATGATGTTTTCATCATAATAACACCAGATCAAACACATCTTTGGCCACATATCAAAAATTGAGAGCTTGGTTGGGAAGTGTTAATGCATTCGCATTAATTCCTGACCTTGCACCCTCGGATTTCAACCAGTTTCGGTCTCTTTTAACAGCAAGAGATGACTCAAAACTAATTTTCGCATTTTTTTTATTAAATATCTCTAGATTTCTATAACAATAGGAATGTCACAATCTACAAGATAGCAACAAGTTATCGAACGAAATGGCACATATAAATTGTAATTAAACGTATGTAAAATTTGTAAGTACATATATAAAATACGAAGAAACTTTTCCCCCGCCCTAATATTACACCGGAAATCAGTACACGCCTCTTTGATGCTAATGCAGGACAGCATGTACAAAGAAAGTATGTTTGAGAGTTTATCTAAAAGATGTTTATCTGGAGTGAGATGATGTGATATAATAAATTTAAAGTAAAAAAACTTTTTAAAAACAAGCTTTTATTTAAATGCACTAAAAAGAATAAAATAAACTTTTCCTTTTAAAGTTTTAATATCTATTTTTAACGTCATTACACAATTTATATGATATAAAAGCTTGTCGCGAGATTATAGTACCTACTCCTACTTACATAGTTTGAAAATTTTCAAACTTAAAGTCAATAAAATCAAATTATTAATTTTCTTGTTTATATTCTTATAGGTAAATCTCGCGACAAGCTTTTATATCATATAAATTGTGTAATGACGTTAAAAATAGATATTAAAAGTTTAAAAGGAAAAGTTTATTTTATTCTTTTTAGCGCATTTAAATAAAAGCTTGTTTTTAAAAAGTTTTTTTACTTTAAATTTATTTTTAACTTTTTAGTTTTTGCTGGATAGGTTACTCAAATCAAATCATCTTTATTTGCGGACAATAGGTATGCATGAACTAACATGGGTGTTTTATTATGATAATGTCCTCTATTATCTACCTTATTAGGTATGCAAAAATTGGTTTATATAAATCTACAATTTACTATACTAATAAATAATTAACTAAGTATTGGAAATTATTGAATAATTGACAAAATAGTATTTACGATTGTTTTGATGTCAATCTAACGACGCTGAACTCGATAGGTTTGCTAGTGGCTGGTCCAGGGTTCCGTCCCGTCACCCACCCACTTACCAAGTCTATTATCAACTCCGCTTATATAGGCAAAGCGAATAGAACTCCTTAAAGCAAATCAAATGAGCCCAAACTCGATGGGTTTACTAGTAGCCATTCCATGGCTCTGTTACTCTTACGAACCGTCTCGAGGTTTGATGACTTCCAACCTCCCGAACAAGCCGGGTTCCGAAAAGGCTTTAGTACCGTAGACCACATTCATATGCTCCGCCAGATTATACAGAAGACGAAGGAGTATAATCGGCCATTATGTCTAGCGTTTGTGGACAAGGAGAAAACCTTCGATTCAATCGAGACCTGGACAGTATTGCAGTCCCTCCAGCGGTGCCACATTGACTATAGGTACATCTAAGATCATGTCTAATAATAATAAAAATAATATCCTGGGACAATTCCACACACGGTCTGATCCCAAACTAGGCAGAGCCTGTATTATGGGAACCAGACAACTGATACAAATACTTATACTTACTTATATACTTTTTTTTTGTAAATACATACTTAAATAGATAAATAACACTCAAACACTTGGTGGGAATCGAACCCACGACCTGTTGAGTAGCGGCCAGGGTGTCTAACCACTAGACGAACAGGCCCGTCAACCCTAATATCCTAATACCCGTACCGGTAGTTGTTGGAAACGATACAGTCGAATTTGTTGTCCACTACGTACACCTAGGACAAACTATCCAGTTAGGTTGGTCCAACTTCGACAAAGAGGTCGCCCGAAGAATCCAACTCGGATGGGCAGCGTTCGGGAAACTACGCGATAACTTCTCGTCCAAAATACCGCAGTGTCTGAAGACGAAGGTTTTTAACCAGTGTGTATTGCCTGTGATGACATATGGTACTGAGACGTGGTCTCTAACGGCTGGCCTTTTAGAAAAGTTCAGAGTCACACATCGAGCAATGGAGAGAGCTATGCTCGGCGTTTCTTTGCGCGACAGAATCCGAAATGTGGAGATTCGCCGAAGAACTAAGGTTACCGACATAGCTCTCAGAATCGGCAAATTAAAGTGGCAATGGGCAGGCCACATCGCTCGAAGAACCGATAACCGTTGGGGAAGAAAGGTTCTCGAGTGGCGACCACGAACCAGAAGATGCAGTGTAGGCAGGCCTCCCACTAGGTGGACAGACGACATTGTGCGCGTCGCAGGTAACCGGTGGATGCAAATAGCCAATTGTCGTTCATTGTGGCATTCTAAGGAGGAGGCCTATGTTCAGCAGTGGACGTCTTGCGGCTGATGATTATGATGTTACTCACCTTCCAGCTCCATTATCAGGTCCTCATTTAGTAATGAGGACCTGATAAAGTTAGAGTTATCTTTAAGACTCTTTAAGAAAAATCAAGTTAGCCTAAACTGAGTTTACTTATAACGATTCCAGGGTTCTGTCAACTACCTTCCAATTCCATCATCGTCCTCATCATTAAGAAAAATGAATAGATCTCTTTAAAATGAATCAAATGAGCCTAAACTCTATGTGTTTACCAGTAACCATTCCAGGGTTCCATCACCTACCTTCCAATTCCATGATCAGGTCATCATTATTAGGAAATGTGAATAGAACTCTTTAAGACGAATCAAATGAACCTAAACTCGATGAGTTTACTAGTAACGATTCCAGGGTTCCGTCACCTACCTTCCAATTCCATCATCACGTCCTCACTATTAAGAAAAATGAATAGAACTCTTTAAAATGAATCAAATGAGCCTAAACTCTATGTGTTTACCAGTAACCATTCCAGGGTTCCATCACCTACCTTCCATTTCCATGATCAGGTCCTCATTATTACAAAAAGTGAATAGAACTCTTTAAGACGAATCAAATGAGCCTTAACTCGATGTTTTTACTAGTAACCATTCCAGGGTTCCGTCACCTACCTTCCTATTCCATCTTCAGGTCCTCATTATTAGGAAATGTGAATAGAACTCTTTAAGACGAATAAAATGAGCCTAAACTCGATGTGTTTACTAGTAACCATTCCAGGGTTCCGTCACCTACCCTCCTATTCCATCATCAGATCCTCATTATTAGGAAATGTGAATAGAACTCTTTAAAACGAATCAAATGAACCTAAACTCGATGAGTTTACTAGTAGCCATCCAAGGGTTCCCTTATCCGCCTTCGAGCTCCATCATCAAATCAGCTCGATGATACTACATTATTGTATTGTCACCGGTCCTTGACACATGTGCAAAATTTCAAAAGATTTGAATGTGTAGAAGTGAAAATTGAGTTGCAAGATTCCACCCGAACAAATTACATACATAGATACATACATACATACATTGCAAGTTAAATAAAAGCTTTTAAAAACAAGATAATAACCGCAGGCCAGTGGAGTGTTAAGCTAAAACGGGGGGTGGCCTCGGCTTATACCTATCATAAAGCCGGCAACCATCGCAGCAAACTTGTTGATTAGCGATCGCAAACCAGAAAACGAGGGTCGTATACATAATAGTCTAACGGTCTTATTCATAAAAAAGGCTTATCAAAGGTTTTAAGCACTGATTAGTTATAGTGTTCTATAAGGTTATAAAACGTTCTATAAAGTTGCTTATTCATAAACGTTTCATAAACCATCTATAACTAATACGTCTCTATAGAACGTTTTTCAATCAAAGTATTGCCATTATAATGAAGTTGGTCAACAAATTGACCGAATACACCCAATCGCCCACAGATAATATGTGTCTACACACCGCCTAGGTGTGATCATAGACATTATTACAGATTATAAAACATTTTACTGTCTACGAAACGATGACGACTGTCGATTTGACGTGCGTGTTGGTCTAGTGGTTGGACACCCTGGCTGCTACCCAATAGGTCGTGGGTTCGATCCCCGCTAAGTGTCTGGGTGTTATTTATCTTTTTAATTATGTATCTATACTTATAATAAAACTGTAACAGATCCAATTCTGTACATTGAAGATATTTTGAAAATTATATTTGGAGGGCATTCTATAACCGATACTGAGGCCCAAAAAGTATTTTTTTTTAATTTTTGTCTGTCTGTCTGTCTGTATCACGGCTGAGCATCACGCCGAAACTACTGAATGGATTCAAATGAAACTTGGCATGATTTGAGATCTTACTACGAGGTAGGACATAGGATACTTTTTATCCTGTAATCTACCACGGTTCTTTTGGGAGAGGGGATTAAAGTCAAAATGGGTACTTGGTTATACGCTTGGTCCGATTTTATCAATTTTTCCTTATATTATAATAAATATTAGTAAGGGAACACTCATAGAGAGTTGTTATCAAGGTTTTGTAATCGATCGGGTTAAGCAACGTTTGGTAAGGTCATTAAATAGATGGGTGACCGTTTAACGTCATTTGAACTAAACGGGTCCGTGCTTCGGAGAGCAAGTAAGTGGGTCCCAGTTTTTAACCGACTATAAAAAGGAGGTTATGTATTCGATGCGAATATCTGTTTTTAAAAGTTTAATTAACGTAAAAATAGCGCAGGCGGAGCTGCGTGGGTCAGCTAGTTTACAATAAAAAAAGTACTTATATAAGTATAAGCATTAATTATCAGGTTTCCATAGTACAGTCTGTGCCTAGTTTGGGAACAGATGACCATGTGTGTATTGTCTCAGAATATTTATTTATTTATTGTATTTATGACGCCCATGCGGAATTCGTCATACATCCATCGATCATTCTCATTGTTATTTGATTGTTATATGTTTGTTTGGTAATGTTGTAACAAGCGCGTAATAATAACTAACCTAAAATAAACTAACTTATATTAAAATATATTATATTGTATAATATAATAATAAAATAAACGTTAAGTACTGAATAAAATAATAAATCGTAATAGTTTGTAGTGTGTATACTGCTATTTTGATTTCTTACGAAATTGAACGGATATTCAACCTGTATGGGCTAGAACTCTTTGCCTTCCTAATGAGGCTCAACTAAAGAAAAAAATTGAACTGATGGATGTGACACTGACACAAATGTCATTTTCTTAATAATTAATAATCAGCTGTTGAAAGTCGGCCATTTTTTACCTTATATCACGCTTATAGCACTGTTATAGTAGGGGTCTGCCCTCTATAACTTTATAACATAGCTAAAGAACGTTTTAGTGCTAAAATGCGTTTATGAATAATACTTTTTGAAAATCATACTATAGCGAGCCTATAAGTGTGTGATAACTTTTTATGAATAAGACCGTAAGACTATATAAGAATTTTACATAATTATAACGTGAGCAAAAATCTTAACGTTTCTGTAGCCTGATTCTCGTAATCAAAACAATAACGTTAACGTAGCGACTCAGTCGTTTAAACACTTTTCGTATTCACGTCCGTCGATTTTACTTCAACGGCAACGATTTAAAAGTCGTTCGATTAAACTATCGTTAGAGCGCCGAGCGTATTCTGGTATAATACTCGTCGTTCAATCGTTTTATAACGTTGACTAAATGGTATTCTCGTATGAAAATGACGTCACTACCGATCGGATGCCAACGAGTAAGCGTCAAATTCCGCGATTCAAGAGTCGTTGAACAAACGTTGGTTAATTGAGACGATTTTTGCTTTTCTTCTTCTTGTGGTGCGAGTCATAGTAATAAAATAACTTTTAAATGAGCCACGGACTTACGTATTTACTATCAAATTCGTCTGCACAGCAAGAAATACAAAAAGAAAGCTGATAAGGCGAAATATGTAAAATATAAACAAATACGTAAAATTTGGGATATGGAACGCGACTAGGCATGATAGAACTCATGTTAGAGATATATTGATTGTAGCACTAAGCTGGAACATGAGAGCTAGGAGTGAGTGAGTGAGACGAAAATAGGATCGTACGCTGTGAGTGAAGAGAGTAATTAAATTAGAAGATAGTGTGAGCGAGATGGTTTTAAGGTAAACATAATTAGAGTAAGAGAGATAGAATAAACTAATAAATAGAGAAAAACACGTATTTTAATTAATAAACAATTAGTATGTTTTGGAGGGAACGGAAACGAATTAATCTCGAGTTTCCCAAAGCCTAAGCTCTTAGCTTATCTCCACTTATCTCACAAAACTCCTACCACGACCAAAAATTGATTAGAACGACATCTATCAGGGAATAGCAAAACGTACAGAACAATGACTCGTTGACTAATCGTTTAGTTTCGATCCAATTGAGTTGAAGTCCTATCGAACTACGTATATGGTATACGAGAATACCGATTTTGGATAGGACTTCGATCGAACGACAATAAAACGTCAACGAAATTTGGACTGTTTGTTATTACGAGAATCGGGCTACAGGTCGTCTACAACGACCGCTTGGTCGTTGTAGACGACCTGTAGCCCGATTCTCGTAATCAAAACAATAACGGTAACGTAGCGACTTAGTCGTTGAAACACTTTTCGTATTCGCGTCCGGCGATTTTACTTCAACAGCAACGATTTAAAAGTCGTTCGATTAAACTATCGTTGGAGCGTATTCTGGTATAATATTCGTCGTTCAATAGTTTTATAACGTTGACTAAATGGTATTCTCGTATGAAAATGACGTTACTACCGATCGGATGCCAACGAGTAAGCGTCTAATTCCACGATTCAAGAGTCGTTGAACATACGTTGGTTAATTGAGACGATGTTTGATTTTCTTAATCTTGTGGTGCCAGTCAAAGTAATAAAAATAACTTTAAAATGAGCCACTGACTTACGTATTTACTGTTAAATTCGTCTGCACAGCAAGAAATTCAAAAATAAAGCTGTTATGGCGAAATATAAATAAATATGTAAGATATGAGTTATGGAACGCGACCAAGCATGTTAGAGATATTGGATGTAGCACTAAGCAAGCATGAACGTGAGAGCTGCGAGTGAGTGAGACGAAAATATGATCGTACGCTGTGAGTGAAGAGTAATTAGAAGATAGTGTGAGCGAGATGGTTTTAAGGTAAATATAGTTAGAGTAAGAGAGATAGAATAAACTAATGAATAGAGAAAAACACTTCTTTTAATTAATATACAATTAGTATGTCTGTGGAGAGATTTGAAACTAATTAACCCCTAGTTTCCCGAACCCTAAACTCTTAACTCAGCTCACAAGATTCCCACCAATACCAAAAATTTATTAAGGCGACATCTATCAGGGAATAGCAAAACGTACAGAACAACGAATCGTTGACGAATCGTTTAGCTTCGATCCAATTGAATTGAAGTCCTATCGAACTACGTATATGGTATACGAGAATACCGATTTTGGATAGGACTTTGATCGAACGACAACAAAACGTCAACGAAATTTGGACTGTTTGTTATTACGAGAATCGGGCTACAGAAACGTTAAGATTTTTGCTCACGTTATAATTACGTAAAAAAAAATTTCGTTCGCTTGTACGACAGGACGTATCGGCTTTTATAAATTGAAATCTATTATTTTTGTTATTTTTGATCCGTGATTCAGTGAAGTTTATGATAGTAAGTAGAATTTTACATTATCAGTTGTGGTTGTTTTCAAGAAATAATAAATTCGATTCGATCGATTGATGAAATTACGTGATAGCTACTTTAATGACTTTTCCGTTTTTAGCTAATTCAATCAAGTATTTGGAAATGCGTATTTTTAAATGTGTTCGAATGGGTGTTCTACTCATACCCGTGAATATAAAATACCTGTATCAGAGTGAGATTTCCGCTTTTTTCTCTTATGATGACTTGGAGATTCACTAGCCTTAAGCTTATGTTTCCTTGATGGTGTGGGTAATTGATATTCTACAGCAATTTCTTCATCAGATGACGATAGTCTGTGTATATATTTTTCGGTTAATCGGTCGAATGCTGTTTGTAAATTATCTACCATCATAGTGTATTCTAAAAAAAAAGACAACACTAAGTTTTGCTAATACGTTATTTACTAAATAAGTCTCGCCATACTTGTACTATCTTACCATTATCCTGGCCGTTATACAGTCGGCAGTTATTAACAATTAGTTTAAAATCAGCCTTGAACATGGAAAAGTCAGTATAGTAACCACTGTCTAGTCGCTCTTCCATTTTTCTTAAGTCCATGGGCCGTCTAATGACAGCATAATAATTCGGTGCGTACTCTTCTTCGACTGGATCCATAAATGGCCATGCATCGTCATGGGCCGTAAGTTGTTTTAGAACTTTGTACATATCGGTCTGAATATCCTCATCGGTTTGGCTAAATCTGTTTTTTTAATAAAACACATAGCATTAATATTGAGAAAAATAGTAAAATTTTTAATCTAATTTATTTTAATCATATAAATCATTACATTTGTGACGTTTTTAGTTTTTTCCTTGTACTGCTTACGGGCTCATCATTTTCTGGTATTAAGATCTGACCAGTAGCTGCTGCCAAAGAGTTATTTGTTTTTCTTCCCGTTTTTATGAGAGGCTCTGGAGGCGGTTCGCCTTTTTGCGTCGCTGACGAGTTTTTTGACCGCTTCTCCTGTCCCTTAGAATATTTCGGCACTTTTTGCGGCATATCTTCTTTTGCACTTACAGACCCGTTTGATGTTTCTGACGAAACAGATTTAGACCTGGAATTTAAAAAAAAAGGTCAAATACGAATTGAACTCGCGCACCTTTATTGGACGAAATGAAGTTAGTTTGCTATTCATCTAATAGCTTAGACATCAAGAAGACTAAATCTCAAAACTAACTTTACCTGTCGATTTTTTTTATGATTTCTTCAAGAAACTGTACTGTATTGGTGTAAACGTGGGGTAAGTTGTACTTACCCCACGTTTACACCAAGGTGTAAAACAAGTATTCTAAAAGTTGTACACACTGTTTGCATTTATTATTTACATATAAAACAAGTTGTGAGCGTAGTTGCTAACAAAAGGAGTTGCTCCAGAAATGTATGGAGCCTGGGCCAACACCATGCACACTATATGCATATATAACTATTCAATATAGTAACTGTTTTGTAATGTTATCTTTTTTTAATATTGCTTCGTTTTATTGTACATTTAACATATCTTGGTCAAGGAGAGCAACACCAAAGAGAATATAATACTACTGTAGCAACACCCCACAATAATATGATGGATCGGAAATACGTAACTAAAATGTCATTTTGACAACTGACTATACCTGCGATTGAACTTGTTGCGGATTCCAATCCAAATCACAGGCGATAATCACATAACTTATCAAAAACCTTTTCTGGTTTAAAACAAGTACTTTTAGAACATGTTTTTAGTATGCGTTTCTCTTCTATCTACTTTTGTATGGTAAAGTATTGTTTGTATCTCTAACTTATATTAATGTCAATTTGACGTCCTAGGGTCCTGTTTTTCATTACAGGATCAAAAATAAAACAATAAATGAATGAATGCAGGCATGATGGCTGACCTGTGTCCAGCCAAATAGAGCCAGTAAGGTCGAATATGACAACTCTACCAATTATTATTGTATTTACATACATATACATATATTAAAAAACTACTATAAGTTCTTGTAATCAGATCTACACCATTAAAGAATGAAACATGTCTATGATTAGTGTGACACAAAATTTGTAATGAAATACTTCTTTTTTTTCAAAAATTAGGTCTCCATCAATTATTGACTTAAAAGTACATGGAACTTGTCATTTCAAATGACAGATGAATGACAGTATTTGATTGGTGTAAACAGTATACAAGTACATAGAGTTTGTCTAATGAAACTGGCAACATTGCGACGAATTTCACTCTTTATTTTCATAAATTCTTGAATAAACGAATTATTTTTGATACTAGATTAATTTAATAAAATTGTAGAGGATATGTACTTATAAGCCTGATGTATTATATATTATAACAGTTTTAAATTTAGAACTAAAGTTTCTAAATAAGCTCAGCAATACAGCGAAATTTCTTGACTTCATTAAAATGTTTCTAAAATTATGTCGTCTTGTTTATTGCAGAAAAATGTACTAATGATCCTAAAATGTTGAAAACAGTCCGCGCTCTAATAACGCCAAGTAGGCTAAATAAAAAAAAACATAAAATATATACAAAAGTATCAAACATGTTTATTCCTAGTTGCAACACCCAGGGTTGCAACACCAATTTTTTTTTGTTTCACTAGACAATCTCTATCATGTTATAGACTAACACAAAACGTATTTATACTTATAGAAATAGTTACTGACAGTAATTTTGTGTGATCAAAAGAAAAAACAACACCTAATTGAAAAGATCAGGCACCTTACCATGAACTCTTATAGCAGGGCAGTTTAACACGAAAAGTGCCCTGTGTACTTACCGTGAGCGCACTAATTAGCAGGCCACCCAGATATTACGTCACCCAAACAGGTCAGTTGTCACGTGACAATGTGTATTATAGTCACGCTAATTAGGTGCGCTCATGGTACATATTTGTAAGACAGATCACTTTTCATGTGCCCTAAACTGCCCTGCTATAAGAGTACATGATTGTGACAAGACATTTACAAGTTTTGTTGAAAACTAGTTTACTAATTTTCTGTTGGTGTAAACGTGAAGTTAACAACATTTTATTTTTTCTGTAATTTTACTAAATTTACCTGTCATTATTTCAGACTTTTCGGTCAACTAACTCTGAAGATAAGTAGTTGTGTGCCGTGGCTGTGACATTTTTGCCATTTTATTTTTGACAATATGCAAAAGTAGCCCTTTCATACATATTATAAAGTGTGGGGTACTTTATATAGTAGTCTAACTTTGAAATTTCGACGCCCCCTTTCCGGCCTCATTGAAAAGAAAAGAACATTCTATTTTCACTTGCAATAGTTAAAAGTATTTCAAATTTTAAATCAATAGCCTTAGTGATTGCCGAAATATCGGTGTGACAGACAGACGAAGTCGCAGCTTACAGTTAGGTCCCTTTACCTTTAGTAGGTATGGAACCCTAAAATATATAGTAGCCTTTTTAGCAAAATCCAAAACAAACAGTGGCTCAATATGTAAGTCATAATTATATGAGACATTAGTGTTCGTTCTATACCTGTACTCTTAGGACCTACGAGACTATGTACCAAAATATGAAGGCTTAAGTTTACGATATAAACACCTACTAAGGGTATTGGTGTAGATATTTCAGCTATCAGAAGACCATGGTGTATATTGAATATTTATATTTGACATAAACTTCTATTAGATATCGCTAAAAAATCTAGGACTAAGTACCTTAATAAATTTCTCCTTTTGGCTCGGTTTTCTCGCGCAAGGTCTGGTGTTTCCTTACTCTCGTCCTCCTCCTTGACGTCATGCGTACTCTGCTTGTTTTCTTCTTCCTTTTGTTTTATTTTTTGCAAAACGCGGCTCGACGTCCGGCGTGGTGCTAACTCTAATAACCTTTAAATACAATTTTACTGAGCATTAGACCAAAGTCTTGTCTTTTGGAAAATTAAATCCCATCCTGGCATCTCTATTTATCTCTGGCAGTGGCTTTCTCAGTAATTTCGTATTGTCGCTGCGCAAAACTGTCCGTACAAAAGTTCAGTTAATGGAATTACATTTTGCGACAATTTAGGAGCCATTTAATTTTAGAACAATCAATATCAATGTTTTTACTTTGTATAATAGGAAATAAGGTATATTGGAGTAATTTTATCTATTACTAATTTAATCTTCTAACCCACTGAACCTACTCTACATAGCTAAAGCCAAGGTAGAACAATAAATTGGCATCAAGGAATTTTCATAATATCGCAAGTACCCCAACGTATTAAACTTATAGGAATGAATTATTAAAAGTCGTAGAAAATTTCAAACGGTTAGGTAGCAAAATATAGGTCAAAATTCATTTTTGACTGAATGCATCCAAGGAATTAGTTAGCTGGTGGTGAAACAACAAGGGAGGTTAGTTTATACCTCTCACTAGTAGATAGAACAACAATATAATTTAGGCTCCCAGCAATACATATATTGATAGGTTTATATTGTACTGCAATAGCGTAATATATTCGCACGGCTTTATATCTATAAAACGCTCATACCGTACATACGATAAAATGACAGCATACAGGACTTGCGCAGCGCAAATAGTTACAGCTACTGCTGAGTATTTAACGGGAATCAGAAATTACAGAGTATTCTAACTTTATTGTAGCACAAATTTGACTAAAACGCTGTCCTATTTGGCGATCGCTGGCCCAATTTGACCGTACGGTCGTGAGATGATGCACACGAATTTGCGATAAAACGTAATAAGAGTGCCCTAGAAGACGGTTTCCGACGAGTCGCATGCACGTTTAAGAGTATTAATTCGGTTGATTAGTACCTAATAATTCTAATAAGGACTATGCATGTATTTTATTTTAATCGATTTATATTGGTATGTAATAAAATAACATTGCTAAAAATAATGTACTTTAATGTAAAAAAAAAAAACTGATAAACGCCGCCATCTTCGCGCGCTTTCTGTGACGTCAGCGTCCTTCACCAGGAACATCGCGATTGGCGTAAGTACAGAGTTTAGTAGGTATAACGGTGAGTGACGTCATTTTCTGTTCAACAAATAGGATAGCGTCGCGTTAAATTCCCCGCGCATTTCTTTGAATCTTTATGGATTAATATACTTATATATATATTATATTGCGAATAAATAATAAAGTGGTGTAGGTGTAATTGTAAATCAATAAATACTCCAAAAATAATTTTTAGCCGTAAGTATATTTAAATACCTTGGATATTCCCCATTGGTGTATGAATAAAATGCAAACTCGTGCGAGCACAACACAACCCACATCAATATCGAACGAGCGATTTTCAATAGGACGCCGCCTTATTCCGTAGACATAAAGTATACACAAAAAAAAACTGACTAGATTATGATAGACTTAAACCGATTTCATGCCGATCAATGTAAGGCAAACTAGACGAAACATTTGGAATGATCGCACAGCAAATACAAATAAGTATACTTATTAATGCATAATGTATGACGCGTTTAAATAGTAGAATTCACATAAATGTTAGTATATTTTTGGTATTATGTAAACAGATCATTGCGCCGATTAATTCTAGTGGTGAGCTGTACAATACTACGCACTGGTTTCGCCAGACTGTTTTATCAGACAGTTACTATTGTAACTTATGGGTGTCTACCTAAAAAGTCAGCAGATAAAGATTCATTAACCTTACCCCACATGGGAAACAAACCCGGGACTTCATAATTCCACTTGCGGATGTTTCCCACGGGACTGGACTGGGCCACCGTGGTCGTTACTTAATATGTTTTTGTACATTATCTATACATATTATAAAACAAAGTCGCTCCCGCTGTCTGTCTGTCCCTATGTATGCTTAGATCTTTAAAACTACGCAACGAATTTTGATGCGGTTTTTCTTAATAGATAGAGTGATTCAAGAGAAAGGTTTTTATGTATAATACATGCATAATATAGTAGAGAAACACTGATAATTTTAGAGGTTTCTAATATGATGTCGTAAATAAACAATTTTTTTTTGCGCTTACATTGCAAACGCTGGCTGAACCCTACGAGATAGATCAAAATAATGTAGGTCAGTATTGTACACCTTAACAAGGTCTACAAAAAAGTCCTCGATATCTATTTTTCATATCGCTAGGTTAAGGTTAAGCAACGTTAGGTAAGGTCATTAAATAGATCGGTAAACTGATTTGTATGAAGTTTTGTGTGCATATCGGATAGGTCTGCGAATAGGTCATAAAGTATATAAGTAAGGGAAAGATAGAGGAGAGAGAGAGCATACAATTAGAATTTTCTCATAAGAGATAGAGATAGAGAGATGGAGAGAGAAATAAATTAAGAGAGGAAGGAGAAAAGGGGAGCAAAATGTAATAAAAGCGCGGGCGGAGCTGCGCGGGTCAGCTAGTTATTTATAATTTAAAAACTACTTGACATAAAATAAAATTTTGAAGATGAAGCCCTTTCATTATAGAACCACCCACTTAATATAGAAAAACAAAAGGAAACTTATTTTTTTTCATTAGCGATGACTTAGGGTAAGCAGTATTTGGACCCGGACGAGTACCATGTACGTTCCCGGGGCCCGTCGACACAGCGGGTTGAGGACACCGTGGGGTTTTAGTCGGTATCTGACAAGCTGTCAGTAGTCCGACATAACCCACACTGCTACCCCCGTGGCGGTGCGGGTATCCGTAATGGATAACGTAAAAAAAAAAAAAAAAGGTAAGCAGTATTTAAAACTATTCCACAAATGGATAGTATAAGTAGTTCCTGAAGTAGGTATATGGGTCTGAAAGACAGACGTAGTGGCTCCATATGCGCCTTATGGTTCTTTACCTTTAAGGATAAAGTTTCCTTTACCTTTTTAGGTATGGAACACTGTGGGTCCCTATTAAATGGGATTCCGAAGCGGGCAACACGATGCGGTATAGGCCTTGCGTAGTCGCGAGCACCGCGAGGGTGCCGGGGGAGCGTGCATTGGCTGCTCTACCCCCGGGACGAGCTCTTGAGAGCGTCTGGCGCTAGAGTAACTATGGCGAGGTCCAAACTTGAGACAATGATTCATTATCGGACTCTGAGTGAAACAGTTACTGGAATTCCGTTACAAGTCATAATTAATGATATGGAGATAACCGAATGCACATCTACATTGTATTTTCACAAGCTTAATATTTTCTTCCATTTTTTTTTATTCAGTAACTTGACTACACCATGCTAATCCTAGAGGGCGCCACCGAATTATAACTTAAAACTAAATTCCGTACTCGTGATACCTCACATATGTATAGTGAGAATGGAAAATGTTTTTGGTAAGAATTTCTGACCGCGAGTGTACCTATAAATAACGCATTGTCGTAGTCACGAATGCATAACCACTATTTAAACAAAATCGTTTTAACGACACGTGCGCTTACTCCGCCCGCACGAATTTTGGGCCGGCTCTTGCAAACAATTTCGTCCTAAACATCTTTAGGTTGACAGACCGTGTAAATACTTTTCAGTAGCAATAGCAGCCGATGGACGTCCACTGCTGAACAAAGGCCTCGCCCTTAGAAGGGAGGGGTTGCCATAACCCCCACGCTTGGCAGGCGGCTTGGGGATCGCAGTATAGGTGGAAGATAAACCCAAAAGAAAGACGCTGCTGCCCGTCTTCATGTTCTCGCTTAGTCGCCTCTTACGACACCCAACGAGAGGAGATGGGGGGATGCAAATCTAACCCGGCACCCCACGGGGTAATACTTTTTCAGTATCATTTAAAAAAAAATTGCTACAAAGCTAAAATTGAGCATTTGATATCGCGAATGCGAAATTACAGTCGCAATTAGCAATAATGTTTATTTGCAATGCTTCATTTTCTGCCATATACTATCGAGAATCAAGGCTATCACACCATACAAATAAGAAAGGTTCCATATGCCTTCTCTATTAACAAGCACCATAACACCAAAATAATTTTTTTTAACTTGCTGAGCCTCAATGCTTAAGCTTTACCTACACCTTAAGGTGCAAGCCACAATAAAGAAGAGTAACATTTTGTAATTAATTATTCGCTTAGCAGTTTTTCTTTAACAATCCACACAAGGTTATCTGATCCCAAACTAGGCGGAGCCTGTAACCAGACAACCAGGTAACCAGACATCTAATACAAACTACATTTTTTTTTAACTTCTAAGATAGTAAGCAAGCTTGCGGCCTGCCTGATGGTAAGCAGCCACCGCAGCTAATAGACGCTAGCAACACCATATGAATCACTAGCGCGTTACGACCCTTAAGACATTGGATATTATGTTTTTGAGTCTGGTAATTTCACCAGCTACAGAGCCCTTCATGCCGGAACACAGCAATGCTCACACACTGCTACTTGGCGGCAGAATATCTGACACTGCGGTGAATCCTAGCCGGACGGTTCCTTGCATAAGGAACCTACCACCTAGGAAAAATAAATACATATTATTTTCCAAATACATAAATAATTGTTTTAAAAAAGATTACACTATGTAAGAGTCCCCATTAGGTCTAAGCATAATAAAAAGAATTTTGAATTGGATATTATTAAATAGATAAATAATACCCAGACTCAAAGTTGGGAATCAAACCCACAACCTATTGGATAGCGGCCAGGATATCTAGCCAGTAGACCAACAGGTATTTAGGTTGCAAATTTATTATATGATGAGTGGATAATACAAATTATTTAATTTGGCTGTAATAGTATTTACACAAAAACTCAATGTGTACACTTCAATTGAACTCAATATAAAGCTAAAAATATATTAAATGCTACTGACATTTGTTTCCACCTATAATTCATTAAGCCATGATGATAGTATTGAATGTTTAATAGTAAGATTTTTACCTGCTTGTTATTTTTTTAATAGTATTGCACTTAATGTAATCTGTTTATTGTCATACTGTACTCCATAATAATAAGTAAAACTGGTAACCTTTAATTTGATTCAATTATGACTTTGTAAGTTTTTTTTTAAGTAAGCAATTTAATTCTTACTGAAGTATACAAGATTAACTGACCCATACATATGTTTTCAAGTTTCAATTAATGTAACAATGTTTTGCTGAGAGATGACTTTTATAAGGAATCGTATATCCAATTACAATACATACACATAAAATAAATATTAGTATTTGCAGGAGTGGACATTAAAAAATGCTCTCTAATGTAGTTTAAGTATATTATTACCACCGTTTTTTAATATATCATGCTTATATAAAGCAAATAAATAATTGCAATTAAAGAAGAATCATAGAATACTCCTGGCAGTTAATGAAAACTTACCTCTTTCTTTGTAGCCGTTCTTTTTCTTGAAACAATCTAGGTATTTCAGGCAGAAAGTTTTGAGAAAGCGACCGGTACAGTTCCTTCTCAACTTTGCTGGATGCCTTGCTAAACTTCTCTGTCAGGTGGGCCCAGTCTTCCTCAGTGAAACACACCACCTGCCATACACGCTCTGTCTCATCGTCATCAAGCCAGTCATCACCATAGAACCAGCCCCGCTTTTTACTTTCTTTACTCTTTCTTTTCTTGTTTTTACCTTTAGGTTTTTTAATTATGTCTTCTCGGTACAACCTTGTGCCATAAAAATACCAATATGCAGAATCATTGTCATCCCAGCTGTAACACAAAAAAAAACAATATAATATCCCAAAATGTAGTCAAAAAATAATTGTACAATACTTAACAAAATAAGTTATTAAAAAAAATACTGCATATTTCAACAGTTTTATAAAATTCATTTTCTTTCCACATTAATGCTTCTAAGTTCACTACAACTCCTATGATAGTTAATGTAACTTACCCTAATGGTTCAACTCTTAAACTCTCAGCCTCAAGATTTTTAAACAAGTCAAATACATCATCAGCATCCAAGCGGAAGTCACACAATGCATACAATATTTCAACCTTAGTCCTAAGAGGTAAAAATTGGAAATCAATGTCAGTGTTAAATGGGTTATATCGGCCTGTTTCTTGACATTTTCTCCTGAACAATCGCCTCAAATACATCTAAAAAAAATAAGTATAGTAAATTTGATACAGTATATCAACACAAATCATTATGTTACTCTTAACAATACCTGATAATTGAATGCTGAGATGTCATTGTTGCCCAAACAACCGTTCAAAAGACGTACAATCAACTCGGTAAGTAGAGAACTGGCCGATTCTTCAGTGCCATCAGTTAAGAGAGCTTCTTCTAGTTCCTTAGATACATAGTTACAAATACAGGATTAATAAGATTGACACACGTATCATCACAAATTCGACACAAAATAACTCTTTATTCTTACTTCGATGTCAAAATCCAGAAGGTTGAAAGCAGTCCTGAATAAAGAACAAAAGTACGCGATGCTGGGCACTTCCCACCATGACTGAATATCTAAAAACCGTGAGAAAATCATTCAGACATCACATTCAGCGTCATTGTAATTGAGAAAAACATGCAATTGGTGTCCCTTTTCACTGAACCCACCTAAAATACCAATAAAAGATGGAAACATAACCTAAAAACCGTACTGTATCACTGTTTGCCCTTCTATTTTTACGAAAACTTTATTTCCATGTTACAAACAAGCTTTGAAACGTTTAGTCAATAAAACAATAGCTAAATTTAATACTGTAGGGGAGAGATACGAATTTGCGTTGTGTATATGGAGACACAAACGCCATAACAGTTTACAGTTGTACAAGTGAATCACTCGCTCGTTAAATTATGATGTTTTTATAATGATATTACCAATGTAAAAGCTATTATTCTTCTTATTTATTTTATCTTCCATTTTCTTTGTTTGTATTTGATTTTAAACTATAATATTTGTAGGGTCTTAAAATAAATAGAAATAAAACGTTCGTAATTTTAACGGAAGATTGTTTTTTTTTTACAGGTTTAATGTTTGACCGTGAAGCTATGAACTGTAAAAATGTAAATGGATATGACTGGATCTATCTTTGAATATTTATTATTATTTAATTTGAACATTATTGATGAATAATAATAAGTATAATAAGATTAATAAGTAGCGTAACTATACTATCTGGGGCCCGTAGCATTGGATGGCACCCTAGAAAAATCGTCAAATTAAGTTGCCCCTCAGGCCGCGGGCCCCGTTGGGCCTCGGGCCCGTGGTATTTCGCCAGCCCTGCCTCTATTGCTTGGCAACAGTGGAAAAAGTTATTAAATGAAGGTTTAAAGCTTGTTTATCGGTTTAAGATAATATTTGTAAATGTTCAATTTTCCTCAATATTACCGACACTGTAATAATTATAAGTGGAACAATCGTTGGGCGACGACACTATCACTACATAGCACAGTGTGGAATTTGGCCTTAGTTGCGGCCATTTCTTTTTATGTATTGTTTGAAAAGATAACCATCAAACTAAACTACTAATAAGACTCCGCCGGCTCTATGTGTCATAGTTTTAGAGATATTGAGATAATCGAGAAAAGTCCATAGAAACCATAGAAACCAATTATCTCTTTTTCTGATATTGATTTTTCATTAAATGATTGACTGTATGATAGATATCTTCTAAAAGTACCAATATGTTGAAAAAAAAGGTAATAAATTATGCTCTTTCAGGCAATAAAGTCGATTTTTCTAAGATTTTTTAATATTTTTTTTCTACTTTATCTCTACAAAGTCGCATTTTTTTTCAAAACGCATGTGTTAAGGATACTAATAAGTATTACCACAAAAAAAATCAGATGCTATAAGCCCAGGACTTCGGAGATATTTCGTTTCAAAATTTGAGGTTAGGGTTGTCAAATAATGTACCTAGTCAGTGGTGGTGGTAGTAGTCAGTGGTGGGTAAGTTATATTTGCAACATGCAATATTTCAGATGTTTGATCGTGTCTATAGGCGTCCCTTAGGTAATAATATAACTAGGTCGCGAAAATCATCAATTATTAACCGACTTTAAAAAAGAGGTAGTTATCAATTCATCGCGTAATCTATTTTGTATAATGTATGCTCTCTCATCATTCCGCCAAATATGTACCGATTTGGATTGATTATTTTTGGTATCTAAAGTACACTGCCATTGAAATATCACTACCAACGAAGAATTAGTTCCTGAAAGCACATGAATGACACGTTGAAATTACCTACTAAAATGGGTAAAGATGATATTCTCAGCAACAAAAAACGAATAAAACTCTTCAATTTATTTATAAGATTATTTTTTATTAGAGAGCATTACAATGAACTTCTTCGAGGAACATGAATGATGAGGACGAATTTATCTGGTAAAACCATAAAATTGGTGTTGTTTACTACATTACTCTGACAAATAAATTATGACCCATCTTAGATAATTAATTATATGATCAAAAATTTCAATATCTATCTAATCCATATAGGTATCCAATCTTTTCTATACAGCGTACAGCGTATTATACTATTGTATAAGACTTTATTTACAACGAAGATCAGGCTCAGTGGCGTGCCTTGGGGTCCAGCAGTGGACTGATGTGGGCTGATGATAATGAATATTACACATATAATATATTATATTACATTACACTAAAAAGTAACTAAAAAACTGAAATATTATTGAAGTTGGAGCTAACTAAACACAGTACTTACGTTTACATCAAAATCAACTGTCTATCACTAACCTCAATAACATTTGTTCTTTTTCACTTTTTAGTGAACAGAAGACGTATAATTTAAGAAAATGATAAATGTCAAATAAACTGATTCTTCATTGTACTTACATAAAAGGATGCTAAATGTAATTTACCACCATTTTAATCAAGTGTTATTATTTATATATCTATGTACATACTTTTATTCAAGTTGTAATATTAATCTGCATAGAGCGCTTTTAACATAAAGGCCTTTGTTTTCTATTGGTATTCATATAAATATTTAAATAGCACTACTTTTTGTGACAACCCTATTTCCATAGAAACCTGAAAAAAACTTAGAAACACATTATCTCAGAGATCTCGCTGGATAGATGTTCGGTAATTTGTCAATTCGAAGATAAATTACGTTAGTGTATTTCAGTGGTAGAAAAAAATGCTACTATTGAAAGGATAATTTTATATTAATTAATTATTGAAATTTACAAAATATTTTTTTTCTCCATTCTGAGTGCGGTTAGGGACTTGATATTTTTCTATCTGAAATATTACATATCAACAATCAATGTGTATTTTTTATAAGAGTGGGCTTCCTTTATTACGAGAAATACAGCCGAAAACAGATTTCATGGAGGTCGATAACCTTTTAAAAAATGCTCTGTATCTTCTAAATTAAGTGAAATATCTAATCCGGTATTTTTTAGTATGCTTTATAATAACTAAATCTATTGAATTCTAAAATAAAATGAGGATGACCGCTACTAAGGTCAAATTCTACACTGTGCATAGTATAAAACAAAGTTGCTTCCCGCTGTCTGTATGTCCCATAATTTAAGAATTTTTCACGTCTGTCCCTATGTATGCTTAGATCTTTGAAACTACGCAACGGATTTTGTGATTAAAGAGGAAGGTTTATATGTACAATAAATGCTTAGTATAGTAGAGAAACGCTGATAATTAGAGGTTTCTAATGTGATGTCGCAAATAAAGCCTTTTTTTTGCGCTGACTGCAAACGCAGGTTGAACTCTACGAGATAGGTCAAAATGATGTACTACAGTATTGTACACCTTACCAAGGTCTACAAAAAAGTCCGCGAATGTAATGATTATATCATAAGGATAACCCACAATAACAATTTTTATCCTTTACTTTTTATGAGAAATAATGGCTTAGTTACGAAGCGATTTGAAAGCAATACCGTATTAATCCATAGCAAATTAAGTATAAATTCAATTTTACCACTAAAACTATTAAAACCCGTACGTCCCTTACATCCTGTAAAATAATGACCCAGTGGCTACCCACTAACTGCTGGGTCCTTTACAGAATTTCGACCATAATTAGTAACAGTAAAATTATAGCCACTATAATACCCCCGAGAAGGAAAATAAATATTAAAATAAGCCCATGATCATACTTGACTTCCAAAAAGTATTAAAAATCGTGAAGCACATGCTTACACATCCAGCCAACATTATAATAATCATTACATGTCCGTTAGACTTTAAAATTCAATTTCATTACTCGAAACTATAGTGGAAATATTCTAAATTAGGTGAAGAATTTCTTGCTAATGGTCAAATCCATCAAACTAAAAATAATAATAAAGATCAAGCCAAGACACTAGATAACCGTGAGATATGTAATCTCAGGGAATTCTTCCTCCACTGCAGCGGGGAGATCAAACGGAATTGTTTACTGTGGACAATGGACTGACACCTCTATCGTTAGCCAAAAGGAAAACACAAGCCTGTAGTGCTCACCACTGGCGATCGCGAGGTGATATGGCAAAACATGGAGCTACACGGAAGGTTCTACCGGGTTTTTCACTGGCCCGATGTAGGTAGACTTCAATGCCTCCGTGGCCTGGCTACGATTATGGACGAAGTTGTGAACTTGTGATGACGAATATTGCGGGATGGCACCACCGACATGCTAAGTACCTCAGGTATATTATCTCCCCCCTAGATTTAGGGAGAAAATATTACTCTAGGGGTTTTCTAGGGGTTTAGGGGGTATAATATTTTGAGGCGTATTTTTAGGGGGTATTCTGAATATACATAAAATAAACCTACAAAATAAAATAACAAACTGATGTGTTTAAAATCTATTGATTAACACTAGTCTAACTCACGGCCCCTTTGTAGTTCACCATCACGGTGCTCACTACCGGGGTATGTGGGATTAGTACCCACTAAAACCATTGCGGACCCCTCAGTTCCTTATCTTTGAGTCCGCTGTCAGGGGTCACACTGTAGTCCCAGGAACCCTTTTTTTTAACGTGGGGAAATCGTCATGGATACCCACACCGCTACGGAGGCCGCAGACTCATAACCGGTGGCATGCCTCCCACGCCTGGCAAGCCTCGAGTGTGTTCTGGTGCTGCGCCGTATCTTCGACGCAGCCACATTCGTGCGCCTGGGGTCGCCTCCCTTCCAGAAATTTTGTGCAAGTATCTGCCGAATCAACCGTGCCCCGATTGGATCTGCACGAGCCGGAAGGTAATCGTGCCGAACTTACGGTGCACTCAGTCCTTTAGAACCGGGCTCACTGCCGCTATAGTCAGATGGCTGGCAGTTGGTTCCGCCAGCCGATCTTCCTTAAGAAGGTGGCCTTTTATGCCTCCTGTCCCTGTCTGGACTTCAGCGGGAGATGCTTCGCCCCAGCTACGCGCTTTTGTGCTTTGCCGGTAGACCTCCACACTCCAGGTCCCAAGGTGGTAACCCTTTCAGCGCGCACGCGGCCTCGCACGAGATGATGCGGTATCCATGTATCACCCTGACTGCCATGACCCTCTGTGCTCTCCGCAGCAGGGTCTTAGCTTTGGCAGTCAGGGCGTCCGCCCATACTGGCGTGCCATACAGGGCCACGGATTTGACCACCCCGGTGAACAAGCGACGGCAACTGGCACTTGGGTCGCTCAAGTTCATCAAGAGCCGCGCCACGGGGCTCCCGCAGTCCAAATCAGCTTCGGCGTCAGACCCTTGAAGTGGTCGACAAACCTCCATTTAGGGCTTAGAGTAATTAGAATGGAGCTAGTATCGCATCGATTCCCCTATCGATATTTACTCTTGCAAATGCCTAATGCAAACTCTTCATGTTTCTATGAACCTACACTATAATAAACTCGTAACACATTCAAAAAGATACGCACACAAATAAAGAATGACCTGAACATATGAACAAAAATTTGGCAGAGGGGTTAGCGCATCATGCTCTCTCCAGTGGTATCTCCTCTTAAGATTTAGGGTCGAGAACGAGACCCAGATATTTTATCTGTGTCCCGCCCGACCTCGACCGTGACACCTCCGACAGCTATTGCGGCCCCCCTGCGGGCGGTCTCCTCCGAGGTCCGTAACAACGCAGGACCTCGGTCTTGTCTAGGGCCACCCTCAGGCCCAACCTTCAGATCCTGTCAACCACTTCCTCCACACCAGTCTCAGCCAGAGTGGCTGCCTCGCCGAAGCTGACTCCCTGCGCACAGACCAGAGTATTGTCCGCGTAACGTACGAGATGGAGCCCACGGTGTAAATTATCGCGGAGCACCCATGTTCCACAGGAGAGGGCTGAGCACCGGACCCTGTGGAACACCGCACACCACTTGACGGCGCAATAGGCGACCGTCACCGTCAACGCAGACGACACTTCGGTCCTCGAAGTAGGACCCCACGACTCACCGCCAATATGTCGTGACCCAGTGATATTGTAGGTTAGGGCCTCTGACACGCAACTGAAGGGCAGTGTATTAAAGGCATTGGCGATGTCAAGAGATACCGCCAACAGCACACCGCTCTGAGACACTGCCTCATCCGAGAGGGCCTTGACGCGGAGAATCGCGTCTATCGTCGACCAACCTTCCCGGAATCCGTATTACGCGTGAGAGTGCCCGGGACCAACATCCACTAGGTGCCGGACGATTCGGGCGAGCTTGCCCACCTCGTCCAGCAGAACGATAGGCCTACAGACTGACGGCGAGTCGCGGGGGCGACCTTCCTTCTGAAGGAGGACGAGTTTGCCCTCCTTTTAAATTTTCGACAACTGCCCGGACACCAGACAGGCCTCGTGCAATCCCCGTAAACGCTCCTCCAGTATCTCCATGGCCTGAACCCAGACCCGCCCGGGCACTCCATCAGGCCCAAGGGTCTTCTTTTTCGCTCTGAGCCTGGAGATTGTTGCGCCGAACTCGTCAACTGTCACGCTGGAACGTCGGCAGCAGCTTCGTTTTGGTTTCGAGGCTCACACATCTGTGGTGGCGCGTAGACTGGGCTGTCCGGAAACAGGGCCGACACAACTTCAACCAGGAGATTGGGCTGTAGGGACTCGGCAACAGGGGCTGTCTGGCCACGTAGCTGATTGCACTTGGACCGATACGGGCGTCCTCATGGATCTCGATCGAGCTCCGCCAGCATTTCCTCCCGGCTACTCTCCTTGGCACTGAAAAGAGTAGCCAGTAGTGCCAGCCGCAGAGTATTTTTGGCTGCTTGGAGCACCTCAAGCAGCCGGCCTTCCTTCTCCAAGTTCCACGCCTGGACGGCGCCTGCGTTGCCACAAATAATCACGGCGCTTCGCGACGCAGATCCGACGTAAGTCCGCGATCTCCGCTGACCACCAATACACCACCCGCTTCCGGGGTATGTGCCCAGTGCGGGGCATGGCGGAGTCGCAGACACTTGTCATTGCCCCTCGGAACCACTGTTACTCCGTGTCAACCCGTACTTCCTGGGGTGGAGTGAGCCACGCATGGACAATGGATGCAACCATTCAATAGGTCCCCGGGAACCCGGGCAAACCTTCAATAGGTCCCTGGGAACCGGGAGAAACCTTCAATAGGTCTCCGGGACCTGTGGAGATCAACCGGGGTATGTGGGATTCTTACCCGCTGAAGCTGCCCAGGCCAGTGCCTTGCCAATGAGTCGGCCGCCGGGAGTCGCATTGTAGTCCCCCGGGAACCTGGGAAAATCTTCAAAAGGTCCCCCGGTCCTATTAGGGGTAATCCGGGGTATGTGGGATTCTTACCCACTAAACCCCCTGGTCCCCTCAGTCCCTTGACTTTGAGTCAGTCCCCCGGAAACCTCGGGAAACATTCAATTGGTCCCCGGGAACCTGGGAAAACCTTCAGTAGGGCCCCAGGAACCTGGGAAAACCTTTAATAGGTCCCCGGGATCTGTGGAGGTTCCGGGGACCAACCGAGATATGTGGGATCCTGGCTCTCCGGCAGGATCTGCACCAGATACCCCTCAGTGCCTTGTCTTTGAGGGCAGGTTGAGTCCTGGTGTGCTAATATGTTTGAGATTTCCGCGTGATCGCGTTCTATTAAGACACTCCCCTAGAGTGGAAGTGGAAGTAATCTGTGAACATAAATGAAAATTAGCTTAGCTTTTGTAAAAGATGCTTTTACCTATAATGATAATGAATATGAGATCCTTCCTGGCAATAATCAAAAAATCATGGTCGATACCTTGAACTGAAAAATCCATAAAGGAGATACCACTGAGTTAGTATCGCGTCGATTCCCCGAACAAATTTTTCGTGGCACTTTTGCGGGGTGCGGGAGGCGAAGTAAACATACACAGATACAATTTCACCCACACTCTTGCAAATGTCTAATGTAAACTCTTCATGTTTCTATGAACACACACTATAATAAACTCGCAACACATTCAAAAAGATACCCACACAAATAAAGAATTCATCGTTCCTACACATTTTATTGCACGTCCACGGACGTAAATTGCAGTGATGTGGTGCGTGCAAAGACCGATAAATAATGAACGGGTTCAAAGAATGGAATGTTTTAAAGAATCTAATAATTCAATATGGAGATTATTGTAATCATTTTGTAAATCAAACAAGTAACGCATTTCAATTAGTTAGTATTATGTAAGTACATCATTATATACTTATGTTATCATATCATTTCAAATATTTAGGCCATATATTAATCCCGAGCTCAATGATGATGCAGAAATTGAGTGAGAGCGGAGGGCATTGTCAGTGAGAGTAAATATTCTGGCTCACTGGATTGCACCCTACTCACTGACTGTTAAAATTACACTGTTTCGCGCGTACTGCACAGCATTTTATACTTACAGCCTGTGGGGAAATTACACGCAAGGATCCTACGACGCCCTACGTATCCAATACAATAATGTGTTCAGAGTGCTGGTGTGATTGCCTCACTTCCGTAGCGCATCTAGGATGTTCGCGGACGCACACGTAGATTGCTTTTACGCTACTATGCACAAGAGGTGTACGTCCCTGGTGCGCAGGGCGCGGAGCAGCCCTGACACTCTTCAGAACATGATAGTTAGCTGGATTTTGGATACGTATGGTCCATTTCCCATGATCTGGTGCGCGATAATTTGCGTATTATTTGTATACAGTATGTATAATTTGTGCATTATACTGCACAAACGTATGCGTTGATACCGATTTCGATGAAGACGGCGCGGTGCATCGCGGGTTTTCGACTCCGTCTCTGTGAGCACTGTGACAGGTTCCCGGGGGCTATAATAGTCTCAAAGGCAAGGCACTGAGGGTGCAAATCCTACGGAAGAAACCAACTTGTCCTCATGTGCATCCGCGGGAGTTTCTGTAGGGTTTAATAGGTAGTAGGTTCCATGTGCAAGGAACAGTTCAAGTAGATTCTTCCGATAAATATAAGGTAAATCGCGCTAATTCCCGAACAAAATTACGTTTATTTTTTTACTAATTACCGCTTTAGACGCGTCGAGAACATAACCTCCATTTTTGTAGTCGGTTAAAAACCAGGACCAACTTTTTAGTAGCCCTCTGAAACACGGATACGGTTAGTTCAAACGTCGCCTATCTATTTATTCTTATACCTTGGTATATATTGTTATGTATACACATAAAAAAAATCATAAACATTGGTCGAGCCGTTTTGGAGGACTGCGAATGCCGTGAGACGAGATTTATATATGGATTTTGCATTTTAATAGTATTATATACATACGCGTTGAATACATACCTCCTTTTTTAAAGTCGGTTAAAACCGGGACTCAAATTTTACGCTCTCCCTTATTTGTGCCCTCCAACCGAAGCACGGAGACGTTTAGTTCAAAGAGCATTGTGGTGATTGACCGTCTGGTCACCCATCTGTATAATTACCCTGCCTAACGCTGCTTCACCTAGCGGTATATAATATACTTTAAGACCTATCCTCATACCTACTAAATATATGTACATAAAAAGAAAATCTCATAAAAATCAGTCAAGCCGTTTTAAAGGTTTTCGACCACAAACACCGTGACACGTGATTTTTATGTATAAGAAACGGAGAAGAAGATTATTGTTATTTATCACGATACTCTCGATACATTAATCTGTTTTTATAAAAATAACTTCATTATAATAAACATCATTCATAATTATTAGAATTTCCTCCATTAGCCTAGAATGAACTAAAATTTTTTCGTACATTCAATCCTGTCCTCGCACTATGCTGTAACTAGGATAAAACATGGCGCGAAATTTTGATTCAGAGATAACAATATTAGGTTTCTATTTTTTTAATACTAACATATTCGTAAAAAATAATAGTTACAAATGATAGGAAACTCCATTATCTCGCCAATTTATGGTACCTAATCGATTTTAACAGTCAAATATTGCTCAAACATCCATTTTCACGGAGCTGTATAATGCATGACGACCTGATACGGACTCACGGCTATAAATCTCGGTACTTCCATTCCTCGCAATAGTAACCATATTGTAACTATCCATTTTGACAGTTTCCCTCCTCCCTCCTTCATACTTCATTCCTTTGTCGTCTGTAATATAGACGCCATATTTTATTTTATTAAGACAGAAAACCAGAAAACTATGTGTGGACACCATTGTGATTTTACCAAGTTCGTTGTTCATTGTAATTTTTTACAATTTTGTACTTAATGATTGTGTAAAATCTTGATTACAACTTGCAGTAGGTTTTAAAAGAACTGTGTCGTGAATTGTGCTTGTAGGAGTAAGGACGGCAATCAATTTAATGTTTTTCCCCAAGATTGTACTATGCAGGACTGTAACATATAAACATGAACTGTGAAATGATATTCTTCACTGAAAAGTTCATTGCCTCATACCAGTGAGGCCTCGTCTTCGTGTTGAAGCCTACCCTACGTTATTTTTGGCTTACGAAATCAACAAATGCACTCTAGACAATGCACACTGACCACAATGGTAAGTACCTTGTTACGAATATTTTCTCATACTTTTCATGATTATAATGCTAATTAATGCTACCTAATTTAACTTATAATCTTCTACATCATGTACTATATGAATTAACATTTATAACATTAGTTTATAAATTTAACACAGTTATCTTGTATCTATACATTGTTGTACCTAATTTGTCCTCATTTACTTCTCTACAGCTGATGCACATTTTGTGCTGTAGTAGGACAGTTCCATACTATTAGGCCAGGCTAATAAAGCTGCAACTGCTGAAAACTTATTACTGTAAAAATAAGATAGAATAATAATTAGCCGGAATTATTCACTTCTGCACTAGGTTCTCTTCTCTTCTGTTTTTGGTAATTGTGTGTGTCATACAAAATACTAAAGCATTTCACTCTTTTGTTTCAGTTGGAATTTGTACATCTGCGATGGTCCCTTTGATGCTGTTAACAATGCCAATTTATCGGACAAACAAACATATCTCTAAAAAGCTGTGACAAGCCACATCTCGACCTTGACATTAACCCATTCTTTAATAATATATAATAACTAGCCGCTATTATAAATGGAGACTGTTTATCAAACAAATGAATTAAGGAAAAACTACCCGGAGAGTGGCATCCTGACCAGAGTATGAATCTTATTTTGTATATTTTTTTTAATAAATAATAAAAGTAATTTAAATTACATATGTATATTTTATTTTATTCTAAACCTGAATATGAAATATTAAAGAAAAATGGAATAGGAATATAAAAAGTAAAGCGGCTTAAAGGGCTAGCTTCCATTTTTTTTAAAGATTAGGCGATAAGTCCTGGCCCACGGCACGTGATATGAGCGTATAAATTTAAAAAAAAACAGACGTCATGTTCTATTACTGCAAATCCGTAATGTGATTTTTCCTCTAGGGCAGTTCATCGTCTGATGCGTAGCATCCCTAATACGTCTGTGTACGGACTGGACAAAAATCGCCCGTGAACTAGTTTTTATAAAACGACCTGACCATATGACCAAAATTTTAGCAGAGGGGTTAGCGCGTCATGGTCTCTCCTTTGGTACTTACTCTAAGAATTTTACTGTTCTTACTCTAAGGAAAAATCGTAAATCTATGGTTGATACTAAGTAACGTTAATTTTATTTACCGTTATACGATAACGATACAGAATTACTACAGTCGTTAGCAAAACTATACTTTGTCCATTTTATTATTGGTATTTTGACAGTTCGACGTTTGAAGTTTATAGGAACGTGAACATAGTAAGTAAACGAAAGAATCGATATCGAAAAATGTACATTCGATTAAATATTTTTTTTTGATTCTGACGACTCATGTTAATGTTTCAACCTTAAAATGATGTCTTTCTTTGTTATATTATGCATGAGGCCCTCAAAATAAAATGAATGAAAGTAATGAAAACATATTACACCTTATTTACATATTAGCATTTATTTCTATCGATTATTTGTAATCTGTGGCACAATCGTAGTAATCGTTATGTGTGGCAACTCACTAAAGTGCGGTACGCGTCCATGAAGTACAATATTATTTCTGTGAATTTGTAACTTTAACAATACGAAACTTTATGGGCGTCAGCTGTCAAAAAACCAATAATAAAATGGACAGAGTATAATGTACCATTAATTAACCAACAACTCAATAAAGTTTACGCTTTTGAGGCAAGTTTTGAGGGCACGGTAATGATTCAAAATTTTAACGTCCTTGCAAATCCTGAAGAAAGAGACTGGTAACGGTCTGTAAAATGTACCGGTTAATTAACCTAATATATCCTTCATACATATTATTTACCGCTATTTTTAAGTGCCCGTCGTTTTCAAAATATTAGGTCTTGTGTATGTATACCATAGATTTTTCACTACTTTCAAGAAGATGAACATAGCGAGAGAGCGAGAAGTTCTAATCAAATACAAACTGCACGAGTGGAAAGGAGACAGAGATAGAATTCTTTTTGAAGTGAAACTTCTTATGCGACTTCCAAAAATGTTATCACATAACGCGTTAAGCGTTAAATGATAGGTGATAGACGATTGGCGATAGGCGTTAAATGATAGGTGTTGTGAGGTGGGAGTGAGTGAGTGACTTCGTTGACTCCGTTGACTCCGCTGACTCCGCCGACTCCGCCGACTCCGCCGACTCCTCCGACTCCGCCGACTCCATTGACTCCGTTGACTCCGTTGACTTTGTTGACTTTGTGGACTTCGTTGCGCGGGGAGGTGGAATAGAAAGAGACAGAGCGAGAATGAAGTTTCACTTCTTCCGCGCGGAGGGACTCCACGCACGCACATTTTTTTTTATTCCGAATCAGTTTCTAGCTCTGCAAGTCGCAACACCTTACAACGCAGTTTGTTTACCGTCAAAGTAAATTTGACCCGTGGGGTGCCGGGTTAGAATTGCATCCCCTCATCACCTCTCTTTGGGTGTCGTAAGAGGCGACTAAGCGAGAACAGGGAGACGGGCAGCAGCGTCTTTCTTTTGGATTTATCTTCCACCTATACAGTGATCCCAAACCGCCTGCCAACCCCTCCCTTCTAAGGGAGAGGCTTTTGTTCAACAGTGGACGTCTATCAGCTGCTAATGATGATGATCTCAATTTTAAAATAAAAAATATTATTGTTTAATTCCTCACAGTAATTAGAATTCTAATTAGTAATTCTAATTACGCTGAGTTTAATTCTGGTGTCTTGCTTGTGCACTAAGTGCATGTGATGTAAGAAATCGTAATAATCCGAAAAGTATACTTTTCATAGGTAATTTATTACTATCTTTGACTTGCATTTTTGCTTGCTATATTTTTATGGTGTTAGTTGAAAATTTTGTTGAAAATCCTATTAATATCGTAGAATACATGTTTTTCTTCAAACTGATCACAATTTATTACTGCTTTACGAAGAATAGAGGGATATTATGTGTAAAATATAAACCATTTGTTTACAATAGGGCTTGAAAAGGTCCTGACGTCATGAGTATCGATATAGATAATAAAGTAAATAGTTTCTAATAGTGGCGTAATGAACGATACTATAGGACGTAAAAGAAAGTAACGTTACATTCAGTATTGGTTTTTTATTATTAACATCATGGTTTTTGAGAGCACGGTAAGTTACAAATCTTTAACGTTATTTTAAACCTGCCTGCTGTACCCTAGATACCATAGATATAGGATTCGACAAAACCGTTCGTTACTCAAAAATAAATGCTAATATTATACCATACAATAATAGCATTATATTATTAGCGTTTATTATTTTCTGATGAATAATAAATCTGTCTATGGTTCGTTTCATAGAGTTTTAGTTTGGTTTTAGGGTTATAATAGCGTCATTTGCGTCAATCATCCATCGATATATGTTTTGTCTCTTTTATTTCGTGTTGACTCTTTCATGCTTGAGTGTCTTGAATGTGACATGGCGTCCATCAAGATATATCACGGCCTTCTGTGAAACTGTTTTTAATGACAGTGGTTTTATTTTCCATTTTATTACTGAGGCCGTAATAAATCGTACATTTGCATTGATGGTAATGCATGCAAGGAAACCTCAGCGAATAAGTGATGGGTATGATAAGGTTTTGAATGCTTCGGCTTTGCAGTCTGTAGATGGCCGTCGCCGATTTGAGTTTTGCTGTAATTTAGGTGAATGTAATAAACTTATTCCTATATTTTCAGGTACTTTGAGAAGCATCAGTCCCATCCATATCAGGTAAGAGGACATACAAAACTTCCTCACCAGGTAAACAGTATTCCAAGCGCATTGAATGATTATGCTTGTATTATGTACTTACTTACTACTCTGCTCTACGTAATAACTGTTCCTGACTATTCTTTTCCTGTTTTTATCAAGTTCATCTATGGGCGGAACATTTTATTGGCGTTAACGTGGTTTGCTTCTAAATTAATTACTTTGACTCCCATAATTAAATTATAATAACCTACCTACATACTGCTCCTTCAGTTGTGCTAAATAATTATGTATGTACTTGATAAATATCATGAATAAGATATTTATTTTATTTACAATTATCCTTTTATAAAAGGGTAAGAGAAAGTAAGATTGTTTCTTGTAAATAAAGTTTTAAGACATCAAACATTTCAAATCAAAGGTTTTATTGTTGTTGTTTTGCCCTTGTATTTCATTAGGATGAGAACTGTACTTGAGTTATAGACTTTATATGTTGACTTGTTTTATATGTTGTCTTTTTGTTAATTCAGAAATATAATTCAAAAAGTGAAAGAAGAGCAGCCAATGAGTATCCTTCAGAACCGCGTTACACTCCTCTCCGTTCTCCCAATGGCAATGTATCAGCACATGGCCATGGACCACATACAACTCAGACCAGCCATGGACATCATCACTACAGTCATGTTGCTGATGACAGAGGATATCAAACGTCCAGAAACACCTACCTGCAAAAGGGTCCTGATAAGGAGAGAGATAGAGACTACAAATACTCTAGAAATAAGTATACAGGTATGAATTTTTTCAATTATGATATTTGTAAATGTATATATATTTTATTAAAGTAGATGCAAGTATTATATTAGTAGTTACAAAATATGGTACTCTTTTCAGGATTTGAAAACTATAAGTTTTCTCTAAATGCCAAAGTAATAAACATAAATTAACAAACTAAATTGAGAATTATGAGTGAAATATTTTTAGTGTAAAGTACATCTTGCATCAACATTAACAAAGCCTAACAAACTAGGCAGAGCCTGTACTATAGTAATCAGTTGTCTACTGATACTAATACTTATATACTTTTTTCTGTTTATTTATGTATGTGTATTTTAAACATCAAACAAAAATATGTAAAACTGTCATACTTTGTATTTGGTTTTGCATTAAATCTATTGGATTGGACAAAATTAGTATATTAAAAATAAAGGCTTCATTAGTACTTCTGTCATTAATTATCATTATACTGCAATTGCGACTTAAGTTTCTGAAACTAAGCATGTTGCATAGCGAATGTAATTATGCCTAATATTCATTCAATTTATTTATAGATGTATGTATAGTAATTAATATATTTGCAAACCATACTAAATTAACATACTTTTTCGAAATCATTTCAGATGGTGTCAGATCACCAAAGGAACGTGGCAAAGATAGTGTAAGAGAAAGGAGTAATCATGAACGGAATGAACCAGATAAAAAGAGTAGGACTAGTGGCATGAACATTAGTGTTGATAGGAGTAGTAAATATGACAAGAGAAGTGCGCCTTCAACTAGCTTTTCAGGCCGTGAGTGGTCAGAACACATTAGTTCATCTGGGAAGAAGTATTATTATAACTGTATCAGTGAAGTGTCACAGTGGGAGAAACCTAGGGAATGGGATTCCAGGAGAACATCATCCAAAGATTCAACTTATTCATCAAGAAGCAGTAAGTGTTATTTTATAATTGTATTATTAGTTGTACAACTTGACCACACCCTTTTATGGTTCTATATCTATCTAATATAATATTCACATTATGTTTTATACACATACAACTAAAGGAAGGAATAATAATCTTGTGGAAGGAACAAAATTCATTGTGTACCTTATTAAGAAAAAGTAAAGGAACAAACAGGCAAACAGACATTATAGCAGTTTTGGTACATATTACTACTTATTGATACCTAATTATTCGTATTTTATAGCTATACTCTTGATTAACAAGCTAAATTCATTTAATACCATTTGGAAATGTTTAAGATGCTCATAAATAGGTAAATTATCATTTGCATAATATTAGAATGGATGGAGTAAATCTCTAGTCTACAGAATAACATTATACATGTCACTTGTTTGTTCACCTTGTATACTTGATAATATTCTTTTTTTAAGGGCTGTTTAATAATAATAAGCCTGCTGGGCAGCTTGTGGCCAGTTGTTGATGTGTAATAACACCACAGATCTGAGTGCTCCAGAGAGTCGGTCGGGGACCCCACCTCGGCGTCTCTTCGTCAGACGAGTGGAAATTGAAGGAGGCCCGTAGGACTCTCAGCTCTAGCTTACCCCAATAAGCTGTCCAGATAGGGTTTGTTAGAGCTATATGCACCAGGGGTGAAGTGTTAAAGGGTGTAATGCCGCGAGTAACTTCGGAGAAAGCTCAGCACAACTCTCAACACTCCTAAGCAACTCATACCACTGTTGCTCTCTGTCATCCTCTGACAGCCATATGAAGAGCCTATCTAGTAGGTGGCAAGACACCATTTGCTGAATAAATAATTAGTTCTCTAATTTTGGCAAGTGGCCTCTTGCAGTAGCAAGAGAATTTTGAAATCTTAACCACATAAAGCTAATATTCATCCATACACTTGCAACGGTTGCAGTGGTTCCGGCACCTGCCGGGATCAACTACTGTTTCTCTCTTATTTTCAGCAGTTGATACCAGGAGGTGCCTCACACATCTTTATTTACTCATAAAAGGCCTCTACGTTTTGTATTCATCCCCACGCAAACACTAATAAAAGAGGCAAAGCCAGAGACATCAAAGATAACTAGGATAATAATAATCCTTTATAAAAATAAAGGATCTATGGCACACAAGTATAAATTTAAAAATTTCAAAATAGCACCGGCTTCTAAGAACAAACTCTTAAAATTACTTTCCTGCACTGCTGTCACCTATGATGATGATGACTGCTATCACCATCACCATGTGTCTACCAACAACTAATTGAGACCTATCCAACAAGTCTACATTAGTTACTAAAAGTTTAGTACTAGAAGTAAATTCAGTTCTACATTTATTAGAGCCGTTATTACCTTCCTGCTCCATCATCAGACCCTGATCACCATCTTTCTACTAACTACTTATCAATACCTATCCAATGAGCCTATGTTTAATGGAGCAGAGTTCCTGTGACCTGCTTAGTTGAGTGGAGTAGGCTCCATCATTAGTCCCTGATCACCATCTTTCTATCAACTATGTATGTATTTACAAAAAAAAAGTATATAAGTATTAGTATCAGTTATCTGGTTTCCATAGTACAGGCTCTGCCTAGTTTGGGATCGGATGACCGTGTGTGGAATTGTCTCAGAATATTATTATTTTTAGGTTTATTTTATTTTCTCGGGCTTTTACACCCGGACTTTTAAAAGGCTTGCATGGGGACGAATCCAACATGCAGAGGTCTGTTGGAAGGAATTATTGACATGAAACATACCAGCCAGGATCAACTGCTGGAAATAAGACTGATATAAACAGCAGTTGACTCTGGCAGGTGTAGGGACTATTGTATGTTTGTGGAAAGATTACTAGATTTTTTAAGTGAGCATTTGGTGGACTTAACACTGGACTATTGCAAAAGGCCGGGGTCACTTGCCATAATTAGTATACTAATTATATTGTGACAAGTGGTGACTAACCACCCACTAGATGGGTTCTCCGTATAGTCGTCAGAAGACGACGGAGTGCATTACCGGTGTGAGTGGCTCAGGGGTGTCGAGAGGTGTGCTACGCTTTCTTCGTAGTTCGTCGCGGCGCTATGCCCTTTAACACTTCCACCCCTGGGGCTAGCTCTAACAGCTCCTCTCTGGACGCCCAATTAAGGCAAGCTAGAGCTGAGAGTCCTGCAGGCCCCCTTCGGTTTCCACTCGGCCGACGAAGACATGCCGAGGTTGAGGCCCTGACCGACTCTCTGGAGCACTCGGGTACGTGGTGTCGTTACGCTCCAACAGCTCGCCACTAGCTGCCCTGCGGGTTTATTATTATTATTAACTAATGGTTGATACCTAACCAACAAGTCCGAATTCGGTGGCTCTTACGTTCATAAGAGCAATGATCCTGTGACTACCTTCCTGCTCCATCATCCTACCGTGATCACTATCTTTCTACCAACTACTTATCGAGACCTTTTAAACGAGTCCAAATTCCGTGGTTCTACGTTAATTGATACCACGATCCTGTTACAACATTCCTGCTCCATCATCAGATCCTGATCACCAACTTTCGACCAACTACTCCTCGAGACCAATCCATCGATTCAAATTCGGTGGTAAACCCACGTTTATAGAGATACAGATCCTTTGCCTAACTTGCTGCATCATCATATGACCCAGGTCACCATCTTTATACCAACTGCTAATTGAGACCTATCCAACGAATCTAAACTCTGTGGTTCTATGTTAATTGGTGCTGAGATCCCGTGAAAACCTTCCTGATCTATCATCATTGGTTATGTTGTGGCCTCTGATGTGACACTACTACTTTTGCTGCTACTTGATGTATTATCACAGACACGAACGGTGTACCAGTTGTCAATCTAAATCGTTTGAACAACATTACGTGCGCTTACCCCGCCCGCACGTGTTACGGGCCGACTCGTGCAAGCGAAGCAAAGGGGAATGCCTGCCCACTGTACTACTATGTTAAATATTATTAATGTATGTCTTTTATTAGGTTTTTAGCAGTGGCGTGCATAAAGATTTATGTCAGGTTGGGCAAAAAAGGACATTTCTTAGATTATTTTCTGTATTATTGTCATTTAGAGAAGTCGTAGGGTAGGCCAAGTCTTTTTGCCTGTATGGACTGCACGCTACTGGTTGCCATAATCCCCACGCTTGGCAGGCGGCTTGGGAATCGCACTATAGGTGACAGATAAATTTAAAAAGAAAGACGCTGCTGCCCATGCCCATCCTGTTCTCGCTTAGTCGCCTCTTACGACACCCAACGAGAAGAGATGGGGGGATGCATTTCTAACCCAGCACCCCGCGGGGTGGGTAGTATTATTCATCATCGCCCAATAGTAGCAGTAGTATATATAGTAGCGCGGTCGGTTCATTGGGCTCTTATTGGCCGATACAAGGCCGATACAAGTTCCTTTGTGTGCGTAGACCTTTACGCGAAGTAAATGTTTGATGTGTGAGAATCGAGACTTGAGACTCGTTATTCTATGCTTTTTTTAAAAACTTCATATTTTGATTAGCGGGCCCCGCGGCTCGGCTGCACGCGAAATTTAAATCTACACTTCTAGAAATTTAAATCAACACTTCTACGCGTACCTAGGAATAGCACTTTTGCTCGCCGGGGCCTCGGTGCGCTCAGCTGATTGATTTCAAACATTTCGCGTGCTTTTGTTTATTTACAATGATGAAATAATTTAAAACAAAATGTTATTGTGCACAAGTTATTTTTGTTATCATGTATTGTTATCGGAAAGGGTAGGCAAATTCGAATTCTAAGGCTGTGAAATAGGGGTTGAGAGTTTGTATGGGATGGGTGTATAAACAATGTCTTTTGACTTGAAATTTTGTACTTAGACTCTTTAATGAAAATAATAAGATACATGTATCAGCGTTTTTCAGAATTCGTCAGTTAAGGGTGTAAAATAGGGATTGAAAGCTTGTGTGTTAAAAAACATTTTGTATCTGTCTATTGAACTGCAATTTAGCACGCATACTATTTAATAAGAATAATAAGACAGGTATTTCTGTTTTAATGAAAATTCATCACTTAAGGGTATAAAATAAGATGAACCTTTGTGTGGTGTATTTTTTTGTTTATTCAAATCAAATCAAAATATATTTATTATGCATAGGCCTCACGAGGGCACTTACATATTGGTCATTTTATTACAACTACCACCAGATCACAACGCGGCCTCTACTGAGAAGATCCGGTAATATTGATTTGATATATTAAATACATATGAACCACACATACTCTTCGTTTAAAAGCACCTTCATCTGAATTAAGTTAAGGGATAAGACTTATATTGTATGATAGGATAACAGATAACAGTAAGGGATATAAAATAATTGATACGGTTGTGGTGGATACGCGTGGTGTAGACACGGAAGACACAATACATTAGAGTTTTTTAAACCAATAACAGTTTTTGAATTTTATCAATACGTCAAGACTTCCACCTCATAGCCTCAAAATATAGGTAAGGTATTCAAATATTATAATTTGACGAGTAATTTTAATCCCCTTAACATGTGCAAGTGTGCAATAGGATAAGATTACAGTTTAGATTATAAAAAAATAATATTATCGAAACCATTATCCTCATTGGACCATATGCTGGGTCAAAATGTGCACATTTCTCGCATCCCTTTAATCCCTACAGACAGAGCTTTCAATTTAGCGTCAGCAATTTCCAGTTAAAAAACCTTATGTTATTACTATAAACGAATTTCAAGGTCAACCCTTAAAATATTTTGTTGGGAGTCGATCTAAGAGAAGAATGTTTTTCCCATGGACAGTTATATGGTTGGTCTCTATAGAGCAGGACATGCTAAAAACCTTGATACATCTTGATGAACACTAATTGGAATATAAAACGTCGTGTATTAAGTAATTTAACTTAAATTATTTTATTCCTTCTTCATGTACAAAAACTATAGTCTAAGTTAATTTAATCCAAATTTTGGACTAGGATTATAGGATAATTTTATGACAGTAATGGGTTTCTGAAACAGCAAAAGCTCAGTGGGAGAACGCTTGCCTTGGTAACATGTCGTACTAAAGCGAGCTGGATCATTTACCTCGGTAAATCCAGGTGGATCGATGTGGATCAAGATGGACCGAGGTAGACCGAGATAAGTCATGGTGGGTCGAAGTAGCTCAAAGTGAAATAAACTGGTTCGAGATGAGTCAAGCCGGATTATCAAACTGCATCAAACTTGATTGAACCGAGTAATAACGGATTGAATTGAATAAAAACTGGTTTGAGCTAGATTACACTGGATCATGCAGGATCAATTATGATCATGAATCGAGGTAAATCGAAGTGGATCGATGTGGATCAAGATAGACAGAGGTGGATCGATATGCGAAGGTGGTTTGAAGTGGGTTAAGATGGAATAAAGTGGATTGAGTTAAGCCAATCACGACCATGAAATTGCATTGAACCGGATCATACCGGATTCAGCTAAATAAAAATGGTTTTAGCTGGATCAAACCGGATCAAGCAGGATCAAGGTGAACCGAGCAAAACCGAGCTGGTTTGATCCAGCTCGGTTTTGCTCGTACATCGTGGTGGATTGATCTGGATCGAGATGGACCGAGGTGGATCAATATAAGTCAAGGTGGTTCGAAATGGGTCAAGTTGGACTAAAGTGGATCGATATGATCCAAGCTGGATCATTAAACTGTATCGAACTTAATTGAACCGGATTGAGCTGAATAAAACTGGTTTGAGCTGGATCAAACTGGATTAAGCAGGATTAAGGTGAAACGTGCTAAAGCGAGATGGATCGATATAAGTCAACGTGGTTTGAAATGGGTCTAGTTGGAATTAAGTGGATCCAAATGAGCCAAGCTAGATCATCAAACTACATCAAACTCGATTAAACGTAAAACTGGTTTGAGCCGGATCAAACTGGATCAAGCAGGACAAAGCTGGCTTGAGTTCGATATAGCTAAAGCGAGCTGGACCGAGGTAAATCGAGATGGATCAATGTGGATTGTGGATCGAGATAGACCGACGCGGATCAATATAAGTCAAGGTGGGTCGAAGTGGGTCAATATGAAACAAAATAGACCAAAATTGGTCAAGCCAGATTATCAAGCTGTATCGAACTGATTCGAGCTGGATCGAGGTGGATCGATCTGAATCTAGATGAGTTGAGGGGGTCGAGATAAGTCAAGGTGGTTTGAAGTGGGCCAAGTTGGAATAAAGTGGATTGAGTTGCGTCAAGCCGGATCATCAAACTGCATCAAACTCGATTGGACCGGATAATACCGGATTGAACTGAATAAAACTGGTTTGAGCTGGATCAAACTGGATCAAGTTGGATCGAACTAAAGCGAGGAAAATCGAGGTGGATTGATGTGAATCGAGATGCACCGAGGTGGCTCGATATGGTTAAATCTGGGTGGGTCGATGTGAGTCAAGGTGAAACAAAGTGAATCGAGATGAGCCAAGTCGGACTATGATACTGCATTGAACTGGTTCGAGTTGGATCAAGATTGATTGATATGGATCGAGATAGATCGAGGTGGATCAAGATAAGTTAAGGTGGTTTGAAGTGGGTCAAGTTGGAATAAAGTGGATTGAGTTGAGCCAAGCCGGATCATCAAACTCAATTGAACCGGGTTTTACGGGATTGAGCTGAATAAAACTGGTTTGAGCTGGATCAAACTGGATCAAGCAGGATCAAGTTGGATCGAGCTAAAGCGAGGTAAATCGAGGTGGATCGATGTAGATCGAGATGAACCGAGGTGGATCGAAATAGTTAAGTCTGGGTGGGTCAAAGTGGGTCAAGGTGAAACAAACTGGATCGAGATGAATCAAGCCGGATTATCAAACTGCATAGAACTGGTTCGAGTTGGATCAAGGTTTAGAAAAAAATCCAAAAATTAGTTTCTTCAATTGTTGTGTTGAGTTTATTTACCGAGTTGGTGTTTACTCTACCTGCATTATAGCATTAAATGGAAAACCTTATTTGTGCAAACTCTTCAAATCCATGAAATTAACTTAGGGGTTGTTTCTGCCGGAATAGGTATGTTAGATTCTTGTATGCAATACATAAATTAAGTATTGGCTGTAGTTCAAAAACATTTTTTGGACCCCAATTAGAACCTCTTAGGAGTTGATAATCAAAACAATATTATTGGCACATGGATTTGCATTTGCGGTGATAAATGTATTCGCAAAGTTTCATCAATACAGCATGAATTTTTTATGCGCATTTCATACTCAAACACCATGCAAATGCACCCCTTTAACGGTCGTTTTTTTTAAAGTAATGAAATACGTGTTTCTTTATTTCTTTTGCTCAGTATACTGACAAAGTTTCGTGTCTGTGTGATGATTTTTTTTTTAACCATACACACTTTGGGAGCCCATTTGACCTAATTAAGTGTGAAATGTCGAGTTCGTTCTTATTGTTCACCTTCAAATTTCATGATTCTACTTAAAATGGTTTTGAATGTACGGTGATTTCTAGAAAAAAAAGCCTGTTCTTTTAATAATATAGATTATAAATTTTTCCCTCTTGGGATCTTTTGAAAAATAAAAAATACGTGTTCAATCATTTTATTTTGAGGGTATTTTCACCAACTTTTAAATCAATTGAACCAAGTAATAATTATTTCCCATACAAAGTTTACCAACCCCTAGCGCACCCCCAATGGCTGTTTTTAAAAAATCCCGAAACACGTATTTCTTTATTTTATTCAAAGAATCTTTCCAGTAAATTTCAAGTCAATCGAACCATACAATAAAAAGTTTCATACAAAAGAAAACACCCCATTTAACCCCTTTAGGAGTCGAATTTTCAAAAATCCTTTCTTAGTGGATGCTTACGTCATAAGAAGAACCTACTGTCCAAATTTCAGCTTTCTAGGTCCAGCGGTTTGGCCTGTGCGTTGATGAATCAGCCAGTCAGTCAGTCAGTCAGGACAAGTAATTTTATATGTATTGATTGATATTGATGTTGTCATCCTTTTACCCACCTTAGGGGTGGAATTTCCTAATACCCTGAAATATATTTTTTTTACTGAAACACCAAATACCAATTTATATGCGTTTAACTTCGAAAATCTCTAATTTTCATACAAACTTTCATCCCCTATTTTACCCCCTTAGGGGTAGAATTTTCAAAAATCCTTTAATATGTATTCTTTATTTTTAACTAACAGGCCAATTACTAAATAACATGAATTTAAGTTCATAAATGACTGATTTTCATACAAAATTTTATCCCCCATGTTACCCCGTTAGGGGTGGAATTTCCAAAAATCCTTTAATATGTATTCTTTATTTTTAACTAACAGGCCAATTACTAAATTACATGAATTTAAGTTCAAAAATGACTGATTTTCATACAAACTTTCATGCTCTATTTAACCCCCTTAGGGGGTGGAATTTCCAAAAATCCAGAAATATATTTTTTAATTTTTTAACTAACATGCCAATTACTAAATTACATGAATTTAAGTTAAAAAATTACTTATTTTCATACAAACTTTCATCCCCAATTTTACCCTCTTAGAGGTGGAATTTCCAAAAATCCTGAAATATATATTTTTTATTTTTAACTTAAAGGCCAAATACTAATTTTCATTAATTTAACTTCAAAAATGACGGATTTTCATACAAATTTTCATCCCCTATTTTACCCCCTTAAGGGTGGTATTTCCAAAAATCCTTCCTTAGTGGATGTCTACGTTATAAAAGGTACCTACTGTAAAAATTTCAAGTCTCTAACCCAAGCCGTTTAGGCTGTGCGTTGATATGTCAGTCAGTCAGTCAGTTTCTTCTTTTATATATACAGAAAACGATGCTGAACGACACTGAACGACGCTGAACGACACTGACTGGCTCTAAACGTCAATGAACGACACTGACTGACTCTGAACGACACTGATCGACAATGAACGACACTGAATGATACTGATCGATACTGAACGACACTGACTGACTCTGAACGACACTGATCGACAATGAACGACACTGAACGACACTGAATGACACTAATACGACACTGAACGACACTGATCGACACTAATCGACACTGAAAGACACTGAACGATGCTGACCGACGCTGAACGATACTGACTGACTCTGAACGACACTGATCGACACTGAACGACACTGAACGACACGGAATGATACTGAACGATGCTGACCGACACTGAACGACACTAATACGACACTGAACGACACTGATTGACACTAATCGACACTGAACGACACTGAACGATGCTGACCGACGCTGAACGATACTGACTGACTCTGAACGACACTGATCGACACTGAATGACACGGAATGATACTGAACGATGCTGACCGACACTGAACGACACTGACTGACTCTGAACGACACTGATCGACAATGAACGACACTGAATGACTCTGAACGACACTGATCGACAATGAACGACACTGAATGACACTGATCGACACTGAACGACACTAATACGACACTGAACGACACTGATCGACACTAATCGACACTAATCGACACTGATCGACACTGAGCGACACTGAACAACACTGAATGACACTGAACGACACGGAATGATACTGAACGACGCTGACCGACACTGAACGACACTGATCGTCACTGAACGACACTGAATGACTCTGAACGACACTGATCGACAATGGACGACACTGAATGACACTGATCGACACTGAACGACACTAATACGACACTGAACGATACTGATCAACACTAAACGACACTGAATGACACTGATCGAAACTGAACAACACTGAATGACACTGAACGACACTGAACGACACTGACTGACACTGAACGACACTGAATGAGACTGATCGAAACTGAACAACACTGAATGACACTGAACGACACTGAATGACACTGATCGACACTGAACGACACTAATACGACACTGAACGACACTGATCGACACTAAACGACACTGAATGACACTGATCGAAACTGAACAACACTGAATGACACTGAACGACACTGACTGACTCTGAACGACACTGATCGACACTGAATGTCGAAGCTTAAATTATTTTTATTGGAAAAATGTTATTATAATATAAAAGAATTTATGGAAGATAAATGTAACTTGTAACTTTTCATATAATTATTGTACAATCACAGGCATAAATATATTACCATGGACAGTTCGCCAAAAAATTCTAATTTCATGTTTCATTCATTAATTTCTGATCTCAACATGACGGCAAAAATATGTGATCATTTATAAAAGCACATACATGTAGCAGCAGATATATTTGACATCAAAGGAACACCAAAACTATCTGACAACACATGCAAGAATGCATAAATATCTGGCATGTCTTGCGTTATAAACATCACGCTGACGCTTACAGCATAAACATATGACAAAATGTTTCGAGCCATTTTTCTTGTATATCGCAATAAGTTCCGCTCATTTTGCAAAAACATGTGATGTAGCACTGGCAGCATAAACATCTGACAAAATGTTTCGAGTCATTTTTCTTCTATATCGCAATAAGTTCCGCTCATTTTGCAAAAACATGTGATGTAGCACTGGCAGCATAAACATCTGACAAAATGTTTCGAGTCATTTTTCTTCTATATCGCAATAAGTTCCACTCATTTTGCAAAAGCATGTGATGTAGCACTGGCAGCATAAATATCTGACACCTGACCCTAATCATTTGAGTTATTTTGTTCTGTTCTTTATTAATAATAAGTTCATTTGTATATAATTATTTTGTTTTTATTTACTATGCTCGCGCAATTTTCAGAAACTAACAGAACCGATTTAAAAATATTTGTGATTTAGATAGGGATTAGGTATAGGTTCAGAATTTGAATCTCAATACAGAAATTTGGAAATAATAAGCAATCAAGTAATAATTTTCTTTATTAAAAAAAGCGATCCATGTTAATCAATATAAATGGAAGATTTATTAATTCTCACTAGCAGAAAAATATATATATTTTTTACTTTTTATTATACAACATAAGCTAGTGATCAAAGATGGTAAAGCACACTGGCTTTTTAAAAGCCTATTCACTCTAGCCTTGAAGACACCCACATTATAATCTGGCGGGAAAAACCGACGCAGCCAAACTGTTCCAACCCTTATTATAAACGAAGAGGTAAATCGTATAGTCCGGACTGAAGGTACTTTCACCACATAAGGGTTTGCTTGCGCAGTGCGTCTCGACGTCTGATGATAGAAAGGGAATGGTGGAATCAAGTCATGCAATTCCTGCGCACACTCTCCAAAATGCATCCTGTAGAATACCGAGAGCTAGCTAGCTTGGTGTTAGCTTACCGGCTGTGTATATTTGGCACCAACTTCAATAATATTTAAATTATTTTATACTTTTCAGTGATATTGAAGTCGGTTCAATTTTTTTTTTAAAAGATTTTATTTTAAACTTTTTAGTGATATTTTCATATATAAAGATTGAACCATCGAAGACCGTAAAATTATCTAGGTAGGTTATGATCACATTATCGTCTACATAGTTTTACATAATTCATGTTTCTTCAGAAAATAATATCCGGTCGTAATGAAATTTGCATGGAATCATCATAGTAGTTTACTCTCTCGAATAAAAAAAGAATTATCGAAATCGGTTCATAATTGTCAGAGCAATGTAATGGAGAACATCAGTTTTATGGTTTTTACCAGATAAATTATTCCTCATCGTTCATGGTCTTCCAGGAAGTTCTTATCCGGTTGTGATAAATTTCATACAGATTCATTACAGTGGTTTCTTCTTTCGAATAAAAAAAGAATCATAGAAATTGGTAAATATTTGCCAGAGTTATGACCATTTTTGTCCTTAAAAAGCGACAAAAAAGTCATCTATATAGGCTTTCCTGCAACTCTCAGTGCGCAGTCACCATTCTTGTTTTTTCAGGAACTACTTATTACTAAGCAATAATTTTTTATGGGACCCAATCAATGGATTAAAGAATGGATGGAAGAAAGATTTTTTCAAATCGGTTCATAATTGCCAGAGTTATGCGCGAACATATGTACATAAAAAAATATATATATATATACAGACGAATTGAGAACCTCCTCCTTTTTTGAAGTCGGTTAAAAATAGTAGTAGTAGTAGGTAGTACCAATAGACCCCTAATCGTCTAAAATCGTCGCCTAATCGTCGTTAAAGATCTAAAAATATTCCAAGTTTCAAATCGATAGCATCAGTGGTTCCTGAAATATTTAGGTGTGACAGACAGACAGACCGACGAAGTCAGACCACAAGGGTTCCTTTTTTTACCTTTTAGGTATGGAACCCTAAAAAATTTAACCGACTTCAATATCACTGAAAAGTATAAAATAATTTAAATTAAATATTATTGAAGTTGGTGCCAAAGATACATAGCCGGTAAGCTAACACCAACTTCAATAATATTTAAATTATTTTATACTTTTCAGTGATATTGAAGTCGGTTCAATTTGTTTTAAAGATTTTACAGGTAAAATATAATGATTTCTCTAAGTAGTACAGGTTTTTAGTAAAAAAACTTCTAAACTTCTTCTAAAAAAAACTTCGACAAACAAACTTAGTTTTGCGGTTTTTTTGCTATCTGAGGTGTTACATGAATAATAAAATTACTTTAATACGTCCAAAGATGATATGAAAGCCTCGCCTCGGTGCGCGAGTCCGATTTGCTCTTGACCGGTAAACTTTTTAATTGAAAGCTGATTTATTTGAAATACTATACGTTTCAACTAAGAATGTGGCCGCCATGATGATCAAGACTGCGGAACTTCACTCGTTTTTTACGATTTTTGTACCGCCAGCAGAGTAAACACAACATGAAAAATTCGCCCCGGTTTTGATTATTTATTGTAATGTCTTATTTTGCTATCTATTTGTGTTAAAACATCATTTTTAGTAATTATATATTTGTAATGGCAAGATGGCGGCCACATTCTTAGTTGAAACGCATAGTAGTTCTTTTGCTATATTTCAAGTAAATCTGTTCAGCTGCTTCATGACCATGAGCTACATAATATTTTATTAACCGGCTTCAAAAAGAAGGTTCTCTATTCGACGCGTATGTATGTAATATTGATAAAGATGCGTAATATTAATATATGTTAGTCTATGTGGGCTTCTAAACAAATTTACCAAATTTTATGAGTGTATGTATGTAGGTTTGTCCGGGGATTTCTCAGAACCTACAAGTACTATTTCGAAAATTCTTTTTGCAATAGTTAGAGTATTTTTCAACTTAGTGTAGAGTACAAGTTTCATAAAAATCGGTCCAGTAGTTTGAGATATAAACGTTTTATGTTTTCAGTAAGTTACTGTAACGTAGACGTTCGAGTTGCGTGATAGTTCTGATACCTATCTTGGTAAAATAAGTCACTAAAAAGTGTTAAATAAACTATTTAAAAAAAAAAAACCGACTTCAAAGCAAATTATCTAAAAAGCATAAAATAACGAAAATATATTGAAGTCGGTGTCAGCTGGTGAAAGTGTTAGTTAACTTGATTAGCTAGCACCCCATTTTTTTAAATAGTTTATTTATATACTAGCTGACCCGTGCAGCTCCCGCCTGTGCGTTTATTGCCTACATTAAAAATGCTCCGATGTCCAAATTTTCTCGCCTTCTCATTCTTCTTCTCGGTAAAAGAGGGGGCTCTTTTTCCCATTTGTTTCCCTATTTTTTTTCCTCCTTTAATTTATTTCTCTCTCCTCACTCTCTCTGCCCCCTCCTACCTTCCCGTCACATGCCGCTCTGGTCTTCGCCCGAACTCTGCCCTTTTCTAAACCACTCCACCCTATCGCTCAACCCCTCTGTCGCACTAAATTCTAGATCATTATCCTAGATAAGCGATCAGCGGGACACCGCTTACTTTGCAAAACGGAGGTCACAGGTTCAAATCCCGCATTGAGTAACAACTTTGTGTAACTGTTTCAGACTGGTCATGACAATGATGGCCTATCAGCTTTTTGTCTGGAAAGTAACATGATCCATGCATCGGATGGTCACTGGGGTTGTTTGGAGAACAATATTATGATGACGACGACGATGATGATTATGTGTACAAATTACTAATTAATTTTTCCATTTTAAAACTAATGATAACTACTAACACCAGCTATTTGAATTATCCGTAAACATATTGTTCAAGTAACCGTGACCCCTTATTTGTAAGCTATCTACGAAAAGAGTGTCTAGCTACATATCTTGATCTGCTTGCTTTTTGCTCTCGCGGGGCGAAGCTTCAGTCCCAGGGACTTCTGGGGATCAACCGGGGTATGTGGAATTCTTACATACGGCTGTCGCATCGCATCTTATGCAAACTAATGTACAGAAAAAGTATAGAAAAATATATAATTATAAAAGAATCATGCGTCGGACTCGAACTTGGAACCTACTGCGCTGGCAAGACGCTTCTGTAAACACTTGGCCACGAATAACATACGATACATTGCGAAATACCATATCTTATGCAAACTAAATATCTGCTCAGTCCCTATTGTAAATAGCGTAATAATACATATCTTAATGATTAACTGATCAGTCTATAATTTCCCTATTCACATACAAATGAAATTACGTGGTAATATGTGCAAGTAATGTTTCAATGCTTAGCCCCTATGAAACATAGCGTGATGTTTTATATACCAATTTATACTCTGACTTCTACACAACACATCAGTGAAAGTCCTATCAAAATCCATCCACGGGTTTTCAAATGATACCTGGACGAACAGAACGACAGACAGACAGACAATAATTCCAAAAAAAATTGTTTTGGCCTCTATGTCGATAGTATAGTATATAGAATTTTTGGAAAAATATTCAATGTACAGAAAAAGTGCTCTTTAAGTTTTAGTATAGATAGATTTAGCTATACAATGCGTTTTTATTACTTCCATTCGTTCTAACCATGTCAACATTAAGTAAATCTGGTGGCAAATAGGTGGTGTAAGGAACTAAGCTTTATAAAACATAGATACACTGGGTTTAGAGTATTGGTCTAGACCAATGGTTGGTAGATAGATAGTGGTTAGTCTGATGATTGAGTTGGAAGATGGTCACATGACCTCAGCTTCATAAAACATAGACTCACTCATTAAGATATAGTTGGTCTTCATAATGTTGTCTTTTCTTTACGCGGATACTTCTCATTGTAATTAATTTACTCTTACGGATCACATCGGTTTATTTTAGGTTTTAATTCCCCGACGTTTCGAATGCTTTGCAGCACCCATGGTCACGGGCGGACTGAGATGTTGAACGTCAGGGACGACGCTCTATTTATACTGTCATAATTTTCGGTGTACCCTCAGTTATAATTCGTAAGAGTAAATTAATTACAATGTATAGTTGGTCTTGTTTTGACGAAGAGTTGGTAGGCAAAGGTAATCAGGGTATGATTATAGTAATCAGGATGGTAATCACAATAACATAGCCTTATTAAACTAGACCTACCGAATTTGAAATAGCTAAATGGGTCTCGATAGGTACTTGATAAATAAATGGAGATCACGGTCTGAAGATAGACTCCTAGTCTAAATTTCAAGTTGGTCTCAGGAGCTCAGCTTCCTTAATTCCGTTTCCTAGTGTCGGGGGTTGTACTTAAATAAAAAAGTAATGACCAACCGGTAAATATTTGTCAGAGTAATGAACCTTTTTGACAGTATAATCACGGTTTATTTAGATCTTGTACCATCATGGTCATATAAACTTAGCCTAAAACAATCCGTACGATAGGCAGTGAAGAAATTTCCCATGGAAGAGTCCGTGCTTCTATTGATAACTGGCCTCAACGTTTTAAGGACTGTATTTGCAACCAATGGAGACCACTTAGAATAAGCTTTTTATATTTTAAATTGTTATATATTTATGTATTAAACTAACACACTAATTAAAAGTAATAAATGTTATTTGCAATAGAATTTTTTTTTCTTTGTTTCAGTATTTATGGCATGACTAGGTATAGTGCATAGAAAGCATAGTTTATTTTGGTCTACGTTGCCTATGAAACATTCATATTGAATATTTTATCTAAGACAAATGTTAATCTGATGTGTGACATCGTTACATATACATTCATGAAACACAAAGCGTTTATGAACAAAATGAAGTCTTTGTTCTGAGGAACCTGTAAATTCTTTGGCCTATTTTATTTCGAGTGCGTATTATGGTCGCGCACACGTCCGGTAATAGCACGTCCACACTCGCACATATTATAGTTATATTAATTACGTAATTACATGTCAACTTCGATCGTCTGGCTTGTCGAAATGATTACGAAACATACTAATTGTTAGAATACCAAGTAGAAATTCTCATTGGGGTTCCGTACCTAAAAGGAAACAATTATAAAAGCTCGGAAAAACCGATTTCGAACAAACAGAACGATCTTAAATTACATTATACATACATAAAACGTATTAACATCTTTATATATATAATTCTACTGTCCGTGTGTATGTCACTGAACTCCCCCTAAACGGCTGGACCGATATTGATGATATTGTTTGTGTGTGTTCAAGGGGATTCGAGAATGGTTTAGATTCACAAGTGAAAGAGCGCGAGCGGAGCTGCGCGGGTCAGCTAGTGTATATATCTATACTATATTATAAAGAGGTAGGCCTTTTTTGCGTGACTGACTCAACACCGCAGAGCCGAAACTACTAAAGCTAGGACTACAAAATTTGGACAGGAGGTTCATTTTATGGTTTAACCAATCAGTAAGAAAGGATTTTTGGAAATTCGAACAAGTGTGAAATAAGGGTTGAAAGTTTGTATGGGAAGGGTGTAAAAACATTGTCTTTTAACTTGAATTTTTGCACTTAGACTCTTTAACGAAAATAATAAAACACGTGTATCAGCATTTATCATAATTCGTTAGTTAAGGGTGTAAATTAATTAATATTATAAAGAGGTGGGCCTGTTTCGCGTGGGTGACTCAACAACGCAGAGACTGCCGAAGCTAGGACTACAAAATTTGGACAGGAGGTTCATTTTATGGATGTACCAATCAATAAGAAAAGATTTTTTGAAATTCGAACTCACTTAGGCTGCCTGTCCACCGGAGCGGAGCGAGGCAGTGAGATTCAATAAGATTTTGGAGCGGAGATTTTGTGCAATCTTATTGGTTAATATTTCTCCGTTTCTCCGCTCCACTGCCTCGCTCCACTCCGGTGGACAGGCAGCCTAAGTTGCACAAAATCTTCGCTCCTCTTTAGTCGACAGGGAGTTGCGAACTAATTTAAAAATTCATACAAAACCGATAAGCGGAGCGGGATAGCGGAGCGAGGCAGCGGAGCGGGGAAGCGAGTGCGGTGCAGTGTGCCGTCCGTAGTCCGACCAGTGCGTACGTGACCGTAAACTCCGCTCCGCATTACTTTCTCGCTCCGCTCCGCAGCCTCACTCCGCTCCGGTGGACAGACACAGTACGCAACTCCGCTCCGCCTTACTCCGTCGCTCCGCTCCGCTGCCTCGTTCGGCTCCGGTGGACAGGCAGCCTAAGGGTGTGAAATAGGGGTTGAGAGTTTGTATGGGATGGGTGTAAAAACAATGTCTTTTGACTTGAAATTTTGTACTTACTCTTTATCAAAAATAAAAAGACACGTGTATCAGCGTTCTTCAGAATTCGTCAGTTAAGGGTGTAAAATAGGGAATGAAAGTTTGTGTGTTAAAAAGCATTTTGTACCTATCTGTCTATTGACCTGCAATTTAGCACGCATACTATTTCTGTTTTTATGAAAATTCATCACTTAAGGCTTTAAAATAAGAATTGAACCTTTGTTTGGTGATTTTTTTTTTGTTCATTTATTTAATGTATGTATTAAATACATATGAACCACACATACTCTTAATTTAAAAGCACCTTCATCTGAATTAAATTAAGGGATAAGATTTGTATTATATGATAGGATACCAGCTAACAGTAAGGGATATAAAATAATTGATACAGTTGTGGTGGATACGCGTGGTGTAGACACAGAAGACATAATACATTACAGTGTTTTAAACCCATTACAGTTTTTTAATTTATCAATACGTCAAGACTTCCACCTCAAAATATAGGTAAGGTATCCAAATATTATAATTAGATGAATAATTTTAATCGCCTTAACATGTGCATGTGTGCAATGGGATAAGATTACAGTTTAGATTATAAAAAATAATATTATCGAGACCTTTATCCTCATTGGACCATATGCTGGGTCAAAATGTGCACATTTCTCGCATCTCTTTAATCCCTACAGACAGAGCTTTCAATTTAGCGTCAGCAATTTTAGCAATTTCAGACGGGCCCGTTGGTCTAGTGGTCAGACACCCTGCCTGCTAACCGATGGGTCGTGGGTTCGATTCCCGCCAAGTGTCTGGGTGTTATTTATCTATTTAAGTATGTATTTACAAAAAAAAAAGTATATAAGTATTAGTATCAGTTGTCTGGTTTCCATAGTACAGACTTTGCCTAGTTTGGGATCGGATGACCGTGTGTGGATTGTCTCAAGATATTATTATTATTAATTTCCGGTGAAAAATCTTATGTTATTACTATAAACGAATTTCAAAGTCAAACCTTAAAATATTTTGTTGGAGTCGATCTACGAGAAGAATGTTTTTCCCATGGATAGTTATATGGTTGGTCTCTATAGAGCAGGACATGCTAAAAACCAATAAGTACTTACATCTTGATGAACACTAATTGGAATAAAAAAAGTCGTGTACCTATTCAGTAATTTTACTTTAGTGATTTTATTCCTTCTTCATGTACAAAAACTATAGTCTAAGTTGATTTAATTCAAATTTTGGACTAGGATTATAGAATAATTTTATGACAGTAGTTGGTTTCTGAAATAGCAACAGCTCAGTGGGCGAGCGCTTGCCTTGGAAACAAGGTTTGCTGGTTCGAACCCCGGCTCAAACCTCTGATTTCTTTATTTAATCATGTGCGAATCGTCATTGTGTGATTTTTACCAGCTTTCGGTGAAGAAAAACATCGTGAGGAAACCTGCATGTCTGAGAAAGTAGCTTTCGAATGACGTGTGAAGTCATCCAACCCGCACTTGGCCATTAGACAACAATTCAATTACTTTTCCCTTAAATGAAGCTGGTGAAAGTGCAAATATGTCAATCTGAACAAAATTATCATTATAAGATTTCATAATTCGCCTTAAGGGGGCACGTAATCCTGCATTTGTTCTACACTCCACAGGCGCAAAAAGGCGGAAGGTTACACTATTACATGCACGACCTGTTCTAAGCGGTACTCGATAATGTATTTGACTGGTTATTTCAGTACAGTCAAATTTGTTATGACAAACTTTATATAATAACATTTGATCTATTAATATTCTTCTCTTATGAAGCGACTGAAGACAAGATTTTTTTAAATGTTCTCATATGTCGCTTTACGGTGAAAACATCTATAATGCATAACACGTAGAAACTTACGCTGCACCATTTCTAAATTATCAATATATTTAACATAATACGGATTCCAGATAGTTGCTGCATATTCAAGTTGGGATCTGATAAGGCATTTGAAAAGTGCTAAGTAAGTGGAAGGATTCTTAAAGACGATACATGTCCTTAGAACAAAACCATATAGCTGATAAGCTTTATTTATAACATAATCAACATGTACATCGAAATGTAACTTAGAGTCCAGAAATATACCCAAATCTTTTATTAAAGAGACTTGTTTAAGTGTAACATCACGCAAACTGTACTGGTAGTTAATAATGTTTATTTTTTTTAGTGAAAACTATACTTTTACATTTAGTAAGATTGAGATGTAATTTGTTCTGCTCACAGTAATCCGATAGTCGGTCAAGGTCATCCTGCAACCTTAGACAATCATCATAGTTATTGATATTCTGGTAGATCTTTAAATCATCAGCGTACAGTAGAAACCTAGAATGCCAGAAGCAGCTGCCAATATCATTTATGAAGAAAATAAAAAGAAGTGGGCCTAATATAGATCCCTGAGGGATTCCGGAAGTGACAAGAACGGAATCAGATGTGAATCCGTTAATAACTACTCTCCGCGTTCTGTTTTTAACATACGATGCAAACCAGCGCAAAAGATTTCCTCGGATTCCGTTAAAAGCCAGCTTTTTTAGCAATAACAAGTGGTCCACCTTATCAAAAGCCTTGCAGAAGTCGTATAGATGGCATCTACTTGCCTACACTTGACTAGTCCGACTACTATCGCTTTGGCCTTTTACTTTGTTTTATCTTTCGAACGGTAGGACACATTATCGCTGATGCTGATCTAATTGTAACAAAAGTACCACGCAATGGCTATCAAATTTCACGGACTATGATAATAACTGCCTTAATGATAAAAAGCAAGTTCTAATAGTATTTATTGATTATAGCAAAGCCTTCGATACCTTAAAACATGACATATTACTCAAAAAGCTAGACAATTGTGGTATTAGAGGTCCGCTTTTGATGTGGTGTGAAGATTATTTAAAAGATAGATCTTATCAGGTTAAGGTTGGCAATGAATTTAGCGATAATATTTCAGGTACGCACGGAACGGCTCAAGGTTCTGTTCTTGGCCCTCTACACTACCTAACTTACTTTAATGATATGAATATTATATTTAAATACTGCAAAGTATATCAATATGCAGATGATACATGTTTATTTGTAAGATATAAAAGTAGCTCTCAATAAATTACAACAGGATTTCACAACATTAATTCAATAGTCTCACGATGCAGGGCTTGTATTAAACGCACAAAAAACAAAAGTAATACGAATAAGATCTGCCAATCACTCTAGTATAAGTAAGTACCATTGATAATATAGAACTAATTGCACACACACATCAGTGCCTACACAATAAAAATCCGCAATGTAATTGTGAATGTATAGAATTAGTTACTGGGCAAACTTATTTAGGACTTACCATATATCACCGTTTTAATTGGGGCTGTCATCTATATGACAGCCCCAATTAAAACGCAATTTATTACATATTTTATCTATATAAAATATGTAATAAATTGCGTGCCATACTTGCCAAATTTAAAATTTTAAAATATAAAGTTCCATTTCATACATTAAAGATATTGTATACATCACTTGCAGAAAGTATAATGGCGTACGGTATTAGTAGTTATGGACGAACGTTTAAAACATACATAGATAGAATAAATAATTTGCAATTAAGACTCCTAAAAACTATTGTATCTAGCAAAGTAAAGAAAAAATATCAAAATAACTAAGATGAACTATTTAAAGAATGTAACATTTTATCAATACAAAGACGAATTGATTACTCACTTATTACAGACATTTATTTTAAACATACTAACTATATAAATCGTCCTATAACTACACGTCAAATTAGTATTAAACAGCTAGTAACCATATTAATCTGTGCCATTAGTGCCAAGAATAAATATGGAGAACGAACCACAGATTTTATAGTACCTAGATTAATCAATAAAATTCCCATAACTTTAAAAAACAAACTTAATAATAAAAATATAATAATTTAATTAAAAAAGTATTTCATTCATTGTCTATTTACAAATAATAATTAATGTCACATTATGAAACCACCTGTATATCGTTAAGCTGGTTACTGTCACTGGTACACACACTTATACCCGCTCGTATAATACTCATCGAGCCAACTTGTGTCGCCCGGTAACAGATTTTTGTACTATCTACCGACCTAGCATAATAGTGATTGTAACAATGCATATTTATTTATTTATTTTATTTATCTTGGGACAATCCACACACGGTCATCCGATCCCAAACTAGGCAGAGCCTGTACTATGGAAACCAGACAACTGATACTAATACTTATATACTTTTTTTTGTTGTAAATACATACTTAAATAGATAAACAACACCCAGACACATGGCGGGAATCGAACCCACGACCCATCGGTTAGCAGGCAGGGTGTCTGACCACTAGACCAACGGGCCCGTCGTATTTAAAATAATGTACTTATTTTGGGGGTCATAGTTGACGGGCCAGTTGGTCTAGTGCCCTGGTCGCTAGCCAATAGGTCGTGGGTTCGATTTCCACATTGCATCTGAGTGTTTCAAGTGCGTAACCTATTTTGGATAAACTTGTTTAGACGTTTTAAAGAAGAAGTCAAGTTTGTCAATTTGATGTGAATGAGTTTGAGATTTGGGGGGGGGGGGGGGTTCATGACCCCTACGACCCCAATCAATTATTTTATATCCCTCTCAGACCGGCACTGCTATAGAGACCAACCATATAACAGTCCATGGGAAAAACATTCTCGTAGATCGACTCCAACAAAATATTTTAAGGTTTGACCTTGAAATTCGTTTATAGTAATAACATAAGAATTTTCACCGGACGCTAAATTGAAAGCTCTGTCTGTAGGGATTAAAGGGATGCGAGAAATGTGCACAGTTTGATCATAATGCTGGTCCAATGAGGATAATGGTTTCGATAATATTTTTTTTTTTAATCTAAACTGTAATCTTATCCCATTACACACTTGCACATGTTACCTTAATACCTTACCTATTTTGAAGCTATGAGGTGGAAGTCTTGACGTATTGGTAAAATTCAAAAACTGTTATTGGTTTAAAAAAACTCTAATGTAGTAGGTACATATTGTGTCTTCCGTGTCTACGCCACGCGTATCCACCACAACCGTATCAATTATTTTATATCCCTTACTGTTAGCTGGTATCATACAATACAAATCTTTAATTCAGATGAAGGTGCTTTTTAATAATATATATCGTGGTACAATCCACACACGGTCATCTGATCCCAAACTAGGCAGAGCCTGTACTATGGAAACCAGACAACTGATACTAATACTTATATACATTTTTTTTTGTAAATACAAATTCCCTATTTTACACCCTTAATTGACGAATTCTGAAAAACGCTGATACACGTATCTTATTATTTTTATTAGTCTAATTACAAAATTTGAAGTCAAAAGATAATGTTTTACACTCATCCCATACTAACTATCAACCCCTATTTTACACCCTTAGAGTTTGAATTTTCAAAAATCCTTTCTTATTGGTTCCCAACGCCGTAAAATGAACCAATTCTCCAAATTTTGTAGTCCTAGCTTCGGTAGTTGCGGCTCTGCGTTGTTGAGTCATTCACGCGAAAAAGGCCTACCTCTTTATAATATTAGTTTAGATTACAACCTTCGAAATTTTAAAAATGCTGACACACGTGTTTTATTACTTTCGTTAAAGAGTCTTAAGTATACAATTTCAAGTAAAAAGACAATGTTTTTACACCCATCCTATACAAACTTTCAACCCCTATTTTACCGTGCTTTCCTCTTGAACCCCCTATCTGAACCTCCTAGGGGTACCAACGCCACTCGCAATTCCTCTTGAACCCCCTGAGTCAAAACTGAAATATGATGTATAATAAAAAGAGAATTTGACTGTTTAACCAACAAGGAAAATGAATGCGGATTTTAATAGTACCAGATTGTGCCTCTTTCTTGTGATAGTACACAAGAAAGAGGCAATTTTACAATCTAAGGCCCGCCCATACTACGGAAAATAAACTGTGCGTCTTTATAACACGCTTTTATTAGCTTGACCAGTACGTATTTGTATATATGATGGTAATGGAATCTTGCGATTCAATTTGGTTGACAGCGACTGGATGTGGTGTGACATTTATGATAGACTAGCTGACCCGCGTAGCTCCGCCCGCGCTTTTATTACATTTTGCTCCCCTTTTCTCCCTCCTCCCTAGATTTATCTCTCTCCATATCTCTCTCTTATATGCTCTTTCTCTCCTCTCTCTTTCCCCTCCCGCTTCGGTTTCCGTCACACTCCCCCTCTTCCTCTCCCTGTTGTCCCCTCTCTGAACCCTCTCCCCCTCTCTCTTCTACGAACTTGCTCCTTCTCACTCCCCCCTTACTCCACCTAACTCCCCCGATCCCTCACCCCGTCACCCGCTCCTCGAATCCCCGCTCCCTCTTTCTCCTCTCTTGCACCCTCCTCTCGTTCTATATATCCTAGTCAATCATGGTATCAGCGGCATTAAATATACTTTATGACCTATTCTCAGACCTCCCCGATATGCACACAAAATTTCATACAAATCGGTTCACCCATCTATTATGACCTTACCTAACGTTGCTTAACCTTAACCTACCGGGATAAAAAAAATCCTATGTCCGTTTCTTGGTTCTAAGCTACCTCCCCACCAATTTTCAGCCGAATCGGTTAGGCCGTTCTTGAGTTATAAATAGTGTAACTAACACGACTTTCTTATATTTAGCTTGATTAAAGTTCTATAGTGATTGTATGTTCAATTTCACCGATAGATGGCGCTGTTCATAATGTAAATCACGCTAACATCGTAAATTACTGTTTAATGATATTCGATAATGAAAATTCTTAGTATTTCGCATGTCGTACGTATGCGACCTCAACGACGTGCATCACCCCACTGAGTTTCTTGCCGGTTCTTCTCAGTGGGGGCGCGTTGTGAACCGGTGGTAAACTCAGCCCTCTCTTAAGCGACAGCCCAAGCCGAGACCGTGCCTCCCTGAGGTGCCCTTGAGCTCGTCGCTACTTCTGCCGTAAAGGCTAGAGCGCTTCAAGCGCTCGCCTCCTATTGTCCGATGAAGCTGTAATGGCCATCTGCGGCCAACAGCGTCTATCATTCCCAAAAAAAAAAAAAAATTATTTCGCATCTTTTATTGTTGCGACGTCATACAATACCTATACACTACCTGGACTTGGGGAGTTTCATTAAAATTTCATGAACGACAGATTTTACAGATTTTAACTTTTCAAAGATATAATGTCATATTGCTATCAGCAAAGTACTTAGAACAATACAGAAATCTAATGAAAATTTCCTGGGTGTACCGGACCGGCTTACCCCTTACAAAAATTGACCCTTCGCCACTGCCATATCTTATGCAAACTAAATGTCTGCTCAGTCCCTATTGTATATAGCGTAATAATACATATCTTAATGATTAACTGATCAGTCTATAATTACCCTATTCACATATAAAGGAAATTACGTGGTAATATGTGCAAGTAATGTTTCACTGCTTAGCCCCTATGAAACATAGCGTGATGTTTTATATACCAATTTATACCTAGACTTCTACACAACACATCAGTGAAAGTCCTATCAAAATCCATCCACGGGCTTTCAAATGATACCTGGACAAACAGAACGACAGACAGACAGACATACAGACAATAATTCCAAAAACAATTGTTTTGGCCTCTATGTCGATAGTATAGTATCCCCACATAGAAATTTTGGAAAAATATTCAATGTACAGAAAAAGTGCTCTTTGAGTTTTATTATAGTATAGATTTTGTCGTGCCATGCACTGCGAATGTCGTTTACCGTAAATATTTAAACCAGAAGTACTTACCTACTAGGGCACCAGAGTGCACAAGAAGGCTTCCCCTCTTTTGTGATATCCAGCAGTGTGTCAGCCATTAGGCCTCCGCCTCGAATTTTTTTCGCGGGCAGCGGGGCGGCGCCGCTGCTACGCCGCTGTTTTCGAGAAACGGTCCATTTGATTTTAGGCATAAGATCCTGCCGCTCCCACGCCGCCGCCGCCGCCGCCACCGCCGCTCCACTACCCGCAAAATTCGAGGCAGAGGTCTAAGATCCTGCCGCTCGCGCTCCCGCGCCACTGCCGCCGCCATCCCGCTGCGCGCAAAATTCGTGGCAGAGGCCTTAGGATTTCATTAGGCTTTACTTACCTCTCGTATGACATCTAGTGTCTGTGTGTGATAACTGCTTCATCACCAGCCGGAAGACGTCCACTGCTGAACATAGGCCTCCCCCTTGGAAGGCCACAATGAACGACAATTGGCGACTTGCATCCACCGGTTAACTGCGACGCGCACAATGTCGTCTGTCCACCTAGTGGGAGGCCTACCTACGCTGCGTCTTCCGGTTCGTGGTCGCCAATCGAGAACCTTTCTTCCCCAACGGTTATCGGTTCTTCGAGCGATGTGGCCTGCCCATTGCCACTTCAACTTGCAGATTGTGAGAGCTATGTCGGTGACGTTGGTTCTTCGGCGAATCTCCTCATTGCGGATTTTGATAACTGCTTAGCTTCAATATTTACCGAAAGTACCAGGGTAGCATAAGTAATAAGATGGTGTCATTATAGTCATAAATAATTTACACTAATCTGGACTTTGTGATGAGTCGTCGACGCATTTACCATCGAACGAAACGAGACCGTTTATCCTCCTCGATAAACTAGTTTATAATAAACACTCTAAAGTTAGACTTATATAATATACCGTTGATGAAAAATACGCCCAACATACAGTGTCCGTGGAACCTCTAGGGGGTTAAAGAGGAATTGTGAGTGGCGATGGTACCCCTAGGGGGTTCAGCTAGGGGGTTCAAGAGGAAAGCACGTATTTTACAGTCTTAGAGTTCGAATTTTCAGAAATCCTTTCTTATTGGTTTCCTACGCCATAAAATGAACATTCTCTCCAAATTTGGTAGTCCTAGCTTCGGTAGTTTCGGCTCTGCGGTGTTGAATCAGTCTCGCGAAAAAGGCCTACCTCTTTATAATATAGTATAGATTTGGAATTCTTAACCAAAGACGACATATTTCAGTGGTCAGTACGACAAAACGCTAATTTCATATGTAAGGACCTAATGTTTTACCTACTTAAACTCTAGAGATTCCATTTTTATTTTCGCTGGAGTGTCCATGAAGTGGTACTAATTTACTACGTTAAAACTTTGCCAGAGTGTTTGGATGATTCAGTGGAGTTGCTCCTACCAACTACAGGCCTATATGAATTTGCATGAGAGTTCCTTGTGAATAGTTGTTAGCTATTTATACTTTTTCTCTGTGCCTTTTCCTTATGTTAGCATTACTGATTCCTTATGTTACTGATCCGCGCAGAGGTTAGCGCTCTCTTTTTCCGACACTACCAACAACACAAAACCTTGACTAACTTTAAATCTAAACCTTCCTCATGAATCACTCTATCTAATGGTGAAAACAGTTCAACAATTCTGATTTTTATATACAGATACAGTACAAAACTTGGCGAACTGGAATTATTTTGAGCTGATCAAACGTTTTTAGAGTAGTGATTAGTGCTTATGATGCAGCGACTGCTCTTTCTGGCGCAAGTTTTAGGATAGGGTTTCTGGAGACAGTATCTCGCATTATAGTACTAAGAGTGGCATATCGTGCTTTTTAGGGTTCTAACCCTAAATGGTAAAAAAGGAACCCTTATAGTCTGAATTCGTCTGTCTGTCTGTCACACCTATATATTTCAGGAACCACTGTTGCTATCGATTTGAAACTTGTAATAGTTTTAGATCTTATTTACCCGACATAATCGCAAATGAACAAATGAAAAATAATAACTTTTACTTTTTTTTTTAAATTGGGGGTTCGTTCGAAGTGAGTTGTTCGGTCGGTGAAAATTTCAAAGTGATACTGCTATATCAAGTGGGGGTATCATATGAAAGGGCTTCATTTGCACTTCTCAAATCAGATTTTTATTTTGGTTTATGTCACGTAGTTTTTGGCTGATAATCAAAAATGTCAAAAAAATACCGTCCCTTATCTCAGAAGTTTGTGGAAGGAAAATCTGAAATAATTATGCATAATACATGTCTATCTATACTTTACAGGAAAAATAAAATGATCTTAAGTAGTACAGTTTTTTAGTAATCCTCGTTAAAAAACCTCGACAAACAGACTTTGTTTTGCGATTTGTTTTTTTTTTCTTGTTATCTGAGGTGTTACATGAATAGTAAAGTTACTTTTCACACCACCTGCTCGATAATGTTGCATTATGTGTCATATGAAGATGACATAAAGTACCTCATTATATCCCTATAGTCGAGCCGGGTAATAATGTTGTACTAAACTCCCTTGGGTAATAATGTGTTTAAATTTCGAACGTTAAACGAAACACTTACCACAGGTATAATACTACTCTAAGCAGAGACCTGCACGAAAAAAACATTTGAAAATCGAACCGAGCGCGACGAGCAAAACCCAGTGTTCTAGTAAAGCAAAAAAAAAAAGATCTTAACGCGTTAACTCTACAAATCCCTATACTGATATTATTGACAGTCTCGTTGGTCTAGTGGTTAGACACCCTGGCCGCTACCCGATGGGTTGTGGGTTCAATTCCCACCAAGAGTCTGGGTGTTATTTAACTATTTAATTAATAGAATAGAATGCCACTCTATACTCTTTATTTGCACACCAAATTAAAACATACAGAAAAACTTACAAAAATAACTTAAATTAGGTACAAATGGCGGTCTTATCGCTAATAGCGATTTCTTCCAGACAACCAAAACTTTAAAAAGAAGATACAACTATTTGGGTAGTTAGTGGTGTACATACCTAATCCCACTTAGTGTCTGGGTGTAATTTAAATATCAGTTGTCTGGTTTCCATAGTACAGGCTCTGCCTAGTTTGGGATCAGATGACTGTGTGTGGATTGTTCCAAGATATTATTATTATTTTAATTCTAGCAATATTTGTATTACCTCGCAGTAGGTGTGAAAAGTAGTGTATTCACCTCGGGGATAAAGGTGTCTTTGTCTTGGGCGAGCTTAAATCCCTCGCTGTACTCAGAATTCTAGTATTAACTCCCTCGTTTCGCTCGGGAGTTAACTCTACACTAGAATTCTTCGTTTTGCTCGCGATTCAATTTAACGCCCGTGACATAAGATACTACTTTATCCCCTTGGTGCATAAACTACTATTAATTCTAGCATTATTTGTATTTTATTACCTCGCAGTAAGTGTGAAAAGTAGTGTATTCGCCGCGGGGATAAAGGTGTCTTTGTCTTGGGCGAGCTTAAATCCCTCGCTTTACTCAGGATTCTAGTATTAACTCCCTTGCTAAACTCTTTACTCCCTCGCTGCGCTCGCGAGTTGCTAGAACCCTTCGTTATGCTCGCGATTCAATTTAACGCCCGCGACATAAGACACTACTGTATCCCCTTGGTGCATAAACTACTATAAATATGTCTAAGGATGGTATGGAACCCGCGGTGCGCGAGTCCGACCCGCACTTGACCAGTATTTTTAATGAGGTTTAATTTTCTTTAATGCAGGTCGAGATAAGAGATCTAGTTCGAGGTCAGGTAGAAGAGAATCAGATAAATCTAGTAAAAGAACTAATAGTGCCTCCGAGAGGTATTGGAATAGCAGTGGTAGAGATGAAGAAGCACACGAACGAACAAGACCAAAACATTCGGCGACTCCACACGACGGAAAGGGTAAGCTCGTTGCTTCTTTTATGCTTATATTAACTTGGATGTTTGGAAACTAGTTGATAGTTTGATTAATCCTCAGATGGCCAAACATTACAAGATATGGACATCTCACCCGACAGGAGTACACCGCTCTCTGAGAATTCCTATGGAGCCAGAGAGACGAACTCAACGGCGCGGAGTAATTCCGAAAATAATGCTGTACCACCTGTTGTTGTTCTCGATAACTCAAATCAACCGGTGAGTACTTTTACGAGACCTCATAAGTATACAACGTGTTACAAAATACCCCGTAAAAAATATAATTAATTATCAAAGCCAAAATTTTTGTCAACCCTAGTAAGCTGTCATGTCAGGGAACCAGATTATTTAACAGAAAGGCCTACGTACCTATTGTACCTAATAATTGTATACTTTAATCGTTTTTCTATTATTCATTCATATAATATTATATAGATGTGCTATCTCAATACAAGGATGTCGTTATACTCAAGTACTGGCTTCAGAAAATGTCAGGTTGAAAAAAAAATTATGTTGTCAATTTCAAATCTTCTAATCGATATCCTACAACTGTTTCGAGTTTTTTTTTCCAACATTTGGACATTTCCACCAGTTTTTAGGTTGTTTCGTTAGGTTAGGTCTTTTAAAAATTTTGTCGTTCCGCGAATGAGGTAGAAATGTTCTGCGTAGTTTCACTCTTTATTTTTACTGAAATAGGGTTTGCACATCAGTGAAAATAATAACATTTTTTTACTTTTTTGGGGTATATTTTTTACGGGGTATTTTGTAACACCCTGTATAGTTGTTGAAAGTATACGAATCATTAAAACCATGTGACAGGCCTATTAGTGTGTCGTCCTGGCTGAAACCCAAAAGGACTTGGGTTCTCACTCTGGACAAACATTTTGTGTCTAATTGTCATTTACCTATATGAGAATCAAAAAGGGCAAAAATAGAGCATTGATGAGCCACGAAAGAAAAGAAAGCAAGCACTTTCTTTTCGTGAGGTCCCACGGCCGCAATAGGTATAGGTTGTCAACTCCATAATTTTGTAGGTTACTACTATTTTAAACCAGCAGTACTTGCAGCTTCGCCCGCACGTTTGTGTAACAATCAAAAATTTCAATTGAAGCAATAGTCAGGGAAGCAATGGAATCAGTGGCTATGGGACCCGCTTGGCCTACCTGTTCAAACCCCACCCCAGCCGTGGCTAGATTTACTTCGATGCAACTTGTTCTAACTCGTTTCCCGCCACTTGATCCAATTTGATCCATCTCGACGTATTTCGACCCATCTTGACCAGTGGCGTGCACAGAAAGCAGGCAGAAATATCTTCGAGTTGTTTATGCTTTATGTTAATTGTTCGTGTTCCAGCACAAATATCCTTAAATTAATCAACATTATCAACATCTCCATTTACATTAAAAAAAATACGTTAATTAATGTCCGAACTAAGATTTTTTAAAATTAAGATTGTTTAGAGAAATCCTAGGGTAGCCAAAGTGTTTTTGTCAGTATGGAGCCGCTGAATTAACTTATTAATGTTTTGAAATGCAAATTAATATGTCTATAGTATTTGCTTGCTTATGGATATTTGAAATGGTATAATAATATACTTAAAATAGGTTAAACAAGCCGAATACATTTTTTTGCCTACCCTCTGTGCACGCCACTGATCTTGACCCAACTCAATCCCGCTCCTCGCTAATTGCTACCTCGGTACACCCCAGTCTACCTCGACTCACCTCGACTTCATTTAACTTATCTCGACCGATCTCGATCCACCTTGATACAAATCGTTCCACCTCGACCCACTAAGTCCCATCTCGATTTACCTCGATCTGCTTCAGTCCACCTCGGTCGACCTCGATCCCGACGCCGGACGTCACTCGAGACATTAGTAAGTCTCATAGGCACTTCATACCGGATCACAGCAATATTTACCCACTGCTGCTTGGCGGCAGAATATCTCACACGTCTTCTTTTTGCTGAGAAGGAAACCTTCAAAAGGTACCCGATCTCCATAAGGGTTGTGTGGGATTTATAGTCACTAAATCCTCCCCCGTGGTCTTCATAGACGCTATGAAGGGACTCTGGACACTCCGTTCGGACCTCGCCAGAGTCTCCAGCGCCGGGCGTCCGTTAGAGCACGTCCCGGGGACCTACCTGCTAGTATTATATTGGACACTCCAGAGCGGGTCGTTGTTGGCGGCGGCGTTGCCGCGCATCGTGGCCGCGCCGACGTCGGTCCCAGTGTCGAACAGCAACAACAACAACAATGCCGTCTCGTCGCCGGGTGGCAGCGGCTGCGAGCCGGCGGGCAGCGGCGCCGGCACGCCGCACCGCGACGCCGGCCCGCCCACACCCACGCACTCCGAGAACATCGACCCTCACGCGCCGCCGCTACACCTCGACCAAGCTTTGCCCAGGAAAAGTGAGCACCTTTTTTTTTCTTTTTGCTGAATGTCCCTGGCGAAGGGCTATGTTTTGGGAAATGTATGAATGTAATTTTTTTTTGGCACGACCTACAGAATAAACGGCATGAGCCACAATTAGAGAATACAGTACACAAGGGATCCGGCCGTTTTCTGGCCCCGAAAATCCCGGGACTGCATTTGGCTAATCTCGGCATTTTCGGGATTGCCAAATACAGGTCTAGTTTGCATTCCGTAGTCCCTTTCGCCTTGACAATAACCTTGCCTAGATTATATTATTATAATTTATTTCATAACGACAAAAACAACCCTTAGATACGCCCTACGATACGTATTACACATTTACAGCTCTAATAATATGTTTGTCGTCTTAGAGAATTGTTTGTCGTAGAACTTAGAAGGGACTTTCCCACTCGCAATACCCCTCCGCCACCCCGCGTCAGCCGGCCCGCCGCACCGGACATCCCGTGTGGAAGGAACAGATGCATTCTTTCGATATTTTCTCAAAATTTTTACATATACATTTTTTGAAAATAGACGGTAAATAAGAGGGAAAGAAATATGGAAAAAATATTATTTTATAGTACATAGTCTAATCCCCCGCACGCAAAATACGCGCTTCGACGTGGAGTTGCGGAAACCAGCCCGTTATACCAATACCAATTATACCAATAGTCTAATCCCGGGATAGTCCCGGGATCCCGGGATTGAAAAAGATGCTCGGGATTGTATTCTCTAGCCACAATACATCCATATTGTGGCTCATAACATGTTGACCATTTTGTATTTTTTTTTCACTTCTTACAACATCAATATGCGTATGAAAGTCTTAACGAGACTAGTTGCATTGAATTATATATTGAGGCTAGAAATTTGTAACCATTTAACTTATTGACTTGTGTCAGCCAACTTGCAGAATTGTGAGTTGTGCAATTAAAGGTTCGTCCAAGTTCTGCTTAATCATTAAAAAGGTAGTGCGCAGCTATCTACCGTTGTATCAGCATGTGGTCTACCAACTAATATTTAATTAAAACATAATTTTCACATCTTTTTATTACAGTGGAATGCCTGGGGAGCTATTCGTCAGTGGTAGGCGGCACGTTACATCACGCGCCGCCGATGCTAACGCCATCGCTTGTCAACTACGTGCGGTCAGACCTAACGTCTCACGTAACTGGTTGGCCAGCTGATATCCTCGAGAAACAGGTTAGCAGAACATTATTTACGGCTAATTAATTATTATCCTCATCTATCAATCAAGATGACCATCATCTCCTGACACGAGACATATCGAGAAACATCAGATGACACGTATAACGTTGATCTTATTTCTAGTGATAATTTTGATTAAGTTTAAGGCGGGGGCTTATAATAAAATATTTGGCACTCTAACTGGCCTTATCAGTGTCTGGTAATAAATCATTATTTTGCCACTTAGTGTACATTTTGATACAAAATTGAAAGGAGTTAGTGAGTCAGTGAGGCCGGATAGTCGTGAGCAGGCGACCTAACCTCCGCGCATTTTACGGTACTGTTGATCTAGTGGTTAGACACTTTGGCGGCTACCCAATCCCAAACTAGGCAAAGCCTCTACTATGGGAACCAGACAACTGATACTAATACTTAACTTACTTACAATTTCTTTTTTTTTTAAATTTAAATAAAATTAAAAATATCTAACACTCAGACATTGGGTAGCGGTCAGGGTGTCTCTAGACATGCCCGTCGTACCCCCGTATATAAAGATGTATTTACAAAAAGATATGTAAGTATTAGTATCATTTGTCTGGTTACGACAGTACATACTCTGCCTAATTTGGGATCAGATGACTGTGTGTGGATTTTCCCAGGATATTATTATTATTACGACACTGACTTCCCTGCCGGATCTTCTCAGTAGGGCCGCGTTGTAATCCGGTGGTAAAACAAGTCTTCTCTAAGCGACAGCCCAAGCCGAGGCTGTGCCTCCCTCATATTACCTTTATAATAAACTGCCCCAGGATATACGAGATCTACCAATAAACAATTTAAAACTACCATTAAGAGCCATTTGTCTAAAAAAGGCTATTATAAAATCTCGGATCACCTGGAGGATAAAGCTGCGTGAGCTTGAACTGCAGTACTCTTACAAGCTTAAGATATATATATTGTAATATTGTTTTTATTATATAATTGAAAAAAGACAAGCCCGCTGAGTTTCTTGCCGGATCTTCTCAGTGGAGGCCGCATTACGATCCGGTGGTAGTTGTAAAAAATGACAATATGTAAGAGCCCCTGTGAGGCCTATGCATAATAAAGAATTTTGAATTTGAATTTATGGCACTTACTCTTCCGCCCGCTTACGGCCAATAGTATACCTCGTTCTTAAAAAATATTTATTATTTATTTATATATTTACACTTAAGTACAAACACAAAATACAGAACACATAAAAAGGAAACAGAAACATTGTACATATAGGCGGCCTTATCGCTAATAAGCGATTTCTTAATATAAAGGTTTCTATGAGTTAATGTTGTAAATGTTGAGTGATGACTTATGGTACTGAGACGTGGTCTTTAACAGCTGGCCTTTTGGAGAAGCTCAGAGTCACACAACGAGCTATGGAGAGAGCTATGCTCGGAGTTTCTTTGCGCGACAGAATCCGGAATGAGGAGATTCGCCGAAGAACCAAGACCACCGACATAGCTCGTAGAATATGCAAGTTGAAGTGGCAGTGGGCTGGCCACATCGCTCGAAGAACCGATAACCGTTGGGGAAGAAAGGTTCTCGAGTGGCGACCACGAACCGGAAGACGCAGCGTAGGCAGGCCTCCCACTAGGTGGACCGACGACATTGTTCGCGTCGCAGGCAACCGGTGGATGCAAATAGCAAATTGTCGTTTATTGTGACGGTCTAAGGGGGAGGCCTATGTTCAGCAGTGGACGTCTTCCGGCTGGTGATGAATGTTGTAAATTCGTTAATTGTATGTTTGAATAAAACATTCTCGTTGTTATTTTCACAGGCTAACAAGTTTACCGAGGAAGCATATCAGCTGGGGTGTCTGCAATGTACTCGGGTATCTGCCGAGTTGAAATGTTCTCGTTCGCTTGTCCGCCACACCGAGATACGTGCTACGTTACAGGAACAAAAGTTTGTTATATTATTTAACATTCATTTTAGCGATGCTTTACTAGAAAAGACCAATACAAAAAACCATTGTCAGTATGAGGTTACCATTGCTCTGTAAGAAGAGACCCTCAGTTTCGTCACTAGCTACTAGCAAAATTAATTGCTCTTGTCATTTTAAAGTGGATTACATAGATATTTTAATGTCCGGGCTTGAAATAACGTAAATAATTCATAACATTATAACAGTTGTAACGTTGATATAAAATACCGGTAGTAAATATACCGTTATTATATTTTATGTTATAATTAACGGTATTCTTTATTACCGCCAGCGATGTGCTTGCTACTCTAATAACAGAATAGCTGACTGTCGACCGAAAAACAATTTAAGAGAAAAAAAAATCAAAACCCCTCCGATCTATCTTTGACACTACAGAGACCACAATACTATCTGATGTAAAATGGGGGTTCTTGTTCAATTTCCTCAAGATCGTTTTTTTCTTACTCAAACTATTCTAATATAGACCCTAAATTCATACGCAAAAGTGTTATTTATTTTTAAATATTTTTATGAAGACAGCATTCTAGGTATGTAAGACATATGCAAATTCTTTAATTACCGGTAACTAAACGACAGGTATAATATAGTAAGATTATTTTTTTGGTTAATTTATATCGCGTATATGTTATTATTGGTTATTTGACCTTAGGAGGCTTATTTAACATGGTAACGTTCTATCAGACACCGGTCTCGACGGCAAGGCCAAAGGGTCATACGCATGCGACCTCAACGACGTGCATCACCCCATTGAGTTTCTTGCCGGTTCTTCTCAGTGGGGGCGCGTTGTGAACCGGTGGTAAACTCAGCCCTCTCTTAAGCGACAGCCCAAGCCGAGGCCGTGCCTCCCTGAGGTGCCCTTGAGCTCGTCGCTACTTCTGCCATTAAGGCTAGAGTGCTATAAGCGCTCGCCTCCTATTGTCCGGTGAAGCTGTAATGGCCATCTGCGGCCAACAGCGTCTATCATACCCAAAAAAAAAAAATGGTTACGTTACCAAGTTAACGTTAAATATATCGGAAATAATAACATTACCACGTAACTTTGATGTTTGATAGCACACAACATTATTATCTTAGTAATGTCCCATAACATTAAATATTATAAACTTTAAGGTACATACAATACGAAGACATAATAAATAACGTTAAATTCATTGCGTTTCTTCGTATCGTTTTCAAGCCCTGGTTAATGTGCATCGACTGTGTGCGATAATGTGTTTTTGTCCACAGAATAATGTATCTACGGCAACAGATCTCGCGGCTAGAAGAACTCAAGTCGCAGAACTCGTTCATGTCGGACGACTAGGAGTCGCCGCGCCCAGGGATACTTCACATGTCAATGTTATTCATTCCGTTCTTTTTCTATGTAATTTAGATCGAATGATTACTCTTGTGTTGTGTGATTTGATGTTAAATTTTAAGCAATGTCGTGAGATTCGCCAAGATTGGTCAATTTGAATTTCATATATTTTAGCTACGTCGATTGGAGTTCGATAGACTACAGCTTCCATTTGTGTAAAAATGTGGAAATCAATATAATTATGTATAATCGTAAAGGTAATAAAAAATTGAAAACATTTTCTAATTAAATTATCGTTTATGTAGGTAGGTTAAGTAGATACGAGTGCAGTAGCGGTGCCACGTGTTCATACGCAAGCCGCGTCGCGTGCGGCACATGTATGTACAAACGTGCATTCACACTAAAATATCACCAACACCTCGTTTAAGTTTCCAATGCAATGGTCTATAAAATAACTAATTTAAATGGTATCTTATTGTCTGTTGATTTTAGATTATAATTTTCGAAATAAATGTGTTTTGTAATCTAACTATATTTATAAAAATGAGTAGTTGTCCGTTAGTCTCGCTAAAACTCGGAAACGGCTTGACCAATTTTAATAATTTTTGTTTTGTTTTGTTCGGTCTAATCCAGGGGTCGTTTAGAAAAAAATAATTGGGTATTAACTAAAAAAACTAAAAACAATGAGCGGTTGGAGCTGTGCGGGTCCGCTAGTCTTTTATAATGCGAAATAAAGGAATATTCTATAATTTCTTTAGTAGCGAATGTTTTCGGGACACGTTGCGCTTGCGCCTACCACAGAAATGTGTTGATGTTCAACTTTGACCAATCAATGTATAAACTGTTCAAAGAACCAGGTATTTTAATAATATTATAGTAATCAAATTTCGTGTAGTAAAATTAGTTGGTTGGAAAATTACATAAGCTTGAATAATATTGACGAGAATAATTATTTTGCAAGTTGTGTTTCACATTGAAGTCAGGTATAACTATTTTTATTATTTTAATGAGTAACGGTTTAGTGCTGAATAATTAGTTAAGTAAAACTCCGGTCTAGGTCTTGTTTTAAATAATATAGGACTAGTGTATTTCAAATGAACTGCTGAAATTTTAACACCAAGCAATGTAATATACATCAAATTAACTGAAGTACTGTGATATTCATTCACTTTCACACGTATAATAATAGTCAACTTTAAGAAGTACGTACATATATAATGAAGGCCTGTGTGGAGAAGTAATTAATTAGATATGCACGCTGTTTATACGCCACTTAATTTATATTATTTAGGGCCCCAGTGAACAGGTCTCTGATGCAGCGCAACCTCGTGATGTCTCAGAACTGGGATCTGTTAGCCGCCCGCCGTCAATGTTAGGATAGTCATTTTGGAGTAGGTAAAGTGCGACCGTACGTCGCCTCCACACAGGACGTGATGTTTAGACATTTTCTTTCCACATTCTAATTAATAACATAATTTGTGAATTCTTATTTTCACATTGAAATGATTATGATAAGTTAACCGGATTAAAATAAATCAGTTTCTGGTAATCATGTGTATCAATTTTCAATCGAATGAATTCCCATAAACACAATGTAGTACTAGTAAAAACTGCGGGCCTAAAAAGACTACATTAGCATTTCATCTAAAAGAAATTCATATTCTGCATTCCCAGCAGATCCTTCGCAATTCCTGTAATTTTCGTAAAATGTTTCACACATTTTAGGTGAATCATACTCAGTTGATTTCTTAACACTAATTAGTACTCAAATTTGGTGTTAATGCTGATACGAATAAAAATGAAACCGTTACTTACTCATTATTATGATCACCGAAAGTGGCCTTTTTAGGCCCGCTATCAGTGGAAGATAATATGTATCATGTTTAATGCAGTGGTTTACACTAATTAATATCGCTACGTTAGTTGTCAAGTGCAGTTCAATTTAGTCGTATTTCCGCCCGAATGCCCCAGGAAGAGTTATGTTTTTCAAGAGTATGTATGTATGTAAAAAGGGCCTATTCCCAGTAGTTCTACATTTAGTTCTACATAGGCAAACAAGCACAGTGATGTAGCACATGGCGTGGTCCTGTATACCATCAAGTACAAATTATAAAAGCATAAAAAGCCCGACTGCGAATAAACAAATTGGACTTAAATTTAATTATATAATACATATGCACATGTATATATATATATATATATATATATCAATTAGTCTCGTTAAGACCTTTCTTTTGATACCCATATTGATGTTTTTGGAAGTAAAAAATACAAAATACATAACATTTAAAAAAAAATACAACAGAAATCTAAAGACAAAGAAAATCCATCAAGCCGTTTAGGCTCTAGTCCGTGCCAAAGAAATACACATACGACAAACATATATAAAACAAAGAAGTAGACATACTTACATACATACCGATTATTCCCAGTCGTCACCACTGGCAATGTCCCCACTGGTGACAAACGGGAAAAAAATTACCATTTGTCGCCAGTGGTGACGAATGGGAAAATGAAATCCCAGTTGTCACCAGTGGTAACAATCGGATATAGGAAGTCATCATCATCAGCAGACGGCAGCATCTACTTTACCTGTTACATGGTATCTTTTCCATATTTTTTACGGTCGCGTCTATTATGTGGACTCGCGAATGTAGTACTAGATATATCTCAGAAATTTTATCTCAGAAGCGAAAATGAAAAGATCTCAGGAAATCGATCGAAGAGAATTTTACCAGCGGCCTCAACGACGTTATAGTAAATATTGTACCAGAAGTACTAGGACAACAGAGGGCACAAAGAGGCTTCATCTCTTTTGTGATATTCAAGTACCTAGTTATCAGTTTGTACCTGTGGTTCGTATATACCAGAAGTACCTACTACTAGAGCAGGAGAGGTAATCAGGTGGCTTAACCACATAAGTGAGATCTACTGTTTGATATCCAAGTGTGACCTTCAATTTATACCAGAAGTACCAGGGTAGCATAGGACATGAGGAAGCCTCATGAATAATGGTCTCTCAGGTGCCGATGCAACAGCCGCGAAAGTTTTAGTGGATACTAATCCGATATACCCTAGTTGACTACCACCGGGTGAACCTTTCGAAGGTTTCCCCCACGAGAACAAAATAAAAGTATTCTGCTCACTAATAATTAATATTTCATGCATTTCCTCGTAGTCATACATGTAGAACAAAATATAGAACTACTGGGAATAGGCCCCTATATTCAGCAGTGGACGTCTTCCGACGAAAGAAAGAAAATACATTTATTTGACACTCAAAATATCAAAGTAGGTAAAAATTAATAGTAAAAAAATTCCAAAGGTTGTGTGGGGTCCAAAAAGATGCTGCCTCAGCATGTTGCTGTGCCAAAAATAAACTCTGACGTATCTGATTGATGAATGTGATTATGTTTTTTTTTATTTCAGTCGCGACAATTGGGAATTAAGTCTCAATTGTCGCCACTGGTAACTGGGAATTTAATGTTTCATTCGTCACCACTGGCGACAAATGGGATTTTTTTCCCGTTTGTCACCAGTGGGGACGTTGCCAGTGGTGACTGGGAATAATCGATACATACTCTCGGAAAGTCCGCCAGACTAGTTATAAACTCACGCGAGCACGCTGGTGAAACGTGCATTTCTGCTTGAACACACACCAAGGATCCTCCGCGTGGACTACAGAAGATAACAGACCCCATCTTTAACACGGGTTTGATGGCATCATTAAATACACAAAATAGGTACATAAGTAAGTATTTATTAAGATAAGAAATGTCTACATTAAAAAGTACAAAAAATCAGTCTGTGATCTGTGTAAGAAGGGCGGTACCACGTATAATCCAAAAGTGAGAAGGATGGTCACTGGGCAAGAGCACTGGCAACACGAAATTAGTGCTGTGCCCGGTAGTAGACAGGGTGCCCGCTCTCTCTGAAGTTTTGTACAGCGGAGCCTCGTAGCGCGGATCCGGTTTGGGTAGTTGTAATACTGGCTTGAACCATATCACTGGCAATTGAGGATTCAGTTGACCTATAAAATTAGCAGGCCATGTCACGATATGCCTTAATTACGAAAGTATAATAGTCTCCGATGTGCAGAGGGAAGTCGCTCGCTTTAAAATCCGGGTTCGAATCCCAACTTTGGGTAGTTTTTACTGGTAAAAGTAAGTAGCACTGGTTCTAATAGCTCAATCAAACTGTCCGTTTTCTCCTGTGCATTTTACTAGTTTTGGATAGTTACCGCTAGGGGCGCTGCGCTGTGCTTTAGCTGACCCACAGGACAAGACAGGCCAATTACCCGATTGTCTGAAAAGTAAGATGATCCGTGCGAGTAAAGGTCGAGGCGAGATCCTGCACCTGATCTCTCCGCGGTCCTGTAGGTCCCATGAGATATTGGGGATAAAAGAACAGAGTGCACCTGTGTCTGTGCACTGTATTATCTCCTGCCTAGTTGGCCGTTGGCCGTATCAAAATTCAAAATTTTTATTTCAAATAGGCTTAACGCTAGCACTTTTGAACGGTCATTTTTTTTTAAAGCTACCACCGGATCACAACGCGGCCTCAACTGAGAAGATCCGGCAAGAAACTCGGTATCGGTCAGGAAGATGACGACGTTACGACTTGTATGGAGCTGAATGCTCCATACAATTCGTGATTTTAGTGGTACCTGGTAGGGCATCAACGAGACAATTCCGTGACGTATCCCAGCGCCCTGCATCGATAAACAAGCCATGAATGTTGATTCCATCTTCTGGTACTTTGAGAATGCCATAAATATCAGCGCCAATATCATCCTATATTTACGAATAAAATATTACTTGTGTGAAAATAGTAAGTGGATAGTAGGTTGGTAGTTATAGCAGCTAATGTTTACACAAGCCTACCTTTTTCTTTTTATTCTGTTTAAAAATGTCATCCTGCGACAAAAATACAGGTATTGGTTCGAAGTCAAACATTAGTGCGTCAATTGGCACTCGGTACCGTCTCGCGTACGACTGCAGTGATCCCGTCAGCATGCCTTGCGGAAAGAAGAGTCCAGACACCCAGCTACTGGGCTGAAGACCATCTACCAGCCATTTCTAAAACAAAATACGTAAGTATTGATATCTTTTTGTTTTATGTAACCAAGATGTTAAGTACAAAACTATGGAGTTAACGCGTAAATGCTCAATAAAGATTGGACATTAAACACATCTATATCTGTGTTAAAATCTAATTATAATATTATATTTAAGACATTCCGTGAAATAAATATTGTTACACTCGTATGAAACCCTGTGCGGTCAAGTACTATCGCGGACACTAACGGTTTACCAGTTTTCAATCAAAATTGTTTAAACAACGTTACGTGCGTTTACCCCGCCCAGGGGTACTTTGGGCCGGCTCGTGCATGCACAGAACACATAAACCCTAAAGGGTGTTCATGCGATTGTCGTCCTAAAGGTGGTACACCGTTCGTGCCCGCGAGAGTACACAGTCTGTGTGACAGAGACAGCATAGTCTATCTCTGTCGCGCACATATTTAATGATGCACTCGAGCACTATTCACCTTGCCGTCGAAATCGTTCTTTAGGTGAATCATTCTCGTAAAAATACATTTTTTTGTTGCTCAGTATAAAAAATACCCTCCCATCCCAAGAATAGGACCCTCCCATCTCCTCCCATTGGGTGTCCGTCAAAGGCGGCTGAAGGAAAACAAGAAGACGCGCAGCAGCGTCTTTCTATTGGATTACCTACCACCTATACTGCGGTCCCCAAGACGCCTGTCAAGCGTGGGGATTATGGCAACACCTTCCTTCCAAGGGGAGGCCACTGCTGAACTAAAGTAGACGTCTTTTCACTGCTTATGATAAAAAAGTACCCACTATAAAGATGATTTTCATACTTTGTTGGGACAAAATAGACAAATATTTCGCACTAAAATACTTATATAATATTATTTTTTTTATTTCATAATTCCCAGGCACTGCAGTGATGCACCACATGTCATTGTAAAGTATAAACATTTCCCTGTAAATCCCGCCATATCTCATTTCTGTACACCGTGGGTAAAATTTTCATACTTGGTGGGCCATTACCTTTAGACAAGGAACAGCGGCAGCCAATAAACGGTAGATTTTAAAGTCCAAAATAAAATTAAAGGGGTTCGGCGCGCGGTTTCAGGGGCGCGGTGGTTCTTAATCTTATTATATAAAAGAGTAGACAGAAACCCACTCATCACGAAATCTCAGAAACTAGTCCTTTTAGGACGTAGATGCTCACTAAGACAGGATTTTGCGAAATTCAACCTCTAAGGGGGTGAAACAGGGGGGGCAAAGTTTGTATGGGAGAACGCGATTCCTTGGTCCTATTGACTTGAAATTTTGCATAGACATTCGTTAAGAAAATTTATTGAATTAGTTTTTCATATTTTTTTAAATTTATCCCGTAACAGGTTAAAAAAGAGTATAATTACTCAACCGATGGCGGTACTAATATATAACAAGAATAAGATACGGTAATTCGAAAGATAAGACAAAAGTTCCTTGGTCGAGTGGTTACGGAAGCGTCCTCTAAGCACGGACTTTCCGGGTTCGCTACCCGTGTGCGGATTTTCTTTTTGTATTTTTAAACTTTGTTTTTGATTTTTTTATTTACATTAAGATTCTATGTTTTAAATATTTAACTCATATTAACTCCAGCACTTTTTATTTTTAATATTTTTTTTATAATTAATGCTTTTTTAAAATTTAAAGTCATGCATACGTGGTTAGCTTCTCTCTAATGTCATGATTTAGTTATTAGTGGAAACTTAATTGATTTTTGTACTATTGGATCTTATATTAGTAATAGTGGTATCATTTGTTTGTTTCCCAAATATAATAAAATAAAATAATGAAAATAATATATATGATAATATTTCCAAAATGTCTGTTTGGGTAGGAATACAATAATTATGCATGTATTGTACGTATGATATATAAGCCAAAACTTTATTGGAATTATTGTCTGTCAGTCAGGGTTTTTTCTACAGGTTGGCTGGTGTTGTTACCGATCGATCGACGTCAAAGTATCTTTACATAGTGTGAAACAAAGTCGCTATCCGAGTCTGTCTATATCCGATAGCACCTCCTAAACAACGCAGCGGTTTTCACCATCGGTTAGATAATTTTTCATTGAAGGTTTTAAGTTTTATCTAAGTAAATAAACTTACATAGCTTACGTTGACTAAACTTAAAGAGATACCGTCATAGTTCACAATCAAGTAATAGAGAATTTCATTAATTCCATATATTATAAGGTAGGTCAATACCCGGGATATAATATACCCGCCCCCCGCCCATATAGCGCTTTTTGGTAGCCGTTACGAAACAACTCGACACTTTCGTGTCGACACTGATTCATTCTAGTAACATTTTCTGGTCGCCGAGTCGACTTTGTTCCGTCGCTGCGACTAAAAATGGGGAACAGTCGACACAGTAACATTTGGTTTTAAAGTTACGTCGCAGTGTGGTAACATTGTTCTTAGTCTGCGACCACTTCTCAGAAATCATTCGTTCTTTCATGGTTCCTTCATTCAATTTTTGTTTAGTGAAGTGAAGTTTTAAAATGAAAAAATTAATAAGAAGACAAAGTTATCGGCCATCATTGTTTTGTCAACATAAGTTTTTATTACTAAATTACTTGGTTTTTATCGTTCAAATAGAGGTGGGAAAGGAAATTCATTGTGAAATTTGTTGAAATAGTTTGAAATTTATCAACGCGCCATCATATTAATGTAATTTCACCTGTGTAGTACAATGTAAACAATATTTTTACTGACAAATCTTTACATTCCCAGAGCTTGGAAGCTTTTGCTTTAATAGATTAATCTCTTTTAATACTTACTATATATTATGGAACCAAGAATAAAACCATAAAGTTGGTAAATAATTGGATAAAACATTTGTATTTAAAGAAAATATTTAAGTCACAACTGGTCACTAAGTTACGAGACTGTGTCGACATATGTCGACGCAAAATCAGAAGTAGTTATAAAGTTACCGAATTTACAAAATGGTATATTGTTTCCAGCAATTCTCAAACTTTTGGAGGCCATACAAATAAAATGACGACTACAAGCAAATGTGGTGGCAAGTGTGGCAAGTGGTGATCAGGATCTAATCGATTTCTAAATGAATCATCAGTACGCAAAGGCATGTCCGTTCTGGGAAAACCCATATGCTGACCTCTTCTATCGTATTCTCCGATTACTGTACATTTCATGCATCCGTGGTAACTGTTAAACCCCACAGTACCTGAAATAAAAAATATCACGAAATACTTATATATTACATTATTTAAAACGCACCGTACCTCCACTCCGGTACACTACTTATATATTTAATTTTGCATTCACCTTTTATAAAGCACCTCGCAGGTGTATCACATATAAAGCAACGAATTTTGATGGTAACGATTTGCTTTTGAACCAGTAATCTATCATGAAGTAACTTTAAGAGCTAAAAATATGTACTTACTTGGAGGTAGATTTTCTGGAACCCTTAATTTGTTTACTTTTCTGTAGAAAGTTGATGTGAGACGTGTGAGTTTCGGATTTTTACTCATTTTTAACCGACTTCAAAAAAGAAGGAGGATCTCAATTCGTCTGTATATTATATATATATTTCTTTTTTTTTATGTAGGTTCGCGCATAACTCCGGCAATTATGAACCGATTTGAAAAAATCTTTCTTCCATCCATTCTTCAATCCATTGATTGGGTCCCATAAAAAAATTATTGCTTAGTAATAAGTAGTTCATGAAAAAACAAGTATGGTGACTGCGCACTGAGAGCTGCAAGAAAGCCTATATAGATGACTTTATGTCGCTTTTTAAGGACAAAAATGGTCATAACTCTGGCAAATATTTACCAATTTCAATGATTCTTTTTTTATTCGATAGAAGAAACCACTGTATTGAATCTGTATGAATTTTATTACAACCGGATAAGAACTTCCTGGAGGACCATGAACAATGTGGAGGATTTTATCTGGTAAAAACCATAAAGCTGATGTTCTCCATTACATTGCTCTGACAATTATGAACCGATTTCGATGATTCTTTTTTTATTCGAGAGAGTAAACTACTACGATGTTTCCATGCAAATTTCATTACGACCAGATATTTTGTTCTGAAGAAACATGAATTATGTAAAACTATGTAGACGATAATGTGATCATAACCTACCTAGATAATTTTACGGTTTTCGATGGTTCAATCTTTATATATGAAAATATCACTAAAAAGTTTAAAATAAAATCTTTTTAAAAAGAAATCAAACCGACTTCAATATCACTGAAAAGTATAAAATAATTTAAATATTATTGAAGTTGGTGCCAAATATACACAGCCGGTAAGCTAACACCAACTTCAATAATATTTAAATTATTTTATACTTTTCAGTGATATTGAAGTCGGTTCGATTTTTTTTTAAAAAGATTTTATTATCTACACTTGTAGGAACAGTTTGAAAAACAGTGTCTTATGACGACTTATTTATTTAAATTTTAGCAATATATTGTTCAGTAACAATGTCGTAACGTTACAACACTTCGTGTAAGTATATATTTTAAATTACTATTCTGGTAACATAGTTACCACACCGTTACTACACATAAACACATTGCGTTTAAAAATAAGTCGACACAAATGTTTACGTTACGTGTGAACACAAAGACTACACATAGTAACTAAAAATTTTCTGGTCACATTGTGTGGGAACTGTTACCACACATAGAGACCAAACCCCACACAGTAACTATGTTTCGTAACAGTTACGAAACTATGCGACGTGTTACTGCTTTTATGATTCTGTGACCGAAAAGTGCTATATGGGCGGCGGCGGACTCAAAGGCAATGCAATGAGGGACAGCTCATGCAGATACCACCGAAGAACCCCTCTCATGTGCCGATGTGACAGCCACGGGAGTTTTAGTGGGTAAGAACCCCCACAGGATCCCGGGGACATATTAAACGTCCCGCCACCCCTTTAACTGTGACAACGGTGACAGATTCCCGGGGGGCTATAATGCGCCCCCGGCAGCGGCTTCAAACCGGGTACCCCTCAGTGCTTGCCTTGCACTGAGGGGTACCCGGTGCAGCCCCATATTTTGTGCGGACAGCCGTGGGGGGTTTAGAGGGTAAGAATCCTACACACCGCGGTCGACCGCCCGCAGGATCCTGGGAGCCTATTGGAGGTCTACCCGTGATCCCCGAAACTTTGAGCACGGTGACAGGTAATTTTTTTATTGTGCCCCCCGGCGGCGGGCTCAAAGGCAAGCCACTGAGGGGATCTTTTTTTAAATTTATCCCATAACAGGGTTAAAAAGCAGTATTATTACTCAACCGATGGCGGTACAAATATTCTCACTTAGATTTGCTTAGTACGTAAATTAGGTACTGTACACGGATAACTTTAATACTTAAGGCAAAATATCACGCTATATGTATTATTATCGCAGACATATATAGAACGGAAACGGAAACAGGAAAACGAAAAGGAGACACAGGAGCCACAAAAGGAGAAACTCGATCAATTGATCTCCACAGTAGCAGAGCTCACAAGAATCGTAAAGGAGAACAGCGAGAAAGAGAGGGAAAAAACCCGCGAAGTGGAGAAACCCAAGGAAAATGAGGGTCTTCTCAAAAAACTGGAGGAACACTCCCTTCTAATTGCTGAGAGCAATAGAAAGGTAGAGGACCTCAAGGAAGTGATAGAGAAGCATCAAGAAGAACTAAAAGAGGAAAGAAAGAGCTACGCTAACATAATGTGCCTCTCGGGCGGCGGGTTCAAAGTCAAGGCACTGAGTGGTATCAGCTGGTGCAGATCCCGACAGATAGCCCAGGTCCTCCTCTAATGTGCCGACGTGATAGCCGCGGGGGTTTTGGTGGGTGGAGAATTCCCCGGTTGACCCCCGTTTACGTCTTAACGATGAAACCGAACAAGGAAGCCCGTATTGCTTCCATAAATTGGTTTTAAAGAAATGGTGTCCTGTTCATGTCCTTAATCCACCCAAATTGTGCACCGGTACACGTCTGCAGTTTCTAATAAAATTATAAATACAATTAACAAATCACAAGCTCAGAGATTCAACGTTGCAGGCTTAAACCTAAGCGTTGAGTACTTTGCCCGTGGACAGACAGCTATTTCTTTATTAATCTGTGGCTATACGTAGCCCTTTCACGCGTCACTTCTAAACAAAATTTGTTGCGTTACGAAAAGTCAGCTACAAACATTATTTATGAAGAAATTCTATAATCAAAGGCTTATACTTACTTTAAATTATTCACTTCTTTTTTTTCTCAATTACACCCACCCGCGCGAAGCCGGGGCGGGTCGCTAGTTACAGTAATATTTTTTATGAATGTCCAATATCCATTTAATTTTGAGTTACGGATGCCAAGGTCTAGTATGGGATCTGATATTTTACGAGCTCGGAACTCGTACTAGACCCCATACCTAGACCTTGCGATATACTGAAATATCGATGCAAAACTACATAAGAACTGTTTATTTTATTTTAATGTTAAATCCTGTAGAGCATAGTTAATCCTCTCCTTAAGTTTAGTATAAACGCATAAATTATGCAAGTACGTACCTAATTGTTCTGTCATGCATGAGTAAAAGCAAATATAAAAGTATTTAAGTAGGTCGTATTCTTATTATAATTTTTTTCATTTTTGTGTACTCGGGCTTTTACACCCGGACTTTATTATTGTCGTTCATTGTGGCGTTCCAAGGGGGAGGCCTATGTTCAGCAGTGGACGTCTTCCGGCTGGTGATGATGATTATTATTATTCGCTAAAGTATTATTCGTTGAACGGGAAAGACGCTGTATTCTGAATATAGCTATAGAGCGTCTACTGATTATATAGGTATGTATACTTACTTTGTATTCTACTAGATCCTCTAGTAGCAGTAGTCCGGTTGTTAGTCCGGTTGACCGGACTAGTGCAACTTTTCAGTAGCAGTAGTTCGGTTGAAATATAGCACCGGACTACTGATACTCTTTAGTAGCAGTAGTGCGGTTGTTAGTCCGATTGATTGGACTAGTGCAACTTTTCAGTAGCAGTAGTTTGGTTGAAATATAGCACCGGACTACTGATACTAGAGGTACTAGATAATTAAATATTTTATTGTATGTTCTTTTTTTCATATGAGTAGGTAAGTACATGTTTCGAGTGTGACTGATAGTTGCACTAGCATATGCTTACCTCCATGAAATCAATTCGAAGTGTAAGGTCATGTATCCAACTGCCTAGGGATTTTAATGAATTGTAGCCTTTTTTGTGCCACATAGCCGGAACCCTATTATTCAGAAATGATGTGAAAACTTCTTCAAATGCTTCGGACATAACTACCACACCCTGAAATAGGCAGATGCCTGTGAATTAAGCTGTCACACGCAGTAACGCGGGATATTGTGTTAATTCTTGCTACGCACAAAAGGAAAACAAGACTGCATTTTTTTAAACATACAGTGGTGTAGGTAGCCTCCGTGGCGCAGTGGGTAACCACTTGCTTTGCAAAACGGAGGTCCGCGACTTTCGAATCCCGCGGAAAGCAACAACTTTGTGTTGGCTTACTGGCTAGGACAATGCAGACAGATCACCGGATTGTCTGGAAGAATGTAAGAAGATCCAGGCGTCGGATGGGCATGTAAAATACCGGTCTTACGCCTGACCCAGGTTGTCGGTCTTCCGTCCCGTCGGATTGTGAAGGTAAAAGAAGAGAGAGTGCACATGTGTCTTCGCAAGCACTTGTGCACCATAATATCTCCCGCGTAGATGGCTGATCTTGTAAAAGGTTGGCCGCTGTCGTATCGGCCAGAATCGGACATAATTATTGGTCTTTGATAGGATATTATGCCATACACTTACTTTAATTGCCTTTTGGAGCTCGTTGAGTGACGAGTGGATTAAACCCAACAAGGAATTGAACCGATCGGTCTCATGCAACAACACTGTTGTGAGAGAATGTAGCTGCCCCATATCGTCGGGCACCATGAGATCAGGATTAATGACCGATTGGTCGATCTTAGAGCTTATCCTTGTCCGTGTTTGGTCGCAGATGCGCCACACTATTTGGTCCGGCGTTTCACCTACGCCTGCCCCCCCTGCGCGTGGCTGCACATCTACTATCGTTTGGACTAAAGTAGACGTTTCTTTGTTCTGAAAGTCGATATTAAAAATTTGTCAATAAAGAAGTCTACCCAGTAGACCGGGCCATATCATGACCTATGTATCCACAGTACAGAGTATTATTTTTAAACTGTGGCGGGGGCGCGTAGCGGAACGATAACGTTCGTCCCTCACCGGCCATGCAGAATTATTCATATCTAGAATTTAGACAAGAACGTGCATATCACGGGCGGATACGCGACTACAAGGTGTAGTTGTAGTGTGCTACATACAAATATTTTTTCTGTCTAATACATTCATAGTACGGTCATGTGGGCAGATAATTTAATGAAAAAAAGGCTTTCACATTCTTTGAAAATGATTTAAGTACCTACCTCAAAAGCAATATTAGCATTTTCATGCATGCCGAAGACTTCAGGACTTTCAATAACAGGTAGAGTTTCGATATATTCCCGATATTCTTCTAATTTATCAGCTCTAGGGCAACGGTATGTACCGGAGCTAGAATACTTGTAATCATCCTCGAGCGTCGGTGGAGAAAAGAACACTTTTAAAATGGTCGTTAGGCAACGTTGATCCCACATGTCTGTCACACGCCCACCGTACGTGATTTGGCCTGGTTGACAAATAACATTGCAAATTATGACACGTTTCGTATTTTAACCTATCGTTAAAAATCGTTTGTTGTAAGTACCAGTAGTAAGTACCACCGGGGTACTACGGACAACTCTGTGGTACCACTAGAAAGGAATTAATACGATTTAAATAACATTTCATTATTATCGTTCATTTTGTAATCATTTACTCGGTATATTGGTTGGACTGCTTGCATTGCACGATCTCAGTAGGTACACAACTTACTAGTGATGTATTCTAGCGCATCCCAGGGGATGTGCCCACATTCGCAGAACATCTGAAGGTTGAGCATAGCGCACTCGCGATCGCTGTTGTTGAACTCATAGGTGATGTTCCAACCGAGAGGGCCGAATTTCTTTCGCTCCTGAATTATGGCGTGGAACATGCAAATACCGAATAACATTGTTCGCCAATCTTGACCGAGTACTGAAATGTGAAAATAATTCTCATGTTTATTAATTCTTATAGCAGTCTAGTGTTGGCCTCTAAGAATGCCAAACATCTCAGTAGGTACGCGACTCGGCTTTTCTCTATCCTGTTTCTGCCAGACTTTGCGAAAATCGTCGCTCCCTCTGGCCTTATAGTGTTACAACATAAGCGATTTACAAGCTTACTTCCAGTTGGGTTAATGACATTATACGAGCATTGTACAGGATAGATATATAATTTAGAATAATTGTGCAGCTATATAAATTTTATAAAAGCACAAAAAGCCCAAGTGCGAACTTAAAAAATGGACTCACTAAATTATATTAATAAGTACTAAAAGTAATACATTCATTAAGCATTAAACACATGTACCTAATAACTTTTTATTTGACACCCCCTATGAGGTTTTCGTAGATTAAAAATACAAAATTGCGACTGCGATGGCCACCATATTTTTTAAAATTAATTATTTAACCTTATGTGTATCTCCCTTATTAACGTCACTTAGAGTTAATGATCATTAATCCAGTTCTTGAAATCGAATCGTAGCCAATTTATTCTTTATAATCTGATAGTGAGTAGAGATAATAATTATCTCTTAAATGTTACCTACTGGATAATGGAAACTAAGCTTAAACGTGTTCGACAGTCAAAATAATTAGAGATTAAATAAAAATGGCTTACGATTTCAATTAGAATGAAGTATAACTGACGTTTGGGAGTGCGGCAGTTACGACAATTAACACGCATCTAACGACATGCCATAAGTCAAAATCCATCAAGCTGGCTAAAGACATAGGCATTCAGAAACTCGAAACACAGTCCTCCTTCAAGAGCAGTCGGGATAAAAATAAGTACCTACTATAATTTCAATAAGCATACTATCAAACACCTAAGCATTTATACCAACCATGGCTCTCGAAAAAGTCTTCTTCCATTTCTATAAGTGCTCTTTTCACATTTGCTTTTAAGCCCTTCGGTGGCTCATTGGTAACTTTGACCGAATTCTGCAATACTGACACGGGGAATTTGGGAGTAGGCATAGAACTTAAATAAAGACGGAAATCTATATTGGGCATGCCTTGTTCACTACTTAAATTAGCCACGATCAATTCAAGACTTAACATCCACGAAGCTGCTAGGTGACAATTCTGCAAAATTACATTAATTTTAAAATTAAATTAAAATAGAATGTTCTCCTGACCAATATGGCTACACCCGCCATTTGATGCCGAAGACATTGTACACAACTAACACAACTGTTTACGCTCAAACGCACACACCACTTTTAGTTTGTAACCGACTTCATTTAGAATCTGATGGAAGAGATGAACACGACCGGGGAGAGGTCAAGCGCAGGACCGGCTTTTACATACCCAGCAGACGCGGATCCACCCCTTTGGGCACAGCGGGTCAGTCGTGCCTGTCTTCCGTGCCATCGGATTGTGAGAACACGTCTACGCAAACACTTGTGCACTACACAAAATTATAACGGGTGTAAGGTACATCGTACCGAAAACAAATTTATAAGATGTCAAATAATGTCCGTTACAACATTACAGAAACCATATAAATGGAAAATGACAAATGACTGACTTATTAATTTTCGAGCATGTAATGAATATATGCGGAATAATATTTATTTCTCAAATTACATTGCTAATTTTCTAAAATAATAATAATTAATTGCCTATGAATTAATTGCCTATGTACTGTTTTAGTGCATAAAGAATAAATAATTGAATAAATTTTCCACAAATATGTAAGTAATTTATTGTTTTTAAATTAAAATTATGTTTTATTATTACTTATACCAATAATGATATTATACTAAATTTATTATAAAAAAGTGTTTTTTTTTTTTGGAAAAAATTCAACGCTAGAAAATGAAAAATTTCAGAATTGTTCAGAATCATGTACTGGATCGCTGGTAACGGTTTTCGGTACGATGTCCCTTACAACCCGTATATACCCCGCGAACACGCACTACGGCAATGATTAAATACAATAATAATTTAGATAATAATAATTCGCCCCTCGCAAGCCTTTTAAAAGTCCGGGTGTAAAAGCCCGTGTTTTTTTTTTTTTTTATACCACCAAGGTGGCAAACAGGCATGCGGCCCGCCTGATGGGAAGCAGTTACCGCAGCCGTGTTATAAAAAATCAAAAATAATAATAATAATAAATGAAGGATAAAAGTAGGTACCTAAGTAAAAGTAAACCTACTTGTAAGAATATCCAATCTCCTTTTGGTTTTGCGTTATTGATCATCTTCTCCGCGACCGGGCCTTGTCCTTGTCCTAGGGATATAGAATGCACTCGTTCTCGCATTCCCATTTCAGTGGCGAATTTTTGGAAAGCACCAAACGGATCAGATCCTGTACTCAGGACGAATACTAACGGGATTGTGCAAGTCGTGTCCGCATACCTAATTACAACAATAAAGTCAGTTACCTACATCCTCATCGGATCTCTGTCATGTCACGAATAGCTAGGTTACAGTATCATGCCCTTACACACCGAACCAACGAACGGCTTTCGTAGTTCCAGTCTGAACGTACCTATCGTTCTTTAGTTTTTTTTGCGTATTGGCCAAACAACCCCATCAAAGTCAAAGTCAAAATATCTTTATGTATAACATCGTATCACATCGTATGGGATCCTTGACATTCATTGGTCCGTGTGGTCGTATTTGGACGTTTTGGCGAACCCCGCCGATTGTTCGTTGGCCCTGTGTGTAGGTACGCAAATTATTGGAAACAAACAGTCCTTAAAGATTTCTATGAAAGGCGTGGAATAAAGAACCTCCTTTTTCGAAGTAAAATAAATAGGTAAAAGTAGGAAAAGATGGAGAAGGTGGAAGTACTTACTTGTAGGTATGTAGGCAACTTCAAAAAGAAGGTTCTGTATTCTACGTTAAATAATCAAAGTTATGTACTTATCTAATATGAATAAAAATGCTTAATATTCACATAATATGATAGTCTATATGGACTTCTAAACAAATGTACCAAATCTCATGAGTGTATGTATGTGTATTCTCAGTAGTCATTATTCCTGAATTCTGTTGTTAACATGTTTTATTTGCCTATTGTAGTTGTTTAGCTGGCTTATTTTTACGTGAACACACATTATTTTTTCTTCTAATCGCCCCTGATCAGAGCAAAAAAAAAACAAAAAAAAAAAAAAATCAGTTAAGCCGTTTCTGAGCCGTTACATGGGCTGTGGTCATTCTCCTTTGGGCTGTTTTGTGTGATGTAGTAAAAAAAAATGTGCGTGCGTGGAGTCCCTCCGCGCGGAAGAAGTGAAACTTCATTCTCGCTCTGTCTCTTTCTATTCCACCTCCCCGCGCAACGAAGTCAACGAAGTCAACAAAGTCAACAAAGTCAACGGAATCAACGGAGTCAACGGAGTCGGCGGTCACTCACTCAGTCACTCACTCACTCACTCACTCACTCACTCACTCACTCACTCACTCACTATCCACTCACTATCCACTCACTATCCACTCACTATCCACTCACTATCCACTCACTATCCACTCACTATCCACTCACTATCCACTCACTATCCACTCACTATCCACTCACTATCCACTCACTATCCACTCACTATCCACTCACTATCCACTCACTATCCACTCACTATCCACTCACTATCCACTCACTATCCACTCACTATCCACTCACTATCCACTCACTATCCACTCACTATCCACTCACTATCCACTCACTATCCACCTCACTATCCACTCACTATCCACTCACTATCCACTCACTATCCACTCACTATCCACTCACTACCCACTCACCCACTCACTCAGTGACGGCGTCACATGAGCGCTTTCATAACCTTAACAAATTTACGTCTATCGCCTATCGTTTAACACCTATCACTTAACGCGTTAAGCGATAACGCGTTAAGGTGCTTCATTTATAGGCCGACCGTTTAACTCGCGTATCGCCTGCGCGGTAAGAAGGGAGCGAGGGGAGATGTTAGCGGATGGGTGAAAGGGGTGCGCGGAGCAGAGAGCTTACGTCAAGTGCGGCAGTGCGCTGGCTGTGCTCGCAGCGCGCGGTTGGTGTTTTTGTTACGGACGCTTGAAGATAAACGCACAAGGTATACGACTGCCAAGATAAATCTCAAGATGAATCGCTCTTCCAGTTTTGCGAACAAAATTAACAAGCAAGCTAAACAAATAGCATACAATGTATATTCCTTTTTTAAAGCCAGAAAACAAGATCATAATTCTACAGAGTATCTTGAAGACGTAAACCTAAACAAACTTGTTGCTAAAGCTACAGGACTTTCGGTGACTACCATATGTAAAATAATAAAAGAAGGAAATGAACTGAAAGATGAACAAAATAATGTAAATTTTAAATCACCAAAAAAAATTAAACAAATCCGAAAGAAAAAAATTGAAGTTGACAGTTTTACAGAGGGCGTTGTTAGAAGAAAAATAACTCAATTTTATACGGTTTTTAAGAAGGTTCCTACATTAAAAATTTTGAATGCGAAACTCAGAGAAGAAGGAATTTTAAATTGTGGCCGAGAATATTTGAGAACATTGATTCATAAACTTGGCTTTCGATTTAAGAAATGTCAATCAAAAAGAAAATTACTGATTGAACAACCAAACATCGTATCGTGGCGGTGGCGTTATCATAATGCGATAAAGAAGCACAGAAGAGATCAAAGAAACATTGTTTACCTCGATGAAACATATGTCAATTCGTCATTAAATGTACCGGCGTGTTGGCAATCCAATGAAGAACGAGGGGTGCTGTCGCATATTGGCAAAGGGCCACGTTTAATTATTGTACATGCTGGTGGACAAGCCGGATTTATCGATGGAGCTCTTTTAATTTTTAAATCCAAAAGCAAAACCGGAGATTATCATAGCGATATGAATTTTGTAAACTTCAGCAAATGGACTAAAGAAAAGCTATTGCCAAATTTACCGCCAAGCTCAGTTATTGTTATGGATAATGCCGCATACCACTCGGTACAAGAGGACAAAAAGCCTACAATGACATCCACAAAAGCCACCATGCAAACCTGGCTGCAAAGACACAATGTTGAATTTGATACGTCTCTAAGAAAATGTGATTTATTGAATTTAATCAAACAACACGCGACAGAAAATATTTACAAAATAGATGAAATTTTAAAGGCGGCAGGTCATGAAGTCTTACGACTGCCTCCATATCACCCAGACCTGAACCCAATCGAATTGGTTTGGGGGGATATCAAAGGACAGCTCGCAAAAATTGAAATTGATTCTAATTTAGACAAAAAGAAAAATACACTGGAACAGTTATTTGCCGAATTCTCTGTAGAAAAATGGGTTAACTGCGATAAACATGTACAAACTATTGAAGATGAATATTGTCTGCACGATCGCATCGTTGATGAAGAGATGGACCGATTAATTATTAATTTGCAAGATTCTGACTCCTCAAGCTACACAGACAGTGATGATGATTCAAGCGATATGAATATTAGTTACGAATAGTCCTATAAAATTTTTAACTGTGGTTAAATATTTCTTAAACGGAGTTAATTATTGTTTTATGATTTTGTACCTATGAAGCTATTATAAAATATTTGTAAAACTTAAAAATAAATACTTAAAAAAAAGATACTTATTATTTTATTCTTTACCAACAATGTCTATCTCGAGATAAATCTTTGGATTATTGACTCCGTGTGTAGCGTTACCCGCCCCCGCTCCCTTCTTACCGCGCAGGCGATACGCGAGTTAAACGGTCGGCCTATAACGCTTGACGCGTTATGTGATAACATTTTTGGAAGTCGCATAAGAAGTTTCACTTCAATAAACTTCGGAATATGCTCCGTTTAAATCTTGGAGTTTTTCGAACAAAACATTAATCAGGGAACATGAAACATTGAACATTTCCCGTCCGCTCTGACTGGTTAGTGAATAATGTTTTTTAAACAAATCCATCCGAGTTCATCCGATATTTTAAATTTATTTTTATTTGAGTTATGAAGCATCCCAAATCGAGGATCTTTCACGTATTAACAACAATATAGTCTCTGAATTCCACTCCATAGTTAAACCAAAACACCCACATGCGAAAAAAAAAAATCTGGGCGAAACGTCTTCCTCCGTCAAAAACGAACATAAAATGAACGTAGCATCCGTAATACGTCTGTGAAATGAACGATCGCCCCTCCGACCTCCCGCAGGCGAATGCGGGGGATATTTTCCACAAGCTCCAGAAAAATGTACGAGAGGTTTTGTTCGACAAAACACTCAAGCCACGCCAGCCCCCAATGTTCACGAACAATGTTCTGTTCAAAAACTGGCGCAGTAGACGCGGCTTTTCAATTACGGCAAAGAAAATGTTTTGTTGAATATTCTGACTCGAGGGTTTTTTTTAAATGATTGCAACATTTTACTTTGCTTTACTCTATGGTTTAATCATTAAAATAGATCCGGCATTTCCTTTTCTACTATCTTTCTATCTACTATCTATCCGTCCGTCATATTGCGTCAATCAGTTTAACGATAAGGCGTGTGGATTGTGCGTGTGCACGTGTGGTAAACAAACAAACAAATCACTTTATTTATGTACCTACCGAGTGTATAAAAAGTAAACTTTTAAATTCGTGTAGGTAGTAGATTTTTCTTAAACTGTTTTCAGTGTGGTGACAACAAAAGCAGAAGGATCATGGCTTTGGAAGAGTCTGCTACAACCACTTTATTCAGCCTAAATAGTGGTACTCGCATGCCTGGTATTGGTTGTAAGTGAAAAATCTCGATACCTTCTTAAAAAATCTATAAAAATCTAGTCTGACTGGAATTACCTAGAGCTAAAGGAATAAAAGTAAAAGTAAATAAAAGTATTCGTTGAGCGAATTTAATGGAATGCCAATTAGCGAAGATTTTTTAAGATTTTTTTTTAACTTTTATAACAAGTTTATCATATTAAATAATGCATTAATGTAATTTAAGTATGTAGTATAATTCATCTAAGGTACACGCTTACTTGAAACTTATAGTTTTTTTTAATTCCCTATTTTTGCCATATTTTAGATTTTTTGCCCATATTTAATGTACATATTTTGGAATAGTTTAATACATATAAACTCGGCCCCTAGTGATAACTAATAGATAGTTATTACGAGTCTGGTTTTAACTAATAGGTATTTTGAATCACTTAAGTATTACACAGACACTATGTAAAGGCATATAATGTAATGGGGAACTAGTACAATGTTTGTTATTTAGTGTTAAATAAAGACATTAGGCTCAGATAGATACCAAAAACAAAAAAGTTAAAATATGCATATAATATAGTCTAGATATTTCAAAAGTTAACTTGTTGTTGTTGGCATGAAAACGCTCACTGACAGCGTGAGGTCATAATACTTTTCATGATAAATATAATTAAATCCAAAGACAAGCATTCCACTGTAAGACCTTAAGATATTGCAAGCGCTTTCTGAGTAGATGGGACTAACAACAATAATAATTAGAAGATCTGAGATGTACCCGGAGACAACTATGACATGTGGACAGTACTGCAGCCTCAGTCCGCCCCTGACCATGAATGCTGTAAAGTGTTCAAAATGTTAGGATAGTGAAATCAAAAATAAACTGTGATATAGTCTGGTGTTTCATTAAGAAAAAATAGAATAAATCTTTTAGTAATGGTCTTTTTACAACAACTTTTATTAAAGTATAATCATTACTTATTGTTATAATTTTTATGCAAGTTCTCCATAAGGCATTATATTTCCTTATAGAAATAATGAGGAAGGTTTTAGTGCCTTTATATGCCGAAATAGTAGTTTATGCACCAAGGGGATAAAGTAGTGTCTTATGTTGCGGGCGTTTAATTGAATCGCGAGCATAACGAAGGATTCTAGAGTTAATACTAGAATCCTGAGTACTGATTATTACCCGGCTAGACTATAGGTATATAATGAGGCACTTTATGTCATCTTTATATGACATAATTATAATGTGACATTATCGAGCAGGTGGTGTGAAAAAGTAGTTTATGAAACTGCTGCAGTCTTAGCACGATTTGCCAAGACTTCGTAATCTTGACAGTTCGGTGTGAAGTATGACGTAGTTATCGACGTAGAAACGTCATTTTCGGTATTAGCTACACATGAGTATACATGAGTGTGTGTTTAATACAACAATACAAAACAGACAATATTATTGCACTCAATTCATTAAAATAACTCATATGCGCATCACCAGACTAACAACTTTATTAAAAAAGTTTTACAGCAAATTTTACGTTACGGGAAACAAAATGATTTTTAACCGGCTTCAAAAAGAAGGTTCTCTATTCGACGCGTATGTATGTAATATTAATAAAAAGGCGTAATATTAATATATGTTAGTCTATGTGGGCTTCTAAACAAATTTCCCAAATTTTATGAGTGTATGTATGTATGTATGTAGGTTTGTCCGCGGATTTCTCAGAAACTACAGGTACGATTTCGAAAAATCTTTTTGCAATAGTTAGAGTATTTTTCAACTTAGGGTTGAGTACAAGTTTGATCAAAATCGGTCCAGTAGTTTAAGAGATATAAACTTTTTATGTTTTTAGTAAGTTACTGTAACATAGACGTTCGAGTTGCTTGATATACTATTTTGCTAAAATAAAAGTCACTAAAAAGGGTTAAATAAACTATTTAAAAAAAATAAAAACCGACTTCAAAGTAAATTAACTAAAAAGCTTAAAATAACGAAAATATATTGAAGTCGGTGTCAGCTCGTGCTAGTCTTAGTTAACATGATGTGCTAGCACTGACTTCAATATATTTTCGTTATTTTAAGCTTTTTAGATAATTTACTTTGAAGTCGGTTTTTATTTTTTTTTAAATAGTTTATGTTCATTTTTTTTTGCAGTGGGTACCTATCGCATTAGGTGTGAGGAAGTAGTCATGCAAGTCATTGATAACGCTTTAGCCGCTGGCTATCGTATGTTTGGTAATAATGTTTTTTATAATCACTTTAGTTTCTCAGGTATTGCGTAACTTACAATAAATTTAATTTTTGAAACAGACACAGCAGCAGTCTATCACAATGAAACACTGTTAAGGAAAGCATTTAAGATATTGCTTCCAAAATATGGCCTTCAGCGTGAAGATATTTTTATCACCACAAAACTCTGTAAGTGCAATTTGTGGTGTTCTTAATTTGTATTATTTAAAAAGTCTACAAATTAATTATTGTTAACAAAAATTGACAGTATTTTTTTTGACATCTCATGTTTTTTACTGTACATATGTTAAGATGTACAATTGTTTCAGCACCTGCTGATCATGGAGGACATGCCATAGTTGAGCGCGCCTACCAAAATTCAATTGAAAATCTCGGCCTAGAGTATATAGATTTGTTTCTGATTCATTTTCCTGGAACACAACGATTAGCTGCCCACGACAAGAGGAATGTAGAGATTCGCAATGCTACCTGGGAAGCTCTTGTACAATTGTATGACAATGGTCAAGTGAATGCAATTGGTGTATCAAATTTCACTGTACGTCATCTCAAAGAGCTCATGAAATGTAACCATGGCACCGTACCTGCTGTTAATCAGGTAAAATATCACTATTAGGAGACTAAATAATGTATCTTGTATTTGACTGAATTAATTTAATATCTTGTATTATTTATTTCAAGGTTGAATGGCATCCATTCTATTACCAAACTGAACTTCTGAACTTTTGCAAGGAGAATGATATCGTGCTCCAGGCTTACAGCTCTTTGGGAGGAGCATCAGTTTCTAACAATAATTTGCTCCATCATCCAGTAGTAACAAAGATTGCTAATAAGCTAGAAGTCACCAATGCCCAAGTTTTATTAGCTTGGGCATTGCAGCGCGATGTAGCTGTGATACCAAAATCAATACATCCAGATCACATCAAACAAAATATTAAATTGACTTTTAAAATTCCTAGTGAGGATATGAAAGCTCTAGATTCTCTGGGCCAATACAATACAAAATATGCATGGGACCCGAATGCTGTAGCTTAAACATATTGAAATGCTCATGTTATATTGTATTTATTCATTTAATATAAAGTTATTTGGGTCATTACAATTCTTCGCCTTCCTTGCAGCATTCCTAAACAAGGTGTTAGTTTAGTCAGTAATTTAACTGTTAGTTTAGTGTGTCAGAAAAGTTTGGAATCAAATAAATAAAATGCTATGCTGTTAAAACACCATTAGTATATTTTTTTTATACACTATGTATTAGACCTTGATAAATGTATTTATTTTATAGAAATTATATCTATCTAGTCTGAATGTGTATCAAATACTCATTATATTTAATAATTATAAATGTTACAGTTACGTCTTGTAGGTAAGTGTTTGATGGTATTTTATTAGTAGGTATATTTGTAACATTTGTCCACTATTAAATACTTACATTCCTGTCTAATGTCTCACTTTAAATAGGGGCAACTGATGTATATTTACGTAAATATACAAATACTAGCAATTCCCTGCGGCCCGCTTTTTTTTACCACCCCATTTAACCACTTTAGGAATTTTCTAAAACCCTTTCTTAGTGGATGCTTACATCATAAGAATAACCTACAGTCCAAATTTTAGCTTTCTAGGTCCAGCGGTTTGGCCTATGCGTTGATGAATCAGTCAGTCAGTTGGTAAGGACAAGTAATTTTATATGTATAGATAACTATTCATAGAGATTTTGTGGCGGTATTCTATACATGTTGCTCAGGATTCTGTAAAACACATTAATGAAACCTAACAATAATAATTTAAAAGAAACCTAACCATACGAGTATAGTACCTATAATGTAAGAACGGCTTTAACTAGAGCTTTTGTATGACAGGGTGTTGAAAAGGTTTATAGTAGAACCATGAATAAAAAAATCTGTATAAATAGTTCTATTTCGTTTGTAATAATAATAAATTATAGGTAAATACTTACCTATATACATAGATAATCATTAAATAAAACTTTTCATGATAAATGTCTATGTATTTAATATTATCTAATATTAATGGCAAGAAAATAAAGATAGGTCAGATTCGAGATGAAGGGGAGAAAAATCCTGGCTGTGTCAGATATTGTATTGTAAACAGTGAGCTGTTATTATACGTAGTAATAACAGCTCACTGTTTATAATAACAGCTCACTGATTGTAAACAGATTTTGTAATAATTTACAACTATAATGTCCAACAAAAATAGTGCAAAAAGAAATGATATTTTAAGTAATTATTAAATAAGTTCTAACTTAACACTAGATGAATATTGAGTCAGAACTTATACTAGTAATTAATAATAAATTATTTTTTTAATACTTAGTCATATTAGATAAAATTAATAAACAAACAAACACCTAATAGGAGTTCATGTAAAATTACTCCAGTCTGGCCTGAGCTTATTACAGAAGCTGCATGCACTATTTTTGCAGGTCGTTTATTCCATCACAAACATTTATAGGATTGTGTACCCTTAGAATAATAACGCATTTACGTTATTATTCTAAGTGTGTACCACAATGAAGCTTAAAAAGTCTATAAGTACAGGTTTTAGGAGTGCGCTCAGTGTATTTATGCAGTTATTAACACTTTCGTTTTAATGTTAATCTCTATAATTTTAATTTAACTAATATTAGATATTCAATTGCCAAGCATATGACTATTATCTAAGTATTGATTATATTGTTCAAATCCTGATAAAAATCTTATATACAGGGTGTAAATGTTAAGTGTCAAACAATGATATGTGTCAATAGATATTTCAGAAACTAAAACAGTTATAGAAATTATATGCCAGAAGCTAGGTAGTAATTAATGTCATTTTGCTCATTAGCATACCTACATATACTTTGTCCATTTTATTATTGGTTTTTTGACAGCTCGACGTTTGAAGTTTATAGGAACGTGAACATAGTAAGTAAACGAAATAATCGATATCGAAAAATGTACATTCGATTAAATATTTTTAGGGTTCCATACCTAAAAGGTAAAAAAGGAACCCTTATGGTCTGACTTCATCTGTCTGTCTGTCTGTCACACCTATATATTTCAGGAACCACTGATGCTATCGATTTTAATCTTGGAACAGTTTTAGATCTTACTTACCCAACCTCATCGCAAATAAAAAAAAATATTTATCCTTTTACTTTTTTTATAATGGGGGTCGAAATAGGTCATCAAAATTTTAAAGTGGGACAATAGTCCCACTAGATACAATAATATCGAGTGGGGTATCATATGAAAGGGCTTCATTTGCACATCTCAAAACAGATTTTTATTTTGGCTTATGTGACGTAGTTTTTGGCTGATAACCAAAAATGTCAAAAAAAATACCGCCCTTATCTCCGAAGTTTGTGGAGAGAAAAATCTGAAATAATTATGGATAATGCATGTCTATCTATATTTTACAGGAAAAATAAAATGATCTATCTAAGTAGTACAGTTTTTTAGTAATCCTAAAAAAACCTCGTCAAACAAACTTAGTTATGCGGTTTGTTTTTTTTTTGCTATCTGGGGTGTTACATGAATAGTAAAATTACTTTAATACGTCCAAAGATGGTATGGAATCCTCGGTGCGCGAGTCCGACTCGCACTTGACCGGTATTTTTTTTTGATTCTGACGACTCATGTTAATGTCTGAACCTTAAAAATTTGTTGTCTTTCTTTGTTATATTATGCATGAGGCCCTCAAAATAAAATTAATGAAAGTTAATGTAAACAAGATGAAAGTAATGAAAACGCATTTGTTCTATCGATATGTGTGGCAACTCACTAAAGTGCGGTACGCGTCCATGAAGTACAATATTATTTCTGTGAATTTTGTAACTTTAATAATACGAAACTTTATGGGCGTCTGCTGTCAAAAAATGAATAATAAAATGGACAGAGTAATTCAGAGTATAGTTTCTATATCTGTTTCAGTTTTTGTAATATCTCTATAATTTACGAAAATATTTTCTGTTGACACTTCACGTTTCCACTCTGTATAGTCAGAATTTATAATAGTTACTTTTATTGTCATAAATTTTCCTTATTATACTACTTATCTATTAGCTGTTAAAGTGGGTCCCTGAATTACATTTTAAGTTGTACTTAATAAGTAAAAGTTTGTGATATATTTTTTGCCAATTAATTGTTAAAAACAAGAGATGGTTAGAACAAAGGTATTTTAGAGGAAAGGTGAATGTACCTAACGTTTAATAAATGTAAAAATAAAAATATTTTGTTTGAATCTAAACCTTAGCTCATAATAATAATGATTACGTAGTGGCGATGACGTCAAAGATAAAGCCCCTCTTGATCCTAATAGGCGATTGAGTGTAAGGCTTTCTTCATGAGGAGTCTATATGGTGGGATATTGGTGATCATGATTTGACTTTTTTGCTCGCTGTGTATGTGGGGCTTTTCTTTGCTTTTTGTGCTGCTTTGTCTGTTTCAAGTAGCTAGTTTACAAAAATGTGATAAGTACATGAATATACGTACAATGTATTGAGCTGCACAGTAGGACTCTCTATAAACACTGCACCAAGGCTGATGCTCACGTATTGTGCAATAGCAAACACTAACTTCTCCTCTTTAAGACATTTTATAATCATTAACTTCTCGAAAGGCGTTAGCTTCTCATTCCAATTCGTGCTAGGCGCAACATTATTTCTTTTATCTACGTGGATATCCTAAAAATGGAAATGCGAAATTAGCTTAAGCTATGTATTTTAAGCTCAGCAAATAATATCTAAGTAAGTACCTAGGTAAGCACCAATGCTAATGAGGCTAAGGCGCGGCGGGCTTTGCGCTTGCATTTTAATAATAAATCGTAAGGAAAATCACTTAACCTGGTACATAATGACAGTAGAGTACCTAGCTGTTATTTGTTTGTTAGCTGTTATTAGATTATAAGGTCAAAATGGCATCAAAAAGTCACAGGGGTTAATCCTGAAAAACAGCGCTGGACCGGAATATGTAGTCCGGTGTAGCAATATGCCGAGTGGTTAACCTCATTTGCCTTTTATTTTACTATTCGTTTCAAGGTTTCCGGAGTCACCACGGACCGTAGTAGTTAGTGGTGTTGGTGTTGCCATATCCGTCCTCGTTAACACCGTGACAGGTTCCTGGAGTTTTTAATGTGTCCGCGCGAGCTCGAAGGCAAGGCACGAGAGCCAAGGACCAACCTCACATGTGCCGTCAGGACAGCCGCGGGGATTCAGAGCAGTAAGACCCATGTTGTAAAATGTTCCAGAAACCATTTAAAGCTTTCCCCCGAACAAAAAATCGTCTGTAGATAATGTATCTACATCTCTATAGAGATAGAGATGTTTATGCCTGGGAGTAGCGATATAAGTATGCACTGTCTGATTACTGGTTCTGGCGATTTCAAATTTGTCTGCAGGGGTGCTGTCGCGCTGTTTTCGCTCGCTATGTTTTTAATGTACCATCTTTATAAGCACCACATTTATGCAAATAAATTGAAATTGACGGCACGCACGTAGTTTTTGTTCGTGAATTTATCGATGTAGGTGAGACTCGTTTTAATAGTACCTAATACCAAATAAATACTGACAGCAGCGTTTGCTCGCCAGAGTCCATTGTGAAACTAATTGTACCTACCTACCTACAACTAGCACGGCCGCCGCGCGTCTCTTGGCGCCTAATTGGAAGTCGCCCTTATATGCTTCAATGGCAGATATTGATTTTGAACTCCAGCGAATATCAAATAATATTAATTAGGGGCAGATTATATAATTACGTATGTGCCTATATAGCAAAATACATACCACACTGAAGGAGCCCACAGTTATCGGTATTCTTTTAAGAGAATCTTCGACAAGGCCAGCGAAACTGTCATCACATTCATTTAAATGATTTATTCCTAGCCACATTTGTTCTGTTAACGTCTCAAGTAATGGTTTTTTAGGTGGAACCTGAAATGGGATTGAGAGACATAATATCGTTAATCCATCCGCCAATCGTTAATAGAATGTTATTGATATCAACTATACTAGAGTATCTAGTCGAACGATCTACTCAAGACCAAGGAAGGGCGCACAATTCCGGATGACTTAGACTCCGCGCAAACGAGCCATAAAACACAGGCCACAGCCACATCGGTGGTTACCGACAAGCATTTTACATGAGATCATTTTCATAGCGGTCTGTAAGGAACCGTCACACATATGTAGGTGGAGCAAGTGGCAACTTCTCGTGTGTTAATTATCACTAGTTCATTTTTTTATGAGCCTTATGGGAAGCGGTAACGCAATCTAGGATGGTAAATAATACTTGCTTATTAAAAGCTTATTCACTAGTAGTCTTGAAGACACCCACATTATAATCGGGCGGGAAAACCTACGCAGTCAATGTGTTCCAGTCCTTAGCTGTCCGTATTATAAATGAAGAAGCAAGTCGCTTATTCCGGACTAAAGGCACGTTCACCACATAAGGGTGCGTACGGGCAGTGCGTCTCGAGGACCGATGATAAAAGGAGGATAGTCAAGTCATGAAATTCCTACGCACACTCCAAACTGCATCCTGTAAAATACCTACCGAGAGACTGGTTACTCAGTTCCTGAAAACTAATTACTTTGACACCTGAAGCTAATATTTTATACTTTTTTATTTATTTATTTTTGACGGGCCTGTTGGTCTAGTGGTTAGTGACCCTGTCTCGTGTCAACAGGTCGTGGGTTCGATTCCCACCAAGTGTCTGGGTGTTTTATCTATACAAGTATGTATTTACAAAAAAAGTATATATGTATTACTATCAGTTGTCTGGTTTACATAGTACAGGCTCTGCCTAGTTTGGGATCAGATGACCGTGTGTGAATTGTCCCAGGATATTATTATTATACTCTGTTAGTGAGTGACATATTGATTATCTCTTCTAAATAACAGAATATCATAAACTACACTGCTGCTGCTGAGAGTCGAAGTAATTCAAATAAATAGCAAAATTAAAATTAACGCCAGTTGATGTTCGTGAGTAAGTAGTTAGTACAACTCTCGCGACTCATTATCCGCAACAGGCCACCACCGCTGGCGTCACACGCTACGCAAAACGTCGGCTCGAGACTTTACACCATAAATTGTGGCAGTCACCGTCGTACGTGGCGTCCAGTAACCAGTCGTTTGGCGGTACCAAAGAAGTATGCTGAGCTGTGGTCGGTCGGAGACTCATTTGCATGGAGCCCAACGAATATGAGTGACCGTGTCAAGATCTCGGATTTGTTGGCACCTAGTTTTTATACTTGTGTACTGTTTCCGTTTTTTAACCGACTTAAAAAAGGAGGAGGTTCTCAATTCGTCGTATGTTCGCGCATAACTCTGGCAATTATGAACCGATTTGAAAAAATCTTTCTTCCATCCATTCTTCAATCCATTGATTGGGTCGATGATTGGGTCCCATAAAAAATTTATTGCTTAGTAATAAGTAGTTCCTGAAAAAACAAGAATGGTGACTGCGCACTGAGAGCTGCAGGAAAACCTATATAGATGACTTTATGTCGCTTTTTAAGGACAAAAATGGTCATAACTCTGGCAAATATTTACCAATTTCAATGATTCTTTTTTTATTCGAAAGAAGAAACCACTGTATTGAATCTGTATGAATTTTATTACAACCGGATAAGAACTTCCTGGAGGACCATGAACGATGTGGAGGAATTTATCTGGTAAAAACCATAAAACTGATGTTCTCCATTACATTGCTCTGACAATTATGAACCGATTTCGATGATTCTTTTTTTATTCGAGAGAGTAAACTACTACGATGACTCCATGCAAATTTCATTACGACCGGATATTTTTTTCTGAAGAAACACGAATTATGTAAAACTACGATAATGTGATCATAACCTACCTAGATAATTTTACGGTTTTCGATGGTTCTATCTTTATATATGAAAATATCACTAAAAAGTTTAAAATAAAATCTTTTAAAAAAAAAATAATGTACCGACTTCAATATCACTGAAAAGTATCAAATAATTTAAATATTATTGAAGTTGGTGCCAAATATACACAGCCAGTAAGCTAACACCAACTCCAATAATATTTAAATTATTTGATACTTTTCAGTGATATTGAACACGGTTCAATTAAAAAAAAAAGATTTTATGTATTATCTATCACTATATTTTTTTGAAAATTGTTGACGGTTGACGTTGACGGGTTTGACGGGCCCGTTGGTCTAGTGGTTAGTGACCCTGTCCGCGAACCGATGGGTCGTGGGTTCGATTCCCACCAAGTGTCTGGGTATTATTTATCTATTTAAGTATGTATTTACAAAAAAAAATGTATATAAGTATTAGTATCAGTTGTCTGGTTTCCATAGTACAGGCTCTGCCTAGTTTGGGATTAGATGACCGTGTGTGGATTGTCCCAAGATATTATGATATTATTATTATTATGAAAATATCGTCTGTGGTCACTAAACGGTTATAGGGTGTTGGAGTACCCCCGCACTTACAACCGTCAATTAACGTTAATTGTAACAGCCATTTTTAAAAATCTAGTTATTCGAGTCTTGGAGCCGTTTATAGGTAATTATTTTTGATTTTGAGTACCAGTTAACTGATATCTCACTGTAATTAATTGGCTTGGAGTGTCGAAATCATTCGATTTCAAGAAATAGATTAATCACAAATAACTATAATTGGCTTTTGAAGGTGCAGCAGTTAGTCTTTTATATTCATCGATATAATACACACATCAAAAGTGTCTAGGGATCAAGCATTTTTAAGCGGATTTCTTGAGATTGAGATGTGGCTTTGTAATAAATTTATGATTTTATAAATTTATATGGATCCTTTTTGGTGCATTTCATAATTTGAATCAGGAACTGTGAATCAAATTCGAGTAAAAGATGAAAATCAGCTGTCAATATTTTCCCTATAAAAACATACAACGCATTGAAGACATTATTAGTGCTACTGTTTCCCTACTACTGATTAAAACCAACGTTATTATGAATGAATGAATGAATGATTTATTTCTTACAAACAAACAACAAGGTTTTTGCATTACATGGTGAAAACAAGTTTCAATACAAAGATAATTAATGCCTTACAAATAAATGGCCATAAATAATTACAATAATATGTGCCGTTAGTTATTCTTGGCTAAAACTGTTTCCACTAGCTATTATACAATGACAAAACTATCCCCCGCACTAGTATAAAACTGTGTTGCGGCAGAATAGCATCACCGTTCAAATAACCAGTTATGTTTGACACATGAGTAAATACTTTCCACCTGGCAGAGTAGCTCAAGATAGGTTGGTTAGTTAGACATATGACCATAGTACAAGCAAGGATTTTAGACAATCTTACTTACTAACTACAAAAGGAATTTAATATAAAGTTTTGACCACACTACGATAGCAATTTAATTATTCGTATAATTCTGATTAAAGCACCTACATATACATTATATAAGTAATATATATGAGACCAAGAATATAAAAATAATAATAATATAATACATAATGGTAAATTTAATAATATATCTACGGGTTTTTTGCATGAAATACATTTCAGTACTTTATATATGTAAAGTTAATTCAAGATATACATACATATCTAAAAAATGTATATACTGGGTATAAGAGGAAGTGGTAAGTACTGTAATCTACATTATAATCACTAATAAGCAATACTTATAGTGGTTCGATCGTAGATAGGAAAAGTATATAATATATATGTATTTATTATAAGTATAATAATATATAATGACTCATGGCTTGAGAATATTTTCAGTAGATTCATAGTCTAGTGTAAATAAGTAATTAGAGATCGTTTTCTTGCAAGTGTAGTGAGTTTTAACCACAATTTGCTGAACGGTTCGACAAACTTTGTTATACAGCCAAGGTCCAAGAAAAGTAGCAAATTTACGTGCGAACATAGTTCTGCATGATGGTATTTGATATGCAGGAGGAGCACGCCTTGTCGCAGAGATTTGTACCATTATGGAGCGGCGACGTCATTTAAGCAGGGAAGAAATGCTCAGAGCCGTGGGAATGATAGAAGCTGGTTCCCGGCAACGTACTGTGGCTTTAGCTCTGAATACAAGTCAGAGTGTTATCAGTCGACTTTGGACACGTTACCGAAGCACTGGTACCGTGGCTGAGCGCCATGGAGGACGGTATCGCTGCACCACACGGAGACAAGACCGATATATTCAAATCTTAACTCGAAGAGCTCCAACAATAACTGCCATGATGTTAGCCGTGAGGCTTCATCACTCTTCAGGGAACTTAATTAGCGACCAAACAGTCAGAAACCGCTTGCATGAAGTGAACCTTCATTCCCGAAGACCACTACGGGTACCACCTATAGCAATGCACAATCGTAGGATTCGATATCAATGGGCTCTTGAACACAGAAATTGGGCAGAAGAACAATGGCGTTTCGTGTGCTTTTCTGATGAGTCTCGTTTTGGTGTGAGACCGGATACAAGACGTATACGACACTGGAGAACCCCTGGATGCCAACAGCGATTAAAATCCTGCCAGGAAGTCCATCCTTATAGTGGTGGAACCATCATGGTATGGGCGGGTATTTGGATCGGCGGAAGAACTGAGTTGATTTGGATCAGAGGCAACCTCAACGCTCAAATTTATGCTGAGACGATTGTATCAGACGTCATCGTTCCTCTACAAGTGCAAATCGGTCCCTTATTTCAGTTAATGCATGATAATGCACGACCGCACACCGCAAGAGTTGTAAGACAGACTCTCGCCGCAGCTAACATCAATGTCCTGCCCTGGCCTGCTCAGTCGCCAGACTTGAACCCGATTGAGCATGCATGGGATATGCTACAGAGAAGAGCTCTGCCGAATATGGAGGGTATCCAGTCGCAAGAAGACCTTTTTTTGTTGTTGCAACGAACATGGGCGGCCATTCCACAGCGTGATTTGGATGAACTCATTTTGAGTATGCCAAACCGATGTTCTTGTGTTGTTAGTGTTCGCGGTAGAAACACGGATTATTAATTGTTTAAGTTACCCAATAAAATTTTAAAGAAAACTGTTATTTCAGTCTTTTTTTCGAACTTTTGTGTTAGTGGTTCAAATGTCAAAAATCCCTTTATTAGGAAAATGGCAAATTTCTTTATTAATGCAAAGGTGACTTGGTTTATCGTTACTGTGACAAGCGAAAACACTTTATTTGATGAATCCTTAAAGAAAATTTTAATTAATATCAATCAGGAGAAAAGTTATTGCAAAAATATATGTTGATCCCTAGACACTTTTGATGTGTGTAGTAAGTATATCGATGTTTATATCAGTGAATTAATAATAATATCTTGGGACAATCCACACACGGTCATCCGATCCCAAACTAGGCAGAGCCTGTACTATGGAAACCAGACAACTGATACTAATACTTATATACTTTTTTTTTGTAAATACATACTTAAATACGAGACGTGGTCTTTAACAGCTGGCCTTTTGGAAAAGCTCAGAGTCACACAACGAGCTATGGAGAGAGCTATGCTTGGAGTTTCTTTGCGCGACAGAATCCGAAATGTGGAGATTCGCCGAAGAACTAAGGTTACCGACATAGCTCTCAGAATCTGCAAGTTGAAGTGGCAATGGGCAGGCCACATCGCTCGAAGAACCGATAACTGTTGGGGAAGAAAGGTTCTCGAGTGGCGACCACGAACCGGAAACCGCAGCGTAGGTAGGCCTCCCACTAGGTGGACCGACGACATTGTTCGCGTCGCAGGAAACCGGTGGATGCAAATAGCAAATTGTCGTTCATTGTGGCGGTCTAAGGGGGAGGCCTTTGTTCAGCAGTGGACGTCTTCTGGCTGGTGATGATGATGATGATACTTAAATAGATAAACTACACCCAGACACTTGGCGGGAATCGAACCCACGACCCATCGGTTAGCAGGCAGGGTGTCTGACCACTAGACCAACGGGCCCGTCAATTGAATTGTTTTGAATTGAATTTTGTATTTTATCACTTGATAGACTTTTTAGATCAAAGAAAAAATGACAAGCCCGCGGAGATTCTTGCTAGGTCTTCTCAGTTGAAGCTGCGGTGTGATTCGGTGGTAGGTTTTAAGAAAACGACAATTCAAAAATGCTAGAGCTAAACCTATTTGAAATGCATAAATAATTTCATATAATTTCGATAACTACCCCAGTTATGTAGGTACTGACCACTTTCGTTCCGGCTGGTCCGCGAAGAATGAAATTCCATTGTTCGGGTGTGACGAGACCCTCGTTCAGGTAGATGGCCATATTCAGTAAGAAACTGAACACCAACTTGTGCCTCTCGAATAGTCCCCGCGACACATTCCGATATACAGACAAGGTGATCTCGCGGCGTAAGATCTCTAGTCTAGTCTCAAGCACGTCGCTTTTTTCGCTTTTTTCTATAACTTGGTTGAAAACCTGTCGCAAGTAGTGAGCATTTAATAAATAAAACTTTTAAATCATTTATGCATAGGAACAAGAGATCAAGAGGCTTGAACGGCCGACCGTTAATGATTAGGTCGGGCAAGTTCATCAAATTATTGTAGTCCTCCTTAGTAAGAGTGGAATGTAAAACATAAAAAACGTGTTAGGTAGTAAGACAGTATCCCAGTAAAATAAATTTGGTACATCGGTACCTTTTTAGGAACTTCGTTTCTTTGACTGCAGTCTTTTGTATGATGACGGTATTTCCCAAGATGGTGTGCTCCAATTTGTGAAATAGATATTATCGCTACGCACTATCTTTTAGATAAACATTCGGGATGCTTTCCACAACGTGGTGTATTCGTATTTTTAGGAGCATAAAGGAATCTTCAGTTCTTCAGCGTACCTGGTTAAAATATTTCAACGAGAACTGGTACATGGGATCGATGTCAGCTAGTTGCGCTACAGCGAAGTATAACACGGCACCTCGGGTCGCCACAGTGCGGTACTTTTCACGAGCCGCCGATATGCTAATTTCGGTGGCTTCAGTCTCTTCTAGGCGAGCATTTATAATCTCCGATGTTTCCTGATTTAGTAATAAAATACTTAAGCATGAAGATTTACTGACATAAAAGTTCGACACTCGAGTACCAGTAAGCATTGTTTATTTTAATGTATAGATGACAGTCTGCTCGATTATGACCTCTCACAAGTGTAGTCAAAATCTACGAAAAACGTGTCTAGTTGTAGGTAACAGTTTGAATTTAAAATCAATAGAAAATAATGGACCTACATGTTAATGAGTATTGTGTAACCTGAGGCATCGCTCAGGTTTTTTTAATTACCTAGAAACAGTCACGGCCTACTTCCTAATTTAAAAAGAAAATAGGTATATCAATATATAAGATCGACAAGTTCAACTAGTCTACACCTCTTTAAAAAGGTCCGCCCAAATCTGTCTACAAATTCTAGTTATTTTCACCTTTTCAACTAGATACCTAACTAAAGGTTACCTTCACGTAATGATAAAGGGGGACGAAAAGTTGCTTTTTTGCATACGCCATAGGGAAATATTTATTTCGGTAGGTACTATTTTTTATTGATTTAAATACGGTACCGTGGGCGTTTTTACTTTGTGGGTATATTCAAAGTTATTACCTTACTCTCGTTCAGTGTTTCTATCAGTTCCTCGTCGTCTAGAATGTTCCCGGAGGAGGCGTACAATAGCCTCAGGATTTTGTCTTCGATCTCCAGTAACGTTGCTTTGTCAGCGTTGATGCGCACTATCAATTCAGTGCGCAGTATTTCTAAGTCTGGGCGCTCCAGTCTTACCACGTCACTATAATATTTGGTATAAGGATTAAAATATGGTTTTTATTCATTCTGCATCAGCCATCAAGTGAAGAAAATTTGCACTCAAAAGCATCGATATAATCCGGCTCGAAGGACCATGGTTGGGTGCGTAATACCCTTGGGTGATGGATGTCGGACAATAAAATGCGGTAAATTCAATAAAGCGGACTCTACTTCTTCTCTATTATCTCTATGTCTCATATATTCAAACACAAACGGGAAACAAACGGTCGACACCGAGTTACATTGCGTATTTGCGTAGCGTAGGTGCGTCTCTTCGGTACGCGGTTTGATATGTTGTCTGTGTTGCGCGATTACAGACAAGTTATAATAAAACTTGTATATGTGCGCGAGCGCCGCGATAACGTCTCTTCCACATGGGGCTCTATCTTCTTCATTATGAATGTAGGTATGCACCTAATATTATCTGGTACGAGTGTACGAGTGTATTTTGACGCACAGTATGAAACATTGTAATAGAAAAATAATACTAACGCCAGCAGTTGATCTTCAAGACCGGACAGAGTGACAGTGAAATTGACCAGGGTCACTTGGATGCAGATTTCGGGAAGGTAGTGCGGGTTTGCAAGCTTCGTCGTCAGATACAAACGGAAGTTTGTGTCGTATTCTATATCACTGTCACCCAAATGGATCAATAGTCTACCCGCCTGTGTGAAAGAAACTTCTTAAAAAATACCTTTTTCCATATAAGTATGTGATACGAATACATATAAGTATTCTTTTTTAACCTAAATACTAAAGACCAATATTTGGTTCTGGAAATCGGACCCGCGATCTTTTGGTTAGCAGCCAGTTGGGTAGCGACTAGCACAAGGGCACCTCAGGGAGGCACGGCCTCGGCTTGAGCTGCCGCTTAGAGAGTATGAGTTTACCACCGGTTCACAACGCGCCCCCGCTGAGAAGAACCGGCAAGAAACTCAGCGAGGGGATGCATGTCGAGGTCGCATGCGTACGACCCTTTGACCTCGCCGGCGAGACCGGTGTCTGAGTGTTGATGTGTGTACGACTCGTGACGTCGTTGTTGGTGTTGGTGTTGTGTCATGGTCCAGGAGGACGGACATCGGGTCGGGTGGGTCGAGCAGTACATGCCGCGGACGGCGGCGATGTACGGTAGGTCGACGATCTGAGGGACCAGGACCAGGGTCGGGGTCGGGGATATAGTCGGCAGCGGCGCCGATAAGCGGGTTTGGGTGGACGCACGCTTTTTCAAAGTAATGTTCGGACATTTCTTTGAAAAATTTGCGGATAGGGACTAGAATTTTAATTCTTATGCGAGCACGTGTACTGTTACAGTTCCAAGTAATTTTCTTGGTCATTAGAGCTACTATGGTTTGTTTTATGTGACGAAGTCACGCGGCGGTCATGACCGATTAGGAAATTATGACCTCACTATCACGAAGTGTTCTACATTGAAACTGTCACTGTCACTTTAGTATAGAAAATGACGTTTCTGTAATGTTGTCTTTTGTTTACGCGAATACTACACATTGTAATAAAACTACTCATACAGAATAAATCCTATATTATGTGATTATTTCCGTAAGAGTAGCTTTATTACAATGAGGTTTCTGCCTTGAGAATTACTACGTCATACTCCACACCGATCTCTCAAGACTTGCGTCTTGTGCTAGGCCTGCTGGTCCGTAAAAGTTTAAACCTTGGAACGCGTTTTAGCATTGAAAAAACCAGTCGGGCCGTCAAAATCTTTAACTAATCTAATATAGAATTGATATTTATGTACTAAAGATACGTTTTCCTAAATTGTTGCCTTGTTGCTGCGTATAATTTAACATTCAGATGCTCGTTTGAAAACGTCCTGTATAACAAAACCGAATATACGTCTACCTAATGTGAACCGTGAACGTTATCGTAACGTATTCTTACCTGCAAGAAGGTTTGTTTCAACAAAACAGGGGCTAGTGTTGCTTCTAGAGTCTCCCCGAGATCTTCTATGAGCATCGGCCAGCCAAGCCGTATGCAGTTTTCTAGTATACGTAGGTACGAAGTGTCGTTTAGTTTTGTAATTTGTAGACCGTTTTCTCGTTCCATATTTTTTATCCATCTGTTGGCCTGCAGATTACAATTAAAAATAATATATAGGTAGCAGCGAACTCTAATAAAACTCCTAAAAATATTGAAAAAAACATAATGCATTATTATGTTTTATACAAAAACAGTTAAATATTTTACGTTATTTTGGAAAATGCAAAATTTAATTTAATTCTATAAAACATGAATAACGCATAAATTTACTTCAGTGAATAAATAATAATTTTATGGTTTGCCCAGTTCCGGAAATTTTCAACTTCCTTTCATTGTGTAGGAGTTAAACCACCTTCGATCGAGCATGAAAAGTTAAATCTACATTGGTTTATACTCGAAGTTAAGTAAATATGAATAGGGCCATCATTAAATTATAATGATTGCTCGATTGCTCTTTGACTTGTGCGAAAAACAATAGTGGGGTGTTTTCTTTACCCCACATGGTGGGACAAAATAGTGGGTCCACGAGAAAACACCCAAATAGGACACCTCATTTACAACGAGGCGTACCTAAGTATACCTACTTAAAGGAGCTGAGTAGCAAACATTTATCTGTTTGCTAACAAATTGTATAACAGGTGAATTTTCATGAAATGGGAAGAAAACATACTGACTGAACAATATAGAGTGCCGAGTGGGGCCAACAAAATACAAGCGGGCGGCCCGGCCGCGGCCGGCGCGTAAGCGCAAGCACAGCGCAAGTGTCAGCACAACGCAAATGCAAGCACAGCGCAAGTAACGTCGTTCAAACGATTTTGATTAAAAACCGATACAGCGTTCGCAACCGCCAGCAGATAGGACCTTGATAAAAAGTATATTGATATACATACATAATTATGTATGAATAAATTTATTAAAATTCAACCATTTCCTTCATTTTGCCATATACTTCCCATAGGTAATTAGATCCTTACCCTTGTAATGACACTATCAGATGATGTAATAATACAGGTTTGTTGTTTGTGTGTTGTTGTGTTTGTGTGCATGTTTTTTTGCAAAATCGACTGGTTCGATTCCTGGCTAGGACTTTTTTTAAACTAATGATGCAGTTTGACTTTTTGAATAATAATAATATCTTGGGACAATCCACACACGGTCACCCGATCCCAAACTAGGCAGAGCCTGTACTATGGAAACCAGACAACTGATACTAATACTTATATACTTTTTTTTTGTAAATACATACTTAAATAGGTAAACAACACCCAGACACTTTGGCGGGAATCGAACCCACGACCCATCGGTTAGCAGGCAGGTCTATGGTGTGAATATGGAGTAAGTATTTTTCGCATCAAATGACACAACACCTCAGGCTATTAATTTTATTTTTCCTTTATTTTGGCATCAAACGCTCATGTATAACAAAAATAATATATATATTTTCTTTATACCTCTTACCGCTTCTTGTGCTTTGAGACTCGGCATGATAAACATACAGAAATATAGGTAGGTACAGACTGTTAAAAGAACCGCTGTCCGAGCGCTAAGGGAATTATTCAGTATCGTAATAAAGTCATACGTAGGTAGGTTTATAACTCATTTGTTGAATATTACATAGTTTCTTGGTTTGTACCAATGACAATATTCTCCTTGCAGATCGAACAGGGGGTTTAACACTGTATGTAGTAAAAATTAACCTATAAAAAGTATTGTAATCAATTCTGCTCTCGTTACTGAACATATTAGTTTCAGGTTTTGCGTTAATTCGTTAACACACTGTATAATGTGTATGCGCTCAGCTAATTACCTGTTCCTGCGGATCGATAGTGAGCGGCCATCGCCCGGCCCTTGTCACCAAAATGCCGTTTTCAGTAGATATGGCGTCACGTGGTAATCCCTGCGAGTTCCACGTGCGCACCGTGTATGAGTCCGCCATTATTGTTATTAAGCTGTGGAGCGGTTAAATCTCTTATTATTTAAATAATATAATACTCAGTCACACATGACCTACTACTGCTACGGTGCGATGTTCGAATCACTTTAGAAAGTCGTTCGGTCTTAGACTAATTTAGCTGTCGTCTAATGCTTCGTATACTGTATTAGCTCAACATTAACGAGGCTTTCGATTAAGCAACGAGCCGTCATCTCGGCGTCTACTTATAGTTGATTATCAGTTAACTTGCGGCGTTAACATGTGAACAACGCATTGTTTAACAAGACTACAACTTCGCATTGGCATTAGACTTTGTACCTACTTCGATGTTGATTTGAGCCGGTGTCTCAATATGGTAAGCGACGGCCTTAAGCCAATAGCATCAAATAAATTACCAAGCATAACGTAGAACCGGTAATAACCGAAGAAAAAATCACTAATGCGGCTTCTAAAAATGTAGGCGAACTAATTATATTGTTATAAAGTAGGTACGTAAGTCTATATGGACTTGTTATATATTTTTCTAAGTAACGTACTCAAAACTTTCAGAAGCGGGTATTTCGAGCTCTGTGCATTGTTGAATCCACTTCGTCTCCAGCTCGCGACGATAAAGCGCAGGAAACGCACCGAAGTAGGCAATGCATCCAGACGCAATAATTATATCTCCAGTTGTGCAGTAGAGTTGATGCGTCGCAGCCTGGTGAGGATTTTATGAAATATAATGTCGCTCCTGAATTATGAAAAGGAATTAATTAACTTAATTTACTATAGCAAGCTAATATATGTAGTACCTACTTCTATCTCAGCATAAATTTCAGCTATAAATCCAAAGATGGTTCATATCAAGATTCAGGTTAATATCGAGAAAATTTCGGCAAGTATACAACTTTTTTTAATTACACAAGTCGAGAGTCAAGTTGGAAGATCGATATTCTTAATAGTTTTGTTTTCTGAATCTTGTATGAAGCCGATGCAATAACAGACCTTAACGCTGTCCTCCCAGCGAGTCTGCTCATCAGCCAGCGCTTGTGTCAGTTTACCAGCGCGGGAAAGCCGGGCCGCCGCCAAATCCACATCAGCTTGTAGCTTGATTCTTTCGTCTTCCACTGTCTGCCGTAATTATTAAACTATTAGATATAAAATGCTGACGACTGTGAGGACCCAAAGATATTTTATTATTAATCTAAATCTCATCAAATGGAAATTTTATATTTTGAACCTAATATAATGTCTTCGTCGGAATACGCACATCCTGTCTCTTCTTTATAATATACTATTTAATTCTTTTTCTCCGCGTTACCTAAAGGAACGTTTTGTTTTTCTCGGCAATGATTCCCACTGTTTGAGGTCATCAGAAAATCTCACTCTTATGTTCCCTTCTCATAATAGTTCGTTTTACGATATGTCATTCACAGTAGAAGCTGTTCGTCTGTGGAATGCCTTACCGGTCACTATTAGACATGCACCATCTCTGCCTATCTTTAAAGATCGTTTGAAAGCATTTTATTTGTCCCTATGAATTTTATATTGATATTAGCCTGCTGCATTTATTTATTTATTATTGTTGGTTATTTATATTTGATTCTATCAAATATAATATTTATGTATTATACTAATATTTATATATATATTAGGTTGCTGTTACGTATTTTATTGTGTATAGTTATGTTTTTTTTTCTCTTTTATAATTGGTTTGTATAAACAACCCCGCCTTGCAGTTCATAGTTCCTCTCCATCCAAAGGTTGCCTGGTAGAGATCACTTTTAGTGATAAGGCCGTCCATTGTTTCATTCTATTTTACTGTTTTTTTCTTGTATTTTTGTGTTTTTTAATAATGGTGGAACAATAAAGTATTATCTATCTATCTATAATGCCATTACCTTGATTGACAGTTTATAAAATATACAAGTGACTAAATATTAAAATTGAGTACCCACCTTTAACTCATCCATCATTTTGGCGAGCTGTGCTTCAATAGCCTCAACCTCCTTTTGTTTGGCTCTTAGTACTGCCATTACACTTTTCAATATACCAGCCGCTTCTTTATGTCTAGGATTATATTAAACAATCACAATAATATTTCAATTGTAAAATACTAACCGTTTAACATATATGTGAAATACGCTATATTTTATGCACTTTTTAACAGAGGTTGGATACAATAGATATTTTTCGATAGTTTTGCAAAGAACTTGTTTTTTAACTTGTGCCCACTTACTTGAGTATCTTTGGTTCGACGACTCTGAACACTTTGGCGTACATGTCGATTGCTTGGACCCATAGCACCATAGAACGGCAAACCTACGTATATATGTACAACCAACATAATATTAGGAGTAATTGCTACAGCAAAGGATACAAATTGGTACGTAGCTGTCTGCTTGCTGATATTCGCCCTCTCATCAGCTATGTCTATAATTAATATCTGGCATGAGATTTTATTTCACCTAATTCATTAAAATACGGGTCACTATCTGTGGGAGGCAACATGCCCGAACAAAACACATGCAAAGGCAGTATTTGCCCCGCTAACCAGTCACGCTGATCGTCCTTTTGATAACAGAATTAACATTTGAATTAAATGGACTAATTAATTAACTGTACAGCAAACAAATGAGCGTACCCTTGAAACTTTCACAACTGTGTCAGGGTTGAAATCCTTATGTGTGAGATATACTTTGATTTTTTTCAAAGTTGCGTCGGGGATATGGTCCTTATCGTAGTCCGCCAGCTTGCCCAGGAAGTTCACGTCCGCAAGTAACTTTTTTGTTGAGTCCCAATCCGGCCTAGGATTGCAATTCATATTGACTTAAACGTATGAAATTAGAATAGTCTAGTTTATACTAAAAGTATTTTGTGTCTCACCTAAATAATATACCGGGTGTCAAACGTTTATATAAATAAGGACATAAATATTGATTGTTAATATTGATTGCCTCTTATTCTTATTGGTGCCTTGTGTGATAAGAATTTCATTCATTTTCGGTTAAACAACGAGCAACATTTTGAGTTTATTGCACTGCGACCTGAGCCTGTTGACTTTTATCTTTTACAGATTGATTGCTGTTACACAAAACATCATAAACGGCTTGATTCCCCTATTTCTGAGACAGTCTATATAATACCTTTTTTTCCCATACATTACATAATAGGTAAGTATGTAGTAAATAAACGTTACATGCTGTAACTCAGATCGACAGGACCGATTTGGTTACATTTTGTTTTGTGTTGTTTGTAACCAATTTGTAACAGTCCGAATAAAAAACCAGGAAAATGTAAATTTAGGAAAAAACTAATCGTCGTTCTATGGGATTTTCGTATGAACTCGAGAACATATATATGTTTAGTATTAACTCATAATAATCGCACACTATCAATAGCTATAAATTACAATAAAATCATTGCTCTACTACTACTTATTGAAAAAAATATTAATAAAATACTAACAGACGCGACCCGCTTACCAGTTAATTTACATTATTGATAGAAGATAGATTTTAGATTTATCAGTGGAATAGATCAGGAAGTTTTAAACCCACTGACTTTCGAGGTTTTGGTCGAGTCGAAAGTTGTGGCATTGACCGTTAGTCACAAGACCTTGGAATAGTATAAAAACATTTTATTTTGTTATTGTTACAGTTAGAATTACATACCTACCTGTTATTTATTCGATAACTAACTTATGTCCAAGGTGAGGTACCTAAAAGTGTGCAATCACTTTTTCGCCGTGCATTGCCCACGTTGCAAAATGGTGACAATACATGCGTTTATCCCTTACAAGACGAATATGAACTATCATAAAAAGATAGTTGTTGAGATATATTCCCGAGGGGGGCGTGCTCTAGCAAGTGTCTAGCGCTGGAGAGACTCTAGAGAGGACCAAACGGAGTGGGCCAGAGTCTATTCACAGCGTCGATAAAGGCCAGCAGGGAGGTTTTAGTGGGTAAAATCCCTCATAACCCCGCCTCCGCCCCTACTGAGACCGGGTACCTTGTAAAGTCCTCATAAAAAAATAAAAGTAGAGATATGTTTACTAACTTAGCTCCCAACAATATGCACACGGGTTCCATGACAAACCGGACAAGTGCCGGTGGCTTCTGGAACGCCTTCAGTTCGTTGATGTCAGCCTTGTTGAGCGCCTTGAGAGCGGTTTGGGCTGCGTCCATGGCTGGCATCGCGAGCGCCAAGTCCGCCTTTGCCTCGTCCGCTATTTGCCTCACTTCCTCAGCTTTTATCTAATTGATTTGTATTATTAATACAAGTATGTGTCAAAAGGTCACGATAACTCAAACACATTTGAAAGATTTGGATAATTATGAGTATGAGGGAGCTACGATATCATAAGGTAAACTGAATCTATATCTTCTCAGCCAAAAATGACTATAAGGCAGTATAAGGTGACTATTAAACAATAAGTAGATAATAATGAAAAGGATTTACAATCGTAGGAAATTCTCATTTTTAAGGCAGAAAAAAATCTACGTTGCTTTATAAAAACGTTTTTTGGGGATGAAGAGGTTGGTTTATAGAAACAGCTGGATTTTTGAACCCGATTTATTTGTTCGATTGAGTAATTTCGACGGTAGTGAATAAGTCCTTTAAAACTGCACTTACTTTAGCCTCAGCTTCATCTTTCATGACAGCCTGCTTTACTTCGTCTGCGGCTTTTTGTTCCACCTTTAGCCGATTCACCAGAGCGATGCCTTCTTGTGCTTTCTTTGCAAGGATCGGCTCCATTTCTCGCACCTGCTGCTCCATGACACCTACCACCTCGTAAGTTTCGTACAATTTCTGAACAAAGAACACGTTCGATCGGGTACGGGTAAATATAACATTTTTAAACCATACAAGACGATGATGACGATTTCTTAAGCATTTATGATTTATTTTTGTCATTAACAGATAGAGTAGGTATGGTAAGGTTACCCATAACATGTTTCTTGAATTGTAGTGTCATAATAGTATGGTTACCCATAACATATTTCTGGAATTGTAAACTCATCTTCATCAATAATTTTGAACTTTAAATCAGTATGATTAAGGTTATATTTTTACTGTACAGTATTCAACCTATACTTTACCATTTTCCCAGTTATGTTTATGTTAAAAAAATTTTATCTGGACTCTTGTACTTTTGATATTCTAATATCCTTAGTGGCAACGCCTATTTCTTAGTAGCTACTCAAATATTAACAAATTTATAGATAGTTTTTACCTGTAAACCACAAGATATTCTATCTCTCCCGCGAATGATTTGTTGCTGTTTTTTGTCAAGAAGCATCAAATACAGCTTTAGTAGATCAAGATAACTGCTGGGCGTGGTATAAAAGTAGCGTCTCATTTCATTGTAGAGCCGGTCTGTCATCACATCTACGTCCTGTCAATGAAAAAGGATTAAAAACGTAAAAATACCGAAAGTGAGTATCTATTGTTCCACCTACGAATAAAGTTACGTTCCTGGAACCTGTGAATTATGTTCCTGCAACCAAGATTACCAGTGCTATATTAGGAGACGTTGTATCGGTGGCTGCTGGGGACCATCGTCGTTTACCCTTTTTTGCCGGCAAAGCGATACCTCAGACACAAAGGTTTATCATTAAACTAGTAGATTTTTGGATGGAGCCATGGCTTCATCGCTATTTACCTTCAAGTGAGTTGCCGTCAAGCATTAGCTTATATTGAGTAAAATAAATTACCTGATGCATAGCCACACAAAGTGTGGATATCTTTTGAATTATATCAGAGTTTTCAAGCGGTTGCAGACACTGCTGTGCCACAGACAGCAGTGCTTCGGGAGGCCATTTCGTGAACCAGTCTATCGTGCAACAATTCACTAATGATGGAAACATGCGGCAGCGACGTCTGGAATTAAGTGTTAAGAATTTGACGAGAAACTACATGGTCTACTTATCCGTTAAGCTGTAACTAAACGAGGTTGAAGCTATTGAGATTAATCAACATACTGGGTAGTAGGTTCCTTGTGCAGAGAACCGTCCGGGTTGGTACCATCGAAGTGTCAGATATTCTACCGGCACATACTGGGTAGTAGGTTCCTTGTGCAGAGAACCGTCCGGGTTGGTACCATCGAAGTGTCAGATATTCTACCGGCACATACTGGGTAGTAGGTTCCTTGTGCAGAGAACCGTCCGGGTTGGTACCATCGAAGTGTCAGATATTCTACCGGCACATACTGGGTAGTAGGTTCCTTGTGCAGAGAACCGTCCGGGTTGGTACCATCGAAGTGTCAGATATTCTACCGGCACATACTGGGTAGTAGGTTCCTTGTGCAGAGAACCGTCCGGGTTGGTACCATCGAAGTGTCAGATATTCTACCGGCACATACTGGGTAGTAGGTTCCTTGTGCAGAGAACCGTCCGGGTTGGTACCATCGAAGTGTCAGATATTCTGCCGGCACATACTGGGTAGTAGGTTCCCTGTGCAGAGAACCGTCCGGGTTGGTACCATCGAAGTGTCAGATATTCTGCCGGCACATACTGGGTAGTAGGTTCCCTGTGCAGAGAACCGTCCGGGTTGGTACCATCGAAGTGTCAGATATTCTGCCGGCACATACTGGGTAGTAGGTTCCCTGTGCAGAGAACCGTCCGGGTTGGTACCATCGAAGTGTCAGATATTCTACCGGCACATACTGGGTAGTAGGTTCCTTGTGCAGAGAACCGTCCGGGTTGGTACCATCGAAGTGTCAGATATTCTGCCGGCACATACTGGGTAGTAGGTTCCCTGTGCAGAGAACCGTCCGGGTTGGTACCATCGAAGTGTCAGATATTCTGCCGGCACATACTGGGTAGTAGGTTCCCTGTGCAGAGAACCGTCCGGGTTGGTACCATCGAAGTGTCAGATATTCTGCCGCCACATACTGGGTAGTAGGTTCCTTGTGCAGAGAACCGTCCGGGTTGGTACCATCGAAGTGTCAGATATTCTGCCGCCACATACTGGGTAGTAGGTTCCTTGTGCAGATAACCGTCCGGGTTGGTACCATCGAAGTGTCAGATATTCTGCCGGCACATACTGGGTAGTAGGTTCCTTGTGCAGAGAACCGTCCGGGTTGGTACCATCGAAGTGTCAGATATTCTGCCGCCACATACTGGGTAGTAGGTTCCTTGTGCAGAGAACCGTCCGGGTTGGTACCATCGAAGTGTCAGATATTCTGCCGCCACATACTGGGTAGTAGGTTCCTTGTGCAGAGAACCGTCCGGGTTGGTACCATCGAAGTGTCAGATATTCTGCCGGCACATACTGGGTAGTAGGTTCCTTGTGCAGAGAACCGTCCGGGTTGGTACCATCGAAGTGTCAGATATTCTGCCGGCACATACTGGGTAGTAGGTTCCTTGTGCACAGAGAACCGTCCGGGTTGGTACCATCGAAGTGTCAGATATTCTGCCGCCACATACTCGGTAGTAGGTTCCTTGTGCAGAGAACCGTCCGGGTTGGTACCATCGAAGTGTCAGATATTCTGCCGGCACATACTGTGTAGTAGTGTATGTGCCCTTCACACCACACAGACACAAGACAGACAATATCTAATGTCCTTAGGTTCGGCAATGCTAGTGATTCTACTCGTGTTGCTAGCGTTCACAAGTTGTGGTGATTGCTTACCATCAGGCGGGCCACATGCTTGTTTGCCTCCTTGATGATATAAAAAAATTAATGAAGAAGTCAAAAGAAATCATCATTTATCAACTCCTTTAGACTTTACTGGGAAATTTAACTAACCGGAACGCCTCTCCAACTGGACTCATGCATATACATAAATGAAGTTTGCCGCGTACACGATTGATAAAAAAGTAATAGACTCCATCACGATCAGCAGGGTTGACACCGTTTTTACCAGCTTCGTTGCGACAACCCGTCTGCACCTGTTCGTAGGCGTCGCCCTCGAACAAGTTTGGCACCTCACCTGTTTCAATAATACATAACTTATTAAAACCGCTTATTCATTGAAAGACATAATATCTCATTGCTAAGTATTTACAGTTTATTTACAAACATGTACATTTAAACTAGGTAAAAAACTTCCTCAAAGTGGTCGCCGCACTGGGAGGGAAGGGTACCTAAAAGACTGGCGGCATTACCCCTTTGTATAACCAAGCATAAGCTTGGCTGGTAACGTATAAACGTTGGCAGAAAAAGAGATTGAGAAAAAAATATCCAGTCGTAATGAAATTTGCATGGAATCATCATAGTAGTTTTACTCTCTCGAATAAAAAAATAATCATGGAAATCGGTTCATAATTGTCAGAGCAATGTAATAGAGAACATCAGTTTTATGGTTTTTACCAGATAAATTCCTCCTCATCGTTCATGGTCCTCCAGGAAGTTCTTATCCGGTTGTGATAAATTTCATACAGATTCATTATAGTGGTTTCTTCTTTCGAATAAAAAAAGATTCATTGAAATTGGTAAATATTTGCCAGAGTTATGACCATTATTGTCCTTAAAAAGCGACATAAAGTAGTCTATATAGGCTTTCCTGCAGCTCTCAGTGCGCAGTCACCATTCTTGTTTTTTCAGGAACTACTTATTACTAAGCAATATTTTTTTTATGGGACCCAATCAATGGATTGAAGAATGGATGGAAAGACTTTTTCAAATCGGTTCATAATTGCCAGAGTTGCGCGAACATACATAAATATATATATATATATATATATATAGGCTTTCCTGCAGCTCTCAGTGCGCAGTCACCATTCTTGTTTTTTCAGGAACTACTTATTACTAAGCAATATTTTTTTTATGGGACCCAATCAATGGATTGAAGAATGGATGGAAAGACTTTTTCAAATCGGTTCATAATTGCCAGAGTTGCGCGAACATACATAAATATATATATATATATATATATATATATATATACATATATATATATATATATATATATATATATATATATATATATATATATAGAGATCCCTTTACGGTAAATGTTGATCAGACGCGACTTCACGCGAGCACTTTGTTGATCCGAAAACACATGTTGATCCGGCGTCTTTTGTTGATCCAATTCATCCAATATGCATCTCTGGTAACAAATGTGGCTCCTACCGGATCAACATCTACACTCACGTAACTTTTTACTAGCGTTGGCATAAGTTGATCCGATATACAAATCCACCTTGCGATGGTTACGGAAAATGTTGATCCGGTTAAATGAGCCAATCAGAGCACAGCAAATGATTGGATTGGCTGAAAGCAGACCGCGACGTTGCCGTTCCGTATCTTTGACCGTACAAGCTACAGATTAAACGGATAACTCGACAACACCGCGACTAGTAGCGGATTTCTGGTAGTCATACTAATTTGTCATATCAATATGACTATGAGCACATACATAACATCCTGTAGGAAAAACGAATGCCAGCCCATATGCAAATAAATGTGAACTAGAAATAACTACACATAAATGTGGTCGATGAACTCATGGCTAAGTGGCGGCTGCTAGGTATTAGCCGGAATGCGCGCATATTTGCGCGTCATGATTTTTTCTCAGTAGGAATATATACATTACTTTGTTGAAATAAGGTTGAATTTGCCATAGCAAATTCAAGGTGGAGGGAGCGGAATTTATGGTGGAGGCGGAGGTAGCATAGGAGGAGAGCGAAGGCTTTAGAGCGGGGGCGGTGCATGGTGGGGGTGGAGGCGCAGGCAACGGAGGTGGTGGTGGATGCACTGGAGTGTAGTGCAGTGGGGACCGCGTGAGGGCAAGTGGGGCTCACGTTAAGGACAGGTGTTTACAAATGATACTGCTCTATCATCAGACCCTGATCACTATTTTCCTAGCAACTACTCATCGAGACCTACCCAACGAGCCGAAACTCAGTGGGTCTACGTTTATTGGTGCATAATTCCTGTGACCACCTTCCTGCTCCATCATCAGACCCTGATCACTATTTTCCTAGCAACTACTCGTCGAGACCTACCCAACGAGCCCAAATTCAGTGGGTCTACGTTTATTGGTGCTGACATCCTGTGACCACCTTCCTGTTTCATCAACAGACACTGAACACCATTTTTCTAGCAACAACTCGTTGAGGCCTACCCAACGAGCCCAAATTCTGTGATTCTACGTTTAATGGTGCAGAAAACCTGTGACCACCTTCCTGCTCCTTCATCACACCCTGGTGAAAGGTTACCATTCTTAGTACCAGTTTTTAGTAACATCGGATTTACGTATATTCTAAATTTCAGATCTTTCGGAGTGATAGAAGTACATAATGAAAAATGTCCATTGTGTACCAAGTATTCCTATCTCGACTTAAAAAAGAGCTGATGGTCTTCAAACAGCTAAACCGATTTTTAAGAAACATCGCTAAGAACCATCTCCATTAAACCAGCTTTCAAATAAAAAACGCATACAAATCTGTCTACTCATTTGAGCCCTGCGATGCCACAGACAGTTATACAGACAGACAGACAGACACGACAAATACCGCCCGGCATAGGCGTCAAACTAATAACACCACTCGTTTTTGGTCAGGGGTTGAAAAGAAACCATCGAATTCGGTAGGATTGCTGAATGGACTATGACCATTTTCTAGACAAAGATATCATCTGTTTTATGGTTTCTACCAGTTCAACTCCTCCCAATCACTCATTTTCTTCGAAAAATTTCTTATCCGATCATGATGAATAATTTTGTTGCTTATAATATCATCTTTTAGGCATTTTACCAAATAATTCTAACATTCCATTCCTGGTTTTTCAGAAACTTCTGGTTCATAACGAATAAAAATTTTATGGGACCAACTTGCTGGAACGTCCAATAAGTACAACAAGTATAATTTTTTTTTTAAACCCCCGGCACACGTATACGAACTCTTAAAATGACTTTCCTGTACTATTATCAGACCCTGATCAGTATATGTCTAAGTACTCGTCAAGATTTAACCATAGACTTATAGTTCGGTGGGTCCTACATTTAATCTCAAAACTGAAACTCAAACTCAAAAATAGTTTATTTCAAATAGGCTTATCGCTAGTACTATTGAAAGGTCATGTATTTTTTTAAAAAAAAAAAGCTACCACCGGATCACAACGCGGCGTCAACTGAGAAGATCCGGCAAGAAACTCAGCGGGCTTGTCATTTTATCACTTTGTTTTTTAAACAGTGTGTCATGTTACAATTAGATCAGAGCGACAGTGTGTCTTGTCGTTCAAAAGATCAAATAAGACAGAAAAAAATGTGCCTGTGTGGAGTCCCTCCGCGCGGGAGGGAAAGAAGTGAAACTTCATTTTCGTTCTGTCTCTTTCTACAGTCAGTCAGTTAGTCAGTCGGTCGGTCGGTCGGTCGGTCCCTCACTCACTCACTCACACACAAACTCAAACACACCCACACACACACACTCACACACTCACACACTAACTCACACACTCACCCACCCACTCATCCGCTCACCCACCCACTTACCCACTCACCCACTCAGCCATCCACCCACCCACTCACTCGCCCACTCGCCCTCTCGCCCACTCGCCCAATCACCCTCTCGCCCACTCGCCCTCTCGCCCACTCGCCCACTCACCCACGCCCACTCGACCACTCGCCCACTCACCCACTCGCCCTCTCGCCCACTTGCCCACTCGCCCACTCACCCTCTCGCCCACTCGCCCACTCGCCCTCTCGCCCACTCGCCAACTCACCCTCTCGCCCACTTGCCCACTCGCCCACTCACCAATTCGCCCACTCGCCAACTCGCCCACTCGCTAACTCGCCCACTCACGTCACATGAGCGCTTTCATAACCTTAACAAATTTAACGCTTAACGTCAATCACTTAACGTTTAACACCTATCATTCAACGCTCATCATCTAACGCATAACGTCTAACGATTTTTGGAAGTCGCATAAGAAGTTTCACTTCAAAAATAATGAAATACGACGAAAGTAGGTACAACAAACTAAAAAGCTAAAGGGATAGTAGTCGGACCAGGATAGTAGTGGACCCGAGTTCCTGTTGCCACCTTCATGCTTGCGCCCATCGCCTGACTCTGATCAATATTTTTCTACCTACTACTCGCAGCAACCTATCCAACGAATCCAAATTCGGTGTTTCTACGTTTATTAGTGCAAAGATGCCGTGACCACCTTCCTGCTCCATCATCAGACCCTGATCACCATTTTTCTAGCAGCTACTCGTCGAGACCTACCTAACGAGCCAAAACTCGATGGGTCTACCTTGATTGGTGCAGAGATCCCGTGACCACCTTCCTGCTCCATCATCAGACCCTGATCACCATTTTTCTAGCAACTGCTCATCGAGACCTATCTAACGAGCCCAAACTCCATGGGTCTACTACGTTTATCGGGGCCGAGATCCTGTTATTACCTTTTTGCTGATCATCATCAGACCGTCGTGAAGGTTACCATTTTATTTAGTATCATCGGATTAACATAATTATGTTCTAAATTTCTGATCTTTCGGACTAATAGAAGTAATGAAAAATGTCTATTGTATACAAATCATCCCTACCTCGACTTGGAAAAGAGCTGATGGTCTTCAAACGGGTGGACCGATTTTCATGAAACATAGCTAAGAACCATCTCGCTTAAACTTGCTTTTAAATAAAAAAACCGCATTCAAATCCGTTCACTGGTTGGACCGTTACGATGCCACAGACAGCCATACATACAGACAGACAGACTTCCGGAAATAGGCGTCAAACTTATAACTCCCCTAGTTTTTAGTCGGGGTTTAAAAAATAATCATCCAAATCGGTTCATATTTGGCGGAATTATAAGCGAACATACATTAAAAAAAAATACACGACGAATTGATAACCGCCTCCTTTTTTGAAGTCGGTTAAAATCCCGCGCAATCGTCTTTCCGCAATAAAATCTGTCAAACAAGTGAGTGAAGTTAATTTCCAAAGTTTGATCCTCAAACGCAGCAACTAACGCATCTTTCTTACCTTATTACTCAAACGAAGTCGTCTACTGGGTTCTCTTTCACATGCTGAACGCGACGTTGCCGCTTTGTGTTCTAGTACCTATCCGTCAATTTTGGCTCCGGATCAACTTACTCTAAGTAAATGTCGCATATAAGTTGAATATACTCTGGATCTAAGAAATCATATTCAGTATGATTTTTTCGACCGTTAATGGATCAACAAATTGCGGTCGAATCGCTGACGAGTATGTTGAAATCCTGTTAGTGCAGATCCACTGACGTCACACGCGCATCAAGGACGGATCAAAGTATATCAGTTTGCGCGACGCAGAGCTGATTATACACGTAAAATAGGTGGATCAACAATTGTTCTAACTTCTCACTGGATCAACATTTACCGTGAAGGGTTCATTATATATATATATATATATATACAGACGAATTGAGAACCGCCTCCTTTTTTGAAGTCGGTTAAAAATATTCGAATAAGATGTTTACACCAATTAGTTGATCCCTATCTTTTGATCTGTCTGTAGCTACAGCTCACCTGAATTAAGCATATTGTTAATATCTTCTAAGAATTCTTCTTTTGTAATCTGCGTGTCAGTAAAAAGAAACACTGTATCTTCAGCATTGACCCCTGCCCTCATGTACATCTTGATCAGATCCTCGTGAAATTCCGGGGTGTCGTAATTTCGCTTCAACTCCATTCCCATACATCTATATGAATATAAGATGGAGCTTATTGGGCAACAAGTTTTTTTAGGTTCTCTTAATAGGTACATGAATTATGAGAACCTAAAAAAAAGTGAGAGCGCGAGCGGAGCTGCGCGGGTCAGCTAGTATACATATAAATATGAGTACATAAAATGGTTATGCTTTATCACATAGCTATGGGTGTTGATGGAAATAAATCAACTTCGAGAGAACTTCGAGAGTACCTAGAGCTTTCCCTTAGAGCACCACGCATAAAATCATATTAATCGACATCCGGCGGAAGCTTTTTAGCTGCACTTTGAGTTGACGCAATATTAAATTACGCAAGTCCATCCCAGCGTACAAAATTTATATAGGGTGGAAACGTTAAAGCCCTTGTCTAACTGCGAATCAAACTGAAGTGAAAGTGAAGAGAAGTCATGGTGGTTTGTCATGACTGTTCATGGATGACTGGATTCCAGCGATACCATACAATCTATACTTATAATAAAACTGTAACAGGTCCATTTCTGTACATTGAAAATATTTTGAAAATTATAATTGGAGGGCATTCTTTAACCGATACTAAAGCCGAAACTGTATTTTTTTCCATTTTTGTCTGTCTGTCTGTCTGTCTGTCTGTCTGTATCACGGCTGCGCATCACGCCGAAACTACTGGATGGATTTGAACGAAACTTGGCATGATTGGAGCTAATACCACGAGGAAGGACATAGGATACTTTTTATCCCGTAATTCAGCACGGTTCCCTTGGGAGAAGAGATTAAAGTCATAATGGTATTTGGTTATACGCTTGCTCCGATTTTAACAATTTTTCATTATAATTATAATAAATATTTGTAAGGGAACACTCATAGACAGTTGTTAACAATGTTTGGAAATCGATCAGGTTAAGCAACGTTAGGTAAGGTCATTAAATAGATGGGTGACCGTTTAACGCCATTTGAACTAAACGTCTCCGTGCTTCGGAGGGCAAGTACAAAGTGGGTCCAAGTTTTAACCGACTTTAAAAAAGGAGGTTTTCTATGCGAATGTATATTATTGAAAGTTTAGTTAACGTAAACACAGCGCGGGCGGAGCTGCGTGGGTCAGCTAGTACAAAATAAAAACGCTTCGCGACGCTATCGGTTCACTATCTGTTTGGCTTTAGTGTTCTCAGACGATATTTTCGTAAATTATAGTTATATTACAAAAACTGAAACAGATATTGAAACTAAGTGCTCTAATGAAGAAAATTACATTAACTTGTTTAAAAAGAATCGGGATACATTAAAATTCTGAATTAAAGTTGTCCATACATTTAGTATGTCATTTACTTGGTTGCTACATTTGTTTATTTTTTGTAATGTCACTATGATTTACGAAAATATCTCCTGTCGTCGTTGCCTGCTGACTTAACGTTTCCACCCTGTATATGGATTTAATTTTATCGGTCATGGAAACTAGGGCACTACCCAGGCTGCTACCAGGTACTGCGCAATCGCGCTGAGCTAACAGATTGCCTGGATTTTTACATCCGATATCACAGGCTAATCAAATTCTATTTACTATCCTGTCATCCGATAAATATTATAGTTGCTGCAGTTTTATTTTACTAAAATTAATAATTATTGTAACTTGTATTTGACCGCGATTCCACCTGTTCCAACCGTAACGAATCTCTTTGATGATAACGCCTAACATCATAAGAAAAAGGACCATACGTCAATGGTATCACTGTACTGAGTGGTAAACGAGAGCAAATTGAGAGGGATGCGGAATGACAGTGGTTAGGATTGATGGAATTAGGAGTCGCTGGAGGTTTGGGGTGTGGGCCTTAGGCGTTTATCGAGTACGGCGGCGTCTCCGAAGAAGACAGCGGCGGGGTTGCAACCCCCGACAGGATCCCAGGGGGCTATAATGAGGCGTCCGTCGGTGGGGTCAAAGGTAAGGCACTGAGGGGCACCTGGTGCAGATCCCATCGGAGAACCCAGGTCCCATGTGCCGATGCAACAGACGCGGAGGTTTTAGTGGATAAGAATTCAACTTCCCCGGTTGCCCCCACAGGTCTCGGGGAACTATTTAAGGTTTATCCCGCAAAAACAAAAAAAAAGGCAAGATGTATGAACCAACTTGCACTCGTTGACGTGGCCGGCCAGAGTAGCGACACTCCTTCGACCTGAGCCGCCTGGCCCCACCATTAAGCAGTGGCCCCTCTCGGCGCGCAGCACGCGAGCGATCCTCACCACGTGCTCAACTGCATCTTGGAACAGTACCAGATGCATTTCGGCGCGGGCCGTCGAGTTGTACTCTTCCAAATATTCCTGAGAGGGCAGGGCATATGCAGGACAGGTATTGACTGTTTTCTTATGTAATGTTGTATTTTATGTTGGGTATTGTTTATGTTGTTGTTGTGTTGTGTATGCGGGCTATGGAGAGAGCTATGCTGGGTGTTTCTCTGAGGGACCGAATACGGAATGAAGTAGTTCGCCAGAGAACCAATGTGACCGACATAGCTCAAAGGATTAGCCAGCTGAAGTGGCAGTGGGCTGGTCATATTTGCCGAAGAACCGAAGACCGTTGGGGTAAACTGGTTCTTGAGTGGAGACCGCGAATCGGGAAGCGTAATGTAGGACGTCCTGTGACTAGGTGGAGCGACGATATCCGCAGAGCAGTTGGCAGACAATGGATGAGGAGAGCCGAAGATCGGGCTCAGTGGCGTGCCTTGGGGGAGGCCTATGTCCAGCAGTGGACTGATGTGGGCTGATGATGATGATTGTTTATGTTAATTTTCACTGTAAAATTAATAGGTACGGATTTTATAGTTGTGATCGTGCGACTATTTTTTGACGAATATAGTTGTTACTCATCAAACAAATGCAGTAACAGCTCTGTGGGCGAGCGCTTGCCTTGGAAATAAGGTGCGCAGGTTCGAATCCCGGCGCACACCTCTGATTTCTTTAATTAATCATGTGCGAATCGTCTTTGTGCGTTTGTTATTAGCTTTGGGTGAAGGAAAACATCATGAGGAAACCTGCATATCAGAGAAAGCCTAACTAGTTTTCGAATGACGTGTGAAGTTAGCCAACCCGCACTTAGCCAGCGTGGTGGACTATGGCCTACGCCCCCTCATCATGACGGGAGGCCCGTGCCCGACAGTGGGACATAAACAAGGGCTGGTAATATTATAATCAAACTATAGTAGAGTTGTTGATAGGTTGCGACCGCAACAAAGTGGCCATGATTGACTCGTGGCTTGTATCCCTGAGTGATTTAATAATATTTAATAAATACAATATGTAACAGTATTCTGTGACGTACCTTTAAAACTACCATCAGCTTTTTCATATCAGGAATCTCTGCGTAATTACGATTTTCTTTGGGTACTGCAGAGTTCAAAAAATCTCCGAACAACAAAAGTGGTGGGTTTTCAATGATCGGGTCATCAGGAACTTCTAAGATAGGTTGTTGGAAATTCTTTTGGCATACACTACTCATCAAATGATAGAAATAGCTCTTGTCCTGAACGTTGATCAATCGGTCGTGGAAAACACGTAGACACTCATGGTAAAATAATCTGAGAAAAATAATTGAGAAACAAACGTCCTAGGGGATCAGTAAAAAAAACTTAGTTAATTATTCATTTATCTTCAACATACATATGTACTTCTGTAGGTACAAGCCTATCGAGAAATTCGAACGGACGAATTTCTCGGTGTTTGGGCACATAATTTTATATATTCATTTAACAATTTCTATACACGAAAACACAATGCGAAGAAGATAAACCTTAGGATATTGCAAATAAGTACAAAGGCACTGCTTATTGCATAATAAATTTCTTCCAGCAGGCAGGTTTAATATCTAATCTAGTCTTTACTTTCCGTTGGGCAATGCGCTAGTGATCCTTCTCGTGTTGCTAGCGTCCATAGGCTGCGGTGGGTGACTGCTTGCTTACTATCAGGCGGGCCGCATGGTGGTAGTAAATAAAAATATTGTTACCTCAGCATCACTTGTGGGGCTCGCATGTAAGCCGCGTCGGCCTGCAACACACCCTGCATGCACTTGGATAAGTCTCTCAAATTGAATACGTAGTGCGACTTTGCAGGCGTCGGCAGCAGCTCGGCACAAATTTTCAGGTATAACTCCACAGCCGTGTTGACTATTGGGTCTCCAAGAACAGATACTTCGGTCACGAAATCCTCCATGTGGCCTTTGAGAATGGCCTGGTTCAAAAATTATATTCGAATCAATATGAATCTAATTCGAAAAATAAATAATGTGAACGTTTGGTATAGTAGTTGGAAAATAACAAATTACGCTTATCAACATCGTAAGAGATCTTTTTTAAGCAACTTAGTAACGACATTAAGACCAGCTAATGCCCTTCATATCACACTGTAACATTTGACGGGTCTGTTGGTCTGGTGGTTAGACACCCTGGCCACGTCCCAATAGGTATATATATTTGTGACGGTGAATGAGTCTTTCTTTCTTTTAACACTTTCGCTGCTGAAAACTATAGCGGTGAGTCGAAGAAAATATCACGCGTGTGCGCAATTACTCACCTGTCTAGTCCAACGAAATGTCGGAACACGAGTGCGCATCGACTATCGCCGTGAGTCCGTGAAATTGTAACGGCTGTGCGCGCCGACTTGCCTGTATAGTTCGGCGCTAAAGCAATACGCCAGTGCGCTCAACTAACGCGGTGCGTCCGCCAAGTTTAACGGCTGTGCGCAATAACTAGACAAGTGAGTTTCGCCGTGGCAAGACGTATATGCGGCTGATAGTGACCAGATGAGTCGAACGCGTGGCAAAACGGGTGTGCGAATTAACTATAGAGGTGCGTCCGTCGAACTAAAACAGCAGTGCGCATTGACTCACATGGCTAGTTTATAGGTACAATAGTATTTTCAGAAGGTTCTAGTTTCAGAATAAAGTAAATATTTACTCATTATAGTTTTATTTATTCAATAAATGGACGAGACAAGCAAGTCGTTCACCTGGTAGTAAGCGACACACCTGCCTATGTCTGGTAATTTCGAAAGTAAACTACTGTGCCCTTCATACCGGAACGCAGCACTGTTTACACACTGCTACTTGGTGTCAGAATGTGTCACACTACCTACCTGGATGGTTTCTTGCAAAAGATATCTCATTCATTAGTCATTAACAGCCCAAAGGCATCCACTGCTACACACAGGCCTCCCCCTTAAAAGTGAAGGGTTGCCATAATTAATCCCCACGCTTGGCAGGCAACTAGCTGACCAGCGCAGCTGTGCCTGCGCTTATGTTATAAGTACCGCGATAAAAAAATTGATACATAATACATTATTATGAAATACTTTAAGCGAAACCATAATCTGCATTCTCAGTATATTAAATCTACTAAGTAATCTATTGAGCCGAATCTATATTAAACGAAACCATATCGCGATTTAGAAATGGTATAGCGCCATCTAGTGGGATAAATGGTTTAGAGTGGCTAAGAATAGTTAGAAAGCCTTTTACTATATACATTTACGGATCCAGAAGGATGTAAGTAGGTACCGTGATAAGATTTTTGTAATTTATACGAAATACATTAAGCGGAACCATATCGTACATGCCGCCTACTGAGTGAAATGGTAGGCACTGACTAAAGTCGTTGTTAGCTCCAGCTTGATTGCAAAACTGAAGACGACATAAATAACCTTACATAAAGTTTGTACATGTGTAGAGAATGGAGTATGTTAAATTTTATATTTATAAGTGGTCAATTAGTTCTTATACATTTTTGTATACTTAGTTTACCTACCTATCTTTTGAATTTTAAGATTTACTTCAATAATTTTGATATATTAAATAATGATAATATATCACATCAACATAGTAGGTACAGAAGTTTCAGATTTAATGGAACCATTATATTTTTTTACACTATGACGCCATCAATAAATTGAAACCACCACAAAAAACAACTATTTATTAAAAATATAAAAGAGTTGGATTCGAACCTGGGACCTACTGCGTTGATAAGATGCTTCAGTAACCACTTGGCCACAATTCGCATGCGATATATTGCGAAATACCTTATGAAAACTAAATGTCTGCTTATTCCCTATTGTATATAGCGTAATAATACATATCTTAATAATTAAATGATCAGTTTTATAAATTATAAAGTGACCTATTCACATACAAAAGAAATTACGTGGTAATATGTGCAAGTAATGTTTCACTGCTTAGCCCCTATGATACATAGCGTGATATACTAGTTTATGCCCAGACTTCTACTCAACACATCAGTGAAAGTCCTATTAAAATCCACCCACGGGTTTTCAAATGATACCTGGATACCCAAACAGAGAGACCGACAGACAGACAATAAATGCAAAAAAACTCTATGTCGATAGTATAGTGTCAATATAGTATAGTGTGTACAGACAAAGTGCTTTTTGAGTTTTGTTATAGTAGGTATATAGATAGAAGATAGATTACACTCTTATATAGGTAAATCTTATCTAGGTGTTACTAGACATACTTAATAAGACAAACAGACACAAATGTTTGTCCTGGGTGGGACGAACATTAGTGTATGTGTTTTTCGAACCCACGACCTATAGGATAGGATAACCACGAGGGTGTCTACTTGACTAACAGGCCAGCCAAATGTTGCCTGGTCACCATGGTTTAGGCTCTGTCTTGTTCGGGATCAAATAACCGTGTGTGTAAGTTTCATGTTGGTTGCACATACAATAAAGAATGAACTATCTACTATGTTGTTTGCTACCGATGGTACCTAAATAAACTAGGTCAGTAACATATTGATATGATGATCCGGTACTCTTAAATAACATATTTAGATTGTTTTATTACCATAAAACTAACAATAAGGCTATAATTAGGTAGGTAGCTATTTGAGTGTTGTTCAAACATTATTAAATATTTCACAAGTTTTGTTTCAAATAATAATTGGAATCCTTCTAATGTATGCAGGTATTGTTAACTGTTTTTTCTATGACCAACAACTATACTATTGCATGAATATATAAACACAAAAGACCAAGTTATTTAAGTACTTATAAGTACCTTTTTTTTTGTAAATTTGCAAGTAAACCAATGTTGTAGTTTTGGAAGTTACGACGTATAAATAGCTATGCTCTATTGTTCGATGTGTACACAATTATTGCCGGCACTTTCACCCTAATTCGTTAGTAAAAAATACCGCCATTTGTTTATGGTGCTCATTAGTGCTTCTGTTTTGTTATTTAAACAGTGGCGTTTTATTACTTCTACTGGAGGCTATACATACTGGTACTAAAATGTACGTACTTACGCGAGAAAACGTTTTCTTTTAACAATCAAATAGAATAGAAGTAAATCAAATAGAATAGAAGTAAACTATTGATTACAAAAGTCGTAACGGGGTTTGCAAATATTTTATTAGTTATCAACAGGTTTATGGCTCAAGAGAAGTGGTATTATTTTCCTATTCGAGTTTGGAAACGCTCGGGAATACAGCCATAAACAAAAATGTTCCTAACGAATCATATTGCTCAATTCGAAAACCCATGATTCATTTACTAGCACCAACAAGAAACTCAGTGGGGGAACGAGAACATGTCGAGGTTGCATGCCTTAGCCCTACATCATGCGGATGAACCTTCTGCCAAACCCGCGGGACTAGTGTATAGTATTAGTCGTTATATTCAATAACATTTAATTTATGCATTATTCTTAATATTAATATTCTTTATTTTATTATTAAATAATTATCATTATTAAAAATAACAGACATATCGATCTGCCAATAGTAGTCACCGACATTACAATAACCCAATCAAAAAATCAAGTTTATTGTCAAATTGACCTTAATGTCTTAAGGCTACAATAACGTATACACGTACGATTATATAATATATATAATGTTTACTAAAATAGAAGGGAAAAGGGGAAGAGGAAGATCCAGACGAAGTTTTATGAAGCAGGTAGCAGAAAAAGTGGGTGGAATGTCGTATCAGGAGGTCAAAATGAAGGTATATAATAGAGCAGAGTGGAAATTGCTTCACCGACAAGAACCCAGCTCTTAAGTTGGAGAGAGATAATGTTTACGTGTACATACGTACGATTATGGTCAATCAAAATACAGCAATACAGCTTTTTTTTTTCAAATTAAATTTTACACCTTAGTTTAAGCGTTATTGTTAAATTATAGCTCCTTTACTTCACAGTGTACTCATATAATTATGATATTTTACTACATGGACATAAAATTCCGTTTCGTTTAGAAACACAAAAATAGTTTATTTCAAATAGGCTTAACGCTAGCACTTTTGAAAAACATGTTTTTTTTAAAAAAAAAAAGAGCTTGCACCGGTTCACAACGCGGCCTCAACTGAGAAGATCCGGGAAGAAAACGAACATAACATCCAGGGCATTTGTTATAATTTAGCTCTGATGAGACTAGCTACTTGCTCTGCGTTGCATACGACTGTAATAAAGTTTTCAACACACTTGCTCGTAAAGTGAGCCTTATTACATCGTTTTTAGGGTCATAAACATAGCTATAAGACACGCGTGCGTAATGACATTACCGCACTAATGTATAATAGAATTATTCCTACAAAGTTAAATTAGTACATTACCGCACTCTAATGTATAATAGAATTATCTTGTCCAAACACCAAAAAATTGGCATTTGCCTAGCATTGGCAATTAATATAGTCGTTTATTTTTAATTTTTGAACAATAAAATAGATCCATTTGCGTCGAATACATAACCTCCTTTTTTGTAGTCGGTTAAATACTAAAACCCACTTTTGCATGTCCTCCTAAGTACGGAGACGCTTAATTCAAATAGAATTAAACGGTCACCCATCTTTGTAATGACCTTGCCTACCGTTGCTTAACCTGCGATTGGCAAAATTTGATAACAACGTCCTCACGCGCGGAGAGCCACGCAACGACTGAGTTGAAATTCAGTAACTAAATGCGATTACACCTTCCTAAATGCGTTTCTAATTAGGATTCTAAGTGATTTAGTCAGTTAGAAACCATCCTTGCCTCTGAATTTAGAATCCTAACTTCCTAAATGCGATTACACTTAATTGAATTCAGTGACTAACTCATTTAGCTACCTAAATAACGGACGGTGTAATAAGCCTTTAATATATTCGTTAGTAACATCGCCGCGTCGTGGCAGGCGGCTGTGGTGGTCGTACAATATCTATGTAATTTAAATAAAGGATAAAAAATAACGCTTGCCTAAGATAATAAATAATAAGCGATTTGATTATTTATAAATAATAGATTATTTTTTTCAGTTATAACGAACACTCCTAATCGTAATATTCAAATTATGAACTCAAAACTAGTAGTCTAATGACACACTTTATTCACATGCCACTATATTTTTTTTTAAGTGCAGGTCTCCCGAATTTAAAATTTTCGACAAAATGCTTTAAGTCTGAGCTTTCAGTAATTAGGAAACGCTCCTGAGAGAGAGGTCGTGGTGGCTATCATGTCGCCATATCTCGCTGTTTGCTGAATCGGTACACTCATTCAAGGGACCACCCACCGCTGTTGATTTGGTCGGTCCATTGCATAAGAGGTTACATAGATTTTATATATAAATTACAACTAAAAGTAATTCAAGTGAATCAGACAAGTTCAGATGCAGGCCGATGAAAAGACCATTCCCTTGAACCACTTGACCAGACTTCTATACAACCGTCACCTTCTGATTGATATAAATAAATATGATAAGTATAATTATTTAACGTAGTTTACAATAACAATTCGAAAACTGAATATAAAGTACATTGATGCTTAAATATTTACTTTATTTTGAAAACTAGCACCTACCGAAAGCACTATTGTTTACGACTAGCCAGGTGAGGCAATGCGCACTGCTGTTTTAGTTCGACGGACGCACCTCTATAGTTAATTCGCACATCCGTTATGCTACGCGTTCGACTTCCCTGGTCACTACCAGTCGCATAGCCGTCGTGTCTCGGCGGAACTCGCTTGTCTAGTCGAAGCCGCATACACGTAATGCCACCGGCCGACTAGCCTAGTGAGTCGATGCGCATAGCCGTCGCGGCACGCCCGTCTCGACCGTGTTAGTCGGTTAGCACACGCGTTGATTGAACAAACGGCTGTGCGCAAGACTCACCTTGCCTATATTGAGCCGTATACGTCGTGCGCATACGATATTTGCTTAGCAGCGAAAGTGTTACATTCGACTAAAACAAGACAGTATAGTTCCATTCTATACTTTGTGATCTAATTGGGCATAAACTAGTTTAGTCTTTTCGTTTACGATAACCGATCGGTGGATCAACGAATTTTATTTACAAATTGAATTAAGTATATCGTGTCTTTTTTCAAGTCTACATATGTAAATCATCATCACCATTCATCATCTTCATCATCATCATCATTCACATCTTCGTCACCATTCATCATCTTTAACACTATTCATCATCATCACAATACACATCTTTAACACCATCATCAAAATTCATCATCATCAATATTCACATCTTCATAACCATCATCACATCAACACCACACATCACCATTCATCATGATCATCATCAGTCACATCTTCATCACCATCATCACACATCATCACTATCCATCATCATCATCTTTGACATCTTCATCACCATCATAACACATCGTCACCATTCATCATCATCATCATTCACATCTTCATCACCATTCATCATCTTCATCATCATTTACATCTTCGTCACCATTAATCATCTTTAACACTATTCATCATCATCACCATACACATCTTTAACACCATCATCAAAATTCATCATCATCATCCACATCACCATCATCATCACACATCACCTTTCATCATGATCATCATCATTCACACCTTCATCACCTTCATCACACATCATCACCATTCATCATCATCATCATTCACATCTTCATCACCATTCATCATCTTCATCATCATTTACATCTTCGTCACCATTAATCATCTTTAACTCTATTCATCATCATCACCATACACATCTTTAACACCATCATCAAAATTCATCATCATCATCCATATCTTCATCACCATCATCATCACACATCACCTTTCATCATGATCATCATCATTCACACCTTCATCACCATCATCACTATCCATCATCATCATCTTGCACATCTTCATCATAACACATCATCACCATTCATCATCATCATCTTTCACATCTTCATCACCATCATCATTTGAAATTCGAAATAACCCCCCACACATTTCCTTTATACGGGGTGTAAGGGACATCGTACCGAAAACCGATACCAGGGATCCAGTACATGATTCTGAACATTCTAGTGTTGAAATTTTTCATCGGCTTTTTCATAAATTTCCAAAAAATAATCCACTTTTTTTAAATAAAATTAGTCTATTATCATTATTGGTAATAATAATAGAGCATAATTTTAATTAAAAAATTTTCAGTAGAGGCCGCGTTGTCATCCTGTGGTATTTCAAAAAAACTTGACAATAATGTATAAGTGCCATGAATATATAGTATATCGATTAGTGCTCTCGTAAGGGCTATGCGAAATGATAAAGTAATTTTGAATTTGAATTAAAACTGAATAGGTACACAAATACATTGATTCGTAAATATTCGAACTGAAAGCACTAGACTATAAACTAGCCACGTGAGGCAATGCGCACTGCTGTTTTAGTTGGACAGACTCCCCTCGATAGTTAATTCGCACACCCGTTGTGCTACGCGTTCGACTTCCCTGGCCACTACCAGTCGCATAGCCGTTGTGTCTCGGCGGAACTCGCTTGTCTAGTCGAAGCCGCATACACGTAATGCCACCGGCCGACTAGACTAGTGAGTCGATGCGCATAGCCATCGCGACACGCCCGACTCGAACGTGTTAGACGGTTAGCACACGCGTTGATTGAGCAAACGGCTGTGCGCAAAACTCACTTTGTCTATATTGAACCGCATACGCCGAGCGCCCGATTTTTGCTTAGCAGCGGAAGTGTTAATAGGTCGTGGGTTCGATTCTCACCAAATGGCTCAGTGTTATTTATCTACTTACGTACCTATTTATTTAAAAAAAGTATATAACTATTCGCGCCAGATGCCTGGTTACCATAGTATACAGGATCTTCCTAGTTAGGTATCAGATTACCGTGTTTAGATTGTCCCAGGATATTATTATTTACACGTGTACAGTTTGGCTGGCGGCAGACCCTGACCTATGGGACTTACCATGAAATAAAATCTACAATTCATAAAGAAAAGAATATAAATTCACGTCGTTATTTTCACCAGGCACGAGTGGTATCCGCATCGATAAAATATATAAACTAAATAAACATTCACGAACAAAATTACATCTAAAATGTGGTCGCGGAGGTTGCAAACTTATCTGTGCTGGTGGCGGAAACGTGAACTAACGATTGTATAATGATAATGACTTGTAGTTTGACAGTTTCATATAGACAGTAGCGACACTATAAATATAAATTTGTCAGGATGTGACTTGTAAGGAAATAGCGACACAAGGGCGCTATTTCTCGCTACCGCTTTTTGAACCGTGACACCAAATCTAGTTTATATATTATATCGATGGGTATCCGGGTAAGAATAGCACCCTCCCATCTCCTCCCGTTGGGTATCCGTAAGAGGCAATTAAGGCAAAACAAGAAGACAGGCAGCAGCGTCTTTCAATAGGATTATCTACCACCTATACTGCGAACTGCGATCCCCAAGACGCCTGCCAAGCGTGGGGATTATGGCAACTCCTCCCTTCTAAGGGGGAGGCCTCTGTTCAACAGTGGACGTCTGAAGGCTGCTGCTGATGCTGATGAAGATAATGATTATCACCTTGAATATAGTTTTCATGGCGTCAGAGTTGGGTGCTGAAATGTAGAACATTGCGAAATGTCTGACAAAACGCGCTGTGAGCGGGTTCCGGCCGCCCCCGGGCGGTGCGCACGAGCACGACAGCACCACATCCAGGATCTCCTTCCAGTACAACTTGTCGCGGTCGTAGACGCCACCGAAATCAAGGAACTGCCTGTATCGTTATTTTGTTGCTTTATTTTTTGAACGTTTTTGTGGAACGGAGGTTTTAGCTTAGGTCTTTTTTTTTATTCAACATAAGCTAGTGCTTGACTGCAGACCCACCTGATGGAAAGTGGCGACGCAATCGAAGATGGTAAAGTGCACTAGCTTATTAAAAGCCCATTCACTCTAGCCTTGAAGACACCCACATTATAATCAGGTGGGAAAACCGACGCAGGCAAACTGTTCCAATCCTTAGCTGTTCTCAATATAAACGAAGAGGCAAATCGTTTAGTCCGGACTGAAGGCACTTTCACCACATAAGGGTGTGTATGCGCAGTGCGTCTCGACGTCCGATGATAGAAGGAGGATGGTGGAATCAAGTCATGCAGTTCCTGTGCACACTCTCCAAAATGCATCCTGTAGAATACCGAGAGGCTGGCTACTTTGCGCCTGTGCTCTAGGCTTTGTAGATTGGCTTCTAATAACCCAGTATCACCAATCAGCCTCTTAGCACGCCTCTCCACTGAGTCCAAAGCAGCTAGATGGCATTTTGCAGCACCGGCCCATATATGACTACCGTACTCCACACACGACCGGACTTGCGCTTTATACAACATCAGAAGCTATCCCGGTGTGAAGTACCGCCGGACCTTAGCTAGGACACCCAGCTTTCTTGCAGCTACTTTGGCTTTGGACTCAATGCACCGCCCAAAATTTAGGTTTGAGGAAACTTCAACTCCCAACAACTGAAGACGGTCGGTGTATTCCAAGGATGCATTCTGAAAAGTAGGAGCCAAGTTAAACGGTACTCCTTTTGGCGGTGAACAGACACGCTTGTGTTTTGGTGGCATTGAATCCCACAAGATTGGCATCGCCCCATTCGGAAACTGCCTTATGTGTGAGATTCGCACGCTCTACCATGGCCTCTCTTTCGGACTGGATAATATCCTTACCGGCCCGAGCACCCGGCAGATATCTTTCCACAACAGTGCTGTCATCTGCATACTCATACATAGGTCTACGAGTACACAGCTTCGGAATAGCTAATCGTTTGGATTGTGGGCCTAAAAGTATTGTTTAATTTCTACTTATGTTTATTTATTTCTTGTTCGTATTACATCAATATGGTACAAAGTTACCTTAGTAATTCAATGGTCGGTTGCGCACCATACACGTCCAGTCGGGGCATGTTCACATCGTCAATAAATATTATTACTTTTTTCCCCAGAGGAGCTCCGATTGCTTTTCGTGGCCTTTTATCCAGTCGTGATTCTATAACCTCCTGGTAATTAAAACGTTATTATTCTTAGTTTAATTACTTACGCGTTTTACAGTCATAATGTAGAAATTTTTTCAACTTAGTTTGTAGGCCCCATGGGCAAGGGATGGTCAAAAAGTATACCACCAAGCAACAACACACACTAAACACTGTTTATCCCGGTGTGAAGGGCCCTGTTGCTGATGAAGTTGCCGGCCTCCAATTTGAACAAATTCTCTATTAATTAAGAACTCTTTTGCTTAAAGTAATACATACATTTAGTAGCATCTATGGTATACCGAGTGACCGAGCAAAATATTTGAAGATTGTGTGAGTAGGTATCTTACCTGCGTACGGCCACTGCTCGTTTGGGCCGAAAAGTTTAAAATGAAAGGAACGTAGTAAGACGTGCTTGCCATTCTGTTTAGCATTTCAACTGCAATGCATGTTTTACCCACACCTAAAATAAATTATACCTTTTATAGTATCAATCATCGATCCTTAAAAATGATAAACCAGTTCACTGTAAAGTATGTTCAAGATAGAGTTTCAGAATATAGTACAATGTGATTGTAATGAAAAATGAAATTAAAAGACTTAAATTTATTCCGTGAAGCTCTGTAGATGCACTAAGTAGGTACAACATGATATGTGTGTTCTAACAACTAGTATCTTCTAATTGCGCGCAAGCTACTACACTCAAGTCACTCACTCAGCATAATGCTGAGACGCGATGTGTCCCAGCGCTGTTTTTCAGAGACGTGATGCTCGGGGCTCGAGTTGGAAAATTTAGCTTCTAAGTAGGTACTTAAGTGATTATTACAAAATATGATATCGAAATTTATTCAAATAACTAATGCTGCTTACTAGACATAAATTACACGTTTAGTTATTTATTAATGGAACTTTAAAGTAATTCACCTGTATTTCCAGTGAACATGACTGGCTTTCCGCATCCTAACAACTTTTCAAAGAGATACCCATACCGAACTGTGTCTATGGTCGGGACGAGAGTCTCGAAGAACGCTTTATTCGAGTCGTAAACAAATTCTGGGATAATCTCAGCCCAAACCTTTAACTTGCGATGTTTTGTGTCCATGTACATGTCGAAGAAATTGAAGCCTTGTGGGAAACTGTCAATCATAAACAGAAACAAATAAGTAAATAAGTATTTTAATATATTTATAATTATACTCTATACTTATTGATTGAGTTATAGATATAAATGGTTACATAGTTTTTTTCTAGTGATGAGAAAAGCAAGACGTTTGCCTGATGCTAAGCAATACGTCTGCCTATAGACAGCTGCATTGCACTGTCGCTCGTCATCCGAGGCATAGTTATTAATTATCTTGTGTTCAGTAATTTTACCAGCTACAGTACCTATCGCGCCGGATCACAGCAATGTTTACACACCGCTGCTTGGTGGTAGAATATTCGAAACCGCAATGGTTTATGGTACCTACCTGGACGGCCACCTGCACTAAGGGACCTACCACCTACGTAGTAAACTACTTATTAGGTACTACTACTAACTTAGAAGTAGATAAGTACAAACAGTGGGAGAAGATGGGTGGTTGCTATTCGTTATTATATCCAGACACTACAGGGGTAAAATTTCTATTTACTCTGAGGGGTAAAATATAATAATCGCTAACTATTCGGCCTCTTCGAATTGTTCAAACTGTCGTTTTATGACTTCCTCAAAAGGTTTTCTGTTCATTTCGAGTATGTTGCCGCCGATGCACCAAACGTAACAGAATATGAAGCAGTACGCGATGTACACTTTAATAGCCGCCTTGTCCGGGAAGCGCTCTCCGGGCTCCGAGAGTAACGCACCCATTAAGTAGCAAATGGCTGACACTTTGCTGATGTCTACCTGTTAGCAGAAACAAATTTTGAGTACCTATTCTATGAGTGTTGAAAAAGATAAACATATGGCGTTGGCCGCCCCTATACCTAGCGATTCAGCTAGAGTTCTGAGCTCTGACTCCGTCCGTTTATGTAACAACTACTATGTATAAAACAGTGCACATATTACAAACTGAAAAGCGGTGCGGCAACGTCGTTTACCATACACTAGATGTTTTATGAATTTTGACAGACACGTGCATGGCATGGCCGGAAACGCAACGGTCTAGTGGGTGTTGTTTCATACAAAGAATATTTTTTTGCCTAATATGATCATAGCATGGTCACAATATCGTCCGGTTTAGTGCGCACACTCAAGCTTGCGTGAAACCCCTTCGGGGCACAAACGTAGGCAAAGGGATTATCCATCCGGGTGAATGCAACGGACATGAATGTACGGCATTCCCATTGTTGTCGCCTTTACAATCAGTGATCTCCCTAGCTACGTCGCACCTACCTAAATCCGGTAGGATTGGAACGTGTAGGCTCTAAATCTTGTTTATATAATTCAAACAAAATCCATCAACAGATAGGAAGAAAGAATAACCATCTATTCGAAAACCGCAAAAAGTAAAGCACTATTTATCAGGTTCATACTTACTAAGAGGAAAATTAAATAGGTTGTAAAAAACGCATAAGAAGTGTAGGTATGTTGGTATGTGTTCCAAAGCAGCGGGTCCAAATGGGTCAGATCATTGTTTATTGTTAAGCGAATGCCTGACGCTGTTTTTCAACAATAGATAGGAAGAAAGAATAACCATCTATTCGAAAACCGCAAAAAGTAAAGCACTATTTATCAGGTTCATACTTACTAAGAGGAAAATTAATTATGTTGTAAAAAACGCATAAGGAGTGTAGGTATGTTGGTATGTGTTCCAAAGCAGCGGGTCCAAACGGGTCAGACCATTGTTTATTGTTAAGCGAATGCCTGACGCTAGTTTTCAATTTTTTTGAGAAGATAGTGCACTTTTTGATAAAACAGCTCGAAGGTAAGCCATTCGATTCCTACACAGAGCGTATTTCGACACAATTTTATCAAAAACTGTTTTTCTGGCAACGAGAGTACGGTGTCTTGCTATATTAAAATTGTCAAGAGATATTAAACTGCAAAATAAATAAATTTTATTGAAGTAGAACTTTTGAGGAGCTTTGAGTTCGCTTTGAGCGCCTACGTAAAAACGGAAATTTATACACGTGTCACCAAAAACATTAGGTAGGTATTTGTGTTTCACATAACAATACTCACTTCGTCGCTATGGAGCTCTGGAAGATAAAAAATATTTTTATACGAGGCCTGCCTTTTAAGTTCTGTCGTTTCCATATTTCGCGGCAATTTTGAATTTGGAACTGTTCTATATTCGAATGTGTTTAATTTTTTAATCTCAAAACAGAAGTATTATTAATGCTATTGTTTAGTCACAGCGTCGATTGGAATCTGTCAGGTTACGTACGAAAATGAATCTTTCTAAGGAAAATCTTCGTGCAATAATTTTCTACAACTTTACAAGAGGCCTGACACGGCTTCAGTGTTTTGAAGAGCTAACATCTGTGTTCAGTGATAAAGCCCCATGTCTGCGGACTGTCGAACGCTGGTATTTAGAATTCCAGCGTGGACATACTAGTGTTAGTGACAAATCTCGCGAAGGACGCCCAAAATCCACCTTCACTGAAGATACCATCATTGCTGTGAGACAACTAATTCTCGAAGATCGTCATGTGACGTATCGAGAGATAAAGGCTCTATTAGGCATCTCAGGGACAACCATTCAGAAGATCTTGCATGAAGCGCTTGGTGTGAGAAAGCTAGTTTGCCGTTGAATACCGCATCTGCTTTCCGACTATCACAAGGCGGCCCGCGTCAGATGGTGTAAGAAAACTCTGCAAAGGTTCAACCGAGGAGAGTCAAATCACGTCTACGACATCATCAGTGGTGACGAATCTTGGATCTATGCCTACGATCCTGATTCCAAACAACAATTTACAATCTGGGTCTTTCAAGACAAGCCAAAGCCGACTAAAGTTGTTCGTTCTCGTAGCACTTCAAAGAAGATGGTGGCCACGTTCATTGGAAAAACCGGCCATGTTGCGACTATTGCACTTGAAAATCGTAGAACGGTTAACGCAGAGTGGTATAACACAGTTTGTTTACCACAAGTCATCGCCGAATTTCAAAAATCTAACTCAAAGCGACGCATCATCCTGCCCCCACGACAAGCTCACATAGCGCTCGTCAAACGATTGAGTATTTGAAGCAGGAAAAAGTAGAAATTCTTGACCATCCTCCATACAGTCCTGACCTAAGCCCAACGATTTCTTTACATTTCCTAAAATTAAGAAAAGTCTTCGTGGTCAAAGGTTCCAGTCCGGTGAAGAAGCAGTCGACGCTTTCAAGTCAGCCATTTTGAACACCCCCACTTTAGAGTGGAATAAATGTTATAATAACTGGTTTGAGCGAATGGAAAAGCGTATTAAGCTACGTGGTGAATACTTTGAAAAACATCGATATAATATATAAACTAGATTTGGTGTCACGGTTCAAAAAGTGGTAGCGAGAAATAGCACCCTTGTGTCGCTATTTCTTTACAAGCCACATCGTGACAAATTTATTTTTGCCGCTAGGAGTGTCGCTACTGTCTATATGAAACTGTCAAACTACACGTAATTATCATAATAGAAATGTTAGTTCACGTTTCCGCCACCAGCACAGGTAAGTTTGCAACCTCCGCGACCACATTTTAGATGTCATTTTGTTCGTGAATGTTTATCTAGTATATATATTATATCGATGTTGAAAAACAATAAAAAGTACTATAAGGTTCTAGTTGTTTTTTTCTTCATACGACAAAACTTATAAGGCATCCCTCTTAATGTACATACTAGACCTACTAAGACGCAGCGAAGGTAGGCCTTCCACTAGGTGGACAGACGACATTGTGCCCGTCGCAGGCAACCGGAGGATGCAAATATGTATACAATTGTCGTTCTTATTATAATAATGATAGGTTCCATGGGGAGGCCTATTTTTAACAGTCTTCCGGCTGGTGATGATGATGATACTATACGTCCCGACTTGTTATGCGAAATGTCGATTCAGTTAAATTTTACTTTATCTTTTCTGTAGTAGGTAATGCCCTGACCCACCTGTCTAATTCCAAAACTGCATTTGGTGTTCACATGGAGTAACCCAACTTCGAGCATTTTGAATAATTCGTATAAGAAATCAGAGTTTTCCTGATTGAAAAGGTTTTTAGCAACACCTTCTTCTAGCCATGAACGCACATAGGGCAAGTATCCCATTTCGTTGGGATCTATATAAACCATGCCACATCGAGAAACTGTTGCAGGCGATGCTTGGGCTAAGTCTGCTACCTGGGAAACATCATATTTGAATCAGTCGTAGTAAAGAAATCTTCCTTCATTTAGAATGAGGTTGCTAAAGCTTATTGATATTTATTTAGATTATTTTATTAATATAACTACACAATATCTTGGTGTCCTTCTGTGTTATATGAATAATTTTAAATTTTCTTTTCTAAAACGTGTATGTGGTTATCGCGTACGCGTTTGTGTTTTAATGTATACCTACTGTTATAGCAATGACAAAGCTATGTAAGCTTCAATTATGAACTAGAACGTTCAAAAAAGTACGTATGTGTACCTACCTCAAACAGCATGTGCACGTATGGCGTGAGTTTGATCCGCTCGGAGTTGGAGAGACACAGCATCTTGTTATCGTCCAGCACAGTATTCATGTTCTCAATCCAAACGGCATCCACTGGCCCATCGCATATTAGCCACTGATGGTCTTGTTTCTCGCACTAAGAAATATGTCTGTGTTTAGTTGGGATACTTCCGTTTGCAGGCCAAAGCATTACACAATCTAATAGATATAATCAATTGTTAAAGAAAGCTTTCCAAACGGTAGACTATGTTGGTTATTGTGTTGACCAGCCATAGCCAAGATCTATCACAAATCAGATGAAAAAAATCAGTTCCTACCTAAATGTTGGAACTGGAAAGACTAACTTAGATCTTTCCAAGTCAATTTTAAGTTTTTGAAAAGCATCTGTTTTGACAATACTGTAACAATAGCACTAAGATAATGCTTTATGGATAAACCAGTTTAAAATAATTAATTTGTATCGCAGCTGTTGCCAACTTTACTTTGGTATCAAATTGACAATGTAAATTCTAGAAAATGTGGTTTACCTGGACAGCAGTTCTAAGACAAAGTGGTAGAATCCCGTCATGCCATTCAAGGGTTTGCAAATTGACCTCGCCATATAATTCGCCGATTGAAAGACTCTTCGGGTTCATTATGTATTTACGCACTGGTTGATTCTGAGCCCCTGGTACACCAAGCTCATGTAGTTTAGAGTATGTACTGCCTAATACATGTAGAACAACAGTCTTCCCACCGCCCGTTGGTCCAACCAGCATCACGCCCCATCTTACAATCATAGTTTCATGCAATTGTATCACTTTGCGTATCTGACAAATTTCAATTTGAAGCTTTTTCTCCAATATGGTAGTCCCTGTTAAAAGTAAATACAGAGTATCTGTGACTGTCGTGTTGCGACCGTTCATTCAAGACGAAGAACGGTTTTGCTAGTCATGTGCGTACACATAAACGTAAACCAACGTAAGGTAGTTACCGTCAACGGACACGTCGAGGAGGGATTATCATCATCATAGACGTATTGGATATATTATTATTTTGTCATGCGTTCCATATTGAACTAGAATACTATCACTATAAGTCTGCACGTGGCAGAAATCGCAACTAATATATGCCGCCAATACCTATAGTCTTCGAAAAATAGACTACAGAAAAGTGGCTAACCCGCTAAAAGCAATAAGAGATAATAAATATCATTGCAAAGTACTTATATACTTACTGATAACTTCTTCCATTACCCCATAGTCTCTAACAGGAAGGCTAACACCGGGGAACAAGTCTGACAATATTCCAGCGAATAGAATAGCATCTGCCGCCAAAAACTTGGGCAAGTTGCTGTCATTGAGCGCACACATCAACGTCATCTCTTCGTGTTGATCAGGACTGGCTCGCTTTAAAGATCCAGCCATTACCTAAGTACCGTTTAGAGAATGTAGGCATCTATTACTGTGCATTAGTGGAGTCGATATTTTATATTTTATTTCAAACGTTTTCCCAGAAGCAATCATCACAATACAATATCCGCCATCCCGTGTAACCGTCGACGAAGGCAAAATTGTTGTCATATATCGAGCATAATTCAAAACTCCACACATTGCCTCCAACTTCATACATTAACATTGCCCGATCGGGAAATCGAAGCCGAAGCCGTAATCAGTAGCAGCACATGCGTTCATCAGAGCACTGAGGCATACCGACTTCAAAAAAGGAGGAGGTTCTCAATTCGTCTGTACGTATTTTTTATTTTTTAAATGCAATATAGTGTCGAGACGAGCACGCATCTTCGTTTGCCTAATGAAAAGAGACACTAATACCCATTTAAAATATCATTTTACTGCCGCTTCTCACCTGAGACATACGTTTGCATACCAGTAAATTCTCACGCTACAGTGTCCTTCATACCTGAACACAAGAATATTTACGCAGAGCTCGTAATTGTGGTACTACCTACCTGGACAATCGATTGCACTTTGAACAATCACCTAGTTTTGTAATTTTCGTTTTTAATACTCACCAGCACACTTTTCACAGCTCTCATACCGAAATCGTAATGGTCCTGTTTGGAGAGCTGTTCACTTGAAAGCTTGTACATTTGTACCATCTTCTTTGCAAGTCCTTTTGAGGATTCGAAACCCTCAGAGTAAAGAATCACCTCAGCGATGAGAGCTTTAAAATAATAAGTAAGTGTACAAAATGAAATCAGTACCTACCATTAAAATAATACCATAATTGATTCTACTGACCGTAGTCCGGCACCATCATAGATATAGGACGAAATAGGGCTTTCAGATTGTCTGGCAATTCCGTCCTACCCGCATAGCCGGGATTCATCGTAATAAACGCTGCGCAAGTGCGCACCAACTTAATTTCACGTCCTTCAAACATAAATCTGTGATAAAAGAAAAATATGCTATAATAGCTGACCCGCGCAGCTCCGCCCGCGCTTTTATTACGTTTTGCTCGTCTCTCTTTCCCTCCCACTTCGGTCCTCGTCACACTCCCCCTCTTCCTCTCCCCGTTGTCCCTTCTCTGAACCCTCTCCCTCTCTCTTCTCCCAACTTGCTCCACCTAACTCCCCCGACCCTTCACCCCATCACCCCCTCCTCAAATCCCCTCCAGTCTCTCTCCTCTCTTGCTCTCCTCCTCCTCTCATGTCCTCTCGTTCTATATATCCTCGTCAATCATGTTATCAGCGGCATAAAATATACTTTATGACCTATTCTCATACCTACCCGATATGCACACAAAATTTCATACATATCGATCGGTTCACCCTTCTAGTTAATGAACTTGTCTTATGTTGCTTAACCTTAACCTCTCGGCATAAAATATACTTTACGACCTATTCTCAGACCTACCCGATATGCACACAAAATTTCATACAAATCCGTTCACCCATCTATTTAATGACCTTGCCTTATGTTGCTTAACCTTAACTTACCGAGATAAAAAGTATCATAAGTCCGTTTCCTGGTTCTAAGCTACCTCCCCACCAATTTTCAGCCAAATCGGTTCAGCCGTTCTTGAGTTATAAATAGTGTAACTAACAAGACTTTTTTTTATAATTATGTAAAAATATTAAAGTTCTTTAGTGATTGGATGTTCAATTTCACCGATAGATGGTGCTGTTCATAATGTAAATCACGCTAACATCGTAAATCACTGTCTAATGATATTCGATAATGAAAGTTTTAAGTTTTCCGCATCTTTTATTGTTGCGTGTGACTGTAATACACACTACCTGGACTTGGGGAGTTTCATTAAAATTTCATGAAAAGAGCCCTGACCTTGAAGCGTTTTTTGGGAGCGCTGTTCATTGTGTGTAGTGTGAATTGTAGTTGTACATTTTATTGCGTTAGATCATTTCGAGTCATTTTAGGTCTTTTACCTAAGTAAAAATTTAGCAATTTCGTATTCTCAATTTCTACCTACCTGTACAAATGTAGCCTTGGTGGTGCAGCGGACCTAACCGCTGGCTTTTAAATGAAATGAAATGGTATTTTTCCCTTGCCTATTTCTTTCCTAATCTAGTTTGGACTCGGGATTTACAGATTTTACTTTTCAAAGATATAGATAATGTCATATTGCTATCAAAGTACTTAGAACAATACAGAAATCTAATGAAAAGGTCCTGGGTGTACCGGACCGGCTTACCCCTTACAAAAATTGACCTTTCGCCAGTGCCATATCTTATGCAAACTAAATGTCTGCTCAGTCCCTATTGTATATAGCGTAATAATACATATCTTAATGATTAACTGATCAGTCTATAATTACCCTATTCACATACAAAGGAAATTACGTGGTAATATGTGCAAGTAATGTTTCACTGCTTAGCCCCTATGAAACATAGCATGATGTTTTATATACCAATTTATACCCCTACTTCTACACAACATATCAGTGAAAGTCCTATCAGAATCCATCCACGGGTTTACAAATGATACCTGGACGAACAGAACGACAGACAGACAGACAGACAGACAATAATTCCAAAAAAAATTGTTTTGGCCTCTATGTCGATAGTATAGTATCCCGAATAGACATTTTGGAAAAATATTCAATGTACAGAAAAAGTGCTCTTTGAGTTTTATTATAGTATAGATAGATTTGTTCTTGCTCTAAGGTTCTAGCCGAATGGATCATAATGCTGGGAATTGTCCCAGGATATGTGGATTGCCACATACGGTCATGAAAATACATACTTACCTATGTATAGATAAATAACACACCCACCCACATCCAGACACTAGACACACAGACATGCTCATATACACAGATCTTTTTAATGGGTGGGAATCGAAAACACGACCTTAATGGCTAACTAGATTGTCCATCAAACGGCGGTTCCGGGGCGTTCAAAACACTTCTAAAGTGAAAAACAAAACCCTGCCTTTTGATGGAAAATTTTAATCAAGAGAGTACGCGACGTATTAAATAGAGACCGGAATGTCAGGCAGGATATGGTATCCTGCCTGACATTCCGGTCCTGTATACTATCTATAAGAAATACATATAAAAAATGAAATACCTGCTCTGCTTTGCGACTTTTGCGTTCCGTATAGTGATAAGTTGCTGTGCGATGACAGAAAGCACCTCAATGTCTATTCGATTGAACTCATCGAAGCAACACCACGCGCCCGATGTCGCCAAACCAGAGAAGAATCTACCCATCATCTTGTAATCGAGCCCTGATATAATTTGTTAATAAGTAGGTAGGGTATAAAATTATATTGACAAAAATCATCTACGAGTAGGTATCTTAAAAACTTACTCTACTACTAGAATGTTCTCACCGCGAATGTTCGCGCATAGCTCGAAAACCTTATGCTCAATATTATTTAGTTAAGATTCTGTGACATCGTTTGCTGTCCGTGCCAGTAGGACCACTGGAGTACTACGGACAACTCCGTGGTACCACTAGGGATGAATTAATTAGATTTTATTTATTATTTATTTATTTATAAATTTATGTACACACAAATATGGTTAGAGAAGTATTAGGAGAATACAGGTACAAAGGCAGAGCTTATTTCTATAGAAATCTCTTCCAGCACGCCCAGTGCAGTTTTAGTAATATTTCATTATTTTCGTTCATTTTGTAATAGTTTACTTGGTGTCTTGATTAGACTGTTTGTATAGCATTACACATGAAATTTTAAAAATATAATTTCTTTAAATGTCCAGGATATACTGGGGATGTGGTATTGAGTAATAAAATCAGCAAATTATTACCGGTAGTTATAAAATCAGCAAGTACTAGGGTAGCATAAAACAGGAGGCATAAAATAATGACAGTATTTAAATATACTTAATTAATTCATCTTTAGTGGTAACACGGAGTTGTCCGTAGTACCCCAGTGGTACCACGGGCAATAAATATGTGACCTCGCTGTTTAGAATTCACAGCTCAACAGCCCTTTATAAAAACCATGTATGGCAACGCATACTTATTATTAATAAGCTTGTATACTACCAGTATCGCCTCAACTCGATACAAGCTACCGGTCGTCACCGAATTGACAGTTTGCAGAACATCCCCTCAGATGAAAAATTAATTTAAATTAAATCATATCAGTCCAAATTCAACTTAATATTCGTTGACATTAAGCTGTTCCCCAAAGGAGGTTTAGACTTCTACGAGTGGTCACCAAGATAAATTACGCCGTCCCCTTCAGCCGTTAGTGAAGCCACGATGACGTCACCTCTGTGGTTTTGAGGGTTAGCTAATAAGCGTATTATGGGCTATCGAGTACGGCGGTGACTCCGAAGTGGACGGCGCGGCGGCGGGGATGCGACCCCTGTGTCCCCGTGAGCACTGTGACAGGTTCCTGGAGGCTAAATTGCGCCCCCCAGCGGCGATCTCAAAGGCGAGGCACTGAGGGGTACCTGGTGCAGATCCCACCGGACAGCTGCGGGGCTTTTTGGGAGTAAGAATCCCGCACAACGCGGTTGGCCCCCACATGTCCCCAAACTTTAAGCCTCCTTCCGAATCAACAAAAACAAAACCTGACACAATCTTAAAAGGTATGAAAGGTATGAACTTTTCACGTTGTCTCACCTTCAGAGCAGTTGAATACGACGCATTGAATGGCTAGTGACTTGGCCAAGTCTTTGGTGGTCTCAGTTTTGCCAGTACCTGCAGGACCGGCTGGCGCTCCCCCCAGGTCTAGCTGGAGTGCGCCCATGAGGCAGAGGTAGCATCGGTCAGTTAGTGGCGTTATAACCAATACACCTTGTAAAAGTAATCATAAATATTAAAGGACAAAGTACACATTTTATCTACAGTATTTTAAAACTTGGTGAGAGTATAGGTATAAAAAATTACGCCGTCGGTTTTAATTAACGTAGGCCTTGCTGGGTTTTAACATTAAACAAGTATCGATTATAGCTTTATAACATCTAATAACCGCACTACTATCACATTCATTATTTTGTTTTTTATTCCACAAGATGTTATTAGACTCATCGCCTTTATTAACTACTACTTACTCTATAAAATCATTAAATTTGTGGTAAGTAGATATGCAATTATGTAAATTCATACCTCCAGCGCCTAAATATTCGTGTCCATAAATATACATTGCACTCGACATCCTGGCCACACAGTTATCAATATCCTCCTCCCAGTAGTAACGAATCATTTTAAGCCATTCAAAATCGGTACTGTAGCAAAAGAATATGAAATCAGTAAATTCTTCAGTATTTTATTCTAAATTGTACTTCGGAACCTTTCATCATATCATGAATGGATCATCGGTAAATAATAGTACCTAATATGCATTATTTCTATTCCTTTGAATAAGAATAAACGATAAACTGATATTCATTTTATTAGTCACGCAGATTAAGTTACACAAGCAACCATTGCTTAGTTATAGTAAGTACTTACTCTTTTTGTACATGTTTCTCGACCATATGCGAAATTGTATCTCTAGCGTGCACATCTATAGTGATCAGTGCGCATAAAACTTTTCTGAACAAAGAGCTTAGATCTTTTCTTGTAAGGGCAGCGAGATCATTCAAATCAGATATGCATTTCCGTTCGTATTCTAGCAATCCAGTATCAATACGAAGCGGTATTCCCAAGTCTAAGACCTCATGTACTCCTTTGGCCCACATTATTTGCGATACAGTTAGGACGATCTGAAAGCCAATGATATCAATAAACGGCACCTTCGGCTTTTAAAACTACGTCGTTAGGGTGTAAATAAGTGCCTATTTAACGATTAGTTATTTTCGTTTAAGTTCAACACATCCGGACGCGGTGCCAAGTATCTACCTAAGGCATATTTAGCCGTATAATATAGCCTATTCGGTGCACTCATAGGAATACACAAAACAATTAACTATTGTTATGTTCACAAAAGATAAAATTAATTTAAGCCAGTCCCAAAAAAATCTGATAGTTCTACTATAAGGCATGTTTTCCGAGTTTTCGGCGTAGTTTTCCTTATATAAATAAGTAAATACGTTACGAACGGTGAGTGAAAATAATGTTCGCCAAGTGTCGCATCAAAAACAATCAGCTCTAAAAGTCTTAACTTGTTCATTATTTCGTAGTAAACATGTAGACACGAAAATAAGTTTAAAGCTTATATTCATCGATATAATATACTAGCTGACCCGGCAAGCGTTGTTTTGCCATATAAATAATTAAAAAATAAGGGTTGATCGTAGAAGGGTGAAAATTGAGGATTGTATGTATTTTTGTATGTTGTATCATAAAAAAATAGAAATTAAAAATTTTGTCTAAAAAATTGAAATTTAGGGGTGGACTACCCCTAACATTTAGGGGGATGAAAAATAGATGTTGGCCGATTCTCATAGATACCGGATAAGCACAAAAAATTTCATCAAAATCGGTCATGCCGTTTCGGAGGAGTATGGCAACGAAAACTGTGACACGAGAATTTTATATATTAGATAAACTAGATTTGGTCTCACGGTTCAAAAAGTGGTAGCGAGAAATAGCGCCCTTGTGTCGCTATTTCTTTACAAGTCTATATGAAACTGTCAAACTACACGTAATTATCATAATAGAAATGTTAGTTCACGTTTCCGCCACCAGCACAGATAAGTTTGCAACCTCCGCGACCACATTTTAGATGTCATTTTGTTCGTGAATGTTTATCTAGTTTATATATTATATCGATGCTTATATTCTTCTAACACTGATCTAATCTAATCATGTATTCATAAAACAATTTAAGTACCTGATTTGGGTGCAACTCTACCCAGTCTACTCGGGTACGCATCATGAAATCCTTTAGCGCATGTTTCATGCATCTCTTTACAGATGCAAACATGGCCTCTTCAACTTTTCCAAGCCAATCTTCAACGTTGCCGCGAGCTTTTAGTCCCTATTGGTAAGTACAAAAAATATCTTAATCTACATAGGATGGTTAATAGATTTGGATTTGGCTTTAACTATAATTTTTTTAAGGATGCTTAAGTTCTATAGAATAATGGTAGAGAATGCTCCATATAAGCCGACACGGGAAAATCGCAAGCCGAGGTTAGAAATACTGAGGGGAGCAACAACTTTTTGTATTTATTCCTTACTGGTTACGACAGTACAAGCCGATCACCTTATTGTCTGGAAAGTAAGATGACCTATGCGTCAAATGGGTATGTAAAAAGTCCTGCGCCTGACCTTTCCAAGGTAGTGTCAGTCCTTGCGTCTAATTGGATGATGGGGAACAAAAAAGAAAGAATGCATTTCCGACTGCGCAAGCAGTCGTGCACTATCTCGTAGGTCATCTTGCAGTAGATTATCCACTGTAACCTTATCAATCAGGATAGTATCGTTATAATTTGAACAGCATATAAATACTTATATGTGTGTATGTACATATTTCCATAAAGTAAGATTATACTGACAAACCTTGCCCAAATTAACTCTCTCGCCTTCAGGCGAAAGGATCGCAATTATATCAGTTGTGAGATCTTCGGGTTTGGCTGTCTTAGCAAGCTTTGCTTGTAACATATCTCTAGTCTGGAAAGACATTTCTCTCTCCACCAGGGTGCCGTCTTCAGTAATTTCCATTTCACTTTCGGGTAGTTTCACTCCAAATTCCAATTTAGCGATTGCATCAAAACATTTGCGTAAATGTGGTTGCACTGCATGGGGGTTTCGGGTCTTAAGACAGATAAAAATAATGAGATCATTCATTTTTAGGAATAAGTAAACTTACATACGGGACAAATAGATATTTTTTTCTGCTGTCAGTAAAAGAGCTATTTCAAATGTTAGGAAGTTTGATAATATAAAAAATATGGCTATATTATATACCTGAGCTAATATTTCCAAAAGTTCATCGTTAGATAAGAAAAAGAATCTCGGGAACGCGACACGCTTAGTCTCTAGATAAGCTTCAAGACATTTCATAATCTGATCGAGCATTTCATTGTTTCTTACAAATTCTTCATACAATTTTGGCTGGGTTGCTGCTGGCATAGCTAAAGGAACCTAAAGAAAACAAGTACGTCTCAAAACGGAAAAGGGTAAATTTCTAAATAAGTAGGTACTTATACAATACGGTAGATTTAAACAAATCTAAATTAAACAATAAATGTAGGAACGTTTAAGGGGAACAAAGGACAACCCTTGCCACACCTTAACCCACTTATACACGTATTATGATACATATTTGTGCAGTTCATTCTGCAAAATGTTATTTCTGCAACTTATATTCGTGTACTCGCACGCTTCAAGTCACCTTAGTCGCTCCAGATCTCAACCTAAGGAAATCAATAGGTATTTTATTGAATCAATTAAATTTTACCTTGGCCAGTTTACGCATTATGTCCTTCCACGACTTGTCTACAATAGTAAATAGTCTCGTTTCATTTGGCAGTTGCCTTTGAATGTCGGGTGCACTAAATATAACCTCCAAATACATCCATGTTTGTTGACATGCGTACCATTCTTCCTATAAAAAAAAAACAATTTGAATAACTAAAATACAAAAATAAGACATGATTATTGCAACAACACCTTATATTATGTAAACAAAATCTTTACCAATGTCTTAGCAAACAACTCCAAATTCCTGGCCCATTCTTCAACTCTGCTTTTGATTGGCCCACAATTTCTCGAACTTAAGATGGTGCCTATGTGAATATTACTCTCATCTAGACATGCTTGGACTTCATCCAGACCACCCAGAACGTATACATCTTTAGCATCTTTATGTAGTAATACGGGGAATTCCAGAGCTGCCCACATTTCTTCCACCTTGAAAAATGGCGAGTAAAATGAGCTCGAAACTAGAATTACATCATTGCCGAATAGAATAATCGATTAGTGACATTCAGTGCCGAAATGACTAGTGCTCACCCGCTGACAACCTAAAAATACAAAATAATATATTCAGTGTTATATTTTGTACCTTTTTAAGTAACGCTTCAAGACCAGCTTCAGAGCTTGCTTGTCCCGCTACCTCCATAAGTTCGTCAGCATGTTGGAAAGCGTGTAATTCTTCAAAAACTTGAAGCGTTAGCACCATCTCTGGTGTGAATCGAGTGTGCAATATTTCCTCAATTTTAACCCAATGACGTGGTCTTAATGACGGATTTCGGAGATATGACATAACCGGTAACTGTAATGATTAACAATTATTTTACCACGGTCTACTGGCCAATTAAATTACTCATGTAATTTTCATTACCTTTTCTTTAATGATGTCAATAGTTCCTTTACATTTAGGTACAATCTTATTATTCGGCAAACCTTTGTCGAGTTGATTGAATATCTTTCCAAAATTTATAGTTGTAGTTTGTATTTCATCCGTATCTAAAGTATTAAACGGAGATTCGAACCTAGTGGATTAAAGAATTTTAGTTTAAGAATATAAAAGTTTACATACAATATAAATAATAAAAAGAAATTCATACCATGATTGGAACATATCGTTCCATTCCTTAGACGATTTCCAAAGTAATTGTCTAAGCTTTACATCATTTATGGCTTCATCCAATTGTTCAAGACGAGCAGGCGGTATCTACACGAGATTGACACGTTTTCATCAATTGTAGATACGATTCAACATTTATATTGTAGAGTAGATCGAATTAAAATTGAATCGCAAGAAAATTACCTATACTTATGTATATAATAAATGAAAAACAAAATCAGGTGGAGTAATCGTTGTATTTACGCCGCTGGCAGTCATGTTCATATTGTTGTATAGTTATAACATGAAGTAAATGCAAATAATTAGATAAGTCAGTCTTTTTTAAATATATTATGTCGCCAGGGTCAATATCCCTTCTATTGTTGGTGGTTATTAATTGGGCCTGGTAACCACCGGACCACACTTCAACCCAGCTGGATCCATCGTGCCTTACCTTAAAAAGTGTTGTTACTTCTCCCTTGTGATATTTAGTGCGGTCGTGTGGGGCCTTAGTACGTACCTAGGTATGTCTTGGTGTATTTCCATGTAGGTAGGTAGGTTCATGTGTTCGTAGGTCGCGGGGTCTTACTATGTCTGGTTCCTAGGTAATTTATAGGTCGTGGTAGGAAGTTGGTAGGTCAGGGTTGGCTATGAGGGGATACGTGGTGACCAATCGTTAGATAAGTAGGGCTTCAATGTCCTGCTCCGATCCTTATCTGATTCGTAAGGCAATTGTTATTCCAGTACGGGTTGGTGATATGTGCTTTTGGGCCCAAGCGATTGAGTCGCGTATCAGAGAGCTGAGGGACGGTGCTAGGATGTTGCTATCGTTGTGTTCGTGTTTTCTTATTATTTTGTGTTATGCACTAGCTATTTGCCCAACTTATATAAGTTTACTGCGTTTAGGGATCGTGCATTAATCACGTGCTGTTTTTTAGCAACTTTTAACCCCTCCCCCCTCCTGGTGATATGTGGTGAGGTTTTTATACTAACCCCCCCCCCCTATCCAAAATCACGTGTATTTTTTTGTAAAAAATTTCAATATAGATTATATTGAAATTTTCGGAATATTATCTTTAAATACAGGTACTTAACTGATTAAATGTTGAAGGGGAAGTCGTTGCCGGCAACGGTGAGTCAAGGCCACGTGCCGCTGTTTGGTTTCGAAATCGTGCATTCAACGGAAAATAAATACACGTGATGTCTCATTATACCCCTCCCCCCTCCTGGTGATATTTCGTGATTTTTTCGGAACCCCTCCCCCCCCCCCTTTCGAGCCTCACGTGATTAATGGACGACCCCTTATGAGATGTAAATATCGATGTAGAGAGATGTTTGTTAAAGTAGCTACTTTATAATTATAATGTTCATAAATAATTCAAACCTTAAATATCTTCTGCCATTCACGTATTTGCTTCTCTCTACTAGAACAAGCCATTAATTTTTCTTGCAAATTATCTAGAGTTTCTAGCACTTTCTCCATATCCGATTTTTCATCGTAAAGCCATGGTTGCTAATGTTTAAAAACAATAAATATTATTTGAAGCATTTATTTAGGTAAAATAAAAAGATATGATTAATATAATACTTACTGCTACTTCATCCCTAAGTTTATTAACATCCAGCATAAGTTCCATAATATCCTTTCCGATCTGGCTGGCGAATAGTCCAGCTAGTTTGCTGCGAGTTTCTAATCTAGCATCGACGTTAGTGCGCAGCGTGCCTAAAGCCACACTTAATCCTAAGTAATCAGTCATATCATCTGGCGATATTGGTATGTTGTATTCTCCCATGAGATCGTAAAGCTCCCGAAGATATTCTAGTCGTTCCTCTAAGTAGGTCACACGTGCCTCTAGTCCGTCCAACATAGCATTAAAAGCGACAAGTTCGCCAGCTGTTTCCGGTTCTTTAGTAATATCATCATTTATATTTCCTATACCTCCAACAATTTCTTGAATACAGTCATGACCAATGCTGCAAAGAAAATCAATTTTGAACAATATTTTAATAGCTTACACACACATAAACTACAGCCATCATGGTTTTCTTTATTTTGAAAAATAATTCACTTACTCAGGCGTAACACTAGCGACGACATCAAAAATTCTTCTTGGTTGTGGTCTAAATAGTTCTTGGAATGGACACAAACATAAGAAAATCAAGCCCAACGGTTGGTAACTAACGACGTCTTCAATAGCTTCCATTTGCTTGACAAGTTTATCACAGAGTTTTCTGAAATTGTTTACGTCCCGTTCCCTTTTGATTAATTCGATGTCAATTTCATGAGCTTCTCTAAAGTTATTCATAAAACCTTGCATGCGTTCGAGGAATAACCAGACACACTGGTAAGCGTATTTAATACTTTCCGGTATAAATGAGATATCATCCAACATATTTTTATCCTGGTTCATCAAAAAGTATAAATTTGGCGACACTCCTGCCGACCATTCTACCTGCTTGCCCATAATGGTTGGTTGCACAAATATTTGCAACGTTTGTTCATTAAGATAGTTGTGAAATGTTCTAACAAACTCATCCCAGTAATTAGTTATCTTCTCTAAGTAATTAGATACTAATTTTTCACATGGATTTAGATCAACTTCACCATTCGTTTTCACATAAACATCAACTTGAAACAAGGCCCACTGCAATGTGTAAGAACATAATAATATTTATTATCATACCACTTATATAAATAACTAGCTGACCCACGCAGCTCCGCCTGCGCTATTTTTACGTTAACTAAACTTTTAATAACAGACATTAGCATCGAATACATAACCCCCTTTTTATAGTCGGTTAAAAACTGGGACCTACTTTTTACTTGCTCTCCGAAGCACGGACCCGTTTAGTTCAAATGGCGTTAAACGGTCACCCATCTATTTAATGACCTTACCTAACGTTGCTTAACCCGATCGATTACAAAACCTTGATAACAACTCTCTATGAGTGTAACCTTACTAATATTTATAAAGAAAAATTGATAAAATCTGACCAAGCGTATAACCAAGTACCCATTTTGACTTTAATCCCCTCTCCCGAAAGAACCGTGCTAGATTACGGGATAAAAAGTATCCTATGTCCTACCTCGTAGTAAGATCTCAAATCATGCCAAGTTTCATTTGAATCCATTCAGTAGTTTCGGCGTGATGCTCAGCCGTGATACAGACAGACAGACAGACAGACAAAAATTAAAAATAATACATTTTCGGCCTCAGTATCGGTTATAGAATGCCCTCCAAATATAATTTTCAAAATATCTTCAATGTACAGAATTGGACCTGTTACAGTTTTATTATAAGTATAGATTGGAACGTGCGTCGTAGTGAAACTCCAACAGCTTAAAATATTAATAAAGAAATTTAACAGATTGATCTGCGATATCATATGGAGCTGTGTTGGTGTGTGTTAGTGAAGTAAAAGATTTTTCAGCACTTGCTTGTAAAGTGAGCCTTATTACATCGTTTTTAGGGCCATAAACCTAGCTATTACGCACTAGTGCGTAATTAGCGTGTGTAGAATTATTATCCCTACAAAGTTAAATTAGTACCTTACCACAGAATAAGTAAACCTTACTGCAAGTTGTATGCGAGTAAACAGAGCATTCTTTATTTAAGGGGGTAACATGCGCCAATGACCTTGAGAATCTGGCCGCTCCGGCCGAGAGTTGTCATCGTAGAGGGCGCTACCAGCAAATATGAATATAACATTTGAAAAATCATAGACTAAAAATATGCAGATGTGTCGAATGGAGTTTTGTTAATTTTGCCTATTCCGTTATATAATGAGATGATGCAGTTTAATAACGGTAACCCACTGTTTTATATCTTGATGTATACCTTGGCATGCCACCTAATTACAATCTGAAAACCCAACCACTTACAGTGGTAACGTAGTTGACGTGTTGCATTAGGATAGGGATTATTGCATTTCATATTCCAAACTTCATATCAAAGGTTCAGTCCGTCTATTATAGAATGGCCAATTCCTGACTAGTGAGACTTATACATACTTCTATTCTATTGTTGGTGGTTATTAGGTCCGGTTACAACCGGAACGCACTTCGACCCAGCTGAATACATTGTGCCTGCCATTCGGAATCCATATACATTCGTACTACTTATAACTTACAGTCACAGCGGATTTTTGTGTGTCTGAAGTTAGGATTGACGAACCATTGCGCAAGTACAGTTGTGAGTTCTGAATACATAAACATAAAAATAGCTACTGCGCAGCGTCTTGCCGTGACTACTGTAAGCGTACTTGAAATGAAACTATGCACAAAGTTCTAAGGTTTCTGTTCTGCACGTCAAAACGAAAGCGTTTAACAGAGCCTTCAAAATATAGTTTTTTTTTTAAAGGGACCTTTTTAATATATTTCCTAAATTAGTTCCAAATTCTCTAACCAATAAACATCCATCTGATAGTTGAGCTTTTTGATTCCTGGAAAAATGAACTGAAACCAAATTGATGATTGATTGCGATATTCGAGTATGACAAAGAGAGTTACTTAAGGTGCTGTAATACATGCCAGTGGCCCTGATGAGATGCTAGAGGTATTATTAAAGAAGCGTGTAACTGTAATGTTTCCTATTCTAATGCGTATATTATCTTTAAGAGCGGCACAAGTACCCGAATCTTAGAAGCTTTCTAGCTTCCATCCTTACTCAAGACCAGATACCCAATGTCGACCCAAGTCGTACAGACTCAAAAATCATAAATTATTTTTATTGTGATAATTAGTTCCATGATAAAAATAATAGCGCCCATCCATCTTCTCCCGTTGGGTGTCCGTAAAGGCGACTAAGGAAAAACAAGAAGACGAGCAGCAGAGTCTTTTTATTGGATTACCTACCACCTATCTGTGATCCCCAACCGCCTGCCAGGCGTGGGGATTATGGGAACCCCTCCCCTCTAAGGGAGAGCGGGCCTTTTTTCATCAGTGGACGTCTCGGCTGCTGATGATGATGTAGATGAGTTACGTGATCGACTCCGTAATGGCCATCGAACTGAAACTATGATAAGATACTTAACTTTTTCCATAATTAAGTACAGGTAAAAACGACCCAGACCCAAGACAAACAGATTATATTCATGCACATGAATGTTTGTCCTGTGTGGGAATCGACCTCAAGACCTTAAGGTCAGCGGCCAGGGTAGCAAACTACAAAATCAACGGGCCTGTGTTGTTATTCAATATACGTGGCTGCCAAAAGAATCCGTAGCACTGTTTGTTTGAACGCACGAATTCAGTCTTTTTTTAGTGTAAGTTTCAGTTTTCAATCAAAATAGTTTAAACGACGTTCCGGGCGCTTACCCCGCCCACATGTATTTTGAGCCGGCACGTGCAAGCGATTGTCGTCCTAAAGGTAATAGACCATTCGTGACCGCGAGAGTACGTAACGTAACTTCATCTTGAGTTCTGTACCCATCGCGGGGTTTGAACTACGCGGAGCATTTGACATTTTATTTTATTTATTCTTTATATTAAATATGTATAAGGCGGACTTAATGCCTTAGGCATTCTCTGCCTGTCTACCTTTGGATGATGCAGAGGGTAATAGTGGTAGGTGCATAGGTAATATAAAATTTAAATAGATATTTAATTTACATTGATTCTAATAAGCAATCTGGTTTTAGAGTAACTAACATTTTAACGCGTTGTTATTTTTTCTCGTGCCTGCCAACAACACCATCAGTTTATTGTTACGCAACTTAGTTAAGTAACAAGGTATTACCTGATAGTAATCGAAGCACCCACCCATAGAAAAGTCTTTTCCTGTCCCTGTCATCCAAAACTATAATTATAGCCTTTTGGTCCGATAGTTATTTTGCCAGCTACAGTGACCTTCTACTTATGTTACATAGCGGAAGAAATCTAAGATTAAAGTGGCGCCACCTAGATAGCACACGAGTACCCTTCCAACTTAACCATCCAGATGTCTCAAAAGACGAACAACTGTCCAATGCAACTGTCCGTAGGTAAGCGTGTCGCTCACCACCAAGCCAACCTACCTGGATGGTTGGCTTGGAGGTGAGCGACACGCTCGACTCGTTGCTAAGTTGCAAAAACCAACATGATAGTAATAATAACACCGTCCATGTTTTGACAAAAAAAAATCATAATGTAAAGGATATCATAATGTATGTCATTTTGTCGACCTACACAATATTAAATACGATTTCAATTAGTAAGATCATATATGACTCGGATACGCTTTAATAGTTAGGCATAATACTCGGCAACGGTACTTTCGCATACTCTATGATGAATCAAAAATATGGTATTACTATAAAAATATCTTTAATGAAATATAGAAGTATAGATTTCATTTGAAATGATTTATAATGTTATAATTATACCATATGTAACATATCTTAATTAAAAATATGTTCAAAATCATTTAAATTAAATTCGTCTTATCAAAAAAAAATCGAGCACGTCCACCCTCCATAACAGTCCACGAAAGACTGATGCAAGGCGATCGCGGGGGCGCTGCAAGGGGAAATGCATCGCGTACGTGGTTTTTCTATAATTTCTTGTAAAACATGAATGAAATTAAGAAATGTAATCAATACAAGTTGTAGAACAGGTTATTATGCTTTTTATAGTACAAGTTTGACGTCTATCCGATGAACGGATATTGAACGCTAACACAATTCATATCCAACGTAGTACATTTTTTAAATACATATTGCTTGAAAACGTTATATTTAATCCAAAATCTAATCAATAAAACTATTTGCTGAAGATCTGAGGTATAAGTACATATAATTTTCATAGCCAATGCAATAGCAGATTGATCCATCGAACTCTTTAAACTAAGGCTATTTTTGCAATTTTACAGTTGTTACCCCCTTAACTGGGTAATACAATTATTTTTTAAGAGGGCTTGCGCCGCTGAAAATCCAGGCCTATTCCCAGTAGTTCTACATTTAGTTCTACATGTATGACTACTAAGAAAAAAAATCCTGTTAGTTCTACACTCATGTAGAACTAGTAAGAATGCATTAAATATTATTTTTTCATTCTTAGTAGTTCTACACGATGACGTACTGCAAAAAATATTACATAAACTTTAGTGAGTGTGCTAGTAAACTTCTAAAGGAAATTGTTTTTTAATACAGTTGCTCAAAAAGTGGCGTATTGCAGGGATGTATAGCGTTCGGGATGTAGGCTATTACGTACTAGTGCTTTTTCTTTACCTTTCCCGCACTCTTGCGTTTTCTTTCCCAACTGTCAAAATAATGTCTATTAAAAAGAGAAAAAAAAAACAACCACTAAGTTTTTACTAAAAAGAATTCATAGAAGTTTTTACGATTCAGCTACTAATTTGTTTCAATATCAGATTTGGCTGTATGGGCATATTTCCCTTTGCCTACCCAGAATGGATAAAGAAAACAAAAAACTGCTTATATTATTTTACGGTTGGCGCCATTTTCCAAAAAAATTCCTTGTACTTTGTTTGTTGTGAGTTTAGTTGCTTGTTGCACAAAATGAGTAATTTCGACGATATGTTTTTTGAATTAACACCACCCGAACTCAGTATAATTGCACAAAATGCTTCGGAGAACATTTTACCGGAAAAGTCAAAAAGTCGCTACATATCTACATACGACGAATTTATTGCGTGGAGAGAAGAGAAAAAAGCAAATAGTTTTTCAGAAAATGTTATGTTGGCATACTTCTCTGAACTCTCAGCAAAATTAAAACCTTCTACGTTATGGTCGAGGTTTTCGATGATAAAAAGTATGCTGAAAATAAGGAACAACGTGGATATAAGTGAATACCCAAAACTAAATGCTTTCTTAAAACGACAATCAGACGGTTTTACAACTAAAAAGTCGAAAATATTAACATCTAATGAAGTGGAAAGGTTTTTGAACGAAGCTCCCGATGATCGTTATTTAGCCACAAAGGTACTTACCTAATTTATTAATAAGTACTTATATTTTTCTTTAGTATTCAGTTTACGAAATCGCAAAATACACTTTACATATTATTTAAAAAAATATTAATCAAATCCATTTTGTAGGTTGCGCTGATTTTTGGTGTTGTTGGAGCTTGCCGCAGAGAGGAGTTAGCCAATATTACTTTAAAAGATATTGCAACCCATGGGAAAATGCTACTAATCAAAATTCCGAATACAAAAAATAAGATACCGAGAAGCTTTGTTGTTGAAGGAGATTTTCTTAAAATAGTGCAAAAATATATGATTCAGCGGTCCCAAAAAGCAAAAACCGACCGTTTTTTCCAAAATTATCAAAAAGGAAAGTGTACAACTCAAGCAATCGGGATAAACAAATTTGGTAATATGCCAAAAGAAATAGCTACGTTTCTTGGTCTGCCGGATGCTGAGTGTTATACTGGGCACAGCTTCAGGAGGACCTCTGCTACATTATTGGCAGATTCGGGAGCCAATTTGACGTCCTTAAAGCAACTAGGAGGTTGGAAATCAGACAAAGTTGCAGAAGGCTATATTGCTGATTCATTAAACAACAAACTAGAAACTGGGAAAAAAATCACACGATCCATTAATTTAAAGTCCAGTCCGTCTCCTTCACATGCCAATACTGAAGAGAACATTCGTCCATCTAGCGTCGTTGATAACGATAATTCATCAGATCCTATTCCATCAACTAGCAAACGCCAATGTTTAACACCTTTGACAAATATACATGAACAATCATACGAAATTGATAATAGTTTGTCTCAAACAGTAAATATGCAACCTAAAACTTCCCCAGTTACTATTAAAAACTGTACCAATTTCAATGTACATGTGAATTATAACTTTTATAAGAAATAAATGATAAGTTAGTTGAGTTTGTTGTGTATTTTTATTATTTTATTAAGTTGCTTCGTTTTTTCGCAACTGTATTAAAAATAGTTGTTCAGTACACGTGCGGAACCGTCATTGCAACTTGTTCCGACTGTCAACCCTCGCCTTCGGCTGCGCCTCGGCTCGGGTAGACATTTGTCGGAACTCTTTGCAATGACAGGCTTTCCACACTCGTAATGAAATATACTATTCTTCAAAAATTTGATATTTTAAGTGTTTGCTTTTTTTCCCCTAATTCATTCTTATCAGATATAAGAAAAATATTATACCAGAAGTACTAGGACAACAGAGGGCACAAAGAGGTTTCATCTCTCTTGTGAGATCATGTTACCCTTACCATTTCTTACCTTAGGTACTCGTACATACCGGGGTACTGGCATCACCTCCTCGAGTGCCCGGTCCATTGTAATTCCAGAGAATACGGCCAGAGGAAGGACAATGGGCTTGGGACGTTGTACACTGGGCACCGGGTAATATCTCCACTCTGAGGTGGCCAGCTATTGCTCGGTGGCGAAGCCTTAGGGGGGGGGGGGGTCTGAACTGCTGTTCCCGGTATATGAGTGCCGGTTGAGCAGCAGAAAGGCGCAGGGGGGTTGTAGGGCGGGGGCACCGCTACAGCTGTTCCCGATTGGACCCGTTGGTTGAGCGCGGTGGTGGTGCAAGGTGGAGTCGGGGCCGAAAGGCCTTAGGGCGGGGCACCGTAGCAAGCGCCGGCAGGCGGCTTTACCGGGGTATGGGGGCCGGTAGCTCGATCCAATCTTAGGGCCGAAAGGCCTCGCCTCGCCTCGCCTTCGCTCCGAAACGACCGGCTACGAGTAGTATAGTATATACCAGAAGTACCAGGGTAGCATAGTACATAAGCAAGCCTCATGAATAATGGCATCTCAGCTGCCGATGCAACTGCCGCAGAAGTTTTAATGGATACTAATCTGAAATACCCTGGTTGACCGCCACCGGGTGAACCTATATATCGAAGGTTTCTCCCACGTGAACAAACAAAAAATATTCTGCTCACTAATAAAGTTCTAATTTTCTAATACGTCATCGTGTAGAACTACTAGGAATGAAAAAATAATATTTAATGCATTCTTACTAGTTCTACATGAGTGTAGAACTAACAGGATTTTTTTTTCTTAGTAGTCATACATGTAGAACTAAATGTAGAACTACTGGGAATAGGCCGAAAATCCATAAACATTTTTGGAATAAATAAATGTGTTCGTTCTTAATTAAGTCAAAAAAACATTTATTATTATAAAATTATTCATAATTAGGAACTATAATTTATTATGAAATACATATTAAAATATTTGCATTTTATCATTTAAAATAATTTTGAATTAATTTTGAAGTAGGCTGTATTGAGCGCGTGAAAAAAAAACGCGCGCCAATTCCATAATTGTCAAATTTTGTTTTTATCGTATTTGTCGTTGTGTGGTAAATTATTGTTATTTTCCTCGCAAGTGTGTTGAAAAACGTCGTATGAAACTCGTGAGCTCTGCTCATTACAAACTCGGCTGAATTACGCCCTCGCCTACATGCCCACATGAGCCTCGTCTGTAATAAGGAACTTAGCTCACTTATATCATAATAAACTATATTCACCTTGCACATTTCTGTTGGTCTTGGAATGGTTTCAAGTACTTCGTCTACCTCATTGCCAGAAAGAAGTTCGTGGCTGGGAGTGTAATCCACGTGAGTATGCAACATATTTGCCATCATATTGTTAGATTTCTTGGTCAATCGGTAAAGCATATAATTTGTCATGTAATCGGTTAACTTCACGAAGCTAAAAATGGATCAGAAAAACAAGAAAACTCAAAGGAATCTGAGACTAACCAGTAACTGATAACAGACAATTTATTTAAAAATATACCATGCCAATCTCTCGCAATACTTCCTCTTATTAGCTTTCTCTGTGTACGACATGCCACCGGTTGGCTTTCCTCTTATAATCTGGAATGGTGGTATGTTCCTATCATCATAGATAAATCCCTGTCGGTAAAGGGCTGTGTGACACGCTTGTGTTATTATTTCTAATACCACTGTTCGATATTCTGCCAATTTTTCTCGCATGTATTCTACACGTTTCATCTGTAATATAGTATATTACTCGTAATAACGTACTCAATTATTGTATAAAAACTTTATATTATAAAATTTTAAATTGGTATGTAGATTAGTAGTAGTTTCTACCTGAACTTCAATAAAGTAGAAAAATGCTGTATCCATATTCCGCGACAAATCTGCAAACGTCTTCATGTACATTTCGCAGCACATGGATTGTATGTTTAGCAACGCTTTTCCTAGCACTGGAGTCAGAATAAATAGATTTTTCGCCAGTTTATTTCGTAGTTTAGTGTACTTTCTAAAGAGAATTGATTTCCTCCATACGTAATACGCTTTCCAATATCTATAAACTCTAAAGAACTTTATCTGAAAGCAGATTGCTTAGTTATTTAGATTACTATTTGTATAGGTGATGTATCAAGATGCGGACAAAGCTACTTACATCAGTAAGCTTCACAAATATGGTATATTCTTGTTCCCAGGATGGAAGTTGAGTAAAGACCATCTCTTTAGAATAATGTGTAACTCCACAAGGACTGATTGTAAAATAATTTTTCTTATCGATGTCCTCGTACCGAACGACTCTACAAATATAGAATATTATTGGATATTATTTTGTTTTATTTTGTTCATTAATAGGTAATAATTCAGGCAATGGAAACTATTTATTTCCTTGACTGAATTAAAATACAGACCAACTACTAGTGCATAGGATCATCGAGCTAAGGCGCAACCTCCGCGGGAGAGTATCGCGGCTATAATATTATCATCCTTCCACTTTATTCTACGAGTATAATAGCTCTATCAAAGTGTCTCCACACAGCGATACCTACTATCCCGGGGATGCGGACAAGTGCAACTTACAGGCCAGTGAGCGGCGCGGCGTTCCGCTTTCATTCCAAAGAACTGTGTGTTTAAAAAAAACCAAGGCACTTTCTTTTCTTTTCATGGGACTGCTTTACAAGGCGATTTATTTTCGAGTGCGTATGCGTATTTTTTGGAATGGCCTGCAGCTTAGGTATACCGCGTACGTTTATGTACGTATGATGTAATATGGGCCCAATCTATTTGTTTGCAGTAGAGTTTCTCGTATTTTTATTATTAAAAGTTGTGCGGGTAGGGTTATATCCTGGTATTATTTCGCACATTGCGGATAATAAATAAAATATTACGTAAGGACTGAGTAAGCAATAAAATATTACAGACTGTAGATAATTTTATAGATGATGCTTACTTGAGATAATATGGAGTGAAATAAACATTCTGGGGATGGACAGCATATACCATATAAAGGAAGCCACAGGACGGATTACTCCTCACATAGTCGATGACTTCCTTCTGCGATGCCACTTCAGGCTTGACTTTCAAAGGATCACTAGTTGTATATTCTTTATCGTGCTTCTTACCCTTTCGTTCTTCACGGATTTGAATTTTTTTCTTCTTGACGCTAGCTAAAAGAGTTTAAACACCAAAGTGATAATCTTTATCTTCTTTATCTTTACATAGTATAAGACAAAGTCGCTCCCGCTGTTTGTACGCTTAGATCTTTTAAACTAAGCAACGGATTTTAGTGCAGTTCTCATCAATAGATAGAGTGATTCAAGAAGGTTTACATATAATTTGTGTCAAGGTTTTGTGTAAATTGGTTGAAATAGAACGATAATTGTCATGCCAGAAAAAGCGCGGGTGAAACTGCGTGGGTCAGCTAGTAAATTATGTAACGAAAGTTTAGTCCACTCTGTGGAGTAAGCATTGACAATTAATTGTGTGCCAGTAGAATTTAATCTACCTTGTATTTTATTTGGATGCCTAAATATGCCATCTTGATCGACAATTATGTGGTATTTGAATAACTTTACTTACTTAGGCTTTCTACGTGCAGGGGCTCTAACTGTCCCGGTTTTCGCTCTCGTTGAAATCGTTCTTCTTGAGCATTAGTAAATCCAGTCTAAAATTTTATTCTTTTATGAGTTTCTTCTATATTTAATTGTATTTTGCTATAAGAAAGTTAAGTACCTACCAGAGGCTCTGGTTCTGTTTTCACATATTCTATTTTTTCCAGCAGCTTTCGATGGGGCAAATGAAAAGGTATCTCTCGGGGCTTTCTGTAATTTGATTTTTATCGTTTAGAATTTGTACCTAATAGAATTGCCATATCTAGCAAATGTTGGACGAACAAATACTATACATATTATATTAGTTATGTTAGACCGTATTTCTTCCAACTTTCATTGAAATAATCGCCCCCGTCCGCGACACGCAGGATTGTTAGATCCCCCAAACCTAAACGCTCCTACTAAACCAGGACTCTTTGAATTTATTAACCAATGTTTAAGGGGCCTGTTGGTCTAGTGGTTAGACACCCTGGCCGCTGACTAATGAGTCGTGGTTTCGATTCCCACCAAGTGTCTGGTGTTTTTTTTTTTTGTATTTTGTATTTGTATATGTATTTACAAAAAAAAATAGTGTCAGTTATCTGGTTTCCATAGTACAGGCTCTGCCTAGTTTGGGATCAGATAACGGTGTGTGGATTGTCCCAGAATATTATTATATTATTATTAATGTGGCACACAAACAGAGACCGGGGTTCCGGTGTACAGGCCTCCGGTCCGAGGTGACCCCTTCACTCCCCTAACCTTCAGTCTGGTGTGTTATAAGCGACAGCCTACATACTCAACTTAATTTTAAAATTCTCTTGATACTCGGACCCATAAAATGCACCTACAGTTGAGCAATAACAAATCTCCCGGGGTGTACCTTCTTCACGATTTGAAGCCGTAAAACAAACCTTGCATACCAGTGAAATACCAATTTAGCACTTCAGGTTAAAAGTATGCTTTGTTTGAGATGACCAAGAACAAAGCACTGGGCCACTTCACAGGTTTGTTTTAACTGAGCATTCAATGTTTTTTTAACCGACTTCAAAAAAGGAGGAGGTTCTCAATTCGTCTGTATATATTTTTTTTTTTTTATGTATGTTCGCGCATATCTCTGGCAATTATTAACCGATTTGAAAAAAATCTTTCTTCCATCCATTCTTCAATCCATAGATTGGGTCCCATAAAAAAATTATTGCTTAGTAATAAGTAGTTCCTAAAAAAACAAGAATGGTGACTGCGCACTGAGAGCTGCAAGAAAGCCTATATAGATGACGTTTTAGTCGCTCGGACTCGCTCGGTTGGACAAAAATGGTCATAACTCTGGCAAATATTTACCAATTTCAATTATACTTTTTTTATTCGAAAGAAGAAACCACTGTATTGAATCTGTATGAATTTTATTACAACCGGATAAGAACTTCCTGGAGGACCATGAACGATGTGGAGGAATTTATCTCGTAAAAACCATAAAACTGATGTTCTCCATTACATTGCTCTGACAATTATGAACCGATTTCGATGATTCTTTTTTTATTCGAGAGAGTAAACTACGATGATGTTTCCATGCAAATTTCATTACGACCGGATATTTTTTTCTGAAGAAACATGAATTATGTAAAACTATGTAGACGATAATGTGATCATAACCTACCTAGATAATTTTACGGTTTTCGATGGTTCAATCTTTATATATGAAAATATCACTAAAAAGTTTAAAAAAAGTCGTTTTTAAAAAAAAATGAACCGACTTCAATATCACTGAAAAGTATAAAATAATTTAAATATTATTGAAGTTGGTGCCGAATATACACAGCAGGTACGCTAACACCAACTTCAATAATATTTAAATTATTTTATACTTTTCAGTGATATTGAAGTTGGTTCAATTTTTTTTTAAAAAGGTTTTATTCTCATTAAACTCTACGTAAACCCCGCCTCTTCATAGTTTTGTTTTTAACTGAGCATTAAACTAAACTGTACATAACCCTGCCTGGGTTATTAAATGATGACGTCACGCATTATGCAAACAAAGAAAATATGTTTGTGCTAGGCAATGATTTCAATAGTGCAGGACTAAGGTCTTAACGTAATACTTATACTGTCAAACATGTGATAACTGCGCGAATCAGCAAATTGAAAAGAAATTTTGGTGCTCTACTCTCGGTAAGTCATGTGAAATGGAAATTGTATTGAAATAGGAATTGTATATTACCTAACGAGAATCACCTGTACACATAGATAACAAACCTATAACTAGGGAAATGTGTAGCCAAGTACTATGCTCTGAAAGTACACATTCGTACTCACCGAACAAAACATGTAGGAACTGTGCGGACATTCCGCTGCAGAGTCGCTATCGCCGGTAAAGTAGACGAAGGGGTCCGGCGCTTTAGATTGCCGTTCATTATGATTTCTTGTTATCGACAAACATATTATTATAAATTATAAATATACAAGCACATGCCATGATAATTCGATCGATGTCAAACGTCGTTTTTTTACTGTCATGGAAACAGGACGCCTTTATTCATACAAAGAAGGCATGTCAAGGCATTTACAACGCAAGGTGTAGTTTGGTGTAGTTATTTCATATTTCCTACTACAGAGATTTTGTAAGAAGGCGCAGAGGCAATGTCGAATGTCGATATTCATTTTCACTAGATTCGCTTCCTATACCTTTGTACAACTCCTTGAATGTTACTGTTTTCTGCTAACATGTTAAATAAAACTTCCAGAGCCAGGTGACACAAAAATATTTCTTTAAAACTATATAATTATTTACTACATTTATATTATTAAAAATCAATTAAAAATCATTTAAATTAAGTATAACATAACAAGTGATTTGTGTCCGCTGCGCTGCGAAAATACAGGTAGTTGTCTTTTTAAAGCATCCAGGAACACTATGCCGAATGACACCATAATCCACTCAGTATGTTTTAAGGTTTCCATACCTAAAAGGTAAAAAAGGAACCCATAAGGCGGTACTTCGTCTGTCTGTAAGTATGTCTGTCACATCTATATATTTCAAGAACCACTGGCGCTATCGATTTGATATTTGGAACAGTTTTAGATCTTACTTGTTGGATAACATCGATATACTATACTAACTAGATTAGCTGTCACGAACAAAATGACATCGAAAATGTGGTCGCGGTTACATATACAACTATACAACTATATACAACTATACACGTAGCTAGAAATTGTAGAAAATAGTTTTAAATAATTCGGAACGTCGGACTAATAGAAGCCTTCACATGTAGTAATAAAGTCTAATTCTGTATGCACTATTGTTGGCACATAAAACCTTTACAACGGAGACAAAGAAAAATCAATAAATACGCCAAAAAAAAAATAGTTGTTTTGACTTAAACAAAAATGTACTCAAGAAAATCTTAACCACTATAAAATAAGGTTCAAAACAGGTGTGTTTCCATTGTGTGTGTACTGACTTACAAACTTATCCGTGCTGGTGGCAAAAATGAGAACTAACTTTTTTATTATGGTGGTGGTATAATGACGTGTAGTTTGACAGTTTCGTATAGACAGTGGCGACACGCCTATCGGCAACATTAACTTTGTCAGTCTCGGCATGGCAGTTGTGAACTACTAGCGGAGAAAATATCAAATAAATAATTTTTATTTCGTATTATAATGATATCTTACTTATATTTATTATTTAAACTAGTAGTAATAAGAACACGAAACGAAAAAATAATTCTCCATCTGCAATTTTAGTATTACGATAAGTATTTGGACAGCTTATAAACGCGCAATAAGGAATTTCGATACGGCTTTACGTCCTGTTGTCGGCTCGTACTAATTTGAAATAGAGCGACAGCCGTCTCCGTAGCTCTATTTTCGTGACCACTTTTCGGGTCGTGACAGCTAATCTACTTAGTTGGTATAGTATATCGATGTTGGATAAGAATACAAATCGCAAATTAAAAAATATTTTATTTCATTTACTTTCTTTTTAATGGTGTCAAAATTTCAAAGAGGATACTATATAAATCCAATCTTTTTTATTTCTCGCGGGGGAAACCATCAAAAGGTCTCCTGGACGCGTGGGGGTCAACCTGGGTATTTGGGATTCTTACCCACGAAAACCCCCGCGGCTGCCGCATCGGCACATGAGAGGGAACCCCTCTGGTGGTATATCGATTCGGTACCTGGCTTCAGCGTAATAAAATAAATTAGTTTTTGTTAAACTCTTTAAAAAATTTGGATAAATTCGTTGGGTTCGGTTCGGTTTTTTACTATCTGAGGTATTAGAAGAACAGTAAAATAACATTTATATACGCAAAGTAGCTATAGAACCATCGGTGCGCGAGTTCGACTCGCACTTGACCGGCTTTATTTTTTTTTTTGTTTTTATTCGGTACCTAGCTCCGAACCGGAGTATCTTACCTACTAAAACGCCCCGTACTCAATGGACATCTAGGGCCCACAACCCAAACGTCCAACCGACAACTCCAAAGGTTGTCCGTTATTTGTCCGGGCTTATGGCTGAGGAGCGAGGCGGCAGCTTGACGCGTGTGCGCGCGGTGCAGGATACGTGCGTTTGCGAACACATGCGTAGCATCCCTAATACGTCTGTGGCGAACACTCTCGACAGCCTCGTATTGAATTCAATTCAATACGAGGCGTGCGACCTTGCGTGCATTTAGTAGCCACACTCATAGATAAGAATAGTATATACTGCCACACTCGAGCTAACGCAGCAGTTAGCAAAATAGTTTAAATCTATACTTGAACTTACTGTACATTGAAGATATTTTGAAAATTAGGTTTGGAGGGCATTCTATAACCGATACTAAAGCCAAAAATGTAATATCTTTTATTTTTTTGTGTTGTGAAACTTGGCATGATTTGAGTTAATACTCCGAGGTAGGACATAGGATACTTTTTATCCCGACATTCGGCACGGTTCCCTTGGGAGAGGGGACTAAAGTCAAAATGTGTACTTGGTTATACGCTTGCTCCGATTTTAACAATTTTTCATTGTAATTACAATAAATATTTGTAAGGGAACACTCATAGATAGTTGTTAACAATGTTTGGAAATCGATCAGGTTAAGCAACGTTAGGTAAGGTCATTAAATAGATGGGTGGCCGTTTAACGCCATTTGAACTAAACGTCTCCGTGTTTCGGAGGGCAAGTACAAAGTGGGTCCAAGTTTTTAACCGACTTTAAAAGGAGGTTTTGTATTCTATGCGAATGTATATTATTGAAAGTTTAGTTAACGTAAATACAGAGCGAAGCTGCGTGGGTCAGCTAGTAAACAATATAATCTTTTCCCATCACTTTAAAATCATATCAAATTCAAATTTTTAACTTCGATGCCGTATTTTAGTTTTAAAACCCATGATATAACTCATACCTACCGCATCATAAAAAACGGTTTTCAATTACCTTTTAAAAGATACCACACGCTAGATTTTTAACTTAGGGGTCCTATTTTGACCTTAAAACCCTCATAATTTCTTAAACCTGACTTCTTCCTAATCCTATCTATCATATTGTATCGGAAAACAGTGAAATGTGTTAAGAAATGGTAAAATATTAATTTTTTACATAAGTTGAGGTCCTGCGACTTCTACTTAGAAAATTTCGAGAAATGCAAAAACACGTAATTGTTTATTTTCTTTGAGGCGTCTGCGTGTGAAAATTCAAGGCTCTAGTACCAACCGTTCATGAATTATAACACATAAATCCCTACTTGGACCCCTTAGGAAGCGAATTTTGAAAATTTCCTTCTTAGTGCGCGTTTACGTATTGTGAAGAATACCCCTGCCAAATTTCAAGTCTCTAGGATCAGCGGTTTAGGCTGTGCGTTGTCTGTCAGTCAGTCAATCAGTCAGGACATCTCCTTTTATAAATATTGATTGACTAGCTGTAGCCCGCGGCTTCGCACGCGTGGATTTTGTAAGTAAAACGCGTTTTAAATCAAGGATGAAGGTTTTTAAAAATATTGTTTACACTTTTATTAAACCTGGACCTATTATGTGTCATCGTCAAATATACATACTTGATGACATAGCCTGTATTTTTGTAACTCTGTCTGTCTGTCTGCTACGCTTTAACGCCTAATCCACTGAACCGATTTCGATGAAATTTGGTACAGAGACAGATTAGAACTTAAGAAAGGACATAGGGTACCTTTTATCCCGAACAAAAAGATTGAAGGGGTTGAAATAGGGAATGAAATTTAGAATGCAATTACGTCATTGTTGAAAATAATACCATGACTTTGTTTTACAATTGATATGAAATCCTACTGTCCCTACTTCCTCCCTACTTCTATACTATCTATCTATATCTATATATGTATTTCTATACTAATGTATAGAAGTGTAAATATTGTAGAGTTTAAATTTGTATTTTTGTATGTTTGTGTGTTTGTAAGTATGTGTAACCTAAGGGTAATCTTCGGAACCACTGATCCAATTTTGAAAATTATTTTGCCTGGGTTGAGCCGGATCATCGTGCTAAAGCAAGCTGGATCATTTACCTCGGTAAATCCAGGTGGATCGATGTGGATCAAGATGGACCGAGGTAGATCGAGATAAGTCAAGGTGGGTCGAAGTAGCTCAAAGTGAAATAAACTGGTTCGAGATGAGTCAAGCCGGATTATCAAACTGCATCAAACTCGATAGAACCGAATTGAATAACAACTGGTTTGAGCTAGATTAAACTGGATCATGCAGGATCAAGATGAATCGAGGTAAATCGAAGTGGATCGATGTGGATCAAGATGTACCGAGATGGATCGATATGCCAAGGTGGTTTAAGATGGAATAAAGTGGATTGAGTTAAGCCAAACTCCATCATGAAATTGCATTGAACCGGATAATACCGGATTCAGCTGAATGAAACTGGTTTGAGCTGGATCAAACCGGATCAAGGTGAACCGAGCAAAAGCGAGCTGGATCAAAGTAAATTGATGTGGATCAAGATGGACTGAGGTGGATCGATATAAGTCAAGTTGGTTTGAAATGGGTCAAGTTGGAATAAAGTGGATCGATATGATCCAAACTGGATCATTAAACTGCATCAAACTTGATTGAACCGGATTGAGCTGAATAAAACTGGTTTGAGCTGGAATAAGCAGGATTAAGGTGAATCGTGCTAAAGTGAGCTGGATCGAAGTAAATCGAGCTGGATCGAGCTGGATCGATGTGGATCGAGATGGACCGAGGTGGATCGATATAAGTCAACGTGGTTTGAAATGGGTCTAGTTGGAATAAAGTGGATCCAAATGAGCCAAGCTGGATCATTCCGTTCTGCCTCGGGTAGTAGACCAATCTTAGAGGAAGAATCCCTAGCCACTAGAGATGGATAATTTCTTTCATAATCACGTATCAAAATAATGCGTATATAGTGTAGGTTAGAAAGAAACAGAGCATATGATTTTTTGTCCTTCAGTGTGTGTTCAGCATCTGTCGCGAACTCGAAGAAAACCGCACCGACGGTGACGGTGCAGTTTACCAAAGATGATGTAATATATACAGTTTACTATTGAAGTTTTTCAGTCACGATCTAGCTTTGGTGTTTCTAACATGAATTCCATTAAGAAACATTGTCTAAAGTACATATAGCTGCATTTGAATAAATATTCATATCGTGTGTTTCGTGTACGAATGCTATTTTTTCTGTCCTTATCGGCGGCATGCTAGCTAGATGACTGTCTTGTCATATTCTGTCTACGAGACCAATACACCTTAGAGCATGCTAAAATGCTCTAGACTCTAAGGTTTAGACAGATTATGATAAGCCTAAAATATTTTTATTCTAAGTACAAATTGGTATAGTATGATGGTTATATCTTGGTTGGAGGAGATACCACTGGAGAGATCATGACGCGCTAACCCCTCTGCCAAATTTTTGTTCCTATGTTCAGGTCATTTTATAAAAACTAGTTCACGGGCAATTTTTGTACAGTCCGTATCAGGTCGTCATGCATTATACAGCTCCGTGAAAATGGCTGTTTGAGCAATATTTGACTGTTAAAATCGATTAGGTACCATAAATCGGCGAGAGAATGGAGTTTCCTATCATTTGTAACTATTATTTTTTACGAATATGTTGGTATTCAATAAATAGAAACCATATATTGTTATCTCTGAATCAAAATTTCGCGCCATGTTTTATCCTAGTTATAGCATAGTGCGAGGACAGGATTGAATGTACGAAAAAAATTTAGTTCATTCTAGGCTAATGGAGGAAATTCTAATAATTATGAATTATGTTTAATATAATGAAGTAGGTGAAGCAGCGTTAGGCAGGGTAATTATATAGATGGGTGACCAGACGGTCAATCACCGGTCAGCATTAGACAATGCTCTTTGAACTAAACGTCTCCGTGCTTCGGTTGAAGGGCACAAATAAGGGAGACCGTAAAATTTGAATCCCGGTTTTAACCGACTTTAAAAAAGGAGGTATGTATTCAACGCGTATGTATATAATACTATTAAAATGCAAAATCCATATATAAATCTCATCTCACGGCATTCGCACTCCTCCAAAACGGCTCGACCAATTTTTATGTTTTTTTTTTTATGTGTTTATATAACAATATGGTACCAAGGTATAAGAATAAATAGATGGGCGACGTTTGAACTAACCGTATCCGTGATTCAGAGGGCTACTAAAAAGTTGGTCCTGGTTTTTAACAGACTTCAAAAAAGGAGGTTATGTTCTCTACGCGTCTAAAGCTGTAACTAGTAAAAAATTAAACGTAATTTTATTCGGGAATTAGCGCGATATACCTTATATTTATCGGAAGAATCTACTTGGACTGTTCCTTGCATTGTAGCATAGCTACATAGTTTTAAACACATTACAGTAAATAAATAAGTAAAAGACAGTTGTTTTATCTGGAGGCTTAATAGCTCCTATAGAAATAGTAATAGCAAACGCATAGTAATGTTATTCTACTAATTTTTTGACTAGGCGTTTGTATTAATATACGGCCTTTCTATATTGATTGGGGAATATTTTGTTCTTATTTAATTTATTCATGGTAATTGGCGATGAAAGCTGCATCATGTACTCTTATTAATTTCATTGGTAGTACCATAGGTAATATTTGGATACCTATGTAAGAGGCACTTTATAACAGAGGGTATTAGTTTTAAAATAGGCGGAGTTTAGCGTGGGCGAGACGATGCGATTAACGCTCAGTACCTGAAAGTTTAAAGTGACGACCAATCAACGGCGGCCACCGCATTAGGTACTGGGTGTTCTAGACGGTTCGACGCCATCTCCTTTCGATAGGTTTCTTCTTTGACTCAGTAGTTGAGCCAGCCATTACTATCTGAGCTGAGCACCGAGCACCACTGCATTAGCTTCTTATATTAATTATTGTATTTCTGCCGACGGTTTCGATATATAGTGCAACATTTATAGTCACAGTCTATTGTGTGGTTTTATTAGAATTAGTAGTGAATTGATTACCCAGTGATTACTGGTAAGTTGTTTAAATACTGTAATTACTGCTGTAGGATTTTTTAATTGTAATCTCTCTTTATGTGAACTAGGTACTGTTATAGGCCGACCGTTTAACTCGCGAATCGCCTGCGCGGTAAGAAGGGAGCGGGGGCGGGTAACGCTACACACGGAGTCAATAATCCAAAGATTTATCTCGAGATAGACATTGTTGGTAAAGAATAAAATAATAAGTATCTTTTTTTTAAGTATTTATTTTTAAGTTTTACAAATATTTTATAATAGCTTCATAGGTACAAAATCATAAAACAATAATTAACTCCGTTTAAGAAATATTTAACCACAGATAAAAATTTTATAGGACTATTCGTCCAGAAAACATTATGAATATTTCATATCGATTCATGATCTTGTTTTCTGGCTTTAAAAAAGGAATATACATTGTATGCTATTTGTTTAGCTTGCTTGTTAATTTTGTTCGCAAAACTGGAAGAGCGATTCATCTTGAGATTTATCTTGGCAGTCGTATACCTTGTGCGTTTATCTTCAAGCGTCCGTAACAAAAACACCAACCGCGCGCTGCGAGCACAGCCAGCGCACTGCCGCATTTGACGTAAGCTCTCTGCTCCGCGCACCCCTTTCACCCATCCGCTAACATCTGCCCTCACTCCCTTCTACCCCCTCAGGCGGCCTTAAATGGTCGGCCTATAGGCCTATTGTTATATGTTATATTGTTAGGGTGTACTTTATTTCCTGTAGACGTCTCCATAATGCGGCAGCCTCCACCAACTGAAAGCTGGTCTGAGGGTGTCGCGTTAGGGAACGGTGTCTACAGGAACGCTTATGTGGCGTTCCAGGGTTCCACCCTTCGGGTTAAAGTGCTACCTTCGGGCACGAATTCTTCCTACGGATCAAAAGTTCTACCTTCGGGCCTGAGTTGCTGACCGACCGGGCCTAGTCCAGGCACTGTTCCGTGTCATTCCTGGCCATTACAAATAGAAGGAAGACGTCTGAAGACCGCGGGAATCGCCGTTGCTTTCCCTAACGACCCCTAGTTGAGTTACAACTATTTTTGTTATATGTGCGAACAAGCTAATAAGTAAATCGACCCCCCTCTGTACCGTATCTTTCTCGTATTATTTATTTTAATAAATTTGTGTAGCCCTTTTTTTAGTGTTTCATTCTCTTGCTCGCCGACTAGGCTACAGCATATGGAAATTAAACCCTACAGAAACTCCTGCGGATGTACATGAGGACAACTTGGTTTCTCCCGTGGGATTTGCACTTTGCCTCAGTGCCTTGCCTTTGAGACTATTATAGCTCCCGGGAACCTGTCACGATGCTCACAGAAACGGAGTCGAAAACCCGCCGATGCACCGCGCCGTCTTCATCGGAATCGGTATCAAAGCATACGTTTGTGCAGTATAATGCACAAATTATACTGTATCCAAATAATACGCAAATCAAACCAGATCATGGGAAATGGAGCAACAATGATTTACGTATCCAAAATCCAGCTAACTATCATGTTCTGAAGAGTGTTAGGGCTGCTCCGCGCCCTGCGCACCAGGGACGCACACCTCTTGCGCATAGTAGCGTAAAAGCAATCTACGTGTGCGTCCGCGAACATCCTAGATGCGCTACGGAAGTGAGGCAACCACACCAACACTCTGAACACATTATTGTATTGGATACGCAGGGCGTCGTAGGATCCTTGCGTGTAATTTCCCCACAGGCTGTAGGTATAAAATGCTGTGCAGAACGCGCGAAACAGTGTAATTTTAACAGTCAGTGAGTAGGGTGCAAACCTGTGAGTCAGAATATTTTCTGTCACTGACAATGCCCTCCGCTCTCACTCAATGTCTGCATCATCATTGAGGTCGGGATTAATATATGGCCTAAATATTTGAAAGGATATGATAACATAAGTATATCATGATGTACTTATATAATACTAACTAATTTAAATGCGTTACTTGTTTGATTTACAAAATTAATACAATAATTTCCATATTGAATTATTAGATTCTTTAAAACATTCCATTCTTTGAACCCGTTCATTATTTATCGGTCTTTGCACGCACTACATCACTACAATTTACGTCTGTGGATGTACAATAAAATGTGTAGGAACGATGAATTATTTATTTGTGTGCGTATCTTTTTGAATGTGTTGCGAGTTTATTATAGTGTGGGTATGCGTGGAAATGTATCTGTGTGTGTTTACTTCGCCTGCTGCACCCCGCAGAAGTGCCACGTAAAATTTGTTCGGGGAATCGATGCGATACTTACTCCATTCTAATTACTCTGAGGATTATATGGAGAGAGCATGATGTGCTAACTCCTCTGCCAAATTTTTATTATTAGGTTCAGCTCTAAGGATTGAGGGCATTTTTTTTTTTTTTTTTTAATGGCAGTTGTTTGTTTGTGTGCGTCTCTTTTTGTTTGCGTTGCGAGTTTATTATAGTGTGGGTATGCGTGAAAATGTATATGTGTGTGTTTACTTCGCCTCCCGCACCCCGCAATAGGGCCACGAAAAAATTGTTCGGGGAATCGACCCGAACTAGCTCCATTCTAATTACTCTGAGTTATTTATTCAAATACGGTTTTGTAGATATGTATTTAGATTACATTTTTGGACTACATCAAACAAACCAAAATACATACATCCTCTTTGAAACAAACCTCTGTCTGACTCTGAGCTGAGCACAGAGTAGTACATATTACATCCATGTTTTATTCCTTCCTCCAAGGAGCTGAGCATCATTCTAATTCAAACAATCATCAAACCGTAATAGTTGGTCATTAACTTAGAGGAGATACTTTCTCTGAGGTCATTAAGTATCATCTATGGTCTGAGCATCAAACAATACCATCCAAAAAAAAGTAAAAAGTGTCTATGATTTGATTGTGATTGGCTGATTGGCGCTATTTTGCGTAATAAATATAGTGCGTAAAAATAAAACAAATCAATTAAATATACTGTATAACAGTGGTATTTAATTAATACTATTTCGATATAATGTGATTCGTCTCAAAAATTCTTACAAGGTGTGTTTAAGAGTACCAACTCAGCAAACATTTTCATTCATAGTTAGGTGTTGAAAGCAACTTTCACCTTTTGCTGCCGTCAATTTTGTCGATATTTTTTGCTAGGCAGTTAAAAACAACATGATTTTTATTTAATAAAATTACTTTAAAAGATTATAATATATACGTTTACTAAGATACTTAGATTCAATTCTGTTTTTAATTTATTGTTTAGCTGAGGACCATTACCATACGTCGTCATTGATTTCGCCCCTGGCTCTGTATATTTCAATCACGTAGTACCTTGTATGTAAAATAATTGTATTATTGTATTTTAGTACGAGGGGTAAAGAAAATACTGAAGAATTATAATTATCTTTACACTTTTGTACATCTGTCTATGTATTGTATAGATGTATTCATTGTTCCAATAAAACACAAACAAGAATTTTTACTTTGGTAGGCACCTAAGTTAAGTTTAAGTAAATTGTATGTTTTTACTGTGAACTGTGTAAAAATGACCTTAGAACAGTTTATTTTTTTCTAAGTGAAGAGGGGTTTGCTTGCTTTCACTGAGTTGTAGATAGTTACATACAGTTTAATTAAAAACTTATTTGGTGTTGCAAAATTATACAATAGGTACTGAAAATAGGATAGACCTAGTATGTTTCTACAACTCATACTTACAGCTGAAGCAAGCATTATTTAGTAAATAGTAGTCATGACATTAATATATAATCTAGCATTAATAACAATAAATTAATCAGTTTGCCATCAACAATAAAAACTTTTCTTCATAAAATCATTGTACTCTGCTGTAATATAATAATAATTTCTACAAATAATTGCAGAGTATTCAATGTGTTCCTTAACATAAAACCTGCCAGACAGCTTCTTCGGAAGCCTTTAGTGTAAGTTGCTATTGAGGAATTGAATGGCTATGTATTATTACGCGAGTAAATTAAATGAAGCATCATGTAGTGGGTGTAATATCAAAGTACCCCCTGCACCGACTGAGCCGGCACCCGTGCCTCCGCCACCCACCAACCATGCACCGCTACCTCCTGACCCGGCTCTCCTGCATGGCACGGGTCTTTCTTATTATGATGTGAGTTTTGTGCATCTTTATCATATATGTATACTTGGCAATAAAGTCTTAATGCAGTAGAATGTTGAGATAGGTACCAATAGACTGTAAGATATTTTGTCACCAAGTACTACAGTATAAACATTAAGTGTGTTCCAATGGTAATATGGCTGAAGAAATTACTGGCCTCAAGAGACATCTAATGCCTCACATGACCAGTAGAATAGCAATGCAACTGTCTATCTATGAAAATATCTTTACCATCTTGTCATTAATTTGTATGGGCGATTCTCTGTAAACTCGCAATGGCCCATACAAACACTGTCCTGGCATATTTTTTTTGCATTTTCGCAGAAATATAATACCATTGCTTAGGAAAGTAACTACTATTGTTAATACATAAGAGGGCCAATTGAATTTATTGGAGTTTTTCAAGTTATTTGTCATTTTCTGAAAATCCATGACAGGGGACTGTTAGGTGCAGCAGGGGACTGTTTTATATAGAAGTAAGACATATCATTAGTATCAATCATATTATTCTTATGCCATATTTATGCATCAACATATCGCTTAGTCTGGACTGAAGGTACGTTCAACACATAAGTACGTGTACGTGCCGTGCGTCTCGTCATCTGATGATGGTAGAGGGATGGTGGAATCAAGTCATGCAATTCCTGCGCACAATCTTTAAAATGCATCCTGTGAATACTAAGAGACTGGCTACTCTGCGCCTGTGCTCTAAGCTTTGTAAATTGGCCGCTACTAACCCTGCGTGACCAATAAATATCTTAGCACGACTCTCCACCGAGTTCAAAGCTGCAAGATGGCATTTTGCAGCACCAGCCTTTATATGACTACAGTACTTCACACATAACCGGACTTGTGCTTTATATAGCATCAAAAGCTGCCCCAGTGTGAAGTACCGGCAGACCTTTGCAAGGACACCTAGCTTCCTTGCAGATTCCTTGGCCTTGGACTCAATGAACCGCCCAAAGTTGAGGCTTGAGGAAATTTCAACTCCCAACAACTGAAGGCGGTTGGTGTATTCCAAGGGTACATTCTGAAAAGGAGCCGAGGTGAACGGACTCCTTTTAGCGGTGAACAGACACGCTTGAGTTTTGGTGGCATTGAATCTCACAAGAGTGGCATCACCCTATTGGGAGATGGCTGCAATTACAGACTGGATAACATCCTTACTGGCCCGAACACTCGGCATATATCTCTCCACTATTGTGGACTATTGTCACTATTGTGCTGTCATCTTCAGACCAGGTGATATGCCGTACGCTGGTGGCTTGTTCAAAAGGAAACAGCAAGTGCTTCCCCATTTTTCTCAAGGGCCTCGCCCCATAAGTGTCATACACTAGAAGGTCCCCAGTTAACCGATTTTGGCGAAATCCGTAGATACTAGAAACGTGTTGTACTTTGTTTGTTTGACTATTGACTTTTCATTGTTAGGGTTTTACATTTAGCTGGGAAATTAAGGATGAATCTGAAATAATCACCCGCAACCTGATGCACATTCAAGGTGCCTTTGAAAAACTTCTGATTGGACGCTTCCATTTCTAACTTATCAATCATCGTCTCTTAGACTATTGATATCACCCCCAGAATTAACAACAAAATCAGCTGTTCTTTTGCACGTTGCTCCGTAGCCGTCTGGTGTGCCTTTACCGTGATCACTTTATGTGTTCAACATCTGGAATTTCTTCAGCGAGTAGTTGCCGTTACAAAAAAACATCGTTCTTTTACGGTACTGTGTGACAGGGCCATCTCTCAAGAAATGTACGTGTTTTATGCCACGTGCAGGTGAATGCGATATGTTTTCAGCGACTGTGAAAAAAGAATGGATTGAATCCCGTAGGTAAACTACGACTTCCTCTCGTGATACCTTTTTCTTTTTAGGAGGCATCTTAAATGTATGTTAACAACCTGTAACGTAATTTACGTTCAGTAAGATTAATAACGTGAAACTTATACTTTTTTATACTTAGACGAGTGACGAATTTACACCAATAAAACTTATAAACATTGACCAATACATGAAATCTACAGTCCCCTGGCGCGTTTCACAGTCCCCTGCCACAATTTTAGCCAGGGTACTGTAGCCGGGGGACTGTGTTTTTCGGATTACTTCCATAATATTTGCAAAACTATTGAAAAATAGTTTGTTACGAAGCAACCACTACATTTGGACATAAATTATACATATAATCAATATTATGCACATACAATAACACTAACTAACATCAGTAAAATCACTCATCAGAGGACTGTGTGTCGAAGTGTCCAAGACGCATTTACCCTCACAGATGACGCTCGGACACTGAACAAAATGGCGTCCCGCCGCCATTCTCGACAATGTTACCAACTTCAGAATGATTGCGTTTCATTTCACTCCAAATTACGTTTGTAGACATAACAGATTTATTCTATTGCGTCCTTAAATTTTTGGCAGGGGACTGTTTCAAAAAACTCCGGACAAAATTTACATGGCATTATCAAATTGAAAAAATACATTACTAGACCATGTTTTATGAACAAATTATAACTTAAACATCCTATTTTTAGATATTAATTGCCAAATTTATGCAGTCTTGCTCACTGAATTTTAAAAATTACCTATAAGTGGGAATTCTTAGAATGGGACAGCCAGGGGACTGTATTTTTACGGCTTTGATAATTTTTAGAAAAATTGTTAAACTTGTTATGGTTCTAAATACAATTGCGCTGTAAAGTTTCAGTCTTTTATTTAATTATAGATTGATAGTTATTTAATTTTATTGTATTATTTAAAACAAAAATCGGTTCGGACAGCCATTTACGGCTTACAGAGAATCGCCCGTATAAAAAATATGAAAAACTTATTTTTATGACTATTGTATTTGAATAGCCCTGCCCTTAGGCTTCTGATTTGGACTTATGTGCTCTCAGAAGCATGGAGATGCTCAGTTAAAATTTAAGCCTAATCATTATTAGGCATCCAATGCCATTGCATTTGAAGATCAAATGCCATTATTATGTATAGTCACCCATCTATGGACCTCTCTTGATTCTCATATTTGGTTATGAGACGGTTTGCCAAACAGGCTTACTTAGTGTACTGGCTCATTTACATGACTATCAAACTGCTATAATGTTTACTAATATATGTATGTAACTTTCAGTTAAATTAGTTGTAGAGATTTGTGCAAGTTGCAACTGTATTACACTAAAAACAGTAACATATTTCTATAAACTAAAAATAAAATAAATAATATTTTTAAAAGCAGTAGGTATATGCAAATTATTAGTTATTAACTGCTACTGCTGTCTAAAATCAATGAGATAATCTCGTCATTTTGTATAAAATTACATGCAAAAACTATACTAATGGATAAGATAATTACCTATTAATTGACTCTGAGTATGGTAGCTTTATGTGTATGTTGAAATATTTATTCAGTACATTAATGACTCTAATTACAATTTTAGAATTTGTTGAAATTACATGAGAAATTGTTAATAATTGAAAAATTTTCAGAATGATGACTATTACTCAATGGTAAGAGGGAATAAGTTTATGTCAGAGTCTACATGCAAACACATTGTCATGAACGGTGGAATAAATTTTGTTGCCACTCAGAAAGTAGAGGGATCACAGGTATTTAATTAAATAAAAATATTATGTGATAAATTATGGCTGAAACTAATACACTTTTATATTGTAGCTGTCAACAGTTCTTCCTCCGGGTGTAAAGACAATAACAACATTACCATATGTCAACTGCCCTGCTGAGAAGCCAGATGTTGAATACAGGGACGGTCAGATTGTGAGCGCCACTTTAGAGGCATTGGTAGACATGCTTAGGCCTGGCGCCAGCAAATCATTTACTTTCACATTCCTATTGTGTTCACGATTATTTGTTAAACCACATGAGTTGCTCAACAAGCTCTGCAAACGCTATTTTAAAAACTATGATAAAATAGTAAGTTACTATCTGTACTATCTGATTCATTTAAAATTGGTAGTTGTTCTTACATTTTTCTGTTATTGCAGGGCAAAGCCGAAGTAAAGGATTTAATAGAAAAAGAATCAAATGATATGAAAGCTCTAGTGAGAGTTTTAAGCCAGTGGACCAGTATGTTTCCGTATGATTTTCGCGATGACAGGGTTATGGCACTTGTCCGTAGTATAACACAAAGGTGTAAATTTCATTATAATAATGTTACTACCTAATTCTTTCTTCTTTTATCTATATATAATAATTTCTACTCAGATGTGCAGCAGATCACATGGCGTCTGTTCGGGTTGAAATGTCAACAACATTGGAAAAACTTCTGGATAAGTTAACAGCTCTCGAGCAATATGAAGAGACCTTAGTTGAGATACCACAAGTGTCATCCGTGGAACAACTCGCCCAGGTATAACTATATTAAAAGTTGACTTCGTAACACAATTCAACTACTATTTATAAATTATAATAAAGTCTAATTCTATGATTTCTATTTTTAAATTTCGTTTTGTGTTTTAGGGGGACATATTGACACTGGGCTTAACGCCAGTTGAACTGGCAAATCAGTTAACTATCGTGGAGTTGCATAGATTATCGTTTGTTGGGCCGGAAGAGTTCGTCCAGACCTTCGCGCCGTCACAGCAGCCGCAACCGACATCTTCTTGTGGCAAGGGAGCAATCAACTTACATCATGTTGAGACGAAAAGCACAAGAAATTTGGAGGCATACGCTGACTGGTTCAACAGACTCAGTTATTTAGTAGCCACTGATATATTAAAAGTGAGTATATTCAATCAATTTTATGTATTAAAACCAGAATAGTGAAGATTGTAATACGTTTTCATTTTGTAACAGGCCGTAAAAAGCAAATATAGAGCCAGAGTGATCGAGCAGTGGGTGATGACAGCAAGAGAATGTTTCAACCTCGGGAACTTCAATTCACTGATGGCTATTATAAGTGCATTGAACATGTCACCTGTTACGAGACTTAAGAAAACGGTAAATGTACACCCGATAGCGATTAGGGTTGTGTTTTTAGTGATATGTATGACTACTATTAATTACCTCATAGCAATACCTGAGTAAATCTGTCTCGCACGGTATCTATGACAATGCCATCGCGAAATAGCTCTAAAGTATACTTTAATAAATATGTTTTTAATCAAATTAGTGGATGAAACAAGTGGTTGCTTAGGGTTAGATGTTTTATGTTACAGTGGAGCCGGACGTCGGCTGTGTGTGGTCAACAGCTGCGTCAGTTGGAGCTTTGTGTGGAGCCTAGTGGAAATCATGCAAGGTAACTTGATTCGAGCTCCTGGCTAGAACGACAAAAGCGGTTGATCTTTGATAAAATCAGCCGAATACGCAGGTATTATTATGGTGCAGAAGTTTTGTATTTAGTACTTTTTATTTATGTTTTCCTTGGAGCAACCTTCAAATGACCACCGGGCCTTGTGGGTAGTCAGCTGGTTTTACTCACTAAAACTCTTGCAGCGGTCACATAGGCAAATGAGAGGGGAGGACCTGGACTGCACCAGGTGCCCATTAGTGCCTTTGAGTTCCCCGGGAACTTGTCAGAGTGTTCACGGGGGACGGGGGTCGCAAACCCGCCACTGTCCTAGGAGTCACCGCCGCTGCGTCTATGGACGTCTAGTCCGTCCCGAACGTCTAGCGTCTCGGAACCTTTAGTGACGTGATTTGATGGCTGTGAAATGAAACACGTATTGTATTGTCACAAGGTATCGTGCTGCGTTGGCGGCAGCTCCCACCGAAACTGCAGTGCCGTTGCTCTCTGTCACCTGCAGAGATTTGCACTTTGCTAACCAAGGCTCGCCTTCAAAGTGAGTATAAAAAAAAACAAAATTTACTTCACTTAATTTTTTATTACACACTAAAAAATTACCGGCACAAACCAGGTAGGTATTGTCTCTGATTACCAGCCAAGTGTACCCTTGTTATTTTTTAATGTAATAATTTTCGTAATACATAATTGTTGCTTGTTATTGATTGAAATTACTTATTTGATTTTGAAGAAAGGCATAATGACTTAATATTATGGCCCGGTTAGAGTATTTTGGTTTTGTGCATTATAATGAATTAGGTGTTTAGAAATATCTTGCGGTTCACACGAGAGCCACTTTGTGGAATTATTGGATTATACGAATTGAATAATGTCAATCATATTCGGTTTATTTCTTCCTTTTTCTCTCATTTTACTGTCGATGAAAATCTAGTAATGAACAGAAAGTACACTGGCGAGGAAAAAAATCGACTCAAGGCCTTCACGGCTACATAGGCATCCATAGCTTAAAATACACCCAAAAAAGATGTACTCTATTTACACCATTGCATTGTAAAGGCACAAACCCTAGCTTTACAGTGATACCAGATATCTTGGTATTATTCCAGATTTCTTCGAGTATTTCAGTGTTTAAGGGAAACTGTTGGAAATCAGGGAATTTCAAGTGTTTATTGTCGAATAGACAAAGACAAATTAAAACTAAAATCTTTTTTAAATAAAGTTTATTTCACAATCAGTATTTGGTGTCACCCCCTCTTGCCCTGACGACAGCTTGTAATCGATCCTTTATCGATCTGATGAGCTTTTTCACCGTCGGTTACGTGATTGCTTGCCATTCTTCCCTCAACGCCTCGCGTAGCTCGGTGACACTCGCAGGACCAGGATCTTTGGCTCGAACCTTGTTTTTTTAGCTCATCCCAGATGTGCTCAATGGGATTCAGGTCGGGGCTACGTGCTGGCCAGTTCAGGGTGCGTATGCCAGTCTCTTGCAGATATTGGCGAACACAGGCTGCGTCATGTGGTCGAGAATTGTAGTGCATCAGCACGAAGTTTTCCCCAACGAACTCAACACAGGGACCAACATGGGCTTTTAAAATCTCATCCATATACCGGTCAGCCGTTGAACTGTTTCCCCGACCGCCAGTTTCGATGAAAGAGGTCGATTTTAGCATCGAACCAGATGGCTGCCCATATCATGCAGGAACCTCCCCCATAACCGATTGCCTCTTCGATACAGCATTGCGCATATCGCTCTCCTGGCCTCCTGTACACCGCGCCATTGGCCAATGCTCCAATTCACGTGTTCCCGAGCAAATTGAAGACGGGCTTGGCTGTGCCTACGGTCAATTTCGGACCTGTGGCTGGTCTTTTTGTGATGAGACGACCTGCCTTGAGTCATCTTCTGGCTGTCCAGTCAATAACAGCTACTCCTATTTTTCGTCTGAGCTGCTGTTGGACTTTAACGCCAGTAAGACGTCGATTTCGGTGAGAGGTGCTAACGATATAGCGATCGCCTGTTTCCGAGGTGCACCGCCGCCTGCCCGATTCACTCCTTTTCCGGGAGGCACCAGGCTCCTGGAACCTCTCGTAAACTCTTGACATAGCTGACTAGCTCATATTCAGTCACGAGCAACTTCTCGCTATACCTTTCCTTGTTGAATCAAAGCCACCATTTGAGCTGCTTCTTCGGTTGAAGTATCCATTTCTTGGGTATTTTTTCAGCGATAAATGTTGAAGATGTGTAGTGCTTGAGGTGTGATAGAAGACTAATAAGAAATTCCAGATGTCTACCCCTTTTATAGCGCTTAATAGGGCCGAATAGCTCAAAGCGTAAAAAAAGGGTTGTTCTTTCGTAACGCTTTTCTTGGAAAATTATAGAAAACTGCAAAAATTTTGGCATGATTTTCTTTAAGAGGGAATTCAGCTATAAGGTAGTACCAAAATATCTGGTATCTACCTAAAGGTTTTTTTAATTAAAGGGACATAAGTAACAATATATGGCTTGAGTCGATTTTTTTGCTCGCCAGTGTAGAAAAAAAGTAAAGAACTGGAAATAAAATACTACTTGGTTTTCTATGTTTATAGGATGTATCAAAGCCTTCAGCTAAAACCCAGCCAACTGGGGGAGTAATCCAGTATTTTGGGTTGACGGGATTTTTTTTCAATAAATGTTCTTACACCATTAATAATAATAGCTGTTTTTTTTCGATCTCTATTTGCTCTTAACAGAATCTTAGTAAACTTTTGACATATGGACCCCTTTTTTACGGTAAATATTTCCTCCAATCTCTTTCAACCCTATAGATTCCTTCCTAACTATATATTTCTAAGATGTCATCAGCCCACGGTCTATTTGACCTATTCACATCCTGTTTACCGTTGGAGCCCTTATTTCCAATTACTATTTATTTACAATTACATTCCACGTTTAAGTGCAAAGAAGGCAAAAACCATGTCAACTAATAAGCGAAACTTAAGTACGGCATACACGCGCAGGTATACCTGACAGGTATACCTGTGCAGTTAAACTATACAGGTATAATTGAGCTCCACAGAGACCATACACGTAACGGTAAACCTGCACAAACTCTCAGTTGAAACCATGGCCCCGACAGCGGCGCATGACTGCGACGTAGTAGCGTTAATATATTAATAGTTTGTTTTATTAAAGAAAAGGATATTAAACGACGACACCGTGAACAGTGGTGAAAAGCAAACAGTACTCTTATGTCGACTTATTGAAGGAATTGAAATTTAAACCGAATTATTATTACCGCAATTATCTACGAATAATAATAATATTCTGGGACAATCCACACAGATCACAAATTAGGCAGAGCCTATACTATGGAAACTAGATGACTTTTTCTTGTAAATACATACATAAATAGATAAATAACACCTAGACACTTGGCAGGAATTGAACCCACTACCTATTGGGTAGCAGCCGGCGTGACCACTAGACCAACCAACAGGCCCCAATAAGATGAAAAGACTTTTCTCGATGATTTTTTTCTTACGATTTATTATAATTGCTGCTACTTTTTTATTTTTAAAAGATTAAGAATCATTATTTGTCAGCATATTTTTATGTTACAATAATAGATGGTACCAAGTATTCTACCGTTTCCGGCGTACAAATGTTTTATCGTTACAGGGTGACATAATCATGTCAAGGAATAAAATTATTTAAATTTTATCGTGATAATCTTTACACTTAATATGCCAAAAACAATGCTCCAACTTGTACATGTTTATAAATTCTTCCATTACTACATTCCGCTTACGAGACGACATACTGTATTAGAGCGCCGCGCGTCCTGTCCCTCTAACAGTCATCGGATAACTGACGCCTGCGCAGGCGAGTGCCATACACGCTCAGTTTTGCCTGCACAGGTAAACTGCACAGGTATACCTGCGCAGTTAAAAATATGAAAATTCATAATTTTTGACTCGCCTGTACAGGCGTGGAAACCTGCACAGTTTTGCGGCATACACGCTCAGGTTTACCTGCGCAGTTGAACTGTACAGGTATACCTGTCAGGTATACGTGCGCGTGTATGCCGTACTTTATAAATTAATGTAACATTATTTGGTCGATGTAAACGAGGTTTCGTATACCTACATACAAAACGGTCGGAGTTGGTTTTGTCCATCCTTTCGTTTAGGCTATGGTCTATAAACGCCATCGCTTACAGCGTCACGCCGTAGCTACGCCACGTCACGATGCTTACTATTGTGGTGTAATGTACTGTTGTGGTCTCTTTGATCCGCTGACATCTCGGCGTGTGGCCGTCGTAGGCCTGTGCCTAGCGTTCCAACGACGACCATAGCATTAATAGAAGACCATAGCCTTACGCGAAAATGTTAGCACAGAACGTTCGCTCTCGTAGGCTGCCGGGGAATCGCGTGAACTTGGAGAAGTGTACGTTGTTGAGTCGTCACGTGAGCACTCAGCTCGCGGGCCGGCGGCTGGCCAGCGAGGAGGGACCCGCGCCGCCGCCCCCCGCACCCCACCTGCCCGTCTGGCGGTACCTCAACGACAGACCCACGCTCACCGAGATCGGTATGCCTACGTAGTACAGTGATTGCCCAAATATTGTATAGGCTAAACGGTATAGGTATTGCCCACATTAAAACTTATGAAACAATTCCATTTGAATTTCCTAGTGTAGGCACTCACTATTTATAGAATAATAATATGCTAGGCAATCACTATACCGGTTACCCTACATACATTTTATGAAAGTTATATATTTGATAAACGTTACTGCAGGGACCGAGTTAAAATCTACTCGTATCGAATCCAAATTGCATTTGCTATATGCAGGGCAATAATTAGTTATATCACTAACACTATCGCATCGGAGAGAACAATTTCACGTCGGTCGTAGAGTATAATAATTACCATTTTTGTTTTCAGCTTTGGAAATACTATCTTTCGAGCGCGAGCCCCCGGTCGATCACCAAGAAAAAGACCGGTTGAAACGTCTACGCGGAGCTAGTTAAAAGGTGATCAGAAAACAAAAACATAACTTTACTATCATAGACATCAGACATCGAATAAAAGCGATTTTAACAAAATTCAGTAGGTATTGATAGTTGTGGAAAGGTTTCGGTCTGTTTCTATACATTGCCGGATAATATTGAAATCTATTATAATGTAGAAAAGAAAACTGAAAGTATTAATGTTTTCTGTTGCGATCAAAACTCATACTCGGGGTACAGGATTAATATTCAGGAATGTTTTAGTTATACAAGTTTGAAAACCATGTAAATTGCTGGCAGTGCTTTTACACTTTGCTGCGTATAAGGCCATGTTATAGACGTGATGAGTTTAAATCGCTATTATTCGTCAAGTCGACTATAAGCAACCCATTCCCACCTCTCATGATCCGATTTATTTTCATGAGGAACTAATGGGACGATATACATAATTTATATTATTTTGTTAAAAGTTATTCGTGCATCGGTCCAAGAGGCGAACATGGACTGACAGATATTTCTCATTGCAACTAGTACAATATGTTCGCGAGAGTAGTCCAATCAGTTTATTTCAGTTGCGTGATTTACAGAGCTCATTTTGCTTTCTAGACTTAGTTATAAAAATGTCGCGGTTTTCTGCGATTTGCATTTATAATAAGATAATAAATGATATATAAGATACTAATTTGTGTCATGAACGCTGCGATTGTGTTGTAAACACTACTCGACCTTATAATTGTCCGAATGGGACGATATTTTATATTTGGGACCACTAAACCAACCTTGGATATGTACCTTATGTTAATGTCGCGAAGTATATAAATAATTTTCGCTTCATGATTTACAAGAATTCTGCGCGTTAACCTTTTATGGGAACCATAGTAGAGACATTGTTTAAAATATTACCCGCGAGAACCACGAATTGTATCCCAGTCAATGTCGTACGCGATATTACGCATGGCATCGTTTAACCGTCTTCATAATGATGTTCATATCAACAAACTGATCAATATTTTTGAATACATTGTTTCAGTTTGCTTTAAGGAGAGTTTAACAGATTACCTTTTTTTTTATATTAATTTATTCTCGATGGATTGATATTGATATTACGCGTGCAGTGTATGTGACGCAATTAATGAGAATGATTGTATCGCGTTCGCGGACCTATACGTTGTTCGATATTTGAGCCATTTTAGACGTAACCATGGAATTTAATATATTGAATATAAAATACGTATTTTTAAAAAAATACCCTGTCTTATCCTATGGATGCGTTAAAATCTAAGTTCCTTGCATGTCAGTATTTTACCTACATGTTAAATGTCGCCATTATAGTGAATCTCGTACCTAATGTAATTACCTATACTTAATATTTACTTTTACTGGGTTTTAATCTGAAAATTGATCTCATTTGTGATTAAATTTATATTATAGGGTGTGTAACTGTGTTCATGTAAGTGTATTGAAGTGTTTTTTGAGTGTAACTGAAATTAACCATGATTATTTTACGAATGTACGTGTACCTTGATATTCCATGACAGAGACAATTTTTTCGTCTATTTTATTTATTTTATATGCATTACATAAATTAGGTTACTTCTTTATTTTATTTAAGTAATTTAGTCTTTTAAGTACGCACTTGCCTTGTTGAAAACTATTAAAATCATTCCATAAATAATTTTAATTGGAATAAAAATATAACGTCAACCGTTCGGTTTTTTCCAGTTTAGGGAAATGTTTCAGATTTGAAAGATACATAATATGCATTGAGTTTTGTTTGAATAATGGTACGCTTTTTTTTATAATCTGGCAGCTCGTATTCGTAGCTATGATTTAGGAACATTATAAAATTAAAGAAATTATTTCTGTTGTAGATTTTAAGTATCTACGCGATTGATAAGCCATCACATCAATCACGCCCTATGTTTAGTATTATCCTCATTTTATGTTGTTATATTTTATTCTTTATTATATTCATTTTTTTATCATTTTTAATTTATTATGTGTCTGATTTTATACAAATGACGTGATGCCCTACACTGTAAAATCAGTCTATTTGTGAAGTTACATAGTAGCACGAGAACGCGTGGATATTCAGCAAAACACCACACATTCTGTTAATAGATAGGTACTGTAAATTATGAGAATAAAGTTAATTTATAAATCTGTGTCATAAAAGATACCTACTTTGATTTATTTTAGCAATCATTTTTATTACAATTTTTAGTGACATTTTTATTGACCTACAACTGACGGTCCATTGATCTTCAGGATAGTTTATCCAACCTAAAGATTTAATACGTAATATTCAAAACTTAAGTACATAATTACAATGTCCTTTTAATCGATACGGCTACAGTGGCCAATCTCTCAAAAGATCAGTCATACACGCGGGAGATTCATTGCATGATAAGTCTGTGCCAGCAGACATAAGTTGTACTATCTCATCTCTTATACCTACTCTCACATTCCGATACGACTAGGTAGCACACAGGACCGACTTTTTACATGCCCATCCAATGCATGGATCATTTTTCTAGAATGTCAGGTGATCGGCACGTATTGTTCTAACCAGTAAGAAGCAACTGCGCGAAGTTGCTGTTCCTGCAGGATTTAAACCCGCGAACTCCGCCAGGGGATAAATACATCATGGTTCAGTAGTAGGTACTATCGCATACACGAACCGTGTACCAGTTTTCAATCAAAATCGTTTGAACCACGCTACATGCGCTTACCCCGCCCGCACGTATTTTGGGCCGGCTCATCTAAGCGATCGTCTATCTAAAGGTGGTACACCGTTCATGACCGCAAGAGTATTTATTCGAAATGCATTTCTCGATTGGGTGAATGATTGAGCTACAACATCGTCTCGTACTTTTACCATTATTTTCTATTACTACTATAGGCATTTGGACTGTATAGGTGTATGACAATAAAAATGTCACGGTGTATAGTTCTTGTGTTCATCTCAATACTTACATATAAGTGATAACAGTACTTAATTGTTTTTAATTTGTGTGTGAAATATTTTAGTACTTAAGTAATTTTATCATGTACAAATAATAGTTGCCATGATAGGTTTAGTATTTGTTTCCATTATGATTTGCAGCTAATTATTTCGACTGGAGCCGTCTATGCTTATTTTCCATTTTTGAGTACGAGGTTGTCTATATATTTACTCACTATCAGAGTATAAAGTAGATATTAATTGGTGGTGAGTGTCAATCTAACGAACCCTATTTCAGAAGCTGAATTAATGATCATTAACTGTAATTAACGTTTGTAAGTGCGGCTGTTAAAGTTTTAAAATATTTTTTTATGACGCCGCCTGCACAGTATAAACATGCCATAATACTCTAATAAGAATAACATTTCTAAACTGCATGACATACTATTATTTTAAAGTCTGTTAAATAGATGTCTACGATTATACTATTTACACCGATAATAATTATAAAAATTGTACCTTTGTTACCTGATTACATTCCATTTTATAGACTGAAGTGAAGTGATACTTCACGAATCGATGGTATGAAGTAAAAATAACAGTATTGGCTTTGCTTTAAATGTATTTTTATTTACATGGTAGATGGATAGACTATTAATAGTACCTATGTACTGAATAGTGGAACAAATCATAAAAGTAAATAATGTAATTGTATTGCCTAATGCAATATCTGTCGTATTAGTTTTTTTTTATATTCATTACGTAGTGTATTGAAATAATGCTGTTCAAATATGAATCTAACAAACATGGAACTCGATGTTTGAAAATTATAACACATTATTTTTAACCCAGTGCACAGTGACAGTATGATTTATAATCAATCTATATTCCACGTTACTTTTATTGGTGTCCATCTATAAAAACTTAAACTTAGTTATGATCTTCTCATGTCCAAATGCATGTATGAGCAGGTATGGTAAAAACAAAATTATTATATAGTGTATGTAGATTTCAAGTTGTTTAAAATTTACTTGTTACTATCATAAATTATCTAAGTGTCACAAATTCTAAAAAATTAAATTGAGTCTTAAGATAACATTATCTGAGAATAAATTGACATCATTGTAATACTGTTTTTTTTTTACTATTATACAACCATTACCTACCCGTAATAGTTATATTTCGTGATAATAAATAGATAGATTTTACATGTATTAAAATATAAATATGAATAAACAAACTAATAATTTAAAAGAGAACGCTTTTAAAAAGCAAGAACAGTAATGTTCGTTAAAAGAATAATAATATTTAGTGGTTAAGAGAAGGTAAATCTTTTACTGAGACACACTCCCGCTAATACACATGCTTTTTAGCCCAAACTTATTGCAAGTACTTATTCGAGGGTTTAATAGCCATGTTCCACATCCTCGCTATCTGGTAAATTGAATAGTACTCGGCAATACAATTACCCATCTTCGATTTCCAACATCATGTCCTCGTTATCAAGTGCATGAATAGGGCTCGTTACGATAATATTTAATCAGTAGCCGTTCAAGAATTACGTTACCCACCTTCCAGGTCCCGTCACGTCACGCGTCATCGTTATCAGGTGAAGTGAATGGTAACATGTTGTAATTCTAAGTTTTTATATACATATATTGTCCTCTGTTCATTATATGTTTATATGTTTTTTTATATAGTTTAGTAGTTTATATATACAAACCTTTAAATAATTTGGGTGTGGATGAGAACATGTTAATTGGTTCCAATACATACCTACAGATCGAACTAACAAAAACGTAAAGTTATAATAAATTTAGTTTATTTATCAAGTAAAGTCTACATGATACATCTTAATAAAATTATAAAAATAAGACTAGGAATCCTTAGATGTGGATAATTCAAATAAAAAATAAAACAATTTAATTCAAACTCCTAATTTGTCGCTTATAATACTTATACTTTAGAGTTACAATAATACGAACATTTACAATCAATTATTATATAGTAAAAGAAAACAATAATTATGAAAATATTATTATGCAGTGCTTAGTTCAGGCTGAGTCGAAAAATATTTTCATAAGAACAAAAACGTTTAATTTTTATTTGAAACTCGTCAACACATGCTGGAATAAGAAGGTGCCTAGCATTAACTCTATTTATTGCCAAAGTTAACATCTCATTGGTGTTCCGTCAGGATTAGTTGGAATTTTCGGTTTACATACCTTTTTCTTACCTTCCGCGCTACTGACCATAGTGCAGGTAAAGGTAAAGTAACCGCATGATGAGGACTTCGTGTAATAAGTATGAGAATATTGTTTACGAATGTTGTTTTCTCCGTCAAGGTCACGTGTTACAGATTTTGATACAGAAACGTATCTGTTATTGTCATCGGGCTTGGAATGGGAAAGAGATCTTAGATTTTTCGGATTTACGTTTCTTCCATATGCTGGATGTTTATACTTTACTTTACCACTTCCAGGAGACAGTGATACTGTCTGCGCTTGTGATGGTGACTCTTTTGATCCAACAACGTATGTTTTATCCTTTGATGCGACGGATTTTACACTGCCTGTGAAGCCTATGGGTATGGTGTACCCTCCAGTTCCTGGAACTTGTTCTCCAGGCTGATAAACTCTACTTTCATCTGGATGTTCAGAATTTCTTTGAGTTATTTCTGCATCTTGATCACCTAACGAACCTAGCACTATATGCTGCGTGTTACCGGCTGTAGTTTGTCTTACCTCTATTCCTTTTCTTTTTGGGCTATGGAGTGACTGATGCGTCGCTTCGGGAACTCTAGAAAATTCATTATAATTCGTGTTGACATCATAACTTTGCTCCGTGTCGGTAGGTTCGTTACCTTCTGCACCAAATCCATCATCTACATCGTAGTCTTCAGGTGGGTTGTTGTTATTGTAATCTTTATCTGTTGAATATTCATAATCAGCATTGTTAGTGCTGTACGTTGGTTGGAATGAGCGCCTGCTTTCTACTGGAGGTGCACGAGAGGGTATCAACGACGAATCGTCTGTTTTATGATGATCGTTGTGAGAATGAGTGTCATATACATTTTCAGAATTATCAGTCGGCTCTTCTTTATTAATATCGGTAGCGAACTCTGTCTCAAATGGTATGTCGGTCATGGGCGCTACATCCGTTTTAGGTGATAGGGTAGATGTGGATGGATATGATGTAGGTTTTTCAGTTTCCGCATCTACGTCTATGTTTGTATTATTTTTGTCAAACACGTCAATTTTGTCGAACGGAAGTCTATCAGGGAATACTGCGTCTTTGTCTAAGCTCGCTCCGGCCTGGGCGGCTCCATTATATGTGATTCCATATTTGAAAGTACCGTGGAGCTGTGATTGTGTTTTTCCAATCCGACCACTGGACTGCGCTGATGCAACTCCACCGCCTACAAAAGGTGTCTTCTGTACATCATGTGACTTATCTCCGTCTTTGTACGGTGTAAAGCCTATTTGGGCTTGAGAAGAGGTGCTGCCAGGACCTCGTGCTTGTGCGTCAGCCATACCTCCTTTGACACTGCCCTGAACTTGTGTGTTAGAAGAGTGTAATATTCCTTCACTCTGCGACCCAGTTAAAACAGAACCCGTTTCCGAGCCCAATTTGACATTAGCTTGAGATTTATTGGTTCGACCGCTTCCCTGCGCATTACTGGAAGCACCTTTTTTATCTCCTGAAACTTCGCTGTTTGCTGCTTTGTTTTCACCGGTTATTTCGGCCTGAGCAGCAAAAGTTCCGGTTCCCGTATATGTCCCATGCACGTTTGTTTGAGCGCGACCTTTGTCATTGCCGCCTCGTGAAGACGCAGATGCGATGGTGCCGTTAGCTGCTTGTGAAACGCTTGCTTCGGCTTCAGAATCATCACCATCTGCTATCGAATTAGGATCGATAACGTTTTGAGGCACACCTATAAAACAAAATAACATGTAATAGGTGTCAATAAACATAGATAGATCAATTCTCGTTCGTTATGAATTCAAAAAGTCGTATCTTTTATTATATACAGTATTTAATTTAAATTCATTAGTATGCGCGTATTAATTGACACACGACTATAGATGTAGGCAACATTTTTTGTTTAGTATTAAGTACATAATGCAAAAGGAAAAAAGCGATCTTATGAATTATTAGGCCTAAAGATTAGAGAGGCATTGGGCATCCTAATGTCCATTGCTCTTTCTAATCATGGCATTGGGGCAAAGGACTTAAGCCATTTTTGTTTTGTTGAGTAGAGATTAATTCAGAACAACTTTTGCAGATATCGATTCGCAAAGGTGAGATAAAGCTCCTCTTATGAGCTCCACTATGAGGAGTTTTCAGAAATTCATTTAAGAGGTAAAATAGATTCAGGTATTTTAATATGTATGTTAAAATTACAAAAATTGTAAGTACGAGTATGTTTCTATTTCAATGGTAATAACTCTCCACTATGATATCATTTTATGGTAATTATATCGAACTGGTAGTTATTCTAACATCACTGACGTATAATCACTATTCATTACATACATATAACAAATAAAAACGTGCATTTAAATTAATAATTATTGTTCACTGCAAAACTTTTTGTTTTATGTATCCTCCTGCAATATTAAACTTAAGAGAAGATTTCCACAAAATCCGTTCTTAACGGCTGCATACTCATCAATTGGAACATGCCATTCTCAAGTTCACACGGTGTACCTACAGTGTAACTCAGTCTATCACTATCAAGTATTAATAGATTGAATATGAATTGGTGTTTAGTTCATTTGTATGTTAAGTATTGTACACAAATTGTAATCTGTTTTGGAAATAAATATATTATTATTATTATTAGTTCTTCTTGTAAACAACAAATTAATTAAATATAATTAATATGTAATAAGTAATTGAATTATATACTTAGCTGATATTTTTTTCTCGACACGTGGTTCTGATACTAAAAGTATGTAGGTACATACATTTATTTATAAATAACTTACCATTATATCCATCCTGGCCCTGAAATCAAAATAAAAATTTCATGTTAATCTATACTATAGTAAAACTCAAAGAGCACTTTTTCTGTACATTGAATATTTTTCCAAAATTTCTATGTGGGAATACTATACTATCGACATAGAGGCCAAAACAATTTTTTTTGGAATTATTGTCTGTCTGTCTGTCTGTCGTTCTGTTTGTCCAGGTAACATTTGAAAACCCGTGGATGGATTTTGATAGAACTTTCAACACATCATGTTGTGTAGAAGTCAGGGTATAAATTGGTATATAAAACATCACGCTATGTTTCATAGGGGCTAAGCAGTGAAACATTACTTGCACATATTACCACGTAATTTCCTTTGTATGTGAATAGGGTAATTATAGACTGATCAGTTAATCATTAAGATATGTATTATTACGCTATATACAATAGGGACTGAGCAGACATTTAGTTTGCATAAGATATGGCAGTGGCGAAGGGTTAATTTTTGTAAGGGGTAAGACCGGCATTTTCATTAGATTTCTGTATTGTTCTAAGTACTTTGCTGATAGCAATATGACATTATATCTTTGAAAAGTTGAAATCTGTAAAACCCGAGCGAGTCCAAACTAGATTAGGAAAGAAATAGGCAAGGGAAAATACCATTTCATTTCATTTAAAAGCCAGCGGTTAGGTCCGCTGCACCACCAAGGCTACATTTGTATAGGTGGGTAGAAATTGAGAATACGAAATTGCTAAATTTTTAATACCTAAAATGACTCGAAATGATCTAACGCAATAAAATGTACTATTACAATTCACAGTACACACAACACAATGAACAGCGCTCCCAAAAAACGCTTCAAGGTCAGAGCTCAGGGGGGGGGAGGTGTCTGTAGTTTCATGAGATTTTAATGAAACCCCAAGTCCAGGTAGTGTGTAGGTAATGTATGTGACTGTAGTCACAACAATAAAAGATGCGAGAAACTTAGAACTTTCATTATCGAATATCATTAGACAGTAATTTACGATGTTAGCGTGATTTACATTATGAACAGTGCCATCTATCGGTGAAATTGAATATACAATCACTATAGAACTTTAATATCTATATTTAAAAAAGAAAGTCGTGTTAGTTACACTATTGATATTTCAAAAACGGCTGAACCCATTTGGCCGAAAATTGGTGGGGAGTTAGCTTAGAACCAGGAAACGGACATAGGATACTTTTTATCTCGGTAAGTTAAGGTTAAGCAACGTTACGTTAGGTAAGGTCATTAAATTGATGGGTGAAACGATTAATATAAAATTTTGTGCGCATATCGGGTAGGTCTGAGAATAGGTCGTAAAGTATATTTTATGCCGCTGATAACATGATTGACGAGGATATATAGAACGACAGGAGGGTGCAAGAGAGGAGAGAGACTGAGAGGGGATTTGACGAGGGGGTGATGGGGTGAGGGATCGGGGGAGTTAGGTGGAGCAAGTTGGGAGAAGGAAGAGGGTTCAGAGAAGGGACAGCGGGGAGAGGAAGAGGGGGAGTGTGACGAGGACCGAAGTGGGAGGGAAAGAGAGACCAGCAAAATGTAATAAAAGCGCGGGTGGAGCTGCGCGGGTCAGCTAGTCATAACTATAATCGTTATTAAAAAATATAATTTTGCCTCCTCAATTACCATTTGATTGTTGTCATATCCACGTGTTCCGAACTGCCCAATTCCACCAGGTCCGTACAATCCACCTTGTCCTTGAGCACCGTCTGCCCCTGGGTTGTAAGTTCCACCAGGTACAGTCCCGCCCCCTACGCCTGGCTGGTATGCTCTACTTGTCCCTTGCCCACCCAATCCCGGTAAATAGGATCCTTGTTCACCACCTGCTCCTGGTGTATATGTACCAGTCTTTCCTGTACCAACTTCTCCGGGCATATATGGTCTACTGGATCCTTGATCAACACTTCCTGGTGCGTAAGGTCCACCTAATCCTTGATTACCCATAGCAGTTGAATACGGACCGGTCGAAACCTGACTACTTCCCGGATTATATAATCCAGTTGTTCCTTGGCCACCTGGAGCGTTCGAACTACCTGTACCCGGCCCATATGCTCCACTAGGACCTGATACATTTTCTGGACCATACAAGCCATTCGTTCCTGTACTTCCACCCGGCCCTCGACCACCAGCACCTGGTCCATATAATTCTCCCATTCCCAAGCCACTTTCGGGGCCGTATGGTCCACCTTGTCCAGAGCCACCGCTAGGTATATACGACCCTCCTGACCGCGGGCCACTACCTTGCCCATATGTTCCGCCAGTTTCTTGACCAGTTCCGGGTCTATATGAACCTTCTGACCCGTGGCTGTCTGCTGGTCCATACAGTCCGCTTGACCCCGACCCACTACCGGGGCCATAGGTAGTTCCAGGTCCTAAAGCACCGCCTGGGCTATATGATCCCCCCGTTCCTTGATCAGCTCCTGGTCGATACGAGCCATCTGATCCCGTACCACCTGGATCACTTAATCCATGACCACTTACTGGATTATAAGACCCGCCAAATTTTGGGTCACCACCTGAATTAAATATCCCGTCTAGTCCTTGTACACTTCCTGGTTTATACGTTCTTCCTGAATCTAGGCCAGCTGGACTATACGACCCTCCTGTCTCTGGGCTGTACGTCCCCCCAGTTCCACCTGATCCAGGACTATATAATGATCTCGAACCTTGACTAACTCCTCCCGGAGTATAAGACCCAATTGATCCTGGACTGCCTATACCATATGACCCTCCAGGTACCTGGCCATCTTTTGGACTATAACCACCAGTTTCTTGACTAATACCGCCAGGAGTAAATAACCCAGTCGTTCCTTGACTACCTGGAATGTATGAACCTGTAGACCCCGGTCCACCTCCAATTCCTGGCATGTACGAGCCAATGGGTCTTTGTCCACCTCCTACTTCTGGTGTATATGAACTAGTCGGTCCACTTCCACCACCTAAATCTGGCGTGTACGAGCCGGTTGGCGCTTGCCCTCCTCCAATTCCTGGCATGTATGAGCCTTTTCCACCTCCAACTAAACCTGGCGTGTACGAGCCAGTTGGCAGCTGGCCACCCCCTATTCCTGGCGTGTACGACCTAGTTGGCACTTGGCCACCGTTTGTACCGGGCATATACGAGCCAACTGGTACTTGTCCACCCATTCCTGATGTGTACGGTCCTTCTGGCCCCTGGCCACCTGTAACCCCAGGCCCATAAGCTCCAGAAGTCCTATGATCGCCTCCAACTCCTTGATTATACGGGCCGACCGGGCCTTGTCCGCTGTTTAAACCTGGTATATACGTGATAGGTGGCCCTTGACCGGTTAATCCTGGAGAATAAATTCCGGGTGATCCTTGATTGCCTCCAGCTCCTGGGGTATACTTTCCGGCTAACCCTGGAACTCCTGTTAAACCTGGTATGTAAGATGCCACCGACCCCTGATTACCAACTCCTGGTGTTCTAAAAGTTCCAACAGGTCCTTGACTTCCCTCTACGCCAGGAATGTAAGGTGCATTAGTTTCCCCAAACTTGAAATGTTGAGGTACGTTGTTAGGACCTAGCGTACAACAATAATAGGTAATGCCGTCAGGGCCCGTAAATGTACCAGCAGATGGCCAATTTGATCCCATGGGAATCGTTCCAGTTTTGCCTGATAAACCATTTTGATTTGGTCCAACTCCCGGGAATGCATTTTGATATCCACCACTTCCAGGAATGTTTTGACCAGGTCCACTATGTTGTACAGAGCCACCATTCGGAACAAGACCACGTCCAAAGTTATTTCCACTAGGCATGCCGTTGTGACCAGGTGCTACAAGATTAGCAATATCGCCGGGTGAAATCCCGGACCCTGGGTATGTTCCTCCTACCCCTTGATTGAATGTGGGTCTAAACGTAGGCGACACACCGCCATTTCCAGTTGGCATACCACCATGTTTGTTTCCTATCATACCGTTATCACCGGGTATACCATTCGATCCCATCCCTCCATTAGCGTTTCCTCCAGGTCGTCCCATTTGATTTACGTCATAAGGTTGACTTTCTCGGTTGAATCCTAATCCCGTGGGGCCACTAGAATCAAAACCACCGTTAGCATTTCTTGTTGGTACATTTCCTAGTTGTGTGTTGCCTAACACACTGTTCCGATCAGGTTGGCCTAAATTTCCGTTATAATTATTGTTAGGTGTCCCACCCCCTTGTTGATTCGGATTATATCCGTATCCATCGATTCCGTTTCCTCTATTTTGAAATGAATTAGGTCGAACGTAGTTACCAGGCAAGTTGCCTGTACTACCGTAATTGTCAGGTATACCGCCCTGAATGGACCTGGAAAAAGATTAATTTAAATCAAAATTTTCTACTTAGATCATAAGTTAACACAGTCAAAACGATTAAAATAATCGGCTAGGCAGTGAGAATTACAGATTAGTAAGATGTTTTCCGTCATTGAAATAATAAAATTATGGTAATATAATTTTATTTACACCCTGTGCTTTAACAAATTACTTCACAATTAGCATAACTGATTTAACTTATTGTATTGGTGTTGAACACAGATTATTCAGACATGTAGTGTAAAACTAGATGCGTATTTTATTAGTGTATACGTACGATTGTCCTGGTTTACGTAAACTTGCTGCTGCGCTATCCGGCCGCCCCACGCAATCCTCACAACTCGGATCGTACATAGATTGACTTTGGGCTTGTCCCATACCACTATTACCACCTGAAATATAATAAAACAATATTAAACAGAACTATTCAGAGATATTCCGTCACTTATCACGAGATCTTTAAAACTGAAATTTGCAGGCATGTTTGTTTTGATGCTCAAAGTTCCACTAACAATTGTTTCAAGAAATCAAGTCCTACGGATGGTGTAAAGAGTAGTTAGACAGCCAATAAGACTCCACCCAATTGGTCGTGGTGTCGATTTCCAACCAGAATAAATTCTGTGTGCGTGAACATGGCTGTTCTAGGTCTGGTGTTATTTATTTGCAAATAAATCATTTAGGTATCACTATGGGTTTTCTAGATACTACGGTAAAAGGATTGCCTAATTTGAGTTCAGATTACCGTGTGTGAATTGTCCCAGGATAAAAGTAAAGGGTAAAAATATCCGTTATAAAAGTGAATTAATCTCAATAATTACGAAATCTCTATATAATTCTTTAAATTTAGCAGACACGATTGCGGGATATAGAGTACCCCTAAGAACGGCTTGCTTAAATCGACTCCCACAAGGGGGCTTATTAAGAACCAAACGGGTATACATAGAGACGTTAAATAAATCTGTAGATATCTTGAGGTTTAACATGAGAATACCTAAAGCATTTTTGAAATTCAACCCCTAAAGGGATACTCACTGACGGTTGCTCTTGAAGAATCAGCTGCAGAATGTGCTTCTGCTTTCCCTTCATCTTTGCCACTTCCACGGTCTATCGCCAGATATTGCGACTGGGTCTGACCTCTGTACCGGCCTCGAGGAGAATAACTTGTGTCCCGACGCACTCTGTACGCACTCTCAAACGCTTTTTCAACGGTTGACCACTCATTTGCGCTTATTTGCATTATGCTTATCTTTTTACAGAACATGCGTCTTTTTGGCCCATCACCGAATATTGGCCTCACCTGTTTAAGCAAACAAGGAAAAGTATTTAATTAATATACTTAAATGTATGCACTGGAATATGTTACTGCCCTGACGCATTAGCGAACGGTCTTTGTCCCAATTTCAAGATAAGCTATTGTGAAATAGGCCAAGGAATAACCGCCAACCTTGACAGACAGACTTTATCTCCTGTTAATACGTTAGAAATCATTTAAAAATATACTGTAACTGAAAATCGAACGTTAACACGCTGTTACCCACTAAACACGTTATCACCAGTTTGCTGTTACTTTGTACGAAGTTATATTACCAACCTGTTGCCATGTGAATGAAAGAACATAGACAAAGGAGTTAAAATCTTTGTGCGTGATTGTGAGTGAGATGAACTTATCGAGAAATTGATATGGCAAAATTATAAAAGATTAACGAACTCGATAAGGACATGAATATAATAATTAACTTAATCGGTGATGTAATAAACATTTCTAGCCAGCGTCCTTATAATTACACAACAATAATTAGTAAGTAACTGGGTCACTTCAGAAAGTCGTGTCAACAACTCGAAAACGGAATATTATCTTTGTTAATTGATCATTACTTTTAGATTTATTCTTAGTAGATAACAATTGTGTAGGTCTATAATATGAAGAAACCTGTCGCAATAACCAATATAATATCGCAGAGCTTTTGTTTATAATTAAGTCTTATGACTTCATTACAAAAACACGACATTGATAACTCGCGGAGCAAATCTTTTTACAAATAGTAACGGTTTTTACTAAAAAAGTAAAAGTTATTACCATTATAAATTCATGTTCAGGCGAAATCAGTTTCAAGTCGCTAATGTAACAGATTTTAGCAATTCCAGAATTTGTGTCCAAGTTTGTAACGTCGTCCACATTGTTCTCGAAATCAACAAACCAAATTAAACACTCGTGTGATTTGGGCACTTTGCATACAACTTGCTGCTGAAAAATAAACTTTGAGTCAGTGTCAGGCTTTTCACGGATTTCTTCATTTTCTTACATTTCGATGTCTGGCAAAATAAGAAAATATTTAAAAAAAATATCGTTACAATAATTTTCTTACTTGTGGCGAGGCGTGAACTGATATCGCGTGAAGTAATAAGATGAGGAAGGCGGGCGCGGGCCAGGCGCGGTCCGCCGGGCTGGGCGACGCGTCTCGACGCATGCCTCTGTGGTGGTGCGCGCTGACGCTCTGCCGCTTGGCCGTCGGCGCAAGCGCACCGCCCGCCATCTGACCCCTGCTCCAAGTGCTAACCCAAGATGAACTCGCTCCAGATATAAGTTCACCCACCTAATTTCGGCGATAGCAAACAAATTCGCCACACATTGATGCCTACATAAGGAAGTATAATATTAATTTTAAGATAAATTATTTACAACCTAAATTTTTGTACAACACTTATTGAATAATTTTCAGCTGATCTGAGGTGCTATGTTGGCCTAGTGGCTAAGGGATCGGCACGCCGTAAGACGTAGGTACGAGCTTCAACCCTTCGCAGTACCAATGTGAGTTTTACTTTGTGTGACTCATAAGTAGGTACTAATCGAATGTTCGTCATTAGATAACACTAAAGGAAAACGTCGTGATGAAACTAATGTAGACGCAGCAGCCCCTAAAATTTATTTCAAAAATGTGTCTGAACCACCGTGTCGGTGGCCAGTGGCCTCAGGCAAGCAAGCTTAAGCCCTCTCATTATTTCGAGGAGTAGAGGAGAGGCCCTTGGCGATGCATTACTGTTTATAAATAAATTCTCAGTTTTTTTAAGTGAAATCTTCTTTAGCGGCGCTCTGTGCACTTTTTTTCTGATGGGGAAAAAATGATAAATTCGCGTCAGGACACGTGACCGTAGAACCTGAACCTGAACCACGTGACCGTAAATCGTAAGGTAAGACGTAGGCGGCGCAGGGCGCTTGCGCGAATGTTCGTGTGTTACAGCGTTACAGCATGCCACGCGCATCCATGGATGGTGACTGCTGATGGCTCGACCGTCTATGTAGTTAATGTAAAATAATTGTAATACATAGTTCTGAAGTGTTAAATTTTTTGTGTAATATAAAAAGCATTTATATACTGATAATTAAAGCAATTCGTGCAAAATTATTCCTTCATCATCATCATCATCAGCCGGAAGACGTCCACTGCTGAACATAGGCCTCCCCCTTAGAACGCCACAATGAACGACAATTGGCTATTTGCATCCACCGGTTACCTGCGACGCGCACAATGTCGTCTGTCCACCTAGTGGGAGGCCTGCCAACGCTGCGTCTTCCGGTTCGTGGTCGCCACTCGAGAACCTTTCTTCCCCAACGGTTATCGGTTCTTCGAGCGATGTGGCCTGCCCATTGCCACTTCAACTTGCAGATTCTGAGAGCTATGTCGGTGACCTTGGTTCTTCGGCGAATCTCCACATTTCGGATTCTGTCGCGCAAAGAAACTCCGAGCATAGCTCTCTCCATAGCTCGTTGTGTGACTCTGAGCTTCTCCAAAAATTATTCCTTAACCATTCCAAAATATCAAAAATGCACTAACGTTAATATTCAAGTTTTCACTTCTGCCGGCACTCCCGGAGTGCAACTTTTTTTTTTGTTGTATCCAAGCTGCCCTTAGGTCCCTAACTTAGCTTAACGACTGCTCTCTAAATAACAGCTACCATGACCGACATTTTACGTGCCCACCGAAGTACGAAGACGCCCGTTGAAATACGCCACTAAACGTAACACCCATCGAAGGACTGACCTTGCCTGACGTTACTTAACCATCTGATGGTTTACCGAACAGTGATTACAACCGACTATGAGCGCCTCTTATTATAGCCTGATATTACAGGTGTAAAAGTATATGATGTTGGTTTGGAAACCCTACAATAACTTCTGGATTATGATATTTCTGAGAAGTGGGTTTCGGCAATATCTACATCCAGATTGATATTGTCTCCTATTATGTTTCTTTAATTTCAAATGCTATCTTCTTTTTTAGGTATAAAACAAAATAACTATTGATTAACGCTCGGATGTTGTATGTGTTGTGATATTTGGATAACATGTGTTATTTATAGCGAGGAGAACAGATTCACCGGTTCGATCCCGGTCAATAATAAGCGAAAAAACGACATTGCAGGTTTTTCTTTATTATTAAAACTATGAATCGTTATGTAAAAAGCGGTTATACTTGTATGATGCGTTACTAAAATTACAAATAATTGCTACAGTAAAATGTCAGATCAAACTTCTAATTAGGCCTATTGTTGAGCAGTAATGGTTTCGATTTATCGCTGTCGTTTTTTTCCTTTCATAGTCTCGTTATTTCTGAGCTCACATTGGAGTCTTTTTTCTTGTAAGAGTGTGTGGGGTATATAAAGTGCTGCGTGTAGTAGGCTGTAGATTGCGCCTCCCCCCCTGGACTTTTGGCATTGCTCACTCTTCTGTAGTATTCAATGGATTCGGTACAATCGCAAGCCAGCCTACTTTCCGAACCGCTACTCTCCAATTGATACTTGGGTATCATTATTAGACTCTCAGTAGATTTATTAGGTGCACAGTGGGCATGAGTTCGCGTGTACACTGAGTAATGGTGGGGGGCGCTTTGACGATGGGAATGTTTTTCTTGGGCGTGGTGTTGGTATTCGTGATGGCTTTGTGTGCTCCGACTGCTGTGGTTGCGACCGTGGCTTTTAGAACGACTGGACTGCTTAGCTGTTGTGTCCAAATAACCATACCCGAACCCGTAACCTCCGAACGCCTTGGTAGTGAGGTTATCCCAGGATTTAGGTTTAACGTGTTGATGCGAACTTTGGTACTGTATTTTCGGTGAAGACTTAGCTTCGGATCGATCGTTATCCCAAAATAGAGTATCGCTACTTAACGATGTACTATAACTTGAAGCTGAGTTATCACAAGGTACGGTGGCGTTGCTCGTTGCGTAGGACTGAAGGCTACACTGGCTGGTTTGAGTCGATTCCGTTGTCAAATATCGATAGCGACTAGAGCAATGTCCCGATTGACATACTTTTTTCGTTCGCGTGTGGGGACCGCTGTCTGGCTTTTGCGTAGATTTGTCCACTTGTTGGTATTTCTCTTTTCTTTTGTGTTCTTTTGAACATTCCCTCTTCTTTCTCATTTTTTTCCTAGTATTTGGGACGCAGTGAGGGTCGCAGCACGGGCTGGCTAGATCGTAGGCCTCGAGGCTGTTAGCGTCTTGATTGTTGTATGCCGGCATACACGGTGCACAACCGTGGCTGTGACTACTTCTGTGAACTTTATGCTTGGTGCTATTCGATTTGTGAGTCTCGGTGGCTCGGTGACATTCGCTCGGTGTTTTCACTACATAATGATGACAGTCTCGTCGGTTCCTTGGGGAGCCAACTGTAATCACGAAGCTGCCTGTACGCAAATTAGGCCGAATTAGACAAGCACCGTACCGTGGATCTAAATACTGATACATGAATACATTAGGCTGAGGAGGCTTAGCCGCTGTCACGTTTTCGCTGGAGAGTGTGGGCCTACAGTATGTGTTGTTTATATTTTCGTTGATGTTGTTCTCCTCGCTATCTGATACCACATCGGCTGGAGAGGTTTTCTTTTTCTGCGACGGTAAGCTATGAGTTTTCCAGTTAGAGTCAAAAAGTTGTCTCTCGCGAACCGTGAGCTGTTCGAGTTCTCTCATTTTTGATTGCAGGGCTCGTTGTAAGTTGATGTACTTGAGGTGCAGCTCAACTTTGCGCACACAGTCCTCGAAGATAACCACCATGCGCATCCTGGAGTCGCAGCTGTTGATGGCGTCCACGATGGCCGCGTGGTCAGACCGCTCCACGTCTGCGCCGTTGATGGTCAGTATGACGTCGCCCTCGCGCATGCCGGCCGCCGCCGCAGGGCCCTCGCCCTCCACGTGGTCCACGTAAGTTATTACTTCTATCTCTTGTTCCTACAAAGCAAGCACAAGAAATGTTAACGTTCATGCTAAACAAATATACTGACATAACCACAGCATATACATAACATAAAAAAAAATTCGTTGTTTAATTTACGACGTTCCATTACATATTATAGTGGATGGATGGTGGTTTATACTTAAATCTATTACTTTTTTTTGCTAGCTTATGTAGACAGCTTAACAAGGATAATGATTTTTACTATTCGCTTTTGCAAAGAACAATAATTGGACAGAAACTCTAACTTATGTGTTTTATCCATTCAGCCAACTGTATGTATTGTAGCCAACCTATATTTATTATACGTAGGTATTATATAATCAAGATAGTTCATCGGCCTCAAACATTATAATCATATGATCAATTCGCTGAGCAATAATGATTATATTTATGATTATTTATTTACTGGCGTATTCTGTTCTTAAAATGAAAGACAAGATATTCACCTTTTTGTAGTGGATCCCGTAGCTCTGCAGTGTAAATCCGTAGCTGCCATTTTTCTTCTCTACAATGATGGTACGTCGCCGCCAGTCCTCTTCGTTCTTCCCACTAGGTCGTTCCGACTTTATCGATTCCCTTATCTATTAAATGACACGCGTTATTATTTATTACTCATTACAGTTTAACCCACAAACAAATACTACCTAAATATTTTTTTAATATATTTGACCCGTTATATTATAATTCCAATGAATTAAATGATTTTGTAGAGTCACGTGTTCCCCGATTAAAAACAAAATGTAGAGATTGTAAGTCTTTGAAAATTTTGTTACTGAGAAACATCGATATAGTCGATGCTTAGAAAAATTTAAATACTCACAGAATTATCTAATGACTCTTCTTTAGAGTCGCCACTATGAAGTTTTTTGCCATTGCTCATATTGCTGGGACATCGTTCGTTTAATTTTGGCGAGCTCATGCTTACGGCGGTTCAACCCTGTCCGCCCCCGTCTCAGTCACTCAATCGTATGTACACGTATCATGCGTACACATCGTATGTATTGCACATAACATTTTTGCACTTGCAAATGTTTTGCAGTATGTAAATCGATGTGGAAAGGTATGTCTGTGAGGTGAGGCAAATCGTTAATGAACGGCCGCGCATGCGTTAATTTTACGCATGCGTTTAAACCCGATCCCAGTAACGTTGGTCAGACGGAAATTAGCAATTGTGCACAAATGGGTTGCTCCCAAACAATTATACCGAATGACGTACACGCTGATTACCGCAAAAGGATGGAGAAGAATGCCTATAGTTGAGCACAAAACTGAAATTCAATTTCAAAATCAAATCATTTATTGCGAATATGGGTTATCGAGGTGGCAAATAACTTAATGTAGATAAATTTATACAGCCATACTCTGCCTAAAAGCATGCAACATTCATATTAACTAATAAGTAAATTTAAAACCAATCATTTAACAAATTAAAATAATAATAATATATTTATTTCACAAAGAAATTACACATTTGCGCAGTTATAAATAAGTTTTGTAGGTGTATCTTAAGTAAATAAAAATTACCAAAAGGCACCCGAACTAGGAAATTCCTTTATCTCAGGTACCCACCGATAACCCACCCCCAAAGTAGATACACTGCAGCAATTACAATAACAAATAGCAATTACAATAAACACAGTGTTACAAATTTCTAGTTAATAAACTCTATTCTCGCTTTAAACGTTCTTTTGCCTACGGCTAATTCAAAAGATCAATATTTAAAATCTATTTCTTATACTTCAAATATTTATATAAGTAGATCCACAGAAATAGTCAGCTGTGGCATTTGAAACTGCTGGTTTTTTAATTGCTTTTAAATATTTTAACTTGGACACTTAAATATTTCCTTTTCTAGTTGTATAGTTCCTTTAGTAGTAAGTAGGGACATATTTAATTATGTCATCGTGACCATAGTTTTAGTAACATTTACTGATTTTGCATATTTTAGCAGGACCAAGCGATGATGTAACTATTCACTAAAATAATAATATGTAATTATATTGCGAAAATCTTTGTTCTGCGCAACTTTTGCAGATAATAAAGTAGGTTAAATTAAGCTGTTCATTAAATATCCGACTATCTTATTGTGCGAGATGTAATAATATGGAAGTTGACCTAAATATTTATTAAAGGACTAAGGATACATTTATAGGATGTTAATATTCATAACTATAATAAACTGGTATTTTTTTTTTTACTATTCCAACGGCTGACTTATAAGAGTGTTAACTTTAGCGTAACGGATAACAGAAGTGTTTGGAATTGGTACAGGTATCTCGGAGAAGTTGTTATTTAGTGTAAGCAATGGCGGTATGGCTAGGGATCGCACGCCTGCTGCCTCTGGTATGACTGCAGAACCCTTCACAATTTTAACAGGGGTGCCATGCGTGGCTACATCTCTTTTGAATACGTCTTTCATATGTGTTGGCACATTTTCCACGATTCTAGCTGTTCCGGAATCTGAAATTTCAAGACAATATAATAAAATACGCCGTTTGATGGGCACAAAACTTAAGTTGTATATGTCTCAATATACATTAGGTATATGCAGTGCATATATGCACACATTATAAATTTTATTCTTTTCAATATAAGTTTTCTTTACTAACTGTGAGGGAAAACTCTCAAGAAAACGCATAAAACAAAAATAATAATAATTAGAAATTATATAAATTACAACAGTAGGTAGGAAACTTAAGGTAACACAGTGTTAGTAAAAAATTAACAGCTAGGGAATACCCCTAATCGGGCTACCTACCTCAAATTTTTGAGCGGGTTATTTTTCGTTGAAAGCTAAAGCCAAGCAACGCCTCTGTGGATTGGGTTACTGCCGCACTCACAACGTCAATTTAGCTTTAATACTAATTTTTCCCATTTTTTAATTTGATTGTTTCGGTCCTCGGAGGCGCGTGCATATATAATATATAAAATTCTCGTGTCACAGTTTTCGTTGCCATACTCCTCCGAAACGGCTTGACCGATTTTGATGAAATTTTTTGTGCTTATCCGGTATCTATGAGAATCGGCCAACATCTATTTTTCATCCCCATAAAAAAAAATATTTTTTTATTTTATGGCAAAACAACGTTTGCCGGGTCAGCTAGTTATTATATATTATTACAGAGTAGGCCTACGAGATAATCGACATTTCTACTCACTATCGGAGTTTTAAAAGTTCATTGACTACGAGTGCCGAAAAAAGAAATTTTATAGATCTGGATTAAGTACACCTAACCACAGAACACTATTACTCCAAACCTAACACTAATTGTCGTTTCTGAGTGCGACAGTAAGTGTTCATCTGGTGAGTAACGTTCCAGTGAGTGCTCTATGAGGAGTTGCCGTACTGACGCATGTGGGATCCGCACCGCTGCCCTCGTTCCTTTGCTAGATCTTTTCTAATTCAACGAGTCATGCAAGACGTTCGCCTGATGGTAACCGAGACGCCTGCTTATAGACAGCTGCATTGCACTGCCGCTCGACACCCGAGACAATAGTTATTGAGTCGCATGTGTGTGTCCGGTAATCCACACCGGAGCAAAGCAATTTCTACCAACTTCAGCTTGGCTGCAAAATGTCTGACACTGCGGTGGACGGTCCCTTGCACAATGTTACCCTGCACCTGACCACCTAGTGTGCAGCAATTCCTCCGAAATACAGAATCGACAATGCGCCAGTAGGGCTCCTGACGCAGCGAGCGTTCAGCGGTGGTCCAGATAGGTTGCTTAAAAAAATGATGATTTGATCTCATTAAAAAAATGTTCCTACCGTTTTCTGTGAATGATGGATATCCATTAGCGGTCAAATTGTTTAAAGAACTCCACGGCATATAGGTCACGTTGGCACCTGACATCGGAGCTACTCCCACGAGATCTTGCGCCGTCACGTTCGTCAGAATAGGTTGGGCGATCCCGCTTAGGTCGAAGTTCGATCCGTTGTTGTAGTACAATGTCAAGGTTTCTTGATCACCTCTAATTTAACATTTAGAAAATACCATTACAAGAGACATTTATAGCTTCTTAATAATTTGCATAGAGCTGGTACAATAAGTCTGCACCATCGATATAATGGTCTGCACTGCATCAAGCAGAAATTGCTACTAATATTATGTACCTAATGTCCTCCTTACCAATACAGCGGGAGATATGTTAGTGCACAATCTCTTGCGCAGACACAATTACACTCTATTTTCCATTTACACTCACAATCCGATGGAACGGAAGACCGACACAACCAAGGAGAGGTCAAACGCAGGACCGACTTTACTTGGCCATCTGAGGCATGGATTATCTTATTTTCCAGACAGTCAAAACAACCGGCCTCTATTGTGCTAACAAGTAAGGAACAACTACAGAATTTTGTTACTCCACGTAGGATTTCAAACTGCGATCTCCGGTTTACACCAAGTGGTTTCCCGGCTGCGCCATAGAGGCTACATTATGTACTGTTGTCAGTTGACGGATTTTGTAATTAGGTCATAGGTTACAGCCTAGATATACATTTATATATGTTTTAAAAAAAATTACATGGCCGTAGGAGTCAGGTGCGGTCGCAACCAACGAATTGGGGGGGGGGGGGGGTATGTCATATTTGTTGGTCCCGTTGATCTTGTATGTACCTAGACACCCTAGCCGCTACCCAATTTTGTCGTGTACGAACATGGATTTGGGGGGGGGGGGGCTCTTTAATCACTTCCCTGTGGATAAACACACTGTTGTTGGCAAAATCGTCGACTATAATCGATGGAGGCCATGTTTTTTTTTTCTTCTTAAAAAGTGAAGTGAAGTGAAGACTGATCTCTACTACTTACGTCGTATTAAGTTTGCTTGTATCGTTGTCAGTTCGGTTGGTGACGATGCCTATTTGATACACCATAGCGTGGATTATATACCTATAAATTAAATACAAAATAATAATAATATGCTGGGACAATCCACATACGATCCGCTCTCAAACTAGGCAGAGCCTGTACTATGGTAACCAGACGATTAATACAAATATTCATTGTAAATACATCATTAAATAGATAAATAATACACAGACGTGAGGTGGAAATCGAATCCAGAGCCATTGAGTAGCGGCCAGGGTGTCTAACCACTAGACCATCCATCGGGCCAGTCACCGACAGTTGAATATACATGGTGGCAAAATCTAAATTGGTATCACAATGCCGTCTGCAAAAGGGGTTAATGATGGTCCCTTAGCCGCCAGCTAATGGTGCCTAACACTGGTAACCTAAAACATTGAAGAACACGCCATTCGAAGGTGACCCATAACTGTTCATGTATTTCTTAATGTGATAGCGCGCACGGGTGACATAGAAGCGTTGACTTTTTGTCACTCTTGAATATGTATGCAGAAGACGTCAATTTCACGTCGTAACGTGACATTATCCGCAAATTCAGACTGGACAAGAGTGACAAAAAAGTTACCACAAGTCACCCTTGCACGGAGCGCGCTGAAACTTCTTGGCACGCTGTCACAATCACTAAGGTAAGTACTTTGACAAGCTGCTCAAATTTTGGTTGGCATCAGACTGCGAGCTTTTTAACCGACTTCAAAAAAGGAGGAGGTTCTCAATTCGTCTGTATATATATTTTTTTTTCTATGTATGTTCGCGCATAACTCTGGCAATTATGAACCGATTTGAAAAAATCTTTCTTCCATCCATTCTTTAATCCGTTAATTGGGTCCCATAAAAAAATTATTGCTTAGTAATAAGTAGTTCCTGAAAAAACAAGAATGGTGACTGCGCACTGAGAGCTGCAAGAAAGCCTATATAGATGACGTTTTTTTAGTCGCTCGGACTCGCTCGGTCGGACAAAAATGGTCATAACTCTGGCAAATATTTACCTATTTCAATGATTCTTTTTTTATTCGAAAGAAGAAACCACTGTATTGAATCTGTATGAATTTTATTACAACCGGATAAGAACTTCCTGGAGGACCATGAACGATGTGGAGGAATTTATCTGGTAAAAACCATAAAACTGATGTTCTCCATTACATTGCTCTGACAATTATGAACCGATTTCGATGATTCTTTTTTTATTCGAGAGAGTAAGCTACTATGATGTTTCCATGCAAATTTTATTACGACCGGATATTTTTTTCTGAAGAAACATGAATTATGTAAAACTATGTAGACGATAATGTGATCATAACCTACCTAGATAATTTTACGGTTTTCGATGGTTCAATCTTTATGAAAATATCACTAAAAAGTTTAAAATAAAATCTTTTTTTAAAAAAATTGAACCGACTTCAATATTACTGAAAAGTATAAAATAATTTAAATATTATTGAAGTTGGTGCCAAATATACACAGCAGGTACGCTAACACCAACTTCAATAATATTTAAATTATTTTATACTTTTCAGTGATATTGAAGTCGGTTCAATTTAAAAAAAAAAAGATTTTATTTGCATTAAATAAATTCTCCTGGTCTCTCTTAAAACTTACATGTCTTTGTTGGAATCAGAAACGCTTCCTGCTGATTCTGAATTGACACGGTTTTTCATAGAACATATAATCATCGTAACATATGAAATAACTGCTAATATTCTGGCCTGGCAAAAAAATAATATTAATTAATTATTTAATTGTAACTTCTAAAAGTCCTTAAGAACCACAGTACAAACTCACTGGCACGCAATAATTAAACTTTAAAATTCTGCTACAGTAATTTAAAATAATTGATACTTAACTAGTTTGTCCATTCTTTGAAATGCAATTACTACTTTGTCAGCCTTTGTTCCAAACATAACCCTTATATAATAAGTAGTCAGTTAATTAGCTTCCATATGCGATATTGCAAATGAACGTTAATAGATTCACAACCTCATAAAGTCCTTGATGGGATGGCGTTGATATTTACATATCTATGAAACTATAGAAAAAAAGGGTCTCCTCTTCTCTATCAAGGTAATTTAGAGAGCCGTTTCATCATTAGCCGCCGTTAGATCTCCACTTCTGAATAAAAGCCTTAGAAGTGTTGAGGATCGCAGTTAGGTGGTACGTAATCCCATCGAGTATAATACATCATTGGGTAATCCAATAGAAAGACGCTGCTGCCCATCTTGTTTTTAGTCACCTCTTACGGACACCAAACGAGAGGAGATGGGAGGGTGCTATTTTTACGCTGACACCCCACGGGCCAGAGAGCCGTTTAGGCGGTATTAATCCGTCATTTGATTGGGGAGTTAGATCCGAATTTCGAATGTAGTGTACCTCCTTACTTTACAATGTTACCCTCACAGTTACCAAGTGGTAAATTTTACGATAATATCTACTACGGATTTACTCGTAACTCTTCATATGTCATAATTTTTCGACCTATACATTATATTTTATCTTTTAGGTGCTTTTAGCTCAAATATTTTCCAATGATGTTTCTTTTGATGATTTGTTTTTCCTTGCACCCTTATAGACGTATTAAAACCAGGTATCGTTGCTCCACAAATACAGTATGATACATTTTCTATAGGTATGTGTAAGTTTCAAAACTTAAAATAAATCAACTTGCATTAGTTAATTTGTGCAAATTGTGACACATTTTTGTAAAACCAATATTATTATGTGATGATAGAGATATCCTATCGATAATCTGTCGATGGGTCTTTTATTATCGTGACAAGATGTGATAGTTTAGGTGTTATCTATTGGGAAAGTCGGAGGTTCGAATCTGTATCAGTGTGATGCTGGACCGCGGTCGGGCTGGAGATCGACGTGCTGGAGGCACTCTCCACATCCAACCCTGAAGTTCCAAAGCCCAATCCTCACACTCCACTACTCCACCAACAGTGAAATTGTGACACCATGACGTTGAACCGAATTATGGTCTTTGCTGGCATTACTACGCTGGTGAGTTACATGCAATGAATTTCAAACATACTACGGTTAGATCGCACTTTTATCTTCTTAATATCATCTTCTAATCGTAACAATTGACGTATTTGTACAGTTAAACAAAAGCTGGCGATAATTTATATTGAGGTACATAATATGAAATTGCAATGCGAACTCTTTAATTTTTTTATTATAGTTATTGCTCTATTACAATATCGTGATTCAGTTGATAGTGTCACCAATCACTTCACAAACGAAAAGACCGCATTTTAATTAATCAATGCCTGCAACTTTTCCCCTTTTGTGACATATTGTTTGAAGATTTTAGTAAATAAGAGTTCTCACAAAGTTAACTTATTAATCGAATCTATATGGGACGCGTAGTAATAATTTCGTCAATAGTAAAGTGATAGTAACGCTTATCACTAATTTTATCAGTCGAGAGGTTTTTTGTCGCTGATAAAAGTATAATGTCAAATGCTTTGAACAGATCCATCTATAAAATGTTTCCAAAATATTCTCTGAAGTTTTAGGCCTGAATCTTTTGTACGATTAAATGTAATGATTTACTTTTTACATTTTATTAGAAAAAACTTGAAAAATTATATTAAATAAGAACAAGAACTGGTTTGTCCGGCAAGCAAACGAATTATTTTAACTGCCATTATTTGTATACTCGCTGGTCCTTTAGAACGTAAGAAAATGGATTATAGCTTTATTGGTATTTGAATATTAAGACGTAAGTTTACTTGTTTTTGCATTCTTATTCTTGGCTTTCGGTTTTATCATTACAACATACCTAGTAAGTAGTAGTAGTAGTTTAGTTTAGGTTACTTATATAGTTTGTTGCACCACAATTGCCCGTTGCATTTAATGTATTTTCTTTCTGTCCATCCAAAGGTTGTCTGGAAGAGATCGCCATGAGTTATAAGACCGCCCATTGTACTTGTTATTTATGCAGAACTTGTAAATTTATTACTATCCGGTGTGCAAAAAAGATTTAATAAATAAATACCTACTTACTACATACTTAGAGACAAATAGGGAACAAAAAGTATGTTAGCCAAGTTACTAAGCTGGTGTATACAGTAGGTAAGTAGGTAAATATACCATAAAATAAATCTACAATATCCAAAAAAAATTAATATATTAAGAAATTCGTACATGCGGTAGTTCAACCAAATATCAACCAGAAAATTGTCTCATTCGATATATTCTAGGTACTTTTATCTATGATATCTTTGGTATATAGGTTTAATACTCAAAGATCTTATCACTTTCCTTCATGCTCTCGTCATAAAGTGTCACCGAAATTCCTTATTATGTATCTGCGGAATGTTTACATAGGTATACGTCAACGAAAGATAAATCTAGAGTAGATATTGTGGTGATCAACCCTTACCTACTCGAAGACAGTAATAAAACCAACTAGCGGTAAGACCGCTCAATTTGTACCATTGCATAAAATGATTTAGGAATATTAATATATTCTGTTCTTTTTGGCGAAAGCGAAGCAAAGGAACGAATAAAAAGTAGATCAGCCATTAGGGCAGCACCTCCTCATACATCACTAGCAACAATATCAACCTTAATCACCATAGGAAAATACTCGAAATCGTACCGTTATTTGAATGGGGTATTCTGTAAGGTGGACGAAGTTCCCCAGTTTAATTGCTTAAACGTGAGCAGGCGTTTTTAAGCGTTACAGTTTAATAAATGGCTGGTGCAATAATATCCGGACAGCCGCAACGGCTTCAGCGAACCGCTCTACATTTGAATTAGTCATCAATGTCAATTGATTCTTTATTTCTCTAGTCTAGTTAGCACTGCTTTTTGCAAAATAGACATAGAAATAAATTCCCAATTATATTCCTTAACATATGATGTATCGAAACTAAGGTGCACTTACTTGTTCTAGCTCCAGGCCGCCGTGCAATTAATACTGACATCATTTGCTTTAGCGCAGCACTTCTGCATCATAGATTTCCTAAGGGGTTTTCCACTACTTTTATACCTCAGAATTCTATACTTTCACAGTAAGTATTCATGTACTTGAAAATGCTAGTACGTTAATTCGCATTATTGTCGTCTATTACTTACCAAATAGGTAAAAACTAAGTAGTGAGTAGATATTAGTTTGTTTGTTCCAGACCCTGACGGTTGCGGAGTTCGGATAAACATCGGCCAGTCAATCGACAGTATAGCCGACCAGGCTTTTGTTTTACTGACACAAGAATCATTCACGGCGTTCAGGACATTCATCATCAATTGTATAAGTCTTGGCTTGAGTGTATTTTGGATAATTGCCAGCGTAATTATTATAAGTATGTACCTGGAGTAACTCTTGCAAAAAATATAACTTCGTCTCCTAAATCAAACCCGATGTGTCTGGTTCATCGCTAGATTCAATACATTTTATTCTGGCAGCTGGTGGTGCGCGGAACAAACAGTCTAAAGGCAGAAGATGGCCCTGGATTATCATCACAGTGGCTGTATGCGGGCTGGATTTGGTAGCTACTGTGACATATGCCAACGACTCATTTCACACTAGGGTACGGTTACAATAACAAATAGCATATCTGCTGTCCGTTCGCGTTGGTTAAATAGAATCTAAATCAAAGATAATTGTTGCAGACACTCAACGATGTGATGGATTTTATAGGTGGTATAGCTAGCGGCACTGCTAATGTACAACTTAACACGTCATGGGCTGCCTGGCTGATGGTCTTGTTTTACTCCAAGTTCGTCTTGTTCTTTATCCTGAATGTGTTTTTGATCATCCTGATTATCGTAGAGTGTAATATTAAGCGAGACGAAGAAGTTAGCATTGAGGTAAGTAATTTTTGCAACTCGTAAACTGCCAGTCGATCGTTTTTTTTTGCGGGGGAACCTTCAATAGGTCCCTGGGACCCTGTCTCAACTGGGGTATGTGGGATTCAAAACTCCCGCGGCTGTCGCATCGGCACATGAGAGTATTTCCGGTGGGATCTGCCTCTCAGTGCCTTGCCTTTGCAGACCCGACGCCATCCTCCTCGGAGTAGCCGCCGTACTCAGTTGATGCCGTAACCAAAATCTTTCTTTTGAATTATCTTAACAATCAGTTACGATGATAGAAATCAGACAAAACAAATGACATTTCTTTTATATCATTGTTTTACACGTTGGTTATTTTTTAGCGCGTGGAAGCCCCGACAACAAGTCCCCCGCTTCCAGCTGTAGTGGAAACCCCAAAACCCGTAGTAATTGCCAATACACAAAGCCCAGAAAAAGAAGTTACGCCCGTCTCTATACAAACGCAAACCACAGGCGTCGAATCTTCGACACCCCCTCCTGCTGCAGTGGTTGAAGAAGCCAGCGATAGGGACGAGGAAGTGGGGAGCTTACCAAGTGAGTCCAGGATCACCTCAAGGATACCGCGCGCCGAATTCCGACGCTCCTTCAGACGCATGAAAGCTTTCCTGTTCAAGAAGTCGCCGACGCCTGAAGACCGCACCAGATCAAACCCGGAGTCAGTGGAAGCTTCGCCTGAACGGTAACTGATGATAAATAACAATAAGAGCTTGTGATAATTGTTTACATTTTTCCTAAGTTCTCTCAACATAAAGTGAAAAGCTTTACATGTGTACTATAGGGTTGTTTATGTTAAGATAGAAAAAATTGTCAATCAAAAACATGATTTTAATACAACTTAGTGACGGAACGTCTAGCACGTTTACCAGATGGAGATGATAGCTCATCACTTCTCTCTTCACACTGCAGACACCATTAACTAGATAGTTTTTTGCACAAGGGAACGAGTAAAATACAAGTAATACTATATGCCATTCGTCTTCAGTAGCACCATTATGGATAATGAGTAGATATGCACGTTCGATACGGTGGGCACAGTCTCACATAATACACCTTAAATAATTCATATTTAAAAAGGCAAATAAAATTTTCTTATAGCTCTCCGGCGATGCAACACGTCGATATAGATAAGAAACGCACGGTCAACTTCCCCGAGAGTTTGATGTCGCTTCCGCAAAGGTTAGAGAACATAATAGCTGAGCAGCGGAGGCGGCTGGACAAGGCGGTCATCGACACTTCTGGACGGCGCAGTCCGCCGCGAGTCTCGCAGTCCATGCCGCAGCTGACCACCACTTCCCAACCAGAGGGACCCCGGGGGTAAGAACATTAACAATACCTACGCCTCGAACATATGCTCCTTCTATTAGAAATCTATTTTATATCTCTAAACAATAACAAATATTTACTAACTCTTGTTCTACTAGCTACGAATGCAAAGGCATTCGTCAGTATGCTAGCAAGTCTTGACATCAGATCGGCGTAGAATACGACGTAGTCTTCAATACAGAAACAACATTACGTGTACAAAAATGACATACTTACATAAATGAATGCTCGTAATGTTTTACACCTCTTCTCTGTTACTTAATAGTGAAGTACCTACAGTTAATAATTTCAAAATTATACGAATAGGTACGTTTGATGGTAGGTAGGTTTCATATAGTTTTTATTTTGTTTATAAGTATAACGCAAGGTCTTCTAAATCTTATTTTCATTGCGATAGAGATTTGGTAATACCTACTTATATGGTCATATTTAGGTAGGTATTCTTACCGAAAAATTTATTTAATTAGAAAGTTTTCACATCTATTACATTATTATCATCATCAATAATTGAGAATTCTAGAATAAACATCAATCGTTGTGGTTTCAGTATGAATGAATCCTCTGTGCGAGACTTCTTTGGTAAGATAATTTTATCTAATAATCGACTCCATCCATTGCAAGTCTACTTCATTATATTTAACTTGGTCTTCAATTTCATTATCATAGCTCGCAAGAACAATAACCAATCAAAAGGTGTCTTCATATAAATCATCTTTGTTTGTCATCACTGTCGTGGTTTTGGTCTAAAATCTACGAATAGCAGCATTTTTATTCGTTCTATAAGTGCTTATAGTTCGTTTCTACTAGTTTATACCTACCTAGTATATTAAACACTAGCAGCGCGTCCCTGCTTCGCACGAATGGATTCTTTTTCTAGTATTAAATATAGCCTGCCTAAGTTACTCAAGGATAGTGTAGCATTATAAAGGTGAAAGGTTTGAAATCGGTCCAATAAGTAGTTTATTCGTTACAAACATCCAAAATAGTACAAGTCTTTCCTCTACATAATATTAGTTGAGGATTAGTGTATATTTCTAGAACCACTCGGACACTCAAAGCAACATTTCTCAGAAGAAACTTCATTGACTAAATTGTGTTGATTGTGTATTTAGTAACTCGAGCACCCTTTTTGCCAAAACATACCAGAGCAAGAACTAGAACAGTTAACTAGTGAGCGCTTGTGGTTGTCAAATAGGCAAGGGCCCTAATTCTCTAGGACTGTTTCAAGATTTCACGCTCAAATCTTGTGTGTGAATCACGTTTACCTATATCGTTGTATTAAAGTTATGTCGTTATGAATTTATAAAAGACGTGTAAAACTACCGGCTTTTCCTATAAAATAAACTAAATGAATATTTATTCACAAATGTAACTGCTACTCTGTGACGTCACTGTATACCTACTTCAATAAAGATTACCTGAGCCGGGCATCGAACGATATGGGCGTGTGATGTTTGTTAGACGGCGCGGAACCACGGCCGAGTTGCAGAGCCAGCTTCCCTGGGCGTATATACCGGCGCCCGCGCACCGCATGCGGGGTCAGCTCCCTCCGGATGAAGACCTACCTCCCGTCCCGCTCCCCGACTACACCGCGTTCCCCTCCGTTAGAAAAGCATGTAAGTCACACAAGACATTTTAATTGTACACAAATGCTTTTTTAGAATATACCCAAAAGGTTCTACCGAAACGCATGACCTTTTGGGTAACAGTTAAGTTATCTAACCATTACAGCAAAAAGTCTATCGAATGTTCAATCCTTCGCTTACGGCAATTATAGACGCTTTAAGTAATTAACTAGAATAGTTATTAACCGCAATTTCATGTCCGTTTCAGCCGTCCACCGAGCAGCCTCCAGTCTAAGTTCACTAACACAAAAGAAAGATTACGCAACAACTCACTCGACGCGTCGTGAGTATTTCACATACAAGTAGATTAAGTCCCATCAACAGGTACAGGTAAGCGTAGACTAACACCGCGTAGTTCCTATCACCACTAAAGGTAGAGCCGGCAAAAACAGGCCAATACAGTTAAACTGTCCTCCGGTGCTTCTTCTCTTGTTACATAAACCTTAACATTACCTTGTTCAGTTACTAAAGGCTTTGTATACAGAGGGTCTAATACGGGTTTTGATAGTTTTTTTGTTTGTGGAGGTCAGTCGCTGTTGGTCGCAGATGGCCATTACAGCTTCACCGGACAAGAGGGCGAGCGCTTAAAGCGCACCAGTCAAAAAGGCAGGGGAGCGACGAGCTCAAGGGCACCTCAGAGAGGCACGGCCTCGGCTTGGGCTGTCGCTTAGAGAGGGCTGATTTTACCACCGGTTCACAACGCGGCCCCACTGAGAAGAGCCGCAAGATGCTCGTTGTTGACTCTTCGGCCTCGCCGGCGAGACCGGTGTCTGTTTTATAGTGTAGCATACGGTTGTCAGGGAGGGGCAGGCTCAATGTCATGGTCCAATAGGGCCGACATTGGGTCTGGGGGATCTAACAATACGTGCCGCGGACGGCGGCGTGAGTCTGAAGGACTAGTGGGTTTTGATAATTAACGAACTCGATCAAACTGTCAGTTTACGTCTCCCAGACATGGTAGTCTCAGTAATGTCTTTTCCGCATCTGATAGCTACGTTCAGCCGCATTTACGAGTAGAACAAAATGTAGAACTACTTGGAATAAGCCCGTTCATAGCACGGTCTTGATATGGGCTGAAGTAATGGGCAGATGCCTTTATTCATCAAAGTTTTAAATACTAAATGACCATTCAATTCTTAATTTGTTAATAATAATAATTATCACTGACGTTTCATTTTTCTTTTCAGAAACATTAAAACAAGCTGATGTGCTATATTAACATGAATTATATCATCGAATCAAGTTATTTTATGGACATGCAGGTTTAACCAACAAAGTAATGTATTTCAGATACGCACATCTAATGACAAAGACTAATGACGTTATTATGTTTCCCTATATTCAAGGTAATCTCAAAAATACGATATAGGAGGGACACATTTTTGTAGCGGGATGTTAAGTATGATTGGACTTCCAAGGCTTATCAGTACATAGAGTCTTATCTAAAAGTCTTGGCTGTTGAGACCACGACTTTTTCATTGTCTTACAACGGCAAACCATTTAGGGTGTCTAATTAGATAGTTTTGAAAATTTGAACTGGGAGTGTAGGTATATATTTTAAAAGGTCATTTTATGATAGGCCCGTTGGTCTAGTGGTTACACACCCTGGTCGCTATCTAATAAGTCATGAGTTCCATTCCCGACCTGGACAAAAACTTATGTGCATGAACATGTCTGTTTATCCTGTCTGGGTGATTTTTGTCTTTACTTACCTATTATATGTATTTAAAAAAAAAAACAATATTTTAAGCAGCTCTGCTCGGTATCCCAGAATATTATTTATTAAGTAACCATTAATTAGAGGTACCTAGTAAGAATATGATAGTGATGATTTGTGAAGTGAAATTGGTGTGCAGCGCGTGAGCGGTATTTATCAGTATTCCGGGCATTCACCCTAGCGGACAAAAAAAATATCACCTATTTAGATCGTTCGAAATGAATTGTAATCTGCAATGGATTGAAGTGCAATATTATCTAGCTAGAGTATAGTTGTATACGTAGGGATGATAGGTACTTCGACTTCGATAAATGAAAGGGTTTTCCGATGTAAGACTATAAAAATATCGGCACGTAAATTACGGTCGATTGTATGATTGGACGCCGTAATTTCATATAATCTTATCCAGTAAAATATATTAAAGTGGGTTCACATAGTTTTATTGTAGTTGATCATCTGCTAAAACGCCTGAAACTTTTGCAATTCATTTTAGTCCCATCTAGGAAATAGACGGAAATCCGTAGATGAAAGCTTAGGTATTTTCATCTGTAATGAATAAAATAAGTAAAGCGCAAGCTTGTCGCATTAATGTTTTCAATAATTTTAATGACTTCGGCACTGCAATATATACCTACTTACAACGTTTTTGCGGTGTTTGTTGCCTTTCCAATAATGAATCTAATGTTATATCGATACTTCCAGTTTAAATAATTTAAATAGTAGATAATCATTTGTTGATTTTGCGTTTCTGTTTACATGTGTGTATGCCGCGAATGATATAATTCAGATGCGATGTTTTTACTAATGTTACTTGTGCATTTAGTTAAGTTTATGGGAAGTTTGTGATTAGATGTAAAAATATTTTGTAGGTATTTAAAAGAAGAGTGTTATGTTTTGACGGAGGAATATTTTTATGGTTTATTCAATGATATACAATATAATATCATTGGATTTATTACTCGAAAAACTTACATTTTGATTTTAGTATAAGAAGTATATTTTATTGTGCCGTACAAGTGTCCAATTTCGAACATTAACAAATGTAGTACCTAACTAAGTACTTAATTGATTTTAGACTGTTTGTAAGGATACTTGGAGGAACGCTATTGCACATTAAAATATATTTCAATTTGGTTCATAAGCTTGCTGGTGTCATTACCGTGACACCAGTTAAGTAGCTGTAGCAAACTATTGTAACTAGCGCTCTTCATAATTTTGTCATACCTACCTTTTTAATTTATAATAAATTTATACGTAAAATTAAGCTTACGTTTTATTTTACCTCACCCAAAAAAGGACAAATCTTTCTGATTATTAATAATTATTATGTGTAAATTAGATTATGAATTTACACTTTACTTTATTTTTCAATGACTTCAATGTCCCTTCAGTTTTGTATTAAAGACCAATCTCTGTACAATTGATACAGCGTTTCCAATATAGAAAATAAGGATAATGTGCACAGGAATATTGTAAATCTGGTGTCGTCCACAGTGGGCCCGATGATCGTATGCATGTAGTAAATGGTATTCAGTTGAGATGGTATACTGAGTAGAGTGTGCGTGAGACTGAGCCTAGGGTCCCAGCTCCGTGGTATCATGTTCAATATCATGGAGGCGCCGATCAGGAAGGTCAGCACCATAGACCTGGCTCCTATACTCGCGTCGGCCGGCGTAACATGGTCCGTCAGTGAGTAACTTGAACAGAGAAAGCTGCCCGCACGCCATGTCCAGTAGAAAAAGAAGGCGGCTTCCACGATATTTACCATAACATTTTAAGTTGTTCAGCAATAAAATATGTAATTTGGTTTTAGAACGCATGATGCATGCTATATTTATTAGTGATACACATAATGTATATCACGCAGTATATGTTTACATGGCTGTAATTTGTAATAAATAGCGATTTTTAATTGATTTATGTAAACTTGATGTAAACAAAGTAAACAATGACAGCTTACAAGTGTTTATCAAATGTCATGCCAGTTTTTTTTTGGCCTTATTCCATTGAGTCTAGGCCCAACACGATTCTGCCAATCTCATGCCTGTTTGATGCCAAGATCTGTGATGCCAAGTGTCATGCTCTGTTTTCATGAACTTTCATATTCTCGATGGCAAGCTCACTGGTGGTCATACCAAAGAGATGTATAGATGTAAACAAAGTAAACAATGACAGCTTACAAGTGTTTATCAAATGTCATGCCAGTTTTTTTTTTTGGCCTTATCCATTGAGTCTAGGCCCAGCACGATTCTGCCAATCTCATGCCAGTTTGATGCCAAGATCTGTGATGCCAAGTGTCATGCTCTGTTTTCATGAACTGTCATATTCTCGATGGCAAGCTCACTGGTGGTCATACCAAAGAGATCTATACTATTCTACTCTACTTAGGAATAAGGCAGCCATAGCCAGAAAAAAAAAACATCAAAATCTTGTTACACATGTTATAAGTCAATAGTGTAGCCTCCGTGGCGCAGTGGGAAACCGTTTGCAAGGCAAAGGAGGAAACCGGAGGTCGCGGGTTCGAATCCTGCGGGGGGCAACAAATTTGTGTAGTTGTTCCTTACTGGCTAGGACAATGCAGGCCGATCACCTGATTGTCTGTAAAGTAAGATGATCCATGCGTCGGATGGGCATGTAAAAAGTCGGTCCTGCGCCTAACCTCTCCCCGGTCGTGTCGGTCTACCGTCCCATCGGATAGGAGGAGGAGAGATTATGAGAGGTATAAAGGAAGAGAGAGTGCACTTGTGTCTACGCAAACACTTGTGCACTATAATATCTCCAGCGTACATGGTTGATCTTGTGAAAGATTGGCCGCAATGGTCGTCGGCCAGGAGGACATTATAAGTCAATAGAACGTACATACGTTCTAAGTCGAATAATAATAGGTATACCTACCTATTTGAAGAAAACTACTTATACCTTAATTGCGTGTTGCGAAATTGCAAATCTCACTATGATAATATAAGATGAGACTACAGTTTATTTTCGTGTAGGTACCTACCTATATATTTTGTATAGTTACTGAAGAATTGAATATAGGTGGCCTTTGTAAAAAGTGATCAGTTTTTGTATGAAAAAATCCCACCGGTCACTGTATGACCTAAATTTGGTCTCTGGGTCATGCTCAGTATTTCTGTCAGGTCAGATAAATATCCCGTAAATATGTAGGTACCTACCAGTTGAATATTATAATATCTTGGCAACTCTAGGCCAAGGAAGGCCTAGTAGATCTCAGTTCTTCCTCCAAGGCCTAGATCACTAAGAATACCTACTGACTACTTAGTACTACTTACAGATTATGCGTTGCAAGAACCGAAAGAAGATTTAAGACTACGTTTTTAGTATAGGATCTAGACCCGAGTCTACATTTGTAAATATATGTCTTGTGCTGAGGAAATTAGTAATTAACATTTGTTTTAATCCCGCTATATAGCTGTAAGCTTATGGATTTTTATTAAGTAAGTATACTTTAGTCATCTTTGCTTGATTGACTTGTTTAAACCTAAGAAGCCAAGACAAACTTGGTTTGAACATTTAGGTACATATTAAAGTTACCACTTTTGGACCAAATTGTCTACGTTATCATTATTAGAATAAAATAATATATACAGACGAATTGAGAACCTCCTCATTTTTTTAAGTCGGTTATAAACAGGTAGGACCAACGGACCCTCCTACTTCTAGCTCTGCAGTGTCAGATATTCTGCCACCAAACTGCAATGCGTAAACATCATACATACATATTATATTTTACATATACTTATACACCATCCAGACCCAAGGTAGGTAGGCACCCAATCGAACGGTAACGAGGTAGCGCCAGTGTAATCTATGCCAGTGTGCATAATCATTAGACGAACGGGCTCGTCAAATGCTCGAAAATTGGTTGCTCTGTCATCATAATTAGCCGACATTATGCCACTGCTGGGCATGGCCGCATCCCTTAAGGCACCCCCGAGGCTTTCCACTTCCAGTCTCTGGCAACTCTGCGTAGGTATACATCCTCGTAAATCGTTGCTCTCTCTGGTCACAAGGTGGCCTGATGAGCGTCCTACGCTTCGTTGGCCTGTTTTCCTTGCTCTAGGTCAATCGGCCACTTGCTATATCCGGTTTTTCTTTACAAGATCATAATTGTACGTAGCAATACATATTTGAACACAGGAGTGGCTGGTTCAACCCCACCAATTGTCTAAGGACGGCCACCGTTTACCCATCACTTCTGTAGGTATTCATTCAATTATTGCTATGATTTTGATCTTGTAAAGAAAAACAGCGTTTACAGCGTATGACGCCTGCCGTCTATTGATCTTTATCAATTATGATTTTATTATTGACAAAAGTTCTTTACATCCACACTCAGTGGCGGTCCGAGAGGGGGGGTCGTAGGGGTCATGACCCCCCCCAAAATCCCAAAATCTTACACGTCAAATCGACAAATTTAACTTCTTTCTTTGAAACGCCGAAACAATTAAATCAAAAATATAGGGTATCATAATAATTTTGAAAAACAAGGATGAGAGCAACCATGTTAGAAGAGTGGCTGAAAGGTTTAGCTCCTCTAAATATTTTTCTGGCAACCTCTTTGTTCTCTTTGTCTTTTTGTTGGTAAGAATAGCACCCTCTCATCTCTTCCCGTTAGGTGTCCGCAAGAGGCGACTAAGAGAAAACAAGAAGACGGGCAGCAATGTCTTTCTGTTGGTTGAGGTACAGGTCAACCTGTACTGAGGGATTATGGCAACCTCTCCCTTCTATGAGGGAGACCTTTGTTAAGCAGTAAAGGTTTTTCGGCTGCTGTTGTTGTTTTTGATGAACCTCTTTGTCGAAGTTGGATTTACCTAACTGGATAAACAAAGTGGTTAACAAATTCGAGTGTGTCGTTCCCAACGACTATCGGAACGGGTGCTACATGGACATTAATTAGCCATGATCTTCGTCTTGTCCGTGTTCATTTTAAGGCCAACCTGTTAGAAAACTCTCCTGAGGTCATATAGCACGAGTCCTCCAGCAACCCCGCCATAATGAATACATTATCGAAGGTGAGTGATATGAATTCGATGCCAAATCCCTTTTTCAGTCCAAGAGCTTAAAAACGTCTTTCAATGCGTTCGTGAACAGTTTCGGAGGAATAAAGTCTCCCTGTCTTACACCTCTCTGCAATCGTATTGCTTTTATACTCTCATTCTGTAGTCGGATCGACATGGTAGCGTTGCTGTGCAAACACTTCAACCCTTTGATATACCGTCAATGTGGCTTCGCTGGCTACCGCCTAGGTTTTGATTGAATCGTAAGCTTTGTCGTAGTCCATAAACGCTAGACATAATGGCCGATTATACTCCTCGGTCTTCTGTATAAACTGGCAAAGCGTATGAATACAGTTGGAAGTCATCAAACCTGCGTTCAAGTCAAGACGTTTCGTAATGACTCTCGAAAACAGCTTGCACGCGTGGCTCAGGCATGAGGATATAGGCGTATAATTCTTAATATTTTTTTTGAAGAAAATTGCCACCACACTCTTGTGCCATTCTTCTGGCGTATACCTCCGTAAGACGGAATTAAATAACTTCTGGAATAATAAAATTACCGGTTTTCCACCCACTTTCAGTAGTTGTAATTCTGTCATCTGGCGCCTTGTTGTTCTTAAGCTGTTTCAGAACCATTCTAATCTCGTACAGGCTGACGGTTGACCTGATACCACACCGGGGGGTGTGGTATCAGGTTAGTTTAGCTCTGGTGTCCTGAGATGTTCTGGAAATGGGTTTCCGTGTCGAGGTGTATAACTGTCCATAAAACTTCTTGAGCTCTCTCAATATTTCCGGTTTCGATGAGATGGCTCTAGCATCTTCGATCTTCAACTTGGTCATTCGGCTTTACCGAATATATGAATTCTTTGCAAACACTTGAGAGCCTTCGTTTCGCTCAATTGTGTTCTTAGTACATGCCGTATTAGCAGAAGGCAAGTTGTGTAGCAGCGATTTATAAATTAGTCTATTGGATTCGTCATATTCCATCATATTAGCTAAAGGTTGCAGTCATATCCCAATCCGGTTTTCCATTAACTTAATGTTTGTATCGGAGAGCTTCAGAAGCTTTTTGTGGCGTGGGCACCTAAAAAGCTTGGATCCTACTGCGTGGACAGTTTACATCAACCAATGGTTTAACTCATCCGCAGTTATGCATTATATGTTGGGCTAGACGATTGTGTATTCGGGGTTCAGGATTAAAGCAGATGCCGGACGAAGCGTGGACTTCATTAGACGAGACCTTAGCTTGACATTGATATTCGATGTTCCTCTTACAATACGGTGATCGCTACCAGTTTAAACCTTACCAATCACGGAGACATAATTGAATATGTGATTCTTGTTCGTATTGATGAAGTCGATCTCATTTTTGGTTGAACCATTGGGGCTTATTCACGTCCACTTCCTAGATGATCGCTTCTTGAAGAAGGTTCATCGCATTGAGTACTTCCTTCTCTATGAATTGGACCAGCCCCTGGCCCCTTTTGGTCCCGCCACTTATACTCATACGACCCCACTCCCAACTCATCGCCATTCCACGTGCGCACTTTCGCGTTGAAGTCCCGCCATAACAACGATGAAGTTTGCTTCTGGAGGTATGCATGGCTTGTGCTATCTCCTCATACAAAGCCTCTATTTCCTCGACACACTATCGACTTTTAAGACTTTGTTAATTAGGAACTTACGGACGAGAAACCCAACACCAGCCTGGTATTTTCAGTCTCCTTCTCGGAAGAAGAGCATATTGCCGCAATCAAGGGTTATCGTACCCTCTCTTTGGATTTCAGATATTCCCAAAATATCCCAACGCAACTTGCTAATTCTTCCTCCAGCCAAACTTTGGTGGGGGTTGTAGCGGGCATCTTCAAAAAAGGGGGGGGGGAGGTGTTGTAAATACATATTTATATAGATACATAACCCACGCCCACGATCTGTCCAATATGACCCCCCCCAAAAACTTTGGCTGCGACCGCGCCTGTCCACACTGGACTTCATTGTAAATTGCCTATATACCGATCCTGAATAAATTTATTCAAGTACTTCCACGTAACTATAGATAGTGGAAATTATTACCGATAACAATTATCATGACGCGATTAACGCTGTGCTATCTTATTTAGTTCCTCTATAAACGAACACTAACTGGACATGACGTGTTTTTAATAGATCCAGACATAAATATAATACGAAAATGATTCATTCAACAAAAAGAATGTTGCCGCCGAATCTTGTTTTAACTGCAGTGTTGTCTAGTGTATTGACTATTGTAAGTAAGAAAGCTATTTCTATATTCAAGCTGAGGACTAGCTCAAAATAAGTCCATCATTGATGTTTTTGCATATAAAATAAATTGCTTTACTGAAGAGTAGATTGATATACTTAAGTTGTATTAGTATAATTTGAGGCGATGCGATTTTTTTATCGGCTGTCTTCTGTAACCAGGTCTACTTTTATTAAGCTAAGTAGTCTCGTTTACAATTTTTTCCTATCCCCGATTATGTTGCTTCCTATCAGGTGGCACTTCAGCCAAGTAGGTACTGGCTTGTATTTAGTCAAAAATACCTAAATAATAGAAAAAGTAAAAAGGCATGTGTATAATGTCCTTCTGGCCGATACGACCACAGCCACCAATCCTTCACAAGATCAGCCATGTATGCAGGAGATATCATAGCGGATAGCGCACAAGTGCACTCTCTCTTTCTTTACTTTCACCATCCCATGGAACGGATAGGATGCGATGGATGTAGTATGATTATTTACTTTACCTACCTGTAATTTTAGCCCTTATCGCTGGTGTACCTAGTGATCAGTGGACTAGCTCTACTGTTCAGAAATAATTGCTCGGCTGCCTCGTTAGTAACCGCAGCAGGCGATAAATACTTTTGGAATACTATTTACAATGTCTATATTCGAGGTAAAATATAATTTATGATTTCATACATTTTAAATTGATATTGCACGAAGCAGCGTACTAACGTTTTGTGTATTTATTTTCAGCCGATACATGTACAAATTCTATAAATGTGGCGAGAATCACAAGTGATCATACAGTATTCATATTCGCCATTCTAATACTGTGTAGTTCAGCGTTAAGTCTGGTGACAGCGATCGCACTTATAACAAGTAAATGAGCTTCTACAATAGCAAAGTTTATGCCTAAAAAAGAAAGAACACTATAAGAGAGATATTAAAGATACACACACATACAATACTCTGAAGATCTTAAGAATACTACCTATATATTTCATGAGTATCACCATCATCATCAGCAGTCGAAAGCGTCCACTGCTGGACATATGCCTCTCCCTTAGAAGGGAGGTGTTGCCCTAACCTAACGCTTGGGGATCGCAGAAGGTATATGTGGTAATCCAATAGAAAGACGCCGCTGCCTGTCTTCCCTTATTCACCTTTTACGGACACCCAACGGGAGGACATAGTGTACATGTACGGTTAAGAATAGCACCTCCACTAGGAGGTGCTATTCTTAACCGTACATCCCACAGAAAAGTCTTTGCTTGTGGGGGCTTCGTGCGGGTCACCCCCTTCCCTTTAATATGATTGAGGGGAGTGATGGCTGCTGCTCGAGTCAACTCGTGCGCGGGTGCTGCTTGGGGGGACTGGTCCGACTACTATCCCTTTGGCATTTTAGTTTGTTGTAATTTTTGTCGTAATTTATTGTTTTCTTATTTTCTCCCTTTCTTTATGTTTCGAACGGCAGGACACACTATCATATAATGTCGATGAAATTGTAACAAAACAATGTTTAAGAAAAAGTGAAAAAATGACAAGCCCGCTGAGTTTCTTGCCGGATCTTCTCAGTTGATGCCGCGTTGTGATCCGGTGGTAGCTTTTAAAAAAATGACCATTCAGAAGTGCTAGCGTTAAGCCTATATGAAAATAAAAATTTTTGACTGACAGGTAGGTATGATTAATGAATTTCATGAATATTCGTTTCAAGTTGCACCGCTTGAAACGTATGCACTAATTGTAGGGTATTCGGCATTCTTATGTACATAAGTGTACCTAGATTATTATTAGTTTACACATATGAAAGAATATACATAGGTTCAAACTAATAAGTTGAACTAATTGCTGTAGTCCTGCGGGAAGGGAATTTTAGCTGGTTCAATTATCGGGCTCAAGAAACTTAAAACTAATCACTGGTTACCGGCATGGAGCTCGGCTGTCCTTTGGCAGGCGTGTCGCTTACACTCACTCGAACATCCTGTATCTCATCGATAACTTTCTTAAAAGAAACCTATTAAAAAGCCTGTCCGGTCCCTGGTTGCGATGAAAAATATAAACATTATGTTGTATTCGGAAACGAGCTATATTAGACGTAGGTATCTACATTACTTATGATGGGAAACGAAACCTTTAATTCCTTTGGCAGTTGTGCAAGATGAGCTATCCACGCGGTGTCTTTATCTAGTAGTGTTCACATACGCGGGCTCCTACGCTGTCTCCTTAGTTATCGACGTCACGGCTGCTACACACTTTGGACTCGATTACAGTTATTTGACCACCGTAATGGTAAGATTTAAAAAAAAATTAATATATAATAGGCTAGATAACAGGTAAGGTAAAACCGGATTAAAATTTATTCTCCGCAATTATGTTAACCTGTGAATTTTGAAAATGAACTTACTTATTTAATACTATGTACTTACTTCATCATTTTGTGAAATAAATATTGTATGGAGCTACTGGGGATGATTCTAAAAAGTAGCCCTATGTCATCTATAGGTACTTATAATAAAACTGTAACAGGTCCAATTCTGTACATTGAAGATATTTTGAAAATTATATTTGGAGGGGATTCTATAACCGATACTGAGGCCGAAAATGTATTTTTTTTAATTTTTGTCTGTCTGTCTGTCTGTATCACGGTTGAGCATCACGCCGAAACTACTGAATGGATTCAAATGAAACTTGGCATGATTTGAGATCTTACTACGAGGTAGGACATAGGATACTTTTTATCCCGTAATCTAGCACGGTTCTTTTGGGAGAGGGGATTAAAGTCAAAATGGGTACTTGGTTATACGCTTGGTCCGATTTTATAAATTTTTCTTTATAATATAATAAATATTAGTAAGGGAACACTCATAGAGAGTTGTTATCAAGATTTTGTAATCAATCGGGTTAAGCAACGTTAGGTAAGGTCATTAAATAGATGGGTGACCGTTTAACGCCATTTGAACTAAACGGGTCCGTGCTTCGGAGAGCAAGAAAAAAGTGGGTCCCAGTTTTTAACCGACTATAAAAAAGGAGGTTATGTATTCGATGCGAATGTCTGTTATTAAAAGTTTAGTTAACGTAAAAATAGCGCAGGCAGAGCTGCGTGGGTCAGCTAGTGTGAAATTAAATATCAATGACGTCATCTCCCACATGTAAAACATCAGAATGGTTTGAAACGGTCTCTACATAAAGTAATTTTCATCATTTTCAACAACATAATGAGCGTGCACTGACTTTTATTAACCGACTTCAAAAAAAGGAGGAGGTTCTCAATTCGTCTGTATATATATTTTTTTTTTTATGTAAAAAATTGTTTATTTTTTTAATTGCTTATTGGCTTTAAATTTTCCATATGCACATACTTACCTACTTATATAAGATTTTTTTTAAATATTATGTATTTAACTTCATTTACAAATTGTATATGAGAACATGTATTATAATATCAACAAATAAGTGTCGTAGATGTAGATATCTATACGTGTCGTTTTGTACGGTGTTTTAAAATGCGCGTCAATCGGTGCGAGCGCGGTCTTGTCTGATTTAACGTCATTTACGGGGAATTACCCAATAAAACGTGTCGATACTTGTCCGCGTAGTGAAATAATAATTATGTTTAGATACGGTTTAGTTTTAGTGATGTGTTTTTTTAACCGACTTCAAAAAAAGGAGGAGGTTCTCAATTCGTCTGTATATATATATTTTTTTTTTTTTTCTATGTATGTTCGCGCATAACTCTGGCAATTATGAACCGATCTGAAAAAATCTTTCTTCCATCCATTCTTTAATCCGTTAATTGGGTCCCATAAAAAAATTATTGCTTAGTAATAAGTAGTTCCTGAAAAAACAAGAATGGTGACTGCGCACTGAGACTTGCAAGAAAGCCTATATAGATGACGTTTTAGTCGCTCGGACTCGCTAGGTCGGACAAAAATAGTCATAACTCTGGCAAATATTTACCAATTTCAATGATTCTTTTTTTATTCGAAAGAAAAAACCACTGTATTGAATCTGTATGAATTTTATTACAACCGGATAAGAACTTCCTGGAGGACCATGAACGATGTGGAGGAATTTATCTGGTAAAAACCATAAAACTGATGTTCTCCATTACATTGCTCTGACAATTATGAACCGATTTCGATGATTCTTTTTTTATTCGAGAGAGTAAACTACTATGATGTTTTCATGCAAATTTCATTACGACCGGATATTTTTTTCTGAAGAAACATGAATTATGTAAAACTATGTAGACGATAATGTGATCATAACCTACCTAGATAATTTTACGGTTTTCGATGGTTCAATCTTTATATATGAAAATATCACTAAAAAGTTTAAAATAAAATCTTTTAAAAAAAAAATTGAACCGACTTCAATATCACTGAAAAGTATAAAATAATTTAAATATTATTTAAGTTGGTGCCAAATATACACAGCAGGTACGCTAACACCAACTTCAATAATATTTAAATTATTTTATACTTTTCAGTGATATTGAAGTCGGTTCAATTTTTTTTTTAAAAGATTTTATAGTTATAAGTATTCAATCAATGATGATAAACTGAAGCATAAGTTTTTTGTTATCCATGTGTACATGGATAACAAAAAACTTGCCAGGGAATTGAAAAACGTTGATAAAATTGAAGCTCAATCGAATCCTGATATTTGCACAACGATGTTTAACTTCCAAAAAATAAATAATACTCCACATGGCGAAATTAGTGTGCTGTATTACAAAAGGAAGGAATTTGACAGTTTTCGATGCTGGGTTAAAGGAAGCTAAGTGTTACCTACATGTGGGATGAAACAATTGCTAAACGTGGCACCAATGAAGTGGCTAGTTGTTTGTTTTCTTTCGTTAGCAATAAGGTTAAGCTGGCGTCAAAGATTTTAGATTCTGGTCAGAATCGCAATCGCATTGTTTTTTATATACCTACTTGTATGTAAGCAAAACATTTAAGGTAGATATGTGCCATTGATTCTTGAAAAAAGGCCATACTCAAAACGAGGCAGATAGCGTTCATGCATTAATAGAGCCAACAGAAAAAAGTAAACTTATTTACACACCAGATGAGTGGTACACACTGGTTCGCTGGGCAAAACAGAATAGTCCACCTTACACGGTTGTAGAAGTGAATCAAGACTTAGTTTTGGATTTTAAAGCCTGGCTACATACTAAATACTGGATAAAGGATACAAATTCAGAGAAAATTTCCTGGAATAAAATAAGAGAAGTAAAAGTGCAAGGGAATTATCCAGACATCATTGAATTTAAGTACGATTTTTTGAAGAAATTTATAGAAAACGGAACTGTGGCAATAATTTGAAATTGACAAGAGGGAGGAAAAAGAAAAAACAAGAGCTAATACTAGAGAAGGTGTACAATAATCCTATTCCGAACACTGAAGTTAAATATAGAGACTTGATTAGTTTATGCGATACAATGATTATCCCAAAAAAGTATCATGACTTGTATAATAGCCATAAGCATAGTAAGGAAGAACAGGGCGATGACGAAGAAGATTATTAAATTTATCTATATTTACTTTTTTCTATAAATTTTATTAATTTGTTATTTAACTTAAGAAAACTTTAATAGTACCTAATAAGATGGATCAGTCTGAATAAAGCTGTGATGATTATTAAATATTACCAATTTAGTAGATAGGTGAGGCACGTACTTAAATAAAGCTGTCATCATCATCATCATCAGCCGGAAGACGTCCACTGCTGAACATAGGCCTCCCCCTTAGAACGCCACAATGAACGACAATTGGCTATTTGCATCCATCGGTTACCTGCGACGCGCACAATGTCGTCTGTCCACCTAGTGGGAGGCCTGCCAACGCTGCGTCTTCCGGTTCGTGGTCGCCACTCGAGAACCTTTCGTCCCCAGCGGTTATCGGTTCTTCGAGCGATGTGGCCTGCCCATTGCCACTTCAACTTGTAGATTCTGAGAGCTATGTCGGTGACCTTAGTTCTTCGGCGGATCTCCACATTTCGGATTCTGTCGCGCAAAGAAACTCCGAGCATAGCTCTCTCCATGGCTCGTTGTGTGACTCTGAACTTTTCTAAAAGGCCAGCCGTTAGAGACCACGTCTCAGTACCATATGTCATCACTGGCAACACACACTGGTTAAAAACCTTCGTCTTCAGGCACTGCGGTATTTTGGACGAGAAGATATCGCGTAGTTTCCCGAACGCTGCCCATCCGACTTGAATTCTTCGGGCGACCTTTTTGTCGAAGTTGGACCGACCTACCTGGATAGTTTGTCCTAGGTATACGTAGTGGTCAACAACTTCGAGTGTATCGTTCCCAACAACTACCGGTACGGGTGCAACATGGACATTAGACATGATCTTCGTCTTGTCCATGTTCATTTTAAGACCCACCTGTTGGGAAACGCTACTGAGGTCGCTGAGCATCGTATTGAGGTCCTCCAGCGACTCTGCCATAATGACTATATCATCGGCAAAACGAAGGTGAGTGATGTATTCGCAATTGATGTTGATGCCGAATCCGTACCAGTCCAATAGCTTGAAAACGTCCTCCAATGCGTTTGAGAACAGTTTCGGAGAAATAACGTCTCCCTGTCTCACACCTCGCTGCAATGGGATTGGTTTCGTGCTCTCGTCCTGTAGTCGGATCGACATGGTGGCGTTGCTGTACAAACACTTCAACACTTCGATGTACCTATAGTCAATGTGGCACCGCTGGAGGGACTGCAATACCGCCCAGGTCTCGATTGAATCGAAGGCTTTTTCGTAGTCCACAAACGCTAGACATAATGGCCGATTATACTCCTCGGTCTTCTGTATAATCTGGCGGAGCGTATGTATGTGGTCTACGGTGCTAAAGCCTTTTCGGAACCCGGCTTGTTCGGGAGGCTGGAAGTCGTCAAACCTGCGTTCGAGACGGTTCGTAATGACTCTCGAAAACAGCTTGTATACATGGCTCAGGAGTGAGATGGGTCTATTTTTCTTCAATAAAGTGTTATCACCTTTTTTGAAGAAGAGAACCACCACACTCCTGTGCCAGGCTTCTGGCGTAGTACCCTCGAGTAAGACGTAATTAAATAACTTCTGGAGGACTAAAAGTATCGGTTTTCCACCCGCTCTCAGAAGTTCTGTTGGGATTCCGTCTTCATCCGGCGCCTTGTTATTCTTGAGCTGTTTGAGAGCCATTCTAATCTCGTATAGGCTGATGTCTGGGATGTCCTCAGTGTAGTGTCGGGTTAGTTGGGCTCTGGTGTCCTGAGCTGTTCGGGTAATGGGCTTTCGTGACGAGGTGTACAACTGTCCGTAAAACCTCTCGAGCTCTCTCAATATCTCCGATTTTGATGAGATGACACTGCCGTCGTCGATCTTCAGCTTGGTCACTTGGCTTTGCCCAATAGACGAATTCTTTGCAAACACTTTAGAGCCTTGGTTCCGCTCAATTGCGTCCTTAATACATGCTGTATTATAGGAACGCAAGTCGTATCGCATGGATTTCGAGATTCGTCTATTGAGTTCAGCATATTCCGACATATCAGCTGAAGATTGCAGTCTCATCTCAGTTCGGGCTTCCATTAACTTAATGGTTTGATTGGAGAGCTTCTGAGGCTTATTACGGCGTGGGGTCTTAAAGAACTTGGACCCCACTGCATGGACAGTTTGCACCAATCCATTGTTTAACTCGTCCGCAGTTTCGCATTCGGCTAGGCACTGGAAGCGATTGTGTAGTTCGAGTTGAAAGTCTTCGGGGTTTTGGATTTTGGCTGTTACCGGACGGAGCGTGGACTTCATCAGACGGGACCTCTCAAGCTTGACATTGATATTCAATGTGCCTCAAAAAGCTAAAAATAAAGCTGTAATGATGATTAAATTACCAATTAGGTAGATAGATCTGATAATTGCATGTGCTGAGACACATGCTTAAATAAAAATTGATAATTATTAACCTGAGACAACTGTGATTTTAATGTTTTGTTCCTATTTCAATGAGAAAACAAGTACCTATTGTTAAGATGCTAACCACCGCACTCACAGACAACAATTAACTTTAATCGCAATTAAGACATTTTTGTAATCTATTTATTTCGACTCTCCGAGTCTCTTGTGATTATCTTTTAGTATTAATTACGAGATTATTGATATATCTACTCCATATCCGCGTAAGTATTAAGTATTATTTGGCTTCTAAAGTCGAAATAATCCATTTACAAAATATGACTTAATCACAATTAACTATAATTGACGTTTGTAGGTGCGGCAGTAAGATGACTTACTTAACAATAAATAATTTCAATTATTAACCTTGTTTAATGAATAAAACACAATCCCGATAATTTTATTTAAGGACATGTCTTTATAAAAATATAGTCCTAACCTGAGTGGATGTAACCGCGTATAAAGCGATATGTCTTAATTGTTTTATTTTTTATATCCATGGGTGGCGATATGAGGATGTATAACGTATCCGTTTAAAAACATTAACATAATTCTATGTTTTCATAAAATAATTTATTTTAAATTCTATGTCAGACACTGTTTTCTTCTTTCCTGCGTATAAAAAGGTATCATAGACATGTCTGACATTCTTTTATTTTAATATCAGCGAAGAAACAGTTATCTAGCAGTTTTTCCAAGAAAATATAAAAACAGAAATTGTGTATAAATACCATTAAAAAGGTCCTAAAGCTAATAAAACATTATAGAAAAAAAAAATTGTACATAGAATAATTTCTAGAGCGGTTTGAACATAAATTACGCTCTCCTGTAAACCTCGGTTTTGACATGTCTTTATGCACGTAGGGACCGTCGATATGGTGGTGTACCATGATAGTCTGGAACGATTTGGTGAGAAATATCGTTTATAAAAAACAAAATACATCGTGTAAAATGATCTAATATGTTTTGTTAAGTTTATATTAATACAACATACATACCACGAAGCATAATACTATAGCCGGTTTTTCAAAAGCAGTCAACTAGCTTATCAATAGTATTTGAAAATAAACTATTTTATAAAAAATAAAAACCGACTTCAAAGTAAATTATCTAAAAAGCATAAAATAACGAAAATATATTGAAGTCGGTGTCAGCTGGTGATAGTGTTAGTTAACATGATTAGCTAGCACCGACTTCAATATATTTTCGTTATTTTATGCTTTTTAGATAATTTACTTTGAAGTCGGTTTTTATTTTTTATAAAATAGTTTTTTAAATAGTTTATTTAACACTTTTTAGTGACTTATTTTACCATGATAGGTACCAGCACTATCACGCAACTCGAACGTCTACGTTACAGTAACATACTGAAAACATAAAAAGTTTATATCTCTTAAACTACTGGACCGATTTTGATGAAACTTGTACTCTACCATAAGTTGAAAAATACTCTAACTACTGCAAAAAGAATTTTCGAAATCGGACTTGTAGTTTCTGAGAAATCCGCGGACAAACCTACATACATACATACATACTTACATACATACATACATACATACATACACTCATAAAATTTGGTAAATTTGTTTAGAAGCCCACATAGACTAACATATATTAATATTACGCATTTTTATCAATATTACATACATACGCGTCGAATAGAGAACCTTCTTTTTGAAGCCGGTTAACAAAAAATGTGTAGCACAACGTGAGCAAATAACGTCACCGTTGACGGGCGTCGTGCTCTTGCGATGAGTATCGTTGCCAAAGCTCTGTTACGGCTCGCTGAACTGGCGGCCGATGGACAATTTTCCCTCGCTTCTAGTTATAATATTCTAGCTTCTGACACACTCCTTATCCATGTGTCATTAATAGCGCAAAGAAGCGCACCACATGCGCTATCATCTCGACTTTGACGTCATTGCACCTATGCGCCCGACCCATTATCCCAATAATATAAATCACCGCCCCGATGTCTTAGACATGGCCCTCCTGAAGGGTGTGCCCCTCCGGTTGCGCTCTTTAGAGGTTCTCCATAAGTTAGACTCTGACCACCGACCGGTCCTAATGGAACTAGGTCCCCCCCGCCCACTTCCCAGCCGGTCACTAGGACCGTTCTGGACTGGCATCAACTAAACACCTGTTTAGCCGATGCCGACTCTCCGAATCTTGCCCGCTTCCCGGCGCAAATCGCGTCCCCTCAGGACACCGACCAAGCGATCGGCGCTTTCACCGATCATCTTAAATCGGCCATCAGCCAGTCCTCCCGGCAGGTTGAAGCGGACAACTTTTACGCTGTCCGCTTCAAACTGCCCGATGACATTAAGGAATTAGTCCGCGCTAAAAACGCGGCTATTCGCGCGTACGACTCCTACCCCACCGATGCCAACCGGGCCCGCATGAGTGCTTTGCAGAGGGACGTGAAGCGCAGCATCGCGGAACTCAGGGAGGCTCGATGGGGAGGGTTTCTCGAGGAGATCTCGCCGTCACACCAGGCTTACTGGCGGCTCGCGAGATCCCTCAAAACCGACACGGTAGCTACCATGCCCCCCTTGACCCGCCCTTCAGGCGACCCACCCGCGTTCGAGGACGACGAGAAGGCTGAGGTTCTCGCTGACTCTCTAGAGAGTCAGTGCACACCCAGCTCCGCTCCCGTCGATCCGACGCACCTCGATCTTGTGGATAGGGAAGTAGAGCGCAGGTCCTCACTCCCTCCCACCGAATCCCTCTCCCCGGTCACGCAGACCGAAGTGGAAGACCTAATCAAAGGCCTTAAGCCGAAGAAAGTTCCGGGCTCCGACGGCATCTCCAATCGCGTCCTTAAGGTTCTCCCTGTCCATCTGATATGTCGTTTAGTGACTATCTTCAACGCAGCCATGTCCCACTGCGTCTTTCCTGCCGAGTGGAAAGACGCGGATGTAGTAGGTATCCCTAAGCCGGGTAAGCCTCAAAGCAGCCCTGCGAGCTACCGGCCTATCAGTCTTCTCAAGTCTCTCGGCAAACTCTATGAGCGCTTGCTACTGGCGAGACTCAAAGAGTTTGTCACTTCCAATAATATCCTCATCGACGAGCAGTTTGGCTTTCGTTCGAACCAGACACTCTTGTGTCCACCAGGTGCACCACCTCACGCAGCACATCCTGACCGGGCTCAACCAGCCCAAGCCCGTCTACACAGGCGCCCTATTCTTCGATGTTGCCAAGGCCTTCGACAAGGTCTGGCACAACGGCTTGATATACAAGCTCTTCCAGTTAGGAGTCCTCGATAGGCTCGTACTCATCATACGAGACTTTCTCTTGAATCGTACCTTTCGATACCGGGTCGAAGGTACGTTTTCTTCGCTCCATCCTATACAGGCCGGAGTCCCCCAGGGCTCCGTGCTCTCTCCCCTCTTGTTCAGCCTGTTCACGAACGACATTCCTCGTTCGAACAGAGTCCAACTCGCCCTTTACGCGGATGACACCGCTCTCTATTATTCCCATAGGAACATGTCCTATTTGACGCGTGCTCTTCAAGCCGCAGTCGACGCCCTGGGTCAATGGTTCCGTACGTGGCACATAGAGGTGAACCCGGAGAAGAGTGCCGCGGTGGTCTTCTCCCGGGGACCCGCCAATATGTTCTCCGCGCGGAGCCTTCGGCCCAGCAGACGACTGGCCCCAATATTCCTATTCAATCGCCCTATCCCCTGGACTAGGAAGGTTAAGTACCTCGGAGTCACCTTGGACTCCGCCATGACTTTCGGCCCGCACATTCGGTCCGTCCGCAATCGAGCGGCTTTCGTATTAGGTCGCCTGTATCCCCTTCTCTGCAAGCGGAGTAATATGTCGCTTAGAAATAAGTTGACATTATACAAAGCTTGCATTCGCCCAATTATGACTTACGCGAGTGTAGTTTTCGCGCAGGCCGCCCGCACCCGTATCGCCTTCAGGTTATCCAAAATCGTTTCCTCCGACGTGCCGTCGGTGCCCCGTGGTACATGCAGAACGTAGATCTGCATTCCGATTTCAAGTTAGATCCCCTTCGTAAGTTCCTCAAAGAAGCGTCGAAACGCTACTTTGAATCCGCGTCCCGTCACGCGAACAGTTTAATCCGCGCCGCCGCCGATTACGCCCCTAGTCCTTCTGACTCGCGCTGCAGACCACGGCACGTACTGCTCGACCCTCCTGACCCCATGATGGTCCTATTGGACCGGGATGCGCTGAACCCTCCCCGACAACCGTATGCTACACTAGCTATCAGACACCGGTCTCGCCGGCGAGGCCGAAGGGTCGTACGTATGCGACCTCAACGACGTGCATTACCCCACTGAGTTTCTTGCCGGTTCTTCTCAGTGGGGGCGCGTTGTGAACAGGTGGTAAACTCAGCCCTCTCTTAAGCGACAGCCCAAGCCGAGGCCGTGCCTCCCTGAGGTGCCCTTGAGCTCGTCGCTACTTCTGCCGTTAAGGCTAGAGCGCTCGCCTCCTATTGACCGGTGAAGCTGTAATGGCCATCTGCGGCCAACAGCGTCTATCAATCGCAAAAAAAAAAAAAATGCGTTATTATCACGACTGCATGGCACCATTGAATAAAAATATTATTGCAAGCAAATGGGCAGACTTTTATAAAGTGTCAATTTCACCTAATGATGTCATTAGCTTAAACTAATATACAACACAAGGTCTATGTTTATAATTATGTCAAAGAGACGAAGCAGAGCTACCGGCTCAGCAAATCCATATAGAACACAACGAACCACGAAATTATCGAAATAAGGCTTAGAGTAGATAAAATTATGGATATTGTATCAGAAGAATTGCTGCGTCGAACACCTACTTATATAGCAAACAAACATTGTAGTTATTAAAACTAGTACTTAACAATATTAAGGTTATTTTTCCAAATTATATTTAGTTACCTACTAAGTACCAGTAAGAAAACTGGGAATATATATAAGTTCTAAATTAAGCTTAACGTTGTCTTTTATTTACACGAATACCTACTACGCAATTGTAATAAAACTACTTTTACGAATTAAATCGCGGTTTATATTAGATTTTACTTTCACGACGTTTCGAATGCTTTGAAGCACCCATGGTCACGGGAGGACCGCATTGTCCCAGTAAAATCTAAAACAAACCGCAATATTATCCAGTTTTAATTCAGAATTATGCTTGTTAAACCAGATTTCACTTTCCAGGCTTCTTCGCCTTTAGGTGCCAACGAGAATTACCAAACGGAAGTAATTCGACAAGGTGCGTTCCATCTGATGGGTATTGCAATGAAGGGTTACCTAGCTCACGCCGTAAACCTGGTGTTGCTCGTATTAATGATCGTGTACGCGGTGGAACACCGGAACATGATAAAAAAATACGAGGTACGTAATAAACAAGCTTTTGTTAGTAGATAGGGGAGACTGGGTACGGTTGTGACAATTTTCATTAGATCGCCTATAACTTTGTTATTATTTTAGTTAGCTGGAAGAAAGGTGTTTTTTACAGTTAAATGTACATTTGTCTACGTATAAATACTATAATTTTTCCTTTAAGTGCAATACTTTTATTATCTCAATATAAAAGCCCATTAAACCCGACTGCAATCTAACGAGACTGAAATTTCGTTACATGAACGTGACATAGGTACTTACTAATCTTTAACTTTTATCCACTCAAAAATAAAAAAAGATTTTTAAAATTGGGTAAATGATCATGGCAGCTCTCGTTTGCTTATGTAATTTTTTGAAATCAAACAAACATCTATGTCACTCCAACGAATAGGCCAAGTCTAACGACATATTTTTCAATTAAACAAACAATTTTGGGCCACTTATTAATCTTCTAATTATTTCAGCATTCTATACACAAACTCGGGGCTTTGAACGCGTTTGAGTGAGTATCTGCATTATGTCTAAAATGTATGAGTTCGTTTCAAACATATTTAGTAACATCTATTTACATTTTGCAATGCAGACAACAAAGAAAACAAGAGGATAACTGGTCGCAGCCAGATACGTACCCTCAAGCAGTAAGACGGTACCGTACATTTTGGTTACCTATATGTATTTGATGAAATCTATTTAGCCGTTTGTTACGCACATTAAGTTAGGTACCTATGTCAGGGGCTTTTTAATCTACTATTTAAACTTGTTTCTAAGTTGACATAAATATAGTAAGTATTTATAAGTACTTACTTATTTCATTGTAGCTAAATATCGTTTAAACTTAGAAATAGATAGGAATTTCTATTGTGTGTATTTTTCATACAGGGTAGACAAATACGTACTTACACACCTTTATGTACCTACGAATATGCTAATGCAAGGCTATGAATAGACGTGTCACCTAACTCTTCATAAAATTTAAAGTCTACCACCTTTAGGGATACATAGGTAACTAGACCAATTATCATCCCAAAGAAGCATAGAGCTATAGAAATAATAACTCTAACGTCTGTTACAGGTCAGAGAGAAATGACGGTTTCATCCTAGATGAAGAGCCTCCACGAATGCCAATTCGTGAGCCCACACGCTCTGATTATATGACTAAGTGAGTAGATACTATTTCTCGGCAGCAGCTGCGCTTCAAGATGCGGTCATCTAGATACAAACAAGTCTTTAAAATTAACAGCCATAGTTTGTTATATCTACTCAATAAGCTAATACTAGACTGCTATTGGACCTGATAGGAAGTGATGATACTGTTTATTAACGAGGTACCTATTGCTCTAAGGGCAGCGAAAGGGAAGAACCTTGCATGCGCGGCCTTTCACTGTCAGTAGGTACACAAAGACCTCATAAAACACTGGCAATTTACTCATTTGCGATCTTCTGTAAGGTAATTCTCTAATCGGGCGGCGAGATTTTAATATGAAATCTATATTAACGGATGACAAAATCACTGGAATTTTAGAGTGGTAGTTAAACGTTAAACTTATTAACCGATTTAAAATAAAATATTTTTAGAAAAAAATTGAACCGACTTCAATATCACTGAAAAGTATAAAATAATTTAAATATTATTGAAGTTGGTGTTAGCGTACCTGCTGTGTATATTTGGCACCAACTTCAATAATATTCAAATTATTTTATACTTTTCAGTGATATTGAAGTCGGTTCAATTTTTTTCTAAAAAGATTTTATTTTAAACTTTTTAGTGATATTTTCATATATAAAGATTGAACCATCGAAATCCGTAAAATTATCTAGGTAGGTTATGATCACATTATCGTCTACATAAGTAGTTTTACATAATTCATGTTTCTTCAGAAAAAAATATCCGGTCGTAAATTTGCATGGAAACATCATAGTAGTTTACTCTCTCGAATAAGAAAAGAATCATCGAAATCGGTTCATAATTGTCAGAGCAATGTAATGGAGAACATCAGTTTTATGGTTTTTACCAGATAAATTCCTCCACATGGTTCATGGTCCTCCAGGAAGTTCTTATCTGGTTGTAATAAAATTCATACAGATTCAATACAGTGGTTTCTTCTTTCGAATAAAAAAAGAATCATTGATATTGGTAAATTTTTGCCAGAATTATGACTATTTTTGTCCGACCGAGCGAGTCCGAGCGACTAAAACGTCATCTATATAGGCTTTCTTGCAGCCCTCAGTGCGCAGTCACCATTCTTGTTTTTTCAGGAACTACTTATTACTAAGCAATATTTTTTTTATGGGACCCAATTAACGGATTAAAGAATGGATGGAAGAAAGATTTTTTCAAATCGGTTCATAATTGCCAGAGTTATGCGCGAACATACATAGAAAAAAATATATATATATATATATATATATACAGACGAATTGAGAACCTCCTCCTTTTTTGAAGTCGGTTAAAAAGAACTAAATAACTGTACCTACTACTTAGAAACATCATTTTATTTTTCCTGTAAAATACATAAGGTAAGGTGGGGTAAGACTAACATACTTTACTGTCGGACAGACAAACTGTATTTTTGTGACTTACATTTATGCCCTACCTTTAAGACAGTAATGCCACTGGTACATTAACACTATAAGCTTATATAAAACAATGAATACATATTGAAATTAAACTAATTTTACGGATTATATCGCGGTTTATTTTTGATTTTAATTTCCCGACGTTTCGAATACTTTACGGCATTCATGGTCACGGGCGGACTGAGGTGGTAGCTGTCCATATGTCATAGTTGTCTTAGGGTACCCTCAGGTCTTCTAATTATTATTTATTATTATCAAGGATGATTCGTGAGGCTATTGAAATTAAAAAGCATCCAAATTTCAATAGAGAAGATGGCTGGGTGCTACCACCAGCTTGGGATCCCGTGATAAACATAGTCAAATCCAAAGACAAGCATTCCACTGCAAGACCTCAAGATACTGTAAGCTCTTTCTGCGTAGATCGGACTAACAATAATAATTAGAAGACCTGAGGGTACCCTAAGACAACTATGACATATGGACATCTACCACCTCAGTCCGCCCGTGACCATGAATGCTGTAAAGTATTCGAAACGTCGGGAAATTAAAATCAAAAATAAACCGTGATATAATCCGTAAAATTAGTTTCATTTCAATGTGTAATATTCGCGTAAGTATCAGAAATCATTACAATGAATACATTTCCGTAATTGCATCTGGAACAGAAATTTTGAAGAAATTGTGATATAGGTAAAACGTAGTCTTACCCCACCACACGGGGTAAGACTGTCAGTGACAAATTTTATCAGAAATCGTTCACCAAATAGAACTTTAGAAAATAAATCATGTTTATATCAAGTAAATCAAGTAAAAGATAACTCTATTGCAACGTTACAGCGTTCACTTTTGCGGCAATTCGTGTAAATAGTTATCCGGGGTAAGACTGACATACAATCGAAAACAGGGGTGTAAAACCTTTGACTTGTTTTTTTTTTATGGACATCAAAACCTCATTGTCACTATGAAATAGTTCAGCGATTAAAGTATAAAGAAGGAGCAAACACAAACACTCACAAACTTTCCTTTAAACAATATAGGAAGCTTTCGAAAGAATGCATATGCACATTTATAAATGCGAATGTATCTCTGTCTCTCTGTTGTCATCAATTTTCTTAAGTGTATACGTGAGTAAAAGCGCGGGACGTACCTAGTAGGGTTATTACAATTAGTTTTTCTAGGTAGCAACTAATAATTATTTTTAGCACCTAGTTAAAGCCGATACCCGCTTTGAAAATGTTTACAATATCTGACTTGGGGCAAGACTAACATACGTTTGTCTTGCCCCTGGTAAACTGATAGTCTTTCTCCACTTTGACATTTTTATATTATGGTTTTATTTTGTTAAATATTAAGGAAACTTGTTTGTTTTATGTGATAATAACAAGATAATTTTAAACTCGATGTTGGTATGATGCTACTTACAGCAAAGAAATCTCAATTTAACATTTAATATCACAAATTTTTTAATGTTTTTTTTAGATCCACCAACTAGCCATATTTTTTTTCTTACAGCTGACATTTTAATTGTGTGATATTGACCAAATAGTTCAGCTTATGTGGCAACTGTGTTTTGAGCCGAGAACCATTTCATGATAACTGTTTTATCGACAAGTTAAATTGAAAAAAAACGCAGAACTTTTCGAGTTATTTGAAAGTGACAGTCTTACCCCGGTGACAGTCTTACCCCACCTTACCTTACATGTAATATCCATAATTATTTCAGGTTTTTCCCTAAACAAACTTCGGAGATAAGGGGGGAACGGTATTTTCTTTTGACATTTTTAATTATCAGCCTAAAAAAAACGTGGCATAAACCAAAATAAAAATCTGTTTTGAAATGTGCTAATGAAGCCCTTTCATATGAAAGTATATACGATATAGATACCCCACTCGATATAGTAGTCTCACGTTGAAATTTTGATGACCTATTTCGAACCCAATCATAATTAAAAAATAAAATAAGAGAAAAAAAAACTTTTTATCATTTGCGATGAGGTTGGGTAATTAAGATCTAAAACTATTCCAAGTCGATTGCGTCAGTGGATCCTGAAATATGTAGGTGTGACAGATAGACAGACAGACGAAGAAAAAGAAACCCTTATGGTGACTTACCATAAAGGTACGCGTCCATTGGCCCGCGCCGGACGCACCGCACGCACAGCACGCAACGGATTTTAGTTTGCTTTCTATGATTTTGACGGCCCGCATCGGAAAATGACGGCGCGAATAATGGACGCAGCGCTATGTAAAATCATACAAAGCAAACTAAATTCCGTTGCGTGCCGTGCGTGCGTTGCGTCCGGCGCGTCCCAATGAACGCGTACCTTTAGGGTTTCTTTTTAACCTTTTAGATATGGAACCCTAAAAAGTTACTAACGGAACTTAGGTTGCGACTATCTGATGCTAATACTACGTTGAAGGAACCACTGATACTATCGATTTCAAACTTGATTTAGATCTTACTTACCCAACCACTTAACCGGGTTTTGTTCAATACTAACTATAACTTTGATTGTACACAGTGGGTCATTTGACCGATCGAACTCGTGGCAACAAGCGCAGCCCAGCTTGTCCAACAGTGGGCGGCCGTTCTCGTATTTGGAAGAGGTGAAGCGGCCGGTGGCGACTAGGCCGCCAGGATCGCCAGTCGCGGACGCGTCTTGGCACCGCGACGCGTGGTCGTCTGTCCCCACAGTACCAGCACCCGACTACAGCCCGCAGACGCCGCGACGACTCAAGTCGGCCCTCAAACCCGCGTATATGTAGACCAATGTATTTCTAACTCTAATTAAACTTACTATTTTGACTCACGGGTTTACTGCCAGGACTCGGTAAAGTAAAAGTGATACTGTCAAGTTTTGTCGTGATTTCTAATCGAGTTCGAGTTCCAGTAGTAGCCGTAGCAATTTTTCCTTCACCCACCCGCATCTTACAGTTATCCCGTGATCATGGCGCGTGCAACAGCGTCGTAATACCAGAAAATGATAATAAATCATCTTGGCAATAAACCCGTGAATCAAAAAGTATTGCAAATTGCCATGAAAGTTTAAAACAGTGTCTACCTAAACTGTTCTAAAACAATTTAGCGAGTCGCCGAGGGTCTGATACCGTTGTCTTCACTGGTGACTGTAGATCCTGCCAGGAGTCACAATGGTGGGTGTTGTGTAGAGTCCCATTATTAAGAATCAAAATAAACTATGAAAACGGGTCAATTTAATTTATTTACACAAAACGAATACCTTCTAAACAGGATCAAAATAACTTAACTACATAATATTATATTAATCTAATGTATAACTCAAACTGTAATTATGAATGCAATTATAACTTTACTATAGTATGTACAATGTTTTACTGATGTGGAATAAACAAAAATAAGTAACTGCAACTTTAGCGATGTATGAAGTAAAAAAATCCAGAGGCAAATATAGAAAAGGCACATAAATTCATCATATTATTTGTTGTCTTACGTACAATATGTACAAAATATTATACATTTTAGAACTTTAATATTTATTTACATTGCTTTACACAAGAATGTTGACAACATTTCACAAGATTTCATATTTCACTAATATGTACAATGTTACAGGCACTGTCTGTATGGCAGTGGTAAATTATTATTATCTTAATTACACTCCTCTGGACTCCTCCAATTACATTTTACATTTGACTGTAACATGGTTCGATATAAGTTATCGCAACCATAATTACAATAAGCTACTGGTGTTATTACTTCATCTCATCTAGTTCATATAATTTGTCATCAATAAAAAAATAGTCTTACTTGTGTTATTTTATATTTACAGTCTTCTCTAAACATTATGGTCAGAAATCGTCAGGTTTTTCCATTTTCGCCTTCGTCTCGGTCTCTTCATTTATGATGCTTATCGTCGGTCCTTCCGGTTCGCTCTTCGCCGCGCAAACATTCGTTCGTACTTCGATACTGGGATCGTCGTTCAAGTATTTATTATCTTTCGTGAACACTTCGTCCGTACCACCGCTGCAAGATTTCTGTGGCTTAGTATCCTCGTTGGAGAGCGTCAATTCGAACTGCGCCACCAGTTGGCTGAGAACTTTCTTGAGGTGGTCGAAGGATTCCTTGTCAGCTGGCAAACTCGGTGCCTCCAACACGGTCTCACAGTTGTCACCGTCGCAACCGTTCGCGAACTGCCTCTTCAGCGATTTCAGCTCGCCGACAGTCACCATCAAATCGTGCTTAGTCAGCAGGGATTCGGTCAGGTAGCGGCCCTCTTGCGAGAACAAGAATACGGCTGGAATGTTGATATCCTCTTTACCGTCGCCGGACATCGCGAACAGGGCGGTGTTCTCGTGGGTCGAGTCGGGCACGTTGTCCACTATAATTGCCAATGTGACGCCAACTTCTTGCATGTTGCGAACTTTTTGCGCGAAGGTGCACTGTCCGCGTCTGGCGACACCGAAGCGACCTTTAACGTCATTCTTGTTCTGTATTGGAGTGCAAGCGTCTATCGGCGTGACGTAGGCGACGGAGTTAATGTATCTGTCATTGGGAGTTATCTCTTTGCCGAAGTGGCCGGGCCCGGCTGGGAAGATCTTGTCGTTGATTTTGACGGCGGCGGGCACAACACCGTTCTCCATGTCGCTCAGTGAATTCCATTTGGACATTTCGCGCATGAACGTGAGCCCCTCCGCTGCGTCTTTCGACGACTTCGCCTGAAACGTTTTGTAGGTTACAATAACGCTTAAAGGTCAATCGATTCATTGCCTAAATATAATATCCTTCAAGTCTAATACATATCATTATTAAAGGAAGAAATGAATTTTAAAACGAATTGCGATGTTGATTGCTATTCATTTATTTAATTAAAGATTTCGTGAATTTAATAATACGTACATATTGTAAGGTGACTATGTCGAGTGGTGGTATACAGCTGAACTAATACAACAGTGTTAATATTTTGTTGAATAAAAATTACAATTGCAAATGTTATCGACCATAAATGACAAAGATCGGCACATTAACTAATGGTACAACAATAATAATTCGTTGATTGATGTTTGTAGCAAACTTAGTAAAGAGCTGAACGTTTAAATATTAAAATTCCGACAAGGAGTAATGCGTTGCTTCATCTGAATCCACGAGTAATGATAATAATTTAAGTATAAAGGACACAAGTAAAATAAATAACGTCATTTGTGCATAAAATATAACACATGTATAAATATTTGTCGACACTTAAATAATTTTCAATTGCCACCTTTATCAGTTGATCATAATAAAATAAAAATCAAAAGCTAATTGACAGCTACAAAATAACTAATTAATTTAAAAAAAACATACAACCAACTCCCAGAACTAAGACGAACCATCTCATTTATCAAAATCCATCAAGCCGTTTTACAGTGTCATTATTATATAGTTTTATCGTCAATGTACTATCGTGGACACGAACTGTGTACCAGTTTTCAATCAAAATCGTTTGAACGACATTACGTGCGCTTACCCCGTCCGCGCGTATTTTGAGCCGGCTCGTGCAAGCGATTATTGTCCTAAAGATGATACACCGCTTGTGGCCGCGAGAGTACACATGTCGTTATCAAGTTTATTTGAAATGAAAATACAAAAATAGTATAAAATACACTCGTCAAATCTAACACCGTAAAAATAATAGTAAATAATGAGTAGGTTACCGTGGACGTGGTGTATAGTAGCTGCACTCTGCCGTCGGGCAGCGTGAGTACGGAGATGCCCATGTCTGAGAGCGCATGGATCTGCCTCGGGTCGTTGAGAGGCCGAAGCCTCGCGGGCGGGCGCGCCGCTGTCGTCCCTAGCAACTGCCGCATTGGTTGCCTCACCTTCTCGGCAATCAATGACGCTGTGTTCGGGCACGTCCTACGACGTTTATACAGGTTAAAATGGTCTGCCCAATACACTATGACAGTGTTAGGGGCGCTACACATTGAAACGAGCCGGCACATTCAGTTCGGCAGTATTTCTTGAACGCCAAGCGAGGCGGCGCGGCAGCTGAGCCAGGCGGCATTTTTGTTTTGCCAACCGGCTGTGCCGTGTAATGCCGACCCATAAACATGGTAACTTGGTATATGTCCGATTTTGCTGCCCGCTTAACCTCAGCGGCCGATGATTCCAATCCGTATCATGCTAACACGCGTATCGCGCACGCGATTTCTCGTCCGGCGGGGACATGTTAAATGTGTAGCGCCCTCTATGAACGTATCAGGCAAGAAAAAAGAAATGACGGAGGCTACACTATGCAATAAAAACGTATCATGCCTGGCACCAAAGACTGTCACATCTCTAGTAACAAACTGTTACTCCGCGTATTAATATAACCCTCTAGCGAACGGTTTCCCGGTAAGTACAACATAACACGTATACATACTTTTGCGTCAGATAAGTCTCTTTTCGAAAGTCTGGTTCTAAACCACGAACACAACAAAATCTGTTCTTACACAAAAAGTTATGATAAATATAAAAGGTATGTACTCACTTCCTATATTTATCCTCGTCATCATCAATTTTTAACGTAAAGTAAGTCGTGTTCTTTCCATTGGTGGCCAATGAGAGCGGCAAGAAATGGGCTTCAGTGGTTAACACGTAGTCTTCTAGTTTGACGGGGAGATCCTTGTCTTCACCGAACAACATGTAGAGGTACTTGAACGTCTCAGCGAGAACGAAAGAATCCATTCGGTCCTCGTGAATACGAGTCCTGACGTCGTTGACGGCCGCGTAGCCGCAAGGCACCCTGGTGTACTGTTGTAGGGCCTTAAGTACAGTTTTACCGACTTGCAAGTAATGGTCATCCTCTGTCGCCCGGTGCAAGAAATATGTGGATTCTAAGAATTCGGGTCGTAAAGGATGCTGGCCCCAGTGCACCTAAAAATAATGTTAGCGACATAGGTATTGTCAATATGTCATGGTTTTTCTGAGCTCATGAACGAGGTAACGTAGAAATTATCAAGTTGTTGTCTAAACTAAATTCTTACATCGATATGGGTCGTTACGAGATTCACGTTATATCAATAGCTAACACAAAGTAATTATAGATCATAAAATTCTCACAAACTTTTGACTTATTCTTATCTACCTTATTTTCGAGTATAATTATTTACATACCAATATTGTCTAGGACATTATTATGTACTTTCAAGACTTTTATAAATTATCATTAAAGATATTAGAACTTTTGTAATTTATTTACCCTATATTAATTTTATCCATATCGTATACGATCGCTGAAGGTTAATAATCTCTTACTGCCTCAGTATTGAGTAGACCACCAGTGCTTTTAGACTCGGCATAATAAATACAAATATATAAAGATTAATCTTTACTAAAAAGTAGAATAATCAATTCTGCTCTCAATATTGAACAAACTAATTTTAGATTTTGAGTTAATTCGCTAACACGCTGTATAATGAAAAACTAAATATTAGGTATGTAAAGCTGCGTTGCAACATTTACCTGGAAATCGGGTGTAAAAGCTTCTGGAATGAAGGTGTGCCGTTGCATGACCTGGTAGAGCATCTCGTGGGTCTCAACCGCGGGTCGCACGTCCCCCAGAAGCACCTGCAACCCCGGCCAGAACGCCAGCAGTGCGTCCATGAAGTTACGCGACTGCAGGTGAGGTCTGTGCCAAACAAACAATAATGTCCTATTGACCTATACGGCCAGTCTTTTACAAGATCAGGCAGGAGATATTATAGTGCACAAGTGCTTGGGCAGTTACAAGTGCATTCTGCCATCCTTTACTATCACAATCTAATGAGACGGGAGACCGACACGACCGGGTAGAGGTCAGGCGCAGGACCGAGTTTTTATGCATCCGACGCATGGATTTTCTTACTTTCCAAAAAATTCGGTAGGCCTGTTGTCCTAAACGATGCCTTTTACATACAAAACCCTAACATTAGTCCCATTTAGAAATTCGTCAATCAATACATTAGTAATTTCTGTAAGTATCAGTAAAGTGGATAATTCGTAGCTAGTTTTAGACCGACCGTGAGTCACGACGTTCATAAAACAATTGATATAATACAGTACAGTCATATGCATATAATTAAAAAATTAAGGAGTATGACCGTGCTATGAACGTATCAAGCACGTAAAAGACGTACAAAACGTATCATGCCTGTATCATGTCAGACACAGTGCCATAGTGTAAATAACACACTATAGATCTAATGTCACATGCTTAAAGACGATATAGGCAGTATCATGTATAGTGTGACGACGCAAAGTAGAACGGCAACGTCGTCGGCCATGCAAAATTCATCTTTTATTTTTGACAGGAACGTGCATGGCATGGCCCCGGGGCCGTTGCTTGATACAAATACGGTCCGTTCATGTGGGCAAAGTCCTTTAATTAAAATAAAAAATATTACTAGACGTAGCTGAGTAGTAGACTGATTAACTTTTTTAAATTAACTAATGTAGGTAGCTAGGAACTACCATACAGTCCGCCTGATGGTAGGGAGTTGCCGTTTACGCGTTACCAACCTTTGTAGTTTCAAAGGAATCGCTGCGCTGCCAACAAAAAAATGGAAAAAGTGCAGAATCTTCTAGCCGGAAATGCCAAACCACACGCGATTGGTAGCAATTTAAAGCTGTAGTCTATTGGTCAACTCTTGTCTGCAGTATTGAAGTGAAACTTCTTATGCGACTTCCAACAAGGTTGCGTTAAACGTTTAACGCTGCCATGAAAATTCAAATTTCACAATTCATAATTTTTATTTCTAATAGGCTAGCACGCTAGCACTTTTGAACGGTAATTTTTTTTAAAGCTACCACCGTATCACAACGCGGCCTCAACTGAGAAGATCCGGCAATAAACTCAGCGGGCTTGTCATTTGAGGGGGTATGAAAGCGCTCACTTGACGCAGTCATTCAGTTTTCAGTCATTCCATCATTCCGTCATTCAGTGTCGGTCAGTGGCGATCAGTGTCGTTCAGTGTCGTTCAGTGCCGTTCAGCGTCGTTCAGAGTCGTTCAGTGTCATTCAGTGTCGATCAGTGTCGGTCAGTGTCGTTCAGTGTCGTTCAGCGTCATTCAGTGTCATTCAGTGTCGATCAGTGTCATTCAGTCTCGTTCAGTGTCGTTCAGTATCGATCAGTGTCGTTCAGTGTCGTTCAGTATCGTTCAGTGTCGTTCAGTGTCGGTCAGTGTCGGTCAGTGTCGGTCAGTGTCGTTCAGTGTCGTTCAGTGTTGTTCAGTCGCGGGGAGGGGGAATAGAAAGAGACAGAGCGAGGGTGAAGTTTCACTTCTTCCGCGAGGAGGGACTCCACGCACGCACATTTTTACAGTGTTGTTCAGTCGCGGGGAGGGGGAATAGAAAGAGACAGAGCGAGGGTGAAGTTTCACTTCTTCCGCGCGGAGGGACTCCACGCACGCACATTTTTTTTATTTCACGGTAAGGTGACCTACAATACTTCCGAATTCTACCGGTCAGCTATCTATAGCTAACATTAGTACTACATAGCACCGAAATATAACATATTTATAAATTTATTTATAATAATAATTAACCCGTTATATCCCACACTGCTAGGCAAGATGCTTTCCTCCTTGACATGAGAGGCAACAGGGCTAAGACCATAATCCACCACGCGGGCCTAGTGTGGATTAATGAATCAGTGATATTTTCCTTCGCCGTCATTATACATTCTAAACGTAAAATATTAGCAATTTTACCTTTTTTTAAATCATTATTTCTAATTTTATTTCGCATATTACTATGACTATAGAAGTTCTGTTCTATGGTCTTACCTGTGCATATGAACGGCCAACATAACGGGGCCCCTGCTTATATACTTCATGACGGCGTTGTAGTGTCTGTTGAATCTGGCCAAGTACTTTTCATCTCCAAGTAAAATGTACGCTTTGAGGCAGTACTCGTAATAAGAGTCAATGCCTGCGCCCACTCCCGAGTCTTTGCGCACCCAATCTCCCGAGTGTATGTTGATAACAGTGCCCATCAAGTCCGATGTTCTACAATACAACAAACTACTCAAACAAATAATCTCACATCTTACAATTACATTTCCTAGCACTAAATAGAATGCATTGTGTACTGTGCTGGCCTTTCAGAGCTCAGTTGTACAAAGAGCTATAAAGAGAGCTATGCTCGCAGTTTCCTTGCGCTTCGAATTGCAGGGGTGTCGCTTAGTGTCAAGTGAACGTTTTGCTTTTTTTGGCACTAACTCAAATGTAAACAAAATAGAAATAAGTGACGTGTTTGAATTCGATAGTCTCAAATTACACAGGTCCAATGCTGAACATAGGCGTGGGGATCGCAGTTAAGCAGGAGCTGCTGCCCGTCCTCTAGTTTTCCCTTAGTCGCCTCCTACGACACCCAACGGGTTGAGATGGGAAAGTGCTATTCTTGCCCGGACATACCCCACGACGGGTCAAATTGCTCAAAATATATTGGACATCGTACCTGTGCCTTATCTTCCATAGTCTGTCCATGGCTTTGTGCGCCTTCTGTTCGTAGATGGGCTTACCAGTGAGACGTGAGAGGGCCGCCATCTCCAGTATCATTGTGCCTGCGCACGCGGTACAAGTCTCTCGTGATTCCGACAGCCCACGGATGCCGTGCCTAAGGTTTACCTGTATACGTAGTACATCATTTATATAACAAAGTGATTTGATTAACATGAGAGGCATTGAAGAAGGGTATTCAATTGTAACACTAAATATTACATTCTCTCTAATATTATTAATCTAACCTAAATAGTACAAGGAAGTCGACTGTCTGTTCTTTTTCTAAGCTTTACGTTTACAGTTAAGGTTGCCTATCTATCCTAGGGAAGTAACGAGACGATACACCGTACCTGCACGAAATGGTAGAAGCAGTTTTTAAACTACAGCTCTTTTCGAGAAGTTATACCTACTCAGAAAGCTTTATCGAGTATCTTGTTGTTTGTAGTATTTTTTATCCTTTTCTGACGAAAATATGCATACTATGTAAAAATATTTGTAATATGTTTTCTGGTCTCCTTGTCTATATAAACTGTGCCAAATTTCATACTCCTTAATCCACGTAATTTTCGTAAAAGGGGTAGAAAGTTTTTGTTTTTTATTAATTAATAATTCTGAATTAGGTGGACTACTTGAAGTTTTCTTTGAATAATAAAGCTTTTTTATTGTTTGCTAAAATTATACGCACAGCTATACCGACAAGAAAAAAAGTTGGACAAAATATAGGCCGACAATAAAAAATGGATATCTCTAGTTCAGAAAAATTCTTTTAGAATATTCACTTTGTATGATACATACGATTTAGAACCACAATAATGTAATATGTAGTCTATAAGTTTCAAACCGATAACATCAGTGGTTTCTGAACTATATATGTGTGACAGACAGAGTCGCACCATAAGGCTTCCTTTTTTACCTTTTAGGTATGGACCCCTAAAAACTATATATACTTACACCCGTGCGAAGCCGGAGCGGGTAGCTAGTAAAAAATAGTTAAAAGTGAAAAAAATCAAACCTTTCCGTGAGGTATTCCAGTAGAGGTATTAAAGGCAGGCAGTAACCTCCTCCCCAGGTCTTCCGCCATTTCAAGCAGTTCTCCGTTATACCACTGCAATGCCGGCACTTCATATTTCAATGTATTCGCAAGAACATGAGCCGACAGAAGACCACTAAAATTTAATCCGAATAATTAAAACTTAATTTATTATATATATCTTACTAAACAACAATACATACATGTTTAGCATCTATTTAATATTACATGGTGCGAACTATCGGTTTTCGTATGAGCAATCAACCGAACAGAATTATGTGACAACCTTTTTATCTTAATTCAAATTGTTTCAGAGTAATATAATCAAGAGTTATTTTGTATTTCTATTGTTATAGCTCAAGATTTGAGAGAACAGACAAAATAGTTTGATATTCATGCTCTATATAGTTTTGTGTTTTTGTAGGTAGGTTACGATATAATATAAATTTTTATTCACCGTGTGGAAAAATTCTTTCCTAAACCAAATGACTCATATTTCAAAACACTGTATGGTTTTATATGTGAATGCCTTGTATAATCAGTTAAAACCATAATATAATTCACGTTATGATGTCATACTGCTTCTTACCTCCATGCCAGTGGCAATAGATCTCATTTCTACATAATAATACATATATGTATTTAAGCATTTCTCCTGTATTGCATGCAACATAAATAATTTCTTGGTGAGGTCATATCGTCGTCTAATATTTGTATGTTCTTTTTTATTTCAAGTTTTGGTGTTATTAAAATTATCTAGTATTCTTACTGCTAGGGTGATATCACACTGGTTATCGATGGTATACGAATACGCAACGAGACGGGCGCGCGACAGTTATGTTGACCGTGTAACCACAACCCTAGTACGTCGCATAAATTTTCTTGATAAACTTAGCACCGTGACCGTGAGTGTTCTTTTCTATACCAGCAACCCTAACAGAACATAATTGGAAATGTATAAAGAAATTTCTCTCACTGCTGGATTCCGCAACTCCACGCCAAAGCGCGTATTTTGCGTGCGGATAATACACCGTTATTGTTACTATAAAACACACAACCACAAATCGCTGGGTGTGATATCGCCCATAAACTACATATGTATGTCGCAAAAGTTCTTACCCTAGCATTCTTATATTTGTCTCGAAGACGGACACTATGATGTCATGGTCAAATGTGACATCTTTTATGATAAGTTTGATGGCGCTGCTGAATTCCGAAAAATCGCCCATAATAGCTAACGTATCCAAGCTATCCACTAAAGTAAGAGAAAAGCTGTAAACAAGACATATTTATAAAATATTTGTGTTTAACCTTTTAGCAATTATCAGTATGAAACTTTCTGTGGGCGGATATATTAAAAGGTTTAAAAAAAGCAGTGAATTTCAAGATTTTAGGTATTCAACTACTTCATGTAGAAGTGTATTCCATTCTTGTATTAGAAAATGTTATAAATCTATTTATTCAGGAATAGGTTCCAAGTTAAACAATAATGAATGTTATGATTTAAGGAATTGAAAATTAATATTTTCATTTCTAGTATCTACATATTGTAATACTTACTTCCCTAGCGCGTCGTCCATATCCCCCCGACTCGGCGTGACACCTTTCCACCTGCCTTTACAACTGAGTGGCATCAGTTCATCAGCAGGATATGCATTGTCCATATATGCGTTATAAGCATGATAGAACATTTGCCGAGCTTCCTCCCTATGTACATTGATATTGTTAGACGGGTGAAAGGAAGTAAGAAAAAACAACCAAAGACTATAAGTTTAGATCATCGCTCATCGACAGTGTGGAATTTTATTTATTTATTTATTTTATATTTGTGAAATAAATTCTGTCAAGCTATAGTTCTCCAGTCACAGTGATTCAGTGCTAAGCTTTAGTTACCACTACTTGTAGCATGCTAGCAATGTAAGGAACATGACTTTCACCAGTATTTGACTGTATGACTATTAGTCAAAGAGTCAGAGGTGGTGATGTAACACCATAAGTTCTTCAGCCACATGCGCAGAACAGTAATTTCTCATACACACTAAATATGAATGAAAGGGTGAGGGCCAACTTAAATAAATATTGTATTATATAATTATAGAGGCAAGCAACTACAGCTATAACCAGCACACTACTGTACCTGAATATGTGTGGATTACAATTAAATTAAATAAGAATATTTTAAATTTATTTTAGCCATTTCTTTCTGTAGCTGAGTTTTAGATTTTTTAATTTGTTTGTATTTCTAGTTTGGTGGCTAAGGTCAATGATATAATGATACAGAGTGTAAAAAAACTCTATCCAGTCACTAAGGGGATTGATTATTCAGTGTATCAATACAAATATTTGTATGTAACTCCTTTATTGAATATCTCATTTTTTTTCAGATTAGAAATCTGACTGATTTTGCTGGTACAAATTAGGATAAAAATAAGATTTTCAACAAATGAGTTACATAAAATAATTGTGTTGATACACTGAATAATACCATCAGTTCAGGTGTTTTTTAACACTGTGTATAATGTAATACATATAATATTTACCTCCTCTATTATAATTGGTCTTAATTAAATGTAAGCAGCTATAAATTCATTGTTTACATGTAATATTAATTTTAACATCCTTATTGAAGTATATCTATGAAACTCAGACATTATTTTTATTTATTTCCAATGTTGTATGTCTACAATGAATTTTCTGTAACACCCTACGCCTCGCTGGAATGCGACGTCACAGCACCAAATGCACAGTTAAGTTGCATGAGTTGTAGAATATTGACAATATTATTGACCGTGTGCGGCTAGCCTTAGGCATTTTTGTAATTTTGCAATAAGAAAAATGTGAAACAATCACATTGTGAATACAATATAGATATAGGTAGATCGGTATTGGTCAGTTTGCAAAAGCGGGACATTTTTGCTCCCGTTGGGGACAGCGGGACAGACAGTGTGAAAGTGGGACATATGGTCACGTTACCCATACTAAGATTTTTGATGACCTCATATGTCCAAAGCAGTATGTGTAACATTTTGTCCAGAATCAATACAAAATAACTAATTTTGGAAAGATATGCCTCAGACATATATCAAATTACCCAATTTTACTTGCCTTTTAAACATGTACCATGTTTACTTCGGAAACCCAAGTACTCTCCAAGAGATGGTCAGCGGCATCATGCACTTGCTGGCCTTTCTCAGTTAGGGTGGATCGAATAATCCCCTTCCCACCCGCACGCAAAATACGCGCTTTGTCATGGAGTTGCAGAAACTAGCCCGCTATACCAATACTAATGTACTATGGTTGGTACACAGACTTGTGGACTTTATGCAATGTGTATACTCAGTGTGTACCCATTTACAAGTCCATGGTACTTGTAATGGGTGGGTAATTAAGACCATTTTTACTATGAAAACATTGTAAAAACACCACCTTGACAAACCAAAAGGGTTTCAAGATATCAACAATGCAATGTACTTTTTAAAGGCAATTTCCACTGATCATAATTATTATGGAAGATCTCCAATTTATTGTAAGTAACACCTACTTATTATTTATGAACTTTGAATAGTGAAATTTTAAGTCATGAACATAAAAGCAAAGTTATTATGAAATAGTTGTTTGTGCTAACTGGAATCAACTTGGTCCTCCAAATCAGCTAGAATGAAAATAATATCTATTTTCTCTTATCGCATTGTTTTTTTTTATAAATCCTACCACTGTAGTACTATCCACTTTAAATTGTAATTATACATTTAAAGGTAACAGAACAGGAAAAAGAACTAAGTGGCACTAATAAAACCAGAGTTAAAACATTCCTATTGCACCTACCTTAAGCTTAATCTCTCCGATCTGGACATATGCAACGCACTATTTTCTTCTTCTGTTCTCACTGATATTATTGCTAAAATAAAAACTAATAAAACTCGATATGCCATTATTATCACCGTAATCTCAATATTTTTATATGACTAGTACTCTTAATTAAAGTAAAAATATAAAAACACGGGGACAGCATAAATAAAATTAAAGTTTGGAAATTGCTGTAAAAATTGCGACTAAGATAAAATGTAAAAAAACAATAGGAAAAACTTAAATCTTCCTGACGAGAAATTACTATAAAAACTTAGCCAATGGTCAATGCCACCATGACAGTTGTCAAGTTGGCGTGTTCCAGCTTTCAAATTTGTACATTCGTTGGATATTGAACATGGTTATTTTTATACACACATCAAAAGTGTCTAGGGATCAAGCATTTTTAAGCGGATTTCTTGAGATTGAGATGTGGCTTTGTAATAAATTTATGATTTTATAAATTTATATGGATCCTTTTTGGTGCATTTCATAATTTGAATCAGGAACTGTGAATCAAATTCGAGTAAAAGATGAAAATCAGCTGTCAATATTTTCCCTATAAAAACATACAACGCATTGAAGACATTATTAGTGCTACTGTTTCCCTACTACTGATTAAAACCAACGTTATTATGGAGCGGCGACGTCATTTAAGCAGGGAAGAAATGCTCAGAGCCGTGGGAATGATAGAAGCTGGTTCCCGGCAACGTACTGTGGCTTTAGCTCTGAATACAAGTCAGAGTGTTATCAGTCGACTTTGGACACGTTACCGAAGCACTGGTACCGTGGCTGAGCGCCATGGAGGACGGTATCGCTGCACCACACGGAGACAAGACCGATATATTCAAATCTTAACTCGAAGAGCTCCAACAATAACTGCCATGATGTTAGCCGTGAGGCTTCATCACTCTTCAGGGAACTTAATTAGCGACCAAACAGTCAGAAACCGCTTGCATGAAGTGAACCTTCATTCCCGAAGACCGCTACGGGTACCACCTATAGCAATGCACAATCGTAGGATTCGATATCAATGGGCTCTTGAACACAGAAATTGGGCAGAAGAACAATGGCGTTTCGTGTGCTTTTCTGATGAGTCTCGTTTTGGTATGAGACCGGATACAAGACGTATACGACACTGGAGAACCCCTGGACGCCAACAGCGATTAAAATCCTGCCAGGAAGTCCATCCTTATAGTGGTGGAACCATCATGGTATGGGCGGGTATTTGGATCGGCGGAAGAACTGAGTTGATTTGGATCAGAGGCAACCTCAACGCTCAAATTTATGCTGAGACGATTGTATCAGACGTCATCGTTCCTCTACAAGTGCAAATCGGTCCCTTATTTCAGTTAATGCATGATAATGCACGACCGCACACCGCAAGAGTTGTAAGACAGACTCTCGCCGCAGCTAACATCAATGTCCTGCCCTGGCCTGCTCAGTCGCCAGACTTGAACCCGATTGAGCATGCATGGGATATGCTACAGAGAAGAGCTCTGCCGAATATGGAGGGTATCCAGTCGCAAGAAGACCTTTTTTTGTTGTTGCAACGAACATGGGCGGCCATTCCACAGCGTGATTTGGATGAACTCATTTTGAGTATGCCAAACCGATGTTCTTGTGTTGTTAGTGTTCGCGGTAGAAACACGGATTATTAATTGTTTAAGTTACCCAATAAAATTTTAAAGAAAACTGTTATTTCAGTCTTTTTTTCGAACTTTTGTGTTAGTGGTTCAAATGTCAAAAATCCCTTTATTAGGAAAATGGCAAATTTCTTTATTAATGCAAAGGTGACTTGGTTTATCGTTACTGTGACAAACGAAAACACTTTATTTGATGAATCCTTAAAGAAAATTTTAATTAATATCAATCAGGAGAAAAGTTATTGCAAAAATATATGTTGATCCCTAGACACTTTTGATGTGTGTATTTATATCCGTCGACGCAAAACGGAGCAGTGATATAAATTTTTTATTTTGGAAATTCTTCATACAATACATGTTTAATAAGCCTTCCATAATGCAGGTGGTCTTTTCTAAGAACGTAATTTTAATCAAAGAGGATATAACAGTTATCAATTTTCTTAATTCTATTTGACGATTGACGATTACTCTAACATTATTTTTTAGAATCTACTAAAATTTTGTATGTATCTATAGTCTGAAATAAAGTGGTATTACAATATTTCATATAAACTATTTCTATAAAAAATAATAACAGACTTCAAAGAAAGTTATCTAGAAAGCTTAAAATAGCGAAAATATATTGAAGTCAATGCAAATAGCAGCACCAGCAGGCACCAACTTAAATACACTAACGGACACATAAACTGCATCAAACTACGAGATGACTTTGAAATATTCAACCAAGTATGCAAACTTTTCATACTAATTTAAATTGAAAACTAGATTGATTCGTAATCATTCCTTAAACCTGAGTCTAAACCTAGGTTCATCGCTAGACTGCTCTTCGTAATAAGATGGCTTATGTTTAAAGTTATTTACTGCTAACCACCATTCAACTTTAGCAAACCGTTTCCGTTCAAATGTAACAAAAATTGGTTCCATTAGAATGTTGGTTGGTTGGTTAAGAATTGCAAAAAGGTTTAAAGCTCAGTTATTATTTATCTTTTTTAATATGGTGTGTTACCTCCACGTGCTCTTATTGCTGATTCTAATCGGTTCCGCGTGGACCTGATTACATTAGGGATATTATACGGTCTAGCTGAATATTGTCCCATTCTTAAATTGATATTCTTAGTGCTGCCACTGTTGTGGGCACATGATTTCTCGCATATATATGGAAATTGTCCCAAACGTGCATAATGGGATAAAGGTCTAAACTGCGTGCTGGCCAATTCATGGTGCATATCTTAACCTCTTCTCAATATTGTCGAACTAGTGCAGCGGGGTGCGGTGGGGCATTATTAAAGTCAATGTCAAAATAAATTTATTATATTTTATAGGCCCCACGGGGCACAAAAATCATTTTTACAAATTCTGTAAACAGTTTTACAAATTATATATAAGTAGCCATAAAATTCTAAGCTTTCATGAGTTGAACAGCATAAGCCGGCGTAGCTTTATCCTCCAGGTAATCCGAGATTTTATAATAAGCCTTTTTCACAATCGGCTTTTTATCAAAGGTTCATTGGACGATCTTAGATATCCTGTGGCAGGTTGTTTTAAAAGCATATAATTTAGCTTAACAATTTGACTGTTCTGTGGAGACGCGAGGCATGTACAACAAGATCGTATTGGTTCCGGGTAAACACTATACTTTTTAAAAGAACTGATATATTTTTTAATATAAACTACAGTTTCAAATATGTATTGTGAGACAACCGTTAGAATATGTATCTTGCATTAGAGTAAAATTTTCGCCTATGAATTCCATATAAGTGAGCTTCTAAAATCTCTATTATATAGCTACTAGCTGAACCGCGCAGCTCCGCCCACGCTTTTATTTTATTTACCTCCCCTTTTCTCCCTCCACCCTTGATTTATTTCTCTCCCCATCTCTCCCTTATAAGAAAAATCGAATTCTATACCCTCTCTCTTTCCCCCTCCCGCTTCGGTCCCCGTCACACCCCCCTCTTCCACTCCTTTTACTTTTTTGTACCTACGGTAAATATATAAATACTTAATGTATTCCATTTAAAAATTACTTTTATAACATTATAAACAATTATATATGGAGCATCATTCATCTGACATATTATATTTCACAAACCATGTAGTCCCCTTTCCTGCATCCAGGCAGAGGAGTAAAACCCATACATTTGTTAGTTCTAACATTGACGATAACAACTTCTGCCACCTGTTTCTCTGGGAACTTAAACTTTGGCTACAGTTTGGGACGGATGCGTGAACGGCCGCGGGGCGCGTGAGCGACCGGTTGTGTATGTGTCGCGGGCACTTACCGCAGCTGAAAAACGCTATTCTCAGATTGAACGCGAGGCGCTGGCTATAGTGTTTTGTTTAGAAAAGTTGCACCAGTATTTATATGGGAGATGTTTTAAATTGCGTACCGACCACAAACCGTTGGTGACAATTTTTGAGCCTAAGCAGGGGGTTCCCTCGATGGCTGCGAGTCGGTTACAGCGGTGGGCTATTAAATTATCAGCACATACATACGACATAGAATATGTAAAGTCAAAAGAAAATAGAGCAGATGGGTTATCACGATTACCAGCTTTGACTAAAACTACACAAAGCGTTTGCGTTCAGGAACAATCTTATTTACATTTTGCGCAAATTGCCATGTTACTAGATTATAAGGATATAAAACAGCAAACAAGCCGTGATCAGTTAATAAGCAGAGTATTAAGATACATACGGGACGAAGGGCCCACTGAGAATGAAATAATGTCTCTTCGGCCTTACTTCAATCGCTGGAAAAAAACTGTATGAAGAATTAGGTTGTGTGATGTGGAGCTATAGGGTTGTTGTTCCAGAAACTTGTAGATATAAACAAATCTTTCTCTAGGAGCTACATGTGGTGGCAAAGTATTGACGAAGCTATCGAAAGAATCTGTTGCGATAGTTGGATCTGCATTGCAGAGTGAAGCGCCGCCCATGCCCTGTCGCTGGCCATGGCCAGAGAAACCCTGGGCTCGCATACACATGGATTTTTTGGGCCCTATCGATGGACGAACATTTTTGGTCATTATCGATGCATATCGATGAACTCGATATAATATGCACACTTTGAAATTTTGACTACCCATTTTGACCTCCATTGAAAATAATTTTATGTTTTTTATTAGCTTTGAGGTTGGGTAAGTACGATCGAAATTACAAATCGATAGCACCAGTAGTTCCTCAAATATATAGGTGTGGCAGACAGATAGACGAAGTCATACCATGCTCAACCATAAGGATTCCCTTTTAAACGACTTCAAAATGAGTAGTTCTGTATTCGACGCGTATGTATGTAATATTAATAAAAATAAGTAATATTTACTTAATATGTTAGTCTATGTGGGCATAAACCAAAATTTACCCAATATCATGAGTGTGCGTATGTATGTAGGTTTATCCCCGTATTTCTCAGAAGCTACAAATCTTATTGCGATCGAGTGATATCAAAATCGGTTCAGTAGTTTAAGAGATATAGACTGTTTAAGTTTCCAGTAAATTACTCTGTCATAGCCAGCCATAGTTATTGTAAGTCAATATAAGTGTACTAGTTTGTTGTTATTAAATAAATGTCTTGTTGATTTGACAAAACATTTATTTAATAACATTTATTTATTTTTTACGGGCCCGTTGGTCTAGTGGTTAGTGACCCTGTCTGCTACCCAACAGGTCGTGGGTTCGATTCCCACCAAGTGTCTGGGTGTTTTATCTATATTAGTATGTATTTACAAAAAAAAAAGTATATATGTATTAGTATCAGTTGTCTAGTTTCCATAATACAGGCTCTATTATTATAAGTAATCGTAATTGAAAAAAGTTAAGAAATTGTGCAGTTCTAACTTCAAAAACAATTAATAATATTATTTGCCCGCCGTTACCAGGTTACGTTGTTAAATTTTGATGAAGTTTCAAATGTGATCTATTAAATTTCATCAGAGAGGGTCGAATGTAGCACATGATTGTTACTGCATGAATGTTTGCCGTGATGGAGAATTATGAAACGCTAAGCGGGGTCGGAATATCCTAAAGAAAATATGCACTGAATACTTGGCTCTGTTTCGCAGGATAGGGGACTACATGTTACATTATAATATGTCAGACAAATGTCAGATGAATGATGCTCCATATATAATTGTTTATAATGAAATAAAAGTAATTTGTAAATGAAATACATTAAGTATTCATATATTTATCGTAGGTACAAAAAAGGTACTAAATTATTATGCAAAGATTTCAGCAATATATGGACCGTAAGTACCCAAAGTAAAAAGTGGGAAGCCATCCTGACGTCAGAATGGCTTCCCACTTTATTTATTAAATAACTTTGTTATTACTGAGGTACAAAATATTTAAACATAGGTACAAAATAGTACAAAATAGGTACTAAATCTTGGCAAAGTTTCACGTGAATCCGTGCTGTGGTCCGGTCATCCTGACGGACACGAATTATTTTATAACTGAAGTTAACAATGTAATGCAGCGCGGCGCGCGCGTGTGCGTATTGCTGGGGAAGGACACGGAACGCAATTTACCATATATTACACCACGTAATCGTATTCTTATCGTAAAACTTACAGTCCTAAAATCGTTGCCAGTAGTCAAAATACTAAGGGGAAATTATGACACAGATTTAGTATTTAGTATGAATTTAGCATCATCACTCTAAAACAAATGTGCACATTTCACTATTGTACAGGAAATGTTATAGGAAGTTGATTAACTTTGCTGGAACTTACAGAGTTTGCTAATTTATTTTGCCTCAATTTACTCTTGCCAATGCCGTTACATACCATAGATTTAGGATTTTTCACTACGTTTAGGATCTTTGATACCATATAATACCTCAGGGAAGTATAATAGTCTTGTGCCTAACCGGACATCTGCAAGTTCGCACCGTACTAGTACAATTCGTGCGAAGTACTAGTACAGTGCTATTAGTACCTATTAGTACAGTTTTAATAGAACTTGTTAGCATGAACAGTACTGTACTGTACAAGTTAATAATTTCTTTAATGAACAGTACTGAAATGAGAAGTAATCTAAAAATTTACATTTAACGTCATGTTCTAATGTAATTAAAAAATATTAACATGATCAGTAAACTTTTACCAGGATTTGGTTCCACACAATTTTCCAATTTTCGATTTCCCGTTAAACATGATATTATGATTTATTTTTCAATTGCTATTTAATTACTTACTTGACATTGGCGAAAACGTCAATTATTTGGTAATCTTTGACTTGCCCCGTGGGGTGTCCTGGTAAGAATAGCACCCTCCCATCTCTTCCCGTTGGGTGTCCGTAAGAGGCGACTAAGAGTAAACAAGAAGGCGGGCAGCAGCGTCTTTCTATTAGATTACCACCTATACTGCGATCCCCAAGACACCTGCCAAGCTTGGGGTTTATGTGGAGTAACCCCTCCCTTCTAATGGGGAGGCCTTTGTTCAGCAGTGGACGTCTTTTGGCTGCTGCTGATGAAGATCGAAGCAATATTTTGTAAAAGAAGAAGAACTTTTAACCATAATATTTTATTTTCCTGCATACTTAACAGGCTTAGGACTGGAATTCTAGATTTAAAAATACGTACGTGATATTAAAAATATGTAAATACAAAAACAAAACAAAACTCAATGACAAAACGCATGGGCGAAATGTTTACAGTGCAACGCCACTTATTATTCGAATTTGAGTCACGCTAAAATAATCATTATTGCAAATGCAAAGAACTTAAACCTAAACCGAACATAATGTAGTACAACCAGCTTGTATCACTGTCCGTCCCTTTTACTCTCACACTATACCATACCAACGCACAGTGTGGAATTTGGCCTTAGTTGCGGCCATCTCTTTTTATGTATTCTTTGAAAAGATAACCATCAAACGAAACTACTAATAAGACTCCGCCGGCTCTATGTGTCATAGTTTTAGAGATATTGAGATAATCGAGAAGAGTCCATAGAAACCATAGAAACCAATTATCTCTTTTTCTGATATTGATTTTTCATTAAATGATTGACTGTATGATCGATATCGTCTAAAAGTTCCAATATGTTGAAAAACAGGTAATAAATTATGCTCTTTCAGGCAATAAAGTCGATTTTTCTAAGATTTTCTAATTTTTTTTTCTACTTTATCTCTACAAAGTCGCATTTTTTTTCCAAACGCATGTGTTAAGGATACTAATAGGTATTACCACAAAAAAATCAGATGCTTTAAGCCCAGGACTTCGGAGATATTTCGTTTTAAAATTTAAAGTTAGGGTTGTCAAACAATGTACCTAGTCAGTGGTGGTGGTGGTAGTCAGTGGTGTGTAAGTTATATTTGCAACATGCAATATTTCAGATGTTTGATCGTGACTATAGGCGTCCCTTAGGTAATAATATAACTAGGTCGCGAAAATCATCAATTATTAACCGACTTTAAAAAAGAAGGTAGTTATCAATTCATCGCGTAATCTATTTTGTATAATGTATGCTCTCTCATCATTCCGCCAAATATGTACCGAATTTGGATTGATTCTTTTTGGTATCTAAAGTACCTACACTGCATTAAAATAGTCCCATAGAAATTTCACTACCAACGAAGCAGTATTTCCTGAAAGCACATGAATGACACGTTGAAATTACCTACTTAATGGGTAAAGATGATATTCTCAGCAACAAAAAACGAATAAACTCTTCAATTTATTTATAAGATTATTTTTTATTAGAGAGCATTACAATGATTCGGTATGCATTTTATCAAGACCGAATAAGAACTTCTTCGAGGAACATGAGTGATGAGGACGAATTTATCTGGTAAAACCATAAAATCGGTGTTACTACATTACTCTGACAAATATATTATGACCCATCTTAGATATTTATATGATCAAAAATTTCAATATCTATCTAATCCATATAGGTAGCCAATCTTTTCTATACAGCGTATAGCGTATTATACTCTTGTATAAGACTTTATTTACAACGAAGATCGGGCTCAGTGGCGTGCCTTGGGGTCCAGCAGTGGACTGATGTGGGCTGATGATAATGAATATACATTACACTAAAAAGTAACTAAAAAACCGAAATATTATTGAAGTTGGAGCTAACTAAACACAGTACTTACGTTTATATCAAAATCAACTGTCTATCACTAACCTCAATAACATTTATTTTTCACTTTTTAGTGTGGTGTCTAATGAACAGAAACCGTATAATTTAAGAAAATGATAATTGTCAAATAAACTGATTCTTCATTGTACTTACATAAAAGGATGCTAAATGTAATTTACCACCATTTTAATCAAGTGTTATTATTTATATATCTATGTACATACTTTTATTCAAGTTGTAATATTAATCTGCATAGAGCGCTTCTAACATAAAGGCCTTTGTTTTCTATTGGTATTCATATAAATATTTAAATAGCACTACTTTTTGTGACAACCCTATTTCCATAGAAACCTGAAAAAAACTTAGAAACACATTATCTCAGAGATCTCGCTGGATAGATGTTCGGTATTTTGTCAATTCGAAGATAAATTACGTTAGTGTATTTCAGTGGTAGAAAAAAATGCTACTGTTATAAGGATAATTTTATATTAATTAATTATTGAAATTTACAAAATATTTTTTTTCTCCATTCTTAGTGCGGTTAGGGGCTTGAAATTTTTCTATCTGAAATATTACATATCAACAATCAATGTGTATTTTTTATAAGAGTGGGCTTCCTTTATTACGAGAAATACAGCCGAAAACAGATTACATGGAGGTCAATGACCTTTTTAAAAATGCTCTGTATCTTCAAAATTAAGTGAAATATCTAATCCGGTATTTTTAGTATGCTTTATAATAACTAAATCTATTGAATTCTAAAATAAAATGAGGATGGCCGCTACTAAGGTCAAATTCTACACTGTGCAACGCCTCACGCAATTCTTGTTCCGTGGCGTAGTAAGTTGATAAAGTGTACTACTGTGCGAAATGTCCGATGCCTTTCGGAAACATTACTTTTAGTACAGTGCGCCGTACTAGTACCTAATCGTACATCGTACGCGTACTACCCAAGACTAAAGTATAATACCAGCGTAGCGTAGCACTGCATCAAAATGCGCACGCTACTTTTCATTTGTAAGTGTAACTCGGGCTTAAGATCTGGCAGTTTTGGCGGCTGGTGGCTGGCACTGGCAAATAGTCACGTGATTGACTCATCGGCCGCCGCCATATTGAATTTGTATGGTGGCAAGGGGTCGTCTACTTTCGCACAAATTCTTAAAAAATAATTGAACAAAAATAATTACGTATTCAGGACTACAGTTATATGTTTAATTCACTTTGGTTTCACGGTGTGTTTGTTTCCATTTAAATTCAAGTGTATTGCGTCGGTAATCATAACGAATATTATTCGGGTTCCACCATTGATATAACCAAGTAGAGACCGAGGACCAGAAAAAATTCAGCAGCAGCACTTTGCAGACTTGATTTTAGGTGTGTGGTGCTTTGAATATTACTTAATTTGACTGGCATGGACAACATTTCGTAAATTACCGGTATCAGTTGTTTACTGTTATGTGTAAGTTTTTATGTAAAATAATTATCAAATATAAATGAGATCTAGTTTTTATGCGTAAGTTTCTGTGCCTTTTGTACCTAATTCGACAATTTATGGGGATATATTAGACTGGAATCTTAAATAGAGCGAATGCTATCGAGTTTTTAGATGACAACTTCACTCGCTGATTGTTTTGTGTACATAACATCGCCTGTTAATTACGCATTATTTATTTCTCTTAGGGTTTGAAGTCGTGACCTTTGTAGTAGTAGTACCTACTTTTTGTACACGTAGCTTTAGACAGCTTTACCATGAAACCGCCATTTTGATTGCTAGCGCCTTGTCAGGGGGGGAGCGGGGCGGGGTGAGGGGCAGTGCTCAATATAAAAAATGTGACGCTCTGAGGACTAAGTCTCTAGTCCTGATATGATCATCAGTTTGACAGTTATATTGTTTAATCTCCTCCTCATGCCTCTTAAGTGGATGGTGTCACAACCTAGGCTGTTCTCTTGATTGTTGACACAACCTTCTGAATCTAATACAAAACAAACATAACCTAACTGAATGCTTTTCTTTCACAGGCATTTTTCCCATGGAATGTAGATTTATATCATCATGAATGGTGAATTGAATGGCACTATGGATGAGCCTATGGATACACTTGTGCCAAATTCACCAGACAATTTACAAAATCCAAAAAATATTGATTCTGACAGCTGTAATAATACAATTAACCATTGCGAAAATAGCAGTAACACAGCGAACAGTAATCACTTAGACAATGAGAATAGCCAGGACCCTTTGGGAAGTAACAACACAGAACATTCGGAAAATGACCTTAGTAATGATGCTAATGGTCTTTCACAAATGTCAACAAAGACATCTGAACATGGAAATAGCAATAATGTTTTAATGGAACATTGCATCAATAGTAATGAATCATATTCAGACTCTGTGACAAGTTCACAAGCTAAATCAGAGACTACGGAGGAAAACAGGATAAATAATATAGATGAGAAAGTCAAGGAACTCACATCTGAGAGAGATTTTTTAAAGATCAGTACTGTCGTGGAGGTAAGCTGTAAAACCTGACCCTTTATATTGTGATTGAAAAAGTTATTATAGACTTCTATGTTGATTTCAGTTATCAATTCACTGACAGGATTATTTATAATTTACCAATATTATGGTGCTGTTAAAATAAAATTAATTTTAACTAGAAAATAATTCAGTCATAAATCAACATTATTTTAGACACACTATTATTATATTCAATATCAATATTTTTTATAAAGCAACTAGCTGTATCCCTTGAGGAAATCCTGAAATCTTCCAGAAATAATTTTAATTTTTTAATTTTTATTATTTTTAGTCAATTGTGCAAAATGTCATATGTAGTAGTACCTAGTAGTTAAAGCTGAGTGTTGTATTTTTAGAGTTTTACTAAATATATATTTTGTTTTCAGAATTCTGAGGATGAAATTGATTCAGAAGAAGATTCTTCCGATGAAGAAGGTTCTGATGTAGAACCTAGAGCAGAAGACACAGTTAGTATCAATTCAGATGGTGATCCTGAGGAAGGAGACGATTCATCTCAGGAAAGTGAATTAAAAAACAAGAATAGTGAAATAGTGTTATTAGAAAATGAAGGGTCACCTAGTCATAATGGAAACGCTCATGATTCCGCAAGCCCAGAAGTTCAGGAAATTATTAGTGATAATGACGATTGTGTAGTGGATGAAGAAAAAATTGTCACAAGCAATAATGACAAGGAGGTGCGACTACGTCGTAGCAGTCGGACTATAAAACGAAAGAGATATGATGATGATGATATGGAAAATGGAGATGAGGAATCTGATGTTGAGGAAGTAGCAACCATCACTCCACTCAGTCGAAAATCTAGGCCTATAGTTATTAATGATACCAAGGCTTTGGTTGAGATGGCTGCTAGGCATGTTAAATCAAATCAAAACAATAGTCAGAAAAAAGAGCCTACTGTAGTTATTATAGATACAAACTCACATTCAAATAAAGTTACATCTAATAAACATTCTGGAGCATCTTCACATTTATCAACAAATGCACAAAATGTATATCAGAGTATAGTAGCCCGTGGTACTACAGTAACTCCAGTGAGCAATAAGTCTAATATATCCACACAGAACTCTTCACAGAATCAACAACCTTCAATATTGCCCTCATTAACAGATGATATGTTTGTTGTTGAAGCACCATCTTTTATAGTTCCCTATGTGTATGAAAAGCCATCTGTGAAACAATTTAGAGAATTTGTTGATATTTTGGGTAAAGAGTTAGATGAACAAAGAGCCAAAGAAGAAAAAGAACAACAGGAGAAGGAAAAAGAAAAGCGAGAAAAGGAAAAACAAGAAAATGAAACCGGACTACAAGAAAATAAGGACAGACAAGAAGAATTACATGAGTCCGATGTAGAACCATCAGCAGCTAGTAATAAAGAAGCAATAGATGAGGCAGATGAAAAGAAAAAGAAGAAAAAAGGCAAGTTTTTATTTTATATAAATATTATAATTATTCATTATGAGTAACTACTCCAGATATTATTAAGAAATAGATTCACACCAGTAATTGGCATTATCAGAAATAGTAAAGATTTATACATAAATATCCATAAAATTTTCATACATACATAGTCTCATCCTGACATATAGACAGCGTCCAAGTGACCAACCAGTAATATGCATGCTTGCTAGTTGTTTTTTTTTTTACTTACAAAGCACTATGGTGGCATTGCAAATTTTTTCCGTAAATCAATAGCTCTCCTAATTTACATGTATATCTTTTTTAAATTACCAAAAGCTATATAATAAATTGCCAACTTTAAAACTTTCATACTTTCTTTGGACACATGAAAGTTTCTTTACTATTCCTCTACACCTCTTATAACGAAAATAAAAACAAACTACTAAACTGTATAACTTAGTATAATAATTTTATTTTTCCTGTATAAAATATAGATAGACATTTACTACCTATAATTATTTCACATTTTTCCCTCCACAAACTTCGATGATAAGGTAAGAAACCCTTTAACGGTATTTATTTTATTTATTACTAATGCAAAAAACTATGTGACATAAACTAAAGTAAAAATCTGTTATGAAATGTGCAAATGAAGCCCTTTCATATGATGCCCCACTCAATATAGTTCTCACTTTGAAATTTTGACGCCCCATTTCGACCCCATTGAAAAAAAAAAACATTTTAGATGAATTTGGGTAAGTAAGATCTATAACCATTCCAAGTTTCAAATCAATAGCATCAGTGGTTCTTGAAATATACAGGTGTGATAGACAGACAGACAGACAGACAGTTGAAATCACACCATTAGGGTTTCTTTTTTACCTTTTAGGTATGGAATCCTAAAAAGACAAATATCATTGATGTAAATTTAAAGTAATATCCACTGCTGAACACAAGCCTCCTCCTTAGGGGTTGCCATAATCCTCACGCTCAACAGGGGTGGTGCTGATTGAAACATCAATGACAGCCCAAACTGAGTCAGTGTCTCACTAAGGTGCCCTTGAACTCAAAGCTCATCACCTGTGGCCAACAGTGACCTTTATTAAAAAAATGTCAAAGTTGACAGACACTTTTAGGGAGGCCAGATGCTGTGGTCATATTACTATGTGACACAACCTTACCAATTATGTCCTTCTTGTAGTGTTTCTTAGTGGAGGTGTATATTGAAGTTGGTGCTAGCAACATTGTATCAAAAATAAAAACAAACAATACAAAATACTTAACATCAACAGATTTTTTTTTTTAATTTTTACAATGATCCTTTTATTATTTTTATTAAGGTTTTTAATGACTTATTTTACCAAAATAGATATCAGCTCTATCACACAACTCAAATGTCTATGTTAGAGTAACTTACTGAAAACATAAAAGTCTATATCTTTTAAACTACTGAACCGATTTTGATGAAACTTGTGCTTTTGCTAAAACAATTATTGCACTCAGATTTGGAGTTTCTAAGAAATCCATGGACGCACTTACATACATACATACTTATATGAATACACTTGGGAAATTTAGTATATTTGTTTAGAAGCCTACATAAACTAACATATATGAATATTAGGCATTTTTACAGAACTTCCTTTTTAAAGTTGCTTAAAATGGAGGTAGGTATTTCCACAGTATTCTCAGAAACTACAAATCTGATCAAAGTAAGTAATTCTTTTTGCAATAGTTTTGATATCTTTCAACTTAGGAAAGAGTACAAGTTGCATCGAAATTGGTTCAGTGATTTAAGAGATATGGACTGTTATGCTAGAGTACCTAAATTACGGAAACATAATCCGGTATATTTCCGTTATAGTTTCGCAAGCATTTGGAGATTTATAATAATTAATAATAGTGTCTTGAATTTTGCTTGTAATTTTTTACTTCACGACCACCATATTCCCAGAAATTGTAGTCAGATATATTTTATACACTTTTCATATTTATAACTGATCAACAAAGTATCAACAGAAACTAAAAAGTGTTAAATAAAATGATTTTTGGAAAACTTATCTATACTTATAATAAAACTGTAACAGGTCCAATTCTGTACATTGAAGATATTTTGAAAATTATATTTGGAGGGCATTCTATAACCGATACTGAGGCCGAAAATGTAATTTTTAAAATTTTTGTCTGTCTGTCTGTCTGTCTGTCTGTCTGTCTGTATCACGGCTGAGCATCACGCCGAAACTACTGAATGGATTCAATTGAAACTTGGCATGATTTGAGATCTTACTACGAGGTAGGACATAGGATACTTTTTATCCCGTAATCTAGCACGGTTCTTTTGGGAGAAGGGATTAAAGTCAAAACGGGTAGTTGGTTATACGCTTGGTCCGATTTTATCAATTTTTCTTTACAATATAATAAATATTAGTAAGGAACACTCATAGAGAGTTGTTATCAGGGTTTTGTAATCGATCGGGTTAAGCAACGTTAGGTAAGGTCATTAAATAGATGGGTGACCGTTAAGGCCATTTGAACTAAACGGGTCTGTGCTTCGGAGAGCAAGTAAAAAGTGGGTCCCAGTTTTTAACCGACTATAAAAAATGAGGTTATGTATTCGATGCGAATGTCTGTTATTCAAAGTTTAGTTAACGTAAAAATAGCGCAGGCGGAGCTGCGTGGGTCAGCTAGTACCTCAATAAAATTATCTAAAAGGTAATAGTAAGTAAGTATAGTATAATATAAGTATAGCGTCTTAACTATAAAACCTGCACCAGCTGGCAATTACTAAATAATTTTTTTGTTATTTGATGCTTATTAGAACATTTTCTAACTGCCGCATTCACAAACGCCAATCAACTTTAATTCTACTTAAGTCACTTCTTTAAATCTATTTATTTCGACTGTCGGAGCGGTTTATGATTATTTTAGATTATTATATATTAATTGATATATCTCTCTTCTCACTATCTGTGTATTAAGTATTAATTGGCTATACTGCCGAAATAACCCGATTTCAAAAAATGGATTAATTATCATTAACTATAACTGACGTTTGTAAGTTCGGCAATTAATCTGTTTTTATTTGTCACCAATATTGCTAACGAAGGTAGGTTATATTGGTTCAACGTGGTACTCATGGTCCATTCACTGATCTTTGTATATCGGCTTCGCTTTTATTTCATTCGTTATTTCGTTATCAATTAGCATGATTTCATAACTTAGGAAAATCTGTCCACTATTGATATACTAGAGAGAAAAAAGTTGATGCTGGCCGTGTTCGTCTATACCTACCGGTACCTCTAATGTGTCCTCTTGAGGCATGGCAATCGCCCTTGGACCAGTACATACATGATCAGCCATTTTTCCAGGATTATCGTGTAAGCATCCACACAATTGTCTATAGTCATTTGTATCATTAAGCATTCAAAAAGGAAGTAAGAGTTTGCTGTTGTGTTGTTATGCTTATACATAGGTATAACTTGGTAACTAATAACTATCTTCCTTATCTTCACGTAGTATAAAACAAAGTCGATCCTGCTGTTTATACACTTAGATCTTTTACTGCTGGTCCCGATATCCTATCTGTCTCTTACTGTCAGTTAAAATAGTTACCATCGATAGCTATTTTGACACATTTCCGTTTCAATAAACAAAGACAGATAAGAAATGTTTACCTTTACTGATTGATCTATCTTTCCGTGGTCCCAAAGCTTACCAAAGTTCATAGAAAATGACAGTGAAGTGTTGCTATAAAATATTAGCAGCTTACTTTTGGTTGTTCATATGTCAGTCTGTCAGGGTTATAGCTATCGCTCCATTTCGGAGGTTTATCATCCGATTTCTCGTACTTTTTAAATAAATGTAATGAAATTAATATGAATAATAATAAAAATAACATTATTAAAATAACAAATTTATTATTACTTAATTAAATTTATTAAAATTAATGCCACGTCCACATGGCATTATAGATTGTTGGCAATAATTTTTACTACCAATACCTTTGTTTTCGCGAGGAATTCTTTAAAAGCTCCCCGGGACCCTGTAGGGATCAACTGGGGAATGTAGAATTATTACCTACTAAAATCCGTGCGGCTATCACATTGGACCAAGGGAGAAGGGGGAACTAAACACTCTGGTGGGATCTACACTAGTTACTCTTCAGTACCTTGCCTTTGAACCTGCAGCCAGGGGAGGGTCCCCCACCCTCCCCTGGCTGCAGGTCTTTATAGCCCCCTGAGAACCTGTCACGGTGCTCACGGGGACGGAAGTCGCAATCCCGCCACTGTCCTAGCAGCCACCGCCTCGATGGCTGGTCCCCACACTCCAAGCGTCCTAGTTACTCCGAAGCTTTATCGTTATTTAGAGTCCCGGGCTACTACCGATGCATTTTTTTGACGCGGGGGAAACCTTCAAAAGGTCCCCAGGACCCTGTGAGGGTTCCTGCGGAACCCTAAAATAGCTTAGTTAGCAACATGTGTTTGTCGTTTGTCTCAAATGGAAGAAAGTTAAGCGCAGGAACACTAAGGCCGCGTTCCACTTGGGGCCCACAACGATCAAAACGCTCCTTTAGTCGTTCCACTTAGCGACCGCGGGCGTTGTGGTCGCGGCTAAAACTTCACTCATGACGTCATGACTTACGCTCACGCGAAGCTCACGACGATCCATCTCAAAAGGTGGGTCGTCGTGGTCGTTGAGAAACTTGGCAGCATTTTCAAAACTTAAAGCATCAAAGATGGCACCCGTGTAACCTACGTTATTTCAAGCGGAAAGAGATAATTTAGTAGAATTGAATGTTTCTGCAGCAAGACATTTTATTTACATTTGAACGGAAATTAATTAAATATACTACTAATATTAAATATAAAAAAATTAATTGATCTGGTTTATCGTGTGGCGGGTCACCCCCTTCCCTTCAATATGGTTGAGGGGAGTGATGGCTGCTGCTCGAGTCAACTCGTGCGCGGGTGCTGCTTGGGGGACTGGTCCGACTACTATCCCTTTGGCTTTTTAGTTTGTTGTACTTTCGTCGTATTTTATTATTTTTTTCTGTCTTTATATTTGATCTTTTGAACGGCAAGACACACTGTCGCTCTGATCTAATTGTAACATGACACACTGTTTAAAAAAAAGCCCCTGAGTTTCTTGCCGGATCTTCTCAGTCGAGGCTGCGTTGTGATCCGGTGGCAGATGTCTTTTTTTTTAAAACATGACCCTTCAAAAGTGCTAGCGTTAAGCCTATTTGAAATAAACTATTTTTGAGTTTGAGTTTCCATAGTACAGGCTCTGACTAGTTTGGGATCAGATGACCGTGTGTGAAATTGTCCCAGAATATCATTATTATACTTAATTATGATTTTTTTTCATATATATAAATCGATTGAAACAATAATTATTTAAGTTTATTTTCAAGGCTAACAGATTGTAACCTAACCTCTTAAATCTTTTACTAACTCACCGTTTGTATTATTTACCTCCACGCTCAAAACGCTCTATAATCCATTCCACTTGAGTTTACGACCATAACGCTCACAAGCAAGTGGAACGGAAAAAACTGCGGTCGTGAGCATGATCGTTGTGAACGTCAAGTGGAACGCGCTCTAAGAATCAAGTAACTAAAGTTACACCGACGTCAATTTTGTTATTGAAACAGCAGTAACAGATAGTTTAAAGTTAACTTTTTATCTGAGCTTCCTATCGGCGATAGAGTATTAGGACCGGCCGTTAAACTACGCAACGGTTTTTTATGAAGTTTTCAGCAATAGATAGAGTGATTCAAGAGGAAGGTTCCCGTGCGAAGGCGGGTCGCTAATAAATGATAACCTAATGTTATTATTCACTAAAAATCTTCTTCAAAACTGGTTCATTGGTAGGTGTTGAGAAATTTGCAGCCAAACCTGTATTATTACAATAAAACTAAGTGACTTATTGTAAAAAACATTTAAAAACACTTTTTGAAAAATAGCAAATCTGCTGAGTTTCTTGCTAGATCTTCCCAGCGGAGGCCTGTGGTAGTATGTAGTAAATAAAAAGTTCTAAACTTGTAAGAGCCCGCCCATCATAATAAAGATCAATTTGATTGACCTAAACAGGAAGTGGGCATGGATGGTCAAATCTGGTCAGGTCAAGTGGCAAATACTCAAAAGGAGTCTCGGGCCTGATTTTGGTGAATACCAAAACTCCACAGTAGGATTTAAGAAAAAAATAATTTTACCGGCTTATGAGTTTGAAAAAAAAACATACTGTATTATTATTAAGGTGCTCGTAAACGGGCTAGTTTTGTGGCAATTTCTAGCCGGAATTGTGTTGCCGCCAAATTGTTGTATAGTGCAACTTAGTGCAACACTTGCAATGTAATTAAATAATATTTTTATGTAGCCACAAGTTTTTTGTCTAGCCGGCTAGATTAATATCTCACTAATATTAACCAGAAGAGAAGAGAGAAGGAGAAACTCTCCTTCATGGAGAAGGAGGGACTCTATGCGATGAACTCCTTCTTCAAGAAGCGACCATCCAGGAAGTGGACGTGGATAAGCCCCGATGGTTCAACCAAAAATGAGATCGACTTCATCATGACGACCAAGAAGCATATATTCGATGATGTCTCCGTGATCGGCAGGGTGAAAACCGGGAGTGATCACCGTATTGTTAGAGGCACATTGAGTATCAATGTTAAGCTCGAAAGGTTTCGTCTGATGAAGTCCACGCTCCGTCCAGGATCCGCCCAAATCCAGAACCCCGAAGACTTTCAACTTGAACTGCATAATCGCTTCCAGTGCCTCGCCGACTGCGAAACTGCGGACGAGATAAACAATGGGTTGGTGCAAACTGTCCACGCAGTGGGGTCCAAGTTCTATAAGACCCCACGCCGTAAAAAACCTCAAAAGCTCTCCAATACAACCATTAAGCTAATGGAAAACCGGACTGAGATGAGACTGCAATCTTCAGCTGATATGTCGGAATATGCTGAACTCAATAGACGAATCTCGAAATCCATGCGACACGACTTGCGTTCCTATAATACAGCGTGTATTAAGGACGCAATTGAGCGGAACCAAGGCTCTAAAGTGTTCGCACAGAATTCGTCTATTGGGCGTAGCCATATGACGAAGCTGAAGATCGATGACGGCAGTGTCATCTCATCGAAACCGGAGATATTGAGAGAGCTCGAGAGATTTTACGGACGGTTATACACCTCAACACGGGAACCCATTGATAGAACAGCTCAGGACACCAGAGCCAAACTAACCCGACACTACACTGAGGACATCCCAGACATCAGCCTGTACGAGATTAGAATGGCTCTCAAACAGCTCAAGAATAACAAGGCGCCGGGTGAAGACGGAATCACATCAGAACTTCTGAGAGCGGGTGGAAAACCGGTACTTTTAGTCCTCCAGAAGTTATTTAATTCCGTCTTACTCGAGGGTACAACGCCAGAAGCATGGCACAGGAGTGTGGTGGTTCTTTTCTTCAAAAAAGGTGATAACACTTTATTGAAGAATTATAGACCTATCTCACTCCTGAGCCATGTATATAAGCTGTTTTCGAGAGTCATTACGAACCGTCTCGAACGCAGGTTTGATGACTTCCAGCCTCCCGAACAAGCCGGGTTCCGAAAAGGCTTTAGCACCGTAGACCACATACATACGCTGCGCCAGATTATACAGAAGACCGAGGAGTATAATCGGCCATTATGTCTAGCGTTTGTGGACTACGAGAAAGCCTTTGATTCAATCGAGACCTGGGCAGTATTGCAATCTCTCCAGCGGTGCCACATTGACTATAGGTACATCGAAGTGTTGAAGTGTTTGTACAGCAACGCCACTATGTCGATCCGACTACAGGACGAGAGCACGAAACCAATCCCATTGCAGCGTGGTGTGAGACAGGGAGACGTTATTTCTCCGAAACTGTTCACAAACGCATTGGAGGACGTTTTCAAGCTCTTGGACTGGAACGGATTCGGCATCAATATCAATGGCGAATACATCACTCACCTTCGTTTTGCCGATGATATAGTCATTATGGCAGAGTCGCTGGAGGACCTCAATACGATGCTCAGCGACCTCAGTAGCGTTTCCCAACAGGTGGGTCTTAAAATGAACATGGACAAGACGAAGATCATGTCTAATGTCCATGTTGCACCCGTACCGGTAATTGTTGGGAACGATACACTCGAAGTTGTTGACCACTATGTATACCTAGGACAAACTATCCAGGTAGGTCGGTCCAACTTCGACAAAGAGGTCGCCCGAAGAATCCAACTCGGATGGGCAGCGTTCGGGAAACTACGCGAAATCTTCTCGTCCAAAATACCGCAGTGCCTAAAGACGAAGGTTTTTAACCAGTGTGTGTTGCCAGTGATGACATATGGTACTGAGACGTGGTCCCTAACTGTTGGCCTTTTGGATAAGCTCAGAGTCACACAACGAGCTATGGAGAGAGCTATGCTCGGAGTTTCTTTGCGCGACAGAATCCGAAATGTGGAGATTCGCCGAAGAACCAAGGTCACCGACATAGCTCTTAAAATCTGCAAGTTGAAGTGGCAATGGGCAGGCCACATCGCTCGGCGAACCGATAACCGCTGGGGAAGAAAGGTTCTCGAGTGGCGACCACGAACCGGAAGACGCAGCGTAGGTAGGCCTCCCACTAGGTGGACAGACGACATTGTGCGCGTCGCAGGTAACCGGTGGATGCAAATAGCCAATTGTCGGTCATTGTGGCGTTCGAAGGGGGAGGCCTATGTTCAGCAGTGGACGTCTTCCGGCTGGTGATGATGATGATGATGATGAATATTAACCAGCTTTGACTATACTGCAATATCGCCGGTAAATATTATGGCTTTCTTGCTCTGTTGTATCCTCTCCGCCGCTCCGCCATTTTATGCCAAACTGCTGCACCTCTGTTCAGAGAAGAAGTGTTACAGACAGACAGACAAAGTCTCACCATAACGGTTCCTTTTTACCTTTTAAGGTATGGAACCCTTAGAATTGAAATTAAAACATAATTTTGAAAAGATGACGGCGCACGCTACCACTGGACATAATTTCGTACAAAGGACCGGTGGTAATATATGAATCAAATACATTGCTTCGAGTTCGAAGTGTAAATTAAAGTTTCTGCTCCTTTATCAGCCCTTTATCTGTCTCGTAACTAAAAGTTGTCAAGATCTAACCATCAAGTTGAAATTCGTTGGGTCTACGTTTAATGGAGCAGAGTTCCTGTTAACATGTTCCTGCTCGTTGAGACCTATCCAACAAGTACAAATTCGGTGGGTTTAGGTATATTGGTGCAGGCAATGATCATGTGACCATCTTTCTGCTCCATTAACAGACCCTAGTGAACTACATTAAGAATATGTATTTTAGTAGTGTATTAAGAATGTGTCTAGTAGCACTACCGGATAGTGTAGTGGACACTATCTGATAGTGTTATATAATAGGTGGTGTGATTTTACGAATTTAACAGGTTTGATTCCTGATAAGGATTTCTCAAAAATAGTGTTACTACCCAAATAGTGTAGTTATTGACTAAAAAGTTTTTTATTACACAAAGGAACAGTCACTCACAGTTACTGCTATAATTACGGCTCGTGATGTTGTATTTTGATGAGCTTCTTAACAGTCAGTTGACCAAAATGCTTTTCTTCCAATTTCTTCATCAATACAGTGCTGAGGGCAAGTAGGTACTCGCAACAGTTAGTTAGATCTTTGATCTGAATTATTTAGCTTATTATAGATCAGAGTGAGCCAAACGAGGTGGAATCAAAGTCTATCTGTAGTCAGCAGTAACCAATTGAGTGTTAGTACGTCGATCTTTTGTAGATAGCGCTAAAATGATTTCCACAATATAATAATAATAAAAATATCTTGGGACAATCCACACACGGTCATCCGATCCCAAACTAGACAGAGCCTGTACTATGGAAACCAGACAACTGATACTAATACTTATATACTTTTTTTTTTTTGTAAATACATACTTAAATAGATAAACAACACCCAGACAATTGGCGGGAATCGAGCCCACGACCCATCGGTTAGCAGGCAGGGTGTCTGACCACTAGACCAACGGGCCCGTCAATATGAAATTGTTTTAGTTCAGGACAACTTCAAATTTTCCTTTCAATAACCCAACCCCGAAATTAATTAAAGACGCATGAGCTACCTCCACATTCAACTATTTCTTTGATTCAACATTGCGAACACATTCTTACTATTTTATTTAATGATTTCTGTTAACAGTTGCAATGTTTAGGATACCTATTTCTTCCAATTCCTGCCTCTAGTGGCTGCTAAATTAATTGGTATTAATTACCGATGTTGTTATAGAAAAAAGGCGCAGAAACGAAGATGATGATGATTCTTGGGACGGAGAATCATCCTCTGATTCTGATGATGAAGCCATCAGCGATGATGAAAATAAGACTATCATAATTAAAGATAAAGCGGATTCGATTGAAGAAATTAAAGATGTCACTGAGCTGACTACAGACAAAGTCAGCGTGACTAAATCCGACAATTATTTCGATTGCTCCCTGGGAAAGTTTTTTATAAACATCGGGTTGAGTCTTGTGCAGGAGTATGTGCAGACTGATTTATTAAAGCAACAAACTCGAAAGTTGAACCGAGAAAAGAAGTCTGGTCAGAGTGTTAAAGGCACCGAAACGGCTATTGCTTCACTTATGAAAAATTTAGAATTTAGTAAAGAGAATAATGCACCTTATAAATCTAAACAAAAGAAGTGTGAATATTGTAGTTTTAAGTCGGAGTCGATGTTAGCAATGTCACATCATTTAGAGACACCACACATGAAAAACAATGTTTACAAATGCAATTTTTGTTCATTTGAAATACGCAGTCCTCATGACATTTTATATCATATGGAGGCAGAGCATAATGTACGAGGAAAGCTAGAGAGAGCACCGGCTTATCACCAGTGTGCGAACTGTCCTTTCGAAGACAACGGCAAGGGCAAATTGGCACGCCATCTCATACCTTGTGCCAAGAAATTCAAGCCGGAACTTAATTTAGCTCCACCTCTTGAATGGGAACCTCCGGCAAAAATACCAAAGGTATTACAATAGTATTAATTTTTTAAATCAATTTATGCACTTTACCTGACTGCCATAGAAGAAGGATTGTATTTTTCGACCGTATGTATGTCTGTTTCTTTGGCATGGCCTCCGTCCTAAACATCTTAATGGCGTTAGATTCGTCTTAGTTGTGGGAGTGAGAACGGACATGAAAATAATAAAAAAGAATCTGTAGTTATCAATATGGGTCTCAAGTGAAAGGTCTTTCGTTGACGAAACGAGGTCAATATAAATACATGTGTATATGTTGTATGTATATATGACGAAATTTAAGTCTACTATCTTCGCAGTCGGGTTATTTGTGCTCTCACAATTAAATAGATTTATTAGTAAGTCACAGAATGTTGATGACTATGTATTTTTTCAGATAACGCGGTCGCGTAATAATATGATGGGTTCTTACCAGAACACGTTCAATCGAAGTCAGATGGGCGGCAACAGTCTGACGCGGCCCACTATGAGCGTGAGCAGTATGTTGCCAGGGTTGGGCTCTGGGTACAGGCCCCGGGGCCGCTCACCGATGGCCGTCCCGCCGCGGTCCGCGCCCGTTCACGGCGCACCGATTATACGCGGCGGAGTCATGGTCAGGCATAACGCGCCTGTGCTCATGCCCTCCAACTATCCCATCGCTGTGAGTATACCCTATAGTATAGTTCACAGGAGCAGTAATATAACGTTAGAGAATGTTGCATAAAACTTGTGGTCTAACATTTTTTTAACAAATTGTAATAAAAGTTATTTATGTAAATTGTTAGTGATATTATAACAATAACACTTCCTCCGTTCCGTTGTCGGGTACAAATGTTATATAAAGAATTACAACATGATAACTATTATAAATTATTGTAAAGATCATCCACTACCAGCTTCCTCGAAAGGCATACCCAAAGCAGCAGTGTGCAGACATTGCTGTGTATCGGTGTGAAGGACACTGTGTAAAATTACCGAAAACAAGGACTTAATAATGTCTTAAGGATTAGCAATGAGCTATTGATTCTTCTGCTGTTGCTAGCGTCTATAGGCTGCGGTGACTGCTTACCATCAGGCAGCCACGTTGGTAGTATAAAGAAAACCTAACCATATACTAAAAATAGCGACAATGAGTAATGTTTACGGGGAATAATACTGTTTCTTACAGAATAATGCCAAGCCGAAATCGATGCACCAACCGTCTATATCCATAACTCCGCTGCCGCGACAGCCGCAGCCCGTACAACCGCAGCCCACGCCGCACAACAAGAGCACCTTTGTTATTTGCGAGATTTGTGATGGCTATATAAAAGACTTAGAACAGTTAAGGAACCACATGCAGTGGATACACAAAGTAAAGATTCATCCCAAAATGATCTACAACAGGCCACCTCTCAATTGCCAGAAATGTCAATTTAGGTAATTTGATTTTTTTAATATATTTTAAGATCGTTTAATTAACCGGCAGAGTTATATGATCAGATGATGTTTGTAGCGTTAATAATAATACCAGCCCTTGTTTATGTCCCACTGTTGGGCACGGGCCTCCCCTCAAGAAGAGGGGGCTTAGGCCATAGTCCACCACGCTGGCTAAGTGCGGGTTGGCGGACTTCACACGTCATTCGAAAGCTAATTAGACTTTCTCAGACATGCAGGTTTCCTCACGATGTTTTACTTCGCCAAAAGCTAGTAACAATCGCACAAAGACTATTCGCACATGATTAATTAAATTAATCAGAGGTGCGAGCCGGGGTTCGTACCTGCGCACTTTGTTTCCAAGGCAAGCGCTCGCCCACTGAACTGTTACCGCATCTGTAGCGTTAGGTTGTTGATATTTTGTTATGTACAGTAAGAGATATTTCAGGTTGATCACCTTTAGGACGATAATCTCTTGCTCAAGCCGGTCCACAATCCGTATGGGCGAGGTAACCGGCGATAACGCCGTTTTAACAATTTTGTTTGAAATATGGTCAAGCGTTCGTGACCATGACAGTACGTGTGTCAATATGATAAACGTGTCTATCTATCGACAGTATACGGTCGAATGTCTCTATGAATATTCCTCGTTACACTTTGTTTACAGTTTCGGATGACGTTATGAGGTATAAATAGCCACCAATAATATATTTGATAGTAAATAATATGGTTTCTTTCAGGTTCTTCACCGACCAGGGGCTGGAGAGACATTTGTTGGGATCACATGGTCTAGTTACCAGCTCCATGCAAGAAGCTGCCAATAAAGGAAAGGACGCGGGCAGATGTCCAGTTTGTGGCAGAGTAAGTAACCTCCAGTGGAAAATGATACCATTGAGAATTATTGAATTTTACTGTACTAGTGATATTTTAATAAAATATTTTTTATTCTCATGTACCTTCAAGTTGGTTTACTTTGTTAATATGGCACTAAAATTAGTATATACTCGTAAGCCTAAATTTAAAAGCTAAAAGTTTGATGTCTCAGGTGATGACCGACAGTGCAGTGGAACTATGCATACGTGTTGGTTTCCATCAGGCGAACAATATATTTTTTCTTTTTAATAATAATAATATCTTGGGACAATCCACACAAACATGGTCATCCGATCCCAAACCAAAGATTTGATATTGACCAAAGATTATGTGTGATGTTTATACTAAACACTGCATTTGTCAATTACAGGTGTATCAATGGAAGCTGTTGAACCACGTCGCTAGGGACCACAACTTGACATTGAAGCCGGCTCATCTCTCGTACAAGTGCACCGTTTGCACTGCGACGTTCGGCATGTACAAGCAATTCGAGAACCATGTGTACTCCGCCCATAGCGTGGTGGCCAAACGAGTTATGGACAAAAGCAAGCCCGGCGCGCCGTCCGCAAAGCCTAATGAGTCGCTTCTCAAGCCACTGAAAATAAACGATGAGATTACAATTATACCGCAACCCGTCAAGTCTGCTGTAGCCGCCGCGGCTAAAGACAAATAAGGTGAGATTATGTTCAATATATTATTGCTCTAAGAGAGGTATGCCACTGAGGTGGTTGCCCACCAGTGGGACGTATGTTAGTTAGCCTAGTTATATTAATAGATGTTTTATACATAAACATAGATACTCTACGTGTTGTTTTCAAAGTTTCCAAAGAGATAATTGATTCACATAATAATAGTTGAATCAGTCAAAACCACTGCTTGATAGTTATCATTAAATCTCGTCTGCGTGCTAAGGCATTTCGAATCGTAGATCGCTTTATTTACGGCCCTTAATTATGAAGGAACATGACTGAGAACAATATTGCACGCCCTCAATTTTTTGAAGCTTATATGGAATAGTGAACCGCCGCGGTTTAGCCCGATATTTTAAACAATCTAAACCTGTATGTAGGTTTAGAGAATATAATATTACACATCTAAATCTTCCGGAAGCGTTTCTCAAAATTATGGTACAAAACCGCATTAATTATGCACTGTGCAGCTTAGAAGAACTAAGCTAACAGCGCGACAGACGCGGCTAGAGATTTTGTTATAAACCGTTTAGAAATAATATTCACACACACATAGGGAGTCAAATTAAAAAAGATATCACACTAGTCATTTGTCTAGTGACACTTTTGCGAGTTCAATCGCTGCTCGAAGCACGCTAACAAATTGCTGGTGGTGGTGAATAATCAGACAAGCACACTGATTATATTTTTGCTACAATTGATAAAAGCGAACAATAATGTTATATATTTAACAAATATGCACATAATTTTCACACAGCGTTACTGCAAACAGTATAATCTAGAATTGGTTATTAATTAGTTGATTAATTGAGACATAATTATTATCTTCATATCGAAATAATAACTGGAGCACATACTCGCTCGCATAATTAACTTGCAATATAACTAGATATTGTAGCTAGATTCTATGGATTGCCTCTCAAACGAAATTACACTTGATTTTGCTATACTTTTTAGGAGTATCAGCGGAATTATACATAGAGTGCTATCCGTCACGGGGTTTTTAATAGATTTGTGATTTGCGTGTGTGTGTGTATATAATAATAACTGTGAGGCTTAAGTTCAGCAGAGGAGGGTATAATACGATGACGAAATATAATAATATCGGTTGGAAATATATGGCTACACAAAGTTGCTTAAGGTATTAGAGTAGGCTTTAGAAATACGCAATGCGAATGCAATAATAGCTCCAGCGAATGTACGCAAAAAGGCCTTAACTCTTCTTTTTCTTTACCCAATGGTTTTGTCAGTCATTATGATGCAGTTTAAAGTTAGCGTAATTCTAAAACTACACGGTTATAGTTACATTAAGGCATCATCTACAGAAGACTGAACGCTATCAACTTCTTAAAAGTTCGTTGATAGATCCTTTGGTGTGTTGATAAGAGATCCTGGCTGCTTCGCAAAAGATGGTGATGATGGTGGGTTCAATGACAACCAAGGATACACATTTGTGCGCATGAACCTATCTGTTTATCTTATTTTTGCATAGGTATTATTTATCTTAAATGTAGGTATAATGTATTTGTATCACTTGTCTGGTCACTAAAGCACAGGATCCGCCTAGTTTGAGTCATGTGGGGAACGTCACAGGGTATTATTATAGTTATGAACAGTTAATGCAATGCAACAATGTGATCACAATATTATAGAACGTGACCTGTGCGCTATCTTTACTATTTATAAATTAATTGCATTATTATAGTCGATCCACATTATTTACAATTAGACCTGGATGCAGTAATGGTATGAATTATGGCGACAATTTTAATAAATCTACTAAAGTATACAAACATGTTCTGTAGTCAAAATGGATCTTTGTGTGTCTGAAGTGAGCTGCAAGACGCTGCGCAGTAGCTATTTCTGTGTTTTTGTGTTGACAACACTCACGACTGTAGTTGCTCACTGGTTCGCCAAACCCAACTTCTGACACACAAAGGTCCGTTGTGAGTACTTTACTATACAAATGATGATGGAGCTATCTTAGCTAAAAATATGTTAAATAATTCGTTACAACAGTTTTAAGTTAATTAAAAAAGCTAAGCGAATTTCATACATCATAAAGCACTGCTGTTTAGAATTTTAGAGCACGTTTTCTGTAAAAGATTTGTGACTCCATGTGACATTGCTGTGCGTGTGTACCGTATTTCTAATATCGAATTTACCGCGAAAAAAGTGTTTGAAATCATAGTAGTCATATGAAATAGAATTATACAACGTGTTAACGAATTAACGCAAAACCTTAAACCAGTTTGTTCATTATTGAGCAGAATTGATTACAGTACTTTAAAATAAGTTTATTTACACTATTGGTTATCATAACAACGAGTCTAAGAGCACATGCGGTCTACTGAAAACGGTGGCGGCAAAAGTTATTAACTCCAGCTAGCGTAAAGTTACGAACAAGAAGATGAGTATAATATTCATTAATTTTTCATTCATTGTGGTTTTGCGTTATTTTAATACCACGTTGTATAATACACCCAAGTACACGTGATCCCAACATGATATTATTACCAAAGTACGTTCACACGATGGACAGCTGGCTACACAGCACTGCAGCTCGTCACCCGAGACATACCAACTGCAGTTCCCTTCACGCCGAATCACAGCAACGCTTAAACATTGCTGCTTGAAGGTAGAATATCTGACGCTGTAGTGGTACCTTCCTGTAAGATCACTTGCGGTAGGGCTTATCATCTTACATATTTAGTCATATTGTAATTTTAAAAAAGTGCTCCAACAAACCGATTGCTTTGTAAAACGAAGGTCGCGGATTCTAATTAAACTACTTTTGTAGTTGTTCCTTGCCTGTTAATACATTATCAGATTGTGGAGAAAGAGAGAGAGAGTGCACCTGTGTCTGCGCAAACACTTGTGCACAATATCATATCAAGATCGTACTATTATTATTTGTGCATATCTCCTGCTATTCTTGTAAAAGATTTGTGTCTGTAATTGTATCTGTCAGGATGAAGATATTATTCTTATATTAAAAATACCTTGAACACATTTTTATGTACTACATTAAGAAATCTTTCTCTGTCTCTTCACGATGTTTCCATTCCTTGTATGCAAGCAAGTTATACAAAACTGTTCCCTTATGCGTTGACGCGAACGTTTGATCGACTCAACTGTCATTGCTTTACTTTAGATACATTATGTGCGTACTATTAAAGTAACGCTTGGCAGGCATCTTGGGGATCGCAGTATAGGTGGTAGGTAATCCAACAGAAAGACGCTGTTGCCCGTCTTCTTGTATTCCCTTAGTCGCCTCTTACGGATACCCAACGGGAGGAGATGGGCGGGTGCTATTCTTAACCGGACACCCTACGGGGCCAAACTAACAGCATAACAATGTGATACAAGCAAGTCCAAAGAAGGCCTATAAACGACATTCGGAGGTGTGTGTTTTCGGTTCGCTCGGAAGCCTCATTGGCTAACATACTCTAACGAATCCGGTTTCTTAACCAGCGTGTACCCGCCTTAATGCGAATGTTGCGATTTATGCTAATGGGGTCAAAGCTCTTGTTAACGTGTGTCCTTGTTATATCGAACGTGTGCTAATGTTTTTCTTTACAAGATCAAAATCGGAACAATAAATGTATGAACACAAGAGTGTGCCGGTGCTAGCCACCGGTCAGCCAACGACAATTGGTAGGGTTCAATATGTCATATTCCACTTATTGCTCCGATTTTGATCTTGTAAATAACAACAGGGTATAGTCGGGGTGCTGTATCGCAAATAAAATTGGGGATCTTTCCCAATTAGTTAAACACTCTTTCCAAGCAGAAAGAGAATATTTTTATTATTATGTTTATACCAAAATTGGTCTCAGGTCGAGCCTGGTTTCTTATTTTTAAACCACACGGGTGTAAACCAAATGCGATCTAAAGTTTGGATGGAATTTAAGATGGCTGGTTTGCTATCACGAACGGTGTCTCCGTATCTAACTGTAAAAAATTTCGAACGATGCGGCATGTGTTAGGATAGCAGATTTTTGTAGTGTTAAATATGTGTACGGTGATAAGTTCAGCAATTGAAGGCTGTTAAATAATTGCTTAGGTATTACACCAGTAGTGGAGATTACTATTGGACCAATTGTAACTGTGTTCATTTTCCATACCTTTTTAACTTCTTGCTTATTATTATTTTCAATTATTGGTGCCGAGTTCACATTTCTGAAAAATGAGTTAGTCTAATCTTGTTTCGGAATAATTTAATCTTTGTTCTATATCATATCTGAGAGATTTCGCTAAGTTGACGTTAGTATATTTGTTTCAGGGTTGATGTTGTTGTCACGCGCGAGATTGCCACTGGGTATGCGGCTTTCACGCTAACCCAGTCTGGACTCCGTTCGGTGTCTTGTGAGCTGAGATCCCTTCTCCAACATTAGTGTACATTTCAATCACTGTCCAATTAATACATTAGAAATAAGACGTAACATTTACTTGCAGGCCGAGTACCTCACAAATTAAGAATAATTTACGTAGATACCTTTCTAAAGTATAGGTCTTTAGAAAAAAATTACACTGCCCAGGCTTTTACAGTCAGTGATAGATAATATCGAAGTCGAAATCTCTTATTCAGTGGCGAATTATAAGTGTATTTCTAAATGTTAAAACTAGGCATCGGTGTATTGGGATCATTTGTAATAGGAGAATATAAATTGAAGCAATAAGTAGCATAGTGACGTGATTGGAGTGTACACTGGTCGTCCAGGGCCAAGCCTACCCTACTCACGCGTAAATGCTAAAACATACCTCAGCGAATCTTTCGATAAATATATTATAATTGTTTTGTATGTAAGATATTAATTGCAACGACAGGAGTTCGGAAATAATAATTTATATAGAGCGATGTTTAGAACCTATTTTCTTTTATATACAGACGAAAATGTGGTTCCGCTGCGATATTGCCTTGGTATAGTCCGTCTATGGCTAACGTTACCTAATGTAGACGTCTAAATACCATTACTGTCGTGATTTTAAAGATGTTTTAAATGAAAGTATATCATTATCGTTACATGTAAGAATCGTGCTGAACATACGCTGTCGGCCATATTGTAAGTTACGATGGCACGGCTTAATATACCACTGTTATATTGATGATCTACATACTGTGTAGGTAGACGCATGATATTTTGGTTGTTTGTGATTTGTCTGTATAATATATTTTGCCTGGTTCCCAATGGCCCGTGTTACGCCTTTTGATGAATACTTGACTGATTGAATTCTTGTGTATGAGAATATATGACCTTGCGTGCGTCACTCTAGTGGGACTTTTCGTTGTAGGGGATTTAACTTCAGCCGAAAATTAGTGCCAATCAGTGCCTATAGGTCGGTATGTGCTTCGGTAAATACCAGTAAAAGATCTTCTAGGATGACGTACGGTATAGTTTTTTTTCTTTAGGTTACGGTATTGTTTGCTTTTAGAATATTGGTCTTTAAATATATAGATTTGTTGTTTCGTGTTCATTTAATTTATTAACTTTAACTCGAGCATATTTATTGTTATGGAAATTTAAAGGATCATCCATTTTACCAATTTTCTCACTTTCACCTGAACTTAGAAATACATGAAGAACAGAAAATTCAATGTAAATATTAGGCTAATAATATTTAACAGAATTTTTCATGAGCAAATCTAAAATAATATATTCTTATAAAATGCCGAATTTTATAACACATTCTAACAAAATGCTACACAAACACACACATAAAGCGTCATTTTTAAAACTGTTTTTCCTGCTAGTAATCTGACGTGACATTATATTGTATTCTTAAATATTTGGCTTATAAAGTTATTGTTACCTACTACATTTTCCTATCCTATATATCTTTATGATAACATCCATTTAAAAACATGAGAATGTAGATAAATACATAATTTAATGTCTTTTTGGAGTTTTTAGAATCCTAGTAATAGAAACCGTTGGGTATTTTTCCTGGCTTGCATTATGTTAAAGACATGGGAAATCAGATACGCAAGGTCAGATATGCAAAGAAAAGCAAAGACAGGTACAAAAAAACTACACTCTCATCGGCCAGCTTCAAGTCATCCAATTTCAAGTCTCTCTTTAGTTTCAACTACTTTGGGTATTCATATTTGGTACCATAGTCTATAATATTATTTTTAATAATTGGTATACAAAAGCCATTATATAAAGTTTACAAATGGATAATAAATGAGTATAATTATGTCAGTGTGATTAGTTTGTATACCTAGTCGTTTATAAAAACGAATTTTATAATTATATTGAAGTTCCACAGGTTCTCCTGTGCGATATAGAATGATCAATAGCAACACATGCTCACAAGTATTTGTGTATATATGCGCAGTTATTTAAATGATGCAGCGTTATTAAATGATTCTTGAGCTTTCTAAATAACGGTATTTAATAAGTGATGTTTTCATAACGATGCTTGATTTAAAAACGTCTGAAACCGAAAAACATAATAATGTATCTTCATAGAGCTCGAATAATGTTTTCTTTTTCTATAAGTATAAAAGTTATGAGGCAATACTCAAATGCATATCTTGTATTTTAAAGTCGAAGAGTTAACTTTTAAAACGATTTGTCGTAAATTGCTATAAGTAACTTGTGTGAACTTTTCTATGGTCACGCTACAAGTTTTAAGCATGTGGAGAAATATTGCCATCGCGGGAAAACAACGCGAGCGCAACTCATTTTATTAAGGAAATAATGTGTGTGTTATGTATGATATATTGTGGTTTAATGTACAGTTTCCTATTGCGTTACCCAAACATCGCTAATCCAGCGAGTGTAATAATTGAACAGGGAAATTATTTAATTCCAATTACCAATTTCCATTTTTTAAATTATCTCTACTTTTTACAATTTAGGTACCTATCTAATTGAACTAAATTAAAAAAACGATTAATTGTGTTACATGTGAGGATATGTGATTGTAAATTGAGTTTTTAAAGTTTGTGATTAATATATACATACATATATTTAATTTTCAAAGCAGCGAAATTACGAAGCCATGTTTAATTATGAAGGTAATTTTTATTGGTTTCACGAAATTCCAGAAGATGTCAAGTAGCAAACCAGGTCTAGTAAGATAAGTACCCTTTACGTTTCAAACAATTTACCCAAAGTTTTTCCACATCTACTTGCCCTCTTTTCAACATAAACCAGTCGTGTTTCATTATTATGATCAGTTTAATAAAAGGTCACGCTATCTACACGCTAAAACTTTTCTGGGCCTTTGTGATATCACTGGAAAGCGAATGATACGGTTTCGTAGTTCTCTTGCAATAAAAATCTATATGTGATGCCCGTTTATTATTGAGACACGGCCCCGCTATGCTGAATGCCCTACATGTCTTGAGCCGGAATTTCAAGCTTAAGCATAACTTAAGCTGATATTTTGGTAACGTAAGCCTAAAGCTGAAGCGGCAGGCTGTCGTAGCGGCCCGGTGCGAGTGAGCTCTCGAGTAGCGGGTTACGTATGCCGTGTCCGATACGAAAATTGTGAGATATTTTACTGTATTTCAAATGAATTTAGGAGCGATTACAAACACATTTGCACATCAACACCATATCATACCTACATTGTCAGCTTGGTACGGCAGCAGAAACAACTTTGTATCACCAGCTCGTGTTTGCTATCGCGTCGCGTTTGGACTATATGTCGTGGCATGTTATTTGACCGCAAAATACAATTGTTATGGCTATTAAATTCATTTGAAACTGTTTACATGCTTGTGTTTAGGATGGCACATTCCTAATGTATGAAAATTCGATTTTATCGTAGTAATTTTGGAGGTGCATGGTAAATATTTATTTTTTAATTTAGGTTGTTTAATTAGGTGTTAAGTAAATTGAACGTAAAAAAGTAATAACTGGAAGATTATATCGCGATATTTGTGTTCTCTTTTGTTGACCATTGATATCGAGCATAATTACCTTAATCTTAGGGCAGACGTAACGTGGTTTTTCGAAACGGGGCTCTACATTGTTACAGAGAAAGTCCCGAAGTCAGTAGCCCTGCAACGGCCGTACGAGGCCCGAGTACGATTTTAGTTCAGTGAGAATAAATGGCCTATGTCGCTTATGCCCAGTCCCCATTGATCAATATAATAAGTAATATTCCAACGTCAGTCTGTTTATTATTTGCCACAGTGACTGTCATGTATTCATTTTCCCCTTGCCGTACAGATTTATCACGTTACGTATGATACCTCAAGTTATGATTTCATTTCTAGATACAACAATATCCACACGAACACGTTTTAAAAAAGTTTTTATCATTTTTGTTATCTTGTAAATATTAGGTACTGTTTAAGTATTTGTAATAAAGATACCTTAACATGATGGATGTTTTAATTTACGCATTAGTATAACTATGTTAATTTAAAAATGCGTATAACCTCGTAAGTCAAAATATGTGCGTGCACTGGCGTGCACATATTTTTTATTTGGCGTTCATTTACGGCAGATTAAGCTCTAATTTAATTCTATGAACTCAATTCACTCTAAAAATAATTTTCCGTGCTACGTTAATGATTTTTTAGTTCATTAATAGATATGTGTAAAGAAACTAGATCTACATACTGAAACACTGTAGTATATAAAAATGCGGAATAATATTTCATAGCAATTCTTACTGGTTGCGTGGAGGGAATACGGCCCCTCCGTATTCCATCCCCGCGAAAAGTCATCACTGCCATTCATCGTCAGTAGCGCGAAGATGCAGTGGCGGGTTGTGTTGTGTTTGGCTTTCTTGCAACTCGCGATGGGTATGCACTTATTAGAGAAGTCGTTTGGATCTGAGCCTGAGGTAAGAGTTTGTAATTCTTTTAGTTAGTAATTTTCTTTTAGTGATAAGTATTGTAGGTACAACTTTGACATAGTAAATACTAGCTGACCCACGCAGCTCCGCCTGCGCTATTTTTACGTTAACTAAACTTTTAATAACAGACATTCGCATCGAATACATAACCTCCTTTTTTATAGTCGGTTAAAAACTGGGACCCACTTTTTACTTGCTCTCCGAAGCACGGACCCGTTTAGTTCAAATGGCGTTAAACGGTCACCCATCTATTTAATGACCTTACCTAACGTTGCTTAACCCGATCGATTACAAAACCTTGATAACAACTCTCTATGAGTGTTACCTTACTGATATTTATTATATTATAAAGAAAAATTGATAAAGTCGGACCAAGCGTATAACCAACTACCCGTTTTGACTTTAATCCCCTCTCCCAAAAGAACCGTGCTAGATTACGGGATAAAAAGTATCCTATGTCCTACCTCGTAGTAAGATCTCAAATCATGCCAAGTTTCATTTGAATCCATTCAGTAGTTTCGGCGTGATGCTCAGCCGTGATACAGACAGACAAAAATTAAAAAAAATACATTTTCGGCCTCAGTATCGGTTATAGAATGCCCTCCAAATATAATTTTCAAAATATCTTCAATGTACAGAATTGGACCTGTTACAGTTTTATTATAAGTATAGATTTTGAAAAATATAGAATTAAGTATTAATTGCGAAAAACTATTACAGGGTTATTTAAATAAAACAATGATAGGTGCGTAGCAAGTATTAATTCAGTACAGTTAGTTCAATGACTGGGAGACATTAACGTAAGACTATTATGATGGTATCCTATACTTACTTATGCGATTGCATTAAGTGCGAAGTTTTTTTGTCATAGCTATGCACCTACATATTTGCATGTTAATTGCTTGCATCCGGTCATCCTGACGGACAAATCTCGCCTTCAAAACATGCAGTCTGTACGTACATTCCACAAACAGTAGTGCGTTGTTCGCTGGCGGTCTTTTGTGTACGGTGGGATAGGTAGTCACCGACAGGACTTGAAGCTGACGTCTGCGGTCAGTCGCCACCGGCACCGCAACACAGGCGTTATTACGTTCGCGCACCTAGTGCGAAAAGCTTGGTATTGTTGGAAATATGTATTTGCAGTAAAGGTTATAAAGGCTTAGTACGGTGAAAGGTAGGCTTTCACCGTTTTGTTCTTATTCTTGAAGAGAAATCTGCTAATGGGCCAAGGTTTGTCACTTGCTGTAAGTATAATGATACCTACCTCTGACAGGGTGCATATCTTAGTTGTTAATAAACTACCGCGCTTCCAGTCATGACTGCAATCACCACATCCAATCAGGGCCCTAATTCTCTATTCCATTCCATTCTACATTCCGCGATAAGGGCCCCCGCACATAACTGCGAATTCACATCGCATCGCAAATATCTGCGAGGAACAAATGCATTTTCAATACAAAAATTCATTTGTTTCTCGCAGATATTAATTAATACATAGAGCAATATTTAAAGTGTACGAAATTCATGATTAACGCCGATAATTGAAGGTTGTGGTGCCTACTCGTCGTTTATAAATTCTATCAGTAAATGTATTATAACGATATAAACGTGGTTTCTTAGACAAGCTTTAAGCGTGGTTTCTTAAAAGGGTCATAGAGAATTAAGCGCGGCCAAGCACTACATACGTAGACAGAAACTACTTAAGTAAGTAGTTTAAATGAAAGTAGAAAACCATAGACCTAGGTTTCATATTTCATACTTCAGTGTCATTTCAGTGTAGAAAACAGATATCTGACATTATCTATACTTATAATAAAACTGTAACAGATCCAATTCTGTACATTGAAGATATTTTGAAAATTATATTTGGAGGGCATTCCATAACCGATACTGAGGCGGAAAATGTATTTTTTTTTAATTTTGGTCTGTCTGTCTGTCTGTCTGTATCACGGCTGAGCATCACGCCGAAACTACTGAATGGATTCAAATGAAACTTGGCATAATTTGAGATCTTACTACGAGGTAGGACATAGGATACTTTTTATCCCGTAATCTAGCACGGTTCTTTTGGGAGAGGGGATTAAAGTCAAAATGGGTACTTGGTTATACGCTTGGTCCGATTTTATCAATTTTCCTTCATAATTATAATAAATATTAGTAAGGGAACACTCATAGAGAGTTGTTATCAAGGTTTTGTAATCGATCGGGTTAAGCAACGTTAGGTAAGGGCATTAAATAGATGGGTGACCGTTTAACGCCATTTGAACTAAACGGGTCCGTGCTTCAGAGAGCAAGTAAAACGTGGGTCCCCGTTTTTAACCGACTATAAAAAAGGAGGTTATGTACTCGATGCGAATGTCTGTTATTAAAATCCCACGCATGCGGAGCTGCGTGGGTCAGCTAGTTATTTTAATATTAACATTGCGAGATAAATAAATAATGTACTCCTTTTTTTCTATTTTTTAACGTGGGGAAATCCTCACGGATACCCCTCACCACTACGGGGGTAGCAGCGCGGGTTATGTCGGAATCTTACCGACTACCGACCGCGGCATTCGAACCAGCGACCTTCGGTTTGTAAAGCAAGCGGTTTGCCACTGCGCAACGGAGGCTAAAAAATTGCGAGATAGAATCGAAAACTTTTAAAACCACAAATTATTTTTGATTTCAATTTAATATTTTAACAACAAAGAAGGAATAATATATTGTGGTGTGTAGGTACGGGTACAATCAATTTTGTAATTACAGTTAAAGTGATAACTTATTTACGCCCAATACAAAGCAAAGTTGATGCGAAATTGCAATGTTTTTATACTCTGAGCGAGTTAATGAACTGAACGTATTGTGCAACATGTAAAAGCCTATTGTATAGGTACACTAATACAATTAGATAGCACACGTGCCAATTAGCAGTTTTTACCAACGGCATTATTTTTTTCAGACTAACTGCATTGAGTATCCATATATCGATCACAGTGAAATCGGCAGAGTGTATGAAACAGGTAACCGCTTTTGTTATTCATCCCAGTGCCAGTGATGTTACAAGCAAGACATTAGTCTGAATATGGTAAGCGATGCGTCTGCCTATACAGAGTGTTTAAAAACCCCTTTCCGATCATTGAGAGTACGAGTATTATTAGGTGCAACCGAATCAAATAAAATTTGTATTTTTACTCGTTTGATCTGTCACAATCGCAAATGTCGATAAATACAGCTGACTGTAGAGTACCTATTTATTGTCGTGTACCTGATAGTTATGTATTTTGATGTCCTTACTCGTAGCTACATGTTCTTACTTGAATTAAGCATTATAAAGTAGGTACTTGCACCTACTGATTCATATTCTTAGTGTTACTTAAATACATATAAATTATTGATACACCGAGTAAGGGCACCCACACATAATTGCGAATTCGCATCGCATCGCAAACATCTGCGAGAAACAAATGAATTTTTCGATACAAATTCCTGCAATGCGGCGCCGCATCGCAGTTATGTGTGGGAGCCCTAATACCCGCAGTCATCGGACAGGGGTTTTTAAGCACTCTGTAGACAGCTGCATCATACTGCTGCTTGTGACTCTAGAGCGTGACATTAGTTATTAAGCCTCTTGAGCCGGGTACTTTCACCAGCTGCAGTGCCCTTCACAGTGCTGTGTTCCGGAGATACCGACGTTCACAAATTGCCGCTTGGTGGCAGTATATCTGGCACTTTAGTGGTATCTACTTGGACGGTCTTTTGACAAGGGAGGTTTTTTTGTTGACGAGGAGGAAACCTTTAACCCTTTCCCCGCTGGTCTCCTTCGAAGAGAGACTCTGAACCCTCCGTTCGGACCTCGCTAGAACCTCTCCAGCGCCAGACGTTCGCTAGAGCAAGTTCCATGGGACAGCAGAAATGCACGCTACCCCTGGTATGCATTGACAAGGGGCCTGCCGGCTAGTAATTTGCATACTCATTTTATATTTAATTTGTAATCACGCAGGATGGAGTTCGCTGAAGCCTGTGATCAGAAAAAGATCTTCGGTAATGCCTGTGGAGTTGATAAATGGTGAACAATCATTAAATAACCGAATGGATCACGTCATGAACAACTTTATTCCCGGGAGCGATAACTTGATAACGGAACACGCCAAATTAGTGCAAGATATAAATAGTTTGAGGCAAGCAGTATTCATCGTGCCTTTCATAGGCGAATCTAAAGATTACGATGATTCCATTTTTCATGAGATAATCGAGACCACATCAACGACGACGTCTCGGCCTATTATAAGTACATCAAGATACGCGGCCAGTTCCAACCGTTTCCAGATGGGTTCGAACTGGGCGCCGGTAATTTCTAGTCGTCAACCAATCGGCTCTACCAAAACGCCTGTCCTATCAATGAAACCACTTATGAGTTCCAGCAAGGAGTCTCCGATACCGATAATTTTGCTCGGCGGTGCGAGTCAACGTCAAATCTTGAAGAGCCAGCCAATAACCTTCGCTAAGCCAACTATCAGTTTGATAGGAACGAGCGTGTCTCCATTAATGAAGCACCCGTACCCTTTTGTAATGCAATCAACGACACCTCGATTGCCACCAGTTAAGATATGTATGAAGGCGCTTTCTTCGATGTATTCTGTGTCAAAACAACCGTCTCTTTGGGACAGATTGTTTAACTTAATTCTACCTAGTCGTATTTTAGGTAGATGAGATTAGAGGTCTTGGATGGTCTTTCACATTAGTGAAACATTGTAAATGTATGGGTTTTACGTGATAATAATATTAATTGAAACTATAAGTACCTACCTAAGTGAATAATTAGTTATCTATTAGCACGTCAAAATAAGTTGTTAAAAAGTCTGTTTTCAATAGATTTTCATTATTAACATCCGCGATTATTCCGTTTTTTTTGTCGCCGTTGCACAGTCAGTAGTAATTATGTGTAAGATGATTCAAACCTAGCGAAGCGCGTCTTCTTTTACACTCACAATACGAGGACTAACCCGACCGACAGGCTTAGCACGATGTGCAAATCTTGACAGATGTGTGAGTATGACGTCACTATGACGGTAGTATTTCACAATTTTGTATAAAGAAGTAAGTAAGTTTCAGTGTTGAAAACTACGTCATACTCCTCACCGACCTGTCAAGACTGCAAGTCGTGGTCGGCCAGGTTCAGGCGCAAGACCGTTTTTTACACGCCCATCCAACGCATTGATCATCTCCCTTTCCAATCAGGTCCAGCCTGCGCTTTCCTAACCAGCAAGGAACTACTACACGAAGTGGTTCACCTCAGACCTTCGGTTTGCAAAGCAGCAGTTAGTTGCGCCACGGAGGCTACAACACCAGATAGTAAGTGCTGTTGAAGCCGTGAATGGTAGCATACTAGCTTATTAAGAAAATAAGAGAAAAAAACCTTGTGTTAATCACGGTGCCGGCGGCAATAGAACTTCTCAGAGCTCTGGCAATCTTACTGCAGGATCACAACGCCACTCAAAGGCATATATGGCTGCAATCTTGTGCAAAATTAGGTACTTTCTGGTTAAGCTAATTATCTAAGGACCCATACGTAGGGACTTATCTTTAAAAGAAAAAATAATGCTTGTGTCTGTGTGGAATCCGGTTATCAGTGGTGTGTAATATGTGAATCGTTTCGAGTCGCGTCGAAGACTCACGTCAAGCGTCACAGTGCGCCCGCGTCGCTCTTGCGTCGCCACTATTGCGTGCACTTTGTTTTAATTACTGTTGTCGATTATCTACTGTCTTTTTTACACTTTTACGCATTGGAATGGAAAAGTTGAACGTCTCATGTGTTACAATAATATAATTGTTTCTCGATGTAACATTTTGCAACCATGATTTAAATACAATACATTTTTTGCTTGGTACTCGCGTGAAAATCTTCAAATAAGACCATGTCATGCAGGGTATGTGAAACCTCTGCAGCTGTCACTTCGCCACATAAGATGCGGTTACAGGCTCTATTATGGGATCTGCACCAGTTACTCTCTATACCTTGCATTCACGCGTCCCCCAGCACTTTCCTCGGGGAACCTGTGACGGTACTCTCAGGGATGGGGCAACCCCATCGGCGCCATACCCGGAATCGCCGCCGTAGCCAATAGCCAATGACATTATGTTTTTTAACGGCACTTGTTTCTAAACTCCTTACTACCGAGATCTTTAAGAAAAGAACGGTTAAGGAATGATACCGTATATTTTGATTCAGCGTATACAATATATTGTAACGTAACAGGGTGGTAATATGTACCTAAGAGACTGGCGGCCTAAAACTGCAACTCAGCAATTTACCATACTTCCAGGCAGGTCGCTATACCTTGTTGCTGCAATTCCTACTTCCTAAACTAGAAATTGTGAGGATGTGGCTACGTAAGGCGTTTATGTTCTTGGGCTTATGTCATTGGTTCTCACTGGTAGCGATGCGCGTTATTTTCTCTGCTCTATCACGCTTAATTATGTCACAATAGCTGTGTTAATATACCTACTAATTGCATTGCCGCCTTGTGTAATAGTTATGCTATACAACAAATCTGTAGGGTTACTCTGGAAGCAAATGTTCAATTAAATGCAATTTTAAATTTTACCAACAGTTTTGCGCCGCTCTACTAGTATTATAGAGGTGTGCAGTGGTTGCGCTTGCACTACCCCGTGTGATTAGGCAGGAATAGCAGGATTGATGGAATTAAAAATTAGATTGAGGAAATACGTTTATAACGGTTTCCAGATTAACCCATATAGATGTTTCGTTATTGATTGTTATTTATTAAATTAATGTAAATCTTACAATGTTAAAAATAATTTTAGTTTTATTTGTTCATACCAACACATAAGTAGGTAGGTATGTAAGTTAGTAAATAAATAAGTAGGTTCATAATAATGTAGATATCAAATCGTGTCTTTGTTACTGAGGTGATAATAAATATGCAATAAAACAGCGATTTAATTAAACAATTATAAATTTATTACTTCTTATAAAGAAGTCTTATATAAAACAATTAGCGTAGTTTGATCACTTTACAGTAGATTACAATGGTATTTTAGAGTGCTCAGTGGCTGCCAACAAACTTTATTAAACCAGTCATAGTACAGCCGTACTCACAGTTCGTTAATGAACCATTATTTCATACTTTACTAGATTATGGTTGCAATAATAATAATATTCTGGAACAATCCACACGGTCACCTGATCCCAAATAGGTAAAGCCTGTACTATGGCAAACCAGAAAACTGATATTAGCACATGTACGTATACTTTTTGTAAATACATACATAGATAATTGACATCAGGGGGACAAGACAAACATACATTTTTATAAACAAATGTCCTGGGTAGGGATCGTACCCACGACCTATTGAGTAACGGAAAGGGTGTTTTAACTAGTCACACGGGACCAAATCTACATTAAATTATGTGAAAATGATTCATTACAGCACTTTGAGTGCAGTAGATAAAAAAGTTGTTGGCATCAGTGAAAGCCAGCTATAAGATACTACATTTATGTCAATGTACTCGATGCAGCTAGTACCTATTGGAATGTTTTTTTTACTAAAGGCAATCTATAAGTGATAATCTTTAAACTAAGCACACTACTGTTAAAGATATCTATGATTGAAAATTTTGATATACCTAATGTACGTATAAGTAAATTAGGTAAGTATGATTAGATTGTATAACTTTATTAAACTATTTAATTAATTAAAATATTTACATTGTAAAAATAATAATAAATCGATTACTTATTGTACTTTTTAGTTTTTTTTTCTCTTCCATATAGTTGAATTAAGTAGTGTACATACCTACTTAAAATTTAGGTTGATGTGGGTTGTCCAATTAGTGAAATTCGTCGTAAATTCTGGCTTGTCGCTTATAATATAAAATAGAAAATGAATTTAGGATACTAAAGTAAGTACTTATACTATTGTTCTCAACTATTTAAGCACATTTATCGAATTTATAGTAACTACTTACTTAAATTACGTACAAAAAGTTGTACATTTAAAATGACTGAATCTAGAGCAAATAGTACATATATTTAGATTAATTTTAAAACCACATTCTTTCTTCTTTTTATATATTTTTGAAATATCATTTCTTAAAGTGTACCTGCTATAGGGTGGTATAATTTCTGATATAGGAATCTAAATCTATTCAATCTAATAGTAGGGCCAGGTGCTTCAACAGACACGAACCGAAAACCCGCTAAGAAGTAAATATTAAAAAATACGCCCAATAAAAAACTCTTAATAAAAGGTTAATCAGATTGAAATTCAACATAGACCGATCATCAGTTTTCAAATAAAAATAACATATTGAAATCTGCCTATTTGTTTGGGAGCATCGATTTTACAGACTGAAATACAGACTTGCGTCAAACTTGTAACACAATTTTGTGACGGGGATTTTCAGACTGACGATATAATACCTTTACCTTAAACTCTTAAGTAATCTTTTTTTTTTAGTGTGTGTGAGTGTGGTCTCCTTTCTCGGGAAGGGAGATCTGCTTCGTCTTTTTTGCTCTTAGTGCTGTAATTCCACTGGTACAGTGTTCCTATGTTTTTAATTGTCTATTGCACTGAACCAACCAAGACACCTTCACCAAATACCATAACGTGGTACTGTGGTCAAGTAGGAATAGCTGTGTAAAAAAATAATTTCGAGCAGGTCCTAAAATCAGATAGTGTACGATAGTGCTTTAGTGTGGACAGATGGGCAGGTTAACGAGGAAGAACACGTTGAGCTCGATGAGGCTGGCCAAGGTCAAGTATCCCACGTATATAAGGGCGCACGTGACGCCAATTTTCCAATCCAGCTGGAATTTGTTAAGGGTGAGGCTCCCGTACAGTGCGAATAGCGTGGACAGAAGCGATATTGCGCTGTATGACAGGCCGCTGGAGTTTATTGTCACCTGTAATTGTAATACTTTCATTAGTTCATCGTGGCATAAGCAATACAGTTTACGATAATGATTCGATAACACTGACACACGCACGCATGACTTCAAGTGTACCTCCGTCACTATTGTGGTGACTAAAACGGAGTTTTGCGGTTCACATTTATCCGATTTTCAGCTATTAGTGTAAGCATTTATAATAAGACAGCTAAGGACAGGAGCATTACATTTTCCCGCCCAATTATATAATGGAATCTTCAAGGCCAGAGTGATTTAATAAGCTAGTGTGCTATACCGTCCTCGATTGCGTCGGCACTTTCCATCAGGTGGGACAGCAGTCAAATACTAGTATATGCTTAGAGGAGATACCACTGGAGAGAGTATGACGCGCTAACCCCCTCTGCCAAATTTTTTTCATATGGTTAGGTCATTCTTTATTTGTGTGCGTATATTTTTGAATGTGTTGCGAGTTTACTATAGTGTGGGTATGCGTGAAAGTGTATCTGTGTGTGTTTACTTCGCCTCCCGCACCCCGCAAAAGTGCCACGAAAAATTTGTTCGGGGAATCGACGCGATACTAACTCCTTTGGTACTTTCTCTGAGAGTATATGATATGATGAACAAAAAAAAAAGCTGCTGGAAAAGTATGATGCCGCTACTAGTACTTCATCAGATTTCAGTTAACAAAATTGAATGTCAGTACTGTAATGACATTGGACTGCTTGTGTACACGATTCCAGTTGCGCTGAAATGGGAATGCTGGATATAAAAGTAGACCTCCAATCCAGTTACTGGTCTGGTTCTCTCACTGAATCCAGAGCATTCCAGTGCTTGTTTAGATTATCTGTAGTTTTAGCCAGCGGTGGATTGTATCGTTGGACTGGAGTCCTTTTGGTATGATGTGAACCGGGTATAATTTTGGTAAAGGGACCTACATATCCTTTACTTTAAAAATGACTGGCATCATGACCAAATTCTGAAAATATTATGAGACGAAGAATATACTCACCCAGTGATTACCGGGAACGCTAGGGTATGCCAAGGATTTCACGAGCCACGGCAATCCCAGGCAAAGTAATATGTCGAAGGTGTTCGATCCTATGGAGTTACTTATACCCATAGTGCCATGGCCTGCAACAGCAAAAAATACACTCACTATAATTAGTATATGCACGGTTGTACTATGGTGGACATGAATACAATGTCCAGTACCAGTGTATCAGTCTTTAAAAAAAATCGTTTGAACGACGTTAAAGCGATTTTCGTCCTAAAGGTGATTACCGCCCGTGACCGCGAGAATACATACATAATATCACGGGTAAGCCCCTGTTTCCATTTGGTGTACACACATTCTTATCAGCGATGTGCATCATCATTGGCCACAAGACGTCCACTACTGAAGGAGTCTTGAGGATCGCAGTATACGTGTAGCTAGATATGACACAGGAGACGCTGCTGCACATTTTCTATTTTTCCCATAGGCCCTTCCTACGACATCCAACGGGAAGTTAGCGATGTGTCTTATGTAATTAAAGGTGAATTTGTGACAGTTTTATGTTTTTTTTATATCTATCTATTCTCTTCTAGAACGTGGCTAGCCACGATAGGGCCATAATTCCTAAGGTGAAAAGTCATAGTGCAATATCACAGATAGACATATCGCCTATCATTAGAGGAACTCTCGCTGGTCGAGACATTGTGATAAAATGCTGACTGTTTCACCATTTATTCGAAATACCTGTAACCGACCAATCTACCTATTATGTCAAAGTGTGTATGAGGCCTTCTCAGTTCTCATAATTACCCCTGCTCATTGAAAATTAATGGATTTAAAAAAAAATGGCTTCATAAGCGTGTCGATACCGACCTTGTTGGGTAACCAGTACGCTTGAAACAGCTTCTGGCAGGCTGGTACCCGCTGCGAGAATCGTGAGACCAGTTATGCTATCAGGTATATTCAGGGTATCACCTGGCGAGCAGTAAGAACAGCTTCATTAAAGGTTTGAAAACATTGGTAAGTTTACAGTGTTAGTGGAAATACATCTATAATTTAAGGTTTGGAAAACGATTAAAAATTACTCCGAGAACTCTAAGGGACAAATGCATATGGTTGTTGTCCATCATATCCTACGGAAGTTACAGTAGTGGGAACGAGTGGTATGATTAGTTCCAAATAAGAGGAGATGCACAAAATGATTGAACATTTAGGCTTGCTATAAAAATAGAATCTCTTCAATTTGAGACCCACGTGCCAATGTAATAATTACTTCGACAGTCACCTGCATTTACCTTAAAAGTACAAATGTTTTTGTTGGTAATATGATTGAATTTGACCAATAAAACCATATAAACTTTTATAAGGTAAATGCGGGTGACTGTCAAAGCCGGTAATATTCAACTTTTTTGGTGAACTCTTATCTAAAACTGAAGGTTTTGCAAAAATAATGTTCAAATAGAATACTATGTGTTTCAACTAAGAATGTGGCCGCCATGATGATCGCGACTGCGGAAGTTCACTCGTTTTTTACGATTTTTGTACCGGCAGCAGAGTAAACACAAACTGAAAAATTCGCCTCGGTTTTGATTATTTATTGTAATGTCTTATTTTATTATCTATTTTTGTTAAAACATCATTTTTAGTAATTATATATCTGAAATGGCAAGATGGCGGCCACATTCTTAGTTGAAACGCATAGTATACTTTTCATGAATATCTAAAAACTGTAACATTCTAAATTCTGTTCTGTTCGAGTTCGAGAGACAAATGCAGTGACTATTTATATCAGAGAAAGCGGCAATACCTGTAGCAGTTTCACGATATTACATAAATTATGATTACACTCATTATCATCATTAGCAGCCAAAAGACGTCCACTGCTGAACAGATTAGCCCTTAAATGGAAGGGATTGCCATAATACCCACGCTTGGCAGGCGTCTTGGGATTGCAGTAAGGTGGTAGGTAATTCAATAGAAAGACACTGCTGTCCGTCTTCTTGTTTCTCCTTAGTCGCTTCTTACAGTACGGACACCCAACGGGAGGAGGTGGAAGGGTGCTATTCATACCCAGACACCCCATTGGTTGGATTGCACGCATATAGGTAGGTAATGAATTGTACATGGAAGTTAAACTAACTGTGAACAACGGTCTATGTAGGTATCTAACGAAAACGACAATAGTGGCGAAGTTGCATCTCGAAAAATAATAAAGTAATAAAATATTGTTAGTATTTACCGAGTACAGTAATCATCCAGGCAACGAGGTAGGAGACTCCACCGATCCATGCGATACATATGGCAAACGTCAGGGGGTAAAGGTTAGGCCGCTGGCGGCAGTCCGGTATCGTCATCCAGAGAACTACGCTGATCGGCCAAGACAGGATCCAGAGCATCTGCTTCGGTATCGATGCCTTTCCGTCTGGCTGTGACCATAAAGAGAGTGTGCTGGTCTCTGTAATTAATTTTACTAGAATAGTATTGCTTGTTTGAATCAGAACTGATGCTCGTTGGGGAATACTGGTTTTATAGTCGAGTCAACGAAGTGGAAAACGTAGCGTATAGGACGCCCTATGAGAGTGACGATATAAAGCAGTTGGCAGTGACTAGATGATGATTGCTTGTTTAAACATACAGTTGTAGGTAATGTGATGTAATTAGATGTAGATTTTGTTTTAGAATCTATAATGTCCCAGTTTCGGGCAAGCTTCTCCTCCTCATGGACTTGGACCATAACTCACCGCGCGGGTTAAGTGATTGGTGTATCAGATACACCGTTCGAATAAATTTCAAGGGGTTATTTCAACGGGATGCTTTTTTCAGTTAGCGAAAGGTAAATCTTTCAATAAGTATATGATTCATACAAAGTAGAAATTATGGTGATGCCAAGGGGTGGGGATTGAACCGGTGCCTTACTGTTCTACCGCTGCTATACCACCGGCACTTTAGGATGGGTGATCACTTGCATTTGATCCTGTGAACCGCGCTGCAAGGATAGTTATTCCATGTATTGTATCTTAGTTTGTAGAGTCGCAGTCTCCGTTCACTCATTGGCGTAACTTTTGATGTTCTATGCTTAATGTTACCAGCACACTAATCCGCAGGGCTACAAGGGCAACCTTAGTCCTTGACCTCAATTTAATATTTCTAGAGCTGTAGCATGGTTTGCAGCTAGTTTGCAGAAACGTGTTCTAAATAACCTGCCTATATATGTTTTATGTTGTAAACTACTTAATTAATTTCCAAACCTGTTTATTTTTTCAATACATGACGTCATAATAAGTCTATCAGTAAACTCCAAGAGTTAGCTGTTTTCATTTGGGTAACAGTTTATTGAGTGACAAAAAACAACTAAGTATAAAACTTGTATGTTTAGTTAGAGATCACTTATGGCAAAAGATAATAATTTATGTACAGACTATGAAACTATTTCAACCATAAACCCTTAAGTATGCGAGCATAGGAAAACACCTTCTAAAATGTCATAAATTTTTTAAAATGCATCAGCTTTGAGTGTGGAATGTTCCTAGCAACAGAAAATTTGCACGCGTTTCTTTCACCTGCCACATATATCAAGTTCAATTTCACGTGATGACAAACAGTTTGTGAAAAGACTAATGGTCAATTAATTAGCTACGAATACGAAAAGGTGATATAAATTATGGATCCTACTAAAGTACTTACGGAATTAAAGCCGCAATATTTTGTTTTTATTACAATTAGCAGACAGTAAAACATTCTCTCTACATCTATTATGTTGGATAGTAGGTATTACGGATTTTATCACCTTCTTAGTTCAACTTCAGTATTTTGTAGTTATAATAAATGGTAATGCAGTCATAGATGGTAAAGATAGAGTTGTGTGTTGGCAGCAATGGAATAAAATGGATGTCCGTCAGCTATCAGCAAACACACTCGTAGAGAACGCTGGTTAATTTTTACCATGGTGATTATGGAATCGCCTTAGAAATATAAAGCCATTCAAAGGCTGGCAGCAGTATTTTGGTATGTGTTTACCTGTAGGGTTGGGTACTATTTTTTGTGGTACCTACTTAACTTCTTACATCTCCAGCGCCTTCAAAGCATATTAGAAATAAATAAAAAGTAACTTTCAATTTCTCAGGATAGTAATAATTACATGGATGGATAAGGGTTTTTGCAAGGCGTCTATTATGATTGTGTATGTGTGTGTGACAAAGAGGAAGTTACCTATTCTAATATTTTTCCACAAGTTTGAAATTAATAATTACCTGATCCAGTAGAGTCAAGTCTCTTGGATACCTGTATTCCTTTTTCCAAATCATTGTTCTGGATAAGCGGGTTCATATGTCGCACGGTTCCCAAAGTTTGACACTTGTCTAGAAAATATTACACACGTTTAACATCTACGAGATTATAAAATATTTTATCTACATTCATATCGTAATATCTCTAGGACACACTTTATTCACATGCCACTTTAAACAAACTAAAAAGTTTTTTAAAGTACAGGTCTCCCGAACAAAACGATGCTTTAAAATAACTTTTTGTCTAATATATGCAACACCTTTGTTTTTTTTATCTGGGACCATGCCAAGTCTTCATTTATTCATTCTTTTACCGTGGTTTAAACTTTGTTTCTTTACCTATTACGCGAGTGTAGATAAAGTAGTGTATGAAACTGTACATAATTAGGTATTAATACACGCGTGTGATACTATTATAAGCCTCTCCTTCGGCTCGGTTTATAAACGCACACTCGTGTATTAATAACTCCTATTATGCAGCAGTTTCATAAACTGAGTTTGAGGAAACCATATTATGATGAACATTTATAAAGACAATGAGCTACTGCGACAAAAATACCGGGTGCCACGGATTATATTTGTAGGTAGGTAGAGTAACACCATTTTACAGACAAATTAATAAAGTACCTAGTTCTAAAAAGTTAACAGTTTTGAGATTTTTTAACTTAACGCCCTTACAATAAGGTAAAATCGGGTTTTAACTGAAAACAGATTAATTTCTCACTACACCATGCCTTCAATTAGCGTAGTGAGTATAGCTAGCGTTGCCTAAGAACAGCCAAGAGTACTTTTACATATATCACCTTTTTTGTGTTTGGCATTTTTTCTCGAGGCTATCGTTATTGATAATATAACAGGTGCAAATATCTTTTGTATGATGTACCCTTTCTGGAATACCTAGCCAATATATTGCTGTACCAACAGTAGTTATTTATAATAAGTCAATGTGACGTGTCGTCCGTCGCTTATGCCTAATCCTGCACCTATGCCACGCCTTCGATGATATAATCTATTTAAGTATCTATACACAAACTTACTATTGTTAATCAGTGGGGAAATTTCTGTGTAAGCGCCTTTAGGTTTTTTGCTAAAGCAACATCCGCTTCTGAAGAATGTTCCCAGACGATTATTGAACACCATCGCTGTAAGTGAAACAAAGTAAAAGTTAAATATGTAAACTAAAACATATCATTTGGATCACTACAAATAAACAACAGGGCAATGTGAGAGCCAAAGTTATAGCTGTGAGAGTCATATCAATCACAGACCTATGTAATTTTTTTTTTCAAAACTTCTCGCATGCTTTGTTTATCTATTTGCGACGAAAAATATTTGGTGCCTTTTTATATCCAGATAAGAGTCTCCTCTCTAAATTATGACGCTAAGGATTTCATCCATCAAGAATATCTTATAAGAATATAAATAATATAATGGTAAGGGAGTGCGATATATACCTAATATATATAGTATGTACATGAGTACTAGCAGCAGGGCTTCGTGCCAGTAAATCACGTCGTCAAGTAGCGTGAGTATGAGCGCCACTACCGCGACCGCGTACATCACGCAATCCCGGGACACCGACCACCAGTCCAGCGCCACCATCTAAAACGACAACTTTCTATCAACTATGACTATCATTTTTATTTTTATTAGGAACTCCAGGGAAGTACTACCGCAGTCTTAAATAATATACCGCCAAGCAGCAGTAGCGTGCAGTCCGTAACAGACAATATGACTTCTGTGGGTGATACGTCTGTAATATCAGTTCATTTATTACGAGGCACAATTAAACATCATACAGCCTAAGAACACGTAGACATTTAAAAGGACAGTGCTCAGCTGGTGATCTAAGAGACTTACTAACAGTAATACCTACTGTTGTAATTTTAAATAAATAATGCTTTTTCCACAAAGCCTTCCACTGCGCTGTTATTTGTTTTCATTTTTTTATTGTGCATACACCCCGCCTAATTATGCACCTTTGTAGTTAAGTACGTATAGTTAGTATTATATAAGTAGGTATTTAACACATTATGATACAGTATTAAACATCTCTTCAAAGGCAACAAGTCTACACCCAACATCACCTCGCTCATTGCATCGCAATGTCATCATCAACTCTTAACATTAGTAGGTGCGGCTGATAGACAAGGTAGTTCGTTTGGTGGTAACCAACACACTTATCCATGGTACGTGGCGGAGCTAGATTATAAATAAATTACTAGTTTTAAAAACTAAAAATACACGCTTTTATAAGGACTACTGCACTAAAAAGCAATAAATAAATTATCGAAACAATTCTTTCTTTCTTATTACCCCGTGCTTGTAATTTATGGATTATACATAATTATGTGTAAAGGCGTGGGGCGCCTTTTTTCTGCATATGCTGATTGTCATGTGAATACAAATACTTAGGGTTCTTGAAATTTGACAGAAATGTTAAGCTGTTATTCAGAAAAGGCGCCCCACGCTTTTACACATAAATATGTATAATCCATAAATTACAAGCACGGGGTAGAAAGAAAGAAAGAACTGTTTCGATAATTTATTTATTGCTTTTTAGTGCAGTAGTCCTTATAAAAGCGTGTATTTTTAGGTTTTTAAACTAGTAATTTATTTATAATCTAGCTCCGCCACGTACCATGGATAAGTGAGTTGGTTACCACCAAACGAACTACCTTGTCTATCAGCCGCACCTACTAATGTTAAGAGTTGATGATGACATTGCGATGCAATGAGCGAGGTGATATTGGGTGTAGACTTGTTGCCTTTGAAGAGATGTTTAATACTGTATCATAATGTGTTAATGTTTTTAGTCTTAGAAATATTCGCCTAAACTACGGATAAAATTAGCCCAAGTATTGATTTGTTCGTAGCATGAATCGTAGGCAGGCAAAACATATTTTTACTAAACTAGGTATTACGCGTAGGTATCTGATTGAGTTTAAGAAAGCACTACGTATTTACCCTTTAAACAGTCGAAAGTACGCTAAAAGTCAATAGCTTCACAAGTGGTATTCAAGGGTTCCGTTACCAAGCTTCCGGGTCCATCAACAGGTCCACGTTATTAGGCAATGTGAATATAACTCCGTTATACAAATCAAATGAGTCCAAGCTCGATGGGTTTACTAGTAATCATTCCAGGGTTCCGTCAACCACCTTTCATTTCCATCATCAACCCTGATTATTGGGCAAAGTAAATAGAAGTTTTTAATACGAATCAAATGAGCCCAAACTCAACGAGTTTACTAGTAGCCGTTCCAGGGTTCCGTCACCCACCTTCCTGTTCCATCATCAGGTTCTGATTATTGGGCAAAGTGAATAGAACTCTTTAATACAAATTAAATGAGTCCAAACTCGATGTATTTACTAGTAGCCATTGCAGGGTTCCATCACCCACATTCCAGTTCCATCATCAGTCCCTCATTAATGGTCGAAGTGAAAAGAACTCTTTAAAACAAATCAAATGAGCTCACACTTGATGTGTTTACTAGTAGCCAATCCACGGTTCCGTCACCCACCTTCCTATTCCACCATCAGGTCCTGATAAATAGTAAATGTGAAAAGAACTCTTTAAAACAAATCAAATGAGCCCAAACTCGATGTGTTTACTAGTAGCCATTCCAGGGTTCCGTTACCCACCTTCCTGTCCCATCAGGAGGTCCTCATTAATGGTCAAAGTGAAAAGAACTCTTTAAAACAAATCAAATGAGCCCACACTCGATGTGTTTACTAGTAGCCAATCCAGGGTTCCGTCACCCACCTTCCTGTTCCATCACCAGGTCCTGAATAATGGTTAATGTGAAAAGAACTCTTTAAAACAAATCAAATGAACCCAAACTCGATGTGTTTACTAATAGCCATTCCAGGGTTCCGTTACCCACCTTCCTGTTCCATTATCAGGTCCTCATTAATGGTCAAAGTGAAAAGAACTCTTTAAAACAAATTAAATGAACCCAAACTCGATTAGTTTACTAGGAGCCATCCAAGGGTTCTCTTATCCACCTTCGAGCCCCAGCATCAGACCAGCTCAATGATACCATATTATTGTATTGTCACCGGTCCTTGATACATTTGCAAAATTTCAAATGATTTGGACGTGTAGAAGTGGATCAAAATTGCATCGCAAGATTCCATTACCATCATACATACATAGTTACATACATACATACATACAGGTCAAGCTAAGAAAAGCGTGTTAAAAAGTACTCTTTTCCATGGACAGCTGCCCCTTGTGTGTGAGATACGTTAGGTATTAGATCTCTTGAGCTTGATAATTTCAGGAGTTACAGTGTCCTTACCACCAGCAATGGTTACACACAGATGTTTGGCAGCAGAAAATGTAACTGCGGTGGCCTACCTGGACTGTCCCATGTACGAAGGTCCTATTACATTGTAAACACACAGAGATCTATAATGTCATTGTATTGCCAAGTGCATAATATATTGTATTGCGAATCACAGTTAAAATATTGCCAGGCTTACACATTGAGTTGTCAAACGCACATAATTCACACAGTAGTCACACACAACGGATCTTTGTGTGTCTGAAGTTGGCTGCAAGACGCTGCGCAGTAGCTATTTTTGTGTTTTTGTATTGAGAACTCATGACTTTAGTTGCGCAACGGTTCGCCAAACCCAACTTCAGACACACAAAGATCCGTTGTGAGTACTGTACAGACAATTCGCCAAGCATACAATTTGCATTATAGCTGACATTACTATACTTTAAATGACCAAAATCCTTAATTTTACACTCACTGTCTCCATCATCGTTATCATCAGCCGAACGACGTCCACTGCTGAACATAGTGCTTGCTCCGCCGGAATTTGCTACTTGCATGCACCGGTTGCATGCCATTCGCACAATTAATATTCATGATTTTTTTGTTTAATTATAACAAGAAAATTCATGAAAAATAATTGTAAATTAAAATTAATTATTGAAATTTTTTAAATTAAAATTAGTTAAGTTATGTATAAAAATCTTTTTAAAAAAAATTGAACCGACTTCAATATCACTGAAAAGTATAAAATAATTTAAATATTATTGAAGTTGGTGTTAGCGTACCTGCTGTGTATATTTGGCACCAACTTCAATAATATTTAAATTATTTTATACTTTTCAGTGATATTGAAGTCGGTTCAATTTTTTTTTAAAAAGATTTTATTTTAAACTTTTTAGTGATATTTTCATATATAAAGATTGAACCATCGAAAACCGTAAAATTATCTAGGTAGGTTATGATCACATTATCGTCTACATAGTTTTACATAATTCATGTTTCTTCAGAAAAAAATATCCGGTCGTAATGAAATTTGCATGGAAACATCATAGTAGTTTACTCTCTCGAATAAAAAAAGAATCATCGAAATCAGTTCATAATTGTCAGAGCAATGTAATGGAGAACATCAGTTTTATGGTTTTTACCAGATAAATTCCTCCACATCGTTCATGGTCCTCCAGGAAGTTCTTATCCGGTTGTAATAAAATTCATACAGATTTAATACAGTGGTTCCTTCTTTCGAATAAAAAAAGAATCATTGAAATTGGTAAATATTTGCCAGAGTTATGACCATTTTTGTCCGACCGAGCGAGTCCGAGCGACTAAAACGTCATCTATATAGGCTTTCTTGCAGGTCTCAGTGCGCAGTCACCATTATTGTTTTTTCAGGAACTACTTATTACTAAGCAATAATTTTTTTATGGGACCCAATTAACGGATTAAAGAATGGATGGAAGAAAGATTTTTTCAAATCGGTTCATAATTGCCAGAGTTATGCGCGAACATACATAGAAAAAAAATATATATATATATATACAGACGAATTGAGAACCTCCTCCTTTTTTTGAAGTCGGTTAAAAATTAACAATATTCTTTATCAATTCACTGTATACCTATGATTATTAACTACCAAAAATAATTTTCCAGATTAGTACTTGCAAATGGAAGGTATTTAAAATGTTTTGTTTAAAAAGTAGTACGTACATACATACTTGATTGTATTTGAATCAACTTTTGTACATTTTTTTGTACAGCAGTATCATTATTCAATTTCAGTTAAAGATATTCGTTGTAGGTATATGTTTATAAATGTCTGTAGGCATACCGAGTTACCGACCGAAAAGTTCCATGTTTATAGATCATCAGTCTTGCTTTCGAGGCAAAAACTAATGAGTGTTTTGTGTAATCTACGTCCTAAAACTATAAGCCTCAATTAATACGACGAGTGGATATGACAGACATGCGATTACACTTGCTAATAGTTTGATTTCAACAAATAGGTTTTTAAAATAGGTTTTTAAGGTCTTGTGTTATCGATGCTAATTTAATTGATGGCAGTGTCTAGATCTACGTTATCACGAAAGCACTTAGGGCAACGGGATGCATTATTCGTGCCATATTTTGAATTAAAATTATTTCATAAAAGTCTCTAAATCTAAAGGCAGACATTGTAGAACTGATAACGTGATAAACAGAGATGATTACTGTGTATAATGGAACACGTATTATTAGGTATTATGGGATCAATTTTATAGTTTGTAAGAGGATGTTAGCAGGTATTTTATATGACCCCGGTGCGGTCATTCGAATTCTCAATCAAAATTAAAAGGTAAATCACATAAATTCCAGAGTACAAGATGTTAAAAATACGACCTTTAAAAATAAATGGAAACGTCGAAAGACTAGATATCATGGTTGTATATCTTGTCGTATATACCGTATGAGTATAGAGACAGGCAGAATGGGTTCGCACCAGGTCACAGCTACAGCAATAAAATATTCAATTGTTTGATTAGCGCCAGCTAGTAAGCCTATCGCCTACGAGCTCAATGGTAGGTATAATAGGTACCCCAGTTCTAAATCGGCCAAGGCTTCTGTGGTAGATTGATTGCGCACTTAGCCCGTCAACACGTACATAATCTGCGTTAACAAAATAACACGTCAAAATAAGAAAGGGCCAAAAATTTTATTCTGATAAGCTTATTTAAATAATGAAAAATGTAGGTGGAAATTGCTCGCTTTGCAAACCGGAAGTTGCAAGTTCAAATTCCGCGGGGAGCAACTTTGTGTTAGTTGTTCCTTATTATCCTGGACAATATTCAAACTTTATTCTATTATTTTGGCTTGACGTTTCGGCCGGGTTGCACCAGCCGTGGACACTGCCGAACCCGGCCCCCGGCCGAAACGTCAAGCCAAAATATAAGGTAAATCGCGTTAATTCCCGATTAGAATAAAGTTTGATAATGGAACGCGAAAGTCTAAAAGTATATACTGGACAATAGTGGACAATATTATCTGAAAAGTAAGATAAATGAGATAGAGATAATGCTGGAAGAGAACTCACGTGTTGAGTTAAGCTCGCCCTTTATGTTACTTTTTTTATGTTAATATTTCTATTGTATTTTACTTTTTTTTGTGTACATAATAAAGAATAATAATAATAATAAATCAGGTCGGAGGGCATGCAAAAAGTCTGTTCTGCACCCCACCTCTCATCGTTCGTATCGGTCTTCTGTCCCGTTGGATTGTGAGAATAAAGGTAGAGATGTATTATAGAGCACATGTGCCTGCGCAAGCACTTGTGTACTATAATATCTCCTGCGTAGTTGTGCAATGACGTATTAATAAAAACACATAATGTGAAAATGTTACACCTTAATCCTTATTTGATTTGAAAAACAAAACATCTTTAGGTAGTAGGTATCTACTATCTTTGACGATATTTCTAGCCCCGACCCAAAAAAAGGGTATTGTAAGTTTATCGCATATATATGTCAGTTTGTTTGAGAATTCGTCCGTTTGCATGATTTTGTTTAAGTTTTTGTACTTTATTGTAATAGTTAAAGCCAAAATATTTTTATTATGTATAGACCCAATGGAGGACTTACACAAAACACTTTTTTTACAAACTACGACCGGATCGCAATGCTACGGAGAAGATCCGGTACCAGACTCGGATACTTAGAATTGGTGTCATAAAATCACGTTACCTCAGGGCAAAAATAGGACTTCTTCTCTTTCTCATAATATCGCATGGGAGTTTGTGAAATGCGGTTAACAAAATGAGGTCATGCGACCCATAGGTTCAAGCGGTATACTGAATTATATAATTCACACAAGTATCTCCAGTTCTGAATAATCAGTAGGTATGTATACATAGATATGTGCATTGCATGTATTTTGTCTTACGCACTACAGGAAACATTGTTTCACTCAGTACATATGGTTTTACTACACTAGCGCTTTATATATACACATTGTTCTCTTCTGCTTCAGCTTCAAAAAACTTATGTAGCGAAACAATATTTTGTGTGGATGTTTTTGAATAGTGTATAGGACACAACTCGCGTCGGAGATACGGCTCTACATTGACGGGAACATAAGCAGCTTACTCTGGAACCTCTACTTCTGGGAACCAATGTAAGGTACATTGGTTCCCAGAATGTTGTGCAAGATACAATATTGGTGAGACCGAAGCAGCTGCTTATAATTATAACAACACATTTATCTCCATGTTTGAGGCATGTGCAAATACGTAACGCCAATCGCGTAGCAGTATTCTCCTTTGTATTTTGGGGTAGGTACATAGAAAATCAACCCTATAATTATATTCTACGATAAAGAAGAGTACAAAAAAAGTAAGTAAAAGCTTGATCATTCCCCTTCGTGAAGATTTCATTAAATTTGGAAAGCATGATATACTCGTAGTGCACCGGTGTCTATATAGTTGGGACGGGAGGACGATAACGAATGCTAGTGCTTGACTGCAATCCCACCTGATGGAAAGCGGCGATACAATCAATGATACACACTAGCCTATTAAAAGCTAACTCACTCTCGCTTTGATGTCCATATTAGGTATAATTGGATCGGTAAACCGAGTACCGAGTAGCTACTGAGTTTTTCTCGTAGGTATTAGTTTTCTGTTCAGAGTATACTACTCTGCTGAGTAGGTAGTATCATATGGAGTTGTATAACGAAATACACAGACCTCTCCAGCAATGAGGGCGCAGCAAGCGGGCACAGCGAGGACGTTGAATACAGCGGAGCCAACCACGGCGCCCACGCCCAGGTCTCCCTCGGTCACGAATGTGCCCACGCAGTTGATGAACAGCTCCGGGCTCGAGCTCGCCGCCGCCATGAACGTGGCACCGGCCACGTCCATGCCCATGTTCAACCCTAAAATGCAACTTGTTAATTAAATAATAACTACCCCTAAAATGAGTTAAATTAGTATATGATTTTAATTTGTGATATATTATATTGTTGATTGGTATAAGAGTGTAGGCTCTCCTCGTACCATTCTAGCAGTGGCGTGAATTCCATATACCTACTATAAGACTTACCCTACCCTATGACTCCTCTGAATGATTAAAATCTAAGTATTAAGTTTTGATTTCTATATACAGTAAAATATTTGCGTAAAATTAAATAATTTATGAATATTCAAGGAGGCACCTGCCGTAAAAGTTTTTGCACGCTGCTGCGATCTAGTTTCGACATTTGATCTTACATATTAGAAATGTTAAAGTTACAAATTGCCAACAAAGTGACAATATCACTCTTACGGTGATAAGAACGCTATAGTCCTTCCTCCAAGATAAGAACATAAGAACGCTCTAAGAATGCACAGATTCAAATAATTAGCGCTCAGCGAGTTTTGTAGGATCATTGAGGTATTATTGTAGAGTCGGTATCAATGCTTTTAAATCAGTAAAGGACATAATATCGATTAATTACAAACACACCATTACAGAACATCTAAAAAAGAAATTAAGTACCAATTTTGTAAAAAATATCACTGAGCCACGATATGTATGTAAACAGAAAAAAACTGAACTTTAGTCAGAAACTGCGAAACTTATTGGTTTATACTGCGGCTACAGCGATACTAGCTCAGTGGGCGAGCGCTTGCCTTGGAAATTAGGTGCTCAGGTTCGAACCCCGGCTGGCACCTCCGATATCTTTAATTAATCATGTGCGAATCGTCTTTGTGCGATTGTTACTAGCTTTCGGTGAAGGAAAACATCGTGAGGAAACCTACATGTCTGGAAAAGCCTAACTAGCCTTCCAATAATGTGTAAAGTCCGCCAACCAGCACTTGGCCAGCGTGGTGGACTACGGCCTAAGCCCCTTCATCTTGAGGGGAGACCCGTGCCCGACAGTGGGACATAAACAAGGGGTGGTATTATACCGCGGTTATTTATTTTTAATAATAAATAAAAACTAAAATATGTTATCAGTGGAAAGAAACAAAGAAAGTGGTGGAATATATACTCACGTTCGCATATGATCTCAATCGCAGGCACGAAGTACTGTTCGCAAATCATGCCCAGCAATAGAAAGCAATAGATTGCTATTACGCAGTGCACCACTATAAGACCCTGCAATGTACAAAACATTTCATTACGTTTTTAATAAGAAAGAATGAATAAAAATCAATTGTATATAAGCAAGAAAAGTTTGGAAGTTTTAATTAATGTTTTTAACTAACATCTTTTCCAGATTATTAGAAAAATATTATCTTACATGCTGCCTCTCAAATCTCGAGAAGCCATCAGGGGGAAATTCCAAAATTGCTGCCCGAGTGCAGTTCTTGTCTGTTTCAATAACGCCGAGTAGTTTACGCGTCGCAACACCCACATCTTGTGCTAAATACGATAAATACATATTATTATATAACTATATTCTGTGATCGGTTGTGACACATGTCGGCCTATGCTGTTACCTGAATAGTCAGAAAAAGAGAGGTTCTCTGATCCTCGAACAACACTGTCGCTTCGAAAAAGTAAATAAACAGAGGGTATCCCGAAAAACAGTATCACTCTAATGACGGTAGCTATTTTGTAGCACTTGAAACGTCTAGTCCTTATTAACATGTTTGCCATTTATATATTGAAACTATTTATTAATGACTTAGATACAACTTAATTTGAAACACCGCGATTAAAGTTTTGTGGGTTTGAGTCGATATCAAATGAAAAATTCGAATATTTTGCTGAATGCACAGCCCAATAGCATTAGCACTGAGGTACTTAGCCGTTCACAAATAAACATAGACGTGTCGATGGGCCAGCAGTCGGAAACTTACTGCACACGTTAATTTCTTCGATTCCTGATGAAAATAAGTTGTTTATCGACAGATTATTATTACTAGAAGTAGGTACACATTCGTATCACTCTTATCATTGGTAATGTAAATAAAATAGGCCCTTTTCATCACTTCGGCTAATCTACGGTAAGATTATTATATTTTTCTTCGGTCGTCGAGGATTGCTTAATCGTTATTAGATTAGGTATTTGTATTGATATAACAAATACTCTAACTGGGAAGGGTGTGCTATGCTTTACGAAATAATAACAGTAAATGCAAGTCCTTATAACTATGTAGTACGTACGTATGTACTTGCCGATGTATTTAGAAGGATTTGTTTTTACTAGATGTGATTATTTTGTATAGCAAACGCAAATGCATATGTAGTTAGTTGTGTAGGACTATATATTCCGACTAACTATATTCACTAAGTGGTAGGAACTAGTGCAAGGAACCGTCCGGGTAGCTACCACTGCGGGGTCAGGTATTCAGCCGCCAAGCAGCAGTGTTACCGGGCACAAGGCACTTTAGTATATTTTAATCGCGACAAGTAGCTAGTAGCAGTGCCATGTTGCTCTTAGAGCATTAAAATGTAGCTAGATAAGTTGTGACATCCATTGGATACCCACAAAAGTATGATAACATATAATAACATATTTGAGTCAACAGGTTTGAGTAAACATATTAAGTATGTAGAAATAGTAAACGCTAGTCTAGTCATGTACTTGTTGATGTTTTTCCACCTTTATTGAATCCTCCCCTTGATTATATCATCGGTCGGCGTGATGCTTTATATGTATTTAATAAGTGGGTATGTATTTACTAAAAAAGTATATAAGTATTAGTATCAGTTATCAGAGCACAGGCTCTGCCTATTTTGAGATCAGGTGACCGTGGATTGTCCCAGAATATTTTACATGAAATTACTATATCATTATTATGCGTACAGCTAAGGACTGGAGCAATTTGCCTGCGTCAGTTTTCCCACCTGATTATAATGGAGGTACATTCAAGACCAAAGTAAAAATCCTTTTAGCGGTCTGGTTAGTTTTGTGGTTAGACACCCTGGCCCCACCAAGTGTCTCTGTGTTTTATATATGCATGTATTTACAAAAAAGTATATAAGTAGTATCAGTTGTCTGGTTTCCATAGTCCAGGCTCTGCCTAGATGGCCGTGTGTAGATTGTCTTAGAATATTATTATTCGTTTAAAAAGCTAGTGTGTTTTACCAGCATCAGAACCACAGTCAAGTACTAACTTATAATATTAAGGCCTTAATAACTCTAACTAACTCTATTTTGGGAAAAATAGATATGTCTCTAGTAAAATACGGAATAAAAATAAATCTTTCAAGTAAAGACATTCGTATTTTCAAGACCTTTTTTCCTGTGTAAACGCCAACACCATAGCTTGAGCGGTTTTAGAGAACATTTGCAAATTATGACATAAATAGGTCAAACTTATCGAAGTCTAAGGAGACCGGGCTGGTAGCTTTTTCTGCCAACGGATAAGCTTGGCTATACAAAGGGGTAATGCCGCAAGTCTTTTAGGTACCCTTCCCTCCCAGTGCGGCGACAACTTTGAGGAAGTTTTTTACCTAGTTTAAGTGTACATATTTGTAAATAAACTGTAAATATTTTGTTTCAATAAATAACTTTAATACTAAAAAAAAAAAAAATATGTAATATTTAGATTTTTTTTCCCTAAAAAGTGGTTATCAATTTTTATTCAAGTAAACATATTTATCGAAACTTTAACTAACGTTTTATATTTTTTCTATACAGATTAAATTAACAGTTCTTCTTAAAATCACAAGAATTCATTTCACCGCTATTAGCGCCATAAGTAAAAAAATACAAGGAGCTCTTGTTGTCTTGTTCCACGTCTTTAAGCTGTGTGTGGTAGGTAGGATTTTTGTTCTTGTCAATCGTATTATCGTATCAAATCTTTACAGTCTGTTTTCCTAAGATTAGAATCTGAGAAACGGCATTAAAACATGATTCCAATTTCCAGTAATTATAGGGCAGGTGACTACATAATTATTTCCCATATACCTACACGGGCGTTCATATAAAATAGGTCACGGCAGTGCTTATAATTTTAATTAAATAATTATTCTTCTTTGATTACTGATGATGAATACAATACCTACTGGAATGTAATTAAGTTGGTAAATAATAGATATTGTGGTACAATATGTGTGCTGATGTGTAATTAAGGAAGTACCTACGTTAATCAGCTTTGCCTATATATGTACTTATTTATAATAACTCTCAACTAATTAGATTCTTATAAACAGAAAAAAAATCGCATATCTTAAAAAAGTTAAAAATAGGTACGCAAACAAAATAACATACCTATTTCATTAACGACTTGTAAATAAAACGGATCTAGGTGTCCTAGATTACTACGGGTAGTTTAATTGCACACAATGATAACCGAAATATGTAATTCTTTTTCAAGGCCTAAATAACAAAGAACCAATAATATCTATTACGATATTCGTCTTTCTTTATGAAAATATTCCATTAAAATTTCATTAATCCACAGATTACTTGGTGGCCACTTGAAGTAGGCAATGTAACTTTCCACTGTTTGCCGTACAACAGGTAGTTAGGTACATATTACACTACATTGATGTCGATAACGATGTCGATAGCCAGATATCTACTATAGGATGTCGTTGAGAAACGATTCGCTGCCCTTATAAAGTGTAATAGACGTACCTATCTACCTTTTCATTCTACGTATGAAATAATATTTTTTAACCACATACGTTACAACTATTACTGAATAATAGGCTACAAGTATCGAAATTATTAAGTATGTTGGAGGAGTTAAGTATACCTTATGTAGCTAATGCAAAAAAAGTCAAATTCTACAAATCGGTTCTTTGTAAAGTTCACATTGTTTTTCTTGTTGTTATCCTTACGCCTACAAAGATGCAACATTAGCCTGTGATTCATGTTCATAATAGTTGGTTTACTACGAATGTCCGAACTCAAATCTTTTAATTAATTCTAATTGTGCGTCGCGTGGCGGCCGCGCGCCGCGGTCCTGTGGCTCAATTGACGTTTGACCCTACGGATTATTAAAATCAGAGCTCATTGCGTGTTCTTCCAAGTAATGCCGCTGTTAATAAAGATTAATGAAATCTACCTTTACTCGCTTAATAAATGTACTAACACTGAACGAAGGTAATATGTATTTGATGAAATGTTGATTCGATAATAGTATATGTACGTATCTACCTTCCTCGTGCTTACGCGAAGGGCAAAGACCTCGATATTTGTTATTCCATTAAAATATGATTTCTAATGGGTGTACAATGGGCCGAGCATGCGTCGAGCTTGCGTCGCGAGGCGTCGGCGTCGGCGCAGCATGATGCTCGCTCTGGAAGTCACTCCCGCACTGCGTCGACCCGGCCAACGTACGTGTATTGTATGGAAATAAATAATTGGCCCGTATTCTTCTTTTGACGAGCTCTCAGGCGGGTCCATTATGTCCGTTTGAGCGTGAGCGGCGGCATTCGGACGCCAGTGGCGACGTCCTCGGTCGCCTGCGTCGCGCTCCACGAACACCTCATCAATATGAATACCTCCGATCGAGGTACGACTCCTGTCTTAAATTTAACGAGAGCCCGCTTAGACTTTGATATATTTCTAGTGCTCTAGGGATTCTGCGAGACGCCGAAGGTGTTGGAGTGCCGGTACCATGGCAGCAAGGTTACGTAGAAAGAGGTCGGAAGTGCGTCCAATTCTCGGTCACTCTCTATTATAAGTGATTCTTACGCAGTGGAGAAGATATACATCGGAGTATCCAGTGCTTTGTTGAAAGTGAATTTGGTGTAGGTTACGCTACTGGCCTGACGCCGCTTTCTTCTGTAAGTATGGAAGAGTGAGCCGAGCCATCATGTCACACGCCGGGACAGGTACGAGTAATACAGTTACATTTACAATCTAGTTCTGTTACGTGGGTGTTACTTTGTAAATAAAAACAAACGTGGTGCTACTACGGTTTCTCAACGAGCATTCTAATTTGTTACAATTTCAATAATCGCGGAGAATGAAGATCTTTACGGGGTCCTATGGAAGAAATATTCTAAACGTGGGCGTGGCTCGACCCTCGTCCGATGCCCATAGGCTTTCTGTGAACGATATAGTGTCGATTATAGAGTAACGACATCATTGTACCTATACCGCACCTAAGCGATTATTCATTGTTGCAAATTAGTCAAATACACACCTACTACCACAAATGGTTGTAATATAAGCGGGAATGTTTTGGTATTAGAAGAATTTTAGGCAAGACAAATTAATTTTGAATTATTACACATTATAACAAATTAAGATCAAATATGATATTATTCTGTTTTGATTTTATGTAAGTACTTATCTAGTGCATATTTCTGATATACTTGGCCCTTAAACATGATATCCAGATCGATCAATTGCGATCAATTATTAATTGGTTCGGAGTTGCATGGACATCTATTTTTAGGCAGTGCCAGCAGGGTACATTGTGATCCCACATTTTTTTGTCATTTCCGCAAAAGTCTCAATTGCCATGTAATATGTACTAATCTGCACCTTAATAGTGCTGGCCCATCATCGATCTACGAGTCCCGAAAGTGTAGCTGTGTGTGTACTAGCAAGCGATGGGTTGATTAGGTAAATTGATATCGTCTTGTAGTCATTCACCGCAGTTAGGCCGACGTTTCTTAAGTTAGATGGGGGAGGCATCAACGGCGCGGCGCCTCATCCGGTCGGTGGTCGCGCAAATTGTCAATTGGCCGCCGTCCACTCAGGCCTGTCAGCGAACAAGGTTGAGCTCCGACTCTTCACGTCACTTATCGCTGCCACCGTCCAAAATCTTAAGACCAGTCTTTGACTTCGCCTAGCCGGACATCTTCGCCAATTCAGCTTAAAAATTTCAGTATAAAATGCTTCAAGGACCTTGTTTATTAATATTGTGAAATATGTTTCCTTTAAGAAAAAAAAGTTTCTTTACTTCGTCAATTTGAATTTAGTTGTGTAATCTAAACACATTTGTCCACTACAGATGAATGATTCTTGTATTGAAACGTTGTCACGGTAGCTTTAGTGTTATTTAGGGAACGCATTATCTCTTAGAACGCTTGTTAAGCAATATAGAGAGCGACAGATCGAAAGACGACTTGCGACGTTAATGCGGACTTCCTGCCATCTTTGATCCGTCAATTTCCTTCATAGTGCACTCGGTGACGTCCAAGAGTTAAACGAGACGTGACACGCACGATTTGACACTCTGAGGCATCACTGAGGTACATCCCCCCGGTACATCGTATTTTCTAAAATCAGTTAATTCGGTTAAACAAGTAAGTGCAGCTGTAATTTGAGACAATTTGCTCACGATTGGCTTGTTGACATTGTTATTCGCGGGAGTCGTTTCATAGCACCGCAGGATGTGTGTTCGTTAATCAAGCACGATATATCTTGTTTTCTCAAGCTATTATGTCAGCCGGTATTGTCTTCTCGATTCCCTAATCTAATTATAGTTGAAGAAGAATAGGTACCTTGGGCTGTTACTTGCAGAGTTCAAATTAATCTAGTTTCTCTCTAAATATGTACTTATGTAATATAAATTATCGTTAAAAATTGTTACCCTCAACTTTGTTATTATTCTATTTAAAGACTAGAATGAGTAATCGAAGAGTCAGATAGAAACATTATACGAGTACCAGCTATAATTGTTTGTTAAATTAATCGATTTCGTAAGTAACTTTTATTCATTGCAAAAGATTCAACGTATTTGGATAATTGGTATGGGATGTTTGTAGCCTCCGTGGCGCAGTGGGAAACCGCTTGCTTTGTAAACCAGAGGTCGCGGGTTTAAATCCTGCGGGGGGGGGGGTCAACAAATTTGTGTAGTTGTTCCTTACTGGCTAGGACAATGCAAGCCGATCACCTAATTGTCTATAAAGTAAGATGATCCATGCGTTGGATGGGCATGTAATAAGTCGGTCCTGCGCCTAACCTCTCCCCGGACGTGTCGGTCTCCCATCCCATCGGATTATGGGAGGTATAAAGGAAGAGAGAGTGCACTTGTGTCTACGCAAACACTTGTGCACTATAATATCTCCTGCGTACGTGGTTGATCTTGTGGAGGATTGGCCACTGTCGTCGTATCGGCCAGGAGGACATTATTATTATTATTAGTATGAATGACTTACGATAAGCAAATACGTCTTAAAACATGGTCAGTCAAGCTTAGAAATTAATAAAATTAGGGTGCCCAGGAGGACCTGTGAGTAATGTCCAAATAGTTACATATCAATGTGGCAACTGTTTTCAGAGGTGTACATCCGCAACTGCACCCCACCGGCCATCGACGACTTCCCGACCGGGTTCTTCACCGAGACGCAGCGGCAGCACGGCGCCATCGTAGTGCATGCCTTCATCTCCATCTACCTCTTCGTGGCACTCGCCGTCGTCTGTGACAAGTTCTTCGTGCCCGCAGTCGAAAAAATATGCCACGGTACTTGTACAATTACCTTTAATAATAGTGCTATTCATAACCTCTGTTATAATCACATTGATCCTTAAAAATACTGCTATCGATAAATGAAGTGCGTTTTTATCTTTGTATGTTTTCCTCATTTATACGATTGCGCGGTTTCCGGCAGTGCGATCTTGTTACGTATTCCAGCTAAATGCTGCGCAGTTGTATTAACTTTTATCAACAATGTTTACAATGTTACAGCTTTGAATATGACAAACGACGTGGCTGGTGCCACGTTTATGGCGGCGGCGACGTCGGCCCCGGAGCTCTTTGTCAACGTGATAGGTACCTTCATCACGGAGGGAGACATCGGGGTCGGTACCATTGTCGGTTCTGCAGTCTTCAACATCCTGGCCGTCGCGGCCTGTTGTGGCATCGGGGCAGGAATGGTAAGGACACGGTCAGAAACAATAACGATAACAGTTGCCTTGCACAATGTTATTTAATTGTTAAAAACGCTTCTACGTGTTGATTGCGTCTTTATGCAAACTTCTCAAAACACCTTGACATAAGCCGATATCCGCCATAAAGAGTACGATAATCTAAATATATAATGTAAACTGTAGTATTTGCAGCAGGATATTCGTATGTTAAAGTACTATAATCTTACCAAAATGTCTCTTTAGTTACCTCATGTTTGTAGTGTATCTGAAATATTAAAATGTTGGATGTTTTAGGTTGTACCATTGGACTGGTGGCCGTTGACAAGGGACTGCCTCGCTTACGGCATCACAGTCTCAATCCTTATTTGTATCATGCACGATGAGTACGTGCAGTGGTATGAGGCGTTCTTTCTCGTCATGCTTTATGGAGTCTATATTTGTATCATGTATTACGATAAGTCCATACAAAATTTTGCTAAAGGTTAGTAATATTATTTACTAAAAGTTTATACGTAAGTACAGCAAAGCTAAATACTTATATCAAACATTTGATATTCTTTTATAATTCTCAGGAAGTTGGAAATATGTATCGGAAATGCTTAAGAAAAATAAAGAGAAGCAGGACGGCTCCCTTGGAACCGAGAATGGTCTGTATAATAATGTACATTTTGTAAAAACAACTACATACAGTAAAATGATAGTTCCAACAATATATTTGTATTTTCAGAACTTCAACAAGATTCATGTATAAATAAAAGTGATTTATCCTTGGACCATCATCAACACAATGGGAATGTAAAAAGTGCGTTATCTCTTTACCCAGATGTAAATGAAATGAATAGTGAAATTGAAATTCTGCATTCTGGGGGCTTAGCAGTTAGTGATGGAGAGAAAACTAAAAATATTAGCATTGATATTGAGTCAAAGGCAATTGACATGGATACAACTAGCACTGAAGATAAAGCGATACAAGCTAACGTTGATGAAAACAAAGAAGCTACTGATAAGTATGAACATTCGCTCTGGAAATGGCCTTCTGGAAGGAGCTGGCTCACTAAGGTATTTCTATAAATATTTTATACCTTCCAATTTACCATAAGATAAAGTAAGTACTTACAAATATTCTTATTTACTTTTGCAGACTGCATGGATAGTAACTTGGCCTATACACTTGGTATTCCTGTTCACAATACCAGACTGTGAAAAACCTCGTTTCAAGAATTGGTTCCCCTTGACATTTATCATGTGTATCGTCTGGATAGGTTCGCTGTCATACATTGTAGCATGGATGATTACTATCATTGGTAAGGTGATTGCGATACTTAAATGTTGTTTAATATTTGCGATATTATATGACAATTTTGAATAATGTTCTAGGGGATACACTAATGATACCGGATTCTGTAATGGGAATTACGTTTCTTGCTGCTGGCACTTCCGTACCTGAGGCAGTTTCTAGTGTTATCGTAGCTAAACAAGGTACATCGTGGATTAGTGATTGTAACTTTTTCTATTGTATAATCAGTATACAACTGAATATTTTTGATGCAGGTCACGGATCAATGGGAATAAGCAACTCGATTGGCTCAAACACGTTTGACATACTGTTGTGTTTAGGGCTGCCCTGGCTTATTAAGGCTTCGCTCACCCCTGCTGAACCGGGTCACTACTGGGTTAGAATTTAACTTTATATCTAAAACAGTATAGCGAATGCATTTAACCAAATCACTGCTGTGCGCTGCGAATTAGCCATTGTTAATCAGCTATGCGAATTATATTTCTAATTACGTGAAATGTTCGCAATGCAAATGTATTTAATGTCATTACAGGTGAAGATAAATTCCATGGGCTTGGAGTACTCGGCCATATCCCTGCTGTCGACGCTGCTACTGCTGTATCTGACGTTCTGGTTCAACAAATTCAAACTGGATGCAGCCGTGGGGCGCGCCTGCCTAGCTATGTACGCTATGTTCCTCGTACTAGCCACACTTATAGAACTTAACGTCTTCTTCCCAGTCAACGTTCGCACGTGCAAGAGAACGGAACTAAAATCCTAGATCTAGTGCCCTGGACATAACGTTGACAATAAGTGTTGACCCTAGCGGTTGTGATGACCGAACCCCGTTTACTTTCCACTACGTGTGTTGAAACTTACGAGTGTACTTTATAAGCATCTCCTTATATCTTGAGTAAATTTCAGAACATGTCACATTTCACATTGTAAATGGTTCGAAGAGAGCGCAATCATAATTTTGACTATACATATTCTTGATATTTTATTCTATATATTTTTGTATTTTGTAAATACACAAATTCTATAATGAGCTGTTCCTGCTTTACATTTTTTTTTGTATTTTGTAACTTCTAATATATTAATATTGATGATGTACCTCAGACGGAATCTCAACAGGAATTTATATACATCTTATTGTAATCTCGTATAGTATCACTGTCTGTCGTTGTTCGTATGTTATTTAAGAAAAAAGTGTTTTAAATTACATTGCTGATTTTATTGATTATAATGTTTATAGATGTGTATATTTTAAAACACAAGAAAATATTTATAATATTATTAAGTAAAGTGAATTAGATAGATTGGGGAAACGTTTCTCCTTTAGGCTACTCCATGTTTGTTACCTACTACTTGAAATATTAGTGATTCTACATTCCCTTGTGTATGTTTCTTGACAGACAAGTTGATGTAAATACATAATAATTAAATACGATGTAATGTAACAGCAATTAAATATATCAATAGATTTTTCTTTCTCTTTTATTTCGTCTAAGTCAGTCTTATATTTATTTGCTTCATGATTATGTAATAACCTATTTATATGTGTAACCGGTGAATGGAAATGACTATCTGGTCCATTGTGCGTCTTCCGGCTGATGATTACGGTGAAAAAAAACCTTTTCCTATAATTTTCATATTTAGTTTTTGTCGTATTTGTCGCTGTGTGGTAGTTTATTTTGTTTTTTTTTATCTCTATTTGATAGACCATATAGTTTCAATAAAGATTTAATAAAAAAAACAACACAGAAGTGAGCTCCGTTTTTTAAATTTATTTATTGCTTTTTAGTGAAGTATACCCAATGATATATATAAGTAATAAATAAGCTGCCAACTAAGGAATAGACGATTAAAAGTGGCACAGAGTTAATTTATAGGTACTAACCGATGAAACTAACGAATTAAATGTGATTTATTGAATTCTAGAAAATTTGTTTGTGTATTTGGATAATTTACAAAATAGTATTTACGATTGTTTTGATGTGAATAAAACGAGGCCAAAATCGATGTGTTTACTAGTAGCCATCCAAGGGTTCCCTTATTCGCCTTCGAGCTCCATCATCAGATCAGCTCGATGACACTATATTATTGTATAGTCACGGGTCTTTGACACATGTGCAAAATTTCGAACGATTTGAACGTGTGGAAGTGGGTGAAAATTGAGTTGCAAGATTCCACCCGAACAAATTACATATATACATACATTGCAAGTTAAATAAAAGCTTTTAATAATAAAAGAATCACTGAGATCGGTTCATATTATTGTCAAAGTAATGTAATGGAGAATATAAATTTTATGGTTTTTACCAGATAAATTCCTTCACATCGTTTATGGTTCTCCAGGAATTTCTCATTCGGTTGTGATAAAATTCACACAGTTTCATTATAGTGGTGCTTTCTTCCGAATAAAAAAAAACATTAAAATTTAAATATTTTAAAGAGTTATGACCATTTTTGTACCTTATTAACACGTTGAGTGCGATACCAGGTCTAAACACCTTGTATACGTCTACGCTTACAGTGCGGCTAAGAAAAGTATAGACTTCCTTGTCTTGCGGAAGGCCTAACTTTAACTTGGTTCGTTGTAGGAAAAAGATGAACATATATCTAAGATGTATTATTAAAATAGAATCCAATGGTGTACCTACCTTAATACCAGGTTTTTACACCTGGTACCGCACTGAAGAAATAAAATTTCATAATAATGCGGAACCAGGTCGAAACACCTTGTACCCCGCTGACCTGGTACCGCACCCCGCGTTAGCTTCGCGCGACTAGTGTTGGGCGTTGGCTTGCAATCGTGAGAAACGTATCGACATGGCGTCAAGACCAACAAAACGGTGCCGAAAAAATATATTATATGTTTGCCAGGACAGTGATGCAGTGAAAGTTAAATCTAATTATAGATTGATTTATCAGAGACAGGTGAGTCATCAGTACTATTTATTTTACTTACCTAATTACGCTTCCCGTTTAGGGCGTATTTAAGTTTACAAAAGAGGTCAAGTGCGAGTCGGACACGCGCATCGTGAGTTCCGTACTAACTAACCCCGGAAAGTTTACCGAATCGAGTCTTTGAGAACTTTTTCATTTTTGCTGATTATGTTGTAAATGACAAACTTAATTTTGCAGTTTTCGCCAAACATGATACAGTTTACTGCAAGTATAAGTTTGTAATCGCAAAAATGTAAATTGTTTTGTGATGTAATAAAAAAAATACGGTTCGTGGAGGAAATTATCAAACATTTTACAAAAAAGGACTTTGACAATGATACAGGTAATTTCAACGCAGACGTAAATGCGTGCACACACACATACACATACATATACACATCCACATCCAATCCACGCTCACACGCGTACACACATACACATACAAATAAATAATAATAAATTTATCTTTTCAGAACCCGCACGAAAACTTGACAAACACACTTTGGTAAAAGGTAAGATAAGAAGAGGAATTGTGTCGGATGTTACGCAAAACTCCGAACCTTTTTAACCAGCCGCCAAGCTGACAAAAGAGTAAAAAAAAAAATTACTAAATGTGTTCAGTGCAAAAAAAGCTTTTGCTACCCATGTTTTATTGAAAAACTTTAATTCATGTTTGTTTTTTTCCATTATATTAAAACTTAATTAAAGCTATCGATATTTTTATTTCACATTATTAAAATACGCACCAGACTTCCCTTATTCAGTGCGGCACCTGGTGATTAAGCTCTGTATTTTGAATATAGCTATAATTTTTAAACTAAACAAGTTGTTAACGAACGCCTTCAGGTGCATGTCAATTAATTCATTATTATTAATATTCAAAGCAAAAAAAAACATATATATTTTTAAATGAAGCCAAAAAATGGATTTAAGTTTCTTAAATTTTACAGGGTCTATAAGCCTTGTACCGCCACAATGGAAGTTTTATTACCAGGTCTATAGGCCTTGTCTTGACCGAAGGAATGGAAAGTATTGAAAAGATACTGTCGCAGCAAACGTGTTAAGTAGTAATAAATCTTTAAAAAAAAATTGAACCGACTTCAATATCACTGAAAAGTATAAAATAATTTAAATATTATTGAAGTTGGTGTTAGCTTACCGGCTGTGTATATTTAGCACCAACTTCAATAATATTTAAATTATTTTATACTTTTCAGTGATATTGAAGTCGGTTCAATTATTTTTTTGAAAGATTTTATTTTGAACGATTTAGTGATATTTTCATATATAAAGATTGAACCATCGAAGACCGTAAAATTATCTAGGTAGGTTATCATCACATTATCATCTACATAGTTTTACATAATTCATGTTTCTTCAGAAAAAAATATCCGGTCGTAATGAAATTGGCATGGAATCATCATAGTAGATTACTCTCTCGAATAAAAAAAGAATCCTCGAAATCGGTTCATAATTGTCAGAGCATTGCCAACCTCCACATCGTTCATGATCCTCCAAGAAGCTCATATCCGGTTGTGATAAAATTCATACAGATTCAATACAGTGGTTTCTTATTTCGAATAAAAAAATAATTATTGAAATTGGTAAATATTTCTTAGAGTTATGACCATTTTCGTCCTTAAAAAGCGATATAAAGTCATCTATATAGGCTTTCCTGCAGCTTTCCTGCGCAGTCACCATTCTTGTTTTTTCAGGAACTACTTATTACTAAGCAATATTTTTTTTATGGGACCCAATCAATGGATTGAAGAATGGATGGAAGAAAGATATTTTCAAATCGGTTCATAATTGCCAGTTATGCGTAACCATACATAAAAAAATATATATATACAGACGAATTGAGAACCTCCTCCTTTTTTGAAGTCGGTTAAAAATGTCATCTTTTAGGCAATTAAGCAAAGTTTTCTGAAGCGCCATTCTTATTTTTTTCCGAAATTACCTAATCGTACATTATATTTTTTTCAACACACGTTCTCGTAAACTGAGCCTTATTACTACACTTGCTCGTAAACTGACCCTTAATACATCGCTTTTAGGGCCCTAAACCTAGCTATAAGACACGTGTGCATCATGATAACATTACGCACTAATGCGTAATGTCATCATGATGCACACGTCAATTATCCCTACAAAGTTAAATTAGTACCTTACAGCAAGTCGTATTCGAGTAAACAGCGATCATTCTTAATTTAACCGGGTGATACATTTTTTTAAACTAAGAAGAGGCAGCTGAAAATCTATATTACTTATACATTTTTGAAATAAATAAATGTGTTTGTCCATAATAATAATTAAGTCAAACATTTATTAATATCAAATTATTCATAATTAACAATAATTTGTTACAAAAAATATTTGAATGTTATCACTTAAAATTTATAATCTTGAAGTTGGCTATATATTAACTCACCTAGAATTGGCCGTGTGAAAAAAAAAATGCACACGCCATTTCCCATACATAATTCTCATCTTTTGTGTTAATCGTATTTGTCGCTGTGTGATAGGTCAGTTATTTTGTTTATTCCTCGTAAATGTGTTGAAAACTCAGAGTATTAGAATGGAGCTAGTATCGCGTCGATTCGCCGAACAAATTTTTCGTGGCACTTTTGCGGGGTGCGGGAGGCGAAGTAAACACACACAGATACAATTTCACGCATACCCACACTATAATAAACTCGCAACACATTCAAAAAGATACGCACAGAAATAAAGAATGACCTGACCATATGAACAAAATTTGGCAGAGGGGTTAGCGCATCATGCTCTCTCCAGTGGTATCTCCAGTGGTATCTCCTCTAAGGTTGAAAAACGTCGTATGAAACTCGTGAGCTCTGCTCATTACACACTCGGCTGTATTACGCCCTCGCCTACGGCTCGGACTGCAACCCACAGCCTCGTGTGTAATGAGCAACTTAGCTTACTTATATCATAATAAACTATTTTATGTGACCCAACCAGTGGATCGGACTATCCGTACAAAAAATATTTTTCCATACGGTTCATAATTGCCAGTTATTCGCGAACATACATAAAAAGAAAAATATACAATCGAATTGAGAACCTCCTCTTTTTTTGAAGTCGGTTATAAAGATCTACGTTAGGTACGCTTAATTAGGCCCGTTGATTATTCATAAAGTTCGTGATAGAATTACCTACTACCTAGTCTTGTAGACTAGACGTAGGTATACCAGCCCCCTTAGCCTGGTTGTCATTCTACAATACGAAACGCCAGAGAATTGAAAACAAATATATGGGAATGACATATCTCTTCGCTAAATCATGTCATTCCCATACATTTTTTTCCTATTCTCTAGCGTTTCATATTGTAGAATGACAACTTGGATAAATAGGGTTGATATTTACAACTCTCTTTGGCATAACATACACTAAATTCCAGGTTCTTTTTAACTTTTATTTTGTGATTGAATCTTCACAAGTTAGTGACAAGAAAATTATATATAATTATTTAATTTCTAGAAGTTTATTGAACACAATGCAGTTATAGCAGGTATAGTTTATTATATATTTTACATACCATAATAATGGAATACATAATTTTATATATCACAAAAAGTGTTAATAACTAACATTATTGCTAATTTTCCTTGATAAAAGATCAGAATCGCTGTCACAGGTTTTCTGAAATAAAAAGATTGAACATTTGTTAAACGGTTTTCGTATTTAATTAATGATTTTTATGGTTTCTATTTTATAAATTTAAACGTAGTTTTATTGGATAGGTACTGAATTTTATTCTACGAGTGATGAACTCAAACTAGACTTATAAACTTAAGTTTATATAACTACACTAAAAAGAGTAAGTATTCGTATTGTTTTCTTTGCCATAATCCCCACGCTTAGCAGGCGTCTTGGGATCGCATTTTTAAGTGGATATCACAAAAAAGACCTTTTGGTTTTCATAATTATGAAAATGGGATGACAAAAATGAACAAAGTGGACACTGTCGGCGGCCATATGTTTTGAACTTTTTTAAACTCACTCTCAGTACTAAGAAAGTAAGACGAACTAAAGAACTATTTTTTTGTTGACGCGGGGGAAACCTTCAATAAGTTTCCGGGATCTGTGGTATATGAGGTTCTTACTCACTGAAACTACCGCGGCTGCCGCATAGGCAGATGACAGATGAGGCCTGGTCTTAAGTCACAATTTATCACACCATTTGGGCTGTAGAATAGAATAGTTCCATAGCATGTATACACACGAAAAACATAGCCCTAGGGCAATTAGGTGAATACTGTGGGTTAGGGTCGACTTGTTTCATAAGTGGAGCTGCTTCAAATCTAATGACTTACGATATGAGAGGCGTGGGTGCGCAATTCCTCGAGTTCTCTGGCCTGCAGCTCAATGTGATGCTGGGTGAGCCTCGGCCGAGAGCAGCGTGGGCTCTGCGCCGGCAGCCAGCGGTGGATCACCGGCGTCAGGAGATCCCGGTGCACCTGACCAGATACACACACTAGAACGATGGCATTTCTTTACTATTGTTGAGAAGCAGCACTCTTTAATACTAAAATATAAATTATTCTGAATCAAACTACAATGTACATTATTTATTTTTAATTTAAAATAGTACCAGCCCTTGTTTGTGTCCTACTGTTGGCACGAACCTACCCTCAAGATGAACGGGTTTAGGCCACAGTCCACCACGCTGGCCAAGTGCGGGTTGGCGGACTTCACACGTCATTCGAAAGCTAGTCAGGCTTTCTCAGACATGCAAGTTTCCTCACGATGTTTTTATTTCACCGAAAGGTAGTACACACAAAGACGATTCTGTCATAATACATTTAAGAAACCAGAGGGGCGAGCTGCAGTTTAAACAAACCTGCGCAACTTGTTTCCAAGGCAAGCGCTCGCCCACTGAGCTGCTACTGCATTTTTCATATGATAATGGAAAATTATTTTGCCTAGAATTGATTTGTACTTAATCCAAGAGTGTGGTTCATTTATCAATCCACACTTGGCCTGCGTGGTGGACGAGATGAATGTTTTAATCTGCACACACCTTTGTCTAGCCTGAAGAATGATGTCATTTAAACAAGGATTTACATTTTTCTACCACAAATACGTTGCCTAGAATACTTACCATAGCAGGATCATTGGGTTGTGTGAAATAGGAGACGACGGTGCCCACGGCCACGCACACTATCGCTCCGACGACTGTGTAGTACAAGTAGCTCAGTCTGTACAGGAAGAACGTGCCTGACCTGCTGATATTACTGCTTGTTAACGTTCCGTTACTATAAATATGACTATGATGTAAATTATTCATTGCGAGACAAAAATAGAAATCAGTGAATTCCTTTTTCTTAAGCTATTGTGAGTATGACTAAAGCATAATAAAACAACATTACTTTTCACCTCTAAGTACTTTTACCGAATTTAGACCAGGGCATCATTTCCCGATACAATTAAACACTATATTATTTTTTAAATTCTGGCTCCGAATAACTCGGTGATTACCTGTCAAATTCCACAAGATCGTCTGCAGTCAGTATTGCAGTGGGCACAGTGATGTTCCCAGGGCAGCCCGCAACCGAGACCGGTTTAGGTATCAGGACTATCTCACCCCTCATTATGGCCGCTTGTGTACCGAGAGAGATCCAACCGACTAGGATAGTGGACGTGATACCGCCTGTCAACGCACCCTACGAAATAACAAAGAACCATCGTTAGGTACGGTGGATGCAAATTCGAAAAAAATCCAAATAATTATTTTGTTATTATTTTAGCAATTTTACTTTTGGGCTAGACATGAATTGGAAAGATAATTAAATGTTACAAATTTACTCATATGGCCCGTGCATTATATATATATACACTAACAACCGACTTGAAAATATGTGATCATCATTATCATCATCAGCCAGAAGGCGTCCACAACTCTATTTGTTGCCTGCGACTCTGCTGGTCTAACAGGGCCACTTTCGGTGAATCATAATCAACAACAACAACCCAACAGGTCGTGGGTTCGATTCCCACCAAGTGTCTGGGTGTTTTATCTATGTAAGTATGTATTTACAAATGATTTACAAAAAAAGGTATATATGTATTGGTATCAGTTGTCTGGTTTCGATAGTACAGGTTCTACCTAGTTTGGGATCAGATGACCGTGTGTGAATTGTCCCAGGATATTATTATTATTTTTATAATATAAGTTACAGTTTATTTTTTTTCGTATGGCAGCATTAACACAAAATATGAATCTGTTATAATAAATTAATAGAGATGATTCACCTAAAAGTGTGTGAATTGCGAAGGATCTGTTGGGAATGCAGAATACGAATTCCTTTTAGATGAAATACTTAATGTGGCCGTTATAGGCCCGCAGATCTACAATATTCAAGTGACGAGATGATTAGGAGCAAATTTACAGTACTATAATAATTTATAGTACTATAATAAGTTATACCGTAGCGTTAATCCAAGGTAGGAACAGTCCCATGGAGAAGAGACCCAGGAGGCTTCCAGTTGTAATCCCCGCTAAACTCTTCCCGGCCTGAATTAGAGCTCCCATGTGTTCCACCAAGAAAACGAGAGCTACACATATGACGCCTGAAAAATAAGAACATGAAAATATACGGAAATTAAATGATACAAAATCATAAAAACTAAACCCTGATAGTTTTCGATGAAATAACAAGCACGCACATACATATATTACCGCAGTAAGACATTTTTCAATGTAGAAATTAAAAGTAATGATCGATACAAATAATTTTACAGGAAAAGGAAAGCCAGCGCCATCCATCACGCGCAATTAACACCACGATATACTGTCAAGATACTGCGGTAATTATATTCACGCATTCGTGCTATGGGCGCGCTTCTAACGTAAATAATACCTTTTTGTTTGACGCGGGGGAAACCAAACTCAAACTCAAACTCAAAAATCTTTATTTCAAATAGGCTTAACGCTAGCACTTTTGAATCGTCATTTTTTAGAAGCTACCACCGGATCACAACGCGGCCTCATCTGAGAAGATCCGGCAAGAAACTCAGCGGGCTTGTCATTTTTTCACTTTTTTAACCTTCAATAGGTCCCGGGAGCTGTGGGGCTCGACCGGGGTATGTGGGATTCTTACCCACTAAAACCCCCGCGGCTGTCGCATCGGCACATGAGAGACTAGGGCTCTCCGATGGGGTTTGCACCAGGAGCCCCTCAGTGCTGTGCCTTTGGGCTCACCACCGGGGAGCGCATTGTAACCCCCCGGGAACCTGACACAGTGCTCACGGGGACGGCGGTCGCAACCCCGCCGCCACCCTCTTCGGAGTCGCCGCCGCACTCAATGGACGTCCTAAGGCCCACACCCCGAACGTCCAGCAACTCCGAAGAACGTAAATAGTACTTACCTATCAACAAACCAACAAAATCATGTTTGTTGTGATATGTGATTGGCTTTACCAGATTATTTCTGTGTGAAATAATAAAATCTAAACTATGAATAAAGATCAACCCGATAAGCACGCACAAATTGTACGTGACGTAAAAATAATTGAATTATATTTTTACGTAAGGAACATAGGTTTAAAATTAAGTGTTATTTATTATAAAATATATTATATCGTATCGTCTTATAATTATAGTACGAAACCAATACAAACCTATAATAACGACAATCAACTTCATTATGAAGCTAGCTGTCCGCTCTGAAATAGGTTTATTATACGCTGGCCTGATGAGATCTTCCAATATTACTCCGCACATTGAATTTAAACCAGTCGACATAGAACTAAAATATACAAATATATACATAAGCATAATGGCATATTTTGGTTTTCAATGGTTTTCAGCTTGTGTTATGTTATACATAGGCCGGAAAACCATGCATCGGTTATATTACTGATTCTGAACAAACTCCTTTCAGCTTTAGGAAATACTTAAAATAAAGTTATACATATTAAAAAATAGCTCAGATTTTTTTTTTATACTACCAAGGTGGCAAGCAAGCGTACGGCCCGTCTGATGGTAAGCAGCCACCGTAGCCTATAAACGCTAGCAACACCAGATGAATCACTAGCGCAAAGCCGACCCTTAAGACATTAGTTGATAAGTCTTTGTGTCCTGTAATTTCACCAGCTACAGTGCCCTTCACGCCGGAACACAGCAATGTTTACACACTGCTGCTTGGCGGCAGAATATCTGACACTGCGGTGGTACCTACCTGGACGGTTCCTTGCACAAGGAACCTACCACCTAGTAAAATACAAATAGTATTTTACAAAACCAAGATCCCTATTTAAGTTAGACTCTCACCAGGATAATACCTCAATGCGGCACTGAAGACACCGCTCATGAATATTCCAGGCAAGGCTGGTATCGAGCCCGTGATGGTCATGACGAAATATGGGAGCAACTGATCGCTCTTCCTAATGGCACCGGTCGACAGCGGATCACAGCTGGCGAAGGTCGCGTAGATCACCAACCCCGTATAGCAACATAACGATACGATAATAAAGATGCCAGCGGCCATTACGAAAATAGTTCTAAAACAATAGATATTTTTCTTTATAGACAATTCAGAAAATTATACAGAGAATAAAAGAGGCAATCATTTTTCTTTTACAAAGAATATAAGTAAGTAACATAAACATTTTGGAATAAATTCCCATAGGTGGTGGATAAACCGCATCAAAACCCTTGCGTAATTTGAACGAAGTTATCTAACAAAGAGACAGACAGACGCAGGTGACGGTGTTTGTGTTAGGATATTTAAGAATAAGAGAAGAGTTTTTTTAAAAATATACTACTTACATTCGAGCACGTTTCAATGAGGATAAAGCGAGGCATCTTTGCACCATAGCCTGATTGACTGCACACGAAGCCAGCCAACTGAAGTAATTCCCAAACACAGTGGACCAGAAAGTATGGCGAATCGTGGGGTCGAAGTCCATGCTATAAAAATGTTTACAGGGTGGTTGTAATAGCTTAATCAGTATATATTCCCTTACGCTATTCACAAAATACCTGGGTATAAAGCACGGCGCCTTGCATCATTAGTTTATACATATGTACTTACTATACTATCTAAAATTCTACATGCTACATTTAGTTAAACAAGTTTTTGGATGAGTCAAACAGGACCTTACTGTCAGCTCTAATAGCAGTGTTAAAGCGAACATAAGTTTACAATAATACTGCTCGAACAAATGGTGGTAGACTTCTGGACATTTGTCTGATGGTAGCTATTTAGGGTTCCGTACCCGAAGGGTGCTAACGGGACCCTATTACTAAGCCTCCGCTGTCTGTCCGTCTGTCTGTCTGTCTACGGGCTGTATCTCAAGAACCGTAATAGGGAATAGGTAAAGGTGAGAATTGAAATTTTCTATTTCTGTTTCTAGTGCCACTATAACGACCAATATGAATTTTATTGAGACTAATTAAAAATGAAATAAAATTAAAAATGGTACGGAACCCTTCATGTGCAGGTCTGATTCGCACATGACCGGTATTATTTTTTCGCAGTATAGAGACAGACAAGGGAACGTTAGAGAAAAGTTTGGAACAGTTTTATTTTTAATATAGTCTTGGAGTGTAATAGCTTATAATAATAAGATGCTATTGTAAGTACGTACAAAAAACACAACATACTTAAAGAAGTCAAGCCGCTGTCCATCTCTGTTAATAGCAAATACATTAGCCACTCCACCAAGCCGCCAAGTACCGTAGCCTAACACGAATACTACACCGAAATACATAAGTATGGTTTGTAGAGTGTCCGTCCACACAACCGCTTTGATGCCACCCTGTGAAAATTTAACAAAAATTAAGACTGAACCGAATTACTTATGGCAAATTCTCACTAGCTCTATGTTTAAGTTTTTTGCTTTTGCCTTATAGGATTTGGCAGTGATATGTCACAAATACATAATACAAAGATCTCATTGAATTGTTGTAGTTGCTGCCATTTTAAATACATTTTCGATTTTACGACAATATGTAGAGCAAGACTGGGTAGTGAACAGATATGTGTAGTTGCGGGTAGTGATGTACGCTTGGGAATATATACACTCCACTATTTCCAGTAAGAGTATTCTCGGTAAATTGCTATATTTCTGGTTAATTTCTGGCAATATTGGGAATATTGTCATAGAAAAAATAAATATTGCCATATTATAAGAGCTTGGGAAATTTACCGGCATCATTACCGACATTATTCACACTTTTTGTGAATACCCAGCACATTGCACATGAATACACACAGTTTGATAATGCTGTTAAAATGTTTAGTGTAAATAAGTTTTACTAATATAGGTAAGTAATCTCAATACAATCGATATAAATGTACTCAACTATATTTCATTTCTTTTAGTTGAATCCGATTCTAGAGGCAGCATTTTATTTATTACGCGCGAGGATCTAATAGATGATGGTTTAATAGAATAAATTCATTGTTCAGTAAAGCTATTCATAACCGTCGTCGGAGAGTCCAGTATTGGAAGCCGGTGAAAATATTTCCAAAGGTTTCAGTGAACTTTTCTCACAAATACAAAAGTTTATGAAATGAAATTATATCATCATTCTACAAGAAATCGTTAGGTACTAGGAATTAAACTTTTTGAATAGCAAATTTGTGAATACCACCGGAAATGTATTCATATACACCGGATTCATAAATGGAAATTTTCGACGGTTATTCAAAGCCCTATACGATACTCACTAAAGTTGTGTAAAATATGCACACAACACACACGATCGGTGTGATCAAATGTAGATTAATTCCAGTCACTGGAAAATAAACAATGATGTTAATATATGTATTGTAATTCATACTTGTAATAAATACCATGTATATTTCTAGTCAATATATACCTTGACTGAACGCCAGAGCAGGTACGTAGATCACAATAGGTATGTACAGCAACATTTTTATTATAAATATTATTGAACCTAGTAGTCTAACTTTTTGATTGAACCTTAACCGCAAATACTGAAAATAGAAGAGTTGATAATTTAGAATATCCAGTTCATGATAGAAAGCCACCACTTTGATAATTCTCCGACAAAACATGTACCTCGTATGTTGAAGTGATTTGTAAATTGTAAAATACTGGCAAGTAGACAATGGCAATCGTGAGTGACACGGCCCACTCGGAGAGAACTATCATCCATAACTGCGTTCCATATGTATACATTTCTGCTGGCAGACCTAGCAATGATATACCGGAGATATAACTGAAAATAAATGCAATCGTCTTAAGAGAATGCTAGATTATATACAATTCGCATTTTTCGAGACTACTGATACTTGGGTCATAGGTACCCTATCCTTAACTTCGCTATAACATTACCAAAATCTATAACAAACTTTAAGAAAAGTATTCAAGTGTTACACTATACCTGGCTATCAGCGACATCGATATAGGAAACATGCCCATCGTCTTCCCTCCCATCAGATACTCGGCGGTAGTATTCTGTTTCTTGCTAGCGAAGAACGCGAAGTACACCCCTATCAGTGCTGACAGCAAGAGCATGGCTCCAAAAACCAGGTAGTCCAGCCAATCGAAGTAAATTACCGTCATGTCTTAGTTCAACCGTCGAGCCGAGCCGAGTGAGAATGCGCGTCCGTCCACTTTGACACTTAAACTCCATCTCGGTATTACAATAGGCATTTACTGAGCGGAACTTGCAGCTAGAATGATGCTATATTTATCCTTGGAAGGATCTCAGAGTGGCCCATTGGGGGGATGAGGTTGGCTAATTGGCCGGTCACCGGCGGCGGCGTATCGCATGTTACTGTCACGACGCATATACTCGTACTTGCCCACACAATAACTTATAATAGCCCTCGACGCGGTGTCATGGGCGTACAACACTCAGCTGATTGTAAATAGGTACTGTGACTGATTGTCGCTAAAATTGTTTCAAGAATTCTCAATATGCATAAATAATGCATCTTATCTTTCACCCAAGACTGTAAAATAATAAATTAATAAAAAAAATGAATACCGTGATGCTGGCATTTTTTAGGGTTTCATACCTAAAAGGTAAAAAAGGAACCCTTATGGTCTGACTTCGTCTGTCTGTCTTACTTACCCAACCTCACCACAAATGAAAAAAAAATATTTTTCTTCACTCAATCATATTATGAAAGGGCTTTATTTGCACATTTTAGAATCAATTTTTATTTTGGTTTATGTCATGTAGTTTTAGGCAGATAATCAAAAATGTTAAAAGAAATATAAATTTCAACTTAGGGTAGAGTACAAGTTTCGTCAAAATCGTTCGAGTTGCGTGATAGTGCTGATACCTATTTTGCTAAAATAAAAGTCACTAAAAAGTATTAAATAAACTATTTAAAAAAAACCGACTTCAAAGTAAATTATCTAAAAAGCATAAATTAACGAAAATATATTGAAGTCGGTGTCAGCTCGTGCTAGTCTTAGTTAACATGATGTGCTTTGAAGTCGGTTTTTTTTTAAATATTTATGCTGTACTGGTTTTATATATTTAATTTATGTCGTCGCAGTGTACACTCTGTTCTTTATGTGAATTCCAGATAGACTGGTGATAAACAGAGTCGAAAGCTTTTAGGTAGTCGATAAAGCAGATGTGGAGTGGTTTGTCATATTCTGTATATGTTTCTGATGGTTAGAGGTATATCCATGGAATAATATATAAGATTTATTAGTAATGAAATTCAGTTTATTAATATACGAGGAGAAAAAAACAAAAGCGTGAGCAATACAGAAGCCGTCAAGGCAGAGACGAAACATAAAATATATACGAGTCACAATGGAGGTTGCGTTCACATGCTATCATCCACCCTTGAACGCAAGTCCCATTTTCATAGCACAATAAGAATGCTTGGCTAAAGCAGTACCTTTTGTTAATATGTCTGCTAGCATTTCGTCACCTTTACAATAACAAAATTTTACTTCACAATTGCTGACATGCTCCCTCAGAAAATGATATCGTATGTCTATATGCTTGGATCTTGGTAAGTAACAATTGCTCGTGGACATCTTGACTGCACTCTGGTTGTCATTGAAGATGATAATAGGTGCCTCAAGAGATTGCCCCAGCTCAGCGTGTAGTTGCCGCAGCCATAGAGCCTCCTGCGTTGCGGTGGACATGGACATGTACTCCGCCTCGGCTGTCGACAGCGCCACCGTTCGTTGTTTGCGCGAACACCACGATATGGCAGCACCCTGTAACATAAAAATATACCCCGTGCACGACCTACGGTCATGCGTGTCACTTGCCCAGTCGGCGTCACAATAGCCTGTGATCTGAGCATTACCATCTTTGGTATAAATTAACTTATATTCCTTAGTTCCCTGTAGGTATCTCAGTACCCGTTTTACTGCAGTCCAGTGTTCAGTACTTGGTTTTTTATTGAATCTGCTCAATGTATTGACTGCAAAAGATATATCAGGCCTTGTACCCTGAGCTACATACAGCAAAGATCCAATAACTCGTTGGTAACGAAAATCTATTTTTATCTCTTCTTCTGCATCTTGACTAAATTTAATCCCAACTTCAATAGGTGTTTTAACAATTTTACAGTCTGACATTCCGAATTTATTTAATATTTCATTTATATATTTCTTCTGATCTAACATAACTATGTTTTTGTCCCTTGTTATGTTAAGTCCTACACATTGACTTGCTTTTCCTAAGTCCTTCATTTCAAGTAATTGCATCAACTTATCTTTCAACTTTTCTTTGACGTCTTGCTGAGAAGTAAACAGGATTAAGTCATCAACCCAAATCGCCACGTAGGTATTTTCCTTAAAATTAAAATAAACACATGGATCTGTTCTAGACTGTTGCAATCCTATTTCTCGTAATACGTTACTCAATTTGATGTTCCATATCCGGCTAGCTTGCTTAAGCCCGTATATCGACTTTTTCAAATGGCATACTTGCGTCCCTTGCTCATAAGTTTCGGGCTGTATCATATAGATATCAGCATCAATCTCTCCTTGTAGAAATGCACAAACAGCATCCATCTGGTCAATGTCAAGGTTGTATTTAACTGCCAGAGCAAACAAGTAGCGAATAGAAGTATATCGGACTACCGGAGAATACACTTCATCGTAATCGATGCCTTTTTTCTGAGCAAAGCCTTTTATTACGAGTCTTGCCTTGAAACGTATAATATTGCCAGCGTGATCTGTTTTTGTCTTAAATACCCACTTCGAAGGCAAAGCTTTTCTGTTAGCGGGTAAGTCAGTCAAACTCCAAGAATTGTTTCTCATCAGGGAGCTATATTCATCATCCATAGCCTGTTTCCACTGCACTGCACAAGAGGATGACAATGCTTCCTCGACTGACTCTGGATCAGACAGATTAGCATACATGCAATACAAACTATTTTCGTCCTTATCTTTGTCTGGTTTATTACGTGGTCTCAAATTAAACATTTTCTGATAGTTACCATGTCGATTTAGATTACTAGGAGGCAGGTAAGTCTCATCAAGTTCACCAGTATCAGTTTCATACTCACTTAAACATTCAGCGTCTGAGTCAGCCCTTGATGTACTAGCCAACTGCTCTGAATTAATTCCTTTCCGCTCCTCGTCGATGCCACTGTTCTCTAAACATCCAACCTTATCAGCTAAACTGCTGGTTCCCACTGGTGGATTCTCACTGCAGACAGGCGTATCGACTAAAATTTCATTTCGACATAACACATCATTACGACATTTTTCATAGAAAACCACATCCCTACTTTTTATTACTTTGTGAGTTTTTGGGTCTAATAAACGGTATCCTTTAGTATTTTCACAGTATCCCACCAGTATCATTTTTTCTGACTTCTTATCCCATTTTTGTCTCTTTTCCTTAGGAATGTAGACCATGGCTTCGGAACCAAATACTCTCAACTGAGACAGATCAGGTTTATGACCATTCCACATTTCATAGGGCGTCTTACCTCCCAAACTTTTAGTCGGAGAACGATTAACAACATAAGCAGCTGTTGCAATCGCCTCTGCCCAGAGCCTCTTCTCAAGATTTGCATAAAACAACATACATCTTGCGCGCTCTACTAAAGTACGATTCATGCGTTCGGCCAGACCGTTATGCTGAGGTGTATAGGGTGTTGAAGTCTGATGAGATATACCACATTGAGATAGATACTTTTCAAAATTATTATTGCAATACTCCTTACCGTTATCTGTTCTCAACCCTTTAATTTTCTGACCCAACTTATTTTCCACCTTCATCTTAAAGTCTTTAAATAATTCCAAAACATTAAGTTTATCTTTCATGAGATATACATGCACCATCCGTGTATAATCATCTATGAATGTAATAAAGTATTTCATACCTCCATAAGACAAGTTTTCCATCGGGCCGCATAGATCGGAATGTATTAATTCCAGTGGTTGCTTGGCTCTGGTCCCTGTATTGTTAAACGGCAGTCTTGTCTGTTTGCCTTCTAAACATACAGTGCATCCAATGATGTTACTCTTCCCTTGAGCCAATAACACACCCTCAGCGCAGGCAGGTAACTTGTTCACATCTAAAACATTTAAATGTCCCATACGGAGATGCCATAAATAAGTATCATTCACCTTTTCAGTAGTAAAATGAGCAGAATCAGGACGAATCACAGTATCCAAAACGTATAGTTTATTACTAAGTTCTGCAGTACATATGGGTTTTCCAGTCAAATTAAAAATATTGCAACTCTTATCATTAAATGATATTTTGTAGCCAGACTTTACTATGGTACTAACTGATAGAAGATTAGCTGCTAGGCCAGGGATATATAATACATTTTTTACCTGAATGCTCCCACCCTGGGCTAGGTGAATATCAACACATCCAATTCCTTTTACCAGTAGTGGCTCTTTGCTGGCAACTATAATATTCTTTATTAACGGATCCGTGACATTGTACATCCAATCTCGCCTGCATGTCATATGCATAGATGCACCTGAGTCAACATACCATTTTTCGCAATCAACTCCTACAGTAGCTGGAAAGGCAGCAACAAAACTTGTATCATCATTATTTTTATGCGATTTATTCGCAACTTTCTTGGGACTTCTACAAAATTTTGCAATGTGTCCGTATCTATTACATTTGTAGCACCTTGGTCCTTTGGAAATTACTGGCTGCTGATCATTCTTTGTTTTCTGAAAGTTTGTATAGAAAACAGCGCTCGAGTCTTTAGACTTCACTTCCTGCAGAAGCTTTGTTTTTACAAAGTCAGCGCTAATATTTGTACCTGAACTTTCGAGCCCCATAATCATAGGCATATATACATCGGGTAGACCAGCTAACATCAATGTACCGAGCCATTCATCATTCACATCAAAGCCTATATTACGTAGCTTGTGAGCTGTAGTCATAATCTTATTCACATATTCTTCTACGGTATTGCACGACTCTAAGGATGTATTCACCAAATCCTTTAATAAGCCTACCTTTCTAGTCAATCCATTATCGTCAAAAGCTCTTTCTAGACTATCCCATACCTCTTTTGCTGTTTTGCAATCTTGAACGTGTACATAATTTTGGGGGTCTAACAATAAAATTAACTTAGCTTTAGCCTTGACGTCCTTGCTGGGATCGACTTTTTTGTCGCCACTTGGCTCCACGCATTGCCATAAATCTTCGTGCTCCAGATATGTCTTCATACCAAACTTCCACGTCGCAAAGTTTTCACGACCAACTAGTTTGTCTACACTGAACATATTTGAGCTCATTATAACTGCGGATTTCTCGGTTACTACTAATCTTTTATACGCTACGCTCTGCTACCATGATGGTTAGAGGTATATCCATGGAATAATATATAAGATTTATTAGTAATGAAATTCAGTTTATTAATATACGAGGAGAAAAAAACAAAAGCGTGAGCAATACAGAAGCCGTCAAGGCAGAGACGAAACATAAAATATATACGAGTCACAATGGAGGTTGCGTTCACATGCTATCAGTTTCTATTATCAGTTTTAAAGTTTGTATGTGATCCACTGTGGAAAAGGTTTTTCAGAAGCCCGCTTGTGCGACGAGTTGGTTCTCCTCTATTGTGTTCGAAATTCTACGAAGTAAGGTTGATGCGAATACTTTGTATAAGCATGGCAGTAAGCTGATGGGTCTTTAGTTCGTTATTTATTTTGGATCTCCCTTTTTATGCCATAAAATAATTTCTGATTCCATCCACTGTTTTGGATTTTTTTTCTCCGCTAGTATGAGGTTGAATAATTTAGTGAGAGGTCTTATTAGTTTGTCTTTGCCTAACTTGAATAACTACGTTGAAGACGGAATCGTCTCCGAAGTTTATGGAGGAAAAATCTGAAATAATTATGCATAATAATACATGTCTATCTACATTTTACAGGAAAAATAAAATCATCTTTTTAAGAAGTTCAGTTTTATTAGTAATCCTAAAAATCCTCGACTAAGTTGAGAGGTTAATACGTCCAAAGATGGCATGGAACCCTTGGTGCGCGAGTCCGACTCGCGCTTGACCGGTATTTTTTCTTTGATTGGATAACTTAGTGGGTTAATTAATAAAATATTACCTAAATGATTTCAATAAATTTTATTTTGTGTTAGTAGGTACAATGATTCTGGCTTAAACCTTAAAAAAAATTTTTGTAATTTTGCTGTCCTTGTGCTTGGTGCCGCGTTAACGATTCACCAATGAATGACGCCAAAAGACTGAATTAAATAATTTAACATTACACAATATACATAAATAAGACATCACATCCATGATATTACATCGTATTTATCTAGATATTTATTACTGGCTACTTATTAACATATTAAGTAATATCTTTGTACGTAAATCGCCCGATCTCTTGCTTTTTACGTACTATATAAGTAGACACATATATATTGTAGTAGTATATCGATGCAGTATATAAAACAATATTACTATTCAAATGATGCTGTAATTACTTCTTATTAATTAACACAATTAGTTTAGGTATATACAAATAAAAGACACTGAAGCCACTATAGGTACCTATCGTATTATATTTTATATTTGTTTTCCTGAGTTGGAGAGTTATTCCCATACATCAGTAACGTATAAATATATTTAGTTCTGTAGAAAATTTCAGAATGCTAGTTACAATCTCTGAAGAATTAACTTATTCACAAACAACTCATTCCTTAATGGTCTGCGGAACTAAAAAAGGCCACTTTCGGTAAATCATACTATGAGTAAGGTACAGTTTTATTTTTATTCGTATGGCAGCATTAACACCAAATATGAATCTGAATAAATATAGTATAATTTATCTCAAATGTGTGATCATTTTACAGGAAAATTACAGGAATTGCGAAGGATCTGCTGGGATTGAAGATTACGAATTCCTTTTAGATGAAATGCTTAATGTGGCCGTTTTAGGACCGCAGATCCTCGACATGACGGTAATGTGACTGATACCTACTTGTATTGGATAAGCTTTCTGAATAAGTATACCTGCAAACCATTCGAAACATAGGTATAGTATAAATCAAATATAAACCGCGATATAATTCGTAAAACCGCTAGTGTTGCAAAGCGACGCAAGTATGCAGCTCTAGGTTCGAGCTATATATTTGCGCCCTTTGCGGTGGAGACCATGGGGCCTTGGTCTCATGAGACGCACGCTTTGGTGAAAGAAATTTCTTCCAAACTTATCGAAGTCTCAGGAGACCGCCGGGCTGGTAGCTTTTTCTGCCAACGTATAAGCTTGGCCATACAAAGGGGTAATGCCGCCAGTCTTTTAGGTACCCTTCCCTCCCAGTGCGGCGACAACTTCGAGGAAGTTTTTTACCTAGTTTAAGTGTACATGTTTGTAAATAAAAAAATGATCATTTATAAAAAATAAAAAAAAAATAAAAAAAAATCGTAAAACTGGTTTCATTTCAAAGTATACCTGTAGTAGGTACAATAAAATCATATAATCATAGTGCAGTTATAGTAACGAGGGTCTAATCAAAACCTGCATACTTTGGATCGAAGATAATAATCCGTAGACAATCCAGATACGGTTTTTAGATTTAGGCGAAGCCTGTACTATGGTAACCAGACTACTGTTACAAATACTATATATGTAGGTAAATAACACACAGATGTTCATCCTGGATGGGAATCGAAGCCTCCACCTATGCTGTTCTCTAACGTAAACTATCCTGGCTGCGCTCGACGGCGATCTCGGGCTAGCCTTGAATACGACGTCGAGCATAATACTGTTAATAACCAGATTCAGTGCCGCATTTCGGCTCAACGTCGAACTGGCTGTTAAACTATTCGACCTTAAGTAGTTCTACTGAAAACAGCAAATTCTCGTGGGGGTAGTGAAAACGCAACTCGCCGCTGCCTGCAGCGTCGAAGTCAAGGTTGTGTTGCTTAGAGAATAGCAGGGCAGTAGACCTACAGGCCCATCGTTGTTGCAAAGCGAGCTTTCAAAGAAAATTATAATCTAGCGGTAAGTTTAATGCATGAGAGTATACGTTTTGTAAAATCAATCTATCTGAGAAGTGCCGTATTAAGATGTTCCATCGGAATAAATAAATAATAATAATAATATCTTGGGACAATCCACACACGGTCATCTGATCCCAAACTAGGCAGAGCCTGTACTATGGAAACCAGACAACTGATACTAATACTTATATACATATTTTTTTTGCAAATATATACATAAATAGATAAATAACACCCAGACACTTGGTGGGAATCGAACCCACGACCCATCGGTTAGCGGACAGGGTGTCTAACCACTAGACCAACGGGCCCGTCAAAATAAATAAAAAATAAAATAAATGAATGGTCACAACCATCGATGTAATATCATATCGATAATCACAACAATGAATGATCAAAATTGTTTGAATTGAATTTCCTGGTAGGACTATGAAACTACCCCCGAAGATTAAAACTGGGTGGTATCAGTATCTTTATTTGATCTTTAAATCTAACGATGGTTACTTAATAGTTACTTAGCTGTCGCAGCTATCTTTTTGTCTTACTTAGGTACTCCTGGCAATCCAATGGCCAGGCTATGTACTATTTCAGTTTACAATTAATGCTAATAACATCAACTGTACAAAATCTGGAGGTATCTCTGGTGTATCTCATGAAATATACATTAAAACTAATTATCTCTAATGTAAGTTTAACAGGGATTGCGGGATCTCGATACGTATCTCGTGACATACAAAGCACAAAAGGATAATAACTAAGGAAAATATAAAGGATAATACGCTTACGTATATTATATTTTCTTAACGAGCATGGATGAAGCTGTGATGTACTCAACATTTATCATAAAATTAGGCTAACAAAACATCAATCATATATTTATTTAAGCTTCTTGCAATGATCTTATTGCGTAGGGGCATCATATCATATGTATTATACCGACGCGTAGGGGTATTAAATATTAAATTCTTAAGACCATTGGAAAGTTATATCGTTAGTAGAATACGGGCACAGGTTAATTGTATTTAAAATGTTTAATATAATAATAATAATAATATCCTGGGACAATTCACACACGGTCATCTGATCCCAAACTAGGCAAAGCCTGTACTATGGAAACCAGACAACTGATACTAATACATATATACTTTTTTTTTTTTGTAAATACATACTTATATAGATAAAACACCCAGACACTTGGTGGGAATCGAACCCACGACCTGATATGATATGACATGTATCAAGCATTCAATTGGTTTTAGGTTCCTAACGAACGATGTCTTATTTGTTTAGATTATAAATAAGTTTAATAAGATAAACAACGTGTTAATAACACAAAACCTCAGACATCGCAACTTAATTTTATATTTAACAATAATTGTTACACACTATCATTTATCATGCTGAGGCTAATCCTCAGCATGATAAATAAATAGAAATTCCTGTAAATATTACAAAAGCATGTGCTGTATTATTGCGATTAATATAATGTGAAAAACATTATTTCTCAATAATACACGTTCCTTTATTCGTGGCGAAGCTAACTATCGAGATAAAATAGAACGAGTATAAGTTGACAAAATTTTGAATGTTCAGTTATTATATTTTTTTTCTTGAAAATATAGAAACACTGTTCAAAAATAATTCAAATTGATCCGTAATTTTGTACACTATTTTCACAAATATATAATCACGTGCTGTCCTATTGGATAGATACTCATGTACTCCTTGTGTAATTTACGTACCTATATAATTATATGAATACATATTTTAAAAAAAAGACAGTTTATTATGATACATAAATGAGTAAGTATATAGGAGCATATTTTGCTACAGATATTGATTTATTTATAATAAGGATTATTACAAGAACATTGACAACACAGATATTATTTTACTTTTTATATAATTATGCAAATGAAAACTTATTTTATTATTTAAACTGACATCGACATATTTCAGCAGAGTAAACATAATATTATGCTATAGACACAAATATATGTACTTATTAGAAAAATAATATACTTATGCTTTATTTAATAAAATTGTAACATTATAATTTGACATCGATACACTTAGTATTGCTATACACCTACATCGATTTAAATACGTACTTAATTGGGTTAATAAACTAATCAAAACCGTTGTACATACTTTTCTCTTCTACTATCTAGTATTTTTAAAGTTGTTAACTATTTTGAAATAAGTAGGTACGAGTAAGTCATAACTTCTATCTCATGAGATAAATCAGGGATAGTAGGTATTAAAATAAAAAATTAGTCATAAGGCAACTCAACTACCAAAGGATGCAGATATTCATAATATTGATGAGGTGTAAAATGGGTGGATCTCACTTTAGAGCCTTGTAATATAGCATTATAAATTAATGCCAGCAGCATAATAAAATTGTGTTTTAACGCTGAACTTTTATAATGTACTCGAAGATATCACCATAGATTTTGATTCTCCAAAGGATTTTGTAAACCCCTAAAGCATCTAAATCCTTACTTATGATGAATATTCAATAAGCTAGCACCACTACACGTCTGCATTGCAGTAAATAAATCGTCCTCATTAAGTAGGTATAGGATAAAATACCTAGGTACCTCGGTAATTAGGATCTGATTTCAAGAAGTCTCATTACTAATCTAAATGATGTTTATTAGGATCTCAGTTACAGATTAATCTGTGGTTACAGTAAGTACATTATGTAATTGCTTAGTATCTAAGTTATGTTCAGTTCAACTATTTCATACTTCTTGATCATCTCTTAAATGAACTATACTTAATAATTAGAACATCCCGTGCGTATAAATTATCAATCTTATAGTCAACATTATTTTATTAATAATAATATCTCTCACCAAATAATCCACAGTGGTTAAAAGGCAAAGCAAATCAGTGTTATTTTTGGTTTGGTTTGGTTGTTGCTTCACGACTACTATTTTATTACTCATTATTATTCTTATACTTACATATATATATATGTATATAAATAAATTATGATACAAGAGACTACATTGAATGAAAGCCAAAATGTTGCCTAGTGTAATAATGTTGAAATGACATGACTAAAGTAAAAATGTAGGAAACTGTTTCTATATAATGTTCCAGTCGCAGCACTAAAAAAATACGCTTGTTTTTATTATTATACATACTAAACTATTGAATAACTGTTGTTATTAATTTTAAATATAATACACGTAGGTACGTACCATGCGAAATACTAAAAAAAAACATATCTTTTGTTGTTTCCTTTATGTCGAAGGAAGTGGGCATTTACAGGGTGTTTTTAACTATATTATGACTATTTATGTATATGTATATCCTGTTATAAAATTAGAAATACAACTAACTGCAAACTAAGACACGTATAGGTAATGCCAACCCTAGACAGCTCGGACCGGACTACGAGTATATCAACATCCATGTGCTCGCGATCAATTGTAGCGAAGTCATTTGCCGTCAAAAGGATCACAATAGGTACTGATGATTATGTCGAAATCAGTCCCTCTGTACTCACATATATTCAACTATGTACACGTATTTTAATCTCCCGATGGACTTTTTCATAAGCGATAGTACGAGTTACACAAAATCTGTCTTGCATAATAATCACAATTAAAGTTGAATGTGACATTTCAGTGTTTTTGCATCATTATGAATTGTCACGGAAATGTAGCAAGGGAAAATTCATAGTAATACCTACGTTTAAGCCAAACAAATATTCTATAATAGAAACGCGGATGCAGTGGAAGCGATGTTCAGATTAAGAAAACCGTTTAGATATTTTATTTATTTTCTATAATGTACTCATACTTCTTTATTTAGTCATTCAAAGGAATCGTATTAGATGTACGAGCGATATGAGAAGTATTTATTTACAACAGCAAAAGATTTATAGGTTCTAATTTCTTTGAGAAAAATTGAGAGCATAGTTTTCGTATCTAACGACTAACACTGAATCTTCTTTAACAATTAACTACGAACTGGGAGACAATGATTTCTATTTATTGTGATAATACAAATTTATATTCACTGTATAGTGACGATTATATACTATGCAAATGCATAAAGATTTTATCTCCTTTACACCTACTGTGATATTAAGTAGCAGGGTTGTCATTACTACTGACATCTAATAATCTTATTTACGCGCGAATAACTTCTACTTATCGCGACTTAGATACGACTTTTTTATCTACATACATTATATACTTGATGGCAAACCTTATCCTAATTTAATAAGACTAAATACCGGACTCACAAGCATCAATTAGCGTTAAATTGAATTGAGCCATTTTTTAAAATCTGATTATTTGGACCCGCGGAGTCGTTTAGCTTATATTCCATTATTGAGTACGAGATAATCAATATCTTTACTCATTATTAGAGTATATATAACGTATTAGTTGGCTTCGAGTAAATAATCCGATTCAAAGAACTGATAATTTAGCACGAATTGAAGTTTTAGAGTTCGGCAATAAGTGTCAATTTCTTTCTACTTGCCTATAATTTCACTATAATTATAATTAGTATTATCAACAAACGAAACGGGATCTCATCTTTCGTTTTTGCTACAAACATTTCGGATATATCGATTTACATCACAGATCCTTCGCAATTACATTAGTCTAATTCCATTATACGTTTTGGTTTAAAACCTTGTTACATGACTATGTACATACATTTGACACATTTTTTTACAACCACTCATTTCAGAAGCTTCTTTTACGCATCAAGAAGCTACTACTGCATACTACGTCAGTAAACAGGTAAACTTTTAAATTTTTGAAATAAACTCTCTAGCCAGTTTAACGTCTCCAAAGACCATTCCATACTTACTCATTTTAAGACATTAGCTTTCGGAGCTGGAACTGGAATACTATAAGCTGATAGGCATTCCTGCAATTCGTATATACTTCGTATAATGGTGATGTAATTATTACATTTTGAATGTTTCAAAACATTATATTAATAAATCAGTGTAATCATTCATTCCTCACTATCAGAACATTTTCTAGCTATGCAAAATAACTATCCAAACGTCATTATGTTGTTTTCAAAATAATTTGTACTTTAAGGATCTTTCATTTTTTAAATGTCTGCCGGCGAAGATAGGTCAAGTCTTGATCGCCTGCGGTCTCTTCCGATCGAAAGCTGACCGGAAGATGACCGTTGCAGCGAAGCTGACCTCGGGCGAGCGGTGTCGGACTTTGACTTCTTCACCTTGCTGCCGCCCGACGCGGGTTGCTTACCTTTGAGTGACGAAACCGACACGACGATATCCGTTGAAACTCCATCTTGTTCTGTGTATCCAGAGGTAAATTGTTAAAGTAATATTATTCCAAATTCAAAATTCTATCTTTTTCGATGAATATATCTGTAATTTTTACCTGTACGCTTGATCACTTCACCGGCATTGTTCAAGAAGAATTTAGGCTTTGATTCCTTAAGTGATTCCTGTAGAAGACAATAACAGTTAGGGAAACTAAACCTGTGGCTAATTAAAAAAATAAAGAGTGTAAGACAGTTTAATCTTATTTTCGGACAATATACTTGCTCAAAGATGGCAATAGATGGATAGATAGAGATGTGTGGAATAGTGACGGGGAGGCCTTTGCCTAGCAGTGGGATACACTAATAAACTACGTATTAAGGAAAAATAAAAGTAAATTAAAGGAATTTTTGATAAGTAAACTAAAATAATGATCCGTGTTATTCTAGAAGCCACAGCACGGGTCTACGTCCCATAACCAAGATAACGGTTGCGTGCATATTCTACACTAAGGGGGTGGATTAAAGAAGATATGTTATAAGAAGAAATTGTAACCAACCTTTGATTTACTAGATTTGGAAGCAGAGTCAGTGCTTCCGCGCCACCACGGTCACTGAATCTCACAAAAGGCTCTCCCGGACTCTTTACCAGGGGTGGACGCTTCGCCCTCAGCAGCAGGCTCGTCTTCGGGCTTCGGAGAGCCGGCACCCGACGTCGTCGCTCCCCTATTGTATTAAAAAACAATATTAGTTTATCTGTATATACAAGTAGGTACACTTTTTTATAAATTCAACCAGCATGTACTTAGTGGCACAGACATCGAGTATAGTAACTTTTATAGACATTAATTGTACCTACTTCTTATAATTATAGGTAGGTATTATTTACAGTAATAAAAGGTAACACTCACAGAGAGTTGTTATCAAGGTTTTGTAATCGATCGGGTTAAGCAACGTTAGGTAAGGTCATTAAATAGATGGGTGACCGTTTAACGCCATTTGAACTAAACGGGTCCGTGCTTCGGAGAGCAAGTAAAAAGTGGGTCCCAGTTTTTAACCGACTATAAAAAAGGAGGTTATGTATTCGATGCGAATGTCTGTTATTAAAAGTTTAGTTAACGTAAACACAGCGCGGGCGGAGCTGCGTGGGTCAGCTAGTTCTTAATAAAGCTAAAAGTTGACTAGTAGGTAAGTATAGATTTGTGTAGTTGACAAGATATTGGGAATAACTTACGTCATGTCAATACGGACTGTGTTATTATTTTGCTGGTTCCGCATCGCCAGAGTGGATACCATTGGCGGGCGTTGTGGCTTGTTTGCCAGGAGCCGTTCTATCTCCACCATCACTGATGGAGTCAACTGTGGCACTATCTGGCAACGGTAGTAAACATTATGAGTATGTAACAGATACTATTCTAATACCGATTTCTTTTAAATTAATCTAAACCGCATTTCAAATATAATTGAATGCAATTACAACTTTATTTTTCGATCGAAAACACACCATCCGTATATTGGAAAGTGCAACGAAAAAGCAGCTGTCTAGTATTCTATCTATACTTATAATAAAACTGTAAGAGGTCCTATTCTGTAAATTGAAGATATTTTGAAAAATATGTTTGGAGGGCATTCTAAACGCAAAAACGCAAAAACGCTCATTATTTAACATCTTGGCTCAAACGTCATGGGGATGACACATAAATCGATATTTTCTACAAAAATTTACATTTATAATATTTTTTCGGCCGTAATTGTGTAAATTTAAAGTGTGTGGTTTAAAGTTTTAGCAGTCAGGATTATTTGAAAATTTAAAATTTATTTATGTAAAAATCGTAATTACATTGAATGGATATTCAATATATTTCGTTAGCGCATTAAGCCTATTACGAAAATGACGAATATTGTGAAATGTGTATCGTGTAATATTGTTATCGATGAGTTACTTGCTTACATACAAAATAAAGTGTCGATAGCGGATGAGGCAAGCTTGGTACGAATTTGTGCATCAACATTTACTGGTGATGAAATCGAAAAATCTAAATCTTTGTTACTTGAATCACTATCCACCGATCTGCGCAGAACTGTGCGGAAAGGAAAAGGAAAAGAAAACAGAATCTTGAACGACATTATCCATATATTCAAAGCGACGGATCCAGATAAGGTACCCGTTTTTGTGGCACGTGAGCTTAGTAAACTGCCGCCCATAACCTTTGATCATTTGGACGTATCGAAGCTTTTAAAAGATCTCGTATTAGTTCAGACTGAAATTAATAACATAAAGTCATGTTATGTCACACAGGATCAATTGGAAGATCATAAAAATGAATGTAAATCCAGAAAAAAGGAGTCGCAGATGGATTTCATTACGAATGTTAACACAAAGCGAGGCGCTTGCTGTGATGATGATCCCGTGGATATATCGCCACCAAGCACTGGTGAAGAACCTGAGTGTTTTGATAAGAATAAATTGAGATTATACAATAATTCTAATGTAAATCTCGTCGAGGATAAAGAATTGCCATCAGCTGGCCTGTGTGATGTGCGCTGTGACAGTGTGACGGCGGAATCGGCACGAGCATCAACTGATACATACGAAACATCGACAGATCAGATGATTGATACGTCGCAAAAGAAAACGTATGCAGATGCTATTAAATTAAATGATGAATTTACATTAGTGCAAAGAAAAGTACGAAAAAATAACTATCGTCTCACAGGAACTATGGGTACAGTTCTAGTCACGTCGGAAGATAAATTTAAAGCAGCAGATAAACGAGTGCCAATATTTATTACGAATATACATAAAGAAACAGCAGTATCAGATATAGTTAACTATATACATAAAAAGACTGGTGATATAATAACATTAGAACAAATAATAATTAAGCGGCGTTGCGAACATCATGCATACAAATTTTTTGTATCGCAATATAAAGTTCCTATGTACTTAGATGAGAAAATGTGGCCTCAAGGAGTTATCTTTCGCAGATTTGTTCATTTCAAAACAAAAATAATAACAAACACTCAAAAGGCGAGAAGCGGCATTCAAACAGATAAGTAATGGATACAGCTATTTATAAATTTATCAGTTTCAACTGTAAAAATGTTAAGCGCTCTATAGAGGATATACGTCAAATATGTACAACGTCAGATATAATAGCATTACAAGAGACATGGCTGTTGCCAGAAGAGATACCCTTCCTAAACACTATAAGTGAAGATTTTGCCTGCACGGGAGTGTCTGCAGTAGACACAGCTGCAGGCATTTTACATGGAAGACCATTTGGGGGGGTCGCCATACTTTGGAGAAAGCACCTTTTTCACGATGTTGTTATTATTCAGTGCGGTAATCCGCGTGTATGTGCCATCAAAATAGTATTATCAGATAAGTCGTTCTTGGTATTTAGTGTTTACATGCCTACGGATTCCATTTCTAACTTATCAGAATATACGAACATCCTTGGTTTGGTGAATGCTATTATAGAAAATTCTAACGTTAATCATGCATATGTATTAGGTGATTTTAATGCGCATCTTTCGGAACCATTCTTTAAGGAATTATATGAATTTTGCGGTGATAAAGATTGGTCATGCATTGACACTGAAATGTTGGGGCTTATGTCTGATACATATACTTTTGTGAGTGAGGCACATGGTTCTAGAAGATGGCTTGATCACTGTGTTGTAACTAGGGCAGCCATTAATTCTGTGCAAAAGATTTACGTTTTATATGACATCATGTGGTCGGATCACTTTCCCCTAGTAATCGAATGTAATCTTAATGCAGTAGCGCCAATAATGTATGATAATAAAGTGAGACAAAACAAAGTCACATGGGGTGAGCGAAATCAAGATGAAATAGATATTTACATAAAAGCGTGTAATGAAAAATTGAAATTAATTGATTTTCCACAAGAACTTCGTGGTTGCTGTGACGCATCATGTCTGAATTACAGTCATAGGGTTGTAATTAATCAATTGTATAAAAATATTGTACATGCTCTGAGTGAAGCGGCTATCGTGGGTCGAGAGAGTAGTAATAGGCGTCCTAGGAAAGTAGTGACAGGTTGGAACAAGTACTTAGCCAGTGCTCATAGGGATGCCCGGCATAAGTTCAGTGCATGGATGGGCTTTGGCAAACCGCGATCAGGCCGAGTCTATGACGAAATGTGCGAGTCAAGAAAATTTTTTAAATCGCGGTTGAAGTGGTGTCAAGATAACGAAACTCAAATTAAAATGGATATCTTGGCCGCACAGCATTCAAAAAAAGATTTTCGTGGGTTTTGGAAGAATACAAATAAATTACAAAGCAAGCCGGGGATCCCTGTGAGTGTTAGCGGAATCAGCGACCCTTTAATGATTGCTAATACATTTAGGGAACATTTCACTGTAAAATCTCCGTTAGGACCCTCTCGGTCGGTACCTTCTGTTGAACCTGGGGTGCAATTTGGGGTAAAGTTTAAGTCAAAGGAGATATCAGTAGCCATCAAGTCAATTTCAAAAGGTAAATCGCCAGGACACGACGGGCTCAGCATAGAGCATCTCCAATATGCTGGGCCTCATTTACCTAGAGTACTGACTATGCTGTATAGTTTCTGCTTGTCACATTGTTATTTACCGAATGAGATGACGCGGACAGTGGTTGTGCCAGTGGTTAAAAATAAAACCGGTGACTTGGCTGATAAAAACAACTATAGACCGATTTCACTGGCCACGATCATCTCCAAGGTATTTGATAGTATGCTTAATACACAACTAAACAAATACATAGTACCACATGACAATCAGTTCGGGTTTCGTCCTGGACTGTCAACTGAAAGCGCTGTATTGTGTGTCAAGCATACGGTCTCTTACTACGTTGAACGTGAAACTCCTGTCTATGCCTGCTTTCTCGACCTATCGAAGGCGTTTGACCTGGTTTCTTATGACATTCTATGGAACAAGTTAAAGGATGTTTGCTTGCCTCAAGAACTAATAAATATACTTAAATTCTGGTATAGGAACCAGGTCAACAATGTACGATGGGCTGGTGCGTGGTCTTGTCCGTACAACTTAGAGTGTGGAGTTAGACAAGGTGGTTTGAGCTCGCCTACGTTGTTCAACCTCTACATAAATGAGCTTATCCGTGAGCTCAGCAGCACCAGGGTTGGTTGCCACATTGATGGAGTCTGTGTAAATAATATCAGTTATGCAGATGACATGGTGCTGCTGAGTGCATCAGTCTGTGGTTTGAGGAAACTAATGGTGCAGTGTGAGGAGTACGTTAAAAAACACGGACTCCAATATAACTGCACCAAAAGTGAAGTCATGGTCTTTGAGACTGGGGGGAAATGTACTGAAGCTACACCTTCTGTTTTAATCGGTGGGACGCCCTTACAGAGGGTATACAAAGTGAAATATCTGGGTCATATATTAAACCCCAACCTCAAGGATGATGATGACATCGAAAGGGAGCGGAGGGCAATGTGCATAAGAGTGAACATGCTGGCTCGCAGGTTTGCACGTTGCTCACATAACGTTAAAATTACCCTGTTCAGGGCATACTGCACTTCTTTCTACACGTGTAGCCTGTGGGCCAGATTCACTCAAAGAGCTTACAATGCCCTCCGCATACAATACAATAACGCGTTTAGGATGCTGTTGCGGCTGCCTCGATTCTGTAGCGCATCAGGGATGTTCGCAGAAGCAGTAGTAGATTGTTTTTACACCACAATGCGAAAAAGATGTGCGTCCCTGGTGCGCAGAGTGTGGGCCAGCCCCAACAGTATCCTATCGCTAATTGCAAGCAGACTAGACTGTTCTTATGTGAATCACTGCTGCAAAATTTCTCATGGAATATTGCAGCGGTGATTCACGTATGCAAATATGTGTGTATATTATTGTTAATATTAGTCATAATCTTAGTTTATATTTTTTTTTTATTTACCTACCTATTTATAATGAGTCTCTGATACTTGAGTAAATAAATATTCTATTCTATTCTATTCTACCGATACTAAAGCCAAAAATGTATTTATTTATTTTTTTGTCTTTCTGTCTGTCTGTCTGTCTGTATCTCGGCTGAGCATCACGCCGAAACTACTGGATGGATTGAAACGAAACTTGGCATGATTTGAGTTAATACTCCGAGGTAGTACATAGGATACTTTTTATCCCGACATTTGGCACGGTTCCCTTGGGAGAGGGGACTAAAGTCAAAATGTGTACTTGGTTATACGCTTGCTCCGATTTTAACAATTTTTCATTATAATTATAATAAATATTTGTAAGGGAACACTCATAGACAGTTGTTAACAATGTTTGGAAATCGATCAGGTTAAGCAACGTTAGGTAAGGTCATTAAATAGATGGGTGACCGTTTAACGCCATTTGAACTAAACGTCTCCGTGCTTCGGAGGGCAAGTACAAAGTGGGCCCAAGTTTTTAACCGACTTTAAAAAAGGAGGTTTTGTATTCTATGCGAATGTATTATTGAAAGTAAGTAGTTAACGTAAACACAGCGCGGGCGGAGCTGCGCGGGTCAGCTAGTTAACTATAAAGTTCTTGTTGCTGCCACGCGAACTTGGCAACGTGGCATTATGGGATTATTGAGGTGCAAATGAATTTGTAAATTTGTAATAATCACTTTGAAATGCATTCGTAATGATGTATACATACCTGCAGAGCGTGAATATTTTCTTTGAACTGCTCAACACTTGTTGCGCCCAGAAGCAGACAATTGACAGACTCGTTCTTGAGACACCATGCCACAGCTAATTGGCTCATTGAACAATCTGTCAATCAAATAAATGTTATTCCTAAAACATTTTCGACAAACTGCGTGTTAATAGAAATGCTAGTGAAAATACGAACTTAGCGAATTGGCCAAATTGGATAGATCGCGTAGCTTGTCTCCGTATGTGCGCGTATCCTCTCCCGTCACTTGTTCCTTACTGCCAGAACTTCGCATCTACAAAGTAGAATCTAATAGAATACTGTATTGTACTAATCAACATTTAGAAAAAAATTGTTATAGGGTAAAGTGTAATATAGAAGGGGCAGCTGGCGGTGTAGTAAAATTAATAGGCATTACTATAATAATATCAAACTAATTAAATCTAATACCTTCTTAAAACAATAATGAATAAAAACGGAACGGTTTCCATACTCCTACGTATGTTATAGATTATTATTTCAAGTTTCAATAATCAAGTTAAATGATATAACAAAAGAACAAATAACCTGGTTAGGCTATCTATTCTATCGGAATATTTAATTCTAACAACCAAAAACTATGTTAAAAATGTAATATGTATAGTAGTAGGTACGTAATACACCTATTTGTATGCCTTTTGGAGTCATCATAATACACAAGAATGAAAATATTAATGGAATAGTATACTTCAGGCACAGCGAGGTCCTCTTCACACCAGCTAAATGTGCTGTATTTTCTGTTGAATCGGGATTTAGCGAACAGTCCAGTAATCTCTTCGCGGCCCAGACCTTTGCCGGTTGTAATAGCGGACCACACCATCATTCCTGAGCAGAAATATCGAATAATTTACCGAATGTTTTAATCATATTATTATAGTGTGTCCTTTTAAGTACAGAAGCTTCTGAGCTTCTTGTACCTGCGGGTGGGAATGTGTAGGTACTTACCAACGCCAATTTTATGATAGAGTTCTGGCATATACAGTTCTGGTTTTTCCCTGCAGAACATGTGGTATTCAGTCTGTTCCACTATAGGTGTGATACAGTTGAACTGTCTACAGTTTGTGTATGCGTCCATTACCTAAACAAATATATATATCAATTAATGTCTAAAGATTTAATAATCAAATCAATTAGCAAGCAATCTTTGCACATCTCCCTTGTATTATTATTTGCGGTTCATATTATATCCTACCTCTGAGGGCGACCAGCGGGCGGTTCCCCAATACATAACCCATCCTTGATTTATGACAAAGTTCATGGCACGGACCAATTCTAAAACATTTCAAAGAATTGATTAGGTACAGTGTTCTATAAGTTTGGATAAAACAATTTATAGCAACTTATGGAATATAAACTAACCTTCCATGGGACACACAGGATCAACTTTGTGCAATAGGACTACGTCGATATACTCCACTTGGAGTCTTGCCAACGACGCCTTGACACTCTCAACAATATGTTTACGAGATAGCCCTCTTTCATCCGACCTGTTATTAGTAGGAGCAAACCTAGTAAATGGAGAGTTCAGAGTGCGTTAGCCACTAGTTAGCGAGAAGCATTCAGTTAAACGTTTTATTCGTAACTACCATCCTACCAGCCAAATTCAAGCTTAACCACCGACATTACTACATTTTACAACAACTTATTACGTGATTGATATAATAAAATACAGTGAGACTTGTTAGTTGATACACTGATTAAACATTTTGATACAAAAAGACAGTTTTTTATATAAAAAATAATAAATAAATTATATCCTAGGACATTCCACATACGATCTTGTGATTTCAAACTAGGCAGAGTCTGTGTATTTTATTTTTGTGGTAAATACTTACATACATATATAGATAAATAACACCTAGACACAAGGTGAGAATCAAACAAACGACGTATTGGGTAGCGGCCAAGGTGTTGGACCACTAGACCAAAAGGCCCGTCAAGAAGAATAAAATAGTATATTATTACGATAAGGCAACATATGTACATAGATCTACTCTACAACAATTAAGCTTTATTTTTAATGGTAGGTAAGTTTGTGTATTTATATATGTAAGTACATAAATTATGGTAAACACGAACAGTAAAATCATCTATATTTGTAAACTAATATATATAGGTATATAGTATACAGAAAGGATGTCCCATAAATGGGGTATCAACCCGGTAATGATGCATTGTGTAACCCACAAGCAATCAATTTGTGAAAGAAAATAATGAAAAAGTCAAGTCTTAGTGCAGTGACCTCATAATTTTGTTCGATATCTAACCGAAATTGGATGAATTTCGAATTAAACAAAGCAGGCACGCAATCAATAAAAAAACAGTGATTCCATAGTATTAAGTACGAACGATAATGCAGGGTTGCTTAGAAATAATTTTAAGACGGCATACATGTACGAGTATGTAATTCAATATATAAAATCTTGCCGTATTTGACATGTTTTTCGGGGTCTTTACTGTCAATACTATTCATACCTTTTGGCTTGATATACCCTGTCTGGGACACCCAGTATACAGTATGTAACAAAAACCTGTTAGATCACTGTGTATTATTCAGTTTATCAATTATTTATTCGGCGAAGAAAAATAAATCAATTTAATTAAATTAAATATAAAGTAACTCAATTGTTGAAAATCTCATATCTTATTTCCTAATTTATACCAGCAATACAAGATCGGATTCGTATTGCTAGTACAAATTAGAAAAAAAATAGAGATGCCTAGTCAACAAATGAGTTATATATAGCATAACTAGCTGTAGCCCGCGGCTTCGCTCGCGTTTACTTTGTTACTCAAACGTGTTTTGAATAATGGGGTATCCCATTTGGCCCACTTAGGGGTTGATTTTCAAAAAATGCTGAAAATTAGTTTGTTAAATTGTTTTGTTTAGTTCATTCACTGAGCTTCGTTACCATAGTTATGCAACTAGAACGATTTCCATTTAATGCTATAATGCTATAGCATTAAATGGAAATCGTTCTACGTGCAAATTTCCAACCCTATTATGACCTTAGGGGTTGTTTTTCGCTAAATGCCGGAAATGGGTTTCTTAGATTCTTGTATGCTATACATAAATTAAGTCTTATGACTGCAGGTCATAGAACATTTTTGGACCCCAATTGGAGCCCTTTAGGAGTTGATTTTCAAAAACTATTTACACATGGATTGCTTTAGTTTGATTAATGTATTCGCAAAGTTTCATCAATGCAGCATAATGTTTTTCCGTTTAAGGGACGATTTTCAAAAAGTTGTGATACAGGTGTTTCTTCATTTCTTTTGTTTAGTACATTGACAAAATGTCGTGTTAGTGTGGTGAAAAAAAAAATGTTTTCCATACAAATTTTGAGACCCCATTTGACCCACTTAGGGATTCATTATCGAAAATTGCTGAATATTAGTTTATTCAATTTTTGTATTGAGTTTATGTACCGAGTTTCGTTACTCTAGCTGTATTATAGCATTAAATGGAAATCGTTCTACGTGTAAACTTTCCAACCCCATTAAATGACCATAGGGGTTGTTTTTTGCAAAATGCCGGAAAAAGCTTTCTAAGACTCTTGTGTAGAATACATAAATTAAGTCTTATGACTGTAGGTCGAAAAACATTTTGGACCCCAATTGGACCCCTTAAAGAGGTGATTTTGAAAAAAAAAATATTTATACAATAATTGCTTTAGTTTGATAAATGTATTCGCAAAGTTTCATCAATGCAGCATGATATTTTTTTTTCGCGTTTAATACTCAAAAACCATGCTAACACCCCTTTACGGGTCGAATTTGAAACAGTTGTGATACACGTGTTTCATAATGTCTTTGGCATTGTACATTGACAAAATTTCATATCCGTGTGATAAAAAAAAACTGTACTAACTGGGAGCCTATTTGACCCACTTACGAGTTGATTTTACAAAAATGCTCAAAATTAGTTTATTCAATGGTTATGTTGAATTTATTTACTGAGTTACGTTACTCTAGCTGCATCATAGCATGAAATGGAAATCCTTCTTTGTGCAAAATTTTCAACCCCTTGATATGGGGCTTGATATACCTTAGGGGTTGTTTTTCAAAAAATGCCGGAAATAGGTTTCTTTAATTCTTGTGTACAATATATAAACTAAGTCTTATGACTGTAGGTCGAAAAACATGTTTTGGACCCCAATTGAACCCATTTTGGAGTTGATTCTCAAAACATCATATGTACACATGGATTGCTATAATTTAATAAATATATTCGCAAAATTTCATCAATGCAGTAAGAATGTTTTTTTTTTTTTTGTTTCATACTCAAAAACTATGTTAAAACCCTTAAAGGGGTGGATTTTCAAAAAGTTGTAATACACGTGTTTCTTTATTTCTTTTGTTTCTTTATTTTTTTCATACAAACTTTGGGAGTCCATTTGACCCACTTAGGGGTTGATTTCACAAAAATGCTCAAAATTAGTTTTTTCAATTGTTGTGTTGAGTTTATTTACCGAGTTTCGTTACTCTAGCTGCATCATAGGATGACATGGAAATCCTTCTTTGTACAAACTTTGAAACCCCATTAAAAAACCTTAGGGGTAGTTTTTCGAAAAATGCTGGAAATAGGTTTCTTAGATTCTTGTGTGCAATATATAAACTAAGTTTTATGACTGTAGGTCGAGAAACATTTTTTGGACCCCAATTGGACCCCTTTAGGAGTTGATTTAAAAAAAATATATTATTTGCACTTGAATTGCTATAATTTGATTAATGTATTCGCAAAGTTTCAGCAATGTTGTTAGAATTTTTTTTCCGAGTTGCAGACTCAAAAACCAGGCTAAAATCCCTATAAGGGTCGATTTTCAAAAAGTGTGATACACGTGTTTCTTTATTTCTTTTGGTTAGTACACTGACAAAGTTTCATGACCGTGAGATGATTTTTTTTTTCCCATACAATCTTTGGGAGCCCATTTGACCCACTTAGGTATGGAATTTCGAAAAATCCGTTCTTATTGTTCACCTAGACTATTTGATTAATGTTGGTTCCAAATTTCAAGATTGTACGTCATATGGTTTTTGCTGTATCGTGATTCCTAGAAAACACCCTGCTCTTTTATTAATATAGATAGACTACACCGAATTGATACACCGAATGATAGGGGGTTATTCGGTGATAAAACAGGGTTTTCGTTGCATACTGTATACACAATCTTATTACATTTTTGTAGTACTGTATGTTCCATTTGGTGTATAAGTGAACATTTTAAAATGAAAATATCTACGTAATAAACATCTTCTACCTAAAATCATGCATTCTTAAATACTGAAGATAAATATAGCACTGAGGTGGACTGTACAGTACTTACTTCGTACTCCAGTATATTTTTGTCGTTATAATAATGCTTGTCCTTCTGACACTCCGTTTTTTTAAGATTCTCCCAAGTTCCGCTTCCCCTTTAGCTGTCGAAACAAGTTGTTAAAGTAAGACCACTATTGACATCATTGGTGAGGTCCTGGATTCTTTTCCCACTTCGAGGTTTTACTGGGTTTTACAATTACTAATAAGTGTCCTTCATATCGTATCGATGGATAATTCGTATAGGGTTATTCCAGCCGTAATGGAAATATTGTTCAATCAACAAAACCTAGGGCTGATTATCTACAGTGCAGCTATTATTTCGCAATTCAATGACACTTTTAACGCGTATCCCATAGTAGCAAAATGGTGAATAATGTACCCTCAAAAAGGCAATAGAAGCCTAATTCAAGCGACCTGTATTACCAGTAATAACTTGTGACATTAAATTACAAAAACTGCGTGATTGTTAAAATATACCATTTTTTTTGACGCGGGAGAAATCTTCGAAAGATCCCCGGGAGCTATGGGGCTCGACCGGGGTATGTGGGATTCTTACCCACTAAAACCCCCGCGGCTGTCGCATCGGCACATGAGAGGGGAGACCCCAGGGCTCTCCGGTGGGATCTGCACCAGGGGCCCCTCAGTGCCTTGCCTTTGAGCCCGCCGCCGGGGGGTGCATTGTAGCCCCCCGGGAACCTGTCACGGTGCTCACGGGGACGGGGGTCGCAACCCCGCCGCCGTCCTCCTCGGAGTACGCTGTGCTTACTCCTCCGGCACATGCATGTTAGGATTTAACTATACGGGGTGTAAGGGACATCGTACAGAAAACCGATACCAGGGATCCAGTACATGATTCTGAACATTCTAGTGTTGAAATTTTTCATCGACTTTTTCATGAATTTCCAAAAAAAATGACAATATGGAGAGATCTTATATAAAAGTTTTCGGTACGTAGTCACTTACACCCTGTAGATAGATTATTCAAGACAATCTTTTCTTTTTTTTCTGCCTAGTGGCTAGTCAAACCAAACGTTCGCCTGATGGTAAGCGACAGGCCTATCTATAAACACCTGCATAGCACTGCTGCTCGTTACCCGAGACATCAGTTATCTCTTGTGTCCGGTAATTTCACCAGTGACAGTGCCCTTCTCATCGGAACACAGCAATGTATACACACTGAAGCTTGCCGGTAAAATATCTTACACTACGGTAGTCCCACCAGAACGGCCCCTTGCACAAAGGACCGATAGCTCCTAGCTACTTAGGTGGTAACCTAGCATCTTAGTTCAGAGTATGCGATAATATTAATGAAACTAACCACAATGTGCCTCAGACAAATCGAATAAGTTGATTCCATTTTCCAGAGCTGTCATAATGACATCTTCAGCGCAGTCCTCGTTCAGCATGTTCCAGATGCCCAGGCCAATATTGGGCACCCTCAAGCCCGACTTGCCAAGGTTCTTGTAGCGTAAGCCAGGAGTCACCACGGAAGGCATGGTGGTGTGGTTGCCCATATAAGTGGACATGTGCCGCGACACATTCACTTCTCCAGCTGTCGACGAATCAAATCGACATAATGAAAAAATAATTATAATATGCTGGTAAGTATTGGCAAATATATATTGGATTTGTGTATATATCAAACATTTGCCTACCTTGGTCCAACATTTGTTGCGAATTAGCACTAAAGTCGTCCATACAATCAAGCGAGGCAATGGGAGCTCGACATCTAGACAAACACAAATATTTGTCCGTTAGCGTAGCTGTGAAGCGCACAAACATCAGGCCTATTATAATATGCCCAAAATAATGCTTTTACGATAACATTTCTTAGCGGAGAATGGCGATCGTATTTATGAAATTGATTCAATTTATTTCATGATATTTGATTTTGCTTTAATTTTTGTTAATGACCCTATCACCGTATTTATGTTTAAAGACAATATAAACGACTGATACACGTATAGGATAATATCTAGATGTATAATAGTTTAGATATACTACGGCAAATATCAAACTGAAATAGCGTAATTAGGTAAGCATTTTACGGCCTACTGTCTTTAGTGTAGGTACTGAACATTCATGCAAACGAGATTGTGATAATCCTATTAATTAGCTGGTATTGTTACACTTTGTTATTTTTGCCTAAATGTTGTTATAATGTAATCGTAAAAACTATGTTTCAGGTAATTTATCTGTAGCTACATGAAATCTAAGTAGGACTACTACTAATGTGTCATATACTTTCTAATGCAAGCTACTGTTGATTAGCTACATGAGAAATAAGTACGAAATTAGTAGGTTGTTGTTTTGGTACACCTCAACGCAAAATATCCAACGATGGTCTGGATAACTAAAACATCGATAAGGTTATCTTTGCGCAAAAAAAGGACTGTAATAAGTACCTACTAAGTTTGCCTACATGCTAAATGGACTAATTAATGATTGAAAAACATGCACGAATCTTCATACGCACGATTGATTATACTTAGTAAAAATGACGTACTTAATTAAAAATTATATCCAGATTATATTCGCAAATTGGTTACAATCAATTCCTAAAGTAGATACTTAATGAATTCATCTAAAAGTCTAAACGTAATAAGTCTAGAAGAATATTAAAAGCAAGGAATGTAGGTGTAAGGCAAGGTGTTGAAGAGACATCGTGACAATAACATTGGGAATTTACCGTACCTGTGCGTCGCGGATCAGCCAACTCTTCCATGGACAGCATGAGGCAAGCCAAGCGATCGTAAAACTATATCAGCCGATATCTTAGACAATTGTCAAACCTGGCTTTTAGTCTACTGCTTCAATGTATTAACGATACGCCAATGAATCATTCCACGTAATTTTAACAATTTGTCAGAAAGATAATGGCTTTCCTCGGTACCTACTCGCATGCGACGATCGCAGTGCGCGATGCGGCGTAGTGCGCTCTCAGCTTTACTTGTCATTGGGAGAAGACATAACATTGTTGATGATTACTTCGGCTCACCCACGCGCAATGGATTGAGACATGCTCGAACACTTTGACCATCGATATATATATATATATATTAATATGTATTAAATGTGTACGATAGATTTATTTATTCGTTAAGCGCGTTCGTACTCCGTCAACGTTGGCGTTGGCGCGTTACTGACGACGGTACGTCTTCTCCCAGTATGGCGATCCTTGCAGGTCCAGTTACCGATATATGGTGGGCATAGGGTTGGAATCGACGCTGGCGCTATCTGGCAGGCCCAGAGGAGTGTGCGGAGTGCACCGGCTGATGGTGGACTCGCTGCGCGAAATCTGCGAGCCCTCCTTGCCGTCGCCGGCCTCCGCGCCTTTGTACTGCATCTCGTGTCGCTTCATTCTGCTCCTATGCTTAGCAACGGCATCTTAACTTCCTATAAACATCTTATCTGTAACGAAACGGTCATACGTCTCCGGACACCATTTCACGAACCGACCCCACTGGGATAGGACACGACAGATTTTTGATCAATAACACACTCAAGGACAGTAAGGTAGACATAGAAAAGCATGCATGCCCTAACGCTAACATCTAGTCAGCTAAGAGAATACGGAATCGAGGGACACGTCGTAATAGTATCTAAGCGGAAGGCTATCACCTATCACGTACAAAATAAGGAGTGTTACGTCAAATACGTTCGGTGGCCGCGAGAAAGTGGATTTTCAGCCGTCTCGTGTCGCACTCACCAGGTTAAGCCTAGGCGTCTTATGTACTCAATGTATTGCGATGCGACACGTCGTGAAATAAACCGCGATCTTAGTAGACTGTATTGCAGGTGTACGGGATCCGGCGATAGGATGGCCGATGCGCAGGGTGGGTTGCGCGGCGCCCGCCACCCGCACATGCGCCCCGGAGCTCTTACCGATCTGACCTATTTCTAGATTCAGCCCCGGACGCCATCAAAAACATATATTTTTACTTTTGACGCATTTTTCTCTCGAAGCATTAAAACGATGGGCAAAATAATTGCACGGACTGAATTTTGTCTACGACACTGTTATTATGTAGTCCGGGAACTCGACGAGAGATAATGAGTTATTTATGTTGGCAATGTTTATATACACAACTGTTGAGTGCATACGTAGCTATTAATATACATATACGAGTAATAGAGAATGGATGACTAAAGAATATTTTTTTTCTTAACTTATATAATAGCAGAATCTGATAAATGGTACAAAAATATTGGAATAGAGAAGACGGGTTCGTAATTTTTAGTCTTCAATTTTTATTTCTAAAAAGTAGAGTCACAAGTTTACGCCTTCGCATTTAATATTGTAAATGTGGTATATTCAATATTCATTAATTTTAGACATGATGTTATAATGAATGTTTGGATTAATTATGTAGTGATTAATTATGTAGTATAAAGTAGTTTTTTTTTTCGAATCTTATTAGATTTTACAAGGTTTTAAATATTTGATTAGTGTCATGTGCATAGTTAGGTAACGTACGAAATTGGGAAAATCTTATATTGGTCGTAGTCGTCGAGTTGTAACTCTAAATGCTCAACTTAGGAAATGCCTATTATTTTCTATTACTTTCATTAAATCATCATAAATAACAGAATTTCCAGTGTTGTAAATATAATTACATATAATAGTATACCATAATGCTTACCCAGAACAAGAGGGAGCATAGTTGAGGTCTATGCGCCTATAGGGGCTCACATCACTAGTTGAAGCTCGCCAAGCCGTCGCCTCCGAGCTCATGGCCCGCGCGGAAATGTCGCAGCCACCGTCGCTGTCCACCGATTCATCTGTACACAGTCAGTATTCTATGATTAAAAATACAACAACATAATACACACGATGCACTTCCGGGTGCGATTTAACACGAGGGTGCTAGCTCCGAAGAAACTTTCATAAACTTTGTAATAGTAAATGACTGTGAATATTATAATTCCAAATTAAATTAATATTCGGAATCCTAAAAGTTTTTGGATAAACTGCATTACACAATTAAAATTTATATGCGTTTTGGTAGAGAAATTATTCTTTATATGCAAATAAAATATAATGTAACATGATATACTTAATTACACTTACGTCGACATGGCCCCATGCGAGTCATGTTAAAGAATATCCCATCAGTTTCTTCGATGCTATGGCTTGATTGCGGCTTCGTCAGCTGAGCGCTGCAAGCCTTCTTCAGCATACTCTACGTGGAAAAAAATTGGTATACACAGGTACAACCGAAATAACAGTAATAAGTAGGTACTTCAATGAGAAAACCATTAACTGAACTGTAAATCATCAAATTTATTAAGCTATATGTAAGTACCTATGTATGTATTTGATTACATTTTTTTTTTACATTTAACATGTACTTAATATATTTCAATTTATATAATGTAATGCTGTCTTCTACGAATTAAGTATGGTATCTTGAATAATTTTTTAGTACAATATTCAAACTTTAGTTAGGTACCTAGTTAGTAAATTTTCTTACCAGAGTGCTGCCCATGGCTGCTGCATCTAGGTAACTACGCCGTAGCAAGTAACGTGCACTTACAAATCAATACTTTATTTATCTGACGTGATATTAACGCATATTCGTATAGCAATATTTGATTGGCTCGTTACAGGATGGATACACATCCCAGTTGCGCGCCAGTCAATGCCCTACCTGCACCTAGGTGTACGTAGGGCATTGATTGGCGCCTAGAAAGCCTTCCGAGGAGAAACTTGCATCAAGAACGTTCCGTGACAAACTAAGAATAATATTATCTGTAGAAAACCTGTAATTACCTAAGAAAAATAAGGTGGAATAAATTAAAGGAATGTGTTATGTGGGTAAGTTTCTGAGCATTTTTATTTCTTTTAAAATGTCATGGGACGTCTCGACGTAAGATTTTTTTTTATTACCGCGGTTTCCGAATGAAGTGTCGCCGTGTTATTACCTACTTTGCCTGAGACACTTTCATCTCTCTTTGTCTATCGCATGGAATAAGGGGTAAAAATCTGTGAAGTGATGTTTTGCGATGTTTCGCCTAAAAATTACCCTGTTGTGTTTAGTGGTGTCTGGTATGGAGGGACGACTGTGACGCAATCTCGCCGCTTGACGCTGTAGATCACATAGCCGGTGATGCGACCAAGATGTGTTCATTCCACGTAGTCCCTCCACTGCCTCGGCAATCTATGTATATGCATACATTTTATAATACGTACATAACTCTTGTCAATAGAATTATTGTTATTTTACGTTAAAAATCTTTCACGTTGAAAACTTGCACGTGTTTATTAAAACCTTGGCGTTTATTGCACGAGTGTGACACTGAACAAATTATCATTAATTATTTATCCTGCCAAGTGTATTTCCAATGAAGAAGGAAAACTTTGGTGATGAAATTTTAAAAACAGGTTAGCTTATAAACAGTAGACATTCATTTAGTATTTTGATATTTATGCTAGGTTGACGTAATGTTGTCATTACGCCCTACATCAGGTTCATACAAGTTTACATCAGGTAATATACGTAAATATATTTTTTTAAACAGCTGACGATGCTGCTCTGTTTCCGATCTTAAGATAATCCAGTAGGTACCTCTCTTTTCTGCTCCTCTTCAGCATTGATAGCTCGCTGATGGAGGAGCTCAATATCTAGCTGGCGCACTTCTTCCGCTTCTCTTGCCTGGCATTCTTTTTCCTGAAAAAATAGCAAAGGCTGATGACTAAAAAAATATATTTAGTTAGATATTTTGATAATCAAAAAAAAAAATGGACACGTATTTTTTCTTTTGTCGATTAAACAAAATATGACGAAGCTATAGTGCGTTGAAATTCCAACACCAAGGTTTCTTCGAAAATAATACATTTTTAGGACTTTGTTGTACATAAAGTTGCAAGCGTACGGCTCGCCTGATGGTAAACAGTAACCGCGCAGCCTATACACGCTAGCAACACCAAAACAATTACTATCAGTTTATTCCACTTTGATCACCTGGAGCGCGATGCCGACCTTTAAGACATTATATGTTAAGTATTTGTGTCCGGTAATTTCACCAGCTACAGTACCCTTCACGCCATAACACAGCAATGCTTACACACTGCTGCTTGGCCTCAGAATATTTGACACAGCGGTGGTTCCTACCTGTTCCTCCCCTGTACAAGGAACCTACCACATAGTAGATATAGATACTTTATATGTTAATCCACTCACTTTTTGTAACTGACGTTCATGTTCAATTTTCTGTTGCTCCAGTTCTTCCTCTGGTATCGGCGGCGTTTCATCCCCACTGGAGGTATGTTTAGCTCCTGAATATTCAATGTTGACCAATTACATGAGATGGCAAATAATGAGCTGATGACCGATCTCATTTGTATGGGTACATACCAGTAGGCGGGTGGTACGATATCCAAAATTGATGAGCCAGTTTTGAACACTTTCATATACTGTGCATCGATCTATAACCTCTTATTTCTTCAAGGCTAAAAACCGATTACGGCACGGAATACAGAACGTATACTGAAACACGTATAAACTGAAAATTTATTCATAGACGTTTATTTTCACAGTAGGTCCACAGTGAAATAACGTCGTATGGCGCTGAATTGGCACCAGGCCAACGCGCTATACCTTGTCCCTAAATTCCAATTTTTTGATAAACCATTATTTTAATTTAATAATAAACGTAGGATTTTTTTGTTGTTTGAGAGTAGCTACGAGTTTTGGTCTGTAATCAAAACTTATTTTGCAACCTGTTGCTCCATTCCAACGTGTTTCTAGCGCGAAGGTTGATTGTTTTGGTACAATGAGTTTATTGAAACAAATATTCGTCATAATTATTATAGATCACCGTCTAAATATGAATATACAATACAATTGATCCGCTAGATTTTTACCTGATTGCGGAGAGGGAAGGGTAATGATTTTAACAGTTTATGAATGTACCATCTATGTACGTAGGTACATACCTACGCGTCTTTAGATGTAAGTTAGACCGCTGCTTAACTAACTACTGATCCGATTGTCATAAATGAGGTGTCGATTAATTTGGTTTTTCCTTTTCAGTAAGAGTGCTATACTTAAGTACTTATGGTAAGTATATATTTTTTAAAATAAAAACTACCTAATAATAGTTGGTGTTTTTTTTTTAAATGACGTTTTTTTATTCTACTTGGTTCTTCTAATATCATAGGGTAAATAGTAAGGAAAAATAATTAAAGTAAACAATGGAAACAAACAGGGGCGTAGCTACCGCCGTATCAGCCGTGTCAATGATACCGGGCCCCGGGTCACATAGGCCCCGAACGTGTGTAAACAAAAATTCGTACGATGTTATCTACAATCTCATTTAAACTCTTAGGCCTTCATTTAGGTGCCCGTCTAAGGCAAGCTACGCCACTGGACACAAATCAAATAATGTCCTTTTCTCAGGTTCTTCTTATTTAGGTACCTACTACTAACGCCATTTCTGTAAATTAGTAAAAGAACTACTATACTTACTTACTTACTTTTACAGCCACTATTTTTACCTTTCTAAATTACAGTATTGTAATTTAGAAAGGTAAAATTTACACTAAAATTAAGAGCACTGATATAGGTACTTTACGGTAAAAGCACATGAACAATGACTTTTGATGCAGTCACAGAATACTTAATAGTCTGATGCAGTTTACATTATACATATATACTATGCATGATGATGATGATAGAAGAAGTACATCTGGGGCTGTATGTAGTTAGGTACATATGACAAAATATTAGATTCGAGAATGTTAATGTAATTGGTATCTAGGTGCCTACCTATGATATACCTATTAATTGTTATTCATTGGCCGAAGTCTACTATTGGTCTAAGTTCTACTAGGTGGTAGGTTCCTTGTGCAAAGAACCGTCCAGGTAGGTACAACCGCAGTGTCAGATATTCTGCCGCCAAGCAGCAGTGTGTAAACATTGCCGTGTTCCGGCGTGAAGGGCACTGTAGCTGGTGAAATTACCGGACACAAAGACTTAACATCTAATGTCTTAAGGGTCGGCAACGCGCTATAATTCTTCTGGTGTTGCTAGCGTCTATAGGCTACGGTGGCTGCTTACCATCAGGCGGGCCGTATGCTTGCTTGCCACCTTGGTAGTATAAAAAAAAAAGTCATCGGAAAGTGTTATCGCGATTGAAAGAAAATCATCTGAAAAAAATGAATAATTCTTATTTTACTGTTTTTCAATCATCACAAAATGTATGTACCTACGGTATATAAAACCGTAGTTACATAACGCTGTAATTATACTAAGTCCGACTCTAAGTAAGAACCTAACTAGGTAGTTGACCCGCGCAACGTCCCCCACGCATGAATTTAATTTTTTAGACAATTTTAAGTTTTTGGATTTTTTTAAAATATTCCTCTCTCTCTCTCTCTCTCTGCCTTTGATGCAGCCTTGCCTTTGACATGGGTTTCCGCTCTATATTTGATAAGGCGTGCGTGCTGATGGTGAAGGGTTCCTTGTCTAAGGAACCGTCCAGGTTGGTTTGTACCAATACCGCAGTAAGCAAGTAGTACCGCAGTGTCAGAGATTATGCCGCCAAGCATAGGTATATAAGTGTATCTTCCGGTGTAAAGGGTACTGTAGCTGATGAAATTGCCAGTCACAAAAGACTTAATATCTAATGTCTTACGGGTTGCCAACACGCCAGTGATTCTTCTTCTTGCTAGCGTCTATAGGCTGCAGTGACTGCTTACCATCATGCGGGCAGCATGCTTTTATACTAAGTACCAAGGTATTAATTCACTGTAAGCCACGCGCTTCTTATGGATTGTTTATGAAAATAAATTAATATAAAAACACGTCTTTTAATTATCTTAGATAGATGAAAAGCTTTTATCATTTTAACACCGCATTTCAACCATAAAAGGATTGATTTTCCAAAAAAATACTTTAAAGTGAGTTTACTTACATATTCCATTTTAATGAACCACTGAGAATAATCATTTTATTTCAAAAGCATTTTCACTAAACAAATCAATCGTAATAATTATCCTCCATACAAAGTTCACTAATCCCTAGCGCACCGGTTTTGAGGGAAATATGTCTTATTTATTTTATTTCGAAAATCTTTTCACTAAGTTTAGTGTCAATCGGCACGTAAAATAAAAACTATCATACATACGAAAACACCCCCATATAACCCCCTTAAGGGTAGAATTTCCAAACATTCCATAGTGGTATGACTATCGAGGAATCTACTGTCCAAATTTCATGTTTCTAAGTTCAGCTGTTTGGGCTGTGCGTTCGGTCACTCAGGACATCTTTATTACATAACTAGCTGACCCACGCAGCTCCGCCTGCGCTATTTTTACGTTAACTAAACTTTTAATAACAGACATTCGCATCGAATACATAACCTCCTTTTTTATAGTCGGTTAAAAACTGGGACCCACTTTCTACTTGCTCTCCGAAGCACGGACCCGTTTAGTTCAAATGGCGTTAAACGGTCACCCATCTATTTATTGACCTTACCTAACGTTGCTTAACCCGATCGATTACAAAACCTTGATAACAACTCTCTAGGAGTGTTCCCTTACTAATATTTATTATATTATAAAGAAACATTGATAAAATCGAACCAAGCGTATAACCAAGTACCCATTTTGACTTTAATCCCCTCTCCCAAAAGAACCGTGCTAGATTACGGGATAAAAAGTATCCTATGTCCTACCTCGTAGTAAGATCTCAAATCATGCCAAGTTTCATTTGAATCCATTCAGTAGTTTCGGCGTGATGCTCAGCCGTGATACAGACAGACAGACAGACAGACAGACAGACAGACAGACAGACAGACAAAAATAAAAAAAATTGCATTTTCGGCCTCAGTATCGGTTATAGAATGCCCTCCAATTATAATTTTCAAAATATCTTCAATGTACAGAATTGGACCTGTTACAGTTTTATTATAAGTATAGATATAGATTGTATATTCACAACAAAACAAAGTCCTTCACCGCGTCTGTCTGTCACTCTGTTCGCGATAAACTCAAAAAGTAATGACGGTCGTTTTCACCATTAAATAGAGTGAGAAAGGTTTAGGCGTATAATTTGTTAAGGTTATGTGTAAATTGGTTGAAACAGGTGTCGGAAAAGGTTAAACCGCTTTGGAGCTTTTAAAACCCTGCCTGATCCCTTTTTTCAAGCACAAACTGGCATGATTGTTTTAAAATTTGGCATAGTAGATACAGTACTTAGCGGGATCGGGGTATAAAAATATTAACACTGCTAAGGGGCTACGAGAGGCTTTACTATGTATTTTTATGGAATTAACAATATTATATCATAACTAGCTGACCGGCGCAGGTCCGCCCGCGCTTTTTAACGTTGACGCCATATTTTTCTTTCCTAAAATCCACCTCTAGATTAGAGCGACCAATACAAAACAAATATTAATTACTTATTCAAATCGGTCAAGCCATTTCTGAGTTTTAGAAAAACTAACGGACAGCTATTCATTTTTATATTATAGATAGAACAGGATAGAACAGGATAGAACAAGAAGATTATAAATATATATAGATAGATATAGATTTATATAAATAACTGTACCCGCGACTTTGTTATGATTAGCTCACCCGCGGAGTTTGGCTGCCTTTTAATTTTTTCAGTAACACTCCAATTGTCAGTTACTGTTTTTTTTTATATTCTCTCCCTCCCTCTATTCTCTTCGAATAGGAACTGAGGATTGACCACAAAACAGGTTTGACCCTTTTCTGCTCCCACACTGCGGGCCATCCCAGTAGTCGCTTAGGTCAGATCACCCTCTATGGTCGTCCCATCCCTTGGACCAAAAAGGTCAAATATCTAGGCGTCACCCTAGACTCCCGCATGACATTTGGACCGCATATACGGTCAGTACGCAACCGAGCGGCCTTCGTCCTCGGCCGGCTCTACCCCATGATCTGCAGGCGGAGTAAACTGTCGCTTAGGAATAAGTTGACACTTTACAAAACCTGCATCCGTCCCATCCTAACTTACGCCAGTGCCGTATTCGCACACGCGGCTCCCGTCCACATCAATAGCCTCCAGGTTATTCAAAACCGATTCCTTCGACATGCCGTCGGTGCCCCATGGTACATGCGGAATGTCGACCTTCATTCCGACTTTGGTCTAGTCCCTATCCGCAAATTTTTCAAGGAAATGTCCGAACATTACTTTGAAAAAGCTTGCGTCCACCCGAACCCGCTCATCGGCGCCGCTGCCGACTATATCCCCGACCCTGACCCTGGTCCCGGTCCCTCAGATCGTTGACCTACCGTACATCGCCGCCGTCCGCGGCATGTACTGCTCGACCCACCCGACCCGATGTCCGTCCTCCTGGACCATGACACAACACCAACACCGACAACGACGTCACGAGTCGTACACACACCTACACACAGACACCGGTCTCGCCGGCGAGGCCGAAGGGTCGTACGCATGCGACCTCGACATGCATCCCCTTGCTGAGTTTCTTGCCGGTTCTTCTCAGCGGGGGCGCGTTGTGAACCGGTGGTAAACTCACACTCTCTAAGCGGCAGCCCAAGCCGAGGCCGTGCCTCCCTGAGGTGCCCTTGAGCTAGTCGCTACCTTTCCGGGCTGGAGCGCTCAAAGCGCTCGCCCTCTTGTCCGGTGAAGCTGTAATGGCCATCTGCGGCCAACAGCACTACTCCTACACAAAAAAAAAAATAAACAAAAAGACCCTTTTCTAAAAATTGGGTGCCACATGAGTTCACTGAAAGAAACCTAATGAACGTGTACTTATTTGCGATTCTCTACTGAATCGTAATAGAACCGAACCATTTTTGAAGATAACAGGGTGATGAAATGTGGATCATCTACGACAAGATGCTTGCTATGCTTAACTGAGGCATCCAACCTTGTATGTAACTGTTTTAAACTAAGATAATAAAATAAACATTTTTGATTTGACAAAAACGTGCGAAAAAGATCATGGAAGTTAAGCTCTACAGACTGCAGCGAAACCTGGATTAAAAAGCAATAAGATGATACATCTAATGAGACTCAAGCAAGAAACTGGGTAAAACGACCTGAATTGATCAACAGAAAAGTAGTGGTCATCATGGTAACCACACACATTTTTGGCCACGAATTAAAAATTGAGAGAGCTTGGTTGGGAAGAGATTTCTACCTTTTTTGGTCTCTTCAGAATTCTCTGGGTAGTGTTAGGTTCATCAACAGAGGACTGTCAAAACTACTTGTCGTATTTTTGATCAAAAAACCCAAGATTTCTACAGAAACGGGATTACCTATATCACTATCTACAAGAGGGCAACAAGCTATCGAACAAAATTGCACATTACACAAACTTCAGTAGCGACCCGCCCCTGCTTCGAACGGGTGTATTTTAGAATAAAAAGGAAGAGAAAATTTTGATTAACCACCAATAGAATGTCATCTGACTTTTCGTTACACAATACGAACAAATTTTGTTTGGAAGCGACGCTCGAAATCGTATAGCTGTCCATGGGGAAAACACTCAACTGCAACGTTGAATATCTGACCATGTGATTTATTAATTGCATTTATAATTTTATTGGAAATTGCAGACGTGTATCGGTGCACAATTTAGTTCAATTAATTTATCGAAATAAAATAACAAAACACTTTCCTTTAAAAAACAGTTTAATCTATATATATAAATGTGAATGTTTGTCTGTCTGTATGTCCTATAAAGAATCGTAAACTATGCATTTGATCGTGTCATGATGTTCAGCAAAGGGAAAGAGCGCGAGCGGAGCTGCGCGGGTCAGCTAGTTATGTATAAATTATAAAAGCACAAAAAGCCCGACTGCGAACAAACGAAATGGGCTTAAATTATTGATTTATTTATTTATTAACCGACTTCAAAAAAGGAGGAGATTCTCAATTCGTCTGAATATATATTTTTTATGTAGGTAATGTTTGCGCATAACTGTGACAATTATGAACCGATATGAAAAAATCTTTCTTCCATCCATTCTTTGATCCTTTGCTTTGGTCCCATAAAAAAATATTGGTTACGAATAAGTAGTTCCTGAAAAAACAAGAATGACGACTGTGCAGGAAACCTGCAGGAATGCCTAAAAGATGACTATGTCACTTTTTAAGGACAAAAATGGTCATAACCCTGGCAAATATTTAACAATTTCAATGATTCTTTTTTTATTCGAAAGAAGAAACCACTGTGTTGAATGTGTATGAATTTTATCACAGCTGGTTAAGAACTTCCTGGAGGACCATGAACGATGTGGAGGAATTTATCTGGTAAAAACCATAAAACTGATGTTCTCCATTACATTAGCTACTTTGAAAAACATGAACCGATTTCGTGATTCTTTTTTTCGAGAGAGTAAACAACTATGATCATCATCATCACCAGCCGGAAGACGTCCACTGCTGAACATAGGCCTCCCCCTTAGACCGCCACAATGAACGACAATTTGCTATTTGCATCCACCGGTTGCCTGCGACGCGAACAATGTCGTCGGTCCACCTAGTGGGAGGCCTGCCTACGCTGCGTCTTCCGGTTCGTGGCCGCCACTCGAGAACCTTTCTTCCCCGACGGTTATCGGTTCTTCGAGCGATGTGGCCTGCCCACTGCCACTTCAACTTGCATATTCTACGAGCTATGTCGGTGGTCTTGGTTCTTCGGCGAATCTCCTCATTCCGGATTCTGTCGCGCAAAGAAACTCCGAGCATAGCTCTCTCCATAGCTCGTTGTGTGACTCTGAGCTTCTCCAAAAGGCCAGCAGTTAAAGACCACGTCTCAGTACCATAAGTCATCACTGGCAACACACACTGGTTAAAAACCTTAGTCTTCAGGCACTGCGGAATTTCTGATGAGAAGATGTCACGTAGTTTCCCGAACGCTGCCCATCCGAGTTGGATTCTTCGGGCGACCTCTTTGTCGAAGTTGGACCGACCTAACTGGATTGTTTGTCCTAGGTATACGTAGTGGTCAACAACTTCGATTGTATCGTTCCCAACAACTACCGGTACGGGTGCAACATGGACATTAGACATGATCTTCGTCTTGTCCATGTTCATTTTAAGACCCACCTGTTGGGAAACGCTACTGAGGTCGCTGAGCATTGTATTGAGGTCCTCCAGCGACTCTGCCATAATGACTATATCATCGGCAAAACGAAGGTGAGTGATGTATTCGCCATTGATGTTGATGCCGAATCCGTACCAGTCCAAGAGCTTGAAAACGTCCTCCAATGCGTTAGTGAACAGTTTCGGAGAAATAACGTCTCCCTGTCTCACGCCTCGCTGCAATGGGATTGGTTTCGTGCTCTCGTCCTGAAGTCGGATCGACATGGTGGCGTTTCTGTACAAACACTTCAACACTTCGATGTACCTATAGTCGATATGGCACCGCTGGAGAAACTGCAGTACCGCCCAGGTCTCGATTGAATCGAAGGCTTTTTCGTAGTCCACAAACGCTAGACATAATGGCCGATTATACTCCTCGGTCTTCTGTATAATCTGGCGGAGCGTATGTATGTGGTCTACGGTGCTAAAGCCTTTTCGGAACCCGGCTTGTTCGGGAGGCTGGAAGTCATCAAACCTGCGTTCGAGACGGTTCGTAATGACTCTCGAAAACAGCTTGTATACATGGCTCAGGAGTGAGATGGGTCTATAATTCTTCAACAAGGTGTTATCACCTTTTTTGAAGAAAAGAACCACCACACTCCCGTGCCATGCTTCTGGCGTAGTACCCTGGAGTAAGACGGAATTAAATAACTTCTGGAGGACTAATAGTACCGGTTTTCCACCCGCTCTCAGAAGTTCTGTTGTGATTCCGTCTTCACCCGGCGCCTTGTTGTTCTTAAGCTGTTTGAGAGCCATTCTAATCTCGTACAGGCTGATGTCTGGGATGTCCTCAGTGTAGTGTCGGGTTAATTTGGCTCTGGTGTCCTGAGCTGTTCTGGTAATGGGTTCCTGTGTTGAGGTGTATAACTGTCCGTAAAACCTCTCGAGCTCTCTCAATATCTCCGGTTTCGATGAGATGACACTGCCGTCGTCGATCTTCAGCCTGGTCATATGGCTGCGCCCAATAGACGAATTCTTTGCGAACACTTTAGAGCCTTGGTTCCGCTCAATTGCGTCCTTAATACATGCTGTATTATAGGAACGCAAGTCGTGACGCATGGATTTCGAGATTCGTCTATTGAGTTCAGCATATTCTGACATATCAGTTGAAGATTGCAGTCTCATCTCAGTCCGGGATTCCATTAACTTAATGGTTTGATTGGAGAGCTTCTGTGGCTTATTACGGCGTGGGGTCTTAAAGAACTTGGACCCCACTGCATGGACAGTTTGCACCAACCCATTGTTTAACTCGTCCGCAGTTTCGCATTCGGCTAGGCACTGAAAGCGATTGTGTAGTTCGAGTTGAAAGTCTTCGGGGTTTTGGATTTGGGCGGTTCCCGGACGGAGCGTGGACTTCATCAGACGAGACCTCTCGAGCTTGACATTGATATTCAATGTGCCTCTAACAATGCGGTGATCGCTACCGGTTTTCACCCTGCCGATCACGGAGACATCATCGAATATATGCTTCTTGGTCGTCATGATGAAGTCGATCTCATTTTTGGTTGAACCATCGGGGCTTATCCACGTCCACTTCCTGGATGGTCGCTTCCTGAAGAAGGAGTTCATCGCAAAGAGTCCCTCCTTCTCCATGAAGTCGACCAGCCGCTGGCCCCTTTGGTTCCGCTGCCCGTACCCATATGACCCCACTCTCAACTCATCGCCATTCCGTGTGCCCACCTTCGCGTTGAAGTCCCCCATAACAACAGTGAAGTGTGTTTTGGAGGTATGTATGGCTTCTGATATCTCCTCATACATAGCCTCTACTTCATCGTCAGGGTGTGCCGAGGTCGGCGCGTATACCTGTATAACCTTCAACGAATACCGACTGGTTATTCTGAGTATAAGGTACGCTACCCTACTCGACACACTATCGACCTTAATCACGTTGTTAATAAGGGACTTACGGACGAGAAACCCGACACCACCCTGGGATTTCCGGTCTCCTTCCCGGAAGAAGAGCATGTTGCCAGAATCAAGGGTTATCGTATCCTGTCCCTGTCGCCGGATTTCAGATAATCCCAAGATGTCCCCACGCAACTTGCTCAATTCTTCCTCCAGCTCGACAATCTTCTCATCGGTCCTCATCGTGCGGATGTTGTGTGTTGCCAGGGCCAAAGTTCGGTGGGGGTGGTAGCGGGGCATCTGCCGGAGATTCTTAGCACCCCCTGCTCGACCGTTACCCCGCCTGCTACCAAGGCGGGGAATAGAGGAGCCGCCGGGGACTGGGGGCCGTATGCACTTATTGTCTATCATTGCTTGGGGGGGGGGGGGGGGGGGGGGTTTGCCATAATCACCACGCTTGACAGGCGTCTTGGGGATCGCAGTTTTTGTGAAGAGATGGAATTTAAAACAGAAGACGCTGCTGCCCGTCTTCTGATTTCCCTTAGTCGCCTCTTACGTACACCCAAAGGGAAGAGATGGGTGGGTGCTATTCTTACCCGGACACCCCACGGGTCAACTATGATGGTTCCATGCAAATTACATTACGACCGGATAAATAGTTTCTGAAACATGAATTATGTAAAACCATGTAGACGATAATGTGATCATAACCTACCTAGATCATTTTACCGTCTTCGATGGTTCAGTCTTTAAGTATGAAAATATCACTAAAAAATATAGAAAAAATAATTAAAAAAAAATTAACATATGAATATTATTACTTACTATAATTATGTAGTTTGAGTTGTCTAACTTTTTAAGGGTGTAATAAATTGATAATATTAATTTAGGGCCGATATATAGTAACCCTAGACTTGTAACAATATATCCTAGGAAATAAATTAAATCATCAAGATTCAACCAATAACTCCCAACCGGCACACACAACGTTAACATTCAAATTGAATGACTACTAGCGTGTGCGAGTGGAACGAAGCGATATTCCTACTCGTGCCTACGTGTTCTTACATAAAATAAGCATTCTATAGTACTTGTACTATAGAATGCTTATTTTATGTAAGAACTAGCCGGCCTAGCCGGCGAGCAAGAGAATAAAATAAAATGCTAACAAAGAGGGCTACACAAATTAATTAAAAATAAACAGAAAAATAGAAAGTACAGGGAGGATCGTAAGTAAAAGTACCTATTTAGTTTTATAACTTGTTCGCACTCAAAATGGTTGGTATACACTCAACTAAGCAGTCGAAGAGCGTGGAAACGGCGAACCCTCGGACGATGTTCTTCGGCTGGCTGAAGCCTGGTGATGACGAAGCGTATCAACCCGGTCGCAGTAGCTGGGCGTAGACTCGGAGACGGAGAAACTCGTGCGATCGCCCAAAACGATCAGTATGGCGGAACCTCAATCCGCAGGTAGGTAAGGTAGCCATCCTCTACACAGAGGTAAGATTCTTGCCGAAGGCAGGAACCCTGGAACGCCAGAAATGAGGTCCTGAAGTTGCCGCTCCCTTAAGCGCGGCCCTCTCCAGACCAACCTCGGTTGGTGGAGGTTGACGCAAAAGAACGACGATTACAAGAAGGTAATACACAAAAATATAATTATACAGGGTGTAAAAAAACACGTGTCCGATCCTTGAGGGTCTTATTCAGTGTATCAATACAAACACATGTATAGAACTCATTTGTTGAATATCTCATATTTTTTTTCCTACTTTGTTCCAGAAAAACGAATCTGATCTTGTATTTTTGGTACAAATTAGAAAAAAAAAATTGAGATAATTAACAAATGAGTTATATACATGTGTTTGTATTGATACACTGAATAATACCCTCGCGGATCGGACACGTGTCTTTTTACATTCTGTATAATTGAAAAAAGAAAACCTCATAGGTACCTATTCCAATAAATACACACTTATTTTACGAGTACAAACCAAAAAAAACTTATCAGTTAATACTGGGATCACTGAATTTAGTATAGATTTAAACTTAGTATAGATTCTAATTAAGAACTTATGGTTAATAGCCTATTGTTTCACGTTTCCAAGAACTTTGGGAGCGAGTGTTCCCGATGAAGTCTAATTGATATGTGAGAGGCCTATGCGCTGCTTTCAAAATATCGAGTCCTAAAGGTAAAGGGCATGGAATGGTCTAGAAGACTCCGCCTACTTCCCACATAGCAACATGCATTTCCTATGTCTCACGTTGAACCACTATTTAATTTTCAGGTAAGTAACTACAGAAATTATGGCTCAAGCGAGCGGCTTTACTACGCCCCTTTATAAACGCATACCTTCCCATGTGAAAATGGTAAAAGAACAAAGAAAACCTATGCAAGTTCATTCTTTTGGTCAAAAGATTACCAGAGAAGCTTGCTGCACAGCAGCTTCGGTCATCCTTAAACTACTAATTTACAGAAAATATGTCAACAAATTATATTTAATTTAAGTATTTGTAACTAGTGATCAAGCGCCTGACAAAATTGCTTAAGCAACAATAATTCGTAATCTTTGCTAATTTATATGAACAGGAACTGTTATGTTTTTTATTAAAAGTCTGATTTTACGTAATTATTTATTTTAATACTAGCTGATCCGTGCAGCTCCGCTCGCGCTCTTTCACTTGTGAATCTAAACCATTCTCGAATCCCCTTGAACACACACACACACAATTTCATCAATATCGGTCCAGCCGTTTAGGAGGAGTACAAACACATGTATATAAGTCGACACAATAGAGAGACCGTGGGCTTCTAAAGTATAACAAATATATTAAGGTATCAAATACCTATTGAACATATTTGATACTTTATAGAGTGCTAGTAGATATAGACAGGGATGCACTTAGAGATTTGGTTTAATTCTCTAAGGCAGTGGTTCCCAAACTTGATTGGGCTCCGACCCACCTAACAAAAACTGCCAAATTCGGGACCCACCTCTTGGCTGTCTTAAAAAGGGGCATACAATATTGGCAACGCTCAGATTACCAAGTCTCTGTGTTAATTAATTCGTCTTCTGCCCATTCAGCCATTTCGTCGATTCGTCGTGCAACAAAAAAGTATTATTTGACGTCGTGCAAAAGTATTATTTGACAGTGGTATGCACTCGATTTTCTTTAATTCTTTTTCTCCAAACATCGCTCCAACAGCATCTTTAATCGACAGTAACACTAAGTCTTCTCCAATGGTGTGAGTCTTTCCTGCACTGGAGATCCTTAAAAGCTAATGAGGTACGAGGCGTACGAAGCATTTTCATTTATTAATAAAATGTGAAACAATGTTTTTTGACGATTTCATGTCCAATAATTTTGGTTTATTCCTCGTAGTTCGATTGGTAGTTCGATCATCGAACGGACGGGAATTTTTTCTGCTGTAAAAATTCCTGTCTGTCCGATTGGCTTCCACGATCGAACTGTTAGGAACTAAATTTTGTGTAAATATTTCCAGTAGTATTTTCTTTGGAAAAAATCTACTGGTTTATTCGCAAAGTGGGAATGCTTTGTTTCTATATGACGCGTCAACTAACTTGGTCGCATACTTTCGTTCGCTAATATTTCGTAACAAATCACACATATATAGAGGACGCGGATCTAGCGTATCATGATTCCAAGTGAATCCTAGTTTCAGATATTCAGGGTCATATTTTCTTACAGCTTTCCGTCGTTTCGATTCTTGTGAACTCGTTGAGGGAGCTTGGAAGTCAACTTCAGTGCCACTTCTGTTATTTATAAGAAGAACTTCTGTCTTTTCATCAGTTTGTTCACAATCAAACGGCGGCGGCGACTTTTTTTTTGTTATTCGTTTTAACCACTTTTCTATCTTCAAATTTTAATTATTGTAAAATATTGACTTTATAAAGATTATAAGGGCGTAAACTAACGAACACAACAAGTATAAATTTAAAATTTTTAATAAACTCCGACTTAGGTAAACGAACTCTTAAAAAGACTTTTCTGTGCTATTATCACACCATGATCAGTATCTGTCTAACTGCTCGTTAAGATTTTACCATATATTTTTAATTCGGTGCGTCCTACATTTAATGGTGCCGAGTTCCTATTGCCACCTTCCTGCTTGCTCCCATCACCAGACTCTGATCAACAATTTTCTACCTACTAATCGCAGCAACCGATCCAACGAATCCAAATTCGGTGAGTCTACGTTTATTGGTGCAGAGATCACGTGACCACTTTCCTGCTCCATCATCAGGCCCTGATCACCATTTTTCTGGCAACTACTCGTCGAGACCTATCCAACGAACCCAAACTCAGTTGGTCTACGTTTATTGGTACAGAGATCCCGTGACTGCCTTCCTGCTCCATCATCAGACACTGATTAGCATTTTTCTAGCAACTGCTCGTCGAGACCTACCTAACGAGGCCAAACTCGGTGGGTCTACGTTTATTGGTGCAGAGATCCCATGACCACCTTCCTGCTCCATCATCAGACCCTGATCACCATTTTTCTGGCAACTACTCGTCGAGACGTATCCAACGAGCCCAAACTCGATGGATCTAAGTTTATTGGGGCCAAGATCCTGCTACCACCTTCTTGCTGATCATCATCAGACCCTGGTGAAGTTTACCATTTTATTTAGTATCATCGGATTTACATATGTTCTAAATTTCCTATTTTTCGGACTAATAGAAGTAATTTTATACAAAATCCCTACCTCGACACGGAAAAGAGCTGATGGTCTTCAAACAAATAAAAAAAACCGCATTCAAATCCGTTCACTGGTTGGACCGCTACGATGCCACAGATAGACATACATACAGACAGACAGACAGACTTCCATACATAGGCGTCAAACTTAAAACTCCCCTCGTTTTTGGTCGGGGGTTAAAAAATATCACAAAAACAAAAGACGTCCGACTCAGGCTCACCACTTTATATTGATGGGCGAATGCGAATGATTCATTCGAATGATCATTCGAAAGGGTAGTCATTCGAAAATGCATTTCGTGTAAAGTGACTTTACACGAAATGCATTTCACCGCCTGTCCCGACCCCCGCTCGCTTTCTCTCCTCTCGCAGTCATCAAACGCGAGCGCCATGCCACCGCACCGGGCGTGCGCGCCCGCGCCTGCACCCCTCCTTCAATGGCGAACCGGCTGTAAGCCCGATCGGTCGGGTTTTCAGGGCCCACTTAATATTCGCTCGCGACCCACCAGTGGGTCGCGACCCACACTTTGGGAACCTAGGCTCTAAGGGGTTGCACCACCAATTTTTTTTAATTTGCCGCCTTTTACCATTCTCAAGTTAGACTAGACAGAATCTAGGGGGGCTGGTGTGTTGTGTTGTGCGGTAATGGTATCGTTTAATGGCACTAGTTGGCTTAATATCTGCTATAAACAATGATATGCAAAAAGAGCATTATTCGCACACATGGATTTATTAAACGAATTTAAATTTTACCGAAACACTGGCTTAATTATCTGCGGATGGATGAAGAAATCTGCGAAGTTGCCACACACGCTACGGAAAACTTGCACAAACTCAAATTAGCACAAGTTTTTAGTCGAAAATTGGTCAAGTCTAAAATCTCAAAAACTTGCTCAATTATCTTCCATTGTACTACTACAAGCGCTCAGTATATCGCATGTCGCAAGGTGTGTGGCCAGCATTACACTCGTAACATTTTTTATGAAGTACTCGTATTATACTGTATTATACCTATTCGTACTAGGTACTAGTCACTGATCATTGAGTACGGCGGCGACTGCGACCCCCGTCCCCGTGAGTACCGAGTCAGGTTCCCGGGGGGCTATAATGCGCCCCCCGGCGTCGGGCTCAAAGCCAAGGCACTGAGGGGCCCCTGGTGCAGATCCCACCGGAGAGACCAGGGCCCCCTCTCATGTGCCGATGCGACAGCCGTGGGGGTTTTAGTGGGTAAGAATCCCACATACCCCGGGCGAGCCCCACAGCTCCCGGGGATCTTTCAAAGATTTCCCCCGCGTCAAAAAAAAAGGTACTACTCACTGATATTAGTACCTACTACTCTACTATTTTAAAGTGATGATCACTCCAAACAAGTGAAATGGCTCTCAAACAGCTTAAGAACGACAAGGGTCCGGGTGAATATGGAATCACAACAGAACTTCTGGGAGTGAATGGAAAACCGATACTTTTAGTCCTCCAGAAGTTTTTTAATTCCGTCTTACTTGAAGGTACGCCAGAAGTACGGTACAGGAGTGTGGTATAGCTTTTCTTCAAAAAAAGGTGATTACACCTTATAAAAAATTATAGACATATCTCACTCCTGAGCCATGTGCATAAGCTGTTTTTGAAAGTCAATACGAATCGTCGAGAACGCAGGTGTGATAATTTCCAGCCTTCCGAACAAGCCGGGTTCCGAAAAGGCTTTAATACCGTAAACCACATTGATACGCTCCGTCAGATTAGGTATATAGAAGACTGAGGAGTATACCTAGTCGGCCATTATGTCTAGCGTTTGTGGGCTACGAAAAAGCCTTCGATTCAATCGAGACCTGGGTCCTGTCCCTCCAGCGATTTCTCATTGACTATATGTATATCAAAGTGTTGGAGTGTTTTTACAGCAACGCCACCATGTCGATCCGACTACAGGATGAGACTACAAAATCAATCCGATTGCAGAGAGGCGTGAGACAGGGAGACCTTATTTCTCCAAAACTGTTCACGAACACATTGGAGGACGTTTTCAAGCTCTTGGACTGGTTCAGATTCGGCATCACCGCCAATGGCGAATACATCACTCACTTTCACTTTGCCGATGATTATAGTCATTATGGCTAAATCGCTGGAGGATATACAATGCTCAGGCACCTCAGTAGCGTTAACCCAACAGGTGGGTCTTAAAATGAACATGGACAAGCAAGACGAAGATCATGTCTAATGTCTATGTTGCATCCGTACCGGTAGTCGTTGGCAACGATACACACGAAGTTGTGGACCGCTATGCAGCCGCTATATATCGCATAACTTCAACAAAGAGGTCGCCCGAAGAATCCAACTCGGATGGGCAGTGTTTGGGAAACTTGGTGACATCTTCTCATCTGAAATTCCGCAGTGCCTGAAGACAACGTTCTTTAACCAGTGTGTTGCCAGTGATGACAATATGGTAACGAGACGTGGTCCTTAACAGCTGGCCTTTTAGATAAGCATAAAGTCACACAACGAGTTATGGAGAGAGCTATGCTCGGAGTTTCTACGCGTGACACAATCCGTAATGACGAGATTCGCCAAAGAACCAAGGTCACCGACCTAGCTCTTAGAATCTGCTAGTTAAAATGGCAATGGGTAAACCACATCGGTCGAAGAACCGACCACATTTGACAGATGACATTTATTTCTCTTTATTATAATAGCCAATTGTCGTTCATTGTGGCGTTCGAAGGGGGAGGCCTATATTCAGCGGTGGACGTCTTCCGGCTGGTGATGATGATGAATACCAACTAAAAACAGATCTACATTTTATGTTACATATTTGATTAGTTAAAATAATTCAGACGTGAAAAAGAATAGCGGGTTTGGGTTGGTAAGGGTTTTTGTCTAAGTTAAAGATTATTTTCAAAAGAATTTTTGAATAAAAAAATATTGTTAAAACAACAGGTAAGTTTGTCACACACATGTACATGAGTACATGTCCCTGTTTGTTTATTATAATTAAAATTATTAAATTACTGCATCGTTGGGCATGGTGTTAGGATTAGGTCGATATTTGGATGACGATAAATAAAACATGTCGATTACTAGATCACGATTATTGGATCATGTCGATTACTGGGTGTCGATATATGGAATTTCATTGTCGATAACTAGGCCAAAAACAGCCTAAATCTAATTTGATTTATTGATCTACTTATTAGTATCACACTCGTTTCTACTTTAAGATAATATTTATATTATGTTAAAGTAGAAACGAGTGTGATAAATGCATGAAAGTATCGTGTAATATCGTAAATAAACTAGATATTTAAAAAAATGAACATATGCGATCCTTAAAGTGTCGACAATTGGGGGTTTTACCTTACCTACTGATATTGATATAGGTAATTAGCGAGTTTAACTTACTGCAAACTTTATTAAAAACTCTGTGTTGGTAATAAAGGTAAATAAACATTTTTTTCAAACGATGATATAAATAGGTAATCAGATCGATATAAGTACTATACCAACTGGATTAGCTGTCACGACCCGAAAAGTGGTCACGAAAATAGAGCTACGGAGACGGCTGTCGCTCTATTTTAAATTAGTACGAGCCTACAACAGCTAGCGTAAGGACGTATCGAAATTCCTTATTTCGCGTTTATAAACTGTCCTTATACATAACGTAATACTAAAATTGCAGATGGAGAATTTTTTTTCGTTTCGTGTTCTTATTACTACTAGTTTAAATAATAAATATAAGTAAGATATCATTATAATACGAATTAAAAATTATTTATTTGATATTTTCTCCGCTAGTAGTTCGCAACTGCCATGCCGAGACTGACAAAATTAATGTTGCCGATAGGCGCGTAACGAAACTGTTAAACTACACGTCATTACCATAATAAAAAAGTTAGTTCTCATTTTTGCCACCAGCACGGATAAGTTTGTAAGTCAGTACACACACAATGGAAACACACCTGTTTTGAACCTTATTTTATAGTGGTTAAGATTTTCTTTTAAATGAGTACATTTTTGTTTAAGTCAAAACAACTACTTTTTTTCGTATAGCTTTGGCGATTTTATTGATTTTTCTTTGTCTCCGATGTAAAGGTTTTATGTGCCAAGTGCCAACATTACTGCATACAGAATTAGACTTTATTACTACATGTGGGCTTCTATTAGTCCGACATTCCGAATTATTTAAAACTATTTTCTACAATTTATAGCTACGTGTATAGTTGTGTAAGTATATGTAACCGCGACCACATTTTCGATGTCATTTTGTTTGTGACAGCTAATCTAGTTGGTATAGTATATCGATGGGTATAATCCTCGGCACGTAAGTTGGCAAGATTTTGGCGTAGTGGGGGAAAGTTCGTGCAAGTGCACTTAGTTGCAACAAAACATGGTCAATATAATATATTGCAATTTTATTGCCATATTTTAGTCATGTCATAAAATTATGGAAAACAGAGGAATGATTGTAATATAATGAGGTGTTATAAATGAAATTCATAAAGTTAAACTTACTTATGAAATTTATTTTAAAATAAAATATTGTGATAAAGTAATTACTGATTTAATGCTTGGCGGCCGGCAGATTGCAGGATGAAAAGTCGGAATCTACTTAGAGTGATAAAATAAAATTTTCAAAAGCTTGTAACAAGTAACAAACTGAACTAATAGTGCACGCAAGTTTACTCGGGAGTGAACGGGACGTACACGAGTTGCGGGGAGCAAGGCTCGACCGGCTAACCAATAGCGCGCCCGGAACGATGTTACCTTGTTCCCCGCGTTCCGCTTGATAACCAAAGAGACCTAAAAAATGTCTTCTGCGCATCTAACGAATCTTACCAAGTTACGTGCCGTTGTCTGTAATCAATTTGTATCAGGTTTAAAACCTCAGAGTTTAAAACCAAACTCACACTCTTGCACTCTCGTTGACGTCGTCGTCACCATAGATAAGAATAGTATATACTGGTCGTCACTCGAGCGAGGACTCGATGCAACGCTGTAGCATAGCTAGCTACATTGTTTTAAATATATATTTGTAAATAAACAAGTAAAAAACAGTTGTTTTATTGGGAAGCTTATAGATCCCTTACAAATGGTAATAGCAAAAGCACAGGTAAATTTATTCTAATATTTTTTTATACAGGCGTTCTTATTAAAACGGCCTACACACGGCCCTAAAATCAGTGGCGATATCGGGACAGCGGTGGTGGGGATGAAATCGGCGACTACTCTACACACGGACCTACCAGTTAGTACAGAACCGACCGTGCAACAGACTGCTCGTTGATCCGAGATGCCGACGACACTATCAAAACAGCAAAAAAAGACATTGCCTTGGCACTTACTATGGTGCCAACAGGCGTGGGTTCGATTCCCACCAAGTGTCTGGGTGTTTTATCTATATTTTCTTCTGTTGGTCGGGTGTTCTATCTATCTATCCTTTTGAGGTGGGCGTTAATAGCTGCGACACAGTTTTTAACTAATGTAGCTATTATCGTACTTATGTAAATGTTAACATCTGTTTTAGTTCCAATAAAATATGATTTGATTTAGATTTGATTTGATATAAGTATGTATTAATACAAAAAAAAAGTATATAAATGTATTAGTATCAGTTGTCTGGTTTCCATAGTACAGGCTCTGTCTAGTTTGGGATCAGATGACCGTGTGTGAATTGTCCCAGGATATTATATTATACCTTATTATACCCATTCATTCGTTCATTCTTCGCATAGAGCGGAGCACCTGCACGTCGTATCGCCGCAGCACTCGAGTGCATACTGCGTAGAAATCAGTCCCGATTTCGCTACACACGTGCCGATAACGCTCCCTAGACGATAATCGTCCCTAAATCGGGAGCTCGCCCGAAGCGATTTTAGACCCGATTTATAAACAATAAAAATTGGATACGATTTGCCTATACACGAGGTGATTTAGGGGACGATTTAGGGTCCTCCCCACCACTGTCCCGATATCGCCACTGATTTTAGGGCCGTGTGTAGGCCGTTTAATATTACGGCCTTCCTATACTGAATGGGGAATACCTTGTTCTTATTTTATTTATTCATGGTAATAGGCGATGGTAATAGGCGATGAAAGCTGCATCATGAATTCCTATTAATTTCATTGGTAGAACCATAGGTAATATTTGGATACCTATGTAAGGGGCACTTTTTAACAGAGGGTATTAGGTTTTAAATAGGCGGGGCTTAGCGTGGGTGAGACGATGCGATTAACACTCAGTACCTGAAAGTATAAAGTGTCGACCAATCAACGGCGGCCATCGCATTAGGTACTGGGTGTTCTAGACGGTTCGACGACATTCTCTTTCCATAGGGTTCGTTTTTGACTCAGTAGTTGGGCTAGCCATTACCATCTGAGCTGAGCACCGAGCACCACTTCAATTCGCTTCTTACATTGATTATTGTATTTTTTCTGCCGACGGTTTTGATATATAGTGCAACATTTATAGTAACAGTCTATTAAGGTTATATTCAGAAATTCAAAACTAAGGGCTTCCAAGTATGAGTCGTCTAAAAAACAATGGTTAAAAACAGAACTCAAATACTTGCAAATATTTTTCGTATGTAGGTAGGTACGCACGGGCCTTAGCACGGGCTAAGTACCTAAGTACATACACATAAGTAAATACGTCATTCGCAGTATGTCACACTTTGCACCCGGATTAAGGTATTACGCGTTTGTGCAAAGTTAATACCACCACAAAATTAACTTTGTCGATTTCAATTGAATTAAAGTTGTTGGTTCATAGCCGTAAAATCGAGTGCGTACCGCTCGCGGCCTCTTGTTATGCTTATTATTAAGTAATAAAGTGCGCGGGTACGGAAAATACGTACTTGTATAATGACGTACTGCCACTTGACCGCCTAGGCGCCAATACTTTCAAAATACTTGCAAGTATTTCGGCTCGTACCAGGGCTCCGTACTTGGAAGCAAATACCTGGTTTCAAAACCTAGTACATTAAATACGCACCACCGCTAAACTGAACCATAAATCTTAACTATTATTGTAATTGTAAAATAATTTGTGGCAAACCAATCTCGTTATTTTTTATTAAAATCCACGTGAATCCAAGTCTTGGTCTTACTGAGGTCTTAGAACCGTAGACAATGTTAGATGAAAATAGTCAACAGTCAACAGTGGTCAACAGAAAAAAAAATAAAGAAGCTGTCTATGGTTGACGCCTTGACGCTAGTTGATGAAATTTTTTCAATAATAATTTTACTACAAAAACTTCTAAAATTCGTGAAATAATCACAATGATATTCAGATTATTTATTTATATTTACAAATGATTTACTTCGGTATTTATACGACGCATAATATTCGTGAGGAGCTCGGCTGCGTCTCTGTTATGCGTCTTTTATCACCTTGCATGTGCGTGAAAGATATGTCAGAATAGAATGTTCGAATACGTATATTTGTCGCTGTTATGACAATGTAATGCCATTGATTACGTTGTGTGGATATTATATTTTGTAATAAGTGTTAATGTGTATTGTAAAACAGATGATCAATCCGGTTGTAATGATACGAACAAAAGTGTAGTGTTGGGTCGTAAGTTTTTGACAGCCGGCAGGCTCGTCTCAAGTCTCCTCAGATTGGCTGCCTATAAAAATGAACAGTCGCAGTAGTGTAAATGAAACGAATTTGGTGAATCTCTCAGCGGATCTGTCGACATTGAACCAATTGGACACAAAAGAATCGTTGTTGAGTTTTCCATTTGACCACTTATACGCGTGTCACTCGGAAAGCCCAGACCGTAGGCAAACACTTCAGCTCGATAAAGAGGTAGAGATCTCTACACACTGTGTGGTTGCTGAAGACAAGGACTTGGTAGTGAGCACTAGTTCAGAGATCAACAGGCTCTCTGAACGGCTTTCGGTGGCAGAAAACCAAAACAAAAAGTTAAAAGATCTCCTTGTTTATCATTTGGACTTGATTCAGCAGCAGAACGAGCTCATTACTAAGAGGGAAAAACTATACCAGGCATTAAAACAGGAAAATGACACTGTAAGTATTTTATATTGTTAGAAACTACTATGGTCGTATCTATTTTCACCTTATTTCATGATTAACATCATGCTGTGTGCTCCTCATTGTATATTACTTAAAAGCCAATTATGTGTTTGAATAGATATTCTTTTTGTGGTTAAAATAATAAATAAATACTGTGTGCAATTGAATAACAAAACTGAGTACATTTATATGTATTTCAGTTAGTCGTTACGAGATTTAGTTTGATAAAAAAGTGAAAAAATGATAAGCCTGCTGAGTTTCTTGCCAGATCTTCTCAGTTGAGGCTGTGTTGTGATCCAGTGGTAGCTTTTAAAAAAAAAATTGTTTAAAAGTGCTAGCATTAAGCCTCTTTGAAATAAATAATTTTGAATTAGTTAATATACTTTTACTGAAGGTAGAAACATACTGTCATGTTATGATTTTCTACAAAGGTGTATCTGCATAATACATGAAAACAGTGTACATGCACTTAATTATATGGATTCTATAGTAAAGTTATCTTTTATTTATTTTATTTACATTAATTCTATAGTCATATATACACTATAGTAATATGCATATACACATTAGTATGTTCCCATATACCTTATCTAATTTCCTTCCTAGTAGTTGGCTGTGGTGAATTAGTATGGTTATCTTAAGTAGGCTAAGTTCTAGACTCTAGTGCTACCATTTAAATTTTTCTGTTGGCATGCCCAAAATCATGACCCAATATTTCGTAGACAGTATAGTCCCTTGTGCACGAGACTGTTCAGGTAGCACCAGCACTGCAGCTGGTGAAATTACTAGACTTGTGAGGGCTAGTTAATGTGTAATATCTGAGGCAGCTGCAATGCTTACCGTCAGGTGATCATCTTGCTTGTATTGTCACTAAATTGAAAAAGAAACCTGTCCTTATTAAAATAGCAGTCACACAATTAACGAGGCACATGAAAATTATTTTTAGCTTTGGTTTTGCCTGCATGTGCTATATTTTAATATTTTGTAATTTAAAAAGCATTGATTACTAATCTATTTGAAATAAGGGACATCAACCGTGAAGGGATATTGACCGAGTCGCTCTGGGAGCATCTTTTCGGCCTTTGATTCATCATAACTTACTAACTAGTCTGCCAACCCGCACTTGGCCAGCGTGGTGGACTATGGCCTAAGCCCCCTCATCTCGAGGGGATGCCCGTGCCCAGCAGTGGGACATAAACAAGGGCTGGTATTATTATATATTTCAAATAATTTTGCTGTTTTTTATATGATATTTATAAAATAATATATATTACTTGCAAAATTATGTAGTTACCCTGTTTTAGACTTCAAAAATAAGAAGGTGGATCTTAATTCAACTGTATATATTTATTTATATATTATTTTAACAAATAAGTGTGGATGTTTAGTAAAACCAATTAAAAATATTCTCATATCATAATCTTAATACTTAGGCATTATATTGTTTTCTTGATTTGATTATAACTTCTTTCCTATTTATTATTACTATTATTATATAGAGCACAGACTCCATGCACCCATACCACTTAATGTATGTTAATCATGATAAAGCGAATAACCTCCAAAATGACAAAATAGAGTATTTTATGACTTTTCAGAGTTCAATTCCTGTCTGTATTTGACTTTTTTAAATACATAATTAAAAAATTAGTGTCAATTTATATTGACAATGGTTATTCAAATATTGTGCAAGAGATATAATTATTCAATAATGGAGTGTATGTTATGGATTCCAATGAAGAGAAAGTTATATGAAATCATAGCAAAAACTGAGATAGTGGGTATTACAGATCTGTTTCCACCTTATTTATTCTCACATTCTGCAGCTGTTCTCATCAGGGACTGTAATTTGTAAGTTAATTTAAAGTGAATAGCAGGTTGGGGCATGTGTGCCTGTTGGTCTTTTTTTAGCCTATAAAATTAGTTATGTTTCGTTAATAATAGTACCTCAATCATCTGATTCTAAATTAAGATAAGCCCTTACTATGGCAACAAAACAAGTGGTACAAATATATTCATGATATATTCATTTTTTTTCGCTAATTACGTACTTATTAAATAAAAGAACTATAGTACCCAGACTGAAGACAAAAATCCGTTGGGACCCAGATATACTTATATCATGTATAAGCATATTCATGTGCATGGTTCATGAAAGTGGGTAGTAATCGAACCCATAACCTTTTGGTAGCAACCAGATAAAAAGCCTACCTACCTGAGATAAATAAGTTACCTGTAACTTATGATTAGTGTTTTATGATTAATCCTGTACACTTCTTAAGCTCTGAATATTTTTAATTTGAAAATTGTGTTTAATTTTATAATGTAAGCGATTGCCATGAGCGATTGTTTAATTGTTGCTAATGATGTAGCCTTGTGTCCCTAATAATTTATATGGATAATAATTATTATAATTATGTACCAAATTTTGTGCAAAGTTCAATATGCTATAAGAAATTAATATCTATGTTTGATATATACTCTCTTCGGCACTAGAGGTCAATAATTTATATACTTATGATTACATAAACCAATATATTTGTAAAAGATTGTTTGTTGCCAAAATAAATAAAATAAAAATAAAAATCTAGGCTAATAAATTATAGTGCATAACTAATTAATTTTAAACTGGTGAATAGTTTCCACTACTAAACTAAAGGTAGCTTCATAATCACTTGGCCTATTATGTATATTAATTATTATAATTAGAACATTATTATTATGCAGCTTAAGCTTCTATTGCTATGTATTATATAAGGCGAATGTTAACCTATTTTTGTTCAAATGCGAATTAACTGTTATTTACGTACTCTTAAATTAATAATTGTTATAGCCTAATCCACAAAAGTATCTTTTTTAACCGACTTCAAGAAGGAGGTTCTGTATTTTGAACATGTATATAATATATATATATATACAACCTTAAATTTCAATCTGCTATGGTATTATTTAATATTTGATAGACATTACAATGTTACTGGATTTAGACACCATCTGTTTTGTGCAGAGAGACACATTTAGTCCTATCTATGAATGTCTATATATGTACTATTATATTAACCGCTATTTACCCAACAGCCCAACATGTGTAACAATAACCATTCCACTAACTTTAAAAAAAACATATGATCAGTATTTTTTTTTGACATTTAAAAAAATAAAAATAACTTTATCGCCCCATTTCAGCCCCTATGAAAATATATTTTCTATTTCATTTGCTATGAGGCTGCATAAACAATGCAATGCAACCAATATCTATTGCAATTGATAGTATTCTTAGTTGCTGAAAAATGTCTGTGTTGTACATTTTTTAGCACATTTTTGACTCAAAGTTCCGCCCAAGGATTTGGCAAATGTCCTCTAACGAAGAGGACATTTGCCAATTCCTCTCCTTTCCTTTATGAGTTCCTTTTTACCTTTTTAGCTTTGGTACGGGAATTTTAAAGAAAGCAAAGGCGAATGTATCAGAAAATGTATTATTTTAATAACATGTGTACAATATTTTCTTTATTAACATTTTCAGCTTAAATCTAAGGCGAGTCAAAAGGATAAAAGAGTAACTATCAATCAAAGATACGTGAACTCTGCATCTTTACCACCGCCGAGTGTTACTTCAACGGTCGTCAAGAGTGAACCCGGTACCTCTTCCCAGGTAGGCAACTGTTTTTATTATGAAGTGGAAAGTTACACGCCTCTTACAACCTTGCAATCTTTGAACACTACCAACACTAAAAGTATAATTTGCTCTTTTTTTTGTTCACGCGGGGTATATCGTCGAATGGTCCCCTGGACTCATTTCTCATTCGGGACAACCGATGGGTCAAACGGGTTATGTAGGATTCTTACCCACTAAAACTGAGTCGTCCTCGGAGTTAACGTTGTACTCGATGAACGTCTAGAGACCACACCCAAACGTCCAGCGTCTACGAAGTGGATAGTTTGCCCTTTAACAACTCTGTGTTTTTTGTGGTTAACTTACCCTAGGAACCCAATGCCATCGCGGAGGTGGCATTCCTGCGCTGCGCTATGATCTTTTGTAGAGTAGAGAGAGAGAAAGAGATGCACTACGAGTGGACTTTTGTGTAGTGACTTACTCTTCCGTTTTTGGTCGCCGTCGTCGGCCAACCTGGTGTCAGAGTTGTTAAAGCCCTTAGGCCTCTGTTTTTTTTTTATTTTTTGACGCGGGGGAAATCTTCCAAAGATCCCCGGGAGCTGTGGGGCTCGACCGGGGTATGTGGGATTCTTACCCACTAAAACCCCCGCGGCGGTCGCATCGGCACATGAGAGGGGGGGACCCCAGGGCTCTCCGGTGGGATCTGCACCAGGGGCCCCTCAGTGTCTTGCCCTTGAGCCCGCCGCCGGGGGGCGCATTGTGGCCCCCCGGGAACCTGTCACGGTGCTCACGGGGACGGGGGTCCCAACCCCGCCGCCGTCCTCCTCGGAGTCGCCGCCGTACTCAATGGACGTTCAAAGGGCCCACACCCCGAACGTCCAGCGACTCCGAAGGGGTAGGCCTCTGACTTGGCTTAACGACTGCTGACTAGATGACAACAACCGGGACCGACTCTAAAGCACGGTGAAGCTCAGTTCAAATTCTACTAAACGGCCACCCATCTAAGGACTGACCTTGCCTGACGTTGCTTAACCAACCGATTGTTTACCGCACAGTGATGGAAACAATGAGCGCCTCAAATATGGAAAAATATGTTTGCATGGATTTTAAGCAAAATAATATGGAAACGATTTACTTCTGTAATTTTACTGTAGCTTAAGTAAGATGACACCTTACTCCATTTCTGATATTATATTTGATAATAACACAGAATACCACTACAAAACCAATAGGTTATTCTTAATTGTAGTGTCGTGCTTAACTAATTTCTTAAATGAATATGGTTAGGTTAGGCTTACCATAATTCGTCAGCGTCGTGGCTGCTTCCCGGGGGCTACAATGCGCCCCCTCGGCGGCGGGCTCAAAGGCAAGGCACTTAGAGGCTCCTGGTGCATATCCCACCGGAGAGCCCGAGGGTCCCCCCTCTCATGTGCCGATGTGACAGCCGCGGGGGTTTTCGTGGGTAAAAATCCCAGGTATCCCGGTTGAGCCCCACAGTTCCCGGGGACCTTTTGAAGATTTCCCCCGCGAAAAAAAAGGCTTATCATAATTCAATTACAACCATAGTGTTACACATTAAAAAAAATTGAGGTCTCGCATTTGTGTTGCTTGTTCTGATCTAATCTAATGTAGGTTGGTACCTAATTCTAATCAAGTTAAAATTTTAATTATTAGACATTCCTGAAGAAAATAGATATTAATAGACTGCAGAAGTGTTAGTATGTGTAAAAGAATGTATAATCGGACAAAATAGATGTAGTGATTTTGTAATGTTGTGTTTTATTTACGCAAATACTACACATTGTAATAAAACTACTCTTACGACCCCACCGACTAAGTCCGTACGTGACCACGGCTTCTGCAAAGCATTCGAAACGTCGAGAAAGTAAAACCTAAAATAAACCGCGATATATTCCGTAAGAGTAGTTTTATTAGTAATTTTGTCTTTTTTCTTCTTTTCGCCTAAGTACATGAAGTTCATGTCGTAGTGTAAAGATTGGTCAATCAGCAAGATGTTGTATGGCTGATTGTCCAGGGTGCACCCGGCGAACATACACGCTATTCACCGAGGCTCTTTCCACGCACCCCGATTTTGACTAACAAGTTAACAAAAATAAAAAGCCTCAACATTTATAAAAACATCGGTTTTCTATAATTGACCATCCAGGTATATTCAATGATTCTCTAATATTTATAAAGTGGCTACTTGCAAGAAGCATTTATTTTTCTGTTTAACAGATTCTTTTATTACAGATAATGTTCAACAGTTTTACCGAACTATTGCTGCCTGATAATAGAACAAATTCGTATCTTTACAATAATGATATTGGCAAAACGAAATCATTCGGCCAAGATTCGTACGCATTAAATAGAAGTGGAGAAACTGGTGAGTTGTCACAGTGATTGTTTGTATGTTTTCGCATCTCAAATATGAAAACACGGTTGTGAATTTCCGTTATGCTATATTCTATTATTATAATTATATAGGTGTATCTAGTTGTGTTCCCGGTAAATATTTTATGTTAATTCGTTCATGAATTGTTTATGAGACCTAAATGTAGATGGATGGATAATGTAAATGGTTTTTATATGTTTTCAGACGTTTCCAACTACCTAGCTGGGGATCTGAGTGTAGGTGTTTCAACAATTTTAGACGGAAATTTAAATTGTGATAATTTTACAATGATTGAAAGTAAGCGTTCGTTTATCAAGAAAGAAATCAAGACTGAGAACCGTTCAGACGCGTTGTATACAGTAACATCTAATAGGTAAAGGAAGAGGAATAAAAAATATTTTTCAATTAAGTATTTCGATGTAGGTATAATTATTATTGTAGGGGTATTATAAATAGTGATCAAATTTTAGTGGAAATCCAGTGATTCAAAAAATACAGAGGAATCGGAGAAGAACTTCTGCTGGTATAGGAAGTTTAAGTCGGATGTCTAGAGCTCCAATAAAAGTCGAACACCCGGAGACTTGTGAGTATTGTGGTTTCATTAGTTCAATTTATTTACAATTTTCACTAAACATTTATTTGCGTATTCTCTGTTTTAGCCAAATTGTTCGATGAAGACAAAAGTTTAGATCGAACATTCAATGTAAATAAAAAATCAAAGATGATTAACACATACGGTAAATCTAGAAGCACTATTCCAAAGAGGCCGAGTCAGTTCACTGGCTCACTATCAGACAGACTTCAGTTGATAGACACTACACCCACCGGGGAGGACCCTTACCAACTTGGCGAGGCTGACATGAGAGAACAATCGCCGATACCTAAACTAATGTTACAAAAAACGAACCATGGCAGATTGAAAATTTGCACTGACACCATGCCTGAAGGCACGGCGTCAAACCGGCGGATTTACGATTCAACATCAACAGAGACGAGCACTAAACCGCCTGGTAAAGTTAAACTAGACAGGTATAGCTTGTCCAGTACTTTTACACACGCTGCAATTAAAAAGGAAGTACCGAAGACAATGATTGTGGAGGAACCAGATATGGATATAGTGAAAACGGAACCCGAAATAGACTGGCGAATTTATACTACGAGCAAACAAGGAAATGAGACGAGCTTATGCGATTTTTCATATGGGGAGAATCCTAATAATTTAGCGTCTCATATCCTGCCAAGTTTGGAATCTGTAGAGTTCCACGACTTTTTCTCGTCGGATTCTGCATTAAATTTGGAATCTTTAAATGCGGTAGACTACACAGGAAATGAAAAGAACGTAAATGACAAGTCTAATCGACGAGGAGCACGTACCACAAGTCTCATGGGACCTAATATACTGGGGGTATGTGTTAATATTTTTATGTTAATTCTCAATTATCACAACGCTATCCTCCTTTCGACGTCATCACGATAAAAATTACTTTAGGCGTAATGGCATTGCCTGGATGGTGGTAGAATAGAATAGAATAGAATACTCTTTATTTGCACACCAAAGAAAAACATACAGAAAAACTTACAAAAATAACTTAAATTAGGTACAAATGGCGGTCTTATCGCTAATAGCGATTTCTTCCAGACAACCAAAACTTTAAAAAGAAGAAAAAACCTATTGATATTTGGTAATTATAAGTCAGCTGTCGATGTTTTGGCCTACTACCAGAGTCACTCGTTTGATACTACCCAGGACACATGTGTGTAGGAAGCCAGAAGTCAAGTAGTTCCCAAGGACGCAATTTCCGTGTGAATAGGAGTACTTACGGATGCAGGGGTGAATGGGCGAAAATCTTATGATTGAATTTATAGAAGATTGCCGCTCGGAATTCGACTCGACTCGATACACAATTATAGTAGCTTATCCCAAAAAAAAATATTGACAAAAACATCTTGCATAAACTTAACAATTAGTCAGTTTATGCAATGTTTTTTACTATTAGTTGTTTTCCGACTACGGAACGGAGGGAGGGTTATGATTTTAACAAGAATGTATGTATGTAAGTATGTATGTATGTTCATCTGTTCCCGCATATCTTCTAATCTACTTAACATAATTTGACAAGTAGGGTGTCGTTAGAAGCGTCTTGATTGTCCGCTGGTTATAGTTTGTAAAACTTATTACTTGTTTAGGACGATACCGTGGACAGTAAACGCGGCGGTGACAGTAAACGCGGCAGAAAACGCGCGCTGTCTACAACAGGACTCGCAAAGGGCGCGAAGCAAAACGCCGCAAAGGTAGTTGGCCCTAAACCAAAGATAATGAAAGGCAAGGGTAAGTTACACTTTTTTTTATTGAACTCATTAATAAGACAAGCAAGAGCCGATTATAAGAGCCATGCTTACTCATAGACAGCTGCACTGCCCCTCGTCACTTTAGTTAATAAGTCTATTGCGCCCTATATTCAATCTAGCTACAGAGTGCTTCAAACCATAATGTATAGGTACATACTATCGCGGACACGAACGGTGTACCAGTTTTCAATCAAAATAGTTTGAATGACGTTACGTGCGCTTACCTCGTCCGCACGTATTTTGGGACGGCTCATGCAAGCGAGTATTGTCCTAAAGGTGGTACACCGCTTGTGACCTCGAGAGTACATATTGCTTTTTGGTAGTAGAACATCTGACGCAGCGCTGCAGCGGTGTTACCCTACCTGGGAGGTCCCACACAGTTGATCTACTTGGTCAAGTAGACTGCCGAACCTACAAACGTCAATTATAGTTAATGATGATTAATCCAATTTTTGGAAACTGATTATTTCGACACTCGAAGCCAATTGATACTTAATAAGCAGATAGTGTGTAAAGATATCAATTATCTCTTCGTCATTAATCAAAAACAATCCTAAACGGCTCCGAAAGTCGAAATATTTAGAATTTAAAAAGAGACTCAATTAGAATTAAAGTTAATTGGCGTTTGTGAGTGCGGCAGTTAAACTTTAAAGTAAATTTATCAAATGAAAGGTCACGAGTCTAAATATATGATACACATACATAAATGTGTACTAAATTTTTTATAGGTATTTCGTATATTTATTACTGAGATTCCGGATTAAGTTCTTTCTTATACGATAGTCACTTTCACTTTTCAGCTGCTTGTCGAGGTAAAAAGTCTCCAGTGCCAGGAATGATGACTACGAAACCGTATCACACGCTTGTGGGTGACCCGGACCTCTCGTGGTACCTCGGACTAGACCCTGATGTTAAAATGGAGGATGTTGATCCGTCTGGCGACACCAAGGTCTCCTCTGTAGAGGTACGATATTTGCCTTAATTACAACTAGATCGCATAAAATTCTACAGGTTGCCATTATGTTTTAGACCTTTAACCGTCTATAATGCATGCTTGCTTGCCACCTTGGTAGTACGCGTACTTGTGTGTCGAGACGCACGGATACCACATATCCTTACCCTGTAAAAGTTTCATCAGTTTGGACTGAGCGATTTGTTTCGTCATTTATAATACATAAAGCTAAGTTCTGAAACGGCTTGCCTGCATTGGTTTTTCCACCTGATTATAATATGGTTGTCTTCAAGACTAGAGTAAATAGGCCTTAAATAAGCTAGTGTACTTTATACCCCCTATAGTGTACCCCCTGATCGCATCAGCACTTGACTTCAGGTAGGAATGTGTGTTAGCAATTACTATATCCCTGTCCAGTATGTGTCAATCACTGTACCATTTACTTACCCTATAAATATTTAGTTAGTTTAAATAAACGTTTGTAATAATGTTACTATTGCAGGTGCCGCGATGGCGGGAAAAACCGTACACAAGTTGCTATACTCTCGAGGGAACTGAAAATCTAGATGATAAGGTTTTTGAAAAGCGACATCAAAAATTAGAGGCTGAAGAACGAAGGCAACTTAGGTAAGTTAGTTCAGTTCTATTGTTTAAATAAAAGAAAAAAAAAATCTACTTCAGGTGTCAAAAGGCTTTGTCAACACTACAATGAGTTGCCTTCACAATCAAGTAAATACTTGCGACTTAGATGCTTTCGACAATCGTCCAATCATTTGTTTTACTCCAAGTAACCAATGAGAGTTTCAATACACAATTTTGCCAAACAAGAGCCTATCATGTTACCATAGAGATGAAATTTAAAAAATTGATATGGATTGAATTTAAAAGGTTTCCAGAGTAAACATGCTGCTATCGAAGCGTTGTAAACTAACGAGATACTGAAGGTCAATTGATTCGATGCAATGTAAAAATCACAGCAATCACGATATTCAGGACATTTTGAATTAAAGTGGTCCATACATTTCCTATGGCATTGAATATGCGGTAATCCTACCTTAACCATAAACGATATACTAAAATTTTAAACTCCTATCGCGAGTAGGTATTGTACTGATTATAATGATGTGCAGAATGTTGTGAAAAGTAAATAAAAAAGTAGTCTAAATTCTAAAAATCTCCATGTTCGTTACAATATTTTTGTAAAGGAAAAAGTAGACGTTTACCACACCAAACCTGCCTAATTTAAAAAAAATAAATCTGGTTTGGTATCTCAAAAGTTGGATTCCAACTTTGCTTTTTTTTTTTAATTTGGAACCCGGAACCTTGCTAAAAGTGTGATAATTAGATTAGAGCTTTACTAGAATAAAATTATTTATGTATGAACAATTTTGACTACTTTAATATAACTGATAAAAATCAATTAGGTTATTTATTTTATACGCTTATGCGTAATAAGCTTATGTGTATAATGGCGTACCATTTTATTCAGTAGAGTACCTAATTTCGATATAAGTTTAAAGTTTTAGTATATCGTTTAATAAAAAGGTAGAAAAGGTAATAATACTAAATGAATGGACAAATTTAATTCAACATTACGGATATAGCCTGATTGTTTTTAACACGTTATTAATCTCATTTTACTCATTAGGGCACCTTGTTTCTATATCTGTTTAAGTTTTGGACATATTACTATAATTTAGGAAAATATCGGCTGTTGACTCTTAATGTTTCCACCCTTTATACTATGTCACTCTTACAACTAAGACGAATCTAAAATCTATTAAACCGATGAGGCTGTATACCGTGTCAAAGAAATATACATACATACTTTCGAGAAACATAACCCAGGGGAATTTGGGCAAAAAACAAGTACCTAAACAAAAAATATTTTCAATCAAAATTTGTAATGGTTATCAATAGGAACACTGTCTTCTTATTTTCCCTTAGTCGACTCTTGCGACACCCAACGGAAGGAGATGGGTGGGTTACCCGGACACTCCACGGGCAGCATGTCCTACATAATATATGTGTTTAATGTTATGTTGTTATACAGTAACAGCTCAGTGGGCGAGCGCTTGCCTTGGAAACAAGGTGCGCAGGTACGAACCCCGGCTCGCACCTCTGATTTAATTAATTAATCATGTGCGAATCGCCTTTGTGCGATTGTTACTAGCTTTCGGTGAAGGAAAACATCGTGAGGAAACCTGCATGTCTGAGAAAGCCTAACTAGTTTTCTAATGACGTGTGAAGTCCGCCAACGCGCACTTGGCCAGCCTGGTGGACTATGGCCTAAGCCCCTTTGTCTTGAGGGGAGGCCCGTGCCGAACAGTGGGACAAAACAAGGGCTGGTATTATTATGTAATATCCACTGGGTATATTGCAGGTGGCATATGCGGCGGATAAGGGAGCAGAGGCACGTGGAGCGTCTCCGGCAACGGCAGCGGGACTCCTGGTGCGGCGGGAACTCTTCCCACCAGCCTTCCGTATACACGATATGGCCGCAGCCGCAACGGGACGTGCGGCTCGTTGAGATCACTGACACGCTGCCCGTCATGGCCTTCGGGGAGATCCTGCCTGACCTGCCACGCGCGTGAGTGCCTTTAGAAGTCTTTTCTCTTTGTTGTTGCTTTATTTTATCTTTTTTTTTCGTAGTTTCTTTTTTATTTTTGATCTTTTATCTTAGTTCTTTTAAATTTGTCATTCTGTTCTTTTGTTGTTTTTTTTTCTTTGTTATTTTTGCGTCGTTCTCATTTTCTTTTCGTTGTTTCGTAGTAGTTGTTGTTTTTTTTACAAAGAAGTGAGGAGGAAGAGACGCACCACGACGGCCGTCATAGTTTGCATACACAGTACTTTTAGCCTCAGCGATAAGTGTTTTAGTTATTTTCTGGAAACCTCATACAGCATCAGTGATTTCCTCACTAAAATTTTGACACAACTCATCGAGTTGTCAAAATGCTATGTGGCTGGATATACGCGCAATCCCTGTAACCCGACGCCTGCATAATCGCTGATCGCTTATTCTAAAAGTACGTAAGTATGCCGTGTGCTATTACCCGATATCAAAACGTTTATTCGTATTATATAAGCATTTCTACTGAACGATTTTTATTTTATAGCCATAGTGCCGTGTTGATAAATGTGATGCACCAAATTAAATTTGTCGAAGTTAACTTGTTAGGTTGATAAATAGAAACATCACATAATGTTAACGATATTTTTTGTTGATGACAATAATATTGTTTCTATAACATATTTTGTTTAAAATTGCAAATAGTTATTGCAATTTCGATTTTATTCTTATAAAATAACAATATACAAACAAAAGTAAACCGCGATATAATCCGTAAGATTAGTTTCATTTCAATGTGTAATATTCGCGTAAGTATCAGAAATCATTATACAAACAAAAGTGTCAAAAAGATCAGACAAAAAGGCTTACAAACATGTTCCCATAGGTAGACTTATTTTTAGAACAGGACATTATCATCCAGAGGGCCTTTATTTCTCTAATCTAACATAATTATTTTTCATTTTCAGAGATTTTATGCTGCCTTGGGTGAGGACTTCAAAAGCCCTGAAGCGGTCCAAACGTTCCAAAACATTACATTAAAAATGTATGTGTATGAATACGTTTCCTAGCAAGGCGCACACGTCGACGCGAGTCACACGCGTGCTAGTTTGTTTTAGTGTCTCAATGAACTATGTGTATAACTGTGGAATCTTATAATTGTTAATATAGTCACAACATTTTCTTAGCGTCTAGAGAGACTGAGAGACATTGGCAAGTGTGAACGCATGTATCGAGTTGTCTTACCTCACAGAATATGTGTGTCACGTGCTCCAAGTTTTGAACTACAGTGGTTGTCCGTGTGCACGAACTTTTGAGCTCTCTAAGCCCCTCAATCATGGCGCACGCTTGGTGTCTTTGTAAATATGTTTCGAATGAATTGAAACTTGTAAATAATGGATGATCTTTACAATTATGTTAAGTGTAACGTAATTTCAATTCTTTTTCGGCGATTGTTGGTATCTTTATAAATGGAATTTAAGTCAATATATTGTAATGTAGGTATAACGTGGTCTTACCTCCATAAATTAGGTACATATTGAGAGATACTTGTACGGTTACAGCCAAATCCTATATTACATTTTGAAGTATTACTGGTATCATAGGAGACTGTTAATCATGTTATCGTCGTAGTAAGTATGTCGTCTCGTTCTTATTCAATAATATCTCTTCCCCGTGTCTCGCGTAGCTTGTAATAATATTAGAGTCTTTGTCAATGGCTCATTTTCTTAACCGATGGTAGCCATTGCATATTGAACTTATCGACGCGTTTGTCAGCAATGTTTGGATTATTATATAGCAGCTTAACGTTTTGGGTTCATCTATAAGAGTAGTTTTTTTGAGGTTGTGTCTATCTAATTTAAGGTTTTGTTCACGTTATGCCAAGGACAGAAGTCAAAATTTTCAATTGTTGTTTACATAAATATGGGGTTTATTTCCAATCAATTTAGCGATTCGCCGAGGACCTTTGCGTCTAGGTCCTTTTAAACATAGTGGACACAGAGGTCATTGTGCACGGTGGCGACTCCGAGGAGGACGGCGGCGGGGTTGCGAACCCCGTCCCTGTGATGACCTCTGGTTCCCAGGGGGCTATAATACCCCCCCGACGGCGGGCACAAAGGCACGACACTAAGGGATACCTTTTGTAGATCCCACCCAGCGAGGAGCCCAGGTTTCCCCGCTCATGTGCCGATGCGACAGCCGCGCGATAACAATATGAAGTGGTATTAGTTTAATGAAAATATAGGGTTACTTCGTTAAAAATACTTCTATAACGAATCCATGTTTTAACATATTTCTTAGAGGTCCATACATTACTGGCAAATGGCAACCACGCTTAGAATCGTTCACTTTGCTGCGACTACGTACGGTGACAACACTTTACTACATTCATGTGCTGTATACATAATAGTTTATTGTTCTTCAATATATTAACCACGTTTTACGGAAACACAAATTGAAAAGTTTTTGACGCAGTCTTCATGTCTTGTTGGTAGAACAAATTACACTTTAACTTCTGTACATTCTCTATGGTTAATGTCCTCTGTAGTAGGTATAGATAATATATTAGCAAGTATTGTAATAGCATTTTCGTTAATTCAGCGTCACGTTACTCGTTATTAATGATCATCCACTAAAATAGAATGATGAACTTGTAATGAATCTTCAACTAAAATAAATAAATTAGTGGCTAACATAAATTAGTGGTTACAAGGAATATAAGTAGTATGCAGGGTCACCGCGTGTTCTGGATCGCGGACTCTCGGCCACATGATTCAAATTATGTGACAATAGATGGTGTGCTAATATGTTGCATGAACGAAGGACTTGAAAACACAGTAGTGGTTGCATATAGATAAGAATTTGATTATAAAGCTAAACCTCATTTCAAAATAAAATAATATAGTTTAAAAATTTCCTACCGTTTTCCAAGTTAAACGGAGTGTGCGATTGATCGCACACTCCGTTTCACATTTGTAGTCGAACATGGCAAATGTTAACTTATCTGTGCGGGCGTTGGAAACAGGAACTATAAAATTGCGAAGGAAATTACGATCTGTTTGACGATTTTGCATAGACAGAGATCCTATGACCACCTTCCTGCTCCTGGCTGGTGACGGTTACTATGTTCTTTAGTATCATCGAATTTACGTATGTACTATCGCGGACACGAACGGTGTAGCTTTCAATAAAAATCGTTTCAACAAGGTTACGTGCGCTTACCCCGCCCGCACGTATTTTGGGCCGGCTCGTACAAGCGATTGTCATCCTAAAGGTGGTACACCGTTCGTGACCGTGAGAGTACATAATTTCATGTCTTGGAAGTAATAAAAATTGCCTATTGTATACCTAATATCCTTACATCAACTAGAAAAAAGAGCTGAAGTTCATTAAACGGCTGAACCAATTTTCCAGGACCATCTCGATTAAACCAGCTTTTAAATAAAAAAAATACATTTAAATTTGTCCTCAAGCGTCAAACTTATAACACCCCTCTTTTTAGTCAGGGTTTAATAACAAATCATTCTTAAACTCAAATATAAACCAAAATAGTTTTATTTGTTAATTATTTACATTCTGTTCTAACTGTACACAAGTAGAAATGATAAATTCAATTTTATTTTATAAATTTGGTAATTGATCGAAATACCACCTCAGACTTATCCCACAGAAGGTCGTAGCTAAATAATGCCACCTTCAAGTAGCATTGAGTTCCTTGCGTTGAGGTATTTTAGATTATTATTTCATTTTTAATTGGATGTTCTCATGCCGACGCTCTTTCCGAAGCTTCTCAAACTGTCTGCAGACAAGTACTTTTTCCACTGAAATCCTAATAATTATACTTTATTAAAATTAATATAATAATACTTGTAAAACATTTTAAATTTAATTTTAATAATAATACATTATGAAGTTTACAAATATCACCTTAATCTTCGGCGACAGGAGACAAGAGACCATGACATCTCACCACTCATTTCCAACACTGTCCTACAACCTGAAGCTAAGCCAGGATTTAGATTGAACAACAATTTTGAGCTCCGATGAGTCCCGGGGAGAACTTACATTTTCTTGGGATCTGCAACAAATTGAATAAGTAGATAGGACGAGTTGGAGATAGCTAAATCTCTTGTTTCCTCTTTTGCATAGTGGAACACAATGATGTAGAGACAGGAGACCGTGAAATTAATATCTATTATACCATTCTATATAAATCAGCCCATTGCAGTAACTTGTCTCGCGTCGTGAGTCGCGATCGGAAAAAGCGCGTGATTTCGTGCAAAAACAGCGTAACCTGTGTTCGACCTTGAACTGCGATTCAGTACACTGTAAGCAAAAGAACAAGAATAATAATTCACTAAAGTCTATTTAAATATAGAGGCCATATTGAATGTGGACATCGCAAAATACGACAGCCAATCAAATGGCTTAATGCAATTTGGGATACTGCGGATTTTTCAGAATGTGGCAATCTATCTGATTTGTCTTTAATACAGGCGGTTTCACACATCTTGATATTTATACCACCACGCCGCTTTTAGGCATTGGTTGCTAGTTGCAGATAAGTGGCACCTATGCGTATTGATTAGCATATAAATCACTAGTAGTTCCACAGTGCTTTTATTTAGTTTTTTACCAATCTTATTCACCGATCAGTCAGTATTTTTAAATCATGTATCCATACCACATGACCATATTACTTTCATTTTGTCGTTGGCAGAATTTTCGGCAAACTATGGAATCCATAAATTACATTGGAATAGGAAACTCACCCAACAAATCGCGCAACGTTATTGTCATACTAACCTACTAGTGACTGTAATTACTGTTACTGTTGCACTCAGAGTCCGTTAGTATCGTGAATCAATTCATATTTCGTTACTAATTTCAATATCAAATCTATAAAAAAGGATGATTATAGTAACGCGAGAACAGACATATAAAACAATCCCACGTTTAGAATGGCATAGCTATAGTTTCGCCTCGTATCTCTGACCATACAGCCTACTTACGTCATTTCTCGTAGCTTAATAAGAACAAAAAATCTACGTGTGTTGTAAACAATAACAAAAGAATAGGTAACTACAGAGATAAAAGATTGGGTTTATTCATTTTATACTTTAATTTATTAATACTACTACTACCTAACATCGTATGATGGCGTCATTTGTACGGATGAATGAGATCGACGGCATGTATCTATGTCGTAGTTCGTACTGCACATCGCTCCACACAAACCCATACACACACTCCCTCCGCAGCGCCACAGTCCCGCCTGAATTATTCTACGTTTAATTGACGTCATCAGGCACTTACGCCTTTTTAGGATGAGATGTTTTTTAAGTGAAAATTAATGAATAAAAATAATCATATTTGGAAAACTAATAAAATACGGTCACCATATTAGTCTATTTTTTAACACACAATAATATAAGGTTGATAAAAATATGAAATGTTTTCAAAAAGCGCGAGCGAACCTCTGCGCGGGTCAGCTAATTTATATTATTTTAATCATTCTCACAAGAGTATCTGATCGCAGAACCAGTTTCAAAGACTTAATATTTTTCGATTGGTATCAATTTTATATTTTTATTTTACTGATAATTGACTAATATTTTGCAGCCTGTTTTATTTTACCGACACTTCGAATAAAGTAACAGTATTAGAATAAAATTATATTATATAAAATATGTTTTTAATACAAGAAAATTTAACCCCGCAGCTCGCAGCAATTACTTTTACATACATCCTTATTTATTCTTTGCTAGTGTTATAAAGTATGCATTAAAATTAATCGTTTTCGTGATAGGTGTAAATAAATATTAAGTAATTTACACCATTTTACGCTATTATTTGGGTTATTGAGAATCGTGATATTACTGATTACATTCCTAGCCTTTCCTATTTGATTAATTCTCATTTCTAATTTGATTATGGAGGTCATCAAATCACTTAATAACACTTCAGTTTTATAAATTATTAGCGTTGGTAGTTTCGCTCACGCCAGTTTTTTTTATTATTAACAGTGATCTAGGGTAAGGGATCCTCAAAAACCGGGCACTGTTTTTAATGAATAAATGTGACTTAGTGACGGGAATTTGTCTCGTAGATTTCCATTTGTATTTTAGTGAGGGGACCTCAAAAACTATTGTCGATATGATCGATATCGATTGTCCTTTGTCCATCTACAAGATAACATAGCGTTTATTGCCAATCTTTTAGACTATGTACTTTCGCTACACATATCCGGATTACTCTCACTTCAGATTTGTAGCTGACGTCTGTAAAGTCATTGTTTTTTTTTATGTTTTCTAAACATATTCTGCCAAGCGTACTGTGATCCATTGGCTTTTTGGTGGCTATAATGACTTAGGCACTTAAATTCTCTACACTGTTTCATTCTGCATGAGTTTATAAATTGTTTGTCTTTGCTTTGATAAGGTTATCTAGAGATCATATTTTTAACATTGGCTACAACAAGCAGTAATAACATTTTATAAACCAACATCTTTTGTCGGTTCCTCTGGAAAAATCTATACACCGTATTATCACAGTATATAAACTAATACAGTAGTTTGATGTTTGATGTTTGAGTAAAAGCCGACACCTCATGGCGTACTCCGTAGCACGTAGGGTTGTCACAGTTTGTTTTTATAATTTACTTAAAATATTATATTATACTAAAATACTAAGTAAATTATATTTCTATTAGCGCACGGGATGGTAATGATTTCTTTGTTTATAATTATTTACTTTATTTATTGAAGTTCTTCATAGTAAGAAATACAAAAAAGCATTTCGTTTAGACAAATACAAATAGAGTTTTACAATGTTATGTAATAATATATTGTAATTAATTAATAAATTTCCAAATCGTTTATTATAAATAGCCAACTGAAAAATATTTGCGGTTTGTATATTTACTGGATATGAAATTTCTGTTAATGAAATGTATAAAATATGTCAGTCATTTTCGATTTGAAAATGGATGTCTTTTTGTAATCAGCACCCCGAGAAACCTCAAAATGACAACAACATTTTTTTTCGAAAAAAGAAATTATCCGCCATTTTGGATTTCAAAATGGATGCCATTTTCGTAATCAGCACCCCGAGAAACCTCGAAAATGACACTAGTAAATTTTTTTTAAATAAAGAAATATCCGTCGTTTTGGAATTGAAAATGTGTAAAATAATATCTCTCTCACACAGCACAGGTAGTATAAACCATTATAACTGCTTACAAACTTGCTTATTTTACAAAAAAAATACATACATGACGAATTCTTTTTTTGAAGTCTGTTAATTAAAACAAATACGAGTCAGCCCTGAAAGTTATGTCCCGAGCTACTAACTAATTCGGGCGGCAGCAGCGTACGCAGCTCGGGTGCACCTACCCGCGTCTCACCCCTCACACCTCGCACGATTGCCCTGTCTAGACGGCTTCGTTGGACGACTGTATTGGTTTATAGACTGTGGTATTATTTAGACAGTATCCGATTCTATGACTACAAGCTAAATTTCCATTGATATACATAATATGTACTATAATCTTATATCGTTGGTTTTAAACCACGAAGTCACGTCCTAGTCACTTTCTTAACCACGCGTAGTGCATAATTAAATTAACAGTAAATTCGATAAATTTTAAAAGCCATTAACATTTAACAGCCATCGTTTAAGGCCTCATATACTTGTCTACATTCCATCGTGTGTAAAAGTTGGCAATTTTATGCGTATGCATTGGAAGCAAAATATAGTATGTCAATGACTGGAAGCGATTTTGATTAAGGCAAGGTAAATCACGTCATTGCTGATCGTACAAATTTAATCGAAAAGTGTTGCTTAAATATTTTATATTAATAAATAGTAGAGGTCTTTGAATTAAGGACATGCTCACAAAACCGGACCATACTATGACCGCGCCATGACCGTGCTATGAACGTATCTGACAAAAAAAAATGTTACGTATGAAACTGTACGAAGCAACGGCCACTAGCCCATCGCGTATCCGGGCCCCGGCCATGCCATGCAAAAACAAAAACAAAAGATGAATTCTCCATGGCCGACGACGTGGCCGTCCCGCTACGCACAGTGTGTAATACTATTTACTGTCTCTCTGTGTGTAATTAGAGCCTTTTGTTCATAGTTTAGTTATTATTGGCACTTTGTCACGATATGGGCATGGTATGTTTTATTCAAAACGTATAGAGGAGACTGTCATTTGTTTTTCTTGTCTGACACGTTAATAGTATGGCAGTAGTGCGGTCATGGTATGGCAGTAGTGTGGTCATGATATGGCAGTATCTACTGGGCATACTTCATTAACACAAGACGTCTTTAAAATGGAATTTTGTTGCTTAAAAAAAGTACTTATTGTGTAGGTACCAAACAGTAATTTTGCGTCGTTCATTATTTTATAATGTCACTTAATGAAATAACGAGTATATTTTGATTGCTATGAACTTTTTTATACATATTTATTGCACTTATGACATTCACTAATAATAATTATCTAATATTTATATAGATAATTAATCGATGTCATACATTAATGAATTAGTCAACTTACTTGTTATGTATTATGGAAGTCACCATTCGTGTGGATTTTAACAGGAACATGTTTTAATGTAAATTTAAATTATTATAAAAGTTTGTTAATACGAGTACTTCGGTGTTAGTGGTTTTCTTAATTTTTTTGTATAAGAGTGATAAGAAAGGTAACTGTTAGGGTATAAAAACACAGATAAATATCAAAAATACCATTTCGCGATACGAACAACCATGGAGAAAACTGAAGGTGAAAATATTTTTATATCTTACTACGCGGGGCAATTTTCAACGGTTAGAGCGGTTAGAACTTAGGGGTACGTATGTGTTTGTTAATAATTTGAAGATAATAAATATTACTATGTAAATAATTATGATAAAACATTACAATAACTACGTACAATTACAAGAGGTAATTTGTCTAGCTCACCGTCTAGGGTGTAAGTAAGAATTAAAATGCTTTAAACTTAACTTTATTATTTCATTTACATTTTATCTTTGTGTCGAAATAAAATGTCTAGCCCATTCAGGTGTAAAATTGTACATAATTATTATGTACTCATTGCAAATGATTTGTTTTACCCACTGGTTTTACCCAACTAATGGTGTTTTGTCTTTTATAAACATTTGGATTTCAATTACTTTTGAAAAGTGAATTGTCATGTTCGATAATTTGTATCATGGTAATGCTAAATGAAACTTTATTATGTGACTGTATTAGTCAACTTTTTTTATTGTAATTATTAGTACATAAGCGGTATTGTAATTAAATGTTAGATATTTTTGAGTCGTTTTTAAGTATCGCGAACTTATTATGTTCTGTTACAATATTTATGAGTGTGATGTAGGGACTGTTTGCATTTTCACCCATTTAGTAGCCACAAGTTTATTATTTACTATGAATGTGTGTTTTATACTGTACAAACAATTACCCTAGACCTTATAACTTAAACGCAAGTAAAAGTTTACAATATTTTATTTTGCTAAGACTGAATTTTTTAACGTGTTGCGTCTAACATGTAAATAATAGATTACAAAAATACAATGCGGCAAATATAGTTGGAGTCAGACAAACGGGACTTGGACTACTTGGTCTGAAAAGAAGAAAGAAAGAAAAAGAAAATAAACATTTGAAAAGAAAACTGTATTCATGTATATGCTAAGTTACTCGTATGAACCAATTTTGAACGACAAACTAACAGCCTGCGTTGTATGATGCCAAATTAGTCAGTATAGAATTAAAAAAAGAAAAGAATCACAGTAATTTTTTTTCCAAATAAATACAATAGACATAAAAGAGTTTGTTTGCCAAAAAGATTAAGAAACTAAAATAGCAATAACATAATATATAGTTGTCATTTAATACTGTGAAGCCTGTCCAGCTACTAGTATAATAGAGGTCACTGAATTTCACAAAATCTTACTATTCTTAATCCGAAACCTTAATTATGATTAGTTTTTAATATTAAAGGTAGTTAGTTAAAGTATCTGCCCACTACGCCGTTCTATACTATGACTGTGCTATGGACGGTTCTGTGGGTCTGCAGTCGACAGTCTAGGTGCCGATGCCGAGCCCTTCTTTACCTGCCTGATGACATTCATAGAATGGTCATAATATGGCCCGCTGTTGTGTGCAGGTGCTTTTAAAAGGCTTATGTTTAACTAACCACCAGATCAAGTAAAAGTAACGACAAAAAACTACTATATATTGCCAAAAATAGTAAGTGATCACCAAAATTAAATCCCCAATTTTACGTGAAATTAAAACAATCATTTTCACTAGTTGCGATTCTACTTAAAGCAACCAACTCAAAGTTATGATTAATTAATCCAAAAGATCAAGCTACCTAAAACAAATGGTACGAATGCGTAACCTAAACAGCGATGTGCTACCCGGCTAACGGCTAACAGGATAGCTGACTGTCGACCGAGAAGTGATCTAAGAGGGAAAAGCCAGCACCTCCTCCGATATGTGTTCAACCCTATAGTGGTCTCAACCGTATAGTGGCCTCGTGACCACACGACTATCTGATCTTAAATGGGGGTTTTTGTTCAATTTTCTCAAGCGATGAGCTTTTTCTCTAACTCAAAATTTTCTAATATATACCCTAAATTTATACACACATGTAATATATTTTTAAATATTTTTATGAAGTCTGCATTCTAGGTATGTAAGACATAATATGCAAATTCTTTGAACCTAATCAGCGATGTCGGGGTACTCTGTAACCCCGAGCTCGCTTCTCTCGCTGCCTCGTACCGCCTAGTTGTAATTGTAGGTTTTCTTTTTTTGTGTAGTTTTTTTTTTATTATTGGTTATATTTTAGATAATAGAAGTTTTTGGTCACAACCATCGATATACTATAAACAAGATAAGCGACACGAACAATATGACATCGAAAATGTGGTCGCGGTAATTGTAGAAAATAGTTTTAAATAATTCGGAACGTCGGACTAATAGAAGCCTTCACACGTAGTAATAAAGTCTAATTCTGTATGCAGTAATGTTGGCACATAAAACCTTTACATCGGAGACAAAGAAAAATCAATAAAATCGCCAACGTGATACGAAAAAAAGTAGTTGTTTTGACTTAAACAAAAATATATTCATTTAAAAGAAAATCTTAACCACTATAAAATAGGTTCAAAACAATTGCTGACAATTTGGCGCTTACACAGTTTTGGAGCTGAGAAATGTGTGCTTCCATTGTGTGTGTACTGACTTACCAACTTATCCGTACTGGTGGCAAAAATGAGAACTAACTTTTTTATTATGGTAATGGCGTGGAGTTTGACAGTTTCGTATAGACAGTGGCGACACGCCTATCGGCAACATTCATTTTGTCAGTCTCGGCATGGCAGTTGCGAACTACTAGCGGAGAAAATATCAAATAAATAATTTTTATTTCGTATTATAATGATATCTTACTTATATTTATTATTTAAACTAGTAGTAATAAGAATACGAAACGACAAAAAAAATTCCATCTGCAATTTTAGTATTACGATAAGTATTTGGACAGGTTATAAACGCGCAATAAGGAATTTCGATACGTCCTTACGCTAGCTGTTGTCGGCTCGTACTAATTTGAAATACACAACCGCCTCCGTGGCGCTATTTTCGTGACCACTTTTCGGGTTGTGACAGCTAATCTAGTTGGTATAGGTATATATATCGATGGTCACAACGGTCTTTTTGATGGTCATTATATTTAATAACCCCCTTTACCCTTTTAAAACCACATCGTTTGTCTTATCGATTGGCACCATTAAATACAGTCTGTTTTTTTTTCGTTCATGATTGGGCCAAGTGACTTTTTAACTGAAAAAAAAAAGAATTTTCGTAAGTAAATTGTACTATCGATTATTATTTATGATCATTTTTCTTAGACTCCATTCGTTTGACTAGACCTGTACAAAAACAAGAGAAATCTTTAAATAACAAGAGAATATAAGAATTGTACAGTCACATCAAATATCGGAACGAGGGTCGTCGCCACACACATCTAGCGCCAAATTTAATTAGTTTGGATTCAATTTCTTATGCCCCACACTTGATTCACGCACGCGTGCATGTGTGCATGTGTGTTTAGTTTCTCGAGACAGCAATTATTGTTGGCACCACCATAAACAAAATATAGTTTTTTTTTCTGAATTGTTAACATTATTTAACGGCGCACGTACTCCGTTTATTTGTCTCTAAAATAGCACTTTTTATTAGGTACAATAATTACTATTTCAAGACATTTGCACGTAAAGTGAGTACAACTTCACTAAATTACTCTATCTGTCTCTACTTAATTAATTCTCTGTAATATGGTAGGAAAGTGTGGCGGCATATTCTTTACTTTATTACGTAAGTATTATAGTTTAGAAAAAATATCATGGGTGGTGATTTAGTTCAGTCAGTATAGGCTAGTATAGGTTAGTATAGGCGGCATAATTGCAGCCCCGGATCTACGATTTTTTCGAACCGGGGCAGAAACGTGATACTGGCGCCCCTCTAGCGTTTGAGATAAATTACATAAAAAAACTCACAAATATAGGTAGTGTAATGGTTGACATTTTGCGTGAAAGGCACATTAAGAAAAAATTTGTACTCTTTAACGAAAGAATAAGTTCTTTAAAGAATATTTTTTTTTATTTTTAATCATATTAAATTACGATTTTGGTGCCTACTGAAACTGCCGCCCGGGGCGGGATTGCCAAAAGATCCGGGGCTGCATAATTGCATATCCGCCCTTGCCTCTATTCTCTGCGCTGACGCCCTCTGTTCAAAAGTAGGTACATACTCATATTATGCGTGCGCGTAAATCTTAGCTGTCGCTATTTCTATTCCCTTGTTATTTTGATTTCTGTGACAAAAACTTTCTCGAATAAGTTTACTTACAATATAAAGCAGTGAGTTATTTAAATTAATACGGAGCTTGGGTAAAGTAGCATCGATGCGACTTGTGGCTGTAGTGTAGATAAAACAGATTTATGTTAAGTTTAAGTATTACGTAGATAACAATTGTTGTTAGAGAGAAAGATTAATATTATACTTTCTTTAAAAAAACTGTTAGTAGCAGTGCAGTTGAATCGTTCCATCCGAATCTATACATAGTGTTACTAAGTATTTGTTGAGCGTCTCCGATTATGTACCAACTTTCTGCACTGTATGTTTGGCATAAACGATAAGATCTCATTATTTGTTAATTAATAATTGGAGTTTTTGTATAATACAAATCGGTTTTTATAGGTGTTAGAAAATTAAACACCTAAGATGTAGGTACAAAGTAAGTATATTCTATAATATGACATTGTACTGATTGTATATTTTTTTGTATTATCTAGAACATGTACGTTGCATATCAATTTAGTAAAAAGTTCAGTTCTATTAGAGCCGCGCCACACTGCTAACTTTCTAGTGAGTTAGTACATTTTATCATTAAACCATTCAACCTTGTTCCGCGTTCTGTAGTTTATTTTATTATATTTTCAAAAGTGTGTAAATTAACTTGATGTAGATAATATTATTAATAAAGTGGCATTTATTAAATAATCTCAGAATGTGGTATGTTTCAGTGTACAAGTTAGTAACATAACACACTATTAAATTAGGTAGCTTAAATATTTATCTTCCCCTATAATTAAGATCCCTAACTTCGGTTTAATTACGGATTCATGTGATACTTCAGACTAAGTTGTATAAGTACATGGAAATAAAGGAACTTTGTCTCTAGAATTCTTTCGTTTTATTTTTAGTCACTCCGATAGATTTAAGATCTTTTCACTATTGGTCACACCTAGACATATTAGTTTTTCTGATAAATAACCTCTAAATTTACAAAACTTTCTTTCGGATAGACAATTGTTAATCATTTTATTACTACGTATGTAGGCTCTATCTTTGTACCTAATTTTGTGTAAAGGGGAAGGACGGGGAATCACGAACGCTGGATAATCCCGAACGCAGTGATTTGACTATGTTAGAAAGACATTGCAGATTTTGAGTCTTAGCCATCTTAGAAATGACGCTATTACTAGTGCCAAGCTAGTTACTATGGTTGCACACAACGTTCAAGGTATGAATAATTGAAATATTTAGTCATTTTCGTTACAAAATTTACATAAATAAAACTAAGTGTAACTTATTAAGTAATAGTAGTTCTAATACGTCATTGATATGCATTCAAAGTTAGTAGTCGAAGATTTAATTATGATTGTTGTTGTTTGTTTGTTGTTGCCCATCTGGGCAGCCTCCCAAACAAAACCTAAAATATAAAACTTTTTTTGTTTTATTACCATGGAGGGTATTGGCGAACGAATTGAGTGGGGCAATCTCGAACGTTCGGCATTGCTACACTATAGTATAAAAATGGTATTCTTTCACTTGTTTGGTTAGTATTCAGAGGCGTATTTAATAATTTGGCGCCCCGGGCCATTAGGATTTGCCGCCCCATATATTAGTATGGGAAAAGAAACTAGAATTTAAAATATTACAGATTTACATTTATTTTTCGGTAGACCAAATACGCCAGATCAATTGGGTATACTTTGAGTTTTATGGCATTCACACTCTGCTTCGGGCAGTGCCAGATTAGCCATATAGCAGGAGCCAGCAAATGCTACGGGCGCCGTCCAAACATATAGCAAAAATAAAACAAGCACATGTTAATACTATCCACCAATCTATTTCAAATACGTACTTATATAAGTATATCAGTCAAATATTTTTTATTTTTTTATTTTCAAGATATTCTAAAAGTGACCATTGGCCACATCATAATTAATTATTATGATTTTGCAAGTTGAAAACATCATCATCATCACCAGCCGGAAGACTTCCACTACTGAACGTAGGCCTCCCCCTTGCAACGCCACAATGTACAACAACTGGCTATTCTGGCATCCACCGGTTACCTGCGACGCGCACAATGTCGTCTGTCCACCTAGTGGGAGGCCTACCAATGCTGTTTCTTCCGGTTCCTGGTCGCCACTCGAGAACCTTTCTTCCCCAACGGTTATCGGTTCTTCGAGCGATGTGGCCAGCCCATTGCCACTTCAACTTGCAGATTCTGAGATCTATGTCGGTGATCTTGGTTTTTTGGCGAATCTCCTCATTGTCGATTCTGTCGCGCAATGAAACTCCGAGCATAGCTCCCTCCATAGCTCGTTGTGTGACTCTAAGCTTCTCTAATAGACCAGCTTTTAACATGACAATACAATACTTACAGAGGAATATCTAGATGCCTATATTATTTTTAAGTCTGAAATCAAATAGCCTCTAATCTTCAAACCCGTATAACCCGACCTTTTAGAATAGTTTTCTGTTAATAGTCTATTGGCTATTTTCTTATTAGAAAGTAACGCCCGAGTCTCCGATGCCCAATACGGATTCCGAGAGAGTCAGCCAAACGTGATCCTTCGCGTCAAGGCTCTCTCGGATGAGGTAGTGTCTCAGGGGCGATGTGTTGGTGTCTCTTGACATCGCCTAAGATACCACCAGATCCTGCCGAATCCAGGTGGCCCGAGTGATAGTTGCCGTCACCTATATACCGGGGCAGTATGGCCGAGGTCCCTCTATGGCGCGCTAGTGTGGGAGGACACCCTGACTATCAAAACGAAGACCCCGTTGCAATGACCACAGAAGGGCATGGTGGTCTGGGTTATAACTACGCAGATACCGCATAATTTTGTGTGAGGCGTGGGGGTCCTCCTACCTTGGGACTTGGATGCGAAGGTGCTGACCACAGTTTACCAGTAGAACAAAGAAGCGCAAAGCCAGGGCGGAGCACCTCTTCGTAAAGTTCAGCGGTGGCGAAAGGAGGCACAGGACGACGCCCTTGTGTGGTCGCTTGAATGAGTGGTGTAGTCAAGCCATGCCAGCCATAATTGACCATATCGGCGAAAATACGGCACACTCACCTTCCGGCTCGTGCTGGTTCTGTCGGAGCACGTTTGCTTCGGCAGGTACCTTCATAAGAGAATCGTAAGGTAAGAGAACCCGAGCTGCCATGAGTGTATTATTATTATTGGTTATGTCTCTCCCACAACTAAGACGAATTCAACGACATATTATTACTCGCAGTCCATCAAGCCCTTTAGGCTGTAGGCCGTGCCAAAGAAATAGACATACATACATATTTACATACATGTACATACTTTCGAAACACATAACCCACTTCCCGGGGCATTTGGGCAAAAAAGTAATGAAGTGTAGCAAATAAATAGCAAATTTTGTCTTCTGAGAACGTCTAAATGACCTTACTCTAACAACAAAAACTATGCAAGTCAAGGCATAGGCCCCGCGTTCATATTTGCTACGTGGCCCGCGCTGGCTTAATCCGGCACTGGCTTCGGGCATTGTATCCAATTTACACAAAAATGCCTAATTGGCCGTTACCGCGTCACACGAACTTTTCCATAATTCGCTTAACATTTAGTCGCATTTTGGAATTAATTCCAAATAAGAATGCTAAAAATCTTAGTTCCAACGAAAAGCAAAGTCCCATTAGGTAGATAGTAGATAAACTTATATTGAAGATTGAAGTCGATTGTCGCTTTAATAATTTTATTGAAAACGCCTGGCGCTGGCGGAGCGGGGTGACGGTCACCACATGGTCAACAAATAGTCACCAACGCCGTGGCCTGTGCCGCCCCACCGTCTCGCTGGATATGTACAAAAACTACACGCGCAACAACGTTGAAAGTGAAACATCCCGAATTCCCGACTAGTTCAACCAAATGAGTTTTAGTTTAAGTTAATCATGTAGGTTTTTTAATCCTTCAATCATATAAAACCAAAAAGAAAGACGCACATGCTAAGCGAGGTGCGGCTCGCGCCGCCCCTCGAAGCCTGCCGCCCCGGGCCATGGCCCCCTTGGCCCTAGGGTAAATACGCCCCTGTTAGTATTCTTTTTGTAACAGTTATATGTTATTTGTTTTAGATGCCTAGAAACTATTTACGAAAATCCGAAACAAAATGTAATGTGGGAGATTTTAAAAGAGTTAAAAGCAGAATGTTCAGTTCCCTACTAATAAATCAACTAAAATTATGTTATTTTGATATTTAAAATTAATTTTTTTTTGTCCTAACATTGAAAATGACCATGAATAAATAGGAAAATCAAGTATTATTCCATTTATTTGCAATGAAACATACCAAACCCCGTTTAAAGAAGCTATCGAAGAGAGCGATTGCAATTGTTATGAAAACTTAGGCCCATAAAAAATGTACCTACAGAAGGCCAATTGTCTTCCCTAAGTTACCGTTTTCATCTTTGTCGCACAATACGATCTCAAATTTAGGAAAAATCTTGACTAATCTGTCGTAGATGATCTAATTATTAACCTAATCTGGGTCAATGACGAACGATCGCAATTGCCCCATTAGGTGTTCGTGATTGCCCGACCTGTGTCGGGTAAACACGAACACTAAAAGGTTTTGCTTTTCTTAAAAAAAAATGATTTAAAAAAATAATTTTGATTGTTATAGCCTAAAATATGATAATCTACCGTACATAAAATGTTATTAAAGTTAATCTCCGTCTAGTAGGTATCTTTTGAGTTATTTTAAAACTCCCTTAAGTGTTCGTAATTACCCTGCCTTCCCCTATTTATTTTATTTATTTTATTTTATTAATCTAGAAAACTAACAGCTAACATACATTAATATATATAAGAAGTGTACATACTGGAAGGCCAATTACAAGTTTTCACATATAAATAAAAAGTATAAAAAGTGACAGAAATAGGTAGACAGACAGAAAGCGATACGGCACATTTTATGATAGTCAGAATAAATGAAAAATTATAAGAAAAAACGATTACTAAGATCTCTTTTAAGTTTTGAAACACTAGCAGTAAAAAGATCAATGTCTATATCTGGTGCGACAGCGTTGAAAGACCTGCTAACTCGAATGACGAAAGAATTTTGTCGATAAATACACTTAGTAGCTGGGATATTTAGTAGAGTAGGTCTTCTCAGGAATGTGGATGAGGTGCGCAATCCAAATTTGCTCAGCAACTCCGGACAGTCGACTGAGCCATTCATTATTTTTAAAAGGTAAATTAGATCAGCAATTCGCCTGCGCTCATATAACGGCAGCAAGTGGAATTTTTTACAGCGGCTTATGTAGTTCTGCAGATAGGTATTCGAACGATACTGTAGATACCTTACAAACCTTCTTTGGATGCCCTCAATACGGTTTATGTAGATATTATAATTTGGGTTCCATAATTGAGAGCAGTATTCGAGGTGACTGCGGACAAAAGCACAATAGAGAATTTTAATGGTCTTAATGTTTTTGAATTCCGATGATAGTCTCATTATGAAGCCGAGTGCCTTGGAAGCTTTCTTGACGATGGTATCAATGTGTTTGTCAAATAGTAATTTCGAGTCAAACATAACTCCTAAATCCTTGATAGAATTAACTCGAGATATAGAGGAACCGAGTAACTTGTAGTCATGTAGTATAGGACTTGGTTTCCTAGTATAGGTACACACGTAACACTTCGAGACATTCAGCTCGAGTCTGTTAGTTGTACAGTATATCTGAAAACGGTCAAGATCTTCTTGCAATCGGACTGCATCATCAGTATTTGAGATAGGACTTAAAATTTTCATATCATCAGCGTATAATAATATTTTAGAATTTAAGAAACAAGAAGATATGTCATTAATAAAAATAATAAATAATAATGGAGATAATAAAGATCCTTGAGGGGTTCCCGAGGGAATAAATCTGGCTCTAGACGTATAACCATTGAGAACAACCGTTTGACAGCGGTCTTTAATATAGGATGAGAACCATCGATATAAGTCTCCTCTAATACCGGCTGCTGACAGTTTTTGTAGCAGTATTTCGTGATCTATTCTATCAAACGCTTTGCTGTAGTCGGTGTAGATTACGTCAACTTGAGAACGTTGAGACATAAATTCTGTAAGGTAATCGTTACAGACAACTAGATTCGACGCTGTAGACCGGCCAGTGAGAAAACCATGTTGCTCATCGCAGATACTGTTTTTGAGAGACGCGTAAACTTGCTTGTAGACAATACGTTCTAGAATTTTGGCGAAAATACATAATTTGGATATTGGTCTATAATTCTCAATTTGATCCTTAGGTCCTTTTTTATGTATTGGTGTTACTAAAGCAGACTTCCAGATTTTGGGCATTTCTCCCATGCAAAGCGACTTTTTAAATAATAAAGTAATAGGAAGCACGAGACTTTTAGCACACCTAGTAATAAAAAGAGGGGGAATGTTGTCAGGACCTGCTGATTTATTTAGGTCAAGGGAGGTAAGTAGCTTATAGACTTCGTTATCATTTATTTCGATAGATCCTATATCTGCTATGGTATTAGTGGATATATCATTCGTGTTGCTGCAAAGAGTATTAGACTGGTCCTCTAAGAAATTGGAATGAAAATAGTCCCCAAACATATTACAAATCTCTTCACCATCTGCAGACGAGGTGGAGTCGTATTTTAAAACTGCGGGATAAGAGTTTGACTGACTTTTTGATTTGACATATGACCAAAACGCTTTAGGGTTTTTAAATATTTTATCCTCAATTTTCGAGATGTGGTGGTTAAACATTTCACGTTCAAGGATTTTGGCTCTCTCTCTTAGTAAAGCAAATGACTGATAATCTGAACGGTTGCCATACTTTTTATATTTACTATGAAATTTGGATTTTTCCTTAAGGATGTGTATTAGTGGCTTTTTGTACCATATAGGATATTTTGGACGTGGGGTAGTGACTCTAGCTGGTATATGAGCCGAACGGAGCTGGTTTAGAGTATCATAGAAAAAAATGGTGGCTTCCTCAACGGACCTTGTATTGATTTCGTGGTGCCAGTCTATTTGGTCTAACTCACTAGATATAGCAGCATAATTGCCCTCGTGGTAGAGATATTTTATGTATGGACGTGGAGGTAACGTGTGAAACTGCACGAAGTCAGCCGAGATGCAAAGGGCTTTATGGTGAACATCTTCAGGCACTAAAGGATCATCACAACATGACACTAGAACATCACTATTAGAAAATACTAGGTCCAGAATTCTGTTATTAGAATTGCAGTGTGAGTTATATTGCACAAGACTGCAGGTGTCGATGTTGTCAAAAAAGTTAAATTGTACTGAACCCTGTATGTCAAATGGCTGCAAAGAGTCACCCGTGTCTGATGGGCTCCAAGTGATATTTGGTAAATTAAAATCACCCAAAACTATAAACTTGTCTGAAGGATTATTTGAAGCAATATTTAATAAATTTTGGGAGAAGTTAGATAGCTGAATGGGCATAGAATTACCAAGGTTTTGATTGCAGATATACACAACGCATATGTGCATTTTGTACGATACCTTTGGTGTTTTCTGATGAAGAGTTAAAGTTACCCACATATCTTCGGCCGAAGAGCACCAGTCCTCACGGGCATTAGCCACGAGATCCCGTTTCACTGCAACGAGCACTCCTCCACCTAGCGATTGATTTGTGTCTAAATATTTCCTATCCCGTCTCCATGTAAGATAGCGATCATCGAAAAGCTCACTGTCTCTAATACCATCGACAAGCCAAGTTTCCGTTAAGCAGATAACGTCAAAAGAATTCAAACATAAATTCCTATAGAAAGCAGATGTTTTTGTCCGCAATCCACGAACATTCTGATAATAAAGCTTAATAGTCATCATTGGTAGGCCATAAAGTAATTAGCAGCATAATAGAAAGAATGTAAAGTAAATAGTAGCAAAAAATACGTTGTTTATTCCACATTGTGAAGTACCGACAACTAAAAATATTTCGAGACAAGCAATAAGCACCTTTAGTATTAAACGAGTAAAGTCCATTTAGAATGAGTAAGTAATTAGCAGGCCGCTCGCCGCCGCGCGATAAGAGAACAATAGCGCTAAACGGATACAAAACAACAACTAGGTTTCTCAAACTTTGCAAACGTAAACAGTGATATAATTTAAATATTAAAGTATTGCTTATGACCAAAATTAAGGTATAAGTTTTTTTAAGTCCTGTTCGGTTTTTATGTTGATTATTGGCGAGGTTTGATTCTTTCTGATGAGTATCTTGCATCCTTTCACCCAGACGTAGGAAAACCCCCTCTCTCTCGCTAGTGATTTGGTTTTATTCAGTAACAACTTGTTTTCCAGCGTAAGGTGATCATTGACAAAGATCATGTTGTCCCCCTGCAAACCCAGGTCACTTGGAGCTATTTTACATTTTTTCGATGCAGCAACGAAATCCTCTTTCAGATACCTGTTATGCACTGCGCAAATAATTGTTTTATGTCGAGGGTCATTCCGCATTGGAACTCTTGCGATGTAGTTTATTTGCTCCTTCGAGATATTACACTTGATTTTCTCCCCGATTTTCGATAGAATGTTAAATAAGTTCTCAGAATTAGAAATGGGGACACCTTTAATTTCAATATTATTTAGACGCAACCTTTGCTCAGTCTCCCTGTATTGATCACTCAGTTTCAGGTACCGCTCTTGAAGGAGTGATACCTCATCTTTAGTTTGCTTTAGTGACTCAACCTCGTTGTTTAGGCTAGACACTTTTTCTGTAAGATCCTTGATGTTCTCGTGTGCAAATTCAACTGAAGATACAATATTTGCTACATCATCTTTAATTGATTTGAGATCAACTAAGTTCTCCTGGATTACTTTCATATTCTCCACTATGCTAGGGATAGCAGCTGTTTGAAGTGAGAGCCGCTTCAATTCCGATAGAATACTGTCCATATCCGCAGAGGTAAGCTTAGATGTCGTAGTGGGCCGCGGGCTTGCCGTGGATGCCGCCTTACATTCAGTACATTTCCATGTCTGTCTACGATTATCACCCAGTTTGCGCCATCCTGATTCCAGTAAACCGGCACACGCAAAATCAAACTGGTTGTGACATGATGAACACAGGGCACCATCTCTAGCTTCGTTCTCACACCGCTTACAAACGAACGACATCGCGATTTGAGTTATGACGGGACCGTATCCGAGAATAAAATCCGAGAATAGTTTGAGAACCTTAGGCAGCGCCGCCGCTCAGATCGAGACGAGTGTGCGTACGTGCGATCGGTCAGCTGTCTACCGACGTACTGAATCCATCTATCCTAAAGCATCATTTCTTCAGAGTAAGTAATATTATCCGATTACTATGTGTTATGATTTATTCCTAAAGGAATAATGTAATTATTTAAAACTTCATACCCTTTAGAAAAGAAAATAATCATTTGCGACGAGGTTAGAGAACAAATATTTAAAAATATTCCTGATTACAAGTGGATAGCATTAGTGGTTACTTAAATAATATAGGTGTGACAGACAGACACCAGGGTTCCTGTTTATCTTTTAGGCACGGAACCCTAAAAATTAATGGAATGTATAAATACAAATAAATACATAGGTAAGTACACTGGAATCGCACTTACTATGGGTATGGGCTAACAAGGTAACAAGCGAAAACTTTGTGATTGGGGTGTATGGCGGAAAGTGTGCTGCTTAATATATTGCTGTTTAAAACTAAGGTGAGTAGATACGTAAAAACAACGCTCCTTCTGGGGACGTCTGGTAATAAGGTTATCACTGTGCCTTGGCCCAAAGGAATCCTGTGCTCTGGTCGTAAATCATTTATGTAAATCAACAACAATGAAGTAAAATAATAGAGGGAGTGCTCCACGGAACGTCGCAGCGGATGTACTAGCGACTTCCCGCCGGTTTCAGACGGGTTTACCTCCCGCTTCCGTCACCGTGGGTAGGTCGGCGACGCACCCCGCCCCTTAAATATCATTTATTATTATCATGTCCTTAAACTCTGGCTGTATACAACGGTAGCCGGACGTAAGGGGTAAACGTCGCAAGCTTGAAAATTGCCCTCTACTGATTACCTACTACTACACGCATGCCAAGCGTCGCTATTAAAAATATATAGGTACTTACCTACTAAGGTAAGTATGTACTTACCTATTTTCGTTAACGATTTTTAACGTTTTTGTGATTAGCCTATTTGAGGTTTGATCTATGCCATGCAACCTACTTGTTCCACCAGTAGAATTTTTACTGATTTTTAAAATTTTTATTCCTCTTCATTCTACTAATTGAAATTTGGAAACACATACCTATAGAAGACTGGCTGTAGGCAGGAGGACTAATAATGGCTCTTGGTACCTACTTAACCTTCTTAGGTATGTGTCAATCTAATGCTATCCTACCCAATCCTAGTATCAAAGTAGGTACCTACTTCTGGTAGATATAAATAGGATGTATCCACGGATTTATATTTTACTTCGTAAAAACTGGATAGATCACATAAATATATTAATATCACTAATTTAAACTTTATACTACATTCTTAAGGTTTGTTTTTCGTTGACACAAGTCAAAGTAGAAAAACGAGCCGAGTGAGATAGCTCAGAAGTAGATGTGTGTCCTTGTCTGCCACCTTGTCAAGTAAGTTGCCAACGCAAAATATGATTCTTTTTAGTAGTGTTAGGTAGATTTCTTAAAAGTTGATTACATTTACTTGAAAGTTTTTCATGTAATAAAACATCGAAATATTAAAATTAGCACACGAACAACATGCAATACTTTTATTAACAATAATATTAGTAACAATTTATCATTATGAAGGTAGCAGCACTGAGCTGTTATGTGATTGTCGACAAGTTGTCGACATTGTCGTAGTAAGTAACCGCTGTCGCAGTGTACTGTTAGAGTAGGGTGACCATTGTTATGTATGGCGTCGCGTCGGTCGTCTTGGGTGATGATTTCCATACAAACGTTGGTTAACTAAATCTGAATTGTGGAATGAAATACAGATATACGGAAGAAAACGATAGCTAGGTATTACCTCAAATTCAAATAATTTATTGTCTTAATTGTGGTAAGTACAGCAGATCTTATATGTAATGACTGCGGACTTCCATTAAATTCCATCCAATTATAAAATACAAATAATAATTATAATTAGTATTATGTCGCCAAAATTACGATTTGAACGCAATAATCGTCTCATGCGGTGCGCCTCACACACTTGACGGAGGTCACGCAAGAGCACCGATGTGACACCGCATCGGTCCACACCGCCAAAAGGCCTTAGAAGTGAGAAAAAGAATCCTTCCACATAGTAATGCGTGGAAACCCTATTAGACAGAGATACACTACTACTTTCGGCCTCTCATTCGGCTCGTGATCTTTAGTAGACTGCGCTGTCCAGTTATAATACAGGTTCGTGGATGTATCCAAATAGAATTAAGTACTTAAATAGGTTGTTATAAAAAAAGGTAAGACATTATTATAATAACACTTTATTGCACACCAAATAGAACAGGACATACCGATATACCTAAATAATGTTATACAATCGTATAACTACTTGGGTGGTCTTATCGACAGTTGTGATTTCTTCCAGACAACCTTTAGTAGTTCCATTCAATTTAGTTGTTCCATTTCTATGTCTAATGAACCTACTGGAAAAATAACAAATTAGGTAAGTAACTGTATTTTTTTATTAGTCTGCATAAAATACTTATAACTAAGAAGTTCCACACGCAAAATACGCGCCTTGTCATGGAGTTGCGGAAAACAGCCCGCTATACATTGGTATTGGTCTTAGTTGGTATTGACCAACTAAGAAGTTGTGTAACCTAGTAAGTACCTAGCACAGAACGGCTGAACGGCGGTTCGAAAATGGGATCATAATCTATGTGTATTAGTTTTTCTGATAAATAACCTCTAAATTTACAAAACTTTCTTTCGGATAGACAATTGTTAATCATTTTATTACTACGTATGTAGGCTCTATCTTTGTACCTAATTTTGTGTAAAGGGGAAGGCCGGGGAATCACGAACGCTGGATAATCCCAAACGCCTAATTTGACTATGTTAGAAAGACATTGCAGATTTTGAGTCTTAGCCATCTTAGAAATGACGCTATTACTAGTGCCAAGCTAGTTACTATGGTTGCACACAACGTTCAAGGTATGAATAATTGCAATATTTAGTCATTTTCGTTACAAAATTTACATAAATAAAACTAAGTGTAACTTATTAAGTAATACTAGTTCTAATACGACATTGATATGCATTCAAAGTTATTAGTCGAAGATTTAATTATGATTGTTGTTGTTTGTTTGTTGTTGCCCATCTGGGCAGCCTCCCAAACAAAACCTAAAATATAAAACTTTTTTTGTTTTATTACCATGGAGGGTATTGGCGAACGAATTGAGTGGGGCAATCTCGAACGTTCGGCATTGCTACACTATAGTATAAAAATGGTATTCTTTCACTTGTTTGGTTAGTATTCTTTTTGTAACAGTTATACTTATGTTATTTGTTTTAGATGCCTAGAAACTATTAACGAAAATCCGAAACGAAATGTAATGTGGGAGATTTTAAAAGAGTTAAAAGCAGAATGTTCAGTTCCCTACTAATAAATCAACTAAAATAATGTTATTTTGATTTTTAAAATTAATTTTTTTTTGTCCTAACATTGAAAATGACCATGAATAAATAGGAAAATCAAGTTTTATTCCATTTATTTGCAATGAAACATACCAAACCCCGTATAAAGAAGCTATCGAAGAGAGCGATTGCAATTGTTATGAAAACTTAGGCCCATAAAAAATGTACAGAAGGCCAATTGTCTTCCCTAAGTTACCGTTGTCATCTTTGTTGCACAATACGATCTCAAATTTAGGAAAAATCTTGACTAATCTGTCGTAGATGATCTAATTATTAACCTAGTCTGGGTCAATGTCGAACGATCGCAATTGCCCCATTAGGTGTTCGTGATTGCCCGACCTGTGTCGGGTAAACACGAACACTAAAGGTTTTGTTTTTCTTAAAAAAAATGATTTAAAAAAATAAATTAATAATTTTGATTGTTATAGCCTAAAATATGACAATCTACCTTACATAAAATGTTATTAAAGTTAATCTCCGTCTAGTATCTTTTGAGTTATTTTAAAACTCCCTTAAGTGTTCGTAATTACCCTGCCTTCCCCTATCCTAAAGCATAATTTCTTCAGAGTAAGTAATATTATCCGATTACTATGTTTTATGATTTATTCCTAAAGGAATAATGTAATTATTTAAAACTTCATACCCTTTAGAAAAGAAAATAATCATTTGCGACGAGGTTAGAGAACAAATATTTAAAAATATTCCTGATTACAAGTGGATAGCATTAGTGGTTACTTAAATATATAGCTGTGACAGACAGATACCAGGGTTCCTGTTTATCTTTTAGGCACGGAACCCTAAAAAGTAATGGAATGTATAAATACAAATAAATACATAGGTGAGTACATTGGAATCGCACTTACTATGGGTATGGGCTAACAAGCGAAACCTTTGTGATTGGGGTGTATGGCGGAAAGTGTGCTGCTTAATATATTGCTGTTTAAAACTAAGGTGAGTAGATACGTAAAAACAACGCTCCTTCTGGGGACGTCTGGTAATAAGGTTATCACTGTGCCTTGGCCCAAAGGAATCCTGTGCTCTGGTCGTAAATCATTTATGTAAATCAACAACAATGAAGTAAAATAATAGAGGGAGTGCTCCACGGAACGTCGCAGCGGATGTACTAGCGACTTCCCGCCGGTTTCAGACGGGTTTACCTCCCGCTTCCGTCACCGTGGGTAGGTCGGCGACGCACCCCGCCCCTTAAATATCATTTATTATTATCATGTCCTTAAACTCTGGCTGTATACAACGGTAGCCGGACGTAAGGGGTAAACGTCGCAAGCTTGAAAATTGCCCTCTACTGATTACCTACTACTACACGCATGCCAAGCGTCGCTATTAAAAATATATACTTACTTACCTACTAAGGTAAGTATGTACTTACTTACCTATTTTCGTTAACGATTTTTAACGTTTTTGTGATTAGCCTATTTGAAGTTTGATCTATGCCATGCAACCTACTTGTTCCACCAGTAGACTTTTTACTGATTTTTAAAATTTTTATTCCTCGTCATTCTACTAATTGAAATTTCGAAACACATACCTATAGAAGACTGGCTGTAGGCAGGAGGACTAATCATTATTAGTTAGTAGAAGGTTATGTAGGTGCCAAAAGCCATTGCTTTTGGCACCTACATAACCTTCTTATGTATGTGTCAATCTAATGCTATATGATCCTACCCAATCCTAGTACCAAAGTAGGTACCTACTTCTGGTAGATATAAATAGGATGTATCCAAATAGAATTAAGTACTTAAATAGGTTGTTATAAAAAAAGGTAAGACATTATTATAATAACACTTTATTGCCCACCAAATAGAACAGGACATACCGATATACCTAAACAATGTTATACAATCGTATAACTACTTGGGTGGTCTTATCGACAGTTGTGATTTCTTCCAGACAACCTTTAGTAGTTCCATTCAATTTAGTTGTTCCAATTCTATGTCTAATGAACCTACTGGAAAAATAACAAATTAGGTAAGTAACTGTATTTTTTTATTAGTCTGCATAAAATACTTGTGTAACCTAGTAAGTAAGTACCTAGCACAGAACGGCTGATCGGCGGTTCGAAAATGGGATCACAACTATGTGGGTAGTGTATCCTACTTAGACAAAATCTTAGTAGCTTAATTTTATTTTGTACTTTCTGTATGAGAAAACTCATTGATACACTACCCACATAGTTGTGATCCCATTTTCGAACCGCCGATCAGCCGTTCTGTGCTAGGTACTTACTTACTAGGTTCTCGCATTCATTGTAGGTACCTACCTACAATGAATGCGAGAAGAGATCATGAAGTATGTTTTCGTATTTATATTAGTATCTACCTAAGTACTTAACAGATTTTTCGTTTATTTTAACAGCAGCGTATTTAGGTAAGTACATTTATTCTAAGACATAATTCTTATAATTTGTAATACATAATACTACTACGCTTTTGAAAGACTAGTGGTGTTTCAAGTTTAGACCATACTTAGAGGATCACAGAAAAATGTACCAGCCACATGTCCCTATGAGTTCCAGCCTGTGGCCCTATGAGGCCCGTTCAGTTTGTATGAAATTTCTTACTCCACATGTGCGTCTCATGAGGTCCAAATGTCACTAAACGATCACCCTTACACGAACCGACCTTGTCTTACAACCTGATCGTTTACCGAACGGTGATTACAACTAATAAGTGCCTCATAATCATTAATAATTGTATGCAAAGCGAGAAAATTTATTTGTAAGTAGGTACACGAATCTAACCACCGCGGTGGTCTCAGGCTGTAAACTTTTGTGCCAATGGTAGAGTTTTTAGCAGGACTGATTTATTTATGCATCATTTATCATCCGCAAAGTTTGGATTGAAGATTTGACATTCTTGACAGGCCTCATTTAATCTTCTTAAGTGTCTGATACACGCTCTGCTGAACTTGGAGTCAATTCACCAGTGAACCGAAGCTATCCAAAAATAATATAATTTGTTAGGTACCTAAAATATGTAAGTATAAAAGCAGAAGGGAAATAACCAAAAGCCAAGAAAACAATTTACAGTCTAATTAATAATTTCGCGGTGTTTACATTCTGTAAGGAAAATTTGTTTTTCTTTAGTGTTATGAGGCCCTTTTGGTTCAATTTATAAATTCTATAGAAAATCTTCACATGGAGTGTTTTTCATCTTGATAATTGCGCGTCTCATCAGACTTGTGTGTATTTTCAATTAATATACCACACGAATACCTTCGATACATGTTTTGATCTTTGCTTCATTGTCATGAACGTAGGTAGGTACGTAATTAATATATACCTTTTTAATACATTAAAACTGATAACGTTATAACTGCCGCACTTGGTGGTAGATATGGCCGTCTGGTTGTGAGGGTTTTCCCAGAGCAGGTGAAGATATACTAGTGGTGGCTTTTAACATATTTTCGTGGAATTTAATAGGTTCCTATTAAATAGGTATAGCGCCCTTGTGCAAGGGTCTATTCCACTTTGATCACCTGGGTGATATCACCTGGGTGATTAAAGTGGAACAAGTTATTGCACTTTGATCACCTCGGAATCACATCACCTAGGTGATTTGAGCTGAGTGATTTGAGTGGAACAATTTATTCCACTTTGATCACCTCGGAATCAAATCACCTGGGTGATTTGAGGCTGGGTGATTTGAATGGAATTAATTAGTCTACTTTGATCACCTCGGAATCAAATTACCTGGGTGATTTTAGCTGGGTGATTGGAGTGGAATTAATTAGTCTACTTTGATCACCTTGGAATCAAATCACCTGGGTGAATAGTAGCGACTACGATTTTTATTTTTTATTTTGAGTCTTTAAATCACTCGACCGATGAATCCAACTCGGATAGGCAGCGTTCGGGAAACTACCTGATATCTTCCTATCCGAAATTCCGCATTGCCTGAAGACGAATTTCTTTAACCAGTGTGTGTTGCCAGTGATAACACATGGTACTGAGACGTGGTCCTTAACAGCTGGCCCTTTAGAGAAGCTCACAGTCACACAATGAGCTATCGAGAGAACTATGCTCGGAGTTTCTTTGCGCGAAAAACTCCGGAATGACGTGATTCACCGAAGAACTAAAGTCACCGACATAGTTCTCAGAATTTGCAAGTTGGAATGCCAATGGGCAGGCTACATCGCTCGAAGAGCCGATAGCCGATGGGAAATAAAGGTTCTCGAGTGGCCACCACGAACTGTAAGACGCAGCGTAGGCAGGCCTCCCACTACGTGGACTGATGACATTGTACGCATCGCAGGCAACCGGTGGATGCAAAAGGCTAACTGTCGTTCATTGTGGCGGTCTAAGGGCTCCCCCTTAGACCGCCCTAAAGGCCTCACCGTAGACCACCACAATCAACGACAGTTAGCCATTTGCATCCACTGGTTGCCTGCGACGCGCACAATGTCGTCGGTCCACCTAGTGGGAGGCCTGCCTACGCTGCGTCTTCCAGTTCGTGGTCGCCACTCGAGAACCTTTCTTCCCCATCGGCTATCGATTCTTCGAGCGGTGTAGCCTGCCCATTGGCATTCCAACTTGCAAATTCTGAGAACTATGTCGGTGACTCATTCCGGAGTTTATCGCGCAAAGAAACTCCGAGCATAGTTTTCTCCATAGCTCATTGTGTGACTAAGCTTCTCTAAAAGGCCAGCTGTTAAGGACCACGTCTCAGTACCATGTGTTATCACTGGCAACACACACTGGTTAAAGAAATTCGTCTTCAGGCTCTGCGGAATTTCGGATGAGAAGATATCAGGTAGTTTCCCGAACGCTACCCATCCGAGTTGGATTCATCGGTCAAGTGAATTAAATTAAAAAAAAACATTAAATTTCAAGACACAAAATAAAAAATAAAAATCGTAGTCACCCAGGTGATTTGATTCCAAGGTGATCAAAGTAGACTAATTAATTCCACTCAAATCACCCAGCTAAAATCACCCATGTGATTTGATTCCGAGGTGATCAAAGTGGAATAACTTGTTCCACTTAATCACCCAGGTGATCTCACCCAGGTGATCAAAGTGGAATAGACCTGTGCAAGAGCCCGTCAGATTAGCGTCAGATATTCTCCGAAAACCAGCATTTTGTATTCACTGTACTGAGTAGCTAGTAACATTACGAGGTCTGAACGGGCGACAGTGTGGTGCAACTGTCCATGGGCAACAGTGTCGCTTACCATCAGGCGAAAGACTTGGAGGTGTGCAATTCTAACCCGGCACCCAACGAGGAAAAACAATTGTATAAAGCAATTGTCAAATCCGTCTAAAAGCAGCGTTTTCTCCCAAAACAATAATGTGTTTGTGGTAAGCAGTGAAAGTGCACTCAAAATGTTCCATGCCGTAGCGCCTCTTATATTTTCACGTCGTGTTAGAGCCACAACACACCATTAGCAGCCACACAGGGATGAACGATGCAGTTACTATTTGGAAACTTGATGTCTCTGAGCTCGACGCTCTACTATGCAGGATCACTTATCAGCAGTGATCAGTTCAGTAATTTAGTAGTTAAACTGAGATTTAATACCACTCTGATGAAATTGCGTAAATTTTATTGCTACTTCTTTCAGAATTAGATACAAAATGTGAATATTCAACTTATCAGATCAAATTGTGTATGTTGATACTTATAAGTAAGTATATTTTTTACCTACATACAAATTAAATCCTATTTCCATAAAAGTGTGTAGTAGCTAAGTATAAGCTCCTTTTATTATCTGAAACGAAAAAACGTCCAATTTTACTATATTGTAAAAAATGTTACTTAGGTACAACTTACATCCACAACCATCATCAGTAAGTATGCAGCTCAAGCCAAAATGTATAATAAATATATCAGCCAGCTCTTGGGTCACAGATTATCGAGAAGTTTACGAAGTTGTAGACTTGCTCAAGACACCGGCTAAATACCCCAGCAGTGTGGTATTCTGCCGCAAAACCACCCACAGTGTGGATACATTACTATGGTCCGGTGCGAAGGGCGTAGTAGCTGTAGTAATTACTGGGCTCCAGCCAGGCATGTCGTCGCAGTGCAGTGCAGTGATGAAAGCCCCTAAAATACCCATACATACAGCGAAGCCAAAACCCAAAACACAATGCTAAGCCTCGAAATTACTGACACTAAAAAGACCGTGTATGCTATGGCCTTTAGACGTACAAGAAGGCCACATTTGCGGCAACAATTATAATGTATTTTCATGGATATTTCATGGAGATTTGAATGTATTTTAATGAGCGCGCGTGAGACCCGCCGGTATCCGGTTCCTTCATAATTATATGAACATTTAAGTCAATCCGGAAGATTCACTTGCCGCCTTTACTTTCTATTTACGCAGCTCAAATTTTGGTGCGAGTTATTTATGCAATTAAACAAGGTATCTAATTATATCTTTAATTTGCTAAAATTTAAATGCTTAACACGTTATACACACACATACTTAGATATCTCTTAAATTGTAAGAAATAATCACACGATAATCGACATAACAATATACTTAAACACCTTTAAATACCTAATAATACAGTTTCACATAATAATACCAGCCCTTGTTTATGTCCCACTGTTGGGCACGGGCCTTCCCTCATGATGAGGGGGCTTAGGCCATAGTCCACCACGCGGGCCAAGTTCGGGTTGGTACACTTCACACGTCATTCCAAAGCTGGTTAGACTTTCTCAGACCAGGTTTCCTCACGATGTTTTCCTTTTCCGAAAGCTAGTAACAATCGTACAAAGACGATTCGCACATGATTAATTAAAGAAATCAGAGGTGCGAGCCGGGATTCGAACCTGCACACCTTGTCTCCAAGGTAAGCGCTCGCCCTCTGAGCTGTTACTGCTATCTCACAGTGCTATGCTAGTTTCACATAATATACATAATTTCTATATTGGAGAATTCCAAAGATATTTCTAGTATAATAAGTTTTTTAAGCACGATTTGACATAGCAAGGTAGATAAGTATATAAGTGAATTTAGATTTCCGTGTACGGTATCAGTAGATCTCCTAAAGGAATATCAAGCCCTCGTCGTGAATATCACTTTTCTTTTGTAGTCCTTGTAAAAAATAAGTCTCATAATATGCCTAACGTTTTTACATCAACGTGATCCCTTTTATGTTATCAGCCTTTGACCAACGTGGGTTTAAAAAGAGGATTGATACCATTGATACGTATAATGCTTTAAAATACATATTATACCTATTACAGTCTTTGGTAATACATTGATACGTACTGAATATAATAGAATAGGTACTCTTTGTTGTACGTACACTCAAATACATTAAAAATATTTCAAATTATGCAAGGGACAATTGGCGATTTTATCGCTAAAAGCTATTTCTTTCAGACAATCTGAACGACAGAAAACGGTGGTGGTGGTGTCGATTAATAATCATTATTATGTAACTAAAAACTCGATCGAAGTATAAATTTAATCTCAACAGTTAAGAATTATTTTTACCCGAGTGCCCCAGAAGGAAGCCTATGTTTTTCGAGAATACTCATACTATGTAGGTATAGTACTCTTAAGTAAGTATGCTTGATCGATTTTTAACGTATATGTCATCATTAGATGCGTCTTAAAACAAGGTACGCAGGTTCAAACCCCGGCTCGCACCTGTGAGTTATTTAATTAGTCATGTGTGTGTGTGTGTGTGTGTGTGTGTAATAAATAATAAATAAATGTGCGAGTCGTCTTTGTGCAATTGTTACTAGCTTTCGGTAAAGGAAAATATCGTGACGAACCTGCATGTCTGAGAAAGCCTAACTAGCTTTCAAATTTTAAATGACGTGTGAAGCCCGCCAACTTGTACGTGGCCACTGTGGCCTAAGCCCCTTCACTTCTTGAGGGGAGGCCCGTGCCCAAGCAGTGGGACAAAACAAGGGCTGGTATTTATTATATACGTATTATCTATGTATAATGTAATTTAAGATCATGATTGCTAATTGTTCACATTCGGCTGTTTGTATATTTGTAATTCATAGTTAGCTACTTGTTGTGTATGCTATTTTGAATCAGCCTGAAACCCCGCGTGTAGGTACATAAAGCTGGGTTTAAGGCTAATGCAATATTCTGACAGGCCTGAAAACTTGCCACTTACTTGTAAGTGGGAAACTTAATCACACTAAATGTCAGAATTTCCATACATATTTCTGTAGTGACTCGTTTATCTAAACTTTCTTTTTCCTCCATCGACATATTAGACAAATTTCCTCGCATACTAACATCGATCGGTGGGATCTAGGTTATCTTGAAAACATTCAGAAAACTGCTTTATGATTAAGAAATATGGCAAATACGTGATATCTTTAGGTAATTGTTTACTTCCGTTCTGTTGCTTGTTTTGTGGCGCAAATAGAAACTTGTTTTGCAAACCGGAGGTCGTGGATTCGAATCCCGCACAGAACAACAACTTTGCATATTTATTCCTTACTGGCTAGGGCGATGCAGGCTGATGACCGGATTGTCCGGGAAGTAAGACGATCCATACGTCGGATGGCCAAGTCGAAACTCGGTCCTGCGCCTGATGTCCTACTAGTGGTATCGGTCTTCCGTCCCATCATATTGAGAGAGTAAAGGAAGAGATTGTGCACATGTGTCTACGCAAGCACTTGTGTACTATAATATCTTCAGCGCAGATGGGTGATCTTGTGAAAGATAAAAGCCGCTGTGGTTGTATCGGCCAGGAGGACATACTTTTAACTGTCTCTACTTTAGAATTGTATATATGCGCTGTGTAATAGTAATCATTAGTTAAGCTTTTTGTGCAAGACACAGTTCAGGTAGGTTCCACCGCAGTGGAAGGTATTGTGCCGGAACGCAGCAGTGTGTAATGACTGGTCCGATACATTGTACAGCCTACTGTAGTCGGGGTAATCACTAGGCTTAAAACTTAAAGACTCAAGAGAATATTCGACACAAAAATAAACTCCATAATACGCAGCTGAAGAGGTTTCCATATACGTATCTTATACCCATCAAACAACGCAATCGAATCAGTTCGTTCGTCGAGCTACGAGGCCACAGACAAACAGTCAGTACAGGGAATATTTGATTCTTTCTTAACGTATTCAATTTAAAAAAACCTTTATGTAAAACAATAAATTACTTACCACTTGAAAATTATTGACGGGCCAATTGGTCTTGCTGGGGATAAGACACCGTGGCTGCTACCCAACGTGGTATCTATTTATGTACGTTTTTATTATTTTAGAAAGTATATGTATATTGAAGTATTTGTATGCGTTGTATGGATAGTCCAGACTCTGCCTAGTTGGAGATCAGATGCCATGTCCCAGTATATTATTATTATTATAAATGTAAAGGTGGAAAACAGTAAACTTCACGTGATGTTTTAGGACAAGTTCCATTAGATTCGGTAAACAAGTTGAGATGTCTGATAGTAGCTTATTTTCACTGTTTTGCAGTGTGTAATACTCATATGTATTTGGAACACAAATAGGTATATACAACACATAGTTATAGGTAGATATATACTATATTAGTACGTCTAATGTGGAGGCGTGCGGTTGGCGGAGCTACTGATCGGCGTTCTTTTGAAGAGGTCGTTAAAAGATATTTGATATTCGACGCCTAGCCGCCAACATTATTCTCGAATATAAGACATAGCAATCTATTTCTATAACTTTTTATATTTTACATAACCAAAATAATAACGCCAAGTCAAAATAGTTTTATAAAAACTTCAGTTAAGTGTGACTAATTAAATTTTTACTAATTCTTCACATTTTAACATTGTCTAATTAGTCTGCAAGGAATTTGGTGTGTTAACTTACTTAATCTCGTATCATATTTAAAAGCAGTACTAACCTACGAGACGATTGAACTATTTTAAGCATGTTATGTAAATTTTAAAGATAAAGTTCGATTATTAATAATTTATAATTACTATAGCCACGATCGACCGATGGTTACCGCTTGACCGATTGCAACGGCTGATAGACTGTGTTTATGCGTGATCAAAAGCAATTTCATATACTTCATTCATCAACATTGGGCTACTTACTTAGTACCTATTTCAAATAGCGTTCCTACCTATAAAGATGACGAAGAAATTGTATTGATGGCTACCGAATTCTTTATAATTTAAATATTAGCTGTGAGTAATATAACAATAATATACTAGGCCAATCCACGCAAGGCGATAGCTTTAGCAAAGTGGATTATAGTCTGCTATTAAATCTGGGTGCAACTTTGTATCGGCCAAGAAGTTTAAACTAAGTAATATAGGATCGATATCTAGAGTGATATAATCTTGCTATGCTATCTTTAGAAATTCAACTGTTAGTGTATCAAACTCGGCCAAATATTGCCAACTCAGTCAAATATTGACTCAGTGTGACAGAGAAAATAATAATTTTGCTATTGGCAACCTATTTCGGTACTTTCCGCTAAGGTAACTCGCGGGTGACTGTATTGTCAAATAAGTTTACCATTTCCACGTTGCTCGAAATTAAACCTTAATAAATCAGTTTACATCCTTTAGTGCAAATTGGTTCATGGGCTGATCTTTTCTGAACCGAAAATCAGATATCTAAAGTATTAAAGTAGTTAATTGAAAAGTACTATCGTCCCACCAGTTTATGTTTTAATTATGTTTCCATTCAACCTCTTTAACCTAAACAAATACAGTGTAACCTTTCTTTGAGTTAGTACAAGTTTAAATAATTAAATCAATTGGCATTGATCTTAAAATTATAATGACGTTTAAGTTAATCAGTATTTTTGGGGTCTCGATGGAGTTCCAGGAGTGTGGGTGGCTGTTTAGAGGGCTGGGGTGTCGGATATTACAGGGGAAGTCCCGGAGCCATCGATCATCGTTACTGTCAGATGAGCGAAACGCCTTTTAACGAGGTAGGTGGTCACGAGCTGGTGGTCGCAGCCAGCTAAATACACAATCGTGGTGCGATGACCTGACTATTGCCCGCACGCTTGCATTGACCAATATCAATCACTGTAATTGATAGATCAGAGCTAAGAACCCTATTCATTAGTCACCTGGACGAATTAGGAGTTTCACGTTACTCGTGAGTGATGAAGTGAAGTGACGACATGTAGATACCTACTCATAGACACATTGACGCATATAAAAATAGATTATGTATGCTTAATAACTTATGAGCCGCTTTCCTCTTTCTTTGTTGATTTTAAGCACGCGTTTCTGAAGATGGATTAGCGTTGATGTAATTTTAGGCACTTTCTTCCTATTTATCTTTCTTTACGAGTCGTCGTTCTGTGTTTAGTTATAAATATTATGCACGTATATATTCATGCACATAAAGTACAAGACCAACTTAATGCCTTAGGCATTTTATAACGGTCTACCTTATAAATGAATAATAATATAGGATATCATTCTGCCAATGTATGACGAAGATGTTCGCGAAGCTTAACTTTGAACGATAAGCGATCCTTAGCCATCCTGATATCTTGAGGAAGTGTATTCCAGAGAAGAATAGGTAGATGGCACAAAATAGGATGAATGTATGAACTTAGAACGATGGGATAAACACAATATGTGAGGAGCGGAGAGATTTAGTATGACTAGAACAACGATACTGAAAATCAGAAGTGAGATAGGCTGGCGAAGTAGAAAATTAAGCAAAGAAAATAGGGTAACTGCATATCCTAGCTTGCAAAACACTAGTAATTTACCTATTTATATAGACCTAGACTCATTTTTAAACTACACTTGGTGTATACTACCGAGTTGATTGATACTAAGACCAACTCGGTAGTATACACCATGAGGAGTGTACTAACACTCCTTTTCGTCCGTATTAAGCTCTTTTTAGTACAAGCCATTCCTTTTTATATTTAACGAGCTAATACATTATGTACTGATTCCCGGTAACTTTTTTTAAGTTAGCGTCAAAGTTTTAGCACTCTTCTGACATTTTCAGATAGAAAACCTGAACAACCCTTGTGCTGAATTTAATATTTGATGATTCAGGAAGCTGAAATAGAAAGATAAAATTATTTATATTTCATCAAACTCATTTCGAAATTTCAATCAAGTTAAATGGGTTTGAGTCATGAAATGTAGACTACAAATGAAATTTGGACTAGGATATTCTTACAAAGTTCGATGATATTTTACTTTTACACCTAGGTACAATCATTTGAAAGGCGCAATCGCTAATGATGTAAAATATGTAATAGGTATAACATGATATTTTAATGTGAGATCCAAGTTACCTTACTTAGAGGCTATATTTCAGCAGAACACAACGGCGGACAGTACAAAAAAAATTTGGTATATTTCCTATTTATTTTGTTTGGAATCCCAGCTAAAATCCCCACTTAAATAGAATTGTAATTAGATTATTATTTGTATAATCATAATCAATATAAGCGCAGTCGGAGCGTCACCAGGGACTGCTAGTCTTTTTAACCAACCGCAACCGTAAAAGTTGGTAAGCATGAATAACTTGTGTAATTTATGGATTCAACCGAAACTTCGAGCAACTTCATCGTCATTAAACATCGATCGACAGCTATAAATCGTTGCAAAGATTATGTTGTAATAAAACCTGCAGATTTACCATATACCTACAGTTCGTAACACAAATAAAAATAAACTGAGAAACTGGTTGATAGGTAGTTTAAGCCATCCAATTTATTTTTAATTTTTATATAGTATTTGTTACTACCAAGTGAAACATTTTAAATCTATGGTTACTACTGTATTGAAAAATCCTAAATCTATGCTACAAGGTCGAAAAGGCTGTTGTTGAGATTTGGTGTGGATAAAAAATAGTTTATGTAAACACAGAGATCGGATAGCTTCATCTAAACGAAAGTAGTAATAATATATCGTATATTTTAAAATAAAGTGGATAATACCGTGAATAGTGATAAAAAGTGTATCATTATTGTATACTTCACCTATACCCATCAATCAGTTTCAAGGTTTGCATTTGGTTGTGTTTCGTACTGTATATCAAATAACAATACAATGTGCGATCAGTCGCTGATTGGAGAGCTCTTCTACTGAAGAGTCGTTTGTTACGGACTCACGATGGAACCTCTACCTATATACTCAATGCCTATTGTCCATTGGCAATTGCGTTGTATCTATAGTTTTCAATGAACGCTCCAATTTCATTTATGCTATTTTTAATGATTGTTTGCGGTGCTCACGACGACAGTACATTTCATCAATGAAAGCTTTTCAAGGATTAAATCACATTGCTGTTTAATGTAGGTAAGTGGGTGGTAAAATCAATGCCCTTAGGTATAAGAGACTGCACTGTGTTTTATACGTTGGCGCTTCAAACGAGTTCTTTTATCCGTCAAGTTTATTATTATTATTAATATAAGAGTTACAAAAAAATAACTTAACATACTTAAGGGAGAATAACAAAATAAAAATACATGTAAAAAGAACACGATGCCGCTGCTTTAAACGAGGTTGGCTACCAATAGTGTATTATCTATGTTGGCTACTGAGCATATAGCTAGAACGATAGCTATGTTACAGCTCCAGCACTGATTTTCAGAGCCAACCCCAGTGACACTCGGATGTCCGAAAAGTTCTTAAATTAAAACATATTTTCACACCACCTGCTCGATAATGTCACATTATATGTCATATAAAGATGACATAAAGTGCCTCATTATTGCCCTATGGTCTAGCCGGGTAATAATGTTGTACTAAACTCCCTTGGGTAATAATGTGATTTGAATTTCGAACGTCAAATGAAAATTCCTCTACACTTTTACCACATATATATATTACTACTATAAGCAGAGAACTGCACGAAAAACAAAACATTTGAAAATCGAACTGAGCGCGACGAGCACAACCCAGTGTTCTATTCTAGAAAATAAAATGAAAAAGATGATAACGCGGCAAATCACTATGTTGATATTATTGACGGTCTCGTTGGTCTAGTGGTTAGACACCCTGGCCGCTACTCAATAGGTCGTGGGTTCGATTCCCACCAAGTGTCTGCGTGTTATTTAACTATTTAATTAATATTAGTTATCTGGTTTCCATAGTACAGGCTCTGCCTAGTTTGGGATCAGATTACCGTGTGTGGATTGTCCCAAAATATTGTTATTATTTTAATTCTAGCAATATTTGTATTTTATTACCTCGCAGTAGGTGTGAAAAGTAGTGTATTCACCTCGGGGATAAAGGTGCCTTTATCTTGGGCGAGCTTAAATCCCTCGCTGTACTCAGGATTCTAGTATTAACTCCCTCGCTACGCTCGGGAGTTAACTCTAAACTCCCTCGCTGCGCTCGGGAGTTGCTAGAATCCTTCGTTATGCTCGCGATTCAATTAAACGCCTGCGACATAAGACACTACTTTATCCCCTTGGTGCATAAACTACTATTAAATACTTACTTAAAACTAAAACACCTAACAATTATTCCATAACTACTTATGGATAGAGCATATCGAGGATATATCGATACACACAGATCTTTCCCAAAGTTGCATAGTATAGTTTTTGGTAGCTGCTCTGCTTTTACTATGGTATGATAAAAAACCTACCTACTAGTAAGTTTACTAGCTGGTAGGTTCGTTGTGCAAGAAACCGTCATAATGCGGTGGTCCGCAGTGTCTAAATATTGCTGTGTTTGTTCCGCTAGTGAAATTATTGGATACAAAAGACTTAATTTCCAATGTTTTAATGATCGGAAACGCGCTAGCGATTCTTCAGGCGTTGTTAGCATCTATAAGCTGTGGTGACTGCTTACCATCAGGCGGGCCACATGCTCTGCTCACCTTGGTAGTATAAAAAATGTGAAGCCACCAAATTTAATACCAAATCCATCGATATAAATATCGACCAAATCACAACGCGCTGCATCTATTTTTATTATTTTGGCTTGAGACCGACACATTAACGCCGCAGGGTTAGATAGTTTATGACGCCATTTATAGTAGGTATATAAAGGACGGTGTGCGAATTAAAACATTATAGCAACTACCTGATAACTTTGGGGGCTCGGTAAATTATACATGTAATAATCGGAGGCGGATTAATCCAATCGCGGCTTTAACTTTGAGCCAATTGAACCATTCGTCGTGCCGCTGGCTGTAATTGAATTCACGGAGCCCTCTGTCAAACTAAGAAAATTATAATTTTAACTGTCAATAACTCATTGGTTTAAACTAGAAAGTGGACTTGCTTGTATCTCTCATACGAACCAAACACTGAATATTAGGTAAGTATTAAATTAATTTTACTACCGACCACGAAAAAGCAAAAGGCAAAGTAAAGGGTTATGATTTTAGCCGTCTATGTATGCCTGTTTCACCGTTGCACTTACACTAACTATTTACCCATCCAATTTTAATAAGAGAGGTATCAATCGTTTCGTTATTATAGTTCAAGTGATATGGCTTCATTATAGTTTACGTTTTTCCCCCTTTGCCAAGTTGTCATTCTACAATACGAAACGCTAAAGAACAGAAAACAAATATATGAGAATGATATATCACTTCGCTGTCACGTGAAGAGGTACACATATGTCATTCCCATACACTTGTTTTCTAGTCTCTAGCGTTTTGTATTGTAGAATGACAACTTCGCTACAGGGCTAGACAAGATGCAATCGCTTCCTAGCGAATCTATTTCTTCATTCGCTAACGGTGTCAATTCCCTATAATTTTTCGATGTCTTATGTCATTCTCATACATAGATATTTATACTTTCTATTAGCGATAACGCTTGTAGATTGTTACATTGTCTAGGGCAGGTTAATAATAATAATACCAGCCCTTGTTTATGTCCCACTACTGGGCACGGGCCTCCCCTCAAGATGAGGGGGCTTAGGCCATAGTCCACCACGCTGGCCAAGTGCGGGTTGGCGGAATTCACACGTCATTCGAGAGCTAGTTAGGCTTTCTCAGACATGTAGGTTTCCTCACGATGTTTTCCTTCACCGAAAGCTAGTAACAATAGCACAAAGACGATTCGCACATGATTCATTGTTGTTGTTCCAAGGCAAGCGCTCGCCCACTGAGCTGTTACCGCATTACAGTTAGGGCAGGTTACAGTTATTTCCTTCGGAGTCGCTGGACGCTCGGGGTGTGGGCCCCTTGAGCGTCCATTGAGTACGGCGGCGACTCCGAGGAGGACGGCGGCGGGGTTGCAACCCTCGTCCCCGTGAGCACCGTGACTGGTTCCCGGGGGGCTACAATGCGCCCCCCGGCGGCGGGCTCAAAGGCAAGGCACTGTGGGGCCCCTGGTGCAGATCCCACCGGAGAGCCCTGGGGTCCCCCCTCTCATGTGCCGATGCGACAGCCGCGGGGGTTTTAGTGGGTAAGAATCCCACATACCCCGGTCGAGCCCCACAGCTCCCGGGGATCTTTCGAAGATTTCCCCCGCGTCAAAAAAAAAAAAAAATAAGGTTACAGTTATTTAAATAGTTGAATTTTTAGATTTAAGTAGGTACTTCAATTTGGCTCCCGTTCGATTGACTGGATGAATACGATACTCTATCAAGAGTTTAAGTCAGTTTAGCGAAGTATCTACCTCCTAAATTATTGGATACGGTGACGTGCGTGCAACCCAATTGACTGCTCTGAACTGTCTTTCGTGATAATGAAGCGTTGCGCTGAGCCTTGATTATTAGCATCCCGTTCCATTGTTATTGCGCTGGAATGTCAGCTGGCCCTCTATAGCCGGCTACTCGAGCTCCAAGAGGGGCAATAACGTTGGCGACTGTATCCGCCGAGGAGGCAATTGTATTGTTATAGGAACGAGAGTTTCGTCCCCTCATAAATAGTAGCACGGAAATCAATGTCGACGCTACTCACCGCTTTGTTTTTCTTATTGTTGGATTATACCGTTCGCAACAGTAATCTAATAGCCTGTCTGCTCGACAAGCGAGTTTAACAATGTTCCTGTGTTTTACACACTTTTGCCGCTTTGACTTAACATTTTTATTTATATATCACTACAAACTAAATGTAGGTAGGTACTATTCGTTATAATTGAACATTTACCTTAATTCGGAAGAGAAAGCGTAACTTTCAATGAAAATATAGGTATTTTATATTCTATAGATAAATTAACACCTTTATTATAATGTAGTAGCCTAAGTTATTTTGGAACCACACTTAAAAACAAGTAAGAACCTACAACGTATAAGCAAACGATGAAAAGTCAAAAGTGGCACATGTTTTCAGATAATATTATGTTCATTACACTTTTACAACTTGATTTAGATAAACCTAATTATAATATCATCATCATCAGCGGTAGAAAGACTTTCACTGCTGGACAAAGACCACCCCCTTAGAAGGGAGGGGTTGCCATAACCCCACGCTTGGCAGGCGGCTTGGGGATCGCAGTATAGGTGGTAGGTAATCCAGTCGAAAGACGCTGCTGCCCGTCTTATTGTTTTCCCTTAGTCGTCTCTTACGGATACTCAACGGGAAGAGATGGGAGGGTGTTATAGTTAACCCGACACACCACGGATAATTATAATATTCGTTAGTATATATACATATGTAACCATTACAGATCCTCTCCATCCAAAGCAGATCACTACTAGTGAACCTACCTATTGATTATCATAATATTATTATTATCCATTTGCTGTATTTTTCTTGTTTTGTTATGTGTCATCTTGGTTGTACATATCGATGGTTGTACTATAAAGAATTATCTATATATTACTAACGTAACCAATTTGACTTAATAATACCACCCCTTGTTTATGTCCCACTGCTGGGCACGGGCCTCCCCTCAAGATGAAGCGGCTTAGGCCGTAGTCCACCACGCTGGCCAAGTGCGGGTTGGCGGACTTCACACGTCATTCGAAAGCTAGTTAGGCTTTCTCAGCCATGTAGGTTTCCTCACGATGTTTTCCTTCACCGAAAGCTAGTAACAATCTCACAAAGACCATTCGCACATGATTGATTAAAGAAATCAGAGGTGCGAGCCGGGGTTTGAACCTGCGCACCTTGTTTCCAAGGCAAGCGCTCGCCCACTGAGCTGTTACCGCAATTTGACTTAAATAATACATAATAAATTGAAAAATATAAGTAACAAATAACTAAACGTAGTTATAACAACATCGGGGTCGTTTAATTAAGCTAATTATATACGTACCAACCTCTTTATGTATTCGTTATGTAGTAAAGACAGGAAAATATAACCAAAACGAGCCTACCCACAGTTCGTACTGTAATACATTCAACTATAAACGAGACCCAGCTCATTAATATTTCATAGAGTAGCCTGAAGATGCTCGTCTTGGCTACAAATTAAGAAAGTTCTTACAAAAAATATGAAGTCTATTTTACCGTTCTTTAAAAACGTAATGAGATAAGTTAACTTTTACAAATATTTAGCGTCAGTTTTGTCACAAGTAATCACTTCGATATGTCTGAAAATATAGGGTTTATCTCCCATTATATTTCTACTTAGTACCTATAAGAACAATCGTACATTTTAAACTCTCCAGAATCCATATTCCCTAGACTAGAGAGTAAAGAAAACTTAATATGATATATATATAACGGGTCAATACGAACTGGAAGACGTAGTAGGCAGGCATCCCACTAGCTAGATGGTCTAACGACATTATGCGAATCGCAGGCAGCCGGTAGATGTAAATAGCCAGCTCATTGTGGCGGTCCAAGCTTATTTTCACCAGTGGACATTTTCCAACTGATGATGATGAGGTATTAATAAAAGATAGGGGCTTTTTGTGAACCAAGAAATAAACTAGGTAGAAAATTATTGGATGTGAAAAGCCGAGAATTAAAAAAAAGCTATTTGAAAGGATCAGTCTAACTGTAGATGGCAATAGACTAATAACAATAGGCTCAATTTCCAAAGGCGCGTTCAACAACTATTAAGAAACATTGCGTACAGCAATGTATGTTTAATAAAATCTCCAACTTATACAATCAGCAACTCTAATGAGTTGCTTACATTTCAAAGAACTTATCTCTTGGGAAATATTTATTCTGAAAGATCAATTTAATTTTATTTATCAAAAAAAAGAAACAGTTAAGTGTTCACCGAGGGTAGCCAAAATAGCAAACCGTATAATTTTTAGTTAATTTTTTTTAGAATTATTTATAAAGGTATGTGCTGCTTAGAAACGTGCTTTTAGTTTTCCTGTAATATTTACGTGAATATTTTTCACTTAGAATTATTTCAAATTTTTTTCCCTCACAAATTTTGAAGATAGGTAGCAATTATAATGTTGAAAAGTACTAAATAAAAATCGGTTATGTAATGTGCAAATGAAACCTTTTTAAATGATACCGCACCGCTTTCGACGCCCCTTTTCGGCCTGTAAAAAAAAAGAAAAAAATATATATTTTTTACTTTTACATGTATGTATATGAGGTAGGTAGGATAAGCAATATTTACAACTATTCGATATTTTATATCATAACATTGGTGTGACAGACAGACGAAGTTGGACCAAGGGCTCCATTTTACCTTTTAGGTACGGTACCCTAAAAAACATTTTTAAGACGAGTTTTAAGTTATTCTGTAATTGACATTTCATTTACGTACATTATTAATATTTGTGAATACTTAATTGGTTCATCGTCAAAGTAATAGACATTAAGTAAGTACATAAGTACTAGCATTGCTACGATGATTTAAAATTTTGATAGACTTAAGTACATAATTTTTTGATATACTTACTTAGTATATTTTATAGGAGCTATATAAATAAAACTTTCACAAATTAATTTGAAATTAATTTAAAAGTTAACCAACTAAATACATAAGTTATGGTTTTAAGACATCTAGGTATAGCCGTATTTTATGAATATACATAACTAATATTTTATTATGGTAGGAATTTCAGAAACGTCCTGCATGTTGCAACAAACATTAAAATCTGGTAAAATCAGAGGAATGTGTGACACAAATAGTTTGTATCCTTCTAAACCATTGACTGTCTATCATCCGGTAAAAAACAGTTCAATCAAAAAGTATAATAAGTACTTAGGTAATCTTTATTTTTAACTTCGGGCTTATTCTGCAAAAGTACCTATTATTGGTGTAGGTACCTTATTTTAGAATATCCCTATGCTATGGTGAACAGTTCTTAAAGTAGTTAATCAACAATACTGTTTATTTACGGTCTTAATACACCGTTGCACTCCAACTACCGAGTTCTGAATTCCGGTGGCTTGAAGTGGCTCCAATGGTAAGCTATTAATATTTTCCGCTTAGGTAATTTTTAGAGCTAACTTTATGCATTTACAGTAACAAAACATTTGAAAGTTTAAAAACTTATCTCAAATTAAGCATTTCATAGTATAGACCTTTTTGGTATTTAACTTGACTGTTGGTTAGTTAGATACCCTGACTACTACCCAATAGGTTGTGGGTTATATTCCTACAAAGGGGCTGGGTGTTGTTGATATTATTATTATATATATTAGTTATCTGGTTCCCATTACAGGCTCAACCTAGTTTGGGATCAAAAATGTTCTCTCAACGTTTCCAAGGTGTATAAGATATTTTTAAGACCAATATTTTAACACAGTTCACACACAGAAGTTTTTCATGACATTTTTAGTACGTAAGTGCTTAAAAGAAAACTCCATTTACATGTCCAATCAACTGATAAGACAATTTCGCACTCAGACTGGAAGTTGCCTTCATTTGTCTTTCCACATTTGGATTTACATGGCCTGTTTAGCATTCAATCAACCGTGAAAGCCCTGTCTGACGCGGCATGACGTGTCATGACGTGACAAGACGGGAATTATGTCTCAAGACAGGCTGCGAGAGTTCTGCCCTTTACCGTAGCGTTTACCGGAAAAAATGAACGTAGTCTTATAACAAACTTTCATGTTTGGAATGTTAGATTTCTTCCAATAAGTAGGTATTCGTAGGCATTCGTGATCGTATGATTGTTTTCCCAATATTTGGAAATATCCCTATGCATGTGGTGGAATGGGAATCTAGGTATTCTGTTTATGGTAGGAATGGATGTTTAATTCGTAATGTATGTATGTAGTTTATGCGAACATAAAACTATGTTTTTGATAGTACATAAATATAGATACCTACCTACGGCCAATATAATACTTTTAAGCAAAAGTCTGCTTGAGAGTGAGATGACGACTGTACACACAAGCGTGTGTATAGTCGTCATCTATCGTTTACTCTTTCTTCACTTTACGTACTTTAACTTAACATAAATATTATATTTCATGCCATTGTTAAAACAGCAAAATTGTTATAGACTCCTATGTCGGATAATTTAATTAACAGTGCTAACGCTAACGAACCGCTAAAGTTGGATTAAATATTCAGATGCCCTCGAGGTTTCTCAAATCAATTTTAATTAATGTTTAAAGAAGGGATGATGTGCAATGGAGACAAATTAATTTATAGAGCAGCGGAATAAGTGACACTAACATTACACATTACTATTGTATTGTTATCTGGGTGATGTAAAACACAAATGAGATCTTAGAGCCGGGTTATAAAATAAACTTATACACTGTGTGCTCGTTCACAAAGGTAAGTTCGTTAAGGCAAAGCCTGGAACTTGTTTCTTTAGTATATACTCGTAGAGCAGAATTGATTCAGGCACACTCCTTTTTGTTAAACGTTTGTGCTTATATTTCTATTTGTTTAACAGACTAACCAAGCTAATTAATGCAAAGTCTAAAAGTATAATATACGATATTTTGTTGTTAACATAATGTTTTGAGATTTTTGATTCAAAAGCTGTGTGACATAAAATTATATAAAATAGTTTTGAAATGTACAAATGAAGCCCTTTTATAAATGATACCGCACTTGATATTTTAGTAGTTTCATTTTATATTTCGCCGCCACATTTCGGCCTCTATTGAAAAGGAACTAAAAGGACAACAATATTTACTTCATGTACGACGAGGTTGGGTAAGCAATATCTGAAACTACTCCTATTTTTTAATTTGAAATCAAAACAGATAGCAATAATAATAGTAGTTTCTAAAATAAGGTGTGACAGACAGTTGAACTTACCAAAGAAGACTTACCAAGTACTTATATAGTTGCAGGATATCTTTCCAATACGACAGTGTAATGGCATTGAGGTAGTAGTACCTTTGTTAACCATGTTATAATAAATTATAACGTACAATACAGTCCTTGCGAACACGCTTTAAGAGCATTTAAATATATTAAATCGGAAATTTTATTCAGAGCCTGAATAGTCCGTGTAAGTGGTGCTTTTGCTAGCAAATTGATTCTGGCCCCTAGAATGGCTAGACGTGGCGGACGCTCCCTGGTTGCACACAGCGTACAAGCCCGATGGCTAGGTCTATTTTCAGCAAAACTACTTAACGCGGGACGCCTCATTTCACATCCATAACATAGAATACTTAAAAATCTTATAAAAAAAAAATCGAACCGACTTCAATATCACTGAAAAGTATAAAATAATTTAAATATTATTGAAGTTGGTGTTAGCTTACCGGCTGTGTATATTTGGCACCAACTTCAATAATATTTAAATTATTTTATACTTTTCAGTGATATTGAAGTCGGTTCGTTTTTTTTTTTAAAAGATTTTATTTTAAACTTTTTAGTGATATTTTCATATATAAAGATTGAACCATCGAAAACCGTAAAATTATCTAGGTAGGTTATGATCACATTATCGTCTACATAGTTTTACATAATTCATGTTTCTTCAGAAAAAAATATCCGGTCGTAATGAAATTTGCATGGAAACATCATAGTAGTTTACTCTCTCGAATAAAAAAAGAATCATCGAAATCGGTTCATAATTGTCAGAGCAATGTAATGGAGAACATCAGTTTTATATTTTTTACCAGATAAATTCCTCCACATCGTTCATGGTCCTCCAGGAAGTTCATATCCGGTTGTAATAAAATTCATACAGATTCAATACAGTGGTTTCTTCTTTCGAATAAAAAAATAATCATTGAAATTGGTAAATATTTGCCAGAGTTATGACCATTTTTGTCCTTAAAAAGCGACATAAAGTCATCTATATAGGCTTTCCTGCAGCTCTCAGTGCGCAGTCACCATTCTTGTTTTTTCAGGAACAACTTATTACTAAGCAATAATTTTTTTATGGGACCCAATCAATGGATTGAAGAATGGATGGAAGAAAGATTTTTTCAAATCGGTTCATAATTGCCGGAGTTATGCGCGAACATACATAAAATATATATATATATATATATATACAGACGAATTGAGAACCTCCTCCTTTTTTGAAGTCGGTTAAAAATTACACCTATGTACTCCCAGTACATAGGTTGTAAGTATTAGAGTTTCGAGTCCATAATATCCTGATTACAATCACCATCATTCTGTGCCCATGACAGAGAAAATAATGAGTCTTTACGTCAACGAGGCAACTAAAGTACGTACGTACGTACGTAGTAGTAACTTCGTGTTTGTCAAACTTAACAGCCTCCACTAGGTGCACTCCAAGAGAGTATGTTGGTAGAAGATGCCTTAATATGGCTGTCCGTGGAGCAAAACATAGAGGCCGTCCTAAGAAGCGCTGGCTAGATGTGATAAAAAACGACATGAGAGTCAACAGCCTCACAACAGAGGACGTTAAACATCGGGCAAAGTGTAGGAATAATAGTCGGAAGACGGACCCTGGCAACAGCCGAGATTATGTCCGGGTATGAATTGCACCCCCCATCCCCTCCCGTTGCGTGTCCGTAAGAGGCGACTAAGGGAAAACAAGAAGATGGGCAGCAGCGTCTTTCTATTGGCCTACCTACCACCTAGGTATACTGCGATCCCCAAGACGTCTGCCAAGCGTGGGGATTATGGAAACCCCTCCCTTCTAAGGCGGAGGCCTTTGTTCTTTAGTGGACGTCGTTCGGCTGTATTATCAGATTTTCCCCTCTACAAATATTGGAGATAATTGGAAGCGGATTATTTTTAGACATTTTTATTATAAGCCAAAAACTACATGACATAAACCAAAATAAAAATCTGTTTAGACATTTTCAAATAAAGCCTTTTATATGATAGCACTCAATATACCTAATAGTCTCACTTTGAAATTTTAATGAACCATTTCGACCAAGTCAAATAAGCGACGCGGTCAAACTTCTGAGGTACCTACTCTGTATGGTATAAGTATGTAATGACTGAGCACAGCTTGTAAAAAACATAATTAAAATAAGGAATTGGTCTTGGTTTCTACGAGGCCATATACATTTTATTTGTTTCCCGATTTGCAAAGGAGGGAAATGGAAATCGTTTTCTGCTTCTATCTACTTTCCTAACAATTCAATTAGATGCGATTCCAAGACAATTTAGCGTTTTCCGGGACTAACGATGATTAAATTTCGGTATCTTCACTAGTGACCTATGTAGGCTCCGGCTTATTGGACTCGGAAGATAATCGCACTGGTAGGAATGAGTGATGAAATTATTCTCAATTTAATAAAAAAATACAAAGTTATTTCATTATATCTAAACGAAAGAGGTTTAATGTAAGTTTACTTAGTTTTGCAACGCAAGCGTTATAATGACCGTCGTTAAGTCCGAGCTCGGCAATCCCGGCAAATTTGTTAGATCTGAGCTTTTATTATATTTGTTGAGAAGCGGGGGCAATGCGAAAAACATGTTTTTGTGCTGTCAGCGGTTTTATGTCTTTCCTCATTAGATACGCGGTTTATACTTATGTATTTAGGTGTGCAGAACTCAAAGTAGAATATTATTATCTTTGACGTAGATAGTAGGTAGGTACTCGATTAGGAAAACTTTGTTTTAGGGGTGTACTCTTGAGTTTAATGTAATTTTATTACATTAAGGTTTAATAAGCTACGTGCTCATTGTAGATGTACATTTAATTCTCAGAAAATAATGCGTTTACTGTTTTTGGATTTTAATAGTAATAATATCCTTGGACAATTCACACGGTCATCTGATCCCAAACTAGGCAGAACTTGTACGATAGTAACAAGACAACAGATACAAATTTATAAGTACCAGTATACTTTTTTGTAAATACATAGGTACTTATAGATAAATAACACCCAGACATTTAGTAGGAATCAAACCCACGGCCTATCGGGTAGTGGCCCCAACAGGCCCGTCAAATAGCTGTCAATAGCTGTTCATGTGGCTAAGAAATGAAATCAAACGACAAAATTGATCTTTGAATATTATCATAATAATTGAAGACAAGAAACGGGCAGCTGCGTCTTTCTATTTACCTTCTACCGATACTGCGATCCCCAAGACGCCTGCCAAGCCAGCATTTATCAAAGTTTGTATTTAAAACAACATAGTGAAGTGACAAGCATAACCACCTGATGGTAAGCGTCATATCTGCATTGTAGGTCCCTTTGAACCGGAACACAGTAATGTTTACACACTGCTGCTTGGCGGCAGAATTTGTGACACGCGCGGACACCCCGCCTAAACTCGGCGTGTGCCGAACATGTCGTGACCATGATCATTGCGCTTGCTGTGGATACTTTCAATTGAAATTATTTTGATATTTTTATACCAAGGTGGGTAAAACCAAAAAAGACGCATTTTTATTTTCCCGACTGTCTGTATGCAAAGTTTACGCTAAAAATGTTAATCTGTATAATCGAAGACCAATATATAGATCTACTATCTAGTTATTATCGTATACCATAATTGCTATGTGCCACAAGAATAATCGGTATGCATTGTTGTCATAATTGTATTCCCAAGACGATCTACGCTTCCCACGGGCTTCAATAATTATTTGTTGGCGAGCAACGAGCTTCGTATAGCATGTTTACTTGTCTAGTCTAGTCCACGCTTTGTTGTGTGCTTGTACTAAAGCTCGGAAACAGGAAATAACGATTGTATTTGACGGAGAGGATCGCGAGAGAATGTTTTACTTAGCGCAGTTGAATGCTGAAAACACTCCAGCTCGGGCACTCTGATATTTCCTAGTTTATTGTAGCTCGAGTTTCAGTTGAAATTAAAATTGCCGGCACTGCAGATTTATAAAAGAAAAATTGACCCTCATTTTATCTGAACGAAACTAGCTGTAGCCCGCGGCTTCGCCCGCGTTGGTTTTGTAAGTAAAACGCGTTTTAAATCAAGGATGAAGGTTTTTAAAAAAATTGTTTACACTTTTATTAAACCTGGACCTATTATGTGTCATCGTCAAATATACATACTTGATGACATAGCCTGTGTTTTTGTAACTCTGTCTGTCTGTCTGCTACGCTTTAACGCCTAATCGACTGAACCGATTTCGATGAAATTTGGTACAGAGACAGATTAGACCTTAAAAAAGGACATAGGCTACCTTTTATCCCGAACAAAAAGATTGAAGGGGTTGAAATAGGGAATGAAATTTAGAATGGAATTTCGTCATTGTTGAAAATAATACCATGACTTTGTTTTACAATTGATATGAAATCCTACTTCCTCCCTACTTCTATACTATCTATCTATATCTATATATCTAACTAAAAATATAAAATAAAGAGAAAATAAATATTAAGTAAATATTGTAAAGAGTTTAAATTTGTATTTTTGTATGTTTGTGTGTTTGTAAGTATGTGTAATCTAAGGGTAATCTTCAGAACCACTGATCAGATTATGAAAATTATTTTGCCTGGGTTGAGCCGGATCATCGTGCTAAAGCGGTATTTACCTCGGTAAATCCAGGTGGATCGATGTGGATCAAGATGGACCGAAGTAGATCGAGATAAGTCAAGGTGGGTCGAAGTAGCTCAAAGTGAAATAAACTGGTTCGAGATGAGTCAAGCCGGATTATCAAACTGCATCAAACTCGATAGAACCGAATTGAATAACAACTGGTTTGAGCTAGATTAAACTGGATCATGCAGGATCAAGATGAATCGAGGTAAATCGAAGTGGATCGATGTGGATCAAGATGGACCGAGATGGATCGATATGCTAAGGTGGTTTGAAGTGGGTTAAGATGGAATAAAGTGGATTGAGTTAAGCCAAACTCGATCATGAAATTGCATTGAACCGGATAATACCGGATTCAGCTGAATAAAACTGGTTTGAGCTGGATAAAACCGGATCAAGCAGGATCAAGGTGAACCGAGCAAAAGCGAGCTGGATCAAAGTAAATCGAGGTGGATCGATGTGGATCGAGATGGACCGAGGTGGATCGATATAAGTCAAGGTGGTTTGAAATGGGTCAAGTTGGAATAAAGTGGATCGGTATGATCCAAGCTGGATCATTAAACTGCATCGAACTTGATTGAACCGGATTGAGCTGAATAAAACTGGTTTGAGCTGGATCAAACTGGATTAAGCAGGATTAAGGTGAATCGTGCTAAAGTGAGCTGGATCGAAGTAAATCGAGCTGGATCGAGGTGGATCAATGTGGATCGAGATGGACCGAGGTGGATCGATATAAGTCAACGTGGTTTGAAATGGGTTTAGTTGGAATAAAGTGGATCCAAATGAGCCAAGCTAGATCATCAAACTACATCAAACTCGATTAAACGGAATAAAACTGGATTGAGCTGAATAAAACTAGTTTGAGCCGGATCAAACTGGGTCAAGCAGGATCAAGCTGGTTTGAGTTGGACGTAGCTAAAGCGAGCTGGACCGAGGTAAATCGATGTAGATCAATGTGGATTGTGGATCGAGATAGACCGACGTGGATCAATATAAGTCAAGGTGGGTCGAAATGGGTCAATATGAAACAAAATGTATCAAAATGAGTCAAGCCAGATTATCAATCTGTATCGAACTGGTTCGAGGTGGATCGATGTGAATCTAGATGAACCGAGGGGATCGAGATAAGTCAAGGTGGTATGAAGTGGGTCAAGTTGGAATAAAATGGATTGAGTTGCGTCAAGCTGGATCATCAAACTGTATCAAACTCGATTGGACCGGATAATACCGGATTGAACTGAATAAAACTGGTTTGAGCTGGATCAAACTGGATCAAGCAGGATCAAGCTGGATCGAGCTAAAGCGAGGTAAATCGAGGTGGATCGATGTGAATCGAAATGCACCGAGGTGGATCGATATAGTTAACTCTGGGTGGGTCGACGTGGGTCAAGGTGATACAAAGTGAACTGAGATGAGTCAAGCTGGACTATCAAACTGCATTGAACTGGTTCGAGTTGGATCAAGGATGATTGATATGGATCGAGATAGACCGAGGTGGATCGAGATAAGTCAAGGTGGTTTGAAGTGGGTGAAGTTGGAATAAAGTGGATTGAGTTGAGCCAAGCTGGATCATCAACTTAGAAGTCGCTGGACGTTCGGGGTGTTGGCCCTTTGAACGTCCATTGAGTACGGCGGCGACTCCGAGGAGGACGGCGGCGGGGTTGCGACCCCCGTCCCCGTGAGTACCGTGTCAGGTTCCCGGGGGGGCTACAATGCGCCCCCCGGCGGCGGGCTCAAAGGCAAGGCACTGAGGGGCCCCTGGTGCAGATCCCACCGGAGAGCCCTGGGGTCCCCCCTCTCATGTGCCGATGCGACATCCACTGGGGTTTTAGTGGGTAAGAATCCTACACACCCCGGTTGAGTCCCACAGCTCCCGGGGATCTTTGGAAGATTTCACCCGCGTCAAAAAAAAAAAGGTTTAGAAAAACATCCAAAAATTTGTTTCTTCTATTGTTGTGTTGAGTTTATTTACCGAGTTGCGTTACTCTACCTGCATTATAGCATTAAATAGAAATCCTTCTTTGTGCAAATTTTCAACCCCATGAAATTAACTTAGGGGTTGTTTTTGCTGGAATAGGTATGTTAGATTCTTGTGTGCAATACATAAATTAAGTATTGGCTGTAGTTTTTGGACCCCAATTAGAACCTCTTAGGGGTGGAACATCTATTTCGCTTGGCAAGGGACCGATCTAGGTTTAATGAGCTGACGGCCAAACTTCAGTAGTGAAGAGGCACCGCAAGAAGAAGAAGGGGTTGATAATCAAAACAATATTAATGGCACATGGATTTGCATTTGCGGTGATAAATGTATTCGCAAAGTTTCATCAATGCAGCATGAATTTTTTTATGCGCATGGTTTTTGAGTATGACTCAAAAACCATGCTAATACCCCTTTAATGGTCGTTTTTTTTAAAAAGTTATGAAATACGTGTTTCTTTATTTCTTTTGCTCAGTATACTGACAAAGTTTCGTGTCTGTGTGATGATTTTTTTTTAATTTATACAGACTTTGGGAGCCCATTTGACATTTGACCCATTTAGATGTGAAATGTCGAGTTCGATCTTATTGTTCACCTAAACTATTGAATAATGTTGATTCTAAATTTCATGATTCTACTTTAAATGGTTTTGACTGTATGGTGATTTCTAGAAAAAAAAGCCTGTTCTTTTAATAATATAGATTAAAAAAAATCCCTCTTATCCCACTTTAGGGGTAGATTTTTTGAAAAATGAATGATACGTGTTCAATCTTTTTATTTTAAGGGTACTTTCACCAACTTTCAAATCAATTGAATTAAGTAATAAGTATTTCCCATACAAAGTTTAACAACCCCTAGCGCACCCCCAATGGTTGTTTTTTATAAATCCCGAAACACGTATTTATTTATTTTATTCAAAGAATCTTTCCAGTAAATTTCAAGTCAATCGAATCATACAATAAAAAGTTTCATACAAAAGAAAACAACCCATTTAACCCCTTTAGGAGTCGAATTTTCAAAAATCCTTTCTTAATGGATGCTTACGTTATAAGAAGAACCCACTGTTCAAATTTCAGCTTTCTAGGTCCAGCGGTTTGGTCTGTGCGTTGATGAATCAGTCAGTCAGTCAGTCAGGACAAGTAATTTTATATGTATAGATTAAAATAACTTTAATACGTGAAAAGAAGGTATGAAACCCTCGATGCGCGAGTCAGACTCGCATTTGACCGGTTTTTTTTTTGGTTTGATTCGGTACCTAACTCCGAACCGGAGTATCTAACCTACTAAAATGCCACGTACTCAATGGACATCTAGGGCCCACAACCCAAACGTCCAACCGACAACTCCGAAGGTTGCCCGTTATTTGTCCAGGCTTATGGCTGAGGAGCGAGGCGGCAGCTTTTTTTTTTTAGGTGGCAGCTTGACGTGGGTGCGCGTGGTGCAGGATACACGCGTTTGTGAATACTCTCGACAGCCTCGTATTGAATTGAAACCTTGCGTGCATTTAGTAGCCACACTCGAGCTAACGCAGCAGTTAGCAGAATAGTTTAAATAAACAATATAATCACTTTAAAAATCATATCAAATTCAAATTTGAAACATCGATGTCGTATTTTAGTTTTAAAACCCATGATATAACTCATACCTACCGCTTATATCATAAAAAAACTGTTTTCAATTACCTTTTAAAAGACACCACACGCAAGATTTTTAACTTAGGGGTCCCATTTTGAACCTTAAAACACTCATAATTTCTTAAACCTGACTTTGTCCTTTATCCTGTCTATCATATTGTATCGGAAGACAGTGAAATGTGTTAAGAAATGGTAAAATATTTATTTCTTACAAAAATTAAGGTCCTGTAACTCCTACTTAGAAAATTTGGAGAAATGCAAAAATACGGAATTGTTTATTTTCATTGAGGCGTCTGCGTGTGAAAATTCAAGCCTCTAGTACCAACCGTTCATTAAATATAACACTTTTTTATAAAACATAAAACCCCCTATTTGGACCCTTTAGGATGTGAATTTTGATAATTCCGTTCTTAGTGTGCGTCTACGTATTGTGAAGAATACCCCTGCCAAATTTCAAGTCTCTAGGACCAGCGGTTTAGGCTGTGCGTTGTCTGTCAGTCAGTCAATCAGTCAATCAGTCAGGACATCTCCTTTTATATATATTGATGTTGTCATCCTTTTACCCACCTTAGGGGTGGAATTTCCTAATACCCTGAAATATATTTTTTTTACTGAAACACCAAATACCAATTTATATGCGTTTAACTTCGAAAATCTCTAATTTTCATACAAACTTTCATCCCCTATTTTACCCCCTTAGGGGTAGAATTTTCAAAAATCCTTTAATATGTATTCTTTATTTTTAACTAACAGGCCAATTACTAAATAACATGAATTTAAGTTCATAAATGACTGATTTTCATACAAAATTTTATCCCCCATGTTACCCCGTTAGGGGTGGAATTTCCAAAAATCCTTTAATATGTATTCTTTATTTTTAACTAACAGGCCAATTACTAAATTACATGAATTTAAGTTCAAAAATGACAGATTTTCATACAAATTTTCATGCTCTATTTAACCCCCTTAGGGGGTGGAATTTCCAAAAATCCAGAAATATATTTTTTAATTTTTTAACTAACATGCCAATTACTAAATTACATGAATTTAAGTTAAAAAATTACTTATTTTCATACAAACTTTCATCCCCAATTTTACCCTCTTAGAGGTGGAATTTCCAAAAATCCTGAAATATATATTTTTTATTTTTAACTTAAAGGCCAAATACTAATTTTCATTAATTTAACTTCAAAAATGACGGATTTTCATACAAATTTTCATCCCCTATTTTACCCCCTTAAGGGTGGTATTTCCAAAAATCCTTCCTTAGTGGATGTCTACGTTATAAAAGGTACCTACTGTAAAAATTTCAAGTCTCTAACCCAAGCCGCTTAGGCTGTGCGTTGATATGTCAGTCAGTCAGTCAGTCAGTCAGTTTCTTCTTTTATATATACAGATAAAGAGAAAACTCACCCGTTTTGCAAAGCAGAATATAAACAAAGCCATAAGTGTGAGCTTAGTCCACGGAGTCCCATGTTTGCCTATGTTTAATAATGATTATACAAGTAGGCAGAAGCGCAATGCAAGCGGGAGGTTTTATTGGTTACGTCTTATTTGAGCGAAATGGGACAAATCCAATTACGGTTCTGCTGGCCCTGCGGATACGCTAACAAAAAATATTATTTTTGGAAGTGTCCTCTGCACGCAATTGAGGACGTTTGACATCAATATTTTTGCGGAAACAAAAATAATACAAAACATCATCGTTCGGATACTTTAACGAAATTGCGGTTTAATCTATTTTTGGGGCACAACTCTGGCACAAGACACATTGTCGATAACACGAAATATATAATCTAACAGGATTCGGTAAACGCGATGTCATGACGGATCCGGTGACGTCAATAAATACTCTTCATGTGCTCGACGTCATTCTTGTCTCGTCATGTGGCGCGGCGCGTCATGCCGCGTCATCCGCGACGCTACACGCGTTGTTGACTTGCCGAAATTGCCTTGTTGTGATGAGCCCGTCACTTTTAATGTAAGCTTTTTTCCCCTTCCTTGGACGTCTTTTATATCAAGATAGGGCCATGAAGTGGCGGCTTTATGTCGATGTGCAATAGTTTCTCAAAAGCTATGCGACGGATCTTGTGTGTATCATGCAAAATATATTTTTGAAATACCAATTATGAATAGAAAATAATGTATATTCCAAGTAAGTATTTGTTAACGTGTAACTTGTAGTCTGTTTCGTGGCCATACTATATATCGGGATATAAAGGTTATTGTTAGAACTTCGATGTTAAGAAAAATAGGTAAACTATTAACAAAAGATTTAATATCTTACCTACGTCTAAATAAAATGTTTACAATACAGGACATGAATAGGTTAAGGTGGTTACCTATGCGACCTAAATTTAAAAAGATTTTAAAAGGTGTGTGCCTTTAATCTGATACTTACTCTCAGGAGATTGAATAACAGATATTGAGTATTTTTATAATAATAAGACGAGCAACAATTGTTAATCCTTGTAAGACAAAAAATAGGCCTATACCTATTAAATAGACCGATCATTATCTTAAGTTTGTGAGTTTTGCGCTCATTATTTCTTGGATCCGGCGGCGTCCTCCCGCGTTAAGCTTGCTATAGCTAGACTTATTCTAGGTATTGGGTATTTACAAACGGCTAGCTTCCAGATACGCAGGAGAAAAAAAATGGTTCGACACTGTCAAATGTTTCAATGTTTTATATACCTATCTAAGGTATGAATCCTTACATACCTTTATGATATTGATCAGTGAATTCATTACTGTAAATATAATACCAATTTTTAATAACAAAGACGAAGCTAGCTAATCAAAGCAGCTATCAGTTCAATTGGTAGATATGTTATAAATAGTTTCATCAACGTCTGGTCACAAAATATAGAGAATACAGAAGGCAAGCTCATGTATGTACCTCAATTTTCATACCTACGCTCGGCGGTCGCGCTAGGGTTGTCAACTCTGGCCTATGCGAAAAAACTATCGCATGATAGTGGCACTCATATCCACCTTGTTGTTTAATTGATTGGTGAGAATAAAACAGGAAGAACGGAAATAAAACCTATTAATTACTAAAATAATTCAATTTTAATGTAATTGTTTACACTTTCGAATTTATTACATTTTCGACGTCACGTTGTTATGATGTGTAACGTGTTGTACTATCGTTTCGTATTTTGTTGAAGAAATAAATAAAATATTTTTTAAAAAAATTGAACCGACTTCAATAACACTAAAAAGTATAAAATTATTTAAATATTAAAGAAGTTGGTGTACCTGCTGTGTATATTTGGCACCAACTTCTTTAATATTTAAATTATTTTATACTTTTTAGTGTTATTGAAGTCGGTTCAAGTATTTTTTTAAAATATTTTATTTTATACTTTTTAGTGATATTTTATACATAAAGATTGAACCATCGAACACGCTAAAATGATCTAGGTAGGTTATGACATCATTATGATTTCACATTATCGTCTACATACTTTTACATAATTCATGTTTCTTCAGAAACTCAGAAACAATTTATCCGATCGTAATGAAATTTGCATGGAATCATCATAGTAGTTTACTCTGTCGAATAAAAAAAGAATCATCGAAATCGGTTCATATTTGTCAGAGAAATGTAAAGGAGAACATCAGTTTTATGGTTTTTACCAGATAAATTCCTCCATATCATTCATGGTCCTCCAGGAAGTTCTTATCTGGTTGTGATAAAATTCATACAGGTTCATTACAGTGGTTTCTTCTTTCGAATAAAAAAATAATTATTGAAATTGGTAAATATTTGCCAGAGTTATGACCATTCTAGTCCTTAAAAAGCGACATAAAGTCATCTATATAGGCTTTCCTGCAGCTTTCCTGCGTAGTCAACATTCTTGTTTTTTCAGGAACTACTTATTACTACGCAAAAAAATTTTTATGGGACCCAATTAACGGATTAAAGAATGGATGGAAGAAAGATTTTTTCAAATCGGTTCATAATTGCCAGCGGTTCATAATTGCCAGAGTTATGCGCGAACATACATAGAAAATAAATATATATATACAGACGAATTGAGAACCTCCTCCTTTTTTGAAGTCGGTTAAAAAAGGGTTGTAACGGTACCTACTGTTACTTGGAACTTGAATTCTGTGATTTAAATATAAATAGATCGGTCTCGGTCTGAATTCGGTGGGTCTAGGTTTACTAGTGCAGAGTTCCTGTAACCACCTTCCTGCTTTGTCATCGTACCCTGATCACCATTTTTCTAACAACTACTCGTCGAGACCCACCCAACGAGCCCAAATTCGGTGGGTCTACGTTTATTGGTGCAGAGTTCCCGTGACCACCTTCCTGCTCCATCATCAGACCCACAGACAAACATACAGACCGACAGATAGACAGACAGACTTCCGGACTTATGCGTCAAACTTATAACACCCCTCGCTTTTGGTCGGGGGTTAAAAATACAAGCTAGTTATAATACAAGCAAATACCTACTTACCTCTGTGATACGACTGGTAGCTTAAAAAACGACAATTCACTGTACCACTCAGGGACCGATGGTGCATATTTCACCATGACGTCTATAAAGGAAAAACACTCAGAGACCGATGGTGCATATTTCACCACGACCGTTATACCGTTTTTATTGCGTTTTACCGGTAAATTTTGTTCTACAGTTATTTTGTCTATGGTTAGCCGAGTGTATTTCCGCCTTTATTGGACCATCAGTCACTTGTCATTTTGGCTTTTTAATTCAAACTTCAAGTAGAATTTGCACATCCATTAACTGAACAGTTGCAATAAGTCCTTTTTTGATGCTCCATCTTTGCTATTATCACAAGACGCGTGCGAGCGTGTCTGAAGCGGGTGACATCATACATACTATTCTTATGTATGCGGGTGACAACCGCGCTCGCACTAAACTCAAATTAACCAGGAATTCGTGTCCGTGAGCACTGTCTATGTGTGCGTTACTCGAACGCCCATTGTATGAAGCTTGCCTTCTGTACTCTCTATATTTTGTTCTGGTCCCGAATACGGTCTACTGATACTAGGTTCGTAGGAAGGTATGTCCAAAATACACGTTCCAAATATAGTTTGCTGGACCAGAGGTTGTCAGTGTGACATATAGATATTGCCTTTACAGTCTCGGCCCAAATAACCGGCACATACTATGGCCGTGGTACGAACTTATCAGGCAAAAAAATAATCGTTGTGTGGATAAACCGTGTGTAGAAACGCCTACTAGTGCAGTGCGTATCCGGCCGTGGTATGGAAGTTTCTGTCAAAGTTTAAAAGATGAATTCTGTATGGTCGGTGATATTGCCGTTCCGCTACGCGCACCCGCCGCTGTCTGTATTATCTGTATGTGTATGCAGTTAGAGTCGTTTATTCATTTCATTCAAGGTATTATGTACACTGTGGTACAGTCAACAGTCAAGGTGTGTTCGTTCAGTATGACCAGGTCTACTGGCCAGACTTCTTTACATGGTAGCCTATACAAGTCTATGTGTATTATAATCATTATATTATTTTAAGTGCACAAGTGCTTGCGTAGGCACGAGTGCACTTTCTTTTCCTAAACCTACACTCAGAGTCCGAGGCGACGATGGGATGGGATGGGGATAGGACTATTATATCTCTCGGGTATAATATGAAAGACTAGCTGACCCACGCAGCAGTGTTTACGTTAACTAAACTTGCAATAATATACATTCGCATAGAATACAAAACCTCCTTTTTTAAAGTCGGTTAAAAGCTTGGACCCACTTTGTACTTGCCCTCCGAAGCACGGAGACGTTTAGTTCAAATGGCGTTAAACGGTCACCCATCTATTTAATGACCTTACCTAACGTTGCTTAACCTGATCGATTTCCAAACATTGTTAACAACTGTCTATGAGTGTTCACTTACAAATATTGATTATAATTATAGTGAAAAATTGTTAAAATCGGAGCAAGCGGGCGGGAAAATCGGACCCAAGTACACATTTTGACTTTAGTCCCCTCTCCCAAGGGAACCGTGCCGAATGTCGGGATAAAAAGGATCCTATGTCCTACCTCGGAGTATTAACTCAAATCATGTAAGTTTCGTTTCAATCCATCCAGTAGTTTCAGCGTGATGCTCAGCCGAGATACAGACAGACAGACAGACAGACAGACAAAAATAAAAAAAATACATTTTTGGATTTAGTATCGGTTATAGAATGCCCTCCAAACATAATTTTCAAAATATCTTCAATGTACAGAATTGGACCAGTTGATTGTTACAGTTTTATTATAAGTATAGATTGGCCGCTTTGGTCATATCCGCCAGAAGGACATTAAATTCTTAATTTAAACAAGTACGCAAATGCACGCTGTATTGCCAAGTTGTTTATTTTTGTTTGAATTAATTAAAAGTGCGAGTACCTACATACCCACCAACGAATTTCCACCAATGAATTGATGGAATATCTACTAAACCTTTTGAATATCTACTAAACCTATCTATTTGATGGAAACACATCAAATTATCAAATTCGTCTTCAAAACTCGTTGGTAAAATCACACGTAAAATTCTAAGCGTGTGTAATGTCCCGAAAACGGCGATAGGAGTCGCCACCTGTCGAGCTGTGGATGAGTTATGCCGGTGCAGCGTGCTGGACTGGAAGTCGGTGCGCAGGCAGCAGTCAAGTGTGCCGCCCACTACTAGATAAAATAAAAGACTCAAAACAACGTATAATCTTCTAAAAAAGTATATTTTCGATTAACTAATGTCCTCCAGATCATATCAGACAACAATGACGATTTTAGAGTAGCAACAAAAGTGTTCACAGAGATACTACGTGTTTCATCATTCATCATCGTCATTAGCAGCCGACAGACGTCCACTGCTGAATAAAGGCCTCCCCCTTAGAAGGAAGGGGTATAGGTGAAAGATAAATGAACGGCAGGACACAATATCGCTAATGTCGATTCATTTGTAACAAAACAATGTTTAAAAAAAAAGTGAAAAAATGACAAGCCCGCTGAGTTTCTTGCCGGATCTTCTCAGTTGAGGCCGCGTTGTGATCCGGTGGTAGCTTCTAAAAAATGACGATTCAAAAGTGCTAGCGTTAAGCCTATTTGAAATAAAGATTTTTGAGTTTGAGTTTGAAAAATCGTCGTCAAAGATAAGACGTTGCTGCCCATCTTCCTGATCTCGCTTAGTCGCCTCTTACGACACACAACGAGAGGAGATGGGTGGATGGAATTCTAAACCGGCACCCCACGTAGCAATAAGTGTTTACAGAGATAATCATCGGAGATAATACTTTACTTTCACAATCCGATGTGATGGTAGACCGACACGCTTGTGAAGAGATCTGGGGTCTACCACCATCTGTTACAGCAGTATTATTGTAAATTTATTTTTGAGCTATAAGCTGGCTGCGTCACTTTCCTCCGGTAAAGTGAGATATTTTAACGCTGCCATAAAAGCTGATGATTGAGCTCCAGGTGAAGCAAGACCGACTTTTTTTCTGATAAATGTATCGTGTTACTTTCAAACAATCAAGTGAGCTGGCATTGTCCTTACCAGTACCGAACGACTATACAAAGTCATTCCTTTCGAAGGATTCAAACCCGATTGTTCTTTTTTTGTATGGATATAAATATTGCTTAAAAGTATTATAATTAATTCAGAAAAAAATCAAAGTGCATACAGAATTAAAGCTAGTTTAAGTTTAATTTATAGAATTTAACCAAATGCGTGGAGCCGCATCGCGCTCTGTAACGTCAGCAAGTTCCCATCCGCGAAAGCACTTAAAATAGTGTTGTAGCTGCCACGGACACGTGTTACTAGGGAGGCGGACCTCTTCCTCATGATGATCCAACCGGATTAAACCATCAATCCGGGTCTCACTCAGCAAACGTAACCGACGCACTACAGCGCCACTCGTAAGTCACATACGTAAACAGTCGTAATTGACGGGCCCGTTGGTCTAGTGGTTAGACACCCTGGCTGCTACCCGATGGGTCGTGGGTTTGATTCCCACCAAGTTTTTGGGTATTATTTATCTATTTAAGTATGCATTTACCAAAAAAAGTATATTATTACTACTACTACTACTTACTACTACTACTTACTTTACTACTTTACTTTTTTCCCTTACTTTAGAGGATTACTTTTTTTCCTTAATACAGTTGTGTATTAATGATATTCTATGACAATCCACACACGGTCATCCGATCCCAATCTAGGCAGAGCCTGTATTATGGAAACCTTAAAACTGATAATTCAAATTCTAATACTTATATACTTTTTTTGTAAATACATATTTAAATACATAAAGTACCCAGACACTTGGTGCGGATCGAAACCACGACCTATTGGGTAGTGGTCAGGCCAGGGTCTCTAGACCAACAGGCCCATCTGCGACACGAAAGTTATCCATAACTAATATTATAATACATTCAAATTAGTTAGGCATTTTTTAGGCTACTGTTTGTGTCGGTTCAACCCCAAAAACATTGAATAATAGGTATCTAAGTTTGAGTTAAATTTACTACTGACAAGGCGTAGATATATACATATATTTTAATCCTCGCTATGTATATTATGACTTGTGTAGTCATATAGCATTATGTCCTTCAAAATGTCTATATCCCTGAAGGTAAGTTTTGTAAGTTATGAAACATATAGATACATACATAAATCTAAAATATATTTATGAGGTAATGTATAAATTTACACTAACGTTGCTCCACGCTTACTGGAGCTGTGCTAAACATATGCGGCTCTCGTGTAAATATCATTAAATTTTAATATACGAAGACGTTGTTATTAATGAGGGTCCAATGGTTATTAAGGGTCTTCAGCGTATTGTATGACCTACGTAATGACTTAGTTGTAGCAAATAAACAACAGTCCAATACATTATTTTTCCATCAGCACTCAAAACAAAACTCAAACTTGATTCATTATCCCATATTTCTTGTGAGCAGTTGTCTTTAGGATTAAAATTCACTACAAATCTCGAAAAAGTCATTTTTAACCGATTTCTAAAAAGATTCTAAATTCGACCTTATCTAAATATATATATATTTCTTTTTCATATTTTAAAGTATGATAGGGGCTTCGGACCAGTTGTACCATTGAATTGTTCCATTAATGGTACAAATGGGACTAAGTTGTCCCATTTATACCTGTAATGGTATAGGTGGTACTAGTTAATACCAGTTGTACCATTAGACAATTATCAATGGTATAAATGGTATTTTCTTGTCCCATCTTTACACCTAATGGTATACGTTGCATAGATTGATAAGTATACCATTGGAATATACTCGTACCTTTATTGCAATAAAACTACTTTATAGGATTTTGTTCTCTTTATATTTTATTTTAAGATGAAAAGAATATCTATGACTATTTACAAAATGTAATATTTACTTTATACTATCTTATCTTAATAATATCCTGACACTCGGTCATCTGATCCTAAACTAGGCAGAAATGTATTAAAGTAACCAGGTTACTAATACAAATACTTACTTTTTGATCTTTTTGATAGGCTGATCCCACATTGGGCGTGCGCGTTACTCGAGCATTTGAACGGGCGGTGAACGCCGCGCACACGCCGGGTGCCGACACGCTGGTGTGAAACGCGACGCCTACGCCTCGATGTCGCGGCTTGCACGCGCACGCGCCGCGGGGCGTTCGAGTCGTTCACATGCTCGAGTAACGCGCACGCCCAATGTGGGATAAGCCTAAGTGGTTACCGTGCCGTATGGACAGGGCTGGGTTTATCACGGTGAAGTGGAGCAGGAAGGAAGTAGGGACACAGTATCGACATTGTACTTATGAGTAGAATCGAAAAAAAAGTATCGGTCTCGTAACGGGAGTCATGGGATACTCTTTTTTTTTTTTCTTTTGACGCGCGGGAAATCTTCTAAAGATCCCCGGGAGCTGTGGGGCTCGACCGGGGTATGTGGGATTCTTACCCACTAAAACCCCCGCGGCTGTCGCATCGGCACATGAGAGGGGGGACCCCCAGGGCTCTCCGGTGCCCGCCGCCGGGGGGCGCATTGTAGCCCCCCGGGAACCTGACACGGTACTCACGGGGACGGGGGTCGCAACCCCGCCGCTGTCCTCCTCGGAGTCGCCGCCGTACTCAACGGACGCTCAAAGGGCCCACACCCCGAGCGTCCAGCGACTCCGAAGATCATGGGATACTCATCCCAACTTACCTGTCCGGTAGTTGTGGTATAGTATATAATACGGGTATGCGACCCCGGCTTCCCTAGCTATTACTGTCCCATCCCTTGCCCTCCTGGGTGGTAATATCCTACTTTTCCTTTTTCCTTTTTACACCACCTATCCTTTCCTTTCCCTCGTTATCCGTGAGAACGCAATGGCTAATCATAAAATAATTTAACTAACCAAAATGGCGGCGATGTGGTTCACCACCCATCACGTCTCGTTTCTCACGGGGGCGAAAAGCGGCCTATGGGCTCTGCCTACCCCTACGGGAAAAAGGCGTGATTTTATGTATGTATGTATGTTCTCGTAAAAGTATCAAAACAAAAGTATCGATACTTCAAGGTATTGAGTACTTTTCTTAGGATCGAGTATTTCACGTCATGACGTCGCAGTCGCCAGGATCTTACTAGCTATAGTTTTTTATCTCGAAGATTAACACCCATATTCTTAGACGTTTCCTCAAACCTTCCTCCACTCAAACTCAACTGAGGACGCCTCAAGGAACGAATCGAAAGGACCTCCAAAACGGTATTCTTAATTGTTCCTCGAGCATATTTCGAGTTTCCTCCACTGAGGATGAGTGGAGGAGAGACGTCATCATTTCGAGGTGAGTTTTGTTGTTATATTGGCCAAAATGGTTGACCATTTAATCTTATTTTAATTGAATTAACAGTGTATTGATGATTTGGCTAATATCAAGTAGTTTAGGAATTATAAAACGAATTTCAATAGCAATTAATGAAATATATAAATAAAAAAATCTAAATTTGAGTTCGCGGTATTTAGTTACTACCGCGCGCGACTAGATGGCAGCCGTGTAGGTACCTACCGTAGACAGAAGCACCTAACAAATATTTTGTTAATGGTATACACGATCGAAACCTGTTGCCTATGCGGCTTGTTTTCAGTTATTCTTCGCAGCTGAAAAATTATATTGGCATTGCAGACGATGACATAAATATTAACTATAAATACATGCGACGGCGATTAGTGTTCGTGTGCCTAAGGATTATCATACAGATGAAGATAAATACTGATATTCATTTTTATATATATAAAAGTATCATTTTAACAAAAATAAATATCTCAAATTGTAGTTTAACGGCACTTTCTTGGCTTGAGGATGCCTCAAGGTAGGTCGCGAGCTACCTTAAGTTTGACAGTTCTTTCCTCCACTCAGCCTCACCTCGAGTGAGGAATATCTCAATTGGAGGAGATTTTTAACAACTATCACCCATATTCTTAGACGTTTCCTCGAACCTTCCTCCACTCAACCTCAACTGAGGACGCCTCAAGGAACGACTCCAAAGGACCTCGAAAACGGTATTCTTAATCGTTCCTCGAGCATATTTCGAGTTTCCTCCACTGAGGATGAGTGGAGGACAGACGTCATCATTTCGAGGTGATTTTTGTTGTTAGATTGGCCAACATGGGTGACCATTTAATCTTATTTGTGTTTATTTTAATTAAATGCACAGTGTATTGATGATTTGGCTAATACCAAGTAGTTTAGAAATTATAAAACGAATTTGAGTACATATTAGTCAAATAAATAGAGAAAAAAATCTAAATATTATCTAAATAGTAGTTAAAGGTATTTAGTTTACTACCGCGCGCGACTAGATGGCAGCCGCGTAGTAATTACCGTAGACAAAAGCACCTAACAAATCTTTTGTCTATAATAATTAAATGGAATACGCGATCGAAACCTGTTGCGTACGCGGCTTTTTTTCGATTATTCTTCGCAGCTGTATATTTGAAAATTGCAGACGATGACATACATATAAACATACGACGGCGATTAGTGTTGGTGTGCGATAAGATCGTCATACAGATAAAGATAAACACTGATATTCATAAAAATATTCATAACAGAATTTTAACATAAATAAATATCTTAAATTCGAGTTTAGCGGCACTTTCTTGGCTTGAGGACGCCTCAAGGTAGGTCGCGAGCTACCTTAAGTTTGACAGTTCTTTCCTCCACTCGAGTGAGGAATAACTCGAGTGGAGGAGATTTTTAACAACTATGAATACGATTTTGATTGAGTGAGGTCGAGTCGAGTCGAGGAAATCTGGAGGAAACGACTAAGAATATGGGTGTATCACCCATATTCTTAGACGTTTCCTCGAACCTTCCTCCACTCAACCTCGACTGAGGACGCCTCAAGGAACGCCTCGAAAGAACCTCCAAAACGGTATTCTTAATCGTTCCTCCAGCATATTTCGAGTTTCCTCCACTGAGGATGAGTGGAGGAGAGACGTCATCATTTCGAGGTGATTTTTGTTGTTAGATTGGCCAACATGGTTGACCATTTAATCTTATTTGTGTTTATTTTAATTAAATTCACAGTGTATTGATGAGTTGGCTAATACCAAGTAGTTTAGAAATTATAAAACGAATTTAAGTAGAAATTAGTAAGAGAAATAAACAAAAAAATCTAAATTTGACTTCGCGGTATTTAGTTACTACCGCGCGCGACAAGATGTCAGCAGCGTAGGTACCTACCGTAGATAGAAGCACCTAACAAATCTTTTGTCTGTATAATTATAATTAAATGGTGTTCACAATCGGAACTTGTTGCGTAAGCGGCTTCTTTTCGATTTTTCTTCGCAGCTGAAAAAATATATTTGAAAATTGCAGACGATGACATAAATATAAATAAATGCGAAGGCGATTAGTGTTCGTGTGGATCTAAGGATCATCATATAGATAAAGATAAACACTGATATTCATAAAAATATTCATAACAGTATCATTTTAACCTAAATAAATATCTCAAATTCTAGTTTAGCGGCACTTCCTGGGCTTTAGGACGCCTCAAGGTAGGTCGCGAGCTACCTTAAGTTTGACAGTTCTTTCCTCCACTCAACCTCACCTCGAGTGAGTAATACCTCAAGTGGAGGAGATTTTTAACAACTATGAATACGATTTTGTTTGAGTGAGGTCGAGTCGAGTCGAGTAAATCTGGAGGAAACGACTAAGAATATGGGTGTAACATCCATATTCTTAGACGTTTCCTCGAACCTTCCTCCACTCAAACTCGACTGAGGACGCCTCATGGAACGAATCGAAAGGACCTCCAATACGGTATTCTTAATCGTTCCTCAAGCATATTTCGAGTTTCCTCCACTGAGGATGAGTGGAGGACAGACGTCATCATTTTGAGGAGATTCTTGTTGTTAGATTGGCCAACATTTTTGACCATTTATTCTAATTTGTGTTTATTTTAATTGAATTTACAGTGTATTGATGATTTGGCTAATGCAAAGTGGTTTAAAAATTATAAAACGAATTTGAGTAGAAATTAGTAAAATAAATAAACAAAAAGATCTAAATTTGAGTTCACGGTATTTAGTTACTACCACGCGCGATTAGATGGCAGTAGCGTCGGTGTCGCGTAGGTAGTACCTACCGTAGACAGAAGCACCTAAAGTAAAAATATTTTGTCTTTAAAATTAAATAGTGTACGCGATGTTGCGTACGCGGCTTGTTTTTGATTAATCTTCGCAGCTGAAAAAATATATTTGAAAATTGCAGACATAAATATAAATAAATGCGACGGCGATTAGTGTTCGTGTGCCTAAGGATCATCATATAGATAAAAATAAACACTGAAATTCATAAAAATATTCATAACAGTATCATTTTAACCTAAATAAATATTTCAAATTCTAGTTTAGCGGCACTTTCTTGGCTTGAGGATGCCTCAAGGTAGATCGCGAGCTACCTTAAGTTTGACAGTTGTTTCCTCCACTCAACCTCACCTCGAGTGAGGAATAACTCAAGTGGAGGAGATTTTTAACAACTATGAATACGATTTTGATTGAGTGAGGTCGAGTCGAGTCGAGGAAATCTGGAGGAAACGACTAAGAATATGGGTGTAAGTGTACATTATTTGTAAATAAACTGTAAATATTTTGTTTCTTACAAGAAATAATAAAAAATCGTCGTCGGTGTCCTCTAGTAGTTGCTACTGTTAACATACTATTGTAAGCACAGACTCCAAAATTATATTTACAATTTCATACTTTTGATATCTTTTTCTATACCTACTCTTTAAGAACTTTTTATTTTTAAAGACTTCTTAATTCTCATTTAGATTAAACGATTACACTACCAAGAATTTGCTTAGATAATTTAATGAATCCCTATTACGTATTTTCAAGTCAGTGTTTTTTTTATTTTTTATATACTACTAAGGTGGCAAGCAAGCGTGCGGCCCGCCTGATGGTAAGCAGTCACCGCAGCCTATAAACACTAGCAACACCAGAAGAATTACTAGCGCGTTGCTGACCCTTAAGACATTAGATATTAAGTCTTTGTATCCAGTAATTTCACTAGCTACAGTGTCCTTCACGCCGGAACACAGCAATGCTTACACACTGCTGCTTGGCGGCAGAATATCTGACACTGCGGTGGTACCCACCTGGACGGTTCCTTGTACAAGGAACCTACCACCTAGTAAAGTGTTTATAACATTAACTACCCCTTTTGAATTTGGGTAAATAATGAAACGTAAGTGCGTATAAATTTTTCTATTAAATGGAACAACATTATTTTTTATTAAGTTATTAGTAAATTTATCTTATATTTTTTAAGTATACACTGTTTTAACTTATACATAAATTATTCACTTTTTAGACTTTTTATAATTTTCATTTTTTTTTTCAGCCTTGTAACTTTTTTTCCTATGCGTTTTAACGAAAAAATGAACTAGACCTTTCTTGTAGAGAATTCAATTTCCTAAAAGATAACAAAAAGAGTGTGCAGGACGGGCGGACCCGAATGCACGAGCCACTGACGTCCTGTGTGTCTGTAGCTATCGCTGGTACGGTATGAACCCGCCGAAGAGTGTTGACGCTGTTGGTTACAATGTAGGTTGGTTACAAGGTGTCCGTGAAATAAGAACTCCCAATTTGATAGCAAGCTTGATAGTGGCTACGACGGTGGCGCTCTTCGTACTGAATATTCTTTTCTTATATCTTGCTTTTAGTTCCCGCGTCGACCGCTTGCTTGTTCACCGACAGTGGCGCTTTTTTTTTTTTTTTGGGAATGATAGACGCTGTTAACCGCAGATGGCTATTGCAGCTTCACCGGACAATAGGAGGCGAGCGCTTGAAGCGCTCTAGCCTTTATGGCAGAAGTAGCGACGATCACAAGGGCACCTCAGGGAGGCACGGCCTCGGCTTGGGCTGTCGCTTAAGAGAGGGCTGAGTTTACCACCGGTTCACAACGCGCCCCCACTGAGAAGAACCGGCAAGAAACTCAGTGGGGTGATGCACGTCGTTGCGGTCGCATACGTACGACCCTTCGGCCTCGCCGGCGAGACCGGTGTCTAGCTAGTGTAGCATACGGTTGTCGGGGAGGGGTCACCGCATCCCGGTCCAATAGGACCGTCATGGGGTCAGGAGGGTCGAGCAGTACGTGCCGTGGTCTGCGGCGCGAGTCAGAAGGACTAGCGGCGTAATCGGCGGCGGCGCGGATTAAACTGTTCGCGTGACGGGACGCGGATTCAAAGTAGCGTTTCGACGCTTCTTTGAGGAACTTACGAAGGGGATCTAATTTGAAATCGGAATGCAGATCTACGTTCCGCATGTACCACGGGGCACCGACGGCGCGACGGAGGAAACGATTCTGGATAACCTGGAGGCTATCTATATGGGTGCGGGCGGCGTGCGCGAAAACTACACTCGCGTAAGTCATGATATGCAAGCAAGCTTTGTATAATGTCAACTTATTTCTAAGCGACATTTTACTCCGCTTGCAGAGAAGGGGATACAGGCGACCTAATACGAAAGCCGCTCGATTGCGGACGGACCTAATGTGCGGGCCGAAAGTCATGCGGGAGTCCAAGGTGACTCCGAGGTACTTAACCTTCCTAGTCCAGGGGATAGGGCGATTGAATAGGGATATTGGAGCTAGTCGTCTGTTGGGCCGAAGGCTCCGCGCGGAGAACATATTGGCGGGTCCCCGGGAGAAGACCACCGCGGCACTCTTCTCCGGGTTCACCTCTATGCGCCACGTACGGAACCATTGACCCAGGGCGTCGACTGCGGCTTGAAGAGCACGCGTTAAAAAGGACATGTTCCTATGGGAATAGTAGAGAGCGGTGTCATCCGCGTAAAGGGCGAGTTGGACTCTGCTCGAACGAGGAATGTCGTTCGTGAACAGGCTGAACAAGAGGGGAGAGAGCACGGAGCCCTGAGGGACTCCGGCCTGTATAGGATGGGGCGAAGAAAACGTACCTTCGACCCGGTATCGAAAGGTACGATTCGAGAGAAAGTCTCGTATGATGAGTACGAGCCTATCGGGGACTCCTAACTGGAAGAGCTTGTATATCAAGCCGTTGTGCCAGACCTTGTCGAAGGCCTTGGCAACATCGAAGAATAGGGCGCCTGTGTAGACGGGCTTGGGCTGGTTGAGCCCGGTCAGGATGTGCTCCGTGAGGCGGTGCACCTGGTGGACGCAAGAGTGTCTGGTTCGAAAGCCAAACTGCTCGTCAATAAGGATATTATTAGAACTGACAAAGTCTTTGAGTCTCGCTAATAGCAAGCGCTCATAGAGTTTGCCGAGAGACTTGTTACTATCCTTGCAGGGAACTTTACCGTAACGAGAGCCCCACCGAGGCAGCCACTAACGTTTAATTTTTATTATCAAAACTGTACATTTTCACTTATTCTACTTAGGCTATTCTAGACACATACATGATACCTATACCGTTAGAAAGTGCGTGTAAGCAGCTTTCTAACGGTGTACATAGGGTTTATCTACCTATTTCTGTTAGGGAACTACAGGCCGATAAATACTGTAATAGGGGCGCGACGACTATGCTTTGGCCGCTTGTCACTTCGCCTGCGCCCTGCCCGTAGCATCCACATGCCCACAAATACACACATCAAAAGTGTCTAGGGATCAACATATATTTTTGCAATAATTTTTCTCCTGATTGATATTAATTAAAATTTTCTTTAAGGATTCATCAAATAAAGTGTTTTCGTTTGTCACAGTAACGATAAACCAAGTCACCTTTGCATTAATAAAGAAATTTGCCATTTTCCTAATAAAGGGATTTTTGACATTTGAACCACTAACACAAAAGTTCGAAAAAAAGACTGAAATAACAGTTTTCTTTAAAATTTTATTGGGTAACTTAAACAATTAATAATCCGTGTTTCTACCGCGAACACTAACAACACAAGAACATCGGTTTGGCATACTCAAAATGAGTTCATCCAAATCACGCTGTGGAATGGCCGCCCATGTTCGTTGCAACAACAAAAAAAGGTTTTCTTGCGACTGGATACCCTCCATATTCGGCAGAGCTCTTCTCTGTAGCATATCCCATGCATGCTCAATCGGGTTCAAGTCTGGCGACTGAGCAGGCCAGGGCAGGACATTGATGTTAGCTGCGGCGAGAGTCTGTCTTACAACTCTTGCGGTGTGCGGTCGTGCATTATCATGCATTAACTGAAATAAGGGACCGATTTGCACTTGTAGAGGAACGATGACGTCTGATACAATCGTCTCAGCATAAATTTGAGCGTTGAGGTTGCCTCTGATCCAAATCAACTCAGTTCTTCCGCCGATCCAAATACCCGCCCATACCATGATGGTTCCACCACTATAAGGATGGACTTCCTGGCAGGATTTTAATCGCTGTTGGCGTCCAGGGGTTCTCCAGTGTCGTATACGTCTTGTATCCGGTCTCATACCAAAACGAGACTCATCAGAAAAGCACACGAAACGCCATTGTTCTTCTGCCCATTTTTTTGCCCAAAAATGCTTGATCCCTAGACACTTTTGATGTGTGTAGTACCGATAGGTAGCCTGCGATGTGTACTATCTGTATATCTATGATCTAGACCACCTAGGGACCCAGGTCATAGCGAAAACCCTAGAAAACATGATATGCGATAGAACAACTGCCTATAACTATGGAAATATGTACATCAGTGCTGTTTAGGCACTTAGACCCACCAAGGCGGACCCAGATCTAGGTCCTGAGTTGGTTCCTAGATTTGGGACCTAGCTGCAAATAGCTATTTGCCGTTCATATATGTGCTTAGCACATCTAGGGCATGTGGGTACTTCTATTATACTATTACCCTACGCTAATTACAAATAGCAAGTACTATGAGACCTAGGCTAGGCTATCTATAACTGATTCAGCTCACCCCTCCTCGGGATAGTGAGCTTATACACAAAACTATATTATAATTTATTAGGAAATTAAATCTAGGCTCTTAACTATCGCAGAGTTATAAAACTTAACTAATATTACTATAAAACACAACACTCTGTAACACAAACACTATTTTGTCCTTTCTCCCTATTGTAGTCGTCCTGAACATCTCTCCCGCCGTGCTGCAGCGCGACGGGCCGGAGCGATGCTGCATCCTCTTCCGGTGAAGGGCGACGCTTCCGGCGCTCTCGACGCTTCTATTTCGGTAGTGGCACGATCTTCTTCGTGGGGCGTTTTAAGATGCCCCCCGCAGTGCGCACCTCCACAGTGCGGACTTCTCCGTCGGCTCCGGGGTAGATTGCCTCGACCCTCCCGCGCGGCCAAGTGTTGCGCGGCAGCTGTCCGTCGGCGATCAGGACGGGATCGCCCACCTGGAGACTGGGACCCCTCCCGTGGGGCTCCCGCCGGTACTGTAGCTCGAGCAGGTACTCGCGCACCCAGCGTCGCCAGAACATGTCGGCGAGCGCTTGCGAGCGTCGCCATTGCTTCTTGCTGTCTAGGTCGCTCTCGTCGAACGTCCCGGGTGTCGGCAGCCGCGCCGACCCCCCGAGCAGCAGGTGATTGGGCGTGATGGCTTCGTCGTCCCCGGTGTCCACTGATACGTGCGTCAGTGGTCTGCTGTTGACTGTGTATTCGGCCTCGCAGAGCAGCGTGGCCAGAACCTCTTCTTGCGGGTGCTTCTCCTGTAGTACTGTGTTCAGTGTGGTCTTGACACAGCGAACGAGACGCTCCCAGGCGCCTCCCATGAAGGGCGCTGAGGGCGTTATGAAGCGCCACGCCATCCCACGACGGCCGGCTTCCTCGGCGAGTGCGTCGCGCAGCTCCCTGTCCGCGCCGTGCATGTTGGTGCCATTGTCGGAGTAGATCTCCGCGGGACACCCGCGGCGCGCCGCGAACCTTCGCAGCGCGAGCACGGCGGAGTCCGCGCTGAGGCTGGCCGCGACTTCGAGGTGTACGGCCCGTGTGGTGAGGCAGGTGAAGAGGGCCACGTATCTCTTCTGGTGTTGACGACCGACGGTGACGGAGAACGGTCCGAAGTAATCCAGACCGGTGAATGTGAACGGTCTCTGGTGATGCGCCAGTCGTGTCTTCGGGTGGTCGCCGGTGGACGGCAGTGGAGGTTGTGCTCGTCGTATGCGACATCTCAAGCAACGGTTCACGATGCTTTTCGTGACGGGTCGAAGTCGCACTATCCAATAGTGCTGGCGCACCTCGTTCACGATCATTTCTGTTCCACTGTGGTGTAGATCGCGGTGCGTCCAGTCGATGTAGAGCTGCGTGATGTAGTGATCGCCGTCTAGCACGGGCGGTCTTTTCGTCTCTTCTGTAACATCTTCAGCAGCGGCGATGCGACTTCTGAGCGTGATGATGTCGTCGTTGCGGAGTTCTATCGGCAGCGATCTCAGGCGACTGTCGATGGCGATACTGTTGCCCTTCCGGAGGTCATTGATTTCCCGTCCGAAGGACTCTTCTTGTACTACGCGGATCAGTAGTACTTCTGCTTCCCTTAGGAATTCGGCCGGTAACGTGACGAATCTTCGAGTGGTGACTGTCTTCTGTGGAGGTCTGCAGGTCTTCTGAGTCCTCTTCTGCCGTCTCCAGTCGGGATCTTGTTCCGGATTCTTTCTGGTCCTTTTGTAGCACGTTTTCGCTGTGGTTTTTCGACACAGTGCTATAAATTGAAGCGCTCTTGCCGTGGCCCGCAGTAATCGTTCCCACTTCGAAAATCTGTGCAGATCGGGAACGACTTCTCTGTGTTTCGGTGCGCTGCGAGCTTCTGTTACTGTCAGAGTCTCCTCTTCTCTTGTTGGTTCGGCGCTGACTGTTCTCTCTTTCGGCCTGTGTGACGGATTGCTGTACGGGCTTCGATGCTGTTTGTTTCCGTCGTTGGCGTCCGGTGTTACGTCGCGAGCGGCGACGCTTACGGCGTTTTTCTGTTTTTACACCAGGCGCCAGTCCGTCACCTTCCTGTGCTTCTTCTCGGTGGCCGGGTGAGCGACGAACGGGTTGTAAGGCCGGGCGCCGCTCCTGTTTCTTGAGAGGCGTATCCACGGTATGTACTGCGTGGACACGCTGTGGTGGTTGCGTTCGGATGTACGTGCCGTGTAGCACCCAGCCCAGTGGAGTGAGCGATGCTACCGGCTGATGTCGCGGGCCTCTTCTCACGTTGCTGGCGAGAAGCAGGTGCCAGTTGTCTTGCCCGATGAGTACTCGTGGCACCGCTCCTTCGTAGGCGAGCTTCTCGCGCAGGTCCTTCAGATGGTCGCAGCCCGCGACGTCGTTCCGGTCCACGGTTTGCGGTGACAGGTGCAGTCTTGGTACGGTGCGCGCGCGTAGGTTAACGCGCTGTCCTTGCGGCCCCGTGAGCGAGACCGCAACGCGACGAGACTCTGGCGTGTCGACGATAATGTCCCCGATGGCTTCCATCTTGAGCGGGTCCAGACGTCCTTCGGCTCCCACGTGCTTGGCAATCTCTTCGTCGATGAGAGACACCGTTGACCCGTCATCCAGCAGGGCGTACGTCGAGGTCTCTCCCGCCGGTCCGACGACTCGTACCGGAACTATCTTCAGATAGGCTTGAGGCTTCTGCGACATCCATGCGTTGGCGACTGTCTCCCTGGCTTCCTCCACGCTGTCTTCGGTGGACGCAACCGACGCCGCCTTTTCGTGATGGAGAAGGCGGTGGTGCGTCCTCTTGCATCCACTGATCTCGCATCTTCTGATCTTGCAGTGATGCTTCGCGTATCTTGGCTTCAGACAGCGAAAGCATAGGCTGTGCTTCTTCGCGAGATCCCACCTTCCATCTGAATCGGCTTCCTTGAACTTGGCACAATCTGTAATGGCGTGCCCCTCCTTGTTGCAGACCCTGCACCGCGGCGTCTGCTTCTCTGTTGCGGTGTGCGCTCTGTGCGTCGGCGTCGTCCGTAGACTGGCCCGTGGTTCGGTGATCAGCTCCGGCGGTGCGAAGGCGCTGCAGTAGCGGGCTTGCTCGGTGACGAAGTCGCTGTATCTTGCTAAGTCCGGAACTGAATTATACTTCTCGGTGAACATCTTGTACCACTGGACGCGCAGAGAGTTCGGTAGCTTCTCGGTGAGACACCGCAGTAGCTCGGCGTTGATGAGATAATATTCTTTCTTCAACGCGCGAAGTGTGACCACGCTGCTTCTGACCCTGCTTGCAAAGGTGCAGATGTCCTTCGGCGATTCTGTGCAGCGCGGCAAAGTTCGGAGTTTTTCTGTTTCCGCTTGAGCGATGGAGTCCGGACGGCCAAACTGTAGTTCCAATTCCTTCATAATGTCGTCCGGCTTCGCGTGCCCGATGAGTTCCGAGCTAACTGTTTCCAAGGCTCTTCCCTTGAGACTTCTTCTTAGTCTTGCTGTATTTTCAACGTCGTTGAAGTAGCTGCGAGTGGTGTCATATATGGCGCGAAACGATAACCACTCGGTGTGTGCTCCACTGAAGATTGGCAGGTCCATGATGACCTTCGATGCGGCGGCAACCGGCGTGACTGCGTACGTCTCGAACGGTTTGCTTCGGTCGGCGAGCGCGGCGATAGCGGACGTTAGTTCGCTGATGAACGGACGGAGTGCGTCGCCTTCCTTCGGGATCTTCACTGGATCAGCACACTTCTGTTCTTCTGTATCCGGAACCCCAGTCTTCTGTGCGGCGTCGGGATCCGGTCGATGCTCGTGAAGTCTTCTGTCTTGAGCTGGCGCGATGTCCTCCGGGCAGAGCGGCAGTGTCTGAACGGGCTGCGCGGCGTCGGCGGCGTCGGCATCCCTCCCGGCGGTCTCGTCCTCTTCTGGGCGTGGCTGTGACTCTGGTTCCGGTGCTTCTTCCAGCCAGGAACGTACGAATTCCGTCTTGGAGTGACCGTCATCATCGTAGTCGTCCTCCGATGAGTCCTCTTCAGCCTTCTGTAGCGCTAGCTCGGCTAATTCCAACTTGAGTTTCAGTATTTCTTCACGGGCTTTCAGTATCCTCTTCTGGGATCGATGAGTCCTGTGGGACTTCGGTGGGCCGGTCGGCCTCTTCGATTCTTCGGTCCGGGTTTCTTCTTCCCGGCTAACGGTCGCTGCGTCCGGTCGGTGTGCTTCGTCGGCGGGGCGCAGCGTCGCATCTGAATGTTTTCCTGTATGTTTCCCCTTCCTCTGGCTCGGCGGCTCTGGTCTCTCTGGAACAGTCCTCGGGGCCGGCGGAGGGGACCGCCGCGGGGTCGCGGGCCGCGGCGGGTCGGCGCTGACGGTCGACGGGGAACGCGGCGGCAGCTCGTGGCGAACGGACGGTTCTTCTCTGGGGGTGGGGGCCCCCCTCACCTCAATCATCCACGCCTCGGGAGCCCGTCCTCTTGAACGCGTTATGGGCATCTTGTAAGTCTTCAGTCCAAATTTTCAGTTCTTCAGTTCAAATCTTCAGCTCTTCAGCCGGTTCTTCGGTAATCCGGCTCCGTAGGACCAGCGAATGCTGGTTGGTACTCTTCAGCCGGTTCTTCTGTAATCCGGCTCCGTAGGACCAGCGAATGTGCAGGACGGGCGGACCCGAATGCACGAGCCACTGACGTCCTGTGTGTCTGTAGCTATCGCTGGTACGGTATGAACCCGCCGAAGAGTGTTGACGCTGTTGGTTACAATGTAGGTTGGTTACAAGGTGTCCGTGAAATAAGAACTCCCAATTTGATAGCAAGCTTGATAGTGGCTACGACGGTGGCGCTCTTCGTACTGAATATTCTTTTCTTATATCTTGCTTTTAGTTCCCGCGTCGACCGCTTGCTTGTTCACCGACAGTGGCGCCGAATGCGCATTTACTATCCTTGCAGGGAACTTTACCGTAACGAGAGCCCCACCGAGGCAGCCACTAACGTTTAATTTTTATTATCAAAACTGTACATTTTCACTTATTCTACTTAGGCTATTCTAGACACATACATGATACCTATACCGTTAGAAAGTGCGTGTAAGCAGCTTTCTAACGGTGTACATAGGGTTTATCTACCTATTTCTGTTAGGGAACTACAGGCCGATAAATACTGTAATAGGGGCGCGACGACTATGCTTTGGCCGCTTGTCACTTCGCCTGCGCCCTGCCCGTAGCATCCACATGCCCACAAATAGTACCGATAGGTAGCCTGCGATGTGTACTATCTGTATATCTATGATCTAGACCACCTAGGGACCCAGGTCATAGCGAAAACCCTAGAAAACATGATATGCGATAGAACAACTGCCTATAACTATGGAAATATGTACATCAGTGCTGTTTAGGCACTTAGACCCACCAAGGCGGACCCAGATCTAGGTCCTGAGTTGGTTCCTAGATTTGGGACCTAGCTGCAAATAGCTATTTGCCGTTCATATATGTGCTTAGCACATCTAGGGCATGTGGGTACTTCTATTATACTATTACCCTACGCTAATTACAAATAGCAAGTACTATGAGACCTAGGCTAGGCTATCTATAACTGATTCAGCTCACCCCTCCTCGGGATAGTGAGCTTATACACAAAACTATATTATAATTTATTAGGAAATTAAATCTAGGCTCTTAACTATCGCAGAGTTATAAAACTTAACTAATATTACTATAAAACACAACACTCTGTAACACAAACACTATTTTGTCCTTTCTCCCTATTGTAGTCGTCCTGAACAAAGAGAAATTAAAAAAAAATGGTTTTCCGACGATTTGCAATCAAAATAAAGAAAAAAGTTTTTTTTTCAATGTATTTGAAATGGGAAAGGGGAGTTATCAAACTCATCTTTTAGGAGGTTTTTTTTTAGTTTAATAAAGAAACTTTATAAATACACTTAACAAAAAAAATATTCTGACGCAGTCTAAATTAGTCCTAAAGCATTACATAATGTCATTATTTTTTAACTAAAGAAATAAAAAGAAAGACAGAAAATTGACACCCAATTTGATAGTCAAAACCAGCTTTAAGTAATAATGTTGCTTTCGCATAGGTATTTTAACTAGTATGCAAATGTGAGTGCGTTGTTTGGAACTAGTTGTCTCTATACACGCTTCATAATATGCATTATGCACACTTCCAGAGGTTGGACTTTGATGTCATTACTGTATTTCCACAGTGGCGGAGTGCTCTGGGAAAATGGAATAGTAGAGTCACCGACCTAACATTACCTAGTAAGCTATTTTCGTTCGACAAATAGGTAGACAAATCTTTTTTGCTCGAGCTACAAACAGCTATCTAATTCAGGTTAAAGTGATCATGCTCAACATATATTTTCTTTTACCATTTACTTTACGGACGTGTCATCGTACGATTGAATTTTATTTTTAATTAGTTTTAACTTCTTGTGCAATTAATCGATAAAATTAAGAATTTAAATTACAAAAGCACTAAAACCTGACTGCGGACAAAACGCACTCAAATTTTTATTTATTTTTATATTCAAGCAGACGAGACAAGCAAGACGATCAACTGATGGTAAGCGATACGCCTGCCTATAGACAGCTGCACTGCACTGCTCTCTCGTGTGCAGTAATTTTTTACCCGACTACGGAACGGAGGGAGGATTATGATTTTAACAAGAACTAACTGACCCACGCAGCTCCGCCCGCGTTATTTTTACGTTAACTAAACTTTGAATAACAGACATTCGCATCGAATACATAACCTCATTTTTTTATAGTCGGTTAAAAACTGGGACCCACTTTTTACTTGCTCTCCGAAGCACGGACCCGTTTAGTTCAAATGGCATTAAGCGGTCACCCATCTATTTAATGACCTTACCTAACGTTGCTTAACCAGATCGATTACAAAACCTTGATAACAACTCTCTATTAGTGTTCCCTTACTAATATTTATTATATTATAAAGAAAAATTGATAAAATCGGACCAAGCGTATAACCAAGTACCCATTATGACTTTAATCCACTCTCCCAAAAGAACCGTGCTAGATTACGGGATAAAAAGTATCCTATGTCCTACCTCGTAGTAAGATCTCAAATCATGCCAAGTTTCATTTGAATCCATTCAGTAGTTTCGGCGTGATGCGCAGCCGTGATACAGACAGACAGACAGACAGACAGACAAAAATTAAAAAAATTACATTTTCGGCCTCAGTATCGGTTATAGAATGCCCTCCAAATATAATTTTCAAAATATCTTCAATGTACAGAATTGGACCTGTTACAGTTTTATTATAAGTATAGATGTATGTATGTATGTTCGTCTGTTGCCGCATATCTTCTAATCTACTTAACATAATTTGACAAGTAGGGTGTCGTTAGAAGCGTCTTGATTGTCCGCTGATTATATGCTATACTGGGTGTCCCAGAAAGGGTATATCAAGCCAAAAGTTATGTATAGTATTGATAGTAAAGATCCCGAAAAAAAAGTCAAAAACGGCAAAATATTATTTTTGAAAAAAATAATATATTTATCGTCTTAAAACTGTTTCTAAGCAACCCTGTGCCATTATGTCTATTCCTAATGAGCCACTATTATTTATTGATTGCGTGCCTGCCTTGATTAATAAGAAATTCATCTATTTTCGGTTACACATTGCGTCATTACCGGCTTGATATCCCAGTTCTGGGACACCCTGTATAATATCACATTATTAGACTGCGATTTTATCCGTAGTCGGGTTTTAGTTTTTAAAACTTATTACTTGTTAAAACTTATTACTTGTACCAGTTCACTCAAGTTTATAATGAGTACATATTTATGTCATAGTCATCATCATCAGCCTACCACCTAGTGGGAGACCTACCTACTCTGCGTCTGCGCCGCTGGAGAAACTTTCTTCCCCATCGGTTATCGGTTCTACGCCCTTTTTTTTTGGGAATGATAGACGCTGTTGGCCGCAGATGGCCATTACAGCTTCACCGGACGGCAGAAGTAGCGACGAGCTCAAGGGCAGCTCAGGGAGGCACGGCCTCGGCTTGGGCTGTCGCTTAAGAGAGGGCTGAGTTTACCACCGGTTCACAACGCGCCCCCACTGAGAAGAACCGGCAAAAACTCAGTGGGCGGTTCTACGAGCGATGTGGCCTGCCCATTGCCACTTCAACTAGTACAAATGACTGAATAAACAATCAAAATGGCAACAAATGGCAGGCCAAGTTATATTTTTTTAATTTTCTACAGTAGTTCTAATTCCTCAGTGTATTATATCTTATACCACTTTCATAATCAGCAGGTAACTTATACAAATAATTTTATTAAAATCAATCAAGCCATTCGGACTACAGGGCGTGACAAAAAAATAGACATCTATATCGTCCCTGTAGTTGGAAAATTAAATAAGTCCGATTTTGGCGATATTGACTTTTCCCTATTTTCAAAACACCTAAAACATGCCGCATATTTGAGCCTTACAGGCATTGTCGTATCTTATTCCGTTCCGAAATGATAACCATTTTTGTCGGACAGATGGAATAATTAATATCTTCAGACAAACACTATTTTTTTAAAGGAAAAATCAATAACTCAGTAAATAAATCAATAACTGTGGTCGATGATAAGTTGAATGTCAAATAAATTAAATAACATGAGTTGTTGAATTTTTCCTAAAACATAAAAATTCTTTCACAAAACTAATTAACTTCTAGGAAAACTAAACAACTCTATTTATTTAATTCTGCTATTCAGAATTCTGATATATCGTACCTAATTTATTAAATACTTTATGTTATCTATTTTTTCTACAACTAGATAATGATTAATTATAAGATGCTAGAAAAATAAAATTAAATAAATTATGTTGTTTATAATTCCCATAAAACAAAATGCACCTGAGGAAAGTTATCATTAACGTGATGTTTATTTTTAGAGTCATGTTTTTAGTAAATTTGTTATTTAATTTTAAATTATACTTTTTTTTTAAATGTGATGGGTTTGCTCTTGACTTGACTCTAGTCTTGGTCAGAGATGACAGAGACAAAGTCTATGATGGAGCGAGCTTACCCAGAAGGAACCTGTTCACTCTAACTTTGAAGGGATTACTTTCGCTGTCTTTGAATTAATGGGTAGGCTACTCTGCGCCTGTGCTCTAGGCTTTGTAAATTGGCTGCAACTAACCCTGCGTCATGAATAAGCCTTTTAAGACACCTCTCCACCCAGTCCAATGATGCAAGATGGCATTTTGCAGCACCAGCCCATATGTGACTACAGTACTCCACACACTACCGGACTTGTGCTTTATATAGCAACAAAAGGTGCTTCGGTGTGAAGTAACGGTGGATCTTTGCAAGGACACCTAGCTTCCTAGCAGCTACCTTGGCCTTGGACTCAATGCACCGCCCAAAGTTGAAGTTTAAGGAAATTTCAACTCTCAACAACTGAAGGCGGTCAGTATATTCCAAGGATACATTCTGAAAAGTAGGAGCCAAGGTGAACGGATTCATTCTGGCGGTGAAGAGACATGCTTGAGTTTTGGTGGCATTGAATCTCACAAGATTGGCATCACCCCATTCGGAGACTGCCTGAAGTGTGAGACTCGCGCGCTCCACCATGGCTACTTTTTCAGAGTATATGAGATAACATTCTTACTGGCCCGAGCACTCGGCATATATCTCTCCACAATAGTGCTGTCATCTGCATACCCATAGATACCACGCATCAGCAGTCTTAGCACGACTTGCCAAGACTTCGTAATCTTGACAGTTCGGTGTGGAGTATGACATAGTTATCGACGTAGAAACGTCGTTTTCGGTACTAGTTAGGTCGATAACTACGTCATACTCCACACCGAACTGTCAAGATTACGAAGTCTTGGCAAATCGTGCTAAGCCTGCAACAGATCATTAATATGCAGCAAGAATAGAGTTGCGGAGAGAACGGACCCCTGAGAAAATCCGGCATTATTCAACAACGGCTCAGATGAACAACCATCAACAACCACTCGGACAGACCGTTCACTCAGGAAGTCCCTTATCCAGCCGATCAGACGCGGGAATATATCGTACGCTGGCCGCTTGTTCAAAAGGCTAGCATGTCAAACCCTATCGAAGGCCTTCGAGGCATTCAGGGAAACAACGAGCGCTTCCCTATTTTTCTCGAGGGCCTCGCCCCATAAGTGAGTGACATACACTAGAAGGTCCCCCGTCGACCGATTTCGGCAAAATCCGTACTGTCGGTCGTCGAGGAGATCATTCTGTTCTAGGTATGCCATGAGGCTCGAGTTCAAAATACGCTCCATAATCTTACAGAGTATGGACGTTACTGAAATCACCCGATAGTTAGCTGGATCGGCACGGCTGCCCTTTTTGGGCACGGGTTGCACGTTAGTGAGCATCCAGGACTTGGCCATAATTCCAGTCTTAAATGAGAGGCGGTACAAACGTGTCAATACCGGAGACAACTCGGGTGCATATTATGCATTAAGTACTATTGCTGGAATACTGTCAGGTCTACTAGCTTTCACATCTAGACGACACAGTACTCTCATTACCTCCTTATTTGTAATGCGGACTTCCGTCATCGACGAACCGCAATGAGGCAGTTGTGGTGGAATAGCACTGCCAGTATCTAAACGCGAATAATGGGCAAAGAGAGATGCAAATACACCTGCTTTCTCTCCTGCCGTATGAGCTGGAGTCCCATCAGGCTTTACCAGCAGAGTTAGTGAAGGCCGACAGAAGTTTGTTTCAACTGATTTGGCAAAAGACCAGAAAGCTCTACTGCCAGATGGCTGGGCAGCGAGTTCTGAGCCAATGTGGTTGATATGGCCCAAACGAGCCTCCTTTAACACCTTCTTGTAGAACTTAGCGGCTTGGTTAAAGGCTCTCTTCTTATTGCTAATATCCGGAGCTCTGCGGTCTCGTGACCGCAGAGCTCCGGATATTAGCTTCAACCTAAAGATACACCGAATGTTTGCTCTTTTCAGCTTGAGCACATTCGGCATTGAACCATGGGCGAGCTTTGCCACCGACAGGTACATCAGCGAAAGGGATGAAATATTCCATTGCTTGATGTACTACGTCAGTTATAGCATCCGCGCAACTCGGCGGATCTTCGGAAGAAAGGCAGACCCGCCACCAAGGATAAGATGCAAAGAAATGCCGCATCTTATCCCAAACTGCTGACTTTTATCGCCACAATCGCCGCACACCACGAATATCACAGTTAGGAGGAGAAAAGGTCGATACAGCTTTAACCAGACAGTGATCCGAGGTTCCTAAAGGTGATATCTGCCTGGATCAGTCGTCAGCAGAAGGTATGACCAACAACATCAGGTACCCTATTCGCTTGCTTCACCAGCTGGGAAAACCCTAGCGACAGCGCAAAGTTCCGCGCTTCTCTGCGAGCATGGTCAGTCCTCTGGTATGAGAACAGCCAGTCCTGGTGACAGGTATTAAAGTCCCCCAGAGTGACCAGCTGCGCATCAGGGTACCAATGAAGGGCCTCATCAGCGGCCTCACTAAGGTGGTCAAAAAGACGAGTTGTCTTCAGGTCACCGCTATGTGATCTACAGACACAAGTATAGACAATTTTATCAATACCAGTGTCTACTAACATCCACATTGTAGTGCATGTGGGGTTCTCAAGTTGACGGTGACGCTGGCAGCAGATGTCAATGCAAACGTACACACAGAATCCGGCGCGTTGGTGGAAATTATGCTCTAATGTGTACCCAGGGTAGTCGAGGTACCCCGCATCTGATAGACATCTAATCTGCGTTTTCGTCAAGAAACCTATTTTACCTATTTTAAGTTTTTCATAGTTTTACTTACTACTTAAATATGTATGTGTAATTAGGTCTCTGATTTTAGAGCCATAATGTTATTTTTTGGGTTCAAATTATTTTCTGTATTGATTTGAAAGAATACTTTTTTTCCACTTGTTATAATAGGTGTAATTTTGTTTATTTTTTAAGTTTGTGGTAAGATAAGTATCTGATTACAATACACTTTTACAAATTTTTATTGTAGTTTTCTATTTTTTCCTTAATATAACTCAATTAATATCATAATACAGTTTTTATTTAATATGAGATCAATAATAGTTAAAAAAAATCAAGATAATAATAATGTACAAAGCCAGTAAATTTTATATTTCGAGTTTGACAAATTCAATAACTGCATTTATTTCACCAAATTTTACTCTACCAAATGTATTTAGCTTGTAGGAAAACTAAATAAATAACCGAAATTAGTAGCTAATTGTAGTTACGTTATAATTATCGGTTGTGGCAAAATTAAACAACTTGATTTTTTATGTGTTATTTAGTTATAGTTAAAGATAGAGTTCAGTTTGTTAAAGCATAATGTAAAAGGTAATCAGATTCACAATATACAAAATTACCGACAGTAAAATTGTCTCACATATTTTAACAAATGTACATTAACTGAAAAAAAAACACTAAATCGCGTTTATCTCAGAACTACAAAATCAGAGTTATTTAATTTTCCAACTACGGGGACGATATTACCAATGCTTTTAGGGTAGTTGGATAAAAGGTGAAAATTAGTACTTGTAATTTATCTAAGTTTAAATAATTATTATAGGTGTTTGTAGCTCACATATTTTATAAGCAATTTATCTCCAATTTCTTTGGATAAGAATACTTGAGAATAAAGCAAGTAAATTTTATTACGTGTTCAGTTTGGACAGCAAATAATGAACCCGAATTTAACTTTGTAACAAGTTTTCTTTCTTATTACAAGTATTAAGTTCTTCTAAGCCAATTCTCGACTTTTATTAGAATCTGCTGATGAGGGGATAAGATTCGGTCTACTAAATATCTTTAATGTAGTATGTTATTATTGAGGACAAGAAGGTTATAAGTAAATCACCTCCTTGGTAAGTATGTATTATATATGAATATATATTATAAATCGACTTTTAAATGTAATAAGTAGTTATTAAATTAATTAAAAATGCTATTTAATTTATTATTACATCTTTTGAACTTGTTTATATAATTGTATTATCGGCCTCATTCGTTTTGAAGAAATGATGAAATTCATAATCAGTCGTATTAAAATATATATATCCCTACAGGTCACACCTATATTTCTGTATTTTAGACATCTTTGACAAGTAACCCGACAGAAGCGTATTGAAAAAGACAAATCTTGTTATCTTGAAATTCGGAGACTTCGACTGATGTTGTTTGTACTCCCAAATGTATACTGATTGGCAATAGGCTATTTTTTCGACGGGCTCTTTTATTTAATTTACAAATATTTTGTCGAGTTTGAAATATGAAACCGTAACAGCGTATGAAACTGAATTTACGTTTTTGCCCGAATGCCCCAGAAGGATTATGGGTTTCAAGAATTTCCTGTAAGTATGTTACCATGACATCTGGCACCTCAGTGCCAGCCACCACATTTTGGAGAAGCTCAGAGTCACACAACGAGCTTTTGAGAGAGCTATGCTCGGAGTTTCTTTGCACGATAGAATCCGGAATGAGGAGATTCGCCGAGGAACCAAGGTCACCGACATAGCTCGTAAAATATGCAAGTTGAAGTGTGGGCAGTGGGCAGGCCACATTGCTCGAAGAGCCGATAACCGTTGGGGAAGAAGGGTTCTCGATTGGCGACCAGGAACCGGAAGACGCAGCGTAGGCAGGCCTCCCACTAGGTGGACCGACGACATTGTTCGCGTCGCAGGCAACCGGTGGATGCAAATGGCAAATTGTCGTTCATTGTGGCGGTCTAAGGGGGAGGCCTTTGTCCAGCAGTGAACGTCTTCCGGCTGATGAAGATGATGATGTTTGTATGTATATTTTTTGGCACGGCCTACAACAACATAAACTGCTTGATGGATTTTGACTTGTAATAATGTCTTAAGTATCGTCTTAGTTCTGGGAGGCTCCTATCAGTTGCCATTTTTTTTCACATTCAGAAACATACAATATCAAATTATAGGTCTAAACGATCAGATCAGTTAAGGGGTCGTGCATTAATCACGTGATGTTTTTTAGCAACTTTTTAACCCCTCCCCCCTGCTGGTGATATGTGGTGAGGTTTTTAAACTACCCCCCCGGCGCGGATTAAACTGTACGCGTGAATCGAATTGAATCCGCGTCCCGTACGCGGATTCAAAGTAGCGTTTCGACGCTTCTTTGAGGAACTTACGAAGGGGATCTAATTTGAAATCGGAATGCAGATCTACGTTCCGCATGTACCACGGGGCACCGACGGCGAGACGGAGGAAACGATTCTGGATAACCTGGAGGCTATCGATATGAGTGCGGGCGGCGTGCGCGAAAACTACACTCGCCTAAGTCATGATAGGGCGAATGCAAGCTTTGTATAATGTCAACTTATTTCTAAGTGACATTTTACTCCGCTTGCAGAGAAGGGGATACAGGCGACCTAATACGAAAGCCGCTCGATTGCGGACGGACCTAATGTGCGGGCCGAAAGTCATGGCTGAGTCCAAGGTGACTCCGAGGTACTTAACCTTCCTAGTCCAGGGGATAGGGCGATTGAATAGGGATATTGGGGCTAGTCGTCTGTTGGGCCGAAGGCTCCGCGCGGAGAACATATTGGCGGGTCTCCCGGAGAAGACCACCGCGGCACTCTTCTCCGGGTTCACCTCTATGCGCCACGTACGGAACCATAGACCCAGGGCGTCGACTGCGGCTTGAAGAGCACGCGTTAAATAAGGACCGTACATGTATGACTAGAACTATGCCCGTACCTCACATGATTAATGGACGACCGCTAAAATATATAAACATATGTATACGTTTTATATATGTGTTTCGGTCTAATTTGTTTTCTTCCAGTCGATCTTATTGTGCTTTATAATTTAGGTATACTTGTATTGTACATATATGAATAATAATGAAGTTGTTTGGGCAACGGCCAAAAGGATCTTGATTATTTTATACTGAATTGTCGAGTCCGAGTCATTTAAAATTTAATTCTTACAACATACATATATCTAAATGACAGCCAATTTACTCGAAATATTGGCTCAAGATTAGTATTTAATTGTAATAGTTTGTGTGTATGTGCCATTACTTATGCAGTAATTTATACAATTTTTCTAGAGACGAGGAGCGACATAAATTAACGTTTTTAATTTAAGGTTATATTTTTACCATGAATAAACAAGCCTATTTAAAGCTCAATTTCGCAGTGTTCTAGTAAATAGCTAATTAAGTTCATGAGCGATAATATATGTGCACATAGTAGGTATAATCTTTACTTTTTCATTTTTTTTATCCTCGCCGTGTTAGAGCTCCAAGTAGCTATCTGATGCCAAAATTAGCTATATTTATCTATTATGTCAAAGCTGTTTTTATCGCCTTAACCAGTGACAGGTCCCAGACAAAGCTGGACCGTAGGAAGATACCAGTAAATTTATTGAGTATCTTATTAAAATATTTAACTGTAATAAATTAAATTCTTTGTGCCACACTCACAATTTGGTGTTCGAATCTTTAGTTACGTTAAAAATATTCACTAACGGATTCTGCCTGAGTGCGGCAGCATGGATAAATTAGTTCATTTATCCACGGCGGCAGTTTACTGCGATAGATTTTATAAAAGTTTAAATGTTTATGCTAAAAGAAAAGACAACTCGATGGCGAAACGCGACAGTCACATAATACATTAGCTTCTAGTTAACAAATCCGGCTATTCTCCATACCATCTACGTTGGTATATTGACTACACGACTTCAATGGTAAATCATCTTGAAAGCGAAACGATTGATTAAACCAAAGCCCCGGTAGAGTTTTCGCGTGCACTTGTCTGGTCTAATCAGGGTAAATAAAGCGAATGTTCTCTTTGTACGGAAAGCCGCGGCTTGGCGTATGGTATGCGAAACTTGTCGAGTACTCCACGTTAGTGGCTTTAACGAAGTTTGGTCGGCGCTTGCCATCTGTCGCTGGCCGCTGTACTATCGTTTTTTATTCAGACTGCGTTCGCTGTTTATTGGCTAACAGGTACATTGAATATTCGCTTGTTAGTGCCAATTGCCAGCGGTTCTAGTACGATTTGCTATGGTCAATCAAAACTATACACTAACCTTCAAATGTGCTCAACCTATTTGATACCGAAACAAATTATCGTGTGTGAAAGTAGAATTGATGAATTTTAGTGAGACCAAAATAACACAAAAGCCAACATTGGCCAGACGTTGGTAGGTATACTTTACAAGTTGGGCACGTAGGGACCCCGGTTTGAAAACTTCCCGACTGCCCGATATTGAAATCAGATAAACTTATTTTTATTCTACCTCCTTGCCTTTCTTCGGATGATATTGTTTTGTTAGCTAAAAACTTTTAACATTCGGATAAAATGTTGCAATAAATTATTATTGTATTATATATGTACCTACCTACCTACGTATCATCTCTGTTTGTATGTGAATACTAATACAGGTTGTGTCATTAATCAATGCAAGATTTTTTTTGTCTATCTTAATGAATAGTGAAGGTGGAATTGTAATAGTATATTTGTTCAGTTAGAAAACCGTTAGGTATGATATACCTACTTTGTTACCAATGTATGCTGTCCGAAGCCGCGGCAGTTCGTTTCCATTTTTAACCGACTTCAAAAAAGGAGGAGGTTCTCAATTCGTCTGTATATATATATATTTTTTTTAATGTATGTTCGCGCATAACTCTGGCAATTATGAACCGATTTGAAAAAATCTTTCTTCCATCCATTCTTCAATCCATTGATTGGGTCCCATAAAAAAATTATTGCTTAGTAATAAGTAGTTCCTGAAAAAACAAGAATGGTGACTGCGCACTGAGAGCTGCAAGAAAGCCTATATAGATGACGTTTTAGTCGCTCGGACTCGCTCGGTCGGACAAAAATGGTCATAACTCTGGCAAATATTTACCAATTTCAATGATTCTTTTTTTATTCGAAAGAAGAAACCACTGTATTGAATCTATATGAATTTTATTACAACCGGATAAGAACTTCCTGGAGGACCATGAACGATGTGGAGGAATTTATCTGGTAAAAACCATAAAACTGATGTTCTCCATTACATTGCTCTGACAATTATGAACCGATTTCGATGATTCTTTTTTTATTCGAGAGAGTAAACTACTATGATGATTCCATGTAAATTTCATTACGATCAGATATTTTTTTCTTAAGAAACATGAATTATGTAGACGATAATGTGATCATAACCTACCTAGATAATTTTACGGTTTTCGATGGTTCAATCTTTATATATGAAAATATCACTAAAAAGTTTAAAATAAAATCTTTTAAAAAAAAAATTGAACCGACTTCAATATCACTGAAAAGTATAAAATAATTTAAATATTATTGAAGTTGGTGCCAAATATACACAGCCGGTAAGCTAACACCAACTTCAATAATATTTAAATTATTTTATACTTTTCAGTGATATTGAAAACGGTTCAATTTTTTTTTAAAAAGATTTTTTAAAAAGAATAAAGTCTATCAAACGAATTTATATAGACTGTTAATATAATTAATAATTGTTGTAAAACTATCACAAACATCATAATATTGTGGTTTATATTCTGAATCTCTTAAAATTATTCAAAGTTGAATCCATAAGCTAGACTTGTGAGCTAAATCTCAATTTCAAGAAAGTTTGGATATCAATAGTTAAGATACTTGTACCCACAGCTAACTGCATTAGTTTGATAGAACTGGGGCCGAGCGAAACTACTGCCGAGATATAGGACGCAGTTGAGAAGGAAATTACTTTTTTACCTAATTATAAGTAAGTACTAGACTGTGATCCTGTAGTTAGTATTAATGCGGTCAAAGATGGAAGCGCATTGTCTTGTTTAAAATACAGAGGTAGGTATCCCAAGTCTCAGGTATCAGCTGTACTGGCTGCAATAGGAACAAACAATGGTCTTTTAGTCGCAACAATAAACATATGTACTTGCAACCTTACCTACTTGTCGCATACCGGGATGCGATCAAGTATGTATTCTATATCACTCAGAGCCGGATTTCCCCCTAGGCCTACAAGGCCCCGGCCTAGGGGCCGCACTTCCAGGGGCGAGACCTACACACAAAAGCCTGGCTTGCCTTATTAAAAAACTTTAATGAAAATATTCTTAAGTCTTGAAACGATATTATGTACTCGTTCAAGGTATCTCTCTAACTCTAGTCCGGACATTTCCCACATAGATCAACTTTCTTTTATAGTGAGATAATGTCTCTGAAAACGAAAGTCCTGTCGAACGATTATTAAAATTCATTCTTAATTGTGGCCATACATCAGAAGACCTGGCTAAAATCGTCCTAGAGACAGGGACGTCCTATTGTTGGGTCTTACGATAATGCTAGTATTTTATTGGTGTGTATTCTGGCCATAAAGCGAGACTAAAACAAGTGAACCCTCTGATAAATTTCGTTCCCTGTTCGGCTCATTCGGTGAATCTCGTTGGAGCATGTGCGGCCGAGTCTTCTCAAATTGCTATATCTTTTTTTGGTATTTTGCAATCATCGTATAATTTTTTTTCGGCATTAACACACAGATGATAAATTTTGCTGTCGAAACTGAAACCAAATTTGATAGTGTCAAAGAGACTTTCTCAGTCAAGAGGTTCTGCTCGAGCTGACGCCTGCCAAAGCCTCTTCCTGGGATGAGGTCATGGCAGCTCTTGACTCTTCAGATAATTGCCAATGACACAAATGAAAAACTATCTACGCGCTCTGAAGCTTCAGGTCTTCTAAATTCATTAGACTCGATTCATTAGACTTTCTAAGATGTCATTCCAGACAAGTATCAAAAAGCAAGTGGCTTTTTGATACTTGTCTGGAATGACATCTTAGAAAAGAGTCACTCAAAGTGAAAAGAACTCTTTAAAACAAATCAAATGAGCCCAAACTCGATGTGTTTACTAGTAGCCATCCAAGAGTTCCCTCATCCACCTTCGAGCCCCAGTAACAGATCAGCTCGATGATACCATATTATTGTATTGTCACCGGTTCTTGATACATGTGCTAAATTTCAAATGTTTTGGATGTGTAGAAGTGGGTCAAAATTGCATCGCAAGATTCCATTACAATCATACATACATAGTTACATACATACATACATAAATACATACAGGTCAAGCTAATAAAAGCGTGATAAAAACATACACAAATGAAATCAGTTTAATGTTACAGGATATAAATAAGGATATAAAAACGCTTAAACCATACTATAACAACAAGTCTCTGTAACAAATTTAAATGTAAGCGGATTTAACAGCTGCTTTTTTTCCAGAATTTTCATTACGTCAATATGCATTACTGAATAAATATTTTATTTACTGGCTCGTGCCAAACGTATGTGTATATTCGAGTCACAAACGTTTTGCTTACGTTTTAAACATTAATTTAAGCGCATTTAAATGTAAAGCATAGAGTGTCATACGGATCACGGGATCACGGTTACAAAAGATAAACAACCCCGCCTTGCAGTTCATAGTTCCTCTCCATTCAAAGGTTGCCTCGCAGATATCACTTTTAGTGATAAGGCCGCCCATTGTTTCATTCTATTTTACTGTTTTTATTTATTATTTATTGTGTTTTTCTATAATGATGGAACAATAAAGTATTATCTATCTATCAATGCCGGGGTTTTTTTTTATTTTAAACTTGTACTGTCTCCGTCACCCGCGACGGCTAGTGAAATAAACATAAAAATAAAGCTTTACAATTATACACAAATTTTCTTATAATAATATCTTGAAACAATGGCTGTGATAACGTATGATTATTGCGGGTTTTATAAGCAACTAAGGGAATAGGAATAGTGCAATGTGTTCCAAATTGATGTGTAGAGTAGCGTTATGAGTTCAGAAAACTTAGTTGGCACTCGTGGCCGGATGGAATTAGGGGTCCTTGTATAGTATAGATATATGTAGAGACATCGTATTGACTCCGTCACTCATTGAGTATACTCCCGGACTATCCACTAAAAAGTCACCTAAATGGCTATGACCAAAATACTTATCTACAAATTTCGCAAAAGTGGTCATTTTTCAATTGGGACTTGTGGTAAGGCTACGTTTATTACTTCATCCATTTTTACTAAGTTCTGAACAACAATCTAGCCTACCTGCGGAATCTGTGTCACTTTATTTTAAGTCCAACAAACCGTTTCAATATTCACGTATTTCTGGTTTGCGGCCTAGTGCTCTACATTCGGTTTAGATTTTGCACAGTTCCAGTAAAAGGTCGAAGTTGAGATTGTTACATTTAGAACTTGTTAAGAAAGTCTCTGCAGTAAGTCTGACAAATTTAGCCGGAGCTATTTTCAGCTTACGGTGATTTAGGTGGTAGCTTTGTGCATTAAACGCAACGCTTGTACATACATCGTTTGTTTGGTGCAGTCAAACAAACGGCGTTTATATGCATTTATATCTTAAACTTACGCAGTGTGTTACCTGTATTAATGGTACTCTCTTCTACCAGTAGTAGTAGTTCTGTCTTCTACATTAACCTACTATTTAAAATTTAGGTAGGTCCCTTCTGCAAGGGATCGTTCAGGTAGGTGCCACAGCAGTATCAGATATTCTGTCGCCTAGCAGCAGTGTATATCCCGGTATAAAGGGCATTTAGCTGGTGAAATTACCTGACACAAGAGACCTAATAAGTAATGTCTCGTGTGACGAGCGGCAGTGCAATTGTAGGTGCCTATCTACAGGCAGGCATGTCGCTTACATTAAGGCGAACGTCTTGCCTGTCTCGTCACAAGTTTGATAAAAGAAAACTATATCGTTTTTTCAACAGTTTCTTTTAGTTAAACAGAAGAATGTCTGGCAAAATTATATTTGATTAGCGATAACCATTCTAGATCAACATTGCCTACCTCCTCCGTAACGTTTTTAACACCAGAAATAATGGAAGCATTTACTTAATATTTTCCGTTAAGTAAAAATATATAGCCGAAACCTCTTAACCGAGATTTTAGATCTTCGGAACACAAAGGAGAAATATTTTTCCGTGGCGCGTCCATAATATAACAAAACGTGGCCATTATACGTTTGTCCACGTAGTGTGTCGTGTCGGGGCGACGGATGTTATCACCCAACCTACGACGCATCTATAAATCTTGCCGGTTTTTTACGCGTAAGTGTTGAGTTGCAACTTGATAACGTCCACCTACCACGACATAACACGCACCTATATAAAATGAAAATACTTTCAGAGGTTTGTAAAAAGTTGCTAGTTAAAATATTACGTAGGTTATTAGTAATTTACTTATTTAGGGATTCTTCGTAACTCGGCGGAGACCCTGGGTGGGTAATGATTTATAACTACATAGTTATTAGATTATGAGAAATTAATTCTAAATTCTGATAAATACAGTAGTAGTAAAGTTATAATAACTTTATTTATATACAGCAGAAAAAAAAGTGTGATAAAAATAATCTATTGGGATTTTATTGTTTTACTAGCTGACCCACGCTGCTCGGCATGCGCTATTTTTACGTTAGCTAAACTTTTAATAACAGACATTTGCATCGAATACATAACCTCCTTTTTTATAGTCGGTTAAAAACTGGGACCCACTTTTTACTTGCTCTCCGAAGCACGGACCCGTTTAGTTCAAATGGCGTTAAACGGTCACCCATCTATTTAATGACCTTACCTAACGTTGCTTAACCCGATCGATTACAAAACCTTGATAACAACTCTCTATGAGTGTTCCCTTACTAATAATTGTTATAATTATGAAGAAAAATTGATAAAATCGGACCAAGTACCCATTTTGACTTTAATCCCCTCTCCCAAAAGAACCGTGCTAGATTACGGGATAAAAAGTATCCTATGTCCTACCTCGTAGTAAGATCTCAAATCATGCCAAGTTTCATTTGAATCCATTTAGTAGTTTCGGCGTGATGCGCAGCCGTGATATAGACAGACATACAGACAGAAAGACAGACAGACAAAAATTTAAAAAATTACATTTTCGGCCTCAGTATCGGTTATAGAATGCCCTCCAAATATAATTTTCAAAATATCTTCAATGTATAGAATTGGACCTGTTACAGTTTTATTATAAGTATAGATGATTCATGAAATATGTATATCTTAGTCGCACTTAGTAAAGTTTATTTAAAAAAATATGTTAAGTCATCAAATCTTGGTGACATTTTTACAGTTTTTTTAATGACGGTTAAAGCTAAGTAAGCGACATTAGAGAAGTGATATAATTATTAAAGTGAGAAATAATGTAAAAAAAAAAGTGCGTGCGTGGAGTCCCTCCGCGCGGAAGAAGTGAAACTTCATTCTCGAAACTATTCCACCTCCCCGCGCAACGAAGTCAACGAAGTCAACAAAGTCAACAAAGTCAACGGAATCAACGGAGTCAACGGAGTCGGCGGAGTCTGCGGTCACTCACTCACTCACTCACTCACTCACTCACTCACTATCCACTCACTATCCACTCACTATCCACTCACTATCCACTCACTATCCACTCACTATCCACTCACTATCCACTCACTATCCACTCACTATCCACTCACTATCCACTCACTATCCACTCACTATCCACTCAATATCCACTCACTATCCACTCACTATCCACTCACTATCCACTCACTATCCACTCACTATCCACTCACTATCCACTCACTATCCACTCACTATCCACTCACTATCCACTCACTATCCACTCACCCACTCACCCACTCACTCAGTGACGGCGTCACATGAGCGCTTTCATAACCTTAACAAATTTACGCCTATCGCCTATCGTTTAACACCTATCACTTAACGCGTTAAGCGATAACGCGTTAAGGTGCTTCATTTAACGCTTGATGCGTTATGTGATAACATTTTTGGAAGTCGCATAAGAAGCTTCACTTCAATAACCCATTTCATATGAATTTCAAACTGTATGCACTAAAGTAGTAGATTATGAAACTGCTGGCTAATAGGGGTTGCTGGCTTTATTAATATACGAGTGTGTGTTTATAAACCAATCTGAAGGCGCGGTTTAATATTCTAGCGCTCAAAAGGCAAGATGACTAATTTTGAAAAAATACTCTATAATGTACTTATGCGTCTACTATTGCCGAAAATAATCATATTTTTGTATTAAATTTATAATTAATAGCAATATTTTCAATTTTTAAAATGGAGTTTGAATTTCACCCCAAAACGAAGGCTGGTGCATGGCGCCATTTTGTGACGTCACTACGGTTTAAATAAACATCTGTCTGTAGGTATAAAAGTGAATCATTGTATGAAAGAAAAAGTTGAGATGACAGTTTAACAGTTGTTTATTTATACCGCATTGACGTCATTCACTCTGATCAGTGTTTATTACAAAATGGCGATTAGCTGTATTTAAGTAATTTATTTGCTTAAATATCACGAAAATCTCTCTATTATTATGAAAATGCATTTTTGGAATCAGTGCAATCTGTTCTAATATTCAAAACCACAGATTCATTGGTATTGTGTTGCAGTCATCATGCCTATTCATTCAAATAACGCCTATGCGCATGTGTACAATTGCGTCCCAAGTCCCACCAAAGACGAATATATCGTGGCCTACTAGATTAGATTGCGGTCTACTAGATGACATCAAAAAAAACGGCCTACTAGATCTACTTAAAAAATATATTAGAAAAGAACATATTTTACGACATCGTTTTATTCAGGAGACTTGTACCGTAAAAAGCTGTTCAACACACTTGCTCGTCCTAAAGTGAGGCTTATGACATCGTTTTTAGGGCTATAAACCTAGCTAAGACACGCGTGCGTAATGATGACATTATGCACTATTGCGTAATAGAATTAATCCTACAAAGTTAAATTAGTATCTTACTGCAAGTTGTATGCGAGTAAACAGAGCATTCTTAATTTAACCGGGTAATACATTGATTTTTTTTAAAAACAATAAAGAGAATTTGTGCAGCTGAAAATCCAAATACATTTTTGGAATAAATAAATGTGTCCGTCCTTAATTCATATTTAGTTAACCATAGTTAGTTAGTTCATAGTTAGTTGTCCTCCCGTGACCATGGGTGCTGCAAAGCATTCGAAACGTCGGGATAGTAAAAACAAATAAATTACTAGTTTAAAAAACTAAAAATACACGCTTTTATATGGACTACTGCACTAAAATACAGTAAATAAATTATCAAAACCGTTCTTTCTTTCTTTCTACCCCGTGCTTGTAATTTATGGATTATATTTATGTGTAAAGGCGTGGGGCGCCTTTTCTCTGTAAATGATTACAAATTATTGTCATGTGAATACAAATACTTAGCGTTCTTGAAATTTGACAGAAATGTTAAGCCGTTATTCAGAAAAGGCACCCCACGCTTTTACACATAAATATAATCCATAAATTACAAGCACGGGGTAGAAAGAAAGAAAGAACGGTTTTGATAATTTATTTACTGCATTTTAGTGCAGTAGTCCATATAAAAGCGTGTATTTTTAGTTTTTTAAACTAGTAATTTATTTTATACTTTTTAGTCTTAGAAATATTCGCCTAAACTACGGATAAAATTAGCCCAAGTATTGATTTGTTCGTAGCTTGAATCGTAGGCAGGTTGTGGCAAAATTGTGGCATATTTTTACTAAACTAGGTATTACGCGTAGGTATCTGATTGAGTTTAAGAAAGCACTACGTATTTACCCTTTAAACAGTCGAAAGTACGCTAAAAGTCAATAGCTTCACAAGTAGTATTCAAGGGTTCCGTTACCAACCTTCTGGGTCCATCAAGAGGTCCACGTTATTAGGCAAAGTGAATATAACTTCTTTATACAAATCAAATGAGTCCAAGCTCGATGGGTTTACTAGTAATCATTAGAGGGTTCCGTCAACCACCTTTTATTTCCATCATCAACCCTGATAGTAAAGTAAATGGATCTTTTTAATACGAATCAAATGAACCCAAACTCAACGAGTTTACTAGTAGCCGACCCAGGTTTCCGTCACCCACCTTCCTGTTCCATCATCAGGTTCTGATTATTGGGCAAAGTGAATAGAACTCCTTAATACAAATTAAATGAGTCCAAACTCGATGTGTTTACTAGTAGCCATTGCAGGGTTCCATCACCCACATTCCAGTTCCATCATCAGGCCCTCATTTATGGTCAAAGTGAAAAGAACTCTTTAAAACAAATCGAATGAGCCTACACTTGATGTGTTTACTAGTAGCCAATCCAGGGTTCCGTCACCCACCTTCCAGTTCCATCATCAGGCCTTCAGTAATGGTCAAACTGAAAATAACTTTTTAATACGAATGAAATGAGTCCAAACTAGATGTGTTTACTAGTATCCATTCCAGGGTTTCATCGCCCACCTTCCAGTTCCATCATCAGGTCCTCCTTAATGGTCAAAGTGAAAAGAACTCTTTAAAACAAATCAAATGAACCCAAACTCGATGTGTTTACTAGTAGCCATTCCAGGGTTCCGTTACCCACCTTCCTGTTCCATCATCAGGTCCTCATTAATGGTCAAAGTGAAAAGAACTCTTTAAAACAAATCAAATGAGCCTAAACTCGATGTGTTTACTAGTAGCCAATCCAGGGTTCCGTCACCCACCTTCTCCAGTTCCACCATCAGTTCCTCATTAATAGTGAAAGTGAAAAGAACTCTTTAAAACGAATCAAATGAGCCCACACTCGATGTGTTTACTAGAAACCAATCCAGGGTTCCGTCACCCACCTTCCTGTTCCATCATCAGGTCCTGAAAAATGGTTAATGTGAAAAGAACTCTTTAAAACAAATCAAATGAGCCTAAACTCGATGTGTTTACTAGTAGCCAATCCAGGGTTCCGTCACCCACCTTCTCCAGTTCCACCATCAGTTCCTCATTAATAGTGAAAGTGAAAAGAACTCTTTAAAAAAAATCAAATGAACCCAAACTCGATTAGTTTACTAGTAGCCATCCAAGGATTCTCTTATCCACCTTCGAGTCTCAGCATCAGATCAGCTCGATGATACCATATTATTGTATTGTCACCGGTCCTTGATACATGTGCAAAATTTCAAATGTTTTGGACGTGTAGAAGTGGGTCAAAATTGCATCGCAAGATTCCATTACCATCATACATACATACATACATACAGGTCAAGATAATAAAAGCGTGTTAATAAAAAGCGTGTTAAAAATAAACCGCGATAATCATATTTAGTTTTTATCGTATGTGTCGCTGTGTGGTAAGTTATTTTGTTTTTTCCTCGCATATGTGTTGAAAACGTCGTATGATACTCGTGAGCTCTGCTCATTACACAATCGGCTGATTTACGCCCTCACCTACTTACGGCTCGGGCTGCAACCCACAGCCTCGTGTGTAATGAGCAACTTAGCTCACTTGTATCATAATATACTAATTTTAATTTTGTTAAAGAGGCATGTGAATAAAGTGTGTCATTAGAGTACTAGTTTTGAGTTCATAATTTAAATATTACGTCATGAATGTAGATGAATATTTTTACTGCCAAACTCAAAGGTCACTTCAATGTAGATTTCAATACAAAATCAATACTAAGGGATAAAGTAATTAATCATTACCGGACTCCAAGTGCGGTAGTAAATATATTTTGGAGGTCCGTTCTGTAGTAGAGACGTATGATGTAGCTACGTAACGTCCTTCTGCTATGAAACTAGATGACAAACAATCAAACTTTCCTAGTTTAGTACACATAAACCGGCGAGGTCGTATAGCCAGCCACTAAACCGCATCATCCAAAGTTATGCATAATCTTACTCGCTATCTGATTGGCTCATTTCTTTTATTATTTACCATACGCTAGTGCAAGCTATACACCGCAATTCCACCTGATGGTAACGGTGATGCTATTCTGAAAGTAAAAGAATACTAGTTTACTAACAGTGATCCTGTCAGAACAATCGCTGTGCTTCCAGAAATAAAGTTTTTTCCCTCATAGAACGTACCATATCTGGTTCAGTGGCAGTGAGAGTTTCCTGGTGCAGACCCCACCGGAGAGCCCAGGTCTAGTCATGTGATGATGCGACAGCCGCGGGGGTTTTAGTGGGTAATATCCCACATACCGCAGTTGATCTTCAACAGTCCCCCAGAACCATTACTTTGAAGGCTTTCCTCGCGCCAATATAAAAATAGTGAATGTTAATAGGTATTTAATAGAATAGAATATAATAATTAAAGATCAATAAGTTACAGATAGGCAAGTCACATCTAACACTGGAAATCGCTAAAATCGCAAACTAACCGCTTTTTCTAACTTTTTAATATGTTGTTATTTTTAGGACCTGTAGCAGTAGCTTATATATAATATATAGCTTTCTTGCCTAGTAAACCTTTTCCCTAAAGCAAGAACACAAGACCACTCGAAGGTACATACCTATTCTTTGTTTGCAGCTATTTGTGAGATAGACACAATTTCAATACATGGGAGATTGGAAGTCAGGCTGTTCAAATTATCTGCCCCATCATCTCCATACCTCTTTTACCTATTAAACATTACACACACATTGCTTGTAAGCAATTTACCAAATATTGGACAAAAAAATAAAAGCAACCATTTGTTCCTCATTCTTGTTATGTAGTGATCGGTATCTTTTCTCTAAGTAAATTGGCTTTTACTTACCTTACCCATAGAGTAGACGTCCTTGGCCTGGGGTGAGGTTATGAGGATTTACTGCTCATTTGCTAATACAGATCGACGTAAGATAGCGTAAGTTACTTGATGCTCTGTACATCTCGCATGGGATAGCGGCCGTGAAGATATACAATATAGGTAATAATATGCAATATATATAGGTAATGTTAAATTTATGAAAAGTATTTTAAAACTTTATGAAAGGATGTAGATATTAATTAAACATGTACTTATGTATATCAATTGGTTCAGTAGTAATACATATCTTCTTCTTCTTTACATAGTATAAACAAAGCCGTTTTCCGCACCTGTATATACATATATCTGCTAACTCCTCAAATTTTTATTTAAAAAATTTGTTCATAAAATCTAATTAAGTACTTATATACGTAAGTAAAAAAAAATCAACTGAGTCTTATAAATTGCACCCGTGCAGAGTCAGTACGGATTTTTTTTTTTTTTTCTATTTATTTGGGTAACAAACAGTGACATAATGTATGCTTATCAAGGACTTAACAATAAATTTTACTAATTATGTAACCAGCATCAATTACCACAAATTAAACGGATTGCTAAAGTATATTTATATAAACACTCATAGGGGTCAAACAATATCTTTTTACAATAATTAAGCACTCACTAATCGTTTAGTGGTTGAATTATAGTGCACTGTTTATTGTCCTGCACGCTGGCCGGCCACCATGCTGAACATCAAGTAATTGCTGGACTGTGTATGCACGTCCAATCCAATAGCATCAATCAATATTTATAATGTCATATTACTTCCTACCGTCCAAGTAGGTACCACTGAAGTGTCAAACATTGTACCGCCAACAGCAATGTGTAAACATTGCTGCTCTAGTGTGAAGGGCACTGTAGCTGGTAAAATTATCGAACACAAGAGACTTATTAACCCTTAAACCGCCGTCAGGCAACATACCAATAGAAAAATCCATTGCGTACTTGGCGTTCTATGTGTTCAATAACGTTTCAGGTGATGAGCGCCAGTGGTCAGGTCCGTTTGTTGTCTGTGGTACCACCAGTAGTACCACCAGTACACCACGGACAACTTTATTTTTGTCCGTGATACCACTGGGGTACTACCAGAGATAAATTAATCGTCCAACGTTTTGCTTGTTTCGTCCCAGGTTAAATAAAAAAATACGCAATACTAAGAGTATTTCTACCCTGCAGGCATTTTACCGTAAATTTACATCTTTACCATTTTAGTAGTATACTAGCTGACCCACGCAGCTCCGCCTGCGCTATTTTTACGTTAACTAAACTTTTAATAACAGACATTCGCATCGAATACATAACCTCCTTTTTTATAGTCGGGTAAGAACTGGGACCCACTTTTTACTTGCTCTCCGAAACACGGACCCGTTTAGTTCAAATGGCGTTAAACGGTCACCCATCTATTTAATGACCTTACCTAACGTTGCTTAACCCGATCGATTACAAAACCTTGATAACAACTCTCTATGAGTGTTCCCTTACTAATATTTATTATATTATAAAGAAAAATTGATACAATCTGACCAAGCGTATAACCAAGTACCCATTTTGACTTTAATCCCCTCTCCCAAAAGACTAGATTACGGGATAAAAAGTATCCTATGTCCTACCTCGTAGTAAGATCTCAAATCATGCCAAGTTTCATTTGAATCCATTCAGTAGTTTAGGCGTGATGCTCAGCCGTGATACAGACAGACAGACAGACAGACAGACAGACAGACAGACAGACAAAAATTAAAAAAAATACATTTTCGACCTCAGTATCGGTTATATAATGCCCTCCAAAAATAATTTTCAAAATATCTTCAATGTACAGAATTGGACCTGTTACAGTTTTATTATAAGTATAGATATAGCCAGACGTCAGAAAAATTCTAAAATACAAGTCATAATGTACTGTTTCTGCTACGCTGCATGCTACGACGTAGCTCTAACCGCCTACTAGGACTACTGTTATGACAATTTTCATTTACGTTGTTGGTACTGCGCGTTGGTCGTGGTAGTTCTTACTCGCAACTTCCTTGGCGTGAATATTTTATACTTAGCAACTTCCTTAGCCTTCACCTTTGTGATCTATGTATATTTCGTGATCAGACTTTATTTTCATGAATTAAACATAGCAAGTCGCTTTAAGTAAGACGGTATAGGTCCACGCGGGTCACTGACATTCAGCAACTTCGGCATGAAAGTACTAAGTACTACTAGGTACTTAAAACTATAAAATACTTAAACTAATTTATCTATAAACATAAATAAAAGATCTTCATTGTTTAAAAACCTACCTACAATAGAGTTAAATTGGAACTAATATAATTTTTTGAATGCAAAGTTGTGAAACATTGCATAATATGAGCCAGCCTATATGTTAAGGTAAATAAATATGTGTACTTAAAGTAATAATTCGTTGGTGGTTTCGAACTAGGTTTTTGTTCCATAATGAATTTATGGCAGTCCATGTAACAAACAGCGTCAAATTTATAATCCTGTCCAGTAGTTTGGAATTATCTAGGCAAAAGGGTATCTAGTTGTACAATCTAGTCAAGAATTATGTATATAATACAGTGTGGATAACGAATAATATAAACGAGCTCAATTTATTATTGCATACTATCAGACTTTACCTTCTTGTAGTATTTCAGAGCATAATCTCCTCTGTCATCTATCTTAGAATAAACATTACCCTAGATTTACTTACCGCCACATATATATAGAGCTATGTATTACTATGGAAATGTAAATAAACTACATGGTCACGAACCAAATCGCACAACACGTTACCCATTAATAACACAATACTATTTAGTATTTTTGTCACAACTTGTTTATCTTATTATATAAAAGAGTAAGCAAAAACCCACTCATCACGAAATCTCAGAAACTACAAGTGCTAGAAGTCTCAAATTTTGCATGGGGGTTCCTTTTAGGACAAAGGTGCTCACTAAGACGGGTTTTTGCGAAATTCAATCTCTAAGGGGGTGAAACAGGGGGGCAAAGTTTGTATGGGAGAACGCGATTCCTTGGTCCTATTGACTTGAAATTTTGCACAGACATTCGTTAGGAAAGTTAATTGAATTTTTATTTCATATTTATTTTAATTTATCCCTTAACAGGGTAAAAAAGGAGTATTATTACTCAACCGACGGCGGTACAAATATATCACAAGAATAAGATAGGGTAATTCGAAAAACGAAATCAAAGTTCCTTGGTCAAGTGGTTACGGAAGCGTCCTCTAAGTATGGACTGTCCGGGTTCGCTACCCGTGTATGGATTTTTTTTTTGTGTTTTTAAACTTTGTTTTTTATTTATATTAAGATTCGATGTTTTAAATATTTAACTCATATTGACTCCGGCACTTTTTATCTGTAATATATTTTTTAAATTTAATACTTTTTTTAAATTTAAAATCATGCATACGTAGTTAGCTTCTCTCTAATGTTATGATTTAGTTATTAGTGGAAACTTAATTGATTTTTGTACTATTGGATCTTATATTAGTAATAAGTAGTATCATTTGTTTGTTTCCCAAATATAATAAAAATAAAATAATGAAAATATATTTCCAAAATGTCTGTTTGGGTAGGAATACAATATGCATGTATTATACGTATGCAGATGTCACCGGAGAACCCTGGTTCCCCTCATGTGCCGATGTGACAGCCACGGGAGTTTTAGTGGGTAAGAATTCCCCACAGGATCCTGGGGACATATTAAACGTGTCCCCCGCCACCGCTATAACTGTGACAACGGTGACAGATTCCCGGAGGGCTATAATGCGCCCCCGGCAGTGGCTTCAAAGGCCCTTGCCTTGCACTGAGGGGTACCCGGTGCAGCCCCATATTTTGTGCGGACAGCCGTGAGGGGTTTAGAGGGTAAGAATCCTACACACCGCGGTCGACCGCCCGCAGGATCCTGGGAGCCTATTGGAGGTCTATCCGTGATCCCCGAAACTTTGAGCACGGTGACAGGTTATTTTTTTATTGTGCCCCCCGGTGGCGGGCTCAAAGGCAAGCCACTGAGGGGATCTTTTTTTAAATTTATCCCTTAACAGGGTTAAAAACCAGTATTATTACTCAACCGATGGCGGTACAAATATTTTCACTTAGATTAGCTTAGTACGTAAATTAGGTACTGTACACGTATAACTTTAATACATAAGATAAAATATCACGCTACATGCAATAGGGACTGAGCAGCGGGTCTAAAAAGGCCACTTTCGGGGAATCATAATATGAGTAAGTTACCGTTTAATTTTTATTCGTATGGCAGCATTAACATCAAATATGAGTCTGCTAATTAGTGTTAATAAATGAATTGAGTATGATTGACCTAAAATGTGTGATAATTTTACGAAAATTACAGTAATTGCGAAGAATTTGATAGAAATGCAAATTACGAATTCCTTATAGAGGAAATGCTTAATGTGGCCTTTTTAGGCCCGCAGACATATAACAAGAATATGATCAAGTAATTCAAATAATAGAATAAGAGTAGCCGTGGTCTGGAGGTTACGAAAGCCTCTTCTAAGCACAGCAGAGTCAGGGTTCATATTTCTCATTGGGATTTTTTTGTGTACTTTTAAACTTTTTATTTTTAATCATTTTTTTATTTTTTCAAGGTTTATATATTAACTGAATTTATTTAGAAGTTTTATCTAAGTAAGTAAAAACCTAAAGAGGTACATACTTAACAATCAAGTACTAGAGAAGTTTATTCTACATATATATCATTATCATTCCAAATAATATAAGGTAAATCTGGGATATGATATGCTTGCCCCGCGGTGGCGGACTCAAAGGCCAGGCACTGAGGGACACCTGGTGCAGAACCCACCCGAGAACCCAGGTTTCCCTCTCATGTGCCGATGTGACAGCCACGGGAGTTTTAGTGGGTGAGAATCCCAAATACCCAGGTTGACTTCCCCATGGGATCCGTGGGACTTATTGGAGGTTTCCCCCGCGATCCATGTATCTTTGAGCACGATGATAGTTTCCCAGGTGGCTTTATTGTGCCCCCTGGTGGCGGGCTCAAAGGCAAGCCACTGAGGGATCTTGGTGCAGATCCCACCGGATAGCCCAGGTCTCCTTCTTATGTACTGATTTAACGGCCGTAGCAACAGGGTTTAGTGAATAAGAATCCGACATACCCGGTTGACCACCAACAGGGTCCCGTTAATCCCATTAAAGGCGTCCCCCGTGACCCCTGTAACCGTGAGCACCGTGACAGGTTCCCGGGGAACTATAATGTGCCTCTCCGGCGGCGGGTTCAAAGTCAAGGCACTGAGTGGTATCAACTGGTGCAGATCCCGACAAATATCCCAGGACCGCGCTCTAATGTGCCGACGTGATAGCCGCGGGGGTTTTAGTGGGTAAGAATTCCCCGGTTGACCCCCGTCTACGTCTTAACGATGAAACCGAACAAGGAAGCCCGTATTGCTTCCATAAATTGGTTTTAAAGAAATGGTGTTCTGTTCCTGTCCTTAATCCACCCAAATTGTACACCGGTACACGTCTGCAGTTTCTAATAAAAATAAAAATACAATTAACAAATCACAAATTCAGAGATTCAACGTTGCAGGCTTAAACCTAAGCGTTGAGTACTTTGCCCATGGACAGATAGAGCTATACGTAGGTCGTAGCTCTTCACGCGTCACTTCTAAACAATTTTTTTTCATATTGCGTTAAGAAAAGTCAGCTACAAACATTATTTTTGAAGAAATTCTATAATCAAAGGCAGTAAGTTTAAATTATTCACTTCTTTTTTTCTCAATTACACCCGTGCGAAGCCGGGGCGGGTCGCTAGTACTTATATATAACACAGATACGGGGGAAAATAATAGTGACTTTCACTAGCCATATTGTTGAGTGGACTTGTATACGAATATACATTTTATGTAAGTCAAATACGTGAGACTAGGGTCTGGAACAGGTATAAAACGTATCTACTTGCGGGATAAGAGCCACTGAGAACTACAAATGTTTTTATTCCCCTCTTACAGCATATTCGCACTACGCTGTAATACTTATTTTCCGAAAAAGGGTGAATATACGTAGATAGAATTATTAATATTCTATTTTTATAACTTCAATTTTGGAAGCAAGAAGTAGTCGTTACCTCCTACCTAAATGGTTGACTTGATATCAAAATATTTATATTTTATAAATACATACTAGTGCCCCGCCCTGGCTTAGCTAGGGTGTAATTTGTTTTTTCCTACTTAATTAGGGGTTTCTATATGTTATACGTATAAATAAGTAAGTAGATAAAAAACTTTCAGTGAAAAATTACTGAGCTGATGGTGAAAACACAAAAAAATCCGTTGCGTGGTTTAGGACGAGCCAGCGGATATACAGACAGACGTGGAAAGCGAATTTTTTATACTTACTATCATCAGCAGCCGAGAAACGTCCACTGCTGAACAAGGGGGGGGGGGGGGGTAGGCCTTAGAAGGGAGGGTTTGCCATAATCTCTACGCTTGGCAGGCGGCTTCGGCTGCCCGTCTTTTCGGTTTTTCTTATTGTCTTCTTGTTTTATACCATTTGATGCCCAGAGCACACCAGTTAGGAGTTTTACACGATGGGCTGTTTTTCTAAACATAATAGCTCAATTGCAGCGTAGCGGTATATAGTTGATATTGACTGACTCGTACATCTATTCAATCCCTTGTACGGAAAATAAGCGTGATGAATCTGTGAGTGTTTGCACAAAACACAATCTATGTTATAGAAGTAGGCATGTTTGTGTATGCTCTAGCACGAACCGAATATAGAAAGTTTCTTTCAAAGTATTATAGCACACAAACTCTGTGTAGTCGAAAGATGTTACGCCAACTTTATCGTAAAGTTTACTATACTATATTCCTGTATAGTAAACTTTATACATAATATAGTACGTATTTATACAGTACATTGCTCTATTGCTTTTACAATAAATAAAATGTGGGTAAATGTAGGGTGAAAAATAAAGATTAAATATTTTCACATAGCTACTAGGTAAGGGCTAAGTATGCATGCACTCGCATGCAAAATACGCGTTATGTCATGGAGTTACGAAAAACAGTCCACTCTATACTAATATTCATATGGAATCGAAGAGACGTTTCCTTATTTAGTGGACTATGGTTCGATGGAAGTAAACATGTCTATCAACAGAATCTCATTTATGTTATAGCAAATACGCTTCGCTTAGACTGTGTACTATATATTATACCAGTACGCAGTAGGTCTTATATTGCAGTAAAATATAATAAAACTTTAGAGTAAGCAATCGGACTATATGCACCGATAAAAAATTAAGTGTTTATCTGGTGTGTAGTCGTCATTATAGCTACCTATATACTACAGTATTATATATTATTATATTTTTATACTAGCTGATCCAGGCAGCTCCGCCTGCGCTATTTTTACGTTAACTAAACTTGTAATAACAGACATTCGCATCGAATACATAACCTCCTTTTTTATAGTCGGTTAAAAAATGGGACCCACTTTTTACTTGCTCTCCGAAGCACGGACCCGATTTTGACTTTAATCCCCTCTCCCAAAAGAACCGTGCTAGATTACGGGATTAAAAGTATCCTATGTCCTACCTCGTAGTAAGATCTCAAATCATGTCAAGTTTCATTTGAATCCATTCAGTACTTTCGGCGTGATACAGACAGACAGACAGACAGACAGAAAAAAAATAAAAAAATACATTTTCGGCCTCAGTATCGGTTATAGAATGCCCTCCAAATATAATTTTCAAAATATCTTCAATGTACAGAATTGGACTTGTTACAGTTTTATTATAAGTATAGATTTATATACTTACATAAGTATAGTGTATGGGTATTAATTTTCGTTTTCTGTTATTATTTTAGATTTCTTTTGAAATAAGCTGTGCCTCTGTACATGTTTTAACTTATAACTTGTCTGTATTATTTGTGTACATAAATAAATAAATCTATTTTGCTATTTATCACAAAATTTATGAAAGGCAATGAATTTTTGACACATTACTGAACAAAACGTAACAAATTGCAGTTATTTGTCGAGCTTTGGAGGGGAAACCGAATATCACCAGTGCCAAAGATTAGCAATTACGAGCGTAACGGGCTGTCGGCGCCGCGCTGACGACGCTGCGCTTCACCGCTTCACCGCTAGAAGAAGCGCAACGCTCACCGCGCGCCCAAGCTGCCAAATACTAGTCGGCTAGGTCATAGTCACGGGTGCCCGAATCCTTCACACCTCTTTGAACTCTTTCTCATTCTGTGATACTAGAATTTTTTTTTAAATTCCGCTGCTTTTGCCGCCAGTACGCAAACACCACCTTGAGACCATGATGTTTTTTTAACCAGACTACGACGGGAGCTTATTTTCGTGGGTTCGAAATTCGTGGTTCAAAAATCTAATATGGCTGTCAGGCAAATCTTTGATATTTATTTATATTTTGTTTATAAAAACATCAATTTGATACCTACTCGTAAATGAAAGATTTTAATGACACTAGTAAGTATACATTATAAAAAAGTTTTAGTCAATTTTGTGTGCGGTCGGGGTTTTAATGCTTATAATGTTACGTTGTTACGTATGTTATAAAACACGATTTACTGTTTATGCGGGATCCACATAAACAGTAGCATATTGTGGATGCTTGATTGAAAACCTAAAACAAAAACTTTATTTCCGTGCGGAGTCTTTAAAAAACACTTATAAAGGTATCTTTGCGAGTGAAAATAGTTTAAGAGCGGGAAACGTTGCTTTAAGTGGTTCACTGATAAACGGCACCTGTGAAGCGAAGCGGCTTTTATCTCTCGCTGAGCCCGGCCCCTGCATTTTCAAGCCACGGACTGCACTCCTCGGGAGCGACGTCATTTAAAAAAATAGTTTCTCCGTTTTATTCTAATGTTATGGTTTTATAATGTTTCTAGAGTCCCAGACAATATTTTTATATATGTAGACTATGCAGTTGTTAAATAATAATACCAATTATGCAATAAACTGTGGGTTACCTACTGTGCTGTGATTAAATTGTGTATTTATATGTAATCCATAGTATTTTTAGTAAACTTATTTAATAATTAAGATTTATAGAGCCTATTATTTGTACCTCTTTGATGTGTTTCCCATTAACCCAAAGGTTGACTGGTAAATAATGCCAAAAGTAGGGACAATTTAATAGATCACATTTGACACTTCATCAAAATTAACAACGTAACCTTGTAACGGTGGGCATAATATATACTATTTTTTTTCAAAGTAAGAAATGCACAGTTGCTGCAATTACGATGACATGTTTATTGTTATAATGACAAAAGAAACAGACAGAACAAAGAAACTACCAGATGTCAAATGTGGTCCATTAAATTGGCCCCACATTAGAAACATTAACTCCACTTTATGTACCACGTACATAGAGTTTATTGAAACAAAATATTTACAGTTTATTTACAAATATGTACACTTAAACTAGGTAAAACACTTCCTCGAAGTTGTCGCCGCACTGGGAGGGAAGGGTACCTAAAAGACATAGAGTTAAAATAAATATATTTGTATCCCTTTGCTACGGATAAATGTCCACTACAGTACCTAAATTATAGTAGGTAGGTATAAACATTTTAATCACTGACCAATAATAATTAATTCAGTTTCAGTTTACAAGCTCGTTACCCCCGGAGTCATTAGGGTCTGTATCGGCGCGTCTTGTTGACTCCGATCAACATTATCGTCTTGGAGGGTGTGTATTTTCCTCATTTTTCAGTAATGGCAAAACGACTCCGGCCCGAGCTACCCTCTAGCCGATAGTCATCGATGATTGATTGCGTCGCTTTCGCTCAGCTATTACCGTACCCAGTCACTCGGAAAATCTTAAAAGGATCACCTTAGAATTAAGGAGGAATGATAAAATTGCCTTACACGTTTTATTTTACGTGTACCTATCAACGTACGTCTCTTGTGCAAGCGACTATTCAAGCAGCATTATAAAAAACTTGATACAAATTCTTTTTTCAACAAGAAATTGTAGAATCCCACGACAGCGCTAGCACATCAATTTTGCGGGGCTCGGAGATGTATCCGTGGGATAGGTAGCGGTCCTCTTGATGGTCTGTGGAGCAGAGTAGATGCACCTACAGCCGTAAGCTAGTGTAAGAACAGTCCACGAAGGAAAACTCTTTTTGTACTAAACAAAAACAATAAGTAGTGATTTTTCAAACAAAAAATTACCTACAGGAATATTAGCAGTTAATTTTTTTAAACTAGCAGTGTACCTAATTCATCCATGCTACAGCCTACTCGCCGCTATAATCTTGTTACACGTCCAAGCTTAAGACCTGACACGACCGCAACACTGCATCGCACCATGTATGAGCATCGAAGCTCAGTGCTCGCCGTGGTGTTTGTAACTGGCGCTATTATGGTAGTATGTAATCCACCTACATCGCAGGCCTGGTGGCCTATATAGGCTCACCCCCGATCTCTTCAATTATTCAATAACCCGTTAATCCGTTTGAAAAAGTTACTTTCATATTCAGCGGGCTTTTTTTAAATTATCGCGCAGGCAGTAATAACGACGTACGCCAACTTATAAAATTGAATGTGATTTTATATGAAAGTCCACGAATTCTATGTAAAACGTGCCTTGAGAGCGCCAATATTCAATAAAAAAATATCGAATAGACCGGCCTTATTTGCCAAGCGTGTGAAAATCATATTTGTGTCTATACAAAGCAGAGTTTATTTGAGTTAAATTCAATAAAGAACGCAAGAGAGAGGTTGGATTACTTAATGAACTTAATTATACCAGCTCTAGATGTAATATTAATTCAAATTTTGAAAAAAAAATGGAATCTTACATTTAATAGCTATGACATGAGCACATGTACTACCTAAGTCCTCCCGTGAGCATCAATGCTGTAGTGTTCGAAATTTGTCATCCGAAAAGTAAAAAAAAATTAAACTGTTAGAGTAAATAAAAAATAAACTGCGATTTAATGCGTGAAATAGTTTTGATTCAATAATAATATTTGCGTAATAAATCTATAGGAAAAAAAAGGAAATAAAGGAATATTATTGTGTCTTTTAGGCACATATATATATATTATGTATTACTTACCTACGCACTTGCAGTAATGATCTGTGCCTACGCGTCTCGATAACAGATTAGTGCAATCGCCTGCAAATTTCCAATATAATAATTAAAATAAATTGGGTTGTACGTGCACTCGAGTGATACAAGCACTCACGCGTTGACAACAAAATGCATGTTTCAATATTAATTTTTGGTTCAATTATAAATGCAATTAATGCTTCAACAATATTCAAAGAATTATTACTGAAGCGGTAACCATATGACATAAACGATAATTAGCACTCACTTTTTATAATATGTCAGACAGTGAATAACGAATTAATAAAATAAGTAAATAAAAAACTCCAATAGAGTCACCTGAAATCTTAAGTCCACGTTATGCGGTAACCGAAAGAATTTGTTGGTGGAAGATGCATTGATATGCCGGTCCTTTGAGCTAGACTTAGAGGACGCTCTAAGAAACGCTGGCTGGAGATGAAAAATAATTATATTAGAGCCAACAATCTCGCAACAAAGGATGTTAAAAATCTGGCACAGTAAAGGAATCATAGTCTGAAAGAGGACCCGTTCAACAGTTGGCAGAAGAAGAACTAATTTATGAATTAAGAACGACCAAATTGTTAATTTTTATATTCTTGACATATTTTGCCTTGGCCATTCATAAAATCTCGAAGTAGGTATATCTAAGATACGTGTTCTCTTTACATATCAATACCATTTTTCTAGAAGGTACAACAAGGGACCCTTTGTTCAAGGTACCGTCCTGGTAGGTACCGCCAAAGTGTCAGAAATTCTGTAGCTGTTGAAATTACTTGATAACTAATGTCTCGGGTGACGAGCGGCAGTGCAATGCAGCTGCCGCTTAGGCAGGCGCGTCGCTTACCATCAGGCTAACGTCATACTTGTCTCGTCACTAGGTTGAATATTTTTTAACATAATATAAGTTGGCACTGATATTAAGGGCTAATGCAGCCGTGAATGGAAGAGCACCAACTGAGCAACCACACAAGGAAATACCCTACCTGTGTCAGAAGTATAACTGTGCACATAGCAAAGGGGACGAAAGATGGTCCCTTAGTAACAGCGACTCTTCTTCACAACACTCTGTTAGCCTCATTTATCGCAGGAGCACAACACCACTCGAATGGTGGCGTTTACTGACTGTGGTATGTAGGATGGTCTGTGGGGTGCCCCAGCACCCACTCATTTGCTACCGTTGGGTGTCGTAAGAGGCGACTAAGGCAGAATAAGAAGACGGGCAGCAGTGGCATTCTACTGAGTTACCTATACTCTGATCCTAAAACCCCTGCCAAGCGTTGAGATTATAGCAACCATACTTCTTAGGGGGACTTTGATCAGCAGTGGACGTCTTTCGCCTAATAATTATTATGTAAAGTGGAGTAGTAGTCTCGTGTCGTGGCGCGTCAGATGCATAACGGTTACATAATATTTTAGTATGGTTAAGAAACACATCTTAAAGGTGTCTCGTGTCACAGCACGCTTAATTTGTAGGTATATCCTGTTTTTCTTTAAAATATCAATAATTGAACGACGGGACGTGTGACCAGCCAAAGACACTTGATAGGGTATGTGATATTCGACCCTACTGGCCCTATTTGCATCGCGCTTGCGTTCATACATTTACTGTTCAATTTTTGATCATGTAAAGTAAAACAGGGTATAACCGATATGTTTCTGACGCGTCACGACATGACACGACAGCATAGTATATTTTTGGCTTTAATGTGCGCTCCATTCCTATTATTTTTTAAATAGAGGCTTAGGGACTACAAACAAACTATATGACCTTTTTATAACAATCATGACTGATACTTCAGATCTGGTGGCTCTTTTCTCATTAAGATTTTAGTTAAGAAACATGTCATTTTTGTTAATTTTTTTTTCCGAAATAAACAGTTCATTTATTTTATTTTATTTTTATATTTATTTTATTTTCTAATCAACTTCAAAAAAAGAGGAGATAGACAAAACAATGCAAAAACGAGTTATTTCTTATGCAAAACATAAAATATGCATAGGTAATGATGACCTTTCCGTTTCGCAAAACAATAGGTCACTTTCCAGTAATAATATAAGCTACCTACTATATTTATGGTAGCACAAATCGCCCTTTTTTTTTTTTGACGCGGTGGAAATCTTCCAAAGATCCCCGGGAGCTGTGGGGCTCGACCGGGGTATGTGGGATTTTTACCCACTAAAACCTCCGCGGCTGTCGCACCGGCACATGAGAGGGCTCTCCGGTGGGATCTACACCAGGGGCCCCTCAGTGCCTTGCCTTTGAGCCCGCCGCCGGGGGGCGCATTGTAGCCCCCCGGGAACCTGTCACGGTGCTCACGGGGACGGGGGTCGCAACCCCGCCGCCGTCCTCCTCGGAGTCGCCGCCGTACTCAATGGACGCTCAAAGGGCCCACACCCCGAGCGTCCAGCGACTCCCCAGGCAAGCACAAATCGCCCTATTCCATCTACGTAGCCAAGGCTCTGCTGAAAGCAATTAATATTTCACAAAACTAGGCAAGTACGTTGCCGTCTTAGTTTTTAAATAACGAGACAGACGCCTGACAGAAATAAATAAGCTTTAGCTTCTCAGTTATCATATCCGTCTATTTTTTAACATCATGGGAAGTAAATTCTCCTTAAATATAACCTGGCTACTGAAGACAAGTTCCGTCATTATTCTTCGATATTTACAAAAAATATTTGTTTAACAATTCATTAGGATTTTTTTTTAGTTGATAACACATCAAAGTCATTAATATTATTCAAGTCTTTAATATATTTATGTCTTTTACCATGAGGGCAAAATCGATTTGTGTTTGAGACTAAAAGTACATGCATAGGTACCTTAGTTATCGACAAATACGATATCACAATATCATATGAACAACACACATACCCGCACACACACACTCACATTAGTTATTTCTTATGTTTATCGTGTCGCGAGTATTCTGGTGTTCTTCATGGCAACTTGGCTCCGAAGCGGCGCCGCTGTCCTACTTACTGTTGCTAGTTACTTGTTTGCCAAAACGTGTCTAAAACTTTTTCCTGCTGCTTTTAAATTTCTCCGCCTAACTGCGACACTTTTATGGACCAACTCATAGCTTTGAAAATTTTCAATATTTTATTGCGCAGCGTTTATAATATAGTGGACCTGGTCTGCTACCATCAGTTCGAACATCGATTTAAGAATATCTATGAGTTCGAACAATATTATTGTACCTAATATTATTTCTGCGAAAGAAAAGAACGGAGTTTTAGTGTTGACAATTCGATTACAAGTGTGAAAAATACATTTCAATTGATACGATAATTAGCAATGCAATGCCAATGGCAACTAATAAACGCGGAAATTAATCGCTTCTAGGCATTAAAGGGAGAGAAATTACTAGAGTACCTACATACTAACGACCATCAACAAATGCGTTTCATACCTAAAATCTCTACCTCGATTTGGAAAGGATCCGATGATCTTTAAACGGCTGAACCGATTTTCATGAAACAATTCGCTAAGAACCATCTCGCTTGAACTAGCTTACAAATGAAAAAAAAACGCATTTAAATCCGTCCACTCGTTGGAGCGCTACGATGCCACAGACATACAGACAGACAGGCATAGGCAACAAAGTTAAAACACCCCTCGTTTTTGGTCTGGGGTTAAAATAGCATAATCCAATTCATATCATTTCCATTTTTTTTCAGTCAAGATTTTTTTTAGGTATTTTTAGGAATTCGTTACATATTATAGTATACCTGTTTTTACATTGATTTACGAATTTCAACACATCAATTTCATTCTAAATCTCGAACGCACCTCAGGTTCGCACCTCGTCTCGTATCCTTATTGCGAGGGAGCCAACCAGAACAAATTATGCTATAACTCATTGTGCGCGGCCACGGAAAACTCGCCCAAGTCGCTGTCAGGTTTATGTGGCTAGACCAACACTTTTTCTACACATGAAAAGTATACGCACTCTGAATTCGGAATTAGTTTCAGCGAGGTTACCGGCGCAGGCCCACCCGGGGTAGCCCGTTACCACTTACTGCTCGCTCCATTGCGAACCTAATCGGTAATTCCTACTAGTTCAGTATATGGGCACGACTCTAATTGCCTTATATTCCCAGAATGTCCCGGACGATCTCTCATATAGGTTAGTATAAGTGTGACACAAAAGGTTTTCAGTGAAACAAGCAAAGAAATTATAACTACATACTATATTATACCACGCACTTCAAAATATATCTCGTAATATAAGGGTCTCTACATTATGTATTTACTATTGTGATCTTGTATAGGCACATGCTGCTGAAATGAAATCATTTACACAGAAAACACATTACTCCGTTAAAAATATTGGATTTATATATAATAACTTGATTTTATTCCAATTCATCGCACGTTTTATCGATTCAATAATTCCATTCAATACATCAAAATAGTCTGTTTTGTACGTACGAACGCTGGCGGGGTGCGGCGACGGCCGTCGCGGCCCATCTACATGAGAACAAAACGCTCGTGCGACACATAGACACCTATTAATCGTGTTTGAAATGTGTGCCCGTTATAGATTTACCCGCGGTAAATGATGCGGTCCGGTGCGAAATCTAGATAAACGTGATAAATGGTCAGCCTTCTTATGGTGGCAATTCGTTTTCACTTTTGATGGACGCTCGCTAAATTCCGAACTTTATTATAGCAATCCATTCGGGAACCTGACTTAAACCAGTAATTTCCCACCGATACGTTCTTCATTATTGCGGATTTACGACTGTTAATAGAATTTTGCCGACAGCGTTACGATTAGGCCACTCATAATATTTCTTGAAATGCATAGTCCGTTTTGTTCCAATTTTACTTATTCAGGTTAATGTTGGTTATTCGTGTCTGAAGTCAACGTGTTTGTATTTACTGTTTATACGAGCTCGACGGGTTATTTCAATGAAATGAAATTGTAGGTACGTTTTATATTTGTTCGGTATATTTCTCTGAAAATATAGCCATCCTATGGAAGTGATGCGGGTGGAATGGAGGGCGCCAAATGTATTGAACTAGATATACTGTGTGATTCGAATCCCCATCGCTGATTACTTCAAGTTTGATACCACGAGAATTGATTGAAAACTTAAACTTATCATTTTTACTTTCGCACATGTCACTTGATTTGCATAATCTCTGGAGGCAACACTGGTGTTGTATGGAGATAACGAAAAAATATGGACGTTTGCGTTAGTAAAACTCGTATATAGGGCAGAAAGTTCGTCGTTTTACCTCCACCTATGCAACAACTCAGGCAAAAACACTGCACGAGCTATCAAAACGTGAAACATCACGGTTCGTTTCACACGTACAGAATCACACGTTGAATATATAACTTTTAAATAATTAAGCCTTTATAGGAAGCCTTGTTCAATGATTAAGCATATTGTACAAATGCCACAATTTTGTGCTGCGTCAGCTGCACATTCGGGTGCGCCCGTTGGTCTAGTGGTAAGAAACCCTGGCCACGGGTTCGATTTCCACCTTGTGTCTAGGTAGGTATTTGTTTTAACAGCCCTCATTGTTGTCCCACTGTTTGACACGGGCCTCCCCTCAAGATGAAGTGATTTAGGCCATAGTCCACCACGTTGGCCAAGTGCTGGTTGGCGGACTTCACGTGTCATTCGAAAGTTTAGTAGGCTTTCTCAGACATGCAGGTTTCGTCACAATGTTTTCCTTCACCGAAGCTAATAATAATCGCACAAAGATGATTCGCAGTCTATAGGTGTTATTTAGAATAGAATAGAATATACTTTATTGTACACCAAACAAATGAACAAGAAAACGGTACGACTTAATACAAACAAAAACAACAAATAACAACAATATAGAACCAACAATAAAGAATAGTAGGTACAAACGGCGGCCTTATCGCTAATAGCGATTTTTATTTACTGAAATACTGTTATATTATAAGATGGTTGGTTCCTTGTGGTGTGGTTCTTGTGTATTGGTGCCAACGCAGTGTCACATAACATGCACTATTGTGTGTGTATGAAGGTTATGTATATCGGGTAAAAATATTACGCTCAAGAGATTGATAAATAATGTCTCAAGAGACATGATATCAGTATAGACTGTATGACGTGTCGCAATATCTAGAAAACGTTTAGTCATGATACAAAATATGTCCAATTATTTAATACCTAAGTATATCCGCTCGAGTTTATCCGCCCGCCTTTTAAAACAGCTCATCTTGTTTGTGAATAATTTAATCACGTCCCGAGATTACCGGATTGTTGAAACAGCCGCAATCGAGCCGGGTTGATGCAAAAGTAATGATTTCGATTAGTCACATAATGAAAGCTTGACTACGCAATATGCTAGTCATCGTTACGAGCAAAACTAGAACAACCACATTGATCTATTACATTAGATGTCATTTGAGACCAGAAAAAGTTTATTTTTTCCTTAATGCTCCTCCTAGGAGGTAGCAACATTATATAAATTGCAATCTACCTTGAAGGTTAATCAGTAAATATATAAAACAAAGTCGGGTTTGTTAAAACGCTTTTAGCTCAAGAACTGTTGGACCGATTTTCATGATTTTTATTTGTTGGATTGGTCTCCGTCTCGAATAATAAAAATATAATTATTATTAAAAATAATTAATATTAAAAATAATGAAAAAAATACTATAAAAAAAATATAAGAGAAAAATTATTTTCCAAAAATGTTGCTTCGTTTCGTTTTCCTCCAAAAAAAGAGAGAGGGGAGGGATATAGAGAACGAGAGGAGAGTGCAAAAGAAGAGAGAGAATGGGCAAGTGAGTGAGGGGAGCGAGAGCGAGTGATCGGAAGCAAAGGGGAGTGAGGAGGAGTAAGGTGGGAAAGGAGAGAGAGGGTTGAGAGAGGGGATGAGGACGAGAGCGACGGGGGCCGTTGTGGTTTGGGGGAGGTCTCACGCTTACTTTCCACCTTGGTAGTATAAAAAAAAGAATATTAGTTTGGCCGAAACTAATAAATTAAATTAACTTACCGTCTCTAATTTTTTATTATGTTCACTAATTTAACCATTATTATATATCGATGAATTTAACACTTAAATTAACTCAAAAAGATTTGTAATTTTCGGTCTTCTCACTATGTCCGTGTTGTCGAGAAGCTGGATAGTCTTTAAATTTACATGACCAGGAAAAGTAATATAAACTTCTATTTTTATAATAATATTTCTTCTTATTAAGTAGAATCTATAGACAAGGGACCCCATCGTGACAACCCTTTACTTTCTATTGAATAAGCCTAAAACATTATTTATTTACACACGTTTAAAATTATCAAGTTAATTGATGTACTAGAATTAATATATTAGCTTTATTCGCAAAATACCAAATATTGGATCGATTTCGAAATTGTTTTCGATATGTTTGCGTTGAAATAATATATTTAATATAATAGGGTTTCTTATTATATACCCGCTGGCGCTGTGAAAGCGAAATTAAGTTTCGAGGGTTACATATTTCAAGAGTAGAACATAAAAAAATGAATAATTCGAATGCATATTTCTATGTATTGTATTAGTATAAGTAGATTATAATTACGTACAGTCCTTCAACTTTCCGTTAATCTCCAATCTTCTTCTCGTTAAGAAGATTATTGGCAAATGAAACCTGTATTTTGTTCACGCGGCGGGTTCTTAAACTTCCGAAACCCTGTAAGAGAGGCCACTGGGGTATGTGAGATTATTACCCATTAAAACTCCTGTGGGATATCTCATCGGCCCATGCGATGGATGTGGGGGGGGGGTTTCTCCGGTGTGATATCCACCAGGTACTTTTCCTTGCCTTTGAGCCCGCCACCCTTCCATCTCCTCCCGTTGGGTGTCCGATAGAGGCGACTAAGGGAAAACATGAAGACGAGCAGCAGCGTCTTACTGTTGGATTACCTGCGATTCCTAAGCCGCTTGCCAAACGTGGGGATTATGACAACCCCTCCCTTTTAAGGAGGAGGCTGTTGTTTAGCAGTGGATGGCTTTCGGCTGCTCCTGATGATGATGAAAGCCTTTTCTTGTTCTCGCGAGGAAAACATTCCAAAGTTCCCCGGGACCTGCGGGGGGTTGACCAGAGTATGTTGGGTTCTTACTCACTGAAACGCTCGTGCTTGTCGCATCGGCACATGTGGAGGTCTAGATTCTCTGGTGGGATCTGCACCGGGCGGCCCTCAGTGCCTTGACTTTGAGCCCGCCGCCAGAGGGCGCATTTTAACCTCTAGGCCCTACTCCAAACTTCAGACAGATAGTCCGCAACAAAAAATGTCAACTTTCAAAAATACCTTTGTAATTTCCGTAATTAAATTTGTTTAAATAATATCTTTTTCTATAAAATGTTGTGCTGACCGCGATGGTCATTTTATTTCTTAAAACGGGCCCCGAGCGAAACTAATTGGTAACCCCTGCTCTAGGGAATCTGCCACGGTGCTCAGGGGGACGGGATCACAATCCCATCGCCGCTGTCGTCCTCATCGGGGTCACAGCCGTACTCGTCCACGACGTCTATGGCCAAACATCCAGCGACTCGGAAGGGCCAAATGAAGCCTATCCTAAACTCCCTGGCCTTCATCTAAGTCTAAATTCCGGATACTTTAATTCACGCTGAATATCTTCAAATATATGCACATATGACAAGTCTATCATCATCAATATCTATATTTTGTATATCAATGAAACGCCTCCCCCTTAGAAGGGAGGGGTTGCCATAATCCTCACGTGTGGCAGGCGTCTTGGGGATCGCAGTATACCTAGGTGGTATGTAATCCAATAGAAAGACGCTGCTGCCAGTCTTCTTGTTTTCCCTTAGTCGCATCTTGCGGACACCCAACGGCAGAAAGATGGCCCATCCATGCTATTCTTACCCAGACACCCCTTGGGGCACAAGTACCTATCATATACCTACTTATTCCACGGTACAATTTGAATTTGAATCTTTTACTAATATAATAAGTCACATTATTGGAAGGAAGCTCGCTTCTCCTTGCTTTGTGTATCAAACTGTCTTCCGATGCGAATAACTTTTGAGAGTACTTAAAACGGGCTTTCTTAAAACGTAATTAAATTTTGCTGGAGTACATGAAATACGTGCACATTCTATTTGGTAATACCTCCGTAGGTACTCAAAATTTGTGCGTAGTGAATTTATTTATTTAAATTATAAGCGTCTACATCAAACGACTCCCATTTATGGAAATGAAGACATTATAATTAAACTCATTTAACTCATATAAATAAGGTCAGATTAAACACCGTATTAAATTATACAATGTTTTTGAATAGGCTTTCGATAAATACTTTTTTCAATTCATTCATTCATTCTGTTTTGTTCACTTTTTTCTATTCGTCTGAACCACAACACCATACTGTGCATTAGACAATTATGAACCGGACTATTTAAAAAAAAATCTAAGTACGATTTGTTAATTGTGCCTCAAATCACCTAAAATCAACTTATGACATATTGAAGTAAGTAATTAATGTATCCGCCTGATTCAGACCTTCTATAAAAATAGGTAATGTATTTAGTTAGGGCCCGACGCTGAATTATACAAGTGTTTTTTTTATTGTAACTTTTGAATATTGTGCTTAAGTGCTTGTACAAAGTGTTTAAAACACGTCTCCTATCCGTGAGGGTGTTATTCAGTATTATTATTATTATATTATTCACAAATACGTGTACGTAACTCATTTGGTGAATATCTCTTTTTTTTCTCATTATATATACATATAGTAAATTCTAAAATCACTAAAAACAAGTCTGCGATCGTGGACGGCTTTGCATTATGAGAGCTCTTCGACCAGATAGAATGTCGTATGCCTCGGAGTGCGTTTTGTGAAGAAAATCTGGGTACAAAGTACGTTGAAGCTCGTACACCGCCCCTGGAAAAGTCTTATCAAGAAAGTAATTCCACAACATCCATGTTCTTTATCCTGTCGCCTGGCGTCGATACTCTTAAGGATTTAGAGAAACTTGGAAGTTTTACTGATTATTTAATTTTGGTTTACAATATATCCTATGTCAATCTCACAACTAAGACGACTTTAATGACACCACATCATGTTCTGTCGACACATCGTATATTATGTACTTTAGGCCGTCCTTGCTAAAAATAAACATATAAAACATACACTCGGAAAACATAGCACTCCTTCTGGGCGGTCGGATAGTAAAAAAAATTATAGTCATGTCCTAGTTGCCATCTCACAATCTTGTATATAATCACACTGCAATATTACATTATAATTGCATAGGTACATTCATTCATACAGGCAAAGTAGTAAAAGCGTATTAAAAATATCTCTGCATTCCTTTAGAAATTCTGCGGCTGTAAAATATTTAAGAAATAACTCTTAAATTTCTTGCATTCTAGGGGTACGAATAAGGAACACCGAAAGCGTTGGTTTGGCGACGTTCAAATTAATGACTGCCATAATGAAACCTTTCAAGCCAAAAACAAATAGAAATTGCAACTGCCAGCGTTTTCAGAACGAAGAGCGGTTAGTGCCTACCACCGACACTACTAAATTAAAATACTATCTACTAGGTATATTTATGTATAAACGGCAAAGTACTGTCTCGGTCTAACCAGATGAGTTTCTTACAATTTTAGGCAGATAATTAATTACCTTATTGTATATATATAATATAGAACAAATCGATGGAAAAATGCATTATTTACAGTAGGTCACAGAGTAAAAACTTACTTAGGTATGTGACGGGCCTGTTATTATAGTGGTTAGATAGGTCGTGGGTTCGATTCCCACAAGTGTCTGGGTGTTATTTATCTATTTAAGTATGTATTTACAAAAAAGTATATAGGTATCTAATACTGTACCTACCTACTATGGAAATCGAAATTTTATATTAGTAACAGAGTCCATTTCCATAGTACAGGCTCTGCCCAGTTTGGGATCAGACGACCATGTGTGGATTGTCCTAGAATATTATTACTAAACTAACTAACAAAATTTGTCAGTTTCACAAAAACTTTTAAAAAATATTTTTTCTATTTTTAAAAAGGGCAGAAGTTGTGTCACTGCCACTTATTATTGAATAGATATAGATTTAATGCATGAAGAAAATGATAAAATATAATATAATAGTCAATAAAAATTGACAAATATTTATAATCATTGATTTATCGATAGTTCATCAACTATATATGGCGCGTTTTCGACCGGAGGCACCGGTTGACCTGAAGTGATCCTGTGATCGTGCGCTCTCCGCCCTCTAACTCGAAAACGGTTCACCTTATAAAAAAAAATTAAACAAAATTTGTAGAGAATTTTGTATTCTACAATATTGATAATAAAAAAATAATAGCAAAAACCCATAGGAAATGAGATATTTACAAAAAAAGCGCAAAAAATAAAAAAAACGATTTTTGTGACCTTTGACCTTGAAATTTAATAGTTGCGAACCATATGTAGGTTTTGAGACAACTTTTAGGGTGTCAATATACAAATATTTACAGACTTACAGCTGGGTATCTGGAATTCCGAGATTCTTACCTAATTTAATACCTAATAACTGGACTAAATAGTTTCTGTAACAAAATCTTTTTCTTTTGTTCCTAAAAGAGGAACTCGTAGAGAAAGAGCTATTCGTAAAGCAACAAAGAAGTGTTTTTTCAACAACAACACAAAACGTACAATCTTTTAGCTTTAGATTTTATTACTCTAAAATTTAATTAAAATTTTAAAAAGACGTCTCGCATCGCAAACTTTTTGTTAATCTTAATTTGCGTTGTGCGATTACTGTCTAAATAATGGGTTTTCCGATTCAATATTGAGCTTTTAATTAAATAGTTGTGTTAAGCAATTATTTTAAAGGCCCTATAATAATAGGGTCGCTGGCGAATGTCGGGTGTCCCGCACATTTGTTCCCAACAACATCTCAGGGGGTTCTTATATACATAATAATAATGAGCATACCTTAAGAAATCGAATAGTCGCCCAGCTATAATAATATACCAAAATACGAATTTTGTACAAAACACGAGCTAAATAATTGGCCTTCTCAAGCTCCATAAAATAATTTTAGTAGCACAACAGCACACAATACAAAGTAGAAAACTCCTACTAAAATATATTTTAGGGCCCACGTACATATTCGTTTAATGGAGCCTAATTTTATGGCTTACTCGAACTGAATACACATAAAAAAACTATGAGTAGAGAGGAAAAACTTATACCTATAACATGAACTTGCCTTAAATACCAATTATTTAGAGGAAAATGTTACGGACGATTTCTTTTATATTATTATTATAAATTAATGAATATATATTCACTTAGTATTTTTTAGAGATATCAGGAAAATGGTTATTGTTAAAGTTCGAAACAACCATGTCTTGATTTTAACTCGTTATTATGGAATATAAAATTGCCCTCTGTAGGTACATAGGGGGACCGATTCCAATCTCGCATGATAAACTAACTGCAGTAAAACAAAGAGTTTTAACAATAGTATCCTATTGTCAAATGATAAAGCATAGCACGAATTCTCACTCCGTACTGCATATAAGAAAGAATAAGAAAAAAATATTTGGACACCACAAGGAAATGTACTTTGCGCAACTACGTCTAATGTACGTAATTTATAGCGTCCATATATAGGTATGGATAATCTATATGTATAAAAATGAATGTTTATCTGTATGTCCTTTATAGAATCGTAAACTATGCATTTGATCATGCCATGATCTTCAGCAAAGTGTTGTGCATGAGCCCAAAAAGGTTTCCGAGTAAAAAGAGCGCGAGCAGAGCTGCGCGGGTCAACTAGTGAGTTATAAAACAAATTGCCACCGCAAATGCATTGTCAAATTGTCAAATAATAAATGGAAGCTATTATTTTAATGAAAGTATTAATGTCCTACTGGCCGATACGACCACAGCGGCTTTTATAGTGCACAAGTGCTGGCGTAGACACAGGTGCACTGTCTCTTCCTTTATTCCTACAATCCGATGGGACGGAGAACAGACACGACCGGGGAGAGGTTAGGCGACCTTTTTCATATGTCTAACCGACACATGAAACATCTTACTTTCTAGTCAGTCAGGTGATCAGCATGCAATGTCCTAAGCTACTAAAGAACAAAGTTATTGCTCCTCGTGGGAACTGACCCGCGACCTTCGGTTTGCAAGACAAACTTTACCGCTGTGCCACGAAGGCTACACTTATATTATTATTTTCATACCATGTATTTATCACAAGAGCAAAAATATTCACAATTCACATTTAAACGGATTGGTGAATAGCTGATTGGATAATTGCTTCGATAATTGCCACGAGTATTAATCACGATATTTAATGCAAATTATTGTTATTGCAGGGGCTTCAAATGACTGTTATAATAATTGATGACACCGATACGGTCACTACGGAAAATCTCGGACAACATCAGTCTACTACGCCGAAGATGATAGATAAATTCTCTCTGCATTACAATCAGATGGGTGGGACGGAAGACCGACACGATCGGGGAGAGATCATGTGAAGAACAGTAAATGTTTTTACATAGGTACCTTACATACCCATCCCCCACAAGGTACATACTTTTTAAACAGATGATTAGCTTACTGCTTTAACCAAGAAGGCATAACTATACGAAATTAGGATTTATTGCTTGTCACGGACCTGTTGGCCTAGTAGTTACACACTCGGCCGCTACCTAAAAAATATGTATAAATATTAGTTTCAGTTGTCTGCCTAGTGTGGGATCAGGACAACCGTGTGTAAATAGTCCCAAAAAATTATTATATATATTATATATCATTCTCGCATGATTTCATTCAACCCAAGACCTCCGGCGTGGGAGTCAACCGGATTCCCACTGCACCACGGAGGCTACCAATAAAAGTAATTATAGGTACCTTACCTATTACATCATCTATGTTACTTAAATATAGTGGTTTTCTGTATCTCATGTCATATTTTTTTATTGACCTGTAGATAGGTATCTTCTGATACTGGGAGGTATATATGTTGCCCTCAAAGCAGAATGAATCCACATCATCCTGCTTGTGATATGGCCTTCAAATCTTTATGCATATATTAAATTAGTTGTATGCCAATGTGTTGATTATTTATGTAAATTCAGTTCACATTAATTTGGAGAGGCACGTGAAGAATAATTACACAATTTTGTTTGTTAAGCATTTAATAAATCTGAAAAACTCATTAACATTAATCTAATCTCTGGTCTAATTAAAAATAAAGACTCAATTGGAAGCAGAGAATTATCATTATTCGCTTAATTACATTGTCTTTGGCGTTTAACGCTACGCTTTTATCTTCTTGAAACAATGGGATTTATGTTTATAAGATATGTTATAAGCAATTAAATCGATAATCACTTTTATAAATGCTTATAATCATTCAATAACAATACGGTACCTAGTTTACGTGGTGTGTTATATAATTGTTGGAAATATCAAGGAGTAATTTTGAAGTCATGATTAAATTCATATACCTATTTTTTATATTTCATTAAGTGTTTTTGACCGATACGTTTTACCTTAAAAAAATACAAAATAATATTACTTATTTAATTATACCTATATAAATATATATTATAAAAATATAATGTATATATAACCCCCGTTATATATCATTTAAAATAAATAAAGATTTTGAGCACATGCAAAAGACATATTACCTATATACCGTTTGTAGTTAATAAGTACCTATCATGGCTTCGGACCAGTTGTACCATTGAATTGTTCCATTAATGGTACAAATGGGACTAAGTTGTCCCATTTATACCTGTAATGGTATAGGTGGTACTAGTTAATACCAATTGTACCATTAGACAATTATCAATGGTATAAATGGTATTTTCTTGTCCCATCTTTACACCTAATGGTATACGTGGGTTAGATTGATACCACTTATACCATTGGAATATACTCGTACCTTTATTGCAATAAAACTACTTTATAGGATTTTGTTCTCTTTATATTTTATTTGAAGATGAAAAGAATATCTATGACTATTTACAAAATGTAATATTTACTTTATACTATCTTATCTTAATAATATCCTGACACTCGGTCATCTGATCCTAAACTAGGCAGAAATGTATTAAAGTACTTACTAATACAAATACTTAGGTATTACTTTTTGTATCTACATAACATACATACATATACACTTAGAATATTCTAAGCATATACAGATAAATTATACCCAGACACAAGGTATGAATATAACCTACGATATATAAAGAAAAGGTTGAGACTATCGTAACCCAGTCACCGCACCAACAAAAGCAACAAAAACTTAAGACTAACACCCATATTCTTAGTCGTTTCCTCCAGATTTCCTCCACTCGACTCGACCTCACTCAATCAAAATCGTATTCATAGTTGTTAAAAATCTCCTCCACTTGAGTTATTCCTCACTCGAGGTGAGGTTGAGTGGAGGAAACAACTGTCAAACTTAAGGTAGCTCGCGATCTACCTTGAGGCATCCTCAAGCCAAGAAAGTGCCGCTAAACTAGAATTTGAAATATTTATTTAGGTTAAAATGATACTGTTATGAATATTTTTATGAATTTCAGTGTTTATTTTTATCTATATGATGATCCTTAGGCACACGAACACTAATCGCCGTCGCATTTATTTATATTTATGTCTGCAATTTTCAAATATATTTTTTCAGCTGCGAAGATTAATCAAAAACAAGCCGCGTACGCAACATCGCGTACACTATTTAATTTTAAAGACAAAATATTTTTACTTTAGGTGCTTCTGTCTACGGTAGGTACTACCTACGCGACACCGACGCTACTGCCATCTAATCGCGCGTGGTAGTAACTAAATACCGTGAACTCAAATTTAGATCTTTTTGTTTATTTATTTTACTAATTTCTACTCAAATTCGTTTTATAATTTTTAAACCACTTTGCATTAGCCAAATCATCAATACACTGTAAATTCAATTAAAATAAACACAAATTAGAATAAATGGTCAAAAATGTTGGCCAATCTAACAACAAGAATCTCCTCAAAATGATGACGTCTGTCCTCCACTCATCCTCAGTGGAGGAAACTCGAAATATGCTTGAGGAACGATTAAGAATACCGTATTGGAGGTCCTTTCGATTCGTTCCATGAGGCGTCCTCAGTCGAGTTTGAGTGGAGGAAGGTTCGAGGAAACGTCTAAGAATATGGATGTTACACCCATATTCTTAGTCGTTTCCTCCAGATTTACTCGACTCGACTCGACCTCACTCAAACAAAATCGTATTCATAGTTGTTAAAAATCTCCTCCACTTGAGGTATTACTCACTCGAGGTGAGGTTGAGTGGAGGAAAGAACTGTCAAACTTAAGGTAGCTCGCGACCTACCTTGAGGCGTCCTAAAGCCCAGGAAGTGCCGCTAAACTAGAATTTGAGATATTTATTTAGGTTAAAATGATACTGTTATGAATATTTTTATGAATATCAGTGTTTATCTTTATCTATATGATGATCCTTAGATCCACACGAACACTAATCGCCTTCGCATTTATTTATATTTATGTCATCGTCTGCAATTTTCAAATATATTTTTTCAGCTGCGAAGAAAAATCGAAAAGAAGCCGCTTACGCAACAAGTTCCGATTGTGAACACCATTTAATTATAATTATACAGACAAAAGATTTGTTAGGTGCTTCTATCTACGGTAGGTACCTACGCTGCTGACATCTTGTCGCGCGCGGTAGTAACTAAATACCGCGAAGTCAAATTTAGATTTTTTTGTTTATTTCTCTTACTAATTTCTACTTAAATTCGTTTTATAATTTCTAAACTACTTGGTATTAGCCAACTCATCAATACACTGTGAATTTAATTAAAATAAACACAAATAAGATTAAATGGTCAACCATGTTGGCCAATCTAACAACAAAAATCACCTCGAAATGATGACGTCTCTCCTCCACTCATCCTCAGTGGAGGAAACTCGAAATATGCTGGAGGAACGATTAAGAATACCGTTTTGGAGGTTCTTTCGAGGCGTTCCTTGAGGCGTCCTCAGTCGAGGTTGAGTGGAGGAAGGTTCGAGGAAACGTCTAAGAATATGGGTGTTAAACTAGGTAAAAAACTTCCTCGAAGTTGTCGCCGCACTGGGAGGGAAGGGTACCTAAAAGACTGGCGGCATTACCCCTTTGTATGGCCAAGCTTATACGTTGGCAGAAAAAGCTACCAGCCCGGCGGTCTCCTGAGACTTCGATAAGTTTCTTGTAAGTATATATAATATTTTCAGTTTGATCTAAAAATATGCTTATGTTACATCACATTAGCAAAACCATCTATTAGCGATGGATCCATTAGTTTCAAATAAAGAATAAGGCTGCATATAAGCAAAGGTTATAATTTATTAGAATACAAGATAACTGATAACATGGCGCATTCGAGATAATAATAAAATATACCTGCTAAAAACTTGATACCTACATTTATTTTACTACTTACAATAATAAAGGACAGTGCGTATTTTGTACATGCAATATATCTACTTTTTGTTCGCGGGGTAAACCTTCAAAAGTTCCCCGGGAGCTGTGGGGCTCGACCGGGGTATGTGGGATTCTTACCCACTAAAACCCTGGAGTCACCGCCGTACTCAATGGACGTCCTAGGGACCACACCCCGAACCTTCAGTGACTATACCTATATCTACTAGATTAACTTCTGTTATTCTCATCTATTCACCTCACCTGTATTTATATGTCTGCCTAAAATACTCATATTTATTGATCCCGCAGCCATAAAGCGAGACCAGAATTGTGGACCCGTTAAAAGAAAAATTACGCGCATTCATATGTAAATAAGGACGGCCTCATTGCCGTGGGCTGAAAAGAAATTGACCGGGTTGCAATAAAGGGAAGCTTAATATTACTTATTCAAACGTAAAACAAAGGTTGAGTAATACGTCATGAACGTTAATACATACGAGGTAGACGTGTAGACATTGCTTACGTAGGAGCTGGCGCACACGGCTGCAGGACAAAGGGAACGCCTAATGTGAACTGTTTGAAATGAAATAAACGTAAATCATAGAGAATTCTCACTTGATAGATAGCAAGCAATGGAAATCCAACATACCACAACATACCTATTCGTATGGGAAGTATGATTGAAGTGACGTAGTAGCTTTGACGTTTTGCTTTTATTGATAGAGTATATTCTGCCCGCCGCTGCTTGATATGCAGGCAAAATAATATTTGTAGCGGGTCTCGAACGGAGAAATATTCGTAAGACGCACTCTGTGTGGTGCCAAGCTTTAGGTTACATTTTACACAAGATATTCTAGTGACTTATTACTGAACTAGGCCAATGTTCGCTAAGCGTTGCGAAATGTTTGTACGCTAACGAGATTTAGGTCTAAGTGCTTCAAACAAGATCGTTCTCGCACCACACCAATTTGTCAAAGAAAATGGCAGACCTATATTTTCTCACTGTAAAATATTTGATTAGATATACTTCTAAGTTTGAATACACAAAAATTATGAAGTATGCAGAAGAGGTCACAGAATTGCAACTGTTTGTTCTCACAAAGGGTAGTAAATATTACGTCACAACGTTTCTCTAGGGCAAAGTCAAGGTTATTAAAAATAGTCGTTCTTATCATTTTTAATTCCATCATTGATGAAGAAACGAAAAATATTTATGTTTTAATTACGCTTTATTTTTGTGATTGTCAATCAGTTTATACGACAGAGAGCGTCTTTTGTTTGAATTTTGTGGATTACATAGACAAATTAAAACCGAGACAGGTATCAATATTTATCACATGTCCACAAACGAAAACGAAACTTACTGGTTGACGTTTCGCAATATTACAGTAGAGTAGTAGAGCCGAGGGGTGGGCCCCACCGCGTCATTGTCGCCACACCAGACGTTTATGTACAACGCCATTATCGGCAGCTGGTTTCTTGTTACGTCAATTTCCTTGCGGCGCACACTGACACACTTTTATAAGTCACATACAATACCTATAAGTTTGTGTTCAAGGCATTCTATTATTATGTTAGCTTTTTCGGCTTGACGTGGCTGAAATTTAAAAGCGCATCTACCTTTGTCACTTAATTTCAAAACTTGAATACGCAAGCAAATCTGAATACACATTGATACGGCTGAGTGACCCCAGTGACCATTTTACTGTATTACCAAAAAGTTTTAAAAACAAAGCTTGAACCAATTCCTTTAGATTTATTTATTTATTTAAATTGAATGAAAGTTTACAGCACACGGCCAAAGCACTACATTTTAAATGTTTGTATAAAGCAAAAATAAATCAAAATATAGCAAATATTAAAATTAATCTTATTAAAAGAAAACATATTGATATACCTAATCTAAAATATCTAACAAATTCTTTACTTATTAAAAAGTTGACACAGACCGATATTTGGTGTATTTATTGTGAAAGAGATCCTGAGTACTAGGTGAGCATCTAATTAAGCAACGCGATGGCTCTGAGATTAGATATAGATCACTGCACTCTAAACGCCAACCCCTTACATCACAAACTATTTAACGCTCTCACGATACAGCCTATTAGGAACCAATCTGAAGGTAATAGAGAAGCTATATAGTATAGGACAGCGATAATGGGTACCGTAAGTTCGACGTTGCGATATACTCATAACTTTCAGTTCGTTGCTTGTTTTACAGCCTTTTCAGTTTACGATAGATGTGTTGAATTTTATTATTACAATTTTAACGACGTTATAAACATGTCGAAGATGATATAGGTATGTCTGTGTCTGGCTGCGGATAATCCGTATAAAGGATTTACGGCTTAGTTGGAATTAAGAGAGAGATTTCTAATACGAAATGGAAGAACGCCGCGGATGGCGTCGGGAGGGGGTGGGATGCTACAAACGTTCCTCAACCGTTCGACAAACACAATCACGTTTTAACCATGATCGCGCTAAGCACTCGAACGGGGAACCTTTAATTGAGGGTCTTTTCTGGAACGGCACGATTTAATTCTTGGAACAATTAATTGCGTTTGAATAAATAATAGGTAATGTTATTCTCCTTTATCACGTTCCGCCGGTTACTGGCCCGCATCTGGCTGCACTGACCACAATTGACACTGAGCAGGGAATCACAGACATTCCCTGGGGAAATCAAGGTTCAACAAGAACCCACAATAAGTTTCTTTGAGCTAAAGATATCCTTGCGGCAGCAAAATAAAATACTAACAAAAGTTTATGTTGTATGCTACTTACTTGGTACTTTCTTCTCACAATTTGCGTTACTGATAGAATATTTCAAGTTTGTAGAATATTCTTATTATCTTTTTTATTATATATTTTAGATTATATTCATGTTAGAATAATGCCTGTCTATTATATTCTATAATTGTAGACGTGGGTCGTAACGTCTTTTGGGCGTAATCGGTTATACGTAGTTTCAAAACCGATTATTTTTGTAACTAGTTCCTTCTGTGTACTGTATAGCGTTGGTTAGTTTTATAGTTATTATATTATATTAGTTTTATTTTTTGTGTTATGATTACGAATATGTAACATGATTATAGTTATTTTAATAGTATGATTGGTTTAGGGCTGACTGCAAAAATCATTTTAATTTTTTGTGATTTTATTTTGATATATTAGTAAGTATACCGATCTTCAAGAGACTCTTAGCTCTTTCTTTACTCTCGTTGTGCGAGTCGTGTTCGTATTACGTACCTACTATAGTATAATAATCTCTTGAACGAAACGCTTACTCGTGCGCAGGTCGGTCAGTGTGAGTTGAAACTGGGTACGAAAAATAATCGTTACATTTTTGTCCACGAAACTAGTTACACGATTATCAGTCTCGTAAGCAGTTACTGAAACCGATTACGTTAAATAACGCTCACCTCTATATAATTGGCTACACCAGAGTCAAAATATAAACATTATAACAGCCGTTCATAATTCAATAATCTAGAATTGATCGTTAGCATCAAAATTATTTCTGATATTTACGCGAATATTACACATTGAAATGAAACTAATTTTATGTATTAAGTAAGTATAACGCGGTGACCATGAATGCTGTAAAGTACCTATTCGAAACGTCGCGTCGGGTAATAAAAATCAAAAATAAACCGCGATATAATCCGTAAAATTAGTTTCATTTCAATATTGGCATCATGTTATGAATGCTATGGAATTATCCATGCTAGGGTACATAAGGAGTAGGACATACGACCATATTACCTATTCGAACTTCGATGTAGTGTCGATACAGAAATAAATTGAAAAAGTCTCTCACAAAATATTAACAATATAAAAAAAGAACATATATATTTTGAGCGTTATATATGTAAACAATTTAAACAATTCATCACGTATTATGTTACACTCTATTTGAATATGACGAAAATACCATACACTTATTGTTTGGTGATTTCAAACTGGGATAAGATAGTCTAAGGAGATTATAAACAATATAAAGTATTTAATAAAGAGTCTTTGTGTATAGGTACAGAAGGTATACAGTGCAGCTATTGCTAAGGTAACTGGATCCTTATTCCATTATTAAAAAACTCGATGAGATCCAGAATGTACTGACAAAGGTTCTGCCATTTCTAGCTGTGTAGTATCATGGATGAATCATTCATCCATGGTAGTATTTAAATTGTAACCTTCAGTTGATATGCCGTCTTATACCTATCATTATTTACTTGATATGGATATTTAAATTAAAAAAATATATTTTTATGATACGAAAACGAAGTCGATTAAAAATTAAAGCTTATTTCAACAAGTTGTATTACGTAACAAAATTTTTTTTTAAGTATTATGTCTATGTATTTAAATTTATCTCATAGCAAATAGCACGCCCATGTAGCATTTGTTCGTTGGACTGCACAGTTGAATAAATTATCTCAAAGTATACATTTAAAAACTATCAATAGTATGTTTCTGACCCAGTCCTAAAATATGCCTGGTAAGTTCTAATTTTGAATATTCACTGAAACTTAAATTGACTGTTACTGTCGTGTTTACTTTTAATCACGCAAGGATACAATCGAAATAATACATATTCTAGCGTGAAGTGAATTTTACAATTCAAATACAAATCTGTTGGTACTACTGGGACAGTCCTAGCTCCGTAGTAAAACACGAATAACATGCAGAAAAGTGATATTTTAGGTTGGAAAATTTACTAGCTACTTCTGATATTGAACATTGGCACATCACGCAATAGTTATTGGTATTAAAATAGTCTGAAACATAAACGTAAGAACGATTTTCATTTTATTTATTTGGGATAAATCAATAAGTGAACATAAAGCGAGCAGAGAATAGAACGTGCGGGGTACGCACTGTCTTTAACAACACTCGGCCCTTCTGTGCGATTAATAAGATTGATTACCAAATAAACCATTCTGAACCCATCATTAAATTGGGTTCATACGCGCCTCAGTGATGGATTCCCATTGATTTCGTACCTATTTAGACCAGTTTAAGACTAGATATTTTCTTATAATAGACACCATCCTACTGTTAATTTTCAGTTAAACTTATTTACCTAATAGGTATTTGGTTCGCGGCCGCCATTTTCAGATCCTACATAGATATATTATTACCTACCAGCGGGTGATATGGCAACTTTTAATTAAGTAGGTAAACAAAGAATATAATTATTTTTGTTTATAACATAATGTGGTTATAATATAATAGGCCGATTTATATTTTTGACACAGGTTATACAAGCTGGCGCAAAAGTAATCCTCCTATCAAAAAATGCTATAAATTTTGCGATTGGCCCCTAATGTCAGTTCTTTTTTGACATTTGTGTAGTAAACACATGCGAAATACACGTTAATAAACAATGTTACGCTACACTGCTCCAGAACGCGGAATATTGGTGATTGATGCATTTCCCGGGCGCCTAATCTCCCGTTTTGGCGATTTGCACTGGCCAGCAAGATCGCCTGATTTGACCGCTGCAGACTTCTTTTTGTGGAGCTTTTTGAAGTCGCGGGTTTATGTCAACAAGCCTCAGACTCTTGCAGCTCTTAAAGACATATCCGTCAAGAATGTGAGGACCTATCGCCGGAAGTTTTGGCCAAAGTGATGAAAAGGGCTCAAATGACAATCAACTGTGGCGGCGGCCATATTCATCACATCATATTCTCGACTTGATGTAAAAAAAATTAAAAGACCAAATAAAATAATCCACAAGAAGAATCAAAGTTTTTCATTTTTTTTTAAATTACAGCCAAAAAACATCGGAAGGTTATTTTTGCGCCACCTTGTATATTGCTTAAGTAATGTGCAGATATCTGCTGCTTATGATTTCCGCTTATGCATAAGCTTAATATCAGACGTTATCGGCAGTTCTTTATATGCTTCTTTTAATATCCAACTCAAAATACGTATGGTTATAGTTTCGAACCAAATTGATTTAGAAGTTGTATACGTGTGGTTTGCTGAGTATTAGTAGGATTACTAGGGTCTTCAAATTGGCAATGTTTTGTGAAATAGCCCTTTACAAGGGGATCTAACGGAAGCCCTTTTGGAATTGCCGGAAAACAACTGGGGCCATTCACCGCGGACTAAGCTTCTTTGACACTGGGCCGCGAGTGACCTTTTCGCCTTAAAGCTTATTACCTCACCAGTTAAAGGTAGGTAGCTTAAAAACTACGTATTGTAATACTGGCAGTCAATAAACAAAAATGTATTCGTTGTAGTCTTCAACTTGAGTAAAATCAACAATGAATAAGCTAGATGACTAAAAAAAAAATTATTAGTCCGTCATTTAGATTATCAAAAAATATAGGACACGTATATTTTCTTTTGTCGATTAAACAAAAAATGACGAAGATATAGTGCTTTGAAATGTTGCGTGACGTCACTCCGGTATACAATTTTTACTGAGGTGTGACGTAAAAAGCCCCCACTCCCGAACTTAGAGGCTCTATATCTTTGCCAATTTTTATTGATTTGTTAAATAAAAAAATATGTGTCTATTATTTTTTGATTATCTAACTGACGGACTGATTATATATTTTTTTATGTAGTCATCATCCATATTGCCGTCGGTAGTGCCAGCCGGGTGAAGCGAGCTACGGTTGGTTGCATAGTTGATTTCACCGCATACCTACCAATCTATACTTTTTATCGGGAAACTAATGTTTTCACGTATCTATTTCTTTGGCATGCTCTGTTGCATACCCTGACGAGTTATTTACAAGAGGTGTTGTTAAATTTGTCTTAATTTGGCGAATGACAAAGAAAGACTACTTTAAATACCTACAAGGTATGCACAACAACATGCAGGTATGTATTCCTGCATGTTTAATTGTTTAATGGTATACATTTAACGAAATTTTAAACCGTTATCTTCGCATCGTTTTATGTTCTTGGGTAATTATTTCTATTCTGATGTTTGAATAACCACAAAATGCCAGTAATAAAACCGTAATAAAATTGATGCTACAGCACGGAATGGCGATACGAGCCATAAACGATTCCCTACTCATGCGAAATAGCGCCATTATACCTAGCGTGTTGCTGTTATATGCAAAAGTCTAACTACGGGTAAGTGCACGTGCGTTAGAAATATCTAGTACTTACCTACCTAATTCCTGTTCAAGCTATCCACCACTGATTAATAATCTTCAAAGTACACAGAAATTTAAATAAGCTTAACTATTTTTTGGTCTTAGTCAAAAAAGACTGACACAGTGTTACAGGAATTTGATATCTAGACACTTAAGGCGAACCTCGTGCACAATTAAGTTTCCTGTGTTCCTGATATAGTATACCGGAAAAGGACAAAACAAAAAATATTACCTACCTACTTTCTGAATAAAAATGAAAGTCGGATAAAAATATGGAGATAGTGAAATGATTTATTTCCAACCTGAACTAAACCCGAATCACAGCGAAAGCAACACTTGATGTATTTTATATGCGTGATCATCGATATAATATATAAATTAGATTTGGTCACGGTTCAAAAAATGGTAGCGAGAAATAGCGCCCTTGTGTCGCTATTTCTTTACAAGCCACATGCTGACAAATTTATTTTTGCCGATAGGAGTGTCGCTACTGTCTATATGAAACTGTCAAACTAAAAGTCTTCCTCATTATAAAATCGTTAGTTCACGTTTCCGCCACCAGCACAGATAAGTTTGCAACCACCGCGACCACATTTTAGATGTTATTTTGTTCGTGAATGTTTATCTAGTTTATATAGGTACTATATCGATGTGCGTAATTGTCAAACACCATACAACGTACCTGAACCGAAGGTTATGCGAATTGCTGAAGAGCTTTAAGCGATTGTAAATATCTCAGTTCTCCCATAATCATGGGTGTTATAAAAGTATTAAACGGCCGGTGTTTAGACACCCTGGCTGCTACCCGATGGGTCGTGGGTTTGATTCCCACCAAGTGTCTGGGTGTAATTTATCTATTTAAGTAGGTATGTATTTACAAAACAAATGTGTATAACTATTAGTATCAGTCGTTTGGTTTTTAACCGGCTTCAAAAAGAAGGTTCTCTATTCGACGCGTATGTATGTAATATTAATAAAAATGCGTAATATTAATATATGTTAGTCTATGTGGGCTTCTAAACAAATTTACCAAATTTTATGGGTGTATGTATGTATGTATGTATGTATGAATGTATGTATGTATGTAAGTATGTATGTATGTATGTAGGTTTGTCCACGGATTTCTCAAAAACTACAGGTCCGATTTCGAAAATTCTTTTTGCAATAGTTAGAGTATTTTTCAACTTAGGGTAGAGTACAAGTTTCATCAAAATCGGTCCAGTAGTTTAAGAGATATAAACTTTTTATGTTTTCAGTAAGTTACTGTAACGTAGACGTTCGAGTTGCGTGATAGTGCTGATACCTATTTTGCTAAAATAAAAGTCACTAAAAAGTATTAAATAAACTATTTTAATAAAAATAAAAACCGACTTCAAAGTAAATTATCTAAAAAGCATAAAATAACGAAAATATATTGAAGTCGGTGTCAGCTCGTGCTAGTTAACATGATGTGCTAGCACCGACTTCAATATATTTTCGTTATTTTATGCTTTTTAGATAATTTACTTTGAAGTCGGTTTTTATTTTTATTAAAATAGTTTATTTATAGTATAGACTCTGCCTAGTTGGGGATCGGATGACCTTGTGTGGATTGTCCCAAGATATTATTATTATGTTTCGTTTTTGGTTACTCGGGCTTAATTTTACACCCAGACTTTTAAAAGGCTTGCGTGGGGCTGAATCCAGCACGTAGAGGCCTGTCAGGAGAAATTAATGAAATGATATATTATATACAATAATTTTATTCGATATCCCTACTACTTACTTATTCTCTAAAACAACCATATTTTTGTAAATAATGCATTTTTGTTTACACAGTTCATTAACAGCTAAACGAGTTTTCAAGAATTGGGTATATTTTACTTAATAATTCTGTGCAAGCGAAGTCACAGGCTACAGCTAGTATGATTGAAACCGTCATGAATCCAGATGACCCATTAGCCTGAAACGGACCTGTCGTTTAAGCAAAAAGTTTAGTGAACCCAGAGTACCGACATCACACGCATTTCTGAGCAAGCCGCCATTTTTCCATCTCATATCACCACAGAGACCTTTTAGTTAGGTAAATCGAGTATTCTGAAAGTGAAACGAGCCAGCTTTGTTATTCTCCCTTAATATTCACGCGAGTTTAAGGAAACAGTTTCGTTTAAAACTTCCTAATGGTTTAATACTCAGACTTAATGCTTAGTGTTAATTTAGCGTCGGCAAGTTAAATGCAGACGGACCATTACGCCGGGGGCCGAACCATTATATGAGAAAACTTCTACTGTTCAAGACATAGACTCAATTTATTACTTGATGGTCGATTCTTACGGCGCATTTTCACTCATCTAAGTGATAAATCAATGCGTTTAACGATAGAGACGAATTAGTATGACGGTAAAGATATTACCACACTTTAATCCTGTCGACAATCATTAAAAAATCAGGTTACTTAGATGCCGTGCCGAAACTCTTTTCTGTAAATTATTTTATTTATTTTATTTTAAGTAAAAATAAAAGGCGAAAATATCAACTACTAGGTCGGTATCAAGGACTGCGACCTTTACCTTACATCATTGGCTGTAAACTTTGCTATGTACATACCGGTGTACTAATATCTCAAGTAGCAAGCGGTATTCCAATGCATCTCTTCATGGGTTATAGCTTACCATCGGGCAGGCATCCTGGTAGTTTACCAAGACACAAAAATATATTTTTTAAAGTAGTTATCACAGAATCTGTTTGGGCTTTAAGTTCACTATTTTTTATATTGTTTAAATGGTGAAATAACGCGATTTACCTTATATGTATTTGGACTTAAAGTATCGACTGGGTTGCACCAACCGTTGTCAAAGGCAGACTGGTTTGATAGACTGGTATTCTATTATTACCTACTTTAGGGTACTACAAATAATGAATATTGAAATAAAACTACTTTTACGGATTATATACGTGACCATGGGTGCTACAAAGCATTCGAAACGTCGGCATAGTAAAATCTAAGTAAACTGCGATATCATCCGAAATTTAGTTTTATTTCAGTGTGCAGTGTATTCGCGTAAATAAAATACAATATTATGTAAGGAATATTTCTCTTTTCATTTTGATTACTAACACCACATTTTTTTTGCAATAAATCACGTAGGAGGACACCGCTACCTGGCTCTTCGCAAAGCTTATTATATTAAACAAAAAAGCCAGATATAGAAGCTATCACAAAGTACAAGAAGAAAACGTTAAGTAGATACCTACCGTATGAGTAATCTTATTTCAGGTGCGTGCAAAGGTTACGACTCTCTCAGACATGATTTACGCACAAAAATGTAGCTAATGTAAAGCGACAGTCGCACGTCGTATGTTGGAGATAATACGCTCGCGTAGGAGACAAATGTTCCCTGCGTGGACTTGACACGAGGTTGTAAAAATAAATAAAGGGACCATACAACGCCGCCGCACCGAGCTTTGCACATATAAGATGAAATAGGATTACGGCGAGCGCACGGTAGCGCGCTAACAACTGACAACCTGGGACCTCTTCACAGTCGTTCTTAGTGCAATTACAATCGCTACAGGCTCTCCGCTGTCACCACCACGCTTTGTATTATATGTTTCACACCTGTGCGAATGTGTGTGTAGCTCATTTTATATTTTGTTTGTCGAACGCAGAAGCTTTTGTGGTTTGCCAAGCGGATTGTGACTGGCGAATGTATTTCACAGTGTACCTATGTGTAATTTACAGATATGTATATATGTATATGTAATGCAATGTTACAAGATGATGGATAACTGCTTGAAAAGTTGTAAAAATTCTTTACTTCGCTTCCAATTGTTACGCGATCGCCTTGATCGGATCGGTTTGCGGTCGCTATCAAGTGCCAATATTGTGGCCAGAAACGTAAATTCTCTTATTATTTATCAACACAATATTAAATTGATTTGCAATTTTGTTCTAAAACTCTTCAGATTTTGCAAATGACTCTTCATCTATTAGTCAATTACATTTTCGAACTTAATGATCATTAGTCATCGATTATGTTTTTCCACATTATTTTTCGTAACTTGTTTGCAAGTAAAAGGAATATAAACAATAGGTATCGTACTTTTACCGGACTTCAAAAAGGAGGCAGTTTTCATCAAAATTTAGAACGTTACGGGATAAAAACGTAGATAAATAGGACACTTCTTAAAAATAGAACAGAAAAAGAAACTTAATTTAGTTATTTTTAAATAATACTCTTCATAAACGAAAATTACGAAATCTGCTTTATATTTTAAAATAAATTAGTAAATGTTATGTAGATAATGTAAAAATTATTCGACATAGAAATGTATTATAATACTAGCTGACCCGCGCAGCTCTGCCCGCACTTTTATTACATTTTGCTCCCCTTTTCTCCCTTCTCCCTGGATTTATTTCTCTCTCCATCTCTCTCTCTCTTATAAGAAAAATCTAATTCTATGCTCTCTCTCTCTTCTCTCTTTCCCCCTCCCGCTTCGGTCCCCGTCACTCCCCAACTACCTCTCTCTGACATCTCCCCCCTCCCATCTCTCTCCTCCCCCCCTTGCTCCACCTAAATCACCCTATCCCACCATCACCCCTCGTCGAATCCCCTCTCCCTCTCTCTTTTCTCTTACACCCTTCTCTCGTTCTATATATCCTCGTCAATCATGGTATCACCGGCGTGAAATATACTTTATGACCTATTCGCAGACCTACACGATATGCACACAAAATTTCATACAAATCTGTTCAGCCGTTTCGGAGGAGTTTCATAACAAACACCACGAGGCGGGAATTTGATTTAATAGATAAAAGAAATATTCGTATAAAATTAAATGAAGGTAGTAACAATTTGACTAAAATTGATTGCATACATATTATTATAATATAATCGCCACGGGGATGCATCCCCGTGGCGATTACTCTCTACTATTATAAAACGCTCATTATTAAACTGTCCATATCGCAAGCAATGATCATTTTTGCCTTGATTACGTCAATTTATGATGATCATAATCGTCCCGTCCAAATGGCTATTCGCCAATCGCATGTTAACCACACTTTACCTGCCAGTTATGTGGAAGTAACTCGCTCGATATCGAATGACCCATCATTTCCTGAAACATTACTGACTATGTACCTATCTGTGGCAAAATATTTAGGGAAAGAAATTTTATTTAAAAGAAAACTATTGAACTACCAACGTTCTAATTAATAAGGTAATTATTAAGGTTATTATTAAGGCAATTATGTGTATCAAGTCAAATAGCGTTTAGTATGATAATAAACCTAATGTTTTAGATGATGTGATTATTTACGCTTATTTTTCAAAGAATAAAATATAATAAACTCATTCAAAATTCTATAGCATAAATATTCATGTAAAATAAAATATATAACACAGTTACTTACGCATTCCATGATAAGCATTTTAAAACGTATCAGTTATATTTCACGTTTCTATCTCCCTTCACAAATCACTATTTTGTATTAGGTATGTCGGCCTCTGTATACTTATCTCATTTTTGCATGCTATTCTTTACATATGTATTTAGTAGTTATTATATTGCACGGTTCATTAAATAACACAGTAATAATATAATCTAAACGAATTATAATACGCACATAACGCACATTATAATAAGTAAGAGGAACTTTGCCTTACTTTTCAATGAACAAATATCACCACAAAGAAGTTTTTTTTTAGGATTCTCACAGAACTCTGTAAAATTAAACTTTGCTCTGAAACTTTTGGTGTCAATTATGCAGCAGGATATTTTTTACATTATCTACTCATGTTCATTCAGTGTTTGGGAACAAAAAGGAAGGCACGCGATGAGTCGCTACAAGCCCCTCGCCACGCTATGATTATTTACTTTGTCGCCGCATTGTTACACTGCAGACCGAGGTTGTAGCTCGTTCCCCATGAACAATGAAGTACAGCGCGAACAACACAACAAACAACTCACCACGCGTCTCCTCACGCAACAAATAATTTAGAAATTGCCAGTTTTAGGAGTATACTCGCCCACTTTAATATATCAGTTATTTCAACTACTTTACAATAAAATAAAGTGAGCGAAAACGTTAACTCTACGATAATAGAGGGGACCCATTGCAGGTAATCATTGCTCATTGTGCTACGAGCGGAAACGAATCCGATTTTATGTTAGAACTGGCTATTGAATATTGGAAACGTCATTCAACCAGCACTTCAGTTCAGTTGACATGATCGAAAATTAAGTTAAATTGATTCATTTATGCAGACCCTGTGATGAAGAGGCCGTAGGCCAGATCTAAACTTGTACCAATCGATTTACTCAGTAGACTAATCCTAGAACTTAGTTAGCTTGAAAATCAAATAATCTTCAGAACTTGAGTCTTGTATTCTATTAAAATAAATTGGAGGATTAACATGTTACAGAGGTATTAAAATGTTATGTGTACCTTGTTTAAGATTAATTTCAGGTAAGTAGGTATTTATTATCCACTTAAAAAACTAACATATTTTTGTGTAGCATTGTTAACAAAACACACGAGAATATATTTAGTATTTCCTCTTGGATAGACAAGGCGTCCTTCCATTGTTATGTTAAAGCTACCAGATCTGCAAAACTCCGTGACCCGGATTTGCAGATCTATACAAACTTAAATTTCAAATGTTTTGCTGTAGATATTTAATAAATAATGACATATTCTTTTTGTTTCGTTAGAACGAACTGTATTAATAATCATATTAACAAAAATCCACGCACCAATTTAAGTTTATTTCGCAGTTGGGTTTAATAATTTATAAATCACTGATGTGCATTTTTGTTTATAAATAAATTGTGGTCCGCTTCAGCAAAGAACTATAAAATATAATATATATCAATAGGTTCAAGTATGCCACTCGGGGAGCATGCATATAATAAAATGGTCTGTGAAATTGATGCCATTGTATGAGTACGTTTGCCGTAATACCTTTTTTACGACTTACTTTTATGGCTATATATTTTTATTATTTATAATATAATTGTATGTATACAATTATATATACAGTAGTTCTATATTTTTTACTTTATTGTGCAAATAAAGAGTATTCTATTCTATATTTACTTACAACAACCTTGTTGTAAGCAATACAAACTACTTTAAAATAAATTAAAGATATAAAAATCGTTCCCGCATATACATATACTGAGAAAACATAATCATTGTTACGCTCATAGACTAAAAAAAAATCAAACATGTTGCACTAAATTTTATCAATCCGACGCATGTGTATGCAATTCTGAAAAATATTTTTAATATGACGCTTCATGTCTGGGAAATATAAATATTGAAAGCGTTCCTCACATAAATATATAGATATTACCTACTGCAATAAATATTTTTTACTTGTAAACGCTTTAGTCGTCAAAACACGCGCAAAGAATACTTAATAAAAATATCAAACAAGCTGCAATAAGCATTTGCCAGTCCAGCTAGTGTGTATCTATCTCTGAGAAATATTTTTAATACCAAGCTTCATGTCTGGATACAGGATATTGACGAACTTCGTCTGTGAATGCAGAGAATTGTATATTTAAGTCAGATGAAGTCACTTACTTTTTAAAAGAATTTTGCTTATTTTATAGGATTTATTAATATAGGACTAACAAGTCGGTAGCGCCAAAAAACATTGATAAAAACAAATCTTAACAACTTACGTACTTACTATTTCAAATATGAAATTCTCATTTGCAAAATATACCTGGTCCGGGCCTTTTGAGATAGCTAAGCTTCCAGTTCAACAAATGTTCAACACTCAAATGTTCTCTACATACTTACTTAACATAGTTCCATGCAACACCTGCCGGGGTCAACAATTGTTTTTTCATCATTTTCAGCAGTTGCCCCTGCCTGGGTGGCGTTTTACAAATCATTAATTTTAGGAATTTCTACGCGTTGGATCTGTCCTCACGAAAGCTTAAAAAGACCGTGTCAAGCACTAGAAAAGATAAAAATAATCGTAAAATCCGCTCAGTATGGATTTTTCTGCTTTTATAATTTATACCTTCTACGAGTAATAATATTTTGGGACACCGCACACACTGTCATCTAATCCCAAACTAGGCAAAGCCTATACTTTGAACTCATACGAATACTTATATTTTTTTAAATAAATACATTATTTAGATAAATTACAACACCCAGACCCAATTATAACACCCAGACTCAAGACAGATAGACATGTTCATTGTTCATTCATCTATATTTTGCTCAGGATGGGATTCGAATCCCCGTCCTAATGGGTAACAACAAGGTGTCTGACCACAAGACCAACGGGTTCGTCAACTTGTATGAAGTTAATTTAAGTTAGAAAATACACTCACGATCGACACTTTTATTCAAGAGTGGTACCTACATGAAGCAATCGAAATCAAGAAATATAAAAATTTCAATCGGGAAGATGGCTTTAGATTATCAGCTTCCTGGGCACCAGTGATTAAAATGACATAAACTGGCTGTTTGCCGGCGGTTAAATATACAGATACTGTGAGTGTAGTGTATAGCGCACTTAACGTTACAAGTGAAAGAACGGGGGTAGATGAAAGAAAGAAAGAAATAATATTTATTTACCAAAAAAACGACGTAGACAAATAATAGTACAAATACAGATAGATGAAGACATTTTACCTCGCGCACGGAGCCGTCTCGCTGAAGCAGTCTTCATCTGACTAGGCTGGTGTAACCATTGAGATACACTCAATGCCAGCCGAAACGTCAAGCCAAAATATAAGGAAAATCGTTAATTCTCGATTAAAATAAAGTGTGATAATGGAACGCGAAATTCTAAAAGTAAATAAGTTAGAATATAATTTAAATTAAATTTACTCTAGTTTCAGTTGAACGAGACTTTCTATCATATCACATTCTGGAAAAATTCTATAAGATGAGCGAATGTGTCGGTACTCTTTGGAGCTGTCAGTGTGCAGCGTGTGTTATATATTGCGGTCGCGGCAAGTGTCCCAGGACGCTAGATATCCGCTTAACTTTGGAGATGATTTATTTTCGCATGCTTGAATAACGAAACCTTCAAAAGTTTTAATGCTTCCATGTGCATTATTAATCAACTCTTCGTAGCGTCTACTCAGTCAATTTAATATAACCGAATTATCTAACAGTGTATATTGACGAAAAATAAGATAAATAATATAAGTGTGATAATTGATCTCCTTTGGTTAAGTTGCTTTAATATTTTTGTGATCGTCAATGGAGAATGCTCCATTAACGTTGAAGTGTACCTAGGTAATAAGTGATTATTAATATTTCTGTTATCTATACCTTGTTTTGGGATATTAAATTACAGTATGCAAAGTAGGTTCTTACCTGTTCATAAATGACAGAAGGCGAACGAAATGTTAGTTAATTTATTTGTAATTCATATAAAAATAATTTTCCACTGTTGGGAAAAATAAGCTTTCACGACACTCTTTTTGGATATTTATAGGCCAATGCTTAAGGAATACATCCAATAGATAGTCAACATGCTTTCTTTATTTTTGTTCTCGCGGGGCAAACCTTCAAGTATTCCCCGGGACCCGATATGGAAAAAAGCATTGAATATATATGAATATGGGCCCCTTACTGATAAATTTATTATAATATAATATACATCTTAACAATCGAAATAGTGGGAAGAAAACTAATAAATAAATAAAGTGCGAGTCGGACTCGCACACCGAGGGTTCCATTCCATCTTTGGACCTAATAAAGTTGTTTTAATATTCGTCTAATATAGGTACTTAACTAAAAAAGTAAAATTTATATTGGATTAATAGATTAAAATATTTTACGTTATAAAACTACTTCAAATTAAGAGAAATCCATATGACATAAAAGGCAATGACAGAAAGAAGACCACTTCTTTCATTGTTCTCTCTTCCTCCAAGGTTGCACTAGTAACAAAGATAAAAGAGATAGTTACTAGTCTTTTTTATGTCATAACTCATTTTTGTAAATCATCTTTAATTCTTACAAAGTTCTAATGCTATCGTCATGTTTGAAATACACTAAAATTGTAGGTGAAAGAAAGGTCTCAAATAATAATATGCTATAGTGGTAAGGCATTTGGCGATTTTAGATGGCTAATGCCAAAATATGAGGGTAGCAACTTAGCAGTACAAACATTAAAACATTAACAGTTGAAGTTAGTGACCATAAATTTATCTCATAAAAATGTCTTTTTACTGCCAAGAGTAGAAAACTTTACCAAGTTCTTCTCTGGTTGGTTATGAATCAGAATTTACGACTTTCAGTACAGTTTATCTATTAGACTCTTAACTTGCTTCATGTTTTGGATATGAAGGGTTAAGGGAGGGAAGTAAGTGTTTTGTTTATCGGTCCAAATTTAGCTATAATATGACGAAATAATAACAATATAGTTATATTCTTTAGTCACTTTCCTTTTCCTTCATTTGTCCTCATGTTACTTTGTATTAGTAGGTACATGTGGAATTCTTCGGTACGTGTATACATACACACATCAAAAGTGTCTAGGGATCAACATATATTTTTGCAATAACTTTTCTCCTGATTGATATTAATTAAAATTTTCTTTAAGGATTCATCAAATAAAGTGTTTTCGTTTGTCACAGTAACGATAAACCAAGTCACCTTTGCATTAATAAAGAAATTTGCCATTTTCCTAATAAAGGGATTTTTGACATTTGAACCACTAACACAAAAGTTCGAAAAAAAGACTGAAATAACAGTTTTCTTTAAAATTTTATTGGGTAACTTAAACAATTAATAATCCGTGTTTCTACCGCGAACACTAACAACACAAGAACATCGGTTTGGCATACTCAAAATGAGTTCATCCAAATCACGCTGTGGAATGGCCGCCCATGTTCGTTGCAACAACAAAAAAAGGTCTTCTTGCGACTGGATACCCTCCATATTCGGCAGAGCTCTTCTCTGTAGCATATCCCATGCATGCTCAATCGGGTTCAAGTCTGGCGACTGAGCAGGCCAGGGCAGGACATTGATGTTAGCTGCGGCGAGAGTCTGTCTTACAACTCTTGCGGTGTGCGGTCGTGCATTATCATGCATTAACTGAAATAAGGGACCGATTTGCACTTGTAGAGGAACGATGACGTCTGATACAATCGTCTCAGCATAAATTTGAGCGTTGAGGTTGCCTCTGATCCAAATCAACTCAGTTCTTCCGCCGATCCAAATACCCGCCCATACCATGATGGTTCCACCACTATAAGGATGGACTTCCTGGCAGGATTTTAATCGCTGTTGGCGTCCAGGGGTTCTCCAGTGTCGTATACGTCTTGTATCCGGTCTCATACCAAAACGAGACTCATCAGAAAAGCACACGAAACGCCATTGTTCTTCTGCCCATTTTTTTGCCCAAAAATGCTTGATCCCTAGACACTTTTGATGTGTGTATATAACGTATACGGTACGTATATAAAACAGTATTCTACAGGATGCATTTTGGAGAGTGTGCGCAGGAATTGCATGACTTTATTCCACCATCCCCTTTCTATCATCGGAAGACGAGACGCACGACACATACTCACCCTTATGTGGTAAAAGTGCCTTCAGTGCAGACCAAGCGGTTTGCTTCTTCTTTTATAATAAGGACAGCTAAGGACTGGAACAGTTTGCCTGCGTCGGTTTTCCCGGCCGATTATAATGTGGGTGTCTTCAAGACAAGAGTGAATAGGCTTTTAATAAGCTAGTGTGCTTTACCATCCTCGATTGCGTCGCCGCTTTCCGTCAGATGGTACTGCAGTCAAGCACTAGCTTATAAGTAGTAAAAAAATAGTATGATTATTCTCACTGATGTGCAAACCCTATTTCAGTAAAATTAAAGAGTAAACTACGCAGAATGTACCTACATTTCTACCTAATTCGCGGAACGACAAAAAATTTAAAAGACCTAACCTAACGAAACAACCATAACGAACACTTACTTTTTCATAATAAACGTCAACTTTTCTAACTACATTTTTTGAAGCCACTTGAGTATAATGACATCCTTGAATTGAGGTAGCAAACATTTATGAATGAAAAATAGAAAAAACTATCAAAGTAGAATATTATAAGGTAAAATAGGTACGTAGGCCTTTCTGTTAAATAATCTGGTTTCCTGACATGACAGCTTACTAGGGTTGACAAAATTTTTGGCTTTGATAATTAATTATATTTTTTACGGGGTAACATCCTGCATAATATACAAATTAAATATGTTATTGTGGGACCTTTTGTCGTAGGTATAGATATTATTAGTAAATCCATTATCATATTATTACAACACAGAAAACATAGTTTATGTAACAGTCACTTAAAGTAATTGTATTGAATAAATGACGTAAGTAAATAATAAGTTTATGTTAAATCATGAAAAGGCAGTAAAAAGAAGTTGTGACGTCAATAAATTTAATAGAAGCGAAGCGGAACGTAGGGGGTTTATAGATATTTATGTCTATTTTTAATAGTTTTGCTGTTTCCAAAATTGGGTTATATCAAATTATAGTTTTTATTGCACAATATTATAAAGGTTTCCGGACAGTAGACCGACTCGACATCAATCGATTAACGTTCCAACTCCAACTAGATTCAACATCAACAAGTCGACTTCCGGTGACGGTCACTAGTCGTCAACATGTTGAAGTACCCCACTGAGTTTCTTGCCGGTTCTTCTCTGTGGGGGCGCGTTGTGAACCGGTGGTAAACTCAGCCCTCTCTTAAGCGACAGCCCAAGCCGAGGCCGTGCCTCCCTGAGGTGCCCTTGAGCTCGCCGCTACTTCTGCCGTTAAGGCTAGAGCGCTTTAAGCGCTCGCCTCCTATTGTTCGGTGAAGCTGTAATGGCCATCTGCGGCCAACAGCGTATATCATGCCCAAAAAAAAATACATGTTGAAGTGGCAATCGGTAGGCCACATCGCTCGAAGAATTGATAACTGATGAAGTTTCTTCAGTGGCAAGATGCAGCGTAAGTGCGCCTCCCGCTAGGTGGACTGGTAGATACTGTGCGTGTTGCAGGTAACCGGTGGATGCAAATAGCCAATTGTTGTACAATGCGGCGCGTTCAAAGGGGGAGACCTATGTTCAGCAGTGGCCGTCTTCCGGCTGGTGGTGATGACGACGATTATACATATTAATCTTATCATTTTAAGTTTCTATGCCACCTAAGCCTCGAATACCTGTCTGATATGTTGACACGGTTCAAAAAGCAAAAATATAATATCTACATAGAAACTTGATAGGGTACGGCTAGCAACGTTCATGGTTGTTTTGTTTTCTCGTTCAACGTGCAATTAAAAATAATTGTATCTATTCTAAGGTTCGTGCAGCCTTCATCTCCCTGCTGATATAAATACTGTGACGTGTGTTGGCAGATCGCCACTTATCAGGCGTAGCTTAACGGTCGCATCTCGCAAACCGATCACGTTTACTAAATCTATATTTCTCGCGTACCATGAATATAAGATGTAAGCGAGTTTTTAAAACAAGAGTGATGCCGGCGACCCTATCATATATTTTGAAATGAATTTATACTTTAGACTGGCCTTGGCAGCAATAATATGGTTAACGTTCTTTATTCAATCTTACTTAGTGATACAGTGACTAATTGTAGAAGGCACAGTATTATTCACCCCAAGCAACATATCTATTCAGCTACTATTCCCTGTTGTGTATACTTATAAATTGTTTAATTTAAAGACTTGACGAGATAAGCAAGAGGTTCGTTTATTGACTGCTACAATGTACCTACTGCCACTTGTCACCTGAGACATTACTTATTAGGTATCTTGAGCCCTGTCATTTCATAGGCTATAGTGTCTTTCTCTTTGCCGTCAAACAAATTTTAGATTTTAGACTCAGCGTGATAAAGAAGTACATATAGTAAAAGTTAACCTACATTAAAAAGTATTGTAACTAATTCTGCTCTAAGAACTGAACAAACTAGTTTCTGGTTTTGCGTTTATTCACATGCCGTATGTACTAGCATGTACTAACTACTTTATTTATATGTACTTTGTAATTATCAAATGTGACTATTATGCAAATATTTATTTATTTTTATGAAGTACTCTTTACTCTACGGCCCGACCGGATTTGTTTAATAAAAGTAAAAATGTTTCATATTTAAATTTTTAACATAATCGTTGTTCACGTGTGCGAGCATGGATATCTCAGTCACGATCCTCTGTAATGAGGGACCGACTCTCATAGAGAGAACCATAATAAGCCAAAATGAGGAAAAATTAAATAGTTAAAATATTGTAAATAGTATTTATTTAACGTGGAGTATCTGTGAAAAAATAAATTAACATGAATCTCACAGGAAGCTGCTTTCAATTCACGCCTCTAGGGAAATACACTACAGCATGATCTTAGAAAATTATCTTTGAGATCTCCGGCAGAACCGAGATGAACACAATATACTAAACAATGCTCACGGGATCCCGGCCGTGCGTTCAACATACGCACTTTCAGAATATACATATGTGACTTAAATCATGATGTTGAGAAATTTATTTAACAAAATTTCAAAATATCTTTATTGTTCATAGGCCTCACGAGACTCTTACGCAATGTCATCTTTTAAACCACTACCACTGGATCATAGTGCGGCGTCTATTGAAAAGATCCGAGAAGAAACACAACGGGCTTTTCTTATTTCAAAATTGTATTTTTTTTATATCATGTTCTAACTATAAAGTAACATACTATTACAATACAATTATCAACTGGAACATATGGATACACATCGTAGTTCAAGCCCAGGAGGTAGCTTTGTTCTCTAGGTAATCCGAGATTTTATAGAAGCACTCTATACACAGAGGCTTCATTAAATCAAAGTAAAATTAAAATGCTAAACAAGAAAAGAAATCAGTCTATTGATTAATTCAATTCTGGCTTTTAGTGAAAACAATTTTTTACCAATGCTTCTTTACGGGGTCGCATGTAATTAACATAATGCTTTCCTGGATAATTGCCAAATTTGAGAGTTGAGTGCGGACTTACGATGTCGGAATTACCGACACACTTGAGATTTATTTCGATAACTGTATTAGATTAGCATGAACAATCATACTAATTAGATGAGATACTTAGCTCGCGAATTAATTCATTTTTTGTTTATTTAAATTAAGAGAATTGTGAAGAATAAATATGAGTCTCGCGGAATAATACTTTATAAAGAAATCTGTTTTGACCGAAATAAACTTGAAACAGACTGACACCTATTTGTCTTATCGTCTTATCTTCGTCAGCACCTAAAGACTTCTTCGAACATCTTATAAAACGTCTTGGAAGAGAATAAATAGGATATTTTTTTAAATTAAGTTTTCGAAACAATCCACTGTCATTCTAAGCTACGTCTGTGAGCCCAGTTTTCGAATGCTTAGTTCACTCTTTCCCACATTTAATAATAAAAAAGAATGTTCTAAAGTCTAATCCAATGCTCATCTCAATTTGCCCCAAGTAGGCAAAATAGAAGGTTTTTGGCCGAAAGCCCTAGGAAGAGGTCTATTTTTTTCAAGAGTATGTAGGTATGTATAGGTATCATTAAATGAGATGAACAGAGTAGAAATATGTCCAGTAAAAACAAACACACACACACAGGTAAATCTCGCTCTTTAATATCATACAAATTATGTAATTGTGTAATAAATTGGTGGAAATGTTTTTTTTTTAATTTTTCACTGTGTAATATCTACCTATTACATCAACGTATATTGAGGCTTCTATCAAAATCTACTTCATTTACTTATACTGAGATAATGATATCAAATGATCTGATGATAACTGATAATCTTTAAATTTCTTAAAACTCAAAAAATATTTTTCTTATACTTGCTCTTGCAGCTTAAGCATACGTCATACATTTCATCAGTAGCGGGGTTAATGATTTCAGCGATCAATACGTGCTAGTACTCGTAGTATCCCATTAATTAAACAAAACTAAGCATTCTACAAACAAAATATTGATATTAACAATCTATTGCTGCACTTACAACCAGCCTACCATTCAATTAATATCTTAGGTATACTAAATAAGTCCAATCTTGTATAGCTCTATAGAGCTTTGGCGACGTGTTAAATTTAACCTTCTTAAATAAATTCTTGAAAGTATTTCAGGTACATAGTCAATAATTTGCTAAGGCCATGTTAATTTTAGGGGAGGATGAATGGGCACTTCCCACTTCGTCGTTGGACAAATTACCTGGAATTGATCAATCCAACGATCTCTCACAGTTAATAGCCCATACCAGAACAGGCCACCAAACCATTTCCTTTAGAATGCTTTATTGAGAAATGAATTTTAACAGCGTAATTACCCTGAAGCGTGGAAAACATTGAATGTTTCAATAAAACAATTGAATCGGAAAATTTATTTCTTCTAGTAGGTGTTGGTAATTGAAATCGTGAAATCCTGCTACCTACCCATAAACACCATTAGAGTATAAGATAATAACTGATGCGTCATGACATCTATACATACATATAGATAGATAGATAGCCAATTCTTTATTGCGCACAAACAAACAGATATTAGAAGAATAAGACACAAATTAATAAAACATGCAACAATGGGCGGCCTTATCGCTAAAAGCGATCTCTTCCAGACAACCTTTGGATGGAGAGGAAAATAAAGAAGTTACAAAGAGCAGAGGGTGCGCGCACTAAACATGAATAGGTAACATTAACACAAAGACACATAAAAACACATGTATTGTAAACTATAATAATATTCATACAGACATTTCTACAAACCTCGATGTCCCGTCGCTATAAAATTTTCTCTAAAATCTAAGATCAGTAGGTAACTACTTGTCATTAAAGAAAAAATACTGACACAATAAGGATCTAATGATTTGAAATAAATACGTATTATTACATCTGCTATAGGTATTGTTTATAATATAAGCACGTTGAAACTTTATCATTACACTAAGAAATATCGATTTGGTGCTTAGACTCCTGTTGAATATGCAATATAATTTTTTTCTGGAACTGCATGTTTTATAAAGCTGACATTATGGACGTAATTGACCCTATATAAGATTAGTAATGGGTCGTCGACGCATTTACCGTCAACAAAACGAAACCATTTACTGTCAACAATAAACCGGTTATAAAACAGCCTATAGTTTAGACTAGTTTACACTGTGGATGAAAAGTTTACTAGTTGACGTTCACAGACTACTAACGTATTATTGCATGAAGTTCATTGATAAACTAGTCTATCATTGAACTAGCTTATCGGTGGACAGTAAACTATTTTATTCATCGAACCCAAAAGCAGTCGAAAATAACAGTTAGTTCGTTCAACGCCCACCCGATACTGTTAGTTAAGTTTCTGAGTAAAACCGTAAAACACTGAAGTACTTGGCTATTCGACCACGCGCATAGATTGAATGAATAGAATACAATGCGATTCCGCCTTAAAAAATACTACCCGACATTTTACCCGACCACATTGATTGTCATTACAATATAGGTATTGTAAAAGTACTTATTTGTAACATTTCAACATCTTGAAAGTCGGCCCAATTATTGAATTCGGCAATATTAATCAGTAAGAATTTTGAGTTGCAGACCCTTGACGTGTTCACAATTTTAAAACCACTTGCCACAGAATCTTAAATTTGTGATCTTAAATAGAACTTGATCTTTAATAGAATTTTACAATCACACTAACAATACCTAAGGCAGATTTGTAACATAGAAATATCAAACATGTGTATATACCTTTTTCACATCTACATATAACAGTCTCATGATTTCCGTGATATATTATTTAGAATTCCCGAAGATCGGCGAGTTCGCATCAAAGTCGCTACATAAAATTTTCTTAAACGCGTCTCCCGCTCAATCTAATCACTCGTCACCTGCCAACAGTCGTAGAAACTCGGCGACACGTCTGCACAGTGATCAACAATCATACAGCTATACATTCCCATAGAATATGTGAATTATTCCTAATTGTCGCAGCCCCGGTTTCTTTTTTAATCCATTATTTTAAAATATATAGGGTAAGTTGCCGAATCTTAATATCACAAACCGCCAAAACTTATACGTAGGTAGGTACAACAAATTAAAGAAGAAAGTTTTATTTGACTTCGCTCAGACGGAATACATTTTAATGCTGTTAATGTGGTCCAGCTTCTCTTGTGACTGTAGGGTCCGGAAAATCATTCGTAGCGTCGAAGTCGGAGAAATCTATAGTGATCCATTATAAAATCTGTTCTTTAAATTAAAGACAATCCTAGTGACCAAAAATGAGGTGTAAGAATGCACATAAAGGATAAGATAGTACGTGAGTCTCGTGAAGCATTACCCCTGATCACAGCCCTGATGAACGAATTTCGCTCATTCCGTCCATCCACGAAAGATTCCATACACGACGCTGCGCCCACTGCTAATAACTCGAATAACTAACTTTAGGCCCCGTCCTTAACCTTGTCTTGGTGTAACTAATGATTGTCTTATGTAAATAAGACGATAATAATTTTATTATGTTTTATTTTAAACTAGCTGACCCGCGCAGCTCCACCCGAGCTTTTATTACATTTTGCTCCCCTTTTCACCCTCCTCCCTTGATTTATTTCTCTCCATCTCTCTCTCTCTCTCTATTATCCCCTCAAGCCCATGTGGTTCCAAAAGGAATGAATGAATGAATGAATGAATTTTTTTATTTACTCCACAATACAAAGGTTACAATATGAGATAATCTAATGGTTGATATTACATGGTAGGTTATTGTTTTCCTTGTATTGAGGAGACTGGTGCCTGAACTAGGTTAAAGGAACAATGCGCGTTTTCTTTTAGGACCCAGCCGGGATTGAAGCCTTATAAGAAAAATGTAATTCTATGCTCTTTCTCTCCTCTCTCTTTCCCCCACCCGCATCGGTCCCCGTCACATTCCCCCTCTTCCTCTCCCCGTTGTCCCCTCTCTGAACCCTATCCCCCCATCTCTCTCTCCCAACTTGCTCCATCTCACCCCCCCCCCCCCCCTTTGCTCCACCTAACTCCTTCGATCCCTCACCCCCTCCTCGAATCCCTTCTCCCTCTCTGTCCTCTCTTGCACCCTCCTCTCATTCTATATATCCGTCAATCATGGTATCAGCAGCATGAAATATACTTTACGACTTATTCTCAGACCTACCCGATATGCACACAACATTTCATACACATCCGTTCACCCATCTATTTAATTACCTTGCCTCATGTTGCTTAACCTTTACCTAGCGGCATGAAATATAATTAATGGCCTATTATTAGACCTACCCGATATGCACATAAAATTTCATACAAATCGGTTCACCCATCTATTTAATGACCTTACCTAACGTTGCTTAACCTTAACCTACAGGTATAAATATCCTATGTCCGTCTCCTGCTCCTAAGCTACTTCCCTACCAATTTTCAGCCAAATCGGTTGAGCCGTTCTTGAGTTATAAATAGTGCAATTAACACGACTTACTTTTAAATATATAGATTAAAGTTCTATGGTGATTGTATGTTCAATTTCACCGATAGATGGCGCTGTTCATAATGTAAATCACGCTAACATCGTAAATTACTGTCTAATGATATTCGATAATGAAAGTTCTAAGTTTTTCGCTCTTAAGCGACAGCCCAAGCCGAGGCCGTGCCTCCCTGAGGTGCCCTTGAGCTCGTCGCTACTTCTGCCGTAAAGGCTAGAGCGCTTTAAGCGCTCGCCTCCTATTGTCCGGTGAAGCTGTAATGGCCATCTGCGGCCAACAGCGTCTATCATTCCCAAAAAAAAAAAACTTTTATTGTTGCGACTGTAATACAATACCTATAGACTACCTGGACTTGGGGAGTTTCATTAAAATTTCATGAATAATTTCATGATCTAGTTTAGACTCGCTCGGGATTTACAGATTTTAACTTTTCAAAGATATAATGTCATATTGCTATCAGCAACGTACTTAGAACAATACGGAAATCTAATGAAAATGTCCTGGGTGTACCGGACCGGCTTACCCCTTACAAAAATTGACCCTTCGCCACTGCCATATCTTATTCAAACTAAATGTCTGCTCAGTCCCTATTGTATATAGCGTAATAATACATATCTTAATGATTAACTGATCAGTCTATAATTGCCCTATTCTCATACAATGGAAATTACGTGGTAATATGTGCAAGTAATTTTTCACTGCTTAGCCCCTATGAAACATAGCGTGATGTTTTATATACCAATTTATACCTTGATTTCTACACAACACATCAGTGAAAGTCCTATCAAAATCCATCTACGGGTTTTCAAATGATACCTGGACAAACAGAACGACAGACAGACAGACAGACAGACAGACAGACAGACAGACAGACAGACAGACAGACAGACAGACAGACAGACAATAATTCCAAAAAAAATTGTTTTGGCCTCTATGTCGATAGTATAGTATCCCCACATAGAAATTTTGGAAAAATATTCAATGTACAGAAAAAGTGCTCTTTTAGTTTTATTAGAGTATAGATAGAAGAAGATAGATGAGACACCAACCGCTTGTAATACGGTGCTCGGGTTCTATTGCACATGTATTGCACAGTCAATTATCTTTTTGTTGACCCTTAAGTTATTTTTAATATTTGTATTATACTTACCATCAGCGGTACACTAATTTGTATTTAATAAGAAAATACACCGCTTCCTACGTATTCAAAAAAGCGTGATACCTTTGACTTGGATATCAATTTTGTTATGAAATATTGTATGGCATTCTACCCATTTAGCAAATCATTATATAGTGTTATAGTTGTTCATTAACTTTTGAACTCTTTAGTTGAATATTATCGTTTACATGTCATAAATTACCTCGGCTGTTCCCAGTGAACTAGCTATCTAGTTAACAATGTTACAGTGTTCCTAACGAGGGAAGTGACGGTATAACAAGTAGATACCGGAACTCTAACAGATTACCGATAGACCAACGCCCCGAGAACAACATCCACTGTAGGAGGAAATTATACATCTACATACTCGTACTATAGGATACTACGATAAGAGTCCCTATTTATTTCTAAATGAAATATTTCGTGAAGTCGTAAATATTCAAATTTCCATTTTGCAACGCAAATAACGCACGGTTAGATAGAACTTCCGACGCGAGCCTTATCGGTTTACTGTCAAACATTAATGTTTTGCTTGGAAGATCATTAATTTGTTTCTGTATCGTCGGTTCTAAACAGCAAATAGACTTATATGTTGATGGACATAATAATGTAGGGAATATATGCATATTAAATACATATCTACAAGGTATGGTATGGTGCTTCGTAGAACCAATACTGGGATTTATTTTCATCCTGTTACCATCATCATCATCAGCCTACATCAGTCCACTGTTGGACGAAGACCTCTGTCTTTCTATTGGATTACCCTACTACCGATACTGCAATCCCCAAGACACCACTCCCCTGGGGAGGCCTTTGTTCAGCATTGGACGTCTTTCGTTCGCAAATACTGGAAAATTGCTTCTCGGCCTGTCCTATCATATAAATATGTATTATTATGTGTAGCCCACCGTGCTAGTCACCCTATTTGATATTATACTATGGTCAATGGTGGTATATTTCAGTAAATATTACATTGCGTTTAAAGTCTTAGAGGTGAACGGGGATGGTGAACCGGATGTCCTATATATGTGGCCCTATACAAATGTATTGCGATAACTCAGCCATTGCCTGACCGAGGCGGCCTCACCACTTGTCAAGTCATCGACACCAGATAATCCAATTTATCCGGACCTCGTAACTCCACCGTGAACTGGGAAAGACATCCTGAGGACATTGAGCTAGATAAGTGACATTATATCTACGTAATATAACTTACCGATTTAAAGGTTTTTATTGCGTGAAGTGGAAAATAGAAGAGAATAATCACATATAAGGTATCACAAAAATCTTCCTCAAAATTTATCTAAGCTCTAAGTTTGATGGTTTATTGTGACTCCTAAATATCCGTAAATGAACTGATAATATTGACCGATGTTATTTTTAGAAATTAAACTTAAGACTTTGATAGAATCATTTAGAGAAGACGTAGGGTAGGCTAAGTCACAAACATAAAGTCGTTGCTTCCCGAGGGTTTGGAACCGAACTCTGCAGTAGTGCCGCAGACTAATATTATTATAATAACCAATATATTAAGTTACAATCAGAGGTCCTTACATGCTGTCTATTATATATTATCCACTGTCCCCGAGAATGAATTTGAAGTAATTTGCCTCGTAAATCTACTCAGTACCAAGTCAATTTCGGAATGATGTCAAAAGTCAGGAGATTTATGTTGCGGAGTAGGGTAGGGTCAAGCTCTACGTATTGTCGTCTTGCTATCATGTATATTAGCACACGCGCAGCGCTGACTAATATATGAATTAAACCCTCCATGTTCCCAAACAATGCCTATATTTACGAGTTTTTAAAATTCTATCAAACTGACTCTATAAGTTTTCTTTTTAATTCAATCCTACCCAGGATCCTACCATCTTAGCTGTTCGGAATTCACAAGAAATTCACAAACTTTTCTCTCCGACCATTTCAAGAAAAAAGATAAAACTTGGTTTTATTTTCAAAGCATTCAGTTACAATTATTGGCTTGTACCTAAGCCAAATTTATGCAATAAAAAATTGTAAGTACTTATCTTTTATATCTATTGAAGAAAAGATATTGACAGGGTCACATATCGCAAGATGAAATTTCGGTAACTGTGAGATCAACAAACTTAATAGTTGGTAGGCAGATTTATTATATTAAGTCTAAGAATTCACTTGAACTGAACTTGGTTAGTCAGGCGCACACACGACGATGTGTCGATGCTACAGCCGCTAGGATTAAAATTAGTAAGAATCCTACAAACCTCGGTTGACTCAACTAGACTTTACTTTACCTTTACTTGACCTTTTAAAGGTTTTCACAGAGTAAACAAAAAAAAAAAACAAAATCTAAAAACGACAAAATTTATGCACAAATTGGAATTTGTACTCCTAATTGTACAAGTTTAAAATTAAGTAAGCGGAGCTCCGTGGATAAGCTAGTGTTGATATATTTTAATTACAGTCATCTGATACATACATACTGTAATGTTGTATTTGGCCAAACAAAAAGAGGGGTTTACCTATTTGGTTATGTAAATGGTTTTCGCTTCGTACGAGCTCCCGTATTTTTGTTAAGCGTAATTATGCGAAAATATTAACATGTAGAAAAAAGAAGGCCGTAAGAAAATCGTAGCTTTCATTGTTGCCTACAAAAAAGCCCAAATTGTGCTATGTTTATAATGTCTTCTATAAATATTATCGTTTATTTATTTTCTTTCCATAAACTACTAGATACATTCTCATTAGATTCTCATAAACTACTAGATTTTGATTCGATTTCATCAAGACAATATGCATATTTGGGTAGGTTTATGTGGTATAATCAAATATTTTTCCTGTTTTAGACACTTAGACTACCCTGTAAAGCCGCGCTGGTGGCTAGTTACTTACGTTATAGATACGAGGAACAGCCATGGTGCTTACTCAGTTTTCTGTAATTCTTATTTTATCTAACCAAACGCAGCACTGTAAGTAAGTATATTATTTCGGAGCATTTAGTGATGGGCATTATCTAAGCTACTACTATACAGGTAATGAGCTCATTTAAATTCTAGTTTTGTATTATAGGAGGTCAATAGAGAGAAAATTTTAGGATGAAGCTTTGGTACCTATACATAATTTTGATATTTTATGTTGATAAAATTGGGGCCTGGTAAACACATAACTATTTATATCAGAAAATAAATAGACCCAAAAGATAAACAAAGAACCTTTAGTAAAAAGCTGTCCGTTTGGAGGCTACTACTTGTAGCACCAAAAACTGTAATTCAGAAAATCTTTTACGTTATAGTGAAAAAATCATAATAGATTTGAGAAGAAATGTAATTGTGACCTGTTAAACGGTGCCATTAAATGACGGTATCAGAGCCCCGGGGTTGGCTCCCTAATGGGTTTTTAGCAACGCATTTACCTAACGAATGAGGTAGGTATGGCACGCCGCGGCGACATCCAGGCCACGTGCCATCAGCACATTGTTGGAGCTTAACACCTAATATATGGCCACGCAACGACCGCTTAATACTTTCTAAGTACCTACATGAGACTTAACTAATTATAATAGTTAAAAATTACCCTGCGTCGTCATACCGCCCGCCCATCTGAACAGAATCCCGTGCTTAATTTATGAGACTGTTTTGTTCGCTCTCTATACTACATTCACCTGTGTTCGTATTTGAAAGAGAAACTTTTTAGAAATTTAATTGATTGTTCACAGTTGTTGACCCAATTTCATCTTCGTTCACCCTCCAGGATACCTCGTAAACCCATAACCCCCTTGCAACCTCCCCTACGCAGAACAGTTCTAGGCTCAAGCTAGCCAGTTACTCGCCTTTGCAAGCTTCTGAATCAATGTAGTGATCTAGTCGATGTCAATTTTGACTCCATATGCATGTTTTATTACCATATATCAACATACCTAAGTAAATGCCACTAAGAGTAGTCTTTTTGTTTTTAGATGTAATAGTTTGCAAGATAATTTTAAGTTATATTTAAGTAAACTGCTAGCTTCTGTAAAGAAAAAAAAACTGCACCTACTTTAATAATTGCATGTTGAGTTTACCTTTAAGTGATTGTGCATTTAGTTCAAATCTTTATGGCAAGTGTTATGATAATGTATTAGTGTAATAATCGTTGGTAATCCTAATAAATTAAAAAAAAAAAGGAAAAAAAGAGAGCTATCGTAATAAAACCATCATATAATAAACTATACGGAGTATTTATTAATCATAAATTAGTGTGAATATAATTATATACTCGTATTACGTGTATATTTAGAATTACAATAAACAATTACACAACAAAATAATTTCGTTTTACATCAAATTAGCGTACCAAAAAGTTATTACTCAGTTTATTACTAAGCTAAGACTCAAGGCTTCGTAAAATTATTACCGTCAGACACGATTTTAAAATGACTACCTCGAAAATTACTACTTTCCACGAAAATACTTAAGTACATTCAAAAGAAACAAATCGTCTCAAATAAAATTGCGCGAAACAAGAAGGCCTATCTATACAAATGAGTATCCCTGATATTACTTATAATCTCAGGTTCCCAGCGATCTCCGTTGGATAGCAATTTCTCTTTGTTGTAAAGTAGTTCTTCACGTGTCTCGGTGCTGTACTCGAAGTTGGGGCCCTCAACGATCGCGTCAACGGGGCAGGCCTCTTGGCAGTAGCCGCAGTAGATGCAACGGGCCATGTCGATGTCGTACCGAATCGCGCGCCGTGCACCGTCGCATCGCTCCTCCGCCTCGATGGTGATCGCCTGCGCCGGGCAGATGGCCTCGCACAGTTTGCACGCGATACATCGCTCCTCGCCCGACGGATACCTCCGCAACGCATGCTCCCCTCTGAACCGGGGTGATAGAGGACCTTTCTCAAACGGGTAGTTGATAGTCGCTGGCTCTTTAAATATGTGACCCAATGTTACAGCAAATCCTGAAAACCATAATACTATCTGTATTATAATTATACAACCTGTAGGTTACCTGGGTAAAAATAGCACCATCTCTTCCCGTTGGGTGTGGTAGGAGGTGACTTAGGGAAAACCAGAAGACGAGCAGCAGCGTCTTCTATTTCATATCTAACTACAATATACAGCGATCCCCAAGACGACGAATTAAAGGGAAGGCCTATCTTCAGCAGTGGGCGTCTTCCGGCTGATGCTGATGAAGATGATTAGTATTATTATAAGCTTGCACGCTTAACTTGTTTATAAATGGAAAGTTAAATATTGAGACCAATATCCAACTCTACGGATAAAATTCTTCATAATAAGCTCTCTTGTATCCGATAGTAACTTTCATTCACAACAAGCTGCAGTCGGCGAAATAAATTTCATTAAACAGTCGTAACTAGCCGGAAAATAAGACAAAGTTTCCGGACTTGTTCCACTTTATTTAGAATTAAAAATTTTAAAAAAACCGAAGCGGTTGAATTGCGAGAACGCCGCAAACATAAATTATTTTATAACAGAACTAGCAAATATCTTCGGCTTCGCCCGCATACATTATTTTTAGCGCCGTACTAGATAGCAGATCCCTTATGCAAGGAACCTCCAGGGTGGTACTACCGCAGTCTTAGATATTCTACCGTCCAGCAGTGTGTAGAGGCACTATAGCGTGTGTAATTACTGTGCATAAGAAGGTGTGTCGCTTAACCTCAGGCGATTGTCTTGCTGGTATCGTTACTATTTTGAATAAAAAAAATACTCAAGAATTAAATAGTTTATGATGTATAATATATTTATTTTCTGTAAGAACTTGATTATCTTTTTCAGGATTATAAAATAATCTAAAACTTGATCTTTAATAGATTTTTTTACAAACATTAAAAGTAACTCTGTAGCTTTCGCTTGATATTAATTAGCACACAGGATATATTGTATATCCTGTTCTTTATCGATGCTATGATCTGACATTGTCCAATAGCGCAGCCCAAACAGTTATTAAAATACGGGATAAAGGCAGGTAAATAATATGACAACTGTAATATAATTTATAATAATAATATCTTGGGACAATCCACACACGGTCGTCCGATCCCAAACTAGGCAGAGCCTGTACTATGGAAACCAGATAACTGATACTAATACTTATATACATTTTTTTTTTGTAAATACATACTTAAATAGATAAACAACACCCAGACACTTGGCGGGAATCGAACCCACGACCCGTCGGTTAGCAGGCAGGGTGACTGACCACTAGGCCAACGGGCCCATCTGTTATGTTTTAAATGTTTAGTGTTTGAATGGATACTGACGAATATTTTTGATAAATTCTTAACATCTGCTCATTGTAAGACATTCACTTCCTATTGTTTTTGGACGTGGAGGAATCAACTAACTTTCAATCATGTTTATTGAGACACGTTTGGATTTAAACCTGCGTATTCCGGTGATGAAAGCAGTCTTCCTGTGAGTGTTTTAGGTAAAAATCAAACGTGCGTACATACCTCTTACGATTTCGGTCCAGAATATAATTTGGGAAGCTCGATCAACGAAGTCCTTCATAGTAGTTCTTGGGGGCTTGTCATTGATGTAAGTGAATTGCACTTCATATTTTGTCCTAGGGCAACAGTAATATGTAGGAAGTCGTTTCGGCTCACTAATGGGAGGTTCCGGGCATGGAGGCCATGGAGGGCACGGTGGACACGGTGTGCAGGGTGGGCATGGTGCACTTGGTGGGCATGGTGGGCACGGGGCGCAAGGATCGCAGCATCCACGAACAAGTTCAATCAACAGTTGTGTCCCTCTATACGGTGTAACAGTCTTGATAATGCGATTCAGTGAAAACATTTCACTGGCGTTATAAATAGTGGCTCAGCGTCTCTGACTTGCGCTGACATTTGTAAGCTCAGCTACATAAGTCGCACCGCGTCAAAAACTATCATAGATAATGATATTACCTTTTTATAAAACAAATAAAAAAACTATCAATTTAAAATACATTCAAATCTCCTTGTTATAAACACAGTGTTTTTTTTTGTTACGGCATTTCCATATCTGATACGATATACGATCTGTACGATGTTGATGTAGGTTATACATTTTTCTCCCAAATTATACGTCGGTGATCAGGTCAGGTGAAGAGTGGCAGCGCATTGTAACCGTCCACAGCGTAGATGTGTGGTCAGCGTGTTGCTGACCATACTAATACTCTAACTCACTAATCAAAGAAGTACATTTAAATAACAAGTTGCTTTGACATGCGACAACATCTTCTATAAATTTTAATACCGTCATTGTCACCAAAACGAGAAGACGTAACTGCTGAACATAACTCTCTCCATTGGAAACCCACAATGAACGACAGTTGACTATTTGCATCCACTGGTTACCTGCAACTACAATGTCGTCAGTCCAGCTAGTGGGAGGCTTACGCTGCGTCTTATGATTCGTGGTCGCGACTAAAGAACTTTTTTTTACCATCAGCTATCAGTTCTTCGAGCGATGTGGCCTGCCCATTGCCACTTAACTTGCAGATTCTGATAGCTATGTCGGTGACTTTAGTTCTTTGGCGAATCTCCTTGTTCCGGCTTTTATTGTACTCCGAGCATAGCTCTCTCTATAGCTCGTTGTGTGGCTGAACTTCACTAAAAGTTAGCGACTACGTCTCGGTGTCATATATGCCATCACTGGCAACACACACTGGTTAATACAATAGTGTATACTAAATCCCAAAACTTGAATTACTTACAGACAACATCTTCATACTAACCACCCTCTCTTTGAAGCAATCCGTCATCATAATGTTTAAATTATTATCAGAATGTTATTACGATAGAATTTGTAGGTACTCTGCGTAGTTGTAGGTACGTAGCGTGTGAAAGTTTCATCACACAAGTGCCGCTGATGTCGTTAGCTGGTCGTTATCCTAATAGCCCTGTGACAGCACTCCCGGCTACCTACGTGATCGTATCGTACCGCTGAAAATTGTTTTAGCTTGTCTGGAAAAGTTAAAACCTAGTGTCTCTGATTTTAAATATCGGGAAATGGTATATCCTATACACCAGATGTGTTAGTGGCTATTCGATAAGTCAGAAACAGAGTAAGTAGGTACACTTATCTAAAGGCTGGGGTACGCACAATAGATCGTCGAAGTGCGTACGTTACCTACCAGGTCAATTTTAGTAAAAAACTGATCAAATACACGTCAGACTAAAACTACCATTTAAATATAATTTTACAAAGTGAAGCTAAGATCTGAGAAAATTTTAATGTCTGAAAATAATTTAATATTGTGTATCATTTTATATCAGCACATCTTTCACAACGTATATCTGTACATTCAGCTGGGGAGTTTCTGAGAAAACAGCGGATATTTTCGTTAATTCATACCTACTTTGCTTATTGTAGGTGAGAGATGGTACCGGGACAGATTGCAGTGATAAAGAAAAATATTATTATTTTAAAGAAAAGAGGTGTCGGAATTGTGTAAAAGACAAGCTATTAATAGTTCTAATAGTAAAAATGAAGATCACTTTTCACCCAATACTGAAAAAAGACAAAAAACCAAAGGCCTATCCATTAAGAACAGCAAGAGAAATAAACAAGAAAAGTGTAAGTACTGAAGAACATTTTTATATCTTTTGATTGGCGATTCAGTGGATAATGTGCAAGAAGTTATTGCGCGAAACATTCATTCTTTAAAAGTATTAATAGTCAAGATGTGGTACACTTTTCTGTAAAAGTATTAAATAAATAACGTCTTAGACATTTTTTTTTGTTAAGGAGATTCATAAGTATATTTAAGGTTGTGTGTCATATTACTTAGTTGAAGATTATAAGTAAATCTTACCTTGTAAAAACTTATGCTTGTAAATTATTTAAAAGGGCATTTATCCCCCACCATATGCATCTATATTTCGAAGAAATTTATATTGAAGGATCTATACATACTGGTACGCATCTATCCCCAAAAAAAACTGTCTGGCAAGAACTTAACTTCTTCAAAACCAGTAATAAGTAGATAAACATATACAGATTCTAAAGATGAAACTGTCAATATATTCGGCATTAAAATAATAAGGGTCTTTCGAAAACTGTGGCAGCTATCCCGGTTTTACCCTATTGTTAAATTAAAGTGACGCATATCGACTAGGTTTTATTATCGACTATAGCATACGAACGAATAAAATGGAAATCGACTTAAAATCGGATTAAATAAGGTATAGGTACTGATAAATATTGAATTTTATACCAATCCGTTCGCATCGGGTCAGCGGTTGCATTAATTATTTATTATATGAACACAGAGAGTATGAACTGAACTAGTGTAACAAAAATTTTATATCATACATCATCATCAGCAGCCGATAGACGTCCACTACTGAACAAATCTTCCTCCCTCGAAGGCAGGGGTTGCTATTATTCCCACGTTTGGTAGGCGTCTTGGGGATCGCAGTATAGGTAGGTAATCCAATAGAAAGATGCTGCTGCGCGTCTTCTTGTTTTCCCTTAGTCGGCTCTTACGGACACCCAACGGAAGGATACCTATGGGAGGGTATTATTCTTACCCAGACATCCCACGGGTATCAATACATATCAATACATACTTGGAAAAGTTTTGTCGTATCAACTGTTTTTCTAATAGATGTATACGTATTATCCCAATAGGTATTCAATAGCCATTTTTCACTACTTCCGTACGTCCGAGACATGAAATATATAAATTTGATGATCAGTCAGAAAGTTGTTCAGGAACTATGTATGCAACATTAAACGTAGACCTACCAGGATTTGTTGCATAGGTCTCGACGAGTAGTTGGTAGAAAGATCAGTATCATCGCCATCTTTTATCCATTTGTTCACTATCAAGGTGTATATGGTAAGATAATTATGGCGTTTTTTTTTAATTTCACTTACAGAAGTTCACTTACAGGGTTACTTCTTCACAGAAGAAGTAAATTTAAAAAAATCTCCAAAGCCTCTTTGAGAAGTCTTAGTACTGGTGACTGAAGGACCATTTAACTCTTTTGTTTCAGGGTGCATTTCGGAGAGTGTGCTCAGGAATTACACCACTTGTTCCACCGTTCCCTTTCGTCCTTCAGACTGGACTAAGCGCTTTTCGCGATTTGCTTCTTCATTTATAATACACACAGGACTGGAAACGTTTGCTTGCATCGGATTATGATGTGGATATCTTCAAAGCTAGAATGAATAGGCTTTTAATAAGCTAATGTGCTTTACCATCCCCGTAAAAAAATTGGCAATGTCTAAGTGCCTTCGTTAGGCCTAAGCATTAGAAATATATTTTAAATTTTTAGGTTTTAGTGTAGGTAGATTCGGAGTCGCTGGACGTTCGGGGTGTCGCCCGAGGAATTCCATTGCGAATGCGGCAATTCCGAGAAGGAAGGCGGTGGGGTTGTAACCTCCGTCCCCATGAGCTCCGTGTCTGGTTCCCAACGGCGGTCTCAAAGGCAAGATACAGAGGGGTACCTGATGCAGATCCCACCGGAGAGCTAGGTCTCCCCTCTCAAGTGCCGATGCGACAGCCGCGGGTATTTTAGTGGGTAAGAATCTCACATACCCCGGTTGACCCCACGGGTCCCATTGACTTGCCGAAGGTTTCACCCGCGAAAACAAAAAAAAGGATCGCGATTTGCTCTTGGTTTAGTACAAAAGAAAATCTACAGGAGGTGCAAGAACCATCATTTCAATTATGTTAATGACACTAATAAAAGTTAGCAACACCCGCTATATTATATAGATAGTGTAATTAAACGTAGCGTCTCAACTTCAGAGTGGAACCAGTTTAAGGCCGATCTTCATCTAAATGTGTTTCTAACTGATGCTTTCGATTTGATACGGTCGGGTCTTTTCAACTCTTGCTCAATGAAACCACTTATACCAATGATTTTGCTTTATTAAGATAACCAGGATTACATTCAGTTGTGGGTTCTATTACATACATAATTAAATACCAAGTTATTAATACTTACGGAACGATTCACCTATTAGTTCCATTATTTTTATAGGACCAACGTGATGGAACGTATATTAGGTACAAAGAAGAATCATCCAAATCGGTACATATTTGGTGGAATTATGAGTGAACATACATTAAAAAAAATACATACACGGTGAATTGAAAACCTCCTCCTTTTTAGGAAGTCAGTTAAAAATATGCCACATCAAAGATAATGAAATAAAATGTTTTGGAAACATCGTTATACGAGTTATTTAAAAGAAATGCAGGTTTTTTTTCTCTAGAGTATAATATTATTATGTATAAAGTAATCATAATGTCATAATGTGTTTCTGAAACAGTACTAATGACATCATCAGTATAAAGTTAGCAAAAGATAGTTTTGGCTAAAATCTGAAATAAATTTATAGTTATTTTAAAAAGTTTTATTGTTAAAAAATAATGATTTTACAATGAGTTTCGATAATTATGTTCTACTTACACTTATAGAAAAATTAAAAAATTATAAAAATAAATATGTTCTTATTTAAAACAAGCCTAGTAAAAATTAAATAACTCAAATTAATTTCGACATTATATATACATATATTATAGGTACATCAGTGTTAAATATTACGCATCAGATATTACGAACAAATAATATAAGCTTTTTTTAAATAAATGCGTTTCAACCGATCCCATTATTATAATGAAGTGATTACGTTTTACGAATCTTTTCTTACCAAAAATATATTAAATAAATAAATTATGTGATACAAAAATCTACAAACACCTAAACATTGTAGTCAGACAATTTATATAGTTTTACTTACTTGCAAATAACTTGCCATATAAAACTAATATATTTATTATGCAGTTGTGTCTTTACATGCGGAATAATAGTTTATTTGTAATATTTAAGTTGTATAAAAATGTTTTAATAATAGCTTGTTCATAACAAACAAGTGTTGACTCAGACTCAATTTAGGTAACTTTTGATGTCGTTATAAATACTTACTAAGTTTTACTCAGTAATTTGTTAACTGCGCGAAAAGCAAAGGAAAACTTAGAAATTATTTCAATTTGGCACTAATTGCAATAAATATTCGATATAAAATTTGCTTGAAAACAAAATAAGTAGGTCATAGTGAATATTGTAATAAAGCTCTCAAAACAATGACTATGTAGACTTGTATATTTAACATAGGTGGGATTAAAAGGTATCTATTTTTAAATCTAGTAGTTCCAAAGTTTATAATTTTATAAGCGGCAAAAGCGATCAATAATACGTTGATTAACGCGGTTTTCTATGGGTAGATATATGAGACCTAAATATAAATAAATTACTTACCCTCATTAATTCTACAAAAGACGTATAAAAACGATTCAAATACCAAAGTTACTCTGTGTAATCAAAAAATAAATAATTAAATGAAATAGTAGGCTCCACACACGATTTCAAAGGTATTCATAAAGTTGTTTTAGGATTAATGGATTCTGTCGTCAAAAGAATTTGATTAATAGTCACGTACCTATTTGAAATCGAAAGCTTTTAATATAATATACTTACTAGTGACTGGTTTTAGAGTATCAAAGCTTTTAGCTTATACTTATTCCTTTTTACATCCTACTGTGTTTCCTGACAATAAACAAAAATATATTTTTATTATATCTCTGAATTTCCTATCTAAATGTATCTACTATACGTTTCAAATAAGAATGTGGCCGCCATGATGAGCGCGACTGCGGAACTTCACTCATTTTTTACGATTTTTGTACCAGCAGCAGAGTAAACACAAAATACAAAATTCGCTCCGGTTTTGATTATTTATTGTAATGTCTTGTTTTGCTGTCTATTTTTGTTGAAACATCATTTTTAGTAATTATATATTTGAAATGGCAAGATGGCGGCCACCTTCTTAGTTGAAACGCATAGTAGGTACATTTATTTAATCTTGATTAGAAATTCATGTCAAAAATATTCATACAAAACAAATTAAACTCTTCCTACAAGTAGGTAGTAATTAAATTGCCAGATTATAGACGCATAATAACCATAATTGGGAAACAGGATTTATTTACCCACAACTTTAAACGGCAGAATTTAAGATGGGATAATCTTTGTGAATCCCTTAAAAGTGTGCGTTAATCTTTAACGAGATTGAAGACTAACGTGATCATATAATATGTTATATACTTAAATATACTAAGCTTGTATTAAATAATTTGATATTATCACTTTACATTTTAACTCAGACCAAAAACGTGGGTGTTAAGTTTGATGCCTATGTCTTTCTGCCTGTGAAATGGTAGCGCGTTTTTTATTTGAAAGCCGGGTTAATTGAGATGTGTCATCAAAATCAGGTCAGTTGGTTGAAGATCATCAGCTCTTTTCCAAATTTATATAGGGGTATTAATTCAAATTCAAAATTATATTATTTCAAATAGGCTTAACGCTAGCAGCACTTTTGAACGGTCAATTTTTTTTTTACACTACCACCGAAAGAAAACGCGGCCTCAACTGAGAAGATCCGGCAAGAAACTCAGCGGGCATGTCGTTTTTTTTTTTTTTTTTTAAATACAGTAAAGTAAAAGACCAAAGGGATAGTAGTCGAACCCGCCAAGCGCACGAGTTGACTCGAGCATCGATTAGGTATACAATAGGTAGACATTCTGTATTATACCCATTTGTCGGAAAGACATTAAATTTATGACGTGTGTAAAGCCAAGGATAATAAAGAATGTGTGGTAACCTTAACCAGTGTCTCGTGGAGAGGATGGAGCAGGAAGGTGGTCCCAGGATCTCTGCACCATAGACCCATCGAATTTGGACTCGTTGGATAGGTCTTGACGAGAAGTTGGTAGAAAAATGGCCTGATGATCAGGGTCTGATGATGGAGCAGTAAGGTGTTCACAGGATTTTTGTTCCATTAAACGTAGACCTACTGAGTTTGAACTTGATGGATAGGTCTTGACGAGTAATCAGCAGGAAAAGAGTTAATATTAGTAAATAATAAAATTAAATTTTCACATGTCAGTAGGTATCTATAATGTATATTTTAATATACTATAACCATTAATTGGTTATTGTGGGCTTTTAATTGTTTTATTATTTTTATACTGAGTCTGAGTCATCCGTTATATATAACGCTAGTAGATTAGGCATGTTATGGCATAACACACATGGCCTTATACCAGAAAACCAACAAGTCTGAACACTTAATTTGTTTAAATAGTGTACGTACTACGTAATTAATATTTATAACACAACCAAATTCTTTGAAATGCGTAGGTACAGAACTTAACATTGTTTCAGTGGATACAATTTAGTAGATTATTAAGATAAGAATCTTACATTAAGTCTAATGTAAGATTGTACAGTCGTACATTCTAAAACATAATTTTAGTTATAAATATGTATATCTATTGAATAAATTCGACTCATATTTTAAAGTACATAATAGTAGTAAACATCTATCTGAATTTAACATTTAATAACACCAAATTCTAAATAAGCCAAAACGATATGTAGATTTATCACAAGATATAACCACCTACTCATTTCAATAGGTTTGTTAACTCATGATTGTTAAATTACTACTAAAGTCAAAATAAATGAGAAAAGTTAGTTTTGATTTTCTTCAATAGCCACGGTAGTCTAAGCCAGGAGTAACAGTTGTTTCTAAATCAGTAAGTACTCACATTACTTATGTTATTACATACAAATGTAATGAACATTAAATATAAAATACATTTTTAAATTTTCCAATATATATGTATCTCTTAACCACATATTTAATTACATAATGCATAGTAATTAGTTTAAATAAAACACCCATTAATACAACACTACACGCGCTATGGTACGGTTATCTAGGTTACACGTATCCCTCGCACGGCCAATATACATAATATACAACTTAACCGAAATAAGACATAATATTTACGTTTAAATAGCTTTTATCAGGCTATACACTCATGCTATTGTACAAATTAGGTACATTAAATGAATATCCAAGTACCTATATAATCTAAATATTATATGTAAATTGTTATTTTTTTTGTTTTGTTTTCATTACAGATACTTAATCAGTTTTTCTGGTTTATAAATGCATATTTTTCCAAATAATCCACCAAAAACAAATAAAATAATTAAAATAATGTGATCTAACTTCAAACGCCATGTTTTGCAACGAAAAAAGATTAGAACATACAGTATCGGATCCAGATTTTAGTTTGGGACGTGATCCAGCTGAGCCTACCTACTATTACAAAGATAATATGAAATTTTAGATTATTCAGAAGAGGACTCAAATTCATCCGCTACTGACGTGTGTTTACACTTTTAGTATAATATTATGTGTCTTTAATGCATTGTTTACTACCCAGTTTTATTATACAAAAATAATAACCGAAAGCCTGAATTGTACAAAGGGGACGCGAAATAAAAGGATATTCTACCATTTACTTGTAATTGTATATGTAATGTAATACTACTTATATATTTTAATTTCTGCATAGCTCCCTAAAACACATTGATATTTTTAAAATATATTATTGTATTTTATCTCTGGCTTATGTATATTGTATAATATTGTATTTAATAACTACTCAAATTGGTGTTCTGCTTACAGCACAATTATCCGCGATAATTGCTCGGAATCAAAATAATATTTCTTAATTCTTATATTACTATACACAAATTAATACATCAAATTACAAAACACATTATTAATGTAAGAACCTATTCAATAATACTAAGTACATTTCTTTTGCAGGTATGTTTTTACAATTTATCTAACACTGAGCTTCATATAATTTATAATTAGTAGATAATTTGCGTAAGTAGTGTACATGTTGATATTTCTTGCGATGCCAGTACATATAGTTTTTTAAGTATATATAAACAAACCCAACAGTAAAGAGATAGTAATTGATGGACACTACGAAAGTAGAAGGGCCATAAATAATTGAGTAGACGTTCACTCCAATATTTGCTGCGGCTTTTAGTTAATTACTTTATCGCATGTTAGTTTGTCTACAGCCGGGAGAATTGAACAGCTTTTTCATGTTACATAATGATAGGTTCCGCACCGTTCATGATGAAAGCAGTAACAGCGAAAAGAGATCTCAGATAATTAGATACGACATATAAAGTTAAATAAATTAGTTATTTGTATATATACATATATTGAAAGTGCAACACCTTAAACGCTACAATAATATACTTCTTTATATTGTATTTCAGGCGAGTGAAATATCATAAGAAATACGCAGAGTCGTAACGAACATCGAGTATACGTATACAATGTTATGACCTCTTAGTGACCTATTTTTCTTTTAATTTAAGAATAATAATAGGTGTTTCAATTGGTTGCTACAAATGGCAGCAACGCTACGCGGTCTCAAAAAACAAAGGGGTAAACAGAGCGACGGATAGGTTTTTTAAAGATGATTAGAAAACAAATAAACATGGTAGAAGAAAACTTCTATTATAATTTGGTATTATGGTCTTAAAAACGTCAACTTCGTCTAGTTGAGACCTTTCTTTTGATACCCGTATTGATGTTTTTAGGAGAAAAATACAAAATACAAAAAGAGACTGATGGTCGCCATGTTTTTGTTTTCTAAAGTATTAACCTACATAGATCACTCTAATAACCATGAAGCAGTGAACACCTGCAAATTCTTTGGTAGGGCACAACTAAAGCGACATCATAAATTAAAATTCAAGAAGCCATTTCGGCTGTATGCAATAATAATTATTATGATTGATAGGCATAATAGTTCTAGGAGGAAATAATAAAGGACAACGAATTTGACGTCGCTACGATGATCTATATGCTTAAAAATACATAATGATTGTTACATTTATTACAATGTAGGCCTAGCGTAGTAAGAGGCTTTAACTTATAAAACCATAGTTTCTTTCTACTAGTATCGATAAATTAGGCCGTGCGTTAGTTTGCTTGTCGGAATATAACTCTACTCCCTATAAATATGTACTTAACTCCAGGGCCTGGGAAGCATGAAGGTATAAATTGATGCAAGTAGGTATACAGGATGCTAAAAAACCAGTCCGATAATTGATTGCATTACTTAGTATCATATACTCGTATACAGGGTAGAAACGTTAAGCGTGAACAGATATTTGAGTAAATTACAGTGATTCTTTCTAATTATTTTGTAACAAGTCTAGTGTATCTGTAAACTAGTGGCCTAATGGGGAAAATTACATTATCATTAGCCCACTAGTTTCTATAATTATATGTTTATGTTTTTGTAATATTAGTATAATTTACAAAAGATACACTAAACATATTTATTAACACAATATTTTGCTCTGATGGAATTATGAAGTATTTATAGGAATTAAATATATATACCTTACTCATGATTTAAACTGAATATCTATGTAGTTCTTGTGTGCATAATGTTTTTTTAAACATTGTTCCTGACATTATTCCTGGACAAGAGTTTTTACCATTCTGTATATTTTGTGTATAAGTCCTACGGTTATTTTCATGGCCCTGTCTAAATCGTTTTATTAATACTCTAAAAACGTGTGCTTACGGCGTAAGCGTAGGTGTTAATATAAAGTGGTTTTAACAATGATATTTTACTAGGTATCATTGGGTTTTAACATGACACTGGAGAGTGTACAAGTTCAGATGAAGAGTAAAGTTTTGTGTTGTATCTGGGGTGTTTTAAACTAAATAAAATTTATAAAAATAGACATATTTATATACATAGAAAATGGACACGTACCTGTACCTCCTATACTTAGCTTACGTTATTAATTAAGTTACAGACAAAATACTGATAAATTAAGCTTAGTTTAAACACAAAAAGAAAAAGGCATACAAATCTTTATGTTTGTGCGTTAAACTGATAAACTATACTTAGATAAGTTACATTCTTTGTAATTGAATCACTATAGGCTATAAGTGATTCAATTACAAAGAATGTACTTATAGGTATCTACATATAAATTATAGCCGTTCTTGCGCGTTTAGGTACTCTAATTGCTTGTGCGTACTTAAACAGTTCGTTTTTTTCTCTCACAGTATTTTTTGTATTCCGAAATATATTTTAGAAAAATGTGATAATTGTCCAGATTCGTGTCATGTGCTAAGCCAAATAGCCGACGTTCATGTATAATATATTTTATAAACTAAATTCGAACACCAACACAGTGATATTTTACGATGTTATGTGATGGAAGCAAGAATCATTATAGTTTTAGAACATTTAATACCCCATACCCATGATGGGTATTATGAGAAAATCAATGTTATGTCAGTCACGACAGTATTATTTACATGATTGAAGTTGTGGGTATTTTGGATTTTGGCATGAAATAAAGACAATTTTGCCATGTTACAAAACCATTAATCTGCGACTATAATATAAAAAATATAGGTAAGTACATTTAATGATAAGTGATATCATGCTATAGATATAATAATATTATCATCATCACGTCACACGTCACGACAATTCATACCTATCATGCACGTCTTACCTGCAATCATGAGTAACTTACTTGCCTAATTTAAAATAATTACTTCAATACTTACTTTACTTTAATACTATATACTGTACGAGATAGGTAAGTTCATAAACTTATAAAACTTCATGTTGTAGAAAAATACATTTTCGTAATTTTAGTCGCCTCTACTTAATCGTCCATATATAAACATTTTTTTTCTGCTGTTTAAAACAAATTTATTTATACACCTATTATATTTTGTCCTTCTCTTTGGCTTTATTTACACTAGATCGTCTTCGTATCACATGATCTTGGAGTCGAACATCGGGATCGGAGCGTGCGACGCCGGAAATTTCCGGCGCGATGCGACCTGTGGGGTGGGAGTGGTAACCAGCGGCGGTTGATGGTCGAGAGCCACGCAGAGTGCGGCTCGCCGCGTGGCGTGTCCGGGCGGCGTATTCGCGCGCCGTTAGCTACCCTTAGGAACCAGGTGGTAAGGCGCGTGGATGGTGGCCACGCTGCCCAACTCCGTGTGGCCTAGCAGCTCCTCCGGATGCTCGTGATCGTGCTCTCTGCGCTTCTCCTCGTTGGTGTAGTAGTGGGCGGCGCGTCGGCGCGTGCAGCACAGCGCACCCGCTACGGCGGCCAGCACCGCCACACAAAGCAGCATCAGCCCGGCGATCACACTCATTTGAGCTTCATGCGTGCTCGGACACGGATCCAGCCGATCGAAGCTCATAGAGCCTAGGGGGGTACCTCGAAGTCTCATCGGCGAGTGGCACTTGAGATGCCGAATGGTGCCATTTAGCACGGTCGTTGTCATATATACCAGCATGGTTCCCACCGAACACTGGTCGCAATGCCAACTGTTCTTTGATAAATTTATCTGCGCTATCGCTTCCAGTCTTTGTAGATCCTGCTCGCTTAATGTTTGCAATTTATTGTGCGAGATATCTAATCTTTGCAAAAACTTAGTTTTTGTAAGAAGTTTGAAAGGGAAAAGACTTAATTTATTCCAAGATATATCTAACGCAACGAGGTGCTCATTGTAGGTGAAGAAATTTGGCGGAATTTCCTGAAGCGAAAGGTTTGCGAGACCTACTCCGTGAATCTCAGGCAAAATTTGTAGCAAGATAGCTATTTCGTTGAGAGGTAAATTGTTACCACTAAAATTAATAGTTTTTAATGAATCTACGACGGGCGCAAACGTTTGTAAGTGAAATCTGTCTAACTTGTTGTGGCTGATGTCCAGGTGCTGCAGGGAGGAGAGGTTGGCGAGGGCGGCGGGCGCCAGCAGCGCGAGCCTGTTCCGCGCCAGCGTTAGCGCCCGCAACTCACGATTGCGTCCGAACATGTTGTCCACCACCACGGACAACTGATTCCCGTCTAGCCTCAGCTTTCTTATTTTTTTCAAACTGATAAATTCATCTGACGTAAGATATTTGAACTGATTCTCACCTAAATCTAACTCCTCCAAATTAGAAACGAGGTGATAAATCTGGGTATTAACAATGCGGAGCCGACATCTTCTGCACCTTAAGATACGTAAATGCTGTATATCTTTAAACACTTCCGGGTTCAATTCGACGAGAGGATTGTCACTGAGATCCAAATAGGAAAGTTTCGCTAACATCCTAAATAGCCTGGGCACCAAAATCGAAACTTGATTGCTTGACAAAACTAGAGTCCTCAATGATGTCAAATGTCTGAACGTTTCACTGGGCATTTGTTCTATATTATTGTGGTCGAGATAAAGTTCGGTGAGATTAATTAGTCCGCGAAAGTTGTCGGCCCCGATGCTGGTGAGGTTGTTGTAGGTTAAGTTAATTAACCTTAAATTTTGAAGTCCCCAGAAGGAGTATTGGCCGATGGAAGGGACGTTTGAGTTGACGATGTGCAGTTCTCGAAGATTAACAAAAGGGGTCGGTTGGGTAAATATTGGTCCAATGGTGAGTGAATTGGGACGGTCCGGGGGTGCTGATATGATTACTACGTGTGCGTTTTTGTCTAACATGTCGACGGGAATAGCGCGCATGTCGCCGCGAGTGCACGATACACGCACAGCAGCGCCCTCTTCGGGTTCGAACGTCGTACGGCAAGTGCAATCCTCTGGGCATGTCACTTCGGCACCGTCGGAGCTCCCCATCAGTACACAGGTTGTCAGTATCAGAATCACCAGTTTGTGTCTTGTTGTCCTGAAACAATTTATATAATTTATAAAACTATATTTGAAACATTCAGCCCATCAACTGCAGGATTATTAGTAGGTAATTATCACTGAGATATTTAACGTTTAAACAAAAACTAAAAATTCAGAATGGGTCAGGCTCATCGATCTTATGTTATTAAAATTAACCATATACTATGTAACGCAACCAAAAATTTTGAATGATTTATAGGTTTATACATAGCTTATGTTGAAGTTTACATATCTACGTAAGGTACAACCTCGTAATATTTTAAGTAGTTATGTATAGGTACGTTTAGGTTTCAATTTTGCAAAATAACTCTAGTCTAGTATAGTGTAACTGCAAGTCTTAGAGGAGATACCACTGGAGAGAGCATGATGTGCTAACCCCCTCTTCCAAATTTTTGGTCATATGGTCAGGTCATTCTTTATTTGCGTGCGTTTATTTTTGAATGTGTTGCGAGTTTATTCTATTGTGGGTATGCGTGAAAGTGTATCTGTGTGTGTTTACTTCGCCTCCCGCACCCCGCAAAAGTACCACGAAAAATTTGTTCGGGGCATCGACGCGATACTAACTCCTTTGGTACTTTCTCTGAGCTGCAAGTAGATCAATTGTAGACACAATGGACTAATAAATTATTATTCATCACCGGTTATATATAGCAAAAATATTTAAACCCTGTTTGTATACAAGATCAAAATCGTAGCAATAAATGTATGTAGCTATCACTCCGGTGCTCATACATTGCCACAATTTTGTTATTTTGATCTTGTAAAGATAAATAATGTATAATTTCATTCATTTACGTTTGTTAACTTTTACAGACAGGTGGTTTATCACGTTTCAAAATAGAAGCTTTTAACATGTTTCGGTATATTACACAACAACATAAAATAAAACTACAAACTAATCTGAACGGCACGCTCAATTATGAAATTTTGCGGATACGAATGCGGCGTTCATAAAATAAGTTTACCTACGTCGACCTAAGTAATAAAAGGGCAGCTAACACGTTCTGCTAACAGTCCCTGCTATGTGAAATCATTGCAAACCGAGTGGCCTTAATTATTCCCACCATTTATTTAGATCGATTATTACCCACTACCATCGAACATAGCTACAGGTAAAAATAATATTTTATTTAATCATAATTTATGATTAATCCGACCATTAATGTTGCAAAGTGTAAAAATGCCTAAATCCTTTGAACTAGGAACGAGATTACAGTCTTGTGAAATATGTGGCTCGCTTTGTCCGCTGAATCCAAACCCCTGAAAAATAACGCGCAGATAACAAAAGGCTTTTTGACGCAACGACTAAGCGGCATCCATTACGTTAAATTCCGAAATATTTATTCGCACCTTAATGAAAAAAAGAAATTCTTTCCTTAGTTGGTTCTATCATAAGCCTACCCTCGCGTTCAATATAAATTTTAATTTACATTAGAAATGAGATTCTAAATTTAAATGCAGATTTTAGTATAGGGCGGCCGCAATAAAAGGCTTTAACAGCAATTCTTTTATAAGCAGTCAACTGCCCAAAACCAGACAGTTTTCCGACTTCAAAAAAGAAGTTCCCAATATGATTCTGTATATTTTTATGTATGTTTGCGCATAACTCTGGCAATTGCGTACCGATTTGTTTTTTTTTTGTGCCGTAAGTACGCTCCACTGAAAAGTTCCCATAAAAAATATATTACGAACGAGCAAGTAGTTCTTCAAGGAACATGAATGATGGTTGCGGAGGAATTTTATGGTAAAATGAATGAATGAATAAGAAATATTTACCGATTTCACCATATTCACCGATTCAATGATCTATTATTTTACTAGAGAATTGTCTCGAGTCAATGGAACCAGCATGTTTCTGTGTGAATTTTATCACTAATATGAACTTCCTGGAGAAAAAATAATGCAGCGGGTTAAATTAGTTAGCGTTAAAACCTAAATCTATGGTTAAAACCCATAAAAACGATATCCTCCATAACATTACTCTGACAAATATGAACAGATTTCAATGCTTCTTTTTTATTCAAGACAGTGAACCGTTACAATGACCACATGCAAATTTTACCAGGATTGGACAAGTAGTTCTAATGAAACATGAATGAAATAAAATTCACGAATCCTCCACTATAAGAATGATTGTCTCCGTACCCACATACCCTCCCTAGTCAGTCGGTTCTGGATATAGCGTAACTATTGTTTCTTTAGCAAGTTCGAAGTCAGTTTAACTGCTGAACAAAGGCCTCTCCCTTAGAAGGGAGGGGTTGCCATAATCCCCACGCTTGGCAGGGGCTCGGGTTTAATTTTTTTGAATATTTATACTTACATTACTTACTTACGTTTTTACTATATTTCTTTACTTCTTTTTAGGGCGTAGTAGAAATACAATAATATTAATGTGAACTACATTTTTCTAAAACTATACCTTCCTCTAAACATTTTGAATAAATTTCTTAATTCAGAAGCACTGGGCTGACTAAAAAATGCTTGAGGGGAGGGATGGCTGCTGCTTGAGTCATACTCGTGCGTGGGTACCGCTACTGTCTTTTGACTTTTTACACGACTAGGCGACTGCTCGACTGCTCAAAATGTCATTTAATTGTTATGTATTAAATTTAATTTTATCTTAGGGACAAAATGGTCAACCTCATCTAGATTATTAAGACCATTTCAATTTTATTTTCCCATAGAAAAATGTTCTAGATAAGTGTATATATATATATATTTCGAAATAAAAACAACAGCCTCCTAAGCCTCAGATCATAAGATTTGATGTTCTACCTTTATATTTTTTCTTGTCACAAATCCGGATTTGAATAATGGCACTACGTCGTCAAGCCCAGATTGTCCATGAAACAGGTAAGTAAGCATTAACTTGAGCTCCTAATAGTGAACAGCAATCGTATATTTTATTATTTTTATTTCTTTTTCAAATAACTGTTGGAAATGGCTAGTGGTAATCCAATATTTTCTTTTCTCTTAATAATGTAGCACCATAAAAATTACAATCTAGCCTAAGGCTATTAGCCTAATAGTACAACCTAGTTGTACTATTATTTTTTCCTAAACGAATAAATTGAATAAATTAAGAATATGTCTATTGGCACTTATCTTATTGTCTATTCTATCAAGGTGAATACACTTTGTTATTCTGTTCTACACTGCATCATTGCACTCATTTAACACTTAAAATATCTTGTGCTTATCAGTCTTCTCACTATGACCGTCTAGTTAATTAAACAATTGACACTCGTGCAGCACCTAACTTGACTCGTCGTCTCGTTGGTAACGACACTTTCCCTTTGTGTGAATCATATTTACTAAGCGAAAGAATGCCTATCCGATAAGAGTGACGAAATACAACGTGAACCCCAGACATGCCTTAAAGTTTATTCAAACGGCGTTTTTGATCCACCAATTCGCACTAGGCCCACTTAGTGGATTATGGCCTAAGCTCTCTCATCTCTCATCAGGAGGAGAGGCAAAGGTCTCTTTGCCTTGCAGTGAGACATTACATTACGTTTTAAGTTGAACGGATTAACGTTGTTGTCTTTCACTATTTCCACAAGATTGTATTTTTGGATTTTATTTTTGGATTGTTCCCTGAATGCCCAGAAGCAGGGCTATATATTTAAGTAAGTATCATAATCAGCATACATTATGCCACTGCGGGACATAAGTATGTAAGCATGTACCTATGTCTATTTCTTTGGCACGGCCTACAGCCTAAACGGTTTAATCGATTTTGAAAAAACATCAATATGGGTATCTAATAAATGGTTTTAATAAGACGAGTTAAAATATATATACCTACATGTGTCTATGTTTTATATAATATGTGTTATGTACTTCAAGACCATTTTGTTAGTTTGTAGTCGAGCTTTTTGTACTTGTATAATTTATATGTATCTACTAAATAGTAGTGGACTAACCACTGGTGTACGTTTGTGTTTTCCAACCACATTTTGTCATAAGTGCGACTTAATTGTACTGTGAAGTGTGCTCAGAACGGTCGTAGGTACTCGTAGCTGGAGGAGTCCAAACTTTCACACATAATAACATATTTCACTGAACAGGTAAAGTTATGCTCGTAAACTGTTACCGTACAAAATAATTCACATTTTGTACGACCAAAAGCTGCTACGCGGTGCGTCATTCGTGAATAAAATTATATTCGCGTAGTAGGTATATATACGAGTAAAGATAGCAGGAGCTATAGACGCGCTGGCTTGTGTTTGACTCAGTTACCTAAATCCTAAAAGGGGCGGAAAAAATCTCGGATTAAGGTTGCATAAAGTTGTTCAAGCTACTCCTAGGCCTGTGACTTCTGACTTAGCTTAACGACAACTAGACTGGCTGTCTAGAGGACAACAACCAACGGAGACAGACATACGAACGTATTTACGTATCCTTAAGTATGGAGATACAAAGTTCAAATGGGTCACACGATATTGGTCAAATTTTATATTAGTGAAATCGAGAATTCGTCAAATTTGATATTGGTCAACTTGGTAGTTCGTCAAATCGTCTTTTTGTTAGCACTACAATGATGTGACAGTAAATCACAATAATTGTGAAATTACGTTTGACTTACCGTACAATGTTGTACGTAGTTTAATTAATATCTACTTCGGATACATACTATATCGAGAATAAACCTAAACTACAAAATAATATTAAAAACGAGCTATTTAATGGTTACATTATTGAATCCATTAGAAATCGATAAAATATGAAAATTCAATGGCCCGTCAATGAAAGCTTTGAATTATTAACGGAACCGTTGTACGTTGGGAATGTTTGCTACTCCTTTATACCGAGCAAATCTGTATTCAGCGATTATACTATGAATACAAAGGGCCGTGGTACTCAGTGATGGCTCCCACGTATCTATCTGCTAGTATATGCGTAAGTAATGTATTGATGTATGTTCATTACGGGCCATTTAGCAGCGATTGCGTTTCCGTCTATGCTGAGTAATTAATGAAGGTATATTGTAGGTATATGTATACAGATTTATCTCCACAATAACTAGGTAAATAGGCACTGAAACGCTGTAGAACTCGAACTCGTGAAGGAAACAGAGGTTCTTAGGGTCTAGTACGAAATCTTGTAGTTTTTCCCCACAGGTCTCACACGAGCGCCACCAGCGGTACCTGCCAAAAATGAGCCTAAAGTAGCTGTGAAAACGACATAATATGCAAATTCTTTGGTGAAAGCTCGGACTAGACCCCCTTGTCAACGCATCGTTGATTATTTCTTGGAATTAGTTTTCTGCGCGGCTGCAGGCGTTTTTTGTTCAGCGTTCAGCGTACGTGGTCCAAAACGTTTGTTCTGGCCTACTGTTACGGTTTGAGAGTTTATAAGGCTATGTAACATTTGCATAGATTGAATACATCGCAGAACTTCCGCTGTGTGTTCGGCGCAGCACCTAAGCACATCAGCACGTTGCGACGTGTCGTCGGCTCCGTAACACCGCATGTAACACGATGCAGTAACGTGATACGTCTGGACGCTGCATCATCTGCATGTTGTCTGTGTTTCTTACAGTTATTTAGAACAAAAAGTGCGGCTAATAATGACCGATAAGCAATAATAGTAGCCAAAATAATATACCTACTGGGACAATCCACATACGACCGTTGGATGCACAGATAAAACATATTTCAGGTCAGGTCCCTAAGTAGGCAATGGTACTATAGAAATTAAATAACTGATACGAATACATAATATATTTATTATACTATTAAGCTCTCAACGGCCGATGAATCCGATCTGTACCATCTTAACACTCGAATGGCATAAGCGCGATCACACATCGACTGCCAACGGATTAACAAGTAAAGGTATTTTTATTAACAAGTAAAGACAGATTTGTCAAGCATTAGTGGCGTAGCTTGCCTTAGATGGGCCCCGTATCAAAATTTGTTGAGGAGCCCAAATGATGGTCCAGTCTAAGAGATTATGTGAGAACATGGATTTTACGAATTGTTGCTCACACATGTTCGGGGCCCCTGTAGCCCGGGGGCCCCGTATCATTGATACAGCTGATACGGCGGTAGCTACGCCCCTGCCAAGCATATACAAATGAGTTGAAATGAGTGTTGTATGGACACCGCAGCTACAACCTACTACTACGTCTATTAACTCTAAATCACTACACATACAGGCACGACAAATACGAGTATATAATATAAAGGCTACAGTTTATCAGTGTAATAAATACCGAGAGGATAATCATTACACCGGTTATACATCGAATTCGCACCGCGTAATAGCGATGTAACGTGTTTCCACGAACGGGCCGTAACGTGTTGATATTATTCAATTACCTACGTATTATTGTGTGTATCTGGCAAAACAGGTAAACTATATTGCTTTTATTAAAAATGTTTTCTTACTTTGACTATAGGTTGGTGATGCATCCGTGGAAAGAAACGCATTACCTTACTAACAGCCGCACTCACAAATGTCAATTAGTGTTAATTATTATTTATCCATTCCTTAATAGGTATCGTATTATTTCGACACTCGAAACCGATTAATACTTTATACTTCGATAGTGAGTAGATATATCGATTATCTAGTACTTAATAATGGAACATAAGAATAGACAGCTCCGAGAGTGAAATACATAATCAGTAGGTATCAAAGAAATGGCTTTATTGGAGTAAACGTTAATTGAAGTTTGTGAGTGCGGCAATATGATTTTCAGGTATTACTGTGTTTTGTGTGTATGTGGTGGTGTGGTATCTGGGTAAGAATAGCACCAAGCCATCTCCTCCCGCCTACCCTTGAGTATCCGTAAGAGGCTCAGAGTAATTAGAATAGAGCTAGTATCGCGTCGATTCCCCGAACAAATTTTTCGTGGCGGGGTGCGGGAGGCGAAGTAAACACACACAGATACACTTTCACGCATACCCACATTATAGTAAACTCGCAACACATTCAAAAATATACGCACACAAATAAAGAATGACCTGAACATATGAACAAAAATTTGGCAGAGGGGGTTAGCGCATCATGCTCTCTCCAGTGGTATCTCCTCTAAGGTAAGAGGCGACTAAGGGAATACAAGATGGGCAGCAAGGCAACGTCTTTCTATTGGATTACCCACCATCTATACTGCAATCCCCAAGACGCCTGATAAACGTGGAGATTATGACAACCCCTCCCTTCTAAAGGGGAGGCCTTTGATCAGGAGTGGACATCTTTCGGCTGCTGATGATCAGTAAATAATTAAACTTATTTTTTTTTAGATTTTCTCTTCATATTCTAGATATTGATTAGACTTTCTATACCTAGTATTGGAGTAACTACACCTGTAAATTAGACCTTCGACGTCGCATTCGTTGAACAGTCAGAAAAGTTTTAATGATGTTAATTATCATTGATGAAAGGGACCTAAAACATTTAGGTATACCTATTACTTTCAACCGTGACCGGAATGGAAGCTCAAAGGTTATTATTCTGAAGTTTATTTTAATTTTACGTACGCACACATATGCAATAGGAATAGGTAATTTTTTAATTCAACCTTGTGCCATAATAAGCGAGATATTCGTGTGATGGTAAGCGAGCTTGCCAACAGCTACATTGCCCTGCCGCTCGTCACCCTAGACATTACTAATTAAGTCTCTTGTGTCCGGTGATGGCACCAGGTACAATGTCCTTGCCACCGGAACGCGCAATGTTAGTTTAGTTAACACACTGCTGCTTGCCGGCAGAATATCTGACATTGCGGTGGTACCTATCTGAACGGTCCCTTGCACATGGGACCTACCATCTAATACATGTAAAGTACTGTAATTGTGTTCATACAAAGTATATTTTTTTAATACGTTCTTCACGGCACGGTCAGAGTGTGGTCCGTTCATGTGGGCTCAGGCTAAAATATGGCGCAACTTTTCACGTGAACAGAACTAAAAATTGTTGCTGTCTCTGCGGTAAAGTTACCAATGCGAGTTGGTGTAATTGGGCAGCGAGCAGACCAACATACCTCCCTAGTGCTACTTGCACACGTCAGCCCTATTTGATCTGTGTTTAGGGTTCCAAATTTACCAGCTAATAAACGAACCCTTATGGTCTGACTTCGTTTGTCTGTCTGTCACATCTATATATTTCAGGAATTACCGATGAGAGATCTAACTTACTCGAACTACGAAGCAAATGAAACATTTCTATTTTCTTTTTTGGGGGGTCGAAATGTTGTTAGGTTTTTATGCTATCTTAGGTTTTAGACGACAACGACTCGCACATGACCAGTTTTTTTAATAAATAATGTTTATTTGTGGCTGCCTCACCACATACCATGAAGTAGAGTTGCGGTACAAACTAATTTGCTGATTATTCACCCGTAACGCCGCACTGTCATATTATATCTTATTTTGATATATGATCCGTCAACGAATATACTAAATTAATTATAGGAGTCGTCGTCATCCAATTTCAAGGATGGATTCCAAAAAGTTCGATTAATCTATTTATTCCGGAACTTTTCTTCTCCCAAGCTTCCACCCTTTGATAATAATATTTTTATCCTATTTGATCACTATTATTTATACAATTATGGCTTATGGAAATGTATAAGACGGAACTTAAGGATTTATTTTAGGATTTATTTAAGAGACTGTGACAACCGGGATATACTTTTTTCCAGAATGCCTGGGAAGAGGGCTAAGTTGTTCGAGACTATGTCATGTATGTATGTACGCACTATTCTGCCAAAAAAAAGTCCCGGGAAAAGATCACAAAATATTAGTTATTCATCCAAATCTATTTGATCACCTTCAAAGTATGCTCCTTCAGAAACCATACACTTACTTATTACGAGGCCAACGAATAATCCACTCATCAAAACAATTTTTAAACGCTTTTTTCGGAATTGAGTTCAGTTCTTTATATCACCTTTATGTCTTCTACCGAATTAAAATGGTTCACCAGTAATAATGCACTTCATGAATGTTGGGTCGGAATTGACAGAACGCGTCGTGTCATGTCGGGCATGTTCACAGCGACTCTTATACTATTAAGTTTTTGGAAAAAAGCCCCCGTTTGGGACCAGCCGAGCGATTTTCATACCCAAGTGATTATTTAAAATGAGAAACGGATACAGAAAGTTCGGCGGCTATCTCTCTCAAACTTGAATGAGGATTTTCAGCCACTATTTCCTTCACTTATTGCCGCGATGTTAACTTCAGTTGTAGACGTTGATAGCCTACCAGAGCGGTGCAAATCTTCTTTCACGTCTCGACCGCTTTTAAACGCTTTTTACCACTCATAAGCACGTGTTTTTGATAAAGTCGATTCACCGTAAACCTTCTGTAACATTTTCAGTGACTCCGAACACGAAATTTCATTGACGATGCAGAATATAAGACAAACTCTTTGTTCAATGTTTTTGTCCATTATGAAATTCGCAATACACACTAGATATGGTAAAACTAAAAACAGCACTGTATTTAATCTAAATAACAGATGCAACTTAAACCCCGCGGCAAAATGGAAAACAGTTGTGCCAATCTGGAAAATAATCAAATCATCCATTCCCGATACTTTTTTGACTGAATGTAAGTATGTATCGATGTCTATTTCTTTGGCATGGACTACAACCTAAACGGATTGATGGACAGTGATTTATAATAAATGTCTTTAGATTCGTCTTAGTTGTGGGAGTGACATACATATATTTTTTCAAAAAAATTAATATGGCGACCGCCAGCCGCCGTTTTGTATTTTTTACTTCCTAAAACATCAATGGGTATCAAATGAAAGGTTTAAGGGCTCCCACACATAACTGCGAATTCGCATCGTATCGCAAGTATCTGCGAGAAACAAAATGAATTTTCGATACAAGTTCCTGCGATGCGGCTCCGCATCGCAACGCATCGCAGTTATGTGTGGGAGCCCTAAATGAGACAAGTTGAAATGTCGGGGTTTTTGTGCTTTTTATAATTTATTCCTGTTATGTGTCCTCATAAGCCTCCATGTGCTCCTAAGCCGCTCAGTTCAAACGCTACTTAAATGTCACTCGTTCATGAACTGACCTTGCCTGCCATTGCAGGTATTCTATTCTATTGTATTGACTATGAATTGGGCCCTGTAACCACCGGAACGTAATTTGACCCAGTTGGATCCATTGTGTATGCCCTAGGCCCTGACTCTGTTGCTGACATGTCACAGCGTACCGCATGGTATGCCGCGATTGGGCCAGCTTGAAGCTGTACATAGTTATCTGGTGTAGAATAGGCTACTGCCAGTTGATTTAACATATTAGGTCTTGCAATAGCATTGCAATTACAGAATATGTGTAACATTGACTCTTTTCCACCTTCACAGAATCTACAAGTGTCAGCAGTGCCAGGCGTGCAGTGCATACCAGCATCATTCTGTGTTTGGAAAACTAAGTCGAACAGTAATTATAACAGCCTTAAAAACATAAAATATGTATTTTTTTTTTTTTTTGTTAATATTGATATCCTGGGACCAATCCACATACGGTCATCTGATCCCAAACTAGACAGAGCCTGCACTATGGCAACCAGACATCTGATACTAATACTTATATACTACCTGGTGGGACTCTAACCCACGAATTATTTGGTAGCGACCGTGGTATCTAACCACTAGGGTTCTAGGCCCATCAATTATTGGTACCGATAAATGTTACACATTTTCATACGGCCAAAAAAAAGTTATAATTACAGCCAGAAAATTACGGCATGTATCAATTATGTAAGTATATAAAATTCGCCACTTTCATAACTTGTCTGCGTTAGGAACTCTCTCCAAATAAACTATCTATACATATAGACAAAACCCTAACGCGATAGTAAGTGTTGGTATTGTATAAATAAAATTCACGGCCGGCACCGGTACGGCGCGGCGGCTTGGCCTTTGTAGGTGTTGGTCTTTTTTCTGTAGTGAGGAGTCACGTAGTAAGGGGCCCCGCTGTCACGTAGCACCTCAGTGCCCACCGCCCATAAACTCGGAGAATCGCTACCAGAGCCATTGTCGACACTTTTATGGATAACGGGAACAGGATACGTAATTATACACGTAGTTTTATTTTATTGGCATTTGGAGAACAAATTTTGGTTTTATTTAGTTTGTGATGTGGGCCGTCGTAATTGAAGACTATCTTTATATCCATTGATATTATATTTAAACTAGATAATACTATTTGAACTAGAAATAGTGCCCTTGTGTCGCTACCTATTTCTTTTCAAGCCACAGGCTGACAAAATTACTTTTGCCGATAGGGGTGTCGCTACTGTCTATATGAAACTGTCAAACTACACGACATTATCATAATAACACCAGTTCACGTTTCAGCCACCAACACAGGTAAGGCCGCGAACTCCCCGACCACATTTTAGATGTAATTTTGTGGGTGAATATTTATATATTATATCGATGGTTCTATCACAGATTGGATATTTAAGTAAGAAAGAGAGAGAATATAAAGGCAATCAATACAGTCTTAGGTCAGGTGTATTTAGTTGCATACAATACAATTTACAATGGCAAACATATGAGCTGCTGTGTGCGTTAAGTCTATACATATAGAAGCCAAGGAAACCAACTAGGCGCTTATGTTAGCGACAGCTGTGGAACATGCCATTACTCCTCCACGTATAATCAGACACGCCAACAAAGGATACAGCGACACCGACAATAGCTTCAGCTCTGAAAAGTTCCATTTGCTCTGAATCCTATTCCACTTTCGGAATATGTGAAGAACCTTACTATTTTCTCTCGCCATTATCCTATTGTATATATAACTTCTATGAACGTGAAAAGCTGGTAACAAAATCCTACTTAGAGAAAATTAATAAGTTTATATAATTTTGCAGGTACAAACTACAATATTAACTACTTAGGTGAAATACTACTAGTGTTTAACTTATATTAATGAAGTATGTTATTAGGGCCTGGATAATAATAATAATAAAACTCGAGATGCATCTTATAATAATAATCTTATAATAAATATTGACAGTTTTTTTATTACATTCCTGGAATCTGGATACTCATTAATAAAATCAAGTATAGGAACATTTCTATTAAAGTTATCCAATCGTGAAATAATCAAAAGTTATGGATACCGGAGCCGGCCAGGCAGGTCATCTTTTTACGAGCTTGACCAAGCATGAAAAATGCATTGCAAGATTTACGAGCCTTTTATGCTCAGATTCCGGGACGCCCCAACAAAAATGTAATTTGTCAACCATCTCTTGCGTCTTTGAAACGCTTTAATGTGAAATCCGCACACGCAGAAAGCCTACAATTATAAAGCTGGAGTGGTAAATTCGACCTAACTGACACGAGTCTTATTTTAAATAGTTGATAATAATACCTGGTCCTTCGAATATCCTTGTAACAGGACCTAGACGCCTACCATTAGGAAAATATGCAATATAATCTTGGATAAATTTACAAATAATCAAGTTAATATATCTTATCAATTTTAAACAGTACCTATTCTGACCTGCATAAAATTTGATTTAATTAGATTGTTATTTCCAAAATATCGTTATTCATCAAGAATTTATTAGTTCCAAATCAATTCCTCATAATCAATAAATTCACAAATAACCTTGGATTATACTTAAATCGTATAAGTATCTTAAAGCTCAATAAAAAGATATTGAAAACCTACATATTTTAATAAGTATTAAAGCCACATTAAATATGTAAACAAGACCACCGCAGCTTACGTTTTCAAATCGTCGAATTTATCGACGTAGGTATTATCCTAATCCATTTCAGTAGATCGCAAATATAACAGTATAACAGGATACGGTAAAGTAATGCCGTCAGTATACCCCAAAAGCAAAATGTGTTATAGGATTAAATGAGATTGTTATTTATGTAGGTACCTATCATCGAGGTTCATCGTACAAGTTCGATTCTACGAATAACAAAAGCTTCCCAATGGTCTTTTTTGTGTGCGGCTCGAGTACAATGAGATAAGGCGTTATATAAAGAATCTTCTCCGTGGGTCAAATCGAGGGACTTTATCGTTATTATTTATCTCCGAAACACATTTGTAGGAGCTTCACTTTATATCCCCTTTATTTTACATGACGACGCCGCGGCGCAAATTGATTCCTCGGGTGTCCCACTGGATTCAGAATCGAAGGAAAACAGTCATGGCCCAATGACAGATATTGTGCCAACGTCTCACTGACCCGTTATTGAATTACTTGCCATTCAAACGCCGTAAAAATTGTGTGCAAAATTAATTTGTACTTCACTACCATCTTGTCCATCCTTATAGCCAGTTGTAATCAATGTTAGGTAAACGATCACTTGGTAAAGCAATGTCAGGCAAGGTCCATAAATAGGTGACTGTTAGTATCATTTGAACTGAGGATCTCCGTGCTTTGGAGGATACGTGAGAAGTCGTCGACGTCGGTACCGGGTTGTCGTCATCTAGATCGTATTAGGCACATACAGAGGAGTTACCTGGGCTCTCCGGTCAGATCTGCAACAGGAGCCCTTCAGTGCCTTCCCTATGAGCACGCCGCCGGGGGGCGCATTATATATAGCCCTTCAAGAACCAGACTCGGTGCTCACGGGGACGGGGGTCGCAACCCCGCCACCGTCCTCTTCGGAGTCACCGCTGAACTCAATGGACGTCCGCCCACACCCCGAACGTCCAGCAACTGAGAAGGTATAACTCTAACCAGGCTGAACCAGTTTGGCCACTAACCTCCCAAAAAGGAACATTTATTTTTATAAGCCACATACTATCGAAATGGTTCCTCATATTCAATATTATGACTTACACATTATATAATTTAGAAATCAGAACATATGTAAATATACCTAAAGAATAAAGAGGCCTTTTATATAAAGCCTGCTGGTTTTAGATTATCCGTACTAACTAAGCTTCAGCTCTCTCACAAAAGGAAGTAACTAAATCCAATAAAAAAGTAAAGTACCTAGCTTGTGAATGAATAGATTGTTCAGTAAGCCCGAGCCCTGAAAATGTCTATGAAATGAAACGGGTAAACTTTCTTCCCTATTTAAGGAAGTTCAAAGTGTCTACTAAAATCCCCATGCTTTTGACTCTTTATTCGCTATATTAAAAAAAAAATCTTTTTTCTGGCAACTGAAATAGCAAATGCAAGGAATCTGAATATAAATGACTCAGCACGAGCTGACATTAATTATTATTGTCTTTATTATTATTTTTCTTATACAAAGTGTACCCATTCCGAAAAATCCCAACAGACGTAAGTTAAAATAAACATAGCTTTGTGGAATTCTTCTTTGCTAAGTGACGAAATAACATCGGCGACAGTCTGTCCCCTATATTTAATAACACAGTGCAGAAGTATTTGTATCCATCAATAGCCCTACATCAGAAATTTGAATACCTACTCGTATATACATATAATGCAGATTTATTTAACCGGGCTTAAAAACAATTTTGTTAAAAAATTAGGGACGCCATGCAATAATTCAATAAAATGGCGACCGAAGCGAGAGCAATAGCATTCCTTTCGAAACCATTTGAGTATAGAATCATTTTATAAAGGGTGAGGTACACGTGTGAGTTTTGGGGTATTTGTATTATATCTCCCATTCATCTCTCGTCGCATAAAGTAATAAACCTTGAAACATTTTGGACCCGCTTTGTTTTCTGTCATAAATAATGTAATATGCGCAATCGTATGAGGACCAGCTGCTAATAAGCTTAGAGGAGATACCACTGGAGAGATCATGATGCGCTAACCCCTCTGCCAAATTTTGTTCATATGGTCAGGTCATTCTTTATTTGTGTGCGTGTCTTTTTCAATGTGTTGCGAGTTTATTATAGTGTGGGTATGCGTGAAATTGTATCTGTGTGTGATTACTTCGCCTCCCGCACCCCGCAAAAGTACCACGAAAAATTTGTTCGGGGAATCGATGCGATACTAGCTCCATTCTAATTACTCTGAGCTAATAAGTCCTTATTATATCTATAAATATAAGGTTCAAATGTGACGAGGAGGTGAAATAGATAAGAACCGGACGAATGGGACGCCGACAGTGATTTGAATTGCTTGGGCACCCGGTCAGAACTCACGGACGACATCCGATGCATTTATTAAATAATTCATTGACATTCCAAGAGAGTTTTTCAATGGTATACAGTTCCCATTGCGCGTATGTGCTGAGCGAGAAGGCGACCGTGTGGACGAGCGGTTGAGTGAAGCTCCCCCTAATAAGAATACTGTTAGGGGTAATAGGGTAGGATTTGGAACGTGGAGAAAAGATTACGCGCCCGCCAGACCTTTTCACTAACCACTGCCTTGTTTGTGTACCACAGCTCTCTAACAATTCATTTAAATTACTCTTTTAACGGTACAAATAAGATACGTAGGGCGTGTTAAATAAATGTTTATTTTCTCTTGAATAATGAAAACACTTTAAACGAAAATGGTTTCCATAAAAGTAATACAGGACATCCATCAATGGCAAAAATAATTGTTTCGAACGATTTAGGCACCTACATGACGAGTGCTGAAATAAAACGTTTTCATTTATATCGCGGGGTTCCGATCAATATCGACACTGATGGAGAGAACATGACCGATGTATAACTTTCGTTGTACTTTAATCGTGAAATAATAATCGTTCTATAATACACACATCAAAAGTGTCTAGGGATCAAGCATTTTTGGGCAAAAAAATGGGCAGAAGAACAATGGCGTTTCGTGTGCTTTTCTGATGAGTCTCGTTTTGGTATGAGACCGGATACAAGACGTATACGACACTGGAGAACCCCTGGACGCCAACAGCGATTAAAATCCTGCCAGGAAGTCCATCCTTATAGTGGTGGAACCATCATGGTATGGGCGGGTATTTGGATCGGCGGAAGAACTGAGTTGATTTGGATCAGAGGCAACCTCAACGCTCAAATTTATGCTGAGACGATTGTATCAGACGTCATCGTTCCTCTACAAGTGCAAATCGGTCCCTTATTTCAGTTAATGCATGATAATGCACGACCGCACACCGCAAGAGTTGTAAGACAGACTCTCGCCGCAGCTAACATCAATGTCCTGCCCTGGCCTGCTCAGTCGCCAGACTTGAACCCGATTGAGCATGCATGGGATATGCTACAGAGAAGAGCTCTGCCGAATATGGAGGGTATCCAGTCGCAAGAAGACCTTTTTTTGTTGTTGCAACGAACATGGGCGGCCATTCCACAGCGTGATTTGGATGAACTCATTTTGAGTATGCCAAACCGATGTTCTTGTGTTGTTAGTGTTCGCGGTAGAAACACGGATTATTAATTGTTTAAGTTACCCAATAAAATTTTAAAGAAAACTGTTATTTCAGTCTTTTTTTCGAACTTTTGTGTTAGTGGTTCAAATGTCAAAAATCCCTTTATTAGGAAAATGGCAAATTTCTTTATTAATGCAAAGGTGACTTTGGTTTATCGTTACTGTGACAAACGAAAACACTTTATTTGATGAATCCTTAAAGAAAATTTTAATTAATATCAATCAGGAGAAAAGTTATTGCAAAAATATATGTTGATCCCTAGACACTTTTGATGTGTGTAGTAGTGTTCTATATAATTATTTCTGTTTTAAGTTTTAATATTATTATGATAAGTTCCAAGTCTATGGTAATATGCCGAGAATAACATGACAAAAAAAAACAAAAGCAGATCTAGAAGTTAAACTTGTGCCCACTCGATCACAGTAACCTCAGTAGCGACCGAAAATTTTAAAAAATGCAACAATATAGTCTTAATAAACTTATATGAATTTGTGTACTTCATAAAAGTAATTCAATAGAATTTTGCAATTGCAATTAAGCCAAAGTATGAATATTTTTGGATTCAAGTCGATGTTATTTAATGTAAATTAATGTTACCTCATGTGAATCACGACAAACTCGTTATTAATCGTGTAGGTACAATAGATGCCGACGTAGCGAGAACCGAATGTGTTTGCACTTAAGTAATCAATGTCTACCAAAAACCGCCCTCTAAGGGCGAGACTACATAGGGTTCGAACCATAATTTGACTAATTAAATGCTTTACTGGAAGTGGATTTAGTATGAGTTACCTACTTCAAATCTAATTACTGAAAATCGGAATAAATTCATTCACTGAGTTGCGGAATAAATTCATTTAAATTGGTATAGTCTAATTTTATTAATTTTTATGGAACCAAATATAATAATTATGAATAATATTTTTTAAGTGAATCATATATTTTTGATCTCTGAACATTATAAACTAAAATATTAAGAAATATGTATTAACACTTATTTCAGTTATTAACCACCTAACATATTTTTATTACATTTTTATTTAATGGTAGGTACAGATAAATATAATTTCATGTAAAAAAGGTTTTAAGACTATTCGAATTTATTAATTTAGTAAAACGTAATTAGTATTACAAGGTACCTATTTCAAGGTGTATTTCTAGATTTTCTCTATGATGAAAAATTTACCGTATTTGCGAAAAAATATCAATCTTACCACTATCTGTATATCTATATATAAAACTAACGACTCTCACCAATATGAGAAACAGTTTGCCGTTTTATACCAATATAAACCTAATTAAATAGGTAACGTTTCTATTTAATACTCAAGTTTCGGCGGTCCCAAGTTGAGAGGAAATTATCAACCTGTCTGTTTACATGGGGTACATACAAACGTGACCGCATTTGATGAGACCATGGCGCAATTAGCCATGGAGAGGTATCTCTTAGTTCAAGCATCCTTGTTTTCTCGTCTTCCGTTTTAGTTAGTATATTAATATTGATTTTAAACACATGCTTTCAACAGCGTTTTTATGCGGCGCTCTACATTTAGTCGAAATTTCGCGAATCATGAAAAAAATATAAAGTAATGACTTACTTTACTTTTACTGGTATTGTTTCGTCCCCTCCTGAAACTGCACACGGCATCGTGGTTTTCCCAGCTATTACACTCCTGGTACGTTGCTACATATATAATTTAACATTATAAAGAATATCTACCTATATGAGTATTTTCCTGAATATTCCTTTGTTCAGGGAATCTAACTCCGATGTATAATGTTTAATAATAGTCATATCGAATGCGGTCGCGTTTATATTTTCTTGTAAATGGATAACAACTTTCATAAGTACCCAAATTCATGAAAATCAATGTTATCTTAAAATAATTTTATTACTCATTTACCTGACTTAATGCAGCAATTAACATTTATCTCAGACAATATTTAAAGTGACTACCAAAAGTTATTGCAACAATAACATTCGTAAGTGTATAAGCGTGTCTGTTACTTAATAATTTAGCTTTTGATCTTATAATACAGTATTGAAGTTTCAAGTACCGGCTTATGCAGATTTCAAGGCATACAGATACAGAAATAGAAAAGTTATAACGTCTTGGATCAAGTTTCTCAAGTGCGCTGCGGTTGAGCCGCGGCTTCGGAATATATTACATTCAATCAAGGGGCATGCATACATACATAATACGAATACGAAAGTTTAAACTGCTACATTCTACTCGATTACCGACGAATAGACTACGAGAACTCAAGATAAACTTTCGCTCTACATACTCCGCGGAATGTAATAGGTTAAAATGCAAATGGGGATGAATGCCTGGTATTGAAGATAAATTAAACTAACATTATTAGTAAAAGTAATTGCAGGTTTTTTTATAGATCGAGCCTACATAACCGAGGCATAATGCATATGGCATTAGGTGTAATACAAATTAGAAAGCAACAGGTAATACTATCTTAGATCTCGGCCTTTAATTTCCTGTACCTAGGCACTTTTCTTCTTGATTAATAAAAATAAAATTAGAAAGATTTCTTCTAATTTGTTTTATGATCTGTATTTCCATATATACTATTTGAAAAAAATACTTACTACTTAAATTATTGTGGAAGCCTTGATGGTAAATTTAACGGAACGCTCGCCTTGAATACGAGGTCAAAAGAACAAAATATAATATAACCTCCATACTATCAAGAAAAACATCGCGATCATAAGAAAGCCTATACATGTCTAAAATTCTATAATTGTTTACCAGTAAAGTCGGTTAACATTAATTCATTTTCTCAGAACAATTACAAATTCAGTTAAGTAAAGATATAATATTAAATAAGTACAAAAAGCCCGACTGCGAGCAAACAAAATGATCTTAGGACTCTCACACAAAACTGCGATGCGATGCGATGCGACGCCGAATCGCAGGAACTTGTATCGGGAGTTCTTGCGGTGCATTCCTGCGTGTTCGCAGATATTTGCGATGTGATGCGAATTCGCAGATATGTGTAGGAGCCCATATACATAAAAAGTATACATATAAATATATTTATACCTTTCATTTGATAGGTATATTGAAGTTTTTGGATGTAAAAAAATGCAAAATGGCGATATACGGACGGCGTTATTAATTTTATTGAAAAAATATATATCCTATGTCAAGTAAATATATATTATATTATAAGTAAAAATCCGGATAAATACGGATCTACTCGATCCGTATTTATCCAAATATTACTACGTATTCTTCAGAAACTAATAATATAATGAGACACTAATACAATAAGATACATGTTACACTTATAAGTAAATATACGAAAAAGTAATGTGTTATAATTAGTCTGAAGTGTGTAGCACCCTATTATCAGTTGATACATAAAGTTATCTGGGCCCGATTCTGTCAGCTTTGATTTACTACTTAGTTGTTTTCTGATCCTTTGACATAATCTATTAAGGGAAACGCAGATAATAATAACGTCACGTCTAAAGTATTAAACTTTCACCGACCAAACCATCTTGTGTTTTTCAACGGCTTCATCAAAAATTACAACTTTTAACATCGATATAATATATAAACTAGATAAACATTCACGAACAAAATGACATCTAAAATGTGGTCGCGGAGGTTGCAAACTTATCTGTGCTGGTGGCAGAAACGTGAACTAACGATTTTATAATGATAATGACTTGTAGTTTGACAGTTTCATATAGACAATAGCGACACTCCTAACGGCAAAAATAAATTTGTCAGCATGTGGCTTGTAAAGAAATAGCGACACAAGGGCGCTATTTCTCGCTACCACTTTTTTAACCATGACACCAAATCTAGTTTATATATTATATCGATGGCTTTTATGCTGTATATACTAATAACAACTTGTTATTGTCAAGTGGTGGTGGTGATACGCTCATAGCCAGTTGTTACCACTGTTCGGTAAACGATCAGTTGGGTAAGCAGCGTCAGGCAAGGTCAATCCTTAGATGGGTTATAGATTAGTGGCATTTGAACTGAGCGTCTCCGTGCTTCGGAGGGCACGTTAAAAGTCGGTCCCGGCTGCTGTCATCTAGACAGTAGTCGTTAAGTCAGGGGCCTAAGGGCAGCTTGGAAACTCTGACACCAGGTTGGCCACTAACCATACGAAAAAAAAGTGGAACTTGTTGTTAACAAGAGCCACTTTACACAATTTGACATAATTATAAATAATAACGTAATATATTATATTTATAACACTGAGGAAACAGAGAAAAGTCTTCATTATATAAGTCGCTAAGTGAAATCGCTGTTCCTAGAAACTTGTGTTTTATAGTTCATAGGGGTTTCCCTTAAATGTTGAGAGTATATACAATAGGTCCTACAATCATAATGAGCCTCCGATGGTGGGCAGACAAAGTCGCGAGGACTGCTAATCTACTAAAACTCTGGTTGACGGAATAGAGGTATAAAGTTAGCACAGAATGAGCACAGAAATAGAAACACTAGGTGCTGTTATCATTTTCGATCTTACATTCTAAGATCAATTTTATATCATCCCATTATTACCATAAATATAAGTACTTACTGTTCCTGCTCAGGGTATTATAACAAGTTTAAGTTGTTTTTGGTAGTACCCGCGTTCCCATTTAAAATGTCATTTTTATAATTTCTAAGATTAGTAACATTCAATAGAGTTTAGACAAGTAATAAGTTTTAAAAACTAAAACCCGAATACGGATAAAATCGCAGTCCAATAATGTTATATTATATAGAACTAGCGGACAATCAAGACGCTTCTAACGACACCCTACTTGTCAAATTATTTTAAGTAGATTAGAAGATATGCGGGAACAGATGAACATACATAATACATACATTCTTGTTAAAATCATAACCCGCCCACCGTTCCGTAGTCGGGTAAAAACAGGTATGATTATGATAATATATAGTTATATCTTATTTCAATACTGCTCATTTAATCCGCGAAATGCTGAACAAAACAGCCCAAATCTATTTTTTATTGTAGATCATAAATTCGTTATGCAAAAAATGTTGCCTGAACCGACAGCTGCTACTTATCTTTTCATAATTTTCCAAACAGAAAACTAATTTGTATGTAAGTAGGCGAGTGGATCAATTCTTTCGTAATTTGTTTCTGTAAACATGTAAATCTGATTGTTTGTAGAACTGGCTATTTTAAGGAATTTCGAAAGTTAATATTTTGTGGTATTGGTGATATAAACAGACTTTGGTTAGACTGGATCTAATTCAATTTTACAGAATTATATATTACTTAAGTTATACGTATGGTTTTCACTCCGATTAATAAATGAAATTAAATAAGTTAAATAATTCCGAAAATATAACTGACAATATCGTAGTAATTCGATTCCCACCTTGTGTCGGGGTGTTATTTACAAAAAAGTAACTATATACGTATTTGTGTCCAATGTCTGGCTACCATGCAGCCGGAAACCGCTTGATGTGCAAACCGGAGGTCACGGATCTATCTAATCGCTCTTTTCCGCAATTTTGTGTAATTGTTCTTTACTGCCCGTGGGGTGACCGGGTAAGAATAGCGCCCACCCTATCTCCTCCCGTTGGGTCCTACCACCAGTTCTTATGACAATGTTTTAACATTACATTTAGGGATTGCAATCCGGTGTCAATTTCAATTCCTGCCGGATCCGACTAGATCCGGCCGGATTGATCAAATCCGGTTAATTTTCGCTTTCCAGCCAAAATGAGCTATTAGCGAGTTAATCTTTTGTAATTGTACCTACTTATTATTTAAGTGGTACCAAACCAGTGGTACTAACCTTATTTAAGTGGTACTGGCCTACTTTATAAAAAAAAAACACAATATTAACTTTATTTCCAAGGTTCTACGGACAAACAATTAAAATCTAGTAAGTATGTGGTATAGGTAACTAGTGGTAACGACGGTAACCAGTGGCTCAGTCTTCCTAGATTTCACTTTCACTGATTGATTAATTATTTTAGTATTTTACTTTATAATAATGTGCGTGACTTTAACCTCCTCATACCGGAATTTATCGCGCAAAGAAACTCTGAGCATAGCTCATTGTGTGATTCTGAAGTTCGCTGAAAGGCCAACTAAAGGACCACGTCTCACTAAAAGGTAAAAGTTTTATGGTGCCGGACCGCCGGATTACCGGATCAGTTTTTCCGGATTGCAATCCCTAATTACATTACTCTCTGGAGCAATCTCAAAATCATCAAATCTCGGGTCTAAAAAGCCACTTTCGGTGAATCATAATATGAGTAATTTACGGCTTAATTTTTCTTCATATAGCAGCATTAACACCAAATATGAGTCTGCTATTTAGTGCTAATAAATTAATTGAATCTGATTAACCTAAACCGTGTGACCATTTTTCAAAAACTAGTAGAATTTTTAAGGCTATGCTTGAAATTCAAAACATGAATGCTTTCAGGTGAATTGCTTAATGTAGCCTTTTTAGCCCCGTGGCGTCGTAATTCATTAGGTTACTAGGTGATAACTGATTCCTAATACTTAACAACAAAATAATGTTCAATCAAATTCATATTTTCATCTCTTATAAATTCAACGATGGCAGGTAATTACTTGACAGCTCGTAAAAGTATCCAGGTAGTATTAAAATAAGATGTATCTTTAATCCCATAAACCATTAATAAAGTCGTCGGAGGGAATTTGTCACAGCGCTACGGGGGAAGAGCCTGTCGGCCCGATAGCTAACAATGAGCTCTAAATCTACTCAGTTATAGGCCAAATGAATGGATCTCCGACGAAGAATCTCAGCTTTTAACTTAATCCCTCTTTAGCCGAGGGGATAGCGCAGGCCGGACAACCATTAGCATTTCAACCTTCTTATGCATAAGAAAACTTTTTGTTTTTAATAACAATGTACTTACCTACTATTTTATCTTTTTAATGACATACGGATTCAATTTAAAACAATTAAGCAAATGAAAAGCTTTCACGAGTTACTATGAAAATCTTATTCAAATTCTTACAGGTTTATTGAAATAATTATAGGGTAATAAATGAATAGTAAATAGCAATATCCTGTCATCAACTCGTTACCTTCAGAAACATTTTAAGGCTGTCCGGAGCAATCATATTTATAGAAAAACCCTGGTATAAACACAATAATTTTGTATCTCGATTTGAGCACAAAAAAGTTGTAATAAAATAAATAATAATCAGTAAAACTCATCGCCTTTAAATTGAATTCATTGAAAAAGAAATATTGAATAAAAAGCATTTCAAAAGGATTACACTATAAAAATATTTAGGAATTTCGATTTGATATTTTTGTTTACAAATTTCTATTCATACAACAAAGCTAGCTTATTATTACGACCATTTTCGCGCCTTATTTTTTCTTTAAACTTTGGCATTCTGCTTTGTGTTTAGCTATAGCAATCAATGATATTATGTGTAAATAGCAACCAATATCAGCCTCGCATATAATATGGAGGACTTGGACATATTTAGAGGAAGAGATCTAAATTCGAAACTCAGGCAAATTTGTTGTCAAGCTTACGTTGCTGTAGCCCAAAGTATAGCGAGACTGAACATGTACAACGCGGTCATATACTCTTTAGATTCAAGTGCCAAAGGGCCTTGTCAGCTTGATTTTTGAACTTGTCCTTCTTCATCTCAGACAACAAGACCCTAGGTATCACTGTTAACCTCCGGAGACAATAATAATAATAATAAATACACTTTATTGTACACCAAAAGTTACATGTAAATTTAACAATACGTTGTAGATATCAATGTACAAAGGCGGCCTTATCGCTAAAAAGCAATCTCTTCCAGGCAACCTAAAGAGACGTTTGGGGTGTGGGCCTTAGACGTCCATCGAATACGGCGGCGACTCCGAAGAGGGGGGCGGCGGGGTTGCGACTCCCGTCCCCTGTTCCTGTGGGGCTATAACGCACCCTGCGGCGGCTGGCTCAAAGACAAGGTACTGAGAGGCACCTGGTGCAGATCCCACCGAAGAAGCTGAGTCCCCCTTTCATTGCGGCTGCTTTGATTTTAATTAAGTAGTAAGAATCCCACAAATCCTGGTTGACCCCACTGGGTCCCGAGAACCGTTTGAAGGTTACCCCCGAGCGAGAACTAAAAAAGTTATCTTCGTAATGCAGCCCAACTGAAACTTCTAGAACCATCTGCCGCATTGGCTGTTTTGAGTGTTCCTTCGCCAAAAAGAAGGCACGGTTGGCAAGACGACTGTCATGCATTTTGTACTTACTCGAAGTGATAGAGAATAATACTTTCATTTACGTATTTTTACCTATACCCTGTTTTTTTTTTCACAAAATCAAAATCGGTACCCAACCAATTGTCTTTGGCTGGCCACCGGTCAGCCATCGCTTCTGTGTTCATGTATTTATTGTTCCGATTTTGATCTAGTAAAGAAAAACAGGGTATACTTAGATTTTTTTTTACTTTATCTAATATATAAAATTCTCGTGTCACAGTTTTCGTTGCCATACTCCTCCGAAACGGCTTGACGGATTTTGATGAAATTTTTTGTGCTTATCCGGTATCTATGAGAATTGGCCGATTCTATACATCTATTTTTCATCACCCTAAATAATTTTTTTTTTAATTTTTGCAAAACAACGTTTGCCGGGTCAGCTAGTATTATTATGTATGTGTTGTAGGATATTCACCTCATTTCATTTCATATATCAATCTCCATTCTCATACCGCATTATTTTCTTAAAATATTTGTATTTATTTTTAAATTAATATTTAACAAAATATTTACAGTTTATTTACAAATAAAATATGTACACTTAAACTAGGTAAAAAACTTCCTCGAAGTTGTCGCCGCACTGGGAGGGAAGGGTACCTAAAAGACTGGCGGCATTACCCCTTTGTATGGCCAAGCTTATACGTTGGCAGAAAAAGCTACCAGCCCGGCGGTCTCCTGAGACTTCGATAAGTTTGAATGAAATTTCTTTTACCAAAGCTTTAATTAATATTTTAAATTTGAAAATTGTCTAGACAAGAAGCTGTCAAGTGAGAAAAGAAAAACGTCAGCTAGAGTGGGGAGTCTAGAGGCTGTGCTGGAGAGTCGAGGGTCGAGACATAGTGTATTATCTATGGTCGAGACTCTGAAATCGCGAGACTGGAGGCTGAGTTGAGCCTGGTCTTGAGCCGGGATCGGTGACTATCTAACGAGGCCACGAGACTACGGGTGCTGCTGTTGTGGCGTGCTGACGCCCGCATCCCATTACATCGGCCGGCCTGCTGGCTGACTTTCGTGGCTGGTGCTGAACCTGCCGGCGTCTAACGGCCTGGCTGCGGCTGTGCCATCTAGGCACGCCGCCTCGCTTCTGCAGGCGCTAGGGCAGGCTTCCCTGCGCCCAGGAACCTTTACGTGCAAGCAAGTTATGTGATCTTTACGTTAATAAGTGTCCGCGTTCCCGACTCCGTCAAACGAACTGTGTACCTACCTATTAGAGAACTGTAAATATATTATAGTGTTATTGTAAGTCCTGTGTTCTCATTCCTTTAATCGCTACTTTCCCCTTAGGTACCTACCTGTCGTCGTAGTGGTCTCCGGGTTTTCTCTACCTGACCTCTACCTATGCTCACACTTATATCGTAACGTGACGACTCACTCTACTTTAAACCATACGTTACGTCACAGTGTAGGTATTAACAATGATAGTCTGATTTATGAGAGTCAGCAAGAGAAGATAAATGAACATACTGTACTGAACTTAGGTAATTCAAACACCTCGGTTATCCCGTGACCATAGGTGCTGCAAAACATTCAAAACTTCGCAAATATTACATTGAGTAATTATCACAACACAGTAAGCGCGATACAAGTGTTTTCTGAAATTTTATCCATGCTCTTAACGAAAGTCTGATTACTTACGAGTAGCGATAACGGTGAGACCCGATATTAACACAGTGCGGGATACGAAGCCGTTATTTTATTCCCCTTTTTCTTTACAAATGGGAAATCGACCTACATTACTACGTGTCTGTAGATGGGTAGATACAAGAGAACTTCTAACACACTACTCTGGCTTAAGCCAAGATTTATGTCCGCAATGAAAACGCTTTTAAAACGATCCAGGCTGAAAATTAAAAACGAAAAATTGGTGGTTATGGAAGTAAGCCGCCCCGGTAAAGGTAAGCTTCTTCGTAGCTATGGAATAATTTCTTGCGTTACTTTCGCAGAGTATTACAAATTCAGTTAACAATCTAGAACAGACGTTGAGCCGTGTGCACGTTTATAAGAAGTATTATTCATGTTACAACTAGTGACTCGCCGTGGCTTCACACGGGTGTAGTGTATATACAGTTGTTTACATATATATATAAACCTTCAGTGATACGTACAAACACAGATTTTAGATATCGCGCATTTTAAATTCTGTCAAACGTAAGTAGGTACACAAGTACAACGTAAAGTAATCACATAAAATCTAAAAAACAGTCTATAAACTAAATAGTGTTTCTAGATATTTTGATAGTAAAGAACATTATTTATTTACATTTCATTTAATATTTAATTACCTTGTGTATCCGCTTACATATTGTATCCATTTCATATTGTTTTTGTCTCTTTTTACCTTTCTCTTAGTACAAGCCTTGAACTCTTCTCTTCACGAAGTATTGTTACCTACTATTAAGCATCTCTTAACTGTGAATCCCGTGTTGACTTGCAACACAAGTACTTTATGCACCTATCGCAGGCACCAGTCTCTCACAATACAATGTTATTTGTAGTTACTGATTTCTAACTTTTAATATGGTATTGTCATGAGAAAATAAATGAATTATATTATATTTAATTACCTTCCTCTCGAAATTCAGGCAATCCGACATCTGCTGTAGCTAGTCTTGCATATGATAATTAAGTGGATAGGTATAACCTGCCCAGTGTAAATAATAAATATAACCGTTTAGAATCTTCTGCCATTATTATTAAAACGTGAACTCTTTAAAATATTTAAACGTTTTACTCTACAAGGTATATTTACCTGCGTTTGGTAGATATTTTTAGCTTGGACGGTGCGTACTGCGTACCTTTTAATAATTAAGTATGCACAATTCCTCCACTTATTCTTTTTATTTTCCTACGTACCTATAAACGTACTCCCGCCGCTTGAGTGGTTTCATTTTTAAGAACTTTGTTATATATTTTTCTTCGGAAATGCATCGCACGTCCAGAATTGTGAGCAGTGCAACGCCTCTTATTACAAGGTACGCCGCGATCGGCCTGCAATATTAAAGAATTTCAAAAGAACACGCTAATTCTACTTGTATAAAATTCTACAAAACATTGCTACAAAATTTTACAACGTGATTAATGATTGATCGCTAGAAGGACAGCTTTATATGTAACTTATTAATATGTTGATAGAGCATCATCAGGAAGATGTCCGCTGATGAGAACCTCCCCCTTAGAACCATCTTAGAACGCCACAATGAATGACAGTTAACCATTTGCACCTATCTATGGGTTGCCCGCGACCATCGATATACTATAGTATTCTATAGTAATATACTATAGTATATCGATGCCCGCGACTTTAAAATATCGTCGGTCTACCTAGTGGGAGGCCTGCCTACGCTGCGTCTTCCGGTACGTGGTTGTCACTTGAGAACCTTTCTACCCATCAGTTATCGGTTTTTCGAACGATGTGGCCTGTCCATTGCCATTTCAACTTACAAATTAAGAGAGCTTATGTTACTTGAACAGATGAGAAAAAAAATTAAATAGCTCCAATAGGTAATATTATTTCGTGCATAAGGCACTAATGCATATATGACGCTATTCCGTAATGGGAGCACGTAATCCTCCAGCCCAGGATTTCCACGAAATCTGTTTTTACAAATGCGTAGGTATTTTACGAGCAGCAAGAACTTACGCAACACACGAATATTCGTGTAAGGCAAAATATATAAAAAAAAATGTAAATGGTACATCTCTTTAAGGGCGCTGCTACAATTCAACTACTTAAAACATTCTGGTATTCCAAGATGTCAAATGAAAAAGAAAAGTCATAGAACATAAAAGACACTATTATAAATATTTGCTGTTACAACTTTATACTACATACATAGTTACCCAAGCAACAGATTTACAGATATAATCAGTACTCTTGCGATTATATTTTTATAGAAAGCATTATTTTCCTTGATGTGAATGATTCTCCCATGACCTTTAGTGCTGCAAGCCTTTCGAAAAGTTATCTAAAATTTAATAAAACCTATTTAGTTTAATGTGTTCGTGTAAATGAAACAAAATTTTATATTAATTTTATCGGTAATCACTAGTAGCATCGATCTACACTAAAAAGGTTTGATTAAACAAATATTATAATTAACCACACTATGAGACCAACAATACCTTTAGGGTGGATAAATTAGTTAGGTTTTTCCATTAAAAACCATCTCGATATTAACAACGCAGTAATAGATAATAACATAAATGGTATGTTAAACACGTGTCCTTAGCCGATAACAAAGTAGTTCTACTGACAAGTATGGAACTTGTACCAGAACCACATCGCCACATAAAAATAGCGTTGTGGTTGCATGCAATGTTTTGGAATCCACTTTGGAGTTATTACTCCAGTCGGGCTTTTCTCATTTTGAGCTAGCATTCCTGCTATGCCTATCTTACGTAAAAACTTAAAGATATCACAAAACTACAATAAATACTGTGTATGTGATTTCTAGCTAACCTCCGTGGTGCAGCCGGAAACCGCTTGCTGTGCAAACCGGAGGTCACGGATCTATCTAATCGCTCTTTTCCGCAATTTTGTGTAATTGTTCTTTACTGCCCGTCCCCACGGGCACTATTCGTACCCGGTTACCCCTAACCGGGTAAGAATAGCGCCCACCCTATCTCCTCCCGTTGGGTCCTACCACCAGTTCTTATGACAATGTTATGACATTAAATTTAGGGATTGCAATCCGGTGTCAATTTCAATTCCGGCCGGATCCGACTAGATCCGGCCGGATTGATCAAATCCGGTTAATTTTCGCTTTCCAGCCAAAATGAGCTATTAGCGAGTTAATCTTTTGTAATTGTACCTACTTATTATTTAAGTGGTACCTAACCAGTGGTACTAACCTTATTTAAGTGGTACTGGCCTACTTTATAAAAAAAAACACAATATTAACTTTATTTCCAAGGTTCTACAGACAAACAATTAAAATCTAGTAAGTATGTGGTATAGGTAACTAGTGGTAACGACGGTAACCAGTGGCTCAGTCTTCCTAGATTTCACTTTCACTGATTGATTAATTATTTTAGTAAATTACTTTATAATAATGTGCGTGACTTTAACCTCCTCATACCGGATTTTATCGCGCAAAGAAACTCTGAGCATAGCTCATTGTGTGATTCTGAAGTTCGCTGAAAGGCCAACTAAAGGACCACGTCTCACTAAAAGGTAAAAGTTTTATGGTGCCGGACCGCCGGATTACCGGATCAGTTTTTCCGGATTGCAATCCCTAATTACATTACTCTCTGGAGCAATCTCAAAATCATCAAATCTCGGGTCTAAAAAGCCACTTTCGGTGAATCATAATATGAGTAATTTACGGCTTAATTTTTCTTCATATAGCAGAATTAACACCAAATATGAATCTGCTATTTAGTGCTAATAAATTAATTGAATCTGATTAACCTAAACCGTGTGACCATTTTTCAAAAACTAGTAGAATTTTTAAGGCTATGCTTGAAATTCAAAACATGAATGCTTTCAGGTGAATTGCTTAATGTAGCATTTTTAGCCCCGTGGCGTCGTAATTTATTAGGTTACTAAGTGATAACTGATTCCTAATACTTAACAACAAAATAATGTTCAATCAAATTCATATTTTCATCTCTTATAAATTCAACGATGGCAGGTAAATACTTGACAGCTCGTAAAAGTATCCAGGTAGTATTAAAATAAGATGTATCTTTAATCCCATAAACCATTAATAAAGTCGTCGGAGGGAATTTGTCACAGCGCTACGGGGGAAGAGCCTGTCGGCCCGATAGCTAACAATGAGCTCTAAATCTACTCAGTTATAGGCCAAATGAATGGATCTGCGACGAAGAATCTCAGCTTTTAACTTAATCCCTCTTTAGCCGAGGGGATAGCGCAGGCCGGACAACCATTAGCATTTCAACCTTCTTATGCATAAGAAAACTTTTTGTTTTTAATAACAATGTACTTACATGGTACTTACCATGAAGCTTTGGTACTTACCTACTATTTTATCTTTTTAATGACATACGGATTCAATTTAAAACAATTAAGCATATGAAAAGCTTTCACGAGTTACTATGAAAATCTTATTCAAATTCTTACAGGTTTATTGAAATAATTATAGGGTAATAAATGAATAGTAAATAGCAATATCCTGTCATCAACTCGTTACCTTCAGAAACATTTTAAGGCTGTCCAGAGCAATCATATTTATAGAAAAACCCTGGTATAAACACAATAATTTTGTATCTCGATTTGAGCACAAAAAAGTTGTAATAAAATAAATAATAATCAGTAAAACTCATCGCCTTTAAATTGAATTTATTGAAAAAGAAATATTGAATAAAAAGCATTTCAAAAGGATTACACTATAAAAATATTTAGGAATTTCGATTTGATATTTTTGTTTACAAATTTCTATTCATACAACAAAGCTAGCTTATTATTACGACCATTTTCGCGCCTTATTTTTTCTTTAAACTTTGGCATTCTGCTTTGTGTTTAGCTATAGCAATCAATGATATTATGTGTAAATAGCAACCAATATCAGCCTCGCATATAATATGGAGGACTTGGACATATTTAGAGGAAGAGATCTAAATTCGAAACTCAGGCAAATTTGTTGTCAAGCTTACGTTGCTGTAGCCCAAAGTATAGCGAGACTGAACATGTACAACGCGGTCATATACTCTTTAGATTCAAGTGCCAAAGGGCCTTGTCAGCTTGATTTTTGAACTTGTCCTTCTTAATCTCAGACAACAAGACCCTAGGTATCACTGTTAACCTCCGGAGACGTTTGGGGTGTGGGCCTTAGACGTCCATCGAATACGGCGGCGACTCCGAAGAGGGGGGCGGCGGGGTTGCGACTCCCGTCCCCATGAGCACCGTTCCTGTGGGGCTATAACGCACCCTGCGGCGGCTGGCTCAAAGACAAGGTACTGAGAGGCACCTGGTGCAGATCCCACCGAAGAAGCTGAGTCCCCCTTTCATTGCGGCTGCTTTGATTTTAATTAAGTAGTAAGAATCCCACAAATCCTGGTTGACCCCACTGGGTCCCGAGAACCGTTTGAAGGTTACTCCCGAGCGAGAACTAAAAAAGTTATCTTCGTAATGCAGCCCAACTGAAACGTCTAGAACCATCTGCCACATTGGCTGTTTTGAGCAGGCAGCCAGCCGCAACATAGAACATCGTAATTGGTCCTATGCAATTGGGGTAAATTTAATGGCGGATATAGTTCTCTCACTCCCACAATATTACTCGCTCTTTCTTTCATGACATTCCCGCCATTGAATGTCATTGCTTAGCTTGTTTACGTGCGTTCTAGAACTAATTACAGTTATTTGGAAAAAATAGATAATTTTTGAAATATATATCGTGATTCAATATTGCTATTTATCTAATTAAGCTTGTGATAGCCTACTTTGGTTAAAATGAGGTATAAAAAGTGTGAGATATGTGACTTTAAATCCGAAAGAAAAGATGGCAAAAAACGTTGTTTTATGGCCAAATATCCTCTGGATGAAGTTCGGTAAGCAGATTATTGTTATTTTTTTCTATCCTTTCTTTATTATTAGGCGAAAATATCAACAATTAATTATAATCCATCAGTCATCATCTTTTCCTTGAGAAAAATAGAGAGGAGGTATAGCATATCTTTTATATATCGATATTAGTGAAGTGTAAAATAAAATATAATCATTAGGCAAAGGGCATTTTTAAGAACCCTGCGACGTAACTATTTTCTGAAGTACATATATAAAATTATTAAAAAAAAGATCATTATCTCATCACTAGTATATATTTAGATGTTCCATGTTGCTTTACACACACACCAATACGCGCACACACATACACAAATTGAGTCATACAATAACAAATTGAGTTACAATGTGTGTGAGAAAAAAACAATAATATGATATATAATATTTAAATCTAATATATAATTGACAAATACTCACAGATACTTTAACGGTCAATCTTATCATCCTCCTACACAGTTAGCTACCGTGGGTAATTTTGTTTCAGAGAAAACAGGATCTGTGACAAGCAACATCTTGATGCTGAGCTTCTACGTGTCAAGCAAGTCCTGCAGTCAGTTGCAAGTTTCGCGCCGTGACCGTCTTTATCACGTGAACGTGTGGCATCCTATATAGTGGCATCCTACAAATGACTTGGCAATTAACACCTAAGCTCTCCAGTGACCATAGATTATGTATGTATTCGGAACGTTGAGTCGTAAAATATCAAACAAATTACCTGTTATAGTTTATCAGTTTATTTATTTTGTTTATTGCAGGTAGAGGACATCGAAAACGAAAGAAAGAAAAGTAAAAAATATTTACATGATGTGTTTTTCTTTATTAATAAAATAATATGTTATTCGTAATGGCGTTTTATTGTAAACAAATTTCAATAAATTGAACCTGGTGCCATTGGGTTTGTTTTAGCATCACTAAAACAAACCCAGTGGAGCCAGGTTTTGTTGGATTATTTTTATTTTTTTATGAATACCAAGGAAAAAAGTCGATATCGACAGAATTTATATGGCACGTCTCTAAATTCTATTCGTTATGTTGCTAGGACTGATTGTTCAGTCGACCTGTCATTATTTCATTAGGTTGGCTATCCTGAGGTACTACTTTTTTGACATTTGGGTTACTTTTTTTATTGTATGGAGTCCCGTCTCTTCTTACGGTAGTATTACATACTCTTTGGTTTTGAGTGTTCCTTCGCCAAAATGAAGGCACGGTTGGCAAGACGACTGTCATGCATTTTGTACTTACTCGAAGTGATAGAGAATAATACTTTCATTTACGTATTTTTACCTATACCCTGTTTTTTTTTTCACAAGATCAAAATCGGTACCCAACCAATTGTCTTTGGCTGGCCACCGGTCAGCCATCGCTTCTGTGTTCATGTATTTATTGTTCCGATTTTGATCTAGTAAAGAAAAACAGGGTATACTTAGATTTTTTTTTTACTTTATCTAATATATAAAATTCTCGTGTCACAGTTTTCGTTGCCATACTCCTCCGAAACGGCTTGACCGATTTTGATGAAATTTTTTGTGCTTATCCGGTATCTATGAGAATTGGCCGATTCTATACATCTATTTTTCATCACCCTAAATAATTTTTTTTTAATTTTTGCAAAACAACGTTTGCCGGGTCAGCTAGTATTATTATGTATGTGTTGTAGGATATTCACCTCATTTCATTTCATATATCAATCTCCATTCTCATACCGCATTATTTTCTTAAAATATTTGTATTTATTTTTAAATTAATATTTAACAAAATATTTACAGTTTATTTACAAATAAAATATGTACACTTAAACTAGGTAAAAAACTTCCTCGAAGTTGTCGCCGCACTGGGAGGGAAGGGTACCTAAAAGACTGGCGGCATTACCCCTTTGTATGGCCAAGCTTATACGTTGGCAGAAAAAGCTACCAGCCCGGCGGTCTCCTGAGACTTCGATAAGTTTGAATGAAATTTCTTTTACCAAAGCTTTAATTAATATTTTAAATTTGAAAATTGTCTAGACAAGAAGCTGTCAAGTGAGAAAAGAAAAACGTCAGCTAGAGTGGGGAGTCTAGAGGCTGTGCTGGAGAGTCGAGGGTCGAGACATAGTGTATTATCTATGGTCGAGACTCTGAAATCGCGAGACTGGAGGCTGAGTTGAGCCTGGTCTTGAGCCGGGATCGGTGACTATCTAACGAGGCCACGAGACTACGGGTGCTGCTGTTGTGGCGTGCTGACGCCCGCATCCCATTACATCGGCCGGCCTGCTGGCTGACTTTCGTGGCTGGTGCTGAACCTGCCGGCGTCTAACGGCCTGGCTGCGGCTGTGCCATCTAGGCACGCCGCCTCGCTTCTGCAGGCGCTAGGGCAGGCTTCCCTGCGCCCAGGAACCTTTACGTGCAAGCAAGTTATGTGATCTTTACGTTAATAAGTGTCCGCGTTCCCGACTCCGTCAAACGAACTGTGTACCTACCTATTAGAGAACTGTAAATATATTATAGTGTTATTGTAAGTCCTGTGTTCTCATTCCTTTAATCGCTACTTTCCCCTTAGGTACCTACCTGTCGTCGTAGTGGTCTCCGGGTTTTCTCTACCAGACCTCTACACCTATGCTCACACTTATATCGTAACGTGACGACTCACTCTACTTTAAACCATACGTTACGTCACAGTGTAGGTTTTAACAATGATAGTCTGATTTATGAGAGTCAGCAAGAGAAGATAAATGAACATACTGTACTGAACTTAGGTAATTCAAACACCTCGGTTATCCCGTGACCATAGGTGCTGCAAAACATTCAAAACTTCGCAAATATTACATTGAGTAATTATCACAACACAGTAAGCGCGATACAAGTGTTTTCTGAAATTTTATCTATGCTCTTATCGAAAGTCTGATTACTTACGAGTAGCGATAACGGTGAGACCCGATATTAACACAGTGCGGGATACGAAGCCGTTATTTTATTCCCCTTTTTCTTTACAAATGGGAAATCGACCTACATTACTACGTGTCTGTAGATGGGTAGATACAAGAGAACTTCTAACACACTACTCTGGCTTAAGCCAAGATTTATGTCCGCAATGAAAACGCTTTTAAAACGATTCAGGCTGAAAATTAAAAACGAAAAATTGGTGGTTATGGAAGTAAGCCGCCCCGGTAAAGGTAAGCTTCTTCGTAGCTATGGAATAATTTCTTGCGTTACTTTCGCAGAGTATTACAAATTCAGTTTTCTCATATTTTACCGGAACAATCTAGAACAGACGTTGAGCCGTGTGCACGTTTTTAAGAAGTATTATTCATATTACAACTACTGACTCGCCGCGGCTTTACACGGGTGTAGTGTATATACAGTTGTTTACCTACTTATTAATGTATATTATCTGTATAATACCCATATTTGTGAACAATAAATGATTGATTGATTGATTGATTGATTACATATATATATAAACCTTCAGTGATACGTACAAACACAGATTTTAGATATCGCGCATTTTAAATTCTGTCAAACGTAAGTAGGTACACAAGTACAACGTAAAGTAATCACATAAAATCTAAAAAACAAGTCTATAAACTAAATAGTGTTTCTAGATATTTTGATAGTAAAGAACATTATTTATTTACATTTCATTTAATATTTAATTACCTTGTGTATCCGCTTACATATTGTATCGATTTCATATTGTTTTTGTCTCTTTTTACCTTTCTATTAGTACAAGCCTTGAACTCTTCTCTTCACGAAGTATTGTTACCTACTATTAAGCATCTCTTAACTGTGAGTCCCGTGTTGACTTGCAACACAAGTACTTTATGCACCTATCGCAGGCACCAGTCTCTCACAATACAATGTTATTTGTAGTTACTGATTTCTAACTTTTAATATGGTATTGTCATGAGAAAATAAATGAATTATATTATATTTAATTACCTTCCTCTCGAAATTCAGGCAATCCGACATCTGCTGTAGCTAGTCTTGCATATGATAGATAATTAAGTGGATAGGTATAACCTGCCCATTGTAAATAATAAATATAACCGTTGAGAATCTTCTGCCATTATTATTAAAACGTGAACTCTTTAAAATATTTAAACGTTTTACTCTACAAGGTATATTTACCTGCGTTTGGTAGATATTTTTAGCTTGGACGGTGCGTACTGCGTACCTTTTAATAATTAAGTATGCACAATTCCTCCACTTATTCTTTTTATTTTCCTACGTACCTGTAAACGTACTCCCGCCGCTTGAGTGGTTTCATTTTTAAGAACTTTGTTATATATTTTTCTTCGGAAATGCATCGCACGTCCAGGATTGTGAGCAGTGCAACGCCTCTTATTACAAGGTACGCCGCGATCGGCCTGCAATATTAAAGAATTTCAAAAGAACACGCTAATCCTACTTGTATAAAATTCTACAAAACATTGCTACAAAATTTTACAACGTGATTAATGATTGATCGCTAGAAGGACAGCTTTATATGTAACTTATTAATATGTTGATAGAGCATCATCAGGAAGATGTCCACTGCTGAGAACCTCCCCCTTAGAACCATCTTAGAACGCCACAATGAATGACAGTTAACCATTTGCACCTATCTATGGGTTGCCCGCGACCATCGATATACTATAGTATTCTATAGTAATATACTATAGTATATCGATGCCCGCGACTTTAAAATATCGTCGGTCTACCTAGTGGGAGGCCTGCCTACGCTGCGTCTTCCGGTTCGTGGTTGTCACTTGAGAACCTTTCTACCCATCAGTTATCGGTTTTTCGAACGATGTGGCCTGTCCATTGCCATTTCAACTGACAAATTAAGAGAGCTTATGTTAGAGGTTACTTGAACAGATGAGAAAAAATAATTAAATAGCTCCAATAGGTAATATTATTTCGTGCATAAGGCACTAATGCATATATGACGCTATTCCGTAATGGGAGCACGTAATCCTCCAGCTCAGGATTTCCACGAAATCTGTTTTTACAAATGCGTAGGTATTCTACGAGCATCAAGAACTTACGCAACACACGAATATTCGTGTAAGGCAAAATATATAAAAAAAAATGTAAATGGTACATCTCTTTAAGGGCGCTGCTACAATTCAACTACTTAAAACATTCTAGTATTCCAAGATGTTAAATGAAAAAGAAAAGTCATAGAACATAAAAGACACTATTATAAATATTTGCTGTTACAACTTTATACTACATACATAGTTACCCAAGCAACAGATTTACAGATATAATCAGTACTCTTGCGATTATATTTTTATAGAAAGCATTATTTTCCTTGATGTGAATGATTCTCCCATGACCTTTAGTGCTGCAAGCCTTTCGAAAAGTTATCTAAAATTTAATAAAACCTATTTAGTTTAATGTGTTCGTGTCATTTACACAAAATTTTATATTAATTTTATCGGTAATCACTAGCATTGATCTACACTAAAAAGGTTTGATTAAACAAATATTATAATTAACCACACTATGAGACCAACAATACCTTTAGGGTGGATAAATTAGTTAGGTTTTTCCATTAAAAACCATCTCGATATTAACAACGTAGTAATAGATAATAACATAAATGGTATGTTAAACACGTGTCCTTAGCCGATAACAAAGTAGTTCTACTGACCTAAATCCACTTCAAAAGACATACAGACAATGATATTACAGAGCTTATACCCTTGCCATTGGACTTACCATTGGGTAAGTTGGGTTAGTTTAGTCAAAGCCCTTTTATAACGCCGAGGTGTTAGCCAAAAATGGCTAACACAGCCTTATTACTAACATAAAAATCAAAATGATTTTATAAAGATTTACGTGTCACTCACAATAGTACCCTTAATCTGTGCCATTTAAAGGTAAGGATAGCTTACCAAGAATACCCAATACAAGGAAAGAGTTGTAGCTACGTATACGTAAAAATTGTTCTAAACAACGCCATCGCCACTCCGATGTGAATTCACTCGTGTAAAAGTAAGTTGAGTCGGATAGTAACTTTATCTGTAGGACGCCAGAGCCGGCTCTACGCTGTATTTGTGTCACTTTATTCAATCAAATCTACTTATGCATATGTACATAATATGTCCACATTAGTAAATTTAATATTTAAGGTATTCTGACTACCGAACAATGTTCGCCTGTAGCACAATCTAATGACTTCGGGAGGGTTCGCTTTTGAAGTTCTAATGATAAGCAACAGATAGGTAAGTAACTGTTATCAAAGAAATAAAGATCTAGAATCGATCGATCTCGATCTTGTTTTTACAAATTTTGTTTGGCATTATTTTTAAAGAAGAGTAATAAAGACTTTTTCTGTAGTGTCCATAGTGTTTATTTATTATTTACTGGTTACTTTTGGTTCATTTATAACTAAATTTCATTTGTTTACTAGGGATTTGAAGTACATATTCGATAGAATTAAACAAATCAAAATATTATTTTTGTTTGTATTCTGAACATAAAAAAACCGCATTTAAGTCCATCCGTCCACAGACAAACATACAGACAGACACCCCGACATAGGCTTCAAACTTATAATTCCCCTCGTTTTTGGTCAGGGGTTCAAAATCACTTTGATTGGCGATTTAATAAGGATATTTTTAGAAACAATCGATATACTTACTATATTCATTCATGTAGGTACGGTTTAGCAATTTTATAATTTGAAATAGGTCAAACCGATGGAATGACTAAATTACTAAATATATTTTGTGTAAACTATTTCAAATCTTTCAATGGTTTGCAATTACTTTACTTTAATAGAATTTGGGGACAGATATGATGAAATTGAACTTAGTGGGTACACAAATTCTAACATGACAATACATGTTTGATTCGAAATCGCTAAAATACAGTTAAATTTTATTTATAAGTCATAAATATCTAACTACTATCACGATTCCGTGCATGGACTGAACAAATTCATTGCCGGGCGCTCGTAAATGATGTAAGGTACCTAGTTTATGTTTTATAGCCTATTTTATAGATTTGTTACCTCTTTCTTATTTATGCATATAAGTATACAGACGTTTTCACGTCCCAAAGGTTTCCCTAGTAAGCAATTTCCATTTATGTTAGTATATTAATGATTCAAATTCAGGTACGATATTATACGAGGAAGGAAGCCCCGGAGGTCCGAATATATTATGCATGCTAATATTGCTCCAGTAATTATTAGATTGAATTCGATCAGACAGTATGCGTGTTGTAGTATGGGTTTAAACAACCTTCATGATGTGGCGGGAAATTATCACATATTTTGACTTTTGCTTTCAACAAACCGTTATCATTATAGATCGTGTTGATGCCTGAATTTACGGACAACTAACAGCGTTTTATCCAGGATTATTTTTATTCAACTTAGAGACTATAGTAAGCGATATGCTCACCTATATTATCACCCGAGATTTAGTTAACTAGTCTATGGAGCCCGGTAATTTTGCCAGCTGCAGTGCCCTTCACACTGGAATTCGGCAATGTTTACACAGTGCTGCTTGGCAGCTGAATATCTCACACTGCGATGGTACCTTGTACAAGAGACTTTAACCTAATTCTTTCTTTTTTTGGCATTTGCGAATGAATACTATAATTCATGAATGTATCTAATAAACCGCTTGAATTCTGGATATTATATTCTGGAAAATAAATAAAAATGAGAACATAGATTTTTTCTGAATTTTGGCTATTCTACCTAATATAGAAAAAGTAGCCAAAAATCTGAAATGGCAAGACGGTATCTTGTCTTTACACGAAACTGTATTGGCGACCCGCGCTGGAAGGACAAAAGTTAGGGTGCTTCGCCATTACGCCAGCTACAATACTCAATTTAGTCAACTTTTCTTTTCACCAACTTGATATTTTGTAGCTGAAAGTGTCGGCTGCAGCTTTGTCCTAGATCTGAACCCTTCGTCCTTACAAAATTAACACAAGTTTGAAATTGTTAACATGCCCAGCCACATTATCTGTGCCCTTTACATTGTATAATCCAACCTTTTGCAGAGTACTAAGTTTTTAATCGTTTTAATAAGAAATAAACTAAACTCCCTGAAAATTCAGTATTAATTAAAATGTTTCGCTACGGCCTAATAAGCATTTTATTGAAGGTATACGCTTAGTTTACTATCGTGGGCTTCCCTAGGCTGAGAGGATAGTATTCCAAAGAGGATTTAATAATATATTACGTTGTATCCTAAAAATTCGAATAGACTAGAAACCATCAAAAAGGCACAGGTAAGGTAGCAGTTTTGGACTAGCAAAACCCGCCTTTAGGCACGAATTCCACTTAGTAGGGAGGAGTATAGGATACATTTTATTTTGGACCAATATAAACAAGGCCCAGCTTACGCACATATGATGTAAAATTGTAATATGTAACTGTATAGCAGAAGGCCAGGGCAGGACTTACTACTCTAGTAATATAAGTGTAATATTTTTTTATGACAGTAAACCTTGTTAATTAATCGAAATATTTATACTATTTAGATATTAGTTAAAGACCATGCGGTGGAGACCAGAGGTGGCCTTGGTCTCATGATCCGTCTCATGAAGTTAATTCAAAGAAATTTGATCCAAACGAATTTAATTCTCAGGGAACCGTCGGGCTGACAGATTTTTCTACCAGCTTGGCTATACAAAGAGGTAACGCCGCCAGTCTTTTAGTTACCCTTCCCTCCCAGTGCGGCGACAACCTAGAGGATATTTTTTTACTTAGTTTTTTTTTATACCACCAAGGTGGCAAACAAACATGCGGCCCGCCTGATGGTAAGCAGTCACCGCAGCCTATGGACGCTAGCAACACCAGTAGGATCACTAGCGCGTTGCCGACCCCGTAAAAATTTGTTAACTCCCTTTTTAAAAAACCCCATGTTGTAATTATTAGTTTAAGGATATTGGGTATAATTATTTATTTTTATTATTATATTCTCATGGGGCTTTGATTATTTTATCATGATTATGTAATGTTGTCGCCCGTGGGGTGTCCGGGCAAGAAAAACACTACCCATCTCCTCCCGTTAGGTTTCGTAAGGCAAAAAAAAACAAGAAGGCGAGCAGCAGCCTATTTCTATTGGATTATCTATCAGCTATACTGGGATCCCCAAGCCGTCTGCCAAGCGTAGAGATCATGGCAACTCGTCCCTTCTGAGGGGGAGGCTTATGTCCAGCAGCGGACATTTTTCGGCTGATAATGGTGATAATTATGTATGTTATCATCATGTTTTATACCTACCTATGTGTTTAACTTCACACGGTGGTAGGTCCTTTAGGAAAAGGACGGTCCAGATACGTAGGTTTAGCAATGTGTAAAATTTGTTGTTCTCTAGCCTCAAGCGTGAAAGGAACTGTAGCTCTTGTAGAATTGCACTCAAAATACTTCTCGGATGACGCAGTACAGCTGTTCATAGGCAGGTGTAGTTTGCCATCAGGCGAACGCTCTTATTATCTCACCAGCTGACCCACGCAGCTCCGCCCGCGCTGTTTTTACGTTAACTAAACTTTCAATAATATACTTACATTCGCATAGAATACAAAACCTCCTTTTTAAAGTCGGTTAAAAACTTGGACCCACTTTGTACTTGCCCTCCGAAGCACGGAGACGTTTAGTTCAAATGGCGTTAAACGGTCACCCATCTATTTAATGACCTTACCTAACGTTGTTTAACCTGATCGATATCCAAACATTGTTAACAACTGTCTATGAGTGTTCCCTTACTAATATTTATTATATTATAAAGAAAAATTGATCAAATCGGACCAAGCGTATAACCAAGTACCCATTTTGACTTTAATCCCCTCTCCCAAAAGAACCGTGCTAGATTACGGGATAAAAAGTATCCTATGTCCTACCTCGTAGTAAGATCTCAAATCATGTCAAGTCTCGTTTGAATCCATTCAGTAGTTTCGACGTGATGCGCAGCCATGATACAGACAGACAGACAGACAGACAAAAATTAAAAAAATTAAATTTTTGGCCTCAGTATCGGTTATAGAATGCCTTCCAAATATAATTTTCAAAATATCTTCAATGTACAGAATTGGACCTGTTACAGTTTTATAATAAGTACCTATAGATTACTCAAAAAATGTGTTCTTGGTAATAAAAGCAATACCCAGCTATGTTATATTGTTATATTTATTTGACAAACAACAATATTTCGACTACTGGATACATATTTCACTAACTGAAAACCTCTCGTTGATATTTTTTTAGTATTTTTCATTTGCTTGGTAGTTCAAACACTAAACACGGTCGAACAAATATCAAACGTCAGTCCTGAAAAGGCCACATTAAAGCATTTCATCTAAAAGGAATTCGTATTCTGCATTCCCGGCAGATCCTTTGCAATTCCTGTAAGTTTCGTAAAATGGTCACACATTTTAGGTAAATCATACTCAATTCATTTATTAGTACTAATTAGCAGACTCATATTTGGTGCTAATGCTGCCATACGAATAAAAATTAAACCGTAACTTACTCATATTATGATACACTAAAAGTGGCCATTTTACACCCGTAGATACATTGAGGTATTATGTACACTAATGATCAAATACTATTATGAACAAATCGAACCATTAGGTATTAAACACTTGGACAGGCAACACTACTTTTCCCCGGCTACGGCAAAGCCAAAATGAAGGGTTCTGATTTAACAGTTTATGTATGTATGTATTTATTTATTTACGTTAGTGAACTACTTATCTACTTTTGATGAATGAGGTGTCAAGTGATTCGTTATTATGGTCGTAGTGATACAGGCTACATTTACTTATGTTTTATTTTCTTAGTCAAATTATTGATTTTTAACAGGCCAGGTAATTAAACACATATGCGGTTCCGTCTTTATGAAGCAAAATCATGCCGACATTAGTCAATGATTTTCGGACACCTTGGCAGAATATAATACGTTTTATGTATTTCTTAAACCATTGTTACATTTTTAATAACAAATAAATATTACATCAGTGGCAGTAACTGTATACATTCATATATAATATTCTATACACTCATCAAAATATGTTGTTTGAATGTATGCTGTATAAATAAAAATAATACGGTTGCCGCCCAACAAAGAAATTAAATACATATACTTAGGTCAAAGAGCGGCATTTGGACTATTTTCATACAAAAACTTTCGTCACTTCTTACGAATTCTTCAATAAAATTAAATGTAGAAGATTAAAATACCTAAACTGTAAAAAACGTAACGTACTTATAATTATAATATAATTATACGTATATAAATATTTTATAACTATATTCCAAATAAATACATTTATTATTATCGCATAGCATCGTCCAACTCCAAATAATTTTCAAAACTTCTCATTTTCTATGGGACGGGCTCTTTTTTATACATCACAGTTGTGAATTGTACGGACATAAAACGCGTACGAAGTTGGCATCGACTTCACCCCTCATTGAATACTGAGCGACGTAGTGATCAACATGGCGCAAACTTTAGGGTGCAAATATCGAAGGGGTGACCGTACAACAGGGGTTCATCTTTAATTCCCCGCTATGATTCCGTTGGAATAATTTTGATCAATATTGTCAAATACAGAATATTTCCTTATTTCACAATGTTGTCTTTATTTATTACTGTAAACAAATAATTTCTGACAAAAATAGCGTGATTCCCGGATTTTGTTAGAATAATGGATAATGGATGATTAACCATTTATTCAGGTAGACGAATATCTGCTAGAACCCTGACTCTACCTGTCACAGTCGTGGCCAGGTCGTGCAAGACTAAAGGGGAGTGTTATGGTACTTGCACACATTGACCTCCCCGGTCTTGCCCTTTATGGGCGATCCTGTTATAACATCATCAGCGGCCGAAACACGTCTACTGCTGAACAAAGGCCTCCACCTTAGAAGGGAGGGGTTGCCATAATCTGCACGCTTGGTAGGCGTCTTGGAGATCGCAGTATATTTGGTAGGTAATCCAATAGAAAAACGGTACTGCCTGTCTGCTTGTTTTCCCTTAGTTGCCTCCTACGGACACGCCACGGCCAGCGTGTTAATAAGGACTCCCACACATAACTGCGATGCGATGCGAGTTGGAACTTGTATCGAAAATTCATTTGTTTCACGCCGCATCGCATCGCATTTATGTGTGGGAGCCCTTAATTATAATACAAGCAATGTTATAAGGTGTATCGTTCATTCGACGGGCCCGTTGGTCTAGTGGTTAGACACCCTGTCCGCTAACCGATGGGTCGTGGGTTCGATTCCCACCAAGTGTCTGGATGTTATTTATCTATTTAAGTATGTATTTACAAAAAAATATATATATTTAAGTATTAGTATCAGTTGTCTGGTTTCCATAGTACAGGCTCTGCCTAGTTTGGGATCATATGACCGTGCGTGGATTGTCCCAAGATACGACTATTATTATTATTTTGGTGTATATCTTTTGATATCTCGGGCTTTGCCCGGTCTTTTAATCGGCTTGCGTGGGGACGAATCCAACACGTAGAGGCCCTTTGAAGAATAAAATGATGTGTAATACCTCCCGGGATCAACCACTGAAAATTATAAATTATAAAAAGTAGTTGACCCCGGCAGGTGTAGGTACTATTGTTATCATGTGGAAAGAATTCTAGTCTATTTATTCAATACGTGGTGGACTGGAAACTGGGCTATTGCAGAAGGTCGGGCCACTTGCCATAATTAATAAATTAATTATTTTTGCGGCAAGCGGTGACATGCCACCCACTAGATGGGCTCTCCATATAGCCGTCAGAAGACGACGGAGTGCAACACCGGTGCGAGTGGCTCAGGGGTGTCGAGAGGTGCGCTGCGCTTTCTCCGTAGTTACTCGAGGCGTTATGCCCTTTAACACTTCCACCCCTGGAGCATATAGCTCTAACAGCTCCTCTTTGGATGGCCAATTAAGGCAAGCCAGAGCTGAGAGTCCTGCGGGCCCCCTTCGGTTTCCACTCGGCCGACGAAGACACGCCGAGGTGGGGGCCCTGACCAACTCTCTGGAGCACTCGGGTCCGTGGTGTCGTTACGCACCAACATCTAGCCACAGGCTGCCCTGCGGGCTTATTATTATTATTATTTTCATTGCTGCTTAGCTGCAGAATATCTGATAGTGGTTCCAACTCGATGGTCCCTAGCAGAAACTACCGCCTAATAAAACTTAAAGAACAATTTAAAAACTTTTTGACGCGGGGGAAATCTTCCAAAGATGGGGATCTCCCGGAGGGGAGCTGTGGGACTCGACCGGGGTATGTGGGATTCTTACCCACTAAAAACCCCCACGGCTGTCGCATCGGCACATGAGAGGGGGAACCCCAGGGCTCTCCGGTGGGATCTGCACCAGGGGCCCTCAGTGCCTTGCCTTTGAGCCCGCCGCCGGGGGGCGCATTATAGCCCCCCGGGAACCAGTCACGATGCTCACGTGGACGAGGGTCGCAACCCCGCCGCCGTCCTCCTCGGAGTCGCTCAATGGAATGGACACAAATTGAAACCTACCTACCTTTCGTAAAATTGAAAAGCAAAAAAACCTAAATAATATCTAAATTATTTAAAAATACTCGTAACAATTTTAAAATTATAATTTACTAAAAAAAGAATTTAACAAAAAAAGCCTATGTCATGGTGAGTATTAGGTACCAATCCTAAAGTCATTTTACACGAAGGTATTATTAGGTATTAAGGTAGCTTTGTAGCTCATACAATGGAACCGCGACCCCGCACTAAGATATCCATAACCAGAGAACGATGAGAGAAGATGTTTTTGCAGTAAACTTCCTAAGAAAAACGTGTAAAATTTGAACGGGTAGTAAAAATGCAGCCACGTTCTTTGTTGTGGATGGACTGTATTTTGTAGGGGATTTTTTGATGTTCTGGTAGCTGGTGCGGTAAAGATTTTTTATGTTAATAAAAATGCGGTGATGTTACAATCGTTGCAATAAGAAGTTTATTGTAATACATGAAGGAAGTTGATATAGAGCGAACAAAATAAGGAAAGGCCATTTATTATTATCAACTGATTAGTAACAAACATTTTAAGCCACTGATTACTACTTACGTATGTTTTCTTAATAAACATAGGTAAATAGTTAAGAATTTTTCCCTAAGGTGCTGTGTAGGTCAGTATCCAAATAAGAGTGTATTTAAACCCCATTAATCAGAAATTATTCCTTAACAATTATCGCTGTCTTGATAAGCTTCTTCAGACCCTACTCGTGTTGACAGCATTCATTATATTCAAGTATCATGAAAATGTAATAAGTGTAAAGTGTTGTTAGATAACTTATGAATGATAGCGATTGATCGTTACATTCGAATGAGCGGTCAGCCACAAAAAAAACAAATTGGGAAGAATATTTCTCTGTGCATAAAGGTGTACCGGATGAAGCGAACAAGCGTTGCATGATTTGTCAAGACCCAAACATCCGCAACAGCTCTCTATCATATCTAACTACATGGTTACAGCTATCCGAGCTTTATACTTTGCCGATAAAATTTTACTAAGATATAAATCAGTAAGACAATAATGTATTCTTACTTAACAATATGATAATTTATTGTTTCTTTGACATAAATACATAATGCTTAGGTACTTACCCGAAAATACGATCGGAATAAAATAATAATCTTTCTTCGCTAGCTTTATTTTAGCCAGCGATATAAAATCCAGTTGCTTATGTAAAAAATAGAATAAAGGTTATAATGTAATACGAATAAGTAGAAAAAGAACTAAAATACTAATTTGATAAGATTACGTTAAAAAACTTTTGTGTCTAGTTATTTTGCTAGATAAGTCAGATCAGATCAGATCAGAGGTATTTTATCGACATATGTGATACCTAGATACCTATCTCTCATCTGCATTTCATTGCTTAATAATGCATCGCGCAATTAGTTTTATTTTAGCTTAGTTATAGCTGTGATTATAACGTTTATTTTTTACTTTAACTTCTTGAAAGTTGCGAAATTAATAACGATAAATGATGTAAGCCATAAGCGTACTAAAAAAATACATGGACATATTTTATTAGTGATATTTCAAACAGTTAATTCCAAATAAGCATTTCATACTAACTAGTTTCGGTTATTAACGACTTTAGCAGCACAAAACGAATTTTGAATGAATCCAATAGAAAAATCTCCTTCTAAGAAAATGATAAGCGATACTAAACTGTCAAATCAATTCAGTGAACTAATCCAATATTTTTATAACATCAGAAAAAAAAGTATACCTAAGCATTTTCTTTCGTAATCAATCCGCTAAACTCCGGTAATTATTGGCAAAGAAACTTACGTACAAAAGAGAAGACAATAAACGGCGAATAAAAGTTTCTCACTTCGATAACAATATTATATTTTCGCAAGACCATGTCGTTTGTATTCTTGTTTATAAGAATTAAAGATGGTAAGCCCTCGACTCTAGACATAACGACTTGTATAATTCTTTCGTTCGTCCTCCATGCTGTAAATTGTAATTTTAATTTTAAATTGAGCAAAATGTTTTGAAAAGTCTCTTTTGGAGAACAAAATGCCAGCGTAGGAGACATTTCGGCTTCGGTAGATGACCATTGAGTAAGCAAGACAAGACACAGACGACAGCGACATTTCGTTGATCGTTGATTTTACGTCTGCATCGACATTGCATCGCGTTTTAATATTGCGTACGATCGCTGCGATGCAATCACTCATTTCAACATTTGCATTGATATTATGCTGAAACGCGTCTTGTTTTACGTATAAGCTTGGTGTCAAAATCACTAATTATTCAGACTAATAGCTGATCACTTATGCGATTTGTGTATGGGGCTTACAATCCGCACGCTGCATGATCAAGCCTCCGAAGCATCGTATGTTCTATTTTGTTCAACAACAAATAGAAATGCTTAGTCGGCGAAAGGCGGTTTCGTCCGCGCTGCAGTGCCTGCATCGCCGTGGGAACGCATCACCCACAATCATTGTTGATTCATCGGACCCATCCACACCTAACGTGCGCTACATACAAATGCACAGCCGTACCTACTTTGTTGCTTGCCGCGACGCAACTTTTTATTTATTTATTGTTAAGTCTACAGCCACACCTACATAATCTTGATTTAGTCACTAGCAACTCCGGATCTACGTTAAAATAATTGTGATAATTGAAACATTCTATGAAAGATTTTTTTAATTTAGTGTGTACTAGCTGACCCACGCAGCTCCGCCCGCGCTGTGTTTAACTAAACTTTCAATAATATACATTCGCATAGAATACAAAACCTCCTTTTTAAAAGTCGGTTAAAAACTTGGACCCTCTTTGTACTTGCCCTCCGAAGCACGGAGACGTTTAGTTCAAATGACGTTAAACGGTCACCCATCTATTTAATGACCTTACCTAACGTTGCTTAACCTGATCGATTTTCAAACATTGTTAACAACTGTCTATGAGTGTTCCCTTACAAATATTTATTATAATTATAATGAAAAATTGTTAAAATCGGAGCAAGCGTATAACTAAGTACACATTTTGACTTTAGTCCCCTCTCCCAAGGGAACCGTGCCGAATGTCGGGATAAAAAGTATCCTATGTCCTACCTCGGAGTATTAACTCAAGTCATGCCAAGTTTCGTTTCAATCCATCCAGTAGTTTCGGCGTCATGCTCAGCCGAGATACAGACAGACAGACAGACAAAAATAAAAAATATTACATTTTTGGCTTTAGTATCGGTTATAGAATGCCCACCAAACATAATTTTCAAAATATCTTCAATGTACAGAATTGGACCTGTTACAGTTTTATTATAAGTATAGACTTCCGAATACTACCTTAAAACTCAGTAGGGGTACCTACTACTATTCTTTTCACATAACAATACCAGCCAACCAGCATAACAGCTAATATAAATCCTTATGCTAATATAAATATATATAAATCCATCCAATATTAAATTACCTACCTATTAATTTGAAATGAGTCAAATAAACTCTAGCTCTATTCATTCCGACTATGACCCATACCATAACGCAATGTGTAAATACAATTAAAGTATGTAATGTACCTATCTACACTAAAAGATACTAAGTACTATAGAAATACGTAAGTCTTTTATGTCTGTAGAAACAATAGTTATAATTAATTACAGTATTATGATGGCTGAAAATATCAAAAATTAGGTACATGCCAGGCCATGTCAGGTTTAAAACCATTAATTATGTACCTTAATTAAGAGATAATTGATATGTAATAAATAGTTTTATATACTTATTTAAAATCATAAAATATTATCAGATTAATAAAATAAATTGTATTGCTTACATATATTATACTTAGGTACAATATAGTATGTACGAATGCACAGTTGACAGACTATGCGTTTACTATTTACTATGAGAATAAGTAGCTAAGCAACAGTATGTACTAACAACGACAAACGAACGACACGACGACACGGCTCTGATTTACGCATTTCTTACAGTACTAGCAAATTGACAACAATGCATTCAGGAGACAAGAGTCGTAGTAAAACATGCTATGCATACTCTCCTCAAATTCCGTCCCCTATTGTCTCTGCAATGAACCCTAAACGGTGTTTAGTTAGTCACATACTTAGAAGGTCACAGTTCAAGTAATTAGCGCGGGTTGGTGACAGTGTAAGTTAAAAAACGTGCGTGTAGAGTTTGGTGCTCTCGCCACGACAAGACGTAGCACAAAACTACGACTCTTAAAACTGATATAAAGCTCAATTAAATGCTAGATTTGGCAACAAACTACTCTAATTGGGTGACGTGAGTTTTTGCCGTATTTGTCTAAAAAGCAATGTAAATACGTATTTATTACCCATCCGATAACGATAAAAACCGAATCAAAACCCCAAAAGTTTCAATGTGTGGTTTAGAAAAAATAATTAGCAAATAGACAGGTAAACATTGTTTTATAATATTTAAAGATAATTATAAAAGAACTACTTCGCACACATTTTTAATCTTAAACCTTATTGAATACTTCTTTTCGAGTATAATGGAAATAGTAATGTCACGTTTTCCATTGGTTTCTATTGTGACATATTACACAACAATAAAAAAAACGCATCTTGACAATAACGATGTACTGGTATATCAGGAAAGATTACAATATTACTGCTCGAAACAATATTGGACATAAATATATTATAATAATTTAATATAATAGAACCCGTCACGTTACTTTTACTCGCGACTACTGCAATGGTGAACGGAAACTGTAATTTATTTAAAAAAGTGATGGTGATGATTATTATTATTTATAACAATTTTAATTACTAAATATCAATACAATAATTTGAATAAATATTATATTAATAATACCAACCCTGGTTTATGTCCCACTGCTGGGCACGGGCCTCCCCTCAAGATGAGGGGGCCTAGGCCGTAGTCCACCACGCTGGAAAGTGCAGGTTGGTGGACTTCACACGTCATTCGAAAGCTAGTTAGGCTTTCTCAGACATGTAGATTTCCTCGCGATGTTTTCCTTCACCGAAAGCTAGTAACAATCGCACAAAGACGATTCGCACATGATTGATTAAATAAATCAGAGGTGCGAGCCGGGGTTTGAACCTGCGCACCTTGTTACCAAGGCAAGCGCTTACCCGCTGAGCTGTTACCGCATATAAATAAACAAATATTATATTAGTAACTTTTTATTAGTATGGAATTTAGGTTAAACTTATCAATGATTAAAAAACCCAAAAACGCATGAGTACCGACATAGTTATGTACTATGTGCGTATATTTCGTTAATAACTTCGTTCAATTAATTATTGAATTTTGCCGCGTACGGGAAATGATTTATTTTCAAATTGGAATTGTTGTTCCCCGGTGTTCATTAACAGCTTTCAGCCGGAAATTGCAGTACAATGTTTCTATTCAATCTGACGGAAATAAATGGATAGACAATCATAAATTACTTCATTACTAAGAAAGGTCGAGTAAATATACACATATACCTACGCAAGTATAGAGGCTGACTCATAAAAATGCTTTTTCCTTTCCATTTATTTTATTGAGTACATAACTTTTACTTCTTTTATCTTGTTCGTAATTTTTATGATAGCGTCCATCTGTCTATAACAAAAATTTTGTTCCGTCTGCCGTTCGAAAAGTTTACCTTTCGTTGACATGATATATGAAGGTATCGCGCAGCAGGTGTAATTACTATCGCAAATAATTCGCAAATAGCAAAGAACCTAAACGCGAAGCCAAAAATGCTAAAAACCAATTATGGAAATAATAAATATAAACACACTTTATCCTAAAGATACACACCTCGAAAAACGCCACCCTGTCCTCTCACCGTGGTTCACTCCATCTTCTTTCATTTTGTACTGTTTGTTTATTTAATGTCTGGATAAAGTTTGTCCGAACACATGGCAATCTCGGTAGTTGCGACTGAGGAGCGGAAAAAAACGTGAAGTACGCGCGGTGCTCCTTTCGTGACTGAACTGTAGAGAACTCAACGCGCTATATGCAGAGGGTGGCTTAGTAGCACCCTACGGCTCGCGCTTCTCCCGCCCCGCGCCCATACCCCGAACCGAGCCTCTCCTAAGCCCCACGCTACCTAAGGTATTATTCTAAGCTGGACACTGATCGTACCTAGAAATGAACAGCTCTTGAAAGCTACTATACAATGTTTCTTACCAGTTTTATCGCTACGAAACCCACGTTAAAAGAAGCAAAGAAAATTATTTTTTGTAATCTAAATCAATGTGTATATTTTTATAAGCATCATAAAATATTTAAAAAAAAAAATTGAACCGACTTCAATAACACTAAAAAGTATAAAATAATTTAAATATTAAAGAAGTTGGTGTTAGCGTACCTGCTGTGTATATTTGGCACCAACTTCAATACTTTTTATACTTTTTAGTGATATTTTCATACATAAAGATGGTTCAATCGAATACGGTAAAATGCTCTAGGTAGGTTATGACATCATTATGATTTCACATTATCGTCTACATACTTTTACATAATTCATGTTTCTTCAGAAACTCAGAAACAATTTATCCGATCGTAATAAAATTTGCATGGAATCATCATAGTAGTTTACTCTCTCGAATAAAAAAAGAATCATCGAAATCGGTTCATATTTATCAGAGAAATGTAAAGGTGAACATCAGTTTTATGGTTTTTACCAGATAAATTCCTCCATATCATTCATAGTCCTCCAGGAAGTTCTTATCCGGTTGTGATAAAATTCATACAGGTTCATTACAGTGGTTTCTTCTTTCGAATAAAAATAATCATTGAAATTGGTAAATATTTACCAGAGTTATGACCATTTTTGTCCTTAAAAAGCACCATAAAGTCATCTATATAGGCTTTCCTGCAGCTCTCAGTGCGCAGTCACCATTCTTGTTTTTCAGGAACTACTTATTACTAAGCAATATTTTTTTTATGGGACTCAATTAACGGATTAAAGAATGGATGGAAGAAAGATTTTTTCAAATCGGTTCATAATTGCCAGAGTTATGCGCGAACATACATAGAAAAATATATATATATATATATATACAGACGAATTGAGAACCTCCTCCTTTTTTGAAGTCGGTTAAAAATTGTAATACTTACCTATTTCTAAAGTTATAATGTCACTTAACTCTACTTGTATGAAATTTGGTAAAAAAATCATAAAAATAACGATGTTACAGTTCAGTTTCTTTTGAACACGTCAAGGCCCAAAAACTTAACTCACTTTTTTAAAGATTATTAATTTCAAGGGCCTGTTTTCAACATAATATGTAACGTTTATATAAGATTTTTCCAGCACTAACATTAATATAACGTGTACCTAATTCTAATGTGAGCTTTTGGCTTTAAAGCGGATTATACGGGACGTTACGTGATATCGCAGCCTATCCTCACCAGGTCCTTGTGCTGTGACAGCTTCTAGAGAGCTTTAGATGCTTAGTTAGAGTATTCAAAAGCTTCTATGCTATGGATACAGCAGTTATGCTGAGTGAGACAGGGCTTAAAGTGTTCTTGTAGAACACAGAGAAAGTTAGCTGTCACAAAGCAGGGACCAAAACAGAACTCAAGTGGGATTGCCCAGCGTAGCGAACACTTGCTCATTCAACTTGGCTAAACTTCCTGCATCATATAAATTTACGGACTTGAACACACCAGCCGCAAAAGCTACAATTTAGGTATGTATGGTCTTTTCTGACGAAGGTTGAAATCTATACGACTTTAGTATCCATAAGTATATTTTTATGTGTGCTATAGTATTTTTTGGTATGGTTAGTGGCCAACCTAGTGTTAGCATTGTATAAACTGCCCTTAGGCCTCTGACCACCGGACACTAGCTTAGTGACTGCTGTCTAAATGATAACAACAAAGACGCTCCTTTCTTTCCCTTTTAACGTGCATCCGAAGCATCAGAACCTCAGTTTTAATGGCTCTAAACGATCACCCATCAATGGGCTGATTTCGCCAGACTAACTAAGTAATGGCAACAGATTTTATTATTTGCTATTTTTTAAATTATAATTTTATTCTTTTGCTAAGGATTTTACTGTGTACCACAGAGGAGATTTTTCGTTCAAGTGACGTGATACTTTAGATGATTGAAGCGTGATACCATTTACCTAAAAACCCCATAGAAGTAGGTATAGATCACGTGCATCGTTGCACCTGTTGTATTTCCGGCAGTGCTCGTATCAGGTTTCTACTCCAGGCGCGAAAACCACTTCAATTACCTAAGTTTGTGCAAGTTATAAGATAAACGCTTAGCTACGGCTTTAAACTTAAAGGGAAAACTTTTCGCGTAAATTTTAAAACATTACAAAAGTACGAAACTATAAGTAGTGTGGCACTTTCTGGCAGGGCCACGGTGACTGATCTTAATTCTGATTGAACAGGGATTTAGTCGCTAATTAGTCGAAATTAGTCGTAAAATTTGAGAATTAGTCGGTCCGTGGTTTAAAAGTTATAGGGGTGCCCCGGTGGCCCTGCCAGGGAGGACTCTTTCTGGCAGGGCCACCACTATATCTCGACAATCAAAGCACCTTGCGGAAATCTGACGGCACGTTAATTAGTCTAAATTAGTCGCAAAGTTACAGAATTAGTCGGCAAGTAAACAAAAAGATATTGATGAATACTTTTTCTCCATAAATTGGGTACAGGCGAGTAGAAAATACTTTTGTATAACCTACTAAGTATTTGATGAAATTAAATATACTTCCTCTGGCGCCTTCGTGGCGTAGTGAGAAACCGCTTGCTTTGCAAACCGGAGGTCGAGGGTTCGAACCCCGCTCTCAACAAATTTGTGTAGTTGGTCCTTATGACTTGGATAATGCAGTCCAAGTCCAGTATGTGATAAGGTTGGGTATGTAAGATCTAAATCTATTTCAAGTTTCAAATCTAAAGGTCAGTGGTTCCTGAAATATACAAGGTGTCCCAGAAATGGGGTATCAAGCTGGTAAGGACGCATTGTGTAACCCAAAAGCAATCAATTTCAAAAAAGTCCACAGCTTTCGTGCAGTGACCTCAAAATTTGGTTCATTATTTAAACGAAAATAAATGAATTTCTTAATAACAGGTCAGGCAGGCAATCAATAAAAAAAAGAGGCTCCATAGAAGTAGGCACAATGACACAAGGTTGCAGGAACAATTTTAGGACGATATAAATATTTTTTTATGTAATCCAAAATATAATTTTTTGCCGTATTAGACATTTTTTCCACAGTCTTTAGTATCAATACTATACATACCCTTCGGCTTGATATACCCTTTCTGGGACACCCAGTATAGGTGTGACAGATAGACAGACTAAGTCGCGCCTTTATCTTCGGTTCCTTTGTCACCTTTTAGGTATTGAACTCTAAAAATCTGCAACTGCACTATTAACATTAAATACAAAAACATACTGTACATATTTTGCTTACTTAACTCATTATTAACTTATGGGGTTGATAAGTGGAATATTTAGTGCGAGGATTCATGATGTTTGTACGTAGTATATCTACTGTATATACTTATTATTTATACTGTGATTATAGTCAATCCGGTCTCTGGCTTCGCCCCGCTGGACGAATCTATATATTTTTTCTAGAGGAATTCCCAAAAACTTATATGTTGAACGTATTGAACTTGATAAGTCAAACGAAATTGATTTGGGCACTACGGCCCTGAGGGAATGTCATTGGAATTTGCTTTGTAAGGCATTTTCAATTTCTTTCAATAAACTAATTTAATTTAAAACTATAAAGCAGTGTCAAAGATTGATTGCAAATCAACAGGCTATTTCAAACGAAACCGCAATAACTTATAAGGATGCGGTAAATGAAGGACCTACATCCCCTAGGCACAACAGGCATCACACGATCGACTGAGAAAATTCTTAAAAAAGCACTATTAAATGGCATTTAAAGTGGTTTGCATACTTTTGTTAATAACTACACACTATACCTAAAGCAACGAACAGTACCCACTGAAAGATTTATAATCCTTAATCCGTTATGTGGTACAGGTACCGGCTAAACCCATCTCGGTATTATGTCAACCCGTTATATTACTCTACTCGAATTACGCCTCTAAAATAATTTACCTACTAATTTTGTATATTTCAACCCAAAGTCTACGTCAGATAGTGCGCAATGCGGTCCTGTCTCAGAGAATTGTACACAATGATTTACAGACTAGTATATGAACATTATATTTTATGTGTAACTATATATTATAACATTATAAATATATATCCTTGTTAGGTATGAAAAAATAGCGATACGTAACATCAGTAGGACGTACAACTAAACATAGAATAGGGTAAATGTGGGATAGTTGCCACACTTTTTGAAATTACTTTATATCTCTCATAAAAGCAAAATTCTTTACTTGTAATACGGGTAGATACTTTGGTTTATTATCTTCAAACTTATGAAAGGAAAAACAATTATCTTTGATATTTCCAGAGTATTGGCGATTTTTGCGGACCTCTAAATTTTGGGGCATCTATCCTATATAAGGGATAATTGCCTAATCTATGTAAATCTATCCTAAACGTGGATAGATGCCCTGCTGAAAAAAGAGGTCATCTATCCCGCAAAAACTTTGATTTCACCTTGCCTTGCCATGCAATCGCACAGAGACATGCAACACGGTCAACTTAGTGGTACTTGTAGAGTCTTTCGGAAGATAACTAAAATAACATGTGGTCATCGCCCAAACTAGAGAAATTACAATCGAGGCAACTATACCCCTGGGGCAACTATCCCACTTTTCCCCTAATAGAAGAACATTTTCAAACACTTTTCCCAACTCCTCCTAATTATTCAATAATCTACACTATCTACACTATAATAATATTATAAAGAGGAAAACTTTGTTTGTTTGGTTGTAATGAATAGGCTCAAAAACTACTGGACCGTTTTTAAAAATTCTTTCACCATTCGAAAGCTACATTATCTACGAGTAACATAGGCTAAATTTTATTTTGGAAAAAAATAGGGTTCCGTAAGATATTTGGATTTTTTCGGACACAAAGTGTAAAAAATCAACCAGAAAAGTTACTTATTTTGCGTACGCTGCCTAAACTATAAAAGATAAAACCATAAAATGTTCTAATTAATTGTAGATCTTATAAATATCTACAAAAAAATATGCAGTACATGCGCGTATCTATGTCGAGTGAGGCCCAACAACCATTTTTTTATTTAAAAATCTTGAATTTTGTTTGGACTAAATTGAAACTCATTTATTTTACTCATGCATTACTCATTTATTTTAATCCTTATCAAAATAAATTCTTTCATCATTAACTACAGTTTATGTAGATAATATTTGGTTTTTGAATGATTAAAATTGGACATTTGGTTTTGAAGTTATGGCGAAATTAAAATATTACTGCTTATAAATTAAAAGATTTCTGCTGCACGGCCCGTTGCGAAGTGAGCGTCACCAAGGCGGTGCGCATGCGGGAGGGGAGTTTAGATCTATGAGTAAGGTAGGTACCCGCGCGGCTCGGCTCAGACGCGAGGTCGGCTACCCATAGATAAGAGTATATTACCGGCTACCTACGCAGCGGTCGTGCGCGAATTCTAATAATTTGCGTGCGATTTTTTTTAGATTTCTTTCTTAAAACTACACCTACGCAAAAGTTCTTCTCAGAGCTAAACAACAGTTCTTCTCAGAGCTAATCAACAGTTCTTTTCAGGGCTAACCAACAGATTTTTTCAGGTGTAACCAACAGTTCTTTTCAGGGCTAAACAACAGTTCTTTTCAGGGCTAAACAACCGTTCTTTTCAGAGCTAGAATATTACACGCTATTAGCATTTTCTTAAACATTTGAAAATGCCTAAGAGAGCCAGGTCTCAACTTTCTAAACATAGTTCTCAAGCACGGGCAGCAAGAATACGTCGTATGGGAGAATCTTCACCTGAACGTTCACATCGCCTTGCTGAACAAAATCAGAGAAACTCTCAGGTACGCGCACGAGAGTCGAGTGTCGAACGTTCGCAACGCCTTGCACAACAAAATCTGAGAACCTCTGAGTTACGTGCACGAGAGTCGGGTGAACCGATATGTATGAAATTTTGCGGGTAGGTCTGAGAATAGGTTATAAAGTATATTTTATGCCGCTGATACCATGATTGACGAGGATATATAGAACGAGTAATTAAAGCAATTAATTAAAGCGCGGGCGGAGCTGCGCGGGTCAGCTAGTCATTAATAAAACAGTCGAAACTTCTGAAGTAAAATATCGCACCGGTTGACACTACATCGATCGTGTTAACAAGTTTACAACTTAAACAATGAAGCCATAGTTTGAGCTAATTATATCGTAATTAATTAAACTAAAACAATTGTATTGTTTAATTTATCAAATAAAAAACAATTGATAAAGTTTAAATTACAAAAATATAAAATTATACTTACTATTTACATTACCTTACAATGATAAAATAAGAATTAGGAATTTATTTCCATGCTAGTACATAGGACTGGCTTCTACGTTTTCCAATAATGACAATGGGTTTAAAGTATATAAGATTCCAGTTATTTCAAAGGAGCAAAGGTAAAGAAAGGATTTCTATTGTACAGCGGACCAAGGTCGCAACATAGCTGTAATCTAATAGAGGAGGACAAACGGGCCGGTTCTGATTCTAAAGAACCTTACATGTTTCAGTAAATTTAAAAGAATAGCAATAAATATTTTAAAAGTAAAAGTATAGTATAAATGTAGATTTTTTTAAACTAAGTATATGCACATTCTATGAATCAAATAAACATTATATACATATTGACACCCCAAAAAAAATATGTTATGCTTTTAATTTGAAATTTACCAACGGTGAAGTATCTGTATCGCCTCTCCCCGCAGCAACCATAGTTGCTATTTATGTTTTGTTGTGGGTTTCCTATTGAAAAAAGGCAAGCCCGCTGAATTTACTGTCAGATCTTCTCAATGTAGGTCATGTTACGATCCAGTGGTAGTAGTTGTAGTAAAGATAACACACTGTGTAAGATCTCCCGTGAGGCCTATGCATAATAAAGATATTTTGATTCTGAAAAAATATATGCTAAATGTCGTCCTATCATGTCATGTTCGTGAAGACATGCACGAAGGCTTGTCGATGAACTAAGCACCATTCTCTACGTACTAAGTAAAGCACAATGGCTTGGTGGGACCAGATAGCGAACGTGACGCACCTGTATCCGATTAGCTATACCTACTCATTATATCAGCACGCCCATTCAGTTCCGTGTGAAAACGTAATAAATGAAAGCTTACATATGTTACCGATAACTCTATTCGTTAACAGCTTTTGGTGTACACGAAAGTTAATAAACACGGGTATAAATACACAGTACAAAAATATAAATATTCGTTAATACAATACTCTTTAGTTTCTCCGATCTTGAAGCGGGAAAAATTACACCCTGATAGCTTTTATTAAAAGTTTCAAGACTGTCGAATCTAAATGGGGTATTTTTCTCTATTTACACCACAATTAATAATATCTATAATTTTATTAAGATACATTGTAACAAGTATTTTCAAACATACTCGTACATAAACTACCTATTTATAGAAAAAATAAAAACCTTCAAAGAAATTATTTAAACAGCATTATATAATGAAAATATATTGAAGTCGGTGCTAGCAAGTCATGTTCACAAACACCAGCACCAGCGGGCACCGACTTCAATATATTTTTAGATAATTTACTTTGAAGTCGGTTTTTATTTTTTCTATATAAAAATATTTTATAGACTTTTATTTTACTAAGATACGTATAAGCACTATCACGCAATTCGAACGTCTGCGTTAGAGTAACTTACTGAAAACATAAAAAAATATATGAAAAACGCAAACGATTTCCCTGGGATTCCATCATCAGATTGGCGACAATGTGAACAGAACAACTTCTGAAATCGGTTAACAGTTGACGGAGAAATCGGTGAAACATAAGTACTTATATACTTATAAAAATATACAGTGAAAAAAATATACACCTCCTTTTTTTTAATCGGTCAAAAGTAGTATTAACCATACTTTATACAAATACATTACATTAGCTAATATATTTTCGATCAAAAATATTTAATTTAACCGGGTATAAAATTAATAGTAAAATATTTTTAGAGAAATGAAATCGTCCCATTTTTTTTCTCCACATAATTTCTTACAGATTATAGCAAATCGAGTAGACAGTGGACGTGGTAAAAGTGGAAAATTGCCAAAGTAGGACGTCATTTATCAACGCCATTTGGTGACATTTCGGGCCTTCGGTGAATCTTAATGGAATAGACATCGTAATTCTATGTGGCAAAAACCATGAACTTTTTTAAATAGGGGCCCAGCTTTAAATCAGGAGGTAAAATATAATGATGCGATAAAGGTATTGTTTCATAGTCCAAACACAGAACGTCCTAAGATTCAGTACAGTTCGACACATACGTATAATTTACTACATTGTAGAGATCCAATCTGTGTAGTTTATAAATACCAATGTTCAGTTTATTCATCTTTTGTGCAAAACCGTCCAGTTAACATTAGTGTACTGTAAAGTTCCAGTATAAAAACATTTCACAAAAATAAATTGTGTTTCTATGGTTTATTAATGGTGATGTAGAAATAAAATGTACTACGTAGAGTGCGTTTCACGAAAGAGTTCCCTTCGTGATTAAGTTGGTATAATTGAATTAGGTGTTATCATTAAATTTAAAAATAATTACCCTCAATATAGGGAAAATACACTCTAATATAGATCACACGGATGTACTCATCAGTCCAATATTACGTAAATACGTAGTACTTTAATGTATGTTTTGCGATTTATACAAGTTAAATACATAGAATTAAAGACAGAAATCATTTCCAATCATTTTATGCTCACATAAGGTTTGGCTTGGCTGTTGTGGCCAATTGCAACGGGTAAATACAATCATTTCAATAACTTGAGGACCGTCGTCGTCGTCGTCGTCGTCGTCGAAATCGTTTACCATTTATAATTTTGATAATTTATTTATTTATAAAAATGTTTTATTATTTCATGGATGATGAATTGATGATCATTCATGGATTTAGTGTCGGAAGGCATATACACGTCGAAATCATCAAGGCTTTTCAATCACGTATTTCCCCGGAATAAGTTCTTTTCTAGGTGTAGAAATGTTTCAGCCAGTAGACCTCGAACCGGCAAAAAAGACACTATACAGAACTCATGTGCATAACCTAATACGTCTATTGTGCATTTACGATAATAAGATCGAGCCTCAGAAATATACAAAATAATCATATTGACATTCAAAAGTGCTAAGCTTATTTGAAATACGTCCATAATTAATTTCATTTCATAATTAGTGATCTTGGGAAAACATGGAATTAAAACATGGACCCTGGTAACATTATTTTACTTACCTGAAATGGCGGCAACTCAGGATCGTACTTGTTCGAAGGGAATTAAAGTCCTTTGGTGAAATTTTCAAGCGCACAAAACCTTCTTCTTTCTTCTTTATAATTAGTTATCTTTCACTATTTCTCAATGCAATAAGAATGATTTTGTCGTTTAATTAGAGAATAATGTGGAAAAACAAAAATATTTTAACACACGCGATCGTCTCTGACAAACAGGATGACCAACTTAACCACGAAGGGAACACTTTCGTGAAACGCACTATACTTACTTACTAGAGAAGACAGTTCAAACCATATAATATTTATGCTTTATGGCTAGGTCGCAAAAACTCAGTTGTCGTCGTCACATAGACACACAGTCTGCGCGCCGGAACTAGAAAGATTGTTGAAATAGTTTAGCTGTGATGTCTTCTTCGTAAGTACATAGTGCAAATTACCTTAAAATAATAGTATCAATGGTCTTTATTTACATAATAACTAAATATTTACAACTAAGTAAAAAACTACCTCCAAGTTGTCGCCGCACTGGGAGGGAAGGGTACCTAAAAGACTGGCGGCGTTACCTACCTCTTTGTATGGCCAAGCTTATACGTGGCAGAAAAAGCTACCAGCCCGCCGTTCTCCTGAGACTTAGTATTAATAACTTATTTTCTTAATATTACAACTTTTAAAATTTTATCATAGGTTCAAATATAAGGTTTAAACGTTCCAGACACTAACTAATAAAGGCTTAATAAATCAAGCCTTTTATACTACACCCTAGTAGTCGCTTTGCATTAGTGTTTTTTGTTACCTTTATCTTAACAATTGTTAACAAACATTATCACAGGCTAAAATAAAGTAATCTTTACGGATAAAACGGTTTTCTCTTACAAGAGTAATAATAGTGATTAATTATAAAGAAAGTTAGTTTGGGGGCGACAACCCAGCTGGCTACAATTTTTATAGCTTTGTGATAGCAGGCTCGTTAGTGCGCACTGAGTACTAACTTGCTCAATTAATCTTTCTTCTACTCTAGCATCGCTCGCACGCCAGAAAGCCTTGTACCTTATGTAGGTACATTGAACGTGAGCTAAAATCGTACTCCCATTAGTAATTTCTGCCTAATTCTATACTTATCAAACACTATCGACATATAAAAAGAAATATAAATCTAGACGAATGGCGAAATTATAAAGGTACTTGTACGTTCACCTGGCGCTCCCTGGGCATTTAGCCACAAAATACTGAGAGTACAGAAGGCTAGCTCATGTATCATGCCTATGTGTGTAATTGTGTATGCTCACTTTTCATACCTACGCTCGGCGGTCGCGCTAGGGTTATCAACTCTGGCTTATGCGAAAAAACTATCGTGATAGTGGCACTCCTATCTAGTTTTTTGATTGAATGTTGAAGATATAAAACAAGAAGAACGAATGAAAAAAATAACTAATAAAAACTAATAATAACTAAAATCATGGCGCTTGCACTAAACCGAGATATACCGAGATATTGTGTTCGTGAGCACTGTTTGTGTGTGCGGTGCTCGAGCGCCCGTTGTATGAAGCTTGCCTTCTGTACTCTCAGTATTTTGTGATTCAGCCCTAAAGAATCTTACTGGCTAATCTTTCTATCGACTTTCTATCGACACGAAATATAGGAAGACCGACGTCCCACCTGACGGTAAGCGGTCATACAGTCGTGCATTCTTGATTATGACTATAAGCATGTTGGCTACATATTTGATGGACGATATAATGGCGATATTCATGTCTACTATACATTACCTGTGTGGATTGCGGTCGTCGCAAGTTGTTACCGTAATTAAATATGATAATCCATTCATTTGCATTTATCAATAGGGCACACGTAGCGGTATATTTGGGCGGAAGTGTTGACGGCTGGTGCATCATTTGAGGCGACAACATCGCCGTTTCAAATGCAACACTGAGGGCCTATTCACACGCACGATTGTGCGTGTGCCAAAGATTTTTGATTGCACTCCAAAATATCCAAACATTCCAAAACCTATTTTTCCTTTCCTAGTTGTAATAATAGTCCAGAGTGCTACTTAGAAGTAGTGATGTAGAGTTTGTAGAGAAGGGTAGTAACTTTCCATATCTTATTGACAACAAAATTAATGAAGTTCCTCAGTTACTATTACAGTACTATACACGTCTCTTACTCTAGCAACAACACTGCAGGAATTCATTATTTGGTTGCAATCGTGGTGAAGGTACTTGGGCATTTAGATATTCCCACTATGACCGGCTTATTCCAATTAGTTCTACATATAGTTATGCATGTAGTCTACCTCTATCAAATTCATAGTTCTCTTCTCTTAAATTTCAGAAAGGCAAAGATTTTTTATTGGCTTTAAAAATGAGAATCTAATCATGTTATTGCTACAATCTACTCGCAATGAGTTTGATAGTTTGATTAAACGGTGTAGGATAAAAATCTTCAGAACTACTGGTTGACCTTACATTACTGTGCTGTAATTTATATATCCTTTCCGATCTTAAGTAAACACGTCATGCATGCGTACTTTTTTTAGGTCGATTAATGTGGAAGCGCCCTAAAGGGACTAATTCCGTACTTAGATGCAACCATGTTTCATATTGTCAACATGGATCGTTTATAACGGAACATCACTAACTTTGGAATCCCATATTTAATTAAAGGGAACACGAAAACTATTGAATATTGATGCGTCTTATAATTGAACATGTAATCTGTCAACCATAACCATCGACTCCCCTGAGCCAAAACCAATATAACTCCACCATTGCTTTAATATAATATTACCAGTTAATCACCTGAATTTTTTAAAAGTAAGATGATCCATGGGTCGAATAATATATAAAAAGTCGGGCATGCGTTTGATCTCTCCCTAGTCTTATTGTGATATCGTAACAATCTTCCGTTCCATCGGAATGTAAGAATAAATAAAAGAAGAGAGAGTGCACCCACACGGGTGGCTATCAGCTCTTTACTTTAATGTCTCCTGCGTAGTTGACTGATCTTTTTTAACATTATTATCATTATTGCCGGATTTCTTACCAAAGCAAAAGATCGCTTAGGTACTTATAAATATCCTTGCCAAAATCCTCTCTTCAATGTTCCGTTTTGCCGCCCTCCGGCGACAATCCCAATATGTACCTATTGAAGACACAGATTGAAGATAAGGTTTGTTTTGTCGTGTGATGCCTACTTACAATAAAACAAGAGTCGATGTACCCGGGCATACTTTATACTGAAGATACTTTTTCCCGGCACACCCTGGACAAGCAGTCCTAATCTTGCTGATTGATCAATGTTTTCTGTACTTATACATAACTACATTTTATGTCGAAACATAAAGAAGGAGATAATATATACTGAACTTACCTAACATTATGATATATGGCGTTAGTAGGCAGAAAAAACTGATTCTCCTTACATTCTTCTTTTACTTTCTCTACCATAACTTATGAATGGTTTTGAACATGATTGTTTCTTGTGTTGTATTTTAATAGTGTATTGTAGCCAAGGGGTAGTTACTTACAAGTAATCAGTTATTTTATTTATTTGTGTAAGACATATTAATAAAATAACTGACTAGGTACTTTAGGACTTAGAAGTGACTTACGAGGAAAATTGAATACTTTGGCACAGTAGGTAGGTACCTTTTGCAATCAGCTAATATGAATCAACTGATCCCAAGCTAGTCACAGTAAGAGGACTATTTAGTAATATATTGTATCGACATCCACATTTCCTAAAATTTTCCTTTTTTTCTCAATAATTGGTGATAAAAGTTCAGTATCCAACCGGCGAGCCTAGTAAGTGTTATTAAGTTTAATGAACCCGTATCAACCCACATAAGATTACATAACGAGCGTACTTGGCCGACCCCGCAATTTTATATTAGTTTCTGTAATCACAACCTTGGATCTCACAAAAACTACTGCGAGACGTGGTCGCGGGGGAAATAAATGTCTCTTTTGTGACCATAACTGCTCTAACAGCCTAATTAGAGACACGTTATGTAAGTAGCAAAGTTTGGGATGCTTCCACAGAAATTCTAAAGAGAAATACCATTTCGGTAGCCATTACAGTATTGTTAACTTTCTCCGATGGGATTCATTATTCATTCGTAGCACCACGCTGTATATCGCGCGCCCACTGTAGTCACTCGATTCTTAGAAAAAATATACTTAATCGTTATAAATATTTTTAATATGTCAGCCAAATATTTTTACAAAATACTTTGAGACCTGTAAGAAGTTGCATAATGTCTAGAATAAGCTGTAGTAATGAATTTTGTAGTATACAGGGTGTAAGGGGCATCGTACTGAAAACCGATACCAGGGATCCAGTACATGATTCTGAACACTCTAGTGTAGAAATTTATCATCGGCTTTTTCATGAAAAAAAAATCAACTATTAAATAAAATTAGTATAATATCATTATTGGTATAATCATAAAGCATAATTTTAATTTTAAAACAATAAATTACTTATTCGTGGAAAATTTATTTAATTATTTATTTATTCTTTATGCACTAAAACAGTACATAGGCAATTAATTATTATTATTTTAGAAAATTAGCAATGTAATTTGAGAAATAAATATTATTCCGCATATAACGGGTGTAAGGGAAAAAATAACGTAGGTACCGAAAAAAAAATTATAAGATTTCAAACGTAATAATGTCCGTTACAACATTACAGAAACCATTTATATGGAAAATGACAAATGACTGACTTATTAATTTTCGAGCATGTAATGACTATATGCGGAATAATAATTATTTCTCAAATTACATTGCTAATTGTCTAAAATAATAATAAATAATTTAGTGCATAAAGAATAAATAAATAAATAAATTTTCCACAAATAAGTAATTTATTGTTTTTAAATTAAAATTATGCTTTATTATTATACCAATAATGATATTATACTAATTTTGTTTAAAAAAGTTAATATTTTTTTTGGAAATTCATAAAAAAGCCGATAAAAAATTTCAACACTAGAGTGTTCAGAATCATATACTGGATCCCTGGTATCGGTTTTCGGTACGATGTCCCTTACACCCTGTATTCATTACATGCTCGAAAATTAATAAGTCAGTCATTTGTCATTTTCCATACTCGTATAAATGGTTTCTGTAATGTTGTAACGGACATTATTTGACATCTTATAAAAACTTTTTCGGTACGATGTCCCTTACACCCATTATAATCTAATATATAAAATTCTCGTGTCACAGTTTTCGTTGCCATACTCCTCCGAAACGGCTTGACTGATTTTGATGAATTTTTTTGTGCTTATCCGGTATCTATGAGAATCGGCCAACATCTATTTATCATCCCCCTAAAAATTTTTTTTTTTAATTTATGGCAAAACAACGTTTGCCGGGTCAGCTAGTGTAATAAATAAATATACGACGAATCAAATTAAACTTTTATTAAACACTATTAGCGGACCTAGATTTGGTTTTACTATGCATTTACTCTGTATTAACTTGAAACCTTACTATTACTTATTAGGTAGGTAGCTCTACGGCGTGCACTAGATCTTTGATCCTCTGTGCATAGTATGCTACGTTCCCTTCCCGTAATCCGGAACGGAATAAACGTTCACAGAATAAAGCCTAACAAAGAATTCATAATTCAATGCGACAAAACCGGGTACATCAGTTTAGTACGAGTAAAGATCAAGAACTTGTAAGAGGCTATGAGGTCACTGAATGGAGCCCTATGTATAAATAAGATAGGTACAATACATAATAGACAAGAAGATGGGAAGCAGCGTCTTTCTATTGAACTACCTACCACCTATACTGCGATCCCTAAGACGTCTGTCAAGCGTGAGGATTATGGCAACCCTCCCTTCTAAGGAGGAGGCCTTTGTTCAGCAATGGGCACCTTTCGGATACTAATGATGACGATGATGAATATGTATGTAGGTATATTAGATTTTCTTTTTTTTAGTAAAGTTTACCTAAAAGAAAAGCCTACAATTCTGGCCTTTTCTTTTAGGTAAACTTTACTAAATCATCATGTTGTAATATACATTTTAAAAACCGTTCAAATAAGTTTTACTAAATACTATTAAATTGGCCGTAAAAGGGACATAATAGCGCTTACGATTTGTTTCGGAGTTATCCTGAAGTTTAGTATCGAGTACTGAAGAAAGCCTAAATTATTTGACCATACATAATCATTGCTCGGACGAATGTTACATATTTACGAGTCGTGTATTGTGTTAGCTATTGCATATAAATTAATCTTTGGTCTTTGTTGTCAGCATGACTCCCAGGCAGCCCGTCGCCGATTCAAATGCAAATTGAAAATCGACCTCCCACCTCCATCACTCCTGCTTCATAGCCTTCCCATTCTTAATTACCAACTTCGCGTTGACGACAGAAGCAAGTCTATTTCTAATTTACTTCTACTTTCATATTTTTGTAGTTAGTAAATGTATTTAGTTTAACACGGAGATCTAAATATTTTAATCTTATATGTATATTACTGGTATAATAATAACATCAATTTATTACCCAGAATCGAAAAAGCCTTCGATTCAATCGAGACCTGGGCGGTATTGCAGTCTCTCCAGCGGTGCCACATTGACTATAGGTACACCAAAGTGTTGAAGTGTTTGTACAGCAACGCCACCATGTCGATCCGACTACAGGAAGAGAGCACGAAACCAATCCCATTGCAGCGAGGTGTGAGACAGGGAGACGTTATTTCTCCGAAACTGTTCTCAAACGCATTGGAGGACGTTTTCAAGCTCTTGGACTGGTACGGATTCGGCATCAACATCAATGGCGAATACATCACTCACCTTCGTTTTGCCGACGATATAGTCATTATGGCAGAGTCGCTGGAGGACCTCAATACGATGCTCAGCGACCTCAGTAGCGTTTCCCAACAGGTGGGTCTTAAAATGAACATGGACCAGACGAAGATCATGTCTAATGTCCATGTTGCACCCGTACCGGTAGTTGTTGGGAACGATACTCTCGAAGTTGTTGACCACTACGTATACCTAGGACAAACTGTCCAGTTAGGTCGGTCCAACTTTGACAAAGAGGTCGCCCGAAGAATCCAACTCGGATGGGCTGCGTTTGGGAAAGTACGCGATATCTTCTCGTCCAAAATACCGCAGTGCCTGAAGACGAAGGTTTTTAACCAGTGTGTGTTGCCAGTGATGACATATGGTACCGAGACGTGGTCTCTAACGGCTGGCCTTTTAGAAAAGTTCAGAGTCACACAACGAGCCATGGAGAGAGCTATGCTCGGAGTTTCTTTGCGCGACAGAATCCGAAATGTGGAGATTCGCCGAAGAACTAAGGTCACCGACATAGCTCTCAGAATCTGCAAGTTGAAGTGGCAATGGGCAGGCTACATCGCTCGAAGAACCGATAACCGTTGGGGAAGAAAGGTTCTCGAGTGGCGACCACGAACCGGAGGACGCAGCGTTGGCAGGCCTCCCACTAGGTGGACAGACGACATTGTGCGCGTCGCAGGTAACCAGTGGATGCAAATAGCCAATTGTCGTTCATTGTGGCGTTCTAAGAGGGAGGCCTATGTTCAGCAGTGGACGTCTTCCGGCTGATGATGATGATTACCCAGAATAGATTACAGTTTTGTCTAGACTAACTAATAAGCGCGCTATTTTTTGCCCTTACAAAAATGCACTTATTTTGAATATTAAAAGATACTATAGTGTATAGGTGTTTGTTAGATAGGTGTACAATACACACATAAAAATAATACTACATATAAAATAATAATAAATAAAATACTTTTCATGATCATCTGCTAGAAATAAGATATAAATAGATAAACAGCAGTTGACTCTGGCCGGTGGAGGTACTATTGTAAGTATGTGGAAAGCATTCTAGATTTTTTTTATTGAGCATTTCGTGGACTGAACACTGGCTATTTTAAAAGGCCTAAAGGTATAATTACGCTTAAAGGTTTACTAAGATATATCTTGGCAAGTAGTGACGACCGAGTGCAACATCGGCTCAGGGGTGTCGAGAGGAGTGCTACTGCGCTTTCTCCGGAGGTACTCGCAGCTTGCCCTTTAACACTTCCACCCCTGGAGGGCTGGAGCGTATAGCTCTTATTATTGTAAAACGAGCGGCCTCTCCCTGCGCCACACACATATTATGTATTTAATACATCATCATCATCATCATCACCAGCCGGAAGACGTCCACTGCTGAATATAGGCCTCCCCCTTCGAACGCCACAATGAACGACAATTGGCTATTTGCATCCACCGGTTACCTGCGACACGCACAATGTCGTCTGTCCACCTAGTGGGAGGCCTACCTACGCTGCGACTTCCGGTTCGTGGTCGCCACTCGAGAACCTTTCTTCCCCAGCGGTTATCGGTTCGCCGATTTAATACATATTTCAGAAAATAGCACAAATATCTATATTTTCTTGAATTTCTAAAGAATTGCCTACACGCCGCACTCCGCTCGTCGAACCAGTTAATTTGATCAAGTAGCCTACGTTCTTCTTATTTTTCTCCTAAAACAGCAACGTCTTTAGTGAAGATGTCGACATTACGATTAGTCTCTAAATACCAACGAATACTCTCATATAAACGAGGGTCCGTTAAAGTTAAGCCACTTAAGTAGGCACCTTCAACAAAGCTGCTAGATTAAAGCTCTTCAGCTTTACTGTGGTCTCTACATGTAAGATACTATTATGTAGAGATAGTACAAAGTGTACATGTAATTAATTAAATGAATGGTGCCCGCTCTGTTTTTTTTTTGCCCGATTGCCCTAGGAAGAGGGTTATAATGTTGTCTTTTATTTACGCGAATACTATACATTGTAATTAATTAACTCTTACGGAATATATCGCGGTTTATTTTAAGTTTAACTTTCTCGACGTTTCGAATGCTTTGCAGCACCCATGGTCACGGGCGGACCAAGAGGGTTATGTTTTTCTAGATTATGTATATATATATATATATATATATATATATATATATATGTATGTATGTATGTATGTCTATTTCTTTGGCACGGCTGTAGCCTCAATTTTGGATTCGTTTTAGTTGTAGGAGTGACATAAGTTATATATTTTTCCAAAAAAATTAATTAGGCGGCCGTTAGCCGCCATTTTGTATTTTTTTTACTTCCAATACATCAATATGGGTATGAAATGAAAGGTCTTAACGAGACAAGTTGAAATATCATACATGTGTATACGTTTTATGTATGTGTTATGTAATTTAATCCCATTTTGTTTGTTCGCAGTCGGGCTGAGAGTAGAGCAGCACAAATTGTTGATCCTAGCTGTGAAGTCACATTGGTGCGATTAGTCTTAATACACACAATAATTGTATTGTACACAATAACAAATTGTTGTATCTCTTTGTTTACTCAACATATTATGTATCTGGTGCTTGACCGACATTTGTTATGAAGGTAAGTGGCAATGGAGCCGCAGCCGCCGATAAAAGCGTTTGATCTGAATAATAATACAAGGAGCCTGTATTTTTTACTTGTGGGGGAAACCTTCAAAAAGTCCCCTGGAGACTCTCCCATACACTGGAGACTGTCCACACAACACAAGTGAGGTATATGCCCCCCTCAGCACTGAAATGAACCATGTGCTGAATACAACCTCAGAAAATACAACGCCGCTCGAATGTGGCGTTATTTAGGGCTGTGCAAGGCGGTAGTGGGCCGTGCACAGTGGCCTAAGGGTGGGGGCGCAATGACAGCTGATCTGCTGGTGAAGGCGCCGCCATGTGAAGTGGCCGCCGAAGTGTAAAGGCGACGTAGTTACAGCCGACAGCCTATTAGTAGTTACCATCATCGCGATCGGCCCTACTAGCAGAGTGGACTGGAAAGTATCACATGTGGCTGAAGGCTAAATTATAGCCATTCTTGGTAAGAGTTCGAAGGTTGGTCTCTATCTTAAACTACTTAAGTTTTAAGAATGCTTAATTAAAAATGTTTGAGTTAAATACAAAGGTAATTATGATAAAACAAAATCTTTCTTCATCTCGGTAAGCTAGGCACTTGTAGAATAAATTAATTCGTGTAACCCTGTTAAGCTTTGTGCGACAGAGGCAAAGTTACCAACGTTAATTATTGTGTAATTTTCGTACCTATGATACGCCTGCTAATGAAATCATTGTAACATTCGTGTATTATTCCACTAGTTCATTATTGTGCGAAACGGTATCATCTCGCATGGATAGTCCCAATAATTGTTCACTCTTACGCCCACATAAGCGTGATGACAAATTAATTATTATAATTCATCAGACCCAGTATACAGTGAATATTGTAATCGAAATATGGGATAATCCTGTGAAACTTATGTAGTAACTGGTAGTCATTCTAGGCCATTTAAATGAAATGGTTTTTTCGAAAACGAGGCAGAAAATACGTCTTAGGTACCTTTTTTTTCTCTCTCTCTCTCTTACGTACGTTTCGTTCTTACGTCTTGGGTACCTACTATAATACAAATATGCGTAAGGAATACGTGTATGAAAATTAATTGTTAAGATGTTGCGACCATCGATCTAATATTACATCGATAGATGAGAGGCAGTAAGCGCGGATATGGCGAGGATGAAAGGTTTTTATACTACACCTGGCTGGAGCCTAATTTTTAAACGACTTCAAAAAAGGAGGAGTTTCTCAATTCGTCTGTATATATATATTTTTTTATGTATGTTCGCGCGTAACTCTGGCAATTATGAACCGATTTGAAAAAATCTTTCTTCCATCCATTCTTCAATCCATTGATTGGGTCCCATAAAAAAAATATTGCTTAGTAATAAGTAGTTCCTGAAAAAACAAGAATGGTGACTGCGCAGGAAAGCTGCAGGAAAGCCTATATAGATGACTTTATGTCGCTTTTTAAGGACAAAAATGGTCATAACTCTGGCAAATATTTACCAATTTCAATGATTCTTTTTTTATTCGAAAGAAGAAACCACTGTATTGAATCTGTATGAATTTTATCACAACCGGATAAGAACTTCCTGGAGGACCATGAACGATGTGGAGGAATTTATCTGGTAAAAACCATAAAACTGATGTTCTCCATTACATTGCTCCGACAATTATGAACCGATTTAGATGATTCTTTTTTTATTCGAGAGAGTAAACTACTGTGATGATTCCATGCAAATTTCATTATGACCGGATATTTTTTCCAAAAGAAACATGAATTATGAAAACCTATGTAGACGATAATGTGATCATAACCTACCTAGGTCATTTTACGGTCTTCGATGGTTCAATCTTTATATATGAAAATATCACTAAAAAGTTTAAATAAAATCTTTTTTTTTAAAAATTAAACCGATTTCAATATCACTGAAAAGTATAAAATAATTTAAATATTATTGAAGTTGCTGCCAAATATACACAGCCGGTAAGCTAACACCAACTTCAATCATATTTAAATTATTTTATACTTTTCAGTGTTAATGAAGTCGGTTCAATTTAAAAAAACAAAGATTTTATCTATGACCACTTGAAAATTCTACGCTAAGGATTTATCTACGAAACCACGTTTATATCGTAAAAGACGTGTACATAATAAACTCGGCTCTTATCATATTAAACTTTAAATATTACATTATTAGGCGATATTGACGTCTGACGTGGTTATTGCAGAACAAGAATTTAGCGCGGAATATTATACTTAATTGGTCTTTGTCACCATTGAGGTATGGTATTAATGTTAGTCACAGAGGATTCCGAGCAGGGCACTTCTGCTCGGAAAGTGATGAAAAGGTGTATGAAAAGCTATTGAAAACGTGCTGCGTTCAAGTTCGCAAAATGAAACTGGTCAAGAAATCTCTTGGAAAATATTACAGTGAGTTTCATTAACTGTAATAATTTTATCAACTTCATTTACTATTTTTGTACATTTTCCTCGCAGTTGTATAATGTATCACTCGAGAAATGCGATTCCCCATTCGAGTGCATTAAATCTCAACCTCGTTGGTAATCGGAAAATACTTACCTTCTTCCTGATTTTTTCATACAAAAACTGCTATCACTTTTTACCACTTTTACAAAATAATAGTCTTATTTAGTAATTTTATCCTCTTGTGAAATTTGCAATACTTATCGTAACACGAAATCAGGCTTATTTTCTTCAATAATATTTTTTGTCGGTTTAATTAGAGCGTATGGACCACAGACGTTACCTAATAAAGATGCTACGCATATTCGCAAGTTTCTACTGACTTATTACACATCGCTGCTTTGCAAGAATAATCACGCAATCCAAAAAAGCTAATTTTACAGTATAGCCGTTTGAAAATTTAACAAAATGTTTGTTCTTGAAACTTTTTATATATTCAAAATATATAAACATTGAAAGTATTAATCAAAAGGGCATTCATTAATGTATTGCTGAGATCGTGATTTTTAAGTGATTGACTTTATAAACAATAATTAATTAATAAAAACTACAAGGTGTTCGACTTATGACAAAATGACTCCTGCTATTTTTTGGTGAATAGAAGCACAAGTCATAATGTTACACTCGTTTAGTTCTCAATTTTAATTTCATAATGACGTAATTGGTAATAATGATATTCTACTTATTAAGAATTTTCTGAAATAGTAACACAATTAGGATAAAGATAGTATTGTTATAGCGTACTTAAAATCAATAATAACTTATTGGTTTTATCAATAATAACTTATTGGTTTTATGTTGAAACCATTAGAATAAAAATGACTAAAGAATTACACATTTTCACAAATCGAGATGGTAAACTGCATACCCATAGAGTGTATTGGTTCTTTTGTTAGCTGCAGCAATTGTCAGAATGGAAAATTAAATATAATTTTGATTCCAGTTCCTGAGATCTTACTTTTAAGCTTTGTTTAAATTTAAGCAAACAAGTACCTATTTCTATAGCACCACGTTTGGCTTCACCTTCATGCCAGACTAATTAAGCAGTATATTATTTAGATTTAATATTACAAATAGTGTTAGTCCTCTGGGTTATGGCATTGCTGCCTGCCAGCCTGTACGAGATTAGAATGGCTCTTAAACAGGTTAAGAACAACAAGGTGCCGGGTGAAGACGGAATAACAACAGAACTTCTGAGAGCGGGTGGAAAACCGGTACTTTTAGTCATTCAGAAGTTATTTAATTCCCTCTTACTCGAGGGTACTACGCCAGAAGCGTGGCGCAGCAGTGTGGTGGTTCTTTTCTTCAAAAAAGGTGATAATACCTTATTGAAGAATTATAGACCCATCTCACTCCTGAGCCATGTATACAAGCTGTTTTCGAGAGTCATTACGAACCGTCTCGAACGCAGATTTGATGACTTCCAGCCTCCCGAACAAGCCGGGTTCCGAAAAGGCTTTAGCACCGTAGACCACATACATACGGTCCGCCAGATTATACAGAAGACCGAGGAGTATAATCGGCCATTATGTCTAGCGTTTGTGGACTACGAAAAAGCCTTCGATTCAATCGAGACCTGGGCGGTATTGCAGTCCCTCCAGCGGTGCCATATTGACTATAGGTACATCGAAGTGTTGAAGTGTTTGTACAGCAACGCCAGCATATCGATCCGACTACAGGACGAGAGCACGAAACCAATCCCATTGCAGCGAGGTGTGAGACAGGGAGACGTTTTCAAGCTCTTGGACTGGTACAGATCAACATCAATGGCGAATACATCACTCACCTTCGTTTTGCCGATGATTATGGCAGAATCGCTGGAGGACCTCAATAAGATGCTCAGCAACCTCAGTAGCGTTTCCCAACTGGTGGGTCTTAAAATGAACATGGACAAGACGAAGATCATGTATAATGTCCATGTTGCACCCGTACCGGTAGTTGTTGGGAACGGTACACTCGAAGTTGTTCACCACTACGTATACCTAGGACAAACCAGCCAGTTAGGTCGGTCTAACTTCGACAAAGAAGTTGCCCGAAGAATCCAATTCGGTTGGGCAGCGTTCGGGAAACTACGTCAGATCTTCCGCAGTGCTTGAAGACAAAGGTTTTTAACCAGTGTGTGTTGCCAGTGATGACATAATAATATGGTACTGAGACGTGGTCTTTAACAGCTGGCCTTTTGGAGAAGCTCAGAGTCACATGACGAGCTATGGAGAGAGCTATGCTCGGAGTTTCTTTGCGCGACAGAATCCGGAATGAGGAGATTCGCCGAAGAACCAATGTCACCGACATAGCTCGAAGAATATGCAAATTGAAGTATTGGGGAAGAAACGTTCTCGAGTGGCGACCACGAACCAGAAGACGCAGTGTAGGCAGGCCTCCCACTAGGTGGACCGACGACATTGTTCGCGTCACAGGCAACCGGTGGATGCAATTGGCAAATTGTCGTCCATTGTGGCGGTCTAAGGGGGAAGCCTTTGTTCAGCAGTGGACGTCTTCCGGCTGATGATGATGATTCCGGATGATGGAGTCTTGTAGAATTCGGAGGCATATCTGTAAATCTTGAGGTAGAAGCTATGGGCTCAGAGGAACTAAAACGCGAAGGATTTTTTTAGATATGCAGGAAATCTGTAGTTGTGTAACGTTGGTAAAGCCACTGCTGTTGAAAGTACATTATCGATTTCATCTTCTGATGAGCTGTCTGCTGATGAGCTGTTACTTGAACCGGATGAACTGCTTGAGCTATTTGAACTGCTGCAGAGAACCTGCTCGCAACCAGCGTGTGGTTGACCAGATTATGTGTGAACATGCACGAGACAAACGAAGAAATGAAAAAGCTCAGCAGCAGAATCTCAGCTCATGAAAACGTAAAAAGCAAGCATCTGGCTAACAGTTATACATAGTATCACACCCTTTTTTTAAAGAGTATTAACATAATTCATAATTCTGTTACGTCATTTTATAATTTTCATCCTGAATAAACGAATATAACAAAATAGTTATTATTGTCTTACTTAATTTTTCGTGAAGCACGTAGTAGCCCTAAATATTGTACTTTTCATTAAAAAAATATGTAAAAATGATTAAGATTATATCCTGAACAGTCACATAACACTAAATGGAATAATATTGCAGAAAATATCACTAAAATTGTACATGATTATTTAGAATTAAGTTACTATTTACGAAAAAATCGATGTGGTTTCCCGCAAAGACTCATATCAACTAGCGATCGTAGACTGTTGACCAAAAATGGTGTCAAAAATCAATCAATCACATAATGACATTTTATCATGCCACTTCACTGTTTTTGCCGATATGATTGTAAGTTTTGCACACCACAAAATAAGGATGATTTTGGATCGCGCTGTCTATTAAACTAGAAATTTTAAAATTTTGGATTGTGTGGTTATGCATGCAAAGCAGCGACATGTAATAAGTATTTGATGAAGATTTTGCTCACTAAGCCAGTATTTTTAGCATTTAAATATCTTTGGAACAAACAAAATAAACCATTATCGAATATTATATTCTAGAAGTATTCTAAGTAAGTATACGTTATTTAGCCGTGGGGTGCGAGGTTTGAATTGCTTCCCCCATCTCCTCTCGTTGGGTGTCGTAAAAGGCGACTAAGCGAGAACAGGAAAACGGGCAGCAGGGTCTTTCTTTTGGATTTATCTTACACCTATACTGCGATCCCCAAGCCGCCTGCCAAGCGTGGGGATTATGGCAACTCCTCCCTTCTAAGGGGGAGGCCTTTGTTCAGCAGTGGACATCTATCGGCTGCTTAAGAATAATGCATTAGTTATTTTATACGGACGAACATAATATAAACGTATTCCTAAAATATTGACCCGTCACAGATCTGCAATGGTTTTTTTAAAGTTATAAACCCAAAGTTCGTATTAATGAAATTTAAGAAGGAACCTGTCGGTAGAAATTTCGATAATGATTATGAAAACCGCATCTAATTCGATTAGCATTATGTAGCTTAGAACAAGTAAACGGATAGCAATATTGCACTAGGTATATAATATAGTTAAGATATTAAGTAAGTAAATATAATGCCTGTACCTAAAACTGATTTGAAAGGCGAGATAAACCACAACTCCTCCAGATTAATTAACACGTTTAGGTATAAAATTAATTAATTACGTTTTCCAGACAACTATCAGTCAGTTGTGGCTCGAGCTCCCTATAACTTAGGGAAATTAATATTTAGTGGATAAGGTAATTTCTGCATTTCCCATTCACTAGCTGACCAGCGCAGTTCCGCTCACGCTTTTTTTACATTATAACCAAAATTTAATAGCATACATTTGCCTTGAATATATAACCTCCTTTTTTTAAAGTTGGTTAAAATTGGGACCCACTTTTTATTTTCCCTCCGAAGCACGGGGACGCTTAATTCAAATTAAACGGTCACCCATCTATGTAATGACCTTGCCTCACGTTGCTTAACCTGATCGATTGCCAAACATTTACATCAACTGTCTATGAGTGTTTGCTTATTATTATGTACTAGCTGTACCCGCGGCTTTGCACACAGCCAGTAGATAGGTAATTTTCACGTTATACTTACTCATGAAATCAAACTCGACATATCTCGATCCATCTCCATTCAACTTGATCAGATTCGGTCCGACTCGATCCGACCCTTTTATCTTTGGCGGGGAAACCTTCAAAAGGTCCTCGGGACTTGTGGGGGTCAACCAGGGTATGTGGGGATTCTTACCCACTAAAGCCCACGCGGCTGTTGCATCGGCACATGAGTCCCCACTCCAAAGCTCTCCGGTGGGATCTGCACCGGTGGAATCAGTGCCTTGCATTTGAGCGTTCACGTTGTCACGGTGCTCGCGTGGATCGCGTCACAACCCCGCTGCCGTCCTCCTCGTAGTCGCCACCGTACTGGATGGCCATCCTAAGTAAGGGCCACACCCCGAACGTCCAGCGACTCCGAAGGAACTTAATCCGACTCGATCCAACCCCGTCTGACCACCCGATCCGACTCGATCGATTTACACAAATTATATCAAAATCATCCTATATATTTTGCGCGTTACCCTTATTGATGCCCCGTCCTGCAGGAACTCTTCAATTTTTCGGGATAAAGAGTCATCATCATCATCATCATCAGCAGCCAAAAGACGTCCACTGCTGAACAAATGCTTCGCCCTTAGGAGGGAGGGGTTGCCATAATCCCCACGCTTGGCAGTCGGCTTGGGATAAAGAGTACCTACCTTAAATTCTAGCTCATTATCTTAGTTAAGCGGTCAGCGGGGCACCACTTACTTTGTAAACCGCGGAGGTCACGGGCTCCAATCTCGCAGGGAGCAACAACTTTGTGTAATTGTTTCTTACTGGTTAGGACAATGACCTGGACCTGGACAATGGACCTTTTTGTCTGGAAAGTAAGATGATCCATACGTCGGATAGGCACTGAGGGGCTTGGAGAACATTATTATTATGATGACAACGACGATGGCGATTATGTGTAGGTATGTCACATACAAAATATTACTATTTTGATATTACCTAAATTCATTTTTCCATTTTACAACTAAGGTAAAACACCCAGTGTCCGACAACGCACCATTGTCCGACATTTAAAAAGTTTATTAAAAAAAATAAGAGCAGTTTCTCCTTTCTGAATGGATTTCAAGAATAAACAATAAACGCGGATTATCTAGTTGTCATTGCAAATGACATTTCACACATTCGGCCATTTTTAAGAAAATAGCTTGGTATAAGTTTCGACCGCAAGTGATCCTCCATCGTAAGTCTAGTTTTACTAGCAAAATCGTTAAGGAGGCGAGTAAGATTTATTGCTCATAACTTTTAATTGTTTTGCTGTATCGAAAATATTATTTATTTATAAAATTAAGACATAAATTGACTAGTTTTTAATAATTGTTTGACAAGGGTGTGGTTATAATAAAATACGCCTGTCGGTAATTGGAGTTTTTTTTCATCGCTTGTTCCAAATTTCGACACATGTCGAAAGATTTTTGTTTATTATTTTTTGCACTTTATTTTATTACTTGGCTATGTTTCTTCAGCACTCTTAAAATATAGTTCTTTCATTTAAAACATCAAACTGCATCCAGTGATCAACAGTTGTGTCGATGATTGGATATTCCATGTGTTCCAATAACCGACATATTTTGCAAAAATGGCGCCTAAAAAGATACACGCCTTTTCAAATGGCATAGGTGATAGAAGCAGTCAGTCTGATCGACTTCAAAATGCTATTGGGTGGAAAGCTCGTCATTTGAGCACCAGTTGTCTCCGTAACGCATCGATATACTATGGTATAGTATATCGATGCCGTAACGATCTCCGCGAATTGCTCAAGGCCGGGGGCTTTGAGCTAGTCAAATGGTGCAGTAACTCGCCTGACCTTGTTGCTTCTCTACCAATGACGGACCGCCATAGCGCCACAGAACACTATTACAGCGCTGTCATTGACTTTGAGCATCCCGACTCACAGTCACAAACATGAAGATATAGGGTCAAAGTGGAGACAACACTCCCAAATACATGACTGAGGTCAACGCTATCCCTTTCATTGAGGTCGAATCTCCCTTTCTAAGGGCAACCTTGATGTTTCATGAAAAATCAGGATATCTTTTTAACTTCGTCGCTTAATACGACTTACTTGGCTTGTTTAAGCTTTAAGTTTAAACCGATTAAATATGTCTAGTTACTTCCGTTTACCTCTCAAAATACGACGGGACGAAAAACAGACACGACCGTTGAGAGACCAGGCGCAGGACCAACATTTTACATACCCATCTGACGCATGGAGCATCTTACTTTACAGACAATCAAGTAATACATAAATAGGTTGTGAAAATAAAAGCATATGAAGTTATGATAAAAAGAAATTGTATTACAAGATCATTTATTCAGTACGTTTAACGATTTCCGATTAATCACAAGATATTGAATAGCAATTTCCATTATATGCAAACATTATATTCATTGCATTATATGCATTATATGCAAACAACTAAAACACCTTGTAACCCACACATTAGACGATAGAAAAAGCAAAAAATTTAGGTTTCCATTGGACCAACTGCAGATCATTGCAGCTTCATAAAATTTCTTTTCGAATGGGACAATGGATAGTCATAATATTCCTTCGCTCAATATCTTTAGGAAATCTACAAGAAAATAAAAAATGTATTAATATTGACCACGGGTAAATAAAACAGTATGTATATTGACAGGTGACAGGTATAGTGACAGGTTAAGAAATAGTGACATAAGGAAACGTTGTGATAAGAAAGAAGGTGTTGTGACAAAAATTGAGGTATGCTGAGATGGTTTGGCTATGTCGAGAGAATGAATGAGGAACGATTGACGAAAATAGTGTATAAGGCGAGTGTGAATGAAAGTGTTGGAAGGGGTAGACTTAGGCGGAAGTTTCAAGACCAAATCAGGGACGTCTTGAAAAAAGGCCAGGTCAAGAGTACCCTAAACCGAAGAGCATGTATGAAGGGAATAATGAAAGTGGACGAAGCGAAACAAGTATGTAAGGATCGTAGCAAGTGGAAAGAAGTGGTCTCTGCCTACCCCTATGGGAAAGAGGCGTGATTATATGTATATTTAGAGAATGATATAGGTACTCTCGCCGGTACGACCACAGCGGCCAATCTTTCGCAAGATCAGCCATCAGCCAGTGCACAAATGCTTTCGTAGCCACAAGTGCACTCTTTCTTCCTTTTACCTCTCACAATTTAGTGATACGAAAAATCAACACGACCGGGGAGAGGTCAGGCGTAGGACCGACTTTTTATATGCCTATCCGACGCATGGATCATCTTACTTTACAGACAATCAGATGACCAGCCTGCATTGTCCTAGCCAGTAAGGAACAAATATACAAAGTTGTTGCTCCCCGCAGGATTCCCACTGCGCCACGGAGGCTACTAGACGCGACAGGACTAGGAGGCGACAAGAATAAATATGATTTTAATAATATGTTTAAAACTACATACACACTTGAACATACAATATTTTTTCCATATCAATCCTTTGAACTAAATACCTACATCGGATATTTTTTATCATAAAGTGGCGGTAAAAAAATCCCCAAAACGGAAAGTCTTCAAAAAATCTTTACCATGGTTACTCTATGAAAACAATGTAAAATATTTTAAATTAGATAATTCAACTACAAATTAATAGAAAGTTAAACCCAATACTAACAAACGAACTGAAAACGTGTTATGTGCCTATCGAAAGAAGAACTGATCGAAAATATGGTGCATAATCCATAGGGATCATCGGTAGGTACATTATTGAACAAATCGGACTTACGAGTGATGTTGGGTATCATCTAAGGGGTACAACATATTTTTGCAACTAAGTACTACACATTTTATCACCATTCTTATTAGTTTAATTCACTTTATCGTGAAATTATGGTATTTAAATGTTGGATCCACAGATTAGAGAGTTATATGGTTGGATCGATTTAAATGACAGACAGTTTCATGCTGACAATAAGCGCCAGTGTTGCCACAAAATACGAACCCTTAAAATCGGTATTTAAAATTGCATTTGAGTACAATTGGCGAAAACACAATAGAGCATTATTCTAATCGTACTCGCAGAACAATACCAAAAAAAAATATTAGACATGATTGTCATCGTATTTTATGTTTTCGGGTGGAAAACAATCTTTTGATGTTGAAGTTGAGCATTTCTATATTAGTGTATCCATTTCTCGGGTAATTTAAATTATTACATGGACCACTTAGAAAGAGAGATCCGGCCTCAATTAAAGGGATAGCGTATGCCTCAATCAACTATTTGGAGTTTGGACTCCATTTTTGACCTATAAGCTTCATGGTCACAAACGAACATTAAGGTTTTAGGGCTTCAGTGGTCACCAAGCGGCTCAGAGTAATTAGAATGGAGCTAGTATCGCGTCGATTCGCCGAACAAATTTATCGTGGCACCTTTGCGGGCTGCGGGAGGTGAAGTAAACACACACAGATACAATTTCACGCATACCCACACTATAATAAACTCGCAACACATTCAAAAAGATACGCACACAAATAAAGAATGACCTGAACATATGAACAATATTTGGCAGAGGGGTTAGCGCATTATGCTATCTCCAGTTGTATCTCCTCTAAGCCAAGCGGTGACGAGTTCATATTTACTGTAAATATTGACAATCGTCCTGTCACCAAACGCAATATGTTGTCATTGATTGCCCGCCAGTATGATGTACTTGGTCTTATAGCTCCAGTTATTCTCTACACTAAATTAATTTTACAAAAACTTCATGTTTTAAAGCTCGATTGGGATGAGCAACCGCCGCCAGATATAGTTCGCATATGGCAAAACTATACACGAGAACTACCGTGTGTACAGAATTTGCGCTTTACACGCCACATAGGTGTTTTTCAAAATTCAAAACTTCAGATTGTGGCTTTCTCTGATGCCAGCGAAAAGGCGTATGGCTCTGTCATTTATATTCGAATGCAAACTGACCCTAACACGCCTCCTGTTACCCGCTTAGTTTGTGCCGAATCAAAAGTGGCCCCGCTTAAAACGATCTCCATTGCTCGTCTAGAGTTGTGTGCCTGTCTATTAATGGCGAAACTTGTTCGTCGTATAATTGATAGGTACATATGGTAGACGCCATCCTATAGATGATATATTTTGTTTATCCGACTGGTAGCGTTGCAATGGATACGACCGCCGCCGATTACGCCGCTAGTCCTTCTGACTCGCGCCGCAGACCACGGCACGTACTGCTCGACCCTCCTGACCCCATGACGGCCCTATTGGACCGGGATGCGCCGACCCCTCCCCGACAACCGTATGCTGCACTAGCTATCAGACACCGGTCTCGCCGGCGAGGCCGAAGGGTCGTACGTATGCGACCGCAACGACGTGCATCACCCCACTGAGTTTCTTGCCGGTTCTACTCAGTGGGGGCGCGTTGTGAACCGGTGGTAAACTCGGGCTGAGTTTTCTCTTAAGCGACAGCCCAAGCCGAGGCCGTGCCTCCCTGAGGTGCCCTTGTGCTCGTCGCTACTTCTGCCGTAAAGGCTAGAGCGCTTCAAGCGCTCGCCTCCTATTGTCCGGTGAAGCTGCAATGGCCATCTGCGGCTAACAGCGTCTATCATTCCCAAAAGAAAAAAAAAAAAAGCAATGGATACATGCTTCACCGCATAGATTTAAAACTTTTGTTGCAACTCGAATAACTAAGGTTATCGAATCTATCCCCGCAGTTCATTTCTTTCACGTCCCTGGATCACAGAATCCCAGTGATTGCTTGTCCAGAGGACTCACGCTCAGCTACTGGATCACCCTCTCTGGTTCACTGGGCCCGCTTGGTTATCCCTTGATGCCAATGATTGGCCAATAATGTCAATCGACCGCGCTAATTTAGATTCGAATTTGCCCGATTCAAAAGCTCTAACGTCTCTTACCGCTACTCATGCTGTTCAGGAGAATTTCAGCGTATTGCTAAACCTCTCCTCCCGCGTTTCTACATGGCTGCTGCTCCTGCGCACAGTCGTAATCTATCGCTTTATAAAGAGACTCCCGCATGCTAATAGTTTTTCGTCGGACGATCTCAATTTCGCCGAAATTAAAATTCTAAGAGCCTTACAATCATTTTATTTTCCCGACATTATAAAAAATATAAATAATAATGACCGCTGCTCTCGCGCGATACAACGACTCGTGCCATTCATAGATTCGGATGGTCTAGTACGAGTTGGCGGCAGCCTCCGCAACGCCAATCTTTCATACGATCAACAACATCCGATTTTCATAAATGCAACGTGTGTTTTAACAAGAAGACCCAGCTTAAGAGCCGTGCAACCCGGGACGCCTCTGCGCAAACCACCACAGGCAAGTGCCCGATCGAGGGTTGTCTTACATGTACTTTTAGTGCGGCACGGATAGGCCGACCTACAGGCGTTTTCTTCGTTCCATATATATATATACCAGCTATCCTCTAACTCCGCTAGTGAAGGCGCGCTCCGCTATATTGCTTAGCGGCCGCACCGACACATTCTTTGTGAAATAAAGGAGTTAGGTTAACAACATAAAGTGCCACAAACAAGTGGCGCGGACAGCTGGCCTTTTGGAGAAGCTCAGAGTCACACAACGAGCTATGGAGAGAGCTATGCTCGGAGTTTCTTTGCGCGACAGAATCCGGAATGAGGAGATTCGCCGAAGAACCAAGGTCACCGACATAGCTCGTAGAATATGCAAGTTGAAGTGGCAGTGGGCAGGCCACATCGCTCGAAGAACCGATAACCGTTGGGGAAGAAAGGTTCTCGAGTGGCGACCACGAACCGGAAGACGCGTAGGCAGGCCTCCCACTAGGTGGACCGACGACATTGTTCGTGTCGCAGGCAACCGGTGGATGCAAATAGCAAATTGTCGTTCATTGTGGCGGTCTAAGGGGGAGGCCTTTGTTCAGCAGTGGACGTCTTCCGGCTGGTGATGATAATGATGATAACAACCACGAAATCTAAATAACAAGTATTATAATATTTAAGGTGTTGTGATAACACGAAATACATAATTATACTTACTTATTAATTAAGATACCTAAAGGTGCCTTTACCTATTAAATATCGTTAGGTAATTATTTTATCTTATTTATTGCCGTTATCTACGAGATACGATGTGAGCTTATTAATATTAAATCACAATTAGCCTGAAAACGATATTGCTTTTACGTCGCATTAAATAAGATGTTATAATATATTAAATAAATAAAATATTTCATGAGGGAGCGACTGAGGCGAGCGAGCACCATCTACACCATCTACTGTCTATCGAGTAGAAGACCGACAACGCCATCTAGCGAAATAAATAAAGCGTAAGCGTCATGGGTCATACTTGCAGATGCAAATCCAGGGCTTCTAACTTGTCTACGGCTTCCGAATACCTACGAGTCGCTTAGAATACTAGGGTCAAAAACCAGGGTTCAAATACTTGCAAGTATTTTTCGTACGCACGGGCTAAATATGGGCTAAGTATATACAAGTACTCGTAAATACGTAAATCGCAGGCAGGGAGGCACGGCCTCGGCTTGGGCTGTCGCTTAAGAGAAAACTCAGCCCGAGTTTACCACCGGTTCACAACGCGCCCCCACTGAGTAGAACCGGCAAGAAACTCAGTGGGGTGATGCACGTCGTTGCGGTCGCATACGTACGACCCTTCGGCCTCGCCGGCGAGACCGGTGTCTGATAGCTAGTGTAGCATACGGTTGTCGGGGAGGGGTCGGCGCATCCCGGTCCAATAGGACCGTCATGGGGTCAGGAGGGTCGAGCAGTACGTGCCGTGGTCTGCGGCGCGAGTCAGAAGGACTAGCGGCGTAATCGGCGGCGGTCGTATCCATTGCAACGCTACCAGTCGGATAAACAAAATATATCATCTATAGGATGGCGTCTACCATATGTACCTATCAATTATACGACGAACAAGTTTCGCCATTAATAGACAGGCACACAACTCTAGACGAGCAATGGAGATCGTTTTAAGCGGGGCCACTTTTGATTCGGCACAAACTAAGCGGGTAACAGGAGGCGTGTTAGGGTCAGTTTGCATTCGAATATAAATGACAGAGCCATACGCCTTTTCGCTGGCATCAGAGAAAGCCACAATCTGAAGTTTTGAATTTTGAAAAACACCTATGTGGCGTGTAAAGCGCAAATTCTGTACACACGGTAGTTCTCGTGTATAGTTTTGCCATATGCGAACTATATCTGGCGGCGGTTGCTCATCCCAATCGAGCTTTAAAACATGAAGTTTTTGTAAAATTAATTTAGCGTAGAGAATAACTGGAGCTATAAGACCAAGTACATCATACTGGCGGGCAATCAATGACAACATATTGCGTTTGGTGACAGGACGATTGTCAATATTTACAGTAAATATGAACTCGTTACCGCTTGGCTTAGAGGAGATACAACTGGAGATAGCATGATGCGCTAACCCCTCTGCCAAATTTTGTTCATATGTTCAGGTCATTCTTTATTTGTGTGCGTATCTTTTTGAATGTGTTGCGAGTTTATTATAGTGTGGGTATGCGTGAAATTGTATCTGTGTGTGTTTACTTCGCCTGCCGCACCCCGCAAAAGTGACACACCATCGCTAATGTCGATTCAATTGTAACAAAGCAATGTTTAAAAACAAAAGTGAAAAAATGACAAGCCCGCTGAGTTTCTTGCCGGATCTTCTCAGTTGAGGCCGCGTTGTGATCCGGTGGTAGCTTTTAAAAATTGACCATTTAAAAGTGCTAGTTAGGCCTATTTGAAAATAAAGATTATTGTTTTTTTATTTTATTTGATACTTGTTAAAAGAAATTGATAAAATATTTTATGAACGCCATCTATGGAGGAGAACACGTAAAGTATACAACGCCATCTAGCGAAATTAGGCAAAAGCTTGAAACAGCGCCATCGCTCCGTCTGGATAGGTATGTAAACTATAAAATGAAAACTTGAGTTTCACTTCACATCCAAAGAGTAAAATAATATATACTACAAAGGGAGGAAAGGGGATCATGCGAATGAAGTGGCGCCATCTAGTAATTTCTTCCAGCACTAATATCAAGTGCAGGTACCTAGGGTGCAGTGGTATCCTATAAGCTGCACTCAAGAGTCCTATAATGAATCATATCCCGTCTATTACTATAGATTTTGTAATAAAATCTACATTAAGGCCTTAATAACTCTGAATGACCTTGAGCATTTGAGCCCGTGGAACCCCGCCGCCGACGTCAACGCCATCTAGCAATTTCACTCGGTACTGCTTACACAAAGTCTAAATTTGTCCGAAGAATAAGAAACTGCAGAGAGAACAATCACTTTAAGTAGAATGCCTATTATTGTAACCCATCACTGAGTCTTATCATGTACACACGATTTAAAGCGTTTTTAATTCCAATGGACGGTTTGCTGCTGGAGCTTACAGTAGGCTATCATGCAAGTGTCTGTGCTTGATGTGTTTTTTTTTATATGCACAGTTTAAGTAATTTAAATTGTGTAATATTCAACCTAGTGGTAGTATGTCTTTATTCAACCTAGTGATGAGAATAGCAAGATGTTCGCCTGATGGTAAGCGAAACGTCTGCCAATAAACAACTGTTATTCTCTTGAGCCCAGTAATTTTTAATTTATTATTATTATTATTATTAGTAAAATAAAGTATAGTAGGTAAAAAATATGTTCAGTTTGTCATTTTGTAGTGTGTGTATTTGGGAGCGTTTAGTATGAGTGAGCTGAGTATGTATGTCTAAAGAACGTATGAGAATACATGCTTACTATGCAATGCAATGCAATTCCGATTGTTTGTTATAGATATTTATGATTCATACAGATCGGATAAAATAATTTGGAGGAACATAAACGATATGGAATACGGGAATCTGGATTTCCGGTGCAGCATATCGCTGAGTTGTCAACCTCGTTTGGCGGAGGCGCGACGCACAGTTGCCACACTTGTTGCATTTTGTATTTCTGTGTTTTTGATTTCTTATTTTAAACATTGCGTAGCGTTTTTTCCGCCAAATAAATGTGATTTCTTTCTTTCTTTCTTTCTTTCTTTATATGGAAGAATTTAACTGGTGAAAACCATAAAATCGACATCTTCCGTTATACCTACTCTAACGAATATGAACCGATTTCAATGAGTTTCTTTATTTGTGAGACTAATCTACTACAATGGTATCATACCAAGTTCATCACGACGATTTATGAATGAAAAAAATACTAATAAATTATTTTAAAAAATTAACCCGACCGATTGTAACAGATGGATGCAACTAGCCAATTGTCGTTCATTGTGGCGTTCTAAGGGGGAGGCCTATGTTCAGCAGTGGACGTCTTCCGGCTGATGATGATGATGATAAACCCGACCAGTATACAGCTCACTAAAAAATATAAAATTATTTGGTGCTAAATTTATACAGTAGGTATGTACGCTCGCGGTCACGAACGGTGTACCACCTTTAGGACGAGAATCGCTTGCACGAGCCGGCCCGAAATACGTGCGGACGAGATAATCACACATAATGTTTGTCAAACGATTTTGATTGAATACTGGTACACCGTCCGCGATTGTACGTACAACTAACACCAACTTTAATCATATTTAAAATACTTTATACTTTTTAGTGTGCTGTCTATTGAAGTGCTGTTTTTGATTTTTTTTTTATTGTTTTTTTAATGTTCTATTCAAAGGCTAATTGAAACCCCCGACCAAAAAGAGGGGAGTTATAACTTTGACACCTAAGTCTGACTGGAAGTGTCTGTCTCTCTGTATGGCCGGCTGTGGCATCGTAGAGCTCCAACCAGTGGATGGATATGAATGCGGTTTTTTTTAAAGCTAGTTTAAGCAAGATGGTCAGCTCTTTTCCGAGTCGAGGTAGGGATATTTCGTATATAGACAACTTTCATTATATCTATAAGTCCAAAAGATCTGAAATTTAGTACATATATAAACGACGTGGACAGACGACATTGTGCGCGTCGCAGGTAACCGGTGGATGCAAATAGCCAATTGTCGTTCATTGTGGCGTTCTAAGGGGGAGGCCTATGTTCAGCAGTGGACGTCTTCCGGCTGATGATGATGATGATGATGATAAATCCGATAATAGTAAATAAAATGGTAACCTTCACCAGGGTCTGATGATGATCAGCAAGAAGGTGGGAATAGGATCTAGGCCCTTAATAAACGAAGACTCATTCAGTTTGGGCTAGTGGGATAGCTCTCAACGAGTAGTTGCTACAAGAATGGAATTCAGGGTCTGATGATGGAGCAGGAAGGTGGTCACAGGATCTCTGCACCAATAAACGTAGACCTACTGAGTTTAGGCTCGTTGGGCTGGTCTTGATGAGTACTTGCTAGAAAATGATGATCAGGGTCTGATGATGGACCGGGAAGATGGCCAAAGGATCTCTGCACAAATAAACGTAGACCCACCGAATTTGAGCTCGTCAGATATGTTTCGACGAGTAGTTGCTAGAAAAACGGTGATCATTGTCTGATGATGGAGCAGGTTGGTGGTCACGGAATCTCTGTATCAATAACCGCATTTGGGCTCGTTGCGTACGTCTCTACGAGTAGCTGCTAGAAAAGTGGTGATCAGGGTCTGACGATGGAGCAAGAATGTGGTCACGGGATCTCTGCACGGATAAACGTAGACCCACCGAATTTGGGTTCCTTGGGTAGGTATCACGAGTAGTTGCTAGAAAATGGTGATCTTTAGATGGGGTCTGATGATAGAGCAGGAAGGTGGTCAAAGGATGAGGTGACGGGCCCGTTGGTCTAGTGGTTAGACTCCCTGGCTGCTACTCGATGAGTTGTGGGTTCGATTCCCCCAGGAAGTGTCTGGGTGTTATTTATCTATTTAAGTATGTATTTACAAAAAAAATGTATTGATATCAGTTGTCTGGTTTCCATAGTACAGGCTCTGCCTAGTTTGGTATCGGATAACTGTGTGTGGATTGTCCCAAGATATTATTGATATTATTATAAAGGATCTCTGCACCAAAAAACGTATACCTACCGAGATTGGGCTCGTTAGATATGTCTCGACGAGTAGTTGCTAGAAAAATGGTGACGAGGGTCTGATGATGAAGCAGGATGGTAGTCACGGGATCTCTGCACCAATAAACGCAGACTCATTGGATAGGTTGCTATGAGTAGTAGGTAGAAAAATAATGATAAGAGTCTGGTGATGGGAGCAAGCAGGACGGTGGTAACAGAAACTCTGCTCCATAAAATGTAGGACCCATCGAATTGTAAATGGTTTATTAAAAAAGTTTAATTTATACTTTAGCCTGAATTAAGTATACACATACATACTACAAAGTCTAGTTAGGTACTTAACAATAACAATAAATATAAAAATATACAACATTAAAGTAATGAATTTTATCTATACTCATATCGTAATATTTAAATTATGAATGCAAAACTAGTAAGTACTCTAATGACACACTTTATACACATGCAACTCCGTTCTAAAACCATTTTATTTTTTTATACACAAATAATGGGCTGCTGAGGGGCAAGACCGAAAAAAGTGTAACACTGTAACAATGAAAAACGACACCAAAACTGTTAGTTATTTAAAAAGCTGCCTAATGTTTATACAGAATCAAACGGACTTGAACTGTATGTCAACGTATTAAAGTCTCAATTTTCTTATAAATATAGACATGGCTGGTTTGATTATTGCATTACAGCTCTCGACTTGCTCTCCTAATAGTATATTTGTTTCTGGCGACGGTACTATATTATGTATAATTGGCTCAGTGGTATATGAGCTGAACTAAGGTAATAACGTGATGTTAGACGTGGATACAAATCCTAGCAATTCATTTGCTTTAATGTCTTTTTTATCATCCAGCAGCCGAAACGTCCACTGCTGAACATAGGCCTCTACCTTAGAAGGGAGGGGTTGCCATTATCATCACGCTTGGCAGGCGGCTTGGGGATCACAGTATAGGTGGCAGGTAATCCAATAAAAAGACTGCTGCCATGCTGCCAAATTTAACTATAGTATAGAAAGCACGTCGTCTGTGTGAAACAGAGCTCCCTCTGTCTGTATTATATGTTTTGTAATGTAGTTTGGCGATATAAAATTGTATTTCATGAGTTTAGATAAAGTAGTGTTTGAAACTGCACATAATTAAGTATTAAAACACTCGTGTTTTAATAACTCCTATTGTGCAGCAGTTTCATATACTTACTATTAACCAATAATAATAAATAATCATGTCTGATTATTATACATGCAAGTATGTATCATCAAGCAGAGAATAAAAGAAGTCGGTTAATAATCACAAATTGACTTTTTTCATAGACTTTGGAAGTTGTATATTGCAGATATCTTCAAATTACAAAATGTCAAATTATTCAAAAATGGTTGATATTTGCAAATGATAGATAGATAGATAGATAGATAGAGAACTCTTTATTGCACACCAAAAAGTACAGAAAACAAAGAAGTACAAAGAAAATATACAATGGTATACATTGGGCGGTTTTATCGCAAGTTGCGATTTCTTCCAGACAACCTTAGGATGGAAAAGAATGATCTCTCCTACAAACCCTTAATGGATTGCTGTGATATTTACCAGTAACCCTGTATATACAGAATTCTAGATAATATGAATAGAACGTTAAATATAGAACACAAAAATATTATGAACAAAAGATATATTATATACTAGCTGACTCGCGCAGCGCCTCCCGAGCTCTTTTACGTTAGCTAATTTTTAATAGCATACATTTGCGTTGAATACATAACCTCCTTTTTTACTTGCCCTCCGAAGCACGGAGACGCTTACTTCAAGTAGCATTAAACGGTCACCCATCTATAATATGACCTTGCCTAACGTTGCTTAACCTGGTCGATTGCCAAACATTGATAACGACTGTCAATGATGGGCTTCTAATTTTTTTATAGTATTAGATACATTTGTGTTGAATACATAACCTACTTTTTTAAAGTCGGTTAAAAACTGGGACCCACTTTTTACTTGCCCTCCGAAGCACGGAGACGCTTACTTCAAATGGCATTAAACGGTCACCCATCTATGTAATGACCTTGTCTAACGTTGCTCAACCTGATCGATTGCCACATATTGGATAACAACTGTCTATGAGTTTCTCTTTATTTTTAATAGTACCTATTAAATACATTCGCGTCGAATACATAACCTCCTTTTTTAAAGTCGGTTAAAAACTGGGACCCTCTCCCAAGGGAACCGTGCTGAATATATAGAGAGATATATAAGAGATATTAAGACCGTTCCGAATTCACAAACCGACGTCACCCACCGGCGGCCTCAATGCATTGGCATAGTTTTCTTAGTCTTTGCGTACTTAAAAAGTTAATTTATTTCCAAAAAAATATTTACCGTTACTAATGTATAGATATTAACTAAACTAAGCACTTCTATTAATTTCAATATTTATAAATGCGCATAAACTCTTTAAAAAATTAAACGAGTTTAACAATATTGCTCCAACACCGACGTGCAGTCCTCCCTCGACAACGCCGCGAAGCGGACTGAATCAGAGCTCGGAGCAGGCATACTTGCGCAGATGTATAAAATTTTGGGAAAAATATATATTTCTCTAGTAAAATACGGAATAAAAATAAATCTTTCAAGTAAAGACATTCGTATTTTCAAGACCTTTTTTCCTGTGTAAACGCCAACACCATAGCTTGAGCGGTTTTAGACAACATTTGCAAATTATGACATAAATAGGTCCTTTTTAGATTTTTTTTTCCTAAATAGTGGTTATCAAAAATAAATTTTTATTCAAGTTAACGTATTTATCGAAACTTTAACTAACGTTTTATATTTTTTCTATACAGATTAAATTAACAGTTTTTGTGAACATTTAACTTAAAATAACAAGAATTCAGGCATTTCACCGTTATTAGCGCCTTAAGAGACGAGATAATCCATTAACGGACTCCGAGCGCAGCAGCTAGATTGATAATTATAGGTAGGTAGGACTTGTTCAGGATTGGTACTTATATTCAATTATGGAAAGAGCCAAGTTTACAGTCTGTAAATAAAACTAATATATAAATAGGTATTCTAATGTTGATGTATAAAATACTTGACATTGGTTATATATTTACCAAATCCTAAACAAAACAAGAAATAACTATAATTATTTGAATTGAGACTATTTATTTCCATGTTTACAATGTTTGTTGTGGTATTTTTGACAGCCAAAAACACAGCGTCCAGGCATCATATAGATTATTGTTCACTAACAAACACTAACACAACACAAACGTCTTTTCGCAAATGTTCACAATCTCAGCATAAACTAAAAGGGGCGGAGGAATTAAAAAACTCGACTTCGACGCACAAATTAGAAATATAAATACTGGAAAACTGAAAATTAAAAGAAAACGCGCACACGCCGACTAAAGCAGTTTGCGAATTTGAAATGAGGTTGACAGATAACCGAGTTTCTCCAAAGATATACCGACCGATTTTTCTACGCCGGTGGCAAAAATAAGAACTAACCGAATGACGTGCAGTGTTGGTCGGCTTGTATTGACGAACGAATTATGTATTGAAAAATCATAATCAACTCAATTTATTGCTTTTATATAATTTTTGACACATTTTTAATATTATTATCATGTTTTCAAATAATTACGACTATTAAGAATTTAGTTATGTGATTATTCGATTATTTCGAATATGGGGTGGTGGAGTAACGCCATCTTGTGAGACAATTTAGTACAAGCAGCTCATAAATTATCAACAGAAGAAAACGGTAGATGGCGCAACATCAAATAAAAAGTCACAGATGTTCCTAAGTTTCCTCCCCCTGGGCACATCTATTTCCGTATGTAGTGCATTATCTATGAACACAACTAAGCAAGGAGTTTAATGTTGTACGTATTACATAATAAATCCATGCTGCTAAGTATTAAAGTGCGTGTTTGTAAAACAAGTTGTTGGGCGCGGGACGCATGTCCACGCAGCTGACGCCGCCTGCACTGCTTATGTAAAAATACTTTCAAGATACTTGCAAGTATTTCGGCTCGTACCAGGGTTGCGTACTTGGAAGCAAACACCTGGTTTTAAAACCTGGTTGCGTAAATTCGCAACACAAAACAGCGCCATCTCTCCGTCTGGGTACGCAAACTATAAAATGAAAACTGAGTGGCACTCCCTCCCTTGGCACATCTATTTCCGCAAGTCGGAACTTGCTTGGTTGGTTACCTCATAGGGTTACCTGAGGTTGGAACAAAATGGGAACCAAGGTTAGAAATTCGGGTCGGTTTAATTTTTATTTTATTTTATCTATGTTTTACATAGATAATGTAATCGTGGAAAATTCAAGGAAAATTCGAATGCATGCAGCATTATGGTGGCCACTCCACATTCGCGCGCGTACATTGAATATTTATTACTTATAAAGTAAAGAGCACGTGTCATAAGCACGGGAAAACATAAGCACGGACAAAAGCATTGCACTGTTCCTCCTGTAAGTACCATAAAGCGCTCTAGTCACAGAGTACATTTTTTATTCTAGTGGTAGACGCAAGTCGTAGTAAATCGCAACAGCTGGCGCTCATGACTATTGAGCGCCAGTTCCGATTTCTTAGCTGATGTTTTTATTGTTATTGTATGGTTGTATAAATGTATGGATAAATGTGCAATAAAATCTTGTAAATTCAATAGTTGAACAGAATTCATACATTACTTTTTACCGGTAATTACTTAGAGGAGATACCACTGGAGAGAGCATGATGCGCTAACCCCCTCTGCCAAATTTTTGTTCATATGGTCAGGTGATTCTTTATTTGTGTGCGTGTATTTTTGAATGTGTTGCGAGTTTACTATAGTGTGGGTATGCGTGAAAGTGTATCTGTGTGTGTTTACTTCGCCTCCCGCACCCCGCAAAAGTGCCACGAAAAATTTGTTCGGGGAATCGACGCGATACTAACTCCTTTGGTACTTTCTCTGAGGGTAATTATTAACTTCTAAGTTATAAATTAAAATTACGCTTCACGTGGGTGAAGAATACAATATACACGTGGGTAAAAGGACCATATCTTTAAAAAATAATGTAATATTTGACGAGCCCATGTTCCATTGTCTGGGGTCTCGTCTGGAACGTATATCATACTTACTTGATTTTTTTTCATTCGAATTTGTGGTGTGCTCAAAGAACCAAAGAATTGACTCAAATGAACCCGTAAAATAAACGGGACGATTCCCGTTTAACACTCTTGTTTCCTCCTTTTCTGTTCCTCTCTCTAGTTTAATGAAGAAAATCATGTGTAAAAGTTAAAAGTCATTTAGCTACCACGACGTGAAATTATGTACCAGTAGCGCCGATATCTACGGATTTAAACAAAGTTCGCTATAATCTTTGACATCTGTCAAACGAAATAGCGAATGTGAGCTCGGCGCAGCCAGCAGAGATTTAATCTGTGGCTTGAATTTTGCCAGCTGGGCGGTACCGTATTTATTTTCATAATTTCAAAAATCTTAAAGTTTGCTTATAAAATATCCCAGACAATAAATTTGTTTTGTTATACATCCAGAACTGCTGCTGCATTATGTGAGTACATAAATATAATTTTGATTATCTTATTTGCGGCGGTGTCTATTGAAATCAATACCAGTGTACCTACGCTACTTAAAATCTTGCGAAAGTAACAAAATGAATTATGTAGTGCAACAACCTTTCAAATAATCAACTCACAACGCCGGAAAACTGGCTAACGAAATTTGCAGTATGCTGCACAAAAACTTAATTACTTTGTACAAAAACCAATTTGAAATTAAAAATCATAACTGTTGATGCTAATGCAATATGTCACTATGAGAAACTTTTAGAAACGTTTGATAAAGACCTTCGTATTAAAGGTGTGCATTTATAATAATGTTGGGTATTGTTTGTGTTGTACTAAGGCAACAACTGTTCTTGTAGCAGTATCCACACTGCCACAAGAATAAAACAATACCTATGTTTATTACTACACTGTTTATCACCATCCGATTTAATTGTATGGTAACATATATAGGTTCTTGTGGTTGTGTATTTTAAATACTATAGTTGGTAAAATATTTTCTTTATGCAATACACATACATTACAATTGAACATTTTAGTCCACATTGTTTTGTGATAGGAAATTATTTATTTTAAATATTTCACTATGTTTTCCACATTTATGATCAAATGAGTGATTCTGTATTTTTGTTGTTGATAGTAGATTTTCAAAGAAAGAATATATTTATTGAAATGGTTCTGCCTTATGGCAAATAAGCTAATGAGTTGGTCTCATTGCTCTGCTCCCATTATACTGTGGTTCTTAATGTTTTGCTTCTGTTGATATAAGTATTTCCGAAGAGGTTATTATATTTGTGACACTGCAACTCCTAGACAAATGGATTCTTTATTTATTTTATAGCAGGTTTATTCAGAATGGTCCTTAACTTTATTTAATGAAAACATGTACAGCCATTTATTACTAATAAACACACTTTTTTTGGTCAGGAGTTGTCAAATTAGTAAGTTTGATTGTTTAATGCTGATATTGACAATGCGAATGTGATGAATATGAGGACACTAACATGCTATTTTTAGTCTCTTTGTTAGCTTGTTTCTACGTAAATAATAGTTCATAGAAACCAGCGGCTGAGCAGATAGCTGAGCGATATTTTTTAAAACTACTTAATGGTTACATAAGCACTATGTTTGCCTGATGGAAAGCAGTGCACGTGCCATGGACAGATGCACTGTACTGGCATTTGTCACCTGAGACGTAAGTGGTTAAGTCTCGAGTACAGTGATTTCGCCAGATACCAGTGCCTTTCATAATGAAACAGCATTATTTATAAATTGCTACTACAGACCTAATTCTATATTTTTCCGCATTGATGTTTATTGCAATAACTCGTCAATATCACCTAATAGCAGTGGCGTGCACTGAAAGCAGGCATAAATATCTGCGAGTTGTTTATGCTATTTGTTCGTGTTCCAGCACAAATATCCTTAAATTAGCCAATATTACTAACACATCCATTTACATTAAAAAAAATGACGTTAATATATGTCCAAACTAAGATATTTTTAAATTAAGACTGTTTAGAGAAATCCTAGGGTAGGCAAAGTATTTTTGTCAGTATGGAGCCGCTGAATAAACATAGTATTGTTCTCAAATGCAAATTAATATGTCTATAGTATTTGCTTGCTTATGGATATTTGAAATGGTATAATAACATACTTAAAATAGGTGAAACAAGCCGAATACATTTTTTTGCCTACCCTCTGTGAACGCCACTGCCTAATAGAGCAATATATAGTGTTTTATGATAAAAGTGAGTAATTATACACATCTGCTATTTATATATATAATAATGAATGTTTGTATGTCCTTTATAGAATCGTAAACGATGCATTTGATCATGCCATGATCTTCAGCAAAGTGTTGTGCATGAGCCCAAGAAGGTTTCTGAGTAAAAAGAGCGCGAGCAAAGCTGCGCGGGTCAGCTAGTTGTTGATAAAATTCCTAAAAAGGAACTATGAAAACAATATAAATAATTATGTTTTCATAGACAATATTTAAGTGTAGAATCTTAAAAAGGTCATAGAGGGCCCTGTATGGTCAAGAACCCAACAAACTGGTAAAAAATTATGTATATTTTCAAATTAATCTATAAAAAGCAAGCATTATTATAGAATGACAGCTATCATCCTATTTATGTTGTTGCTACTTTCATCACTAAATCAACACCTAAGTATGTTCTAATACAGATATTTGTATATTTAAATAAATACACTTTTTTTATGTTGCTTGCATTGTTATCTCCTCTTGTTGGATGTCGTAAGAGGCGACTAAGCGAGAACATAAAGACGGGCAGCAGCGTCTTTCTTTTGGATTTATCTTCCACCTATACTGCGATCCCCAAGCCGCCTGCCAAGCGTGGGGGTTATTGACTATAATATAGAAAATAATTTAAGAAATGTACTTTTTTGCCTACCCTGGCAATAAAACTGTATGCACGCCGCTGATTATAGCAACCCCTCTCTTCCAGGGGGGGGGGGGGGAATCTTTGTTCAGCAGTAGACGTCTAATAGTGATGATGATGATGAAATTAATAACCCAACTTCCTATAATTATAACCAATTTTTAATAAGTCGTTTATACCAACAATTTGTATTTTTCTTGTGTGGTTAGTGGCCTACCTGGTGTTAGAATTGTAAATTGCCGTGGGCTTCTGACACTGCTGTCTAGATGACAACCTGGACCGACTTTTTACGTGCCTCCCCTAAACATGGAGACATACAGTTCCAATACCACTAAATGGTCACCCCTGTAAGGACTAGACTGACGTTGCTTAACAACACGGATCGTTTAGCGAACAGTGATTACAACTAGCCATGATCCTATTTCTCCTCCTTTAATATTGCTGAATGTACCGCAAAGCGAAAACCGTACAGAAAAACCGCCTTTGCCTGATTGCAAAAAAAAACAGAAGCAATTGAAAATACTTTTGATACAAGAGGATAAAAACCGTGTAGGTATTTACTCTGAATTTAAATTGGACTTGTAAGAGCGCTATTGGCCACGCGCGAGACCGGTAACTGAATGCATTACACACTATTTCTACCTGTACAATGAACAGTAATTATGATAGGTAGCTACGTGATAGAATGGATACCGTTTATACTAGTATATGTCTGTTGAAAATCTAGTTCATATCCAGTACTAAGATAATGATATCTACCATTCGAGCGTATATAATGTGTGTAATTATAAGCATTCTGTTGTTAGAATTTTGGTAATTTCATTGTATTTTATTGCTGGTAAGTACATAATGGGATTAAGCCCTGCGTTTTATTTGTTTCTTAGCAATTGTAACATAAGTTTTAGTAATACTAATTTCGCAATTAATATTTGTATATTGATTTTTACAGTAAGACAATTCCGATAACAATACTTACGACTACTTGAAATTGTTATTGTTTAGATAAATTTTCAAACATTGAATCGTTTGGACTAGATATGCTATCGAACATTCCTAGATTTCAAAGAGAACTATATCGGGCGACAAAGCTACTTTAAGCTAAAATCTAGCATATACATAAGCATATGTTTAGCGTTAACCTATCTCGCACACCAATTATTTAAGTTGATGGTTGTATAATCATTGCCTTCGGTTATATTGCCGTCATGTTGAATGACACACTCGGCAACGTTATGCCATGAGTCACGGTTGCCTTCCCACGTGGTATTGGTGCCCTCACCTAGCTTTTTATAACGAAAATTACGGAAAGCTATTCTGGTATTAAAAATTCTAATTTTTAGGTATTAAAAACTGGTTTCTTTGTCACAGGTGTCGTATTTTACTATGAAATACCAATTACCATTTTATTTTGCTGCGCGCTTTATAATCTAACTCCACTATGCTTTGTCAAATATATCTAGAAATTATTTGATTTTCATCTCAATTTATAATGCCTAGGCAGTTTTATATTCGACTACACATTTACTGTACATGTTTTAAGTTTTGAGCCATGTGGCAGATGTTCTTAAAAAACGACTAAGTATATAAATCAAAATAATTAAATAGCTACATACCACGAGAGGCGCTGGTGTGAAATTTAGGATAAAACTGACAGTTGTCTATTTCGCTATCAAAACCCGGACTAGATCCCCAGGATACTTTTGTTGTAGCTCTACAACAGATACAGATCAGTCAGAGAATCTTAAGCTTCTGCGTGAATATAGTATATGGTAAATAATAAGATGGATCGATTACTAATTTTCTACTCGGTACCCTGTGCATTCGGCATTTTTAACCTACTAATGCGATTAAAGTAATAGTATTCGGTTAATAGAAAACACTTCATAATTATTTCCTAAAATACATATCTAAAAAACAAACGTTTAACACGTAGAGTCGTTCGTTATTGCGATAATTGGAAGGAAAATAAACTTAATCTAATAAAGATGTCAAGATGTAGAAAAACATTGTAACCAAGAGCATAAAATGTATTAATTTCACTCAGCCTTTTCAATCAGCTAACAAGCTGTTTTTGCGTAAGTTAACTGAGTATGCCTAACTAAACCGAGTAAATACATACTTCGACACCGCGCGCCGTACACGACTTTGTTACCGTACCACCGAGAAATATATAAACGAGTAAAAGTCAGAATTCGGTTACTTGCTAAAACTTGACTCTCCATAATAGCAAACGTTATAATGGTGCGAGCCACTTCGACTCGCTGACCGAGGAGCATAAATTCTTTTGTACTAGATTTTAGCTCGTATAGTGATCTCAGGTTAATTAAACATAATGCGTTCTGCAATGCTTGATGAACTCTCTAATTAAATCCATTTTAAACAGACTTTCAAAAGGACTTTGTGTCCGGTGTTTCAAATGATTTGAAGAAATCTTTTTTATCAGATACATAGTTATTTTTCACAATCTGATGTCAGAAATCCAAAACGGGAGTCAATGACGTTGGTTTTTTTTTGACAAAAAATAATTTACTATTACAAATGAATGCTCCCGGTACCCACCACCATTCATTCGACTAGCATAATACCGTCCGATTAAAATTACAATATTGTAGATAATGTTGTCTTTTACTTACGCGAATATTACACATTGAAATCAAACTATTTTTACGGATTTTATCACGGTTTATTTTTTGATTTTACTATCCCGACGTTTCGAATGCTTTACAGCACCCATGGTCACGGGAGGACTGAGATGTTGAACGTCCTTATGTCACAATTATGCCGGTGTACCCTCAGGTCTTCTCAGTTATTATTGTTGGTCCGATCTACGCAGTAAGAGCTTACAGTATCTTGAGGCCGTGCAGTATTTTGATTGCTATTGGATTTAATTATAGGATAGTATATAATAGGATGATTCGTGAGGCTATTGAAATCAAAAAGCATCCTAATTTTAATAGAGAAGATGGTTGGGTGTTACCACCGGCTTGGGATCCTGTGATAAATATAATTAAATCCATAAAAATAGTTTGATTTCAATATTGTAGATACACACTTACACTTATGTATGAGATAATAATCTATCAATAACTACTATCTATATTGAAGTCACGCAAAGGAAGATATCATCTGTTTGTTATCTTTATTTAGTGTGTTTAGATTGGTGCATTGAGCAGCAACACACACGCGGATCTTAACTTTATTTTTTCTTCAAAAATCGTGTGACATCATCCTCCCGCGCTGCCCAGAATGTTCTTTCTTTTTAAAGGAATTTTTAGTACCTGTAGTACGAATTTTGATCTTAAACGAAAATGTTCATACTTTCAGTTTTCACTCATACACTTTATAATTTTACTAGAGGCACTGATGTAAAATGTATGGATACAATTGAAGAATGAGCGTTCTCGTTAACAACAAGAACTTGTACTAGGGGTTGTGTGCCTGTGTACCCTCGCTCTCACTTACTGTAGCGCACGGTCATAATGGTCATAATACGGTAAGCTCATTTATAAATATTTATTATTTTTCTGTTTCAGTTAATGATTAAGAAAAATCCTGCTGAAAACGTGTGCCCACATTTTCAAATTGGTCGGAAGGTATTTAAGATTTTTATTTATTTACTAGATAGTCACCAAAGTTTGATTTCATGTGTTTTTAGATTTTGTTCTTTAAAGAATTGTTCAAAGATAAAATGGCCAGTTTATTCTTGGTCAATATTTAAAACAAGGTACTGACAAAATTTTTACTCTGTGTCATCCGATGGTTTTAATTACAATTTATACTATTTTATTTATATAGGTACCTAACATTATTATCTATGTTCCACTCATTTACAATATTTAAAGAGCAAAATAGCATTTAGTATTTACGAGTTTTTATTATTGTTGAATGATCTTGCACATTTTCTATTCCAGTAAAATATTTGTAGATTAGACAGTATAATAATGTTACTATTGCATCCTTTGTAGACAGCTGTTGCTGCGTTTATATTAAGCTGCTTGTTAAGCATACTCTTTTCTATTAGATGCCATTAAATATTAAATAAATAAAATACCAAAAGAAAATCCAACAACCTTTCCCAAAATATTTTTATATCAACTACTACAATAAATTATCACTTTTTGTTAGGACTACGAGCACTTGTGGGTAATTGCAACTAAATCATGCGTGAATAGGTCAACCAAAGGAATAGGTAGACTAGATATACCAACAGTAGCTTACATTACAATACATATTTGGTTTACTAGAATTAAATAAATAACTAAGGAGATATACCATAAGGAGATATTATTATTAATATGTCCTTATGGTATAGCTTATTATAATTATTACAACATGATATAAAATATCGTCGGCAGCTGTAACCTGATTTGTTTGACAGTAAACACAAGACGCGTCTCGGACAACGCTTTCCAACCTCCCAAAGTGCTTTTCACTTCTACAAATAAAACATGAATGGGTATCGTGTTGTCCTCACTTTAGACAAAAAATAGTACACTTAAACTAAATGTTATGTCGTATATAACATTATGAAAAGGTTGAATATTCGTTATTCGGTTAATATCTTACGTACTGCATGCACATAGGTTAAAGACTGGATCACATGGAGCACGTTACTACGGTAATAGACATGTAAGATAACCCATTCGTCGAATGGGTATGTAAAAAGTTAGTTCTGCACCTGGCCTCTCCCCGTTGGTGTCTGTCTTGTCGCATCAGATTGGTAAAGAAATGGAGAGTGCACTTGTGTCTGTGAAAGCACCTGTGCTCTATAATTATGTATCTCCTACTGATGGCTGATTTGTGAAAATTGGCCGCTATGGCCGTATATTAGTATATTGCAATTTATTATTAGTTATACAAACCGAATAGAAACCGAAATATTATAAGACACCAAAGTATATCTGCGGCACGGCACAGTACCGGTTTTCCCTTTGCCGTATGTATTTTTGTTTAGCGCAGTTGGCTTCTCAGTATTGTCAAAAAGTGGAAGGAGAATTCAAATTCAAAATCATTTATTTGAAATAGGCTTAACGCTTTTGACGGTCATTTTTTTTAAAGCTACAGTACCTACACATTAGTTCCCATTTTACAATGATCGACTTATTCTGAGGACAAAGCCTGTTTCAAAGCTTATTCGTTTAAAAGAGTATCCTCCAGTTTGTACTAGACTGCTGTAATAGAGTCGTCTCATATTTTATAAAAAAAAAATACCGTGAACCAAATGTATCGATCCATATACCGAGTGCTTAATAATGTCCTCAACTCGACGTACCTACGCGTTCACTATCTCTGCACGAATCAGTCGTGCCTCTGAATACTTTACACCCCAGACGGGTAAAGTACAATGCAACATAGTCTAGCCTTGTTTATTCAGGCCGAGAACTACCTGCTTTATGGGGTGGGTTATTTTATTGTGCTAAATTATTCTGTTACGTACAACCCTTTACGTAAAAATATATATCTATCGTACGAGAAGGCTTATTGCCATTGAGAAGGCTAGAGCGGCCAACAGGGTCTATCATTGCCATTGAGATTTTTTTCGACGTCCAAAATGTAGTCGGTTCTTTCTATCACCAATAAGAAAACATTAGGGATCATCCGTTAAAGCTTAAAGTTAATATTATCGGCTGCACTTATTTATCTAGATCTAATGTTTGGATATCTAATTAAGCCGATGTCATTATCGTCCTGCAAGAATGGCGTTTTAAAACACTCAGTAATTCTACACCACTTTTTTTACTCGCATATAAATTCCATTTCTATTTTGGTAATAAAATATTATTCAAATAAAAATATTCTGTCCACTGTCCCTCAAAGAGTGAATGCTAAAACATCAGTAGGTAATAAGTTATAAAAGCACAAAATGTCTGAGTGCAAACTAACAAAATAGTTTAAATTTACAGTATACATACATTAAACATATGTGCTTTAACTTGTTTCGTTAAGGTCTTTCATTTGATACCCATATCATCCAGCCGCTTAGACTGTAGGCTGTGCCAAAGAAATATACATTCATACATACACACTCTTGCAAAACATAGCAATCCTTCTCGGGCAGGTGGGTAAAAAATACGAATAGTTACTGTACCTGCTATTTAATATACATTATTATGTGTGTTTAATGTCTATGTATCAATGTCATTTAAGATATTGTAAGTTATAATACCCAACACAATAACTTTATATTGGGCGATTGTTCGTGCTAGAGATCAGATAGAATTTTCAACAATTTATTCTTAGGTATTCCAAAATACTGTAAATTAGTATAATTTGATCTTATGCAAGTGTGTTTAAGATCAAATATTATTTTAAGGTTCCAATTAATTCATTTTTATTTTCCAATTAAGGTTGTTACCTCATACTTCATGCCTAAGTGTCTATACTTGGCCACCAACGTTCACTATCTATATTGGGACCAAATTTTCAGCCTAGGCAAACTGTTTTTTGGTCACCTGACCTCCCACCAGTAGTTTTGAAATTCTAAAAACCTCTGCCAACCACTTTATGGTTAAGGCTTAAATGCAGTTACAGTTATTTATGTGATAACGTTACGATTGGTTAGTGTATCGATAAACAGCTGGCCTGCTTCTGCAGCGAATGGCTTGTGTTGAACCACACATTTAGAATATAGAGTGTATTTATATTGTCGTATTTTTATCAACAACCTCACCTAAGATTCAATGTGATTTTAACCTTAGATAGTTTTTTGAGTAAGAAGCATAATTTTTAATAGTTTTACCTTCTCTCCAGTATATGGGTAAAACAGGTGGTAAAACCAGTCCCCTATAGCGACAATCGAAGACATGTTAATTTATTCACCTTCAAAGTATGCTCCTTCAGGTAGGTACGATACACTTACGCCAACGAATAATCCAATCATCAAAACCATAGTTTAACGATGGTTATCAAAACATTTTAAAAACGCTTTTTTCCGGAATTGAGTTCAGGTAATTTGAGTTTAGGAAAAAGAAAGAAGTCGACTGGAGCCATATATGGTAAATAAGGTGGTTGCTCAATGGTAATTGATGAGTTTTTGGGCGAAAAATCGTTCACAATGATGCCTTGTGCGAAAGCGCATTATCGTGGTGCAAAATCCAAGAATTTTCTTTCCACCATTCTGGACTTTTGCGTTGAATTTGCTCAAATAATATTATTTATTTACCGTTTAACCTTCCGGCAAAATTCCGAGTGCACATCACCGCGATAGTCAAAGAAAACAGTCAACATGACTTTGAATTTTGATCGACTTTAGCTGCACTCCGAGACTTGTTGACGTTTGCATGTTAAACTCGTAAACCCACGTCTACACTACACCAGTAGCAATGCGTTTCATGAATATTGGTTCGGAATTGACTCGTTCTAGCTTGTCCTCAGTGACTCTTATCCGATTGAGTTTTTGGCGAAAATTCAGGTCTTTTGAGACTAGCTGAGCGGCAACATGTATCATACCCAAGTGATTATTTAAAATGGTACGGATTGATTCGTGAAACACAGAAAGTTCGGCGGCTATCTCTCTCAAACTTGAATGAGGATTTTCAGTCACTATTTCCTTCACTTTTGCGATTTAACTTCAGTTGCAGACGTTGATGGGCTATCAGAGCGCGGCAAATCTGCCATCACATCTCGACCGTTTTTGAACGCTTTGTACCACTCATAAGCACGTGTTTTATATAAAGTCGATTCACCGTACACCTTGTGACATTTTCAATGACTCCGCACACGAAATTCCATTGGCGATGCAAAATTTAAGACAAACTATTTGTTCGATGTTGTCCATTATGAAATTCGCGATACACACTAGTTATGATATAACAAACACAGCACTGTATTTAATCTAAAAACAGATGCATTTCAAACAAAAAAAAATACACGTCTAAATGGAAAACAGTTCTGCCAATCTAACAACAACAAAAAATGAATTTAGAACCATAAACAAATCATCCATTTCCGATACTTTATTGACTGAATGTATAACTAACCATTATTTTTAATTGCAAGTATTCAACATATAGATTTCTTTAATTCTTTATTGTACACACAAAAATTCCATAACGTAAATAATAGTAAAATTTTATGTACAGAGGCGAGCTTAACTCTGATTTCTGTGTGATACATAATGTAAAATCACGTATTTCCATCGAGTTACTGTAAGTACGTCGAAATAACTAGTGGGCTCGCTGAAGCGATCGGATTCCGTGGTGTATCGGGCTGCTTTAATTTAATCATTTTTATTTACAATTCAGTTATTAGTGTATAAATTAATTTTTACTACAATAAAGCAGGCGCAAATGACAAAGGAGTCGTGATTAATAAAAATGTGATGATATTCAGAAACTATACGATGTGGAATAGAATAGCAACGGTAGTTGACTGTGTCCGTACATCGCGCATCTAGCTCGCGGCGCGGCGTGCTATTCTGTTATGATTATGTGAAGAACACGACCGGCCTTCATGCTTAGTGGGCGGATGACCGCGGAGCGCACGAATCATACGCGCCGACTTTCACCTGCCAGCGCGGTTTCATCAAAACATTTTAAGCATTTCAATTCAGGTGGTCACTCTAGCGTAATTATTTACTTTAACACATTTTTAATTTGTAACCCTTATTCGAAGCTAGATTCCGTCAGTCAGTGCATTGTGGCACCTTGTGTTGTGATCGCAGATAACTAGTTTTAGTGTTTATTCATAATTCATCTATTAACTGTTTGTGCATGTGTGGTGGAGCAGTGACTGGCTTTTGTACAAACGTTTTTACAAGGGTCGCTTATTATATTTTGTATTGAACTCTTTTTACCCCTATTCAGTAGTACAGTTATTTATTTCGCCATCACATAGAGATTATAGTAGACTCTCATACAAAACATAGTAACAGTATTGATAGTAATTTAGACGTATTAAAAGGAGGTTATACGCTTTTTTATTGATAATTCGAACTGCCCTGTTTTAAATAGCCAACTGAAAAGATAATGCAACCAGCACTGGCGTGCACAGAAAGCAGGCAAAAATACTTTCGAGTTGTTTATGCTTTATGCTAATTGTTCGTGTTCCAGCACAAATATCCTTAAATTAATCAACATTACCAACATATCCATTTACAATAAAAAAAATTACGTTAAGTCATGTCCAATTTAAGATTTTTTTAAATATAATTGTTTAGAGAAATCCTAGGGTAGGCAAAGTATTTTTGTCAGTATGGAGCCGCTGAATGAACTTATTAATGTTTTGAAATGCAAATTAATATGTCTATAGTATTTGATTCCTTATGGATATTTGAAATGTTATACTAATATACTTAATATAGGTTAAACAAGCCGAATAATTTTTTTTGCCTACCCTCTGTGCACGCCACTGGCAACCAGCAATAACACCACTGGTTTCGATTATCGCATTAAACCTTGTTGTAACCAAAGTTGTAAAAACGTATCGTTTTGGGCCAAAATTCTATTGGGTGTATGGAGTATCAGGTAGGCAACAGGACTGCTGCGTCCTTCGGTAAGAGCGTGGAGCCGATGGTGGCGATATGGCGTGACCGCGCGTGTCTGGTGCAGAGAGGAGCGCGCTGTGAGGAGGGGCGAAGGGCGAAGGGAGGACTCTATATGGCAGAAAGTGCCAGAGAGTCACCATGAAAGTCGATGCCGACGCGAGAGAAGCGCCCGCCGCGCCGGCCGTCGCCCCCGGAACCCCGATCGCTAGTAATACAGAATCACCTGTGTCATCTTTGGACGGTTTGTTGTATTAACACTTACATTTACTAAAAGCACTGTAAATATCGAGCTTACATTCTATCACACCAATCATATTGTACGTCATCCTCTTCTAATTTATCACTAACCTGGCTGTCGCTGCTTCTGGCGAGCGAATAACAACGACCCGCGCTTTTGTAGTTAAGTATCGTAGCGATTAAACGTAGTAACGTATCTACCATAGCTCATTATTTATTTCCATTCCACAACTCCTACGTAATTATTTTACGGGTTCTTTCAATATTAGTACAATTGTATAAATAACTGGTGATGGAAAATACGTATACAATAAAATAATATTTTGCTATACTTAGGTATAAATAATTATTTCTAAAACGGTCGGGGTAGTGCAAATCATAATTTAACACCAACGCCGGGGCTATTGGTCCAAGGTGAATTGTAAACAAGTAGATAGTAATTGCTATTTTTTACGGAAATATTAACAAAGGCACAGACGCAGAATATTAACAATTTTATTAATTCGGAACCAAGTGTTGTTTTTTTAAGGACAAAGGTGTGTAGTAACATGGTAGTACCTAACAAATTTTACTTTACTGAAAGAAGGGTCTATGTATGGTTAGTGGATTTATTTCTAATGCAACCGTAGCTCGAAAAGTTAACAATTTACATGACAAGTAGTGATATTAGATACCTGTCACAGACTCAACGTGAATCTACAAAATCATAAAATGAAACCAACAATTAAAATTAGTATAATATGTACATATATAATTTTCATAATTTAATAATTAGAAAATGTAATATAAGCCTAAATACTTGTAATATTCGATAACTAGAATATTATTAAGCAGTTTATATTGTGTATGTATAATTATGTGTGTATAAAGTAACTAAGATTTCACAAGGATTATATTATATACGTAATAATTCGTAACAGTTACAGAGTAATAGCATTGTTGCAAAATACTTCCTTTAATTGCGTTCGCAGTGTGTATTAATAAATAAATAAACAATAACTATTTCATAGTCATCCCAAATTGAAGATAATATCCGATTCGTGTGCCAACAGTATCTGTCTTGTAATACTTTCATTGTATTACATTTCGATGGCAAAATATTTCAAATCCCAACACTTAATTACAGAATAACTTTCATTTGATATAATTATCCAAAAAGATCAACATGATGTTGTTGGAAATAAGAAAAAAGATAAAAGGTCGACTGAGGCGTTACGACCGCTTTTCTTAAGTCATGCAATACCTGCCCCCTTACCGCTTCCACAACTAAAGCAAATGTAAACTTCACAACTTTTTTAAATCCATCAATCGGTTCACACTGCTGCACGTACCAAATAAAAGAAATGGAGATTATATACGCCTGAAAAACATAGGAACGCATCCTTCTGGGACAGTCGCGTAAAGTGCACTATGTGTCCTATCCATTATGTGATTACAAAGATTATACCAAAACAACAAGTATATTAAATATAATCCAAAATATTAAAAACACGGATACTTAATCTTTTTAGTACCAAATATTATGGATTTTACTAAAAATTACCACAACTATTTTTCGCTTACACTTTACATTTAATTTTTAAAACAATGTACCATATCGATAACAAATCGCCAATCGATTTCATGGCTACCGCGTAGGTATGAGATTCACCTAAAGCTGTTATAAATTTTGGAGCCTCGCCATACGGTTACGGTTGGTATAACATATAAACTCTTCTTACTTCACCGGGCATATCATATGTATACACCATTTCAAATGAATTGAAAAGCGATTACGAACTAATTTGCAGCTCAATACCTCATCTTGTCTATATTGAAGTTGTCAATATAGGGCACGATGCAGTATTGAAGCATGGCAAACACAACGTTGTATTAGCAATACCTGCATAGTTTGTTTTTGGATAAAATAAAGTAATAATCTCTAGCAAATTCATTTGAAAAGGTGTTTGATTAATGGAATTTACAATGTATACCCGTTTTTACTATGGCCAGATTACCGGGTGGCAGAAAGTGTCCCAATACCGACGCCCGAACGGGCGCTACTTGCAAAGCTGGAGGAAGAGAATCGGCGGATCGAGGCGGACGCAAAGTGCCCCTCGCTCACCACCGTGCACAGCCGAAAAAGCTCTGACACCTCACAGGTGTCGTTAGCTTCTGGTAAGCCAAAATGAGTATTGATGGTTTCAAGGAATTGGTTTTACTAAGATTCTCACAAATATAATAGATATCACGATCACTACTAATACCAAGCGTGCCTCTTTTTGACTCCGTAGTCAAACCCAAACACAATCAATTCAAAGATGCCGCTCCGCGTCTGCACGCAACTGAAGCGATATCAATAATATCTCTGGTTAAGATATTCATCACCTGTTAAAACACAGTGCCACTTCAAGTTCAAGATATGTCATTATTTAGCATTATTATTTTCAGATAAAGTGTATGCTAATTTATACAGTACATTGTGTATTCACCATGATATTTATCAAAAATCTGTGTACATTGAGTTTGTGTTCATATCAATCCAGTCCATAATAATGCGCATATGCGTTAAAACCAGTTTTGCATAAGTAATGATAGTTCTAGTAACATTTTGTTTATATTTCGTTATCAGAGACCTGTTCAAAAAACTGTACATAACAATAGAACACAAAAATATTAAGGTTATATTCAAAATTTTCGAATCAAAGCGTGAAAAATGAATGCACTCCCAGCAGACTGGAATGCGATCTGTTTTATCTCTTATCAGTCCACTACAGACCGCGATAGTGCGAGCATACCTCGTCGCTAGTGTTAAGTTAAAATGAATGATGTTTATGATTTATTCGAGGGAAATAACGTGCTTGAGTTTTATTTATCTGGTCTCTTGGAAAACTTATCATTAGGTGTGTATAAAACGTGACAATAGCTGATATTATATTAACGCCATGTTGTTTTATACGGGATGCCGCTCATTACGTTGATGTAAAATAAACGTAACGTAAAATGATTTACCTGCGGTGCATCACTACATTCCACCAATTTAGATAGAAGCCTAAACCTTGAATAAGATTATAAGCTTGCGCACCAGCTAATATATTGTTTTTTATTCGAGCATATGTCACGTGGGGGACCTGGGCTTTGAGGAACCCAAAATCAACCCTGCAACCTTTTTAAAAGCAACGCCCAATTTACAGGGTGTAAAAAAAAACTATGCAACAGAATATTTAGGGTGGTGATACAGTTAATTACTGATTTATTGCAGAAAACCGAATAAACTTTATACTATTTCATTATTTCATGGCGCGCGTCACACCTGAACAGTGACAAGCTCCACGTACGATGCGGAGGCACGTGTTTGCAGTAGTAGCGGAAGCAATGGCGAGGAGGACTTATGGAGTCTATGGGGTCGGATAGTTACTAACTGGGAGACAGAGTTGAAGAGACGCAACCAATTTGTGCGGGACCTAGTGCGTCAGGGGGTACCCCATCATTTCAGAGGTATCGTGTGGCAACTCTTGGCGGGTGTCGATACCTCGCCAGAAAAAAGCATGTACGCATCTTACATTAAGGTAAATAACAATCACAGTTTGTACGTATTCGACTTGTTGCTGTTATGTATTTGGCCGGTTATTACAGTGTTTTTGCCAAAATAAAATAAAAATGACCTCGCTTTCGGCATCAAGTCTATTTTTGTACCGTAATCACGATTGTCATCTGATAACAATGACTCCTGTACGTAATGTGTACAAGACAGAAAAATAAAAAAAATAAGGCCTTTGTAATAGTTTTCATAAGACATACGTTATCGTGTCCACTTTAGATTTCACGTGCTGATATATCGCCTCTATTCTTATATTGTGTAGGTACACACATTTCACATATATTTAAATCTGGATTACAGGCAAAGTCTGCTTGCGAGAAGGTCATTCGTCGCGATATAGCGCGAACATACCCCGAGCATGACTTTTTTAAAAAGAAAGATGGTCTGGGACAGGAGTCTCTGTTTAACGTGATGAAGGCGTATTCTCTTCATGACCGTGAAGTCGGGTACTGTCAAGGCTCAGGTTTTATTGTTGGTCTTCTACTGATGCAGGTGAGTGGGATCATTATTTCCATGGTTAGATATGAAACATACGTATCGTCAAATAATTCAAATCATGCTGACTCCAGATGCCCGAGGAAGAGGCTTTCGCAGTCCTCGTGAAGATAATGCAGCAACACCGCATGCGAGACATGTTCAAACCAAGCATGGCGGAGCTAGGCCTCTGCGTGTTTCAATTAGAAAATCTGGTGCAGGAACTATTACCAGACTTACATGTACACTTTCAATCACAGGTGAGCTATCAGTTTAGTACTAGTGTTTTAGTTTCATGATCACAGAAGAAAAACTATTTTTATCCAAGTTTGCGGTAAAATTGTTTAAAGGTACAAGTAAAGTAATTACATACTCGTGTGCCGTCGTGTGTAAATAGTATTAACTTACTTTATTATTATGATGATAATAAAAATATTTTTTATTATTGTTTTATAGTAACACTTTCTATATATTGCCTTTTTTTCTCTTGGCATTACGTGATGCCAGTCTTGGATAGAATACCAGCACTACGCTATATATATTATGGTGTAGGCAGAGCCCTGTTTGTCCGCAGACAACCTGATAAGGATGTACGTGTATTTTTATCTTTTATCTGTTGTTTTTGGTTATAATAAGTGACGGAAAAATAAAGACACTAAAAAAATAGAGAAAATATTTCTTGCTACATTGAAGTAAATTGAAGTGTACATATTCAAATGATCAGCCATCATTGTGTCTTTTTTATTTAACATAGTGTCGAGGCAAACAAGACGTTCGCCTGATGGGAAGCGAGCCTGCCTATAGACAGCTGCAATGCAATGCCGCTCGTCACCCTAGACATTAGTTATTAAGTCTCTTGTGTCCGATAATTGCACCAGCTACAATGTCCTTTCCACCGGAACACGCAACTTTAGTTAACACACTGCTGCTTGGCGGCAGAATATCTGACAATGCGGTGGTACCTACCTGGACGGTCCCTTGCACAAAGGGCCTATTTTTTTTTAAGAAATTATGACCCGTAACAAAATAAAATAGGTTATAAATTTGTTTGCAGAGTTTCAACACATCGCTATACGCCAGTAGTTGGTTCCTGACTCTGTTTACTACCACTTTATCGTTGCCGCTAGCTTGCCGGATCATGGACGTTTTCCTGTCTGAAGGAATTGAAATAGTATTCAAAGTAGCCTTAGCTTTGCTAACTTTGGGCAAAAACGATCTGCTTTCGCTCGACATGGAAAGTATATTAAAGGTAAACAAATTTTATTTGTCTCACACTCATAATTCCGATAACACATCATTATTTCTAGACTTTAGTGTCGATTTCAATATGTCAACTATACTATTGTATTAGATTATTATTTATAATGGAGTCTGCAGTCATAGCTTTAATTATAACTTAATTAGCTACTCTATTAGCTAACAAAAACTTGCTACAATTATTGCACACAGTTTACAAACATAAAAACTTTCACTTATCTCTTTTCCCAAACCATTCATAAAAGAAATAAATAGAAGTAACTACATACATATTTTTAAATACCTATGATTTTTTATTTATTTTTCAAACGGTCATGCACATGCATCTTCCTTATTTAAGTTGTCTACATTTATGAAGGTATTATACCGCCGCTGTACTCAATTTGACGTCTAAAGCTCACACCTCCAAACTTCTAGCGACTCCGAAGAAGATTTACCACTATCATGACTCGGTGCTGGTCGTCTTATTTCGTTTCTATCTTTGTACACCCTAATAATTAGGAGTAATTGCATTTTAACGATGTTTTCTTGCAGTATATACAAAAGGAATTGCCAGGTAAAGCGGAAGGCGATCAGGATGCGTTCATGAACTTAGCCTACTCAATCAAAGTGAATCCAAAGAAGATGAAAAAACTTGAAAAAGAATACACTGTTATAAAAACGAAGGAGCAAAGTGATATAGCTGTGCTTAGGGTAAGTCAATCTCAATGCCCTTCACTAGCTTTAGCAACACAAATAATATAATTTTTATAACAAAACCACTCATTCATTTACATTATGTAATATTATTATATCATCAATCATTTTTGGCTCTTTACATCATTTTCTTCCTTAATTAAAAGCTTGATGTTAACCTCATTCATGATTCCCTGCAAAGAAACTTCTATACGCTTTGTACCTACATAATCTTACACCTGTAAGATCATATAACTGAATGTGTTAACGGGGAAATTGAAAAAAATATACATTGGATATGTATTTTTTTTAACAAATCAATAGAAAGTGACAAAGATAAAGAGCGTCAATATTCGGTAGTGGAGGCTCGTGACGTCACGCCGTAGAGTTATAAGTGTAAAAAGGTGTACGTAGACGTGACGTCACGCGGAATATCAATACACTATATCTTCGTCATTTTATTTTTTAATTGACAAACGTACGTATACGTGTCCAATATTTTTTAATAATCTAAATGACGGATTAAATAGAATTTGGTCATCTAGCCTTTTTTTTTTTGTTTTTTTTTTTTGTCGCGGGGGAAATCTTCGAAAGATCCCCGGGAGCTGTGGGGCTCGACCGGGGTATGTGGGATTCTTACCAACTACTAAAACCCCCGCGGCTGTCGCATCGGCACATGAGAGGGGAGACCCCAGGGCTCTCCGGTGGGATCTGCACCAGGGGCCCCTCAGTGCCTTGCCTTTGAGCCCGCCGCCGGGGGGCGCATTGTAGCTCCCCGGGAACCTGTCACGGTGCTCACGGGGACGGGGGTCGCAACCCCGCCGCCGTCCTCCTCGGAGTCGCCGCCGTACTCAATGGACGCTCAAGGGGCCCACACCCCGAGCGTCCAGCGACTCCGAAGGTTGGTCATCTAGCCTATCGTAACTTTTACATAATAAGTAATGATCAGAATTTTAAACTGTTTTTACTATACGTGCATGAACTCTCCATATGTGTTTCAAGATTCGCTTTCGAATTATGGACACCACACACTGGCTAAGGTACCATAATAACAATACATTCATCACTAACGAGTCGTATTCGGAGCATGTTATATTTGTTGTAGTGCTTACGCCAGGAAAACCGTTTGTTGAAACAACGGGTGGAGCTGCTCGAGAAAGAGAGTTCAGGCCTCGCGGAGAGACTGGTGAGGGGTCAGGTGGATCTTGCTGAGGGAGAAGAGGAGACTTTTGCGCTGGCGAGGGAGGTGCAAGCACTGCGTCGAGCGAACGTCGACTCACAACAACGGCTGGCCGTTGCACAGGACGAGATCAGATCACTCGAGATGACTATTGCTGAGGTGAACATGCCACTTTAATAGTACTTTATTATATTTATTTTTGTATTCGAGAAAGGAGTGATGGCTGCTGACACGAGCAGCAGCCATCACTCCTTTCGCCAACTCGTGCGCGGGTGCTGCTTGTGGGGACTGGTCCGACTACCATCCCTTTGGCCTTTTAGTTTGTTGTAATTTTGTCTTATTTTCTTTTCTTTTCTCTCTTGTTTTATCTTTTGAACGGCAGGACACTATCGCTGATGTTGTTCCAATTGTAACAAGACAAACAATGTTTAAAAAAGAGTGAAAAATTGGCAAGCCCCCTGAGATTCTTGCCGGATCTTCTCAGTTGAGGTCGGGTTGTGATCCGGTGGTAACCTTTAAAAAATCGACCAAATTTTAAAAATTAAGTGCTGGCGTTAAGTCTATTTGAAATAAATAATTTTGACTTGACTTTGAAACCTAAAAAAATACCCCGTCTATCTCCATCCGGTCCAACAGATATTCAGTGCATTCGCTCTTTAGAGACGAATGTGCTTTTTGTTTGTTCTCGTGGAGAAACCTTTAATAGGTCCCCGGGACCCTGTAGATAGTGTCAACCGGGGTATGTGGGACTTACCCACTAAAACCCCGCGGTTGTCGCATTGGCACATGAGAGAGGGCTGGGCTCTCCAGTAGGATCTGCACCAGGTACCCCTATGCGCTTTGTCTGTCAACCCACCGCCAGAGGGTGAGTTATAGTCCCCTGGGACCTAGTCACGGTGCTCACGGGGACGGGGGTCACAGCCACACCGCCATACTCGATGGGTGTCTACCGACATCATAATTTTGAGAATTTCTTTCGGAAGGTTTATGTGATTAGGTCGAAAACCTAAAGAAAGTTGATAGTAAGCTTTTATATTTTGATATTTAACACTTACTTTATCTAATCATTACACCATGAAGCCCATCACTTGCTCATCTTACTGCCGTACTCTGAGTTCGTTAATAAATGAGTCATCCCAGCTTTCATGTAGTATAGATTATATTGAAGACTGTACTTAGTGACAGGATAATTAATTAACGGCGGACAGAATGCGGCAGGTAATAGGCATGATGACTAATTTTGAAAAAATACTCTATAATGTACTTACGGGTCTACTATTGCCAAAAATAATCATATTTTTGTATTAAATTTACAATTAATAGCAATATTTTCAATTTTTTAAATAGAGTTTTAATTTAGTTCCAAAACGATGGCCGGTGCATGGCGCCATATTGTGACGTCAATGCGGTGTAAATAAACATCTGTCTAGGTATAAAAGTGAATCATTGTATGAAAGAAAAAGTTGAGATGACAGTTTGACAGTTGTTTATTTACACAGGATTGACGTCATTCACTCTGATCAGCGTTTATTACAAAATGGCGATTAGCTGTATTTGAGTAATTTATTTGCATAAATATCACGAAAATCTCTCTATTATTAGGAAAATGAGATGCATTTTTGGAATCAGTGCAATCTGTTCTAATATTTAAAACCACAGATTTATTGGTATTGTGTTGCAGTCATCATGCCTATTATAAAGATTGTTGTAGCATAGTTGTGTTGTGGACAGAACAATTCGAGGCAGTCATCCCTGGAGGGTATCGAAGGAGGCACCGGTGCGAAGGGCGAGGAGTTGGCCCGCTGCCTCCAGAGAGAGCTGGTGAGGGCTCGTCTCCATGCCGCCGAGCGCGAGGCAGCCGAGAGGGAACTCACAGCCCGCATTGCAGAACTAGAGAACGAAAACAAGAGCCTTAGGCGACAGCGAGTCGACAATAACGTGGCCCACTTACAGGTACGTATTCTGTCCCTACCAGGTAGGTAGGTAGTGTGGTAGGTGTGTAGGTGGAGGGTAGGTCCTTCGACCGCAGTGCCAAATATTCTGCAGCCAAGCAGCAATTTGTTACATTGATGTGTTCCGGTGTGAAGGGCACTGTAGCTGCTGAAATTACTGGACTCTAGAGACTTAATGACTTATCGTCTTGGGTTACAAGCGACAGTGCAGCCAGCTGTCTTTAGGCAGATGTGTCGCTTACAGTCAGATGCATACTACACAGCTGAATATAAAAAAGCCGGCACAATAAAATATTGCTTCTCTTTATAGTGGTCTCAAGTTGTCTGTGAATTGAAAGTGGCGTTACTGTCTATGCAAATACGTCAAACTGATCGTAATTTTCATAAGAATATTTTAGTTCTTATTTCCAACACCCTCACAGATAAGTTGGTTGAACAATAAACATAACATAATCAGTCTTATTACGAAAAGCAGTTTAAAGATAAACCTAGGTTTAGACTCAGGTTTAAGGAACAATTTCCTGAGTTTAACTGGGTTTAAACTCAGGAAATTGTTCCTTAAATTCTTCCTTAAACTGTTTTTCGTAATAAAACGGAGTATGTTTAATTTGGTAACATAATGATTTAACATCACTTGTCTATAATTTTATGGTTCCGTTAGCAAAAACGTATTAAGGACAGTTTATTTATAATTTATACATTTGCAATGGTAATCCCTCCCTTCTAACAGGGAGGACTTTTTGCAATAGTGCAATTGCAGTAATAATATGATGTTTTACCAGGATGAGTTAATAGCAGTTAAACTGCGAGAGGCGGAAGCGAACCTTTCTTTGAAAGATCTTCGGCAACGCGTGACCGAGTTATCTGAAGCGTGGCAACGACACCTACAGGTGAGTTTCTAGTTTTATTTATGGAGAGATGGATGTATATGCTTCATGATACACTAATCGTGGCTTGTAATTATCTGGCGTCATCCGCTTCTTTTAAGCATGTACACTCGCAATCATTAAGTGTTTACAAACTCATGTTATTTTTACTTATCAAGAGGTGAGGTCAAAAATGTCATATCAAAATTTTTATAATTGTGTTTTTTTTTCTTTATTAGATTCATGTAGTATTGTTTAGGGTTCTGTACCTAAAAGGTACTCTTATGGTGCAACTTCGTCTGTCTATCACAGCTATATATTTCAGGAACTTTGGAAGTTTGGAATAGTTTAAGATCCGGTTTACCCAACCTCATCGCAAATTAAAAATAATATTTTATTTATCTTTTACTCTCTCTTCTTATCAAATATCAAATGGGCTATAATGCGCCTCCCCAGTCTCAAACGCAAGGCACTAAGGGATACCTGGTGCAGATCCCACCCTCCGGAGAACCCAGGTCCCCCTCATGTGCCGATGCGATAGCCACGGGGGTTATAATTGGTAAGAATCCCACATATCCCGGTTGACGCCCCACTAGGTCCCAGGGATCTTTTAAAGATACTGGCTGTAGCCAGTGGCGTGCACAGAAATGTAGGAAAAAATATCTGCGAGTTATCTACACTCTACTATTTGTTATTGTGCCACCACAAATATTCTTAAATGCACTAACATTACAGACGTATCCATTTACATTTAAAAACATCACGTTAATACCATGTCAGTACAAAATATTTTCTAAAGTATTTTTGTCTGTATGGACTCTCCGAATAATCTTATTACAGTTTCTAAATGCAAATTAATATGTCTATAGAATCTGCTAACTTATGGATATTTAAAATGGTACTTTAATATACATATAATAGGTTCAAAAGCCGAATATGTTTCTTTGCCTACCCTCTGTGCACGCCACTGCGTACAGCGTGTATGTCACGTTATACAGGAGCACAGGCAAGAAGCGCCTTCCGCGCCGGTACAATCGAACGTTGTGTCGGACATCATGGCGACACCGAAGAAGTTGCTGCGAGCCTGGGAAGGCCGCTCCGCCGACACGCAGAAACTCGAAGAGGAATTGATGTCGACGCGGATAAGAGAAGTCGAGACGTTGACTGAACTTAAGGAATTGAGATTAAAAGTATGTATCTTCTGTAGTTTATAAGAATATTAGGATGCAATAATCTATCAACCACTACACAATAAAACAAAGTTGCTTCCCGCTGTCTGTCTATCCCTATGTATGCTTAGATCTTTAAAACTACGCAACGGATTTTGATGCGTTTTTTCTTAATAGATAGAATTATTCAAGAGGAAGGTTTTTATGTATAATACATGCATAATATAGTAGAGGAACACTTCTAATGTGACGTCGTAAATAAACACATTTTTTTTGGGCTTACATTGCAAACGCTGGCTGAACCTTAACAAAGTCTACAAAAAAGTCCGTGATGGTATTATGTTTGTATCTTAGAGATAACCCACAATAATCATTTTTTATCCTTTACCTTATATTGATAACCTCTAAAGAGACCATGTTTGTATTGTCTAACGACAAAAAAGCTGTGAACGTTGTATACATATAAAGACATTCTGTAGTATATTAAGTATCCGCATTGCACCCGTGCGAAGCCGGGGCTGGTCGCTAGTTTTTTAAGAATATTGAATAGTTACACTGTTGAAATACAGATCAAGTTTGTTGGAATCTGTGTGTAGAAAGCTTTTTATTTAACGTAACTCATATAAAGGTTGGATGACTTCAAATCACGATTTCTATCCTTATAATAATGCTGTAACTACAAATCAAGTTACGTTTACTCATTAAACACGTTTATATTGAGGGATTGTGTATATTATTAATTAGGTGATGGAACTAGAGACCCAAGTGCAAGTTTCTACGAACCAGCTCCGTCGGCAAGACGAGGAGGCGCGTCAACTGAGGGAGAATTTGGACGCGGCTTTACAACGCGAGAGGGCGCTACAGACGAGGCAGAGGGAGTTTCAACATAAATACGCGGATCTCGAGAGCAAGGTTCTATCCTATTTTTTGTGGCTATTAAATTGGGCCAGCTGGATCCATTGTGCTTGCCCTAGCCCTATTGCTGACTAGTCAAAAAGTTCCTTAAGGTACCCCACGATTACGCCAGCTTGGAGCTGTACATTCATCTGGTGTAGGATAGTCTACTCCCAGATGACTCAATCTACGTCTAGCAAGAGCGTCGCAACCACACAATACGTGGAACTATTTTTCATCTTCACAATATCTTCAAGAAAAAAAATATTTTTAGCAGCTGCAGCGCTGCTTAGTAAAAACTGCGTGCGTTTTTTTATTTATGTATATAGATTTACAAAGCAGAGCGTCTGCAGCGCTGTAACCGCGCTTCAAATTTGAAGTCACTACGACTATCAGGTTGTTCGCCTTACATACGTCTTACTTACTCGAAATCCTTTAATTCAATTGAAGTTAGATTGCACATTATAAAGTAAGATCTTTATTTTAGCGTTTAGCTAAAGTACGATCGCTGAGCAGGAAGAATTTGTTACGTTGAACTGTCATTACCTGTCTCTGTCGCTCATGCGTGGGATGTATTTCGTCACGCTTGCACATACGAGGTCATTGCATCTGTGCGAGTGTGACGCAATGTATTTTGCCCGAGAGCAACAGAGACAGGTAATAGCAGGTTAACGTACCAAATTCTTCCTGCTCGGCGATCGTACTGTAGTTGCATACACATCGTGGTCACGAATGCTATACCGGTTTTGAATTAAAAATCTTTTTAACGATGGCACGTGTTCACGTATTTTAAGGTTGGCTCCTGCAAGTGATTATCGTCCTAAACGTAACCAAGCGTTCGTGACCGCGACCGTACTTTCGGGTTCTTTAATACCGAGAGAACTAATAAGGAGTCTGCCAAGTAGACAGGGCCATACCATGGCCGCGCTAGGAACGTAGTAATAACAGAAATGCAGAATTCATATTTAAAATTTTGACAATAACGTGCATGGCGTAGTCGAATACGCGACGCTCTATTAGGCGTTGTGTCATACAGTTTTATACAAAGTTTTTATTATACCTGATACGTTCTTAGCGCGGTCATAGTATGGCGCGTTCATGTAAGCAGTCATATAATAGATCATGAAACATTGGCAGGCCAAATACGACTCCATGCAAGCAAACATAAGAAACATGGAGGACGCTCAAAGGATAGCCGAATTGGAAACCGAAGTCTCGGAATATAAATTAAAGGTTAGTTACATTATCGCCAAGCACTAGATTGTCACCGGTATTCACACACAACACTCAACGGATCGTTGGTACTCAGTGGCGTGCAGTCCCTAAAGGCAAAAAGTGTTTGCCTACCCTGTGATTTCCGGAACAATTCATGATAACAAAAATAATTTATGTGCACAGTAACATTTTGTTTTGAATAATTTCATCGATATAAATAAACAAATTTGCGCGAAATGTTTGAAATCAATCAGCTGAGTGCGCCGTGGCAACGAGCAAAAGTGCATTGAACTATTCCTAGGTAATTTCGCGCGTTCGAGCCGCGAGGCCTGCTAATCAAGCTCTAAAGGTTTTAAAAGGCCGCGTCTCGATTTGCACACATTCAAACCTTTACTTCTTCAAAAGTTACACACACATGTAGGCACGCTGACCATTCAAACAGAATAAATGTCACGCACACATGCAAACATATAGGCACTGCCTTTCGATAGTCGATCCCTCAGAGGTCGATCCAAGATCGGCAAGATCCAATAGAGTCAACCAATAAGAGGCCAGTGCATCGAACGAACGCAATACGTTTGAGCGAATGGGAATGAATGAATAATACAACAAATGATAAAATACCTAGTTTGTTCAAACTTCAATATTTCATAATGACATCCATTTTTAGTTGGTTTTTATTTTCATTATACATACGTACGATTCGATATACGATAGTTTTCGCTACAGTACGTTCGAAAAAAGTGACTCCTATTTATTAGTATGTACTATCGAGGACACGAACGGTAGCCCACTTAGCAAACAGATTTCTTTGAACGGCGGTAAGTGCGTAAGAGCGGGAAAACCCCGCCCACACGTAGTTTGAGCCAATGACAGGTTGGGGTGGGTTCAGGACAATTGTAAAAGTAACGGGATATTGTATTATTCAAAAAATGATGTTTTACTATTCGCTAATGATAAACAAGTCCGTTTGCGCGATTGTAAATTTTATGAATGAAAATTGAATGAATTTTTATGGTTCGTGTTTTGTTTTATCGGACTGTTGACTGCCTTCCTACTTACCTGTGAGCTGTTTTTATGGATGCTAAAAAACCCTTTAATACAAAATAAAAGAAACCAAATTTTGTTTCTTCATAATCAGAGACTGAAAATAACACAAATATCTTAAAATATATATAAACTATACTATTGCGAGTTTTTGAATTTTTTTATTTTGTAATTCTACTAAGAGATTTTTTTTTACAAAATGCATATATATATATCCTGGGACAATCCACACACGGTCACCTGATCCCAAACTAGGCAGAGCCTGTACTATGGAAACCAGACAACTGATACTAATACTTATATACATTTTTTTTTGTTATTACATACTTAAATTGATAAATAACACCCAGACACTTGGTGGGAATCGAACCCACGACCCATTGGTTAGCGGACAGGGTCTCTAACCACTAGACCAACGGGTCCGTCATTATGACTTATTACTATATCTTCGTATGAATGACTTATTACTATATCTTCTTTTAATTTTATATAGATAGAGATAGATAGACAATTCTTTATTGCGCACAAACAAACAGATACAAAAAGAATAAGACACAAATTAATAAAACATGCAACAATGGGCGGCCTTATCGCTAAAAGCAATCTCTTCTAGGCAACCTTTGGATGGAGAGGAAAATAAAGACGTAATATAATATTATGTCAGTATTCCTTCTACTAATAAACTCACCTATTCATAATATTTTTTTTTTGTAACAGTAATATCTTTACTTTGATAACTAATCATCGTAATTCGAATCTATTATACTAATATGTTTTCTTTTATTAAGTACATTGAAAATATTCCCGTTTTGAGTTTTACTAAAATACGTAGATCTATGGCATATAACATATGAAATTACATTATAAACATGTGCTAATAATGGCTTAATTTCAATATGGAAGATAACCAAGAATTTTAGAACAATAGGTAATAAAACTATTGCATTGAAAACGTTTTGCTCGCTCCCATACCTTAATTTTAAGAATTGTTTTGACCAAAAAATAAATATTTAAAATCCGTCTTAGTGCGTTGAGATAAGATTGATTTTTCTGCAATTATTAGTTTGTTGTATATTAATTTATCAGTGCAAGAGAAATAACCTTTTTTTGTCGTATGTTTAGTACCCAACATGGTGTCAATTGGTTAAGTTGCCCTTAGGCCTCCGACTTGGCTTAACGACTACTGTCTGGATGACAACAACTGGGACTGCCTTTTTACGTGCCCTCAGAAGCACGGTGACGCTTAGTTCAAAGGCCACTGAACGATCATCCATCTAAAGAGTGACCTTGCCTGACGTTGCTTAACCAACTGATCGTTTACCGAACAGTTATTACAACGAAAAAACTATTTGCATGAATTGTCTGGTTATTCATAACTCAAGGTCTGCCAAGTTTAGGACCAGAAAACCGTATGTGTAACGCTTCCGATTCCAACGGTATAATAGAAAGATATAATTAAATCATAATAACCAAACTATGCTTGAAAAAAAAAACCTGAAAACTGCGGCAGTGATAATAAATTGATGTGGAATGAAATACCAATAAAATGTTTTTTTGTTACTAATTTAACATAGTCACGGTATATTTCAATTCCGCCGATGAATTTCTAATGTCAACGAATGCTGTTTGAAAAATATCTTCATTACACTATACAAAATGCGGTACAGCTGGTGGGGTTCGAACCATGGCACTTGCTATAAACTGCAAATATCGCCAATGACCTCCAGACCAAACAGTCATTAGCGTTGTAAGGCGAAATTTGTATTACTATTCTAAAGCACAGTATTTTTTTCATTATTAAAAAAACATTAGACTTTCTTACTTTTTGTTGACAAACCACTTTACGTAATGTTTATTTTGATCGTCTATATAATTATGCTTTATTGTGTTGTAAATGTATTTAATTCATAATAGAATTAGAAATCTTATTTTATTAAGTTGTATATTACGCTGTAATACTGTACACACATATACTCACATACTAAAGATAACATTTCCACTTATAGTTCATAATATTGTGCACTCATTTATAACATTCTGATCGTTATCGTCTATTGGTATATATTTGTAACTCTAACTTTTGCAAAAAGTACAATAAAGAAGTACGATTTGGGTTTTTACAGCAACAGTGTCATCTGAAAAACATTACTGATTTATATGTTTGAATTTAATACTCTTGTAATGACGAATACACTTGCGAATTATTTGCAAGTATTGTCTGCCAATCCTTTACAATAAAAGTAATCATTTATATGAGCAATAAAACATATTTGTGCACCACATGAGACGTCACCCGCCGCGGGTAATCCTATATTCAAAAGAATGCCGATTTTTTAAAAACAGATGTTTCGAAGCTCCGATGTTTTAGTGAAAAAAATGCACAATGAAAACAATAGATTGAAGCCATGCGATGGAGTTTTAAATGTTGTATTTTTTCTTCGTCAATTTACATCCGATCCCAAACTAGGCAGACCAGTTAACTGATACTAATACTTATATACTTTTTTTGTGAATAAATACTTAAATAGATAAAACACATAGGCCCTTGGTGGGAATCGAACCCACGACCTATTGGGTAGTGGCCCGAGTGTCTAACCATTAGACCAACAGGCCCGTTAAATTTTTTATGATCCATTTTTTGTTTTGGTTAAAACTATAATGAAACAAGTTTTAGTACATTTCGTTTTTTTTCTAAATCTTTTAATTTGATTTTATCGTCCAAACTAAGTAACACATTGTAAATCTAAATACTTACTAATAAAATAACAATTTTTATTTTCCTGATAGGAACACAGATTAATAATAAATATAATAATACCAGCCCTGGTTTATGTCTCACTGCTGGGCACGGGCCTCCCCTCAGAATGAGGGGGCTTAGGCCATAGTCCACCACGCTGGCCACGAAAGCTAGTTAGGCTTGCTTAGATATGCAGGTTTCCTCACGATGATTTCCTTCACCGAAAGCTAGTAATAATCGCACAAAGACGATTCGCACATGATTAATTAAAGTAATCAGAGGTGCGAGCCGGGGCGAACCCCTGCTAAACCTGCGTACCGTTGTTTCCAAGGCAAGCGTTCGCCCACCGAGCTTTTACCGCATTTTCTTTTATAGATTATTTATCCGTAAACCGGATCTTGGAGTGTATTCTTTCCATCAATAAAATGTATTGAATATAAAAGAAGATGAAAAGATGTCTCCAAATCAATCCAAATAGAACTAAAGCTATGTTTTCAAAGAACATGTGATTTTAATTAATTTCTTGTTATCAATAACTACTTAAACATGCGAATCCTAAAGGGTTATCGATGGTACACCGACTCTCATCTCATAAGTAACTAGCTACACGACTATGATTACTCGGCTTGTATTTCATTGAATGCAGGCAACACGGCGGTGCCAGCGCACGCCTGTAAAAATACAATAATAACAATGGCATTTATTGCGGCAATACGGGTACGCCCCGCTGCCATAAACCGAGGCGGGACTAGCTCTGCATTTGGACGCACGTGCAAGCGATTATAGACCTAAGACTGGTACACCGGAAATGTCCGTGATTGTACCTATTTTATTAGCGTTTCCAAATTAAAAAACTTTGTAGAAAATGGAAGTGGTAACGTGTGATCGATGCTCTGGCCGAGAGTGTATAGAAAAATTTAAAAATCACGCGTTTTCGCAGTGAGCTGTTATTTTCGACACTTTCTTACGAAATTAAAAGATAAATAATTTAAAATGGCCAAAGGTAAATTCACTATATATATATAATATAGATAAATAATCTGAAATATATTTGTAGTAGGTATATTTACAATCGGTATACATATAAACTAAATATCATTGATTTTTTTTATATTTTGAGGTGGCATATTTACAATCTTAGTGTGTGTGTGTACAAGACAATGATATTAGACAAGTAACTCGCAGTCTTATTGGTCAGTTTTTTACTCGACTAGAAGAATATGAGATGGATTCACGGTATGTCTGGTTCTTTATGACGCTCTGCGGCCTAAATGGCGGGATGGATTTTAACGTAGGTACTTCCTACGTGTCGTCTTATTAGTGGAAGTGAAATAGAATATATATTTATTCGAAATAAAAACATAAACTAAGTATTATTTGTGTCCACATCATTCATTAATGTCAATTTAGGTTGAAGTCATCTCAATCATATTAAGAATAGAGTACGCGTTTGTCTATAGTCCCTTTAAACAACTCGTAGGCAGTCTAAGGCAGGTTCCCTTAGTCCTTCCTCCAAGAGGCAGGTGAACTATTTAAAGTTATATTGATATGTAAGTGACAAGTAGTGATTGGTTTGATCTGTCACAAGCGTAAATGTCGATAAATACAGCTGACGGCAGAGTACCTATTGTCGTGTATATGATACTATGTTCCTATACTACTACTTTTCGATATTCTTAATCGTGCCTACGGTTATCACTCGAAAATAGCATTCCTTAGCACTTGTACTTATACATATTCTAAGGTGCTAGGCGAGTGCTTATACATATTCCAAGGGTCCGGCGAGTGTTGACTGTAAATACGGGCGTATATTCACTAACTGCCGGTCCCAATGTCCTCCCTATCGTCGATCCCTCACTATAAGTTAAAATCATCGATCAAGTCATTGATATCCCGCGACAAACCTCCGAAATGGAGCGTTAGCTAAAACCCTGACAGACTGTCATTTGAACAAACAACAAGCTGCTAATATGTTATTATTGAAACGGAAATATGTCATTATAGCTATCGATAATAACTATTTTAACTTATAGTAAGGGATCGATAGGATATTGGGACCGGCTGTTAGTTGTTACTAATGAGAGTAATGTTTCAGAATGAAGTTATGGCAACCGAAGGCGAGCTGCGCAACAATATGGATGACTCCGACAGGGTCCGCGAACTACAGGAGCAGGTTGCCGAACTAAAGGCAGAGGTATTAATATTTCTCATTATACTAACACACACACGCCATAAATAATACACAATATTCTCTTTTCCATATTTAAAGTCCAAAACTTACATGGTCTTATTCAGTTGTACGGTGTGAGAAATCATCTCAATCATTTTAAACATTTGAAATTGATGAATGAAAACTGTTTTTCACAGGCTTTTAGGTTTTCTTTATCTATATTCAGCATCTCAGTGTGTTGATTGTTTAACTGCCTTGCTATTCTCGATTTAAACTAGTTAAACCCGATTCACTTTCTCACGTCACTGATTAAAAAACATTACGAAACTATTTTTTTTTTCATTAGTAGATATAGTACGGTCGCCGAGAAGGAAGAATTTAGTACGTTAACCTGCTATTACCTGTCTCTGTCGCTCCCGGGCAAAATACTATTGCGTCACGCTCGCACAGATGCAATGATCGCGCGGCTGCATCTGCGCAAGCGTGACGCAACACATCCTATGCATGAGCGACAGAGATAATTAATGACAGGTCAACGTACCAAATTCTTTCTATTCGACGATCGTACTTTAGTTAGGCTATAGGTATACCAACCACTAGTGATGAAAAAAAATAGTTTGTTTTGTTTGTGAACCATAGATGTAATATTTTAAACAGTTATATGTCAAAAAGGACTTTAAATGTGGTAAAGTGTAATTACATCTACATATTTTACTTTGTACAAACCTCTACAACAAATAAATCAAGGAACTATTGCCCGTTTATGCGTACAGCGTCTTGACGCTTTGCTTTTATTAACAACACGAGTGTAAAACGCCAACTACTTAATGTTTTTATACGTCGACGTGTTTTGTTAACAATATTAAGAAACTAATATTCGTCAGGCACGCGACAATAACAAGATTTCTTGGCAGAAGGAATATTGTATCCTCAGAATAATTACTTGACGGAAATCGAAGCCGATATCACGCTAATTAGCCATTATGGGTTAACATAGTTATACCTAGTTTATAATATATAATTTGCAGAAATAATAAAGATCACCATCAATAGTTAGCTAATAATATCGCATTAACTCCTGATTCAATAAAACAGAGTGTTCTAAGTATGTCTGACATTATAATTCCCAAACGAATAATAGAATTGTATTTGATAGGTATATTTAACCAGATGACACGCGCAGCTTCGCCCTACAGTTAAGTTCATAATTATTGTTAACTTATATAATTTATGTTCAAGTAATTATTCTGAGGCTTTCATAGTCTGCCCTTTACCAGAAATACGCACAATGCGGCCGATAAAATGCTTCAGTCATTATAATATCGCTTTCTCTGTTGGTTTGGGGATCACTGTATATACGTTCAAAGGTTATTTCCATAAGACACACGACATCTGTTGCAAACGAACACTTTTCTGTTCATACTAAACCTTACACCCATTTCACCGGTCATATTTTATCCATAACATGAGCATAGCACTCATTTGCATTTACATTTGTTTGTTACGTCATCCATTACAATCCCTATCATAACTTTGTGATTTGTAAAAGTTACCTATCGTTAAAACTATCATAAATTGGTAAACAACTATTAAATCATATTTAAAGCATACATGCATCGGTCGAAATGAAGGTAAAAATATATGCATTATTAATATTAATAATTGTATAATGCGCTTTGATCGAGATGTCTGATAAATATAATGTTTGGCACTGCACAGTTTCCGACACCAATCATCAGTCCGGTCACTGAGCCCTGGAAATGGCTCGAGTAAGTTCGTCATACATTTTGTCGGCTAGTGTGTTAACATGCTCACTACATTCCAACATTCATACAGTACTCGGCAAATGTATTGGCATAGTGTTATTGAGAAAGAGATACAAGTTTTAGCAGTTCCGTTTGGTATAGCCTAATTTACTAGTGTTACCTCGGCAAATGTAGCCAATTTTATTTTTCCGTGTACACAAACGATTTTTTGCTGAAAGATACCAAAAAACATAAATATGCACAAATAATTTATGTATTGCAAATCAAAAGATTACTTCTCAAAATTCGAGCAAAAACTTGACATGACGTTACTTTATAATAAGATGGCAAGTTTTCAAGGCCACGGAAAAGATTAACATCGAATTGATGGACACTGACGTTCAGCTGAAGTTACTTTGTGCTCATTGTATGTTTGAAATTACGTTTATACCTAATTATTCTTTCTATAAAACTATGATGCAACGCCCATTAGAGCGTCGCTTATCCGACCGTGCCATGCATTTCTTTAAAAATTTAAAAGATGAAATCTGTCCCCTCAAGATGAAGGGGCTTAGGCTATAGACCATCACGCTGGCCAAGTGCGGGTTGGCAGTACGCCAACCCGCACACGTCATTCGAAAGCTAGTTAGGTTTTCTGAGACATGCAGGTTTCCTCACGATGTTTTCAGTACTATTATTAAATGTATATCAAATTTTTTTCATCATAAATGGTGATAAGATAATCACACCCGTATTCACTAACACTTGTTAGACCCTTGGCACTTAGTACGAAAACCGGCGCTGTGATTGGCTAAATTACTGAATTAACCAATGTTACCGCATAAAATATTAAGCGCCAAGGGTCCGATAGTCTTGTTGGTAAATACGGGTATTCCTATTCATCTTCTTTAGTACAGCCTGTCGTTAAGGAGATACCATACCTGTGGCACTAATCAGAAACGCGAGGAATCAAAAAGAAAATCCTTAAACCGTAGAACTTCCAAATGGATATATATTTATAGAATGCGTAAAAACGTAAATTCCCGTCCTACCGAAACCACCCTGTGCCTTGTGGTTTGCCGATTATTGTATGGTCCCGAGCTTGAGAAAACAATATGTAGTTTTGATTGCAAATTGCACACGCTAAGCTATTACCTTATTTACCTATTTGGATCAAACTTCAAGATAACATAACTGCGGTAACTCTCTCTTTTCTTTGTTTAACATCATAATAAAATGGAATTAGCAGGTGAACACACTAGACCTGTATACTTTACTTTTTATATCAGTTGAATTTTAAATCAACGCATTCCTATATGTACTTTGCTTATTAGTTTTGAGTTGAAGCAAGTTAAACAATACGTAGGTATGTCTCGACGGATAAGTGCAATGTATTTTCATTACTATAGAGCGTCCAACCGTTTATTTTCTTTTTGACAGCACCAATAGAACGTAAGTGCGTCATGAAATAAACGGTTGGACGCTCTATAGTTACATATAGAATTATCAGTTTTGATAGTCCTGGCTAGTATGAGTTTAATAGTAAAGGAAAACGATCAAACTTTCAGTTGATCTCCATACATTTTACAACAACGCCTTTTGCGGTAACTTTAAAAAGCGAGTTAAATGTGCAATAGAAAACTGAAATTTTGTTAGTTTAATTATTTATGAGACTCGTTCACCCTTCAGAATTTGCTGCGAGTGGAAATTAATGCATTGTATCCTATCACTTATGGGCTGCCTTGTCCTGTCCCTGTCCTGATGAGCGATTTAACCCAATGCACACGTTGTCATAGCATCGCACGCGCTTGCATGCCTATTTATAAGTTAATACATGATGTTATTGTGTCCCCAGTATAGTTTGATAAGATTGTTTAACAAATAGAGTATAGTAGGTACTCAGGGTAATAAATTAGCAAAAATAGCATCAACATTATAGACTAGACTTGGGAGGAATGCAAGTAAAAGAAAAAGGTTGCGCTTTACTGTAGCGAAAGCGAGTTGTTTTGTGTGTACTTAACTCTTTTTACGTTTTTGTGGGTTACTTGTAGTTCGTAGGTATATTGTATAGTATTTTGTATAGCATGCTCGAACATCACAGATGATAATATTGGAATTGATTATTGAGATTTATTACGACAGGTCATGAGACTAGAAGCTTGGAGGTCTCGCGCCCTCGGTCACACAGACCTCAGCCGCGCCGTCTCGCTCGAAGACGACCTAGAGGAGGATGAGAAGCTTAAACTAATCCTGCGTCGCGAATCTTCCACTTCCCTCGACACGGCGACGATGTCGCGTAAACCCACGTAGCGACCACAGGCCGTCGAACTGTCCCACATGCTTAGCTATAACTATCAACTCACCCGTTCCCCTTAATTATTCGTCACGCTTTTAGTATTTTTCTTACGGTCCTCTATCTTTCCTTGTAAATTTATTTTGTTCTTTTTTCTCACTAAACACCGCTCCCGCTCTCTGGACTCAGGTTTTTCTTAATCATCCAGAGAACTGCTTTTTCTCGTACCTCAATAAATTATCTACGAATAGCCGTAGAAGTAGCAATATGTTATATAATGTTTCTATCGTAGTTGTGCTAGTTATTCTCTAAATCATAGCTATAGTTTAAAATTTAGCATTATAATATGTGGTTCTGCAATATACATTTAGATTTCCATACAGTCCATTAGGTCCAGTCTCATGATGCCAACTACATTGTACACTATGGACATCAAGATATCGGGGTTGTTTTCACATTTTTAACTAGTTAGAATTTGAAAATATCACTCGGCGTCTTGATATTCTCCTGACATTGCATATTAGATATAATATTTTATATGGTCGTAGCCGAGTATAATACAGGTAGATAGTTGTAACGTAGTTGTAATTTTTTAGTCTTTTTTCTACTTATAAGTAGAAAATTTAACTTATAAGGGAACGCGTTTACGGCAATTAGTATTTTGTAAATTGTGATGAGACAATGTTGTTCCGATGCAAGCAAATTTCCAGCTCTGATCTCAAGGATTCGGTACCGCATCTGACTTCAACATATTAATTCTTCCATTTCTTATTATACGAATAATTGATTCTCATTTTAATAATGACTTATCCTTGAAATGATTATTAAGATTTTATTACTTTGCCTTATTTTGAATAAACAAAACAATTCATATCATCATAAGAATGTACTTTTTTAATGTTTATTAACAATACGACAAATATTTTAAACTGTATGCTTACAGTAAAATTTTATTATAAACACTCGTGTTAGATTTGATTTTCTATGTAAACATTCCAAATATGTATGTACACTGCTTACCTAATAAGTAATATCAGTACTGATTCATTAAATTGGATTAAGTACTGGTGACTAATGTTGCCTAAGAAAAGGGCAATCTATTTGAAGGCATCTTTCCACGGTGCGTGGTTTATGGAGACTACCGTTGCACGGTTTGTAGTACACACAAACAAACATAGAGGTATGGGCCTGCGTTGTATACAAGATTCAAATGCGGTTACATCGCGTTAGTGTCGAAATAGTTTGTATGTATGCTACTTTTCTGATATCAAAATAGTAGCGACGCGACGATAAGCGGTGATGTTCCGAAATCACACACGCGTGAGAACCTACTATAAGATTCACGGCAATGTTTAACGTACTTATTTAATTAAAGTAGGTATGTGATTTTATTAGATTATAAGAATAAGGCTTTTGAAGTACATTAAGTGAATCTTAATTTATTTTTTGTAAAATACTCAACTTTGTCGTAACATGTATTACTATGAAAATTTTAATGTATTATCTGTTGTACAGTAATAATACCGTTTTAAAATATTAACGTTCTTTGAATTAAATGAGTGTTGCTTTGGATGCAGACTCGTATTTTAATCTCAGCTGGGGTGACACCATTTTGTTCTCTTAGCAAAAATGGCAGTTTAAAAATAGGTACCGGATGGATGTTATAAACATTTATGCCCTGATTCCAGTCCCGATAGAATTTAGCACATCCTCTGGTCATTGGAAATATGCCTACAATAACAATTGGGGAATCGAAATGCATTAATACTAAAATCTATTGCTGAGCACACCCTGAAGTGGATATAAATCTAATAATCAAAATATCATGTAGCATATAATTTATCTATATTTATTATTATTTTAAACATATTGATTATATAGGCAATATTTTTTAATTCATAATGAATACCTTAGGTAGTATATTTTAATGTTATGATGATTAAAATAGTTTATGTAATTAGATATTTATTATTTTTTGGCAGCTTTGACAATTCTATTACCTTTTGTGTTACCTTACTAATCAGAGTTTAATTTCATTACTATTAAATACATGTTATTATGATATAGGTAACTTATAAAATGATGTATGGATTTTGTATAGAATCGAAAATGTTTGTTTTTAATAATATTGACTGTCAATAAAATAATCCAATTTTGTCATCGATATAATATTTTATATACTTGTATGTATCTACGCGTTTTGTAATTATTAAGTACAGTTACGGGAAAATTCTAGTAGCTTCCTAACTGAATTTTAAAAGGAACCTAACATTATTTTTATTTTTTATGGAATTACAACTATTGTCTGATTGTTAGAGTATGCGAAATTTTTATCGAATCTTATATTTAAGAATATAAAATATGTATTGCGAGTACTGTACCGTAATACCTACCTACATATTTTATATATATACTTGAATATAAAATAGTATCTGGACTATTTAGTTCTGTCAGTGATCACCGCACCTTTGATTGCTAAACACAGGCAACTGTAATTGTACCTACGTATTAAAACATTGTTCCGATAACATGGCAGCCAAACTATTATTTTCCGGGACTACGTCGAGAAGTTTTCGAGTAAATTTAATTTACGCCGTAACAATGTTACTCACTGATTTATCACCCCTTTCGTGCTGTTTTGTTTTTGTTACACTCAGAAAAGGTAATACCGCCATATAAATGTGTAATACCACTAGTTAAACCAAAAAACATTTTTAAACAAATTTGAAATTCTTCTTACTACCCCTATTGCTTCTATATTGAATGACTGAGTTTATTTCTACATCCGAGGCTTATGTGTGTAGGTATAATTTATGTGCTTTCGTACATATGTTAAATCTACATACCTACCTAAGCGTTATTCTTAGCTTTATAATTGCAGCTAAATAGTGTAAAATCTGCACATTTTAAAATATTTTTTTCCTTTATTGGTAGGGGCGCTTTAGAATAAGTCTGTGACATTGAAACTCGTTTCCCTGATGAAGTTTATATTTTGCTCTCGTACGTAACCCGTAGTCAATGGTAATCTTAGATATAAATAAATAAATAAAAATTATTTCTTCAATAATAATTTATGTGACTGTATTTTCATATTCTGTATTGGAAAAATAAATTGACATTAATGTACTCTTTTTTGATAAAAATAAATAATTTATAATTCATCTCTACTTATTTCTGTTACCATTAAATCATCATCAGCCCAAATCAGTCCACTGCTGGACATAGGGCTCCCCCAACCACGCCCCTGAGCCCACAATATTCGGCTCTCCTCATCCAGTTTCTTCCAACCGCTCTGCGAATATCGTCGATCCAACTGGCCACGGGGCGTCCTACACTAACGGCCGCACTCACAAAACCCAATTTACTTTAATTCTAATTAAGTCACTTTTTGAAATCTATGTCGGAGCAGTTTATAATTAATTTCGATTACTGAACACGAGATAATTGATATTTCTACTCAGTATCTGCGTATTAAGTATTAATCGAGAAATTCATTGATTCTGAAATATAATATTAATATACAAGATGTAGGCGCCTTTTATGATATTAGCAGAACCGACAAGTGACAGCAAAATGTATTGTGGAAATGATTTCACATCATTGAGTTTCTCGCCAAATTAAATATGTAGATAATAAGGATAAGTTACGATGGGGCCGCCATGTCCGTTTGGGATAAAAGCCCCTTAAAAATAAACAAGAAATAAAATAAAGTATTAATGGGCGACGAAAAAATACGATTTCAAAAAATAGTTTAATGATCACTAACTTTAATTGACGTTTGTAGCTTCGGCAGTAAGCTTCCCGATTTTCGACACCTAAATCCTCATCCAGAAATTCGTGACTCCCAATTTGTGTTGAACTGTGACTATTCCTCAAAATTATTATTGTCAAAATGCATAGTGGACAAGTGTGGAAGCCGCGCAAGGCCTTCAGTGTCATAAACTGAACAACTGTTCTGTGAAAACTAAATAAATGGTATGTACCTATTGCTACCTGAATAAACTCCGTAATCTGACCCATTCCGGCACTAAGTTTCGAAATCTTGCGATAAATAGAAAATAAAAATACATGTATTTGTTAGTAAATTATTTATTTTTTTAAGTTAATTTCTTTAAGTTAATAGTAAAGCACCGTCATAGTTAATGTTATTTTATTAATACATATTCTTACAAATACATAGAGAAATAAACATTTAATCGAACACAATATTAGTACATTTAATACAATATTTTAATTTATTTGTTTTATAAAATTTGCTTAAGCCAGACTTTTGTATTTAGTGAACAAATTGTATAGCACCCGAAGTGTAGATTTGAGATCGAGATTCACGATATCTGTAAATATAAAATTCAATGTTATGTACTTCTATTTTAAAATATTGGTTTGCTATAAGGAATCATTTCGTTTTCGTATTAACTCATCCCTAAATAAAAACTTACAAAAATGGTAGGTATTATTTTCATATTTTTAGTTTGCAACTTATACAGAAGCGAGTAGATTAACTCACCTTCAGGTCTAGCCTTCGGTTTCGCAAGTCCTACGTCTTGCATCAGTTCGAATGCGAATGATACATTATGCACCTTCTGATCGAAGTCTTGAGGCGTCAGATGGAAATCATATAGGGGCACAAAGAATCCCTCTAACAAACCCATCAATAGGCAAAGGTAGACTCCATCATGAAATTGCGTATCTAAGTCCATCACTTCGAGGTTCACCTTGCTCAAGTGCTTGTTAACAAAAGTAATGAGTGACTTCTTCACTACTTGCAGTTTATCAGGGGCGTGATCAAACAATGCATCAAAGGCATCTCTCTCGCATTTCATACCAAGATCATCATATGTAGTAGTTATAGTTTCAACAAATGTCCTGAAAAAGAGCATAACAAAGTACTTTAATGATATAATATATAACTAGATAAACATTTACGAACAAAATGACATCTAAAATGTGGTCGCGGAGGTTGCAAACTTATTTGTGCTGGTGGCGGAAACGTGAACTAACGATTTTATAATAATAATGACTTGTAGTTTGACAGTAGCGACACTCCTATCGGCAAAAATAAATTTGTCAGGATGTGGCTTGTAAAGAAATAGCGACACAAGGGCGGTATTTCTCGCTACCACTTTTTGAACCATGACACCAAATCTAGTTTAGATAGTATATCGATGGCTATATGTATTTAACTGCCGCATTTATTTAGAAAAAAATAAGAGTAAGTATTGTATTGTATTAGTTGTATGTTTATTATAATACAGGTTTCATTTGTACAGTTTGCTTGTTTGGGATCAGATGACCGTGTGTGGATTGTCCCAGAATATTATAACGAATGCAATTTTATGTACTAAATCACCTGTGAGACAGTTGATTTGGCGTATCTTTCTTCACGACGACGACGTTGACGCTAACATTCTCAGGCAAACGCACAGGCGCACGGAAATGGCGAGCTAATGCCACCAGCAAGTGCAATATCGACACGACATTCTTCGAATGTATCGAGTCCACACTCCATTTTGGAACAGGTTTAGCGGTTCCATAAAGCACCTGGAACAAACTTCAAGCATGGTACATTCCCAGATTCAAGTCTTACTGCAGCACTCAATATTTACAGTTTATTAACAAACATGTACACTTAAACTATGGTAAAAAACTTCCTCAAAGTCGCCGCACTGGGAGGGAAGGGTACCTAAAAGACTGGCGGCATTACCCTTTTGTTTAGCAAAGCTTATACGTTGGCAGAAAAAGCTACCAGCCCGGCGGCGGTCTCCTGAGACTTCAATAAGTTTGGATGAAAGTTCTTTCACCAACCCACTTTGCGCCGCTTTGCATCACTAGCGGTCGCCGCAGCCGCCAGCCGCCCTGCAAGTTGCCGGGGTGTGGGACGCGGCAAGTGTGTCGACACATGTCGCATCCCACACCAACGGCTTTCCATGTTGCCATGGTACTACTGCAGCACTTAAAAACGCAATTTAAAGTTAATTTTATCACTAACCCAGTTATTGATATCAGATTATATTACGCTTTTTCATTTGAATATAATGCTTAATTACAAACACAGGGGAGGAAGAAGGAATGGGTTCCATAATTTATTTATTGCTCTTCAGTGCAATATACCTTATATAAGCGTGAATTTATAGTATTTTTATTATGGGACGTCATAAAGGTATTTAAAAAACTAGTGCCACATCTGTTGGTGGGACGTGCCCATACAATTTTTTGCTCGGTCCTTTGAGAAAAAACAATGTGATTAAACACTGATTCGTCTGATTTTACTTCCCCAATAGTGTTTTTTAAGGAAAAATTTCCTGAACTGAGGTTCATTGTCTCACATAGTAGATATACCTACTGTATGAACGGTTTTTTTATTAACTGCAAAAACTGTATAATACTTTCTATTTGCATATATACCTAGTTAAGAAGGTCGAAAGGGAGACGCATATGTAGCGATAGACAGAAAGAGAGACAACCGTGAGAGAGAAACGGATAAAAGTATTATAAATATTTGACTGGAACTGTAGTGTTAAAATAGTATGAATTTGGGCGGAGCTGCATGGGTCAGCTAGTAAGTAAATAAAATACGAATTTAGAAACATTGTCTTGTAAAAGCAGTTAACAATAAGAAATACTACAAAGCCGGTGTTACTTCTGTGTAAAAATATGTGTATACATACACGATTAACTGCTCTTAGGACAACAGCTAATTTCTGACGTTGCCCTTCTTCAGACTGTGTGACTTCAGGTACATCCAACTTGGTTTCCGTCAGTATCTCCAGTAGTTTCTGAAGCACTTGGCCATCATAAAGATCTTCACTGATATCTTTGACAATGATCCTCTGCGCTGCAAGCTCATCATTGATCCAGTCTATGAGCACTTGGATAAGATCTTTCACTCTGGGATCGTCTAGTGAACGCGGCTCTATTATAGCCCTTTCTTCATTGTCATCTAAATTCATTTTGTATATATTAGTGGAATATTTAGCAATGTTTAAAGTACAAGTAAGTTAGCTATTTATCTAATACACTACAGTTACACTGACACACCTTAATGAGTCATTGGTTTCAGGAAATATGGCTACATTATTATTGTTAATGCATTATACTGTATACACTATTGTTATTATCAACTATTAACAAGTTATACTTACGTAAACTGTATTCTTCTGGGGGTATTTCAGGGGCAGTAGGGCTTCCAGGTGAATCAATTGCATATTTACCTTCTGCCTGGACATCCTGCACTGTAAAAAATGGAAACAATAAAATGTTGTGTGTGTGTTGTATAAACTGTTATAATTAGAATTTTTATGTATTTATGACTTTAATACTTCCTTAAATCAAATGTTCCAGATGTGTCCACAGCTGTTATCTACCACCTATTTTTTAAATGACTTAAAAAAAGAGGTGTTGTTTTTTATGCTTGTAATCATCAATCAATATACTTTGTAATATCAATAAAAATGTGTGAATATTACGCATTTTACATACGTAATAATATGTTAGTCTATACGGGCATTTAAACAAAATTTCATGCATCTAAGTATCATCTGGACCAATGGTATACAACTGTGGGGATCAGCCTGTGACTCAAACATAAAAATACAAGGCACACAAAACAATATTTTAAAACAAATATCAAATACAGGGTGTATTTGATATTTGTTTTAAAATATTGTTTTGTGTTCATTAAAAATATGTACCGAAGTCCATGAACACATGAACATGAGCACAGGCAAAGAAGAAATAAGATCATGTTCAAGCAAGTACAAAACCGCACTGGAAATACATCAACCTGAGATCAGAAGGACAGATATGTCCAGAGACACTAACATTACGGGCCTGTTGGTCTAGTGGTGAGACACCCTAGCCACTACCCCATAGGTTGTTGAACATTTGGTGGACTACAAGTGAGGCTTTGGAAAGGCCGAGGTCACTTGCCATAATTACATTCAATATTTTTACTATTTACAATTCAACACTGTACATAGGTAGTCGGTATCTGCAAAATAGGTACTTTTCTATATTTCATATGAATGTGTTATTGAGTAATTAAGGGTTTAATTGATTAATGACAATTACCTTCTTTAATGCGCTTTTTGCGTCCTATGGTGCCAATCTTATCCCAGAATGATTCTTCTTTATCTTCCTTTTTGGGCAAAACGGGAGTTCGGGGAGATTTAGGGCGTGGTGACGACATTTCAACACTGTTTTGTGAGTAACAATTACTTACTCAATCACTGGTGAGTAATTGATCGATTAGTGCCCTAGGGCAAAGGCAAATTCATAAGAGAACAACTCAAAACGCAAAACTTAAATACCAAATACACAGCAGTCCCCAACAGGTTTACGTCATGCGTAGTTATTAATCTGTGACCTGCTGTGTGTTTACGTCGTAGACAGAATATTGTTTTCTTCCTCTAAGGTTTACGTCTTCCTCCAAGGTTTACGTCCTCTGACAATTATGAGATGAATGTAATAAAAAAACGAAAGGAGCAAAAGCAAAGTGTGGGAGTTGGTGGGAGTAAAGTAGGTTTCGTTGGTTTTTCGAGTGCAATAAATTATACGCTTGTTCTTTTTTCGATCAATTCATTCATATAACTATCTAATCTGTGAATTCATTCACAGACTGATGTGAATATAGTGATGGGCGAATGTGAATGATTCATTTGAATTATGATCATTCGATTGTAGTATATTCGTATGTCGTATGTTTATTCGAATGAAAATCTTACTAATTTCATAAATATAAATGCGCAAGTTGTGCGCGTGTATGTGTGAATGTTTGTTACCATGTACTCTCCTACTTAATAATAAAAACTCTTATATTCTGTCAATCAATGGTCAAATATATATTAATTGCATATAATAATTAATATATTTTAAAATTAATATGAAATAAAAGTAGGAACATCTTAGTATGACAATATTTTTTTTTATAATCAACCAGTCATAATGTTATCAATAAAGATAAAAAAATATGGCACCACTGTTACCATAACAAACAAAAGTAAAATAGTTATGTTTCTAACAAATATTTCGTTATTTACTAACATTCACATAATATACACTTGCCGAAAAACATCAAAGAAGTACGACTTCTTTCAGAAACAAACACGGAATAAAAGCAGTGTGCAGCACTTGCTAAGTAAACAATATCATTCGAATGAATTATTTCGTTATTCAAATGACGAATGACTTAGAATAGTGCTTACTCATTCATTCGAATAATTCGATTTTTGATTTTTGTAACAATCGCCCATCACTAAGTAATAGGGATGCTACGCAGATCAATTGGATAGATCTTATTTTTTTCGAAATATCGATATTTTTGCGATATTTAAAATTTTGATATAAAATACCAAGCATCGAAATCGTATCAAAAATCATATTTTTCTAGATTAAGATTTTTTTCTTCAAAGATCTGTAAAAAACAAGCTTCCAAAATCCTTACAAGCTTACAGATCTACTAACTTATCTGTATAGGTTTTGGAAATAGGAACTGAAGTATTCGAAAATTACGATCAGTTTGACGTATTTGCATATAGTGTCAACACTGACAGCGCACAGATAAGTTGGGTACCCAACTTACATATACCTACACCTTACAATTCTAACATTTTACATCCTTTACATCTTACCAATATATCGATACTTTTTCTTCGAAACCAGAAATCGATATAGATATATTTAAAAAATATCGATACGATATATATCGATATTTTTTAACAATTCCAAAATGACAGGGTTGCCATTTTACGATCTCAGCATCTCTGTACGAGATTTTAAAATCTCGTAAACTTATTTACGAGTCTATAACAACGTTGATTGCCTGCGTCATGTATAAAAATGAGGGGGCTGAAAGCAAAAGCGCCACTACAGTGTCAAAAACGTTTATCGTTTGGGCTTAAAAATAATCAGATAACTAATTTATCTAAGATCTTATATCGCAACACTAGTTTAAAATACTATATCCACTAGTTCCACTACTAGGGAATTAGGGATGTAAATACTATTTATCACGCACGCGTAGGCACGATACGATACTATCGATAAATATTTACTATTACTAACAAAGAGGATCGCTACCCAACCAATTGATTGTAAATAGAACACCTTGCTTGGAATCTTTCTGTAAAATAAATTAAATGATAGCTAATAGGTATAAATTGCAATAACTTCGAAAACAACCTAATCTTTTGTCGGAGTTTAAATTAGGTATATTACGTACGATTTAACGCGGTCAAACCGCAATTTGTTAAAGAGGTTGGTGGAGTCATACCTAAAAATAACTTCAAGATTGTATTGCATCACAGTCATAGTACATGACAGATTGTGGCACGCTCGCTACTTGTTGCTGTCTTGTTTTCTTTATTTTTTGCAAGTTTTAGGTAAAATGGAGAAAAGCTGGAATCCACCTCCATATGTTTGGAATAATAGCACACAGCCACCACCAGCTGCACCCCCGAGCTACTCTCAAGCAGTCGGAGGAGTCGGACCATCAAGCCCCTTTACGCCACAGTATTTACCTTGTAAGTAATTTGCATGGATTTCATGTAGTAAGCTTAGCTATTTTTTGCATGTGAGGTACCTACAAGGAAGGACCCAGTGGTCCTTCTAAGTAGGTAAAATATTTTGAGTAATTCAGTAATTACTCTAAATATTTTTTAGTAAGTCACTGACAAGGACATGCAACATAAAATATTTAAAAAAAAAATTGAACCGCCTTCAATAACACTAAAAAGTATAAAATAATTTAAATATTAAAGAGTTGGTGTTAGCGTACCTGCTGTGTATATTTGGCACCAACTTCAATAATATTTAAATTATTTTATACTTTTTAGTGTTATTGAAGGCGGTTCAATTTTTTTTTACAATATTTTATTTTATACTTTTTAGTGATATTTTCATTCATAAAAATTGAACCATCGAAGATGGTAAAATGGTCTAGGTAGGTTATGATCACATTATCGTCTACATAGTTTTACATAATTCATGTTTCTTCAGGAACTCAGAAACAATTTATCCAATCGTAATGAAATTTACATGGAAACATCATAGTAGTTTACTCTCTCGAATAAAAAAAGAATCATCGAAATTGGTTCATATTTGTCATCAGTTTTATGGTTTTTACCACATAAATTCCTCCATATTATTCATGGTCCTCCAGGAAGTTCTTATCCGGTTGTAATCATACAGGTTCATTACAGTGGTTTCTTCTTTCGAATAAAAAAAGAATCATTGAAATTGGTAAATATTATCCAGAGTTATGACCATTTTTGTCCTTAATAAAATCTTTTTAAAAAAAAATTGAACCGACTTCAATATCACTGAAAAGTATAAAAAATATATAATACATTTATTGAAACAAAATATTTACAGTTTATTTACAAACATGTACACTTAAACTAGATAAAAAACTTCCTCGAAGTTGTCGCCGCACTGGGAGGGAAGGGTACCTAAAAGACTGGCGGCATTACCCCTTTGTATGGCCAAGCTTATACGTTGGCAGAAAAAGCTACCAGCCCGGCGGTCTCCTGAGACTTCGATAAGTTTGGAAGAAATTTCTTTCACCAAAGCGTGCGTCTCATGAGACCAAGGCCCCATGGTCTCCACCGCAAAGGGCGCAAATATATAGCTCGAACCTAGAGCTGCATACTTGCGTCGCTTTGCAACACTAGCGGTCGCCGCAGCCCCTCCAGCCGCCCTGCAAGTTGCCGGGGTGTGGGACGCAGCAAGTGTGTCGACACATGTCGCATCCCACACCAGCGGCTTTCCATGTTGCCATGGTATTAAAGTGACACCATCAGGCCTCTTGCCGTCATCTCGTGTAATGCCGACTGGTTCCAGTACGGCAGGGACACCGGCAGTGACAAGCCCCCTGCGAATAATATCATTAAGGGCGGCATGGCGGGACATACGGCCAGCGCTACGCGAGCAAGACAGCCCGTGGTGACCATATTTATCTACGTACTCCCCACAGCGACAACGATGAGGAAGGTTGGTCCTGGCACCCACCCGCAAACAAACTGCAAAACTTGTTTATGTGTGTGTGTGAGTCATTTGAAAAGGAATAATCTGGGGATTATTCCTTTTCAAATGACTCACACACACACATAAACAAACCGACTTTGGTCCTGCTAAAAGTTGACAATAGCCAATCTATGAATTTATCATATATCAATGTTAAAAATATATAAATCATAACTTTTGAAAACCTCTTGGTGGTAGTGACTGCAAACACAAATTTTTAGTTAAATTTATTTTACAATTTGCTATCTAACCACTTGACTTGACACTGGCGAAATCATCAATAATGGATGGAAGCCTTATATTTGTAAAAGAACTTAAAAAAAATGTCCTGTATAATCTATACTATAATAAAACTCAAAGAGCACTTTTTCTGTACATTGAATATTTTTCCAAAATTTCTATGTGGGGATACTATACTATCGACATAGAGGCCAAAACAATTTTTATTGGAATTATTGTCTGTCTGTCTGTCTGTCTGCCGTTCTGTTTGTCCAGGTATCATTTGAAAACCCGTGGATGGATTTTGATAGGACTTTCACTGATGTGTTGTGTAGAAGTCTAGGTATAAATTGGTATATAAAACATCACGCTATGTTTCATAGGGGCTAAGCAGTGAAACATTACTTGCACATATTACCACGTAATTTCCTTTGTATGTGAATAGGGTAATTATAGACTGATCAGTTAATCATTAAGATATGTATTATTACGCTATATACAATAGGGACTGAGCAGACATTTAGTTTGCATAAGATATGGCAGTGGCGAAGGGTCAATTTTTGTAAGGGGTAAGCCGGTCCGGTGCACCCAGGAAATTTTCATTAGATTTCTGTATTGTTCTAAGTACTTTGCTGATAGCAATATGACATTATATCTTTGAAAAGTCAAAATCTGTAAAATCTGTCGTTCATGAAATTTTAATGAAACTCCCCAAGTCCAGGTAGTGTATAGGTATTGTATCACGTCGCAACAATAAAAGATGCGAAATACTAAGAACTTTTATTATCGAATATCATTAGACAGTAATTTACGATGTTAGCGTGATTTACATTATGAACAGCGCCATCTATCGCTGAAATTGAACATACAATCACTATAGAACTTTAATCAAGCTAAATATAAGAAAGTCGTGTTAGTTCCACTATTTATAACTCAAGAACGGCCTAACCGATTCGGCTGAAAATTGGTGGGGAGGTAGCTTAGAACCAGGAAACGGACATAGGATACTTTTATCCCGGTAGGTTAAGGTTAAGCAACGTTAGGTAAGGTCATTAAATAGATGGGTGAACCGATTTGTATGAAAGTGTGCATATCGGGTAGGTCTGAGAATAGGTCATACAGTGCATTTCATACCGCTAGGTTAAGGTTAAGCAACATAAGGTAAGGTCATTAAATAGATGGGTGAACCGATTTGTATGAAATTTTGTGTGCATATCGGGGAGCTCTGAGAATAGGTCATAAAGTATATTTAATGCCGCTGATACCATGATTGACGAGGATATATAGAACGAGAGGAGGGTGCAAGAGAGGAGAAAGAGGGAGAGTGGATTCGAGGAGGGGGTAACGGGGTGAGGGATCGGGGGAGTTAGGTGGAGTAAGGGGGGAGTGAGAAGGAGCAAGTTCGTAGAAGAGAGAGGGGGAGAGGGTTCAGAGAGGGGACAACAGGGAGAGGAAGAGGGGGAGTGTGACGGAAACCGAAGCGGGAGGGGAAAGAGCATATAAGAGAGATATGGAGAGAGATAAATCTAGGGAGGAGGGAGAAAAGGGCAGCAAAATGTAATAAAAGCGCGGGCGGAGCTACGCGGGTCAGCTAGTTAATTATAAGTCTAAAAAATATGTTTGAATATACCTACAAAAAAAAACTTATTCTCTGAAGACACTGCTTGCTTTTCCAATAAGTAATTCATAGGTACTTCTGAATCCTCTGATTGCATGCAAAAATACCATATTACCTGATACTAAATTCACAACAGCCAAGTTATGTTTTACAGAGGCTATTACAATTTAAATAATCTTGGCAGCATTGAAATTTATACTTGATTTCACTTATAAGGAATACATTTTTGAATAGAACCTTGAATATGTTTTGAATATTTTACAATATGCAAAGTTATCTATGTAACTCATTTGTTAACAGACTTCAAAAAAGGAGGAGGTAGTTATCAATTCGGTTGTATGTTCTATTTCTTTCATAATATATTTTCCTAATTTGTACCAGCAATATGAATCCGATCTTGTATTTCTCATATAAATTAGGAAAGAAATAGGAAGAAATAGAAATAGTTTATTCAACGACACAAATTATTATCATCTAAAAATCATTATGACATTGAAACTGAGCATAAACTGAGATATTAAACAAGTCAACCGTTCGGACAGGTTTTTTTTAACACTCTGAATATTGGAGTAATGTTATTTCAAAGGCATGTTAAAAATATCACTTAATTTTTTAATAAAAGTATACCCAAGACTCAAAGTTTTGTTTTTAGGTATTTGGTTTATGTATATCCCATATTCTTCTAGTAAAAAGATTTGTATAGATTTTACAGTCATATCACAATGACATCACTTATTTATATAGTAAACCTGAACTTGCATATTAGTATTTTCAAAACACTTGGTCGTAAAGTAAGCCTTATTACATCGCTTTTAGGGCCATAAACCAAGCTATTACAAACGCGTGCGTAATAGAATTATCCCTACAAATGTTTTGCAGCGGCGGGCCCACAAATAGTGACGACGGTGGTACCAGTCGGCCCTCACCCAACCCATATGATCTGCCCCAGTTGCCACGCAGAAATAAATACGGCTACACAAAAGAAGCCTGGACTTATTGCTTACATTTCAGGAACTATTCTTTGCCTTTTAGGGTAAGTGTGTTTATTTTATGAACATTTGATGACAGACAAATTATTGCATCTCTAATTTTACTGTAGTAAGTAAATAAACAGACTTGCTGTTATGTCCCAACACGGAAATAGCTATGTAAATACTTAAAAACTTGTAGTTTGTTTGTCTTTGCTTTTTATCAATTTATTTAGTTCTTGTTCATCTGCTACAGGTAGTGTAATTACTTACTATGTTACAAGGAATAAGGCAAACATAAAATAAGAATAATTTACAGGTGCTTCCTGGGCTGTTGTCTTATACCATGTTGCATAGACAGCTGCATGAATGTACACCACAAATGCCCCAACTGTGGAGCCTATCTTGGACGATATCAAAGTGACGGCCAAAACTTTGTTAGAAGAATTAACTCATAGGTTTAAATATGATCAATATAATGTGCGTATCTAAAATACATGCAATTAACAATGATAGAATACGGAACTCCTTTTGTACAAGAAGGGCAATTTATATCTACTTACTCCTTTGTTTTAAGTACTTGACACAAATTGATACTTGTTAAAGATCTGCTTTGAATGTCTTAACATAGGTATCTAATGTCTATAACATTTTAAATTTATTAACAGACGTTATTATAATTAATTGAATTATGTGAAAAAAAAATATATCCTGGCCACTTCTAGTATCTGCCCGATTCATAGTACCTGAAGTTTTCCTGTTATGTTTTAAAATATAAGTTACACATATATTAATTTATCTAATATCAGCCTCTGAAGGAGAGTATTTGTCACTTTTGTAAATTATTTATATTATGTATAATTTACAGATGCAGCATCACACCTAGTTAGAGTTATAGGGAATTGGGATTATTTTCGTGTGTACGGTTCAAATGTTCAATTGTTACTTATATGTAAGTACTTCAAGTATTAATATATTTATGAATATATTCTTAACTATCAGTGGTTAGTTTAACTAATTTCATTGTTGTTTAGTTAATTTATACATATACATAATTATGTACTTACTGCCATTATAGATATTTAGTTTACCGTCAAGATAATGTTTATATGCAGCTAAGATGTAAATAGTCTATCTGTCTAATAAAAAGTATCATCTAGTTCGTTTATAGTGATTATAATAATAATACCAGCCCTTGTTTATGTCCCACTGCTGGGCACAGGCCTCCCTTCAAGATGAAGGGGCTTAGGCCATAGTCCACCACGCTGGCCAAGTGCGGGTTGGCGGACTTCACACGTCATTCGAAAGCTAGTTAGACTTTCTCAGACATGCAGGTTTCCTCACGATGTTTTCCTTCACCGAAAGCTAGTAACAATCGCACAAAGACGATTCGCACATGATTAAAGAAATCAGAGGTGCGAGCCGGGGATCGAACCTGCGCACCTCGTTTCCAAGGCAAGCGCTCGCCCACTTATAGTGATTAAGTAATAATAATTACATATTTAACTAGCGGCCCATTCCGGCGTCGCACGGGTGGATATACTTTTTTTCCTAAGACTAGCTTATGTTACTCTAGCATAATGTAGCATTCTAATGGTGAAAGAATTTTTCAAATCGGTCCAGTAGCTTTTGAGTTTTTTCGTTACAAACTACCGAAAATACAAATCTTTCCTCTTTATATTATTCGTGTAGATTGCTCTGACCTTACCAGTCTAGATGCGCTAATCAGAATTACATCAAATTACGGAGTACGAGTAGGTACTGGGCTTAGGCCAGTGGGTTTGTATCTATGGGGGGCTAATAATATTATTATCGCGTCTTATACTCGTTATTTCATGTTTAATTATTGGTCGCAAGTCCAGCTTAGGTACATAATAGTATTTTTTTTGCATAGGTTTTTTGCATAGGTACCTACTTACTCTTCTTTAGAACTCTAGATAGGTTTGGATGTATCAACTAAAGTAGGGCCAATTTAATAGATCACATTTGACACTTCATCAAAATTTAACAACGTAACCTTGTAACGGCGGGCATACTTAAAATATTATTATTTTTTCGTAGTTAGAACTGCACATTTGCTTAGCTTTTTTCAATTACGATTAAGTACATATATATTGTAATAATGACAAAAGAAACAGACAGAACAAAGAAACTGACAGATGTCAAATGTGATCTATTAAATTGGCCCTACATTAGCATACAAATACTCAGCGTATCAGTCAGTGAACCTACTTGTACACAGTGTAGATAATAAGAATAATTAAAAACTTTTTTGGTTTGTGAATAATAGCTATGTGATAAAATAATTTGACGAGTATGGCGAAAAAGAAACCAGACTACGAGTATACCTCTGTTCGGTTTTATATGTATTTATAATGCAAAGAAGTATTTATACATTAGATAAAAAAGGAAGTAAAATAAATACTTATGCAAAATAATTAACATGTTTTAGTAACTACTTTAATTACACATAGCAAGTAGCAAGTGACAAAACGTGTTATTGGTATTGTTATAATAGGCTCGTTTCGGCAACTCCACGACAAAGCGCGTATTTTGCGTACGGGTGGATTGATTCAATCCACCCTGACTCCTCGAGAAAGGCACGCATGCCGCTGAGAATCTCTTGGAGAGTACTTGGGTTACGGAGGTACTTAGCAGCGCTGCAGTGACCTCCGGTCATCTCAGTAGCACGTGGGTCGCCGTTTGCTCCTCCTCCATGCATGCTCTGCACAGAGGATTGCGTTTAATTTTTATTCGTATTTGGTAGCATTAACACCAGTCTGCTAATAAATGAATTGAGTACGATTCATCTAAAATACGAAAATTACAAAGAATTGCGAAGAATCTGCTGGGAATGCAGAATACGAATTCCTTTTAAATTAAATGCTTAATCCGGCCGCTGACCTCTTATACGAGTAGGGTAATTCTCTAACCCCGATTTATTATTAATGCCGCCATAATTGTCATTTTTTTTGTTTGTTTAACTCATCTATGAGTATTACATTTCTTCACAACAGTGATACTATTTGACATTACTTACTCAACAACACCTTTACCATTTACTTGTATTTGCTGCTTAGCCAAGTATAATATAATTAGGTCTTAAGTTAATATTTATGTAAGATTAAGTAATAAGTACCTAATGGAAACAGTAGTCAAAACAGTGATTCTTCTAAAAACATATTGTCTTAATGGGATGGCAGTGTTAATCCAAATAAGTAAAGGAAATTATGTCTATTCATTATAGGTAAGTAGTTATTAAACGTTGATATTAAAACAATAATTAAATTGTATGTTACATATAATTATGATAATTCAGTTGGTAGCATTTATCCATAACGGCATCCTTTTCACTTACGTTTTGTTGTTTACGGAAATACTTAGTAAGTTAAGTAATAAAAATTATTTTAATAAATTACTTCTATAATTATATTAAATTAATGCGAAGGATTTTAAACATGAGTATAACTTTATTAATTTGTATTACATACTTAATGTACATTAAATAATTGATAATATGATATGATGGTAAGTACATTTAAGGCACCATTGTAAGTCGCTATTTTTAATGTATTTTTTTTTAATATGTTGTTGTAATCTTATACTTCTTCGACTCGAATATCGAAACGAAACAGCGACGGCGACGTAACGAAAGAAAAACTACTCATTTGACACTTATTTGTATCAATAAGAGGAATCTCACCTTATACAATTAAATCGTAATGGCCACTTTATTTATATGAAATGGTATATACTATGTATTAATCCGTTGCACTTTATAATTTTGATTATCAGTATATTTTTTATAAGTAAGTATATTTTTAATAATTAGTTGGTACTTGCTTAATCCGCCACTGGTACCTACCTACTGTTTTTTTAAACGTATTGTTTTTGATTTAAGTAAGTAGGTACCTACTGTATCTTATCTATTTATTGTTCAACATCGTCAGATAAAATTTTTGTGACATTAATAACTCGTTTCTAATTAATGTAAGTAATCAATGTAATATATTTATTAATAAAACGACACTGGTTTTATTTATCGAAAGCTTATTTTAATTAGGTAATTGAAGTACCAGTATCAATCATCATCAATTAATTAATATCAATAACTTATAAGAATCTGTAAATAATAATGTTGGTAATAGTATCACGCAAAAACTAGTGAACCAATATTCATGGAATTTTCAGAAAATATATAACATCTAAACTTTATTTCATCGTAATCGGTTAAGCCAAACAAAAGATATTAAATAAAGGTCATTGGGTATTAAGTATTTCGTTTGACAACTAAAGTGATGACTATATAATAATAGCACAGTGTACAATAGACTGTGACTATTAGCAAGTGACCATCAAATAACTGTCAAATGATTCATTCGGTATTGCTTGAGTGACCAATAAATACCAATACTTGAACCAACTTGAACACTTTCAGTTGACATCAAAATTCGGTGGACAACTGAAGCTTGATAGTCACTTGGGTGGCTAAAGATACGCAATAGCTGACCCACTTTGCGAAAAGTTCGTCTGGTCTGTCTGTAAATAAAATCTTTTAAAAAAAAATTGAACCGACTTCAATATCACAGAAAAGTATAAAATAATTTAAATATTATTGAAGTTGGTGTTAGCTTACCGGCTGTGTATATTTGACACCAACTTCAATAATATTTAAATTATTTTATACTTTTCAGTGATATTGAAGTCGGTTCAATTTTTTTTTTAAAGATTTTATTTTAAACTTTTTAGTGATATTTTCATATATAAAGATTGAACCATCGAAAACCGTAAAATTATCTAGGTAGGTTATGATCATATTATCGTCTACATAGTTTTACATAATTAATGTTTCTTCAGAAAAAAATATCCGGGCGTAATGAAATTTGCATGGAATCATCATAGCAGTTTACTCTCTCGAATAAAAAAAGAATCATCGCAATCGGTTCATAATTGTCAGAGCAATGTAATGGAGAACATCAGTTTTATGGTTTTTACCAGATAAATTCCTCCACATCGTTCATGGTCCTCCAGGAAGTTCTTATCCGGTTGTGATAAAATTCATACAGATTTAATACAGTGGTTTCTTCTTTCGAATAAAAAAATAATCATTGAAATTGGTAAATATTTGCCAGAGTTATGACCATAAAAAAAAAAAATCTTATCTTATCTGGTAAAAACCATAAAACTGATGTTCTCCATTACATTGCTCTGACAATTATGAACCGATTGCGATGATTCTTTTTTTATTCGAGAGAGTAAACTGCTATGATGATTCCATGCAAATTTCATTACGACCGGATAATTTTTTTCTGAAGAAACATGAATTATGTAAAACTATGTAGACGATAATGTGATCATAACCTATCTAGATAATTTTACGGTTTTCGATGGTTCAATCTTTATATATATGAAAATATCACTAAAAAGTTTAAAATAAAATCTTATTAAAAAAAATTGAACCGACTTCTATATCACTGAAAAGTATAAAATAATTTAAATATTATTGAAGTTGGTGCCAAATATTCACAGCCGGTAAGCTAACACCAAATTCAATAATATTTAAATTATTTTATACTTTTCAGTGATATTGAAGTCGGTTCAATTATTAACCGACTTCAAAAAAGGAGGAGGTTCTCAATTCGTCTGTATATATATATATATTTTTTTTTTATGTATGTTCGCGCATAACTCTGGCAATTATTAACCGATTTGAAAAAATCTTTCTTCCATCCATTCTTCAATCCATTGATTGGGTCCCATAAAAAAATTATTGCTTAGTAATAAGTAGTTCCTAAAAAAACAAGAATGGTGACTGCGCACTGAGAGTTGCAAGAAAGCCTATATAGATGACGTTTTAGTCGCTCGGACTCGCTCGGTCGGACAAAAATGGTCATAACTCTGGCAAATATTTACCAATTTCAATGATTCTTTTTTTATTCGAAAGTATTGAATCTGTATGAATTTTATTACAACCGGATAAGAACTTCCTGGAGGACCATGAACGATGTGGAGGAATTTATCTGGTAAAAACCATAAAACTGATGTTCTCCATTACATTGCTCTGACAATTATGAACCGATTTCGATGATTCTTTTTTTATTCGAGAGAGTAAACTACTATGATGTTTCCATGCAAATTTCATTACGACCGGATATTATTTTCTGAAGAAACATGAATTATGTAAAACTATGTAGACGATAATGTGATCATAACCTACCTAGATAATTTTACGGTTTTCGATGGTTCAATCTTTATATATGAAAATATCACTAAAAAGGTTAAAATAAAATCTTTTTAAAAAAAAATTGAACCGACTTCAATATCACTGAAAAGTATAAAATAATTTAAATATTATTGAAGTTGGTGCCAAATATACACAGCAGGTACGCTAACACCAACTTCAATAATATTTAAATTATTTTATACTTTTCAGTGATATTGAAGTCGGTTCAATTTTTTTTTAAAAAGATTTTATTTTTTTAAAAAGATTTTATTGTCCTTAAAAAGTGACATAAAGTCATCGATATAGGCTTTCCTGCAGCTCTCAGTGCGCAGTCACCATTCTTGTTTTTTCAGGTTCTACTTATTACTAAGCAATATTTTTTTTATGGGACCCAATCAATGGATTGAAGAATGGATGGAAGAAAGATTTTTTCAAATCGGTTCATAATTGACAGAGTTATGCGCGAACATACATAAAATATATATATATATATATATATATATATATACAGACGAATTGAGAACCTCCTCCTTTTTTGAAGTCGGTTAAAAATCATAGATCATTCAGCTCGGCGCGCGGGTGAACCACATGATCAGATACACTATCGGGACGGGAGCCGTGCCCATATCACAGGAAGGGTAGACCAAAGAAAAATCCTATATCTATGGGGTAGACATCAAGAATCCCTTCAGAGTCGCTGGACGTGTACCGAAACCTTAGGTCAGAAGGTCGTCTGTGTTCGAAAATTTGTAAGTATTATAGTACATTAATAGCACCCGCTCTAGCAGTAATGTCGCCATCTATATCATCTATATCTGTATATATAAAAGAAGAAACTGACTGACTGACTGACATATCAACGCACAGCCTAAACGGCTTGGGTTAGAGACTTGAAATTTTTACAGTAGGTACCTTTTATAACGTAGACATCCACTAAGGAAGGATTTTTGGAAATACCACCCCTAAGAGGGTAAAATAGGGGATGAAAATTTGTATGAAAATCCGTCATTTTTAAAAGCTTTTATTTTTGAAGTTAAATTAATGAAAATTAGTATTTGGCCTTTAAGTTAAAAATAAAAAATATATATTTCAGGATTTTTGGAAATTCCACCTCTAAGGGGGTAAAATTGGGGATGAAAGTTTGTATGAAAATAAGTCATTTTTTAATTTAGATTCATGTAATTTAGTAATTGGCATGTTAGTTAAAAAATAAAAAAATGTATTTCAGGATTTTTGGAAATTCCACCCCCTAAGGGGGTTAAATAGAGCATGAAAGTTTGTATGAAAATCAGTCATTTATGAACTTAAATTCATGTTATTTAGTAATTGGCCTGTTAGTTAAAAATAAAGAATACATATTACTTAAAGGATTTTTGAAAATTCAACCCCTAAAATAGGGGATGAAAGTTTGTATGAAAATTAGAGATTTTCGAAGTTAAACGCATATAAATTGGTATTTGGTGTTTCAGTAAAAAAAATATATTTCGGGGTATTAGGAAATTCCACCCCTAAGGTGGGTAAAAGGATGACAACATCAATATATATAAAAGGAGATGTCCTGACTGATTGACTGACTGACAGACAACGCACAGCCTAAACCTCAGCTAAACCGCTGGTCCTAGAGACTTGAAATTTGGCAGGGGTATTCTTCACAATACGTAGACGCACACTAAGAACGGAATTATCAAAATTCACATTCAATCATTCATCAATTACGTGTTTTTGCATTTCTCCAAATTTTCTAAGTAGGAGTTACAGGACCTTAATTTTTGTAAGAAATAAATATTTTACCATTTCTTAACACATTTCACTGTCTTCCGATACAATATGATAGACAGGATTAGGACGAAGTCATGTTTAAGAAATTATGAGTGTTTTAAGGTCAAAATGGGACCCCTAAGTTAAAAATCTTGCGGTTGGTGTCTTTTAAAAGGTAATTGAAAACAGTTTTTTTATGATTTAAGCGGTAGGTATGAGTTATATCATGGGTTTTAAAACTAAAATACGACATCGATGTTTCAAATTTGAATTGGATATGATTTTTAAAGTGATTATATTGTTTATTTAAACTATTCTGCTAACTGCTGCGTTAGCTCGAGTGTGGCTACTAAATGCACGCAAGGTTTCAATTCAATACGAGGCTGTCGAGAGTGTTCACAAACGCGTGTATCCTGCACCACGCGCACCCACGTCAAGCTGCCACCTAAAAAAAAAAGCTGCCGCCTCGCTCCTCAGCCATAAGCCCGGACAAATAACGGGCAACCTTCGGAGTTGTCGGTTGGACGTTTGGGTTGTGGGCCCTAGATGTCCATTGAGTACGTGGCGTTTTAGTAGGTTAGATACTCCGGTTCGGAGTTAGGTACCGAATCAAACCAAAAAAAAAACCGGTCAAGTGCGAGTCTGACTCGCGCATCGAGGGTTTCATACCTTCTTTTCACGTATTAAAGTTATTTTAATCAATATATATAAAATTACTTGTCCTGACTGACTGACTGACTGATTCATCAACGCACAGGCCAAACCGCTGGACCTAGAAAGCTGAAATTTGGACAGTGGGTTCTTCTTATAACGTAAGCATCCACTAAGAAAGGATTTTTGAAAATTCTACTCCTAAAGGGGTTAAATGGGTTGTTTTCTTTTGTATGAAACTTTTTATTGTATGATTCGATTGACATGAAATTTACTGGAAAGATTCTTTGATAAAATAAATAAATACGTGTTTCGGGATTTATCAAAAACAACCATGGGGGGTGCGCTAGGGGTTGTTAAACTTTGTATGGGAAATACTTATTACTTAATTCAATTGATTTGAAAGTTGGTGAAAGTACCCTTAAAATAAAAAGATTGAACAAGTATCATTCATTTTTCAAAAAATCTACCCCTAAAGTGGGATAAGAGGGTTTTTTTTTAATCTATATTATTAAAAGAACAGGCTTTTTTTCTAGAAATCACCATACAGTCAAAACCATTTAAAGTAGAATCATGAAATTTAGAATCAACATTATTCAATAGTTTAGGTGAACAATAAGATCGAACTCGACATTTCACATCTAAATGGGTCAAATGTCAAATGGGCTCCCAAAGTGTGTATAAATTAAAAAAAAATCATCACACAGACATGAAACTTTGTCAGTATACTGAGCAAAAGAAATAAAGAAACACGTATTTCATAACTTTAAAAAAAAAACGACCATTAAAGGGGTATTAGCATGGTTTTTGAGTCATACTCAAAAACCATGCGCATAAAAAAATTCATGCTGCATTGATGAAACTTTGCGAATACATTTATCACCGCAAATGCAGATCCATGTGCCATTAATATTGTTTTGATTATCAAACCCTTCTTCTTCTTGCGGTGCCTCTTCACTACTGAAGGTTGGCCGTCAGCTCATTAAACCTAGATCGGTCCCTTGCCAAGCGAAATAGATGTTCCACCCCTAAGAGGTTCTAATTGGGGTCCAAAAACTACAGCCAATACTTAATTTATGTATTGCACACAAGAATCTAACATACCTATTCCGGCAAAAACAACCCCTAAGTTAATTTCATGGGGTTGAAAATTTGCACAAAGAAGGATTTCTATTTAATGCTATAATGCAGGTAGAGTAACGCAACTCGGTAAATAAACTCAACACAACAATAGAAGAAACAAATTTTTGGATGTTTTTCTAAACCTTTTTTTTTTTGACGCGGGTGAAATCTTCCAAAGATCCCCGGGAGCTGTGGGACTCAACCGGGGTGTGTAGGATTCTTACCCACTAAAACCCCAGTGGATGTCGCATCGGCACATGAGAGGGGGGACCCCAGGGCTCTCCGGTGGGATCTGCACCAGGGGCCCCTCAGTGCCTTGCCTTTGAGCCCGCCGCCGGGGGGCGCATTGTAGCCCCCCCGGGAACCTGACACGGTACTCACGGGGACGGGGGTCGCAACCCCGCCGCCGTCCTCCTCGGAGTCGCCGCCGTACTCAATGGACGTTCAAAGGGCCAACACCCCGAACGTCCAGCGACTTCTAAGTTGATGATCTAGCTTGGCTCAACTCAATCCACTTTATTCCAACTTGACCCACTTCAAACCACCTTGACTTATCTCGATCCACCTCGGTCTATCTCGATCCATATCAATCATCCTTGATCCAACTCGAACCAGTTCAATGCAGTTTGATAGTCCAGCTTGACTCATCTCAATTCACTTTGTATCACCTTGACCTTGACTATATCGATCCACCTCGGTGCATTTCGATTCACATCGATCCACCTCGATTTACCTCGCTTTAGCTCGATCCAGCTTGATCCTGCTTGATCCAGTTTGATCCAGCTCAAACCAGTTTTCTTCAGTTCAATCCGGTATTATCCGGTCCAATCGAGTTTGATACAGTTTGATGATCCAGCTTGACACAATTCAATCCATTTTATTCCAACTTGACCCACTTCATACCACCTTGACTTATCTCGATCCCCTCGGTTCATCTAGATTCACATCTATCCACCTCGAACCAGCTCGATACAGATTGATAATCTGGCTTGACTCATTTTGATACATTTTGTTTCATATTGACCCACTTCGACCCACCTTGACTTATGTTGATCCACGTCGGTCTATCTCGATCCACAATCCACATTGATCTACATCGATTTACCTCGGTCCAGCTCGCTTTAGCTACATCCAACTCAAACCAGCTTGATCCTGCTTGATCCAGTTTGATCCGGCTCAAACCAGTTTTATTCAGCTCAATCCAGTTTTATTCCGTTTAATCGAGTTTGATGTAGTTTGATGATCCAGCTTGGCTCATTTGGATTCACTTTATTCCAACTAGACCCATTTCAAACCACGTTGACTTATATCGATCCACCTCGGTCCATCTCGATCCACATTGATCCACCTCGATTTACTTCGATCCAGCTCACTTTAGCACGATTCACCTTAATCCTGCTTAATCCAGTTTGATCCAGCTCAAACCAGTTTTATTCAGCACAATCCGGTTCAATCAAGTTCGATGCAGTTTAATGATCCAGCTTGGATCATACCGACCCACTTTATTCCAACTTGACCCATTTCAAACCACCTTGACTTATATCGATCCACCTCGGTCCATCTCGATCCACCTCGGTCCATCTCGATCCACATCGATCCACCTCGATTTACTTTGATCCAGCTCGCTTTTGCTCGGTTCACCTTGATCCGGCTTGATCCGGTTTTATCCAGCTCAAACCAGTTTTATTCAGCTGAATCCGGTATTATCCGGTTCAATGCAATTTCATGATCGAGTTTGGCTTAATTCAATCCACTTTATTCCATCTTAACCCACTTCAAACCACCTTAGCATATCGATCCATCTCGGTCCATCTTGATCCACATCGATCCACTTCGATTTACCTCGATTCATCTTGATCCTGCATGATCCAGTTTAATCTCAAACCAGTTGTTATTCAATTCGGTTCTATCGAGTTTGATGCAGTTTGATAATCCGGCTTGACTCATCTCGAACCAGTTTATTTCACTTTGAGCTACTTCGACCCACCTTGACTTATCTCGATCTACTTCGGTCCATCTTGATCCACATCGATCCACCTGGATTTACCGAGGTAAATGATCCAGCTCGCTTTAGCACGATGATCCGGCTCAACCCAGGCAAAATAATTTTCAAAATCGGATCAGTGGTTCTGAAGATTACCCTTAGATTACACATACTTACAATATTTACTTAATATTTATTTTCTCTTTATTTTATATTTTGAGTTAGATATATAGATATAGATATATAGTATAGAAGTAGGGAGGAAGTAGGGACAGTAGGATTTCTTATCAATTGTAAAACAAAGTCATGGTATTATTTTCAACAATGACGAAATTCCATTCTAAATTTCATTCCCTATTTCAACCCCTTCAATCTTTTTGTTCGGGATAAAAGGCCTATGTCCTTTCTTAAGGTCTAATCTGTCTCTGTACCAAATTTCATCGAAATCGGTTCAGTGGATTAGGCGTTAAAGCGTAGCAGACAGACAGACAGAGTTACAAAAATACAGGCTATGTCATCAAGTACTATGCGTTTCAACTAAGAAGGTGGCCGCCATCTTGCCATTTCAAATATATAATGACTAAAAATGATGTTTCAACAAAAATAGACAGCAAAACAAGACATTACAATAAATAATCAAAATCGGGGCGAATTTTCCATTTTGTGTTTACTCTGCTGCCGGTACAAAAATCGTAAAAAATGAGGGAAGTTCCGCAGTCACGAACATCATGGCGGCCACATTCTTAGCTGAAACGCATAATATGTATATTTGACGATGACACATAATAGGTCCAGGTTTAATAAAAGTGTAAACAATATTTTTAAAAACCTTCATCCTTGATTTAAAACGCGTTTTACTTACAAAACCAACGCGGGCGAAGCCGCGGGCTACAGCTAGTCTATCTATACATATTATAAAAAAAGTCGCTCCCGCTGTCTGTCTGTCCCTATGTATGCTTAGATCTTTAAAACTACGCAACGGATTTTGATGCGGGTTTTCTTAATAGATAGAGTGATTCAGGAGGAAGGTTTATATGTATAATACATGCATAATATATTAGAGAAACACTGATAATTTTGGAGGTTTCTACCTCAACAACACATTTTTTTGCGCTTACATAGCAACGCCTGGCTATTTTTTATCCTTTACTTTTTATGAGAAATAATTAACTACTTATTAATAAATTGTTGTTAGCATGAATTTGTCCCTTCTTCTATACTATAATAAAACCAAGGAGGTTAATTCTTGAATAAAACTCAAAGAGCACTTTTTCTGTACATTGAATATTTTTCCAAAATTTCTATGTGGGGATACTATACTATCGACATAGAGGCCAAAACAATTTTTTTTGGAATTATTGTCTGTCTGTCTGTCGTTCTGTTTGTCCAGGTATCATTTGAAAACCCGTGGATGGATTTTGATAGGACTCTCACTGATGTGTTGTGTAGAAATCAGGGTATAAATTGGTATATAAAACATCACGCTATGTTTCATAGGGGCTAAGCAGTGGAACATTACTTGCATATATTACCACGTAATTTTCTTTGTATGTGAATAGGGTAATTATAGACTGATCAGTTAATAATTAAGCTATGTATTATTACGCTATATACAATAGGGACTGAGCAGGCATTTAGTTTGCATAAGATATGGCAGTGGCGAAGGGTCAATTTTTGTAAGGGGTAAGCCGGTCCGGTACACCCAGGACATTTTCATTAGATTTTTGTATTGTTCTAAGTACTTTGCTGATAGCAATATGACATTATATCTTTGAAAAGTTAAAATCTGTAAATCCCGAGCGAGTCCAAACTAGATTAAGTATAGGAAAGAAATAGGCAAGGGAAAAATACCATTTCATTTCATTTAAAAGCCAGCGGTTAGGTCCGCTGCACCACCAAGGCTACATTTGTATAGGTAGGTAGAAATTGAGAATACGAAATTGCTAAATTTTTACTTAGGTAAAAGACCTAAAATGACTCGAAATGATCTAACGCACAATAAAATGTACAATTAAAATTCACACAATGAACAGCGCTCCCTAAAAACGCTTCAAGGTCAGGGGGGGTTCATGAAATTTTAATGAAACTCCAAGTCCAGGTAGTGTATAGGTATTGTATTACAGTCGCAACAATAAAAGATGCGAAAAACTTAGAACTTTCATTATCGAATATGATTAGACAGTAATTTACGATGTTAGCGTGATTTACATTATTGACAGCGCCATCTATCGGTGAAATTGAACATACAATCACTATAGAACTTTAATATCTGTTATTTAAAAAAGAAAGTCGCGTTAGTTACACTATTTATAACCCAAGAACGGCTGAACCGATTTGGCTGAAAATTGGTGGGGAGTTAGCTTAGAACCAGGAAACGGACATTCTGATACTTATTATCTCGGTAAGTTGAGGTTAAGCAACGTTAGGTAAGGTCATTAAATTGATGGGTGAAACGATTAATATAAAATTTTGTGCGCATATCGGGTAGGTCTGATAATAGGTCATAAAGTATATATCATACATCATACCGCTAGGTTAAGGTTAAGCAACATAAGGCAAGGTCATTAAATAGATGGGTGAACCGATTTGTATGAAATTTTGTGTGCATATCGGATAGGACTGAGAATAGGTCGTAAAGTGTATTTTATGCCGCTGATAGCATGATTGACGAGGATATATAGATCGAGAGTAGGGTGCAAGAGAGGAGAGTGACTGAGAGGGGATTTGAGGAGGGGGTGATGGGGTGAGGGATCGGGGGAGTTAGGTGGAGCAAGTTGGGAGAAGAGAGAGGGAGAGGGTTCAGAGAAGGGACAACGGGGAGAGGAAGAGGGGGAGTGTGACGAGAACCGAAGTGGGAGGGAAAGAGAGACGAGCAAAATGTAATAAAAGCGCGGGTGGAGCTGCGCGGGTCAGCTAGTCTTCAATATAACGAAAACTTCACTAATATTTACACCAATGAAAAAATAGCATTGAAAAATAGCAATGAAATTTTGTGTGCATATCGGGTAGGTCTGAGAATAGGTTGAAAAGTATATTTCATGCCGCTAGGTTAAGCAACGTTTGGCAAGGTCATTACATAGATGGGTAACGGCGGCGACTCCGAGGAGGGCGGTGACGGGGTTGCGAGCCCCGTCCCCGTGATCATGGTGCCAGTTTTCCGGGGGCTATAATGCGCACTAAGGGGTATTTGGTGCAGATCCCACTCGGGGGCCCAGGTCCCTCCTCTTATGTGGCGATGCGACAGCCGCAGGGGTTTAAGTGGGTAAGAATCCCAGATACCATGATTGACGAGGATATATAGAACGAGAGGAGGGTGCAAGAGAGGAGAGAGAGGGAGAGGGGATACGTGGAGGGGGTGATGGGGTGAGGGATTGGGGGATTAAGATGGAGCAAGGGGGGAGTGAGGAGGAGCAAGGGGAGAAGAGAAAGGGGACGGGGTTCAGAGAGGGGACTACGGGGAGAGGAAGAAGGCAGTGTGACGGGGACCCAAGAGGGAAGGGGAAAGAGAGAGCATAGAATTAGATTTTTGTTATAAGAGAGAGATGGAGAGTGAAATAAATCGAGGGAGGAGGGAGAAAAGGGGAGCAAAATGTAATAAAAGCGCGGGCGGAGCTACGCTGGTCAGCTATCATCAGGACCGGAATCTGCCGTAATCCGGTGCATGTATAAACATTCAATATAATGATTAGCCATACAACACTATAGATATTCTAAGCATACCACACTGTTCGGCAAAAAATAAAACGGTCCGCTGTCCGGTGAAAACCCCGAACGTTGTCCAGTGGCGTTACTCGGTCCTTTGTGATAACTGTGTTAAATAACACAACAGACTTGAGGCAGGAGTATTCAGACCTCCTTCGGTGTCGCTGGACGTTCGGGGTGTGGGCCCTTTGAACGTCCATTGAGTACGGCGGCAACTCCGAGGAAGACGGCGGCGGGGTTGCGACCCCCGTCCCCGTGAGCACCGTGACAGGTTCCCGGGGGGCTACAATGCGCCTCCCGGTGGCGGGCTCAAAGGCAAGGCACGGGGGGCCCCTGGTGCAGATCCCACCAGAGAGCCCTGGGGTCCCCCCTCTCATGTGCCGATGCGATAGCCGCGGGGGTTTTAGTGGGTAAGAATCCCACATACCCCGGTCGAGCCCCACAGCTCCCGGGGATCTTTGGAAGATTTCCCCGCGTCAAAAAAAAAAGGAGTATTCAGGCTTCCTGCAGGAAGTCTGTCAGGAAGTCCTTCCATGGAAGGAGGCTAGGTTGGTCCTCATAAAGAAGGAAGGCAGAGCTGCGGATTCTCCCTCTGCGTACCGTCCCATATGTCTGCTGGACGAGGTTGGCAAACTGTTCGAGAGAATAGTTGCCTCTCGTCTCAGCGGGCATCTGTCGCGCGTCGGTCCCGATCTGGCCGACAGCCAGTTTGGCTTCCGACAGGGCCGTTCGACCGTGGATGCGATAACTCGCGTCCGCGCCCTGCCGGATCAGGCGGTCTCCCGGGGTGGCGTGGCGTTGGCGGTGTCACTCGAAATTGTCAACGCGTTCAATTCTCTACCCTGGGATGCGATCTGGGAGGCACTGGTCTACCATGGTGTGCCTCCCTACCTGCAGGCCCTGATCAGGGACTACTTGCGCGACAGGTATATCCTGTACGTGGATCGAGACGGTACGAGGATCCGAGGGATTCCGCAGGGGTCAGTGTTAGGCCCCCTGCTGTGAAAGCTCGCCTACGACGCGATTCTGCGTGTTGAACTCCCCTCCGGCGTAAGTGTCGTCTGTTACGCGGACGACACGTTAATCGTGGCCGGTGGGGACACCTTCGAGAGGACCAAAGAGCTCGCCGAGCTTGGGGTGGAAATCGTCGTCGCTAAGATACGCGAGTTGGGCATGGAGATAGCACCTCAGAAAACCGAGGCGCTGTGGTTCCACGGCCTACCTAGGAGCCGGGAACCACCGCCCAACTTGCGCGTCCGTGTGGGTGAGTCGGAAGTCATGGTGGGGCTGTACATGAAATATCTTGGCCTCACCCTTGACAGTCGCTGGGGCTTCGAGGAGCAGTTCGAGCGCCTGGTCCCCCGAGTCGAGGAAGTTCGCCGCCTCTACGCCGGAGTCGTGCAGTCTGTAGTCTTCTACGGGGCGCCCATCTGGGGGCCGGGGCTGGCCATTAGACGCTGTAGAACAAAAATCTACAGCGTCCAGCGGAGGATGGCACTGCGGATTGCACAAGGATACCGAACGATGTCCTTTTAGGCGGCGACCATACTGGCACGCATTCCGCCCTTAGACATCCTGGCGGGCATGTATGCGAGGGTCTATGACCGGCTCCAGCCGGAGCACATAGCGCGCAAACGCGTCGTTGAGGCATTCCTGCCGCATCTCGAAGCCTGGATACAGCGACGGAGCGGACGACTCACCTATAGGCTTACGCAGATAATCACCGGACACGGTTGTTTCGGTGATTATCTGCATAAGATCGTACGTGAAGCGTCGACGAGATGCTTCCACTGCGACCAGTCTGACTCCGCCCAACACACGCTAGAAGCTTGTCCCGCGCGGTCGTTGGAGCGTCGATACCTGGTCGCAGTCATCGGATCGGACCTCTCCCTGGGCAGCGTAGTGTCGGCTATGCTGTCCGGGGATGCGGCGTGGGAAGCGATGGCCGCCTTCTGCGAGACTGTCATGTTCCAGAGGCCGCCGAGCGGGAACGCGAACGCGCTGATCCTGCTCGGCGACGTAGGCGCAGGCCACCACAAGCGGCCGCCCAACGTCTCGCTCCCCAGCCCTGAGCCCGGGGCTATAAACAACGGGCAACCTTCGGAGTCGCTGGACGCTCGGGGTGTGGCCTTTGAGCGTCCACTGAGTACGGCGGCGACTCCGAGGAGGATGGCGGCGGGGTTGCGACCCCCGTCACCGTGAGCACCGTGACTGGTTCCCGGGGGGCTACAATGCGCCCCCCGGAGGCGGGCTTAAAGGCAAGGCACTGAGGGGCCCCTGGTGCAGATCCCACCGGAGAGCCCTGGGGTCCCCCCTCTCATGTGCCGATGCGACAGCCGCGGGGGTTTTAGTGGGTAAGAATCCCACATACCCCGATCGAGCCCCACAGCTCCCGGGGATCTTTCGAAGATTTCCTGAAGAAAAAAAAAAAGGGGTATTCAGACTTCCTTCGGAGTCGCTGGACGTTCGGGGTGTGGGCCCTTAGAACGTCCATTGAGTAAGGCGGTGACTCCAAGGAGGACGGTGGCGGGGTTGCGACTCCCGTCCCCGTGAGTACCGTGTCAGGTTCCAGGGGGGCTACAATGCGCTCCCCGGCGGCACGGCAAGGCACTGAGGGGCCCCTGGCGCAGATCCCACCGGAGAGCCCTCATGTGCTGATGCGACAGCCGCGGGGGTTTTAGTGGGTAGGAATCCCACATACCCCGGTTAAGCCCCACAGATCCCGGGGATCTTTCTTTCGAAGACTACCCCACGTCAAAAAAAAGGGGTATTCAGACCTTAGAGGAGATACCACTCTGAGAATTACTCTGAGATTCTGACTTGACTTAATTTTTTTTTTTTAGCTTGAGCACCTTTTCGCCGACTGTAATTTGTTTTAAAATCTGTGAATGCAATTCAGAATATTATCTCAAAATGTTATGCATGGTCTCCGAACGTATAACGGTCAAGTGCCCTGCCCTTACTGTCCCGTCCAAAGATATTATATATAGAAGATCGACATACTTAGTCCGATAAAAAATGAAACCAAAAAAGAAAAACCTATGTGTGAGTGAATTGTTTATGTGTAAAAGATGCGTAGCATCCCTAATACGTTTGTGTGCAGGGCCGCGCCGCCCCTGTGTGCGAAGTGTGCGGCGCACACAGGCGCCAAGACAATAGAGGCGCCGCCATCAAAATTATTTTTGATACACTTACACAACAACATATTCTTTGTAGTGCAGTATCGATAAGTAAGTAGGTACAATAGGCGCAACATACTTACCTATGCTTTGTAAATAACAAAACATAATTATACATAGCATTACGAATTTTGCTAACTATTCCAGTTACCGTAGCAAGCGCGGAAAGGTCCTTTTCTAAATTAAAACTTATAAAAAATTACCTGCGCTCAACAAAGAGCCTGGAAAGATTAACAAATTTAGCAACAATATCCATAGAGGAGGCCATATTAGACCATATAGACATACACGAAATTATTAAGAATTTCGCAAACAGAAAAGCCAGAAGATTGGAAATAATATAATTGAAGTATGTTTATTTTCTTACTACATATTTTAGACTCTTGTTGTTTATTTTTAACATAGCATACGCAATAGTCAAATCAGTATTATTAGAAAAGTCAGCTATTTTGTTATTAATATCTAAGTATACAATTAGATATAACATCATAAATAAAGTACCTATGTACTTAATAAAAAAAAATTTGAAAAAAAATCGAACAGACTTCAATAACACTGAAAAGTATAAAATAATTTAAATATTATAGAAGTTGGTGTTGGCGTACCTGCTGTGTATATTTGGCACCAACTTCTATGATAATTAAATTATTTTATACTTTTCAGTGTTATTGAAGTTGGAAAAATATTTTTTTGATACTTTTTAGTGATATTTTCATACAAAACAAAGATTGAACCATCGAAGACGGTAAAATGATCTAGGTAGGTTAGGATCACATTATTGTCTACATAATTCATGTTTCTTTAGAAACAATTTATCCGGTCGTAATGAAATTTGCATGGAATCATCCGATGGACGGCCGTTTTTGTGATGACGACAAAAACGATGACGACGATGACGATGATAAGATGACGTTTTTGTCGCTTTTTAAGGACAAAAATGGTCATAACTCTGGCAAATATTTATCAATTGTAATGATGCTTTTTTTATTTTAAAGAAAGAACTACTGTAATGAATCTGTATGAATTTTATCACAACCGGATAAGAACTTGCTGGAGGACCATGAACGATGCGGAGGAATTTATCTGGTAAAAACCATAAAACTGATGTTCTCCATTACATTATTCTGACAAATATAAACCGATTTCGATGATTCTTTTTTTATTCCTGCAGGTTTCCTGCGCGGTCTCCATTCTTGTTTTTTCAGGAACTACTTATTCTTAAGCAATATTTTTTTATGGGATCCAATCAACGGATTAAAGAATGGATGGAAGAAAGATTTTTTCAAATCGGTTCATAATTGCCAGAGTTATGCGCGAACATACATAAAAAAAAAATATACAGACGAATTGAAAGCCTCCTCTTTATTTGAAGTCGGTTAAAAATTAAATTCTTGTTTTATTTTTCGCAGTAATTGGCAAGCGGAAACGAACTGGTTTTACCTATTTAGGAAGATATTATCTAAGTATATAAAACTGGAGAACATTTATTTAGGTCAAAACTAACAAAAAATAATAAAAAAACATAAGTTGAAACATGAAGATACGTGAAAAAAGAGGCGCTTCATAGGTTTCGCACACAGGCGCTGTGGGGGGTCGGCGCGGCCCTGTCTGTGTGTAAAAGAAAAAAAGTGTTGTTAAAAAGTACTAAGTACGTACGTAATCGATACCGATGATATTTTGTGTGAAGATATACACGATTATCTGTATAATTTAAAATTGATGTTGATTTATAACAAGTTACTAATAACCTTTAGTATTGCATTGACCTATAAGCTTCATGATTGCAAATCTCTTAATGATAAATTGACAAAAGTGGTAAAACAGTCGTTCTAAACAAAAAATTTAGTTTCTTTTTGCTTGAAACATCGTAAATTAGATCATGAAAATAAGTTATAATAATAATAATAAATTCTTTATTTTCAAGTATCAAGACTCATACAGTGTTAGGTAACAATATTTACATGCTAAGTAACAATTAATAATAAATATACTTATAAATATTATAATTATAACATTATTATATTAATAAATCATTGCTTTAAAATTCCAGCAGCAATTTTGGAGCAACGATTTATAATGCAACAGTCCAGTCTATCTGCAATCATACCCAGAATGCTGTTAGAGCTTTCCCGCGCCCTGCGCACCAGGGATGCGCATCTTTTTCGCATTATTGCAAAAAAGCAGTCAACATGCAATTCAGCAAACATCCCTGATGCACTACAGAAGCGAGGTAGCCCCATCAACACTCTAAAGGCGTTGTTGTACTGTACTCGAAGGGAACTGTACGATTTCTGCGTAAAATGTACCCACAGGCTACAGGTGTAAAATGAGGTACAGTAGGCTCTAAAAAGGGTTCTTTTGACATCTTTAGAAGCTCGCACGAACCTGCGGGCAATCATATTTGCCCTAACCGACCGTTACGCATGATAAAATTACTCAAATCAGCATGCATTATAAACAATAATTATTAACGTTGTTCAGTATGGGTGAAGAAGTATCCCCTATGAGATCCTTGAGAAGTATGCAATATTTCTAAATAGTATAAAACCAAAACATTTGGCGGACGTGTTGGTCTAACAGTTCAACATCCTGGCTGGCTTATTGGGTAGCCAACTGGTGGTTCGATTTCCACCAGGTATCTGGGTTTTATTTATCTATTAAGTATGTATTTACAAATAAAAGTATATGAGTATGTATTAGTAAAAGTTGTCTGGTTTCCATAGTAAAGGCTCTGCCTTGTTTGGGATCAGATCACCATGTGTGGATCGTCCCAGTTTATTATTATAAAGACAAACAATATACTTCTATTGTAAAATACATACTTATTTCAGCATTCATAAAAATATATACTTCAGCTTCTTAGTGACGACAGTAATAGAGCACGTTTTATCGGGTAACATCTTAATATTATTTAAAGCACATGAACACGAAGTAAATTATTTGTTGTGAAGGATCGAATAAGAAATGTTATCACCAGAGAATCAAACTTGCCGACGTAGGTCAACGAATTACCAGACTGGAGTGGCTGGTCATATTGGCTGTAGAACCGATGATCATTGGGAAACAGTGGTTTTGGAGTAAAGACACCACTAACCGGAAAACCGCAGTGTAGGAGGCTCTACGTTTCGAGGTTCTGATTTTATTTTCTGACTAACGACTTGACTTAAATGCCTGGTAATGGCGTATGGGTAAATTAAAGTAAGTAAAGTTTAATCAATAATAAGTTTAATCATTAATAGTTATATCATTAATATTTACAACCCTGTAATTGATAGCGGTAAAATAACTTTACGTAAGAACAAGATCATCTGTTTTTCAATTGGAACTGGTAACAAACATAATGTATTTAGTGTTATCGTCTCCCAAAGGAACTCGTATTGATTGACTAATATTTTTTCAGTGTCATACATAAGTACGAGTAAAATAAATAAGGTACAGCCTCTCATTAGGCAACGTTGATGTTGTGACACACTATAAAACATTTTGCCTCAAAATGGATATCACAGACAGAAATCAAAATCTTTATCACAGACACTGGAATATTGTAGGGATTCCATTCATCCTCCCAGTCTTCAATCCGCGTCTATTTTTGTCATAACAAAGAATTATTTTGATAATCTGAAAGAATACATTTGAATTATTATTATTATCATATCAATTTACACAAAGAATATAGAGACGGCAAAATATTTTTAGACTGAATAAATATAAACTCCTTGAAACTAAAACAAAAAGACGTAGAATATTATATATATATTGTTATTATATTAATATATATATATATTATATTTGTTCTATTAAAACTATTTGCTTTATTATCGATATCGATACTCATGACGTCAGGACTTTTTCAAGCCCTATTGTAAACAAATCGTTTTACATTTTACACAAAATATCCCGCTATTCTTCTTATAGAAGTAATAAATTATGATCAGTTTGAAGAAAAACATGTATTCTACGATATTATTACGATTTTCAACCAAAGCTTCAACCAAAACCATAAAAATATAGCAAGCAAAAATGCAGTCAGGAATAGTAGTCAATTACCTGTTCAATTACTTATTCGTTTTATTACGATTTGTAACATCACATGCACTTATTGCACAAGTCACCCTAATGGAACAATGATATTTCATATTATAAATTTGAGATCGTGCTAAATTATTATGATTTACTTTGACAGTAAACAGACCGCGAGGCAGCGTTGCAGTGGCTAATGTCAAAAGTGATGCGGATTAAAAATTAAGAATTTTATCTCTGCCTCTGTTGCACTCGTGCAGTTTGTATTTGATTAGAACTTCTCCCTCCCACGCTATGTTTATCTTTGAACGTAGTGAAAAATTTCATATCTATGGTCCCGTCTCAAAAATCTATCCGCCTCTTAGAGGAAGAAAACAATTATATTCTGTCTACGATCCGCCTGTTTGTCGTGATTTTAAAAATTTGCGATAATTACCCCGCTGTACACGGAAGCATTGATTGGTCCATAGCCTCCTCGGAGTAAATAAAGCATAAGCCTCAGAGCATTTTCGTATTTTGTGGGCTTTTTATTCTGACTTGAGTGGAAGTATTTTTTTCAAATGATTGCAACACTTTGCTTTACTCTATGCGTAGACAGAATATAATACACACATCAAAAGTGTCTAGGGATCAGGGCTGCCAGATTAGGCGATTTATCGCCATTTAGGCTCCTTGGGGGGTCAAATGGCGACCAAAAAATCCAATCGGCTACCAGTAGCCATTTAGGCTACCAGACAAAAAAGGAACGGGCGCTTTAGGCTACTTCAGGATTACCTCAAAATTAACTAATTTCTTGTTAATTTCATGCTTCGACGAAACGTAACATGCACATCCAACGTTCTTTCGTCACTGAGGAAAGAAGTCTGAGGAATCCTCAAGTTCTTTCGATGCTACTTGCTTTATCCTATCCAGTTGACAGGCCTGTTGGTCTAGTGGTTAGACAGCCTGGCCACTAGCCAATAGGTCGTGAGTTTGATTCCCACCAAGTGTCTGGGTATTTTATGTACAATAAGTATGTAGGATTTACAAAAAAAAGTAAGTATATAAGTATTATAATAAGTTGTCTGGCTGGACTGTGTGTAGATTGTCCTGAGCAAAACCTATCCCAGCCTAGAACTGCCGCAATGAGACGTCACGAGTCGGGCCTGCATTCAAAAACCTCGGAAACGTTTCGATCCCAAAAATATCTACTACCGAGTGACTGAACTTGCACCTTGCGGCCAACACGTTCAAAACTAGCGAGGTGCAAAGTTCCCGAAAAGCTCGAAAAAGCGAGTTTGTGTCAATTTAAGTTACTCATTCAAACTCTCTGTATGAAAAAGACGGTTACATGTTTTTTTAGCGTGTTCTCTTTTTCGACTTAATATACTTAGCTCAAAATATTAGACGAATTAGGCTATTTGTCAAGAATTATTTATTATATATTAGGCGATTTAGGCTACTCGGTAGGCAAAATTAGGCGAATTGAGTTAGCAGCAGTGTTGCCAGATCGGCCCCTGGGGGGCCGATTCTCGGCCTTTTCGAAACCATGTCGGCCTTTGGCTGCCATCGGCCCTTCATCGGCCTTTAGGCCTCCGACAGCCAATCCATCGAAATCATTGGTTCCGTTGACTAATTCCTATTCTAAAAGCATAGCACTCTAAATAAAAAAGAAATAGACATAAGTCATACGTTCTAAACATTACAGATGGACTCTTGTAAAATAGAAAAACGTGTTTTTTTTTATTACTTCTCTTTTTTTCCGTTTTCTAGTACTGTTTCTGGTGGAGAGGGATCCCCCCTTTCCCTCCGAAAACAAGGGGAACCCTTGCTTTTTACACATATTACTATTTTTTTTAATTCATAAAATAAGGAAAATTTCCTCAGAATTAAAAATTAAAAAAACTCGAAAATGGGGGCTCCGCAAGTTTTCCTTTTAAGGGGGGGGGGGGGGGGGGGGTACTACAACTCCGCCCGTCAATGAAAGTCGTACTTCGGCCTTTACTGCCTAAAATCGGCCCCTGCCAGAACTGCTTTCGGCCCATTCTTAAATTGTCTACTGGCAACACTGGTTAGCAGATATCTGGCAACCCTGCTAGGGATCAACATATATTTTTGCAATAACTTTTCTCCTGATTGATATTAATTAAAATTTTCTTTAAGGATTCATCAAATAAAGTGTTTTCGTTTGTCACAGTAACGATAAACCAAGTCACCTTTGCATTAATAAAGAAATTTGCCATTTTCCTAATAAAGGGATTTTTGACATTTGAACCACTAACACAAAAGTTCGAAAAAAAGACTGAAATAACAGTTTTCTTTAAAATTTTATTGGGTAACTTAAACAATTAATAATCCGTGTTTCTACCGCGAACACTAACAACACAAGAACATCGGTTTGGCATACTCAAAATGAGTTCATCCAAATCACGCTGTGGAATGGCCGCCCATGTTCGTTGCAACAACAAAAAAAGGTCTTCTTGCGACTGGATACCCTCCATATTCGGCAGAGCTCTTCTCTGTAGCATATCCCATGCATGCTCAATCGGGTTCAAGTCTGGCGACTGAGCAGGCCAGGGCAGGACATTGATGTTAGCTGCGGCGAGAGTCTGTCTTACAACTCTTGCGGTGTGCGGTCGTGCATTATCATGCATTAACTGAAATAAGGGACCGATTTGCACTTGTAGAGGAACGATGACGTCTGATACAATCGTCTCAGCATAAATTTGAGCGTTGAGGTTGCCTCTGATCCAAATCAACTCAGTTCTTCCGCCGATCCAAATACCCGCCCATACCATGATGGTTCCACCACTATAAGGATGGACTTCCTGGCAGGATTTTAATCGCTGTTGGCGTCCAGGGGTTCTCCAGTGTCGTATACGTCTTGTATCCGGTCTCATACCAAAACGAGACTCATCAGAAAAGCACACGAAACGCCATTGTTCTTCTGCCCAATTTCTGTGTTCAAGAGCCCATTGATATCGAATCCTACGATTGTGCATTGCTATAGGTGGTACCCGTAGCGGTCTTCGGGAATGAAGGTTCACTTCATGCAAGCGGTTTCTGACTGTTTGGTCGCTAATTAAGTTCCCTGAAGAGTGATGAAGCCTCACGGCTAACATCATGGCAGTTATTGTTGGAGCTCTTCGAGTTAAGATTTGAATATATCGGTCTTGTCTCCGTGTGGTGCAGCGATACCGTCCTCCATGGCGCTCAGCCACGGTACCAGTGCTTCGGTAACGTGTCCAAAGTCGACTGATAACACTCTGACTTGTATTCAGAGCTAAAGCCACAGTACGTTGCCGGGAACCAGCTTCTATCATTCCCACGGCTCTGAGCATTTCTTCCCTGCTTAAATGACGTCGCCGCTCCATAATAACGTTGGTTTTAATCAGTAGTAGGGAAACAGTAGCACTAATAATGTCTTCAATGCGTTGTATGTTTTTATAGGGAAAATATTGACAGCTGATTTTCATCTTTTACTCGAATTTGATTCACAGTTCCTGATTCAAATTATGAAATGCACCAAAAAGGATCCATATAAATTTATAAAATCATAAATTTATTACAAAGCCACATCTCAATCTCAAGAAATCCGCTTAAAAATGCTTGATCCCTAGACACTTTTGATGTGTGTAATTGTTTTCTTCCTCTAAGACTCTATGGATGTTTCAATCACAGATTAGATACTAGCATGGATAAATGAACTAAAGGATAAACAACCTCTATACATTCGAGCGTACCTCGAAGTTTTGCAAAAAAAATCCTTAGATTCAGGGTGCGCCACTGTGCACTGATCCTTAGAATTTGCCCATAATTTCCGCAAGCGCTAGTATAGCAGATAAATTATAAAGAATACCAGTTTTATCAAGATTAACAATAGATGGCGATATTTTAAAAATAGCGTTTACACCCAAGGTCACATCATATAAAATGTACTTGTAATCAAACACTCAATCGGCGGATATACGCGCATCATTTGCGCGCGAGTGGAGAGTACATCGGGTGGACTTATCAGTCATACCTACGTCTATAAACGCACAGGCCAAACGGCTGAACCGAGAAACATGAAATTTGGACAGTAGATTCCAGTTATGATGTATGGACTCCAGAAAGGATTTTTGGAAATTCTAATTTATCATATTTTTCTAATGTATCATATTTTTTCGAATGTATTTTTTTGAAGTGAAACTTCTTAGGCGACTTCCAAAAATGTTATCACTTAACGCGTTAGACGTGTGGTTCGGTGTGGTTCGTGTTGACTTCGTGTTGACTTCGTGTTGACTTCGTTGACTTCGTTTTGACTTCGTTTTGACTTCGTGTTGACTTCGTGTTGACTTCGTTGACTTCGTTGACTTCGTTGACTTCTTGTTGACTTCTTGTTGACTTCGTGTTGACTTCGTGTTGACTTCGTTGACTTCGTGTTGACTTCGTGTTGACTTCGTTTCGTGTCGATCAGTGTCGATCAGTGTCGATCAGTGTCGTTCAGTGTCACCATTTTTCTAGCAACTACTCATCGAGACCTACCTATCAAGCCCAAACTCGGTGGGCCTACCTTTATTGGTGAAGAGATCCCGTGACCACCTTCTTACTCCATCATCAGACCCTGATCACCATTTTTTTAGTAACTACTCGTCAAGACCTATTCAACGAGCCCAAACTCGACGGGTCTACGTTTATCGGGGTGGAGATCCTGTTACCACCTTCCTGCTCCATAATCAGACCCTGATCACCATTTTTCTAGCAACTGCTCATCGAGACCTACCTATCAAGCCCAAACTCGGTGGGTCTACCTTTATTGGTGAAAAGATCCCGTGACCACCTTCTTACTCCATCATCAGACCCTGATCACCATTTTTTTAGCAACTCATCGTCAAGACCTATTCAACGAGCCCAAACTCGACGGGTCTACGTTTATCGGGGCCGAGATCCTGTTACCACCTTCTTACTGATCATCATCAGACCCTGGTGAAGGTTACCATTTTATTTAGTATCATCGGATTTACAAATTATGTTCTAAATTTCAGATCTCTCGGACTAATAGAAGTAATGGAAAATGTCTATTGTATACAAAATATCCCTACCTCGAGTCGGAAAAGATTAACCACACTACATCGATATACTATCTAAACGTTTAGATAGTATATCGATGGACCACTAGGTCACTCACTCACCCATAAGAAAATATAGCGCGACCGCCGAGCGCAGGTATGAAAAGCGAGGTACTGGTATAACGAGGTATGAGCTTGCCTTCTGTACGCACCGCCGGCCGGCTGCCGCCGTCGGTCGCGTCGCCGGTCGCCCGGCGAAATTCACCCGCATTTCCGCTGTGAGTGGCAGGCAGATCGTGACATGCTTCATACATTTTTGTTTGTACATTTGTTCCATTGGTCCGGAGCGCTTCGCTCGTAGCGAAATGTTCGTGGCCGGGCGGTCATGTGCCGATGCGACAGCCGCTTACTTTTAATTTGGCGGGCCTCTTGGTCTAGTGGTTGGTCACCCTGGCTGCTACCGATAGGTCTTGGGTTCGATTACCGACCACCATATGTCTGGGTGTTTTATCTAGTTCATCATCATCATCAGCAGCCGAAACTTCCACGAGGCGAGACCTTTATTTAGCACAAAGGCCTCGCCCTTAGAAGGGAGGGGTTGTCATAATCCCCACGCTTTGCAGGCGGCTTGGGGATCGCAGTATAGGTGGTAGGTAATCTAATAAAAAGACGCTGCTGCCCATTTTCTTATTTTCCCTTAGTCACCTTTTACGGACACAAAACAAAACGGTTTTTTCAAGTATCAGAAACATTAAATTAAATACATATGTATATAATTTTACAAGATTATGAATAGTTCCGCAAACTCGATCTCAAGTTTTAGTCAATTAGTATTTTAGTTATTTGTAAATAAATGTACTAGATGGCGCTGATTTTCCAATATAAATGTAAAATTTGTGTAAATTCTATAAAATTGAGACTCTTAGTGCCATCTATGCACAAATTGAGAACTAAAAAACGTGGTACGCTGTTTTCTATGGAGGTTGTTTATCCTTTAGTTCATTTATCCATGATACTAGTATAGTAGCTAGCTACAGATGCGACAGCTACTTTTGGGCTGTGTTTGTCATTGTTCCGTTTTGGCGCTACAATCGCACTGTTTGACATTTGCCGGTTACACATACAAAGTAATATACGCATTGCGTATGTGTACTGTACGTAGAATGTTTATAGATATGTATATAAGTAGTGATTAGAAGAAACTATCGATATCGACTACTAGTGATGTTCCATTTTGACGATAGTCTCTTACATGGGACATAATTTTTAAATTTTGTTTGTAATGAAACGAACTTTACTGTGTCAGTGATTTATTTACTTAGGCATCGTTTTCTTAATCTAAATCTTTTATATTTATCAAGGGCCCGTTTTTGGGGCTCTCCCATTTTAGCTATATACTTAGCCTCCACATCACCTTTTAATATTTTATTTATTATATTGCACCAATTATGCACTTGTAATCGAATTAAAACTTGTATAAACAAATTCTTTACTTCATTATTATGTTTAGAGCACCCTAACCAAGAAAACCTCATTGTGCTCAATATTTTTCTCACCAAGTTGCTTTTAATATTATTTTTATAGCAATTATCATTTAAATAATTATGCACTAATTGAGCTACGTCCCTGTATAAGATTAAAAGTCTTTCAGTAGGATATGATAAATTATTATTTTTCAAAGTTTTGTATTCCCTAAATTGTATATAAGTGTGAACTTTTTCTACCGAGCTACTTGTGTACGTTTTCAAGCATGAGTTGCACCTTATGGACTTTGATATTTTTCTGCATATGTACCCAGCAGTGTAAGCTGAGCAATGCACTTTAATTTTTTCCATCACCACCTGATCGACTGTTAATTTTTCCCTTGGGTAATCTTGTGAAGAGGATGGAGGTGAACTTGTGTAATTTTCCTTATTTTCGTTATCAGTTTTAAAAAGAAAACCGACATCTAATATGGTTTCCCCATTATCCTCTTCACAATTTGAAAATTTTGAATGAGGACTAAGCACATTAGACAACATTAATGATTTGAATGCATATATAAATGTGTTTGCATCTGGATTAATATTTCTGTAATTGAGGGCCCTTATACGACCGAAAAAAATTTCAAGTGGATCTTGATTTATAAGCCTGGGATAAAAATAGTCCACACTATATTTGTCAAATAATAATTTAGATATTCTAATAAAACTTTCAAGACTTGTAATCCAGCCTTGCAGGGATGGCACTCGTACGAGTCTAGGTTTTCCTGATTGTAGTGCAAGTTTACTACATTTGTCTAGAAAATGTATATTTTTAATCTTTTGAATAGCTACTGCCCAGAATAAATGATGTGGTGTATTTTTCTTCACAGCTCGTCTTAGTTTCCCTCTTTTTGAACCACCAGGATAGCCATTGACACTATCAAACAAAGTGTCGAAAAATTCAACAACTTCTGCTGTTGTGCCCATGGTGTTTTCTGATTCATTATTCCGTAGATTATCTGAAAATGATATTGGGTATATTTATATCAACATCACATGATAATTTAATACTAGGTGCTATTATATTTATCATTAGGATGATGTAGTAGTACCTATATTCAGTCTATTTTCGTATTTAAATTATAAACATTTTTACAATTAACGTTAATCATTTAAAAACAAATTGTTGAAAGGCCAAATACCTAATTAATACTATGAAAATACAAATGCTCAGGATGTATGTTAGAAGATGCAGTAACTAGTTTATAACTATTTTTAACCGACTTCAAAAAAGGAGGTTCTGTATTCGACGCGTATGTATGTAATATTAATAAAAATGCGTAATATTCATATATGTTAGTCTATGTGGGCTTCTAAACGAATTTACCAAATTTCACGAGTGTATGTATGTATGTATGTATGTATGTAGGTTTGTCCGCGGATTTCTCAGAAACTACAAGTCCGATTTCGAAAATTCTTTTTGCAATAGTTAGAGTATCTTTCAACTTAGGGTAGAGTACAAATTTCATCAAAATCGGTCCAGTAGTTTAAGAGATATAAACTTTTTATATTTTCAGTAAGTTACTGTAATGTAGACGTTCGAGTTGCGTGATAGTGCTGATACCTATCTTGGTAAAATAAGTCACTAAAAAGTGTTAAATAAACTATTTAAAAAAAAATAAAAACCGACTTCAAAGTAAATTATCTAAAAAGCATAAAATAACGAAAATATTATTGAAGTTGGTGCAGAATATACACAGCAGGTACGCTAACACCAACTTCAATAATATTTTCGTTATTTTATGCTTTTTAGATAATTTACTTTGAAGTCGGTTTTTATTTTTTTTTAAATAGTTTTTAATGCTAGTATTAAACAAGTACTCTGTACAAGTATTGTTTATATTCCAAATAAATAGAATATAAATCATTTACCCTACTTTACTTAGGGTATTTATCTATACTTATAATAAAACTGTAATAGGTCCAATTCTGTACATTGAAGATATTTTGAAAATTATATTTGGAGGGCATTCTATAACCGATACTGAGGCCGAAAATGTAATTTTTTTAATTTTTGTCTGTCTGTCGGTCTGTCTGTCTGTCTGTATCACGGCTGCGCATCACGCCGAAACTACTGAATGGATTCAAATGAAACTTGGCATGATTTGAGATCTTACTACGAGGTAGGACATAGGATACTTTTTATCCCGTAATCTAGCACGGTTCTTTTGGGAGAGGGGATTAAAGTCAAAATGGGTACTTGGTTATACGCTTGGTCCGATTTTATCAATTTTTCTTTATAATATAATAAATATTAGTAAGGGAACACTCATAGAGAGTTGTTATCAAGGTATTGTAATCGATCGGGTTAAGCAACGTTAGGTAAGGTCATTAAATAGATGGGTGACCGTTTAACGCCATTTGAACAAAACGGGTCCGTGCTTCGGAGAGCAAGTAAAAAGTGGGTCCCAGTTTTTAACCGACTATAAAAAAGGAAGTTATGTATTCGATGCGAAGGTCTGTTATTAAAAGTTTAGTTAACGTAAAAATAGCGCAGGCGGAGCTGCGTGGGTCAGCTAGTTATTTAAATAAAGTTATATTTAAACATGATACTTTTAAAAACGCATACTCACTAAGTGCATTAGTGTATTTCAGCATTGCAGCAGTTCGGTTGCTTTGTACTTGAGCAGCAACACTGACTTTCATTTTTTTTACTTTCTTGGGATCTACATGGTGGGCTGTCAATTTCGGCAAGGCTCTTGTGTGCCCTAATTTACTATCAATATCATAAATATATTCAATATCTTTCCATTTTGCAGTGCTTCCATTCCAAATGATATCTTTGGTTAAAAAATTATTTCTTAACCCTTTCAGAAGATGTGGTGGGTCATAAAATAAACTTAAATCATGTCCAGCAATATTAATTGATCCATCTGAAAAAAAAAGTTTACTTAATACTGTTATTATAAAAAAACTTTGTTCTAAAGTAATTAAAAACTCGGGGCCCGTTGGCTCGAATCGTATCAACAAAAAACCGCGCAAAAAAAATAGGCCCGCGCTCCAAAGGGTTAAAACCATAATTTACTAACCATCATGAACACCTTTTAGATTCCTTAAATGAATGGTATCTTCTCTAAATTGCCTCATTGCTGTACGAAATGTGGACCCTTGGTCACAAACAAGACCCAAGGGAATTAACCCAGTTAGAGCTACTTGTGATACTATTTGTTTTAATATATTTTGTAGCTCAGCTGATGAGACTGTGCCTTCACAGAAATAATATGCAATGCTCTGTCGCCAAGGAGAACATATTCCCCTAATCATAAAAACCAAAGCATGGTCGCAATAACGCATTTTTCTTTCTCCAGCTACGTCCACAAATCCGTGAATTTTTTCTTTCTTTTCATTAAAAGTTAAATGAGGAGTCAATGCAACCTCATCAAATACTATAGTGCACAGTTTTTGTTGCACATCCCAATTTTTGCAACTGTGAGCAATATAGTCAAATATTTTATGATTTAATCCTGGTTCCATTGAAACCTTTTCAGATAAGCGCAGCAAAGTCCTCTTGTTAGGTAAGGCAAACATTTTTTCTAATAATTTATATCCTTTGGGACTTTGTTTCATGAGGAGCAATGCCATTAATTTTTCTTCAACAGTAAACCTTCTGGCCATTTTAGGTTTACCCACTTGTTTACACTGCATTAACAAAAATGTTTTTGCTTGTTTATTTAATAAACTAAATTTGTCCAACAGTTCACTCTTATTTAATAGAGTTTGTGCTTCAGTTAGCCTTTGTGAGGCTGAGTCATGCAAACTATCTGCTGTTATATTTAAAACTTGTTTTATAAACTTCCTTTTCTTTGATCCAAGCCTCTTAATTGAGGGACCTGAAAAGAAATATAAACCTTGTTAAAGTCATAACACTCATTATAAAGATAAACACAAAACCAACATTAGGATAAGAAATAGGAGAGGTTGATCCTTTTGCTTTTCTTATTTTGGGAAAAAGAGCTGGTTTTTACTCAGTATCACTGATTAATTTTCTAAAATTGTATATAAGGCTACATTTATCACACCTACATAGTCTTCGTGGCGCAGCTGCAAACCAGAGATTCTGAATTAAAATTGTGTTGTTGTTCCTTACAGGCTATGACAAAGTAGGCCAACCAACTGATTGTCTGGAAAGTAAGATGATCTACGCATTGGATGGGCATATAAAGTCTGCCTGCACTTGATCTCTCCCCAGTGGTGTCGGTCTTCCATTCCACCGGATTGTGAGAGTAAAGGAACAGAGTGCACTTATGCATTATAATATCTCCAATATAGTTGACTGATCTTGTGAAATTTTTGCTGCCGTGGTTGTATAAGCCAGGAGGACATATTTTTTGTTATCATAACTACCTTTTTGCTCTTGAGATTGAGATTGTTCTGTTCTTTGCATGGTGTCAGGCATTATTTCTATATTAACCCCTATGCCTGAACATGAAGGCTGTTCCAATATTACATCTGAAACATATAATTATGGTATATTATTCTGAATTAATAGATGGGCCCATGGGGCTAGTGGTTAGACACCCTGGCTACTATCCACGCAATAGGTGATGGGTTCAATTCCTACCATGTGTCTGCGTGTTATTTATCTATATTTTATCACCTGCATGGGGAGACTGGTCCCACTACTATCGCTGATGCTGATCCAATTGTAACAACACAAACACTGTTTAAAAATGACAAGCCCACTGAGTTTCTTGCCGGATCATCTCAGTTGAGGCTGCGTTGTGATCCGGTGGTAGCTTTTAAAAGAAATTGACCATTCAAAAGTGCTAGCGTTAAGCCTATTTACAATAAAAAAAATGAATTTGAGTGTGATGGGTTTTGTTACTTTGACTTGTCCTGTCATGACAAAATTCATAGGGAATCACTATAATGGTTTACTCATTCTAATAATAAAAACAAAATCTTCCATTATTTTTAGTTGGGTAAAATACACACCTGCCTCTGCAGTCACTAATGATGATTCTATAGCAATACTCTCATCTTGTTTTTTGGAGTAATTATGCTCCAAACGATTTGTTTCTAAAAAAAAATATACATATTAACATCAAGAAATACAATAACACAATTAGTACATAAGTGTATCAGTATTTTGTGCTGTTCACACATATGTTTACATCTACCTGGCATAAGGCAGGCAATCATTTAGCTTAACTATTAGATATTATAGTAACCAATTAGGGATTTAATATACACACCAAACTTTAATATTGCTGGCTCAGGTCCAATAACATCCTCCTCATCTTGCTCTTTGGTGTAATTGTGTTCAATTTTGACATTCCATTCTGAAACATTGTATTTTTATTTTTAGAATACTTAAGCTAAAGAACCTGAATGATTTCTTTTTTTTTCTACTGGGACAATCCAAACACATTCATCAGATCCCGAACTAGGCAGAGTCAGTAAGTACTATGACAACCAACAAACTGATATAAATATTTATATAGATAAAGATAAGGTTTAGACACAAGGTGAGAATCGAACCCACAGCCTATTGGGTGGTGGCCGGTTGTCTAACTACTGGACAATGGTCCCATAAATTTCTTATGTATAATGTTCAGCTGCTCTGTTACAGAACGCTTATGAATGCTGTATGTTTCTATCAGCTGTACATGAACATTATACATAAGAACATAATGGGACCATTGTCTAGTATGTATTTACACTGGAGTTTGAAGATTATTGTAAATGTAAGTTATTTGTTACTACATATTTATTTATTTGTAGTTCAAACACATACACTTGCAATGGGAACGCTGATAGCTACTATAGTATTATAAGAATACTGTATTATATATTATAGTGTAGTATATTAGCGAGAAGCCGGACGGAGGCATAAAACCGAACCGCATAAAACCAGAGGAAGCAGGTTTAATTTCTGTAGGGAGCAACCAATTTGTTTTAGTTATTCCTTACTGGCTAGGGCCGATCCACTGATTGTCTGAAAAGTAAGATGATCCATACGTTGGATTGGCATATAAAATAGATCCTGCGCCTGCAGTTGGTCTTTTATCCCACCGAATTGTGAGTAAAGGACAAGAGTGCACCTGTGCCTGCACAAGCATTTGTGCAGTATAATATCTACTGCATAGATGTTTAATAATGTTAAAAAAATAGACCACGATGGTTTAATACGATCTGGGAAACATTAAGTATTCACAATAATATAGTGAAATAATAACTCACCTGATGTACTAAGAGGTGCACCGTGGGCTATTTCTTTACTGGTAAGCAGATAAGGGTAGGAAAACCGAAGTCTTCGGCCTTCACCGTCGAACTGATTACTATCAAAATGTTTTTCACACACACGTTTTCTTAGTAGCTGTTCTTTAGTAAGTCCAATGAGGAGGGAGTTTGTGGGCACTAGGTAAGATAGCCAAACATTGCGAAGCTTATCGTTCTTGGGTAAACAAAAAAGCCGGTGGCTTTTACTTGTTGCATTGCAACCACCAACGCAACATTTATATTGGGTTCCCATGACGAAAGTAACACTATCACCTGCACAATCGGTAAATAACGGAGGAGAATTTGCGTCTCAAGGATCTCAACTCGGCAAAATGCAAGGAAATTCACAAGAAACAAACAAAACGCTCAACTCGGCTATAACACAATGACAAGTCGATAAAGTATGGTATGGCGGACTCAGAGCCGGACCGCGCTTGGCCACGTGACCAAAATGGCGTCCAAGATGGCTGTTCTTATTGCGACATTAGCGCCAAAACGGAACATTTGGAACTAATGCTGTCACTGGCCTGCAGTGTTGCCAGATCGGCCCCTGGGGGGCCGATTCTCGGCCTTTTCGAAACCATGTCGGCCTTTGGCTGCCATCGGCCCTTCATCGGCCTTTAGGCCTCCGACAGCCAATCCATCGAAATCATTGGTTCCGTTGACTAATTCCTATTCTAAAAGCATAGCACTCTAAATAAAAAAGAAATAGACATAAGTCATACGTTCTAAACATTACAGATGGACTCTTGTAAAATAGAAAAACGTGTTTTTTTTTATTACTTCTCTTTTTTTCCGTTTTCTAGTACTGTTTCTGGTGGAGAGGGATCCCCCCTTTCCCTCCGAAAACAAGGGGAACCCTTGCTTTTTACACATATTACTATTTTTTTTAATTCATAAAATAAGGAAAATTTCCTCAGAATTAAAAATTAAAAAACTCGAAAATGGGGGCTCCGCAAGTTTTCCTTTTAAGGGGGGGGGGGTGGGGGGGGGGGGTACTACAACTCCGCCCGTCAATGAAAGTCGTACTTCGGCCTTTACTGCCTAAAATCGGCCCCTGCCAGAACTGCTTTCGGCCCATTCTTAAATTGTCTACTGGCAACACTGCTGGCCTGGTTTCAATCGTTCTTAACTTACTAAATAGTCTGTGGTTCAATCATCATTAAAATATGCTCGCGTTTTATGTTTTATTTTTTTAATTATTATTGATTCCTAGCCAATAATTTAAATTATTTTATGTCCAGTTGAATAAGTGTAAAATGATGTGAACTTTTTTAAATCAATGTTCTTATAAAATGGCATTGGAAGCGGGTTCAAATCATGACGATATACCCGGTATTAGAGTCGAAGGAGAGCTGAATGACTTTATTGTCGTCGAGGAGGAAGCTGACAGCGATGATGGTCACAAGACATTAAGTTCAGGAGCACTCAATGTCGTCCCGAATTTGCCTACTAGCTTAGTAAAGCCAAGTTCACCCGTTTGTGGGAACGTAGCCGTCACCAACTCGGAAAATGTTATCATCGGGAACACCACTTATTTCAATGGCCCAGTCACTATACAGCAAGTAATCCAGAGTGCTTCTGGTGTGGATAATAGTTCCTACGTCAATACTGAGGATGAAGATGTCCCAGTTCGTAACTGCAAGGAGCCTACTGATGATACTAGTAAGTTCTTTATCCTGGTTTTGTTGATCCACGAATGATTTATTTATGTTTAATTTGATACTAGTAAGTTGAAATGTTCTAAACAAGTACGTACATAATTTAGCTCCATGTGTATATTTTTTAACACTCACTGACAGGTAATGCACTGTGGGGCAGAAGCCTGAAAGTTTTGTACAAGAGTTCCATGAATTGTAGGTTAACAGTAAGAAATGATTTTTGTAATGTTATCCTTTAGGGCTCTCTGTGCCTAATGGGATTCCTCTTAGGGAAATTATCTACTATTACATGGGGGAGTCATTTCATGGAGGATCCATTCTATCATTCATACAACTACAACATAACATAACATAAAATAAATCTAAATTGTGTGTGCCAATGTCAAAATATCTGAAATTTTGCTGTGATATTTTAATTTATTTGGATATCATGTTAGGGATGTGATACCTATTGATAATAAATTATTATTGTTACACGCTACATTGCTATAAGGCTTTCATTATATTTTCTCAATGCATGCTTGATAGTTTGTCATAGATAAACCCTCTAGCGAAAGTCTTTTAGTTATAATTTTCATTCATTTTGTTATGTTTTATTAATTATATAACATTGACTATGTAAGAATATTAGCAATCAATGTTAATGTGGAGGCTCTGTAAAATGATCTTAACAGCTTTTAAAATTATTGTTTGATGTTCTATTGACACTTCCTATTGATTTAAATTTTTATCTAGATTAGCATATGCAATATGAAAAACTTGATACTTCAGCATTGATGGGCATAACCCATGGGATGTCTGGTAGCACCCTCTCATCTCCTCCCGTTCAGTGTATGTAAGAGGTGACTAAGCGAAACCAAGAAGACAGGCAGCAGCGTCTTTATTACCCGACTACGGAACGGAGGGAGGGTTATGATTTTAACAAGAATGTATGTATGTATGTTCATCTTTTCCCGCATATCTTCTAATCTATTTAACATAATTTGACAAGTAGGGTGTCGTTAGAAGTGTCTTGATTGTCCGCTGGTTATAGGCTATATAATATCAAACTATTAGACTGCGATTTTATCCGAGGTCAGGTTTTAGTTTTGAAAACTTATTACTTGTTTATTATTATACTGCAATCAAGCTGCCTGCCAAGTTAGCGATAATATTATTATGTTTTTTGCATGTGCGAATTAATTCTTGTATAGAATATTGGTGGCAACTGGATAATGTATAATGCTGAATGTTCATTTATTAAACATACTGTAGCACTCAGAAAGTTTTGTGACACTACAACATAATATTAACATTACTTTATCTTCCTGGTGCACCAATCAGCTGTGACCATGATCTAGCTGTATTTTAAATTGATTTCTTTTTTTTTTAAATAAGAAATTGGTGGAATTTATTATGTTACTACTATATCAGATATTTCTTCGACTGTGTGGATCTTGTGTTGAAACTGTTTTCCTTTGTTGATGTGTGATGTGTATTTTATTTATTTAGATTAATGAGATAGACATATTAATTTCTCTTAATTCTGATACTACTGGTGAAACAGTGGTAGGTATAGTGATTGTATAATCTTTTGATTTCTGTGCTGGCTAATGAATTATAAGAATTTTTAACTGCCTAGTATTTAAGTACATACATGCCCAGTTGTTAACTATTGAAGTTTTTGTATCTATTTAGATTTATTTGTGCCAATAAGGCAGATAAAACCCTTGATATATTAAAATAAAATAAAAACATGGTAGAAAGATGATACCTGCAGAAGTATATAATACTGTGTCGCAAATATCAACAGCAAATATTAGTTTAAAAAAAGGAGGCGGTTCTCAATTTAGTATGTTTATATTTTTTTAATGAAATATAAGCTTTGCTGCCTTTACTATAATTCTTAAAATAGTTTATGAGATGTGAATGCATTGCATGTTTGACATCATAATTAACACTGATAGTGCAGTGCTGTGGAATTTCTAGCCATGTCTCATTTTGCCTGGGCGAATGCAATAAAATGCTTTTTTATACTTGTATTTATAAACAATTTTGTTTACTTTAATAATTCTTCTTTACCATTGGGTAAATCACAATCGCTCTTTATAGCAATCAGCCATAGATGTTTATCATTATAACCTATTGAACCTATGCATCACCCAATACTTCTAAATCACATAAGCATAAAGACTTTCTCTTTCTCTAGACTCTGGTAGATGTTTTGCTGTGTGGCCAAAAACTAGGTGTACTACTAGTGTCACTAGGTGTACTACTAGTACCTATTGCAGTAATAGGTGGTAGATCCCTAGGGCAAGGGACCATCCAGGTAGGCACTACCGCAGTATCAGATATTCTGCCACCAAGGAGCGGTGTGTAAATATTGCTCTGTTCTGTTGTGAAGACACTGTAGCTGGTGAAATTACCAGACACAAGAGATTTAATAACTAATGTCCCGAGTGACGAGCGACAGTGCAATGCAGCTGTCGCTTACCAACAGGCTTTTCTCGACACTAGGTTGAAAAAAAAGGACGAATAATAAAAGGACTACAGTTCGGCCATTTTTCAGCGACTCTTAGAGATATGCTATGGGCTGGGCGGCTCCTTGCACTGGCAACTTTATTCACTGCAGGCACTGGTGGCGTTAGTAACCAATTTCAAAAAAGGTTCTGTATTTGTAAGTAAACCATTCACGGTCCTGCGCGGCGGCCGGCATGCTGGACGAAAAGTCGATGCAGCACTGTGTATGGCTTTGCAGCCAGCGCGACGCCCTGCAATTTAGTTAACTCGCTTTACTTTTCTTGTTATCAGAATTGTGTTACTATAATATTTCATTTCATTTATATGTGGTTTGTATAACGATTATTCTTGGCGAATATTTCAGTTGTACTGCATCTATTAACTTGTGTATAGGTACCTTTTATACTTTTAGTTAGATAAATTGAACATTTATACACACAAACTTTTATTTTTCTCCGTAAGATAAAATTTTTGGATTATTTATTTCAGAAATCAAGAGATTTCAAATACAGAAGTGGCATAAAATAACTTTGTCAGCCGTATGTATTGTTATATTGGGGGGTGTTTTTGCCATTTTATCTGTTATATTAAGTACCACCAACCAAGACAACTCGTCATTCAGCTCCGAAGACGACGAAACAACCACCAAATCAAGTAAGTTCGTTGGTATTTTCCTTAGGTGATAGTTAAAACTATAATTGGTCAACGGCGTCATTTCTTTTTTCTTTATCAGGTGGTTAACATTATCTTCATCTTCTTTTGGTTCTAATACAATTAATTTTTACTAACCTTCTTTTTGTGTAGTGATAGGGGTGCATGTGTAAATCACTGTATAGGACGGACTCAATGCCTAAGGAATCCATTTCACCCTGTACAGTTTGTGCTAAAGTTAAATAAATAAATAAGTACTACATAATAGTGAGGATATATTATGTATAGAATAGGCCTATGTTCAACAGTGGACGTTTATCGGCTGATGATGATGATGGTGTGACTAATACAATACTCCGTTGACTTACGGGTTAGTAAACCCGAGTATTGTAAGTACATATGAGTTATTATGAGTAACGTTCTGTTTATTTAATTTCGTTTATAAATAATACCACGCGAGACACGAGATAATAGATATACTCGTCTGTATTTAGACGTAGTGAAAAAAATTATACAAACTTGCTTAAAATAATTGCTAATAATTATACTTTCCAGAATTTGATTCTTACCAGCGACCGATAGTCAGTTGGTGTTTTTGTTTCAACACCAACGGGTTCGATCCTGTCTAGGAATATTATTAAAAAAAAACAATGATGCAGTTTCAGTGTTTATTAAAATTTTGGCCGTATTTTCGCTATTCCTTATAGTTTAAGATTTGGCCATTCACACCCTCTTGAAATTCACTCTACATGTATATAACTATACACACACATACATATTTTCAAAACAGCTTTTAATTAATCGTCTCCATTATACATTATAATCATTTTTTCATGTTATTTATTGTACTTTCAGACTACAAAAAGGTGGTGGGAATATTGAATGAGAACTTCCATTTAATTTTAACAATCACGTTAATGCCTTTAACGGTTGTATTGGTGTCTTATACGTTACTAACATTGGACAATTCGGTTGGTGATAAAGGAATTGGTACTGGTAGTGTCAAGAGTAGAACGCGAAGGCAGACCCTTGATGACGTCGATCCTTATATGAGGCCTAACAATCAAGGTATTGTTTATGATTGTAGATTAAAAATAGACGACAGATTCCGAGTATGCAATATAGAATATTGTCTTTTAGCGAATACTATTTCTTGAAATAAAACTGGGTTTACGGATTACATCGCGGTTTATATTTCTTTTTACTTCTTTTGATTATACGCCAAAAACTACGAGACTTAATTCAAAATATTAATCAGTTTTGAAATGTGCAAATGAAGCCCTTTCATATGATACCCCACTCGATATAGTAGTCCCACTTTAAAATTTTGACGCCCCATTTCGACCCCCTTGAAAAGAAAATAAATATTCATTAGCGATGAGGTAGGGTAAGTAAGATCTAAAACGATTCCAACTTAATGGAAATGGATCGCATTTGTGGTTCCTAAAATATACAGAGTGGAAACGTTCAGTGTCAACAGACGATATTATCGTAAATTACTAAAACAGATATATAAACTAGATGTTCTAATGAGTAAAATAACATTAAAAAATAAATAAGATATATTCGAAATTTTGAATTAAAGTCGTCCATACATTTTAGTACCCGTGGGGTGTCCGGGTAAGAATAGCACCATCTCATCTTTTTCCGTTGGGTGTCCGTATCGGGCGACCACCTATACTGCGATCCCAAGCCGTCTGCCATTTATGGGGTTTAGCGGCAACCGCAGCCTTCTAAGAGGGAGGCCTTTGCTCAGTAGGGACCTTTATAATTCGGCAATGAAAAACTTCAATAAAAGTTTTTTTTTATAACATTATGCACGTCATTTTATCAGTATTTTTGTTATATCACTAAACGAAAATATCGTCTGTTGACATTTCACTTTTCCATCCTGTATAGGTGTGACAGACAGACGAACTCGCTTCATGTTTTTTTTTAACTTTTATGGTCTTGTTATGTTTATTATTAATTTGTTTTTGAATTCAGAACAATTAAATAGCTATTAATTAAATGATAGATATCATTTAATTAATAGCTATTTAATTGTCTGGCTGCATTTTACTTACACTACTGTCATTTAATTAAATTACACCCCTCAGGGATCACCAAATCGATTTAAAGAGGGTACGGTTTAAAAATAAAAATTCGTCGCGTTTGGTTAACTGGTTAGCAATGACTGGAATCAAATACCATTTACGGAAATATAATTGAGCGAAAACATATTTTTTTGGTTTTTAATATCAGCCATTTCATTGATATAATCTTGCGCGGAAAAGAAGACAATACGCGCGGGCTTAATATATTATTATGAATAACTTATAGTTCTATAATGATCAACACAAAATAGGTCCGTGGTCTGTACCTTCCCAGACCACCTTTCGCTGGTGACGCCCGCTTTAGATTTAACAGGTTAATAACTTTTTCTTCGTAAAAGGGTATTCATTTAACTGTTATAATGAATATTTATTTATGCTTATCTTGTATTGCAGCTAATCCCCTGCTAATAGCACCAGATCATTTAAGAATCGTGCCTAGGACAGACTGGCTAGCACAGCATGTGGACCGTAAACTTTTAGATAAAATAAGGCAGCCAGTTCCGTGGGTGATTATATCGCACACAGCCACGGAGAGCTGCAACACGCAGGTAAGTAATTTATTGGGATTTTTATGGATGTACGTTTCATGAAAACTACCAGATGATCGGGGTAGGGGTGACGTAGTAGTAAATAAATTACAGGTCTTCTTTCCTTTTGTAATAAATCTAAACACGAAAAATTCAGTTGCTTGTTATCATTATTTTAAGAAGAAAAAGAAAAGCATTTATTTCTGACGGACCTGTTGGTCTAATGGTTAGAAACCCTGGCTGCTACCCAATAGGTCGTGGTTTCGATTCCCGCCAAGTGTCTGAGTGTTATTTATCTATTTGAGTATGTATTTACAAAAAAAGTATATAAGTATTAGTATCAGTTATCTGGTTTCCATAGCACAGGCTCTGCTTAGTTTGGGATCAGATGACCGTGTGTGGATTGTCCCCGGATATTATTATTATTATTTGCCCAACACTTAATATATACGTAACACATTATAACAATACCAACAATTGGAGTATCTTCAGTTGTGTGTGGACAAACAGGGCTCTGCCTCAGCATATTGCTGCACTATAGTGTATACGTAAGCAGCGCTGTTATTCTGGCTGTACCTAAAACTGGCATCACAAATGCCAAGAAAAAATAAATAAATAAAAAAATCAAAATAATAAAATAAATAACGATCAATAAAAATAAATGGTTAATTTTAGGTTAGTACAATGATATTTTATATAATAGCTACCATTAGCGTACGTAAAGTGAAAACACGAAATTCACCCTATTGGGTGAGTGACTCCCGCGTCGGTAAAGTGTATCGAACGTGACGTGTGTCTGAAAATGAAGTAAAATGCCGTCATGCGTATTTAGAAAATGAATAAAGTACTGCACAAAAGTAAAGGGGCATCATACCTTGAATATACATATATATATGAAATATTTCAATTACATAGGTCACAGTTTTGTGGCGTGGTAGGGATATAATATATCGATGGTTTATAATACTAATAATAATAATATCAATTAACATCTCTCACTAAGATCATGTTAATGCCATGACAGCAATTGCAAGAAGTTTCCGCACGCTCGAAGGGTTCGGCGTGAAAATATCCACACACCACGACCAACTAATACCAAACTAGACAAATCCAGTAGCCCGATTCTCGTAATCAAAACAATAACGTTAACGTAGCGATTTAGTCGTTGAAACACTTTTCGTATTCAAGTCTGTCGATTTTACTTCCACGGCAACGATTTATAAGTCGTTCGATTGAACTATCGTTGGAGCGTATCCTGTAGCCCGATTCTCGTAATAACAAATAGTCCAAATATCGTTGACGTTTTGTTGTCGTTCGATCGAAGTCCTATCCAAAATCGGTATTCTCGTATACCATATACGTCGTTCGATAGGACTTCAACTCGATTGGATCGAAACTAAACGATTAGTCAACGATTCATTGTTCTGTATGTTTTGCTATTCCCTGATAGATGGCGTCCTAATCAATTTTTGGTCTTGGTAGGAGTTTTGTGAGATAAGCTAAGAGCTTAGGCTTTGGGAAACTCGAGATTAATTCGTTTCCGTTCCCTCCACAAACATACTAATTGTTTATTAATTAAAATACGTGTTTTTCTCTATTTATTAGTTTATTCTATCTCTCTTACTCTAATTATATTTACCTTAAAACCATCTCGCTCACAATATCTTCTAATTACTCTCTTCACTCACAGCATACGATCCTATTTTCGTCTCACTCACTCACTCCTAGCTCTCATGTTCCAGTTTAGTGCTACAATCAATATATCTCTAACATGAGCTCTATCATGCCTAGTCGCGTTCCATATCCCAAATTTTACGTATTTATTTATATTTTACATATTTCGCCTTATCAGCTTTCTTTTTATTTTTCTTGCTGTGCAGACGAATTTGATAGTAAATACGTAAGTCCGTGGCTCATTTAAAAGTTATTTTATTACTTTGACTCGCACCACAAGATTAAGAAAAGCAAAAATCATCTCAAATAACCAACGTTTGTTCAACGACTCTTGAATCGTGAAATTTGACGCTTACTCGTTGGCATCCGATCGGTAGTGACGTCATTTTCATACGAGAATACCATTTAGTCAACGTTATAAAACGATTGAACGACGATTATTATACCAGAATACGCTCCAACGATAGTTTAATCGAACGACTTTTAAATCGTTGCCGTTGACGTAAAATCGACGGACGTGAATACGAAAAGTGTTTAAACGACTGAGTCGCTACGTTAACGTTATTGTTTTGATTACGAGAATCAGGCTACTGGTATGATAATCGTCGTTCAATCTACCGATCGGATGCCAACGAGAAAGTGTCAAATTCCGCGATTCAAGAGTCGTTGAACAAACGTTGGTTAGTTGAGACGATTTTTGCTTTTCTTAATCTTTGTGGTGCGAGTCAAAGTACTAAAATAACTTTAAAATGAGCTACGGAATTACGTATTTACTATAAAATTCGTCTGCACAGCAAGAAATACAAAAAAAGTTGTTATGGCAAAATGTGTAAAATATAAATAAATACGTAAAATTTGGGATATGGAACGCGACTAGGCATGTTTGAGATATATAGAATGTAGCACTAAGCCGGAACGTAAGAGCTGAGAGTGAGTGAGAGAGACGAAAATAGGATCGTACGCTGTGAGTGAAAAGAGTAATTAGAAGATAGTGTGAGCGAGATGGTTTTAAGGTAAATATAATTAGAGTAAGAGAGATAGATTAAACTAATAATTAGAGAAAAACACGTCTTTTAATTAATAAACAATTATTATGTTTGTGGAAATAACGTAAACGAATTAATCCCGAGTTTCCCAAAACCTAAGCTCTTAGCTTCACAAGACTCCCACCGAGACCAAAAATTGATTAGAACGACATCTATCAGGGACATCTAGCAAAACGTACAGAACAATTAATCGTTGACTAATCGTTTAGTTTCAATCCAATTGAGTTGAAGTCCTATCGAACTACGTATATGGTCTAAGAGAATACCGATTTTGGATAGGACTTCGATCTAACGACAACAAAACGCATCCAAAACGTCAACGATATTTGGACTGTTTGTTATTACGAGAATCGGGCTACAGTACTATGGCAACTAGACAAATGATACACACACTTTAATATTTACTTCGTTGTTGATTCACACATATCATATAGATAAATAACTCCCAGACACTAGGCAAACAGTCATACTCACTAAAGTTTGTCCCGGTCGGGAATCGAACCTACAACAACATATTGGGAAGCGGTCAGGTTGTCTTACTACTTCATGAATAATATAATCTTTATTGGAACTAAAAACATGGAAATTGGAACGATAATAGCTAAATTAGTTACAAAGCTATATTATAATGTTACTGCTTAGCGCTGATTGTAATCGTAATCTATGTATGTTTCAGAGCGAGTGTGTACTCAGCGTTCGCCTCATTCAAATGTTCCACATCGAGTCCAGGAACTGGGATGACATCGGGTATAATTTTTTAGTCGCCGGCGATGGCTCCGCCTATTACGGTCGTGGCTGGGATTACATTGGTGCCCACACGTTAGGCTATAATAGACACAGCATTGGTATCAGTTTTATTGGGACTTTTAACACGGAATCACCGCCCAAGAAGCAGTTAGACGCCTGCATCAAGTTGCTCAAGCGAGGCGTGGAACTCGGTAAGCTCGCCAAAGACTACAAGTTATTTGCGCACCGGCAGCTCGCCTCCACACTGAGCCCTGGCGATAAACTTTACGATATAATTAAAGAGTGGCCACATTTTGTTAAGAATTTCACTGACGTGTCTGAATTACTTCCTAATTATTAGTGATAGAAAACGATATAGTTACAGACAGTAAAATTTTAAACAGAAACGTATACTTTTATAAAGTTATTAAAATATATTGCGCTAAATCTTTATTAAAATGGAACAGTATTAGATACATACTTCAATATATGTCTGAGTTGGTGTTGCTACTCGGTCTGAAACCCAAGTAAAAGCTTCAACTAATGATACTTGTGGATTCCTTTTCGTGGGTTGTAAATAACCTAGTGCGCGCTTCCGTTCGAGTCTTTATAACCGCTCACCATCAGGTGAGTTAGCGGCCAAACAATGCCTAATATTGAGTAAGACTGAGAATTTATTTTAATCGCGCGTTTTCGATACAGTAGGCGAACGTGAGTCGCATTTTAGTGCAGCATTATGCTGCATGCACCAAAATAACTGATTATCGGATGCTACAAGTATCGTTTCTGTTAGAGCCCTTAATGAAGTGAAGCGATTCTTGATTTGAACTAAGTTGTAAAGCAAAACCTTTTACAGCAGGTGGCTTTTTTTGTAACAGGATTTCAAGTTATCATAACCCCAAAATAGTTTTTATTACTGAAATGTAAGTATATTATAAATATTATGTTAAGTGCTTCCAATCAATACGTTAACGGTTATAGGGCGATGAAAATGATAAATAAGGGCATTGTAGATTTTAGCTATTAGATTTTTTTGTTATTAATAATACAATGATGTTATACTGACGAATGTATGGAAACTAGTTTCTTTATGATATCATAAAATTTCTAATTAGTGTCTTAAGTAGTAGAAGAAGCCATACTTCTATATCTGTATAATAATGTAGATAATATAGACAAAATATTGTGCTAAGGGCGAGTCAGACTGGACGTTCGCCTCATAGTAAGCTAGGTGCTCGTCTATGGACAGCTTCACTACGATTTCGCCCGTCACCAGAGACCAAGTCTCTTGAATCCGGTAATTTACTCAGCTACAGTGGTCTTCACGATCATGTTTCCATGTTACTGCTTGGCGGCAGAATAAGTGAAAGTGCAGACTTACCAGCTACTTACGACAATCCATTATAGTCATGTGTATTACCAAGTACCAATGTGTGATATAATTTTAAGTATTATAGTTAACCATAAACTTAGATATAATACGTATGACAAAACCAAGACAGAGTTGAAGAATGATTTCGATGTAACTAAAAACTAATTTTATAGAATAAATAATTACTTACAGTCCAGCCGCCGAGAGAATGCGTTCCTGACGTCTGTCAGTTGGTCATGACTAGTGATGGGAAATAATTAACCCTGTTATTACCTGATCTAAGAAAAAAGTAACTTAAGTTTCACAATTATGCCGGTGTACTCTCAGGTCTTCTTAGTTATTATTGTTGGTCCCATCTACGCAGTAAGAGCTTACAGTATCTTGAGGCCCTGCGTGTGTGTTGTGTGTAACATAAGGACGTTCAACATCTCAGTCCTCCCGTGACCATGGGTGCTGCAAAGCATTCGAAACGTCGGGATAGTAAAATCAAAAAATAAACCGCGATAAAATCCGTAAAAGTAGTTTGATTTCAGCAATATTGATTACCATATCAGGAAAAATATTTGTGACTGGCAAACAAACTTTATTGTGATTCCGATTCGCTTGAGGAGATGCCGTCTTTGTCCTCATCTTCGCCTACATGTATTATTATATTATTATCAAAGATAGTATCCATTCTGATACCAGAAATATAAAATAACTACTATCTATTTACGCTACTTACCTTCGCACGTTCGTTTAGTGCGGAGGTTTAATATAATTAACGTTATTATATTCTAATATAATTAAAAATAAGAAAGAAAAAGTATTCTACATATTTACAGCATAACTACACGTTACAATTGCCCGATATTTTTGGCGCTGCACTTCAAAAACACACAGTTGGTGTATCCTTGTAAAAGCGTAGTATGGATTTAACCTACACTTAACAATATTAAGTTTTCTTATTTTTTTAACATGAAATTTAGCGCAAAGCAATAACATTTATTTTTAGTTGACATAATAATTTATTTTCTTATATTTGTTCATTAGCAGGGCAAATACACAATATTTTTTTTTTATTGTAAATGCAACGCCACGTCAAAGTTACATCGTCCGTTTCATCATGACCTGTCAGGACTCAGGAACGCATTCTCTCCGCGGCCGGGGTATAGGTGCGTGCAGTATGTAGATAATTATAATCAACTTTAGATATTTTTTTCATAGAAATATGAAACACATTTAAGATAGGACATGATTTTGACAAGTTTTGTTTTAAACTAGTCTACAACTTGTCTGTTGGTTTAAACTTGGGGTGATACGAGTTTGTATGTTGGTATATCAAAGTTTAAAGCAGTAAATCATGACTTATTTTCTTTGCATACATTTAAAACCAGCGCCTCTAGAGGAACCTATTGGAAACGTGTAAAATGTATGGAGAAATCTTCTGCACCTACGATAGTATGGATTAAAACAACGGAAGGTTTACTTGAAATACAGGAGAGTAGTGGGATAAGAAAAGGTTAAAAACATTGCCCATTATACATTGTTTGAGAAATTACCTAATTTCCTTCATTTGTTAAAAAAAGGTACTTAAGTACATGTATCTAATTGTGTGAACCTTTTTTTTGTTGGCGAGTAGTCTATTACCTTATTACCTATCATGTCCGCTAGAAGTAACAAGAACTTGCGCTCTCTACGGTGATTTACTAGATTCGATAATCTACGAGTAATTAAAAGAATATTCGTTTCACACGTATGCCGCTTGCTTGCAGTAAGCTGAAATTTCTCTTGAATTTACATATTGCATAAGCAGAGGTCATGATTTATTGCAATTTAGTGTTCTCTGACAAATATTTCAAGAGACGTAAACCCATCTCCGGTGGGGGAGTTATTTAAGGATTAGGTTACCCGCCGATAGAGACATTAATGTTTCCACATTTGATACCAACTTATTTTTTTATATAAGTATTGTTATTATTATATCTAAAGCTTTTATAATGTACTTAAAGCTAATAAAAACTGCACTAGGTTTAAGTAGTGTCGCGGCGTGGGGTGCAGTGTTGTGACGCGTCACATTAATATCGTATTAAATTAGTTTATTTAAACATAATTGAGTGCAAATTACTATGTTATTTGTGACGGAGGTGATGTTAACAGAAACATACCCCAATAAAATTGGGTGTTGCTGCCTACATATATTTAAGATATCTTGTGGGGCCTGTAGCAATATAAGGGTAAGGTACTTTTCAGCAACTGTAACTTATACCGGTATAATAAGAAAATATCCCTTCCATATCATTAGTACAGTATTTTCTATTTATTACACATACACAGGTTGTTAAATATTTCTCAAGACTTCGCAGTCCAACCGAATCAACAAACTGTCATTGTAGTTTCGTAATTTCGTTTCCGTGTCTGATTCGTTCATAGTTCAGTCATGGTATGGTCCGGGATGTTTTAATGCCTATAGTATGAAATATATTTAATATATATATTTATTATAATGAAGTAGGCCAAACTTGAGCGTAACCCCAGTGGGTGGAGCACTTGAGAGCCCCCCACCTTTCACCTAGACTACAAGCTAAACTTCAAAATTATTCATTTTGGTTTTAAGCAGATTTTACCAAGATCCTCGCAGGTTATTATTTTAATAAGGAAGGTAAGGTCAGTTAATATAAAACATTTTTTCATCCCCTCTATTCGAAAAGTGATGCTTTGTTCCTCGATAAGTGCGACCAAAGCAGGTCATTCCGGCGCACTTAATAACAGTTATGAAATGACTTTTGACTTAGGATTTTGATGTGTGTCAAAATAACAGTCAAGTTTAATTTGAAATTCGTCACTACTAAAAGCATCGCTTATTTATTTTTCTCATAGAGGGTATGAAAATGATGGGTCTCCACCCCTAATTTTTATTGATACAATCTACTATTAAACACCTACTACTTAAATTTTGCTCCATCCTGGTGACCTCTCCACCCCTCCACCAAATGCTGGGTATATACCCTTGAGGGTAAATGGATAGGTAAGAACATTACATTAAGTATCAATACTTAATCTTGCCAGTGTTTATCCTTTTTTTTTGATTATCCTGTAGATAATTTCTTCTGAATGTATTATTGCAGCCAGTATTTAAAATAGCTTCTGATCTCAAATTGACATTCTTAATAATGATTTAACTGTTGTAATTAATGCAACAAGTTTAGACCAAGAGCCCATGGAAGCCATAAGTAAGTTATATTATTATTATTATAAAAGCGGAAAATATCTATGCATTAACAGTACAGCAGGTAAGAGCGGTTGGCTAAGGACCAATAATAGATAACAGGTATCAAGGTGAAAAAAAATAATGACCATAATCTCATAAATCCTAGTGTTTCTAGTTGCCAACCGTTCTTACCTTAGGCCCTACCACCTCTAATACTAGTTATTATTGTAATCTTACAATCTCGATGGAAAATGATAGAGCTATAAACTATGTATACTGACGTATTTACCTCTTCTTATAGTAATATTGCTATATATAAATAATATTATTGCTTTGATGCGTGTGGTAGGCCCTGCTACATTATTATAACGCAAAAATTCTGTTTATAATATGACGTGGGTCTGGCGTTCATGGGATCTTACTCTATTATATAAATCAACATTTGTAGTAGGTAGGTAGTGCTTAAAGCATACAATAGCAATAGCTTTTTGTTGGTATATAACATTTAAGTTTGTAAATGATTTTATTTCTGCACTACGCGTAATAGGTGCAAGGAGGATATGGTAACTAACTACAGGATCAAATTGTTACTTTTTTATAATGTTAATTTTATGTAGAACAAAATATTTTATGTTAAGTTATACAAGACTAATCTATACTATAATAAAACTCAAAGAGCACTTTTTCTGTACATTGAATATTTTTCCAAAATTTCTATGTGGGGATACTATACTATCGACATAGAGGCCAAAACAATTTTTTTTGGAATTATTGTCTGTCTGTCTGTCTGTCTGTCTGTCTGTCGTTCTGTTTGTCCAGGTATCATTTGAAAACCCGTGGATGGATTTTGATAGGACTTTCACTGATGTGTTGTGTAGAGGTCAAGGTATAAATTGGTATATAAAACATCACGCTATGTTTCATAGGGGCTAAGCAGTGAAACATTACTTGCACATATTACCACGTAATTCCCTTTGTATGTGAATAGGGTAATTATAGACTGATCAGTTAATCATTAAGATATGTATTATTACGCTATATACAATAGGGACTGAGCAGACATTTAGTTTGAATAAGATATGGCAGTGGCGAAGGGTCAATTTTTGTAAGGGGTAAGCCGGTCCGGTACACCCAGGACATTTTCATTAGATTTCTGTATTGTTCTAAGTACTTTGCTGATAGCAATATGACATTATATCTTTGAAAAGTTAAAATCTGTAAATCCCGAGCGGATCCAAACTAGATTAGGTATGTATTACAGTCGCAACAATAAAAGATGCGGAAAACTTAAAACTTTCATTATAGAATATCATTAGACAGTAATTTACGATGTTAGCGTGATTTACATTATGAACAGCGCCATCTATCGGTGAAATTGAACATACAATAACTATAGAACTTTAATCTATATATTATATCAAAGAAAGTCGTGTTAGTTACACTATTTATAACTTAAGAACGGCTCAACCGATTTGGCTGAAAATTGGTAGGGAAGTAGCTTAGGAGCAGGAGACGGACATAGGATACTTTTTATACCTGTAGGTTAAGGTTAAGCAACGTTGGGTAAGGTCATTAAATAGATGGGTGAACCGATTTGTATGAAATTTTATGTGCATATCGGGTAGGTCTGAGAATAAGTCGTAAAGTATATTTCATGCCGCTGATACCATGATTGACGAGGATATATAGAATGAGAGGAGGGTGCAAGAGAGGACAGAGAGGCAGAGGGGATTCGAGGAGGGGGTGAGGGATCGGGGGAGTTAGGTGGAGCAAGGGGGGGGGGGGGGTGAGATGGAGAAAGTTGGGAGAGAGAGATGGGGGGATAGGGTTCAGAGAGGGGACAACGGGGAGAGGAAGAGGGGGAATGTGACGGGGACCGATGCGGGTGGGGGAAAGAGAGAGGAGAGAAAGAGCATAGAATTACATTTTTCTTATAATAGAGAGAGAGAGAGAGAGATGGAGAGAAATAAATCAAGGGAGGAGGGTGAAAAGGGGAGCAAAATGTAATAAAAGCGCGGGTGGAGCTGCGCGGGTCAGCTAGTCTTATATAAAACAAAATAGTCTTATTTTAAAAATACGACTATATGGTTTGTCTTTGTTGTGAGTCTAAATACTCGTATAGAGGAGAAAAATGATAAAATTAGCGAACGATAGAATTGTGTCTAATTCGTTTATACTTTATTTAGATATTTTTAGATAGTTTTATAATAATAATAAACATTTTATTTCAGACATTTTGTCCATAGTAAAACACAAATTACATACAAAACTTAAACTATACTCTAAAACTATTTTCTAAAACAATGTAAGCTACTTAAATGATGCATTATGGGACATTCGAACTGATTTGCAATGACCTTCAGGAGGCTGTTGGAACTAGCCCACACCCTCTGCAGCACCGACGCAGCAGGTTTGCGCCTGATTGCTGCAAAACAATCAGTAGCAGCGGCCGCAAACATTCCGGAAGCGCTACAGAAATGAGGCAGTCCCAACAGCATCCTGAAAGCATTATTATAAAGGACAATCTTGTATGATGAAAAGAAAATAAGCAGAAGTCATAATTCGTAGTGACAGTCTAATTGATGAATATATCGATTAGAGTTGGCCTTCGATATTGTAAACCACCTGGTTGAACACAGCTAAGTGTCGCGGACGTCGCGGTATTTTAAACCTTAGTACTTAAAAGTGTCAAATAATCCATGAACTCGATTTTAATTAATCGTCTGGTATTTCTAGTCTAAGTAATTACTATGTACTAGTAACAACAAGGAATAGCGACAAATACTCAACGGAGTCTCGGGTCCGTTTTGTTGAAAACTAAAGCTACATCATTCGATATTTCTTGCCAGGAATCTACCCTGTTGTAAAAAAATATAATTGTGTTATTATTATGCTCCCAAATAGTGTACCTATTAAGGATTAAATTCTGGAAAATAATGACATGCTGCAAACTATAAGAAATAGTTAAAGTTTAATAAACTGATTCATATTTTCAAGTAATAATAACAAGCCCGCAGGATAGCTTGTGGCGAGTTGTTGGCGTGGTTCGTCCAGAGAGTCGGTCCTCGGCGTGTCCTCGTCGGCCGAGTGGAAACCGAAAAGGGCCCGCAGGACTCTCAGCTCTGGCTTGCCCTAATTAGCCGTCCAGAGAGGAGGTGTTAGAGCTATATGCTTCAGGAGCGGAAGTGTGCGCATAACGCCGCGAGTACCTCCGGAGAAAGCGCAGCACACCTCTTGACACCCCTGAGACACTCATGCCGGTGTTGTTCTCGGTAGTTTCTATCGGATGCCCATTTTGAGAGCCCATCACGATGGCCCAACGGTCGACGGGCGGTTTTGACGGGCCAGTTGGTCTAGTGGTTAGACACCCTGTCCGCTAACCGGTGGGTCGTGGGTTCGATTCCCACCAAGAGTCTGGGTGTTATTTATCTATTTAAGTATGTATTTACAAAAAAAAAAGTATATAAGTAGTAGTATCAGTTGTCTGGTTTCCATAATACAGGCTCTGCCTAGTTTGGGATCAGATGACCGTGTGTGGATTGTCCCAAGATATTATTATTATTTAGTGGGTGGCGAGTCACCACTTGCCATAACTTAGTAATATTAGTTGTGACAAGTGACTCCGGCCTTGTACAATAACCCAGTCTTTAGGCCACCAAATGCTCACTAAAAGAAAACTGGAAAACTATCCATATACTTACTAGTGATAGTTCTTATACCTACCGGAGTTAAGTCCTGTTTGTATACATTTCATTTCGAGCAATTGATTGCAGCATATGTGTCCCATATCATTAATTTCTTCCAACAGGCTTCTACGTTATGGATTCGTCCCCACGCAAGCATTTTTAAAGTCCGGGTGTAATAGCCCGAGTTATCAAATATAAAACTAAAATAATAATAATAAATAATATAACAATATTCTGGGACAACAATCCACACACGGTCATCTGATCCCAAACTAGGCAGAGCCTGTATTATGGAAACCAGACAACTGATACTACTACTTATATACTTTTTTTTTTGTAAATACATACTTAAATAGATAAATAACACCCAGACTCTTGGTGGGAATCGAACCTATCTATCCTATCTATTGGGTAACAGCCAGGTTGTCTAAGGACTAGACCTACAGACCCTTCAATGTAAATGTCAATAAGTCTTTGATTCATGTATTATTGACCTTTTTCTTTTAATTATGGTAAATTTTCTTAGTTACCGACTTTCAAAAAAGGATATTTAATTTATGTATATTCGCGCACTCTAACAATTATGAACCGATTTAAAAAATTCTTTCTTGTACGGATAGTCCGATCCACTGAAAGGGTCCCATAAAAAACTATTACGGACGAATAAGTAGTTGCTGAAAAAACAAGAATGGCACGTCAGAAAATTTTGCTAAAATGCAATGTTAACAACTCTGGCATTGATTAATATTCTATTCGAATTCGAATTAATATTCTAGTAGTGGTAGTAGTAATGGACAAATATGGACCGATAAAAGACGCATCGAAGTCTTTTTTGCTCGAGAGATTTAACAATGATTCCATGCAAATGTCATTACGACCGCGACCGGATAAATAGTTCCGAAACAAACGTGAAACATGTATAACTATTTAGTTATATGATAGTGTGATTATAACCTACCTAAACAATTTTACCCATTTTCGATGGTTCAAGCTTTGTGTATGAAAATCAAAAGTAGAACTAAAAGATTAAAAAAAACCCGACTCCAATAACACTAAAAAGTATAAAATAATTTAAATATTATTGAAGTTGGTGCTAAATATTCCTTTAAATAGTGTTTACATTTTATACTTTTTAGTGTTATTGAAGACGCTTAAATTATTTTTTTTCAAATATTTTATTTTACACACACCCGCAGCGTCGCCAGTTTCACAATGTTATGTTGTAATTTCGTTTTTCAATTCATTTAGTTAAATTAATTAAGGTTTGAGAGTCATCATCATCATCAACCCACATCAGTCCACTGCTGGATATAGGCCTCCCCCAAGGCACGCCACTGAACCCGATCTTCGGCTCTCCTCTTTCTACGTTCCATATGGAAGGTTTTTGCCCATAATCGCCATGCTGGGCATGCGGGTTGGCGATCGCAGGACGTAACTCCTTGCGCCGCCGGTAAAGCTGCTGCCTGTTACCGGCCTGTGACATTTACTACTCGTTCATTTCGAGATTGCCGTCGTCTCCCGTTATAACGTCACAGCTAACGGTACGTTGTGCAAAAATAAAAACTAATCTTTTTTGCCCGAATGCCCCAGGGGGAGGCTTATGTTTTTCGTTTTAAGTAATTTTTCATATTTTAATCTGGCAATATACTTTTCATAACTGTGATATCTTGTACGTCATATGGCGTTATCAACTGTTTTTTCATTTCTTTCTTGTTCAAAGAAAGTCAGTAATAATAAATTACGTTCGCCACTCTGTACGACCTCTTTTACTCATTGTAGCAACACTAATTAACGAACGTAAATCATCAGAAATAAAAACAAAATCAACAAACTCGAGAACGCACGGGTGCACAAAACGGCAGCGTTGCTTTGCTATCCCTACTAATGTGGCGACGCTTGAGGCGCGGTACGAGGTAGCGGGAAGGGAGCTAACGGCATTCTTGTAATGAACGGGTAGTAGTTACGTCATGGTTATACCCTTAGAATAATAACGCCAAAATGCGTTATTATTCTAAGGTTATACCGGTATTAGTCGGTCGCCAGAGCGTCGTTCGTTAGTCAGTAGGATGTACCACGGGCAGGTGAGGTTGGCTGGGAGCACTGAGGTGGTATGTGTGCTCCATTACATAGGTTTGAGAGTAGACGAAAGAAAAAAAATAGTTATTTGTTAAAAATTTGCTCTATGTCGTGCAATCAATAAATCAATATACACTATCGAATTAATAAAAACAATGGGTCGATACCCGGCTGACTATTTATTCTTCAAAAATCCAATGATGTAATTTTAATATAGCTCTAAATTGGGCCCGAGATTCCTTTGAATATATTTCGTAATTTTTTAGTGAACACTTGAAAAATGTAGCTTGTATAGATATATTGTGGGAATTTATTTCAATCTCGTACAATTCACTGCAGTATAAGCATTAAAATTAAGCTTATAAGTTATTAATATTTGTTTGTTCTGAGCTCAATTTAACCTCGTATATAAGCGAGTGTGATATAAAGACCAAATTATCTTGTTATATTTGCGTTCATTCCAACATGTTTTGTAATCCATACAACATGTACATATATATACTTAATATAAGGATATAGTTATATAGCATGAAATTGACGATTTTAAATGCCGCTCAAATGTATATATGTAATACTTAATATTTTATTTTATACAAGATTTTAAAACAAAATGAATATATTAAGTTTTGAACAAATGCGTAGTATTATTTATTACAAACGTTCGTTTCATGTGTATTTTTAGTAGTTTATGCACCAAACGGATAAAGTAGTGTCTTATGTCGCGGGCGTTAAATTGAATCGCGAGCATAACGAAGGATTGTAGCAACTTCAGAGCGCAGCGAGGGAGTTAATACTAGAATCCTGGGTACAGCGAGAGATTTAAGCTCGCCCAAGACAACGACACCTTTATCCCCGAGCAGAATACACTACTTTTCACACCTACTGCGAGGTAATAAAATACAAATATTGCTAGAATTAAAATAATAATAATATCTTGGGACAATCCACGCACTGTCATCTGATTCCAAACTAGGCAGAGCCTGTACTATGTAAACCAGACAACTGATATTAATTAAATAGTTAAATAACACCCAGAAACTTGGTGGGTATTAGACCCACGACCCATCGGGTAGCAGCCAGGGTGTCTAACCACTAGACCGCCACTTTTATGTTTAGCTTACATATAAACTAAACACCGCAACTTTATCGTGCATAAAGAATAAATAAATAAATGGTTTTTGCTTAAATGCCTAAAAGATGAGATTTTGGTTACTTATTAAGGAACAAAACTGGTCGTAACTGGCAAATATTTACCAAATTCAATGATTCCGATTTCTCTCTTTTTTCGAAAGAAGGAACCGCTATAATGAATCTGTATGAATTTCATAACTTCCTAGAGGACCATGAACGATGTGGAGGAAATTATAGAATAGAATAAGAACTTACTCTTTATTGTACACCAAGAAGATATTTACAATATAAACTTAGAACTAAAACATAAAATGTCCAAATGGCGGTCTTATTGCTATAAGCAATTTCTTCCAGATAACCATTTTGCAGGAGAAACACAATTAGAATAAATGGGCAGCTGGTGGTGTACTACAAATATATACATAGGACACACAAACATAAACTTATATGTATATATACTCAACAGATTTCACAAATACTATACATAAACTCAATACTATACATATATGTAAGTATATTTAATTATTCAAGTACATTATATTATATACTAGCTGACCCGCGCAGCTCCGCCCGCGCTTTTATTACAATTTGCTCCCCTTTTCTCCCTCCTCCCTTGAATTATTTCTCTCTCCATCTCTCTCTTATAAGAAAAATCTAATTTAATGCTCTCTCTCTCCTCTCTCTTTCCCCCTCCCGCTTTGGTCTCCGTCACACTCCTTCTCTTCCTCTCCCCGTTGTCCCCTCTCTTCATCCCCTCCCCCCTCTCTATTCTTCCACCTTGCTCCCCCTCACTGCCCCCTTGCTCCATCTTAATCCCCGTAGCCCGTTAATAGTTAATTATTTCTCATAAAAAGTAAAAGATAAAAAATGTTTATTGTGGGTTATCCCTAAGAGACAAACATATACCATCGTGGACTTTTTTGTGAACCTTGTTAAGGTGTACAATACTGTAGTACATTATTTTGATCTATCTCGTAGGGTTTAGCCAGCGTTTGCAATGTAAGCGCAAAAAAATGTGTTTATTTACGACATCACATTAGAAACCTCTAAAATTATCAGTGTTTCTCTACTGTATTAAGCATGTACTATACATAAAAACCTTCCTCTTGAATCACTCTATCTATCTATTAAGAAAAATCGCATCAAAATCCGTTGCGTAGTTTTTAAGATCTAAGCATACATAGGGACAGACAGACAGCGGGAGCGATTTTGTTTTATAATATGTACTAGCGGACCCGCGCAGCTCCGCCCGCGCTTTTATTACATTTTGCTCTCCTTTTCTCCCTCTTCCTTTGATTTATTTATCTCTCCATCTCTCTCTTATAAGAAAAATCTAATTCTATGTTCTGTCTCTCCTCTCGCTTTCCCCCCGCTTTGGTCCTCGTCACACTCCCCCTCTTCCTCTCCCCGGCGTCCCCTCTCTGAACACCCTCCCCTCTCTCTTCTCCCACCTTGCTCCCCCTCACTCCCCCTTGCTCCCCCTCACTCCCCCTTGCTCCATCTTAATCCCCCTATCCCTCACCCCATCACCTCCTCCATGAAACCCCTCTCCCTCTCTCTCCTCTCTTGCAGGGTGCAAGAGAGGAGAGAGAGGGAGAGGGGTTTCGTCGGCCTCTCGTTCTATATATCCTCGTCAATCATGGTATCTGGGATACTTACCCACTTAAAACCCTGTAGTTTTCGCATCGCCACATAAGAGGCGGGACCTGGGCCCTCCAGTGGGATCTGCACCAAATACCCCTCAGTGCACATTATAGCCCCCTTAAACCTGGCACCATGATCACGGAGACGGGGCTCGCAACCCCCTCACCATCCTTGGAGTCGCCGCCGTCACCCATCTATGTAATGACCTTCCATAACGTTGCTTAACCTAGCGGCATGAAATATACTTTACGACCTATTCTCAGACCTACCCGATATGCACACAAAATTTCATCCAAAACGGTTCACCCATCTATGTAATGACCTTGCCTTATGTTGCTTAACCAAGCGGTATGAACAACGTTCACAGCTATTTTTTCATTGGTGTAAATATTAGTGAAGTGTACGTTATATTGAAGAAGGGATAAATTCATGCTATAACAACAATTTATTAATAGTTAATTATTTCTCATAAAAAGTAAATGATAAAAAATGTTTATTGTGGGTTATCCCTAAGAGATAAATTTAACCATCGCAGACTTTTTTTAGACCTTGTTAAGGTGTACAATACTGTAGTACATTATTTTGATCTATCTCGTAGGGTTCAGACAACGTTCGCAATGTAAGCGCAAAAAAAATGTGCTTATATTACGACATCACATTAGAAACCTCTAAAATGATTAGTGTTTCTCTACTATATTATGCATGTATTATACATATAAACCTTCCTTAAGAAACACTCTATCTATTAAGAAAAACCGCATCAAAATCCGTTGCGTAGTTTTAAAGATCTAAGCATACATAGGGACAGACAGACAGCGGGAGCGACTTTGTTTTATAATATGTATAGATATAGATATAGATATGTATATATATTATGTGTAATAAATCGAACATGGTAACAATTATGTCTAATTTGTAGTTGAAGAATAGTGCGATTTTACCATCTGTTTAAATGATAACAGAGATTGATGAAATTATCTGGTAAAACCATAAAATTTATCGGATAGACATTTCCTAAAGTAACATGAATGATGAGTAAAACTATGAATACGATACTGTGATTATAACCTACCGAGATCATTATACTGACTTGGATGGTCCAATCTTCATAATTATGAAAATATAACTAAAAAAGTAAAAATAAAATATTGAAAAAAAAACCTACTTCAATAGACAGCACACTAAAAAGCATATAAAATAATTGAAATATTGAAGTTGGTGCTAAATATACACCGTAAGTAGGTACTTTTTTTTCGCGGGGGAAGCCAAATGGGGGACCTTTTGGCTTCCCCCGCGAAAAAAAGAGCCGAGAACTGTGGGTCTCGACCGGGGTATGTGGGGTTCTTATAACTAAAACCCCTGCGGCTGTCGCATCGGCACATGAGAGGGGGACCCCAGGGCTCCGGTGGGATCTGCACCAGGGACCTGTCAGTGCCTTGCCTTTGAGCCCGCCGCCGGGGGACGCATTGTGCCCCCCAGGAACCAGTCACGGTGCTCACGGGGACGGGGGTCGCAACCCCGCCGCCGTCCTCCTCGGAGTCGCCGCCGTACTCAATGGACGTTCAAAGGGCCCACACGCCGAACGTCCAGTGACTCCGAAGGGGACAGTAAGTACCTACGCTAACACCAACTTCAATATGTAAATTATTTTATACATTTTTTAGCGTGCTGTCTATTGAAGTCGGTATATTTTTTTTTCTTCCAAGGAGGTATTTATATAGTTTGGCTTACGTTGAGTTTTGGTATGTAAAATGATTTCATGTTACGAGTACATAATCAAAATCTCAGATGAAATACGTGTAGTACCTAATTATCAAAAATATAGTGATGAAAATCTACATAACAATGTTAGTAGGTAGGTATGTAGCCAAGTATGCTAATTTAAATCAAGAAAGTAGCTCTATTAGTTTAGAAACATATGCAAAATTGTAAATTCCATATTACTTGAAGAATTTATTATGGTCGAGCAAGTAAGCGGGATGATATTGAATAGCACTGTCTTTAAGGAAACCACTGAAAGCGACAGCAGAGCAACGAACTACAGCAATATGGAAGATTATCTACCTACATAGCCATACTGTGTATCATGTAATACGGCAGGCAAACCGTGTCAGTATATGTAGGTAGTTAGCGATGTTTTATCAGATTACACCAACAAATCATTGGCTGATTAATGACTTCTATGTCGATGATAAAGTCCGGTATCTATAACACGTGTGTGTAATCATTTCCCTATGTACTGATAGACAGATTTTAACTAGGGTATATTATAATCATTGTTTTTTTGTGCTTCCGCTCGGGGAAAATGTTGCAATTACAGAGAAAAAATTTACCGAGATTAGTGTCACCGCCTCAGGTCGCGGCACACGGGCCACAACCACAAAACGCATCCACCGACCTATTTCCTGTTGTTTTCATACATTGTGCATGGACTCGCCGCACACTGTAAACGCTGGTGGTCGCCTCAGTCATCCCTAATACGTCTGTGGCCTCAGTGGTCTGCCACAAAACGCCGACACAAGCCACTCGCGCGATTGTCCGCCCACCCCTCTCTCCCTTCATTTCACTGCAAGCACTGCGGCAAGCGCTACCGACCACAAGTGTCCAACAAGGACCACAAGTGCCTGTTGCGCGCGTCAGCTTCTTTTGTAGCCGCTTCTAGCTTCAAGTGGCGGCGATTGTGGATGTGGCCGGTGGACCGTGTGCGGCGACACTTAACCGTTTATGTAGATTTACTTACGTTCTGGTCATTAGAAGTTACAGATCATGTAAACAAAACCATTTTCACATGTTTTCTCGACAACCTTCCGCAGAATTTAGCTGAAGTTTATTTTAATTTATCTAGCACTATATCACGTTCATTTCGCACTGCATTTAACTATGAATTATATAGGAAAAACTAACATAATTTACCAAAAATGCACAAACTAGGTAACGGCGTCAACACGAGCTGTGATTGTTTTTTTTTCTTAACTCTATTTGTCTATGGAACGTTAGTGAAATTATGAAAAACGCGTACGATCGATACCGTTATTATAACAATAACCGTTATACAATGATCAATACCGAGAGCAACAGGGGAGTGAAAATATTATGAGTTCAGTAGAAATTGAATTGTAATTATAAAAAAAATGGCAACAATAATATTTGTTATGTAGTTTTTAGGGATGTGTGTACGGCGCGAGATTTTTGTTTTATTTTTGTTTTGTATAATTTTATAATACTAACACTATAAGCGCAGTGCTACCAGTATTAATGAAAAATTAGGACAGTGAAGCTGCGTGGGTCAGCTAGGTAATGTTTATTACATTACCTAGCTGACCCACGCAGCTTCAAACAATATTTTACTAATTTTCTTTATTTTTTTCATCACTGTAATAATATTCTGACGTGTCATCATTGGAGTTACCCACATTAATAACAATCGGTTCTACCACAGAGTCTGTTGCCCTATCCAATATTCCATCTAGACTCTTAATTTTTTCTTCTTCTTTTAAAACATGGGTCACATTTTGCCCACTGTTCCGCCCCTATCCGCGCCAAACTATCTTTCAGCATTACCTTAACATCTTCCATTTTAAATGTTTTATTATTTCTACCCACGTAACCCTTTACTTGTGCCCATATCAGTTCTATTGGGTTTAGCTCGCAGTGTGTGGGAAGGCGCAAAACTGTAATATTTTTTGATGCCGCTAACTCGTCAATGTACATTTTTTTAAATTTCTGTATATCTATTTTAGCGACTAGTTCCGCTTTAATTTCCGTCTCATTAAATTCTTCTTATTAAATTGAATTTCTTTATCGCGCAACCAGTTTTGTATGGTTTCCTTTCGCCATGTTAGGAACCTTCTCTATTTGACGCGAATGATAGGGCGCGTTGTCCAATACTATGACTGAACCAGAAGGAATTTTTAGCAAAATGTTTTTAAACCACTTCTCAAAACTGTGAGCATCCATCTCACCGTGGTAATCTCCTTCAGCTTTCTGTGCTTGTAATATCCATTCTCCTTCATACCTTCAACAAATTCGTCTTCGTTTCCAATATGGGTTATAATTAACCGTTTACCTTTCTGCGGATTTTCAGCCCACAAGAGTCCTCTTAAAAAAACATCTCTACTGGATGTTATACTATCGTCGACCCATACATTGTTTTTTTTCTACCTACATTCTAAATTTTATCACAATACCGCCCCACGTGTTTTATGACCACCGAGATTCCGAATACACCAAACGTTAATTACCTGTAACCGAGTTTGCCCATTGTTTTCTTATTGCCGTCTAATCCTTTCAACCACTATACAATAGGTACATAATATGTACATGACCAAAAATATAATTTTTGGACGGTAGGAAAACATTTCAATGTGTCTATTATATGAACCCATCATTGTTAGATTTTTAGTTATGGAACCTATGTGTTTTGGATATATATTTTGATGCTAGCAGTCCCGCACAGCTCCGACCGCGCTCTTTTCACGTTTTTAGATGCCCGCATAGGCTTATTATGTAATACGTATTACACATTTTTAATAGTATTAGAGACATAGGTACTCGTCTTATACATAACCTCCTTTTTGAAGTCGGTTACAAAACGGGGCCTATCTTTTACCGATTATTCCCAGTCGTCACCACTGGCAACGTTCCCACTGGTGACAAACGGGAAAAAAATTCCCATTTGTCGCCAGTGGTGACGAATGAAACATTAAATTCCCAGTTGTTACCAGTGGCGACAATTGAGACTTTTAATTCCCAATTGTCGCCACTGAAATAAAATAAAAACATAATCACCATCATCAATCAGATACGTCAGAGTTTATTTTTGGCACAGCAACATGCTGAGGCAGCATCTTTTTGGACCCGACGCAACCTTTGGAATTTTTTACTATAAATTTTTAGGTACCTACTTTATTTTAAGTGTCAAATAAATGTATTTTCTTTCTTTCGTCGGAAGACGTCCACTGCTGACTATAGGGGCCTAATCCCAGTAGTTTTACATTTTGTTCTACATGTATGATTACGAGGAAAAAAATCCTACTAGTTCTACATGACTGAATGTGGAATGCATTAAATATTATTTTTTCATTCCTACACGATGACGTATTAGAAAATTGGAACTTTATTAGTGAGCAGAATACTTTTATTTTGTTCTCGTGGGGGAAACCGTCGATAAGTTCACCCGGTGGTGACTACCACCAATAATATTTAATGCATTCCACATTCAGTGGGGCTGACTAGCCAGGGTATATCGGATTAGTATCCACTAAAACTTTCGCGGCTGTTGCATCGGCACCTGAGAGACCATTATTCATGTGGCTTCCTTATGTCCTATGCTACCCTGGTACTTCTGGTATAAATTGAAGGTCGCACTTGGATATCAAACACCAGACCTCACTTATGTGGTAAAACCTTCTAATTACCTCTCCTGTTCTAGTAGTAGGTACTTCTGGTATATACGAACTACAGGTACAAACTGATAAACTAGGTACTTCATATCACAAAGATGAAGATGAAGCCTCTTTGTGCCCTCTGTTGTCCTAGTACTTCTGGTACAATATTTACTATAACGTCGTTGAGGTCGCTGGTAAAATTCTCTTCGATCGATTTCCTGCGATCTTTTCATTTTCGCTTCTGAGATAAAACTTCTAAGATATATCTAGTATTACATTCGCGAGTCCACACAATAGACGCAACCGTAAAAAAAATATAGAAAAGATACCACGTAACAGGTAAAGTGGACGTCTTCCATCTGCTGATGATGATGACTTCCTATATCCGATTGTTACCACTGGTGACAACTGGGATTTCATTTTCCCATTCGTCACCACTGGCGACAAATGGGAATTTTTTTCCCATTTGTCACCAGTGGGAACATTGCCAGTGGTGACGACTGGGAATAATCGTCTTTTACTTGCCCTCTGAAGCACGGAAACGCTTAGAATGTAATTAAATGGTCAGTCTATGTAATGACCTTGCCTTATGTTGCTTAACCTTATAAAAAATATCCTATGTCTGTCTCCTGGTTCTAAGCTACCTCCCCACCAATTTTCAGCCAAATCGGTTCAGCCGTTCCTTTCACACGACTTTCTTATATAGATATGTATTTTAATAATGGGACTTTTTGTCTGAATGGGCGATTATTATTAATGTTCATTTTATTAAATATTTATTAGACTCTTTTTCCACTTCCACTTGTTGGTGATGCTTTACGCAAATCGTCGTTACGAGTAACGGTTAACTGTAACGATCGATTATGATTCGTTAAGTGTCTACGATACCACATCACTAGTTAGTTCGTCAATTCATAGACAATTCCAATGTTAGTAAACATTGGAACTTCGAATGAAAAATAGTATAAGTCCAGTTAGACAAAAAACAGGATCCTAACTTTAATGAAGCTACGTAATCCAAGTCCTCTCATCCTAATCACGATCCTGGGGCCTTACCACCACCTTCAATTGTAATACTATTTTAATCTTACTATCTCCATAGAAATTGATAGAGGTAATGATATAATTGCAGGCCACACCAAATGCGTATACATGAGCGTGACGTGCATGTGCACGTACTATGACGTACCTAATGTCTGGAACTATGACACCTGGCACACAGCTAGCTTGAAGTATATGCGCAAGTATAAGTGAGACAAACACGTACACCACGACGTTGTATTCAATGGCATTCCCTATTGGACGTCATACCAAGCAAGATCGAACACGCACGCGCGTACACGGCGTCACTACGACGACGTGACACGTGTACGTGCTGTATACGCCGGTCCGTGTACGTGCTGTATCCGGTGTGCTCTGAAAAGTAAATATAAATCCGTGGCTCTGAATCTAATACGTAGATTATACGTCTCTACCTCTTGCCAAGTAAGATGATAATAATAAAGACACTGACTGACTGATAGACTCACTGGTGCACAGAAAAATTATTATGAGTTTATATATTATATCGATGGAGTTTATGCTGCACCTTTTTCTTTGTAATACCTAATGTAAGTTTGTTAACCAATTAAATAAAATAATAATAATAAATAATACCTACTGCTATTAGACGAGATGGTAGAGCTCTAGAATATTATGCAGCTAGCTTGAACAATTTATCTACTATTCAAACATTTTTTATTTTCGCTTAATATGACGACTTTACGTAACTAGGTAAGTATTCTCGATTGCAATTTGTTAGCAACCAACAACACCGTGTTTCTTCCGGTCCCTTGCCAAGCGAAACAGATGCTCGCAATTGATGTTACCCATCATAATCACTAGAAAAATATAATATATTGGTCATATCGAATAATGTGTTCCAGATATTTAATTTTTCTTTTTTTAGTTGGTAAGTGGTAGCAGTATTAACACAGTCATTAAAAATAGTTACTGTTTTTATCAGTTTGTTTAATCGGGGTCAATCGCTGTGTGCATATTAAATTAGAACAAAGAGCATAATGTTTTTATTTTCCGGTTGTGCCACAACTAGTACCTATAATATTTTTAGTTACCGATTGTACCTACCACACTTCCCCAAAAGGAAGGTTAGGTAAGTATACATATATTTTTCGAATGTATGTATGTTCGGATTTTAAATATTAGGTGTCGATAGATTCGTGTTAGGCCTCATTTAAATAGACGCGAGGCGTCGCGCGTCGCGTGTGGTATGGCGTCTCGAGGCGCGTGCAGCGGAGTGAAGACTTAGTTCTCGATTTCTCTGTTAATGTGGTGATGGAGCCATTGTGGTATAATATCTAAAATATATGTAATAATGAAACGATGTATACGATATGTAATAATAAATAATACAATGTCTCTTCTTGTTTAAATACCTTTCTAATTTCGTGTTCGTTAAAGTATTCATGAACGTCGCCCACTATCTCTCTGAGATCTAGTTTTGTAATTAGCTGGTCGGGTTTGTGATAAATTACCTTTATATTTTTCATATTGAACAAAGGCACTGATTTGTTGACAATCCACTTTTAGGATCTTCACAAACATGACACGATTGGAGAAAGTGATAGATAAATCTGTGAAGGGATTTGTACACGATGATAAATCAAAGAAAACACATCCGAGGAAGCAGTTTATTATTAACAAATTAGTAGAGTTTTGTAAAAGAACGGATTTGCACGGGTACAAGTATATTGTGATGGAAGATTTCAGTATAACTGAAAGGTTTGTCTGCACGTTTAGCTATACCACGTGTTGCTAGTCATAATTAAGAACAATAACATAAAAAATGCTACAAAATACTTTTTTTGCCGGATCTTCTCAGTAGCAGCCGCGTTACGTCCGGCGGTATTTGTAAAAAGATGACACTGTGTAGCCTATGCAATACCTATAAAAATATTTTAAATTTGAAGAGCGATTAGCCAACGTACGTCGTGCCAATTAAACACAGTTTAGATTTTCCCTTATCTTACTATATTTCAGGATATGCTGGGCGTTTGCGGTTACGATAAGCATTGTTATTGCTATCTCTTTACTCATATTGGCATACAAGTGGTACGCCAGGAACCCCATAGTGACTGTGAGTGGTTTTGTTATCAAAAACAATACAGCAGTAAGACGTCTGATCATTTGAAAATACCAGTAGGTATAGTCTCCAAATTAATATTTAAAAATAACACAAGCGACACAAGAAAATTATTATATAATTATTACTGGCTGCACCAAGCATTCCACGAGTATGATTGAATCAGCTTTCAATTTAAAAAACCGCATTCAAATACGTCCATTCGTTTTGTCGCTAGGTACCTACCTCACCCAAGCAGACGTAGGGTTCAAACTTATAATATACCTACTTAACACACACCAACAATACTTTTTGCGTTGAGCGCAAAGACTGTATTTCTTAGGAATAGACCGGCCACAGTGAGGAAAATTTTCTCCACAGAACTTATTACCAGTAGTAATAATCATCATTCAACGTGCGTACCTACGCACTTATCCTACAAGAACATATTTAAAGTAAAGATGCCTAATTTAATATTGCAAATCTCACTATAATAAAACCACTGAATGCGACATTGAGACAACTATGTCATAAGTATTTTGTATATTTACTGAAGAATATAAGAACGGTGGCTTTGTATGGAAATCTTCCCAAAGACCGCTCTATAGCCTACTATATATTTATTAATCTCTGGTCGAGAGTTAGAAAATATCGAAATTCAGTAAGATGGGTGGATTTTGTGAGGCCCCGAGTAGGTAAACTGCATGGTGTGTGTACTTGAAGACGAAGAAGAAGAAAACACATTTATTAGACACACAAGTAACATACACAAGGGACCAGTAGATACAAACATAATAATACAAAAGTGACAAACATTATAAATAATTAGATGTAAGACACACTTAGCAATAGTAGCAGTCTCGGTGTGTATAATGTGTCTCTAAAAGGCAACAGCTCAGCTAAATTCCGCATATATATGCAGCGCTGATTTTCTGCTGAAGCCTTAGGTGGCTTACCTACTGGTCAAAAAATTAAATACAAAAAAAATAGTCAACAGTACCTTGTAAAAAGTAAACAAATTCATAAGACAACACCAAACAGTACCTACTCGATTATTAATATATACACGGAATAGTACTTAATAAGTAGGTGTGCGCAATGAGGAAAGTAATTTCTTTGGTGCAATAGTGTTCGGTTTGTACTTAGAACTAACTTCACTGACCTAGACATGAATCTGCTAATTATGATGTTCCTGTTCCTTCACTGCCGGTGTTCCTGCCGTTCTGGAACCAGTCGGTATTACACGAGATAATGGCAAGGGGCCTAATGGTATCACTTTAATACCACGGCAACATGGAAAGCCGTTGGTGCGGGATGCGACATGTATCGACACACTTGCTGCGTCCCACACTCTGGCAACTTGCAGGGCGGCTGGAGGAGCTGCGGCAACCGACCGCTAGGGATGCAAAGCGGCGCAACTATGCAGCTCTAGGTTCCCCCTATATATTTGCGCCCTTTGCGGTGGTGATCATGGGGCCTTGGTCTCATGAGACGCACGGTTTGGTGAAAGAAATTTCATCCAAACTTATCGAAGTCTCAGGGGACCGTCGGGCTGGCAGCTTTTTCCGCCAACGTATAAGCTTGGCTATATAAAGAGGAAATGCCGCCAGTCTTTTAGGTACCCTTCCCTTCCAGTGCGGCGACAACTTGGAGGAAGTTTTTTTATCCAGTTTAAATATACATATTTGTAAATAAAGTGTAAATAGTTAGTTTTTAGTACCATATAATTTTAATTAAAACATGCAAAAGAGGAGAGACGTAAGGTTACACAAAGTTTTAGTCTACGCATAAACACTTAATGATGGTATAGGCTGTTTCAGTTGTCTGGTTACCTATAAGTACACCGGCTTTGCGTTATTATTATTTTCTAAATAGGCGTAAGTAGTATCTCTTTGTCTGCTTTTAGGTGATTGAAAGTACGCAAGGCGCTATATGGGAGGTACCTTTTCCAGCTATCACCGTGTGCGATTTGAACATGGTTTCACGCAGAGCAGCTCGAAATTTTTCAGAAACTTTGTAAGTTTAAGCGATTATAGTCCTTAACTTGTATAATTATAAGGACTTCATGGGAGTCAGAAGGCTACAATGGCCATTAACCCAACGGGGCGGGTGCGTAGCCGCGCTTACGTTTTAAATGTATCTACCATCAATAGGCGATTTGCTTCGTCATTAGGTACTACGTACGGCTTAGGACTGGAATACTTTGCATACATCGTTTTTCCCGCCTGATCATAATGTGGGTGTTTTAAGACTATAGTGAATACTTACTGGCTTTTAATAAGTTATTGTACTTCACCATGAGGTGGGATTGCAGTCAAGCACTAGCTTAATAAAATAGTATCTAATGTATGTATTGCTAAACTCACTTCTTAACGGAACGTAAAATGATGTTTATTTAAAAATATTCAGACTTAATGAATAAGAAAGGGGTGCACAGTAGGTACTTAAGTGAAGACACCTAAAGTACCTAATACCCAATCGCTAAATAATTATAAATATGAACAGAATGCCCTGTATTATTTACTTACCTATTATGAACATACATGGATGTACCTATGTGTTTTTTGCTATCCTAAAATTCGAGTTCCGTTCTATGGTTAGCGGACTCTCAGCCCGGCTCAGCAGACTAATTCTGTACGCATAGAACAACACATGTGATCATAAGAAATAGAAATATAATTAATTAATTAATTTTGTAATGGATAAATTATTTTCAATTCTACAGAAGATCCGGAAAGAAACTCAGCGGGCTTGTCATTTTTTCCCTTTTTTTTGACAATGTTTGTCTTGTTACAATTAGATCAGCACCAGCGACAGTGTGTGCTGCCATTCAAAAGATCAAATGAGAGAGAGAGAAAAAAAGTGCGGTTGTCAAACGTTAATTAGAGTTAATGATCATTTAAATAGTTCTGGAAATCGGATTATTTCGACACTCGCAGCCACATAATAATTTATTTATACTCTGATAGTGAGTACCTAGAGATCTATATCGATTCTCGTACTCAATAATGGAAAATAAGCATGATCGGCTCCGAGAGTCAAAATATATGTACTTAAGTATGATGTAAATACTTTAGTACATATATTTTGACATAAGTGTAGGTATATACCTAGATTAAAAAAATGGCTTACTTAGAATTAACGATAACTGACATTCGTGAGTGCGGCAGTAAGCTTACCTACTCGGTAGTCTACTAACTAAAATTTTATTTTAGAAAGTTGCCGGAGAATTTGACTTCAGAGTTTATTTTCAAAACTCTAAAATTTATTCCACTACTGTTAGCCGCGTTCCCGTCAGACCCAGAGCAAAAAGTCTCTTTGAAAGCGTTACAGACAGTATTGGACGCGAATAACATCACCATCGATGAATTATTCAGACAAGTAAGTTTTATGAACTATGTATGAACTATCTATATTCATTACATGCTCAAAAATTAACAAGTTAGTCATTTGTCATTTTCCATAAAAATGGTTTCTGTAATGTTGTAACGGATAATATGAGAAATCTTATAAATTTTTTTTCGGTACGTAGTCCCTTACACCCTGTATAGCTTACATCTGGGTGCATTGAACTATAAATATTCTTAGAACTTAAATCTGGGTGCATTGACAGTTCTTGATAAATTCATGTACAAAGACAAATATGGAGAAATAGCATAAATTTTACGAAATAAATTGATAAAATCCGCTATTGTATTGGCTATAAAACTATGTAATAAACATATGTACATCATCTTCATATCTTCGTCAAAAAAGTTGATAGTTTTGGATCCACTATGACGTTTTTATGCAGTTAGAATAAAAAAAAACCTAATTCGGACATGAATTGTAACATTCATTCAGTTCGGTGTCCGTTCATCAAATAGATGTGAAACTTGTAGTTTAAAAAAGGTACCTTCAGGTAGGTACTGAACCCTAAAATAAGATAGACCGATTTCAGCTCAAGTGGAATGCATGGGTTCATGGAAAGAGTGTCTTCGTATATGTATTTTCACTAGGGTTCCCTGTACTCACAGCCCTCAATTGATTGACCAATATGCCAATTAGGGATAAATCACTAATATGTAAACATAGACATGAAAAAAAAGGAATAACGAATGGAATTCAAAAAGAATAACTTGACAGGACAAACTCTATTATATTTTACAGCTATCACCAGCTAATGACTGTAAAAACTTGATACAGAGATGCATGTGGAAGAACACGGTGTACCCCTGCGAGTACTTGTTTACCCCGATATTCACGTCACTGGGTCTATGCTGCACGTTCAACTATTTTGCAGTTGACGAACCAGAGAATATATCGTAAGACCGCTTAAATACAGTTCTTATACTTAACCTTAAAAATACGGATTAAATTATTGTCAGCGATTGAATTTGTTGTATTAAATATCTAGTTTTTTCAGGAAACGTTTGTCGTCCATGGTAACGGGGCCGCTTCGTGTGGCTTCGTGTGGGTACCAGACTGCCCTTACTGTTCTCCTTTACACAGACACTGATGACTACTACAGCGCTACCGTTGCATCCCAGGGGTCACTGGTTTGTATCCTAATTATATAATCATCTTGCCCCCCTCAATCTTGTATTACATATATTGAGGGGGGGGGGGGAGGTGAGTGTCAGTAGTGCTCTCACGGTGTGGTGTGAATCATTCAACATGAGTAACTACCTACTACCACCCCAGTCCGGGTAAGAATTGCACCCTCCCATCTCCTCCCGTTGGGTGTCTGAAAGAGGCGACTAAGGGAAATCTAGAAGACGGGCAGCAGCGATGGATTACCTACCACCTGCGATCCCACCTACCATCGCTGCGATCCCCAAGATGATAATTAATATATGTGTACGCGTACAAAATCAGCCTGGCTTATAGAGTATGTTATTACTGACAGCTAGCGGACCAGGCTGTGAGCGATTTCAAGTTAGATCCCCTTCGTAAATTCCTTAAAGAAGCGTCGAAACGCTACTTTCAATCCGCGTCCCGTCATGCGTACAGTTTAATCCGCGCTGCCGCCTATTACGCCCCTAGTCCTTCAAACTCGCGCCGCAGACCACGGCACGTACTGCTCGACCCTCCTGACCCCACGACGGCCCTATTGGACAGGGATACGCCAAACCCGCCCCGACAACCGTATGCTACACTAGCTATCAGACACCGGTGAGGCCGAAGGGTCGTTCGCATGCGACCTCAACGACGTGCATAACCCTACTGAGTTTCTTGCCGGTACTTCTCAGTGGGGGCGCGTTGTGAACCGGTGGTAAACTCAGCCCTCTCTTAAGCGACAGCCCAAGCCGAGGCCGTGCCTCCCTGAGCTGCCCTTGAGCTCGTCGCTACTTCTGCCGTTAAAGCTAGAGTGCTTTAAGCGCTCGCCTCCTATTGTCCGGTGAAGCTGTAATCGCCATCTGCGGCCAACAGCGTCTATCATTCCCAAAAAAAAAGTCTGTGAGCACGCTACCCCAAGCACGCCATTCGGACCTTTGGACTGTCAGGATACAATTAACAAATTTTTGATGACACAAACTCTAGTTAGACAGCTATAAAAAATATGTTCTTGTGAGTCATGTCTGTAACAGTAGGATATATTTTCTCCGCCATGACTTTCGGCCCGCACATTAGGTCCGTCCGCAATCGAGCGGCTTTCGTATTAGGTCGCCTGTATCCCCTTCTCTGCAAGCGGAGTAAAATGTCGCTTAGAAATAAGTTGACATTATACAAAGCTTGCATTCGCCCAATCATGACTTACACGAGTGTAGTTTTCGCGCACGCCACCCGCACCCGTATCGATAGCCTCCAGGTTATACAAAATCGTTTCCTCCGACGTGCCGTCGGTGCCCCGTGGTACACGCGGAACGTAGATCTGCATTCCGATTTCAAGTTAGATCCCCTTCGTAAGTTCCTCAAAGAAGCGTCGAAACGCTGCTTTGAATCCGCGTCCCGTCACGCAAACAGTTTAATCCGCGCCGCCGCCGATTACGCCCCTAGTCCTTCTGACTCGCGCCGCAGACCACGGCACGCACTGCTTGACCCTCCTGACCCCATGACGGTCCTATTGGACCGGGATGCGCCGAACCCTCCCCGACAACCGTATGCTACACTAGCTATCAGACACCGGTCTCGCCGGCGAGGCCGAAGGGTCGTACGTATGCGACCTCAACGACGTGCATCACCCCACTGAGTTTCTTGCCGGTTCTTCTCAGTGGGGGCGCGTTGTGAACCGGTGGTAAACTCAGCCCTCTCTTAAGCGACAGTCCAAGCCGAGGCCGTGCCTCCCTGAGGTGCCCTTGAGCTCGTCGCTACTTCTGCCGTTAAGGCTAGAGCGCTTTAAGCGCTCGCCTCCTGTGGTCCGGTGAAGCTGTAATGGCCATCTGCGGCCAACAGCGTCTATAATTCCCAAAAAAAAAATGCTCTCCAAATAAAAATAGGATCGATTTTATTTTGAAGAGAGCTTTAGTGAGTTACTGTCGATTATGGCAGTTGTTACGGGATTTTAAAAAAATCTGTGTATGTTTATGCATCTTCCTCGAGCTGATAATATTTTTACAATAGATAGTACATTTGTTATGATAAATGATAAAATCGTAATTATATACTCTAATCAGATATGTTGATGATTTGCGCACGTCCTGATATACATTTGCGCAATGCAACACACACATCGTGATCTTATCTTGCCTAATTAATACAACTTCATTGATTTAGAAACAATTTGTATGAGGTCTATTAATGACTATAAACTACTCTGTTAGAATAATGTTGTCTTTTACTTACCCGAATATTACACATTGAAATCAAACTACTTTTACGGATTTTATCGCGCTTTATTTTTTGATTTTACTATCCCGACATATCGATGATTCCGACGTTTCGAATGCTTTGCAGCACCCATGGTTTACGGGAGGACTGAGATGTTGAACGTCCTTATGTTACAATTATGCCGGTGTACTCTCAGGACTTCTTAGTTATTATCGTTGGTCCGATCTACGCAGTAAGAGCTTACAGTATCTTGAGGCCGTGCAGTGTTTTGATTGATATTGGAGTTAATTATATTTATCACAGGATCCCAAGTCGATGGTAACACCCAACCATCTTCTCTATTGAAATTAGGATGTTTTTTTATTTCAATAGCCTCACGAATCATCCTAGGTAGGAATTGGTGTTCTTTTGCGAGGATTTGTGGTTTATCAAATCTTAGATTTGATGAACACGTTCAGGATCGCACCCACCATTATATTAGATAATGGTGGGTGCGATCCTGAAGACTTCGTACAGCGTCGGTGTTTCACATCAACTATGTGTTCTTTAACGCGAGTTTTTATTGCACGCTTTGTTTGCCCAATGTAGGAGAGCCCACAGTCACAATCGAGTTTATAAACTCCTGCATCTTGTAGAGGTATATGGCACTTGACAGGTGGTAAAAACTGACTAATCTTCCTTGGTGGCTTAAAATAAGTTTTGGTCGAAGCTCGCTTTAAGATGTAGCCAACCTTGTCTGTAACCCCTCATATGGTAGAACAGCAGGCTGACGCTCGACAGTGGCTGGTTTGACACGTTCTCTATGACGGCGGCGCGGGACTCGGAGCTTGTTGTCATGCAGTACTCGCTTGACATGTTGCAGCTCAGCGCTCAGATGGTCATCATCACAGATTCCGCGTGCTCTCTGAAACAAAGATTTTCCGACAGTAGCTAACTGTGTTGGGTGATGGTGAGACTCACCATTCAAGTACTATCTGTATGGGTTGGTTTTCTGTACACAGTATGGCCCAAGGTGTTATCAGGATTACGTATTACTAATACATCTAAGAAAGCTAGTGAGTTATTTGATTTTTGAATTGATGGAGTTAAGATGATTTAGGAATACAGTTATTTTATCAGATGGTAGTCCGCAACATTTTATCGCAATATGTACTTACATACTCGGAACTATTTCGATTTTTACAATACTGATTATATATATGCTAGCTGACCCACGCAGCTCCGCATGCGCTACTTTTACGTTAACTAAACTTTTAATAAGAGACATTCGCATCGAATCTCCTTTTTTATAGTCGGTTAAAAACTGGGACCCACTTTTTACTTGCTCTCCGAAGCACGGACCCGTTTAGTTCAAAAGGCGTTAAACGGTCACCCATCTATTTAATGACCTTACCTAACGTAGCTTAACCCGATCGATTACAAAACCTTGATAACAACTCTCTATGAGTGTTAAATTGATGCAAATATAAATCACTAAAATAAAGCTAAATATAATAAATAAGCACGGATTTGTACAGGCCGCGTAAAAGGCATCTGCTTATTTAGATAAATCCATCTGGCCGCCGAGTAAAAAGCTATTTATTTAAAATACGCACAGCTGAGCATAAGGACCGGAACAGTTTTCCTGTGTTGTTTCACCCGCTCCATTATAATGTGTAAATATCTATATATCTATACTTATAATAAAACTGTAACAAGTACAATTCTGGACATAGGATACTTTTGATCCCGTAATCTAGCACGGTTCTTTTGGGAGAGGGGATTAAAGTCAAAATGGGTTCTTGGTTATACGCTTGGTCCGATTTTATCAATTTTTCTTCATAATTATAATAAATATTAGTAAGGGAACACTCATAGAGAGTTGTTATCAAGGTTTTGTAATCGATCGGGTTAAGCTACGTTAGGTAAGGTCATTAAATAGATGGGTGACCGTTTAACGCCTTTTGAACTAAACGGGTCCGTGCTTCGGAGAGCAAGTAAAAAGTGGGTCCCAGTTTTTAACCGACTATAAAAAAGGAGATTCGATGCGAATGTCTCTTATTAAAAGTTTAGTTAACGTAAAAGTAGCGCATGCGGAGCTGCGTGGGTCAGCTAGCATATATATAATCAGTATTGTAAAAATCGAAATAGTTCCGAGTATGTAAGTACATATTGCGATAAAATGTTGCGGTTTCATTTTAAACATAATATATATATTATAAGTACCTACCATGGCTTATAGTTCGTTGTTGATCTTAAATATAGCTTAAACTAAACCAGCACCTTGAATGTTGTGTCGTTGGTTGTCCAAATGCGTTATTTAAGAATGTAGATCATTATATAAATATCCACTATCATAATTTATCTACTCGTTTAATCCATTGATCGATGTCAAGCTTCAATATCAATATACAAAATAATCGGTAATTAACGTAAGTCGCGCTTATTGCAGATTACTGAAGGTCATTTTTTGATGAATAAGATATGTAAAAGCAGAATTCAACATTCCTTGAAAACTTCTCTGATTATTAGCTGAGCTTCGTGCAGTTGAAGTATTTAATGGATACGTTTTGCCACGTCTTATCTATATCTATAAAAATCAATGCCACTTTTCGTTGTAATTTTATAACTCAAGAACGGGCTCACCTATCCAAACCAAATCTTTAGGCTTTGTTCGGACTATTTAGTAGATGGTTTATGTGAAGTTTGCACACAATCAGTAGAGCGGTTCTTTATTTATCACATTTTTTGTAACAAATGAATTCAATAAATGGCGGGTCATTTTGTAAATGGGGATTTTGCTGTCAAATTGAACCTTTTTTCAGAATTAAAACTTTTTTCAGTGTTTACAGTAAAAGCATGTTGTTATGTCATTCATGCGGTCATTTCATTTTGGACGTGCTTCGATTAAAGCAAATTGTCAGCGATAATTATTGCTTTGTGTTTATATTTTTTGTTCTGAATTTGATGTTCTAATTTTTTTTTTACATTTCACTTTATACGTAGCGAAGCACGTACCGGGCCGCTAGTACATTATATTATATTATGTTAATACGTAGTTATCTGAGAGAGCTCAGGCGCAGGGCCGACTTTTTACATGCCCATTATAGAATGGGCTGTTCCATGCATAGGCATACAATCAGGTGATCAGTCTACATTGCCCTAACCAGTAAGTTAGAACTACACAAACTTGATGCTCCTACTGGATTTGAACTCGTGACTTCCGGTTCGCAAAGCAAACGGTTTCCTATTGCGCTGGAGTCTACAATATACTTACTTACTATTTTGAATATATTTTGAATACAGAATGTAAAAAAACACGTGTCCGATCCGTGAGGGTCTTATTCAGTGTATCAATACAAACACATGTATATATCTCATTTGTTAATTATCTCAATTTTTTTTTCTAATTTGTACCAGAAATACAAAATCAGATTCGTTTTTCTGGAACAAAGTTGAAAAAACAATATCAGATATTCAACAAATGAGCTATATACATGGTGTTGGTATTGATACACTGAATAAGACTCTCACGGATCGGATACGTGTTTTTTTACTTTCTGTATATTCGTATGTTTTCCCTATGTTTTTATGTGGGTACCTAAGTGTCTTGATTGTCTGCTGCACGTTTTTGCGGAGTAGTTACACCCTGCAAAAAATTTAATAACTCGGAGTATGTTATATACAATATACTTTTTAACGTATTTTTTTCACAATCTCTTCTTTATGCTTTCTTGACAACGTACTCGTAGAATTAGAGTGGGTTTGCACCATAACCACGTGGCACATACCTGTGTAAATGCTATTTGCTATACCAAGCTATGTAGATTGAAATAAAACAATCCTTTTGCGATAGAACTATGGTATAATTTACATTTTGTCGACGTTTCGAATGCTTTTTATTGTTATATTATATTCAGTCATTTTATTGTTTGACGCCCTTTTTTTAAATAACCAGAATCATATCTCGACTGTTGATAAAATACAGACTTATTATACGTCAATTATTTTATCTATAATATCATTAAACATAGTTACTATTTTGTAAGTAATTAAAGTCTATGGCGATTATTTAATTAATGCGCCACTTTTAACTAGTAATTAAAAGATAAGTTCGTACGAGTTTTCTGAGAGTTGTTAATTGGATATTGAACATAACGCTTCGTTGTACACACTAAGTACTAAGAAAATAAATAGCTGAAAAGTGCCACAGGATGGATCAATCAACAATAATTCAAATCAATACGAGTATATGTACTTCACAGTACTTACGATATTAAACCTACGCATAATACGGCAACAATTAAAATATTTTTTGAATACACTTTATACATCTGATTATTGATTTGTGTCGCTCATAGCCAGTTGTAACCACTCTTCGGTAAACGATCAGTTTGGTAAGCAACCACAGGCAAGGTCAGTCGTTAGATGGGTGACCGAAGTGGCATTTGAACTGATCGTCTCCGTGCTTCGGAGGGCACATTAAAAGTCGGTCTTGGCTATTGTTATGCTGGTTGGCCACAAACCATACGACAAAAAAAGTATGATTATTGCGACATACCTATAGTACGGAATGTTTGACGTCACAAGGCCGTATTTCAGAGTAAGTTGCTGGTGTATTATCCTGGCCACTTGGATGTGTCTGTGAAGGTATTTACTTCATCATTTTCGAGACGCAAACAAGCGGAGATAATATGCCTCAGGGATTTACCAGGGCGATGACATGCCCGACAAAACGTCGATGGCCATCTCGCAACATCCGGTAGTTGTTCGTCATTATTATTGTTAAAATGCATCCACCACAAAGAGGATGTAATAAGAAGAGTCGGAACTCTCGTACATTCGATATTTCAAGGTTTTTGTATATTATTATTAAGTTGCTGAAACTTTGTGCACAAATCCATACAATTGTTTTGTTCTGTGGTGGCCTACATCCTCCTTAAAAGGTATTGTTCCTTGCTAAGGTCATGATAGACAACGCTTACAACATCCCTGACTTCTACTCTACCGTGCGCATGGTGAACCCCTCCACGGAACTGTTGATAGGGCTATCGCCTGAAACTACTTACTCTACCGAGGGTATCAAGAGCTTCAAGCCGCAAGAGAGGCAATGCTATTATAATAACGAGGTGAGGTATCGTTGTGTAATATATAGATCGTCTTCTTCTTTTTAACCGACATCAAAAAAGGAGGAGGTTCTCAATTATTCATGTATGTATTGTTTTTAGAGAATAGGTTCCTGTATAATAATAATATTCTGGGAAAGTCCACCCACACACGGACATCTGATCCCAAACTTGGCAGAGCCTGTACTATGGGAACCAGACAACTGATAATAATACTTATATACTTTGTTTTGTAAATACATACTTATATAGATAAAACACCCAGACTCTTGGTGGGAATCGAATCCACGACCTATTGGGTAGCGGCCAGGGTGTCTAACCACTAGACCAACAGGCCCGTCGTATATTGGATTAATTATTGATAATTTCGCCAGTGTCGAGTAGTTAAATAGCGATTAGGAAATAAAAATAAAAAATAAAATTGCATATAGGCATGTTTGTGGTCGCTATCACCAGGAATCAGGATGGTGGCGGTGAACTAGCATCATCTTTAAGTTCCTTGGCCCCACCTGACATTAAACAGTGTCAATAAGGATAGGATACAACTTAAATAGATAAGATATAAAAGTAAAAAGAACCTTTAAATAATATAATATTTTTATGCGAATAAGTAGCTTTTGTATTCGATGATTCGGTTTAAACAAGTGTCAGAATTAATTGCACCTGATTTCAGGTCAGACCACTGTTAGTACAATGCATTTGTTCAGACGTTTTACTATTTGTGTGAATACCACAGTTAAAGAAGTCATAATAAGTAAACAATAATAACTATTATTTTATGCTGATTTATAGCTCGCATTTCTGGCTTAACGCGACTTGAAAGTGTTAACTCTTGTATCCTCCTGTCTGTGGTCTGGTTCTGAGTTCTTCTTGATCAACCATATTTATGATGATAATGCGTGTACGTATGTATCTGTATGTGTATGTGTGTGTGTGGCTATAAAAAAAACCTTTTTTTAATAAAATAGAGACAACTGGGCGGATTCCGGCATTATTCCTTCCATAACTGCATGGCCTATGAACAAGTACAATTTTTGGTGAAAATGTGTCGCTGTGCACCGCTGTCCTTCCCGTTGAAAGGTAATCATTTATTGTTTTTAAGGATTGAATGTTAAGATGAATTTATAAAATGAAAGCAGGATCACACGCCCAGTTAATAAATAATTACGAGTATGTCTTTAACAGTTACCATTCATTCAAAAGCTGTAACAGCTCAGTGGGCGAGCGCTTGCCTTGGAAACAAGGTGCGCAGGTTCGATCCCCGGCTCGCACCTCTGATTTCTTTAAATAATCATGTGCGAATCGTCTTTGTGCGATTGTTACTAGCTTTCGGTGAAGGAAAACATCGTGAGGAAACCTGCATGTCTGAGAAAGCCTAACTAGCTTTCGAATGACTTGTGAAGTCCGCCAACCCGCACTTGGCCAGCGTGGTGGACTATGGCCTAAGCCCCTTCATCTTGAAGGGAGGCCCGTGCCCAGCAGTGGGACATTAACAAGGGCTGGTATTATTATTATTATTATTCATTCGTCACCGCTTACGCACCGGTGGCCTGACGTCACTGTATGCTTCTGTCATCAATCTAATACTGTTATAAGTATATCTAAAGGATGGCTACTTCAACAAGCTTACCTTATTTTAATAGTGTTTAAATCCAGTACAAAACGTTGAAGATTATAATGTGCACCTATAGAAATAGGTACGACTACGGTAGAGTCTGATCGTTAAGCTTTAGCTTTAGGACTCGGACAGCGTGACGGTGATGTAGCGATAATGCCAGTAGAAGCAACTCTAAATAACTTCTTTCAATGTATAAAAAAATAGCATTGAATAACATGCGTCGTGCGACCAGTGGTCGGCCCCCCGGTAACCAATTTCGAAGGCCGCGTGAGTTTTTGAGATAGCAAACATAGATGGTTTTAGGTACTGTAAAACTGATTTTCGTGTTGTAAAACAAAAAGCGTGTACTTAACTGACACTACAGTGATTGGAGGCGGTATTGTTCGTACTCTGTGATAGCTCGCAGGTTGCATTTCAATGTATTTTATTACTGAAAATCACTGCAAGTCACTGCTATCTAGCAAGGTATATTAGATTTTTGGCGACTGACCGGTAGTGGGCAAATTCTTTTTTTTATTAATTTAGTGATGCTGTACCCCTGATAGAAAGCGAAAGGCCTGCCCATGGCCAGCTGCTCTACGCTGCAGCTCCTCAGCCAAAACATTAGATATACAGTCTCATGAGCCTGGCCGAGCCTAATTTCACCAGCTGTCCACACATAGTTTGCACCGCCCCTTGCTTAATGCTTAACCTAAACCTTTTCAATAATAGCAGTAATCATCTATGATATCTAAAAATAAAATGGACTTTACATACTATCGTAGCCAATGATAACTAACCGTATGTTTTGGCAACAGCAATGCAATATGAAAATTGAACCAAGATAACAACCGGATTTGGTAGGATTACCATAATCAGCTAAAACAACATTTTGTTATTACAGAAAGTTACCCACGATGCAATTTTAAGGATTTAGAGTGTATGGATAAAGTTTTTAGTAAGTATGACATACTAATATTTTATGTGTATTAATAGTGTTTAAAAACAACGCATTAATAGGTATGTGTTTTGGATGACATGTTCAATTTTGTATCGTAATTGAGATATTTTTTTCCCAAATGTGTAAGTAGACCGTGGCGTGTCCGGGCATGTACAGCACCCACCCATCCCGTGACTGGCAAAACAATAATTAAATAAATAAAACAAGAAGGCAGGCAGCAACATTTCTATTGGATTACCTGCTACCTATACTGTAATCTTCAAGACGCCTGCCGAGCGTGAAGGTTATGGCAAAATATAAGGGAGAGGGCTTTGTTTTACAGTGGACGTGCTCCAGCTGATGATGATGATGTAAGTATAAAGATGCTGGTGTAATTTGGCACCCTTCCAAAAAAGGACGGGTGGGGCTAAATCATATAAGATACAAAAAAAAATAGATAAGTAATGGTAAGAGATATAAAGAGTAGTGATAGAAATGAGATGAAATTCGCAAAAGATACACAAATGGAGGAGTAAGTAGGGAAGATATTGTTTTCACTTCCTTGTAAAGTAGTAGGCAAAAAGGGAAGATTATTAACATTCCTACGAGAATAATGGCCAGCATGCACAGATACGAACCTTGGTAAAGCAAATAGAAAAGGCAAAACCCTACGCTCTTCAACTTTTACCCACAGGCTTATGTTAATAGTCCTATTCCTAATCATGTCCTAATCAGACTATTTCAGTAGATTGTTTTAATCTTAGCTGTAGGTTGTGCTAAAGAAATAGGCGATTATTACGAATAGGTACACTCGAAAAACATAGCCGTTGAGGAAAAGTAATAAACGACTTTGTTTGGAAATTTATGCGAAATAATAATACGTGCATGCCGCAAGCACGTATTATTCTGAAAAGGCTTATAACGTTTTTGTATGATTTCAAGTTCCCGTACAAAATTGCCACTGTATTCAAACATAAATCAGTTTTTAATATTTTTAAAACATAGGTAAGTATAATTGATAGTTTTTTTTAAATGATTGTTTTTATTTCAGGAAGAGATATTCCAATTGAAAATAACAGCCGGATTGTAAGTGCAAGTGAATGCTTACCGGAATGTGAACACTACGACTATCTTTTGGAAGTTGCGTTAGGGAACCTAGCCAGCAAAAAATATGTGACTAATCAGCCATTTTTGTAAGTGCCTTAATAATAATAATAGTGCCTTAATTATAGTGTATTTATAATGTGGAGAACAGCGGAAACGGTCTTTTTAAAACTGCATGGGCATAGTTGCGGAAGGAAGGTTTTTCTAGCTGACCCACGCAGCTCCGCCCGCGCTGTGTGTGGTTACGTTAACTAAACTTTCAATAACAATACATTCGCATAGAATACAAAACCTCCTTTTTTAAAGTCGGTTAAAAACTTGGACCCACTTTTCACTTGCCCTCCGAAGCACGGAGACGTTTAGTTCAAATGGCGTTAAACGGTCACGCATTTATTTAATGACCTTACCTAACATTGCTTAACCTGATCGATTTCCAAACATACAACAACTGTCTATAAGTGTTCCCTTACAAATATTTATTATAATTATAATGAAAAATTGTTAAAATCGGAGCAAGCGTATAACCAAGTACACATTTTGACTTTAGTCCCCTCTCCCAAGGGAATCGTGCCGAATGTCGGGATAAAAAGTATCCTATGTCCTACCTTGGAGTATTAACTCAAATCATGCCAAGTTTCGTTTCAATCCATCCAGTAGTTTCGGCGTGATGCTCAGCCGAGCTACAGACAGACAGACAAAAATAAAAAAGATTACATTTTTGGCTTTAGTATCGGTTATAGAATGCCCTCCAAACATAATTTTCAAAATATCTTCAATGTACAGAATTGGACCTGTTACAGTTTTATTATAAGTATAGATAGATGAGAGCCAAATATTATGGTCACAATTGATGTGGGATGTAGTGAAAAAAATCTAAATGTATGATGAAGGCGGGATTACAGCGAATTGGGTCATACTCATAAAAAATGTACATTTGGCATTTATTATTATTTTTTATTTTGTCCAAGTAGTTCGATTTAAATTTAAAATGTAAATATCATAGTCAAGTATTTTTAGTTGTCTTTACGTGTATCTCTAGACTTAAATTCGATTATTTCTATTTAAATAACATGATACTTTCATCAAATTCTAGTTTTATTACTATGGAAAAACAAATGTAAAATATCTCGCTATACAATTTCTGAATGTCAACCGCCGATCTCAATTATTCAAAAATTCGTTGTTACGGCTATTAAACGATTTAGTTAAGTTTGACTGTTATTATATAGGCCTCTTTGAGTCCAGCATTTGTATAGTTATACATTTTATTAGTTAGAATCGTTAATAAATATATTATAAATAATATTAATCTTGTCCAACAATTATACCGTTTCGTTACTCAGGGTTAGTTACGTATGAATAATTCTGAACGCATTTGTTTAATACTGACGGCAAGTCATTTTATTTTATTGCCAACACCAGTGCTTCCTATAGTGATAATTTACGGAGGACATTTTGTTTTCATCGACGTTCTGTGTGTTGAGATTGGTGTTGAACCTATTTGGAAGAAAAAATATATCAGGGTTATAAACGGCTGTTATTTTGGTAAGAATATATGATTAAAATGTATTATTTCACGCCACTGTGTCAATCATATTAATATATTGTTAAATATATTCAGATATTGTGTATACAAGAAATGGTTGCATACTGAGTTATTATTTGAGGTTACAATTTATCAGATTTTGTCTTCAGTTTAGTTATATCGCGTTACGTTACGAAACTGAGAAATTATAAAGCTGAGTTTACGAAGTTACATTTATATGAATGACAAAATTTTATCATAATTACATTAAAACTTATTGACGTATTTTTCGTGGCGTAAAATGTTGAGTTTCAAGCTTAGCTTCTAAACCAATTTTTTTTTTGTAGAATTAGTACCTAATCTATAATTTTATTATATTTTGGTATTTATATATTCAGTGTGTACTTTGCTTAATGATATCAGTTTCGTTACACTGATCCTCAGCTACGTTACATATCAGTTTCGTTATATGTACACTTTTTCTGAGTATGACCCAAATACCTTTTGGATCTCCTTAAAAAAAACACTTACCTACCGTTTCCTGCTATGAAACCAATCGCTGAGGAGACAAAGAGTAAATAACTCCCTTAGAAGGAAGGGGGTAGCTATAATACCGACGCTTGGTAAGCATCTGGCTGGCGCTGCTGCCCATACACGTTATATGGGATTTTAATGATACTAATAGTCCTAGGATAATTCCACACACGGTTATCTGATCCTAAACTAGGCAGAGTTTGTTCTGTACTATGGAAATATAGATGACTCCGAGGGTAGGAATAATCTGATAAAAAAATGGCTTTGTTAGAATTAACGAAAACTGACGTTTGTGAGTGCGACAGTTAGTTTCGTTATAAAGGCTAGCTGATGACATTATCCGGTTTAAACAGACTTACTATATTTGAGAGAGCACGAATCCCTTAGGAACTCCCTTTTTTTTTTGGGACGACAGTTGCTGTTGGCCGCAGATGGCCATTACAGCTTCACCAGACAATAGGAGGCGAGCGCTTAAAGCACTCTAGCCTTAGCGGAAGGAACTCCCTATTCTACCATACCCATTTAGAGTGGGATTGACTGAAGTTGTTATTTATGCACAGATAATAATTATACGCTCATAGTAAATAGACACTACAATCACTGTTGTGACACCAATACAACAGTCAACAGTGAGTTATAAAAAGAAATACGGGGAATTACCATTATCTATTGCAAGATTGCGAGCGTCTTTTCGATTGCGAGAGAAAAATATAATTGTGTCTATACATTTAAAATAGAAACCTACATTTTAAAGACTTTTTATCTTAACTCTAACGAAATTTTATTACCACTGTAGAATTAGTATTTTAATGGATCTATTCGGTCGAGTAAACCCGTGGGGTGTTTGGGTAAAAAAGCACCCACCCATCTCCTCCCGTCGGGTGTCCGTAAGAGGCGACTAAGGGAAAACAAGGCAACGGGCAGTAGCGTCTTTCTATTGGATACCACCTACCACTTATACTGCGATCTCCAAGACGCCTGCCAAGCGTGGGGATTATGGCAACCCCTCCGTTCTAAGGGGGGGGGGGGGTCTTTGTTCAGCAGTGGACGTCTTTCTGTCAAGTAGATAGGTGTATTAATTTTTAATTGAATTTTAGGAGCCATAAAGTCACATCAGTGTTTAATAGATCAATCACTTTTGGGTATTATATGTTCGTTTCGATGTTTTTATCAATAAATCTAGGCACGAATTAATTAATCTTAATGCTCTATTAAAACAAAAGCCACTCAAGATTGCCCTTATAACTATTGTTATCGTTCACAAGCAATTACTGACGATTCAGATAATAATACCATACAAACAAACCAATATTGATAAGGTTTGGAACGGCTCTCCTGGTCTCCAGACTATCTTACGGCATTGTATGGTGGCCATAATTAAGGCCTAGCGGCTATTAATAATTTCAATAAATATTTTAATAAAATAGTATAAAACCTGCCTTTAAGCAAACTATCTAAAAAGTATGAAACGGTAAAAATAAATAAAGTTGGTGTGCGTCAGCGGATGCTGGTGTTAACATACTTAGCACCGCATTCAATATTATTTTTGGTATTTCATACTTTTTAGTTTGTTTTCGCAAAGTGAATAAAAAAACGAAAGTACCAAAGTGATCTTTAATAGTCTATGTAAATGACAAAAGTTTCTTGAAGTTTAAAGCCACCTACTATTATCGTCATATTATCTATGATTATTGTACTATGATTATTATACATTACTAGCTGACCCGCGCAGCTCCGCCCGCGCTTTTATTACATTTTGCTCCCCTTTTCTCCCTCCTCCCTAGATTTATCTCTCTCCATATCTCTCTCTCTTATAAAAAAAATCTAATTATATGCTCTTTCTCTCCTCTCTCTTTCCCCTCCCGCTTCGGTTTCCGTCATACTCCCCCACTTCCTCTCCCTGTTGTCCCCTCTCTGAACCCTCTCCCCCTCTCTCTTCTACGAACTTGCTCCTTCTCACTTCCCCCTTATTCCACCTAACTCCCCCGATCCCTCACCCCATCACCCCCTCCTCGAATCCCCTCTCCCTCTTTCTCCTCTCTTGCACCCTCCTCTCGTTCTATATATCCTCGTCAATCATGGTATCAGCGGCATTAAATATACTTTATGACCTATTCTCAGACCTCCCCGATATGCACACAAAATTTCATACATATCGGTTCACCCATCTATTTAATGACCTTGCCTTATGTTGCTTAACCTTAACCTAGCGGTATGAAATATACTGTATGACCTATTCTCAGACCTACCCGATATGCACACTTTCATACAAATCGGTTCACCCATCTATTTAATGACCTTACCTAACGTTGCTTAACCTTAACCTACCGGGATAAAAAGTATCCTATATCCGTTTCCTGGTTCTTAGCTACCTCCCCACCAATTTTCAGCCGAATCGGTTAGGCCGTTCCTGAGTTATAAATAGTGTAACTAACACGACTTTCTTTTATTTAGCTAGATTAAAGTTCTATAGTGATTGTATGTTCAATTTCACCGATAGATAGCTCTGTTCATAATTGTAAATCACGCTAACATCGTAAATTACTGTCTAATGATATTCGATAATGAAAGTTTTAAGTGTTTCGCATATTTTATTGTTGCGACTGTGATACAATACCTATACACTACCTGGACTTGGGGAGTTTCATTAAAATTTCATGAACGACAGATTTTGCAGATTTTAACTTTTCAAAGATATAATGTCATATTGCTATCAGCAAAGTACTTAGAACAATACAGAAATCTAATGAAAATTTCCTGGGTGTACCGGACCGGCTTACCCCTTACAAAAATTGACCCTTCGCCACTGCCATATCTTATGCAAACTAAATGTCCGCTCAGTCCCTATTGTATATAGCGTAATAATACATATCTTAATGATTAACTGATCAGTCTATAATTACCCTATTCACTTACAAAGGAAATTACGTGGTAATATGTGCAAGTAATGTTTCACTGCTTAGCCCCTATGAAACACAGCGTGATGTTTTATATACCAATTTATACCTAGACTTCTACACAACACATCAGTGAAAGTCCTATCAAAATCCATCCACGGGTTTTCAAGTGATACCTGGACAAACAGAACGACAGACAGACAGACAGACAGACAATAATTCCAAAAAAAATTGTTTTGGCCTCTATGTCGATAGTATAGTATCCCCACATAGAAATTTTGGAAAAATATTCAATGTACAGAAAAAGTGCTCTTTGAGTTTTATTATAGTATAGATAGAAGATAGATACTATGATTTTAATCTATACCAATTTCACATACCATGACCTCTTCCCTAACGGAGGTCTAAATCTTCTGAACATCTTCTGTCATCAACAACCAAAGTTAAAAATATAATTTTTTTTTACTCCCTATAAGCCAGTGCTTGACTGCAGTCCCACCTGATGGAAAGCGGCGACGCAATCTAGGATGGTAAAGCACACTGGCTTATTAAAAGGCTATTCACTCTAGCTTTGAAGACACCCAGATTATAATCGGGTGGAAAAACTGACGCAGGCAAACTGTTCCAGTCCTTAGCTGTCCTTATTATGAATGACGATGCAAATCGCTTAGTTCAGATTGAAGGCACGTTTACCACATAAGGGTGTGTGTGCGCCGTGCGTCTCGTTGTCCGATGATGGAAGGGGGATGGTGGAATCAAGTCATGTAATTCCTGCGCACACTCTCCAAAATGCATCCTGTAGAATACAGAGAGGCTGGCTACTCTGCGCCTGTGCTCCAGGCTTTGTAAATTGGTCTCTACTAAACCAGAGTTACCAATAAGCCTCTTAGCGCGCCTCTCCACTGAGTCCAAAGCTGAAAGATGGTATTTCGCAGCACCAGCCCATATGTGACTACAGTACTCCACACACGATCGGACTTGCGCTTTATATAACATCAAAAGCTGCTCCGGTGTGAAGTACCGATGGACCTTTGCAAGGACACCTTGCGTCCTTGCAGCTACCTTGGCCTTGGACTCAATGAACCGCCCAAAGATGAGGTTTGAGGAAATTTCAACTCCCAACAACTGAAGGCGGTCGGTGTATTCCAAGGATACATTCTGAAAATTAGGAGCCGAGGTGAAAAGACTCCGTTTGGCGGTGAAAAGACTCCGTTTGGCGGTGAAAAGACACGCTTGTGTTTTAGCGGCGTTGAATCGCACAATAACACAATAACAATAATTCTTTTGTTTTATTACAGCGAAGACATCAGTTTAATAAATCGCTCTTTATTGAATGTGTTCTTTAGCGACCTGGTGTCCACCAGGTACAGAAGAGATGTTTATTTGAACTGGCAAAATATTCTAGGTGAGTATCAACGGGTCACTTATCCACTCCGTATTAAGGATAATCTAGCAAAATGACGGAACTATAGAACATCTTCATTTCAAAATGTCTTTGTAGAAAGAAGACCGCAAATTTGAAACTACCTGCTAGTAGAACTAGGTGATAAGTAAGCAGCGTAGGCAGACCTCTCACTAGGTGGACCGACGACATTGTGCGCGTCGCAGGCAACCGGTAGATGCAAATGGCTAACTGTCGTTCATTGTGGCGGTCTAACGGGGAGGCGTATATTCAGCAGTGGACGTCTACCAGCTGATGATGATGAGGTGGCAGATTCCTTGTGCAAGGAACCGTCGAGGTAGGTACCACCGCAGTGTCAGATATTCTGTAGCAAAGCAGCAGTGCAGTGTGGACGCATTGCTGTGTTCCGGTGTTCTTAATATTTAGATATTAAGAAAGACATTAGTGTCTTAAGGGTTGGTAACGTAATCTGTAATCATTTATCCTTAATCATTAATCTGATTACATTTTGCCCAAGTCTGGTTAAAATGTAAATACGTAAGGAGGCGGCTCCGCTCACCGCTGTTTTCAGTGCCAAAGGATAGAACACAGTTATTGGCAAAAACGCCCCTTACTCGTGGAATCTGAATAGTAAATGAGATCATTATCAGGAAATATATATTTTCTAGTAATTTGAGTCAATTGGCAAAAGATAGATAGATAGATAGACAATTCTTTATTGCGCACAAACAAACAGATACAAAAAGAATAAGACACAAATTAATAAAAAATGCAACAATGGGCGGCCTTATCGCTAAAAGCGATCTCTTCCAGGCAACCTTTTTTCAAAAGTTTTAATAAGTACATATAATTTCTTACTCGTAGACTGGGTTACCAGAACTACAATGTATTTGGGTATTTCAATTCTTGTATTACTGTATAAGTTTTAGGATGTATGTATTTAAATTAATATCGATAAGGCACCACTATCGGTTTAGGCTGCACCTGTAATGATAGTTGTTGTTGGAACAAAGAAGAAGAAGAAAAAATTTCATGTCGACATAATAGGTATATCATGAAAATATTAAAATACTGTGAAAAAAGCATGCTTAACAATTTTTCATAACTATTAAAAAGGCAAGGGCTATAATTAATAACATATGTACGATTTTTACAGCGGCATTTGGCGGTCTTCTTAGTTTGATGCTTGGATTCACGTTACTAGCTGGCTTCGATGTAGTTATATTTTTCACAATCCGAGTGGCTTACGACTTCTTTGCGGCTACAGTAAGTGATATTGGACGCAATAAAGTTTGGATGCAAGAATACAAACATAATCATAAAACTGATGGGTGGATGAAAAACGCGGTGTCGGTTGGAAAAGAAAAGCGGTCCGAGTATAAACCTGAACTTTATCATGGACACAACAGATATTAAGCGTACCTACATATTTAAAAAAATCCGTGTGTTTACATAAAAATATGAAATATATTTAATAAACTTAATTAAAGAGACTTTGCATTCATTAAACGCTTTTAATTTATTTATCAAAATAAATCAAAGGAAAATAAATGTTGTTTTAATACTTCCCTAAATCTTTTATACTTGCATATTTTGCAAGTAAAGTAATATAGTGTACAGAATGATAGGGTTAAAAACACTAGTAGGTACTTAAGAGAACTCGAAAACCAAGTAAAAAAAACTTCTTACAGGTTTTCAGTTCTTCAGAATATGTACCTGCTTATAACCTTTTTTTATGCCATATCCCAGTAGATATTACAATCAAATAGAGTAGATAGATATGGTCATCACGGGCTGTCTTGCTCGCGTAGCGCTGGCCGTATGACACGCCATGCCGCCCTTCATGATATTAATCGCAGGGGGCTTGTCACTGCCGGTGTCCCTGCCGTACTGGAACCAGTCGGTTTTTCACGAGATGACGGCAAGAGGCCTGATGGTGTCACTTTAATACCATGGCATCATGGAAAGCCGTTGGTGTGGGATGCGACATGTGTCGACACACTTGCTAAGTCCCACACCCCGGCAACTTGCAGGGCGGCAACCGCTAGTGATGCAAAGAGACGCAAATATGCAGCTCTAGGTTCGAGCTATATATTTGCGCCCTTTGCGATGGAGACCATGGGGCCTTAGTCTCATGAGACGCACGGTTTGGTGAAAGAAATTTCATCCAAACTTATCGAAGTCTCAGGAGACCGCCGGGCTGGTAGATTTTCTTGCCAACGTACGTTGGCCATACAAAGGGGTAATGCCGTCAGTCTTTTAGGCACCATTCCCTCCCAGTGCGGCGATAACTTTGAGGAAGTTTTTTACCTAGTTTAAGTGTACATGTTTGTAAATAAACTGTAAATATTTAGTTTCAATAAATAGAGTATCAAACAATGTGTATGCATAAAAAAGTCATAAAAAAATTAACAAACTTAATTGTTTAAGCTGCGTCTCCTAAGCATGATTTGCCTTATGACCCATACACTATATAAATACACAAAACCTAACTAGCCTGGAAGGTTGTTCTGAAAACTATAACTAGGTGCTCTGAATCAAGTAGCAGTTCCGTCAGTCAGCATTCGGTTATTTGGGTTCGGTTATTTATTTAGAATTGGATTGACATTTCCAGAGTAACCCTCCTGTTCTAAGCATTAGCCAATAATCCAAGATGTTATTCTGTAGTAGGTACCTACACCAAATCGTACATTATATAACGGGTGTAAGGGACATTTTACCGATTTTTTTTTATAATATGTCAAATAATGTCCGTTCCAACATTACAGAAACTATTTATATGGAAAATGAAAAATGACTGACTTATTAATTTTCGAGCATGTAATGAATATATGTGAAATAATATTTATTTCTCAAATTACATTGCTAATTTTCTAAAATAATAATAGTTAATTGCCTATTAATTAATTGCCTATGTACTGTTTTAGTGCATAAAGAATAAATAAATAAATAAATTTTCCACAAATAAGTAATTTATTGTTTTTAAATTAAAATTATGCTTTATTATTATACCAATAATGATATTATACTAATTTTATTTAAAAAAGTGTTTTTTTTTTGGAAATTCATGAAAAAGCCGATGTAAAATTTCAACACTAGAGTGTTCAGAATCATGTACTGGATCCCTGGTATCGGTTTTCGGTACGATGTCCCTTACACCCTGTATATTTTCATCGGAGCGGAATTTAGAGATTTTTGCTGGATATTGAACAATAACTAGAGAATCTACAAAGAGAACAACTTTCGACGAGAACTCTATAGATATTTACCGGAGATTAACCGGCAGCAATCCAGTAAATTAATTACTTTACCGGTTATTCACCACGCACACATTTGCCATCTGATGGAACGGAACAGAAGGGGTGGGCCCTTCTAAATCAATTTGGATAGATGAGAAATCATACTTTATACGGTAGATGAGAAATAGTACTATATATTATTACTGATAGTCTCAGGTAGGTACCTAAATACTTGATATCTGGTATCTCTTTCTTCTTTGTAAGTGATTTTAGTTGGTCACTACATATTAAAATTGAAATCTCCTTTAAATTCTATCTTGAGTCACATAGTATTATTATGAGACTTACTGCCGCATTTAGAAATCGGAATTAGTGTCAGTTGTTAATTTTCACTAATACAGTTCTTGAAATAGAATGCACATCAAAACTTTATACTCTGTAAGAACTTAAGCTCAGAGAGTCTAAATAACGATAATTGATGTTTGTGTATGTCGCAACTACTTATTATCCGTAAGTATAATAAATTAATTAACAAAGTCTCGGATGTTGATATCGCAGATTAAGGATGAAAAAAAAACAGCGTAGTTGGTAAAAATATCATTTGCCAAAATTTTCATTCGGCACGATAGCGCGTAACCAGATCACGCATCTAGGAAGATAGGCAATATCATTGACGTGCATATATAATAATTGAAATCTACTAATCGCTATAAAGGAGCTCTTATCAATTAAGATTATCTATTTAAAAACCCCTGGCATTGATATCTTTCTTTCAGTGCCGTCGCCGGGATCCTTGATAGTCGCGGAGTGACTATAGTTTTAATAAATAATGTTAATTAAATATTAGTACAAATCTAAAAACGCCTGTCAACTGTTATAAGATCAGCTGATCTAAAGTGAGTATATAAAAACACTATTATACTTATATTAAACTATATACTTTTATCACTATTTAAATAAAACATAGTGAAGAAATTTCTCCGTTTGCACATTAGACAAACAGCACAGGAAAATAGGCTATCAGTTACTTTTACTACAGTAATATGTGTACTTGTCTATAAAGGTTGTTACTGCGATTTGTATATCACGTACATGCGGATAAACAACGATAAAATTAGTATCGCAACGATTACCTGATAGATACTAGCTAGTAGGACATGTGGAGTGTTTTCAGACTATTGTGGACATGACTTTGTGTGTAAAATGTGTTCCCGGTGATTGCAAGAAATTTTATCAAAGGTATCGGTGCAAAAAATGTAATGATATCGCAGCTAATAAATATTATGAATGATTAAATTATTCTGTTTTTCATATACCTATTAAATACAATCACCTATTCAATTGCGAAGCAATAATAATAATAATGTCCTCCTGGCCAATAGGAGACCAAAGCTGCCAATCTATCTATCTATACTTATTATGCAGAATTTTAAGTCACCCAACCTCCGGTTTGCAATACACCTACAATTGCGAACTACCTAAACTAGAAGGAACTAAACATTTATTTTTGAGATCTTTTACGTCTATGGAGACATCAATCTGCATCCGGGGTATTGATAAACTAATTAATACTTATAATAAGGTTGTTAAGATCGCTAGCAGTCACCCGTACTCGTAGTTGTCGCCGGTAGTCATTTGTTCTACAAAACGGAGGTTGATGGTTCGAATTTTGCACAAAGGAACATTATAGCCATTATACTCTTTGTGATAATCCAGTAATTGTAAGATGATCCATGTATTGGATGGGGTACAATGTTAGACCATATTCAACTACCTTAAGTTATCCTGTTTCCCGAACCTTATTTTAATCAACAAATGTTTTAAAGTACTCCGAAATAAGATTGCCTTAGGCATGTGCTATTTCGGAGCTCCAGCTCCGCAACAGCAATACACTATACAATTCGCTATAAAGCCTGTAGGTAATTAAAATACCGCTTTTTGATTAGCATTTGATTCTGACCCAAAAGTGTAGGTATACCTACTGCACGTTATATCCATAACACCTATTAGACTTTAATATTTATAAGTCTTTAGAATTCTTGACGCAATCGAAATAGATTCGTTCGAATAACTACATTCCTGATCCCCAAGCCGCCTGCCAAGCGTGAGGATTATGGGAACCCCTCCCTTCTAAGGGGGAGGCTTTTGTTCAGCTGTGGACGTGTCGGCTGCTGATGACTACATTAATAACAGGGAATTCCGTAGTTATTGCCGACGACATTTACAAGAGTTGTTGGAAATTTAGAAAAATCTTCTGCTGACATAAATCTTCTGCTGTAATGTACTTACGATCATTCGGGATCCAATGGCTTTATAGACCACAAAAAAAGAAAATAATTCACTTGTACAAGAGACTTTTGACGTAGGTGCCACCATAGTGTCAGATATTCTGCCGCCAAGCCGCAATGTGTAAACATTGCTGTGCTCCGGTGTGAAGGTGTAGCTGGTGAAATTACAGGAAACAAGGGTATTAGTTGATGATGATCTCTCCTCGACGTGCCCGTCAACGGCGACTCCCTTACATTTGTTTACGTTTATGCGCACGCGCATGACTAGCAAAACTGAACTTCGTCTTGAATGAACGGACGCAAATGGCACAGTGCAGTTGTCCAAGCTATTATACGTATAGTTATACTACTATTACTGCTACTAGTTATAGTTACTGCTTTGGCTGGGTCTTTTTGAGCGAACGTTTTGCGTCTAGATCTTTGAGACGCTGCTTTTCAAAGGTTTGAACCCCTCATTTACAATTCGCCGCCAATCCAAGCGTCGGACTGAGATAGTTTCCCATTCGTTCTCCGGGATATGGCATGATTTCAAGTTCCTTTTCAATACATCCTTATATCGAAGATACTGACCACCAGATTTTCGTTCTCCAGATTTTAGCTCTGCGTAAAAAACTGACTTGGGCAGCCGCGTATCATCAATACGACCACCATCTTAATTGCCCCTTCATCAATAACGATTACATACCGTGCATGTTAGATCTCCTAAGAACCTCAGTATTGGGGATATGATCTTTCCAACTTATACGGAGAATGGCCTATCTCGGGTGACGAGCGGCAGTGCAATGCAGTCTGTCTAGGCTTGCGTGTTGCTTACGATCAGGCCGTCTCGCTTGTCTCATCACTATAAGGTTATATAAAAAAAGAATAATCTTACAGTTCCAGGCTTTTGGAACGGTCGCTAGAGAAACAATCTGAGGACGATGGCGCGCGTTGAAGCACTCCTGGCAGCCGCATTCTTGCTAGCCAGCTACTGCTCCCACGTCACGGCTATCGAGGATTTATTCAGTAAGATTAAATATTTATCAATAGTAGGTATATTAAGTGTTTTTCAACACATACTTATACGATAACTTTATCGACATGTGCTAATGGAAGTAAAGATATTAATCGCACGGTCTTAGCAAATTGTTTTGAAAAGGAAATGCGTGGAAGAGCTACTGTTAAGTCCATGACGCGTGATCTAATCGATCAGAATCAGATCTACCAACGAAGGCTCCTGGATACATAAATTATGTACCAAGTCAGTTGGTACTTCACTTAAAGTAACAGACAGAATAAATTGTACAATATGCCTAATATCTATATAATTTACCAAGGAAGTGGTGGCTCTCTCGCGTCCGACACTGTGCAGTTTGGCAGTGACAGTTTATTGTGTAAACTTTTCTGTGTGTTAGTTTAAACGGTATGGTGTCTGGGGAATGTAATAGGCACATATCGCATGGCTAGAAGATTTTTTTGCCCAACTGCCCCAGACGGTGGACTAAGTTATGCTTTTATGTGTAGGGTAAATGTGGGATAGTTGCCCTAGGGGTATATAGTTGCCTCGATTGTAATTTCTCTAGTTTGGCGGATGATCACATGTTATTTTATTTATCTTTCGAGAGACTGTAGAGTAGAGTACAGTACTACTACTAATAGAGTAAACTGTAGAGTCTACAGTACATACATAGGGTTGCACAAACATACATAGGGTAAATGTGGGATAGTTGCCCTAGGGCACATCCCTATGTATGTTTGTTTATTAAGCACAGCCTATAGCCTAAATGGGTTGATGGGGTATTTTCTATAGGACATTTAAAGGACAAAAAACAATGCGGGTTTTAGGATCACTTTTGTTTAATAAAGGTATTATTATAAGTATATATTTTCTTTATGTTGACATGTAGGAAACAGGGCGATAACAGTGCCATGCGTTATCATCGTCCTGAGCTTAAAACGTCCGAATACAAAATCGATTAGTTTGTCAGCACGTATTATAATTGCGATACTCTACTCGAATACGACATAATCCAGTCATCGATTTCCCTGAGAACTTGTGAGATCATAGGGAAAAATGTTAGCAGAATTGCGTGAACAACAATATATGAACCACGCGTGTAATAATTTGAATTGGTATTACAGATGAAACCGAGACGTTGCATGTGTTGCCTATTGAAAGAAATGGTAGGGTCGTGTATATGAAGCAGGAACTGATACAGAAACTTGAAGAGGAGAGTGCTTCGTGGCACTGGACTCCATGGCTGCGGACCAGGGTACAAATGTTCGATGACATAGTCCGGGAAGTGGATTGTCTCACCAGAGACTCTATTGACAGTTTCCCTGATGGAGTATTTGATGGTGAGATTTACATGTTGCTTATTTTTGTTGTGAGATAATGGTATACGAGTATTTGATTAAAACTAATAATATGAAGTTAAAATACTTTTTTTGTTGTTTGTTTGACAGATGACCAGCTGCGTCAAGGGGCGTTTATCTTATACGTGTTATTCGGTGTTTATGCATTCACCCTGTTGGCTATTGTATGCAACGACTACTTTATTCCATGCGTTGAGTTAATTTGTGAAGATTTAAAAATACCTCAGGTAAGATTGCTTGTTAATTAGAGTCTTTTAATCCGTGAGGTGCCGGGTTACAATTGCTTCCCCCCATTTCCTCTCGTTGGGTGTCGTAAGAGGCGATTAAGCGAGAACAGGAAGACGGGCAGCAGTGTCTTTCTTTTGGATTTATCTTCCACCTATACTGCGATCCCCAAGCCGCCTGCCAAGCGTGGGGATTATGCCAACCCCTCTCTTCTAAGGGGGAGGCCTTTGTTCAGTGGCAGTGGACGTCTATCGGCTGCTAATGGTGATGATGAACCGCTGTTCACTGTCGCAAAAACAAGGGGTTTCTGAAGTTTAACACCTGTGTCGTCTGTCTTCTATGGCATCGTAGTTCCCAAAGCGCAATTCACGAAGCTTTGTGTGTATTTGTTCAGGCAATTTTCCATCAATTAAACAGAACTATTTTTGCAGAACGTAGCAGCCGCGACGTTCATGTCAGTCGCCACTTCATGCCCGGAGTTCTTTGTCAATGTGATCTCAACTTTCCTAACCGGGTCGGACATGGGCATTGGGACTATTGTTGGCTCCGCGATCTTCAACGCCCTTGGGGTTGCTGCCATTGGTGGACTTGCTGCAATTAGGGTAAATCTATACAATACTCATTATTGTACGAACCTACAATATTAAAAATTACTTAAAATTTTGTTACGCATCATTATAAGTATAGGAAAAAGTTCTTCTAGAATATTTATGAAAAATTAAAAAATATACATACAATTTAGATTGTTCGTATTAGAAGTTCAACAAAATGTTTCTAACCCAAACCTTACACGCTACAAGACTTCACTTACATATCATAATTTTAGATAGTATTAGACTATGCTGCAAAACACCGGCTTATTCCAATTTGTTCACCCAGATTTAATCACCCAGGTGATTCGATTCCGATCAAAGTGGGATAAACCCCTAAAACCTGTTATCTGAGTGGGTTTAGGGCGATTCATGTTCCTTTGGAGGCATTGGACGTTAGTACGCCCATAGAGTAAGGCTGCTCCGAGGCCGTCGATTATTGCTGTATTTTGCTTGATTTGTTAAGTTTTACGAGTATGTTTGTTGTACAATAACAAACTATATATCGCGATTTTGAAAGATAGCTGATTCCGTCCGTGCCTTAGTTTTATCATAAAGCGTATCTAAAATCAAAACACGAATAAGTCATGTTTTTAACACGTTTTTATTAGCTTCACCTGTATGTATTATGATAATGGAATTTTACGAGTCAGTTACTGAAATAACCTTTTCCTCACAAGAAAACCATCATCGGATCATCTTAGGGAGCTGGATCAGCGTAGGGTACAATAGCCGAATTTTATAAAACTATTAATAAAAAGTAACTAATAACGCTATACTTGTGAACTCATTCAGAGTGGGTACCATATGAAGGACTCACGAGTTGATTTGGTTTAATTTGTATTATTTCAGCCTATAGTCATCGAGAGGAGACCAGTGACAAGAGATGTAATTATATACATGGTCAATGTGAGCGTCCTAGTGGCATTCGTGTGGGACGGCCAAATAGACTGGTACGAGGCACTGGTCCTTGGAATCCTGTACGTGCTCTATTTCGTAGTCATGTTCAACAGCATGAGGATGTTTGCACTCTTCGACAAAATCACTGATAGGATGTGCAAGAGTACATCACTTGACGTTTCGGGTAGGTAATGCAGTCTTTGTCTTAGAGTAGGATTTCACATAGATTTTTCATGTGGCATGTAGGTCAAATGGTCAACGTTTTAATGCTCGATACCTCCTGGTACTACTACAGGATAATAATCCGGCCTTTTTTGGAAAACTCCATCATGAAACTGAGCAAGCGTGTCTATAACTTATATTTCTTAAACAAGATGAAATATTTTGTTACAATCTTATACGTACGATATTTTTTTTGTTACAATCAAGGTAAAAAAATAGTTACAATTATAGGGAAATAATATAATAATATAATTCATCCTTTCAGTTGCTGTTGTTAATAGTGAAAATGGCAAGGCTATCGAGGAAGGTATAGATAACAAAGCATTTGCTGGTAGCTCCAGTCAAGAAAAAGTGACAGTTATAGATAAAGGTAATGAATTAAAATTTAATCTTTGTAATACAGGGTGGACCAAAAGTCCGTTTACTTTTAAATCAGTACCTACGTCGAGCAGCGAAGGCGGGGTGGGGCGGAGGGGATACGTAACTCGAGAGCAGCCTACGGGAATTCAGTGCCATGGCGGGCGCCATTCAACGGAGCCCAACGTGCGTTCTGCGTACGCGAGTACTATCGAAACAACGATTCTCCGACTATAGCGCAACGAAAATTTTGCGCTCACTACAACCTACGGCATAGAAATGAAGCTCCATCAATTCACCTGATTAGAAAATGGATGCAGAAGTTTGAGGAGACAGGTTCAACAATGAATCAACCACGATGCGGCCGACCTAGGACTTCAAGGGATGCCGAAAACATAGAGCGTGTAAGAACATCTGTTCGCAAACAGCCTAACCTCTCCACTCGAAAGCGGTCAAGTGTCTTAAATGTGCCAAGAACATCTTTAATTCGTATTCTCCACAAAGATTTACATTTTCATCCTTATAAAATTCAAATGGTACAGGAATTAAAGCCACAAGATCGTGCTCACAGGCTCCAATTTGCTAACGATATGCTAGAGAAGTTCACCAACTTTAACAACATTTTTTTCTCAGACGAAGCACACTTCCACTTAAATGGACACGTGAACCGGCAAAATTGCAGGTACTGGAGTGACACTAATCCTAAATTAAAGCATCAAAAGCCCCTGCATTCACCCAAAGTTACTGTATGGGCAGCTTTGTCAGCAAGAGGGATTATTGGTCCATACTTTTACGAAGATCAAAGAGGACATGCTGTTACAGTGAGCACAGAGCGGTATATAGCCATGTTACGGAACTTTTTCACTCCAGCGCTACAGAATTTTAATGGTTTTAATCAACGCTCATGGTTTCAACAAGATGGGGCAACATGTCACACCTCCAATGACTCGTTGATTGCAGTTCGTGAAATTTTTGGTCAAAAATTGATATCCAAAAGAGGTGACATTAACTGGCCACCTCGTAGTCCAGATTTATCCCCAATGGATTTTTTTCTTTGGGGATACCTTAAAAGTAAAGTTTTCAATACCAACCCAGCGTCTCTTGAGGAATTAAAGGAACGTATCAGCGAGGAAATGCAAAACATTTCACAAAACACCTATAAAGCTGTGATTGAAAATTTTTGCTCCAGGTTGCAACAGTGTCGTGATGAACGAGGGTCACATATGGATGATGAAATTTTCAAAAAATAAAATCCCTACATGTCTATATTAATAATAAATAAACAGTTTTTACATCTTTTATCTAGTATTTTTTTTTATCATTGTTTAAAAAGTAAAAAGACTATTGGTCCACCCTGTATTAAAATGCATATATTTTAAATAGTAATAGTTTTTTTTAAATAGTATACTACTTTTAAGAAATATTTTTTCTTCATTTAGAGGAGGAGGCGGGAGAGAAACCACCAAAGAGTATATGGAGGTATCCCAGTGAGAAGTCTGTTCTATACAAAGTGTGGTGGTTGTACACCTGGCCTTTGAAGTGTGTGCTGGGCTTGACGATCCCTTCGCCTGTCACTTGCAGGAGGTTCTACCCACTATCCTTCATCATGTGTATCATCTGGATTGGAGCTAATTCTTATTTCGTTACATGGAGTATGACTGTTATAGGTATGTATAATTGGAAAAAATATTGAGGCAAAATAAATGTTAGGAATACGGTTTTAAACAACTCGGTACATACAAGTTGGCACATTGCATATTAGTATACATTTATCAATTTGTTTTAAATTATTGAAAATAAATTAAATATGTATTTTCCGGGATCAAATTTCCGTTATTTTTTTAAATATTTTTTTTAACAAGCAGTTAATTGATGAATTTCTTTAAAGTTCATAATAGTTTGATAATTTCAAAAGATAGTGTCTCAATTTTTGGCTATTGTGAGGTACTTATATTTATAAAATGAAATTATTCTCAGGACACACTTTCCTGATCCCGGAATCGGTGATGGGCATGACATTTTTGGCGTTCGGGGGATGCCTGCCTGAGGCTTGTTCCATCTATATAATGTCACGAAGAGGTAAGTTCAGTGTACCTAAATAACTGTGCTTTTCTAACCGATCGTCGGCTAACGATCCATTTGTACCTACTTTATGTTCGGCTATCCGCGAACGTCATTGCTAATTATACTGTGTCCTGCTCTGCGAATATTTATTTATAATTTAATTTATACAATTTAAGTAATTTATTATTGTTATTGTGGCATGGACGTCGCGCTGATGATGATGATGATGAATATGAATAGACTGCGAAATGATGGGAACTATGAAACGAAAATATTACTGGGATTACATCATTATAGTAATTAATCTACGAATTATCAAAGTATCAGTGTTATTAAATTTGTGTAAATATTGTTATTTCTGCATTATCTTAAGTTTTATGATACAATTGTTTTTATAACAATAGACTATTTGGCATCACATAACTCATCGTCTTATAGCTTAGGTACTTAAGAATAATAACACAGCTGAAACAAAAAGTACAATAAAAATAGACCGATCAATCAAATTCGATCCTGGGAAATATTGCATGTTTCCACATTAGTACCAAAACATCCATATAATGAGCTTCCAACACCTTTGATACAAATAGAAACGTTGCACAACTACTATGTATTCTTTATTTCGTAATTAATTTTGTTTCAGGTGAAGGAGGCATCGGTGTATCAAATGCATTAGGTGCCAATTCCCTTGCAATACTGTTCGCCCTGGGGTTACCTTGGCTCATCAAGACCGTTAGCTTGGTCGTTGAAGGCGCCGACCAGACCGCGGTTCTGATCAATTCCGACGGAATAGACTTCGTGGTCGGCTCGCTACTCGTCGCAGTAGCTTGCTTATGGATCGTATTATTGATCGGAAAGTTCACATTGAGGCCAAGTCTCGGTGTCGTGTTACTTGTTCTCTACGTCATCTTCATCACGTTTGCAATTCTTGTAGAGACTGGCGTCATCTTGGGCAGTAGTATTACTATATGTTGAGCTACTGCGATTTTTCAGTTAAGCTATAAAATAGAAGATATCAATCAGGTAGTCAATGCCACTAAGCCTTGTAGTTTCTTTGGATTAGTGTACGAATTGAAATATAATATTCTTGGCGAAGTTGATAAAACTATACAGGATCTCATTTTATATTAAGTACGGATCGGTATCAGTGTTGTTTTGGGAATGCTTTAAAGCGATCTACGGGATGTTATGGTGTCATTTTTCTGATCTACCGTGTAATATAAGAGAATCAGTTCTTATACTATTTAAAATGGACAGAGCCAAGGAAGCACGTCTCTAAATTAGATAAGTCTACGGAAATAATGCACTGTGATTGAAACCGATGCTTCGACCTTTTAACTAAAATGTGATCAATGGTGTCAAAGGATTAACTCAAAAATGTTGATTTATTAAATTTTTCACCGATAGTTGGTATTTACAATGTGTATAAATTAGACATAGCAATTTGTACCTGTAGTTTTTGTACATTTTATTAGTGACTAGTAGTGTAATATTATGTAATAGGATGAATGTTTAGAATAAAAATCTGAGTATCCCGATTTGTTTAATATTACGAATGTATATTTTGTATACTTTGATATGCACCTTAATAATACTAATTACATTTATTATATGTATTATTTTATATATTTAATTATTCTTTAAAAATATATATTAGGTATGGATATTATTTTTATAGCTAGGTTAACGTAATTCCTTCTGAGTCGTTGGACGTTCAGGGCGTGGGTACGTCCACGCCCTGAACGTCCAACGACTCAGAAGGTACGGCGGCTACATTAAGTACGGCGGCGACTCCGAGTAGCACCGTGTCTGATTCCGGGGGGCTATAATTCGCCCACACCCCTGGAGGCGGACACAAAGACCAGGCACTGAGGGGTTTCTGGTGCAAATCCCACTGGACAATGGACACTGGACATACCTTGGTTGGCTATCACAGGTCACAGGGACCTTTCGAAGGTTTCCGCTGCGAAAAAAAACCCGGTATAACGTATTTGGACAGTATACATACATACATATTATATACAATCTGGTATGCGGTGCTATATAGCGTATTATAAAGTTAGCCCGGAAAATATTGCTGAATCCCATAATAATAACTTTGAATATAGGTCACATAGGTATCAGAGCTATCGAGAGAGAACTTAGAAGCATAGTATTCCTCTTTGCTTTTTTAACCCCCGACCAAAAACGAGGGGAGTTATAAGTTTGACGCCTATGTCCGGAAGTCTGTCTGTCTGTCTGTCTGTATGTATGTCTGTCTGTGGCATCGTAGCGGTCTAACCAGTGAACGGATTTGAATGCGGTTTTTTTATTTGAAAGCTAGATTAAGCGAGATGGTTCTTAGCTATGTTTCATGAAAATCGGTCCAGCCGTTTGAAGACCATCAGCTCTTTTCCGAGTCGAGGTAGGGATATTTTGTATACAATAGACATATTTCATTAATTCTATTAGTCCGAAAGATCTGAAATTTATAACGGTAAATCCGATGATACATTATAAAATAGTAGCCTTCACCAGGGTCTGATGATGATCAGCAAGAAGGTGGTAACAGGATCTCGGCCCCAATAAACGTAGACCCATCGAGTTTGGGCTCGTTGGATAGGTGTCACCGGGTAGTTGCTAAAAAAATGGTGATCAGGGTCTGATGATGGAGCAGGAAGGTGGTCACGGGATCTCTGCACCAATAAAAGTAGACCCACCGAGTTTGGGCTCGTTAGGCAGGTCTCGACGAGCAGATGCCAAAAAAAAATGGTGATCTGGGTCTGATGATGGAGCAGGAAGGTGTTCACGGGATCTCTGCACCAATAAACGTAGACCCCCAGAGTTTGGGCTCGTTAGGGAGGTCTCGACGAGCAGTTGTCAGAAAAATGGTGGTCTGTTGATGGAGCAGGAAGGTCATAAGTCATAAGTCATTTATTGATTTTGTTTAACATAGGTATAAGAATAATAATTTAGATCTTAAATATGGTGTGGAGCGCTATTTTATTCCGGATGGCGTACAAAATGTTGTTAACAGCTATATAATGATTATTGTTAAAATGCATTGTAATTAGAACTAGATTATAATAAAAATGTCAAGCAAAGTTATGAAAATAATTATACAATAATACATCGATATACTATACCAACAAGATTAGCTGTCACGAACAAAATGACATCGAAAATGTGGTCGCGGTTACAACTATACACGTACACGCAAAACAATAATATGTTCATATAAAAAGATAACTTACATACTATAAAATAAGGTTCAATAATAATTGCAGACAATTGAGCGACAGCCGTCTCCGTAGCTCTTATTTTCGTGACCACTTTTCGGGTCAAATCACAGCAAATCTAGTTGGTATAGTATATCGATGCAATAATAATAGTATGTCAATAAAAATTTGATAGGTCACAGGTTATATTAATTATTCAGGAAATCATTAATTGAGTAAAAACATTTCTCAACTAATAATGATAAGGTAATCAGGATCTGATGATTGAGCAGGAAGGTGGTCACGGGATCTCTGAATTATAAATCTATGGTTAAATCTTGACGAGTAGTTAGATACTGATCAGTGTCTGATAATAGCACAGCGAGTTCGTTTACGTGTCGGGGGTTTTTGAATTTTTTAAAATTTATACTTGTTTAATTTGGCTTTGCTTTTTTTAAACGAGGTCAGGGATCTTTTTAGGGGAATCCCATAAGTACGACGGCAAAGGAACGGGTGGTTATTCTTCAGCCGTCTGCACTTCAATTGAAAAAGATTATTGGTAACCATATTCGCTACAGACACACAAAGCTTATTGTGAGAGGCAGTGAGAAGTCATATTTTTTGAGAACTGGAGTAAAAGTTCTCATAAAATTATCTGAATACGTAAACCAATGGTAGGTATAGCTATGCAGTTTCAGAGGATAGTAGTAGTAAAAGTAAGTTTGAATATTTATCTTGAGTGTATGTTCATTACTGACCCTAGGGGATAAAATTAGCAACATGTTGCAACTGTTCCAATTCCAATGAACTAACAGTTCGAGAAACCTGTTCCAAAATAACAGCGTGTTATATTGCAACGGACAAGAACTAATCGTTACATACGACCAGAGACCTAACCAGACTTTTAGGTAAATGTTCAACACAATGTAACCGCTGCAGTCCTACCTAATGGAAAGCCGCAACGCAATCGAAGATGGTAAAACCACGGAATAGTAGGTAAAACATACTAGCTTATTGTTAACCTCAAAGGTAACCTAACATTAAATCTTTTTTGTTGTATTTGTTACTAGCTGAACCGCGCAGCTTCACCCGCGCTCTGTTTACGCTAACTAAATTTTTAATAGCATACATTAGCGTTGAATACATAACCTCCTTTCTTTAAAGTTGGTTAAAAACTGAGACCCACTATTTACTAGCGTCTCCGTGCTTCGGTGGGAAGCACGTTACCCTGAATTGGGTGCGTGAATGCATGCGCCATTTCCCATACATAAATTATGTATTTTGTTTTTATCGTATTAGTGGCTGTTTGGTAAGTTATTTTGTTTTCCCTCGCAAATGTGTTGAAAACCGTCGTATGAAACTCGTGAGTTCTGCTCTTTACACACTCGCTCGCCTACGGCTGCAATGCACAACCTCGTGTGTAAAGAGCAACTTAGCTCACTTGTATCATAATATACTATTACACACAAGTAGAATCGTACTACGACAAATAATATTTGTGAAGAAAAGCCTAAGTTCTATGACAAAATGTCTGAATGAGACAACAGTAAATTTTTTTTGTTCCCGTAGATTCGCACGCGGCCAATAATTTTCGCGTTATGTCTACTCAAAAAATCTAATGCAAGCGATTAGCGAAAATATTTGAACCAGCACCATCGTACACGATCCCACTCGGTTGATAATTATTCGGATCCGGAAAGGTTACACAAATTAAATCAAAATGATTATAAATATATTTTACACGTTACACTTAAATATTGGTGCCTTATCTTACAGAAACCCTTTAATTTGTCGGGATAAAGAGTACCTTAAATTCTGGCCCATTGTCATGTAGCTGCTGTGAGGCAGCAGGAAACAGCCTAATTTGAAAACTGGAAGTAGCGGGTTCAAATGCGCAGAGAATAACAACTTTGTGTAGGTTTCTCCCTTACTGGTTAGGACAATGACGGCTGAACAATTAATTCTCTAGAAAGTAAGATGATCTATGCGTCGAACGTCGTAACTTACTACACGTCTACCAAGTTGAATGTTTATTGTTTGACGAATGCTTGCTAAGGCTGTCGCAATTTTGATACCTACTCCGAAGCTGCTTTTAAAAGGCTTCCGCGAGTGGCTCGTGTGTTAAGGCTCCAACAGCTAGGCTAGGAGTCGATCGCTCAAAGCGAATAACATTCTCTCTACGCTTCAAGCATCAGCATCGAGCGATATAGTTGGTATAGTATATCGATGTATATAGTATTATTTATAGTTATAGTGAAAAAAATCTTAAATCTATGGTTATTACATAGTTATATCAAATACTTTTTATAATACCTTACCTTTTGATACCTTTCTAGAATACCATCACGATAGTCACTATAAATACTTTATTCACAAATATTATCACAATTTTGTCGAAACATTTTATCACGCTTTCTGTGAATATTTATCTGCTAGGTTTACTCGAAGAGAATATAATATAATAACATCCTCTTTGGTTTTAATATTCTGACTGATTTTGACAGCATCAATGTCATTCTCTTTGATATTGCTTTAGTGATCTATATCAAACAAAATTACAAAAAGTCGTAATAAACATTTAATTATATTATTTTATAAAAAATATTTTATTTAATCGAAAATGTCTGCCTCACTCGACTCTGCTCTGGACCCTATGGAGGAGATCCGGTTCCGCAAGAAACATGGCGCGCTGTGGATAGAGATACAAAAAGAAACACACTTTACCTTCGATGAACTAGAACGCAAGTATTCAATTAAGTATCCCTGCTAAGTGGTAGTTTTCCTACCCTGATATGCTCACATCCCACCAGGTCGAATGTATAGTCGTTGTTCTTGGGTGAAATTATAAGTTCTGTTTTTCGTAGCGCCGTTAATACTATCTACAGATCGACCAAAATCGCTCAAGTAGTACATCTAGAAAGTAGTATATCAATTTTTTTTCTAAAAGGCTGTGCGCCATGACCATCGTGTGGGCGCAGCGAGATTCCCTTCCGGCTCGCTCACCTCAAGTCTACAACAGCTATCGACATATCAACTTAACTGTCATTCTTAGAAAAGGGCGCAACGAGGCTTTCAGTGTTGCGTATTCGCGGGTATAATTATACTGATACGCAAGTAAGTAACTACTATACAGCATCCTCGCAAATCGTTAAAGTGTGATAATTGCTTCTAAATAATTGTGAAATTAGACCTATTTCAATACACACACTTAACAGGTCGTGCTTTCGTGGGACCTACCTTATGTATATAGGCAGTTTGTAGGCAGTAATTAGTAGTGACATTGTCGCGTGTAATTGCGACTATCTTTTTTACAGAAATCATGGTGATATTTTTTAAAATACAAAAGAGAGACGAGAAACCCGCTGCGTCCGACCTCATATCAAGGTATATTACATTTAAAATATTATTTTTATTATTAATCAGAGAGAGAGAAAGAGAGAGATTATATAATAGGTATAGGATAGACAGAGAGGTTTAAAGAATGAAATTCATGCAAAAACTATTTCTTGCTCCTTACAAGTGCCACCTTTATTCTATTTTTCGGTAAATATTCAAAATACCCTATTGGCGTATTAACGTAATATATCACATATCTACCGACATTTCTACTTTATAAATGTATAATAAAGATTTTAGACTTGCTTGAAGATACACTAAAATATATAGTAAATCAAAAGTTGACTTCCAACAACCAAAATACGTCATTTACGTTGACTGGTGTTAGAAATTACGTCCCAATTACGAGATACTCTGAGAATAATTATTTTTGTGTCAAGCAATTTTATGCATTTCTGCAAGTGATTAAATGAAATGTGTATGTACTTAGTTCAATTAAAATAATGATACCTATACCCTGGTTTATTTCTTTACAAGACAGAAGATTGTATAAAATTGATCTCGTAAAGATAAACAGGGTATACGTATACTGACGCCAACTGACAAGCAATGGTCTAGAACTATAATCCTTAACAACAACTAGAATCTAGCTGTTGATTACTAAAATTGTACTTTTTATTCGTTCATTTTTAACCTTGTTTCATAACCATAATATTTGGCTAGACCTACAGACAACAGACTTTTCGGTCGGCTTAGGATACGGTTGGACGGTCGCACGCCAATGCTAACATTTTTCGGATAACATTACATAGAATAGGGTAAAAAATATTGAGAATCAAATGTTTTATTACTGTCGTTGGTAATATTGTTAATATCTGATTTCAACTCTCCACAAAAACTATCTTACGGGTCCATTCGAAGTTAAACTTGTTTTATTTTATTAGTTTATTTTTTTAGTAGGTGCATTAAGTAACGAAGATTTATTATATTTCTAGCAATTTAGTGAAAAAGAAATACTATTTGGCGAAAATTAAACAAAGCCTTGCATATACATCATTATATACTTTAGGCGCGAACCACACACAAACGGCATAAGGCATAAGACACGATGCCGCTTCAAAACTTCTGCATACAAAATGTACTAAGAAGACGTATTGTGAATTACACTCATGCGGCGTCCGTGCCGTATCCATTCCACGCCTGCGCCGCGCCTTACGCCTTATGCCGTTTGTGTGTATTTCGCGCCTTACATTGATACTTCTGTAGATAAGTAACATCCAAAGAATTGAACAACAGGCCTATCAATTTGAGTGTATAAAATTATCTTCTAGGACTATATCTCGGTATACCTAAATAATAATAATGCTATTGTGATCTGATTAGAACGGCATAACATTTCTATGATTATATTTAATTATTTATTATAATTAATTATTATAAACTTCAACTCCTCCTCGTGACGTATTAAAACTTCCAATCCTGTATCAGTCCTCGCAAGTAATAAAGTATTGAACAGGGGGGGGGGGGGGTCAGGAGGGGGTTGCGTTGCCCCAGAACCCACAAGGAATCAATTTGTGAAAGAAAATAATGAAAAATGTCAACAGTCTTAGTACAGTATAGCTCAGTATTTTTTTTATATCTTTATTTAACCGAAAATGAATGAATTTCTTATTAAACAGGGCAGGCACGCAATCAATAAAAAGCAGTGGCTCAATGGGAGTAGGCACGATGACACAGGGTAGCTTAGAAACAGTTAAAAGACGATATAAATATTTTTTTATGTAATAAAAAAAAACTTCTTTGCCGTATTGCCATTTTTTTGGTGTCTTTACTATCAATACTTTTTTTTTATTTAAAGTAATAAAGTACATTATAATATATATATAATTAATCCTACTTACTAAAAGAAAAAAGAAAAATATATATAGAAAATAATAATAATATTTATAATGTAAAAGTTTGTGCCAAATCACCGTCGCTTGGCAAAGTGCCAAGAAGGCTGGCAGCATTGCCCCGCTGGATGGCAATACCTATTCTTTGTGCCAGATACCTATGTGCCAGCCCTCTAGTCTCCTGTTGCCTCTATCAGCCTTTTGATTATATCTTTGTATAAAAGATGTGCAGAAGAACCCCACGGGCCCAATGTCTCGACTCCAAAAGGATGTTCGAGCCTTTTGGAGTCGAGACATTATACCTCTATCGAGGTTACTGTAATTGCGGCGCTTGAATCATGCAGCGGTGAACGCGGCTGCTCCAGCCTTGACCGCGGATTCTGAAACATGTGACGGTGCCAAAGTATCGACGCAAGTAGCGTCCCATACCAAGGGCTGTCCCACCTTCCAGGGAATGAGGGTCATTCCGTCCGGCTTCTTGCTATCGTTACGAAACAGGCCACATGGCTTTAAAACAGCAGAAACATTAGCGGTGGTAAGGGCTCTACGGATGATGTCATTCAGGCTGGCATGTCGAGAAAATCTGCCTGCGCTGCGTAGGAATGAGAGCCCGTGGTGACCAAGCTGATCAACCATCTCACCACAGTGACAGCGATGGGGCACAAAACACATGGTGCCAAGTATAAGGCATACGGCCAGCCTAAAATAATTGGAAACCATGAGGGTTCCAATGTTAGAAGAGGGAAGGGCTAGCAACCACAATCCAGATTCCCATTCAGAGACGGCAAGGAGACGGGCACGCTCCGTGGAGTTGGCGGCGGTATTGAGAAGCTTTTCCCGTACCAACTCGCAAAGGGGGCCATCCCATTGCCTCTGTGAGGATAGGATTATGGGCAGGTTACTCTTAGAGCAAGCCAGAGTCCATGTATCTTTACTTTCGGCCAAACATGTTAAATCTGAAAAACCATAAGAGGACCCTAAAATCTCCTGTACAAGCTTTCCATTAGCATGAGCCGAAAATAGAAAAGCAGGGAGAGAAACACTAGAAATTTTACGTACTTACGTATAATCAGATACTTTCTGCCGCCGCAACAGTAACTACATATTTCGACTCTCGTAGCCAAATAATACACGCTGATTTTGAGTAGATATATCAATAATCAAATATAATCGTGACGCTCTGAGACTCGAAAAAATAGATTACAAAAATACTTAACTCGAACTAAAGTTAATTGACGTTTGTGAGTGTGGCAGTTTAATTGTATAGATTTGTGCTTTGATGGATTTGACCACCAGCAAGAAATTCTTAACGTGTTAGTCTTTGCCTAGAGAAAGATCAGGTGGCTATAATGGATTGTCCCAGAGTTTCATTATTTTCCCTTTTTGTGTCGAGATGATTATTAAATGGTTATTCATGTCGCAATGGCAATATTAGCCAATCGGCAACATTTTCCAACAAACCCGTGAGGACGGGTTTGTTGGGGCGAGGGCCCCCAGCCATCTATCTGGCTGATGATTATGATTCAAATTTTGTTGGTAGAAGCCACTTCAGGGACGTGCTCCACACAGGGTTGGGAATGACAGACGCGTACATGATGGAGAGAGTTATGGTGGCTCTAGACCGGGGCACCTCGCCTTACGTGACAATGGCTACATTTGCCAAGGCAATGTCGCTGTATTTGCGTGGTGACCTAGAGGAGAGGATCACCTATGCTTTTACGGTGAGAATCTACCAATATCTGACTGCAAAAATTATTAAGAATGTATATTAATTTCGATAAAAATAAAATCGAGACAATACTATTTTGCAGTGTTACGATTTGTTGGGCGAAGGTCATCTTAGACGAGAGACAATGTACCAGTTAATGAAAAAGAGCTTAGCAAAAGCATCCCGTGATGACGACGTAGAAGAAGCAGTTAAGGTTAGCTGTACATTACGTATGGTTTTATTAAATGTGCTTGGGATTAAGGAAAATATTGGGGACACTTTTAATGATTAATAATTAAATCCCAATATTTATAATTAGACATAATATGATTGAAATAGTATCGATACAGATTTGCATATTCATATAATTTATTGCATTTTATAATGTAGATAGTCACGAGAAACAAAAGTTTGTAATAAGTATGTAGATGCGTAACTTAGAACTTAAATTATGATCAGTTTTTAAAGACCATTAAAATCAGAGAAATTAAAATTACCTATACTTCTATATTATTAGAACGTTATGAGTACGTATCTTATTTTATTATGTGTCAATTAATTAACGGAAACTGTTCACGTATACCTACAGAGTGGAATTTAGTTACCCCTACCCGGAGGGAAACATGATTGAAGCCCGTGATCAAGGAACGGGTTCAATATTGGTGTTGCTGGACTACTCGCGTGCATTTGACTCTAAACACAACAGTTTTATGGTTTTAGTACAGATAGGTACTATCAAATGGTTCGACACGTATTTAAGATTGAAGTATTGTTGTTGTATTCCATCAGAAAATTTATTTAGGAAACTTCTGGTAGAAAGCTTAGTATTATCAAAGTTAATTATTGTGCAGAGCCCATGGGCCGCTTTTCGCCCCCGTGAGAAACGAGACGTGATGGGTGGCGAACCAAATCGCCGCCATTTTGGTTAATTTAATTAATCATGCCTTTTATTTGGAGTGATAGTCACGCGGAATCCTGTATATTTATATAATAAAATTCGATGGAAGCAAAGTAGGTGCAGTCAGTATGCAATCAGATCTGTTACAGTTCCGCTGCTGACATCCCAGCACAGGACTGCTGCTTTTAGGGGATGCTTCAAGTATGCTACCACTCGGTGCTGGAACAATATCCCGCCACCTATAAGGAACCTGACAACAATAAAGTCATTTAAATATAATTTAAGAAAACATCTAATGGAAGAACAAAAAAATGACCTGACTTACTCTAACTACTAAATACTAAAAGAAATTTAAATTATAATAAATCCTTAAATTTAATAAATTTTCATCTTATAACTAAAATCAGTTCTTATAACTAAAATTAAATGGATATTGACTTATGTGTCAATAATATTAACTTACCTTAGCAGTATGGTCAAAAAATTATAAATATGCATTTATTGGCAGTGCAGTGCTTAGGACGAGTGCGGCATGCTTGATGACTGGTTGGCAGCCTTAACCTCAGCCTCACCATATATTTTTGGTATTTTTTTCTTGGTTGTAATTTAATAATAATAATAATATCTTAGGACAATCCACACACGGCAATCCGATCCCAAACTAGGCAGAGCCTGTACTATGGAAACCAGACAACTGATACTAATACTTATATACATTTTTTTGGAAATACATACTTATATAGATAAATAACACCCAGACACTTGGTGGGAATCGAACCCACGACCCATCGGGTAGCAGCTAGCGTGACTAACCATTAGATCAACGGGCCCGTCAAGTTTAATTTGTTACTTTATTGTTACTATTTTTATATTTTTTATTTTGTAGTGGAAATAAGTATGTACTGAAGAAGATTTATTTTCACAGTATAAATATTATTTAAGTAGAATTTAAGGTCAAAATGGCATCAAAATGTCACAGGGGCTAATCCTGAAAAACAGCGCTGGACCGGGATATGTATTCCGGTGCAGCAATATGCTGAGTGGTTAGCCTCATTTGCCGGAAATGGAAGTACTTTACACGTTTTATTATTCTTATATGTTTTCTCTAAGTTTTTCCGGCGAATAAATATTCTTTATTCTTTTTATATCTCTTACGTCATTTTATAGAGAGATTTGATCCTTATGATTGACCCCATCGATTGACGCCATAAAAGTACAGATTGTTATATTTTCGGATCTTAGCTGGTTCGATTACCGAGTGAAGCAAGCGAGTTTTAGATTTTTTTTGTTTCTTTCTAAAAATAAAGGAATGTTTCTTTTGTGTAAAATTTGTTATCTCCAGTATTTAGAGTACTTTACGTGGGGTAACAGTATTCCGCCCTGTATAGTTAAAGAACCAATTAGTGCTTGAATATTGTTATCTGTTTCTTTTTCACAAAAGATACGTGAAAAATCAGAGTAAGTTTGTTAGTAATCTACACGGATGAGCGATGTCTATATTGTGAGAAATCGATAGACTGTGAGACTTGACAATGCCAAGCGACGTACGCTTAAGGAATTTGCGTGTACGCTTAATATGGACCACATGGGCCAGACAACAAGAATGGAGAATTTCCTGACCTCATGAAGCACAGTAAAATAATACCTTTATTCAAGTCCGGTAGTACCACTGAACCTACGAATTTCAGACCAATTTCGGTGTTGCCAGCCTTGAGTAAAATTTTTGAAAAGCTTCTTTTGGATCAAATGTTAGATCATTTCAATAAATATAACTTGTTTCATGATAAACAGTTCGGCTTTAGAAAGAATCGGTCCACCACTGACGCGGGAGTCGAATTATTAAAATATGTATATGAGGCTTGGGAGGGATCACAGAACGCCCTTGGTGTATTCTGTGATTTATCCAAGGCTTTTGATTGTGTAGATCATGATACGATGGTCAGAAAATTACGCCATTATGGTATAAGGGACAGAGCTCTTGACCTTTTAACTTCATATTTGAATAATAGAATTCAGAAGGTTGACATTAACGGTAAGAGATCTCCTGGTTCTGTGGTCTCCATGGGCGTCCCTCAAGGTTCAATATTAGGCCCATTTCTGTTTTTAATATATATTAATGACTTACCCTACTACGTAGGGGACAAACTAAATGTTGTATTGTTCGCTGATGATACCTCTCTTTTATTTAAAGTCAGGCGTAAACTCTATGAATACGACGAAGTAAACAATGTACTTTCTAAAGTTGTCCATTGGTTCAATGTTAATAATTTGAAACTTAATGAGAGCAAAACCAAATGTGTGAAATTTGTAACACCAAATGTAAGACAGGTGGCAACCAATGTGGAAATTAATGGAGCGAAGTTGGACCTTGAGGAGTCGACTGTGTTCTTAGGTATAACAATTGACGCTAAACTACAATGGGGCCCACACATTAAGAAATTGTCAGGTAGACTGAGTTCCGCGGCTTATGCAGTTAAAAAAATAAGACGTTTAACTGATATTGAAACCGCTAGAATTGTTTATTTCAGCTATTTCCACAGTATTATGTCTTATGGTTTATTACTGTGGGGATCTTCTGCAGAACTTAATACCATTTTTATTCTGCAGAAAAGAGCTGTGAGAGCCATTTACAATCTGGCTCCTACTGATTCACTAAGGGAAAAATTCAAAGAAATAGATATTCTAACGGTTGTTTCGCAATTCATATTTGAAAATTTAGTTTATATTCAGAAAAATAGTGTATCTTTTAAAAAGTACAGTGCGATTCATAGTGTTAATACCCGGAACAAACACAATCTTGTTTTACATTCCACACGTCTCCACAGAACAAGCAAATCGTTTATGGACCAAAGTATACGCTTCTATAACAAACTGCCACAGGATATCCGAGATCTTCCACTGAATAAATTTAAACCTTTGATAAGAAGCCGGTTGTCGAAAAAGGCTTATTACAAAATCTCGGATTACCTAGAGGATAAAGCTGCGTGGGCTTGAACTGCTCAACTCATGCAAGCTTAGAATTGTAGGCTTACAGTTTGTAACACCTCTTAATCTGGTGGATTACTGATGGCTGTTTCACAAGTCAATTGATTGATAATATAAAGATTATGTGAAAGTATTTTGTGTCTTGCCTGTCGAGGTACTACTTAACAGCAGAAGTTAAATGTGAGCCACTGTGGTTTTGGTTCAGTCATGCTCGCCATCGAAAAGTCTTTGCTTGTGGCGGCTTCGTGTGGCGGGTCACCCCCTTCCCTCTAATATGGTTGAGGGGAGTGATGGCTGCTGCTCGAGTCAACTCGTGCGCGGGTGCTGCTTGGGGGGACTGGTCCGACTTCTATCCATTTGGCCTTTTAGTTTGTCGTAATTTATTGTTTTCTTCTTTTCTCCCTTGCTTTATGTTTCGAACGGCAGGACACGATATCGCTAATGTCGATTCATTTGTAACAAAACAATGTTTAAAAAAAAAAGTGAAAAAATGACAAGCCTGCTGAGTTTCTTGCCGGATCTTCTCAGTTGAGGCCGCGTTGTGATCCGGTGGTAGCTTCTAAAAAATGACGATTCAAAAGTGCTAGCGTTAAGCCTATTTGAAATAAAGATTTTTGAGTTTGAGTTTGAGAAATTTTGGCGTAAGTAACAATAACTACACGTCTTCAGACTGCCGCCATCACCTATAGGATGTTTTAAATTATATTAACTGGAGAGCTATGTTAAAAATAATACCAAAAAGTTATGAAAGAATTAAGCTATTATTAAGTCGATACTAAGTAGATATACTGAGCTGGGCTTTTAACTCTACAACAGAGCGCTTATTTTGTATGGGAATAAACGTAAGCACACGTATAGTCTCATCCAAAAATATCTTCGTAATCGGTTTATTTGAATTAGCGCCACCTTAACGAGTATCGGAAAACAAGATTGAACGCAGGTGAATGAAGAAATATTTTGCATTTTTTATACTGTTAAGATAACACATCTAGCAGAGTCGCCCAATTTGTGGTCGTAACACGACCTCTATTGGAGACTATGAGCAGTTAACTTGCACCGTGGTTCCAGAGCGTGCTATAGGTAAAACAATATTCTGTTCCGTTTTGAAATCTCGGTACAGTCGTTGTGTAGATGGTGCTATTAGAATTGGTGATAGTAGCTCTGTAGCCTCTGTGGCGCGCTTGCTGTGCAAACCGAAGGTCGCGGGTGCAAATCCCGCGGGGAGCAACAACTTAGTGTAGCTGTTCCTAACTGACAATGCAAGTCGATTACCTGCCTGTCTGGAGAGTAAGATATCTATGCGGATAGACATGTAAAAAGTCGCTCTTGAATCTGGATCTCTCTCTCCGGTTATGCCGGTCTTCCGTCCGATCGGATGATGAGGGTAAAGGAATACAGAGTGCGCTTGTGTCTACGCAAACACTATGATATCCCGCGTAAATGTCTGATCTTTTGAAAGATGGGCTGCTGTGGTCGTATCGGCTAGAAGAACAATATTTTTATTATTATTATAGTAGTGAATTTGTAAACGTAGACCCAGTGAATTTGGGCTCGTTGGGTAGGTCTCGACGAGTAGTTGCTAGAAAAATGGTGATCAGGGTTCCTGGTGGAGCAGGAAGATGGTCACAGGATTTTTGCACCAATAAACGTAGACCCAGAGTTTTGGGCGGAAGGTGGTAACAGGAACTCCGCTCCATTAAATGTAGGACTCACCGAATTTTAGATCTATGGTTGGGGGTCCGGGGTTTTTTTTTTCCATTTACACCTATCAGTGATAAAGTTTAATATATTTGAATAAAGATATTCGAGAGAATATGACTAAAAATAATAAAATAAAATGATTTATAAAAAAAATAACCGATTTTAACCGACCTACACTATAAAGTGAAAAATAACTTAAATATTATTGCAGTTGATTCTAAAATAAACACGGTAGGTACTTACGCTAACATCGGAATCGACTGACCAGCACCAACTTCAATAATATTTAAGTAATTCACTTCTTAGTGTGGTGTCTATTGAAGTCGGTTTATTTTTTTATAAATAATTTTATGTTATCTTTGATTTACGCAAATACCTACTGCACTTTGAAATAAAATTATTTAGGTTAATAATCTAAATAAGCCGCGATATAATCCGTAAAGGTAGTTATTATTTTTAACCGACTTCAAAAAAGGAGGAGGTTCTCAATTCGTCTGTATATATATATATATTTTTTTTTTATGTATGTTCGCGCATAACTCTGGCAATTATTAACCGATTTGAAAAAATCTTTCTTCCATCCATTCTTCAATCCATTGATTGGGTCCCATAAAAAAATTATTGCTTAGTAATAAGTAGTTCCTAAAAAAACAAGAATGGTGACTGCGCACTGAGAGTTGCAAGAAAGCCTATATAGATGACGTTTTAGTCGCTCGGACTCGCACGGTCGGACAAAAATGGTCATAACTCTGGCAAATATTTACCAATTTCAATGATTCTTTTTTTATTCGAAAGAAGAAACCACTGTATTGAATCTGTATGAATTTTATTACAACCGGATAAGAACTTCCTGGAGGACCATGAACGATGTGGAGGAATTTAACTGGTAAAAACCATAAAACTGATGTTCTCCATTACATTGCTCTGACAATTATGAACCGATTTCGATGATTATTTTTTTATTCGAGAGAGTAAACTACTATGATGTTTCCATGCAAATTTCATTACGACCGGATATTATTTTCTGAAGAAACATGAATTATGTAAAACTATGTAGACGATAATGTGATCATAACCTACCTAGATAATTTTACGGTTTTCGATGGTTCAATCTTTATATATGAAAATATCACTAAAAAGTTTAAAATAAAATCTTTTAAAAAAAAAATTGAACCGACTTCAATATCACTGAAAAGTATAAAATAATTTAAATATTATTGAAGTTGGTGCCAAATATACACAGCAGGTACGCTAACACCAACTTCAATAATATTTAAATTATTTTATACTTTTCAGTGATATTGAAGAAGGTTCAATTTTTTTTTTAAAGATTTTATAAATATGTCTCTTCTTTAATCATTACTGGTTGGTGTGCTCAAGGTTGTCCGCCTGCCGCCTATTATATTAAAGGTTGTATTTTTTTTTTTTTTTTTTTTAATGGGACTAATCCCACCACTCATTCCCACCACTGTTACTCCTGTAAGCCAGGATCTACAGTGGTCACCACTGAAGACACCGAGGTTTGACCCTCGGCGAGTCCCAGGGGAACGCTAAATTGTCTTGGAACCCGCAACAAATTTAATTAAAAAGGTAAATAGGAGGAGTTGGAAAAACATATATTCCACTTCCCTCCTTTGCAAAGCGGGAGACAAGCAAATAATTAATAAGCGGTCGATACAACCTTAAAAAGAAGACTCTTACAGGCGGACCAACGAAGGCTAGTCCACTCGTAAGGCACCACGGATTCTGCTAATATTTTATAGGGGCCTATTTGATTTTTCATACTTGTTTCCAATAATAGGTATGGCAAAAACGTTTGAACGCACGGAAGTTCTCCTTAGTCGCCACAAGGTCCATGTAATATACGACTCCAGATGTCACAACCAAACTGTCTAGCATAAGGCTACGCTCATGTTGCCAGAGACTGCACTCCCAAAGTATATGATGGGCAGTTTGTTCGTACTCATTATTTATCGTAGAACACTGACAGAGAGGCGAAGGCACTAGATTGAAGGAAAATAGTTTACTCTTAAAGTTGCCATGCCCCGTCAAGAATTGTGCGACACAGTGGTCCACCTCTATCCACGCTCTAGCAAGGCGTTCACGCACATTCGGGAAAAATAAGTACAAATGACGTCCCTTCGAAGTCGAATCCCATCTGATTTGCCATTCAGTTAGAAGGTCTTCATTAACCACCAATTGAGAATTAAACAAACGCGAGATCTTTGCGCGGTCACGTGTTGGAAGGAATTCAGTATTTATATTATCACGAGTGGAATAATACATAGCCGCACGTCTCTGTACCTCTAAGTCAACCGGAAGTACGCCCGCGAGTACTGGTAACGCTTCAGTACTGACTGTTCGGTATGCCTTACACAAAAATATCAACGCCAGACGTTGACTTTGAAGCAATTTACGGCGTGCCGCCCCTATCGTAGCCTTGTCAGCCCACACAGGGGCACCGTAGCACATACAGCCCAGATAAGTGGCTACGTATATAATTTTCAACGTGTTGAACGAAAGTCCCCAAGTCGATGTCGATATTCTTGTGAGGGCATAGAAGTTACGTTTGGCTTTTTCTCCAACGGTTCTTATATGCTCAATAAACGAGAAGTTACGTTCCAATACTAAACCAAGGTAACATACTGAGTTTTTCTTTTTAACAGTCGTGCCGTTGAACTTTATCCGCGGTGGGCCTACCAGACTACCTTTTAATAAAAGATGATACGTTTTTTCCGGTGCAAAACTAAGCCGGTTACGTTTACCCCATTCGGATATTAAATTTAGGCAAGTTTCCGCCGAGTCTTCAAGACCTGATCTAGTGTTCGATTGTATTAAAAGAAGACCATCATCCGCGTATCCTGTTAAGGAGCACCCAGGTGGGAGGGGTATTTCTAAGAAATCATCGAAACCAAGATTCCACAGATACGGGCTCAAGACAGACCCTTGTGGGCAGCCTATCGTTAGCGGTTTAGTTACGGAATGGTGACCAAGTTTAAGTTTAGTCGTTCCCTGAGAAAAATACGAGCAAATAATTAAAAAAATGTTTGCATAACATCCGCGAGATTTGAGTTTGAGAAGTAACATCGGCCACCATGCGTTGTCAAAAGCACCGGATATATCAAGAAATATCCCAAGCACGTACTTAAATTCGGAATTACTTACAGTTGCTCTAACCGAAATGGCCGCGTCGATAGTCGATTTTCCGGGTGTAAAACCGAATTGCCTCTGGTTAAACGTAGGACCACCCGGCAACAAGCGTGGGACTATAAGGCGTTCTAAGAGCTTTCCAAGCGCTGGCAGTAACGTAATAGGGCGATATGATTTCGGGTCGTCGGGGGGTTTGTCCCCTTTTTTGGGTATAATCCGAATAAACCCGCGTCTCCATACCCGCGGAAAAACGCCTTCCGCTATACATCGATTAAAAACGGTTAACATTGAGTCGCCTGCAGACCTACACGCTTCTTTAATCATTTTATTGGATATTTTATCTTCACCGGAGGCTTTATTTAAAGGCAAAGCTCGTACGACGTTCTGGAATTCAATAATCGATGGTAAGTCGGATGACGGCGAGAGAGGTGGCTCTGTAGCCCACGCTCTTATTTGGCGATGATAATCGTTGTCGCTTTCTGTGTCATCGTCAGGGATGAGCGTATCGAGTAGCGCTACCGTGGTTTCCTCTATACCTGTAGTATGTGTATCATTTATTTTAATGTTATGTATATAAGCTGAGTCAACTGATCGATTAGCTTTAAACTCATGGTACAAAGGAGACCACGGCCCCTCACTGTCTAATTTATCTACTACTCTCTGCAATAAAATACACTTAGACTTTTCAACCGCAGCTCTGTAACGAGATTTGGCAACTCTAAGATCACGTGACGCGTCCTCAAATGGGGCACCCGTGATTTTCGATTTTTTGAGTTTATTCTGTTTTCTACGCGCTCTGCGATAACATCTGCGTAGATGAACTAGGTTATTACTCCACCATTCGCATCTTTTAACATTAGTAATAGCACATCGACCTATAGCTATATCGGCGCAGTATGTCATGGTGTCAGACATTATTTCGGCACTTTCTTCGGCTGACAATCCATTGCGAGTGAAGTCTCTGACAGACGACGCGAATAGTAGGCCGAAAAACTCCCAGTTAGCTCCTTTGCACTTGTAACGAAAGCTACTTGCGCAATCGGGAGAACCCTGTGACGGCCCAGGCAGAAACTCGTACACGATCAAGCGGTGATCACTACATGACGCGTCGGGGATAACACGCCACCTATCCAAGCGAACGTCGGCACTTGACAGTGTGACGTCAATAGAAGACTCGCCCACTGGGCTACAATATGTCGGTGGTGCATCTGGGGTATTGTGAATAGACAGGTTCATCTCGGCGATGAAGTCTTCTACTGCGCACCGACGATCAGTGTCGGTGTACCTAAACTTGCCATACCACAAAGTAGATGAAGCGTTTACGTCGGCTCCGATAATGATTTTTCGCCCAGCTAGGGACTGGAGAACGCGGCGCAAATGATGTATATGTGGAGTGACAGGGTTTGAATACTGAAAATAACAGCTAACTACGTAGACCCTACAGGATGGGGAAGTAACCTCCGCGACAGCACAGTGTGGCGTCATAAGATCTTGTATTGACGTTATAGTGAATTTAGAACTCGACACGTAAATTCCAGCTCGTGATCCGCGATCAAACTGCACAATCCTATTACGCAAGTTGTTATTTTGATATTGTTCCTGAACGAGTACTATATCTAAACTATATTCTGTAACAATCTGTTCTAACTCAGACGTCGCCACCCTATCGTTATGGAGATTTAATTGTCCTATATTCAAACTATCCATTATTATGTCAAATAAACGTTTTTTTTTTTTTTTCTTCTTCTTCTTCTTCTTCTACTAATATAAAAAATAAAATAAAAATTAATAATTAGTATTCAGTACCAGCTGTTCTAGCTTATACTTATAAGTGGGACATTCCGAAGATCCGCAAGGGTGATCACACGGTTTTTTAAAACGTTTGCATGACGCGCATGATGGTTTGAAATCCGGGTTATCCTTGATTGTACAGGCTTTCGAATCGTGTGCTCCGGCACAGTGGGCACACGCTGGCGAGTTTTCTGTGCAATATTTATGTACATGCCCGAATTGCTGACATTTTAGACAACGAACTATCTCTAAGTCATCAAAGAAACGGCATCTGGCCCAGTCGATGAACAATTTATCTTTAGTATCTAAAAGATGTTTACGAACCGCAGAATCTATCTCTAAGCCAATCCATTTGCGAGAGTGAAGTGAATTCCGCCGGCGGATGATTTTAGTTGACTTAATAAAGTCGTCTTCCTTAATTGGCATTTCATCTTTAATATTCTGCCGATATAACGCAGTTAAAAACGCAGAGTCGGTCATAGAGGAAGGGACATCCTTGATCAACATACGGGGTCTGCGTCCCTTAGGTTTTTCCAATCGTAGACCCGCGGACTTGATCGCCTCTACTGATTCTAATTTTTTAATTTGGCTTTCATTGGTGACGCGGAGGACGACACCCGACTTAGCCGTCTTTTTAACGCCAACAATTTGAAAGCCATCGTCACTAGGATTGATGGCTTTCATTAACGCCTGTTTTGTCGCGGAAGATGACGCGTAATCAGCTGAGCGCTCAGCGGTGGGGTACGCAATAACACAAGGTGCCGGCGGCGCGCGAGTTTCCACAACCGGTGCCGCTTTTGGTAGTCGTAATTTTAAGCTTTCGGCATAGGACAGCTTGTTTTCCACCTCTTCGATGTTATCTTTTTTAACGCACATTTTTACTAAATCGCGTTCAGCATTTGCCAACTTAGTTTCAGTACATGACGATTTAATGGCTAATAATGACACTATCGCGGTGACACGTTGGGTCATATCCATTATGGCGCTTTTATTCGCGACGTTTATGCGACTGCCCTGATCATTGACCAGTTCATTAATTTTGGACAAATATGTGGAGGCCTCCGAAACTAAGTCGCAGTAGTTCGCGTGATCGGCGGTGGCGGTAACGGATGGTGATAACGTTTCGCTTTCCGCGGACTCAGACAGTTGAATTCGTTTGGTCAGTCTATCGTCCGGTGTTAGAAATTCGGATGGCGACGAAATGTTTTGAAAAAGCCGTTTGCTACTCACAGACGGCGGTGACCGACACGTTAATCTACTTTTGCCGAAGATTTCTCCACCACGATCCGGTGGATCATCGTTATAAGATGCCATCATCTATTAAACGTAAACCGACTTTGTTATTGTTAACAAGACAGCTGCAAATGTACTATTATGGGTGGTTCAATCCGGTTATTTATAGGTGTGTCACTTGTGACGCTCGCACAGTCTACTCTGCTTGATCAGAGAGGTACCAGGAGCGACTCCAATGACACAAAAAGCCAACGGCTTACGGCCAGGCCGAACGCCGGCGCCCGCAGCTATCAACCGCCAGTTATTTGTAACCGTTACCCGCAAATAAAATTATTAAAATCACTTACCGAAAATAATTTAGAAAATAAACAACGTAAATCAAATAATACTTATCCCACAAACACTAATCTATAAACAAAACTCCTCACAGCACAGTTTGACACAGCACACGAGCCTAGAATTTATGTTTAATCAAAAGAAAATGATTTTTTAATTGCATAAACAACAAGCGCTCACAGTACCGTACGGAAGCGGGGAGGGAAGGCCAGTGTGACCAGATTATATTTTACAAAAATACCGAGACCTCCTCGAAAAAATACTAAAATGTACCAAGGCTACCTCAAAAAATACTGAAAATAAACTGTTCAAGTGCGAGCTGGACTTGCTTGCTTGACTTGGATCCTTTCCATGTTTGACGTAAAAACGTTAGTTTCCTAATTCTTCTAACACCTTAGATAGCAAAAAAGACCAAGCCCCACAGCTAAGTTTGTTTGTCAAAGTTTTTTTTTTATTATTACAAAAAAACTGTGACTGACTAAAAAACTGTGTGAAACAATTAAGACTACTTGTACTCGTAAACATCGTTTTAATTTTTATTAAAAAAATATATATACAGGTACTGTCAGATTTTCCATTAAAAATTAAAAATATGCCCAACCAGTGTTTTTGGTGGTCCCAAGATTTTGTTCACGTACAAAATTAGTGGTTCCTGCATATGGATTATGGACCTGACTACCCATTCATACAATCATTTATTGATCCATGCCCTTAAATATGATTAATTATGTTTGGGAAAGTCCTTGAACGTCGATATTTGCGAGGACAGCGCAGCGGCTAAAATTGTTACCATTTTTTTTATCCAAAATATACTCAAAAGTACTGACTTCTAGTAAAATACCGATAAAAGTAATGATCTTAAAAAATGACGTTAAAAAATACTGAAATAGTATTTAAATACTGAATCTGGTCACACTGCAAATCGCGTCACATAACACACCTTGTGTTGCTAGTAAAATGTATGAGGAGCCTTGGGTAAAAGTGGGATAGTTGCCACACTTTTTGAAATTACTTTATATCTCTCAGTTATAAAAGCAAAATTCTTTACTTGTAATACGGATAGATACTTTGGTTTATTATCTTCAAACTTATGAAAGGAAAAACAATTATCTTTGATATTTCCAGAGTATTGGCGATTTTTGCGGACCTCTAAATTTTGGGGCATCTATCTCATATAGGGGATAATTGCCTAATCTATGTAAATTACGTTTAGGATAGATGCCCTGCTGAAAAAAGAGGCCATCTATCCCGCAAAAACTTTGATTTCACCTTGCCTTTCCATGCAATCGCACAGAGACATGCAACACGGTCAACTTAGTGGTACTTGTAGAGTCTTTCGAAAGATAAATAAAATAACATGTGGTCATCCCCCAAACTAGAGAAATTACAATCGAGGCAACTATACCCCTGGGGCAACTATCCCACTTTTCCCCTATCTACTTTAAGTGACTCACGCAAGCTATTGTATTGTGACGCTATAATTCCACCCTAAGAACTTGCACGCGTTGCAGCCAGAACGAGATTTTTATTTTTATTTCACAGCTTGTTCATAAAAGATCAGATAGTGGAAAAACTGTTTTATCATTGTTTTATTTATGGAACAAATATGTGTTGTCGAACTAATGATCGCCTAATGTCCATATAAGTAATATATTAAAGTATATAATAATAATGTTTGCACGAATGTCCCAGGAAGAGGGCTTTTTCGAGTTTTATTTTTTTTGGGAATGATAGACGCTGTTGGCCGCAGATGGCCATTACAGCTTCACCGGACAATAGGAGGCGAGCGCTTGAAGCGCTCTAGCCTTTACGGCAGAAGTAGCGACGAGCTCAAGGGCATCTCAGGGAGGCACGGCCTCGGCTTGGGCTGTCGCTTAAGAGAGGGCTGAGTTTACCACCGGTTCACAACGCGCCCCCACTGAGAAGAACCGGCAAGAAACTCAATGGGGTGATGCACGCCGTTGAAGTCGCATACGTACGACCCTTCGGCCTCGCCGGCGAGACCAGTGTCTGATAGCTAGTATAGCATACGGTTGTCGGGGAGGGTTCGGCGCATCCCGGTCCAATAGAACCGTCATGGGGTCAGGAGGGTCGAGCAGTACGTGCCGTGGTCTGCGGCGCGAGTCAGAAGGACTAGGGGCGTAATCGGCGGCGACGCGGATTAGACTGTTCGCGTGACGGGACGCGGATTCAAAGTAGCGTTTCGACGTTTCCTTGAGGAACTTACGAAGGGGATCTAACTTGAAATCAGAATGCTTTTTCGAGAGTATGTGTGTATGTATGTGAGCATGTATGTATGTATGTCTATTTCTTTGGCGCGGCTTACAGTCTAAACAGATTGATGGACAGTGACTCCTATTAGACGCGTGCTTTTCAAGCCGCAGTCGACGCCTTGGGCCAATGGTTTCGTACGTGGCGCATTGAGGTGAACCCGGAGAAGAGTGCCGCGGTGGTCTTTTCCCGGGGACCCGCCAATATGTTCTCCGCGCGGAGCATTCGGCCCAGCAGACGACTGGCCCCAATATCCCTATTCAATCGCCCTATCCCCTGGACTAGGAAGTTTAAGTACCTCGGAGTCACCTTGGACTCCGCCATGACTTTCGGCCCGCACATTCGGTCCGTCCGCAATCGAGCGGCTTTCGTATTAGGTCGCCTGTATCCCCTTCTCTGCAAGCAGAGTAAAATGTCGCTTAGAAATAAGTTGACATCATACAAAGCTTGCATTTGCCCAATTATGACTTACGCGAGTGTAGTTTTCGCGCACGCCGCCCGCACCCGTATCGATAGCCTCCAGGTTATCCAAAATCGTTTCCTCCGACGTGCCATCGGTGCCCCGTGGTACATGCGGAATGTAGATTTGCATTCCGATTTCAAGTTAGATCCCCTTCGTAAGTTCCTCAAAGAAGCGTCGAAACGCTACTTTGAATCCGCGTCCCGTCACGCGAACAGTTTAATCCGCGCCGCCGCCCGCCGATTACGCCACTAGTCCTTCTGACTCGCGCCGCAGACCACGGCACGTACTGCTCTACCCTCCTGACCCCATGACGGTCCTATTGGACCGAGATGCGCCGAACCCTCCCCGACAACCGTATGCTACACTAGCTATCAGACACCGGTCTCGCCGGCGAGGCCGAAGGGTCGTACGCGACCTCAACGACGTGCATCACCCCATTGAGTTTCTTGCCGGTTCTTCTCAGTGGGAGCGCGTGGGTTGTGAACCGGTGGTAAACTCAGCCCTCTCTTAAGCGACAGCCCAAGGTGAGGCCTCCCTGAGGTGCCCTTGAGCTCGTCGCTACTTCTGCCGTAAAGGCTAGAGCGCTTTAAGCGCTCGCCTCCTATTGTCCGGTGAAGCTGTAATGGCCATCTGCGGCCAACAGCGTCTATCATTCCCAAAAAAAAGATGGACAGTGACATAACATAATTATGTCGTTAGATTACTTCAGAAATAAAAATAATCTATAGCTCAGTTATTATTAGACATGTTAGAAGTTTGTTCATTGTTATTGCTACTCGTCTTCTTTTGTCTCAAACTATTATATTTTTTTAAAACAAACTGAATCCATGGCTAAGATAAAACGTTATTAAACAAGAATAACACATATAACTGAATATACAAAAAATATAGAATAAATAACTATATCAATATACATAGATATAGACGTTCATAATATATATTATAGTTGCGACACCCTAACAGGTTAATGTACTTTTAGATGTAGTAGATATGTAGCTCTAGTCTATACCAATAATACCTACTGTACATTATGCAATAAGGAAGAATCTATACTTTAATAAAACTGTAACAGGTCCATTTCTGTACATTGAAGATATTTTGAAAATTATATTTGGAGGGCATTCTATAACCGATACTGAGGCCGAAAATGTATTCTTTTTAATTTTTGTCTGTCTGTCTGTCTGTGTGTCTGTCTGTATCACGGCTGCGCATCACGCCGAAACTTCTGAATGGATTCAAATGAAACTTGGCATGATTTGAGATCTTACTACGAGGTAGGACATAGGATACTTTTGATCCCGTAATCTAGCACGGTTCTTTTGGGAGAGGGGATTAAAGTCAAAATGGGTACTTGGTTATACGCTTGGTCCGATTTTATCAATTTTTCTTTATAATTATAATAAATATTAGTAAGGTAACACTCATAGAGAGTTGTTATCAAGGTTTTGTAATCGATCGGGTTAAGCAACGTTAGGTAAGGTCATTAAATAGATGGGTGACCGTTTAACGCCATTTGAACTAAACGGACGGACGTGCTTCGGAGAGCAAGTAAAAAGTGGGTCCCAGTTTTTAACCGACTGTCAAAAAGGAGGTTATGTATTCTATGCGAATGTCTGTTATTAAAAGTTTAGTTAACGTAAAAATAGCGCAGGCGGAGCTGCGTGGGTGAGCTAGTAAAGAATAACATTGAACTTGTAGTCAAATAGACAGACTACAAAACAGAGGAATGATAGTGGAGTGCTCTTTGATGCGATTCCTAAACATAAGATAGATTGTGAGCCCCGTATATCGTGAGACTGGGACTTCCACATTCTAACTGCATGTACATTAAAGGAGTAAGAGTAAAAGCCAGTAGGGTGCTGATAGTAAGGTGCGAAGATGTGATCTACATAGGACGTCAGGTACGTATGTAAAGGAGAAACGTTCCTGTAAATAGAAGGGGATGTAGGATTATCTAAAATGTTAAAGAGAAGACATAAGATGCGAGTGTCCCTGTTTAGTCGGAGTGGGAGCCACTTGAGCTGTTTTTAAAATGGGTATACATGGTCGTACTTTTATAATGCTTATGTTTATACCCATAAAAATGTCGTAAAAAGCCACCACGGCTTGTCGCATGTTTAACTAATTTTAAACTCGTTCATAAATAATGTGTCAATTTAATCCAAGCTCTAACATGATCAGATATTATCTTGCTAAGCCTATTAAACTCTCGGCATCACGCGACCATCTTAAGTGTTTAAGTATATTATTTATTTATACATAGTGCGTCTCATTTCAGTCTTTCACCGTTTCTCTCCTGGGCATGCTGGAAGATATTTCTATACAAATAAGCTGTGCCCTTGTACCTGTATATTATCCTAAGAATTCTCGTACTATATTTGTGTGTGTTCATAAACTTATAAAATAAATAAATTATGCATAAAATAAACAAAATACCGAATACTATTGGTTATCCTAAGCTGGACTTCGGTGTCGCTGGACGTTAGGGGTGATGGCTCTAGACATCCATTGACTATGAAGTATCTATTCCTTGCTATGGCGGCGACTCCGAGGAGCAGGTGTCAAGGTTGCTACCCCATCCCCGCGAGTACCGTGACAGGTTCCCGAGGGCTATACCATATAATAAAAAAATTGTGCATTTAATGAATTATCAGTGTATTTTGTAAATTTAAGTGTGCTAATGTAACAATCACTGGTTGTCCTAAATAAATAAATAACGCTTTCACATGGCATGTCGCTTTATATATAATGTATACTACAGTATAGACTTATGTACGTATTATATGTATTTTTATTTGATGAATGAACTACTATTTTTGTGTCCTCACTTAGATTTATTTTATAAGATTTATTTATAAATCTCATTTTCGTTCATCGACGGCTCGTAATTATCGTCTATATCGGCTCATAATGTTTCAGGGATAAGTGGCTTACTATTACTTCGCTGTGTTTTACGTAACTTAATAACACGTAGACGTAAGAATACACGTCTTAATAAAAGTTTCATGCAAAAATAAACTTGACAGAATGACTGTGAATATTCCCACTTTAATTATACACTTTACTTTTTTTCAATAGTCCCAATGAAAATGTAACCCATTATAATCAAATCGTTTGTGAAAAGAATATTCAGAACCGATTGATCTTGCGTATGAATGTACGCAACATATACGCACAGTGTTTTTTTTACCCCAAAAAAGTGTCATCGTTATTTTATTCATGAAAGGAGTTGTTCCAGAAATGTATGGAGCCTGGGCCAACACCATGTACACTATATGTATATAAAACTATTCAATATAGTAACTGTTTTGTAATGTTATCTTTTTTTAATATTGCTTCGTTTTATTGTACATTTAAGATATCTTGTTCAAGCAGAGACACCAAAGAGAATATAATACTACTGTAGCAACACCCCACAATAATATGATGGATCGGAAATACGTAACTAAAATGTCATTTTGACAATTGACTATACCTGCGATTGAACTTGTTGCGGATTCCAATCCAAATCACAGGCGATAATCAATACAGTAAAGCCCCAGGTCAAGAAAGAACCAGTCAATGAATGTCCGCAAACATAAATAATCACTAAAAACTCCGAAATACATTATGTACTCCACGCGTAAACAATCTATTACGAAACGTCAACTATACATTAACTGTCAAGTAGTAAACCAACGTCAAACGCAACTGTCATGGCTGCCCTAAAAACAGGGTGGACATACTAAATAACTGCAAAAGTAATTATTTTTGTACAATTGTACTCTGCTTCAAATTAATTTATAAGTATTTTTATGAAACTCTCCTATGTTTTCCTATTTTTCCACGTAGTGTACATAGTGTTGGCCCAAAATGGAACATCTCCTTTACAGAGCTTTCCATTTTGAATGCTGGAGTAGAACACCCGGAAATTAATTCACCCTAGATTCTCCAAAAAAAATATTAAAGATTTTCTGACCTTGAGCTCGAAAATTGTAAAAAAATGTATATAAATATAACCGTACACAAATGATGGTTTAATTCGACGAAGGCTTATGAAGCAAATCTGGGTGCATATTAAACCGTCTTTATTTCAATATAAAAGCAGATATTAACGATACTATCGGGCTCAAGGTCGAGCTCAAGGTCATAAAATCTTTAAAAAATATTTTAGTCAATCAATGGCGAATTAATAACCGGGTGTTCTACTCTAGCATTCAGGATGGAAAGCCGAGTAGATTGCATGAATAAAATAACGATGTCACTTTTTTCAGGTAAAAAACACTGTGATACGAGAACATCAAGGTAGATTAATTGCACAGAATCGAGGAAAACATGTCGAAATTCTATAATAGTTTTTTTTTTGCAATCTACACACGGTTATCTGATTCCACACTACGCAGAGGCTTGTATTATGGAAACCAAGATAGATAACACCCAGACACTTGGTGGGAATCGAACCCACGACCCTTCGGGTAGCAGCTAAGGTGTTTAACCACTTGACCAACGGGCCCGTCAAGGGGTTGCTGCTGGTGGCTAATAAAGATTTAAGGCTTGTTTAAAGATACAAAACAAAATTAATTATGCAAAAATAATTTAGATTCTTACTGCCGCACTCACAAACCCCAATTTACTTTAATTCTGATTAAATCACTTTTAAAAGCTTTTAATTAACTTGCAATGTATGTATGTATGTATGTTATTTGTTCGGGTGGAATCTAGCAACTCAATTTTCACCCACTTCTACACGTTCAAATCGTTTGAAATTTTACAATACAATAATATAGTATCATCGAGCTGATCTGATGATGGAGCTCGAAGGCAGATAAGAGAACCCTTGGATGGCTACTAGCAAACACATCGATTTTAGGCTCATTTAATTTGTTTTAAAGAGTTCTATTAACATTGCCTAATAATGAGGACCTGATGATGGAATTGGAAGGTAGGTGACAGGACCCTGGAATGGCTACTAGTAAACACATAGAGTTTAGGCTCATTTAATTTGTCCTAAAGAGTTCTATTCACATTGCCTAATAATTAAAGGACCTGATGATGGAATTGGAAGGTAGGTGACAGGACCCTGGAATGGCTACTAGTAAACACATCGAGTTTAGGCTCATTTAATTTGTCCTAAAGAGTTCTATTCACATTGCCTAATAATTAAAGGGCCTGATGATGGAATTGGAAGGTAGGTGACAGGACCCTGGAATGGCTACTAGTAAACACATCGAGTTTAGGCTACTTTGATTCGTCTTAAAGATTTCTATTCACATCACCTAATAACGAGGACCTGATGATGGAATTGGAAGGTAGGTGACAGGACCCTGGAATGGCTACTAGTAAACACATAGAGTTTAGGCTCATTTAATTAGTCCTAAAGAGTTCTATTCACATTGCCTAATAATTAAAGGACCTGATGATGGAATTGGAAGGTAGGTGACAGGACCCTGGAATGGCTACTAGTAAACACATCGAGTTTAGGCTCATTTAATTTGTCCTAAAGAGTTCTATTCACATTGCCTAATAATTAAAGGGCCTGATGATGGAATTGGAAGGTAGGTGACAGGACCCTGGAATGGCTACTAGTAAACACATCGAGTTTAGGCTACTTTGATTCGTCTTAAAGAGTTCTATTCACATTGCCTAATAACGAGGAGCTGATGATGGAATTGGAAGGTGGTTGACAGGACCCTGGAATGGCTACTAGTAAACACATCGAGTTTAGGCTACTTTGATTCGTCTTAAAGAGTTCTATTCACTTTGCCTAATAACGAGGACCTGATGATGGAATTAGAAGGTAGGTGACGGAGGAGATTTACTTATAAGAATTTAAACAAGAAAATTAATAATTTGATTTTATTGACTTTAATGTTTAAAATTTTCCATGTAAGTAAGTAAGAGTACGTTAAACTCGCGACAAGCTTTTATATCATATAAATTGTGTAATGACGTTATAAATTGATATTAAAAGTTTTAAAGGAAAAGTTTATTTTATACTTTTTAGCGCATTTAAATAAAAGCTTGTTTTAAAAGTTTTTTATTTTAATTTATTTTATAAATCTATTTCTTTCGACTATTGGAGCCATTTATTATTAATTTCGATTATTGAATACGAAATAATTGTTATCACTACTCACTATCAGCGTATTAAGTATTAATTGGATTCGAGAGTCGAAATAATCCGATTTTAAAAAATGGATTTATCACCAGTAACTTTAATTGATGTTTGTAGGTTCGGCAGTAAGGTAGTTATGTCAAAAAAAAATATATTTTTTCTATAAGGACTACTAAACTAATTAAAAAGTCTTTCACTGGCTTGACGTTAGGTGATTGGGTCGGCAGGACAAACCATTTTATAAATACGCGTGAATCACAAACCCGTAACGCCTGTAACCTTGCCTATAACCAAATGACGTCAATAGATATTATAGCCGCATCTCCACCGGGCACACGGGCTCGCGCGGCAGTCTCGCGAGCCAAAATGTGCGGCCAATCTACAAATGATGCAACAGAGGATTCTACTTAAGGCGCTAATAGCGGTGAAATGCCTGAATTCTTGTTATTTTAAGTTAAATGTTCACAAAAACTGTTAATTTAATCTGTATAGAAAAAATATAAAACATTAGTTAAAGTTTCGATAAATACGTTTACTTGAATAAAAATTTATTTTTGATTACCACTTTTTAGGAAAAAACTACCCTAAGTTGAAAAATATTCTAATTATTACAATTACAATTTTCGAAATCGGACTTGTAGTTTCTGAGAAATCCGCGGACAAACCTACATACATACATATATATATACATACTTACATACATACATACATACACTCAAAAAATTTGGTAAATTTGATTAGAAGCCCACATAGACTAACATATATTAATATTACGTATTTTTATTAATATTACATACATACGCGTCGAATAGAGAACCATCTTTTTGAAGCCGAATAACGAGGACCTGATGATGGAATTGGAAGGTAGTTAGTTGACAGGACCCTGGAATGGTTAGTAGTAAACACATCGAGATTAGGCTCAATTGATTCGTCTTAAAGAGTTCTATTCACATTGCCTAATAATGAGGACCTGATGATGCAATTGGAAGGTAGAAGGTAGGTGACGGCACCCTGGAATGGTTACTAATAAACATATCGAGTTTAGGCTCATTTGTTTCTTCTTAAAGAGTTCTATTCACATTTCCTAATAACGAGGACCTGATGATGGAATTGGAAGGTAGTTGACGATACCCTGGAACGGTTACTAAACACATCGAGTTTAGGCTCATTTAATTTGTTTTGAAGAGTTCTATTCACATTGCCTAATAATGAGGACCTGATGATGCAATTGGAAGGTAGAAGGTAGGTGACGGGACCCTGGAATGGTTACTAGTAAACACATCGAGTTTAGGCTCATTTAATTTGTTTTAAAGAGTTCTATTCACATTGCCTAATAATGAGGACCTGATGATGCAATTGGAAGGTAGAAGGTAGGTGACGGGACCCTGGAATGGTTACTAGTAAACACATCGAGTTTAGGCTCATTTGATTCGTCTTAAAGAGTTCTATTCACATTGACTAATAACGAGGACCTGATGATGGAATTGGAAGGTAGTTAGTTGACAGGACCCTGGAATGGTTAGTAGTAAACACATCGAGTTTAGGCTCATTTAATTTGTTTGAAAGAGTTGTATTCACATTGCCTAATAATGAGGACCTGATGATGCAATTGGAAGGTAGGTGACGGGACCCTGGAATGGTTACTAGTAAACACATCGAGTTTAGGCTCATTTGATTCGTCTTAAAGAGTTCTATTCACTTTGCCTAATAACGAGGACCTGATGATGGAATTGGAAGGTAGGTGACGGGACCCTGGAATGGTTACTAATAAACATATCGAGTTTAGGCTCATTTGATTCGTCTTAAAGAGTTCTATTCACATTTCCTAATAACGAGGACCTGATGATGGAATTGGAAGGTAGTTGACGATACCCTGGAACGGTTACTAGTAAACACATCGAGTTTAGGCTCATTTAATTTGTTTTGAAGAGTTCTATTCACATTGCCTAATAATGAGGACCTGATGATGCAATTGGAAGGTAGGTGACGGGACCCTGGAATGGTTACTAGTAAACACATCGAGTTTAGGCTCATTTGATTCGTCTTAAAGAGTTCTATTCACATTGCCTAATAACGAGGACCTGCTGATGGAATTGGAAGATAGGTGACGGGACCCTGGAATGGTTACTAGTAAACACATCGAGTTTAGGCTCATTTGATTCGTCTTAAAGAGTTCTATTCACATTGCCTAATAACGAGGAGCTGATGATGGAATTGGAAGGTGGTTGACAGGACCCTGGAATGGCTACTAGTAAACACATCGAGTTTAGGCTACTTTGATTCGTCTTAAAGAGTTCTATTCACATCGCCTAATAACGAGGACATGATGATGGAATTGGAAGGTAGGTGACAGGACCCTGGAATGGCTACTAGTAAACACATAGAGTTTAGGCTCATTTTATTTGTCCTAAAGAGTTCTATTCACATTGCCTAATAACGAGGAGCTGATGATGGAATTGGAAGGTGGTTGACAGGACCCTGGAATGGCTACTAGTAAACACATCGAGTTTAGGCTACTTTGATTCGTCTTAAAGAGTTCTATTCACATCGCCTAATAACGAGGACATGATGATGGAATTGGAAGGTAGGTGACAGGACCCTGGAATGGCTACTAGTAAACACATAGAGTTTAGGCTCATTTTATTTGTCCTAAAGAGTTCTATTCACATTGCCTAATAATTAAAGGGCCTGATGATGGAATTGGAAGGTAGGTGACAGGACCCTGGAATGGCTACTAGTAAACACAACGAGTTTAGGCTCCTTTAATTCGTCTTAAAGAGTTCTATTCACTTTGCCTAATAACGAGGACCTGATGATGGAATTAGAAGGTAGGTAACGGGACCCTGGAATGGTTACTAGTAAACACATCGAGTTTAGGCTCATTTAATTCGTCTTAAAGAGTTGTATTCACATTGCCTAACAATGAGGACCTGATGATGCAATTGGAAGGTAGATGACGAGACCCTGGAATGGTTAGCGAAAAAAAAATACTCACCATTTAATTAAATTAGGTCCAGGAAAACCTAAGAAGTAAAATAATAATAAAATAAAACAAGCTTTTATTTAAATGCGCTAAAAATAATAAAATAAACTTTTCCTTTAAAACTTTTAATATCAATTTATAACATCATTACACAATTTATATGATATAAAAGCTTGTCGCGAGATTTACTTATAAGAATTTAAACAAGAAAATTCATAATTTGATTTTATTGACTTTAATGTTTAAAATTTTCCATGTAAGTAAGTACGATTATACGTTAAACTCGCGACAAGCTTTTATATCAGATAAATTGTGTAATGACGTTATAAATTGATATTAAAAGTTTTAAAGTAAAAGTTTATTTTATACATTTTAGCGCATTTAAATAAAAGCTTGTTTTAAAAAGTTTTTTAATTTAATTTATTTTATAAATCTATTTCTTTCCACTATTGGAGCCATTTATTATTAATTTCGATTATTGAATACGAAATAATTGTTATCACTACTCACTATCAGCGTATTAAGTATTAATTGGATTCGAGAGACGAAATAATCCGATTTCAAAAAATGGATTTACCACCAGTAACTTTAATTGATGTTTGTAGGTTCGGCAGTAAGGAAGTTATGGCAAAAAAAAAAAAATCTATAAGGACTACTAAACTAATTAAAAAGTCTTTCACTGGCTTGACGTTACGTGATTGGGTCGGCAGGACAAACAAACCATTTTATAAATACGCGTGAATCACAAACCCGTAACGCCTGTAACCTATAACCAAATGACGTCAATAGATATTATAGCCGCATCTCCACCGGGCACACGGGCTCTAATAGCGTGAAATGCCTGAATTCTTGTTATTTTAAGTTAAATGTTCACAAAAACTGTTAATTTAATCTGTATAGAAAAAGTATAAAACGTTAGTTAAAGTTTCGATAAATACGTTTACTTGAATAAAAATTTATTTTTGATTACCACTTTTTAGGAAAAACTACCCTAAGTTGAAAAATATTCTAATTATTACAAAAACAATTTTCGAAATCGGACTTGTAGTTTCTGAGAAATCCGCGGACAAACCTACATACATACATACATACATACATACATATATACATACATACATATATACATACATACATACATACATACATACATACATACACTCATAAAATTTGGTAAATTTGTTTAGAAGCCCACATAGACTAACATATATTAATATTACATACATACGCGTCGAATAGAGAACCATCTTTTTGAAGCCGGTTAAAAAATCTAAACAGGACCTATTGTCTATATATGTCATAATTTGCAAATGTTCTCTAAAACCGCTCAAGCTATGGTGTTGGCGTTTACACAGGAAAAAAGGTCTTGAAAATACGAATGTCTTTACTTGAATGATTTATTTTGTATTCCGTATTTTACTAGAGATATATCTATTTTTCCCAAAATTTAATACATCTGCGCAAGCATGCCTGCTCCGAGCTCTGATTCAGTCCGCTTCGCGGCATTGTCGAGGGAGGACTGCACGTCGGTGTTGGAGCAATATTGTTAAACTCATTTAATTTTTTAAAGAGTTTATACGCATTTGTAAATATTGAAATTAATAGAAGTACTTAGTTTAGTTAATATCTATACATTAGTAACGGTAAATATTTTTTTGGAAATAAATTAACTTTTTAAGTACGCAAAGACTAAGAAAACTATAGACAACAAAACATCAACAACTACCTATTTTATGTAGGTAGGTATGTGGTAACATGTGACCTCTGATAACATAGAATTATTCAGAATCTTTTGAGAATCAAAGGCACACCGAACTGGACCTATTTTTTTAAAGAATGTTTGATGGTTTCAGATGTCATATTTATATTGCTAGCGGCCCGCCCTGGGCTTCGCACGGGTGGTAAATAATGTATCGATCCTACTAAAAATGTGTTTATTTACGACGTCACATTAGAAACCTCTAAAATTATCAGTGTTTCTCTACTATATTATGCATGTAACCTTCCACCACCTTCATCTGCATAGATGCTATGGCCAATGATGATGATGATACATATGAACCTTCCTTTTGAATCACTCTATCTATTATGAAAAACCGCATCAAAATCCGTTGCGTAGTTTTAAAGATCTAAGCATCGATAGGACAGACAGACAGCGGGAAGCGTCTCTATACATCGCGCAACGGTCATCGTATATTATATATGCATGTCTGTCAGGATGACGGTAGTCTCCCGATGAATGTGGTCATTTGATCATATAATATATATATGAGCCTTTATGTAATACTGATGTCGGACACACGTAGGCTGTGTGCTCTATTATATTGAAGTACACTGCGATGGTGACGCACACAGCTTCACGTCATATGCAGATGGTCCGCTACCGATATCAGGGTAGGCGGATTTTTTTTACGAATTTCCTAATTACATATTGTACTTGATAATATTTACGAGTCATTGAAATTAAAGATAAACATTTGTGTCAAAGGCTCGAATCTATCCTTTATTGAGTAAAAGAGAGATCCTTTAACGTTGAAAAAACTCATTACAACAAACAACCAACACAAAAATTGTATACAAGCGTTAAAAGAGTTTGGAATTTTGTCAAAATAAATATTCAATCTAACTCTAACGGCTGGCCTTTTAGAGAACTTCAGAGTCACACAGCAAGCCATGGAGAGAGCTATGCTCGGAGTTTCTTTGTGCGACAAAATCCGAAATGTGGAGATTCGCCGAAGAACTAAGGTCACCGACATAGCTCTTAGAATCTGCAAGTTGAAGTGGAAATGGGCAGACCACATCGCTCGAAGAACCGATAACCGTTGAGGAAGAAAGGTTCTCGAGTGGCGACCGCGAACCGGAAGACGCAGCGTTGGCAGGTCTCCCACTAGGTGGACAGATGACATTGTGCGCGTCGCAGGTAGCCGATGGATGAATAGCCAATTGTGGCGTTCTAAGGGGGAGGCCTATGTTCAGCAGTGGACGTCTTCCGGCTGATGATGATTGATTGATTGAAATATTCAATTCTTGACATTATTTAAGATGATTTAATTTTTTATAAATAAAGTACCTACTCAATTTTTAATTTTGTAAGGAATAAATCTTAATGTTTGTACATTTATTTTTCGTCAGATATTTTTCAGTCATAGGGTTGCGTTGCCAAAAGGTGAAAATTGAATCCCTATAAGGCGCTGTATATACATTTTTAGATCAAGGCCTTCCGAGCCCCGGGCCATCCAGTGTACATACAATTGGAAATGAAATTCCATGAATCTGATAGATGAATAGGGAATGAATTTTGTTTTATTGTAAAACTTTGTATTGATGTACCCGTTGATAAACTAATACAGAACATCAGAAATACTGATGTTTTTAACCGGCTTCAAAAAGAAGGTTCTCTACTCGTCGCGTATGTATTTAATATTATTAAAATTGCGTAATATTCATGTATGTTAGTCTATGTGGGCTTCTAAACAAATTTACCAAATTTTACGAGTGTATGTATGTAGGTTTGTTCGTGGATTTCTCAGAAACTACATACCCGATTTCAAAAATTATTTTTGCTATAGTTAGAGTATTTTTCAACTTAGGGAAGAGTACAAATTTCATCAAAATCGGTCTAGTAATTTAAGAGAAATAGACTTTTTATGTACTGTAACGTAGACGTTCGAGTTGCGTGATAGTGCTGATGCCAATTCTTTTTTGTAAAATATGTTACTAAAATGTTTTAAATAAACTCTTTTAAAAAAAAACTTTCTGTGAAGCCAGTTTTTATTTTTTCCATAATGGTGTACTATATATGACAATTGAGTGGTTGTCGGATTCGGATATCTAGGATATTAATAGGTAAGTATATAATACATGCTCGCCATCGAAAAGTCTTTACTTGTGACGGCTCCGTGTGGCGGGTCACCCCCTTCCCTCCAATATGGTTGAGGGGAGTGATGGCTGCTGCTCGAGTCAACTCGTGCGCGGGTGCTGCTTGGGGGGACTGGTCCGACTACTATCCCTTTGGCATTTTAGTTTGTTGTATTTTCGTCGTATTTTTTATTTTTATTTGATATTTTGAACGGCAGGACACACTGTCGCTGGTGCTGATTTAATTGTAAAAACACAAACTTTGTTTAAAAAAAATGTGAAAAAATGACAAGCCCGCTGAGTTTCTTGCCGGATCTTCTCAGTTGAGGCCGCGTTGTGATCCGGTGGTAGCTTTTAAAAAATTGACCGTTCAAAAGTGCTAGCGTTAAGCCTATTTGAAATAAAAATTTTGAATCTTTGAATCTTTGAATATGATCATCCAAGACGCCTGCTAAGCGTTGGGATTATTGACAACCACTCCCTTCTTAGGGGAAGGACTGTTAACAGTGAATGTCTTTCGGTTGTTGAGGATATTATAAACATCAGTTTTTTGGGAAGAAACCATCGTTCTAGTAGTGACGTCAAAATAGACTAAACGATAAAGCGTGGGTTGGGGTTTATGCAGTCAATTTGAAAACATTTGTTGGAAAAACGCATTATTTATACGACGTCAATGTTCTTAATCTATTATTAATCTACGTGGAAAGGAGACGAGGATTAAAAAATAAATTCACGTACCGTACCTACTGTGTAGAACACTGGATAGGTCTGTAAAATAACCGCGTTACTTTTACTAAAGTAAATATTTAGCAATCTACAAGCTTCTATAGTCAGTTTTTAATTAAGTATGATGGGGAAACGTCGCCATCTGACTTTTCAGCGACAGGATTAAAATAATAATATCTAGAAAATAGTAATTAACTGACCCTTCCCATAAAGTTATACAAAATACATTGGGTATTTTTCCCAGAAAACACTCCCAAATAGACCCAAATCTGGGGAAGGAAAACAGTCAAAGTTAAATACCAATCGGGCTGCTACTAGAATGGAGTGTAATAAGCGCTCGCCCTCTCGTCCAGTAGAGCTATCATGGCAGTCTGTGGCCAACAGTGACCAACTATTAAGTCAGTTTTATTATCAACTAGCTGACCCACGCAGCTCCGCCTGCGCTATATTTACGTTAACTAAACTTTGAATAACAGACATTCGCATCGAATACATAACCTCATTTTTTATAGTCGGTTAAAAACTGGGACCCACTTTTTACTTGCTCTCCGAAGCACGGACCCGTTTAGTTCAAATGGCGTTAAACGGTCACCCATCTATTTAATGACCTTACATAACGTTGCTTAACCCGATCGATTACAAAACCTTGATAACAACTCTCTATGAGTGTTCCCTTACTAATATTTATTATATTTTATTGAAAAATTGATAAAATTGGACCAAGCGTATAACCAAGTACCCGTTTTGACTTTAATCCCCTCTCCCAAAAGAACCGTGCTAGATTACGGGATAAAAAGTATCCTATGTCCTACCTCGTAGTAAGATCTCAAATCATGCCAAGTTTCATTTGAATCCATTCACTAGTTTCGGCGTGATGCTCAGCCGTGATACAGACAGACAGACAGACAATATATTATAAGTATAGATTTATTTAAAAAAAAACAACTACTACCTGTCAATAGAAATTATTACTTTATAACAAAAGATGCGATGACGAATTAATGATTAGCACACATAAGTCCAAAAGACTTAGGTAAGTGCTGCTATTATATTTCTGTTTGCATGTTATTTTTTCTGTTTGTGATGATAATAAAAACAATCCACTTTAACTAGTGGCCGTGGACAATGGTTGTCACTACAATTCAAATCACCGCTTATGCATCTAAAGGATTAAGTACAAATTTCCTACTCGGCTAGAAATAAAAGCATTGTCATTTGATACTTTTTTTCTAACACTTTCACATAAAAAGTTTATATCTCATAAACTACTGGACCGATTTTGATGAAACTTATACTCTACCCTAAGTTGAAAAATACTCTAACTATTGCAAAAAGAATTTTCAAAATTGGACTTGTCGTTTCTGAGAAATCCGTGGACAAACCTACATACATACATACATACCTACATACATACATACCTACATACATACATACATACACTCAAAATTTGGTAAATTCGTTTAGAAGCCCACATAGACTAACATATACATATTAATATTACGCATTTTTATCAACATTACATACATACGCGTCGAATAGAGAACCCTCCGGTTAAAAATGGCGATTAGCTGTATATATTTGCTTAAATATCACGAAAATCTCTTTATTATTATGAAAATGAGATGCATTTTTGGAATCGGTGCAATCTGTTCTAATATTTAAAACCACAGATTTATTGGTATTGTGTTGCAGTCGTCATGCCTATTCAGATTTTATTAGGTCCTATGAAATTTCCGATTTAAATAATAAAAACTATGAAATTTTAATAACTAAAAAGTTGTACAATATCTTGTTTACCTACTTGTGGAATAATGTAATCGCTTACCTATTGTTTTCACACTGTATTAGTAAATACGACACGAGGGCCCAAGTCATGTGGGATCGGACTGCAGCCATCCGTATGTCCAGTACTCTATTATATTTATTTTTGCTATTCATTGAGCCCGGCAACCACCGGAACACACTTCAACCCTTCAACCCAGTTGGATCCATTGTGCATGCCCTTCTCTCTTGCTGGCGTGTCGAAGAATTGCCTAAGCTACGTCATGTTTGCGCCAGCTTGGAGTCGTGCATAATCATCTGGCGTAGGATATACTATTACCAGATGATTCAACCTACGACTTGCCCTGTAACTCGCGATATATAAAACTGTTGCCATGACGATATAGGGACTTGGCCAAACAAACACTTACCTTTAGTTGTTGCTTCATCAAACTGAAGTTAATTTTAGTAAAAAAATCTTATTAAAAAAAAAATTGAACCCACTTCAATATCACTGAAAAGTATAAAATAAATTAAATATTATTGAAGTTGGTGTTTGCTTACCGGCTGTGTATATTTGGCACCAACTTCAATAATATTTAATTTATTTTATACTTTTCAGTGATATTGAAGTCGGTTCAATTTTTTTTGAAAAAGATTTTAATTTAAACTTTTTAGTGATATTTTCATATATAAAGACTGAACCATCGAAGACCGTAAAATGATCTAGGTAGGTTATGATCACATTATCGTCTACATAGTTTTACATAATTCATGTTTCTTCAGAAAAAAATATCCGGTCGTAATGAAATTTGCATGGAATCATCATAGTAGTTTACTCTCTCGAATAAAAAACGAATCATCGAAATCGGTTCATAATTATCAGAACAATGTAATGGAGAACATCAGTTTTATGGTTTTTACCAGATAAATTCAAATCAAATCAAATCAAATCAAATAAAATTAAATTCCTCCACATCGTTCATGGTCCTCCAGGAAGTTCTAATCCGGTTGTGATAAAATTCATACAGATTCAATACAGTGGTTTCTTCTTTCGAATAAAAAAAGAATCATTGAAATTGGTAAATATTTGCCAGAGTTATGACCCTTTTTGTCCTTAAAAAGCGACATAAAGTCATCTATATAGGCTTTCCTGCAGCTTTCCTGCGCAGTCACCATTCTTGTTTTTTCAGGAACTACTTATTCGTAAGCGATAATTTTTTTATGGAACCCAATCAACGGATTGAAGAATGGATGGAAGAAAGATTTCTTCAAATCGGTTCATAATTGCCAGAGTTATGCGCGAACATACATAAAAAAAAAATATATACAGACGAATTGAGAACCTCCTCCTTTTTGAAGTCGGTTAAAAATAACTGTAAAATTAAATGTCGATGGAGCCATAAATAAACAAATGTGTTTGCAAGATCCATCTCTGGTCCATCTCTCGAGACATGAACGTGTAACTTCATCAGGAAATGTACCTACGAGTATATGGAAATGTATTTCTGTAAATGGTGGAAATAGTTCTCAGTGTGGGTGTATACTAGACGCGTTTGGCCAATTTCGTTATATTTTGTGTTATTCTTAGATAGAACTCAATTTAGATTTGCAGTAGATGTTAGCATACGTAAACAATTTTGCTTCATCACCGCAAATCGATTTAAAACTTTGTGGAAATATACTCCATTATGAATATGTATTTGATTCATAAATATATATAGTTTTTAAATAAAATTTGTACCTATGTTTAGATTATGAAATTCTTTGACGGGCACGTTGGTATTTGGTTAAACACCATGGCTGCTACCCAAAATAGTGTGAGTTTGATTTCTACCCAAGACTAAGTTATATGAATAAATTTTTACCATCATGCTTCATGTTTCCCCTTATGTCTGGATGTTATTTGTAAAGATTCTTATGTAAGTAAAAAATGAGTATCCTATCAGATGTACATATATTACTCATCCTATTTTGGGATTAGATGGCCGTGTGTAAATCGTCCAAAACAGAAATATGATGATTTTGCTACCTGATTCCTCTGCTTTAATTTGGAGTTTTTTAAAATGAAATAAGTAGAAAATGCCATTACCGAGTACCCATAATAATGTGTAACATGAAATATATTAGAGAGAAATTAAATATTTGTCACCGTAACCCACGTAAACACTGTGCATTCCAGTGAAAATAAAATATACCAAACGTCGCTTTGATATGTATTTACCATATTTAAACTATTAATTTTTAACGTTTTCTATGCACGTTATACGAATCGAACTACTTTAATCAGTCGCGAAATTAAATACTTTATCTACGGATCTCTGTGCCTGCGGCGGTGGAGAATAAAACCACCCAGGTAAACTGAGTCTACGCAAACATTTAAACACTGAGGCAAAAGATGTTAATATCAACATTTATATTAAAAAAATGGCATATAACGTAGAATACTATAGCCAGGAAAAAACTAACGGCCTAAATATTATCTGACTTTTCCATAAAATATCACTTTGAGGTTATTTTTAGACTCTTGTACGTAAGTACTCGTAATCTAATTGTGTAAGTCTATTTCACCTGACCTGGGGTTGCCCGGAAAAAAATCGCTTTAAGTGATACAGCTACCTTATATGTACCCACCCTTTGTTATTTAACACCTTGCATGTGCAATAATGTGTATTGTATTGTTTATATAGTTTGAAATAATAGTTAAATCTAATGATATGATTATTAAATATTCTTTCTATATTATAAACTTTACAAAAAAGAAACACCTTGTTAGAATAAAATTGGACCACATATCTCAAAGACATGGCTGCGTTCTACTCCTTCCGTACTTACAGGGCTTAGATGTAGCATCGACGAGTGCTGCATTGAGTGGGTCACCACAGTCGCACTGCGTAGGTAAGGTTGCCTATCCACTGGGAGAACAGGGAATGTTTGGGAATGACATAACTATTCACGTGATTTACGGCCCGTTGGTCTAGTGGTCAGTCACCCTGCCTGCCAACCAATGGGTCGTGGGTTCGATTCCCGCCAAGTGTCTGGGTGTTGTTTATCTATTTAAGTATGTATTTATAAAAAAAAGTATATAAGTATTAGTATCAGTTGTCTGGTTTCCATAGTACAGGCTCTGCCTAGTTTGGGATCGGATGACCGTGTGTGGATTGTCCCAAGATATTATTATTATTATTATTATTATTATTATATATATTATTAATATATATTATATTTAGCGATGAGATATGATCCCTATACATTTGTTTTATATTCTCTAGCATTTCGTATTGTAGGATGGCAACTTGGCTAAGGGGGCTGGAGTGAAGAGAGGAGCGACGATGTGCGACTGATAGAATTGCATAAAATCAAAACGCAGCTTCATTGGGCATGGATTTGGGAAGAAGATTATAAATGCATTACTGCAATCGCAAAACAGGGAAAAGGAACGGATATGATACGAAATGGAGAACCAGAGCAAAAATAGTTGAGTGCTTTCTTCTGATTCCAACTCTTCTTCTTTCTCAATGCGAGATATTATTTTCATAATAACTTATTTTGAAATACTGTATTTGCTATCGGTAAGAATTTTCGTGAGTCTCGTGCACTAAGCCTAGCTTCTGAACAAATGGACAAGCAGATTACACAATACTGCTCTGCATTGCTCCCTCGTTTCGCTTGGCTTCCTCGCTTCAATGGACAGGCAGCTTTAAAATCCATTTGAATGTTGAATCTTCAGCGATGGACCTGAGTTCGAAGCCAAATGATCCACACACCAACATGTTATAGTATATTATTCATCTCAGACGAATGGACGTACCTACCCTATACATTATGTTTACCTATCTGTGTTACCACTTTTCTTGAAATTTGTGAACCAGCTTATGTAGACGATATTTTTAAAAAAATTGACAAGATTTCTGCAATGGTTTTTAGCCATGTGTGATGGAATTTACGACCAGGTAGCAGACCTGATATCTAAAGCTAGCCATACACGCGCAGGTTTACCTGACAGGTATACCTGTGCAGTTAAACTGTACAGGTATAATTGAGCTCCGTAGAGACCATACACGTAACGGTAAACATGCACAAACTCTCAGTTGAAACCATGGGCCTGACAGCGGCGCATGACCGCGACGCAGTAGCGTTAATAGATTAATAGTTTGTTTTATTAAAGAAAAGGATATTAAACGACGACACCCTGAACAGTGGTGAAAAGCAAACAGTACTCTTATGTCGACTTAATGAAGGAATTGAAATTTAAACCGAATTATTATTACCGAAATTATCTACGAATAATAATAATATTCTGGGACAATCCACACACGGATCACAAATTAGGCAGAGCCTATACTAAGGAAACCAAATGACTTTTTCTTGTAAATACATACATAAATAGATAAATAACACTTAGACACTTGGCAGGAATCGAAGCCACTACCTATTGGGTAGCAGCCGGCGTGACCACTAGACCAACAGGCCCCAACAGATGAAAAGACGTTTCTCGATGATTTTTTTCTTACGATTTATTATAATTGCTGCTACTTTTTTATTTTTAAAAGCTTAAGAATCATTATTTGTCAGCATATTTTTATGTTACAATAATAGATGGTACCAAGTATTCTACCGTTTCCGGCGTACAAATGTTTTATCGTTACAGGGTGATAATCATGTCAAGGAATAAAATTATTTAAATTTTATCGTGATAATCTTTAAACTTACTATGCCAAAAACAATGCTCCGACTTGTAAATGTTTATAAATTCTTCCATTACTACATTCCGCTTACGAGACGACATATTGTATTAGAGCGCCGCGCGTCCTTTCCCTCGAACAGTCATCGGACAACTGACGCCTGCGCAGGCGACCGCCACACACGCTCAGTTTTGCCTGCACAGGTAAACTGCACAGGTATACCTGCGCAGTTAAAAATATGAAAATTCATATTTTGACTCGCCTGTACAGGCGTGGAAACCTGCACAGTTTTGCGGCATACACGCTCAGGTTTACCTGCGCAGTTGAACTGTACAGGTATACCTGTCAGGTAAACCTGCGCGTGTATGCCTGCGCAGGCGACCGCCACACACGCTCAGTTTTGCCTGCACAGGTAAACTGCACAGGTATACCTGCGCAGTTAAAAATATGAAAATTCATATTTTGACTCGCCTGTACAGGCGTGGAAACCTGCACAGTTTTGCGGCATACACGCTCAGGTTTACCTGCGCAGTTGAACTGTACAGGTATACCTGTCAGGTAAACCTGCGCGTGTATGGCTAGCTTAAGCGTGTCGTAGTTTAATTCCCACATCATAATGTAAGTTACATTAAATTGCGCCGCCGAAAAATATTTATGTGATTCAACAAATGAATTATACTTATGATTGTTTTGCGACACTGCAATATACCCTCAGTGATCAGACTGAACTAGACACCCTGGATAAAACAGTTCGTACACTGTTAACCACATATCGTATGCATCATCCTCGCTCTTCAGTGATGAGGTTATATATCCCACGGAAATGTGGTGGCCGAGGCTTTTTAAATGCCAAGACCCTACACAACCGTGAGATATGTAACCTCAGGAAATATTTCCTCCACTGCGGCGGAGAGATGCATACGGATGTGGTTGCTGTGGACAATGGACTGACCCCTCTATCATTAGCTAAAGGGAACTGGCGCAAGCCTGTGGTGCTCACCACTGGCGATCGCAAGGCGGTATGGCAAAGTAAGGAGCTACACGGAAGGTTCTACCGGGCTCTTCATGGGCCCGATGTAGACTTCTCAGCTTCCGTAGCCTGGCTACGATTCGGTGACCTCTTTGGGGAAACCGAAGGTTCTGTCTGTGCAATTATGGACGAAGTTGTGATGACGAACAGCTACCGGAAATATATCCTGAGGGATGGCACCATCGACATTTGTCGGGCATGTCATCGCCCTGGTGAATCCCTCAGGCATATTATTTCCGGTTGTTCGCGTCTCGCAAATGGTGAATACTTGCACAGACACAACCATGTGGCCAAGATAATCCACCAGCAACTTGCTTTGAAATACCGCCTTGTGACGTCAGAGGTACCGTACTACAGGTATGTACCAGAACCCGTTCTGGAGGATGTCCATATCACCTTACACTGGGACCGATCTATCATCACAGACAGGAATAGTCCTGTCCTGTCTATCAGCACAATGTCAGGCCTATTGGCGACAATAGTGTCGCCAATAAGCCTGATATTGTGTAACGCTTGGCTTAAAAGAAACAAGCGTATATATAAGTAAATGTGTAATTTAAAGACTTCAGATTCAGCTTGTACAGGGCGTGGGTTCGAAGGCCGAGTCGGTTCTCTGTCCGTATAGAAAACCACTGTCCTGGCTAGCGAGAAGTCCGGTTGGATGCGTGGTCCCCAGGATACAGCACTAGCGTGGTTCCCAGGATGTAGCACGGCACAGCAGAAAGCGTCCCAGCGGGTGTAGTGGTGGCGTCGTCGGGCCAGAGCCAAACTCGCCCGGGTAGTGAACCCCGAACTGGGGTCAAAAGGGCACTAGGTTTTGATAGCACTTAAATGTATGCACTTGACGAAATAGGCGTACGTTATTAGAAAACTCGAGTGAATTTTATTATATAAGGTGTCTTACTCGCAGCAAGACTTAGCGTCGTGTGTCGCGCTCTGCGCGCGGCCAGCTCGCGCGCGTCGACTATTCGCACGAATAACGGTTGTTTGTGAAACAACATGTATCGCGCGGCGATGCTCGTGTATTTATTGATATTTGATGATTAAGAGATAATGACAAAATATTAAAGTTTAATAATGTTATATTTAGGTTTAGGTAGTTTATAGGTAGATTTTATTTGGTTTTAAGTTAGTAATTATATTTTATAATAAAGTAATTTACGGTTAAGACAGACCGTTACATACCCCCTCTTTTAGGTTAGGATTTTTCCTATGGAAAATCCGCTTCAAGAATATACCTTCACTCCCGATTTTAGGTAATCTTGAAGTCTTTAACATGCCAAGTACCTATATTATGACCTGACATATCCTGAAGGTCGTAGACAAGTTTAGACTTTTTGCCAACGATACGACATTTCACATATTTAGGAGCAAGCTTTTTGGAGAACCTATTATCCTTGTCACTTTGGTAGAAAGTGCGTTTCCATATAATATTCCCTATATTAAAATCTACATTTTTACGACGAAGGTTATAATGTGTACTATTTCTAGTGTGTGCTTTAATGAGCGATAGCTGGACCTTGTCAAATATTTTTCGTAGTGCACCAAGGTTCTCAGCATAACTATCGCGAGGGCTAAATACAATATCATCCTCAATATCTGCGTCAATATAGTGCGTACCACAACTAACCAGTTCTCTTCCGAATACGAGGAATGAAGGTGAGAAACCTGTTGTCTCATTAACAGCACTATTTAGAGCAAACTGTATTTTGGGAATATTAGTGTCCCAAGATCTATGGTCGTTTTCAACAAAAGTGGACACAGCTGTCATTATTGTTTTATTGTAGCGTTCGTCTAAATTGACTTGAGGTGTGTATAATGGTGTAAAGAAAACGTTGGGGATGTTATAGGTGTGGAATAGGTTTTTTAAAGTGTTACTTGTAAATTGTCTACCATTATCCATCAATACAGTACTTGGTATGCCGTGAACTAAAAATACATTTTCTTCTAAAATCTTACTGATGATATCTGCGGTAGCTCTACGAATTGGAAACAGCAAACAATATTTTGAGAAGCAGCAAGTAATTACTAATAGAAAGGTGTTCTGCTTTCTAGAAACAGGTAGCGGACCAACCAGATCAATGCTAAGCATTTGAAATGGCCGACTGCAGTCCTTTGGCCTACCCATTGTGCCAATGGTAGCGTGATTAGAGTGTTTATATGAATGGCAAGTGTCACAACTAGCAATGAACTCAGTTACATCGTAATGCATACGAGGCCAAAAGTAATGTAAACTTAGACGTTTGTATGTTTTAAAAGTACCAAAATGTCCAGAAGTCGGTTCAGAGTGATTTTGAGTAATAATATCATGTCTGTACTCAATGGGTAGGACTTCTTTCCATTCGTATTCTCTAGCTAGTGGATTGATAGACTTAATGTAACGAAACAGCTTGCCATTCTCCACGCGATAATTAACGAAAGATGTTGGAGACTTTTGGCAACCATCAAAAATACTGAGATACCAGGTGTCGTTTGTGGTGTATGTAGGCTTGGTAGGTGTGATAGTAGGGATATCAACTGCGGTGAGTGGAATAGAACGGGATAAACTATCTGGAACTATATTATCGGTACCCTTGCGATGTTTGATATCAAAGTTATATGTAGAAAGCCTTACGCCCCATCTAGCTAATCTCCCGGTAGGATTATTTAGGTTTAGGAACCATTTTAATGACGAATGATCAGTATAGACCGTAAACTTAAGGCCATTCTCGAGGTAGCAACGCCAGTGTTCAATAGCAGAAAGTACGGCTAATGCTTCACGTTCAGTTGCACTGTAATTGCGTTCTTGTTTGGAAAGTGCCTTACTCATATACGCGATCTTTTTCCTTCTCCGTCGATAGTTTGGGTTAATACTGCACCAATGCCATAGTCACTTGCGTCAGTATGAACTTCAAATGGCTTAGAATAATCAGGACACGACAGTATAGGTGCGGAAACTAACTTTAGCTTTAAAACTTTGAAAGCGTCATCTGCCTCTTTGGTCCAAACAAAAGGGGGAGCATTTTTTCCTTGCGTTGTCAGTTTGTTCAGGGGAGTTGCCAAGGTAGAAAAATTCGGTATAAATCTACGATACCATGAAGCAGTACCTAAAAATCGCCGAACCTCTTTTTTATTAGTAGGTGTAGGATAGTTCGTGATAGCAGCTACTTTATCTGGGTCAGCATGCAGACCATTAGAGTCTACAATGTACCCTAAATATTTGAGTTGTTCTCTAAAAAACTGGCTATTGCTAAAGTTAATTGTTAAGTTAGCTAATTTTAGTTTCTTTAAGACGCGATTTAGTAGAGATATGTGCTGAGTAAAGCTGTTGGAGATAATAATTACGTCATCAACGAATACGAACACCTTGTTTTCAAATTCAGGACCGTAGAATAAGATATCTACTAATCTTTGTTGAGTAGCAGGTGCGTTAGTTAGTCCGAAGGGCATAGACTTAAATTGATGAATTAAATTGATGACGCGCGATGGAATATAAAATGCTGTCTTGCATCTGTCTTCTTCGCGAATTAAAATCTGCCAAAAACTTTTAGATAGGTCTATGCTCGATAGGTATTTGCAGTCACGTAAATTATCAAGAATTTCTGATATATAAGGTAAACTGTATGCATCTTTTTTTGTAACAGCATTTAGTTTTCTGCTGTCCAGGCAGAACCTAAGTTCACCGTTCTTTTTAGGCGTTAGTAAGACAGGAGAAGACCACGGACTTTCACATGACTCTACGACATCATATTTCAGCATTTCATCTAGTTGTTCGATTAGTATCCGTTGCTTTTCTGGGGACATCCTATAGTAACGTTGGCGGATTGGTTCAGCATTCCCAGTGTCAATCGGATGTGTAATTAACGAAGTCCTACCAAGACCGCGCTCCTCGTACGAGACTTCATGGAACCGAGCAATAACCCCATCAGCTATGGCTTTCTCTTCGGTAGTGAGATGATCGTATGTAAACAAAGATTTAGATTCATCATTTAAGATAGTGTCCAAGTGTTTATGATATGTAATACAGTTCAAGTATTTAGGGAAAAGGTCATAGGCTCTCCAAAAATCCATGCCTAAAATGAGGCTATTCATAATGCCAGGTACCACATAGAAATTTAAATTATTTAATTTGTTTTGAAAATAAACTGGTAAGCACATGTATCCAATCGAAGATAGTCTTTCACCGCCTGCGGTAATAAATTGGACAGGATCACAATAATTAAGTTTATATCCATCGTTTATAAGTTTTTCATGCGAATTGTTGCCATGTATGGTAACACATGAGCCAGTATCTAATAACCCCTTAAAAGATTCACCACCAATATTTATAGAAACATAGGGTCTAGAATGATCAATCTTATTATCATGGATTGAAGCAACAGCGTTAAATGTGAAAAAATTGTTTATGAAGGATAACCAATCGTTCCATTCATTCGCGTCAAACTTTGAATTTGTAGAATTCTTAGAGTAGCTGTCGGTCCAACCCGGGTTGTCTAGTTTTTTTGAATGGTTACACTCTGGACAATCTGGATAGCGTACGTCCTTTTTACCACATTTAAAACATATAAGGAAGCGTTCTTGAGTGCAATTTCTTAGGGAGTGATCGTCTGTTCTACAACGTGGGCAGAATACGGCTCTATTTAAATTATGTGAGATGTCAGCTACCATAATATGATCTTTATTGGTACTTGTACCGATATCTCCACGCATATTTTTATTGTTAGTAGTAGGATTGTATTTTTTATAGTAAGTATTATATTTGTTGTTGTAGGTTTTTGTTTGTTGATTATATTTATTAGGATAAGATGATGTACTTGGTGAATTATAGGCAAATTCAGGTGCAAGTGTATTTTCCGTCACCCTAGGTGGTTCGTGAAATTCTAAGAATCTAGACTGTATATTTTCATAATTACGGCATATCGATCGTAATGCATCAATGGTAGTAATGCTTGGTGAAGCTGCCAAGGTACCAGCGTAACATAGCCGTATATTATGCAGTAGAATTTCTAATTTTTCATCCTCAGTGAAAGGTTTACTAAGTCGTGAGAACATGCCGTGCATTATAGAAATATATATGGTAATATTCTCATGTTCACCTTGCGTACGCAATCGAATTTCTGCTGCGAGGCGATAGTCATAATCACTTGCACTGAAGTCTTGTATAAGTAACTTACGAAGCTCATCCCAAGATTGTACATTACCCTTATTATAACGATACCAGTGTAAAGCGTCGTCTACAAAAATTTCATAAGCCAATGATAATATTTTCTCATAAGAAATGCCTCTAGATAAAACAAACTCTTCAAGTTTCTGAATAAACGAACGAACGCATGTCTTACCCGTAAATTTTAGTTTGTTTATCTCAGAGGATAAGTTACGTTCACAAACAACCGTTATTGGAGCAGGTTCGGATCCATCAGACGAAGAAGCTGTTGTTTTGGTTTGAATCGCATGTGACTTTAACGATGATAAATCTTTAATTGCGCCTCTAGTTTTAACTCGCAGTAGCGAGTTAAAACTAGAGGCGCAAATTTTGTAAATATCGGAAACTTCAGGTGTATTGGTAATTCTATTAAATCTATCATAAATATGGTGAAGTAAGTTTTCAGTTCTATAGTATAGGTTTTTATCAAATTTAGTTTTTAGTATTATTAAATTATTTTGTGCCTTTAAAAGAGACTCTTTGACACCCTTTAAATCATCATCAGGGAGTAGGTGAGATTCTAGAATGTCCTCCGCTGGTAATTCTTGGGATAATTTTATAACCACGAAGTGCAACTTCATATTCCAGTTCTGATTTCTGGAGAGATAGGTATTTGATAGCATATGCCATGTTAAAACCAATTGAGTGAGTTTTACAAACAAATCAACAAGGTGACAATATTGATTGACAATATTACAATCAATGCTACGATGTAAAACTATGCAACATACAATCACAGTGAACAGTTACACAATAAAAGCACAAGGAGATACTAGTATGTAAATAGGAAGTAGGTAGGTACCAAGTAGGTACTATCCCGTTAACAATAGGAAAAATATGGTATATTGGATATTTCCCGTACAGTAGTAGTCGTTATTATTACTAATACTTAACACATAATACGATTCGCCAAGCCGCCTGCCAAGCGTGGGGATTATAGCAACCCCTCCCTTCTAAGGGGGAGGCCTTTACTCTGCAGTGGACGTCTATCGGTTGCTAATGAATACGATTCGAAGTACTAAATAAAGAAGCCACCCAGTTTATAGAATTGGATATAGGATATATTTTTTTTTTAAGTGGGTAAGTTCATGGATGACGAAAAAGAAATAGAAAACGTGTAATAAAACGATAGTTAAGTAGTAAATAACACCCAATAGCCAATTCTAAAGTACATAAAAATAATCTTAATCTACGAAAATATAGCCAACACCAGAGAAACTACTATATGCATGGAACAGAGACCTACGACTCGACTACCTTTGTTGGCGCCACTGTAACGCTTAATAAAATTCACTCGAGTTGATATAATAAAATTCACTCGAGTTGATATAATAAAATTCACTCGAGTTGATATAATAAAATTCACTCGAGTTGATATAATAAAATTCACTCGAGTTGATATAATAAAATTCACTCGAGTTGATATAATAAAATTCACTCGAGTTGATATAATAAAATTCACTCGAGTTGATATAATAAAATTCACTCGAGTTGATATAATAAAATTCACTCGAGTTTTCTAATAACGTACGCCTATTTCGTCAAGTGCATACATTTAAGTGCTATCAAAACCTAGTGCCCTTTTGACCCCAGTTCGGGGTTCACTACCCGGGCGAGTTTGGCTCTGGCCCGACGACGCAACCACTACGCCCGCTGGGACGCTTTCTGCTGTGCCGTGCTACATCCTGGGAACCACGCTAGTGCTGTATCCTGGGGACCACGCATCCAACCGGACTTCTCGCTAGCCAGGACAGTGGTTTTCTTTACGGACAGAGAACCGACTCGGCCTTCGAACCCACGCCCTGTACAATCTGAATCTGAAGTCTTTAAATTACACATTTCCTTATATATACGCTTGTTTCTTTTAAGCCAAGCGTTACAATTGTGCTGATAGATCGCACCGAGCGTCGTGCAATGATTGTAGATGTCACTGTCCCCCATGACGAGAACCTCGCGAAAGTGGAGAAAGATAAAGAATGCAAATATCTTGATCTCGCGCACGAGGTTGTCGACATGTGGGACATTGATAGGGCAATCATTGTACCTATAGTCGTTTCCGCCCATGGCCTGATGGCCAAGAGCCTCGATAAACACCTCAAGAGGCTCACGTTCGACGGCTGGATCAAGGGCCAGATGCAGAAGGCAGTGCTCCTGGAGACGGCACGCATTGTGAGGAAGTTCCTCTCTCTGGAGCCTTAACCACCGTTTGCTAGGACCCTGTTCCCGCAGCCAGATGGAAGTGGTTTTTTATATTTATAAAGTTATTTATTTTTTATAGATATTTATATTTGAAAATGTAAAGAATTTAAGAAATTGAAATAAATGGTATAATAATAATAAATACACTTTATTGTACACCAAAAGTTACATGTAAATTGAACAATACGTTGATGATATCAATGTACAATGGCAAATACAAAGTTCACAGCTTTTTTGTCATTAGACAAACATGTTTTTTTAGAGGTTATTAATATATATTTATACTTAATAAATTACAAATTCAATTACAAACAAATGTATTTATACTTAATTGGATAAGGATTAATGCTGTATTGTTTAAAATCGCTTCGTAAATAAGCCATTATTTCTCATAAAAATTAAATAAAAAGAAATTATTATTGTGCGTTATCTAGGAGACAAAGATATACCATCGTGGTTTTTGTAGATCTTGTTAAGATCAATACTGTAGTACATTATTTTGATCTATCTCGTAGGGTTCAGCCAGCGTTGACAATGTAAGCGCAAAAAATGTGTTAATTTTAAATTATCAGTGTTTCTCTACTATATTATGCATGTATTATACATATAAACCTTCCTCTTGAATCACTCTATCTACTAAGATAAACCGCATCAAAATCCATTGCCTAGTTTTAAAGATCTAAGCATACATAGGGACAGACAGACAGCGGGAAGTGACTTTGTTTTATAATATGTATGTATATAGATATACTTAAGCGTACATACCTAAGCCTCTTAATGATTAGTACCTTGTATACTTACCTAATATTAATTATTCATTTCCAAACAACTACACTCGCTTCACCGCCAGAGAAACTACTTTTGGAGAGGTAAACACACCGGGAATCCAATTTACACCGCGGTTTGGTGGGAATGCGGGCGAGCTAACAATTTGCACCGCTGCTGCGCGTTAGATGTTAAACAATTATTTATCAACTATTTTTACATCTTTAGCGGGACGAACTTGCAAATAGTTTTGCGAGTTAGCATGATTTAGCATGGAACTTAAGCTTGGCATATAAAGCGCTAAAATATGCCTGGAAATATTTAATTTATTTACTCCCCCGCAATCTAATAACATAATCATATACTTAATACATCGAGCCGTGTGGTTGTTAGCCGTGTCAAAGGAATATAGACAAGTAAGACATACTTACATACAAACTCTAGAAAAACATAGCCCTCCTTCTGAGACAGTCAATGGAATATACTTACATACAAACACTAGAAAAACATAGCCCTCCTTCTGAGACAGTCAATGGAATATACTTACATACAAACTCTAGAAAAACATAGCCCTCCTTCTGAGACAGTCAATGGAATATACTTACATACAAACTCTAGAAAAACATAGCCCTCCTTCTGAGACAGTCAATGGAATATACTTACATACAAACTCTAGAAAAACATAGCCCTCCTTCTGAGACAGTCAATGGAATATACTTACATACAAACTCTAGAAAAACATAGCCCTCCTTCTGAGACAGTCAATGGAATATACTTACATACAAACTCTAGAAAAACATAGCCCTCCTTCTGAGACAGTCAATAGAATATACTTACATACAAACTCTAGAAAAACATAGCCCTCCTTCAGAGACAGTCAATGGAATATACTTACATACAAACTCTAGAAAAACATAGCCCTCCTTCTGAGACAGTCAATGGAATATACTTACATACAAACTCTAGAAAAACATAGCCCTCCTTCTGAGACAGTCAATGGAAGCCTAAAGACCTTTCGTTAGAGATATTGCTGTGCCGCAAAAAGCAAGCGAACGATCGTACGTAGCGATTACCTTAAAATCTTATTCGTCGCAGGAACACACTACTCGCAGGATTGCAATCTTAATGTACTACGCGGTTTGTACTTACCCAATCGAGCTGCTTCAATTTTGAGGGAGCAAAGTTGACTTGAATTAATTTGCGGCTACTTTATTATCGCCCGTACATAGTCCATCCTAGTTTAATAAACCTTAATAATTCTCCATGCACTAAAAAGTCAATCATACAATATTGTAATATAACTTAGGCCGATGTTCGTCGGACATGCAGATAACGATCTGTTTTTGAACTGAGCTATTCTTATTGAAATCAAACTACTTTTACGGATTTTATCGCAGATTATTTTTTGATTTTACTATCCCGACGGTTCAAATGCTTTGCAGCACCCATGGTCACGGGAGGACTGAGATGTTGAACGTCCTTATGTCACAATTATGCCGGTGTACCCTCAGGTCTTCTTAGTTATTATTGTTGGTCCGATCTACGCAGTAAGAGCTTACAGTATCTTGAGCAGTGTTTTGATTGATATTGGATTTAATTATATTTATCAAAGGATCCCAAGCTGGTGGTAACACCCAACCATCTTCTCTATTGAAATTGAGTTCACATACTGCAGACAAAAATAAAAGTAGTTAGGCAAGTAAAGTAAGTAGGTAGTAGTTAAGTAGGTAGGCGGGCCCGTTGGTCTAGTGGTTAGTGACCCTGTCTGCTAACCAACAGGTCGTGGGTTCGATTCCCACCAAGTGTCTGGGTGTTTTATCTATATAAGTATGTATTTACAAAAAAAAAAGTATATATGTATTAGTATCAGTTGTCTGGTTTCCATAGTACAGGCTCTGCCTAGTTTGGGATCAGATGACCGTGTGTGAATTGTCCCAGGATATTATTATTATTATTATTATTTCAATGTGTAATATTCACGTAAGTAAAAGACAACATTATGAGCTATTCTTAACTAATCAATAATAAACATGGAGCGTTTTCGTTTCCTGTTCTCTGCAGAATTCAAATAGCTAGTTAGCAGACCAAGCGATTTTGAATGAATTTGGAATGAATGAGTGAGTAATGTAATGTAAATGTATGCGCTACAAGACGAAATTACTGTATCGTATATGGCAACTTGATTTGATTACGTAACATACAGGGTGTGATTATGCATATTTGCCATATTTGTAGACCTAACAGTTAAGGATTATGTTAATTGATTAAAAATAGATTAATAATTCAGTGGCTATTAACTAAGATAATTAATGATTCATGATTAACGTTCAACCAGAATAAGAGCTCTTGAGTGCTCAGAATAGGTCCCAAGGTTGGCAATTCCGCGCGTGCTCTTGTTTACCTACTTTGCGCTAAGAGCGGTGCTAGACGGGGTTATTTTATAGTAACGGTTGCACACGGGATTTCTTTTCGTACTAAACATAAAAAATATTTCATAATTTTAAGTCCATCATTTAATGATTGATTTATGTTCTTTAAAGGGTATATATCAACCTCCGTAAGGCTGCCTGTCCACCGGAGCGGAGCGAGGTAGTGGAGCTTAGAAACGGAGAAATATTAACCAATAAGATTGCACTAAGATTTTGGAGCGGAGTTTTTGTGCAATCTTATTGGTTAATATTTCTCCGTTTCTCCACTCCACTGCCTCGCTCCGCTCCGGTGGACAGGCAGCCTAAATATGGCAAGAATGCAGAACCACATCCAGTATATGCTACTAAATTTGAAAGCTGTTGTATTGCTCAAGTTGTTTGTTTCTGACAAAAAGTCATACAAATTCAACTTAGTACGTTAATGCACGCGCATTTTATGTCAGTGTCAGCAATTTGAACTTCTTCTTTTCTTTCTTCCTTGCCTTCTTTTTTAGAAAAAGTTTTTATATCAGTACCACATTCGCACGCCAACTCTTAAAGGACCGCGAAATAAAAATGTAGAGCCAATTTGTCTGTATTTGCGGATACTCGTCTTGTACCCCGATTTTTGTCGGTTTCTTCGCCCACGTTGTGCGATATATGCGTGAATGTGAAGGCAAGTCCTGGGTTTTACGGGTTTGTGCGTGAATGTAGAGGCTACAAAAATCTAGATGACATTTTGAAAAATAATAATGGCGGTAACCATGGCAACCATTGGCAAAGATAAAACCCCTGGTGGCGGTAATCGACAGTTGAGGCCGGTGACCAAGGGTGTCGAGCTAGGTTAAGATAATGGCCTTCGTAGTCGCTGGACGTTCGGGGTGTGAGCCCAAGGACGTCCATTGAGTATGGCGGCGAGTCCGAGGAGGACGGCGGCGAGGTTGCGACCCCCGTCCCCATGAGCAGAGTAGCTGGTTCCCGGGGTGCTACAATGTGCCCCCCGGCGGTGGGCTCAAAGGCAAAGTACTGAGGGGCTCCTGGTGCAGAGCCCACCGGAAAGCCCGGGGGTCCCCACTCGTGTACCGATGCAACAGCCACGGGGGTTTTAGTGGACAAGAATCTCATATACCCTGATCGACCTTTTGAAGGTTTCCCCCGTGAAAACAAAAGTTTAAGCTAATGGACTGTTAAGGGTCCATAACCGAGGTTATGGTGGTGGTGACTAGAAAAAAATAGATAATTCATTGATAAACGGAGGTATTTTTGCCGGCGCACTTGGGGCTTACAGTACCAACTTAGACTTCTTATAGATTTCTAAAACAGATATTGCCAATCATCTGGTGCATTTGAAAGGTTGAATTTAATAATATTATTTCCCAGAAATACGAACGTAAACAAAAATGCTCATTTATATGGAAATCGCTCCAATCTTCACGGCTCAACGCTATTCATTGGCGCTAAGAGTGAATAATAAAATATTCTTTATATTATTTCATACACTTTTCCAGTTGGCTTATACTAAGGAGATTTGTTTCATTTCACTGAAAAAGTACACTGAGTACTTATGGATCTGTTCATACACGGTGTGTAAAATAGCTTTTTGTTACCGCTAGACGTACAAAGGAGTTGAAGGAGGAGACGAGCAAGTCGTTCATCCTGATGGTAAGCGCCTATAGACAGCGGTAATGTACGGCTTCTCGTCATCCGAAATATTGATGTTTTTTTTACAAAATATGAAAAAATGTCAATGCTTGTATTAGGTACTTATTTTAGCTAACGTTATACAAATAGTATGTATATATAGATATACTGTGCGCTTTGGTACGAACTGTGAGTGCAGTAAGCAACTGATTTATAAATAAATAAATGAATTGATTATTAAGTTACTTGAGCCTATTTCACCAGCCATTCACACCGGAATACATCATTGTTAATTGTAGTAAATTTTTGTACTGTACTGGTTGAACCGTCTCGTAGTGACGTCGTTGTCCATATGGCAAAATAGTACTTATACCTCAACATTATATTGATAAGGAAACACACAAGTTTTGTCATGCATGTAGACAGGTATATTTAGATGAATAAAACATTAACAAAACAGTTTCAAATATTAAGTTATTAAGTACTACGTACTAAACGTACTATGTCACACCTAGGTTCTTTCGAACAATTTTAGAGATTTGGCGTACAAACTCACTTATGTAATCATTTAAGACAATTATGCAAAGGTTGAAATATTATTAAACGTTGAGTAAATTATAAAATCTTAAAGGTACTACATACTATTTCGTTTAATATTCGCGGAACATACATAAAGTAGACACAGTGGGGTACATGAGATTACTCTTAGATCCTGTAATGTGTCTGATATGAACCACTTAAATTAATAAGTGTAAAAAAACTGCTGCTACATTAAAATAGCAGGTTTTAATCTTAATTTTAATCAAAATAGACTTTAATCAAGTAGACACAGTGTGGTACATGAGATTACTCTTAGATCCTGTAATGTGTCTGATATGAACCACTTAAATTAATAAGTGTAAAAAAAACTGCTGCTAAATTAAAATAACAGGTTTTAATCTTAATTTTAATCAAAATATGCAGCCAAGCTATTAATAGATACCATCTTGCTGGTAGCATGTTTAACCTTTTGCGGTAGAGGAAATGAGAATCCACAAAGTTATTAAACCTATTTTCAACCTCACCGCGGAAATGAAATTGTTTTCTTTGTAGATAATTACTTATCTAAGTTGTGGAAAAAATATAGTCGGTAGAAGCTTAGCCTGATGAACATGAAGGGTGGCGTTGAGCTTTCAATCTCCTACACCCCTATGAGGCGGAAATGGTTCCTTTGGCAGTATACGCTCGAGAGTTATTGTGTATCCGTCTTCATATATATACATATATACACATGTTTCGGATCGTTCACGCTGCGCCAATGCCAAATCGGAATAGAAAGTAACTTTGAGAAGTTGAGCTGTTTCCGGGCTCTTTTTTATTGTCTATTTTTAAGTGTCAAATCAAATCAAAGTATTTATTGCTTGTGTCTAATTAAGGTTGCTGCTTGCAATAATAACAGAAGGCCCAGCCCCCTTATCCAAGTTGTCATTCTGCAACAACAAAACAAATGTATGGAAATTACATATCTCTTCGCTAAGTCACGTGAAGAGATATTTTATTATCATTCATTTGTTCTCTATTCTCTTTCGTTTAGTATTGTAGAATGACAACTTGGCTACAGACCCAGTTGTGGTTTAAAACCCCAACGGTTGTAAATATACTTTCGAAATGAACGACAATATGTAAGAAGGTTACGATTAAGGTTACGGTTGCCGGTTGGGGAAATTGGCAACTTGAGACAACTCGTACAAACTTACAATTTCTCTTTGTGGCAATTCAAAATTTATTAAGAAAAAGTTTTGTTGTGTTTTTGATTGATTTGAGATTCAAAATTGCTCCATTTGAGCAGCTTATTAAACAGAATGAGCTCCTTAAAAAGTAAAATATGTAATACTTATGCCTTTTAAATCTGAATCTTAAGCTAAAAAAAACTGTTACTGAACACTTGGTCAGACGTCTGATGTTCAGGTCTTTATTTTCTGGCTGCCTAAACCCATAATGTACATTGTACTGATATGATAATTAGTTTGTTAAAATAAATATAATTACCTAATAAAATAAATAAATATTTATTATCAAAATATACTTAAACTCGAGTTCACTTAGCCATAACAACCGTAGATTCATTCAATTCCAGTAAGAACCTGGTTTGTGATGACATAAAATACGTGTCCCACAATTTTTACCTTCAAAGAAAATACTAGCTATTAACTTATTTATGAAATGTCAGTTTGGGTCATCTATTTTTTCGTTGTATGTCTGATAAAAACATTAGTAATGCGCCTCAAAGGTATTTCAAAATAATTATCTAGTGTTGGTCCATAGGCATTGCGTATTATGTTTCACAGTTGTCTACCGTCATTAGTAAAATCCTTAGATTCACCAACACAATAGATCCCGTTCAGTCACTGCAGTTCGCCTCAGGCAACAGAACTGAGTACGCAATACGGGAAGCCTCACTAAAACAAGCGGATGCGAGCTAGCCTCTACCAATATGTGCAGATCTATACTATAATAAAACTCAAAGAGCACTTTTTCTGTACATTGAATATTTTTCCAAAATTTCTATGTGGGTATACTATACTATCGACATAGAGGCCAAAACAATTTTTTTTGGAATTATTGTCTGTCTGTCTGTCTGTCTGTCTGTCTGTCTGTCTGTCTGTCTGTCTGTCTGTCTGTCTGTCTGTCGTTCTGTTCGTCCAGGTATCATTTGAAAACCCGTGGATGGATTCTGATAGGACTTTCACTGATGTGTTGTGTAGAAGTAGGGGTATAAGTTGGTATATAAAACATCACGCTATGTTTCATAGGGGCTAAGCAGTGAAACTATACTTGCACATATTACCACGTAATTTCCTTTGTATGTGAATAGGGTAATTATAAATTGATCAGTTATTCATTAAGATATCTAATATTACGCTATATACAATAGGGACTGAGCAGACATTTAGTTTGCATATGATATGGCTGTGGCGAAGGGTAAATTTTTGTAAGGGTCCGTTACACCCAGGACATTTTCATTAGATTTCTGTATTGTTCTAAGTACTTTGCTGATAGCAATATGACATTATCTATATCTTTGAAAAGTTAAAATGATTCATGAAATTTTAATGAAACTCCCCAAGTCCAGGTAGTGTATAGGTATTGTATTACAGTCGCAAGAATAAAAGATGCGGAAAACTTAGAACTTTCATTATCGAATATGATTAGACAGTGATTTATGATGTTAGCGTGATTTACATTATGAACAGCGCCATCTATCGGTGAAATTGAACATACAATCACTAAATAACTTTAATATTTTTACATAATTATAAAAAAAAGTCGTGTTAGTTACACTATTTATAACTCAAGAACGGCTGAACCGATTTGGCTGAAAATTGGTGGGGAGGTAGCTTAGAACCAGGAAACGGACATAGGATACTTTTTATCTCGGTAAATTATGGTTAAGCAACCTAAGGCAAGGTAATTACCTTGCCTTAGGATGGGTGAACCGATTTGTATGAAATTTTGTGTGCATATCGGGTAGGTCTGAGAATAGGTCATAAAGTATATTTTATGCCGCTGATAACATGATTGACGAGGATATATAGAACGAGAGGACATGAGAGGAGGAGGAGAGCAAGAAAGGAGAGAGATTGAGAGGGGATTTGAGGAGGGGGTGATGGGGTGAGGGTTCGGGGGAGTTAGGTGGAGCAAGTTGGGAGAAGAGAGAGGGAGAGGGTTCAGAAAAGGGACAACGGGGAGAGGAAGAGGGGGAGTGTGACGAGGACCGAATTGGGAGGGAAAGAGAGACGAGCAAAACGTAATAAAAGCGCGGGTGGAGCTGCGCGGGTCAGCTAGTATATAATATAATAGCTCTAGGATAACTGAGGCTAAGAGACTCAAGGATTTAAGCCCGAAGCGAGTTAACTATGACGATTTCCTAGGATTTCATAATTTCAAATGCCTGGTATACTTTTGGATGTGTGTATCTGTGTATACCGACCTACAACTTTCTATTGATACATATATCAAACATTTTTTTAAATCTTAATTGTTAAACGTGTTCAGTCAAAGTTCAATTGAATAATTATCAGTTATTAGAATAGAATATTTTTTATTAGATTATTTATTTAACTGTATGCTAAATTTACAGAGTTTGTGAGAGACTGGTGCCTGACAAAGGTATATTATTAGCTGTATTACAGCTCACCAGGGCCTTACTCATTTATTGGACAAAACATGCATAAGTCAGTAAAACAGCTGTGAAAAAAATGTGGAACACTGCATGATTTTGTCGCGTCATGCTTGCGCAGGGGCCATGCTGAGCATCTCAATTAAATATAAAAAAAATTCGTTAGAATTCTTATTATCGATTGTAAGTACAAACGACGGTCTTGTCGCTAAAATCGTTATAGATTTAAATAAAAACCTGTACACAGGAATGAGATAATGACTCATTGACGAGCTTTTTAATAAGGATTTTATTTAATTCTCTTTTAAATCTGTTTAATTTGCCACGAAAATAACTGATTGGGGACAACTACTTAAACAATCACGATAAAGTTAGGTACTATCACATTACTTGTTTGTTTGAGCGCCAATTTGACAATCTTATTTGTCTGTACAGGAATTGGTGGATATAATGCTGAAGCGTATGGATGCGGACCTCGATGGCGTGATCAACTTCAACGACTTCCACGAATCAGTATCGAAGACTCCTTCTCTGTTGGAGAGTCTCGGGTACTGCGTCCCGGAGCGGCCGGCTGTGTACGCGTTCATCGCTACCTGGTGCCCCACATGGGGCAAAATGTAAAGCTGTACCACGACGCAATATTTGAATAAGTACTTGAATATTTACTAAATATTTGGAGCCCATGATCCCTATTACGTAATTAAAATTTGACAAGTGAATTTCATTGATCTAATTATTTTTGTTGAACATACATAATTATTTTTGTAAGCCTAAATAATAATGAAATAAAAAGTTAATGATGAAGAATATTTTTAGTATTTTATCAAACCTATATGGATAAATAGGCTTTTAATAAGCTAGTGTGCTTTACCATCCCCGATTGCGTCGGCACTTTCCATCAGGTGGGACTGCAGTCAAGCATTGGCTTATATTTAGTAAAAAAAATATATACCTGCCTGTAATTTCATTAACACCATTTTATTTTTTGTCTGTAATACCTACTATGATAATTTACTTACATTTTCATTGTCCGAATCAAACTTTTGTCGATACAATATTAGCTATTATTGTATTCACATATAACTTATGAACAGATATACCATTTTTTAATCGCTGACTCAAAAACCAGGGGCATAAGTTTCAAGCTTCTATTTGTCTGTCTGTGGCATAGTAGCTCCTAAATGAATAGACGAATTTGCATGAGCGTTCTTTTTTATTTGAAAGCTTGTTTAATCGAGACGGTTAATTGTTATTTTGATAAAAATCCGTTCCGCCGTTTATTGAGTTTATTTTCTTGTAAGTATTTTTAAAATAAATATCTCCGTAGCCATGCCACACGTAGGTACATCTTGTATGTACACGCATTAGTTCCGAACGACTACACCAAATTGGATAATTCTTTTCTTTTGTGTTCGTTATTGTCAGGAGAAGGTACTTACGAAAAATAAAATAAGAAAGTTGCGCTGGAAATTAGAAAATTACGCAGGCAGAGCTGCGCGGGACATCTAGTATTTCATAAAAATTATCTCGGCTGTTGCTAAATTGGAGATGTATTTCCCTCGAGAGCACTGTCACTTCAGTTAATATCAATTTGTGTTTAGTAATTACCTCAGAATCCGTTTCTCCATACAAGTTGCATATTTTGTGAGTTATTTAAGTACAAATATCAATACAGTACCCACTTACAATCTGTGCACGCCCGTCTAGGTAAACTTGAGTTAATTCCCTTTGCCCCCACTGGTATCCAGCCGGTGGGTGCACGAATCCTAATTTAAATAGCAATTACCTTTGGAGAGTATTCTTCAGAATTATTTTATTTTAAATGAGAGAATGAACTGCACCATAGTAGTACATACGATGTGTTTTCTTATGCTAATGTACATATGTGACGGTTTTACAAAGCGCCTAGTTATGAAAAGAACTTTTCTTTTAACTGAGTGAAATTAAGCGAATATCCACGTAATAATGACGATGTACAGCGTGGTGGATTATGGCTTAAGTCCCCTCATCTTGAGGGGAGGCCCGTGCCCAGCAGTGGGACACAAACAAGGGCTGATATAATAAATGACGATGTATTGTATATGTCGGGCCTCTAGATGTGGTGATTAAATACTGTGAATGCTCCTCAAAATATTGTAAGTCGATCATATCCTGGCATGTGAGCTGAATGGCACTTTTTTGTATCTGCGTGTAAGTAATATATATATTGTTAGGAATAATGAAGCTCTAATAAAATAAATTGTAGGTAGTAGGATAGTCAAACGCGTATATAAGTCACTGCACTAGCGGTACCGCGGTCATTTCTTAAGCGACAGCCGAAGCCGAGGCCGTGCCTCCCTGAGGTGCCCTTGAGCTCGTCGCTACTTCTGCCGTTAAGGCTAGAGCGCTTTAAGCGCTCGCCTCCTATTGTCCGGTGAAGCTGTAATGGCCATCTGCGGCCAACAGCGTCTATCATTCCCCAAAAAAAAAAAATACCGCGGTCATTCATTTGTCAGATCTCGTACAGTGCGGAAGTCTCAGTGAAGTGGCTGCGCTATAGTGATAACAATGTATTCCTGTTACAGGAGTGTGGTAATAATACTTCAGAGGTATGTTCAGTTCTTGTTTTACTAATGTGGTCCAGAGACAATGGTTTCTGGACAGCTACTCTTTTTTTTAAAGTAATCCTACCTAGGATTGCTAATAATATATTTACCGATATCGATAACTGTTTATCGATACTTGTGTAAACTTGAAATGTTTATGCTCATAAAAGATACAACAGTAAAAATCAAATCAATACTATCACAATATTATAAAAATGAAACTTGTAGCTCATAATAATAGCTTATTATTATAATAATAGCCTATTATCATTATAATAATAGCCTGTTATTATTATAATAATAGCCTATTATTATTATAAGCCTATTATTAATATTATGAGCTACAAGTTTCATTTTATAATAGTGTGATAGTATTGGTTTGAATTACAGTTGTATCTATTAAGAGCATAAACATGTTAGGTTTACAAAAGTGTCGATAAACAGCTATCGATTAAATTATTAATAGGTACCTACCATACTCCTTGGAACTATATGCGCAAGAGGTGGAAGTGTTTAAGGGAATAACACCGCAAGTAATTTCAGGAAAAGCGCAGCACATCTCTACCTTTGATCTATGTACAAGTATTGCTCACAGTCGTTCTTAGTAGACAGCCATTAATAATAATACTTGCCGCATAGTCCGCAAGTTCCTTTCCCTAACTGGACCACAATAGACGCACTTGGCTCTGGCCCGTGCTTATTTCACCTCTCCGGAGAGAAAAAAAAGCTTTTAAACAAACATAATAATAATATTTTTTTTTCTCTAATATATATTTTTACATTTTTATCAATTTAACAGTATAATATAATTTAAATTTATTTGAAAACACCAGGAAAAGAAATTCATCAAAAAATAAACATTCATGCTGAGAATAGATCAAATTTTGTCATAACATCAAATTTTTGGAAAAGCATCATGACAGCCGCACTCTCATACAGATTAAGTAATCATATATATTGGGATTTGAAGAAAACGAATTACATACGTTGACAAGAAATAGAGCACACCCAAGACCCCCGGATTCGTCGCCCCGCTCCGCCTTGCAGCCGCTGGGCCCCAGCACAGATAGCTCGCTGGCTGCAGTTGCGTCGAGCGGGAGCGACGAATACTTCTCCCCGCCGACGTCGCCACCACCTGTACGTCGTCGGAGAGGCCGGCCGCCGCGGGTTTTAGGATCTTTGGAGCAACCGGCTCCGAACAGGGTCCTCGCCCCCGGTGGTGTGCGGCGCATGCGATGGACGTCATCAATTAATGAAAACGTCATGCGCGCCTACTACGAGGCTACAGAGAGAGGAACTAACCTCACAGCGTATCGTCTCCGGATGCTGTCTCTGTTTCAGGCGCTTGAGCCAGCTGTCAACGTCTCGGCGCAACGACTGTCTGATCAGGTGCGCGCCATCCAACCCCGCAGCTAATAGCGACGATGATAGGGACGACATGACTACCGACGTAAGTACCAACTTAAATACCCAGTTGAGGAGTACTTTGGAGGATGTTGTTCGGGAGTATCGGACCATGCCGCTAAACCTTAGACCTCGCTTGCCCCGTTTGCCTATGCACAAACGAAATAGAGCGCTAGTGTGTGCCCTAGATTCACTATTGTCAAGTTACTTTGACAGTAGTGAAGACCTTGCTGATGCACATTCTCTCCTGTACTGCGCGGCCATGACGGCATGTCGTGTAGCTCGCGTCAAGTTTCCTAGCACTGACGCAGCTACGCGACCGAGACCTGCTGTACCGGCTTGGCAGTTCAGGATAGAGTGTCGCATTAGCGAGGCTAGGGTACTCATAGGCAAGCTCAACTGCTTCAGGGAGGGCAATACGCGCCCTAGAGTGATGCGCTTTGTGAGGTGAGCATTCTCGGGGCGGTCCCCGAGAATGCTCATGCATCGATCCCCGGGAATACCTTTCACGTGTCACAGAGCGCATCGACTTTCTGAAGCAGAAAGTTTGTGCATGGGCGAATCGGATACGCAGGTATAAGGCGCGTGTGGACCGATACTCCCAGAACAATATGTTCCAAAGAGACCAAAGGTGGGTTTATAGATCCTGGGAGCGATCTAGTCAGATGGAGGGTGACGGGCGGCGGCCGGATGATAACGCCATGACCACGTTCTGGCGCAACATCTGGTCGGTGCCCGTCACTCATTCCGAGGGTGATTGGATGAAGGATGTTGAGCAAATATGTGAGCCATTGCCAGAAATGGGGGCCATTACCATCAGGCCCCAAGATGTAGCAGATGCAGTCCGTCCTATGCCCAATTGGAAGGCACCAGGACCAGACGGACTGCATAATTTCGGGCTCAAATGGATACGTAGCTCGCATATTTGCTTAGCATCTTTGTTTCAATCAGTCTTGGAATCTGGGTCGCTACCGGAATTTATGACTATGGGAATAACCCACCTGCTCCACAAAACCAGTAGTACCACGGACCCAAAAAACTATAGGCCGATCACATGTCTGCCTACAGTTTATAAAACTCTTACATCCATTCTGAGAGCAAAAATCTACAGACGATGGACGAATGGATGTAAGAGTGGGGCCCGTGGTATTAAGGAGCTACTCCTCATTGATATGGCCATCTGCCAGCAGGCTCGCCGGAACCGGAAGGATCTGTCGACGTGCTGGATAGATTATAAGAATGCCTATGACTCTGTGCCTCATACATGGCTCATGAAGGTGCTAGAGTTGTATAAAGTAAATCCAACTCTACGTACCTTCCTGGCATCGTGTATGAGGCAGTGGAGTCCTTCAACGTGGCAACAGTCCTTCTCTATCCAGGATCTCGACAGATCCTTGGGAACGGTGATCCAATAAGGATAGAACGGGGTATCTTCCAGGGTCTAAGTCCCTTGTGGTTTTGTCTAGCCCTGAACCCTTTAAGCACTCTCTTAAGGGGTTCAGGGTTGGGCTTTCGGTTGCGGAGAGGTGGTCAGGTCATATCTCACCTGCTTTACATGGATGACTTGAAACTGTTTGCCCCCACTGAGCTCCAACTGATAGGTTTACTGAAGGTCACAAACACCTTCAGTAATTCTATTTAGAAGCCAATATTTTGATTTAGACAGCGAACACGGTTATGAATAATCTACGATTAAGGAGTGTTTTCCAGTGCCACAGGTGCAATCATTAGCGTATTTTTTTAGGTTCTACCTAATACTTTAAAAAAAAGGTAGCCTATTAAGGCAAGCTATATAATAGCCCTTGGCCCTTGGACCAAAGTAAAGTTAATTTTCTCCTTGGCACAATAAGACCTTCAAATGGGAATACAACGAGGCATTAAGCTCTCTGGACCCTGATACCTTATTCGTCAACAGCTATTATTCTTTTCAAGTTATTAGTAGGCAGCGTATGGTGATACGCCTGCCTACTAACTTGAAAAAAATAATACCTATTCACACAAATGGATGTTATCCGTCTGTTAATAAGTACTAACATTAATATCCGAGATTTCTAAGTTCATTACTACTAAATATACTTGTGCACTCTGCAATCTCCCTCAAGTACCTCCGGTCGATTTCCGCTTCCCTTGTCTGTGGCTTGCTCAGGGTCATGTCAGCTTTGTATGCAGGAAATTATCCCTTGTATTACTTAATTATGTTCGCTTTGTTATAAGAAATGTGATTATCATTTTAATATAATGTATTTCAATAAATGATACTTATTATAAGTAACCAATCTCAATGCATTGATTTAGTAGGTACTAAATGTTTTTTATTTACTCATTTTTATATCTTCTTCTTTATCTTGAAAAGTATAATACAAAGTCGCCTAGCGCATCTGTCTTTATATACGCTAATTCCTCCTAAACCTAATTAAAAACGAATTAAGTTTTTATATAAGTAGAAAAAAAAACAACAATATATTGCAACCGAATTTTATAAATTACATCCGTGCTAAGCCGGGGCGGGTCGCTAGTGTAAAATCTAAATAAATGTATTAATAAAAATTAAATTCAATGACAGTAGCAGGCGTAATTTCGCTATTGCCATCAATCATATAAGCATCACCGATTTTAGGTACCTATATATATATATCCTACTCAATGTAAAAATAAACTCTCACTCTCAAGCTTTATATCAAAGCTTGATTGATTGAAAGTAACATTGAAGTTTCGATAATGACCTCCAGGTCCTTGAAATGTTTCATTATATTCTACAAATTTTGTTATAAAGTTGGTTTTTCAGTATATTGAGAATTAATTAATTACCATTGTAGCAGAACGAAGTCTTACTTGTCTACTCGTTTGAGTCCAATTCGTTATTTTCGTTTAGGGAGTGGGAAGATAGATAATAATTTATTCGAAACAAGTTCCTGCAACTTGTATCTTGTATCGAAAATTCATTTGTTTCTCGCCGCATCGCATCGCATCACAGTTATGTGTAGGAGCCCTTAGTCCACAGAATATTAATTAATTTGACGTTATAAAAAGATAATATCAAAAACTAACATTAAAGTAGGTGCCATTTAATCACTACATTTTCTATTGCATACATGATTATTCATTATTATTTATATACCCAAAAGTGACTTCAGTATCAATCGATATATTAAATAAAATAATAAATACTCGTAATACCTCCATGTTGTTATTAAATCGTTCATTATGTTCATGATCAGAACGGTTAACATAAAGCAAAAAAATCTTTTAAATCCATTAACTTTCTAGCCAGATCTTCTTTTTCGTTGTGTCCACTTTATATAGCTACGAGATGGTTTAAAAAAAACATGGCAATTCTAAAGTACTTTTTAGCACATATTTGAATATATAATAATAAATAAGCTGTCCATTAGTGCTGCTAAAACTCAGAAACGGCTTGACTGATTTGAATAATTTTTGTTTACTTTTGTTCGCTCTAATCTAAAAAAACAAAGTTTGAAAATCCATACAGAATTGTTGAGAAAAATAACGCAGGCGGAGTTGCGGAGGCCAAACTCTTAATAGCGGCTAAGTAAGTGGAGAGCTTAAAATAAATTATTATCTATCTTCCCACTCCCTAAACGAAAATAACGAATTGGACTCAAACGAGTAGACAAGTAAGACTTCGTTCTGCTACAATGGTAATTAATTAATTCTCAATATACTGAAAAACCAACTTTATAACAAAATTTGTAGAATATAATGAAACATTTCAAGGACCTGGAGGTCATTATCGAAACTTCAATGTTACTTTCAATCAATCAAGCTTTGATATAAAGCTTGAGAGTGAGAGTTTATTTTTACATTGAGTAGGATATATATATATAGGTACCTAAAATCGGTGATGCTTATATGATTGATGGCAATAGCGAAATTACGCCTGCTACTGTCATTGAATTTAATTTTTATTAATACATTTATTTAGATTTTACACTAGCGACCCGCCCCGGCTTAGCACGGATGTAATTTATAAAATTCGGTTGCAATATATTGTTGTTTTTTTTTCTACTTATATAAAAACTTAATTCGTTTTTAATTAGGTTTAGGAGGAATTAGCGTATATAAAGACAGATGCGCTAGGCGACTTTGTATTATACTTTTCAAGATAAAGAAGAAGATATAAAAATGAGTAAATAAAAAACATTTAGTACCTACTAAATCAATGCATTGAGATTGGTTACTTATAATAAGTATCATTTATTGAAATACATTATATTAAAATGATAATCACATTTCTTATAACCAAGCGAACATAATTAAGTAATACAAGGGATAATTTCCTGCATACAAAGCTGACATGACCCTGAGCAAGCCACAGACAAGGGAAGCGGAAATCGACCGGAGGTACTTGAGGGAGATTGCAGAGTGCACAAGTATATTTAGTAGTAATGAACTTAGAAATCTCGGATATTAACGTTAGTACTTATTAACAGACGGATAACATCCATTTGTGTGAATAGGTATTATTTTTTTCAAGTTAGTAGGCAGGCGTATCACCATACGCTGCCTACTAATAACTTGAAAAGAATAATAGCTGTTGACGAATAAGGTATCAGGGTCCAGAGAGCTTAATGCCTCGTTGTATTCCCATTTGAAGGTCTTATTGTGCCAAGGAGAAAATTAACTTTACTTTGGTCCAAGGGCCAAGGGCTATTATATAGCTTGCCTTAATAGGCTACCTTTTTTTTAAAGTATTAGGTAGAACCTAAAAAAATACGCTAATGATTGCACCTGTGGCACTGGAAAACACTCCTTAATCGTAGATTATTCATAACCGTGTTCGCTGTCTAAATCAAAATATTGGCTTCTAAATAGAATTACTGAAGGTGTTTGTGACCTTCAGTAAACCTATCAGTTGGAGCTCAGTGGGGGCAAACAGTTTCAAGTCATCCATGTAAAGCAGGTGAGATATGACCTGACCACCTCTCCGCAACCGAAAGCCCAACCCTGAACCCCTTAAGAGAGTGCTTAAAGGGTTCAGGGCTAGACAAAACCACAAGGGACTTAGACCCTGGAAGATACCCCGTTCTATCCTTATTGGATCACCGTTCCCAAGGATCTGTCGAGATCCTGGATAGAGAAGGACTGTTCTCCACTGCCTCATACACGATGCCAGGAAGGTACGTAGAGTTGGATTTACTTTATACAACTCTAGCACCTTCATGAGCCATGTATGAGGCACAGAGTCATAGGCATTCTTATAATCTATCCAGCACGTCGACAGATCCTTCCGGTTCCGGCGAGCCTGCTGGCAGATGGCCATATCAATGAGGAGTAGCTCCTTAATACCACGGGCCCCACTCTTACATCCATTCGTCCATCGTCTGTAGATTTTTGCTCTCAGAATGGATGTAAGAGTTTTATAAACTGTAGGCAGACATGTGATCGGCCTATAGTTTTTTGGGTCCGTGGTACTACTGGTCTTGTGGAGCAGGTGGGTTATTCCCATAGTCATAAATTCCGGTAGCGACCCAGATTCCAAGACTGATTGAAACTGTTCCGAACAATACCTTCGATTTTGTTGGACTGTAATATATCTAAAGCCGCCGGTAAGGTTGAGGCTATGAGCACACACTGTCGACCAGTACCAATCCAAATCCACCTACCTTTGGTCAACGGCGACGGCGGCGACTCCAAACCTCTGCGTCCGCCAAAGTTGTTGTTTGTAGCCAGTCACAAACTTCTTCCGTAAGGTTATCCGTCCGTTAACAGTTCACTAACACAGTTCAGTCATTTCAAAAACACTATTGCGTTGGGAAACTCGCATATTTTAATTAAACACCGAAATCTTGACGCGCCGTGCGCCGGCCGAACAGAACAAGTGGTCGACGGCCTCTCATTGGCTCGCCCGCGTGGAGCCGGGAAATATGGCAGCCCTGGGTACCCTGCTCCGAACGCAGCATTGTCAACCGAGACGAGGCGCGGCAAATTCAAATCGGAGACAGGTAAACAGTGTGCGTGTACATACCCTCCCCCCCGAAAAGAAATGAATCTACCTAGTCTACATTGGTAACCTACACAGCTTAGACACAGGCCGAAGCAAGGTGTTGCTGCGTGTTTTAACTTCTGCGACACGATTAACCGAATCCGAACCGGGTAAAAGTTTTGTAATCCTAGCACGTCTCCATTGCAATGACGGGTAATTGTCTTCCTTTATCAAAACTAGATCACCGACTTCAAGAGATTTCGAATGAGATGACCATTTAGTCCGTTGCTGTAACGTGTGTAAGTATTCGTTTCGCCATCTAGACCAGAAATGTTGTGTAAGCTTTTGTATTTGTTGAAACCGAGTTAACCTATTAATATTGACATCCTCATAAGAATATTCAGGTAACGCTACAAGAGGTTGACCGATAATGAAATGGCCGGGAGTTAATACTTCCAGATCAGCTGGATCCGAACTTAGGGGGCAAAGAGGTCGAGAATTCAAAACAGCTTCGACCTTTGCAAAAAATGTGGTAAGTTGCTCGAAAGTGAGCCTCCGATCACCGAGAACTCTATACATATGAGTCTTAGCTGACTTTACTGCCGCTTCAAAAAGTCCACCCATATTCGGACTACTTGGAGGATTAAATAGCCAGGTGATATTCCTTTTAATAAGCTCGCGTTCTAAATCTGAACGATGATTTCTTAGATAGACATAAAGTTGTTTTAAATATTTATCCGTGCCAACGTAATTTGTTCCACAATCCGAACGTACTAATGAGGGTAGTCCTCTTCGAGATACGAACCTGGTAAAGGCCGCAACAAAAGCTTCAACCGACAGTTCGGATACAACCTCCAAATGAACAGCTTTTGTGCTTAAGCATACAAATATGCATAAATAGCATTTTAAAATACGAGCATTTTTTATGGAACTACTTTTAATGAAAAAAGGTCCCGCAAAATCCGTACCAACGCCTTCAAAAGCGCGATTACACCGAACGCGATCAGGGGGTAGATCTGCCATAAATGGCTGTTGAGTTCGAGGTTTGGTTTTGAAACATTGAACACATTTGAATGTTACACTCCGAGTCAATTTACGTATAGACAATATCCAGTAATTCCAAGATAAAATTGCTGCTAAAGCATTAGCTCCGACGTGACAATACGTCCGATGATAATGCTCAACTAAAAGTTTTGAGAAGATATCCTTTTCAGGAAGTAAAATAGGATGCCGAGCCGAATATGGTAAATCCGAATGCCGAATACGACCGCCAACGCGTATCAAACCATCGCTATCCAAGAAAAGGTTAAGTTTTCGTGCCGAATCACGAATAGGCTTTCCCGAATTCAAAGCCGAAATATAATCGCAAAAATGTACACCCTGTACAGACCGAATTAAAAACCTCAACGCCGTCCGACGTTCCGAAACCGAAATATTTAAACCGAAATACCGAGAATTTGAAACCGGAATATCTTTACCGAACCGAAGTTTACGCCGACAGTTATTTATAAACCGAATAATAAAACCTATTACATTAATAAGAGTATCTAACGAACTGTACCGACCGATAAGATCCGAAATATCATTCGAAACCGAAACCGAAGTATTAGTTACATATTTAGTTCGTAAACCAGGTAAGTCATCTGGTATCTCTGTATGGTCCTCAGGCCATAATTCACACGATCGACACAACCATTGAGGTGTCCACCATAAAGAGTGCTCTAGAAGTTGAGCTGCCGAACAACCGCGAGATGCAACATCTGCACTATTAAGAGTACCAGGTACATGTCTCCACCGCATTGGTAAATTTACATTATTTATCTGAGAAACTCTATTACCTTGAAAAACTTCTAACTTGTGAGGCGGCGTTTTCAGCCAAGCTAATACAATAGTACTATCACACCAACCGACAATTTCTGACAACTCGACCGAGAGTTCACGCAAAGCCGAATAAACATGTTGTAGTAAGTTCACCAACAGAACAGCAGCACTGAGTTCTAATTGGGGAATAGTCATCTTAGTTTTCAAGGGCGCAACCCGAGATTTTGCCATTATTAGTCGAACCGAAGCTTCACCGTAAATATTTTCTGTGCGCAAATACACAGCTGCAGCATAACCCAAAGAAGAACCATCACAGAAACCATGAAGTGAAAATAAAACATCACTATCCGATTTTAGACACCGTGGGATAGAAACCTTTTGAATGTGGGGTAAGTCCGAAACAAACTCATTCCATTTGTTCACCAGATCTTCAGGGGCAGGTGCATCCCAGTTCACACTCTTAGCTCCATCACTTAATAACTCCTGTAATAATAGTTTAGCACGAAATACTATAGGACATATCCAACCCAAAGGGTCAAAGAGTTTCGCTAACGAAGAGAGTATACTACGCCGAGTAACTGTTGCTGTTTCCGAAGGTAAGTTCCGAATCCTATAAGTAAAGGTGTCCGATGAAGGATGCCACTGAATACCTAATACCTTGACAAAACCGACGTTATCATCATCCTCAAAGGTACGAGGGGCCTCACAATAATCTTCAGGAATATCACTAAGAAGTTCTGGTAGGTTGGTAGACCACTTACGCAACTCATAGCCAGCCGACTTCATAAGTTCTATCAGCTCGTCCCGGATTTCTCGAGCTTCCGAAACCGTATCTGCACCGCCATTCAAATCGTCGACGTACGAGTTATTCACCAGCAGCTTAGCTGCCCTGGGAAACCGTTCCAGTTCATCTGCAGCCAACTGATGTAAACAACGAATCGCTATAAAAGGACTAGACTTCAAACCGTAAGTATTAGTCGTAAGCTCATACACTCTTAAAGGTTCGGAAGGATTCTCCCGCCATAAAATAAGTTGGTACCTACGATCATCTGGATGTATCCAGGTCATCCGAAACATCATCCTAACATCTGTCGTAAACACAACCAGAGGTACCCGAAAATTCAAAATAATTTTAGTGATATCATTTTGTAATTTTTCACCCGAATATAAACAATCATTAAGACTAATACCCGATGAAGTTTTACTACTGCCATTAAATACAACCCGAATTTTCTCCGTATCACCCGATGTTTTGAATACACCATGATGTGGCAAGAAGTAATGTTCCTGTCCCGAATTAACATCAAACTCCGAAAGTTGCATATGACCGAGATCTATATAGTCTTTAATAAATTCAAGATACTTCGCCTTAAATTTAGGCTGAGACTTCATTCTCCGTTCCAAAGATAAGAATTGTCGAACCGCAGTAGTCTGTGAGTCACCTAACTCCGCATGATCAGGTATCAATGGTAATCGAACCATGTACTTACTGTCTGAACAACGCTTAACCGAATTTACAAACATTTGTTCACACTGAACATCAACAGGATTTTTAATTTTAAGGGTAGGCGGTTCTTCCGATTTCCAAAAACGCTCAACCGCTTCTATTAAAGACACACCCGAAAAGCATTCCGAATTCCGATGTAAAACATTACCATTGAGTGGTACCGATAGTGGTCCGAAAATGGCAAGATCAAAAATAGTGTCCATAGCGTAAGGTCCACCTGGCCGTATGGTCACCTTATTTCCTTCAATTATTTCACCCAAAATATCGCAACCGAAAATAATGTCAACCCGAGATGAAAATCCGAAATCATTATCCGATAGATACAAATTATCCGAAAAACCGATACGCGACGCAACATAAGTAGTTGGAGTCTTCAAAACAACCGCATTGACCGATAACAAAATATGATTATTCCGAGCCGAAGTAAAATTTAACCGAACAATATAATTGCTATTTTCCGATTGTGTCCCGCCGACACCCGATAATAAAGTAATAATAATAATAATAATAATATCTTGTGACAATCCACACACTAATAAAATAATGTTTCTTTAAACCAAGCAAATTAACTAAATCACTGCGAACTATAGATATTTGGGAACCGAAATCTAATAACGCTCTTACCTTAAAAATATTACCATTTACCGATAAAACATTAACAAGAACCGTGGGCAAAATAATATTATTATTTAAAGTCGGAGGCCCATTAGACTCCGAACTTAATTGCTATTGTGACTGAAGACAAGAAGTAGGCGCTCCCGTGGCGTAATCGTTCTTATCCGAGTCCGACCGAGAAACAACCAAATCGTTATATGAGTCGCGATCATAATTGCGACCGTCGTCGTAAGTACCTTGCGATCGGAATGAAACCGAATGAACCGTACGTTCGTTACTTGTACGTCCTTTTTGCCCGATATTTGTTTTAATCGAATCTTGCCTATTTGAATAAATCTGAGACGACGGACCGTTATTAGAATTGGACTGTATTTTCATCGTACATATTAAAGTATGATGACCGACATTACCACACCGTTCACATGGGACGTACTTATCACATTGAGAAGCCGAATGCTTAAGAAAACATTTAAAACACAAACCATTATTACGTATCCACATCTTACGATCATTAGGAGAACAGTCTTTAAACTTAAAACAATAATCAGTTTTGTGACCTGACACCGAACAATACGCGCATGTATTATCATTGGTCGGCACTGCGACCGAGTGAGATAGCCGTTTACTTCCGTTGACCGAATCATTTCTCCGAGCCGAGTTATCCATCGAACGCCGAGTATTATTATTATTATCCGAATATGAATTTATACGGGTAAGTTCCGGGGTGTTTGCCGTATCAACCATGCTACATTCATTTTGTAAAAATTTAATTAAATCGTCAAACTTAGGAAGTTCGCATTTTATGCCGTGACTTTGTTCAAACCGCGTTTTAATTTCAATGGGCAATTTAGTAAGCGTGATATGAAGAAGAATAAAGCTCCAGTCGTCTACCGGTAAACCTAAACCTTTTAATGCCCGTGTGCATTCGAGCAAGGGATTTAATATTAACGTACGCAACATAGTAATATTTCTTAGAATTTTCATATTTAAAATACGCGCAATATACGTATCCGCCAATAAACGTTTATTATCAAATCGGGCCTTTAATAGATCTAAACCAATATCTAACGAGTCATCAGTCATGGGCAAATGTTGAATGATGGACCGAGCCTCCTTTTGAACATGCGAGAACAAATAATGAAACTTTTCCGTATTAGTTATGTCCTTCCTAGACAATACAAGTGAATCAAATAAATTGATAAAGCCGCACCAAGTAAATAAATTACCATCAAATGTTGGTAGATTTATGAGAGGTAATCGAGCCATCGGCTTATGAATTCCCTCCTTACCTCCCGAGTCCGGCCCTGTGCCTGTGTTATCACTACGGTACTCCGTGGATTTCGCAACCAAAGTGTCATATTGCAATGTTGCAGTTGAATATCGCGTGTCGAAGTTAGCTATCATTTTATCATCGGTGGTAGCCTCTAGTAAGCTTTCATAGACCGACGTAAGATTTTCAAAATGAGATTCAAGCTTACGCAACCTTGCTGATAAGACGCATGAATTATATTCAGAGGATTCTATAAATTGTACCGACCGTTCAAACCAATCACATTCTATTTTAAACTTGATTAGCGAAGACTTTGCCATTTTGAAAACGTATGTGAATAAGTAGATAAGTACCTATCAAAACTAAATGATGCGTAATAACCGCAATTGAAGTTTTTACCGAAAAAAGCGGACGAAATAACCGTGTTTGATATGTTTATTACCGAAGTTACCGAATATAACCGTATATACCGAATTACAACACCGAAATTATATTATTCAATCGAGAAACCGACGCCATATTTTTCAACCATCCGCGCGTAGAGGGACCAGGTTTATGTTCCGAACAATACCTTCGATTTTGTTGGACTGTAATATATCTAAAGCCGCCGGTAAGGTTGAGGCTATGAGCACACACTGTCGACCAGTACCGATCCAAATCCACCTACCTTTGGTCAACGGCGACGGCGGCGACTCCAAACCTCTGCGTCCGCCAAAGTTGTTGTTTGTAGCCAGTCACAAACTTCTTCCGTAAGGTTATCCGTCCGTTAACAGTTCACTAACACAGTTCAGTCATTTCAAAAACACTATTGCGTTGGGAAACTCGCATATTTTAATTAAACACCGAAATCTTGACGCGCCGTGCGCCGGCCGAACAGAACAAGTGGTCGACGGCCTCTCATTGGCTCGCCCGCGTGGAGCCGGGAAATATGGCGGCCCTGGGTACCCTGCTCCGAACGCAGCATTGTCAACCGAGACGAGGCGCGGCAAATTCAAATCGGAGACAGGTAAACAGTGTGCGTGTACAGAAACAAAGATGCTAAGCAAATATGCGAGCTACGTATCCATTTGAGCCCGAAATTATGCAGTCCGTCTGGTCCTGGTGCCTTCCAATTGGGCATAGGACGGACTGCATCTGCTACATCTTGGGGCCTGATGGTAATGGCCCCCATTTCTGGCAATGGCTCACATATTTGCTCAACATCCTTCATCCAATCACCCTCGGAATGAGTGACGGGCACCGACCAGATGTTGCGCCAGAACGTGGTCATGGCGTTATCATCCGGCCGCCGCCCGTCACCCTCCATCTGACTAGATCGCTCCCAGGATCTATAAACCCACCTTTGGTCTCTTTGGAACATATTGTTCTGGGAGTATCGGTCCACACGCGCCTTATACCTGCGTATCCGATTCGCCCATGCACAAACTTTCTGCTTCAGAAAGTCGATGCGCTCTGTGACACGTGAAAGGTATTCCCGGGGATCGATGCATGAGCATTCTCGGGGACCGCCCCGAGAATGCTCACCTCACAAAGCGCATCACTCTAGGGCGCGTATTGCCCTCCCTGAAGCAGTTGAGCTTGCCTATGAGTACCCTAGCCTCGCTAATGCGACACTCTATCCTGAACTGCCAAGCCGGTACAGCAGGTCTCGGTCGCGTAGCTGCGTCAGTGCTAGGAAACTTGACGCGAGCTACACGACATGCCGTCATGGCCGCGCAGTACAGGAGAGAATGTGCATCAGCAAGGTCTTCACTACTGTCAAAGTAACTTGACAATAGTGAATCTAGGGCACACACTAGCGCTCTATTTCGTTTGTGCATAGGCAAACGGGGCAAGCGAGGTCTAAGCTTTAGCGGCATGGTCCGATACTCCCGAACAACATCCTCCAAAGTACTCCTCAACTGGGTATTTAAGTTGGTACTTACGTCGGTAGTCATGTCGTCCCTATCATCGTCGCTATTAGCTGCGGGGTTGGATGGCGCGCACCTGATCAGACAGTCGTTGCGCCGAGACGTTGACAGCTGGCTCAAGCGCCTGAAACAGAGACAGCATCCGGAGACGATACGCTGTGAGGTTAGTTCCTCTCTCTGTAGCCTCGTAGTAGGCGCGCATGACGTTTTCATTAATTGATGACGTCCATCGCATGCGCCGCACACCACCGGGGGCGAGGACCCTGTTCGGAGCCGGTTGCTCCAAAGATCCTAAAACCCGCGGCGGCCGGCCTCTCCGACGACGTACAGGTGGTGGCGACGTCGGCGGGGAGAAGTATTCGTCGCTCCCGCTCGACGCAACTGCAGCCAGCGAGCTATCTGTGCTGGGGCCCAGCGGCTGCGAGGCGGAGCGGGGCGACGAATCCGGGGGTCTTGGGTGTGCTCTATTTCTTGTCAACGTATGTAATTCGTTTTCTTCAAATCCCAATATATATGATTACTTAATCTGTATGAGAGTGCGGCTGTCATGATGCTTTTCCAAAAATTTGATGTGATGACAAAATTTGATCTATTCTCAGCATGAATGTTTATTTTTTGATGAATTTCTTTTCCTGGTGTTTTCAAATAAATTTAAATTATATTATACTGTTAAATTGATAAAAATGTAAAAATATATATTAGAGAAAAAAAAATATTATTATTATGTTTGTTTAAAAGCTTTTTTTTCTCTCCGGAGAGGTGAAATAAGCACGGGCCAGAGCCAAGTGCGTCTATTGTGGTCCAGTTAGGGAAAGGAACTTGCGGACTATGCGGCAAGTATTATTATTAATGGCTGTCTACTAAGAACGACTGTGAGCAATACTTGTACATAGATCAAAGGTAGAGATGTGCTGCGCTTTTCCTGAAATTACTTGCGGTGTTATTCCCTTAAACACTTCCACCTCTTGCGCATATAGTTCCAAGGAGTATGGTAGGTACCTATTAATAATTTAATCGATAGCTGTTTATCGACACTTTTGTAAACCTAACATGTTTATGCTCTTAATAGATACAACTGTAATTCAAACCAATACTATCACACTATTATAAAATGAAACTTGTAGCTCATAATATTAATAATAGGCTTATAATAATAATAGGCTATTATTATAATAATAATAGGCTATTATTATAATGATAATAGGCTATTATTATAATAATAAGCTATTATTATGAGCTACAAGTTTCATTTTTATAATATTGTGATAGTATTGATTTGATTTTTACTGTTGTATCTTTTATGAGCATAAACATTTCAAGTTTACACAAGTATCGATAAACAGTTATCGATATCGGTAAATATATTATTAGCAATCCTAGGTAGGATTACTTTAAAAAAAAGAGTAGCTGTCCAGAAACCATTGTCTCTGGACCACATTAGTAAAACAAGAACTGAACATACCTCTGAAGTATTATTACCACACTCCTGTAACAGGAATACATTGTTATCACTATAGCGCAGCCACTTCACTGAGACTTCCGCACTGTACGAGATCTGACAAATGAATGACCGCGGTATTTTTTTTTTTTGGGAATGATAGACGCTGTTGGCCGCAGATGGCCATTACAGCTTCACCGGACAATAGGAGGCGAGCGCTTAAAGTGCTCTAGCCTTAACGGCAGAAGTAGCGACGAGCTCAAGGGCACCTCAGGGAGGCACGGCCTCGGCTTCGGCTGTCGCTTAAGAAATGACCGCGGTACCGCTAGTGCAGTGACTTATATACGCGTTTGACTATCCTACTACCTACAATTTATTTTATTAGAGCTTCATTATTCCTAACAATATATATATTACTTACACGCAGATACAAAAAAGTGCCATTCAGCTCACATGCCAGGATATGATCGACTTACAATATTTTGAGGAGCATTCACAGTATTTAATCACCACATCTAGAGGCCCGACATATACAATACATCGTCATTTATTATATCAGCCCTTGTTTGTGTCCCACTGCTGGGCACGGGCCTCCCCTCAAGATGAGGGGACTTAAGCCATAATCCACCACGCTGTACATCGTCATTATTACGTGGATATTCGCTTAATTTCACTCAGTTAAAAGAAAAGTTCTTTTCATAACTAGGCGCTTTGTAAAACCGTCACATATGTACATTAGCATAAGAAAACACATCGTATGTACTACTATGGTGCAGTTCATTCTCTCATTTAAAATAAAATAATTCTGAAGAATACTCTCCAAAGGTAATTGCTATTTAAATTAGGATTCGTGCACCCACCGGCTGGATACCAGTGGGGGCAAAGGGAATTAACTCAAGTTTACCTAGACGGGCGTGCACAGATTGTAAGTGGGTACTGTATTGATATTTGTACTTAAATAACTAGATAAATAGATCATGAACATAATGAACGATTTAATAACAACATGGAGGTATTACGAGTATTTATTATTTTATTTAATATATCGATTGATACTGAAGTCACTTTTGGGTATATAAATAATAATGAATAATCATGTATGCAATAGAAAATGTAGTGATTAAATGGCACCTACTTTAATGTTAGTTTTTGATATTATCTTTTTATAACGTCAAATTAATTAATATTCTGTGGACTAAGGGCTCCTACACATAACTGTGATGCGATGCGATGCGGCGAGAAACAAATGAATTTTCGATACAAGATACAAGTTGCAGGAACTTGTTTCGAAAATTCATTTGTTTCTCGCCGCATCGCATCGCATCGCAGCTAAGCTAAAATTCTTTTCCACTGACATTTTGACGGAAACGTAGATAAGTATATAATTTACTATGTATATTATGATTATAACCTAATCATCGTGGAACAGATAATTAAGATGAGAGTACATAACCCTATTCATATTACTGTTAACAAGTTTATTATAAGTATTAAAGTTTGAATAAAAACTTGCTACAACTGAAGCCTTCACCGTCTAGGCTTTATTAATTGCCTCTTCTCTTATCTTATGTTTAATGGAAATCTACATACCAGTATTTTAAATATAAATTATTTTACATAATGATTTCTGATATTTACGCGAATACTACACATTGAAATGAAACTAATTTTACGGATTATATAAAATAAAAAAAAACTAAAATCAAAATTAATCAAAATTAAAATCAAGAATAAACCGCGATATAATCCGTAAAATTAGTTTCATTTCAATATAAATTATTTTGTCTTAAATAACGCTAAACTTAGAGGTAGGTATCGAATTATATATCTAATATTATAATTATTTTGTTAATCAAAACTTCGTTGTTTAGTTTGGGGAATGCTAATCTAACGAAGATTAGTGCAATTAGAAATACGATCTTTGTTGTTAAGTAGGAGTGCTTAAGCTGTAAGTGAAACCATTCGCAAACATTGCCGTCGCGAGAACCGATACGCTACTGATGAGGGAAACACAATACATTACAAAGGAATTAGAGGATTTGGTTGGCAGCAGACACAGATCAAGTTAATTCTAGGTCTCCCGGAAATGAAACAAGTACGTATATGTAGTTTTAGGAAGGTGTTTTGGTGGAATATAGAATAGGGTTAGTGCCTTCTCGTAGCAAATATATGCCTACATAAGATATTTAATTGATCAGTTTTTATCGCAGTTTCATAGGGCTATGCGTTTTATTTTAATTCGTCCCATAAATTGACATCCCTTACCTACCAATTAGTACTGCGTATGTAGTGTCAACTGCTTGCTGATAGGCGATTTTGAACCTAGTAAGACACTCAAACCTCACGTATATAATTATATACTCAGTTAACTCCCTGTTAACTTATGATGGCAGACAATAAATAAATTATAAGAAAACTTTCTTTTTTAAACTGATTAAACATCGCTAGTAATAATAGAGTAAAAAATATGAAATGATCACAGTACCTACGTGTAATAAATTTGGTGCAAAGTATGTCAAAACCAAAGAGATTAATTATTATTTTAGTTATTTGTCTTTGGTTAAAACCAACTCCTAGTAGTAAGGATGCCAATTTTTTTAAGTTTATATTTTCACGGGCTTTACCCAGTCTCTTAGAGACTTGCGTGGGGACGGATATAACACTTAGAGCCCCTTTTAAAAAAATATGAATTATGTGTAAAACCACTCCCGGGATCAACTGCCAAAATAGTGGAAAACCAGCAGTTTACCACGGCAGGTGTAGGAACTGTTGTAAATTTTTGGAAAAGTTATTAGTCTATGTGGTTGTCACATTTCATGGATTGGCAGCTAGGGGCTATTGTAGAAGGCTGGGGTCACTTGCTATAATTACATAAGTACAAAATTATTTTGTGGTAAGTGGTGTCCAGCCACTAGATAGATGGGCTACCTAAATGATCATTTGATGACGACAGAAAGCAACACCGGTGTGGGTGACTCAGAGGTGTCGATAGGCGGGCTGCGCTTTCTCCGAGGTTACTCGCGGTGATATGCTCTTTAACACTTCCACCCTTGGAGCATATGGCTCTAACGGCTCCTCTCTGAACGGCCAATTAAGGCAAGTCAGAACTGTTTTGGTTTCCGTTCGGCCGAAGAGGACACGTCGAGGTGGGGACCCTTACCGTATCTGGAGCACTCGGGTCCGTGGTGTCATTACGCGCCAACATCTCATCACAAGTTGCCATTCAGGATTAGTAATATTATCATTAACTTTTCATAGCTACCTTTAGACGACAATTTCATTCACTCGCAACCCTGAGTGTGCAGGATTGTAAGCAAAAAAATCCATATCTGTTATCAAAAGATTTTTGAATAAGTACCTAATATAAAAGAGTGACTAAGTAAATGTACCACAAATTTTCTGTGACGCTTTTAATAAATAAAAGGTAATACTCAAATTGGTCAAGAATGGCCAAGGATGTAAGGATACATAAAAAATACTTCAGTTGAATCGCGAGCCTACTTCTTTTGAAGTCATTTTAATATAATAGGCTCTTTTCAGAAAACGTACAAATAAAACGATTTGTTAGTCTACAATCTGCTTTGATTACGCTAGCAGGTGAATAAATTAATTAGAGCTAAGAGATGTTTCATGAATGCACCTTTCATGGCAGACATCTGTTGGTAAGTGATACACCTTACATATACAGAGTGTTAAAAAACCCCTGTCCGATCACTGAGGGTATTTTTTTCCCAATTTGTACTAGCAATAAGCGGTTGGAAAAATAAATAATACTTCACACTGTTTGCGTGTTCCTTTTTCAAAAAACTGTTTTTGGTCTCTTTTGTACCTATTGCCCTTTAGAGCAAAAGAAAAAGATAATGACATATCTTTTATAAGGCAGTAAAATGTAATGAGTTACTAAAAATGGTAGAACATAAATGTTGTTATCATTCAAAGCAGTGATCCTAGGTAATTACTATTTTAAAATTAATACTTTACATGAACATAGATGATGGGACTATGATTAGATGGCTTTTTATGGGATTCACCGCATTGTCAGTGTTAAATGGATTTATTGTTTTCACTTCTGTGAAATAAGCGGATAGATTTTTAATCATCTCTTAGATGTTTCAAAGGTCGTTCGGTGGGATGAAATTGCCTTGTCCCACATTCCAGTACCGCAATATACTTTGACATGTGGACTTTTTTATTGGTTTAAGAATATAAAGGTACTTAACCTAACACCATGTTGGGCTTACCGAACGTTTTTGTTAGTATAGACGATTTACAAACGCGGCTTCGATTGAGATTTGGCAAGCATCAGTGTTAAAATTATATCTACTACTTTAGTCATTTATATGTAAGTATTTTATATATTATCAATATTTTTCATATGTATATGCTCAAATAATATGTCTATGACCTATGTTAATAATAGATCAACCAAAAAAAAAAAAACTATTGAAATTTTTTGCCATTAAGATGGTCACAAACTACCGACATTAAAATAATCAGACAAGCCGCATCGCCATATAAGTGCACATGCTGTCATGCTGTATCTAATAAATACAATTATCTAAATTCTATTTGATGGATCATTCTTACCTAAAATTTATTATGGATGACCTGTCTGACCTGTTGTGATACCAAATTATAGAATTCTAATAACTTTGCCTAGATCTACTATCAGATAATGCAGAATTAAGAGGATCTAGTAACTGATCTAAACGAACATAAGTAGGTATGTATGTATGTATATATATCTGCTGAAATAAATTGGAAATATATGGAAATTATGTAGACCAATTCAGAGTCGTTTGTAATCAATTTAGTTTATATTGAGGTTACTGCATTGTTTATGGTACTTGTTGTATTTCCAAATAATTTTACTCATTACATACGTGACATCTTCTCATCAGAAATTCCGCAGTGCCTGAAGACAAAGGTTTTTAACCAGTGTGTGTTGCCAGTGATGACATATGGTAAGTACTGAGACGTGGTCTCTAACAGCTGGCCTTTTGGAGAAGCTCAGAGTCACACAACGAGCTATGGAGAGAGCTATGCTCGGAGTGTCTTTGCGCGACAGAATCCGGAATGAGGAGATTTGCCGAAGAACCAAAGTCACCGACATAGCTCGTAGAATATGCAAGTTGAAGTGGCAGTGGGCCGGCCACATCGCTCGAAGAACCGATAACCGTTGGGGAAGAAAGGTTCTCGAGTGGCGACCACGAACCGGAAGACGCAGCGTAGGCAGGCCTCCCACTAGGTGGACCGACGGCATTGTTCGCGTCGCAGGAAACCGGTGGATGCAAATAGCAAATTGTCGTTCATTGTGGCGGTCTAAGGGGGAGGCCTTTGTTCAGCAGTGGACGTCTTCCGGCTGGTGATGATGATGATGATGATGATACGTGAAGGAGCTAGAATGCTTGATACTAAATAAATAAGTTACGGTTAGTTTGAGGATGTAGTTGACATAACCAAATAAAGATGATTTGATTTGATGTAAATTTTTTATAATATGCAACTGACTACACACCCATCAGAGTTCATCTCTGAATTATTATTATTTTGTCTCTTAATTTAGATTTCAACGCAAAATTTATACTAAGAGATGTTCATAGACAATTGCATTTCTCCACTTCTCACCTGAGACGTAGTACTATTATGTATTCTGTGCCTGAGATATTGGGTAGTAATTAGTTCTGTTGAACCTAGTAATTTCGCCAGTTCTCCTTTAGCTCGTGACACAGTAATATTTAAACAATGCTGATTTGTGACAGAATATTTAACACTGCAAGGGTGACCTATCACGTAACATCTGGATTGGGTGAAACCAAACAGATTAAATTAGAGCGGCCTTTGGGATTTTTTTCATACAAAAACTGTCATCACTTTTTCATATTCAATACTTTAGTAAATATACAAAATAAATATATGCAAATAAACTGAAGTCAAATTCAGTCATTTTCTTCTGGACGGGCCACAATAAGTAGCAATATAAATCTAATTTGCATAAATTACAATTTTATCTGGCAGCATTTTCTTTCATGAATGAAAATTTCTTTATGGCTGAGGTGGATGGAGGTTTTGGGGTAATTTGGATAAAGGCGCAAGAAATGTGTCCGTAGACATGTCGAAGCGGAGGGCGGTGGAGCAGTGCGGGGCGAGAGGGCATGAGGGTTTCGGTGGCGGCGCGGATCACAGCTCCTCTCACTGTCTCGGTGCTCGGCTCCGTAGCCGCACGCTCCGACCCTACTGAAGCTCGCGAAGCATTGCGCGTGACGCGCAATGTAGTTTGTCCCCAACAGTTAAAGAACAAGCCTCAAACTGTTTTCAACTATCACTAAAGTTGTTAAAAAATATTCCGGTGTCGGAAGCGAAGGCCAAGCTGGTACTTCAGGTGAGTATATGTTTCTGTGTTTGTATTTGGGCGCGCGGCCGCCGTCGGAACGTGAACGGAGGGCGCGTAAAAGTTTAAGCGCGGCGCGGCGCGGTGCGGTGTGTAAAGGCGGGCGCGGCGCCGCAACAGGTAGGGCGATATCGAGCGGAGATACGCTCACTTTTACTTTTCGTTTAAGTGGCCGTAATCCCAGGCCCGTTCTACACCCGCCATTTTATTTCACCGCAGCACACAGTAGCACCCCATGAACGTGACAAAAACATTTCACGGCTAGTCATGCCGAGACCCAGACATCAATTAAACATAAAGAAATGAGTTAAGTCTGATTTAAACACCTTCTGTTTTACCACGATGATAGATTCTTTTATAATATCCATTGTTTTTATTAACATTATACCCAATATTTAACTTATATGTTTAAAATAAGATAAGGTAGGTTAAGTAGCTAGTATAAACCAGAGCGTGTCTCGCCATCAAACTGTAAAGTTTGGCGAGTTCATTACGTATGTCTAACCTATTTTGTATACCTATTAAGGAAATAAATAATAAAAAAAATAATAAAAAAAATTAAACTAATTTTACGGATTATATCGCGGTTTGTTTATGATTTTAATTACCCAACGTTTCGAATACTTTACAGCATTCATGGTCACAGGCGGACTGAGGTGGTAGCTGTCCACGTCATAGTTGTCTTCGGGTACCCTCATGTCTTTTAATTATTATTGTTAGTCCGATCTACGCAGAAAGAGCTTACAGTATCTTGAGGTCTCGTAAAAGAACAGCGATTCCTGCCATGGATGATTCGTGAGGCTCTTGAAATAAATAAAAAATAACAAATTTCAATAGAGAAGATGGCTGGGTGCTACCACCAGCTTGGGATCCTGTAATAAATATAATCATCTCCAAAGACAAGCATTCCACTGCAAGACCTCAAGATACTATAAGCTCTTTCTACGTAGATCGGACTAAAAATAATAATTAGAAGACCTGAGGGTACCCGAAGACAACTACGACGTATGGACAGCTACCACCTCAGTCCGCCCGTGACCATGAATGCTGTAAAGTATTCAAAACGTCGGGTAATTAAAATCATATATAAAACAAAAATAAAAATATGAACGAACAGAGAATATAACGTGAGCGTTATGTTGCTTTTAATGTTGTCTCCTTTCAAATCAGTTCCAAAGAATGTGTTTGTATACGTTATTCGTAGAAATAATACTTAATATACTAATTAATTAATAAAACACAGAGTACCTGCCTTCAACGAAAATAAAAATGTTTTTTTTTTAAATATCAAAATAACCATTTATTCAATCAATATTATGATATCATTACACTTTTGCCATATTACTGGGAAATCCTTTATTTAATTGTGATAGAGCATTGAGGACAGGGAATACATATTACAATAAAGGGATTATAATAATTTATGTAACCCATTTTTATCTGAATTCACGGGAGTTAGTTTTCTATGTAAATTTATTTATATTGCGGAAAAAATGATAGTCGGTAAGCTCCAAAGCAAATGAGAAGGAAGGGCGACAAAGACCTTCAACTCATACGAGTAAGAATCTTGTTTAGCTTGTCAACACTTATTTCTGAATAAATCCTTTCAAAGTAACATTTTATTTATACGTTTTATATACAGTAAAGTATGAAAAGTGAATGCAAAATTAAAAGAAATATAAATCAAAAGAATGAAACATAAAATACACTAAGTACAAGAGTTTCTAATCTGGATACAAATCTATTTGATATTTATATTATTTCTAAAGCCGGGTGCTTTCAAGATAACTTTACCCGAATATAATCCAGTGAAACGTTTTATTAAAACATTTAAGTGAAGTCCAGAGCATATATTTAAATACCTACAATAATCATTGAAAGGTAGAAAGGACTAAAGGATGTAGATACGGATTTATAAATACCGTCGTTTTCTTTACAAGATCAAAATTGTAAAAATAAATATAATAATAATATTCTGGGACAATTCCACACACGTTCATCTGATCCCAAACTAGGCAGAGCCTGTACTATAGAAACCAGACAACTGATACCTACTAATACTTATATCCTTTTTTTGTAATTACATACTTAAATATGTAGATTAATAACACCCAGACGCTTGGCGGGAATCGAACCCACGACCAGCAGGTAGCAGCCAGGGTGTCTAACCACTAGACCAACAAGCCCGTCGAATGTATGAGCACTTGAATGATGACCGGTGGCTAACCAAAGACAATTGATAGGGTTCAATATGTCATATTCGACCTCACCAATTATCTTTCACTTGCTCAGTTCACTCTTGTCATCACTCCGCAGTGAATGGTCTTCTCGCAATTTTATATTCGGAAATATACAATTTAATAAAATGTTATTAAAATATTTTTTCTTTGATCCGGTATAAGCTGCCTTTTAAATTAAAATTGAGAAAACTTGAGAAGTTTCTGATAGTACTAAGGTGAACTTCTTTGTGAAACTATTCTTTACAAATATGCTGAGGGTGACGATATCAAAAAGATAATTGGACAACCAATACATGGCATGGTGCCGGTAGTGTGCCGTAATTGGTATCTGATTGGTGGCTTGATAGGCGGGACGAACGTCACGTGGTGAGGCCGACGAACCATCGCCACAGCGTTGATAAACTCAATAAAGAGTCGGTAACCACTTAACCACGGCTGCACATTGACAATTGAGTATTTTTTATTTACTTTATGCAAACATTTTATGTTTACAAATCAAATATCAATTCAATAAAAAAAAACCACTCATTTTCATTAAGATTACCTACTTAGGGACAAGTCTCAAATAGTGGATGAACTATTATAACCCTGATAAATCAACAAAGAATGAACATTAACTATACAATGTGAATAGAATAAATGCAGATACAAATGAGACTGCACTGAGTCGTGGCCTTTTTGAGACAATCAGAGTCTCCTAACGAGCTACAGAGAGTTCTATGCTCGGAATTTCTTTGATGGCGACAAAATCCGGAATTCTGAATGATTAGCAAGTTAAAAAGGCAATGGAAAGCTACATTGCGCGAAGAACCAATAATCGATGGGAAAAAAGTTTGTCTATAAACCAAAAAACGCAGTACGCCTCCCACTAGGTGGACCGACGACATTGTGAAAGTCGCGGGTAACCGGTGGTTACAAATAGACGTTTTCCGGCTGGCGATAATGATGATACACAAATAGTAGCTCGTTGGCTGTTCGCACCGCCGATAATCACTCTTTACTTACCTCATTGAAGTTATATGAAATACGTCCAGTAGCCTCAATAGCTTTCCTCATTATTTTCACTCATCCGTTAAAAGCATTTTGCTTTCCCTAGTATGAAATAAAACAATGTTCATAAGTATTTGTAAAAAAGCTTTTGGTTACAAATATAATGAGTTTTTTGACTGTAATTTACTCGCTAATTATAGCCCGATCACGCAAGGCATGACACTCCTTTGGGAGATGTAATCGAGAGGGAGATAGCTTGCACTGATAGCGCTAGTGCGGGGAAGGCCGCCTGTCCATGCACGTTGCTTTTGCCCCGATTATCCTTTGCTAATTCCCTCAAGGTAAACCTGGGTCTACACCCCGCAGGAATGTCACACAGGTCACTGTTGGACTATAATAAATAAAAGATACAATCCCAGGGTACCAATTTACTTAAAACAGCGTATTATATTTTTTTACTTCCTAACATTACGCTCTTCAGAATACTTCCTAATTGCGTCTTGTTACTTCTTCTCATATGTCACATTCTTACACAAAATTGATTACTTTTCAAACTGGCCATCTGTGGAATTCCTTGCCTCAGAATATAAGACGAACTCAGAATCTAGTCATTCAAAACACAGCTTATTTCTTACTATCTTTCCCTTCAGTAAATCTCTACTTTCTCTTATTTATAGTATGCAATATCATAGAAATTCATAGAGATACAGGTATTCTAAAGGATGCATTTTGGAGAGTGTGCGCAGGAATTACATGACTTGATTCCACCATCCCCCTTCTATCATCGGGCATCGAGACGCACGGCGCGCGACACACCCTTATGTGGTAAACGTGCCTTCAGTCTGAACTAAGCGATTTGCATCGTCATTCATAATAAGGACAGCTAAGGACTGGAACAGTTTGCCTGCGTCAGTTTTTCCGCCCGATTATAATCTGGGTGTCTTCAAAGCTAGAGTGAATAGGCTTTTAATAAGCCAGTGTGCTTTACCATCCTAGATTGCGTCGCCGCTTTCCATCAGATGGGACTGCCGTTTAAAATCTATCTTCTCTTTTGGTTTACAATATTTTATTTTATTTTGTATTGTATCGCCCATAAAATATTATCACCAGTCATCATTTTCTCATGGATATTATTCGTTTTGTATTTTTTTTAAATATGGTAACTAAGTTAGGTTAATATTCAACATTTTAATATTACTAAGAGATTTTTATTTTAGCAGTAATCTTTTTCTTAACAACATTCAACTTCTAATGTAGGGTAAGAAATCTATAAATATCCCTATTTCCCTTGATCACGGCATCACGCGTTAACGGGTAGACCTATTTCACTAATTATGTTTTTTTTTGTGTTTGTTATTGTCAGGAGAAGGTGCTTACGGAAAAAATAAGAAAGTTGAAATAAAATACAATGGCAGAAAATTAGAAAATTGCGCGGATGGAGCTGCGTGAGACAGCTAGTATGTAATAAATAAATAGGTACCAATATACCTAGTAGTTGAAATGAAATTAAGAAAGGATGAACATACATTTAATTTTACTGTACACATCAATATGCAAGTAAGTATATTAATATAGGTATGACCGCGTAGCACCGAGAGTAGCACTATACGTAGTTTAGAAGACGTAGCTAGCAATATTCGTAGTTGCTACGGTTACTACGAAAACTAATGTCATCTTTATATAGTTACTAGCTGACCCACGCAGCTCCGCCCGCGCTGTGTTTACGTTTACTAAACTTTCAATAATATACATTCGCATAGAATACAAAACCTCCTTTTTTAAAGTCGGATATAAACTTGGACCCACTTTGTACTTGCCCTCCAAAGCACGGAAACGTTTAGTTCAAATGGCGTTAAACGGTCACCCATCTATTTAATGACCTTAGCTAACGTTGCTTAACCTGATCGATTTCCAAAAATTGTTAAAAACTGTCTATGAGTGTTCCCTTACAAATATTTATTATAATTATAAAGAAAAAATGATAAAATCGGACCAAGCGTATAACCAAGTACCCATTTTGACTTTAATCCTCTCTCCCAAAAGAACCGTGCTAGATTACGGGATAAAAAGTATCCTATGTCCTACCTCGTAGTAAGATCTCAAATCATGCCAAGTTTCGTTTCAATCCATCCAGTAGTTTCGGCGTGATGCTCAACCGAGATACAGACAGACAGACAGACAAAAATTAAAAAAATTACATTTTCGGCCTCAGTATCGGTTATAGAATGCCCTCCAAATATAATTTTCAAAATATCTTCAATGTATAGAATTGGACCTATTACAGTTTTATTATAAGTATAGATAGATGTATATTTTCAATATAAGATCAAAAAAATAATAATTGAAAAACAGTTATTTTATTGCAAATGCTTATTATAGATGGTAACAAAGGAGTTTCTTGTACTTAAATAAGTTCAGTAGCAATCTCTCCTCGATCGAATACGAATCGCTATGCATTACGAGCTACAACATGCTTTATACCTGCAAGCCTCACGTCGCTGGTAGATCCGTTACTGCCGAATGACTAACGATTTTAGATTAGTCAAGGATATACTATCATTAAAAAAACGTTGTTATAGAGCACGAACGGATCGGGTGTTTGTATTAATCGGTCTGGCGGTCATTCCACTGACCTTTGGTTAAGCGAAAGAAGTTGAGTTTCACCAACGAGCGGTTATAAATTTACTCCAATTATGCTATGGCCTCCTACTTAGAATCCCGAGGTGACGATCCGTGAGCCTCGTGCAATAACAAAAGAATCGAGAAGCACCACGCGCTTTAGTAATTTTATGACAAAGAGGCATAAAACGAAAAATGTGAAAGGTTTCCATGTGTATTATGTGGGTAATTGAATTCAGTGTACGGATAATGTTATGATATTTACACGATTTTAACCTTTCTTTTATTTTTCCTCGGGGGAAACCTTCAAAAGTTCCCTAGGCGCTTTAGGGCTCGATCGGGGTATGTGGGATTCTTACCCACTAAAACCTCCACGGCTGTCGCATCGGCACATGAGAGGGGGGACCCCAGGGCTCTCCGGTGGGATCTGCACCAGGGGCCTCTCAGTGCCTTGCCTTTGAGCCCGCCGCTGGGGGTACTCACGGGGACGAGGGTCGCAACCCCGCCGCCGTCCTCCTCGGAGTCGCCGCCGTACTCAATGGACGTTCAAAGGGCCCACACCCCGAACGTCCAGCGACTCCGAAGGAGGACGATTTAAACCTAACCCAACCGGGGAAGTTCTATCGGGAAACCGATTGATGCAAATAGCTAACTGTCGTTCATTGTGGCTTTCCATATACGGGGGACGCCTTTGGTCAGCAGTGGACGTCTTCCGGCTGATAATGATGATGGTGAACCGGGGAAGTCAAACGTCACTTTTGGGAGGTATTGTGCATCGACGACCGGTAAGTAAGGATGCTATGAGGAGTTGTACTAGAGGTCAAAATACCACGACCGTTCCTTTTACTGCAGACGCTTAATCTATGTGTTGTTGATGAACATGTGCCTACTTCACCACTTATTTCCCATGTATTGGAGTCAAGCACTAGATTATATTAATTAAAGTAAAAAAAAAACAAAATTAGAATATATTGTCATCCTTATGTTATAGTTGCAGTCCATATAGGCAAAAAGACTTTGCCTACCCTACAACTTCCCAAAATGGTTATACTATAGCATGGATGAAAATGAACTATGTAAAAAACTTAAGAAATTTGCTTTTTTGCCTGTCGTGTACACACTTTTGTGACAGGGTTGTCATAAAAGTGTGTGCATGCCACTACTATGTTATGACGTCCCCGTGGGGTGTAGGAGTAAGAATATCACCCTCCCATTGCCTCCCGGTAGGTGTCGTAGGGACTAAGGGAACACCAGAAGACTTCTGTATGATATCGAACCACGCGTATTTTGCGATCCCAAGACACCTGCCAAGCATCGGAATATGGTAAATATCCCCCCTCCCCTTGAGGGGGAAGCCTATATTCAGCAGTCAACGTGTTCCGGCTGATGATGAAGATATGATAATATTTTTGTTTTTAATTTACGGCGCACCCACGTTTCGCCAACTATTTACAGTTAGCGGGAATAACCAGGCATAATACATGCAAATTGAAAGTGTCAACTGCATTGCTGAAACGAAATTTACTACGTAAAATATACCTACACAGTCTGTACGATGTTTTAATATAACTCTTATAGATACTATGAATTTAATACGTATACCTACCTACTTTTTTGAAGATTATAAATTCTTTTTTATTTAATTGTTGTTACTGAAATTGTAATGAGGGACAATCTCTAGTAGCATTTTTGATGGCATTTGGTTGGACCTTAGATAGATCTCCAACGCGCAATTTAGTTTGTTGGGCCAACAATTGGTGGCCAACGTTGGGTGCCCACAAAATCCCAACGACAATAATAACTATAGCAAGCGTATGTAAGCGTTGGGATTGATATTTTGGTTAGAATTGTAGGTCATTTGGAAAGGCATTAGGTTCAAATCAATTTACAGTAAGTAGGTGCCGTGAAAAAAGTAATTATAATTGCTTAGCTACAAACAAAGAGAAGAGGTCAAGATTAGGTTAGTAATATAGTTATTTGGCCAATAATGTTTCAAAAGCCTTAATGACTCCGGTTTAGCCAACGACTACCCAATAGAAGTGGTAGCAATCAGGCACATTAAAGGGGTATGCCTTCCTTGGCCCAATATTATTAACATAGCTTGAATCCCTACAGAAATCATAACCGTAACAATAGAATCAGCAGGCCTATTGTTGGCTAAGAGACAAGTAAAATGTTCAAGTTAAACCTTTGGTCTTATTTTGGAAATTACTTGGCAATCATACTTAACATCGTCAACACCTTCCCAATCGGAAAAAATGCTTCTAGGGTTATATCAATATTATAATATGTTTGCACCTACTAATAGTACTAATTTATTTACATAACTAGCTGACCCACGCAGCTCCGCCTGCGCTATTTTTACGTTAACTAAACTTTTAATAACAGACATTCGCATCGAATACATAACCTGCTTTTTTATAGTCATTTAAAAACTGAGACCCACTTTTTACTTGCTCTCCGAAGCACGGACCCGTTTAGTTCAAATGGCGTTAAACGGTCACTCATATATTTAATGACCTTACCTAACGTTGCTTAACCCAAACGATTACAAAACCTTGATAACAACTCTCTACGGGTGTGCCCTTACTAATATTTATTATATTATAAAGAAAAATTGATAAAAACGGACCAAGCGTATAACCAAGTACCCATTTTGACTTTAATCCCCTCTCCCAAAAGAACCGTGCTAGATTACGGGATAAAAAGTATCCTATGTCCTACCTCGTAGTAAGATCTCAAATCATGCCAAGTTTCATTTGAATCCATTCAGTAGTTTCGGCGTGATGCGCAGCCGTGATACAGACAGACAGACAGACAGACAGACAGACAGACAGACATACAGACAGACAGACAGACAGACAAAAATTAAAAAAAAAAATATTTTCGGCCACAGTATCGGTTATAGAATGCCCTCCTAATATAATTTTCAAAATATCTTCAATGTACAGAACCTGTACATTGAACCTGTACCTGTTACAGTTTTATTATAAGTATAGATAATAAAATATTTGTACCATAATATTTAGGCTATAATAAAATCCTCAAAGCCGCATTGGAAGGGAAAGGTACTTAAAAGACTAATGGCGATTCTTCTTTGTGTGGCCAAGCTTACGCAGCAAGGCAAGGCAGAAAAAGAAGTACAACAGTCTCCTGAAACTTCGATCAGGTCAAAACAACTGCATTTCAAAATAACGAAACTATAGTCTCCTTTCACCTTACTATAGGGATACACCCTAAAGTAAAGCGCCGTAAAGTCAATACACAAATATTGAGAAAACTACAGAGGCTATTTTACTTTTACGTAAAAAGTAAGGAAATTGCTATTTGTGAAATTGTATTTATAGTTGTAATTCCGAGTAGGCGAAGGATTTTATACCTAATTTAAGTCACGGGATTAGTGAGTGCTTTTAGAATAGAAGTCAGAGAGTACTGAGAAATTCAAAGGCACAAGCATCGATATAATATATAAACTAGTTTTGGTGTCACGGTTCAAAAAGTGGTAGCGAGAAATAGCGCCCTTGTGTCGCTATTTCTTTACAAGCCACATCTTGACAAATTTATTTTTGTCGATAGGAGTGTCGCTACTGTCTATATGAAACTTTCAAACTACAAACCTATATCATTATAAAATCGTTAGTTCACGTTTCCGCCACCAGCACAGATAAGTATGCAACCTCCGCGAACGCCACAATGAACGACAATTGGCTATTTGCATCCACCGGTTACCTGCGACGCGTCGCACACGCGCACAATGTCGTCTGTCCACCTAGTGGGAGGCCTGCCAACGCTGCGTCTTCCGGTTCGTGGTCGCCACTCGAGAACCTTTCTTCCCCAACGGTTATCGGTTCTTCGAGCGATGTGGCCTGCCTATATATCGATAAAAAAATCTAGATCTTTTATATATGTAAATGTTAAAAAAGTACATATATTTTTAGCAGCCACGAGATTTTTTGAAAAAATTATTGTATCGGCATATAAATGTTTAAATCCATGAAGCCGTTTAGACTGCAGGCCGTGCCAAATAACATAAGTAATAGATATTTATAGAAATTCCAAACAAGAATTAGGGCTATCCTTCTTCTACGGTCTTTCGTTAAAAATAATTGTAACTAGTTATATTGACTTAAGCTCAGTAACAGCTCAGTGGGCGAGCCCTTGCCTTGGTAACAAAGTGCCAGGTTCGAGCCCCGGCTCGCACCTCTGATTTCATTAATTAATCATGTGCGAATCGTCTTTGTGCGATTGTTACTAGCTTTCGGTGAAGGAAAACATCGTGAGTAAACCTGCATGTCTGAGGAAGCCTAACCAGCTTTCGAATGACGTGTGAAGTCCGCCAACCCACACTTGGCCAGCGTGATGGACTACGGCCTACGCCCTCTCATCTTGAGGCTACCCTCAAGATGAGAGGGCGCGTGCCCAACAGTGGGATATAAACAAGGGCTGGTATTTTTTTATATTGACTTACGGACTTACTGCCAGGATTATTTTCGGTCTCCTGATATTTCGGCATGCGCCATCATCACGGGAATAGCTGGCGTGGGTGTTGCATAACAGACAAATCTGTCTACCACCTTTCTCAGTTATTTGCTGTGACTACTGCAGGAACCCGTAGTCGATTGCAAACACACTAACATTATCCATTTGTTTACAGAGTCCACAGTAACAGACCGCGCACTATGAAAAGTTTAAGTCAATATAATATTGTAGATCGTCATGAAAGTTTAAAACAGTGTTTGCTTGAAGCTATGTAGATTGAAAATGGTATAATTTGCAGCGTTTTAATCTCCGTTTTTCTTCAAATCGACTTTTGTATTTGTAAATAGTTTTAAGTAACAAAAGCTCGCGTTTTTGCTAGTGTGGTAGAAAAATTAAGAAACATCGATAGAAAAAGTTTATAATACGAAATCACAGAGTAGATTATGTTGTACAAAATGCCGTACCAATTTCAAGTGATTCCAACTGGTATTGCATTTCTTTTTCCTGAGTCGTAGCTACTTAGACTTGTAAGTTTTATATGCATACTTGACAGGTTTGTCCAACAAACAACATATGTAGGTATAATTATAACGAATCGGTTCTCTATTTTACTCTACTTTCAGCTTATTCACTTTAATGCTCAGGACACAAAGCTTTGATAAAAGCTTTGTGTTTAATACTAGTGACACACGTTTCATTGTTTATTTAAACAAGTAAATTCGTTTTCGTCACTGCTACGTTGACACTACGCTTTCTGCTACGATGCTTGCTCCCATTGTACAAAACGAGGTAGGTTTAAAGATTTATAAATGGAAGAAATTTACGCAGGTTACTGTCACTGCTACGTTGAACTACGCTTCTTGCTACGACTGGTTCCCCTGTTAATTCATACGACATATAAACGAATATATAATTTACGTAGGCTTGCCTACGACTGTCGCTGCTACGGTAATGCTACGCTGTTTGCTACGACAATTGCTTCTGTTGTAAACAAACAAACAAACACACAATAATATTTCGTCTGTGTTAGTTGGTAAATACATCGCGTACGTCAATTGTTATTATATAACTATTTTACATAAAAATCCATTCGACTACGCATTGTCCGCATTGTTTCACGAAAAAAAATAATCATGATTCACTTTTATAAGATTCAGATCTTTCATCAACTGCCTTATTCTGATTTAAATAATCCTTGGTGCTATTTCAATATGACAGTGGAATAGATTATATAATTTATATTAATGAATACTTATCAACACACAAGCCACGCTCGGGAAATTACGCGATATCTTCTCGTCCAAAAGTCCAGTGCCCAAAGGCGAAGATTTTACCCACTGTATGTTGCCAAGGATGATACGTTATTAACTGCCTGGCCTTTTAGAGAAGCTCAAATTTATACAACGAGCTAAGGAGAGAGCCATGCTCGGTGATTCTTTGCGCCACAGATTCCAGAATAGCTCTCAGGATTGTTTAATTGAGGGGCGTTGTGTGACAATTGGCAGGAAACATCGCCTGAAAAGCCGATAACCGATGGGAAAGAAAGGTTCTCTAGTGGCGAGCGTGAACCGGATGTAGATAGTTCTTCCACTAGGTGAACTGACATCATTGTGCGGGTCGCAGAGAACCATTGGATGCAAATAGCTGCATAATTGTCATTAATTATGGCGTACCATGAGGGAGGCCTAAGTTCAGCAGTGGACGTCTTCTGGCTGATGATGATGATGATGATAAAAAAATAATATTGAATCTCACTAGGTTATAAATTGGCAGAAAAAAATCAAAAGATGGATTTTAATATTTTATATGATTGGCCGGACGTCACACACAATAAGCCGCAGCAAAACGCTGCGCATGATATCAATATCAAAACCAACTGGACCTTCTCGAAAATATTTTCCAGCACCAATCTATTTTTATTGGCGTTAACAAACTCGTTATACCATGCAATGCAATATACTGAAAGGCTTAAATAACTGATTTAAAGCATCCTATATATCCACCTTTGGATATGTGATATTATAAACGCAGTTCAAACACTTTCTTTAATTAATATTTTAAAAAATCCACGTTTAATTTTAAAGCCACCAAGAATGTATCTCATCTCAACTTTATGCACTAATGAATTTAGTTGTGGAATAAGTTTTAGTCCTAACGTAACCTTTTTCTCCAACGAACATATCGTTACTGGCATGAGTTTCCACCTCGATGAACCGATGTCGATGTTATGTCGCGGGTAAACCGATTTACATCACGGTGAGTGAGGCCACCCCAACATAACGTCGCTGCTCTTATAAATTATTCACTCACTGACTTGTCTGTAAATGAGCAGTTTTGTACGGATGACAGCTATCGATCACGTGGAAATATAGAGATATTTTTATATAAATAACTAGCTGACCCGCGCAGCTCCGCCCGCGCTATATTACATTTTGCTCCCCTTTTCTCCCTCCTCCCTTGATTTATTTCTCTCTCCATCTCTTTCTCTCATATAAGAAAAAAAATTGTCTATGCTCTCTCTCCCCCTTTCTCTTTCCCCTTTCCCGCTTTGGTCCCCGTCACACTCCCCCTCTTCCTCTCCCTGTTGTCCCCTCTCTGAACCCCCTTCCCCGTCTCTCTTCTCCCACCTTGCTCCCCCTCACTCACCCCTTGCTCCACCTTAATTCCCCAATCCCTCACCCAATCCTCCTCGAATCCCCTCTCCCTCTCTCTTCTCTCTTGCACCCTCCTCTCATTCTATATATATCCTCGTTAATCATGGTATCTGGGATTCTTACCCACTTAAACCCCTGCGGCTGTTGCAACGCCACATAAGAGGGGGGCCCTGGGCCCTCCAGTGGGATCTGCACCAAATACCTCTCAGTGAACATTATAGCCCCCGGAAACCGTGATCACGGGGACGGAGCTCGCAGTAGCCGCCGTCACCTATCTATGTAATGACCTTGCCTAACATTGCTTAACCTAGCGGCATGAAATATACTTTACGACCTATTCTCAGACCTACCCGATATGCACTCAAAATTTTATACAAATCGGTTCACCCATCTATTTCATGAACTTGCCTTATGTTGCTTAACTTTAACCTAGCGGTATGAACAACGTTCACAGCTTTTTTGTAGACCTTGTTAAGATGTACAATACTGTAGTACATTATTTTGATCCATCTCATATGGTTCAGCCAGCGTTTGCAATGTAAGCGTAAAAAAATGTGTTTATTTACTTCATCACATTAGAAACCAATAAAATTATCAGTATTTCTCTACTATATTATGCATGTATTATACATATAAACCTACCTCTTGAATCACTCTATCTATTAAGAAAAACCGCATCAAAATCCGTTGCGTAGTTTTAAAGATCTAAGCATACATAGGGACAGACAGACGCGGCGGAGGACTTTGTTTTATAATATGTATAGATATAGAAGTGTATCTGCTGCTGGTCCAAGATTTCCAGACTGTCATCGGATGACAGCTCCATCGTAGAAGAGGAGGATTCGTTTATGGTGCTTCAGCCTAAAGGTCATAGGTGCGACTAGCTCAAGGGCGGTACGGTCGTTGTCACTTCGAAGGGACTAGTTTCAACACAGTATCATAATGCCCTCTCTGAATAGATCCGGCAGGAACCTCAGTGGGGTGATAGTTTAGCCTCCGTGGCGTGGTAGCCGATAGCTTTGCAAATTGGAGGGCGCAGGTTTAAATCCCGCAAGAAGCAACTACTTTGTGTAAACTTTTCCTTACTGGCTAGGACAATACGATCCTAACCCCTGATTGTCTAGAAAGTATTATGAACCATTTGAGGGGCATGCATGTATAAACTCGGACATGTACTCCTTTCCCTGATCGTATCAGTCTTCCGTTCCATCGGATTATGAGAGTAAAGAAAGAGAGAGTGCACCTATGCCTGCGCAAGCACTTTTGTACTAGGTACTATAATTATCTCTTGCGTAGTTAGCTAATTACAATATATAGAAAATGATCGATAAAATTTAATAAATTCCAATTCGAAACTACTTTGACGGTTCGATTACTGGTTGAGGTGAGTAACTTAATTTTTATGACTGCAGCTATAACTATTAAAAACTAGCAACCCGTCGTCTGGATTACAGTTTTAAGATTAAGAACAGTTTTAAATTGATTATGTCATTATCATATATGATAGACGAGCACGGTTACAAATATTTGTTATTGCCATAAAAAAAACTTTCTGAAAGACAGTCACGCGTCGTCTCAAAATAATGATAAAAACAGAATCATAATCCATAGTTAAAAAAAGTAAGCGAATTAAAAAACGGAAAAGGATGAAGACTTTATTTTAAACTATATTTAGAGATTTAAAGCAATGTTTTCTTGTAGTGTAATTGGCTATCATCATTATTTAAGATAATTTCTCTACTGTAACCTTTTACCAACTTATGTAGCATTTTTAAGGGTAGCTATGTATCCATCGCCTCGCATCACATCGCTACTGAAAAAAAGCATGTAATATAACAGTGCGGTAGCGAGTTTGTTTTGATAGATGACCATAACAAACACGTACTCGTATTGACAGGTGTGAGGCCAGTGAAAAGCCAGCTTTTCCAGATTTTTATTAAAAATATGTAAATACGTATATCATAGTTGTACACATGTACAACTATGATATATGTATGTATACATATACATAAAACAATTATTTGAACTATTGTGTGTCGATAAATGTAGTTTTATATTTCTATCAAAATTATTCGTAACACAATCCTTAACGGCCATTTTAGTACTGCTAATAAGCTTTAATTGCATGCTACTGGTCCGGAAGGGTAGATCAATCCTTATCCTACTAGGAGTAGGTACTTACCTATTTCTAGCAGCACAAAAAAAGAAGACGATTATTCAAGTCTCAGATAAATTTAAAACAAATGAACAAGGAATTCCTTTGATAAACACAAAACGAAATAAGCAATTCCATTCCATTTAGAAATTTTTCTATTCAATGCGGAACTGAGGACGTATTCATTATTTTCCACTAGGGATTGCTAGACGCTGCAGTTAAGGAAAACTACGTCAACAATTATGATATATTCAAATCTAAGGTTACTAACACATTGATATATTATATACTAGCTGACCCGCGCAGCTCCGCCCGCGCTTTTATTACATTTTGTTCCCCTTTTCTCCCTCCTCCCTTGATTTATTTCTCTCTCTATCTCTCTTTTATTAGAAAAATCTAATTCTATGCTCTCTCTCTTTCCCCCTCCCGCTTCGGTCCCCGTCACTCTTCCTCTCCCCGTTATCCCCTCACTGAACCTCCTCCCCCCTCTCTCTACTCCCAGCTTGCTCCAACTAACTCCCCCGATCCCACACCTCCACACTTCACCTCTCCCTCTCTCTCCTCTCTTGCCCCCTCCTCTCGTTCTATAAATTTTCGTCAATCATGGTATCAGTGGCATAAAATATGCTTTATGACCTATTCTCAGACATACCCGATATGCACATAAAATTTCATACATATCAGTTCACCCATCTAGACCTACCCGATATGCACACAAAATTTCATACGAATCGGTTCACCCATCTATGTAATGACCTTACCTAACGTTGCTTAACCAACCGGGATAAAAAGTATCCTATGTCCGTCTCCTGGTTCTAAGCTACCCTCCCACCAATTTTCAGCCAAATCGGTTCAGCTGTTCTTGAGTTATAAATAGTGTAACTAACACGACTTTCTTTTATATATATAGACTAGCTGACCCACGCAGCTCCGCCCGCGCTGTGTTTTCGTTAACTAAACTTTCAATAATATACATTCGCATAGAATACAAAACCTCCTTTTTTAAAGTCGGTTAAAAACTTTTACCCACTTTGTACTTGCCCTCCGAAGCACGGAGACGTTTAGTTCAAATGGCGTTAAACGGTCACCCATCTATTTAATGACCTTACCTAACGTTGCTTAACCTGATCGATTTCCAAACATTGTTAACAACTGTCTATGAGTGTTCCCTTACAAATATTTATTATAATTATAATGAAACTTTGTTAAAATCGGAGCAAGCGTATAACCAAGTACACATTTTAACTTTAGTCCCCTCTCCCAAGGGAACCGTGCCGAATGTCGGGATAAAAATTATCCTATGTCCTTCCTCGGAGTATTAACTCAAATCATGCCAAGTTTCGTTTCAATCCATCCAGTAGTTTCGGCGTGATGCTCATCCGAGATACAGACAGACAGACAGACAGACAGACAAAAATAAAAACATTTTTGGCTTTAGTATCGGTTATAGAATGCTCTCCAAACATAATTTTCAAAATATCTTCAATGTACAGAATTGGACCTGTTACAGTTTTATTATAAGTATAGATTAAACTAAAATATTATTGAATAAAAAAACCTTTTCCAACGAACCTAATTGTGAATCTAAACCGTTATCGAATCCCCTTGAACACACACACAACACACACTTAGAACAATTCAGAAATCTAATGAAAATGTCCTGGGTGTACCAGACCGGCTTACCCCTTACAAAAATTGACCCTTCGCCACTGCCATATCTAATGTAAACTAAATTTCTGCTCAGTCCCTATTGTATATAGCGTAATAATACATATCTTAATGATTAACTGATCAGTCTATAATTACCCTATTCACATACAAAGGAAATTACGTGGTAATATGTGCAAGTAATGTTTCACTGCTTAGCCCCTATGAAACATAGCGTGATGTTTTATATACAAATTTATACCTTGACTTCTACATAACACATCAGTGAAAGTCCTATCAAAATCCATCCACGGGTTTTCAAATGATACCTGGACAAACAGAACGACAGACAGACAGACAGACAATAATTCCAAAAATTGTTTTGGCCTCTATGTCGATAGTATAGTATCGCCACATAGAAATTTTGGAAAAATATTCAATGTACAGAAAAAGTGCTCTTTGAGTTTTATTATAGTAAGTTAATAAAGATATAGACTATGTTGAAACAGCGGAATTGAGAGTAATATCTATAACTAAATCTAAGGCTTATATCTAGTGAACGTTAGGGCCAGTTCAACTTAAAAGATTTGGTTTAAATCTCAGTTCCGGTAATGAGGTCCTACTCTTGAGCACGAGTCTTCACTTATTCTGAGAGGGTTTTGGACATAATCTACTTACGTGAGCCAACTTTAAATGTGAGCAGTGATTAAACAGACAATTGAATGTTACTGCCCCTGACGGAATCTATCGACACAGCGTTGTACGAAATTAGTGGAGTAACAGTTTGCACCAATTCACCCGCTGTTCGCAATACTTAAGTACATTATCTATGTCATCAACAAGATAAAAGAGTTAGTATAGATTGAACACTTTTATTTCGATTTCGTTTAGGAGCTACGATGCTAAAGACACATATAATTTGTAAGTGTCAACCTAATAACGCCACCTCCGTTTACGTTACACGCGTTAATTATAATCTTGCTTGCGTCCTGTTTTACGGCATTCAAATTCAAATTCTTTATTTGCATGGCTGGCAAATAACAAGACTGAACTGAAATAACAAATTATGCAAGAAAACTGAATTATGTCGCGACTGTACTTATATAGAAACATAAGTTATTGCCTTCTATTCTATTATTTTTCTCAACAAAATAAGATCCGGGTTGTATTATTTCATCTATTGAAATCTCTTTTAGCGGCAGCTATAAATTCCGTCCGATAAAATTTCATTTCTATAAGAACGAAATATGAGTTAGAAAGATATGAGATGAGGACGACACGGGCGGACCGGCAGAATTTATACGACTTCTCAAAAATATTCGTTCGGTACCCAAATAAATTATGTGAATGGTTTTAGCCTAAACATTATAGTTGATGAGTTCACCTATCGTATATGTGATCTAATAAGAAGTAATAAAAGTGCACATTAATGTATTTTTATATACACTCATATCATCATCATCCGGAAGACGTCCACTGCTGAACATAGGCCTCCCCCTTAGAACGCCACAATGAACGACAATTGGCTATTTGCATCCACCGGTTACCTGCGACGCGTCGCACACGCGCACAATGTCGTCTGTCCACCTAGTGGGAGGCCTGCCAACGCTGCGTCTTCCGGTTCGTGGTCGCCACTCGAGAACCTTTCTTCCCCAACGGTTATCGGTTCTTCAAGCGATGTGGCCTGCCCATTGCCACTTCAACTTGCAGATTCTGAGAGCTATGTCGGTAACCTTAGTTCTTCGGCGGATCTCCAAATTTCGGATTCTGTCGCGCAAAGAATCTCCGAGCATAGCTCTCTCCATGGCTCGTTGACACACTCATATCGTAATATTAAAATTATGAACTCAAAACTAGTACTCTAATGACACACTTTATTCACATGCCTCTTTAAAAAATAGTTCTTTTTTACGCTACGGGTCTCCTGAACAAAACGATGCCGTAAAATAACTTTTCTTGTATTGTGTATTTCTTCTATGTATTTTAAGCAAGCCGCCATATTATTACTATTATTCTAGTAAGCCGCCATGTCATCTAGTAGGCCGCGATCTAATCCAGTAGGCCACGATACTTTCGTATTTGGTGCGACAAAGTTGTACACATGCGCATAGGATTTATTTGAATGAACTGATCGCTGTAATATTATCTGTTTTGTATTCTATTTTGGTGGTTTCAAATTGTATTTCATGAGTTTAGATAAAGTAGTGTATGAAACTGCACATAATTAGGTATTAATACACTCGTATAATACTATTACTAACAAAATACTCGTGTATTAATAACCCCTATTATGCAGCAGTTACTACTATTAATAACGGTGACATTATATTATTATGTAATTATAACATAACCATAGTGACACATGGAAACGTTGTGGCTAACCATGTGACACGGACACCCACAATCACAATTGCTCTATGATTTGTAGTTTTGACTAAAAAGTAAGATATAGGCACGAACACTTCTATTTTTAGCTTTCCATACCTGAAAGTTAAAATAGGAACTCTTATGGTGCGACTTCGTTTATCTGTCTGCCTGTCCTATATATTTCAAGAACCACGGATGCTATCGATTTGAAACTAGAAATAGTTTTAGATCCTACTTATCCAACCTCAATTGAAACCTCAACAAAACAATTTAAAAATAAACTTTCTATGGGAGTTCTATGGGAGTCGAATTGGGTCATGGGGTCATCAATGGGTCAAAATTTCAAAGTGTGACTACTATATCGAGTGGGGCATCATATGAAAGGGCTTCATTTGCACATTTGAAAACAGATTTTTATTTTGGTCTATGTCACGTTGTTTTTGACATATAATCAAAAATGTCAATAAAATACCGTTCCCCCTTATCTCCGAAGGTTGTGGAGGGAATAATGTGAAATAATTATAGGTAATAAATGTCTATCTATATTTTACAGGACAAATATAATGAAGTTTCTAAGTAGTACAGTCTTTTAGTAATCCTATAAAAACCTCGACAAACTTGGTTTTGCGGTTTGTTTTTTTGCTATCTGAGGTGGTATACGAACAGAAAATAACTTTAATAGGAAAGTTTTCAGAGAAAACTTTCTTTGACCGCAAAGTTATAAAGCAATTGCGCTTATTGAGCAAAAAATAAGTTTTATTTTGCTTTCAACAGCTCACTGGCTTTCAACGAGTTTCTCTATTTTTAACCGACTTCAAAAAAGGAGGAGGTTCTCAATTCGTCTGTATATATTTTTTTTCTTTTTAGGGTTCCATACCTAAAAGGTAAAAAAGGAACCCTTATGGTCTGACTTCGTCTGTCTGTCTGTCTATCACAAACCTATATATTTCAGGAACCACGTATGCTATCAATTTGAAACTTGGAATAGTTTTAGATCTTAATTACCCAACTACATCGCAAATTAAAAAAATATATTTTTCCTTTTACTTTTTTTTATAATGGGGGTCGAAATGGGTCATCAAAATTTCAAAGTGAGACTACTATATTGAGTGGGGTATCATATGAAAGGGCTTCATTTGCACATCTCAAAACAGATTTTTATTTTGGTTTATGTGGCGCAGTTTTTGGCTGATAATCAAAAATGTCAAAAAAAATACCGTTCCCCCCCCCCCCCCTTATCTCCGAAGTTTGTGGAGGGAAAAATCTGAAATAATTATGGGTAATACATGTCTATCTATATTTTAAAGGAAAAATAAAATGATCTTTCTAAATAGTACAGTTTTTTAGTTATCCTAAAAAAACCTCGACTAACAAACTTAGTTTTGCGGTTTGTTTATTTTGCTATCTGAGGCGTTAGACGTATAGTAAAATAACTTTAATACGTCCAAAGATAATATGAAATGCTCGGTGCGGGAGTCTGACTAGCACTTGACTTGTTTTTAAAATATATTTACACTTTACGAAGTCCTCGCACTTTAACTTCATTAACAAACAAACAATCGATAACAACCGAACTAAGAGATACTACGATCAACAACCAATTGGGATAAAATCACTATGCCGACAAGATAGTATAATTATCTCAACATCACTACAACTTTAAAAATACGAACAACAATAAAATTTAACTTTTTATAACCTTTCGGGCATACTACAAACAAAATCGTAAATATTCTGTGAACCTATGGTATTGTTTAATAACAATCTCACATCTCGCCGAAAGACAGGCAAAGGTACTCATACCATACAGCCTTGTTTATTTTTGCCACAGTTAGATCGCAATTCGCCAACGAATCGAGGTAGGGATATTTTGTATACAATAGACATTTTTCATTACTTCTATTAGTCTGAATGATCTGAAATTTAGAACATATGTAAATCCAATGATATTAAATAAAATGGTAACCTTCACCAGTGCCTGATGATGATCAGGAAAAGGAGGTAACAGGATCTCGGCCCAAATAAACGTAAACCCACCGACTTTGGGCTCGTTAGGTAGGTCTCGACGAGTAGTTGCTAGAAAAATGGTGATCAGGGTCTGATGATGGAGCAGGAAGGTGGTCACGGGATCTCTGCACCAATAAACGTAAACCCACGGAGTTTGAGCTGGTTAGGTAGTTCTTGACGAGTAGTTGCTAGAAATATGGTGATCAGGGTCTGATGGTGGAGCAGGAAGGTGGTCACAGGTTCTCTGCACCAATAAACGTAGACCCACCGAGTTTGGGCTCGTTAGGTAGGTCTCGACGAGTAGTAAATTATACCGAATTATAAATCTATGGTTAAATCTTGACGAGTAGTTGGACAGATACTGATCAGGGTCTGATAATAGCACAAGAAAATCATTTTAAGAGTTCGTTTACCTATTAAATTTATACTTGTAGTACAGTTACTAAAGTACAAATAAAAGTAAAGCATCATCATCATCATCATCAGCCGGAAGACGTCCACTGCTGAACATAGGCCTCCCCCTTAGAACGCCACAATGAACGACAATTGGCTATTTGCATCCACCGGTTACCTGCGACGCGCACAATGTCGTCTGTCCACCTAGTGGGAGGCCTGCCAACGCTGCGTCTTCCGGTTCGTGGTCGCCACTCGAGAACCTTTCTTCCCCAACGGTTATCGGTTCTTCGAGCGATGTGGCCTGCCCATTGCCACTTCAACTTGCAGATTCTGAGAGCTATGTCGGTGACCTTAGTTCTTCGGCGAATCTCCACATTTCGGATTCTGTCGCGCAAAGAAACTCCGAGCATAGCTCTCTCCATGGCTCGTTGTGTGACTCTGAACTTTTCTAAAAGGCCAGCCGTTAGAGACCACGTCTCAGTACCATATGTCATCACTGGCAACACACACTGGTTAAAAACCTTCGTCTTCAGGCACTGCGGTATTTTGGACGAGAAGATATCGCGTAGTTTCCCGAACGCTGCCCATCGGAGTTGGATTCTTCGGGCGACCTCTTTGTCAAAGTTGGACCGACCTAACTGGACAGTTTGTCCTAGGTATACGTAGTGGTCAACAACTTCGAGTGTATCGTTCCCAACAACTACCGGTACGGGTGCAACATGGACATTAGACATGATCTTCGTCTTGTCCATGTTCATTTTAAGACCCACCTGTTGGGAAACGCTACTGAGGTCGCTGAGCATCGTATTGAGGTCCTCCAGCGACTCTGCCATAATGACTATATCGTCGGCAAAAACGAAGGTGAGTGATGTATTCGCCATTGATGTTGATGCCGAATCCGTACCAGTCCAAGAGCTTGAAAACGTCCTCCAATGCGTTTGAGAACAGTTTCGGAGAAATAACGTCTCCCTGTCTCACACCTCGCTGCAATGGGATTGGTTTCGTGCTCTCTTCCTGTAGTCGGATCGACATGGTGGCGTTGCTGTACAAACACTTCAACACTTCGATGTACCTATAGTCAATGTGGCACCGCTGGAGGGACTGCAATACCGCCCAGGTCTCGATTGAATCGAAGGCTTTTTCGTAGTCCACAAACGCTAGACATAATGGCCGATTATACTCCTCGGTCTTCTGTATAATCTGGCGGAGCGTATGTATGTGGTCTACGGTGCTAAAGCCTTTTCGGAACCCGGCTTGTTCGGGAGGCTGGAAGTCATCAAACCTGCGTTCGAGACGGTTCGTAATGACTCTCGAAAACAGCTTGTATACATGGCTCAGGAGTGAGATGGGTCTATAATTCTTCAATAAAGTGTTATCACCTTTTTTGAAGAAGAGAACCACCACACTCCTGTGCCATGCTTCTGGCGTAGTACCCTCGAGTAAGACGGAATTAAATAACTTCTGGAGGACTAAAAGTACCGGTTTTCCACCCGCTCTCAGAAGTTCTGTTGTGATTCCGTCTTCACCCGGCGCCTTGTTGTTCTTAAGCTGTTTGAGAGCCATTCTAATCTCGTACAAGCTGATGTCTGGGATGTCCTCAGTGTAGTGTCGGGTTAGTTGGGCTCTGGTGTCCTGAGCTGTTCGGGCAATGGGTTTTCGTGTCGAGGTGTACAACTGTCCGTAGAACCTCTCGAGCTCTCTCAATATCTCCGACTTTGATGAGATGACACTGCCGTCGTCGATCTTCAGCTTGGTCACTTGGCTTTGCCCAATAGACGAATTCTTTGCAAACACTTTAGAGCCTTGGTTCCGCTCAATTGCGTCCTTAATACATGCTGTATTATAGGAACGCAAGTCGTGTCGCATGGATTTCGAGATTCGTCTATTGAGTTCAGCATATTCCGACATATCAGCTGAAGATTGCAGTCTCATCTCAGTTCGGGTTTCCATTAACTTAGTGGTTTGATTGGAGAGCTTCTGAGGCTTATTACGGCGTGGGGTCTTAAAGAACTTGGACCCCACTGCATGGACAGTTTGCACCAACCCATTGTTTAACTCGTCCGCAGTTTCGCATTCGGCTAGGCACTGGAAGCGATTGTGTAGTTCGAGTTGAAAGTAAAGCATGCCGTAATAATTCTGTTCTTTAATGAAAGTCAAATTACAAGAACCATCTTCCAAACACTTTTATGGTTGCCTAGCAACCTTAACAAATATTTATTTTGTAAAACATGCCATGGTTATTTTTTAATAGGGGCTGAAATATGGTCTGAAAATATCAAAGTGAGGCTACTGTATCGAGTGGAGTATCATATGAAAGGGCTTTATTTGCACATTTTAAAGCAGATTTATATTTTGGTTTTTGATAAGTATGTAGTTATTGGTTTTTTTTATACGACCAAGGTGGCAAGCATGCTTACGGCCCGCCTGATGGTAAGCAGTCACCGCAGCCTATAGACGCTAGCACAACCAGAAGAATCGCTAGCGCGTTGCCGACCCTCAAGACATTAGATGTTAAGTCTTTGTGTCCGGTAATTTAACCAGCTTAAAATCAAAAATGTCAAAAACATTAAATAAAAAATACTCGTCTTCGACTTGGCTCCGAAGTTGGTGGAGGGAAAAATCTAAAATAATTATGAGTAATACATGTCAATAGATATTTTACAGGAATAAATCTAATTCTAATTATTAGCTTTTTAGTAATCCTAAAAAACCTCGATAATCAAACTTATTTTTGCGGTTTGGTTCATTTTTTTTGGAAATCTAACAAATTCAGTAGATGCACAGATTCTATATATTTTAATTAGTAATAACAAGTAAGGATAGACACGTCTCTTTATTTTTCACAATGGCAGAATGTACTGACAAGATCTTTTATATATAAAAACATCTTACGCTATGCTCTATAAAAAGTTCGACCATGTAAAATTATAATAAAATTATCAAATCTTAATACTTTTGCTAGCTGTGGTGTTAGATTAATTGCAAAATAACTTTAATACGTCCAAGGATGGTACGGAACCCTCGGTGCGCGAGTCCGACTCGCACTTGACCGGTATTTTTTATGTATGTTCGCGCATAACTCCGGCAAGTATGAACCGATTTGAAAAAATCTTTCTTCCATCCATTGATTAGGTCCCATAAAAAAATTATTGCTTAGTAATTCCTGAAAAAACAAGAATGGTGACTGCGCACTGACAGCTGCAGGAAAGCCTATATAGATGACTTTATGTCGCTTTTTAAGGACAAAAATGGTCATAACTCTGGCAAATATTTACCAATTTCAATGATTCTTTTTTTATTCTAAAGAAGAAACCACTGTATTGAAGCTGTATGAATTTTATTACAACCGGATAAGAACTTCCCGGAGGACCATGAACGATGTGGAGGAATTTATCTGGTAAAAACCATAAAACTGATGATCTCCATTACATTGCTCTGACAATTATGAACCGATTTCGATGATTCTTTTTTTATTCGAGAGAGTAAACTACTATGATGTTTCCATGCAAATTTCATTATGACCGGATATTTTTTTCTGAAGAAACATGAATTATGTAATACTATGTAGACGATAATGTGATCATAACCTACCTAGATAATTTTACGGTTTTCGATGGTTCAATCTTTATATATGAAAATATCACTAAAAAGTTTAAAATAAAATCTTTTTAAAAAAAAATCGAACCGACTTCAATATCACTGAAAAGTATAAAATAATTTAAATATTATTGAAGTTGGTGCCAAATATACACAGCCGGTAAGCTAACACCAACTTCAATAATATTTAAATTATTTTATACTTTTCAGTGATATTGAAGTCGGTTCGTTTTTTTTTTTAAAGATTTTTAATTAACATATAAAACGAGCCCGCTGAGTTTCTTGCCGGAGTTATGACCCGGTGATAGTTGTAAAAATATATGACACTTTCGGCCGCACTCACAAATTAAATTTAATTCTAATTAAATCACTTTTTAAAAATCTATTTATATCGACTGATTTGGCCGTTTCTGATTATTTTCGATTATTTAATACGAGATAATTGATATATCTACTCACTATCTGCGTATTAAGGGTTAATTGGGTTCGACTGTCGAAATAAACTGATTTCAAAAAATGGGTTAATAACCATTAACTATAATTGCCTTTTGTAGGTTCGGCAGTTTGTGTAAGAGTCTGCGTGAGATATCTATATTCTATACTATAATAAAACTCAAAGAGCACTTTTTCTGTACATTGAATATTTTTTCAAAATTTCTATGTGGGGTACTATACTATCGACATAGAGGCCAAAACAATTTTTTTTGGAATTATAATTATAATCTTCAAACTACTAATATCGATTTATGTAAATTGAAATAGGTTACTGAAACAGTCGCTAATTTTGTATATAACCAACATCGCTTCACTTGTTGCGCCTTGTCGCAGAGTGGAAGCTAGATTACTATTATTGGGGACATGTAACATTTGTGCATCATATGAAAGGGCTTCATTTGCACATTTGAAAACAGATTTTTATTTTGGTCTATGTCACGTTGTTTTTGACATATAATCAAAAATGTCAATAAAATACCGTTCCCCCTTATCTCCGAAGTTTGTGGAGGGAATAATGTGAAATAATTATAGGTAATAAATGTCTATCTATATTTTACAGGACAAATATAATGACGTTTCTAAGTAGTACAGTCTTTTAGTAATCCTATAAAAAACCTCGACAAACTTGGTTTTGCGGTTTGTTTTTTTTCTATCTGAGGTGGTAGACGAACAGAAAATAATTTTAATAGGTCCAAAGAAGGTATGGATTCTTCGGCGCGCGAGTCCGACTCGCACTTGATCGTTTTTTTTCGTTCGTTTCTTCATATATTTATTTACATAGACTTATTAAGTATACCAAGATTATTTAAGTAAAAGTCGGCACTTTCTTTGTGTACGTGTTTAGCAGACATACATAAATTGTTAGTGCATAGGTTTGATGACATCAGGAAGAAATGTTCAAAATTGGACGAAGGTCGAGAACGCTTTCTCTTGACCTACTTACCCGAACTCGGACACAAACACACACCAATGAAAGCCGCTTAAAATATTGTCCTGGATACGTTGCGAATATTTGCCTACACCCCTATCCAATACAAACGCAGTCATAGTAGGTAGGTACAGGTAGTTGGTGTAGTGGTGTCTTGTGTCTGGGTGGTTTTTTTATTATTTCAATATTGTTTTTCTGTATCTATTATTACTATTTTTTTTCAGTTGTCTCTAGGCTCTGCTTAGTTTGGAATTATGTATGAAGTATCCTCGAATATTATCATTGTTTACAGTTCAAGTCTTTACGAGACGAGTTCAAATATACTAAGTAAATTCATTTTGTTCGCAAGTGGGTTTTTGAGTATCCGCGACTGTCAGTCTGATTGTTCGCTACTTGTTCTCAACCATACACCGGGTTCTATTAATGCTTTAACTGTTACTGGACAATTTCTTACAGAAGGCTTATGAGTGTGTATAATATACTCATTTGTTTTAGTATATACTTACTTATATACTTACGACATAGTAAGATGTGTGATATGTTTTTTAATAATATGCGACTGTAGTTTATCCTTAATGAGAGCTGGATAAAACTATTGTGAGCCGTTAGTATTATAAAATGTATTATCTACAAGTGCAAGGGTAAAAAAAAGTACTTAAAACTAGGTACCATATCTTTTATTTTTCAGAGAAAACTTTCTTTGACCGCAAAGTTATAAAGCAATTGCGCTTATTGAGCAAAAAATAAGTTTTATTTTGCTTTCAACAGCTCACTGGCTTTCAACGAGTTTCTCTATTTTTAACCGACTTCAAAAAAGGAGGAGGTTCTCAATTCGTCTGTATATATTTTTTTTCTTTTTTATGTATGTTCGCGCATAACTCCGGCAAGTATGAACCGATTTGAAAAAATCTTTCTTCCATCCATTCTTCAATCCATTGATTAGGTCCCATAAAAAAATTATTGCTTAGTAATTCCTGAAAAAACAAGAATGGTGACTGCGCACTGACAGCTGCAGGAAAGCCTATATAGATGACTTTATGTCGCTTTTTAAGGACAAAAATGGTCATAACTCTGGCAAATATTTACCAATTTCAATGATTCTTTTTTATTCGAAAGAAGAAACCACTGTATTGAAGCTGTATGAATTTTATTACAACCGGATAAGAACTTCCTGGAGGACCATGAACGATGTGGAGGAATTTATCTGGTAAAAACCATAAAACTGATGTTCTCCATTACATTGCTCTGACAATTATGAACCGATTTCGATGATTCTTTTTTTATTCGAGAGAGTAAACTACTATGATGTTTCCATGTAAATTTCATTACGACCGGATATTTTTTTCTGAAGAAACATGAATTATGTAAAACTATGTAGACGATAATGTGATCATAACCTACCTAGATAATTTTACGGTTTTCGATGGTTCAATCTTTATATATGAAAATATCACTAAAAAGTTTAAAATAAAATCTTTTAAAAAAAAATCGAACCGACTTCAATATCACTGAAAAGTATAAAATAATTTAAATATTATTGAAGTTGGTGCCAAATATACACAGCCGGTAAGCTAACACCAACTTCAATAATATTTAAATTATTTTATACTTTTCAGTGATATTGAAGTCGGTTCGATTTTTTTTTTAAAGATTTTTAATAAACATATAAAACGAGCCCGCTGAGTTTCTTGCCGGAGTTATGACCCGGTGATGGTTGTAAAAATATATGACACTTTCGGCCGCACTCACAAATTAAATTTAATTCTAATTAAATCACTTTTTAAAAATCTATTTATATCGACTGATTTGGCCGTTTCTGATTATTTTCGATTATTTAATACGAGATAATTGATATATCTACTCACTATCTGCGTATTAAGGGTTAATTGGGTTCGACTGTCGAAATAAACTTATTTCAAAAAATGGGTTAATAACCATTAACTATAATTGCCTTTTGTAGGTTCGGCAGTTTGTGTAAGAGTCTCCGTGAGATATCTATATTCTATACTATAATAAAACTCAAAGAGCACCTTTTCTGTACATTGAATATTTTTTCAAAATTTCTATGTGGGGATACTATACTATCGACATAGAGGCCAAAACAATTTTTTTTTTGAATTATTGTCTGTCTGTCTGTCTGTCTGTCTGTCGTTCTGTTTGTCCAGGTATCATTTGAAAACCCGTGGATGGATTTTGATAGGACTTTCACTGATGTGTTGTGTAGAAGTCTAGGTATAAATTGGTATATAAAACATCACGCTATGTTTCATAGGGGCTAAGCAGTGAAACATTACTTGCACATATTACCACGTAATTTCCTTTGTATGTGAATAGGGTAATTATAGACTGATCAGTTAATCATTAAGATATGTATTATTACGCTATATACAATAGGGACTGAGCTGACATTTAGTTTGCATAAGAAATGGCAGTGGCGAAGGGTCAATTTTTGTAAGGGGTAAGCCGGTCCGGTACACCCAGGAAATTTTCATTAGATTTCTGTATTGTTCTAAGTACCTTGCTGATAGCTATATGACATTATATCTTTGAAAAGTTAAAATCCGTAAAATCTGTCGTTCATGAAATTTTCATTAAACTCCTCAAGTCCAGGTAGTGTATAGGTATTGTATCACAGTCGCAACAACAAAATATGCGAAACACTAAAAACTTTCATTAGCGAATATCATTATACAGTAATTTACGATGTTAGCGTGATTTATAATTATGAACAGCGCCATCTATCGGTGAAATTGATCATACAATCACTATAGAACTTTATTCTAGCTAAATAAAAGAAAGTCGTGTTAGTTACACTATTTATAACTCAGGAAATGCCTAACCGATTCAGCTGAAAATTGGTGGGGAGGTAGCTTAGAACCAGGAAACGGACATAGGATACTTTTTATCCCGGTAGGTTAAGGTTAAGCAACGTTAGGTAAGGTCATTAAATAGATGGGTGAACCGATTTGTATGAAAAGTGCATATCGGGTAGGTCTGAGAATAGGTCATACAGTATATTTCATACCGCTAGGTTAAGGTTAAGCAACATAAGGCAAGGTCATTAAATAGATGGGTGAACCGATTTGTATGAAATTTTGTGTGCATATCGGGTAGGTCTGAGAATAGGCCGTAAAGTATATTTCATGCCACTAGGTTAAGGTTAAGCAACATAAGACAAAGTCATTAAATAGATGGGTGAACCGATATGTAGGAAATTTTGTGTGCATATCGGAGAGGTCTGAGAATAGGTCATAAAGTATATTTAATGCCGCTGATACCAGTGGCGTGCACTGAAAGCAGGCAAAAATATCTGCGAGTTGTTTATGCTTTATGCTATTTGTTCGTGTTCCAGCACAAATATCATTAAATTAACCAATATTACCAACATATCCAATTACATTAAAAAAAAAAAGTTAATTCATGTCATAAACTAAGATTTTTTACAATTAAGACTGTTTAGAGAAATCCTAGGGTAGGCAAAGTATTTTTGTCAGTATGGAGCCGCTGAATAAACTTATTAATGTTTTCAAATGCAAATTAATATGTCTATAGTATTTGCTTGCATATGGATATTTGAAATGGTATAATAACATACTTAAAATAGGTTAAACAAGCCGAATACATTTTTTTGCCTACCCTCTGTGCACGCCACTGGCTGATACCATGATTGACGAGGATATATAGAACGAGAGGAGGGTGCAAGAGAGGAGAAAGAGGGAGAGGGGATTCAAGGAGTGGGTGATGGGGTGAGAGATCGGGGGAGTTAGGTGGAGTAAGGGGGGAGTGAGAAGGAGCAAGTTCGTAGAAGAGAGAGGGGGAGAGGGTTCAGAGAGGGGACAAAAGGGAGAGGAAGTGGGGGAGTGTGACGGAAACCGAAGCGGGAGGGGAAAGAGAGAGGAGAGAAAGAGCATATAATTAGATTTTTTTTATAAGAGAGAGAGATATGGAGAGAGATAAATCTAAGGAGGAGGGAGAAAAGGGGAGCAAAATGTAATAAAAGCGCGGGCGGAGCTACGCGGGTCAGATAGTATGCAATATAATTTGAATTTGCTTTTTTTGTCACCAGGAGTCTTGAGCGCCCGCATCATAACACTACTAGCAAAAGTACTATTGGACCGCAAAGAGCCAAACCCTTAACACTTCTTAAGCAAATATTATACCACCTTTACTTTTGATGGTGAATGAAAGTTATATTATAAAGGCTTGTATAATCCAATATACCTAAAATTGTATTTAAAAATACATTTACATTAAACATATGAATGTCAATGGACCTCGCGCCTAGTATATATATTTGATTCTAGGAATATCTATTCCGAGGGCATCTGCCCTATGAGGACTTTTAAGTAGACACTCAAACAAGTTACATGAACACTGCAACTTGACAATATGAAGCACTATCGTCAGTCTAATGAAGTTACAGTATTACTACACTGTACCACTTACACGTCCCGTACAGTGAGAATAATGATAACAATAATGTATATGTAACTATAAAAATCCTTTGAAAAAATAGAATGACCTCATTTTCATGAAGAGTCGCAGTGTAACCGCTGGTCGTTTCATCGCCGCAATCTCTGACCCGGGGTCGTATTTCACGTGTTTCCTACGGCTGCGGTGACGGAGCTTACCATCAGGTGAGGTCCCAGCCATACCATTACCGTGCTCTGAACGTATCAAGCACGTATAAGAAATTTCGGAGACTACTACACACTCAAAACGTATCATGCCCGTATCGTGGCCTTCACCCACACCATCGACTGTACCACAGTGTAAATAACTCACATGCACTATGAACTAACGGCTCTAGTTACACACATAGACAGACAATATAGATAGAAATACTTGCACTGCGGTGGTGAGTAACGGATCATCTTTTAAATTTTGGCAGACACGTGTATGGAACGGCCGGATTTGTCAGGCTTTAGTGGGCGTTGGTTCATACAGTTTTATAAAAATAATATTTTTTGCCTGATACGTTCATAACACATGATACCGTCATAGTTTGATTCGTTTATGTGAGCGAAGAATCTTAAAAAAAAATTTTTGTAGCACCTGTGGAATAGAAATAGTCTCGCCATCTACTACTGACCTAAAATAACTGGCGAAACTTGGATACAATACCCGTCTGCCTTTCGTGAAGCTATATCGACCTTATGAAATTATAATCTTCAAACTACTAATATCGATTTATGTAAATTGAAATAGGTTACTGAAACAGTCGCTAATTTTATATATAACCAACATCGCTTCACTTGTTGCGCCTTGTCGCAGAGTGGAAGCTAGATTACTATTATTGGGGACATGTAACATTTGTGCATTCTTTTAATGCTTTATGTATATAATATAACCATGCTTAACGTACAGCTACCGGTTTGAGAGAGTATTCCAACGCCTGCCGAATAGATTGGTCGCAATCGATCTAACAATACACGTCTTCAGGCTATGCACAGTGTTCCAAATTGGATTTTGGAGTAACAATATGTTCCCCAAAGTGAGTTTGAGCTTTATTTAATTAAACAAGTGATGATTTTCTGACAAAATAATATTTATGAAGTCTTGATATAATATTGATAGTTAGTACGCGAGAGGAAATTGTATTCAGTAATTTGCCACTGTTATATTGTTTTACATTTCTACACGAAATATACCTAACTTTAATAAAAAAAAATAAAAAAATAAAGTTACTCGTTACAATTATTATCTGATTTAATATTCTGTTATTTGTAACACTGTCCAATTTTCTTTTTAGTATACATAATATTTCAGTTTTAACTCAGGGGGTTCAAAAGGAATATAAAATTTGCAATTATTTGCAATTAATTGAGAGTGGCGTTGGTACCCCTAGGGGATTCAGATAGGGGGTTCAAGAGGAAAGCACGGTTTTTTACATAAGTACACTTTTTTAAATATACTTTAATGATATGTACTCATTTTGTAATTAATAAAAAAAAACAAATTGGTTTCTAAAATTCAATTATTTTTTTTAATCCACTCATTAACTGGGTTCATTTGGTATCCTCAATGAATACGAGATGGTACGGTGTTGTTACTGTGGAGAATCAATTACACGCATAACTTGTGTGAGAAAGCATAATATGATGGGTCGGGTGCGACAGTCGGGCGAAGTAAAATGAAATGTTTATTGATTTTAGGACATGACTTCGCCGGCGCCCAAACCTCGGGACCCGCGCGGTGCCTCGCCCAACCCTGCCGCCGCCGCTCGGCTTAATCGTCCAATTGAAATGTTTCGAATTAAACAACTTACCAGTTTATTTAATTAGTTTAGTACTTTCATTTTCATTAAAGATGATAAACAAGAAAATCTGATACAACTCACAAAATATTTAAATTAAATTCCAAGTATTGTAATGTTTGTACCTGTAGCTACTACTACTACTGTTACAAAGGGCGAATTTAACTCAACATTTTCAGCCTTATTAATAAACTATGATTAGCGTCAGAACAACTTTACTCCAAGACTTACGCAAAGATTAGGCAATTATGGTATTAATAAACTAGTAGTAAGGACGGAGTTAACTAATCAAAATGTAGTCCCGGAGTAAAAGTTACTCCGCGGAGCCCCATGGTTTAACGTTTGAGTAAGCATAGATTTGTATTGTATTTCTAACTTCCATTGAGATAATTATATATACTAAACATAACCTAATTGTATAAACCTCGCAATATCCGTTTTGAAGACCTTGAAGACGAGTTTAAATATAAATATAGATCTACACGCTCAACTGCATATTACATTACTGAAATGGTAGAATGATTTGGCTGGAGATGCAGTAGGCTTTATACCACCTCACTTGAAAGTTTTAGCTGCAAAAAGGACTTGGGCTCGTGGAGAGGTAAATAAACTGTCTCAATAAACAAAACTATTAGGCTAGTTATGTAGGCTACAGCCGGATGATTCAGAAATAACTTAGAACAGATTTTAAAACTAATTTTTATTAATTTAAATTACATTTTTAATATCTAATTTAAATATGTAGTGACCGCTTCGATGTTAGAAGCTAAGTGAAGAGCCGATTCCGTCGCTATGGGTCCATACAATGGATCTAGTTGTGCGCCGTCAGCTGGTTTTCGGTACACATGCTGGATGCGTCCATACAATAGCCCTTCTGTTCTTGGATAGGTTGCATTGTCAGCAAGTTTTGCATTACACGCGCCGGCTCGTGCTTGAGGCCCACCGTGGTTTCTGCTCTTACACGCGTTTTTTGAGGTGCACTGTAGTTTCTTGTTAGAGACGGTGTGTAACAGGCTAGATCCCCGGCCTACTTGTTATATACTATCTTGATTTATAGATAATATTCTGCTAATAAAAAAACACAAATTCTAAAACCACTATCTTGAATTCAACAAGAGAAATACAGAATATTATGATGTAAGAGAAATATAGAATATTATGATGTAAGATAAATATAGAGTGAAAGTTGTGATTGTCAAATAAAAGTGTCAAATATCAAAATTTACCTAACTGCCAGTGTCTTTTTAGTCATTTTGTTCATTTTTTTTACTTTTAATTTCAGTGGGTTGCCATAACATACACCTTAGTCTCAGTGTAAGAATTGTATTGTTAGTCCGAACCTACTTCGTATTTATTAATACCGTTATTAAGACGTAGCTATTCCGTGACTAGTCTAGAATTAACTACTTCCGATGTAGCTTTGGATTAAGAGAAAAATAAGCGATTTTTATTAATAAGACAGTTTGGGTATATACCGATAACTTTTTTAACAGTTAATAATGTCATTTTACAAATTAGGGCATTTATTTTCTAAATCTGTCTCAGTTTTTTGTAATTTCACAATAATTTATGAAAATATCTTCGGTTGATACTTAACGTTTCCACCATGTACAAAAGCGGCAGCATAGTGACAGTGGACAACTAGTTCATAATAATAACGATATCCAGGTGGCCGTCCCATTTGGCTTGGTCAGGGTAATTCAGTTTGGAAATACAGAACTAAGAAATGCCTATCAGTTGACAGTATAAATAGTTTTTTAATGTCTGATTTTGCGACGGTTGATCTAGCCAGCAGATGAACCATCGGAGTCCCTTTATATTTGGGGTGTCGGCCCTAGGAAGTCTATTAAGTAGGGCGGCCACTCCGAGGAGGCAACGGCGGCGGCGGGTTCGCGACCCGTGTCTCCGTATCTGATTCCCGGGGGTCTACAATGCCCCCCCAGGCGGCGGACTCTAAGGCAAGGCACTGAGGGCATATATATATACATATGCATAATTATAGCACACTAATTGTAATATTTATATTCTCTAGCCGGGAAAAAAAACAGGCAGCGTAAGGAAATCCTCCTGAATTTTTTTGGAACGTTGTCTATATCCCTATGCATTCGACTCGCGTTATGGATTATGGTCAATGTCCTCTCATCCTCTTCTCTTTTCGATATCTCCTCGACCAACTGCTGCTGTTCTTGGAACACCACAATGCCCCACTGGTGGTGTAGGAATAATAAACAGTTTTACAAAAAGATAGAAAATACTTTATTGTTCACACGAAAAATAAAAAAAGTTTAATGTAACGATGAGCGGCCTTATCACTAACAGCCTTATTAATAAACTATGATTAGCGTCAGAACAACTTTACTCCAAGACTTACGCAAAGATTAGGCAATTATGGTATTAATAAACTAGTAGTAAGGACGGAGTTAACTAATCAAAATGTAGTCCCGGAGTAAAAGTTACTCCGCGGAGCCCCATGGTTTAACATTTGAGTAAGCATAGATTTGTATTGTATTTCTAACTTCCATTGAGATAATTATAATATACTAAACATAACCTAATTGTATAAACCTCGCAATATCCCTGACTAGCTGACCCACGCAGCTCCGCCTGCGCTATTTTTACGTTAACTAAACTTTGAATAACAGACATTCTCATCGAATACATAACCTCATTTTTTATAGTCTGTTAAAAACTAGGGCCCACTTTTTACTTTCTCTCCGAAGCACGGACCCGTTTAGTTCAAATGGCGTTAAACGGTCACCCATCTATTTTTGACCTTACCTAACGTTGCTTAACCCGATCGATTACAAAACCTTGATAACAACTCTCTATGAGTGTTCCCTTACTAATATTTATTATATTTTATAGAAAAATTGATAAAATCGGACCAAGCGTATAACCAAGTACCCGTTTTGACTTTAATCCCCTCTCCCAAAAGAACCGTGCTAGATTACGGGACAAAAAGTATCCTATGTCCTACCTCGTAGTAAGATCTCAAATCATGCCAAGTTTCATTTGAATCTATTCAGTAGTTTCGGCGTGATGCTCAGCCGTGATACAGACAGACAGACAGACAAAAATTAAAAAAATTACCTTTTCGGCCTCAGTATCGGTTATAGAATGCCCTCCAAATATAATTTTCAAAATATCTTCAATGTACAGAATTGGACCTGTTACAGTTTTATTATAAGTATAGATTTACACGCTCAACTGCATATTACATTACTGAAATGGTAGAATGATTTGGCTGGAGATGCAGTAGGCTTTATACCACCTCACTTGAAAGTTTTAGCTGCAAAAAGGACTTGGGCTCGTGGAGAGGTAAATAAACTGTCTCAATAAACTAAACTATTAGGCTAGTTATGTAGGCTACAGCCGGATGATTCAGAAATAACTTAGAACAGATTTTAAAACTAATTTTTATTAAATTAAATTACATTTTTAATATCTAATTTAAATATGTAGTGACCGCTTCGATGTTAGAAGCTAAGTGAAGAGCCGATTCCGTCGCTATGGGTCCATACAATGGATCTAGTTGTGCGCCGTCAGCTGGTTTTCGGTACACATGCTGGATGCGTCCATACAATAGCCCTTCTGTTCTTGGATAGGTTGCTTTGTCAGCAAGTTTTGCATTACACGCGCCGGCTCGTGCTTGAGGCCCACCGTGGTTTCTGCTCTTACACGCGTTTTTTGAGGTGCACTGTAGTTTCTTGTTAGGGACGGTGTGTAACAGGCTAGATCCCCGGCCTACTTGTTATATACTTTCTTGATTTATAGATAATATTCTGCTAATAAAAAAACACAAATTCTAAAACCACTATCTTGAATTCAACAAGAGAAATACAGAATATTATGATGTAAGAGAAATATAGAATATTATGATGTAAGATAAATATTGAGTGAAAGTTGTGATTGTCAAATAAAAGTGTCAAATATCAAAATTTACCTAACTGCCAGTGTCTTTTTAGTCATTTTGTTCATTTTTTTTACTTTTAATTTCAGTGGGTTGCCATAACATACACCTTAGTCTCAGTGTAAGAATTGTATTGTTAGTCCGAACTTACTTCGTATTTATTAATACCGTTATTAAGACGTAGCTATTCCATGACTAGTCTAGAATTAACTACTTCCGATGTAGCTTTGGAGTAAGAGAAAAATAAGCGATTTTTATTAATAAGACAGTAAAAGTGAAAGCATTTTATAACCTAGTGTCGGCCGAGTGGAAACTGAAGGGGGCCCGCAGGACTCTCAGCTCTGGCTTGCCTTAATTGGCCGTCCAGAGAGGATTTGTTAGAGCTATATGCTCCAGGGGTGGAAGTGTTAAAGGGCATAACGCCGTGAGTAACTTCGGAGAAAGCGCAGCACACCTCTCGACACCCCTGAGTCACACACACCGGTGTTGCTCTCTGTCGTCATCGGACGATTATTTGGGGAGCCCATCTAGTGGGTGGCAAGCCACCACTTGCCAAAAAATAATTACCTCTAAATGTAATTCTGGCAAGTGACCCCGGCCTTCTGCAATAGCTCAGCTGCCAGTCCACCAAATGTTCAACCACATAGGCAAGTAATCTTTCCATATACTTACAATAGTTTCCAAGCCTGCCGAGGTCAACTGTTATTTTTTCTGCAATAAGGCAGTTGATCCCGGCAGGCACCCACCACATACACGATTTAATTATAAAAAGGGCCTCTACGTGTTGGATTCGTCCCCACGCAAGCCTCTTAAAAGACCGGGTAAATCCCGTGAAACAAAATACATGAAAAATAATAATAATAATAAATACACTTTATTGTACACCAAAAGTTACATGTAAATTGAACAATACGTTGAAGATATCAATGTACAAAGGCGGCCTTATCGCTAAAAAGCAATCTCTTCCAGGCAACCTAACTAGAAAATGAGAGAGAGAAACATAATGGGCAGTTGATGGTGAACTTCAATAAAAATAAAATTATATTGTTGAATAGAAGAAGAAGAAGAAGAAAATATATCATCATCAGCCGGAAGACGTCCACTGCTGAACATAGGCCTCCCCCTTAGAACGCCACAATGAACGACAATTGGCTATTTGCATTCACCGGTTACCTGCGACGCGCACAATGTCGTCTGTCCACCTAGTGGGAGGCCTGCCTACGCTGCGTCTTCCGGTTCGTGGTCGCCACTCAAGAACCTTTCTTCCCCAACGGTTATCGGTTCTTCGAGCGATGTGGCCTGCCCATTGCCACTTTAACTTGCAGATTCTGAGAGCTATGTCGGTGACCGGTGACCGGTCGGTGAAAAATATTAAACCACAGACTATTAAGCTATTTAAATGCAAATAATGTAATATCTGGAAACCAATATGGTTTTAGAGCAGGAAGAAGTACTGAAGACGCGGTGCTAGAATTAACGGGTACTGTGGCTAATAACCTAAAGAATAAACTTAAAACTATTGGTATTTTCCTAGATATTTCGAAGGCGTTTGACACGGTCTCCGTACCTATTCTTCTTAACAAACTTGAGAGGTTAGGTGTTAGAGGTTTGATGCATGAAATTTTAAAGAGCTATCTTAATAACCGCACTCAAATGGTAAAAATTGATAATTACGTAAGTAAGGAGGAAACTCTCAGTTATGGTGTGCCTCAGGGCAGCGTGCTCGGGCCTACTCTGTTCTTAGAATATGAGAATTTCGGCGAAGTAGCTTAGCGCGAAATTGAGAAACATGATCATATTTACGTAAACCGAATATGAAAAAGTTTTGAAGTCGCTCAAGTTTATTAAGTTGGTCTTCCCGAAGGTCAAGGAAACTAACATCGGCATAATCAATTATCGGAAGTAACAAGGATTGTGCAAGAGCAATTTTTGTGGCAGTAGGTATAAAATTGCGCAATCTGCGTAATGACCTGGCAGAAGCAAATACCTTCCTACTAACTTCTTTTAACTGGTGATCCCACGTTAAGTTGCTGTCAATATTTACGCCAAGATTTTTTACGACCATACTTAAAGGAATATTAGTGTTATCAAAGGTTATGCAAGGCAGCTGAGACCAGTTGATCCGAGAGGTCATTCTAGAACTACCAACAATTATGACTTGAGTTTTTATTGGATTAACCTTTAAGCCATATTGTTTGCTCCATTCACAAATACTGGCAAGGTCAGTGTTCAAGGTTACAACAGCTTCCGACAATCTGGCTAAAGGAGCTTGAGTGTAAATTTGAAGATCATCGGCATACACATGTAAATATTATAATAATGTAGGAACTAAGAAGTTGATTGGAGATTGAATTAATAAATAAAGCAAAAAGCAAAGGAGATAAGACGCTACCCTGTGGTACACCTGCATTGATGTTACACCACGAAGAATTAATATCTTCAAGGCAAACTTGCTGCCGACGTCCATACAGGTAACTACGAAACCAGCCGATAACTGTTGGAGATATGTTGAGCGAACACAGAATACCCATAAGCACATCAAAGTCAACGGTGTTAAATGCATTGCTGAAATCTAATAAGGCAAGTACAGTTAAGTTTCCATTTTCCATCCCTTGTCGAATATCGTCAGTAATATTGACGAGAGAGTGACTGTGCTGTGCCCGGGGCGGAAACCAGATTGAAAAGGATTGAGGATATTATGTTCAACAAGAAAGACAGATAGCTGTTCATGAACAAGACGTTCTAGAACTTTAGACAGGAAAGGTAAGGACATTTATCATTGGATTCTTAAGGTAAATCATGAAAAATATTTAGCAAATGTATTAAAGAATGTCTTATTAAAGATTGTAAGGGTGTATTCATGTAGTAAGACGACAGCAGGCGTCTTCCAAGCAGACTCAATAGAGGCCCTGCATCCAACACAGTTAATTATAAACGGACCTTCGATTTTCCGACACTAAAACGTAGACGTAGAAAGAAGGAGAGACGAGAACTGAACTCAATTCCGGAAAAACGTTTAAAAATGTTTTGATGATTGGATTATTCGTTGGCGTAAGTGCATCGTTTCTAAAAGAGTAAGTATTTAGAAGGTGATAAAATAAATTCGGATGAATAACTAACATTTGACGCAGCGTAGGCAGGCCTCCCACTAGGTGGACCGACGACATTGTTCACGTCGCAGGCAACCGGTGGATGCAAATAGCAAATTGTCGTTCATTGTGGCGGTTTAAGGGGGAGGCCTTTGTTCAGCAGTGGACGTCTTCCGGCTGGTGATGATGATGATGATGATGAACTAACATTTTGTGTATTATTAATCTTTTCCCGGTAAGTACTTTCTTGACAGAGAGGAATTTTGAACCACTCGGAATTATGAAAATCGGTATTTTGAAATTCGTATTTGTGACTGTCGGTTTTGCGTATTTATTTAATGTACCTACCCGTTGCTGCCTCATCACAGAATTCTGTTACGAAAATGAATAAACAATTATTATTTTACAAAAATGGATACGCCTTACTTTAAGCATGACAAGCATGAATTAAGCAGACCTTGAATTAAACCTATTTAAAAAGAAATTAAAAAAATATTTAGTAGATAAATGTTACTACAAAGTGTCCGATTTTTAGCAGATCAGTGAATTTATATGCAATTTTTGTGATTCCCTTAACTATGTTGTAGTGTTTGCATGCTTTCTTTCTTGGCAAAATATGGAGAGACTTTTTAATGTATATTATCTTTATAATACCCATATTTGTGAACAATAAATGATTGATTGACAACATTTAATTACCTACGCACTATCCCCTGAGATACAGGATCTACGTAGTTCAGGGAATAGATTTAATGTTTGTATCTACATACCTCCACTTTCACCACAAGGTTTTGATTCATATGTACTTTAAACTGATATAGCTAACACTTCTACTGTATTCACATTGATTGCTTGATTGATTGATTGTAAATGGTAAGAAATAAACTTTTGTTATTCTAAAACTGCGATATAAAATGCTCGTTAAGTCGTGCTCGAGTGAGGCGCTTTTTAATGCACGACACGTCCAGACTAACTGAATTTTTTTGAACGAGTGTTACCCATGTTCCATTGCATCAATTAGGATGGTACGTTTATTTCAACGTGTGTTACATTTCATTTTACGTGTCACCAATCTGTACGCGGCATATGAATGATCCTATGCTAGAAGCAGAATTGCATTCCGTATGTAAGTGAATTTCATAAAAATGTTGTCGTCTGAGATGTGTGAAATAGATTATTGTGTGTGTAAGATATAGTCATACTACTGTGTCCCAAAATAAGGTTCCTTACCCCATCAACGCCTTAATCGAATTGCTTGTATCATATGGTGAAATGTGTTTATTTAGTTGTATAGAATCTAGATCATGTCGCTAGTCTGAAAGAGTGGTATATTCAATTTGACAAGACTAAGCGCGCTGGCGCTCGTGATGTTTGCATTAAAATATACATACCTATTTTTATACATATTGCGTAGATCGCATCCATGGAAGTAATAAGTACTACGTACAACGTAGTACATATTACTTCCATGATCGCATTTCACTCACTTTGCAGTCAAAATACACAATGTCTTATGATAGTGAATAGGCTAATTGTAAAATTTTATATGCTTCGGAATATCTCTCTTTATCTTATAATCCAGAAATAACAAAAGTGGAAACAGACCAAATGAACAAAAAAAAAAGAATAAGAAATAATGAAAAACCTAAATTACTTAGATTTCTATAGAAAATATACCACCCCAACTGCACATACACAACCTATCGTTTTAATTTTATCGCGTCTATGGGAGGCCTAAAATACACATTATATACCTACAGGTATGAGATTATCTTTCCCCGTTACTACACTGGTTAGTATGACTTGCATTCGTTTCGTGTTTGTGGTGGAAAATAAAGTTTATTATATAAATTGTATATAGACCAAAATTGAATGGTAAATAAAATCTTTTAAAAAAAAAATTGAACCGACTTCAATATCACTGAAAAGTATAAAATAATTTAAATATTATTGAAGTTGGTGTTAGCGTACCTGCTGTGTGTATTTGGCACCAACTTCAATAATATTTAAATTATTTTATACTTTTCAGTGATATTGAAGTCGGTTCAATTTTTTTTTAAAAAGATTTTATTTTAAACTTTTTAGTGATATTTTCATATATAAAGATTGAACCATCGAAAACCGTAAAATTATCTAGGTAGGTTATGATCACATTATCGTCTACATAGTTTTACATAATTCATGTTTCTTCAGAAAATAATATCCGGTCGTAATGAAATTTGCATGGAAACATCATAGTAGTTTACTCTCTCGAATAAAAAAAAAATCATCGAAATCGGTTCATAATTGTCAGAGCAATGTAATGGAGAACATCAGTTTTATGGTTTTTACCAGATAAATTCCTCCACATCGTTCATGGTCCTCCAGGAAGTTCTTATCCGGTTGTAATAAAATTCATACAGATTCAATACAGTGGTTTCTTCTTTCGAATAAAAAAAGAATCATTGAAATTGGTAAATATTTGCCAGAGTTATGACCATTTTTGTCCGACCGAGCGAGTCCGAGCGACTAAAACGTCATCTATATAGGCTTTCTTGCTACTCTCAGTGCGCAGTCACCATTCTTGTTTTTTTAGGAACTACTTATTACTAAGCAATAATTTTTTTATGGACCCAATCAATGGATTCAAGAATGGATGGAAGAAAGATTTTTTCAAATCGGTTAATAATTGCCAGAGTTATGCGCGAACATACATAAAAAAAAAAAAAATATATATATATACAGACGAATTGAGAACCTCCTCCTTTTTTGAAGTCGGTTAAAAATATTTTTGTATGCTGTTCGCGTTAATACCGAGAAAACGCGAAGACATTGCGATCTTCGTTGTCCAGTCACGTAGGTGAGAAGCATTTGGCCACGGGGCATGTTCGTCATTAAGTTATAACCTAGATAATATAAGATAATACGCTGACGTTCTCATATAGGTAAGGTAAGTATATTTTACAGAAATATATGAATATTACAAAGGAACAAAAACTAGTGTGCCAATAATATACACATATAATATATGGATATATAATACGTAATAAAAATGATATTAATTTATTATTAAGCAAGGCCCACCTGATGGTAAACAGTCACCGCAGCCTATGGACGCTAGTAATACAAGAAGAATCACTAGCGCGTTGCCGACCCTACAATTTGACCCTAAAATGGCTGCAGTGCTAGATTCTGAGAAAATACATCGTCTTCATATCTTTAAGGCTAGAGAGTGAATAGGCTTTTAATAAGCGTGTTTTACCATCTTCGATTGCGTCGCCGTTTTCCATCACGTGGGGCTGAATCAAGCACAACATTATAGATGGGTTGTACAACTTACTGCTATAATTATGAGTAGATGAGAAGAAGTAATACAATTGACCTTATACTATAGCGCGATATTACTTCTGCCAGGGTCACGTATGCATGATAAACAAAAGGTCTTTATAATTATAATCATTAAGTGTTGTCCACTTAACATCAGCTTTGACTGACCCACAGTTACTCTTCCTTCTATAAGCTAACCTATCAAGAATCACTAAAAAAATGCTGTAAATAATTTTAAAAGAATAACCTCTCTCAATACACTCAATCAATAATAGTAATATGCGTGATTGACAACATTAATACACTCTTTGTTGATTTCTTTTATTCATGGATAGGTTACCCAGACATGAACGATACTTGACCCATTTCGGTTAACGACCTGACATTTAAATATATATAACTTGAATAAAAGCGTGATCTGCTCTCCAAATTTAGCTTCTGTGAGAGCTACTGTCACCCAACTCACGCTTCGTAATCTTCAATTTATATTACATCTTTATGTATTTTCATCAATACATTAATATGTTTTTGAATGGGCTTGTTTTCTTCATTCAGTTCGGATTAACAAAGTTGTGGGTCAGTCATCGTATTATTGATGAAAAGAAAGAAATCTATTTGATGGCCCCAGAAATAGGTTGATATTTTATGATGCTAAAAACTATTTTAGTTAACACTAGCTGACCCACGCAGCTCCGCCTGCGCTATTTTAACGTTAACTAAACTTTTAATAACTGACATTTAACAACTCCTTTTTTATAGTCGGTTAAAACTGGGACCCACTTTTTACTTGCTCTCCGAAGCACGGACCCGTTTAGTTCAAATGGCGTTAAACGGTCACCCATCTATTTAATGACCTTACCTAACGTTGCTTAACCCGATCGATTACAAAACCTTGATAACAACTCTCTATGAGTATTCTCTTACTAATATTTATTATATTATAAAGAAAAATTGATAAAATCGGACCAAGCGTATAACCAAGTACCCATTTTGACTTTAATCCCCTCTCCCAAAAGAACCGTGCTAGATTACGGGATAAAAAGTATCCTATGTCCTACCTCGTAGTAAGATCTCAAATCATGCCAAGTTTCATTTGAATTCATTCAGTAGTTTCGGCGTGATGCGCAGCCGTGATACAGACAGACAGACAGACAGACAGACAGACAAAAATTAAAAAAATTACATTTTCGGCCTCAGTATCGGTTATAGAATGCCCTCCAAATATAATTATCAAAATATCTTCAATGTACAGAATTGGACCTGTTACAGTTTTATTATAAGTATAGATTTAGCCCACGCTTTCTCGCAGGGCTAAGAGATGTTTAGATACACCGACAGTGTTACATTTTCATTGAATATTTTTTTATTGGCTTGTCCACGTTTTTAACCGATTTGACCTTTGAAGTCTTTGATTTCTTTGGTATCTAGTCCCTTTGATCTCAAACCCTTGCCATTTTTGAAGGTGAGTGTCAATGGATTTATTGCAATTACGTTAGTCATTCGAGTAAATATCGTAATTAATTACAGCATCCAATAAAAATAGAACAAAATTATTTGTAAGCGAATATATTATATACTAGCTGACCCACGCAGCTCCGCCTGCGCTATTTTTACGTTAACTAAACTTTTAATAACAGACATTCGCATCGAATACATAAACTCCTTTTTTATAGTCGGTTAAGAACTGGGACCCACTTTTTACTCTCTCTTTTGCTCTCCGAAGCACGGACCCGTTTGGTTCAAATGGCGTTAAACGGTCACCCATCTATTTAATGACCTTACCTAACGTTGCTTAACCCGATCGATTACAAAACCTTGATAACAACTATCTATGAGTGTTCCCTTACTAATATTTATTATATTATAAAGAAAAATTGATACAATCTGACCAAGCGTATAACCAAGTACCCATTTTGACTTTAATCCCCTCTCCCAAAAGAACCGTGCTAGATTACGGGATAAAAAGTATCCTATGTCCTACCTCGTAGTAAGATCTCAAATCATGCCAAGTTTCATTTGAATCCATTCAGTAGTTTAGGCGTGATGCTCAGCCGTGATACAGACAGACAGACAGACAGACAGACAGACAGACAAAAATTAAAAAAAATACATTTTCGGCCTCAGTATCGGTTATAGAATGCCCTCCAAAAATAATTTTCAAAATATCTTCAATGTACAGAATTGGACCTGTTACAGTTTTATTATAAGTATAGATTTATATACGTATAATTAAATGTAAATATTTATATAAGTACGTATTTGGGAAACATATGTGTGCTGCAGTACACATTATGTATACCCTGCTTTTCTATACAAGATAAAAATGGAACAATAAATGTATGAGCACAGGCGTGATATCTGACCAGTGCCTAACCAAATAGGGCCAGTAGGGTCGCATATCAAACCAAAATCTGCTATGTGCAAAAACTCTATTTTGAATTAACGAGTAAAAACATTTTCGTATAAAATTTTAAATGAATTGATAGTTGTCAAATAGTATATCACATAGCAGATTTTATTTGACAAAAATCTACTGCGGTACAAACCATATTTTAAAAAGTGGCCGTAGATCCTCGTACAGTGTTCATAGACACATAACAGATTTTTTATACGGTAGGTAGATAGGGCTGTGAACTATACGAAAAGGTCAAAAAGTAAAAATCTCAAAAAGTGCATACGTATAGCAGATTTTGATTTGACAACAACGATATGGCATACTGAACCCTACCAATAGTCTTTGGCTGGATACCGGTCATCTTATCTATCTTATCTTACATCACGCCTGTGTTCATACATTTACTGTTCAAGTTTTGATCTTGTACAGAAAAACAGGGCATATACTTTCAGTATCTATTTCCATCCGTCCACCTATAGATATTTAAGTAACGTAAGTGTTCCGCGTAATATACCTAACCTCATATCGTTCCACTAAATGTTGTGTTATCGTAAAATTAAACGGTCCTTGAAAACACGCACCCCTTTTTAGGTTATTATGCGGGGAAAGAGCCTTCTCGAATTGCGTAATAAGAGCACTTGGTTTGGTATACCCCGAAGAATCAGTCTTGCTCATTGGTCTATCTTTCCACTACAACCCGCTTATCTCCGTGGCATTCAGGTCGATGCTAAAATAATATCAACGATACTGGGCTTGTACCTACAGACAAAATACAATAATATACACTTTAAGAGCTCCCACACATAACTGCGAACTCGCATCGCATCGCAAATATCTGCGAGAAACAAATGAATTTTCGATACAAAAATTCATTTGTTTCTCGCAGATATTAAGTTTGTTAACAAATTAGGTATTTCTAGTTATAATAACAAATGCGAATAAAATAGATACATAAAAAATAGAACCGACTTCAATAACACTAAAAAGTATAAAATAATTTAAATATTATTGAAGTTGGTGCTAAATAGGTATACACAGTAGGTACGGTAACATTGAAGTCGGTTATTTTTTTGTATCTTTTGTATACTTTTTAGTGATATTTTTATATATAAAGATTGAACCATCGAAGACAGTAAAATGATTTAGGTAGGTTATGATCACATTATCGTCTACATAGTTTTATATCATTCATGTTCCTTCAGAAACAATTTATCCGGTCGTAATGAAATTTGCACAAAATCATTATGGTAGTTTACTCTCTGTTATAAATAAAGAATCATCGAAATCGGTTCATAGTTGTCAGAGTAATGTAATAGAGAATATAAATTTTTTTTCAGGAGGTACTAATACGTAATATTTTTTTATGGGACCCAATTAGTGGATCGGTATATCCGAGCACAAGAAACAATTTTTCGAATATGTTCATAATTTCCAGAGTTATGCGCGAACATATATACCTAAAAATATATACACATATCATACAGTCGAATTATGAACCTCCTTTTTTGAAGCCGGTTAAAAATAACCCTTAAATTTCTAACGGCTGGACGCTCCGTAGCTACGATGAATAAGTTATTATTACAAGACTCGAATGTGTACATATTATTATTGTCCTCGACTGTACACGGTTCAGTACTTCGTTATATTCGAACCGCAAACACTAATGAAATTGTTAATCGCGTTCTGGGTACGCTTGCTTTTTTTTCAGGGCTCAATTTATTCCATGCAACCTGTTGCTCGATATTGGAAAAAAATATCAGGTAAAAATTTTGCAGCTCACTGACCTTGACTCGCGGCTCGTATTGTAACTGTATCTGACCATTAACGTAATTACTTAATGGAAATTATGTAGAGCAGTATTTAAAAATGATTGAAAGTGGTTATTTTTTGGGAATTATAGTTACTGTTGGCCGCAGATAGCTATGATAGCTATGACTTATTTTGGATGGGTACGTTTTTTAACGAGATGATTATGACCTTCCACTGATGTTAAGCGATCCGCCTGAGCATGGTCAGCTGCAATGAACGGCCATTCTGTACTTGAGACATTAGGTCATTCTAGCACCATACTTACATACATTGACCCTCATAAAGGGACACAGCATTTGTTATTACTGCTACATGTTACCGCTTAAAGGTATAATGTCTGATACTGCTGGATGGTCCTTGCACAACCTTCTGCTTAGTAATTATACGTTTGAAGTATCATATAGATACGCGTCTTATATTTTTCCTTTTACTAACCTTTATTGTTCCACTGGGGTTGCGACCCCCGTCTCCGTGAGGTCCGAGAACCGGGAACCGAGGAACCGGGTCTGGTTCCCGGGGGGCTACAATACGCCCCCGGCGGTGGGACTACGGTGGGTCTCTCCAGACCTGGGTCGTATCGGGACATGAGAGGGGCTCATGTCCCAATGGGACAGCCTCAGTGGTTTTAGTGCGTAACAACCCCACATACCCCAGTCGAGCCCCACAGCTCCCGGGGATCTTTTGAAGATTTCCTCCGCGTCAAAACAAAAAGGATTACTTAGTTCAACGACTAAGGCCCAAGTGCAACCACAAAAAAAAACCTCGGTTTATTTCAGCAAACAATCTATTTTTTCCTGTTCACCGGTCTCTGTTATAAAACTGATACACAAGAAAAAGAAAATCGGCATACCCATCGGCCTAAAAGTGTCTGCCCACATGACCGGACCATACTATGACCGTACCATGACCATGTTGTGAACGTATCAGGCAAAAAATATACTTTGTATGAAACTGCCTGAAGCACCGCAACGCCCACTAGACTATACGAGTATGTATCCGGCCGTTCCAGTCAAAATTTAAATAATGTTTTCTATATGGCAGTCATACATAGTACTATAAATATTACTGTCTATATTGTCTGTCTGTGCAATTATAGTCGTTTGTTCGTTCATAGTGTTTATTTACAATGTGGTACAGTCGACACTCTAGGTAGGTAGCGGACACGAAACAAGCATGAAACATTTTTAGTGCATAGTATGAGGTCTGCATCATTTTTTTTTCCGTTGTTGATACGTTCATAGCACAGCCATAGTATGATCCGGTCATGTGAGCAGACACTTTAAGGCAAGACATTCATAATAAGAGCAGGGACTGAAACAGTTTGCCTGCGTCAGTTTTCCCGCCTAATTATAATGGTACTCACATTATATATGTATGTATATCTTTAAGAATTAAGTTAAGAGTAAATAGACTTTAAGTAAGCTAGTGTGCTTTACCATCCTCGACTGCGTCGGCGCTTTCCATCAGGTCTTGTTTAAATAACAACCAGCAGATCTTGAAAAAGACATTTTACCTCAGGCGGTTTTTAAAATGTAATCTTGGGTAGTCGTTTGCCTTACTTACGTTAAGTAAACACTTAAGTTTGTATTTTACTACTGTCACAAAGTCTGCTCGTAGGTGTTAAACCAACTATTTTAGGTTGAGAAAATTTATTCGTTGTTCGTCGTTATAGCCGTCGTTTTATTACTAACCGAGCCTATAAGGTGTCTTATCGTTGAAGAAACTTGTTGAATTAGCCATTTATCTTTCGCCCTTTATAAACTAGAAGTCTGAATAAGCTTTCACGCTATTATTATTATTTCGCTAGTAAAGAACCCTCTCCGGGATCGCACGGCTGATGACGGGTGTGATTCCATTCAACGATCCAAATTCCATCCAGTGATTCAGATGCAATTTTAATAGTCTTAGCGTAAGTATATATTAAACACACACACACACACACACACACACAAACACACACACACACACACACACGCACGCACACACACACACACACATATAAAGAGCAAGAAAGAACGAACAAAACAGGTCAAACAGCTGTTTGATTTATCTAACTAAAAAGTAATGTGTTCGCATCGATTAGCGTAACCACGTCATTTACAAGAATCTAGATAAATAGCTAATTCAAGTCCTACAGCATTAGAAATTATTTTTTAAACGTAATTTGAACGAGTAGGCATACCTACATAGTTAATCTATAAAATAAGTTCTTTCTTCTAGTAATTTACGCGAGCAATTTAACTAGTACGTAATTTTGAGCAAGTTCAAATTATTTTAATTAGAAATTGTATCTTCATTTTTCCACCAGGCTTGAGTCCACTTTATTTTTCAATTTAATTTATAACCTTCAAAATTTATAATATTTATCTTGTTTATATTTAAACCTCTCAACCCTTGTAATCAGGGGAAAGGAGATTCTTGTTCAGTAATGAAGTTTAAATGGCTTGAGAAATTAATTAAGATATTTTAGGGAGAGATCTCCTTAATAATATAATATACTCTAGAAACAACCCATTCACAGCAATCTGATCCCAAGCTAGGCAGATCGTGTACTATAGTAACCAGACAAAAGATAAGCATACCTATAAGGACAATAAACTATTTAAAAAAAATAAAAACCTACAAATTATTTAAAAAGCATAAAATAACGAAAATATTTTGAAGTCGGTGTCAGCTGGTGCTAGTGTTAGTTAACATGATGTGCTAGCACCGACTTTATAATTTACTTTGAAGTCGTTTATTTTTTTAAATAGTTTATTTAACACTTTTTAGTGACTTTTACCGTAATAGGTATCAGCACTATCACGCAACTCGAACGTCTACATTTCAGTAACTTACTGAAAACATAAAAAGTCTATATCTCTTAAACTACTGGACCGATTTTGATGAAACTTTTATTTTTCCCTAAGTTGAAAAATACTCTAACTACTGCAAAAAGAATTTTTGAAATCGGACATGTAGCTTCTGAGAAATCCGCGGACAAACCTACATACATACACTCCTAAATTTGTTTAGAAGCACACATAGACGAATATTACGCATTTTTATTAATATTACCAATATTACATACATACGCGTCGAATAGAGAACCTTCTTTTTGAAGCCGGTTTAAAACAATCTACTCCATCAAACGGTAAACATCAATGCTATTTATGATTTATCACCACAGTAGGTAACCTAACAGTTTAACAGATCATCTATCAAGATAAGTATTATTTTTGTGACAAAAACAAAGTCACTATCCGCATCTGTCTGTTTGATCGCTTACTTCTTCATAAATATACGAGTATAATGGATGTTGATAGCGTGTTTACCATTTTAACGATATTTTTTCCAGAAGGTTTATGTATATCATACTCTATTATAAGTATTGGGTGTGAAGTTTAACATTCCCGGCGTGTTTTTAATTTAAAACAATATGCTCGGACAATGCGCACACGGTCATCTGAATCTGATAACAAATTAGGCAGAAAAAGACAGCTGCTTTTTTGCAAATACATACTTTATAAAAAGAATAGTTATGTAACAACACCAGGCACGGTATACTCGTAAACAGGGTGTAAGGGACAACGTACCGACAACTTTTATATAAGACTAGCTGACCCACGCAGCTCCGCCCGCGCTGTGTTTACGTTAACTAAACTTTCAATAATATACATTCGCATAGAAAGCCTCCTTTTTTAAAGTCGGTTAAAAACTTGGACCCACTTTGTACTTGCCCTCCGAAGCACGGAGACGTTTAGTTGAAATGGCGTTAAACGGTCACCCATCTATTTAATGACCATACCTAACGTTGCTTAACCTGATCGATTTGCAAACATTGTTAACAACTGTCTATGAGTGTTCCCTTACAAATATTTATTATAATTATAATGAAAAATTGTTAAAATCGGAGCAAGCGTATAATCAAGTACCATAATGGCTTTAATCTCTTCTACCAAGGGAATCGTGCTGAATTACGGGATAAAAAGTATCCTATGTCCTTCCTTGTGGTATTAGCTTCAATCATGTCAAGTTTCGTTCAAATCCATCCAGTAGTTTCGGCGTGATGCGCAGCCGTGATACAGACAGACAAAAATGAAAAAAAAATACAGTTTCGGCTTTAGTATCGGTTAAAGAATGCCCTCCAATTATAATTTTCAAAATATCTTCAATGTACAGAAATGGACCTGTTACAGTTTTATTATAAGTAGTATAGATTTCTCATATTGTCCATTTACAACATTACAGTAACCATTTATATGGAAAATGATAAATGACAAACTTTTTAATTTTTGAGCATGTAATGAATACGTGCGGAATAATATTTATTTTTCAAATTACATTGCTAATTTCAATCAAGCCGCCTGCCAAGCGTGGAGATTATGGCAACCCCTCCCTTCTAAGGGAGAGGCCTTCGTTGCAGTGGACTTTTCGGCTGTTGATGATTGCTAATTTTGCACAAATAAGTAATTTATTGTTATTAAATTGAAATTAGGCTTTATTGTTACACCAATAATGATGTTATCCTAATTTTATTTAAAAAAGCGCCATTTTTTTTGGAAATTCATGAAAAATTCGATGAAAAATTTCAACACTAGAATGTTCAGAATCTTGTACTGGATCCGAGGTATCGGATTTCGGTACGATGTCCCTTACGCCCCGTATGTATAATGTTCATACAAATGGTTCTTATAGAGATGGAAATTAAACCCACAACCTATTGGGTAGCGGCTAGGGTGTCTAACTACTATTACAATGAACACGTTAATTATAATCAAATAATTTCCAATCTAACTGAATAATCAGTGCATGATAACAATAATCCATAAATTATTATCTGAATTCAATTACTCTAATGTTAACATCATTCCTTTAGTAACCTATAATCTTATTTCTAGCAGTAATACATTTCGTTATATACAAAGCGATTTATTTTTACCGACGTCGTGGGGTATCCGGGTAAGATTAGCACCCACCCATCTCTTCCCGTTGGGTGGTAAAACAAAAAGACGGGCAGCAGCGTCTTTCTATTATTGGATTACCTCCCACCTATACTTCGATACCCAAGCCGACTGCCAAGCTTGGGGATTATGGTAATTGGCAATCTCTCCCGTTTATGGGGGAGGCCTTTGTTCAATAGTGGACGTATTTTGGCTGCAGCAGCCTGCTGATGATGATAATGTTATAAGATTAAAGTCGCGATGCATTATGCCTACACACAGGTGTCGTCTAGTTTTGAGGTAACGTATGTTCTGTTACGGCTTAGCAAAGTTTACATTTTTAAAATTATTGTATCTCTTTTAGGTAAAAATATTTATTTATTTATAACGAAAGCATCAAAAGAGCTCTTCAAAATTATTCTCCAGCTCCAACTCCATTCACGCAACTAAATCTTTTATGCTTCCTTTAATTATTTTCCTTTCTTGTATATTATCGAGAAAATAAGATACAGTACCTAGTTATATCTACTAACTAGCTGACCCACGCAGCTACACCTTTTTTTTTTTTTTTTTTTTTTTTTTTTTTTTTTTTTTTTTTTTTTTTTTTTTTTTTTGACGCGGGGGAAATCTTCGAAAGATTCCCGGGAGCTGTGGGGCTCGACCGGGGTATGTGGGATTCTTACCCACTAAAACCCCCGCGGCTGTCGCATCGGCACATGAGAGGGGAGACCCCAGGGCTCTCCGGTGGGATCTGCACCAGGGGCCCCTCAGTGCCTTGCCTTTGAGCCCGCCGCCGGGGGGCGCATTGTAGCCCCCCGGGAACCTGTCACGGTGCTCACGGGGACGGGGGTCGCAACCCCGCCGCCGTCCTCCTCGGAGTCGCCGCCGTACTCAATGGACGCTCAAGGGGCCCACACCCCGAGCGTCCAGCGACTCCGAAGACGCAGCTACACCTGCGCTATTTTTACGTTAGCTAAACTTTTAATAATGTTGTCTTTTACTTACGCGAATATTACACATTGAAATTAAACTACTTATAACCAACAATAATAACTAAGAAGACCTGAGGGTATACCGGCATAATTGTGACATAAGGACGTTCAACATCTTAGTCCTCCCGTGACCATGGGTGCTGCAAAGCATTCGAAACGTCGGGATAGTAAAATCAATAAATAAACCGCGATAAAATCCGTAAAAGTAGTTTAATTTCAATAAACTTTTAATAACAGACATTCGCATCGAATACATAACCTCCATTTTTATAGTCGGTTAAAAACTGGGACCCACTTTTTACTTGCTCTCCGAAGCACGGACCCGTTTAGTTCAAATGGCGTTAAACGGTCACCCATCTATTTAATGACCTTACCTAACGTTGCTTAACCCGATCGATTACAAACCCTTGATAACAACTCTCTATGATTGTTCCCTTACTAATATTTATTATATTATAAAGAAAAAATGATAAAATCGGACCAAGCGTATAACCAACTACCCATTTTGACTTTAATCCCCTCTCCTAAAAGAACCGTGCTAGATTACGGGATAAAAAGTATCCTATGTCCTACCTCGTAGTAAGATCTCAAATCATGCCAAGTTTCATTTGAATCCATTCAGTAGTTTCGGCGTGATGCGCAGCCGTGATACAGACAGACAGACAGACAGACAGACAGACAGACAGACAGTCAAAAATTAAAAAAAAAGAAATTCGGCCTCAGTATCGGTTATAGAATGCCCTCCAAATATAATTTTCAAAATATCTTCAATGTAGGTACAGAATTGGACCTGTTACAGTTTTATTATAAGTATAGATTAGTAATTATCTGTCTACGTCTACTCAAGTGTAACGTCTCGTTAAAACTAAATGGTACCTATAATATACCAAATATTTACCGACGGTAAATTAATCTTCAGAGTATTACGAAATGTATCATATTGATAACTATGGGCTTACATAAGTATCTACAATGTTTTGGTCTTACTAGACAAATCATAGAGCAGAGTAAGTTCTATCAGAAGTAATCACAGCCCCAGTTTAAAAAACATGCATATCGATAGATAGATACCTATAAACTTGGTATAAACTGGTCGTGACGGATCTTACATTACAAGAATAACATTTTATAATTTTTATATCGTTCTAAAGCAGCCAGCCACCTGACGCATTGGTAACCGTTTTTTTTTAAATTTAATTAACTAATTTAGCATTAGAATAAGGCTCACGCACATCCAATCTTGCTAAAGTACTTAATCATCTTTACGTATAACCATTGAATTCTGAAATTATCCAATGCTTCGATGCATCTTACAATCCTCTTCGATTGCATTGCCTGACTTCAATTCTCGGCATCCAAATCCTGTTTTACCATTATATTTATCTATATTAATAAAAGAGCAGGGTGTTTTCTAGGAATCACGATACAACAAAAACCATATAACGTACAATCTTGAAATTTGGAACCAACATTATTCAAATAGTCTAGGTGAACAATAAGAACGGATTTTTGGAAATTCCATACCTAAGTGGGTCAAATGGGCTCCCAAAGTTTGTATGGAAAAAAATATTTTTTTCGTCACACGGACATGAAACTTTGTCAGTGTACTAAACAAAAGATATAAAGAAACACGTATATCACACTTTTGGACAATCGACCCTTATAGGGATTTTAGCATCGTTTTTGAGTAAGCAACGCGGAAAAAAAATTTCATACTGCATTGCTGAAACTTTGCGAATACATTAATCAAATTATAGCAATCCAAGTGCAAATAATCATTTTTTGAAAATCAACTCCTAAAGGGGTCCAATTGGGGTCCAAAAAATGTTTCTCTACCTACAGTCATAAGACTTAGTTTATATATTGTACACAAGAATCTAAGAAACCTATTTCCTGCATTTTTCGAAAAACTACCCCTAAGGTCATTTAATGGCGTTTCAAAGTTTGCACAAAGAAGGATTTCCATTTCATCATATGATGCAGCTAGAGTAACGAAACTCGGTAAATAAACTCAACACAACAATTTAACAAACTTATTTTGAGCATTTTTGTAAAATCAACCCCTAAGTGGGTCAAATGGGCTCCCAAAGTAATTATGGTTTTTTTTCATCACACGGATAAGAAATTTAGTCAATGTACTAAGCCAAAGAAATTAAGAACCACGTGTATCACATCTTTTTCAAATTCGACCCGTAAAGGGATGTTAGGCATGGTTTTTGAGTATGAAACGCGGAAAAAAATATCATGCTGCATTGATGAAACTTTGCGAATACATTTATCAAACTAAAGCAATGATTGTATAGATAATTATTTTTTGAAAATCAACTCTTAACGGGGTCCAATGGGGGTCCAAAAATGATTTTCGACCTACAGTCATAAGACTTAATTTATGTGTCACAAGTATCACAAGAATCTAAGAAACCTCTCAATCTAAAAATCTAAAAAATCCGTCATTTTGCAAAAAACAACCCCTATGATCATTTAATGGGGTTGTAAAGTTTACACGTAGAACGATTTCCATTTAATGCTATAATAGAGCTAGAGAAACGAAACTCGGTACATAAACTCAATACAAAAATTAAATAAACTAATTTTCAGCATTTTTCGATAATCAGCCTCTAACTGGGTTAAATGGGATCTCAAAGTTTGTATGGAAAACATTTTGTTTTAACCACACATACACGAAATTTTGTCAACGTAACAAACATAAGAAATGAAAAAACACGTGAATCACAACTTTTTGAAAATCGACCCATAAAGGGGTTTTAGTATGTTTTTTTAGTTTGAACCACAGAAAAATATTATGCTGCATTGATGAAACTTTGCGGATATATTAATCAAACTAAAGTAATCCATGTGTAAATAGTTTTTGAAAATCAACTCTTAAAGGGGTCCAATTGGGGTCCAAAAATGTTTTTCGACCTACAGTCATAAGACTTAATTTATGTATTGCACACAAGAATCTAAGAAATCTATTTCCGGTATTTAGCGAAATACAACCCCTAAGGTCATATAATGGGGTTGGAAAGTTTACACGTAGAACGATTTCCATTGAATGTTATAATGCAGCTAGAGTAACGAAAATCGGTACATAGACTCAACAAAACAATTTAACAAACTTATTTTCACCATTTTTCAAAAATCAACCCCTACGTGGGTCAAATGGGGTATTAAAATTATTATACAACTTAGTCATCAAAAGAAGTTGAGAAAACACGTCTGACACATTTGATTTGAAAATCAACCCTTGACTGGGATTTAGCACGGTTTTTGAGTATGAATTCGGAAAAAAAACATGCTGCACTGATGACACTGCGGATGCATTTATGAAATTAAAGAAATCCATGTGCAATTTTTTTATTTGATTCCCAAATGGGATTAATTGGTGTCCAAATCCTTTTGTTTTACCCTACGGTCACAAGACTTATTTTATGTATTGCATATAAGAATCTAAGAAACCTGTTTCCTGCATTCATCGAAAAATAAAACCTTAGGGGTTTTATGGGATCAATTAATGGTTTCAAAGTTTGTATGCAGAAGGATTTCCATTTAATTTATAATACAGCTACAGTCACGAAACTCGGTAAGTAAACTCAATACAACAATTTAACAAACTAATTTTCAGCATTTTTAACGGACTTCAAAAAAGGAGGAGGTTCTCAATTTGTCTGTACATATTTTTTTTTTCTATGTATGTTCGCGCATTATTCTGGCAATTATGAACCGATTTCAAAAAATCTTTCTGGTACGGATAGGCCGCTCCACAGATTGGGTCCCATAAAAAAAAATACTTATGAATAAGCAGTTCCTGAAAAAATAAAAATGGTGACTCAGAAAAAACTGTAGGAATGGCTAAAAGATGATATTTTTATCGCATTTTAAGGACGAAAGTGGTCAAACTCTGGCAAATACGAGTATTTACCAATTTCAATAATTCTTTTTTATGCGAAAGAAGGAACCACTGTAATGAATATGTATAAATTTTATCACAACTGAATAAGAACTTCCTGGAGAACCATGATTGATGTGGAGAAATTTATTTGGTAAAAATAAAAAATATACAAACGAATTGAGAACTTCCTTCTTCTTTGAAGTCGATTAAAAAAACATGAAACTGATGTTCTCCATTACATTACTCTGACAAATATAAACCGATTTCGATGATTCTTTTTTTATTCAAGGGAGTACTACTGTAATGATTTCATGCAAATTTCTTTAGGACCGGATAAAGTGTTCCTGAAGAAAATATACACAGTAGGAACTTCAACATCAACTTCAATAACACTTTATTATTTTATGTTTTTTAGTGTTGTTGAAGATGGTTCCTTTTTTTGTAGTGTCGTGTGCAATGTTTTATTTGAAAATCAACCCGTGGGACAAATGAGGTACCAAAGTTTGTATGTAAGAAAATATTTTTCAGACACGAAACTTTGTCAGTGTACTCATAAAAAAATTGAGAAACACGTCTAACACATTTGTTTTGAAAATCACCCTTAACGGGGTTTTAGCACGGTTTTTGAGTATCAAACGCGAAAAAAAATTCATGCTGCACTGATTACACTGCGGATACATTCGTCATATTGAAGCAATCCATGTAATTTTTTTTTAAGTAACCCCTAAAAGCGTTCAATTGAATTCCAAAAAATATTTTATTCCTACAGCCACATGCCATATTTTATGTACTTCATACAAGAATCCCTAAAGTTTGCGTGAAGAAAGATCTCCATTTAATGCTATATGCAACTATGGTAAGGAAACTCAGTGAATGAACTAAACAAAACTGTTATACTGAATAAAATGAAACTGAATAAACTTATTTCCAGCATTTATCGAAAATCAACCGCTAAGGGCATCTACCAAATGGTTTCCACTTAACAACCTCATATGTTTTTTAATGGAATTGCAAAATATGTACAGTATATTTTTAAATAAAGAAGTAAATATTTAAGAAATTGGAGCTATGATAGCTTACACAAAAATACAGGCTACACACTTGATTAGATCAGAGTTAATAAAAGTGTGAAAATATTGAAATCGATCGTCCGAAGATCGGACCAACAATAATAACTAAGAGGACCTGAGGGTACACCGGCATAATTGTGACATAAGGATGTTCAACATCTCAGTTCTCCCGTGACTATGGGTGCTGCAAAGCATTCGAAACGTCGGGATAGTCAAAGCTAAAATAAACCGCGATTAAATCCGCAAAAAGTAGTTTGATTTCAATGTGTAATATTCGCGTAAGTAAAAGACAATAAGCTTATTATTTATGAAGCTGGCTTCAAAATACAGAAACGGTAAATGTTGTCCTTGAAAACTTGGAATGCACGATATCAAAAAGATTATTAATGCCTAAAGGATTAATGGAAATCCACAAATACATGGACGAGAGGTAAGTAACAATTTATTACGAGCGTTTTAACTAACGCGAATGCTACACATTTAAATCAAATTATGATTTCAACGACACTAATGTTGTCTTTTATTTACATTAGTGTAAACAATATTTTAAAAAACCTCGATCCATAAATCTAAGCACGTTTGAGTAACAAAGTAAACGCGGGCGAAGCCGCGGGCTACTGCTAGTTAGTTATAAAGACATATCTCATTTTCTGTTTCGATTTCAAGTCGGCAGATTAAAATGAGTTGTGGTATTTATTTGTATCTTTTCCTTAGCGGTAAAACTGTTTATTTTTTAATTACCCAATAAGAAACGCTATAACTTTATGCGATATGCCTGAAGCACAGGCGCAGGGTAACTAGTCTCCCGGTATTGTACAAAATATATTTTCGAGGGGGAAGGATTACAATAATTTGCTTGCGTCGGTCTTCCCATTCTATTATAATGCGGGTGGGCCAATGTGGGTATAATCTTTAAGGCCAGAGTGAATAGGTTTATAAATAGCTTGTGTACCTCTCATAGGTGAATGGTAACTTAAAGTAATTAAGATATAGTCAAGCCAAAGTGTTTGCCATCCTCGATTGCGTTGCCGCTTTCCAACAGTTGGGACTGCAGTCAAGGATCAACTTATAAATAGTAAAAGAAAAAGCACCAACTTTTAATTATTGAAAAAAAAACCAAATATTTTAGAACTTTGATATACTTAACTTATTTAAATTTTTACTTCCCGGGTGTTTCAATGGAAGTATGTAGGTATACTCGTACATATGAGTTTGACTTAAAGCTTAGTTGTAATGGCTATTCATATAAAAAGACTAATATTTAATTAAAACAGTGTTTATTATTGGTTATTTATTCTGGTAATTACGCAGACACATTTATATGCATAATGTACGTAGGTGGGATTATTTAAATTTCGCAATGGAGAAAAAAATATCAATATTAGCATCGGACTCACAGGACAGTTTCCTTACCTACGATCACTAAAATATTTCTGACCATAGTTAATATATTTTTAAGGACAGATTGTCTGACAGACATAATATTATTGTCAACATATTCTAGAAGACGTGGTGTAGACAGGCCTCCCACTAGGTCGACTGACAACATTGTGCGCGTTGCAGGTAACCGGTGGATGCAAATAGCCAATTATCGTTCATTGTGGCATTCCAAAGGGGAAGCCTATGTTCAGCAGTGGACGTCTTCCAGCTGGTAAAGATGATGATCCTAGAATTATTTTTAAACTGCATACTGGTATAGTAAATTACACATAAGAATTGAATATTTAATAACAATTAGTCTTACTAATGTTATACGCTGAGAACAACTGAAGTGTCGTCCCGCCGACGTAAAAACTGTAAAGTTAAACATAAACTAGTTCATAATTATACTTTTTTATTTTGTAGTATTGTTATAAAAATCATTGTTTCTCTCCAGGTGGATCGTCTTCCGAACCGGGATCAGAGAGACCCGAAAGCGCTACTTTCGGGAAACGCATAAGCCACGGAATGGCTGGAATAATGTCGAAACTGAAAAGCGGGGTGACGAACAACCCACCCCCGCTGGAGAGTAACCCTATCGTGCAATACTTCGAGGTGGGCAAAGAAAGCAGCACTGCGGGGCCCGGCCTCATTTGGAGGGTTCATGACGCCTACAGGAAGAGCGACGGGAAGGTAAGTACTAATTACTTAATAAGGTGCATACAAGCTACCATTCACAACGCCTCTATACATATATGATTTCCATCTAAAAGGTACAAGTGAAATAATCAAAACGTTGATTAGTAATTTATTCAGGATTCCATAGTTTTCAATAGAATGCAGCAGTCCTACGTGTACATGTAATAGTTCATTAAATTAGTGCCGTGGAATTAAGTTCAGCTTGTATTCTATCCCTGTGCTTAGATATCAACAGAAATAATTAAGTATATACAGTAGTGAACATCTCGCCAGACTCATTATTAGAATGTTTTTAAAGAGATATATTTTCTAAAGTAATATCAAATCATTTAGTTCTTTGTAAACGTAGTACATAAAGATCTTAAATAGAAATTAGTCCGCTATTTTTGCCAATGAATGGCGTACAAAATAAGTATATAATAGATTAATGATATGTGTATATAACCGAAGTTTATCAGTTATTTCAATTGTAAAGGTTTTTTTGATATTGTATCAGAATTTGACATTTAATTCCGAATTTATAAAAAAATACTAGTGGTATGGGCGCAATTCCAACTTATTTTTTTTTACCTGATACTTTAAATAACCTAATACAATAATTAAAAGTACAAAATTAAAACAAAATTATGAGCCGTTACAAAAATAATTCTTATCTAAATTTTTAGTTCAGGCTACTAAAAATGTAGACTGGCTTGCCAATCCAGTAACCCTGTATAATAAATACTATTTACTTACAGTAACTGTAGGTTAAAATTAAAGTATGGTCTTTTCTGCGAGCGCATCTAGTTGGGTCTAGGCTTTGAATGTTCTCGTAAACTACTTATCTTCTCAGAGTTAGTGAGTGCAAGGCTTTAGATTTACCCGTGAGTAGGACCATATAACTAAGTAACTACCAAAGAAAATCCTATGGTGAACAAAGATGTACCTAGCAAGGTTATTTTTTATTTACTTTTGTAAAACTTGATTCGTATACAGGGTCGCTCAATTCAATACAATAATAAGATAAAAGCTTCCAATAGGTATGAGAGAATTGCGAGCCTAAGTTCTGAACGCTCATTTAATTAGTTAGAAATAAATAGGTTACCCAATATTCTGAGACCAATACAACTATTATTAAGTTAGACTTAACGATTTTTATTGATATTGTTATTTATCTACAATGACGAGTGGAAAAGTCATTGAGTCTATCTAGCAACAAATCTGAAATCAAAATGTTGAAATATAGTATCTGTCCATTACAGTGATGCATAGTAGGACTGTGCTTTTAAGATATCAGTCAAAAAATATCTGTTGTATGTTAAAATATGAAACAAAGCCTAGTGTATGCCATTGCGTACGCTACTATGAGTAGACGTCTTTCTTTTTTTAGAAATTATCTATTAAAGTTTATCATAGACAAACATGGCTTAAAATTTAGGCTATTTTTGTGGGAAATAGACGGTGAAAGACGTTCTCGATGTTAATGCTCTCACACGTGACCTTTCAGAGTAAACTTTTGTAGGTAAACATTGCGAACACACGCCAATATTATTATAATAAAGCCGCTGTAACTGGCAACGAAACTTACACAGTAAAATCAAAGTTAAGCTGATATACGCCGAGTATGTTACAGGCGGACTATAGTAAATACTTTAATAATAGGCCAAGCCATAGAATATTGCTTTATAAAGGTGGCATTGATTTGTCAGCCTGGTTGGGCAGTTCAAGCCCACGCAGCTTTAGGATAAAGCTACGGCAACGAAACTTACACAGTAAAATCAAAGTTAAGCTGATATACGCCGAGTATGTTACAGGCGGACTATAGTAAATACTTTAATAATAGGCCAAGCCATAGAATATTGCTTTATAAAGGTGGCATTGATTTGTCAGCCTGGTTGGGCAGTTCAAGCCCACGCAGCTTTAGGATAAAGCTGCGATGTCCGTATGGATTAAGGAGCCACTTCAGATATTAAAATAAAACCTGCACCATTATTTAGTAGTACTGCAAATAATTTTGTAGGACAAATTCTGGAATTTGTAATAAAATATTTCAAAAGTTATATCAATTTAAAAGTGGCTCCTTAGTCTAAACATCTGAACTGAGGAGCCAGCTGGAACTCGGAAAGTACCCAATGAATATAATTGAAACTTTTGTAATATTTAGTAGTAATTATGTATGTAACCTACAAATAATCTGGTTTGAGTACGGCTTAAATTCACGAAAATACAAAACGCTTAATATGGCTCCTCAGTCCATACACAATGGCGTGAATTACTACCAAAGTTATTCGTCAATTAATGTGTTTGATTAAAGGATCATTTAGTAGTAGGTGAGTTTGAATTTGTAACACAGTAGTTGTGCAGGACGGGCGGACCCGAATGCACGAGCCACTGACGTCCTGTGTGTCTGTAGCTATCGCTGGTACGGTATGACATATCATACTATTACCCTACGCTAATTACAAATAGCAAGTACTATGAGACCTAGGCTAGGCTATCTATAAGTGATTCAGCTCACCCCTCCTCGGGATAGTGAGCTTATACACAAAACTATATTATAATTTATTAGGAAATTAAATCTAGGCTCTTAACTATCGCAGAGTTATAAAATTTAACTATATATTACTATAAAACACTACACTCTGTAACACAAACACTATTTTATCCTTTCGTAAACGTCGTCTTGTGGTCGTCCTGAACAGTAGTAATAAAGTAGTAAGACTTAGTAAAATTTATAAAAAAGCTCATTTTATTTGGCTCCTCAATCCAGACATTCTGCATATATTTATTTGCCTGTTTTTTTTTTTTTGGAATGATAGACGCTGTCGCAGATGGCCATTACAGCTTCACCGGACAATAGGAGGCAAGCGCTTGAAGCGCTCTCTAGCCTTTACGGCAGAAGTAGCGACGAGCTCAAGGGCACCTCAGGGAGGCACGGCCTCGGCTTGGGCTGTCGCTTAAGAGAGGGCTGAGTTTACCACCGGTTCACAACGCGCCCCCACTGAGAAGAACCGGCAAGAAACTCAGTGAGGTGATGCACGTCGTTGAGGTCGCATACGTACGACCGTTCGGCCTCGCCGGCGAGACCGGTGTCTGATAGCTAGTGTAGCATACGGTTGTCGGGGAGGGTTCGGCGCATCCCGGTCCAATAGGACCGTCATGGGGTCAGGAGGGTCGAGCAGTACGTGCCGTGGTCTGCGGCGCGAGTCAGAAGGACTAGGGGCGTAATCGGCGGCGGCGCGGATTAAACTGTTTTATTTGCCTGTATCTACCTGAGATCAGAAGGAAATCAAAAACCGGATACACTAACATTTAGTAGAAATCTCTACTAAATACTAAATGATCATTTAATCAAACACATTAATTGACGAATAACTTTGGTAGTAATTCACGCCATTGTGTATGGACTGAGGCGCCATATTAAAAGTTTTCGATCGTGTGTGGAGTACTGTAGTCACATATGGGCTGGTGCTGCGAAATGCCATCTTTCAGCTTTGGACTCAGTGGAGAGGCGCGCTAAGAGGCTTATTGGTAACTCTGGGTTAGTAGAGACCAATTTACAAAGCCTGGAGCACAGGCGCAGAGTAGCCAGCCTCTCGGTATTCTACAGGATGCATTTTGGAGAGTGTGCGCAGGAATTACATGACTTGATTCCACCATCCCCCTTCCATCATCGGACAACGAGACGCACGGCGCGCACACACCCTTATGTGGTAAACGTGCCTTCAGTCCGAACTAAGCGATTTGCATCGTCATTCATAATAAGGACAGCTAAGGACTGGAACAGTTTGCCTGCGTCAGTTTTTCCGCCCGATTATAACCTGGGTGTCTTCAAAGCTAGAGTGAATAGGCTTTTAATAAGTCAGTGTGCTTTACCATCCTAGATTGCGTCGCCGCTTTCCATCAGGTGGGACTGCAGTCAAGCACTGGCTTATCTATATTAATAAAAGAGCAGGGTGTTTTCTAGGAATCACGATACAACAAAAACCATATAACGTACAATCTTGAAATTTGGAACCAACATTATTCAAATAGTCTAGGTGAACAATAAGAACGGATTTTTGGAAATTCCATACCTAAGTGGGTCAAATGGGCTCCCAAAGTTTGTATGGAAAAAAATATTTTTTTCGTCACACGGACATGAAACTTTGTCAGTGTACTAAACAAAAGATATAAAGAAACACGTATATCACACTTTTGGACAATCGACCCTTATAGGGATTTTAGCATCGTTTTTGAGTAAGCAACGCGGAAAAAAAATTTCATACTGCATTGCTGAAACTTTGCGAATACATTAATCAAATTATAGCAATCCAAGTGCAAATAATCATTTTTTGAAAATCAACTCCTAAAGGGGTCCAATTGGGGTCCAAAAAATGTTTCTCTACCTACAGTCATAAGACTTAGTTTATATATTGTACACAAGAATCTAAGAAACCTATTTCCTGCATTTTTCGAAAAACTACCCCTAAGGTCATTTAATGGCGTTTCAAAGTTTGCACAAAGAAGGATTTCCATTTCATCATATGATGCAGCTAGAGTAACGAAACTCGGTAAATAAACTCAACACAACAATTTAACAAACTTATTTTGAGCATTTTTGTAAAATCAACCCCTAAGTGGGTCAAATGGGCTCCCAAAGTAATTATGGTTTTTTTTCATCACACGGATAAGAAATTTAGTCAATGTACTAAGCCAAAGAAATTAAGAACCACGTGTATCACATCTTTTTCAAATTCGACCCGTAAAGGGATGTTAGGCATGGTTTTTGAGTATGAAACGCGGAAAAAAATATCATGCTGCATTGATGAAACTTTGCGAATACATTTATCAAACTAAAGCAATGATTGTATAGATAATTATTTTTTGAAAATCAACTCTTAACGGGGTCCAATGGGGGTCCAAAAATGATTTTCGACCTACAGTCATAAGACTTAATTTATGTGTCACAAGTATCACAAGAATCTAAGAAACCTCTCAATCTAAAAATCTAAAAAATCCGTCATTTTGCAAAAAACAACCCCTATGATCATTTAATGGGGTTGTAAAGTTTACACGTAGAACGATTTCCATTTAATGCTATAATAGAGCTAGAGAAACGAAACTCGGTACATAAACTCAATACAAAAATTAAATAAACTAATTTTCAGCATTTTTCGATAATCAGCCTCTAACTGGGTTAAATGGGATCTCAAAGTTTGTATGGAAAACATTTTGTTTTAACCACACATACACGAAATTTTGTCAACGTAACAAACATAAGAAATGAAAAAACACGTGAATCACAACTTTTTGAAAATCGACCCATAAAGGGGTTTTAGTATGTTTTTTTAGTTTGAACCACAGAAAAATATTATGCTGCATTGATGAAACTTTGCGGATATATTAATCAAACTAAAGTAATCCATGTGTAAATAGTTTTTGAAAATCAACTCTTAAAGGGGTCCAATTGGGGTCCAAAAATGTTTTTCGACCTACAGTCATAAGACTTAATTTATGTATTGCACACAAGAATCTAAGAAATCTATTTCCGGTATTTAGCGAAATACAACCCCTAAGGTCATATAATGGGGTTGGAAAGTTTACACGTAGAACGATTTCCATTGAATGTTATAATGCAGCTAGAGTAACGAAAATCGGTACATAGACTCAACAAAACAATTTAACAAACTTATTTTCACCATTTTTCAAAAATCAACCCCTACGTGGGTCAAATGGGGTATTAAAATTATTATACAACTTAGTCATCAAAAGAAGTTGAGAAAACACGTCTGACACATTTGATTTGAAAATCAACCCTTGACTGGGATTTAGCACGGTTTTTGAGTATGAATTCGGAAAAAAAACATGCTGCACTGATGACACTGCGGATGCATTTATGAAATTAAAGAAATCCATGTGCAATTTTTTTATTTGATTCCCAAATGGGATTAATTGGTGTCCAAATCCTTTTGTTTTACCCTACGGTCACAAGACTTATTTTATGTATTGCATATAAGAATCTAAGAAACCTGTTTCCTGCATTCATCGAAAAATAAAACCTTAGGGGTTTTATGGGATCAATTAATGGTTTCAAAGTTTGTATGCAGAAGGATTTCCATTTAATTTATAATACAGCTACAGTCACGAAACTCGGTAAGTAAACTCAATACAACAATTTAACAAACTAATTTTCAGCATTTTTAACGGACTTCAAAAAAGGAGGAGGTTCTCAATTTGTCTGTACATATTTTTTTTTTCTATGTATGTTCGCGCATTATTCTGGCAATTATGAACCGATTTCAAAAAATCTTTCTGGTACGGATAGGCCGCTCCACAGATTGGGTCCCATAAAAAAAAATACTTATGAATAAGCAGTTCCTGAAAAAATAAAAATGGTGACTCAGAAAAAACTGTAGGAATGGCTAAAAGATGATATTTTTATCGCATTTTAAGGACGAAAGTGGTCAAACTCTGGCAAATACGAGTATTTACCAATTTCAATAATTCTTTTTTATGCGAAAGAAGGAACCACTGTAATGAATATGTATAAATTTTATCACAACTGAATAAGAACTTCCTGGAGAACCATGATTGATGTGGAGAAATTTATTTGGTAAAAATAAAAAATATACAAACGAATTGAGAACTTCCTTCTTCTTTGAAGTCGATTAAAAAAACATGAAACTGATGTTCTCCATTACATTACTCTGACAAATATAAACCGATTTCGATGATTCTTTTTTTATTCAAGGGAGTACTACTGTAATGATTTCATGCAAATTTCTTTAGGACCGGATAAAGTGTTCCTGAAGAAAATATACACAGTAGGAACTTCAACATCAACTTCAATAACACTTTATTATTTTATGTTTTTTAGTGTTGTTGAAGATGGTTCCTTTTTTTGTAGTGTCGTGTGCAATGTTTTATTTGAAAATCAACCCGTGGGACAAATGAGGTACCAAAGTTTGTATGTAAGAAAATATTTTTCAGACACGAAACTTTGTCAGTGTACTCATAAAAAAATTGAGAAACACGTCTAACACATTTGTTTTGAAAATCACCCTTAACGGGGTTTTAGCACGGTTTTTGAGTATCAAACGCGAAAAAAAATTCATGCTGCACTGATTACACTGCGGATACATTCGTCATATTGAAGCAATCCATGTAATTTTTTTTTAAGTAACCCCTAAAAGCGTTCAATTGAATTCCAAAAAATATTTTATTCCTACAGCCACATGCCATATTTTATGTACTTCATACAAGAATCCCTAAAGTTTGCGTGAAGAAAGATCTCCATTTAATGCTATATGCAACTATGGTAAGGAAACTCAGTGAATGAACTAAACAAAACTGTTATACTGAATAAAATGAAACTGAATAAACTTATTTCCAGCATTTATCGAAAATCAACCGCTAAGGGCATCTACCAAATGGTTTCCACTTAACAACCTCATATGTTTTTTAATGGAATTGCAAAATATGTACAGTATATTTTTAAATAAAGAAGTAAATATTTAAGAAATTGGAGCTATGATAGCTTACACAAAAATACAGGCTACACACTTGATTAGATCAGAGTTAATAAAAGTGTGAAAATATTGAAATCGATCGTCCGAAGATCGGACCAACAATAATAACTAAGAGGACCTGAGGGTACACCGGCATAATTGTGACATAAGGATGTTCAACATCTCAGTTCTCCCGTGACTATGGGTGCTGCAAAGCATTCGAAACGTCGGGATAGTCAAAGCTAAAATAAACCGCGATTAAATCCGCAAAAAGTAGTTTGATTTCAATGTGTAATATTCGCGTAAGTAAAAGACAATAAGCTTATTATTTATGAAGCTGGCTTCAAAATACAGAAACGGTAAATGTTGTCCTTGAAAACTTGGAATGCACGATATCAAAAAGATTATTAATGCCTAAAGGATTAATGGAAATCCACAAATACATGGACGAGAGGTAAGTAACAATTTATTACGAGCGTTTTAACTAACGCGAATGCTACACATTTAAATCAAATTATGATTTCAACGACACTAATGTTGTCTTTTATTTACATTAGTGTAAACAATATTTTAAAAAACCTCGATCCATAAATCTAAGCACGTTTGAGTAACAAAGTAAACGCGGGCGAAGCCGCGGGCTACTGCTAGTAGGGAGTAAAAAAAAAAAAGTTTTGTATTTTCGTGAATTTAAGCCGTACTCAAACCAGATTATTTGTAGGTTACATACATAATTACTACTAAATATTACAAAAGTTTCAATTATATTCATTGGGTACTTTCCGAGTTCCAGCTGGCTCTTCAGTACAGATGTTTAGACTGAGGAGCCACTATTAAATTGATATAACTTTTGAAATATTTTATTACAAATTCCAGAATTTGTCCTACAAAATTATCTGCATTACTACTAAATAATGGTGCAAGTTTTATTTTAATATCTGAAGTGGCTCCTCAATCCATACGGACATAAGCTGCGTGGGCTTGAACTGCCCAACTCATGCAAGCTTAGAATTGTAAGGCTTACAATTTGTAACATTATATAAACTAGATTTTTAAGAAATATGACAAAAAAGACAAGTCCGCTAAGTTTCTTGCTGGATCTTCTCAGTAGCAGCCGCGATCTGGTGGTACCTAGTATGTAAAAACCAAAGATATTATATATAGAAGATCGACATAGTCTGTTATAAAATGAAACCAAAAAAGAATAACCTATGTGTGAGTGAATTGTTTATGTGTAAAGGAAAAAAAGTGTTGTTAAAAAGTACTACGTACGTAATCGATATCGATGATATTGTGTGTGAATATATACACAATTATCTGTATAATTTAAAATTGTTGTTGATTTAAAACAAGTTACTAATAACCTTTAGTATTGCAAATCTCATAATGAAATTGTCAAAAGTGGTAAAACAGTCATTCTAAACAAAAATTGTAGTTTCTTTTTGCTGTAAACATCGTAAATCGGATCATGAAAATAAGTTATCGTTCCGCATGTTAAAATTAGTCAAATCAGCATGCATTATCTATACTTATAATAAAACTGTAACAGGTCCAATTCTGTACTTTATTTATCTATTAAGTATGTATTTACAAATAAAAGTATATGAGTATGTATAAGTAAAAGTTGTCTGGTTTCCATAGTAAAGGCTCTGCCTTGTTTGGGATCAGATCACCATGTGTGGAGATCAAAGTGGAATAGACCTTCGTCCCAGGTTACTATCATAAAGACAAACAATATACTTATATTGTAAAATACATACTTATTTCAGCATTCATAAAAATATATTGTAAATATATACTTCAGCTTCTTAGTGATGACAGTAGGTATATAGAGCACGTTTTGTCTGGTAACATCTTAATGTTATTTAAACCACATGAACACGAAATATATAATTTGTTGTGAAGGATCGAATAAGCAATGTTATCACCAGAGAATCAAATTTGCCGACGTAGCTTAACGAATTACCAGACTGGAGTGGCTGCTCATATTTGCTGTAAAACCGATGATCATTGGGAAACAATGGTTTTGGAGTAGACACCACTAACCGGAAAACGCAGTGTAGGAGGTTATGTGTTTCTAGGTTCTGATTTTATTTTCTGACTAACGACTTGACATAAATACCTGGTGGCGTATGGGTAAATTAAAGTAAGTAAAGTTTAATCATAATAATAAGTTCACAGGGTACCTATCGATAGCGGTAAAATAACTTTATTTATGTAAGAACAAGATCATCTGATTTCAATTGGAACTGCTAACAAACATAATTTATTTAGTGTTATCGTTTCCTAAAGGAACTGGTACTGACTTATATTTTTTTCAGTGTCATACATAAGTACAAGTAAATTAAATAAGGTACAGCCTCTTATTAGGCAACGTTGATGTTGTGACACACTTTGTATAAAACATTTTGCCTCAAAATGTATATCGCAGACAGAAATCAAAATCTTTATCACAGAAACTGGAATATTGTAGGGATTCCATCCATCCTAGTCTTTAATCCGCATCTATTTTTGTCTTATCAAAGAATTATTTTGATAATCTGAAAGAATACATTTGAATTATTATTATTATCATATCAATTTACATAAAGAATATAGAGACTGCAAAGTATTTTTAGACCGTATAAATATAAACTCCTTGAAACTAAAACAAAAAGACGTAGAACTTATATTTGTGCCACTATTAAAAACTATTTGCTTCAAAATCGATATCAATACTCATGACGTCAGGACTTTTTCAAGCCCTATTGTAAACAAATCGTTTTACATTTTACACAAAATATCCCGCTATTCTTCATATAAAAGTAATAAATTATGATCAGTTTGAAGAAAACCATGTATTCTACGATATTATTAAGATTTTCAACCAAATTTTCAACCAAAACCATAAAAATATAGCAAGGAAAAATGCAGTCAGGAATAGTAATCAATTACCTGTGAAATGTTTAGTTATTCGTTGTATTACGATTTGTAACATCACATGCACTTATTGCACAAGCCACCATAATGGAACAATAATATTTTATATTATAAATTTGAGATCGTGCTAAATTATTAAGATTTACTTTGACAGTAAACAGACCGCGAGGCAGCGTAGCAGAGGCTAATGTCAAAAGTGATGCGGAATTAAAAAAAAGAATTTTATCTCTGCCTCTGTTGCACTCGTGCAGTTTGTATTTGATTAGAAAATCTCCTTCCCACGCTATGTTCATCTTTTGAACGTAGTGAAAAATTCTATATCTATGGTAAAAACTATGTTTGTGTAAGTGCCTCGGTAAGGCCTTCTTCTTCAAAAAAAAAATGTCTTCCATTAATTATTGATGATTTCGCCAGTATCAAGTAGTCAAACAGGAATTGCAAAATAAATGAGAAAATGAAAATTTGCTTTCGCGGGCGCTACCGCCAAGATATTGGCTGCGAACCAAATCCTCCTTGTGACCTATACATAATAAAGCTATTTAGACTTTGACATCACACAAAATGAGAGCTAGAAAACTCCTTTTTAATGGACCGTTGGTATAGTGCTTAGATCATAAATTTAGGATTCTTTTCTTATACACACTTACCAAAAAGTTACGAAATACTTTTAGGACGGGCCCGTTGGTCTAGTGCAAAGAGGATTTAACACTACGTATAAGAGTCGGCACTCCCATACAAACCCCTGAATCGAATCATGAACGTACTTTTCCTAACTTAACAAACATAAAATTTAATGGCTACCAGTTGGCCAACCTGCCATTTTTTTTTTGAATATTGTATACCACTAGGGCTTGCCACCTCTTAGTATGTTTGTCTATCGATATCGATGAAAATGAAAGAACACAATATACGGGTGTGTTTATTGTTAATTGTTAAGTTTACTCAAAGTTACCTATGTACAATAACTATGTTTTTAAAATAAAAGTAAACAATTTTTACAAATAAAATAAAGAAATATTTATGATTTTTGAATGCTTTACGATCACTAATCTCAAAATTCGATTCACAATGGAGTCGTCATACTAGATATGCTTATTTATATGCTGTATTAGTTATTCTTAATCCTGATAACACGTTGTGACATATCTTTGTATGGATAAATACAACAAGTCTTCATTTCCAATTAACTTCACCCATCTGAAGAAAAAAGCATAATATTATAAAAGCACAAAAAATAACTACAAATAAAAACATACATACACACACTCGAAAAATATAGCCCTCCTTCTGGGCTAGTCAGGCAAAAATATCGATGTTTATGGACTTATCAGTATATAATATGTACATCACTATTTATTTTGTTCAACATCTAAGTTTTATGAATAAATTCATAACTCCATTACAAAACTTGCGATCGACTACTAAATAGGATTCAAAAGTAATGTAACTGCTACACCACAAGAAATATTTACATTTTTATATTAATTTATCATAAAATTTTACCTTGCCGGGTCATGTGGAAATCTGGCCAAAAATATCTCAGAAAACCTTTTTGTGACTTGCCTAACACCACATATTTCACATTTTCTTAACGATTTACCACCCATAATATTAACACAACGCCCATTATGGGCTTAAATAAATGTAAATAATAACTTATTAGCCGCCAAAATTCAAACCAGAATAACATTTTCAAATGTCAAGTTACATCCACAGGTTAGACAACAAAAAAAATAACAAATTCGTATTATAATATAATACGTCCAAATTAAAACAGAACCTCGTACAGTTGAAGCCAATACGTATTAGCAGTCATTTTAATTTGGTAACTTTATATTGCCTACCTAATTAGTGCCATTATTTCTAATAAGTACGTTCATAACTCCATACAAATATCGGTTTCTAGGCAGTGTCGACGGCCTGGTCCAGTGGTTAGACACCCTGTCTGCTAACCGATGGGTCGTGGGTTCGATTCCCACCAAGTGTCTGGGTGTTGTTTATCTATTTAAGTATGTATTTACAAAAAAGTATTAGTATCAGTATAAGTTGTCTGGTTTCCATAGTACAGGCTCTGCCTAGTTTGGGATCAGATGACCGTGTGTGGATTGTCCCAAGATATTATTATTATATTACTTCACCCAGCACCATCACCTCTAATAGCATAGCAATATTACTTTCACCTTACATTCTCGATAAAAGGTGATAGAACTGTAAACTACGTATATTGACTACCTCATGTCAAGTAAGATGATAATAATACTGCTAATAGAGGTGGTGGTAGAACCTCTGGCTTAGCGCCTTAGCACGATGTGCAATTCATGAAAATCCAGTGTGAGTATGACGTCACTATGATGTAGCATTTCACGTTTTGTATAGAGAATGACGTTTTGGTGTTGACGTCATACTCCACACCGATCTGTCAAAACTGCAAGTCGGGCTAGACCAGCAGGCTTAGCACTATGTGCCTATTTGGACAGATAAGTGTGAGTATGACGTCACTAGGACGTGGTAATTCACATTTTTGTAAAGAGAATAACGTTTCGGTGTAGAAAACTACGTCATACACTACACCGAACTGTCAAGAATGCAAGTCGTGCTAGGCCTGCTGTTGGTTTTGGGTGCGATTCTCACCCAGAACAAACATCTGTGAGCATTAACATGTCTGTTTGTCTTGTGTCTGGGTGTTATTTAAGTATACATATATTTACAAACAAAGTTTATGTATTTATATCGATTTCCTGGTTATATAGGTACCACATTATATGTTTTGCCTTACTTAAGATCAAAAACCATCTGGAGGTACTTCACTCCATGTCGCTATATGGAGTGAAATACCTCCAATGCAAACACTGCTTTGTTCCATTATGAAAGGTACTGTAGCTGGTAAAATACTGGGCCCAATATGCTTATAACTGCCGCAATGCAATGCAACTGTTCATAGGTAGGCACACTAACGTCCTGATTAACACATCACTATGTTACTTATAAAATCATTGTTGAATGTTCTTTAAGTAGGTAACGAATTGATATTTAATGTAGTTGATGAAACATCTCAATTATCTTTAAATTGGAGTAGAACTTTTATATCGTTACTTAAGGTTATTCTAAAGCCATTTTAGCTAAAGTGAGATATATATTATGTTTATAATATATAAGTGCCTACTTTTCATTATGTATTTTGATGCTTTAATGAATGAAAGACGGTCCTTTGATTGAAATCTTCATTGGCATTCATTATTAGATTTGTATAAAAAGTGTTTGCCTTACATCAAAAGCTACTGTGTATTACCTACTAAAATAAAATTGAGGTCGTAATAAATTTTAAACAAGCTTGGATTGGATGTATAATTAGATGTATGTTCTTAAATTATTTGAAGAAGAACTTGGGCTTAAACTGTCAGCAAATAGTCCGCCCACTACACCTGACTATACTATGACCGTGCTAATCACGGAATATTAAATTACTATTTCGTGGTGCTAATAAATGTATTAGACAATAAAATATTCTTTGTATGAAACAACCCCCACTTGGCCCTTGCGTGCTATAATAGATACACGTTCTTGTCAAAACTCAAAACTCACAAAATGTCTTGTGTATAGTAGGCCATATTGCCAATTCAGTAATACAATCTGTATTGTATGTATGTAACTGTGTATAATTAGAGCTGTTTGTTCATAGTACATATATTATTTAAGCTGTGGAATAATCCGCAGTCTGGATGTCGGACTCGATACGGGCTTTTGGGTGTATAGTATCCGGTATTTTTTTCCGTGCCTGATCGTTTCATAGAATGGTTATCGTATGGCCCGCTGTAGTGGACACTTCAAATTTACACCATTCCAACAGTATCTGTTAACTGGTACTTATTAAGTTTTTGAGATGTTTTATATTTCAATTAATTTGAGTCTCTGGCTCGTAACTCCAGTTATACCGACTTTTTAATTACGAGGCTATGATTATGATGGAAAACCCTATAACAATACAATATATTAATTTAGCCGATTTGATATAAAATTAAAAACAAAAGAGTAAATAAATGATATATAGGTACATAATTCGGGTTCAAATATGAAAAATGTCAAGCAGGTTATTTGTACGAAAATGAGAAGCCAATTTGTTTTTTTTTTAACTGTCTACTCATATAAATATGAGTAGACAGACCTTGGTAAACCAAGGCCCCACCTCATTCCACGTAAATGAAGCCACAGCTAATATAATATTTTATTAATTTAATAAATATCTGTACTCACAAGGACAAGACAGAGAAAAACAACTACTTATAATAAAACCTATAGTAATATTTGAAAAACCTATATTATATATAAACTAGCTGACCCGCGCAGCTCCGCCCGCGCTTTTATTACAATTTGCTCCCCTTTTCTCCCCCCTCCCTTGATTTATTTCTCTCTCCATCTCTCTCTCACTTATAAGAAAAATCTAATTCTAATTCTCTCTTTTCTCTTTCCCCTTTCCCGCTTCGGTCCCCGTCACAGTCCCCCTCTTCCTCTCCCCGTTGTCCCCTCTCTGAACCCCGTCCCCCTCTCTCTTCTACCACCTTGCTCCCCCTCACTCTCCCCTTGTTCTACCTTAATCCTCCTATCCCTCACCCTATCACTCTCTCCTCGAATCCCCTCTCCCTCTCTTTCCTCTCTTGCACCCTCCTCTCGTTCTAAATATCCTCGTTAATCATGGTATCTGGTATCTGGGATTCTTACCCACTTAAACCCCTGCGGCTGTTGCATCGCCATATATGAGGGGAGACCTGGGCCCTCCAGTGGGAAATGCACCAAATACCCCTCAGTGCGCATTATAGCCCCCGGGAACCTGGCACCATGATCACAGGGACGGGGCTTACAACCCCGTCACCGTCCTCCTCGGAGTCGCCGCCGCCCGTCACCTATCTACGTAATGACCTTGGCTAACGTTGCTAAACCTAGCGGCATGAAATATACTTTACGATTTTATTCTCAGACCTACCCGATATGTACACAAAATTTCATACAAATCGATTCACCCATCTATTTAATGACCTAGCCTTATGTTGCTTAACCTTAACCTAGCGGTATGAACAACATGCACAGCTTTTTTGTCATTGGTGTATATATTAGTGAAGTTTATGTTATATTGATGAAGGGACAAATTCATGCTAACAACAATTTATTAATAGTTAATTATTTGTCATAAAAAGTAAAGGATAAAAAATGGTTATTGTGGGTTATCTCTTAGAGATAAACATATACCATCGCGAACTTTTTTGTAGACCTTATTAATATGTACAATACTGTAGTACATTATTTTGATCTATCTCGAAGGGTTCAGCCAGCGTTTGCAATGTAAGCGCAAAAAAATGTGCTTATTTACGACATCACATTAGAAACCTCAAAAATTATCAGTGTTTCTCTACTATATTATGCATGTATTATACATATAAACCTTCCTTAAGAAACACTCTATCTATTAATAAAAACCACATCAAAATCCGTTGCGTAGTTTAAAAGATTTAAGCATACATAGGGACAGACAGACAGCGAGAGCGACTTTGTTTTATAATATGTATAGATATAGATAGTTTACTTTTCGAAATCTTGACATACCTACTATATATTATTAGCATCATTCATAAGTCCAAAAAGCTAACGAAACATATCCTTATAGAGCTTATAAGTAGAATATTATAAATTGTATGAAAACGTATATAAATGATTGAGTATAATAGTATTATTGAGCGTATTTTACTTTATTACGAGTACAATGGTGTTGAATTATATATTAAGATCTATGTATCTGCCAGTGTCGGTACGATGAAATGGATTGTCTGACATTTGATCGGTTCCCAATTTTCTATTGAGTGTGCGATACTTCGAATATATTTCCAAATAGACGTGAGAGGGTTACTTTTTACTACCTGCATGCAAATTTTGCCACAAACTAGCATGATGTTCCCTTTATGTACGCGATCAAAAGATGGCGCGTACATCTTGAATTCTATTACCGACCCAAAAAGTATATAATTTGTTTTTATGCTAAAAATAATTAAATAAATTTAATTTTAGTAGAAAGATCACACCGTTGAGTCCGTTATATTAAAAAAATAATCTAGAACTTGGTACGTACCCATACAATAAACCTACTCTACACTGTTCCAATATTTCTTGCCTCTAAAATGACTGTTGTACAAACTTATCTTTTGTTGTATTTTGTGAGACTACTATCACTAGCTTTTGATGGAGTAAAACGAGATGAAAGGTAGTCAGGGACACGACTTTTATACGGATTACGACTAAGCTTTCAACTACAATAGATAGTCAAGATTAGAAGCAATGTTGCCGTCGCGCATTTGTAATACCTACAAGACCTATATATTGATACTAGGTACAACAAAAAAGTAACCAATTAAGCAGTAGTTGTATTGAAATAAAAAAAATTGACTTTTGGGTTCCATCCATGAGTAGATAGGTACCGGTATGTATAAACCAGACAAACTGTTTGGGTGTAATAATAATTGTGTTCTAAAATATACCTAGGGGATAACACTGGTTTCTGTAACACAGTGTTTATACTAGCGCAGAAGCCAGGGAATAATGAAAATGGGGAACTTGCATAAAAATTATAATGATAAATTATGATTATAATTTAATAAAAATAGTTCTAAAAAGAGCATTGCTTAAAGATTTTTTCTAAAATTATTATTATTTTACGAATTATTTCAACTTTAAGTTACGTAAAATGGAACGCAATTTGAAACAGCACCAATCGCGCTTGACGTCATACCTCGACTAGACGGTAATGCCTATCAATTTTCAAGAGAAAATCTCTGTGTAATCACATTGAATGTTTTTTTTATAAAATGAAGAAAGGTTTAATTATAGCGGGATTAATTTATTTTAAGATAAAAATATAAGCATGACTATTTACAAAATGTAAGTAAGTACTAAGTAGGTATATTAATATCCTGGGACAATCCACACACGGTTATCTGATACTAAACTAGGCAGAGCCTGTATTAAGGTGACCATGCAACTGAAACAAATACTTATAGTACTTTTTTGAGAAAAACGACGTACGAAGTACGTATATTTTTTTGTTTTTTTTTTGTAAATACATACATTGATAAATAACACGCAGACTCAAGGTGGGAATCAAACCAACGATATAGTAGGTGGCGGCCAGGGTGTCTCACCACTAGACCAACGGGCCTGTCCAACTACATGGCTGGTGCAACATATTTTGTTTATGGATAATATTAATTTTCTCTGAACTGATAACTCTAGGGGATTATATTAGTCGTCAAAAGTCTAATGAGAACTTATTAATATTCAACGGTAGATTATTTATTCACTCGCCAATCGCCATGAAAAATTTACTAACTCGTACGTCAAACCAATGGAATGCTGAATGCTTCACGGCTGTCGATGAGCGTTTTCGCGCCAACGTGGAAAAGTCAACCTTTGATTTGCAATATCTATTTTAACTTTTTTGTTTTTGGTATCTCTAAGCGAGTCTAAAATCTTTAATATAGGTACTAAAAAACAAAAATTGTGCAAGTTCCCCATTGTGTACAAAATGTATGTAAATAAAAGAATTATTGTTGTTATTATTGTAATTATCCATCAATAGTCAAGTCAACGTTAATTCCCGAATGGGACTACAGTTTATTTTCATTAGTATGTAGGTATTTTGTATATTTGCTGAAGAATATAATATAGTTGGTAGGAAGTACAGAGAAACAGTTATTCAGTTTTCAGGTTTCAGTTTTCAGTGTAATATTCCTAAAGGACACTTTATAATGTGATTGTGTTCTGATAATTTTGTGATATTGGTCAGACTCTATAGCTTTTAGATGTAGCTATATTGCAAAGTGTAGGTAATAGTTCGGTTCTCGATACAAAACAGTCAATTTCTGGTTTTGCATTTTCCGTTAACACGTAGTACATAATTTATCTTTGTCAAGCACCAACAGTATAGTTACTATATTAACTTGTTCATTGGCTTTAATTATAACCATTAAAACTGGCAATGGTACGTCATAACCGCGCTTGTTTGTGATACAATTGCAAACCTTGCATCTCCCTCTGTATCTGACATTGATTGAATACATAATCCCACGAGAAAGGCAATTAATTATCAATCTGTACCTTTTGTTGAGTGTTACATGTACGAGTATATTTGCATCGGAGGCATTATCGAGCACATGTAATATCAGTAAAATACAGAATTCACTTCAGCCATTATAAATCCGGATTATCATGTGGAGATTCGCCGAAGAACCAAGGTCACCGACATAGCTCTCAGAATCTGCAAGTTGAAGTGGCAATGGGCAGGCCACATCGCTCGAAGAACCGATAACCGTTGGGGAAGAAAGGTTCTCGAGTGGCGACCACGAACCGGAAGACGCAGCGTAGGCAGGCCTCCCACTAGGTGGACAGACGACATTGTGCGCGTCGCAGGTAACCGGTGGATGCAAATAGCCAATTGTCGTTCATTGTGGCGTTCTAAGGGGGAGGCCTATGTTCAGCAGTGGACGTCTTCCGGCTGATGATGATGATGATGATTATAAATCCGGAACGAGGAAATCCTCAGAGGAAATAAAGTAACAGACATATTAGCTCTGGTATTTAGTACGTTGAAGTGGCAATGGGCAGGTTATATAGTACGCAGAACTGACAACTGGTGGAGAAGAAAGTTCTCGTGTGGTGACCCCCGACTGGAAAACGCAGTGTGGCTCGGACCCCCACTCGATGGACAGTCGACCTCGTCAAGGTAACGGGGAGACGGTTGGATACAGGCGGCACAACATCGGTCCCGATGGAAGTCTATGGGGGAGGCCTATGTTGTTTTTGACGGGCCCGTTGGTCTAGTGGTCAGACACCCTGCCTGCTAACCAATGGGTCGTGGGTTCGATTCCCGCCAAGTGTCTGGGTGTTGTTTATCTATTTAAGTATGTATTTACAAAAAAAAAGGATATAAGTATTAGTATCAGTTGTCTGGTTTCCATAGTACAGGCTCTGCCGAGTTTGGGATCGGATGACCGTGTGTGGATTGTCCCAAGATATTATTATTATTATGTTCAACAGTGGACATCTTATGGCTGATATGATGATGATGACTTAGAGTTTCTCTTTCTAATACTCAGTCGAAGAGCTACTCTACTTGCCCTTTCACCCACCTTCACCTGTTAAGTTTTTCAGAATCATATTTAAATAAATTACAGTAATTTATTTGATACTAGCTGTTGCCCACAGCGTCGCTCGCCTGATGTTAGATCTCTGGATATTTGAATATATTTCCCCATGAACTTTTAAATCAAATAATTATATGCAATGAAAGGTAATAATTATAATATAATAATGGGGGTCAGATATGCCCAATGACCTTTATTTAATATATTTTATTTGGCTTACCTGATTGCTATGAAATAACTTTTAGATGTTACAGCCTGAAAATAACAATTATAATTATATATATTAAAAGGAACCCTTATGGTGTGACTTCGCCTGTCTGTCTGTCTGTTTCTCTGTCTGTCTGTCACACCAATATATTTCAGGAAAGACTGATGCTATCAATTTCAAATTTAGAACAGTTTTAGATCTTCTTACCCAACCTGATCGCAAATGAAAAAAACTTTTTTATTTTATTTATTTTATAATGGGATCGAAGTGGAGCTTCAAAATTTCAAAGTGAGACTATTTACTATATTGAGTGGGGTATTATAGGAAAGGGCTTCATTTGCACATTTCAAAACAGATTTTTATTTCGGTTTAAATAACACAGTTTTTTTCGTAGTACCTACTATACGGGGTGTAAGGGACATCGTACCGAAAACCAGGGATCCAGTACATGATTCTGAACATTCTAGTCAGACTCTGGCAGTCTGTCAGGGTTTTAGTTATTGCTCCATTTCGGAGGTTCATCGCGGGATATCGATGACTTGATCGATGATTAAAATATTTATATGGATCGATAGGATATTGGGTGGGACCGGCAGTTAGACAACTTGGCTAAGGGGGCTGCGGTGTCGCGAGCACCACGGTAGTGCCGGGGGAGCGGGCATACTCTGCTTCCTCCGGGACGTGCTCTAGCGAGTATCCGGCGTTAGAGCGATTCTGGCGAGGACCAAACGGTGTGTCCAAAGCGTCGATGATAGCCACTGGGGAGGATATAGTGGGTAAAAGTCCTATATTACCCGGCCTTTGTACTATACATTTCGATGGTTTCCTTCCTAAAAACAAAAGGTACAATATAAAATGGCTGTTCGCATAAGTACATAAAACATCCCATAAAGATTTTATTTATCATTGTCGAAATTATTATATCACTTCTGACGGGAATTTTACAGAACAGGTCAATATAATTTGATGATGCTTTTAAACAAATTGATATTGTTTCAGTTACAGAGTACTATTATGTGAAATACAAAATAAAATAAACCTTTTTATAGCTTAAGGGGGTAACCATGAAGATATAGGGTCAAAGTGGAGAAAACACTCCCAAATACATGACTGAGGTCAACGTTATCCCTTTCATTGAGGTCGGAGCTCCCTTTCTAAGAGGGCAACCTTGATGTATCATGAAAAATCCGGACATCTTTTTAACTTCGTCGCATAATACGACTTACTTGGCTTGTTTATGCTATAAGTTTAAACCGATTAAATATGTCTAGTTGCTTAATCAGTCTGATTATGGCTTGGAGCAGTCCAAATACGGAAGAAATGTGAACGAGAAGAACAAACTGTGGTAGATTGGGAAACAGATGATAAATAAGGTCCTCCTTCTGGCCGATACGACCACAGTGGGCGATATTTTGAAAGAGCAGCAGTCTACGCGAACGATATTATAGTGCACAAGTGCTTGCGTAGACACGAGTGCACTCTCTCTCTTCCGTTTATCTCTCAAAATACCACGGGACGAAAAACCGACACGACCGTTGAGAGACCAGGCGCAGGACCAACATTTTACATACCCATCTGACGCATGGAGCATCTTACTTTACAGACAATCAAGTGATAAATAAATAATAAGCTAATGGTTGTGAAAATAAAAGCATATGAAGTTATGATAAAAAAAAATTGTATTACAAGATCATTTATTCAGTACGCTTAACGATTTCCGATCAATCACAAGATATTCAAAGTCAAAGTCAAAAGTCAAAAATAGTTTATTTCAAATAGGCTTAACGCTAGCACTTTTGAAAGGTCATGTTTTTTTTTTTTTTTTTAAAAGCTACCACCGGATCACAACGCGGCCTCAACTGAGAAGATCCGGCAAGAAACTCAGCGGGCTTGTCATTTTATCACTTTTTTTTTTTTTAAACAGTGTGTCATGTTACAGTTAGATCAGAGCGACAGTGTGTCTTGCCGTTCAAAAGATCAAATAATACAGGGAAAAAAAAAAAAAAAAAAAAATACGACGAAAGTAGGTACAACAAACTAAAAAGCCAAAGGGATAGTAGTCGGACCAGTCCCCCCAAGCAGCACCCGCGCACGAGTTGACTCGAGCAGCAGCCATCACTCCCCTCAACCATATTGGAGGGAAGGGGGTGACCCGCCACATATATTTTTCAAAGTCAAAGTCAAAGTCAAAAATAGTTTATTTCAAATAGGCTTAACGCTAGCACTTTTGAAAGGTCATGTTTTTTTTTTTTTTTTTAAAAGCTACCACCGGATCACAACGCGGCCTCAACTGAGAAGATCCGGCAAGAAACTCAGCGGGCTTGTCATTTTATCACTTTTTTTTTTTTTTAAACAGTGTGTCATGTTACAGTTAGATCAGAGCGACAGTGTGTCTTGCCGTTCAAAAGATCAAATAATACAGGGAAAAAAAAAAAAAAAAAATACGACGAAAGTAGGTACAACAAACTAAAAAGCCAAAGGGATAGTAGTCGGACCAGTCCCCCCAAGCAGCACCCGCGCACGAGTTGACTCGAGCAGCAGCCATCACTCCCCTCAACCATATTGGAGGGAAGGGGGTGACCCGCCACACGAAGCCGCCACAAGCAAAGACCTTTCGATGGCGAGCATGACCAATCTAATATCACAGTGGCACACGTCTAACATTTAACTTCTGCTGTTAAGCAGTGCCTCGTCAGGCAAGACACAAAGCACTTTAACATATTATTGATGTCATCAATTAATTGACTAGTGCAGCAGCCATCAGTTATCCAACACTTTATATGGTGTTACAAATTGTAAGCCTTAAAATTCAAAGCTTGCATGAGTCAGGCAGTTCAAGCCCACGCAGCTTTATCCTCTAGGTAATCCGAGATTTTATAATAAGCCTTTTTCGACAATCGGCTTTTTATCAAAGGTTTAAATTTATTCAGTGGAAGATCTCGGATATCCTGTGGCAGTTTGTTATAGAAGCGTATACTTTGACCCATAAAAGATTTGCCTGTTCTGTGGAGACGCGTGGAATGCAAAACAAGATCGTGTTTGTTCCGGGTATTAACACCATGAATATCACTATATTTTTTAAAAGATCCAATATTTTTCTGAACATAAACTAAATTTTCAAATATGAATTGTGAAACAACCGTTAGAATATCTATTTCTTTGAATTTTTCTCTAAGTGAATCGGTAGGAGCCAGATTATAAATGGCTCTCACAGCTCTTTTCTGCAGAATAAAAATGGCATTAAGTTCTGCAGAAGATCCCCACAGTAATATACCATAAGACATAATACTGTGGAAATAGCTGAAATAGACAATTCTAGCGGTTTCAACATCAGTTAAGCGTCTAATTTTTTTCACTGCATAAGCCGCGGAGCTTAGTCTACCTGACAGTTTCTCAATTTGTGGGCCCCATTGTAGCTTAGCGTCTATTGTTATACCAAGAAACACAGTCGAAACCTCAAGGTCCAACGATGCTCCATTAATTTCCACATTGGTAGCCACCGGTCTTACATTAGGTGTTACAAATTTTATACACTTAGTTTTGCTCTCATTCAGTTTTAAATTGTTAATATTGAACCAGTGGAATAATATTGAATAGCAATTTCCATTATATGCAATTAACTTGTAACCCACACATTAGACGATAGAAAAAGCATTTGCGGTAAATTTAGGTTTCCATTGGACCAACTGCAGATCATTGCAGCTTCATAATTTTTTTTTCGAATGGGACAATGTATAGTCATATATTCCTTCGCTCAATATCTTTAGGAAATCTACAAAAAAAAAATAAAAAATGAATTAATATTGACCAGAGGAAAATAAAACAGCATGTATATTTATGGAATGATATAGGTACTCTCGCCGATACGACCACAGCGGCCAATTTTTCGCAAGATCAGCCATTAGCCAGTGCACAAATGCTTGCGTAGACACAAGTGCACTCATTCTTCCGTTTACCTCTCACAATTCAGTGATACGGAAGATCAACACGACCGGGGAGAGGTCAGACGCAGGACCGACTTTTTATATGCCTATCCGACGCATGGATCATCTTACTTTACCTTACCTTTACTTTACTTTAATCAGATGACCGGCCTGCATTGTCCTAGCCAGTAAGGAACAAATATACAAAGTTGTTGCTCCCCGCAGGAATTGAACCTGCGACCCCCGGCATGCAAGCAAACGGTTTCCCATTGCGCCACGGAGGCTACTTGACGCGACAGGACTAGGAGGCGACAAGAATAAATATGATTTTAATAATATGTTTAAAACTACATACACACTTGAACATACAATATTTTTTCCATATCAATCCTTTGAACTAAACACCTACATCGTATATTTTTATCATAAAGTGGCGGTAAAAAAAATCCCCAAAACGGAAAGTCTTCAAAAAATCTTTACCATGGTTACTCTATGAAAACAATGTAAAATATTTTAAATTAGATAATTCAACTACAAATTAATAGAAAGTTAAACCCAATACTAACAAACGAACTGAAAACGTGTTATGTGCCTATCGAAAGAAGAACTGATCGAAAATATGGTGCATAATCCAAAGGGATCATCGGTAGGTACATTAGTGAACAAATCGGACTTACGAGTGATATTCGGTATCATCTAAGGGGTACAACATATTTTTGCAACTAAGTACTACACATTTTATCACCATTCTTATTAGTTTAATTCACTTTATCGTGAAATTATGGTATTTAAATGTTGGATCGATTTAAATGACAGACAGTTTCATGCTGACAATAAGCGCCAGTGTTGCCACAAAATACGAACCCTTAAAATCGGTAATTAAAATTGCATTTGAGTATAATTGGCGAAAACACAATAGAGCATTATTCTAATCGAACTCGCAGAACAGTACCAATAATTTTTTTATTAGACATGATTGTCATCGTATTTTAAGTTTTCGGGTGGAAAACATTCTTTTGATGTGTAAGTAAAGCATCTCTATATTAGGGTATCCATTTCTCGGGTAATTTCAATTATAACATGGACCACACATCGGACCTCAATGAAAGGGATAGCGTATGCCTCAATCAAGTATTTGGAGTTTGGGCTCCATTATTGACCTACTTGCTTCATGGGGGTAACATGCGCCAATGACCTTGAGAATCTGACCGCTCCGGCCGAGAGTTGTCATCGTAGAGGGCGCTACCAGCAAATATGAATATTACATTTGAAAAATCATAGACTAAAAATATGCAGATGTGTCGAATAGAGTTTTGTTAATTTTGCCTATTCCGTTATAGAATGAAATGATGCAGTTTAATAACGGTAACCCACTGTTTTATATCTTGATGTATACCTTGGCGTGCCACCTAATTACAATCTGACAACCCAACCACTTACAGTGGTAACGTAGTTGACGTGTTGCATCAGGATACGGATTATTGCATTTCATATTCCAAACTTCATATCAAAGGTTCAGTCCGTCTATTATAGAATGGCCAATGCCTGACTAGTGAGACTTATACATACTTCTGTTCTATTGTTGGTGGTTATTAGGTCTGGTTATAACCGGAACGCACTTCGACCCAGCTGAATACATTGTGCCTGCCATTCGGAATCCATATACATTAGTACTACTTATAACTTACAGTCACAGCGGATTTTTGTGTGTCTGAAGTTAGGGTTGACGAACCATTGCGCAAGTACAGTTGTGAGTTCTGAATACATAAACATAAAAATAGCTACTGCGCAGCGTCTTGCCATGACTACTGTAAGCGTACTTGAAATGAAACTATGCACAAAGTTCTAAGGTTTCTGTTCTGCTCGTCAAAACGAAAGCGTTTAACAGAGCCTTCAAAACATAGTTTTTTTTTTTAAAAATGGGACCTTTTTAACATATTTCGTAAATTAGTTCCAAATACTCTAAACAATAAACATCCATCTGATAGTTGAGCTTTTTGATTCCTGGAAAAATGAACTGAAACCAAATTGATGATTGATTGCGATGTTCGAGTATGACAAAGAGAGTGACTTAAGATGCTGCAATGCATGCCAGTGGCCCTGATGAGATGCTAGCGGTATTATTGAAGACGCGTGTAACTGTAATGTTTCCTATTGCGTATATTATCTTTAAGAGCGGCACAAGTACCCGAATCTTGCTAGCTTCCAACCTTACTCAAGACCAGATACCCAACGTCGACCCAAGTCATGCAGACCCAAAAATAAATTATTTTTATTGTGACAATTAGTTCCATGATAAGAATAATAGCACCCATCCATCTCCGTTGGGTGTCCGTAAAAGGCGACTAAGGAAAAACAAGAAGACGAGCAGCTGCGTCTTTTTACTGGATTACCTACCACCTATCTGCGATTCCCAACCGACTGCCAGGCGTGGGGATTATGGCAACCCCTCCCCTCTAAGGGAGAGAGGGCCTTTTTTCAATAGTGGACGTTTCGGCTGCTGATGATGATGTAGATGAGTTCCGTGATCGACTCCGTAATGGCCATCGAACTGAAACTATGATAAGATACTTAACTTTTTCCATAATTAAGTACAGGTAAAAACGACCCAGACCCAAGACAAACAGATTATGTTCATGCACATGAATGTTTGTCCTGTGTGGGAATCGACCCCAAGATCTTAAGGTCAGCGGCCAGGGTAGCAAACTACAAAATCAACGGACCTGTGTTGTTATTCAATATACGTGGCTGCCAAAGGAATCCGTAGCACTGTTTGTTTGAACGCACGAATTCAGTAATAGTCTTTTTTAGTGTAAGTTTCAGTTTTCAATTAAAATAGTTTGAACGACGTTCCGGGCGCTTACCCCGCCCGCATGTATTTTGGGCCGGCACGTGCAAGCGATTGTCGTCCTAAAGGTGATAGACCGTTCGTGACCGCGAGAGTACGTAACGTAACTTCATCTTGAGTTATGTACCCATCGCGGGGTTTGAACTACGCGGAGCATTTGACATTTTATTTTATTTTTTCTTTAGCACACTTAAATATGTACAAGGCGGACTTAATGCCTTAGGCATTCTCTGCCAGTCTACCTTTGGATGATGCAGAGGGTAATAGTGGTAGGTGCATAGGTAATGTAAAATTTAAATAGATATTTAATTTACATTGATCTAATAAGCAATCTGGTTTTAGAGTAACTAACATTTTAACACGGTGGTATTTTTTCTCGTGCCTGCCAACAACACCATCAGTTTATTGTTACGCAACTTAGTTAAGTAACAAGGTATAGTAATCGAAGCACCCACCCATAGAAAAGTCTCTTCCTGTCCCTGTCATCCAAAACTATAATTATAGCCTTTTGGTCCGATAGTTATTTTGCCAGCTACGGTGACCTTCTACTTATGTTACATAGTGGAAGAAATCTAAGATTAAAGTGGCACCACCTAGATAGCACACGAGTACCCTTCCAACTTAACTATCCAGATGTCTCAAAAGACGAGCAAATGTCCAATGCAACTGTCTGTAGGTAAGCGTGTCGCTCACCACCAAGCCAACCACAGATATCATAATGTATGTCATTTTGTCGACCTACACAGTATTAAATAGTAAGATCATATATGACTCTGATACGCTTTAATAGTTAGGCATAATACTCGGCAATGATACTTTCGCATACTCTATGATGAACCAAAAATATGGTATTACTATAAAAATATCTTTAATTAAATATAGAAGTATAGATTTCATTTGAAATGCTTTATAATGTTATAATTATACCTTATGTAACATATCTTAATTAAAAATATGTTCAAAATCATTTAAATTAAATTCATCTTGTCAAAAAAAAATCGAGCACGTCCACCCTCCATAACAGTCCACGAAAGACTGATGGAAGGCGATCGCGGGGGTGCTGCAAGGGGAAATGCATCGCGTACGTGGTTTTTCTATAATTTCTTGTAAAACATGAATGAAATTAAGAAATGTAATCAATACAAATTGTAGAATAGGTTATTATGCTTTTTATGGTCCAAGTTTGACGTCTATCCGATGAACGGATATTGAACGCTAACACAATTTATATCCAACGTAGTACATTTTTTAAATACATATTGCTTGAAAACGTTATATTTAATCCAATATCTAATCAATAAAACTATTTGTTGAAGATCTGAGGTATAAGTACATATAATTTTCATAGCCAATGCAATAGCGGATTGATCCATCGAACTCTTTAAACTAAGGCTGTTTTTGCAATTTTACCGTTGTTACCCCCTTAAATAAGCGGCATCTTTTTAGGCTCCGTCAAATTTCATTACTTACATGAAGGATCTACGCCAAAAAAAGTGAATGGGGGAGCTAAAAATACAGACAAGTTTTTTTAGTACGCATACCCATGTAATATGAAGAACAACCCCCACGTAATGCTAAATCATGTTGTCTATATAAAAATTGTTTGGATTATTCTGACTAGGTAAACAATCTAACGCAATTATTTCGATATGGTGCGTGTAATAGAGATTAAGCTGTTAAGCTGTTAACATTGTCCGAACAGTGCCCGCGCTGTGCCTGATACCTGAGAGTCAGTCTTTGTTCACAGTAATTGATTGCCTTAATCGGTTTAGGGCATTGTTCGCTGCAGTTCCAATTAGGAGATACGGTTCGGAAAAACACAATCTGTAGCATGCGTTCACCCTTTGTGTTTTAAACTTGGGTCCTTGACAACTACATCGATAGATAGATAATACTCTATTGTTCCACCATTATAGGAAACACAAAAAAAAATATAACAGTAAAATAGAATGAAACAATGGACGGCCTTATCACTAAAAGTGATCTCTACCAGGCAACCTTTGGACATAATGTTACAATAGATTTTTTTACTGCCCCTTCCAAAAGGACCCCTCCCGGAAGGGTGGAGGGGGGGGGGGTGTATTGCTACCTTACTCTCCACGTTTGGCAGGCGTCTTGGGAATCGTCGTAGAAGTGGTAGTCAATGATAACAATGCTAAAGATATGCCATCATCAAAAATCTCTTTTAACGTTTTATCGTAACTTTTTTTTTTTTGACGCGGGGGAAATCTTCCAAAGATCCCCGGGAGCTGTGGGGCTCGACCGGGGTATGTGGGATTCTTACCCACTAAAACCCCCGCGGCTGTCGCATCGGCACATAAGAGGGGGGACCCAAGGGCTCTCCGGTGGGATCTGCACCAGGGGCCCCTCAGTGCCTTGCCTTTGAGCCCGCCGCCGGGGGGCGCATTGTAGCCCCCCGGGAACCGTACACGGTGCTCACGGGGACGGGGGTCGCAACCCCGTCGCTGTCCTCCTCGGAGTCGCCGCCGTACTCAATGGACGTTCAAAGGGTGTGGGCCCGAACGTCCAGCGACTCCGAAGGGAAGGGAAGCGTACCTATTTCACCAACGCCTACAATATATATTATAATTTTATGGCATGGCATAACTAAAACAAATGTTTTGACATACAAACATGGCAAGTGTTAGTTAATAAAAAAAAATACAATCTAAATTGCTCTTCTGTACTATTTATTTATAGGTCTGATAATATCAAATTGCATAACATATCCAGTCTTTTAATTTTGGTTCCAAAGATTCAGGGAGACACGCTTTATTAACAATCGTCGCTTTATTAACGTTCGAAGCGCTCCGTGTCGCTAAAACACGATTGGTGTCTGATATTGGCACCAAACAAGTGGTGTCATTTTCAATGTTCGACAGGGCAAGTCCGTATAGTCCGAGTAAGTCAAGGTGACATATTGGTAATTCAATCAAAAGACGCTGCTGCCCATCTTCTTGTTTTCTTTGTAGCCTCGTACGACACCCAACAGGAGGTGATAGGTACGAGAGCGTTATGTTTACCCGAACACCCCACGAACATGGGCACGAGAACTGTACATTATGCATAGTATGTATAAACCCGAGCTGGTTTGGGAAATAAGTAAAATAAAAACATTAGGTATTTTTTTAACAGACTTAAAAAATGGTGGAGGTTCTCAATTCGTCTGTACATATATTTTTTATGTATGTTCGCACATAACTGGCAATTATGAACCGATTTGAAAAAATCTTCCATCCATTTTTGAATCAATTGATTGGGTCCCATAAAGAAATTATTAATAATAAAAATCTTTATTTATCACCAAAATTACATGACATAGGCATAGACGTACTAAAAAAGACTGTCTACTCTTAACTCTTTTTTAGTACGTCTATGGACATAGGTAACATTTTAAAGGACGTCAAGATTTAAGTGGCCGTACATAATTTTATTTATTTTTTTATTTATTTTATTTATTTGAGCACAAAACAGAATACAATCAAACTAACTAATTATGTTCTTAAAGTAATGGTTCTTAAAGCTAGATTGTCTTCCTTGACATGTGCCCTAACATATACAGTGCGAGAATTTTTTAAATTAACTATTATTTGAAACTGTACTTGTTACAATGTAAGAAATAAAAAGAAGAAACAAAATGATACTTACTCTGAAAAATTAACTTAACAAAAGAAAAATTAAATTAAATTAACAAAAGAAAATAAAACAAAAGAAAATAAAACAAGGCTGCTTCCCAAAAAATAAAATGAAAACAAAACCAAAAAAAAAAACAAAACCAAAAACTATAACGGGAACTAATTAACTAATTGGAACTAAATATAATTTTACGTATGCTATTCGAAAATACCTTACTTCTACTATCCATTATGTCGATACTTTTATGTTTTATAGCCAAATCATTGTATAAGCGGCACATTCGGATGACTGGGTTATAATAGGATGTGTTATTTTTATACACTTGTAATGCAAAGATGTTTGGATTGCGTACCCTATATCTGATATTAAAGTTTATTAAAAACAGCAATTCGGGACAATTAACTTTTGAATGTATAATCTTATGTAGATATACAAGGTCTGCATATTTACGTCTATAGTCTAGCCTCTGAACTCTAAATTTTAAAAGTCTCTCTCTGTAAGAAGATATAGCACGACCCAAACCGAAACGATAACATAAAACTTTAAGGCATTTATTTTGAATTCCTTCAATGCGTTCACTATGGACAGAGTAAAACGGAGACCAAATCACAGCTCCATATTCCAACACAGACCTTACTAAGCTGTAATAGAGTAATAGCAGGCTACGTGAATTTTTAAAGGGCTTGGTTGTTCTAATGATGAATCCAAGCAATTGGTTAGCATTATTGTTTATATATTGATAATGATCACGGAAAGATAATTGAGAATCGAATATAATTCCAAGATCCTTGACACTATTAACACGCACGAGAACGTTGTTCCCGATGTTATATGAGAACATGAGTCTTTTATTATTATTGGTGAAGGATATTGTAAAGAATTTTACAACGTTCAAAGACATAAGGTTATTAGAACACCATGCAGAAACTCGATTTAAATTTTCCTGAAGACGTGCTGCATCGTTGGCATGTTCAATTGTGGTAAATATTTTTAGGTCATCCGCATAAAGTAAACACGGGCAAGTCAGTTTGTCAATAAGGTCATTAATGAAGATAATGAAAAACAAAGGACCTAAATGCGATCCCTGAGGGACACCTGATGTTATACATACTTCAGATGACAAGTAGCCCTTCAAAGCCACTAACTGACTTCTTCGCGAGAGATATGAGTGTATCCATCTTAGCAAGTTCCCACAAATGCCAAAGGTAGAGAGCTTTTTACATAGAAGTTTGTGGTTGACTTTGTCGAAAGCCTTATGAAAGTCCGTGTAAATTGCGTCCACTTGCTGACGCTTAGCAAAAGCTGAACAAAGGTAGTTTTTGTATACTAAAAGATTACTAACAGTAGATCTTTGAGTCACAAATCCATGCTGTTTAGTCGATATAAAGGGAGATACATGTTCATATAGGACATCATAGACTAGGGCCTCAAATATTTTAGCTATCGACGAAAGAATGCTAATAGGGCGATAGTTTGTGCATTGTGCCTTGTCCCCAGATTTATAAATGGGTATTATAAATGCCTTTTTCCACTGAGAGGGAAAATCACCTGTAACCAAGGATCGATTAAATAAAATAGATAACGGTAATGAAAGTTCTTTTGCACATGATTTGAGGAATGAAGGTGGAATTCCATCGGGTCCAGCCCCTTTATTACCATCAAGATTGTTAAGCTTCGATAATATATTCTCTTCACTCAAACAAATATTATACAAATTATAATTACAGCCAATATCATCTAACATAACATCACCGCATGTCGAGTTATCAAACACAGAACCAAAGAATTTTGAGAATAGTTCACATACTTCTTTTGCCTCGGAAGTTATAGTGTTATCTAACTGCATTGTCTGTGGAATTGAACAACCCTTACGTTTGGATTTAACAAACGACCAAAAAGATTTTATGTTAGTAGACAAATTATCTTCAATAGAGGAAATAAATGCGTCAAAACAAGTTTTTAAGAGTACTTTACAACGGGCTCGAAGTAAGGAAAATGTGTCATAGTCTCTAGGGTTATTATACCTTTTGAATCTACTGTGGAATTGAACCAGTGGAATAATATTGAATAGCAATTTCCATTATATGCAATTAACTTGTAACCCACACATTAGACGATAGAAAAAGCATTTGCGGTAAATTTAGGTTTCCATTGGACCAACTGCAGATCATTGCAGCTTCATAATTTTTTTTTCGAATGGGACAATGTATAGTCATATATTCCTTCGCTCAATATCTTTAGGAAATCTACAAAAAAAAAATAAAAAATGAATTAATATTGACCAGAGGAAAATAAAACAGCATGTATATTTATGGAATGATATAGGTACTCTCGCCGATACGACCACAGCGGCCAATTTTTCGCAAGATCAGCCATTAGCCAGTGCACAAATGCTTGCGTAGACACAAGTGCACTCATTCTTCCGTTTACCTCTCACAATTCAGTGATACGGAAGATCAACACGACCGGGGAGAGGTCAGACGCAGGACCGACTTTTTATATGCCTATCCGACGCATGGATCATCTTACTTTACCTTACCTTTACTTTACTTTAATCAGATGACCGGCCTGCATTGTCCTAGCCAGTAAGGAACAAATATACAAAGTTGTTGCTCCCCGCAGGAATTGAACCTGCGACCCCCGGCATGCAAGCAAACGGTTTCCCATTGCGCCACGGAGGCTACTTGACGCGACAGGACTAGGAGGCGACAAGAATAAATATGATTTTAATAATATGTTTAAAACTACATACACACTTGAACATACAATATTTTTTCCATATCAATCCTTTGAACTAAACACCTACATCGTATATTTTTATCATAAAGTGGCGGTAAAAAAAATCCCCAAAACGGAAAGTCTTCAAAAAATCTTTACCATGGTTACTCTATGAAAACAATGTAAAATATTTTAAATTAGATAATTCAACTACAAATTAATAGAAAGTTAAACCCAATACTAACAAACGAACTGAAAACGTGTTATGTGCCTATCGAAAGAAGAACTGATCGAAAATATGGTGCATAATCCAAAGGGATCATCGGTAGGTACATTAGTGAACAAATCGGACTTACGAGTGATATTCGGTATCATCTAAGGGGTACAACATATTTTTGCAACTAAGTACTACACATTTTATCACCATTCTTATTAGTTTAATTCACTTTATCGTGAAATTATGGTATTTAAATGTTGGATCGATTTAAATGACAGACAGTTTCATGCTGACAATAAGCGCCAGTGTTGCCACAAAATACGAACCCTTAAAATCGGTAATTAAAATTGCATTTGAGTATAATTGGCGAAAACACAATAGAGCATTATTCTAATCGAACTCGCAGAACAGTACCAATAATTTTTTTATTAGACATGATTGTCATCGTATTTTAAGTTTTCGGGTGGAAAACATTCTTTTGATGTGTAAGTAAAGCATCTCTATATTAGGGTATCCATTTCTCGGGTAATTTCAATTATAACATGGACCACACATCGGACCTCAATGAAAGGGATAGCGTATGCCTCAATCAAGTATTTGGAGTTTGGGCTCCATTATTGACCTACTTGCTTCATGGGGGTAACATGCGCCAATGACCTTGAGAATCTGACCGCTCCGGCCGAGAGTTGTCATCGTAGAGGGCGCTACCAGCAAATATGAATATTACATTTGAAAAATCATAGACTAAAAATATGCAGATGTGTCGAATAGAGTTTTGTTAATTTTGCCTATTCCGTTATAGAATGAAATGATGCAGTTTAATAACGGTAACCCACTGTTTTATATCTTGATGTATACCTTGGCGTGCCACCTAATTACAATCTGACAACCCAACCACTTACAGTGGTAACGTAGTTGACGTGTTGCATCAGGATACGGATTATTGCATTTCATATTCCAAACTTCATATCAAAGGTTCAGTCCGTCTATTATAGAATGGCCAATGCCTGACTAGTGAGACTTATACATACTTCTGTTCTATTGTTGGTGGTTATTAGGTCTGGTTATAACCGGAACGCACTTCGACCCAGCTGAATACATTGTGCCTGCCATTCGGAATCCATATACATTAGTACTACTTATAACTTACAGTCACAGCGGATTTTTGTGTGTCTGAAGTTAGGGTTGACGAACCATTGCGCAAGTACAGTTGTGAGTTCTGAATACATAAACATAAAAATAGCTACTGCGCAGCGTCTTGCCATGACTACTGTAAGCGTACTTGAAATGAAACTATGCACAAAGTTCTAAGGTTTCTGTTCTGCTCGTCAAAACGAAAGCGTTTAACAGAGCCTTCAAAACATAGTTTTTTTTTTTAAAAATGGGACCTTTTTAACATATTTCGTAAATTAGTTCCAAATACTCTAAACAATAAACATCCATCTGATAGTTGAGCTTTTTGATTCCTGGAAAAATGAACTGAAACCAAATTGATGATTGATTGCGATGTTCGAGTATGACAAAGAGAGTGACTTAAGATGCTGCAATGCATGCCAGTGGCCCTGATGAGATGCTAGCGGTATTATTGAAGACGCGTGTAACTGTAATGTTTCCTATTGCGTATATTATCTTTAAGAGCGGCACAAGTACCCGAATCTTGCTAGCTTCCAACCTTACTCAAGACCAGATACCCAACGTCGACCCAAGTCATGCAGACCCAAAAATAAATTATTTTTATTGTGACAATTAGTTCCATGATAAGAATAATAGCACCCATCCATCTCCGTTGGGTGTCCGTAAAAGGCGACTAAGGAAAAACAAGAAGACGAGCAGCTGCGTCTTTTTACTGGATTACCTACCACCTATCTGCGATTCCCAACCGACTGCCAGGCGTGGGGATTATGGCAACCCCTCCCCTCTAAGGGAGAGAGGGCCTTTTTTCAATAGTGGACGTTTCGGCTGCTGATGATGATGTAGATGAGTTCCGTGATCGACTCCGTAATGGCCATCGAACTGAAACTATGATAAGATACTTAACTTTTTCCATAATTAAGTACAGGTAAAAACGACCCAGACCCAAGACAAACAGATTATGTTCATGCACATGAATGTTTGTCCTGTGTGGGAATCGACCCCAAGATCTTAAGGTCAGCGGCCAGGGTAGCAAACTACAAAATCAACGGACCTGTGTTGTTATTCAATATACGTGGCTGCCAAAGGAATCCGTAGCACTGTTTGTTTGAACGCACGAATTCAGTAATAGTCTTTTTTAGTGTAAGTTTCAGTTTTCAATTAAAATAGTTTGAACGACGTTCCGGGCGCTTACCCCGCCCGCATGTATTTTGGGCCGGCACGTGCAAGCGATTGTCGTCCTAAAGGTGATAGACCGTTCGTGACCGCGAGAGTACGTAACGTAACTTCATCTTGAGTTATGTACCCATCGCGGGGTTTGAACTACGCGGAGCATTTGACATTTTATTTTATTTTTTCTTTAGCACACTTAAATATGTACAAGGCGGACTTAATGCCTTAGGCATTCTCTGCCAGTCTACCTTTGGATGATGCAGAGGGTAATAGTGGTAGGTGCATAGGTAATGTAAAATTTAAATAGATATTTAATTTACATTGATCTAATAAGCAATCTGGTTTTAGAGTAACTAACATTTTAACACGGTGGTATTTTTTCTCGTGCCTGCCAACAACACCATCAGTTTATTGTTACGCAACTTAGTTAAGTAACAAGGTATAGTAATCGAAGCACCCACCCATAGAAAAGTCTCTTCCTGTCCCTGTCATCCAAAACTATAATTATAGCCTTTTGGTCCGATAGTTATTTTGCCAGCTACGGTGACCTTCTACTTATGTTACATAGTGGAAGAAATCTAAGATTAAAGTGGCACCACCTAGATAGCACACGAGTACCCTTCCAACTTAACTATCCAGATGTCTCAAAAGACGAGCAAATGTCCAATGCAACTGTCTGTAGGTAAGCGTGTCGCTCACCACCAAGCCAACCACAGATATCATAATGTATGTCATTTTGTCGACCTACACAGTATTAAATAGTAAGATCATATATGACTCTGATACGCTTTAATAGTTAGGCATAATACTCGGCAATGATACTTTCGCATACTCTATGATGAACCAAAAATATGGTATTACTATAAAAATATCTTTAATTAAATATAGAAGTATAGATTTCATTTGAAATGCTTTATAATGTTATAATTATACCTTATGTAACATATCTTAATTAAAAATATGTTCAAAATCATTTAAATTAAATTCATCTTGTCAAAAAAAAATCGAGCACGTCCACCCTCCATAACAGTCCACGAAAGACTGATGGAAGGCGATCGCGGGGGTGCTGCAAGGGGAAATGCATCGCGTACGTGGTTTTTCTATAATTTCTTGTAAAACATGAATGAAATTAAGAAATGTAATCAATACAAATTGTAGAATAGGTTATTATGCTTTTTATGGTCCAAGTTTGACGTCTATCCGATGAACGGATATTGAACGCTAACACAATTTATATCCAACGTAGTACATTTTTTAAATACATATTGCTTGAAAACGTTATATTTAATCCAATATCTAATCAATAAAACTATTTGTTGAAGATCTGAGGTATAAGTACATATAATTTTCATAGCCAATGCAATAGCGGATTGATCCATCGAACTCTTTAAACTAAGGCTGTTTTTGCAATTTTACCGTTGTTACCCCCTTAAATAAGCGGCATCTTTTTAGGCTCCGTCAAATTTCATTACTTACATGAAGGATCTACGCCAAAAAAAGTGAATGGGGGAGCTAAAAATACAGACAAGTTTTTTTAGTACGCATACCCATGTAATATGAAGAACAACCCCCACGTAATGCTAAATCATGTTGTCTATATAAAAATTGTTTGGATTATTCTGACTAGGTAAACAATCTAACGCAATTATTTCGATATGGTGCGTGTAATAGAGATTAAGCTGTTAAGCTGTTAACATTGTCCGAACAGTGCCCGCGCTGTGCCTGATACCTGAGAGTCAGTCTTTGTTCACAGTAATTGATTGCCTTAATCGGTTTAGGGCATTGTTCGCTGCAGTTCCAATTAGGAGATACGGTTCGGAAAAACACAATCTGTAGCATGCGTTCACCCTTTGTGTTTTAAACTTGGGTCCTTGACAACTACATCGATAGATAGATAATACTCTATTGTTCCACCATTATAGGAAACACAAAAAAAAATATAACAGTAAAATAGAATGAAACAATGGACGGCCTTATCACTAAAAGTGATCTCTACCAGGCAACCTTTGGACATAATGTTACAATAGATTTTTTTACTGCCCCTTCCAAAAGGACCCCTCCCGGAAGGGTGGAGGGGGGGGGGGTGTATTGCTACCTTACTCTCCACGTTTGGCAGGCGTCTTGGGAATCGTCGTAGAAGTGGTAGTCAATGATAACAATGCTAAAGATATGCCATCATCAAAAATCTCTTTTAACGTTTTATCGTAACTTTTTTTTTTTTGACGCGGGGGAAATCTTCCAAAGATCCCCGGGAGCTGTGGGGCTCGACCGGGGTATGTGGGATTCTTACCCACTAAAACCCCCGCGGCTGTCGCATCGGCACATAAGAGGGGGGACCCAAGGGCTCTCCGGTGGGATCTGCACCAGGGGCCCCTCAGTGCCTTGCCTTTGAGCCCGCCGCCGGGGGGCGCATTGTAGCCCCCCGGGAACCGTACACGGTGCTCACGGGGACGGGGGTCGCAACCCCGTCGCTGTCCTCCTCGGAGTCGCCGCCGTACTCAATGGACGTTCAAAGGGTGTGGGCCCGAACGTCCAGCGACTCCGAAGGGAAGGGAAGCGTACCTATTTCACCAACGCCTACAATATATATTATAATTTTATGGCATGGCATAACTAAAACAAATGTTTTGACATACAAACATGGCAAGTGTTAGTTAATAAAAAAAAATACAATCTAAATTGCTCTTCTGTACTATTTATTTATAGGTCTGATAATATCAAATTGCATAACATATCCAGTCTTTTAATTTTGGTTCCAAAGATTCAGGGAGACACGCTTTATTAACAATCGTCGCTTTATTAACGTTCGAAGCGCTCCGTGTCGCTAAAACACGATTGGTGTCTGATATTGGCACCAAACAAGTGGTGTCATTTTCAATGTTCGACAGGGCAAGTCCGTATAGTCCGAGTAAGTCAAGGTGACATATTGGTAATTCAATCAAAAGACGCTGCTGCCCATCTTCTTGTTTTCTTTGTAGCCTCGTACGACACCCAACAGGAGGTGATAGGTACGAGAGCGTTATGTTTACCCGAACACCCCACGAACATGGGCACGAGAACTGTACATTATGCATAGTATGTATAAACCCGAGCTGGTTTGGGAAATAAGTAAAATAAAAACATTAGGTATTTTTTTAACAGACTTAAAAAATGGTGGAGGTTCTCAATTCGTCTGTACATATATTTTTTATGTATGTTCGCACATAACTGGCAATTATGAACCGATTTGAAAAAATCTTCCATCCATTTTTGAATCAATTGATTGGGTCCCATAAAGAAATTATTAATAATAAAAATCTTTATTTATCACCAAAATTACATGACATAGGCATAGACGTACTAAAAAAGACTGTCTACTCTTAACTCTTTTTTAGTACGTCTATGGACATAGGTAACATTTTAAAGGACGTCAAGATTTAAGTGGCCGTACATAATTTTATTTATTTTTTTATTTATTTTATTTATTTGAGCACAAAACAGAATACAATCAAACTAACTAATTATGTTCTTAAAGTAATGGTTCTTAAAGCTAGATTGTCTTCCTTGACATGTGCCCTAACATATACAGTGCGAGAATTTTTTAAATTAACTATTATTTGAAACTGTACTTGTTACAATGTAAGAAATAAAAAGAAGAAACAAAATGATACTTACTCTGAAAAATTAACTTAACAAAAGAAAAATTAAATTAAATTAACAAAAGAAAATAAAACAAAAGAAAATAAAACAAGGCTGCTTCCCAAAAAATAAAATGAAAACAAAACCAAAAAAAAAAACAAAACCAAAAACTATAACGGGAACTAATTAACTAATTGGAACTAAATATAATTTTACGTATGCTATTCGAAAATACCTTACTTCTACTATCCATTATGTCGATACTTTTATGTTTTATAGCCAAATCATTGTATAAGCGGCACATTCGGATGACTGGGTTATAATAGGATGTGTTATTTTTATACACTTGTAATGCAAAGATGTTTGGATTGCGTACCCTATATCTGATATTAAAGTTTATTAAAAACAGCAATTCGGGACAATTAACTTTTGAATGTATAATCTTATGTAGATATACAAGGTCTGCATATTTACGTCTATAGTCTAGCCTCTGAACTCTAAATTTTAAAAGTCTCTCTCTGTAAGAAGATATAGCACGACCCAAACCGAAACGATAACATAAAACTTTAAGGCATTTATTTTGAATTCCTTCAATGCGTTCACTATGGACAGAGTAAAACGGAGACCAAATCACAGCTCCATATTCCAACACAGACCTTACTAAGCTGTAATAGAGTAATAGCAGGCTACGTGAATTTTTAAAGGGCTTGGTTGTTCTAATGATGAATCCAAGCAATTGGTTAGCCTTATTGCTTATATATTGATAATGATCACGGAAAGATAATTGAGAATCGAATATAATTCCAAGATCCTTGACACTATTAACACGCACGAGAACGTTGTTCCCGATGTTATATGAGAACATGAGTCTTTTATTATTATTGGTGAAGGATATTGTAAAGAATTTTACAACGTTCAAAGACATAAGGTTATTAGAACACCATGCAGAAACTCGATTTAAATTTTCCTGAAGACGTGCTGCATCGTTGGCATGTTCAATTGTGGTAAATATTTTTAGGTCATCCGCATAAAGTAAACACGGGCAAGTCAGTTTGTCAATAAGGTCATTAATGAAGATAATGAAAAACAAAGGACCTAAATGCGATCCCTGAGGGACACCTGATGTTATACATACTTCAGATGACAAGTAGCCCTTCAAAGCCACTAACTGACTTCTTCGCGAGAGATATGAGTGTATCCATCTTAGCAAGTTCCCACAAATGCCAAAGGTAGAGAGCTTTTTACATAGAAGTTTGTGGTTGACTTTGTCGAAAGCCTTATGAAAGTCCGTGTAAATTGCGTCCACTTGCTGACGCTTAGCAAAAGCTGAACAAAGGTAGTTTTTGTATACTAAAAGATTACTAACAGTAGATCTTTGAGTCACAAATCCATGCTGTTTAGTCGATATAAAGGGAGATACATGTTCATATAGGACATCATAGACTAGGGCCTCAAATATTTTAGCTATCGACGAAAGAATGCTAATAGGGCGATAGTTTGTGCATTGTGCCTTGTCCCCAGATTTATAAATGGGTATTATAAATGCCTTTTTCCACTGAGAGGGAAAATCACCTGTAACCAAGGATCGATTAAATAAAATAGATAACGGTAATGAAAGTTCTTTTGCACATGATTTGAGGAATGAAGGTGGAATTCCATCGGGTCCAGCCCCTTTATTACCATCAAGATTGTTAAGCTTCGATAATATATTCTCTTCACTCAAACAAATATTATACAAATTATAATTACAGCCAATATCATCTAACATAACATCACCGCATGTCGAGTTATCAAACACAGAACCAAAGAATTTTGAGAATAGTTCACATACTTCTTTTGCCTCGGAAGTTATAGTGTTATCTAACTGCATTGTCTGTGGAATTGAACAACCCTTACGTTTGGATTTAACAAACGACCAAAAAGATTTTATGTTAGTAGACAAATTATCTTCAATAGAGGAAATAAATGCGTCAAAACAAGTTTTTAAGAGTACTTTACAACGGGCTCGAAGTAAGGAAAATGTGTCATAGTCTCTAGGGTTATTATACCTTTTGAATCTACTGTGGAATTTCTGAGTGGGGTAAACAGTTTTTGAGTGGGGAACTGTACCAGACTGGGTATATTTGAGAGCCCGCCTTAGTTAAGGGCGTATGTTTCTTTATTATATCCATGACAGTAGCGTAAAATTTATCAACAGCTAAGTCAATATCAGAAGCAGATAGTAAGGTATGCCAGTCTACACTACTTAACTCCGATTTGATAGATAAATAATCGCATTTATGAAAATTGAGTCTGCGATTGGTATTTGATTTAAGTGGTTTGGGACAGTTCATGTAATTTACCTCAATTGATAGAGGTGGATGATGATGATCGGGTTTACTTAATGAGTCGGCAAGGATTACACGCAATGTTGGTAATGTTGACAAAACTAAATCCAAAAGGCGGTTATTATCATTAGGGATACCGTTAAATTGTTGCAAATCGCAGGTTGTCATGAACTCCAGTAACAAATCAGAATCACCCCCACGGGCGTCACTAGGCACAAGGTTTAGAGACATTGTAGATTTTAACCAAGTGATGTTGGGTGTATTATAATCTCCTAAAAGAATAAATTTGTGCGATTCATCAGAACTAAGAATAATATTTTGGGTGTGACTGTAAAATTTTAATCTGTTAGCTGCCATTGTATCAGGAGGTATATAACAGACACTAATGTTGAGTGTGGATAGTTTATTACAGGTCGGGAGAATGCTAATCCAAACATCCTCTGCTTGACTTTCCCATAAAGATTTTCGAATAGCATTAAAACTTTTCTTAATTGCAATGAGAACACCTCCCCCTTCGGTTTTTCTACAACTTGTACTTGAACGATCACGTCGAAAAACATTATATCTTTGATCAAAAAGTTCATTATCAGATATATTATCAATTAAGTTTGTTTCAGACAAGCAAATAACATCGAAATTAGAGTTGAGTACATTTAAGTAAAATTCATTTAACTTAGAACGAAATCGGTTTACATTTTGATAATAAATAATCATGATGAATGTATATGTACCATACAATATTACTGGGGTGGGTGTTGAGAGCGAGTTTACAATTTACTTAGATCATCTATATTTCTTATGCTAATGGCATTACTGTTATCGTCCTTACGCACAAACAGCCGACCATATTTTATCCAAACATATTTAATGTTTTTTTCCTTGCAAGCCTTTCTTGTGGCGGCATAAAGTATTTTCATCTCAGGAGGTAAATGTTCAGTTACATAGATCTTTCCACCGGTGAGTCCAAGATGAGTGGCATTAAGACTTTCCTCAGGATGTGATTTATTGTAGCGTAAAGTGGCGGAAAGAATATTGTCTCGTAAAATCGATGACGATAAAGTGACCAGAATATTCCTAGGACGATCCGAACTTTTATTCATTTTAGCAACACGACGACACGCACGGATATCAATGTCACTGATGGGGATATGGATAAGCTCACATAGCTTTTTCAATAAATCGGCACAAATCTCGTTACGGCTCTCGGGAATCATGTGTAGTTCTAAGTTCAAACTACGAGAATTTTTTTCAATATACGCAAGACGTTTATCAACAGTCGCTAATTCTTGGCGTAAGTTGGAGTTATCGAGTTCCAGTTTATTAATAATTTTATTTTTATTGCCAATTTCCATTTTCAAACTGTTTTGTTCGGAATGTATAAAATCGGTAGTAGCAGTAAAATCCTCCTTTAGTTTATTCACCAAGGGCTCCACCTCGCTGTGTACCAGAGATTTGACCTCTTCTTTTACAGCGGTCTTGAAGTTACACATGAATTCCGCCAGGGATGCTTTAAGCTTCTGGTCAAGTAAACTGCTAATTTTATCCATCGTGACATCATTCTGAGACGGCAATGGTGATGCGATACTAGTAGACGGCAGTACTGAACGCTCTAAGCTCTCATAAGACATATCCATAGACTCCTCGACTATAGGTACCTGCGTATTGCGCACAGGAGTGCCAAGGTTTGTTTGTTTACGGCGGGTAACATTAGTGCATGACGGGCAATTCCAGGATACAAAAAACTCTGGTTTCAACATAAGAAATTGATCTTTTTTTATGTTAAGGCATTCGCAGTGAAATAAACCAGTGCATGTAGAACATTTCAGAAATTCCACGTTGTTAATAGTTTTGTTACACGCCTTGCATTTCATTGTGAACTAATTTTGATATCATGAAAAGTTTCGGAATTAAAAATTAAAAATGCACTCACTGTTCATATTCGTTGCGTTCGCAAAAAATGGGTCCCCTGGCTCCCAAACTAGGCATAACTTGTGACTTGGGGGTCAGGTTTTCCTCCTAATGTTTAATTATGTACCTATACATATACACTGTACCATCAGGTGCGATGGCGTCCAAGCAATAGTCAGTAGGTAGGAATCTATTGAGAAATAAACTAATTTCAAATAATAAAAACCGACTTCAAAGTAAATTATCTAAAAAGCATAAAATAACGAAAATATATAGAAGTCGGTGCTAGCACATCATGTTAACTAACACTAGCACGAGCTGACACCGACTTCAATATATTTTCGTTATTTTATGCTTTTTAGATAATTTACTTTGAAGTCGGTTTTTATTTTTTTGAAAATACTTTATTTAACACTTTTTAGTGACTTATTATACCAAGATAGGTATCAGCACTATCACGCATCTCGAACGTCCACGTTACAGTAACTTACTGAAAACATAAAAAGTTTATATCTCTTAAACTACTGGACCGATTTTAATGAAACTTGTACTCTACCCTAAGTTGAAAAATACTCTAACTATTGCAAAAAGAATTTTTGAAATCGGACTTGTAGTTTCTGAGAAATCCGCGGACAAACCTACATACATACATACATACACTCATAAAATTTGGTAAATTTGTTTAGAAGCCCACATAGACTAACATAAATTAATATTACGCATTTTTATTAATATTACATACATACGCGTCGAATAGAGAACCTTCTTTTTGAAGCCGGTTAAAAACTAAACAATGTTGTATTATAGTAGCGTACAGCGTACAGGAAACAAGCAGCGAACTATCGACTTTTATAATTGAATAGGACAGTATGTGTGAGTTTGTGGTGTTAAATGCAGCCGTCGATTATATAAACAGTTTATAACAACATCAGAGTGCACGCGTCAAAGTTGATTCCATTTAAGGCTGCGCTCACAAACGCCATTTGCTAATTTGATTATTTTGATTCTCGAAGCTGTACCGGTACCGTAAACAGTTTTATTCCGGCCCAAGTTCGGTCAGTACATTTTTTTATTGTTTTTCCGGAATAAATCTTCAAAAGGTCCTCGAGCCCTGAGGCGGTCGACCGGGGTATGTATGACTCTGACCAACTAAAATCTCCACGGCTAGAGAGGGCAACCCAGGGTTCGGCACCAGAGCCTTGCCCTCTGGGCCGAGTATGATAGCCCGGAGATCCCGGGAACTTGTGACGGTGCTCACGGGGAAGAGAGTGACAACCCCGCCGCCAGGCCGGCCGCGCCGGCTCCTTGATCTTCGGAAATACTCTTTAGTCTTCTATAGCCACTACTTACGAGTATATCAACGGTCCCGTCATGTCAAATTAAGTTTTTTTTTGGACCAGTGGACTTGTCTGAAGTCCTGCTGCTTGTCAGAATAAAAACTATTTACTTAGGGTCTAAATATACTATTGGTCCCTGGGGCCCTGTGGGGGCGCCAACCAGAGTATGTGAGATTCTTGACCACTAAAACCAAAGTAGTTGTCGCCCCCGGGAACCTGACACGGTGCTCACGGGGACAGAAATTACTACCACGCCGCCGTCCTCCTTAGAGTTACTACCGTACTCTATAGACGTCTAGGGCCTATGGGCCCTACCCATACCATACCCCAAACGTCCAGTGTCACATAAATTCACATAATGATGACTTTACATTAAAAAAGTAAATTTTTACAAACATGGATATTTTAGTATTTGATTTATCAATACTAACACACAATAACATAACCAAAAATATCACAAAGATACAATAATTTGAAGAAATCTCTTAGACTTCTATCACATTTGGTTTGGTAAATGTACGCACTATGTAAGCAATCTTCATTTACCTCTAATAGGCAACAAGCACTATATTGAAAATCCGTAGACATATTTCTGTACATTATTTACATACACACATCAAAAGTGTCTAGGGATCAAGCATTTTTAAGCGGATTTCTTGAGATTGAGATGTGGCTTTGTAATAAATTTATGATTTTATAAATTTATATGGATCCTTTTTGGTGCATTTCATAATTTGAATCAGGAACTGTGAATCAAATTCGAGTAAAAGATGAAAATCAGCTGTCAATATTTGCCCTATAAAAACATACAACGCATTGAAGACATTATTAGTGCTACTGTTTCCCTACTACTGATTAAAACCAACGTTATTATGGAGCGGCGACGTCATTTAAGCAGGGAAGAAATGCTCAGAGCCGTGGGAATGATAGAAGCTGGTTCCCGGCAACGTACTGTGGCTTTAGCTCTGAATACAAGTCAGAGTGTTATCAGTCGACTTTGGACACGTTACCGAAGCACTGGTACCGTGGCTGAGCGCCATGGAGGACGGTATCGCTGCACCACACGGAGACAAGACCGATATATTCAAATCTTAACTCGAAGAGCTCCAACAATAACTGCCATGATGTTAGCCGTGAGGCTTCATCACTCTTCAGGGAACTTAATTAGCGACCAAACAGTCAGAAACCGCTTGCATGAAGTGAACCTTCATTCCCGAAGACCGCTACGGGTACCACCTATAGCAATGCACAATCGTAGGATTCGATATCAATGGGCTCTTGAACACAGAAATTGGGCAGAAGAACAATGGCGTTTCGTGTGCTTTTCTGATGAGTCTCGTTTTGGTATGAGACCGGATACAAGACGTATACGACACTGGAGAACCCCTGGACGCCAACAGCGATTAAAATCCTGCCAGGAAGTCCATCCTTATAGTGGTGGAACCATCATGGTATGGGCGGGTATTTGGATCGGCGGAAGAACTGAGTTGATTTGGATCAGAGGCAACCTCAACGCTCAAATTTATGCTGAGACGATTGTATCAGACGTCATCGTTCCTCTACAAGTGCAAATCGGTCCCTTATTTCAGTTAATGCATGATAATGCACGACCGCACACCGCAAGAGTTGTAAGACAGACTCTCGCCGCAGCTAACATCAATGTCCTGCCCTGGCCTGCTCAGTCGCCAGACTTGAACCCGATTGAGCATGCATGGGATATGCTACAGAGAAGAGCTCTGCCGAATATGGAGGGTATCCAGTCGCAAGAAGACCTTTTTTTGTTGTTGCAACGAACATGGGCGGCCATTCCACAGCGTGATTTGGATGAACTCATTTTGAGTATGCCAAACCGATGTTCTTGTGTTGTTAGTGTTCGCGGTAGAAACACGGATTATTAATTGTTTAAGTTACCCAATAAAATTTTAAAGAAAACTGTTATTTCAGTCTTTTTTTCGAACTTTTGTGTTAGTGGTTCAAATGTCAAAAATCCCTTTATTAGGAAAATGGCAAATTTCTTTATTAATGCAAAGGTGACTTGGTTTATCGTTACTGTGACAAACGAAAACACTTTATTTGATGAATCCTTAAAGAAAATTTTAATTAATATCAATCAGGAGAAAAGTTATTGCAAAAATATATGTTGATCCCTAGACACTTTTGATGTGTGTACATCAGCAGCGACGCAATGTATTTATTATTTCCCACTGTAGGTTATCACGTGTTATTTTGTATGATGGTTTCCGAGAAATAATCATTACATTTCTTGGAGTAATAAGTTTATACCTACTTGTTATGAGTTACCCAAGTAATGTGATTAACTCAGTCTAAAGAATTTACATTCAATTTATTATTATACGACAAAATTAGTATGCACCAACGAATTTTACTTTGGAAGAGATTTTGCTGCCACACTCAGAGATTACCTCATCCCTTGTACAGAAATCTACACTCGGTGACATGATAACGATTCATTTACTGACTCTAATCTAAAGGGTTTGAAACATTTTTAAGGTAAGTACCTACCAAACCTAGAAGGTCGTATCTTTCCCTACATTACTTGCTATGACTTTAACTTTACACGTGCGAATTATTAATATCGCGTCGGTTTATAACTGTGCTTTTAGTTCCAATAAAGATTATTTAACTGTGTGTGAGTGCGTGTAATATGTTAAGGACACCGTACTAAAAGGAACCTGTATCGTGCGACTGTTGTCTGCCTGTCATAGCGATATATTTCAGCATATTTATATGCTATCGATTTGAAATTAGGAATAGTTTTAAATATATTGCTTACCCAACCTCATTACAGTGTTGCACCAAATATATTATTTCGTTTACTTACTTTGTAAGAACCGAAATGGGGAGACGAAATTTCAAAGGGAGACTACTATATGAAGTTGGGTATGAATACTCATGTATATGAAAAGGCTTCTCTTGCACATTTCAAAACAGATTATCTTAGTTTGTATCACTTAATTTTTGACTTCTAATGAAATATGTGAAAAAAATACCCTAATCTGAAATAATTACAGGTAATAATGGTTTATAAACATAATTGATTTATTTTTCTTTTAATATTTAAATAAATGAAAATATTACATAAAAAATAAAGCGATCTTTCCAAGTAGCAACAGACAGCATTTTGTCTAAATGAAAGCTTAATATTTTTGTCCGATTTCAAGGAGTAAATAAATTGTAATCATTTACTAAGAAATAGCGCATTTCAAACACAGAAAGAACAGATTTGATAATTTATGTATGGCTTTTTAGAACAATACCTAAATAAAATCTTTAAAAAAAAAATTGAACCGACTTCAATATCACTGAAAAGTATAAAATAATGTAAATATTATTGAAGTTGGTGTTAGCTTACCGGCTGTATATATTGTATATATATATATATATTTATGTATGTTCGCGCATAACTCTGGCAATTATGAACCGATTTGAAAAAATCTTTCTTCCATCCATTCTTCAATCCATTGATTGGGCCCCATAAAAAAAAGGAGGAGGTTCTCAATTCGTCTGTATATATATATACAGACGAATTGAGAACCTCCTCCTTTTTTGAAGTCGGTTAAAAAGCTAGGCCATTTGACTGCGTCCAATAGATGAATGGCCTTTTAGAGAAGCTCAGAGTCACACAACGAGCTATGGAGAGAACTACGCTCGGAGTGTCTTTGCGCGACAGAATCCGTAATGAGGATATTCGTCAAAGAATCAAGATCACCGACGCAGCTCTTAGGATCTGGAAGTTGAAGTGGCAGTGGGCAGGCCACATCGCTCGAACAACCGACAACCAATGGGGAAGAAAGGTTCTCGAGTGGCGACCACGAACCAAAAGATGCAGCGCAGGCAGGCCTCCTACTAGGTGCACCAACAGGCAACCGGTGGATGCAAATGGCTAGCGGTCGTTCATTCTGGTGGTCCAAGGGGGAGGCATTTGTTCTGCAGTAGACATCTTCCGGCTAATGATTATGAATAGATTCTTATCAAATACTTAAGAACCTTTTTCCCAATTGCGTCCTTAATACATGCTGTAGGTACCTACCTAACTATTTAGAAAGATTTTATACAAGCAATTTCTAAAAAGTAAACCTCAACAGAAATAATAAAGATTTCTTCATTATAAATACGAGTAGGTTACCACAATATTATATAAATTAGCTAATTTCGCAAGTCTTGCTACACAAGTAAACCATAATTCGTGAGTTATTTTTAAATTAGTAAATCTTCTAAGAGATTCATTCAAATACCTATCTAATAATTATAAATTATAATCCTAAAACAACATTTATTAACCAATAATCTAAAAACCAATTATAAGAGAAAAAATGAACATCGGAGTCGCTAGACGTTTGAGTTGTGGGCCCAAGACTTCGGCGTTGATCGTGTATGGTGGCGACTCCAAGTGGTCGGCCACACTGCAGGCCTAGCGCGGCGGCGGCGGCGGGCGCGAAATATCAAACATATGAAAACGCCGCTTGCGGCCACACTGAAGTGACTTGCGCGGGAGCCTAGCGCGACCGGCTTGCGCGAGTTTGCGGGCGTACTTTTCAAACGTTCCTATCCGCTCGTTCTGGCCACACTGCGGGCCTAGTCAACAAGCGACCGATCGCGCGGCTGGCGGGGTATCAAACTATTTCGGTCTTGTCGCTCGTTTTAAGTATTTTTTTATTATTAAATAACTTTAAATACATGTATAAAAAAGGTTTTTTTGGACATTTGAAATTGTAAGTGTATAATATGTTTATTGTTAATGTTCCTTAATAAATAAAATAAACTTTTTTGACTACAATTTCAATTCTTAATATATTTTTTTTTAAATCTCCATTCATTTAACTGTTTTTAGTTATTTCGTGCGCACCCAGCACACCATCTCTTATGATCAACGCCTCCCATCTCAGGATTGGCCTATCCAGTAAAAAATACAGAATCCTCATAAAAGGTTTGCGACACCTGCAATAAGTGTTATCGCCACAACAGCCCGCGCGTCACTGTGGCCACCCGGCGCGCCCGCCGCCGCGCCCGCGCTAGGCTCAAGTCACCGCGCGTTCACTGTGGCCAACCACCAAGGAGAACGAAGGCGGCGGCGGGGTTGCGACCTCTGTCCCCGTGAGTCCGTTACAGTTTTCCGAGGGGCTACATGCACCCCCCCGGCGAAGACCTGTAAGGCATGTCACCGAGGTCCTCCCTCTCATGTGCCAATGAGACAGCAATGGGGAATTAAGAGGGATGTTTTGAAGAAATTCACAGCGGAGGAAAAATCAATAGAACTTTAGAAACTTATATGTATCTTCTCGCGCTTTTGCGTGAAATTAGAGCTAGAGTTCTAACTAGTAAATATTGAGTAAACGAATATGTTAATTATTTGTGTGTCGATTAAAAACACGTCAAGGTATTTCTACGACCTTTTAATCTGATATACTTACTTATTAGGTATTATAGGTGTATACAATATTTACACTTTAAGTTTTGAAAAAAATACTATAAACGATTGAAAACCGCATTAATCCCTATGTACAGTTTACAAATAAGCAAACACACAGACTGTACACTTCATTTTATACTACCGCGTAGGTATACTTTATTCAGAGCCTCTCGCAGCTTCGTCTGAGTTTAATTAGCGATTATAGGTATCAGGAGAACTCCAATGTAGATACATAACTACGCCAATGTATGAAGGTTTTATGAGATAATATTAAGGGGAACAGATCTGACAACAGAACATACCATAAACAGCATTATAACTGCTATAAATATAGCATTTTTTCACTACGAGCCATCTACGAGCACACCGGGTTATCTACATTGTATATATATATATGTCTTCTAATATATAAAATTCTCGTGTCGCGGTGTTTGTTGCTAAACTCCTCTGAAACGGCTGATTCGATTTATATGAAATTTTGTGTGCATATCGGGTAGGTCTAAGAATCGGCCAACACCTATTTTTCATATGTGTGCATATGGGGTAGGTATGAGAATAGGTAATAATAGTAGTTTATGCACCAAGGGGATAAAGCAGTGTCTTATGTCACGGGCGTGAAATTGAATCGCGAGCATAACGAAGGATTCTAGTAACTCCGGAGCGTAGCGAGGGAGTATAGATTTAACTCCCGAGCAAAGCGAGGGAGTTAATACTAGAATCCTGAGTACAGCGAGAGATTCAAGCTCGCCCAAGACAAAGACACCTTTATCCCCGAGGAGAATATACTACTTTTCACACCTACTGCGAGGTAATGAAATACAAGTACTAGGAAGAGATTGCTTAGGTTATCTGGAAGAGATTGCTTTTTAGCGATAAGGCCACCTTTTTACATCATCAACGTATTGTTCAATTTACATGTAATTTTTGGTGTAAAATCTCAATGCTACATTTAATAAGTATTTCCAGTCAGCTTTGTGCCACCAAATACGAATTACAATACATCTAACACAGCTTCAAACAACGCTATCACTCACCCTGTTACTGATATAAATTCTATTTACATAAGTGACGACCTAATATTAAAAGAACTACAACGGGTTAACACAAAAAAAGGTGTTGGCTCCGACGGAATAGCACCTGTACTAATTTCTCAGTGCGCAAAAGAATTACTTAAACCAATATCAATCATCTTCCTACAAAGCGCTTGGAAGAAGGCCCTAATCACCCCAATGCCAAAAAATAATCAAATAGAACTTATTACACAATATCGTCCGATATCAAAATTGTGTGTATTTGGGATAGTATTAGAAAAAATTGTAACTAACCAATTGGCATTTTCAGTTCGTCATCATATAACTGATAAACAACATGGTTTAATTAAATAAAGTGTAGAATCAAATATGGTAACTTTTGTCGATTTCCTTTCAAACGCAATGGATCACATTTCCTGTTTTCTATTACAGCTGTTTCACCTCTGTTTTGATATCAATCAGCATATAATATTTATTTTTGTTCTTTTTACTCAGAGCTCAATTTATGTTCTTTTTGTTTTTTATGACCATTTCTAGGGCACTGTTAGGTCTTCGTCATAAGTTCAATTATGTTGTATAATTATTTTACTACTTACTTTTTGTTTAAATGACTGTTTGTGCCTAAATAAAGAAAATAAAATAAAATGTAGTATGTTTATTGACCTTAAATTTAACACGCATACTCTTAAAGATAAATAATGAGACACGTATTTCTGTTTTTATGAAAATTCATCACTTATGTTGTAAATACAAAATTTGTAACTATGCATGGTGTTTTTTTTTGTTTCACGAACCACACATGATCTTTAGCACCTTCAACTAAGTTAAATTAAGAGATGAAATTTGTGATGTATTATCGGATACCAGTTGGCAGTAAACAATATACCTAAATGAATTTATACGGTTGTAGACAAGAAAGCCACCCGCTAGAGTTTTGAAACCATCAACAGTTTTTGAATTCCCTCAATCCATGTAGACTTCCGCATACCCTCAAAAAAAAGTTGGATTTCCAAATATATTGATGTGTAATTTGAATCCCGCTAACATGTGCAATGGGACAAGATTACAGATTATAATATAAAAAATAATATTATCGAAACCATTATCCTCATTGGACTAGCAACTTGTCAAACTGCGCACATTTCTCGCATCCCTGAAATCCCTACAGATTTAGATTTCCAATTTAGAGTAAGTAATTTCCGGTGAAAATTCTTATTACTTTTAACGAATTGCAAGGTGCAAGGCTTAAAATATTATGTTGCGAGTTGATCTACGAGAAGAATATATTTCAAATGAACTGTTATATATTTGGTCTCTTTAGAGCAGAACATGCTGAAAACCAGTAAGTACATCTTGATGAACACTAATTGGGACAATAAAGGTCGTGTATTTACTCATTTTCCTTTAATGATTTTTTCCCTTCTTTGTGTACAAAAACTATAGTCTACTTCAAAGCTGGGACTGGGATATAGGACAATTTATATGTTAGTAATAGATTTCTATGGAGAAACTTCAAGTTTCTTGCTATAGTGTTTTACCCCTCACCAGGGTGTATATTATTTTTTGGATTTGTTCTCCTAAGAGGAAAAATGGAGAAGGAATGTGTGCATTTTGTCGAATTGACTTGAAACTGATGGGTTATGGGCAAAAAGATAGGCAGTGGAAGTTAAGAAAGATGGATTTATTCAGGATAATAATATACAGGTCTTGTCGCGGTAGCGGATGACGGCAAAAAAGGGTAGAGACAATACATGTCACTGTGTATGTCTATTCCTAATAGAACAAGGAGTTTTGTATACATTCCAACACTGACCCTTAAACATAACTCCTATGTACCATACACAAAAATACATAAACATATAACAAAGTATAAAACAAATATTTAAGTTAGCAAAGTGACAAAAGTATGTACTATACAAAACTAAAATTTATTAAATAAACATAACCCTTTAATAAATTTATCATGTACAACTTTTGTTAACGGTTTAGTTAATATATCCGCTATCATTAACTCTGTACTCAAATATTTAACATTTACAATGTTATTGGATACACAATCTCTTATAAAATGGTGTCGTACATCAATGTGCTTTGTCCTACTATGATACATACAATTCGAGGTCAATTTCTGAGCTGACTGACTGTCATTATAAATTAATACATTGAATAGTTTCCCTAGTAGCTCTTTTAAAAAACTAGAAATGAATAAAGCCTCTTTGCACGCATCTGATAAAGCCATGTACTCCGCCTCTGTGCTAGACAGTGCGACTGTTCGCTGTTTACGACTCTCCCACGAGATCAACGAACACCCCAATTTAAAAACAAAACCTGTGTAAGATCTTCTATCAAGTTCGTTCGCTGCCCAGTCTGCATCCACGTACGCGGTAATATCCAGTCCTCCTTTTTGAAACAGTAAACGATAGTTCATCGTTCCTTTCAAATACCGCAGCACCCGCTTAGCAGCTTTCCAATGAACCTCAGAGTGTGAGTCGTTGAACTGACTAAGAACACTCACTGCATGAGCAATGTCCGGTCTACTGCATACTGCAACATACATAAGGCAACCAATTAAATTTCTGTAATTAACATTACCTTCTTTGCCTTCACATGCAACCAATTTAACACCTTTCTCCATTGGTGTTATTGCAGGCTTGCAGTCTTTCATCTGAAACCTATCTAGAACTTTGAGGATATAACCTGACTGATCTAAAGATATTTTGTTACCATCTTTGCAGACTCTCATTCCTAGGATTTGATGAACAGGACCTAGATCTCTCATTTCAAATTCTTTCATCAATTCTCGCTTAATTCTCGTTTTTATCGCCGAATTCTTTGTTGAAAATAATAATATGTCATCAACATATAGAGCGATTATGACAATGTCATCTTGTATTCTTCTAAAAAATACACATGGCTCAGATGAGGTTTTGCTGAACTTCATTTTCTGCAATAAAATCTTATTTATTTTATCAAACCACATCTTCGAAGCCTGTTTTAATCCATATATAGCCTTATTTAATTTATAGACCATTTTTTCTTTACCTCTTTGTACATAGCCTTCTGGCTGCTCCATAAATACAATTTCATTAAGATCACCATTTAAGAACGCAGTTTTCACGTCTAAATGATCTATATCTAAATTGTATTCCGCCGCTACAGCCAGCAATGTACGAATAGTTGAGTGCCTGACTACTGGCGAAAAAGTTTCTGAGTAATCCACCCCATATTTCTGTGTATAGCCTTTAGCTACGAGTTGGGCCTTATATTTTAAAAGCTCTCCATCTAAACCTTGTTTTCGCTTAAAAACCCACTTACACTTTATAGGTTTCCGGTCTTTCGGTCTTTCAACAAGAGTGAAACATTTATTCTTAACAAAAGAATTGTACTCATCTGACATCGCACGCTTCCACTCTGCAGCATCTGAGCCGGTCAGTGCTTCTTGCACAGTATCAGGATCGTCATCATCACTGCACAGTTTCCTTACCATCAGTACAGCTTCTGATGATGATTCAAAATCCTCCGCACTCTCCGCAGAAGCTTCTTCTAGGGTGCTGTCTCCTGGAATATAAGTTGGATCCGAAGCAGTATTTGTAGGGTAACTATCCTCGCTGTCGGAGTCAGTCACTGTGTTTATATTTGTCTCTTCTATTGCTAGGTCATCAGATATTTCTGGACCCACAGTGGATGTCTCAGGCAGTACCGAGGATTGTGGCCGATGAACACTTATGGGAATTTCCATAAACTGATCACTAGACACAACATTCCTACTATCTGGGTAACTTGGATCAACACACATCTGACCCTTACTATTATCATCATGTGACCCTTGTTTTAAGAAAGAATTTTCCATAAACACAACATCTCTGGCCACGGTACACTTGTGCAGGTTACGTGGGTCTATTAGTCTGTAGCCTTTCGTTTCCTCACAATACCCTGTAAAGATATACTGTTTCGTCTTTGAATCCAGCTTCTTTCTATTATGTACAACAGCATGTGCTGTACACCCGAAAACACGTAAATGTTTCAAGCTCACCCGTTTGTTGCTCCATTTCTCTTCAGGAACGAGACCGATAACCGCCTTGGTTGGAGATCTATTTTTAAGATATACAGCAGTGTTGACTGCTTCCGCCCAGTATTTTTGATCCAGCTGAGCATCTCGCAACATGCATCTCACCTTCTCCACAATAGTTCTGTTGGCCCGCTCGGCAACACCATTCTGCTGTGGACAATATGGAACTGTAGTTTGGTGTTTTATTCCACATTCTTTTAGGTAATTTTGCATAGCTTTATTTACATATTCCCCACCATTATCGCTTCTGACAATTTTAATCCTACGGTTAGTTTGATTTTCTACCATGGCTTTAAATTGTTTGAAGTGATCAAAGACTTGATCTTTCGATTGTAATACATACACAAACGTCTTCCTACTATAATCGTCAATAAAAGTAAGAAAGTATTTACAACCGCTGAAAGAAGCACACGGCATAGGACCACATACATCCGTATGTACCAGCCCTAGTATCGCTTTTGCCCTACTAGCCTTCTTTGGGAATGGCAATCGTGGTTGTTTACCCTCGATGCAGGAAACACAAGGACTAAACTGTGAACGATCACTGTTATAATTGACACCGTCTACCATACCTGCTTTGAGTAAACTCATACTCCTCGCGTTGAGATGGCCTAGTCGCTTATGCCAAAGCTCTTGCGATTCAAGCGACGTGGTCAGCACAGACTCACGCCCCTGCTCAGGCGGTGACATGACTGCCCTCTCGCGATGCAACGGCTTATCCACAGTATCTAGCTGATATAAACCATCACAAAGAGTAGCAGTAGCTAGGATAGTATCCTTATCCCTAACACTACATTTATTTTTGTCAAAAATAACCTTATACCCCCTATTAACTAATACGCTTACCGATAATAGATTAGCTGTAAGCCTAGGTATATATACAACATTTTCTATAGTCCTTACACAGTCTTTTAAATGTAACTGGACATTTCCACTTCCTTCTGTTTGAAGAGTCTGTCCATTAGCCACACAGACACTAATAGGTTCACCAACGCTAAAATTGCACATTAAACTTTTGTTATTACACATATGATTAGATGCTCCGCTGTCGACGTACCAAGCACCGGTCTTAAAGCCCACAGAGAGTGCTGAGACAGCCATAATGGACTTCTTCGCTTTCTTCTGCTCCTTGTTAGCCTTACTTGCTTTACCTTTAGGACAGTCTTTGAAGAAATGACCTAATTCCTTGCATTTATAGCATTTTGGACCTTTTCTTACTACCAGAGCTGTACTGTCAAGCATAACATCATTACCGTTTTGCCGATTTGACGCCTGAAGAAGCTTACCACTTACAACATCAGTAGTTAGTTTTAATGTTGAATTTTCCAGCGCCATTATCAACGGATCATAATGAGCCGATAACCCACTGAGCATTATAATCGCGACAAACTCGTCGTCTACTGGTGCACCTATATCATGCAACTGCTGTGCCAGGTTGGATATTTTGCCCAAATAGTCTTCCATTTGATTACAGTCGCTTAATTTTGTACTAAACAGCGACCTCAAAAGACTTAGCCGTCTGCACAAACCTTTGTCCTCGTAAGCCTTGGCAAGACTCTGCCATGCTTCACGCGCACCTTTAGAATTCCTAATATGTGGGAATACATTAGGCTGTACCGACAAACATATTTTCGCAAGCGCCTTCTGCGACTTCTTTTCATCCTTGTCATCCTTGTCATCCTCAACGGCTTCCCACAATTCTTCATGAATCAATAACATTTTCATGAGAAATTTCCATGTACCATAATTTTCATTACCTTTAAGTTTTTCTATGCTGGTACAAGATGGTCCGGGTTGGTACGCCATTTTGCTTACCGTACGTTGAGAATTTTTTTTCAATAAATCACCTCATCTAAAAATCGCAAAAATATTATTAAATATGAGCGCGACTATGCCCTGGGCCCATAACCTGATGGGTTATGGGCAAAAAGATAGGCAGTGGAAGTTAAGAAAGATGGATTTATTCAGGATAATAATATACAGGTCTTGTCGCGGTAGCGGATGACGGCAAAAAAGGGTAGAGACAATACATGTCACTGTGTATGTCTATTCCTAATAGAACAAGGAGTTTTGTATACATTCCAACAGAAACTTGGCTAATAATTTTGGTTAATACTCTTGAACAAGATTATTTAAACACGTAATAAATAATTCAATTTCTAAGGGTGTTGAAACCCAATCTAGTAGTTATGGAAAAATTGTTAATCTTATTTTAAATAGGTCTACTTTTAACGTATTTCTCTTAATATTATAATGTGAACATATATTTGTTCACCCGTGCGAGGCTGGGGCGAGCCGCTAGTAGTAGGTAGGTATATACAGTTGATTTTAGTTGAATTTAACAAACGATATTAGCTGCAACATCAATTGCATCCTGCGATTTACACACGTTCTCTTTTGCATTTGCCAGCTGTAGTATTAAATGGGTGAGTTATATGCAGAACAAAGATGGCTTTGGACTGAATATAACACCCTTGATAACACCAGCTTTTAAGGATTTAAATTCTAGTTTTCAACCAGAAATCTCGTCATACTAGCGTGTTAGGGACGAAGTTAATTTAGTCATGGTGAATTTACATCGACTATTGATGTGAGCACCTTAATTAATTATAAATGCTATGGGATGTATACTGATATAAGCGGTTAATTTAAGATGAATATCGAAAGGGGAGGCATCTACTATTATAATTGAACTGTGGCAAATCGATCTCTTTGGAAATAGACAATCCCTAATACATTATCTCAACCTGGGTGCTAATTATGTCATTGTGATTGATATTACCTGTGCCATAACGTGTTATAATAGTTATAATTAGTTCCAATATAATAGTTTACACAGTCTAATGAATTTGAAAGCTACAACACTGTAGAAAAGCAATAGTGTAGTAGAATCTAAAGACTGATATCATTTTTTAATAAAACAATGACTAGCTGTGGTGTGCGTTCGTCTGATGCTAAGCATCAACCCGTTCACTATAGACCCCCTTGGACACGACGCTTTTCACCAAGACTTTACACATAGACGCAGCACATTTGTATAGATACAGTCAGGTACATAATGGTTACTTCAGGGCTAGGCAGAAATAATAATTTTCCTACGAATTGTCCACTAAAATGGTAATTTCCTAGGACTTGCTCTACTATAATGGTTTTATTTTCAAACCTACCTAAGAACCTATTCAGGGAAACTCTATATTTGGGAAAGCACGAGCAACGTAACTGTAAAGTTGCATAATAATCAACTTAGTCGTTCTTAAATTATAAAGTGACAAACAAACAAATAAATACACAACAACCTCTTTTCTCTTTATAATAATAAATATGTATGTGTATGTTATGTAAGATAATAATAATAATGTACTTTGTATTAAACAAACAATATTTGTAAACGATTTCGTTAAATTTACGATACACCTCTGTATCAATTACGATATCGTTTTCAGTGGCATAAAAAATATCTGTTAGGTTTCATTTCTGGAAAACTAATTTTCACCGACTTTCAAGGGTATCCCGAATCTACCCATATGTTAAAGTAATAATAGACGATGGTGGTTTCCATTTGCAGCGTAATATTACCCAATAGTTGGCTTTCGAAGTTGTTCAGTCCCTACAAATATTGTTGCATCTACTATGCATTTCAGCTAAGAATGTGGCCGCCATGATGATCGCGACTGCGGAACTTCACTAGTTTACGATTTTTGTACCGGCAGCATAGTAAACTGAAAATAATGAAAAAATCGCCCCGGTTTTGATTATGGATTGTAATGCCTTATTCTGCTATCTATTTTTGTTAAAACATCATTTGTAGTAATTTTATATTTGAAATGGTAAGATGGCGGCCACATTCTTAGTTGAAATGCATAGTATGTGTCATGAATGTCCCAGGAATCGGATTTAAAAATGATCACCGATTAAGTTTTCACATGTTGTTTTTTTGACTGCTTGTTTTTCATCCAATTTATTTATAGTAATATATTGTGAAAGAATTTATTAACTGCGGGTACTTAAATAAATAGATCATACATGATGCATACATGTAATACATAATAAGTATAACGATTGCTAATATTACACACTGATTTGTAATTAATTGTAAGCATTATTTTGATTCAAGACTAACAATAGGTATATTTAGTCTCTTTGTTTTCAATATAATCCGTAAAACTGAGGGTTACCTGGAGCAGATCCGACCGGAGAGCCCAGTTGGGCAAACGTCGGAAGTCGAAGAAGACGTTTCCGACGATATTTTGTAAAGATGATGCACAAATCTGATAGTTTCTATGAAATGACATTATCATAATTACCTACCTATCAGAATTATGAAAATCTTCGATGGAATCATAAATAGAGTTTACAGGATATCAGCGAAAATGTTTCAGATATGAAAACTTCCGACAGTTGTGAATAGACCTACTCCTAACACCCCCCCCCTTCCATGTGCCGACGGGAAATTATTCAAGGTTTCCCCCGTGAGAGGAAAAAAGCACCCTTTCATTGAATGTTTTAAGGACAGCGTCCGCTACGTACTCTTATATTAGCATCACATGATATTTTATTATTGACAAATCTTTATGCAAATATTTGTTTCAATTTATTTAATTTATTTAGGCCAAAAAATAGATACAAGATATGTTAATAAGTACGTAACCGTTAACCGTTTTGCCTACAACCTGCGTGGATTATTTTTAACTGGCTTCAAAAAGAAGGTTCTCTATTCGATGCGTATGTATGTAATATTAATAAAAATGCGTAATATTAATATGTTAGTCTATGTGGGCTTCTAAACAAATTTACCAAATTTTATCAGCGTATGTATGTATGTATGTATGTAGGTTTGTCCGTGGATTTTTCAGAAACTACAAGTTCGATTTCAAAAATTCTTTTTGCAATAGTTAGAGTATTTTTCAAATTAGGGTAGAGTATACGTTTCATCAAAATCGGTCCAGTAGTTTAAGAAATATAAACTTTTTATGTTTTCAGTAAGTTACTGTGACGTAGACGTTCGAGTTGCGTGATAGTGCTGATACCTGTCTTGGTAAAATAAAAGTCACTAAAAAGTGTTAAATAAACTATTAAAAAAAAAATAAAAACCGACTTCAAAGTAAATTATCTAAAAAGCATAAAATAACGAAAATATATTGAAGTCGGTGTCAGCTCGTGCTAGTCTTAGTTTAACAGGATGTGCTAGCACCGACTTCAATATATTTTCGTTATTTTATGCTTTTTAGATAATTTACTTTGAAGTCGGTTTTTATTTTTTTTTAAATAGTTTATTAAACCTAATAGTGGTCATTATGAAGTTTCCCGGCCAAGCATTCTGGTAACAACTACGATGTAATGTGCCACAGCACTTCGCTGATGGAAATTCCTCGCGCACAGATCACTACCAATATCTTGGCAATACGTGTAGCCGCACCAAAAGGTTCTTATCCTATAAATCGGAATAGTAATACATTATTGACAAAATTCAAATACGCATATACTAAAGTATTATTAGCATTAGCAGCAGCCGAAAACACGTCCACTCTGAACAAAGGCCTCTCCCTTAAAAGGGGCGGGGGGGGGGGGGGGTTTGCCATAATCTCCACGCTTGGCAGGCGGTTTGGGGATCGCAGTATAGATGACAGATACATTCAAAAGAAAGACGCTGCTGCCCATCTTCCTCTTCTCGCTTAGTCACCTCTTACGACACCCTACGAGAAGAGATGGGGGGATGCATATCTAACCCAGCACCCCGCGGAGAATATTAAAGTATTGGTACCTACAAAACAATTAAAGGACAACTCTTTCATCCTAAAATTATTTTTTAATATTCTCCTACAGAACAAAGCTAGCACCGACTCGCCTCCTATTGTCCGGTGAAGCTGTAATGGTCATCTGCGGCCAACAGCGTCTATCATTCCCAAAAAAAAATACGGTAAATATCTAACGAACTATTGATTGAGCGAACGCAATTTCATAGAGGTATACAAATAGTTTCGTAACTCTATCCAATTTTGAAACAAAGCATATATTGTTCATTCACATAAATTCCCCCGTTTCGTTATCCATAAGGCTCGTAGGCAGGATGAATAAAAGCTTATTGAATGGCCGGGCAATATGCAAAAAGGCGGGCCACCACTGTCGCCTCTGCAGAACTTCCGACAGGAAGTCCACTCTCTACATAGGCTTCAATTAGCGCCCGTCGAGCGGTGAGACCAATACCGCTTTGCTACAATGCTTTTTTATAACTGTTCTCTCGCACTTGTTACGGAGATATTGCATTGATGATATATTTGTTACTAATTGGCGACGTTTTGCTAACTTTTTTTATTCGCAACTGGAACGAAACTCCATAAAAATATGTTTTCCTGTTTGTGCTGATTTGTATGTCTGCTGTGCCCTACAAGTATAAATAATAATGCCCTTTAGGTATACTTACTATAAATGTATCCGGTTTTTTAAGCTGAGATATGTTTGGAAATCGATGTAGCAGTAGCCATGAAATGCAGCATTTCGCACATCACTGGTTTGGTAAAACCTGCTGGTTCATTATGCGAGAGCCAGTCCAAGACGTTAAAAATATCTGTATAATTTCCTACAGAGCACTGGCGGATGAATAATTTATTTCGAGAATCATGTTTGTATGAGATCGGTCGAATTACCAGGACGAGGAGAAGACCTCAATGATAAATGTTAAGTCGAAATTTTTTGTTGTGATATACCAATGAAGCACCAAATTCGTAACACAAATACTTATATATCTGTTTTGATTGTAAGCACTCATTAAATAACAATGTAAACCAATTATAAGTATAATTAATTATTAAAACGAACCCACATTATTAATTAAGCTATCGACTTGCCAGGGGCACAGTAAACGACAGTGTTATTGAAAAATATTACAGTACGCGTTCGTGCAATTTGGGAAAATGAAATTTTTGTAGGGACTACAATAATTTTATAAATAAACTAGCTGACCCACGCAGCTACGCATGCGCTATGTTTACGTTAACTAAACTTTTAATAACAGACATTCGCATCGAATACATTACCTCCTTTTTTATAGTCGGTTAAAAACTGGGACCCACTTTTTACTTGCTCTCCGAAGCACGGACCCGTTTAGTTCAAATGGCGTTAAACGGTCATCCATCTATTTAATGACCTTACCTAACGTTGCTTAACCCGATCGATTACAAAACCTTGATAACAACTGTCTATGAGTGTTCTCTTACTAATATTTATTATAATTATGCAGAAAAATTTATAAAATCGGACCAAGCGTATAACCAAGTACCCATTTTGACTTTAATCCCCTCTCCCAAAAGAACCGTGCTAGATTACAGGATCAAAAGTATCCTATGTCCTACCTCGTAGTAAGATCTCAAATCATGCCAAGTTTCATTTGAATCCATTCAGTAGTTTCGGCGTGATGCGCAGCCGTGATACAGACAGACAGACAGACAAAAAAAAAAAAATACATTTTTGGCCTCAGTATGGGTTATAGAATGCCCTCCAAATATAATTTTCAAAATATCTTCAATGTACAGAATTGGACCTGTTACAGTTTTATTATAAGTATAGATAATAAAATAATAATAATATGTACTTACCTACTTATGTATTGCGAAATTTGTGGAAAGCTGATGAGTCTTATAATAATTGATCAGTCACATATTAAAGTCGACACACATAAAAGTAGTGCGATAAAATTAGGGATGTGAACCAATATATCAGGATATCCGAGATCTTCCACTGAATAAATTTAAACCTTTGATAAAAAGCCGATTGTCGAAAAAGGCTTATTATAAAATCTCGGATTACCTAGAGGATAAAGCTGCGTGGGCTTGAACTGCCTGACTCATGCAAGCTTTGAATTTTAAAGCTTACTATTTGTAACACCATATAAAGTGGTGGATAACTAATGGTTGCTGCACTAGTCAATTAATTGATGACATCAATAATATGTTAAAGTGCTTTGTGTCTTGCCTGACGAGGCACTGCTTAACAGCAGAAGTTAAATGTTAGACGTGTGCCACTGTAATCTTAGATCGGTCATGCTCGCCATCGAAAAGTCTTTGTTTGTGGCGGCTTCGTGTGGCGGGTCACCCCCTTCCCTCCAATATGGTTGAGGGGAGTAATGGCTGCTGCTCGAGTCAACTCGTGCGCGGGTGCTGCTTGGGGGGACTGGTCCGACTACTATCCCTTTGGCTTTTTAGTTTGTTGTACTATGTATTTTTTTTATTTTTTTCTGTCTTATTTGATATTTTGAACGGCAAGACACACTGTCGCTCTGATCTAATTGTAACATGACACACTGTTTAAAAAAAAGTGATAAAATGACAAGCCCGCTGAGTTTCTTGACGGATCTTCTCAGTTGAGGCCGCGTTGTGATCCGGTGGTAGCTTCTTTTAATAAAAAAAGAAAATCATGACCTTTCAAAACTGCTAGCGTTAAGCCTATTTGAAATAAACTATTTTTGAGTTTTTTTAGTTTTTTTTTAAATATCGAGTCCCAATGCGTTCATCGTCAAGTTATACCTTTTTTATGTACTACGCGTATTGCTCTGTTAGTAAAAAGACTTTTAAAAATTGATATAATTTATTATTATTGGTAAGTAGGTAAGTATAATAATAATTTACATATCAATAAATTGATTTTCGAATCTCCAACTACGCATTCCCATTTGTTATTTTATCTTTTATATATATAATTCTACTGTACGTGTGTATGTCACTGAACTCCTCCTAAACGGCTGGACGGATGTTGATGAAATTTTTTGTGTGTGTTCAAGGGGATTCGAGAATGGTTTAGATTTACAATTTGGTTCACTGGAAAAGGTTTTTTTAAAAAGCGCTGGCGGAGCTGCGCGGGTCAGCTAGTTATAATATATATTTATAATTATGTAACAGATTAATACATCACCACTTGGTTAGTTTCGTAAGTATGTAGTTACGTAAACATCAGTTAATGTGCACACACATATTTGGACAATACGTTGCTCTGAAAGTAGTGCCTGTTGTTTTGTACTACGGCAAATTAAGATGGACATTTTATGAAAATATGATCCATAAGTGTGACGTCACATTACCGGAATACTTGACGGGATGCTTTTCAAGTTTCTGCGTTGCACCGCGCCGGGCAACATTCCCAATTTTAGTGTTAGACTTCAAATGTACCGCAACATGCCTAGCTGCCCTGCATGAACTATGACGTTGTAATGTTTGGAACTTTATGAGACATGGCACACCGCTTGCGTGACGTACATGCGCACGTAGACTGAGACAGACAGGCTGCGTTTCTGCGCCTCTGCTGCTTCTGCGTGTGCTCCGCCTCGCGTCAGACAAACGCGCGACAGCAGCACGGCCGCAGCGCGGCTGCAGGGCTGCGGCCAATGTACTATGATGCTCGAACGTAGCGACAGCCGCGCTGCCACCGCGCGGTACTTGGCTGCAAATTTGAAGTCGCCTTTATACATGCGCCATTGCACCGTTCTATGCGTGTCGGTCCTAAATAATACATAATCTATTGAAATGAATAAACGGTGGCAGATCTCTTTACCTCTGGGAATTCAGATGTACAACTTTCCGCAGAAATAAACGTTAGGTATACAAAATATAATTTGAAATACTTACCTAAAACGCTCTAAATAAGAAGTACCTATTTATTATATTTGTGTAGGTTTTAAGTGGTACTTACATAAAAGATTATTTTTTTCGTGGGATAAAATTCCAGTAAGTAGCGTTAATTGTTACGTCGTTTTATTTTATTTCAATTCAAACGTCTTTTCAATTTTAATTCTTAAGTCGAATAGCGTTTCCTTTCAACCATCATAATCTATTATATTGTTGTTCATTTGTTGACAACTTTTTAACTATGATGTTGGAGATATTTGAGTCTAACTGCCGAACCTACAAACCTCAATTAAAGTTAATGATCATTAATCCATTTTTAGAAATCAGTTTATTTTGGCACTTGAAGCCCATTAATAAATTATTATATAAATTAACGCAGATAGCTTACTATCTAATGAAAACATAATGAAACGTAATGAAAACATCCCGGGCCACATAACAAAATATTGCCTTCACAACTCCGCGATCTCTCAAGCCACATTAGTGAACAACAAAACTTAACATCGCGAAGGGCACATTCAGCGTAAGCCGAGCTTAATTTTGTCTCGGATGTAACTATTTCGCTAGAACTTATACTACTTACAGCCGCACTCACAAACGCCAATTAAATTAAGTCACTTCTATCTGTACAGATATCAATTATCTCGTGATTAATAATCGAATTGAATCATAAATGGCTCCGAAAGTCGAAATAAATAGATTTTAAAAAGTGACTTAATTTAATTGGCGTTTGTGAGTGCGGCTGTAAGTAGTATAAGTTCTAGCGAAATAGTTACATCCGAGACAAAATTAAGCTCGGCTTACGCTGAATGTGCCCTTCGCGATGTTAAGTTTTGTTGTTCACTAATGTGGCTTGAGAGATCGCGGAGTTGTGAAGGCAATGTTTTGTTATGTGGCCCGGGATGTTTTCATTACACTTGACGAGACAAACTACAGTTGACGCCCGCGTTTGAGCAAACGTTTACCTAACGTTATTTATGCACAGGGTCCTGTATGATATACCTACACATGCATATTAGTCAGGGGCTAGAACGAAAAAAGTTTAACAATGAAAAACGATACCAAAAAAACATATTTAAAAAAGTGGGTCCCTATTTTTAACAGACTTAAAAAAGGAGGTTCTGTATTCGACGCGTATAATCTCATAATTGAGGGGGTTGCTTTGGAGTGACGTTTAACCTCCTCTATCTGTTGACTTTTTTTTGCTATCTGATTTCAAACTAAGTATCTAACCACTTTGGTAATTTTGGTCGGGACTATATTCAAACTTTTCTCTTGGGAGGAAATTTTTTTTTTTCTTGTATGCTGTGTATGAAATTTGGCTACCACTAGTTTATCAATAGTGTACATATGGTGATGTCATGATTTCTTTTTGGGAATACAATTAGGCAATCTTCACCTACCCCTGCAGAAGATAATTAGATAAGAACACGTTTAAATATTGTAGTATTCATGATTTAGGCTACTAACAATCCAATACATAACGAATTTAAAAATTATTCGTTTAAAACACAAACATTTAATAACACACATAATAACTTATTATACTGTAAATGAAAAAAAAACTGCTCTTACTTTAAATATTATACAATAAAACTAAACAATGTGGATATATTACTTTTAATTATACATCGAGCAATTTTCTTTTAGAAAAATTCCTTGACGTTCACAACGCTTTGACATTTTGTCAGAATGGTTAACCCATGACAGTAAACACTATTTTCACTCAAATTTTTAGAAGTACTTCTAAATTCGTCAAAAACACGAAGTGATCATTCTACCTTGAGGCATCCTTTTATACCACTTTCCTCTGTGCCTATCGTCGTAATATGACAATTTGTAAGTGCCCTTGTAAGGGATATACGAAGTAAATCATTTCATTTCATGACAACAACGAAGCTGAATCCAATTGCAGAGAGAGGTTGCTCTGGCTCGTAGCTCTTTACGAACGCGTAGATAAATAAAAGCTTGGTACACAATCGTAGGAGCTTTTAATTAAATGTTAGGGTTATGTTAGGACAGCCCTTGCCCCCCGGGGTTTCTAAGCCCAGCTTACTTACACACGTGTGGAACTAAGTACTAATCTAAAACAAACTGTTTAAAAATGTATTACAAAGTCGATGATTTCAAATTATAATAATCAGTTGTACGCCTCGGGCTCTGTATTCTAAATAATTAGTAATTTGCAATTATTTTTAATATATTAGTCGCACAGAAAAGTAGAAAAATCGCGTGTCTTTTTACTGCCAACACTGTGACCATCTCTTAGCCCCTGAATAAGGGAAATTCAATACCTTGTGTCCAAATAAGTATAGAATAAAAAAACTTACGAGTCCATCTATATTAAATAATGTAGATCTACAATCTACGTGGTAGATATTACAGTGCACAATTCTTGCGTAGACACAAGTACATTCTTTCTTTCTTTACTCTCACAATCCGATAGCACGGAAGACCAACACCACGATAAGGACAAGATCGACTTTTTACATTCCCATGAGGCTAAGTAGGGGTACGGTTGTGACAATTTTCATTAGATCGCCCATAACTTTGTTATTATTTTAGTTAGCTGGAAGAAAGGTGTTTTTTACTATTTTAATACTACAATTTTGCCTTTAAGTGCAATAGTTAACAGGAAGCAATTAGAAAAAAATAAAAAAATGTCACAATCGACCCCACCCCAGGGACGGTTGTGCCAGTGCTTGGGGTCGGAAGTGACAGGTTCATAAATACACCAAATTGGTCTATAATCACTTTGATTGCAGGTGATATGTAATATAATGTAATAAAATATACTTCTGGAAAAAATACATAACAAAGGAAATAAAATTTAGGAACACTTTAAACGCTTATTACTAGTAACGCACTGTAGCGTCTATAATTATAATAACTGTCTTGATATTTATCAGTCAAATAGTTAATAAGACGTCTAATTAAACATTACGGTAACAGGTGTAAAAAAATAAAATAATAAACGGTAGGTAGGTAAGTATATCAAAATCAGTGAATCAGCTGAAAATGTCATCATAAGAAATAATAAAATAATAAACATAAAAAATAGTAAACTAATGATGAACATGCAATTTGTTGCATGTTCAAACTTTGTTTACACAAACGGACTCCTTTCCGTCTTCCTCACACATTGTCAGGGCATATAAAACCTAATACTTGTGTCACAACCGTACCCAAAAAATATGGCACAACCGTACCCATTGCAGGCATTCGCAAAAAAAAAACAATTGCCGTGACTATAACGATTAATCTACGTACAAAGTAATCACTGCTATTTAACTACGGTTTTTAACGAGACATGATACTCATTACTCTATCTGTACACATGAATCAACAATTACTAAAATTATGTCAAAGATAAAAATTTACTTTTCATTGATACACACCTCAACTCAGTTAAACACCTCAACACGGGAGCCCATTGCTAGAACAGCTCAGGACACCAGAGCCAAACTAACCCAACTCTACACTAAGGACATCCCAGACATCAGCCTGTACGAGATTACAATGGCTCTCAAACAGCTCAAGAATAACACAAGGCGCCGGGTGAAGACGGAATCACATCAGAACTTCTGAGAGCGGGTGGAAAATCGGTACTTTTAGTCCTCCAGAAGTTATTTAATTCCGTCTTACTCGAGGGTACAACGCCAGAAGAATGGCACAGGAGTGTGGTGGTTCTTTTCTTCAAAAAAGGTGATAACACTTTATTGAAGAATTATAGACCTATCTCACTCCTGAGCCATGTATACAAGCTGTTTTCGAGAGTCATTACGAACCGTCTCGAACGCAGGTTTGATGACTTGCAGCCTCCCGAACAAGCTGGGTTCCGAAAAGGCTTTAGCACCGTAGACCACATACATACGCTCCGCCAGATTATACAGAAGACCGAGGAGTATAATCGGCCATTATGCGTTTGTGAACTACGAGAAAGCCTTTGATTCAATCGAGACCTGGGTGGTATTGCAGTCCCTCCAGCGGTGTCACATTGACTATTGGTACATCCAATTGTTGAACTGTTTGTACAGCAACGCACCATGTCGATCCGACTACAGGACGAGGGTACTAAACCAATCCGATTGCAGAAAGGCGTGAGACAGGGAGACGTCATTTCTCCGAAACTGTTCACGAACGCATTGGAGGACGTTTTCAAGCTCTTGGACTGGTACGGATTCGACATCAACATCAATGGCGAATACATCACTCACCTTCGTTTTGCCGATGATATAGTAATTATGGCAGAGTCGCTGGAGGACCTCAATACGATGCTCAGCGACCTCAGTAGCGTTTCCCAACAGGTGGGTCTTAAAATGAACATGGACAAGACGAAGATCATGTCTAATATCCATGTTGCACCCGTAGTTATTGTTGGGAACGATACACTCGAAGTTGTTGACCGCTACGTATACCTAGGACAAACTATCCAGTTAGGTCGGTCCAACTTCGACAAAGAGGTCGCCCGAAGAATCCAACTCGGATGGGCAGCGTTCGGGAAACTACGCGAAATCTTCTCGTCCGAAATACCGCAGTGTCTGAAGATGAAGGTTTTTAACCAGTGTGTGTTGCCAGTGATGACATATGGTACTGAGACGTGGTCCCTAACTGTTGGCCTTCTAGATAAGCTCAGAGTCACACAACGAGCTAGGGAGAGAGCTATGCTCGGAGTTTCTTTGCGCGACAGAATCCGGAATGAGGAGATTCGCCGAAGAACCAAGGTCACCGACATAGCTCTTAAAATCTGCAAGTTGAAGTGGCAATGGGCAGGCCATATCGCTCGGCGAACCGATAACCGCTGGGGAAGAAAGGTTCTCGAGTGGCGACCACGAACTGGAAGACGCAGCGTAGGTAGGCCTCCCACTAGGTGGACAGACGACATTGTGCGCATCGCAGGTAACCGGTGGATGCAAATAGCCAATTGTCGTTCATTGTGGCGTTCGAAGGGGGAGGCCTATGTTCAGCAGTGGACGTCTTCCGGCTGATGATGATGATGATGATAAAAAGTAATGTTACTCTGCAAGCAGAAACGTCGCGCGATTTCTGATGCAATTCTGTGGAACAGATGCAGACAAGCACGCTGCTCCTTTCTTCTCTTGCATCCATCCTGATATTCCTTATAGTTTCGCTAATACGACGACTGTCACAACCGTACTATGGCACAATCGTATCCATTCTCCCCTACTATTGATACTCACAGATTCTGTAAAGGTGAAAAAGAGTCAATGCGACACATATTGTGTGGCTGCGACGCTCTTGCGAGACGTAGGTTGGGGCGTCTGGGAGTAGCCTATCCTACACCCGATGATTATGTACAGCTCCAGGCTGGAGTAATCGTTGCGTTCCTGAAGGAACTCTTCGACATGAAAGCAACAGAGTAAGGGCTAGGGCATGCACAATGCATCCAACTGGGTCCAAGTGCGTTTCATTGGTTACCGAGCCCGATTCTTAGCCACCAACAATAGAATAGAATTTTACATTCCCATCCGATGAATAGATCATCTTCATCTTACTTTCCAGACAATCAGGTGTTCGGTCTGCATTGTCCTAGCTAGTAGGTAAGTACACAATAATATTGCCCCCAACGGAATTAGTACCCGAGACCTCTGGTTTTACATAAGTATGCTTTTGATTAGCGAAACATATTCCATCAAATACCCGCGCGTTTTGAATTTGACATTACATTTATTTACATCATATACATGTATAATTCTATAGTTTATATTAGTTAATAGTAAAATGTGTAAAGTAACTCTGGCGGCACTCATGAGTGAGCGGTTTCTCGCTACGCCACGGAGGCTACGAACACCTAAACGAGTATAGCTATTCCGAGAAATATCTCTAAAAATAGATGTCCGTTGTAAGTGTAGCGCGACTGAGGACTGTGGCTGTCGTCCAACAGACCTTGAAATGCGGCAGTATCCCCAGGCAATTTGCGCCAAGTATTAAATAAATCAAGTAATCTCAACACATTATAAATATACTACGTTTTAGCAATTTAACGCAATACCTAAAACTAGTTTGTTCAGTGTCGAGAGCAAAATTGATTACACTAATTTTCAATATAACCTATATTACTATATTTTCGAGAGTAGAGTGCGTACGTAGAGCATTGCTCTAAGCGTAGAGTTATAAAGAGAGTTAATATGATATTAAAACATAGACAAATATGTTTGATGACTTTTTATGAAAATAAATAATGAGGAGCTAATATTTAAAAATAAAATTATGTTGGTGTGTCTAAGGTTTTGTGTTATTGTAACCTATGAAAATGCCGTTCTGCAGTACTGGCCATTTCAAATCTAAATAGTTTTGGGTTGGCTGAGAATTCTAATTTCAAATTAAATAGGTCGGCAAAGACGAATTAAAGGCGGTTGTGGAATCTGATGATAGTCAATCTGCGGCTGAAGTAGCAGCAGCTTTCGACGTTAGCATCAGAACAATATGGGCCTATTTACGTCAAATTGTCAATGTGAAAAAGAGGCACGCAACATCAACGGCGTGTACGGAACGAACAACGTATTCGCTTTTATGCTTCCGTTCTAAAAAAAAAGAATTGAAATTAAACTACTTTTACGGATTTTATCGCGGTTTAGTAAAATCAATAAATAAACCGCGATAAAATCCGTAAAATTAGTTTAATTTCAATGTGTAATATTCGCGGAAGTAAAAGACAACATTATAAAAAAAAGAATAAAAAACCCTGTGGTCGTCTGAAAACTTTGGTCGGTAAAGATGAATTAACTATAAATTATTGCCGAATAATAAAGGTCATACTAAATTTATAGACGAATTAAAACAATTTTTTAAATATTTCCTAATTTTTTTTAGGGTTCCATACCTAAAAGGTAAAAAAGGAACCCTTATGGTGAGACTTCGTCTGTCTGTCTGTCTGTCTGTCTGTCACACCTATATATTTCAGGAACCGCTGACGCTATCAATTTGAAACTTGGAAAAGTTTTAGATCTTTTTTACCCAACCTAACCAATTTTTAACCAATTTTTTTTACAAGTTGGGTATCATATGAAAGGGCTTCATTTGTACATCTCAAAACAGATTTTTATTTTGGTTTATGTAACGTAGTTATTGGCTGATAATCAAAAATGTCAAAAAAAATACCGTCCCCCCCCCCTTTATCTCCGAAGATTGTGGAGGAAAAAATCTGAAATAATTATGGGTAATACATGTCTATGTATATTTTACAGGAAAAATAAAATGATCTTTCTAAGTAGTACGGTTTTTTAGTAATCCTAAAAAAACCTCGATAAACAGACTTGGATTTGCGGTTTGTTTTTTTTTTTGCTATCTGAGGTGTTACATGAATATAAAATTACTTTAATACATCCAAAAATGGTATGGAACCCTCGGTGCGCGAGTCCAACTCGCACTTGACGACCGGTATTTTTTTAACATGTTATTACTGTCAATTTGCTCATTAGGTGATCTAGTTTCTATATCTGTTTCAGTTTTTATATCTGTATCTGGTTCATTTTTTTATATCTATTTCACTTAACGTTTTCACCTTGTATGTATCATTTGCCATAATCCCAACAAAGCACCAGCCGATTAGTGAGCAAACACATGGATTTGACATTCTAATTAAGTTCGGAACTGTTTGCAGTGTAATAACGTCTGTGACCTCTACATAAGCTTACCTGTTTAAATTCAAAATGACCTCGAACGGTTTGATTATGTAATATATTTATCCATGCCTGTAGTAAAATTTTACCGACTACCTATTTGGGAAAATTGTTCCATTGGCAAGTCTTTACAAAATCGCATATTTAAAAAAAATTACGAACACTACGGTGCTGATTTTGTAATATAGGTATGTTAAACGAGGTCCTAAACTATGATATATTCGATAAATAGTTTGTTCAAAACGACACCAAAACGAGATAATTATCTGTCTAAAACTAAAAAGTGGTATAATATAACCGACACTACACCCCTACTCTCATTCAAATTCTTCATTATTTTGCAACCACTGCCGGGTTAGAACACATCTGAGAAGATTCGGCAATTAACTCAGTCACGTTTATTATCCTTGAAACGATCCACACATGGTCATTTGGCTAGCTTGTTGGTTAGACACCCTGGTTACTATTTATTGGCATGGCCAGTATTATATTAAGCAGACAAATTAACAACAAAATATTATATGATTACAAAAAAAATACTTTAAAATTAAAAACTGGCATGATTTCTGTAGTTCAAGCCTACGTTCAAGCCCGGCCGTTGCGTTCCTTGCACAAACTGCGATTTATTCCTTCTGTGTTCCCTGCAGTTGCTAACTTCCTTGTCCCTGCAATCCAGTATGTTGCGAATGTAGTATAGTTTATTTTGTTCGCGTCCGAAAATTTTATATATAAAATTTTCCTACAGCAATTTTCTAGTGGACTGTAACTAAATATAAATATATAATTATATATTAACGCGGACAAAAGAAACTATACTACGTTCAGCCCGTTTCCTTGTAATCAGAAATTTTATAATACCTACTCTTTCTTATTGTACACCAGCAGGTAGCTTACAAATTATCATGATGATTAATTCATACGAGTAGGTACGTATACGTACAGGTATTTTAGTAGTCAGCTAGTATATGATACATAACTACACACACAACATCAACATCAATAACGACGATGAAACAAAAGCTTTTTATGTAACTCTGTTTTTATATTTATTGCCTCTGATTGCTATTGCTTGTATTTAATGCCTCTGAAAGCCTGACAAAGGATATGCTCAATACATATTGCAATAAGGATCCAATAATGACTCAATTACTTGAGAATTTCAAGTTTTTCTTTCTCAAATAAAATATCAAGTATACTATTCTGTAAATAAAATAAAAATAAAAAAATTCATTTTTCAAATGATTGCATAGAATCAAATGCGGCACGGATCTTCAGCGCCAAGCTCCAGCTCCTTTGTTGAAATTATTGTGAAGATGGCTTCATTTGATGAGAAAAATATATTAGTCCTCACCATAGTGAAATTTTTCTTTTTTCTATAGATCCTAGAATCGCTTCGATCTTAGTTCGTTGCCTGTATTTTTGCAATGTTCATTTATGGCGTTCTCGCTTCAGCGCACTTAGAATTTCACTAACAGATTAACTCTACTGAGTAATAAAACCCAGCCCGATCGCTGATATTATTATTCGGTGTGGCATTACAATCAAACGTATATGCATAACTCACTTGTTGATTTTGGTTCGGTCATGCTCGCCATCGAAAAGTCTTTGCTTGTGGCGGCTTCGTGTGGCGGGTCACCCCCTTCCCTCTAATATGGTTGAGGGGAGTGATGGCTGCTGCTCGAGTCAACTCGTGCGCGGGTGCTGCTTGGGGGGACTGGTCCGACTTCTATCCTTTTGGCCTTTTAGTTTGTTGTAATTTTTGTCGTAATTTATTGTATTCTTCTTTTCTCCCTTGCTTTATGTTTCGAACGGCAGGACACACTATCGCTAATGTCGATTCATTTGTAACGAAACAATGTTTTAAAAAAAAGTGAAAAAATGACAAGTCCGCTGAGTTTCTTGCCGGATCTTCTCAGTTGAGGCCGCGTTGTGATCCGGTGGTAGCTTTTAAAAAATGACGATTCAAAAGTGCTAGCGTTAAGCCTATTTGAAATAAAGATGTTTGAGTTTGAGTTTAGAATAGCACCCTCCCACCTCCATCCGTTGGGTGTCCGTAGGAGGCGACTAAGGGAAAACAACGGCAGCAGCGTCATTCTATTGGATTACCTACGACCTATAAGTGCGGTTCCCAAGCCGCCTGTCAAGCGTGGAGATTATGGCAACCCCTACTTTATAAGGAGGAGGCCCTTGTTCAGCAGTGGACGTCTTTCGGCTTATTGAATACCTCATAATTATTTTCCTGATTTGTACAAGCAATGCGAATACTCCCCATACAATGATACCTATGTATAAAATGTCATTGTCCCCATACAAATCGGACAGGGGTTATTTTAACATCCTGTACATGAGTTAATTCGATAAATTATCTCAGATATACATTACCTCAAAGAAAATGAGTATGTTGATTATTGATTAGCAATTTCTTAAGAGAAGGGCTGTAATTAAGTATCGACTTTAATAAGTTCGCTAATTAATCACTAACTTGGATAAGTTGCGGTCGATATACTCGTGATTTCAACCTCCTTTTAATAGGCTTTAGTCACCGTAAGTTTAAGTTAATACACTTATTAATTTCATTTGAATTAAGTAATTATTTAAAATACATGTTTTTGAATTATTATATAAATCACATAAAACCCAGAATTGATAACAAAATGGCCGCAAATTTCAATATTATTTCATAAACTTCAATATTATTAACATACTTAGTACGTCTTAAAATATATTTTATTACGTCTTGTCTCATTTGGCTTATTCCACTTTTCCCCCTTAAAAATGGAATCTAATCTAATGGAAAAGTGGAATCTAATGTGAAAAAAGTCCAGTAGTCCTTATAATTTTGTATATATATTCCAATTTTCCCCCTACCGTAATAGAAAAAAAAAGACAATTTGACCATACATTTGATTTTAACGTCGATGTTGTGTAAACTAATGAATAATTGTTCAGATTTTTTGAAGTACTTATATGCGAACGAAATGAAAACAAACCTAACGTATAATGACAGATCATTTATTATGTTAAAAGCCTTTATACCGGTGTGCAGGGCGTATCACTGAAATATAATGTACATTCCTATATATAGCTGTATTTACGATACATACATACATACACTCCAAAAACTTTACCCGCCTTCTAGGCAACCGTTTAAAAAAATAGAAAGAAAGAAAAACATTTATTCAGAGACATCTTAATCGAACTAATCTATTAGACTTATTAGGGTTCCTTACCTAAAAGGTAAAAAAGGAACCCTTATGGTGAGACTTCGTCTGTCTGTCTGTCTGTCACACCTATATACATATTTCAGGAACCACAGACGCTATCGATTGTAACTTTGAATAGTTTTAGATCTTACTTAGGTACCTTACTCCGTCGCAAATGAAAAAAAATATTCTTACATTTATTTTTATTGGGGGTCGTAATGGGTCATCAAAATTTCAAAGCGAGACTACTATATCAAGGGGGGCTATCTTGAAAGGGCTTTATATTCACATCTCAAAACAGATTTTTATTTTGGTTTATGTCACGAAGTCTCCGAAGTTTGTGGAGGGCAAAATCTGGAATAATTATGGGTAACACATGTCTATCTATATTTTACAGGAATAATAAAATGGTCTTTCTATGTACTACAGGTTTTCACAATCACAATCTACAATCCTAAAAAAACCTCGACAAACAAACAGTATTGCGGTTTGTTTTTTTGCTAGGTGTTAGACGAAAAGTAAAATAACTTAAATACGTCCAAAGGTGGTACGAAACCCTCGGTGCGTGAGTAAGACTCGCACTTGCCTGGTTATTTATTAACACGCTTTTATTTTTATTTTAACAATGCCGCTGAAATGTTATTCACTCAGCATGTGTGTGTAGCTCCTATTTGGTACAACGACGCTTATCTTCCGTGGACACCCGTTAGGGAGAGCGGGCCGCATATAAGTTTAATAATTAAGAAAAAAACATACGAGTATACACAAGCACAATAATGAGACATACAAGAACACGAAGTACAAATATATATGTTAAAGTGACGTTTTACTCTATTTATAAATAAACTGTAATACTTAAAAAATTAAATAATAATAATGAAAATGTCAAGTGATAAAAGTAATTCCAGTGGTAAAAGATATGTATGTACATTGTACAAGAGTATGGATATATGTATAAGAGTGTGAAAGTATGTATGTAGTGTATGAAAGCAGTAAAAGTAAATGCATTTTAAACTTATATTTAAAAGAATTAACAGCGGACTTGTGAAAAGAATAAAATCTGGAAGTTCTTGCAAATTAGGGCAAACAGAACGTCCTTTTTAGGGTTCCATACTTAAAGCGTAAAAAATCCCTTATGGTGTGACTTAGTCTGTCTGTCTGTCTGTCTGTCTGTCTGTCACAGCTATATATTTCAGGAACCACAGACGCTATCGATTGTAACTTTAAATAGTTTTAGATCTTACTTACCCAACCTCATCGCAAATGTTTTTTCTTTTATTTTCTTTTAATGGTTAGTCGAAATGGGTCATCAATATTTCAAAGTGTGACTACTATACCGAGTTGGATATCATATAAAAGGGCTTCATTTCCATATTTATAAACAGATTGATATTTATTTTGGTTTATGTCACGTAGTTAATAAATAAAAAAAAATAAAAAAAAAAAACGCCAAAAAATACCGTTCCCCACCCCTTATCTCCGAAGTTTATGGAGGGAATAATCTGAAATAATTATAAGTAATGCATGCACTATATTTTACAAGAAAAATAAAATGATCTTTCTAAGTAGTACATTTTTTTAGTAATCCTTAAAAAACCTCGACAAGCAAACTTGGTTTTGTGGTTTTTTTTAATATAGACAAATAAGGTATGGAACCCTCGGTGCGCGAGTCCGACTCGCACTTGACCGGTTTTGTTTTGTATGAAATCTTTGTTAACCCACGATTCAAATAATTAATCGAATTGGCTCGTATTATAGGTATATACGAGTGCCTACTCCTATGTATATAACTTGAACTTGAAAGGCCCGCGTGCCTTGAAACAAAGCCTGTGTGGGGTTGAATTTCTGACTATAATACGACAATTGATGACGATGAAGCCGGAGGTTTAGCTCGTTGTAAATATAACTAATAGCTCTAGCAAAAGTTTTAACCAGACGTCTAATCTTTAGACACTCACGAACAATTATCTAACTGAGAGTCCCGTTACCTTGGAGCAGCCAGTTGCTGCCCGCTACTTTTTTTTGCCACATGTCATATTAGAAGAGATTACTGTCACTTTGTGCTACACGTTCAACACTTTCCCCTATCCATAGATAGCTTTTTGCGTCACTTGTAGGTTACCTCAAGTGCGCTTAACAAAGTATTGATTATTTAATTAGCTACTGGAATTCATGGAGACCGCATTGCAGAACTTTGCGTAATATTTCAAAGGAGATATCGTCTTGCATTACTTTCCAGGTAGACCGGATTTAAAGCGTAGCCTTGTCGGTCGTGAAATTGCAGCTCTTTTGAAATAGAAAATAATTTAACTTTTATCATTTACAGATGTAAATGATAAAAGTTGAATTATTTTCTTTTTTCCACTGCAAAGATTTGCAGTAGCGGTTAGCTATGATTGAATGATAGAACACATCTATCTAACATATCTATCTAAACTTAGGGATTGTACGTTTTATAACAAAGTTCTTGTAACTTTGTACTACTTTCATTTCTGTAGTAAAAAATCAAAAAGGTATGTACACAATACATTCATACTCTATCTTGGTGTTAACTTCCTAATATTCACTAAACAGGTCACTCACAATGATGCGAAGCTTTTAATATAGAACCTATGGGTGAAATGAAAAATTCATGTATTTCTAGTCAAATGAGTAAGTAAGGCTTTACGCTTTGAAGTTGATGTTTTTCAGGATCACTTATGTATTACTCTGTCAAGAAAGTGCCGGGAAAATATCAATAATACACAAAATGTTAGTTATTCATCCAAATTTATTTTATCAGCTTCAAAGTATGCTCCTTCAGAAACTATACACTTAGCCATCAAACGATCCAATCATCAAAACATTTTTTGAACGCTTTTTCCGAAATTGAGTTCAGTTCTCGCTGCGAATTCTCTTTTATGTCTTCTACCGTATGAAAACGGGTGCCACGAAGTGGTAATTTGAGTTTAGGAAAAAGAAAGAAGTCGGCTGGAGCCATATCTGGTGAATAAGGTGGTTGCTCGATAGTATTTGTTGAGTTTTTGGTCAAAAATTCGTTCACAATGATGGCCTTGTGAGAAGGCGCATTATCGTGGTGCAGAATCCAAGAATTTTCTTTTCACAAATCTGGCCTTTTCGTCGAATTTGCTTTCATAAACGCCACATAGCTCTCTAATAATATTCTTTATTTACCGTTTGACCTTGCCGCAAGAATTCCGAGTGCACAACATCGCGGTAGTCAAAGAAAAGTCAACATGACTTTGAGTTTTGATCGACTTTGGCGTGGTTTTTTCGGTTTCGGTTCAGTTGGAACTCGCAACTGCGAAGAATGTAAGACTAGTTTGCATGTCAAACTCGTAAAACCACGTCTCGTCACCAGTAACAATGCGTTTCATGAATGTTGGGTCGGAATTGACTCGTTCTAACATGTCCTCAGCGACTCTTATGCGATTGAGTTTTTGGAGAAAATTCAAGTCTTTTGGGAGTAGCCGAGCGGCATCATGTTTCATACGCAATGATTATTTAAAATGGTACGGATCGACTCGTGAGACACAAAAAGGTCAGCGGCTATCTCTCTCAAACTTGAATTACGATTTTCAGTCACTATTTCATTCACTTGTTGCCGCGATGTTAACATCAGTTGGAGACGTTGATGGTCTACCAGAGCGGTGCAAATCTTCCATCACATCTCGACCGCTTTTGAACGCTTTTTACCACTCATAAGCACGTGTTTTTGATAAAGTCGAGTTCACTGTAAGACTTCTGTTACATTTTCAGTGACTCCGATCACGAAATTCCATTGGCGATGCAAAATTTAAGACAAACTCTTTGTTCGCTGTTTTTGTCCATTATGAAATTTGCAATACCACTACATATGATATAACTAAAAACAGCACTGTATTCAATCTAAATAACAGATACAACTTAAACTCCAATAAAGTTGTTATTCTTATTCATACTTGAAAATTTCATAGTCCTACCACGGTCTTAAATATCGTGTGAAAAATATCAGCTTCCTATTATTAAAGGGTATTAAATACATTGTTTTACGGTCGAAGCGCTTCGATCTGATTTTCAAATAAATTTTACCTGCCTTCTCGCTATGAGCCTCATAATAAAACGAGTAACAAAGGCGGCCGACTGCATTGTATCGTATTAATTTCACAAACGAATAATTAACGACGAAGATAGAAGGAAACTTGCGCCGCCTCAGATTAAAGGCGTCTACTGTCTACGTTCTGTTTTTTACCCTACTACAGATAAGGAAGGGTGTTATGTACATAAGTTAGATTGCATCTTAATAACTACGGATCCGATTTTGACAGATGAGGTATACCTCATCTGCTCATAGATTGATTCGTTTTTACAGTAAGTTTTTTAAATCCCACTTGGCCGTCAAACGTAAAGAAAAACGTATAAATTTTCCCAGAGTTTCTTAAGTAGGTAGATATTACGCAACGACGTGGTGTAGGCACTGCGTCGCGTCATCGCAAGCACCTGCCGGGCACAAAATATAAATATATTTTGTGGCCGGGGGAAGTGTGTATTTCTTACCCGGGATGTGCTCTAGCGTGCGTCTGGCGCTAGAGAGACTGGCGAGGTCCGAGTCTCTCCAGGACGTCGATGGAAGTCAATGGAGACTGGGAGACTGGGTATCCAACGGGAGACCTTTTGAAGGTTTCCTCCCGGACAACCAAACAAACGGTAGGTACTACGGTTAGGACCTGCCACTTGGACTTGTCGCCTGCGATATAACTGTACCTACCTACACTTAGGTATATTATGGTGATCGGAATTTAGTAAAATAAGAATAATGTTGTCTTTTACTTACGCGAATATTACACATTGAAATCAAACTACTTTTACGGATTTTATCGCGGTATATTTTTGATTTTATTATCCCGACGTTTCGAATGCTTTGCAGCATCCATGGTCACGGGAGGACTGAGATGTAGAACGTCCTTATGTCACAATTATGCCGGAGTACTCTCAGGTCTTCTTAGTTATTATTGTTGGTCCGATCTACGCAGTAAGAGCTTACAGTATCACAAACTACCGCGATAAAATCCGTACCTAATAGTAGTTTGATTTCAAAATAAGAATATTTTATTATAATGATTTCTGATATTTAAACGAATATTACACATTGAAATGAAACTAACTTTATGGATTATTTTAATATTTCATTATTTTTTTCTCAATCGGATTTTTAACTTTTTTTTATTTAAGCTATTTTCACTTTACAGATTTAGATGTAACAAGAGAGGGGTAATAGACTTGTCGTACAATTTTATAAGGGCTTTGTGCATAAATTTGTAGAAAATAGATTAATTTCCCTGTTAATTTATAATAACAATCATATGATGTTTATACAGATAATGTTTATATTAAAGTAAGATTCTTTTATTTTGTCTAAAGTAAACAATTTTTGAGGGCTCTATAGGGGATTAAAAACTTAAATAAACATGTTATTTTTAAAATTCTTACGGCCAAACATAACTACTGTTCAAAAAACATCAGTTATGGTTAATTTTTTAAACTAATTATTTTGACTCTCAGAGCCGTTTACGCGTATTTTCCATTATTGAGTACAAGATATATACAAAATATCTCAATTATAATTCTATTTCAAATATCAAAGCTCCTACACAATCTTGTTTCTAAAGTCAAGAACACATAAAAGTGCTGAAAGCATCAGCTTCTATTCCCAGAAGCTTTTATGCACAAAATATACCAATTTGATTAATTGAATCTTTTATGAGAGATGCTAACTATTCTACGTAGTTTAGTTTTAATCAAAAAGTACTCTTTATGTTTTATTACGAATAATATAAATGTAGTTTATTACGTCGCAAGAAAGGGCTAAATCTCAACTCGGAGCCATGGAACCGAACGAAATGTAAAATTATATTTTCTACCGCGAATTTATATAATCATATAAAAATGTCTTTAGCCTACTTTAGGAGGCTACCCAATCTTATCCGTTGGCTTTTTTATAGTTACGACAACAATTGAAACTGTCAATTCCTAATGGATTATCTTGAACGATACAGTCCATTTGATACATATAAATCGTTTTTTTTATAGAAAATCTAAAAATAATACTAAATGATTATGGTAGGGAAGGCGAAGCATAGGCAGGACTCCCACCAGGTGGACCTTTGGTCGACTGACGACATTGTGCGAATCGCAGGCAACCAGCGGATGCGAATAAGTAGTTGTCGTTCATTTTGGCATTCCAAGGGAGAGACCTATGTTCAACAGTGGACATCTTCCGACTGGTGATGATGATTATGGTATGTGATATGTACACTCCTATTGTTATGTTGTTCCACAGGCACATACAACCAGGGTAACGTTTTGGGCCCCAAAACATACGCAATGTTTTTTTAACTACTAATGGCGCGAGTATTAGTCAGTTTACTGTCTCGGTGCTGATAGTAAGTGACGACCTGCATTTAAACAGCTGCACTGCATTACTGCTCGTTACCCGAGAAGTTAGTTGTTGACTGCCGCATTTACAAAAATCAATAGGCATGATGACTGCAAAACAATACCAATAAATCTGTGGTTTTAAATATTAGAACAGATTGTACTGATTCCAAAAATGCATCTCATTTTCATAATAATAGAGAGATGTTCGTGATATTTAAGCAAATAAATTACTTAAATACAGCTCATCAGCGCCATTTTGTAATAAACGCTGATAAGAGTGAATGACGTCAATCCGGGGTAAATAAACAACTGTCAAACTGTCATCTCAACTTTTTCTTTCATACAATCATCGACATAATATATAAACTAGATTTGGTGTCACGGTTCAAAAAGTGGTAGCGAGAAATAGCGCCCTTGTGTCGCTATTTCTTTACAAGCCACATCCTGACAAAATTATTTTTGTCGATAGGAGTGTCGCTACTGTCTATATGAAACTGTCAAACTACAAGTCATTATCATTATAAAATTGTTAGTTCACGTTTCCGCCACCAGCACAGATAAGTTTGCAACCTCCGCGATCACATTTTAGATGTAATTTTGTTCGTGAATGTTTATCTAGTTTATATATTATATCGATGCATACAATGATTCACTTTTATACCAACAAACAGATGTTTATTTACACCGTAGTGATGTCACAAAATGGCGCCATGCACCGGCCATCGTTTTGGAAAGAAAATCAAACCAATTAAAAAATTGAAAATATTGCTATTAATTGTAAATTTAATACAATAATATGATTATTTTCGGCAATAGTACATTAAAGAGTATTTTTTCAAAATTAGTCATCATGCCTACTCGTATTAGCGTTAATTCTATTTAAGCCATGTTTTTGTACCTGACTATTTTGACTCTTGGAGCGTTTTATGCTTATGTTCTATTATTAAGTGCTAGATAATCAATATCTCTACTCGCTATAGATTCATCATCATTATTAGCAGTCGAAAGAAGTCCACTGCTGAACAATGACCTCGCCCTTAGAAGGTAGGGCTTGCCATAATCCCCACGCATGGCAGGCGTCTTGGAGATTGCAAAGTCACGTGAAGAGATATGCCATTCCCATACATTTGTTATCTCTTCTCTAGCGTTACGTAGGCTGGCAACGTGGCTACGGCCCCTCGTGTCAGAGTTGTTCAGGCCTCTCTTAGCTTAACAACTACTGTATGGATGGCAACAGCCGGGACCGACTTTTATCGTGCCCTACTAGGCATGGAGACGCTCAGTTCAAATGCCACTAAACGGTCACCCGTCTATGGAATAACCTTACTTAACGTTGCTATAACCAACTAATCGTTTACCGAACAGTGATTACAACTGGTAATAAATGCCTCATATACTTAATTTCTAGTCGTTCGTGAGCCTTTTTTGCTAGGTCAGCCGTCAACGTTACCATTGAGAAACGTGCCTTCCTCTGAAGCGATTCCATTGTTGTATGCTCCCTCTATACACGTTGCTAAATCGTTTATAATAACACAGGTAATACGATTTCATAAATCATTTCACTACGACGATCAGTATTCTGCAACGCAAAAACAATTAACAACGTTAAAATATATGTAGAAAGGTAAGTATAGAAATTGAAAAAGGTAAATCGATAACTATAATAAGTTAAGTTAGTTACTTTTAAATATTTTTATTGCAAACAATTGCTAATCTGAATAGTAATTTAAAAATTAGTTTTAATAAAAAAGATTATATTCAATGTTAAAAGAAGATAATGTATCAAACAAATACTCAATGAAAGGTACTTACGTTTGTACTGTAATATTCCATTACAAATAACTATAGAGCGTCCAACCGTTTATTTTCTTTTTGACAGCACCAATAGAACGTAACTGCGTCATGTTACGCAAAAGTTCACTTTAAGTGAACTTTTAAAAGTGAACTTTTATAAGTGAACTTTTAAAAGTGAACTTTTGCGTAACATGACGCAGTTACGTTCTATTGGTGCTGTCAAAAAGAAAATAAACGGTTGGATGCTCTTTTTATAACACCGAACAAATTGTGTAACCATAAACCTGAATCTTTGAAAAATAAACTTATTTCAGAATGCTTTCAACCCGAAGCAACAGTTAGGTACTTAACGAGTTCGTAAAAAGATACTCAGTTTCATCAGAAATACGGTTATAAAGAATTTATTAGCAATCAAATTCTTTACCGTGTCATTATTTAAGGTTATGAGTTCGTAACAATATCGTTAGTAAGGTGATTCTACTTGATGATGTTAATTCAGTAAGTTAAATGTGATTGCGAGAGCGCCCTTAACCATCGTTAAGGGCGCTCTCAGACCCTATCTTTTACTTTTTTTGAGACAGTTTTCTGGCAATTCAGTACATAATATTTATATAAATCCGATGATATTAAATAATATTAGTTGGTGGTAGGTTCCTTATGTAAAGAATCGTCCAGGTATCACCGCAGTATCAGATATTCTGCCGCCAAGCAGCAGAGTGCATACAATGCTGTGAAATGACCCCGGACACAACGACTTAATATCTAACTTCTTAAGGGTCGTCAACGTGCTGGTGATTATTTTAGCGTTGCTAGCGTCTATAGGCACATACAACCAGGGTAACGTTTTGGGCCCCAAAACATACGCAATGTTAACTACTAATGGCGCGAGTATTAGTCAGTTTACTTTCTCGGTGCTGATAGTAAGTGACGACCTGCCTTTAAACAACTGCACTGCATTACCGCTCGTTACCCGAGAAGTTAGTTGTTGACTGCCGCATTTACAAACATCAATTAGCGTTAATTCTATTTAAGCCATGTTTTTGTATCTGACTATTTCGGCTCTTGGAGCATTTTATGCTTATGTTCTGTTATTAAAATGCTTACCATCAGGCGGGCTGAACGCTTGCGTGCCACCTTGGTAGTATAAAAAAAAATAGTTACTTTCACCAGGACCTGATCATGGACCAGGAAGATGGCCACATGATCTCTGCACCAATAAACGTAGATAAACAGAATTTGTACTCGCTGGATAAGTCTCGACAAGTTGGTAAAAAGATGGTGATCTGAGTCTGATGATGGAGCAGGACGGAGGAGTTCTGCTCCATTAAACTCAGACATAGTGAAATAAGACTCGTTGTATAGATATTGTCAATCCCACCCGTGGGGTGTCTGGGTAAGAATAGCACCCTCCCATCTCCTCCCGTTGGGTGTTCGTAAGAGGCTACTAAGGGAGATCAAGAAGACGGGCAGCAGCGTCTGCCTATTATTTGATTACCTACCAACCTATATTGCGATCCCCAAGCCTGCCAAGCGTGAGGATTATGGCAACCCCTCCCTTCTAAGGGTGGGGCCTTTGTTCAGCAGTGGATCACGACCCACTGAATTCGGACATGTTAGATAACTCGACGAGTAGGTAGTTGGTAGAAAGATGGTGATCACGTCCTGATGATGGAGCAGAAAGGTGGTCACAGGAAATCTAATTCATTAAAACGTAGACCCAACGGATTTGGATTCGTTGGATAGGTGTCGACGAGGAGTTAGCATGATGGTGACCAATGTGGGATGTTGAAGCAGGAAAGTGGTCACAGGAACTCTGCACCAATCGACGTAGATTCATGGACATTTCACTCGTTGGATAGTTCCCAATGAGTAGTTGGTGCGCAGATTGTGATCAGGATCTGATTGGGTTTGCTGTCCCATGTCGGCGGTATTTAAATAACACTAGCTAATTTAAACTTCTGAAATATAAAAAGAAGTAATTTAGTTCAGTAAATTTATATCACGTAGATAACATTATACCTAATAAAGTTTAAATGGACCCATTTCACATAAACCTCTCTAGCCCTAAATGTAGCCTCAACTCCTAAGTGGTAAATCGATTTTTGTTTAAGTTTGGCGCTTTCTAAATCGTTTCCCCTATAAACACTACGTTCTTTCGACTTGAAAAGGTTACTTTGCGAGTTTGCACTTTATATTAGTAAACTGCCCAAACTCCTTGCCAGTCGACGGTGGTTCTGGGTTCGTGGGAACGTAATCCACCGACCGTCGGTGGAATTTAGGGTCAACAGTGTAGAAGTGTAGGTAGGTACTTATGTAAAGACTTATAAGCAATCTTGTGTGATATATTGTATGGAATATATTGTAAGAGGGGATTATAGCCACAGTATGAATGTACGCTTTGTAGCTAAATCTATATACGTTTCTCATCTCCGCTCATGTACAATGCATAGTTTCTGAATACGGTTGCGGCTCGGCTGCATTGACAATTGTGATATTGTATGACTGCACATTCGTCTTTCTACCAATCAGTTTTGTATTGTGCCACAGAATAAGGATAATTTAACTTATACGTCATGAGAGAGATGATTAAATTTTTTTGTTCAAATGCCCCAGAAAGTGACGTTTTTGGAGTGTACTCCCTACATGATTTTAACCCGCCACCTCCGGTTTGCAAAGCAAGCGGTTTCCGCTGTCAAATGACGGCCATAACATTTAACATTACAAATGCTATAACAAACTTTGTTACCCTTTTTTGTCCTCGCGGGAGTAACCTTCAATTGGTACCACATACTCCGGTTGCCTAACCGGGCTATTTGGGATTCTTATCCACGTATTAAAGTGACCCGACGTAGGATACCGTAGAGTTCACGGGTTTATTCCACTTTGATCACCCAGGTGATTTGATTCCAAGGTGATCAAACTGGAATAGTTGATCCACTTAGATCGCCTAGTAGATATCACCCAAGTGATTAAGTGAAATAAACACAATTCGCGTAGGTAGGTACTTCAACGCGTCCTCCGCCGCGCCCCTATGGATTCGCGGAAATTTTGGGTGTTCCGTCAAATTTAGTTGCCTTTGTCCCTTTAATATGTGTGAAAAATATCCTACTTAGGTCCATACAAATTCCGAACGATGACAATACATTATTCTACTACATACAAAGGACCAATTTGCGGTCACATTATGTTGGCATTTGTAGGTTATGTGTACAATAGTTTTCCATAACATTAATGTTATTTAGTTATCATTACTTTGACTTTTCATCCAAACTAAATGGTTTCTACTTTAAAATAATTTTGAAGATAGCTATTTACTTTAAATGCGTAGTCAGCTTAACGAAAGCTTAATAACTTTTTTTTTATAATAATAATAATATCTTGGGACAATCCACACACGGTAATCTGATCCCAAACTAGGAGAGCCTGTACTATGGAAACCAGACAAATGATACTAATACTTATATATTTTTTTTTTGTAAATACATACTTAAATAGATAAATAACACCCAGACACTTGGTGGGAATCGAACCCACGACCCATCGGTTAGCGGACAGGGTGTCTAACCAGTAGACCAACGGGCCCGTCATACTACTACGTAACTCTCAACTATTACGTAACTCTCACTCAACCTAGGGTTGCGTAACTATATAATTATCAACTATCCCGTTGTGGCAGTGGATGGACACCCCTGTTCCAAGGGTGAATTTGATTTTCAATCAAAACAATAAGGCGTATTAATAAACATGTCTGTTAATCTAGTGTCTGGTGTATAAGTTATATTTAAAATTAGTATTCTTATCTGTATATTTTGTATTCAGTTTAGAATATCATAATACAGAGTCTGCCTAGTTTGGGAACAGATATTATTAACGGTAATCCTATGGCCGAAAAACAATTTACTTGATTAATTAATCATCGGATTAAAATCTGTTCGTAAATGGAATATTGCTCGTTAGGTATTATAATGATTTCAATCAAGTAAGTGATATATATCTATGACAATTGTATACAGCAGCGATTTATGCTATAGATAATGATTATGTAAACTATAATATTTAAATACTCGCCGGCCACTACGGCTCTTCCGGCTTTTTGAAAAGCCGTAGGTAATTAATTCATATCATGTATGATAACTTTAAAAGAAAAGTTATTTTATTTATTTAAGGAAAACTCTGGCCCGTCGTGTATTCATTGTTGTATTGTTGTAATAATTTATTTTCAACCGAATTCAAAAAAGAAGGAGGTTCTCAAATCGACTGTATTATATTTATTATGTATGTTCGCGCATAATCTATTTGAAAATTCTTTGATACAAAAAATAATTCGATCAAATAAGTACTGAAAAAATAAGTCACTGAAAAAAAAAATCAAAAATGGCGGGTCAGAAAAAATGTAAAAACGCCTAAAATAAACATCTTTAAAAAAAATTGAGCCGACTTCAATAACAATATAAAGCATAAAATAATTTAAATATTATTGAAGTTGATGCTAAATAAGCATAAAATAATTTAAATATTATTGAAATTGGTGCTAAATAAACACAGTAGGTAGGTGTACCTACTACCAAGTTCAGTAAAATTTAAATTATTTTATGCTTTTTAGTGTTATTGAAGTTGGCTCATTTTTTGAGAAAATTATTCGATAACGTGTTTTGGACAATATAGTATTCTTAGATATATGTTCAAGAATAACATATATTTTTCCTGCAACCACAAACTGTATAGATTTGGCTACAGATGATTTGAAAAAAGCTTATTTGGCTCTTGTCAGCCTCTTAACTGCGTTCTAAACTTTCAAATAAGTAGGTAAGTAAACGTAAATATGTAAATAACAAGTAAGTAGTTATATGCTCATAGATAACTACTGAAGATAAAATAACTAAATATTTTCTAAATAATATTTTTTCTGTGGCAAGTCTCTATGAAATGATAATTGTTGGTTCCTAGAGCTAAAATTAATTTAAGGAAAGTTAATAATTCTAGGTATCAATTCCACTTCTATCCTTTGCATAGCGTGGGAGGAGCAGTAAATTATCCATATGCTACGGTATGAAGACTTAAAAGTGGACTAAGATCTGTAATCTGACGTCTGGTAGGTACATAAAGCTGTGCTGTGGTGACAAAAAAAATATTACTTTAGCAAAAATGCTAAAAATATTATTTTTTCTGACCCCACAGCATCTAAGTATACTAGTCTAAACTAATATGTGATTTAACATTTCTTATTCGATCCTTCACATATATCATTTATTTCGTATTTATGTGGTATACATAACATTAAGATGTTACCAGATAAAACGTGTTCTATATACTGTCGTCATTATGAAGCTGAAATACATATATTGTTTGTTTTCATAATAATAACCTGGGACGATCCACACATGGTCAAATAAGGCAGAGCCTGTACTATGGAAACCAGACAACTTTTACTAATATTCATATACTTACTTTTATTTGTAAACACATTAATAGATTTATATAGATACTCACTTAAATAGATAAATAACACCCAGACACTTGATGGAAATCGTACCAATGACCAGCCAGGATGTTGAAATGTTAGACCAACACGCCCGCCAAATGTTTTGTACTGTACTTAAAAATATTGCATACTTCTTTGTTCAAGTTTATATTATTTAGTTAATCGTAATACTCTACAGGGCTGATCTAAAAATACTATGAATCTCATAGGGGAAGCTCCTTTACCAATACTGAACAACTAGGAACAACTTTATTAATCTATACTTATAATAAAACTGTAACAGGTCCAATTCTGTACATTGAAGATATTTTGAAAATTATATTTGGAGGGCATTCTATAACCGATACTGAGGCCGAAAATGTAATTTTTTTAATTTTTGTCTGTCTGTCTGTCTGTCTGTCTGTATCACGGCTGAGCATCACGCCGAAACTACTGAATGGATTCAAATGAAACTTGGCATGATTTGAGATCTTACTACGAGGTAAGACATAGGATACTTTTGGTCCCGTAATCTAGCACGGTTCTTTTGGGAGAGGGGATTAAAGTCAAAACGGGTACTTGATTATACGCTTGGTCCGATTTTATCAATTTTTCTATAAAATATAATAAATATTAGTAAGGGAACACTCATAGAGAGTTGTTATCAAGGTTTTGTAATCGATCGGGTTAAGCAACGTTAGGTAAGGTCATTAATAGATGGGTGACCGTTTAACGCCATTTGAACTAAACGGGTCCGTGCTTCGGAGAGCAAGTAAAAAGTGGGTCTCAGTTTTTAACCGGCTATAAAAAATGAGGTTATGTATTCGATGCGAATGTCTGTTATTCAAAGTTTAGTTAACGTAAAAATAGCGCAGGCGGAGCTGCGTGGGTCAGCTAGTTATTATATAAAATGCATGCTGATTTGAGTAATTTTAACATGCGGAATGATAACTTATTTTCATGATCTGATGTACAATGTTTCAAGCAAAAAGAAACTACAATTTTTGTTTAGAAGGACTGTTTTATCACTTTTGACAATTTATCATTATGAAATTTTATTAAATTATACAGATAATCGTGTATAATATTCACACAATATCATCGATATCGATTACGTACGTAGTACTTTTTAACATTTCACAATTCACTTATCATAGGTATTGTTTATTTTTGGTTTTATCTTATAACGGACTATGTTGATCTTCTCTATTCTTAAATCTATGCTTAGGTACTACTTAATATCTGAACTAATTCATCCAATGTATCTTACTTTTTAGACATTTTAGTTTTCATTTGGACACAAATTTTCAAGGTTAGGAGTGGGTTTTTGATAAAATCAGAAACACATATTTGGTAAAATTTTTTTCAAAAGCAGTTCACTGGATTTTATATCAGTCAGAATATATCTATTAATTTTAACCATACTTATTTCACTAATCCCTGCGCATCCGGTTTCTTTTTGAAAATCCATTTAACACGTCTTAAATTATCTTACTTGAAAAGCTTTTTCAATAAGTTTTAAGTTGATCGACCGTCGGGGACGCTGGCAGGTCACTCCTTTCTAATTTAACCGCTCTGATTAATCTAATGTTGGCGGGCAAGGTGCCTCTAGAAATTACCGATGTTTTATATGGCGCTAATTTGTGCGCTCTATCCAAAAAAGACGGTGGCATTCGGCCTATAGCGATAGGCTCTACCATCCGCCGTATCGCTTCTAAAGTTTGTTGCCGTCGCATCCTCCCTACTGTATCCCAAATTTTTCAGCCTATACAACTCGGATTTGGCTCAAAGGGTGGTTGTGAGGCAGCCGTCCATGCGGCACGCACCTTTTTACTGCAGAACGGAGGTGAGGTCTTGCTTAAGGTAGATGTCAAAAATGCTTTCAATTCTGTAGACAGAGCTGCTTTGTTGACACAAGTACAAAACAACATTCCAGAAATTTACCCATATGTCTTTCAATGTTATGGCCAACCATCCAAATTATTATATAATGAACATCCTATTTGTTCAGCTGTTGGATGTCAACAAGGTGACCCTCTTGGTCCTGCTATCTTTAGTTTGGCAATCCATCAGATCATATGTACTCTAAATTCCAAATTTAATGTCTGGTATCTGGATGATGGCACTCTAGGGGGTTCAGCAGATTCGGTCTATGCTGACTTCGAAATTCTTATTAACGAGTTTCAAAAAATCGGTCTAGAATTTAACTTTTCAAAGTGTGAAATCTTTGTTTCGGACTCAGTGGCTGAGGCTCGAAAGAACCTCATTATTAACAAATTTAGTATTTTGGCATCTAATATTAAGGTACTGTCTAAGGCCTAGGTTCCCAAACTGTGGGTCGCGACCCACTGGTGGGTCGCGAGCGAATATTAAGTGGGCCCTGAAAACCCGACCGATCGGGCTTACAGTCGGTCCGCCATTGAGGGAGGGGTGCGGGCGCGGGCACGCGCGCCCGTTGCGGTGGCGCTCGCGTTCGATGACTGCGAGCGGAGAGGAGCGAGCGGGAGTCGGGACAGGTGGCAAAATGCATTTCGTGTAAAGTGGTGAGCCTGAGTCGGACGGAGTCTTTTGTTTTTGTGATATTTTTTAACCCCCGACCAAAAACGAGGAGAGTTATAAGTTTGACGCCTATGTCCGGAAGTCTGTCTGTCTGTCTCTATGTATTCTATGTCTATCTGTGGCATCGTAGCGGTCCAACCAGTGAATGGATTTGAATGCGGTTTTATTTATTTGTTTGAAGACCATCACCCTTTCGTTGCAAGCTTACTACTTATACTGTTTTCTTTTGTTTTGAACTATGTATGTAACCTGTTTGCTTCGAATAAAAAGTTTTCTTCTTCTTCTTCTTCTTTTTCTTCTTCACCAGCTCCTTACCGTGTCGAGAAAAAATTTAAAATAAAAAAAGTTTATTTAGGGTAGGTACGAGGTATATTGTATAAAATTACTACTATTAGTCCGAAAAATCTGAAATTTAGAACATATGTAAATCCGATGATACTAAATAAAACGGTAACCTTCACCAGGGTCTGATGATGATCAGCAAGAATGGGGTAGCAGGATCTCGGCCCCAATAAACCTAGACCCATCGAGTTTGGGCTCGTTGGATAGGTCTCTACGAGTAGTTGCCAGAAAAATGGTGATCAGGGTCTGATGATGGAGCAGGAAGGTGGTCACGGGATCTCTGCACTAATAAACGTAGACCCACCGAGTTTGGGCTCATTAGGTCGGTCTCGACGAACAGTTGCTAGAACAATGGTAATCAGGGTCTGATGATGGAGCAGGAAGGCAGTCACGAGATCTCTGTACCAATAAACGTAGACCAACCGAGTTTGGGCTCGTTAGGTAGCTTTCGACGAGTAGTTGCTAGAAAAATGGTGATCAGGGTCTGATGATGGAGCAGGAAGGTGGTCACGGGATCTCTGCACCAATAAACTTAGACCCACCGAGTTTGGGCTCATTAGGTAGGCCTCGACGAACAGTTGCCAGAACAATGGTAATCAGGGTCTGATGATGGAGCAGGAAGGCAGTCACGAGATCTCTGTACCAATGAACGTAGACCAGCCGAGTTTGGGCTCTTTAGGTAGGTTTCGACGAGTAGTTGCTAGAAAAATGGTGATCAGGGTCTGATGATGGAGCAGGAAGGTGGTCATGAGATCTCTGCACCAATAAAGGTAGACCCACCGAGTTTGGTCACGTTAGATAGGTCTCGACGAGTTGTTTTGTGGCACAAGTTTAATGAAGGTAAAATAAGTTTTTTCAAAGAAAATTATTGGACATGAAACCGTCAAAAAACATTGTTTCAATTTTTTTATTTTATTGAAAAAACTTCGCACGCCTCGTACCTCTAGGCTAAGTCTTCCCCAATGGTATGAGGCTTTCCTGCTCTGGCGATCCTTAAGCTGATGAGGTAATGTTACCGTCGATTAAAGATGCTGTTGGAGCAATATTTGGAGAAAATAAATTAAAGGAAATCGAGTGCATACCACTGTCAAATAATACTGTTGCACGACGAATCGACGAAATGGCTGAATGAGAAGACGAATTTAATTAACACAGAGACTAGGGAATCTGAGCGTTACCAATATTGCCCTTTTTAAGACAGCCAAGAGGTGGGTCCCGAATTTGGCAGTTTTTGTTAGGTGGGTCGGATCCCAATCAAGTTTGGGAACCACTGGTCTAAGGAATCTCTGTACCTTCTCGGTGCCCCCATTCTGGACGAAGCCATACCCAGTTTCGTGGATGAAAAAATTAAAAAATTCCATGATTCCTCTGATCGAATCTTCAAAATTAACTCACATTTGGCATTCTTCATTATGCGTTTTTGCCTTTTTGTGCCCAAATTCACTTATTTTCTTCGCTGTTCTCAACTATTTAAATTTAAAAGTCATTTAACAACTTTGGATGATTTAATTCGGTGTTGTTTAACAAAAATTTTAAACTGTCCTTTTGAAGAGGAGCGGGTATGGACCCAGGCTACTTTACCGATTTGTTTAGGTGGTCTGGGTGTCCGCAAAATTTCCGATCTAGCACTCCCGGCATTTTTGTCCTCGGTATATAGTACGGAAATCCTCAGCAGGTCTATTATTGTCTCAGCCTTAGGATCTGTTGAGGTGACGTATTTGAGTGAGGCCAGAAATGCCTGGCTTTTGGCTTGCCCGGGTTCCGACCCTCCAATCTTAACTCACTCTCAGAGACAGTGGGATAAACCACTTTGTAATTCAATTTGGCATTCACTTTTATCATCCAGCGTTAACGATTTGGATCGTGCGCGGTTGCTAGCTGTCTCTGCGAAGGAGTCCGGTCACTGGCTGCAGGCTATGCCATCGTCTCATATTGGTACCTTATTGACCAACACCACACTTAGTCTTGCAGTTTGTTTGCGGGTGGGTGCCAGGACCAACCTTCCTCATCGTTGTCGCTGTGGGGAGTACGTAGATAAATATGGTCACCACGGGCTGTCTTGCTCGCGTAGCGCTGGCCGTATGTCACGCCATGCCGCCCTTAATGATATTATTCGCAGGGGGCTTGTCACTGCCGGTGTCCCTGCCGTACTGGAACCAGTCGGCATTACACGAGATGACGGCAAGAGGCCTGATGGTGTCACTTTAATACCATGGCAACATGGTAAGCCGCTGGTGTGGGATGCGACATGAGTCGACACACTTGCTGCGTCCCACACCCCGGCAACTTGCAGGGCGGCTGGAGGGGCTGCGGTGACCGCTAGTAATGCAAAGCGACGCAAGTATGCAGCTCTAGGTTCGAGCTATATATTTGCGCCCTTTGCGGTGGAGACCATGGGGCCTTGGTCTCATGAGACGCACGCTTTGGTAAAAGAAATTTCATCCAAACTTATTGAAGTCTCAGGAGACCGCCGGGCTGGTAGCTTTTTCTGCCAACGTATAAGCTTGGCCATACAAAGGGGTAATGCCGCCAGTCTTTTAGGTACCCTTCCCTCCCAGTGCGGCGTCAACTTCGAGGAAGTTTTTTACCTAGTTTAATTGTACATATTTGTAAATAAACTGTAAATATTTTGTTTCAATAAATAATAATAGTGGATCGACCCGTAAAATAAATACCTAGTTGAACAAACATTTGAAAACCCCCATTTCAGAAAACTTTTTTAGTGAGTATACCTAGTATATAATGAACCTATGTGCAAACTTCAATTATAATCGTGAGACAAATTTTCAGCCCCCTTTTTACCTAATTAGGAGCAGGTTTTGAAACAAAATAAAAAAAATGCTTATTTAATCATTTTAAGGGTGACTACAAACTTGCAGCGCGATAGTAGTGCGGTTGCAGCACGATTGCAGCGCTGCCATCGTGCATTCAAAAAGCCGCGTTGCTGTCGCGCGTTTTAACACGCTTTTATTAGCTTGACCTGTATGTATGTATGCAACTATGTATGTATGATCGTAATGGAATCTTGCGATGCAATTTTGACCCACTTCTACACGTCCAAATAATTTGAAATTTTGCACATGTATCAAGAACCGGTGACAATACAATAATATGGTATCATCGAGCTGATCAGATGCTGGAGCTCAAAGGTGGATAAGGGAACCCTTGGATGGTAAATAGTAAACACATCGAGTTTGGGCTCATTTGATTTGTTTTAAAGAGTTCTTTTACTTTGACCATTAATGAGGACCTGATGATGGAACAGGAAGGTGGGTAACGGAACCCTGGAATGGCTACTAGTAAACACATCGAGTTTGGGAGCATTTGAGGAGTTTTAGAGAGTTCTTTTTACTTTTAACATTAATGAGGACCTGATGATGGTACTGGAAGGAGGGGACGGAACCCTGGAATGGCTACTAGTAAACACATCGAGTTTGAGCTCATTCTATTTGTTTTAAAGAGTTCTTTTCACTTTAACCATTAATGAGGACCTGATGATGGGACTAGAAGGTGGGTAACGGAACCCTGGAATGGCTACTAGTAAACACATCGAGTTTTGGCTCATTTGATTTGTTTTAAAGAATTATTTCCACTTTAATCATTAATGAGGACCTGATGATGGAACTGGAAGGTGGCGGACGGAACCCTGGAATGGCTACTAGTAAACACATCGAGTTTGGGCTCATTTGATTTGTTTTAAAGAGTTCTTTTCACTTTAACCATTAATGAGGACCTGATGATGGGACTGGAAGGTGGAGAACGGAACCCTGGAATGGCTACCAGTAAACACATCGAGTTTGAGCTCATTTGATTTGTTTTAAAGAGTTCTTTTCACTTTGACCATTAATGAGGACCTGATGATGGAACTTGAAGGTAGGGGAATTACGTAGTGCTTTCTTAAGTTTAGCAAACTCATTGCGATACCTATGCGTAGGTAATATCTATCCTGTAAATATATGTTTTGCAACAACCTGCCTACGATTCAAGCTACGAATAAATAAAAATTGCCAAGTTTATCCGTATTTTAGACTAATATTTCTAAGACTAAAAAATGTAAAATAAATTCATAGTTTAAAAAACTAAAAATACACGCTTTTATAATTTATTTATATGAATTTACAAGGCAGAACGTCTGCGTATCTATCTCTCTCCCTTCTTATCTATTCCCTCTAAACCGGTCCCGGCTTGGCAGCAGAATATTACACACTGCGGTGGTACCTATTCAGACCATCACTTGCACAATGGACCTACAATTTAGTAAAATCATAATATCTATGTATGTATACTTAGTAAAATAATAATATATTTATTTTTAATAGCTTCCCAAATTAGCTATAGGAATACAACAGTGGATCCTGGCATTAGATAACAACACAATGATTACAATCATAAAGATATTCGTAACTCGTACTTTAGTCCACATTTATGTAATGATTTAGTTCTTTAACATGATAACTAAATTATTACTGTTAAACATTAAGAGGTAACAAGTCAGTAAAAGTTTTGATTAGTCTTTTAGTAGATAGGTGCTTCGCTAGTTTAGTCAAAACTATAATGAGATAGAGACAAGCTGAGATAAAGATAAAATAAACAACGTGGTTGAACCGATCCAAGCAGTGACCCGAGGGCACTAAGGCTCCGTGGTTTACTTCACAAAACATCACCAAAAAATGAAACTAATGATACAAGGATTCAGTTGTTACTTTGGTTACAGCGTATCATTTTCCAAAGGGCCTGTCATCCTGTGATTGTTTGACATTCACAAATCCTGACCACCTCGTTAAGCGTTGCGACAAAATAATTATACGATCTGGGATATTCCCGGCTTTTACCTACTGATTTCGAGGTTGAAATAATTGTCATAAGGATAAAGTCCGGGGCAGTGTTTTAAGGTTCGGTTGGGGTATTTGTGTCCCAAATGATTGGATTGGATTAAGAAAAACATATGTATGTCACCCATGTTGTTCGCAGTCAAGTTGTTTGATTTTTGTTTATAATATTTACTTATTCACATCTTTTTTTCCTAAGCTTACTTTCATCGATCTATTATTTATACTTACAAGATTACCCCTAAAGTGCACAAGGTACATATTGCCTGTATTTTAGTTTTGTATTCTTATTTCAATTGGTCTGCAAATATTTAAATTTTATTTCTGAACCTGTTTAAAATACTTAGACATGTAAGTATAAGCAAACGCTACCATAGTTTGGAGTTTACTTTGCACATATATATTAATCTACGAGTATGTAGTAATAATAATAGATCAATGCTATTTTAATCTACAGTTTTATGAATACTCTGTTATTTCGTAAAAAATAACAATCCTGTACACTATGGCCAAAATCGTGAACCATAATTGAAGTAAGTCATCTTTAGGATTCCATGTTGTAGGTTATAAAAAGATTATACAATGTTCAATAACCCCAATCAATAGGGATAGGGATCTTGATCCAGTTATTCATTAAGAAGCTGATTTCAATTTCACCTTTACTTACGAGTAAGTATGGATTATCGTGCCTAAACTGAGTACTACATATACGTATATTATGGCAAGTATGGAACATTGTTAGCAAGGCAATCTCGAACTTGTATACTCACCGTCAATTTTGCTGAGATAATTACAATCTCAGATACGGTTATTATAGCGCAGCGCAAACTATCACAACACCTAGATCAGTCTTTCTCAAAGTGGGCTAGAGCGCCCACGAATTATGTGAGCGAAAGATTATCCAGAGACAATTGGGATGGTGATTTTAAAGAAGGCGATAAACCATGTTTTCCTAATATTTCACATTAAAATATTAAAGAATAATATTGAAAACCTCGATCTTACCGTTAAAAATAAAATGACCCTTTAACCGTCCCACAAGAAATATTAACGGTCCAATGAGCCCGTTATCCTATGTGACCCCGCCTTCGCTAAAAAATGTAAATTGAAACTCAATAAAAGGAAATACGTTTAAAAGATTGCAATAGCTTTTTATTAAATAGTAAGGATAAGTTTAAAAATTATGGCAAATATTTTAATATCAAAGGAGAGTATCAACTCTCCTTTGATATTAAAATAATTTAGTTGATAGGGGGTTTATAGTTTAGTGTACAAAATAAGTTTGAGGGCCTATGACATAGATTATCAAAGTTCTCTAACTACTTACGAGTATGTGTGATCCACACTTAGGTGCAAGCATGGATCACCTTTATTACAATTTATGATAGTCTTGCAGTTACTAGACAACTGTACTAGATTGTGGATATAAACAATTTGCGTACATAATTGACTAGACATAAATGTTTTATTATATTTTAACATTACTTCTAGTAAATATTATTTGTTAACATTAAGGCTTAACCTGTCAGTCAGTCTGGCAAGTAATTTTATATGAATAGATTATTATTCAAATACTTTTTGAGAATTATCTAATGTTTCGGCTGCCTTTTTCTAAGTATGTTCAAGTTTAGTCTGTTTTAATAACCTTACTTTACGGTCATTAGACGGGTTAGATGCGAGCCAGCCCCGGATCTACGATTTTTTCGAACCGGGGCAGAAACTTGATAGTGCCCCTCTCTCCAGCGTTTGAGAAATTACTTTAAAAAACCCTAATCTCAAATCGGCATCACGAGTCCACTTGTGGTGTGGGCCTGCGTGCCGCCTTTTTCTTACACGTCGAAGGTGAGCCAACCAGCCTTCCTTATGATAGGCGGTTTATGAAAAGTGTTTTTTATTTTTAATCATATTATATTATTATGATTTTGGCTCCCCCTGAAAATGCCGCCTGGGTCCGGTGCCCCGTTTTGCTCCCCCCTAGATCCGGGGCTGATGCGAGCATTGGTGCACGACACCCGTACTGGCAGCACATAGTTGCCACACCAGGGGGGCCTGACTGGTACAAGATTGTTAGTTAGTTTGATAATTACAAGATAGTTAGTTTGATAGTTAACGAAATCGACCAAACTGTCAGTTATCTCCCGTACCTACTAGACCCCCAGGTGTCAATATCGCTTAGTAGAGGTATGTCAATATCGCTTAACGATTTAACGTACTTGTTGCTGTTGTTCCGATCATATCATGGACGGTGACGGAATGGTTTAGTGTTCATTGTCTCATAATTTTTTCTGCTACCTACTATGGCAGGGTATGGTCCGGGGTTCTGGGCAGACACTTTCAATTATTAAAATAATCAACTTCTTAATATGCGAATCACCATCATCAGCTGCTGCAGCAGCCAAAAGACGTCCACTGTTGAACATCGGCCTCTCCACTGTTGAACATCGGCCTCTCCACTGTTGAACATCGGCCTCTCCACTGTTGAACATCGGCCTCTCCACTGTTGAACATCGGCCTCTCCACTGTTGAACATCGGCCTCTTCCTTAGAAGGGAGGGGTTGGCATAATCGCCACGCTTGGCAGGCATCTTGGGGCTCGTAGTATAGTGGTAATTGATCCAATAGAAAGATTTTCCGTTGGTCGCCTCTTACGGACCCCAACGGGTGGAGAAGGTAGGGTCCTATTGTTACCGGACACCCCACAGGTAAGAATGTACGAATGAACACTCATAAACATAAAATTCTAGACGCTTGTCAGCACCACACATCATGTAAATTTATAAGCCTATTATTTTGAAGTCTGTTATAAGAGCAATCCAATTAATAAAATTGCTCGAGTGGATTGGAATCGTGAGAGAATAAATCAAATGCAGCAGCAGTCCGGACTTTCAATGTAACAGCCCGCGTAGTTGATAACTCTCCGCTGAACACCAGAGGCTGGTCAAGGTTGTTTCGAAGAGTAATAAATGTATGAAAGGAGCTTTATTTGAACAAAAATGCGCTTTAGTTTCGCCCTGACTTTATAATTTACATCGGTTTGTGTACAAAATTCTGAATACACAGAGCGTAAATCCTTTGCACACACATCTATCTTCGTCTATCTATATCTATAATAAAACTTTCATGAGTCCAATTCCCGTGGGGTGCCCGGTTAGAATTGCATCCCCCCGTCTCCTCTCGCTGGGTGTCGTAAGAGGCGACTAAGCGAGAACAGGAAGACGGGCAGCAACGTCTTTCTTTTGGAGTTATTTTACACCTATACTGCAATCCCGAGCCGCCTGCCAAGCGTGGGGATTATTGTAACCCCTCCCTTCTATGGGGGAGGGGGTTTGTTCAGCAGTGGACGTCATTCGGCTGCTAATGATGATGGGCATTCACCACTGAACTGGGCACCAATACTGGAGCCAAAATAGATTTATTTTTTATTTTTGTCTGTCTGTTTGTCTGTATCATGGCCACGCATCACGCCAAAACTACTGAATGGATTCAACTTGGCATGATTTGAGTTATTAATACGAGGAACATAGGATACTTTTTATCCCGTAATTCAGCACGTCTCCCATGGGAAACATGCTGAATTACGGAATAAAGTCAAAATGCTTACTCGGCCGATTTTATTCATTTTTCATTACATAATTATAACAAATACTAATAAGAAGTCACATATAGACAGTAATTATCAATGTTTGGCAATCGATCAGGTTAAGATACGCTAGGCATGGTCATTACATAGATGGGTAACCGTTTAATACCATTTGAGAATAAAACGTCTTCGTGCTTCGAAGGGTAAGTAAAAAGTGGTTCCTAGTTTTTAATCGACTTTAAAAAAAACATATTATTATGTATCACGTGCAGGCGCGTATTGCTGTTTCTGAAAAGGACTTGAGCTGGTCCCCAAGTTTTATGTACCTATGCGAATTTGTTTTGACTAACTACACATTTTTATTTAGAAAAATGTGCTGATCTGTGATTTTAATCTTAATCACAAGAACTTCGTTTTTCTATAAAATAAACTTCTTGACTCACAGATACGGTTAAAAGTAGATTAGGGTGATCGAAACTTCGTCGATTGGTCCATTAATTACACGTTTAGTTCACAAAGAAAACGATTCATTAGCGCCGTTCGGTGAAAGCCGTAAATGGTTAGTACTATTACTGTTATTTGTTGTGAGTTAGTTATTTTTAAAGCAGCAAGAAAGTTAACTTGAGATTGATTCTGCACGCTTATATGATTTTATCGTTGTTGCGAGTTGTCGTAAACTTATACAAGCAGAGGTTGTTATAATACTTTAAGTATCCTTCCACGACGGAGTTAAACGTGTCTGCTTTTTAATAAACAGCCTTGATATCATATGCGTTCAAGGAAATTCAACTGAAGTTTACCTTGTTAGTGTCGCGTTAGCTCCTAGTTGATTTGGTTCCATAAATATAAAATATCTCGTAATACTTTATTTACCAAGCATCGTCTAGACCTGTCAATGCATCGGAGCGGCTGCCTGCACTGTAGGTTCCGCCGTGAGTTACTCTAACCGGGACCCCTTTATTCGCATATTGTTTTTCTCCTAATATACTTTGGCATAATAATACTTTGCCGTTATTGTTTTTGGCATAACGTTTATGTTGACATAATTATCTTTTAGGCTAATTGGTTTTGGCATAATTTTAATACATATAATGTCACTAGGCATAATGACTATTAGTACTATTAGCCTACTAGTATTTAGGAACTAATTATAACTAATAACTCAGCGGTGGCCCCTGGGCCACCCCTAAGCCACCAATAAGTTTTACATAGATATAATAATATTACAAAACTCACCTTTATGCATAAATTAATTTATGCTTTACAATGTTATGCTATGATAAGTGAAATTATAGCTTAAAAACATTATGCATAAGCTGTTATGCGTAGCTAAATGACGTTATGCGTAAATAATGTTATGCGTAATTATCATTAGTGTAAACAAAAGCCTAAAATTTATGACATATTACAACATGGCATGTAATATGTCATAAATTTTATGCAAATGGATAGGAACCACTTTTACCACTACTGCCGATAATTTGTTTATTTTTCTTTCAGGAGTGCTCCGTGTTCGTATTTGATAAGCGGATTGCTGAGAAGTTATACAAGCCTAAGCGTAAAGAAAGCATGCTTGACCGCATCAGAGGCTGTGTATCACAGCTGGAGAAAATGCGACACCCCAAGATGCTTCAGATAATTCATTCATTAGAAGAAGGGCATAACACTATTGCCTTTGCGTCGGAACCGGTGCTCGCTAGCCTCCACAACATCTTAGCGTGGCACGTAAGTACTTAGAAAATATTTCAGGCATTCTTTTGTTTATTTCATTTGGTTTTCATGGAAAAATTGCACAACACACTGATAGGGCATTACAGGTTGTTCACCTAATTGTCTGTATTATATAAATATCACATTAAGGTTATACTTACTGATACTGATTGTTTCCGATCGAAGATTAAAAATACAGGAGGGCGAGCGGAAGTGATAAATAACATTGTGCAACCATCGGAAATTGATCTAAATAAATTAAAAAATTAACTTTAATGTATCCCCAATTTTAGAAGTGACATAATATAAAATTCAAAATTCAAAAAATTCAAAATTTTTATTTCAAATAGGCTTAACGCTAGCACTTTTGAACGGTTTTTTTTTTTTTAAAAGCTACCACCGGATCACAACGCGGCCTCAACTGAGAAGATCCGGCAAGAAACTCAGCGGGCTTGTCATTTTTTCACATTTTTTTTTTAAACAAAGTTTGTCTTTTTACAATTAGATCAGCACCAGCGACAGTGTGTCCTGCCGTTCAAAATATCAAATAAAATTATAAAACACAACAAACTAAAATGCCAAAGGGATAGTAGTCGGACCAGTCCCCCCAAGCAGCACCCGCGCACGAGTTGACTCGAGCAGCAGCCATCACTCCCCTCAACCATATTGACCCGCCACACGAAGCCGCCACAAGCAAAGACTTTTCGATGGCGAGCATGACCGATCCAAAATCACAGTGGCACACGTTAAACATTTACCTTCTGTTAAGCAGTGCCTCGTCAGGCAAGACACAAAGCACTTTAACATATTACCAACTTTTGTCACAAGTCGTCTAAGTTAGATACACACCAAGAATAATTTACAAGCTCAAGTGAATTGCCTTCAGAACGTAAATAAAGTAATAATCAATTTTGCTGCTAAACTACAAAAGAAAAAAAATAAAATAAAAAAAGGATAAAAGGACAGCGGCCGGACCAGTCCCCCAAGCAGCACCCGCGCACGAGTTGACTTGAGCAGCAGCCATCACTCCCCTCAACCATATTAGAGGGAAGGGGGTGACCCGCCACACAAAGCCGCCTCAAGCAGAGACTTTTCGATGGCGAGCATGACCGAACCAAAATCCCAGTAGCCTTGCGTCTTGAAATAAAAAATAAATATATTAAAAAAAATACGAGTATATAAGACATCATCCAGCAAAACACTTTTCACTTTGACATTTGCTGTATTCAGTCTTAAAATTAAAATTAGTATTCTAAAACTATTTGAGCAGTTCATTCCCAGGCTGTTTTGTCTTCCAAGTAATCGGAAATTTTGTAGTAGCCTTTTTTAGCAAGTTTAGATTTAACAGTGCATTTGAATTAATTTATAGGCAGATCTCTGATACCATTGGGAAGCTTATTATAGAAACGTATACACTGTCCTACAAAAGAATTACTTACTCTGTGGAGACGAGTAACATGTAAACTAAGGTCATCTTTACCACGTGTATTAACCGAGTGAACATCACTTCTCTTTTTAAAGTTATTAATATTTTTCTTTACATACATTAAATTTTCAAAAATATACTGTGACACCACTGTCAAAATATTTATCTCCTTAAACTTTTCTCTAAGATAATCTCTGGGAGCCATATCTTTAGAGGTTGGATTTTCTTGTCGAGGATGACTGAGTTGCATAAATAAGTAAACTTTATTTTAGTTTTTTATTTATATGTAGAGAACTGGTGAGACGGTGAGTGAATTTCTCAATTATATTGAATAGGAACTTTACAAAAGGTCGAGCTATTTTAGGAAATGTGTGTGTATAGTAAAAATATTGCACTTGCCAAATTAGGTAATGGTACTGGTTGGAAGCCAAAATAACCTGTTTGAATTAAATATTCGTACATTAAAAAAAAGATTTTATTTTAATTAGATAATGTTATTCTTTAACATCTGATAATAAGCGACAGTGGCGGTCCGAGAAGGGGGGTCGTCGGGGTCATGACCCCCCCCCCCCCTAAATCTCAAACTTATTCACGTCAAATTGACAAACTTAACTTCTTGCTTTAAACGTCTAAACAGTTTTATCCAAAATAGGTTACGCACTTGAAACACTCAGACGCAAGGTGGGAATCGAACCCACGACTTATTGGCTAGCGGCCAGCGCACTAGACCAACAGGCCCGTCAACTATGACACCCCCCCCCCCAATCGTTGGCTCTGACCGCACCTGATAAGCGATAAGTACGGCCATAAGAAACGTGGTGCTCATAACGAAAGGAACGACTTCACAATGGGAATCATCATTATACATAATTACCATTAGCAACTTGCTTGTCCAAGACCTAAAATAGAAGAGAATTATTTATAAACAAAGAATACTAGTACAATACAAAATACTATAGCACCCGTCCCCCCGGATTACGATGTTGGGTACGTATTCCGCAGTGTTCAGTAAAATTTGTTCCGAATACATTATATATTTGTATGATAACATCTGCACTAGTTTGTAGCTGGCATTAGATGTTGCTACAACCAAATTCTCGTCGATAAATTTACTACTAACTAGCTGACCGCGCGGCTCCGCCCGTGTTTATGTTACGTTAACACCAATGATATAGTAAGCAATAGATACGTTACTTACTATGCAATAGACGATTAAAAGTCGCACAGAATTAATTTATAGTAACGAATTAAATATGATTTATTGATTCCTAGATATATTTTTTTGTGTATTTAGATAATTTACTTAATAGTATTTTCGATTGTTTTGGTGCGATTATTCAATAAAATTCAAACAAAGTGACACTGTCAAAGCTTCCGTGGGCGGTGTGCTACTGATTCAAGTTGTGTTAATAGTCACACCATTTGTCGCCGCTTTCAGATCACCTACACCTACCTATCTACCTCTTTTTACTTATAATATCATTGGTTAATTCTCAATAATAATTTCTGATATTTATGCGAATATTACACATGGAAATGAAACTAACTTTACGGTATATATCCTATATATAGTCACGTGCGGATTGAGGTGGTATCTGTCCATACATCATAGTAGTCTCAGGGTATTCTCAGGTCTCTAGTTATTATTGTTAGTCCAATCTACGCAGAAAGACCTTACAGTATCTTGAGGTCTTACAGTGGAAGTGGATCTTACGGTATCACGGGATCCTAAGCTGGCCCGGCCGGGCCAGCTTAGGATGGGCCTTCAATGGTGGATGGGATGGCTTCAATAGCCTCACGAATCATCCTTGGTAGGAATCGCTGTTCTTTTGCGAGGTTTGTGGTTTGTCAAATCTAATATAACGGCGGTTGCGATCCAGAACACGCTCACAGACTGCAGACTTCGTATAGCGTCGATGTTTAATAATCTGTAATAACCCGTGTAAAAGAACATACAGGTAGGTAATTGACGTTAAACATCGAACAACGTTATAATATTCGCGCCTGCGTCTAGCAATAAAAGCCTCGGGCCAGGTGGCATTGCGGCTCAGGTTGATGAGGGCATCATTATCGTGCAAACGGAAATACCTTTGACATTTGTACCAGTAACGATGCAATTTGTTCAATAAGTAATCCTTAGGTAGTCCGCACACTGTCAATAATATAGTCAATATTCTACAACCCGTGCGACTTAACTATGCACCTGGCGAAGTGACGTCGCATTTCAGCGAGGTGCCCAGTTAAGTTGGGCGTCTTGTGTGCGGCTAGCCTTAGTGATCAGACATTTTCAGTGAAGCTAAGGTGTGTAGCCTCCGTGGCGCAGCGGAAAACCATTCGCTATGCAAACTAAAGTAGCAGGTTTGTTTATGTGCATTTGTTTCGTGATGAGAACAATTCAAGCCAATCAGCTGACTGTCGATAAAAAAACAAACCGACTTCAACAGACACCACACTAAAAAGTGAAAAATAACTTTAATTATTATTGAAGTTGGTGCTGGTCGGTCTATTCTGGTGTTAGCGTAAGCGCGTAATTTTTTGTTTCACTCTTAAGTGTAATGTCTGTTGAAGTCGGTGTATTGTTTATATAATACACAAAAAAAAAAAACTTTTTTGTCATTCTCTTGAATATTCTTTCTTCAACTATACTGATTCGAATATAAAGCTTTACCACTAAAACGAAACCATCGTATTCGGTAGGATGATCTGGATGATGTATAACCACTTTATAGACGAAGATATCGTCTATTTTATGGTTCCTACCAGTTAAATTCCTCCCCATCACTCTTGTTCCTCGAAAAGTTCTTATCAGGTCATGATGAAATTCATACAGAACCATTTTAATGGTTCATGCTCTCGGATAAAAAAAAGAATCATTGAAATAGGTAAATTATTTTTGTTGCTTATAATTTCATCTTCTAGGCATTTCAGCATAAAATTCTAACGCGCCATTCACGTTCCTTCAGAAACTACTTCTGGTTCGTACGTAATATTTTTTATGGGACCAACTTCATGAAACGTATTTCGACACAAAGAAAAATCATTGAAATCGGTAGGTACATATTTGGCGGAATTAAGAGTGAACATACATTAAAATAATACATACACAACGAATTGAGAACCTCCTCCTTTTTTGAAGTTGGTTAAAAAGTAAGATGATCCATGCGTCTGAGGGACATGTAAAAAGTCGGTCTTCCGTCTCATCGGATTGGGAAGAGAATGCACCTGTGCCTGCGCTAACACTTGTGCACTATAATATTATTATCTTCTGCGTAAACATTACTAACTTAATCTATACTATATTAAAACTCAAAGAGCACTTTTTCTGTACATTGAATATTTTTCCAAAATTTCTATGTGGGGATACTATACTATCGACATAGAGTCCAAAACAATTTTTTTTGGAATTATTGTCTGTCTGTCTGTCTGTCTGTCTGTCTGTCTGTCGTTCTGTTTGTCCAGGTATCATTTGAAAACCCGTGGATGGATTTTGATAGGACTTTCACTGATGTGTTGTGTAGAAGTAGGGGTATAAATTGGTATATAAAACATCACGCTATGTTTCATAGGGGCTAAGCAGTGAAACATTACTTGCACATATTACCACGTAATTTCCTTTGTATTTGAATAGGGTAATTATAGACTGACCAGTTAATCATTAAGATATGTATTATTACGCTATATACAATAGAGACTAAGCAGACATTTAGTTTGCATAAGATATGGCAGTGGCGAAGTGTCAATTCTTGTAAGGGGTAAGCCGGTCCGGTACACCCAGGACATTTTCATTAGATTTCTGTATTGTTCTAAGTACTTTGCTGATAGCAATATGACATTATATCTTTGAAAAGTTAAAATCTGTAAATTTGTTTCATGAAATTTTAATGAAACTCCCCAAGTCCAGGTAGTATATAGGTATTGTATTATAGTCGCAACAATAAAAGATGCGAAAAGCTTAGATTTTTTTTTTTTTTTTTTTATTTTATTTTTTTTCTGTATGAGTAGTACTGTTGGCCGCAGATGGCCATTACAGCTTCACCGGACAAGAGGGGCGAGCGCTTTGAGCGCTCCAGCCCGGAAAGATAGGTAGCGACTAGCTCAAGGGCACCTCAGGGAGGCACGGCCTCGGCTTGGGCTGCCGCTTAGAGAGTGTGTGAGTTTACCACCGGTTCACAACGCGCCCCCGCTGAGAAGAACCGGCAAGAAACTCAGCGAGGGGATGCATGTCGAGGTCGCATGTGTACGATCCTTCGGCCTCGCCGGCGAGACCTGTGTCTGTGTGTAGGTGTGTGTACGACTCGTGACGTCGTTGTCGGTGTAGGTGTTGGTGTTGTGTCAAGGTCCAGGAGGACGGACATCGGGTCGGGTGGGTCGAGCAGTACATGCCGCGGACGGCAGCGATGTACGGTAGGTCGACGATCTGAGGGACCAGGACCAGGGTCGGGGTCGGGGATATAGTCGGCAGCGGCGCCGATGAGCGGGTTCGGGTGGACGCATGCTTTTTCAAAGTAATGTTCGGACATTTCTTTGAAAAATTTGCGGATAGGGACTAGACCGAAGTCGGAATGAAGGTCGACATTCCGCATGTACCACGGGGCACCGACGGCATGTCGAAGGAATCGGTTTTGAATAACCTGGAGGCTATTGATGTGGACGGGAGCCGCGTGTGCGAATACGGCACTGGCGTAAGATAGGATGGGACGGATGCAGGTTTTGTAAAGTGTCAACTTATTCCTAAGCGACAGTTTACTCCGCCTGCAGATCATGGGGTAGAGCCGGCCGAGGACGAAGGCCGCTCGGTTGCGTACTGACCGTATATGCGGTCCAAATGTCATGCGGGAGTCTAGGGTGACGCCTAGATATTTGACCTTTTTGGTCCAAGGGATGGGACGCCCATAGAGGGTGATCTGACCTAAACGACTCCTGGGATGGCCCGCAGTGTGGGATCTGGTGCTCCGGGAGAAGAGCACCGCGGCGCTCTTTTCCGGGTTCACCGCGATCAGCCACTTTTGGAACCATTCGCCTAGGGCGTTGACGGCGACTTGAAGAGTGCGCGTCAGAAAAGCCTTATTTCTGTGTGAGAAATATAGTGCGGTGTCGTCCGCATATAGGGCTAGTTGCACCCTGTCCGAACGAGGGATGTCGTTCGTGAACAGGCTGAACAGGAGTGGAGAGAGCACGGAGCCTTGAGGGACTCCGGCCTGAATAGGGTGGGAAGTGGATCGCGCACCTTCGACTCGATATCGAAAGGTGCGATTCCTGAGAAAATCTCGTATGATGAGGACCAGACGGTCTGGCACGCCCATGAGGTAGAGCTTGTGAAGCAAGCCATTGTGCCAGACCTTATCGAATGCCTTGGCGACATCGAAGAATAAGGCTCCGGTGTATATGGGTCTGGGCTGGTTGAGCCCGGAGTGGACGTGCTCCGTGATGCGGTGCACTTGATGGACGCAGGAGTGTCCGGCTCGAAAACCGAACTGCTCGTGTATGAGTATGCCCTTCGAGATGACAAACTCTTTGAGTCTTGCGAAAAGCAAGCGCTCGTAGAGTTTGCCCAGGGCGCTAAGGAGACTAATGGGACGGTAGCTCGTGGGATCGTCACGTGGCTTACCGGGTTTGTGAATGCCGATGACGAAAAGCTTAGACCTTTCATTAACGAATATCATTAAACAGTAATTTACGATGTTAGCGTGATTTACATTATGAACAGCGCCATCTATCGGTGAAATTTAACATACAATCACTATAGAACTTTAATCTATTTATATATAAGAAGAAGAAGTCGTGTTAGTTACACCATTTATAACTCAAGAACGGCCCAACCGATTCGGCTGAAAATTGGTGGGGAGGTAGTTTAGAACCAGGAAACGGACATAGAATACTTTTTATCCCGGTAGGTTAAGGTTAAGCAACGTTAGGTAAGGTCATTAAATAGATGGGTGAACCGATTTGTATGAAATTTTGTGTGCATATCGGGTAGGTCTGAGAATAGGCCGTAAAGTATATTTCATGCCACTAGGTTAAGGTTAAGCAACATAAGGAAAGGTCATTAAATAGATGGGTGAAACGATATGTATGAAATTTTGTGTGCATATCGGGGAGGTCTGAGAATAGGTCATAAAGTATATTTAATACCGCTGATACCATGATTGACGAGGATATATAGAACGAGAGGAGGGTGCAAGAGAGGATAAAGAGGGAGAGGGGATTCGAGGAGGGGGTGATGTGGTGAGGGATCGGGGGAGTTAGGTGGAGTAAGGGGGGAGTGAGAAGGAGCAAGTTCATAGAAGAGAGAGGGGGAGAGGGTTCAGAGAGGGGACAACAGGGAGAGGAAGAGGGGGAGTGTAACGGAAACCGAAGCGGGAGGGGGAAAGAGAGAGGAGAGAAAGAGCATATAATTAGATTTTTTTTTAAAAGAGAGAGAGATGGAGAGAGATAAATCTAGGTTTGAGGGAGAAAAGGGGAGCAAAATGTAATAAAAGCGCGGGTGGAGCTGCGCGGGTCAGCTAGTATTTGTGAAAACAATTATCTACCATGGCCGGATAGGGCTGGAGAACATTATTATTATTACTAGCTGACCCGCGCAGCTCCGCCCGCGCTTTTATTACATTTTGCTCCCCTTTTCTCCTTCCTCCCTTGATTTATTTCTCTCTCCATCTCTCTCTCTCTTATGAGAAAAATCTAATTGTATGCTCTCTCTCTCTCTCCTCTATCTTTCCTCTCCCGCTTTGGTCCACGTCACACTCCCCCTCTTCTTTTCCCCGTTGTCCTCTCCCTAAACCACCTCCCCCCTGCCTCTTCTTCCCCCTTGCTCAAATCCCCTCTCCCACTCTCTCTCCTCTCTTGCACCCTCCTCTCGTTCTATACTATATCCTCGTCAATCAAGGTATCAGTGGCATGAAATATACTTTATAACCTATTCTCAGACTTATCCGATATGCACACAAAACTTCATACAAATCGGTTTACCCATCTATTTAATGACCTTACCTAACGGTGCTTAACCTTAACCTAACGATATAAAATGTACTTTGTGACCTATTCTCAGACCTAACCGATATGCACACAAAATTTCATACTAATCAGTTCACCCATCTATTTAATAACCTTACCTAAGGTGTACAATACTGACCTACATTATTTTGATCTATCTCGTAGGGTTCAGCCAGCGTTTGAAATGTAAGCGCAAAAAAAAATGGTTTATTTACGACATCATATTAGAAACCTCTAAAATTATCAGTGTTTCTCTACTATATTAAGCATGTATTATACATAAAAACCTTCCTCTTGAATCACTCTGTCTATTAAGAAAAACCGCATCAAAATCCGTTGCGTAGTTGTAAAGATCTAAGCATACATAGGGACAGACAGACAGACAGACAGACAGGAGCGACTTTGTTTTATAATATGTATAGATAAGTGGATAGTAGTATACAAGAATATGTGTACTATCTACTGATTTGAACCATTTACGTAAGTACTACACAAGTTAGTTGCGACACCAACAGCGTCATAGTTCTGCAGGTTGCGATTATTAGAGATCCCGATGATTCTCGTTGTAATTTGATCTAGATATACTCGTACATAAGTGTACACACATATGTACGTAGTGTACACTCATATTAATTTCAATTAGGTACGTACAAGATCGTCTGTTCTGGAAACACGTGCTTAGGTAGATTTAAAGAGGTTCGTATGTAGCTCTGTAAATTATAGAGTGCATACGTAAGTACATAGATGTCTGACACAGAATAAATCAAACTACATGTATGTTCTAAAAGTATTTAACTCCTTAAACCTGGGGATCAAGAACAAGTTCAATAGTTAACGAAACCAATCAAAGTTTCAGTTTTTCCCCATACACCAGCGCAGCGCCTTTAGCGCTAAATAACAGCAACGAGTAAAATGTACGAGTGAATACTGAAAAATGAATGTTCTTGTTAACTAACTAACTCGTACCGCCCTGATACTTTATAATAAGGTGACTATACCGATTTTCCACCGAGCTATTCTCGCGTCATACTTCAAAATTAATAAAATATTGATGCCTCTCTGCGGGATGCTAACATTTTCAGGAATAAAAGTACCTATAAAACCTTGCCCGTAATATAAGTTAACACGTTAACACAATGTCATATCACTTCCAAATTCATCGTCATCATTAATGTTACCACGTTATATTCTCAAAAGAGACAGTCACTTACTTTAGAACTACATATAACAGTCGTTCGTTAGTTTTAGGTACTTATTATGCAACACTTAGGTTTATACTTTATTGTGCTGAAACCTAATAGGTTTTCGGGAACCATAATGATGACGACCATGTGATGACGCGAAATTGATCTATCTCCCAGTAATTTTTTGCCTCGTACTATCTTACTGGACACAAATTCTCTAAAATAATAAAACTCATCAAAGATTGTAAGATTCATCTTTTCAGACTTCCTGCCTCAAACTTCAAAAAATCTTTGGCAATTTTTAATAACGGAACATAGCCCTCCTTCTAGGGCATTCGGGCAAAAATAAAATCTTATCAGGCGGAACATTTATGTACCTATTTAATCTCTAATTGATTTCCAAGAAAGGAAAAATAGATTTCACTGAGCCAGCTTCCGAGCTACATCACCAAGGAGATTAAATATAGACCAAATGTTTACATACAAAAACTGTCATCACTTTTTGTATTAAATTCTTCAGTCAATATAAAAAATATAATATCAATATAAATTGTAGTCTCATTGGGTCATTTTACAAAGAAAGACATTATTTTCTTAAAATATTATTGAGAGTGTGGCGTCGTGATTTTCACTTGCACCATACCCATAACTTGTACCATACACCAAACTCATTCGTCTTGCGCACGCATGTATCACTTCATTCTTCTTCATTCATATGCGCGCGCAGTCCATCCATTCATTCATACATTCATTCATTCCTTCGTTCGCGAGACGTCAACGTCAGGAGAGGAACACGGAGATTGGATGGGAATTATTGTTATTCTGGCGTAATTGATTACTGTGTATACAAATAAATGAATATGACCACGAATCTGATATGCTATATTTATATTTCATAGGGGTAAACCCCATAGCGGGCAAACCCCTATAGTGGTGACATCCGACAAAAAAAGAAAAGACAACCGTGAAAAAAATTTTGTTTTAGAGAGTTCGAGACTTAGATGTCGTTTGGTCCAAGTTATAAGCGGTGAGCGTTTTTTACAAATTATGATGGACGATGAATTTAGTGATGCAGAAGGCAAAGATGATAAGCCCTGTGTTTCTCGGGAGGTGCATAGAGTCGGCATGCCTATACGTTGCCCGACATTCTGTCCCGACGAACCAGCATTATGGTTTGCACAGTTAGAAGGCCAATTTATACTGTCTAGAATAACTAGCGACAATAGCAAATTTTACTACGTAACTACGCAGCTCGATACTAAATATGCGTTGCATGTAAAGGATATCATTACAAAACCACCAGACAGTAATAAATACGAAAAATTAAAGACAGAACTTATACGTCGACTATCCGCATCACAGGAGAGGCAGATTAAACAACTTTTAACACAGGAGGAGCTCGGCGATCGAAGACCATCGCAATTCTTGCGTCACCTACAAAATCTAGCCGGTCCATCTGGTGCTTCGGACTTCATTAAAACTATTTGGACAAATCGTTTACCTCAGAACATTCAAACTGTTATTGCTTCACAGATTGCTGATTTAGAGGTAGAAAAGCTTGCTGAAATTGCCGACAGGGTGTACGAGTTAGCTCCATCATTTCCTCAAGTGGCTACTGCATCTGCCCTCACTAACGACGCTTCGCTTGACATGAGTAAGCAGTTAAGTGACCTCACTAGGCAAGTAGCCTTACTTACTTCGCGGCTGAATAATAGCAATGGACAACGGTCGCGCTCACACTCACGCTCTCGTCAAGACCAGAGAAGGTATTACAACTCTAGACCTAAACAGCCACCGCCAAATCATCCGCACTGCTTCTACCATTACACCTACGGTAGTAAAGCGAACAAGTGTAAGCAGCCCTGTACCTTTGACTCGGAAAACAACAGGGGCGGTCGCATGTAGCGGCCAACGACTGCCCTTCTTCAACAGGCCGTCTATTTATAACGGATCGGACTTCGAAAATGCAGTTCCTTGTGGACACTGGCTCTGACTTGTGTGTTTTCCCCCGATCAGCAGTTAGGACGCCCTGCTTTCAATCAAAATATGATCTAACAGCTGCTAATAACACTGTGATTCATACGTACGGACCAATTCAGCTGCAACTCAACTTAGGCCTCCGAAGAAACTTTGTATGGAATTTTACCATTGCGGACGTATCTCGACCTATAATAGGAGTTGATTTCCTTAGTTTTTATAACTTGCTGGTAGACTGCAGAAACCAACGGCTGATAGATAACCATACGTCACTCACAGTTTCAGCGATGTATTGTAAGTCCACTGAAGACATCGCATCTGTAAAGGCAGTGGTAGGTGAGACCGAGTACCACCAAATACTTCGACAGTATCCTGAAATTACCCGTCCTCCAGGTAGACATTCACCTAGCAAGCACAGTACATTACACCATATCCGAACAACACCAGGTCCTCCAGTTTACTGTAAACCTCGACGCCTCGATCCAGCTCGTATGCAAATTGCAAAAAAGGAGTTTGAGGACATGCTAGTTAGTGGTGTAGCCAGGCGCTCAGAAAGTGCATGGTCTACTGCATTGCATCTGGTTAGGAAAAAGGACGATGGATGGAGACCCTGTGGAGATTACAGAGCACTGAACTCAAGAACGATACCCGACAGGTATCCTATCCGTCACATTCATGACTTTTCTTACCAGCTGTCAGGATGTTCAGTCTTCTCAACGATCGATTTAGTCAAAGCTTACAACCAAATTGCTGTCAACCCAGAGGATATACCGAAAACAGCCATCACAACACCATTTGGACTCTTTGAATTCCCGTACATGACCTTTGGTTTGCGGAATGCAGCTCAGACTTTTCAAAGATTCATGGACGAAGTCTTACTTGGCCTCGATTTCTGCTACGGATATATCGATGACATTCTAGTGTTTTCAGCGACCCCAGAGGAGCATAAATGTCACCTACACCAGTTGTTCGAACGGTTGAGAGACTATGGAGTTGTAATTAACACCTCAAAATGCAACATTGGTCAATCAGAAGTCGTTTTTCTTGGTTACTGTGTGTCAGCAGAAGGAACGAAGCCTCTGGAGTCGAAGATCCAAGCTATCCAGGAATATCCAATCCCTAGGACTGTTAAAGAGCTAAGACGTTTCTTGGGAATGGTAAATTTTTACCGCCGTTTCGTTCCCAAGGCTGCAGAATTGCAAGCCCCTTTGCATGCTGTTCTTTCTGGTCCAAAAGTTAAAGGATCACATCCAGTCGATATGACGCCTCAGCTAATGCAAGCTTTCGAAGATTGTAGATCGTCACTTGCAAAGGCTACACTTCTTGCCCATCCAGATGCAACGGCTGAATTAGCAATTGTCACTGACGCATCGAACACAGCCTTAGGTGCTGTACTCCAACAGTTCAAAGACAATATTTGGCAACCTTTAGCTTTTTACTCACACAAATTATCTAGTGCACAAAGAAAATATAGCCCCTATGATCGAGAGTTATTGGCTGTATACGAAGCTATAAGGTATTTCCGTCACATGATCGAAGCTAGAACATTCGTGGTGTTTACAGATCATAAACCACTCACCTTTGCTTTTAAATCAAGTCGTGAAAACTGTACGCCGCGTCAATTTAGATACCTTGACTTCATTGGACAATTTACGACAGACTTAAGGTACCTACCTGGTAGAGAGAACGTTGTAGCTGACGCGTTATCACGGGTAGAGGAAATATCAGTTGCTATCAATTATAACGAACTTGCAAAACTTCAGGATAACGATCCAGAACTGCAAGAGTTACTTCGCCACGGTTCCGCATTGAAGCTAAAGAAGATGACTACGGTAAATTGTAACTTACCTGTATATTGTGATGTTTCCGTGCAGACACCTCGTCCGTATATCACGCCGCAATTGAGAAGGCAAGTCTTCGATTCTCTGCACAACCTACATCACCCTGGAGCTTCAGCTACAGTGCGACTGGTCACTCAACTCTTCGTTTGGCCAGGGATTCGCAAAGACTGTAGAGAGTGGGTTAGGCAATGTCTAAAATGCCAGACTTCAAAAATCTCTCGTCATACCAAAGCTCCACTTTCCACTTTCATGACTCCATCCTTCAGATTTTCTCATATTCACATCGACATCGTAGGGCCGTTAACCCCTTCTTCTGATTACAGGTATTGCCTCACCGTCATCGATCGATTTACTCGTTGGCCTGAGGCGTTCCCACTAAAAGACATAACGGCCGAGACGTGTTCAGCAGCTCTAGTATCTGGTTGGATAGCCAGGTTTGGTTGTCCTGCTCGGGTGACTACGGATCGTGGTCGCCAGTTTGAGAGCCATCTCTTCCAAGCTCTCACATCTTTGGTTGGTGCGCGACACTTCCGCACTACAGCCTATCACCCTGCTGCGAATGGCATCGTAGAACGTCTACACCGTCAACTCAAGGCAGCCATCATGTGCCACGACTCATTAGAATGGACTGAAGCTCTCCCTTTGGTGCTCCTTGGCATGCGGAACTCCTGGAAAGAAGATATCCAGACTACGCCTGCCGAACTCGTTTATGGAGAAGCTCTTCGTTTACCTGGTCAGTTTCTGTGTCCGAAAGATGACTTTACTGCAGCTGACATTACACTGTACGCTACTCGGCTGCGCCAGAACATGACTAAGCTGACCCCGAGACCTACTTCTTGGCATACTACTTCGCCATTTTATATTCCTCGAGATTTGAATACTTGCTCACATGTGTTTCTTCGGCAAGATCGCGTCCGGAGCTCACTAGAACCACCTTACGCTGGACCATTCAAGGTAGTGGAAAGGCATCCTAAGTTCTTCACTCTGGATATTCGAGGAAAGCCAAATAACGTCTCCATTGACAGGCTGAAGCCAGCTTATATGATGAAGGAAACTACGAGTTCGGAACCAGTAACAAAAACAGTACCAACGCCTACTACTACTACCACCAGCGATGAGAAGAAGACGAGAAGTGGACGTCGTGTTCGGTTTCCAGATTTTTATCGACCGTAGTTACGGTCTGGCCAGGGGGACTATGTGGCGTCGTGATTTTCACTTGCACCATACCCATAACTTGTACCATACACCAAACTCATTCGTCTTGCGCACGCATGTATCACTTCATTCTTCTTCATTCATATGCGCGCGCAGTCCATCCATTCATTCATACATTCATTCATTCCTTCGTTCGCGAGACGTCAACGTCAGGAGAGGAACACGGAGATTGGATGGGAATTATTGTTATTCTGGCGTAATTGATTACTGTGTATACAAATAAATGAATATGACCACGAATCTGATATGCTGTATTTATATTTCATAGGGGTAAACCCCATAGCGGGCAAACCCCTATAAGAGTACGTTTCTATTGATTTATTACACGTGTAGCAAATTTTGATGATAATTTTGCTCGCTAAGGCCGTTCTAGTCCTAAGTAGTTAAATGCTTTTAGTCACTACTAACTAACCTAGTAATAAATAATCAAATAGATATCGCGAATTAATTCGTTTGGATACTTCTTATCTTACGGGCGGTTCTTCTATCTACGAAAAAGTTTCAGTATCAGAGAAAGACTTGCATATTGCTTACTATAAATAGCTTAGGCGCTGCGCAAACGTAGACACTTTTGTGTCTTGTGTGAGATACAACTTACCACTGAATATTTTATTTTCATTTAATCAACATGAAATCAGTCACTCCCTGCGCAGATGACACTTTTGGTATCCAGTTGACATATACTCGTCGCCGATAAAAACTGTTCGGTGTAGGTAACTGAAAACTAAAAGTCGTCAGTAGACGACACAAACAACATTAAAAAAACTCCTACAATTGTACTGCGCTACGTATTTGATTTCGGTGTCCGTGTCCTGTGTGGGACACAGCAACTCAGTTTCCTGTTGCTGTGCTGTGTTAGTACCAAAGTGTTCGATTGTCACTACCGGACACAACAACTCTGTTTCGTGATGGTGTGCCGTGTCGGGAACAAAAAGTGTCTACGTGTGCGCAGCACCTTAGTTTATTTTTACTCGTACGTTGCAGCCAGTAACCGCAGCCCGACTACACATCAAACGAAGCGTTGACATAATTTTATTGACGCTCTCGCACGTGACGCTGATTGACTAATGGCTTCCTTTGACTACGTCACAAGAGAGCTGTGAATATGAATATGAAGTATTGCGAGTATCGGTGCACTGGCTTGTATTTTTTTATGATGCATATCACGTGTTACATCTGGAGCTTTAGTGATATTATTATAATAGCACAAACTATTTTACTCCGTTAATAATAAATAAAAATCGGTCAAGTGCGAGTCGGACTCGCACACCGTGGGTTCCATACCTTCTTTGGACGTATTACAGTTATTATACTATAGGTATAACCGTTGGGGAAGAAAGGTTCTCGAATGGCGACCACGAACCGGAAGACGCAGCGTTGGCAGGCCTCCCACTAGGTGGACAGACGACATTGTGCGCGTCGCAGGTAACCGGTGGATGCAAATAGCCAATTGTCGTTCATTGTGGCGTTCTAAGGGGGAGGCCTATGTTCAGCAGTGGACGTCTTCCGGCTGATGATGATGACTATAGGTCTAACACCTCAGATAGCAAAGGAACCAAACCGCAAAACTAGGTTTTGATTCTTGAGATTTTTTTAGGATTATTAAGAAACTGTACTACATAGTAATATCATTTTATTTTTAGTTGTATAATATAGATAGACATTCATTTCCTATAATTATTTAAGATTTTTCCCTCCACAAACTTTGGTGATAATTGGGGAGAACTTTTGACATTTGTATTTTACGCCAAAAACTACGCGACATAAACTTATATGAAAATCTATTTTTAAATGTGCAAATTAAGCCCTTTTATTTTATAACCCACTCGATTTTGAAATTTTAACATCCCACTTCGAATAAAATAAAAGAAATAAGAACCTTTTTGTTCATTTGTTATGAGGTTGGGTAAGTAAGCAGTAGTACTTAGTAGGTAGTAACTATTCCAAGTTGCAAATCGATAGCATCAGTGGTTCCTGAAATACATAGGTGTGACAGACAGGTAGAGGAAGTCGGACCATAAGGGTTCCTTTTTGACTTTTTAGGTATGGAACCCTAAAAAGGGCTATCTGATTCCAAACTAAGCATGTATTGTGGCAAACAGAGAACTATATATTACTATAGTTCTACTAAATATCATAGATAATACACAAAAGAAAAAATGCACCATAAAAGTTCGTCCAAGTTTTTAGGTAGCAGAATTCTATAAACTAAAATGAACCTTATTTATAATCTCGTGTGTACCATCGTGTGGCCCTCCGAAGGCCTTGGTGTCCAGAGGTCCCATGTCCGGCTACTGATGTATATCCGGCGTACCCGGATATTGTGAGAAGCTGAGATCATAATAATATACAAGGTCAGACAATGTGCTATTCAATTTTTCTGTAAGAAAGTTTTCAGTAGATTTAGTAATAAATGTTTATTATCTATAGGTTAGTTGTATTCTACGCCAAATGGTGTGGTGTGATGGTCAGATACCATTACTGAGCTGACTGATGAGCTTCAACGAATATCCCGAAGAAGAAGGCCACCTGGGCCAACCTGTTGATGGCAGTCCATACAGACAGTGCTCAGTGCCCACCCTATGCCTTCCATAAATAATCACCATAGATGTAAATAACTAACGCATAACGTTTAGTTTATGATTGTAAATTATCTATCTATATATACAAAAATTAATAACTGTCTGTTAGTCTCGCTAAATCTCAGACACGGCTTGACCGATTTGAGTATTTTTTGTTTTCCTTTGCTCGCTTTAATCCAGAGATGTAATAAGAAATTTTTTGGAAAATCCTTAAAAAGTTGGGAAAAAACGCTGACGGAGCTGTGTGGGGTAAGAAAATTCTTAATAAGTTGGGAAAAAACGCTGACGGAGCTGCGCGGGTTAGACAAATAAAAATAATAATTTATCTAAATTATTCAGTACCAAATACACCTAGAGTTTATGTTACTCTCAGTCTATTTTATAAGCGTTATGCCTACCCGGTCATAAATGTATGTTCAATCCTGCGGCTAATAAGTAAGTAACCTTTCCAAAATCCGACGCAGATATCAAAGAACGGACAGCCACACTAGACTCTGCTGTGCGGTAAAAAAAAATACTTTTCTGTATATTCAAAAAGTAGTCATGTATTCAGTTTAATTTCTGAGCTCAGCTTAGTTAATTAAATGTGGCCTGATTCGTTTCTGCTTTGAGCAAACTTTATAACTGACACTGACTTTTTTTGTAATCGCAATAACGTTTTTGTGTAACATTTTAATTCGCCTAGTAAAATTGAACCTATCTGTTATTATTCAAAGACAACGTTGTGAAGAATCCATATCAAATAACAGTATTCCGACTTCGTAACGCCCACGTAGCTAACTAAGAATAGGCCTAATAGGCTGCTCACCTTTCATTAATAAGACTAAATCTTGTTTGTAATTTACACCTGATTGATTACTTAATAAACACGAAGTCTATAGGTATTTTTATTAGTCATTGATTAATATTTTAGGTTGCAAATCTGAAAGACTAGTTTCCTGCGCCTATTTTATATCACTATTTCACAGGTAGAATACGTGAATTGCCGGTAAAAGAGTTTCTTTTTCAACTTTTTTTATAGTTATTCCCATTTTTTTTTCTTTTAAATCGCTCCTGGATTCGAGCGAACTAAACAAAAATTATTTAAATCAGTATAGTAAAACAAAGTTTCTCAGGAGCATAGATTTATAGAAATCTTCAAGAAACTTTAATTAATACACTTAAAGTTATGCGGTTTGATCTTTTTGCTATTTGAAGTGTTATGAGTGGGAGTTTTTTACGGACAACGAAAGTACCTACGGAACCCTGGGTGCGCGAGTCCAACTCTTAGGTGATCGGTTTCTTATTTTCAAGGATGTTGTTTTCTGATGGCCTGGTCAGCATTCAGGCAAAACAGAAAATTTGAATTCATCCAAGAGACATGTAAAGGCTACCTGTCTCTTGTCAGTATAATATAGCAACATGATTGATTTATTACAACACTGAGCACAAACGTATGTACTAAGTACATTAGACAAGCACCTAGCAGACTATACTTGTATTTCAGAGTTAGGTATAATACTATACTATCTGATAGTAAACATTCTAAAATGTTACCTTTTATTTTGTTCTCGCTGGGTAAACCTTCAATAGGCACTTGAGACCTGCAGGGGTCAATCGAAGTACATATATGGGATTCTTACCTACTAAAACCCCCGTGGCTGTCACATCGGCACATGAACATGAGAGAGGGACCTAGCCTCATCGATGGGATCTGCACCAGGGACCCTCAGTGCCCAGCTGAGGGACGAGGGTCGCAATCCCGACGCCGTCGCCAGGCTCGGAGTCGCTGAGGAACTTGATGGACATCGACTCTAAAATGTTACCTACCACAACTTAGTGACGATCCATCGCGTCGAAATGCCGTTCAACATACGAAACAATTCGCAACGACCAATCGTTTCGATCAATCATTTACGGTCATTCGTATTGGAGCCCAATTCGTTTCGGTCATTCGTATGCTCGGAGTTTCTTTGCGCGACAGAATCCGAAATGTGGAGATTCGTCGAAGAATTAAGGTCACCGACATAGCTCTCAGAACTTGCAAGTTGAAGTGGCAAAGGGCAGGCCACATCGCTCGAAGAACCGATAACCAATGGGGAAGAAAGTTTCTCGAGTAGCGACCACAAACCGTAAGACGCAGCGTAGGTAGGCCTCCCACTAGGTGGACAGACGATATTTTAACTGGTGGATGCAAATAACCAATAAATGGTTGGTTGGTCTGACAATTATTGTCGTTCATTGTGGCGTTCTAAGGGGGGGTTAGATATATGGGGGCGTTAGAACTTGCACATTATGCAACCTTGTGCAACCTTAGGATACAACACAATTCACTTGAACTTGTAAATTAATCTTCTTGATGTGTATCATAACTCAGTCGACTTGTGATAAAAGTTGTATGTTAAAGTGCTTGCCTGACGACTGACGAGGCACTGCTTATCAACAGAATTTAAATGTTAAACGTGAGCCACTTTGATTTTGGATCGGTCATGCTTGCCATCGAAAAGTCTTTGTTTTTGGCGGCTTCGTGTGGCGGGTCACCCCCTTCCCTTCAATATGGTTGAAGAGAGTGATGGCTGCTGCTCGAGTTAACTCGTGCGCGGATGCTGCTTTGGGGGGGCTAGTCCGACTACTATCCCTTTGGCCCATCGGCTTACTATTTAAACTTTGGCCTTTTAGTTTGTTGTATCTTCGTCGTATTTTTTTTATTTGATCTTTTGATCGGTAGGACGCACTGTCGTGGATGCTGATCTAATTGTGAAAAATGACAACCCCTCTGAGTTTCTTGCCGGATCTTCTCAGTTGATGCCGCGCTGTGATCCGGTGGTAGCTTTAAAAACAAATTGACCGTTCAAAAGTGTTATTATAGCGTTATATCTAATAGAAATAAATTATTTTGAATTTGAATTTGGAACAATTAATTAGGTATGCTATAAAAGTTAGCCTTTGCCCTAGATATTAGTTAACATATTTGCTAATAAATTATAAGGAAATACATACAAGTGACGGCTATGAAATGATTTAATTACTGGCCCCGTTAGGTTAGGAGCTACGTTTTGCTTTTGCCATGCGTTTATAGAATTTAATATGTAGATATAAACGTCGTGTTAACGAATAAACGCATAACCTATACTTACAAGTTTTTAACAGACTTTACGAAGGAGGTACTGCGGGCATAAAAGGCCACACACATAAGCAATTCATCTAAAAGGAATGCATTCCCAGCAGATTCCTCGCAATTCCTGTAATTTTCCTAAACTGGCAACAATTTTAGGTGAATGATACTCAATTCATTTATAAGCAGATTCATATTTGGTGTTGTTTTAATGCTGCTATACGAATAAAAATCTTTTTAAAAAAAAATTGAACCGACTTCAATATCACTGAAAAGTATAAAATAATTTAAATATTATTGAAGTTGGTGTTAGCGTACCTGCTGTGTATATTTGGCACCAACTTCAATAATATTTAAATTATTTTATACTTTTCAGTGATATTGAAGTCGGTTCAATTTTTTTTTAAAAAGATTTTATTTTAACCTTTTTAGTGATATTTTCATATATAAAGATTGAACCATCGAAAACCGTAAATTTATCTAGGTAGGTTATGATCACATTATCGTCTACATAGTTTTACATAATTCATGTTTCTTCAGAAAATAATATCCGGTCGTAATGAAATTTGCATGGAAACATCATAGTAGTTTACTCTCTCGAATAAAAAAAGAATCATCGAAATCGGTTCATAATTGTCAGAGCAATGTAATGGAGAACATCAGTTTTATGGTTTTTACCAGATAAATTCCTCCACATCGTTCATGGTCCTCCAGGAAGTTCTTATCCGGTTGTAATAAAATTCATACAGATTCAATACAGTGGTTTCTTCTTTCGAATAAAAAAAGAATCATTGAAATTGGTAAATATTTGCCAGAGTTATGACCATTTTTGTCCGACCGAGCGAGTCCGAGCGACTAAAACGTCATCTATATAGGCTTTCTTGCAACTCTCAGTGCGCAGTCACCATTCTTGTTTTTTTAGGAACTACTTATTACTAAGCAATAATTTTTTTATGGGACCCAATCAATGGATTGAAGAATGGATGGAAGAAAGATTTTTTCAAATCGGTTAATAATTGCCAGAGTTATGCGCGAACATACATAAAAAAAAAAAAAATAAATAAAATATATACAGACGAATTGAGAACCTCCTCCTTTTTTGAAGTCGGTTAAAAATATAACCGTAACGGAGCAGTAACAGCTCAGTGGGTGAGCGCTTGCCTTGGAAACAAGGTGCGCAGGTTCGAACCCCGGCTTGCACCTCTGATTTCTTTAATTAATCATGTGCGAATCGTCTTTGTGCGATTGTTACTAGCTTTCGGTGAAGGAAAACATCGTGAGGAAACCTGCACGTCTGAGGAAGCCTAACTACTTCCGAATGACGTGTGAAGTCCGCCAACCCGCACTTGGCCAGCGTGGCGGACTATGGCCTAAGTACCTTTATCTTGAGGGGAGGCCCGTGCCCAACAGTGGGACAATAACAAGGGCTGGTATTATTTCATTCCTCATATTATGATTCACCGAAAGTGGCCATTTTAGACCTCAATCATTGAAAATAACTTTTGGAGATTGGAGGCCCCCTTGGACCCGAGGCTCGGTGCGGACCGCTGCGTACGCCCCAACCATAAACATCGGCAAGGTCCTAACGATCTAAGCACCATGTTATTAAAACTCTACCCAGTAATATTTTCCATAGTCCCCGCATTTGCCGAGGTCAGCTGTTCATGTGTTGAGATCCCTTATTGCTACCGCAAAGCAACGGTGGGTATTCTGATATGAAGGATACTGTAGCTGGAGACATTAATGTGCTCAAAAAACTTTATATATATTTATTTAGGTGACGACAAAGTTAAAATATCTTAATTATGCATAGGCCCCACGGAGGCACTCACACAAAAATATTTTTTTACAAACTACCACCGGATCATAACGCGGCTGCTACTGAGAAGATCCGGCAAGAAACTCAGCGGGCTTGTCCTTTTTAACCGTCTTCTTGTTATATTTAGCTTGTGCCTTACCAACAGCTTAGAGTTCAGGTACTGTTTAATGAAGATTGAAATTTATTTAGATTTGGACTTGTAAAATACAAATACAGGTGACAGGCTACAACTGTACAAGTTTTTATTTATCATTAACTAACCAGCGTAGTTCCGCACGCGCTCTTTTTACTCAGAAACCTTCTTGGGCTCATGCACAACACTTTGCTGAAGATCATGACATGATCAAATGCATAGTTTACGATTCTATAAAGGACATACAGACAAACATTCATTTATATATATATAGATAAATAGCTAGCTAGATAGATAGATAGATAAATACTTTATTGCACACATTTTGTTGAACAATACACGAAACAGTTACATAACTTAATGTGATACTTAATTATGTATTTACAAATCGGTAATGATCGAGAAACCCGTGGGGTTACCGGGTAAAAATAGCACCCTTTCATCTAAATTTTAGTGATATTACAATCACTGAAACAATTATAGAACCTAAGTAAAATGACATTAATAATTTATTAAATAACTCGTCCATACATTCAGTATGGCATTGAATATGCGGCTATCCAACCTTAATCTTATAATACCTAGCTCAATTATTCAGATTAAGATACTTAAATAATTTAACTATTGTACTTAGTATGTCTGTGAATCTATGTGGTCCCATGGGGTGTCCGAGAAAGAACTGCACCCTCCCATCTTCTCCCGTTGGGTGTCTGTAAGAGGCGACTAAGAGAAAACATGAAGATGGGCAGGAACCTTTTTCTATTGGATTACCTATACTGCGTACCCCAAAACGCCTGCTAAGAGTGGGAATTATGGCAACACCTCCCTAATGAGGGATATGCCTTAGTTCAGCAGTGGACGTAATTTGACTGCTGATGATTATAATTAAACAGTATATGTCGTAAATATTAACAAGTTGCGTCCATTTTTTTTCCCATTATAAGCTAATGCTTAACTGTAATCCCACCTGATGGAAAGCGGCGATGCAATCGGATGGGAAAGCATACTAGCTTATTAAACGCCTATTCACTCTAGCCTTGAAGATACCCACATCCCAGTCCTTAGATGTATGACAAAGCAAATAGATTAGACCGGGCGTAACGTGGAAGATGGAGTCGTTGTCATTTCAGGTCTTGTTATTTTTTTTTCAGTAATAGCTGTATGTTCTAGCATCATTTTAATATACCAACCTATAAATAAAATGATGCTAGAACATACAGCTATTAAACATTTCACATAAAAATGTAAACTATACTGAACCAGGCATTGTCAGGATCCTGGCACATTCTTTAGAAGTTAACGACATGATGACTTCAGAATAATAAAATTTATAAGGTAGAGACACCATATTTATATTTTTTTTATTGCAAAGCTAAAACAAACGCGATACAATTGATTTCAATTTAATGGTACACAATTAAAAAATTAAAGCGTGTTAATGACCATTATTTTACATTTTCAGTATTTTTATACAATTATTAAAAATAAATAAAAAACTTTCATAAATTATTTTATGTACCATTAAATATTCTTTAATTTAGTCTTTATTTCATAAAGCTAGGTCCAGTACTTTTGAAGATATGGAAGATTTTCTAACCGACCCTTTTTCTTTGCGGTCCAGTGTATTAAAGTACTAATGAAAAAAAATGGATTTTTGTGTTTCCTGAAAACAGTTTGTTTTTACATACGACTTTTTGAAATGACATCGACGATGGGTCATTGACAACGTAAAGGTGAATAGTTGCCATGTCTATTCGTCCGATGATAGAAGGGAGATGGTGGAATCAAATCATGTAATTCCTGCGTGCACTCTCCAAAATCTAACCTGTACAATATCTAGAAGCTTGCTACTCTAGGCTTTGTATAAGTTAGCATAAAAAATTAATCGGGGGCTCCGTCCACAGGAGTCTTCAATCGTGCCAGGGGCACAACCACCGGTGATGCCGCATCCTATATCCCTGGGCCCGCCGAGCGCTCAGCATCAACAGATGAACACTAGTACTCCCATGCAGCGCCCACCGTTTGCTAAGGAATACTTCTTCCTGGATATTGAACTGCGATATGGATTACTACAAGTAAGTTAGAATATTATGTAGTTTTAATAACGTCAATTAAGCTGTTGTGTGCATGATGGTGTGACCTCAATGGAAGTGGGAGTTCCGTTGCGGCGTAAAGCAGCAAGATAAGCTGAAATTAACGAAGCAGATATACACAAGAAAATGCTTGCTGAGAGAGAGAGAGAGTAAGCCACTCTCTCTCTCTCTGTCTCTCTCAGCTCTCTCCTGTCCCCTCTCTCTGTTATTCTTTCCCTTTCCTCCTCTCCTGATCTCGACTATCTCTTGATTTGCTTTGCAAGACGTTATATGGTTATATTTTGACCGTCAATATTTTGTTGTAGAGATCGGGGAGTGACAAGATTATAATTATAACTTTTTCTTTTAACAAGGTTGTCTGGAAGAAATCGCTTAAGCGATAAGACAGGCATTTGTACAATATTGTAGTATTATATTTTATCTATTCGGTTCTATCTATTCTGTTCTATAATATTGACGACATAGCAAAATTTTTATAACTTCAATTTCCACCCGAAGCAGTTATGCTGTATATTATAAACATTATTTTAACATTTACGTACTAAAATTATACTTACTTGATTCTTAACAAAGGTTAAACTATTCTAGCTATTCTTAATAAAATGGCGGGATTTTTGTGACTTAAATAAAATATACATTTCTTTTCCTTGAAAGGTTACAATATTCCGAGAAAATTAGATGCACAGAAGATAATCTGTCGGCAAGCCGTACTATTTGTGCTAAGCTTAATTGAAACGAAGAAAATCCCTGTTATACAAATTGATTACTTACAACAATGATATTATAAGTAAAATGAGAACAGAACATACCTATCTCGTTACATGGTATAAGTCCAAGGTAGTCTACTATCAGTCTACAGATAAATGACAGAGGTGGCGGGCATATTGTTTTACTCTGAGGTTTTACTTCAAACACTACGAGTAGTTGTGCTGATTTTTTATTTATGAAATCTAAAATAAGGTCGGATTTATAACTTAAAATATTTTGGCATCACACAACACTAGGTCAACAATTTTATTAATAACTAGCTGACCCACGCAGCTCCGCCCGCGCTGTGTTTACGTTAACTAAACTTTAAAACGAATACAAAACCATCTTTTTTAAAGTCGGTTAAAAATCTTGGACCCACTTTGTACTTGCCCTCTGAAGCACGGAGACGTTTAGTTCAAATGGCGTTAAACGATCATCCATCTATTTAATGACCTTACTTAACGTTGCTTAACCTGATCGATTTCCAAACATTGTTAACAACTGTCTATGAGTGTTGCCTTACAAATATTTATTATAATTATAATGAAAAATTGTTAAAATCGGACCAATTACACATTTTGACTTTAGTCCCCTCTCCCAAGAGAACCGTGCCGAATAATAATAATAATAACCCGCAGGGCGGCTAGTGGCGAGCTGTTGGCGCGTAGCGACACCACGGACCCGAGTGCTCCAGAGAGTCGGTCAGGGCCCCCACCTCGGCGTGTCTTCGTCGGCCGAGTGGAAACCGAAGGGGGCCCGCAGGACTCTCAGCTCTGGCTTGCCTTAATTGGCCGTCCAGAGAGGAGTTGTTAGAGATATATGCTCCAGGGGTGGAAGTGTTAAAGGGCATAACGCCGCGAGTAACCACAGAGAAAGTGCAGCACACCTCTCGACACCCCTGAGCCACTCACACCGGTGTTGCACTCCGTCGTCTTCTGACGGCTATATGGAGAGCCCATCTAGTGGGTGGCAAGTCACCGCTTGCCAAAATATAATTAGTACACTAATTATGGCAAGTGATCCTGGCCTATTGCAATAGCCCAGTATTCAGTCCACCAAATGCTCATTAATAAAATCTAGAAATCTTTCCACATACTTACAATAGTCCCTACACCTGTCAGAGTCAACTGCTGTTTATATCTTATTTCCAGCAGTTGATCCTGACAGGTGTGTTTCATACCTACCATTAACTTCTCTCAACAGGCCGCTACGTGTTGGATTCATCCCCACGCAAGCCTTTTAAAAGTCCGGGTGTAAAAGACCTTGTTATAAAAAAAAATATATATATATATATATCCTGGGACAATTCACACACGGTCATCTGATCCCAAACTAGGCAGAGCCTGTACTATGGAAACCAGACAACTGATACTAATACATATAGGGTAGACTCTACAGTCTCTCGGAAAGATAAATAAAATAACATGTGATCATCCGCCAAACTAGAGAAATTACAATCGAGGCAACTATACCCCTAGGGCAACTATCCCACATTTACCCTATACTTTTTTTTGTAAATACATACTTAAATAGATAAAACACCCAGGCACTTGGTGGGAATCGAACCCACGACCTGTTGGGTAGCAGACAGGGTCACTAACCACTAGACCAACGGGCCCGTCAAATGTCGGGATAAAAAGTATCCTATGTCCTACCTCGGAGTATTAACTCAAATCATGCCAAGTTTCATTTCAATCCATCCAGTAGTTTCGGCGTGATGCTCAGCCGAGATACAGACAGACAGACAAAAATAAAAAAAATACATTTTTGGATTTAGTATCGATTATAGAATGCCCTCCAAACATAATTTTCAAAATATCTTCAATGTACAGAATTGGACCTGTTACAGTTTTATTATAAGTGTAGATCTATTAATTAACACAGACACGGACGTTCTATCCTAGCAATAATTAAATTGCCTACATAGTGTTTCCATTCTTCCTTTGGACTAATGCACACCAAAAATTGTGACTCATGTAATTATAATATTTTCTCATTTATAGATGTTTATAGTTATGGTTTATGATAAGTAGGTACTCGTATATATTATTATTTACTTTTGTGCAGCACTGTGTATATTTTCTAAATACGCAGGAAGGCATTTTACTTGATATTTAAAGGTACACTTTACGTTCGTTACATTTTACCGACGCAAGACTTACTGCTAGTCAACCCAATTTGAGTGAATTTCGTTGTTTCACTTTTCGTGCGCTATTGGCAAATCAATTGTATAAAATATCATTGGTTTACGTACATACACCCATGTCTCGCGCGCAATCGGTCCCATGTAATAAGGAAAAAAGAATGACCGTTCTAAGACTTGATGTTCAAATTACATCGATTCCCGGAACCAGCACCGGCCAGACGAATTTTGCATTTAGACGTAGGTAGGTACTCTTCGAATTCATCATCGTATGCTGTACTTTAACTAACGCTATAAGAGTTGACGATTGTACCATTGATTGGAGTTTTACTAAATATTTCCGAAAATATTTCCTGTGATTGTGAATTTTATTAATAAAATAATTCAATTAAGAGTTTTATGAAGGTAATTTCAAAACATGCTTTTTTGAAACCTTTTATTAGATACAGCTACAATTTTTATTTTATGTTATCTATTAAAACACAAAATAATTATAACTATCATAAAAATGAGGTCGCTGTTTTTAGGAAATTTCATATGAGTGAAAGGCCACCTTTACAACGTTAAGTTTACAGAATATCTGATTATTATACCACATAAATCTCTCAATAACAATATTACTTACTAGCGAATTTTAACCCTGTTGATATATTATTCAATATTTGTATAATATGCTGAAAGTTAGGTTGGAATTTGACTTATACTTAAGGTATTTGCGAGTAATACACAAATGAACGTGACCTCAGACTTTACCCAAACGTATTCCTAAAGCAGTTCTAGCTAGTAGGTACGTAAGATTATAGTTAATTTTGAATAACTACCATAGTAGGTAATATTTGCGGTAAGCTAATGTGTTGACCATTTTAAGGCTCTTTTTTAGGGTTCTATGCCTAAAAGGTAAAAATCGAACCCCTATGGTGTGACTTCGTCTGTCTGTCTGTCTGTTAAACCTTTATATTTCCGGAACCACTGATACAATCGATTTCAAACTTAGAACAGTTTTAGATCTTACATTGCAAATGACAAAAAAATCTTTTATTTTCTTTCTAATGGGAAGACTTATCGACCGAAGTGAGGCGTTAATTTCAACGTGATCGAGGGGTTTTATATGAAAGGGCTTCATTTGCATATTTCAAAACAGATTTTATCTATGTGTGTGTTATTATTATATTTCATTTTTATTAATTTGTTGTTTCTATCCTTCCATTGTGTTTATTTTCTCCTTATAGTGATCATTGTACGTATTTTGTGTTCTTTTGTATTTTGAAACTGTTTGTCTTTGTAGTGTGTACATAAAGTACAAAATTTAGCAGTCTATCTGTTCTTCTTAGAGCAGGTAATGATGACATAATAAGGCCATTCAACACCTTAGTCCTCCCGTGATCGTTGGTGCTACAAAGCATTCGAATTATCGGGAAAGTAAACAATCAAAAATAAACCACGATTCATTTCGTAATTGTAGTTTCACTCCAAAATGTACACCTGTTTACAAATCTGACAATTAATTCTACGTGTAGTCTTGTGCGCACGAGTTGAAATAATCTTTCAGGGATCTACCGTCATCTGTTTCACAGAAAGGGACGGAGCTATAAACTGCGTATATCTGCGTCTCTTTCCCACGTTAAAGTAAGATTATGTTAACAATGCCGTAAAAGCTGGTGGTATGGCCCCAGTTTGTGTCTAGTCAAGTCTAGATGCTGTCACGTAACGGTTGGTTTAGAGTAGGGTAGAGAGAACCCGGAGACCGTTACTAAGATAGGTAAGTAACTAAGGGGGAAGTAGCAATAAAGAATGAGAACTCAGGACTTACAATATAACTATAATTACAGATAAAAAAACGTTACAGTTCTCTAACGACAGTTACGCAGTTCGTTTCACCGGGTCGGAAACGCGGACACTTATTAGCGTAAGATCACGTAACTTGCTTGCAAAGATTCCTGGGCGCAGGGAAGCCTGGCGGCGTGCCAGATGGCACAACCGCAGCCAGGCCGTTGGACGCCGGCAGGTTTAGCACCGGCCACGACACTCAACCAGCAGGCTGGCCGATGAAAAAGGGGTGCGGGCGTCAGCACGCCACAGCAGCAGCACCCGTAGATATGTGGCCTCTGGCGTAGATAATGGCCGATTCCGGCTCAAGACCTGGTTAACCTCGGCCTCCGGTCTTGCGACTCTAGGCTGTAGACCTTAGGCTTTCCACTCGTCTCCAGGCTCCAGACTAAGCCTTCCGATCCAAGACTTCAGACCCTCGACTTCAGACTCCGTTTTCAGACTGACGTTTAATTTTCCTCTCTCCACTTGACAGCTCCTTGTCTAAATTTAAATTTTTAATTTGAATTAAAAGTAAATACAAATATTTATAAAAAAGATGAGGTATGACAATGGAGGTTGATATATGAGGAATGAAATGAGGTGATACACTACAATGCATTGCATCTAGTCAAGTCTAGATGCAATGCATCTAGACTTGACTAGCCGCATTTGTTTCAACGTGGGCTACTATCGTACTTCAAATGAAATCGTCAATTCTTCTATATATTTTTATGTATGTTCACAACTAACTCTGTTATGCGCATATATTTTCATGTTATGTTATATATAGGTGCCTATATTAAGTACGTGACATTACATTGATCATATTTAAAGTATTTCCCAAACAGTTTCTTTGAAAAAAGAACAGCAGGTCTAAAAGGTCACTGTCTGAATAATATTAGTTATGTTACGATTTAGGCAGCATTAACAACAATATAAATCTGCTAATAAATGAATTGAGTATGATTAAAATGTGTGACCATTTTACGAATATTAAAGGAATTACAAAGAATCTGCTGGCAATAAGAATTCCATTTAGATGAAATGCTTAATATAGCCTTTTAGGCCCGCTGTACTAATTGCTGAGCAACGGTATTCCTATCTTGGGAACTGATGGGGTTGAAAGCTTTTCCACAATGATCGATATCGACATGTTGATCAAAGTGCCTTTCAAATAAATGATATATCAGAGTAGCATAATATAAGTTGCTTATCCAATTGGCTTACTCCTTGCGCAAGGGACCGTACAGGTAGGTACCACAGCAGTGTAAGATATTCTGCCGCCAAGCAGCAGTGTGTAAATATTTATGTGTTTCGGTGTGAAGGTCACTGTAGCTGGTGAAATTACCGGAAACTTAATAACTAATGCCTCGGGTGACGAGCGGCAGTGCAATGCAGCTGTCTATAGGCAGACGTATTTCTGACTATCAGGCGAACGTTTTTCTTAACTCATCGTTGAATAAAAAGAAAATCCAGTCATTTCTGAATGCATAAAATTAGGTTCTCTTTGTGATAAGCACCCTTAGATAATGTAGCTTCAGCACTGAAGTCAAATTAACCACAAAGTCAATAAGGTACCAATCGAGCAACTGCTTGGAATAAGCTAATACTTGATGCGGTTTCACGTTCTAGTGGTTTTTGCATAAGCTTTAGCATTGCTCTGCTTTGATCATTTGATCCGCAACCATTATTAGTAGCTACTATACGTACTTAATTATAGTAGCTTCAACCGCGACCGCGACGTGTTTTATTTGTTAATACATATTAAAATTGTTAACTAGGTGAATACGGTAGTTCACAAATTATAAATTTCCAAGATTTATAAAATAAGCCAGTATGGATTTGTTTTTATCTTTAACATTTGTTTATAGACTAATATAAGAGCAATATTACTTACCTAATGGCAAACACTAAAAGCATATAAGATAATGTACCAAAAAGTAGGCAATCTATCTATTAAACTAACGGTAACCGTTGGCCAAATACATGCTTGTGCATTACATACAGCCAAAAATACTTAGTTCAAGAGAAAAAATAGCTTTAAAATCTAAATTATGAAATGTAAAAAATATTACGAGTATCACCAAGTACCTAGTAACCGGATAGTAGCACGAATTACAAAATACTTGCTAAAATCCCTAAAGTTCCATCGAATATTATCTAAAAGGAAATATTTCTGTTCCTAGAAAATACGTAGTGTAATGTCAGCATACCTTTATATAAACAAGCTACGTTCAGGCTTTTCCGTAGCTCGCAAGGGACAAAATATTTATTTTCTTATTTTCCGTATCTTTAAAATAGCAAACACAAAGAAAACCAATCCGCTAAACTGAAAACATGATTTCTTTGTGTTTGTTCTAAACATAGCACATATGGGCCAATGTTTTATTTTGTTATTTGATGATAAATGCACACATAAGAACATACATTTAAGCAATGAATAGGTAACAAAACATATAAAGGTGTGAATTGTTGCTTATTTTTATAGCAAATTCTTCTTGCTGATCAACGAGAGGAGTATAGAAAAGAATGGAATGTATAGCCACAGTTCATACAGATTAAAAGTAAATATTAGGTATATCATGTTTCGGCGAATGTTTGCATTTGATGAACGCCGTATCGGAAATACGCGTTCGAGGGTTGTCATCAGACTTCCATACGAGGATTGATACGAGGGTGGTGTCAAAAATTAAATTAATTTTATGAAAAGTATCGTTTGCGTTGCAGCAAGTTTATTATATTTTTATTTGAAACAAAATCCATAGCTCATAAAATAATACAGTCACAACTTATTTATTATACAAAAAGCCAAAATCGGGTGTAGGTACATTATTTAGCTAATTAAATTATTATAAAACAGTTTGACTGTTTTAATTTATTATTAAGCAATTATGTGAAAAGATTATGAGAAAAAAAAGGATATTTACTCAATTAAAAAAATTGTTACTTAATTAAATAGAGAGACAACGAAGAACTTTGTGTATTGTTGGTAATATGTTAGCAAGGAAATTTTACAGGTTTTCGCTTGACGTTAAAAATACTGTGTTCAGGTCTTTCTGTTAATCTTTTTATACTTGCCATGTATGTACAATTTATACACCCAAACATATAACAATATATTTATTTAGACAGATTATGGGCTTAAAGGGCTTCTGCAGTGGTTCCGAAATGTTTAGGGTCGACTCGTTCATTGCTAGCCAAGAAAATAAGTAGCATCTTTCAAAAATAGGGTTACCTAGTTCATGTAATAATTTTATTCTTAGAAGTCTAGCTGACCGTTGTAGGCTCGCACCTTGTTTCCGCCTAGTAAAAGACTTTTCAGTACTTTTCTCAGGCGGCCCAAGAAGCGTTCCCGCACCGACTGCTTCATGTTAATCTCATTGATACCCAACGCCTGTGACATACCCAAGTATTTGTAGGTTTCGATTGCAGAGAGTGTCCTCAGCTCGGTGAAAGCTGTAAATACTGAGCTGTAGACTTCACCATCCTCCCCGCTTTACTACAAACTCCATCCTGATAGAATTACTGAAGGAAGTCTGTAACCTTCAGTTTATTATTATGATAAATAGTTAGTTACTATATGTGTGTATGTGTGTGCATGCTTATTTGATTATAAATATGTGTATAACTGCATGCGTGTGTCAATTACTGGGTTTACACCGGCCGCACCGGCTCGCGCGGCATGTTCGCGAGTCAGATGTTTGGTCGGTCGAGCCACGCTTAGCCAAGGCAACGTGCGCCCGAGCAACCCCGAGCCACATCCACAGCACATTTGACTCGCGAGTCCGTCCGGCCGGTGTAGACCCAGCTAATGAGTAGCTCTACTGCATGATTATATTCACATTTTTTTTTAAATTAGACAAATATTAATTCAGCGCACGTTTTTTTGTGGCTACCATGAATATATATTTTTTTATTATAAACTCTCTCTAGTTAAACGCATTTGAGCAATTTTCCATCTAGTCATAGTCGACCTTAGGACCACTTACATACATATTTCGATCGGCGATGCTAAAGGGAGAATCCTTCCACCGAGCAATGACGCTAGAATGTTTTATAAAATTACAAGTAGCGTTAAAACTTTGATGCACGATTCAGGAACGCTCGTGTGACGTTATCTTTACTACAGCGCCATCTATTTATCTACGTGGAGCTCACAAATATGCTCTAACATTAGAAATTAAAACAATATCATCCGTATCGTATTATTAAATTGGTATTACAGTAAAAGCAACTTGTGTGCCGCTATTGCAGACACAAGTACTTATGTGTACTTCAACATGGAGAGCACCCATAAAGTAAATATATTCCGCCATACATATGTTTGTAACTACTTATATCTAACTCGATCACATCGGTAGGTCGTCTGGAAAATATCGCTTTTCCTATATTGAAACACTGAAATGTAAAATTTGTGTTTTCCGCGATGCACTCCTTTTCAAAACAGAGAGTCTTCGTATTTTATTGTCCTTTATATTTGGAGAGACCTCGCCTAGCCAAGATATCTCGGCCGGCCTCAAAAGGGCCGAGAGGCGAGGATAAAAAAAGAAGAATTTATCATCGATGCATCTTTTATACAGAGTGTTAAAAAACCCCTTACATACATATATTTTGATACATCGAATAATAACCTGACGGATCGGCCAGGGGTTTTTTAACACTTTGTGAAAAAATATGGTGTAACTGTGTCATACATACACAGGTCGCACAGAAGTGCGACCTGTGTATGTATCTGTGTATCTCGACCGATTATTATGATTTTTTACGTTTGTTATGAGGTATCGTAAAGTATTTTTCATACCGCTAGGTGATACTGGGGCATTGAAAATGTAAAAGAGCGCGGGCCGAGCTGCGCGGGTCAGCTAGTTAACCCATAACAATTCACGTATATATTAAAACAATTCAGTGGAGCTATCAACACAAACTATGTTAATTTGTTTAATACCTTTACAGGCGTGAAGCGCTTAACTCAATCTCTTATAGATAAATACTTTGCAGTCGGCAGGATGCAGCTATGCGAGTATTTATGCAGCAATTACCTTTGCGCCAACAATCTGCCACATTAATAACATAGCCTCGATCAAGAGCCGGCCTCGATACTTTATAGGTATAATAGGGGAATTGCCGTGGTATAGTAATACGAGCAGATACTATAAAACTTTCTTCACATGACACCTAGGTTTTTGTTTAAAAAAATGCGCATCATTAGTTTTTCGGCATTCAATTGTTTTTTTTTATTCGGCTTGGACGCGAAAGATGGATACTTAGGAAATCCCAGTCATTTTTTAATATGAGTTCCAACGCGGTACAAACGCGGTAGAAACGGCTCGCCCGCCTAAGAGGCGACAGAAGCTGGCTTCAGACTACGCTATAATATACATATAGCTATATAGTATATAGCTCATAGCACAACAATATCGCGCACCATACATTGTTATGGACACGTTCACACTGTACTCTACTATATATGTATTATTGGCTTACTATACGCTATAAATTGGTGCGAAGTGCTGAGTTCATGCTGTGCTATATCGCGCGGCACCCTTTTTCCCTCCATCACCCCCGGCCGTCCCGCAAATGAAACGAGCGATAGGTATACTATAAATGCTTGCGATAATATCGCGTAATGTGAACGCTCTGCTATATAGTATAGCTTTAGGTCCTTCTTTGCTATACTATATAGCTATATATTATAACGTAGTCTGAAACCAGCTTCATGCTATACTTTAGCATGGCGTTCACATTACGCGATATTATCGCAAGCATTTATAGTATATCGCTCGTTTCGCTTGCTTGACGGCCGGGGGTGAGGGAGGAAGAAAAGGGGGCCGCGCGATATAGCACAGCATGAACTCAGCACATCGCACCAATTTATAGCGTATAGTAAGCCAATAATATATAGTACAGTGTGAACGTGTCCATAACAATGTATTGGTATGGTGCGCGATATTGTTGTGCTATGAGCTAAATGCTATTACTTATATTATAGCGTAGTCTGAAACCAGCTTAAGAGAAGATAAGAAGACGGGCAGCAGCGTCTTTCTATTGGATTACCTACGTATACTGCGATTCCAAGACGCCAGCGAAGCAAGGGGATTATGGCAACCCCTCCCTTCTAAGAAGGAGGCCTTTGTTCATGAGAATATCATTCGGCTGCTGATGATGATGATATATGTGCCGATCTGTCAACAAGACCTTTAACAAATTAGTAAGCTACAATCTCATTATCAAAACAGTTTTTATTGTTCCAAAATAACAATTAACGAGAAGCCGCATCGTACATCATTTCTGGAAAATTTTAATTTTATTTCAAAAATGTCCTCCATAACTTCAAGTTGCGTACCTTCATATTTTTGTATGGCATCTTAAAGAAGTAAATTATTGTTGCTAACTCTTTTGTTCGCCTTTTCTATTTATACTTTCCTTTTTTTAAATTTGATGTTTAGTGTATCGCAGACATCAGTTTTCCATTGTAAAATATTATAAAGATTATAAAATATAGTACACACTGTTACAGCGTTAAATAAACCGAAATAAAGTGAAGATATTCGCTTCATCAAGATGCGTTTCTTGTATTTATAACAGTAGTAGGTATGTACTCTGCTCAATAAGTGACACTGTACATGAATCTCTCTTGTTCAGATCATCGAAGCATTACACTACCTGCACTACACGGCGAGGCAAATGCACCGCAACGTGTGTCCTCAAGTTATTATCGTCTCGAAGAGGGGAACTTGGAAACTCTTCGGACTCGAGTTCGTTGGTACGTATACTTATTTCCACATGGCGTGTAATCTCGGCAGTATCTAAAGTTTCGGTACTGTTCTTGAGAATATCCTGAAAGTTTCGATCAATACTCGAATTTCTTTCCTTTTCTTTCTACTCTATTGTAATCAGCGATTTAATAAGTTATGTTATAGACGAAGATATTTGCAATCAGATTAGTATGTCTATCATCGTAAGGTTGCTCACTGGCATGTCATTGAATAAAAGTAGAAGTCTTCTAGAAGTTGATTGTCAACGATTCTGTTGAGTTTGCCACAGTGAAATTTAAAGGATAATTTAGAACATTTTGACATTTATATCGACGTGTGTACAATAATACTACAATATAGACACACTGGTAGAGTAGGTACACAAACTTATGATGCCCAAATATTTATGAAAAACCAAAGTCTATTATATACAAATACTTATAATAAAACTGTAACAGGTCCAATTCTGTACATTGAAGATATTTTGAAAATTATTTTTGGAGGGCATTCTATAACCGATACTGAGGCCAAAAATGTTTTTTTTTTAATTTTTGTCTGTCTGTCTGTCTGTATCACGGCTGAGCATCACGCCTAAACTACTGAATGGATTCAAATTAAACTTGGCATTATTTGAGATCTTACTACGAGGTAGGTCATAGGATACTTTTTATCCCGTAATCTAGCACGGTTCTTTTGGGAGAGGGGATTAAAGTCAAAATGGGTACTTGGTTATACGCTTGGTCCGATTTTATCAATTTTTCTTCATAATTATCATAAATATTAGTAAGGGAACATTCATAGAGAGTTGTTATCAAGGTTTTGTAATCGATCGGGTTAAGCAACGTTAGGTAAGGTCATTAAAGAGATGGGTGACCGTTTAACGCCATTTGAACTAAACGGATCCGTGCTTCGGAGAGCAAGTAAAAAGTGGGAACCAGTTTTTAACCGACTATAAAAAAGGAGGTTATGTATTCGATGCGAATGTCTGTTATTAAAAGTTTAGTTAACGTAAAAATAGCGCATGCGGAGCTGCGTGGGTCAGCTAGTTACTAATAAAAGACAATTCATTACTAAGGAATGAACTGACCATAACGAGAAAAAAAAATCATAACAAGACAGCTCTGATTTCTGAGCAATAACAATATTCTTTTAAGGAAATATCATGTCTTATTTTATGTTGCCAAATTGCAATCAATCATATTTTAATATGATAAAATAGCTGAATGAGGCTACAGTTTATTATCATGCATGTGTATTATGAATATTTACTGAAGAATATAATAAAGGTATTTGTAGAAAGTGATGACAGTTTTTCAATGATATTATAAGTAATAAAAACTTTTAAAAAAAATTGAACCGACTTCAATATCACTGAAAAGTATAAAATAATTTAAATATTATAGAAGTTGGTTTTAGCGTACCTGCTGTGTATAATTGGCAGACGTTACAAAAGTTTGTAACGCATAGTAAGTAACGTATCCATTATTTATGTATATTATTGCAAATCATGTAATGACATACATAATATCACATGCATACGGCCATGGTAGCACGGCCGAAAACGGGGCAGTCTGGCAGGTGTTATGAACACAGTTGCTTGTATATTAATTCACACAAAGAATATTTTTTTGCTCGGTAGTATGGTCCGGTGAACTGGACAGACTACTTAAAGCTCATGAAAGTATTAAAATGACGTGACAGAATAGTATCTTTTACAGCTTCATGAATATTATAATATCAACCTTGAATTGTATCAAACAAAAACTAAAAGGACACTTATATTTTTATACATAGAGCTGAGTTTTCAATCATTAGTTAGATTTTATTAATAGGATTTCGTGTTATTTCGATAAATCGAAAAGCTTGTTAATCACGCCATTACTTGTATTGTAGGTGGAAGGCATGAAAGGCAGTAGTGATATTTCTTTTTGATAGGGTAATAGGTTACCTGACTGATATTTTTTTAAATATTCTGGCTGGCTCACACGGTCGCTGATCTTAAACTAGCAGAACCTGTACTACCTGTGAACCTGTGAACCAGACAACTGATATTCATACTAATTTTTTTTTTGTAAATACATACAGTAGATGAATAGCACCTAAACCCTTGGTGGGCATCGATATAGGTAGTGGAAATGGAACCCACGACTAATTGGGTAGTGGCCAGGATGTCTAACCGTCTTTCTTACCTATACCGTAGTACTATTATGTATTCTGTGCCTATACGTCTGTAGTACCTAATATAATGTAATACCTATACGTTGTTTTATGTTATGCTCGTTAACATGCCGGCCGAACCTACAAACGTCATTTAAAGCTAATGATGATTAATCAATTTTTTGAAATCGAATTATTTCGTCACTCGAAGCCAATTAATACTTAATCCGCAGATAGTGAATAGAGATAACAATTACCCGGATTCAATAGTCGAATTTAATCATAAAAGGCTCCGACAGTCGAAGTAAATAAATTTTAAAAAGGGATTAATTAGAATTAAAGTTAATTGGGGTTTTTGAGTGCGGCGGATGGTGTTCTATATGATAATGACGATTAAATTTACCGTAATAACGCTGATCGTGCTCCGATATATTTGGGGCAATTAGGATGGTCTGCACATTTAGAACTTTGGTCGTTTGAATTATTAACGGTCATTTCGGATGTACCAATAAAGACGACCAAATACTTAGTTGTACTTGGTCGCCTTTACTGGTACTTAATTTGGTCTTCTTGGCACTGAATATACTACAACAGTATGCTAACCAAAATTTATTGGCTTTTTAATCGTGGATCAAAGCGAAAACGTCTTTCCGTCTTGCGGTAAGCAATTGTTGGTATTGAAACCACTTACAGGTAACTGAATAAAGAATTCTTAGAAAATATTTTCAGTGGGGGCAGTAATATTTTATAGGGTAGTACTTTATACCGCGTTATTGCTCAATAAATTTTACAACCAGTACTATACGGTTCCAAATAATATCACAGTACAGAAGAACAATATACAAATATGGCATGTTGAAATTGGTCTTAGTTTATAAAAAAAACTCCAACAAAAGGTTTTTTTTGTAAATTACAAGAGAAACGTGTTGAAAAACTTATGTAAAATAATTAAAAATATAAAAAAAAAACAGTAGTAAACGACGTGCATTTGTAAGACGACATCGATCCATGGAAAGTAGGTTAAACGAATATTGAAATCCAAGAATTCCACACGATTCCGTAGGTCTCACAATTCAAGGTACAACATTTCCATGTATGCTCGATACGAACGAACGTTATCGTTCACCAAAAGTTTCAACGTCAGACTAACTTGGATCAAAATAAGAATTTTTATGCAGACGTAAAAATAACAAAGTTCAATGTTAAAAGAAATGTAGGTTTATTTCGAAACGTAAAAAAAGAGCTTGCTGAATAAGAAAACAAGCATGTGTCCCAATTTTTGGTTATCTATGAAAACTGACATTTTATGGTACATAATATATGCATATTCTAGGTGTTATATGTAGATATTATATCCTTTCGTTTATGATTGATGACGTAGCAGCTAACCAACTTAATAGGTATATTTTTTTTACTTACGGATGCAAAATAAAATCACTATTATTATTTTTTCAGTGCATGCATATAAGTAGTACATATTATATTCATATTTGGCCGCGAATTTGAGCCCTTGTCGTACACGCTCGGCTCCTGTAACTTTTTAAATGATATTAATACTAATCGCATTTATAACCCGGTGCTTTAGCGATAAGACCGCCTTAAATTGTCACACTGCAATTTTAGTCTCTTTTGGTGTAAAATAACGAATATTTGTATTGTATTGTATATCCAAACATCCAAACGTGGCAAGTCAGTTGCCATTTTGTATTTTTTTTTACTTCCAAAAACTATATGGATATCAAATAAAAGGCCTTAACGAGATGAGTTCAAATACAGTGTAAACTCTATATAACGACACTGAAGGCAGGCGTACACCACTCCATGTACTTACGCGCTATAATTACCTACCGCCCGGCCAAGCGGTCACGGGCCGTTTGCGGACCAAATTCAGTGCGGTTATCGTAAGCGGAGTGCATGCGCGTTGTTCAATTTTTAACCGACTTCAAAAAAGAAGGTTAGGTTATTTTTCACTTTTTAGTGTGTTGTCTATTGAAGTCGGTTTATTTTTTTTATAAAATTTTTATATTCGTTCCATTCGTTTGTACGCGTACCTACAATGCCGCCTGGTGCCTTATGTGCAGTAGATGGGTGCAAATCAAGTAAAAGAAGGGATAAACACCTAACATTTTTCCATGACCTCTATAATTATGTTTTAGATGTATTGCACAGTCAGCACCAATTTATAAAAAAAATATTTTTCACAGCACCTGCTCGATAATGCTCCATTATGTGTCATACATATAAACATGACATAAAGTACCTCATTATATCCCTATAGTGTAGCTGGGTAATAATTTTGTACTAAACTCGCTTGGGTAATAATGTGATTTGAATTTCGAATGTCCTATCAACACTTTTACCACAGGTATAATACCAGACTATAAGCAGAGTCTTGCACGAAAAAAAACATTTGAAAATCGAACCGGGCGCGACGAGCAGAACCCAATAGAACACTGGGTTGGGAAAGGAAATCGCTGCAAATAGCTATGTTGATATTATTTTACTTCTAGCAGTATTTATATTTTATTGCCTCGCAGTTACTAGAATCCTTCGTTATGCTCGCGATTCAGTTTCACGCCCGCGACATAAAACACTTCTTTATCCCCTTGTTGAATAAACTAATAATAAACGGTACAATTTTAAACTACCACCTATAGTCAGAACATATTCACAGTTCTCAATAAAATAGACACAAATAGTTATTTATGTTAATTTAATTTTATCGAAGAGGGCAGCCCTGCGACTTATGTGGGAACGCGCGGTGCGAAGCAATCACAATTGTACGCTTGAGCATTTAAGCACATTTTAGCATGCAGCGGTTGCTGACGGGAAAGAGTAGGCTATTATAGCAGTAGGTATTGGTAATTTTCTACTGAGTGAAGTATCTGTTCTTTATTAATCTGTGCTGAAGGGACCATGCATTTTATGGCGTTATAGAGAGTTGGCGTTAAATGTAGAGAAGAAAAATTTAATTTTATAAAGAAAAAAATTCATTTCAGTCTAGTGTTAGTAGTTATGTACACAAAACTACAGTTTGTCAGCTTTTGTGAGCAGTTTGAATGTTTGTGAGCAACAAGAATATGATAACGTATATATGTATAATCCATGACTCCTAGTTATTAGTCATGGTCAACAACAGTCTACATGTGCAAGCAATCTCATATTGTAAACAAAATAACGAATTTCTAAGGCCTCTGCCTCGAATCTTGCGGGCAGCGGGTTGGCAGCGGGGCGGCAGCGGGGCGGCAGCAGGCGGCAGCGGGGCGGCAGCGGGGCGGCAGCGGGGCAGCAGCGGGGCGGCATCGGGGCGGCAGCGGGGCGGCAGCGGAGTGGCGGTGGCTGCGGCGCGGGAGCGGCAGGATCTTATGCGTATAATCAAATGGAGCGATTTTCGAAATCAGCGGCGCGGCAGCGGCGCGGGTGGTGTCCGCCCTCACCGCCGCCGCCGCCACCCCGCTGCCGCCCCGCTGCCACCCCGCTGCCGCCCCGCTGCCGCCCCACTGCCACCCCGCTGCCACCCCGTTGCCCACAAGATTCGAGGCTCAGGCCTTAGAGAGTTCGGTATGCATGATGCCGACACTCGAGTTTATTACGGGCTAGGATAATAAAGCGACAAAAGAACGTACACAGCTGCGCAGTTTTTGGTAATTTTGGCAACATAAAAGGTTTCATTACTTAATTGTTGTCGTTATTGAGAGTGGGTGTAATGCTACATCGAGTGTATCATTATATAGAACGCAAACTAAACCAACCAAATCCAAGTGATTTCGAAGCTTTAGGGGGTTTGTCGTTAAATCGAGTGACGTTTTATGGAGTTTACGCTGTATATGTGCATATACATGTGTAGGTATATGGATTATGAATGTTTATTGAAAAATAATTCCATTTTATTTGTTCGCAGTCGGGCTTTTTATGCTTTTATAATTTATACTTGTTTTAATAACCCTTCAACCGCAAACTTCTTTAGAAGTCGATTTCCGCAAAACCCGTTCTTGCCTGCCTAATTTCAAATTTCAAATCTCATACAGTTTTGGAAATCTTTTAATGAGTGAATCAGTAAACTGCTAATTTCCTATAATATAAACGCATCTTCTATGTATATACTTATATTATTATACATGTAAAAGTTGTGTTTTTATGTTACTTATGTGTAAGGTTTTCAAACTAGGTAGGTATTATGCATTCAGATATTTCACAACGATATCTCTCTGAACTTATGTATATAAAACCTGTTATGTACCCTTTTGAGAAAAACACTTCGAGAGCACTCCGATTTCAGATTTCAGTGAAAACGAGTTCGTAATTCGAATTAATTATCATCCCAAGGTTGGGGATTTACAAACATACTTCATGAAATGCTTTTCGTTTATTCAGGTACTAACTTTAATTTCCTACGATAAAGAAGACTCTGTTAAAGATTTATATAATAGGTAAGTACTTAAGTATTTTAACATTAAAAAGATTTTTTTTATATTCATTTATACCTATAGATGCTGGTGCCAGTGCTTGACGACTCTCCGGACGATAGGTTGTATTGTAATGCAGTGGCGGACTAAGCCTGTTGGGGGCCCGGGGCGGCATAAAGTTATGAGGCCCCCGGTCAGTAAGTGACGTATTTTTGCCGGACTGCCCCAGAAGATGGACTATGTTTTGCAAGAGTATGTATGTAGGTATGTCTATATCGTCGGCCTACAGCCTAAATGGTTCAATGGATTTTTACTTGTGATATGTCGTTAGATTCGTCTTAGTTGTGGTAGTGACATAGGCTTTTTAGACTTTTGCCACCCGTCTTCTCTATGCTGCTCGATGAGCTCTTTTTACTATGCTTATCTATAGCGTCGTTCTCGTAACCGCTGTGATAGTATAGTGCCTGCCCGTCGCATCGGTATGCGTCTTCTGCTTGGACTGCCATCCTTTTGCAGTCACGATGAGCCTCTCTAGGCTGTCCGATTTTTTGCTGCCCGTGTGCCTGAAGAAGTTCAGGACGCGATTAACGCAGATAGTGGAAAGTCGCTCCTTGAGAATAGATGCATTAGTGCGACGCTCGGTCCACAATACGCCTAGCATTCTGTGCCAACACGGCATTTCAAAGGCATAATTATATTCTTAGAAAAGTGCTATCTTTTAACGTCCAGGTTTCAGAGGCATATAGAAATATCGAGAAGACCAGAGTACGCATTAATTTGATTTTTATTGCGCGGTAAATACCACTCTTCGAAGCCTGGCTTCGACAGAAAGGCAAAGGATTAAAGAGCGAACCTGTAGATTGTTGAAGCGGAAATAACCTGTAGATCCACTTAGAAAATTTTAGCATGGGTGTTCCAGTGATTATCTGAGTTTGAAAGGGCGAAAGGTGACAACGACTATCCATCATTGTCGTGGGGACCAGACTTACACACAACATGCACTCCAAGTGTACTTACTCTGCGTGGAGCTAGAAAGGCGGATCCTGGTAAGCCGGATTGGACACGAACACTCTCTGCCAGCAACAGTATCCACTATATTGGTAGAATAATTGATCTTTAAGAGATCAAAGAGACGACATTGACGTGTTGGGGCAGTGGTGCAACTGGAAGCGTCCAGGGGTTCAATAGAAATGTGACCAGGTATCCTCTGCCCTAAATAGGCCTCGTGCGTCGCGCGTGTATTGCACGGGAGCTCTGCGTGTCACATCCTCAGAACATTACCCTGCTGAGGTCCATACTAAATGCGACCCTTGGTAGGCAATGATGCGTTAGAGGTAGGAACTGCGTCCGTCATTGGAAGCAACCACGAGCATGCTGAAGCGAGCGCACATTCCTGCTCCCAGAGCTTTGTTTTATTCATTTTATCTTTCAAACGGCAAAACACGTTGTCGCTGATGGTATGATTGTAACCAGTAAAACTCACAGTTTAAAAAAGGAATAATGTTAAGCCCGCTTAGTTTCTTGCCGGCTCTACTTATCTAGGGTCGATGGTAGCTTTAAAAAATACTTAAAAAGTACTAGCCCTAAGCCTATTTGAAGTAAATAATCATTTAATTTCATTCAGGTGCACTTGTGTACATGGCATAGTCTTCGTATCAAAAAATCATATCCAGACAGAGATATGGCCAACAAACCTTTAACTTTCTTAGATCCATCAGCTTTATTGTTTTTCATAAAACATGGTTGCTGCACTCTATATTCATTTAATTTCTCAATTTTGTATATATTACACTTCTTCTTTTACGAATCGCTAATTAATTGATTTGACCTCATACAGTGTATCCCTACTGAATAGACCACAACAGGTACAGGTTGTTAAATGCATCATGAGGCCCCCAACTCTAAACTGCCTAATACAATACTGACAACACATAACATTATGGCCTTCTTTGAGGTTTAATCGAGGAGACATCGGCTAGATTATTTCAAAGCAGCTTAAATAGTTTCGACACCACATATCAATCTACTAGACAAATAGAATTCGTGCGCCAGAACTCTAAAATATTCTAGGTATGATGTACTCTCTAATACGTAGTAGGTACTTAAATAATTATTTAAAAGAACTTTTGAAGATTGGAGGCCCTGGAGGCCCTGGACCCGAGGCCCGGGGCGGACCGCCCCCTCCGCCCCCCCGTTAGTCCGCTACTGTTGTAATGATTTACTTCACTGTTCACCAGTCCTTAATGATGTAATCTTTTCGCGGCCCTTTACGTAACCGTACAAACGCAGACAGTCTTCAATTACAAATGTATAAATATATATGTGTACCATCAAATATTTGAGAACGGGGTCATACATAATAATATGTAAATATGGTAATTCCTAAATGTAGCTAGTATTGGAAACTTTCCGCGCTACTATTTTGTATTGTCATATTCGTAGAATTTGGAGTCAGACTTGTTCAACAATTTTTCACATATAGTAAGTAATTTATTACAAATTACATTTTTTCACATATACCTAATATGTGAAAAAATGTAATTTGTAATTTATTATAATAGTAAGTAATTTCTTTCTATACAATACCTATGTGACGTCACTGCTTTATGCTATCTAACTTAATCTAAAATATTGCCAAGTGGATTTTTCTTACCACAAAGAGGATTTTTATATTGCCGTAGGCACCTATTTAACTAACTTTTAGACCAGACATTAAAAGTAGTTTCTTGCTATTTTAACATGTAAGCTGTTACGTATGAAATATTAAACCTACATATATGTACGAAAAAATATCAAAATATGTGCAGACCAAAACTTTGGCAATGGACCCGTTTATGTTAATAGATAAAAAAGGATACTTATTGTTTTCATAAGTTGTTAAAAATGTATAAGTAGGTAATGAATTGCATTTTGACGGGCTTGTTTCTTTAGTGGCTAGACATCCTCGCTACTACCCAATAGGTCGCGGGTTCGCTCAGCAAGTGTCTGGGTGTTTTATATATTCAAGTAAGTATGTATTCAAAAAAAGGGTATAATTATTAGTGTATCAGTTCTCTGGTTATAGTACAGGCTCTGCTTATATTTGAGATCAGATAACCGTGTGTGGATTGTCCTAGAATTTTATTATTATTATTGTAGATGAGTAAATAAATAGTACTAGGAATCCTTTTCTACTCTAATATTCAAAGCCCAGTTCAAGGGTTCGAGGGTTCAAGGTAAATAAAATTTATGGACGTTATATTTATGGACTGTCACGAACTTTTGAAACGGTGCGATAAATGCGTACTATTTTTATTCTCTTTTCACGCTTGCGCTGACAAATCAGTAGTATTATGGTTTATGCCACTTTCTCACGGAATATGATTTTACGAAAACCGTTCAACCGAGCCTAAGTGCGGAATTATGCGGTCATCGGTTTAATACAGAACACCATCACGATTTCATAGGGAATTCCAAAAATATGTTTAATATTTCGTAAATATGTAAATATAATATTTTAGCAAGATAAATTCAATTTGATGATCACTGAACGTAGCAGCCATGGACGGCTCCTACAATATAGTGTATATTTTCTAAGGCTCGTATTTTCAATATGCAAGGTGCAAGTGTCGTTTGAATAACGGAGGAAGTGAATGTCATATAATATGTACCGTATGAAATTACCGGATCAAGAGACTTATTAAATAAATAAATTAAAAATATATTCAATTTCAGCAAACAGTGAAAAATGCTACTACCAGACACAATCTAATTTGTCAAGCATGTTTTGCTGTTAGGGGTCCGAAGCGAATATATACATTTTTTTTTTTTAATATTACCTCAATGACGATCCTTGAAAATGAAGCTACTCTTTTATACAAGGTTAATTTAAAAATTCGGGTGTCGTAACATCTTCTTTCTATTGGATTACCTACCCCCTATACTGCGATCCTCAAGACGCCTACCAAACGCGGTAATTATGGCAACCCCCTCAAAGAGTTCGTTCAGCAACGGACATCTTTCCGCTGATGATGATTTTAAAAATACTAAAAAGCTTTAGGGCGACTCTTTACATCGTACTTAGGTAATAATGTTTGTTCTATCACTTTTAATAAATTTAGCGTTTGTTATTTTAATATGATTATATGTTTTATAATCAATACTAAATTGTATTGTATATAGCAATGGCAATAAATATTAGCGGTCGCATGAGTCAATGTGCGATTGCAATGTGCGCCTATCTTTTAAGACCCCTAGAAAACATTGCTTTATTTATTAAATCAAATCAAATAATTTAGTGTCGCAAATATGGGTATTATACAGATAATATATACATTAAAGAGTCTCTCCATATTTTGCCATAAAAGAAAGCATATAAACATTTTTAATGAAAATAAAAGCTACCACTTAAATATAGATAACTTGCAAGCATTTTTATAGAAAGTAAAAGCTACCACTTGAGTCTAGAGTTGATAAAAATAAAAATTATATAGGTAAAAAAAGTAAATTAAAGTACCTACTCGGTTAAGTTAAGGGAATCATAAAAATTGCATATAATTTACTGGTCTGCTAAAAAATCGGACACTTTGTAGTTACATTTATCTACCAAATATTTTTTAGTATATTTTTAAATAAGTATAGGTTCAAGGTCTTTAATTTCTTTCGGAATCTTATTGTATATCTTAGGCGCCATGCAATAAATACTTTTATGTAGAAGAGCTGTCCGACGCGATCTTAAACATAAGGTGTCATTATTTCGTCTATTCCTATCGCAGATATTCACCTTTGAAAGTTTGCAGCTTTGTACTCGTACTCAGTGGAGCGACGCGCTAAGAGGCTAATTGGTGACCCAGGGTTAGTGAAGGCCAATTTACGATGCCTAAAGCACAGACGCAAAGTAACTAGCCTCTCGGTCATTTTGGAGAGTGTGCGTAAGAATTACATCACGTCAAGATTCCACCATCCCTCTTCCATCATCGGACGAAGAGCGAGACGCACGGCACGTACACACCCTTATGTGTTAAACCATAAAAATTTGCAGTGTTTCTCTCCGGATATGAACCCATTTCCCATCACTAGTAATGGATACAGTCTAAAACCCGTCATCTCTGTGTTGATTAATTAAAGCCTCGACACGCGTTGCCTGCACTCTATTTGAACAATTCGAGTGGCAACCATTTTTCTAGTTCTGTATATTTTTTGTTATACCGATTCAGTATTCAATCAATCCTTTCATTTGCGGTTCATGGGTATTCACATTGATTGAAAAATTTATTGATTTATTAGTTACCTATACCTTATTTCGTTCTTATATATGGTTATCCTAGGTATTGGTTCGTTCATCGAGTACGGCGGCGACTCCGAGGAGGACAACTAGTGGGTTTGCGATTCGCAATTTGTGACCCCAGTCCCAGTGAGCACCGTGACAGGTTCCCGGAGGACTATAATGCGTCCCCGGTGACGGGCTCAAAAATATGGCACGCAAGGACACCTGGTGCAGATCCCATCGGAGAACCCGATTTGCATGTGCCGATTATTCTGAGTGCCGATGCGACCGCTGCGGGTGTCTAACTGCTGGGCTCAATATCCTATCTATCTCTTACTATCAGTTAAAATACTTACCACCGATAGCTTTATGACACATTTTCGTTTCAATAAACAAAGATAGAAATATCTGTCCTTACTATTGGTCTAGCTTCGAGACCTTAAAGCTTACTAGAGATAAGAAAATTAATGTCAAGTGTCATATTGTTACTTTTTAACTGAGATTGCTATCGGCGGTAGAGTATTGGGACCGGCCGTTAGTGGGTATAAATATCCCACTCCGGTTGGCCCACTACAGAAGACCTTTTGAAGGTTTGTCATCCTATATGTTGTTTGTATGAATACCTTTCAAGCGTTTAGGTATATTACATACACATATTAAAAATAAACAAATAATAATATAATAAATAATAATACCAGCCCTTGTTTATGTCCCACTGCTGGGCACGGGCCTCCCCTCAAGATGAGGGGGCTTAGGCCATAGTCCACCACGCTGGCCAAGTGCGGGTTGGCGGACTTCACACGTCATTCGAGAGCTAGTTAGGCTTTCTCAGACATGCAGGTTTCATCACGATGTTTTCCTTCACCGAAAGCTAGTAACAATCGCACAAAGACGATTCGCACATGATTCATTGAAAAAATCAGAGGTGCGAGCCGGGGTTCGAACCTGCGCACCTTGTTTCCAAGGCAAGCGCTCGCCCACTGAGCTGTTACCGCATAAAAATAAACAAATACGTCTAGTTTATTTGAAGAAACATTTTATCTGGTTGCATTTATTGCGTTGTGATATTTAAATAACTTACGAGTATAAAATGTGTACATTCTTGATGACTATTCAAATATGTACAGTAATTTTGTTACAAATATGTTTAACATAAATGTATTTTCGAGACGACAGCGGTGACGGTCTGTAACTTTTTGAACGAAAGTAAATAATAGCACTTATTCAGATACTCTCAGAGTTTACTAATAAGTCATTATCTCTTAACATAATTGTAGATTTCCATTCAAAATCTGTATAAATGACTAGAGTAAGCGCAACAGTTAAACCCTTAGCACACATGTTGCTTCAATACTTCATCGTTGTTTTAATAACTGATAGTCTTCGATCGATGTATCGATATTGTGATTTTATTTTGCGAGGCTTTTCGTAATAAAGCTGCTGTACTAGGGCTCACACCTCAAACGTCCAGTGACTCCAAAGACATAATACGTACATATGCTGAGGCACCACTGCTTCGTCCCTGTTCTTCATCACAGTAATTAAGCTAACACGCTTTGCTTAAACACCACTTTATACGGTCGGATTGCGGTTGCTTTTATTTTAATATATTATACCTAACCTTCCTTAACTAAAACGACGGCGCCGTCCTGATGCCACAGGGCTCCTTGGAGGAAACCTTCAAAAGGTACCATGCTTCCGCAGGTATGCAGGCCAGGTTATATGGGATTTTTACCCACTAAAACTTCCCCTTCATCGACACTATGGAGAGACTATGGGCTCAGGATGGTTATTCTGTAAGAAGATATCTATATATTTATCTATATTTGATATCTCACCGCGGATTCAGCTTGCGAGTTTGTTAAATGTTCTTACAGAATACTGCTACTGTTCGGACTTCTCTGGAATCTCTCGCACGTCTTGGGGAGGAGCAAAATAGCACCCTCGCGGTGCGCCACAGAGATTCGAGTAGGACCTGCACGAGAATATTGAAGATTATTTTTGTCGTTAGTCGCCCTGATGTCAGAGTTGTTCAACTTACCCTTAGGCCTCTGACTTGACTTAACGACTATTGTCTAAATGACATCAACAACGGCACGGAGAGGTTCAGTTCATGCCATTAACTAACCGGTTACTATTTTGAAGATTAACAGATAATCCTACTCTGTATAGTATCTAATATTGATTTTTCTTTTTGTGTAGAAAACATCATCGGGCCCGATCCTACGGAAATGATGAGCGTGCCGCCGTGGTCGATAAAAGTAGCAAAACTGTGTCAGCCGAACCTTGACTTTTTAGGTGAGTTACAACCATAGAATTTGCATACTCTGGCTACAACTATTTGATACATTTCAAGCAGAATTTAGAATTTCATCGTCCTTCTTTGTATGTTCCGGTTATTTCAAAACATAATTATATATTTCCTATAGTTCTAATAAGTATATGTTGACGCTATTGTCATATTATCATTAGTGTGTATAAGTAATTTCCATAGTTTAATTAAAGTTTAAACTAAACATTATAAAGCTTATTGTTAAACATAGGTTTGTCTATTTTTTGTATGTAAACCATTTTGTCTATAGACATTATAAGTGTCGTCATCTCATTTTTCATTCATAGTATCTACATAACACAATACATTTAGGTTTGAATATTAAATAAATATATTTTGTAAACCTTATCAGTCCATAATATTTCAATGAACCCTTTTACATAAAAGATAGCTTTGAATCGATTTGACAAGCTTTATATACCTACCAATGAAATCTAGTACTGATGAATACCACGAAATTTACGGCATTTTGAACATAAGATCTTACTATAGCAAACGATATTTTAAACGCTATTAGTGAAAGTACATTACATTGTTTTCTTATTTACTTATTTATGAATGAAATTAACGTTCTGATGTAAGAATATTTTTATTTTATTTATAAATACAATAATTCACAAAAAGAAACACATATTTTTTTTACTACATATAAGCTAGTGCTTGACTGCAGTCCCACCTGATGGAAAGCGGCGACGCAATCGAGGATGGCAAAACACACTAGCTTATTAATAGCCTATTCACTCTAGTCTTGAAGACACCCACATTATAATCGGGCGGGAAAACCGACGCAGGCAAACTGTTCCAGTCCTTAGCTGTCCTTATTATAAATGAAGAAGCAAACCGCTTAGTCCGGACTAAAGGCACTTACACCACATAAGGGTGTGCACGTGCCGTGCGTCTCGTCGTCCGATGATGAAAGGGAGATGGTGGAATCAAGTCATTTGATGATGAAAGGGAGAAGGTGGAAGCAATTCCTGCGCACACTCTCCAAAATGCATCCTGTAGAATACCGAGAGGCTGGCTACTCTGCGCCTGTGCTCTAGGCTTTGTAAATTGACCGCTACTAACTCTGCGTCACCAATGAGCCTCTGAGCACGCCTCTCCACTGAGTCCAAAGCTGCAAGATGACATTTTGCAGCACCAGCCCATATGTGACTACAGTACTCTACACACGACCGAACTTGTGCTTTATATAGCATCAAAAGCTGCTTATGTTATGTATTATTTTGTATTGTTTGTATTAATATTGGTAGATAGATATACAATTTTATAAACATTGCTGCATAATTTAGTATAAGACAAAGGCAAGTCTAATTTCTTATATATATATTTTTGACAAGATTTTACTGGCAGGAATTGAGTAAGTACCTACCTATTTAATTAAGTTGAACATAACATGGAATCAGAATCAGAACTATTTATTCATGTAAACCATACAGTAGGTGTTTATGAATCGTCAATCATGTAGTTACACAATATTGTAAATAATAGAATGAAACAATAACTTAAGGAAGTGGCACAGATAAATAATATAACTATACATATTATATATACAACGTGTTACAAAATACCCCGTAAAAAATATAATTAATTAATATTATTATTTTCAATGTGCAAACCAATTTCAGTAAAATTAAAGAGTAAACTACGCAGAATGTACATTTCTACCTAATTCGCGGAACGACAAAAATGTTAAAAGACCTAACCTAACGAAACAACCTAAACGAACACTTACTTTTTCATAATAAACGTCAACAGATTTGAAATTGACAACATATTTTTTTTTCAACTTGACAATTTTTTAAGGCAGTACTTGAGTATAATGACATCCTTGTATTGAGGTAGCAAACATTTCATCATCATCACCAGCCGAAAGACGTCCACTGCTGAACATAGGCCTCCCCCTTAGAACGCCACAATGAACGGCAACTGGCTATTTGCATCCACCGGTTACCTGCGACGCGCACAATGTCGTCTGTCCACCTAGTGGGAGGCCTACCTACGCTGTGTCTTCCGGTTCGTGGTCGCCACTTGAGAACCTTTCTTCCCCAACGATTATTGGTTCGCCGAGCGATGTGGTCTGCCCATTGCCACATGAACTTGCAGATTTTAAGAGCTATGTCGGTGACCTTGGTTCTTCGGCGAATCTCCTCATTCCGGATTCTGTCGCCCAATGAAACTTTCTTTGAGCAAACATTTATGAATGAAAAATAGAAAAACTATTAAAGTAGACAATTATTAGGTAAAATAGGTACGTAGGCCTTTCTGTTAAATAATCTGGTAATCTGACATGACAACTTACTAGGGTTGACAAAATTTTTGGCTTTGATAATTAATTATATTTTTTACGGGGTATTTTGTAACACCCTATACTACACTACCACTACTATATATTTATTTATATATATATATATATATATATATATCGATATATATTTTATATATATGAATGGCAGCTATCCTCGTTCCGTAGGAGCTCGACATGCACCAAGCCAACCAATCTTTATCCTTTAAATAGGCATCTAGTGTGTAGTACGCCCGTTTACAAAGAGTGCGTTTTATACAAGCCTTGAATTTACAGTCTGTAAGCGAACGAATATTAGAAGGTATTTTATTGTATAATTTGACAGATTATCCCATGAAAGATGAATGGATTTTTGATTTTTGGAAACACTGGTTAAACTAATTTATCCCTATTTATAGTAGGTATGATAAGAATGCCTATCACCTAACTTTTTAAAAAGATGTAGATTTTTACGAACATACATGATATTTTCAATGTATTGGCAAGCGACCGCGGCGTCATTATGTTGACCTCTTTGAACAATTCTCTAAGGGACTCACGACTGCCTAAGTTATAAAACAGCCCTAATAGCTCTCTTTTAATAAAGAGCAAAATAAAGATCGATTCTATGACAGCCGCTCTGCCGCATAGTAGAATACCATAACACATGATACTATGAAAGTAGCTAAAATGAACTATTTTTGCGGTATTAACATCTGCCAACTGTCAGATTTTTTTGACTGCGTAAGTAGCTGAACTAAGCCGTCCAACCAAAGCTTAGGCATAAGGAGATTTTTTTATTCGTGGGAAAATCCTCATGGATACTCGCGCCGCCACTGGTGGTGGCAGACGCAGTAGGCATAAGGACATAATCTAACCTTAGTTAGACAATAAAGCAAACAGAGACAAATTAATTTTGTCTGTGATAGTAAAAAAACAAAATGGTGGTAGCAGATAAACGAGGACCAATAGTAGGTGGTAGAATAGTTTTTCTATGTAATATAATCAATATAACTATTAACTTTTGTACACATTCTTTTATTTTTTTCACTTTGCATTACACTGCAGTACAAAGCTTGTCTGGAAGAGATCGCTTTGAGCGATAACACCGCCTTTGCTTACATACAGATGGACGGGACTCATACATACGAGAGTAGTTTAGACATGTAAAGATAAAAGATTCAATTAAGTGTATATCTATCATACCTCATAACCTAATTGAATAATGATCGTAATATATTACAATTAAATGTTTTTTGTTTTCTCCATCAGCTCCTGAGGTGCAGACAAACGGTCAGTGCAGCATCCTGTCAGACATGTTTTCTCTCGGCCTAGTCATCTGTGCAATCTTTAACAATGGAAAGCCCATCATTCAGGCCAATAACAACCCTATGCTGTATATGAAGCAAATAGAATTTGTAAGTATAAATTAATGACAATTGAAATGAATATTATGCTGTGGTCATGGTCTAATAGTAGAGTACATAGGTAGGTCAAGTGACCTGCAAAATAAGTGTGGAGGTTTTAGTCTGTCTAAAACCTCCACTATTTATATGCTTTGGAAAATCTTTTTCTGCAACTTTAAAATCTATGATAGTGATAATAAGTATGTCCAAAAATTTGTATAGCGCTATGAAAAACATATGAAGCCATTAAATTATCCGGCAACACTACAGTAGGGGATCATCCATCACAAACTCTGAAATATAAATTCGAGAAATTAATTGAAATGAGATCTACTATAAATAGAACAATTTTGTGAGAATTTTCTCTCTACCGACAATACCTTATTGATATCCAATATTATATAACACTTTTACAATCTATAATAGTTTATTAAATAAATTTCAGGCATCAGCCCAACAAATTAGTTTTGTGAAAACGTCTCAAGTTTCCGGGTTTACAACGAAACTAAATTCAAACAATAGTGTTAGTCCGGCAAATCTCATTTCTGAGTAAATGCTCGTAATTTTAGTAGATTAGTGTAAATTATGTTGGAATACGCTTTTGAAATTATTTTTAAATCAAAATTGTTCTAGTTTAAGATTAAAGATAAATGTAACTACATTCCAAATTTAAATTTCATTTTACACGTTGTCATTTTATAAAAATTAAATAACTTCTTACTTTACTGAATTAAAAATGGATCTGCATCAAGAACATTTTCGCGCGATGAATTCGACTGAACCACAATCCATTAATAGACTTCAAATGACGCTCAATGACAAAAGCTATTAATTCAGCGTCGGTTTTGCGAATTTATGTGCGGTCGAGTAACTTCGGTGGACGAAGAAAGGAGTGACCGTACTTTGACAGTTATATCCCAACCCGACCCATAACGTACCAGTGACAAAAAATAATTCAAGAAATAGACGAGTTACTTAAAAAAAGACTTTGTATTGAAGATTGGATCATAGTAGTTTATGAAACTGCTGCATAATAGAGGTAATTAATACACTAGTGTATTAATATCTAATTACGAGCTAAATATTTACAGTTTATTTACAAATATACTTATACTATAAAAAGCTACCCGCCCGACGGTCTCCTGAGACTTCAATAAGTTTGGATGACATTTCTTTCACCAAACCGTGCGTCTCATGAGACGAAAGCCCCATGGTCTCCACCGCAAAGGGCGCAAATATATAGCTGGAACCTAGAGCTGCATACTTGCGCCGCTTTGCATCACTAGCAGTCCCCTCCGCCCTACAAGTTACCGGGGTTTGGGATGCAGCAAGTGTATCGACACATGCCACATCCCACGCCAACGGCTTTCCATGTCGCCATGGTATTAAAGTGATAGCATCAGGCCTCTTGCCATCATCTCGTGTAATACCGACTGGTTCCAGTACGGCAGGAACACCGGCGGTGACCAGCCCCCTTACGAATAATGTCATTAAGGGTGTCATGAGGTGACATACGGCCAGCGGCCAGTGGTGACCATATTTATCCTAGCTGAATACCGTAAAATCTCTCACGAGGCTCAGAGGTTCATGGTGGTGTTAATTTGTGCCGTAACACGATAGTAAGATTTAAAACCGGCAGTAGCTTAGTAGCTCGCGAGCTCACGGTAAAATTACGAGCGATGAATCATAGATTTATCAGTATGATCCAGTAACAAACCGTCTATCAACGGTTTGGCATTTTGACAACAAGCCATTGCGTTTTGGTGCCACATATTTTGTATTGTTCTCTAAAACCACTAATCTCCAAAAAATAAAACTTTTTTTTATTCGCCGGAAGGTGCGCTGGCTGCATTTGGAATGACTGTCGAAGTATTGCACACTGTTTTTTAATCTGGTTGAGAATTAAGAAACTTTGTAAACTTTGTATACAGGGTGGCCAGAACTGTGACGTCCAAATATTTTTTTTAGGTGCCTCGTATTGAGTTTCTAAGTAGCTTCAGAGCATGCGCTTACAGTTTAGATTTCTAATTTTAAGATGAAAATTAAACGTAACTCGAAAACTACGAAAAATCGTAGAACATACATAGGGGTGATTCAGATACCTCTCAACACGAGGCGCCTAAAAACATTTTTGGACGTCAATTTTATGGCCAACCTGTATATGCCGATTCTAAATTCTCAGAATACACTCTAAGAAGTCCCATTTTAAAAAGCCTAATATAGAGAAAAATGCAGTAAAATCAGATTGAATGCCTAGTCAGGGGGAGTAATCATCATCTGGAACGGAAATAGAAGGCTCCTATTTCTCTTCATGTGAAATACACTCTAGAGGATAGAAATCCAGAATAGTCAGAGAAGCGTATAAATCTCCGACCGAATTAAGTCACATCTGTTCGATATTGAAGTCCATCTCGAATGAAAATGAGCCATTTGTTTGGCTGTTAAAAATATATATCTAAAGACAATTAAATAGTTCAAGGCAGATTTAATTTTGATGTAGTCATGAACATTACGAATTTCGAAATTTATTCATTTAATACGGTCTTTTTTTTTTGCTCACAATATTTTTTTACTTAAACATAAACAAAGTTCCTGTCGAAGTAGTTTGATATAATATTTTTATCAGCGATAGTTGTAAATTTTTGTACCGTAGGCATAGAATATAAACCGTTCTAATAAACCGTTTTACTTCAGCTGGATCAACAAGTAAGCATGGTCCTGCCGCGCGTTCCATCTGCATTACAAGAGGCTGTGCAGCGACTCCTGATTCGGGATCCACATCCACGCCCAACCACTCAGCTTCTGCCGCTTATCAAGTATTTTAAGTAAGATTATATTTAACCCTGTGTTTGTCACGTGTACTTACTAAATCCGGATAAAGGGACCCGACTTTCTGTTAATTTAGACGTGTTAATACATCGATATATTAATGTGTTAATAGGTAGCGGTCTTCAAGATTTTTTGTTACTTGTCTGTCCGTCAAAAAAGACGCGATCTGATTTTTGTTTTATTATTGTCAGCGCATCTTAAAAAAATTCAAGGATTATAAAATTTACCGATATGATGAATTTTATCAAAAGTCATAAAGCACCATGCCCATATTAGTATGGAGCTGAAAGTCAGCAATGCCATGCAATGCCCAAATTGCACCTCTATGTCATATGATAACTTTTTAACAGTATTTATATGATATCTAGATTTAATGTCATATAAAGCACCGGTTCAAAAGATATTGGTAGGAAGTAAAAGTTCACTTAAAGTGAACTTTTAAAAGTGAACTTCACTTTAAGTGAACTTTTGCGTAACATGACGCAGTTACGTTCTATTGGTGCTGTCAAAAAGAAAATAAACGGTTGGACACTCTATAGTCTGTCTCCATTGTATAGTGTCAATATGTATGTGAAAACAATTTGGTTAGATACACTGGTACTGCAATGTCAACAGAACGTCTTATTTTTATTTTATTATCCAGTGCTTCATATGATTTAAAATTAACAACATAATTCTAGTTTTTATTTATTAGAGCAATCTTGTAATATACTTTATCTGGGCATTTGTGGGGCACAGATGGGCATTGTCCTTTACTTACCAGATAACAGTACCTAAATAAGTAAAGTAAAAACTAAACTAAGTATTTAGACACTCCGTTACCAAAGCATACCAACATAACATAGAAATATGCTAACCAATGAACCGAATAATGTAAATTATATTATTTTAACATCATACCAGATGTCAAAGCGAGCCAGCCATTCAAGCGATGCAGTTCTTGGATGTCATTACTATGAAAGACCCCAACCAGAAGTCAAACTTCTACCGAGGTACATTGCTCGACGCTCTACCGTACATACCAAAGGTAAGTTTAGACATCTTAAACTAATATATTAACGTGCGTGAAATCAGTCGAATTTTTCAAGCTTCTTGGAATAATTAAGTACGAGCCTTAAGCTTCTAGTACCTACAAAACAATATTAAATCATTTATTAGGGTTGGGGTTGGTATGTATTGTATCCAGCCCTGAGCCCGGGGCTATAAACAACGGGCAACCTTCGGAGTCGCTGGACGCTCGGGGTGTGGGCCCTTTGAGCGTCCATTGAGTGCGGCGGGCTCAAAGGCTAGGCACTGAGGGGCCCCTGGTGCAGATCCCACCGGAGAGCCCTGGGTTCCCCCCTGTGCCGATGCGACAGCCGCGGGGTTTTTAGTGGGTAAGAATCCCACATACCCCGGTCGAGCCACACAGCTCCCGGGATCTTTAGAAGATTTCCCCTGCGTCAAAAAAAAAATGGTATGTATTGTATACAAAAATCCCTAAACAAGTATAAATTATAAAAGCATAAAAAGGCCGACTGCGAATTAACAAAATGGTCCTTAATTACATCATACATACAGAATACTTATACATAATATGTATATGTTACGGCTAATACCCGAAGTGCGGCTACACCTAGTTTTAGCCGGACAGAACTAGGTGTAGACACTTACTCTTGGTTAAACCTAGTACGAGCCGATTGTTTTCGGGTAAAACTAGGTCTAGCCTTCATCATGCCGGCTACAACTAGGTCCAGCCATTCCCTGTTGGATAAAACTAGGTCTATCCGATATCATTCCGGCTAGAACTAGGTCCAGACAATCCCTGTTGGATAAAACTTAGATGCGTGTCCCGCCAAGCCTTCCGCCCCGCGTCACACTCATGACTCACAGCATCTGCAGCAGCGGCGCGGGGTGGAAGGCATAGCGAGGCACGCGCCTCTGCAGGTTGTGAGCGCCAGGTGCTGCTGATCTACTGCAGGTCTACTAGCGAGTGTGACTCACAGCGTCTGCAGCAGCAGCGCGTGTCTTAGTTTTATCTAATAGGGATTGGCTGTACATAGTTGTAGCCGGCATGCTATCGGCAGAGCTTTTTTAGATATTAAAAAAAATCTAATAAAAAGAAACGTAGAGTTTTTTTATTCTTATAAATCACATTGTAATAATTAACACAAATTATTAGGAGTACAATTTTTAATATAATAGGAACAATCAGGAACATTTTTTTAACAACAGACAATAGTTGCATATTATAATTTAAAGAATGTTATTATAATTATAAATCACACTTTTATAAAGTAACATAAACTATTTATTAGAACAACTTAAACTTGAGTGACATTTTGAGTTGCACAAAATACCAGCAGCTTTGCAAAGGCACTTTTTGTTGCCACATTTGGTTTTGCAGTGGCATCTTTTATAGCCTTGCCCACCAGAGGTCGATTGTGCATTGGCTATTTGGCGTAGTGATTTCTTTTCGGGTGAAACCATGTCAATATCTAAAAATTTTGAGTCACACACAGTGAACTGATTTCTTGAAAATAGTCCTGTTGCCGTATTTGTTTCCTAATTTGTATAACCCCTTGTCGTTACATTCAAGTACAACCATTAACACATTGGGAAAGTCGCCTCTACCTCTGTCCACGTCAGGAATTTTTACTCGGACTGTATCACCGACTTTACATGGGGGAAACTTTTCATTTGATGAAGCCGTCATTTTATAGCTTGTTTTACCAAACCTTCCTGTGCGCCTTTCCTGTTAGTGTCAATTTTTAGTTTCTTTTCACACAGCTTACATTTTTTCTCCTCATTCTGGTCACAGAGCCCGCAATATGTCATTTCGATTTCTCTCTGGCAACTTCCTGATGTTGATGGCTCATTCTCTTTTGATGGCTCATTCTCTTTAGTAGCTTCGTCACTCTCATCATCAACTAACTCTCTAAGAATTTTCTCAAGATCTTCCTCACTTTCTATATTTGCAAGGACTTCAGTTGGTAGATCAGATGATTTCAGCCCGACCTTTACATCGGAACCGAACATTGCCTGGTACGGCGATCTTTTAATTCCGTGATGGTAAGCTCTATTTTTCATTAGCTGAATAAATCGTAAGCCTTCGGACCATTTTTGGCAGTTCTCGTCAGCCATCCAAGTCATAAGCATTTTTTCGATGTCTTGATTGGCACGTTCAACACTACCTTGTGACTGGCTGTGTCGTGGTTTCCCATGCACAATCTTCAAACCTGGCCACATCTGCGTCAAACTTTCCACAACTCGATTCGCGAACTCTCTGCCATTGTCGGATTGAAGTATTGAGGGTGATCCAAAGATACAAAATATATCAAGTAATTTCTTTGATACTTCTTCCGCAGTCTTACTTTGTAACGGATGAAGTTGTACGAATTTCGTGAGGTGGTCCTGATAAACTAGTATAAACTTGTAGTCACCATCTGGGTTTGTCTGCATGTCTATCAAATTTGCTTGGCAACGGCTGTTTAGCTCGCTGGATAAAATAGGCTTTACAACAAGGCCTTTTTTGGTAGATTTTTGTTTCATTTGACATGGCTTACATAAACGAAGATACAAAAGAATCGCCTCCTGAGTAATATTTGCATACTTCTTTTTAGCTTCTGCAACCATTCTGTTTCTTCCGCCGTGCCCAACACACAGATGTATTTCATGAAGAACATCAAACAAGTCTTCATTCTTGACGTAATATTTGATATTTTCGGAATTTTCGGTGCTCGACACAGGAGAAATCAACTTTTCGATGTCGCCAATACAACAAACATCGAAGCGCTTCAAACGGCGATATTGTAACGTAGAACGTTTCATGGATATTTTGGCAGCTTTAACGTCTTCTATAAACTTGGAATACTGCACATCATTCATATAGCTTTGATTTTCACCATGTTTTGTGGCTAATAAACACTGAAACTGTTCCAAAAAACTTGACTTCATAGTCTGTAGGTCTTCATTCACAGCCATTCTGAATTCGAACGTATGAGTGCGAAAAACAAGAAAGTACGTCTGTTTTGTACAACGGCACAACGCGTACTAAACTCAAAGCGCAAGGGCAAACGCGGGTGTACGGGTAGCGGGCGGCAGGGGCGCGCGAGCGCGACGCGACTCGCGTGAGCTAGGCGCCTGTTACTTGTTTCAACTTGTTTGCATCTAGTTTTATCCAACAGGGAATGGCTGGACCTAGTTCTAGCCGGAATGATATCGGATAAACCTAGTTTTATCCAACAAGGAATGGCTGGACCTAGTTGTAGCCGGCATGATGAAGGCTAGACCTAGTTTTACCCGAAAACAATCGGCTCGTACTAGGTTTAACCAAGAGTAAGTGGCTACACCTAGTTCTAACCGGCTAAAACTAGCTGCAGCCGCGCTTCGGGTTTTAGCCGTAACATATATATATTTCAACCCGTCTCATTAAGACCTTTCGTTTGATACCCATAATATTGATGTTTTAGGAACTATAAAAATGGCGTCTGATGGCGGCCATATTAATTTTTTTGGCAAAACATATAGCCTTTGTCACTCCCAAAACTAAGACGAATCTAACGACATATTAAAAGCCACAGTCCATCACGCCGTTTAGGCTGTAGGCCGTGCCAAAGAAATAGACATACATACATACGTACATACATACATACATACTCTCGAAAAACATAACCCTACGCCTGGTGCATTCGGGCAAAAAAAATCGATTTAAATTTATTAGGGTAAAGGAAACATAAGGTAGACAGATCTGTTGGTGTAGTGGTTCGATTCCCTTTAAATGTCTGGGTGATATTTATCTAGTAAAGTATATATTTACAGAAAATTGTATATGCGTTTTAAAATTGTATATCAGTTATCTGCTAATACCGCGGTTTTGCGCGAGTTAGCTGAAACCTGATTTTAGTAGTTTATGCACCAAGGGGATAAAGTCACTACTTTATGTCGCGGGCGTTAAATTGAATCGCGAGCATAACGAAGGATTCTAGCAACTCCCGAGCGCAGCGAGGGAGTTAATACTAGAATCCTGAGTAGGTACAGCGAGGGATTTAAGCTCGCCCAAGACAAAGACACCTTTATCCCCGAGGAGAATACACTACTTTTCACACCTACTGCGAGGTAATAAAAGACAAATATTGCTAGAATTAAAATAATAATAATATCTTGGGACAATCCGCATACGGTTATCTAATTCCAAACTAGGCAGAGCCTGTACTATAGAAACCAGACAACTGATATTAATTAAATAGTTAAATAACACCCATCGAGTAGCAGCCAGGGTGTCTAACCACTAGACCTGGTGCTGGCCGGGCTACTCCCCCTTGACATAAGGATTAGAGAGGCTGCCTGTCTATACGAAGCCAAGAGAGGAGTGCTCCGACTAGCAGTGGCTGACAGAGAGATGGAGCGTAAAATGGCCTATATAACCAAGCCACACCCCTCGGAATATACAGACCTGCAGTTTTTAAAACTAAATAATCAAGATGACATACGGAACCATGTAAATGATTTCGTATGCATCTACACTGACGGCAGCAAAATTGAAGGCAAGGTCGGAGCAGCACTATCCATATGGGATATGAATGGTGCGGCGGAGACCAAAACCTTCAAGCTTGCTTTGTCGTCATACTGTACGGTATATCAAGCAGAGCTGCTGGCAATATGCCAAGCCACTGGACATGCCCTTAAAAGTAAAGCCACTAGATACGCAATCATAAGCAACTCAAGATCTGCTCTAGAAACCATAATTAACCCCCATTCGTTACACCCGCTAGCCGTTGAGGCAAGAAGTAACAAACACAAGACCAAGGGATATTACCCTGTTTTGGATCAAAGCGCACGTAGGTCTTGCAGGTAATGAACGAGCTGACGAACTAGCAAAACAAGCCGCGCTTAACCCCGACGTGAAGCCTTACTATGACAAATATCCGGTTTCATTCATCAAGCGAGAAATTAGAAACAACTCGCTTGAGGAATGGAACCGTCGATACAAAGAAGGTGAAACAGCTGCGGTAACAAAGACATTCCTACCAGATGCAATAAAAGCATACAAAATAGTGAGAGAAATTGAAACTAACCCGATCCTAAAGTAAGTCATGACAGGACACGGTGGGTTCTCCGCATATCTGAACAGATTCAAATGTAAGGAGGACCCATCGTGCCTCTGCGAACCTGGAATACCAGAATCAGTACTCCACGTCCTGTGTGAATGCCCTGTATACATGAAAGACCGAAATAATGTAGAGAATAAAATAAACACAAAAATAGATTTAAATAATATACATATAATTATGGAAAATGAGAAAATTAGAGAAATATTTTTAGATTATTGCAAGTCGATAACTAAAAAAGTGATTAATCGAAACAAAATATAGAAAATACCACTTTTCGTATTCCATGCAATCTTTTTTCCATCCCAAGGTTGCCTGTAAGAAATTGCGGATAGCGATAAGGCCGCCCTTTGTACAAATTTCTTCAAGTCCTTTTTATTTTATTTTTATGTGTGTACAATAAAGAGTATAAATAAATAAATAAAAATAATGATATAAATAAATATACTTATACTTTATATTTAATAAATATAAAATATTATTTATAAAGTAAAGAAAATAATTACTAGATAGAAAAGGTCTCTGGGTGAAATACCTAGAGGAATTAGAATAAAACCAATGATATTAGTAAAATATCATTGAATAAAACACAAAAAAAAACCATTAGACCAACGAGACTGTCAATAATATCAGCATAGTGATTTGCAGCGTTAATGCGTTATCATTTTTTTTCTAGAACACTGGGTTCATGGGGCCTACTCGCAAAATCGACAACGATACATTCGAAACGAAACGATACGTCTCCGAATGTATCGCACCTTTTTTTGTTTTTTTTTTTTTTTTTTTATTATTTTTTTTTGACGCGGGGGAAATCTTCGAAAGATCCCCAGGAGCTGTGGGGCTCGACCGGGGTATGTGGGATTCTTACCCACTAAAACCCCCGCGGCTGTCGCATCGGCACATGAGAGGGGAGACCCCAGGGCTCTCCGGTGGGATCTGCACCAGGGGCCCCTCAGTGCCTTGCCTTTGAGCCCGCCGCCGGGGGGCGCATTGTAGCCCCCCGGGAACCTGTCACGGTGCTCACGGGGACGGGGGTCGCAACCCCACCGCCGTCCTCCTCGGAGTCGCCGCCGTACTCAATGGACGCTCAAGGGGCCCACACCCCGAGCGTCGAATGTATCGCACCTACTCTAACAAATGTTCGAATTTCTCGTCGATTATCGTTGCGGTAGAGTAAATATTTATATGATATACGATGTTCGGAGCGAATGGAATAAATAATAAGTACAAAGTTATGGCCTCGCAGTTACAATTAAATAATTTTTTATACTTTATTTAAATGTTATTTAAATTTAATTTAATTTTATATGTTATTTAAATTAATTTAAATTTCATATTTTATTTAAATAAAATAAAATATATAATTTAATTTAATTTAGATTAAATTATGTATTATATATTATGTTATTTAAAATAAATTAAATTTTATATGTTATTTAAATTAAATTAAATTTTATATTTATTTAAATAAAATTAAATTCTATATTTTATTTAAATTATTTTTTTTAATAAAATTAGTAAATTATTAATTTAAATAGAATTATTAATTATTAATTTAAATAAAAATAATTAAATATCATTTCAATAAAATTATTAAATTAATGGCTTACCATCAGGTGATCCTTCTGCTTATTACCAATTTAAATAATAATAAAAAATAAAAGAAATACATATTTTTATCCGGTCCGGTACACGTTTTGTGAACTAAAAGAAAATCAAAGAAAATCAAAGGTAAAAACTAAAACGATATCGCCAACGACACCTAATGAGCTATCGTCAAGATTATCGAAAAATCACGTTTAGGTCGTTGAAAAATTCCAATATTCGATAAGCGACTTTGCGACTAAGAGTAGGTTATGGACGATAATGTCGAATAATGTATCGTTCGTTCATTCGTCGTTACGACATAGAAAACGATGTGACTCAGAGTAGGATTCGACACGACAAATGTCACGATGTATCGATAATCGTTTTTGCGAGTAGACGCCCTGCTCGTCGCGCCCTGTTCGATTTTCAAATGTTTTTTTTCGAATAAAATAAAAATTTCGATATAACTTGCAGGAATATTGTATCGAAAATTCATTTGTTTCACGCCGCATCGCATCGCATCGCAGTTATGTGTGGGAGCCCTTAGAGTAGTATTATACCTGTGGAATTTTTGTTTGAAGTTCGAAATTCAAACACATTATTGCCCATGGGAATTTAGTACAACATTATTACCCGGCTAGTCTATAGGGATATAATGAGGTAGGTACTTTATATCATCTTTATATGACCCATAATGCAACATTATCGAGCAGGTGGTGTGAAAAATAAATTTATTATTTATAATAGCTACTTTCATCGTACATTTGTTAAAAAGGACAATATGCATTAAAATTACGATTATTTCACTTTGTAATTTTGAATCAAAACTTTACCTGACAGTTGCAATCATAAAAGTTTTCAAATAAATCCTTTTTAGTGTTTTAAATTATTTTGTGTTAAATCTTTTAATGGCGAGAGCTTAGAGAAAGAAACCAATAGAGAGCTGGCACTTTCTTTCTCATTCGCGCAAGAAAAGAATGCATTTGTATATATTATATGTGATAGAAAGAAACAGAGCGTATGATTTTTTGTCCTTCAGCGTGTGTTCAGCACCAGGCGCACCGTCGGTGCGGTTTTCTTCGAGTACTCATGAAATTTTCTCGTTCACGATGTTGCTTTGGAGTTTTAAATTGAATTGCATTATGAAATATCGTTTAAAGTACATAATAGGCGCATTTGAATAAATATCCATAACGTGTGTTATGTGTAGGGGAGGCCAGGGATGATCGTAACAATTTTTGATCTTTCTGTAATATCTCACAGAGATTTCTGAATATACAAATTTTATTTAATACACATGATAGATGGGTCTTTCAGCTATCTTTTAACACCTGCTTAAATGGAACTTATATTACAGATTTTGAGAAAAAACGACTAAATTTTTGAAGTGGGATTTGTTACAACCATCCCTAGGGGTTAGTTGTAACAGGGTAAAGGGATGTTTGTAACATTGTTAATAAAGTATCACAACTCTTATAAAAAAAAATTAAACATTTTAACATTTTTTACATTTTTAACAACTCACTAGTCTTTGAAACTATTGAACATTATTCAAAAATGAGATCTCAAATCAGACTAACAAATTTATGACACACATAGCTTATTTCGTTATTAGTGCTGTCAATATGAGCACACAGCTGACACTCTAAGGCATTGTACCTAACATTTTTTCATTTGACCTACTATTTGAAAAGGATCCCAAACTATACAAATGCAATTTTCGCTGTCTGTATCATCACTATCCTTTATTATTTTAGCATCGTTTTTCTTCTTTTTTGCCTTATTTCCTATTGTTATAGTTTTCATAACAACTACAGTCTTAGGCATTTTTGTCGCTGCAGCATTCTGCAAAATAAATTTCTTAACTTCTTTGGCTCTTGAAGCTCTTCCTTCTATTTTCTTGTTCTTGAATTTCAAGCTTATTTGGAGTATCAGTCATTGTTGCCGATTTTCTGCATTTTCTTCCCTTTCCATTATTCTTTCTGGGTCCTACTAAAAGGTAGGGATTTAACTTCAAAGGGGCTAAACGATGTCATCGTGATGTTGTTAAATGTACGGTTTTAAAATCCCAGAATACGACAATCATATGCCTATAATCTAAAAACTACTTTAGTAAGATACCATTAAAAAACTAAAATAGAGAGATGAATAGTTACGCTACTTCCCTGACACTTGACATGCAAGATTGAACCTACCATAATAAAAACAAACGCAGTTGCAAAAAATGGTTAAAACTTACTTTTGAGGTATTTTTGACGCACTGACTCGCTACGTTCACAACCTGACGGCACAGCGCCGTAAGCACAATTCAAGTGATTTGGGATTCAATATGGTGCATATTGGTGAATCAACCATCAATGCAGTCGACATAACTCTTTCAAAAAATCATTTGTTACGTTAATCCCGTGTTACTTTTATACCTGGTCTCCCCTACGAATGATTATTTTCTGTCCTTATCGGCGGCACGCTAGCTAGATGTCTTGTTATATTCTGTCTACGGGCGAGAGACTAATTCAACTGAAAGAAAGTACTTATAATAAACTCACCATTTCAACCGTCGAAAATTTTCATTACAAACTTATTAAATTACTTTAGTGAAAAATAAGTCTAGCTGACTTATTTATTATTCTTCTGTTTTATCACTTATCTGGGTTATTTAACGCATGAAGAATCTGATATTAATTTAAACTTGACCATGAAGTAAGTAAGTAAATGATATTAGAAATTTTACTGATAAGTAATATCATTAAGTAAATACAACAATACCTACCATACTGATCCATACCTACAAATTAGCATAGTCTGTGTTAAAATGTTTCTAGAATATTTGCACATAAATGTACAGGTTACTTCAATAGAAATAAATACATACATAAATACAATAAATACAAACTCTGATAGAAGTAAACGAAAATAAATTTGTTTTATGGACGCTGATTTTATACATTAAAATTACAAACATATAACTCCAACAATATTTTTATTCCATAGGTATATTGTCCAAAACTGACAAGTTTAATATCCAGCGTTATTTTCAAAGTCAGTATGTATTTGTTTAATCAACACGCCTGAAGACTGTTTCGTGTTATCGGTCAACCCTGTCTGCTAATATTTTTCCCCCGACCTTCTAACAAGTAATTAAGCCCTGGTTAAGGCAGATTAAATTTTCCAGGCAGCGATAAATTGAAAATTTATCTTTTAAAAATATAATCAACGTTACCTTAAATCTCATTAGTTTGAATCTTCTACGTGCATCATTATGCAGTTCAGTGAATTCAAAAACAGTCTAGCAATATTTTCGACTTTGCCAACTTTTGGAATATAAATTAGCTTACGCTAAAAATTAAAATAAACAATGTAAGCTCTGAAATACCTTCAATTCAATGGAGTATTCCCGTAATAACCTATTAATTGCTATCGATTCGAAGCATAATGTAAGTGCCTAATGAACTGAAAATTTATTTGGCCATCAAGTGAATGATAAATATTGAATATGATAGACTCAGAATTATTATTACGTTACATGAAGTATAACGTAATAATATGATTTGGGATTCTATTGTCATCACTTTTTATATTAAACTGCGTGCGTATTTTTCCGTAAGAACCTTCTATAGAGTATTAGAAAAATTAAGAAAAATATGGATTGGTTAAGTCCTTCCCAAGTTATGGCGTAACCAAGGGAAATAGGAATTCCATTTTATTAGATACTAGCTGTCCCGTACAGCTCCGTCCGCGTAATTTTCTGCGCAATTTTCTTAATTTTTTTCCTTAAGAACCTTCTCATGACACAAACACAAAATAAATATTTAATTTGCTCGTTCGGAAGTTATGCGCATACATATCGGCGATTCATTTTTATTTATATAGATGCTTTAGTTTATATACAAAATATACAGAATGTAAAAAACATGTGTCCGATCTGTGAGAGTCTTATTTCGTGTACAAACACATGTAAGTATATAACTCATTTGTTAATTGTCTCCATTTCTTTTTCTAATTTGTACCAGAAATACAAGATCAGATTCGTTTTTCCTTTATTGTATGACAGCAAACTGTATTCTCCTTCAGTCATTTTATCATAGAAATTAGGCATATTTTCTTCAAAAATATTATTTTTCTATAGACTATTATGTATTTCAATGGCTTTTCATTGCAGCCTCGAAGTTTCTTACTAGAAACTTAACCTACTGGTTATGGACCCAGAAGCCCTGTCATCCAGACGGGTAAAGAATAGAAAGTAAGTTTATGAAATATAAAATACTAGCTGACCCGCGCAGCTCCGCCAGCGCTTAATATTATTTTTCTTAACTATTTTCATGGATTTTCCCGATATTTATATTTTAAACCCTCTGGCCTAAAATTTTAACGGCCAAAAAGAGTTCCAGAAGAACAGTTTGCTAAATATTTTGTATATGGCATAAATAAGCTAGCGTTAGTTATGCAATGTCAAGCAAGGCCAATCCATGGATAGCCGTCGACGTCCGGATTTCTTTGTATGTTTGAACTAAGCTTCCCTGTGCTTCGGAGCGCGCGAAAAAAGACGGTTCCGTATGTTGTAGACAGTAGTCGTTACCTTCGGAGTCGCCCTAGGACGTCCATTGAGTACGGCGGTGACTCCGAGTAGGACGGCGGCGGGATTGCGACCCCCGTTCCCGTGAGCACCGTGTCTTTTTCCCGGGAGGCTATAATGTGTCCCCCGGCGGCGGGCTCAAAGGCAAGGCACTGAGGGGCTGGGGCCTCCTGGCGCAGTTCACACCGGAGAGCCTGGGGGTCCCCTATAAATGCATTCTTTTCTTGCGCGGACGGAGGCGGGGTTTCGACCCCCGTCCCCTCAATCACCGTGACTGGGGCCACCGGGGGGCTATAATGCGCACCCCAGCGGCGGGCTCAAAGGCAACTCACTGGTGCAGATCCCACCGGAGAGACCTGGGTCCCCTCTCATGTGCCGATGCGACAGTCGCGGGGGTTTTAGAGGATAAGAATCCCACATACCCTGGTCGAGCCCCACAGCTCCTGGGAATCTTTTGAAGATTTCCCCCGCGTCAAAAATATACCTACTTCACTGTTTGGAGTCATTGGTAGTTTTGGGGTATGAGCTCTAGACGTCGATCGAGTAGGTACGGCGGCGACTCACAGGAGTACGGCGGCGGGGTTGCGACCCATGTTCCCGTGAGCACCGTGTCTGGTTCTCGGGGGGCTATATTGAGTACCCCGGCGGCGGGCTCATAGGCAAGGCACTTAGGGATTCCTGGTGCAGATCCCACCGGAGGGCCCAGTCCCCTCTCTCATGGGCTGATGCGCCAGCCGCGGTTGTTTTAGTGAGTAAGAATTCCACATTTCCCGGTTGAAATCGGTGGGGGCACGGGTCCCAAAAAGTTGTTGAAGGTTGTTTCCGCGAGAGCAAAAAAGTACCTCCTTCACTATTATAAATTGCATTAATTTGCATACAGCCGTTTTTCCGTGATCAGACAGACAGAAATGTTAAAAGTAGCCAATATTGTGTTCTTGCTTGCTTATTTATTTCTAAACTTACAATTTACAGACTTTCAACCTTTACTGTTTTAGTCATGTTTTAGTAGATTATTTCCTTAGACTATATGATCTAAGATTATTTCGTCTTATCTTTAACAAATTATGCAGCGCACGCGAAGAAAGAACGGATTGACAATTTTAAATTCGAAGTATCTTTTGAACGGAATGTCCGATTTCAATAATATAAATAGTAATGTATAGATATTGAAGCAGACTTGAATACAACATGATTTAATTGGATAAGGATTATTATAAAGGTATCAATAACATCATCTGAATGAAGACGGAACTTTTATCAACATTTAAAATATAAAAAAGTACTTGTAGTGACATAACTCTAATAGTTAGACATATGGTATTGCGGACTTTTTTGTAGATATTGATACGTTCTATAATATTGTAGAACATTTTTTTGTTGTATCATCAATAGTTTCCGCAGCGCATGCAATGACAGACATTTTATGACTGAGTTTTTCACACCTTGGGTTACATTATTTTAATTTTAGTAGGGATCCCTATTTTTTTAAAATATGAAATAGCCTATGTTACTCAGTGAAGATGTAGCTTTCTAATGGTGAAAGAATTTTGTAAATCCGTTCAGTAGTTTTGGAGCCTATTCATTACAAACAAACAAATCTTTCCTCTTTATAATATTAGTGTAGATAAAAATAAAATGAAAGCGTAGTGGACGAGAAAAACAAAAAAAAATGTCGGGTGAATGAAATTTGCTACTTATGTTAGGAGATAATTTTAGTGCATGCATGGCTATGGTATTACTATAATAAATGCAAAAAACAGAAGCCTTATTGTGTGCAGCTCATCCGATAACCAAAAACTAGATAAGTAACCAAAAAATGTATTTGAGAGAAAAAGCATATTATCTTCCCTATTAGAAATAAACTATTGACCTTAAAACTTATAGCGACCGATGATCTTCTTGAACACTTTAATATATTTGATAACTTGGTACGCCAACTCGAAGAAACCAGCTGCAAAGTTCTTAAGCAAGATAAAGTTTATCAGTTACTACTTACCCTACCTGATTTATATGAAACTACGATTGCTGCTTTAGAAACAATAAATACGGGACTGAGAATGCAGTAGGTATGTTAAAAGTAAGTTATTGGACACTAATACTTATATAAAAGTTATATATATTTTTCAGTTACAAGGCCTAAGTCGCAAAGGTTTAGATGCAAAATGTCCACTTCGCATAATGTCAGCTCCAGTATTTCGCGAATAGTTCACTTCGCAAAACGTCCACTTCGCAAATAGTCTACTTCACGAAACGTCCACTTCGTTAGTTATCGAGTGTCTTGAGCCCAGTAAATAATGATTATTTGAAAGATAGGTATAATAGAAAAGTTGGATGTCGAGGCGACTAAGGGAAAACAACAAGGGCAGCAGCGCCTTTCAATTGGATTACCTACCACCTATACCTACTGCGATCTCCAAGACAGCCAAGCATGGGGATTAAGGCAACCCCTTCGGTTTCCCGGCTGCTGATGATGATATGGAAAATCACAAGCCAGTTAGAGTTAGGTCGGGGTCACCCCTCGTTTTTGGTCGGGGGTTAAAAATATGAAACAGTCTATTAAAATTCAACCTTTTCCTTTAGTTTGCCATTTGTCATTACTTCCCAGAATTTGATCCTTACTATGGTATACATACTCAAAAAAACTAAGGGTATAGTTAGGTAATAGCAAGGTAGGCGATGTTCTCGAGTATGCAAATGTAATTACAGTAACAGTTACCCCTCGTTTTTGCTCGGGGGTTAAAAATATGAAACAGTCTATTAAAATTCAACCTTTTCCTTTGGTTTTCCATATGTCATTACTTCCCAGAATTTGATCCTTACTATGGTTTACTCAGTGGCGTGCACAGAGGGTAGGCAAAAAAATGTATTTGGCTTGTTTCACCTATTTTAAGGATGTTATTATACCATTTCAAATATCCATATGCAAGCAAATACTATAGACATAATAATTTGCATTTGAAAACATTAATAAGTTTATTCACGGCTCCATAATGACAAAAATACTTTCCCTACCCTAGGATTTCTCCAAACAGTCTTAAAAAAAATCTTAGTTTGGACATGAATTAACGTAATGTCACCCCTCGTTTTTGGTCGGGGGTTAAAAAAATGAAACAGTCTATTAAAATTCAACCTTTTCCTTTAGTTTGCCATATGTCATTACTTCCCAGAATTTTATCCTTACTATCGTAGACTGAAAAAACTAATGGTATAGTAGGTAGCAGCAAGGTAAGCGATGTTCTCGGGTATGCAAATGTAATTACAGTCATTACTTATTTGTAAATGTTTCCGCTGGCGCAACAGCTCTTATGCTGTCGTGTAGTCGCTGAAACCTGTTAAAATGATATTCAGTTCCTGGTGTGAATTTCGTAAGCTGCTTTGCATTCTATATTTTCAAGATAATCAAATTTCTATTAAGTAAGATAGCCATGGTACTATTATAATAATTTAAATAATAAATTATTAAATAATTTAATAGATAATAATTTTTAAAAGAAACTTAGTACTTTTTGATTAACTTTATGTTAGTTAGCTAATTTTTATTGATTTTTGCTAAGTAAACTTAGGAGATACGACGTCGTACTTGAGAATAACTTAATTTCTCGCACTTAATAAATCATCTAACTTAATAAAAATTAATGCTTAGCAAAATATTCTATTGCAAAGCAGTATAGGTAGTGTAAGGGCACTGTAGCCGTCTTCCAACTGATCATGATAATAAAGTTGGTGCTAAGTAATCACAATAATTACGCTAACACCAACTTCGATCATATTTAAATTATTAAGGCCCAAGTGCGCCGACAAAAAAAAAACCGTTAATTTTAGCAAATAATCGCTTATGTATTTTTCACCACCACCATAACCGGGGTGGTTATGAACCCTTAAAAGTCATAGTTAAGGACTGTTGAGTAGTTAAATAGATAATCGTTTTTTTTGCTATAATAAACGGACGTCTTTTTTCGGTGCACTTGGGCCTTAAAGTGGTGCTGGTATATATTTTTTTTAATAATTTATTCTTTAGCATATTATTTAGTAACAGAACGAAAATTGATGCTAAAATGAAAATTGTTTGGTAAAAGAATTCACCGTCTTATGTATTACTACTTGGAATAAGCTGAGTTAGGACCTAAGGGCATTTTGATAGCCCTGATGCAACATCGATGTAATAAGACTCTGCCAACCTTATCAGGGATAAGGCGTAACACTGCACCCTAGATCCATCAATACATGTTAGAAATATTGCAATCATCAATCCATAAAATATTTTTGTAATTTTTACAGTTTTGTTTTAATTTTGATTAATTAATTATTTATCCAGTTTGGAGGTTATACTTATTTTTTTTTCTACCATTTATAAAAATAAATTAACAGACTAAGTAATGTAGGGGCAATTTAATAGATCACATTTAACATCTGTCACTTTCTTTGTTCTGTCTGTTTCTTTTGTCATGATTACAATAAATACGTAATTGAAAAAAGTTAAGCCATTGTGGTCGGTGGTTTTCGTTTAAAACTACATTATTAATTTGTAATGGTTCATGAGATGCGATCGATTTATTCCTTGCTTTAAAAATTACGTAACAGGTTTTAGGTATATTTATTGTTAATAGATTATGCTGAAACCATGCAGATAATGTATTCAGATCGTTTTGAGCTTCAGTAATTATATTTTGTATTGACGACCCGAAGTAAAACAAACAAGTATCGTCCGCATACAGTGTTAAATGGCCATGCAAACCTAATTCATGTATATTATTAATATAGATGAGAAAGAGAAGAGGGCCTAAAATGGACCCTTGTGGGACCCACACGTTATTGATAATTTTACGCTTTGATCGTTTTCTAACTTTACTATTTGAAATCTGCTTGTTAAGTATGATCTAAACATTTTAAGTGCAGTACCTTTAATACCGATACTCTCTAATTTTTTCAGTAACAAACTGTGGCTTATAGTGTCAAAGGCTTTTTTCAAGTCGATGAATACTCCAAGGGCAATATTTTTCTTATCTATATTCTGTTTGCTTTTATTAACTAAATCAACAGTAGCTGCAAGGGTGTTACTTTTGGGCCTAAATCCATACTGTCGATCATAAATGAGTTTATTTGAATCTAAATAGTTTTCGAGACGCTTATGTAATATTCTTTCCAATATTTTAGATAGCACTGGTAGAACTGAGATTGGTCTATAATTACCGGGGTCCTTTTTTATTCCTGATTTGTGAATAGTTGTAACTTTTGCTACTTTTAGACTATCTGGGAATATGCCATTTATTAGTAGTTGGTTAAAACATTTAATAGATTTTGTGTTTATACCATCTAAGCCAGTGCTAGAGTTTGAATCGAGTTTGTTGATGATTTTAATAATTTCATCACGAGTACATTGTTCTAATGTAGATAAATTGTGTAAAAGTTGAACACAAGGTAAAGCTTGTTCGAAATTTTCATAAAAACTTTTTGGTATTTGATTTGCTAATATTGACCATATAGTCGAAAAATATTTATTGAATTCGTTACAAATATCCTTTCTATTACTTATTTCTTTAGACTCAACTATGATTTTGGAAGGAACACAGCTTTCTTTCATTTTGTTATTCGCTAGTTTATTTACTAGGCTCCACATTTTTTTTGGTTTGTTAGTACATTGTATAAATTCATTGTAATAGTAACTATCCTTTGTATCCTGAATTAGTTTAGCAACATAGTCCCTATAGATTTTATATTCAGTCTACATCAGTATATTTTCTGGGTTATCATTTAACTCTATCCATAGGAGATTTCTTTGATTAATTTCTTGTATTACATTCTTGTTTATCCAGACTTTCTGGGGGGGATTAAGTTTAATTGTGGTTTCTAAGGATGTATAATCATTTTCCTGTACAACAGTCTGTGTATATAAGGTTTGCAACTTAGTATAGTCAATTGCTTCATATTGAACAGACATCAGCGGTGGAAGCTTGTATTTTTTCAATTCAATATAATTTTTTTTAGCATTCAGTACTAAAAAACTGTACCATTTAGAAAGATTATTTTATTTTTCCTGTAAACATTGGCAACCAGCCGTATGTTAGTTTCGCTTATGGTTTTTATAGAAACTACGCTGGCAACACGTGTGGCCCGCGTTGCAGCTCGAAGTTCGCACGGCCGAGGTGCTGGCTGCGGTCCTACAACCGATCATTTGGCTCACTAACGAGGCCACACAGGACGAGTTTTCACACTACGTGCTGCCCACGTTGAAGTAAGAAACCATTAACACGTAAAACTCCACGCCTCCGTAATACATACGTTTACGAGCTCCTGCCACCGTTATCTAAAATACTTCCATTTGTGAGGAGTTAGAAGAAAACGTCTTAATGGCTTAAGCTTTCGCATAAGTTACACAAAATAACACATTGTAAAGAGTGTTGTAATTGATATGTTACACATTTTTATGTTCGTAAAAGTTAATTAACATTTTGATGTATTATCAAAACTTTTGGATAGTTTTTGTTTATTTGAAAATGTAATTAAGATTTAATAATCTGTTAACAAACATAAAAAGTGCAACATAAACTCATATGAATTCATTTCAACTATGTTAATAGACTAGCAGTTATAAATTGTTGCAATACTTTCCAATAGGCTCAATATGTGTCATAAGCTAGCTACATATAAGTATATTTTATAATTTCACTTCATCTCCATCCATTTTTTGCATTTATCATCAGGGAAGAGGAGTTCTAATCAAGTACTTCCATTTGAAATACTTTTAATTCTGGTAGTCTTACGCCCATTTTCTGAGTTTCATTATATAGTACAGTTATTCTAGGTGCTTTTATATCAAAAACAACAGCGAAGAAAGTATGATTGGCTAGGTTTCTAGGCCAAGAACACGTATATGTGAGAATAGTTAAGTGCTTTGACAATTATTGAGAAATGTTGCACCGGCTGATACCTTCAAGTTTATCTGGGTTCTTTCAACATTATTTATGTGTACTTGTTAAGGTTTTATATAAAATATATCCAAATTTTGCAACTCCGTCCGTGTTGTAAAATTCACTCACAATTACTATTTTTACAGAACTTTAATGAATTCTCCTAAAAGCGTTCAAGCATCCGTAACAATTCTGGAGAATTTACATATTATACTAAAGAAATGCCAAAAGCAAGAAGTAAACACGGAAATTATGCCGTTGCTGTTCAACGCTCTCGATAATAATACCAACCAAATCCAGGTACATTCATTTGTCACATAAAATATTATTTCTTCACCTGTGTAGCAGCCATGGCGCAGGGAAAACCGCTAGCGCTTCGATCCGGAGGTCGCGGGTTCGAATCTTGCGTGGTATAACTTTATGTAGTTGTTCTGGTTAAGACAGTCCAGGCGATTGTCCTAATTGTCTGGAATATAAGATCATCCATGCGTCGCATAGGCATGTATATCGTAAATGGATGGTGTTGTGAAAGATGGGCCATTGTGGCTAAGAAAACAATATTATTTCTTTATCCCATGTAGAAGCCGAAAATAAATATTTTTGTTGATGTTTAAATCAAACATAAATGTTACCGTAATTTAAAAAAAAAAATGTAAAAACAAAAGCAATACAACAACTAGTACTAGGTAATTAGAATATTGCGTCACTAACTCGTTCATCATTAGTAGCCGTGTCGTCCTAGGATATCTCAAGAAAATACCGATTTCTAACACTAGTTTTCCAAGGTTAATCCACTTAGTTCCTGATACTATACTTAATTAAACTTTATTTTTTCCATCTTACAGACAGCATCTCTGATAGCTATTCAATGTGTGTCAGACTATATCGACGATAAAGCACTGCATGGTATTGTTCTTGGCAAAGTGAAAATACTGCTGGAGAAAAACCAGAGTGACGTGAAAATAATCAGTCTAATTCTCGGCTTCTATGAGAAGGTTCTTCTCCGCCTTGAGAGGAACCATATTTTGGAACAAGTGATTCCAACTCTGCTTAGCATGAGGCTGAGCGACCCTGACATTATTAACCGTGTCGTCAGTAAGTATATCTTTACATAAGTATCTATGATTAAAATAAGAAAGCAAAGTTTTATTTATAAGACAGACATAGTTATACCTACTAGCTCGTCAAAACTTAATCTGTACAAGATCCAATTATTCTCATTTTTGTTAGCGATTGCGTCGCATAGCGAAATCTGCTCTGCAACTTTTGTTTATTATCAGCTGAGGCGAATTTAATATACCTAAGTATACTATAATTTTGCGCAGTTTTGTAATTTCCTTTTACAACGGTTATGTATTGTTCAGAATTGAATGTGCCCATTACAGAACTTTACAAATCAATGCTCATGGAAAGAAAATTTGGACTCACCACAAATGTGATGGCAACAAAGATGATACCGTCACTCGCTCCACAAACGGTCAACCCAGCTTTGAATGTCGATCAGTTCACAAATCTAATGGAGGTATATTATTTATACGAGTATATAATGTGTTTTCTGAAGAAAGGTTTATTTGATGATGTGATATAAATTTATTTTGTGTATATAAAAATAGATCCTGTACGACATGTTGGACAACATAGACAAGAATCAGCGCTACAAACTGAAACTGGACAGTTTATCACTGCCGAGTCCGGATCGGCACCGTCCGTTGCGCCATCAAATGAGCACGGACAACATGAACGCACCACAATTCAACATTCCCAATTTACGTGTTGAGCAACGTAAAACTTCCAGCGCCGAAGATATGGCTCGTAAAAACTCCGTGAGCGGACCTAGCGTCCCCACTGGTAGCGTTGGCGGCTTCAAGAGTAAGATTTTTTCTTTAGCTTTTATCATCGTAATAACGAAACATTCAACATTTCTTTTTATTTATTTAGGCACCGGCATCGGACAATGGTTCTTTGGATCTAGTAACTCCACCAACAACGACAACAATTTCCTTCGTGTTACGAGCGCCTTCCCTAATCGCCGTCTCTCCGACAACACCTTGATGACGCCTAAAATCCGCATAGCTCCATCCTGCGCTTCCTCCCCGGGTGGCACCCCGGGTGGTAGCTCCGGTCTTCCCACCCGCCGACACTCCAGCATCGGTCCTCAGGAACGCCGTGGTTCAGCCGTAAATCTTTCTCCACCGACTGTAAGTCTTATCTTTTCATATACAATTGGCTTTGCACGCTTATTCTTACACAAATATTGTCAAATACATCAGTACAGTGAGTACAGTACAATACTACACAGTACGAGTATATGTGAGTGGGAAATGAACTTCAGAGGGAGTTCAGCGATGGTAGTTGAACGTTGCGAATGGGATCACCGGTGACGACTGTAGTGACGGTAGTTGTTTTGGCAGGGCTACCAGTACAGGGGACGAGGCGGGTCAGGCTCGAGCCTGTCCGTGCCGTCGGCGTCGCAATGCGTCGTAAGTGATGTGCACAGTATACCACGTACGCCTGCTTGGCTGCGTGAACCCTCCCGATCCCACTGTTGAATGTTGAAGTTGAACGGCTTATAACATTGATGTGGTTTGTACTCTTCTGCGGTTGTGTCTTCTTCCCATACTGACTGGGAGAGATAGTATCTGATCGTTCACACAATCATACACATCTGCACGACCCTGTCGGCGTTTATAGCATCAAGTCCGACTCTATCTATCCGATCATTAGAACTTTCATCGCATCGCATCAACGCTATTATTTCCACTCCGACGAGTTGAGTGACAAAGGCAACCTTCAAGAAAAAATGAAGTGACGCATGTTTGTTAAAGGTATTGTTTTGTGAATAAGCGTTAAAGGTATCATTCTGCGCCAGGAGATCGGAGAATGTTACTTGACTATATCTGTGGCCCAAACCTTCGGGAACATCCATCTATGTTGACACACTATCCTAAGTTTTAAACACAGGAAAGATAAAAAAGTCAAAATTTTTATCATCAACATTCTGTATAACAAATTGGCAATACACATTATGGATTGATGTTATGTATGTATATTGTATCGTTTTATATATATATCACCGTACAGAGCTTACAACTCGGTAGGTTACCTAAATGTTATGTGTTTGATGTGAGAGAAAACTATGCAAGTAAGAATTCATACTATCTTCATTCATAATAGAGTCTAAGCCATATTATTTATACATATATATATAACGCTCTCTCATTCACTGTTGCTATTTGTTCTTCTACGCAGCTTGCACGGAGCATGATCGTGAGTACTCTGTACTGTCTACTGTTATTCGTTGGAAATTGCGCAGACTCGATCACTTCTGTTCTGTGCTACAAACTTACACTTCATGACTAGCGATGTTACACTAAGATGTTGCCGTTGATTCAGCGAAACACAAATCTAACATCAACATTCCATTGGCATATTGAACGGAGGACTCTGTTCTGGCAACATCTCCGTGCTAAAATAGTAGAGTAGAGAACTACGCATTACAGTATCACGAAAAACTTCATGAGCCTAACACGCTTTGAAATGCTAAAATTAGAGGTCATTGCCAAAATAACTGTAAAGCATGCTATACATAGTTGACGCATTCACTCATGACAAATACCAATACATAGGTATATATAACACTTCTATCATTTCTTTACTAATTTATAATATTATAATTTATTAAATATTTCGGGGTGGCTAACACGCGCGACTTTAATAAAATAATGATAAAACCTTATACAAGTCGTACTCTAAATTTACGAGACACTAAAAAACTTAACTTTAAGGTATTATAAGAAACTGTCGTACCTAATGCTGTCACAAATTAATCTTCACACGGTCGGTCGCCGCGTGCCGCCCTTCCATTACAGGCATTAACACGCTTTGCTGTTGTAGGGCGGCTCGATGCCGAACACGTCGTCAAGCGTGCCGTTCCTGTTGACATCCTCGATGCAGTCCATCCGCTCGCGGCGACCGTCCGCGTGCCTCAGCGGCTCGCAAGGCTCTGGTCTGCTGCAGCAACTTAGCAGCGGAATGGTAAGGCACCTACCGGTCGGCTCTAGCAGTGTGTCGCAAGCGACTCCGCACTGGAGCACCCTCCAGGGCGCCACCGCCGCCGGCTACAACGCTCTGCATCACACTGCCATGGCAGTGAGGAAATGCCCCTCGCTCAATATAACCCTTACACGCTAAACGTCCACTCGTGATGCGCATCATGACGCGCGCGCTGCCAGTAGCACGCGCAGCGACCGGGCGTCGTCGTGCATCGGCTGCTGCCGGCGACGTGACGCCGACCTCGCCGCATCGCTGCGGTCGGCGCCCCGGGGCCACGGCAGTGTCGTTTTCTTAACAGTTCTATCCTGAAGGGCGATCCCCGTCCGAACCCTCGATGTTTAGTTTAGTTTATAATTATTATCGATGTTGTATTTAAGTATCACCGTGTTCCATTATTTTGCAACTACTTTCTTAGAAACTGTATACCTGTTTTTTTCCTGTAATCTGTTGAAATTGATATTTTTGTTATTATCTACCGGCCGATGAAAAATAAATGTGAAAGTAGACCCCTTGTTTACTTTCGCAAGTTCTGAGATCGAGCCTGGTGTCCCTTGCCAATTTAAGGGTGTTAAGATTCACTTAAAAGTATAGACGTTAAGATACGAGGTATGAGATGGGAAAATCTATGTAAGCTTTAATAGTTACAATCTGGACAAAAAATTACATCAGGAAAAATTATTACAAATGTCCAGTTATAAAATTTAAGAGTTTATAAAATTGAGTATAAAAATAACAGTATAAATGTTACCAAACTGATAATATACAGCAAAAAGTTGTATAATAGTGCTGTGATATGGTATTGTTATATTTATTAGAGTCTACTTTAAACTAGAAATTAAATCCTCCTGTTAATGAACGTTGAACTATACACTTCGATTTTATAAAAGTGAGATAATCATGTGCCAAATATACTTTTATAGTAAATTGTATTATTATGTGCCATAACTTTAACGAGCGGCGTTTTCACAGTTTATTTTATTACATCAGAAGTTGAATAAAATGCGTTTATATTTTTTTAGATTCCAACTCTAATAAATAATGAGTCAATCACATCGTTGATCTTAACGCAACAGATAAGAGAAACGACTGGATATTATTATCACTTTTGACTTGGATCTGACGTGAAAATCACTTATAATAATAATATATTGATTACTTTTGTAATACATAAAACTCTACAGCTAATTCTAAAAAGCCGTTCCATAATATGTATCAGTTGTTGGTATATAACCGCGTAATTGCTGGCCGTGAGTCGGCTTAAGATTCCTTCAAGATTATGCATCTTTGATGTAGGTACACCGTTCACTGATATTCAGTATGATTTTTGTTTAAACAATGCTTAGTTAACTTAGAGGTTTGGGTTAATGTAAACTTCATTTGTTTTATATTAGTGGTAATAAATACTCTTACAGGCGTGTTAAATGAGCCCTCTCCGTAAGTGATACATTTATGTATACATAGTCACGACAATTGTTGCGATTGTGCATTCTTATATTATGTAGAACGTATTATCCCTCTTCTCATTTGAATTATACCTAGTATGTTTAGTTTGCTTTTCCGGCTTGTCTTTTGAACCACGTGAAATGTGTAGTATTTAGTAGACACCTAGTATGCTCCTTAGCAAGCGTAATATATGAAGTAAACAACACTAGTCGAATTAGCAGCACCGTAGCGTAGCGTAGTTGAACGTAGATGTGTAGCGTAGTATATAGCGGGCGGGCGGGGACCGCGCGGCCGGCTGCGGTGGTGTCGTCGGTCGCCTAGTCCCGATCGCGACCTGCGGCCTAGAACGCGCTTTGTATAATCAGTTATTTTTTATTATGGTTGCTTCCAGTACCAGCTGTTTTCCGGGCGTACTTAAAGAGAAATTTAATTAGCATTAGAGCCGCGTAGCGTAAAACAAGAGCGGGTTGGAGCAAGCGGCGCGCCACGCTCGTCGCGCCCGCTCCGCTCGCCGCTCGCTGCCCGCGCCCGTCCGCGTCTCATCGTGCACGCGCTGATCGTACTGAACCATGAGCTTCTATTACTTTAACTATCTCACGTTTCGATTTTGTTATATTCACTTGAAACAGTACATAGCAGTAATAATATTGTATCGGTTAAAGTTCGGTACAGACCCTTTTGGTTTAAATATTCGGCCTATTATAAAATTTCGTTTGTAATGATAATTTTTGAAACTAATAATACCGTATGCGCTCTCTCTACCGCTGTTTCGCTTAAAATATACCTAAATAAAGAGAAATCTAGGTACCTGAAGCAAAGATCTATTAAAATATATATATTTGAGTAGAGCAAACCATGATGGATAAGTTGTAGTAAAAACTTTTTACTGAACTACGATTATTATTCATTAGTGGAGCTAGGTAGAGAAACACGTCATATCATGTAGATACCTACCCATCATTTGAAAACGGTTCGAAATTTAATCAAACATGTAGTTTTAACAAAGGAAATTCTTTTGTTATTTGTAGATAACGAAAACAAAGCATGATGATTGTGAATACAACTAAAATAACTAGTTAATTCGCTACGTACCTACACATATCAAAATTCAAATATGAACCTATACATATATATATACATATGTATTTAAAAGTGAATAATTAAAGTTGTGTTCAGAATCGGAATAATATCGATGTATGATCGATGTCACCTAGTGAATCACAGGTATATTTTAATGTGTATTTATTACGCACAAATAATTGCACTTTTTACATCTACATAAATACTTCAGCTTATATATTATATTATTAAATAAAAGTTTACAGAGTTAAATTTAAGAATAGTTTTAAATTAGGCCGAGTATCTGCCTTATTTTCTTTACTCTACATCTGGTACTATGTGAGTGTAATATATAAGTATATCTTTATTATATTCGGTCGTTATACATACTATATTTATTAATCTTGAGGGAATCGTAGCTACTGAATTACTTAAAACCATTAAAAGTTTGGTTCCTTCAGTCCAGGACAAAACAACTAAAACTAATCTAAACAGAACACATAAGTTTTATTCATTATGATGAATTGACATGGCTTTTCTTAAATATTATTTTGTTGTCAATTCGTCACGATAATAAAGGGTCTTTCAACAAGGACGTGTCGATGTTAAAATTGAATAAAACAAGATGTGTGTGAGATATTAACGAAATTTATTTTTTATTTAAAAGGCCCATTTATGCCATTATGAATGGAATATGACATCGTTCAAATGTCCGCCTCGGCTTCGTATGGTGGCACGAATCCGAGAGGTCCAATTTTTAATGACTCTGCTGCATAGATCCGGCTGAATCCGAGCGATGGCCTGCGTTATGTTGGCTTTCAGGGCAACGGTCGGATGTGGTTTATTGGCATAGACCTGCGACTTCAGAAAACCCCACAAGAAAAAGTCTAGCGGAGTCAAATCACACAATCTTGGTGGCCAATTCACGTCACCTCTGCGAGAGATAACTCTACCCTCAAACCGTTCATGCAGAATGTCGATTGTGTCGTTCGCTGTGTGGCAAGTAGCGCCATCTTGCTGGAACCACATGTCGTTCACGTCCATATTGTTCAATTCAAGCCAAAAGAAATTATCATTGATCTGTAGCGCTCGCCGTTGACGGTGATGGCTACGCCAACGTCGTTTTCGAGAAGTACGGACCAATGACGCCGCCACACCAAAATCCGCACCAAACAGTAGCTTTTTGTGGATGCATTGCCACCTGGTGAACCTCATGTGGGTTGTGGTCATCCCATATACGGCAATTTTGCTTATTAACAAAACCATTCATCCAAAAATGTGCCTCGTCGCTAAAGATTATTTTTCGGCCAAAATCGGGGTCCTCTTCCAAGCGTTCGGGTGCCCATTCAGCGAACACACGGCGTTAAAGTTTTATCATTTGCACATGCTGCTCAACCGTGTAACTTGCCATGGTGATTTGGCATCAGTGACTGAATAAGAAATAAAAGCTTTTAAAAACAGATTTGACAGATTCCGCCAAAACAAAATGGCCGCCACAGATTATTAACATCGACCCGCTCTATTTGAAAGACCCTTTATGAGGACATCCGCCTGATTGTAAGTGACTTGACTGACCATGGAGAATTAGATTTCACTACCAAACATCATTGAGACTTGTTTATTTCTTCAGTCCACCTACATTATTCTCCACACAGGGGTTTCCCTGTGTGTTTACACGGTTGGTTATACCTACTATCCGGACGGTCTTTTGCACAAAGGACCTACCTTTTATGTTTTACTTACCTATACAGATTTAAATTATAGACACTTACCAAAATAGGGTCTGGTAGGTGTTAGACCTACTTAGCATAAAACTATAACCAAATTGTTTTATCTTCTTAGATACAACTTACCTCGGTCTACTCTAACTATGCTTAAAATGCGATTATGCTATTATTTGATTGAATACGTTTCATTTCCACATTGCCATTGTTGTTTTTTCGGTCATAGATGGAATTAAACATCTTTCCTTAACTAATGCCTTTTTGTTGTACATAAATATGGTGGCCCACCTGGTGTCAGAGATATTCAAGCTACCCACAGGCCTCTGACTTGACTTGACGACTTTTTACGTGCTCTCCGAAGTACGGGGATGTTCAGTTCAAACGCCACTGAACGGTCACCCATCTAAGGACTGGCCTTGCTTGATGTTGCTTAACCAACTGATCGTTTACTGAACAGTGGTTACAAGTGGCTATGAGCTGCTCAATAATGAATCTATCTTACGCTTACCATGCCTTGACTCAGCCGCAGTGTAGGGTAAAACATAAACCATAAATTGGAACAAACACATTTTATTTATTTGAATAGTGTATTAGAAGAGTATAGGTACTATCTTTAATTTATGTATTCCAAAAACAAATATTAGTATCTGACTAATCTATGAAAGATATAAGGAATTGGTTAAGTACATTTTTCAGTAACTTTTCTGTAATGTAATATTTCAGTCACTCTCTTATCTGTAAAGCACTGTATAAGTACTGTGTTAAACAATGTTCCAAATAAAAAGTTGCTAAATTTAAAACAAAATGATACACACAGCATACAAGTTGTGTTGGAATATTGTGTGAAGGCATAATATTTAGTAGGTAACATACAGTGAGATGTTATTAGTATAACATCTCACTGGTAACATATAAGAATGTCCAGAAAGTGAGACGTAGTTGTAAGCTGAATAGCTTGTATAAGATTTATCATTATTATGTCTACATAATATTATTTACTAATAAGTATACCTACCTATATATTATAGAGATTAGTTTTAATATATTGATGTTGTGAAGGTAATATTTCTATCCTTGAAAAACCTTTGCCTTTATCGTTATCCCTATAAATATCAAATATATTAATATAAATAATGAGGTTATATTTTATTGGGGTAGGCATTGAACGGACCGTCCTGTAACGGTGTTATTTATATTGGCAAAACACTAAATAGGCACACAACATCTTGTCATATTTCTGCTGTGATAAAATTAATATATCTATAAATTATAATATTAGGATTTATTATTGACTTGCAACACGCCCCGGCTTCGCACGGGTTTTATATAGTTTTCTATATATAGGCTGTCCCAGAAATGGGATATCAAACCGGTAATAACGCATTGTGTAACCCACAAGCAATCAACTTGTGAAAGAAAATAATGAAAAAAATCAACAGTCTTAGTGCAGTGAGCTCAAAATTTTGTTCGGTATTTAGCCGAAAATTGATAAATTTCTAATTAAACAAGGCAGGTACGTGATCAATAATAAACAGTGCTCCATAGAAGTAGACACGATGATACAGGGTTGCTTATAAACAGTTTTAAGACGGTGGAAATATTATTTTTTATTAATTTAATTTGATATTTATTTCGGGGTCTTTACTATAACTACATACCACAACTACCTATCAATACATACCTTTTGGCTTGATATACCCTTTCTGGGACACCCAGTATATAAACCTTCAATGAAGTGTTATGGTAACACCCGCCTAATAAACCGTTACGTGGTTGAGGAGGAGTTAGCGGAAATACAGACGGACACAGAAAGCGACTTTGTATACCATGTAAAAATGAACAGATTACCGGTTTCATTAGTACTGTAGGTAAATAACCAATTAAAACCCAATATGTAATTAGAAAAAAAATACTTTAGGTACAGAAAATTAATTTTGTACTCCCTACCTACCTAGGTAGGAAGTATAAAATGAATGTACTCCGGCTCAAAAAGTACCTTCTTCGTTTTTAGGGCTCCATACCTAAAAGGTAAAAAGGAACCCTTATGGTGAGACTTCGTATGTCTGTCACGCTTATATATTTCAGGAACCACTGAAGCCATCAATTTTATACTTGGAATAGTGTTAGTTCATATTTACCCACTCCGTTTCTTTATCTAATACTTTTTTGAATGGGGGTCGAAATGGGTCATTAAATTTCAAAGTGTGACTACTACATATATTGAGTGGGGCGCCATATGCGTAGCTTGCCACCTTGGAGATAACGCCACCTTAGAGTAGTGTTATGCTCCTGCAGAGTGCAACACTGCTAATGCTCTAAGAGACACTCACGTAATGTCATCTAGCGACTAAGGGAGAAGCGTTCGTCCGTTTTGCCGGTGACACAACTATGTACCTCTGCCACAGAAGTCTTGTTCATCGTGTATTAATAAACTTCTGCTTTCATCCAGGCTCCATGTCCAGGCAGGATCGCGTTCCAGCACTAGCGTTTATTGCGTACTACAATATCTTCTGAAATACTGTACATTACTACACTGGTACTGTACTGTATTTGGACCAGGGGCGTAGCTACCGCCGTATCAGCCGAATCAATGACACGGGGCCCCCGGGCTACAGGGGCCCCGAACACGTGTAAGCAACAATTCGTAAAATCCATGTTCTGACATAATCTCTTAGGCCGTACCATAATTTGGGCACCCCAACAAATTTTGATAGGGGGCCCATCTAAGGCGAGCTACGCCACTGATTTGGACGTGCAGTGCTGGCGGGTTAGCGATCCTCGTACCTGATCCTTTTTGCTACAAAACAATCAACAGAAGCTTTACGCTTTATATCGTAGGATAGCCAGTAAATAGATCAGTATTCAGAATCTGTTAGGTACGAAAGAAAGATCGGAGACAGATCATAAGTGCAATTATCCATCAGATCAGAATAAAAGTCTTTAAAAAATAATATTGCAGTAGAAAGAATACACACGCTTATGTATAAGCGGGTTTTACATTTCTTTAACAAACAAAATAATCATCTATAGCACGGTGCGGTCGCGGTCACGTACGCTTGATCACCTTTGGGACGATAATCGTAAGCACGAGCCGGCCCAACATACAATCAATATTGATTGAAAACTAGTACAGCCTTCATGACCACGATAGTACATTATGTGTGCCTATCAGTGATAGAACTGTGTGTGAAAATTACCATGCAAGGGAACCGCCGCCCGTGCCGGCGCAGTCCCCAAGGTATACACGGAAAATCTAGCGGCCGGTCCGTTCACGGTGAAAATTGATTAATTCCTCTAAGGGTTGTGGTGTTTGCTCAGTGTTAGCGTATGTGATAAGATTATGTGTGCCCTAAATTTAATATCATTCACTTTTAAAAACATTCGATGTGATTCTAAGACGTTTAGGTATTAAATACATTATATGTATTATGTATCATAAATACTATTTAGTTTACTAGCATTTTTATCAAATATTGTGCTATCTTGTGATCTCGTTCTGTGAATATAATAACTTCTTTAAACCTTGACTGCTCTCTTTTCTAAGGCAAATATGATGTTCGACAATACTTTTGTAAACTCTTTCATATTTTTCGCTCGATGCGAATAACTCTTGGCTAACTATAAGATAGTTAGAGATATTGCCGTGGTTGAGCTTATTGAATTTTATAAGTAATAATTACGATTTTTACTCACTCTATTCCTGTTATTTATAATGAATGAGAGACGTTGCCTTAATCTGGTTTATTATTACGTTTTCGCCCCGTGAGTGGCAATTGGTCGGTATTTAGACTGGCGAGGTTGGTCGTGTCCTTCCGTTGGAACCTTTTGGTCGTCTTTTAGTCGACATCACATCGCACGCGCCCGCGTGTGCCTGCCTGTCTATGCCCTTCCACTATTGATGTTAATATACACTGTAGTAATACAATGTCACCGTTACGTAAATCTCTTTAAGCAAACTATAAGTATAACATTTATATTTATTCGCATATCGATGTTTGATGTGAATTGAACTAAGTGTTCCGAATTAAATAAGTACATTTTAAATGGCATCATGAAATGATGCCGTATCGTAGATCCACCTTATGACCCGACTAAAAGTTTTAAATAAAATATTCCAATACGTACGTACTCGACTCTACTTAGTTTGAATGTTTTAGATTAAATGTTACTTGTTATTGTTCAGATAAACACTTTAGTCTAATTTATGGATATTACGAAGATATTTACTATGTATTTAAGTTATAAGATTTAATACAACTAGATATTTTTTCATCTACTTTTGTATCTGTTCCTACCTATTGTATTTTATTTATAACAATAATTATATACACTCTACCTACTCTTAAGTTTTCGCAGTTTACTAAAGACGTAATGTTGCGATTTCTATAACTTTTTAGGATGATAATTAAAGATATTTTAAGGTAAATCATACTTACTGACTGTTATAAAGAAGAGTTATAAGAAATAGTGATGTTATATTTTTTAATATTGGCAGCTACATTGCAGCAATTTATGTCTTGCTCTGCATATAAAACTATTATGGCCCGATCACATGTTTTCAGTGTCTAATATAGAACCAGTTAAGTATATCTTTTAAAAGTCGATGCACCAGAGGACGACATGCAACTGACCACATGTGCGGAGCCTGAATGTTAAACACGCCACTGAGTGCAAATCTAAAAAATATATACTTCATTAAAATTATTTGAATTATAATTTGCTCTTAATAATTATTAATGTACTTATATGTGACTCATATATTAAATAAAGAAATTGGAAATCAGTATTCGTTTTATTCTAAACACTGCTAGTTTTATTTTGACTTGAGTGTTTGACTCCGTCGAAATATAATATCCGGAAACCAAGAATAATGTTCTTCAGGATGCATCCTGCCACGGCGGCCAATGTGTTTAAATATGATTAGCCAACTACGCGGAAGATATTATAATAATAAATAATAACATAATGTTCCGGGACAATCCACACACGGTCATCTGATCCCAAACTAGGCTGAGCCTGCAGGAAACCAGTTAACTGATAATACTACTTATATAACTAATACTGTAAAAACTTTGTTTATTGAAACAAAATATTTACAGTTTATTTACAAATATGTACACTTAAACTAGGTAAAAAACTTCCTCGAAGTTGTCGCCGCACTGGGAGGGAAGGGTACCTAAAAGACTGGCGGCATTACCCCTTTGTATGGCCAAGCTTATACGTTGGCAGAAAAAGCTACCAGCCCGGCGGTCTCCTGAGACTTCGATAAGTTTGGATGAAATTTCTTTTACCAAAGCGATACTAATACTTATATACATTCTTTTTTGTAAATACATAGGTACTTAAATATATAAATAACACCCAGCCAGTTGACCTATTGGGTAGCAGCCAGGGTGACTAACCAACAAGCCCGTCAAATATATTATGATTATAAAAAGATAATAATTATGATAGAGCAGTGCTTGCGGTCCCCGTGGGGTGTCCGGGGAAGAATAGCACCCACCCGTCTCCTCCCGTTGGGTGTTCGTAAGAGGCGACTAAGGGAAAACAAAAACACGGACAGCAGCGTATTTCTATTGGATTACCTACCACCTATACTCCGATCCCAAGACGCCACCAAGCGAGGGAAGTATGGTAACCCCCTTCCTTTTATAGGCTTTTGATTAGCAGTGGACGTCTTTCAACTGCTTTCAACTGGTGATGGCTGCTGCTCGAGTCAACTCGTGCGCGGGTGCTGCTTGGGGGGACTGGTCCGGCCGCTGTCCTTTTGTCCTTTTTTTATTTTATTATTTTCTTTTATAGTCTAGCAGCAAAATTGATTGTTGCTTTATTTACGTTCTGAAGGCAATTCACTTGAGCTTGTAAATTATTCTTGGTGTGTATCTAACTTAGACGACTTGTGATAAAATTTAATATGTTAAAGTGCTTTGTGTCTTGCCTGACGAGGCACTGCTTAACAGCAGAAGGTAAATGTTAAACGTGAGCTACTGTGATTTTGGATCGGTCATGCTCGCCATCGAAAAGTCTTTGCTTGTGGCGGCTTCGTGTGGCGGGTCACCCCCTTCCCTCTAATATGGTTGAGGGGAGTTATGTCTGCTGCTCGAGTCAACTCGTGCGCGGGTGCTGCTTGAGGGGACTGGTCCGACTACTATCCCTTTGGCATTTTAGTTTTTAGTTTGTTGTATTTTCGTCGTATTTTTTATTTTTATTTGATATTTTGAACGGCAGGACACACTGTCGCTGGTGCTGATTTAATTGTAAAAAGACAAAATTTAAAAAAAAAAAAATTTAAAAAAATGACAAGCCCGCTGAGTTTCTTGCCGGATCTTCTCAGTTGAGGCCGCGTTGTGATCCGGTGGTAGCTTTTAAAAAATTGACCGTTCAAAAGTGCTAGCGTTAAGCCTATTTGAAATAAAATTTTTGAATCTTTGCTGATGCTTGCGCAGATACAGATGCACTCTCTTTTCCTTTACACTCACAATCCGGGACGAAAGACCGACAGGACCGGAGACAGGTCAAGCGCAAGATTTACTTTTTACATGCCCATGACGCATCGATCATCTTACTTTTCAGACAATCAGGTGATCAGCCTAGTGGCGGTCCGAGAGGGGAGGTCGTAGGGGTCATGACCCCCCCCCCCCCAAAATCTCAATCTCATTCACCTCAAATTGACAAACTTAACTTAATGCTTTAAAAAGTCTAAACAATTTTATCCAAAATAGGTTACGCACTTGAAACACTTAGACGCAAGGTGGGAATCGAACCCCCGACCTATTGGCTGGCGGCCAGGGCACTAGACTAACGGGCCCGTCAACTATGACCCCCCCCCCCCCCAATCGTTGGCTGTGACCGCGCCTGGATCAGCCTGTATTGTCCTAGCCAGTAAGGAAGAACAACTAAAACAAAGATGTTATTCCCCGCTACATTTGAACTTATGCAAATCGACTTGCACCATGTAGGCTGTCACCAAGAATAACCCCGGCATTAAACCTGTAATTCGATATAATATTGTAAATCGCCATGAAATTTTAAAAACTCTTTACTTGATGTAAGCGAGTGATTGACTAAGTGGTGATGCAGCCAGGAATTACGCAGGTTTATAGCCATCCATAAATTACGCCACAAGTTTAGAGGGGTGAGAGGCGACAAAGTGGGGCCTCGTGTGACAAGGGACGGTGTTGAGGCATAAGCTTCGTGATGTCACGTGTAGGTAAAAATCTAAAGTATTAAAACTCTAAACATCAACTCTAGCGAAAAACTGATAGTAATAGACTTTATCACTATTGTTATCATCATCATCAGCCGAGAGGTCCACTGCTGAACAAAGGCCTCTCCCTAAAAGAAGGTTGCCATAATCCTCACGCTTGGTATGGAATCGCACTATAGGTGGTAAGTAAGAAAGACGCTGTTGCCTGTCTTCTTGATTCCCCTTAGCCGCTTCTACGGGAGGAGATACTTAGGTGCTATTCTTATCCGGACACCCTGGTATTATATAAGGTTTCGTGTGGCGGGTCACCCCCTTCCCTCCAATATGTTTGAGGGAAGTGATGGCTGCTTCTCGAGTCAACTCGTGCGCGGGTGCTGTTTGGGGGGACTGGTCCGACTCTCTCTCGGTCGGTCGGGTTGGTCGGTGGATCTCTTTGGCCTTTTAGTTTGTTGTAATTTTGTTGTATTTTTTTTATTTTCTCTCTTGATTTATGTTTCGAACAGCAAGACACACTATCGCTAATGTTGATCCAATTGTAACAAGACAAACAATGTTTAAAAAAGTGGAAAAATGACACGCCCGCTGAGTTTCATGCCGAATCTTCTCAGTTGGGGTCGCGTTGTGATCCGGTGGTAGCTTTTAAAAAAATGTCCATTCAAAAGTGCTAGCGTTAAGCCCATTTCAAATAAATATTTTTGACTTTGACTTGAATTGCATTCCAAATATTATAAAAATTGTGTGACGTAATGTATGGATGGACACTTTCTAACAACACAAGGAAAAGGCTCACTGTTCAAGCAGCATATTATAATCGATAGGAGCTGCCGCACAATTTAAGAACGCAGTAAGTACCACTTACTGCGTTTATGGTTGTATTAGATATTTGAGATGCTGACATTATAATCTTTATGAATCAAAAACCCGTTTTTTTTCTATCTTTATTAGAAAGGCTAAAACATATTATCATAAATGCAGTAAAGAGCAGATTTTAGGTTTATGTACATAGTATAATCGCAGTAAGAGCACTTAATAACTTAATATTACGTGAATGCTCATATTTACTGAATTTGCAACATAACAGTTATGCAGTATGTGCCATTTGCGTCATTCTTGTTATGTTTCTACAATTATTAATTTAATCTTGCACATAGTATAAGCGCAGTAAGTTCACTTAGCCACTTAAAGATAAAAACATATACACTTAAAGATAGTAAAAACAGATGACTCGTACTTAATATGAATGCAGTAATTACAATATTATACTGCGTACATATTAAGGTTCTCTGGACTGTTGTAAAACTGCAACATGTTATGAACGCAGTAACAGACAATTACGGCATTTATGGTACGTGCGCGCATTTCTTTACCTCAAAGCGATTATTATTTTAATACGAAAAACAACACTATCACTTTCTTTCGGAAGTGTTATCAAAAATACCAGTTTGCAAAAAGTTTATCCTACTACTACATTAGGCTTTAAACCAAGCATCGATAGAAGAGTTATATCAGGTAAAATAAACTAACTTTAACGTTTGACTAGATATCTAATACATTTCATATAATTTAGAATCAATATCTACACATTTCATTATAATAATTATTAGTATTAACTTTATTTAATTTCAGTACTAAAGAAGTCAGTTAGTGATCAGAAAAATAAGAAGGGATCTTATACAAGAACAAAATATACTGACAAGAATATTATAAAAGAACATAAAATATTTATAATAAAATACAGACCAATGATATCTCATTACGGACGGGAACATGCAATCGCCTATACTTGCCCAGTGATAGTACTATAAAATCTATGTACGAGGACTTTTGTTGCGAATATCCAGATTTTAAGGTTTCCAGAAAGGTGGTGGTGGTTCATGAAGAATGCGAAAATACCGAGAACGGACAAAGCCAATACAAAGCCGCAATTTTCTGTCCAAGAATCATAGCTTACGCCAACACCATAGCTTGAGGGGTTTTAGAGAACATTTGCAAATTATGACATAAATAAGTAGGTCCTTTTTAGATGTTTTTCCTAAAAACTGGTTATCAAAAATACATTTTTATTCAAGTAAACGTATTTATAGAAACTTTATCTAACGTTTTATTTTTTTTCTATACATATTAAATTTACAGTTATTGTGAACATTTAACTTAACAAGAATTCAGGCATTTTACCGCTATTAGCACCTTAATGAAAGTTTTGTACCATTGGGCTCAGGCACAAAACATTTACCTATAGCTATGATTTGGCCTGAACAGTATCAGGAAGACGCCAAGAAGACATTATTTTTGCATATCGTGCCTTCTTTTCTTTTCATAAAGATATTCCAAACGTAGTGCTGTGGGCGCATAATAGTGCGTCGCAAAATAAAAAAAATATTTGTGACCTTTTTTATTAGTTAGGTACTTTCCTAAAGTGATATAACCTACTCATTAAACCTGAGATTGGTGCCATTATGTACCAAGTCAAACAAAATGAGTCTGTGATTTATTAAATACAGAAATTTCAGCAATTATTTGTAATCCTTGTTTCATTTACTCATTACTCATTTGGTAAAGTTCAACGTAAATGCGATATTGACATATGATAAACGCAGTATAATTGTAATATTACTGTGCAGTAAGAGTTTTGTTGAGTTATTTCATTTCATGTTCCAACTCATAAATGCAGTAACCTGTAAAAATACGGCATGTATGTAATGTTGTAAAATCTACCATTACATTGAATCATCTAACATATGTGCCGTAAGTACAGGAAACTACAGATAAATGCAGTAAGCAACACTCATACTGCATTCATGTGTAGTTAAGTATCGTGTGAAAATTATGTGAATTCATAACATGAACAGTTTTTTAAATATTTTATACACAAAATATTAACTAAAAAGCAAAAACCCAATACCAAGTTCATCTTCTTAATTTGCTCTTTGCGCGCATATATATATTTTTACAAATTTTTGAGTAACAATTTGCAGGCAACAAAAAGAAAAATTTCAAGTTTGACCGCGTTTTTCTCAAAACCGTTCCCATGTTCTTTACTGCGTTCTTAAATTGTGCGGCAGAGATCCCAAGAATCCAAACATTTCATGATTTCAGGGATTTCAGGTGGCCATCTTGCTTTTACAGGTGGCGTACAATTGTATCAACCTGGGCCTATTAAATTTATCATCACAGTTGTGATGCTCACAATTGTATTAATCGAGGCTGTGGCTGTGGCTGTGGGTGGTGTGGATAGCTAAGGAGCTATTGCCATTTAAATTGCTGGTTCCAGGACATCTTTCTTCGAGGGTAGTTTACTACGCTTATCATGCTATGTACCCCGAATCATATTTTACTTCACTAGGAGTACAATATGGGCACATAGAGTGTCCTTTCTTAGCGATGTAGTAGCGAGATGTGGCGTTAGAAAATTGTTCAGAGCTCTTTTGTAAAATACTCTGCTGGAGATTTAAGTGGTTCGGTGGAGTCTACTGGAACTTCTGTTGATAAAACCTTGCCGCGAAACCTCTTCTTTAGCCAATTACCTTGGCATTGAGGAGCTCTTCTTGGCTCCGCAAATTGATACACGGGTTCAGATTTACCGGAAGTTTGATCCACAAATGAACAAAATTCTCGTCATCATCTTCGTAAATATCTCCTATGTCCGCCTGTTTCAAAAACCCTTAAATTTCATCAATATTGACGTTCTGCCACCTACTATTCATATTGCCAACATTTCCACTCCGGCCCTAATTTATACAATTGTGATGGTTTTGTTCATCCATGACTTTTATTTCAAAATACCTACAAAAACACATTAATTAACATGTTTCTATGTAGACTAGTTCATAGTTTTAAAGGTTCAGTAACAATATTTAATGAAAAACTAGTTATGAAACAAAAATATTTACTTACACGCAACGTGGCGGCATCCGCGTCAGGACGAAAATGAACGAGTTTCTACTGATCGACCGTCACGTTGATTACCTATCTCACTTACTTTTGTCGATAGACCATTCGAATCAAAATCGTGTGGTGTTAGGCCCGTTTAGATATGACTACAATTACTATAAAAACTTTTGCTCCAAAGAGGCATCACAATTGTGTTTGAGGGTGCTGTAAGGGATAGTACAGGCTCTGCCAAGTTTGGGACCAGATGACGGTGAGTGGATTTAATATATCGCTTTCGATCAGGTGGGACTGCAGCCAAGTACTAGCTCATATTGAATAATAAAAAAACAACATAATACTACATATGATTTAAAATTAACAACATAATTCTAGTTTTTATTTATTAGAGCAATCTTGTAATATACTTTATCTGGGCATTTCTGGGGCACAGATGGGCATTGTCCTTTGTATTCAAATATGTTAAATAAAAGTAGCTGTAGACGTACTATTATATCATCTTTATTATGAATCACATTACCATATAAACACCTCTCCTATGCATTATTATTCAGATCCTGGTCCTTACAGCCCTCCCTAAAATTAGAGGAACTTAGTACCACTGGTACCTTTTTTAAATGGGACTAATCCCACCACTGATGCCCACCACTGTGACTCCTGTTAGCGAGGATCTACTGTGGTCACCAGTGAAGACACCAAGGTTTGACCCTCGGCGAGTCCCGGGGAAAACGCTAAATTGTCTTGGAACCCGCAACAAATTTAATTAGAAAAGTTTATAGGAGTTGGAAAAATATAAATTCCACTTCCCTCCTTTGCAAAGCGGGAGACAAGTAAAAATCACAACACAGGTCGATATAACCTCAGAACAAAAGATTCTTACAGGTGCACCAACTGGTTAGTCCACCTATAAGGCACCACGGAAGTTAGGTACTTGATTTGAATGACCTATATTTAGATTTCTACTATTAAACTTGTTTCCAATAATAGGTATGGCAGAAACGCTTGAAAGCACGGAAATTTTCCGTAGTCGCCACAAGGTCCGAGTAATATACAACTCCGGATGTTATTTCCAAACTATTCAACATAACATTGCGCTCATTGTGCCAGAGATCACACTCCCAATGTATATGAACTGGTACCACCGAAGTGCCAGATATTCTGCCGCTAAGCGTTAATTGTGTTCCGATTTGAAAGACATTTCGACGAAAAGGGACTAAATCGTGGCACCACCAGAACACCCGGAATTATCGTGCGCAAGAGACTCTAGGACCGAACTTTATAAATACCAAAGAGAAGAGGTAGGTAAGTGTAAATTATACTAAACTATTTTATTAACATTATTTATTATTCCAAAAAACATCTACATGTACCATTCATCAGCATCGATCGGTACGCTTAAACTAAAATTCATTATTTATTACATTTCAATTTATAAGCCCAATTAAATGGGGTAACTGACTATTGTGTGTTGGATCTACAGTAATGGTTTATATAAATGTTATTATAAAATACATTAAGTATTTAAAAATTGAAATACTCTAATAATATACCCCAGATTATAATGTAATTTACATAGAATGTATGATTTGCGTAATAATTGTTAATTCATTTAATATGTCTCAACAATCAACAATATAAGGGAAATTAACAGTACACTGCATGCATAGGTGGTGAAAACTGAATTTTACGTGATAAATACATAAACGAGTAAGTATGGAACATCTATTTAATTACATTGACCGCTACATATTCATAGTTAACGAGATATCTGAAGTAGACTGCTGACAAAGTATGACACGACATAGATTATTATAACATATACTTCTCTACGATTATAATAAACATTTAAACACCGGTCCTCGAATAAGCGAGCTCCACCATTGCCCAAAATCAAATCGACTCGTATAGAACGTGTTTAAAGCGTTGAAATACAATTATAAACAAGACAACTGAATAAATTACATTTACGAAATCATAATTTATACTATAGTTTCAATTATAAAGATAATCCTAAACTCGCTTACTCAAGCCGATTACTATACCCTAACAATTTACTTTTGATTGATTATTACTTATACCATGCCACTACACACAAACAATCCGGAAAAGTGCCTATACACTGAATGAAATGGAAGAAAAAAATAAAAACCAATTTTCAACTGCAACAATAGAAAATCAGGATTAAAGAATCTAAATGCAAACTATATGCCGCACTCAAGGGTCCGATAATGAGCATCCGACTTCAAAATGAGTCGTGCCAGAAAATCAGGATGATAATTTATTAATCTATATATCTTAAAATGAATAGCTGTCCTTTAGTCTCGCTAAAACTCAGAAACGGCTTGACCGATTTGAATAATTTTTGTTTTGTTCACTCGAAACAATGGGTGGTTGAAGAAAAAAAATTATTGAGTGTCAACTTGACACTCAATTATTACGTACCTATCAATACGTAAAGAAAGCGCGGGCGGAACTGCGCGGGTTAGCTAGTAATAATTAAAATTGGAACCCCTCTGCGGGTCTACGGTCAATTCACGCGCCATTACGAGCTCGTGTTGTGATTATGACTCAATGTAGTCACGTCACGTCAGTGAGCGTTTTCACCCTAACAAAGTCAACTTTTGATTTGCGATATCTAAATTATTTGTGTATATTTGAACTTTTTGTTTTTGATATCTTTACGCAAGCCTGAATGCAATATTTAATATACACTAAAATAGATTTATTGAAGACTATACTAAGTAAATGATTCAAAACTTATTCTGAGTGCAGCATTATGTGTATGAGAAGAACATTTAAGCCAAGTTATAAAGTACTTTGTTACAATAAATCCGATTAGAGCCATTGAAGGACTCTTTAAGCATTTTCATCGGGGTCACTGTTGCCTTCCTGTTGTCCTGGATGTTGTGGTATATTCGGCCTGAAATAATATAATAACAATAATATAATGTCCTCCTGACTGATATTTTCACAAGATCAGCAATCTACGTGGGAGATATTATAGTGCACAAGTGCGTAGTGACAATACCCCGGTTAACCCCCGGGGATCTACAGTAAGAAATTAGGAGTGTTCGTTATATTATATAACTGATATAATAATCCACTATTTATAAATAATCAAATCGCTTATTATTTGATATCTTAGGCAAGCGTTATTTAAATTACATAGGTATTGCACGAACGCCGCATGACCACAGCCGCCTGCCACGACGCGGCGACGATACTAACGAAATATCGTAAAAACTATTTTATTCATTTCATTACTGGACACTGATTCAAATATAGTTCTTAAGTAATTGTCTTAGAGTATTAATTGGCACGTGACTCGTCATCGTGGGCCACGACTCAAGGACCAAGGTCAATTTCACTTTGCCGTATAATATTTTGTCACGAGTTGCATGCCAAATAATACTTTAATACAACTGCTTAAGAACTATATTTAAATCAGTGTCCAGTAATATCTAACGTTTGCACGTTAGATGATTTCCAACGATATTTATCTTATTTGTTCGTATCATAATTATAACGTTCGTTAGTTTATTATCGTTTCGTTGAATCAATCAGTGCGGCTTACTGGCTTGACCTTGTATGACGTATTTATTTACGTACGCGATTATCGTCTGTCGTGTTTGTAAGCGATTCCGATTTGTGTTTTTTTTTTTCAAATAAAGCATCGTGTTGGTTTGTTTACTGTATTAAAACTGTAAATTAAAGTTAGTTTTAGTTAAGTGTTTATAATATAAATATTATTAGATTAGGCAATTTTTGTAAAAAGTTTTTTGTAGTTATAGTTAAAATGTCACGAAGAGGTCAAATGTGGAACTATTTTTCTGTGGTGGACGATAATACTAAAAAGGCGGAGTGTAATTATTGTAAAAAGATTCTTTCTTTTAAAACCACAATTTCTAATTTAAAAAATTGTTATTCTTAAGTCCACATAGCTATTAAAATAGGTAACGTGCGAACGGCGCGACGATAATCCAAACGCGACGTTAGGAAGCGAACTGATATATTATAGCGTACAAAATAACATGCGTTTTATAAGTAGCATATCGTTATAACGCGTTTTTAATATATAGCCGTTGCGAACACTCCTAAGAAATGAGTATAAATAATAAAAGCACAAAAAGTCCGATTGCAAGTAACCGAAATAGTCTTATATTACATTATACCTACGTACAACGTATACATATTTGTCGTTAACACCTTTCATTTGATACACATATGATAATATTGAAAGTAAAAAAAATACGACATGGCGGCGGAGGACCGTGGCATTATTATTTTTTGGAAAAATATATAGCCTATGTCATTTCCATAACTACGACGAATCTAAAGACATAAAGACAAAATCCATCGAGCCGTTTAGGCTGTCGTCATCATAAGCAGTCTAAAGTAGTCCACTGCTGAACAAAGGCCACCCCTAGAAGGGAGGGGTTGCCATAATCCCCTCGCTTGACAAGCGTCTTGGATATCGCAGTATAGGTGGTAGGTAATCCAATAGAAAGACGCTGCTGCCCGTCTTCTTGTTTTCCCTTACCACCTCTTTCTTACGGACACCCAACGGGAGGGCAGGGTGTTATTGTTAACAGGTCAGGGTTTAGGCAGTAGGCCGTGCCAAGACGTAATTATGTACATACAATATACTTATACCCTGTTTTTCAGTTATAGACTTTATAACTCGTGTCGTGTAAGGAGGTCAAAATAAAGGTTAATAGATGGGATTGGAACTTGCTTCACCGACAAGAGCACAGCTCATAAATTGGAGAGAGAAAGACTTTAAAACAGAGTATACATACAAACTTACATACATACATACTCTCAAAAAACATACCTCTCCTTCTGGGGCATTAAAGCAAAAATGTTGTGTACGTACTTGTTTGAGTTGAGGAATCGCGCCGCCGAGGTGTACCGCAGCGGGTCGTAGTCCTCCGAGCTGGAGGCGCGCGTGCGAGCCATATTGCGCATGTGTTCGCGGAACGCGATGCGAATAGCGCTGTTGTCCATCGTGCTGGTGCGATCGCGGTCGGCCGCCTCGCGAACGCTCTCTGGAAATACCAGAACGCATCTATATAATGTTTAAACTGGATTAGTGCGACCCGAAAAGTGGCTATTTCTTTTCAAGCCGATACTGTCTATATCATCATAAGCAGTCTAAAGTAGTCCACTGCTGAACAAAGGCCTCCCCCTTAGAAGGGAGGGGTTGCCATAATCCCCACGCTTGGCAGGCGGCTTGGGGATCGCAGTATAAAATAGATCCAGCGGTGGAAAATAGATCCAAAAGAAAGACGCTGCTGCCCGCCTTCCTGTTTTCGCTTAGTGCAACGAGAGGAAGATGGGGGGATGCTATTCTAACCCGGCACCCCACGGGTACTGTCAAACTACAAGTCATTATGATAATAAAACCGTTAGTTCTCGTTTCCGCCACCAGCACAGATAAGTCCGCGACCACATTTTAGATGTAATGTTGTTACATATTGAATGTTTATCTAGTTTAAATATTATATTTATGCCCGAATGGCCAACATTAAGTCTATTTTGACAAATGCTAAAAAAATCGACCGGATTATCCGTGTGGATAAAAATAGTAACCAAAATATTTATAAGTCAAATAAGATCAGTTTGACTGTTTCATTTTTATCAGACTTCAAAAAAAGGAGGACGTTCACAATTCGTTTGTATGTTTTTCTTTTATTTCAGAACTTAGTCATTTATAATGTTTTTAAACTTTAGCACAGGGACAGTGTTTACTTAATTGTTTTCCAATTTGGTGTTGATTTTAATAATAAGATTCATTCACGTTTTTGTTGTAGTTCACGCCTAACTATGTAGATGTATAAACACATATAAGCCTAAGACATGATTTCAGAATTTTTAGGTACAGTTTGAAGGCGGCTCTAATTTTTGTAGTAACTATTTATCATCACGATTAAAGTTAACTGTATTAAAATGTCACTGACCGTTCATGAAGCCGTCGAGTGTGGTGGGCGGTCTGGCCTGTCGTACGCAGCGCCGTTTGCGCGACGGCATCCCCGAGAGGTAGGCGTCGCTGTACGGCTCCGGCTGGTCGGGCCTCTGCGCCTGCTGGTCTTGCGTGAACACCGGCACCCACTCCTCACCCCAGTGCTGGACTATCACCATCGGTGGCACCTTATGATGTTATTGAAAATTAATGACTATGCAAAATTTCCTAAATATCGTTCTTACGAATATCATCAAGCGTGATACACCCTCTTAGACCACGAGTACATACAGACTTAGGCTGCCTGTCCACCGGAGCGGAGCGAGGCAGTGGAGTGGAGAAACGGTGAAATATTAACCAATAAGATTGCACAAAATCTCCGCTCCTCTTTTTTGTGCAATCTTATTGGTTAATATTTCACCGTTTCTCCACTCCACTGCCTCGCTCCGCTCCGGTGGACAGGCAGCCTTAATTAGGTTTTTATATAGGTATACAGGCTGTCCCTGAAATGGGGTATCAAGCCGGTAATGACGCATTGTGTAACCCGCAAGCAATCTAGTTATGAAAGAAAATAATGAAAAAGTCAACAGTTTTAGTGCAGTAGGTTAAATATGTATTTCGTTATTTATCCGAAAATGCATGAATTTCTTATTAAACCGGGTTGCGTTATTAAATGCAATCAATAAAAAGCAGTCTCTTCAAAGGAGTAGGCACAATGGCGCAGAGTTGCTTAGAAACGATTTTAAGATGATACAAATATTTTTTTATGTGATTCAAAATGTCAATTTTTGCCGTATTTGAAATCTATTTCGGGGCTTTACTGTCAATACTATACATAACCTTTGGCTTGATATACCCTTTCTGGGACACCCAGTATAAACCTTCAGTGGAAAGTTTATCTGACTGATGGTAAAAACCGCTTAAAAATCCAATGCGTGGTTTACGAGGAGTTAGCGAATATACAGACCGACGCGTTAAGCGACTCTTTATACTATGTTACGAAGATGACGAATAAAGTGTGAAATATACTTACAAATCTTATATTATCAGCAGCATTGTTGCGCATAGTCGACGTGTCTGTATTTTCTGGTTTGCTGACTCTGCACCAATAAAAATTGTGTCGTGAAAAAATAGCATTAAAACGAATTGTAATCTTACATAGTATAGTATAATAATTTTAAGTGTTCAATTTTCCTTGAGGGACTAGAGCAATACAGGGTGTAAGGGACTACGTACCGGAAACTTTTTTAAAGATTTCTCATATTGTCCCGTTACAACATAACAGAAACCATTTATGACTAACTTGTTAATATTTGAGCATGTAATGAATACTTGCGGAATAATATTTATTTTTCGAATTACATTGCTAATTTCAATAAAGCCGCGTGCCAAACGTGGAGATTATGGCAACCCCTCCCTTCTAAGGGAGAGGCCTTTGTTCAGCAGTGGACTTTTCGGCTGCTGATGATGGCTAATTTTGCACAAATAAGTAATTTATTGTTTTTAAATTTAAATTAGGCTTTATAATGATGTTATCCTAATTTTATTAAGCCTAAATTTAATTTAAAAAAAGGGGTATTTTTTTTTGGAAATTCATGAAAAAGCCGATGAAAAATTACAACACTGCAATGTTCAGAATCATGTACTGGATCCCTGGTATCGGTTTTCGGTACGATGTTCCTTACACCCCGTATATGTAATACATAATAATAAACAGGTGTTATTTTTTTATTTAAAAGTGGGTCTAGCCGGGTTTGTTAGATTATTATGTATATTTATTTCGTTTCGTCTTATGCAAATATTACTTTCATAATGTTTGGAAAGAGCCACCTACTGGTTGGAAAACCGAAGCCACTCATTCGGCTATTTGTATATGATATAAAACTAGCTCTTGCATACTGTATTCTTTTAATTATATTTATTACATACTTGTTAGGCGTGCGTATTGGTGAGGCGACCGGTGATTGGGCGGCACTAGTGACGGTCACGTTCTGAACTGTGGTCGCAGCCGGGGTCGTCGAGGTCGAGGCGTGAGTAGGACTGACTGCGGCCACAGTGGCCACAGGGGTCATCGACTGTGGTGACGCCGCCACGGTCACCTCCACCTCCTCGGGTACGGGGGACACCGAGGGTCGCTGGGACTCTGAGGGTACTGAGGGCGTGGCTGGAGGTGACGTCTGCATCGGCTCCTCGCGGGGAAGAGCCTGCGGAGACACCTCCATCGGTGTCGGCTGCTGTGACTGCAATGTTGCCGGCTACAATAGTAATTTTTACACTGTAGCTGAGAAATATAAGCGTATGAAAGTCTATTGTAATTAATTACACGTACATACACTATGATAAGTCTATCAGTATATCATAAGCAGCCGTGTCATGTCCACTGCTGAACAAAGGCGTCTCCCTAAGAAGGGAGGGGTTGCCATAATCTCCCCGCTTGGCAGGCGTCTTGGGAATCGCAGTATAGGTGGTAGGTAATCCAATAGAAAGACGCTGCTTCCCGTTTTCTTGGTTTCCCTTAGTCTCCTATTACGGACACCCAACGGGAGGTATAGTATATCCTGGTATATTTTATATGTAATACTAAATTATAATATAGTCATTAAACGCATATATAAGACTTTGATTATGATGAGTATGGGACATTATCGACGAGAATTTTAAGTGTATGTAATTTTATACTAATTACACATTAAAACTAATTACATATCTTGTTGTAAGTACTAGAACATGGAATATATTTAATTACCTATGAATATAAAGTACATTACCTATGAATATATTATTATCTATTGCTACCTACATAGTATTATCATCTCTCTTCAACAAGATCAACATTTTGTTATCGATATTGTAAAATAATTTACACAAACTAGCTTTTTGGCGATCGAATTTATAAAACAGAATATGTAAGTAGTATAGAAACATTAGGAATAGTAGTAGGTCTTTTTGTTCCCGACTGTACCTAATTTTATACTAATAACGAATAATTTTAAACTGAATAAACACCATTCTTATTTCCCTTCAGTCCGTTAAGCCCGTCACAGACTTAGCTATAATTTAGTATACCGTATTAAGACATACATCACAGAAATATATATTACAGCTAAGTGTGCGGTCGCTCGAAAATTAGTATAGAGAATATATCGTCATATGCCTAGCTATATTTATATAAATAAACTACCGACTTGTACTTAATTTTTTTTATTCTATTTATATAACATTAAAAATCATCCTTATACATTAAAAAAATACAACTCACCGTGGGCACCACTCCCTCCCTCCTAATAATGTGTCCCTGTATATTACCCATGTGCGATGCCAAATTGTTTATAACACCATTTAAATTTTCCCCACTGAGTGTGGTAAGCATCTGTCGTGCAGACTCGTCAAAATGTTGCACTGCCTGTTCCTGTTGAATAATTATAATGTTTCATTAATCTACGCCTTATTATTTAATGCAACTAGCAACTCGCCCTCGCTTCGCAAGGGTGTATACATAAACCTTCAGTGAAAATTTATCTAACTGACGGTGGCGGGCTCGAAGGCAAGGAACTGAGGGGTGCAGTTCCCAACTCGGACTCCCCCTTATGTGCCAATGCGACAGCCCCGAAGGTTTTATTTAGTAAGAATCCCACATACCCCGGGAACGGCGGAAAACCGGGAGAAACCTTCAATACCCCTATGCAAACGCGGAAAGCGACCTTGCATATGATGAAGTAAAGAAAAAAATATATGTCAAATTGCTCTTACCATAAACGTCCTGTATATAATCCGTAGGCCCTCTGGTCCCTCCTGGCAGCAGTAGGATATGAGAGCGCAAAAATCGGTGAAGAGACGCGAGAAGACCGAGTAGAACCTGGTAGCGAACATCTCCCCTGAGGCGTCAGACATGACGGAGGCTATTACTACTGGCAAACGTGAGCGGACGAGCGAACGGATCGACAAATATACATCCACGTCATCACGCAACGGCGTCAGAGCACTCTGAAAAAAAAAATTGAATTTGGAATTCGTTTAGAGATACACAAAGTTGTAATGTACCTCTTGGCAATATCATTGTTCTAGTTTTAATTTCCAATTAGTAGGAATTTCAAAGTACTACTGTACTGTGCAGGAATGTCATGTGTCATTGCCTAAATGCCGCACCAACGAACGTTAAGTCTCATTTGGCCATTATTTTTATGCTTATGTTTTTATATTGAGTACAAGATTATTGATATCTCTACTGAATAACATAGTATCAAGATTAAATTGGTTTCGAGTACCAAAATAATCAAATTTCAAGACCTGGATTAGTGATAATTAAAACTAACTGACGTTTGTATGTGCGTCAGTAAGTTTTTATGTCAGAATGACATGACAACATGAACCGGAGCCAGGTGTACTTTAAATTTTTTAATAACCAATAAAAGATTATTTTACTAACAATTTTCCTATCAAAACTGACAATCGTATAATAAACAATTTAAAATTGTTTGAACTTAGAATTACAGCTAAAGTGCAGAGGCCAGTATTGCGTTAGTAAAGTCGCGAGATTATAAAGAATGTTTTTTGGACCGACTTTATTTATTTTTATAATTATATTATTATTCCTTGATATCAAAAACAAATGCATACGTCAGGTTAAAAGTATATTGCATCATCAAACATGTGAGTTCAAAGAAGGTATGCACACGACACGTTTTTAGTGGAAGTATTTAAAAACATAAATGAAATATGACATAGAATGCCATCGATTTATTATTTGTACAGACAGAGAGACGACTCGGAAAATGCTCAATAAATAAGACTCAAAGTATGTGCACGATGTTATTTCGAATTCTTATTTCAAATTCTTATTTCAAATTGGCTGAAAATGTTTAGAAATATATTTTGCACATGTAACTGTTCGTGATTTATTATTCTATTCTATAAATTGAAGATCGATGCAGATAGCTCGCAATAATAGTAACTACTTTTTTTTCAGGTTGTATAAAGTATACTACTATAAGAACAATGATATTATATACAATAGATATCCTCCAACTGGGTTTTGTAGCACATTTTTTTTTTTGGGAATGATAGACGCTGTTGGCCGCAGATGGCCATTACAGCTTCACCGGACAATTTTGTAGCAGTTAGTCTCCCGCGTAGTTAATGCGACATCGTGACGTCTACCATAAAAAATTGAAAATGCCGTCCTGCGTATTTAATATGTGCACAAATTACCAGGCAAAAGTAAATAAACAGTCAGGGACAATATAGCACATGTAACTTTGAAAAAATAATATATAAAATATTTCAATTTACTTAATAATATTGTAAGAAATAATCCGAAAATTGAATGTGTCAGTTGACAAGATGACACTGACAAGCGGTTAACCAATGCTGACAACGGAACGCACAAAATATAGCCATCTCGTATGTATCTCTTACTTTTGTTGTTATGCATATGTCCTTATCAGACTATAGGTAGGAAAATGTATAGCTAGGTATAGCTAACTACAAGTGACACAACTTTTATCCTGCATTAGTAGGGATATAACATATCTTTAGTAAAATATCATTGACTAAGAACAATTAATTCATGCATAAATGCTTGCTATTAAGGAAAGTAAACAATTTAAAACAATATTAAACATACCATGTTGTAGATAAATTCGTCGTACTGGCTGATCAAGAAGTCTGAGACGGCCATGAAGGCGTTCTCACCGTCGGCCCTACCAGATCGCGTTAGCAAGTTTTGTATGTAATTGCGGAGCAACAGACGTAGAGATTGGAACTCGCTGGGAACCACAACCGGCTCTCCGGCTACAGCTTGCAAAGGCTCCGCGAGATACAAATGGCGTGCCTAAAATAGATAAAATAACTTGAGGTTCTCCACAATCATCAACAAACCTCATCCAGTTTTTAGGTGGGAAAAAGTCATTTCATTTTGTATTCTAAGATGATAACGCTAAGATCGTAATTTACTTACTACTGCCACCATAAATGCGTTAAGCCAGGCCTCTTCAGACGGAGTGCTACGCAGCAGTTGCACGAGAGTTTGAATGAAATCCTGAAAATTATTACAGATAATAACAAACAATACAGACTGACGGGACGATTGGTTCTTCAGTGGGGACCATGTACCGGAAAACGTAGCGTAGGACGCCCTGTAACCAGATGGAGCGACGATATATGCAAAACAGTTGGCGGTAACTAGATGAGGACAGCCGAACATCGGTTTCAATAGCGTGTATTGGGGAGGCCTATATCTAGCAGTGGACTCTTATTCAATAATGCGGAATCCATTTTGGTGCGTTAGCTATCGTTGCACGAACAGAGACAAGAGAAGCGACGTGTTTTACACCCTTAGTCCGGAGTGTTGTAAAACCTTATTTTATATGGTTATTAAATGGATAATGTATATATATAATGATAACACGGAGTCATAAGGCTAATATAAACTTCTTAGCTTTTATACTTGTGGGGAGACCGTTAACATACACACTATGCGCCACAGTTTTCACGGTTGTAAATCAGTCTGAATGTCACAATAGTAACACATCGCGTCGATGTATTTATAAACGGTAAAATAAAGTTGTAATCGCTATGAAATTCGCTTGAAATGGGGATGAATATAAACATACCTCTGTAATGTTACTGTTACGCTCCCGCAGTGCCTCGATGTTCTGAGCGGCGGTACGTTCCGCTCGGAGACGCTCTTGGGTAGCTACTTGCAGCTGGTGTTGTTCCCTACAGATCAAATAAGATTATAATATCCAGACCAGAGATTTAATATAGGCCATAGAGGGACCTTTGGGGTTTTTTCATACAAAAACTATATTTTTATCACGTAATCAGTATCGTTAATAGGCATGATGACTGCAACACAATATCAATACATCTGTGGTTTTAAATATTAGAACAGATTGCACTGATTCCAAAAATGCATCTCATTTTCATAATAATAGAGAGATTGTCGTGATATTTAAGCAAATAAATTACTCAAATACAGCTAATCGCCATTTTGTAATAAACGCTGATCAGAGTGAATGACGTCAATCCTGTGTAAATAAACAACTGTCAAACTGTCATCTCAACTTTTTCTAAATAAAATATCGCTACTAATTGTATATTTAATACAAAAATATGATTATTTTCGGCAATTGTAGACCCGTAAGTACATTATAGAGTATTTTTTCAAAATTAGTCATCATGCCTATTGATCGATCGATCATATTAAACAATTAAAACCTTTTTTCTGCATTTATTTAATTATCCACCACAAAACTACAGAAAATGTATACACCATGCGCACGGCAGTATTAGGGGGCAGGTGCATCACCTCGGCAAGAGGCGAACGTCCGTAACCATTGCGCTTGTCGTGGATGCTTTCAAGTATGGATGTTTGATTATTTTGATATTTTACTACCCAGGTAGGTAAAAAAAAACACATTTTTAAAATAAAATCTATCATCATCATCAGCCGGAAGACGTCCACTGCTGAACATAGGCCTCCCCCGTAGAACGCCACAATGAACGACAATTGACTATTTGCATCCACCGGTTACCTGCGACGCGCACAATGTCGTCTGTCCACCTAGTGGGAGGCCTGCCTACGCTGCGTCTTCCGGTTCGTGGTCGCCACTCGAGAACCATTCTTCCCCAACGGTTATCGGTTCTTCGAGCGATGTGGCCTGCCCATTGCCACTTCAACTTGCAGATTCTGAGAGCTATGTCGGTGACCTGGGTTCTTCGGCGAATCTCCACATTTCGGATTCTGTCGCGCAAAGAAACTGCGAGCATAGCTCTCTCCATGGCTCGTTGTGTGACTCTGAACTTCTCTAAAAGGCCAGCCGTTAGACCACGTCAAAGTACCATATGTCATCACTGGCAACACACACTGGTTAAAAACCTTCGTCTTCAGGCACTGCGGTATTTCGGACGAGAAGATATCGCGTAGTTTTCCGAACGCTGCCCATCCGAGTTGGATTCTTCGGGCGAACTCTTTGTCGAAGTTGGACCGACCTAACTGGATAGTTTGTCCTAGGTATACGTAGTGGTCAACAACTTCGAGTGTTTCGTTCCCAACAACTACCGGTACGGGTGCAACATGGACATTAGACATGATCTTCGTCTTGTCCATGTTCATTTTAAGACCCACCTGTTGGGAAACGCTACTGAGGTCGCTGAGCATCGTATTGAGGTCCTCCAGCGACTCTGCCATAATGACTATATCATCGGCAAAACGAAGGTGAGTGATGTATTCGCCATTGATGTTGATGCCGAATCCGTACCAGTCCAAGAGCTTGAAAACGTCCTCCAATGCATTTGAGAACAGTTTCGGAGAAATAACGTCTCCCTGTCTCACACCTCGCTGCAATGGGATTGGTTTCGTGCTCTCGTCCTGTAGTCGGATCGACATGGTGGCGTTGCTGTACAAACACTTCAACACTTCGATGTACCTATAGTCAATGTGGCACCGCTGGAGGGACTGCAATACCGCCCAGGTCTCGATTGAATCGAAGGCTTTTTCGTAGTCCACAAACGCTAGACATAATGGCCGATTATACTCCTCGGTCTTCTGTATAATCTGGCGGAGCGTAAGTATGTGGTCTACGGTGCTAAAGCCTTTTCGGAACCCGGCTTGTTCGGAGGAGTGAGATGGGTCTATAATTCTTCAATAAAGTGTTATCACCTTTTTTGAAGAAAAGAACCACCACACTCCTGTGCCATGCTTCTGGCGTAGTACCCTCGAGTAAGACGGAATTAAATAACTTCTGGAGGACTAAAAGTACTGGTTTTCCACCCGCTCTCAGAAGTTCTGTTGTGATTCCGTCTTCACCCGGCGCCTTGTTGTTCTTAAGCTGTTTGAGAGCCATTCTAATCTCGTACAGGCTGATGTCTGGGATGTCTTCAGTGTAATGTCGGGTTAGTTTGGCTCTGGTGTCCTGAGCTGTTCTGGCAATGGGATCCCGTGTTGAGGTGTATAACTGTCCGTAGAATCTCTCAAGCTCTCTCAATATCTCTGGTTTTGATGAGATGACACTGCCGTCATCGATCTTCAGCTTTGTCATTTGGCTACGCCCAATAGACGAATTCTTTGCGAACACTTTAGAGCCTTGGTTCCGCTCAATTGCGTCCTTAATACATGCTGTATTATAGGAACGCAAGTCGTGTCGCACGGATTTCGAGATTCGTCTATTGAGTTTGGCATAACCCGACATATCAGCTGAAGATTGCAGTCTCATCTCAGTCCGGTTTTCCATTAGCTTAATGGTTGTATTGGAGAGCTTTTGAGGCTTTGTACGGCGTGGGGTCTTAAAGAACTTGGACCCCACTGCGTGGACAGTTTGCACCAACCCATTGCTTATCTCGTCCGCAGTTTCGCATTCGGCGAGGCACTGGAAGCGATTATGCAGTTCGAGTTGAAAGTCTTCGGGGTTTCGGATTTGGGCGGTTCCCGGACGGAGCGTGGACTTCATCAGACGGGACCTCTCAAGCTTGACGTTGATATTCAATGTGCCTCTAACAATGCGGTGATCGCTACCGGTTTTCACCCTGCCGATCACGGAGACATCATCGAATATATGCTTCTTGGTCGTCATGATGAAGTCAATCTCATTTTTGGTTGAACCATCGGGGCTTATCCACGTCCACTTCCTGGATGGTCGCTTCTTGAAGAAGGAGTTCATCGCAAAGAGTCCCTCCTTCTCCATGAAGTCGACCAGCCGCTGGCCCCTTTGGTTCCGCTGCCCGTACCCATATGACCCCACTCTCAACTCATCGCCATTCCAGTGCCCACCTTCGCGTTGAAGTCCCCCATAACAACGGTGAAGTGTGTTTTGGAGGTATGTATGGCTTCTGCTATCTCCTCATACATAGCCTCTGCTTCATCGTCAGGGTGTGCCGAGGTCGGCGCGTAAACCTGTATAACCTTCAACGAATACCGACTGGTTATTCTGAGTATAAGGTACGCTACCCTGCTCGACACACTATCGACCTTTACAACGTTGTTAATGAGAGACTTACGGACGAGAAACCCAACACCACCCTGAGATTTTCGATCTCCTTCCCGGAAGAAGAGCAAGTTTCCGGAATCAAGGGTTATCGTATCCTGTCCCTCTCGTCGGATTTCAGATAATCCCAAGATATCCCAACGTAACTTGCTCAATTCTTCCTCCAGCTCGATAATCTTCTCGTCAGTCCTAAGTGTCCGGACATTATGTGTTGCCAGGGCCAAAGTTCGGTGGGGGTGGTAGCGGGGCATCTGCCGGAGATTCTTCGCACTGCTCGACCGTTACCCCGCCCGCTACCAAGGCGGGGAATAGAGGAGCTGCCGGGGACTGGGGGCCGTAAATAATCATTGTCAATCATTGTGGGGGGGGGGGGGGTTGCCATAATCCCCACGCTTGGCAGGCGTCTTGGGGATCGCAGTTTAGAAGAGATGGATATGTTATACAGAAGACGCTGCTGCCCGTCTTCTGGCTTTCCCTCAATCGCCTCTTACGAAACCCACGGGAAGAGAGGGGGGGATGCAAATTCTTAGCCGGCATCCCACGGCCAAAAAAATCTATAAGTATTCAAAATTTCATACAAAAAAAAAGTTAATCTGTATTTATACCTGGAGCTTTCCATTGTTAATACTTAATAATAAATGTACCGGTTAGTGGTGCAGCTGTCAGTAGGCAGACATTGCTTATGACCAAGCGGACGTCTTGCTTGGCTCTCCACAAAGTTATATAAATACAGCTTGAGTATCAATAGAGATATTTACCTGCGCCTGTGCAGACGGCGCCGGGCGTGCGGACTTTCGCATGTAAGGAATCTATCATAGATCAAATTGGAAAGGGACACGGCTTGAGCGCGTGTAGTTGTAGTGGCACGGCGTAAATGCAAGCTAGCTGTAAACAATTAACCATTTTAGACAAAACAGAACATAAATAGAGCTCACGGAGGCTCGTAGACTCCGTTGTTTAGGCCCTATCGAAAAAATGGTAAAGGATCGGAGTGTAAAGAGAACACTTTTTTGTTAAATTTTGATTTCGCGGGTGAAACCTTCAATAGGTCCCCGGGACCGGGGGTCAACCGGATGTTGCGGGATAGGGAGTATGTAAGACCTACTAAAACCCCTGCGGCTAACGCATCGGCACATGAGAGGTGGATCCGGTGGGATCTGCACCAGGTGTCCCTCAGTGGCTTCCTTTGAGCCGCCGCCAGAGAGCGCATTATTGCCCCGTGAAAACCTGACACGGTACTCTCACGAGGAGGACTCCGTACTCTATAGACGTCTAGGGCCCACACCCCAAACGTGCAGCGACTCCGAAGAAAGAGAGCATATGCTCTCTATGTATGGTTGAAGACCAGTCGGTCGACCGAAGTATCGCCGGTACGATGTAGTGGTGGCGGATCTGTGCGAACTTCAAGCCAGGAATAGGAAAGAACCCGAACCCGAACAGGATCGGGACCGGGTTACGACTCGGATCATTTGTGTAAGAAAAACATGGCTGAGCCTGGAAAGACGTTGAATTACTTACGTTGAGCGTTTTGAGCATTCGCGTTGTTTTGGTCTGAACCATTCGCGTTGTTTGGCTGTGGTGGCGTGGTAGCCTGTTGGCCAGGCTGCACTTGCGATACAGGCACCTGCACTTGCTGTACTTGCCCTTGACCTTGAGGAACATGAAAGGTCACGCCCTCAAAGCCGGGCACCAGACCCTGGCGGATCACCGACGAAACGATATTCTGCAGCAAGTCAGCGCTCGGTGGCCCTCCCCAAGGTATCGGAGCGAGGTACACTAGTAGCAAAGTGTTTAGAAGGCTTAATGAAATATCAGGTCTAGAGTATGCGAAATAATATAGAAATGTAATCATAATTGAATGCTAAAATAATTGTAGACTATTGACAAAATTAAACAATATAAATCAGGGGACCCCCTGGATAATAACTGAAATTTTAATGCCCCCCTCCCCTTTGTACCCATATAGCTTTGTACCCAACTATTTTTTACGTTAATATAGATAAAAAAAAACCCCTGCGATATTTCTACACCCCCTCTGTAATTCCATAAACTGGAAATCACATTAGTAAATACTGCCACGGCCAGGGTGGGGTTTTAAACCAGCTTGCCTGCCAAGCAGGTCCCCTCAAATATTTTATTTTTAAGATGACATATGCCCGGTTTCTGAAGATCTCAGTTAACATAATGCCCGGTTTCTGAAGATCTCAGTTAACTGTTCATTAGCTATTGGTTCAATAAAGTTATGTATTAGATAAAGTTCGTTTAACTGTCACTGAGTTTCTGAGTATACCGAAAGGCATTCAATAACTATGAGACCGACAAGCAGTGCAATACTTCGACGCTAGATGGGTCTTTTTCCCAGAACAAATTTAAAATTGAATTTAAAGTTTTATATAGCCAATATTACCAGTTCTTATTTTTATTAACATTTTCCGGTATAAATAAGTGCTTAGGAATGATATTAATTAAGTAATAATCAATTAAATTCACCGTAAGTAGTGTCACCAAACGCCGTTATCTCTCGTAGCGCTAGTGCTGCGTAAACAAAGTGACATACAAAAATTAAATTTTCCGCAGGCTTCATGCGCGCGCACGCTGCAGCAGTGTCAACCTCAAAAACGTCAAATTTTGATGTTGAAAACAATAATATAATTGGTGGAAATCGTCAAATAAAGTTATCGAACCAATAAACTGCACACATTGATCAGTTAAATTGAACCAAGTTTAAACGGACTTTATGTGACAATGTGTGGTTCGGAAACGCAATGTGTCAAGTTATCGAACCAATAGCGTTAACGAATAGATAAACTATCGATAAAAGTACCTCAGAAACCGGCCAATAGACGTTTAACCGCGTTTGTTGTAGTAAGTAGACTGACTCGATATGACAAAAAATATGGTGAAAATTAACCTATAAGAGTAGTTCAATACATTCTAGAGTCTCGATTCTGAACAAACTAATTTCAGGTTTTGCATCAATACATTAACATCTTGTACAAGCTGAAAACGAAATAAAAGAAGTTAAGAGAAGTAGAATAGAATGTAAGTATGATAGATATATTAATAGTAATCCTCGACGGTGAATGTCGGGCACATACCTCCTCCATCGCCGGGTGTCGGTTGAGCGGCGGCCGCGGCTGTGGGCGCCCCGTTGTTATTATTCCCAGTGACGATGGTACCCACGCCCATAGCTCCACCGTGGGGAATCTCTTCCATGCTCATCACAACTTCTACACCACCCAGACCGCCAGTCTGACTCAATCCTCTAAACAAATTCTCAAAATCTACGACAAATACACGAACAATACATCAATATGATTTCCAATATCGCACTATACTAAATAATAAATACAATACAAACTACACAACGGTATTACATTTACCCGTGACAAAGTAATGTATCAGGTCTTAAAATGAATGCCACAAGTGAACAGAGACGGTGTATCCATTACTTTATCATAGATTGAGCCGCTGGCAGCGATCTACGCACAATGTTAATTGAGACTCGGGCCACGTCGGTCTGTCTGCACCTCTATCCATGATAAATAGTCTTACCGAGAAGCACTTGCCGCCTGTTGGCCTGGCCTTGCTGACCCGCCTGGTTCTCATTCTGCGGCGTCTGCTCCTGTTGGTTGGTGGCCGCCGTCGCATTCGTGATCCCGTTAAGCAAAGTGTTCTCTAAAGGGAACGCTATGGGGACCCTGGTCTCTATCTCTACTTGATACGTGATCGGGTCCGGCTGTATGTTTATATTGACAGTCGGTTGGGTAGGGTTCCTACCGGCTTGCACGGAGGCTTGATTCCCCTGGGCCCCCTGACCGTTCGGGTTAGTGTCTGGTGGGGGCGCGGCGGTTGCGCTCGTTTGGGTCGCGGGTGCGGGGCCCCCGTTGCCATTGCCAGTGGCACCGTTACTGTTGCCCTGCTGTTGGGCCGGACGCCGGTTAGACTGAACCACGTTGATGTGAGCCTATTGACAACATAATGTTGCACGTATTGATAGTGTTCACTGTTTCACTGACGCAGTCACCAGCAATGGCGTGCAGAGGGTAGGCAAAACAGCTGATAGACGTCTACTGCTGAACAAAGGCCTCCCCCTCAGAAGGGAGGGGTTGGCATAATCCCCACGCTTGGCAGGCGGCTTGGGGATCGCAGTATAAGTAGAAGATAAATCCAAAAGAAAGGCGTTGCTGCCCGTCTTCCTGTTCTCTCTGAGTCGCCTCTTACGACACCCAACGAGAGGAGATGTGTGGATGCAATTTTAACCCGGCACCTCACGCGTGTATATTAGTATACCATTTTAAATATCCATAAGATAGCAGATTTTATAGACATATTAATTTGCATTTAAAAACTGTAAGATTATTCAGAGATATCTTTTTGTGTATGAACACACACAAAAAGACTTTGCCTACCTACGATTTCTCTAAATACTCTTAATTTAAAAATATTTTGTACTGATATGGTATTAACGTGATGTTTTTAAATGTAAATGGATATGTCTGTAATGTTAGTTCATTTATCGGATATTTGTGGTGGCACACTAACAAATAGCTTAGAGTACAGATAACTCGCAAATATTTTTGCCTACTTTCTATGCACGCCACTGCTCACCAGTGTTAATGATCACAAAACTAGTTCTTGGAAGCAGATTATTTCGACACTCGAATCAAATTAATAATACTGTATACTTTGTTAGTGAGTAGATAAATCGATTATCTTGTATTCAATAATGAAACATAGACTGCTCAGAGAGCCGAAATAACTAGATTCAAAAAATGGCTAAAATTTACGTTTGTATGTGCTGTATTAAGAGACTTAATTCTCAATAAGTCAGTAAATACATTGGAAAATAAGAATAGGATGATAAATCATGATTTTGATTTATTCCAAATATTTCAAATAATAGTAATATCCTAGGACAATCCACACACAATCATCTAGTCTCAAAGTAACCATAGCATGTAACCTCAAGGCAACTCATACTATTCTTGAAATACATACTTATACATACCTAGTCACAACGTGGGAATCGAACCCACGACCGATTGGTTAGCGGCCAGGGTGTCTAAGCACTAGACCAGTGGGTCCGTCAAAATAGTTACTAATATAAATTTATTAAGCCAGTGACGCTGTTTAAATATAAGTTTGAATAGGTGGGTGGGTCTCTTGTGGAAGGCACCAGGTAGGTACCCACTACAGTGCCAGATTTTCTCCGACTGAGTTCCGGAAGGGGAACTGTAGCCGCTAAAATTTCCGAGCTTAAAAGATGTCGTTAGTTACGGCAACTGACCATAACTAAATAACTAATGTTTGTCACGTCACTTAATTGGTTAAAAAAACAGTTACAATACTTTCTAAAGTTCAAGAATGATACAGTGCATCGACAAACCTGCATAGGCAGCGGATGTCGTACGAGAGTCGTCTCGGAAGTGAGGCGCGGGTTGCGCTGTCCAACTTGGAAGTTGATGTCGCTGACTGCGTGATACGCGTGCGCAAAGCTGTGCATAATGTCCGACACCATCTCCACGGTGCGTTGTTCGTTCTGCCTCTCTTCGTCTGTGAACTGCTGAGGCTGTTAAACAGTCATACGTAAATTAGGTTGAGCTGTACCTTAGGAATCGCTGGACGTTTGTAGTGTGGGCTCTAGAGGTGCAAGTACGGCGGTGACTCCGAGATGAAAGGCGACAGGTTTGCGACCCCCGTCCCCGTGGATACTGTGTCTGGTTACCAGGGGGTTACAATGCTCCTCCCAGTGGCAGACTCAAAGGTAAGTCTTGGTACCTGATGCAGATCCAACTTGAGATTCCAGGGCGTCCTCAAATGCACCGATGCTACAGCAATAGTGATTTTAGTGCACATACCCCAGTTGCCATTAAAACCCTTTTTTATTTTTTAGCTAATCAAAATAAAGTTTTAGAGAGAAAATACAGCCTTGAGTTTTTGACCAGTCCAAGTTTTTCTAAGTGAGCAGCGGGTCTAAAAAGGACACTTTCAGTGAATCATAATATGGTTTCCTCAGACAATCCGCCTCATAAAAAAATCTTACTACCTTTAAAGGTTTAACTTTTATTTGAAGCCTTATTATAAATCTATATGGGCCATAGTATTTATAAAACCTCAATAGACTAATGTAACATATTCCAAAACTCACCTCAGGATTGTTAGCGGCCCTGAGCATCCTGATGTAAATCGCCCTATAGGGCGCGAATTGCTCTTGCAGCGTCTCCAGCTCGTCAAGTAACTGGCCAAGGTCACGGGGGCGCGAGTGACGAGCACGGAGTGCCCGTATCGCCCTATAACTCCTTGTATGTGGGCAAAAATATCATTTAAACAACCAATACCAAGAAAAATCACAATTCAACATTAAAATGGTAAAATTAGTAGGCGAGATAATGTATGTTTATAAAAAATAATTACATTTGTGCGTTCGAAATAGAATCCGAAAATAAGAAACTTTACACATTGACAAAGTAAAATTATTTGCACAACGCGGCAACGGCTTAAATATGTAAAATATGCTTGTATGCAATGATGTCTTGATAAATACGAAGTGATATTGAAAGTTAGTTATAACCAAGCAAGGAATAAATGTATGTATACATCACTCCACGGTGGGAGGTGGTGCCGTTCCACAATTATCAGCCCTCCAGGCAGATAATGAGAATTTACTGACAGAAAAGCCTACCTTAGGCCTCGTTTACGGAGGCGCGGGGCGTCACGCGTCGCGTTGGGCGGCGCGGCCCACACTGAGTAAAAACATATAGCGTTATAGGAGTGAGAGAGAGATGCGAGACGCCACGCCACACGCGACGCGCGACGCTCCGCGCCTCCGTAAACGAGGCCTTATGACTATTTTTTTTTTAAATATATCACCAGGAAATCATAATATGTAACTTGGAATAGCAAATCCTATGCAATTAAGAAATGTAAATGTACGAACCAACCAATGGTGGTATACCTTATCAGACCTACTACAAAATATCTTTATTTATTTCAACGTCACCTGCGGCGAGCATTCTGTGCGCGAGTCACCGGATCCGGAGCCTCTTCGCCGTTCTCATCCAGCTGCGGCTCGGTCTGTCACCAAACGTATATTAAGTCGTTTAAAAAAGTTCACATTAACATTTTAAAACTGAAACTATACAATACCCCATGAGTACACCGAAACCAGAGAGAAGGCTCGTCCGAAAATACCAACTCAAGATTGTAAACTGGCTTGTTATAGCTCTAAAAGAATCTACCAAATACACGGAAGCACGCCATAAGTGTGCTATGAAAGTAACAGCCAAAAGAAACCTACGTATGTCTCCGGCCGTGTCACGGCCATAGTATGAACCGGGCTGTCAAAATTCATAAAATGTCTTGTGCGTGATACGTGACAATGTGCCTTCCAACCGGGCAACGGCACCTCATTTTTAGCAACTTAAAAAACAGTACAGCCAATGGATACTATATAATGTACATGTATGCAAAATGGACAAATAAACAAATAAATACTATCTATATTGTCTGTTTGTGTTATTAGAGCTGTTTGTTCATAGTGTATTACTTATACTGTGTAACAGTCGATAGACTGGGTGCCGCGCATCTAACCGTACTATACGCTCTCTAAACGCATCCTGTACGCACACGATAGTTACGTTTTGGGTGCATAGTAGTCTCAGTAATTGTTCAGTGACTGAGACGATCATTGTATGATCAGGCATCTTGCAAGGTCATAGCAGACGCTTTATACCGGTTTGGCACCTTTAGGCGTGTGTGTCGATCTTTCTCAATTTTAGGAATCTTTCTCTCTGGTTCTAGTATAGTTACTAATGTGACAAAATAACTAATCTCAAATCTTACAAGTTATCAAATGACATAACTACTCTGTATGACAGACGGAAATGGTATGAAATACATTAGCATACATATTAATGATGGTAATTCAATATACGATTATATTATTTCTATAATATCCATCTTCATGTCCTAGCGACCCGCTACGGCTTCTTTGCATTTTATACTTCTGAACCTAACTGCCTAAACACATAACTGCGGTGCGGCACCGCACTGCTGAAATCGGCGGTGCCGCTAGCCGCATTTATGTGTTTCGGCTCTTAGAGTCCGTGAAACAGTTTTATTATTGTCCCTTACTATAGAATTTGTATTGGAATGAAATTATGAGATATGACTGGTTGCGTTTAAAAGAGGCATACATATTTGTATATGTAATAAATAGTTCAACCCTTTAGAAAAAAAAATGTTATTAGAGATTTTCAACTCTTAATCCAGGTATTAACTAAGAGTACCATCAGCAGAAAACCAGCGGGAAGCTAAGCTTTAAGTTTCTAAGCAAATGATAATGAAATGAAAAAATCTTATCAAGTTATGAGAATACAAAATCGCCTGATGATTCGAAACACTCAACCTACTTACAATACTAATTATATACAGGATGACCAGTAGATTTATATTCTACACTAAACTGATAATAGAAACTACGTCGCTTAATGCATAAACACACTTATCTTTTCCACCCTGTATACTTACTTACTTAAATCACATACACTGTTTATTTACAGGTCCTTATTATTAAAAGCAGATAAGCCACGCAATTTCAAACATAAGAAATGGCAATACCTACATTATAAAGCGATATTAGTAGTTGCATTACAATTTTATCTTTACTTAATAACAATATAATAGTAAAAATAGCCGATAATCATGTACATTGGCAGTAAGATGTAAATGTAAGAAATAAACTATCTCATTTAATTAGTAAAGTAAGAAATATTTTCAGTGATATTCATGTGAGAATAAAATATGAAATTAATCCCAACAATACGCATACCTTGCGAAAACAATCATCATACATAAAAATATACCAAAACAGTACATCGTCTGGTTATTTGAATGGCAGCCCTTAAAACGTTCTTCAATCCAAGGCAATAACCATTGCATCCTAATCGTAGGCCATGATCCAACTAGACACATAAGTCACGCGCGACTGCTATTGTTGGTCTACAGCTTGCCATATTTAAAAGACTATACAGCTAATATAATCGACTTAACACTTTTGTCGAGAACCGAGAATGTACTGCAAAAGTAGTGTGATGTGAATGGACTATTTGATACTAATATGCACAAGTTAAGATTACAAGTTGCAAATTTATTAATCTACAAGCTTTAAAGGGGTGAATTACTTTACGATGAAATCTATCAACTACATTAATAATTAAATAAACATCTACTTAATGTTGACTTTTATTTACACGAATATAATACACACTAAAATAAACTATAATTACGGATTATATCCGAATTATTTTTTGCTGTCGTTTCGAATGCTTGCTCAATACACATGGTCGACGGAGCACTGAGATGCTGATAGCCCTTATGGCCGTCTAAATTAAACAAGGGTACTTGCAAGACATACTAAACATCGGGAATTGAAGTCAAAAATAATAAATGAGAAAATAGTATCATTTTAACAAAACATCTATAAATATAATAGAGTTATTCAACCCCACGTAGGCGTGGATGTCGAGCCAACTGTGCTGCATTTCGCACAATATAAAGCCAATAAATATATATTTCATATGTAGCTAATAACTTCAACTTTAATTTAACCTAAAGCTGTCGCTTAAAGGCTTGCAAGTGATTAAATCTTCACCGGTATACATTCTCAGACGACAAAAACAGGACAAAAGAACGCTAGGAACTATGTGCTTAGCGAGACCACGGCCTACATGCATTAAAACTTACACCATCACAAAAACGGCACCTTCAATCAAAATAACATGCATTACCTACTGCTATGCTACGGATTTATGATTACCTCTTCTTGCGCCGCACCAGCTGTGGGTTCATTATCCGTAGATTCTACGGGAGCTTCGCTGGTAGCTGGTGCACTCCTATTTTCCTACAGTAGGCACATTAACAACATAAACTACTAGTTACGTAAAATACAGTAATCAAAGAACTGTTCACTTGAAGTTTCGAAGTACTGCAATTGTGCTTTGTGAAATGTGATAAATTTAAAAGCCCATATACATTATTATATCAGCATAGATTCCCGTATCATTGGATGGCTTTGGTACTAAACATCAGTATAGTATAGAGATTCCTGATTCCTCTGTACAACGAAACACGCTCACAAGACATTAGAAAATAAGATGTGTTAATAAATATGAGCATGTTTTCTTAAGGTGCGCGGAAAAAGCCCCTGGAATGTTGCAACAATATTTTTTATATTCCCCGACAATCAAGGGTGCCCCCTTGACTGTCAACTAGAGAACTTGCTGATTGATCTATCTCATCACCTTAACAGTACTAATATCTATGTGTACGGCAAGAAGAAGGAGGAATAATTAAATAGGCTCGCGAACTTTCCAAATAAAATCGCTATCAATAACCGAAAAATACGGAAGCATGTTTGGGTAGGACACATAGGTAATGAATATTCTATTATTGAGGTATAAAGATGATAATTTACTTGAGCAATATTTCGATGTGCTAATTTAATGCGCTGTCCAAAAGTGTGGCTGTTTGTCTTCAGCTAGTAAGGTAATAGTTATTTATATCATGATCTTGACCGTTTCACACAGTAGACTATACGGATGATTTAGTCATTAAAAGACATATTCCCGAATGTATGGGATTTTCTGCTTGCGACTTTGGTCAGGACCCAAGCAAAACTGTTATAGTGCCGTTCAGGAGCAAAACGTAATAAGAGGGCCTAAGAACCTAGAAATGTGCGGCAATGAACTAATATGGGCCACGGAAGTTAAATATCCGGTAGTAACTCTTAATCTAACGTGTCATACTGGTGTTTAAAACACATAAGAAATAAAAAATCGATCAAGTGCAGGACGAACTCTCGTACTGAGGGCTCCGTGGCAGATTATACTAACCTCTGTAATATGGTTAAGGGAACTGATGTCTGCTGCTCAAATCATATTCGTTCATGGGTGAAGATTACGCTGGGAATTGGTCTGACTAGATTCCCTAGTACATATACATACATATCACTATTACAGTTATGTTTGAGCTGACGCTAAATAAAAACGATGGTTACCTGATGAAAACATATGAGAACTACAGTCTCACTGTTGTGTTCTCAATTAATGCAGGGTTGGCTGTGACACTTTGTTAGTTTAAAAGAATATTGACAATTCAAACATGCTACTGTTAAACCAATTTGTAATTAAGTAATGAAAATTAAATAAATAATGAACTGATGCAGTTACACAATTTTATTTAACTGTCTAGACTCTAGAGGGTAGCAAAGAAACTCGAAATTATTGTGAATGGTGCGTGATCGATGGTATAGCCTAGTTAAGATGTATAGGGCCACTTCACCTATTGCCCTGCTCCCAACCCGCGGCCTGTAACCGCCGGTTTTTAATAAATAAATGTTACCCATTAATCGTTTGATACAAATTAGTACAACATATACACGAATCAATGCTGATAAACGTATTTGATCACCATAAATGAATGGGGCTATTATTTTATTATTGTTAATATAGTTATGTAAGCATTCGAGAATATGTTGTGCAACAGAAACATCGACATGCAAACAAACAGCAATCATGATCAACATGCGATTCATTAGAACTACTTAATACTTCAGTATTTTCCATCAGTGTATTATGCCCTGGATTTCCTTACTAATTCAGAAACGTAATTCAAAAATCTAGCTCCAAAGAAATACAGAGGGACCAATCTAGCTTTTACAAAATAATCTCTCAGAATTTGAATGCCCTTTAAAATTTAAATAACTACGGTTAGTCCCCTAATGTTTGATGGATTAAAGTAATAACACCGCAAGAGTACCTCGCCCTCCGCGTGGGCCCTGAGGGTAGACAGTGAGGTCCTGATCTCGCCTATCATACGCCGAATGAACTCCAGACGGCCGGTAGTGGGCGACATGGCCATCGCCTGCTGTTGTTCTAGCACAAAGTCGGGAGGTCCCGCCAGCGCCTGTAGTGGAAACAGATTGCGTCTCAACTCAGGTATCATTTATCCAATATGGTGAAAAAATTAACAGCCACACTCACAAACGTCGGTTATCGTTAATACTAATTAAGTCATTTTTTTATCATATTCATGGAACCTTTTATGCTTAATTTCCATTTTTAAATACGAAATAATTGATCTCTATTCACTAGTATTCACTATATCAGAGTATAAACTACAAATTGGCTGAGAGCGTGGAAATAATCCGATTTCAATACCTGGATGAATGATCCTTAACGTTAAGTGAAGGTTGTATATTAACTTTGTGAAAATAACATTTATGTGTGTGTACAATGTATTAACGAATTAACGCAAAACCAGAAACAAGTTTGTGTAGTATGGAGGAGCAGAACTACCAATGAATAGTACAATTTTTAATATATTTATTTATCATGCCAAGTCTTTTTAGACTTTGCACATGAGATCTGCTCAAAACGGAGGCGGTAAAATGGTTAACCTTCAGCGAGCGTATACCACACGCACGTAATGAGCGTAGTTACGGACAAAGAGGCTAGTTACTATGATAAAAAGTACTTATTATGTTCAGTTAGACGAAAATATGACAATTTATTTTATGAAAATTAGTTTGGGTGTCTGAGGTTTTGCGTTATTTCATTATGACAATGTATTAAAAGACAAATGCAGCCAAAAGACGTCCACTGCTGAACAAAGGCCTCCCCCTTAGATGGGAGGGGTTGCCATAATCCCCACGCTTGGCAGGCGGCTTGGGGATCGCAGTATAGGTGGTAGGCAATCCAATAAGAAAGACGCTGCTGCCCGTCTTCTTATCTTCCCTTAGTCGCCTCTTACGGACACCCAACCGGAAGTGATGGGTGGATGCTATTCTTACTCGGACACCCCACGGGTTACCACAATGTATATTAAATAAAATTAAATAAATAAATTTAAAAAAAACGCCTTAAATTGTCACACTATAATCTTCTTATCCTTTAAACTGTATCTTCTCTTTTGGTGTACAATAAAGAATATTTGTATTGTATTGTATATTGCAACTAAAAAAATGTTTATAAGTACCTATATTTTACGCAATATAATAAGTACTTGGACCGTTTTTCATATTATAAGAGTTTGTTGATACGAGAATGGAAGTGAAGTTCTTAGAAGGTACTATACCCTGCTTTTTCTTTACAAGATTGGCAATTCGTAAAGTTGAATATGACATGTCGATCCCTACTACCTTTAGCTGGTCACCAGTCACCCATCACTCCTATGTACATACATTTATTACTACGACTTTGATCTAATAAGAAAAAACAGGGTATGCATGTTAATACTTATTACCATTAGCCTTCGGATTTGCTGCTGCATGTTCGCATCTGAATTGGTGTTGGTCGTCGTCGTCGTCGCTTGTGGAGCACTCTGTCGTGTCTCGGGACTGGGCGGAGCGCGTTGGACAAGATGCACCACCTTGCCGTTAACATCTGTAACCAAAACAGCACATTGCAGAAATAAAATGTCGCTTAAAACTTTAAATCTATGTTGTGGATATGCTGAAATCTCTTACCATATTCAGAGAGTTTCTTTTCATCTTGCAGCACTCTTCCACAGAAAATGAGACGTTGCAAATTAATGTCTATTCCCATCTGATCCCTAACTTTTTCCTTGAGTTGTTGCACCGTGGTCTGCAAATAAAGTATAATATTAATTTGTGCAGCCACATCCGCCTGTTGAAAAATGATCGAAACATAAACACATATCATATGTCACGTTGTTTTTACGAAGAATTCTGCTACGATGTGACGCATTATATGTGGTTTATAATCACTATACCATCTGCATTAACGCCAGCTATATTAAAGTCCATGTAATAGGAGTCAAATATATTTTCGTTTATTAGGCACGGTAGTAAACGCCAGGTTGCTACAGAAAAAAAAAATACCCAACTTAGGAATCAGTCATGATTACAGCCATACTTGGTACGGTCAGCCAAAAATGTGGTTTACCACCCTACGGTTGAAGTTCATATATATGCACATCATAAAACAACAAGGTCGATTTTCCCTTGCAATTATTCATTCATACAGTTAGCATTAGTAACTGTATGAATGAATAATTGCTCTTTATCGTTAGCGTCAACACTTTGACTTGTGTTCCTAGTTTAAATTGCCGCATCTGATAGAAATGTTCAACCTTACTGTTATTTTGATTGCATAGGAAGTTTTGTCAAAGCTGGTACACTTTCTTGGCCGACCGTACCACGGGAACACCGAGGCAGTGTAATAATATTTTAAGATAGCCACGATCAACATGTAAAAGAAATCGCCTGGTAAGCAAGCACACAATAAAACCTTAAAGTTACTATTATGACAGTCGCCAGGCCAAGTATTACCAGAATACAATAAAAAAGAATATCTCTATGCCAAAATAACTCAGCCTTATAACAATTTATCTGACCCTCTGTTAGTTCATTTACCTATTCCAAATAATATGTGTTGATGCACTTTTCGTTATCATTTGGATAATTTTTCCGGAAGGTTTATATGTTTAAAAAATAACTTGAGTAGCTTCCTAGTATTCAAGTAATCTTAGAAAGTATGCTGGTTCTTGCTCAGACATGGAGCGCTCCCTCCGCACTAGTACAATCTTACAAATGTACTAATTCGCTCTTTTAGTACATATTATTCCCGTTCGTTCAGTCCCGTTCCATGTTTTTCAGCGACCAACAGATCGGACCAGCTCGTACACAAACACTACGAATATATCGCAAGCGAAAGATGAAGTAAATGAATAATGAATGTACTAAAATGAATAGGAATAGCTGACCAGTTAGAACAGAACAGAGATTACGAATGCATCGCCAAAGACGAAGTGCTAAAAGAATAATGTACTAAAAAGGAAAAGAAATAGTTAATTCTAGTCAGTAACAATGTTGTTTATGTCCCACTGCTGGGCACGGGCCTCCCTTAAGATGAGGGGGCTTAGGCCATAGTCCACCACGCTGGCCAAGTGCGGGTTGGCATTCTAGTCTGTGTCGGGAATTAATTCCTTTGTACAACCTTAGAAAAACCTTAGAAATGCTGGCCAATCCGTGCGTGGCGCTAGTTAACACATTGAAAATAATATTCGCATAGCTACTTTGTCCGATAACTACATAGCATGTTTATTTCAAAATATAATGCCTACTTAGTGCATAGAAATAAATTGAACTACTCGATAAAAGTTTTAGTTTGCACTGCATATTAGTTGTGTTGCAGTGCATGTGATGCAATATTTCCAAAACAGATTGCACAAAAAAGGCGCGAGCACATTCTTGACCCATCAAGCTATGCTAACAAACATTTTATACCAGGACTTCCGGGGTGGCACGCCCCCTGGAGGGGAGATGAAAGTCGCAGGGGAGATGTATAGAGAATTCGCAGGGGAGATGTGGCGCGTGACAATAAAAAAAACCATATTCATAAATGCCAGTGACTAAACGCAAAAAATGTAAGTTCGGAACAAAGCTATACAGGTACAAAGTGAAAAGGGGGGCGTGATCAGCTCTGGTCCATTATGCTGGTGTAAAGAAGGTTGGGAATCCCTGTTTTATACAGTGCTGTGGCTTGGCTGATACAATAACAACACATATAGCAGAACTTTATAAATCATATTTGTTTATATCTAAAGCTTTTATTGTTAAGTGTTAAATAGTATTCTATTAATAATATCCTGGGACAACCAACACATTGTTATCTCATGCCCAACAAGGTAGAGCCTATACTACAGTAACCAAGCAACTGATACAAACACATAATGTATACAATTGTTCTAATATACACTTATGAGATAATTTGACACTCAGATTGTAATAAAACTACTCTTACGGAATATATGAATATATCGCGGTTTATTATAGGTTTTACTTTCCCGACGTTGTAGTTTTATTACAATGTGTAGAATTCGCATAAATAAGACAACATTATGTTGACACTCAGTCTCAAAGACAAATATGTTCATGAACACAAATGATGCCAACCGGTCATTCATTCAACCTACTCATGAGACAAGCATGACATTCCCTTTACGGTAAGGGGTATGCCTGCCTATAGACAGCTGCACTGTACTACTGCTCAACACCCGATATTATTCATTAAGTCTCTTGAATTACAACAGCAATGTTTACTCACGGCTGCATGTCATAAAATTATATTATTTACCATCATTAATATACAAATTCAAATTATTTATTTCAAATAGGCTTAATGCTAGCACTTTTGAAGTCAATTTTTTTTATAAGCTGCCTTGGATCACAACGTGGCCTCGACTGAGAAGATCCAGCAAGAAACTCAGCGGTCAGTCAGTCAGTCTTGTTACAATTAGATCAGCTTCAGTGACAGTGGGTCCTTACATTCGAAAGATAAAACAAGAAAGAGAAAATAAATACATACAGGGAAAATACAGCAAACTAAAAGGAAAAAGAGATAGTAGTGGGACCAGTCCTCCCAAGCAGCACCCGCGCACTAGCTGACTCAAGCAGCATCCATCACTCCCCTCAACCATATTGAAGGAAGGGGGGTTACTTGCCACACAAAACAGCTACAAGAAAAGACTTTTCAATGGCGAGCATGACCAATCCCAAATCATTTCCTCACATTTAACTTCTGCTAGTGCCTCATCAAGCAATACGTATAGGTACTGAGGTTAATCTGAAGTATTTGGATACCTCTATATTCGATACCTTTGTTTAAATAAGGTTCAAAAGGAATAAACATAAATAATATGCTACTGTGTAATAACTCAATTGGAATCATGACATGGTACATAGGAAATTTGCATTTATAGTTGATCCAAAATATGCCATGCCAGCTAGGAGTTGGTCAAGCTGTCAAATTATTATGGAAATATACCACACTATAACCATCTTACCATACATTGTTGTATACATATTTCATATTTATTTTATACATACTTTGCATCTAAAAGTTACAAAAGCTATAGCATTTGGTCAGCATTACAGAAGGATGATATTACAGTAAATCATAAAATAGGTATTGATTTTTTTACTATGAAATACTTAACTACAGCAAAGCACTTGTACAAACTATATCCTCTTTTTCTTAACAAAGGGAGGGAAGCTATCTGGAATTCGTTGATTAGTTACTCATACTAGATTTCTTTATTTCTTTTCTTATTAATGTACCATACTCATATAAGATGAAAAAAATATACTTCACCTGTTGACATCAAACCTGCATCAAACAGATTCAAGACCAAGGCCAAAATGTTTTGTGGTGAATTTATAAAATACATTTTGTGGTAAATTTAATGAGGGTAGATCTTCACTACATTATATTCTACTTATAAATTATATTCTAGTATCGTATCCGTTTTTCCACACATACATGTATATCAATATCATTTTAAACATGGTACATTCACAATATGTATTTCATTAACCAAATCATTTCATATCAAGAATTTTGTATAACCCTTTTATTTTTCTTTATAAATTACGAACGAGCGGCGCATGCCCTTTACGGTAATCTAACAAATTAATTCGACGACGCATATAGGTAGGTACCTAACAATTTTATACACATATGCCAACTTTTTTATTCCGAAACCGGGAAATCTATTCTGCAACATAATATTTAACAACTTACCTCATCATCTACTGACAAGTGGTGATTGTTGGAATCCAATGTTTTTATCGTGAACTCAATCATTTTTACATGAAAACACGAACGCCCTTACAAAGCAGATAACTTGACGCATGCCTAAAACAAAAAAAAAGTAGGTACTGGTACAAAATGTTTGTTCTAGTTAACAGATTATCACTCAAGTAACTGCACAGTAATCAAATCAATTACTCACGCCTATCACAGTTAATTTTATTTAAATATGAGGCGATTTGAATTAAAACAAAATTTAATCGGGTTGGAGCATTCATTTGATGCCCGATGATGACAGCCAAAGAGTATGGCCGAGTCTATTTTAATGATTGAACCATAGAGTAAAGCAAGGTATTGCAATAATTTGAAAAATTACCCCCTAACCTCAAGTCAGAATACCGTAGACAGAATATAACAAGACATCTAGCTAGCGTGCCGCCGATAAGGACAGAAAATAATCATTCATACACAATTTATGGATATTTATTCAAATGCGCCTATTAGATAGTTTAAACGATATTTCATAATGCAATTCAATAACTCCAAATCGATCGTGAACTAGAAAATTTCATGAATACTCGAAGAAAACGCACCGTAGGTGCGCCAGATTTTGAACACACGCTGAGGGACAAAAAATCATATGCTCTGTTTCTTTCTATCACATATAATATATATAAATGCATCCTTTTCTTGAGCGAATGAGAAAGAAAGTGCCAGCTCTCTATTGGTTTCTTTCTCTAAGCAGAATACCCTTAAAAGCGAAATACTTATTTCCAGAATTGGCCCTATTGACATTGACAGTTCCGTCCGTTAACGTGAATCAGGGTTTTATGGTTTTAAACTTGCGGTTGGATTCTGTCATCGACAAGAATTGTTCATGGTTGTCAATTTCCTCGTGGTTTATTAATTTCGTGTTTTCTCGTTCTTAAGCTTTATATATATTTGTTTGTTGTATTGTGTGGTGGTAAGTGTATGTAGTTAGTAGTTAGTGTCCCTTTTTCGTTTGCCGCACTCAGTTCCCGTTGGAAATGAGTGCGGATGATCCCCTCAATTGTGGTGGGCTACCTCCTAGATATAGATGCCTCAACCAGTAGCGGACTAACGGGGGGGCGGAGGGGGCGGTCCGCCCCGGGCCTCGGGTACAGGGGGACCTCCAATCGCCAAAACTTATTTTTAATCTTTGAGGTATTTCAGTACCTACTACGTATTAGAGAGATTATTACCATACCTAGATTATAGCGCACAAATCCTGTTAGTCCATGACAATTGCATTTAGATTGATATGAGACAACTAAGTGTGTGCATCGGAAGTCGGAACTCTTAAATTTTGGTTGAAATAATCTATCCGATACGTCCCCTTAATCTCAAAGACGGCCATAATGTTATGTGTGGTGATTATTAGACAGTTTGGAGTTGGGGGCCTCATGATGCACGTAACCAAAATATAAATGTACCTACAATGTAGCTGTAGTGCCTATGGTCTATTCAGCAGGGAATTTACACAAAATTTACTCTGTAGAATGATAACCCAATCAATCAATTAGTGATTTGTAAATGAAGTGTAATATATACAAAATTGACAAATTAAATTATAAGTTTATATAGGGTAGGTTTATGTAGGGTCTAATCCATCCTATTCAACATTTATGGGGAATATATCATGCGCAAGACCCTTCATGGATGGGAAGGTGGCATAAAAATTGGTGGAGTTAAAATAACCAATTTGCGTTATGCCGACGATACCACCTTATTTGCAAGTTCTATGGAAGAAATGGTGACACTAATGGGTCGTTTAGAAAGTTGTAGTCTGGAAATGGGCCTTGCTGTTAACAAGAGCAAAACAAAATTAATGATAGTCGACCGTTTCGCATCGCTACAGAATACAAATCTGTTGAAGGACTATGATGAAGTGAAGGAGTTTCAGTACCTAGGATCCGTAGTCACTCACAATAGTAGCTGCGAACGTGAGATTCGTCGTCGCATTGGAGTTTCTAAAACAGCGATGACACAACTCAGCAAGATATGGAAGGATCGGAATATTACCAAGCGAACAAAAATTCATCTTGTGCGCACTTTGATCTTTTCCATATTCTTGTACGGATCGGAGTCATGGACCATCAAAGCAGCAGATAAGCACAGAATCGACGCATTTGAGATGTGGTGCTGGCGACGTATGTTGAGGATACCTTGGACGGCTTTTCGTACGAATATCTCGATACTACAGGAGCTATGCCTTGAACGTACGCCAAGACTGTCAACAATATGCGAGTCTAGAATTCTGCAATATTTTGGACATATTGCACGAAGAGATCCATCTAATTTAGAAAAACTAGTGTTGACAGGAAAAATTGAAGGAAAGCGGCCAAGAGGACGTTGTGTAAAGCGGTGGTCGAACCAGATCTCCGAGATACTGGAGCGATCTGTCAGCTCTGCCCTTCACCTGGCAGAAGATCGGGTTCAATGGAGGTGGATCACAGCTAATACGTATACTTTTAGTGTGCACAGGGGAGTCACGATCCTCAGTAATGAGGGACCGATTGGCAGAGAGAGAGAGATAGGGTAGCACATCGCTGGCTGATTAATTATGATACTATGCCAAGAACACAAGTGCCTCCTTAAGGCAAAGGATACCTAGTCACATTTCTATGGGTCCCTGGCCATGCGAGTTGCACCACCGGCTTGACGCATCGTCTTCGTTTCTTTGGTCTCCTTCTTCTGGAGCATGACTGTCTTACAGAAGAACTGTCTGCCAATATAGTAGATACTACTGCCGATAGAGTGGTCTGGTCGTGTCCAATCTGGCTGACGTGGATCCGCTGCTCTAATTTACACGCATAGTATACTTGTGGTGCTATTAGGCAAAAAGTAGCAATGCCGCCTTATCACACAAAGCCTGTACCTATACGACAAACAAATGGATTTGCAAACAAAGTAAAGTCGCCGACATTGCCAATAGAATAGCAAGTTTGAAGTGGAAATGGGCTGGTGACATCACCCGAAAATCGGAGTCGTGGTGTAAGACTGTACTGGAGTGGAGACCTTGGGACAGAAAAAGGCCAGTAGGGAGACCGCAAATAAGTTGGAAGGACGATATCTCAAGGGTAGCGGGCAAAAACTGGATAGTAAAGCCCAAAAAAGATCGGAATGGAGGAAAATAACGGTGGCCTACACCATAATAGTTGAAAGAGGCTTAAGATAAGAGAAGATACTTATGGTGCGTGTTGGGTGGAAGCCCGGGCCCACCTCAATGATGGCAAGTCGTTGTCACCCTCACCCTATCTCACTCAGATAATCACTGTAACACACATACCCAGATTCTCTAAGTGAGTCTACAGGTTATTCGCTCACGTTTCTGTCGTAGCCAGGCTTCGAAGAACAGATTTTTACATAGATAACGCAAATGCATGTATTTCGCGTGTCCGAACCCCGATGAAACGCCGGGGTTGGAAAACTTACAGTCCGCGCGCGTCTGTTGTTGCAGCCTTGCAGCCGGTCGGCCGCAAAAACTAAAAGAAATCGGCGGCGCATTGGCGGGGCATCGGTGTCTTTGAATAGGTTTGGAATTTCGTCACTAAATTCGGCCGTGACGTCACAGGTGTTAAAAACTTGGTTCAAAAGTTTCTTGGTTTCAATACAAATCGTGATACTTGCATTATCTATGTAAATCTATATGTGGGCTTCGAAGACTGGCAGGACAACACTGACAACTCCCTTTGCTTTCGTACGCTCATCAGAAGGCCATGAGCGTAATTGTTCAAGTGCGCGCCTTATCCACCTCCGACTGAAATTATTTGACCCTGAAAGCGCGCCAGGACTGTTTCCCCTCATACATGACATTACGGTACCCTTATAGCGACCCGGTCGGCCATCTTGCGCTGCAGACTCAGGATCTTTTTAGACGGAACGAGGTTTGCGTCAAGTTTGCGTATTATTACTACAGCTCTTTAATATAATCGGTGAACATATAATGCGTACCGCTAAAGAGGACTGGGAGGGAGGTATCCGGATTGGTGGGACCCTACTGAACGATATCCGCTTCACCGATGACACCTAACTAATAATCTTGATTGATCTTCGAAAAAGGAACAGGCCGATCTTCTTGAAAAATTGAGGATTGATGAAAAATTGATAAAATGGTTTTGAAGAATCTTCTTTCTAAATCAAATTAATGCGTACTCTGGTCTTCTCGGTCTTTTTATATACTTCTGAAACTGGATGTATTGGAAATGTTGTGTTGGCGCAGAATGCTAGGCAAATCGTAGACCAAGAGCATCGCACTAATGCATCTAAACTCGAAGAGCTTAAATAATATCAAAGAGCGACTTTCCACCGCGAGCATCTCTCGCGATTCTGCCCATATGACCGGAAAGTCGGTGGGGGCATGGGTTGGTGGACGGTCATGTCTGCGTTAGACGTGTCGTCAACTTCTTCGACCACAAGGGCAAGATAAAACGGAACAGCCTAGAGAGGCTTATCGTGATAAGCCAAATGGATGGCAAGAGAAGCAGAGGACGCATGTCGATGCGATGGGCAGACACTGTCAAAGCGGTTACGAGAGCGACGCTACGGGAAGAATACATGGAGCTCAAGATCAACAGCATAGAGACGAGTGGTGGCAAGTCTGCATAGTCACGTCCCTTAGTCATGAAGTCACGACTAAGTAGAAGAATATTACTATAAATTTACGAAAATATTGTCTGTTGACATTTACAACGTGTCCATCCTGTAAAGCATTTATTTCACTAGCACAACTAACACAAATCTAACGACATATCACAAGTCAAAATCCATTGAGCCATTTAGGCTGTAGGCCGTGCCAAAGAAACAGACAAACACACAGACATACTCTCAAAAAACATACCCGTTTTTCTGGGATAGTCCGATAAAAATACATCACTCTCTGACCGGGAGGCCTCATAACTTTTTGCCGCCCCGGGCCCCCGACAGGATTAGTCCGCCACTGGCCTCAACCATACATATGGACGTAGATTTAAGTTCTAGGTCAAATTTATAACGCCTCGCCGATATTTCTAACACTAAAGATACCAAGAAAATTATATCCCCTGCGGAACTGATTCAGTCAGTGTACACAAAACCTGGCCTTGAGAGCACAAAATTACATTATAGTGAGCAGGACAATGGTCCGTTTGTTGTTCATGTGTCAAAAATAGAATCTGATGCCACAGTTGGGACTTCTCTGAAGGTCCTTAAGTTTGCACAAACTTTACACAAGAACAGGGTTACAGGTATTGCTGAAGGTGGAATTAATCAGTATGGTAGGAACAAAGTGTCCATTCAATTTCGTAAAAGCAGAGGATGCCAACTCTTTTGTCAAAAATGATATTTTAAGTGACAAGTACCAGGTCACCATACCTAAATTTCTAGTTTCCAGAATGGGGGTGATTAAAGACATCCCTACTGAATGGTCAAAGACCTTGTGTGTGGAATTGTAACACCTAGACATTGTGGAGAGGTAGTCAGAGCTCGTAGACTTAATGTCAAATCTAGAAAAGATGACTCTGTAACTTGGATTCCCTCATCCTCTGTTGTGTTGACATTTGCTGGCCAAACCTTGCCGGAGAAGGAGTTCTGTTACCATGCTTCGCTCCCTGTGTCTATCTACCATAATGTTTCAATTGCTGCAGATTTGGACATACTAAGTCCCAATGCCGGTCTAAGCCCCGGTGTTTCATTTGTGCTCAACCACATGCCAGCACACACAGCACACACATGCATGCAGCCACATGTTGTTCTAGTCCTGAATCCTCAGCAAGCTGCTTTCTGTGTCGAGGTGGTAGTCACAAAGTCACAGATGCTAAATGTCCTGAAAACTCAAGACAAAGGTGTATTTATATGGTCATGTCCACAGAAAATATAAGTTATGGTGAAGCCTCTCGCCGGTTTTCTCCCTCTAAAATGTCATTTTCCGAAACTCTCAGTCACCCCAAACAATCTGTATATCCCAATCATTCTCATCCTATTCCTAACTATGTAATTTCTTCTCACTCACCTTCCCCATCGCCTGCTTCCTCTCATATCAAGTCTTCATATAGGAAAACTGTTTACCTGGCTCCTAAATCTAGACCTGAGTTAGGTAAATCCTTTTTTTTTTTTGAGGGCTGAGTTTACTACCGGTTCACAACGCGCCCCCACTGAGAAGAACTGGCAAGAAACTCAGTGGGGTGATGCACGTCGTTCAGGTCACATGCGTACGGCCTCACCGGAGAGACCGGTGTCTGATAGCTAGTGTAGCATACGGTTGTCGGGGCGGGTTCGGCGCATCCCGGTCCAATAGGACCGTCATGGGGTCAGGAGGGTCGAGCAGTACATGCCGTGGTCTGCGGCGCGAGTCAGAAGGTCTAGGGGCGTAATCGGCGGCGGCGTGTATTAAAGTGTTCGCGTGACGGGACACCGATTCAAAGTAGCGTTTCGACGCTTCTTTAAGGAATTTACGAAGGGGATCTAACTTGAAATCGGAATGTAGATCTACATTCCGCATGTACCACGGGTCACCGACGGCACGTCGGAGAAAACTATTTTGGATAACCTGGAAGCTATCGATACGGGTGCGGGCGGCGTGCGCGAAAACTACACTCGCGTAAGTCATGATTGGGCGAATGCAGGCTTTGTATAATGTCAACTTATTTCTAAGCGACATTATACTCCGCTTGTAGAGAAGGGGATACAGGCGACCTAATACGAAAGCCGCTCGATTGCGGACGGACCGAATGTGCGGGCCGAAAGTCATGGCGGAGTCCAAGGTGACCCCGAGGTACTTAACTTTCCTAGTCCAGGGGATAGGGCGATTGAATAAGGATATTGGGACCAGTCATCTGCTGGGCCGAAGGCTCCGCGTGGAGAACATATTGGCGGGTCCCCGGGAGAAGACCACGGCGGCACTCTTCTCCGGGTTCACCTCTATGCGCCATGCACGAAACCATTGGCCCAGGGCGTCGACTGCAGCTTGAAGAGCACGCGTCAAATAGGACATGTTCCTATGGTAATAATAGAGAGCGGTGTAATCCGCGTAAAGGGCGAGTAGGACTCTGTTCGAACGAGGAATGTCGTTCTATGATGCCCAGGCGCATAGAGACCTAACCAATACTCCTAAATCCTCTCAGCCTAATGGTTGTGCCTATCAGCACTTTGAAGACTCTACTCCATTAGCAACTCCCAATGATAATCTTGTAGAATTACTTACTTGTAGTCTCATCAATATCCTCTCCAAATTCAGTGATTCACTACCGAACAATGTTACCATCCTACTTACAGCTCCTCCAGTTTTTTATAAATAAAAATGTTTTACAAAATCCTTCAGTGGAATTGTAGAAGTGCTATTCATAAGAAGTCCGACATAATATATCTTCTAAATACTTATAAACCTGTTGTTTTTGCCATTTCGGAGACATGGCTCAGGCCTGATTCCCGTTTCAGGGTTCCAGGGTTCTCGTGTCTCGGGGATGGCAGAAGTGATGGCTATGCAGGATGTGCCCTGCTGATTAATAGATCTGTAACCTTTTCCCAAATTCCTATCCCTGTACATGACCCCAACAATATTGTTGCACTTAGAGCTCTTAATGCGTCCTTTGTTTCCATCTATATCCCTCATCCTAACCATTCTATAATTTTAGAACTCCAAAGTATCTTAAGCAATATTCCAGGTCCCCTACATATTCTAGGAGATTTTAACTGTCGTCACACTCTATGGGGGTGCCATTGTAATGATGCCTCTTCCTCCTTCCTCTTAGAGTTGCTTGATATTGTTAACCTTTGTGTCCTAAATGATGGATCACCGACTCGTAGGGTGGCTCCTGCACAGAATGTCAGTATTCCAGACCTATCTCTTGCTTCCTCTCCTCTTGTTTCTCTATTGTCATGGTGCGTCTTACCTAACTCCTTCGGTAGTGATCATTTTCCTATCCTAATTTAATTCCATCAGTCTCCCTCCCCTCCTCAACCCTCTACTTGCGAACCCCTTCTCAAGTACAGAGTTTCTCAAGCAGATTGGTCAAAATTTTCCTCAATTCTGGATGAGACATTTAGCTCCTTCCCTTCTGTTGTCTTATCCAACTTCCTATCCCTGTACAATCAATTTAACTCCGGTTTAATTCTTGCAGCAAACCAATCTATTAGATTAAAAAATGCTTCCCAAGACCGAATTCCTTCCCCTCCGAGGTGGGATTCTGAGTGCTCTGAAAGTGTACGTCAGCGCAAGGAGGCCGAGCGCTTTTAAACAGCAGATTTGACGTTGCCGAATTCATCATCATCATCACCAGCCGGAAGACGTCCACTGCTGAACAAAGGCCTCCCCCTTAGACCGCCACAATGAACGACAATTTGCTATTTGCATCCACCGGTTTCCTGCGACGCGAACAATGTCGTCGGTCCACCTAGTGGGAGGCCTGCCTACGCTGCGTCTTCCGGTTCGTGGTCGCCACTCGAGAACCTTTCTTCCCTAACGGTTATCGGTTCTTCGAGCGATGTGGCCGGCCCACTGCCACTTCAACTTGCATATTCTACGAGCTATGTCGGTGACCTTGGTTCTTCGGCGAATCTCCTCATTCCGGATTATGTCGCGCAAAGAAACTCCGAGCATAGCTCTCTCCATAGCTCGTTGTGTGACTCTGAGCTTCTCCAAAAGGCCAGCCGAATTACCTTAATTTAAAAAGAACTGGAGCTCAAACAACAACAAAACCTACTACAAAAACTACTGGCTAGGAAAAAATGTTCAGGTTGGCATAATTACTGTGACTCTCTTTCCCCTAGATCTTCATCCTCTCAAGTGTGGAAGAAAGTGAAGGCGTATCGTAGGTCGCTTTCAAGTTCTAACATCTCATCAAACGACCCTGACATTTGGCTTAATGATTTTTGTAACTAACTTGCTCCGCCCTATGTTCCTACTTCTGATTCACTTTCTTTCACTGACCCTATGCCATGCTCTCAATCCGGTAGGATGAATGAGCCTTTTTCCATCTCCGAGCTATTATGTGCTCTTGACCACCTTAAAGATTCTTCCCCAGGTGCAGATGGTATTCCTTACTGCTTTATTAGGAATTGTTCTCCGATGCCAGGAATTCCTCCTTAAAATTTTAATGCTGTATTTGTATCTGGCATCATTCCTGCTTCCTGGAAGTCACAAATTGTGGTTCCAATTCTTAAGCCTGGCAAAAATCCCAATGACTTGTAGGGCTATTGCCCGTACATTAATAATCTGCTCCAAATAATAATCTCAGATGATCATCAAATTTATTTATTGTCCTGAAAAGCACTGGTTGTGTCGTTGGGCAGTCGCCAAAACCGGACGCTCTATTGGTTTTCCGACGACTGGTTGCAGCCACCAGCCGCTGAAGGTGGAGGGCCAGACCATTTGCACGGTTGGACGCACTTCCTTGCTTTCATTCCGAAACGGTCATGGTAATAGCATAACTCGCTGTTGCGCGAACGTGATCGGTTCCTAAATTTACTTAGTCTACGTTCTCGCGAGCGGCCCCGTTGGTCAACGCCTCGGTTGGCTAAAGAAGCCACTACGCGAGTGAGTTGTTCTATCTTATGGTTTAGCTCTGAAATCTGCGGATCGTTAGTAGTAGAGGTAGATGGTAGCGAGGTTGACGCGCAAGCTATGTGTTGAGTTGAGATGGCTGAGCATTTATTTCCATCGATTGGTCAGCCAACTCGCTAAGTTCAGGCAAGTCCTGAAGACGCTGCGCCGTGAGCACGGTTTGAAGATATCTGGGGAGTCTGCTCATCCAGATGGTCTTCAAAACATCCTCTGGGAATGTAGTTCCTGCTAGCGACCTAAGGTAGCGCAAGAAAGACGATGGCTTGCGGTCGCCGATCTGCTCTTTCTCTAACAGACACCTAATCTTCTCTTCATGGGAGACAGAAAACCTACGGATGATAGCATCCCGCAAGGTGTTATAAGGATCCTTTGCTGGGGGAGACAGGATAATATCCTCAACCTCTCTAGAACAGTTGGTATCTAAATGAGCCACTGCATAATGAAATTTCGTTATCTGGTTCACCAAACCATTGATGCTGAACTGCGCTTCCAGGCTCGCGAACCATAATGCTGGACGGTCCTTGCAGAAGGGCGGGGTACGGATGGACACACGATTTACGACTACCTTTTCACCTGCCGCCTCGCCATAGTCACTTTCGCTTTCACCCATATAGTATATATAGTAATTCTGATGATCTCTGCATAACTCTATCTAGTTTAAAAGTAAACCCAGACATACTAATATTAACTGAGTGTCGGTTGAAACCTAATAAACCTCTACCAGGGTTATGTAACTATAACTCTTTTGCTACGACAAACCAGCTGAACCAATGTGATGGTGTAGTCGTATACGTAAAAAGTAACATAGTAGCTAACATTAAAGAAGTTAATTTGGTACATGTATCCTGTGTTCAAATCGAATTCAATGATACTACTATTTTAGGAATATACCGCTCACCCTCTAAAACTAACGCTGATATGTTTATTAATTCTCTAAATTTGTATTTAAATAGTATACAGTCACACAAAAACATTATATTAACAGGAGATTTAAATATTAACTTAATTGTTAAGCAATCTGAAACAAGTAATGAACGATATAATAGAAACAATTACCTTAATATGTTATCTGTGCACCGTTTATTATCAGGTCACTCTCTTCCAACAAGAGGCAATAGTTGTCTTGACCATTACATGCTTAAAATAGCAAAAGATATGGTTTCAGCTCAAATAGCTGTTCTAAATACAACTGTTACTGATCACTGTATGGTTTTGTTATGCGTATCCAAGTATAATAAATATAAATTAAGGTGTGCCAAAAAGAAAGTAATTACTAATTTTAAAGATGCACTACTTAGCCTAGCAGAGAAAAATCTTTCAGAGTTACTCTTTTGTGACAATCCAAATCTAGTAGTTGAAAAGTTAACTGAAAAAATAAGTAAATCACTTCAAGAGAACACACATTTCACTAATATACCTAAAAATAAACGTATAATGAAACCATGGATAACTCCTGGTATTTTGCGGTGTATTAAAAATAGAAATAGAATGCAAAAAAAGTTAAAGTCCGAACCTTTCGATGAAATTTTAAAAATAACCTATAAATGTTATCGTAACTATTGTAATAATTTAATAAAAAAGTTAAAACGTAGTTATGATAAGCAGCAGTTGGAATTATCTACGAATAACTCTAAAAATCTTTGGAATAATATTAAAAATATCACTCACTTATCCCAAAAGAAAACTAATAACACTAATTTATTAAATTTAAAATCATCTCCACTAGAAACAGTAAATTATATCAACGGCTATTTCTCGAATATAGGAAAATCCCTTGCTGAAAATGTGCAGTCCGGAGCTTTCATCTTTTGCCTTACTGGACACAGACCCAATGGAAATACATGATGTGATTAATTCGTTGAAATCTAGCAGTGCTCCAGGCTGGGACCATATACCTTCTAGTTTTTTAAAACTTGCCATAAATGAAGTTACTCCAATTATATGTCATCTGGTCAATCTATGCTTCAAACTGGGCGTATTTCCTGCAATGCTTAAGCAAGCTCTTATTACTCCGGTATACAAGAATGGTGATAGAAACGATGTTAACAACTATCGTCCTATTTCAGTACTATCTTCTATATCTAAGATAGTAGAAAAAGTAATGAACAAAAGATTAATCAATTATTTGAGTAAATATAATATTTTATCTGATTCGCAATTCGGTTTTAGGCAAAACAAGTCGACAGAGGATGCCGTCACAGCTTTAAGCTCACTAATAGTGCAAAATTTAGATAAAGGATACAAGAGTCTTGCTGTATTTCTAGATTTAAAAAAGGCATTTGACACCGTTTCTGTCCCCATTCTGGTGCAAAAGCTTGAGAACATGGGCATCAGGGGTACCCCCCTACTGCTTTTCAAAGACTATTTGAGTGGTCGGAAACAGAAAGTAAAAGTTGGACAATATGTCAGTGATGACTCACATATATCTTACGGAGTGCCGCAAGGCAGTGTGTTGGGCCCGACGCTGTTTTTGATATATATCAACGAGCTGTGTAATTTACAAATTAAAGGTGCTAATATATTTTGCTATGCTGATGACACAGTCTTGGTTGTTAATGGTTCGTCATGGAATACTGTTCATAACGATACTGAACTGGCACTTATGCAGGTGGCTCATTGGTTAAGGATAAACCTTCTTACGCTCAATAGTGAGAAGACTAACTATATATGTTTTTCGAAAAATATTCGTACCCAGCCTGCTACTAACTTTAGTATTCAATTACATACTTGTCATTATTCATCTGGAATAAATTGTAATTGCTCTACAATTAATAAAGTAGCTTCGACTAAATACCTAGGTGTAATGATTGATCAAAGATTATCATGGCACAGTCATATAGATTTAGTTTCTACCAGAATAAGAAAGTTAATATGGATTTTTAAAACATTAAGATATGTAGCCTCTGAATCACTTTTGAATAGAATATATTTAGCATTGGCTCAGTCTGTGTTAGGTTACTGTCTCTGTTTGGGGTGGGGCATCCAAAATAAAAAAAATTTGGAAGTGGAACGAGCTCAAAGGGCGCTCTTAAAAGTGATGTATTTCAAGCCGTACATGTACCCCACAAATGAGCTTTACGTGGAAAGTAATTTATTGACCGTCAGAAAATTGTATATTTTATTTGTAGTACTGAAAAGGCATAAATCTGTAGTCTGACCCCAGTATTTTAAATAAAAGAAGGAAAGATATCGTTTTCACTACAGACAATGTCAAAACTGTTTTTGCTCAACGACAGTATATTAAACAATCGGCCCTCTTATATAATAAAGTTAATAAAATCTTAAACATCTATCCTATGGATACTCGTACTTGTAAATTAAGGATATCTAATTGGTTAAAATCTTTAACATATGAAGATACGGAAACATTATTACAATCATCTTCGTAATTTATATTGTAGTAAGTACCTATAATAAAAATTTAAAATCATGAATTGGAATCATTCGTATGAGACGTTTTTGGATTATATTTATACTTATACATAGTTAAATATCAACACTCTCTCACACAACTACACACACAGAAACACACACACACACCTACACACAAACACACACACACACACACATACGCAAACATACATTCAGATACAGAATACAAAAAAAAAACTTACTTTTTCTTTATTTTTTTGTCTGTCAATGTTAATATTTACAATAATACACAATTTACTGCTAGGTTTATTGAAATGTATAACTACATATGGCTATGGGAGAGCGGAATCGTCTGGCACAGGTGTTACACTTAAAAGGCGATTCCAACCTTGTTTTGAAATTTGTAATCATTCTGGTTAATGAATTTATTTATTTATTTATTATATCGAAGATAAAAACGGATGACGCGGAACCCTAAACTGAAAGAAATTGTTTCTAACTGGGTTGGTGTATGTGGAACGACCAATACCTTAACATAAATTATTTAAATAAGTAATTTGTGTAATAAAAACCTTAAAATATTTCACAATACGTCAACGCAAAACAAACGGGATCGACGAAAATTCGCAGACAGGAACCTCGAAGAACACGGTGAAAAACGAGCTGATTGCTCGTTGAATTCCAAGATGTCGTTTCACGGCCAATATTTTCGTTATTAAAATATAATAAAATAAAATTCCGTTGTCGTATAATGTCCATAAAATGGCCGACGATAGTCCGACGTAAGTTCAGTAAAATAAAACGAACACACCGTTTCTTTTCAAATTTTTTTCTTCGCTTTATTGGAAGGTATTGTATTGGTTACCTTATAATCCTCGTGGTAGTTATATGACTTTACGTCTTACTGTTGCGTGTATGTAGTCCTATAGTCACCATTTGTAGGGCTATTGCCCGTACATAAATAATCTGCTCCAAATAATAATCTCAGATGATCTTCAAATTTATTTATTGTCCTGAAAAGCACTGGTGGTGTCGTTTAACATTACGACTCGTAATTACTAGTACTTAGGTATAATATACATTATTTGCTTGGCTATATGTTTCTATAGCGATGACTTTACTACACCAAATATCAACAATGAAAGTGTCAACCACTAATCAGACAGCACGTTCAAAGCCGCGCTGTTCGGCATTCAAAATACATTGAAGATACGTTCACACGATTCCAAGTGGCAAAGAGGTTCTAGTCGCCACAGACTCCTCTTCATACAGGCCTATTGCCTTATCTTCCGTTCTTTCCAAAATTATGGAACATTTAATTAAAAATCGCCTTAAATGGTTTTTAGAGAACAAAAACTTATTGCCTAATAGTCAATTCCGTTTCAGAAGAGGTAGGGGCACTATGGATAGCCTAAGTGTTTATACCTCTGAAGTACGGCTTGCATTCTCTTGTAATGAAAGTGTTATAGCTGCCTTTCTTGATGTTTCCTCTGCTTATAACAACGTCCTACTTCCGCTACTCAGGCAAAAGCTGCAACAGCTGAGTATCCCCGAGAGGCTGGTTAATGTCATTTGCAATCTCCTTATGGAGCGTTCTATCACAGTCCGTCATCAAAATTCTCTTCTACCGCCGCGCCTGGTGTGTAAAGGACTTCCTCAAGGTTCGGTTCTGAACCCTCTCCTTTACAATATTTACACTTCAGACTTGGATACATCTGTCAACTGTTTCGGTAAGATATTACAGTATACCGATGACATTGTAATATATACTAGATCTTCTTCCCTTAATGATGCCGCGTCCCGACTGAATTCTGTAATGTTTTATTTAAATCAATGGCTGTTTGACCATGGTTTTACCCTGTCTGTACCTAAATGCAATGCGGTCGTCTTGTCACGTAAGCGCAACATCCCAGAAATAAACCTGACAGTTTCTGACAAACCTATTGTAATACAAGATAAAGTTAAATTTTTTGTCATGATACTAGATTCCAAGATTACTGACTTGCCTCATCTTAATTATATTATTAAAAAAGGTGAAAATGGATTAAACGTAATGCGCGCGCTTTCTGGTGTTAGATGGGGCTCTCATCCGGCCACACAAAAACTGCTCTACAATGCTCTCGTCCGCAGTCATTTTGACTATGACAGCTTCCTCTTGGAGCCCTGTTCTAAAATTGCACTCGATAGACTGGACAGACTATAGTATAAGTCTTTACGGGTTATTACGGGTGCCATGAGTTGCTCCCCAGTCTTAGCTCTCCAAGCAGACTCCGCTGATTTTGAGAAGGCAATATTTGTCGAACAGATTTTTATATAACATTGCTCAATCTAGCTCGCATCCCCTTCTACTTGTATCTTCTTTATCCGAACTGATAACATCCTCTCCCTACTGGACCCATAAAGATCCCCCTTGTCTAGTCATTAGCTATAATAAATTAAAAAATGTTATTAATTTATAAAATATATTTATTTTATATATATTTTTTATTTAATTTATATTTTTATTTTTTTGTTTTTTATTTAAAATAATTTAAATATTATTGAAGTTGGTGGTAGCTTACCGGCTGTGTATATTTGGCACCAACTTCAATAATATTTAAATTATTTTATACTTTTCAGTGATATTGAAGTCGGTTCAATTTTTTTTTTTAAAACTTTATTTTAAACTTTTTAGTGATATTTTCATATATAAAGATTGAACCATCGAAAACCGTAAAATTATCTAGGTAGGTTATGATCACATTATCGTCTACATAGTTTTACTTAATTCATGTTTCTTCAGAAAAAAATATCCGGTCGTAATGAAATTTGCATGGAATCATCATAGCAGTTTACTCTCTCGAATAAAAAAAGAATCATCGCAATCGGTTCATAATTGTCAGAGCAATGTAATGGAGAACATCAGTTTTATGGTTTTTACCAGATATATTCCTCCACATCGTTCATGGTCCTCCAGGAAGTTCTTATCCGGTTGTAATAAAATTCATACAGATTTAATACAGTGGTTTCTTCTTTCGAATAAAAAAAGAATCATTGAAATTGGTAAATATTTGCCAGAGTTATGACCATTTTTGTCCTTAAAAAGCGACATAAAGTCATCGATATAGGCTTTCCTGCAGCTCTCAGTGCGCAGTCACCATTCTTGTTTTTTCAGGAACTACTTATTACTAAGCAATAATTTTTTTATGGGACCCAATCAATGGATTGAAGAATGAATGGAAGAAAGATTTTTTCAAATCGGTTCATAATTGACAGAGTTATGCGCGAACATACATAAAAAAAAATATATATATACAGACGAATTGAGAACCTCCTCCTTTTTTGAAGTCGGTTAAAAAAGAGGAGCGGAGATTTTGTGCAATCTTATTGGTTAATATTTCACCGTTTCTCCGCTCCGGTGGACAGGCAGCCGAAGCCCGGCCGCTTTTCGCGTGCGCACGTTTTGTGAATGCCTATGTTTTTCGGTGCGTCGTCGTCGGCGCGCTGTACTATTAGGTTACGAGTGGTATAGAAACAAAACTACTCAACCGATTTGCGTTCTGTAAACTGAGTTCTAATGAGAAAACTATTAGCTATCCAGTATATATTATTTTCTGAGTTATAAATATCGATTTTCAAAGGGAAAGTAAAAAATTGACGGATTTTTGGCAAAGTTGATGTACCCTATTTTTGAATTCGATTTTGAGGGTAGAATATTGACTCAGGCACTAAGAAAGATCCATTCTTTGCATCCAAACTCCTTTTTATAAAAGTTTTAAACAAAACACTACCAAAAAATCAAAATCAACTCAATTTTTTTTAAAATGACGTCACTGCTCGTTATGACGTCATGGTATGCAAAATTTTCAAAAGTTAGATTGGATTTTATGACTTTATCTTTGAGTTATTATCGTTATGATGTAATTACAATGTATTTACAACAATTACATTACAAATAATAACGAAATTAGACCAAAAGTAAGAAACAACCAAAAAAATCACCTATGGTGTTTTTTCAGTTCGAAAATATACAATATTTTGACAAAATACGCACTAACTACCCTCTACGCAGCTTTATTATTACGTTAAAACAAAAAAATATAACATTTCACCTGAAATAAAAGAAAACTTACGATTTAAAACTAACATTCCGTGACCACAACTTTTAGTCCGTTTGGTCCAAAGATTAGATTAATATAATTTGGTCCGCAGTGTTGCCAATTCTATTTTTAAAAGATAGCCAGATCAGCAATTAAAAAAAGCTAAAAAATAGCTGTATATTTAAAAAAAATATAGCCAAAAGGTTTTAACCCTTCGGGCCCGGTAAGGCCCGGCCGCTTTTCGCGCGCGCACGTTTTGTGATGACGTAATTGTTTATGTTATTCGGCGGCCCGCCGTGGTTTCAAATTACGAACGTTATATAAACACAACCACTTAACCGATTTGCGTTCTGTAAACAGAGTTCTAATGAGACAAGTATAAGCTATCCAGTATATGCTTTTTTAGAGTTATAAATATCGATTTTTTAAAGGGAAAGTCTAAAATAGGTGATTTTTTGGCAAAGCTGATTTTACCTATTTTTGAATTCGATTTTGAGGGTAAAATATTGACTGAGGCACTAAGAAAGATCCATTCTTTGCATCCAAACGCCTTTTTTACAAGTTTTAAACAAAACACTACCAAAAAATCGAAATGAACTCAATTTTTTTTAAAAAATGACGTCACTGCGCGATTGACGTCATGGTATGCAAAATTTTCGATAGTTAGATTGGATTTTATGACTTTATCTTTGAGTTATTATCGTTATGATGTAATTACGATGTATTTACAACAACTACATTACAAATAATAACGGAATTATACCAAAAGTAAACAAACAAACAAAAAAATCACCTATGGTGATTTTTTTTGTTTTTTCAGTTCGAAAATATACAATATTTTGACAAAATACGCACTAACTACCCTCTACACAGCTTTATTATTACGTTAAAACAAAAAAATAAAACATTTCACCTGAAATAAAAGAATACTTACGATTTAAAACTAACATTCCGTGACCACAACTTTTACTCCGTCCGACCGAGACCAGCCGACTTTCGTAACCACAGACGTATTAGGGATGCTACGCATCAGACGGTGAACTGCCCTAGAGGAAAAATCACATTACGGATTTGCAGTAATAGAACATGACGTCTGTTTTTTTTTTAATTTATACGCTCATATCACGTGCCGTGGGCCAGAACTTTTCGCCTAATCTTTAAAAAAAATGGAAGCTAGCCTTTTAAGCCGCTTTACTTTTTATATTCCTATTCCATTTTTCTTTAATATTTCATATTCAGGCTTAAAATAAAATAAAATATACATATTAATTTAAATTACTTTTATTATTTATTAAAAAAAATATACAAAATAAGATTCATACTCTGGTCAGGATGCGACTCTCCGGGTAGTTTTTCCTTAATTCATTTGTTTGATAAACAGTCTCCATTTATAATAGCGGCTAGTTATTATATATTATTAAAAAATGGGTTAATGTCATGGTCGAGATGTGGCTTGTCACAGCTTTTTAGAGATATGTTTGTTTGTCCGATAAATTGGCATTGTTAACAGCATCAAAGGGACCATCGCAAATGTACAAATTCCAACTGAAACAAAAGAGTGAAATGCTTTAGTATTTTGTATGACACACACAATTACCAAAAACAGAAGAGAAGAGAACCTAGTGCAGAAGTGAATAATTCCGGTTAATTATTATTCTATCTTATTTTTACAGTAAAAAGTTTTCAGCAGTTGCAGCTTTATTAGCCTGGCCTAATAATATGGAACTGTCCTACTACAGCACAAAATGTGCATCAGCTGTAGAGAAGTAAATGAGGACAAATTAGGTACAACAATGTATAGATACAAGACAACTGTGTTAAATTTATAAAACTAATGTTATAAATGTTAATTCATATAGTACATGATGTAGTAGATTATAAGTTAAATTAGGTAGCATTAATTAGCATTATTATCATGAAAAGTATGAGAAAATATTCGTAACAAGGTACTTACCATTGTGGTCAGTGTGCATTGTCTAACCCATATAGCACTTTTCGGTCACAGAATCATAAAAGCAGTAACACGTCGCATAGTTTCGTAACTGTTACGAAACATAGTTACTGTGTGGGGTTTGGTCTCTATGTGTGGTAACAGTTCCCACACAATGTGACCAGAAAATTTTTAGTTACTATGTGTAGTCTTTGTGTTCACACGTAACGTAAACATTTGTGTCGACTTATTTTTAAACGCAATGTGTTTATGTGTAGTAACGGTGTGGTAACTATGTTACCAGAATAGTAATTTAAAATATATACTTACACGAAGTGTTGTAACGTTACGACATTGTTACTGAACAATATATTGCTAAAATGTAAATAAATAAGTCGTCATAAGACACTGTTTTTCAAACTGTTCCTACAAGTGTAGTTAATAAAATCTTTTTAAAAAAAACCGAACCGACTTCAATATCACTGAAAAGTATAAAATAATTTAAATATTATGGAAGTTGGTGTTAGCTTACCGGCTGTGTATATTTGGCACCAACTTCAATAATATTTAAATTATTTTATACTTTTCAGTGATATTGAAGTCGGTTTGATTTCTTTTTAAAAAGATTTTATTTTAAACTTTTTAGTGATATTTTCATATATAAAGATTGAACCATCGAAAACCGTAAAATTATCTAGGTAGGTTATGATCACATTATCGTCTACATAGTTTTACATAATTCATGTTTCTTCAGAACAAAATATCTGGCCGTAATGAAATTTGCATGGAAACATCATAGTAGTTTACTCTCTCGAATAAAAAAAGAATCATCGAAATCGGTTCATAATTGTCAGAGCAATGTAATGGAGAACATCAGTTTTATGGTTTTTACCAGATAAATTCCTCCACATTGTTCATGGTCCTCCAGGAAGTTCTTATCCGGTTGTAATAAAATTCATACAGATTCAATACAGTGGTTTCTTCTTTCGAATAAAAAAAGAATCATTGAAATTGGTAAATATTTGCCAGAGTTATGACCATTTTTGTCCTTAAAAAGCGACATAAAGTCATCTATATAGGCTTTCTTGCAGCTCTCAGTGCGCAGTCACCATACTTGTTTTTTCATGAACTACTTATTACTAAGCAATAATTTTTTTATGGGACCCAATCAATGGATTGAAGAATGGATGGAAGAAAGATTTTTTCAAATCGGTTCATAATTGCCGGAGTTATGCGCGAACCTACATAAAAAAAAAGAAATATATATATACAGACGAATTGAGAACCTCCTCCTTTTTTGAAGTCGGTTAAAAATGAGTAAAAATCCGAAACTCCCACGTCTCACATCAACTTTCTACAGAAAAGTAAACAAATTAATGGTTCCAGAAAATCTACCTCCAAGTAAGTACACATTTTTAGCTCTTAAAGTTACTTCATGATAGATTACTGGTTCAAAAGCAAATAGTTACCATCAAAATTCGTTGCTTTATATGTGATACAAATGCGAGGTGATTTATAAAAGGTGAATGCAAAATTAAATATATAAGTAGTGTACCGGAGTGGAGGTACGGTGCGTTTTAAATAATGTAATATATAAGTATTTCGTGATATTTTTTATTTCAGGTACTGTGGGGTTTAACAGTTACCACGGATGCATGAAATGTACAGTAATCTGAGAATACGATAGAAGAGGTCAGCATATGAGTTTTCCCAGAACGGACATGCCTTTGCGTACTGATGATTCATTTAGAAATCGATTAGATCCTGATCACCACTTGCCACACTTGCCACCACATTTGCTTGTAGTCGTCATTTTATTTGTATGGCCTCCAAAAGTTTGAGAATTGCTGGAAACAATATACCATTTTGTAAATTCGGTAACTTTATAACTACTTCTGATTTTGCGTCGACATATGTCGACACAGTCTCGTAACTTAGTGACCAGTTGTGACTTAAATATTTTCTTTAAATACAAATGTTTTATCCAATTATTTACCAACTTTATGGTTTTATTATTGGTTCCATAATATATAGTAAGTATTAAAAGAGATTAATCTATTAAAGCAAAAGCTTCCAAGCTCTGGGAATGTAAAGATTTGTCAGTAAAAATATTGTTTACATTGTACTACACAGGTGAAATTACATTAATATGATGGCGCGTTGATAAATTTCAAACTATTTCAACAAATTACACAATGAATTTCCTTTCCCACCTCTATTTGAACGATAAAAACCAAGTAATTTAGTAATAAAAACTTATGTTGACAAAACAATGATGGCCGATAACTTTTTCTTCTTATTCATTTTTTCATTTTAAAACTTCACTTCACTAAACAAAAATTGAATGAAGGAACCATGAAAGAACGAATGATTTCTGAGAAGTGGTCGCAGACTAAGAACAATGTTACCACACTGCGACGTAACTTTAAAACCAAATGTTACTGTGTCGACTGTTCCCCATTTTTAGTCGCAGCGACGGAACAAAGTCGACTCGGCGACCAGAAAATGTTACTAGAATGAATCAGTGTCGACCTCAGAGTAATAAGAATAGAGCTAGTATCGCGTCGATTCCCCGAACAAATTTTTCGTGGCACTTTTGCGGGGTGCGGGAGGCGAAGTAAACACACACAGATACACTTTCACGCATACCCACACTATAGTAAACTCGCAACACATTCAAAAATATACGCACACAAATAAAAAATGACCTGGACATGAACAAAAATTTGGCAGAGGGGGTTAGCGCATTATGCTCTCTCCAGTGGTATCTCCTCTAAGGTGTCGACACGAAAGTGTCGAGTTGTTTCGTAACGGCTACCAAAAAGCGCTATATGGGAAGGAGTGCATTTGTTGATTTCGTAAGCCAAAAATAACGTAGGGTAGGCTTCAACACGAAGACGAGGCCTCACTGGTATGAGGCAATGAACTTTTCGGTGAAGAATATCCTTTCACAGTTCATGTTTATATGTTACAGTCCTGCATAGTACAATCTTGGGGAAAAACATTAAATTGATTGCCGTCCTTACTCCTACAAGCACAATTCACGACACAGTTGTTTTAAAACGTAATGCAAGTTGTAATCAAGATGTGACACAATCATTAAGTACAAAATTGAAAAAAATTACAATGAACAACGAACTTGGTAAAATCACAATGGCGTCCACATAGTTTTCTGGTTTTCTGTCTTAATAAAATAAAATATGGCGTCTATATTACAGACGACAAAGGAATGAAATATGAAGGAGGGAGGAGGGAAACTGTCAAAATGGATAGTTACAATATGGCTACTATTGCGAGGAATGGAAGTACCGAGATTTATAGCCGTGTTCGTAACTGAATTTATGACTTAAAATGTCAAAAGAACTAATGAATAACTGGTCTATTTTAAAGATGATACTATGATGTAACCATAAAGCATAGGGTTCCCATACAAAAATTAAATTTCTACCATGAAAAAAAAATTGTGAATTCCGTCAACGGCGGATGATACAAATACGTATCACCCGGGCCTGAGGGAGTCATTGCGGTGCGTTATGTCATGATACAAATACGTATCACCCGGGCCTGAAGGGTTAATGGCTTTTTATCAGTTAAACATAAAAAAACCGGTCAAGTGTGAGTCGGACTCGCGCACCGAGGGTTCCATACCATCTTTGGACATAATAAAGTTATTTTATTATTAGTCCAACACCTCAGATAGCAGAAAAAAATACACAAAACGAAGTTTGTCTGTGGAGGTTTTTTTTTAGGATTACTAAAAAACTTTACTATTTAGAAAGATTATTTTATTTTTTATATTACTAATACAACGTGTTACAAAATACCAAAAATTAATTAATTATCAAAGCCAAAAATGTTGTCAACCCTAATAAGGTCGGATCTTTTAAAAATTTTGTCGTTCCGCAAATTAGGTAGAAATGTAGGTACATTCTGCGTAGTTTACTCTTTAATTTTACTGAAATAGGGTTTGCACATCAGTGAAAATAATATATTTTTTATTTATTTTTTACGGGGTTTTTTGTTATAACACGTTGTATATGTCTATCTATATTTTACAGGATAGACTGTATATGACATCACAAAAATATTTAAATATAATTAACACATCTGAATGAATGAATGTATGTAAGGTCGATATTTATAAATTTTGAGTTAGAGAAAAAAAGGAGCTTGAGAAAATTTAACGAGATTTAACATTAGATAGTCGTGTGCTTGGAGGTCGTGTGGTAAACTTCTTGTTGTGTGGTCAAGGTCACTGTAGTATCGAAGACAATTCGGAGGGGGTGTCGACTTTTCCCTTTTAGAGGACATGTTAACCAAAAAAGCTAAAAAATGTAGTTAAAAATAGCTTAATAGCTAGATCGATTTTTTTGTAGCTGATGAAGTTGATTTATAGCTAAATCTAGCTATAAAAACACTGAATTGGCAACACTGTTTGTCCGTCCAGCCGAGACCAGTATATACTATTCTTATCTATGGCCGAGACCAGCCGACTTTCGTAACTGAATTTATGACTTAAAATGTCAAAAGAACTAATGAATAACGGGTCTATTTCAATGATTATACTATAAGGTAACCATAAAGCATAGGGTTCCCATTCAAAAATTAAATTTCTACCATAAAAAAAAATCAAAAAAAGAATTCCGTCAACGGCGGATGATACAAATACGTATCACCCGGGCCTGAAGGGTGACTAGGTTTCGTCCGTACACCGGCATTTTTACCCAAAATCCGAGTGAGGGATCATTCTCTTTGCGAGTGTGGACTTGACGATGGCACGTTGGAACATCTGTTTTTTGCCTGTCCTAAACTGGTAGTACCTCTGTATGACCTTCTCCCTAACGATATCCCCCGCCCTGTTAATTATCCCATCCATGCTTTCCCTGGCCCATACTCCTTTTATAAATGTTATATATACATTTTTAAAAGTGAATAACATCATTGTGTAGCTCCCTCTCTCTTACCTCCTTCTACTAACTGTTTATACTGTTTGTTGTGTGTTTATGTTGCTGTGTTGTGTGTTTGTGTTATATTTGTAATTGTTATTGTTGTTACTTCTATATTCATATCTCTAATACTGTGCCGTTTATAAACTAACACTATTTATTTGTTTTGTTTCAGGTTAACTAAACCGACCAATCATTTATTTAAACCGATTATTAGTAAAACTTTTTTTTTCTCTTTTTACAACATGTTTTTGGGAGAATCATTGGTACACGATGGAGCCCTAAAGGTTTTACCCCTACATTTTGGAAAATCAACAATAAATTATAAAAGCATAAAAAGCCCGACTGCGAACAAACAAAATGGACTACAAATAATATACACACATGCATTATATATATCAACTTGTCAGTCTTGTTATAACCTGTCATTTAACACCTACGCTTATTGAAGTTTTTGGAAGTAAAAAAAAAGTTTTTTGCTTGGCTCGGATCAGAAAGGCTCGGAGAGAAATAAAAACGAAAAGGTTTTTTGTGGACTTTGTGGTATTTTGACTTGGGTTATGGGGAAATATTTTCTAATTATTGCAACACCATGCTTTACCCATGGTTCAATCATTAAAATAGACTCGGCCAATTATTTGGCTTGCCAATATTTGTTCATATAATTTCTTGATTTTTATATTATTGTTGAGTTGTATATTGGTTTCAGACTCAGGATTTGTTCAGGATATTGCTTTGTCTGTTGTAATTAAAAGTTATTTACTACTTTAGAATACCAGTGAGGAAATCAAAGAGGATAAACCCTACGAGTACAACCACATCAATTTTCTTGCCTTTCTTGGTCGTAGAGCTTGGTGTGACGTGCTATTAATTTTATTTAGTCTTGTGAAAACATCGACGTGAAAATCAATAATGGCCTCTAATACCGAAGACACACTCCCTGAAGGGTGGGAAGCACGTACCAGCAGGAGTACAGGTTTGAAGATTCAAATAAATTCATCTAACTTGCGTAAAAATATAGTGTAGAGTTACCTACTTACTTACTACTCTCTCTCTGCTTGACTATATATCCCACATGGTGATGGGGTCAGTCCTTCGTGTCTTTTCTCTCCACTTCGCTCTGTCCTCATTCTCTGATACCTTGCATTCTCTTATATCCTTTAGTACTACATCTTTCCATTGTGTCTTTGGTCTGTCTCTGGATCTTCGACCGGAGACAGAAAGATGCATAGCCTTATTTCCAATGTAATCGGGTGGCTTCCTTTTTACATGTCCATACCATCGCAGCCTACTTTCCTGCATCTTCTCGGCGATGTCGCGTACACCAAGGCTTCCTCGCATGTACTTATTGCGGATTTCATCGAGCCTGGTGTCGCCACACATCCACTGCAGCATTTTCATTTCGGCAACTTGAATGGCACGAACATGGCTCTGTTTAATGGCCCAGGTTTCGCTGCCATACATCAGGACTGGTTTTATAATAGGCTTGTAAACTAACTTGTAAACTTACTTACTACCTTACAGCAAATTATATACGAGTAAACAAAGCATTCTTAATTTAACTGGGTAATACAGTTTTTTTTTTTAGTAAAAACAAACAGGATTTGCAGGTAGAGTGCCACTGACAAATCATATATTTTTTTGGAATATATAAATGTGTACATCCTTAATTATGTCAAAAAAAACATTTATTATTATCAAATTATTCATAATTGACAATAATTTGTTATAAAATAGTAGTGTTGAAAAACATTGTATGAAATCATAAGCTCTGCTCATTACACACTCGACTGAATTAGGTCCTCGCCTATGGCTCGGGCCAGCACACCCACAGCCTCGTGAGCAACTTAGCTCACTGGTATCATAATTATAATACATAGTCTATATAATACATTATACTTAATACTATTATAATACGGTATTATGTCATAATCTAAGAGATTTGCTTTTTGCCCTAGCTTCTGTTTAGCTCTGGTAATAACATAAAAAAACCGAATTCAATAGACACCATACTATTAAAATGTGTAAAATAATTATTATTGAAATTGGCAAAAATTGTCCCTTAAGAATTTGGTTTTTTCCAACAGTAAATAGTTATCTCTATCCAAAACGAATCTCTTATAATAAATCTTATATTGGTTCAGTATATCCACATACATTTCCCGTGTTAATGGAATATTTTTCCGCTGCATTGCAAGAAAGTATCTTATGTCTATAAAACAGGGCAAAAAAAAGAAGGGTTTAGTGGTCTCTGAAATTATCCTTTGTAAAAAATACCTGTGGGAAGGAGTAGACCTTAGAATCAACATAGGCAGTAGCCTATGTTGATTCTAAGGTCACAATCTAGAAATGTTGTCAGTTTCAAGTCTATAGCATTTTGTTTGTGCTTTCTGAGTTTGAAATAGACAAACAATTGTTTGAGTTTTGTAAGATAACGGAATTTCCCCAAAAAAAAACAAAAAGCCTAGAACTTTTAAAATCATAAACAGATAATTTAATTATATAAAATTCCATTGATTTGTGCTTTTACGGATTTGACCACCAGAAAGAAAATCCTTTATAAAGTTTTTAAATTTATTTATAAAACTAAAAACTAACAACAAGGATAATCTGCACTAAATAAGTTAGACTATAAAAATGATAACAATACCATTGTTTTGGCCTTCTGTCACCCCTAGGCAAGTTCTCTTCATGGGTATTCTGCAGCTGGTCAAGGAGTATGTAACTATTCTTGGTATTCCAATTTCACTCCTTATAGCTTGCACTCTAAATATTCTAAAAATACTTTTTTATACTTTTAGGCAATACCTACTATGTCAATAAGCACACTAAGAAATCACAGTGGGATAAACCAGAAGGGCCAGCCCCAATGCAAGTTGATGATGACGATGATATAGACAGTGATGCCCCAGAAGAAGTGCGGTGCAGCCACATTCTCGTGAAACATAAGGACAGCCGCAGGCCATCTTCTTGGCGTGAGGAAGAGATAACACGCACTGAGGAAGAAGCACTGGAGTTAGTGAAAGGTATTTTTTTTCTTTAAAGCTATAATTTGTTGTGTACAGTTAAGAACCATTGAATTATGGTTATTCACCTTCTTCTCTTCTTCAATTTAAGAGCTGTGCTCTTGTCGGTGAAGCAATTTCCAATCTGATCTATTATGTGCCTTTATTTTGACCTCCTGGTATGACACTCCACCCACTTTTTCTACTATCTGCTTCATGAAACTTCGCCTTGGTCTTCCTTTTTTTCCTTCTAATTTACCTTCTACTATCGTTTTAAAGAAGGTGTCGTGTCGTATCAAGTGGCCAATCATCTTTCCTCTCCTATTCTCGATTGATCTTAAAGTTTTTCACCAACCAATTCCAAAACTTCCTCATTAGTCTTCCTTTCTGTCCAACTTATTCCCACCATTCTTCTCCAACACCACATTTCAAATGCTTCCAACCTTTCTCTATCCAAATGAGCTGGTTATTCACAACTATTAGAAATTCCTGTTTTGGAATTTAATAAAAACATCTGACAAAAACATTTATAGTATCTAGTTTAGAAATCTGCCATTCAACGTTTTTGACAAATCTACATGAAATTAAGAGGTAACTGATGTAATTACATTGAAACTATAGGATTTTTCAATAGCGTTTCCTACAGGATTTGTAAATATGAAGGACATGTTTTCATGATTTAGACAAAATCACCGACCAAAATCAATACAACAATTCATAAAAGTCGTTAAAATAAATGGTTTTACAAAAAAAGGGCTATTGTCTCAAGAATGGTCTTCGTCTTATTGGACAACAACAAATTGGGCGGAGCGGCGACAAAGCGGCTATGATTATTGTTGCCAAAGGAAACTGTTCACTTCAAGATCGTGCTTGTACGTTGTTGATATATAACTGATTTTTCAAAACACTTGCTTGTAAAGTGAGCCTTATTACATCGCTTTTAGGACCATAAACCGAGCTATAACAAACGCGTGCGTAATAATAACATTACGCACTAGTGCGTAATAATGACATTCTTAATTTAACCGGGTAATACAGTTATTTTTTTTAGTATCAACAAATAATGTTTGTGCTGTTGAAAATCTATACATTTACGCCCTTAATTAAGTCAAACAAAAATTTATTATAACAATAATTTATAAAATATATGCATTTTATCACTTAAAATTATAATTCTGAAGTAGGCTGTACGTTCACTCATATTAAATTGAGGGCGTGAAAAAGTGCGCCGTTTTCCATAATAGTCATTATTATTGTATCGTATTTGTTGCTGTGTGGTAATTGTGGTAAATTATTTGGTTTTTTCCTCGCAAGTGTGTTGAAAAACGCAAGCCTCGCAAGTGTGTCGTATGAAACTCGTGAGCTCTGCTCATTACCACTCGGCTGAATTACGCCCTTCCCTACGGCTCGGGCTGCAGGCTGCAACCCACAGCCATAGCCTCGTGTGTAATGAGCAACATAGCTCATTTGTATCATAATATGCTATTTTGACACGTCAGCAATAGAGTAAGAGCTGAGTAAGCCAGGCACAGAGCATTGAAGTCGGTCGAAGTGCGTCTCAGTGATACCGAGATCAATTATTATTGAAGTGAAACTTCTTATGCGACTTCCAAAAATGTTATCACATAACGCGTCAAGCGTTAAATGAAGCACCTTAACGCGTTATCGCTTAACGCGTTAAGTGATAGGTGTTAAACGATAGGCGATAGGCATAAATTTGTTAAGGTTATGAAAGCGCTCATGTGACGCCGTCACTGAGTGAGTGGGTGAGTGAGTGAGTTGATAGTGAGTGGATAGTGAGTGGATAGTGAGAGGATAGTGAGTGGATAGTGAGTGGATAGTGAGTGGATAGTGAGTGGATAGTGAGTGGATAGTGAGTGGATAGTGAGTGGATAGTGAGTGCATAGTGAGTGCATAGTGAGTGCATAGTGAGTGCATAGTGAGTGCATAGTGAGTGCATAGTGAGTGCATAGTGAGTGCATAGTGAGTGCATAGTGAGTGCATAGTGAGTGCATAGTGAGTGCATAGTGAGTGCATAGTGAGTGCATAGTGAGTGCATAGTGAGTGCATAGTGAGTGCATAGTGAGTGCATAGTGAGTGCATAGTGAGTGCATAGTGAGTGGATAGTGAGGTGGATAGTGAGTGGATAGTGAGTGGATAGTGAGTGGATAGTGAGTGGATAGTGAGTGGATAGTGAGTGGATAGTGAGTGGATAGTGAGTGGATAGTGAGTGGATAGTGAGTGGATAGTGAGTAGATAGTGAGTGGATAGTGAGGTGGATAGTGACCACTCACTATATAGTGAGTGAGTGAGTGAGTGACCGCCGACTCCGCCGACTCCGTTGACTCCGTTGACTCCGTTGACTCCGTTGATTCCGTTGACTTTGTTGACTTCGTTGCGCGGGGAGGTGGAATAGAAAGAGACAGAGCGAGAATGAAGTTTCACTTCTTCCGCGCGGAGGGACTCCACGCACGCACATTTTTTTATTATTACACACATCAAAAGTGTCTAGGGATCAACATATATTTTTGCAATAACTTTTCTCCTGATTGATATTAATTAAAATTTTCTTTAAGGATTCATCAAATAAAGTGTTTTCGTTTGTCACAGTAACGATAAACCAAGTCACCTTTGCATTAATAAAGAAATTTGCCATTTTCCTAATAAAGGGATTTTTGACATTTGAACCACTAACACAAAAGTTCGAAAAAAAGACTGAAATAACAGTTTTCTTTAAAATTTTATTGGGTAACTTAAACAATTAATAATCCGTGTTTCTACCGCGAACACTAACAACACAAGAACATCGGTTTGGCATACTCAAAATGAGTTCATCCAAATCACGCTGTGGAATGGCCGCCCATGTTCGTTGCAACAACAAAAAAAGGTCTTCTTGCGACTGGATACCCTCCATATTCGGCAGAGCTCTTCTCTGTAGCATATCCCATGCATGCTCAATCGGGTTCAAGTCTGGCGACTGAGCAGGCCAGGGCAGGACATTGATGTTAGCTGCGGCGAGAGTCTGTCTTACAACTCTTGCGGTGTGCGGTCGTGCATTATCATGCATTAACTGAAATAAGGGACCGATTTGCACTTGTAGAGGAACGATGACGTCTGATACAATCGTCTCAGCATAAATTTCAGCGTTGAGGTTGCCTCTGATCCAAATCAACTCAGTTCTTCCGCCGATCCAAATACCCGCCCATACCATGATGGTTCCACCACTATAAGGATGGACTTCCTGGCAGGATTTTAATCGCTGTTGGCGTCCAGGGGTTCTCCAGTGTCGTATACGTCTTGTATCCGGTCTCATACCAAAACGAGACTCATCAGAAAAGCACACGAAACGCCATTGTTCTTCTGCCCAATTTCTGTGTTCAAGAGCCCATTGATATCGAATCCTACGATTGTGCATTGCTATAGGTGGTACCCGTAGCGGTCTTCGGGAATGAAGGTTCACTTCATGCAAGCGGTTTCTGACTGTTTGGTCGCTAATTAAGTTCCCTGAAGAGTGATGAAGCCTCACGGCTAACATCATGGCAGTTATTGTTGGAGCTCTTCGAGTTAAGATTTGAATATATCGGTCTTGTCTCCGTGTGGTGCAGCGATACCGTCCTCCATGGCGCTCAGCCACGGTACCAGTGCTTCGGTAACGTGTCCAAAGTCGACTGATAACACTCTGACTTGTATTCAGAGCTAAAGCCAGCTTCTATTATTCCCACGGCTCTGAGCATTTCTTCCCTGCTTAAATGACGTCGCCGCTCCATAATAACGTTGGTTTTAATCAGTAGTAGGGAAACAGTAGCACTAATAATGTCTTCAATGCGTTGTATGTTTTTATAGGGAAAATATTGACAGCTGATTTTCATCTTTTACTCGAATTTGATTCACAGTTCCTGATTCAAATTATGAAATGCACCAAAAAGGATCCATATAAATTTATAAAATCATAAATTTATTACAAAGCCACATCTCAATCTCAAGAAATCCGCTTAAAAATGCTTGATCCCTAGACACTTTTGATGTGTGTATTTATAGGCAAAAAAGAGTGGGGTTGGAACTGATCCCAAGCGGCAATCCGGACTCTTAGCCACTTAATACCATCGCTTGAATTTGATGTGTGTATTATTCGCGTAAATACAAGATAACATTATTTGAGAAATAACAACGAATCCCTAAAGTACCTGTAACCTTTTTTTTTATTAATTTTGTGTTATAAATTTTCCAGAATATCGTCAGAGAATTGTTAATAAGGAAGCTAAATTCGATGAATTGGCAAAGAAATATTCAGATTGTTCATCTGCTAAACGTGGGGGTGAATTAGGCCGCTTCAAGAGGGGCCAGATGCAGAAACCGTTTGAAGTCGTAGCGTTTGCTTTAAAAGTTGGACAGTTAAGTCAGCCGGTGGGGACTAGCTCCGGGGTACATATAATTTTGCGTACAGCATAAACTATAAAATGGAAGGATCCGGCGCACACAGTTTCTAATGATAATTTTATTAATGTTTCGATTACAATCTACATTTTATTTTGTTACTGACTGATTTTTAAAAATAGGAATGTATTGTAATTTTTAATTAGTATGTAATTTAAGTAAAATATGTCTATAAACTTCGTTAATTTAAAAAATAATAGGTACTACAAAACATTTGTATAGACTTAAAATTCTGACATATTGGATTTGCTAAAGCAGCTAGACTGAGATTTTAGTACCTAAAATATCTTATCTTAATCTATACTTATAGTAAAACTGTAACAGGCCCAACTCTGTACATTGAAGATATTTTGAGAATTATTCTATAACCAACACTGAAGCCAAAACTGTACTTGTTTTTACCCGACTACGGAACGGAGGGAGGGTTATGATTTTAACAAGAATGTATGTATGTATGTTAATCTGTTCCCGTATATCTTCTAATCTACTTAACATAATTTGACAATTAGGGTGTCGTTAGAAGCGTCTTGATTGTCCGCTGGTTATAGGCTATATAATATCACATTATTAGACTGCGATTTTATCCGTAGTCGGGTTTTTAAAACTTATTACTTGTTATATTTTTGTCTGTCTACCTGTATCACGCTGTAACTAAGTACGGAATGGATTCAAATTAAACTTGGTTTGATTTAAGTTAATACTGTCAGGTAGGGCGTGGGATACTTTTTATCCCGAAAATAAGCACGGTTACCTTGGGAGAGGGCATTGAAGTCAAAATGTTTGAATGTCAAAACTACCAAGGTGGCAAGCAAGCATGCGGCGTGCCTAAAGGTAAGCAGTCACCGCAGCCTATAGACGCTAGCAACACCAGAAGAATCACTAGCTCGTTGCCTACCCTTAAGACATTAGATATTAAGTCTTTGTGTCCTGTAATTTCACCAGCTACAGTGCCCTTCATGCTGGAACACAGCATGCTTACGCACTGCTGTTTGGCGGCAGAATATCTGACACTGCGGTGGTACCTACCTGGACGGTTCCTTGCACAAGGAACCTACCACCTAGTAATAGTAGTTTATGCACCAAGGGGATAAAGTAGTGTATTATGTCGCGGGCGTTTAATTGAATCGCGAGCATAACGAAGGATTCTAGCAACTCCCGAGCGCAGCGAGGGAGTATAGAGTTAACTCCCGAGCGTAGCAAGGGAGTTAATACTAGAATCCTGAGTACAGCGAGGGATTTAAGGTCGCCCAAGACAAAGGCACCTTTATCCCCGAGGTGAATACACTACTTTTCACACCTACTGCGAGGTAATAAAATACAAATATTGCTAGAATTAAAATAATAAAAATATTTTGGGACAATCCACACATGGTAATCTGATCCCAAACTAGGCAGAGCCTGTACTATGGAAACCAGACAACTAATATTAATTAATAGTGAAATAACACCCAGACTGGTGACTGGTGGGAATCGAACCCACGACCTATTGGGTAGCGGCCAGGGTGTCTAACCACTAGACCAACGAGACCGTCAATAATATCAACATAGTGATTTGCCGCGTTATCATCTAAATATTTTATTTTCTTTTCTAGAACACTGGGTTGTGCTCGTCGCGCTCGGTTCGGTTTTCAAATGTTTTGTTTTTCGTGCAGTTCTCTGCTTAGAGTAGTAATATATACCTGTGGTAAAAGTGTTGAGGAATTGTCGTTTGACGTTCGAAATTCAAACACATTATTACCCAAGGGAGTTTAGTACAACATTATTACCCGGCTAGACTATAGGGATATAATGAGGCACTTTATGTCATCTTTATATGACATATAATGTGACATTATCGAGCAGGTGGTGTGAAAAAAATAATAATGTCATGTTTTATTTATAATACATAAGGAGACACTCATAGACAATTGTTATTAATGTTTGGCAATCGATCATGTTGAACAAGGTCATTACATAGATGGATGACCATTTAGTGGCATTTGAACTAAGCGTCTCCGTGTTTCTAAAGGCAAGTAAAAAATGAGTCCCAGTTTCTACCTGACTTCAAAAAAGGAGGTTATGTTTTCGACGCGTATGTATCAAAATCGGGCCCGTGACTCCTCTTAAGCATTTTTCGCTATTAAAGTTTAGGATTTGGCCATCCACACCAACTTGAAAAAATCACTCTGTGTATTGGGAGTGAGAGATGGAGACAAGAAAGGCAGAGATATAGAGAGAGAGAGAGTAGTGAGATAGGAAGAGAAAGAGAGACGCAAAGAAACAGAAAGAAAAAAAGTATTACCTATAAATATTTAGCCGTAAATTTTAGTGTTAACGTAAAAAGAGCGAAGCTGCGTGGGTCAGCTAGTTAGTTATAAAAACGAACCTGACTTAGGGCTCCCACACATAACTGCGAATTCGCATCGCATCGCAAATTTCTGCGAGAAACAAATGAATATTTCCATACAAATTCCTGCGATGCGGCGCCGCACCGCATCGCATCGCAGTTATGTGTGAGAGCCCTTATACCATGTCACTGGTTGAACATGGAACATATTAAATGTGAATTATTCTTATTTGGGCCATTTTCAGTATTTTTATTTCTATTATCATATTTATTATGTATGCAAGAGGTTGACTCTGTTATCATAATATCTAATTTAAATGAATCATATGCACTCGTACTGTCTCGTGGTGTTTCCACAAGTGTGTACAGCCGGCATAACAGTTTATTATTAGTTGAACTACGGTCTACGGCTCTCTACACTCAAACTCACAAACAACTCTCCTTCTGATAGAGACGACTAAAATGGAGATCAGCTGGTTTTAAGTGTGCTAACCAGTAGGCCTAGCACGAATTGCACTCTTGACAGGTCGGTGTGGAGTATGACGTAGTTTGCAACACCGACATGTCATACTCTATACAAAAATGTGAAACACTACGTCATAGTGACGTCGTACTCACACTTATCTGTCAAAATTGTGCATCGTGCTAAGCCTGCAGCATTATACTGTGTGAGGAGTGAAGACAACTACTTTCTATGAACTAGTTTCTATAACCATTATATTAATGACCGCCGACACACATTTTATAATACCTTTAAAGGAATAATTTTTAATTGGACAGATATTACTTAAAAAAAAATCCATCAAATCGAGTATTCAAAATTGTTCCTTGATTTTTTTTTTTGTAAAACGTGTACCTACTTATATTTTTCTGAATGTTGTCACTAACTATATTTATACCAGGTAATCACTATACCGGTTATTTAAATAAGCGCTTTCTAACATTAAAAATACTTGAGGTAGTCATTGTACCGCAGATACAAGACAATGACGTCACAATGTTATAACGAGCTGAACTGCATTAAGTAAGGGGAGGTAGGGGTTGTATGGGCAGTCGGGAGGCATGGTCGGTCACCTCCTCATAATTCAAATGTCGTTGCATATTTCAATATTTTTCAAATTGATAGGTAAGTTTCACAACAATACTCACCCCTAAACATACTATAACTTATTTCGTATATTTGAAAAAGATACAATCGTTTTGAGATTTAGTGCTTTCTAAAGTAAGTATTTTGTGCTGATTTCGGAGTTAATATAAAAGAAACCTTTGTAATGTAAAAATATTTGACCAATTTACAAAAGTGAATTTATTTGAATATGCTTGCGGTGGGAATAATGGTCAGTTATTTTAAAGGGAGGTTTGGGCATATCCAATGCGCCCTCGCCTCCTCTAATTCAGTATATAATGTAGACTATTCCTACTCCTTTTTTATTAAATTATTATTTGACTTTTAGGAAAATGCCGTTTAAATTATTAGGGTTAGCGACTCGAAATTCCTAAAAACATAATATTATAATTAACCACCACCACCATGGGTGAAGTATCAAAAAGTTGCCTATACCTCCCGACCAAGAAGAAATCATCTTATAACTTTGAGGCTAATTGTAATCTGTAAGATTTTTTTGCATTAATTCTAACCTAATATTCAATAAAACAACGAGTTGCACTCCGGGAGTGCCGGTAGAAGTAAAAACTTGAATATTAACGTTGTGTATTTTTGATATTTTGGAATGGTTAGGGAATAATTTTGCACGAATTGCTTTAATTATCAGTACAAAAGTATTCATTTATGTGGTAAAATACAATATTCATATGTGCTATCGTACAAAAACATGTCAATTTATATCACATTACAAATCTTACGGTCACGTGTCTTGCCGCGAATTTAACATTCTTTTTCCCATCAGAAAATAGTGCACAGTAGTGGTATTTGAAATGCGTTTGAACTTTTCTGTAAAAAAGGGCCCATATCTACCTCTCCTATTACAGTTAGCTTATCTGATTATTACTTTTATATTCATTGTCAAGTAACGGTGATATGCATCGATATACTATACCAACTAGATTAGCTGTCACGAACAAAATGACATCGAAAATGTGGTCGCGGTTACATATACTTACACAACTATACACGTACACGCAAAACAATAATATGTTCATATAAAAAGATAACTTACGTACTATAAAATAAGGTTCAATAATAATTGCAGACAATTTGGCACTTACACAGTTTTGGCGGCTCGTACTAATTTGAAATAGAGCGATAGCCGTCTCCATAGCTCTTATTTTCGTGACCACTTTTCGGGTCGTGACAGCAAATCTAGTTGTATAGTATATCGATGGTGATATGTGTTTATTTGACAAGACAACAGTGTCCAATGTTGAAATTTAAAGACTTTATTACTTGTAACGTAATGCATTTCGATGTTTACTTAATGGAACTGGAATGAAAATGGAACTGAATTTTAATGTACTTTAATAAAATTGTTGATGTTATTAATTAGTCGATATTTAAACTTTATGCATAGTGTATTTATAATCATTACTTTAGGGAATATTATGCAGCTTAATTTGGCTGAATTAAGAACTGAGTACTCTTCTTCCATTGTTTACGCCATCCATTGAAATAATAACTTACATATTTATTTATAAAGTCGTAGTCAATATACAAAAAAGAATACTTATATATTTATGAATAATGTAACAAACTTTAATAGGCCTGTATTTGATACGGATTGGTTTCATTTATTATAAGTCATATTGCTTTAAATTTAATAACGAGAAATACACTACAAATGTACTTGTAAATTGAATTTGCTGTACTTAGTTATAAAATGTGTAAGTTTAAACATAAGAATAAGTTTATGAGTGTTATAACTAAATGTGGACTGAGTAAATTAAATGGTTGAGTAATACCTACTAGGACTTCGGTTATGAAATCTAAACCTAATTAATGTGTAATACAGTTACAAGTTTACTTAGCTAAATAGAAAAGCTAAAATATAAAATAGAGGGCAACTTATGTGTTGTTTTATTCATTGCGCCCGCGAAATCGTTCAAGTATCGATTTACTCTGACTTTTAGGGGAAAAAGCATATTAGACTGACTTAGGTTTTAACTTACCAAGTTATTTAAGTGACATAGCCGGTGGTAACGACAAAAAATAGGAACAAAAGATAAATTGAGCACACAAGTCTCGTATTGATTCAACACTGAACACTGTTTTTACTTATTTCCTTATATTTCTCCTGAAAACCGAATTCGTGCGTTTCTAAACTAAATAAATAGTTCAACTCCTCAAGATTATTTTCGTTCGTTCGATCGTAGCTTGATGACAGTAGGTATAGGGCTGCTGAAGTTGAGGTAGGCCTCCAACCAACTTCAGAGTCGCTGGACGTTCGGGGTGTGACCTTGAACACGGCGGCTGGGTTGCGACCCCCCCGACCCTGTGCCGTAAGGAGCACCGTGACTGGTTCCCGGGGGCCTACAATGTGCCCTCCGGCGGTGGGCTCAAAGGCACCAAAGGGCTCCTGGTGCAGATCCCACCGGAGAACCCGGGGGTCCACTCATGTGCAGATGTGACAGCCGCGGGGGTTTTAATGGGTAAGAATCCCACAGCTCCCGGGGACCTTTTGAAGGCGGAGGAACCGCGAAAAATACAAAAAAGAAAAGGCCTTCCAACCAAGCGTGTGGTGTTCGTTTGGGCCAAAGCCCCGGTTGATGTTGAGATTTTATTTTATTCGGAAAGCAAACAGTATTTTAAATCTAGAATATAACCAACAAGTTTTCGCATATTTGCTCAATGTTTTAGGGATCTAGTACATTTTATTAGTTTATGATCCTTACCGCTAGGGGCACTGGTGTGAAATGTATGGAAAAAACGGACAATTTGATCAAGCTCGTAAACTATCAGAACTCTTACTAAACCCCCTGTATGATTATTATATGTCACATGAGTGGCATAAATTAAATTTGTACTAATTTGATTTAGAAATGTTCATGTGATGTTATCGTAGCTACAGCGAGCGCCATCTCTCGCATTTGGTAGTCGCCAGTTTTTTTTTTTTTTTTTTTTTTTTTTTTTTTTTTTTATAACTGTCTCCCTCTAACATCGTTAGAGCCTTTGTCTACCGCTACTCATTCATGCCAGTTCTCACTTCTTTTCTTCTCGCACTTCCATTCTGCATACTTGTTCTTTCTATTTTTCATCCTCTTTCACTCGCTTTGGGTGGGACTCCCAATTCCTATTCTACTCTAATCTTTATGTATATACTTTATTTATTTGCTTAATATATCGGGGAATAATGATGTGTACAATACTTTATTTATTTCCGTTTTCCTTAACAATTTTTCTTTGATGTTCTTGATTACTAAGGCGGTTACAATCGTCGCTTACTCCCAGCACACCCGTGCGTCTATGTTACAGATTTAATAATTTTAATTTAATCCTATTCTATTATACAATCTTAAATTTACCATGTTACTGCATTACTGTTCTTATTTCCTATTATTACTTATTACCATTTATATATGTAGTTTGCGATTAGACTGTTACATCCTTCTATTGTTTATTTATGATACATGTTATCTGCTGTTTATTTACATTTATTATATTATAATATAAGCTTGAGAACTTATTTTTACTATTTTTTATAATCTTAAATTTACCATGTTACTGCATTACTGTTCTTATTTCCTATTATTACTTATTACCATTTATATATGTAGTTTTGTGATTATACTGTTACATCCTTCTATTGTTTATTTATGATACATGCTATCTGCTATTTATTTACATTTATTATATTATAGTATGAGCTTGAGAACTTATTTTTACTATTGTTATATATACTAGTTTACACTTACTTTTAATACTTTGATACCTTACTAACTATTTACATCTTTAATTCATTGGTTTACTTGTCTATATTTGTATACAATCATAACATATACAATTATATATTATATTATATACCTTACTCCTTACTTTGTTTTATTTAGCTTTATTAAATACTTCGCAACATGCTTAGCATGCGGTTCCATATTTACATTGTAGTTTGTAGTGAATTTTATGTATTTTTTATTTTTATTTGTCCTCAGTATATAGTCAGGGGTCCCCATGCTCACATTTGTACCTATTGTTGTGTTTGGTGTTACTGGAGTGCTATCATGTGTGCTTTCCCTCGTGATTACATACCAAGCACTTGTGCTCTGGGAAGGCCGCGATTTTCGCATTCTCCTGTATACTGCTGTGTATGTGCATGTATATGGATGTGTATGTGTGTACGTGCATGCATGTGTGCTAGGCGTAGGCGACGCTCGACCTCGCAATGCGATCCCAACGCCTACGTACCGGGCAATCCCGGTCGAAGGCGTTGTGATCGCTTTTTTCCTGCTTTGCCGCCTTGCAATTACTGCATGTTGGCCCTTCACCGGCCAGCTGGGCGGGGCACTCTGTCCGCAGGTGTGGGCCACCACAGTGTGTGCACAAATCCTCTCGCTCGGTGCAGTGCTTGCGGCCGTGTCCAAAGCACAGACACCTCGAGCACTGCACCAGCGGGGACTGGTCGTACACAGGTACCCTTTGCAGGTCGATGTAGACCTTTCCCGCCTCGGTGAACCGCTGCCACACCCTCGGCGAGACCTGGAGGACCGCTGTGTTTTCGCCCATGGAACGCGACCTCTTCCAATACCGAAAGGAGATTCTGATCTCCTCTTCGGTTAGGCCCTGCAAAAGGTGATGATTCTGGGCCCTAAGGAGGATTTCTATGTCCGACTCATTGTGGAACTCATCTATGCCCGGTATCACTACCAACGGGTCCTTATTTATGGCCTCCTCCACCACCAGGCCATGGCCAACGTCGCTTACGTTGCCGGCTCTTATTTTTTCGGTCACCTTCGTAATTTCCTCCTTGGTGTGACAGCTAAGTATCACCTTCTGGCCCTTGGCCTTGCGGTACCTATCGATCCTCAGTCCAGTTTCGTGAGTCACTAGTGCGGAACTTAATTTTTTGAGGATCTCCTCACTCGTGTATGTTCCACTCTCTGTTGTCACCACCACCGAGTGTAAAGGTTTCGGTGGGGTAACGTCAACGTTTCCTTTAGTGGCTGCGCCCGTCCTCGAAAGAGCACTTGCGTATGATGGGGCTGCCTCCTTGAGGGCCGCCATCTGTCTGCCGGTCTCTTCCGTGGCCAGGCGCAGTCCCTCTATCTGCTCTGCGAGCTTTGAAGCTCCGGGTCCCTCTCGTAGTCGCCAGTTAGGGTCACACACATCGGTCATTGATTGAACCAGTGAAACCACATTCAAAAGTTGTACTTGGGATAAGTTTAGATGATTCAGGAAAGTCGAACAGAAGTTTGCACAGTATAATTGCTTGTATGTAAGTAGATATGTAAATAAATACATTTTATTTAACCAATCGAGCGTCCTGTCAACACGGAGCGTTGATTACTAAATGAATTTATTTTAAAATTGGACCTTTATCAAACGAAGTAGGTACAGAGTTGGAGTAGGTCTTCGGAGTTCCTTCGGAGTCGCTGGACGCTCGGGGTGTGGGCCCTTTGAGCGTCCATTGAGTACGGCGGCGACTCCGAGGAGGACGGCGGCGGGGTTGCGACCTCCGTCCCCGTGAGCACCGTGACAGGTTCCCGGGGGGCTATAATGCGCCCCCCGGCGGCGGGCTCAAAGGCAAGGCACTGAGGGGCCCCTGGTGCAGATCCCACCGGAGAGCCCTGGGGTTCCCCCCTCTCATGTGCCGATGCGACAGCCGCGGGGGTTTTAGTGGGTAAGAATCCCACATACCCCGGTCGAGCCCCACAGCTCCCGGGAATCTTTCGAAGATTCCCCCGCGTCAAAAAAAAAAAAAAAGGTCTACAGCAACCTCCTTCGGAGTCGCTGGACGCTCGGGGTGTGGGCCCTTTGAGCGTCCATTGAGTACGGCGGCGACTCCGAGGAGGACGGCGGCGGGGTTGCGACCTCCGTCCCCGTGAGCACCGTGACAGGTTCCCGGGGGGCTATAATGCGCCCCCCGGCGGCGGGCTCAAAGGCAAGGCACTGAGGGGCCCCTGGTGCAGATCCCACCGGAGAGAGGGGTTGCGATTCCCGTCCCCGTGAGCACCGTGACTGGTTCCCAGGGGGCTACAATGCACCCGCGGCTTACCATTACTGTCTAGTGACTTAGATCTAATCCAAACTCGGATCTGTGGCGAGTTGTCAAATCTTTAAATCGTCAAGATGACACAATTCCACCTCTAAAGATGACAGACGGATGTTTTACCAATTCAACTCTTGAGCAGTGTGAGACTCTGGCAGATGTTTTCTTGGGTAGTGAAAAATTTTAAATCTATGGAGAACACCAAACTCACCTCAGTTTGGAGTAGTAATGCTGATAATAGTGTCAGCGATTCTATCCAATTATTGAATTGTTATCAGATTCAGGATTGCTGTTCACTCGTCCGACCCAATGAAATCCGTAATCTTGTAAGGAAACTAAAACCGTATAAGGCTCCTGGTGTCGATGGTATCGGTAACGGATTATTGAAAAACCTTCTCCAGAAAAGTATTGTTCTCCTAGTGAAAATTTTTAATGGTTGTTTACGCTTAGGTTACTTTCCTTCAACATTTAAACATGCTAAAGTAATCCCAATCAAAAAGCCTGGGAAAGAAGATAATTTGCCTTCTAGTTACAGACCAATTAGCTTACTACCAAGCATCGGAAAACTATTCGAATCAATTATTTTGTCCCGTATGTCCAAAATCACAGATCCGTTACTTATTCCCGAACAGTTTGGATTTAGACGCTCTCATTCTACCACACAACAATTGGCTAGAGTTTCTGAGCACGTTTCCCATAACTTAAATTTAAGAAGATCTACTGGAATGGTTTTGCTAGATATATTACCAACTAGACGAGTTAGAATAGATCAAGTCCATATCCCCTGGTGCCATACTGTGAAGTATTTAGGCGTCATTCTAGATAAAAAATTAAACTGGAACAAAAATACAGAAAAAGCTATACAAAAATCTACCATGGCTATGAACTCCCTGAAACGCGTTATGAATCGTAAGTCGCATCTTAGCCCATCTACCAAATTACTTATTTACTCAACACTTATTAGACCATGTTTAACATATGCCGCACCGGCTTGGTGTAGTTTAACTGAAACTAATTATAATAAACTCCAAGTTATTCAAAACAAAGCGTTAAAAATATCGTATAATACCCCTTTTCGTACCAATCTTAAGGCTGCGTGTCCACCGGAGCGGAGCGGAGAAACGGAGAAATATTAACCAATAAGATTGCACAAAATCTCCACTCCTCTTTTTTGTGCAATCTTATTGGTTAATATTTCTCCGTTTCTCCGCTCCGCTGCCTCGCTCCGCTCCGGTGGACGGACAGGCAGCCTAAAATATTGCATAACCGTTTAAAATACCCATTAATAAAAGATTATATATTTAAATTATCTCGTAAATTCTTTTTATATAATCGGCATCATCCAAACCCTCTTGTTCGCAATATACTTAGTTAAAAGTAGAATTAGTACGATAACATACTCACGAACATACCATCGATATCGACTTCCACATCACTATTTCTTACACGAGTCATGATCATGTCGTCAGCTCGCTTACGGGCCGACGCCCATATATCGATGCCGACGCCGCATTCGGTATCTTGTGAGCTATTTAGCGTAGAACTACCTGCATATTCTTTTCCTTTATGTGTACTGGTATATGTGTACTGGTTACCTGTTTATATAATGTGGGTCACTCCTGAGACATACACATTAATACTTACTACGCTTTCATAACTTTTTCTAAACATATGTTATACAGTAATGTTTTTTCACGTATCAAATGTTTGTAAAGGCGCTGTAGCCTAAATAACGATTGTGATTTATCTTATTGCATGCAAATAGAATAAGATCATTTGTAATGCAGCAGTCACAATGTATGTTTAAATAAAGACTTTGTTAATCAATCAATCAATCAATGCACCCCCGGCGGCGGCGGGCTCAAATGCAAGTCAAGGCCCCTGCCGGTGCAGATCCCACCGGAGAGACCTGGGTCCCCTCTCATGTGCGTGGCCGCCGCTGTTCGGCTATCCTGAATTATGTACCTACCTATTCCTAGTACGAATTTTAAAGCACACTTATTAAAAGCTAAACTCTATTCTCTCTATACTATTAACTCTATTCTCGAAGACGCCTAAGTACATCATAAGCGGGCGGGAAAGCTGATCCTGTCTTTTTATAAACGAAGAAGCAAATCGTTTAGTCCGGAGTGAAGGCACGTTCACCACAAAAGGGTGAGTCTCGGCTTTCGTTGATAGAGGATGGATGATGGAATCAAGTAAAATACCAAAAGCTACTCTGCGCCAGGGTTCTAAGCTTTTTGGCTTCCACTAACCAACTTTAGCGCGCCACTCGACTGAGTCCATAGCTGCTAGATGGCATTTTCACACATAAATGACTAGAGTAAGCACCTACTCCACACACGACCGGACTTGCGCTTTATATAACATCAGTCAGGAGCTGTCCCGGTGTAAAGTTCCGCCTGATCTTACAAGTACCTACACCTAGCTTCCTAGCACCACGCTATTTTGGCCTTGGACAAAATAAACCGCCAGAAGTTAAGGTTTGATCGAGTAAATGTCAACTCCCAACAACTGAAGGCGGTCGGTGGATTCCAAGGATGCATCCTAAAACATAGAAGCCTAGTTAAACAATTTTTATAAATAGTAGGTAATAGGTAACTTGTGGTAAAGACTCGACATTTTAGTAGGTATATCTAACTCGTCCATTAGGAGCAGGGAAGGGAGACGTGTGTGTTTGTCGGGAACGACTGCTTGTAAACAAGGTAATCACGACTGAGTCGAGGGTTCTAACCGGGGCAACCAATCAACCTCAAAGTTTATGTTACAAGGTATGATGATCGCCCATATCCTCACCACAGGGTTTTGATATAATATGTATACTGAAACGTACCAATAGTGATAGGTACTGTGATATGTTGACGCTTGCATTTCTACTTATATACCTACCTATTTCAATTTTCATACGGCACGTGGTGCTGCAATACTTTTAATACACACACAAAAAGTAGATAATAAATTGCACCGATTTATATATCCGTATTTTTAACCACTGACTAAAAACGAGCGGCGGGCGGGCGTTACAAGTCGCCATGACTGTCTGTGGCATCGTAGCTCTCTCTAAACAGTGGACGGATGTGAATGCGATTTTGTATTTGGGAGCTGTTTAATCGAGATGGTGCTATATTAAGTTTAATTCATGTCTGATCAGCCTTTTAAAGCCTTAGTTTTCATAGTCGATGTAGGATTAGGTAGGTACTATAGGTAAAAACGTATATTCTATAATAGACGTTTTTAAGTACTTATCTATATATATCAGAAGACAGAATATGTACCTAATAACCTTCACCACGGCCTGATGATTGAGCAGAAAAGTAGTCACAGGAACTCAGCTTTAATAAACATACACTCATAAAATTAGGACTCGTTAGATATAGTTCTCGACGAGTAGTTGGTATAAAGATGGTGATTAGAGTCTGATGATGGAGCAGGAAGGTGGATGACGAGTGTGGATTTTATGGAGCATCTCTGCTCCATTAAATGTAGACCCATCGAAGTACCATAAGATATAATAGTAATATCTTGGGACAATCCACACACGGTCATCCGATCCCAAATTAGGCAGAGCATGTGCTATGGATACCAGACAACTGATACTAATACTTTTATACATTTTTTTTTGTAAATAAATACTTAATTAGATAAAGAACACCCAGACACTTGGTGGGAATCGAGCCCACGACCCATCGGGCAGCAGCCAGGGTGTCTAACCACTAGACCAACGGGCCCGTTAATTTGCTTGCGTCACTAGGAGGCGTAAGTAATTAAAATAAACTCAAGTGGCAGTCTATCTGTGACCCAAAATCATCAGCATTTGAAGCTCAATTTGAAAAAGTATTAGCAGATGTTTGCTTTAGAACACCATTTAACAATAAAATTATACCAAGCTCCTGGAGCTAGTCCTTTACGGCTTAGGGCTCCCACACATATCTGCGAGAAAATGAATTTTCGATACAAAAATTCATTTGTTTCTCGCAGATATTTGCGATGCGATGCGAATTCGCAGTTAGGGCTCCCACACATAACTGCGATGCGATGCGATGCGGCGTGAAACAAATGAATTTCGGCGGATCGCTAGTAAGATATAAAAAAGGTATTGTCATTCGTCTGCTGTTGGATGGGTAGTTGTCAGTGAGCTGTTATTACTACGTAGGTAGTATTTGTAGATAATTTATTTCGCAGATGTAAAACCAATTTAATATTCCATTATGCCTTGTATACGTACTGACACTTAACTAAGGGCGTGAGCCCTGTGTGGGAACACATAACTGCGATGCGGCGAGAAACAAATGAATTTTCGATACAAGATACAAGTTGCAGGAACTTGTTTCGAAAATTCATTTGTTTCTCGCCCCATCGCATCGCATCGCAGTTATGTGTGTCAGCACGTATACAAGGCATAATGGAATATTAAATTGGTTTTACATCTACGAAATAAATTATCTACAAATACTACGTAGTAATACCAGCTCACTGACAACTACCCATCCAACAGCAGAAGAATGACAATACCTTTTTTATATCTTACTAGCGACCCGCCCCGGATTTGCGTGGTATACTTACTCTTAATTTTTTTTATTCAGCCTAGTGTCGAGACAAGCAAGACGCTCGCCTGATGGTAAACGACACGCCTTACTATAGACAGCTGCTGCACTGCACTGCACTGCCGCTCGTCACCCGAGACATTACTTATTAAGTCTCTCGTGTCCGGTAATTTCACCAGCTGCAGTGCCCTTCACATTGCAGTTATCTAACTGATGATGACAACCGCTTAAAATTAATTGCGTGTTTTAGGAGGAGTAAGCGGATGTATATACAGACAGGCAAAAGGAACTTTATATTAAGTATACCTATGATATAAAGATGGTATGTACGTGCAGCTTGTCATTATGTACCCACACGCCATAAATAATGCGATTATACTACAAGTTCTATCAAAACATTGAAGGCTAGTTGTCATGCATGCGGTGGATCCTATGGCTACAGTCTCCTATTAAATGCTATCTACGTGACGTCCGACTCTATAGGAAGGTGAGAACTCTGCTCAATTAAAAGTAGACCTATTGAATTTGGACTCAATGAGTGGTTAGTAGAAAGATTAACAGAGAACCGCCCCCTTTTTGATGTCTATTAAAAATCAATCATGAGTTTACCATTACACCGCCAACCGTCTCCACAATTAGCTTCACTCAATAACAGTGCTATTAACTTGAATAGAGAGAACTCATTAACAAAACATTCGAAAAAAATTATAGTAAATCATACTTTAGAAAAATATGGCGTGGCGTTAAAGTCTTTCTGAATATTATTGTTTTACAAATTAGTTTTAACGATTTCATTGTGGTACTTGACGGGAATAAGCCAAAATTGCTGTTGTAATTGGTTGTAGGTAATGTCACTTGGCTTACATTAATAATGAACAACTAAAAGACACACAGCAGTTTTTGAACAAAATAAAAACCTTCCATAACTAAAACGAATCAAACGACACTTACCTATAAGTCAAAATCTGTTGTGACGTTTACGCTGTAGGTCCCGTCCGTGCCAAAGAAACATACATTAATACGGAGGGCATAAGCCCGCAGGGCAGCTTGTGGCCAGCTGTTGGTGCGTAACGACACCACTGACCCGAGTGCTCCACAGAGTCGTTCAGTTCAGGGCCACCTCGGCGTGTCTACGTCGGCCGAGTGGAAACCGAAGGCGGCCCGCAGTACTCTCAACTCTGGCTTTGGCCGTCCAGAGAGGAGCTGTTAGTGCTATAATGCTCTAGGGACAGAGATACCCCTGAGCCACTCACACCGGTGTTGCACTCCGTAGTCTTCTGACGTCTATATGGAGAGCCCATCTAGTGGGTGGCAAGTCACCACTCGTCACAATATAATTAGTACACTAATTATGGCAAGTGACCCCGGCCTTTTGCAATAGCCCAGTGTTCAGTACCACAAATGCTCACAAAAAAAATACTAGAAATCTTTCCACGTATCTAAAATAGAATAGTCCCTACACCTGCCTGAGTCAACTGCTGTTTATATATTATTTCAATCCGTTGATCCTGATAGGTGAGTTCCATGTCATTAATTCCTTCCAACAGCCCTCTACGTGTTGGATTCGACCCCACGCAAGCCATTTAAAAGTCTGTGTGTAAAAGCCCGAGTAAATAAAAATTATTATTATTCCCAAATTATTATTATAATTAAATTATTATTTCAAAAATTATTATGTCTTCCTGGCCGATGACTGGATGACCGTGGGAGAGGTTAGGACACAGACAAGTTATGTTAACTTGTCTGTGGGTTAGGAGCAGGACCGACTTTTTACATACCCATCCGACGCATGGATTATCTTACTTTACAGAGGTGATTGACATACATACATACATAAACAGGGTGGAACGATGGGGTGGAAACGTTAAGTGTCAACAGACGATATCTTTGTAAACGATAGAGAGATATTACAAAAAATGAAACAGATATAGAAACTAGGTATGTACTTACTCTAATGAGTAAACTGACATTAATAACTATTCATTTTTTGTTTGTACTATTGAGGTTGATAGGCATGTGTGGTGCCCGCAAGGAATGGATCAGCGTCATCAGCGCCTGGTTGATGATAGCGTAGCACAGAAATCTGAATAACATGTCGCAACATCATATTATTGAAAAACTTGGACACAGAGGTCGATGACTTTAATTTCATTCATAACGTCCGATCCGTCTGTATATACAAAGTATGTCCAGGACATGTAAGTACATTGACATCTGTTATTCATGAATTTAATGTTAACAATGTTATTATTATTTAGTTCATTTTAATACTGCAAGCATAATATCTGTGTACCTGCCTTTTAACGCGAGGTAATTACCTATAGCAAGGTCGTCGGGTGAACGTAAACACAACAATTTATATAACTTTACTATGTACTATACGTGGATGCATATTCAGATTGTATACGGATGATACTGTTGTCACTTTACGTTACGTAAAGGCTAGTCGCTACCCCAACCCCTCTGTCTGGAGCATTTTAAGCGTTCGCCCTCTTGTCCGGTAAAGCTGTCTTGGCCAGCTGCGGCCAAGTACCTACAACTCACACAAAAAAAAGTTACTTATTTATAGGTACGCTTTTTTAACCGACTTCAAAAAAGGAGGAGCTTCTCAATTCGTCTGTATATATATTTTTTTTTATGTATGTTCGCGCATAACTCTGTCAATTATGAACCGATTTGAAAAAATCTTTCTTCCATCCATTCTTCAATCCATTGATTGGGTCCCATAAAAAAATTATTACTTAGTAATAAGTAGTTCCTGAAAAAACAAGAATGGTGACTGCGCACTGAGAGTTGCAGGAAAGCCTATATCGATGACTTTATGTCGCTTTTTAAGGACAAAAATGGTATGACCATTTTTGTCTGGCAAATATTTACCAATTTCAATGATTCTTTTTTTATTCGAAAGAAGAAACCACTGTATTAAATCTGTATGAATTTTATTACAACCGGATAAGAACTTCCTGGAGGACCATGAACGATGTGGAGGAATTTATCTGGTAAAAACCATAAAACTGATGTTCTCCATTACATTGCTCTGACAATTATGAACCGATTGCGATGATTCTTTTTTTATTCGAGAGAGTAAACTGCTATGATGATTCCATGCAAATTTCATTACGACCGGATATTTTTTTCTGAAGAAACATGAATTATGTAAAACTATGTAGACAATAATGTGATCATAACCTACCTAGATAATTTTACGGTTTTCGATGGTTCAATCTTTATATATGAAAATATCACTAAAAAGTTTAAAATAAAATCTTTTTAAAAAAAAAATTGAACCGACTTCAATATCACTGAAAAGTATAAAATAATTTAAATATTATTGAAGTTGGTGCCAAATATACACAGCCGGTAAGCTAACACCAACTTCAATAATATTTAAATTATTTTATACTTTTCAGTGATATTGAAGTCGGTTCAATTTTATTTTTAAAAAGATTTTATATGCAGATAAACACACTTTTTTTTTGACGCGGGGAAATCCTCCAAAGAAAATAGGATAAGACTTTAATATTGAGTTTGAAGTAAGTGTATAAGTAGAGAACAACTGTGTGGATTTTTTTACTTTGAGATATCATTTAGCATAGTATCAGGTTCAGTCGATCCAATCTCCGATAAAAAGTCTCCAAAACTCTTTATCTGAGTTCAAATCATATTTCAAAACATATTTTATTGGAACTAAAACAGATGTTAACATTTACATAAGTACGATAATAGCTACATTAGTTAAAACTGTGTCGCAGCTATTAACGCCCACCTCAAAAGGACCTGAGGCGTCAGCGTTCCAACCATTACATAGTAACATGGATCACAATATTATAAATTAAAAAATAAGAATAGGTAAATTTGTTGTATATAAGCACGCGTCTGTGTGTATGTGTGAGTCTGTGTGTGCGCGCGTGTGTGTGTGTGCATACGTACAAAAAAAATACTGAGTTAAACTTGTAGAAGGTTTTCAAGCTCATTGTAAGTGAGGGACTTCAGCCATTTATGTAAAGTTTTCCTACAATTATGTAAGTGGGTAAATGTTAAGAATTTTATTTACTTTGTTATACAGTATAGAACTTAGGAAGTGATACTGTTTCCGTACTGTTACTAATCGAGAAGGTTCTGTCACGCAGACCCGACCAGCTCGACGTCTTTGTTCACCTAGTTCAGGATCAAATAAGAGCTCAGAATGTTTACGACATATAATTTTCAGCAGAAATGCTTGCCTAACACACAGAGCATATAATTCACTGGTTGGTAAAATAATGGGTTTCCGTAACATAACTTTTAACACTGCCCTCTGAGCTCTCTCTAGCCGAAGAAAAATACACTTACCAGCGCCTCCCCAAGCTGAGATACAGTAGGTCAGGATAGAGTGAGCTAAAGAGCAGTATACCTTCTTTAATGTAGGTAGATCAGCAGACGATCTCAGGTTTTTAAAAACAATAATTAATTTTCTTATCCTAGATAATAGTGATTCGATTTGGTCATTCCAGGACATCAAACTATCGATTATAACACCTAAATATTTGACACTGTTTGCACGTACAATTCCGGTACAGCTACTGTTAGTTGATGATGAGCAAACATGCATAGTCAAGTTATAGGTGCTGGTTGGTTGAGATGCAACATTGGGTGCAAATGTTATAAATTTTGTTTTATCTAAATTGAGGGAGAGCATATTAACTGATAGCCATATCATGACAGTTTGAAGGGCAATTTCTGCATAGGCTTGAGCCTGAGACCAATCTGAACCATGTACAAGAATAACGGTATCATCAGCATAGGTAATGAGTTTGGTATTAGTCAGGAGTAACTCGCTAAGGCCATTTATGTAGACTAAGAACAGAGTAGGCCCGAGCACGCTGCCCTGAGGCACACCATAACTGACAGTTTCCTCCTTACTTACGTAAATACCAATTTTTACCATTTGAGTGCGGTTATTATGATAACTCTTTAAAAGTTCATGCATCAGACCTCTAACACCTAACCTCTCAAGTTTGTTAAGAAGAATAGGTACGGAGAGCGTGTCAAACGCCTTCGAAATATCTAGGAAAATACCAAGTTTTAAGTTTATTCTTTAGGTTTTTAGCCACAGTACTCGTTGATTCTAGCACCGCGTCTTCAGTACTTCTTCCTGCTCTAAAACCATATTGGTTTTCAGATATTACATTATTTGTGTGCAGGACGGGCGGACCCGAGTGAACGAGCCACTGACGTCCTGTGTGTCTGTAGCTATCGCTGGTACGGTATGAACCCGCCGAAGAGTGTTGACGCTGTTGGTTACAATGTAGGTTGGTTACAAGGTGTCCGTGAAATAAGAACTCCCAGTTCGATAGCAAGCTTGATAGTGGCTCCGACGGTGGCGCTCTTCGTACTGAATATTCTTTTCTTCTATTTATATCTTGCTTTTAGTTCCCGCGTCGACCGCTTGCTTGTTCACCGACAGTGGCGCCGAATGCGCATTTACTATCCTTGCGGGGAACTTTACCGTAACGAGAGCCCCACCGAGGCAGCCACTAACGTTTTATTTTTATTATAAAAACTGTACATTTTCGCTTATTCTACTTAGGCTATTCTAGACACATACATGATACCTATACCGTTAGAAAGTGCGTGTAAGCAGCTTTCTAACGGTGTACATAGGGTTATCTATCTATTTCTGATAAGGAACTACAGGCCGATAAATACTGTAAGTAGGGGCGCGACGACTATGCTTTGGCCGCTTGTCGCTTCGCCTGCGCCCTGCCCGTAGTATCCACATGCCCAAAAATAGTACCGATAGGTAGCCTGCGATGTGTACTATCTGTATACCTATGATCTAGACCACCTAGGGGCCTAGGTCATAGCAAAAACCCTAGAAAACATGATATGCGATAGAACATTTGCCTGTAACTACGGAAATATGTACAGCAGTGCTGTTTAGGCACTTAGACCCACCAAGGCGGACCCAGATCTAGGTCCTGAGTTGGTTCCTAGCTTTGGGACCTAGCTGCAAATAACTATTTGCTGTTCATATATGTGCTTAGCACATCTAGGGCATGTGGGTACTTCTATCATACGATTACCCTACGCTAATTACAAATAGCAAGTACTATGAGACCTAGGCTAGGCTATCTATAAGTGATTCAGCTCACCCCTCCTCGGGATAGTGAGCTTATACACAAAACTATATTATAATTTATTAGGAAATTAAATCTAGGCTCTTAACTATCGCAGAGTTATAAAACTTAATTATATATTACTATAAAACAAAACACTCTGTAACACAAACACTATTTTGTCCTTTCGTAAACGTCGTCTTGTGGTCGTCCTGAACAATTTGCATTTAAATAGCTTAATAGTCTGTGGTTTAATATTTTTATTCAATAATTTTGATAAGATTGTTAAAACAGATATAGTTGATGACACTGTCTCGGTTACCACCCATAAGAATAGTTGGTTTTAGTTAAATCGAGCCAAAATTGAGGTGTGGTCGTTAACGTAGCGATTTAGTCGTTGAAACACTTTTCGTATTCACGTCCGTCGATTTTACTTCAACGGCAACGATTTAAAAATCGTTCGATTGAACTATCGTTGGAGCGTATTCTGGTAATATAATCATCGTTCAATCGTTTTATAACGTTGACTAACTGTATTCTCGTATGAAAATGACGTTACTACCGATCGGGTCCCAAGCGCCGAGCGCGACCCTTAGCCACTGAATGCCATCACCTGAATGATTTTTCGGGTAGGTATAATGGGAAAATGACTAGCTGTAAGCGAAGTCGCGGGTACTGATAGTAAATAATAAACTACATGATTAAACTATTATGCAAAATATTACCTGCATAATGCTGCTTTCAAGTAATTTCTGGTTGTATAGCTCGCGTGCATGGTTGGTACCTATATGACTTGCTAATAATAATAAATAAATAGAATAAAATAATCACTTGGTAAGTACCTACTTATCTACCTAGACAGAGTACAGATCAGATAGGTATCCAAGTGTGGCCAATTTTCAAACGGAATGTGAATGATAGGTTAGAACGGTTAGTTTAAGAAATAAACACAACATTTTTCATTGTTGTCTGGGCAGTCTTGTATGAAATCATTATTTGTCACAGCGTAAGTACCTACTACGAAATAGTTAAATGCAAATAACATTATCGCCCTATGAAGCTTTAAAGAAGCATAAGCTGCTAATATTTTTTTAATAACCGGTAATGATCCGCCACTGGGCAAGGGACTCCTCTCCTCGACATCATGAGAGATGAGACGGCATCCAACACTGGGAGGTTTTTTTTACGCGAACAAAATAATTATGTTAAAATAAGTTAAGTTGAGATTGACATAATATATAAGTAATTCAATTTAAATCCGTTTGATGACGACATGTTTACACGAGTTATTATAGGGTCTACTTGACCTTCAGATAAGATATCACAATATAAACATAAAAATTAGGTCATTAATATACGTATCATCCTCTCTTTTTTTTTTTTTTCTGTGGCATCCCTACGGCCTATATCGGTTTTTTATAACTCTCGTTTTAATTTTTAAGTTTATTTATTATTTGTTCGTAATTTATGTCTTATATCAATTTATTCACTAAATTATCTCAATGTTATAGTGGTGCACGTTAGTTTTTTAAGTAATATCTGGTGATCGACGTCAAAAACTGATGTTCAAAAGTGACTGTTCTTCGCTAAGTACTTGGTGCCGGTTTATTTGAAACTGTATAGTTATTTTGAATTTTTTACGTGTCTCACATTTAGGAAAACAGGATAAGTTATTTCAGGTTACTTTACATCTTTATTACCTACGTAACGCAAGTAATCCCGTATTACGAGCGCCTGAAAATTTATTGTTACGAACAACCGTCAACATCAAATCCTTAAATAGTTTGTTAACACAGTTTCGTTTGTTTGATAATATCTGAATTGTCTAGATAATATCTAATTATGATGACTCGTAGTGCACATGCTCGCCAGGAAGAGTCTAAACTCAGACTGGCGTTAACAGAGTTGAAGGAAACCAAAGAGCTGTGTTGTCAAATGAACAAGGAAAGGGAGGATAACGAATTAGAATTTATAAAAATTTTAAATGAAAATAAAAAACTTAAAAGTGAAATGGCTAAATTGCATACACAATGTATTGATGCCCTAGATGCTCGGGACAGGCTCCAAATTGTCGTAAATGATTTTGATAAATGCTCAGAAGAATATGTTTTGGCCCTAAATCGCATTACCTTCTTAGAGGAGAAGCTTAGAGTGTCCCAATCCCAAATCTCACAGTTAGAAACTGCAAAGTTAACTGTTACCACCTCGCTGAACCAAAGTCTTTTCGATGAGTTGGTTGGCAGTGCCCCGAGCATGGTTCCTGCTGCTCTTAGGCAAAGACCCATAGCAACTATTGATTTAACATCTGGAGATGATGTTCCACTAAGTACATCTGGGGGTATGACTAAGTGCAGTAGCAAAAAAATAAAGAAATATATAAAAATTAATAGATATATAAAAAAAACTCAGAAACTGGTAAAGAAACATAAATTCTTTATTAAAAATGTTAAATTAAACCGGGAAAGACTAAATTTGATTGATACATTAGATATATATGCATCTAGGTTAGATAAGTGCACTCTGAAGCACAAGATGGACACCCAAAACTTGCAAGAAGATATCTTACACCTTCAAACTAAACTAAAATCAATATCAGATAAGTATTCAGATTCACAAAAATTAATGAAAGAATACACGCTGGCTATGAATGAGCTCATTAACAATAATTCATTGAGTAATAATATTAACCAGCCCTCAGTGTGCTCCTCATCACCGGCATGTAGCTCTATTCCTTTACAAACTTTAACACAACCTTCCCTTGATGTTGTTGGTGATTATATACCTGTAAGTAAGCACTCTGTTAATTATGTAACCTCAAATCCCACTGAAATTGTTATGTTTAGTGATGAAATTGGTAAGGACATGGGCCACTATTTGTCAGATATTATGAAGGGACATTCTGTCATAAATCATTGTATGCCTGGTATGACCTATGCCAATTTAATGGACAAAATATCTAGACATATATTTAGCCGGGATTCAACATTGATTATCTTGATAGGAAATAGAGGAAATGTGTCCAAAAAACTGTTATATAAATATCAAGAGATGTTATCAAATATTGACGTTAAAAAAGTTGTAATGTTCACATTTCCCTACAGTAAGGGTTTGCCACAGGATGAAAATACTAGTAGATATAAGTTAAACTTGACATTACACACATTGACACACTGTAATGATTATGACATGGAAAATAAATTTAATTTAATAGACATTAATAACTTTAAAGTTAATTTTTATATGACAAAAGATAAATATTATCTTTCTAAATATTGTAAAAGAGAGATAGCTATGTCGCTATCATATTATTTTTACACATCAGCCAAGAACTTGGCTACACAGGTTGCTTCTTTTGAGCAACATAAATTTGACATTCATGTTAATCCAGCCAAGAAGTTGGCTATCAATAATGACAATCTAATTAATTTAAATTAGACTATACGACAACAGAGACCAACTCTGGCATTTTTGATAAAAATAATTGCAATATAAGCATTATGCAAAGCCCATGTAATATTAATACTAAGTTGCATCAAAATATAGTACCATGTATCAACCTGGTGCATCAGAACATACAAGGAATGTTGGGCAAAGACTTAGAAATTGAATTGTTCTTGAACGGTCACAACATAGATATTTTTTGTGTTACTGAACATTGGCTAAAAGATGACCAGTTCATGTTCAATTTTAACAACTACCAGGTTGCCAGCTCGTTCAGCAGAGTAAACATGATACGCGGGGGCTCTTTAATTATTATGAAAAATAATATTAAATATAAAGAACGTACTGATGTAGTGAGCCTTTCTGTTGAACGTGTTATTGAATTAGCTTGCATTGAGACTGGGCAGTTTTTGGTGCTGAGCGTATATAGACCCCCTTGTGCATCATATGATGTTTTTGAAAATATATTAGAAACTGTTTTACACAAATTGTCACACACTAATAAATCTATCATTGTCTGTGGAGACTTCAACATAAATATACTGGAAAATACTAATGTAACTAGTAAATTTATAACCTTATTTAGATCACACAATTTGTATAATATTTTCTTTGAGCCAACTAGGATAACCTCTTTTAGTGCAACATGCATTGACAACATTTTTACAAGTTTGAAACCCACACACAAAGAAATTATTAGTAAACTGGATTCCGACCACTGTGGTCTAGTTGTTACATTTCCTAGTAAAATCATCAAATTTCAACGAAACATAACATTTGTTCCTATAAATAAACACCGCTTATGTCAGTTTAAAGCCGCCTTGACTGACAGCCTACCTGTGTTGCCCTGTCATGGCGATCCGAATATATTATACAATTCTTTGTTCCGAGAAATCGATAATCGATTTGTAAAAATTTTTAAGCCCAAAACTGTATCGATTAATAATTGTGTATCGTTTAATGACTGGGCGACTGTTGGTATACATACCAGTCGGAGAAAACTGTATGAGCTTTATAATGAAAAATCTGTTAATTCCTCTCAGCTCTTTAAAGAATATGTAAAAAAATACTCAAAAGTTTTCAAGCGAGTCTGTTCGATAGCTAAGTCGAATTTTTTAAAAAATAAAATCCGAAATGCGGATAATAAGATTAAAACTACATGGAATATTATAAATAGCGAGACTGGTAGGTCATCAGTAAGAAATAATGATTTTTGTCTACATGTTAACAATAAAGATGTAACAGCGGATTTAGATGTAGCGACAGAGTTTGAAAGGTTTTTTAGTGATGTTCCTATTAATATAACGAAAACTCTGAATTCCTCGTCCACTTCCGCTGAAATAATATTAAATGAAAATGTACCACAGTGTGACACAGCTTTTAAATACTCTTTTGTGACTGCTAAAGACATCATAAAAACTTCTAAACAACTTAACCAGAAAAAGACGGCTGATGTATGGGGGCTTTCTGTCCAAATAATAGCTTATATAATTGACATTATTGCTCCTCAATTAGCAGTTATATTTAATAGCTGTGTCAAGAATGGAGAGTTTCCTGACCTCATGAAGCACAGTAAAATAATACCTTTATTCAAGTCTGGTAGTACCACTGAACCTACGAATTTCAGACCAATTTCGGTGTTGCCAGCCTTGAGTAAAATTTTTGAAAAGCTTCTTTTGGATCAAATGTTAGATCATTTCAATAAATATAACTTGTTTCATGATAAACAGTTCGGGTTTAGAAAGAATCGGTCCACCACTGACGCGGGAGTCGAATTAATAAAATATGTATATGAGGCTTGGGAGGAATCACAGAACGCCCTTGGTGTATTCTGTGATTTATCCAAAGCTTTTGATTGTGTAGATCATGATACGATGGTCAGGAAATTACGCCACTATGGTATAAGGGACAGAGCTCTTGACCTTTTAACTTCATATTTGCATAATAGAATTCAGAAGGTTGACATTAACGGTAAGAGATCTCCTGGTTCTGTGGTCTCCATGGGCGTCCCTCAAGGTTCAATATTAGGCCCATTTCTGTTTTTAATATATATTAATGACTTACCCTACTACGTAGGGGACAAACTAAATGTTGTATTGTTCGCTGATGATACCTCTCTTTTATTTAAAGTCAGGCGTAAACTCTATGAATACGACGAAGTAAACAATGTACTTTCTAAAGTTGTCCATTGGTTCAATGTTAATAATTTGAAACTTAATGAGAGCAAAACCAAATGTGTGAAATTTGTAACACCAAATGTAAGACAGGTGGCAACCAATGTGGAAATTAATGGAGCGAAGTTGGACCTTGAGGAGTCGACTGTGTTCTTAGGTATAACAATTGACGCTAAACTACAATGGGGCCCCCACATTAAGAAATTGTCAGGTAGACTGAGTTCCGCGGCTTATGCAGTTAAAAAAATAAGACGTTTAACTGATATTGAAACCGCTAGAATTGTTTATTTCAGCTATTTCCACAGTATTATGTCTTATGGTTTATTACTGTGGGGATCTTCTGCAGAACTTAATACCATTTTTATTCTGCAGAAAAGAGCTGTGAGAGCCATTTACAATCTGGCTCCTACTGATTCACTAAGGGAAAAATTCAAAGAAATAGATATTCTAACGGTTGTTTCGCAATTCATATTTGAAAATTTAGTTTATATTCAGAAAAATAGTGTATCTTTTAAAAAGTACAGTGCGATTCATAGTGTTAATACCCGGAACAAACACAATCTTGTTTTACATTCCACACGTCTCCACAGAACAAGCAAATCGTTTATGGGCCAAAGTATACGCTTCTATAACAAACTGCCACAGGATATCCGAGATCTTCCACTGAATAAATTTAAACCTTTGATAAGAAGCCGGTTGTCGAAAAAGGCTTATTACAAAATCTCGGATTACCTAGAGGATAAAGCTGCGTGGGCTTGAACTGCTCAACTCATGCAAGCTTAGAATTGTAGGCTTACAGTTTGTAACACCTCTTAATCTGGTGGATTACTGATGGCTGTTTCACAAGTCAATTGATTGATAATATAAAGATTATGTGAAAGTGTTTTGTGTCTTGCCTGTCGAGGTACTACTTAACAGCAGAAGTTAAATGTGAGCCACTGTGATTTTGGTTCGGTCATGCTCGCCATCGAAAAGTCTTTGCTTGTGGCGGCTTCGTGTGGCGGGTCACCCCCTTCCCTCTAATATGGTTGAGGGGAGTGATGGCTGCTGCTCGAGTCAACTCGTGCGCGGGTGCTGCTTGGGGGGACTGGTCCGACTTCTATCCATTTGGCCTTTTAGTTTGTCTTAATTTATTGTTTTCTTCTTTTCTCCCTTGCTTTATGTTTCGAATGGCAGGACACAATATCGCTAATGTCGATTCATTTGTAACAAAACAATGTTTAAAAAACAAAAGTGAAAAAATGACAAGCCCGCTGAGTTTCTTGCCGGATCTTCTCAGTTGAGGCCGCGTTGTGATCCGGTGGTAGCTTCTAAAAAATGACGATTCAAAAGTGCTAGCGTTAAGCCTATTTGAAATAAAGATTTTTGAGTTTGAGTTTGAGTTTGAGCTTACAATATCATTGACTATAATGTTGTCTTTTATTTACGCGAATATACATTGAAATAATATACATTGAAATAAAACTACTTTTACAATAATAACTAAGAAGACCTAAGAGTACACCGGTATAATTGTGACAAATGGACGTTTAACATCTCAGCTCAGTCCTCCCCGTAACGTCGGGAAAGTACCGCGATATAACCAGTAAAAGTATTTTTACTTCAATCATTTCCTATACCTACTCATATAGTTTTTTACTTATCCTGTCCCTAACCGATTTAATGACATATGATTGAGTAGGTATCTGTATTAATTATTTATGTAAGTACCCATTTATAATATTCTTATTTTTAGGTACCAATTCGTAAAAAACTTATTGTGACGCCGTGCTATTTCTTTGTACCCAGTCTTCTTGGTCAATGTCCTTACCTAACACCTATTCATATCGTATTATGCAATTATTTTTTGTTTCCGCTTTTTTACTTTGTCACCCTACAAAAAAAAAACTATAATAGGTCCTATTTACACCCTACACGTAATTTTTACCCGCGCCGCAAGCAATCGCGCAATGGCATACAGGTAGAGAATGTATGTACTTATTTAAATAATATGTGTTACTGTAAGTATGTAGCTAAGAAATGCATTATTGTTGCTTTTCTTTTTTTTTTATCATAAAATAATTGTGTGTGTAATAGTGCTTCTAGCTAGAAGCTGTTCAGTTATACAGATGCCATCGTAGCATTGCAGTAGTAGTCAAAATATGCACCGTTGCGTTGGGCTAAAATTATGTTTTCTTTTTGTTCAGCAAAAAACAAATAAGAATTGCGTTAAGAGCAGTAACAGTTCAGTGGGCGAGCGCTTGCCTTGGAAATAAGGTGCGCAGGTTCGAACCCCGACTCGCACCTCTGATTTTTTAAATTAATCGTGTGAGAATCGTCTTTGTGCGATCGTTATTAGCTTTCGGTGCAGGAAAACATCGTGAGGAATCCTGCATATCTGAGAAAGCCTAAGTAGCTTTCAAATGAAGTCCGCCAATCTGCACTTGGCCAGCTTGGTGGAGTATGGCCTAAGCCCAACCCTAGCAGTGGGACAAAAATAAGGGCTGGTAATAAATATAATTGCGTTATAATTTAATTCCGTTCCAGTGGAAAACCAGTCACGTTCATCAATGATACGTTGCATCAGCGCGAGAACGTAATGATGTTGCAGTTATCGTGTTATGCAATGTTTAACATTATGTGTAAACAAAAGCTGCTTTTTTAAAAACTTGAACATTCGTTTCTTGCTCGTCGTCCCAGAAAGGCTCAGTAGGTAGTATTCTCATAATTTAATTGAGATTTTATTTTACATAATCATTTAGAGTATACATTTCAATTTGGAACAAAAATATCTCCAAAGAGGATTTCGGAATGGGACGAGTCTGCTTCTAATTTTGGGACCCACTACGATAAAGCAACAGACCTCGCTCTACAGGACAAGCCCAAAGGTAATTTTGTAAAAGTTAAAAATGGTTGAAAATTAAAGATGCGTGTATTTTTGGTTACCAACGTGGTAGAAAAATTTCAAAATAACTTGAAAGTATCCACAACAAGATCAATAAGCATGGTGCTTCCGTGCTGGGGCGTTCGCTGGTCGACACAAGAATTTATACTAAAATAATTACAGGTTGTTAGAATAAACGTAAAAATTGCATAAAAAATTTATTTAAACTATCTTAGTCATAATCTTTCCCGAAGTTGTCACGGCCTCAGAACAATAAAGTACGAGTTAGTACCTAAGACCAGCTATACGGAGCAAACCAGACTGCGACGGCATATTTTATTTACTCACTGATCATAATTATCGCTGTTCACAGCTCTGTTAAATACTAAGTACTTATATTACGCTACTACATTAATGTTCTGAGGTCGCCGCACTGGGAAAGTAAAGTACTTTTTTTGTACATACGTATACTCTTAAGATGAAGCACCATAGAGCAGCAATGTTCGGCTGATATTATACCCACGAACCACTCCGGTTCACCTTTATACAGGATAATTAGAAAAAACACTAACAACCTCTCGGGACTATATTAGTAATATCATAAACAACAGTCTTTGTTCTACGACTTTTAATAATTCATCAGAATTTAATTCATCAGATTTTGTTGCTTATCATGATAGCAATATAGTCCTAATGCCTAAGAGTAAGAGGTTGATAGTTAAATATAAATAGATTATTTTACATTCAAGCTACTGACGAGACAACAAAACGTTCGCCTGATGGTAGGCATCCTGCCTGCCTGTAGATAGACAGCTGCTTTTCACTGCTGCCGCTCGTTACCCGTCCGGTAATTTAATAGCTACACTGCCCTTCACACCGGAACAGAGCGATATTTACACACTGCTGCATCGCAGCAGAATATCTGACACTGCCTGCGGTAGTAGGTACCTACCTGGACGGTCCCTTGCTCAAGTGAAATAGATAAACAGTTTTTTAGAACATGTAGGTACCTACCTGGGCGGTCCCTTGCTCAAGTGAAATAGATAAACAGTTTTTTAGAACATGTAGGTACCTACCTGGACGGTCCCTTGCTCAAGTGAAATAGATAAACAGTTTTTTAGAACATGTAGGTACCTACCTGGGCGGTCCCTTGCTCAAGTGAAATAGATAAACAGTTTTTTAGAACATGTAGGTACCTACCTGGGCGGTCCCTTGCTCAAGTGAAATAGATAAACAGTTTTTTAGAACATGTAGGTACCTACCTGGACGGTCCCTTGCTCAAGTGAAATAGATAAACAGTTTTTTAGAACATGTAGGTACCTACCTGGACGGTCCCTTGCTCAAGTGAAATAGATAAACAGTTTTTTAGAACATGTAGGTACCTACCTGGGCGGTCCCTTGCTCAAGTGAAATAGATAAACAGTTTTTTAGAACATGTAGGTACCTACCTGGGCGGTCCCTTGCTCAAGTGAAATAGATAAACAGTTTTTTAGAACATGTAGGTACCTACCTGGACGGTCCCTTGCTCAAGTGAAATAGATAAACAGTTTTTTAGAACATGTAGGTACCTACCTGGACGGTCCCTTGCTCAAGTGAAATAGATAAACAGTTTTTTAGAACATGTAGGTACCTACCTGGGCGGTCCCTTGCTCAAGTGAAATAGATAAACAGTTTTTTAGAACATGTAGGTACCTACCTGGACGGTCCCTTGCTCAAGTGAAATAGATAAACAGTTTTTTAGAACATGTAGGTACCTACCTGGACGGTCCCTTGCTCAAGTGAAATAGATAAACAGTTTTTTAGAACATGTAGGTACCTACCTGGACAGTCCCTTGCTCAAGTGAAATAGATAAACAGTTTTTTAGAACATGTAGGTACCTACCTGGACGGTCCCTTGCTCAAGTGAAATAGATAAACAGTTTTTTAGAACATGTAGGTACCTACCTGGACGGTCCCTTGCTCAAGTGAAATAGATAAACAGTTTTTTAGAACATGTAGGTACCTACCTGGACGGTCCCTTGCTCAAGTGAAATAGATAAACAGTTTTTTAGAACATGTAGGTACCTACGTCGGTTGTCTGGGATCCTGGGAGTATGGGAGATAAGGATCGGGTACCTGTTGGTGTTCAAGATATTAAATAACATCCTGTTCCTGTGTTAACATTGAATTCCAAATCACATGAAAACGGCGTCCGTGAACGTGTCCTTGTTTGTTAGCTACTACGAGTATTTCAGACGATGTTCTCTAATTAATAGTAGGTACGTTTTTAGTCTGCTCATGTAGACAAGCCTTTACATACTATTCTACATAACTTATTTTTATCATAATAAATATATTTGCGTCAACAATATATTTTATTATCGGTCGGTTGTACCGGTATCGGTAACTATTTGCCAAATTCAATAATAAGGGTCATCAACAATGCTTTTATCGCCTCGACGATAATAATCAATCCATGAGAGAGTCGCTATAAGACTTTAATGCGACAAGACTGCGGATATATCACGAGCACACAACGTGAAATGATAATTATCGAGCGTGTCGCTAACCCACGAAGAGCCTGCTTGGTACCTACCGCTACATTTAAGATATAACGCCTTTATTTAAATACGTGAGTATGCAAAGTCCAGCACACGTTACAAAACTCCAAGGAGTACGAATTTAGTACAAAATAAATAAAAATATTTAGGAGGATATCATCATTTTTATACATTTTATTAATACCAATGTCATCTACATATAATGGTTTCACGCACATAACAGAGAAGCCAAAAGTCAGAAAGGTCAAAACTTCATAATCATAACCTAAATTAAATAGTAAGCATAGATTATGTAAATACATCTTTATATAAGTATTATATAATCAAAGATACCTAGTGCAAGGATTGAGAATTATTTTCACTAACCTATAGTGAGTTTAAATGATACATTGAAAATACAGAACCTCATTTTTGAAGGCAATATACCTATCTCGACCGATTTCACTCGATTCGTTTCGAATCTGTTTTTATTTATGAGAGAATCTAGAGATACTTCCATGAGAGAGAAGTAAAAAATACTTATAAAGAGAAATAGATGTCAAAAGAAAAATTAAACTATTCTAATCTACTATGATTATTAAGGGTTATGGTCCCCTTCCTCTAAGGAAGTACGGACCTGTCATTTATTTACAAGTAAGGGCTCCCACACATATCTGCGATGCGATGCGGCGAGAAACAAATGAATTTTCGATACAAGTTCCTGCAACTTGTATCGAAAATTCATTAATATTTTTTGCCCTAATCGCCTCGTCGATGACAATTTAGATAGTAGGTATATCGATGATGACAATAGTATCCTTCTAAAAATATTATTGTCAATAGTTCGGTGTTCGGTCTGAGTGTAATTTATTGGTTATTTATCTATATTATCTTCTTTAGTCCGGTCAATTTAGACATTCGAAGTTACATAAAGTCCCAACAAGCTGAATTTCTGTGAAATTGTTCAAAACATAATTATAAACAATGTCTAGAAGTTCCCCATCATTCCCCTGTACGAATAAGACGAATAAACTTCAACACTTTTTTTTAATTTACATCGCTTTTATCCTTCCCAATCTTTGAAAATTTCCGTTATTATGCAATAGTTTTACATTAAACAGGATCACAACTGACCCGTGGAGTAGGCCTACTGGGGAAACCACGTTAAAAAAACGCGCTAAGTACGCTAACTCATAGGTGGCGTGGAAACGTGTGCATAGTATTACGATAACAACTTTTATAACTTTTTGAATCGTTATATCTCAGAAACGGTGGCTCGTAAGAAAAAAAGTATTGATACATTTTTTATAGATAATTTTATGATCTACAATTTTTGTCAGAGGTACTTTTGTAATAAAACTTACCGTTTTGCTGAAAATCGCGAAAAACTCATTTTTTTGACCTTTGACCTTGAATAAATTTTTTTCCTTACAGGGGAATGATGGGGAACTTCTAGATATTGTTTATAATTATATTTTGAACAATTTCACTGAAATTCAGCTTGTTGGGACTTTATGTAACTTCACTCTCATTTTTTTGTCTAAATTGACCGGACTACTTCTTTCTCATATAAAAATCTCGTGTCACGGTTTTTGTCGTCCCGAAACGGCTTGACGGATTTTTATGATTTTTTTTATGTAACTACTTAAGTAGGTATATTTGGTAGGTATGAGAATAGGTCGTAAAGTATATTTCATACCGATAGGTGATATAAAAAAAGCGTGGGCGGAGCTACGCGGGTCAGCTCGTCTATATATCTACGTATATAGGTATGTATATACCCTGTTTTTCTTTACAAGATCAAAAATTGAACAATAAGTGTATGAATGCAGGCGTGGTGGCTGACCAATGGCCAGCCAAATAGGGCCAATAGGGTCGAATATAATAATAATAATAATATCTATATTGTTTCTCATCATCATTACAAAAATCACAATAGATATTTAATATTATGATAGAGATGGTGTCTGAAGTAGGTAGAACCTGTATAACAGATCACCAGGCCAATTAATTAATTCTAAAATAGGCATGATGACTAATTTTGAAAAAATACTCTATAATGTACTACTATTGCCGAAAATAATCATATTTTTGTATTAAATTTACAATTAATAGCAATATTTTCAAATTTTAAAATAGAGTTTGAATTTCGTTCCAAAACGATGGCCTGTGCATGGCGCCATATTGTGACGTCACTGCGGTGTACATAAACATCTGTCTAGGTCACGAATTTATATGTCTAGGTATAAAAGTGAATCATTGTATGAAAGAAAAAGTTGAGATGACAGTTTGACAGTTGTTTATTTACACAGGATTGACGTCATTCACTCTTATCAGTGTTTATTACAAAATGGCGATTAGCTGTATTTGAGTAATTTATTTGCTTAAATATCACGAAAATCTCTCTATTATTATGAAAATGAGTTACATTTTTGGAATCAGTGCAATCTGTTCTAATATTTAAAACAATAGATTTATTGGTATTGTGTTGCAGTCATCATGCCTATTGTTTACATTAAGTTATTATTAACAATTACTAGGCTAGAGGTTTCAACAAATTTTCAGTTTCATTGTAATCCAGATTTTGCAGCCATAAACGAACTTTATTTTTACAACATGCTTTGGTGAGTGGGTAGATTGAAAGACATTTATTCGTGTTATTATATAAGAAAGGCCCAAGAAAACCAAAAAAGTTATGTGAAAGACTATTATAAAATCTTGTTTTGGTGCAAATAGCTGTAGTTCTTCTTTTACCAGAATTGTCAGAGAGCACAAAGGGTAGCAAGGAGTGTTGCTTTAAGATAATTGCGAGGATAAAAAGTTGACGCACTGTAAGAAATTTACTGCGAACATATAAATCATGAGTAGGATACATAATTGGAAGAAATTAACATACTTTTAAAATTGCCAAGTTCAAAATAAATGTTTTTGCAGCACCGCCCCAAGAAGATATCAACGATTGGCAAAGCGCAAAATATACAGTTTTTAATATATTAAAATCAGCGAGTTTTCGAACTTTACAAACTAAGCTTTCAATTTGTTGTTTGAAACTGAGACATTCGTCAATAATAATTCCCAAGTATTTTATGGATTTTGTTTTTATCAGTTTGGGGCAATTGCAGCAACTATCAGATGGTAAAACACAAGACTGAGCAGTGATCTGTAAGTTGGAATTGTCCTGATTTCGAATTGCATAGGTCATTAATTTGGTTTTGTCTAGATTGAGTGTTAGAATGTTAATTTGCAACCATTTAGATACTTCATCAAATCCTTTTTGGGCATAATCATACACCGCTTTCCATGTATCTGCGTGAAAAAGAACAACAGTGTCGTCAGCAAATGTTATGATTCTACCGTTTGTAAGCTTCATTTGACATAGATCATTGATATAAATTAAAAATAGTGTAGGACCAAGAATGCTGCCCTGCGGAATACCATACTCGGTGTTAGACGGAAGTTCGTCGCTAATCCAAGAATCTATTTTGACAACCTGTGTTCTAATAATTGGTAATTAATTGTAGTGGAAGACCTCTAATACCTAGATATTGTAGTTTTTTGATTAAGTTAGGGATAGATACTGTGTCGAATGCTATTGCTAAATCTAAGTAAATGGCTAAGACTTTTTTCTTGTTGTCCAAGTTAGAAATAATGTAGTCCGTTAGCTGGTGCACAGCATCTGATGTACACTTATCAGAGCGGAAACCGAACTGAGATGTTGAGAACAGTTGATTGTTTTCGAGGAATTCAATTAGTCTGGTATTTATTATACGTTCCAAAATTTTTGATAGGGCTGGAAGAATTGATATTGGCCTATAGTTATTGACACAATATCTGTCACCACTTTTAAAAATAGGTATTATTTGTGATTTTTTTTTAAATATCTGGAAGTTTTCCAGTGGTAAGAGATAATTTACATATAAAAGTGAGTGGTGGTGCTACAATATCTGTAAATTGTTTCAAAAATACTCCTGATATATTATCTAAACTTGAAGCACATTCACCTTTCAAGTTCAAGATTAGTTTTCTTACTTCAGTTTCATCGGTAAGTAGTAGAACTATAGACTTTTGAAATTGGTCGACTAAGGGTGCTTTAAAAAGATTTTTGTGTAGAGCTAACAAATTGTTTTGTGCTAAGGATTTACCAACGTTAGCGAAGAACAAGTTTACTTTATTAATGGAATGTTTAGGATTATTTGGACAGAATAAATTTGCGGAGCATTCCTTTTTTTAGCAGTGTATGTTATATTTTTTATTACTTCCCACAGTTTTTTATTATTATTACCAGCCTTATCTATCATATTTTTTCATAAGCAATTTTTGTTTTCTTAATGATATTATTACAGAAATTTCTATAGTTTTTGTAAGTAGTCTGCATGATGTTATTACAAGGATTTTTTTTGCCTTCACGTATAGTTTATCACGTTTACGCATGCATCTCAAAAGCGTCCGTTCAGTATCCGTTTACGACTTGGTAATGTAATGGTTTCATAGCTATTATTTATAGCCTGAGTGAGTAGTTTCGTGAAGAACTCAGAAGCAACATTGACATCAAGTAAGTTATAAATATGGCTAAAATCAATATTCTTAATATTTATGTTTAATAGTTCCCAGTTTAATCGATTATATGATTATTTACTCACATTTTTACCATTAGATATAATATCTATAAAGAGTAGTACACTATCATGATCCGTTATAGATGTCTGAGCAACGTAACAATGTGCAATTAATCTTGTTTTCAATATTAAATGATCGCTGTGACGCTGTGAGCTGACGCTGAGAGAAGCTGTACGGCTGTGAGTAGGAATTGTGTGAGCAGGTAGCATACCGTGGGAGGCTACCAAATTAAGGTAAGTAGGACCTATTATCTTGTGTATTGGCAGCAATGTCAATATTTATGTCGCCAACTAAAATTATATTCTTATATGCTGAATGTCTGCGAAGGCATTCATCGAGAGAACCCAAAAAGTTGTCTATACTTTTATAGCTAGGTGGTCTGTAAATGGCTATAACTACAGTGTCCATCATTATTTTTAAAGTAAGACAGTATGCTTCCATTATGTCCGTTTCTTCAACTGTAAATGAATAATTATTTTTGCAGTAAATCACTACCCCTTCATTTTTAGTTATATTTCTACGGGTAGAAAATGATTTATAGTCCTTAATACACGGTGTGGTAGTATTTCTTGTTAACCAGCACTCAGTCAAAACAATAATGTCCCATTCAATTTGAGACCTTATAAGTGGAGTTTGATAGCTAGAAATATTGCAATGGATACTGCGTATATTTTGCGATAGTATCTTTAAATAATGCAAAGATTTTGTGGGACAATCCTCGATCTCACATGACGCAGAGTAAGCAACTGAGACAGCATCTAAGTCATTACTAAGATTCCTTGTAAATTCAGCATATGACATATGTAAACCTATTTTTTACCCGGCTTTAAAAAGAAGGTTCTCTATTCGACGCGTATGTATGTAATATTAATAAAAATGCGTAATATTAATATATGTTTGTCTATGTCTAGTTTGTTAAATTTACCAAATTTTAGGACAGCTTTTCTATAGATGCCCTACAAATAATATGAGGACCTGTGTCTTTGTCAGGAATGGCATAATGGCAATGCCTCTATATGACATCTGTTCCAGAGACCTCACTACTGTGAAGATTAAGGGGTTAACGGGAGGGGGCAGTAAAGACACTATTCTTTCGTCTGCTTACCTACCCTATGAAAATGAGGACACGGTATCAGCACTGCTGCAAGACCTGGTTAACAAGGGTGCTCGCGACGACCTTATCATAGGATGTGACGCGAACGCTCACCACGTTGCCTGGGGTAGCACAGACAACAACAAAAGAGGGGAGGCACTATTGGACTTTCTGGTTAGCTCACCCTTACAAATTTTAAATAAAGGCAATAGACCAACCTTTGTGAATAAACGCAGGGCGGAGGTCATTGATATAACGCTTGCATCCAATAAAGCTAGTAAAGCGATCCGTAATTGGCATGTGTCGGAAGAGGTCAGTCTATCTGACCACAACTACATCTGCTTTAGGTATGTAACTTCCAATAATTATGTTAAGGTACGAAGGAGGAACCCAAGGAGAACCAATTGGGAATCTTTCAGGAGAGACCTTAAGGAACACCTCGGGGATCCTACGGAGCGACTCAACTCAATCATAGATATCGAGTTTGAGTCTGACAGAATTACCCAGGCAGTTAAGGCCAGCTGGATCAAGAACTGCCCGGAGAAAGAGACGGCGACGCAAAAGGAACCGTGGTGGTCACCTGCCCTTGAGAATCTAAGGCAGGAGACGCGACGTGTTTTCAACTGGGCGAAGTCAAATAATGACTTTACGGTATATGCCGAAGCTCTTACGCACTATAGTAAGGAAGTGCGCAAGGCGAAACGGAGATCATGGAGATCTCATTGCAGTAGCATCAATAGCCTTCCAGAGGGTATGAGGCTCAGTAAAGCAATGAGCTCTGCAAAGGTTAATCCACTTACATCTATCCGGAATGACCAAGGTAACCTCACTGCAACTGGGAAGGAAACTCTTACGCATATGCTAAGAATGCACTTCCCGGATTCAGTGGAGATACAAAATGTGACTGATAATAATCATCACCATGGAAGAAAAAAACACAAAACCTTCCAAAGACGACTGGCGTATAGCAAGGAAAGTCGTTGACGCAGACAAGGTACGATGGGCAATCCACAGCTTCAGTCCGTATAAATCACCTGGATCTGATGATATATATCCGATCTTACTACAGGAGGGGAAAAATATTCTTATACCTCACTTATGCAGATTGTACAGGGCATGCCTAGCCTTTGGGCATGTCCCATCAGCTTGGAGACAGGCAAAAGTAATCTTCATTCCCAAACCAGGGAAAGAAAGTTATGAGGATGCCAGATCTTATCGTCCTATCAGTCACACTTCATTCTTTCTTAAGACTATGGAGAAGATGATAGACAGATATATAAGAGATGGCCCACTGAGGAGACGACCGCTCCATAAGATGCAATGTGCGTATCAACCGGATAAGTCTACGGAAACGGCACTGCATTACGTAGTCAACCGAGCAGAACATGCATTGGAGACAAAAGAAATAAGCGCTGCAGCGTTTTTAGATATTGAAGGGGCGTTCGACAGAACGACCTTCGATTCAATAAGAACCTCAGCACAAAGCCATGGCATAGAAGCGCCAATTGTTAAATGGATTAGCACTATGCTACAGGAACGAGTTATTGAAACCAGTTCTAAAGGATGTCCACAGGGAGGCGTAGGGTAGACTGGGTACGGTTGAAACAAAGGACGGTTGAAACAACACGAATATCTCGCAAACCCTTTGCGCACCGGTGAGGTGTCCAAGGGGAGAATCAAGCGGATGACCGGTCCGAACACGAACAACAGTGTTACGTTGCTCTCCATGTGCTTTAAACGTTTTTAAGAGACCCTATTGTGCTTTTTTAACCAAAACTAAGTATTTTTGCTCGCAGAGTTTTCCAATTATTGTGGTTTCTATTAAAGTGAGAGTATTGTAAATAAAACATGTTATAATATTATATTTAGTGTTATTCGCATGTGTTTTAACTGACCCCAATCACTGTTTCAACCGCCCCTGGTATGGGGACGTTTGAAACAAATCGGATTTTTTTTTCAATTTGATCTACTGTTAAAAATAACACACCTGGAACTAAGATCACATTGCCCATTAGTAGATCGAAACATGCTTTTTTATTTAACATATCTTCATCATCACTCGGAATATAACAAGCAAAACTATGGACGATATAAGAGAAATTGTTTCAACCGTACCCAGTCTACCCTACTATCCCCACTACTGTGGAGTCTAGTGGTGGACTCGTTGTTAGTAGAGCTGAACAGTGGACCACTTCAAGCAGTAGGCTATGCAGATGATATAGTCATACAAGTAAATGGAAAATTTCCAAACGTAGTAGCGGATTTGCTGCAAGGTGCTTTGGGTAGGGTGGAAAGATGGTGTACAAACACTAACCTTTCCATAAATCCAAGCAAAACTGTTATAGTGGCGTTCACGAGGAAAAGACATTTGGAGGGCCTTAGGGAACTCGAAATGTACGGCACCAAACTAAAATGGGCTACGGAAGTTAAATATCTGGGGGTAACTTTCGATAGGAAACTAACATGGTATAATCATGTTGAAAATATAACAAAAAAGGCCTTACGAGTCTTCAATATGTGCAGTTCTGCCCATGGCAAAACTTGGGGACTCAAACCAAAGGTAATATACTGGTTATACAGGGTGTAAAAAAACACGTGTCCGATCCGTGAGGGTCTTATTCAGTGTATCAATACAAACACATGTATATAACTCATTTGTTGAATATCTCATATTTTTTTCCTACTTTGATCCAGAAAAGCGAATCTGATTTTGTATTTTTGGTACAAATTAGAAAAAAAAATTGGGATACTTAACAAATGAGTTATATACATGTGTTTGTATTGATACACTGAATAATACCCTCGCGGATCGGACACGTGTTTTTTTTACATTCTGTATACTACGATGGTGAGGCCTATTCTCACATATGGCAGCACCGTATGGTGGCCTAGGACTAAACTAAAGATCTGTAAAAATTCTCTCAGGAAGGTGCAAAGGGTAGTTTGCATGGCAATTACAGGTGCCTTCAAAACAACGCCTACACAGGCTCTTGAGTGGATACTGGAACTAACTCCACTACACACTTATATACAAACAGAAGCAAGGAAGTCCCTATATAGACTTGCAAAAGCAGGAGTTTGGAATCGTAACAAGCCCTGTACAAAACACACTTTATTGGATCCCGTGAAACAACTGGATGATCTAATGGACATGCCCTGTGATAAGATAAATCCAGTGTACATGTTTAATAAGAGGTACCGAGTACACATACCATCAAGGGACGAGTGGACGAGGGGACTCAAACCGGTTGGTGGTACTCACCTCATATGGTACACTGATGGTTCTAAAATGGAGTCAGGTACAGGGGCAGGAATTTATTCCAAGGACTGCAGGGTCAGTCAGAGCATGGGGCATTATGCATCGGTATTCCAAGCGGAAACCTATGCCATAATTGCCAGCATTAAAGAAATGCAAAGGAGAAATGTCAAAGGTAAAACCATTTACATTCTCAGTGACAGTCAGGCAGCTCTGAAGGCTCTAAACTCCTTCCGAGTTGTCTCCAAACTGGTTAAAGAAGGTGTCACAGGTTTGAATAACTTGGGAAGACACAACAGCGTCAGCCTTATCTGGGTACCTGGACACGAAGGCGTCGAGGGTAATGAGAAGGCAGACAGACTAGCGAGGGCCGGCTCACAGAGACATTTGGTTGGCCCCGAACCATTTGTAGGGATTCCGTATGGAACATGTCACCAAGCATTATATGCACATGCTAGGAATGAACACATGAAGGAATGGAGGGCAGCGTCAGGCCTAAACCACTCCAAAGCGTTCTCTAGCATAAGGGTGGACTGTGGGGTTAAATTATTAAACCTAAGCAGATCACAAATAAGGCACCTAATAGGTGCACTCACGGGACATTTTGGTAGCAATGAGCACCTTCACAGAATGAGGCTAAGTACTATTGATACTTGCAGATTTTGTAAAGGTGGAAAAGAGTCAATGCGACACATATTGTGTGGCTGCGACGCTCTTGCGAGACGTAGGTTGGGTCATCTGGGAGTAGCATATCCTACACCTGATTATGTACAGCTCCAGGCTGGTGCAATCGTTGCGTACCTGAGGGAACTCTTCGAAACGCCAGCTACAGAGTAAGGGCTAGGGCATGCACAATGGATCCAACTGGGTCGAAGTGCGTTCCGGTGGTTTACCGGGCCCGATTCTTAGCCACCAACAATAGAATAGAATACCAAATTTTATGTATGTAGGTTTGTCCGCGGGCTTCTCAGGAACTACAAGTCGGATTTCTAAAATTCTTTTTGCAATAGTTAGAGTATTTTTCAACTTAGGTTAGAGTACAAGTTTCATCAAAATCAGTCCAGTATTTTAAGAGATATAAACTTTTTATATTTTCATTAAGTTACTGTAACGTAGACGTTCGAGTTTAATATATTTTCGTTATTTTATGCTTTTTAGATAATTTACATTAAAGTCGGTTTTTTTAATAGTTTATTTAAAGTTTTCTATTATTTTGTAGAAGTTAGTTAAAAAAATAGGACATCATCATTACCAGCCGGAAGACGTCCACTGCGGAACATTCCCTTCGAACGCCACAATGAACGACAATTGGCTATTTGCATCCTCCGGTTACCAGCGATATTAGTTGAGTAACGACGCGCACGATGTCGTCAGTCCACCCACCTAGATGGAAGGCCTACCTACGCTGCATCTTCCGGTTCGTGGTTGCCACTCGAGAACCTTTCTTCCCCAGTGGTTATCGGTTCTTCCAGCGATATGCCCTGCCACTTCAACTTGCAGCTAGAGCTGAGAGCTATGTCGGTGACCTTGGTTCTTCGGCGAATCTTCACATTCCGGATTCTGTTGCGCGAAGAAACTCCGAGCATAGCTATCTACATAGCTTGTTATGTAACTCTGAGCTTCTCTAAAAGGACCACGTCTCAGTACCATATGTCATCACTGGCACCACACACTGGTTACAAACCTTTGTCTTGAGACTCTGCGGAATTTCAGACAGGAAGATGTCACGAAGTTTTTTGCACGCTGCCCATCCGAGTTGGATTCTTTGCGCGACCTCTTTGTCTAAGGTAGACATAGTGATCACAACTTCGGGTGTATCATTCCCAATGACGTTATTATTTTCGCGTCCGTCGTAATGAACTTACGGGTATTAAATGTTATCCATACCTATCGGTGTAAAGATTGGTCAATCAGCAAGGTATTTTGAGACTGATAGTCCAGGGCCCGCAAAGGTGCAAAGCGAGCTTATATTAATTTTAATCGAAATTGGTCAATTAATTACTGTATAACGACTTCAATTATACATTAATACATTGGACCGCAAAGAAAAAGGGTCGGTTAGAAAATCTTCAATATCTTCAAAAGTACTTGACCTACCTTTATGAAATAAAGGTACTACTAAATTAAAGAATATTTTAATACGAATAAATGAAAAAAAAACAAAAAAAAAAACCTTTTTATTTTTAATAAATGTAAAATAAATAAAAATGCGTAGTTTTTCCAGTATTTTCATAAATGTACATTGGTTACAGATGTGCCGTTTTCACGCATTTTTGCACTTTATGTTACCTCCGCGAGCTTGCAATACAGCTGTTATGCGATTTGGCATACTTTCTGCTAGTTTTTGAGGCGTTACTGCGGAATTTCTGCCATTCCTCTATTAGAGCTTCTTTCATTTCACGTAGCGTAATTGGTGATTCAGTTGTCGCTGTATTTCGCTGACTGTGCCCATCTTCAAGCATTGTCAGGATCCTGGTACATTCTTCAGGGGTTAACGGCATGATGACTTCAGAATAATAAAATTTATAAGGCAGAGATACCATATTTATAACTTTTTTACATTTTTTATTATTAAAGCGAAAGAATAGTTACAAACGCGAAAGAATAGTTGAATTTTTTGGTACAAAATTCAAAAACGACCATTATTTTACATTTTCGGTTTTTTATACAATTATCAAAAATAAATAAAAAGGTTTTTTATATTATTTTATGTGAGATAAAATATTCTTTAATTTTGTCTTTATTTCGTAAAGCTAGGTCCGGTAGGTACTTTAGAAGATATTGAAGATTTTCTAACCGACCCTTTTTCATTGCGGTCCAGTGTAGTTGACTATTTTACAATTTGTAGTTTTTTTTAATTAGTACCTACCTAAGTATTATACAACATTAATTAAGTACTTATGTAGATTTTGTGGACACTGCTTGGCAGACATGAAAATGTAAAAATACAGGAAAAAATCTTAGGTGTACTTTTTATTATTACAATAGATTTAAGAGAATAAGATAAAGGTACTTATTAATAGGACAAATGAATGTCGACAACAAAAGGAAGGAAAACACAGCAAAATAATTTTATCAAGAAGGTCATTGACAAGAATGCTAAGAATCGTAAATAGTCACGAAACACATACCTTCCTACCTATTCAATAGTATGTATTCAATGAAAATTATCAAGCAACGAGTAATGTCATGAGCAGCTACTCTGTATTTTATTGCGGGCCTGTTGGTCTAGTGGTTAGACACCCTACCGGCTGACCAATAGGTCGTGGGTTCGATTCCCACCAAGTGTCTGGGTGTTTTATCTATATAAGTACTAGCGGCCCGGTACGTGCTTCGCTACGTATAAAGTGAAATATTAAAAACATTTAATTGGAACATCAAATTCATTTATTCAAACAAAAAATGTCATCTTGCCTTCAATTAAAAAAGAACAAAACAAATTAAAAACAAATTGCTACATTAATAGTGGTACACAATATGTTTATTCAAATGAAGAAACACACGTGCATACATGTTATTCACTTCAAAACTTACCGTTTGTGTAAATGCTTTTGACAATTCAATTCAAATAAAGCCTGTAAACGATATGAAACACCGACGGCTCGCTAAAAAACTGAGAAAAGTACACGCACACATTATATACATTACATTACATTTGAACAAAAAATATAAACACAAAGCAATAATAAAATTATCGCTGACAATTTGCTTTATTCGAAGCACGTCCAAAATAAAATGACCGCATGAATGACATAACATGTTTTTACGGTCAACACTAAAAAAAGTTTTAATTCTGAAAAAAGGTTTAATTTGAAAGCAAAATCCCCATTTACAAAATGATCCGCCATTTATTGAATTAATTTGTTACAAAAAATGTGATAAATGAAGAACCGCGCAACCAAGTTTGTGCAAACTTCACATAAACCATCTACTAAATAGTCCGAACAATGTCTAAACTTTTGGTTTGGATAGGTGAGCCCGTTCTTGAGTTATAAAATTACATCGAAAAGTGGCATTGATTTTTATAGATATAGATGTATTTACGAAAAAAAAGTATATATGTATTAGTATCAGTTGTCTGGTTTCCATAGTACAGGCTCTGCCTAATTTGGGATCAGATGATTCAAAAGTACATATACACTCACAAACATAGCCCTCCTTCTGGAGTAATCGGGCAACAAGGCAGGGCGATGCTGCGGCGTTTTGCTAGTAATCGGTGACAATATGGCTATAGAACTGGTTATTGTCATTTGTACATTAAACAATAAATATTGTACCAATGCGCTAATTAGATAAGCGAGTCCCTAACTATAATTATGGCCTACAGACTGATAACCACCAGTTATCTTCCAGAGAAATATAAAAGTATTCATTTGTTAATTATTGAAGCTCTTGTTTTTGCATCGGGATTGTTATTACAGTATATTGTATGACGTCTTTGTTAATTTGTATTTACTTAATATATTATTATTATGTCTAACGGGTTTACGATCCCAGATTTAATTGATTTATTTTTATTGCGGCTCGTCGACCGTCCCGGCTTCGCACGAGTGCAATTTTTTTCTTTTCTAGTAACAAATATAGCCTATGTTACTTCTGATGTTGCTTCTATAGGCTGCGGTGACTGCTTACCATCAGGCCTACCACATGTTTTCTAGCCGTAAGAACATCCAAATACATCAATATCAGGTACTCGTGTACCTGATATTGATGCATTGTCCCCGTTATTGTACCTATTGTCGTCAATAGGTACAATAACGTCAGCTGTATTTATCGACATTTGCGCTTGTGTCAGACCAAACCTATTACTACTTATCACTTCCTTATCAATAACTCTTGTAATATAACTTTAATCAGTTCAAAAAACCTGCCTCGTAGAGGAAAATCTGCCTACGCTTTGTTTAATGGGACCATAGACAAACGCGTACTCTATTCTCAATATATAAACTCTATGTTGGTAGTAAAAAAAAATACTAGTAGGTAACTAGCGAAATTTTGTAGACGCTGTTTTTGTGATGACAGATAAGGAGTTTATACTTAACACGTATAGAATTACATTATATAGATAATACGCTGTAAATACAATTAGGAAAGCAGTAAAATTAACAAAAAATAGTAGTCAAAACATGCGTAATGTAAACAATTGTTATGATGATAATATGTAATTGACTTCATGCACACATACTAACCTAACCTAAGAGCGTGACCAATGAGTTTGGATAGGAAACTTTAGTACAGTAACGGTGAATAACCGCGGATAACATTGTGTGAGGAGCGTTATAAAAATAGTTATAGCAGTCTCATTATAGATCACGTGCCAAGCCAATGTCAAATGACACTTTGTTATAACTTAGCGTCGCGGTCGCCGCACACGGGCCACTAGCCACATCCACAATTGCCGCCACTTGAAGCTAGAAGCGGCTACAAAAGAAGCTGACGCGCGCGACAGCCACTTGTGGTCCATGTTGGACACTTGCGGTCGGTGGCCGCTACTTTTTTAACTCGTGCTTGCAGTGAAATGAAGGGAGAGAGGGGTGGGGAATCGCGCGAGTGGCTTGTGTCAGCGTTTTGTGGCGGCGGTTTGTGGCCGAGTCGACCACTGGCGTTTACAGTGTGCGGCGAGTCCATGCAAAATGTATGAATACAACAGGAAATAGGTCGGTGGCTGCGTTTTGTGGTTGTGGCTGGTGGCCCGTGTGCAGCGACACTCAACTGACTGTGCTGATTTCACAGGGAGCCGATAAGAGCAGCTAGTGGCTGGTCGGGTCGTCGGTTCCAATCTTCTTTGTGCTCGGTACATTTGCTTAGACAAGATACGCCACCGGACAAAGTCAGTAACAACTATATTTATCGCTATATGTTCGAGTGTGTTACATTACATGCTTGTTTAATTGCTATTGTGAGCAAAAGTCACGGCTTCATCGTAATTTGTTGTTACTCTAGCTAGACATACGGTAGGTTCTATACATGATAATTATTGTGATGGTTATATTTCTACTGTAGAGTCTTTAAATAGTATCTAATAATTTATGATAATATTTCAGTAAATAGTACTCTTGTTATTTCTCTTTTTATTTGTCTAACTAAATAGTATTAACACTGAAAATTACTTTTTTTTTAATAACCCCTGACACGAGAACGCACTCTGAAAATGACTTTCCTGCTCTTTATCAGACCCTGTCGATAGATAAGAATATGTGGTAACCTTTACCAGAGTCTGATGATGGAGTAGGAAGGTGATAACAGGATCTCAGAACCAATAAACGTAGACCTACCGAACTTTGAATCGTTGGGTAGGTCCCGATGAGTAGTTGCTAGAAAATTGGTGATAAGGGTCTGCTGATGGAGCAGGAAGGTGGTCACCGGATCCCTGCACCAATAAACGTAGACCCACCGAATTTGGTCCCGTTGGCTAGGTTGCGACAAGCAGTAGGTAGAAATGATGATCAGAGTCCAGTGATGGGAGCGGGAAGGTGGTGACAGAAACTTCGCTTCATTAAACGTAGGAGCCACAGAATTTTAAATCGATGGTTAAATCATGGTGAGTAGTTTGTAGACAGACTGATAATGGCGGAGGATAGTTAAGTTTTAAGAGTCTGTTCACCCATGTCAGGGGCTTTTCTATAATTGTTTAGTATAATATATATTTGGTAAGGTATTTGTTTTTCTATGGACCGTAAGTGTAGAAGCCTAAAATAAAATATAGGAAGGTCGAGATATCATAATTAGGTAGGTACACAAAACATCGTTATAATGATTGTGTAGATAGTGATTTGCATTAATATTATCAGGTAAACAGTGGAAAGTATACACTTTTTATCGCTGTGTCGATTGTTAGGTAACACGGTTATTATCAGACGAGAAATTTAATTATGAACTCTGACTCTAGTTTCAAAGTATTGCATACATGACTACAGATGATAGACATAACTCGATAAGGGATACGTAAGTTAAGAAATCTAATGTTTGGTATTAGTTGTAATTATAACCAAACGCCGAAGAAAAAATCACCAAACGAGTGTGTTTAATTTTTCAAAAAGTTCAAGTATTTTTTGTTAATATTATAACGCCGCGATTATACTTGTAGATTCATTTTTATGAATATCGATCGCTGTTGTAGTTCATAGCGATGGTATTCTGAATAACGTATTCGTTAGACATTTTAACCACTTAAAATAACAGGTTTACTTTAACTCTATATTATAAGATCGATCAATCGTTGTCATTTTATATTTCCTCTTGTAGATTCATTTTTATGAATATCGATCGCTGTTGTAGTTCATAGCGATGGTATTCTGAATAACGTACTCGTTAGACATTTTAACCACTTAAAATAACAGGTTTACTTTAACTCTATATTATAAGATCGATCAATCGTTGTCATTTTATATTTCCTCTTGTAGATTCATTTTTATGAATATCGATCGCTGTTGTAGTTCATAGCGATGGTATTCTGAATAACGTACTCGTTAGACATTTTAACCACTTAAAATAACAGGTTTACTTTAACTCTATAATATAAGATCGATCAATCGTTGTCATTTTATATTTCCTATGTGTACGCTTGTGTGTATCACGCACACAAACCAACCCTTCGTTCAAGTCTAGTGCTTCAACCAACTGTAGGTATTAGGTATAAGTAGGTACCTACAAGTACTTTGCGCCCCATCCGATTTATGGATGATCTTCCCATTCATACAATTAGTAAGGAACAACTACACAAAGTTGTTGCAGTCTGTGAAGTCCAAACTCGCGACCTTAGATTTATACCCAGCGGCTACACACGCGCCACTCTGGCTACTGACTACCTAGATAAATGTAATACCTAATATTACTCAGACTGATAGGTACACCTATACTTACATATAAGTATAATCAGTCATATACGTGCGTAAGTACTTATCGTATTGATGTACCCGAGCGACACAGAATTACAGAATAGATTACAATTTGACATACGGCAAGGCGTCGCCACGCAATTTTAAAGATTAGTTTTATGTATACTCCTTTGTAAATAAGTGATAAACGCGAAAAGCGACTTTTCTATATTAATTAGAGATTTCGCACTGTGCCAGGTCTGCGCTGCGGCGCTGCCAGCCACGACGACCAATATTATCTTGGGATTCAATACCCCTAGTTTGAGTTTTGATTATTGGTGTGATTATTATCTTAACGTTTCAACTTTTAGTTTCCTCTCATACATTTTACTCGTTTTGATTATTTCCGCTAGAGGCGCTACTGGTGTGAATTGTGGAAAATGGAGAAAAACAAAACTATAATCCACAAATATTCTCAACCATCATCATAATTAACAGTGTACTCCTGTCCATTATCTTCGTATTCTAGTTAACCCTGTGAAAATTTATCCGAATTCTTTGGTGTATATCAACTATAACAGTTAAAATATTCGGATACTGTGAAGAGCAGTAGTGACGTGACTAGAAGGTAGGAAGGAAGGACCTTTGCACCAGCAAAGGTGTTTGTAGGTACGCCAACAGCTGGCGAGATTGAAAGCCTATTAAGCGCGCTTCGATCATCTAAGTAAGCGCGTCGGGACAGGACAGGAATGATAATACTCGTAGGCCTCCTCTCCTTTTATCAAAAAAATTATATTCTCTTTAATCTTTACCTCCGACCATTTGTCGCGTAGATCTTTTTTTAAAGTCTAAACAGAGTTCTCACTCACAGCTTGTACCTACTATGGAAACCAGACAACTGATACTAATATTTATATAATTTTTTTTTGTAAATACATACTTAAATAGATAAATGGTGGGAATCGAACCCACGACCCATCGGGTAGCAGTCAGGGTGTCTAACCACTAGACCAACGGGCCCGTCAAATAAATAAACATACACACAAACCATGGACGAATCCGTAATACAAACATACATATTCTCAAAAATTAAACTTTTGGTGCAATGGAAAAAAAAACCAATTAAAGTCGCTGAGACAGACACGGGCGGACGGATAAACGGACAGTGCTTAGAAAGAGGAAGCTTTGGTACGTACTTGCTGTGTGGCATTGATGTTTTAACATTGATGTTATCATACGTGCACGTGTCACTATGTTGCCTATCGCTTGGCGGTGTTAAGGACATTGAAAACTATTGAAGTGAACCTGAGTTAGGCACTTCTTTCGTAGGAAACAATGATGGTAGGAAAATATTTTCTTTTTTTGCAATGAGTTATTTATAAAGTTTACGTGTGGGACTTTTTTTACGCAGCTCGACTCAGTTTCATGCACGTTTAATTTTATTGTTTCGAAAAAAAAATGTTCACGGCAGAAAGTTAAATATAATGACAATTTTTTTTAGGTACTTTGTATGGAAGACAAAATATGTTTAGAAATCAGCGCAGCTAGAATTACTAATGTTTGGAGTAGGTAGCACTTTTAACGAAGTGAAGTGTCCCAGTCAAAGGGTAAAAGGACTCATGGTGTGATTATTTAATTCACTAAAGTAGGCATTAGATTTTTTTTTATTCAAGGTAGTGACGTCAGTTCTGATGGTCAGCGACATGCCGCGAGACATCAGGTAATTATTAAGTCTCTTGTGTTCAGAAATTTTACCAACTACAGTATCCTTTACACCGGCATCTGATGATAAAGAAGAGATGAGAAACTTGCGGGCCTAAAAAAGGTCACATTAAGGAATTCCCAGCAGATCCTTCACAATTCCTGTAATTTTCGTAAAATAATCTCACATTTTAGGTGAATCATTACTCAGTTCATTTATTAGCACTAATTAGCAGACTCATATTTGGTGTTAATGCTGCCATATGAATAAAAATTAAACCGTAACTTACTCATATGATTCACCCAAAGTGGTCTTTTTCGACCCGTTGCACCTAATGGGGAATTAACAGATAATAAAAAAATCTTTCTCTACAGAACTGCGCTGGCTAGATATTTGTGTTGTGGTGCGTTTTTCTAAGAAAACAGAGTATCGAATTAGACAAAATAACAGAGAAAGGTTGCGATATATGCTACATAATATGTATAGCTTCATGTTATACGAAATATTATAGAAGATAACTTTGTATGTCTCATGACACCCGCGTGATACTTTCAGAATAAGTAAATTTTCCACACGTAATAAAAGACAAAGTTACCGGATCCCACCGGCCGGAGTCACGCTTCATTTTTTTGTTTATAATGTTGTTTAGTGCCAATTAGAGACTAGCTATATTAGGGCTGCTAAACGTTCTTAAACGTTACACTGAATTTTCCAACAACCGGAGCCACGACACATGTGTTGAAAATTAATTGGACTTGTATTGACGGGTCAACGCTGAATGTTTACATGAACATAGGTTTTGTATCTACGAGATGACAGTGTCCCTGATAGATAAGTAAATTTTTAGGGACAGTACACATACAATAATTATGTTTGTATTATTAATAATAATAAGCCCGCAGGGCAGCTTGTGGCGGGCTGTTGGTTCATAACGACACCACGGACCCGAGTGCTCCAGTGAGCCGACTCACTGCCCCCACCTCGGCGAGTCTTCGACGGCCGAGTGGAAGCCGAAGGTGGCCCGCAGGACTCTCAGCTCTGGCTTGCCTTAATTGGCCGTCCAGAGAGGAGTTGTTAGAGCTATATGCTCCAGCGGTGGAAGTGATAAAGGGCGTAACGCCGCGAGTACCTAACTACGGAGAAAGCGCAGCACACCTCTCGACACCCCTGAGCCAGTCACACCGATGTTGCCCTCCGCCGTGTTCTGACGGCCATATGAAGAGCCCATCTAGTGGGGGCAAATCACCGCTTGCCAAAATATAATTAGTACACTAATTATGGCAAGTGACCCCAGCCTTTTGCAATAGCCCAGTGTTCAGCCCACCAAATGCTCACAAAAAAAAAATATTTCGTCTTTCGTCGATTCGTCCCCACGCAAGCCTTTTAAAAGTCCGTGTGTAAAAGCCTGAGGAACCAAAAACTAAATATAATATGTAATAATAATAATAAATACACTTTATTGTACACCAAAAGTTACATGTAAATTGAACAATACGTTGAAGATATCAATGTACATGTTAACTAACTACAAACTAACAAGGAGGTTCTCAATGTTACGCGCGTGAAAGTAACTTGAGATTGTTGTTGGGCATTTACCTACATATTGTGTAGTTGGTGATATTATACCACCGTGTAAACGAGCGGGCGGAGGGGTGGTACAGATTCATGGTGGGCGGTTCGAGGTCCGTTGTCATCGTGCTTCTCTTATTAATTGTAACAGTGTCTCTTTCTACCACTATCATGTAAAATATTACATTTAAAATTATTGAAATACATTAAAAAATTAAAATTTGTTTTTCGTAAGTATATAGTTAAGGTATGATGTGATATCTCTTCCTTTACTCGTGTGGTGTCCGGGTAAGCAGGTGGACTAGCATTTGTTGCTCTGCCTGGTAATAGTCTTCCTTTTCGAGCTTGTGTCGTTCTTATGTAACTAGGTATATATATATATTGCTGTCTCCCGCTTTGCAATATAAGGAAGTGGAGTTTGTGTCTTTCCAACTCCTCATAATTATCTTCCTTTCCACTGCATTGCGTAATTTATGACGGGGCATGGCAACTTTTAAATTGGTATCTTCACTTCTCTGTATGTCTGTAATAAAGAGTTCGAACAATCTGCCTATCTAATAACTTGCGAGTGTCATTTCTGGCACAAAAAACGCAATGGTATGTTAGTTTTGAAATACCATTCGGCCGAGTAATTTATTACTCAGAGTGTCACTAGCTGCGAAAGCTATTTACTCGATGGTATCAGTTAATATCAATCTATACATATAAAATTACTTGTCCTGACTGACTGACTGACTGATTCATCAACGCACAGGCCAAACCGCTGAACCTAGAAAGCTGAAATTTGGACAGTAGGTTCTTCTTATGACGTAAGCATCCATTAAGAAAGGATTTTTGAAAATCCAACTCCTAAAGAGGTTAAATGGGGTGTTTTCTTTTGTATGAAACTTTTTATTGTACGGTTCGATTGACCTGAAATTTACTGAAAAGATTCTCTAAATAAAATAAATCAATACGTGTTTCGCGAATTTTCAAAAACAACCTTTGGGGGTGTGTTAGGGGTTGGTAAACTCTGTAAATAAAAATAGCGAGCGAAGCCGCAGGAAATTGCTAGTTTTATATATAAATACCAGTTGGTAGAGTAGTATTGCAGCGACACGGCCTGCTGCTGCCGCTTGTAATGCTGCAGCAATGGAATCACAGTCACGCCCTTTTTCCGATCAAATTGAAGTAGTAGTAGGTAGGCATTTTGTTCTCAAACAGTTTCTTAAAAATAATATTACCAAATCTTCACATAACGCGACCTAGTTTAGATTATTAGTGTGACTGTTGCTACACAATTGATCAATAATTCCTAATTACTAGAGTAGATGAAATTACTTACACTCCGAACCAAATAAGCTTGAGCTCCCTCCAATATGGTTGAGGGGAGTGATGGCTGCTGCTCGAGTCAACTCGTGCGCGGGTGCTGCTTGGGGGGACTGGTCCGACTACTATCCCTTTGGCTTTTTAGTTTGTTGTACCTACTTTCGTCGTATTTTATTATTTTTTTTCCCTGTATTTTTTGAACGGCAAGACACACTGTCGCTCTGATCTAACTGTAACATGACACACTGTTTAAAAAAAAAAAAGTGATAAAATGACAAGCCCGCTGAGTTTCTTGCCGGATCTTCTCAGTTGAGGCCGCGTTGTGATCCGGTGGTAGCTTTTAAAAAAAAAAAAAAAATACATGACCTTTCAAAAGTGCTAGCGTTAAGCCTATTTGAAATAAACTATTTTTGACTTTTGACTTTGACTTGAACGCGATTACAACTTTATTATGCAGTCATAAAACACCCCCGTTGTACATTTGACCGTTAACGCGGCAGCAAAAAAAGGTTGGTAATACAAAGTTGTTTTTGCTGACGCGCCTAGTTGACAATGTATGCGTTATGTAGTTATTGAGCCGCAAACGAACTTGTAACCGCGTTCAAGCTTATTTGGGATGGAGTATACTGATCTACACTATTTGTTGTCAAGCTCTCTACAGCCAAGTCAAGTCGTGACTGCTGTGCTGGATCGTCTCGGTTATAAGTTCTATAGAGTGCTCTCTGTTTTTCACCTTCTACAACTTTTATTATTTTCTTTATTAAATATACAAAATATATATTATGAGAATACAGTGTATTATCGTTCAGTCATTTTATCATAGTGAAATTTGCATTACCGCAACACGTAATTACGTAATTTCTTTCAAAAACACGTGAATGATTTATTACCTCTGCTCTGGTAGATTTGGAGGGAGTTTTGAGGGGAATATTTTATTCGGTATGGCCTGTCTATTTCTAGAGATAATAAAAAAATATCCTGGGACAATCTGATCCCATACTAGGCAGAGCATGTACTATGGTAACCAGACAACTGATACAAATACTTACTAAATTATTTTGTTGTAAATACATACAGTACCTATGTATTTACAAAAAAAGTAAGTATGTAACATATAGACAAAATGTGAATCGAACCCAAGACGTATTGGGCAGCGACCAAGGTGTCTAACCACTAGACCAACGCTGCAACGGGCCTGTCAAATATATTTGTGTTGTGGTGCGTTTTTTTTTTGTAATTAAATAATGATAAGTATTATCAATATTATCAATGATAATATTGATGTTAGTTGGTTGGTTGGGTTGGTTGCGAAACCATGAAAGCGTAGACGGGCTTGGACGGTTGGATGCGGATATTAACTATATTAATCTACTAGCTGACCCACGCAGCTCCGCCCGCGCTGTGTTTGCGTTAACTAAACTTTCAATAATACATTCGCATAGAAAACAAAACCTCCTTTTTTAAAGTCGGTTAGAAACTTGGACCCACTTTGTACTTGCCCTCCGAAGCACGGAGACGTTTATTTCAAATGGCGTTAAACGGTCACCCATCTATTTAATGACCTTACCTAACGTTGCTTAACCTGATCGATTTCCAAACATTGTTAACAACTGTCTATGAGTGTTCCCTTACAAATATTTATTATAATTATAATGAAAAATTGATAAAATCGGAGCAAGCGTATAATCAAGTACACATTTTGACTTTAGTCCCCTCTCCCAAGGGAACCGTGCCGAATGTCGGGATAAAAAGTATCCTATGTCCTACCTCTGAGTATTAATTCAAATCATGCCAAGTTTCGTTTCAATCCATCCAGTAGTTTCGGCGTGATGCTCAGCCGAGATACAGACAGACAGACAGACAAAAATAAAAAAAAATACATTTTTGGCTTTAGTATCGGTTATAGAATGACCACCAAACATAATTTTCAAAATATCTTCAATGTACAGAATTGGACCTGTTACAGTTTTATTATAAGTATAGATAGATATAGATAGATGTATATTTGCATTACATAGGTACATACATTATTATTATTGAACTCTCCGTGTCGCAGTGGGAAATGCTTTGTAAACCGGAGGTCGCAGATTCGTAACCCGCGGGGAGCAACTACTTTGTGTTTTTTTTATACTACCAAGGTGGCAAGCAAGCGTGCGTCCCGCCTGATGGTAAGCAGTCACCGCAGCCTATAGACGCTAGAAACACCAGAAGAATCACCTGCGCGTTGCCGACCCTTAAGACATTAGATTTTAAGTCTTTGTGTCCAGTATTTTCTTTTTTGTTTTGATTAGTGGCTTTAACTTAATTTTTCGTGTATTAAAAATATAAATTGTTAAGGACTCATTTTACCATAATTGATGTTTACTTCTCCTGCAAGTGGATACAAGAGATGAGATTAAGATTATGTATTATTAATACGTTTTAAGTTCCTAACGATATTATTTACGTGCGTTTGGAATGTTTGGATAATTTCAGGATAAAGGATAATTTCTGATAATTTGTAGGGGTTGATATTTCTGTAATTACATAAAATTTCATGGTCATTTCTGGTTTTTATGAAAATAGGGCAATCTTTTAGTACATGGTAATTGTTTGCGTGGTGTACTAATGTCGTCACAGGAGCAGGTGTATCTATCCGTGATATGAAAACGGTGGAAGTATGATAGTTGAAATGCATGACCGGTAAGGATTTGCGTCATTTCAAAAGTAGTGGGTACTAATGTGTTCGGTAATTTCACCAGCTACAGTGCCCTTCACGCCGGAACACAGCAATGCTTACACACTGCTGCTTAGTGGCAGAATATCTGACAGTGCAGCTAGTTGTTCCTTACTGGCTAGGACAATGCACGCCGGTCACCTGATTGTCTGTAAAGTAAGATGATCCATGCGTCGGATGGGCATGTCGGTTTTCCGTCTCATCGGGTTGTGATAGGTAAAAAGGAAGAGAGAGTGCACTAGTGTCTACGCACTACTTACACACTACACACACGCACACACACACTACACACTTTAATATCTCCCGCGTAGATGGCTTGGCTTATCTTGTGAAAAATTGGGAGCTGTGGTCGTATCGGTCAGGAGGAAATTATTATTAGATTAATGTAATTAATACATATTTTATAGAAATGTACATTTCCAAGCAGGTACTAATAACCTAGCGGAATTAATTTGTTGCTGCGGAAAATGCCAATTTAGAACGAACGCATTTACTATATTAAGTGCATATTTACTGCAGTTGGTACCTACTAATCACCATAATCCGGTAATTTTAAATTACACAGTTACTATGAGTAACAAAGTGTCCAGTTAATAACTACTGTTATCATTTATAGTTTATGGAAAAACTAAGTACCTACTTGAATTTAGTACCTCGCGTGTTTTGAATAAACAGACGACTGGCCCCTCAGTCTAGTGGTTAGACCCTGGCCACTACCCAATAGGGTGTGGGTTACCTACTTTGTACATGAATTCAACTTTCAAGAAGATAGGAGCTAGAAGTACCCTTCTATCGAAGGCGATGATAGACCTTGGAGCATTTAGCCAATTGAGAAAAAGACCTAACGACTGGTGGGACTCTAGATGGGGGACTCTCCCTAGCGGCGCGGTGTTCCGGTAGATAGAAGCAGTGAATGAATTGCTGTCAGTCAGTATTGCAAGGTGTAAACAAATGACACTGGCCAACTCGATTCTGTTCAATTTTGATCTTTAATTGTATCGCGTTTGGAGTTACGGTTTTGTATCTACGTACGTAGCGCAGCGCGCTCCCACCACGACGCAGGCGCGTGCAGATGCGCGCGCATATAATCACTCGCGCTCCGCCCGGCCACCAGTCAATCCTTAGATCGCGCAGTGTGTCGGTCGAACCGTTCCACAGTTTGACACTTAGCACACGAACTACTACGCACGATTCCGCGCGGTCCATTCTCTACGAGTGGTACACTTCAAGGTACAGTAAACAAATATTGTATTTCACTCCTATAATTATCGGAATTAACGTAGGTATAGTATGTGAATTGGGAGTGCGTTTTTGTGGGTCAGATGGTCGCGATCAGGTTGGGTGTGGAAACTCCCCAGCGGGCGCAGCACGAGCAGGCAACTGCACGCATCGCGCGCTCAGTGGTGTGACCATTAACCGGCTGCACTGCGAATTGCATCAGTTCAGACCCCAGACTATAAACCTTGCACTGAACACAAACACAGAAAGCGCTCGCGGTCCATGCTTTGCGAACTGTACACGGCGAAATTGTTGACAACACCGCACTACCTGTTCAGATATTGGCCCATAATTTATAAGGAGCCAACTTTGTTTTTATTTTTTATTTGGGTAGGTTATTCACTACCGTACCATTCACAGAATACCTAACAGTGAGTTACTTGTATAAACAGAATAACGCGTAAATGGACATCATTAGTAAGAGAGATGGATTATCTGAAACTGGTAGGGCGACCGGTATTCGTCTGCCTGCATGAGTTAACCGGGTGACAACATATTAATATGTAAACATTCCAATCTCAATGTTACGAAAAGCTGTTTAAAGTGCCTGCTTCGAGTTAATTTTATGGGGCCAGTACTAAAATAATAATTACTCCGTTTTTTTTTCTGTTGTTTTTATGTTCAATAAAGATTTATATACTTACTATTGCTATATTTGATAAATAAACTTGATACTGCACGTACTCTAATAGGTGTGCCAAGAAATGTACAACTGATCTTAATTGTACATCATACATGATGGTCGCGGGATCAGCCTGCGAACATCAGTGACTCTTGAATAAAATCTGGTCTAAACGAATGTCGTTCAATGTTGGTGACGTAGGTCTAGCCTAGTACGCATGCAAGTCTTGACGTTTGTTATACAATTCAATATGACCTAACTAATAGATATCTAAGTAGATCTACACAGAAACGTCATTTTTAACGTAGGTGTAGACCCAAAATATTATTTAAAAAAAAAAAACAAAAAGCCCACATTTTGAAATGATAATTGCGGGTCGCCGTATTAGATAAAAATACCATGTTACTGATGAACTAACACGTTCCTTATCCATATGTCTATCAAGTCCTTCAGATAATAATATATAAACACTCCTAAATCATAAACTCAAATCAATCAAATTGGGGGTTAATCGCCTGAAGGGAAGCCAGTTTCACCAAGCTGGTCTAACTTGGATAACCAATCATCTGAATGATCACATTCAGATGTACTCAGTACCCACTGAAGTTGAATCGAAGTCCAAGGCAGTATAATAGATAAACAGCTTTCTGAGGCATTAAAAGCCACGGTTTTACCCGTGGGGTTAAGAACAGCACCCTCACATCTCCTCCCTTTGGGTGTCCGTAAGAGGCGACTAAGGGAAAACAAGAAGACGGGCAGCAGCGTCTTTCTATTGGATTACTATACGAACCTATACTGCGATCCCCAAGCCGCCAGCCAAGCGTGGGGATTATTGCAACCCCTCCCTTCTAAGGGTGGGTAAGGTTCTTCTCCCTTTGTTCAGCAGTGGACCTCTTACGGCTGCCGATGAAAGGCCACGTAATATTCCACATTATATTTTTTACAATACAATTATATTCAATCAAAACTTATCAACAGTTACTTTGTAAGCAGTTAAATATTTGCTATTACAGATTCTAGATAAGTAAGTACTTTTGAGATTTACATGGAACCATAAAACATTTTCATACAATGTTATAGACTCGTTATAGTTCGTACTATTCCCGTTTACTTTTCTGATTTTTGATGCCGCTTTGGTATACTTATATCAAGACATTTCAACGTTTCCCGGTACTCTCTGAGCGACAAACTTCGGTGTCTTCGTGGTGACCACTGTAGATCGTTGCATACAGTAGTCACAGTGGTGGGATTAGTCCCAAAAAATATCTACTATACAAAAATATTTTAGCCTGCTGGACACGCCACCGCTACCCTGACCAATTTAATCAAGGACTTAATTTAAAAAAAATCTTAATTGTAAATAATCTGTAAATATTCTATTTTTATCATATTTGTTATTTACGTACTCGTAACTATACTGCTATCAATATCATTGACGTACTTACATATTATATGATACCCAAGCGTATACGTACCTTTAAGTTTCAAATTATCACTCAAATTAATTTTACACTAGCAATTACGGATATAAAAATAACGATGTCATTCGAGTCGTTATTTAATATCGTATATATTTAAAAATAAAGCAATACCAGTTGTTTATGGCAGCAATTAATAAATACATTTCCAAAATTTGCTTATGCTAAATTACTTCGTTTAAAACACACTGACCGACCGAACGACCTGACACTGACCTGAAAAAATCAGCGCTTTTCATCAATTCATCGAGAAAAGCTGTTATCAAAAGAACATTACTCTGATGTTTTGGGTTACTGAAAGTTTATCTTCTGCTGGAAGATTTTAGTCGGCGTGATTCCAACATCAATAAAACGCGTTTAAAAATAACACTTGCCCATTGCGGCAAGAGTGTAAAAGTAGAACACAAAGTCTTTATTAGCACCCACATTAGGAGATTTACTTACAACTAAAGAGATTTAAGAACTTATTAATACTTAGTGAACAAATAGGTGTATGTTAGGAATAGACAGGCAGGAGTATTAGACATCTTCGGAGTCGCTGGACGCTCGGGGTGTGGGCCCTTTGAGCGTCCATTGAGTACGGCGGCGACTCCGAGGAGGACGGCGGCGGGGTTGCGACCCCCGTCCCCGTGAGCACCGTGACAGGTTCCCGGCGGGCTCAAAGGCAAGGCACTGAGGGGCCCCTGGTGCAGATCCCACCGGAGAGCCCTAGGGTCTCCCCTCTCATGTGCCGATGCGACAGCCGCGGGGGTTTTAGTGGGTAAGAATTCCACATACCCCGGTCGAGCCCCACAGCTCCCGGGGATCTTTCGAAGATTTCCCCCGCATCAATAAAAAAAAAAGGAGGATTAGACATGTTAGGAATACTAAGGAATATTAGGGAACATTTATCTATAATATATACTTATACGGTCTTACTTATCTTATTTTTTTCTTATCTATACATTTACACGGTACTAAAACAACATAATAAACGAGTATTCTTGAACGAACAATGTCTAATTTCATGTTGCTTTGAACATGCTTTGCATGAACTTTTCCCCAAGTAAAATTATTTGATATAGTTGCAGTAAAGGGAATCCCGATATACTCGTTCATAAATAACATACAAAGCCGTGAATCATAACACGTGTGGATGTTAATGCGAAGTAATAACCTCATAATATTTATCTCTGGAACCTTCAATTTAAATATGATTCTATTTATAAAACGACGCATATACGAACACGAATCACATTTATTATCTGACGACACAACAGTTTGACGCCATTGCGAGAAAATATTATGTACCTACCTATTTATTGTGTAGTCCGCCAACCGGCGTCACTTGGCCAGCGTGGTGGACTATGGACTAAGCCCCTTCGCCCAACAGTGGTAACAAAACCAATAAATAATACCAACAATAAATAATATTATTTATTGGGCTTTGTTATTGGCGGTTATTTTATTACCACCATAAAATCATTTAAATTTTGTTTAGGGCACTGATGATGACACATTAAGTAGGTATTAGCTCGTATAAAATTAAATGTACCCATTTACACCTTTTACGGATTTAGCAAACAACTATCTGTACTTTGTCATTGTAACTGTTTTCCCAGTCACTTTAGCTGGCTGAGTCATGTAAAGATAAATTTGAAAAGGGGCGATAAAATAAAATAAAAATTACGATAAATAACAGTTCCAAAAACTTCTTACTAAATTAAACTAATCACCGCCTCACTCCTAATTAAATGGGGCAGTTAAGTCAAAACTATTGATATCCTCACTACTACAATATCTAACTCATTCTACTACCACATCATAATTATTGTAACATACATAAGGAATAGGTATAGTATGATGACTACAAATAACATAGCCGCGGACGTAGTGCACGGATATAGCCTCCTCGAAAGGCGAAATAATATATAATACTTTTAGACTTTCGCGTAATATAGGTACTTACTTATTATAAGTTTGCACCCTGGACAATGGCAGTATAGCTGATACGGTAGGTATATATTTAACTCTTTTAAAAGGAATACACATAATAGGAGTAAGGAATGTACCCAGCTAATAGTAATAGTCACGCCAAGTCTCGCATCGGTCAAATGAAATTGTACTACATGCAGCAGACCTTTGCAATGTTTTCTATTTCTAGGAACTCATGCGGTGCATATACACAGAAAAAAAATCTAACTGTTGCTGTAAGTTTTTACTACGCGACGCAACGTCGCCGTTCGCTTTCCCAGAGCGTGTTTCGCCCCTTCGGAAAAATATAAGTATACTAGCAGTAGCCCGCGGCTTCGCCCGCGTTGATTTTGTTTGTAACACGTGTTTTGAATTAGGTATCATGGTTTTTCAAAATATTGTTTAATAAGTATCTAGTCTAATAAGTCTCAAGTAGACATATTTAATGACATATCCTGTATTTTTGAGCAAGGCATCGTAGCTTCTATTATAGTGCTGATTCATAAATATACACCTCTATTATTTAAAAAAATCCGTACAAGTTGAGTTGGACTCGCACACCTTCATTGGACTTATTAATGTTATTTTACTATTCGTCTAACACCAAACCAAAACCACACACATAACACCAAAACCAACCAATAGCAAAAAACCAAACCGCAAAACTAGGTTTGGCTGTCGAATTTCTTTTGGGATTTCTAAAGAATACACACATCATCATCGAAAAATCATTTTATTTTTCCTGTAAAATATAGATTGATAAGTATGTATCACTATCACCTATAATATTTTTTGACATTTTCGATTTTAAGTCAAAAACTACGTAACATATACCAAAATAAAAATCTGTTTTGGAATTTGCAAATAAAGCCTTTTCTTAGGATACCCCATTCGATACAGTAGTCTCACTTTAAATTAAATTTTGAGGGTCCTTTTCGCTGCCCATTATAAGAAAATAAAAGATTTTCTTTTCATTTGTATTTTTGTGATGAGGTTGGGTGTGTAATTAAGTCTTATGACTGTAGATCGAAACACCATTTTTTGGACTCCAATCCAATCCCTTTGGGAGTTGATTTTCAAAAAATGAATATTTAGACAGGTGTAGTTGGATGGTGTATTGGCAAAGTTTCATCAATGCAGCATGTCCCATTCACATCACCACTACTTTTTTTTGTCGTATGGTTAGTGGCCAAACTGGTGTCAGAGTTTTCAAGCTGCCCTTAGGCCTCTGACTCAGCTTAACGACTGCTGCCTAGATGACAATAGCCGGGACCAACTTTTAACGTGCCCCTCCGAAGCAAGGAAACGCTCGGTTCAAATGCCACTAAGTGGTGACCCATCTAAGGACTGACCTCGCCTGACGTTCCTTACCCAACTGATTGTGTATCGAACAGTGGTTACAACTGGCTATGAGCATCTCACCACCACTTATTCATCCACGTTTATGTTTCATTCTCTCTTTTTTCCATCCCAAGGTTGCCTGGAAGAAGTTGCGAATAGCGGATGAGGCCGCCCTTTGTATTTAAGTATATATTATGCTTTATTTTATGTGCAAGTTTGTGTGTACAATAAAGAGTACATATATCTATATATATTTTTTTTTCGCGTTATACTCAAATATGTTATACTCAAAACCAACCACAAAAACGCCAGTAAAGGTTGATTTTCAAAAAGTTGTGATACCCGTGTTTCATAATTTCTTTTGCTCTGTACACTGAAAAGTTTCGCGCCCATGTGATGTAGTAATTTTTTTTTTCCATACAAACTTTGAGAGCCCATTTGACCCACTTAGGTGCGGAACTTCGAAAATCCGTTCCTATTGTTCACTCAGCCTATTTGAATAATGTTGATTCCAAATTTCAAGATTCTACGTTAAATGGTTTTGGCTGTTTCGTGATTCTTATAAAACATCCTGTTCTTTTATTAATACAGATTAATATGTAAATATGAAAAAAATTATCCGATATTATCAGCCAAAAAAATATCTAAGAAAACAATTGTCCTATCGCATGTATTCTGTACTATAGCCAGTAAGTCAAGTACAATATTATAATAAATGTTGTCATCCTTTTACCCACCTTAGGGAGGAATTTCCTAATACCTTGAAATATTTTTTTTTACTGAAACACCCAATACCAATTTATATGCGTTTAACTTCGAAAATCTCTAATTTTCATACAAACTTTCATCCCCTATTTTACCCCCTTAGGGGTAGAATTTTCAAAAATCCTTTAAGATGTGTTCTTTATTTTTAACTAACAGGCCAATTACTAAATTACATGAATTTAAGTTAAAAAATGATTTTCATACAAACTTTCATGCTCTATTTAACCCAAAAATCCTGAAATATATATTTTTTATTTTTAACTTAAAGGCCAAATACTAATTTTCATTAATTTAACTTCAAAAATGACGGATTTTCATACAAATTTTCATCCCCTATTTTACCCTCTTAGGGGTGGTATTTCCAAAAATCCTTCCTTAGTGGATGTCTACGTTATAAAAGGTACCTACTGTAAAAATTTCAAGTCTCTAACCCAAGCCGTCAGTCAGTCAGTCAGTCCCTTCTTTTATATATACAGATATCCTTAGCGAAAAATACTAAAACAACGCTTGTATACAATATATTCTTAATTAAAAATAACAATTTATAAAATTAGTTATTCGAAATTGCGTTGTACACAATGTAAGTTGTTACAGGCAGGGCACTCTGGCCAGCCTTCCGGCTAATTGTTTAGCACCGTTCTGATTTTATCAACACTGTTGTCTGTTGTTTCACAATAATTGAGCACGAGTCATGACCCTCACTGAAATACGTAAATAGGAATTTATGTTGTTTATGAACTATGCAGAGCAAGGGTTATCCTCTTAAGCCGTTTACCGCCTTCATTCATTCATTTGGCGTTCCGCGCTGTCGGATTTTATCATTATTTATATCGTTTATATTTAGTTTATGTGGGTATTATAGTGTTTCGGTAAATTAGATAGAATATCAATATTAGTTCAATTGGCTTACTTACTCGTTTGTCACATGTTTACATAACATACATGTAGCTAGTGAATGCCATTCACTCAGATTCAATATTTACTTATTGTTTTAAAATTAGCTAAACTTACTGCTGTGTTTTGCGAGTAGTTTACTGGTTGAGTACCTACTCTAACAGAGTAATCCGAGAATGCCCGCTTAAGGGACTTTCCACCCACAGCAATTGCAATCCCCACTCGCAATTGGATGGTTTTACTTATATTACTGCATTTAATTGAAGTTGGTTCACGTTCTTACATTTGTTATGACTTAATTGCATGGTCCATGTGTGGAATCCATAGATATAGGATTTTTCACTTTGGTGCAATCATACGCACGTAACAAAGTAATAAGATGCCTTATAAAGTAATTAATTAATATACTTTGCAAATATTTATATATCCCACGTTGCCCACTTGCTATCAATCTATGTAGTCATGAATGAGTGCGTCGAAGATCTAGGTCAGGCTTGTTTAGTTTTAATCTTTTCGCTATCTTATCAGCGGTGACAAAATACAATTTGTTGTTCCCCATGACCCAATAACAGTTTAATCCTTGTTGTGTAATTTATCAATCAATAAATCCAGTATATTGTCCTCCTGGACGACACGACCACAGCAGCCAATCTTTCACAAGATCGGCAATCTACGCTGGAGATTATTGTGCACATAAGTGCTTGCATAGACACAACTGCACTCTCTCTTTCTTTACTCTCACAATCCGATGGGACGGAAGACCGACACTACCAGGGAGAGGTCAGGCACAGGACCGACTTTTTACATGCCCATCCGACGCATGGATCATCTTACTTTCCAGACAGTCAGGCAATCGGCCTGCATTGTCCTAGACAGTAAGAATAACTCCACAAAGCTGTTGCTCCTCGTGGGATTCGAACCCGCGACCTCCGGTTTACAAAGCAAGCGGTTTCCCACTGAGCCACAAAGGCTACAAAAGAAATCTAATATACCATTAGAGTCTCTAATGTTGTAAGTTTATGTAGCTGTAATCTAGATAACTGATTAAAACCTCATTTGCGGTGGCAATGTCCGCGATACTTATTAGCTGACGCTTATCAGTCGCATTTGAGACTCAATCGAATATTTAGATTCCATTAACACACACCTCGTTATCAAGTTATTCATAAAACCAGTACCCACACTTACTTAGCGTGAAGCAAATATTTTAATTGAACATACATTTCCGATAACAGAGAATGTAGTAGGTCACTTTATTACGTTGTATATACTGTCATTAACTTTCCTGCGATATTAAAGTTAACTTATATGACGTTTGTTGTTGGATAGAATAACTAAATAATAGCAGGCTCTGGCTTTGTTAGAGATACTACATATTATAAATAAGGATAACTTGTCATATAATTAAGTCATTAATTTTACTAGTTAATACACGACAAGGAAGTTGCAACTAATGTGTCTTCTCTAGTTTCTAGTCATCATCATCAGCAGCAACATAAGGCCTCCCCTTTTAAAGGGAGGGGTTGCCGTCAAAAATAATTTGTATGTATATGATACATATTATAAGAGACTGGTGCGCGTTGACTCTTAACCCGGTACAATAAATTGACCACAAGTAATTTAGTTTTACGCCTTCCGCAGCGTATTCAACCAAAATATCGCATGCTGGTATGTATTTTAAAACAATACTAGGTATAGTATATTGATAAACTAAGTTTATCGGCAAGACGATGATTCAATATCAATACTGCCTATGTACATCGGATTCGTTTCATATTGTGCAATAAAACCGCATTATTGAAAGTATGTGTGGCCTCCAGGTCAAGACCAATTGGGTGTCGCTTAAAGACTAAACACTGATATTACCAGTTTTTTAATACAATATACTTAATGTTTTCATGACGCAACGAGGTAATTCACCTAGAGTCTGATAACGATCGTGGTGAATGTTATTGTATCTATACTCAACTGTTAAATTATTTTGTACCTACTTTATTTAATTGGATGTATTTTGAAAGACCAGTCTATCCAGAACGGCAGCAATCAAAATGTTGTGAGATTTCAAAATGTATTGTAACTTCATGCAGTACTCATTCTATTCTCTTTTCAAAACTTTGTTTTGTAGAAGCTCGGTAGGTATTTGTGTTGTTGAAGGTCTGTTAGGTGGTGAATACGAGTTAACTTTTCGTGTAAGTTGTGGAAAAAATCAAAACTAATCTATCAATCTAAAATCTATCTAAGTAGCCCACTACCAGACCTTAGCAGTGATTACATGTAGCGCGATTAATTGGTACAGAATGCGGACAGTCAGATGGCCACTATTCTGTTCCATACTCGACCACATGGGGTATGCAGAAAGTTATATACCACGCTCTTTTTCATGGCCATAGCTTCCATTTATAACGGATAAAACCCGCTATTGATTTGGATATTTCTACAAGTTACGATTAGCTCTTCAATTTTAGTAGGTAGTCTAAATATAAATCAGCTGGCACGCACGGGCCTTTTTTTACCTACACAATACTGTTTTTAGTGTGCCATGCCAAGTTGTGAATTAATTTGTATGGTCAAGGTTGGTTTGTGTGAATATTTATATAATTTGTGGTTGTTTATGGTCATCGGACTTGAGGCTAGCAAGTATGATTGATGCCCCTGGGGTACCAGTTGCTAAATTAATTAAGCCCATGAAATTGCTAAAGAAAGGTACCAATTATGTTGAAGATTGTACCTCAGCGAGGTACAAACGAATAAAAACAATCTGCTTATTTCTTAGAGGAGATACCACTGGACAGAGCATGATGCGCTAACCCCTCTGCCAAATTTTTGTTCATATGTTCAGGTCATTCTTTATTTGTGTACGTATATTTTTAAATGTGTTGCGAGTTTATTATAGTGTAGGTTCATAGAAACATGAAGAGTTTGCATTAGACATTTGCAAGAGTATGCGTGAAATTGTATATGTGTGTGTTTACTTCGCCTCCCGCACCCCGCAAAAGTGCCACGAAATTTGTTCGGGGAATCGACGCGATACTAGCTCCTATTCTAATTACTCTGAGGCTTATTTACAGTATTCTATTTTTACATAAACAATTATGTAAAAATAGAATACTAAAATTAATCCTAAAACAATTTAGGATACATTTTATACAAATAGGTACAGTTTCGTTCTACCGCTATTTATTATTGGCTTATAGCAAAGTGCAATTCATGTTCTTGAAACCAGAACACGGAAATGTTTAGTTTATAATAATAGTTCACTTATACATAGTTGTTTTACATATACAAATATTACTTACAGAACAAAATCTTTAACGTTGAACGTCATTGCAGTTAGAAAATGTTACCTTGAAAAGTTCCATAGGGTTTAGTGTCGTTGAAACAGGTCAAGACCTTGTTCCCGGCCAATGCCACAAGCTTGTCAGAGGGCTACTAAGGTGCCCTGACTCTTGATTATTCAAGATCACAATGGGACGTCAGAGGGCACATTCGCAGCATGCAAATGTCTTTACTCTGGCGCGCCACGAAAGCGTACTACGCCTTCCACTATTGTTTTTGTTTGTGTTATTGGAACTTTAACATACTGTGTTGTTCTATTTTTGTTGACGTGAGGTCGTCGACGTGAGTCGTAAGTACCTGAGTATGTTTTATTAGAACTCGATTCTTGTGCTTACGTTTTAACGCGCGAAGTTTGTTGCTGTGTGGGTTGGTTGTCGAACAGTGAGGATAAATACACCGCCACCCGTTGACGTAATGAGCATTTACTAAGCACAGTACGGACAGCGTCCAAACACGAACGTGATGCGTGCAACAGTCAATGCCCTCTATCCGAACGTGATACCAACACAAGGACATGAACTAAAATGGCACATTGAATTTTATCAGGGTTCAATGATGCCAACATACTTACCCAGTGATAATTATAATAATGGATCAAACTTATCCCTACCGATCCTTACGTAACTAGTATTATCTAATAACATTTATGATACAAGCATGTTTAGTAAGAAATTAATAAGTAATCAGAATCATTATTTAAGGATTTCTTTTGCAATAGGTACATTCAAATTAAAAATTATAAAAAATAATATGAAATAAGTACTTACATGCTAGATGTTGTGGTCCATCAGGCAGTCGTTTAATGTAACAAATTGAAGAGTAAATTAAATATTTATTATGTTATAATCTATCAAAGTTTAGTCGAGAAGCGACGATTAGCCGTGGGAAGCACGAGTTTTGTAATAAGTAGTATAATAAGATACAAGTGAGCTAAGTTGCTCATTACACACGAGGCTGTGGTAATTCAGCCGTGTGTGTAATGAGCAGAGCTCACGAGTTTCATACGACGTTTTTTAACACATTTGCGAGGAAAAAACAAAACTTACCACACAGCGACAAAGCCGATAAAAACAAAATATGAAAATTATGTAAGTATGGAAAATGGCGCGCGTTTTTTTTTCACGCGCCTAATTCAAGGTGATTGAACATACAACCTACTTAAAAATTATAATTTTAAGTGATTAAATGCAAATATTTTATAACAAATTATTGTTAAATAGGAATAATTCGATAATAATAAATGTTTGTTGACTTCATTAAGGACGAACACACTTATTTATTTCAGCGGCACAAACCCTCTTTAAAGATTACAAAAAAATTGTATTACCCGGTTAAATTAAGAATGCTCTGTTTACTTGAATACAACTTGCAGTAAGGTACTAATTTAACTTTGTAGGGATAATTCTATTACACACTAGTGCGTAATGTCATCATTACACACGCGTATCTTATGGCTAGGTTTATGGCCCTAAAAGCGATGTAATAAGGCTCACTTTACGAGCAAGTGTGTTGAAAATACCTATGGTACATACCTACTATATATTTTTTATATTGTTATTAACCTGTTCAAAATCAGGGATGCTTGCTTATCATGTGCCACACGATAAAACAGGTTTTCTCGTCAACAACCTTTGTTTTACAGTATCTATCAAATCTCTTTCATCATTTAATATATTGAAATCAAATTACTTTTACGGATTTTATCGCGGTTTATTTTAGATTTCAATGAAGTAGTTTGATTTCAATGTGTAATATTCGCGTAAGTAAAAGACAACATTTCATTTAATATAGTTATTACTTACTCCAAAGTTATTACAAACAGTTAAGCAGTTGTGCCACAACATGTTGTATATTCCTTCCGCGTTGGTTCATTAAGTCACCTGTCTCGTATTATGGTAATCCTTAACAAAGGCATCTCCCATAGACATGTCACATACATGTTTTATCGACGTGACTCGCTACGAAATAACTTACTCGTCATGATCTATTGTGTTGTGATTGTAAACAAATAAATCACGCAGCATTTTTATTCTGCCTTAAGCGTGGGGATTATGGCAACCCCTCCCTTCTAAGGGAGAGGCCTTGGTTCAGCAGTGGACGTTTCGGCTGCTGATGATTATGATGAACGTTTAACCATTAACCCATATAGGTATATAGATAAAAATGAACCCTCTAAGGTTAATAAATTATTGCGCTTGCACGAGATTTCTTAAACGTCTGTGTATTATGTATCTCTACCTAAAGTATCTGGGCGAGGTACCTACCTGTCTCTAACTAGGCAATCTTGAAAAGAAACCTCGAAATCTGTAATTACATTATGGAACAAATTCGAATATTTAATTACCATCGCACCTCGTGACATGCCTTTAGAGTATTTTTACGCCTTGTCGAAAGTGCCATTCACTCTGTACTGTCCCTTATCTGACGAATAAATGATGATACTGATTATATTGGTTAATGTTTTGAAATGTAACTAATTTTACGGAATATATCGCGCCTAAGACAACTATGACATATGGACAGCTACCACCTCAGCACAACTCAGTCCGCCCGTGACCATGAATGCTGTAAAGTATTCGAAACGTCGGATAATTCAAAAAAAAATAAACCGCCATATATTCTGTAAAATTAGTTTCATTTCAATGTGTACTTAGTATTCGCGTAAATATCAGAAATCATTATTGTTTAATGTTTACTTTCATTTATTGAGTGAGGGAACACTCATAATCAGAATGATACCTATAGTCTGGTTGTCTCATTAGACAATCAGTATAAATAAACAAGGGGTGGTTTTTCTTAACTTTCAGGCCAAAAGATTGGTCTGAGAGCAAAAAATCTTTGGTTTAAGTCTGCTCTAAAACAATGATCACTCGGTAAATAACAAACTAACCTTGCGGATACAACTTATGAATGCCTACCAAAACAACGATGTAACAGGCATGTAAATAACCGAGTCCATTTGCGATACGATTTGTTCAACGACATTGGTTTTCTTATACTTAACTGGTAATAACTGGTATTGCACGGATTGTATATTTTATTATGATAATTATTTTAGGAATCGTGCGTCCATAGTTTATATTTCCTATTAGCACCGTAGCACTTTAGCAATGTTTGTGAGTATATTTAATAAGCATGTTTTTTGACATTATAATATTATCTCCGAAATGTGACATGAATTTCTAATGTATTTTTATACGTGAAACTCTAACGAACGTGAAGTGAATGTGAAGATTTTAAATCAATTTATCCGCATACAATGGTTACTATTCCAGAGCGAATTTGTGAAATACATCCTTCATTTTTCTTTGTTTTTCAAGCTGCCCTTGAGATCTCTAAATCTGAAATTGCTGAACGACTGGTGTCTAGATGGCTGCAACCATAGTATATCGATGCTGCAACCGGTACTATACCAACTATTTACGAGCCATCCGAAGCACGGAGATGCTCAGTTTAAATGACCTTGCCTGACGTTACTTAACCTGATTTTTTTACTGTCTAAGAGCGTCTTCATATTATTTCAAGCTTCAGTATTTTGGGGCAAAATGAGGCGTAGAATAAAAAACCCGCATATAATCTGTTCGTTCGACTCTTAACGTTTCCACCTTGTTTATATGTATGTAGGTACATATATAGAACATTAGAGCAGGTAAATGTGTAACAGTTGGTATCGGTTGCAGCCATACCCTTACCCCAACGCTATACACCAGCGGTTACATACCACCATGCTAACCTAAAACCTGAACACTATGAAGTGAGTGACAATTCTGAGTATCGATTGCGTGTCCATGGGCGAGCGTTCTGGGGGGAAGGAATAATACAACATTTATTACTTACAATTTAGTAATTACAATAAACTTTTGGAACGAAGTTCCTTATGGGACGATGCGGAGGGGTACCCTAACCGTGAAAAAACGGAACGTAAGATTATTATTTTCACAAATATATTATATCTTATTTTAGTTACCATAAAACTTAAATTTCTATGATCGAACATAATTAGGCTTAATTATTATTATTGGAACGAAGTTGTGTGTGTGTGTGGTGTGGTGGTGGTGTTTGTGTGTGTGTTTTTTTAATATATATCTTTTTTATTTATTTTTTCGAAGTCGCATAAGAAGTTTCACTTCAAAAAATGTATACTTACCCGAATAATTATTTTACCTCGAATAGAACTTAAAATAAGGAACTTCGTTCCTATCCGGTGTCCCACGACACCACACGGTTTTTTTTTTCATTACCACTTAGTTATATTCAGACAGGCTGAGCGTAATATAAGAGTAACCTACTCTATAAGCATCATCAGTAGCTATCTAGCAGCAATACTATGCATTGTATTCTTTGGTTAATGAATGTACGAATGAATGACCTAGGTACTTACTCAAATAAATACCGTGTGTTTAATTGTAATAGCTTTCTTTTATTAATTGTATTTGTTATGTGTATGCACGAGCGGTGTATGCCATCATTAGGTACGACAGTGGTAGAAACGACAGTAAAAACAACAGTGCCTAGGCAAGATCGTTATTAATAAACCGTATAAATATTAATGCTATTTGTTTACTAGGTGGTAGATTCCTTGTGTAAGGAACCGTCCAGGTATATACCACCATTTTGCCGCCAAGTGTGTAAACATTGTTATCCGCTGTGAAGGGCACTGTAGCTGGTGAAATTACCGAAAATAAGACTTAATATCTTTTGTGTTTAGAGTCGGCAAAGCGCTAGTGATTCTTCTGGTGTTCCTAGCGTCCATAGGATGCGGTGACTGCTTACTATGAGCACGAAATACTCAGTATTTTGTGCCATCAGGCAGGCCGCATAAAATTAGATATGTATTGTAATACGACATAAAATATAATACACTCATATAAGCTGGATTTTAATACAAAACAAGCAAACTATAATGTTTGCCGTGCGCACTCTGGACTTTAAGCCCTCTAAGATCTTGCTGATTTATAAGCCGGTTTATACAAGTTGATTCTAACTGATCATTTTTTGATGATCAACAAAAACTAATTTGTATAACGTTCCTACGTTCAGATGTTTTGATTAAAATTTATTAAATATTGGAACAACAATTTAATTCGACTTCAATGCGAAAGGCTGAGTGTGTTTACACAATTCGAATAGACCAACTAAAATTTGAGCCATCAATGTTTTCACTAAATGCGTAACCCTGAACAGTGTCAGGCAATGAATAAAAAGAGTTGGGACGTGAAAAAATTAACAATAACGCTCTGGCTCTGAGAAGAGTAAATAGAAAGCATTGAACTGTTTCCGTGAAAAGAACAATTTAGCACACTAGAATAGGGAATTAATCGGCTTAAAGATTTTTATGAAAATATGACGGGTAAGAGAAAATAAGTCACTGCTAAGATGCGGAGACCGCTGGGCTTTAGGCTATGTACTAATAAAACTTCATAAAATATCTCATTAATGAGAGAAATACATGTAAGTATATATTTTCAGGTCACGGGAATTTTCCTTCGTAGCGTGTTGGCAATGGTCACGTCATTATCCCGCCACTACTAGAATTTACAGTTTGTTTACCTACGTATGTGCCTATAGTTATATTGAAGACGTAGTATATATATCCATTGCGTGTGATGTGTACTTATCACGCTGCAGTAAGACGCTCGCTCTTCGTCATCGTGTTTGGGCAACGTGCCAATCGATTTGATGAATTGCCGAGTCGTTGTGTCAAGGGTCTGTTTATTTTATTAGGACACATTGGATCACAACGATATTTAAATTTCAAAGACTCAAAGAATTATTGACGTCATAAATAGCTCAAATACGAGTTCCGTTTTATTAGGAGGTAAGCATTCAAATAAAATGTCAAGGAAAATATTTTAATACTGTTATAAATTTCATAATATTGTATCTATTACATAATCAAACCAAATAATTATCTGAGGCCGTCTGTTCGCTTAACTCTTAATTAATTTTGACGAGATTTTCACCATCATTTAAAGATTTTTCCGGAACGGATGTGGGACTATTCTGTTAATCATTACCTAATTAGGAAATTGTAGCCTCCGTGGCGCAGTGGGAGGGCGCGGGTTCGAATTCCGCGGGGAGATGCTCCCCGAGACTTTGTGTGGTTGTTCCTCACAGGCTAGGACAATACAGGCCGATCACCTGATTGTCTGTAAAGTAAGATAATTCATGCGTCGGATGAGCATGTAAAAAGTCGGTCCTGCGCTTGATCTCCCCCCGATCGAGTCGGTTTTCCGTCCCATAGGATTGTCAGAGGTAACGAGAAGAGAGAGTGCACTTGTGTCTAAGCAAGCACTTAGTATTTCAATATTTAATAAATTCACTATAATATCTTCCGCGTAGATGACCCATTTTTCGAAAGATTGGCCGCTGTGGTCGTATCGGCCAGGAGTATATAAGGATAACCACAAAATGAGAAAAAAAACACCCACCCTTCTATAAAGTTCACTGACCTTTGACCTTATAGCTGTTTTAGTATGTTACCCTATTTTTGTCGCAGTCTCGATTGCTCGCGTCTGTTGTGTGAACCACCCTCGTTATATTTTTACTATATACGCCGGCGCGCCGAGGCACAGAGCATTTTTATCCCAGAAACTAAAGCGACCACATCTTAATAAAGCGACCGAAATGGATAATACCAGCGACCTCAGCGACGATTTTGGACAATTGTGGAAGTACTGTGCGACTCAGACTACTATACCTTGTGAACTGTAGTGTGTATTATGTGTGTGTATACGTGGAATAAATTCATCTTCTACGTTGATCGGCATACTAATTACCCGTTCGCACGTAACAGTAATAATATAATACCTGTAGATTTAGAACCGAAAACTAACAAAAGATGCGTGTGTTAATTTATATTACTTATATACATAGCCGAAAGACGCCCACTGCAGCAAAAATGCTTCCCCCTTCCCCCTGAAAAGGGGAGTTGGTTGCCATAATACTGACGGGCCTGTTGGTCTAGTGGTTAGTGACCCTGTCTGCTACTCAACAGGTCGTGGGTTCGATTCCTACCAAGTGTCTGGGTGTTTTATCTATATAAGTATGTATTTACAAAAAAAAGTATATATGTATTAGTATCAGTAATCTGGTTTCCATAGTACAGGCTCTGCCTGGTTTGGGATCAGATGACTGTGTGTGAATTGTCCCAGGATATTATTATTATAATCACCGCGCTTGGCAGGCAGATCGCAGTAGGTGTAGGTGGTAATCCAATAGAAAGTCCTTACTGCCCGGCTTCTTTCCATTAGTCGCCTTTACGGACACCCAACGGGAGGATATGGGAGGGTACTATTCATACCCGAACACCCCGCGGGTCAACAAATATACAGCGTGTTAAAAACCCCTTTCCGAACACAGAAAGTATTATTCGGTGTATCAACACAATTATATGTATGTAAGTCATTTGTTAAATAGCTCATATCTTTTTCCTAATTTGTACTAACAGTACAGGATCGGATTCGTTCCTATTCCTGGTAAAAATTGGGGAAAAAATAAGATATTCAGGAAATGAGTTCCGCACAGGGCGTGAGTTTGTGATTAGGACAGGATTTTTTTAACATGCTGTATAGCGACTATATAACTTATTATGCAAAGATTCATAATGTAATCTCTATTTTCTCTTGTTTCAGATTGAATAAGTGCATCTTCCATACCGGTCATAATGTCCGACTCGAAAATAGAAGGTAATTTTTTTTACAACAAATAAATATATAAGACGAAATAGTTTTTGAAGACGAATTTGTGGATGACTACTTGACTCACAAGGTTTAATAAGCATTAAATTACTGTACCGTTATTCAAAGCTTATTATGAGAGTGGCACTTCCTGTTTCCCGTCGACTTTGCTCCTATTGGTCAACTTTCTTGTGATTTGACCGGAAATAGCATCACCATGGCAGGCGAGGGCAGCAAGGGTTTGTTAAATATGCCCGCTCGCCCCGCTCTTGTTCATTGGCGTCTTATTTCCCGTCACGGACACCTGTCCGAGGCTACAATATTACAACTATTTATGGAATTCAAATCAAATTCTAAATAATTCCAAAGGAATAAAATAGTGAACAACAATAGTTGTTACAAATAGTTGGAAGCCAAGCAAACAGTGAGTAAAAACATTTTAACGGTTTTTGCCGTTCGTTTTGTTTCTTTGTTCCTAATGAAATGTTTTATACTAATGAATATTTTGTGGTTTGAATATAGTGCAAGTAAATTGGGCTATGTAAGCAATATTTTTATAAATAATTATTTTCCATTCAGTCTACCGACAATTTTATTTTGAAAATTCGAAACTTAGTTTTTAATACTTGTGCAGAAATGATATTTTTCGTAAAGTTTATTGCTGGTAATTTGTACGTACGAGATTTCTAAGTGGATAAAAAACGACTCTTAGTAAACGACCCATAAATCATATTAATAATGCAAATTATTTTCTTTACAATCTACCCGCAGTTTTAAACATTTGCTGAATTATTTTGTAGCAAAGTCCTACGATGATAATACATTTCTTACAGTTAGTTCTAAGCTTTTTTTCAGAATGAATATTTCTTTAAACCACATTATTATGCAGACAGTAGCAATACTGTCAATTTACGAAAATCTGAACAGTGAAATAGTGACTCTATTATCAACGTGAAAGACAGCAAACAAGTGTGTTCAGTTAATTAGTATCCCAGTTATACAGACGCACCATTGCGTCCATTTTTATTTTTTTATTGTTCTTAAAACAAAAAATAGCCTGCTGGACAGTTTTCGTAATCTTCCTGCGTGGGCTAAGTAGTTTATTACAGATATGGTCTGTGTGCGGGAAGGTGAAAATATTACAATTGCGAGTTAAATACAATTACGTTAATGTACATTCTATGTAAAATAGTAAAATAAAATACAATTTTAGTAATAAATAAATAAAAATATTTATAAGAAACTGTTCAAAGGACACAGTCTGAGTGTATCAAGTAACGTAGAGAAGCTATCATGGTAACCAAAAGATTAATATTCCACCTTAATCCATAAAGGTGTTCAATTATGTTTGTGTTCAAGAAAGCTGATGGCGTAGGCAATATATATTCTAGCCTACACGAAATTCACAAATCTGGCTAACCCATTATGGTTACAATAAGTATATAGTGCTATGCCATGGCACAAGTTATTATCCACCCTCGCAGGTTGGGTACACAAATAAATAACCAAAGAAGGGGGGACATGTACAGTGGCTTCTCGAGAGGGTAAGCATCTGGTTTTCAGATAATGAAGTCCACTTCATCGTAGCATCGCATAAAGTAAATACCCCACCCTCGCAGGGTGGGTATACAAATAATTAACCTCCCTCGCGGGGACGGTATATGTATATATATATATATTGTTGCTCATCATGAGAGCACATCTGGTTTTTGGAATCCATTTTGACAACCTTGTCAATTTGAAAATGGTTGGCTGAAAGTCTATTTCACCTTCAGCGTACTTTCCTTTGCAGGGACTAAACCATTTACTACCCACCCCCGCAGGGTGGGTAAACAAACACTTAACCTCCCTCGCAGGGACGGTACATACATGGTTGTTCATCATGGGAGCACTCATCTACTTTTGGAATCAATTTTTGTCAATCTTGTCAATATAAAAATGGTTGCCTGAAGTATATTTCACCATCCACGTACTTCGCAGGGACTGAGCAATTTACTGCCCACCCCCGCAGGGTGGGTACACAAAGACTTAACCTCCCTCGCAGGGATGGTACATATGTAGATGGTTGCTCATCTGGATTTGGAATCAATTTTGACAACCTAGTTAATTTGAAAATGGTTGCCTGAAGTATATTTCACCATCCACGTACTTTACTTCGCAGGGACTGAGCAATTTACTGCCCACCCCCGCAGGGTTGGTACACATAGACTTAACCTCCTTCGCAGGGATGGTATACAAATAGCAGCTCGTGAAGAAAGCACGTAGGTACCTGATTTTCAGGATCATTTTGAATATCGGGGACATTCAAAATGTCTGAAAATTGTTTGCTAAGTCTATTTTAACATAATAATTTGACGGGCCCGTTGCTCTAATGGTGAGATTCTCGGGCTGCTAGCGCCGGGTTCTATTCCCACCAAGTGTGTGATGTTTATCGATATAAGTATGAAAAGTATATAAATATGTATTTTGTATCAGTTGTCTGGTTACCATTGTACAGACTCTGTCTAGGTTGGGATCGAACGAATGAGTGTGGATTGGCCTGAGAAATTAAACAGTCCTTTGCAGGACGGATAAAGGCATTGCTGCTCTGCACAGTTGCATTCACCTCTTATTTAAGAATAAATTCAGCCTAGATACTTTAACATAAGTGCCATCGCTTGGCACATCGTCCATCTTATTATTGACCTCTGTGTCGAAGAGCTTGCACAGAATATGACCCACTCTCGTGGGGGATGGAACACAGAGATTTACTTTACAGATGAAGGATGTATGTATATTTGCTATTCCAAATAGCACATACGTGATTGTATGAACATGAATATTTAACATATATTAATATATGTATACTTCTTAATGAGGATTCATTGCATAATTATGGCTCGCAGTCACGTCTTGGATCTTACTCTTGGTCCCCTCTCTTGACAGTCTTGGTATATCAGGACCCACCAAGCAGAAACTACTATAAGTCTACCGAAGTTTTGTACAGAATATTGTAAAAAAACTCCTACAAATAATGGAGGGAAGGGCCGCCCCAAGTGCCATTCCTGGCATCTTTAGTCCTTCCTTCAAGTTTATTCGAAAACCAACATTTGTTTTTCTATACTATTACCTCAATACAAAAAAGGAAAGTATGTAATCTTACAATTATAATAGCTGTTTAGCAATTAATCATTGGAAGTTTTGAGGACCTATAATAACATAATGCAATCAATAATAATGCCTAAAAGAATTATCCAGGAGTTTCCATAATATTAGAAAACTCAATTGTATTTTATAGTAAGTCACTTACCTGAAATTGTAGCAACACTGCATCGCATGCATTTTTATCAGCCAGAAATTCACTCCTGACACAATTTTGGTAGACAAAAGCGTGTAATTTAAATTCCGATCAATGTCAGGACATTTGTAACCGAAAGAAATGTTAGCAATCCTGATTATTATCCCTTGCAATTTCGATTTTATGACAAAAAGTTGCCTTTACCTCCGCAAAGACGGGGGGGGGAGTCCTCACCCATTCACTTACGGATATTACATTATAAGTATGTACATACCAGATAAAGTTCGCTACGAAATATTAATCAAATACAAATCAAATTTTATTGATTATTTTCAATATCCATTTAGAAACAGATTCTATTGACAGATCATTTTTTTTTGAGATAGTAGTACAGACTGAGTACTTACCTAAGTCCATAAATTAATATTTACAATAAATATTTTCGGGACTTCAGAGCAGGTATACCATAAAATATCATCTATGTATAAATCTTTGAGTATAAGGTAAACATAATGTGTGGGTTAACACATACTTAATCGCTGAAGTATTCTGGGGAGTAGACTCGTTTCTTGAACGAGTTTTGATTCATATCTCACAACCTTAGTCTTAGTGGACGTACAGGTGGGCATACTGTCTATTAACATGTAACGTGATCCTGAAAGTGGAAATGTGAAGGACTTGACTTTGCAATCTAAAACATATATACATTGAAATTCACAAAGTACCAGGACCTAGTCTGTAAAATCTGTGCCGACTTTTTCTAATCTAATTTAAAGTATTGGCATCATTTTGGACAGTTTTATAGCAGATTCATACATAAATACATAATAAACATAAGTAAACAATTGTCATTTAACATTATTTGGCCTAAATCATTTGTCTGACGATTGTGCAGTCCTACTGATCAGTCCAGTTTTTTACTGGTAATTTCTTGTCACGATATGTTCTTATATCGATTATACTTATCAATCCTCAAGTGTCTTTTAAAGAGGATATGATTTAGTGAATTTCCTGTCCAAGGATAATTTTCATGCAGTAGCTTAGCTAAACATTGCAACAGCACCTGGTAGGATGTAATTCATAGTCGCGTCCTGGAATTGCGTTAATCGGAAAACCACCTGCTTGCAACGCCTGCAGCGTTTAAATAAAATTTGTATTGCGCTTAAAGCATCAGCGTTAAATACCAAAAACAAATTGTTTGTATATTCCAGTTACGATAGCTGCCGTTGATTGGTTTAAAAAGACTAAAATTACCAACATAATCTAGCTTAAATAGTTAGCTATCATGCGCTACAAGCATATTTAAGTTTTTGATACTAGCTACCTCCTGGAAATTGGAGGTCTTTAATACATTTTAGACAGTTTTATAAAATCGAAGTCAAAAGTACATCGCATATAAATAATTATTGATTATCAATTGCCCATAACATTGATTCCAATCAATGGTTGAGACCATTCCAATGGTTGAGATACAGTTCTCTTATCTTTGCTACCCATTTCTAAAAGAAATTCGTAGCAGACTATGTAGATATATAAGTATGCAATTTATTGCATTTCTATTTAAAATTCACACATGGATATTACAATACATCTATGTATCACAATCACATTGGCGTCATGTATACTGGCATCACCAGGCGAAAACAAACACGTCTCATAATAAGCTTTGAATAACGGTACAGTAATTTAATAGCAGCGTTTTCCCTGAAAGAAAACGCATATTAAAATACTTACCTTATTCAAAGCTTAACTTTTAATCCTGCCTGGTAATTCTTCGACACAATGAACAAGAGCGGGGCGAGCGGGCATATTTAACAAACCCTTGCTGCCCTCGCCTGCCATGGTGATGCTATTTCCGGTCAAATCACAAGAAAGTTGACCAATAGGAGCAAAGTCGACGGGAAACAGGAAGTGCCACTCTCATAATAAGCTTTGAATAAGGTAAGTATTTTAATATGCGTTTTCTTTCAGGGAAAACGCTGCTATTGTGTATTTAAACAGCAACGAACGTACAGAAATGCCAGACGTCGTTAGGTGTACACGTCTACCTATTTCTCAGCAATAAACTAATATTTTGTAGGATTTTACATTACTAGTCTACATCTACATTATTAATAAACATACGGCGGTCCTATAAATAGCTGCTAACCATAATATATAAAAGTATGCAAAATTAAAATATTAACTAAGTAAGCCGATATTTTAAACTGCGGAGATTTAACCTCGGCACCAGATTTTATTGTACTTATCTATCAAGGAGAATTTAATGTAATACGGTATCTATGTAACATGCGAGTCAATTGGATGTCATTTGAAAGTCAAATTATTGTGATTATTTTTGTAAAAGCAAAATGGATAATAATTATTTTGTATTTTTGTAGGTTTTTGATAATTTTAGTGAAATCAATAATAATTAACTAATTGCGCACCAGCACAAATATAATGATACAAACCGATATTGTAGACAGACGACCCAGTGTGTATAACAGTTTAGAATACTGCCATAGGTACCTACTTTGCGCGTTACGCAGTCACTGATCCGTCATATGTTACAGATAACCCGAAAATATTATCGGGGCCAGTGCTAACAAATTCGCCCAACGCTGTACTGTCCAAAACTCTTCTGGGAAGATATTATGACCTGCCTCTGCCTGCTGACAGGATTCTAGCCACATACATATGGATAGATGGTACTGGCGAACACGTGCGATGCAAAGATCGAACCTTGACCTTTATACCAAAAGCACCTAAAGGTAAGACAGCTTAAGTAAGAATCTTCCAAAAATAACATTTTCCACTAGAACCAAAAATACTACGATAAAGCAATTGTTATTTACGATGTTAGTTTACGCTTTTGTGTTCATACATTTATAAGTTACTTGGTTATGTTTCGTTTCAATATTTGCATAATAACAAAGACTTATTTTAATGAAGATCCATGTTCCTTTGGTCAGTCAATTTTAAAGCATTTAAAACAAAATTAGAAAATTGTTTCAAGCTAGGTAACCAACAAAACACGACACGTTCATTGAAGCTAGCCGTTTTAATACGTCCTCATTAACAATTGTAATTAGCACAGTTTGGGTAAATTGTTCGACCTTCAACGAATGGGAAGTGTTATTATGTAAACAAGATGCCATTTTATGTCTACATACTACTGAACTAACAGCTTGTTTATCTTATTTACTTTTTAACCTCCGGAACTGATTTTCATGAACGTTTCATTTTAAAGATTTACTGACACGGATTATAAGTAAGTTAAATGAACAAGAACTATTGAAATCAAAGAAATATTTGAAATTATCTCAAGCTGCTATGTACTTGCCGCCACGTTTCTATCCATTGGATCTGGAGAATGTCTACAACGTCCGATGCAAGCTACGAGACAAAGAAAATAGAGACACTTTAGATGAAAACTTAAAAGGTTTCCCAGCAATATTGTATTCATCAGTCGTAGAAATGCGCGTTGTATATGGGATTTCATTTAGTATTCGTAGCTGTGCGTAGTACATTGACTCTTTTTAGTAAATTGAATGCAGTTTGAAACATTTTGTACTTCGTGCAGCCATATAATATGTATGTAAGGAATCCAATTACTAATTTGATGTATTCCACCACAGACCTTCCGATTTGGAACTTCGATGGCAGCTCCACTGGACAAGCTGATGGGCACAACTCCGACACGTTCCTGGTGCCCCGCGCCATATACAAGGATCCCTTCCGTCGTGGAAATCATATCCTTGTTATGTGCGATACATACAAGTACAATATGGAACCCACAGGTGATTTTCTAGTTTGATTTTTTTAACGGAAAACAGAACTTTTGTTAATCTATTTTTTCACAGACATGTCCATGCTAGACAGAGTTATGTTTGGTATTATAATTAAATGGATAAATATTAATATGACGTGGGGGAGTTAGGTGGAGCAAGCGGGGAGTGAGGTGGGAGCAAGGTGGGAGAAGAGAGAGAGGGGAGGGGGTTCAAAAAGGGGACAACGGGGAGAAGAGGAGTGTGACGGGGACCGAAGCGGGAGGGGGAAAGAGAGAGGTGGGAGAGAGCATAGAATTCGATTGTTCTTATAAGAGAGAGACATGGAGAGAGAAATAAATCAAGGGCTAGTGAAAAACAGTCGTTAGGCACGTAAATTCACTACACACTGTGGGTACTATTTTTATTCAACTTAGCAAAGCCAAGTAAGCCGGTCGCTTGATGGTAAGCGACACGTCTACCTATAAACAGCAGCTCTGTATTACCGATTAACACCTCAGAAATTACCTATCAGGCTTTGAGTCCGGTAATTATACTACTTACAGCTTTAATAGCTGTTGGCAGCAGAATGTCGTACACTTAGGTGTGTACCTATCTGGGCGGTTCCTTGCACATCTACCTAATCTTTTTTTTTTCTATGCAGAGAGTAATCACCGTCTGAAGTGTCAAGAGGCGTACGACAAGTGCAAGGATGACGAGCCATGGTTTGGCATTGAGCAGGAGTATATCCTGTTGGATTCGGATCTGCGACCCTTCGGCTGGCCCCCGGGCGGCTTCCCGCCACCGCAGGGACCCTACTACTGTGGCGTTGGCGCCAATAAGGTGTTCGCCAGAGATTTGGTCGAGGCTCACTACAGGTAATTTTTTTTTCATTCTACCATTTTTGTTGTACGACGTGCATAACTGAAAGATTTATTTTTAAAAATAATAACTCTACAACTTTTGGCTTTTAAAAATTTACGTGACGTAAATTGAAACATGGTTTCAAATACCACGTAACGTCATTATCTCTCTTGGAGTATCTTCTCTCTACTCAAAGGCCATGACAACTTGTACAGTCTTATTGCGGGATGACTTCACAATCCATCACATCACGTCCGTGAGCATTTTCGAGTGAATTTTGAGAACCCAACTTTTGATTTGCGGCATATTAATTACTTTAGCGTATGTTAACTTTTTTGATAAAGGTATTTTTAAGCAAGCTTAAAATCTTTCTTAAGTATAGACTAAATAATAAAAATAGATCGTGTTCGCCTCTGTGCCTTAGCACACTCTTTCCAGTGCAATATACCTACTTAGGTATTTCCATGGTAATGTCGACACGAAAAGAGCAGATTGCTTTACTCAGCTGTGACACATGTTTTGAAATTATTATCTATAGATGTTGTCTGTACGCGGGCGTCCCCATCGCCGGCACCAATGCCGAGGTTATGCCTTCACAATGGGAATTCCAAGTGGGTCCTTCGATCGGCGTGACCGCGGCGGATGACCTCTGGGTTGCCCGGTATATACTGCACAGATTGGCCGAAGAGTATGGTGTCATCGTTACCTTTGATCCCAAGCCGGTGCAAGACTGGAACGGGTCAGGCGCCCACACCAATTTCTCAACGAAAAAAATGCGCGAAGAGAACGGTATTATGTAAGTATTTAGAAAATAGTACATATTCTAGTTTACTGCAATACTTGCAGGCTCTTAAAAAATATTTCCTTATTTTGCAACTGACACAACTGGTTTCCGAAACGAGCAACTAACATAGCCGAGTGAATGTCGAAGAGGCAAGAGGCCTTTAAGACGGCCTACTAGCACTCGTTGGAACTCGAGACTATATAAAGTCACTTATAATTAACCCCCACCCCCTTCCCTCTAATATGGTTGAGGGATATGTGTATGTAGGGCATGAGTGATGGCTGCTGCTCGAGTCAACTCGTGCGCGGGTGCTGCTTGGGGGGACTGGTCCGACTTCTATCCTTTTGGCCTTTTAGTTTGTTGTAATTTTTGTCGTAATTTATTGTTTTCTTCTTTTCTCCCTTGCTTTATGTTTCGAACGGCAGGACACACTATCGCTAATGTCAATTCATTAGTAACAAAACAATGTTTTAAAAAAAAGTGAAAAAATGACAAGCCCGCTGAGTTTCTTGCCGGATCTTCTCAGTTGAGGCCGCGTTGTGATCCGGTGGTAGCTTTTAAAAAATGACGATTCAAAAGTGCTAGCGTTAAGCCTATTTGAAATAAAGATTTTTGAGTTTGAGTTTGAATTGCAAAACAGCAATAATTTCGTATACCACCATACTTTTTTTTAGAGACTATAATGATATAATAATGTGTTGCGATGTCAATAAAATTCAAATAATAAAATCTACTAAACGACTAAATTGGCTGGCCTCGACCGCATTCAGACCGGCTTAGCTGGTTAAACGCTATAGGAAAATTATTCTTAATAAAATACTATTATTTATTATGTACGATTGCAGTGAGATCGAGAAGGCGATTGACAAGCTTTCAAAGGTGCACATGAAACATATCAAGGTGTACGATCCCCGTGGAGGAAAAGACAACGAGAGAAGATTGACCGGTCTCCACGAAACCGCCAGTATTAATGACTTCAGTGCTGGTAATTATTTGCCCATTAAGTAATGTTGTTTTAATATTAAAATGAATTACATTAAATAAGTGATTAAATAATTACGCTACAGAGTAGCATTTGGGAACATTTTCATACAAAAAGTATGACTTTTCCAAAACTCCCACCTAGTAATTGATAATGTTCCCATGGCCGATACGACCACAGTGGCCAATCTTTCACAAGATCAGTCATCAACGCGGGACATATTGTAGTGCACAAATGCTTGTGTAGACAAGTGCTCTCTTTCTTTCTTTACTCTCACAGTCCGTTGGGACGATGACCTACGACTAGGGAGAGGTCAGGTGCTGGACCAACTTTTACATGCCAATCGGACACAAGGATTATCTAACAGGATTATATTTCAGACAATCAGGTGATTCGGCCTGAATTGTCCTAACCAGGAAGGAAACACTACAAAGTTGTTGCTCCCCGCGGGCTCAAATCCCGCGAGGAGCAAATCCGGTTTGCAGGGCAAGCGGTTTCCCACTGCGTTACGGTGGCTACTAGTAATATGTACTCAAAGGAATTAAACCCATATTTGAAATACCGCAACAATAAATTATCTAGACATATTAGTTGCCTCAAAAGCAGGTTTCTACTTTTTTAAGAATGTAACTGTAGTAATATCAGACAGGCAAGCGTTCCGCTTACCATCAGGCTACCGTCTTGCTTGTTTCCTCACTAGGTTGAATAAAAAAATATATAATAAAGATATTACTATTTGGTAACACGTTTTCTGATGATAATTTTGTAACGCAGGTGTCGCGAACCGCGGCAGCAGCATCAGAATACCGCGAAATGTCGCCGAGGAGAAGAAGGGCTACTTGGAGGACCGCAGGCCGGCTTCCAACTGCGATCCATACGCCGTGGTGAACGCACTGATGCGCACTTGCATACTCAACGAATAACAGTGGAGCCCTGCCCGCCATACTGCGCCCCGGCCCTCGCCACGTGTCAGTTAACACCCGCTATGTGCTCCGTATAAAGGCCTGCCTAACGTGAAGCTATAGGAGGGTAAAGGTGGATAAAACACTGAATACCTGATGCAAAGGTCTGTATCACTATCCCGTTTTTTGTGATACGAACTCTCTAATAGGGTAAACCAGCCAATATCAGAAAGTTCGGGCCACAGAGAACAATAGCGGTATTAGTTTTTTGCCTCAGGTTTTTTCAGTTTTTTTACCACTTGTACGCCTATAGCTTCATGATTACCCCTGACCATACCACGACCGTGCCTCGGGAAACAAATAAAGGTGACTAAGCACACTCCGGTCGTAGTACTCTACGGTGCTGGGACCAGGGGCGTATTTACCCTAGGGCCAAGGGGGCCATGGCCCGGGGCGGCAGGCTTTGAGGGGCGGCGCGAGCCGCACCTCGCTTAGCTATGTGCCTTTCGTTTTGGTTTTATATGATTGAAGGATTAAAAAACCTACATGATTAACTTAAACTAAAACTCATTTGGTTGAACTAGTCGGGAATTCGGGATGTTTCACTTTCAACGTTGGTGCACGTGTAGTTTTTGTACATATCCAGCGAGAGACGGTGGGGCGGCGCATGCCACGTCGTTGGTGACTATTTGTTGACCATGTGGGGACCGTCACCCCGCCGCTGCCTGCGCCAGGTGTTTTCAATAAATGAATGTTTTTAATGAAGCAACAATCGACTTCAATCTTCACTCACTCGACTTCAATCACTTGACGGCAAGCGACAATTTTATCTAGGATAGTAAAGCTCTCTAGCTTATAAAAACCCTATTTAATCAAGCCTTGAAAACACACACATAATTATTATTGACTGGGCAACTGGCAGGAAAAACACGCTATTCCTGTTCTTATTTATGCATATTGTAAATGACGAAGCAAATTGATTTGTCCATTTAGATGGGAAGTTCACAACGTAAGAGTGCGTAGCTAAGCCGTGCATCTCATTGTTTGGTAATAGAAAATAGAACGTGTAAATGTAAAAATCCTGAGCATACGAGTACACTCCGAAATGTATCCTGTAGAATACCAAGATATTTTTTTATTTTTTTGTTGTGGTAATCTTCATGAATACTCAGACCGGTGTAGCAGTGAGGGTGATGTTATGGCATGTCATGAGATGACATCACTCTTACTGACTAAAACTCCATGGTGTACTCATCCCGTTATGTTGACGGGCCCCGTGTGACTCTACCAAGTCCTGCCAGCGGCTATTCGTACGTCTGTGGGGACGTGTGCGGATGTATAAGGTCCGCAGACTCTCATCCGGTGGCTTGCCGAGACACTTTAGCATTCCATCCTCCGTGATCATTTGTAACTGTGCAGTGCACAGGTAACAGTTCACCCGCTCTTACTGCCTACGCTGCCTGGCTACAGGGATATAAGGTCAGTATTAACCCGCCTTTTACACGGCCCTCTGCGGCATCGAGGACCAACGAGGGGATCACTCTCTCTCTGATCCGCTCCGCAGCTTCCTTCTGCGACATAACGCTCTCACAGAAGGAAACTACCGCCAACCACGCCCTATCACTCCCTACCATGGCTTTCACGGCTGATATCGACGGGTCAGCCCCAATTGCGGCGCGGTGACTACGCTTCGCCGTTGGCGCCTTGCACACCTCGAGTGTATGTTGCACCGTATCTCCAGCGCAACCACACTCATGGCAGTTCGGGTTCTCTTACCTGACGATTGTCTTATGAAGGTCCTGCCGAAGCAAACGTGCTCCGACAGAACCAGCACAAGCCGGAAGGTGAGCATGCCGTATTTTCGCCGATATGGTCAATTATGGCTGGCATGGCTTGACTCCACCACTCATTCAAGCGACCGCACAAGGGCGTTGTCCTGTGCCTCCCTTCGCCAACGCTGAACTTTACGAGGAGGTGCTCCGCCCTGGCTTTGCGCTTCTTTGTTCTGCTGGTAAACTGTGGTCAGCACCTTCGCCTCCAAGTCCCAAGGTAGGAGGCCCCCACGCCTCACATAAAATTATGCGGTATCTGCGTAGGTATTACCCGGACCAACATGACCTTCTGTGGTCATTGCAACGGGGTCTTGGTTTGGATAGTCAGGGTGTCTGGTACTGGCGCACCATAGAGGGACATCGGCCATACTGCGCATATAGGTGACGGCAACTATCACTCGGGCCACCCGGATTCGGCAGGAACCGCGACTGATCTGGTGATATCTTAGGGCCTCCGTTACTCATCCAAATCGTGTGTGTTGAAAGCATTGGCGATGTCAAGAGACACCAACACACCGCCCCTGAGACACTGTCTCATCCGAGAGAGCCTTGACGCGAAGGATCACGTTTGGCTGACTCTCTCGGAATGTTTTTTTTTTTATATTTCTTATGTACCTCTAAAGTAGTTAGAGCCTTTGTTTGCTTCTTTAACTTTTCCACCACTATTTCCTCTCCCGGTTTCCCCATTCAATAGATTGGTGGATAGTATTAACATGTACTTGTTTTTTTAACCGACTTCAAAAAAGGAGGAGGTTCTCAATTCGTCTGTATATATTTTTTTTCTATGTATGTTCTCGCATAACTCTGGCAATTATGAACCGATTTGCAAAAATCTTTCTTCTATCCATTCTTTAATCCGTTGATTGGGTCCCATAAATAAATATTCCTTACGAATAAGTAGTTCCTGAAAAAAAAAGAATGGTGACTGCGCAGGAAACCTGCAGGAATGCCTATAAGATGACTTTATTTCGCTTTTTAAGGACAAAAATGGTCATAACTCTGGAAAATATTTACCAATTTCAATGATTATTTTTTTATTCGAAAGAAGAATTCATACAGATTCATTACAGGACCACTGTAATGAATCTGTATGAATTTTATCACAACCGGATAAGAACTTCCTGGAGGACCATGAACGATGTGGAGGAATTTATCAGGTAAAAACCATAAAACTGATGTTCTCCATTACATTACTCTGACAAATATGAACCGATTTCGATGATTCTTTTTTTATTCGAGAGAGACTACTAAGATGATTGCATGCAAATTTCATTACGACCGCATATTTTTTTTCTGAAGAAACATGAATTATATAAAACTATGTAGACGATAATGTGATCATAACCTACCTAGATCATTTTACCGTCTTCGATGGTTCAATCTTTATGTATGAAAATATCACTAAAAAGTTTAAAATAAAAGCTTTAAAAAAAATAATGAACCGGCTTCAATATCACTGAAAAGTATAAAATAATTTAAATATTATTGAAGTTGGTGCCAAATATACACAGCCGGTAAGCTAACACCAACTTCAATAATATTTAAATTATTTTATACTTTTCAGTGATATTGAAGTCGGTTCAATTATTTTTTTTAAAGATTTTATTTCTTTGCTATATGTGCGGGCGCCCAAGGCGCGGGGCCCGTAGCATTTGATGACTCCTGCTATATGGCTAATCGTGCACTGCCCGAAGCAGAGAGTGAATGCCATAAAACTCAAAGTATACCCGATTGATCTGGCGTGTTTGGACTATCGAAAAAAAAATGGAAATCTGTAATATTTTAAATTCTAGTTTCTTTTCCCATACTAAAGTATGGGGCGGAAAATCCTAATGGCCCGGGGCGCCAAATTCTTAAATACGCCTCTGGCTGGGACGGTGACGGAACGGTCTAGCTAGGGGTGTTCTTTCATGATTCTTACTGAGAATGTTCTTATGCCTAATTAATTCATAGCACGGTGACACAATTCGGGGTTATAGGCAGAGGGGTCTTGATACTATCGTGTCCACTGCTAGAAGTACGGCCCACCATCTTTTTTTCCTGAACCACGGGCAACTTTTAGTGCTAAACAATGATTCTTATGGTTTGACATGTACAAAAATAGTGGACGGCCTATATACTTTATTTAAATGTGGGTATATTTACCGCGAGAGCACTTTCTATGAAATTACATGTCAAATGGACACGTGATAGGGTTGTTTTGGACGACACAAGATTATTGTTCCTTATTGGTAAAAAGAAAATTACCAAATTCCAACATTTTTATTGGTTTTAGTTTTATATTTCTTACTAATCATCGTCGTGGTGCGAATGAGGATTTTTTGTAATTAACATTTCGAAATTTATAGCAACAATCAGGAACAATTCGTTATTAACAAAATTTATATAGTCATGTTATAAAATAGGTAATCTACGAATATTATGTGATATTATATATTGTTATTTTGATGTTTAATAGTTTAATTCTATACGAATAATCACATATCATTATTTTTAACATATTCATTTTAATGTCTTGATGCAAATTTGTTGTAGTGGATACATAACCTTTTAAGCAATGCGACATCAGTTTACATATACTAACAAAATCAAGATGATTCCAGGTTAGTTCATATTGTTATTATTTAAGGATATCGTTCGCTTGCTAATATATATAAATGAACAAGCATTTATATATATTAGCAAGCGTTAGTTAATTGAGCAAAGTACCAATAGCATTAGTGAAAAAGCACTAGGAACTAAGTGTGAACAAAATGTACACTTGCGTGGAGCACAAACATAATATTAATTTCGTTATCTGAACTTTTTGTTATAATGTTAATATATTTGTTTCGCATGAATTATACTAAATTTATAAATTGTATGTGTATATGGAAATGTTGTTATAGAAAGTGAGTTAATAAACGAAATAAAAGATACTAACGTTGTACTACAATCTTAGTTTCATTTATAAACATACAAGGATATTATATTAGACACAACACAACACAAATTCTTGAGATAAGATACAATTACATAGAGGGATCCCTATGTGACCAGTTTATTACCTGTGTCAGATAAACATTCACGAACAAAATGACATCTAAAATGTGATCGCGGAGGTTGCAAACTTATCTGTGCTGGTGGCGGAAACGTGAACTAACAGTTCTATTATGATAATTACGTGTAGTTTGACAGCTTCATATAGACAGTAGCGACACTCCTATCGGCAAAAATAAATTTGTCAGGATGTGGCTTGTAAAGAAATAGCGACACAAGGGCGCTATTTCTCGCTATCACTTTTTGAACCGTGACACCAAATCTAGTTTATATATTATATCGATGGTCAGAGATATTAATCAATGATATTATTACTATTATGTATTAGTAGTTTATGCACCAAGGGGATAGTGTGTTATGCCGCGGCCGTTAATTGAATCGCGAGCAATACGAAGGATTCTAGAGTTAATACTAGAATCCTGAGTACAGCGAGGCATTTAAGCTCGCCCAAGACAAAGACACCTTTATCCCCGAGGTGAATACACTACTTTTCACACCTACTGCGAGGTAATAAAATAGAAATATTGCTAGAATTAAAATAATAATAATATCTTGAAATAATCCACACACGGTCATCTGATCCCAAACTAGGCAGAGCCTGTACTATGGAAACCAGACAACTAATATTAATTAAATAGCACCCAGACACTAGGTGGGAATTGAACCCACCACCACATAGCGGCCAGGATGTCTAACCACTAGACCAACGAGACTGTCAATAATATCAACATACTTAGTGCTTTGCAGCGTTATCGCGTTAACAACTATTTCTTTTCTAGAACACTGGGTTGTGCTCGTCGCGCCAGGTTCGACTTTCAAATGTTTTTTTTTGTGCAGGTCTGTGCTTAGCGATGCATTATACCTGTGATATAAGTGTTAAGGAATTTTCGTTTGACGTTCGAAATTCAAATCTCATTGTTACCCAAGGGAGTTTAGTACAACATTATTACCCGGCTAGACTATAGGGCAATAATGCGGTACTTTATGTCATCTTTATATGACACATAATGCAACATTATCAAGCAGGTGGTGTGAAAAAAAATACTATTGGCTGTGATAATATCGCTACATCGATGCCAATGCCATATGGCATCGCAAGCATGGACCATGGAGGAAGTGCAGTAGCGAACTAGTATATATTACATACCTACTCTTTGCGGACTAGTGTTGAAAAGAACCCTAAATCTATGAATATGATTAATATGTGATCTACAACTTGTTTATATTATATTCCTTGCGCCAAGCTAAGAAAGTACGAGTTTTGACAGGCAAGTGCGCAAGCAAATCATGCATTTTAAAGGCAAAACGAGATCCGATTCGGACAGTATAATTATTCCGTAAACGTAAGCGTAAATTCACGTTTTGGTAATCTTACAGTTATTAGGTAGTTGCACATTAATAAATCTATTTAGATCAGGATATTTGGGGATGGGAAATGTTATGTATTGTAAGAGATAACTCCATTCAACAAAAAACACATTGATTTATTAATTTTATTTGTAACATAATTAAGATTTAAAACGACATTTCAATTATTAGTGGTAAGACTAATTAGAATTAATATAATACACCTAGTAGCCAACGCAGGAGAAAGATAAGAAAATAACACTGTATCTGGTTAGGATAACAAATACGTTGTACTATGATCATTTAAGAGCATAGCTACAGGAACTTCGAATAATAAAATATCAAAATACAGTACCGTGTGAACATGTCATGTATACATACTTAGTATAATTATACCGAACATCAAACACGTATTTCGATATACTACTGACACATATTAAATATGTATGTAAAACATCGATATTACGTGATAAACAATACCTAGCCTGTGATATACTATGACTTTTGGAGTGGTTAGGACTTTGAAACTTTGGCTAGGTAGAGATTACTCCCCTAGAAGTTGATATAAATGGAGGGGATCTCTCTTAAACGTTGTACCTTTAGCTACATCTATGCACTGAAGAATATAACATTAATGTACGCGAGCACTATGGAAACTGTAATCGTACACACACAATTCCTTTTATACGGCAGCGATTCAATGTCAACTTACAACTAAACAATTTAGTTTAAAACATTTGGATGCAAAATTAAAATGAACATAGGTGAAAATGGACATTTAGCATGGCGGAAAACTATTGTTATCATAGCAGTTTTTAGATGTAACTTTTAGCATAACGAGACCTCAAGTAAAGTTTCGCTCACAATGTGCCAATTCACGTTTATTATTTGATAACGAAGATCAGAGAACTCTAACCTCCGATCAGACACGTACATTAATCTCGTCTCTGAACTTCGGTACCCAGTCGAGCCAAGCAACGTACCTATACTCCGCATCAAAAGACCTTTTAAACGATTACAAATCCGTTTGCGCCTCGATAACTACTAATCCTCTATTATGTTAACGTGGCGCGGCAAAAAAAGCAACTTTGTATGTCGAAGTCATTTTGCTACCGCGTTGTATTATCAAATAAAGGAATAGTTTACGACCGCATATTAAATCAATAATCGTTTTCAAGTTTGTAACCTTGTGCCGTAACATAAAGCAATCTGATAGACCTTCGAGAAAAATTGCTTTATCTTGTCCCATTGGATTTATATGTTTAGATTTCATGGTTTTCCTTTCATTTAATTCACCATGTTTGTTAGAGAGATTTTATCCTTATCATTGACCCTATCGATTGATGCCATATAAGTACAGGATTTTATTATATCGGATTTTAGCCGGTTTGATTACCGCGTGGCAAGCAAGTTTTTGAAAATCTTTGAATGTAGATTTGTTTATTTTTAAATATACAGGAATGTTTCCTTTGAGTAAAATTTGCTATATTCAGTATTTAGAGTAATTTCCCTCCAGGTGAGGTTACTATATTCCACCCTGTATATAGACGGCAGATATCTTAAACTAGCTAAAGTAATATACAACGTGTTAATGTTATTAGACAAAACTTAAGACACCCAATTTAATTTAATTTTAACATTAATATACCACACTATTATTTATTTTCTAAATTATCATCGAAATTTAATAACAAACATAATTAAACTGTTTGTTAAAAAAAATCTGTACTTACTTAATTCTGCTATTGATACGAAACAATTTGCTTTTAGGTTTTGCGTTAATCCATAAACACGTTGTGTAATATTTTACAAAAACAAGCCAATACAAATGTCATTAATCACTCTAACTTTTTTTAAATATAGCTTCACTTTTGAAATAGAAAACATTATTTGCTTGTATTCCCCTCTTTAAAGTTGACTCTAGATAAGAATTTATGACACCTACAGTGTGATGATAAGATTCAATTTATCTGGTAAAATGGGACGGATTTCTTTTTCTGAAATAGAATGCTAATAATCACTGCTTTAATTACGCATCCCAACGAATATTAGACATCAGAAAACCACGTGTAGATACGTTATAGGAAATAAATTGAAAAATAAATATCTTTATATAACACAAAGAACCATGTTCTACAAACCTTGATCCATATTTTCCCGTATAAATAAGTTCGATAAGTTATTAAGAGGGCAAAATTAGTTTACAATACAGATCATGCTATATTAAACAGTAAACATATAAACTGTAGTTTCTTATTTATATTTTAATATATAATATATTCAATTACACTAACATTATTCAAATACAGTACAATTAATTTACATTTCTTTACAAATTATAAAAACATGTTTGAGAACTGGGAGCAAAATCCTTTATGTGTTACATTTAATTATTTCATTTCACGGTTTATGCTGCAAGTAAATTTTATACATTTCCATGAATATTAGTCGTCGTTTTGTAGTCAATTTCAATAAATAGTCCAAACCGATATGCACTATCAACACAATTGCGCCTTCAGTTTGGCATTAGTCCAACTACAGAAATTATTATACTTACATATCATGGATATGAGGGCAACACTGTATACAAGAGTTAAATATTTGTAATAAATTATGTACAGGCGCTTGCATTATGCTACATTTTTTTCTAAATATATATTTAACTGAAATCAATCTTCATTATATAAGTGTTGCCTTTCTAAAAAATATGCGCTAAATAATTTAATGTATTATTGCAATAATCGTGGGTACAAATTAAAGTTTGAAGCTTAATGCACGTGACTGTACAATGTATACAGAAATTTCGCAGCAGGGTTACTTGATACAACTAAGAGAACACAAAATTAATGTAAACTCCATTTAGAAAGCACATACCCCTTCATACTGGAACACAGCAATGTTTAGTGTTTAGTTTAAAAATTATAACTTATAGCTAAAAAAAATTCGGCCTTGAAGAATTTAACTATATTTGTAACTATTAATAAAATGTACTTGTCGAGCAAATTAAAAATTTTGAGACTACATATATCACAAAATTGTCGGATTGTAACGTTTGATAAATAGGGTTCTGGTATGTGCTTTGACGCGCGGTAGGGTCGGATAGTATGTACGGACCGCGTGTATTGCTGGCATAGCCTTACAATACACTTTATTGCACACAGAAAATATTACAATATTTTATACAATAAAACAGTTATATCGCGGTAAAATTAGGCAGCCTTATCGCTAAAAGCGATTTCTTCCAGGCAAGCTACGGGTAAAAGATTTAAAAGTATTGCAAGCAGGTGCAATTAGTATAGCTACACACAAACAAAAGACCTTATTTCCTAAAATTATTTTTCAAAAATATAATTTGGTTATATAAACAATACCTACAGAGTAACCCTGCTATATTTCGTTGATTAAATTTACGTAAAATTACACTACTAAAATAGAAAAATAACTATAACACAAATACGATTATAATGTATACAAACAATATTTTAATGACTATGGATTTGAAAACAATATTTCTCTTAAAATGGACAACCAGACAATGTTTTAAGCTCGATAGACATCAATCTTGATAGGTTTCACGAATACTAATTGAATACAATAAAACATCACTTATAATTACTGGCTCTTGCCACCCACTTAATTTACTTATTGTATTAACTAACACAGATATACTTGCATCGTATGCCTGCCCATTATAACAGATCATTGACACGTTTATTTGAATCGCAAAAAGCGATACATGTTTTATAAATCCGAGCATTTATCCATTCAGAATGAATAATCCAAACAATAGTCGTATAGCGGACTTTCGATTTTGATATCGGTAATAATGAGCAGAGCATAAGATTCTAAGTCGATAAAACATCAATTTATTTTTCTAAAACGGTGCCACAAATGTCCTCGCACAGCACATGTCTATTTATGATGACGTCAGTTATACGGTCCGAGGTCGTATAGTTTCAGGGACCAGAAAAGTAGGGAGACGGTGCAGGTGACTGCGAGGGTCCAACACATGACGATCCTGCAGCGCAGGCGCTATTCCCGCAGTTGAGGATAGATATCCTCAAAGTACTCCGTTAGTTAGTTGTCCGGCGTGATAGGCACCGGGGGGGAAGTGGTGTCGCGGGTCCCGTACTTAGCGCAGTTGTTGATCACGATGCAAGCCAGTTTTTTTATTAATTCGTACGGCGAAGGATGCTTAAGCATATCGTTCAATAATTTCAGACCACCCTCTGCCTCGACCAAATTGCAATATTTTTCGGCTGCAAAAAGTTTTTTTACCTTGAAAACAGCGCTTAACAATATTGCACAAACATAGGAGAGCTAATGTAAATATTACCTATATTTACGTTTAAAGTCAGAATTAAATAATATTATTTTCTGTTACCGTAAGAAAAAAATACCATCCACTGTCAATCCAGAGCAGGCCATTATTCTTCGAAATGCATCGCATACTATGTCCCGTGAGCATTCACAAGATGCCGTAGAGGCTTGAACTCCTACGTATTTAGGTATTACAACGGTACTGAGTATGTTATATGGAATTATCTACCTAATTATTAAGGTTTTGTCATAGCCAATGGCAAATGTGAGGAGGTTTTTCCTCCCAATGCAACATATGCGTACCCACGGTGGGGCAGAGTGGGGCAAGTGCACCACCCTCCTCCCTGACTTGAATCTAAGCTAACACACTAGCTTCCAAAATCCTTACAACGTCTCACCGATATATCGACATTTCGATATTTTTTGTAGACGATGCTGATGTGTGTCCTAGATAATCGAAATGAGCACAAATGCCACATTAAATTACAAACAAAAATGTTATCTGCTACACTCACATACGTCAATTAGCGTTAATTCTTATTTAGCCGTTTTTTATCTGATTATGCGACTCTTAGAGCTGTTTATGAATGAATTCGTTTTGAGTGTTAAAGATCCGACTGGATTAGTGATAATTAACACTAATCGACTTTTGCCAGTGCGCCAATGTTGTGTGTAATTTGAATACTCACGATAAACTGTGGTCAAGTTAGCGAGCGCCCAGACCGCCCAGTGCTGGCACTGCGGCGTGTGGTGAGCGTTGAGCAAGCTGAGTATCGGCTCGAACGAGCGGTAGTTGATGTTCCGTTCCGCTGTTAAATTCCACCGCTCAACTGCGGCTGCTACACGCTGCAGTACTAACTCCCGAGCCGGCTCGTCCACGGTCCAAGCCTCGGGGCCGTCGGACGCCATGTGTGCGAGCACGCCCGCCGCGTTATAGCTCACCTATTAACGATTATTAACGTTAATTAGTGTTAATTAACGCTCATTTACCGTTTGTCATCATTATTAGCTGGAAAGGTCCATTGCTGAACAAAGGCCTGTTAGAAGGGAGGAATAGTATCGCCGCTTTCCATCAGGTGGGACTACATCAAGCACTAACTTTTATTGAGTAAAAAAAATCGTATGGTTTGTGACTAATTTAGTATCAGAATTGTTTAAGCTGCCCTCTGCCTTAACGTCTAAGTGACTACACAAATGTTTGACCTGGCTGGAAATTAAACCTACGAACTTTTAGGTTGCAGTCACAGTGCCTACTACATTACAAATCGAACAGTCAAATATGCATATGCATGTAGTTAAAAATCCAAAACGACTCACCTCAATACCATCGCTTCGTGAATCTAGAAGCTCGTAAAACACGGAAAGAAATAATTTGTTCATGAGCTGTGGACGCAATTCCGCCACTTCGGCGACATTACCCAAAAGTCCCATCATGTTGCGCAACAACTCTTCTTTGTCAGGGAAACTCTGCAAATTAATATGGTGAGAATAAGTTTTGAAATACTAGAGGCCCGCCCCGGCTTCGCACGGGTGGTAAAAAGTGTATTTATACCTAATTGGATAAGGATTGATGGTATATTGCTTAAAATCGCTTCGTAAAGCCATCATTTCTCATAAAAAGTAAAGGATAAAAAAATGGTTATTGTGGGTTATCCCCTAAGAGATACACATACACCATCGCAGACCTTTTTTTAGACCTTGTTCAGGTGTACAATACTGCGGTACATTATTTTGATCTATCTCGTAGAGTTCAGCCAGCGTTTGCAATGTAAGCGCAAAAAAATGTGTTTATTTATGTATGTATTATATATAAAAACATCCTCCTGAATCACTCTATCTATTATGAAAAACCGCATCAAAATCCGTTGCTTAGTTTTGAAGATTTAAGCATACATAGGGACGGACAGACAGCGGGAAGCGACTTTGTTCTATACTATGTAGTGATAAACTACTTCATTACAACGACTAGGGACAGCTGTTATAAGGCGAGAGAAATATAGTTAAATAGAAAGAATTACATGACATGTTTGAAACATCCGCGTTCTATCATCAGACGACGAGACGCACGGCAAATACGCGACCTTACGATTTGAATGTCCTATGTGTCCGGACTAAGCGAATTGTTTCCTCGTTTATAATGCGCACAGCTAGGGGCTGGAATAGTTTTCCTGTATCGGTATTCTCATCCCATTCAAGTGTGGCTATCTTTAAGGCTAGAGTGAATAGGCTTTAATTTCTATAACCATTATCGATTTCATAGCCGCTTTCCATCAGGTGGGCTTGCAGTCAAGTACTAGCTTATACACCCTGTGGGGTATCCAGGTGAGAAAAGCACCCAGCCATCTCCTCCCGTTGGTTGTCGTAAGGGAAAACAAGAAGACAAGCAGGACCGTCTTTCTATTGGTCTACCACCTATACCTACTGCGATCCCCAAGCCGCCTGCCAAGCGTGGGGATTATGGCAATCCCTCCCTTCTAAAAGGGAGGCCTTTGTTCAGCAATGGACGTCTTTCGGCTATTGAAGATGACTAGCTTATATTGACAAAAAAAAAGCCCCGAGTATATTAAGTTGGTATTCGCTTGGTTATAGAAATATTTCCCATTGTCACGCTATTTAATGTCGCAGCTCAGAGAGTACTTAGTCTCGACGCACTATACGCGGCCTAATCTATATAAATAAAAATGAATCGCGAAATGTAAGTACGCGCATAACATCCCAGCGACTGCTCCAAATTGGATAATTCTTTACATTTGTTACTGACAGGAGAAAGTTCTTACAAAGTTAAGTTGCGTAGAAAATTACGTAGGCGGAGCTGCGCGCTACAGCTAGCATCTTAGTAGCCTGTCCTATACCAGATGATTATGTACAGCTCCAAGCTGGCGCAATCGTTGCGTACCTGAGGGAACTCTTCGACACGTCAGCAATAGAGTAAGGGCTAGGGCATGGACAATGGATCCAACTGGGTCCTAGTGCGTTCTGGTGGTTACCGGGCCCAATCTTATAGCTACCAACAATTGAATAGAACAGCATCTTATTAATCTTTAGTACAATCTAAATTAATACAAAGCACGTGCTAAAGAGCTGGGTACACGTAACCTATTTGCATACGCCGTTTATCGGCATATCTGTAAGGCAACATCGTTCTATACACCTTTCAAAAACGACGAAAATCGTTATTTATGTTGCACTTTATAAACGTCGTTACGCGTTCATTGGCCCGCGCCGGAAGCACCACACGCACGGCCCGCAACGGATTGAACGGACTATCCGATGTCATGCGTCCACTGTATCCGGATTTTTTTGTTTAATTACGAGTGTTTTCTTGTCGTGAGTTGACGTATTCGGTCATGGAGATTGACGAAGATATTATTAGTTGCATGTTGGAAGATGAAAAAAAACCTAAAACTAAACGTATAATGCGGATTCATAATATCAATGTGGTTTGTGTGACGTCACCGGCACGCAACGCATTTTTTGTTCATAAATGTCGGCATTCGATGGGCGGCGCGGATAATGGACGCAGCGCTATGTAAAGTCATACAAAGCAAACTAAAATCCGTTGCGTGTGGTGTGTCCGGCGCGGGCCAATGGACGCGGACCTTAAAGAGATAGACTGATTGATGATCAAGGAGATCGAGAAGAAGATGGTACCTTCAGACAAGCAAGGAAGTACTCCATGCCGCGATTTTGCAAGAAACTCTGGCAGTTCTGTGGCGTCTCGTCGGTGACGTTCCACATCGTTGACCAGGCCACCTCAAGAACATCGTCACAGACACGCCTCTCCAGCCGGTCAGATATCAAGTTCAGCATTTTCTGTAATGAAATCACGAATCATTCAACACTGGACCTTGATCATTCGTCTTATTTTGGTTTCGACATGAAAGATGTATATATGTCGTCGTGATGAAATCAGTAAGATAAATCAAAGTTTATTGCATTGATCCAGGACGCACATATTATACATTTTGCTATTCAAAGAAGGCCTTTGTCATGTTGTGTCTTATCATGTTGTGAAATAATTTATTTTAGAAATTTTAGTCAATACTTTGATTACCAATCAAGCAGCTTACTCCGTGGTGGGTTATGATAATATTGACAGGAAAAAACTACCTACGTATAAAATAAAAACTAATTGCTTTTATTTTATACGCAATTGTCACATAAATCAAATACTACAAGCTTTATTTTAATATACTGCTGCTTATGGTAAACTTTAGTTAACGGTAAAACATCTGGAAATCATGGAATTACCGCTTTCAATTGATCAATCAATGATCACAAATTGTCCTCATAAGACTGAAATAGATACGATACATGCAAATGTATCTATTGGAGTGCATGTATTTTAATATAAATAAAGGTAGTGACGTACAATTACAAAACAAATGTAGTTTCGAACATACACAACGAAAAACTCAATTCACTCTGTTCGACATATTGAAATTCTCACGAGAACGTATATAGGAATCATACGTAACTAATCTAATACCCGTGTAGAGGACAAAGGGTCATGTACGAGTTTTGAAAAAAAAATGCCTTGAACATTATAATTTATTTTCTATAGTATAGATTATAAACAAAAAAGGATTAGTAGGTCAATGTTAAAGCATAACGGCCTTATCTTTGAACCGGTAACACTTATATGCATGTATATTCAGTACAAGGATTGTTTTCGAAAAAATATCACAAAATTCATATCAACAACCAATATAGGACATTCATTGTTCATTCGTTCGCACCGCTACGTTATAAGGGTCTTAATTTATTAAACTAGTGGTTTGCGAACGTGTTCATAGCGAGGCAACCGCTCGACGCCATCCACAGTCGCGTGTGCGCAGCGATCTCGCCGCGAGACACTCTTTCATTTACACATGTATACAATTTCTAGTATAATATGCCGAGGCGGAGGGTGCAAAGTGACGCTTTACTTAGTAATACCACAGTCTATAAACCAATACAGTCATCCAACGAAGCCGTCTAGACAGGGCAATCGTGCGGGGTGTGAGGGGTGAGACGCGAGTAGGCGGGCCCGAGCTGCGTACGCTGCTGTCGCCCGAATTAGTTAGTAGCTCGGGACATAACTTTCGGGGCTGACGCGTATTTGTTTTAATTAACCGACTTCAAAAAAGAAGGTTCTCAATTCGTCGTGTATGTATTTATTTTTGTAAGCAGTTATAATGGTTTATACTACCTGTGCTGTGTGAGAGAGATATTATTTTACACATTTTCAATTCCAAAACGGCGGATATTTTCTTTTTTTTTTTAAATATTGGTTTCATTTTCGAGGATTCTTGGGGTGCTGATTACGAAAATGACATCCATTTTCAAATCCAAAATGGTGAACATTTTCTTTTTTCAAAAAAAAAATTGTGGTGTCATTTTCGAGGTTTCTTGGGGTGCTGATTACAAAAAATAGCATCCATTTTCAAATCCAAAATGGCGGATACTTTCTTTTTTCAAAACAATGTTATTGGTGTCATTTTCGAGGTTTCTCGACGAAAATGACATCCATTTTGAAATCGAAAATGACTGACATATGTATTTTATACATTTCATTAACAGAAATTTCAAATCCAGTAAATATACAAACCGAAAATATTTTTCAGTTGGTATAATAAACTATTTGGAAATTTATTATTTAATTACAATATATTACATTGTATATATTACATAACATTGTAAAACTCTATTTGAATTTGTCTCCACGAAATGCCTTTTTGTATTTCTTAGTATAAAGAACTTCAATAAATAAAGTAAAATAAACATAGAAATCATTACCATCCCGTGCGCTAATAGAAATTTACTTTACTTAGTTAAAAAAATATCAGTTCTTTTAAAAAGTATAGTGATACACATAATATTAATACCCGGAACAAACACGATCTTGTTGTACATGCCACGCGTCTCCACAGAACAGGCAAATCGTTTATGGGCCAAAGTATACGCTTTTATAACAAACTGCCACAGGATATCCGAGATCTTCCAATAAAGAAATTTAAACCTTTGATAAAAAGCAGTTTGTCAAAAAAGGCTTATTATAAAATCTCGGATTACCTGGAGGATAAAGCGGCGTGGGCTTGAACTGCTCAACTCATGCAAGCTTAGAAGTTTAAGGCTGACTTATGTATATAATTTGTAAGTGTTTAAAAAAACAAAATGACAAAAAAAGACAAGCCCGCTGAGTTTCTTGCCGGATCTTCTCAGTAGCGGCCGCGTTACGATCCGGTGGTAGTTTGTAAAAATGATTTTTGTGTAAGTGCCTCCGTGGGGCCTACATATAATAAATATATTTTGACTTTGACTTTAGTATTTTACTATGACCAAATAAGTAATAATATAATATTTAAAGTAATTATAAAAACAAACTGTGACAACCCTACGTGCTACGGGGTACGCCATGCGGTGTCGGCTTTTACTCAAACATCAAAGGCGTCGACCCACTGTATTAGTTTGTACACTGTGGTAATACATAATAGGCATGATGACTGTAACACAATACCAATAAATCTGTAGTTTTAAATATTTGAACAGATTGCACTGATTCCAAAAATGCATCTCATTTTCATAATAATAGAGAGATTTTCGTGATATTTAAGGAAATAAATTACTTAAATACAGCTAATCGCCATTTTGTAATAAACGCTGCTCAGAGTGAATGACGTCAATCCTGTGTAAATAAACAACTGTCAAACTGTCATCTCAACTTTTTCTTTCATAGAATGATTCACTTTTAACTTTTATACCTAGACAGATGTTTATTTACACCGCCGTAGTGACGTCACAACATGGCGCCATGCACCGGCCATCGTTTTGGAACGAAATTCAAACGCTATTTTAAAAATTGAAAATATTGCTATTAATTGTAATTTTAATACAAAAATGATTATTTTCGGCAATAGTAGACCCGTAAGTAGATTATAGAGTATTTTTTCAAAATTAGTCATCATGCCTATTAGAATGTTGTTCGTAATTAGCTTGATCAGGGTGATACCGGGATAACTCTTTATCACTATAGCCACTATAATTACTATAACATTCAGCGCCGAGTTATTGCTCAGTTCCATATCATAATATTATTGATGTACCTATGTATGTTACAAGATATATTTTATCAGAAACAGAAATAAAAGCTACTATGACAATGTACTACATGTTCATCTTTAGTGGGTATTTTTAACCGACTTCAAAAAGGAGGAGGTTCTCAATTCGTCTGTATATATATATATATTTTTTTTTTTATGTATGTTCGCGCATAACTCTGGCAATTATGAACCGATTTGAAAAAATCTTTCTTCCATCCATTCTTCAATCCATTGATTGGGTCCCATAAAAAAATTATTGCGTAGTAATAAGTAGTTCCTGAAAAACAAGAATGGTGACTGCGCACTGAGAGCTGCAGGAAAGCCTATATCGATGACTTTATGTCGCTTTTTAAGGACAAAAATGGTCATAACTCTGGCAAATATTTACCAATTTCAATGATTCTTTTTTTAATCGAAAGAAGAAACCACTTTATTAAATCTGTATGAATTTTATTACAACCGGATAAGAACTTCCTGGAGGAACATGAACGATGTGGAGGAATTTATCTGGTAAAAACCATAAAACTGATGTTCTCCATTACATTGCTCTGGCAATTATGAACCGATTGCGATGATTCTTTTTTTATTCGAGAGAGTAAACTACTATGATGATTCCATGCAAATTTCATTACGACCGGATAAATAGGTTCTGAGTTTCTGAAGAAACATGAATTATGTAAAACTATGTAGACGATAATGTGATCATAACCTATCTAGATAATTTTACGGTTTTCGATGGTTCAATCTTTGTATATGAAAATATCACTAAAAAGTTTAAAATAAAATCTTTTTAGAAAAAAATTGAACCGACTTCAATATCACTGAAAAGTATAAAATAATTTAAATATTATTGAAGTTGGTGTTAGCGTACCTGCTGTGTATATTTGGCACCAACTTCAATAATATTTAAATTATTTTATACTTTTCAGTGATATTGAAGTCGGTTCAATTTTTTTTTAAAAAGATTTTATAGCATATTATATTGCTTAAAGTCGCTTAGCTCTGATTTGATATAATTTTATATTTGCATTTGGAATATAAAAACACAAGGTGGCTAATTTATATCTATATACCAAAATAGCGCAGGAAATACATAATAGCGCTCGCATTACAATAAAGTAGCAACAAATAAATGAAACAACAGTTTTTATTTTTTACGCAACAGCTATTAAATGTTTAAACTATACATAATAATATGTATTTTATAATAAATGCATTCGCTTTGAGTCACCTGAAAATTCAGTCGGCTGCGATACTCCATACCAATCTATTCACATACTGTTACATGAGTAATAATAATAATGTTCTTCGACGCAGAAGATATTACAGTGCAGAACTGTTTGCCCACACACAGGTGCTCTCTCTCTCTCTCTCTCTCTTCTTTTACTCTCACAATCAGATCGGGCGGAAGACCGACACGACCGGGGAGAGGTCAGGCGCAGGACCGACTTTTTACACGCCCATGCGACGCATGGATCATCTTACTTTACAGACAATCAGGTGATGGGCCCGTGTTAAAGAACAATTAACATAAAATAGTTGCTATCGGTGGGATTTGAACCCGCGACCTTCAGTTTGCAAAGCGACCGTGTTGCCCGCCGCGCCAAGAAGGCGGCAGATAACATAAAGTACATTTGTATCAAGAAAAATAATTTGTCTGTGTGCGTAGATGGCGCAGCCGCTAATTAGAGAACAGGATTCACTAGCCATCACGCCCTGTCCTACTGTCCTAAAATCACGCCGCTATAATGACGAAGTATGGTTTCTTTGTGGAGATTTTTTTTTTAAGCATAATATATAAGCAGTGTTGCTAGTCTTGTGTTGACCAGGTCTAACCAAATCTTATGATGTGCCATCGTCATCAGCCGCAAGACATATTACTCGTACACTGCTTAACAAACGACGTTGGTTACTTAGCACACACAACCGTAGTTAAGATAGAAGTTCAGTATTTTCCTGGCTGCTCCGATATCAAGTGGCACCGTTCCCGATGTGCCTCACCTCTCTTAAAACCTTCAAAAGGTCTCCGGGATTTGTGGGGGTTAGCCGGGGTATGTGAGATTCATACCCACTAAAACGCCCGCGGCTGTCGCATCGGCACATGAGGGGGGGGGGGGGGGGTCGATTTTGGGCTCTCCGGTAGGTTTTGCTCTAGAAACCTCTCAGTGCCTGCCTTTGAGCCCGCCGGTGGGGGTTGCATTACAGCCCCCCGGGGACCAGATACGGAGCTCGCGGGGACGGGGGGGGGGGGGGGGGGGGTTGTACAAGATACACAAGAACATATAAATTTACCTTCTATATATAAACGCTAGCACACATAATACTTTCAAAATTTATTATTCGCTATGCAATTTTTTTACCAAGTTAAATCTCATAGAATCGTCTAAACGGGATCCTGTACGAAATAAAATCGAAAACACGAGTTTCGATACAGTTACAGCGATCAGACGGAGCGAGTAGTTAAAACGCGATGCAGCATCAATGCAGCCGCAAAATCGCTGGTCATCGATATAATCTTTTCGCTGATGCAAATTATTTTACAGACCTCTTAGAAAAACAATAATAATTTAACCAGTGATGGCTGATCTTGTGAGATTGGCCGCTGGTAGTCTCACTAAAACTCAAAAACGGCTTAACCAATTTCAATCATTTTTGTTTTGTTTTGTTCGGTCAAATCCAGGGGTAGTTTAAAAGAAAAAGAAATGGGTGTCAACGTAAAAAGTGAGCGGGTCTGCTAGTAGAATATAAATATTGATTATGTCAGTTAAATAACCTAGTATATAAATACACTCAGACAATTGTTGAAAACAAAGAATTCGTTAAATGACGCATTATTCAGATAAGTATTACTTAGCAACATAGCAAGTAATTATTCAATATTAATAATAAACTGGAGAAACCTCTCTACACAGCCTTTTAATTTGTTTAATTAGGCAGAGCAGAGAAATGAACCCACGGCCTTTGAGCAACAGCCTTTGTCACGGAAACATTACGATAGATGGACACTCGCACAATCATCTTAGTAATATAAGGGCTAATAAAATTTATATAAAAAAATCGTATTATGAAAATGTACCAACCCCGATAGCTCCGTGGTTGCCGAGGAATCGTTTCTGTTTGCCGTCCACCTGGCACGCTAATGAATTTAGCAGGTAGATAGCAATCCGCTGGACGAAGCCTTCTTGGTTCACGTCAGCAACCCCATTCAGCAGTATCTGTACCACTCGTTCATATTCAAAAAGCTGAAACAGCAAAACAAAACCTGTCACTATAGGAATGATGGAAATATGTGTGATAGAAAAACAAAAAAGATTGTATTCAAATGTTTGTCCTGGGAACTGAATAATCAATCATAATAATAAAGGGTTGCCATCCTCAATTTAAGTGTTCTATATGGCCCATCTATATGCACCGTGGGGTGTCCGGGTAAGAATAGCACCCACCCATAAACTCTCGTTGGGTGTCCGTAAAAGGCGACTAAGGGAAAACTAGAAGACTGGACAGACCACCTATACTGCGATCCTCAAGCCGCCCGCCAAGCGTGGGGATTATGGCAACCCCTCCCTTCTAAGGGGGAGGCCTTTGTTCAGCAGTGGACGTTTCGGCTGCTGATGTATACGGCCCATCCCTGTGACGTGTTCTGGCGAGCGTCGAGGCTCTAGCGTGGTCCGATCGAGTGCCCAGTGTACATAGATCCATGGTGTCAAAGAATGCCATCAGTGAGGTTTTAGTGAATCAAGATCCCTATACCGGGTATAAGCTTAAGATATCCTCCCTGACAAAAAGAGGTGAACTACTATGTGGGATTGTACAATATTTAGCCGATCTAATGAACTCACCACATCTACAGGTATCTTAAATTGGCATAGTGTGAGACATCCATTTCTCATCATGGTATCATCGCCGAGATGTGCTTCCATACCGTCCAGCAATGCGGTGATGATGCGCCTTTTCAGCTTAATACCAATGCGATCTTTTTCTTTGCCTTTTACGATGTAGAACAATGTGGCACTAAAATATGAAAATGTTACCATTACATACCTACTGCCTATTAATAATGGAAAAAAGAGAATAAATTTCGTACAGAACAAATACATAGACTATTGTGTGTTTAGTGTTTATTTCAGTTGGAAATTGCATATCTGTGTACAAATGTTTTTTTTTTCTTTTTTTAAATGATTTTTTTTACAGATTTAGAAACAGATTTCTATTTTAGTTCACGTAGTTTTCGACGTATTACTAAAAATGACAAAAAAGTACCCTTCCCCTTATCTCCAAAGTTTGTGAAGGAAAAAAAAATCCGAAATAATTACAAGTAATAAATGTCTAGGTAGGAAATATAAAATTGACTGGTTTTTTTTGTGATACCAGAGAACAACAAATGCATGATTTTTATGTTAACTATTTTAAAATGTATTTGCACTGGATGTATGATGAGTGTAGGTATTACTGTGTAGTTATTATTTGTGAATGTGTTTATGGTGGCAACACTCATTCTGGTACCTAAAGTAATAATAATAATTATATCCCGGCACAATCCACACATGGTCATTTAATCCCAAAATAGACAAAGCCCTGTACTATGGTAACCAACTGGCACAAATTCTCTTTTTTTTTTGTAAATTAATACGTAGTATAGACAATTAACACCCAAACACTGGGTGGGAATCGAAGCACTAGACTAACAGGTTTTCTATTCTCTTGTTATTTATTTTTCTGTGAGCCCAACTGAGAAAGTACCATACACATGACCACTTCAACCCATAGACTGCAATCACAGAAATATCTCATCACTGCTATATGAAATAGAAGTAATTATACATTACCTGCACAGAAATAACTCATCACTGCATATAATTATGAAATAGAAATAATTATACATTACCTGCCCGATATTTGAATATGTTTTTCAGAAACATGTTGATCCATTGCATCAAGTACTACAGAAAGAGCCCGGCCCACATATGCATTGTTCTCATAACGGAATAGATAATACAGATCATTGAGCACTCTTGTTAGCATAGCTGGTCTCTCCATGTATGCAATAGCAGCCGTCAGTATCTGCTCCTCATTTGCATCTCCAGAGATCTACAATAATAATACATTGATATTTGTTTATTCAGCAGTTTTACATTTTCCATATTATGAAATTAAACCAAAGGAGATTGACCATTTTTGTATGGACGTTGGACCAAATGCTGCCCAGGCTTGGGAATACTTTTATTTTTTTCCTTACATGGAGGGATATTAAGAAAAAAAAAAAAAAAAATAAACATCCACAGGGTTCAAATATATTACCTATCTAAAAACTTATCTTATATGGCTCTTAGGTGCTTTAACTTGTTTTTTTTTAACCTTTATGTTAAATAATATTATCTTATTTATTCTACCTCCCGAGTCCGGTCCCGACCTACCGATCCGGTCCTAGACCTGACTTTACGACATAAATGTATTCCCATGCCTGGGCAGCATATGGTCCAAATTGGTCAATCTCCTTTCAATAATTCAAATCTTAGTTAGAGCTGATTTTTCAATATGCTTGTTACAGAACACAGCAACCAAGATAGAAATTAAATGAAAATCAGTTATTCTTTGGAATGAAATCATAATGGGCGGCAAAAATACTTACAATTTTTGCAGGAATATCGTGCCTCTTGCAAGCACCATGATGTGTTCCATACAGACCAAGAAATTCCAAGGGCCTATTAACACGGCTGACTAGGCCAGGTATATCACAACGCACTTGGGTTTCCGATTTGCCAGAAGTGCCCTCATTCACTGTCGACACCGCTGCGGCTCCAGTGCCAGCTAGATTAGTACCAGATATATCCAATGACTCCAAGACGGGGAGACTTGTCACTAATTTGGATAATACTTCATTTGGATTGCAATACTTTCCATGACGATCATTAGACTGGGATATATCCAAATGCCTCAGTGTGTACAAACTTGCTATCCAATCAATTACATCTTTAGACCAATGAGCACTATAGAGAACCAGCGATTTAAGGTTACTAAGCTCGCTGAGTGCCCACCGCGGTCCAGCTGATGTACATTCCGATAGATCAAGATGAGTCAGATGCTTTAAGGGTTTCAGCAACAATAATGGAAATATGGAAAGACCCCTGCGATGTATTGTGAGCCTCTTCAGATTTGGCGCATTTATAATGTATCCCCTAAGTCGGTAAAGACTTTCATCTTGTGAAAACACATATGTTACAGGTCCAAATTTGAGGGAGACTAGGTTTTGACTGTTGCTATTGATGGTGTCCAATGAAGCCTGCGATAGATACTCGCACTGTACTAATTCTACCTCGTAGGGCTTATGTTCCATCAAACAGCGCAACCCTTCATCGGTGATACGCGAATTTCGTAATTTAACAGTATCTAACCGAGTACGTAACCTATCGCGAAATAGGTTTGCAATATTGTCATTGACACGGCTTTTTCTCTGGTAAGCCTGAAGAAACTTCTCGCAAATTTCTGCGGGTAATATAACATCGTCTTTTAGTTTACGCCAGCGACTTGACGGATCTAATGTAGTGATTGTATTAAGATTGGCCACAATAAAGTCCATACATATATCGAACAATGTGTCCGGATAGCTATCATATAAAGAAAACACTTCTCGTTCGTTCGACATTCTGATCCACAAACACTAACTTTTATGTTGAAGATGTTGAGTAATGAGACGAATGAAAGGGTTGTAAAAATATCATTTCGTCAGTCATAAACACTAATGTTGACAATTTGGCACTATATCAAAATTAGTATAATGTAAATAATATTGTACACCACATTATTTGAATGTTACACCAAGTTGCAATCAAAATACGCAAGCAGTATTTCGCAATTTTCACCACAACGCAACAAGAAAGTCAATCAATCGGATTTTATTTTTTCTTTGTAGTACATTATTCCGCAGCAGTGTTGTCATCGTAAAAATCTGACTGAGCTGCAGTGTTGCCAGATTTTTGAAAGCAGTATCTGTACCGAAGATTTTAAAAATCTGTATAATATCTGAATACGTAAATTTAAGAAAATCTGTTAAAAATCTGTATTTGGCATTGGTATTCTGTATAATTTTATCTGTAGTTAACCACCAAGTGCCTTAATTGTTACATTTAGAATGAATAAATAAATGTTATGAATATTTAGTACCTATATGCTTCTTCTGAATAAGGAACCAAATTATTTCTCAAATGTCTCCACACTGTGTCTCTAATTCCTGAATATTTTGTGCGATGTTGAATATTTGATGCTGAAAAGTGTTGATGGACTTTGATCCTCGCACCGAGCGTAGTAATGGATAACTTACCAAGGGAAGTCCCCAAATATTTTGATCGATGTTCTCAATATGGTCTAAAAAACTACCATTTGAGGTAATTCTGTATGAAAAAAATTGGAATGATGAAAATCTGTATAAATTTCACTCTCAATTTTTTATCGGTATGACATGTTGAAAATCTGTATGGATCTTAGAGGAAGAAAACAATAGAGGGCTGGACACTTTCTTTCTCATTCACGCAAGAAAAGAATGCGTTTATGTAGGTTACGTGTGATAGAAAGAAACAGTGTATATGATTTTTTGTCCCTCAGCATGTGTTCGATTTTTCCGCGCCGTGGGTGCGAAACAAATTTGACGTTTGCTCCCACTTTGCTCCGTGACAATTTTATCGTGGTTTTAATATTAAATAAATAACTTAAAATTCAATAAAAAACTAACTGTGACATTACTGTGTGTTGTGGAAATCCTATAAGAATCGTGCAGTGCAGTATTATAGGCTGTAAAAGTGACAGTGAACGTAAAATTAGTGGAGTATCGTTTCACAGGTAAACGTGAATTATTATGGCCAATTTAGAGATTACATTTAGAAACTAATACATGTAAACGACTTATTTAGATCTTATTGCTCTAAATTAGTTACTATTTTACTTGAAAGTTACGTGTAAGATCGATAAATTCTTGTTTTTCATCCATAACCTAAAATTTTCAGTTTATTGATCGCCATTATCAGTGTTACCAGTGTATAAAAGAGAGACTACCATAAATAAGTGGTAAATTATTATTAAGTGCATCATACACGATCCCACATGCTGGGTGCATCGAAGAATTTCTCAGATTTCCCGAATTTATTTTTATGATTTCCTGAAAATATGGATATTTGTATACTGTGGATAGCAGCAACTTAAATATTCAGAAATAACGTAAGCATTCGTTATTTATAGGCACAATGGTCATTGTACTTTTACTATATGCATGTTGTTTAAATATATGTATGTATGTTGTTGGTTACAATTTATTGGTAAATTTGTCTGAATTATAAATAAATAGTACCGACGTTGAATAGTTTGTTTCATTTGCCCCCCTATTATGTACCTATCTCGTTTGACAACTAAAGTGATGATCAATAAAGCAAAGTGACTATTAAATAACTATCAAATGATTCATTTGGTATTGCCTAACTTGAATCACCAATAAATACCAAATACACTTTCAGTAGACATCAAAGTTTGGTGGACAACTGAAGCTTGATAGTCACTTTGCTTTATTGATCATCACTTTTTTTTTTGTAGGAATAGTACTGTTTCACCGGACAAGAGGACGAGCGCGTAAAGCGCTCCAACCAGAAAGGTTTGGGTAGCGGCTAGCACGAGGGCACCTCAGGGAGGCACGGTCTCGGCTTGGGCTGCCGCTTATAGAAAATGTGTTTACCACCGGTTCACAACGCGCCCCCTCTGAGAAGAATAATGTCATAGATTAAGACGATATAATGTAAGAAAAGTAAATATTGTGTCAAAAAAGTGATTTATGGTTAGGAAAGAAAATATAATTTACAACAACCTCCGTATTTGCTTTACACAAAGGGTAAAATTTCCCTTACGTGGCAACTCTAAATTTAGTATGTACTTATTTTTCTGTCCTTATCGGCGGCACGCTTGGTATATGTCTGTATTATATTCTGTCTACGGTATGGATACTGAGAAATCTGTATATCTGGCAACACTGCTGAGCTGCCGTATGTCACACAGTGTTGCCACCAAGGTATCTCCAAAATATGCTAAGCTGGTGTAGAAAGAACATGAGAAAGAATGCTAAAATATGCTAACCTGTTGTAAAAATATGCTACGTTACTTTAGTGGCAAATTATATGTAAATCTAATTATATGTAGATGCTTAATAATAACTAGGTGACGCCCCGTTTTCACACCTGTACAAATAAGTACAAAAATACCAATAAAAGGACTTTTGTCAGTCAACCATAGATTTAGAATTTTTACTACATTCAAAACTTTGCTGTCCATAAACAATTCGAAAATAAGAATCACCAAGAAGAATGATAAATTATAGATTTAGGATTCGGTTAAGGTAGCCATACACGCGCAGGTTTACCTGACAGGTATACCTGTACAGTTCAACTGCGCAGGTAAACCTGAGCGTGTATACCGCAAAACTGTGCAGGTTTCCACGCCTGTACAGACGAGTCAAAAAATATGAATTTTCATATTCTTAACTGCGCAGGTATACCTGTGCAGTTTACCTGTGCAGGCAAAACTGAGCGTGTGTGGCGGTCGCCTGCGCAGGCGTCAGTTGTCCGATGACTGTTCGAGGGAAAGGACGCGCGGCGCTCTAATACAATATGTCGTCTCGTAAGCGGAATGTAGTAATGGAAGAATTTATAAACATGTACAAGTCGGCGCATTGTTTTTGGCATATTAAGTGTAAAGATTATCACGATAAAATTTAACTAATTTTATTCCTTGATATGATTATGTCACCCTGTAACGATAAAACATTTGTACGCCGGAAACGGTAGAATACTTGGTACCATCTATTATTGTAGCATAAAAATATGCTAACAAATAATGATTCTTAACCTTTTAAAAATAATAAAGTAGCAGCAAGTATAATAAATCGTAAGAAAAAAATCATCGAGAAACGTCTTTTCATCTATTGGGGCCTGTTGGTCTAGTGGTCATGCCGGCTGCTACCCAATAGGTAGTGGGTTCGATTCCTGCCAAGTGTCTAGGTGTTATTTATCTATTTATGTATGTATTTACAAGAAAAAGTCATCTAGTTTCCATAGTATAGGCTCTGCCTAATTTGTGATCCGTGTGTGGTCCCAGGTCGTTGTCCCAGAATATTATTATTATTCGTAGGTAATTGCGGTAATAATAATTCGGTTTAAATTTAAATTCCTTCAATAGGTCGACATTAGAGTACTGTTTGCTTTTCACCACTGTTCACGGTGTCGTCGTTTAATATCCTTTTCTTTAATAAAACAAACTATTATTTAGCATGATCTCAAATTTATAATATGAAATATCATTGTTCCATTAATGTGGCTTGTGCAATAAGTGCATGTGATGTTACAAATCGTAATAAAACGAATAAGTAAACATTTCACAGGTAATTATCCAGTCCTTGACTCCAAGATATTCCATCACTAGTAAGTACCCCGTGGGTACGATCTGGAGATATCGCACAAGTTTCAGAGGTTAGAAAGAGAAAACAACATTATTATCTCTTTCGTATCCACCCCGCCTCACTCAGCCGAGCGACAGCCACCTCATTCTTGTCCGTGCGATCTGGTGTGATCACGGCGTTCGCACGAGTTCAAATACAAGGGATCTTTGAAATCATGAAAAATCGAAAATAAAGAAGACATAAAATTAAAAGTGAAACATTGTACGTGTCGCTGTTAACGAAGATGTATACTCTCGAGCTAAAGTGTACCCTTTGAATTCATTGGGAATCACTACTGTTTAATCCGTAGAATTCTACGGATATTATTGTGCCTAAATATCATTCTGCCTGCCTGCTGCTGCTGTACCTGCGAAGATTTATACGCTCGAGCTGAGTTTGTGTACCCTTTGCATTCATTGGGAAGCACTCATTTTTATTATCCGTTGTATTCTTCGGATATTATTTGGCCTAATTATCACAATGTCCTAAATACGACAGTTGCATTCATCGGAAATGCTGTATGAGCTTATCTGTTGTATTCTTCAGATATTGCATTTTTTTTCTTGGCCTAACTACCCGCATTATTTACTACTACAGGTGAGTTCGTCTATTTTTAGATAAAAGCGAATAAATATTCGCTGTTGTTGTACCTTCAATTATGATCGAAAGAAAAATTCTAAATCTATGCATAGATACCTAATGGTAATCATCAGTCAAATGCAAGCTTCGCGTGGTATCGGAATTTGTGCTCGAAGGTGCGGAGGCAACAAATTACGGTTACAAATGTTGCCACAGAATAGTCCCTGATCAGTTTTGTTGGTGTGGTGGAAGGAATCTCTAACGAAGTTGATTCACTTAGTTTTATGAATCTTCATTACTCAATTTGTAATAGCTACTCTGAACCTGGAGTTTGGCACCATGCTGATCGATAGTTATAAGGCTATTAGTCAGTAAAGCTTAATTGGCTTCATGAAAGGTGGACAAGCCGCTTAAATCTTAAAAAAAAAATGATATGCCGGATAATATCCATACTCTAAACGAAGGGGCCACTCTTGGCTTATTCTCACTATGCCGAAACTGATACCTGTCAGTCGGTTATCACTCTACTGATCGATCAAACCTTGACAGGTCCTTTTAAGATTGTAAAACAGATTTCTTTTTTAACCGACTTCAAAAAAAGGAGGAGGTTCTCAATTCGTCTGTATATATATATTTTTTTTTTTTTCTATGTATGTTCGCGCATAACTCTGGCAATTATGAACCGATTTGAAAAAATCTTTCTTCCATCCATTCTTTAATCCGTTAATTGGGTCCCATAAAAAAATTATTGCTTAGTAATAAGTAGTTCCTGAAAAAACAAGAATGGTGACTGCGCACTGAGACTTGCAAGAAAGCCTATATAGATGACGTTTTAGTCGCTCGGACTCGCTCGGTCGGACAAAAATAGTCATAACTCTGGCAAATATTTACCAATTTCAATGATTCTTTTTTTATTCGAAAGAAGAAACCACTGTATTGAATCTGTATGAATTTTATTACAACCGGATAAGAACTTCCTGGAGGACCACGAACGATGTGGAGGAATTTATCTGGTAAAAACCATAAAACTGATGTTCTCCATTACATTGCTCTGACAATTATGAACCGATTTCGATGATTCTTTTTTTATTCGAGAGAGTAAACTACTATGATGTTTTCATGCAAATTTCATAATTAATTACCAGTATAATGTTTGATTCAAAAACTTCTAGTAAAGTAAGTTTTATGCTGGGTCCATACTTTTGCTTGATTTGGCGCGCAATAGATATTCTAAAAAAATTATATATATATATACTATATATATAATTATTAATTTCATTACGACTTATAACTATTAACTACAATTAGTATGTAATTGTACTATGTCGCTTTAGCAAGATAGATACTAAGCTCCTGCTTATATGAATGATAACTGTGATATCATTATGACGTTGACACATAGTTTACGTTTACTTTAGTCGTTAATTTGATATAAAGATAAATATTTTCATCAGATTTTCACGGACGCATTTCTAACGAGTAGCGTGCTCCTCTGTACTCAAACTCTAAAGTTGGAGCGTAGCAAGTGGTTCGTAAAAGCTGGTGAGCATTGGTCTACATACAGTGTGCTAAAAGTAATGGTAATCCATTGTTATATTGATTTAGACTCTGGAGAAAAAAATAAAAAAATAAAGTGACTTTCGTGTGTATACCTAATACCACTGCCTTTTCTTATTCACACAGAATAAGTAGAGTTTATTACCCTAGCTAATATTGGGATAGGCTAACATTTGGAATTGGGGTGCACATATTAACAAATTCATATTTGCATCATATATATATTCATTCTTTATTATATTATTGAGGCTGATATAATAATAATAGGATAAATGCAGACACGGAACGAGAGATCGTGTGTAAAAAATAATTATGTATACATAATTAATATATATATTTATGTATAATACAATTAAAAGGCATTCTGGCATTAAGTCCACCTATGTACTGTTTTGTGCATAAAGAATAAATAAATAAATAAAACAATAATATTAAACCAAAAAATATTGTGAATATTTGGCTTAATTAGGGGGGTACCCTCATATTAAAAAAAAAGCCTAATGCAAGGGTAAGAAACTAAAAATGTAATGTTTTCCAAGACTATTCTTTAGCGATACGGATCGAAATGAGGCATGTATTAAAATTTAATCTTTATGAAAGGGGAAAGATTTACCTAGCCATATTCATGATCCTCAAAGTGAGTTGGAGATGGAGATTATACAAAGAAAATGCGAGCAAGCGCCATAACCACTACCAAAATTACTACAAAAGGCGGTTTTTATTAAAAATTTACCTCAAAGAGGCCTTTATTTTATTTATTATTCTTATTGTAGCCTCCGTAGCGCAGCGGTAAACCGCTTGCTTTGCAAACCGGAGGTTCCCGTGGAGAGCAACCACTTTGTTTAGTTGTTCCTTGTTGCCTATGACAATGCAGGCAAGATGATTCATGCGTCGCATGGGCATGTAAAAAGTCAGTCCTGCGCCAGACCTCACCCCAGTCGTGTCAATCTTCCGTCTTAACGAATTCTGAGAGTAAAGGAAAATAGAGTGCACTTGTTTCTACGCAAGCACTTGTGCACTATAATATCTCTCGTGTAGTAGGCTGATTTGATGAAAGATCGGCCGCTGTGGTCCTATCAGCCAGGGGGACATTTATTTATTTATTTTATCATTTATGTACACACAATAACAATAAAAGATAGAAGGAATAAAGGCAAGATACTATTCTTAATACAAAGGCACAGCTTATTTCTAAAGAAAGTTATTCCAGCAGGCCTTACATTATTATTATTATAGACATAATTATGAGTCACAATTCTAATATTTCCGCTTCTGTTCGGTTCCTATTACAAAAATATTGCAACCTTTTGTATATTGTCTGCAGTCTCGGGGTTTTTTCTTTTTATACTCTGCCGGGCAGAGTATGTTATTCCATGACACTAAATGTCATGGAAAAATCTTCCAATGCTGTGATTATTTTATAAACGCTAATAAACCTTTATTAACCTGTAGATAACGTGATTAGGAGTTATCCTATTATAGCTGTCTTAACCTGGTATTACACTTTACATCTCTCGAGACAATTCAGTAATTTTCTTCGAATAAATATCTTCTTTCTTCCTCAAAATCCAACGCATTCAAGTAGTGAATGCATTGGATTCACTACATCGACATGTTTCCCTAGCAGGATGTTTGTTAGTCTGGTACATTTTCGTAGACAACACATACAACAATCAGCTTTTGAAGTTATTCTCTCCTAGTTCACCCATTACTGGTAACATAAGTCTAGTTTCAAACAAACAACATTGATTTGATGATGACAATTACGTTATTTCTTTAACAAGTTCTGGACTAGATTGTTTTTTGAATATTGTATGGTTATTTACAACTAGCTATTTCTTTGATATCCACAAATAAAATTGGCAATATTATTAGAAGCAAAAACGGTTATTTCAAGGAACCTGTAAATTGAAACCAATCTTTCCTCGCTATGTTCTACATTGCATAGGATCTAATTACTAGATTACTTAGTCACAATAACTTTAGTTACTTAAAAAACATTACATAAAGTTACTGATTTTATTAGTTTAGAAAATATTATTCTAACCAAAAAATTACATATTTATACCTTTAATTCTCTGCATAAAGAGTAAACAAAATATGCAAATAATTGTCATAAACTAAACTATTAGAATTTACCAAATGTGTTGTAAGGTTTACACAGACTAAAAACCTTAGGTACGGAATTTGTAGATGTTAACCCATTTTAAATCTGCATCAATTCATTCAAAGACCTATTGATTTCCCACTTGTCTGGTAACAACATTAACTTTTCAGTTTTATTCTCCATGACATGGCTCACATCTTGACACCCTGTCCGCTGCCCGATGTGTGGTGGGTTCGATTCCCACCTTGTCTGGGTGTAGTTTGTCTGTTTGGGTTGATATATTTTGCAGGAAGGAAAGGTATTTAAGGTATAAGTACCTATTGATATCGTTTGTCTGGTTGTCGTGGTGCAGGCTTTGCCTGATTTGGGGACGAATGCCCGCGTGTGGATTGTCCCAAATATGGTATTTTATTTGTTATACAGCAAATAAAATAAATGGTATATTATTATAAGTATATGCCTTCTCAAGCCATGGGACGATGTATAAGAGAGATATTATTTAACAACACAATCGATACTTCTATCTGATTACTTACAATACGAGACGAGCCCTGGCTTCAGCAGCTGTCCAGAACGCCTTTATTATTAAAACTATTAGAAAATTGGTCGCAAGATGGTCTGCACGATTAGCAGGCTATGACTATGCTATTTGGGATTACATGTTCAATAATGTTAATGTAAAATTTTAAATCATTGTATATTAAATAAGTTTAATTCATCAAATAATATGTATAAAAACATAATTACTTATATCAAATTAATTAATACGTACGTGTTTATGTATTCTGCAAAAAATTGCAAAATATATTTGGCTTTATTATAACTAATAGTTTAAGCAACAAGTTAAGTTAACTTTGTTTTATTCTCTTTAATTGCAACATTGATTTTGTATCTCTAAACATCTACTAGTAATGGAATATCTTGGAGTCAAGGACTGGATAATTGAATGATCAAACGAACTTACCCTAAGTGAAGTTCGATCTTAATTATCCAGTCCTTGACGGGAAGATATAAGGTCCCTCCCTACCCATTAATGACCCTGTTAAATCAATGTTGCAGCTGTATTTCATTTTACTCTAAAGATAATGAGGTGGCTGTCGCTCGGCTGAGGCGGGGTGGATACGAAAGAGATAATAATGTTGTTTTCTCTTTCTAACCTCTGAAACTTGTGCGATATCTCCGGATCGTACCCACGGGGTACTTACTAGTGATGGAATATCTTCTCGTCAAGGACTGGATAATTAAGATCGAACTTCACTTACTGCCGAACCTACAAACGTCAATTATAGTTAATGATAATTAATCCATACTTTAAAATCGTTTTTTTTTCGATACGCGAAGCCATTAATACTTAATATGCAGATAGTGAGTAGAAATATCAATTATCTTATATTCAATCATCGAAAATATTCATTAACGGCTACGAAAGTCGAAATAAATAGATATCAAAAAGTGTCTTAATTGTAATTAAAGTCAATTGGCATTTGTGAGTGCGGCAGTTAGGGTAAGTTCGTTTGATCATTCAATTGATTACTATTCCTGACCATTTTTGCTTGCTATATTTTTATGGTTTTGGTTGAAACTTTGGTTGAAAATCGTAATAATATCGTAGAATATATGTTTTTCTTCAAACTGATCATAATTTATTACGTAATTACATAATTTAAACGATTTGTTTACAATAGGGCTTGAAAAAGTCCTGACGTCATGAGTATCGATATCGATAATAAAGCAAATAGTTTTAATAGAACAAATATAAATTCTACGTCTTTTTGTTTTAGTTTCAAGGAGTTTATATTTATTCGGTCTAAAAATATTTTGCCGTCTATATATTCTTTATGTAAATTGATATGATAATAATAATAATTCAAATGTATTCTTTCAGATTATCAAAATAATTCTTTGTTATGACAAAAATAGATGCGGATTAAAGACGAGGATGGACGGAATCCCTACAATATTCCAATGTCTGTGATAAAGATTTTGATTTCTGTCTGTGATATCCATTTTGAGGCAAAATGTTTTATAGTGTGTCACAACATCAACGTTGCCTAATGAGACGCTGTACCTTATTTATTTTACTCGTACTTATGTTTGACACTGAAAAAAATATTAGTCAATCAATACGAGTTCCTTTGGGAGACGATAATACTAAATAAATTATGTTTGTTACCAGTTCCAATTGAAAAACAGATGATCTTGTTCTTACGTAAATAAAGTTATTTTACCGCTATCAATTACAGGGTTGTAAACCTATTAATGATTAAACTTATTATTGATTAAACTTTACTTAAGTACTTTAATTTACCCTTACGCCATTACCAGGTATTTAAGTCAAATCGTTAATCAGAAAATAAAATCAGAACCTCGAAACGTAGAGCCTCCTACACTGCGGTTTTCCGGTTAGTGGTGTCTTTACTCCAAAATCACTGTTTCCCAATGATAATCGGTTCTACAGCCAATATGACCAGCCACTCCACTCTGGTAATTCGTTGACCTACGTCGGCAAGTTTGATTCTCTGGTGATAACATTTCTTATTCGGTCCTACACAACAAATAATTTACTTCGTGTTCATGTGGTTTAAATAATAATAAGATGTTACCAGATAAAACGTGCTCTATTACTGTCGTCACTAAGAAGCTGAAGTATATATTTACAATATATTTTTATGAATGCTGAAATAAGTTTGTATTTTACAATATAAGTATATTGTTTGTCTTTATAATAATAACCTGGGACGATCCACACATGGTGATCTGATCCCAAACAAGCCAGAGCCTTTAGGAAACCAGACAACTTTTACTAATACATACTCATATACTTTTATTTGTAAATACTTACTTAATAGATAAATAAAACCCAGACACCTGGTGGAAATCGAACCACCAGTTGGCTACCCAATAAGCCAGCCAGGATGTTGAACTGTTAGACCAACACGTCCGCCAAATGTTTTGGTTTTATACTATTTAGAAATATTGCATACTTCTCAAGGATCTCATAGGGGATACTCCTTCACCCATACTGAACAATAATTTTTAATTTAAAAAGTATTTCCTTACTGACAGCAATAACAGTAGTTTATTCAAAAAATTATATAATGACCTCAGGAAGAAGCAATTCCAATTTCCGTAATTTTAGGGAAAATCTGATTCCACTAACAACATCAATACGCGTCAATACGCGCGACTTCCGCCTACATCTATGCTATTGTGCCTCAAACGAGACAGCTTTTTCGTATGAAACCATCGATATACTAATGAAACTATCATTCTAGGCGTTATTATTCTAAGCCAATAGATACCTTTCATTCAGTTGACATCGAAGTTTGGTGGACAACTGAAGGTTGATAGTCAATTGGTTGGCTGGCTAAAGATACGCAATAACCCTGCAAGCTGAGCCATAATCGAAAAGTAAAATAGTATGCCATATAGCAGTAATGGTATACTTACTTAGTATAATAAGATACAAGTGAGCTAAGTTGCTCATTACACACAAGGCTGTGGGTTGCAGCCTGCAGCCCGAGCCGTAGGGAAGACATTAATTCAGCCGAGTGTGTAATGAGCAGAGCTCACGAGTTTCAACAGGAAAAAACAATATAACTTACCACACAGCGACAAATACGATAAAAACAAAATATGAAAACAATGTATGGGAAATGGCGCGCGCGTTTTTTTTTCGCGCCCAATTCAAGGTGTGTGAACATACAGCCAGCCTACTTCAAAATCATAATTTTTTATGTGATAAAATGCAAATATTTTATAACAAATTATTAATAATGAATAATTTGATAATAATAAATGTTTGTTTGACTTCATTCATGACGATCACGTTTCATCATCATCAACAGCCGGAAGACGTCCACTGCTGAACAAAGGCCTCCCCCTTATACCGCCACAATGAAAAACAATTTGCCATTTGCATCCACCGGCTGCCTGCGACGTGAACAATGTCATCGGCCCACCTAGTGGGAGGCCTGCCTATGCTGCGTCTTCCGGTTCGTGGTCGCCACTCGAGAACCTTTCTTCCCCAACGCTTATCGGTTCTTCGAGCGATTGTTGCCTGCCCACTGCCACTTCAACTTGCATAATCTACTTTACTCTTAGCCTACGAGCTATGTCGGTGACCTTGGTTCTTCGGCGAATCTCCTCATTCCGGATTCAGTCGCGTAAAGAAACTCCGAGCATAGCTCTCTCCATAGCTCGTTGGGTGACTCTGAGCTTCTCCAAACCCTCTTCAATGATTAAAAAAAATTTATTAATCGGTTAAATTAAGAATGCTCTGTTTACTCGAATACAACTTGCAGTAAGGTATTGATTTAACTTTGTAGGGATAATTCTATTACGCCCTAAGTATACGGCCCTAAAAGCGATGTAATAAGGCTCACTTTACGAGCAAGTGTGTTGAAAATATTCTTATGTGATATAATGTAGGGCCAATTTAATAGATCACAGTTCACATCTGTCAGTTTCTTTGTTCTGTCTGTTACTTTTGTTATTATTACGGAAAAAGTCAAGCAATCGTGCAGTTCTAACTTCGAAAAGATTAATAATATTTTATGCTCGCCGTTACAAGGTTACGTTGTTAAATTTTGATGAAGTGTTAAATGTGATCTATGTGTGTCTATTAACTGCCGGTCCCAATATCCTATCTACCTCTTGCTATCAGTTAAAATAGATACCATCGATAGCTATTATGACACATTTGCGTTTCAATAAACAAAGACAGATAAGAAATATTTACCTTTACTGATTGATCTATCTTTCCGTGGTCCCAAAGCTTACCAAAGTTAAGTAGATTCATAGAAAATGACTGTCAAGTGTTTCTATAAAATATTAGCAGCTTACTGTTGGTAGTTCAAATGACAGTTTTAGGCTATCGCTCCATTTCGGAGGTTTATCGCGGGATTATCATCTGATTTCTCGTACTTTGTAAATAAATGTAATGAAATTAATATGAATAATAATAAAAATAACATTATTTTAATAAATGAATGAACCCATATTGTTTATTATTCCCCAGAGAACCTGTCACGGTGCTCACGGTGACGGAGGTCGCAATCCCGCCACTGTCCTAGCAGCCACCGCCGTACTCGATGGCTAGTCCCCACACTCCAAGCGTCCTGGTGACTCCGAAGCTTTATCGTTATATTAGAGTCCCGGGCTACTACCGATGCCTTTTTTGACGCGGAGGAAACCTTCAAAAGGTCCCCAGGACCCTGTGAGGGTTCCTGCGGAACCCTAAAATAGCTTAGTTAGCAACATATAATAATAATAATATCCTGGGACAATTCACACACGGTCACCTGATCCCAAACTAGGCAGAGCCTGTACTATGGAAACCAGACAACTGATACTAATACATAATTATATACTTTTAGTATATTTTTTTTGTAAATACATACATAAATAGATAAAACACTCAGACACTTGGTGGGAATCGAACCCACGACCCGTTGGGTACCAGACAGGGTCACTAACCACTAGACCAACGGGGCCGTCATGTGTTTGTCATTTGTGTCAAGTGGAAGAAAGTTGAGCGCAGGAACACTAAAGGCACGCGTCCATTGGCCCGCGCCGGACGCATCGCACGCACGGCACGCAACGGATTTTAGTTTGCTTTCTATGATTTTACATAGCGCTGCGTCCATTATCCGCGCCGGCATATTTCGATGCGGGCCGTCAAAATCATAGAAAACAAACTAAAATCCGTTGTGAGCCGTGCGTGCGGTGCGTCCGGCGCTGGCCAATGGACGCGTACCTTTAGAATCCTAAGGTTACAACGACGTCAATTTTGTTATTGAAACAGCAGTAACAGATAGTTTAAAGTTAACTTTTTATCTGAGCTTGCTATCGGCGATAGAGTATTGGGACCGGCCGTAAATTGGCCCTACTTTAGATGTTAATAAATAACGTTAAGGTAAGGTAGGGTAAGACTAACATACTTTACTGTCGGACGGACAAACTGTCTTTTTGTGACTTACATTTATGCCCTACCTTTAAGACAGTAATGCCACTGGTACATTAACACTATAAGCTTATATAAAACAATGAATACATTACCGTAATTGCATCTAGAACAGAAATTTTAAAGAAATTGTGGAATAGGTAAAACTGGTAGTCTTACCCCGCCACACGGGGCAAGACTGTCAGTGACACATTTTATCCAAAATCGTTCACCAAATAGAATTTTTAAAAATAAATCGTGTATATAACAAGTAAATCAAGTAAAAAATAACTCTATCGCAACGCTACAGCTTTCATTTTTGCGGCAATTCATGTAAATAGTTATCCGGGGTAAGTCTAACATACAATCGAAAACAGGGGTGTAAAACCTTTGAATTGATTTTTTTTATCGACATCTGAACATCTGAAATAGTTCAGCGATTAAAGTATGAAGAAGGAGCAAACACAAACACTCACAAACTTTCCTTTAAACAATATAGGAAGCTTTCCAAAGAATGCATATGCACATTTATAAATGCGTATTTATCTCTGTCTCTCTGTTGTCATCAATTTTCTTAATTGTATTCGTGAGTAAAAGCGCGGGACGTCGCTAGTAGGGTTATTACAATTAGTTTTTCTAGGTAGCAACTAATAATTATTTTTAGCACCTAGTTAAAGCCGATACCCGCTTTGAAAATGTTTACAGTCTGACTTGGGGGAAGACTAACATACGTTTGTCTTGCCCCTGTTAAACTGATAGTCTTCCCCCACTTTGACATTTGGTTGGTTTAATTTTGTTAAATATTAAGGAAAGTTATTTGTTTTATGTGATAATAACAAGATAATTTCAAACTCGATGTTAGTATGATGCTACTTACAGCAAAGATATCTCAATTTAACATTTAATATCACAAAAATTTTAATGATTTTTTCAGATCCGCCATTTAGAAGCCGGCTACTAGCCATTTTTTTTTCTTACAGCTGACATCTTAATTGTGTGATATTGACCAAATAGTTCAGCAGAAGTGACAACTGTGTTTTGAGCCGAGAACCATTTCATGATACCTGTTTTATCGACAAGTCAAATTCGAAAAAAACGCAGAACTTTTCGAGTTATTTGAAAGTGACAGTCTTACCCCGGTGTTAGTCTTACCCCACCTTACCTTATATAAAGCGCAAGTACTCACATATGGGCTGGTGCTACGAAATGCCATCTTGCAGCTTCTTTGGACACAGTGGAGAGGCGCGCTAGGAGGCTTATTGGTGACTCGGGGTTAGTAGAGACCAATTTACAAAGCCTGGAGCACGGGCGCAGAGTAGCCAGCCTCTCGGTATTCTACAGGATGCATTTTGATTCCACCACCACCTTCTATCATCGGACAACGAGACGCACGGCGCACACACACCCTTATGTGATAAACGTGCCTTCAGTCTTCATGAACTAAGCGATTTGCATCGTCATTCATATTAAGGACAGCTAAGGAATGGAGCAGTTTGCCTGCGTCTGTTTTTCCGCTCGATTATAATGTGAGTGTCTTCAAAGCTTGAGTGAATAGGCTTTTAATAAGCCAACGTGCTTTACCATCTTAGATTGCGTCGCCGCTTTCCATCAGGTGGGACTAAAGCACTGGATTGTAGTGAGTAAAAAAAAAATCCACGATAATAAATATTTCCGATTGTTTTGATGCGATTAGTCAATAAAATTCAAACGAAGTGACACTGTCAATGCTTCCGTGGGTGGTGTGCTACTGATTCAGGTTGTGTGTGTTATTAGCTCAACTTTTTCCCCCGCTGTCAGATCAAATATAACCTATCTACCTCTTTATACTTATATCATTGATTGGGCTCCTGGTGCCGATCCCACCGGACAGCGGAGAGCCCGGGTGTAACCTCAAGTGCCGATGGGACAGCCGCGGGGGTTTTAGCGGGTAAGAATCCCACATACCCCGCGAAATAAAAAAGTTAAAACTCATCTCATCTAGGCATAAAGATCGTGATGATAAGCAAGCCACTAGGTATTACTCCAAGCCAGTAGGCTGGAGTGGAGTAGCACCTGTAACGTTATGTGTCAGGCACATTTACAACTGATAATGTTGGAGGTTTGATATTGTAAATGAATGAATTAAAGTTATTAGCACTTTATATTTTTATTAGTACTTGTTAATCGACATTTAAATTACACTAATAAAATATCTAAATCTTATAAAGTAATAATATTTTGTTATTACATAAGTTATCTTAGGTACAATAATCATTCGAAAACATATTTTATAATTACATAGACAAATTTTCGTACATTGACTTAGTCGTTGGCGTATGATGAATATGTTTTACTTAGTAACAGTACAATTCACACTACTCTTAATTACTGATATTGTCAAATTTATCTGCGTCTTTTACTAGAAAACACATAAACTAAAGATACATTTTGAAAACAACAAACTATTCGATGTTATTCCAAACATTATTAACATTTATATAATACACACATACAAATTGATATGTAGCTACAATAATTACACTGGTTTACAAGTTATTTTTTTAATTAAAAGTGTAACGGTAAAAATATAATCGGCATATTGTACGCTGAGACATGTGATCGGCGATTTCCTACATTCCCAAGAGATGGCGTAAGTACGGCCATAGTTTCTAAACCCGTAATTTATTAAAAAAAAAATGAATTATAGTGTATGATGACGATAATTATGTATTTATTATTTTTACGTCCAAATAGGTACTGCAATTACTTACTCAGTAGTATGTACCACTAAATACATATATATTTAGGTAATATTTTGTAGAAAAGGATCTTTTTGTAAACATCATTGCTCTGAACTGATTTTTTAATGATGGTTGTTTACCCATGGCATGACTACGACAGCTCCATTGGACATCGCTCCTCTATACAAATACCTAATTATGTTCCGGTGTAAAGAGCAAGAGTGGTAAAAACCGGGCTCAAGAGACTAAATAACTAACTGCTGCACACCCAAACGTCGATTATAATTAGGTACCACTAATCTAGTTCTTGAAATCCCATTGTGAAGTATGTCCAAACACAGGGCCATACCATGACTGTGCTATGAGAACGTATCAGGCACGGAAAACAAATTACGGAGACTACTATGCCTGACGAATGTACCACAGTCTAAATAATACATTATGACATACGAACAGACATTATATACCTACACATTATTTATACTATGACGTTCGGTACGTAGTGAAACGGCAACGTCGCCGACCATGCAGAATTCATCTTTTAAATTCTGACAGGAACGTGCATGGTACAGCCGGATACGCGACAATACTAAACTGGCGTTGCTTCATGTAAAGAATATTTTTTGCGTATAAACTTCATAGCACGGTCATAGTATGGTCCGTTCATGCCAGAGACTAAGAAACAATACCTACTTTGTGAGTAATTCTTTATTATGTGTAGTAGAGTATTCACTATGAATTCAAACTCACGCAAAACGTATAGGAATACGTTTTGCCTTCTAATAACTTATAACAATATGAAAGTCAAGGGGTCACGCACGCTTTAAATCTACATATACATTCATGAACTATCTAACTGAAATAAATAGACACAGTGATTTTCGGGTGATATCGGAAAGTGAAATTAGTTTTTTTATTATAGGTACTAGCATGGCGTAATAAGGTACTTATAAAAAAATAAGCTTTACGCTACACGACACAGATAACCCGACCTAGTGAATTCTATACATTTTGCCATCGATATAGTAAGTATATCGATGCATTTTGCACATAATAATAATTGTTTTTCTTTAAAAGATCAATTAGCAATAAACATACACAGGAGTGATCAAGGAGCGATGGCTGCCCGGTGGCCAGCCAAAGACTATCGGTATGGTTGAATATGCCAACTGTCTTTGGGTGGCCACTGGTCGGGTATTACTTCTGTGTTCATACATTTAATGCTACGATTTTATCTTGTAAAGAAAAACAGGGAGTATTATTATTTGATTAATGTAGAAATGACACGAAGCGCTTTTTAGTTATATAAACTTACATAACTTCACTATTTAACCTGGATGTTAGCACGATGTATCTACATTCCTTTCTGTAATGACTAATGACAATATACTGAATAGGCCGCCCGGTGCATTGCCCGGCTATGACAGGGTGAAAATTTTGTCACCCGGTCGTCTGTAAATCTGTAAAAGATTTGCTTGCAAAGTGCAGTTGATTTGTACATACAACTGAGCTAGAAGCTAGAGTAGGTAAGCCAAGCATACTAACTCTTATGTTTCGCTTAAATACTGGAGTACGCGGAACCTCTTTGCATGCCAAAATAGTAAACGTTTGCTAAGTACCCTGCACTGAGTATATTTTGCTGATTGATTATTTTTTTACGACATCTTTCATTACACTTCCATGGCATGTTGACATAAAAATACTTTAGCTCTTATTATTAGGGGTGATTGAACACGCGTTTGAACGGTATATCAAAATCATAGTGACTAAATCGTTGATATATGCTGAAAGCTTTATGTATCATATAGAGAGTTACATAATAATTATGTGAATTCAGTAAAATATGTAAGATCGATAAAAGAAAAGTTGCATTTGGTGTGTGTTACGGTTTTTGGCTGGGTTGAAAAATATAAGCCTGCTTCTACTTAATAAATTAAAACTACATAACAATTGAACATTCTTACATACATACTTATTTCAATTTCTTTGGTATAATCTTAGGTATAGTAACTTTGAAGGAACTTAATATAGGTAGGTATTATAATTATATTTCTCCAAGTCTATTAGAAAGTGTTAAATTATAAAAATGTAATACCAGTGTGATTATCAACGCTTTTTCACTTAGTATTTCTGTCAGCTTATATTTTATCAATTTAAAATAAGGGGTGGTAATACCTTTAAAATACATAGTCCTACTTAAATGTTACACTACAATATAGGTCAATAATACGATAAAACATCAAAAGAAACATCAGTAGTAAACATATTATTGATATTCACACCCTTTATATTTTATAAAACCTAGTTCGACATTTTCTGAAAGGATTATTTTTACTAGAATACATTGTCGACGCATTTAATGAAGTATATGATATTTACATCGCTGACCTAACCGAGTAGGACAGTACCTATCTAATCAAATTTCCATGCACCCAACCGAATCAGAAGACATTCTACCAAAGCCTAGATTGGAGGCAGTATATTTCCTAAGGCGAAGCAGTCAGTTCGATGTCAGCGGCGTGCGCGGCGCCCGGGCCATCACGCTCATTGCGGGGAGGCGTTCAGGTCGCGAAGACGCAGGTGGTCGGCGAGCGGGTGACTCTCTCCCGCTCTCCGCTCGTCCGGCCACTTCACCACCACATTCGTGTTTTCGGGCGGCAACGTGACCGGTGGGTCCACTACGACGGGTAGGCCACCTTCCCGTTCGGGCAGCACGTGGCCGAAGAGTGCGCCAACGCGGCGGTATATGAGTTGCGGTACCTGGGGCGCCGCCGGCTCGCGGCCAGCGTTCTCGATCGGCACTTTGTGTATTCCGCCGCTCAGGTGCGCCATCATGATAACGGGTGAGTTCTCCGGCTGCGACACCACGTCGTTCAGCGCTCTCATCCGAACGGGCGGATTTGTATCTGTTGCGACACAAGTAGACGTCCCGATCACCCGAGCGTTCAAGCTCTCCAAGATTGTGGTCAGCTCGTATAAGTGGTCATCGCATAGAACAGGGTTATCTGTAATACAACGTTTTTCAGATGTTTAGATTGGTATTCAAAAATTGATGATTAGTGGAAAACTGGGCAATAATATAGTACCTATAGCTTCGCATTTTTTCAACACAAATAACACGTTAAGTAATAATAGCAATCGCATGCTTAATCGGTTAAGCTTAACTTAGCGGTCTATAATGTAACTGGACCAAGTATTATGGGCTAACAAAAGTAATAGGTACTTAGGTAATAAAATGAATTCGCTTTGCTAATTATTCTAATACTTTTAAGATGGTACATACCTTGAAGATATATCTTCAGTGTGCTCGGCACTCCGTTAATGGTGCACCGTGACTTCGACACCACATCGTAATTTACACTTTTAATATGATTATATGATAAGTCAGCTATACAGAGCGAAGGAACACCATGGAAATCCTTATCGAGCATAGTTATATTATTGTGATGAGCGATTATTTCTTCAAGTGATGGCAAAAATGTCTGAAAATAATGGTTAAGGTTATCACTACGGACATTAAGTAGTACCTGATATATTTCGCAACAGCTTAAAGTATATTCAAGCTAAGTTTACATTTTATTTTACACAGAATTCGCTACCTCCTGTTCGCATAGCACAGCTCGGGAACAACTTTCCAATGCATTTCAAACAAACCTTTGATGTTTCTTCTAGTGTTGTTATATGGTTGTGCGATACGTCGAGCAACCTTAAATCTTCCAAGCCGATGAGATCATCAGGGGATATTTGTTGAAGAAGATTGTGGCTCAAGTTAAGCCTCAAGAGTCCATGCAGACCCATCAAAGCGCCGCCCAAACTAAGAATTCGATTGTGATCGAGTCTTAACTCCAATACACGTGTTTCGACGTCTACCAAATTCTGTTAAAATAATTATTACTTTACTTTAAAAAATGTCACCGAAACATTTAAAGTCGGGTGGTTAGGAGAGACGCCTCAATCGCTTAATAGCTATCACTGATGTGATTTCCACTTTGTGTGACTCATATATTCTTTTATTGTCGTATGGTTAGTCATCAGCAGCCGAGACGTCCACTGCTGAACAAAGGCCTCCCCCTGAGAGTGGAAGGGTTGCAATAATCCCTATGCTTGGCAGGCGGCTTGGGGATCGCAGTATAGGCGATACGAATCCAATAGAAAGACGATGCTGCCCGTCTTCTTGTTTTCCCTTAGTCGCCTCTAACGGACACCCAACGGGACGAGATGGGTGGGTGCCATTCTTACCCGGACACCCCACGGGTGTTACGGTTAATGGTAGTGAACATCCAATTCCAATCCTATCTCTACATGAACCACTGCTGTGACTCCGTGAGAACTCGTGTAGAGTCAATGAAGCCCTCAGTAAGCGCGTCTTTGTCTACGTCTTGTTCGCTTCTCAGTGGGGGCGCGTTGTGAACCGGTGGTAAACTCAGCCCTCTCTTAAGCGACAGCCCAAGCCGAGGCCGTGCCTCCCTGAGGTGCCCTTGAGCTCGTCGCTACTTCCGCCGTTAAGGCTAGAGCGCTTCAAGCGCTCACCTCCTATTGTCCGGTGAAGCTGTAATGGCCATCTGCGGCCAACAGCGTCTATCATTCCCAAAAAAAAAAAAAAACTTGTTCGAAGCAAATAAGTCTCATTTGCTTCGGGGGCCATTACTAAAAACAGTAATTTAATTTCTCAGTAGTATTAACTGCTCCATATGCAAACGTGTAATCAGGCTATCAATAATAGGCAGGATATAATTTGCGGTACAGTTATATCTATTTACGATAGTTCTGAATGTTGACTTACTAAGGACAACTCTACCTATGCACTAAGCGTATACCCGCCCTGCGGCCCGCCGCCGCCGCGCCGTCCGGTTGACCGCGAGCAACAATAATGTACTTATATAAGCCTCAGGAGGCGATCGCAATAGGTACGAGATTACGAGTAAATTTTTCGTACATTATTTTAAAAGAGGCAGAGCACAGTGGACACGCCCGCTTAAAATTGAAGCAGCCGTCTGGAGAACTTCAACAAGCATTGTGCGATAAAGAGTCGCTTTGCCGGTTCCTCTGAACCAAGGACTCTTCCTTGGTTCATACCTTTCACAGTGATACATCTAAAAGGATAATTTTTCTCATGATGGCCGCAATGCTTAAAATATAGTGCCACCACTATATTTTAAGCTTTATAATAACAAACATTTTGCATTACTTACCTCCATATTCCCTGTGACGTGACTGATTCTGTTGTAAGATAAATCAATAACTGATAACCTTTTTAACCCTTTAATTTCTTGCAATGAAAATTGTGTTATAAAATTGTGTGTTAAGTTCAAATATCTCAACGATTTTAAACTTCGTAGAGAACCATTTAACGACTTGAGTTGGTTATAGGCGATATCCAATTCCGCTAATTTCTCTGCATCAGTAAATTCATCCTCAGCTAACTGTAACATTTGAAAACAATTATAATTTACTAAAAAACTACTTAAGAAAGTACTTGTGTCCTAGCTTAAGAGATAGCCCTATACTCCATTTTATATTATACTCACACTCTCTATTTTATTAAATGATAAACCTATTCTCATCAATCTTCTAGATTTTTGCAGCGCTCCATCCAATGATTTGATATTATTTCCATAAAAATATAGGGACTCCAATGAGGGCATTTGCTTCAAATCTTTCGGCAGTGTTTGCAATGCATTGTGAGCTGCATGGATCAGTAAAATTTTTTTTGCTTTCTGAAATAGACTCCACATACAATGAAAGTATTTAAAAAAAAAATATTGTTCTTATTTCAGTGATCCGGATATGGTAAACTGTTCTCTTTTTGTATACTCACGGTAGGCAACTCATTTTCTATGGATACTAAATTGTTGGCATTGATAAAAATCCATTCCAAGTCCTCCAAATCTCTCAGTGCCCCATTCAATGTACTAAGCTTATTGATTCCCAAATGTACATGTTTCAGCGCTTTCGGTACAGCATCCCTTTCAATCTTGGATATTTGGTTATCGGCCACCAATAAATGTTCTACCTCTTGTATATCCTTTGAAAAATATTTATACATGAGCACAATATTTAAAATTTGATAAAATCGGAATTCCAACATATTAAATAATGTACAACTATATAAAGTTACAAGCATATGCATTTGGGACTGTATCACATACGTAGGTAAGTCACTATTAATAGAACTGCGATAACAACATATGAATGGCTGTTTTATTTTAGGGAATGGAAGTGAGAGATATGAAATATTAGGTATTTATATATTCTTACACTGAAATCATCCTCAGTTAGCTTTGTGATCTTATTTCTGCAGAGGTCTAGTGTCTTCACATGCGGAAGGTGCTGCAGAACGTGTCGCGGCATCTCGGAGAGCGAGTTGTCGGCAAGGCTGAAGTAATCCAGCAAATCCAACTTGGTGAAGACACTTTCCTTGAGTTCACTGAAAACAAACAAGATATAGTTTTATAAAAAAAAACAAAGGATCACGTATAAATTGGCCTGCGCTTTTTATTTGTGCTATGTGTGTAGTAAGACGGATAGTCCTGCACGATAAGCCCACTTGACACCTATTCGTATAGCTAAATTGGCTCAATTTAGCTACATGAGTAGATTGAGTAGAGTACCTTTATGCTAAAAAGATATATGTTTATGTATTTCAAAACCTACATAGCATAGTAGTTTATAGTTTTATTGTAAGGTAGTGGTTTAGTTAAATATACTTAGTAAGTATGTATATTAGACTGTCAGTATTTTTTTTAAGTAAGTGCATCTAAATAGTTTCTTTATTAGATAAAAAAAACGTCCTAAAAGATGAGCTTGATAACTTGAAAATTGAGCTGGCGCATGGGGGGGGGGGGGGGCGTTAAAATCGGAAATAATTATGGGTAATACAGGTCTATCTATATTTTACAGGCAAAATAAAATGATATTTTTAAGTAACTAGTACAGTTTTTTAGTAATCCTAAAAAAACTTCGACAAACATATCTTAGTTCTGCGGTTTGTTTTTTTTTTGCTATCTGAGGTATTGTAAAATCTGAATCTATAAACATTTTACATGAATAGTAAAATTACTACATATAATACGTCCAAAGATGATATGGAACCCTTGTCCCCAAGTCCAACTCGCACCTGACCGGTATTTTTTTTTCTTATATCTATTTTCTCTGTCTTCTTTTGGGTATATTTGTGTGCTGTGTTGTTTGTTTTTTAGTTTTTGCTAGCTGTTAGTTGACATGACATTTTATGGTCCAACGAATGATCTTGATAAGTACTAAAATGTTTTTTTTTATAAAAGGCCAAGTTTTTTTTTTCAATTAAGTATATCGTTCTTAAGCGTATAAACGAAAAGTGTCGAGAGGAAGAGAAGACAAGCCAAGCTTTTTGTTGAGTAGGCAGTGGGAGCTAGTTATGTGTCGATAGGCTCTATCGTTACATGTTTACCTATTTTGTCTCTTCATATAATTACCAATGCTTAAATAGCTAATAATATGTAGGTAATTAAAATTTATCGTAATTAAAATAACATTATTTTAATAAATCTACCAGTAACGAGCTCAATCAACCAATATATATATATACTCAAGACAAATATATATATTTTTATCTTAAACGATGTAATATGAGGCCATATTGTATCAAATATTATTTATAGCAGTATCGTTTTATTAATTTTATAATAGTAATACATGAGAGTGGCTTAACATTATTGGGTGCCTTTAATTTCCTTTTATTTTATGGAAATCTAGGAAAGAATTTAGGGTAGGTTTGTCAATGAACATTCACATCTTCTATTGATTCAGCCTTCAATCAACTCTATCGAACAAACTATTGAACGTAATTTTTTACAAAATATGTACAAAGTAACTTTCATAAACCGTAATTACGAATAAGTTCACATTTCATCTTTCAATTTTATACTCGTGGTTTGTTTGTAAGAATTATAGAGTTTATTGAAACTAAATATTTACAGTTTATTTACAAATATACTTAAACTAGGTAATAAATTTCCTCCAAGTTGTCGCCGCACTAGGAGGAAAGGGTACCTAAAAGACTGGTGGCATTACCTCTTTGTATGGCCAAGCTTATACGTTGGCAGAAAAAGCTACCAGCCCTACGGTCTTCGATAAATTTGGATAAAACTTCTTTCACCAAACATGAGACCAAGGCCCCATGGCCTCCACCGCAAAGGGCGCATATATATAGCTAGAACCTAGGGCTGCATACTTGCGCCGCTTTGCATCAATATCGGTTGCCGAAGTCCCTCCAGCCGCCCTACAAGTTGCCGAGGTGTGGGACGCACCAAGTGTATCGACACATGTCGCATCCCAGACCAACAGCTTTCCATGTTGCCATAGTATTAAAGTGGCCTGATGGTATCATCAGGCCATCATGCCATCACCTCTTGTGATACCGACTGGTTCCAGTACGGCAGGAACACCGGCAGTGTCAAGCCCCCTGCGAATAATATCATTAAAGGCGGCATGGCGTGTCATACGGCCAGCGCTACGAGAGCAAGAAAGCCCGTGGTGACCATATTCATCTACGTGCAACGACAACGACAACTATGAGGAAGGTTGGTCTTGGCACCCACCCACAAACAAACTGCAAGACTGGTACAAGGTGGTATTGGTCAATAATGTACCAATGTTTGTAATTTTTTTATTTTTATTATTATTGTTCAAAGTGACATTCCTTCCTTTTATGTATCCTCACACTCATCTAGTGCAGTATCGCAGATTTTTACATGCAACTAAGCAACCACTACGAGACAAGCGAGCAATTCGCCTGTTGATAAGATTGACACGCTAGACCAATGGCGGTGCATCGCGGCCAATCGTCATCACTTGGAACACTGTTATCTATGTAGTAGTAGAATGTGTACCTATACGTATTTCACTAGCTAAAAAACATCATAATATTGGTCGCTTTTTATTTTATGAATTTATATAGTAAGGCCTAGTCCGCACTGCGATATTTCACCGCGCGATATTTATTCTCGCGACTTATTTTCCGTGCTCGAAATTACGCCTAGTACGCACGGCGAGTAAAGTTTCGCTCGATTTTTGTCAGTTCGATGCTGTTCCCGGCTGAAACGAACATGTCTCCCAATATAATATATACTAGTCTATGCGTGTAATGGGCATCAGAAATATTTTGATTTACCTGATACTACGGCGGCGACGTAACCGACATATACAAATATATCATGAATACTGGATTCACCCATTTACGGCCTTGAGACCTATGAAATGATTTTTCTACTTAAAACATCAAGAGCTACGAAAATACAGTGAAAAGTTTATCGAAGAGTATATCTGTTTGTATATTTCCTCCCACAATCTTGCTTTCAATACTCGATCGTGGTACTTCTATGCATCAGAGTGATTAATTTTTCTATTTCAATGTCGTCATTTTCTGCTAACTCCTGGTCGCCTGCTGATTGGGCGGGAGACGAAGCCCGCGGCGGGAGACGAAGCATACTCATTTATTAATTATGTCAGCAACTTAAGTTCGTTTTCAAGTGCCGAATCTCAGCTGGGATTGGTTTATTAATACGGGCCTAAGTTTAAAATGTATCTTTGTTATGGTGTGCAATAAAGTATAAAGGTGAATCTCACACTAAGATATATCTGTAAATATCGAAAGGCTGGCTACACTGCGCTTATGCTGCTTGATGACATTTCACAATAGACCTTATGAGACTGCAGTACATGATCGGATCAGCGATATATAGTTATAATATGAAAAGTTCCTCTAAGGTCCACTCTCTCTGCAAACTCTTCTTGCTATATATCAAGGACCTGCTGAAATCCAGCAGGTATCTATGGGTTTGCAGATCACAGCGCTGCTTTGAAGAGATATCTGCCAAGTGCTCGGGGCAATAAGAATGTTATCCAGTCAGAAGGAGGCGACATGATAGAACGCGAGTCTCACACTCTGAATGGGAGGATGCCAATCTAGTGAGATTCAACGCCGCCATAACACAAATGAGTTAACTCCCGAGCTAAGCCAGGGAGTTAATATTAGAACCCTGAGTACAGCGAGGGAGTTAATACTAGAATCCTGAGTACAGCGAGGGATTCAAGCTCGCACAAGACACCTTTATCCCCGAGAAGAATACTCTACTTTTCACATCCACTGCGAGGTAATAAAATACAAATACTTACTGCTAGAATTAAAATAATATCAACACATTGATTTGCAGCGTTCGCGCCCACACCTACTGCGAGGCCGCGAGGCAATAAAATACAAATACTGTTAGAATTAAAATAATATCAAGACAGCGATTTGCAGTTCGCAGCGTTCGCGCCCTTTTCTTTTTTTAGAATACAGTGTTCTGCTCCTGGCACTCAGTTCGATTTTCAAATGTATTTTTTTTCGTACAAATATTTGCTTAGAGTGGTAGGTATACTCTAAAGGTAGCCACTGACGAAACGTCCATCAATCCAAATAGAGTGGACGTCTTCCAAAATTGTTCGGTGAATGTGAAAAACGTTTGCCAATTTATTGGACGTCGTCCAGCTTTGGATTTCCAAACGGATTAAAATCCATGCATCCAATCCAAATGGACGTCATCCGCGACCGACTGTCAATGTGAAAAACGTGCGCCACGCCATTTGGAAGGCGTCCGAATTGTCTATGAATGGGCAAAACCACGTCCTTTTTTTGGAATTTTCGTCTCAGTGTATGCTCTGGCCATCCTAATAGTCTGTGGCTCTGGCGTTGGCGGCGGCACATGTGCTGGATTATAAGAGCTCTGTGGCTGAGTCTATGAAACGTATAAATAAAATCCCCGGATTGCATCAATGTTGCTCGAAGAAATGTCAATAATGTAATGTGTGCATTAATGTCTTTACAAATAAGCAGTGCCTCTGTACTATTATTTCCTATAATAATAATATTCTAGGACAATCTACACACGGCCATCCGATGACAAACTAGGCAGAGCCTGTGCTACGGAAACCAGACAACTGATACTAATATACACTTCTTTTTTTTAAATAAATACTTCAATAGATAAAACACCCAGACACTTGGTGGGAATCGAACCCACGACCTGTTGGATAGCGGCCAGGGTGTCTAACCACTAGACCAACAGGTCCGTCCTATATTTCTTCTTTCCTTGTATGCTATTGTGTGTACAAAAATGATGAAATGTTTACAAATAAATATTACGTTTGCGCGTGACTTTGTATTAGGAGTCAGTTGAAAAATATAAATCGCATCCATGTTTATGGCAAAGTACCTTATAGAAAATGTCTATTACTTACGTCTTGAAAAAGAGCCCCTGTTTACAAGAAGATCAAAATCGAAACATGAAATGTATGAACACAAGAGTGATTTGGTAGGATGTCATATTGAACCGGTCTTTTATAAGTACGTTCTTTTAGTCTACTCCATCCTTGTAAATAAATATGATATTGAAGTGTATACAGCGTGGGCGCTGTTTCTCAATAAAGTTCAACATTTCTGACCAATTTCAAGGAAAAATGATTGCTGAATTTAGAGATTCACCTAATTATTTAATTTTCTATTCGTCGGGTTAGAATAAACCTAAGAATGAGGGATATGCTTTTTGAGTGTATGTGCACATCTATATTGGTTCTTTGGTTTGCTCTGCAGCCTAATCGGCTGAATGGATTTTAACATAATTATAAGGTGTTTAGGATAGGCTTAAAAGGGCTTATACCTTTAAAGGCCAGGGCTTTAAAAAAACACTAACCTAAAAAAAGTAAGACAACTAAAGTTTAGTTGTCTTACTTTTTTTTATATTCGTGTTTTTTTTAATATTTATTTTTACGGCTCTGGGTATAAGCCCTTTTAAGCCTATCAGTTATTACAGTTCATATTGTTGTATCTCTTATTAATTTATAAATGTTCTATTGTATTTTTTATGTATTTATAAATAGATTTGTAAAATTTTGGGGCGCGTAATAATTCAGTCAAATACTTTGGCACTTCTTGTGAGTTTTTAGACACTTTGTCTAGTTCTGTCACTAAAATTAGTCTGATACATTAAAACAAGATTTCTTCATAATTTAATGACTTATCAGCTGACACCACATCTTGTAGTCTTCCGACGGATTGCAGATATGTGACAAAAACAAAAAATAAATAATATCGTAATACCAATAGGTATTTGCACAATTAAGAAACCCTCGCCTCACTTGCTCACTTAAACTTGAAGTAAACCTTGAACCCCATATCCACCCCTTTTGAAAAGATTTTTATTTTCGTTTGCGATGAGGTTGGGAAATATTTTTTTATTAAACTATTCCAAATTTAGAGCATTAGTAGTTGCTGAAATATTTAGGCGTGACAGATAGATAAAATCACACGATAAAGGTTCCTTTTTACCTTTGGTACGGCCGAAAGAAGTCCACTGTTGAACAAAGGTGGTAGGTGTCTTGAAGATCGCAGTATAGGTAATCCAATAGAAAGAGGTGTCTTGAGGATCGCAGTATAGGTAATCCAATAGAAAGAGGTGTCTTGAGGATCGCAGTATAGGTAATCCAATAGAAAGAGGTGTCTTGAGGATCGTAGTATAGGTAATCCAATAGAAAGAGGTGTCTCGAAGATCGCAGTATAGGTAATCCAATAGAAAGAGGTGTCTTGAAGATCGCAGTATAGGTAATCCAATAGAAAGAGGTGTCTTGAGGATCGCAGTATAGGTAATCCAATAGAAAGAGGTGTCTTGAAGATCGCAGTATAGGTAATCCAATAGAAAGAGGTGTCTTGAGGATCGCAGTATAGGTAATCCAATAGAAAGAGGTGTCTTGAGGATCGTAGTATAGGTAATCCAATAGAAAGAGGTGTCTCGAAGATCGCAGTATAGGTAATCCAATAGAAAGAGGTGTCTTGCGGATCGCAGTATAGGTAATCCAATAGAAAGAGGTGTCTTGAGGATCGTAGTATAGGTAATCCAATAGAAAGAGGTGTCTCGAAGATCGCAGTATAGGTAATCCAATAGAAAGAGGTGTCTTGAGGATCGCAGTATAGGTAATCCAATAGAAAGAGGTGTCTTGAAGATCGCAGTATAGGTTATCCAATAGAAAGAGGTGTCTTCAGGATCGCAGTATAGGTAATCCAATAGAAAGAGGTGTCTTGAGGATCGCAGTATAGGTAATCCAATAGAAAAAGGTGTCTTGCGGATCGCAGTATAGGTAATCCAATAGAAAGAGGTGTCTTGAAGATCGCAGTATAGGTAATCCAATAGAAAGAGGTGTCTTGCGGATCGCAGTATAGGTAATCCAATAGAAAGAGGTGTCTTGAGGATCGCAGTATAGGTAATCCAATAGAAAGAGTTTTCTTGAGGATCGTAGTATAGGTAATCCAATAGAAAGAGGTGTCTTGAAGATCGCAGTATAGGTTATCCAATAGAAAGAGGTGTCTTCAGGATCGCAGTATAGGTAATCCAATAGAAAGAGGTGTCTTGAGGATCGCAGTATAGGTAATCCAATAGAAAAAGGTGTCTTGCGGATCGCAGTATAGGTAATCCAATAGAAAGAGGTGTCTTGAAGATCGCAGTATAGGTAATCCAATAGAAAGAGGTGTCTTGAGGATCGCAGTATAGGTAATCCAAAAGAAAGAGGTGTCTTGAGGATCGCAGCATAGGTAATCCAATAGAAAGAGGTGTCTTGAAGATCGCAGTATAGGTAATCCAATAGAAAGAGGTGTCTTGAGGATCGCAGTATAGGTAATCCAATAGAAAGAGGTGTCTTGAGGATCGCAGTATAGGTAATCCAATAGAAAGAGGTGTCTTGAGGATCGCAGTATAGGTAATGCAATAGAAAGACGCTGCCTGTCTCCTTGTTTTTTCTTAGTCACGTCTTACGTGAGTGTGGATGTGTGGATGCTATTATTAACCGGACACCCCATAGGCAAACACCACTAACTACCACTAACTGTTGGAAACTAAACCACTAACACTATTGTTTAAGCTTGCTATAATATTTTTTATATTAGTTTTTATTTGTACAATTGTTTTTGTAGTAGTAGTAGTCTATGATATTCTACTTGTAGATGAACTAAAAGTATAACTAGTATGTACTTACTAGCACATAATCGTTGATAAAGTTGTCTTTTATTTACGCGAATACTACATCGTGATATATTTTAAACCGCGATATATTCCGTAAGAGTAGTTTTATTACACTCGTTGTTATAGTTACAGTGGGTTGCTGGTAGAGTAGAGACCATTATTTACCTGCATACGTACTTTCCAGACATAGACTTAGGATTTATACATATACTTTTCATGTGATTGTTTCAATTATACAGTTGCATAATACACACATCAAAAGTGTCTAGGGATCAAGCATTTTTAAGCGGATTTCTTGAGATTGAGATGTGGCTTTGTAATAAATTTATGATTTTATAAATTTATATGGATCCTTTTTGGTGCATTTCATAATTTGAATCAGGAACTGTGAATCAAATTCGAGTAAAAGATGAAAATCAGCTGTCAATATTTTCCCTATAAAAACATACAACGCATTGAAGACATTATTAGTGCTACTGTTTCCCTACTACTGATTAAAACCAACGTTATTATGGAGCGGCGACGTCATTTAAGCAGGGAAGAAATGCTCAGAGCCGTGGGAATGATAGAAGCTGGTTCCCGGCAACGTACTGTGGCTTTAGCTCTGAATACAAGTCAGAGTGTTATCAGTCGACTTTGGACACGTTACCGAAGCACTGGTACCGTGGCTGAGCGCCATGGAGGACGGTATCGCTGCACCACACGGAGACAAGACCGATATATTCAAATCTTAACTCGAAGAGCTCCAACAATAACTGCCATGATGTTAGCCGTGAGGCTTCATCACTCTTCAGGGAACTTAATTAGCGACCAAACAGTCAGAAACCGCTTGCATGAAGTGAACCTTCATTCCCGAAGACCGCTACGGGTACCACCTATAGCAATGCACAATCGTAGGATTCGATATCAATGGGCTCTTGAACACAGAAATTGGGCAGAAGAACAATGGCGTTTCGTGTGCTTTTCTGATGAGTCTCGTTTTAGTATGAGACCGGATACAAGACGTATACGACACTGGAGAACCCCTGGACGCCAACAGCGATTAAAATCCTGCCAGGAAGTCCATCCCTATAGTGGTGGAACCATCATGGTATGGGCGGGTATTTGGATCGGCGGAAGAACTGAGTTGATTTGGATCAGAGGCAACCTCAACGCTCAAATTTATGCTGAGACGATTGTATCAGACGTCATCGTTCCTCTACAAGTGCAAATCGGTCCCTTATTTCAGTTAATGCATGATAATGCACGACCGCACACCGCAAGAGTTGTAAGACAGACTCTCGCCGCAGCTAACATCAATGTCCTGCCCTGGCCTGCTCAGTCGCCAGACTTGAACCCGATTGAGCATGCATGGGATATGCTACAGAGAAGAGCTCTGCCGAATATGGAGGGTATCCAGTCGCAAGAAGACCTTTTTTTGTTGTTGCAACGAACATGGGCGGCCATTCCACAGCGTGATTTGGATGAACTCATTTTGAGTATGCCAAACCGATGTTCTTGTGTTGTTAGTGTTCGCGGTAGAAACACGGATTATTAATTGTTTAAGTTACCCAATAAAATTTTAAAGAAAACTGTTATTTCAGTCTTTTTTTCGAACTTTTGTGTTAGTGGTTCAAATGTCAAAAATCCCTTTATTAGGAAAATGGCAAATTTCTTTATTAATGCAAAGGTGACTTGGTTTATCGTTACTGTGACAAACGAAAACACTTTATTTGATGAATCCTTAAAGAAAATTTTAATTAATATCAATCAGGAGAAAAGTTATTGCAAAAATATATGTTGATCCCTAGACACTTTTGATGTGTGTATTAATAGGGGTATTAAAACGCGAGTGTGTGTTCTATAATAATATCACACGAGTGTTTTATTACCTAATTATGTGTAGTTACATATACTAGGTACCTATCTACTCTATACATACATACATATAGTCACGCCTTTTCCCCGTATGTGTAGGCAGAGCCCATGGGCCGCTTTTCGCCGCCGTGAGAAACGAGACGTGATGGGTAGCGAACCACAGGTTAGTTCAATTATTTATGACTAACGAGTGCGTTCTCAGGAATAACAAGGGAAAGGGAAGGATAGGTGGTGTAGAAAGGAAATAGGAAAAGGGCTAGTAAGTAATAGCTAGGGAAGCCGGGGTCGCATACCCGTATACTACACCACAACTACCGGACAGGTAAGTTGGGATGAGTATCCCATGACTAACTGACCTACTTCATCTAAACTCATTTAATAGGTAAAAAAAAATTAAACCACCAAACTACAATACAAAACAGATAATATTTTGGCGCTCAATTAATATTAGCCTGCCCAAAAAAAAACTAACGTATTTTATACTAGCAACAAGTAGGTAAGTATAAATTTAAAATTAAAAAGCCCTAAATAGGTGAACGAACTCTTAAAATGACTTTTCTGCGCCATTATCAGCCCCTGATCAGTAGGTACCTATCTGTCTACTAATACTACACTACTAATACTCGTCAAGATTTAACCATAGATTTAAAATTCGGACCTACATTTAATGGAGCCAAGTTCCTGTAACCACCTTCCTGCTTGCTCCCATTACCAGACTCTGATTATCATTTTCCTACCTACTACTCGTAGTAACCTACCCAACGTGCCCAACGAGTCTAAACTCGGTGGGTCTACGTTTATTGGTGCAAAGATCCCGTGACCACTGTCCCACTCCATCATCAGACCCTAATCACCATTTTTCTATTCTAGCACCTACTCGTCGAAAACTACCCACCGAGCCCAAATTCGGTGGGTCTAAAGTTTGTTGGTGCAGAGATCCTGTGATCATCTTCCTACTCCATCATCAGATCCTGATCACCATTTTTCTAGAAAATACTCGTCAAGACCTAACCAACGAGACCAAACTCGGCATCTACGGTTATTGGTGCAGAAATCCCGTGACCACCGTCTTGCTCCATCATCAGACCCTGATCATCATTTCTCTAGCAACTACTCGTCGAGGCCTATCCAACAAGCCTAAACTATCTCGATGAGTCTACGTTCATTGGGGCCGAGATACGGTTACCACCTTCTTGCTATCATCATCAGACCCTGGTGAAGGTTACCATTTTATTTAGTAACATAGGATTTACCTATGTTCTAAATTTCAGATCTTTCGGACTAATAGAAGTAATGAAAAATGTCTATTGTATACTACTATTGTATACTAGACTAGGACAAGAGCTGATGGTCTTCAAACGGCTGGACCGATTTTCATGAAACATAGTTAACAACCATCTCGCTTATACTAGTATACTAGCTTTCAAATAAAAAAAAACCGCATTCAAATCCGCCTACTGGTTGGAACGCTACGATGCCACAGACAGACAGACTTCCGGACATAGGCATCAAACTTGTAACACCCCTCGTTTTTGGTCGGGGGTTAAAAAAGTTATTAACCGACTAGGACGAAAAGGACGAGGTATATATGTATATTTTTATGTAAATCCGCGCAAGACTCTGGCAATTATGAACAGATTTTAAAAATTCTTTCTTGTACGGATAGTCCGATCCACAGAATAAGTCCCATAAAATAATTATTACGTACAAATAAATAAGTAATTCCTGAAATGAATTACTAGTTTAAAAAACTAAAAATACACGTTTTTAAGGACTACTGCACTAAAAAGCAATAAATAAATGATCAAAACCGTTCTTTCTTTCTTTCTACCCCGTGCTTGTAATTTATGGATTATATTTATGTGTAAAGGCGTGGGGCGCCTTTTCTCTGTAAATGATTACAAATGTCATGTGAATACAAATACTTAGCGTTCTTGAAATTTGACAGAAATGTTAAGCTGTTATTCAGAAAAGACGAACAGTCGAAAGTACGCTAAAAGTCAATAGCTTCACAAGTAGTATTCAAGGGTTCCGTTACCTACCTTCCGGGTCCATCAACAGGTCCACGTTATTAGGCAAAGGGAATATAAATCCTTTATACAAATCAAATGAGTCCAAGCTCGATGGGTTTACTAGTAATCATTCCAGGGTTCCGTCAAACACCTTTCATTTCCATCATAAACCCTGATTATTGGGCAAAGTAAATAGAACTTTTTAATACGAATCAAATGAGCCCAAACTCAACGAGTTTACTAGTAGCCGTTCCAGGGTTCCGTCACCTACCTTCCCGTTCACCTTCAGGTTCTGATTATTGGGCAAAGTGAACAGAACTCTTTAATACAAATTAAATGAGTCCAAACTCGATGTGTTTACTAGTAGCCTTTGCAGGGTTCCATCACCCACCTTCCTATTCCATCATCAGGTCCTGATTAATGGTTAATGTGAAAAGAACTCTTTAAAACAAATCAAATGAACCCAAACTCGATGTGTTTACTAGTAGCTATTCCAGGGCTCCGTTACCCACCTTCCTGATCCATCATCAGGTCCTCATTAATGGTCAAAGTGAAAAGAACTCTTTAAAACAAATCAAAGTAGCCCAAACTTGATGTGTTTACTAGTAGCCAATCCAGGGTTCCGTCACCCACCTTCTCCAGTTCCACCATCAGGTCCTCATTAATAGTCAAAGTGAAAAGAACTCTTTAAAACAAATCAAATGAACCCAAACTCGATTAGTTTACTAGTAGCCATCCAAGGGTTCTCTTATCCACTTTCGAGCCCCAGCAACAGATCAGCTCGATGATACCATATTATTGTATTGTCACCGGTCCTTGATACATGTACAAAATTTCAAATGTTTTGGACTTGTAGAAGTGGGTCAAAATTGCATCGCAAGATTCCATTACCATCATACATACATAGTTACATACATACATACAGGTCAAGTTAATAAAAGCGTGTTAAAAACAAGAATGGCGCGACATAATATTATTGGGCGCGACATAATATTATTGGGCGCGACAGAAAAAATTGGAAAAATGTCAAAGATGACATTTTTGTTTCTTTTTAAGGAACAAAAATGCTCATAACTCTGGCAAATATTTACCAATTTCAATGATTCTTTTTTTATTCGAAAGAAGGAACCACTTTGAATCTGTATGAATTTTATCACAACTAGATAAGAACTTCCTGGAGGATGTCGAGGAATTTATCTGGTAAAAACATTGATATATTATTTAGACTTACTTACTTAGTTACCGATGCGTAAAAACCATATACTTACTTACTTAATTGATGTTCTCCATTACACTACTCTGACAAATGAACAGATTTCGATGATTCTTTGTTATTCGAGAAACTACTATACTGATTTCATGCAAATTTCACTACGACTGGATAAACTGTTCCTGAAGAAATATGAATGATGTAAAACTATGTAGACAATAATGTGATCATAACCTACCCAGATCATTTTACCGTCTTCGATGGTTCAATCTTTGTATGATAATACTAGCAGTCCCCCGCGACTTCGTTCGCGCAAAGGTAGTTAATGAAGACATACCGACCACATTCCTAAGAATTGGACTAATACCTACTGATAATGTCCTGTCAAAAGACACTCAACCCGATAACATGTTGCACGACTTGGGAATCAAAATCAGGTCCAAGCGAGCAATGGTCGTACTTGCGCCCATCGTCACTAAGGCAGTCCAAATAAAAATGTAAAATCTAAACATCTAAGCTACTTATAAAATTACTGGTCCTGACTGACTGACTGATTCATCAACGTACAGGCCAAATCGCTGGACCTAGAAAGCTGAAATTTGGACAGTAGGTTCTTCTTAAGATGTAAGCATCCACAAAAAAGGGTTTTTGAAAATTCCACTACTAAAGGGTTAAATGGGGTGGTAAAATAATAGCGGGCGTAGCCACAGGGAGTTGCTAGTTAAATATAAAATATTTTCCCATGAACTTTTAAATGACAATAAACTTGGGAGGGAACTTGAGGTCAAATAGTGAAATTTGTTATAGATATTTTTCCGAATAATAAACTAAAATACACGTAGTTGTCTGTTTAAAGCATCCAACACTATGCCGAATGACACCATAACCCACTCACTATGTTTTTAGGTTTCCATACCTAAAAGGTAAAAAAGGAACCCTTATGGCGGTACTTTGTCGGTTTGTCTGTCACATCTATATATTTCAGGAACTACTGGCGCTATCGATTTGATATTTAGAACAGTTTTAGATCTTCCTTTTTGGATAAGAATACATATCGCAAATTAAAAAAATAAAAATTTCTTTTAGTTTCTTTTTAATGGGGGCCGGTGTCAAAATTTCAAAGAGGCTACTATATCAAGTGGGATATCATATGAAAGGGCGTCATTTGCAAATTTCAAAACAGTTTTTTTTTGTTTATGTCTCGTGTTTTTTGGCTTATAACCAAAAATGTCACAAAAATACCACCGTTTCTAAGTAGTACAGTTTTTTAGTAATCCTAAAAAAACCTCGTGAAACAAACTTAATTTTGCGGTAGGGTTTTTGTGTTATTTGAGGTATAAGAGGAATAGTAAAATAACATTAATATGTGCAAAGAAGATATAGGACCCTCGGTGCGTGAGTCCGACTCGCACTTGAGTGGTTTTTTTTTTTGAGCTTTTTTTTGGTTCGATTCTGTACCTAGCTTCAACGTCATAACCTAAATTAGTTTTTGTTAAACTCTTTTAAAGGGTTAATTTGCACAAATTTGGTTGGGTTCAGTTCGGTTTTTTACTATCTGAGGTATTAGAAGAATATTAAAAAAAAACATTTATATGTGCAAAGTAGGTATAGAACCCTCGGTGCACGAGTCCGACTCGCACTTGACCGGATTTTTTTTTGGTTTGTTTCGGTACCTAGCTCCGAACCGGAGTATCTTACCTACTAAAACGCCCCGTACTCAATGGACATCTAGGGTAGGGCCCACAACCCAAACGTCCAACCGACAACTCCAAAGGTTGCGCGTTATTTGTCCGGGCTTATGGTTGAGGAGCAAGGCGGCAGCTTTTTTTTTTAGGCGGCAGCTTGATGCGGTTGCGCGCGGTGCAGGATACGCGCTCCAACCAACAACTCCAAAGGTTGCCCGTTATTTGTTCGGGTTTATGGCTGAGGAGCAAGGCGGCAGCTTTTTTTTTTTAGGTGGCAGCTTGACACGGGTGCGCGCGGTGCAGGATACGCGCTCCAACCAACAACTCCAAAGGTTGCCCGTTATTTGTCCGGGCTTATGGCTGAGGAGCAAGACGGCACTTTTTTTTTTAGGCGGCAGCTTGATGCGGTTGCGCGCGGTGCAGGATACGCGCTCCAACCAACAACTCCAAAGGTTGCCCGTTATTTGTCCGGGCTTATGGCTGAGGAGCAAGGCCGCAGCTTTTTTTTTAGGTGGCAGCTTGACACGGGTGCGCGCGGTGCAGGATACGCGCTCCAACCAACAACTCCAAAGGTTGCCCGTTATTTGTCCGGGCTTATGGCTGAGGAGCAAGACGGCACTTTTTTTTTTTTAGGCGGCAGCTTGACGCGGGTGCGCGCGGTGCAGGATACGCGCTCCAACCAACAACTCTAAAGGTTGCCCGTTATTTGTCCGGGCTTATGGCTGAGGAGCAAGGCGGCAGCTTGACGCGGGTGCGCGCGGTTCAGGATACGCGCGTTTGCGAACACTCGACAGCCTCGTATTGAATTGAAACCTTGCGTGCATTTAGAAACCACACTCGCGCTAACACAGCAGTTAGCATAATAGTGTATAAACAATATAATCTTTTCCCATCACTTTTAAAATCATATCAAATTCAAATTTTAAACATCGATGTCGTGTTTAAGTTTTAAAACCCATGATATAAGGCATACCTACCATTTACATCATAAATAAATACCAGTCAAGTGCGAGTTGGACTCGCGCACCGAGGGTTCCATACCATCCTTGGACGTATTAAAGTTATTTTACTATTAATGTAATTAACACCTCAGATATAAAAAAAAAACAAATCGCAAAACTGAGCTTGTTTGTCAAGGTTTTTTTAGTATTACTAAAAAACTGTACTATTCAGAAAGATCATTTTATTTTTCCTGTAAGTATAGATAGAGATATATTACCCATAATTATTTCAAATTTCTCCTCCAGTAACTTCGGTGATCGGAACTTGGGGGGGGGGGGGGGCGGTTATTTTTTACATTTTTGATTATCAGCCAAAAACTGCATAACATAAACCAAAATAAAAATCTGTTTTGAGACGTGCGCATGAAGCACTTTCATATGATACAGATGTCTCACTTTGAAATTTTGATGACCCATTTCGACTCTAAAAAAAATAAACGAAAAATATATTTTTTTAATTTGTCATAAGGTTGGGTAAGAAAGATTTAAAACTATTCGAAGTTTCAAATCGGTAGCGTCAGCGGTTCCTGAAATATATAGGTGTGACGGACAGACAGACAGACAGACAGACGAAGTCAGATCATAAGGGTTCCTTTTTTACCTTTTATGTATGGAACCCTAAAAACGGTTTTCAATTACCTTTTAAAAGACACCACTCGCGAGATTTTTAACTTAGGGGTCATATGTTGACTTTAAGACCCTCATCATTTCTTAAACCTCACTTTATCCTATAACACTCTTTCATGTTGTGTCGAAAAACAATGAGAATTGCTAAAAAAATTATCAAATAATATTTTTAGCAAGTTTGTGGTCCTGTATCTTCTTCTATATATATTTTTTTTAAATGCTAAAACAGCAACTCTACAACAGGTAACTCTTTATTTTCTTCAAGGAATCTACTTGTACAATTTCAAGGTTCTGGTACCACCCGTTTTTATAAACCATAAAACTTCCTTTTTGGACCCCTTCCGATGCGAAAATTCCGTTCTTAGTATGCGGTTACGTATTGCGATGAATCCACTCTCCAAATTTCAAGTCTCTAGGGTCAGCGGTTTAGGCTGTGCGTTGTCTGTCAATCAGTCAGTCAGGACTTATCCTTTTATATCTATTATTTTTTTCTATTTAAGTATGTATTTACAAAAAAAAAGTATATAAGTATTAGTATCAGTTGTCTGGTTTCCATAGTACAGGCTCTGCCTAGTTTGGGATCGGATGACCGTGTGTGGATTGTCCCAAGATATTATTATTATTATTATATATATAGATGACTAAAAAGTATAAAATAAAAGATTTAAAAAAAATTATCCGGCTTCAATAACACTAAAAGGTATAAAATAATTTAAACATTATTGAAGTTGGTGTTACTGTGTATAAATAGCAATTATTTTTAAAAGAATTATAATTATAAAATAGAATTTTAAATATTTTATTTTGCTAAAACATCGGGAGACCTGTACTTAAATATTTATTGAAATTAAATATTTACAATTTATTTACAAATATGGTTACTTAAACTAGGTAAAAAACTTCCTCCAAGTTGTCCTCCTGTACTTTCAAAAAACTTTTTATTTTTTTTAAAGAGATGTCTCTTAAATCTCGTAAATATCTTCTCAATGGAGTACTAATTTTGAATTCATAATTCGAATATAACCAGAGTGTAGATAAATATTATAAAAGTAATTTTTATAAAGCAACTTTAAAGATTATTGCGTAGTCACTGTTGCATGACAGGTACATAAGAATGTATTCCGAGCTCACAGCGTATTCCGAATTCAATAAAATACTTGTTCGGAGTTCTGTAGGGGTTCTCCGCGATTCCACAATGCCAAGAAGGTGCATACTTATCCCTGGCACACAGGGTGTGGACCTATCATCTGAGAATTCTGGCGCTTATCGTCGCTGCTGCAATATTTCATCGGGATTTTTGCAGATTCGATTCACACACTATGTTCTTTTTATTTTATTATTTTTACTGGTATTTTATCCACGGGTCATGCCAGGACATTTTAGAGGCTTGCGTGTGGACGAATCCAACACGTAGAGGCCCTTTGTAATAAATAAATGGTGTGTAAAACACCTCCCGGGATCAACTGCTAAAATGGTAAAAAAATGGCAGTTAACCTCGACAGGTGTAGGAACTATTCTAAATACATGGAAATATTATAAGTCTATGATGTTGAACATTTGGTGGACTAGAAGCTACGCTATTGCAAAGGCCGGGGTCACTTGCCATAATTACATTCATAATTACTTTGTGGCAAGTGGTGACTTGCTACCCACTAGATGGGCTCTCCAAATGATCGTCCGATGACGACAGAGAGCAACACCGGTGTGGGTGACTCAGGGGTGTCGAGAGGTATGCAGCGCTTTCTCCGAAGTTACTCGTGGCGTTATGCCCTTTAACACTTCCACCCCTGGAGCATATAGCTCTAACAGCTCCTCTCTGGACGGCCAATTAAGGCAAACCAGAGCTGAGAGTCCTGCGGGCCCCCTTGGGATTCCACTCGGCCGACGAAGACACGCCGAGGTGGAAGCCCTGATCGAATCTCTGGAGCACTCGGGTCCGTGGTGTCGATACGCACCAACAGCTCCCACTATCCCAATCCTCACACGATCACCTGATCCCAGACTAGGCAAAGCCTGTTATAGTAGATACAGGCTAATGATAACCAGACAATTGACATAAATACATAAACACTTCTTTTTTGTACATACATACATAAATTATACCCACACACTTAGTGGGAATCGAACCTACAACCTTAGACTATCTACAACCTATTTTGTAGAGGTCCGTCAGGGTGTCTAACCACCAGCCCAACAATCCCATAAAAATTATAATAATAATAATAATACCAGCCCTTGTTTATGTCCCACTGCTGGGCACGGGCCTCCCCTCAAGTTGAAGGGGCTTAGGCCATAGTCCAACAAACAAAAACACAACAACAAAATTACTACTAAAAAATACAACGACAATACTTGAATTTTACATCTTCTTTAATTAATCTATTTAACCTAAATTCAAATAAAATATTATTTGGCATAATATACTTAGTTAACTTTAAATCGACAGGCCTGTTGGTCTAGTGGTTAGACAAATTGGCCGCTTCCCAATAGGTCGTGGGATCAATTCCCACCAAGTGTCTGGGTAGTATCTATTTAAGTAGGTATGTATTTACAAAAAAAGTATATAAGTATTAGTATCAGTTGTCTGGTTTCCATAGTACAGGCTCTGCCTAGTTTGGGATCGGATGATCGAGTGTAGATCGTCCTAGAATATTATATTATTATTAATTAACTAGCTGACCCACGCAGCTCCGCCTGCGCTATTTTTACGTTAACTAAACTTTGAATAACAGACATTCGCATCGAATACATAACCTCATTTTTTATAGTCGGTTAAAAACTGGGACCCACTTTATACTTGCTCTCCGAAGCACGGACCCGTTTAGTTGAAATGGCGTTAAACGGTCACCCATCTATTTAATGACCTTACCTAACGTTGCTTAACCCGATCGATTACAAAACCTTGATAACAACTCTCTATGAGTGTTCCCTTACTAATATTTATTATATTTTATAGAAAAATTGATAAAATCGGACCAAGCGTATAACCAAGTACCCGTTTTGACTTTAATCCCCTCTCCCAAATGAACCGTGCTAGATTACGGGACAAAAAGTATCATATGTCCTACCTCGTAGTAAGATCTCAAATCATGCCAAGTTTCATTTGAATCCATTTAGTAGTTTCGGCGTGATGCTCAGCTGTGATACAGACAGACAGACAGACAAAAATTAAATAATTACATTTTCGGCCTCAGTATCGGTTATAGAATGCCCTCCAAATATAATTTTCAAAATATCTTCAATGTACAGAATTGGACCTGTTACAGTTTTATTATAAGTATAGACTACAAAATAAAGCTCCATGTAAGTCTGATTGGATGGAACGTTCTCCATGTCGCGTGTGACCGAGAGTAACTATCAGATGCCAGTGAGTGACAGATGATGCATGGCATAGTGCATGTAACTGACGCGAGTTTAGTAAACACTAATGTGAAGGGGTCAACGTTCCGGGGTTATCAATGCAGAGGCCGAGCGGCGCCAAACGGTCGCACGGTTGGCGGCGACGACGGGCGCTTCGCGTCACCTTCGCGCGGCCGCCCGGGCAGCCTTACACCCCGTACTACCTACCGTTCCGTGTAAATTAAGAACCCCTGATGTAAATCATCGTATAAGGCTTAGATAAGTTTTCTTTCGTATTCGTATCACATTCCATAAGATTTTTCGAATATTGGAGCGCAGAACGTCATTCAGATGAGTCACGATAATTATCGTGCACATTATAATTGTACCTACGAGTAAGTAGGTACTAAAAATATCAAGGGAATATTTGGGAAAACTTATCTAGAAAATAAACAGGGTTACAGGATAAGCAAATAGCAAGGCCTGTTATTATATTACACAACAAGGATATAATTATTTATTGGTCCACCATATTTTTTCACACAAACAATTCAGTCACGCTTACTTATCTCTGTTCATTGAATGCAACTTGGGGACTTGATTAACCGCATGTGTCATTTAGTGTGCATACGTAGGAGCTATATATACTTAACATAATTTGTAGTTGGTTTGTGAAATTTCGTAGTAGTAGGTCTGTATAAAAAAACACTGAATGTGTAAATTAAGTAACGGTTAGGGTTCCATACCTAAAAGGTAAAAAAGGAACCCTTATGGTCTGACTTTGTCTGTCTGCCACACTGGTTCCTCAGGGAATCTCCTTAATACGGATTCGGTCGCGCAAAGAAACTTCGAGCCATGGGCATACGCAGGGGGAGGGGCAGACTTTCACTAAGCTGACAATATTATGTCTAATTATACAATTATTTGTAAGAAATTGTAAAAGGGATTTATGTTTTTAATTTTTTATTTCGGCGCTGCGCGTTTGTTCTTGATCGATGACAGACATGTTTGTAAGTACTATGGATGATTTTTTTAATGGAGGTTAGCTTATAACCGATTTGCAGCAGATCCACGATTTCATTGCTTTTTGCCCCCTTTTAGCCAACTTAAAGAAAAGCAAGAGGTTCTCCATTTGGATGTAGTTTTTTTTATTTTATTACCTCAGAACCAGAAATTAATCATTAAACTGGTTTGGAAAATTTGAAAGTAGATACTTTCAGATTGTTTCAATTTTCATCAAAGTCTAGTTCTGTTTATGAGATCCGTGAGTTATTGAGGGAACTCCTCAAATAGTATAGGTACCTACGAGTATATACATACATACATATGTATTTAGCAATTTTGATATAATTATTATCAACAAAAAAAACAAGCAATTGCATTCAGAGAGTATCATTTGGCGAAGTGGAATTGACTTTGAAGCAAAATAAATAGTAAAATCGAATAAAGTACAATCAAATTGATCTGATGATGAAGCCGTAACAAAGAATGTATCTTAGCAGTGTTTAGGGCTTATTGGATTGTCATAAGATGCACTCTGGCTATAAATGATTTTAATGGTAATTTCCCTCGTTTTGTCAGAAGGCAGATTTCGTAGCCTCGTTATTTCCGCAATCTGTCATCGTGTACTCGATTAATAACCAGCTGGCTTCCAAAAAAATCAAAAGCCATTTTAGCTCCTGCAAAAACGTTTTTACAAAAAAATTAACCAAATTCAATTTAAACAGAAAAAAGGAGGTCTCTGAAATTAGCCCTTGTAAAAGAATCCCATGGGAAAAATATTTTACCGTTGTAAAAAGTAGCCTATGTTGATTCTAAGGCCAACATCTAGAAATGTTGTTAGTATCGAGTCAAGCAAGCAGCAATCAAGCATTTGTACTTTTTAAGTTAAAAGGTGTTTAAGTTTGGATTTGGGTAAGATAATGGAAATTCCCAACAAAAAAATCAAAACCGTCCTACAAACGTCAATTATAGTTAATGCTCATTTGTCCTTTTTTTTTTAATCCCATTATTTCGATACTCGATGCCAATTAATACTTAATACGCAGGCAGATAGTGAGTAGAGATATCAATTACCTCGTATTCAATAATCGAAAATAATCATAAACGGCTCCGACAGTCGAAATAAACTTAAGTATGATTAAAGTTAAACAACGTTTGTGAGTGTGGCAGTAAAATTTAAAATCATCATGAGTTTCTTTAGTTGTATAGAAATGTATTTATTTGTGCTTTGATGAATTTGATCACCAGCATAAATTCTTAAATTGATAGGGGTTCATTTTTAAATTACAGATTTCTTCAATGGAAAAAGATCAAACACTTTTACTTAAAGGTCCATCAGATTTCCTGCAAGATCACCAGACCTCACCCCTTTATATTTTTTATGGGGTATGTACATAATCAATTTTAACGAAAATCGTTTGCACTGTGAATAAGAACTATTCTCTATACTCTAGTCGTCACAGGAAAACCGACGCAGGCAAACTATTCCAGTTCTGAGCTGTCCTTATTATAAATAATAATAATATTCTGGGACAATCCACACACGGTCATCTGATCCCAAACTAGGCAGAGCCTGTACTATGGAAACCAGACAACTGATACTAATACTTATATACTTTTTTTTGTAAATACATACATATATAGATAAAAACACCCAGACACTTGGCGGGAATCGAACCCACGATCTATTGGTCAGCGGCCAGGGTGTCTAACCACTAGACCAACAGGCCCGTCCAAATGAAGAAGCAAATCGATTAGTCCGGACTGAAAGCACGTTTACCACATGTGGGTGCGTATGCGCTGTGCCTCTCGTAGTCCGATGATAGAAGGGTGATGGTGGGATCAATTCATGTGATTCCTGCGCACACTGTCCAAAATGCAGCCTGTAGAATACCGAGAGGCTAGCTACTCTGCGTCTGTGATCTAGGCTTTGTAGATTGGCCTCCACTAACCTAGTGTCACCAATTAGCCTTTTAGCACGCTTCTCCACCGAGCCCAAAGCTGCTAGACGGCATTTTGCAGCACCAGCCCATATATGACTACAATACTCCACACACGACCAGACTTGCGATCAGAAGCTGTCCCGGTGTGAAGTACCACCGGACCTTTGCAAGGACACCAAGCTTCCTTGCGGCTACTTTGCGGTTTCAACTCCCAACAACTCAAGGCGGTCGGTGTATTCTAAGGATACAATCTGGAAAGAAGGAGCCAAGGTGAACGGACTCCTTTTAGCGGTGAACAGACAAGCTTGTGTTTTGGCTGCGTTAAATTTCACAAGATTGGCATCGCCCCATTCAGAGACTGCCTGAAGTGTGAGACTTACACGCTCTATCATGGCCTCTCTTTCACACTTTATGACATCTTTACTGGCCCGAGAATCCGGCAGATCTCTCTCCACAACAGTGCTGTCATCCGCATATCCATAGATACCGGAAGAAGAGGGTTGCGGAGAGAACGGATCCCTGAGGAACTCCGGCATTAGTTGTCATTGGCTCCGATGAACAACCGTCGACAACAACTCGGAGAGACCGACCACTCAGGAAGTCCTTTACCCAGCCATGCTATGCTTGCTCATGAGGCTAGCATGCCAGACCCTATCGAAGGCCTTCGAGACATCTAAGGAAACAGCGAGTGCTTCCCCATTTCTCTCGAGGGCCTCGCCCCATAAGTGAGTGGCATACACTAGAGGGTCCCTAGTCGATCGATTACGGCGAAACCCGTACTGTCGGTCGCTGAGGAGATCACTATGTTCTAGGTATGCCATGAGGTGCGAGTTCAATATACGCTCCATAATCATACAGAGTATGGAGGTTATTGAAATCGGCCGATAGTTAGCTGGATCGGCACGGCTGCCTTTTTTCGGCACAGGCTGCACGTTTGCAAGCTTCCAAGATTTGGGCACTATTCCAGTGCTAAACGAGAGGCGGTACAATCGTGTCAATACCGGAGACAACTCGGGTGCACATGCCTTTAATACTATCGCTGGAATACCGTCTGGTCCACTAGCTTTATTCGCATCTAGATGACAAGAACATTTTTTGGATTTGTTTGAAAAGCACTTTGCAAAAGTTTGGTTAACATTTAGACCCGACTAATTGATCTGTTCTTTTTTTTTTCTATGCATTTTAAGTAACTAACTAAAAATATAAATTAATCGAAATGCCTCAAACATTTTTTTTAATACATAATAATTCAAGGGTTTTTAAGGGGCCGCTACACTATTCTTCAGCCAGACATGCATCAGTAAATAAAATAAAAAAATAAGCAAAAGAAAAACAGGTTTATAAAAGCATCCCCAATAAGTAAAACAAAAATCTCGCGGCTATTACCGCGTACGACTCCTACCCCACCGATGCCAATCGGGTCCGCATGCGTGCTTTGCAGAGGAGCGTGAAGCGCAGCATCGCGGAACTCAGGGAGGCTCGATGGGGAGGGTTTCTAGAGGAGATCTCGCCGTCACACCAGGCTTACTGGCGGCTCGCGAGATCCCTCAAAACCGACACCGTAGCTACCATGCCCCCCTTGACCCGCCCTTCAGGCGACCCACCCGCGTTCGAGGACGACGAGAAGGCTGAGGTTCTCGCTGACTCTCTAGAGAGTCAGTGCACACCCAGCTCCGCTCCCGTCGATCCGGCGCACCTCGATCTTGTGGATAGGGAAGTAGAGCGCAGGTCCTCACTCCCTCCCACCGAATCCCTCTCCCCGGTCACGCAAACCGAGGTGGAAGACCTGATCAAAGGCCTTAAGCCGAAGAAAGCACCGGGCTCCGACGGCATCTCCAATCGCGTTCTCAAGGTTCTCCCTGTCCATCTGATATGTCTTTTAGTGACTATCTTCAACGCAGCCATGTCCCACTGCGTCTTTCCTGCCGAATGGAAAGACGCGGTTGTAGTAGGTATCCCTAAGCCGGGTAAGCCTCGCAGCAGCCCTGCGAGCTACCGGCCTATCAGTCTTCTCAAGTCTCTCGGCAAACTCTATGAGCGCTTGCTATTAGCGAGACTCAAAGACTTTGTCAGTTCTAATAATATCCTTATTGACGAGCAGTTTGGCTTTCGAACCAGACACTCTTGCGTCCACCAGGTGCACCGCCTCACGGAGCACATCCTGACCGGTCTCAACCAGCCCAAGCCCGTCTACACAGGCGCCCTATTCTTCGATGTTGCCAAGGCCTTCGACAAGGTCTGGCACAACGGCTTGATATACAAGCTCTTCCAGTTAGGAGTCCCCGATAAGCTCGTACTCATCATACGAGACTTTCTCTCGAATCGTACCTTTCGATACCGGGTCGAAGGTACGTTTTCTTCACCCCATCCTATACAGGCCGGAGTCCCTCAGGGCTCCGTGCTCTCTCCCCTCTTGTTCAGCCTGTTCACGAACGACATTCCTCGTTCGAGCAGAGTCCAACTCGCCCTTTACGCGGATGACACCGCTCTCTATTATTCCCATAGGAACATGTCTTATTTGACCCGTGCTCTTCAAGCCGCAGTCGACGCCCTGGGTCAATGGGTCCGTACGTGGCGCATAGAGGTGAACCCGGAGAAGAGTGCCGCGGTGGTCTTCTCCCGGGGACCCGCCAATATCTTCTCCGCGCGGAGCCTTCGGCCCAACAGACGACTAGTCCCAATATCCCTATTCAATCGCCCTATCCCTTGGACTAGGAAGGTTAAGTACCTCGGAGTCACCTTGGACTCCCGCATGACTTTCAGCCCGCACATTAGGTCCGTCCGCAATCGAGCGGCTTTCGTATTAGGTCGCCTGTATCCCCTTCTCTGCAAGCGGAGTAAAATGTCGCTTAGAAATAAGTTGACATTATACAAAGCTTGCATTCGCCCTATCATGACTTACGCGAGTGTAGTTTTCGCACACGCCGCCCGCACCCGTATCGATAGCCTCCAGGTTATCCAGAATCGTTTCCTCCGTCGCGCCGTCGGTGCCCCGTGGTACATGCGGAACGTAGATCTGCATTCCGATTTCAAATTAGATCCCCTTCGTAAGTTCCTCAAAGAAGCGTCGAAACGCTACTTTGAATCCGCGTCCCGTCACGCGAACAGTTTAATCCGCGCCGCCGCCCATTACGCCGCTAGTCCTTCTGACTCGCGCCGCAGACCACGGCACGTACTGCTCGACCCTCCTGACCCCATGACGGTCCTATTGGACCGGGATGCGCCGACCCCTCCCCGACAACCGTATGCTACACTAACTATCAGACACCGGTCTCGCCGGCGAGGCCGAAGGGTCGTACGTATGCGACCGCAACGACGTGCATCACCCCACTGAGTTTCTTGCCGGTTCTTCTCAGTGGGGGCGCGTTGTGAACCGGTGGTAAACGCAGCCCTCTCTTAAGCGACAGCCCAAGCCGAGGCCGTGCCTCCCTGAGGTGCCCTTGTGCTCGTCGCTACTTCTGCCGTAAAGGCTAGAGCGCTTCAAGCGCTCGCCTCCTATTGTCCGGTGAAGCTGCAATAGCCATCTGCGGTTAACAGCGTCTATAATTCCCAAAAAAAAAAAAAAAAACTGATTTGGCTTTACGCCTACTGTCTACAACAATTACGTCTACGTACCACGGAGACGCTCAGTTCAAACGCCACTAATAAATACGATCATCCAGCCGGCCATGAGCGCCCCCATAAACTGGGAACGTATACCATAGTGATTAATTTAATACTAACGAATTAAACATTTTTACCAATCTAATCTTACGCAACTCTACTTGGCAGCTCTATTATTCATTTCACCTATCCAGACCAAGCTGGATCAAAGTAAGTTCATATATCATAGGCTTGAAAGTAAAATATATAGAGTCAGATGTAGAGTCTATCTTCAAATGTGTTTACTTATAATATAATTGCTTTAAATATTAGAAAACTGTAGGTACAAATGTTGCGTATCTACATTACAAATTTTGAGAATTTATTTTTGGGGTAAATAAACTAATCGTACCTGTATTGTTATCGATAACAGCAATATCTGGAATATTTGTCTGCCTGGCTCTGGTCTGGATGGATTTGATGAAATTTGACATTGTGTTAACTAATATCATGAGCCAGGATTTAGACGATTATTCCAAAAACTTAGTGTTCAAGCAAGATATTCTGCAAATTTTTAAGTTGTCCGCGAAAAATACAAATCCTTGATTTGAAAAAAATGACTTTATGTTACCCTTTATCACGTGTATTTTTTTAGGTTTTATATCTAAAAAAAATCGTAGGATTACCTTATATTACGAGTAAGGTTTTAGAGTAGGTACTTTAAACATATTGCGAAGAATCATAGGGTTCCTGCCCAAAAGAGCAATCAATGTTTTAATGTAACGCGGGATAGAACCATAGATAGAATGATAGATGTGAATGTGTGTCACTTTGTGTTATCTTTACAAGTAAATAAGCCATTATTTATCATAAAAAGTAACGGATAAAAAAATGGTTATTGTGGGTTATCCCTAAAAGTTAAACATATACCATCGTAGATTTTTTTGTAGACCATGTTAAGGTGTACTGTGTAGTACATTATTTTGATCTATCTCGTAGGGTTCAGCCAGCGTTTGCAATGTAAGCGCAAAAAAATGTGTTTTTTACGACATTACATTAGAAACCTCTAAAATTATCAGTGTTCCTCTACTATATTATGTATGTATTATACATATGAACCTTCCTCTTGAATCACTCTATCTATTAAGAAAAACCGCATCAAAATCCGTTGCGTAGTTTTGAATATCTAAGCATACATAGGGACAGACAGACAGCGGGAGCGACTTTGTTTTATACTATGTAGTGATATAATTACTGGCCGCATGCAATGCCGTGGCTACAGCTAGTATGTCGTAAATTATAGAACATAGCAGGAAAATTTGCTCAAAAAATAGCAGCTCAACTGCAGAAGTACTGAAGATTGTAGCCAAAGGTAAATTCGAGAGGCGTTGTGATCCTGTGTAACCTATCATCATATCGAATGTTATAGTCCTTTTAACTAAACCTAAAGTAAAGATTCGAGTTGGCATTGTTTAGTTATATTTCTTTTTTTACAACCTAGTTGGCAAGCAAGTATGCGGCTCGCCTGATTGTCAGCAGTCACAGAATAATTGCCAACACAACACAAAATAGTTAATATCAGAGAAATTTGGTAAGTATTTTATATTAATAAGAAATAAATAAATAACTTATAACCGTTATAACTATTTCAAGGATTAAATTAGCACCTATTGTAAACGTATATACATTTAATGTGTCCACGAGTTGTTGAGTCGAACGATGCATAATTGACGTTCTCGCTCAGGCCAAAGGGTAATTAAATTACAAAACGGGACCAGCAAATACAATTAAACGAAGCGCTAGGCTCGACAGGGGAGCAGAGAGTGATTGTTGGCAATTTTTGCTACTGCTGAATTACCGGCATGTATTATATGCCTGCTATAATATTTGCAAAGGTTATACCGTATTCAAGTCGTTATACAATTTAATGTATACTTTTTTTACTTACTTACTTTATACTAATAAAATCGTTTTAAAAAAAAATTGAACCGACTTCAATATCACTGAAAAGTATAAAATAATTTAAATACTATAGAAGTTGGTTTTAGCGTACCTGCTGTGTATTATTGGCACCAACTTCAATAATATTTAAATTATTTTATACTTTTTAGTTATATTTTCATAAATAATGATTGGACCATCGAAGACGGTAAAATGATCTAGGTAGTTTATGATCACATTATCGTCTACATAGTTTTACATAATACATGTTTCTTCAGAAAAAAATATCCGGTCGTAATGAAATTTGCATGGAATCATCATAGTAGTTTACTCTCTCGAATAAAAAAAGAATCATCGAAATCGGTTTATATTTGTCAGAGTAATTACGATGCGCGAAATAGGCGTGAATGTGAAGGCAAGTCCTGGCATTTGCGGGTTCGCTTTGCTATTTAACTTGACACTGGCGAAATCATGAATAATTGATGGAAGCTATAATTTTCTAAAAGAAAACAGCGGCAATCGACGGTGACTGAGGGTGTCGAGCTTGGTTAAAATAATGGACTTTTTTTTTTTTGGGAATGATAGACGCTGTTGTCCGCAGATGGCCATTACAGCTTCACCGGACAATAGGAGGCGAGCGCTTAAAGCGCTCTAGCCTTAACGGCAGAAGTAGCGACGAACTCAAGGGCACCTCAGGGAGGCATGGCCTCGGCTTGGGCTGTCGCTTAAGAGAGGACTGAGTTTACCACCGGTTCACAACGCGCCCCCACTGAGAAGAACCGGCAAGAAACTCAGTGGGGTGATGCACGTCGTTGAGGTCGCATACGTACGACCCTTCGGCCTCGCCGGCGAGACCGGTGTCTGATAGCTAGTGTAGCATACGGTTGTCGGGGAGGGTTCGGCGCATCCCGGTCCAATAGGACCGTCATGGGGTCAGGAGGGTCGAGCAGTACGTGCCGTGGTCTGCGGCGCGAGTCAGAAGGACTAGGGGCGTAATCGGCGGCGGCGCGGATTAAACTGTTCGCGTGACGGGACGCGAAAATAATGGACTGTCAAGGGTCCTTATCCATTATAGTGGTGGTGAATAGGTAAAAATAGATAATCGATTCTTTACTGAAATAAACGGACGTTTTTTTTTGCCAGCGCACTTGGGCCACTTGTAAACGTTTTATTCTATTCGTTATATTCTTCTTCTTTTGTACACATTTTATAACGATTTTCGGACGTATTAGAGCAGTTGATGTTGAGTTAAATCTATACTTATAATAAAACTGTAACAGGTCCAATTCTGTACATTGAAGATATTTTGAAAATTATATTTGGAGGGCATTCTATAACCGATACTGAGGCCGAAAATGTATTTTTTTTAATTTTTGTCTGTCTGTCTGTCTGTCTGTCTGTCTGTCTGTCTGTATCTCGGCTGAGCATCACGCCGAAACTACTGAATGGATTCAAATGAAACTTGGCATGATTTGAGATCTTACTACGAGGTAGGACATAGGATACTTTTTATCCCGTAATCTAGCACGGTTCTTTTCGGAGAGGGGATTAAAGTCAAAATGGGTACTTGATTATACGCTTGGTCCGATTTTATCAATTTTTCTTTATAATATAATAAATCTTTGTAAGGGAACACTCATAGAGAGTTGTTATCAAGGTTTTGTAATCGATCGGGTTAAGCAACGTTAGGTAAGGTCATTAAATAGATGGGTGACCGTTTAACGCCATTTGAACTAAACAGGTCCGTGCTTCGGAGAGCAAGTAAAAAGTGGGTCCCAGTTTTTAACCGACTATAAAAAATGAGGTAAAAATAGCGCAGGCGGAGCTGCGTGGGTCAGCTAGTGTATAACTATATGTATACGAGTATACATACATCATTGGTCTGTCTATTTCATTTTTATCTCTTTGACGACTGTAATTTAATTCGTCCTAGTGGCACCTAATAAATTTTTATTTTGAAGTAATTTTTCTTCATATTATAATTTAAACATACCTATAGTTTTATACCCGTGAGAAACCGGGGCGCGTCGCTAGTAAATTTTATAACAGTCGGACAGTTGTTCCTGAAATATGATTTTGTGTAGAATGTGATGAAAGCTTGAAAGCTATATTCTGATGATATAGTCCACTGCAAAATAGATTGATAACTCTTTACTGCACACCAAATAGAACAGCGGATCTAAAAGGCCACTTTCGGTGAATCATAATATAAGTTAAGTAAATAAGTTAAAACTCGAACGACGAACGTTAGACGAAAGATGTCCTGGCTACGTAACATCAGAGAATGGACCGGAATCAAGTCTGTAGAAAAGCTATTCAGACTAGCCATGGATAAAGTGAAGTTTCGGAATCTAACCGCCAACCTTCAGTAATGGAGATGCACTTACGGCCGGTCCCAATACTCTACCACCGATAGCAATCTCAGTTAAAAAGTTACAATATGACACTTGACATTAATTTTCTTATCTCTAGTAAGCTTTAAGGTCTCGAAGCTAGACCAATAGTATGGACAGATATTTCTATCTTTGTTTATTGAAACGGAAATATGTCATAAAGCTATCGATGGTAACTATTTTAACTGATAGTAGAGATAGACAGGATATTGGGACTAGCAGTTAGAGAAGGAGAAGAAATAAGTTAAGTAAGTAAATTATTAAAAAGTTTAAAATAAAATCTTTAAAAAAAAAAATTGAACCGACTTCAATATCACTGAAAAGTATAAAATAATTTAAATATTATTGAAGTTGGTGTTAGCTTACCGGCTGTGTATATTTGGCACCAACTTCAATAATATTTAAATTATTTTATACTTTTCAGTGATATTGAAGTCGGTTAATTTTTTTTTAATAAGATTTTATTTTAAACTTTTTAGTGATATTTTCATATATAAAGATTGAACCATCGAAGACCGTAAAATGATCTAGGTAGGTTATGATCACATTATCGTCTACATAGTTTTACATAATTCATGTTTCTTCAGAAAAAAATATCCGGTCATAATGAAATTTGCATGGAATCATCATAGTACTCTCTTGAATAAAAAAAGAATCATCGAAATCGGTTCATAATTGTCAGAGAAATGTAATGGAGAACATCAGTTTTATGGTTTTTACCAGATAAATTCCTCCTCATCGTTCATGGTCCTCCAGGAAGTTCTTATCCGGTTGTGATAAATTTCATACAGATTCATTACAGTGGTTTTTTCTTTCGAATAAAAAAAGAATCATTGAAATTGGTAAATATTTGCCAGAGTTATGACCATTTTTGTCCTTAAAAAGCGACATAAAGTCCTCTATATAGGCTTTCCTGCAAGTTTCCTGCGCAGTCACCATCATTGTTTTTTCAGGAACTACTTACTTATACGGAAGCAATAATTTTTTTATGGGACCCAACTAACGGATTAAAGAATGGATGGAAGAAAGATTTTTGCAAATCGGTTCATAATTGCCAGAGTTATGCGCGAACATACATAGAAAAAAAAGATATATATATACAGACGAATTGAGAACCTCCTCCTTTTTTGAAGTCGGTTAATAAGTTAACAATGTAAATTACGGTTTTATTTTTTTCATATGGCAGCATTTACACCAAATATGAATTTATACTATCTATAAGTACTAATATTATAAAGAGGTAGGCCTTTTTCGCGTGCAGAGCCGATACTACCAAAGCTAGGACTACAAAATTTGGACAGAAGGTTCATTTTATGGCCTAGAGAACATCGATATATTAGTGTATCGATGCTGGGGTACCAAAAAGAAGGGATTTCTGGAAATTCTAGCTCTAATGGTGTAAGATAGTGGTTGAAAGTTTGTATGGGGTGGGCGTAAAAACATTATCTTTTGACTTGATATTTTGTACTTAGACTTTTTATTAAGAACAATGAAACACGTGTATCAGCATTCGTCAGATAAGAGTGTAATTTATACGAATATTATAAAGAGGTAGTCATTTTTCGCTTGAATGACTCACCAACGCAGAGCTAAACTACCGAAGCTAAGACTACAAAATTTGGACAGATTTTTTTGTGGCCCAAGGAACCAATAAGAAAGGATTTTTGGAAATTCGAATTCTATGGGTGTAAAATAGGGGCTGACAGTTTTTTTTTTGTGGTTGTAAAAACATTGTCTTTTGACTTGCAATGTTGTGCTTAGACTCTATAATAAAAATTACTAGTTTAAAAAACTAAAAATACACGCTTTTATAAGGACTAAGTACTGCACTAAAAAGCAATAAATAAATTATCGAATCTGTTCTTTCTTTCTTTCTACCCCGTGCTTGTAATTTATGGATTATATTTATGTGTAAAGCGTGGGGCGCTTTTTCTCTGTAAATGATTACAAATTATTGTAATGTGTATACAAATACTTAGCGTTCTTGAAATTTGACAGAAATGTTAAGCTGTTATTCAGAAAAGGCGCCCCACGCTTTTACACATAAATATAATCCATAAATTACAAGCACGAGGTAGAAAGAAAGAAAGAACAGATTCGATAATTTATTTATTGCTTTTTAGTGCAGTAGTCCTTATAAAAGCGTGTATTTTTAGTTTTTTAAAACTAGTAATTTATTTTATACTTTTTAGTCTTAGAAATATTCGCCTAAAATATGGATAAAATTAGCCCAAGTATTGATTTGTTCGTAGCTTGAATCGTTGGCAGGTTGTGGCAAAACATATTTTTACTAAACTAGATATTACGCGTAGGTATCTGCATGAGTTTAAGAAAGCACTACATATTTACCCTTTAAACAGTCGAAAGTACGCTAAAAGTCAATGCTTCACAAGTAGGATTCAAGGGTTCCGTTACCAACCTTACGGTTCCATCAACAGGTCCACGTTATTATGCAAAGTGAATATAACTCCTTAATACAAATCAAATGAGTCTAAGCTCGATGGGTTTACTAGTAATCATTCCAGGGTTCCGTCACCCACCTTCCTGTTCCATCATCAGGTTCTGATTATTGGGCAAAGTGAATAGAACTCTTTAATACAAATTAAATGAGTCCAAACTCGATGTGTTTACTAGTAGCCATTGCAGGGTTCCGTCAGCCACCTTCCAGTTCCATCATCAGGCCCTCATTAATGGTCAAAGTGAAAAGAACTCTTTAAAACAAATCAAATGAGCCCACACTAGATGTGTTTACTAGTAGCCATTCCAGGGTTCCGTCACCCACCTTCCAGTTCCATCATCAGGTCCTCATTAATAGTCAAAGTGAAAATAACTCTTTCAAACAAATCAAATGTGCCCAAAATCGATTAGTATACTAGTAGCTAATCCAGGGTTCGGTTAATCACCTTCCTGTCCCATCATCAGGTCCTCATTAATGGTAAAAGTGAAAAGAAATCTTTAAAACAAATCAAATGAACCCAAACTCGATGTGTTTACTAGTAGCCATTCCAGGGTTCCCTCATCCACTTTCGAGCCCCAGCATCAGATCAGCTCGATGATACCATACTATTGTATTGTCACCGGTCCTTGAAACATGTGCAAAATTTCAAATTATTTGGACGTGTAGAAGTGGGTCAAAATTGCATCGCAAGATTCCATTATCATCATACATACATAGTTACATACATACATAACATACATACAGGTCAAGCTAATAAAAGCGTGTTAATTAAAAATAATGAAACACGTGTCACATCAGCATTTATCATAATTCGTTAGTTAAGGGTGTAAAATAATAATATAATAATATCTTGGGACAATCCACACACGGTCATCTGATCCCAAACTAGGCAGAGCCTGTACTATGGAAACCAGACAACTGATACTAATACTTATATACTTTTTTTTTGTAAATACATACTTTAGATAAATAACACCCAGACACTTTGTGGGAATCGAACCCACGACCCATCGGTTAGCGGACAAGGTGTCTAACCACTAGACCAACGGGCCCGTCAATAGGTGACGAAAGTTTGTTTAGTAACAAAAAAATTGTTTGACTATTTTCTTATGTATATAATACCTACATTAAGAAAGAAAGAAATTTCATCCAAACTTATCGAAGTCTCAGGAGACCGCCGGGCTGGTAGCTTTTTCTGCCAACGTATAAGCTTGGCCATACAAAGGGGTAATGCCGCCAGTCTTTTAGGTACCCTTCCCTCCCAGTGCGGCGACAACTTCGAGGAAGTTTTTTCCCTAGTTTAAGTGTACATATTTGTAAATAAACTGTAAATATTTTGATTCAATAAATAACGATACCTACATTTAATATGATTATTGACCTGAAATTTAACACGCAAATAAAATCTGTTCTGTTTTTATGAACATTCATCACTTAAACAAAATTCGTGTAAAGCAAAATTTTAAACTTTGTATGGTGTTTTTTAACACGCTTTTATTAGCTTGACCTGTATGTATGTATGTATGTATGTAACTATGTATGTATGATGGTAATGGAATCGTGCGATGCAATTTTGACCCACTTCTACACGTTCGAATAATTTGAAATTTTGCAGATGTATGAAACACCGTTGACAATACAATAATATGGTATCATCGAGCTGATCAGAGGCTAGGGCTCGAAGGTGGATAAGGGAACCCTTGGATGGTAACTAGTAAACACATCGAGTTTGGGATCATTTGATTTGTTTTAAAGAGTTCTTTTCACTTTAACCGTTAATGAGGACCTGATGATGGGACTGGAAGGTGGGGGACGGAATCCTGGTATGGCTACTAGTAAATACATCGAGTTCGTGCTCATTTGAATTGTTTTAAAGAGTAATTTCCACTTTAATCATTAATGAGGACCTGATGATGGGACTGGGAGGTGGTGGACGGAACCCTGGAATGGCTACTAGTAAACACATCGAGTTTGAACTCATTTGATTTGTTTTAAAGAGTTCTTTTCACTTTAACATGAATGAGGACCTGCTCATGGAACTGGAAGGTGGGGGATGGAACCCTGGAATGGCTACTAGTAAATACATCGAGTTTGGGATCATTTGATTTGTTTTAAAGAGTTCTTTTCACTTTAACCATTAATGAGGACCTGATGATGGGACTGGAAGGTGGGGGACGGAATCCTGGTATGGCTACTAGTAAATACATCGAGTTTGTGCTCATTTGAATTGTTTTAAAGAGTAATTTCCACTTTAATCTTTAATGAGGACCTGATGATGGGACTGGAAGGTGGTGGACGGAACCATGGAATGGCTACTAGTAAACACATCGAGCTTGAGCTCATTTGATTTGTTTTAAAGAACTCTTTTCACTTTACCGTGAATGAGGACCTGATGATGGAACTTGAAGGTGGGGGACGAAACCCTGAAGGCTACTAGTAAACACATCGAGCTTGGGCTCAATTGATTTGTTTTAAAGAGTTCTTTTCACTTTAACCATTAATGAGGACCTGATGATGGGACTGGAAGGTGGGTAACGGAACTCTGGAATGGCTACTAGTAAACACATCGAGTTTTGGCTAATTTGATATGTTTTAAAGAGTTATTTCTACTTTAATCATTAATGAGGACCTGATTATGGAACTGGAAGGTGGTGGACGGAACCCTGGAATGGCTACTAGTAAACACATCGAGCTTGGGCTCATATGATTTGTTTTAAAGAGTTCTTTTCACTTTAACCATTAATGAGGACCTGATGATGGGACTGGAAGGTGGGGGACGGAACCCTGGAATGGCTACCAGTAAACACACCGAGTTTGAGTTCATTTGATTTGTTTTAAAAAGTTCTTTTCACTTTGACCATTAATGAGGACCTGATGATGGAACTGGAAGTTAGGGGAATTACGTAGTGCTTTCTGAAATTTAGCAAACTTATTGCGATAGCTATGCGTAGGTAATATCTACCCTGTAAATATATGTTTTGCAACAACCTGCCTACGATTCAAGCTACGAATAAATAAAAATTGCCAAGTTTATCCGTATTTTAGACTAATATTTCTAAGACTAAAAAGTGTAAAATAAATTCATAGTTTAAAAACTAAAAATACACGCTTTTATAAAGTACCTACTTATACTGCACTAAAAAGTAATAAATAATTTATGGAACTCGTTCTTTCTTTCTATCCCGTGTTTGTCATTAAGCATTATATTTAAGTGTGAAAGTGTGGCGCCTTTTGTGAATAATAGCTTAACATTTCTTTCCAATTTCAAGTAGTTAAGTAAGTACTTTTATCGACACGACAATAATTTTTAATCAGTGAATACAGAGAAAAAGCGCCCCACGCTTTCACACTTAAATCCATCTGGACTTGTGTTGAATAGTTTTCGAAATTACAAACTGGTTTGATTGAGATAATTATTAGTTACATGTAAAAGAAATATGACCAGCTTTATATTACCTGTTGCCCCCCGCAGGATTCGAACCCGCGACCTCCGGTTTACAAAGCAAGCGGTTTCCCACTACGCCAGGGAGGCTACAGGTACAAAAGTAAATAATAAGGAAAGGATAATAACTATTTGTATATGAGAAAATATTTTAATTACATGAGTCACAATTTTTGGCGCGCATTAGTAGGGATATAACATATCTAAGGTTTATAATATCATTGTTTAAGTTAAGTACTTATATTTTAAAGAAAAATAAAAATATGTTTAAGTTAAGTATAATCCAAAAAAAAAACATTATGCCTTTTTTTTATTTGTTAATTATACGTTTATTTTATGCTAGTACACTTGGTTTTGCCCGTATTCATTTTGTCTCACGCTTACTTTGGGTTTTCTGGAAGAGAACTCACATGTTGAGTTAAGCTCGCTCTTTATGTTACTTTTTTATGTTGATGTTTTTTTATTTCCTTTTATGTGTAATATCAGTCTTCATCGTATCTTGTCTTAAGTTTGGCCTTAAGGTCAACGTAAAGAGAACAGAAGGGATGTCCTTGGACTCGCTCGGTCACGAGTATCTGACTATAAGACACGGTGATGATGTGTTGAAGTAGGCCCATAAGTTCTTCGGAGTCGCTGGACGTTCGGGGTGTGGGCCCTTAGATTAGAACGTCCATTGATTACCACGGCGACTCCGAGGAGGACGGCGGCGGGGTTGCGACCCCCGTCCCCGTGAGCACCGTGACTGGTTCCCGGGGGGCTACAATGCGCCCCCCGGCGGCGGGCTCAAAGGCAAGGCACTGAGGAGCCCCTGGTGCCGATGCGACAGCCGCGGGAGTGGTCAGAATCCCACAGCTCCCGGGGATCTTTCGAAGATTTCCCCCACGTCAAAAAAGAAAAGGTCCATAAGCATCGATATATTAGTATATCGATGTCCATAAGTTAGATAACGCAAATGCATGTACTTCGCGTGTCCGAACCCCGTCAAAACGTCGGGGTTGGTCGCCGCTAACTTACAGTCCGCACGCGTCTGTTGTTGCAGCCTTCCAGCCGGTCGCCCGCAATAACTAAAGAAAATCGGCAGGGCATCGGCGGGGAATCGGCAGCATCGGTGTCTTTGTATCGGTTTGGACTTCCCGTCACGAAATTCGGCCGTGACGTCACAGAAGTTAACACCTTCTGTACAAAAGTCGGCACGCTAGGTTTCAATACAAATCGTGATACTTGAGCTATCTATGTAAATCTATATCTGTGTTTCGATACCTAGGGAGCACTGTCACTTTTAAATGTGATCTAAACTCCGAGATAAATAGCAAGATCGGTGCAACAGCTGCGGCTTTTGGTAAACTGTGCCGCTGGTCTTCTGTTCCCATAATCTGAAGTTGGCAACTAAAATCTCTGTGTACATGGCGATAGTTCTGCCAAAACTCCTAAGTATGCTTCCGAAACGTGGTGCTTGTACCGACACCATATACGCATCCTTGATACATTCCACCGCAAATGCCTTATGCATACCCTGAACATCAGATGGTCAGATAGGGTGCGAAACACCGAAGTGCTGCGAAGGTCCAATGTCAGTGGCATTGAAGCCTATCTCATGCGGCGGCAACTTCAATGGTGTGGACATGTGTTGCGGATATCGGAGGAGCGAGTGGCAAAGCGTATCTTCTTTTCAGAACTCCAGTACGGTAAGTGGAAACGCGGTGGCTAGTATTTAAGGTATAAGGACGTTCTGAAAAGACACTTGAAGAACTACAAAGTTGAGGCCTCGGAGTAGGAGTGTATGGCATATCAGCGCTCAGAGTGGCGGAACCTCGTTTAAAAGAAAGTTTACGTGTTTGAACTAGAGGGAAAGTCTAATTTGGACAAGATAAATTATTAAAAAAAAACCGACTTCAATAACAGTAAAAAGTATAAAATAATTAAAATATTATTGAAGTTGGTGCTAAATATACACATAGTAGTTACGTTATTACCAACTTCAATAATATTTAGTGCTAAGTCAGTTCAATTCTTTTTTTAAATTTTGTTTTATTCATAAGTACCTTTTAGTGATATTTTCATTCATAAACATTGAACCACCGAAGACGGTAAAACGATCTAGGTAGGTTATGATCACATTATCGTCTACATAGTTTTACATCATTCATGTTTCTTCAGGAAAAATATATATGGTCGTAATTAAATTTTCATGGAATCATTATAGTAGTTTATTCTCTCAAGCAAAAAAAGAATCATCGAAGTCGGTTCATATTTGTCAGATCATCACTTTTATGGTTTTTACCAGATAAATTCCTCCACATCGTTCATGGTTCAGAAACTTCTTACCCTGTTGTGATAAAATACATATAGATTCATTATAGTGGTTCCTTATTTCGAATAAAAAAAGAATCATTCAAATTGGGAAATATTTGCCAGAGATAAGACCATTTTGTTCCGTAAACAGCGACATAAATGTCATCTTTTAGGTGTTTTTACTAATTTTTCTGCCGCACCGTTCTTGTTTTTTCAGGAACTACTTATTCGTACGTAATTATTTTTTTATGGGACCCAATCAATGGATCGGACTATCCGTACAAGATATAATTTTTGAAATCGGTTCATAATTGCCAGAGTTATGCGCGAACATACAGTGCTGACGTGCGCTTTCTGCGGGCACACGTTTAGTGCAAAGATCGGGTATGTCAGTCACCTGAGAGCACACATAGAGCTGCAACACCATCATAGCTCGCCCAATTTACTGAAGTGTCTGAAGCAGTCGCTGTAGCCGAATACAGCTGTGAGAATACTTCTATAATAATATTAAAAAACCTCGACAAACAATCTTAGTTTTGTGGATAGATTTATTTTTTGCTATCTGCGGTGTTATACGAATAGTAAAATAACGTTAATACGTCCAAAAAAGGTCCCATGCCTTTTATTACCCTCGGTGCACGAGTACGACTTGCACTTGACCGTTTTTTTACTATATTTTTCTGATTCAATTCACCCTTATTTCACCTTTGGGGCGTGGACTCGTCGTTTCTATTTTTATATTATATTCCATTAATGAGGACGAAATAGCTAACAATACGCAAGGAATTATTCTATTCTAGGCTATTTTATTGTTAGCAAGAAATAGAGTTTGGTATTCTATTCTATTATTGGTGGCTATTGATTGGGCTCGGTAACCATCGGAAGAGTCAGTTGCATCCATCCAGTCTTCGACACTAAAGGTATGCACAACCTTTAGTGTCGAAGACTTCCATAAGGTAGTACGCCACGATTGCGTCCGCTGTACATAATCATCTGTTTTTCAAATTGGCTATTCCCAGGCTATTCAACTTGCAAGAGCATCGCAGCCAAACAATATGTGTAGCATTGACTCTTTCACTTTTACAGGACCTGTAAGTCTTTATAATCAAAGCTGTAAGTATCTACATTACTTAGCCTCATTAGGCCTCATTTAGAAGGTGGTAAATTCATTAGGTGTTTAATCTGTGATCTGTTTCGGTTTAATAATTTAACTCTTGCTTCGCTTTATTCTTTAACTAGCTGACCCACGCAGCTCCGCATGCGCTATTTTTACGTTAACTAAACTTTTAATAACAGACATTCGCATCGAATACATAACCTCCTTTTTTATAGTCGGTTAAAAACTGGGACCCAATTTTTACTTGCTCTCCGAAGCACGGATCCGTTTAGTTCAAATGGCGTTAAACGGTCACCCATCTCTTTAATGACCTTACCTAACGTTGCTTAACCCGATCGATTACAAAACATTGATAACAACTCTCTATGAGTGTTCCCTTACTAATATTTATTATAATTATAAAGAAAAAATTATAAAATCGGACCAAGCGTATAACCAAGTACCCATTTTGACTTTAATCCCCTCTCCCAGAACCCAGAACAGTGCTAGATTACGGGATAAAAAGTATCCTATGTCCTACCTCGTAGTAAGATCTCAAACCATGCCAAGTTTCATTTAATAATAATAATAATAATATCTTGGGAAAATCCACACACGGTCATCTGATCCCAAACTAGGCAGAGCCTGTACTATGGAAACCAGACAACTGATACTAATACTTATATACATATTTTTTTTGTAAATACATACTTAAATAGATAAATAATCCCACACTTGGTGGGAATCGAACCCACTCCATTCATTTGAATCCATTCAGTAGTTTCGGCGTGATGCGCAGCCGTGATACAGACAGACAGACAGACAGACATACAGGCAGACAGACAGACAAAAATTAAAAAAATTACATTTTCGGCCTCAGTATCGGTTAAAGAATGCCCTCCAAATATAATTTTCAAAATATCTTCAATGTACAGAATTGGACCTGTTACAGTTTTATTATAAGTATAGTTATAGATTGATTCATTCCTAGCATATATATTGCTTGGTGATATGTTAAATTCGGAATCCCTACAAATGGTTGAGAGCCAGCTAGATGATTTTGTGAGCCAGCCCACGCTATTTCAACTGCCTTTAAATTACTCGACCGACGCCTTCGTGTCCAGGTACCCAGAAAAGGCTGATGTTTTTATGTTTAACCAATTTCAAGACATTCGAAGACTCAGGGGACCATCGGGCAGCTTTTTTTGCCAACGTATAAGGTTGGCCATACAAGATAACGCCGCCAGTCTTAGGTAGGTACCCTTCCATCCCAATGTGACGACAACATAGAGGATTTTTTTACTTAGTTTAAGTATATTTGCAAATAAATTGTAAATATTTAGTTATTATGTCATTTCCGAAGGAGTTTAACTTCTTTTTGTTGTTATTTTTTTTTTTTGGGAATGATAGACGCTGTTAGCCGCAGATGGCCATTGCAGCTTCACCGGACAATAGGAGACGAGCGCTTGAAGCGCTCTAGCATTTACGGCAGAAGTAGCGACGAGCACAAGGGCACCTCAGGGAGGCACGGCCTCGGCTTGGGCTGTCGCTTAAGAAACTTCTTCGGGTATGTCTGACTATCACTGTACTGAAATGCAAATGGTATTTCCCGTGACATTTACCTATACACAGCACTTCTTTTAAACTTTCAATTATAGCATAATGTTTCCGCTTGAATATTGATGAACTGTATATGATGGTTTGTCCCTTGTCCACATCGATATACTAATAGTATATCGATGCTTGTCCATGAAGTAAATCTTCCTGCCCCTGTACCTGACTCCATGACAGAATCGTCAGTGTACCGCATCGAGTTACACCAGCCAGTTTGAGTCCGTGCGTCCACTTGCAACTTGTTGATGTGTATACTAGATAATACTCGATTTGTCTTTTCACTCGGTATGCCGAATTTGGGCATCCAGTTTTTTCACGTGGTTTGCGTAGGGCTTGATTTCGTATAGTTAGGTTATGATAATGTAAATATTTCATTGGATAGGTACTTTCGCAACATTTTTGGAACAGTTTAGGTAGATTATTTTAAGACGCAATAGGCTACAATACTACATTTTACTGAGTTTGAAACAGTAGGAGAATAAGATAGTATGAGATGGTATGTCCCAATTAACATAAAAACATTTCCGAGATAATAATGGATAACAATGATTTCATGAATATGTGAAATACGGGAAATACATTGAATTGAATCATTGTTATTGCGAATTGTTATATTATGAAATAAATACGGCATAGTCAAAGGTTAAGTAAAATCTACTTTCGTTAAACTTTTCGATGTTGTTTTATATGAGCGGCAGTCCAAACAAACAGAAAGAAATGAGATTTTTTTATTAAGAAAATAAAGAATTTAATGCAGATAAAATTATTGTTAAACCGAAACTGAGTAGTAAAATTCACTTCCATAAAAACACAAATAATTTAAAGTACTTACTGTAAAATTACTGTAAAATGTTGTTGCAAATAAAGAATCACGTCTGCTCCAGAGATAAAATTGTATTTAAGTATTATAATAAGAAAGCGCCTACTAATTAACCAACGTAATATATAAACAACGAAACAGTAATTTGTTAGTTCACCATTAATAGTATTTACCCGTACAGTGAATACGACACGACCAATATGATATCATTCAATTTTACTGCTTTAGAAGCGACCTTAGATAACCCGAGTAAACTATCGAGCGACGTCTCCTAGATGCCATCCTCACGAGAACTGGAATTCACTAATGAAAGCTATACTAATAGGATAAAAATATCCAGTGGGCATACTTTTACATCAATAATAAAAACACAGCTAGAATGTGAATCCACAAAGTCTGGGTTCAGAGTTCAGACATTTTTTATCAGCATACTATGTCTTAGGTCTATCAAATTGAACGAAAGTGAGCTGATATTTAAAATATTGTAATTCTAAAATTCAATAAAAATAAATCTTGATAAAACACAACAATATCTTTATATAGCAGAAGTAATTAGATTGACTTGAAAATCTGTGAAGATCAATTGAGTGGTCAATAAGAGTCAAGCTCATGGGTCACGGGCGACTTAATTGTTGTTTTTCGAGGAAGATACCACCGAATTATTTGTACAGTACATGGTTCGCAAAATGCCCATTACTTAACCCGCGTGTTTTTTGTATTTTTCTTTATATTAAAGTAGTGACAAGTCTGATAAGCGACTATTATATTAGAATAATAAACTCATTCCGAGGGGAAATTTACTGAGCTACAGTTGGGAACATATTTTTTCATACACTTGTGTCATGGTAGGAAGGAAGAGTTAATTCTATCTCTTTTATAGATTTAATCATGTGTACCGTGTGATGTGATGTAGCAGACGACTGCTGCCAACCCTGGGTGTGATACCGCCCACTCTTTTGATAACGAACCGATCCTCATCGGTGTGTGCTCCTCTTATCATAGACCTGTTGTTTTCTCATTCAACTTACACATTGTTTGTCATTATCGTGATCACAATTTTAACGCTATTTTACACAACAAAGGGATACACATATTCATATGACATTACGTAGATTCACACACGTTTGGAAAACAGTAAACTGCACATGGAAGAGAACAGAGATCCAAGGGTTTTGATAGAATACCTCGTAATCGACTTGCCTTAAATTATCGAAGTTCAGTTTCAATCTCGTGATCGAAAGTCCGAGTTCTCTGATGCTATGGTCAGAAAAGTCCGGAAGCTGCGAATAGGAGATATCCAATCCGATTTTGGTTTCGGGGCTGAACTTGTTTGTGAGCGCTTTTGCAATTTCTTCGTAGGCATTGATGCGCTGACAGACGACAAGGATGACGCCCGTGCCGGCGTCCTCGCGGCGGCAGGTGCAGGGCGAGATTTCCCTCCTCATGGCGCAATGCACGCTGGCGCCCGTGCCGAGCTGGCCGGCCAGCGCACAGAGCAGCGCGGCCGCTAGCGCATGCTTGTGCGCGATCATCGTGTGTGCCGTTCGGGGCTGTTCGCGCTACTGACTACTAAGCGCCGCTGAGCACGGCCCGCGGGCGCGAGGAATCTGCGTGGCGCGCGCGCCGAACCCACCCGCGCAAACGTACCAACCACCCGTTTGCACTCTGCACCGCAATCTGCATTTTACTAATACGAAATGGACCATTTCACCTACGTAATGAAAGTATGAACGTAATCCTTTTTACTAGTTAGTATCAGTTTTCAATACCCCCATAGTATTTAGCCAACGGGCGCGAGTGATTATTTAAAAAAATGCGGATTAACTTATATTGCATTAAGTACATAATATATACCTACCTATTTTAGTAGTATCAATTACTCAGTAAAAATTTAGCGATAACTCCTCCAATTGTAAATGATTAGTAATTATTAATTACAACTAATAGTACGATGATGTGATTTGAAATAGAGAGTGTATGTAATGTATTTAATCTATTACGACGTATAAGGATAATGATTTTTGATATTTACGCGAATGCTACATTATGAAATAACACTGCTCACAGTTTATTGAAGCCTTTTTTTCCAAATTCCATTCCATTTGCTGAGAAGTTGCTGGCTGAAGAAAGGAAAGCTTTTGACGTTCGTATTATGTATCCTGATAATTTCGGCAATGTATTAAATCTATACATACAAAATTACTTGTCCTGACTGACCGACGCCGCGACGTACTGATTCATCAACGCACAGGCCAAACCGCTGGAACTAGAAAGCTGAAATTTAGACAGTAGTTTCTCCTTATATTATAAGCATCCACTAAGAAAGAGTTTTTGAAAATTCCGCTACAAAAGGGGTTAAATTGGGTGTTTTCTTCTGTATGAAACTTTTTATTTTAAGAGTCGATTGATTGAAAAATTTCTGTAAAGATTCTCAAAATGAAATAAATATTCCGCAAATTTTCAAAAGCAATCTTTAGGGGTGCGCTAAGGGTTGGTAAACTTTGCATGGAAAAAGATAATAGCGGGCTAGTATATATACTTATAATCTTAAAGTTTCTTTAACTATTGCTGTTGGTAAGTTTCGGTCAGTTTTGAATTTAAATACTTTATCAATGACAGGATCCCAAACTAGTGGTCATCATCATCTTTTAGCGTCGATCTACATGGATACTTCTAGGCATTGTCCTGTCGTAATAAAATGATTAGGCAATCGGCAAGCTCCTCTAGGGTTTATTGTGCAGGAAGCTGGGACTATCTAAGTAGCTATCTTATCTTTAAATAATCTTGAGACATACTTGTGATCACATTGACAAGACAGAAGCATTAAGCTTACGAAAAACTTTTATGAAAACCCATGCCACCACCGCCATACCTTATTAATAGTTACTGTAAATGCCATATACTTAGGTAGTACCTAATTCAAAGGTACCTAAGGCTTAAAAAAGATCCTGTTCTCTAGGTAGAGTCTGACTTTTTTTCGTTCACATTATATTGCCACGATGTCCACATTATCACCATGAGCAGCCTACAGACGCCCAATGCTGAGCATGGGTTACCGCAGTATAGGTGGTAGGTATAATCTAATAGTCCCCCCCCCCCCGTGCGTACCGTGTCTGGTTCCCAGGAAGCTACAATGCACCCCCCGGCGGCAGGCTCAAAGGCAAGGCACCTGGTGCAGATCCCACCGGAGAGCCCTGGGGTCCCCTCTCTTGTGCCGATGCGACAGCGGCGGGGGTATAATCTAATAGAAAGACGCTGCTGCCCGTCTTCTTGTTTCCCGTAGTCGCCTCTTACGACACCCAACGTGAGGAGATGTGTGAGCAACTATTCTTACCCGGTTAAATATTTATTAGAAGAATTGTTACTTCTAAAGCTTCCTCAAATAAGGGACATAATAACATAAATTTTACACCGTCGTCGGTACAAAATGCATTTAATTAATTTCCTGTAACCTGTAAACCTTTAACTAGATCTTAAAAACATTTTATATTATATATACCTACCTAGTAGATATTGGTAATTAATTTTCGGCTAGCGGGAGTATCTGGGACAGGATCCAAGATCCCTGTTTGTAAGAGTCGCTTGTACCTTATCAACAGGCCAAGTTTATAAGATAAAGATTAACCTACTTATCTCAGATATTTCAAATACCCAATTACGATACTTTTATACACAAATAACATGACTTTAATTATAAAAATATTCTTATATACTATACTAGCTGACCCGCGCAGCTCCGCCTGCGCTCTTTTTACGCTTTTAGATGCCCACATTATTATGTGAATACGCATTTTTAATAGTATTAGATACATGCACGTCGAATACATAGTCCTTTCTTGAAGTCGGTTAAAAACCGGGACCCACTTTCTACTCGCCCTCCGAAGCACGGAGACGCTCAGCCCAAATGGCACCAAACGGTCACCCATCCATGCAATGACCTCGCCTAACGTTGCTCATCAAAGCGGTATAAAAATATACTTTACGACCTTTTCTCATACCTACCAAATATACATAAATAATTTAATAAAAATCGGTCGAGCCGTTTCGGAGGAGTGTAAACAAACACCGTGACACGATTTTTTAAATATAATTATGTATAATAAAGATTTTATATATCTATACATATAAAATTACTTGTCCTGACTGACTGACTGATTCATGAACGCACAGGCCAATCCGCTGGACCTAGAAAGCTGAAATTTGGACAGTAGGTTCTTCTTATGACGTAAGCATCCACTAAGAAAGGATTTTTAAAAATTCTTCTCCTAAAGGGGTTAAATGGGATGTTTTCTTTTGTATGAAACTTTTTATTGAATGGTCCGATTGACTTGAAATTTACTGAAAAGATTCTCTAAATAAAATAAATCGGTAGGTGTTTCGCGAATTATAAAAAACAACCTTTGGGGGTGTGTTAGGGGTTGGTAAAATCTGTAATAAAATTAGCGGGTGAAGACGCAGTAAATTGCTAGTGTATAATAAAGACGAAGATATACCACGATCGCCGTGCTAAGTCTTGCCCCACATCAAATTCCACTATCATTCCATTTTCATAAAACTTGTGTTGAATATCTTTGTTTACCATAATTGGGTATTTGTTTGTTTTTTTCAAATACCTAATTATACATTAAATTAATTCGAACAGAGAGATTTGAATGTAAATCATTTTAAGATCTCAATTAACTATTAGCTGAACGAGCAATCAGCAAAAGCCATGAATAAAAGGTAGTTCTAGAAGTTCAGATCGGGCCATTCTTACCTCTCAGATTCTCTCTGTCTCTCTCCTTAGCACTTATTAATCCCATCTGGTGGTGGGGTCTGCTCTTCCCGTCTTTGCTTTCCACTTTGCTTTATCCTACGTGTCATTTTCAGAAACAATGCAGAACTGCAGATCTTTTGCAATACAAGCAGTCCATCTCAGCTTTGGTCTATTAATTCATACCTCGCAAATGAAGAAGGAAGAAGTTGATCGTAATATTTCGAGAAACAGGCACATTTAGCAGTCTTGGAACTAGACGAAAACATTAGAACTAGAATATTTTACCAAAGATCAATGATATTTTATACAATAGATAAGCCATTAGCGCACGAAAAGAGAAACAACGAAATTTACCCAAATTGGGTGAACTAGCAGTATGTAACAAAATGTAACGAACTTGACGTGTGACTTTGTACATCAAGTAAAATGGCTTCATGCGTATTTAGAAGAATGCACAAAGTACTTACTGTACTAAAGTAAATACTTAATAAGGAAAGGATATCATACTAGTCCGGTCAATTTAGACCAAAAAATGAGAGTGAATTTACATAAAGTCCCAACAAGCTGAATTTCAGTGAAATTGTTCAAAATATAATTATAAACAATGTCTAGAAGTTCCCCATCATTCCCCTGTAAGGAAAAAAAAATATTCAAGGTCAAAGGTCAAAAAATGAGTTTTTCGTGATTTTCAGCAAAACGGTAAGTTTTATCATAAAAGTACCTCAGAAAAAAATTGTAGATCATAAAATTATCTATAAAAAATGTATCAATACTTTTTTTCTTACGAGCCACCGTTTCTGAGATATAACGATTCCAAAAGTTATAAAAGTTGTTATCGTCATAATATGCATGAGTACGCCATCTAGAGTTGTTTCGTTAAAAATACTAAAAATAAAAAAGAAGTTCAATTAGCTTGTCTTCCTCCAACCTCAGTTGCTTCTCACCAACATCTTTTTCGAGTATTACCAAGTTCAAGTGTGGCTTGGTTATCAGCTAGACCCTACAGACTGGGGTTGGAAGTTGGTCAACAATATATTAGAGCCAGTTCAAACTTTACTTCCACCTGCGCCGGAAAAACTGCTGAACACTATTTTTTGCAACTGCAAAAAGGGATGCAGTGCTAAATGTGGTTGCAAAAAAGTCGGACTGTCTTGTTCTTTGCCATGCACAAATTGTCAAGGCCGGTCGTGCTCTAATATTGAATCACAAACAATGGAGGATTCGTTTGACTTCGACGAAGTATCATGCGATACATCGCTATTGACGCAATTTACTTGCATTCAAAATGAAGATGAAGAAGAAGCAGGAGAAGAAAAACAAGAAGAAGAACAAGAATTTGAAACTTACGAATAAGACGAATAAACTTCAACACTTTTTTTTAATTTACATCGCTTTTATCTTTCCCAATCTTTGAAAATTTCTGTTATTATGCAATAGTTTTACATTAAACAGGATCACAACTGACCCGTGGAGTAGGCCTACTGGGGAAACCACGTTAAAAAAACGCGCTGAGTATAATACACTACCTCATAGGTGGCGTGGAAACGTGTGCATATTATGACGATAACAACTTTTATAACTTATTGAATCGTTATATCTCAGAAACGGTGGCTCGTAAGAAAAAAAGTATTGATACATTTTTATAGATAATCATATGATCTACAATTTTTGTCTGAGGTACTTTTATGATAAAACTTACCGTTTTGCTGAAAATCGCGAAAAACTCATTTATTTGACCTTTGACCTTGAATAAATTTTTTTCCTTACAGGGGAATGATGGGGAACTTCTAGACATTGTTTATAATTATCTTTTGAACAATTTCACAGAAATTCAGCTTGTTGGGACTTTATGTAACTTCGAATGTCTAAATTGACCGGACTATACCTTAACTATGTACTCGTATATATGAAAAAATATTTTAATTACATGAGTCACAATTTTTAGCGCGCATTAGTAGGGATATAACATATCTATGTTGCCGAAGATTCAATTGAAAAATTCAATTCAATTAACCAGCGTTCGGCGTCCTTTCATTCTTTATTTGCGTTTATAATTTTCTATCACCAAAACCATAATAAAAAAATACGCGAATAAGCCTTATTAATTATGCACCGTGTACATAATACCTCAATGTTATGCACCATTTAATAAATTCGTAATATTATATTTAATCGGGACCGCCCTAATATATACATACATGTAGATAACCTATGACAAACAAACTCGCGTGGGCAACACTAATATAATAAAACAGAACCAAATAAAATATGTATGTACACGTAAATCTGTGTAATTTTAGAATACTATTTTATCATGGTAAATTGTATAAAGTATAAACGTATAGTTTTAGAACGTTTACTGTAAAATCTAATTAGCTAATCGATGGCGGAGCATAGCATCCGTACCTATTCTTTAAATGTTAAATGTTGTTATTGTGTTATAGTTATGTTCATTTAATATAATCAGTAATTTATGCTTTTTGTGTTAGTTGATCGCACAGGGCTATGATAATACTTAATATATGTAGGTAAAATGCTGTAGTGACTAAAAGTCACATGGTTGGCTAAAATTGAATAATTCTCGATCAGTAAGCAGGAATCTATACATAATTATATCTTAACGTTCTCGTTTTGAAACAAGTATGTTTTACTATAATCACTATACGTATATTATAAGCAAATGTAGCAAATAGCAAAAGCAATAAAAAGCTGATCAATTACAATGAAGCACCCATAAATTTACCTTTGCTGTTTGATATTTTCTTTATTCAAATTCACGATAACTTTTACGTACTTAAAGTATTCTAATTCCATCTCTATTGTAAAGTTAACTGTGTAAAATTCAATCGAGAGTTACTAGAGACACCCTGTCACAGACAAACCGGCGGCGCGTTTAGAAACGTGACCTCTGCTTTACACGGATACCAAACTTGTTTTTCGGAAATACCAAGAATATTCGAATTTTGCATAAATTTAAAACCATAACCATACAGATTTACCTAATTATTGTGACGCACAGTCGCCATTAACATTAGCTAGCAGGATGCAGTCCGCGTGATAATTTTAAAGATTACAAATAAGAAAAAATATGCAGGTATCACCTTCTCTACGATTATTTTTATCACGACGAATCAAATACAAATACAAATATATTTATTCATATTAAATGGAGTACAAAATTAGATCTAGTACATGTATACAAATTTATGTCCATTCCATTTAGCCTATAATAGGCATGTGAATATAATGGTGAAGTTAACAATTAATTTAATAAATCAAGTTCATATGTCAATATCATAATACAGTGTCATTATTGAGTAATATAATACAAATTTCAAAAAATATGTCAGAATGTATAGTAATATTTAATTTTTATGTATTGATGTCATTTTTTATTGTTATTGACTACAACTGCTTTTTATTGTATTTGTTTAAACAAGTCATTCACAGTATAAAACATTTTATCTAGTAGCCATACCTTAAGCTGCCTTTTAAAAATAACTATAGGCAGTTTTTTTAATGTAGAGGGCAGTTGATTAAATACTTTAACGCACATTGAATAGCAGTTTTTCGAATATAATGCTGTTCTCGGTATTTTGTCAAGAATCAGCCTATCACCATGTCTTGTACTACGCTGATAAACGTCCTTAGCTTTACGGAACAAGTGTTGGTGATTTTTAACAAAGACACAAATTTCAAAAATGTACATGCAAGGTAGAGGCAAAATTTCAAATTTTTTAAAATGAGGTTTACAGGATTCATAACATCGGATACCCACCATAGCTCTGATGCATTTTTTTTGCGCTAAAAATGCTCTAGACGAGTCTGTTGAATTACCCCATAGCAAGAGACCATATCGAAGCACCGAACCTATATATCCATGATATGCCAGTTTAAGAGTATGCAAGGACGATGTCTGTCTTAGTTTATTAAGTACATAAACAAAACTGTTAATTTTATTACATACTGCTTCTTACATAATCCATACAAGTCACATACATTGATTGAATATAATACCTGATACACTTATGGTACTTTTTACCCGACTACGGAACGGAGGGAGGGTTATGATTTTAACAAGAATGTATGTATGTATGTTCATCTGTTCCCGCATATCCTGTAATCTACTTAACATAATTTGACAAGTAGGGTATCGTTAGAAGCGTCTTGATTGTCCGCTGGTTATAGGCTATATAATATCACATTATTAGACTACGATTTTATCCGCAGTCAGGTTTTAGTTTTTAAAACTTATTACTTATGTATGAAGGTGTAAGCGGCGCGCTCATTGTATAGTGTACCTATATACTACCTTGTATTTATTTATTACCTTTTTAGTATCATAGGTTTAGTTTTCGGTCCTTGACTTAAACCACGTGAGTCGCACTTTTTTGCTCTACTTTATTGTTTGTACTCTACTAATAATATACACTACAAATAATGGTGCCACCTTTTTAATAATGCCAACCATTGACTCTTAACTTAGTTGTATTTCCAGCAGTTAGGTAGGTACGGTTTCCATGTACATGTGTAGCATGTAGGTATTAAATATTTATATATACACTATATATTATACTGCTCACTAATAACAGCTCACTGTATATACATAATATAGTGTTGTACAAACTGAGCGATTAATTTGAGCATATAATACAGGCAAATACGCAAATTTATTATAGTATTAATGTCGTAGGGCAGGCAAAGTTATTTTGCCTATACTATATGGACTGCACGACAGTGCAATAGGTATAAGTAACCTATTACTTTCTCATTGCCTTTTCGTCACCCATTTTGCAATGAGCGACGAAAATATGCATTTTGATCCGTTTCCTTGTTGGGCGTCCCGTCGTCTCATTTTTTATACTAATACTTTTTTAGTAAACATAATGACTTCTAAAAATCATAAACCGGTCAAGTGCGATTCAGATTCGCGCACCGTGGGATCCATACGATCTTTGGATGTATTAAAGTTATTTTACTATTCGTCTAACACCTAAGATACCAAAAAAAACCGCGGAACTAAGTTTGTATGTCGAAGTTTTTGTAAGATTACTAAAAAACTGTACTATTTAGAAAGATCATTTTATTTTCCCTGTAAAATATAGATATACATATATTACCCATAATTATTTCAGATTTTTCCTCCACAAACTTCGGAGATACAGGAACATAATTTTTTTGACATTTTTGCAAAACAAAATCTGTACGTGACTTAAAAAAAGAAAATCTGTTTTGAGATGTGCAAATGAAGCCCTTTCATATGATACCCCACTCGTTATTATAGTAGTCTCACTATGAAATTTTCATGTGCGATGAGGTTGGGTAAGTAAGATCTAAAACTAATACGAGTTTTTAATCGATAGTGGTTCCTGAAATTATAGGTGTGACAGACAGACAGACGAAGTCTCACCATAAGGGTTCCTTTTTTACCTTTTAGGTATGGAACCCTGAAAATGGGAATGATATGCAAGACAGTCATTTCAGTTCTATAGAATAATAGAAAAAAATGCATGATGTCTAATAAATTATATCGGTGAATATATGTATATCGATACTAAAACCCCACGGCCCCAATTAGGACACTTATAGGGTTATAGGGTAGGTAGGTAATTTGTATTGCAATAACTGTTCTACTTTTTCGTATTTTACGGCTGGTATTTCAGCAGTGATTCTTATTATAACTTCTCAAAGGACTTAGTAGCACGATGTACCTACACTATCGTCCTTAGTCGACATTTTAATATTTAATTTATGCTTCAATAAGCTTAGGTATGGAGCTTCCTTTTTTGAAGTGAAAGTAATTAATTAACTTTTGCAAATCTTTCGCTTCGTCCAATCATGCTCTACAAGTGGATTTATAGATCTTTTTTATTTATAGTGGTGGTAGTATTTATACCGACCTCGGTTTTAAAATGTTGGCCGGAGCTAAAAAAAACACAGCGGTGCTTAAATATCAAGACACACATTTTACTACGTACGGTGTGTACGTAAGACATTGATGTATTATGCAAAATCTTTGCGTAGGTACATCTAGAATGAATTTAACAAGAGTATAAATTATAAAAGCATAAAAAGCCCTACTGCGAACAAACAAAAACATTTTACATACATATACACATGTACATACATTTCAACTCGTCTCGATACAACCTTTCATTTGATACATACAGCCTTGACCAAAAGTATTGAGCACCCATAGTAAACTTCAGTTTTAGGAAACATCGAAGTGAAATACATTGGAACAATTTTTATATGGTAACAATACCTATTTATTATTAGAAATTTAATATTTGGCGGTTCCACCCTTTGCCTTGATTACAGAAGATTTTTTTTCGTAGAGAGCTTACTAGCTTTTCACAGTCTTCAGAAGTTTAAGCGCTCCATTCTTGACGTGGGCAGCCTTTTAGTTCTTCTTTTGTGTTTATCGTGTGGCGCATGACTGTTCGCTTTAATAAACCCCAAAAATATTCTACATGGTTAAATTCTGACGCCTGGGCTGGCCATTTAAGAAGCTCAATGGTTTTTTTTTCAAAACCATGGCATAGTGTGAGCAATTTTATGATGTTGCTCCTTATCCTACTATGATTTAATCCCATCCACGTTTGTATTATCAAAAAGGGTTGAAAAAGGGGCAGCAATTCAAATTTATACATGTTTAAGTATTTTAAGGAGTTCAGGTAACCCTCCCCCACGAACATTTCCCCATCTTCTAAACCAGTCATGCAGCCCTTTGACCATTATGCTACCTGCGCCGTGTTTTACGGTTGATATTACACACCTTGGACTAAATTTTTCTCCTACACAGCGGTGCACAAAAGTCATACCAGGTGTACCAAAAAATTTGAAATCGAGAAAAAATAGAGACTTGGAAACACTAGAGTATTTTTGTCATGGAGTTTTATTTTTGAATCTGGTTATTTATAATAATAGGACGGGGAAGTTGCTAACTCAACTCAACATTCGAATTGTCTGACCACACGATAATTGATCAATGTCCTATGGTGAAACTTTGATATTTTAAGGCCCATTCTTACCAAGCTTTTATGTTGTTGTCCGAGAGCCATGCTTTCTCTCTGGCTTTACAGTCATTCAGGTCAGCTTCCTAAAGCCTTCTTCGAGTACTGCGAGAAGAAATTGGTCTCCTAATTTTAGTAGAAAACTCAGCAGCTAGCTCGGAAGAAGATTTTTTTCCATTTTTTACGGACTCTCTTATTAATTTCCGGTCCTTACGATCTGTGGTAATGCGTTTACGCCCGGTTCTGTGTCTATTTTTACGTGATTCGATATCAGCGAGTTGCTGAATAGAATATTATACAGAATGGCGCGAGTATTGTAGAGTTTTAAATTTCTCTACCTGTGAATTCTCATGCTCATGCAGAAGCTGTATTATGATTGTTTCTTTTAGGCATACTGAAACGATATCACTCAGTGTAATTGCTCAAAACACCAATACAGCACTAGATCATTGGATGTGTACACAATGAGCGAAAGTAGTGAACTGATAACGAAATACCAAAATATTAAAACTTCATATAATATGTTTTATAGCCAGTAGTAGCGTGGGGTTTTTTTTAAATGCCTTTTTAAGTGCTGAAAAAATAATTCATAAACAATCAGCTTAGTTTTCTGCAATACTTATTGTGTTTGTTTGAAATTCTCATGGTGCTCAATACTTTTGGCCAATCATCATCATCAATGGCTGTCGGTCTTATTCATAAAAAGTTATCACACACTTATAGGCTCGCTATAGTATGATTTTCAAAAAGTATTATTCATAAACGCATTTTAGCACTAAAACGTTATTTAGCTATGTTGTAAAGTTATAGAGGGCAGACCCCTACTATAACAGTGCTATAAGCGTGATATAAGGTAAAAAATGGCCGGCTTTCAACAGCTGATTATTAATTACTAGCTAACCCGCGCAGCTCCGCCCGCGCTTTTATTACATTTTGCTAACCATTTCTCCCTCCTCCCTTGATTTATTTCTCTCTCCATCTCTCTCTTATAAGAAAAATCTAATTCTATGCTCTCTCTCTCTCTCTCCTCTCTCTTTCCCCCTCCCGCTTCGGTCTCCGTCACACTCCCCCTTTTCCTCTCCCCGTTGTCCCCTCTCTGAACCCACCTTGCTCCCCCTCATTCTCCCCCCCCCTTGCTCCATCTTAATTCCTCTATCCCTCACCCCATCATCCCCTTCTCGAATCCCCTCTCCCTCTCTTTCTTCTCTTGCACTCCTCTCGTTCTATATATTCTCGTCAATCATGGTATCTGGGATTCTCACTCACTGAAACCCCTGCAACTGTCGCATCGCCACTTAAGAGGGGGGACCTGGGCCCTCCAGTGGGCTCTGCACCAAATACCCCTCAGTGCGCATTATAGCCCCCCTTAAACCTGGCACCATGATCACGTGGACAGGGCTCGCAACCCCGTCACCGTCCTCCTTGGAGTTGCCACCGTCACAGGCGCGGTCGCAGCCACCAATTTTGGGGGGGGTCATATTGGATGGATCGTTGGTAGACACCCTGACCCCTACCCAATTGGTCGTGGGTTCGATTCCCACCTTATGACTAACTGCCGCACTTACGAACATTAATTAAAGTTAAGTATCATTAATCCAGATTTTAAAACCAATTTTGAAACCAATTTATACTTTATCTTATATTAGTAAGAGAGTAGAGATAGATATTTTTCAAACTCAATATCTGAACATGACGAGACTTTGAGATTTGAAATAATCGGATTCAAAAAAATTGTCGTTTGTTGAGCATCAGTTAGTGTTTATCTATATATTTTCAATCATCCCGGCAATGAAGTAGTAACGTTATATGAGGACATAATATCAGCATACACATAGAATGACGAAGAGTTGAGAGTGAGGTCATATGGGTAGAGGTAGAGAAACCAAAGGAGCCAGCGGCTGGTCGACTTCATGGAAGAGGAGGGACTCTATGCGACTAACTTCTTCTCTTCTTGAGACGACAACCTAGGAAGTGGACAGCCAAGAATGAGATCAACTTTATTATGACGACCAAAACGCATACTTCTATTCAATGATGTGTCTGTGATCGGCATGATGAAAATTGTTATTTTTAGAGGCATATTGAATATCAATGTCAAGCTTGAAAGGTCTCATCTGGTGAAGTCCACGCTCCGGGATCTGCTTTAATCCAGTAGGTACTCGAACTTGAACTTCACATAAACTTCACATTCGCTTCCAGTGCCTAGCTGAATGCAACTTGCGGAAGAGTTATGGAGTGGTGGTTAAAATTATGGAGTTGGTGGAAACTGTCCACGCAGTGGCATCAAAGACCCCACGTGGTAAAAAGCCTCAGAAGCTCTCCGATAAAAATATTAAATAAATGGAAAACTGGACTGAGATCTTTAGTTTATAAGCCGGAATATGCTGAAGACTGAATATGCTGAAATTACTGCGAGACTACTAGTCTTTCAATAATACAGCATGTATTGAGAACGCAATGGAGCAAAACTAAGGATCTAAAGTATTTGCGAAGAATTCGTCTATTGAGCGAAGCCAAGTGACCAACCTTTAGGTTGGGTTATGATCTTCAGATCATAACGGTAGTGTCATCTCATCGACACCGGAGATATTGAGAGAGCTTGAGAGGTTTTGCACCTCGACATAAAAACCCTTCGCCACTTTAGCTTAGGACCCCAGAGCCGATCGAATCCGAAGCTGCACCCAGGATGTCCCAGATCATCAGAGATATCATCAGCCTGCCCCTACTTTTAGTTCCGTAGAAGTTATTTAATTCCGTCTAACTCAAGGTTACTGCACCAGAAGCATGGCATAGAAGTGGAGTGGAGCTTTTTTTTTAAAAAGGCGATAGCACCTTATTGAAGAATTTTAGGCCTATCTCACTCCTAACTCCTAAGCCACGCATATAAGCTGTTCCAGAGTTTGATGACTTCCTGCCTCCCGAACAAGTCGGCTATTGAAAAGGCTATCCTCGCCGAAGAGTATAATTGACAAATATGCTTAGCGTTGGTGGACTACGAAAAAGCTATGACCAGACTACCCAGTTAGGTCGGTCCACAGACATACTAGAGTAGAGATGGCCTTTCCAACTGTAACAAAGAGGTCTATTTGGAAGAAAGAATTCCGGAGAATATTTAGATGAGTTTTAACTCATACAAACAAATAACAACCTGAAGAATACAACAAATAAGCTGCACGATTTGCGATGAATCCAACTGTCATATTTAGGACATTGTGATAATCAGGCAAAATAATATCCGAAGAATACAACGGATAATAAAAATTAGTGCTTCCCAATTAATGCAAAGGGTACACAAACTCAGCTCGAGCGTATAAATCTTCGCAGGTATTATGATATTTAGGCACAATCATGGATGAATTCATCCATGGGCACAATAATATCCGAAGAATTAAAGAAAGAATAAAGAAGAAGGATATAAGGAAGAATTGAATAAAGTATAATAATAATTAAAAACTTGGTTGTTGAACAACCACGTTAGAAGGGAGACTGAAAGGTAAACCTTTCAGTCTCCCTTCTAACGTGAAGAGAGACTGAAAGGTAAACCTTTCAGTCTCTCTTCTAACGTGGTTGTTCAACAACCAAGTTTTTAATTATTATTATACTTTTGACATAACTGTTTAGACGTTTTAAAGCAGGACGTTAAGTTTGTTGACGTGTTCTATTTTGGGATTTTGGGGGGGGTCATGACCCCTACGACCCCCCCTCTCGGACCGCCACTGCCGTCACCCATCTATGTAATGACCTTGCCTAACATTGCTTAACCTAGCGGCATTAAATATACTTTACGAACTATTCTCAGACCTACCCGATATGCACACCGGTTCACCCATCTATGTAATGATCTTGCCTTATGGTTGCTTTACCTTAACCTAGCGGTATGAACAACTTTCACTATTTTTTCATTGGTGTAAATATTAGTGAAGTTTACGTTATATTGAAGAAGGAACAAATTCAGGCTAACAACAATTTATTAATAGTTAATTATTTCTCCTAAAAAGTAAAGGATAAAAAATGTTTATAGTGGGTTATCCCTAAGAGATAAACATATACCATCGCGGATTTTTTTGTAGACCTTGTTAAGGTGTACAATACTGTAGTACATTATATTGATCTATCTCGTAGGGTTCAGCCAGCGTTTGCAATGTAATCGCAAAAAAATGTGTCGTAAATAGGATATCACATTAGAAACCTCTAAAATTATCAGTGTTTCTCTACTATATTATGCATGTATTATTCTTAAAAACCTTTGAATCACTCAATCTATTAAGAAAAACCGCATCAAAATCCGTTGCGTAGTATTAAAAATCTAAGCATACATAGGGACAGACAGACAGCGGGAGCGACTTTGTTTTATAATATGTATAGATATAGATTAAGAAAATGACATTTGTGTCAGTGTCACATCCATCAGTTCAATTTTTTTCTTTAGTTGAGCCTCATTGGGAAGGCAAAGAGTTCTAGCCCATACAGGTTTCATATCCGTTCCATTTCGTAAGAAATCAAAATAGCAGTATACACACTACAAACTATTATGATTTATTATTTTATTCAGTACTTAACGTTTATTTTATTATTATTATACAATTTAATATATTTTAATTTAAGTTAGTTTATTTTAGGTTAGTTATTATTACGCGCTTGTTACAACAATTGGTCATCTGTTCCCAAACTAGGCACAGCCTGTACTATGTAAACCTGATAATTGATGCTTATACTTATATAAGTACTTTTTTATTGTAAATACATAATTAAATACATAGATAAATAACACCCAGACACTTGGCGGGAATCGAACCCACGACCCATCGGTTAGCAGGCAGGGTGTCTGACCACTAGACCAACGGGCCCGTCAATAAATAATAATATATAATAGAAAAATATATAGCATATGTCTCTTCCACAACTGAAACGAATTTAAGACATATTATAAGTCAAAATACATCAAGCTGTTTAGGCTATACGCGGTGCCAAAGAAATAGACAGACGTACATACATACATACATACTTACTTTACATAGGTAGGTACTCTCGAAAAACATAGCCTTCTTCTTGGGGCATTCGTGCAAAAACCTGAATAAGGTGTTATCTGCTTAAAGGTACTTATTAGAAAAAACTTGTTTTCTGTCTTTTAGGTTTTTTATGAGATGGTTGTAAAATAATGATTTAGGTTTTATAATATGATTATATTATTATGATTATAATATGTAAAATACAATAATTATGATTAAAATTACCAAAGTCTCTCGATTATATCGGCAAAAACTAATTGGCAGGTAGTCAACAATACTCTTATAGCGCTTGCAATGAAATAAATAATAACGTAGTTTATGTTTTTTGTATGGTACTTTCAGGAACGATGTTTCGCTCTCTAGAGCTTCAAGAACTGGACCTCTGTCCGATTCGATGACAACGTAGTGTAAGGCCATGTTGTCCGAGCTTCTGTAAGACAGTCATGTCCCGGAAGGAGGCCGCGCCGCGAGGTGGGATCCCGAACGCACTGCTCCTGCTTGGCGACGACGCGGCGACGGCGTCGTCTGCGCCAAAAGTCAGCGCTAAGCCGCCGCCCAAGTCCCAAGCCCAACCCAACGTCCCGCTCCCTCAGCCATGCGCCCGGGGCTCTCAACAACGGGCAACCTTTGGCGTCTCTGGACGGTTGGAATGTGGGCCCTACACGACCATCGTGTACGGTGACGACGAGGACGTAAGCGGGGGTTGCGCCACTAGTCCCACTGAGCACCGTGACAGGTTCCGGGAGGCTATAATGTGTCCTCCGGTAGCCCCGGCAAGGCACTGATCTGTTGTAAATCCCACCGGAGAGCCAAGATAAGAATCCAACTTACCCCGGCTGACATCCACAGGGTAGCTAGGATCCTTTTGAAGGTTCCACGCGAGAACTAAAAGAAGGAACATATTATTATCGATAGATATTAATTACAGTTATGGAACGTATGTGAGTACAGAACTGGGACCAAATTTATCTCAATGTTGTTATTCTACCCTATGTCTTTCCGAACGCATATATATTTCCTGTTACTTGAAATACGATGTTTTGCATCATATAGTTTGTTATCAAAATTATTTTGCTGTACCTAGCGGTTGGTATACTCAATTGCTACACAATACCGTGCTTATGTTATCACTATCACTACACGGAAAAAAATGGTTTAGCTGTGGTCGCTAAATTGGTTTTGCTGCCAATTCATTTGCTGCTCTGTATAATATCTTAGGTACATCAGCAAAGCATTGTGTATTACAACTAAGACCACTTAGCTATTATTGATAACGACATTTAGCTATAAGAACTACAAAAAATTAACAGGTGTTACAAATTGTTTAACAACTATCGCAAACTTTTTTCGCTATATCATCAAAACAACATTAGGGGTTGCCCTTAGCTGTGGCTACAAATCATTATTACCATTTATGGATAAATACTTCGTCACTATTGCAAAAAGATAGATGCCTTAAGCAGCAAAGACATGTCTGTATCGGTCCTGCAAATAGTCTTTGCAATCACTGCAAATGATTTTGCAACCAGTACTAAATTTGTTTGCAGATGAATCTGTGAAGTTTAATTTGCTAATACTGTTCAAACTCTTAGTAACTATTCCAAATTATTTTAAACACCACAACTAATATTTTGAGCTGTGGTTGCTAATTATAATGTCTTCATATAGCTAAATGGTATTTGCAATCACTGCAAATAATTTTGCAACAAGTACTAAATTTTTTTGCAGATGAATCTGTTAAATTTCATTTGCTAATATTGTTCAAAATCTTAGTAACTATTCCAAATAATTTTAAACAACACAACTAATATTTTTAGCTGTGGTTGCTAATTATAATGCCTTCCTATAGCTAAATGGTCTTTGCAATCACTGCAAATGATTTTGCAACAAGTACTAAATTTGTTTGCTGATAAATCTGTTAAGTTTCATTTGTTAATATTGTTCAAAATCTTAGTAACCCTTCCAAATTATTTTAAACAACACAACTAATATTTTTAGCTGTGGTTGCTAATTATAATGTCTTCATATAGCTAAATGGTATTTGCAATCACTGCAAATAATTTTGCAACAAGTACTAAATCTTTTTGCAGATGAATCTGTTAAATTTCATTTGCTAATATTGTTCAAAATCTTAGTAACTATTCCAAATAATTTTAAACAACACAACTAATATTTTTAGCTGTGGTTGCTAATTATAATGCCTTCCTATAGCTAAATGGTCTTTGCAATCACTGCAAATGATTTTGCAACAAGTACTAAATTTGTTTGCTGATAAATCTGTTAAGTTTCATTTGTTAATATTGTTCAAAATCTTAGTAACCCTTCCAAATTATTTTAAACAACACAACTAATATTTTTAGCTGTGGTTGCTAATTATAATGTCTTCCTATAGCTAAATGGTCTTTGCAATCACTGCAAATGATTTGGCAACAAGTACTAAATTTGTTTGCTGATAAATCTGTTAAGTTTCATTTGTTAATATCTTAGTAATATTGTTCAAAGTCTTAGTAACCCTTCCAAATTATTTTAGACAACACGACTAATATTTTTAGCTGTGGTGGCTAATTTTAATGTCTTCCTACAGCTAAAAGTTCTTTGCAATCCCTGCAAATAATTTTGCAACAAGTACTAAATGTTTTTGCAGATGAATCTGTTAAGTTTCATTTGTTAATATTGTTCAAAATCTTAGTAACCCTTCCAAATTATTTTAAACACCACAAGTAATATTTTGATCTCTGGTTGCTAATTATAATGTCTTCATATAGCTAAATGGTCTTTGCAATCACTGCAAATGATTTTGCAACAAGTACTAAATTTGTTTTCTAAATCTTAGTAAGCCTTCCACATTATTTTAAACACCACAACTAATATTTCGAGCTCTGGTCGCTAATTATATGTCTTTATATAGCGAAATATCTTATTAATACTTTCAAATTAACTTAACACTGAACCATAATAATACCTTGTCAGGGGTAGCAAACTAGAGTTGCGTGAGTTTTATAAGATCATTTTGGAACTTTATCTAATTGTTCTAAATTTTACAACTATTTTTTTACAGCAAGTTACAACAACGCACAACGGCCAGTGTTCTTTATGCAGTCTCGCTTTTTGACAAATTTTCTTGACTTCTGTTGACTAAAATAAATATCTCGATTTTACACGTATGTACTTCATACATGCATCTCATCCGTGGGGTGTCCGGCTAAGTACAACATCCTCCCATCTTCTCCCGTTGGGACTCTGTAAGAGGTGACTAAGGGAAAATAAGAAGACGGACAGCAGCGTCTTTCTATTGGATTACCTACCATCTATACTGCGGTCCCCAAGACGCCTGCCAAGCGAGGGAATTATGGCAACCCCTCCCTTCTAAGGGCCTTTGTTCAGCAGTGGACTACTTTAGGCTGCTGATGATCATACATTTCGTGGATGGTTTTATATATTTAGGTATACATATCTACTTGTTGCCGATTATTATGGATATAATACCTAAGATAATAATAAAACACTGTTTACGGTTACTCAATCTTATGTAGTAATAGGCATTTACTACCTATTACATACTTGCGTTTTAGTTTGAATTATAAAACGAGCCCGAATTTTTTTGCGACTTTTGCAAATATCATATTTGTAACAATACCATAGAATAATTTGCCAGTACAGCTAACAAGACTAGTGTTTAACTCAGATAACGGGCCTTTAAAAGTATTACCAGATATACCAGATTGGTTTATGGAATCCGCCAAAATAGTGAACAAAGGGATTTGACTGTATTCACTCGGTCTCTGAGATGGGTTTTAAACATTGATATGTCCCACAGTGAGTAAAACCGGGATAACATCAGCAGTGCCCACGACTTGTACGCGTGGTCTTTAGTTCATTGTAAATAATGAAGAAAATAAAAAAGAACCAAATGAATCGTACCGAGGACCAAAAATTCTATAGATAGGTACGATAAACGATGAGGAGTTCGAATATTTGTTAGAGTAGGTATGATACATTCGGAATAATATCGTAAGTATATCGTTTCGAATGTATCGTTGTCAATTTTGAGAGTTGATATACGAATCCAAGATCTGTGGTTATTAGACAGACTTTCCTCAATAATGCGCAACTGCTTACAGTAGGTACGTCCGATGGATTATTATGCATTAGGCTTTAGTCCATTGAGATATTGCTTTAGGCTCTCCAAACTTTCGCGCATTCAAGGGTTACCTTCCAGCTCCATCATCAGATCCTCATATTGGGAAAAGTCAATGGAACTCTTAAAGCCGAATCAAGCGAGCCTAAACACGATGTGATTACTAGTACCCACTCAAGAGTTCCTTTACCCACCTTCCAGTTCCATCATCAGATCCTCATTAGTGGTCAAAGTAAATAGAATTCTTTAAAACAAAACAAATGAGTCCAAACTTGATGAGTTTACTAGTAGCCATCTAAGGGTTCCCCCTTATCCAAATTCGAGCTTTATCATGAGATCAGCTCGATAATACTATATTAATATATTGTCACGGGTCTTTGACACATGTACAAAATTCCAAACGATTTGAACGTGTAGAAGTGGGTGAAAATGGAGTGGCAATATTCTATTACCATCATATATACCTACGTACTTATTACAGGTGAAAGTAATAAAAGCGCGTTTAAAAGGCGTTTAAGCTAGCTGCTCATATTATGGCGAACACACAGACAGCAGATACATGCTTAGTACTTGTCAAGACAAATACATCTAGCCTAAACACGACGGGGTTATTTTGGGTATTTCAGTAGTTCCAATGGTCACCATTCCTAATGTTCCTATGGTCCAATATTAGTAAGTAGGTACATATGTTCTTCGTAAGACAAGAAAGCGAGTTAATAGGTACAAAAGAAACGTTTTAAAACGAGCCCGAATATTTTAACGACTGTTGCAAATATAGTATTCGCTGCAGTAGCATACAATAATTTGGGATGGTAGCAAATTTATTCGCGTTTTGCGCGGACAAATGAAATAACGGTTCTTGCAGGTGTTGCCAGAGTGACGATTCACTTAATCACATCAATTCACTAAGACTTTGCAGCTCGCTTTACGACTCCATGAAACGCTATAATATAACGTGTTAGTTGTTTATTTAATAGGCGATAAATATTGAAAATTATAATAAATATGGTTTTATACTTTTCATAGGGTGATTTTTCGCTAGTTGGGTTATAGTTTTTGAATTTACTTTTTTATTTTTGAAATCTCAACAAAGTTATCAACTTTGAGTCATAGTGTTAAAAAATATAATGGTTCCATGAAATCTCAAACTAAACCTCTGTAAAATACGTTGATGTGATAGATATCGAAATCATTGAATCATTGATCTTGAAATACATAAGATAGTAGAAGTACCTACTTAATAAAAAAATATAAGATGTTATTGACCACTTACAATAACATTCTTCAATATATAAGAATAAAGCTCCTTCAGAAAGTTTGAGGTGTGTGGCCTTAGATGTCTAACAAGTACGACAGCTTGCTTGGTGGATGTATAAAGTGTCTCCAGCGGCGGGCTTAAAGGCAAGACCAGAAAACCCTCAGTTTTCTGGTGCAGATCCCACCGGAGCGTCCACGCCTCCCGTCTCATGTGCCGTGCGACAGTCGTGGGTAAGAATCCCACATACCCCGGTTGACCCCATAGGTCCCGGGACCTATTGCATGTGTCCCCCGCGAGAACAAAAAGCAAGTAGATCACGATATGTAGCTTGACACTTATCGTGTAGACAGCTTACAAACAAGATCAGGGTTACTTGAACAATAGATTTACGGATGTACGGGTACTTAGTAGTAAAATGGAAAAATGAATTTAGGTAATGTCAAAATAGTACTATTTTGTATGTGGCATACCTACACATAATCGCCATCGTAGCTGTCATCATAATAATAATAATGTCATCCAAGCCCCTCAGTACCTATCCGACGTATGGATTATCTTACTTTCTAGACAAAAAGATCCGTCATTGTCCTAACCAGTAAGAAAAAAATACCTACACAAAGTTGTTGCTCCCTGCGGGAATGGAACCCGTGACCTCCGGTTTGCAAAGTAAGTGGTGCTCCGCTGACCGCTTAACTAAGAGACTCTTTATCCCGAAAAATTGAAGGGTTCCTGCAGGACGGGGCATCAAAATATAAGGGTAACGCGCAAAATATATAGGACTAGCTGACCCGCGCAGCTCCGCCCGCGCTTTAATTACATTTTGCTCCCTTTTTCTCCCTACTCCCTTGATTTATCTCTCTCCATCTCTCTCTCTTATAATAAAAATCTAATTCTATGCTATTTCTCTCCCCTCCCGCTTCGGTCCCCGTCACACTTCCCCTCTTCCTCTGCCCGTTGTCTCTCTGAACCCTCTCCCTCCTCTCTCTTCTCCCAACTTGCTCCCTCTCACCCCCCCCCCCCCCTTGCTCTACCTAACTCCTCCAATCACTCACTCCATCACCCTCCCCTCTCCCTCTCTTGCACCCTCCTCTCGTTCTATATACTTCTACTACGTATCAGCGGCATAAAATATACTTTATAACCTATTCTCAGACCTACCCGCAAAATTTCATACATATCGGTTCACCCGACTCTCGTGCACGTAACTCAGAGGTTCTCAGATTTTGTTGTGCAAGGCGTTGCGAACGTTCGACACTCGACTCTCGTGCGCGTACCTGAGAGTTTCTCTGATTTTATTCAGCAAGGTGTGGTGAACGTTCAGGTGAAGATTCTCCCATACGACGTATTCTTGCTGCCCGTGCTTGAGAACTATGTTTAGAAAGTTGAGACCGGGCTCTCTTAGGCATTTTCAAATGTTTAAGAAAATGCTAACAGCGTGTAATATTCTAGCGCTGAAAAGAACTGTTGTTTAGCCCTGAAAAGAACTGTTGTTTAGCCCTAAAAATAACTGTTGTTTAGCCCTGAAAAGAACTGTTGGTTAGCCCTGAAAAGAACTGTTGGTTACCCCTGAAAAAATCTGTTGGTTAGCCCTGAAAAGAACTGTTGATTAGCTCTGAGAAAAACTTTTGCGTAAGTGTAGTTTTAAGAAAGAAACTAAAAAAAAATCGAGAGGGAGCCGACCTCGCGTCTGAGCCGCGCGGGTACCTTACTCATAGATCTAAACTCCCCTCCCGCATGCGCACCCCCGCCTTGGTGACGCTCACTTCGCAACGGGCCGTGCAGCACTGCTGCAGCAGAAATCGTAATATTTTTATTTCGCCATAACTTCAAAACCAAATGTCCAATTTTAATCATTCAAAGACCAAATATTATCTACATAAACTGTACTTAATTATGAAATATTTATTTTGATAAGGATTAATAGCATGAGTAAAATAAATGCGTTTAAATGTAGTCCAAACAAAATTCAAGATTTTTAAATAAATAAATGGTTGTTGGGCCTCGACATAGACACTGTGCCGCGGACTTTTTTGTAGATATTTATAAGATCTACAATTAATTAGAACATTTTATGGTTCTATCTACACTAATATTATAAAGAGGAAAACTTTGTTTGTTTGGTTGTAATGAATAGGCTCAAAAACTACTGGACCGTTTTTAAAAATTCTTTCACCATTCTAAAGCTACATTATCTACGAGTAACATAGGCTAAATTTTATTTTGGAAAAAAATAGGGTTCCGTAAGATATTTGGGTTTTAGGTGTAAAAAATCAACCAGAAAAGTTACTTATTTTGCGTACGCTGCCTAAACTATAAAAGATAGAACCATAAAATGTTCTAATTAATTGTAGATCTTATAAATATCTACAAAAAAGTCCGCAGCACACGCGCGTATCTATGTCGAGTGAGGCCCAACAACCATTTTTTTATTTAAAAATCTTGAATTTTGTTTGGACTACATTTAAACGCATTTAATTTACTCATGCTATTAATCCTTATCAAAATAAATTATTTCATCATTAAGTACAGTTTATGTAGATAATATTTGGTCTTTGAATGATTAAAATTGGACATTTGGTTTTGAAGTTATGGCGAAATTAAAATATTACTGCTTATAAATTAAAAGATTTCTGCTGCACGGCCCGTTGCGAAGTGAGCGTCACCAAGGCGGAGGTGCGCATGCGGGAGGGGAGTTTAGATCTATGAGTAAGGGGTCGTCCATTAATCACGTGAGGCTTGAAAGGGGGGGGGGAGGGGTTCCGAAAAAATCACGAAATATCACCAGGACGGGGGAGGGGTATAATGAGACATCATTTTTCAATTATTTTTGGTTGAATGCACGATTTCTAAACCAAACAGCGGCACGTGGCCTTGACTCACCGTTGCCAGCAACGACTTCCCCTTCAACATTTAATCAGTTACCTGTATTTAAAGATAATATTCCGAAAATTTCGATATAGTTTGTACAAAAAAATAGATTTTGGTGGGGGGGGGGGTTAGTTTAAAACCTCACCACATATCACCAGGAGGGGGGAGGGTTAAAAAGTTGCTAAAAAACATCACGTGATTAATGGACGACCTCTAAGGAACCCGCGCGGCTCAGACGCGAGGTCGGCTCCCTCATAGATAAGAATATGGGCTCCCTACGCAGCGGTCGTGCGCGAATTCTAATAATTTTCGTGCGATTTTTTTTACGCAAACCTACGCAAAAGTTCTTCTCAGAGCTAAACAACAGTTCTTCTCAGAGCTAATCAACAGTTCTTTTCAGGGCTAACCAACAGATTTTTTCAGGGGTAACCAACAGTTCTTTAAAGGGCTAACCAACAGTTCTTTTCAGGGCTAAACAACAGTTTTATTTCAGGGCTAAACAACAGTTCTTTTCAGAGCTAGAATATTACACGCTATTAGCATTTTCTTAAACATTTGAAAATGCCTAAGAGAGCCAGGTTTCAACTTTCTAAACATAGTTCTCAAGCACGGGCAGCAAGAATACGTCGTATGGGAGAATCTTCACCTGAACGTTCACAACGCCTTGCTGAACAAAATCAGAGAAACTCTCAGGTACGCGCACGAGAGTCGAGTGTCGAACGTTCGCAACGCCTTGCGCAACAAAATCTGAGAACCTCTGAGTTACGTGCACGAGAGTCGGGTGAATCGATATGTATGAAATTTTGCGGGCAGGTCTGTGATGGAGTGCACTCACTCCATCGGAGGAGTTAGGTGGAGCAAGGGGGGGGGGACTGAGAGGGAGCAAGTTGGGAGAAGGGAGAGGGTTCAGAGAGGACAACGGGGAGAGGAAGAGGGGAAGTGTGACGGGGAACGAAGCGGGAGGGAGAGAAATAGCATAGAATTAGATTTTTATTATAAGAGAGAGAGATGGAGAGAGATAAATCAAGGGAATAGGGAGAAAAGGGGAGCAAAATGTAATTAAAGCGCGGGCGGAGCTGCGCGGGTCAGCTAGTCTCTTATAGTTTAGGCAGCGTACTCAAAATAAGTAACTTTTCTGGTTGATTTTTTACACCTTATGTCCGAAAAAACCCAAATATCTTACGGAACCCTATTTTTTCCAAAATAAAATTTAGCCTATGTTACTCGTGGATAATGTAGCTTTCGAATGGTGAAAGAATTTTTAAAAACGGTCCTGTAGTTTTTGAGCCTATTCATTACAACCAAACAAACAAAGTTTTCCTCTTTATAATATTAGTGTAGATGATTTTGATATAATTTATGTAAATCGATCGAGTCGAATCGGGTGGTCAGACTGGGTTGGATGGAGTCGGATTAAGTTCCTTCAGAGTCGCTGGACGTTCGGGGTGTGGCCCTTACTTAGGATGTCCATCCAGTACGGTGGCGACTCTTAGGAGGACGGCAGCGGTGTTGTGACCCCCATCCATGTGAGCACCTTGACACTGTGAACGCTAAAATGCAAGGCACTGATCACACTGGTGCAGAGCCCACCGGAGAACTTTGGTGTCCCAATCACTCATGTGCCAATGCAACAACCTCGTGGGCTTTAGTGGGTAAGAATCCCACATACCGTGGTTGACCTCCACAGATCCCGAGGACCTTTTGAAGGTTTCCCCGCGAAAAATAAAAGGGCCGGATCGAATCGGGCCGAAGGTGATCAAGTTCAATGGAGATGGATCGTGTTATATCGAGTTTTATTTTATGAGTATAACGCGAAAATTACCTACCTACTGGCTGCGTGTGAAGCCGCGGGTACAGCTAGTTCTTAATAAAGATTTATTCATATATTTTTGTTAACAGTTATGACTTAGCCTATCACTCGGTCCTGGCTTGATGTCGATTTCCGCATGTATATTACTAACCTTTATTTTTTACATTTTAATGTTAAAATGTTAAATATATTATTTGATAGAAATTACATTTTTAATAGAAAAGTTTCATCTGTATTTTTTTGACAGCACTGGCAACATTGCTTGGTAGTTAGTTTTTCGAATGCTGACAGACGCGTGATCTCTTGAGTAATAGCGTTCTGTGCGCGTGATCGCGTGATCATAGTCATGATCTGTGATAAGCTGAGGTGATAGGATAGACGGTGAAGTTATTGAAGTTATTGTGCAAGGGAGGACGTTACAAAATTATTGGAAATCTGGGTTTATGACCAACCAGTCATTGATACATTCAAAGGTTAGTACAATATAATAAATTATAATTGCCTGTAATTAATTGAACAGAATAGCGGTCCTACATATGCCTTATTATATGAAAATGTGCTAATATTTCACAAAGAATTTTTCGGCCACTTATACTAAACCTTCCATTTTACATAAGCTCTTCGGAATCGCTGGACGTCTGGGGTGTGGAACCCTTAGAACGTTCATTGAGTACGGCGGCGACTCCGAGGAGGACAGCGGCGGGGTTGCGCCCCCGTCCCCGTGAGCACCGTGACTGGTTCCCGGGGGGCTATAATGCACCCCCCGTCGGCGGGCTCAAAGGCAAGGCACTGAGGGTCCCTGGTGCAGATCCGGCGCGCGGGTTTTAGTGGGTAAAAATCCCACATACCCCGATCGAGCCCCACAGATCCCGGGGATCTTTCGAAAATTTCCCCCACGTCAAAAAAAAGGTATCTTCCATTTTACATAAGCTTGTGGCGAGCTGTTGGTGCGTAAGGTCACCACGGACCCGAGTGCTCTAGAGAGTCGGTCAGGGCCCCCACCTTGGCGTGACTTCGTCGGCCGGAAACCGAAGGGGGCACGCAGGACTCAGCTCTGGCTAGCCTTAATTGGCTAGTCCAGAGAGGAGCTGTTAAAGCTATATGCTCCAGGGGTGAAAGTGTTAAAGGGTATAATGCCGCGAGTAACTTCGGAGAAAGGGCAGCACACCTCTCGACACCTGAGCCACCCACACCGGTGTTGCACACCGTCGTCTTCTGACGGCCATATGAAGAGCCCATCTAGTTGGTGGCAAGTCACCGCTTGACAAAATATAATTAGTGTATCTACTAATTATGGCAAATGACCCCGGCCTTTTACAATAGCCCAGTGTTCAGTCCACCAAATGCCCACTTAAGGAAATCAAGAAATCTTTCCATATACTTCAATAGTCCCTACACCTGCCAGAGTCAACTGCTGTTTATATCTTATTTCCAGCAGTTGATTCTGGCAGGTATGTTCCATTTCATTAATTTGTCCTAACAGGCCTATGTGTTGGATTCGTCCCCATGCAAGCTTTTTAAAAGTCCGGGTGTAAAAGCCCGAGTAACCAAGAATGAAAAATAATAATAAAACCTTTATTGCAGGCAACTATGGCCCATAGAAACAATAAGCCTATTATTTATTATGAAGCTGGCTTCAAAATACAGAAACGGTAAATGTTGTCCTTGAGAACTGGGAATGCACGACATCAAAAAGATTATCAATGTCTAAAGGATTAATGGAAATCCACAAATACATGGACGATAGATTGGTAAGTAACAATTTATTACGAACGTTTTAACTAACTTCTACGAAGCTCAATCTATATGGGTGCGTCCCATTTCATATAAATTTATTTGGTCTATTTTCATTTCAATAACGTTCACAAGATCTAATAAACGTGAGATATACCAACTGTTGCTATAATTTCTTTACATATAACATTTATATATTCTAAAACTTATTTCGTATAATGTTAATGGATATAATGTTTATCTAATCGAAAATCATTAGGTCTATAGTTTAAAATGTATATTTATAGGTACCAACATAGTTAACACCTCGATTCAGAGCAATCCGACTCGGATATGTTAGGCTAGAAGCGGAGCTCCCGCCTTAACCTTCGTGGTTATTGTCTTATGACCACCCAGAATTAGGAGCCCCGCAAAGCAGGGCTCGCGAAATTACAAAAAAACATGATATTATTATTATTTTATTTTTATTATATTAGGCTAAATAGGTTTTATATCTTGTAAATGATATCAAATGGTTTTGTAATCAATGTATGTTATGCTTAATAAGAATAGTTATTTTAAAATTATAACAATCCTTTATTATATCAACTGATATGAAATAAAATTATAGATTCAGTTATTATATCTTGTAAATATTAGAAATGTTGTAATTATATCAAATAATACTTACCCAATCTATATCATTCATTTTTTTTTTATTTGTCCACAGCTGGAAATCGATTTTAAAAATTTCTCTACTGATGCTGAAATGCAACTGCATGGAGACGACTCCAGCAAATATTGTGTTTGTATTTTGTAAGTGGTACTGATTTATGAATCCCATATTATATGATTTTACTCAGTATTTATATTATAACCATATTCTGTAAAGGTTCTAGTAAATACATATTACATGTATGCCTAGTGTATCGATGTTGTATACAAGATGGATTTGAAATCATCGGCAATACTTAAGACTATGCTTCTGCATGTGAATTACATCCATAGTACAATCATTTTAGGAATAAAAAAGTTTAATTAAAATAAATGTCAGGGATTTTAGTGAGGACTTGACTTGCGTATAAAATATGATGACTATCATTCTGAAATACGAGAATTTATCTGTAGTGATTCATTAAATGTTGTACCTATTATCATTTTAATGTTATGTAGAAGCAAAGGTTAAAATATTGCCAACATTTTCCAATGCTCCCTGTAGTAGTGTATAAGTGTTTTTGTGCCCTTATGTGTAATCGTTATTTATATTAAGTATAATGTATAGGCTATAAATTATTGTTAGTCTCAATTTGTAGATGCTGCAAGTTAGCTGCAGAATTGTGGTTTAGTCGGGGTATGTGGTTTAGTTGACTTATCTCACTATACGGACAGTGGGATAGTCGGTCAACAGTTTCGATGTAGTTATTTCAACTGCACCAAAACTGCAATTGTATAACTAGCTTGCAGTTTAAATGCAGATCATGTGCATTTACCCTAATAGGGGGTTAAGTATTGCATATTTTAAATTAATATACAGGGTTACGGGAAAAGTCGTGCTAGATCCGTTAAGGGCGTGGAGTACCCATCATTTCTGACTTATTTCACTATGAAACACCCCACCCTAAACTTAACCCTTTTCGAGATTTTCGACTTTAAATTTTTTTATTGAAAATTGCCGAGGCTATTAAATTTTATTTTGTTTATTTTGTGTGTATTATTATTATTATTATTGCATTTTGACATGTGTAATAAGATGCTTTAGGACGTCAATCATTAAAATAGTGCACAAGTTAATTGAATAGGCCGTAGTAGACAAGTGAAAGTAAAGAAATTACAAAAATAATTAGCAGGTTTATTTTTCTCTAAGGGATATCTAAAAAAAATATTATGGCAGTTGTTCGACAGATGTGTTTTAAAATATCTTCGTTTCATCAGCTTTCTAACGAGGTATAACTATCTAGGGTTCGTATTACATTTCGTGGAAAAAAAGTAGTTGGGACGCTTCAGGTAGCAGTTCTAACGGTCCCGCATCTATTGTCCTTCAAGTTGGGACACACCGTGCGAGTGAGACAAGTGACGATTAATGCAGGTGTGAATGAAAGAAAAAATGTGTAGAGACTGATAAGGGCTGGTAATACAACACAGGATATTGTTTTGGTTGGCAGTCTGCTTTTGTGCTTCGTACATAGTAGATGTGATATCGTTTTGCTCTTTTTCTCGACTTGGCTGTGATTCTGGACTATTTCTTCTGATTTGTGACTACTGTGCTTGTTAACCGGACTCTGATTTGTACTTGTGATACGGAAGTGTTGAAGATGACGTCCTACACACCTGAGGAATATGCTGATATGCTTATTTGTTATGGATACTGCGATTGTGTCTGTGCAAGCTCGCAACGAATACATAACTCGCTATCCCGGTCGTCGAGTGCCGGATGTGGGACATTCGCAATGGAGTGTGTAGTTTACAGTGCATACTGCTGGCCTATACCCGTACCATTACACGCCGGTACACGTTATTGAAGAAGGAGACTCCGCGAGAAGGTTGGACTTTTGCAGATTCATGCTAAATGCTGACGTAGAAGACCCAGATTTTCTAAGAAATATCTTGTTGACAGATGAATCCAAATTTGATAAAGATGGCATAACTAATTATCACAACGCTCACTACTGGGCCCCAAAAGAACTAAGGAATCCCAATAAGAAAAGAGTGACGGGGTCCCAACGAAGATTTAGCGTGTGGATGGGTATTATCTCCAATCATTTGATCGGACCTTACTTTCTCCCGGACAATCTAAATGGGGAAAACTACGAAAACTTTCTGAGAGGAGACTTGAATGACTTGCTGGATGATCTGCCACTCAACTTAATAAGGGACATGTGGTTCCAACATGATGGCTGCCCTGCCCATTTCAGGAGAAGTGTCAGAGACTGGCTGGACACAAATTATCCAAACAAATGGATAGGACGAGGTGGGCCGTTGCCATGGCCAGCAAGAAGTCCGGACCTAACCCCCATGGATTTTCATGTATGGGGGCGCATGAAAAGTCTTGTATACAGCGAGCCAAATCCAGTTTCGTCTGTGGAAGAATTAAGAGAAAGGATTGTTGATGCAGCAAATCAAATGAGGACAACGTTGACCACTGGAGTAGTGAAGACTGGTCTCCGTAGAAGGATGCGACAATGTGTTAGAAATAGAGGTGGCCATGTTGAACATGAACTGTAGAGAGTGTAGAGTAAGAAAAAGTTGTGTGAAAACCTGATTTAGTAAATGACATTTCATGCTTACCTATTTTTGTTTTACTTTACTTTTTAGGGCTAAGTATTAACTTTCTTCACCACTGTCGCCTATGAAACTAAGTTTTTTTTCCACGAAATTTAATACGAACCCTAGATAGTTATACCTCGTTAGAAAGCTGATGAAACGTAGATATTTTAAAACACATCTGCCGAACAACTGCCATAATATTTTTTTTAGATATTCCTTAGAGAAAAATAAACCTGCTAATTATTTTTGTAATTTCTTTACTTTCACTTGTCTACTACGGCCTATTCAATTAACTTGTGCACTATTTTAATGATTGACGTCCTAAAGCATCTTATTACACATGTAAAAATGCAATAATAATAATAATAATACACACAAAATAAACAAAATAAAATTTAATAGCCTAAAAATCGGCAATTTTCAATAAAAAAATTTAAAGCCGAAAATCTCGAAAAGGGTTAAGTTTAGGGTGGGGTGTTTCATAGTGAAATAAGTCAGAAATGATGGGTACTCCACGCCCTTAACGGATCTAGCACGACTTTTCCTGTAACCCTGTATAAGCTTAATGTTCCGTCCGATTATAGTATAGTATTTCTTTGTTGTTCCGATTATATATAGTATAGTATTGAAAAAAATTTAAATTGACTTTGCCCTTATTGTCACTTTATTAGATAGTGATTTTATGATCAAGTTAGTTAACACTTGTACTTATAAAAGTTGATATGTTGGAATTACTGTCTTATACCAGTGTTACATAAAATTGTTAGTAAAAAATATTATGTATATAACTTTTCTTTTCAATTATCCAAACTAATGTTTGTTTTAGGAGTAACTTTGTGATTTCAATAAATAAATACTTTCTTTAATTTTGTTTTGTATTGACTTCATGTAACAATTGAGAATGGTGATTAATTTATCATAATTCGTAGCATGTTAGGTAGTTTAAGCAGTACCTAGTAACTAAGGTAATTTATTACTCTATCGTATCACTGTAGCTGCACTTGACAGTGTTTTAAGTGTAAATGTTAGTTGTGTTGGTTTGCTCACCTAAGGATTTCGTTTCAGTTATGTATTACATTTATTTGAAAAAGCTAATGTACAGTAACATGGAAGGTCATTTTAGCTGTTAAAGCTAAGTTAATTTGATTCTGTATCGTTTTACCTTAGCTAGAACTGACAGTATTTTAGCAATATTAGCTAAGTTAATTTGATACTGTATCGTATCACCTTAGCTGCAATTAACAATGTTTTAGCTGTGGCTACGAATTGTGTTTGTGACTACACATAATGATTATAGTTGCAATATCTAATAAATTTATGAGAGGTAGCTAATATAATCTGTAGTAGCATGGAAAATAATTTTAGTAGTCGAGGCAAAGTTAATATGATACTGTATCGTATCACGTAGCTACAATTGATATGACGACATGAATAGAATATGATAAATAAAGTATCACAAAATATCTAATAATCCTGAGTTGCTATAAGTATTTCAATACAAAAAAATGTATTTACGCACTTGATGGCAACAACATAACAATTTATTAGAAAACGAATAACATAACCGTAACATATTTAAAGCTATGTAACCGGTAACCATTTACACATTCTTTTTAATAGTTAAAGAGGTTGAATTGCTTTAATTAAATATGTAAATGATCTCATTATTCGTCTTCTGAAGATTTGTTTTGTTGCCATCAAGTTTAATAAGGACAATCTATCGTATCAAACATACTTCTAGCAACATGAGATAGTGTTAATTCATATTTTGTGATATATTTTTTTATCATATTATATTCATGTCATCGTAGGAATTGTAGCTGCATTAATACTATACAGTATCAGATTAACTTTGCTTGTACTGTTAAAATTACTTTACATGCTACTACGAATTATATTAGCTACCTCATAAATTAATTAGATATCGCAACTAAAATAAAATCATTATGTGTAGTCACAAACACAATTCGTAGCCACAGCTAAAACATTGTCAATTGCAGCTAAGGTGATACGATACAGTATCAAATTAACTTAGCTAATACTGCTAAAACAAACCTATCATACTACGAATTATATTAGCTGACACACATACATTTATTTGGTGTCGCAACTAAAATCCTTTGGTGGAGTCACAAACACAATTCGTAGCCACAGCTAACACATTGGCAATTACAGCTAAGATGATACGATACAATAACAAATTAAGTTAGCTAATGCTGCTAAAACAAATCTATCATACTACTAATTATATTAGCTGACACTCATAAATGTATTTGGTGTCGCAACTAAAATCCTTGGGTGGAGTCACAAACACAATTCGTAGCCACAGCTACCATATTGGCAATTGCAGCTAAGGTGATACGATACAGTATCAAATTAACTTAGCTAATACTGCTAAAACAAACCTACAATACTACGAATTATATTAGCTGACACTCATAAATGTATTTGGTGTCGCAACTAAAATCCTTGGGTGGAGTCACAAACACAATTCGTAGCCACAGCTAACATATTTACAATTGCAGCTAAGGTGATACGATACAGTATCAAATTAACTTAGCTAATACTGCTAAAACAAACCTACAATACTACGAATTATATTAGCTGACACTCATAAATTTATTTGGTATCGCAACTAATATCCTTTGGTGGAGTCACAAACACAATTCGTAGCCACAGCTAACACATTGTCAATTGCAGCTAAGGTTATACGATACAGTAACAAATTAAGTTAGCTAATGCTGCTAAAACAAACCTATCATACTACTAATTATTTTAGCTGACACTGTTAAATGTATTTGGTGTCGCAACTAAAATCTTTCGGTGGGGTTACAAACACAATTCGTAGCCACAGCTAACATACTGGCAATTGCAGCTAAGGTGATACGATACAGTAACAAATTAAGTTAGCTAATGCTGCTAAAACAAACCTATCATACTACTAATTATATTAGCTGACACTCATAAATGTATTTGGTGTCGCAACTAAAATCCTTGGGTGGAGTTACAAACACAATTCGTAGCCACAGCTAACATATTGGCAATTGTAGCTAAGGTGATACGATACAGTATCAAATTAACTTAGCTAATACTGCTAAAACAAACCTACAATACTACGAATTATATTAGCTGACACTCATAAATTTATTTGGTATCGCAACTAAAATCCTTTGGTGGAGTCACAAAAACAATTCGCAGCCACAGCTAAATATTGCTAATATTGTTAGCAGCCACAGCTAAATATAGCAAATAATATTCGCCGCTACCGCTAATCTTAGCTATGACATGTACTAATTTTAACTAAAATAATTCGCTACCTTGGCTAAATTCTGGTAGCTAAAAACACTTTGCAACGACTGCTACAAACTTCGCTGTCCCTATAGTTTGTAAGAAAATTTGCAATAGCACCTAAAATTTAGTAGCTGCAGCTAATTTTTTTTTTCCGTGTACATACTATAAAACAAAGTCGCTTCCCGCCGTCTGTCTGTCCCTATGTATGCTTAGATCTTTAAAACTACGCAACGGATTTTGATGCGGTTCTTAATAGATAGAGTGATTCAAGAGGAAGGTTTATATGTATAATACATGCATAATATAGTAGAGAAACACTGATAATTTTAGAGGTTTCTAATGTAATGTCGTAAATACCACATTTTTTCCACTTACATTGAACCCGATTCGAGATAGATCAAAATAATGTACTACAGTATTGTAAACCTTAACAAGGTCTACAAAAAAGTCTGCGATGGTATATGTTTATCTCTTAGGGAGAACCCACAATAACCATTTTTATCCTTTACAAAAAGTAAAGGATGAAAATGAGAATGAGAATGAGAATGGCTTATTTACGAAGTGATTTTAAGCAATACAGCATTAATCCTTAACCAATTAAGTATAAATACATTAGTTACCACTGGTGTGAAGCCGGGGCTGGCCGCTAGTTATTACTATACCAGACTGTGGTGAATAGATTAAAACGACGCAACATCTTACAATTGGATAGCTACATAGATGTTTCCAATGGGGAACAGCTCTACTTGTCTAAACCCCTTAGAAGAAATCTGCTCATAGTTTAAAATTGATGATTCGGCACTTAATAAAACATATAAATGTTTTTGAGTCCACGAATATGAAAATATCGAATCCGTTATATTCTACAGTACAGTTTTGTGTTATAATTATCATAAGTGTAGTTTCTGCTCGTCTAATATACTACAACTAGGGATGTAGTTTGGTGGCTGTTTAATCTTAATTTAGTTTTTCTTTAGCATTTAACGGATACCCAAAATGTTATTGGTTTATTGCCAAAACGCGAGAGGTTTACGAACTAAATGTTCTGATTTATCTTCTAGCGCCTCATCAAATAATTATGATATTATTTGTATTACGGAAACTTGGCTTACAGATGGTTTTTTCAGTACTGAATACTTCGATAGTCACTACGAGGTATTTCGTTGCGACCGAGATATACCTGTACAGGTAGTACTCGCGGTAGTGAAGTCCTGGTTGCTATGCGTGGATGACCTTTGCCCTGATGGGGCCAAGCTATCTGCGCCGGAGCGCCTGCCGACGAAATGTAGTTAAATTTTATGTGAACACCTCAAGCTGCTAGCGGAGCGTCTGTCGCCACCAACGTACACATTTTATGCACGTATATACCTCACGGCCAGGCGCATCTCGAGCGTCTGACATTTTTTACGATAGGGTTTCCAAGTGCATACTAGATGCACATTCTAATGATACGTTTATTATTTTAGGCTATTTTAATAACTCTTATGCAGATGGTACTACGACGAAATTTCTGACAGTATTAACTAACACACTAATAATAATAATAATTTATCAAATAAAACCTTAAATTTTATGAATAAAATCAATTTAAATTATAAACTTAATATAAATAATAGAATTTTAGATCTAGTATCCACTAATGTACACTGTGAAGTAAGCTCTTATGAGGTCCCCTTGGTGAAAGAAGACGACTCTCATCACAAATCACTTAATATTAACTTACCCTTACATTTACTTACCTACACCTTTCAAAGTGCACCGTAAAAAATGTTTTTAGTGTTCCATACCTAAAAGGTTAAAAAGGTACCCTTAGGTATTATGAGACTTCGTCTGTCTGTCTATATGTCAAACCTATATATTTCAGGAACCACTGATGCAATCGATTTGAAACTTGGAATTGTTTTAGATCTTACGTACCCAACCCCATCGCAAATAAAAAAATATATATTTTTTCTTTTACTTTTTTTATAATGGGGGACGAAAAAATCATCAAAATTTCAAAGTGAGACTACTATATCGAGTGGGGTATCATATGAAAGGGCTTCATTTGCACATCACAAAACTGATTTTTATTTTGGTTTATGTGTCGTAGTTTTTGGCTGATAATCAAAAATGTAAAAAAAAATACCGTTCGGGGCGGGAACGAAACTTATCTCCGAAGTTTGTGGAGGGAAGGTGGAACCCTAGGTGCGCGAGTCCGCTCGCAATAGACCGGTTTTTTTTTAAATCTGATGTCGAATTTATTAAGAATGAACTTTGTTTAATTATATTCTCTGACACAAATTATGTAAATGAGATTAATGAACGCTTCTATTCTATTATAAATAATTTAATTACTAAATATGTACCACACTGATAGGTTTCCACATAACGTCTAGGTATCTCATGCGGTATTAAAAGCCACTAATAAAACTAGAAAAAGAAAAATGTAAATATCATAGACGATGGAAGCGTTATGGTAATCTGGGTCACTATAACACTTTTGCTTGTATAAGAAAACGGTTTTACAAACTAGACCAAAAACAAATCATAAGAAATATATTGCTCATAGTGAAGAACAAATCCAAATAAACCCTAGTGATTTCTGGTCATATATAAAACATAAAAAAGTAATGTCAATTATATCTCTAATAAAATAATGTACCAGAGTAATACATTAATTAACAGCAGCGAAAGAAATATGTGACGCATTTAATTCTTACTATCAATCAGTATTTGTAGTTAACACTGACAATACTCAGCAGTCAGACCATAATGAACCCCTTCATACAATAGAGAGTTCTGTAAATATTAACTCCATTCAATTTTCTCTAGATACTACACATACCTAACAAGCTTAAATCAGTAAACATTAACAGAGGTGTTGGGTACGATGGAATTCATTCTGTTGTATCGAAGTGCGCTGATGTGTTGTTAAAACCTTATTAGTCATATTTATAACCTATCTTTAGCCATGGGTAGGTACTTTCCCTGACGTATGGAAAAAAGCCCTTATTCCAGTACCCAAAAAAATATGCCGCATCGGCGGCCAACGAGTTACATTTCAATAAATTTAAAAGCCAACGAAAAATTATTGAAATGATAAAAATATTCACGTGATTCTACAATACGTGAACAGGAAAAAAGAAAGAGCTTCTTCAAATGACGTAGCTTTTATTTTTGAAGTAAAAACTTCTTTTATCGGCGTTGTGCACTTTTTTGTGATGGGGAAAAAATGTTAAACTCGCGTCAGGACACGTGACCTGATCGAAAATTCGTAAGACCTGATCAAAAATTCCTGAGGTGTTGTGGGCGCAGCAGGGAATGCATGCTTATTGGATTTTATGAGTTTATTTTCCAGTTATTGTCGTTATAATGATATTATTCGCAGGGGGCTTGTCACTGCCGGTGTTCCTGCCGTACTGGAACCAGTCAGTCGGTATTACACGAGAAGATGGCAAGAGGCCTGATGGTATCACTTTAATACCATGGCAACATGAAAAGCCGTTGGTGTGGGATGCGACATGTGTCGATACACTTGCTGCGTCCCATACCCCGGCAACTTGTAGGGCGGCTGGAGGGGCTGCGGCGGCCGCTAGTGATGCAAAGCGGCGCAAGTATGCAGCCCTAGGTTCCAGCTATATATTTGCCCCATTTGCGGTGGAGACCCCATGGTCTCCACCGCAAATGGGGCCCCATGGCCTTAGTCTCATGAGACGCACGGTTTGGTGAAAAAAATTTCATCCAAACTTATCAAAGTCTCAGGAGACCGTCGGGCTGGTAGCTTTTTCGGTCAACGTATAAGCTTGGCCATACAAATAGGTAATGCTGCCAGTCTTTTAGGTACCCTTCCCTCCCAGTGCAGTGACAAGTAGGTATATTTGTAAATACACTGTAGATATTTTAGTTTCAATAAATATTATTTTGTCATTATAATGTAATTACGATGTATTTACAGCAAGTTGGCCACAAACAAAGAAATCACTTGTGCACATTTCAATTCGAAAAGAGAGTTCACGATACTTTTAAACAGAGTCAACATCCACTGCCTAACCGGGAATACATTAGTATAATATTTTTTTAACTGCGCCCACATGAAAATTTTAATACATAAAGGGCGTGAGCTCTTCCTTCGGAGTCGCTGGAAGTTTAGGGGTGTGCGCCGAGTCGTCAATTTAGTACGGAGGTGGAGACCGCGAAGAGGACGGCAGTGTGGCAAGATCATGAGGGGCTGGTGGCGGCGGCAGCGGGCACAAAGGCAGGGCACTAAGAGAAACCTGGTGCAGTTCTCACGAGAAAACCCAGGTTCCCCTCTCATGTACCGATGCGAGAGCCACTGGGGTTTTAGGATTTTAGTAGGCAGGAATACCCCAGTTGACACAGATACCGGGGAGCTTTTGAAGGTTTCAGATCAGCGATGTAGTCACTAAGATACTACTTAGAAATAGACTGGTCATAGCTAGTAGATTTTCTGCACAAAACTTACTATCACTAGTAATAAGACGTTCAGCGTGCGTACGCACCAATCCGACAATAAAATATTTATGAAAGAAATCCTTGCAAGTTTATGTTTTATAAGGATTAAGCTGCATTCTAGTGTATGAATCTATTTAGGGCGTACGTCATTCATTAATAAGTCATGAAAAGCACTTTTACCAATGGCAAGTTAAGTTAGGATACGTTTACCGGAACAATTTTATTATAATGTAACCTAGACTGCAACAACTGTTAAATTATGTTAATGAATAGTGGCCCTGGATTCACGGATATGGGTGGCCTTATGAAATGCGACGAAATCTTCGACGTTGATGAGAAAACTAGTTTTTAATATAATCGGACAACCGTGGACATTTATAGAGATTCGTACCAATCCAATACCTTCGTAAAAAAATGGATCATCAATGTGAAATCCGGTTTGGCGTGATCATTAAATTTGTAGTAAGTATTATATTTTTATAGTAGTAGAATCGTATACCCGTTTGTCTTTACAAGATCAAATTCTATAATGACATACCTATTCAACCCTACGAATTGACTTTGGATGGTCACGTCGGTCGGCCATCACTCCTGTGTTCATTCATTATTACTCCGAATTTGATTTTGTGAAGAAAAACAGGGTATATTTGTCAACAATAAAACAAAAAGAAAATAACAAACAAACATGTACTTACTTGGCTCAGCTTAAGTATTATTTTCTCATTAGATATCTACACATAAATGGTTAGCGATCACTTTACTAAAGTTATCTGGTATCTATATCATTTGGCTGACTTGGACGATGAGCTCAAGCCACATCTACTTGTACACGTGTTAGGTATAAGTAAAGTTTGATAACCCCTGGAGGCTCGTTGGTGCGCTCCGCATCATTATAACGCGAACTCGCTATTACACTAAAATATACAAATATTATGTAGTAATAGTATGTAGACTCTTCATCGAGCTCCACCAGATAATTTCCATTAGCGTTCAGCACGTAGTCCAAGAGCCTTCATTATTCTTGATCGAGACCGAGGTCATATATAAACAAAACACTACTATAAATTAGGCAAATAACAAGAAGTTGTTGATATTCAGTTAGGTAAGACGGTCGGAAGAAACACAAAAAACTCGTGGTATGTAGTAATACTACAGCTATAAGTTTATGATGTTGTATAAAACTAAATAATCCTTAAATTTAAACGTAATAAAATAAAAAATACTACCAGGAGCGAGAGCACGCATGAATGTTAGATTCCGTGGCATGTATAATGCCTTAGTGGAGGTCGTTTAGTAGATTGAGTACGGCGGCGACTCCGAGGAGGACGGCGGCAGGGTTGCGACCCCCGTCCCCGTGAGCACCGTGACAGGTTCCCGGGGGGCTATAATGCGCCCCCCGGCGGCGGGCTCAAAGGCAAGGCACTGAGGGGCCCCTGGTGCAGGTCCCACCGGAGAGCCCTGGGGTCCCCCCTCTCATGTGCCGATGCGACAGCCGCGGGGGTTTTAGTGGGTAATAATCCCACATACCCCGGTCGAGCCCCACAGCTCCCGGGGATCTTTGGAAGATTTCCCCCGCGTCAAAAAAAAACATGGTCATTTAGTAGAAACAATTTTTTTTATGTGCTAAATAATTTTTAGATCGAGATAAAATAAAACGGATTTTATTGAATATACACAAATAAAGAACGTTTTAAATTCATATAATAAGTCTGTGGGACATTTTAATAAAATACCTACCTAAACTCAACCCAAATCTTGGGATTTCGGATCAATTTGCCCTCAGTTTTTCTACGAGAATGAAGCTAAATTTAAGATTGTATTAAGATTTGTCTGAATTTTATTTTTATTTTTTCGACCTGTTTGGTTTGTGGACAAGCTAGTGTCAGAGTTTTTAAAAGCAGTCCTTGGGTCTCTGCTTTGACTTAACGACTACTATAATATCTATCTAGATTATAACCAAACGTGAACAACTTTTTTGGTGCTCTCCGTCCAAACCAAGGAGCTTAGTTCACATATGCCTCTATAAGGTTACCCATCATTTGTGAACTGACCTTGCTTGACGTTGTTTTGTTTAATCACCTATACTAGTCCTTTTAGCGGTATACTGAGCGCCTGTCACTCTGATAGGCAGATACAAGATATTTGAGTTCCGGTTTAGCACGGTACCCTAAAAGCGCTACTAAATGATTACCGCATATTTTAGTGAAACACGTTAGCTATATTAATAATATTTTCTATAGGCACACATAATATTTATCTATTATAAATAATATAATTTTCAATTTAGTTGTTGGAGTCAACGACCTCAAGTTCACGGTTTTAAATGTATAAATAATTATAATAAGTAGTGGTTCCATTGGCAAGAGGTTCTATCTATTTCAAAGACATCCTAGCCTGAACTTTCACTATGGATACAAAGTATGAGGGCATACTTTAGGCACCGACAGTACGTGAATTTAAAAGTTCTTGGAAATTTAATCGTGAATACGATGTTTGAAACCCTAACATGATGTAGAAGCACTAAGTACCTATGTCTGGTTGTTATTTTCTTGTCCGTCAGTTTGTTTGTATCATGGCCGCGCATCACGCTGGTACTACTGAATGGACTCAAATGAAACTTGGCATGATTTGAGTTAATACTACATAGGATATTTTTTATCCGTAATCCAGCACGGTTCTCTTGGAAGTGGGGATTAAAGTCAAAATGTTTACTTAGTTATACGCGTGGCCAGTGCCGGATTAAGCCAGCGCGGGGCCCGTAGCAAATATGAACGCGGGGCCCTTGATTTCCATAGTTTTTTGTTCCTATAGTGAGGTTATTTACACGTTCTCAGAAGACAAAAAATTGCATCTAGCGCATCTATTATCACTACTTTTTTTACTATGTCATAGAAGCTAGAGTTTGCTTGACTGTAATCCCAGATAGTAAAGCACCCTAGGTTATAATAACTCTATTTAATCTAGTCTTGAAGGCACAAACAATTATAATTGACTGGGCAACTGGCAGGAAAAACACGCTATTCCAGTCTTCATTTGTAAATATTGACCAAGTAAATTGCTTTGTCCGTTTAGATGGGACGTTTACAACGTAAGAGTGTGTAGCTATGCCGTGGATCTCATCGTTCAGTGATAAAAAGGAGAAGGTGGAATCAAATCCTGTAAAAATCCTGCGCACTCTCTCTGAAATATATTCTGTAGAATACCAAGTTTTTTTTTTCTTTTTACGTGGGAAAACCTCGTGACCACCCATACTAGTGAGTGTGATGTCATGTCATGTCATGAGATGTCATTCCTACTGACTAAAACTCCATGGTGTCCTCATCCCGTTATGTTGACGGGCCGGACGTGAGGGTACCGTATTTTCGCTCCTGTGACATGGGATCGTCTTTTGCTTTCCTTCGCCTCCACTTAACTTCACTAGGAGGTGTTCCATCCCGACTCCGCACTTCTATGTTCTGTCAATAAACTGCGGTCAACACCAGCGCGTCTAAGTCCCTGGGTAGCGCGCCTCGACAGCGCGCATGTGGCCTCGCACGAAATTGTGCGGTATTCTTGTATCACCCGGACCACCATGACTCTCTGTGGTGCAACGGGATCTTGATTTAGGCAGTCAGGATTTCGGCCCACACTGGTGCGCCATAAAGGGACATCGTTCGTACTTCGTACAACGGCAACTATCACTCAGGCCACCCGGAATCGGAAGGAGCCGCGACAGAGGACCTACAGCCGAATCGGCTAGACCCTTGAAATGGACGACGAATCACCATTTCGGGTCGAGGAGAAGACTCAAATATTTCATATGGCTCCCGACTTAGTTCGTGACACTCTCGGCAGCTGTTCCGGCCCATGAGAGTGGCCTCTTCCTAGTTTCGTGGAAACACAGGGCCTAGGTCTTATTCAGGGCTACCCTCAAGCCCAGTCGTAACAAGTCAAGTCAAAGTTCAAGTCAGACGAGCTGGAGCCCGCAGTGTAAATAGTTATGGAGCACCCAGACGTAGGTATACGATGTTCTTCAGAAGAGGGCCGAGCACCGTGCCCTGCGAACACCACGCGCCATGGGACAGTGCACTAGACCGTCACTTCCAACGCAGACTACACTTTGGTCCTCGAAATAGGACCCTACTCGCCTAAAATAGGCCGAGATCTGATGGTAAGATACCATAACACATCTGAATTTAAGTGTGTTGATGCATTGGTGATGTCAGGAGACACCGCCAACATGACACCACCCTGAGGCACTGCCACATCCGAGAGGGCCCTGAAGTGCCTGAAGTGAAGGGTCGTGTCTATGTTAGACCGATCCTCTCGGAATCCGTATTGGGTGTTAAGCCCCTTGGGTGTTGGAGACTCGGGCACTACTTTCTAATAGGAATGTAGCAGATAGACTATCAACAGAAAACTATTCTAAATGGTCGGTTTATACGAACATCCTGGGCATCCTAACAGTAAGGGCTATTTAACTTCCTTCGAAGGACAGGCTTGAAGACCAAGTTGAAGACACTGGTTAGTATTGTATTGTCGTGTTGCCAACTTCTAAAATCATAATAATAAATGCGGTCAATGATGACTTTTAGAATAACTAATGAAGTCTTAAAATAGAAAAGAAAGAAAGAAAATTTTATATGACTGCTATAGACTCCAAATAGACGGTGGATTGTATAAACATTATCTTATTTACTTGTTTTTTTTTTCTTTGCGATATGTGCGGGGCCCTCCAAGGCGCGGGGCCCGTAGTTTTTGCTGACTATTGGATTATAAGGGTTATGGGCCGAAATGAAACGAGGGAATTTAGATATTAATTATTCAATATTATATTATTGATTTTAAATGCAAGGAAGATTGTACGTCTGAGACTTGTCAACACACAGTACGAATGACAGAGAACTCTCAAAGATCAAACAATTAAATACAAACGAAGATGCCAGTACTTTAGTTAGATTAAGTTTTGCAAGTCTAATTCAAATATCCAACACGCCCCCTCAAAAATTAATCATCAATTAAACAAACATATTTAGTATGTTTTTGGTAACCAGAACATATAAGACTTCCTTGCATTGCACTGGGGAAATACATTATGGTCCAACATTTGTTGCATGGATTAGGAAAACCCAGGAAAACCTAATCAGACCATTTAACAAAAAAATATAAGCATATCACATTTACAAAACATAATTATATCATTATCAATAACTCTTTTACATTTCCCGCAAAAGCTTTCTTTTTATAAATGATATTTACAATATGTTTTTATCTCGTTTACAATATTAAATTCGCAACTTTAATGTTTTTATTATGATCTAACATAATTTCAAAAACATTATGACTTAGGTATTTAAGCACCCTTTTCAATGAGATGTGTTTAAATTAAAATGAATACAATACATGATATACATTAACACACATTGGACAAATTATAACTATTTGACATGGGGCATATTTAATGCAAGAGGCATTCAAGTACAGGTTTACAATAGTAAGAACCTTTACCATATGTAGGCCAGCCCTTGTTTTATTTACAGTTAATTATATGTGTTTAAGACATTTAAATACACAAATGTATATTACTCGATTCAATCGTACAATAGTATCCACTTAAGTGCCGTGAAACATGGTGTCACATGAACACGCCACATCAACACCTGCACGATACTTTATCAAAATATTAATATCTACATTATAAATATGCTGCACGCATTATCATCAGTTCTTCATTACAGATTTAGTGATCAAATACCGTTTTTTGTAATTATTCATTGTTGCATTATTAGCGCATAGAATCACTAAATCATAGACTTAAAACACCTCAAATATTTTAAATGTACTGGTCAGTTATCAAAAAAAATATAAATACACCAATTGACTGATGGATTTAGAAACACATTTTTTTATTTAAGTGCTTTCTTAAACAGCTAAAATATTCAGCCTGTGCTGAACCTTGCAACACCCTATTTTACAAGTGATTTTTCTAACAGTTTAAACAAACATTTAGTTGCCTGCTGAAGGCTGTACAGGTTTTAATTTAGTTACCCGCTTAAGACCGTACAGGTTTTACTCAATTTACAAATTGAATTTCGTCCATGTTACACGATTAGATTACGATCCTATAAACTATAACCGTTTTGTCATAGAATTAACAAAACAAAAACCTGAATACTAGCAACTTTTGTAACAGGTGCTAATGTTTTATTTGAGTCTATTAAATATTTCAGACCTTTTTTTTACTATTTAAATCCATTTACAGTCTAATTATTTATTTTTATTAATCATAGAATCAACAGCACATTGTATTATTTAAAATGTATATAGGTATCCTACCATATCGCCAGTAACAGATTCTTACTATTTCGTACTCTACTATCATTTTGTGCTCTGACCTAGGTATAAAAAAGTCTATGGTTTTATTAGCGAGAGAAAATTTAATTCACCCGTGCGCTTTCCACAGAGTTCAACTAAACTCACCTTTTCTTTATTCAATGAATTAGGTATTTGACAGAAAATAATTTGATTGAACAAACATGATACAATCATTATCTGCATTATATGAAAAAACAATATAAAATGCACACAAGACAATATAATATTTATATTAATACTTATGCAAGACGTTTAAGTATTACAATTCACTACACATTTTGCTACAAATATAAGAACATCCTGTGACCCCCATCACTCCTTTTAAGTTAAATAAGATTACCATCTGTGTTTCATGGTGAAAACTAAATATCAGAATGTATATTCACACTGTTTGCTTTTAGATTCAACAATATTATTCTTAACTTTGCGAATTTTACCAGGATATACTAGCTTACTCACCAGATTTAAGCACATCTGATTTCAGACAGTCAGAGTTCAGAGACTATATTGACACTGACTTCAGCATATCAGTTTCGTCATGAGAATTTCCAATATTCCCTTCAAGCCTAGACATTATTGACACTGACTTCAGCTGACATCAGCATATCAGTTTTGTCATGAAAATTTCCAATATTCCCTTCCAACCGAGACTTTATTGACACTGACTTCAACATATCAGTTTTGTCATGAGAATTTCCAATATTCCCTTCCAACCGAGACTTTATTGACACTGACTTCAACATATCAGTTTTGTCATGAGAATTTCCAATATTCTCTTCAGGCACAACAGCAGGCCTGGACTTCACTAAGTCAGTCTCGTCCACAGTAACATCTCTGACTACAACAAACTTTTGGTATAGCAGATTCCAAACCTTTATAATCGTTTGGTTCATACCTCACATGTATGCCACGTACTATGACACTAACATAACTTATTAGATTTAAATTTATCTGATTTAAAAAGTTCAGATTTTCGAAACTTTCTTGATACAGGTTCAGATAACCTATCATATCAGTTTCTGTACGAGAATTTCAAATATTCTCATTATGTTTTAGTAAAAGCCTATTTACAGGGAGTCTCGTCAGCAATTTTTTTTTACAAATGAATTATTCGCATTAATAGGATTTCAAACTTTAGGTATAACAGCTTGATTCAGGCACAAGTATGTCATCCATGATTTCGGATCATGTTTAGTTTTACTACCTTTATTTTACACATAAACTGTCGAGCCAAAACTATTTTATCCGGGACTATTTGTTATATATACTACATTTCAAACGCTGCTTGTAAGGATTTTCAAGTTTTAGTTGGTGACAAACTAAACCTGACGACCAGAAAACGTTTTCCAATCAACCAGATCCTAAACTAGCACGATTTTTTTTTTAATGTTTCCAAATACTCGCTCAGAAACATCGTTCAATTGCAAATTGTCAGAACTCACGTAGGTAACAAATAATCCCTTCTAAACTAGATTTTTTTTTAAATTTCGATAGTTTAGATTCTCTACCGTTATCGCAATACACATACGCTCAACATAATATTAATTAAAGGTAGTCAATCCAACTTGTAAATTAACAGTTAAGTAACACATTTGGTAGTATTGATCAAGTACCAAATAATTTGTATAATCATTAGTGGAGTACTAGGTGCACAGAGTTCCATATGCACAACAATTACAAAGTATTTTTTTTTTCTCCGTTTTTTTTTTTTAACCGCAATCGATTCATACATACAACACAGTCAGTTTCCTACTAATTTAATATGTCTTACATTATATTACTTTTATTATTACCAATATGGCAACATTTGGAAGACAAGGAAACTCAACATGAGTTACTTATGCCACAAATTCTAGAAAAATATAATTTTTACTGACTTACGTGTGACTTACTATGGTCAGTTTAGTTTACTTTCCATTCATTATAACTATAATGAGGGTTTCATTTGTTGAAAAAATGTAGCCCAAATTTGCATTGTACCTTTTTCTTGTAACATTATAAAAAGTGGTGAAGTGGCACTGTAGAATTTTCTCACTGAAATAAATTTAAATTGATATTAATAAAGGTGAACTTGCATCGATTTCACTTTCTTGTTAAATCTTAGGTGTACATCACCTATAGCCACTATAAATATAAAAAATAATTTTATAAAGCTATTTAACCCTTAGACGTAAGGCATCATGCCAATACAAAAATCCACTGTGTGTCAGGCATTTGGCGTTCTATGTGAGGGAAGTATTAGCTTTGTCAATTTGTACCTTTATTTCTTCTAAATTAGGGTAATCATTTCGCAGAGGAACCCTCCACCAAAATATCAGATTTATAAATATTCCGGAAGTGAGGCAGGTACTTATTGCAAAATAAAATTGAATACAGAGTAAATACTGATCAATATTTACTCAAATTCCTCAATAGGGAATCTAATGAGAAAATACGGATCAAAATATACACACATCAAAAGTGTCTAGGGATCAACATATATTTTTGCAATAACTTTTCTCCTGATTGATATTAATTAAAATTTTCTTTAAGGATTCATCAAATAAAGTGTTTTCGTTTGTCACAGTAACGATAAACCAAGTCACCTTTGCATTAATAAAGAAATTTGCCATTTTCCTAATAAAGGGATTTTTGACATTTGAACCACTAACACAAAAGTTCGAAAAAAAGACTGAAATAACAGTTTTCTTTAAAATTTTATTGGGTAACTTAAACAATTAATAATCCGTGTTTCTACCGCGAACACTAACAACACAAGAACATCGGTTTGGCATACTCAAAATGAGTTCATCCAAATCACGCTGTGGAATGGCCGCCCATGTTCGTTGCAACAACAAAAAAAGGTCTTCTTGCGACTGGATACCCTCCATATTCGGCAGAGCTCTTCTCTGTAGCATATCCCATGCATGCTCAATCGGGTTCAAGTCTGGCGACTGAGCAGGCCAGGGCAGGACATTGATGTTAGCTGCGGCGAGAGTCTGTCTTACAACTCTTGCGGTGTGCGGTCGTGCATTATCATGCATTAACTGAAATAAGGGACCGATTTGCACTTGTAGAGGAACGATGACGTCTGATACAATCGTCTCAGCATAAATTTGAGCGTTGAGGTTGCCTCTGATCCAAATCAACTCAGTTCTTCCGCCGATCCAAATACCCGCCCATACCATGATGGTTCCACCACTATAAGGATGGACTTCCTGGCAGGATTTTAATCGCTGTTGGCGTCCAGGGGTTCTCCAGTGTCGTATACGTCTTGTATCCGGTCTCATACCAAAACGAGACTCATCAGAAAAGCACACGAAACGCCATTGTTCTTCTGCCCAATTTCTGTGTTCAAGAGCCCATTGATATCGAATCCTACGATTGTGCATTGCTATAGGTGGTACCCGTAGCGGTCTTCGGGAATGAAGGTTCACTTCATGCAAGCGGTTTCTGACTGTTTGGTCGCTAATTAAGTTCCCTGAAGAGAGATGACACCGCAAAAGTTGTAAGACAGACTCTCGCCGCAGCTAACATCAATGTCCTGCCCTGGCCTGCTCAGTCGCCAGACTTGAACCCGATTGAGCATGCATGGGATATGCTACAGAGAAGAGCTCTGCCGAATATGGAGGGTATCCAGTCGCAAGAAGACCTTTTTTTGTTGTTGCAACGAACATGGGCGGCCATTCCACAGCGTGATTTGGATGAACTCATTTTGAGTATGCCAAACCGATGTTCTTGTGTTGTTAGTGTTCGCGGTAGAAACACGGATTATTAATTGTTTAAGTTACCCAATAAAATTTTAAAGAAAACTGTTATTTCAGTCTTTTTTTTCGAACTTTTGTGTTAGTGGTTCAAATGTCAAAAATCCCTTTATTAGGAAAATGGCAAATTTCTTTATTAATGCAAAGGTGACTTGGTTTATCGTTACTGTGACAAACGAAAACACTTTATTTGATGAATCCTTAAAGAAAATTTTAATTAATATCAATCAGGAGAAAAGTTATTGCAAAAATATATGTTGATCCCTAGACACTTTTGATGTGTGTAGTAACAAATCAGAAATCAGTAATCTGTAATAGTCTCAATGTCAACCCGGTAGACAAGATACACGGCCAATCCTTTAAGTGATCAACCATGTACGTGGGGAACACTATAGCCCGCACAAGTGACCAAGTGCCCCGCGCAGGCACAAGCTCACTCCTCTACTCATTCACTCCCACAATCCAATGAGACTGAACACAGATACAATCAGGGAGAGGTCAGGCGCAAGATAGACCCTTCACATACCCATCGGATGCATGAATTATTCTACTTTTTCAGACAGGTAATCGGCCTGCACATTTCTAGCCAGTTATTAACCATTAACACAAATTGTTGGTCCCCGCGGGATCCAAATCTGCGACCTGCAAAGCAAGCGGTTTCCCGCTGTGCCACGGAGGCTAACAAAGAATAGTAGGTACACTTTTTAATAAACAAGGTACTTAGCTTTTATTGTTCCGTAGTCACTCCAAATCAGTAAATACATCTGTGGATTACTGAGGTCGATTAGGATTGTTGTCTTTACACCGTCGACTCTAAAATTCTCGAACAATCGTCAGAATAGACCTAGAATTTTTAAATAAAATACGCAGTAATCAAAACACGTACACTGGGCCCATAACCTATTGGATTATAAGGGTTATGGGCCGAAATGAAACGAGGGAATTTAGATATTAATTATTCAATATTATATTATTGATTTTAAATGCAAGGAAGATTGTACGTCTGAGACTTGTCAACACACAGTACGAATGACAGAGAACTCTCAAAGATCAAACAATTAAATACAAACGAAGATGCCAGTACTTTAGTTAGATTAAGTTTTGCAAGTCTAATTCAAATATCCAACACTGACCCCTGCTATATGGCTAATCCGGCACTGCGCGTGGCCCAATTTGATCAATTTTTCATTATTATTATAATAAATAATACTAAGGAAACACTCATTGTGATGATCAATGTTTGGCAATATATTAGGTTAAGCAACGTTAGACAAGGTCATTAGATAGATGGGTGAGCGTTTATTGCCATTTGAACTAAGCGTCTTCGTGCTTCCGAGGGCAAGTAAAACGTGGGTCCCAGTTTTTAACCGACTTTAAAAAAAGGAGGTTATGTATTCAACTCAAATTTGCTATTAAAATTTAGTTAACAAAACTATTTAAAAATAATAACAACCGACTTCAAAGAAAATTATCTAAAAAGCATAAAATAACGAAAATATATTGAAGTCGGTGCTAGCACATAATGTTAACTATGACTAGCACGAGCTGACACCGACGTCAATATTTTTTCGTTATTTTATGCTTTTTAGATAATTTTCTTTGAAGTCGGTTGTTATTTTTTTATAAATAGTTTATTTTACATTTTTCACTATCACGCAACTCAAACGTCAACGTTACAGTAACTTACTGAAAACATAAAAAGTGTATATCTCTTAAACTACTGCACCGATTTTGATGAAACTTGTACTCTACCCTAAGTTGAAAAATACTCTAACTATTGCAAAAAATAATTTCGAAATCGGACCTGTAGTTTCTGAGAAATCCGCGGACAAACCTACATACATACATACATACATACACTCGTGAAATTTGGTAAATTCGTTTAGAAGCCCACATAGACTAACATATATGAATATTACGCATTTTTATTAATATTACATACATACGCGTCGAATACAGAACCTCCTTTTTTGAAGTCGGTTAATGAAGTCGGTTAAAAAGAGCGCCGGCGGAGCTGCGCGGGTTGGCTAGTTAAGTATAAAGGTTACATTACAAGCAAGATAAAGCTACATTTTTATTTAGATTTGGTATATGTACGATTGCGCTCACGAAAGCTTAATCACCTTTAAGCATCCTTTAAGACATTAATCGCATGCACGAGCCAACCCAAAATACGTTCGGCGTAAGCGCACGTGACGAGTGTCATTTCTACAATTTTAATTGAAAACCGGTACAGCGTTTGTAACCGCGATATTACATATAATTTATATGTAACATCTTCTCTCAAGCCCACATAAAAAAATATTTGGAATACAAAAATAAACTCTGGCAAATGAGTACCAATTAGCCAGACTTAAACGCCAACATCATAGCGAAGGTCTAAAAAATTTATATTGATGTATTGAAATATCCTCCTTTTGATGTCACGTAAAAATAGGGTCTTATTTAATAACTATCACTAACGAGGATCGACTCCTATAAGCACACGCGCGGGACGGGGCTGCCCCGCCCCGCCCAGCATTGCAAATAATTGGTTCGCATACAAAGGCGGGCGGCGCGGCCCGCCTTTGTATGCGAACCAATTGTTTTGTATTGCGCTGCAGTACTATTGCAATAATTTTAATCATTCCTAAATTAACCATCTTAACTAAGGTTTAAAAATAAAATATTGCGTGCAATTTTTATGATGGATGGGCATTGATTTTGATAGCGATTATTAAGTTTTTTGTTCAAAATAACTCATGTTTGTTCCTGTATTATACAAATTATTTGTATCAACTGTTCCAGACTTTTTTGTAAATATTATAAAGAACTATAATTGAAAAGAACATCACTTTGGAACGCCTTTTATATTTCAACTTACCGCACTTTGAAAATAAACCATAAATATTTACTTACCGCCAATTTCACCGCCATCGATATACTAGTATAATAGTAGGCCTGCGTCGAATTTTCCGTCCAATGTTGTTTCAACCCCGACTGCACCGCCGCTTTTTTTAAGAGGGGATTGCACTCAAGTACTGGTTTGTATTGTGTAAAAATAAATCTTCTAAACCAGCCCAAATACCCTATAGTTGGCTATAAGTTTATGCATCAAAATATCACCAAACCCTGATTTCTTTGGTAGGTACAAAGTAAATGAAATGAAGGTCTTTATAACCGACTTCTATAATAAAATACATTTCCATCAGAAAATCTTGCTAAAAGAACATATCACCCAATGCTATCAATATTTTAATTAGAAATTAATTTAGAGAATAACTAAGTATTCATTACTCTCTACAGGTTTCGGATTCAATGACAAAATTAATAAACGTGTAAAGAAAATGCCCATTCATCGATAGATATAGAGCAATTAATTGTAGGTAGCTAATTAATAGGAAAACAAACAAAAAAGCAGTATTAACATGAATAACATGTGCTAAAATTATACTAATAAGCCTCGCCTTTCTGCATCGTTGGTTTATGCTAAAAGCATTCAATTTCTCATTACATACAATATTTACCATATCCCTTACTTATTTTTGGTACCTAAGCATATGAATATATATTATTATCATACGCCAACAAAGTAAAAAACCGCAACATACTACTATATACTTTTTGCCCGACTGCCTCAGAAAGAGGGATATGTTATGGTTAGATAGTATGTATGTATGTAAGTATGTATGTATGTAAGTATGTAAGTATGTATGTATGTAAGTATGTATGTATGTAAGTATGTATGTATGTAAGTATGTATGTATGTATGTCTATTTCTTTGGCACGGCCTACAGCCTAAACGGCTTGATGGATATTACTTGTAATATGTTTTTAGATTCGTCTCAGTTGTGAGAGTGACACAGGCTATATATTTTATCCAAAAAGTTAATATTGCGGCCGTGGGGTGTCCGGGTAAGAATAGCACCCTCCCATCTCCTCCCGTTAGGTATCCGTAAGAGGCGACTAAGGGAAAGCAAGAAGACGGGCAACAGCGACTTTTATTGGATGACCTACCTATACTGTGATCCCCAAGCCGCCTGTCAAGCGTGGGGATTATGGCAATCCCTCCCTTCTAAGGGGGAGGCCTTTGTTCAGAATTGGACGTCTTTCGGCTGCTAATGATGATGAATATGGCGGCGGTCAGTCACTATTTTTTTTTTCTTCCAAAAACATTAATATGGGTATCAAATAATAGGTCTCAACGAGACGAGTTCAAATATGTAGTAAACGTGTGTATTATGAAGGAATAATGTAATTTAAGTCAATTTTGTTTGTTCGCAGTCGGGTTAATTATGCTTTTATAATTTATGGACACTCAATATTTGTTATTACTATTTTTATCTTCCAAGAATTCGTAGATATACTTATCAATTTATTAACCTATGAAATAGAGCACTAATTGAATAGAGTATTTGGAGTTTACAGTTCGTATAAATACATCATAGATTTAGGATTTTTCAACACGTTCTATCTTTGATATCTTCTTCTATACTATAATAAAACTCAAAGAGCACTTTTTCTGTACATTGAATATTTTTCCAAAATTTCTATGTGGGGATACTATACTATCGACATAGAGGCCAAAACATTTTTTTTTGGAATTATTGTCTGTCTGTCTGTCTGTCTGTCTGTCTGTCTGTCTGTCTGTCTGTCTGTCGTTCTGTTTGTCCAGGCATCATTCGAAAACCCGTGGATGGATTTTGATAGGACTTTCACTGATGTGTTGTGTAGAAGTAGGGGTATAAATTGGTATATAAAACATCACGCTATGTTTCATAGGGGCTAAGCAGTGAAACATTACTTGCACATATTACCACGTAATTTCCTTTGTATGTAAATAGGGTAATTATAGACTGATCAGTTAATCATTAAGATATGTATTATTACGCTATATACAATAGGGACTGAGCAGATATTTAGTTTGCATAAGCTATGGCAATGGCGAAGGGTCAATTTTTGTAAGGGGTAAGCCGGTACACCCAGGAAATTTTCATTAGATTTCTGTATTGTTCTAAGTACTTTGCTGATAGCAATATGACATTATATCTTTGAAAAGTTAAAATCTGTAATTCCCGAGCGAGTCCAAACTAGATTAGGAAAGAAATAGGCAAGGGAAAAATAACATTTCATTTTATTTAAAAGCCAGTTTATGAAATTTTAATGAAACTCCCCAAGTCCAGGTAGTGTATAGGTATTGTATCACAGTCGCAACAATAAAAGATGCGAAACACTAAGAACTTTCATTATCGAATATCAATAAACAATAATTTACGATGTTAGCGTGATTTACATTATGAACAGCGCCATCTATCGGCGGAATTGGACATACAATCACTATTGAACTTTTATAACTCAAGAACGGCCTATCCGATTCGGCTGAAAATTGGTGGGGAGTTAGCTTAGAACCAGGAAACGGACATAGGACTTTTTATCCCAGTAGGTTAAGGTTAAGCAACGTTAGGTAAGGTCATTAAATAGATGGGTGAACCGATTTGTATGAAAGTGTGCATATCGGGTAGGTCTGAGAATAGGTCATACAGTATATTTCATACCGCTAGGTTAAGGTTAAGCAACATAAGGCAAGGTCATTAAACAGATGGGTGACCCGATTTGTATGAAATTTTGTGTGCATATCGGGGAGGTCTCAGAATAGGTCATAAAGTATATTTAATGCCGCTGATACCATGATTGACGAGGATATATAGAACGAGAGGAGGGTGCAAGAGAGGAGAAAGAGGGAGAGGGGATTCGAGGAGGGGGTGATGGGGTGAGGGATCGGGGGAGTTAGGTGGAGTAAGGGGGGAGTGAGAAGGAGCAAGTTCGTAGAATAGAGAGGGGAGAGGGTTCAGAGAGGGGACAACAGGGAGAGGAAGAGGGGGAGTGTGACGGAAACCGAAGCGGGAGGGGGAAAGAGAGAGGAGAGAAAGAGCATATAATTAGATTTTTTTTATAAGAGAGAGAGATATGGATAGAGATTAATCTAGGGAGGAGGGAGAAAAGGGGAGCAAAATAAAAAGCGAGGGCGAAGCTGCGCGGGTCAGCTAGTAAATAAATATAACTCAAAGGTAGAGTTTCTTTAGTAGAGTTGCAATTGCATGTTTTAACATTCTATATTTCTGGCCCTGTCTTGGCCTATGGCGACATAAAAAGTCTTCCAAAAAAAAATCGAAACAGCACTGCAAGTACTATTAAGGTGTTCAGGTGACATTTAAATAAAAAAGTGGATTGATAGGTACATATCATTAAAAAAAATATGCCACTAAATAGTTGCAGGTTAGTCTACACAATGGTGTACCACCATTACTGAATTGAAATTTTCGAATTTTCGTCCAATGAATGTAGAGATTGATTACAATGTGTATTCTATTTATTCCGTTGGAATTTTTGCATTTTATCACATTTTTGCCTAAAATATCGTTTTTTTAATTTAATTTATCTGAGTTGAGCATAATTGTTAACTAAGCTCTGTGACATCCTAGCAATGAGATTTGGTCCTAACACAAATTTATACCTCGCCCACGGAAGCCGCTCAAGTCGCGGCGTTACTGGATATAGGGCATAGTTAGCTTGTTGTGGCTGCACGATTCCATCTTACACTCTATTGACAGCAGAGAAGCTATCAGCGTTATCGGGAGACTGATACGTTTACTTGCCGTCCAAGATCTGTAGATATCGGGTCACGTCTGAAGGAGCAAGATGATCGGTATTATTGTGTCATTTTCTCTAAGAAATCGTCACTTTAACTCGATTCAAGGATTGACTGTGAGCGATTCTACCTTTAGAAGAAGATTTTCGGAGCCTGGCCTGAAACCTCATAAACCAGCAGCCCGAAATTGACAGTAGACCGCAGAAGAGCGTGCCTTAACCTTGCACTTGACCACTTAAATAGCTCATACCTTCAATGGAGCTAAGTTCTCTTTTTTGACGAACGTAAGATCATATTGTATTGGTAACGACGGGAGAAAGAAGGTGTATCGAAGAGAAAGAGAGTGTTTTGCACAGCGTTGCATTGAAGAAAGAGTCAGTTATGGTGAAGGTTCATAGACGACTTGAGGAGGCATAGGCGCCGATGGAAAAACCGAACTTGCTTCTATATCTAGACCTCGCTTACTGTCATTTAAATGGGTAACGATACATCGAAGAGTGTTTGACGCCTCATGTGGTACCCTACGCATATTTTACTGGAGAAGAGTTTATTTTAATGCAGGGCAATGCCAGGGCACATACCATAGGCATAGTAAATGAGTACATGAGCGAAGTCGGTATTATGGTTATAGGCTGGCCAGCTAGAAGCTCGGATATGAATCCCATAGAACACCTATGGAATGATTTAAAAAGACGAGTCAAAGCAAGAGATCGTGCTCGAATTTTTTGATGAGAAGTGTATTTATTATACATAATATTATATAAAACTGTTGATCTAGGTCTTGTGGACATATTACCTCAATGTATAAAACCAACCTAAATATAAATCGGAGGTGATGACGGTGGCATTTCGAAGCTGTGCAGCAACAGGTGCACAAGGAAATTTCATCAAATGTCTTACATACCGGTGCAATCAGTTTCATGGGTGCAAATACTAAGCTCCAATATAATTATGTAACTCTGACCATCCCTCCTATAACGTTTACATCAAGCGAAAAGAAACCGGTACTTACAGGTTTTTATGTTTGATACTTTGAGTCCAATAATAAGAACTCATTAGCGGTAGGGGTCACACGATATTGGTCAAGTTTTATATTAGTCAAATCGGTAATTCGTCAAATTTGATATTGGTCAAATTGGTAGTTCGTCAAATCGTAATTTTGTCTATGCTATTGTTATTCTTTTTAATTGATGCTTTTCAGCTAGGGTACTATCCCTATAACAACTATGTTATCATTATCATTTATCTAACCCCATATAATATTCAAATAATGAACTCAAAACCAGTACTCTAATAACAAACTTTGTCCATATGCCTCTTTAAAAAAAATAAGTTGAGTTTTTTTTATTAAAGTACAGGTCTCCTGAACAAAACGATGCTTCAGAATAACTTTTTTTCTATTATAAAACACCTTAGTTTTTTTTTATCTGGGACCATACTTCCTAGTCTTCAGTTATACATTCTTTTTCCAAAGAGATTACAAATCGATTTTTTACATAAAATTATATAAAGCTATTAAGGTATTATGTATATATTACCTCAATGTATAAAACCAACCTAATTATAAATCGGAGATGATGTAAACATATTAGGTACTATAAACTAATAAAATATTTATTAAAAATTGAACCGACTTCAATAACACTGAAAAGTATGAAATAATATAAACATTAAAGAAGTTGGTGTTAGCGTACCTGCTGTGAATATTTGGTACCAACTTCAATAATATTAAAATTATTTTATACTTTTCAGTGTTATTGAAGACGGTTCAATTATTTTTAAAAATATTTTATTTTATACTTTTTAGTGATATTTTCATACACAAATAAAGATTGAACCATCGAAGACGGTAAAATGATCTAGGTAGGTTATGATCACATTATCGTCTACATAGTTTTACATAATTCTTGTTTCTTCAGAAACGATTTATTCGGTCGTAATGAAATTTGCATGGGAATCACCATAGTAGTTTACTCTATCGAATAAAAAAAATCATCGAAATCGGTTCATAATTGTCAGAGTAATGTAATGGAGAACATCAGTTTTATGGTTTTTACCAGATAAATTCCTCCACATCGTTCATGGTCCTCCAGGAAGTTCTTATCCGGTTGTGATAAAATTCATACAGATTCATTACAGTGTTTCTTTCTTTCAAATAAAAAAGAATCATTGAAATTGGTAAATATTTGCCAGAGTTATGAACATTTTTGTCCTTAAAAAGCGACATAATGTCGTCTAAATGTCATGTATTTAAGCATATAACGTATCAGCGGGGTAATGCCGAGGTTGTCGATTGTCAACTTGACTGTACATGCGTGAAGACGCAATGCACGAACTTCACACAGCCGCCTTTAAGTTTGAATCGAACTATTCATTTAAATGTACCTAGTCTATAATTTATTTATCTCCAAAAGCACAAGTAATCTACTTATTTGTATTTTTTTCTCCTATACGGAGGAAAATGAAATTTACTCTGGAACATCAGTTGTACATAAGATATATTCTATTTAGTTCTTGTAGTCATTGTTACTGTAATATAAAATAAATCATAACTTCGAAGTTACGTAATACTATGTATGGCCTTCTTAAGTTATCGTTTTAACATCTTAATGCCAATGACATTTTACTGAAGATACAGGTTGCCCGGAAAGATCAGGGGCTTGTTATAAGAAGTCAACTCAACAAGAACTCAGCAGGTAAGTAATCGAAAATTTGTAAAGCCATAACGTACCGCGATGACGCGAATCCTTGCATCATCGCGATGTAAATTGTAGCAAGAAAGATATATACTTAATATAATACGTTACTCAACAAACAAAAAAATCTTGGCTCTGTTGTCACAAATACCATCGCATTCCTGTAGGTACATTTCGCACCCCGTGATGAAACATGTGGTAAACGCACAGCTTGCAGCAACTTATTAAGTTGCCATCAATTTTCTACCAATAACTTTTGGTACCTCATTGATAATAATAATAACCGAAGGGCAGCTTGTAATAAGCAGTTGGTGTGTAATGACACCACGGACCCTAGTGCTTCAAAGTCATCAGTCGTCAGTCGAGTGAAAACCCAAGGGGGTCCCGTAGGACTCTCAGCTCTGGCTTGCCTCAATTAGCCGTTCAGAGAGGAGTCGTTAGAGCTGCTTCAGAGGTGTTAAAGATATAAAGCCGCAAGTAACATCGGAGAAAGCGCAACATACTTTACGACAACCCTGAGCCACTCACACGGCACACCGGTGGCTAGACACAAGGTGGGAATCGAACTTACGACCCATTAGATAATGGCTAGGCTTCTAACCACAAGACCAATGGACCCGTCAAATCGATGTACGTTGAACATAATAAGTACCTCAATGATGGTCTCCTGGTATAGTCATAGCGAGCTGTCAGCTTTATCATCATCATCATCTTTATTAGCAGCCGATAGACGTCCACTGCTGAACAAAGGCCTCCCCCTTAGAAGGGAGGGGTTTCCATAATCCCCATGATCGCTTAGATGTGGATGGATCGCTGTCAGCTAAGATGTGGATGGATCGCTGTCAGCTTAGATGTGGATGGATCGCTGTCAGCTTAGATGTGGATGGATCGCTGTCAGCTTAGATGTGGATGGATCGCTGTCAGCTTAGATGTGGCGAAACCTTTGATTAGCTCTGAAACCGTGTTTTTTTGTAAAACTCTAGACGTTCATCGAGCACGGTGGCAGCTCAAAGGCAACTAAACCCGGTACAGATTCCACAGGAGAGCCCAGGATCTCATGTGCCAATGCGACAGCCGCGGGGGATTGTAGTGGTTTAGAATCCCACATCCCACAGGTCCCGAGAACCTATTAAAGGTCTCCCCCGCGAGAACAAAAAAAAATTGACGGCATATCAAAAAAAGAAGTTAAAATGATTTTATAAGTGTTTGCCGCCATTTTATAAGTAGCGGCAAGGTACTAACGCTCAAAGATAGCTGGCCCTCTATTTTCTTGTTTTTTATGGGACTAATCCTACCACTCATGCCTGTGACCCCTGTTAGCGAGGATCTACAGTGGTCACCAGTGAAGACACCAAGGTTTGACCCTCGACGAGTCCCGGGGAAAACGCTAAATTGTCTTGGAACCCGCAACAAATTTAATTAGAGGAGTTAGAAAAATATAAATTCCACTTCCCTCGATCACACAGGTCGATATAACCTCAGAACGAAAGATTTTTACAGGTGCACCAACTAGGTAGTCCACCTGTAAGGCACCACGAAAGTTACTTGATTTGAAGGGATCTATATTTAGATTTCTACTATTAAACTTGTTTCCAATAATAGGTATGGTAGGACGCTTGAAAGCATGGAAATTTTCCGTAGTCGCCACAAGGTCCGAGTAATACACAACTCCGGATGTTATTTCCAAACTATTCAACATAACATTGCACTCATTCTGCCAGGGTTCACACTCCCACAAAGTATATGATGCGCAGTTTTTTCGAACTCATTATTCACCGTAGAACATTGACAGAGAGGTGAAGACACCAATTTAAAAGAGAATTATTTGCTTTTAAAGTTGCCATGTTCCGTCATAAATTGTGCAACGCAGTGGTCTACTTCTATCCATGGTCTATCGAACCGCTCACGGACATCTGGGAAAAATAAATAAAGGACCCTTTGAGGACGCATCCCATCTGGTTTGCCATTCTAATAAACAACCGATTGAGAGTTAAATAATCGCAAGATTTTACAACGGTCACGAATTGGTAGGAATTCGGCGTTTAAGTTTTCATGAGAGGAGTAATACATAGCCGCACGTCTTTGTACTTCTAGGTCGACCGGAAGTACCTCCACCCGCTAGTACCAGTAGAGATTCAGTACTGACCGTTCTATATGCTTCACACAAGAATATCAACGCCAGACGCTGACTTTGTAGGAATTTACGTCGTGCCCTCGCTGGCCCTCTAGACAATGTTACATTCTACAAGCGTTAACGCGAATGGAAAGTATAGAAATGTATAAGAATGCCATAAGACATAGAAAAATCACGTGACAAAATATAGGGAATTGACACCGTTAGCGAATAAAAGAATAGAATCGCTATGAAGCGATTGTATCCTTTCTCGGCCCTCTGTACCATCCACGCCATCGCGTACCTACCAATCAGGCGAGCGAACCATATCCTTCTCTACAATCTTACTTGGTAATTAAAAAAATACGAACTACTTAAACATACTCAAAATGTGGGATATATATCCCACATTTTGAGTATGTTTTACGGAAACGTCCCTTTTTATAAGACCTACCTTAGTAAATAAACAAAATTCTTTTGAGTATTTTGCGTCTGAAAACGAAAACTTAGTTTACAACTGATAAATGCCATCTTATTGTCTAAAAATAAGTACATAAATATTTTATTGTATTTAACTTGTTATCGAACTTCTTTAAAAGAATCATAAAATATAGAGCTAAATAAATCAATCAAAAATATTATTTCTAGAAACCTAAGTAAAAACATTAAAAATCAATTAAGTTCCTAAGCAAATATTTTTTGAAGATCAATGAAATACTACAATTACAAAGATCAAAAATCAAAATCAAAAAAATATTGTATTGTTTTACGTGAACCTGATTTGTGAGCCTTGCTTGTTCACCATGACTGTATAGCCAGGCGCTGTCCATCTTGCGCAGGTATTTAAGAGACGGGGAGGCATCTGAGGCGGCACAAGCCATATCACTTGTTACTCGAGTCGGCGGCCAAACAGACCGCACCGCGACGACAACATGAAGGCTGCGTGGGTACGTACCGAATTGGCCCTATTTTTAAACTTCCATTTTTAATACTTTATTTCGATAACTGTCATAATGATTACCAATCAAAAAAATGTTGTGAGGTCATAGTTCATCCAAGCCTTAACTTTAACTTGTAACATTAAAGTAAGAAAATAAAAAACGCGACTGAAAAATGAGCTCTGCGAAATTTGTATTTGGTTTAAATATTATGCAATAACAGTGACTGACTCAGCCCTTGCTTTTGTGACATTTCATTGAGAACTTTCTTGTTAATAAAGTTCAATATGCAGACTATGACCTCTACATAGTATGTTGTGTCCGTTATTAAACTATTAATAATAATTTATTTAGTAAGTACATAAAGAGCATACAATAAGGTACGGGAAAAAGATGTAAAAAATACTGGCATTAGTAGCTAATCAAAACTTTAACCCTTAAGTTTAAAACTTTTATATTAAGTTATAATTATAACATTAACTACTGATAATCTGAGTTAAATTTATGTATGTATCTTATAACTAATTACTATAAATTGTTTTTAAACTAAGTTACATTTTTTTTTAGAAAAGTGATCTGTCTGATACGGAATGAGCATAAGAATTTCAATATTATTTTTCCAGTGAACAGTTAAAATACCAATACTGGTGATATTTGAATATACTTACCTAAAACGACCACCACCAACTTATCATAAACTCAATGCTATCCGCCTGTAGGTATAGTGTCTGATTAAAAATTAATTTATAATAATTATGATGATCATTTTATTGCACTATTATAACACTAAATCTATTTTAATGTCAATGGCAAGTTAATTCTTTTTAGCGTAGCTACTTCCGCATAAGGAGTGACTATTAAAATGTGGGATGATACGATGCCCATAATTTATGATTTATAAATAACATTTTTTTAATAACAATGACTTACTTATATGTTTGAAATATAAAAAAAAAATAAACCAAGACCATAGTACAAAATAAATCATTTATTATTAAAGTTGGTGCTAAATAAACACAGTACGCTAACACCAGAATAGATAACTAGTACCAACTTCAATAATATTTAAGTCTTTTATACATTTTAGTGACAATTTCATAAATATTGAACCAATGAATTAATGGATGATAACTTCTGTAAAGTTGACAGTCAGTTTAGGAACTACTTATCTGGTCGTGATAGAATTTATCATTGTAATAGTTCACTCTCTCGAATAAAAAAAAATATTATCACAATTCGTATTTGTCAAAGTAATCTAGCGGAGAATAAAATAAAAAACGATTCATTGAAGTCAGTAAATATTTGTCAGAGGGATCATTTTTTGTTGTTTAGAATATTATCTTTAGGCATTTCAGCATAATATTAAAAGAAAGAAAAGAAAAGAAAAAACAAATGAAAGATAAAAACTTAAAAAAATTATGGATGTAATCCATAATTTTATGGGTGAAGCTGTTCTCAAGTTATGGCGTAACCAAGGGAAATAGGTAGGGATTCATTTTTAAATATAAGTTTAGATAAAAAAACACGTTTGAAATAAGTATACGTACTTATATTAGATATACATAATTAATTAAAATTGAGATAGGAACGTAGACGTCATCTTTAAGTTTATAAAATTTAGTAATTTATGACTTTACACGATTGAGTTTACCTTCAAGATATTAAAATTAAATTTTTTTATCATCCTACTAAGTAGACCCTGTTAATCTGTTGATCGGCTACTACTATTTAAAGAGGTGACGAAAGTGTTAATATTAGCATGATTAGTCGCTGTCTGCAGGTACCGGCTTATACCATCAATTAATTGAGGCAATAAAATATACCAATAGGTACCTATACATGACCTTCGAGAAGATATTCTCTAATTATTGATTCAGGAGTCAATAAAAATTTCTTCTGTGTTACACGTGGGAGCTCCGCCGTCTATTGCGTGCTTGTTGAGAATATACCGCCTTGCAAACTCGTGTATAGGATAATACACAAAATATATAGTATATACAATATGTACAAATATAGATGCTAATGGCTGGCGTTGAATATGTATTTAAAAAATTTGGGACTGTGCGTATTCGCGTTAAATAGGTTTCATTTAAATATTTTAAGTTATTGTAAATTTATTGTAAATTATCTAACTCTGTCAGTGATAAATTTAAAGATGAATAATACATAAACATAGCATATAAATATATCTTATTATTATATCTGAACTAAATGGCAATAAAACTGGATTTAGCCTTGGGAGTTTATAATACTTGTACCGATCAGAATAAAATAAAAATATAGATACAATATGAGTAGGTAGGTAATATGAAAGATATCCGTCAAATATGGATTTTAAATTAAATTGATTTTGAGCAGCATCACAAAGCGGATGTCATATTTGCATTATAAAGGTGTACTATTGATCGATCGCATTAACATCGCCGCCGTTCATAACCATTTATGATTATTATTGATTAAAAAAATCGACCAAAACATGCACATAGGTATACACATAGGTACTTAGTTTGATAATCGCACTCCATATTCAAGAAATATCAGTAAAATACATTATCTTGTTCAAGGATAATTAATTTACTAATTACAATAACTACTGTTTTATCTCTATACAAAAAATATTTCTTCATTGATCTTAGAGAAAGAGTGTGTTTAGAACAGAGTTCTTTATCGCATGTTCTGATGTTTGCCGGCTGAGGGGCTAGAACGAAGAAAGTGTAACAATTAAATGCGACAGCAGGAAGTGACATATTTTAATAACGTAATGTAAACTGATGTCTAAATTTTATACAGATTCAAACGGACTTGAACTGTATGTCAACGTGTTGAGGACTCAATTTTCTTGAAAATATAGACACGTTTGGTTTGATTATTTTACGACTTTACTATCCAAGTACTATTTCTTTAGTCAACTTAAAAAAAGGAGGTTATGTATTTCACGCGTATAATATTATAGGTGAGGCAGTGATAAGGGGGAATGAGGGGAGCGAGTAGGGGGCAGAGAGTTTTGTATGCATTGAAGGAGTGAGAGACGCAGAACAAAAAAGGAACTCCGTTCTAAGCGGGTGTCCATAAGACACCTATCAACTATTGTTTTTTAATAAATGTGTCTTAGCATGCATGCATTTATAATGATAACATATATGATATTTATGATGCATTATTGATGCATAATTATTCTTGTTATTCGGACATCTACGTTTTAAAGTCTTTTTTTCGTGTCGACATGAACTTCACGCCATAGTGTAAAGATTAGTCAGTCAACAATATATGACATGAATAATGCCTGATTGTTCAGGATAGACTGACATAAGATATTACGTTGTTCGTGGAGGTTCTATCCGCACACATTAAATAAATATTAATATAATTATCATCGTGCACACTCTGGAGATATCAAACCAAATACCATTATTATTATAAATTATCCAAATACACAAAAAAAAAACTAGAAATCAATAAATCACATTTCATTCGTTAGTAAAAATTATTTCTGCGCCACTTGTAATCGCCGATTACTTAGTAGGTACCGTATCTGCCTCTTTTTACATATATTATACTAGAATATACATATATTATAACAATCCATTGTAGATCCGCCCGCGTTATTTTTACAATAACACTCCAAAAGAATCAGATCTCCAAACTTTACGATTCTTTGTTTACCTCTTGGTCTGTGCTGTGTGTTATATGTCACGGTTAGATGAAAACGCAATTTGACCTGTAATACCCAAGCATCCACCAGGAGTGTAGTTCTGCTAAATCACTAGTTGGCACAAAAGTCCCGTTAATTTAGTAAATATTGCACCTTAGAAGTTAATTTCTGCTAAACTCGCGCCTCCTCTCTACTCAATAAAACGAAACATGCCTGCGTTTCAAATCAATGTTATTATATAATATGTAGTTCCGGAGATCTCGGTAAGTATATATATACTTATAGGTAAAATTTGAGAATTTAAAAATATTACGATAATTGAAATTTCTTTCTAAAAAATCGAATGTTTTGCAAGTTAGTTCGATCAATAATTCATTGGTAGGTATCACTTTAATGCAAATAATAAGTAAAAGAGACAGCCTTTTAAGTAAAGGTAGACGAGCATGAGTCATATAACAATTTGACTGCAGTTAATTGATACATTTTTTTATAGCAACGTACACGAGTATTGCGTAACATGTGTGTACCTAGCGTGTGGAAGCTTGTTCGGTTCAAGTTCATCGCACTCGTTGGTCAGCAAAGCCGGGCCTGGGCCGGCCGGTGCAATGCGTTGCGCAACATGCGACGGCAGCCGGCACCGAACCACCACGGCACGGACCGACCAATTTGTTAGGACGGACTCACGCATGCTGCCTGACATGACCTTGCTCATACACTTTCTATCCGTGCGTACACTTGTTCCGAATTGTCCCACGCCAGCTTTCGTAGGTTCAGCGGCGAAGCCCGCGGCGGCAAAACAACGTTCGACGCGAATCAATTTCCAAATTATATTTCACTCACAGAGTCACCAACCTCGGGTGAGGGTTCTTTTTGGGCGTCTAGACGTACTACTATCACTGTGTGGGGAGCAAAAGAGGTGAATTCTGGTACCTATACTGTTGGCACAGTCTTCTCAAAGATAGATAGATAGACAATTCTTTATTGCGCACAAACAAACAGATACAAAAAGAATAAGACACAAATTAATAAAACATGCAACAATGGGCGGCCTTATCGCTAAAAGCGATCTCTTCCAGGCAACCTTTGGATGGAGAGAAAAATAAAGAAGTTACAAAGAACAGAGGGTGCGCGCACTAGACATGAATAGGTAACATTAACACAAAGACACATAAAAACACATATGTTGAAAGAAAGAGTAGGTACTGACAACAATTACCTATGGAAGGTCCGTGACTAGCAACTTTATTCACCGCAGGAAACGGTGCCACTCGAAGGTGATGGGTGATATTGGCCAGTGCAAATCGACGGGACGGGCAGTCGATTTTTAATTTTATCAAATCATATTTATCAAATGGCACCTAATTCCGCGGTATTTTCACCGTAACTAGAAATAACATTAAAAAATTAAGTATTTATTGTAAATTTCTGTAGAGTTTGCTATTTTCACTCACAGTTTGACAGTAAAAGTATATTAAAAATGTTAAAATACGTATGTAAAAATATAAAAAAGTCCGAAGCACCTAATTCCGATAAAAAAAATCCTAATTTCGAATGAATAATGTATCTTGCAGACAAAAAGAAGTTGTAAATTTCTTAAAACCATTTTCAGAACCCCTCGGTATTAGGTGCCTTTACCTTATATGTATGTATATTATGTATTTCTGTACTCGGAGTAATGTTACAATAATGTGTTATTTTATTTGTAACTAACTGTACCCGAGGCTTCGCACGCAGCCAGTAGGTAGGTAATTTTCGCGTTATACTCATGAAATCAAACTCGACATAACACGACCCATCTCCATTCAACTTGATCAGATTCGATCCGATTCGATCCGACCCTTGTAATTTTCGCGGGGAAACCTTCTAAAGGTCCTCGGGCCCTGTGGGGGTCAACCAGGGGTATGTGGGATTCTTACCCACTAAAGCCCACGCGGCTGTTGCATCGGCACATGAGTGGGGACAACAAAGCTCTCCAGTGGGATCTGCACCAGTGGGATCAGTGCCTTGCATTTGAGCGTTCACGTTGTCACGGTGCTCGCGTGGATCGCGTCACAACCCCGCTGCCGTCCTCCTCGTAGTCGCCACCGTACTGGATGGCCATCCTAAGTAAGGGCCACACCCCGAACGTCTATCGACTTCGAAGGAACTCAATCCGACTCGATCCAACTCCGTCTGACTACCAGATCCGACTCGATCGATTTACACAAATTATATCATAATCACCTATATATTTTGCGCGTTACCCCTATATATTGATGCCCGTCCTGCAGGAACCCTTCAATTTTTCGGTGTAAAGAGTCTCTTAGTTAAGCGGTCAGCGGGGCACCACTTACTTTGCAAACTGGAGGTCACGGGTTCCAATCCCGCAGGGAGCAACAACTTTGTGTAATTGTTTCTTACTGGTTAGAACAATGACGGACCTTTTTGTCTGGAAAGTAAGATGATCCATAGGTTGGATAGGCACTGAGAGGCTTGGAGAACATTATTATTATTATGATGACAAAGACGATGGCGATTATGTGGAGGTATGTCACATACAAAATATAACTATTTTGATATTACCTAAATACATTTTTCCATTATACAACTAAGTACCTACTAATACTGACACTAGCTATTTGAATTATCCGTAAATCTATTGTTCAAGTAACCCTGATCTTGTTTGTAAGCTGTCTATACGATAAGTGTCAAGCTGCATATCGTGATCTACTTGCTTTTTTTTTTTGCGGGGGACACCTTCAATAGGTCCCGGGACCTATGGGGTCAACCGTGGTATGTGGGATTCTTACCCACAGCTGTCGCATCGGCACATGAGATGGGAGGCGTGGACGCTCCGGTGGGATCTACACCAGAAAACTGAGGGTTTTCTGGTCTTGCCTTTAAGCCCGCCGCCGGAGACACTTTATACATCCACCAAGCAAGCTGCCGTACTTGTTGGACATCTAGGGCCACACACCTTAAACTTTCTGAAGGAGCTTTAGTCTTATAGATTGAAGAATGTTATTTTAAGTGGGCAATAAATTTTTATATTTTTTTATTAGGTAGGTACTATCTTTTGTATTTCATTACTATCAATGATTCAATGATTTCGATATCTATCACATCAACGTATTTTACAGAGGTTTAGTTTGAGATTTCATGGAACCATTATATTTTTTAACACTATGACGCCATCAATAAATTGAAACCACCACCTTGAGTAAAATTGAAAAGCAAAAAAAATCCTGAATAATATCGAAATTATTTAAAAATAACAATTTTAATAATATAATTTAATAAAAAAAGATAAGTTAAAATATAACCCCGAGTGGGATGCGAACCCGAGACCTACGACGTTTTCTAGAAGCGTCCGTAACCACTCGACCACGGAACACTTACTTACTCTATGCGAACTAAATGTCTGCTCAGTCTCTATTGTATATAGCGTAATAATACATATCTTATTAATTAACTGGTCAGTTTATAATTACCCTATTCACATACAATACAATTATTGTGGTAATATGCTCAAGTAATGTTCCACTGCTTAGCCCCTATGAAACATAGCATGAAATTATATACACCATTTTATGCTCGAACTTCTACAAAACACATCAGTGAAAGTCCTATTAAAATCCATCCACGGGTTTTCAAATGATACCTGGATCCACAGACAGACAGACAGAAATTTTGTAAAAATATTCAATGTAAACATACAGTGCTCTTTGAGTTTTAGTATATTAGATCTTGGCGATTTCTGCAATTTCTAGTATTCTAACCTCAGGTTAGTCCGATAGTGAGTTGATTCTTTTATTATACAGGTTCAACAGGAATCAAAAATTAAATCGCCCATTGTTTTTTTGACAGTGCTTAATTTTTTTCCAAAATCTATACACAATATGTTGAACGACATCAAAAGTACTCACTGTAATATCCTACGACTGTAATAGTTAATACTGAAATTAAACATTGAATATCACAATAATATAATTCTGTCGAAAACAAAACTTATTCTTTAATTTGATATTATTATTCTGTTTGTTCCAGGTATTAGCGATGGCGGTGGGGGTGGTTATGGCTGACGGTAATCTTGGTTACCATTACCAAGTACCATATACCTCGTATGGTTTACCCTCATACCAATTAAGTGGAAGTTCCAACCAGTTCAATTCTGCATATGCAAGCAGCAATTCCGGAAACTTCTACAAAGGATATCCAAGCTTTAACAGTGCTTATAATACTGGAAATGTATACTCTGGTTCTGCCTACAATAGCGATCAAAGTGGCCTGAGCAGCGGCCTAAGTGGTGACCTCAGCAGTAGCTTGAGCAGCGGCTTAGGTGGCATAGATACCAGTTACTACCTGAACTCTGGTACCAGTGAACTTGGAAGCATTGGACAGCCGATATATCAGTATACCGACAGCAGCAACCTAGGTGGTTATCAATCACAGTCTCAATCGCAAAGTAGTGAGTACAAAACATCGGCATTAGAAAAGTATAAGAATTACTACCAAGTGCGCGAGCAGCCCGCTGAAGTTTTTAAACACTTCTATGTCCACTCAGCTCCTGAAGAGCCGGAGACACCAAAACCACGCACTTCAATTGTGTTGCCTCCACCCCAAAAACACTACAAGATCATCTTTGTCAAGACCCCCTCTGAATCACGCGCGCCTCAAGTTGTCCCAGTTCCACAGGTGCAGAACGAAGAGAAGACTATTGTCTACGTTCTTGTCAAGAAGCCTGAAGAGACTCAGGATGTGATCGTGCCTAAAGTGGAGCAGAAACCTCCATCCAAGCCTGAAGTATTTTTCATCAAATACAAGAACAAGGAAGACCCGCAAGCCGTGATTGACAACATTGTCAAAGATTACAATAAGGGACAGTCCGTGCCACTCGTGAACTCTGCAGTCGGAGACGGAACAGTATACGACAACTCCGGATTAAGCAGCAGCTCCGGTCTGAGTGGCAATTTCGGCAGTGCCGGATTAAGCGGAGCCTTTGAAAACTCTGACTTGAGCAACAGCTACGTCAGTTCCGAATTCGGTAGCAACCTTGCAAATTCTGGCTTCAGCAGCGACTTTGATAATTCTGGATTAAGCGGAGCCTTCGGATCCTCTGGCTTCCAGTCTCCTGTGCCAAGCCCAGCTACAGCTAGCTTGTTAAGTAGCCAGGCTTTTGGAATAACCCCGTCCCCTGCCTCGGAAACTTTAAGTGTGGCCTCCGCCGATAACAGCGCTGGTGATAGCCAACTGGTCAACATTGCATCGTCTTCCACCCCCATTAGCAGCACTGCTTCAACTATCGGCTATGAAGACATAAACTCCATCTCTACTAGTCAGGGTGTACCCCACGAAACTTATGGACCTCCCAAGTTCAGGGTTGATTAAATGTTATTGTTATTACAAATCTAATTCAATTATATATGTGCTATGTATTCTTATGGATATCATGAATAAATCCAGTAGTAAATAGATTGTTCTGTCTTTGTAATAACTGATTAATAAAAACCTTGTATGAAACAAAAATAAAAATTTATAGTAAGTACATTTTAATGCATCTGCTTACTTGTGCGGAGTGTTTCAATATGGATGGGTTGCTCAGTTGCAATATAATATTATTATTCTCTACTGACAATTTTATAGACTTTTTATGAAATAGGTAGGTACGTACTGCATACTAAACTATGTGCTGCTATAATAAGGTTATTTTGTTACATAGTTTGTATTTTGTGGTAGGCAATATTAAATTATACCAAGGATTGCATTACTCGTGTGTACTATCACGGTCACAAATGCTATAATTAGTGCATTGATGCAGTGACAACACTAACTGCTCCATAATAGTTAAACCATAGATTTGGTTATTTTTTTACAACGTCTACAGACTGAACTACAAAATCAGGTTTATTCCACTTTGGTCACCTGGGTGATATCACCTACATACAAAGGTTATAATATGGAACTTACCGGGGTTGCATGTGTTACGGCGCCCCAGTATGGGCAGACAAGGCCACGATAGGGGCAGCACGACGTAAATTGCTACAAAGACAGCGTCTGGCGTTGATATTTTTGTGTAAAGCTTATAGAACTTTCATTACTGAAGCTTTGCCGTTACTAGCGGGTGTACTTCCTAAAATACATGGCAACTTATGTTATTTTATAATCAAAGTTTATTGATAATTCCCACGCAAATACTTTCATCAAATTTCATTCTATATATATTCTGCCGCCAAGCAGCAGCGTATAAAACGTTGCTGTATTCCGGAGTTAAGAACACTGGAGCTGCTTTCTTCTTTTAATCTGATTATTTAAACTCTCGGAACCGTTTATGCGTACGTGGGCTACTTAGGTAGGTAGGGACTCAATAGCCGTACTACCTACGTGATAATAGATATCTCTACACACTAACAATAATGTGATGTGATTCTTCTGGTGTTGCTAGCGTCTATAGGCTGCGGTGACTGCTTACTATGAGACAGCCACCTTGGTGGTATAGTAAACAGAATAGAATGTATGTTACAGGTAATCGGTAGCCTCCGCGGCGTAGCGGGGAACCGCCCCCATTGCAAACTGGAGGTAGCGGGCTCAAATCCCGCGAGGTACAATAACTTTGTACAGTTGTTCCTTATTGGCTAGGACCTGATTGTCTGGAAAGTAAGATGATCCATGTGTCGGATGGGCTTGTAGCAAGTCTGTCCTTCGCCCTGTCCTCTCCCCAGTCGTGTCGGTCTTCCGTCCCATCGGATTGTGAGAGTGAAGGAAGAGAGAGCGCACTTATGTCTATGCAAGCACTTGTGCACTATAATATGTATATCCCGCGTAGATGGCTGATCTTGTAAAAGATTGGCCTATGTGGTTGTATCGGCCATGTGTGTTACATGTGGGGTGCCCTGGTAAGAACAGCGCCATCTCCTCCCGTTGGGTGTCTGTAAGAGTCGACTAACGGAAAACAAGATAACCAGTGTCTCGCGGCAGTGCAGTGTATCTGACTATAAAGGCAGGCGTGTAAGGTCCCATCCGGCTAAAGTCTTGTTTGTCTCGTCACTAGGTTAAATAAAAAACTACCAAGTTAAGTCTCTATATAAGTAGTTATACGTAGTTGAAACATTGAGGTAAGTAAGTACGTAAGTAAGAACACCCCACCTATCTCCTCCCGTTGAGTGTCGTACGAAGCGACTAAAGAGGGGCAGCAGCGTCTTTCTATTTGAATACCTACCACCTATACTGCGATCCCCAAGAAGCCTGCCAAGCGTTGCAAGTATGACACTATGCATACACGGGGTGTAAGGGACATCGTACCGAAAACCGATACCAGGGATCCAGTACATGATTCTGAACATTCTAGTGTTGAAATTTTTCATCGGCATTTTATTGAATTTAAAAAAAATGCAGTTTTATTTAATAAAATTAGGATAACATCATTATTGATATAAAGCCTAATTTCAATTTAATAACAATAAATTACTTCTTTGTGAAAAATTAGCAATCATCAGCAGCCGAAAAGTCTACTGCTGAACAAAGGTCCTCTCCCTTAGAAGGGAGGGGTTGACATAATCTCCACGTTTGGCAGGCGGCTTAATTGAAATTACAATGTAATTTGAAAAATAAATATATTCCGCAAGTATTCATTACATGCTCAAAAATTAACAAGTTAGTAATTTGTCATTTTCCATATAAATGGTTTCTGTAATGTTGTAACGGACAATATGAGAAATCTTATAAAAAAAGTTTTCGGTACGTAGTTCCTTATCCCCTGTATATGGAGAAAAAGATTATTCTGTAGTCTGAGAAGGTTATTAAAAACTATATATAATAGACTTCAAAAAAGGAGGAGGTTCTCAATTCAACTGTATATATATATATATATATCGCACCTCGGTGGAATTTATCAACGTCAAGGTAAATTTGTAATCAGCCGTCTCTACTCAGCGATTGGGAACCCCCCATTCTAAATTGATAAAAATATTAGTTTTGGTTTTGTGGTAGGCATTTTGAAAAATAAAAATAATCCGACTTCAATAGACAGCACACTAAAACTATAAAATAATTTAAATACTATTGAAGTTGGTACAGTGGCGGTCCGAGAGGGGGGGTCGTAGGGGTCATGACCCCCCCCAAAATCCCAAAATCTTACACGTCATATCGACAAATTTAACTTCCTTCTTTGAAACGCCGCGCCGAAACAATTAAATCAAAAATATAGGTTATCAAAATAATTTTGAAAAACAAGGATGAGAGCAACCATGTAAGAAGAGTGGCTAAAAGGTTTAGCTCCTCTAAATATTTTTCTGGCAACCTCTTTCTTCTTTTTGCTAAGGGAAAACAAGAAGACGGGCAGCAGCGTCTTTCTGTTTGTTGACGTACAGGTCAACCTGTACTGAGGGATTATGGCAACCTCTCCCTTCTATGGGAGGCCTTTGTTAAGCAGTAAAGGCTTTTCGGTTGCTGTTGTTGTTTTTGACTCTTTGTCGAAGTTGGATTAACCTAACTGGATAGTCTGTCCTAGGTAAACAAAGTGCTTAACAAATTTAAGTGTGTCGTTCCCAACGACTATCGGAACGGTTATGATTAGTCATGATCTTCGTGTTGTCCGTTTTCATTTTAAGACCAACCTGTTGGAAAACGCTCCTGAGGTCATATAGTATTGAGTCCTCCAGCGACCCCGCCATAATGAGTACATTATCGAAGGTGAGTGATATGGATTCGATTCCAAATTCCTTTTTCAGTCCAAGAGCTTGAAAACGTCTTTCATTGCGTTCATCAACAGTTTCGGAGGAATAAAGTCTCCCTGTCTTACACCTCTCTGCAATCGGATTGATTTTGTACTCTCATTCAGTAGTCGGATCGACATGGTAGCGTTGCTGTGCAAACACTTCAACCCTTCGATATACCGTCAATGTTGCTTCGCTGGCTACCGCCTAGGTTTTGATTGAATTGTGAGCTTGTTCGTTGTCCTTAAACGTTAGACATAACTCAAAAAACTCAAAACTCAAAAATAGTTTATTTCAAATAGGCTTAACGCTAGCACTTTTGAAAGGTCATGTATTTTTTTTTTTTTTTAAAAGCTACCACCGGATCACAACGCGGCCTCAACTGAGAAGATCCGGCAAGAAACTCAGCGGGCTTGTCATTTTATCACATTTTTTTTTTAAACAGTGTGTCATGTTACAACTAGATCAGAGCGACAATGTGTCTTGCCGTTCAAAAGATCAAATAATACAGAAAAAAAAATAATAAAATACGACGAAAGTAGGTACAACAAACTAAAAAGCCAAAGGGATAGTAGTCGGACCAGTCCCCCCAAGCAGCACCCGCGCACGAGTTGACTCGAGCAGCAGTCATCACTCCCCTCAACCATATTGGAGGGGAGGGGGTGACCCGCCACATAATGGCCGATTATACTCCTTGGTCTTCTGTATAAACTGGCGAAGCGTATGAATGCAGTCTAAAGTTGGAAGTCATCAATCCTGCGTTAAGTCAAGACGTTTCGAATGACTCTCGAAAACAGCTTGATAGGCGTAAAATTCTTAGTATTTTTTTTTGAAGAAAATTGCCACCACTCTCATGTGCCATTCTTCTGGCGTATACCTCCGTAAGACGGAATTAAATAACTTCTGGAATAATAAAATAATCGGTTTTCCACCCACTCTAAGTAGTTGTAATTCTGTCATCTGGCGCTTTGTTGTTCTTAACTGTTTCAGAACCATTCTAATCACATACAGGCTCACGTATGACCCCGGTGTGGTATCAGGTTAGTTTGGCTTTGGTGTCCTGAGATGTTCTGGAAATGGATTTCCGTGTCGAGGTGTATAACTGTCCATAAAACTTCTCGAGCTCTCACAATATTTCTGGTTTAGATGAGATGGCACTACCATGTTCGATCCTCAGCTTGGTCATTCGGCTTTACCTAATATATGAATTATTTGCAAACACTTGAGAGCCTTCGTTTCGCTCAATTGTGTTCTTAATACATATTCCATCTCCGTATTCCGATTCGCCATATTCCGTCATATTAGCTGAAGATTGGTTTTCCATTAACTTACTGGTTGTATCGGACAGCTTCTGAAGCTTTTTGTGGCGTGGGGTCCTAAAAAGCTTGGATCCTACTGCGTGGACAGAGTACATCAACCAATGGTTTAACTCATCCGCAGTTATGCATTATATGTTTGGCTAGACGATTGTGTATTCGGGGTTCAGGATTAAAGTGGATCTCGGTCAAAGCGTGGACTTCATTAGACGAGACTTTAAGCTTGACATTGATTATTTTTAACTTTTGGTGTACAATAAAGTGTATTTATTATTATTATTCGATGTCTCTCTTACAATACGGTGATCGCTACCAGTTTAAACCTTACCGATCACGGAGACATCATTGAATATGTGCTTCTTGTTCGTTTTGATGAAGTCGATCTCATTTTTGGTTGAACCATTGGGGCTTATTCACGTCCACTTCCTAGATGATCGCCTCTTGAATAAGGTTCATCGCATTGAGTCCTTCCTTCTCTATGAATTGGACCAGCCCCTGGCCCCTTTTGGACCCGCCACTCATACACATACGACCCCACTCCCAACTCATCGCCATTCCACGTCACCTTCGCGTTGAAGTTGAAGTGTATGGCTTATGCTATCTCCTCATACAAAGCCTCTATTTCCTCGTCAGGGTGTGCCTGATACCGAGCGGTTATTCTTAGTATAACCTTAAACTGTTTATGCTACCCTGCTCGACACACTATCGAATTTTAAGACTTTGTTAATTAGGGACTTACGGACGAGAAACCCAACACCAACCTGGTAATTTCAGTCTCCTTCTCGAAAGAGGAGCATATTGCCGCAATCAAGGGTTTTCGTATCTTAGCCCTCTCTTTGGATATCAGATATTACCAAAATATCCCAACGCAACTTGCTAATTCTTCCTTCAGCCAAACTTTGGTGGGGATTGTAGAGGGCATCTTAAAAAAAAAAGGGGGGGGGGGTTGTAAATACATATTTATATAGATACATAACCCACGCCCACGACCTATTGTCCAATATGACCCCCCCCAAAAACTTTGGCTGCGACCGCGCCTGAGTTGGTAAGTATAAGCGTAACGTCGTAACTACACTGTATATTTTAGCACTAACTTCAATAATATTTAGATTATTTTATAGTTTTTAGTGTGTTGTCTATTGAAGTCGGTTTTTTTTAAATGTTTTATTTTTAGCTTTCAATGTAGGTGGTAGTGATATTTACATAAATATTGATCGATCCATCGAAGTCAGTAGATTTATTAACCACCGACCAAAAATGAGGGGAGTTATAAGTCTGTGGCATCGTGGCGGTCCAACCTGTGCACGGATTTGAATGCGGTTTTTTTTATTTGAAAGCTAGTTTAAGCGAGATGGTTCTTAGCTATGTTTCATGAAAATCGGACTAGCTGTTTGAAGACCATCAGCTCTTTTCCGAGTCGAGGTAGGGATATTTTGTATACAATAAACATATTTCATTACTTCTATTAGTCCAAAAAATCTGAAATTTAGAACATATTATGTAAATCCGATGATACTAAATAAAATGGTAACCTTCGCCAGGGTCTGATGATGATCAGAAGAAGGTGGTAACAGGACCTCGGCCCTAATAAACCTAGACCCATCGAGTTTCGGCTCGTTGGATAGAAAAGTCGGCTCTAGAAAAATGGTGATCAGGGTCTGATGATGGAGCAGGAAGGTGGTCACGGGATCTCTGCACCAATAAACGTAGACCCACCGAGTTTGGGCTCGTTAGGTAGGTATCGACAAGGAGTTGCTAGAAAAATGGTGATCAGGGTCTGATGATGGAGCAGGAAGGTGGTCACGGGATCTCTGCACCAATAAACGTAGACCTAACGATTTTGGGCTCGTTAGATAGGTCTCGGCGAGTAGTTGCTAGAAAAATGGTCATCAGGGTCTGATGATAGAGCAGGAAGGTGGTCACGGGATCTCTGCGCCAATAAACGTAGACCCACCGAGTTTGGGGCTCGTTAGGTAGGTCTCGACGAGTAGTTGCTAGAAAAATGATGACCAGGGTCTGATGATGGAGCATGAAGGTGGTCACAGAATGTCTGCACTAATAAACGTAGACCCACCGAATTTGGATTCGTTGGATGGGCTGCTGCGAGTAGTAGGTAGAAAAATGTTGATCAGCGTCTTACGCATTTTTATTAATATTATATACATACGCGTCGAATACAGAAACTTCTTTTTGAAGCCGATTATAAAAACCCCATAACTACAGAATTTGCGTATAAGTAATATTAGTTGGTATTACTTTCTCAAATTCTATTTATTTGTTCACCTTGTACAGAACATTCAATTTTATTTATCGAAACTAATTCAGTTTGCGATATTGTAAGAACTCCTACGCACAAACAACTGTTAGTTATTATATCGGAATTGAGCCATTGCAATTGAATTTGTTATGATATCAATGGCATTTCAATGGCAAGCTCATCCGCATAACTCCGCGACGTTATCTTGATTAATGGCCTTACGTACTTTCATTCGTGCGAACCAGACTGTGGTGCTCACAGTGGTTAATTTAGCCGCTAAATGCGTTTGTAGTATTTCATTCATGATATGCATTGTTTATGAATGGTTCCGTTATATATCGGGCCAGTGGTGCGTGATAGCTTAGCATCGAGCGTTACGAGATCTCGTTGATTGAATGGGTATTCGCGGATGCAGTTCGACGGCGCTGGCGAGGAATGCCACTGAACGGAGCGCTGGCGCCGGCGCCACATTAATTCCAAGACGCGTTCATTCAAAACGTATCACGATAATATCAGCTGACCCATACCAAATGTGCGCCAGCCAACTGAACAACACTATTATTTTTTTGTAAATAATGTCTTCTAGACATAAGTAAGTAATAAAATATTTAAAAGCTGGAACATAAACGCGGTGTTGAAGGATACGAAGATACATTACTTTGGCATTGCTATATTTTTCAGCAACTCTGAAATGTGCTGTGCTGTGTGAGAAAAATAAAATAGAAATAGAAAAATAACTCCTTATACATAACTACTTACTTACTTGCATTCATAAAATAACACAATAGTTCCTATCAAAATACATAATTTTAACGACCTACATAAAATATACTTACTATAATATTTCTTATTATGTTCACAAGTGTATTACAATTTTGTACATTATTTTTAGTATTACAAAATGTACAAAGCATTTCAATCACAAGCATAGTGCGACTTAAGTGTACCTCATGTCAACCAAATCCGAGCAAATGCTGCATAGGCACGTTTATACTGCCAAATATTGTACTGACTACATCCTTTTGTGCAGAAACTTGTCAATATGTAGGTAATCGTTTAATAAATAAAGTATTGATACACTCACATTACAAAAACTTTGTAATGGATCAGCCCACAATAACTCGAAACGATATCGCATTAGTACTCGTTGAACTTGAAATCAGAAATAGAAGAAAGATTGTACAATTAAGTGCTTTGGATAACATCGCTGCACTGGGGCATAAAGCTCTCATCCCTATCATGGATGATAGGAAGCCGCGCTTACAAGTGACTGTTATACAACGCTGTTTTAAAGAAAAATTAACAAGTAGCGGTTATTACGTCTGCTCGAGTAATAAAGTCACCAAAAACACCTTGCAAGTGTGCAGAGAAAGGCAAGAACAGGGAGTGCCACTGTTATTAGACAATCGAATAATTGGCATAACAGCTATTACGAGTAAAAAGAATTGCTTATTACCGCAACGTATGTTCACAGCTATAGGTCCTGCGCTTTCTTGGATTGCTGTAACCGTCAAGAGCCTGGGATATGAAGAATATGAACGTGATATTCTGTCACAAACAAGTACCACTCAATCTAGACAAGCACTGGGATCGGAGACGCAGACACAATCGACCATAGAGAAACTTTCCATAATCTGCGTCGCTAACACCACACCAAGTATTAACAACGTAACTGACATACACAAATATTCGATTTCTTCAACCGTAGTTGTAAAAGAAGAAACAAAAAAACCTATTGGACGACATAATATAGGTAACTTTAAGAAAAATCCGAATAAGATGGCACCATTAATGATCGTTAATGCCAAAGAAATAAAAAAACAAAAACCAAAAAATATAGGTACTGGTACAACGGCTATTGTATTTAAACCCTCGCGGACTACGACCAAACGAAAGCCTCCCATGATGACACCCACGCCTCCGAAGACACTTAAATCTAAGAACATAACTTCTGGCCCTCGTACCTCTACTGGTATTATGGACTGGTTTAATGCAAAAGTAAAGGACAATTTACTGAAGAGCTCACAAGCATACTTCATAATCGGAGGTCCCACGATGACTCCAACGCGTCGTACTACCATGTTTATTGATCTGACATGAATCAAATGTTGTGGATAATATATCATGACTTAGTATTCCATATAAGTTAGACAATCACCACCAAAAGTCTCCGTCATGAAATGCTGTCCCAGATTGTTCCAGAATATATGTATATAAGAATATCATTGATTAATACTTTTAATTTACATGCTTTAATTTTTTAAAAGGCTTATAATTAAATCTAAATTATACGTACCAGTAGTCACAACATTACTTTTGAAATGTCCGTTTCCTAATCCGATGAAAGCATCTCTGGTGATATCTAGTAGGAAAGTAAGTCCAATAGTTGATTCTTATGTTGATATCATCATTCCAGATAGAAACATACACTCTGTGCAGCATACACCCATTGTTCGTTGTTGGCTAACAGGTAAAACGTGCAAGTATAAACCTTCGAGCCTATTTTGGAATAAAGTTGACAATCCAACTAACCATCTGATAATAGGACAGTAAGTACGCGGGCCTTATTGTACATGTTGTGAAATATCCCCAGACCACCGTTCTGGCAAAGCGGTTGTGACATTATAACAATTGTAAAAAAACATGCTTTTATACAACACTGTACCAAAAAGCAATCAGCAGCAGCTGAAAAATAACTCATTTCTCATTATCATTATGATGCTCAGCGACCTCAGTAGCGTTTCCCAACAGGTGGGTCTTAAAATGAACATGGACAAGACGAAGATCATGTCCAAAGTCCATGTTGCACCGTACTGGTAGCCGTCGGGAACGATACACTTGAAATTGTAGACCTTGGACAGATTGTCCAGTTAGGTCGGTCCAACTTCGACAAAGAGGTCGCTCGAAGAATTGAACTCGGATGGACAGCGTTCGGGAAACTTCGTGACATCTACTCATCTGAAATTCCGCAGTGCCTGAAGTCTTTAGCCAGTGTGTGTTGACAGTGATGGCATATGGTATTGAGACGTGGTCTATAACAGCTGGCCTTTTAGAGAAGCTTATTGTCACAGAACGAGCTTTGAAGAGAGCTATGCTCGGAGAGAAATGATTGGAAGCTCTTCTGACATTATTATTTGGAGCAGATAATTTACGTAAGGTCAACCGACCTACAATGGTGACCTGGTGACTAGAGGACTACAAACACGCAACAGTAAGACGTAAAGTCACATAACTAACAGGAGGATTATAAGGTAACCAGTACAGTACCTTTCAATAAAGCAAAGGAAAAATTTGAAAAGAAACGGTGTGTTCGTTTTATTTCGCGGAATTTACGTCCGTCTGACGTCGGCCATTATACGACAACGCAATTTTATTTTATCATATTTAAATAACGAAAATATTCGTCTCGGAGCAACATATTGGAATTCAACGAGCAATCAGCTCGTTTTTCACCGTGTTCGACGTGGTTCCTGCCTGCGAATTTTCGTCGATCGCTTTTGTTTCGCGTTAACATATGGTGAAATATTTTAAGTTTTTTTTTACACGAATTAAATATTTAAATAATTTATGTAAAGGTCTTGGTCGTTCCACATACACCAACCCAGTTAGAAACAAATTTCATTAAATTTAGGGTTCCGCGCCATCCGTTATTATCATCTATATGGCTGAAAGCGAAAGTGACTATGGCGAGCCGGCAGGTGAAAAGGTAGTCTTAAATCGTGTGTCCATCTGTACCCCGCCCTTCTGCAAGGACCGTCCAGCATTATGGTTCGCGAGCCTGGAGGCGCAATTCAGCAAATTCCATTATGCAGTGGCTCATTTAGATACGAACTGTTCGATAGATGTTGAGGATATTATCCTGTCTCCCCCAGCAAAGGATCCCTATAACACCTTGCGGGACGCTATCATCCACAGGTTTTCGGTCTCCCATGAGGAGAAAATTAGGTGTCTGTTAGAGAAAGAGCAGATCGGCGACCGCAAGCCATCGTCTTTCTTGCGCTACCTTAGGTCCCTAGCAGGCACTACAATCCCTGAGGATGTTTTGAAGACCATCTGGATGAGCAGACTCCCCAGATATCTTCAAACCGTGCTCACGGCGCAGCGTCTTTAGGACTTGCCTGAACTTAGCGAGTTGGCTGACCAGTTGATGGAAATCAATGCTCAGCCATCTGAACACATGGCTTGCGCGTCAACCTCGCTACCATCTACCTCTACCAACGATCCGCAGATTGCAGAGCAAAACCATAAGATAGAGGAACTCACTCGCGTAGTGGCTTCTTTAGCCAACCGAGGCGTTGACCAACGGGGCCGCTCGCGAGAACGTAGACTAGGTAAATTTAGGAACCGATCACGTTCGCGCAACAGCGAGTTATGCTATTACCATGACCGATTCGGAATGAAAGCAAGGAAGTGCGTCCAACCGTGCAAATGGTCTGGCCCTCCACCTTCAGCGGCTGGTGGCTGCAACCAGTCGTCGGAAAAACAATAGAGCGTCCGGTTTTGGCGACTGCCCAACGCTCAGCCACAAGTCGCCGTCTTTTCGTAACTGACTGGTATACTAACAGAATGTTTCTGGTGGATACTGCTTCAGACGTAAGCTGCGTACCAGTTATTAGTGTTAGCAAGCTGAAAAGACAGCCACAGCCGTACGATTTAGTGGCAGCAAACGGATCTAATATTCAAACTTACGGTTTAGTCACGTTATGCTTAAACTTAAGTCTTAGGCGCAGTTTATCTTGGAATTTTGTAATTGCGGATGTAGAAACTGGAATAATAGGATCAGACTTTTTGTCGCAGTATAACCTACTTCCTGACTGCACTCATGGGAAGCTTCGCAATGGGACGACAGGTTTGTTATCTTTCGCGGAACTCCAAGACTTCACTGACGCATCGAGCACTCACGTAGGCTCTTGCCTGCAACAGCATCGTACCGAAGCAGATGATTGGCAGCCAATCGCTTACTTCAGCAAAAAGCTGAACATTAAACAGTCTTTATGGCCAGCTTATTACAGAGAGCTCCTCGGCGTTTATAGAGCGTTCAGCATTTTAGGCATATTCTCGAAGCGCAGCACGCAACAATTTTTACGGATCATAAGCCGTTGATTTACGCGTTCGCCCAGCGAAGAGAAAAGCTCCCGCCCGCACAGCTGAATCAATTATCTTTCATCAGCCAATTCACCACAGACATTGTCCACATCAAGGGCGTCGATAACGTCGTAGCGGATACATTGTCTCGTATCGAGGGTATTTCCTTGGAAGCAGACTACGCCGCACTTGCTACTTCACAGCGTTCTGATGAAGAATTAGCACACGCTCGCGCGAGTTCTTCGCTTAAGCTGGAGGACGTATTAATTCCCGGCACTAATGTAAGCATCACTTGCGACATGTCGACTGGTAAAGCTCGTCCATACCTAACGCCACCATTTCGTAAAGCAGTATTTAACAAGTGCCACAACCTTAGCCATCCTGGTGCGCAGGCTTCTGCACGCATGGTGGCTGAGAGATATGTTTGGCCTGGTGTTAACGCAGATTGTAACAGATGGACTCGTTCATGTTTAGATTGCCAGCGTTGTAAAGTGACAAGACACGTCAAGTCTCCGCTGAGCAACTTCAGCAGTCCGTCCGACAGATTTAAACATGTTCACATCGACATCGTCGGCCCACTTCCTCACTCTAACGGTTATAATTATTGCCTCACCGCGATTCACAGGTTCACGCGGTGGCCGGAAGCTTGGCCGATGTCATCCATCACTGCCGAAGAAGTCGCAGACACCTTCGTGAACGGCTGGGTGTCTCGCTTCGGCGTTCCCAGTATTTTAACAACGGATCAGGGACGCCAATTCGAATCATGCCTCTTTCAGCGCCTTATGTGTGTTTGCGCGTCTAAGAGGATTCGTACCACAAGCTACCACCCATGCGCAAATGGCATGGTCGAGCGGTTGCACCGCCAGCTTAAGGCGGCATTAATGTGCCATGCTGAAACGTGGTCGAAGGCACTTCCATTTGTTCTCCTTGGTATGAGATCGGCTTTTAAAGAGGATATCAAATCTTCTTCAGCCGAGCTCGTGTATGGCGAATCGTTACGTTTGCCAGGAGAGTTCCTTGTACCCGCCGATGCCTTGGGTAGCCCTGATTCGATCATTGATTTTGTATCAGATCTTAAGAAGCGAATGGAAGTAATGCGTCCAGTCGAAGCTTCGAATCATGCACGTCCAGCAATTTTTGTTTTCAAAGAACTAGCATCAGCGTCTCACGTCTGGCTACGGGACGATACCGTTCGGCGTTCACTACAACTACCGTACTCCGGTCCATACAGGGTAATTAGGCGTAAGGACAAAACCTTAACTTTAGATGTTAAGGGGCGTGAGGTTACAGTTAGCATTGATCGCGTTAAGCCTGCTTTTATTGAGGCTGATTTAGAGTTAGGGCATCACGAGTTGCCAGCCTCGCGAGGATCAATGTTGGACGGTCCAGCTAGTGCTCCTTCGAGCAACGATTCGGATCATCCGTTCGTTGAGCTTGCTCCGCCAGCTTCCTTTTCCCCTCCTGCCCCCATTGTCACTCGGTCCGGTCGTAAAGTTAAGTTTAGAGATATCCTAGATTTTGGGGGGCGGCTTCCTCTCTGCGTGGGGGGGTGATGTGGCGACTAGAACCTCTTTGCCACTTGGAATCGTGTGAACGTATTTTCTATGTATTTTGAATGCCGAACAGCACGGCTTTGAACGATGCTGTCTGACTAGTGTTTGACACATTCATTGTATATATTTAGTTGGAAGCCATGCCAGTGGCACTCTCCTTAAAACAGGTGACAAAATTTTAATGTATGGAAACTAGCACACCTTCAGGCGAGGGAAGGAACTAAATTTTAAGTTTCTACTATAATTTGCCTAGATGGCGTTAAAAATGCAGTTTATATATTTTTATTTATTTAGTTTACTATTGTTATTGTATATCTTCAATTTATTTGAGTAAATCTGTTATATTTCGAATATTTATATTAAATTTCCATAATGTAACAGCCAGCCTCAACGGATTATCGTGTGTGGGCCCCAAGTGGAACGCGCTCCGTATAGTATTGTTATATCTGTGGTATTGTAAATTGCCTTTGGCGGTTACTATGGCAACTTAGGTTGTTAAGTCATTTTTTTAAAAAGACTTGTTTCATGGAAGATAAAAAGCTTTATACATTTATTGAAACTAAATATTTACAGTTTATTTACAAATATGTTTTTGAAGAATTCTGTTTGTTCTGTGTCTGGGTGTTTTTATCTACTTAGGTAGGTATGTACTTACTTATTTACGAAAACATTTATAAAAGCTAAAACCTTTGATTATATATACGTCTAGATAGCGTGTTCGATGTTCAAACACTTGACAATATCAAGTATACCAAAACATCAAATTGGTATACTTGGTTGTTTAGTATCACTTGAACTCTACCGATGGTTTGTGCTCGCAAAAAAAAATCTTTTTGCCGAATTGTGTAATCAAATCGTGAAAATATTAACTAAGTAAAATTAATAAAGATCCTAACTTAATTTTCCATTCATAAGTCATAAGATTCTGTGAGGGATTATTATAAAAACTCGATTGTTTTTTACGACAATTTGTACATTGTCCGACTAGACTGGTGTGGCTAGGTAATAATGGGGGAATATATCTTAAGTCTGGGGTAATTTTTCTTTTGACAAAAATGAATTCAATGAAACTTAATACGTAGTTAGTGACCAAAACATGAAATAAATCAATTATAATAATTTTAATTTATTTTTTTGATAAATTAATTACTTTTATATAGGTAGGGCTTAGAAGTATTTTTTCTTCCTGGTCATGAGGCAAATAAGACTTTCACCTGATGGTAAGGGACACGCCATTTAATTTAATTTAATTTCAATTCAATTAAATTCTTTTCAAAATTTTATTTTATTTTATTTTATTTTATTTTATTTTATTTTATTTTATTTTATTTTATTTTATTTTATTTTATTTTATTTTATTTTATTTTATTTTATTTTATTTTATTTTATTTTATTTTATTTTATTTTATTTTATTTTATTTTATTTTATTTTATTTTATTTTATTTTATTTTATTTTATTTTATTTTATTTTATTTTATTTTATTTTATTTTATTTTATTTTATTTTATTTTATTTTATTTTATTTTATTTTATTTTATTTTATTTTATTTTATTTTATTTTATTTTATTTTATTTTATTTTATTTTATTTTATTTTATTTTATTTTATTTTATTTTATTTTATTTTATTTTATTTTATTTTATTTTATTTTATTTTATTTTATTTTATTTTATTTTATTTTATTTTATTTTATTTTATTTTATTTTATTTTATTTTATTTTATTTTATTTTATTTTATTTTATTTTATTTTATTTTATTTTATTTTATTTTATTTTATTTTATTTTATTTTATTTTATTTTATTTTATTTTATTTTATTTTATTTTATTTTATTTTATTTTATTTTATTTTATTTTATTTTATTTTATTTTATTTTATTTTATTTTATTTTATTTTATTTTATTTTATTTTATTTTATTTTATTTTATTTTATTTTATTTTATTTTATTTTATTTTATTTTATTTTATTTTATTTTATTTTATTTTATTTTATTTTATTTTATTTTATTTTATTTTATTTTATTTTATTTTATTTTATTTTATTTTATTTTTATTTTATTTCGATAACGCTGGCTATTTATGGGAAAAATATTTATAACTGGAGATCCCCAAACACGCACACAACCACAGATGACGCGAGTGTACAACGAGGCCTGCACGCACACACGAATAATGAGGTTGTTATGCTTATTAACGTAACGTTACAAGACTAATAGGTATCTAGACGTATATATAATCAAAGGCTAAAACAAGTCATTAAGAACATGGCATAAGTATTTATTTATAATAACATCTATACTACTCGTGAACTATTTCAGGTCCACTACATCATTGTCGTTAACCACAATGGCTTGAATTGGAAATATTTAATGCAAAGCTGTACTGAAACAAGAAACTCAAGTTAAGGGGATTGGACAATATATGTAAATAAAAGAGTACGATTGTGCAAACTCAAACTCAAACTCAAAAATCTTTATTTCAAATAGGCTTAACGCTAGCACTTTTGAATCGTCATTTTTTAGAAGCTACCACCGGATCACAACGCGGCCTCAACTGAGAAGATCCGGCAAGAAACTCAGCGGAGTGCGTCAGATATGTTTAGATAAAGTTATTGGTTACCAAGTAAACTTTTTACAATAAATATCTCTTTGTTTTGCCTTAAACATGTTCCTTACAAATATTCATTCAACATAAAGTTTCATTTCCCTATACGTAAAATGATTATTAAAAAAGCGCCATCTGTTGGTACATTTTGGATTCCTGTGAAGTTACGCCATCTTTTGGCGAGGGTAAAATTAGTTTATTAAAAGTTGAACGAGAGTGTCCAATCTATAGCTAAGTATATAGTGTATTATCTATGGTTGGAAGCTCTTCTGACATTATTATTTGGAGCAGATAATTTACGTAAGGTCAACCGACCTACAATTATTATAGAAAACTGTTCTGCACAGGTGACTGACGAGGTTTGTGACAAGTTGGGAGACAAAAATGAAACAAAAATGTAGTTCTATAGGCCGTACGTAAGCTCTCTGCTCCGCGCACCCCTTTCACCCATCCGCTAACATCTCCCCTCGCTCCCTTCTTGCCGCGCAGGCGACACGCGAGTTAAACGGTCGGCCTATAACTACCCGCTAACTATCAGAACTCCAGAGAAATCGACTTTGTCACAACTCACCTTTGTCACAACTTACCCTGGTCTCCCCTACCGAAGCGAACTAAAAAAAAATAATCAAGTGCGAGTCGGACTCACGCACCGAGGGTTCTATACCTTCTTTACACATATTAGTGTTTTACTATTCCTATAATACCTCAGATAGCAAAAAACCCAACCGCAAAAGTAAGTTTGTTTGCCGAGGGTTTTTTAGGATTACTAAAAAACTGTACAACTTAGAAACTTCATTTTATTTTTCCTGTAAAATATAGATAGACCTATAAATATTTCATGCGACAGCCGCAAGAGTTTTAATGGGTAAGATACTCCGGTACACATCCCGGAGACCTTTTGAAGGTTTCCCCCATGAGGAAATTGGCAACAGAATGGGAGAGAAATAGAAACGAACGGAACTGAACCCAGCCAAATTTATCCAAATTAACCCTTTAAAAGAGTTTAACAAAAACTAATTTAGTTTATGACGCTAAATCTAGGTACTTACCGAATCGAACCAAAAAAAAACGGAAAAGTGCCAGTCGGACTCGATACCTTCTTTGCACATAGTAATGATATTTTACTATCCTCAAATACCTCAGATAGCAAAACAACCACCAACCGAAAAAAATATTTGATAGAGTTATGACCATTTTTGTACTTAAAAAGCGACATAATGTCATCTTTTAAGCCTTCCTGCAGGTTTCCTGCGCAGTCGCCATTCTTGTTTTTTCAGGAACTATTTATTCGTTAGATAGCGATAATTTTTTTATGGGACCTAATCAATGGATTGAAGAATGGATGGAAGAAAGATTTTGCAAATCGGTTCATAATTGCCAGTTATGCGCGAACATACATAAAAAGATATATTATACAGACGAATTGAGAACCTCCTCCTTTTTTGAAGATGGTTAAAAAAATATATATATACAGACGAATTCAGAACCTCTTCCTTTTTTGAAGTCGGTTAAAAACTGTGGTTCTTAGAAACATCATTTTATTTCCCTGTAAATTATAGATAGACCTCTACTACTTATAATTTTTTTATATGATGAATGATATAGCGATAGATAGATGTACAAAGTGTTCTACATTCAATATTTAAAAGTCCTTATTAATGGCTATGTTTATACTTAACTGGTTCTAATTCAGTTCTAAAAACTTTTTGTGTCACCCTGATCATAATATTCTAGGACAATCTACACACGGTCATCCGATCCCAAATTAGCCAGAGCATAATACCTACTATGGAAACCAGCCAACTTATACTAATACTAATATACTTACTTAAAACACTTAAAAAAACATATTTCGATAGATTAAATACCCAGACACATACACATAGACCAATCGAACCCACGCCCACGCCTTAATGGGTAGCGGCCAAGGTCTAACACTAGACTAACAGGCCAAGGGCGAAAAACGCGCCAGGTTTTGGGGCTGTCTTAGGGCCACAGCCCACTAGCGTTTTCTAGCTGCAGCGACTGGCAATTTTGCGACTGCATCGCGTTTTAGCAACTCATTAGCGACCATTGAGCGACTCCTTCAACTCCTTGCACTCGATCGCTGTTTCGGAGTCGCGCGTTTTAGCAACCGCATCAATGCTGCATCGCGTTTTAGCGACTCGCTGCACGCGATAGCTGTCATCGATGCACAGTGGGCAAAAAATAAGGTTCACTAGCTTAATTTTTTTGAAAAAGTTTATATATTTTATGTAGTTCAAATACATGGTTTTGTTAAAATTACTATAACATCGAATTACTTAGTAATTACAAGTTTTATTTTTAATTAAACAACATTATTACATTAAATGTAAGTACATTCCAAATGTATCAAATTATAATTTGTTTCACCTTTTCTTTGTGTTTGAATTGAAAAGCTGAATCTTTTTGGTTACGGTTATGGTAACAAAACCGCCTGAGTTTCAACCTTGACCCTTTTACAAATATCACATGCTGCTATTGAGGTATTATAGATGTCATTGTTATTATGTTGATATATACCATACATTATATGGTATAAAATAGGTACCAGTAGGTACTTTATAAAAAAACAAGTTCGCTTTGCATCTAAGTCACCAGGATTTGACTAATCCTTCTGAATAATGGTAAACTCGCAGAGGAATTTGAAATGCAAATAAATAATCAAGAAGTTGGATGAAATATAAAAAAAAAAATTCCTGATATTATTCTTCACGCCAAAACAATTTCCAAGTATTATTTAATTTTATAATAATAATCTTTACGATAAACAATCACAATAAGAACAATTTAGACAGAAAAAAAACTACAAATGCGTAGTTTTTTTCATAAAACAGAGAACTTCATCAGCCTATTAGTTAAACCAAAATAATAATAATAATATACGTTTATTTCAAACTCTTGATCCATACAAAAAAAAAACAAATACAAAGACACATTGACAGAAAAAGGAAGGAACCAAACAGATTAAATAAATAATAACCAAACTAAACAAAAAAAAAACACATTCCAGTAAAAAAAGAATTTTAGGAGCTAATTCACGCCAATGTCTACACATGTTCGTTGTAGACAATCGGTCTGCTAGTTCTTTAGTAATACCGTTTCTACACTCCAGCATGTTCGCTGGGGGACATGCTAGCGAACACGCTGGGGACATGCTAGCGAACATGCTGGCGAACATGCTGCGGGACATGCTGGTGGACATGCTGGCGAACATGCTGGCGAACATGCTGGGGGACATGCTGGCGAACATGCTGGCGAACATGCTGGCGAACATGCTAGCGAACATGCTGGCGAACATGCTGGCGAACATGCTGGCGAACATGCTGGGGGACATGCTGGCGAACATGCTGGCGAACATGCTGGGGGACATGCTGGCGAACATGCTGGCGAACATGCTGGCGTACATGCTGGCGAACATGCTGACGAACATGCTGGCGAACATGCTGGGGGACATGCTGGGGGACATGCTGGCGGACATGCTGGCGAACATGCTGGCGAACATGCTGGGGGACATGCTGGTGAACATGCTGGCGAACATGCTGGCGAACATGCTGGGGGATATGCTGGCGAACATGCTGGCGAACATGCTGGCGAACATGCTGGGGGACATGCTGGCGAACATGCTGGCGAACATGCTGGCGAACATGCTGGCGGACATGCTGGCGAACATGCTGGCGAACATGCTGGGCGACATGCTGGCGGACATGCTGGCGATCATGCTGGTGAACATGCTGGCGAACATGCTGGGGGATATGCTGGCGAACATGCTGGGGGACATGCTGGCGGACATGCTGGCGAACATGCTGGCGAACATGCTGGCGAACATGCTGGTGAACATGCTGGGGGACATGCTGGCGGACATGCTGGCTAACATGCTGGCGAACATGTTGGGGGACATGCTGGCGGACATGCTGGCGAACATGCTGGCGAACATGCTGGGCGACATGCTGGCGGACATGCTGGCGATCATGCTGGCGAACATGCTGGCAAACATGCTGGGGACATGCTTGGGACATGCTGGCGAACATGCTGGGGGACATGCTGGCGAACATGCTGGCGAACATGCTGGGGGACATGCTGGCGAACATGCTGGCGAACATGCTGGGGGACATGCTGGCGATCATGCTGGGGGACATGCTGGCGAACATGATGGCGAACATGCTGGCGAACATGCTGGCGAACATGCTGGCGAACATGCTGGCGAACATGCTGGGGGACATGCTGGCGAACATGCTGGCGAACATGCTGGGGGACATGCTGGCGGACATGCTGGCGAACATGCTGGCGAAAATGCTGGCGAACATGCTGGGGGACATGCTGGCGGACATGCTGGCGAACATGCTGGCGAACATGCTGGCGAACGTGCTAGGGACATGCTTGGGACATGCTGGCGAACATGCTGGGGTACATGCTGGTGAACATGCTGGCGGACATGTTGGCGGACATGCTGGGGGACATGCTGGACATGCTGGTGGACGTGCTGGTGGGCATGCTGGCGAACGTGCTGGGGGACATGCTGGTGGACATGCTGGCGGACATGCTGGGGGACATGCTGGACATGCTGGTGGACATGCTGTTGGACATGCTGGACATGCTGGTGGACGTGCTGGTGGACATGCTGGACATGCTGGCGAACATGCTGGACATGCTGGTGGACATGCTGGACATGCTGGCGGACATGCTGGACATGCTGGTGGACATGCTGGCGAACATGCTGGTGGACATGCTGTCGAACATGCTGGTGGACATGCTGGCAAACATGCTGGACATGCTGGTGGACATGCTGGTGGACATGCTGGACATGCTGGCGGACATGCTGGAATGCTAGACATGCTGGTTGATATGCTGGTGGACATGCTGGACATGCTGGCGGACATGCTGGACATGCTTGTGGACATGCTGGCGAACATGCTGGTGGACATGCTGGACATGCTGGTGGACATGCTGGCGAACTTGCTGGACAGTGAGTATAGGTCTTGCTGCTGGTACATACCAGTACTTATACTGACATCAGTATGACATGTTTACGATGTTATCTTTACGATGCCTGTTTCCACGCCGTGTCTTCTCATTTGTACAAACAATGTACAGATGTACGAATAAATGCGATGGACATGCTGGACATGCTGGTGGACATGCTGGCGAACATGCTGGTGGACATGCTGGACATGCTGGTGGACATGCTGGTGGGCATGCTGGTGGACATGCTGGTGGACATGCTGGTGGGCATGCTGGACATGCTGGTGGACATGCTGGACATGCTGGTGGAAATTCTGGTGGACATGCTGGTGGACATGCTGGCGGACATGCTGGTAGACATGCTGGCGGATATGCTGGCGGACATGCTGGCGGATATGCTGGCGGACGTGTCTGCGTAAAATGTCTATCAACATGGCTGCCCAACATGTCTGCACAAAATTGCTTTAGTTTAAGGACCATTGATGCCGATTCTGTTGTCACACACTAGCATGTTTAATTATTGTTGTCTGTCTATTTGAATATTTCATTACGACGACATGGTTTATAACTGAGTGTCGGCAGGTAATAATTGAACGAGAAAATGCAAAGAGGAAGAAAACAGATAAAGACTAATATTATCTTCAATGAATTTGCTACCTACTCGTAGATGATTACAATATTGCAATACATATTGCGGATGACGCAAACGGGCTTTGCTACGTATTTTATAAACTACGTATAAATCTAGTTAATGACTTCAGAGATAGAGTGAATAAAGCTTCTGATAAGCAAGTGTGCTCCATTCGTAGGAAGCTTACCTATACAAGCAAAAAATATGAATAATTTTTATCATAACTCAATTAATTTTTGGATGCGTAGGGTGATTGGTGAGACGTGTAGGAAGGTAAGTAGATCACGCAACTATGGGGAAAGTTCAATTTTTGTTTACCTTAATTGGTAAGTTTTATAACAGTGTTTATTATATAATTAATGATTCATTTTGATAAAAGCAATCATTTCACCACATTTTCAGATTTTTATTTACTTATAAAATCATATTATTTATTCATTGTGAACTCTGAGCTTTTTTAGTACTAAAAAAAATCAGCTCTAAAAGTAATGAAGATGGCGACCGGTTGCATGCCATTGCCGAGAAATGAGTCAAAATAGTGAATGTTATTTTTAAAAAAATATGTATTTATTTATATCTTTAAATCTGTGACTTGGGCAGCATGATCTCCTGTCTGCTGCAAGTAAATCAGACTTGTCTTCGTTCAATAAACTCATATAATTAGACATCAAACTTTACAAGGTAAGTTCGTTTGATTCTTAATTAAATTTATGTGTTTGCAATCTCAAACTACCTGAATTAAAAATATAAACGGCTCCGGTACTTAACACATTTGAGTTGTAAGTAAAATAACTTTAAACTGATCACTTTCACCCGATTATAAATATCAACACAATAAATAACAAACAACAGTTTTAATGATGTCTAGTAAACTTCGTCCCAAACTTCAACATTCCTGTGCAGCTTGCATATGGGGAGATTACAGATCATAATTTTATTACTTGTAAAGTCATCGAATGTCGAAAAAATACCATAAAGATGTCTGTGTCGGTGGAAAAGTCCCGTTCAATGAAGAAAGTCAGCTTGCTTGGAAATGCCCAAAATGTCTCTGTGACCAAAAAAAAGGTGGGGATAACTCATCTACTCCAGTCAGGGGACAGGACCAGACTGACATCTCTAATGTTACTGTACGCGCAAGAAAGTTAACTCCGTCGTCTGATTTGAAAATTCTAACCTCTGAAATTAAATTGCTTCGAGAAGATATGTCCGACAACAAAGGGCCTCCGCCCACTAGCGTTTTCTAGCTGCAGCGACTGGCAATTTTGCGACTGCATCGCGTTTCAATGTACAGTTTAGATTAAAGAAACAAACAGGAGCGATTATACGTAAAACACGGATAGTGACTGTTTTTATACCTAATAAGTACCTACCTACTTATTTAGATTGTTTTAAACTTCATACACTACAAGCGGCTTTGCAAGGAACGAAAAATATTTCAAAGAACAAAATTAACACTAAGATCTTAACTACAAGTCGGTTGCGACATTGCCCATAATAAATGTTAATAAATGTTAAGTAATCAGAATACAAATTGTTCAATGTATTATTCTCCATTTATTTAGGGACAAATCCTTAAAGTTGTGAACCCCGGAACTACCAATGTCGCGGCGAATGGCATCTATAGTGTGCGTGGTGTAGCGCGCGGTTGCTGCATCCAGCAACCGGAAAGCTACTGAGTTGCCGGTCGCTGCGGCTAGGTAGTGTGCGGTGGTTCGTGATCGGCCGCGGTATCAAGCTTCCGAAAAGCAACTGAGTTGCCGATCGCGGATGCAAAAAGTATCGTGTCGGCGGAGGCCCTTAGATAACATGCAGCGATCTCGCGACCCGAATGTCCATCTTGTGTTGCAGTCTCAACATCTTAGTCCTTAGTTTCATTTCAGCTACTAGGTACTTTAGGACCTGCGCGAAGTGAAGTGTTGAGTTGGGTGGTTCCATGCTCTTAGGCAGTCGTTGGAATCGCGCCTCACAAGAGCGCTATTCCAACGACGATATCTTTTTCGCCAAGTTCGGCAAGGTCGATGGTTCACTTCGAAGTTTTTCTCCTCTGCCGTCCGCGTTGAGGACGCGATAATGTTCCAGTGCACCGACCTGTAAATGCATTGCATCTCGTTTAAGGGCGAGGTAACCGCTAGAGCGGGTGCTAAGTAGAGCACAAACCAAATGCTCGAAGCGCGCTCGTTGAGGCTTATAAGTTGATCCACCATAATTATGTTCGTTTATCGTAGGCACATCTTTACCTTTGTCTAGTTTGAAATCAGATGACCGTGTGTGGATATGGGCGTAGGTACCGGCTGGCCCCCCACCCAGACTTGAAGCTAAAGATGTACTTTAGGTAGCAAAATCATTAAATTTGTCTAGTGGTTAGGCATCCTGGCTGCTACCCAGTCGGTGGTGGGTTCGATTCCCACCAACTGTCTGAATGTTAGAAATAATTATATAAGTATTTACAAAAAAAAAGTATGTAAGTTGTCTGGTTTCCGTAGTACAGATTCTGGCTGATGTTAGACTTTTAATTATTACGTGTTTTTTTTTAAAACGTATGACACAACATTTCATATGATTGCAACACCCTGCTACCACAAAATAAAGAGAGTACTCTCTATATTTTGTGCTGCTACTCTATGGTTCAATCATTAAAATAGACTGCCTAAAACTGCTGGCTGTCTACTGATTTTGTCAATGTCAAATGTCAATAATGTCACTCAATTTGTATTGACTCGATGTGAATAATGTGAATTTGTCGTATCTCAATTTGATTTTCGACATTATTACAAATTACGATAAAGAAAAATATATCCACTTTGAAACGGGGAGAGTGAATACATCTATACTTTATGTACAAGACATTAAGAATACAACCAAATGAACTGTGATCTATAACTTACTTTTCCTCATAAAACCATTCAAAACAAAACCATCAGCTGCTTGAATGATTAGATTACGTATCTCGGTTGCTACAAATCTAATTTATCCTAGTTTAATCTTTTAAAAGATTCAAGATCGACTCATTGGCAAAAATGAGTACTGCGACGGGTGGAACTCATAACTTTAAGGTAGTTCTGTTAGGCGAAGGGTGTGTTGGAAAGACTTCTTTACTATTGCGGTACATAGAAGACAAGTTTAATGATAAACACCTTACAACATTGCAGGTATGTACGACGCAATTTTTCTTTAGTTACTTATTCTCACTTTTACCAATATAAAACCTAAAGAATATAGAAAGAGGCCACAAAAAATATCAAGGGCAAAGTTTATGCTTAATAAGGCCATTAGTTAAATCAAGTTTTAGTGCAATACAAATGTATTTTAATGAAGTCTATAAATATAGTAGAATGTTAATTGATACTTATAACATTATAGGCGACCTTCTTGAACAAAAGATTGAACATCAATGGCAAGCGTATAAATCTATCCATTTGGGATACAGCTGGACAAGAAAAGTTTCATGCTCTAGGACCGATATACTACAGAAATTCAAATGGAGCAATTCTTGTGTACGATATTACTGATGAAGATTCATTTGGAAAGGTAAATCTTGAAATGTTTTTTTATTTATTGTTCGACATGTAATGGAGGATCAATGCATTATCCTTTAATCTATACTCATATCCCGGACAATGATACTATAGATATGCTTTTATAATTATTATGTACTTACACGAAAATTGAAGACATGAAAAAGACCTAATGCAGTTAGACTTGTGTAAGCAACAAACCAGATGTTGAGCCATTGAAAATAAAGTCAGTAAAGTGCTGTCATGCATAAATAGTAATACTGCACAAAATAAGGCAGGGATGTCATACCTAACTATAATTCTGTACTATATTTCAATTATTTTCAATATGATACACATACAAATAGATGTTGTTGCTGCCGAGCATCCTTTGTCAATAAACCTGAACAGACATAATATATTTGTCTTGATTCATCTCATTGTTGTCATGATGCTTTCTATCTCCTATCACTTATTTCTTCATAAGTATAATAATATGTATAATTAATATGGCTAATAAATGGGTCACAACTTTTGGCATACATTAGTAGGGATATAAAATATCTATGGTTTATATCATTGATCCTTGGACAACACACACACAGTCAACTAGGCAGAGCCTGTACTATTGTAACCAGATAATTGATACTAATAATCACATACTTTTTTATTAATTTTTTAAATAAATACTTATAATAAATAACACCCAGGTACTTAATACTTAATGATCAAACCCTCAACCTTGAGGGTAGCAGTCAAGGTGTATAACCACTAGACCAACAGGCCATTCAAATATACAAAGAAAATTGTATATGAATACACTTCTGCAGATATTAAGTAAATGAAAATTACATTTTAAGTATGGCTCTTACTACTCTACATTGCGGCTATGTATGTAATTTACATATATGACGATCAGCCAGCTAATATAATAATATTATGCAATGTAATATTTTATTTAATTATTGTTTTACATAGTATTTATTATTACTAGGTAAAAAATTGGGTCAAGGAATTAAAGAAAATGCTGGGTTCAGATATTGTATTGACAATAGCTGGTAACAAAACTGACTTGGAACATGAGAGAACTGTACCACTTGAAGAAGCTGAAAGGTATATTTTTAATAGTTTTTTTTTTATGTTTAAGCGCCGTGTAAAAGGTACAAATGTATTAATGTATTGATTTTCAGCTATGCAAATATGGTAGGAGCGAAGCATTTCTACACATCGGCAAAATTAAATCAAGGCATTGAAGAACTTTTCCTTGATTTGACTAGAGAAATGTTGGAGAGGCATGAGCAGAACTCACAAACAAATGTTAATAGGACATCGCAGGTACTTGTAGTGGATGATGAAGTTCCAGTACAATCATCATGTTGTTCTGGAAACAGGAACAACTAAATTGTTTATAATTTCATCATTGGGCTGTATTGCAGATCATTTGTAGTTTTAAACACATAATACATGTGGTAACTTCTGGCTACATTTTGCATATTGTGTCTCAAAAACATGCCTTATTTAAATGTAATTAAACAAACACTACAGAAGCAAACTTTTGACTTATAAAGTGTATATTTATGAGTGCTTAATTAAATATTGAAACTTTTTATATGTCATGTTAACTATTATAATGCACAGCTGTGCAAATGCGAAGTTAAACTTACTGTATTTTTGTTTGTTATCAATGTGGTGCATAAAATACTGAATCATTAAGTTACTATATCGAATTATAAAATTTTATTCTAAAAATACGCTTTTATTTTCACTGTCAATTTTAAGATAACATTCATTGTCTGTTTAAATAAACAATTTGATATTTTGGTTTCTCTCTCCAATTTAAGAGTGTGCTCTAGTCGGTGAACATTCCACTCTATTTGGACCTCTTGATCTACAACACCACCCTCTTTTTCTACTACCTGTTTCATGAAACTTCGCCTTGGCCTTCCTCTTCCCCTTTTCCTTCTAATTTACCTTCCAACTTCCACTATCGCTTTATTTTAGTTAACCAAATAATTTGTCTGATTAGAACCTACAATTGTGAGTGAGCAATTTATACTGAATTGAGAGTTGAATTATATTGATGAAGAAATTTATGATTCAATATTGAGTGCTAGTGGCAAGGGACCTGCCTACCAGCCTTACAATGATCCATAGTGTAGTCGGAAGTGGGCTTAGGGTTTTCTTTCTTAATGTTGGTTCTATATCTGCAGATCACTATATATATATATTATATATTTCACATTGTATATATATATGTATGTATATACAATGTGAAAGGCAGTCCGTCGTAAGTTCAATATTGAAATGAAACAAAGTTATGAATCAACAATATTCTAATATGTGCTACTGATTCTACAGACATAACAACAAACAATTATATCTAGGCTAAACTAGATGGATTTCTCACTAAATGGGCTCTTAAATGGTAAGATAATAGTTAATTAATTTTACTTTAATGATGTAGGTAAGTATTCATTTGTATCATAATTGTAATAAAGATCAGAATATTTGTAAAAATTACATTCGAGATCTCTTTTGAAACCTAACCAAGAAAATAATCAATAAGTAATTTGTACCAGTACAGTACCTATGGCTGTAAATTTTGACACACCTAAGTAGTTTAAAAAATGATGGCCTCTACCACCTTTACCCAACAACATCCACAAAGTCCAAGTAGTCATACATCCTTATACAATGTAGTTGTTTTTTTTCAACTAGTCATACATGTAAAATAAGCCACATCACTATCCCAATACCAAACTTGCTAAAGGTTTACACTCTTCCAATTGCACTATTATTAATTTTAACAGAATTTCCCATGCAATCTTCGAAACACTTTCTCCATACATACCTAAAGCAAATTACATTAAGGAATTTTAAATTACATATTCTATAATAGCAAATGCATATTATGTTTTGATTATGATAATTACATATTAATTTTGTAATATCGCAATCACAAATAGACACCAAGCATTCGTTTACAGCACATTTATTTGTACTTAGAATGTAGTATATAGGTACATTCTTTTTTTAATACATTCTATATGATACTTAATGCTGAAGAAAATAAGTTATTGCAATTGAAAAAAATATAATATATATTTGTATAAATCTTATAGATTAAGAAAAATAAATAAAAGAATACACTGGCCAGTTACATCTGGGTGAAAAGAATTTAAGCTGTACATATAATATCCTCAAATTTTCTTTTATTTGCACAGCGACTGCTAAGTAGTATTATACATTAAAATTAGTTATTTAGAAATAGACATGAACTTATAATATGCTTGTAACTTAGTATACAAATAGCAGTAGATAGATTCGTACCGGCGTTGCTGCACAGGCTTAACATGGGAGTCTTGACAATTGGTATGGCGTATCTTACACATAGAACAGTCATTTTTTAAGACTTGTAGTAACTCATGCAGCAAGGTTACTCTGAATATAAATTGAAATTTAATTTTAAATTGCACCATGCGATTGTTGAAATTTAAAATTTAATTGTATTGAAATTTATATTGGGGTTTCCAGAGTAACCCAACAGGCCTGCTGATTACATTGGCTTCAGACCAAGTGCTATAAGTGAGCTGTGTTATTATGATTGTTATCATATCTTCGTAAAGACCCACATTTTAAAAGCATTGGATGAATGTTGATTTGGAAAATTCTTCTGTAAAATACCTATCAATTGGTATGTCTATAAAAGCAACAGCATATTTAAGAAAGGATTTATATAAATTCAGTTTACAAAATATATAGCGCGTGGCTGTGGGCGCACTATTAGAGTCTACCTAATCTCTACGATTGCAATGATATTGCTACTTATAGAACGCGCTATGGCACAAGCTGAAAATAAGATTTTCAAGCAGAGCAAGTAATTGTAAGTAACTCCACCATATAATTTCCCCTAAAAGTAATTTGTGCAGTTTATCCATCTATCTATCTACTTTGGTCGCTTATCAGCAGTTCTGATTTTTCTTTCTTGGTTTATTTTTCACTTGCTGAGATAACTGTCGCAATATTTCCATGTCCATGTCATTTAGAGTAATAAACCTTTTGCGACTGGAAATTTTGAAGTTATATGTGAACTCTGTACCCTCACTGACTCTATTGTATGATGTTATTGTACAAATCGTGTTAGGCTCCGTGAGTTCTAATAAACCGTTGTTTATAATGTTACAGTGTCACTTTTCCGGTTCGATTTCTTTAATGACTGCCTTCTTTGTGGACTTGGCCTTAGTTCTTACTTCTTCCTTTGCCTCGGGCACCTCTGTTACATTCTGTACATTATCTTCGGGTCTGTCTAAAGGTGGTAAATCCAAAAGGTAGGGCATCATGCTTCGCGTTTTTTCTTCCGCTGACAGCCATTCCATCTGTAAAATAAACTTAATATTAGTGCCATTCACTTCATTCATTTCCAGTATACTGGAATTGCAAGTGGACCGAATGTTCACATAACAATAATTATGTATGACCGAATTACTGTTATGTATTTTATATAAGTTTAAAAATAAACCATAAGCTAGGCTATTCAGAACTGTCACTTGTTACCGTTTCCAATGATATCCTGGAAAACCTATTTACGAATCCATCATCAGTGCTTTTTTAATTCTATCAGGTAAACTATCGGATTTATACATACCGTTTGCAAGATATCGTCGGAAAAAATTTCAGTACATTCGAGAATGGAAACTTCCGACGCTTGTGAATACCTCTACTGATCATAATTCTACAACATTACCCAACTATATAGTGCACAAATAATTACGCCAGCTTGGAGCTGTACATAATCATCTGGTGTGTGGTTGGTGTAGACAGAATATGACAAGACATCTATCTAGGTGTGCCGCCGAAAGGGGCAGAAAATCAGCATTCTTACACGAAACACTCGTTAAGGATATTTATTCAAATACGGCTAAAATGTAGTTACAATATTTCTTAATGCAATTCAATGTAAAAACAACAAAGCTAGATTGTGACCGAATAAACTTTAAAAGTAAAAAGCGCCACTGGTGCTTTTTCTTCAAGTCAGTGACAGATGCTGAACACATTGTCATGCTGAAGGGCAAAAAATCATATGCTCTGTTTTTTTCTATCACATGTAACCTATATAAATATTTCTTGTGCGAACGAAAAATTGTCCATCTCTCTAGAGATCCTTCCTCTAAGGGGGTCTGAGACTTACCTTCTGTCGGTGGTCTCTGACCGCGTCGTCGCATATATCGATGCACATCTGCTCCGTGAGTCGTCCGTCGTCGGAGGCGTAGGCGGCGGCCTGCCACGCGACGCCCAGCTTAGACAGCGCCCGCCCGGACATGCCGGCGGTGCGCTCCGCTAGCGTAGTACACAACGCACCGTAGTCGAACTGGTCCACGCTCAAACGCCTGCACAGATTATATTCTTCTTTATGTAGTATACTAGCTTACAAATAAAAAAAAAACCGCATTCAAATCCGTTCACTGGTTGGACCGCTACGATGCCACAGACAGACAGACTTCCGGACATAGGCGTCAAACTTATAACTCCCCTCGTTTTTGGCCGGGGGTTAAAAACAAAGTAGCTTTCTGCATCTGACTGTGTATCCGCCAACTACTCCAAGCCACGCATCATATATTATGCTGTTTTCACACTCAGTTAGCTTAGGTAGACATTTTTCACTGATGATTTATACAGAGTGGTAAAAATCCCTGTCCAATCTGTGAGGGTATACAATTGTATGTACGTAATTCATTTGTTTAATATCTCATGTTTTTTTTTAATTTGTACCAGCAGTACAAGATCGATTTTGTATAGCTGGTACAAATTAGAAAAAATACACGGAATAATACCCTCACGGATCGAAAAGGGTTTTTTTTTTAACACTCTGTATGTATAATAATCTGCTTAATTTTTTATATAAGTAGAAGAAAAATAAACAGTATTTTTCAACCAAGTCTTCTAAATTACATCCTTGCGAAGCCGGCGGGTCACTAGTTAAATATAATGCTATCGAGCTTCCAATGACGTGCAGACCATACAGGCAAAAAGACAGGAAGACTTCCACCACTGAAAGCCTCGCCCTTAAGGGTTAGGTTGCCATAATCCCTACGTTTGGCAGGCATCTTGGTGATTGCAGTATAGGTGGTAAGTAATCCAACTGAAAGATGCTGTTGCCTATTTTCTTGTTTTCCCTTAGTGGCCTCGTATGACTTCCAACAGGAGATGGTGGTAGTATTACCCAAACACCTCATGGACCAATTATAATATAAATAATATTGTAACATTTTTGAAAGGCCTATGTTCAGCATTTATGTACGGCACAATAAAAACATCATGAAGCCTAAGACCTCATCTACATCATAGAGCCTAAGAACTGCATTGCATAAGTGTAAACAATTGATGGTGAACCAATATAATAAATAAATAAATAAAATAGCTGGGTCTACACTACACTGGCCGCAGGACGCAGCTATTGACATTTTAATAATTTGCATTTTTTGCCTACCCTGTCATAAAAGTGGGTTCACTCACACCACTACTGCAAACTTCCTTTAAGTTACATTTTATGAAACAGACATTTTTTTCATAAGATTGACTATTTCAAATAATATATGAATATACTCAATACATTCTCCAAGATATTAACTGATACAAACCTCTTCCCTTCTGAAGCTGGCTGAAGGACAAACTTGTCAAAGTAAAGTCGAATCAGACGTTCGCGCTCTTCCATGCCAGGCAAACCAAACTCTATCATCTTATCGAGACGATCGTTAATCGCAGAGTCAAACTGTTGAGGTATGTTGGAAGCCAACACCAACATTATGCGATTGCTTTGATCCGATGTACGATAGAGGAACGCATTCAAGGCTGCTCGTAGATCTTCACTTATTCTTTCCGATGAACGTTTTCTTAGGAACGCATCAGCTTCGTCAATAAACAGTAGAACACCTGGCAAATATTTAATATTATTAAACGAAAAATACCGACCTTTGAAAACGAAATATATAAATGGCTGGTTAGCTTAGAAGTTAGAACCATATCAAATGAACTAACTAAATAAAAAAAACTCTTTGCATCAGTGTTAAAATTAACAATTAAATTATATTATCAAATTGAAATTCTTTTATTTCAAATAGGCTTAAACGCTGGCACTTTTGAATGGTAATTTTTTTTTTAAAAGCTACCACCGTATTACACCACGGCCTCAACTGAGAAGTACCAGCAACAAAACTCAGCAGGCGTGTCATTTTTTCTTCACTTTTATTTAAACAGTGTTTGTCTTGTTACAATTAGATCAGCATCAGCGACAGTGTGTCCTGCCATTCAAAAGATCAAATCATTCACCTTTCCTACTAGTGTTTGCCCAATCGAACACTTTATGAATGGCTGCAACTGCATCTTTTCCCATTGGCGCGACATCTCCACCCGTCAGAATAGCGTAGTCCATTCCAGAATGCTTCGCTAATTTCTGAAAGCAACTCAACATTACAGTCAGTTGGTAAAGTGACCCTAACTAACCTAACTCCCTAAGTGACCTAACTCGGTTTCGCGTCAATAGTTCGCGTACGCGTTGGGAAGCCATAACAATTACCTAGTGTATAATGATTATTTTATTATTTTATAGACAGCTTGACTATAAGTTTAAAAAAAAAAAAAAATGTTATACGAGTACCTTTTGCTTGGTATCCAGACAAACCCGATTTAGGGTTTTTGAGATACTTTTTGTAATAAACTGTTATGTACCCTTTTTAATATGAATAAAGAAAAAAAAAAAAAAAAAACTGCTACCAAAAGAGCGCGGGTGTGATTCACACTTAGGGCCAACTTTTGTGTAAATAGATATGTCTATTTGTCTTGTGTCTGAATGTTAATTATTTATATAAGTAGATAGGCATGCAATTGTCTCGTTACTGTACTACACGCTCTGTCTAATAATATTATTATATTAAATATTTTTATTTACCTTTGAGAATAGTGTTTTACCAGTACCAGGTGGTCCGTACATAAGCAAATTTCTGTAGAATCCTTTATTAAGACGCGTATTCTTTGTAGCGATTGCAATGTCCCTTAGCCTACGCTCCAATGTTGGAGCCAAAACCACACCAGCTAAAGCATCGGATGGTTTTCTGAAACTTGCTATAGCTTTCGACGCTGTGAGTATTGGATGCTTCACAGCTTCCAACAAAGAGAATCTGGAAGTCTCGTTGACAAGTGTAGGTTTTCCTGAAAAAGGAGTTTTAAATTGATGACGAACCTGTTTCTTCATAATAGCTGCTGGTCTATAACCTTAGAAGTTTGTGAACATACCAATACGAGCTTCGATGAATCTTGCGGTAACTGATGTGGCTCCTTTAGCAGTGTACACTCCCAGTGCTAGAAGTGACAAACCGCCAGCTGCTGCCAATGTCTTGTCCCAATCAGTGACCAGAGCATTCAACCCAGAGCCAACTACACTGCCTGCCGTTCTGTCAAACAATGGATACATCTCTTGTCTCTAAATAGTATAAAATTATGTTGGTATGTTGTTATAGTAAAATATTTTCTAATGTATGAAATGTGAATGTCTGATCTCAATTTAAATTATAAACAGCTAAGAACCATACCTAAAAATTACCTCCAAAGTGGAGTGAAGTGAACAGTGGTACCAAATTTTATTTTTAAACTACTGACATAATAACTGATATCTAAGATTAAATGATGTCTGCTATATCCAATCTACGGTGAGTGAAAATACATAGTGCAAACAAGTTTTTTATATGGCTTGTAACTCCAAATAGGAGCAAAAGTGAAAAACTGAGACAAAAGATCCAAGGAATACAAGGTAGTGTTATTAGTAACTCGATTCTGAAATGTATTTCTTTTCAACTTAATCTTATTCTAAGTAGAAAAAATATGATAATTACCTACTTAGAAAGTCTGGCACTATCATAATCTGAGATATCATAAGTAACATTAAACGGTAATGATTAATATCTTTTATGTCTTACTTTATACTTTCCAAAATAGTGGTTCTGTTTTCAGCAGCTTTCAGTCTTATCTGTTCCATTGTTATATCACGATTATCGCGGTCGGCCTTAGCTCTTGCACGTGCCTCTGCCTCAATCGCCTTCAGTTTGTTTTTCTCTCGCAACTCCATCTCATGTTCAATGGTCGCCCGCCGCAAAGCTTCCTGCTTAGCAACACTTTCTTCTTGCCTATGGAACATTCATATAAGTCATTTTTTTAGAGACAGCTTTTCTCAGATTGTCCTAACTCAATCATCATGATTTCTAAAATATTACTGTTATACAGATAATTTTTTTAATATACCATTCTTATAAGTAAATAAGGAGTTTAGGTAATATGTACTAACTTTCTTAAAATTTCTTCTTGAGACCTTTGTTGCTGTACTAACTGTTCCTCATATCTCTTCTTCGCCAATTGGTCTTGGTACTGAGCACGCATTTGGTGTTGCTTTGTTTCCTCCTGCGAAAATACAAATTAGTCAACACTTATACTTAATAAAGTGACTATATTGATAAAGCTCATTTCCAACCTGTAATGTCTTCCTACGCTCTTCATAGTCAACCTTTTTCTGCTCAACTTTGGCTTGTTCAATTGCAGCTTCATATTCTTTAATTTTAGCCAATTGTTCTTGCTGTTTCGTGGCTTCCTGGAGCTTGCTCAGATCCAATGCGTCCTTGGCATGTTCTGTTGGTAAATTTTTTACCAGGTACAATATGTATGAATACAATTGTTGAAAAGTGAAATACCTAATTTTGTTTGGTATATTGACTAGACTTTAAGCATACTAACCCAACTGGATTATTTTTAACACCCAACCAAAAACGAGGGGAGTTATAAGTTTGACGCCTATGTCCGGAAGTCTGTCTGTCTGTCTGTCTGTATGTATGTCTGTCTGTGGCATCGTAGCGGTACAACCAGTGAACGGATTTGAATGCGGTTTTATTTATTTGAAAGCTTGTTTAAGCGAGATGGTTCTTAGCTATGTTTCATGAAAATCGGTCAAGCCGTTTGAATACCATCAGCTCTTTTCCGAGTCGAGGTAGGGATATTTTGTATACAATAGACCTTTTTAATTACTTCTATTAGTCTGAAACATCTGAAATTTAGAACATATGTAAATCCAATGATACTTAATAAAATGGTAACGGTCACCAGGGTCTGATGATGATCAAGAAGAAGGTGGTAACAGGATCCCCAATAAACGTACACCCATCGTGTTTGGGCTCGTTGGATAGGTCTCGAAGAATAGTTGCTAGAAAAAGGGTGATCAGGGTCTGATTATGGAGCAGGAAGGTGGTCATGGGATCTCTGCACCAATAATCGTAGACCCACTGAGTTTGGGCTCGTTAGGTAGGTCTGGACGAGCAGTTGCTAGAAAATTGGTGACCAGGGTCTGATGATGGAGTAAGAAGAGGGTCACGGGATATCTGCACCAATAAACGTAGACCCACCGATTTTGTGTTCGTTAGGTAGGTCTCGACGAGTAGTTGCTAGAAAAATGGTGACCAGAGTCTGATGATGGAGCAGGAAGGTGTCCACGGGATCTCAGCACCAATAAACATAGACCCACTGAGTTTGGGCTCGTTAGGTAGGTCTCGACGAGTAGTTGCTAGAAAAATACTGATCAGTGTCTGATGATGGAGCAGGAAGGTGGTCACGGGATCTCTGCACTAATAAACGTAGACCCACCGAATTTGGATTCGTTGGATAGGTTGCTGCGAGTAGTAGGTAGAAAAATGTTGCTCAGTGTCTGGTGATGGGAGCAAGCAGTAAGGTGGCAAAAGGAACTCAGCTCCATTAAATGTAGGATCCACTGAATTATAAATCTATGGTTAAATCTTGTCGAGTAGTTAGACATATACTGATCAGGGTCTGATAATAGCACAGGAAAGTAATTTTAAGAGTTTGTTTACCTATGTTGGGGGTTTTTTTTAATTTATAATTGTTATTTATATCTTTTATCATTGCAGGAATTGTAATACAATTACCAGCAGCTACCTTTTTACATTCCTTTTTTGTTTTTCAAGATTGAGAACCCTCCCTTTAATTACTTTAAAGTTCAGCTAAACATAAAATATGCGACCCTGGCGTCAGCCAGCAAATCTAACATCCTTTGTCTTCAAAGAGCTTAAAATAATATCTTAATGACTGAAAGTCATGCAGCTTGTAACTCAGAAATATATCATCATCAGCCAGGAACATGTCCACTTAGGCCACAGTTGGGGTTTACAGTACAGGTGGTAAGTAATCCAAATGAAAGATGCTGCTGCCTGTGTTCTTGGTTTCCCTAAGTTGCCCCTTACGACACCCAAGGGGAAAAGATGGGTGGGTGCTATTATTAACTGGCCACCCCATGGTAAGGGTAGTATTAAGGCTTTAGCCTAAGAACATTGATACTTGCCTTTAATAACCATAGACTTCATGAAACAAGACTGTATATTACACACTATTTATGAACAAGGAACTCCCCAACTTTAATTAAACCACACACTGGTTTAATTAAGAATTGATGATTTAGTAATTTATAAAATTATATCTTTCATAATAAACTCATGTTATACTATTTTTTAAATACCTACCTATTTAAGTAAGAAAGATATAAAAATGTAGGTGCTGGCCTGGTAGGAAAGCTAGTAAGACCATTAACTTACCTCACTCTTAGGACAAACTTTTGACGAGTTACATTTTTATAGAGTAGCGTTCAACGCGCGGCTATAAGGTTATGCGGTCGCATTATGCAATAGCGCGCAATGTGATTGATAACGACTACAAAACCACTTACTAGATCTTTCTAGTTCCCTGGCGGCCTGAGCAGCCCTTTCTAAAGCACTGGAATCAAAGCGGTAAGCTTCCATAGCTCTCTTCTCAGATTTTGAGAGGTTAACCGGAGCTGCGGCTCCAGCACCTCCAGCATCATTGGGCGGATCATCAGAAGGAGGTTGCGGTGGCTTAGAACTATATCCGAAAAGCCAAGACATTCTTCGACTCTTTGCTTTACTTCATAAAACAATTATCAACAGAAAAAAATTAATAGTTATTTATATCACTTCAATAGCAAATTCAAAAAGACGAGTGCAAATGCAAATATTCTCAAAGAGTGAGCGCACAGAGTGAGCGACTGACAAAGACCAACCAAACCGCACGCTCGCACGCGCGTAGTCAAAACTGTCACCGTGTCTCTTGTCATGTCATTAATGTCAACTGTCACTTCTTTTACAAAATTATGGCTTCTATTTACTCTTAGGCTCAATTCACACCATGATTGCAGCGGCCGGTAACGCACTTTCAGTGTGAAAGAATTTTAAACTTTATCTACAATACGTTAAAGACCAGTATCGCTTGAAAACCGCGACGCCGCTCGAGGCCAAGCGTGTGTCATAGCTGGTGGTCGCGCGATGCGATGCAGTTAGGACACTCGTTCGACGTCCATATGTTTGAGATTTCGTTCACGCGAACTTGCGATGATCGTGTGGTCGCGTTTAATAATAATAATATCTTGGGACAATCCACACACGGTCATCTGATCCCAAACTAGGCAGAGCCTGTACTATGGAAACCAGACAACTGATACTAATACTTATATACATTTTTTTTGTAAATACATACTCAAATAGATAAATAACACCCAGACACTTGGTGGGAATCGAACCCACGACCCATCGGTTAGTTACGACATCGCCTAAATCTTAGAAAAAGAAATGTCTACGGCCTAAGGGCTCCCACACATAACTGCGAATTCACATCGCATCGCAAATATCTGCGAGAAGCAAATGAATTTTCGATACAAATTCGCGGCGCCGCATCGCATCGCATCGCAGTTATGTATGGGAGCCCTAAATCAATTACGGCGTTTACATTCAGCTCACTTCCGCGCATAGACGGAATATAACAAGACATCTAGCTCGCGTGCCGCCGATAAGGACAGAAAATAATCATTCGTACACATAACACACGTTATGGATATTTACTCAAATGCGCCTATTATGTAGTCTAAACGATATTTCTTAATGCAATTCAATATAAAACTCCAAAGCTAGATCGTGAACTAGAAAATTTCATGAGTACTCGAAGAAAACGGGCCGGCGGTGCGCCAGATACTGAACACACGCTGAGGGACAAAAAATCATATGTTCTGTTTCTTTCTATCACATATAATATATATAAATGCATTCTTTTCTTGCGCGAATGAGAAAGAAAGTGCCAGCTCTCTATTGGTTTCTTTCTCTAAGCTTCCGTGGGAGTGAGCAGGAAATTGGGCAGCGCGAGTATGTATATATATGTTACGGCTAAAACCCGAAGCGCGGCTGCACCTAGTTTTAGCCGGATAGAACTAGGTGTAGCCACTTACTCTTGGTTAAACCCTCTCCTTGTCAGACTATAGGTAGGAAAATGTATAGCTAACTACAAGTGACACAACTTTTATTGTGCGTTAGTTAGTAGGGATTTATCATAGCTAACTACAAGTGACACAACTTTTATTGTGCGTTAGTAGGGATATAACATATCTTTAGTAAAATATCATTGTCTTGAAGTAATAAAATTACTGCAACCATCGATATACTGATGGATGGATGACTGCAACGAAAATGTTTTTTGTGGGCTATTCTGACTGGAGTTTAGGGGATTTCTTTCAAATGATTGCAGCACCTTGCTTTGCTCTATGGCTATATGTGAGCTATCATTAAAATAGGATCGGCCAATATTTTTTTAAGATATCGAAAAATCGATATAAATAAGTATGTAATTCTTATTTATTTATGTTAATTCGTTCACGATGCACGTAAATCCTGACGATGAAGTCGTCTTTAAAGAAAGATACGGGTCTACTTCACGGGAACGGTATTACATGAAACCACCAGGTATATGTGTTAATTTAATACAACATTTCATTTGGTTCCCTTGAAGCATACGTGGCCATTTAAGTGGACTGTGATGTTTTGTACCCATACAAATGTGTTTTGCCAATATTTTAATGCTAACTTTGGTGATTAGACTGGCGCGTTGGTGTGGTGGTTAGACTGTGGCTGTGACCCATAAGTGTGCATCTTCATGTCTGTTTGTCAGGACAAGCTTCTTACCGGTCAGCTAGTTTTGCAACAAAATATCAAATATGGAGGTGTACCTTAGATATTGAAGACAGCAAATTTCACTTTCACTCAAAGTATTGGGGTAGTGGGACCATTCCACTCTTGCTCTAAATATTGGGGTAGTGCGACATGGGTTGAAGTGAGGAATTGTGAGGCAATGTGTGCACCAACCATTCACTAAACTCAACCTTGTTTTCTTTTAGACCAATCAAACCTAATATCTTTGGATGGTGACAAAATAAGTGAAGTTGGTTCCCTGTTCACAAGAATATTTCTACCACAAGGATATCCAGATAGTGTTAGCAAAGACTACATTAATTATCAAATATGGGACACAGCACAAGCTTTCTGTAGTACAATTACTGGTAAGTTGTATTAATAACTGATAGCCCAGTTCTGCATGGTTAGCCTGTATTATTGAAGGGTCTGGGTGGCCTGGAAGATATGTCCACCCAATTGTACTGTAAGATGTTATTTTCTCCTTTTCTAATGTTACTTAATGTGTTATGTATGTAATTGTACACATGTGCAATGTATTACCATAGTAATAATGTCCTCCTGACCGATACAATCATAGAAGCCAATATTTCAAAAGATTATGATCTAAATTTGATTATATTGATCTATATCAATATAATCAAATTCAAAAATTAAATTTTTGCATTTGTGTCTATACAAGCACTTGCACACTATTGTGCAAGTGCTTGTATAGACACAAATGCACTCTGAATCCGATGGGATGGAAGACCGTCACATCAGGCGCCGCCTCAACAACTAGCATCAATCACCCTAACTGTGTTTCTTGCCAGATCTTCTCATATTTGTAATCAGGTAGTGGAGCCAGCCCTGTCTTAAACAACGAGTTGAGGTTCTGCCTGTTCTGGTTCGTCACTTCCCTGCCCTTCAAACTGGAGTGCTATAAATGCTTCCCTATCTTGCCATTGGAGCACTCATGGCCTCCACCCAAGAGTAACCTTCATACCCTAATAAAACTCGACATTGCGTTGGTAGGTTCTGCACCACAAGCACAAAAGCAGTTTCATGCACAAAGTATCAAGTAAATTTAATTTTTGATGTGTATTTTAAGTTGGTTAAAAAATAACCAACAATAACGCTTAATAAGACATGCCTCTGCCCACTATAGATCCTAATATTCTATCCTACCGATGCTATGCTATTGTTATGTGCAGGTGGGTATTAAAATGCCGATTAACGTGAAAGATTTTATTACACATACACTCACACTGTATACACTATACACACAAAGCCCAGTAGTCAGAGTCACACGGTACTTCACAGTAGTCCAAAGTCGTCGCTAATGTCGCTGGTACAATTCTCTTTAGATGTTTCCGCTGTTGCTTGTATACACAAACTGTCTGAACTTTTTTTTCTTTTTTGGCAATGATAGACGCTGTTGGCCGCAGATGGCCATTACAGCTTCACCGGACAATAGGAGGCGAGCGCTTGGAGCGCTCTAGCCTTTACGGCAGGAGTAGCGATGAGCTCAAGGGCACCTCAGGGAGGCACGGCCTCGTCGGAACGCCACTATGCGTCGGCTTATATAGCTAAATTAATAGAGGAGTGGAAGTCTCTCGAATGTACTAGTAGATACTTAGTCTAGCGTTTTCGCGAGCCGATACAATAGAGGCAATAGTTCGAGAAAACGAACAATAGGCGGGCAGTGAACCGAGAGCGAGCTGTAGGTACGTACATACCTACGTACTGTACAAATACGGATCGATAGTAGAACTGTAGACTAACGATGCATTTTGAGATCATTGCAATTAAGTAATAATTAACGGAGTAATTAACACTTTTATGTCCCGGTCGTAACACTATTTTGTTTATACCTCGCAAAAAACATCCATTCGTCCCATCATTGGATAAAAATGATAATGCCATCTTGGTCAGCCTATTTCACAGACTACACTCTATTTAAAGCAAAATTCCTTAATACATTTTTCATCACAGTCTTTCCTTATTCTTCAGGTATACTAGCAACTCAAGAAGTCCTGAGAGGAGTAGGAGTTGGAGACACAAGTGCAACACCACTAGCTGCTACAGTCACCTGGGTCCTTAAAGATGGTTGTGGACATCTCGGCAAAATATTGTTCGCTTTTAGTCATGGGTATAATTATTTGTAATTAGTGTACTAAAAATAATCTTAAATCATTTATCCCACTACCCAATTTTTAGGACAGAATAATCATAATGTTGCTACTGAGATCTGTCAGATCTTATAATTATTTCGATTTAGCACTAAAAGTGTGTTTACTCTAGCTACAAAAATAAGGTGCTGTATAGTAATATAATTATAATTTTTTACTTGTAAACATAAAACATTTTGTACATTTACAGAACTTATCTAGATGCATACAGTAAGAAATGGAGATTGTATGCAGACACTTTGAATGACGCAGCAATGTGCATTGAAATATCATTGCCACTGTTCAAGAACTACACCACTTTTGCGTTATGTGTTAGCACTGTGATGAAAGCTTTAGTTGGAGTGGCAGGTTATATATTTTAGAATATCCCTACACACCTATGTTACATAACCAATATCAAATTTGAAATAACCCTCTTTGGGCAGTCAGGTTAAAACCAGTCACTTTTGTTATCCTAGTAGGATATAGAAGTTTTGCTTTTTAAACCGGACGAAACTAGAAACCAGATAACATTTTAATATCTTTATACCCAGGTGGAGCAACAAGGGCTGCATTGACGCAACACCATGCATTAAGAGGAAATATGGCCGACGTGTCTGCAAAGGATTCTTCTCAAGAAACGGCTGTCAATCTTATTGCTTCCCTCGCTGCACTCGTGATCGTTACAGTTTTCGGGTAGATAGATATCTTGCGGTACTTGCATATTTCAATAAGTCTTCAACAAAATTTAATAATTCTATTTACGAGCAAATAATATTTTTATAGTTTAAAGTAATATCGATCGTCTCTCGACCCTTGTGTCGGATGTATGTCCGATTATGAATGGCAATAATTGTATTTTTTTTCAGGAATTCTCTCGTGGTCTTCATTACAATGATGGTCCTTCATATAGTTTTTAATTATTTCGCCGTGAGAGCAGTATGCTTGAGAACTTTTAATGAACCAAGATTTTTACAAATGATTGATAAGTATTTGAAAAGAGAAGTGATAGCTTCCCCTTGTGAAATCAATAAAACTGAACCAATTATATTCTACCAGATGGGTACAAATCTTTTAGGTAAGAAAGATTACCAGTTATTTCATTATACATAATTATGTTCTACGACTTAAATGCTTACTTTAACTTATTTCTTATTTTATTAGATTTAAAATTATGTGGATTCCAAATAAAATTAGGACACTCTTTGAAGAACATTATTAGTAGTAATCCGAAGGCAACTTTTATGAAAAAAATTAATGATATTTATGAAAAGAGAAATTATTTATTGATACCAAACATCAATAACAGAAAAATGTATGTGGTGATCAGAGAGGAAGCCAATACTGATGACGTATTGTGCGCATACTTTCACGCCGTATTGCTGTCTATTATAATATGCGCAATAAATGATTATAACTTGGTAAGTTGTACTCTCGGTTAACAAATACTTAAGCATCTTCTTCACATAGTATAAAAGAGGCGACTGATTCTAGGCACCCACTATATAATCACCACTCTGCATCACCCCGATTAATAAGTCGCCATGGTTTTCTCAAGTGTGTACAGCCCCTCAATGGAAGCCCTATAAATATAAGGCAAAAAATCTTGATGCAAAAGTACCCTCAAAAGCTTTTTGTTCCCCATTTAGAAGATCTGCCACCAGGTTTCAAGGAGTCATGGCCTACTTGGAAAAGTTTAAATAGGTTGCGATCCCAGGTTGGTCGATGCAAGTACAACCTAAATGTATGGGGGTACACATGTAGCACCAATATCAGCTGCAAGCCCAACAGACCATGGCGCATCTTTCCGTCTGCCCCGCGTGTCCAACTACCTGCACTGGGGAGGATTTGCTTCAGGCAAACCAAAGAGCGGTGGATGTAGCTTCTTATTGGGCCGATGAAATTTGATGTTATCATGTCGACACGAAAAGAAGAAAAAGAAAACAAAGTCGCTTTCCACGTCTGTCTTTACATTTGCTAACTCCTTTTTTTCACGGAGGAAACCTTCAAATGGTCCCCGGGAGCTCTAGGGGCTCGACCGGTGTATGTGGGATTCTTACCCACTAAAACCCCCGCGGTTGTCGCATCGGCACATGAGAAGGCTCTCCGGTGGGATCTGCACCAGGGGCCCTTCAGTGCCTTGCCTTTGAGCCCGCCGTAGCCCCCCGGGAACCTGGGTGCTCACGGGGACGGGGTTCACAACCCCGCCGCCGTCGTACTCAATGGACGTCCTAGGGCCCACAACCCGAACGTCCAGCGACTCCTAAGGAGCTAACTCCTACCAACCACGCAACGGATTCTTAAGCACTTTTCTCAAACAGTTATATAATTTTTCACTAAAGGTTATCAAGACCTAATAAAAATTTTATTTAAGTAGGTAAATGAAAATTTTGCAATCGAGTCTTCTAAATTACAGCCACATTCATACATAAATTTAAATTGCATTATAGCCCGTTTACAGCAAGTCCGTAGATAAGCCGCGTCCGTTTACACAAGTGTGTTACACTATACAATCAGCGGACTGGAGTAAACAACCGGCAATTACGCAGAGTTCTGGAAATGGTTTTGTCTACGAACCTTCCGCGGAACTAATGGTGTATGTTGATAAAATTGTACAAAGAGAATGGACAAGAGTAAAAGCAGGACTGACAAAAATTGGTAAGGATGGCATAAAAATAAAGTTGGAACTTATAACAAAACATTAATATGGGTTTTAAATGGAAAAGTATTAAGTACGTACATAATATGATATTTAATTTAAGAAAAAAAAATGGCCTTCATTATAGTTGTTTGCGGTCGTTTTTTTGTGTATTTATACCACTTATCTAAAAATATGTTCATTTCCAGGTTGGGATCTTAGCAAACATCTGCTCATGATCAACGAGTGGCGTCTATGTACAGAAAAAGAGATAACAACGACGGTGTTTAAGGACAAAATAGCTAGTGAGCTAGTTACGGAACATAATTGTAATTCAATGACTTTCGGTGAATTTCCTGAATTAGAATACCACAGTATTGATAAAAAGACCATTTGAAGGCGGTTTTGAGTTAAATTTTACACCCGACGGACCATCCAATCTCCATAATGTATACGTTACGTATCTGTGATACGTATGATGTACGTAAATAGAGAATTTTGAGAAAATACAAATCCACACACAGTATATTAATTAAATATCTACAAAAGTTTTTGTATTTGCTTCCGTGGCAAATTCATTTAAGACGATTCTATTATAAGCGTAACTATTCAGCGTAAACCAGCGCCAACTTTTAAACTTTACCTCACCTGAGTGTTTTGAATGGAACAATTTATTCCACTTTGATCACTTCGGAATCAAATTACCTGGGTGATTTGAATGGAACAATTTATTCCACTTTGATCACTTCGTAAACAGATCACCTGGGTGATTTGAATGGAACAATTTATTCCACTTTGATCACTTCGGAATCAAATTACCTGGGTGATTTGAATGGAACAATTTATTCCACTTTGATCACTTCGTAAACAGATCACCTGGGTGATTTGAATGGAACAATTTATTCCACTTTGATCACTTCGGAATCAAATTACCTGGGTGTTTTGAATGGAACAATTTATTCCACTTTGATCACTTCGGAATCAAATTACCTGGGTGATTTGAAAGGAACAATTTATTCCACTTTGATCACTTCGTAATCAGATCACCTGGGTGATTTGAATGGAACAATTTATTCCACTTTGATCACTTCGGAATCAAATTACCTGGGTGATTTGAATGGAACAATTTATTCCACTTTGAACACCTCGGAATTAAATCACCTGGGTGATTTGAATGGAACTATTTATTCCACTTTGATCACTTCGGAATCAAATCACCTGGGTGATTTGAATGGAACAATTTATTCCACTTTGATCAGTGATTTGAATGGAACAATTTATTCCACTTTGATCACCTCGGAATCGAATCACCTGGGTCGGGCGCGGGTAATCACCCAGGTGATCAAAGTTGAATAAACCTTTTTAACGACGTCTTATGTATAATAAGAATTAATCTATAATCCTGGATCTCCATGTCTTTCAAGTTGCAAATCAGTCAAAATAAATAATATACCTAACATAAAGCATTTTATTTTATGACGATCATTTACAGAATAATATAAAAATAATCTTAACTGGTTCATTCCTTCTATAAGGCCATAGATTGCTCAGCACCTGTTTGAAAAAACACACCGATTAGTACTGAACATGACTTATAGATTTAATAGACATTCAAAATTCGATGTTTCATGGCCACTTACCTTAAGCAAGATTTATGCTAAAAAATACCTGTCTGTGGGTCTGGAACTTTATGAGACATGTCGCACCGCTGCTTGCGTGACGTAATGACGTATACGCAACCTAAAGTTCCATACATTACAACGTAATGGTACGTCCATGTCTAAAATCCAGTGTGCTCGGAGGCCTTAGTGTATTCGTTTTACAAATAATACGTAATCACTGCGTTAGTCCTCCATTTAGTTTGGACGTCTCACTTACGCTATTGGTACGTTTGGTTTATAAAACGAATACACTCCTCTGGTCTTAAAAGATCTAAAAAATCTCTCTGTAGAATAGGCATTGGATTAGGTTCACTCGAACAGAAATAAAACACCTATACTCTGCTACCGATTTATTTTAGTATTGTCAAATTATTGAATCGTTTCGAAAATGTATGTATGCCGTAGCACATTTATCATCGTGATCATTTCGATGACCCGCATGTATCAGTGGACTACATAATACAAATATGCAACAATATTCTACTGTACGGTACGGTACTAGTACACTAATATGCAATTTATTGCTTCCTTGTTTTTGTATATAGTAATAAGTGCTTTAGGTCTGCCTCGCACATATGATCCGCGCTTGCTACGATATATCTACCCTTTGCTTGGTGAGCTAATATACAATAATGATGAATATTATGTTAATATTCACATCATGATCCCGTCCTTCCCTGCTTGATAATTTTAACATATAAATTAAACCGTAATTTCGTAAACATCTCCAAAACTAAATAAGTGAAATATACACCTAAACAATATCCTCTAACATACACAGAATCCCACCAAACAAAGATGTTTTTACATTCCATTCAAATATAGTAGACCAGAGTGGATCATGCAACAACTACTAGCCCTATGTCAACTACGTTACTTGTTTAAACTTTGGTAACTTGAAATTATAGTATACAGTAGGTCTACAACCCTTATTTTGGTATAATAAATAAATTACAGAAGAATAAAGTACTGCAAAGTGAGATAACTTTTCATGTCAGCAAGAACTATCTATCACACCTAAGTATCTACGACCTCGCACACAATTATACAATCTATTCCCCGTGTTATTTATTGACCTACGGTTCAAACTAAGTACAATCAACAGGAAACAATTACAGCGTTCTACTAAACTTTCTAATGCATATGAATTATAAATATACCAACAAATTGATCATCGATTTTGCTCCTAACAAACAATATGCACAGCATATTGTATCCTCTATGAATATCTTACATAGAATGGCCTGAGCGATTTATTAATTCACGGCAGTTAAGTGAGGATTGCAGTTGAATCACATCACCATATTAGTCAATATAATTTTACAAATCTAAAATGTTCCAAAAATAATTCAAACACGGTCCAAGTATGCATAATATACTATGTACATAATTTAAACAATATTCGATCACAGAAATAAGTACACAATAATATAAACAACAATTACGTGGTATAATTAAATAACGCAAACTCGATTATATATAGACTAACTCTTAATACTACAGGTAATAAATAAATAAAACATATTGAGATGATACTTAGTACAACACAATAATAGACTGACTACCGGTGTTACATGTGAATCGAACTGTCGACGTCGGCCGGGCGAACGGGGCGTTCGCTCGGACGCGGTGGTTGGTTTGTAGCGAGAGTTGTTTACTTGCCTAACTGTTTGATGAGCATTTCGGTGCTGAGGGACTTGGGCCGCTCGATGGGGAAGCCGAGGGCACGCGACCAGATGATCTGCGCTAGAACTCCGAGGGCGCGGGACACGCCGAACATCACCGTGTAGTAGTTCATCTCCTTCAGGCCGTAATGCTGCACACACACACATATCACCCTCGTCATGAACTGAACTATTAGTACGTAGTACTAGCAGGGACCCGTAGGGTGTCCGGGTAAGAATAGCACCCTCCCATTACCTTCAGTTGGGTGTCCGTAGAGGCGACTATGGAAAAACGAAGACGGGCAGCAGCGTCTTTCTATTGGATTACCTAACACCTATAGTGCGATCCCCAAGAGGCCTACCAAGCGTTGGGATTAGGGCAACCCGTGCCTTCTAAGGGATTCCCTTTGTTAGTAATAGACGCCTTGGGCTGCTGATGATGATGAGACTAGTGGAGACGTCATAAATAGATTATTTAATAATACTATGCAGGGACAATCCACGCACGGTCATCTGATCTCAACCTAGGCAGCGCCTGTACTTTCGTAACGGCAAATAACACCAAGAAACTTGGTGGGAATCGAAACCACTGTCTGGGTAGCGGCCAGGGTGTCTAACACCCTTTCCCGCTAGACCAACAGGCCTGACATAAAACAAGCAACCATATGAGAGAGCGGAATAAAGTATAGTAGTACCGTTTGGTAACAGTATGGTTGGCAACTTGGGAATCCTAATTACAGTAAGGTTCCAAACTCAGTTTATGTTATACAATAGAAGACACTCTAATGCTTGTTCGTTTCAAAATAATCTCTAGCTTTGATGTCCCATCTAGTACGTAGTATTTAATACATCCATGATCATAAATAAATATATGATTTAAGACATTGGTTTTTCACAGCCTATAAATACATACAGTTATCTAACAAGGCCGTCTAAACTAGTAGATGAGCGGAGCGTGAGCCCGTAATAGCGAGTTGGGACTGCTGTGTGGGTGATGTCGACAGTGTTGCCTTTTACGCACACATCGAAGGTGTATGTTTTATTACACTATGGCACTCATGTGGCAATTGAAGACAACCAGAATAGCTCCATCGGAGAAGAGAACTTTAAAGCAGGGTAACCGATATAGTGATGGCCAACATTAATAAAATAACGCATTTTATGAAATAATTTGTACAATTGTATGTGTTATTTCACTGTGTTGCTTGCTTGTCGCAGACAACCATAACAGCTCCATCGGACAGGAGGACTACATATACCGAAATTGTTTTTTTTTTAATATTTCAAAATGTGTTTACTTCCTAATGTTGGCAATCACATAAAATAGGCCCAATCGACGTCGAGTTTTGGACAACGCCCGTACGAAGGTGACGCTGGAGATTCACTATACCAACATTTACAAATAAGAAAGAACCAATGAAATGTGCTCTATAAAAATGTATGCCAACTTACCTGTAGAAGAACACCAGAGTGAGAGTCTACATTGGGCCAGGGGTTCTTGACCTTGCCAAGCTCGGTCAGGATTGGGGGCACCACTTTGTAAACGGCGGCCACCAGTTTGAACATCGGGTCGTTGGGCAGGTGCTTCAGGGCGAACTCACGCTGGCACGTGTACCTGATTACATCAAATTACAAATAGTGTAAACAGCACTGAATATTAACGTCTTATCTGGAATGAAGCAAATATCATCCGAAATTTAATGATAAATATTAACTATAAACTGCTGACTTATAAACTCAAAAAAAAATAACGACTAAAATAGAGTTTGGACCACTAAACAATTCTACAGGATATAGAGGCAAAAGTACCTGGGGTCAGTCTTCCTGAGTACAGCATGGCCGTATCCGGGAACAACTTGTCCAGACTTGAGTGTCTTCCAGATGAACTCCCTCAGTTGGTCCTCGGTGAAGTTGTCACCAACTTGCTTGCGCAGTTTCTCCAGCCAGATAAGCACCTATACGAAACAATTATTTGTAAACGCGATTACAGTTAGTGGGATATCACCAGCTGGCATACTTTGGAAACCATTTTGTTGAATTAACTCCACCCGCCAAATGGGTCTACCGTACATCAAGTCAGACAGGGCGGCAATCGACATCGCGACTCAATTAGTGCACTATCAAATGTAGATTATAATTTAATTTGGTTTCTATATTAACCCTACTGACATGTCAGTTAGATTATCCCACTAAAGGACAGTATGAACTCAAATAATGTTCGAGTTCGGGCAATGAGTAAGGTTGGTCTTTAACGGGTCGCTAGCTATTAAGGAACCCCTGCTTGTGCAAACATTATTAATACATACAGACAAACATATACACCTTTTCTGTGTCATTACGTGTGGCGACGGACCACGTGGTAGGTTAAATACGGTTAAGAGAAGGTAACCGGGACAAGGCTGCTACTATTGAACCAGATTTCACCACTTAATGGTGCAGGAGATTCCACTACTTAACGGTGTGGTAGTAATTATATCTAGTTACTATTCGCGTAATGGCTTGTTTAGTTACGTCATGAACACGTAAATATGATTTTAATGAGGTGGAGGGTGCGAGAGGTGGCGTGTTGCCATAACCCCATGCCTGACCGACGTCTTGGTGATGTCAGTATTATACGTAAGATGGATATTTAAAAGTAGACGCTGCTGCGAGTGTTTGGTTTTCCCTTAGTCGCCTCCTACGACATCCAACGGGAGGAAATGGGAGGGTGATATTCTTACCCAGACACCCACAACAGACCAGGTATGGAACAGGAGAACAGACAAAAAGGTGGTTAGGAAAAAATTATGATGTACAAACCTCTTGGTTGGCGAGGCCGTGCAGGGGTCCTGCAAGACCGTTGAGACCGGCCGCAAACGATAGGTACGGGTCGCTTAGCGCCGACCCAACCAAGTGCGTGGTGTGAGCGGACACGTTGCCACCTTCGTGGTCACTACGCAAAAAGAAAATAACATTCAATACTATATGTATGCATAATATAATGTTATTCGGTGTTTCTTACTGAAATAGCTTAACCTGCATAATATAGATATTCTTTATTGAAACATTTAAGTTGCCAAATGCAATTTTATACATTACATTTACTTTATTTTATGGTTTGTATGAAATGTGGACCTATTAACTTAATAACAATTTCATGACTGGTAACATCAAAATGCCTACCAGGTAAATTACAGTAATAATTAACCTTTACAACTTGATATCATTACGGACAATCTACTATTGATAATGGAATAGTACCGGTACAATTAGATTGAATAATTCGTCAATAAACCACCGTTTTAATAAAACAAAGGTCATGTTTACGTGTAGTACAGTGTTATCGTTTTGTATATTATCTAAGTTGTACCTTAAAGTGAAGGAAAGTAGTCAGATATCTTGGCTACGATGAGATATTCGATAAAAGGGAAGCCGAAATATGTTCCATTTGTTAGTATGTGTGTTAGTATTCTTATAGTGGTACTCATCGGGAATCTAAAATTGTTTGTATAAGTCAAAATAATGGAGTTGTATTCTGTTCAAGTTTAGTCCTGTAATGTATTTATCTACATTTTACAATACAGAACTATGTAGAAAGCACACGTTTTCTTCTTTCTTTATCTTATCCTCTTACTTTATTTTATCTTGCGACCCGTGTCAGATATTAGTAACAGTGAGAAACTGAAAACATCTGCGCGCAGCCCGTGGAAATATATCTAAATAAAACACTGAAGTGAGTCACGTCCATATGTGATAATGAGGCTTCTCACTTTTATGGTTGTATTGTTGATTATAATGTAAAATAGCATTCGCATGTACGTGGCACGACTAGATTGGTCGCCATTACTACATTTTAGATACATTTACAAGCACTTTGGATTCATTGTGGAATAATCAATTAGGTGTAGGCACACATAACAGTATCTATCTGGGTTATGTAAGCAGACCATATCGCATAGCTGTTAGTTACATAAAAATAGGTAAGTATATCATACATGCGGGAGGAAAAAAATGCCATGTATTGAGTTAGATAACACAGAAAATCACAACGAAAGGAAGTGTTCAAGGAACTTGCTACTATATAATGATAAAGTATGCAGGACTGTCATGTCTTGGTACTTGAAGTACTCAGCATCCGAACCGTTCTTGTTTTTAAAACAAAATAACCGACTACCTTCAAAATGGTCTATAAAACATAATATATGTATCATAAGTCAGTTCCGTAACCAAAAATTTGTAACACCACAATTTTTAACGGGCATAAAAATAAAGAAGGAGGTTCTCAATTCGGTTGTATGTTTTTTTAAATTCAGCAAGCTGTTTAGATTACATCAAAAACATAACACCTCTTGGGGTATTCCTACCTCTCATACACTTCCACTCTAGAGCTGCTGTTGTGTTACGGAAGTTATACTATACGAACTCGCACTAAGGTTACTGACTGACCAATCCTATACTCTAAAAAAATGAAGACGATTAAGTACATTATTATGCGGTCGAGAAATACGCCCTCCGTATATTTGACAATGCAATGCGGCGGCATAAACGACTTGGTAATACACAAAGTTGTTTTTGTTGCCGCGCCAAATTGCAATGTTATAGGCGATACGTAGTTATTAAATCACGCAAGAATTTGCCATCGTTTACAAGTTCATTTGAAGCAGAGTGATATGAGATGTCACAATAATGAAATGAATTATTATCTTGTCGCATAACGTAGATTTCTAAAATCTGTATAAAGTTATTAGATACTTGTAATGATTCAATATAAGACTCTTGAGTAATAAATTACAGTAAATGAAATCTGGTGTAGTTCATTAACCCTACAAGGCACCCAGTTCCATATGTGGAACACCGACTTTAATCGTTCCTATAGCAATAAAACTATTAGTAGTGGCATCTCTTGACATCTTAATAGAAGCTACTGACCTTTAGCAATGTAGTAATATGAATCTTTACCTAAAGATGTCGTTCGTGTTTTTATTATAGTGCACTCAGTGTGAAATTTGAATGAAAGTCATACTGTAGTCATTGGTCTGAATTAAAAAATTAAAAAATAATAGTTATTGAACAGTTTTGACTCGAAAAAAAATCTGTGTGTTATAACGTAGTGTATATTTGGCAGAGGTAAGTTATTTTTTATATTACAATAGTAAATGTCTTAGTAAATCATATTTTTATGTGTGTTCCACATACGGTACGTTGAGCTTTAGTGTCCGTTTTTACTTAGACGTACTTACGATAACTTTCCTAATGAATACTTTAATTTTACTGCAGATAATGTCGCAAAGGAGATTGCGTGATGAAGATATTGTGGGTTTCTTGAATATTCCTTCTGGGAGTGAAGATGAACAACATTTTTCTGACGCTGAAAGTGATGCTGTCATCGAAAAATTCAGTCTATCCAAAACTTTTTATCCGAGCCTCTTAGCGACGTGGAAACTTCTTTATCTCCGCAGATACACCAGTGTTCGTCTCCCGTCAACCAGGTTGTTACAAATAATGAAAAGCGTCAGACAGAAATATCAGACCCTCAGCCTAGCACATCAGGAATGACTTCAGGGACAACTACAGGTTCCATTACACAATCTGGGGCACCTAGACGATCATCGAGTATGAGTAACACAATTGGTCATAGATCTAGAATCCCTGGTTCTGTGACTGTCACCCAAAGAAAAAAGAGAAGATTAATTTGGAAGAAAAACCATTTTCATTCACCTCCTTTTAGATTTACTGGAAACACAAATTTCCAGTACCGATTACAGACTTTGAAGCTTCCTCAATCATCCTCATTTTTATGGTTTTTTGATGATGAGTTACTGCAGCATCATCATCACCACCAGCCGGAAGATGTCCACTGCTGAACATAGGCCTTCCCCTTCGAATGACACAATGACAACAGTTTGCTATTCGCATCCACCGGCTACCTGCAACGCGCACAATGTCGTCTGTCCACCTAGTGGGAGTAGGGGGTCTACCTATGCTGCGTCTTCTGGTTCGTGGTTGCCACTCGAGAACCTTTCTTCCCCAACGGTTATTGATAAACAAAAAGAGAGGTATACCAAGTTTATCTGATGAAATTAGAAGGCAGAAGCCAAATACATCAATCCTACCTCCTCGTGATGGGTTTGAGCATTTTCCTGTTTGGGGTGAAAAAAGACAAAGATTCAAATATCCTGGCCTTGCAAAGGAAACACATTCTTATCTTGCGACAAATGTCGCATAGAACTTTGCCTAAATAAATATAATAATTGTTTTAGATGTTTTCATCAATAAAAAAATAACAAATTTATATAGGTACTTATATGATTTTGTTCATTATAAATTACAATAGGTATATAAAAAAGTAAAATATATAAAAGTTATTTCATTTTGTTTAAAATAATAAGTCACTAAATGGAAAAAATCAAATAGGAAACTATTTACAAAACAATTTAATTGTACTATTTTAATAAAAAAAATTCATAGTTAAGGCTCAGTGTACCGTATGTGGAACAGAAATAAAAAGTTGATTTTTCTGTAAAATATGGTTTTATTTTTATTTTAAAAACTTTTCCCTATCTTCTGATCACTAACTACAACCTATATATTTTTTTCGCGCACTAAAAAAAAATTGAGCCTTGTAGGGTTAAGGTTCAAATAGACAACATAACAAATTGCTTATCGTAGCAATAATAGTGGAGGGAATTGTCTGATGGAAATGATGATGATTATTGATTTTTAATTGCCAATTGTTATCAAGAATGGAAAAACTTACACCAATTTTAAGCCATGCAACATTTAAAATCTGAAGGAATCAGCAAGCAATACATTCGCATTGGCATCTATTCTGCAATAAAAACATTCGCCTCGCTATTCACATTCAAGATAAAATACTGTCGTTTGAAGGGTAAACTCCATCTTCACAATGTTTCCGGCAGTTGAATCGTGACAAATCGTTTGTGATCTCACTACGCTAAGTGAGAATAACCTTCAAGCAACATTCAAGTAAATCATGGGTTTTATGACGACTATTAGAATAATCATATTTTGTATTCAATGATGGACGAAACCTCATTGGTTTTCGCTGAGCCGACCTTTGATATTTAACGATCGTAACACTAACATCCCGTTGGTATTCGTACGTGCAGTGAGAAAGGTAGTGATTTTATATTGAAGACTAATAATGTCCTCCATGCTGATACAGTCAAAGCGGCCAACCTTTTTACAAGATCGGCCAATTACGCAAGATATTAATCTAAATAAAAAAAAATATTTAATTTCAGACAACATAGCCCATATGTTGTTACTATAGGGCACAAGTATTTACGTAGACACAGCAGCTATCTTTCCCTTTACACGCACAAAATGCAGAAACGGGAGACCGACACGGCTGGGGGAGACATCAGGCGAATGACCTATATTTTTCATGTCCATCCAACGTGTGGATTACTCACTTTCAGACGATCAGGTGATGGACCTGCCAGTTAGGAACAACGAAGTTATTGCTCCCCGCAGGATTCGAACCTGTCACCTTCGGATTATAATGCGAGCGGAGCGGAGGCTACTATTATATTCTACCGGAAAGTAATACCCAAATATCAACTATTCAGACAGCATTGAGGCAGCCTTCAAAAAGGTCGTTTTTTGCTTTGAAACTTGTACAGTTTTTATCGAATTACGTGCTACTGATAATTACCTGTGGATCGTGAGGTATAGCCGCATGAGCTCTGTGAACTGAGGGTCATCGAAGCCGAGCATGGTGCAGTAGTTGGCGGACCAGTCCTTGTTGTCGTCGATGGCACCGATGCCCTTTCCGTCGCGGTAAGTGTTGCGGTAGATCGTCGCGGCGACCACAGGCAACTTGGCGATCAGGTTCATCGTATCTTCGTACACGTACTGCCGTGATAAATAAGTAACGTTTATGAAGACTATAATAGTTTACCCTAATAAAAGTAGGACACATTATGAACGCCTGACAAAGGTTGGAGGAAACTGAATTATAGAACACAACCCAATACTAGTAAAAAACAAAACTAAATTATGCCGTACATATGGGGCGGCCTTATTCTTCCAGGCCACCAAGTTCAGCTGAACTATACATTTTATAAAGTAGGCGTAACATATATTAAGTAACAATTTAACGTGCGAATCGTCTTTTTGCGATTGTTACTAGCTTTCGGTGGGGAAACCTGCATGTCCGAGATAGCCTAACTAGCTTTCGAATGACGTGTGGCCAGCGTGGTGGACCATAGGTCATAGCCTAAGCCCCTTCATTTTGAGGGGAAGCCCGTGCCCAACAGGCAGTGGGACAAAAAAAGGGCTGGTAAAACAAATAACGTACACCTATAAACATTAATTAAATTACAAGGACATGTTAAAAAAGAAAAAAAAAGGTCCATAGTAAAAGAAGATTGCACGATTGCTTCTATGTTTTGTAAGGTTTAACGTGATGAGGATCGGTGCTGGGGTTTATTCGGTAAATGTTATGTCTACCATACCTGTCATACCGCAATTTATGAGAACATTTTTGTGGATTGTTGGCTAATATCTCCTGTAACTTTGCTGTCAAAGTTACAGGAGATATTAGCCAACAATTAAATTATTGCATTTTCATCATTCCGGCTTTGAAATTACCCATGTAAGTAAATTAACTCCGTAGTTGGTATACTGACATACCCGTTGATCTGGTGGTTAGACACCCTGGCTGTCACGCAATAGGTCGTAGGTTCTATTTGTACCTTGTGTTTGGGTGTTATTTATTTATCTATTTAAATATGTATTTACAAAAACTATTTAAGTATTTTTATCAATTGTCTGTTTAATATAGTACAGGCTCAGCCTAAGATATTTTTACTACCACTATGACCAGAATGAAAAAAATGTATTTATTTTGCGCATATTTTTAAAACTGTTGAGCAATACGTGCGCGATGATAACTGGCGCGACCACTTCATTAATACGACGTTAATGATGTAGTAAACAGCTTATACCTGTTGTGTGGTCAATCTATAAGTTGTCGTTAATTATTACGTTTTCTGTAATTTTCATCAAACTCCACTCAAACATACATTAACTAAACATTTAACCTCTAACGCATTACGCGTAATTTATAATACACCTTGACTTGAAGTTGTATCTTTGTCTTTCCATACCACGATCTCTTCTGGGAGTGTTGAAGTAATCTTATTTTACGTAGAAAAGGAACGCTCGAGCTCCGTCAATAGTGCTCACAGATGGCGGTAGACGCCCTAGTGTCAGAATAGTTCAAGCTCCTCTTTGGCCAGCTAATAAGCTTAACAACCTGCCTAACAATGATTACAACACCCAAACTTCTCTCAAGACCTAATTAACCTTCAAGTATCTACATGATGTTAACAAGATAAAGTATTCGTTATGAAGCCCTCAGGATATCTTCTGGCGTATTACAAACACAATTGACGGGTTACCCAATAGGTCGTGGGTTCGATTCCCACCAAATATCTGGGTGATTTATCTATATGTATAAGTAAAAAAAAAATATAAGTATTAATAACAGTTGTCTCGTTTCCATAGTACAGGCATTGCCTAGTTTGGGACCAGATGACCGTGTGTGGATTGTCCCAGAATATTATTATTATTACACATCCATATACCTAAACATAGGTATGTCCTGGGTGGGAATTGAAACCATCACCTTTCTGGTTGCAGCTAGAGTAACCATGCCACCTAGAGCAAGTCAGTGCCAACAGGTGTCAAATAAAAACAAAGATAACAATACCCGCTTTTGCAAATTTACTGAAACTAGTCCTGCGGGGCACAATCACTGCAGCCACTTACCTCCCAGTATTTTGATTTGTGAACACCCTCGGCGTAGGCCTTGACGAATGTGGACTCGCTGTTGAGAGCGGTCACCGCGGCCGATAGCTGTGACATGGGGTGAAGCTTGTTCGGCATGTTATTCAACATGCTGACCACGTGCGCCGGCAACTCAGCTCTGTACAACAACAGCTGCATTGAGCTTGGCTCATTTAACACAACACCTTGTATTTTTTCTATACCACCAAAGTGGCAAACAAGCAAGCGGCCCGCTTGATGGTAAGCGGTCACCGCAGCCATGGACGCTAAGTTCACTAGAAGAATCACTAGCGCGTTACCCGCCCGAAAGACATTAGATATTAAGTCACTTGAATCCGGTAACTTCACCAACTACAAAGCCCTTCACACAGGAACACAACAATATTTACACATTGCTGCTTGGTGACCGAATACCTGACACTCCGGTGGTACCTACCTGGAAAGTTCCTTGAACAAGGAACCTCCAGACCATTTCATCCATAAATTAGATCACATGTTAACAGGTGGAAGGAGAACAGTGGACATTGTGTGACTTGGGACAAGTAATAACGTTTGTGGCGTCACATATTATGTAACTCTAAACTTTAACTACGAAAAACCTTAAAATAAATATTATCAACTATATCAATATTATTCAAAGGTCTCTGCACCAATGTTATATGACGTCACGCCGGGAAAGAGGGTCGCACAAACATGACCACGTGTGTCATGAAGGGGGAGGTCGCATAAAAGATGAAATTTGTGTCTTGATTAAGGGTTGGCCCCAAGGTACATATTTTAACAGATTAAGTTGTGGCTGCATCATTATCTCATACTTATTGCCACACCCATTATTTCTTCAAGATCGTCAACACCGTTAATACTTACTATGTATGTTCCATTATTGAGTAAGTGATAATCGAAATCTCCACTCACTAGTGGAGCATAAAGAATTGAGTATTAAAATAGTTCAATTTCAAGAACTGGATTAACGCTGATTAACACTAAGGTATTTGATGTTTGTGAGTGTAGCAGTATGTCCAGATTTCAAAACAAAACTTATACAAGAGCTAATGACTCGTTAACGTTAGCAACGAAGTCACGTGAAGTAATAATATACATATTATGCAGTAGGTAGACAGGCGGCTAAGACAGGTATGCATGGATAATAGAAATAAATTGAGCTATTTTATACGGTACAAGTTCGTCGGAAAAATACTGTTAGTAGTGTTTGTATAGCAAGTCGACCTCGACCGTCAAGTTCCGGTACGAAATACTCAACGATCTCAATAAACAGATATTCTTTGATATTTTGTAACTGTCAGTGCATTTTAATATATGACAAATAATGAATCGTGTACTAAATAAACACAATTACGGAACAGGGACTGACAAACAATGTAACTGCGGTGCGCAGATTACAAACACAACGTAGCAGGTGGCTTGAATGGCACATTACAATTCCGACTTAGTTTAAATAACTTGCAATATTCATTTTCCAGTGAATGTCGCTAAAATTGAGTATTATGAAAAATGTTCAGATGTCAATACGACTACTTCGTAGACACTAAACAGATGTGTGTATTTACTTAACATTAAAGTAACAGGGATATTAATATATACCATACCTCTGCGCCCATTCCTTGGATAAGGCTTTTACTTGAGCTTCAGTGGGTATATCACCAGTGACCAAGAGCCAGAAGATACCTTCTGGCAGCGGCTCCTCTCCGCCCTTAGCCTTGGGGAGCTGTTGCTGACATTCCGGAATGGACAGTCCACGGAATCGGATACCCTCATCGGGGTCTAGCACAGATGTCTCCCAAACAAGACCTTTGATGCCTCGCATACCGCTATACATCTATGAAAGAAGAATCAGTATCAAAACGGATTCCGTACATGCCGCGAATGATATCAAATACGAGTAACAGAACATTACATATCAAACTCAACATATTATATACTTTGTACTATCATATCAGAGCCAATAATAAATTGCGATCTTGAACCTTGCAAGGATCCATTATAAAACGGTTCGTTGTCCGCTTGCTGAGACGCTCTTTATACCAACTTCCTTTTATCATCATCATACTTAGGATTACTTAAGATAAATCTACAATACATCAGTATGATTGACTTACCATGTCTACGGTCACTTCACCGACTTTAGTAGCACCATGTTTCTTACGGAATTCCTTGATCTTTTCCTGTTCTTTGGGAATTTTTTCTTGGAGAATGCTTTTCAGGTTGGTTGACTCGGCGCTCAGGCCCCTTAGCAGTATCGATGCCGTAGGACATGCTTTCTAAGTAAAAAAGAAATGGTAATTAGCTTACTATCCACATTGCACGACTTTGTGCCCGAAATCAAACACAAATCGCATCGAAACTACCCTTTATACTATACCTACCAATGAATTATCTTGCTACATAAGCGTAAACTCCATTACAAAATATATACTATGACTAAATGTTTTGAATTTGGTAGTCTGTCTATAGATTCTACACACTGCCATCTAATTTTTACATAGGCAGACCAGATAACTGATACAAAAACATATAGTATTAAGCCATAATTTTTATAGGTTTGGTCAATCTAGACTTGGTTGTTTGGAGATACCTACCGTTTTTATCTACATATTACATAAATAACAATTTAGAATAGTAGTCTACACAAACTAACTTTTTAAGAGTAGAGTCGAATCTACATTTTATTTTGTTTTGGTCGCACGCTGCCTACTTTAAGTACATTGTTTTGGATGAAATACAAATTAAAAAACAAAATCTGATGGGAATACATAAGGAAGTAAGTGGTTTTAAGTACCCTATAATTCTCATTCCGGTCTGTGTAAAGAAGATATTACCAGACACGATAATACGACAAGTTTTAAATTGAAGTGAATAAGAAATACATGGTAATTCGAGATTCAAGGTGAGTACCTAACATAAAAAGCCGGTCAAGTGGAAGTCGGACTCGCGCGCCGTGGGTCCCGTACCTTCTTAAGACGTATAAAACATAGCTGGCTATTATCTTACACCGCAGGTAGCAAAATGACGAAAGAAAAAAACCGTGCTACTTAGAAACAAAAAAAAAACTACGTACGTAACATAAAATAAGAAATTGTTTTGAAACGTGTATAGATACCCCAGTTTACCCCACTTGATACAGTCTTACTTCGAAATTTCGACTCCCCATTTCACTCAAATAAAAAATTCTTGATGTAATTTACGGTTTATTGCATAAGAGGTTGGGTAAGCTATTAAGCTAATCAATAACATGTGTAAAAAATATGTCGGTGTTACAGACACAAAGTCGCACCATAAGCGTTACTGTTAATCACGCTTATATTAGCTTCACCTATATGTATATATGATGGTAATGAAATCTTACGATTCAATTGTAAACCACTTCTACAAGACTAAGTCTAAATCGGACCTGTCACAATACAATATTAAGTCAATATCGAGCTGGTCTGATGATAGAGCAAAATGGTGGATAACCTTTAAACGGCTACTTAAATGTAAACCGATCGAATTTTGGCTCGTTAGATTTGACTTGACGAGTTTTATTCACTTTTCTCAATCTTGAGGACCGAACGGGTTCTGATGATGGAACTGGAAGGTGGGTGAAAGAACCCTGGAATTGCTACTAGTAAACCCGAGTTTGGACTTATTTAATTTTCGTTTATAGTTGAAGAGTTTGACTCATAACGCGGATTCGATGATGGATCTGGATGGTGGTGACGGAACCCTAGAATGGCTATTATTAAACCCATCGAGTGTGGCTATATTAGATAAATCTTTACAAATTCTATTCACTTCACATTATAATAACAACCTGATAAGCTAACCTGACAGACCTGAAAAGCTTGAGGCAACTTGTAACGGTTTCGTCGCGCGCTGCCTACTTTCGCACTTTGGTAACTTTTTAGTATTTGAATGTAATCGGTAGCACAATGCCAACTTTTTAAAACCACCATACGTTAGATCGTGGTATGCCTACTTTCGCACGGGGACAACTTTTTTCCTAACACAATATTCTTATCGCAGCATGCCTACTTTTAGTATCGGCAGTACATTGAATATGTACGTTGCCTACAAATTGTACAGTCACCACAAAATTTGTTATATTGTGGATCTGTGGATGTTTAGTATACTTTGGAAAAACAGCTTTAGACCTGTATTAAACATTTACAAACATATAAACAGATGGGCCAAAGTTATTACGCAATGGATGCCGAAGGATAGACGTCGTCGCCGGGGAAGGCCTAAGAAAGGTTGACGTGATGAGATGCATTCACGAAGAATTGATCTGATATGGCCCACGACAAGGACGTAGTTGGCCACATCGTTGGTTTGTTTTTTACGTAATCTATGTATTTAAAATTTTAAATATTTTGGGTTACTTGAGTTTTTAAAATCCGTAATTAGTAGATGTCTGTCCATAAAATCGGAAATAATTTTATCGACGCTTCCGTTGGTGAATGAAATGTCACGATGGTGTAGGTATCTATTAATTTTTCGTGTTATTAAATTAGAACCAAAAATTTTACATCTTCCGATACTACTTAAAGCAACCAACTCCAAATTATGTTTGTCACAATAATGTAAATAATGTTAAAAACCAATACAATAAACAAATACAATAAAAAATACGAGAAAAATATAATCTATTTGTTACAATACATGGACTAACCATGGCGGCATGTTTTTCGAATTAAATATTTTTTACGTAACTGTACTAAAATAGGCAATACGCGATCTACGCGATCGATAGATTTGAATTTCTAAAAGTTGCCGAATTGCGATGTAACTGTCGCAAAAATAAAAAAGTAGGCAAGGTGCGATCTAACGTATGGTGGTTTTAAAAAGTTGGCATTGTGCTACCGATTACATTAAAATACTAAAAAGTTACCAAAGTGCGAAAGTAGGCAGCGCGCGACGGAATCCTTGTAACACCATCGACTTTTAGCGTACTTTCGATGCATTACAGTCTAAATAAGTTATGCTTTCTTTTCATTTAAGCATACTAACTACTCCAGTGAAAACAATATTTGCAACAAGCTACATCTACGTTCCAAGTTTCGTATTAAAAACGCCAACATTATCCCTATTTTAGACTTATATTTTAAATCAATGGGCCATACAGTAACATCGTTAATTATTCATCATAATACACCAAAAGTTGCATTATGGGTCCTGGTATCGCAAGTTTTAAACTGGATAAAGTTTATAAAACGTGTTACAATAGCAGGAAAAAGTTGTTTATAAATATTTCGTCGTTCAGTCTCATGTACGACGTATGAATCTAAATGCGTCATTTACATTCAGCCCCTACCGCTGCTATAGATACTTCTATAGGATTATAACCATTCTGTTTACACTCACTCCGTATCGTATACGCTGTAGATCGTATGTGCTTTTACTTAGTATGACAAATTGATAGTAAAAATTTCCCTATATTAAATAGTAGTGTATCTAATCAATTCAATCAATCTGCAGGACCGAGCCTGCAAAAACTAGATTCAGGGTTTGCTGTACTCCTTCTTCACACGTTGTATAAGTACTCTCCTGACTTCTGCCGAACATTGCCCAATCAATGGCGAGGAAACTAGTAACCTGTAATTGAGGCACCCGTCCCTCATAAAATCTGTAAATATTGTGATTTTGTATGTAGAAATTGAGCCGATCCTCATTTTCAAGAATACGAATGAGTAAAAAAATTTACGTGTATTGTATCTGGAACAATCAAGTATACAGATACTTAGGCTGCAATAATCTGTGATTAGATTTGAAATTATAAAACTAATTAAATTTTATAGAGCAGTTACAGGCACCATTCAGGTTCGTAATTAAAAAGTAGGCAATAAAATTGTAGTATGACATAGCTCGTTTTTCGTCGTAATTCCCCGTGCGATCGTACAAAACCTAATTAGCTATTCTATATCGTACAACTGTTTGGTTATATCATGGAAAAGGAAGTACACGCGCATCCCTACCAACGTGTAAATCTATCGTGAAGATCGCGAACGAGGGCATAGAGCATGCGCTGTAATGCCAGAGGAAATAAGGTCAAACAAGTATTTATGTAGAAAATGACAAAGTTACTGCTAATTTTCCTTAATGGAACAATAAGTCGCGGAGCGAAACACTTAAGTATAAGGAAATTTCTGTAAAAACCAGCAGCGAACGTGTTGGACACCCATACAAGGTGTTGACGTAACTCAGAGTAGGTATTTTACAAGAGATAATTGACTCACTTATAAAAAATTGTACAGTAGTTAATTTCCTATTACCTAAACTTTATTTATGCTTTGTTTTTATTAAAACAGTAATTTCTAATGGAGTACTAGTAAGTTTGTTACTCCGTACTCTGTGCCCCCAAGGTAAACCTGATCTAGAAGTATTTGTATACCCTGTATATTTCAGCACCAATGAAATACACAGGGATCAGTGGATCAATTTTTAAGCACTGCACTTTAGCTAGTGAAATGGTGGCAGACAGAGTAGTACAGCTGTCTATAGGCAGGCATGTCGCTTACCATCAGGCGAACGTTTTACTTGCTTCGTCACTAGGTTAATTAAAATGACTTACTCAGTGGTTGAATAAAAAAAACAATATCGTACTATCTATGATGAACTTGAACCCTAAGTAGTCAAAGCGGTTCAATTATAACTTATTTTTAAAAAGAGTTTAGGTCTAAAAATCCGTCATCAAACGTTCCTATGGTAGTTACCTACTACGTCAAAAAGGCCTCAATTATTCTTATGCAAGGAATTTTCATACTTAGGTAGTACCTATGTATGCCTAATATTCAAATCTTATTGACGGTCAATTATAAGACATTATTATGGTTTAACATAAATAAATCGCTTTAAACGTACAAAAGTTTTTTAAAGGTAATAAATAACTAATAACCATAAGTAGTGAAAAATATTTTAAATGTATGGTAATAAAATAATAGAATTACATCGTCAATTAGGTCAGTCACGTCTTACTATCGTAAATGAAATTTTAAATTCTTGCTAATGTTTTGCTAATGTATACGGAAACGATGACATTACTACATTTAAATTCGAAAGTATGTGACCTCATCGAAGCAAGTTCTATTTAAATAGCAAATTAGGTAATGAGTAAGAACTATTTAACTAATTTGAAATTTCTATCTTCACTTAAGTATTATCTTTAATACCTAGGTATTATTTAAACCAATTGTAGTTCATAAAGTATACGGACAGTCATCTTGACACCTAATAAAAACAGTAACACGCATCTTTATTGTTACCAGGAACTATACAAATGTGCTAAATAATCGGGTACGGTCGATGTAATTTGTGACTTTAGGTAGTATAATAATCAAATATTCTGGAGGAGAGAGAAAAGTTGTTATCATATATTTAATATTTGATAAAAACTTTTCAAACTTGTTACCCTTATTTTTGTTACATAATATGGTATTAAATCAAAAAAAATATTTAAAAAAAAAATTGAACCGACTTCAAAAACACTAAAAAGTATAAAATAATTTAAATATTATTGAAGTTGGTGCCAAATATACACAGCAGGTACGCTAACACCAACTTCTTTAATATTTATACTTTTTAGTGATATTTTCATACATAAAGATTGAACCATCGAAGACGGTAAAATGATCTAGGTAGGTTATGACATCATTATGATTTCACATTATCGTCTACATACTTTTACATATTTGTTTCTTCAGAAACTCAGAAACATTTTATCCGATCGTAATGAAATTTGCATGGAATCATCATAGTAGTTTACTCTCTCGAATAAAAAAAGAATCATCGAAATCGGTTCATATTTGTCAGAGAAATGTAAAGGAGAACACCAGTTTTATGGTTTTTACCAGATAAATTCCTCCATATCATTCATGGTCCTCCAGGAAGTTCTTATCTGGTTGTGATAAAATTCGTACAGGTTCATTACAGTGGTTACTTCTTTCGAATAAAAAAATAATCATTGAAATTGGTAAATATTTGCCAGAGTTATGACCATTTTTGTCCTTAAAAAGCACCATAAAGTCATCTATATAGGCTTTCTTGCAACTTTGCTGCGCAGTCAACATTCTTGTTTTTTCAGGAACTACTTATTACTAAGCAATATTTTTTTATGGGACCCAATTAACGGATTAAAGAATGGATGGAAGAAAGATTTTTTCAAATCGGTTCATAATTGCCTGAGTTATGCGCGAACATACATAGAAAAAAAATATATATATATATACAGACGAATTGAGAACCTCCTCCTTTTTTGAGGTCGGTTAAAAATGGGCTCTTCATTCAACTTATTACCGTAGGTATTAACCTACGGTAATAAGTTAAATGAAAGAGCCACGTAGGTAGCTGTGTTGGTGTCTAACTAGGTGTTTGGTTGCTTCCTGCACAAGTTGAGGTTACCACCTATTCTAAGCAGATTTAAAGCAACGGTACCTATGGTAAAATCAATGGCTTACTGTTTTGTTCACCATGCCATAAAAAGTAAAGATGCCTCAGTATTACCAGAAGTAACGGGTTTAGAACACTTATTGCACAACCAAGTAAATCTTATGAAATTACAGGCATCTCTCGCTCAGCAACCCATCACGTTGCCAATACCCACATCCATCTTGAAACTTCTGGCATCCTACCTAGCCACTCGTTCGGTAACCTTTAAACAGCAAGATTGCGTAACCAGTCGCGCGATTATGAAAATTTGGTACAAAAATTTTGTTCTACTACAATATGAGGATGAAACAAACAAGAATTTGTCGTTTCATATTAAAAATTACCCAAGATAACTGTCTACATTCGTATTTCTTCATTTACGGGCATAAAAAGGCGTAGATTAACTATTCAACGTCTTAAAGATAAGATACAATCAGATAATGATAAATTATATAACATGACGTCAATCATTTAGTAACTCGGTACGATATTAGATTTACAGTCTCATACAGCTTAACTAAATAAAATATTTGAGGTCCGATCAATGAGGGAATCCGGTGTAGCAAAACCATTATACATTGTTAATTTATTACTATTTTGTTATAATGTTGTCTTTTATTTACGCGAATACTACACATTGAAATCAAACTACTTTTACGGATTTTATCGCGGTTTATTTTAGACTTTACTATCCCGACGTTTCGAATGCTTTGCAGCACCCATGGTCACGGGGGGACTGAGATGTTGAACGTCCATATGTCACAATTATGCCGGTGTACCCTCAGGTCTTCTTAGCTATTATTCTTGGTCCGATCTGCACAGTAAGAGCTTACAGTATTTTGAGGCCGTGCTCCCCCCCGCCCCTCGGTGCCCTATGCACCAAGGGCCTCCGCCCCTCCACCCTTGGAGTCCTACCCGCCCGCGCCTTCAGCGCCTCAGGCCCAGGCGCCCTCAGCGCCTCTTACGCAGCCGCTTCCGGCCCCCCGCGTCCCCGCGCCCTCTGCGCCGCGACCGCTCTCAGCATCCCAGCCCGCAGTGCGTCCACCGAATGCGTGGGATAAGACACTGCCATACGTCCGCCCCGCCGCTGCTCCTAAAGCAACGAGCGTCCCCGCCAAGCAACCGGCCGCGCCTGCGCCTTCAGCGCACGCGTCCAGCCTCGCTTCGGACTTCGAATTGGTCCGACGCTCTATCGATGGTATTAACATCGATAGAATCCGCCTTTTCGCGAGCCGCCTTCGGTGCGCACAGAACCCCTGCGATAGAGTACAAGCTATCGCCGAATTCGAGGACGTGTACTACGCCCTGTCCCCCGTAAACTCAAATGTAGGCCCGTAAATGGATTTACACCAGAGTAGGCAAAAACCCCATTCCCTTTCCCTCGCATTTTTCAATGCGCATGGCCTCTCCCGACAAAGAGATCAGGTTGCTGACTTCCTGCGAAGTCACCAAGTTGATATCTTGCTGGTGCAGGAGACCCTCCTGAAACCCTCTCATAGGAGTCCGAATATCGCCAACTACCATCTTGTGCGAAATGACCGTGACACCTCCCTCGGAGGTGGCACTGCCATCTATTACAGAAGGGCCCTGCACTGCATCCCTATCGATCCCCCTGCGCTCACTAATATAGAGGCCTCGGTTTGCCGCCTCTCTCTTTCCGGCCATTCGGCTGTCACTATCGCCTCTATCTATCTTCCACCTGATAAGCGGCCCCTCAGGAGTGATATCGAGTCACTCCTTGACCTGGACAACGCGGTCATTCTGGCCGGCGACTTCAACTGCAAGCATGTCAGGTGGAATTGTAACGTCACCACCGGCAACGGCAGGTGCCTCGACGGCTTGGTCGACGTTCTCGACTTTGACGTCATCGCACCTATGCGCCCGACCCATTATCCCAATAATGTCAATCATCGCCCCGATATCTTAGACATGGCCCTCCTGAAGGGCGTGACCCTCCGGTTGCGCTCCTTAGAGGTTCTCCATGAGCTAGATTCTGACCACCGACCGGTCCTAATGGAACTAGGTCCGCCACCCATTTCCCAGCCGGTCACTAGGACCGTTCTGGACTGGCATCAGCTAAACACCTGTTTAGCCGATGCCGACTCTCCGAATCTTGCCCGCTTCCCGGCGCAAATCTCGTCCCCTCAGGACACCGACCAAGCGATCGGCGCTTTCACCGATCATCTCAAATCGGCCATCAGCCAGTCCTCCCGGCAGGTTGAAGCGGACAACTTTTACGCTGTGCGCTTCAAGCTGCCCGATGACATTAGGGAATTAGTCCGCGCTAAAAACGCGGCTATTCGCGCGTACGACTCCTACCCCACTGATGCCAATCGGGTCCGCATGCGTGCTTTGCAGAGGGACGTGAAGCGCAGCATCGCGGAACTCAGGGAGGCTCGATGGGGAGGGTTTCTAGAGGAGATCTCGCCGTCACACCAGGCTTACTGGCGGCTCGCGAGATCCCTCAAAACCGACACCGTAGCTACCATGCCCCCCTTGACCCGCCCTTCAGGCGACCCACCCGCGTTCGAGGACGACGAGAAGGCTGAGGTTCTCGCTGACTCTCTAGAGAGTCAGTGCACACCCAGCTCCGCTCCCGTCGATCCGGCGCACCTCGATCTTGTGGATAGGGAAGTAGAGCGCAGGTCCTCACTCCCTCCCACCGAATCCCTCTCCCCGGTCACGCAAACCGAGGTGGAAGACCTGATCAAAGGCCTTAAGCCGAAGAAAGCACCGGGCTCCGACGGCATCTCCAATCGCGTTCTCAAGGTTCTCCCTGTCCATCTGATATGTCTTTTAGTGACTATCTTCAACGCAGCCATGTCCCACTGCGTCTTTCCTGCCGAATGGAAAGACGCGGATGTAGTAGGTATCCCTAAGCCGGGTAAGCCTCGCAGCAGCCCTGCGAGCTACCGGCCTATCAGTCTTCTCAAGTCTCTCGGCAAACTCTATGAGCGCTTGCTATTAGCGAGACTCAAAGACTTTGTCAGTTCTAATAACATCCTTATTGACGAGCAGTTTGGCTTTCGAACCAGACACTCTTGCGTCCACCAGGTGCACCGCCTCACGGAGCACATCCTGACCGGGCTCAACCAGCCCAAGCCCGTCTACACAGGCGCCCTATTCTTCGATGTTGCCAAGGCCTTCGACAAGGTCTGGCACAACGGCTTGATATACAAGCTCTTCCAGTTAGGAGTCCCCGATAGGCTCGTACTCATCATACGAGACTTTCTCTCGAATCGTACCTTTCGATACCGGGTCGAAGGTACGTTTTCTTCGCCTCATCCTATACAGGCCGGAGTCCCTCAGGGCTCCGTGCTCTCTCCCCTCTTGTTCAGCCTGTTCACGAACGACATTCCTCGTTCGAGCAGAGTCCAACTCGCCCTTTACGCGGATGACACCGCTCTCTTCTATTCCCATAGGAATATGTCCTTTTTAACGCGTGCTCTTCAAGCCGCAGTCGACGCCCTGGGTCAATGGTTCCGTACGTGGCGCATAGAGGTGAACCCGGAGAAGAGTGCCGCGGTGGTCTTCTCCCGGGGACCCGCCAATATGTTCTCCGCGCGGAGCCTTCGGCCCAACAGACGACTAGCTCCAATATCCCTATTCAATCGCCCTATCCCCTGGACTAGGAAGGTTAAATACCTCGGAGTCACCTTGGACTCCCGCATGACTTTCGGCCCGCACATTAGGTCCGTCCGCAATCGAGCGGCTTTCGTATTAGGTCGCCTGTATCCCCTTCTCTGCAAGCGGAGTAAAATGTCGCTTAGAAATAAGTTGACATTATACAAAGCTTGCATTCGCCCTATCATGACTTACGCGAGTGTAGTTTTCGCGCACGCCGCCCGCACCCATATCGATAGCCTCCAAGTTATCCAGAATCGTTTCCTCCGTCGCGCCGTCGGTGCCCCGTGGTACATGCGGAACGTAGATCTGCATTCCGATTTCAAATTAGATCCCCTTCGTAAGTTCCTCAAAGAAGCGTCGAAACGCTACTTTGAATCCGCGTCCCGTCACGCGAACAGTTTAATCCGCGCCGCCGCCGATTACGCCGCTAGTCCTTCTGACTCGCGCCGCAGACCACGGCACGTACTGCTCGACCCTCCTGACCCCATGACGGTCCTATTGGACCGGGATGCGCCGACCCCTCCCCGACAACCGTATGCTACACTAGCTATCAGACACCGGTCTCGCCGGCGAGGCCGAAGGGTCGTACGTATGCGACCGCAACGACGTGCATCACCCCACTGAGTTTCTTGCCGGTTCTTCTCAGTGGGGGCGCGTTGTGAACCGGTGGTAAACTCAGCCCTCTCTTAAGCGACAGCCCAAGCCGAGGCCGTGCCTCCCTGAGGTGCCCTTGTGCTCGTCGCTACTTCTGCCGTAAAGGCTAGAGCGCTTCAAGCGCTCGCCTCCTATTGTCCGGTGAAGCTGCAATAGCCATCTGCGGTTAACAGCGTCTATCATTCCCAAAAAAAAAAAAAAAAAAAAAAAATGAGGCCGTGCAGTGTTTTGCTTGGTATTGGAATTTAATTATATTTATCCCAGGATCCCAAGCCGACACCCAACCATCTTTATTGAAATTAGGATTTTTTATTGATTTCAATAGCCTCACGAGTCATCCTAGGTAGGAATCGGTATTCTTTTGCGAGGATTTGAGTTTTATCAAATCTGATGGTGGGCGATCCTGACATTCATTTTTTTTTTTTGGAATGATAGACGCTGTTGGCGCAGATGGCCATTACAGCTTCACCGGACAATAGGAGCCGATCGCTTAAAGCGCTCTAGCCTTAACGGCACAAGTAGCGACGAGCTCAAGGGCACCTCAGGGAGGCACGGCCTCGGCTTGGGCTGTCGCTTAAGAGAGGGCTGAGTTTACCTCCGGTTTACAACGCGCCCCCACTGAGAAGAACCGGCAAGAAACTCAGTGGGGTGATGCACGTCGTTGAGGTCGCATGCGTACGACTCTTCGGCCTCGCCGGCGAGACCGGTGTCTGATAGCTAGTGTAGCATACGTCATGGGGTCAGGAGGGTCGAGCAGTACGTGCCGTGGTCTGCGGCGCGAGTCAGAGGGACTAGGAGCCGCTAATCGGCGGCGGCGCGGATTAAACTGTTCGCGTGACGGGACGCGGATTCAAAGTAGCGTTTCGACGCTTCTTTGAGGAACTTATGAAGGGGATCTAACTTGAAATCGGAATGCAGTTCTACATTCCGCATGTACCACGGGGCACCGACGGCACGTCGGAGGAAACGATTTTGGATAACCTGGAAGCTATCGATACGGGTGAGGCGGCGTGCGCGAAAACTACACTCGCGTAAGTCATCATTGGGCGAATGCAAGCTTTGTATAATGTCAACTTATTTCTAAGCGACATTTTACTCCGCTTGCAGAGAAGCAGGGGATACAGACGACCTAATACGAAAGCCGCTCGATTGTGGACGGACCGAATGTGCGGGCCGAAAGTCATGGCGGAGTCTAAGGTGACTCCGAGGTACTTAACCTTCCTAGTCCAGGGGATAGGGCGATTGAATAAGGATATTGGGGCTAGTCGTCTGTTGGGCCGAAGGCTCCGCGCGGAGAACATATTGGCGGGTCCCCGGGAGAAGACCACCGCGGCACTCTTCTCCGGGTTCACCTCTATGCGCCACATACGAAACCATTGGCCCAGGGCGTCGACTGCGGCTTGAAGAGCACGCGTCAAATAGGACATGTTCCTATGGGAATAATAGAGAGCGGTGTCATCCGCGTAAAGGGCGAGTTGGACTTTGTTCGAACGAGGAATGTCGTTCGTGAACAGGCTGAACAAGAGGGGAGAGAGCACAGATCCCTGGGGGACTCCGGCCTGTATAGGATGCGGAGAAGAAAACGTACCTTCGACCCGGTATAAAAAGGTACGATTCGAGAGAAAGTCTCGTAGATGAGTACGAGCCTATCGGGGACTCCTAACTGGAAGAGCTTGTATATCAAGCCGTTGTGCCAAACCTTGTCGAAGGCCTTGGCAACATCGAAGAATAGGGCGCTTGTGTAGACGGGCTTGGGCTGGTTGAGCCCGATCAGGATGTGCTCCGTGAGGCGGTGCACCTGGTGGACGCAAGAGTGTCTGGTTCGAAAGCCAAACTGCTCGTCAATGAGGATATTATTGGAAGTGACAAACTCTCTGAGTCTCGCCAGCAGCAAGCGCTCATAGAGTTTGCCGGGAGACTTGAGAAGACTGATAGGCCGGTAGCTCGCAGGGCTGCTGCGAGGCTTACCCGGCTTGGGGATACCTACTACATCTGCGTCTTTCCACTCGGCAGGAAAGACGCAGTGGGACATGGCAGCGTGGAAGATAGTCACTAAAAGACATATCAGATGGACAGGGGGAACCTTAAGGACGCGATTGGAGATGCCGTCGGAGCCCGGTGCTTTCTTCGGCTTAAGGCCTTTGATTAGGTCTTCCACTTCGGTCTGCGTGACCGGGGAGAGGGATTCGGTGGGAGGGAGTGAGGACCTGCGCTCTACTTCCCTATCTACTAGATCGAGGTGCGTTGGATCGACGGGAGCGGAGCTGGGTGTGCACTGACCCTCTAGAGAGTCAACGAGAACCTCAGCTTTTCGACAGACTGCAGACTTCGTACAGCGGCAGCGTCGGTGTTTCACATCAGCTGTGTGTTCTTTCCCGCGAGTTTTTATTGCACGCTTTGTTTGCCCGATGTAGGATGTGCCGATGCAAATATTATTTATTATTTTTGAAAAGAAATACATCTGCATTCAAAGATTTTCGAGAACTCGCTTGCCTCACTCGGTAATCGACCCGGCGGAATCAAAATTTGCGATCTGCAATATTTAGAGTACTTTTCCTCCGGTTAGGGTTACACAATTTCACCCGGTATACAGATTTGTACTGCAACGCCGAATAATATCCTCAGTGATTGGATAGTTTTTTAACACATTGTATAAAACAACCAAACCTAACTTAAAAATAATCATAATTTGCCAAAAAAATGATTCTTCATTTGTATCGGACACAAGCCTCACAAGCAAGACGACTAGGAAGTTAAACCGGTATCAGTCCATAATTCCGTGAAGAAATCATTTTAATCAATTAACCGCATGTTCAGAGTAGTGGAATTTCAGAGTATTATTAGCAATAATATTCAGTGACTGAATATAAATTACATTCATACAAGATTGGTATATGTAGGCACATAATATTCGACAGAAGCCATAACTGAACGTAACCTTGAACATGTGCGTCACGGAGCAACCAACCAACGTTCACTAGTTCTTGTTTTAGCCCCACGATACATAGTCTATGATGCGTTTTTAACGGGTTTTACAAATCAGTATCGTTACTGTTATATAATAACTTTTGTTTGTTAGTTGAGAATACTTGGGCGTGTGCCCGGTGATGCGAATTATGTTATACGGGATTGACCCGCGTGGTTATCTTTAGAGTTGCACGTTTCGTTGAGTTGAGGCGTAGGCGTAGCGTCATCGTCGTCGCGATGCGGCGGGCGGCGGTGCTGAGTCGCGCAGAGTACGCGTATGGTGTGAATGTCATTGAAAGGATTTCTGTTAGGTTTCATTTTTGAAGACGCGAAGCGTAGTACGATGTGAAGCGAAGAGCGCGGCATAAAATGACAAATCATCAATAGTATTATGTATTATCGTATGCTTATCGTTTGGCGGGCGATGTAGTACGGAGACGTGGATTTTCGTGCTCATCGTTTGAGTTTAGGTACCAAGACTGTCTTTTTTACAAGAACAAAATCGTAGCAATAGTTGTCAAAAACTCAGATGACAATGTATCATATTCAACCCAACCAATTGTCTTTGGCTGACCACCAGTCCAGCCATCACTCATGTGTTCATACATTTAATGCTATATTATACGATTTTGATCTTGTAAAGAAAACAGGGTATAGGTTCGAACACTAGCTAGTATGTAAAGCAAATTCAAATCGGATTCCTTCTAGAAAAATATAAAAAAGTGTTTTTTTTTTTTGTTTTCTGCATTAAGTAAGCTGCGCACTGCTTAGTGTTTATTAAGTTAAGCATACTGTTTTGCTAGTTACAAGTCATTGTTTGAATTTATATCTTATCTTTTTATATCATTGAACTAAAATAATACTCATAAATACATTCTTTATAGAGAATTAGGAGCTAATACCACTGCAATTTGTTACGCAGCCAAATGCTCCAACCTGCGTGTTTCCGTCGCGGATAATTCCAATAGAATAATAGTATACTTATAGGCATACTGTAATAGAAATCAGTCCTTAATGATTACGATTCTTTTAATATAAAGTTTCATCATAAAACGATGTTTAATAAGGGCAGATCGCTATTCATTATTTATATCCGATTTTCGTTTGTTACTTTTTTTTCTTTTCTATTAACGGTTTACATCTTATATTCTTATAGGTACACATCACCCGACATCGCTTACGTTTGCGATTCTGGAATCTCTCAGTCACGAACTCGTGAAATAGGTATAGTTTAGTTTGTTGAGCTCATTGTGCGAATTGTCTTTAATGTTCTGAAAATTCTTTCAAATGAGCTCAATTTGATCTGCCCGCGTGATCGCAGCTACGGATGCGCGCGCGCCGCCGTTAAGCGAGCGACATCGGCTATCACGCCAGCAAGCGCCACTGTGCATGACACTGACACAGATTGCCCAAGGCCATTGCCACTGGCACAAAACATCTGCAATTTTCACATGATACAATGTTTCCATAAATGATCAATCATTGCATTTTGAGAACTTTAATCTTAACCAAGAGAATGTTGATAAGATTATGATAACATGATTTTATTGCATGATACCTACACTGATAAATATCTGGTCACATTGAAAAAGTGTTACATAACTATGTCAGCAATAACTGATAAGCTTCGCTAGAACTTATTAATAAAAAAGTGGAATAATATAACATTCTTATAAAATCTGTAATTTAGTGTTCTTCAGTTGTATTTTACGAGTATAATAATATAACTAAATGATAGTAATAATGAAAGTCAATGTTGAGTTGGTATTTTAATAAAAATTGTTTTTATTATTTAATATGATTATAATAATATGGTTTGCTGAAAAAAACTCAGTATTTTGAAGTAACAACTTCTATTTTTCTGTTTTTGTCGAGTGAATTTTTGTAAGTACACTCTACAAAAACTTGTTCTGATTATTGTTATTAAGAATCCCTAATTAATTTGTACATTACTTTGCATGCTATTTAATAGCTAATGTGTATCGCTCCCTATGTTTTTAATGTACCACCTTTATATGCACCACATTAATACAAATAAATTGAATTGAAAATTAAATTGAATAATTTTATTTCCACCCTTGTATGGTATTTGATGAATCAAATACCTACAAATAACCAAATATTATAGGCCTACATTTCAACATAATTTTATCTTTAGATTGAGAAATATTAGAAATGTTAATAATAACCAGGATTATAGAAACTTTTTGGCAATAGTATGAATTAGAAAAATCTAATTTATAATAAAAAAAACAACTTAACATTGAAAGATAATATTATTATCTGATCATGATGTAAATACTCATACTTTACAATATTACTTTAACTGATGCTCTTACTTTTAGTACCTATATTACTGACTTAATTTAAAAAGTATAGATAGAGACAATGAATATGCAGTCATCAGTCCACTGTTAAAAACCTTAATATAATTATGATGTATACAAAGATTAATTACTCAAAGTTGTTACTCAAAGATTAATTATTCCTTGTTATCTGTGTAGTTATGGCACATTCAAAATTCAAATTTAAAATATTAATATTGTGGGAACTCGCTGCAATTAAAAGTTAGTTAATGTACCTTAATACTGCACAGTTGCAATTTAAGCACTTTTATACAAAATACATCCATCAACAATTACGGAAAAACACTTAGGAAGTTCAAGTTAGAAGTCAGCACGCCTGGTGGCCACCGGCCTCTAAGCTCATCAAAACCATGATCAAACACAATTTATAATAATGAAATTCACTGACACTCCTTTCAAAAAGTGTTCAACAAGTACTTATTATTATAACCTGTTGCATTTATTCTCAAAATAGTTTTTAATCACATTACATAACTTCGAACCCAAAATGTAGAAGAGGTTATAATGTAATAGTACCTAGAAATTTACTATGGTAGGTATGCACAAAAATGATCCGTTTATTGTAGATACAATAAAAAGTTAATTACCTGCAATTCTACCAATTTCGTCGATGTGATTCTGAAAAGGGCCATTTTCGATGCCGCCGAGTGCTATCACCACACAGAACTAGATAATCAAGCTCACGAGCGCGATCGTGAGTGGTGAAGTGAAGTGAAATGAATCGATCGATCGCCGCATTCGTTGCTCCGTGCTCGCTCGAGTTATAGTTTGTCTATGGTCATCTTAAGGTTTCGGCAGACAGCGGACAGGACGGGACGGCCGGCGCCCGCATTGTCCTACGAGAATGCAATAGACACGTCGCGTCCGACGTGATGCCACTACTGTTACATGGACGTGGAAAATGGATTATATCGTAAACGAAAGTAGCACAGCTTCCACATATGAATCGCTCGACATATTTAAAAAAACTCGAGATCTTGTGCTGAGTGTGACGGGCATCACGCCTGCAATGCGACATCTACGAAAGAATACAAATTAACTTCGGAATAAAACTCTGTTCAAATCTTGCAAAGAATTATTCCAAATAATATTTTTGGGGGCTTTAGGGTTAGGGGTATTCTGACTTGAATTTAAGGGGAATTTCCTCAAATGATTGCAGCACTTTGCTTTACTCTATGGTTCAATCATTAAAATAGACTCGGCCTGGGCCTGGCTGGTCCGACCTGGAGGAAAATGGTGCGAATCAAAGATATTATATATAGAAGATAAACATAGTCCGATAAAAAATGAAACCAAAAAAGAAAAACCTATGTGTGAGTGAATTGTTTATGTGTAAAGGAAAAAAAGTGTTGTTAAAAAGTACTACGTACGTAATCGATATCGATGATAATTTGTTTGAATATATACACAATTATCTGTATAATTTAAAATTGATGTTGATTTAAAACAAGTTACTAATAACCTTTAGTATTGCAAATCTCATAATGAAATTGTCAAAAGTGGTAAAACAGTCATTCTAAACAAAAATTGTAGTTAATTTTTGCTGTAAACATCGTAAATCGGATCATGAAAATAAGCATGCATTATAAATAATAATTATTAAAGTTCAGTATAGGTGAAGGAGCTTCCCCTATGAGATTCTTAAGAAGTATGCAATATTTCTAAATAGTATAAAACCAAAACATTAGGCGGACGTGTTGGTCTAACAGTTCAACATCCTGGCTGGCTACCCAATAGGCCATTGGTTCGATTTCCACCAAGTGTCTGGGTTTTATTTATCTATTAAGTATGTATTTACAAATAAAAGTATATGAGTATGTATAAGTAAAAGTTGCCTGGTTTCCATAGTAGAGGCTCTGCCTTGTTTGGGATCAGATCACCATGTGTGGAGATCAAAGTGCAATAGACCTTCGTCCCAGGTTATTATCATAAAGACAAACAATATACTTATATTGTAAAATACATACTTATTGCGAACTGCTAATACGAATACTGCTGCTGCTTTACGAATTGCTAATTCTGTGGAGACGCGTGGAGTGTACAGCTAGATTGTGTTTGTTCCGGGTGTTTACATTATGATGGTCACTATTCTTTATAAAAGCACTTATGTTTTTCCTTATATACAACAAATTTTCATAAATATATTGTGATACAACCGTTAGAATATCTATTTCTTTAAATTTCTCTTCTTCTTCTTTAAGTTATCACCAGAGAATCAAATTTGCCGACGTAGCTTAACGAATTACCAGACTGGAGTGGCTGCTCATATTTGCTGTAAAACCGATGGTCATTGGGAAACAGTGGTTTTGGAGTAGACACCACTAACCGGAAAACGCAGTGTAGGAGGTTCTGTGTTTCTAGGTTCTGATTTTATTTTCTAACGAATTGACATAAATACCTGGTGGCGTATGGGTAAATTAAAGTAAGTAAAGTTTAATCATAATAATAGGTTCACAGGGTATCGATAGCGGTAAAATAACTTTATTTATGTAAGAACAAGATCATCTGTTTTTCAATTGGAACTGCTAACAAACATAATTTATTTAGTGTTATCGTTTCCTAAAGGAACTGGTACTGACTTATATTTTTTCAGTGTCATACATAAATATAAGTAAATTAAATAAGGTACAGCCTCTTATTAGGCAACGTTGATGTTGTGACACACTTTGTATGAAACATTTTGCCTCAATATGTATATCGCAGACACTGGAATATTGTAGGGATTCCATCCATCCTAGTCTTTAATCCGCATCTATTTTTGTCTTATCAAAGAATTATTTTGATAATCTGAAAGAATACATTTGAATTATTATTATTATCATATCAATTTACATAAAGAATATAGTTATGTTAGCCCCTGGACGCCTGATTCGAACTACTTTTGAAAGTGCTAACTAAGCAGAATAATATTAATTCAATACCGTAGACGCTACGCATTAAACAAATAACGTGTGGGCGTCCTCAGACTAAACAGTGACCATGACCGTGTAATGCGCATAGTCTTAATATATAAGGTTCTATTGTAAACAGATTCGTCATTCGTCTTGAGCATCAAAATCTGTTCAGACGTCTCATTAGGCTAGGATTCGTCTTGAGCATCAAAATCTGTTCAGACGTCTCATTAGGCTAGGATTCGTCTAAAGCATCAAATTCTGTTTGGATGTTTCAATTAAAATGTATTTTTTTAAATAAATTCATTTGAAATCATTTTATGTTTTTTTAAAAAAGCAATCCGCGCTCCCGAAATCGTTTCTATATAGAGACTGCAAAATATTTTTAGACCGTATAAATATAAACTCCTTGAAACTAAAACAAAAAGACGTAGAATTTATATTTGTGCCACTAATAAAAACTATTTGCTTTAATATCAATATCGATACTCATGACGTCAGACTTTTTCAAGCCCTATTGTAAACAAATCGTTTTACATTTTACACAAAATATCCCGCTATTCTTCATATAAAAGTAATAAATTATGATCAGTTTGAAGAAAAACATGTATTCTACGATATTATTAGGATTTTCAACCAAATTTTCAACCAAAACCATAAAAATATAGCAAGCAAAAATGCAGTCAGGAATAGTAATCAATTACCTGTGAAATGTTTACTTATTCGTTGTATTACGATTTGTAACATCACATGCACTTATTGCACAAGCCACCGTGAAACAATAATATTTTATATTATAAATTTGAGATCGTGCTAAATTATTATGATTTACTTTGACAGTAAACAGACCGCGAGGCAGCGTTGCAGTGGCTAATGTCAAAAGTGATGCGGAATAAAAAAAAAGAATTTTATCTTTGCCTCTGTTGCACTCGTGCAGTTTGTATTTGATTAGAACTTCTCCTTCCCACGCTTTGTTCATCTTTTTGAACGTAGTGAAAAAAATCTTAAATCTATGGTGCGAATGCTGGAGTGACTGCTACGAGTTGCTGCCTTTCCTTACCGTTGCCCGCTAATCCTGTGCTATGCTCGTAGATATAAGATTTTTCATTGGCTGAATTTTGAAATTCAGACATTGGCAATGCTATTGCCCATGAAGCTTATAGGTCAACTATTGCCAATGTCCTCAACCAATGTCCAATGTCATTGTTCTCTGTGGGCCAATGTTGCCATAGTTACGGAGAGAGACGCTTTATTTAGTTTAGTTTTTATTAAATTTAGAATTTTTTTATTGTTTATATGTACCTATTCATAACTCCAAGTTGACTCTAATGCCTGATTTACACGTATTAAGTTGTCAAGTAGGTAACTAAATTTTAAGTGACTTAATTTTAAGTATGCGTTTACACGTCGTTTTTACTAAATTTTAGTTAAAATCTTTAGTTCGCCCCAATGGACGGTCGCACGATCCGTGACGATTTCATAGTACTTTGTAACGACGGACAACTAATTTATTTTTAGGATTAAATTATATAGACAACTAATACAGATTATTATATTAGAATTTCCTTTTTATAATGTATATATGTACTATAATTATAATATTAGATATAGAAAAGTAAATGACTTCGTGTCTTTTTTGATTAATGAATTTGTGTTTGATGTAAATAATAATAATAATATCTTGGGACAATCCACACACGGTCATCCGATCCCAAACTAGGCAGAGCCTTTTTTTTGTAAATACATACTTAAATAGATAAACAACACTCAGACACTTGGCGGGAATCGAACCCACGACCCATCGGTTAGCAGGCAGGGTGTCTGACCACTAGACCAACGGGCCCGTCGATAATATATAAATATTTAACCATTTTAATTGTGTATTGCCTATGGCCCCGTAAGCACCGTGTCTGGTTCCCGGGGGCCAATACTGCACCCCCAGTGGCAGGCTCCGAAGGAAACGCACTGAACGACTCCTGGTGCAGATTCCACAGGAGAGCCCAGGTTTCCCCTCATGTGTCGATGTGACAACCACGGGGATTTATTGGGAAAGAATCCCATTTACCCCGGTTGACCTACACAGGTCCTGGGACCCATTGAACAATTCGCCGCTAGAAAAAAAAGGATGCGAGATACAGGCTTAAATTACCCCAAAAAGAGATGTTCCAAAATGTATGGAGCCTGGGCTAGGACTTTGTACACTATACTCTAAAATAGGAAAACACACTTAAAACAGTTTTTAATCATCCATTTACTTTAATTTGGCTTTATTTGCTTGTAAAACTTAAGAATTTTTACTTAAAATTGCAACACATAACAAAAAACTGGCATGGCGGAAAAGTGTCACTGTCATGTGTCATTTTTATTATCAATGGCGTTAAAAGTGTTTTTATTATAGTACTATTTGTATTTTTGTTTCTGTTTTCTCATATATCATGTTAATAATTAAAATATCAATGATAATCAGTTCACTACATACAATACACACACACGACCAACTGTGACAAGTGTGGCAGCAGCAGTAGCTATTGACAGCTGGCTGGCTGACAGTTTATTTCGACATCAGCATGGAAGTAATAAGTACTACGGACATCACTGAGACGCCATCTTAGGACGTCATGTTGAATATAGATATAAAATAAATGATAATTATAATTAAAATTACAACAATAATAGTAATTTAAACGAAATATTTATATTTTTCCCGGTTTCTATGGATTTTACTCGATTTTTTGATGTGGTGTACACATCCTAGCCCATTTTGCAACAACTCCTTTCTCCGTTGCTCTAAAAATTCCCGAGACTATTAGCCAAATAGCTCTCGAATCACTTAATACGGCAGTATAATAAGAAAAGTAAAAAAACAAATTGATTGCAAATATTAATACCTACAGCGTAGTAGGTATTTAAAAATTCCAGGACAATACAAATTCTGGAAGAATCCCGTATTTCTGGCAACCCTAAATATACGTTGGTACAACGAAAACGTGACGAAATCGACTTTGCTCCTATTATATTTGTATATTATCTATTGTATGATCTATGGCTATACCTTTGCACGCACACCTGCAAACGTGCATTATACATGTGTGTGTGTCCAAACGTATCAAGAATAAACCACGCCCACCTCCTTACCCGAAAAATAGAAAAGTTTCTATTCTACTTCATAACTTGCGTACTAAATTTTAACTTGGGACTTTCTACTAAAGTGATTGTTTACACGTAATAATTTACTAAAATTTAGTAAAGATTTAGTTACCAACTTAATACGTGTAAACGAAAATTTTTACTTATTCACTTGTGTACTCAATTTTAACTTGGAACTTACTACTAAAGTGTTTGTTTACACGCAATAATTTACTTAAACTTTAGTAAAGATTTAGTTACCAACTTGCAAATTAATACGTGTAAATCAGGCATAACATAATTCTTTTGTTTTGATCAATCAGCAGCTTGTCAGCAGCCATCAACAACAACAATCAATATTTGTTGTTGTTGGTTTCGGTTAGTAACGCGTGGTGATACGTTATCCCATCTCCTAACCTTCATAATTTATCGTATTTTCACTCAAAATGCATCTAAAGTTTACTGCATTTTTGCTACTGCAATGCAGCCTTATAGTTTTGGGCAACAAACAATTTCGAATGGGTAGAGGAAAAGGTGGAAATTTAGGTGGACCCGGGGGATATAAAGACGAGCGACTTCCTCCTCCACAATGGTTTAAACAAAAGCTGGATCATTCAAGTCCATCAGAGTTAAGGATTTGGAAACAGGTGTGTTTTACTGTATTAGAACATGTTTACATTTCCACTAAATTTTTTTGTTTGTTAGATGCTAAATCTCAGTAAATTTTTGCATTCACACACAGCCTTATTAAACTATATATATATCATTGCTTCAACCTACACAGTATTACAGTAGATATTAAACAGTATCTACTATCTTTGTTCCTGTCTTGACCATTAGTTGCATTAATCTTATCTGCAGGAAGGACCTAATTGCAAGACAAGAATTCATTGATTGGTTATTACAAACAATAATTGTTTGACATAGTTAATTTGAAGTTGTAGTATATGATTTGGAATACCAAAAAATAAAATGTAAACACCAATATATAATAAGAAACCAATAGTTCTCTAACTGTGCCTCGAAAATTCCCCATGATTTCTGCAGTTTTGTAGGCAATGTCATATTTAAAAGGGTAAAGTAAAGTCCTTATGCCATGTATCCTACATAGTATATGTTTAAATATAGATGTTTATCAGCATCAGTTTATTCACTGGATGCATCACTTTTCTCTTGGACCACTTTTTCTTCAGCAAAGATAGACTGCATAATTATATTGCATGTCCCAGGTTAATTGATTTTACAAAAAATAACATCTAAACAAATAACAATAAGAATTGACCTTAATTTAAATAACTTCAAAGAAATGGTGATGAAAATCAATTAAATACTTAACAAAAGCAATGAAAAAAATGCTAAACAAGAACTTAGTCACAAAGGTGTGAAAGAAATATGGCAGGTATCATCATCATCATCACCAGCCGGAAGACGTCCACTGCTGAACAAAGGCCTCCCCCTTAGACCTCCACAATTTGATATTTGCATCCACCGGTTGCCTGCGATGCGAACAATGTCGTCGGTCCACCTTGTGAGAGGCCTGCCTATGCTGCGTCTTCCGGTTCGTGGTACCCCGTCTTCTGTTTTAAGCTCCTTCTCTTCACTAAAACTGCGATCCCCAAGACGCTTGCCAAGCGTGGGGGTTATGACCTCCCAAACAATGGCAGGTATAAACTGACCAAAATAAAGAACATTTCTTGCCATGTAAAATATTCACTTTTGCAGTACACTATTTTAAAGTTAACCTAAAATTCCTTTTTGAGTGTGGGATCATTGTAATTTTAGGTTCTTTCTTTATTATGTAAGCTGCTTACGTCAATAAAATAACTATAGTAATGATTGTCGATTAATATATTTTAAATCTATCAATATTGTTGTCAATGTATTATTTTTTTTCTTGTACCTTTTGATATCTGTATCATGAATGTGTCTTTTGGTAATAAACTTATTATTATTATTCCATTTATTCAATTAAACAACATTAATTACATTTTTAAATATAGATTATAAAAAAAATACATTTAAAAATATAAAAAACAGCTCCCAACCGGCTGCGGGAACAGGGTCCTAGCAGACGGTGGTTAAGGCTCCAGAGAGAGGAACTTCCTCACAATGCGTGCCGTCTCCAGACAGAAGCACTGCCTTCTGCATCTGGCCCTTGATCCATTATTAATGTATAGTTGAGCAAATAAACCATGATTTTATTCTTGACTAGCTGACCCGCGCTGCTCCGCCCGCGCTTTTATTACATTTTGCTCCCCTTTTCACCCTCCTCCCTTGATTTATTTCTCTCTCTCTCTATTATAAGAAAAATCTAATTCTATGCTCTTTCTCTCCTCTCTCTTTCCGCCACCCGCATCGGTCACATTCCCCCTCTTCCTCTCCCCTTGGTCCCCTCTCTGAACCCTACCCCCCCCCCCCCTCTCCGAACTTGCTCCATCTCACCCCCCCCCCGTTGCTCCACCTAACTCCCCCGATCCCTCACCCCCTCTTGCACCCTCCTCTCATTCTATATATCCTCGTCAATCATGGTATCAGTGGCATGAAATATACTTTACAACTTACTCTCAGACCTACCCGACATGCACACACTATTTCATACATATCCGTTCACCCATCTATTTAATTTACCTTGCCTTATGTTGCTTAACCTTTCCCTGCTTTAATTTCACCGATAGATGGCGCTGTTCATAATGTAAATCACGCTAACATCGTAAATTACTGTCTAATGATATTCGATAATGAAACTTTTAAGTTTTTCGCACTCGTCCGGTGAAGCTGTAATGGCCATCTGCGGCCAACAGCACTACTCCTACACAAAAAAAAAAAAAAAAAAAAAAAAAAAAAAAAAAAATTAAGTTTTTCGCATCTTTTATTGTTGCGACTGTAATAACCTATACACTACCTGGACTTAGGGAGTTTCATTAAAATTTCATGAACAACTGAGCCCTGACCTTGAAGCGTTTTTTGGGAGCGCTGTTCATTGTGTGTAGTGTGAATTGTAGTTGTACATTTTATTGCGTTAGATCATTTCGAGTCATTTTAAGTCTTTTACTTGAGTAAAAATTTTGCAATTTCGTATTCTCCATTTCTACCTACCTATACAAATGTAGCCTTGGTGGTGCAGTGGACCTAACCGCTGGCTTTTAAATGAAATTAAATGGTATTTTTCCCTTGCCTATTTCTTTCCTAATCTAGTTTGGGCTCGCTCGGGATTTACAGTTTTTAACTTTTCAAAGATATAATGTCATATTGCTATCAGAAAAGTACTTAGAACAATACAGAAATCTAATGAAAATGTCCTGGGTGTACCGGACCGGCTGACCCTTTACAAAAATTGACCCTTCGCCACTGCCATATCTTATGCAAACTAAATGTCTGCTCAGTCCTTATTGTATATAGCGTAATAATACATATCTTAATGATTAACTGATCAGTCTATAAATACCCTATTCACATACAAAGGAAATTACGTGGTAATATGTGCAAGTAATGTTTCACTGCTTAGCCCCTATGAAACATAGCGTGATGTTTTATATACCAATTTATACCTTGACTTCTACACAACACATCAGTGAAAGTCCTATCAAAATCCATCCACGGGTTTTCAAATGATACCTGGACAAACAGAACGACAGACAGACAGACAGACAGACAATAATTCCAAAAAAAATTGTTTTGGGCTAGTTTATTATAAAGTTAGGATTAAAAAAAAAAAAACAACGTATGTAGTCAATTTCAAGATTTAATATAGTTTATTACAAAGTTAGGGTTGATTGAGTTTCGACCCTGTATACCTAGTCTGTATTATCAATAGACATTTTTTTATTGCAAATAATTAAGTGTATTTATAAAAGTATAATTTTATTGCAGCGATATTTTGTCAATGACAGCTTTTATGATTTCAAGAACCCAGGCCCTGTATTTTTAATGATTGGAGGAGAAGGACCCGCTGATCCTAGGTGGATGGTTAAAGGGGCCTGGATAGATTATGCTAAAAAGTTTAAAGCTTTATGTATCAACCTGGAACACCGTTATTATGGAGAAAGTCATCCTACAGTGTGAGAATCTGCAATTACCTACATATACGTATTTCTTATCTGGGTAACTCAACTCAGCACTCAACAGCTTGATTGGGGCAGTACCTTCATATTACAGTGCAATAAAACCACCTTCAAGTGATGTAGTGTTTCTGGAGGCTGTGGGACCCTATTTCGTACTTTTTTATGTCGAGACTGCAATACCACTGAGTCATTCTAGGGTCCCTGTGTTAAGGTTATACAACCATTGATATACTATATATCGATGTACACAACATTACTTTTTAACCGATTTCAAAAAAGGAGGAGGTTCTCAATTCGTCTGTATATATTTTTTATGTTATTTCGCGCATAACTGGTAATTATGAACTGATTTAAAAAGTTCTTTCTTGTACACACATCAAAAGTGTCTAGGGATCAAGCATTTTTAAGCGGATTTCTTGAGATTGAGATGTGGCTTTGTAATAAATTTATGATTTTATAAATTTATATGGATCCTTTTTGGTGCATTTCATAATTTGAATCAGGAACTGTGAATCAAATTCGAGTAAAAGATGAAAATCAGCTGTCAATATTTTCCCTATAAAAACACAACGCATTGAAGACATTATTAGTGCTACTGTTTCCCTACTACTGATTAAAACCAACGTTATTATGGAGCGGCGACGTCATTTAAGCAGGGAAGAAATGCTCAGAGCCGTGGGAATGATAGAAGCTGGTTCCCGGCAACGTACTGTGGTTTTAGCTCTGAATACAAGTCAGAGTGTTATCAGTCGACTTTGGACACGTTACCGAAGCACTGGTACCGTGGCTGAGCGCCATGGAGGACGGTATCGCTGCACCACACGGAGACAAGACCGATATATTCAAATCTTAACTCGAAGAGCTCCAACAATAACTGCCATGATGTTAGCCGTGAGGCTTCATCACTCTTCAGGGAACTTAATTAGCGACCAAACAGTCAGAAACCGCTTGCATGAAGTGAACCTTCATTCCCGAAGACCGCTACGGGTACCACCTATAGCAATGCACAATCGTAGGATTCGATATCAATGGGCTCTTGAACACAGAAATTGGGCAGAAGAACAATGGCGTTTCGTGTGCTTTAGGTTCGTGCTCGACTTGGTTTATCGTTACTGTGACAAACGAAAACACTTTATTTGATGAATCCTTAAAGAAAATTTTAATTAATATCAATCAGGAGAAAAGTTATTATAAAATATATGTTGATCCCTAGACACTTTTGATGTGTGTAAATACGTATAGGCCGCTCCACTGATTGGGTCCCATAAAAAAATATTACTTACGAATAAGTGTTTCCTGAAAAAAAACAAGAATGGTGACTCAGAAAAAAACAATAGGAATGCATAAAAGATGACATGTTTTTATCACTTTTTAAGGACAAAAATGGTCATAACTCTCGCAAATATTTACCAATTTCAATAATTATTTTTTTATTCGAAAGAAGGAACCACTGTTATGAATCTGTAGAAATTTTATCATAACGGTATAAGAACTTCCTGTAGAACCATGATTGATGTGGAGGAATTTATCTGCTAAAAACCATAAAATTGATGTTCTCTATTACATTATCTCTGACAAATATGAACCGATTTCGATGATTCTTTCTTTATTTGAGAGAATAAATTACTATAATGATTTTATGCAAATTTCATAACGACCAGATAAATAATAATTGTTCCTGAAGAAACATAGACTACAACTTTTACTAGGTAAATCACTAACATTTTTTGGAATTTTTTTAGAGGGTGCTCACTCAATCCGCACACACACAATAAATATATTCTTCTGTATGTATGTAATACAATATTAGTATGATTTTTATGCAGGGACATTAGTATCAAGAATTTGCAATACCTGTCTTCTTATCAAGCCTTGGCCGATTTAGCAAATTTTATAAGTGCCATGAACGATAAATACAAATTGAATAAAGAAGTCCGTTGGATTGCATTTGGAGGTTCATATCCAGGCTCGTTGGCCGCTTGGCTTAGGCTCAAATATCCACATCTAGTTTATGCAGCCATCTCGTCTAGTGGACCACTGTTGGCTAAAGTCAATTTTATGGGTAACTACTTTTATATTAATAATTAAAGCTATATTAAGTGTTGGTAACAAGGGATGCAATGAATATTCTACTATTTTTTTTAACATTCGGTAGTTGTCTGAAGACTGGTTGTCTAGGAATCTTAGGACAATCTACACACGGTCATCTGAACCCAAACTAGACAGAGCCTGTACACCTAATACTTAGGCAAGGTGGCGATAGATAAAAACAAACTGTTAGGCATTGACAGGTTTGAGTGATAATTAACACTAATTGACTTTTGTAAGTACGACATTAAGTGCGCTTCAGGACAAGGCTCTGAGGGGTTCCTGGAGCAGATCCCAGGCGCAGTATAATGTGCCGGTTGCATCGGCTCGGGGGTATTAATGTTTAAGAATTCCACATACCTCGGTTTTCACAGGTCTCGGGGAACTATTGAGGGTTTCCCCCACGAGAGAAAAAAACGAATATTGTATTGAGTCACACACGTGACACGGCACCAAAGCTTTAACCGCACCGCCTTAGATTTGTGGATTTATTTACTGTCATCATTCCATCACCGGTATTGCGTTGTGTAAATCTTTTGTACATATTTTTTTAGTTAAAAACTTTGTGTGTATTTACAGAATACTATCAAGTTGTTGTAGACGCATTGCGGGAAAAGACTGGTGGAGAACAGTGTGTCTCCGAATTAAAGAAAGCACACATGCAAATAACTGCAATGATGAAAAATCAGCCACACATTGTAGAAAAAGAATTCAGGTAATTAATTGTATAATAATGTATTTGCATGACTAGAGAAAGTATAGAGAATGTTCTGGGTCCTTCTTTTTGTAGTTAAACTTCCTACACGTTAATTCCTTTTCATGATACATATTTACAAAATAGTACTGAAACCCTTACGATACACATTTTTCTTAAATTCTAGGATATGAATGTTAATTTATTTGATATTTAGGAATTAATAACCCTTTTTTGCACTCTTTTTTTCGACAAGCCTACACTGATATGGGATGCGGTTGAGCTGTAACATTTTTTCTCTGCATCTTAGTTATAGTATGAAACATATGGTAAGATTATTATTGCATGTTCATATTGATTTCAGATTTCATTTTATCTTTAGTTAGCTCCGTAGGATAGCGGGGAAATCGTTTGCTTAACAAATAACATTTGGTCGCGGGTTCGAATCCTGAAAGGAAACCGCAACATTATGTATGTTTTTTCTTACTGGTTAGGGCAATACGTACCCGTACGTAGCAATTATGTAGCCTCCGTGGCGTAGTGGGAAACCGCTTGCTTTGTAAACCGGAGGTCGCGGGCGAATCCTGCGGGGGGCAACTTGTGTAGTTGTTCCTTACTGGCTAGGACAATGCAGGCCGATCACCTGATTGTCTGTCACAGACAACACATGGTCGGGTACTATAATTTTCTTTGCAGTTCTCTAATTAATGATACAAATATCGTAATCGAGAAAAATATAATTCTTGATACGATTTCGATAGGTATTTGATATTTTCTTACTTGAAAAATATCTGTATATATATAATATTTTTTCGATATACCGATATTTTTCAAGTAGGCTTTTTCCAGCGTTGTTGTCTGATCTAGTTAAGGCTTAAGGCAGTTATGTGTGGGAGCCCCCACACATAACTGCGAATTCGCATCGCATCGCAAATATCTGCGAGAAACAAATTAATATTTCCATACAAATTCCTGCGATGCGGCGCCGCATCGCATCGCATCGCAGTTATGTGTGGGGGCCCTAATGCCGCCCGCCGTAGCCGTGTCGGCTAGGAGATTTGTATTAAAGTTAGTACTTGTATTATAATCCTCCTTTGGAATGCGCTGCCTCAGGATATCAGGATGGCCAAAACCATGTTTTCTTTTAAAAAGCTTTTGCGGGAACACATTAATAATTTGCCTTTGGAATCATTTCAACACTAGTCTTTGTTATTATATATATATATATATATTCATTTATATGTTGTTATTGTATTTATATCTTGTTTTGTAAATATTTAATTTTATAGATACTCAATATTTATATTTACGGTCTTATTCATAAAAAGTTATCACACTTATAGGCTCGCTATAGTATGATTATCAAAAAGTATTATTCATAAACGCATTTTAGCACTAAAACGTTCTTTAGCTATGTTGTAAAGTTATAGAGGGCAGACCCCTATTATAACAGTGCTATAAGCGTGATATAAGGTAAAAAATGGCCGACTTTCAACAGCTGATTATTAATTATTAAGAAAATGACTTTTGTGTCAGTGTCACATCCATCAGTTCAATTTTTTTCTTTAGTTGAGCCTCATTGGGAAGGCAAAGAGTTCTAGCCCATACAGGTTTCATATCCGTTCAATTTCGTAAGAAATCAAAATAGCAGTATACACACTACAAACTATTATGATTTATTATTTTATTCAGTACTTAACGTTTATTTTATTATTATTATTATACAATTTAATATATTTTAATATAAGTAAGTTTATTTTAGGTTAGTTATTATTACGCGCTTGTTACAACATTACCAAACAAACATTAACAATTAAAATAACAATGACAATGATCGATGGATGTATGACGAATTCCGCATGGGCGTCATAAATACAATAAATAAATAAATATTCTGAGACAATACACACATGGTCATCTGTTCCCAAACTAGGCACAGCCTGTACTATGGAAACCTGATAATTGATGCTTATACTTATATAAGTACTTTTTTTACTGTAAATACATAATTAAATAGATAAATAACACTCAGACACTTAGCGGGAATCGAACCCACGACCTATTGGGTAACAGCCAGGGTGTCCAACCACTAGACCAACACGCCCGTCAAATCGACAGTCGTCATTCATGGTCGTCATCGTTTCGTAGACAGTAAAATGTTTTATAATATGTAATAATGTCTATGATCACACCTAGGCGGTGTGTAGACACATATTATCTGTGGACGATTGGGTGTATTCGGTCAATTTGTTGACCAACATCATTATAATGGCAATACTTTGATTGAAAAATGTTCTATAGAGATGTATTAGTTATAGATGGTTTATGAAACGTTTATGAATAAGCAACTTTATAGAACGTTTTATAACCATATAGAACACTATAACTAATCAGTGCTTAAAACCTTTGATAAGATTTTTTTATTAATAAGACCGTTAGTCTATAGTAATTATTTTTAGTTATGAATTTTATTTAATATTTATATATTTTTATAAATTAGTTTGTATTAATTATTTGTCTAAGTATATTTTATTTAATAATTTTTATCTTTGTTTTACCTGGTTTATTTTGTTTCTTTTTATTTGCACCTACCTCGAATCTTCTCTGAATCACCCTAAGGTAGACTGGCAGAAAATGCCTAAGGCATTAAGTCCGCCTATGTACAATTGTGCATGAAGAATAAAATAAATAAATATAATAAGTAAGTTTAAGGCTTAACTCGCACGGATAATTTTTTCGCAGTGACATTTGTCACTCATGAATATGTATGGAGAAGACATAAATGTCACGTCGTAACATGCGCGCATCTCCATAAATATCCACGGACTTGATAAGAGTGACGAAACAGTCACGGCGACAAATCACCCGTGCGCGCTAAGCCTAACTTTTAATTTAATTTCAGAGTTTGTAAACCTTTTGCACAAGCTTCAGCAAACGACGTGAAAAATTTTTACAACTCTATTGCTGATGATTTTGCCGATTTGGTTCAATACAACGAAGATAACAGAATTAGTGCAGACAACAGATACAGAAATCTCACCATAAACACTGTAAATAATAATTTAATGTAATATTTTTATTATGTTATACCAGTCAGGTTATTGATAGACGTGAGTCTGATCCTGTCGCAGATATAATTCCCGTACGTTTTAGTTTGATTTCCCGAACTATCTACAACTTGTATTAATTTTAGGTGTGTAACATGTTAACGTCAACTGGTTCTGAGCCTGCGTACAAGAAATTAGCGGCGTTTAATTCCATTGTTTTGGACAAGTCAAACCAAACATGCTTGGACTACAGCTATGACAACATGATCAAGGATTTGAGGAACACAACCTGGGGGTCTGAAGGAGGTTCAAGCTTTTTATAGTATTTTTAATTAATGTATTTCACAAGCTTCTTGGACCCAATGCGAATTCAGGATTGGCAACTAAACAAGCTGTTTCAATTACATTTTAAATGATTTGCTTTTGTTGGCTCTACAAAGCTGGAAATTTGTCAGCTGTGTTACGTTAAGCAAGAGACATTCTGAATAAATGGAGGGTACATAATAATTCCCTAAATATTCGAATCTAGTCCCAAATATGTAGATACATTTAATTTTTGACAAAATACGTACGTTACTCATGGTCTTAACGCGCAGGAAACAGAGCTTATTAACTAACGTCTCATTTTACTTTACATACCTACTTTATATTCTACATCACCCCTACGCCATGATTAAAAAGAATCCTCAGTTTGGCTACAGCGAGCGCGCCAAAGAAATATGTATACTGTAGTAATCATCAATAGTCATGGGATACTCATCCCAACGTACCTGTCCGGTAATTGTGGTATAGTATAAGGGTATGCAACCCCGGCTTCCCTAGCTATTACTGTCCCATTCCTTGCCCTCCTGGGCGGTAATATCCTACTTTTCCAATTTCCCACTCTAAATTGCCAATCTTCCTTTTCACAATACCTATCCTTCCCTTTCCCCTCCTTATTCGTGAGAACGCAATGGTCAATCATATAAATAATTTAATTAACCAAAATGGCGGCGATGTGGTTCGCCATCCATCACGTCTCGTTTCTCACGGAGGCGAAAAGCGGCCCTTGGGCTCTGCCTACCCCTACGGGAAAAAGGCGTGATTTTATGTATGTATGTAGTAATCATAAATATTGTAAAACAAAATCTCTGTCTGACTGCTTCTAAATACAAAATGAATTTTGGTACAATATATTTTAACCATCATTTAGATTTCGTCTAATACTTACATAATTATACTCACATACCCTCCTTCTGGAGCTCTTGTAAAAATAGCATTTCGTTCGTGCTCTTGAAAATCGAGCTAATACGATTATGACCGACTATCGGAAACTAATTCTGTTTTTTGTTACAGCTCGCCAGTGGATGTACCAGACATGCACGGAATTTGGATTTTATCAGACGTCCTCAGGGGAAGTGGAAGTATTTGGAAATCAATTCTCGTTGGATTTCTTTATTCAACAATGTAAAGATATTTTTGGCGCTAAGTAAGTTATTCACTTATCAATGCGTAATATGCGATCTAGGTATACTAGAAAATTGGGAAATATTTTGTTTGGTGTATAAATTAAAAACATACGCCGATACGTTACCGTAGACCACATTCATAAGCTCCGCCGAAGCTTGAAGACGAAGAGTTTCAACTGATGTGATGACTTACGGCACTGAGACGTGGTCTTTAACTGCAGGCCTTTTGAAGCTCAGAATTACACAACGAGCTATGAATAGAGCTATACTCGGAGTTTCTTTTCGTGACAGAAATTCACCGAAGAAGCAGAGTTACCGAAATAGTTCTCAGAATCTGCAAGTTGAAGTGGCAATGGGCTGGCCGCATCGCTCGAAGAACTGATAACCGATGGGGAAGAAAGGTTCTCGAGTGGCGATCACGAACCGGAAGACGCAGCGTAGGTAGGTCCCACTAGGTGGACAGACGACATTGTGCGACCGGTGGATAAATAGCCAATTGTCTAATAATGTTTTAGGTACAATGAGGACTTCATCAATGCCGCCGCTGATTGGACCAACACCAATTATGGAGCACTTGACATATCCGTGAGCAGGGTCGTTTTCGTTCATGGCTCAGTAGATCCGTGGCACGCGTTAGGAATAACTAAAACTCAAGACAATAATGCTCCAGCTATATATATTCATGGTAATTATCGCTTATTAAATATTACCCTGAAATTATAATACTGTGCAAATATGATAGCAATCTTTTTATACGAACCAAGTATAAAAACTTTGTTTAACAAATTAACCATGTTAACATCTAACAGACTTATTAAAGACACACAGCTACAGCCACACTATGATTACTCGGTGAAATTATCGAGCTCAAAAGACAGTACCTACTGTCTCAGATGACAAGCGGTACTGTAGTGCAGCTTCGTCTTACTTGTCTCGTTACTAAATTATAAAATATATATTTTTATGCACAGACGGAGAAGATAGGTTCTTGAATGGCTACCACGAACCGGAAGACGCTGCGTAGGCAAGCCTCCCAGTAGGTGGACCGACGACATTGTTCGCGTCGCAGGCAACCGGTGGATGCAAATGGCTAACTGTCGTTCATTGTGACGGTCTAAGGGGGAAGCCTTTGTTCAGCAGTGGAAGTCTTCAGGCTGATGATGATGATGATATGAGCAGACTGGGTACAGATATGTATGGTATTATTGCTTTTGCAATAATCTCTCTTGAGTATATCTTTAAATAATTCCTTTAAATCTGCATAACTGATTGTCAATACTTTACAGGTACTGCGCACTGCGCAAACATGTACCCACCCAGTGATAATGATTCAACTGAACTGATTGAAGCCAGGGTGGAAATCGAGCAGTACCTGGCTACTTGGATCACACAAATTTAGACTGCAAGTGAACATGAATTTTTAGTGGTCGTTTTGAATAGAAATCTTCTATATTTTGCATACTTAAATATAAGTTATTTTTAAGTAATAATGTTCCTATGTCTACCAAAAATATCTCTGTTATCTTGATACTTTTATATCATTTTGAAATGGAATAGCATTAAACATGTGCCAACATCTTACGTTCTTAATTTTATCATTCAGAGAAACCGCTCCAAATTATCTTTTGATTGATAAGTGAGCGCCGGAATGACAATATTAGCAAATCGAAGTCTATATTTTAACTTTCATAATCCAATTCGCACAGCATTCAACCGTAAAAATGTTTTTTAATACAAGTAATTGTATGCACCACTGTGAAAATCTGTTTTAAAATAATTATTATTCACAGACAGTGGTCCTAATTCCCCCTTTCACCTATCTGTATAGTGCGCGAATACGACAGTTATAATGACGAAGAAATATCAAATTGCATGTGGGGTAGGCAGACAGTATTGTCCGATTATTATTCTGCATATTAATATAGATAGTTCGTTTATAGTAAAATTATCTTAATATTGCATAATTATCAGTGAATGCATGTGGCAGGAGTGTAATAAAAGACAAGAACATAACGGTAACGATAGTGTATTGCAGTAGATCGCATTTAACATTAATACAATAATAAATAACAGGGACTCTCACTGCCGTAACCTGTATCAATATCTCATCACTAAATATAATTTCATTAACGGACTCTGACTGCTGCAGTATAAAAATACTAAATACTTTGTTAAATCTCCACAAAACGAAATCTTATTCACAGCCTATCTGACCTTGAAAGCCAGATTATGTCTAGAAAGAGTAAGATAGCAATGGCTCATGTAGATCGAAACGTAATAGTGTATAGATATTATTTGATGCGTGTCATAAATATACGAAATTAAACGTGTTAGCACTGAAATAGATTATCTGCCGCCCTCACAAACTTTAGTCATTGTTCATTCTAATTAACCCATTTTTTTTAATCCGCTCTTAGAGCCGTTGAGTATGTGAAAAGCTTTCTAGATGTATTATAGTAAGCATTTGGTGGACTGGACACTGGGCTATTGCGTATGGCCTCGGTCACTTGCCATGAATATTTGCCTACTTCCCTTTTACAAAAACTAGCTAAATGAATATAATATTGCACAATTAAATAGAAAATAAAATTAAGTGTTTCATTGCATTCCATCATGACATGGAAATTTTCTCATCTTCTTTATCCGATAATGGCTCTATTGGTTTTCCTTTGGTCAATATTTCCATGGTGCTGAAAAATAAATGCTTTCGATGCAATTTTTTAAGGCATATTATTACAATATCTAAATAAAGGATACAAGGACGCCAAGGGGCTAACTGGGCGCCTAGCCATTACTTTGAAATTTGCATTTAACTGCTTTGTAAATATTTATCATTCTTTCAAGGCACTTGTGTTTTTATATGAGGTGGTCATTTCAAATGATACCACAATCGAAAATTGCCTAGTATTTGGATATTGTGATAACCTTATTGTTATTCGGCCATTATAAATAAAGAGTAGCAGAAAAATATTAATATAGTAAATTACACATTCGCTTACATTAGATTCATTCGCTTTGCTTTGACATTAAACAATATAAATATAACTCACAGCGCTGCCAGGAAAACAATAACTTGCGTAGAAATAGTGAGGTAGAATATCGAGTTGCTGAATTCCGTGTCCAGTGTGGCTTTATACAACTGCGAGTAGATGATGGACGCGAACATCGCCACAGCGTTCTCCATCACAGATAAAAACGCGTACGCCACTCCTGAAACATTGTAATGATGTGAAGATTAAACCGTGTTTCCAGCAGTACTGCCAGTGATGCTAACAGTCACTGCATTCTCAAAGGTACCTTATGAAAATAAATTAATTTGATAAACAAGGACCTAAAGGCTGGACTGAAGAAATCTAGGACCCTTTCTAGGTGACCTCTTTTGAAAGGGAGCGACAGCGCAGCTGTGTGTTGCTTTGTTCTGGTGTGAAAGGCATTGTAGCTGGTGAAATTACCTAACAAGAGAGAAATAAGAGATGTCTTGGGTGACGAGCGACCTCGCGTACCATCGGGCGCACGTCGCGCTTATCAGTTAGTAGGTTGAATGAAAAAACCCGTTAGTTGCGTGTCGGCCTCGCGCACCATGGGTTCCATACCATCTCTGCACGTATTAATAGTAGTTTATTCACCAAGGGAATAAAGCAGTGTCTTATGGGCGTGAACTTGAATCACGAGCATAACGAAGGATTAAATACTAGAATCCTGAGAACAGCGAGCGCAAGACAGACACCTTTATCCCTGAGGCGAATACTCTAGTTTTCACACCTACTGTGAGGTAATTAAATACAAGTAATGCTTGATTTAAAATAATATCGATACACAGCGACTTGCAGCATTCGCGCCAGGGGCGTAGCTACCGCCTTATCAATGTTACGGGGCCCCAGGGCTACAGGGGTCCCAAACGTGTGTAAGTAAATGTTATCCCCATCTCATTCTCACTTAAACTCTTAGGCCTTATCTTCATTTGGGCCCCCCAATAAATTTTGATACAGGGCCCGTCTTTGACGTAGCGTAGCTTACGCTACTGGTTCACGCCCACAACTACTGCGAGGCAATAAAATACAAATACTGCTACAATGAAAATAATATCAACAGCTATTTGCGGCGTTCGCGCTTTTTTATCCATTTTATTTTCTTTTCTAGAACACAGCAGGGTTCTGTAGTGGTATTCTGTAAGAAGATTTAACAAACTCGACAGCGAATCCGCGGTGAGATATGAAATTCCTTTAACAAATTTAAAATCTCGACATGTATTACCCATAATTATTTCAAATTGTTAAGTTTTAGATCTTACTTACCCAATGTCATATCATCGCAAAAGAAAAAAAAATCCTTTCAGTTTTTTTTTAATGGGAGTCGAAATGGGTCTTCAAAATGTCAAAGTGAGACTACTATATCGAGTGGGGTATCATATGAAAGGCTTTATTTGTACATCTCAGATCAAAGAGATTTTTATTTAGGTTTATGTCACATAGGTACTGGCTTATAATAAAAATGTCAAAAAAAACACCGTTTGTTATTTACGGAACCCTAAAAATAGTATTAAGTACTTACCACAATATTGTACAACAAAAACTAACATTTATTTACATTCTGTAAAGAAGCTTAACCTAGACTTTATGTCGTCTATACATTACCCCTTTCGGAAGCAGGCAACACTTTGGAGGTCATGGATCGTATGAGGGGTGCCACGCAAGGCCCGAGCGCCGCCGCGGTGGCACCGACATAGAACAACTTGTCTTCGTCCGCGTGCGCGTACACCAGGTGGCCGCAAATATGGGCCGTGGCGCCTAACATTACTATCACCTGTCAACAGAACATCTATTACGCACATTCCTTATACTTACAGGGTGCAAATTTCAATGGCATAGTAAATATAGTAACTTAGGCCTTGCTGAAAAGTTGGTACCTGTATCATACACTTGAGCCTTTAAATTTGCGATTGCATGCGTTGATGCTGTCTACACCGATTTATGACAGTCGGGGCTGATGTGATCAAAGTGAACAAAATTTAAGAACTCAGAAGCAAGATTTTCATATTTTGTTTATAAGTAGTAGTTGTTGTGCTACTACAACCATTTTTACTAGCTTTGGTAATTGTTTAATCTCGTAAGTAGGAAAAGTTTGAGAATGTTCTACATCTCATTCGCAAAAGGAAAAGTTTGCCAAATTTAGTTCAGCGACCGTTTTCTCTTAGCGAACGACGAATATCACTTAAAGATGGTACACTCTTGAGATAAGATAACAAGATCAAATAAATCTATATCTACTTAGGAAATACTAACCGTATCTCTCCAATGGAATACTTTAGTCATAAGTGGTATACCGAACAACATCGCAATCACGTAGAGTGTGCTAAGATAAACTCTGAAGTTACTGAATGTTGTTGTGTCCCATTTAAACACATTACTTGTGTATAAGTACATAACTGGCCGCTCATCTGTAATTGATGCGAAAATTATGTTAGGCAGCACCAAAGATGATTAATTTCAGATTTTATAATAAGCTGTTACCTAACGTAATTTACAAAAATTTAAACATTTCTAGTGGCTATTTCTTATGGCTATGGCACTCTTTAACGATTAGATGTTTTCACAACCCGAAATTGGCCTTTCGCGGTACCTAAGTTAATAGGCAAATAATTATACTACCTCTTTGGAATGTGTAAAACGCCATCGACATAAGTAAAAACCACAGAAATAATCTACGATTTTGCGGTCTCTTCTTGGTTAATGTTTTCACTGTTTGAGCTATATTTTTGGCATCGAAAAAGTCCCTAACAGGGTTTGTGACCCCCGCTTGCTTCAATGTCCGTTGATCGGGGTTTGTTTGCCATTTGAGAAATATCACAGTGTATAATGTCGCTAAAACCATGAAGCATGTGTTGATAAAGAACATCGCCGAGAACGAGCGATTCACAACCTTACTCCATAATAAATTTCCTGTGAACAAAGAAAAAATGCAGTAAATAATACAATTAAAATAAGTTCTCGCATATTACTCGGAATAACCAATATCTGATCATGTTATGTAAGCATTCGTTGCAATCTGAGGTTGCAATAATGTTTTAGAAAAAAGGCAGAGGCTTTGTTTATGAGAACTGACTACATATAGGTCGCGTTTCTGGGTATTTGATATCATCTTGCATCGCATGCATATTTGCCAATGTAGTAGGTATGCTACATTTGCAAAGACCCAGCCACCGAAGGGTCGTGATTCGGCATACTTACAATGATTTCTAAAAAGATATAATTAGTTTCATGAAAACAAATAATGCCAGATACTACTTACCTATGGCTACTCCAGAAGGCATAGTACTTAAATAGACTATGTCTAATATACCGACCCTCAAGGTTCTATTGTTCAGTGACGATACATCTGCGATATATGCAAAGCAACCAGCAAAAACTGCCAGATCTGCGCCGGTCAGAGCGCTTGGAAACGCAGCTGTGTATATCACATACTCCACTGGCCATCCTGAAATATAAAACCTACGTTTATTGGCATAAAATAAATGTATCTGTAAGTCACAACTAGAAGTCCGAATGTGGTTGCACATAGGTTTAGCCGCCTAGCTGCAGATGGTTAAACTTAGGTTGGTGGTTAAACCATTTTATCAAAATGTCACTACTTTTATATTAGACCTTATGGAAGACTATAAAAATATAGTTTGAGTCGAAGGCTGCATAAGTCGTAACTATAATTCGAAACTGTATGAATATAAACTTAGGCGTATCTTCGCCAGTAAAACATATTCTTGCTTGTTTTTGGGAGTTGCCTGTAGACCACACTCTTTAATGTGATAAGCTATGTCTAAAATAAATAAATTTAAATATTTACTAAACGTACTTACTATGGTTTGTTTTTCGGTAGCATAGTATCGCGTTCGGATTATTGTATCTATATAAGTATATTGTATCTACTATTGAGCGTAAAGAATTTTATACTGTTAGATTTTCGGGAATACAATTTTTTTTGCGATGTATATAAATGAATTGTTTATAAAAATATATTTACCTTTAAATGCATTTATAGTAATCATCGCAGAGAAAAAAAGTTTTCCAATCAGGCCTGCAAGCAAAATAACTTTGCGACCTCGTTTGTCACTGTACGAACCCAAGAAAAAAGCAAGCATAAGTGGCACAACGTGACTGGCGATACCGTTCCACTGATGGAATGTCGATACTGTTTTCTGCAATTTAAACAAAAAAAATTGAAAATACAAAGTAAAATAACTAAAACACAAAAATGCCGACTGCCAACAAAATGGACATGTAGGTAACACAAAATGGCCGACCCCGTGATCGCGCTATTGTGCAGACCCGAGTCATCGGCCGTGGAGAGGTTAAACTCATTAGTGTAAATGTTATTAGAACAAAGTGACTACGTATCGGCCGCAGTCAATGATGTTAAAAACCGTATTTTAATCACTCCTTTATCTTGACTAAAATCCAACGATTCGCAGGCTTCTTGGACCAATCTAACAATACGTCATTTAACTACACATAATACAATGATATTACAAGGGTAAAATTTAAAAAAAAACCCGACATTGGATCACGAACTATTGGTATGACTTTACTGCTTTATTATCGGACCTTGATCTTTCAACCAACTGCTCGTTAAAATCTAACCATTGAGTTGAAATTTGGTGGTTACCTTTAATGGGCCAAAGTTCCTGTTACCACCTTCCTGCTCCATCATCAAATCATGATCACTATTTTTCTACTAACTACTCGCCGTGACCTATCCAACTAGTACAAATTCGGTGGGTTTACGTTTAATGATGCAGGTATCCTGTAATCACCTTCCTGCTCCATCATCATACACTGAACAAAATTTTTCTGTAAACTACTCGTCCTGACCTATCTAACGAGTCCAAATTCGGTGGGTCTACTCTTCTTGGGGCCTAGATCCTGTGATCACCTGCTCGCTGATCATCATCAGACCCTGGTGAAGTTCACCGTTAGTACCTATCATCAGATTTACATATGTACCTACTAAATTTCAGATCTTTCGGACTAATAGAAGTAATAAAAATAGTCCATTGTATACGTATTATCCCTACCTTGACCTGGATAAGAGCCGATGGTCTTCAAACGGTTGAACCGACTTCATGAAACATAGCTATCAACCATCTCGCCTAAACTAGCTTTCTATTAAAGAAAAACTGCATTGAAAGCGATCCACTCGTTGGAGCGCTCTGGCTCTGCGATGTCACGTCTTATGCCGGCTCTACACTCGCGCGTGAAGTCGCGCCGTGAATAAACGCCGTGATCCGCGCGAGAACTGTGTCCCTCCACACTCGCAAAGCTTCACAGTCTTGTTCGCGACTTTGATGGACGACGACATGATTTCTGCTGCCACTTCCTACGATTTCTTGTACGCTACTGCGGAATACTGCGAGTGTGGATGCGTTCACGTTCGCGTACCGACACTCATCGGGGAACGGTGCGAAGCGCGAACGGGAAGGCGTGAACAACATCCACACTCGTGATTCGCAGTTGTCGTGGGCTTTCGCGGCCGTTCGCGGCGCGAGTGTGGAGCCGGCTTTAGAACTACTCAACAGAGAGGCACTTTTTGTGTGGCGGATCATTTTATGGACTGAATGTGGCGTTCAAAACAAGCGTTTAGTTATTAGTAAGTCAGCGCAATAACTTGCGAATCCAAATAACACAGAAAATCGATTCTCGATCGATTAGTGAAAAGGTACCAATATGATTCCAGGCTATCGAATTTTCGCAGATGTACGAGTATGCGAAATACAGGTACATAGTGATCTATAATCATACCTAATCTGCATTATTTTTATCTTGAATCAAAAGGACATGAAATCTACGAATTAATTAATAATAATAATATCCTGGGACAATTCCACACACGGTCATCTGACCCCAAACTAGGCAAAGCCTGTAGACTATGGGAACCAGACAACTGATTATACTTTTTTTTGTAAATAAATACTTAAATAGATAAATAACACCCAGACTCTGGGTAGGAATCGAACCGACGACCTGTTGAGTAGCGGCCAGGGTGTCTAACCACTAGACCAACAGGCCCGTCAAATTCAGTTAATATTGTGTTTAAAATTAAAACACTTGCTATCTATACTATAACTAGCAGTAGCCCGCGGCTTCGCCCGCGTTGATTTTGTTTGTAACACGTGTTTTGAATTAGGTATCATGGTTTTTCAAAATATTGTTTAATACGTAGTCTAGTCTAATAAGTATCAAGTAGACATATTTAATGACATATCCTGTATTTTTGAGCAAGGCATCGTAGCTTCTATTATAGTGCTGATTCTTAAATATTCACCGCTATTATTTAAAAAAATCCGGTCAAGTTGAGTTGGACTCGCACACCTTATTGGACCTATTAATGTTATTTTACTATTCGTCTAACACCAAACCAAAACCACACACATAACACCAAAACCAACCAATAGCAAAAAACCAAACCGCAAAACTAAGTTTGGCTGTCGAATTTCTTTTGGATTTTCTAAAGAATACACACATTATCATCGAAAAATCATTTTATTTTTCCTGTAAAATATAGATTGATAAGTATGTATCACCTATAACATTTTTTTACATTTTCGATTTTAAGTCAAAAACTACGTAACATATACCAAAATAAAAATCTGTTTTGGAATTTGCAAATAAAGCCTTTTCTTAGGATACCCCATTCGATACAGTAGTCTCACTTTAAATTAAATTTTGAGGATCCTTTTCGCTGCCCATTATAAGAAAATAAAAGATTTTCTTATCATTTGTATTTTTGTGATGAGGTTGGGTGTGTAATTAAGTCTTATGACTGTAGGTCGAAACACCATTTTTTGGACTCCAATCCAATCCCTTTGGGAGTTGATTTTCAAAAAATGAATATTTAGACAGGTGTAGTTGGATGGTGTATTGGCAAAGTTTCATCAATGCAGCATGTCCCATTCACATCACCACTACTTTTTTTGTCGTATGGTTAGTGGCCAAACTGGTGTCAGAGTTTTCAAGCTGCTCTTAGGCCTCTGACTCAGCTTAACGACTGCTGCCTAGATGACAATAGCCGGGACCGACTTTTAACGTGCCCCTCCGAAGCAAGGAAACGCTCGGTTCAAATGCCACTAAGTAGTGACCCATCTAAGGACTGACCTCGCCTGACGTTCCTTACCCAACTGATTGTGTATCGAACAGTGGTTACAACTGGCTATGAGCATCTCACCACCACTTATTCATCCACGTTTATGTTCCATTCTCTCTTTTTTCCATCCCAAGGTTGCCTGGAAGAAGTTGCGAATAGCGGATGAGGCCGCCCTTTGTATTTAAGTATATATTAAGCTTTATTTTATGTGTAAGTTTGTGTGTACAATAAAGAGTACATATATCTATAAGTATATAATTTTTTTTCGCGTTATACTCATATATGTTATACTCAAAACCAACGACAAAAACGCCAGTAAAGGTTGATTTTCAAAAAGTTGTGGTACCCGTGTTTCATAATGTCTTTTGCTCCGTACACTGAAAAGTTTCACGCCCATGTGATGTAATATTTTTTTTTTCCATACAAACTTTGAGAGCCCATTTGACCCACTTAGGTGTGGAACTTCGAAAATCCGTTCCTATTGTTCACTCAGCCTATTTGAATAATGTTGATTCCAAATTTCAAGATTCTACGTTAAATGCTTTTGGCTGTTTCGTGATTCTTATAAAACATCCTGTTCTTTTATTAATACAGATTAATATGTAAATATGAAAAAAAGAATCCGATATCATCAGCCAAAAAAAAAATCAAAGAAAACAATACAATTCTCCTATCGCATGTATTCTGTACTATAGCCAGTAAGTCAAGTACAATATTATAATAAATGTTGTCATCCTTTTTACCCACCTTAGGGGTGGAATTTCCTAATACCCTGAAATATATATTTTTTAATGACACACCAAATACCAAAAAAAATTTATATGCGTTTAACTTCGAAAATCTCTAATTTTCATACAAACTTTCATCCCCTATTTTACCCCCTTAGGGGTAGAATTTTCAAAAATCCTTTAATATGTATTCTTTATTTTTAACTAACAGGCCAATTACTAAATTACATGAATTTAAGTTCATAAATGACTGATTTTCATACAAAATGTTATCCCCCATGTTACCCCCTTAGGGATGGAATTTCCAAAAATCCTTAAATATATATTTTTTAACTAACAGGCCAATTATTAAATTACAATAATTTAAGTTAAAAAATGACTGATTTTCATACAAACTTTCATCCCCAATTTTACCCCCTTAGAGGTGGAATTTCCAAAAATCCTGAAATATATATTTTTTATTTTTAACTTAAGGCCTTAATAACTCTGAACGACCTTGAGCATTCGAGCCCGCGGAACCCCGCCGCCGACGTCAACGCCATCTAGCAATTTCACTCGGTACTGCTTACACAAAGTCTAAATTTGTCCGAAGAAGAACAATCATTTTAAGTAGGATATTGCCTATTATTGTAACGCATCACTGAGTACTGAGTCTCATCATGTACACACGATTTAAAGCGTTTTTAATTCCAATGGACGGTTTGCTGCTGGAGCTTACAGTAGGCTATCATGCAAGTGTCTGTGCTTGATGTGTTTTTTTTTTATATGCACAGTTTAAGTAATTTAAATTGTGTAATATTCAACCTAGTGGTAGTATGTCTTTATTCAACCTAGTGATGAGAATAGCAAGATGATCGCCTGATGGTAAGCGAAACGGCTGCCTATAACAACTGTTATTCTCTTGAGCCCATTAATTTCATCAGCTACAGTGCCATTCACACCGGAACAAGGCAATCTTTACACTATATGACTTTTGACACTGCGATTGTACATTTTTACCGGATGGTCTCTTGCACAAGGGACCTACTATCCTACTAACAACATAGTTTTACAGAGTAATTAGTAGTATTAGTAAAATAAAGTATAGTAGGTAAAAAATATGTTCAATTTGTCATTTTGTAGTGTTTGTCATTTGGGAGCGTTTAGTATGAGTGAGCTGAGCATGAACCTATGTCTAAAGAACGTATGAGAATACATGATATGCAATGCAATGCAATTCCGATTGTTTGTTATAGATATTTATGATTCATACAGATCGGATAAAATAATTTGGAGGAACATAAACGATATGGAAGAATTTAACTGGTGAAAACCATAAAATCGACATCTTCCGTTATACCTACTCTAACGAATATGAACCGATTTCAATGAGTTTATTTATTTGTGAGAGTAATCTATTACAATGGTATCATACCAAGTTCATCACGACGATTTATGAATGAAAAAAATACTAATAAATTATTAAAAAAAAAACCCGACCGATTGTAACCGATGGATGCAAATAGCCAATTGTCGTTCATTGTGGCGTTCTAAGGGGGAGGCCTATGTTCAGCAGTGGACGTCTTCCGGCTGATGATGATGATGATGAACCCGACCAGTATACAGGTCACTAAAAAATATAAAATTATTTGGTGCTCAATTTATACAGTAGGTATGTACGCTCGCGGTCACGAACGGTGTACCACCTTTAGGACGAGAATCGCTTGCACGAGCCGGCCCGAAATACGTGCGGACGAGATAATCACACAGAATGTTTGTCAAACGATTTTGATTGAATACTCCGTCCGCGATTGTACGTACAACTAACACCAACTTTAATCATATTTAAAATACTTTATACTTTTTAGTGTGCTGTCTATTGAAGTGCTGTTTTTGATTTTTTTTTATTGTTTTTTTAATGTTCTATTCAAAGGCTAATTGAAATCCCCGACCAAAACGAGGGGAGTTATAACTTTGACACCTATGTCTGACTGGAAGTGTATGGCTGGCTGTGGCATCGTAGAGCTCCAACCAGTGGATGGATTTGAATGCGGTTTTTTTAAAGCTAGTTTAAGCGAGATGGTTCTTAACTATGTTACATGAAAATCGGTCCACCTGTTAGAAGACCATCAGCTCTTTTCCGAGTCGAGGTAGGGATATTTCGTATATAGACATCTTTCATTATTTCTATAAGTCCATAAAATCTGAAATTTAGTACATATATAAATCCGATAATAGTAAATAAAATGGTAACCTTCACCAGGGTCTGATGATGATCAGCAAGAAGGTGGAAATAGGATCTAGGCCCCAATAAATGAAGACTCATTCAGTTTGGGCTCGTGGGATAGTTCTCAACGAGTAGTTGCTAGATGAATGGAATTCAGGGTCTGATGATGGAGCAGGAAGGTGGTCACAGGATCTCTGCACCAATAAACGTAGACCTACTGTGTTTAGGCTCGTTGGGCTGGTCTCGATGAGTAGTTGCTAGAAAATGATGATCAGGGTCTGATGATGGACCGGGAAGATGGCCAAAGGATCTCTGCACAAATAAACGTAGACCCACCGAATTGGGGTTCCTTGGGTAGGTATCACGAGTAGTTGCTAGAAAATGGTGATCTTTAGATGGGGTCAAATCATATCATATCATACATACACACATACATATCTGTCTCGACGAGTAGTTGCTAGAAAAACGGTGATCATTGTCTGATGATGGAGCAGGTTGGTGGTCACGGAATCTCTGTATCAACAACCGCATTTGGGCTCGTTGCGTACGTCTCTACGAGTAGCTGCTAGAAAAATGGTGATCAGGGTCTGACGATGGAGCAAGAATGTGGTCACGGTATCTCTGCACGAATAAATGTAGACCCACCGAATTGGGGTTCCTTGGGTAGGTATCACGAGTAGTTGCTAGAAAATGGTGATCTTTAGATGGGGTCTGATGATAGAGCAGGAAGGTGGTCAAAGGATGAGGTGACAGGCCCGTTGGTCTAGTGGTTAGACTCCCTGGCAGCTACTCGATGAGTTATGGGTTCGATTCCCCCACGAAGTGTCTGGGTGTTATTTATCTATTTAAGTATGTATTTACAAAAAAAAAGTATTAATATCTGTTGTCTGGTTTCCATAGTACACGCTCTGCCTAGTTTGGTATCGGATAACTGTGTGTGGATTGTCCCAAGATATTATTGATATTATTATAAAGGATCTCTGCACCAAAAAACGTATACCTACCGAGTTTGGGCTCGTTAGTTATGTCTTGACGAGTAGTTGCTAGAAAAATGGTGATGAGGGTCTGATGATGAAGCAGGAAGGTAGTCACGGGATCTCTGCACCAATAAACGCAGACGCATTGGATAGGTTGCTATGAGTAGTAGGTAGAAAAATAATGATAAGAGTCTGGGGATGGGAGCAAGCAGGACGGTGGTAACAGAAACTCTGCTCCATAAAATGTAGGATCCATCGAATTGTAAATCGATAGTTAAATCTTGCCGAGTAATTACTAGACAGACATCAATCAGAGTAATGGCGCCGGAAAGTCATTTTAAGAGTTCGTTCACCCATGTCGGGGTTTATTAAAAAAGTTTAATTTATACTTTAGCCTGAATTAAGTATACACATACATACTAGAAAGTCTAGTTAGGTACTTAACAATAACAATAACTATAAAAAAATAAAACATTAAAGTAATGAATTTTATCTATACTCATATCGTAATATTTAAATTATGAATGCAAAACTAGTAAGTACTCTAATGACACACTTTATACACATGCAACTCCGTTCTAAAAACATTTTATTTTTTTATACACAAAAAAATGGGCTGCTGAGGGGCAAGACCGAAAAAAGTGTAACACTGTAACAATGAAAAACGACACCAAAACTGTTAGTTATTTAAAAAGCTGCCTAATGTTTATACAGATTCAAACGGACTTGAACTGTATGTCAACGTATTAAAGTCTCAATTTTCTTATAAATATAGACATGACTGGTTTGATTATTGCATTACAGCTCTCGACTTGCTCTCCTAATAGTATATTTGTTTCTGGCGACGGTACTATATTATGTATAATTGGCTCAGTGGTATATGAGCTTAACTAAGGTAATAACGTGATGTTAGACGTGGGTTCAAATCCTAGCAATTCATTTGCTTTAATGTCTTTTTTATCATCCAGCAGCTGAAACGTCCACTGCTGAACATAGGCCTCTACCTTAGAAGGGAGGGGTTGCCATTATCATCACGCTTGGCAGGCGGCTTGGGGATCACAGTATAGGTGGCACGTAATCCATTAAAAAGACTACTGCCACTAGTTCTAGTTTTCTTCTAGTTTTTCCTTAGGCGCCTTTTACGGACACCCAATGAGAGGAGATGGGTAGGTGCTATTCTTACCCGGACACCCCACGGGGGTCTTTTTTATATTTTACTATTCTCATTATTTATTTCATAAATTGTTACAAAAGGAACATTTTAAGCATCTTTATTTTATAATTTTAATGTTTAAATACCCTTTATCTACACTCATATCGTAATATTCATATTATGAACTCAAAACTAGTACTCTAATGACACATTTTATACATAATGCCTCTTTACAAACATCAAAAAGTTTTTTACGGTACACGTGTATCGTAAAAAAAAACGTTTGATCAAAACGATGCCGTAAAATCTGCTTAAAAATATATTGTAATAGAGAAACTTTTCTATATCAAAATATTTTTAAACCAATCTAGTAGGCCGCTATGTCATCTAGTAGTCCGCGATCTAATCCAGCAGGCCACGATACATTCATCGGGAGGGTGGGACCCAGTTGTACGCATGCCCTATGGAGTTATTTGAATGAATTGAGTGCCATAATATTATAGACTGGAATAGAATTTTATTCCACACAGATTACATACTATTTGGTACAACAAATTTAACTATAGTATAGAAAGCACGTCGTCTGTGTGAAACAGAGCTCTCTCTGTCTGTATTATATGTTTTGTAATGTAGTATTGGCGGTATAAAATTGTATTTCATGAGTTTAGATAAAGTAGTGTTTGAAACTGCACATAATTAAGCATTAAAACACTCGTGTTTTAATAACTCCTATTGTGCAGCAGTTTCTAATACTTACTATTAACCAATAATAATAAATAATCATGTCTGATTATTATACATGCAAGTATGTATCATCAAGCAGAGAATAAAAGAAGTCGGTTAATAATCACAAATTGACTTTTTTCATAGACTTTGGAAGTTGTATATCGCAGATATTTTCAAATTATAAAATGTCAAATTATTCAAAAATGGTTGATATTTGCAAATGATCTCTCCTACAAACCCTTAACGGATTGCTGTGATATTTACCAGTAACCCTGTATATACAGAATTCTAGATAATATGAATAGAACATTAAATATTGAACACAAAAATATTATGAACAAAAGATATATTATATACTAGCTGACTCGCGCAGCGCCTCCCGAGCTCTTTTACGTTAGCTAATTTTTAATAGCATACATTTGCGTTGAATACATAACCTCCTTTTTTACTTGCCCTCCGAAGCACGGAGATGCTTACTTCAAGTGGAATTAAACGGTCACCCATCCATGTATTGACCTTGCCTAACGTTACTTAACCTGATCGATTGCCAAACATTGATAACGACTGTCAATGACGGGCTTCTCATTTTTTTATAGTATTAGATACATTTGTGTTGAATACATAACCTACTTTTTTAAAGTCGGTTAAAAACTGGGACCCACTTTTTATTGCCTTCCGAAGCACTGAGACTCTTACTTCAAATGGCATTAAACGGTCACCCATCTATGTAATGACCTTGCCTAACGTTGCTTAACCTTATCGATTGCGACACATTGATAACAACTGTCTATGAGTGGCTCCTTATTTTTAATAGTATTAGATACATTCGCGTCGAATACATAACCTTCTTTTTTATAGTCGGTTAAAAACTGGTACCCACTTTTTACTTGCCCTCCGAAGCACTGAGACGCTTACTTCAAAAGGCATTAAACGGTCACCCATCTATGTTATGACCTTGCCTAACGTTGCTTAACCTGAACGATTGCCAAACATTGATAACAACTGTCTATGACGGGCTTCTCATTTTTTTATAGTAGTAATAATATCCTGGGATAATTCACACACGGTCATCTGATCCCGAACTAGGCAGAGCCTGTATTATGGAAACCAAACAACTGATACTAATACATATATACTTTTTTTTTGTAAATACATACTTATATAGATATAACACCCAGACACTTGGTGGGAATCGAACCCACGACCTGTTGGGTAGCAGACAGGGTCACTAACCACTAGACCAACGGGTCCGTCAAAATCAAAAATAAAAGTCAGTATTAAATACATTTGTGTTAAATACATAACCTCCTTTTTTAAAGTCAGTTAATAACTGAGACTCACTTTTTACTTGCCCTCCAAATCACGGAGACGCTTAATTCAAATGGCACTAAACGGTCACCCATCTATGGAATGACCTTGCCTAACGTTGCTTAACCTGATCGATTGCCACATATTGGATAATAACTGTCTATGAGTTTCTCTTTATTATTAATAGTACCTATTAAATACATTCGCGTCGAATACATAACCTCCTTTTTTAATTTTAATGTCGGTTAAAAACTGGGACCCTCTCCCAAGGGAACCGTGATGAATTACGGTATTTAAGACCGTTCCGAATTCACAAACCGACGTCACCCACCGGCGGCCCCAATGCATTGGCATAGTTTTCTTAGTCTTTGCGTACTTAAAAAGTTAATTTATTTCCAAAAAAATATTTACCGTTACTAATGTATAGATATTAACTAAACTAAGTACTTCTATTAATTTCAATATTTATAAATGCGCATAAACTCTTTAAAAAATTAAACGAGTTAAACAATATTGCTCCAACACCGACGTGCAGTCCTCCCTCGACAACGCCGCGAAGCGGACTGAATCAGAGCTCGGAGCAGGCATACTTGCGCAGATGTATTAAATTTTGGGAAAAATAGATATTTCTCTAGTAAAATACGGAATAAAAATAAATCTTTCAAGTAAAGACATTCGTATTTTCAAGACCTTTTTTCCTGTGTAAACGCCAACACCATAGCTTGAGCGGTTTTAGAGAACATTTGCAAATTATGACATAAATAGGTCCTTTTTAGATCTTTTTTTCCTAAAAAGTGGTTATCAAAAATAAATTTTTATTCAAGTAAACGTATTTATCGAAACTTTAACTAACGTTTTATATTTTTTCTATACAGATTAAATCAACAGTTTTTGTGAACATTTAACTTAAAATAACAAGAATTCAGGCATTTCACCGTTATTAGCGCCTTAAAGGCCAAATACTAATTTTCATTAATTTAACTTCAAAAATGACGGCAAGGTCATTAAATAGATGGGTGAACCGATTTGTATGAAATTTTGTGTGCATATTGGGTAGGCCTGAGAATAGGTCGTAAAGTATATTTCATGCCGGTAGGTTAAGGTTAAGCAACATAAGACAAGATCATTAACTAGATGGGTGGACCGATCGATATGTATGAAATTTTGTGTGCATATCGGGTACCTAGGTCTGAGAATAGGTCATAAAGTATATTTTATGCCGCTGATAACATGATTGACGAGGATATATAGAACGACAGGACATGAGAGGAGGAGGAGAGCAAGAGAGGAGTGAGACTGAGAGGGGATTTGAGGGGGGGGGATGGGGTGAGGGTTCGGGGGAGTTAGGTGGAGCAAGTTGGGAGAAGAGAGAGGGAGAGGGTTCAGAGAAGGGACAACGGGGAGAGGAAGAGGGGGAGTGTGACGAGGACCGAAGTGGGAGGGAAAGAGAGACGAGCAAAACGTAATAAAAGCGCGGGCGGAGCTGCGCGGGTCAGCTAGTCTTTAATAAACACGGTGCTTATTACAAGTGGGGCCCGTTCATTTGACTAGTAGGTACCACTTGAGTATAGAGTATCAAAGACCTTGTATTACGCAGTACGCTCAATATGATAATTGATAGATAAATCTTAATATGAATAATAGCTAATTTTTAGGTCAAGGAAGTTATGTTACTTATTTCCGAAATAAAGTCAGAAGTCCCGTGTTTATGTTTTATATTTTGCAATTTAATTAGGTTCTTACTTACCAAAACAATTCTTAGGTTATAATCAAGCTTATCTATAATATCTAAATTGTAAAAAATAAAGTCGCGGGTCAAATACCGTTGGTCCAGATGAACAGTGTATCAACTCAAAAAACAACTTCTTCTGGAGAGCGATTAGAAGTTTCAAATTTCTACTTATTTCTTTAAATAAATGCTTAACCTTACCTAAATATTTCTAATCGTCTTCTATTTCAAATATTTTAGTAATTTCTTAACTTTCCCAGCTGTTTAAAAAAAGCAAATATGAACATTGTTACAACATATTGTTTATTTAGCTATACCATCCTATTTCTTCGTGATTTATTCATCCATTTATTTATTTTTGAGGAAAATCATTAATACCAGCATGTTATGTAACATCTGGTCTGGTCAATTCAAGAAGATTGTCATAACAAAACTTAAAATTGATGACAGTAATGTAAAATGTTATAATAATAACTACATTTTCCACTTAGATATTAATGCAACAAAGTGTACCCAAATGTGGAACAACTGTTTAAAACAAACAATAAACAATATCTTGGGACAATCCACACACGGTCATCTGATCCCAAACTAGGCAGAGCCTGTACTATAGAAACCAGACAACTGATACGAATACTTATATAATTTTTTTTTTTGTAAATACATATTTAAATAGATAAATAAGATAAATAACTGTTGAATTCTCTTTCATTACCGCTAAGGACATTGTAACATTTAAAAAACTAAATCTAAAAAAAACCGCGGACTTGTGGGGGCTATCTACTACTCAGATGGTCTCATCTGTCATTGATCTTATTGCACCGCAATAGTTTCAATAGTTGTGTCGCTACTCGCTAGTGGTGTGTTTCCCGACCTTATGAAACAGAATAAATTAATTCCTATGTTTAAATCCGGTAGTAACACAGAGTGCTCGGTTCGTAGGCTCGCGAGCCTACGAATTTCAGAAATTACACCACTACGGAATCAGGAACAGAGCTCTCGATCTTCTGACTTCATATCTGAGTAATAGAATTCAGAAGGTTGATATTAACGGAACGAGATCTGCAGGATCTGAAGTTACGTTCGGAGTGTTATCTCTGGCACAATGAGCGCAATGTTATGTTGAATAGTTTAAAAATAACATCCGGAGTTGTATATTACTCGGACCTTGTGGCGACTACGGAAAATTTCCGTGCTTTCAAACGTTTCTGCCATGCATGCCATAGGAAACAAGTTTAATAGTAGAAATCTAAATATAGGTCCCTTTAAATCTACCGTGGTGCCTTATAGGTGGACTAACTCTAGTTGGTGCACCTGTAAGAATCTTTCGTTCTGAGTTAATATCGACCTGTGTGATTTTTACTTGTCTCCCGCTTTGCAAAGGAGGGAAGTGGAATTTATATTTTTCCTCCTATCGTACCCGTAGTTGGAAAATATATAACTCTGAATTTGTAGTTCTGAGATAAACGCGATTTAGTGTTTTTTTCTCAGTTAATGTAACTTTGTTAAAAAATGTGAGACAATTTTACCGTCGGTAATTTTATATTTTGTGGATCTGATTACCTTTTATATTATGCTTTAACAAACTGAACTCTATCGTTACCTATATCTAAATCTATACTATATTATAAAGAGGTAGGCCTTTTTCGCGTGGGTGACTCAACACCGCAGAGCCGAAACTACCAAAGCTAGGACTACAAAATTTGGACCGGAGGTTCATTTTATCAAATAACCAATCAATAAGAATGGATTTTTGGAAATTCGAACTCTAAGGGTGTGAAATAGGGGTTGAAAGTTTGTATGGGAAGGGTGTAAAACCATTGTCTTTAAACTTGAAATGTTGCACTTAGACTCTTTAACGAAAATAATAAAATACGTGTATCACCATTTTTCATAATTCGTCAGATAAGAGTGTGATATGATGAACTAAAAGAAGTACGCCTTATTCGCGTGACAGACTCATCAACGCAGAGCCGAAACAACCGAAGCTAAGACTACAAAATTTGGACAGGAGGTTCATTTTATAGCCTAGGGAATCAATCAATCTATAGCTATGCTATACTATAATAAAACTCAAAGAGGACTTTTTCTGTACATTGAATATTTTTCCAAAATTTCTATGTGGGGATACTATACTATCGACATAGAGGCCAAAACAATTTTTTTTGGAATTATTGTCTGTCTGTCTGTCGTTCTGTTTGTCCAGGTATCATTTGAAAACCCGTGGATGGATTTTGATAGGACTTTCACTGATGTGTTGTGTAGAAGTAGGGGTATAAATTGGTATATAAAACATCACGCTATGTTTCATAGGGGCTAAACAGTGAAACATTACTTGCACATATTACCACGTAATTTCCTTTGTATTTGAATAGGGTAATTATAGACTGACCAGTTAATCATTAAGATATGTATTATTACGCTATATACAATAGGGACTAAGCAGATATTTAGTTTGCATAAGATATGACAGTAGCGAAGTGTCAATTTTTGTAAGGGGTAAGCCGGTCCGGTACACCCAGGACATTTTCATTAGATTTCTGTATTGTTCTAAGTACTTTGCTGATAGCAATATGACATTATATCTTTGAAAAGTTAAAATCTGTAAATTTGTTTCATGAAATTTTAATGAAACTCCCCAAGTCCAGGTAGTGTATAGGTATTGTATTACAGTCGCAACAAAAAAAAAACGAAAAACTTAGAACTTTCATTAACGAATATCATTAAACAGTAATTTACGATGTTAGCGTGATTTACATTATGCACAGCGCCATCTATCGGTGAAATGTAACATACAATCACTATAGAACTTTAATCTATTTATATAAAAGAAGAAGAAGTCGTGTTAGTTACACCATTTATAACTCAAGAACGGCCTAACCGATTCGGCTGAAAATTTTTGGGGAGGTAGTTTAGAACCAGGAAACGGACATAGAATACTTTTTATCCCGGTAGGTTAAGGTTAAGCAACGTTAGGTAAGGTCATTAAATAGATGGGTGAACCGATTTGTATGAAATTTTGTGTGCATATCGGGTAGGTCTGAGAATAGGCCGTAAAGTATATTTCATGCCACTAGGTTAAGGTTAAGCAACATAAGGAAAGGTCATTAAATAGATGGGTGAACCGATATGTATGAAATTTTGTGTGCATATCGGGGAGGTATGAGAATAGGTCATAAAGTATAGAACGAGAGGAGAAAGAGAGGAGAAAGAGGGAGAGGGGATTCGAGGAGGGGGTGTTGTGGGCAGGGATCGGGGGAGTTAGGTGGAGTAAGGGGGAGTGAGAAGGAGCAAGTTCGAGCAAGATCATAGAAGAGAGAGGGGGAGAGGGTTCAGAGAGGGGACAACAGGGAGAGGAAGAGGGGGAGTGTGACGGAAACCGAAGCGGGAGGGGGAAAGAGAGAGGAGAGAAAGAGCATATAATTAGATTTTTTTTTATAAGAGAGAGAGCGATGGAGAGAGATAAATCTAGGTTGGAGGGAGAAAAGGGGAGCAAAATATAATAAAAGCGCGGGTGGAGCTGCGCGGGTCAGCTAGTAAGATATAATTTTTGGAAAATCGAACTCTAAGGGTGTAACATAAGGGTTAAAAGTTTGTATGGGGTGGGTGTAAAAACATTGTATTTTGACTTGAATTTGTGTACTTAGACTCTTTACTAAAAATAATCAAACACGTGTATCAGCATTAATCATAATTCGTTAGTTGAGGGTGTAAATAAAGTTATATTATAAAGAGGTGGGCCTGCTTCGCGTGGGTGACTCAACACCGCAGAGACGAAACTGCCGAAGCTAGGCATACAAAATTTGGACAGGAGGTTCATTTTATGGTTTAACCAATCAATAAGAAAGGATTTTTGGAAATTCGAACTCTAAGGGTGTGAAATAGGGGTTGAGAGTTTGTATGGGATGGGTTCCAAAACAATGTCTTTTGACTTGAAATTTAGTAATTAGACTCATTATCAAAAATAATAAGACACGTGTATCAGCGTTTTTCAGAATTCCTTAGTTAAGGTTGTAAAATAGAGGATGAAAATTTGTATAGGATGGGTGTAAAAATATTGTCTTTTGACTTCAAATTTTGTAATTAGACTCTTTAATAAAAATCAAAAGATACGTGTATCAAGGTTTTTCAGATTTCGTCAGTTTATGGTGTAAAATAGGGAATGAAAGTTTGTGTGTTAAAAAACATATTGTATCTATCTATTGACCTGCCCTACCACCACCTCTATGAGCAGTATTATTATCATCTTACATGACATGAGGTAAAGACGTCAATATACATAGTCTATACCTCTGTCACTTTCTATCGAGAAAGTAAGGTGAAAATAACAATATTAGAGGTGATGGTACAGGGGCTGCAATTTAGCAAGCATACTATTTTAAAAGAATAATAAGACACGTATTTTTGTGTTTGTGAAAATTTATCACATAAGGGAATTAGATAAGATGTTGTTACCTTTGTATGGTGTTTTTTTTTGTTTATTGATTTGATATAAATGTATTAAACACATAAGAACCACACATACTCTTACTTAAAAGCACCTTCATCTGAATTAAATTAAGAGATACGATTTGTATTGTATGATAGGATAGCAGCTAACAGTAATGGATATAAAATAATTGATACGGTTGTGGTGGATACGCGTGGTGTAGACACGGAAGACACAATACATTAGAGTGTTTTAAACCAATAACAGTTTTTGATTTCTATCAATACGTCATGACTTCCACCTCATAGCCTCAAATTATAGGTAAGGTATCCAAATACTATAATTTGACAAGTAATTTTAATCCCCTTCACATGTGCAAGTGTGCAATGGGCAGAGATGCGATTTATTTGAAATACTTCTATTTAAAATACAAATACAAAATGCAAAATACCTATTTTGTATTTTGCATTTAAATGCCTTTTAGTAAAAAACATTTTGTATGTTATTTGAAATACCTTTCGAGATGTATTTTGCATTTTTAATATTCATTTCAAAATACAAAATAATTTGTGGTTAAGTTTAGCCAACATTACCAGTCAAACAAAATGAAATGAAGGAATGATTAACGAATTTGACCAATGGAGGCGCCTGCTAGCCATGCTGCGCGCCCTTTTTTAACCCCCAACCAAAAATGAGGGGAGTTATAAGTTTGACACCTATGTCCGGAAGTCTGTCTAGTGTCTGTCTGTCTGTCTGTCGCATCGTAGCGGTCCAACCAGTGAACGGATTTGAATGCGGTTTTTTTATTTGAAAGCTAGTTTAAGCGAGATGGTTCTTAGCTATGTTTCATGAAAATCGGTCCAGCCATTTGCCATCAGCTCTTTTCCGAGTCGAGATAGGGATATTTTGTATACAATAGACATTTTTTACTACTTCTATTTGTCCGAAAGATCTGAAATTTAGATCTTTCGATTCCGATGATAATTTTTAAAATAGCCTTCACCAGGGTCTGATGATAATCAGCAAGAAGGTGGTAACATGATCTCGGCCCCAATACACGTAGACCCATCGAGTTTGGGCTCGTTAGGTAGGTCTCGACGAGCAGTTGCTAGAAAAATGGCGATCAGGGTCTGGATGATGGAGCAGGAAGGTAGTCACGGAATCTCTGCACATTTTTTTTATACTACCAAGGTGGCAAGCAAGCATACGGCCCGCCTGATGGTAAGCAGTCACCGCAGCCTATAGACACTAGCAAAACCAGAAGAATCACTAGCGCGTTAAGACATTAGTTATTAAGTCTTTGTGTCCGGTAATTTCACCAACTACAGTGCCCTTCACGCCGGAACACAGCAAAAACAATAAACGTTGACCCACCGAATTTGGATTCGTTGGATAGGATGCTGCGAGTAGTAGGTAGAAAAATGTTGATCAGAGTCTGGTGATGGGAGCAAGCAGGAAGGTGGTAACAGGAACTCGGCTCCTTTAAATGTAGGACCCACCGTATTATAAACCTATGGTTAAATCTTGACGAGTAATTAGACAGATACTGATCAGGGTTTGATAATAGCACAGGAAAATCATTTTAAGAGTTTGTTTACCTATGCCGGAGGATTTTAATTTTTTTTTAACTTATACTTGTTTCTTCTTTGGTCAGAGTGCGCGCCATAGGTCTGACTAGTATCAATGTCAAACGAAAACGACGAACGTTTTCGTTAGTCTAGTTTATATATACATTTTTTTAGGTGAGTATTATTATTATTAATAACATAACAGAATTTATTGATACGCGTACTGATAAATATGACCAAAATGTCATGCATAAGGTGCCATGTTATGAGACGTTTTTGTTCGGCTCGCATTGTGTCTATTTCTCATGATAAATACCTAAAATAAATAAAAATACCTATCTGAGATTTGGTCAAAAGGTATTTTATTTTGAAAATATCTATTTTGCATTTAGCATTTGAAATACAAAACGCAAAACTATTTGGTATTTTGCATTTGAAATACTAAATCTGAAAAGTATTTTGCATTTTGTATTTAAATGCTTTTTTAAAACTATTTTGTACATCTCTGGCAATGGGATAAGATTACAGTTTAGATTATATAAAATAATATTATCAAAACTAATATCCTCATTATGTCACCTACTTACCTACCTACAGACAGATCTTTTCAATTTAGCGTCAACAATTTCCGGTGAAAATTCTTATGATAATACTATAAACGAATTTCAAGGTCAAACCTTAAAATATTTTGTTGGAGTCGATCTACGAGATGAATGTTTTCCCATGGACAGTTATATGGTTGGTCTATAGAGCAGGACAAGCTAAAAACCTTGATGAACCTTGATACATCTTGATGAACACAAATTGGAAGAAAAAAAAGTCGTGTATTCATTAATTTTACTTTAATGATTTTACTCCTTCTTCATGTACAAAAACTATAGTCTGATCCGCATCTACGATTTTTTCGAACCAGGGCAGAAACTTGATAGTGGCGCCCCTCTTGCGATTCAGATAAATTACTTAAAAAAGTTCACAAGTATAGGTAATATAATGGTTGGCATTATTCCTGAATAGGAAATTAAGAACCCTTAAAAAACTCGGGGCCCGTTGGCTCGAATCGTATCAACAAAAAACCGCGCAAAAAAAATAGACCCGGGCTCCAAAGGGTTAAATGAATTTGTACTCTTATTAACTATTACTCTGATTTCTTTAATTAATCATATGCGAATAGTCATCGTGAGATTGTTACCAGCTTTCAGTGAAGGAATACATCGTGAGGAAACCTGCATGTCTGAGAAACCCTAACTATCTTTCAAATGATGTGTGACGTCATCCAACCCGCACTTGGCCAGCGTGGTGGACTATGGCCTAAGTTTCTAAATTTTTATGGGAGGCCCGTGTCCAACAGTGGGACAAAAACAAGGGCTGGTAAAAAAGTTTCTGGAACGTTCTATAGTTTGTGTATGCCACCTGTCGTCAAGTTGTTTATTTTTTTTTGGATTGTTTCTCCTAAGAGACAAAATAGAGAAGGAATGTTTGCAATTTGTCCAATTTACGTGAAACTTAACACGGTTATTCCTCTTCAACTAATTATTTACAACGGGTTATTCAAAATTCAATTTATAAAAGAAATCCAAAAATGTTTTATGTATGGTAAAATTGTTAGTAGAAATCTTATTCTACGAAAGTCTACTGTAGGTATGGTAAGGTATTATTCTTTACACATATTATAATTTAAACATAACATTTTGCCACCCGTGCGAAGCCGGGGTGGGCCGCTAGTAACATATAAAAAATCAAGTTGTTTAATTTTGCCACAACTGTTATTTATAACGTAACTACAATTAGCTACTTATTTAGGCTATTTATTTAGTTTTCCTACCAGTAAATATATTTGATAGAGTACAATTTGGTGAAATAAATGCAGTTATTGAATTTATTAAACTCGAAATATTGGTACGTTATATCAGAATTCTGAATAGCAGAATTAAAAAAAGTAGAGTTATTTAGTTTTCCTGGAACTTAGTTACTTTTGTGAAAGATTTTTTAAGTTGAGGAAAAATTCAACAGCTCATGTTATTTAATTTATTTGACATTTAACTTATCATTGACCATAGTTATTGATATATTTACTGAGTTATTTATTTTTCCTTTGAAAAAATAGTGTTTGTCTGAAGATATTTATTATTCCATCTGTCCGACAAAAAAGACTATCTTTTTGGAACGGAATAAAATAATTTTTAGTAAGTAACGGATTGAGTATTCGCATTCGACGGTCGACGGGGTTCCGGAAATCCTGGCTAGGTTCAAAATAGTGGACTGTCTGCTAAACGCGGAATATTTTGGTACCTTCTTGTTAACAGGTCCCGGGCGATACGATAATTAGTATCTACTAATTCTAAATGCTGCACGAGCTCCTTGGCTTCACCCGACAAGGAGGCCAATAAATACGCCAACAACAAATCTTTACAAGTATGTACCAAACTATCATATAAGTTATTAAATGCCACCCACTGACACAGATCTCCACTAAACTGGGGTAAATCGAGCTTACGAAGTAGACAAATAGCGCGGGCGAAGCGGCTTCATCAGAATGAAGACTTGTCCCCAGCCGACGGGACCGACTAAATACCGACCGCTTGCCCGATCTGATCCACTAAGTCATCGGACTGAATAACGACAGCATTAATTTTTACCATCGCCTCTGGTTCCAAACTCAATTCCAACATTTCCTGATAAGCCGCATATAAGTCCGTTATTTTATTTTCTAAGTCATAACGACTTAATAACGTCGGTTCACGATCCTTTCGGTTTATATTCAAAACTGCCGAGCCGAGTCATCGTAAAGCACCCCGCGGCGATTCGTGCGCGAGGTTTGGTGGCCATAATTACCTATAAGTACGTACGTTAATTACCAATTTAAATACTTATAAATACTAACTAGAAACAAGGAAACTATTTAATTACTTAAAATAAGGTAAACTAATCTAAATATGAAGTTACCGGGATATTAAATAAACTATAAAATAAAGGAATCTACGCAATACAATAGCTGCTCACTAACGATCATTATATCGATGCTAACGATCGTACACCGTTTTCCTATAAGTAAGTACGCTCAATTTTTTTTTGTAGGAGTAGTACTGTTTGCCGCAGATGACCATGACAGCTTTACCGGTCAAGAGGGCGAGCGCTTAAAGCGCTCCAGCCAGAGGAGTTTGGGTAGGTTTAGCACAAGGGCACCTCAGGGAGGCACGGCCTCGGCTTGGGCTGCCGCTTAGAGAAAGTGAGCTCACAACGCGCCCCCGCTGAGAAGAACCGTCAAGTAACTCACCGAGGGGATGCATGTCGAGGTCGCATGCGTACGACCCTTCGGTCTCGCCGGCGAGACCGGATAAGTACGCTCATATAACGTTATGTACTTACTACATATACCTCAATGTACCCCCTGAAGACGCGCCTTCGATTGGCGTTGTTGTTCCAGCTGTGAGTAAGGTCACAGAGAAAATTCTCCCGAAAAACGTCGATTATTATAGCCTATTCTTGTATGGCTGTCTGTCTCACAAGAAAATAAATTTAATTGTAGACAAATATTACAGCTTCACCAGATAAGAGGGCGAGGGACGATCACAATGGCACCTCTGCGAGGCACGGCTACGTCTTGGGCTACGGTTGATTCTAATACAACGCGCTCCAACAGAGAAGAGCTGGCAAGAAACTTAGTGGGGTTATGCTCGTCATTGAGGTCGCATACGTACGACCCTTCGCAAACGTACGCCCCTTCGGCCTCGCCCGGGAAACCGATATCTGATTGATGGTGTAGCATATGGTTGTCGAGGAGTGGTAGGTGCAATGTCTAGGTCCAGTAGGGCCGACATTGGGTCTGGTGGGTGCGGCGACGCAAGTCCGAAGGTCTAATTAGCGTCTCTCACATGATCCTTTATTATGCTATTGTATTGTGCTAGGCCGGTTGGTCTAGTGGTTAGGCACCCAATAGGTAAATATTAACACTATAAATATACATAGGCGGACTTAATAACGCCTTAGACATTCTCTGCCAGTCTACCTTTGGATGATGCAGAGTGTCAGTGGTAGGTGCATAAGCAAATAAATAGTAGGTGATTTTCAACTTGTGTCTGGGTGTTATTTATATACAACTAAAAATGTAAGTACATAAGTATTTGTATCAATTGTCTGGGTACAGTACAGACTCTGGTTAGTTTGAAGTAAAAAAATGTTCTTAACATGAAAAATACATAATAAATAATCTAATGAAAGTTATACAGCCAGGCACGTACATTTACACATACAAACAGTATAATACGTATACGTATTATGTACACAACAGACAGTTGAATGATAAAGACAGTAACAAACAATAATACATATACATATTATGTACACAACAGACAGTTAAATAATATAAATAGTAACAAACAATAATATGTATGCATATTATGTACACAACAGACAGTTGAATAATAAAGACAGTAACAACATGTTGTTATATATGCTTTTAGACTTTCGCGTTCCATTGTTCCATCGTCACAAGCAGACTCAAGAGTCTGCTTGTGACCACGGCTGGTGCAACCCGACCGAAACGTCAAGCCAAAATATAAGGTAAATCGCGTTAATTCCCGATTAAAATAAAGTTTAACAACATGTTGTTGTTGCAAGATTTTATGAACACTAGTAGAACTTGGCTTTGACGCGAGGAGCAGGATGTTCACCTGATGGTAAGAGACACGCCTGCCGAGATAGGCACTCCTACTTTTCAACTATTGAGTCTCTTAACCCCATCATTTCTCCGCTTATAATGACTTCACATGCGAACCATTAATGGTTGCACACGCACACCTGCTTTACATCAAATGCACAAAAAGCAAATCTAATGTACAAACAACCTACTATAAATACATATAGTAATTCTTACATACCTAAAGCACAAAATATAGAGAGTACAGAAGGCAAGCTCATGTATGTACCTCACTTTTCATACCTACGCTCGGCGGTCGCGCTAGGGTTGTCAACTCTGGCTTATGCGAAAAAACTATCGCATGATAGTGGCACTCATATCCACCTTGTTGTCTAATTGATTGGTTCCGTTTCGTTCTGTTCTTCCTGTTTAATTGAGAATAAAACAGGAAGAACGGAAATAAAAACTATTAATTACTAAAATAATTCAATTTTAATGTAATTGTTTACACTTTCGAATTTATTACACTTTCGACGTCTCGTTGTTACGACGTGTAACGTGTTGTACTATTGTTTCGTATTTTGTTGAAGAAATATAAAAAGGGTAGTAACGGTACGGTCGGCCTAGAAAGTGGTTTACCAGTTTTGACAATTCTTCCTATGCAATCAAAATAACACCAAGGTTGAACATTCTAATAATGAAAGAGATGCACAATCATGACGTATTATTTATTATCTGAGATGCCTAACATCTGAAGTCATGGGTTAAAGATGTTATTTTGACCTTTATTTTCAATGCAATAAGCTAAGATTTTCAACAATTATAACCATTAGTCTTTTTTTCATCTTTTAGTGAAAATTCCATTATGTTCTTGTTTTTAGGTGAAAACCTCTTTTTAACTGAAAAAAGAAAATATCACTGACAACTATCAAGATCTGTCATTTTTTAACCGACTTCAAAAAAGGAGGAGGTTATCAATTCATCGTGTATGTATTTTTTTTTTTTTTTTTTTTAATGTATGTTCACTCATAATTCCGCCAAATATGTACCGATTTGGATGATTCTTTTTTGTACCTAATGGACATTCCATCAAGTTGGTCCCATAAAATTTTTATTCCTTACGAACCAGTAGTTCCTGAGAAAACATGAATGGAATGTTAGAATTATCTGGTAAAACGCCTAAAAGTAGATTTACCAATTTCAGTGATTCTTTTTTTATTCGAAAGCATGAACCATAAGGATGGTTCGGTATGAATTTCATCAAGACCGGATAAGAACTTTTTCGAAGAACATGAGTGATGGGAAGGAGATATAACTGGGAGAAACCATAAAATAGATGATGTCTTCGTCTACAAAATGGTCATACGCCATCCAGATCATCGTACCGAATTCGATGGTTTCTTTTTGACCCCCGACCAAAAACGAGGTGTTATTAGTTTGGGGGGGGGGCGTGTCTGTCTGTCTGATAACTGTCTGTGGCATCGCAGCGCTCAAACGAGTGGACAGATTGGCGTATGCTGGTTTATTGGAGATGGTTCTTTACGATGTTTCTTAAAAATAGGTTTAGCTTTGAAAACCATCAGCTCTTTTCCAAGTCGACTTAAGGATATTTCGTATACAATGGACATTTTTACTTACTTCTATTACTCCGAAAGATCTGAAATTTAGAACATATGTAAATCCGTTGATACTAAAAAACTAGTACTAAGAAAATGGTAACCTTCACCAGGGTCTGATGATGGAGCAGGAAGGTGGTCACAGGATTTCTGCACCAATAAACGTAGACCCACTGAGTTTGGGCTCGTTGTGTAGGTCTCGACGAGTATCTGCTAGAAAAATGATGTTCAGAGTCTGGTGATGGGAGCAAACAGTATGATGTTAACAGGAACTCTGTTCCATGAAATGTAGGACCCACCGAATTTTAGATCTGTGGTTGGGTTGGGAGATTTTAATTAAAATAAATTTATACCTGTTGGTATTAAAGCTTTATATCCAAATCAGTATATAGTTGAATAAAGACTTTTCAAGAGAATATGACTAAAAAGAATAAAATAAATTTTTTATAAAAAAAATAAACCGACTTCAATAGACACCACACTAAAAAGTGAAAAATAACTTCAATATTCTTGAAGTTGGTGCTAAAATAACACGATACTTACCCCAACACCAGAATCAACTGACCAGCACCAACTTCAATAATATTGAAGTTATTTTTCACTTTTTAGTGTGGTGTCTATTGAAGTCGGTTTATTTTTTTTATAAAAATTTTTATTTATATGTAATAATGTAAAAAAATGGATTAAATTGTTATTTCTCGAATTTGCAAATGCCTCGCAATTTATCAATAGCCGAAAGAGCGAGTATAATTGCACTACATAACAATGGCCTCATATTAGTGAGATTTTTAAATGTGTCCGTAAGTTTTATTAAGTTCACCGTGCCTTAGTATAAATATTATACATTTTCTATTTTTTCTATAAGCATTTATTTAGTTAATCTTTAATTTTAGATACAAGTTGTTCGTCGTTGGATTACACGTGATGGCGAAGAAAGAAATTTAAATGATCTTCGTCGAAGCGGCCGCGCTTGCGACGCGTATAAGAAAATAATGGTTTCACACCGACTGAACATTTTGCCGAAATGTTTGATGTTTACTTGGGTTTGCATTACAGGCATTATGCAAAAAAAATACATATGACTGTCGCTCATAAAATTGCTTGACTGAATTTTGCTAGAGAACACTTGAATTTCAATTGGAATAACACTGAGTTCTGTGTCCAACCGCTACGAAAGAACGAAGGAAGCTCTGAAACGGCAATGTAATGAGATATGGGAGGAAACCCGCGGATCTGATATATGCTTAAGGCTTGTGGGTTCAATGGGTGACCGTCTCCAAGCTGTCGCAAATGACAGTTACACGAGCTATTAATATGACTATTTTAGATATTAGCATTTTTTAATTGAAGATGTCTGTTAAATCATTTTTATAAGTTATGTTATTTATTTATTGTATCGTATTGCTTTATTGCATTTAATATAGTTATGTATACCTAATTGTATTTTTATTTTATTACGGATAAAGTTGTTTTTGGAAAGACTTACTCGTATTCTTTTACCCTTATCCCTATTAATACATACTTTAGTATTATAAATGTGAAAGTGTGTTAGGTTGTTTGTCCATCTTTCATGACTGAACCACTGGACCGATTTTGATGAAATTTGGTTTAAATATTTTTTGAACTTCGGAGAAGGACATAGCTTACCTTTTGGTGCTATAACCGACATTCATATCGGTGGAGCTGCGGGCGAAAGCTAGTTATTATATACTTACCTAAGTGCGAAAAAAAAAAACAAAATACTACCTACTATACCTATACTATCTTTTTACAATAGAAATAAAGAGCACTATTTGCAAGAAAATTAGGATTATTTCAATCTAACCTCTTGATATAAGCTAAGCTGATAAATATAAATGTATGACGAAATTTGGCTCAAAATTCGCCTTGCACCGTATAAACAATTTTTAGACAAATGTGAGGGTTACCTATCAGTCAGATGCTACAATTTAAACTAGGAACACAAGGCAACGTGTTGACGTTTCTACAATAAATGATAAAGAGAGCAGTATGAATAATTGCAAGGGAAAATCAACCTTGTTGTTTTATGATATGCATATGAACTTCAACCGTAGGGTGGTAAACCATATTTTTGGCTGACCGTACCTAATGTTACTTAGACCTTGAATTCTGTGATTTCAATATAAATAGTTATCTGTGATTTAAGTTTAATAGGTAGGTGTAAATAAATAGTATTTTGTTAAAAATTTGCCCTTTCCGGTAGTTTCCAATATATCTTTGCTGCAGAGTGGTGCAGAGTTCCCGTGACCACCTGCCTGTTCCATCATCAGACCCTGATTATCATTTTTCTAACAACTACTCGTCGAAACCCACCCAACGAGCCCAAATTCGGTGGGTGTACGTTTATTGGTGCAGAGTTCCCGTGACCACCTTCCTGTTCCATCATCAGAACCTGATTATCATTTTTCTAGTAACTACTCGTTTAGACCTATCCAACGAGCCCAAATTCGGTGGGTCTACGTTTATTGGTGCAGAGTTCCCGTGACCACCTTCCTGTTCCATCATCAGACCCTGATTATAATTTTTCTAGTAACTACTCGTTGAGACCTACCCAACGAGCCCAAATTCGGTGGGTCTACGTTTATTGGTGCAGAGTTCCCGTGACCACCTTCCTGTTCCATCATCAGACCCACAGACAAACATACAGACCGACAGATAGACAGACAGACTTCCGGACATATGCGTCAAACTTATAACACCCCTCGCTTTTGGTCGGGGGTTAAAAATACAAGCTAGTTATAATACAAGCAAATACCTACTTACCTCTGTGATACGACTGGTAGCTTAAAAAACGACTATTCACTGTTTAAAGTAGAATTTGCACATCCATTAACTGAACAGTTGCTGTTTTGATGCTCCATCTTTGCTCAAAAAAAATATCACGAGACACGTAGCGAGCGTGTCTGAAGCGGGTGGCAACCGCGCTCACACTAACTCAAATTAACCAGGAATTCGTGTCCGTGAGCGCTGTCTATGTGTGCGTTACTCGAACGCCCATTGTATGAAGCTTGCCTTCTGTACTCCCTATATTTTGTGCCTAAAGTGTCCTTTATCAAATCGTATAGAACAATTAGTGGAAGAAAAACCTATCTCTAATATGTACTTAACATTATCTGCTTACCTGAACTTCCTTATTGATATCTTCATATAAACTTATATTATAGCATATTTCATCACTATAACCATGATTCACAGTGCATGCTTGAAATACATAAAATGTCTGCTCTACTACAGATGTAATCATATATGCCATCATGTAAAAAAACATTGGAGGTTCCACTGTTATGTGTTTGTACCATGGCTTCTTCTGAACAAACTGGAAAGATGTTTATAACGTAATAATAAAAGGTAATAAAATATATATATATATATAAGAAAAGTATGCAGTGGTCCTAGATGTGTTCAATGACTGCATGTAAAAATATTAGTCATCATCATCATCATCAGCTGAAACACGTCCACTGCTGAACAAAGGCCTTAGACCGCCACAATGAACGACAATTTGCCATTTGTATCCACCGGTTGCCTGTGACGCAATTAGTGCGACGAATATTAGTAAACCCTGTCAAAAATACTTTTTTTTTATTATACATTAATACTGTATATTGTGTATACCAAAATACATTGTAGTCCATTTTTTAAACCGGGAGAGTTAATAGACAATGGCTAATGAACTTGAACATAATGTTGCCACATTAGTTTCTGTAGACCAACATTTGATGGTGCCGATTATTTTAACCGTAAAATATTAAATGTTGTCTGTCTGTATATTAAATTGATATTTAAAGTAATTAAATAAAACTTATTCATTCATTACAATTTACTCTCCGGGTTCAATAAATTGACTTTAGATTACAATATAAAGCATCCTTGACTGAGAAAAGCCTCCCAGAAACAGGGCATGATTTTTTGAAATGAAATTTGGTTGAAATTATTATTTCCATCAATATAATATACATTCATGATTATTTTTAAAATGTATTGTACTTTGAATCTTTATTTTAAAAATGTATTGTTCAGCTGTTCTTAAGTTTGAAACTCTTTTATCAGTTTTAAGAGGGCAGTTAGTTAATTTTAAGGTGGTATGTCTGAAAAATCAAAAAGAAACCCTCAATGAAATTGAAATTGCAATATGCGATAAAACCAATGATAAAATATTTATAGGTCATTTACAAACTCATTATTTTTAAGTATTATGGGATTTACTATTAAAAATAAAAACTTCCTACAATGATAACTTTATGAATAATGTACATAAATAAAAACATGTTCTAATAAATTATGTATTGACATCATAATAATTCAGGTTTCCTAATATGTATTCACAATATAATTTATTGTGGTGAGTATAACAATTATATACTTAGGTACCTATTTCTTTTAACTAGGTACTGTTAAAGGGTAGTATCTAGATAAGGTGCAGAAATTAAATGATAGCTTATTTTAATAACCACAATTATTTTGTCATTCAATATTTTTATTACTGCAAGCACTACATAAACACATGTGAATATAAAAAACTTACCGTAGTTGTCTCGTCTTTACTACTGATTGACATTTTACCGTTTATTCCGTTCCAACAGAATAGTTAAATTATACACATAAAAGGTTATAAAGCAACTTGTCTTTTAGAAAACATGTTTAGTTCAAGTTCCTCTAATTCAAAATTTATTATAGGTTCCTCGGTTCTTTGCCATCTTAATGCAATGCACTTTGTGTTCTTTGCCGCCAAACAAAACAAACAAACTGAACTGACTGACTGACTGAACGACTGAACTTGGAGTTAGGAGTACGTTACGATTCGATTTTTATGAAGATCGATTCAATTGAATACGATCTAGCGATTTCTTGAATCGATTCCCTTCAATACGATCTTCATTCGAATCAATTCATAAGTTGAGTGAATCGAATCCTTTAGATCGTAGGTAGGTATTATAAAAACATTGATATGAAACTTCTTATCAATGTTTTTATAATACCTACGATCTAGATAGATTACAAACGAATGCCGACACTATAACTATTTTTTACATTATTAGTTTGCAATGTTTATGACGGTACAAAGCGAAGCAAGTCGATAGGCAAAAATAATGAAACATGATGCAGGTAGTTCTAAAAAGGTCTCGTTGATTTTATTTTGCTTTGGTCGTTTGTGCCGTACGTATCACCGTGTTTTAAAAAATGTGCCTATTGTGATTTTAGCGATGACCTATTAAATCCAGTGTGTGGTCCAATTTCGTAAGGACTGATATTAGAGGAAAATATGTCACAGTATCGTAAAAACAAAAGGTAACAACACAAACCTTTCTAACCATATGAAAAGACATCATCCTTTGTTTTCTACTACTAGTAACTTATATGTTTCGTTATACATAAAGCGTAATTTCATCATCATCTTATAGATTGAAAAAAATAGTCAATTTTCAAGGCCAATGTTGTTTCCCTATTTTAGTACATTTCATTAAAGTTTGTATTTAATAAAAATAGAATAGAATACTCTTTATTTGCACACCAAAGTAAAACATACAGAAACACTTAGAAAATAACTTAAATGAAGTAGATACAAATTATTGCAAAGTTTGATTTGTTTTTGAATCGATTTTTAAGAGATTGATTCAACAGAATACGATCCGATCCAAGAATCGATTCAGAGGCTTACGATCCATTAATCCGAAAAATCGTGCATCCCTACTTGGAGTAATAGTGTTCTGCTTAGGGATGTTAAAAAATAATCGATTTTTATTTAAATTGATTATTATTTTCTAATAACCGATTTTTTATTTTCGATTTTTATAATAACATTAATCGATTATTAGTAAATCGATTATATAAATTACGTGTTTTAATCGATTTTTAGAAACAGCTCGTATCTATGCGTTGGGTGAAAAATCTCGAATTAAGTTCATACGTTTATGTTCATTAAATAAAAATGGCGCCATCTGTAGGTATGTATGTATGCGTGTAAAGTAGTTTCAGTGCAGTGTGACTAGGTTTAGCAATACTTTTGGGGGCTGGGGAATTCTGCTATTTTATCAAAATAGTTTTTTTTTGCAGGTTTTAGCAGAATCAAATGGACTTTAGCAGAAATTTATCAGAATACGGTAGTTAAACAATAATTAACAGGGTTTTATTTAAACAACAACAGTATATAATTAACAGGGTTTTATTAGCGAGAACGCAATGGTCAATCATATAAATAATTTAATGAAACAAAATGGCGGCGATGTGGTTCGCCACCGCCACCCATCACGTCTCGTTTCTCACGGAGGCGAAAAGCGGCCCTTGGGCTCTGCCTACCCCTACGGGAAAATGGCGTGATTTTATGTATGTATGTATGTTTATTTAAATAGTTGCTCAAAACACGTAATCTTATTATATATGTTAGGGTTTGCAATTTTGTAGAGATTTATCGCTACTTATTTAACCCCTGGAGGCCCGGCGCTGTTACGCGCATATATCATGTTTTTGTTTATATCTTATCGCGCGCCGCGATCTCAAGTTTCAAACCACTTACGAATGTTATGTAATTTGAACCACTTATCCGATTTGTGTTCTGTAAACTGTGTTCTATTTATAAAACTATTAGCTACGTACTATACCCTTTGTTTGAGTTATAAATATCGATTTTTTAAAGTAAAAGGTCAAAATTGATGAATTTTTGGCAATGTTGATTTTACCTATTTTTGATCTCGATTTTGAGGATAGAATATTGACCCAGGCACTAATAAAGATCCATTCTTTGCATCCAAACTCCTTTTCATACAGGTTTTAACAAAACACTACCAAAAAAAAAACAATGAACTCAAAATTTTTTACAACTGCCGTCATCGCGCGTCATGACGTCATATTATGAAAAAAATTCCTTTGTTAGATTGGATTTTATGGCTTTAACTTTGAGTTATTATCGTTACGATGTAACTACGATGTATTTACAACAACTACATTACAAGTAATACCGAAAATATTCCAAAAGTAAACAAACAAACAAAGTATCACCCGGGTCAGATTTCAGTTCGAAAATATCCACTTTTTTGATAAAATACGGACTATCTAACATCTACACTGGTTTATTATTACGTTATAACAATAAACATACCTAATTATAATCACTTTACCTGAAATAAATACTGTTTACATTAAAAAAATAAACATTCACTGACCGCCAAATAAACATTCACTGACAGGTACCGCCCACTTTTTTCTTTTTTTTGCCAGCTGAATTCATGAATTAAAAAGTGACAATGACAAGTGACTGATGGCTTTATAAAATCGGAGACACAGTCCTTTAAGCATAGATCTCAGAGTAACCAAACATGGAGACAGTTAAACCGGTAAAAAACCGGTATCAAAACGTGTCCGCACCCTTGGTGCATATAGCACCAACGGTCTCTGACGGAATAGCGAGTTTGCGTTATAATGATGCGGAGCGCACCAACGAGCCTCCAGGGGTACTTTATTTTAATTGTTTAATATTTTAATATACTGGTAACTACTTTTCGAGTACTGACAGAAGCGGAAATTAGTCATAGACTCTGCAATTGATTCGTAGCGCCGCCGCCGGCCAATCACGGGGCCGCATTAAAGAGGACTGATGCGGGCTGTGATTGGTCGTGGCGAGTCGTTTTGGGGGTTTCGTTTTCGGGTAGGGATTTTTCTGATAAAAGCATGGTCGGTGGTATTGTGAGGGAATTCGAGTGTCAACCACGAGACTGTTAAGAGTTGGAAGTAACTGTTTATTGTGAATCTAATTTATCTAATTTATATTAGTCGCGTATAATCAGTGTAGTATGAAAACAGTGTGTTTTTAATAAAAGTGATTTATATTCTGTGATATCGTATATTCTTCTCCTCGGAGCCTGGTCATCCTAGAGTAGACAAAACCCACTCATCACGAAATCTCAGAAACTACAAGTGCTAGGAGTCTCAAACTTTGCATGGGGGTGGGTTCCTTTTAAGACGTAGGTGCTCACTAAGACGCGATTTTGCGAAATTCGACCTCTAAGGGGGTCAAATAGGGGGGCAAAGTTTGTATGGGAGAACGCGATTCCTTGGTCCTATTGACTTGAAATTTTGCACAGACATTCGTTAAGAAAATTAATTGAATTAGTATTTCATATTTTTTATAATTTATCCCTTTACAGGGTAAAAAAGAAGTATTATTACTCAACCGATGGCGGTACAAATATATTACCACAATAAGATACGATAATTCGAAAAATAAAATAAAAGTTCCTTGGCCAAGTGGTTACGGAAGCGTCCTCTAAGTGCGGACTGTCCGGGTTCGCTACCCGTGTGCGGTTTTTTTTTGTATAACTTTGTGTTGATTTTTTTATTTATATTAAGATTCGATGTTTTAAATATTTAACTCATATTGACTCCGGCACTTTTTATCTCTAATATATTTTTATATGTAATACTTTTTTTAAATTTAAAATCATGCATACGTAGTTAACTTCTCTCTAATGTTATGATTTAGTTATTAGTGGAAACTGAATTGATGTTTGTACTATTGGATCTTATATTTAGTAATAAGTGGTATCATTTGTTTGTTTCGCAAATATAAGAAACTAAAAATAAAATAATGAAAATATATTTTCAAAATGTCTGTTTGGGTAGGAATACATTATGCATGCACCTATTGTACGTATGATATAAAAAAACCCAAAACTTTATTGGAATTATTGTCTGTCTGTCAGTCAGGGTTTTTTCTATAGGTTGGCTGGTGTTGGGGACCAACGACGTCAAAGTATCTTTAAATAGGGTGAAACAAAGTCGCTATCCGAGTCTGTCAATATCGGATAGCACCTCCTAAACCACGCAGCGATTTTCACCATCGGTTAGATAATTTTTCATTGAAGGTTTTAAGTTTTATCTAAGTAAATAAACTTACATAGCCTACATTGACTAAACCTAAAGAGATACATGGTTAACAATCAAGTACTAGAGAATTTCATTAATTTCATATATTATAAAGTAGGTAAATATCCGGGATATAATATACCCGCCCCCCGGTGGCGGACTCAAAGGCAATGCACTGAGGGACAGCTGATGCAGATCCCACCGGAGAACCCCCTCTCATGTGCCGATGTGACAGCCACGATTTTAGTGGGTAAGAATCGCCCACAGTATCCCAGGGACATATTAAACGTGCCACCACCCCTTTAACTGTGACAACGGTGACAGATTCCCGGGGGGGCTATAATGCGCCCCCGGCAGCGGCTTCAAAGGCCCTTGCCTTGCACTGAGGGGTACCCGGTGCAGCCCCATATTTTTTGCGGACAGCCGTGGGGGGTTTAGAGGGTAAGAATCCCACACACCGCGGTCGACGGAAGCCTATTGGAGGTCTACCCGTGGTCCCTGAAACTTTGAGCACGGTGACAGGTTTTTGAAGTGAAACTTCTTATGCGACTTCCTATGCCGTCCGTGAGTGAGTGAGTGGGTGAGTGGGCGAGTGGGCGAGTGGGCGAGTGGGCGAGTGGGCGAGTGGGCGAGCGGGCGAGTGGGTGAGTGAGTGAGTGTGTGAGTGGTTCTGTGTGGTTCGGTGTGGTTCGGTGTGGTACGGTGTGGTACGGTGTGGTACGGTGTGGTACGGTGTGGTACGGTGTGGTACGGTGTGGTACGGTGTGGTACGGTGTGGTACGGTGTGGTACGGTGTGGTACGGTGTGGTACGGTTTGGTACGGTGTGGTACGGTGTGGTACGGTGTGGTACGGTGTGGTACGGTGTGGTACGGTGTGGTACGGTGTGGTACGGTGTGGTACGGTGTGGTACGGTGTGGTACGGTGTGGTACGGTGTGGTACGGTGTGGTACTCGGACTGACCGGGACTGACCGGGACTGAGCGGGACTGAGCGGGACTGAGCGGGACTGAGCGGGACTGAGCGGGAATGAGCGGGACTGAGCGGGACTGCCCGGGACTGAGCGGGACTGAGCGGGACTAAGCGGGACTGAGCGGGACTGAGCGAGACTGAGCGGGACTGACCGAGACTGAGCGGGACTGACCAGGACTGACCGGGACTGAGCGGGACTGACCGGGACTGAGCGGGACTGAGCGAAACTGATTGGGACTGACGGGACTGACCGGGACTGACTCGGATTCAGCCAGTCCGAGTCAGTCAGTCAGGGACACCTGGTGCAGATCCCAACCGAGAACCCAGGTTTCCCTCTCATGTGCCGATGTGATAGCCACGGGAGTTTTAGTGGGTAAGAATCCCAAATACCCAGTTTGACTTCCCCACGGGATCCCGGGGACATATTGGATGTTTCCCCCGCTACTCCCTTAAACTGTGACAACGGTGACAGATTTCCGGAGGGCTATAATGCGCCCCCGGCAGCGGCTTCAAAGGCCCTTGCCTTGCACTGAGGGGTACACGGTGCACACTCTTTTGTGTGGACAGCCGTGGGGGACACATACTGCAGTCGATCGCCCGCAGGATCAAAGTCAAAAAGTCAAAATATCTTTATTATGTATAGGCCCCACGGAGGCACTTACACAAAAATCATTTTTACAATAAAGCCACCCGGCCACCGATTCGCTCACAGGTCGTTATGGACATAAACAAAATCATCATAGCCTTTTCGAAATCAACCAAGTATTGGGTTCTTATAAGTTCATCTGCTTTAGTAATTTTTGCAATATGCAATATGGCACCAAAACCTTTCCGTATTCATAGGGGTAGAATCAAAACTTCCTCCGGTTCCTCCGGTAATGAAATTAGGCAAAGTCTGCTTATTTCGGAGTCTATTGTTTATACGTCACATTTACATTATTGTACACTAGTCACAACGGATCTTTGTGTGTACGAAGTTAGCTGCAAGACGCTGCGCAGTAGCTATTTTTGTGTTTTTGTATTGACAACTCATGACTGTAGTTGCGCAATGGTTCGCCAAATCCAACTTCAGACACACAAACGTCCGTTGTGTTGTGAGATCTGATAATCAGACATACGTAAATAGATAGAAAAGATTTTATTACGTATTTTACGCAACTATCCAAGTAAAACCCAGTTAATTATTGCTTAAATACCGTATTCTGTTAAATTTCTGCTGAAGTTCATTAGATTCTGCTAAAAACCGCTAAGATTTTCTATTCTGCGACAAAATCTGCTAAACCCTATAATAAGGGTTAAATTCTGCTAAAATAGCAGAATTCTGCTAAATCTGGTCACACAAAACGTAACTGAACGTTAACCATAGATGATACTAATATACTGAGATAGATGCGCAACTCAAGTTTTCATTTTTATAGTTGAAGGTCTGTTTGCTAGATTGCGTTGCTTAGCGAGTTATACGTTTAGCTCGCTAGATGGCGCTGTATTGCCAATAAATAATTATATTAAACGGTACACAGTAGTGCTGTGCGGTATCGATTATTAATAATCGATTATCAAAATAATTGTTTTCAATCGATTATTATTTAGATAATCGATAATAATCGATAATTGGTATAAAACCTTTTAAGTTATGGTAACCCCTATTTGCTGGGAATTCCCGTCACCATATTATACTATTCTCATCTATTCCCGTCACCGGTGGGGTGGGGTGAGTTGAGTTGAGCGGTTGTAGAAGGTAAACCGTGTATAGTCCACAAGTATAGTCTAGCATAAGCACTACTTCACGTCATAGATAATACACTCAAAGGAGATGAGAGACACTATGGATGAACCAAAGATATTATATATAGAAGATCGACATAGTCCGATAAAAAATGAAACCAAAAAAGAAAAACCTATGTGTGAGTGAATTGTTTATGTGTAAAGGAAATAAAAAAAATGTGCGTGCGTGGAGTCCCTCCGCGCGGAAGAAGTGAAACTTCATTCTCGCTCAGTCGATCGGTCGGTCGGTCGGTCGGTCCCTCACTCACTCACTCACTCACTCACACACACACACACACACACACACACACACACACACTAACCAACTCAACTCAACTCAACTCTCAAACCAACTCTCAAACCAACTCTCAAACCAACTCTCAAACCAACTCTCAAACCAACTCTCAAACCAACTCTCAAACCAACTCTCAAACCAACTCAAACCAACTCTCAAACCAACTCTCAAACCAACACTCAAACCTACACTCAAACCAACTCTCGAACCAACTCTCAAACCAACTCTCAAACCAACTCTCAAACCAACTCTCAAACCAACTCTCAAACCAACTCTCAAACCAACTCTCAAACCAACACTCAAACCAACTCAAACCAACTCTCAAACCAACTCTCAAACCAACTCTCAAACCAACTCTCAAACCTACTCTCAAACCAACTCTCAAACCAACTCTCAAACCAACTCTCAAACCAACTCTCAAACCAACTCAAACCAACTCTCAAACCAACTCTCAAACCAACTCTCAAACCAACACTCAAACCTACACTCAAACCAACACTCAAACCTACACTCAAACCAACTCTCGAACCAACTCTCAAACCAACTCTCAAACCAACTCTCAAACCAACTCTCAAACCAACTCTCAAACCAACTCTCAAACCAACTCAAACCAACTCTCAAACCAACTCTCAAACCAACTCTCAAACCAACTCTCAAACCAACTCTCAAACCAACTCTCAAACCAACTCTCAAACCAACTCTCAAACCAACACTCAAACCAACACTAAAACCAACACTGAAACCAACACTGAAACCAACACTCAAACCAACACTGAAACCAATACTCAAACCAACACTCAAACCAACACTCAAACCAACACTCAATCCAACTCTCAAACCAACTCTCAAACCAACTCTCAAACCAACACTCAAACCTACACTCAAACCAACTCTCAAACCAACTCTCAAACCAACTCTCAAACCAACTCTCAAACCAACACTCAAACCAACACTAAAACCAACACTGAAACCAACACTGAAACCAACACTCAAACCAACACTGAAACCAATACTCAAACCAACTCTCAAACCAACTCTCAAACCAACTTTCAAACCAACTCTCAAACCAACTCTCAAACCAACTCTCAAACCAACTCTCAAACCAACTCTCAAACCAACTCTCAAACCAACTCTCAAACCAACTCTCAAACCAACTCTCAAACCAACTCTCAAACCAACTCTCAAACCAACTCTCAAACCAACTCTCAAACCAACTCTCAAACTAACACTCAAACCTACACTCAAACCAACACTCAAACCAACTCTCAAACCAACTCAAACCAACTCTCAAACCAACTCTCAAACCAACTCTCAAACCAACTTTCAAACCAACTCTCAAACCAACTCTCAAACCAACTCTCAAACCAACTCTCAAACCAACTCTCAAACCAACTCTCAAACCAACTCTCAAACCAACTCTCAAACCAACTCTCAAACCAACTCTCAAACCAACTCTCAAACCAACTCTCAAACCAACTCTCAAACCAACTCTCAAACCAACTCTCAAACCAACTCTCAAACCAACTCTCAAACCAACACTGAAACCAACACTGAAACCAACACTCAAACCAACACTGAAACCAATACTCAAACTAACTCTCAAACCAACTCTCAAACCAACTCAAACCAACTCTCAAACCAACTCTCAAACCAACTCTCAAACCAACTCTCAAACCAACACTGAAACCAACACTGAAACCAACACTCAAACCAACACTGAAACCAACACTCAAACCAACACTGAAACCAACACTGAAACCAACACTGAAACCAACACTCAAACCAACACTGAAACCAATACTCAAACTAACTCTCAAACCAACTCTCAAACCAACTCAAACCAACTCTCAAACCAACTCTCAAACCAACTCTCAAACCAACTCTCAAACCAACACTGAAACCAACACTGAAACCAACACTCAAACCAACACTGAAACCAACACTCAATCCAACACTCAAACCAACACTCAAACTAACTCTCAAACCAACTCTCAAACCAACTCTCAAACCAACTCAAACCCAATACTCAAACTAACTCTCAAACCAACTCTCAAACCAACTCAAACCAACTCTCAAACCAACTCTCAAACCAACTCTCAAACCAACTCTCAAACCAACACTGAAACCAACACTGAAACCAACACTCAAACCAACACTCAATCCAACACTCAAACCAACACTCAAACTAACTCTCAAACCAACTCTCAAACCAACTCTCAAACCAACTCAAACCAACTCTCAAACCAACTCTCAAACCAACTCTCAAACCAGCTCTCAAACCAACTCTCAAATCAACTCTCAAACCAACTCTCAAACCAACACTCAAACCTACACTCAAACCAACTCAAACCAACTCTCAAACCAACTCTGTGGATAGTGAGTGGATAGTGAGTGGATAGTGAGTGGATAGTGAGTGGATAGTGAGTGGATAGTGAGTGGATAGTGAGTGGATAGTGAGTGGATAGTGAGTGGATAGTGAGTGGATAGTGAGTGGATAGTGAGTGGATAGTGAGTGGATAGTGAGTGGATAGTGAGTGGATAGTGAGTGGATAGTGAGTGGATAGTGAGTGGATAGTGAGTGGATAGTGAGTGGATAGTGAGTGGATAGTGAGTGGATAGTGAGTGAATAGTGAGTGGATAGTGAGTGGATAGTGAGTGGATAGTGAGTGGATAGTGAGTGGATAGTGAGTGGATAGTGAGTGGATAGTGAGTGGATAGTGAGTGAGTGAGTGAGTGAGTGAGTGAGTGAGTGAGTGAGTGAGTGACCGCCGACTCCGCCGACTCCGCCGACTTCGCCGACTCCGTTGACTCCGTTGATTCCGTTGGCTTTGTTGACTTCGTTGACTTCGTTGCGCGGGGAGGTGGAATAGAAAGAGACAGAGCGAGAATGAAGTTTCACTTCTTCCGCGCGGAGGGACTCCACGCACGCACATTTTTTTTTTGAAGTGGAACTTCTTATGCGACTTCCAAAAATGTTATCACATAACGCGTTAAGCGTTAAATGAATCACCTTAACGCGTTATCGCTTAACGCGTTAAGTGATAGGTGCTAAACGATAGGCGATAGGCGTAAATTTGTTAAGGTTATGAAAGCGCTCATGTGACGCCGTCACTGAGTGAGTGAGTGAGTGGGCGACCACTCACCCACTCACCTACCACTCACCCACTCAACTACCACTCACCTACCACTCACCTACCACTCACCTACCACTCACCTACCACTCACCTACCACTCACCTACCACTCACCTACCACTCACCTACCACTCACCTACCACTCACCTACCACTCACCCCACTGAAACCCACTGAAACCCACGTACCACTGGGTTTCAGTGGGTTTCAGTGGGTTTCAGTGGGTTTCAGTTGGTTTCAGTGGATTTCAGTGGGTTTCAGTTGGTTTCAGTGGGTTTCAATGGGTTTCAGTGGGTTTCAGTGGGTTTCAGTGGGTTTCAGTGGGTTTCAGTGGGTTTCAGTTGGTTTCAGTGGGTTTCAGTGGGTTTCAGTGGGTTTCAGTTGGTTTCAGTGGGTTTCAGTGGGTTTCAGTGGGTTTCAGTGGGGAATTGGGGTGAGTTGGGGTGAGTTGAGTTAGTGTGTGTGTGTGTGTGTGTGTGTCTGTGTGTGTGCGTGAGTGAGTGAGGGACCGACCGACCGACCGACCGATCGACTGAGCGAGAATGAAGTTTCACTTTTTCCGCGCGGAGGGACTCCACGCACGCACATTTTTTTTTATTCCGCGCACATTTACATCAGATTATGCTCTAATTATTCGTTTAATTCAATCTTCTCTACGAGCATCTTTCTTGCTGGGGTAATGCTCACCGCTGCCGACTCTATAACATCTTGGCTCACACAGAGTAACCTTCTTGGTGCCTTGACCAAGGACCAAGCCTTGACCATAGATTTAGGATTATTTCATAATATCTTTGGCCTTGGACCTTGATTCAGGACCTTGAAACCTTCAAAGAGCCTTCAAAGAGGCTCTTGGAGGAAGAGTCCTTGACTACCTGATTCCTCTTGATTCTCAGACATGATTTCAACCTCCAAGATTTGAACCTCAGATTTGAACTTTCTTTAGGTTCAATGTCATTGTCATTTTCCATCAAGCTTTCTACATTTTCCAGCGCTCTGTATTCTAAAGTACTTTTTATAATTTTATCATATTTTTTCGTTACCTATGCTAATGATAATGGCACTTTGGCTTTTTCTTGGTAAACGGTAATATATTTATTTTGAAGAAGATAAAGCATTACCTAATTTAATAATTATTTTATCTTTTTCGATGTTTTTACGCATTGTTTTCATATTGCTTTACGTTAATGTCAATAATTAATACATTATTCTTGGTGTGTACTTTGCAAGCTGATCCAATGTTACCTAAATTGGACCATTATCTTCGATAATTACTGTAAATGAAATCGTAAAAAAATCCAGATAGAGATGTAATCCAGTCGTACAAGAATCCAGAATGGTGCAAAGCATTTTAAATAACTATTGTTTGACATCAAGAAGATGCTGCTTCTGTATTTCTCCAAAAGTGGGGACGATCATAATAGCTTGTTTGGGACAAATACCGAGTATCTTGCTTATGCTGATGTACGGTGCGGAGGAATACTTTGTAAAGCAGGGCGTATATCCAGGCGCGGCTGAAATAATAGTCCACATATACGCTACACTCGGAATATTGATGTGCGCTGTGCACATTATACTCCTCATCGCTGCTATCAATTATAATGAAAAGTTAATACTATTGTACCTATGGTTTGCCGTAGGATATTTCATTGTTGACGTCATTATTGCCTTGTATGTATGCATTTCAGCATCTTTAAATGGTTTCTTTTTATTTGGAATAGGAGTGATGCTCCTTGAATGTTTTTATTGGTTGATATTATACATGTGTGTAATGCCGGTTGTTAATGGTTTTAGAAGAAATATTCATACAATAGTAATATTTGTAGCATAAAATGAATGAACCTGCTGATAAAGTATTCGCTGCTTTAAATGAAATATGTTTAAAAAGATAAATACACATTTTATTGTTAACTGTGTAGTGTAGTAATTTCAATAGCTACCTAAGTAACATGATTTTTTGTGTCCGTCAGGATGACCGGACCACAGCACAGATTCACGTGAAACTTTACCAAGATTTAGTACCTATTTTGTACTATTTTGTACCTATGTTTAAATATTTTGTACCTCAGTAATAACAAAGTTATTTAATAAATAAAGTGGGAAGCCATTCTGACGTCAGGATGGCTTCCCACTTTTTACTTTGGGTACTTATGGTCCATAATATGGACTAAAGAAAGAAGAAAGATAATAAAGATTTCAGCAATATATTATATTGCTGAAATCTTTGCATAGTAATTTAGTACCTTTTTTGTACCTACGATAAATATATGAATACTTAATGAATTCCATTTAAAAATTACTTTTATTTCATTATAAACAATTATATATGGAGCATCATTCATCTGACATATTATATTTCACAAACCATGTAGTCCCCTTTCTTGCATCCAGGTAGAGGAGTAAAACCCATACATTTGTTAGTTCTAACATTGACGATAAAAACTTCTGCCACCTGTTTCTCTGGGAACTTAAACGTTGGTTGGTTACAGTTTGGGACGGATGCGTGAACGGCCGCAGGGCGCGTGAGCGACCGTTTGTGTATGTATCGCGGCACTTTCCGCAGCTGAAAAACGCTATTCTCAGATTGAACGCGACGCGCTGGCTATAGTGTTCTGTTTAGAAAAGTTGCACCAGTATTTATATGGGAGACGTTTTAAATTGCGTACCGACCACAATCCGTTGGTGACTATTTTTGAGCCTAAGCAGGGGGTTCCCTCGATGGCTGCGAGTCTCGATGGCGTTACAACGGTGGGCTAGTAAATTATCAGCATATACATACGACATAGAATATGTAAAGTCAAAAAAATATAGAGCAGATGGGTTATCACGATTGCCAGCTTTGACTAAAACTACACAAAGCGGTTGCGTTCCGGAACAATCTTATTTACATTTTGCGCAAAGTGCCATGTTACTAGATTATATAAAATGATATAAAACAGCAAACAAGCCGTGATCAGTTAATACGCAGAGTATTAATATACATACGGGACGAATGGCTCACTGAGAATGAAATAATGTCTCTTCGGCCTTACTTCAATCGCTGGAAAGAACTGTATGAAGAATTAGGTTGTGTGATGTGGGGCCATAGGGTGGTTGTGCCAGAAGCTTGTAGATATAAAGAAATCTTTCGCTAGGAGCTACGTGTGGTGGCAAAGTAATGACGAAGCTATAGAAAGAATCTGTCGGGATTGTCGGATCTGCATTGCTGAGAGTGAAGCGCCGCTTATGCCCTGTCTGGCCATGGCCAGAGAAACCCTAGGCTCGCATACACATGGATTTTTTGGGCCCTATCGAGGGACGAACATTTTTGGTCATTATCGATGCATATCGATATAGAACTCGATATAGATGGCACGCTTTGAAATTTTGACGACCCATTTTGACCTCCATTGAAAATAATTTTATGTAAGTACGATCGAAATTACAAATCGATAGCACCAGTAGATCCTAAAATATATAGGTGTGGCCAACAGATAGACGAAGTCATACCATGCACAACCATAAGGATTTCCTTTTAAACGACTTCAAAATGAGTAGTTCTGTATGCGACGCGTATTATGTATATATATTCATGAGTTGTACGTATGTATGTAGGTTTATCCCCGTATTTCTGAGAAACTACAAATCCTATTGCGATCGAGCGATATCAAAATCGGTTCATTAAGAGATATAGACTGTTTAAGTTTCCAGTAAATTACTCTGGCATAGCCAGCCATAGTTATTGTAAGTCATTATAAGTGTACTAGTTTATGTTGTTATTAAATACTAAAATATTTTGTTGATTTTTGTCCTAGTAATATTTTTTAAAATTAATTTCCTGAAGTTTGCAAGAGAGAAAGAATGTGCCCTTTACAGACCGTATAAGATTATATACTATATTGCTAGAATTATATAATATATTCTGTATATAAAATGCTATTCTATAGTGAATAATTTTTAATTTATAATATTTTTTTTATTTATGTACTTTTGTTTATATAAAACTAGCTGTCCCGTGCAGCTCCGCCCGCCTAATTAACTAATTTACTGCGCAACTTTTTTATTTCCTTTTTTGTAAGAACCTTCGCCTGATAATAATGTAATGTGGGTGTCTTCAAGGGAGTAAAAATATCCTTTTAATAAGTTTTCGATCAGGTGGGATTGCAGCCAAGCTAGTGCTTATGACTACAAAAAAGACTTGCCGCTCTATTTGTTTGACGTCTAGGACCCACACTCAAAATTTCCTAGCAACTCGAAAGTGCAAAACTAGAGTCTGTCTATTTTTGGTTGACACTACTAGTTTTGCGGTTTTAGAAACTGACAACATTACGACAAATGTCATTTGTTGTTTACATAACCTCTAGAGTAAACATGATTGTGAATAAATCTCCGTATTTTAAATTAAATATTACCTTAAACTATTAAATGCAGTGTCAGAGCAATGTTATACGACATGATAAGTAAATACCATCAAAGGAAAAGTGAATCCGATGCTGTATTTCATGAAAACGTAAAATTGTTCGGAACGTCAACGGAAATTACAGGTTAGTCTTGATACTTACTAATAAATTGTTAAGGATTTGTATGAGATTGGTGTATTAAATGAATATAACTGTTTTTAACGTGGAACTAAGTTGCGCATACAGCGGAACATCTTGATGTAATTAAATTAAATGTTTCTATAATTCCTTATCGTCTTGGTAGTTGGGTAAAGATACAGTTTTCTAGTAGCAGTACATTTGAGAAAAATACAGTACGCCTAAAGGATTTTTCTAGTACTATTTTGTTATTATGTATGTCTGTTGGGTTAATGTAAATAGTTGTATAAGTATGTCATCTGATTATGGAATCTCAGATATTACAAGTAAGGTTATCTGTAGGCATACAAATGAATTATAATAAAGTAAAATTGCATATTTTGTTTCAGGCATTAGTACTTATAAGTACTCTATGACTCTATGGTAAATTAAAAATAAGTTTTATGAAATTGCGAAGACAAGAACAAAAGAAAATATTATGATAAAACAGTGCCTCGTTAATAATATAGTCCAGTTTAACAAGTGCGCGGGTGTTGCTTGGGGGGACTAGTTCGACTATCCCTTTGGTCTTTTAGTTTGTTGTAATTTTTGTCGTAATTTAGTGTTTTCTTCTTTTCTCCCTTGTTTTATGTTTCGAACGGCAGGACACACTATCGCTAATGTCGATTCTTTTGTAACAAAACAATGTTTAAAAAAAGTTAAAAAATGACAAGCCCGCTGAGTTTCTTACCGGATCTTCTGTTGAGGCCGCGATGTGATCCAGTGGTAGCTTTTAAAAAATGTCCCTTCAAAAGTGCTAGCGTTAAGCCTATTTGAAATAAAGTTTTTTGAGTTTGAGTTTAAAATCCTGTAATTTGAAGATGATTATTAAATTAAACAAATAAAGAAGAAATTTGTTTTATTCTATTTTTTTTATTCTATTCTAATGCATCGAATAACGATAAGCAATATGTATACGGTGCAATTAAGTATTTAAAATCTAATATCTAATCTTAGTTTACCTTATTTCTTTTATTTTAATCGACTTACTGCCAAACCTACAAACGTCAATTAAAGTTAATGATGCTTAAATCATTTTTTGAAATCGGATTATTTCGACACTCGAAGCCCATTAATACTTAATACGCTGATAATGAGTAGATATAACAAATATCTCGTGTTCAGTAATCGATATTAATCATAAACGACTTCGACAGTCGATCTAATTAGATTTTATAAAGTGACTTAATTAGAATTAAAATTAATTGGGGTTTGTGAGTGTGGCAGTTAATGACGGAACAAGTTAGACATTTGCCTGATGGTAAGCGACACACGTGCCTATAGATAGCTACACTGTGCACTGCTTCTCAGTATATTAGTGTTTTATATATGAAACTGTCGTTCATCACCCGAGACATAGGTTATGAAGTCTTTTGAAGCGGTAATTTTTGCCCGACTACCCCAGAAGGAGGGTTATAGCATCTATAGAGCCTTTCAAGCCGGAACAAAGTGGCAGATTGTCTGACCTTGCGTTGGTACCTTTCTGGACCCTTGCACAAGGGACCTAACCCCTTTTTTGTCGGAGAGGAAACCTTCTAAAGGTACCCGGTCTACGTAGGGGTGGAGGCCGAGTTACGTTGGACTTTTACCCATTAAAACACCCCAGTGGCATCATAGACATCAGCACAATAGAGACTTTGGTATTCTAAAGTATAACGAATATATTAAAGTATCAAGTATGATTATTCCTAGTTTAAACAGGGTTGCACCACCAATTTTTTTTAAATTTGCCGCCTTTTTCCACTCAAGTTCGACTAGACAGACTCTAACCTAAAGTAGGGCCAATTTAATAGATCACATTTAATATTTGTCAGTTTCTTTTGTCATTATTACAATAAATATGTATGACAGGCCTGTTGGTCTAGCGGTCAGACACTATTCCCACCAAGTTTCTGGGTGTTATTTATCTATTTACGTATGTATTTACAAAAAAAAAGTATATAAGCATTAGTATCACATGTCTGATTTCCATAGTACAGGCTCTGCCTAGTTTGGGATCTGATGACCGTGTGTGGATTGTCCCAGAATATTATATTATTATATGTAATAGTAATTGAAAAAAGTTAAGAAATTATGCAGTTCTAACTTCAAAAACAATTAATAATATTATTTGCCCACCGGTGCCGTTACAAGGTTACGTTGTTAAATTTTGATGAAGTTTCAAATGTGATCTATTAAATTTCATCAGAGAGGGTCGAATGTAGCTCATGATTGTTACTGCATGAATGTATGCCGTGATGGAGAATTATGAAACGCTAAGCGGTGTCGGAATATCCTAAAGAAAATACTTAATACTTGCTCTTTTTCGCAGGATAGGGGACTACATGTTACATTATAATATGTCAGACAAATGTCAGATGAATGATGCTCCATATATAATTGTTTATAATGAAATAAAAGTAATTTTTAAATGGAATTCATTAAGTATTCATATATTTATCGTAGGTACAAAAAAGGTACTAAATTATTATGCAAAGATTTCAGCAATATATGGACCATAAGTACCCAAAGTAAAAAGTGGGAAGCCATCCTGACGTCAGAATGGCTTCCCACTTTATTTATTAAATAACTTTGTTATTACTGAGGTACAAAATATTTAAACATAGGTAGAAAATAGTACAAAATAGGTACTAAATCTTGGTAAAGTTTCACGTGAATCCGTGCTGTGGTCCGGTCATCCTGACGGACACGATTTTTTGAAAAACAACCGAATTGATAAACTTATATTTTTTTAAGTCTGTCGGTTTTAAATAATATACTTACACGGTTGTTAAATCAGATAAGTTGACATAACAAAAGAAATGACATAACAAAAGAAAACAGGTACTAAGTAAGTAGATACTTTATTTCGAGATTATCTCGAAGGAAGCAATAATTGCCCTAGTTTTAACCCCAGGACCTTAGATGGGGCCTTTGATTTATTTTCTAATCCACTTGCTTTGCAAATAGGAGGACCTGGGTTCAAATTGTGAGAGTAAAGGAAGAGACTGCTTCTGTTCCTGCGAAAGCACTGTGCGCTATAATATCTATTGCGTAGTTGACTTATATGTAGCTAAGTACTTATTAAAAATTATATTAGCCACCGACCGTCACCAGATGTGGCCTAAAGAACATTATTATATCAGGCCAAAAAACCGGGCGTTGCACGGCATTTTTCCGGTGCTTTCTCGTGGTCCGTCATTTTGTACCATTAATGGGACGTATAAAGATATACTTAATCTAAAACCTCAAAAAATTGAGAGTATTCTCCTTTCCCATAATTTTGTCCAATTACCAAAATATAAATACCGGACGGATAACTCAGCTGGGAAGACCAGGAATATTTAAGGTTGGCGAATGTGTATCAGTGCTTTATTGACAACTAAAAATAACAATAGAAACACAGGAAATGCAAAGGTACCGACCCAACAGTACCAATTTTTTTTTTCAAAGGCTTGCCAGTGATACTGCTACTGGTTTAAAGATAGTCACTGGATGCCGTAACTGAGATTGATTTTTCATAAATAATAGGAGTTGATGTTTTTTTTAAGAATACTTTGCCGGGACACTTTAGTAACACTACAAATCGGTATATACAAATTGTAGATCTTTGAAAACAGATAATCTTCTAAAACTAAATAGTAATTCTCAAATTAACAAATAATCTTCTAAATCTAAATATCTATAGACAACAATATTACTAAACAGTATAAAGCAAGGTTTTTTATAAGGGCTAGGTAGTAATCAAAATATAATTTTGTCTTATATTTTTTCGGCGATGTGGTTCGCCACCCATCACGTCTCGTTTCTCACGGAGGCGAAAAGCGGCCCTTGGGCTCTGCCTACCACTACGGGAAAAAGACGTGATTTTTATGTATGTGTATTTTTTTTTATATTATAAAAACTAAATATTAATTCTCAAACAAATTAATACAAAATAATACAAAAATAAATAAATAAATTATTAATACAAATTAATTTTATTTTTAGAAACTAGATAATAAATTCACAATCAAATTTTAATATAATAACTAGTAGCAGTACCCGCGGCTTTGCACGCAGCCAGTAATTTTCATGAACTCAAGCAATGTTAGCCTCAATCAAGCAACGTTTGTCAAGCACTTTTTTCACTTAGGAATGGTTACCACCACGGGAGTGGCAATGTAGGTTATGTACGACTCCTACTGAATCGAGACCTTTGGTGTTCACATACCGCTGTGTTGGCGGACCCTGGGAACGGCCCCGTTTACTATTCCTAGTCCCAACAGCAGCCAGCGAGACCATCCTCGTAGACCTGCCTGCCGGTGTAAAAGGCCCGCAGAATCTCATCAGATGGCGTACCGAGATACTTTAGCACGACATATCCAAGGGTGAACACAGGCAGCGGTTCCCCCGACCCTACTGTTTGCACATCCTCGCTAGGGCTGGATAAGGTCAGCGTTGGCCTCTCATCTGTGCCCGGGCCAGCGTTGGCCTCTTCTTGATCTGCTCTGCCACCACCTTCTGCGATATTAAACTTTAGCAACCCTTTTTCCTTTAAAACCTCAAAAGGTATATTGTGGAGGATCAACCAGGGTTTAAAAGATACTTACTGACTAAAACCCAATGATATTATAAACCATGTAAGTATAATATGTTATACTTACTTATACCTACTAATGCGCGCCAAAAATTCTGACTCATGTTATTAAAATAATTTCTAGTATATAGTTAAGGTAAGATAAGGTTAAGGTATATATCCTTTCCTTATTAATTACTTTTGTACAGTAAGTACTTTGTGTATTTTCTAAATACGCATGAAGGCATTTTACTTTATTTTCAAAGGCACACGCCACGTTCGTTACATTACATTAAAACCCTACCCCGGCGACTGTCGCATCGGCACATGAGAGGGGAACCTGGGTTCTCGGGTGAGATCTGTACCAGGTGCACCGCAGTATACCTTTGAGCTCGCTGCCGGTGGAGCGCATTATACCTGTTTTTTTTCGCGGGAGCTCTGGGATCTTGGCTCTACCGTGGTATGTGGGATTCTTACCCACTAATACCACCGCGGCTGTCACACCGGCACATGAGACTGGACCCCAGGGCTCTCCAGTGGGACCTGCACCAGGGGCCCCTCAGAGCATTGCGTTTGAGTCAGCCACCAGGGGGGGGGGGGTCATTGTAGCCCTCGGGGAACCTGTCACGGTGCACACGGGGACGGGGGTCCTAACCCGGCCGCAGTCCTCCTTGGAATCGCCGCCTTGCTCAAGGAAGCTCAGAACGTGCCCTTCCTTGTGAGGTAATGTTAGAGCCGCAAGCTTCAGTTTAGTGTTTACAACCTCGTATAACATTATTTTTTGAAACTAGGTAATAAATTCACAATCAAATTTTATCGTCAATATGCTCAAAAAATACTTATATTTAAATATATCTATATAAAATGAGATTATCCTATGAAGAGCTGCCACTGCTGCTGCTTGACAGGGTGGGTGGACGAATAAAGGATTTTAGGACACCGTCCACCCCTTGCAATTCTCTTTGAGACGGCCGGTTCGCCTCTGGACAGTGACTGCGGGGGGCTATAGATCGCTGAAAGCACCATTTAAATAGTTTTGGTGCTTGTTCCTGAAATGCCGCCCCATGTTGCGGCTGGTAAAGAACTTACCGCACAGAACGCATTGGTATCCGCCCTTGCGGTTGCTCATGATGGCAACCTCTGGCAGCATGGTGGTCGCACTGTATATACTGTTGCTGCTGTGGGGGCGTAGGGATTCCGCTCGGGCCAAGTCCCGTACGTTCTGTACAGTGAGTGGGCCGATGATGGGTGGGGTGGGTGGTCAATTCAGGCGGGCCTGGTGGATTTCTGCCGTGATAGTGTGATGTGTGAAGGTTGGAGAAATTGTTGCTACGGGGGATGGGTGGCGGTGGTAACGGAGTACTAGGACAGGATGTCTCCGGGTGAATATGTGTGTTGCCAGCAGTAACGGCAGCTGCGGTCCAAAGGCCTTCTCGTCTAACCAGACGCATTTCTAGTGAGTGATTTATGGTTTTTATCCAGAGTGACTGCACGAAGTAGCCTGATGAGGGTATCATTATTCTCTCTCAGAGTAATGACCGCCCTCATCAAGCTTAGATTTTCATCGGCCAACCTCTTGCAATTTGTGCACCTGATTACTGTCTGGTGGCTGCAGGGACGGCAACTAGGGCCCTCCTCGTTTGGTGAACCTCGCATTGGGGCGGTTGATGTTATAAAAGTGTTAGGATTCATAATTTTAGCGTTGGTGACGTTACATAATCACAGTGTCACCGGATCCGGGGCCGCCGTTACCAATGTCACCGGTGCCCTCTATCAGTAAAATTCCGGTTAAGGTAACCGGTGTCACCAGCGTCATCAATCCGGAGCCGTCGATGACACCAGCGTCACCGATCCGACTGAATATGAGCAGACACTGACGATGTCACCGTCGTCACCAATGTTGCCGGTGTCACCAACCCCGCCAGGCCCGGCGGCCCGTGACCCCGTTACCGACGTCACCGGTGTCGCTGCCGCGTTTGAAGCCAGTACCGCCTATGCGATTTCCACCTTCACTCACATCACCGTTTGTTACTTCGTGGTGCTGTCACCCACCGGTGTCACCGCCGCGTCCGGAGCCGATACCACAGCGATTTCCACCGTCACTCATTTCACCGGTGTCGCTTGTTACTTCGTGGTGCTGTCACCGGTGTCACCACCGCGTCCGGAGCCGATGCCACTTTGCGATTTCCACCGTCACTCTCTTCACCTTTGTCGCTTGTTACTTGGTGATATTGTCACCGGTGTCACCGCTGCGTCCGAAGCCGATACCACTTTTATTATTTCCACTGTCACTCACGTCACCGGTGGGTGTCACCTCATCACCTGCTGCTTTACGTCACTGCAGCCACCAGTGCAGCCGGTGCCGGTTTCAGACTGTATGTTATGGTTATAATACTAGATGATGGATCTTGAGGTACCAACATGTTGATTATTAAGTGATTCATACAGACAGGACTCAGGACAGGGCCTTCTGCTAATTCTTATCGAACATGACATGGAAAAGGAGAAAACACCCCTTTTTTGATGTGTTAAGTCAGTATACGTAGGTGCACATAGATATGCTTCATATAGGTACTTCAACCTTTCGGTATAAATTTTAAATAGGTAAGTAAGATGTAATTTAAAGAAAATAAGTACGTGGACCGGACAGATAGATGCTTAATTGCATCGCTTGATTGAGAACATTTACGAGCAAACATTTTTATTTACTTTTTATGATAAATAGGCATTAAGTAGGTACTATATTTTTAGGGTTCCATATCTAAAATGAAATAAATTAACAGTTTTAAAAAAACTACCTATTATTATTTGAAAGGATGAATAATGAGAATCTCCTCCTTTTTTGATTACGCCTTCCTTCCCGCCGCGAAACCAAAGGAGCCGCAGCGCGTGGTAGGATACATTATATTGATAGGTAGGTACCTAGGTAGATTATTATTTGAAAGGATGAATAAGTATTGTGAAATAATACTAGCAAGATACTAGCTACATACATGTTAGTGATGATGAGGTTCATTTTGACTATTGAAATAAAATTCTTGTTGAATAACCAGTCAAGGCATTGCAATTCATTGCAACTGTTTTTATTTGCGGTGTCTTAAAATTATTAACAATATAATTATAGTTAGCTAAGTATGTACCTACTCGTAGGTATACTTAAGTGTATTTTGATTGTACCTCGGTCCTTAATTATAATATACAATTTAGTCATGCACTCACCTATAAACATAAATGACTAGCATTAATGACTAAACCATTAAATCAGATCTTAGAAATTATTAGGAACAAAGGAAATATCAGTTAATTTATTTTAGGAAAAGTTTCTTATTGTACAGTGTTGATTGGATTATTAAATATTGCTATTTTAGATTTTCACGTTAACATTATATAGATATTGTTTTGTTTTTTTACAAGTTTTGTATGCCAAAAATATGATTGATAGATACCTCATCGCATTAATTAAAGGCTTGTAAACTGTTACACCGGCCTCCTGTTTATGTAGTAGGTAGGTAGGGGAGACTGGTACGATTGTGCCAGGTTACGGTTGTGACAGTCGTCGTATTAGCGAAACTATCAGGAATATCGGCATGGGTGCAAGAGAAGAAAGGAGCAGCGTGCTTGTCTGCATCTGTTCCACAGAATTGCATCAGCGATCGCGCGACGTTTCTGCTTGCAGAGTACCACATTACTTTTTATCAATGAAAAGTAATTTTTTTTTCTTCGACATCTTTTATTAACTGTTGATTCATGTGAACTGATAGAGTAATGAGTGTCATGTCTCGTTAAAAGTTAAACATCGGTAGTTAAATAGCAGTGATTACTTTGTACTTAGATTGCCTGCAATGGGTACGGTTGTGCCATATTTTTTGGGTACGGTTGTGACACAAGTATTTGGTTTTATATGCCCTGACAATGTGTGAGGAAGACGGAAAGGAGTCCGTTTGTGTAATCTAAGTTAGAACATGCAACAAATTGCATGTTCATCATTATTTTATACATATGTTTATTATTTCTTATGATGACATTTTCAGCTGATTCACTGATTTCGATATAAGTACTTACCTACCTACCGTTTATTAATAATATATTTTTGTATTTTGACACCAGTTACCGTAATGTATAATTAGACGTTTAATTAACTGTTTGACGGATAAATATCAACAGTTATAATAAGTAAATATCATGTATTCAGGGATCGCAGCTGAAATGTACCTACCTACTAGGTTAGGTAATTCTATTATAAATAAAAACTTACAATTACTCGTATTAGGTATCTACCAAATTTACCAACATTCTAAAATTATAATCAATCGACATTTCGCGGACATTGTGAGGTACTCAGTAGATAGTTAGTAAGTACTTGTAAGTATATAAAATAGAATATGTTTTAATAATTATATACATAGTAAGTATGGTTATTTCGGAATATGGTCGTGAAGTCCTAAAAATGCGATTCACTATTATTCATCATTATTATTTATTTATTTTACTCAAGTTGCGTTCACGTTATCACGCAATTCGAACGGCTATGCTAGAGTAACTTGCTGGAAACATTAACAGTCCATATGTTTAAAACTACTAAGCCGATTTTGAAGTAACTTATATTTTTCCCAAGTTGAAAGATACTAAAACTATTGCAAAAAGAATTACTCACATGCATTACTTACATGAATTACATGCTGAGTGGATAACCCTTCAGCGGCATTATTTAAAATAAAAATTGTAATAGATAAGTTAGATTTAGATGTCGCTGAATAAATGTTTTTCTTTCTTTCTTTCTTTCTTACTCCAATCGGATTTATAGTTTCTGAGAAATCGCTGGACAAACCTACATACATATTATATACAACATACATACACTCATGTGATTTGGTAAATTTGTTTAGAAGCCCACATGGACAAACAGGTGAATATTACGCATTTTTATTAATATTACATACATACGCGTCGAATACAAGCCGGTTATAAAGGTAGAATCTTATTCAATCCGTGTTTTTTATCAATGGATACTAATCCGCGCCAGTCAGCACAAGGTTATTTTGTAGCGCTGAATTCAGGTGATCAAAGTGGAATATACCATATTCATCTTTACCTAAAGGTTTCAATCACTTAGGTACAGTTGTTTTGATTAGGTCGATGTACACGTTAATATATTTGATAGAGTTGTATTTATTTCGTCTGGTGTGGAGTAGGGAAATAGTAAACTTTCTATAATCCCTTGATTAGCCGAACAACAAACGTTAGCCAACTTCAACATTAATCTGCCGAATCTAGTCGCATCTTTTGCTGAGCAATGCTTTTGTAGGAGTGTGAGTGTTTCATCTTGCAGCAGCTGCAACTGAGATAACGTGACACATTCCGGAGAATCTGTAAAACAACACATCGCTCAAATGTACTCAAATCTATCTATTTATTCATAGATAATCTTCTTCTTCTTTTTCTTCTTATATATAAAAACTTAAAAAAAAAAAAACGAATTCAAAGTAAATTATCTAAAAAGCATAAAATAACGAAAATATATTGAAGTCAGTGCTAGCACATCATGTTAACTAACACTAGCACCAGCTGACACCGACTTCAATATATTTTCGTTATTTTATGCTTTTTAGATAATTTACTTTGAAGTGTTTTTTTTTTATAGTTTATTTAACACTTTTTAGTGACTTTTATTTTACCAAGATAGGTTTCATCACTATCACACAACTCGAACGTTTACGTTACAGTAACTTACTGAAAACACAAAAAGTTTATATCTCTTAAACTACTGGACCGATTTTGATAAAACTTGTACTCTACCCTAAGTTGAAAAATACTCTAACTATTGCAAATAATTAATATATAAATTATTTAAATCGGACTTGTAGTTTCTGAGAAATCTGCGGACAAACCTACATACATACATACATACACTCATAAAATTTGGTAACTTTGTTTAGAAGCCCACATAGACTAACATATATTAATATTACGCATTTTTATTAATATTACATACATACGCGTCGAATAGAGAACCTTCTTTTTGAAGCCGGTTAAAAATGAATAGCTGTTCGTTGGTTTCCCTAAAACTAAGAAAACGGTTGACCGATTTCAACAATTTTTGTTTTGTTCGCTCTTGTCGAGGGGTAGTTTAGAAGAGACAATAATTGGGTTACAACGTAAAAATAAAGCCGTTCAAGTGCGAGTCGGATTCGCGCACCGTGGGTTCCATACCATCTTTTAGGACATATTAAAGTTATTTTACTATTCGTCTATGGCAGCGCCGTATAGTGGCCTAGGACTAAACTAAAGATCTGTAGATTCTCTCAGGAAGGTGCAAAGGGTAGTTTGCATGGCAATTACAGGTGCCTTCAAAACAACGCCTACACAGGCTTTGGAGTGAATACTGGAACTAACCCCAATACACACTTATATTCAAACGGAGGCAAGGAAGTTTTTTTTTTTTTTTTTTGGGAATGATAGACGCTCTTGGCCGCAGATGGCCATTACAGCTTCACCGGACAATAGGAGGCGAGCGCTTAAAGCGCTCTAGCCTTAACGGCAGAAGTAGCGACGAGCTCAAGGGCACCTCAGGGAGGCACGGCCTCGGCTTGGGCTGTCGCTTAAGAGAGGGCTGAGTTTACCACCGGTTCACAACGCGCCTCCACTGAGAAGAACCGGCAAGAAACTCAGTGGGGTGATGCACGTCGTTGAGGTCGCATACGTACGACCCCTCGGCCTCGCCGGCGAGACCGGTGTCTGATAACTAGTGTAGCATACGGTTGTCGGGGAGGGTTCGGCGCATCCCGGTCCAATAGGACCGTCATGGGGTCAGGAGGGTCGAGCAGTACGTGCCGTGGTCTGCGGCGCGAGTCAGAAGGACTAGGAGGGTAATCGGCGGCGGCGCGGATTAAACTGTCAGAGTAAGGGCTAGGGCATGCACGCACAATGGATCCAACTGGGTCGAAGTTGAAGTGCGTTCCGGTGGTTATCGGGCCCGATTCTTACCCACCAACAATAGAATAGAATAGAAGGGGGGGGGGTATTCTTTACATTAATCAAAATAAAAATCTGTATTCATTTTTTCTAAATACATAAGATGTAGTGTCTGGGCGTTTTTTTACTATTTAATTTTTAGGTATGTATTGACGAAAAAAGTAGGTAAGTATTTGTATTAGGTGTCTGGTTACTATAGTACCTACCATTTTTAGAACTGTGTAAGTTTAGAATAAACTATTTTTAAAAAAATAAAAACCGACTTCAAAGTAAATTATCTAAAAAGTATAAAATAACGAAAATATATTGAAGTCGGTGCTAGCACATCATGTTAACTAAGACTAGCAAGAGCTGACACCGACTTCAATATATTTTCGTTTTTATACTTTTTAGATAATTTACTTTGAAGTCGGTTTTTATTTTTTTTTAAATAGTTTATTTAACACTTTTTAGTGACTTTTATTTTAGCAAAATAGGTATCAGCTCTATCACGCAACTCGAACGTCTAGTTACAGTAACTTACTGAAAACAAAAAAAGTTTATATCTCTTAAACTACTCGACCGATTTTGATGAAACTTGTACTTTACCCTAAGTTGAAAAATACTCTAACTACTGCAAAAAGAATTTTTGAAATCGGACTTGTAGTTTCTGAGAAATCCGCGGACAAACCTACATACATACATACATATATACATACATACATATATACACTCATAAAATTTAGTAAATTTGTTTAGAAGCCCACATAGACTAACATAATATATTAATATTACGCATTTTTATTAATATTACATACATACGCGTCGAATAGAGAACCTTCTTTTTGAAGCCGGTTAAAAATATTACACAGTTCTAAAAATGTACCGTAGCAGACGTTTACAAGCATGATTAAATATTTACCTGTACGAAATAACAACACTGACTTTAGCCAGTCATACTCGGGTTTATCAAGCTTAGTCTGAGATAACCTTTTCAGTAGATATGTTAACTTCTTAATTTCTGCCTTTACATGTGGCTTTGAATTTATGTACCGATCTGAAAGTAAATTCATTATAATACGTTATAATAATAAAAAAAATATATAAACAGTCGAATTGAGAACCTCCTCCGTCTTTGAAGTCGGTTAATAATTGGTGAATGTGTCAACATGTCGAAAACCGTTGGATTGGCGTTGGTAAATTGGCGTTGGTAAATTGTTCGGTTGCCAGTAATAAAGAAGCTAGTCATTTCCTATACATTAGTGAGGCTACGAACGGAATTTGAAGTAAATGTTCTAACTACATATTATTTTACACGGTTAGAAACAAATTCCCGGTTTTTCCCATTAATTCCGGTCTTCTGGCAACCTGTTAAGGTAAATGAAGTCAATCACCTAGCGTCGTGGTGTCGGAATCAGAACCACATCTGAACAGAGCGATGATGAGTCAGATCATCAATTCATACAATTTTGCTTGGTACATTGCGCACACAGGACTCTGGCTAAAAAGAAGAAATTAGAGATATATTGTGGCATAAATATATTTAAGTACCTACCTTCATCGAAATAATATGACAATTCCGACGCTGTGAGGATGAATAATTCTTTCCAATTGAAGTGCAGTATTCTGTTTTGTTCTGTGGTTTTCAACTGCACAAAAGAATCAATGCTTTGTAACCACTTAATTGAAGCCACCAATATTCTGACAGCTGATTCCGAAACTCCTTTTCCTATTTTCCAAATATCATGGCAGGAATGTGTCCATTTTGCTTCAGCCTGCTTGGCTTCCTCGAGGCATCTTTTTGTGTAGTCGATAGTATTTACGTCTTGATATTCTTTAATGTACTCTACACAAATAAATTCTTTGCCAATGGATGTCCCGTGGTGGCCGGATTTCTTTGTTACAATGTGTGCTGGTGGTTCAAAATTATTCGGGGAGGTCGGTGGAACAGTCCTCGAATCTATAAAAATAGATTCTGAGCCTTAATTTAGTAGGTAATAAGTATACTTACTTATGTACATTTATTATGAAACTATGGGGTAGTGACAAGGTTTTAATTAGCACTAAGCCTCACGTACTTTACTGTAGTATTAGGGGATGGGAGAAGCTCTATTACCCACTGTAATCCCAGTAGTATGTAGGTATTGAATTGGTACTGAAGGAGAAGAAAATGTATTATATTACGACTGGGTGCCAGAGAATTATTTATGTTTTCTTGTACCTACTTATAAAAATTATAAGATTCATTACCCTTCGTATTGGTTTCGACGGTGACAGTAGAATCCGATTTGAAAACTTCTTCAGAGCTGGAAACTTCATCTTCTTTTATTTTGTTAGTCAAATGTGAATCTGGTTTTTCTGCCGAAAATTATTAAAATAATATGTACCTATGTAGTTATTTGTTTCTGGAGTAAGGTTAAATGTTGAAATTATTATGACTCACTTTCCAAAGAAATTGTAGATTCAGACGATAAAACGGGAGGATAGAAAATATTTGCAGGAAAATATCCGGGATGAGGCACTGGGTAATGTAGCGACGCTGAGAAAAGTGGAATCTTAAATTGACTAAACGGACTAAGCGAGTTAACTTGAGTGTTGAGCAGTGGATTCAACTGCGGGACATCCGTTGGCATCGTTTCCGAGAGGCGCAACGTCGAAAAATCTTGAAACGACTCTCGATCTAAAAATGGGGTGTGTGCATTTACTTCAGGACGCGTGGATACGAGACCACTGTATGTATGTAAAGGCGGAAAGGTAGACAAGCCTAGTGGGGTTGGGCCGGGGATAAAAGGTTGCTGTCGAGTAAAGTTATAGCCAAGTTTTTGTAGCGCCATTTGGTGTTGAGCGGCGACGGACGGCCGAGGCGCTCGTTCGTGCTGGACAGCTGTGGAGAAAAACTATTGTTAGGTACCTAAAGAATTCGGCACATTTAACAAATTAACATTTTATAAGTCTACGAAGACAGTTGGACAGCGACTCTTAGAAATACGGCAGTATGCAAGTTCGGAAAAGCAAGCAAGACCCCTGCGTTGACGCGTTCGCCAACTTTGGTCCTACTTTCCTTATGAATTAAAAGTTTTAGTGCATCGTTTAATAACGTTTAATATAAACGTAGGATTGCGAATAATAAAGGACGTCATACCTAAATTTATGGACGACTAACTCAAAATTTTGGATATAGCGTGATTCTTCTTTAACAAGTTATTAATTAATGCCATTTTACTCATTAGGGCGCCCTAGTTTCTTATCTTCTTCAGTGTTTGTAATACCAAAACAATTTACGAAAATATCATCTGTTGACACTTAACATTATTTATTATTACTCTAAGGCCTTTAGTCTAAGGTCTATTAAGCTCCCATTTTCACATTTATATGTACTTATTTCATGTGATCAAACGTAGTTCGAGCTAAAATAATTATATTCTACTTGAGAATCTGATACGAGAGATGCAGTGATAGCGGCGAAGTTTTGTAAACAAGACCATTGTTATTACATTAGGGTGTAAAGTGTTGTATAATAGCTTGGCGTAGCCGCGATAGGATGCGCTCGGCGCGATCAATTTGCTATGTAAATAAATATCTGTGTGAACGACGGGTGCAAATGACGTCTACTTTTCACCAGAGTGTTTATTCTTCACCACGCTTTGCAATTGTAGTAGATAGGTACCTACTCGTAATATAATATTAAATTATTAACTAACAGGATCTATAACATTTTGACAGATAGGTATGTTGTTCTGGCCCGAATGAAAACATAACCCTCCTCGGTTATGTTAATATGTATGTCTGTTATTTATTTCAATTTATGTAACAATAAAGTTTTATTTTTATTGAACCACCAACAACTGCCCATTATGTTTCTCTCTCTCATTTCGTAGTAGGTTTTCAGGAAGAGAATGCTTTTTAGCGATATGGCCGCCTTTATACATTGATATCATCAACGTATTGTTCAATTTACATTTGGTGGACAATAAAGTGTATTCGGCAAGTGGTGACTCTACACCCACTAGATGGGCTCTCCATATGGCCGACAAAGGACGACAGAGAGCAACACCGGCGTGAATGGCTCAGGGGTGTTGAGAAGTGTGTTGCACTTTCCCCGAAGTTACTCGCGGCGTTATGCCCTTTAACACTTCCACCTCTGGAGCATATAGTTCTAACAACTCCTCTCTGAACGGCCAACTAAGGCCAGCCATAGCTGAGAGTCACCTGGCCGACGAAGACACGCCGAGGTGGGGGCCCTGACTAGTCGGTGACTCTCTGGAGCACTCGGTGACTTGGGTCCGTGATGTCGTTACGCACCAACAGCTCGCCACACGCTGCCCTGGTGTTATTATTATAATTTTTCACGTAAACTAAGTACCTATATACCTTACCACTAACGTTGTATCTGCTAGACAAATAAGACCATAATATTTCTAAAGGGCCTAAATTTAAAATAATCTTGTTATGTGCCATGAACAAACTCTTATAAGTACTTACTTACATTTCTTAAAATATCGCCATTACACACCGATCATATTATGACAACTAAATAAACACTAAAATAGTCACACGCATAGATAAGAGTATATTACTTAGAAAGTCACGGTCACACGGACGGGCGTAGGTATCATAGAATGGACTGAGGGTGAATCCCAGTAACACACCAGCGTACAGACCTAAACTTCTGAAAGATTGTTTACACACATCGAGGTACTATGTAAGTATAAGCAGGTCCCTTGTGTAAGGGGTCCCTTACACAAGACGATCAGTTCTCCTGGATGGTCGTCCAGGTAGGTACCACCTCAGTGTCAGATATTCTGCCGCCAAGCAGCAGTGTGTTAACATTGCCGTGTTGCGGTGTGAAGGGCGCTGTAGCTAGTGAAATTGCCGTCCTCAAGAGACTTAGTAACTAATCTTGGGTGACGAGGGACGTGGTATGTAGCTGTCTATAGGCAGGCGTGTCGCTCAAAATGTCGGTGTGAACTGGGACCTGTGTCAGACAGACAAGCGCGGGGTGAGAAGCGGAGAGCACTAGAGCGCACCGGGTCGCGTCCCCACGTTTTTTCTCATTCGCCACTTACTGACACTTGTTTACCGCAAATACTTGAAATGTCTCCTAATGGAAAAGACATGCTCGAAGGAGGCTCCCTGAATAAATACTTTATTGATACAAGTGCGCGGCCGTGTTCACTATTGATTATACATACGTATCTATTAACCTAGGTTTAATCGGTAGAGAACAAAGTTACAAATAAGTCACCATTTAAACTGAGAAAGAGAATCAATGACTAGGCTTTTTACCTTGCGTCAGATCTACCTACATAATAATATGTGCAGGGACCCGGATATTCTGCAATGTGTATGTGTAAGTAAACATTGTTGTGTGTAGGTAAGGTATACCTACTTAATTTCAAATAAACTTCAGAAGAGAAGAAAACGCGCACTCTGTATATTCGATAAAAAAAGAACTAAAACACATTGCAGAAAAGCTTTAAAATATTTATGTCAGAATAGTTTTCCACCAACGTGCTACTTACATATAATATAGATAGATATAATTATATGGATAGTGCACAAATCTTTTGTATATACTTACAAACTAAAATACAAAATATAAACATATTACCGTCCTTTTTCATATTGACTTGGAGGCATTTGGAGAACCTGCATGCTTGGCATTGATTTCTTCTCGTTACATCGACCACGCATCGACCATTTTCTTTGCACACGTAGTCTAGATTCCTAAAAACACAAATACTCAAATTAAAATTTGTTCCTATGGTTGGTCTGAATTGCAAACACGTAACAGCAATTTTGTTTGATAGAGGATTTTCTTAGACTCGAGAAAATTTTACCAATTTCTATGTGATACTAGCAGAGATGACTCAAGCAACATTTACCGTCTAATACTCCTTTTGAAGAAACCTCTGCAGCCGTCGCATGATGGCACCCCATAATGCTTCCCCGACGCTTTGTCCCCGCATACCCGGCATAGCGTCTCTGCCTTACCGACGCCAGCCTCCATACCACACTGTTAATAATCAATACTAACTTTAAAGCCATGATGATTGGTGACGTCGCAGGCAAGGGTAGCTATAACAGTATTCCGATTGGATCGATAGTTATTAATATTAACCTCGACAGGTACGAGTATATTATTAGCAAGGTTGATTGGTACTTAGAGTTAGGTGAGTTCGCGTTAGTTTTAAATAGGTATCTAATTAAGTAGGTGTAGTATAGTTACATAGGTACTTTTATAGCGAGCTGTGCTTAGGGATCACATACGAAACGGAGTAATTCGCCAGAGAACCAAAATTACCGACATACTTAGGCGGATTAGTAGGCTAAAGGGGCAGTGAGCTGGTCATATGTTCCGCAGAACTGATGAGAGGAGAGTCACAGCATTGGACAAATGTAGGCTGATTATGATGATGATATACACGTATAAAGTAACAATCGACAAAATGCTATAAGATTTTATTCGAAAACATTTTTATGTAACGAGACGAACTGGGCGTTCACCTGACGATGATGGTACCAAAGAGTAGCATTGCTGTCTGTCGTTTACTGAGACGTTATAGTTATCTAATAAGATTTAATAAGTCTTTTGAGTTGCTTTGCGGCAAAATATCTGGCACTGCGTGTCAATATTAGATATGTAATTATTACCGGGACGGTCTCATGCGTAAGTGGACTATCTAAAATAGGGAAATTTTTGTAATTTTATGGAAGCATTAAAACTAAATAATTAATACATGATCGGATTGTATAATTACATAGTTAAATGTCATCAGGCAACGGGTGTGCACGTGTGGTGAACATGGTAATTTGCTTAAGCTATAGATTTCAACACGAGCAATCGATATTTCATGCATTATTTTTTTTATACAATACCTTAATCAAATTGTCCGCAAAATATATGCCCCTTAAAATAATATTGTAAAGTTTGAAAGAATATAGATGCGTCATGACGAGCAAGCATTAATAATCGATTGATTATTCAAATAAGAGGGCCCGATGTGACATTATATGATAAAATATCAAGTAACCCGTCAGATGCCATCGCAGATAAATGGGATTTTGATACACGCTTTATCATATCAACGTGTCTTTTTCTAGATTAAGATGTAAGTCATCCGCGTTGTCGGTATGCGGCTGATATTAAATGTATACACTAGACATTAGACAACCACTTTGGCAAAAAAACATATATACTATTATTTACTTAATTTTTACTACCAAGGCTAATATTTTGTTAAAAAAATATACCTACACATTAAAATATTAATAAGTAAAGATATTTCTCTATAATTTGTGTTAACTTTAAGACATAGGAATAGTGCTAGGAAGTAGGTACATTTATGCCTCCTTCGGAGTCGCTGGACACTCGGGGTGTGGGCCCTTTGAGCGTCCATTGAGTACGGCGACGACTCCGAGGAGGACGGCGGCGGGGTTACGACCCCCGTCCCCGTGAGTACCGTGTCAGGTTCCCGGGGGGCTACAATGCCCCCCGGCGGCGGGCTCAAAGGCAAGGCACTGAGGGGCCCCTGGTGCAGATCCCACCGGAGCCCTGGGGTCTCCCCTCTCATGTGCCGATGCGACAGCCGCGGGGGTTCAAACCGCAATTTTAATTTAATAGGTATAGTCGGCCTATACCTTCTCATCTACGAGAGCCCTTTCAGTTTCAGAATTACGAGGTAGATTTAAACTATACTATGTGTATTAGTATACCATATTATTTACTTTGTCGTTTGCTCTATAGACTTTTTTAAGGCGAGACATGTGCAAATCTGAAAGTGTGACACACATGTTAGTGACATTGTGCTCTCCTGAATACATCCGTTACAGCCTATAACAACACTTTATGGCTTACCTCTAAAACGGCTTATCGGTTTATTATAATTAAGTGTTCAGTGGTTTTTCAGCTGAAAATTCTTATTATAACTCTTATTCAATGTCTTGCTTTTTAAATCGTTGGGTAGGTAGGTATATACATATATATGGCTACCTCACGGGCCCACGGCAATCGTTTAGTAACGTATGCTCATTTCCCACGCGGTTTCCTATCCTAGGGGAACGCTCGTCTTGCTTCCCACCTACCTGTTTATTTACCAACAACAACGCAACGACCCTGACTTGCCTGTATGGTTTTACAAATTACTTTAAGTACGTGAATAAAATTTATCTTGTTTCTATTGGAGTGAGTCTTGCGTGTTGCGTAAATTAAAAAAGTTACCTATACCATTTGGAATATCAGCAGTTTTTAGGGTTCCATAACTAAACGGTAAATAAAATCATTTTTAAAAAAAATTGAACCGACTTCAATATCACTGAAAAGTATAAAATAATTTAAATATTATTGAAGTTGGTGTTAGCGTACCTGCTGTGTATATTTGGCACCAACTACAATAATATTTAAATTATTTTATACTTTTCAGTGATATTGAAGTCGGTTCAATTTTTTTTTAAAAAGATTTTATTTTAAACTTTTTAGTGATATTTTCATATATAAAGATTACCGATTATAAAGAGAACCGAAAAATTATCTAGGTAGGTTATGATCACATTATCGTCTACATAGTTTTACATAATTCATATTTCTTCAGAAAAAAATATCCGGTCGTAATGAAATTTGCATGGAAACATCATAGTAGTTTACTCTCTCGAATAAAAAAAGAATCATCGAAATCGGTTCATAATTGTCAGAGCAATGTAATGGAGAACATCAGTTTTATGGTTTTTACCAGATAAATTCCTCCACATCGTTCATGGTCCTCCAGGAAGTTCTTATCCGGTTGTAATAAAATTCATACAGATTCAATACAGTGGTTTCTTCTTTCGAATAAAAAAAGAATCATTGAAATTGGTAAATATTTGCCAGAGTTATGACTATTTTTGTCCGACCGAGCGAGTCCGAGCGACTAAAACGTCATCTATATAGGCTTTCTTGCAGCTCTCAGTGCGCAGTCACCATTCTTGTTTTTTCAGGAACTACTTATTACTAAGCAATATTTTTTTTATGGGACCCAATTAACGGATTAAAGAATGGATGGAAGAAAGATTTTTTCAAATCGGTTCATAATTGCCAGAGTTATGCGCGAACATACATAGAAAAAAAAATATATACAGACGAATTGAGAACCTCCTCCTTTTTTGAAGTCGGTTAAAAAGGAACGCTTATGGTCGGACTTCGTCTGTCTTTCTGTCACAGCTATATATTTCAGAAACCCCTGATGCTATCAATTTGAAATTTAAAATAGTTTTAGATTTTACAAATGTTTTTTTTTTGTTTTAATGGGGGTCGAAATGGGTTTTCAAAATTTGAAAATGGGACTACTTTATTCAGTGGGATATCATATAAAAGAGCTTCATTTGCACATTACAAAACATATTTGTATTTTGGTTTATGACACGTAGTCTTATAATCTAAAATGTGTCAGAGGTGTTAGACGAACTAAGAAGGTATGCGCGAGTAACCCTCGTCGGTGCGCAAGTAACCCTCGGTGCGCGAGTCCGACTCGCACTTGACCGGTGTTTTTATAAGAAAAGTCGAGGATCGACGTCAGTGGCGGCGTGCAAAGCAGATGGAGAGGCCAAAAAGTAGGTACAACATTCTTCCGCTGATAATGAAGTTGACACATTTCACAAAGATGATAATGATACTTAAGTCATCGTATGACTCACATGACTAGGTGCATAATAAAATTGTGTTAAACACAAGGCATAAGCTACGGTTCGACGTGTCCACCCTCGGATTGGCGGCGATTGATATAACTATCGATAAAATACTGACATGTTCCATAATTGTGGCGTGACGTACAGGTCACAATTACACCACATGTGCGTTGATATTTACCGGACCTGCGGTACTACAACAATAATTATCATCAGCGTGTGGTACCTAAACATCACAAGGTTTAACGCCCTGCGCCCCACGCTAATTACCGTGATAGATATCACGTGTGCGTTTAACTTCTGACATGTCAAAAATATTTTAGGTAGCTTATATGGTCATAAAGTTTATTGACGGGCCCGTTGGTCTAGTGGTCAGACACCCTGCCTGCTAACCGATGGGTCGTGGGTTCGATTCCCGCCAAGTGTCTGGGTGTTGTTTATCTATTTAAGTATGTATTTACAAAAAAAAAAGTAAAGTATTAGTATCAGTTGTCTGGTTTCCATAGTACAGGCTCTGCCTAGGATCGGATGACCGTGTGTGGATTGTCCCAAGATATTATTATTATTATATTATTATTATCATCTGATTGTCAGTAAAGTAAGATGATCCATGCGTCGAATGGGCATGTAAAAAGTCGGTCGTGCGCCTGATCTCTCCCCGGTCGTGATGGTTTACCGTCTCATCGGATTGCGAGAGGTAGAGAGAGTGCACTTGTTTGGGTCTACGCAAGCACTTGTGCACTATAATCCGCGTAGATGGCTGTTCTTGCGAAATATTGGCCGCTGTAGTCGTATCGACCAGGAGGACATTATTTTATTATTACACGTTCGCCTCGTATGTGGACAGATTGGAAAACAATTACGTAACCTGCAAACTAACCTTAAATTAGGGGTTGATAGTCAACCAGTGTTGCTGAGTTCAGACAAACATATTGCCGGAATTTATAAAAGCTATAATTGGTGCCACGGAGGGCGCGCGTGCCGGGCGGGGCGAGGTCCAAGCTACGCATGTTTTCCCCTCTCTTTGCGGCAGACATAACATGGCTATTAGGTTAAATCCTGATAGTTCGATGTGAGTGGAGTATGGCGTAGTTTTCAAGGCGGAAACGTCATTATCATTTTCTATACAAAAATGAGGTTTCTGTTACCTAGAGCTAGAAGCTTATAGCTAAAAGTGGAGAGAACACTCCAAAATACATGACTCAGGCCATGAAGCTTAGAGACCAAAGCTTCATGACTGAGGCCAACGCTATCCCTTTCTCTCTTGCTAAGAGGGTAACCATAGATTATACACTATATATTTAAGAAAGGGTAACCTTGATGTTTCATGCAAAATCAGGACATCTTCTTAACTTCGTCGCATAATAGCGGAATGCATGTTTATATAAATAAACATGCTGCACCTTATAGTGTACGAGTATACTTACCTATTATAATAAAATAAAAATACAATTTCCATTACAAATATTGAGTACCTACTTAATGCTCTACTAAAGTCAAGCGTGGACTAGGCTCACCAAATTGAAACGCTATATTATTCAGACTCTATATTATTTATCATGAAACAGCTTTTGCTAGCGACAAGCCGCGACATGAATGAACGCGAAAAACTGCGCATGACTCTGGATTTGACTACATACTGATACTAATCTGTCAAGATTTGCCGCTCGCAGCGACTCTGGCTAATTATGCAAGCCGCAGCTATAGTGCAGTGTGTCTATACTCCATCCCAAATAAGCTTGGAGGCGATTACAAGTTCGTTTGTGGCTCAATAACTACATAACGCAAACATTGTCAACTTGGCGCGTCAGCAAAAACAACTTTGTATTACCAACCTTTTTTTGCTGCCGCGTTAACGGTCAACTATACAGCGGGGGTGTTTTATGACTGCATAATAAAGTAGTAATCGCCTTCAAGCTTATTTGGTTTGGAGTGTAAAAGTCTACATGTAGTGTACTATAATCTAAGAAGAAACAAATGGGTCCACAAGAGATTAACTCGCATTTTGTAATCCGGTAACCTACCTTACCCGTCTTATTTAGTAGGTAAACTTACGTCAGGTACGAAACCCTAAAAATAAACCCCTATAATATGACTTCGTCTGTCAGTCGATATTTCACTAACCATGATTTGGCTAATGCTATAAATATGAAATTTAGAATAAATAGTTTTTACCAAACCAACCCCCCAAAACAAAAACGAATTGTTATCGCTTCAACGAGTAGACGGATTTGAATGCTTTTTTTTTATTTGAGGCACACATCGTTAACACACCGAGTTTGGACTCATTTGATTTGTTTTAACGAGTTCTATTCACTGTACCCAATAGCACAGTCTATAAGTTTATATACTGTGCCAATAGTGAGGACCTGGTGGTAGAACTGGAAGGTGGATGACGGAAGCCTGGAATGGCTACTAGTAAACCCATAGTTTAGGCTCATTTATCTTTCAAAGATTCAATTTTTTTATTTCAAATAGGCTTAACGCTAGCACTTTTGAACGGTCAATTTTTTAAAAGCTGCCACCGGATCACAACGCGTCCTCAACTGAGAAGATCCGGCAAGAAACTCAGCGGGCTTGTCATTTTTTCTCATTTTTTTTATTATACAAAATTTGTCTTTTTACAATTAAATCAGCACCAGCGACAGTGTGTCCTGCCGTTCAAAATCTATACTTATAATAAAACTGTAACAGGTCCAATTCTGTACATTGAAGATATTTTGAAAATTATATACTGAGGCCGAAAATGTAATTTTTTTAATTTTTGTCTGTCTGTCTGTCTGTCTGTCTGTCTGTATCACGGCTGAGCATCACGCCGAAACTACTGAATGGATTCAAATGAAACTTGGCATGATTTGAGATCTTACTACGAGGTAGGACATAGAATATTTTTTATCCCGTAATCTAGCACGGTTCTTTTGGGAGAGGGGATTAAAGTCAAAACGGGTACTTGGTTATACGCTTGGTCCGATTTTATCAATTTTTCTATAAAATATAATAAATATTAGTAAGGGAACACTCATAGAGAGTTGTTATCAAGGTTTTGTAATCGATCGGGTTAAGCAACGTTAGGTAAGGTCATTATATAGATGGGTGACCGTTTAACGCCATTTGAACTAAACGGGTCCGTGCTTCGGAGAGCAAGTAAAAAGTGGGTCCCAGTTTTTAACCGACTATAAAAAATGAGGTTATGTATTCGATGCGAATGTCTGTTATTCAAAGTTTAGTTAACGTAAAAATAGCGCAGGCGGAGCTGCGTGGGTCAGCTAGTATCAAATAAAAATAAAAAATACGACGAAAATACAACAAACTAAAAGCTAAAATGCCAAAGGGATAGTAGTCGGACCAGTCCCCCCAAGCAGCACCCGCGCACGAGTTGACTCGAGCAGCAGCCATCACTCCCCTCAACCATATTGGAGGGAAGGGGGTGGCCCGCCACACGAAGCCGCCACAAGCAAAGACTTTTCGATGGCGAGCATGACCGATCCAAAATCACAGTGGCTCACGTTTAACATGTACCTTCTGCTGTTAACCAGTGCCTCGTCAGGCAAGACACAAAGCACTTTAACATATTAAATTTTATCACAAGTCGTCTAAATTAGATACACACCAAGAATAATTTACAAGCTCAAGTGAATTGCCTTCAGAACGTCTTTCTTAAATAGTTCTATACACTTTGACCCATAATGAAGACCAGATGGTGGAACTGGAAGGTGGATGACATAATCCTGGAAAGGCTACTAGTAAATATATAGAGTTAATTGTTAGTCGGCTAATTGTGATTTGTCTTAAACAGTTCTATTGACTTTGCCTAATAATTAGATCTATGATGAATGACGGTTCTGGAAAGAGGGTAACAGAACCCTGGACTGGCTGCTTGTAAACCCATTGAGTTTGGGCTCATTAGATTTGTCTTAACGAGTTCTATTCACTTTGACTATTAATGAGTACCTGAAGATGGAAGTTGAAGCTGGGTGATAGAACCCTGGACTGGCCACTTATAAACCCGTTGTGATTGGACTCGTTTGATTTATCTTAACGAGTTCTTTTCATTTTATATACTTAGTAAAAAAATAACCCGAGTTTCGGTAATTAGATTTGTCTTAACGAGTTCAATTAATTTGTCTATTAGTAACGAGGTCCTGATGATGGACCTGGACGGTGGGTAACACAAACCTTGAATGGCTACTTGTGAAGCCTTTGACTTTTGGAGTACATTTGACTATCGTTGAAAGATTAAATACGTAATGCTTTCTTAAACTTCACACCTCATTGAGATACTATAAAAATGCCAACACTATCCCTAGTTTAGACTATTTTTAACCCCCGACCAAAAACGAGGGGTGTTATAAATTTGACGCCTATGTCGGGAAATCTGTCTGTCGGTCTGTCTGTCTGTATGTGGCATAGTAGCGCTCCAACCAATGGACGGATTTGAATGCGTTTTTTTAATTTGAAAGCTAGTTTAAGCGAGATGGTTCTTAGCTATGTTTCGTGAAAATCGGTCCAGCCGTTTGAAGACCATCAGCTCTTTTCTGAGTCGAGGTAGGGATATTTCGTATACAATAGACATTTTTCATTACTTCTATTAGTCCGAAAGATCTGAAACTTGGAACATATGTAAATCCGATGATACTAAATAAAATGGTAACCTTCACCAGGGTCTTATGATGATCAGCAAGAAGGTAGTAACAGGATCTCTGCACCAATAAACGTAGACCCACCGCATTTGGGCTCATTACGTAGGTGTCGACGAGTAGTTGCTAGACAAGTATTTTAAAAAACCCCCGACGTAGTTGAACGAACTCTTAAAAAGACTTTCCCGCGCCGTGAAACAACAGTCGCCGTCGCTGGATGCGTGAAGCACATCTCCTGTTAATCGTGCCTCTATACTATTAACTAGAGTAAACTATTGTTACAAATATGATCTAGGTATAAACGACTGTATGATCATCTAAATCATGGTTTGTTGTTTGGGAACCTGGGATCAAACCCCGGGCCAGTGATCTGATGGTCCATAATACGCCAGGAATCAGGGTCTGTGTTACTTTTTTCTATAGGTATGTAGTATTTGTGATTACCTAGTGTCTTTATTTTAAAATTTGACCGAAGACCAACCTCAAGCAACACCCGTAAGTTGAAGTTTTTCAAATTATGTGTTGTACTTCAAATATTAGCAAAAATGGTTTATTTTTAAAGAACAGATTTCAGAATGTATATCGCCTCCGCCCGTAGTTGCCCGTCGACACGTCGCGCCGTTTCCGAGCCGTCCGGTCCGCGTCCGCGCGTCCGTCGGACTACCTATCATAACATTGGCATACAAGACAACTGACCTCTGAAGAATAAAAACGATGGGTCTGGGTGGTAACAGAGTTCACTGGTAGGACACATTGCAGTACTTACCTATGAGTATCACTGATATGGTATCACAAAACTGAAAAATACATTATAAAGGGCGATTGCCCGCGGTCGATTGTTACGATAGCCAATGAGTTTTTTTGTACACCTACTTATTATTATTAAGGCTTTAATGGGTTCCTTAGAATAAATATCAACTAAATACGATGATAACACGCTATCATAAAATGGTTCGCCTCGAATAACGAAGTGACCAGGGCAATCAATGATATTTCCTGTTTTTAAACCTTAAATGTTACATCACTAACGATAACGTTAAAGGAAAACACTATAGGAAGGTTCGCTAGGGCACGCTTTAGAATAAGATAAAATCTTTTTAAAAAAAAAATTGAACCGACTTCAATATCACTGAAAAGTATAAAATAATTTAAATATTATTGAAGTTGATGTTAGCTTACCGGCTGTGTATATTTGGCACCAACTTCAATAATATTTAAATTATTTTATACTTTTCAGTGATATTGAAGTCGGTTCAATTTTTTTTTTAAAAAGATTTTATTTTAAACTTTTTAGTGATATTTTCATATATAAAGATTGAACCATCGAAAACCGTAAAATTATCTAGGTAGGTCATAACCTACCTAGATAATTTTACGGTTTTCGATTTTACGGTATAGCATACTATATGATCACATTATCGTCTACATAGTTTTACATAATTCATGTTTCTTCAGAAAAAAATATCCGGTCGTAATGAAATTTGCATGGAAACATCATAGTAAGTAGTTTACTCTCTCGAATAAAAAAAGAATCATCGAAATCGGTTCATAATTGTCAGAGCAATGTAATGGAGAACATCAGTTTTATGGTTTTTACCAGATACATTCCTCCACATTGTTCATGGTCCTCCAGGAAGTTCTTATCCGGTTGTAATAAAATTCATACAGATTCAATACAGTGGTTTCTTCTTTCGAATAAAAAAAGAATCATTGAAATTGGTAAATATTTGCCAGAGTTATGACCATTTTTGTCCTTAAAAAGCGACATAAAGTCGTCGATATAGGCTTTCTTGCAACTCTCAGTGCGCAGTCACCATTCTTGTTTTTCAGGAACTACTTATTACTATGCAATAATTTTGTTATGGGACCCAATCAATGGATTGAAGAATGGATGGAAGAAAGATTTTTTCAAATCGGTTCATAATTGCCGGAGTTATGCGCGAACATACATAAAAAAAAAAAATATATATATATATACAGACGAATTGAGAACCTCCTCCTTTTTTGAAGTCGGTTAAAAAACGTGTTTGATGATTTGTCAATTCGCATTGGTCCCGCATATGATCTATTTAAACCCTAAGCTCTTATTGTACAGAAAGAGAAACTTATGTATCATTTAAGGGATAATAACATAAGGAAAAAATATAGGGATTTATTATAACAGATCGATAGTTAATACCCTAAAGTACCGGGACGGTTGCGGTTTAAAATAAAATTTAAATTGATGTGCAATTTAATTTTCATAAATAGTAAAGATAATTATAATGTCAAATTGCCATAATTCGGTATTTAAGTAAACAGTTGGGAAATTGACAAGTTAGTGAAGCTGGCAAATAAGGAAATTAGTAAATTCAGAAACTGTCTAATGAGTAAACTGAGTAAATTTGTGAAATTGCGGAGTAAGAGAACTGGCCAGTGGTACGCTAACTCAATAATAAGTATGTTAATATTAATTTAGCATATTTTTATGCCTAATCAAAACCATAGTACGATCTATATGGCACAAATAATTAGCACACCCTTATAAACGATGTCAAATAGGTACGGATATTACATAGATACCTATTACTTAAATGGAAAGTTATTGAATTTCATGACAGACACCTACAATTTGCACTATAGATGTGAATTTCTCACTACCTATTACGTAAATAGCTAAGTAGCCCATATGCACGAGTATCAACGTCAAGCAATCGTTCCTACAAGTATCATTTCAATTAAAACGACTATAAAGTCCTGAAATAACACAGTAATACATTTTCTGAAAATGTTCTAAATTGCACATGAGAAGCTGCGGAGATCCGCGGTTTGAATACTTACTTACTTACCTAAAACTAGTTTATAAGCAAATATACTACCCACCTATTATGTACTTATACCTAACTATTATTTTTATAATGTACCCACTCAAATTATGGTATGCTTAGATACTTAAGTATTAATTACTTATTTAAAACCTTTAATTAAATATCATCAGTTTCCTACAGATTCATTTCTTCACCTTCGAATACCTTTAGATTGTTGACTTCGAACTATAGGAGGATTATTCACAAAACAGTTAATTACCTAGGTAATAAGTAAATATATTGATTTTTGGGTTTAACATAGAATACTAGCTTTTGATGCGCACAGCAAAAAAATCACAAAGTTAGTACAACCTTAAAGGGGAACAACTTAATGTATAAAAAAAATGTAGATAGCACACAAATTAACTTACCTATCACTGCAGTTTTCAGTCTTGAGGTGGATAGTCACATCAATATGTCGAGACTGTACGTGATTATGTCCTCAGCGTTAGTATTCAGCCAGGGGTTACCGCGACGAGGGCAGGGCACGGTGGGGTGGGTGGTGGCTGCGCTGCGTGGGCGGAGCGTACGGTCATCCCTCAAACACCAACGCTCGATTGGAGGAATCTCGATGGGCGTGCCTGCCCATTCTTCGTAATTCATTATTTATTCTTGATCAGGCAGGTGCGGTATGCCATTGTTCCTGTTAAATTGTCAAGGGCTATCGCTGTTCCACTTCGAAGTTATCACGTAACACCAAGGCAGAAAAAATGTTGTTGTTATAAAAAAGATATAAGGGAGGAGGGGGCGTATTGTAACACTTTATTGGAAAAACATGTGTGAAATGAAAACTACAAATTATTTTAAGATTTTAAAACATCCAGTTGCAAGATAAAGTATCTACTTATCTAGCCATTAGTAAAGTAAAATTTAGAAAATCGTTATTAGTAAGTATTTACAAAAAAAGTCGCGTGTTCCAACTTACCCCGTATTTGGGGCTAGTTGTAACAGCGCTGGGACACGCACTAGGTAACAATAGGAATACTGAAGGATTTAAGTTCCTGTTGATTTTTAGGGTTCCATACCTAAAAGGTAAAAAAGGAACCCTTATGGTCTGACTTCGTCTGTCTGTCACACCTAGCATCATTGGTTCCTGAAATATATCAGGAACCAATGATGCTATCGATTTGAAACTTGGAATAGTTTTACATCTTACTTACCCAACCTCAACGAAAATGAAAAAAATATTTTATTACGTTTTTTTTATTGGGGTTTGTAATGGGTCATCAATATTTCAAAGTCTTCTTCTTTTCGTGTCGACATGATAACATCAAATTTCATCGGCCTAATAAGAAGCTACATCCACCGCTCTTTGGTTTGCCTGAAGCAAATCCTCCCCAGTGCAGGTAGTTGGACACGCGGGGCAGACGGAAAGATGCGCCATGGTCTGTTGGGCTACACCACACTTGCAGTTGATATTGGTGCTACTTGTGTACCCCCATACATTTAGGTTGTACTTGCATCGACCAACCTGGGATCGCAACCTATTTCCACTTTTCCAAGTAGGCCATGGCTCCTTGAAACCTGGTGGCAGATCTTCTAAAGAGGGAACATAAAGCTGTTGAGGGTACTTTTCCATCCAGATTTTTTGCCTTACATTTATAGGGCTTCCATTGAGGGGCTGTACACACTTGAGAAAACCATGGCGACTTATTAATCGGGGTGATGCAGAGTGGTGATTATATAGTGGGTGCCTAGGATCAGTCACCTGTTTCCTCCTCTCTAAGGCACTCGCAACTTCTCTTCGAACGCTTGGCGGAGCTACGCCGGCAAGTGGGTATAAAAAAATAATGGGTGTCGGTCTTAAGCAACCTGTTATAATTCGGCAGGTGTCATTGAGAGCCACATCCACCTCTTTAGCATGAGCAGACCGAGCCCACACTGGACACGCATACTCGCCAGCAGAGAAACAGAGAGCCAGCCCTGATGTACGCAATACGTTGGGGTTTGCCCCCCATTTAGTCGACGTAAGGCGACGCGGGAGATTATTTCGGGAGCTGACTTTTTTCTTAGTATTGTTGCAGTGGTCTTTGTATGTAAGTGAACGGTCCAGCGTAATGCCAAGGTACTTTGGGTGAGTTGAAGGTTGAATAGCAACCCCGTTCCAAGTTATATCCAGTGTCCTACGGGCCTGTCGATTTCGGAGGTGGAAAACACAAGACTGCGTCTTAGACGGATTAGGCTAGCATTACACTCATAGTACTGGCCTAGATTTTCCAATGCTGCAGATAGTGTGCTTTCAGCCTGCTGGAAACTCTTACTCTGACATGCTAAGGCGAGATCATCAGCGTATATAAAGCGAGTTGTAGGGGGAGGTCGGTTGATCATTTGTGTAGATGTTAAAAAGGATAGGAGCCAGCACACTCCCCTGCGGCAGCCCATTTTTTGCGACCGCCATCTGCTTTTCTGTTCTTTAAGATGTACTTGAAAACGCCTATTGTGGAGTAACTCACCCAGAATTCTAACAAAGTTCTGGTCATGCGTATAATCTGTAACCTTTTTAAGAAGCCGTCGAATGTTCACTGTATCATACGCCGCTGATAGGTCGACAAACGCAACACCTGTAACCAAGGAATGTGCTTCAGCTGATTATCAATGTTTTTGGAGTATTCGTTCCAGTTGGCTTTGGAGAAATTGAACCTACGCCTAAAGGGGACTGTAATGGGTTGTACTGCAGCAGTGATTTTAACCATTATAGGTCGATGCTGTGTACGGGGAATTGGGGGGCACACTTGCTTAGTGCATTGTGAACTTATATTTGCGTGGTGAAAATATCATATAGGGTATCATATGAAAGGGCTTCATTTGTACATCTCAAAACAGATTTTACTTTTGGTTTTTGTCACGTAGTTTTTGGCTGATAATCAAAAACGTCAAAAAAAATAACATAATATCAAATTATCCATTTTCACTTAAAATATTTTTTACTGGCCGGCTGCGGACAGACGCCGAGTTCAGCCGAACCAAAGAGGATTTAACATGAGCCGAACAAAGCCGAACGCGAGAAACCTGCGCGCCAAACTCGAGTCCTTCATTTCAAGCAGCGAACGACTTTACGTAAAACGTAGTGATTATAATTATATAATTATACTCATTGGACTTTACGGCATTCAAATTCACAGAACACTTTCAAACTTCAGCTTTGTCACCCTGCACTATTGTAATTTAATTTAATTAGTTATCGAGAAAGAAATTAATAAAACCACTGACTGAATTTACAGTTACTATCGACCCGGAGTGAGGGGCGACAATGTACTCTGTGGTGGGCGAAAAGTTATTGTTATTATTTCAAAAAACTTTAATTATTTATAAAACAAAACCCTACGGCGTTATAATACACACATCAAAAGTGTCTAGGGATCAAGCATTTTTGGGCAAAAAAATGGGCAGAAGAACAATGGCGTTTCGTGTGCTTTTCTGATGAGTCTCGTTTTGGTATGAGACCGGATACAAGACGTATACGACACTGGAGAACCCCTGGACGCCAACAGCGATTAAAATCCTGCCAGGAAGTCCATCCTTATAGTGGTGGAACCATCATGGTATGGGCGGGTATTTGGATCGGCGGAAGAACTGAGTTGATTTGGATCAGAGGCAACCTCAACGCTCAAATTTATGCTGAGACGATTGTATCAGACGTCATCGTTCCTCTACAAGTGCAAATCGGTCCCTTATTACAGTTAATGCATGATAATGCACGACCGCACACCGCAAGAGTTGTAAGACAGACTCTCGCCGCAGCTAACATCAATGTCCTGCCCTGGCCTGCTCAGTCGCCAGACTTGAACCCGATTGAGCATGCATGGGATATGCTACAGAGAAGAGCTCTGCCGAATATGGAGGGTATCCAGTCGCAAGAAGACCTTTTTTTGTTGTTGCAACGAACATGGGCGGCCATTCCACAGCGTGATTTGGATGAACTCATTTTGAGTATGCCAAACCGATGTTCTTGTGTTGTTAGTGTTCGCGGTAGAAACACGGATTATTAATTGTTTAAGTTACCCAATAAAATTTTAAAGAAAACTGTTATTTCAGTCTTTTTTTCGAACTTTTGTGTTAGTGGTTCAAATGTCAAAAATCCCTTTATTAGGAAAATGGCAAATTTCTTTATTAATGCAAAGGTGACTTGGTTTATCGTTACTGTGACAAACGAAAACACTTTATTTGATGAATCCTTAAAGAAAATTTTAATTAATATCAATCAGGAGAAAAGTTATTGCAAAAATATATGTTGATCCCTAGACACTTTTGATGTGTGTAGTTGTACAGCGCCATCTATTGGAGTAATGAGAACAAAATCTTTAATTTTGGACAATGTTCATTCTAAAGGTGCGCGTCCATTGGCAGGCGCCGGACGCACCGCACGCAACGGATTTTAGCTTGCTTTGTATGATTTTACATAGCGCCGCGTCCATTATCCGCGCCGGCATTTTCCGATGCGGGCCGTCAAAATCATAGAAAGCAAACTAAAATCCGTTGCGTGCCGTGCGTGTGGTGCGTCCGGCGCGGGCCAATGGACGCGTACCTTTAGGAGCATGTTAATTTGCTGGCATATTTATTCAACGATAGCTTAGTGATATTTTTAATTTAACAAATCCTGATTCAGTTGAAAATAATAATATCAACTAATGAATGATAGATTTTATTGATTATCGCTCCTGCAATTTTTACAAACATGCCTAGCATACTAAATAACAGATGATTAAAAAAAAACATTTAGATTTTTACATACTTACTATAAAACGCTGCCTAGGTGAGAACAACCGGCACCAACTTTTACGTGCCCTCCGAAGCACTGAGATGTTCGTTCAAAGATAATAAAAGCGTGAAGACTATCCTAATAAAGATCTCGATTTAAAAATAGGTTAATATAATATTATTTATTAGCTTACTCGATTTATAAAGAGGTTAATTTAATAAAATTGAGTAACCTAAGATAGTCACGCTTTTATTCTCTACTAGCCGACCCGCGCACTTTTTACGCCAACTAAATTTTTAATAGCATACATTTGTGTTGAAAACATACTCATTTTTTTAAAGTCGGCTATAAACTGGGGCCCACTTTTTACTTGCCCTCCGAAGCACGGAGACGCTTGGTTCACATGGCATTAAACGGTCACCCATCCACCCGATCGGTTGCCAAACATTGATAATAACTGTCTGTGTTTCCTTAGTATTATTTATTATAATTAAAATGAAATGAAAAATGGATAAAATTGGACCACGCGTATAACCAAGTAAACATTTTGACTAATCCCCTTTCCCCAGAGAACCGTGCTGGATTACGGGATAAAAAGTATCCTATGTCCTACCTAATCATGCCAAGCTTTATTTCAATCCACTCAGTAGTTTAGTAGTGATGCGCGGCCATGATACAGACATTTAAAAAATTACAATTTTGGTTTCAGTATCAGGTAAAATAATTTTCAAAATATTTTTAAAGTACATAATTGGACCTGTTACAGTTTTAATATAAGTATAAATTAAATAACTGATTTAAAGAGGTTATGCACATAAAACTATATTCGTTGTGTGTGTGAGAGAGATGTAAGTAAAACGAGGACGCGCAGGTATAATCTGGGTGAAATAAAACTATTTAAATATTGGGAACCAATTTATTACAAAAGTCCCATTTTTATAAAACAGAATGAACTAACTTACGTTTCATTAATTACACATCAAGTGCATTACATGCGATACGTAACTGGAATATATACATTTTATATAACAAATACATAGTCACTTCAACTTTAGTAAATAAGTACAGATAGAACTACAAGCTTAGTTTATTTAAACCAATTTCTATTTTAACGAAGAATTGATGCACCTAATTAAAACGAGCCCTTGCATTTTAAGTAACTGAATAGAGGCGGTGCTCTAGATAGAGTAGCTTTTCACACTTCCAAATAATTTTACTAAGATTTCTACGCCGCCACGAACCTTTAAATATATAATCAAACTAATATTTACTTCTACTTTCTGCCGGACGGCTATAAATGCCTGCTCTAGGGGCTCGACGAGTGATTATAGCGTATACCTATACAAATATACAGCTTAATTTTAAAACCCATGGCTAAACTTTATACATAATATTCAATCAGGAAACGTCCTCACAACGAGAAATTAATTAGAAAATAATTTATCTATGAGAGTGGGTACAACGATCAGAACTTTAAAATTCTGGTAGGCGAGGTCGAAGTTTATTCAGCAAGGTTTAAAGGCTTATTATTCCAAAGCTCTGTGAAAAGCTAAGTTCTGTTTGAGGCGCGTAAAAATGTTTACCGCTCTTATTCGCGCATTCGGCGGTCGTCGATTGATCACGATGAGGAATTTAAGTCTATGAGAATAAATTATTGTACTTAGAATGCCCAATATCCTATGGGGTATGTATGAAATATATGAAGTTCCAACGAACGTGTTGTGCTACTACAAACCTTACACAATCTGATTTTACTATTAATCTAATATATATTTCTGTACATACGTATTTTATAGCATAAGACCAGATTAGGACCTGATTAGGTACAAACAATACCCTGCATGACATAAACAGAAATTTGATTGTGCGTGTATACGAATTATCTCATTTAAACTAGTTGAACACGGAAGACCTTATTATTCCGAGGATCTGATAAAGCGAATCCAAAAGAGTGCAAGTCACTTTTATGTTAAGCATGATTAACTAGATAAGTGATTGATGATTTCGTGTAAAAGAAGCATTAAGGTTTCTCTGATTGTACCTACTCAAGCTAATTTCGCATTAACAAAATTGAATCACCGATGACGGCCTTTCCTTGAGGGAGGAGTTAAAACAAGTACAGAAGTAAGAATGGTGCGGATATTAAAACAGATAATCATTGCTATTTAAAAGCTAGGTAAATATATACTATGTCGATAGATTTTATTTCGAAATTCTACATGTTTTGGAGCGTTCACGAGTAACAGACGGGACGAGCAAACCCTTGTCAATTCGGTTGGACTGTTCGCAATGGAATATTTGGCGAAAGCTCGCTTGTTTATGAGGACGCTTAGGGCACGTCCTTATCCTAACATTTGCCTCTTTTTGACAATATATAATGAATGTATCTATATGAGTACATAAATAACTATGTCTTCATTTCATCAGAACTTACAAAAAAATTGCGCACGACTTTTAAACCACATTTAGTGAGCTTAACTGTGTCAGTAATTAGCAGTGATAAAACGCATATGATAATATAGATATGCCTCAGAGTTTTCGGAATTTTAAAATGATTGATATTTTTTCCCGAATTTCGAAACTATTACATGGATCTAAGTCAAAAACGTATCAAGACTATGCTGCTAGTGGCGTATTTTTTTTTTATAATTCCGGTATACGTCGGAAAAAATGGCAGGTGTCCATGTTATGCTATCACGGTGCGATTACCGATGAAAAAATCAATCGACCTACTCCGATCACTGGTAATTAGTTAAAAAAATATCAAAGAAAACGGCAATTCTTAAGTGTCTATAATAAATTAATACATAGAAGAAGGACAATAAACCACTAACACTTACAATTTTAAATTGTAAGTTACCTATTTTCACTCAACAACTACAAGGACGAAAAAATACTGAGGTTCACTTCACAAAATAATTAGTACTTACTTATAAAATAATTGATTTCTTTTTATATTTTTTTTCTTAGCATGCAACTAAAACTTATTGAAAATAAATTTATTTAGAATTATTATATATAACCTAAAAATCATTGGTGACTAGTATGAAACATTTGTTAGAGCCATACATAGCACAAACGATACTTTTATATCAGCCATTTTGTGACTGCATCGCGTTAATATGCGACTTGCTGCCGCAGAGCTAGAGAGATATATTTAATCGCTTACTTTATCGACTAACTTTCGCATTCAGAACAAGTGGCGCGCAGTCCATATTATCAGAAAGACTTTGCCTACCCTACGAATACTCTAAATGACTATAATAAATAATCTAAGAAATTTGCTTTTTTGCCTACCCTGGCATAACAGTGTATAAAACGCTCCAGTCAGAATCGGTTAGTGGTGATAAAAGTATCGTATGTTTGTGATGAAGTAAGTAATTTGTCAACAAACAAAACACATTGAAAGTTAAATATGCGGTTTTATTCATGTGCCAAAAAAACATAATTGTCGACCGATTGAAAGAGTTGACTTAATACATTGAACATTCTAAAACGATGTAATGATACCCTCCAAAGGTAGCAAGCTAGCAAGCAATTATTCATTTGACTTCATTTTGACTTAAACAATTTTTCGTCATGAATACTTTGTACTTATATCTTGTGCATATTATATTATTTTCACAACGCATTTAACTCCAAAATCGATGTTACATAACTTAAGACCTATCATTGGACACAAGCCCACGCTAACAATAGATAGCAAAGAATAACTTACAGAATGCACATTTTTATACAAAAAACAGCTAAACACCCATGTGTTATTAAACTACAGCTTATGTTTAATGGTTTAATTTACCACCAGATCTAGTAAAATGCAAGTCAAAAAATTACTTTATATTGTCAAAAATAGTAAATGATCACCAACATTAGATGCCCAGTTTAGCGTGAAATTAGAACGAAAAAATTACAACTTAGGTTCTTACTTAAGAGCATCCAACTCCAAATGGTATTCATACCATTGTGTAACCTATTTGCGATGTCGGGGTACTCTGTAACCTCGAGCTCGCTACGCCCGACCCCGCCGCCTTATGGTGATCATTTACTGAATTTGGTTTCATAGTTCTAATTTTAGGATTTCTTTTTTTGGTTTAGGTTTTTTTTTGCCGATTGGTATATATTTTAGGTAATAGAGGATAACCTCTAACCACGCCACCACCATTTCACTATCTAGAGCAGGACTTCACTACTGGAGAGAGTAAAGAGATCGTGGGACGACTGACGGTTTCAAAAATTCGTAAGTTTGGTACTAAGCTATAGGGTACAAAATGAAAAGGGGGCGTGAAAATTTCAGCTATGGTCCAGGGGGTCGTGATGATGTCCAGATGTAAAAAAAGGCTGGGAACCCTTGTTCTAGAGGAATTAACGTTCTTTTGTGGTCATTATTTTTATCCCCGTAAATTAATACTAGATGCTATACGTACTGTCGTGGTCACGAATTCTTGACCGCTTTTCAGACAAAATCACTTGAAATCCGTTGTGTGCGCTTACCCCGCCCCCCGTGAACTAAAGGTGATCCTTCGAAAATGTCTCTCACCTTACATACTTCCGCATTGTGCGTACAAACATGTGTGCAGCGTCCTCAATAATCATTAAAATGCATTTTTTATTTGTTACACGTCACGTGTGCATATTAGGGGCGTTACACATTTAAGCGGGCGACACATCCGGTTCGGTAGTATTTGTTACACGGCAAGGCTGGCTCGAAGCAATCACCTACTACCAATCCTACTACACATCACGATCAGCTTCGTTCGGCACAGCACTCATTCGGGTGCTAACCCAAGGCCTTTCGTAGCCGCAAACCGCCGACCATGCCGCGCGCCGGTCTAAAGCCGGGCGGCCTTCTTCCCGATTTTCCTCTATACCCTGTTTTTCTTTACAAGATCTAAAATGGAACCATAAATGTATGAATACAGAGTGATGGCCGGAATAAATGTGACATATTCAACACTAATCACCCATCACCATCACCATCCGGTCAGCCATCACTCCTGTGTTAATACATTTATTGTTCTATTTTGGATCTTGTAAAGAAAAACAGAGTATTACATATGTTCGATTTTGCCGCCCGGGTGTGCCGATTTATACCGGCCCGCTTTAATGTGTAGCGCCTCTGATACTTTTATTAGATGGACATACGATAATTTCGTTCTGCGACACATTTTGACACTAGTTTCGTTTTGTATATTCTAAACAAGGATTGCTTCGTGGAACTCGGCGTCTACGAAGGATCAATAATTATTTCTTCAAACGTAGTTGTCAGCTTTTATACAGTGGCGAAAGGAGCGGGGCGGACGTCAGCGCGGCTATCATGACATGCCGCAGATATAACGTTGAACTTGCACAATTTGTTTACTGTACATTTTATTGCTTTTAGAAAACTATCGATACAATAATTATTTAAATTATAGGCCGACCGTTTAACTCGCGTGTCGCCTGCGCGGTGGGAGGGGAGCGGGGGCGGGTAACGCTACACACGGAGTCAATAATCCAAAGATTTATCTCGAGATAGACATTGTTGGTAAAGAATAAAATAATAAGTATCTTTTTTTTAAGTATTTATTTTTAAGTTTTACATATATTTTATAATAGCTTCATAGGTACAAAATCGTAAAACAATAATTAACTCCGTTTAAGAAATATTTAACCACAGATAAAAATTTTATAGGACTATTCGTCACTAATATTCATATCGCTTGAATCATCATCACTGTCTGTGTAGCTTGAGGAGTCAGAATCTTGCAAATTAATAATAAATCGGTCCATCTCTTCATCAACGAACTGGAAGAGCGATTCATCTTGAGATTTATCTTGGCAGTCGTATACCTTGTGCGTTTATCTTCAAGCGTCCGTAACAAAAACACCAACCTCGCGCTGCGAGCACAGCCAGCGCACTGCCGCATTTGACGTAAGCTCTCTGCTCCGCGCACCCCTTTCACCCATCCGCTAACATCTCCCCTCGCTCCCTTCTTGCCGCGCAGGCGATGCGCGAGTTAAACGGTCGGACTATAGTGACGAATAGTCCTATAAAAAATTTATCTGTGGTTAAATATTTCTTAAACGGAGTTAATTATTGTTTTATGATTTTGTACCTACGAAGCTATTACAAAATATTTGTAAAACTTAAAAATAAATACTTAAAAAAAAGATACTTATTATTTTATTCTTTACCAACAATGTCTATCTCGAGATAAATCTTTGGATTATTGACTCCGTGTGTAGCGTTACCCGCCCCCGCTCCCCTCCCACCGCGCAGGCGACACGCGAGTTAAACGGTCGGCCTATAGATATGGTGTTACGGCCCGAAAAATGGTCACAGAAATAGCGCCACGCAGACGGTTGCGTCACTATTTCAAATTAGTCCGAGCCGACCACAGCTAGTAGCCACACCGTAAGGTTCATTTGCCTCTAAAGACTAACCTAATACACGTCGCACGTTAAGATTTATTCGGTCACCTCCGGTTATTTCGTTCTCCCTTTTGCGCGTTGTCCGCCACTATCCCTGTCATTCGTGGGCGTTTTGTCGTGAACGGTACTATGGGTATAATGCGATGGTAGAAATAGTTCCTGACGCATCTTTGTTTTTGTAGCGTAAATATTGATACAGCATAGTACAAAAGATTTAATAAACAATGACCTTTACGCCTATAACGAATGTATACGTCCTGCGCAGTCCTGGACGAATGACTCGAGTGCTTACGTTAATACAGAATATTTAAGCAATCAGTGCCATATTTTGGATGAAATTTAGTAAGTGACTGTTTATATAGTTACATATTATATCGATGTAGAAAACTAACAGCTATTGTAATGAATAATAACAGTCCATTATAATTTATCCTTAATATTTACATACAATCATTGTTACATAAGCATGCGGTATATTTTAATAATATTCATAATAAAGCGTAAAGCCTACGACATGGAAGTAATGGATATCTTATAATTCTACTTTTAAGTTTTATTTTGTCAATTCTGTAGTGTATAAATGTTTACAGCTTCCACAGTTCAGGATGCCGGCCGCCACGCTTGCCATAAAGTGGGTGCTAGATCGTGTAGATATGGCTTTGCTTTCAAGCCGGAATCCTACAATACGATGTAGCGTGGCGGTACTGTGCATAGTATACACTATAGAAATGAGTACAACATTTCTATGTCAATTTCATGAAGTCGTGATAAGTTGAAATAGAATTTGCAGTTTGTTATATTCGAGAATTAAAATTTTATTTGAATATAAGTTCAAATATTACTCTAGTAATTCGGTACGAATATGATATCCTTAACTTTACACATAAGACTTTAGTATCACTCAGCGGACTAATTTCACCGATTGACATATCTTACAATGATGTTTGTAATCTTTGACAAAGTCACGCTATTATACATTATATTGGTGTTCGGATCAATCTTAGGAGTAGACATTATTCGATCCTGTATCGGAGCCAACAGTAGTGTGAAAGGCAGGGGAATATTATTCATAAATTCGCATTATAAGACAAACAAAGCTCTAACTACAAATGTACGTACTTGTACAAGCATGTAAGACGCGTCGTTAGTACACGAGAATCAAAACACTCCTTTGTCAGACGGCTATCGCTACTCAGACGCGGCCACTACAGGTACCCTTAATATGTAATGGAACTATTCCCACAGATGAGAAAATGTATAGCGCATCCTTATTTTTATATACGTGCAAGGTTATCACGACCAGTAGGCATGCCTTATAATTAGGGTCACCAAATCAGACTTTATCTTAATTATTGACCAATCCTATAATCCTGCAATGTCCATGTAGGTGAGAAAAAAGCATGCAAAGAAGTATTTTACACGTCACAGTCGGTCATTTTTATTCCGTAATTTAAATAGCTAATTAATATTAGAACTAGACAAGTTATGCAAATATCAAAGTGTAGTTATTGAGATTTATAAAAGCCACGGCTATAGTAATATAACTCGTTATAATCATATTAAGTATATCATTATGTTATACTGGCAAGAATTCTATTTGTACTCAAGTGCGCATTATAGTAATACAAATATTTTTGCAGAGCCGTCGTCGTGTCGCTCTTATGAAGCAAATCAATTCCTGTAAATTAGGGTATTACAATATAGACTGGCGTCTATTAAATTATCATTTTAGTATGCGAATAAAACCCTGTGTTTTTTAAAAGCGAAATAGAATTCAGAAATAAATAGCAGTCACTTTATCAAATTTCACAAAGTAAATTACATTTAGATTGTAATATACAGACGCTTTACCAACTTTATCTCACAAGAGATGCGACACCAAGCTTTGTGATTTAACTTATTGATATACTACTAATATCATCTCATTTATCATGAACGAAGATAACTTTACAAAGATTCTACGTCCACGTTAATAATAATTAAAGTTAGCATTTAACGATAAATTCGTCGCAATTTTGTCAAGAACATTTAAATTACCAAGTCGATGTGTGTCTAATTAATATTTTTTATAAATAAATATCAACATTTAAAAAGCAACAGCAATCAAGTCATATTATTAAACATACAACCAATATTTCGATTACATTTTACGTTGAAAATTGCAGGGTTTAACATTTAATAATAATAAAAATTAAACATTTATTTGGTGATATGTTTAGTTTTTGTATTACCTTACATGTTAATCTTACAAATATAGTTGTCACGGTGGTATTAAAAGGCATACGCGTTATATTATCTGACGGCATCATCATATTCGAATTTATCAAAGACTACTCTCTTGCGACGATGCTCTCACTTCCTGCACTCAATTGTCTCTTGTAATAATACAGTAAGCCTTAAAACTAAAAATACCATGTAAGAATGAAAAAACAAAAATTGTTACGATCTTTGGCTATATCAACTGAAATTAAACAGGAAAAATCACTTGTAAATTATATTAAAAACAACTACACAGGATATTCAGATCTACTTTAAAAAATGCAAAAATATAATATATTACGAATATTTATCAATTATATACACATTAACCTAACTTAAACATTAAGGATTATATAATAATTTACAAATCGAGCAACTATTAAAAATAATATAAATAAACAAATTACATGTAACAATATTGTTGTACTTAACGCTGGAATTAGACGCTACACAGTATGTTTAGTTCAATTAAATTATATTTCCAAAACATTCAATTAACATATTTTAACAAGGATAAGGCAATACGCTTGAGTCATTCATATTCGCATTTGCTGAATAGAATAATACATTACAAAGTGTTATTTTCTGAAAACTATAATATTTAATACATCATTTACTGAGACATCAGCCTAAAACTACATCATTCAAATCCTTTTTTAATCAATTTAGTTGTATAGTACTACAATAAAAACGTATCCCGCCCAAAAATCATAAAGCATTATGTAAAATATTAACACATTACAATATAGATTGCTAAACGTTACGAATCCTAGCAGATTCGGGGACTCCAACCTATCGTCCAAAGCAAGCAAGGCTTACAAAGTAACGTGCGGCATAGGCCGACGAATTTAAATTTAAAACTTAACAATTTTTTTTACGTTTTTATTAGATGACTAGCCCTGGAGTCATATAAAAAGATGATTATTGAATGAAGGCCTTCGTAACTAAATATTTGTCACATTCGGTAGGTATTTCATTTAAAAGCCTTGCAACACGAAACGCCGAAACAAAAATAAACGGCTTATTAATAATACATAAGATCAATAGCATTTTTTTAGAAAATAATAAAGTATCGGGTGTGTTTACAATCGCAGTGCTAATAAAGTAAGCATTAACATTTGCTACCACTTTCGTGCTATACACGGCTAGTCAGATTGTAATCCAACATAATAAAAACTAATAGAATTCCTTACTTTATTTTATTTATCAAATGCAGTGGAAGATCCACTGCTATTTACTGCTGATTTTTAGTTTTATTTGTAATTTTTAAAAAGGTTTCTATTTTACTCCATTTGGGCTTAAATCGAATAGATTTCAAAATAAAAAGCATACAAATATTGCAGCCAAGCGTTTAGCCTTAATAAAATACTTAAAATAAATACCATTTTTTTAATAATTAAAAGATGGATAGTGAGGCGCCGCACCGATAGAGTAGTGATACATATATAAAAATATTAGTTGTTGTGAAAAAAATACTATAATATTATATAGTTCAGGCACGAACTATTTGTAATCGTTGATATTTATATATCATGAACGAATGACAAACAAATACATAGGAAATGACATATATAATTTTGCGTGGGGACGAGACATTAGTGAAAAATATCAAACTAGACAAGCCATTTATATTTCAGCAAGAAGCTCAGAGTAGTAGTGAGTTGCACTCAGGTAGTCTACGAGACGTCTAGGTAGAGGTAGGCTGCTGATGAGGTCGCGACGCACATACTTTAATATCACAAATCTGAAAATAGATAAATACGTATATTAGAAATTATATAAATAGTTTCAACTTTTTATCGTAAGCTGTATACAGTATGTAACACAACGAAATTCAACCCGTGAAAGTGGTTGATGGGTAGGTGGAGTATAATATAATGGTACACTTGTTATCACTATTCAAGCTATCCACTTTACGTATAATTTGTATACAGAATATTATTCTTGACGGGGCATGGCAGCTTTAAGAGTAAACTATTTTCCTTCAATCTAGTGCCTTCGCCTCTCTGTCAGTGTTCTACGATAAATAATGAGTACGAACAAACTGCCCATCATATACTTTGGGAGTGCAGTCTCTGGCAATATGAGCGTAGCCTTATGCTAGACAGTTTGGTTGTGACATCTGGAGTCGTATATTACATGGACCTTGTGGCGACTAAGGAGAACTTCCGTGCGTTCAAAGGTTTTTGCCATACCTATTATTGGAAACAAGTTTGAAAAATCAAATAGGCCCCTATAAAATATTAGCAGAATCCGTGGTGCCTTATAGTCTAAGAGCCCGTGAACCCCAGACCTTCGTTATTTTATAAAAGCTGAAAGTTTGTCAGCGCATGCTCCCAACACAGGTAAGAACGATGGACTATTATGAAGTTTGGGTTGCCGTGGCTTTGGCAGGTAAACGGTACTAAAGGTGTGTAAAATACCGATCTAAATTCATCAAATAATAAAGTGTGATTTTTTGGTATTACCTTCAGAATATTATTAAAAATCACGTTATTGATTGCCAGACACTTAACATCGTGGCAACCCCTTGCCAGACACCCCTAATGTTCATGAAATTATAATTCTACTTATGTTATAGTATAAAAGCTGATTTTTATATATAATACTTAGGTAATAATTAGATGATGTTTCCTCATCAGCCAGACATTTTTGACAGTTCCAACCCCTTGCCAGACAATGATGTAGGGTCGCTGTAGGAGCGAGCGCGAGACAGTATATGTATGGTGGGTGCGAGTGAGATGGCGAGATAGGTCTATCGCGATCTCTCACTGCGCAGTTGTTATTTCTACTGCGCATGTATTGACTTAGTACATGTTTACATCAGCTAAAATAATCTTATATGCTATCTTCAAGTATTATTAATTGAATAGTTATTATAAATTAACAACATAAAATATTTCGAATATATACAGACTATAAAGTATATTCAATATATTATTAGTGTATGATACGTACATTATATGCTTACAATTTGTTTATGTGATTTTTTAAATGAAAGTGATTTTGTTTAAAAAATTAAGTCATGGGTGATATTTTAATTTGTGTTATTTGTAAGAAAAGTAGTGGTAAAATAATATTATTTTTTAATAATGAACAACAAAGCACTTTTGATATTATTCAACGGTTTATATGTGAGGTATACAATGTCAGTTCGATAACTGATGTTGATGCAGCACGGCTTCAACTATTCATTAATACATATCAGGTCTCAGATATTAATGAAGCGTTTAGCCGTAAAAAACTACGAAATTTTGATGCTAGCAGTCTGCCACCATGTAAATCCGAGCTGCTACAACAATTTCTGCGAGCCAACTATGTGTCTAGCATTTGGAATAATGCAAATCAGCAAATTCCAACAATTTATCAACCCGAGAATAATGGTTGGGTTCTCGAAGATAATCAGTACCATTTTAAATGGTTCGAAGGTGATCAGTTGCCAAATTTCGTCAGAGAATCACTGAAAACTGTCTCAGGTATAATACTACTTTAAACCATTATACATTATTTTTTGATATTTTCAATCCCATTAACTTTTTCATATTTCTACAGAAACTGACGAAGAAGAAGAAGACGACGATATGGAATGGAGTAACAGTGACGAAGAAAATGATAACATTGATTATAATGATGATAATGAATAAAATAATATTTTCTTTAGTACACTATAATAATAATCTGTAATGTCATTAATATATTTTTAATTAAATTTTTGAGTATTTTTTTTTTTATAATCTGTTATTGAGGGATCGCGATAGACCTATCTCGCCATCTCAATCGCACCCACCATACATATACTGTCTCGCGCTCGCTCCTACAGCGACCCTACATCATTGTCTGGCAAGGGGTTGGAACTGTCAAAAATGTCTGGCTGATGAGGAAACATCATCTAATTATTACCTAAGTATTATATATAAAAATCAGCTTTTATACTATAACATAAGTAGAATTATAATTTCATGAACATTAGGGGTGTCTGGCAAGGGGTTGCCACGATGTTAAGTGTCTGGCAATCAATAACGTGATTTTTAATAATATTCTGAAGGTAATACCAAAAAATCACACTTTATTAATTGATGAATTTAGATCGGTATTTTACACACCTTTAGTACCGTTTACCTGCCAAAGCCACGGCTACCCAAACTTCATAATAGTCCATCGTTCTTACCTGTGTTGGGAGCATGCGCTGACAAACTTTCAGCTTTTATAAAATAACGAAGGTCTGGGGTTCACGGGCTCTTGCTCTATTACGGGTGGACTAGCCTTCGTTGTCTCGCCTGTAAGTCTTCTTTTTAAGGTTGTATCGACCGCTTATTAACGACACAGCGACATCACGACATGTACGATAAATATGAAAATTATGTATGGGAAATGGCGCGCGGGTTTTTTTTAACGCGCCGAATTCAAGGTAAGTGAACATAAAGCCTACTTAAAATTAGAATTTTAACCGATAAAATGCTGATAGTTCATCATTACGCACGCGTGTCTTATAGCTAGGTCCTCAAGAAATATCATAACTAATAGTGCTTAATAATATCCTATATTGAAATTAAAAACAAAGTGAATAGCATGAATAGTGATAACAAGTGTCATCATCATCATCATCATCACCAGCCGGAAGACGTCCACTGCTGAACAAAGGCCTCCCCCTTAGACCGCCACAATGAACGACAATTTGCTATTTGCATCCACCGGTTTCCTACGACGCGAACAATGTCGTCGGTCCACCTAGTGGGAGGCCTGCCTACGCTGCGTCTTCCGGTTCGTGGTCGCCACTCGAGAACCTTTCTTCCCCAACGGTTATCGGTTCTTCGAGCGATGTGGCCTGCCCATTGCCACTTCAACTTGCAGATTCTGACATATTTTATCGCTTTTATACAGTATTCTATTCAATCCCATAACTCCTTCATATCTTTTAAGATACTAATTCAAAACGACCTTTAGGTCGTTTTGAATTCTTGCATTTAACACATTCTAGGTGCTTGAGGTCATCAGAGAATTTAGAGTTGCAAATACCAGTGCATTCTACAAGCTATTTTGACAAATCCTTTTCAGTTCAGGCTGCCCGCCTGTGGAATGCTCTGCCTGTTCCTATTAGACGTGCTCAGACTCTGTTATCATTTAAACAGATGGTAAAATCGCACTATTCTTCAACTACAAATTAGACATAATTGTTACCATGTTCTACGATATGATGTTCTATGTATATGTTTGTAGTACACCACCAGCTGCCCATTTATTCTGATTGTGTTTCTCCTGCAAAATGGTTGTCTGGAAGAAATTGCTTATAGCGATAAGACCGCCATTTGTACATTTTATGTTTTAGTTCTAAGTTTATATTGTAAATATCTTCTTGGTGTACAATAAAGAGTATTCTATTCTATTCTATTCTATTCTGAGAGCTATGTCGGTAACTTTAGTTCTTCGGCGAATCTCCACATTTCGGATTCGGTCGCGCAAAGAAACTCCAAGCATAGCTCTCTCCATAGCTCGTTGTGTGACTCTGAGCTTTTCCAAAAGGCCAGCTGTTAAAGACCACGTCTCAGTACCATATGTCATCACTGGCAACACACACTGGTTATAAATCTTTGTCTTCAGGCACTGCGGAATTTCTGATGAGAAGATGTCACGTAGTTTCCCGAACGCTGCCCATCCGAGTTGGATTCTTCGGGCGACCTCTTTGTCGAAGTTGGACCGACCTAACTGGATAGTTTGTCCTAGGTATACGTAGTGGTCAACAACTTCGACTGTATCGTTCCCAACTACTACCGGTACGGGTGCAACATGGACATTAGACATGATCGTCTTGTCCATGTTCATTTTAAGACCCACCTGTTGGGAAACGCTACTGAGGTCACTGAGCATCGTATTGAGGTCCTCCAACGACTCTGCCATAATGACTATATCATCGGCAAAACTAAGGTGAGTGATGTATTCGCCATTGATGTTGATGCCTAATCCGTACCAGTCCAAGAGCTTGAAAACGTCCTCCAATGCGTTTGAGAACAGTTTCGGAGAAATAACGTCTCCCTGTCTCACACCTCGCTGCAATGGGATTGGTTTCGTGCTCTCGTCCTGTAGTCGGATCGACATGGTGGCGTTGCTGTACAAACACTTCAACACTTCGATGTACCTATAGTCAATGTGGCACCGCTGGAGGGACTGCAATACCGCCCAGGTCTCGATTGAATCCAAGGCTTTTTCGTAGTCCACAAACGCTAGACATAATGGCCAATTATACTCCTCGGTCTTCTGTATAATCTGGCGGAGCGTATGTATGTGGTCTACGGTGCTAAAGCCTTTTCGGAACCCGGCTTGTTCGGGAGGCTGGAAGTCATCAAACCTGCGTTCGAGACGATTCGTAATGACTCTCGAAAACAGCTTGTATACATGGCTCAGGAGTGAGATGGGTCTATAATTCTTTAATAAAGTGTTATCACCTTTTTTGAAGAAAAGAACCACCACACTCCTGTGCCATGCGTCTTACGTAGTACACCCTCGAGTAAGACGGAACTAAATAACTTCTGGAGGACTAAAAGTACCGGTTTTCCACCCGCTCTCAGAAGTTCTGTTGTGATTCCGTCTTCACCCGGCGCCTTGTTGTTCTTAAGCTGTTTGAGAGCCATTCTAATCTCGTACAGGCTGATGTCTGGGATGTCCTCAGTGTAGTGTCGGGTTAATTTGGCTCTGGTGTCCTGAGCTGTTCTGACAATGGGTTCCTGTGTAGAGGTGTATAACTGTCCGTAAAACCTCTCGAGCTCTCTCAATATCTCCGGTTTCGATGAGATGACACTGCCGTCGTCGATCTTCAGCCTGGTCATGTGGCTGCGCCCAATAGACGAATTCTTTGCGACCACTTTAGAGCCTTGGTTCCACTCAATCGCGTCCTTAATACATGCTGTATTATAGGAACGCAAGTCGTGACGCATGGATTTCGATAACAAGTGTACCATTACGTTATACTCCACCTATGGTGGAGTATAACACTGCTGTTTGGTGGCAGAATATCTGACACTGCGGTGGTATCAACCAGGACAGTTCCTTGCATCTAGTAAAACAGAAGTTGTTTTAAAAAAATCTTAATTAAATTACCTGCACATATGTTGCAGGCTTTGCACACGTTTGAACCTGGACACTGGATACAATAGTTGAACCCGCACTGGGCCTAGCACGGGTCTCAAATTCAGGAAAAACAAATAACGCCCACTGCGCGATGTTTCCACAGCGTTTTCTATAAACTCGACTATCGTCTGGGCTTTGAACATAGTGCAGCCGCCAAAGCAGAAGTTACCTGAAACGGTAGCAAAACAAAATTGTTTTAAATAGCTCTTATTTTAAATACCTCCTTGAATTTGATTTTTAATTAAAATACTTCTTACCCTGATCATGTTCTATTCTTACGTGTCTAAGACCGTTTAGCTTAAAAGTTAATGTGAAAATATAATGATCATCGCTACTGTCGCGAACTATAAATGAACCGTCGGGTTCGTTGGACAATATCTTCTCTGCGGCTTCCACCGATAACGGACCCCAATACCAGCCGTACTGTGGATGGAAATTCATACAAATAAGTATATACATACCTAAATAGAAAAATGCATTGAATTATTTTTATTGCATGCTACAAACATTATCAGACTTTATTTTATTTATTTAAGGTAAAGCCACAGGTAAAACAATGATTATAATAATAGAAAGCAATGAGTAAGCATTCGCTGGAGGCTAATAACTTCTTACCATATTTGTATTGACTACACCGCTTAAACTTTTAGATTAACATGATAGATAAATAAAAATATAGTAAAAATTAACCTGTATTAAAAAGTGGTGTAATCAATTGTGCTCTCGATACTGAACAAACTAGTTTTTAGAGTTTGCGTTAATTCGTTAACACATTGTGTCGAGGTCGAATACAGAACTTTAGTGTGGAGTATCTGAATGAATACTATACTCACGTCTTTGACTTTTTGTATGGAAGTAGCGAAGTCCATGACGGCCTCGTCGTCAGGCCGTCGGGCGGCGGTGGCGGGTCGCGGGAGTGGAGGCAGGGCACGTCTGACGGCCGCCGGCGCGGGCACTTCCTCCTTCCCCACGCTCACCCTCTCCACGTCCGCGTCCGCGTCCGCCGGTCTACCCCCACCCGGCTGCCGACGCCAGCGGAACAGATTGCAAAAGCTTTGCTTTAAATTTATTGACAAAATTCTCACTGGTGACATTTTCGCTTTCTGATTTTGATTCGAATTACTATTCTTCTTACTGGGTTTCTCATTCTTATCAACTTCAATGATATCTTTAGAGATGTTCTCTTTATGCTTTTTGTTTTTAACGTTCATCCCGAAGGAATTTTTTGTTGTTTTTCTGTGATTATTATTTGTTTCCATAGATTTAGATATTTCGTTACTTTCTTTTAAAAATACTGTCGCATTCGGGTCTTTACTACTATGTTTCGTATGAATACCGACGTTCGATACTACGGGGTTACTTTTTTTATTCATAGTCGACCTACATTCCGAATCACTTGAACTAGAATATAGTGTCTGCAAATATTTCCTCATTTCACGTAACGTTAAATGAAGAGAATCGGTTTCAGAGTCACTAGTACTTTTCTTACAAGACGAACTCGGTAAACTGTGTCTCTTAGTTTTAATATCTTTATGTTTAGCGATTTCCTTTGGTTTATTGTTCTTCTCAGTGGTAAAACTATTAGTGATTGCGATTTGTTGTGCACTTTTGCCACGCTTTTTATTATACCGTGGAAGCTTCTTTGCTTTATTCCTCATATTGCTATGGCTAGGACGCACCATGTCAATCGGGACTGCATAAATATCGCTATCAAAAGGAACGTTGTACATGTCCGTGATATCAGATGTCTTAGCCGACAATGTGTCATGTGATATTGCTTGAGTAATAAAGCTCGAGTCGTCAGCTTGGAATTGAGTTACAAGCGAATTGTGACTACTGGATAAACGAGATGATAATGAGTTCCTCGACGAAGGTCTATTTGCGCGGCACGGACTAAGGTGTAGCAGTCTTGGGCTAGCAAACCTGTGATTTAAGCATTGACGCCTTTCATACAAGGATTCAGATTTCAGTTTTCTTGGGTAAATAGGTGAGACATGTCCCGAGTACATCGAATTATCGATGCTTGGTGATTTAGATGACTTTAAAGATTCATTTATTAGAACAACTGACGGAGGCATAAACACGGCCGTACATTGATCTATGTTTACATCATCTGGGGTGTCCTGTAAATAAAAGTAAAAACATTAAAAAAATTCCCACAATTTCCAGAATTACTCAAAAAAAAGGAATAGATGAGCTTTTGAAACCGGACCACTTCTTAGGCGTTTTGAATCCTTAAGATTATATCATATAGAAAGGGCAGAGATAGGCAGGTCGGAATAGATTCTTGTCATTAAAAATCGGTCTTTAATAATAATAATTTATTATTATTATTATATCAAATGTACAAACGCGGCATTATCGCTAAAAAGCAATCTCATCCAGAGATTTGCAATAAATAAATATAAGAAACCGGTCAAGTGCGAGTCGGTCTCGCGCACTAAGGGTTCTGTACCTTCTTTGGACGTACTAAACTTAATTTATTTTGAAATGAAACTAATTTTACGGATTATATCGCGGTTTATTTTTGATTTTAATTTCCCGACGTTTCGAATACTTTACAGCATTCATGGTCACGGGCGGACTGAGGTGGTAGCTGTCCATATGTCATAGTTGTCTTAGGGTACCCTCAGGTCTTCTAATTATTATTGTTAGTCCGATCTACGCAGAAAGAGCTTACAGTATCTTGAGGTCTTGCAGTGGAATGCTTGTCTTTGGATTTGACTATGTTTATCACGGGATCCCAAGCTGGTGGTAGCACCCAGCCATCTTCTCTATTGAAATTTGGATGCTTTTTAATTTCAATAGCCTCACGAATCATCCTTGGTAGGTAGCGCTGTTCTTTTGCGAGGATTTGTGGTTTGTGGTTTGTAAATTTCAATAGAGAAGATGGCTGGGTGCTACCACCAGCTTGGGATCCCGTGATAAACATAGTCAAATCCAAAGACAAGCATTCCACTGCAAGACCTCAAGATACTGTAAGCTCTTTCTGCGTAGATCGGACTAACAATAATAATTAGAAGACCTGAGGGTACCCTAAGACAACTATGACATATGGACAGCTACCACCTCAGTCCGCCCGTGACCATGAATGCTGTAAAGTATTCGAAACGTCGGGAAATTAAAATCAAAAATAAACCGCGATATAATCCGTAAAATTAGTTTCATTTCAATGTGTAATATTCGCGTAAGTATCAGAAATCATTAATTTATTTTTCTGTTGAAACCTGTTAAATGCAGTGTAGTTAGTTTTGAGCTTGAAAGTTTACACCAAATTAAATCACAAAAATTTCAATAGGTGGTACATACTTTAGTAGTCACATGTTAGATTATATATTGAAGAATATATTTTTGTGTAGTCTCAGTAAACATGGGTAACTAAAATGTTGAAATAAGGGTATTCATTTAAACAGATTTTTTAACAAAATGTTATTTAGCTGGTAAACAGTAAACCCTCGATTTATTATTGTAATTATTTCAGAATTTTCCCTTCACAAACATCGGAGATAAGGGGTATCTTTTTACATTTTTAAATATAAGCCGAAGACTATGTGACATAAACACAAGCCACACAAATGTAGCTCTTTTCTTGACATAGTAGTCTCATTTTTAAACGCCTTCAAAAAGAAGGTTCTGTATTTGACGCGTACGTATGTAATATTAATAAAAATGCGTAATATTCACATATGTTTCTATCTGGGCTTCTATTGTCATTTATTGGATTTCACGACCATATCTCGAATAAAGGTAGCCAAGAAGTATATTTCTGTATACAGTTTATATTAACTGGTTTGATGCAGCCCACATACTGATATGTATCTTAATTCACTAAAAAGTGTCAAATAAAATATTTTCAGAAAAAATAAAAGTCGACTTGAAAAACAATATTCTTTGAAGTCCCTTTATATTTTCCGGAAATATTTAATTTAAATTTGGACTCCCATTGTCAAAAGAAGTCGCACTGTAAGGATGCCCCTTTCTCCTTTTAAGTACGGAACCCTAAAAACAAGAAACCGAGCATGTCCATTTATTTAGAACCATTTTAAACGACTTAAACGGTGTTTATTTTCTAATCGCGTACTAAAGTCTATTTAGGAGAAGAGTTCTGCCTGTGTCTAGCACCTACCTACATGTATACATAACATTATATAGACGCTCCAACATTGCGCACATTGCATTCACCGGTATGACCGAAATTTAAATTTCATCCTTTTAAAAGCCCGATGATTGCTGTCAGTAATCATCAGCAATTTACTGATGATTAGGTCTTTTAAACGCGGCCTTGTATTCTTGACATTTTCAATCGCGATGAGACTATTGGTAATTGAGATATGTAGAACAATCAACATACCTGAAATTCTGGTGGTGGTTCTATCGTAGCAAGGATAACTTTCCCAGGTCCTTTCTTTACAGTGTTAAAAAAGTCACCACACATGCGCTCAGATGTTTCTGCTGATTCACAGAGGGACAATGATGTCTCATCAAAGTCACTTTCTTGCAACTGGCCAAAAACAATAAAAATATTTTATTAGGATTTCCAATGCCTGTAAGGTAACAGGTACAGGTACAGGTACCTTAGTAACAGATCCTTGATAAATAGACAGGTAAACATGATACTGACAGTTCATAATTATAAATAAAATTAATGAAGGTGAAAATATATGTAAAAAATTGTGCTGGTATTTCTGTATTTTATTACTTATTAGTAGTAGGAAGTAATAAAAAATCATTTATTCTCACCTTTAAGTAAGTAGCAGTACATACTTACCAAGGAGTAAGAATGAAATGGTAATAAATGTTATATTTCAGCACATGCACATAAATGGCTTTAAATTATCAACTTTCGTTAAAAAAAATATGCCAAGGCAGTTTCATAATACTTAACGAATCATATAATTCGCAATGCTTAACCACAAGTAGGTACAGTAAGTAAATGTTTTCAATAATTTTGAGTAATGCATGATGATTTTGAGTACATTATGTAGAGTATTATTGTTCAGATATTTAAATGAAGAGAGAAGTTAACTCTACAAACAAGTATAAATTATAGAAGCATAAAATGCCCCGACTGCAAGCAAACAAAATGAACTTAAATTTCATTAACATACATAATATATATACACGTAGTATATATATTTCAACTCTTCTCATTAAGACCTTTCATTTGATATTTTTGGAAGTAAACAAAATACAAAATGGCGATTGACGGCCGCCATATATTTTTTTTTTAATAAATACACACTCCTATGCCTATGTCACTCCCACAACTGAGAAGAATCTAAACACATATTATAAGTCAAAATACATCAAGCCGTTTAGCCTTTAGGCCGTGCCAAAGAAATAGACATAAATACATACATACATACTCTCCAAAAACATAACCCTCCTTCTGGGGCAGTTGGGCAATAAGCATATCAATTCAACTCTACATAATACAAGTACAGCAATTACAGTTAGTAATATTTTGTATGGGTAGGAATACAACATGTGCTATGGGCCATTATATTAAAACAAAATTATCGCTATCGCATCTGATGGTAAGTGGTGACGCAGCCATGGATGGATGCACACAAGCTAATTAATAACATATCAAGGGCCTATGGGTCAAGTGGTTATACAACAGATACCCTGCCCCAATAGGTTGTGGGTTCGATTCCCACCCCATCTGGGTGATATTTAAAGGCCGACCGTTTAACTCGCGCATTGCCTGCGCGGCAAGAAGGGAGCGAAAGGAGATGTTAGCGGATGGGTGAAAGGGGTGCGCGGAGCAGAGAGCTTACGTCAAATGCGGCAGTGCGCTGGCTGTGCTCGCAGCGCGCGGTTGGTGTTTTTGTTACGGACGCTTGAAGATAAACGCACAAGGTATACGACTGCCAAGATAAATCTCAAGATGAATCGCTCTTCCAGTTCGTTGATGAAGAGATGGACCGATTTATTATTAATTTGCAAGATTCTGACTCCTCAAGCTACACAGACAGTGATGATGATTCAAGCGATATGAATATTAGTGACGAATAGTCCTATAAAATTTTTATCTGTGGTTAAATATTTCTTAAACGGAGTTAATTATTGTTTTATGATTTTGTACCTATGAAGCTATTATAAAATATTTGTAAAACTTAAAAATAAATACTTATTAAAAAGATACTTATTATTTTATTCTTTACCAACAATGTCTATCTCGAGATAAATCTTTGGATTATTGACTCCGTGTGTAGCGTTACCCGCCCCCGCTCCCCTCCCACCGCGCAGGCGACACGCGAGTTAAACGGTCGGCCTATAACTATACATGTAATTTAAGAGGCTGACCAGAGCCAAATAGGCTTTTTTCAAACAATTTCTAGCCAAATCTATACAGTTTGTGGTAACAGGAAAAATATATGTTATTCTTGAACATATTTCTTAGACACCCGCCATGGCCAAAACGCGTTTTCCAAAAATTTTCTCAATACAAAAAAATTGTAAAGTGACCTCCTAAAACGAACTTTAAATGCAAACGTCTACGTTATTCGTCAACGTGTGTTGGTAAAATTAATAACAATAACGTATCATATGTAAATACATTACGTGACTGTATTTATTTTTCGATTACTCATCCCATTATTAAATAATAAATTATTATATGTTTTTTAAATATTGTATTAGGTTACACGCACCCTCGGTCATCGCGCTTCTCTTTCTCTTCTATGCAGACCGACAGTGATCGCATGGATGGATTGCTAGACGGACGTATGCCACTTTGCTCCGCTGCCCAAGAGGGCAACGAACGGCGAGAGCCATTATTTATAATTTCAGCAAATTTAGTTGCGTATATTTTGTTTAAGAATAAGTTGTAAAAAATTGCTTGTACATAGGTACATTCCTATTACAAATAATAATTACTTAAATAAATTAAATTAATTGATTACGAAAAATGGGAAATAAAGAAAAATGCCGGAGATCAACCAAATATTTGTATAAAACTAACAAAAACATCCTAAGGAAGTGAGAAAATAAGTAAAATGTTTTAATAATATTGAAAAGTACGTATTTTTGATTTAGTGATTATTTACAAATTTATTTTACTGGTGAAACCTGCACAAAATCGGAAATGAGTATTTTGTGGAACACATACTTATAATTCACTTTAATTCGTAATGTTTCCTTGGTCTAGCGGTACTGTGTACAGATAGAATATCCACGAGGACCAGACAAGATGAGAGTTCGTATCCTAGAGGCGATGTCTTTTTATATTGTTTATTTATTAGTTTTGTTTATAGTTTAAAAATAATAATGTCTTTTGGTATATTACTTTATTTTATTACGTTTAGTTTACATTTTTGAAATAATTTGTTTTTTAAGATTTGCTTACATACATTGCGATAGAATATAAATAAATATATAACGAAATTAATAATTAAATTATAAAGAGACCAATAAAAAATGCCGTAGACCAGCAAAGAAGCGCATTTATTATATGAACAAACAAAACATCTTTAGGTCACTACCCTAAACGAACGAAAAGAAAGTAAGTAAAATGTTTTAAATATTATTGTAATGTAGGTATTTTTTATGTGATTTATTACTGACGAAATTTGCACACCAGCACCATAATTTCATTTCCGAAATTATTTACGTCATGCTTCATGTGGATCTAGTACTGTAATTTCGTCTAAACCGTGTAGAGTATTCTTGGCCTAGCGGTATTGAGTACTGTTCGAGTGATGTCGTGACTTATCTCGGGTTCGTATCCCAGGTGCAGCGACTGACTATTTGTATATTAATATTTTTTGTTTATAGTTTTGAAAGAAGTAAAATAAATAATATAAAGTATTATTTACTTTATAATAAAAAGATGCGTCTGGGGAACAGTTCAAAAGTGAAACATCTGAGATTGTTATTCATAAGTCCCGACGTGCCCGTTGGTCTAGTGGTTAGTAACCATAGCTGCTTGCTACCCGATGGGTCGTGGGTTCGATTCCCACTAAATGTCTGGGAGTTATTTATCTTTTTACTTACTTATATATTTACCAAAAAAAAATGTAATACAAGTAAGTATTAGTATCAGTTGTCCGGTTACCATAGTACAGGCTCTGCCTAGTTTGGGATCAGGGTGACCGTGTGTGGATTGTCCCAAGATATAATTATTATTTTATGTAAGTCAGCAATAGGAAAGTACATAGGCACTTGCTTTATAGATCGATATAATGTAGTTCGTAAGAAGGCCACAATAAATTGATAGGTAGGTAATTATTAATTTCCTAGTAAAATGTTTCATATTTTATACCTAATTATTCACTTATTTATGAAGATGCTGTTGTTTATATGAAAATTTCCTTCGTTATTCGTTATACGTAAGTATACTTTGTAAAATTATTTTTAGCCCGAGCGATAAGCGTTCTTGGGTTGTCATAGACTTAGGACAATTTTAGAACTGGCTTAAAAAACTCGTGGACGTCAGAAAATATTAATCGAAATATAATATCATGATAGAGTAGAGAGTATGTTAGAGTAAATCAATAGGCACGATGACTGCAACACGATACCAATGAAAGTGTGGTTTTGAATATTAGAACAGATTGCACAGATTCCCAAAATTAGCCTCATTTTCATAATAATAGAAAGATTTTCGTGATTTTTAAATAAATAAATTACTAATATACAGCTAATTTTGTAATAAACACCGATCAGGGTGAATTACGTCATCCCGGTATACATAAACAAACACCTGTCAAACTGTCATCAAAATAGCGCCATGCACCAGCCTTTGTTTTTAAACTAAATTCAGTATATTTTATAAATTCATAATATTGCTATTATTTGTAAATTTAATGAAAAATATGATTATTTTCGGCAATAGTTAACCCATAAGTACATTATAGAATATTTTTTTCAAAATTAGTCACCGTAAAAGAATTATGTTCATATTATTTACATTTTTTTTCAGTTAACAAAATGTGTCAGTCCGGGGAACATCTGAAAGTATATAGTAGAACGTCTGATAGTATATATAGGTATATTACTTTCTTATGCTTTTGGGAATCATACTTATTGACATCACAGGTTTGAACAATCGGAAAAGGAATCGTTATTGGTGAATTGATATATGATGAAGTCCACGCTCCGTCCGGGAACCGCCCAAATCCGAAACCCCGAAGACTTTCAACTCGAACTACACAATCGCTTTCAGTGCCTAGCCGAATGCGAAACTGCGGACGAGTTAAACAATGGGTTGGTGCAAACTGTCGATGCAGTGGGGTCCAAGTTCTTTAAGACTCCACGCCGTAATAAGCCTCAGAAGCTCTCCAATCAAACCATTAAGTTAATGGAAACCCGGACTGAGATGAGACTGCAATCTTCAGCTGATATGTCAGAATATTCTGAACTCAATAGACGAATCTCGAAATCCATGCGTCACGACTTGCGTTCCTATAATACAGCATGTATTAAGGACGCGATTGAGCGGAACCAAGGCTCTAAAGTGTTCGCAAAGAATTCGTCTATTGGGCGCAGCCACATGACCAGGCTGAAGATCGACGACGGCAGTGTCATCTCATCGAAACCGGAGATATTGAGAGAGCTCGAGAGGTTTTACGGACAGTTATACACCTCTACACAGGAACCCATTGTCAGAACAGCTCAGGATACCAGAGCCAAATTAACCCGACACTACACTGAGGACATCCCAAACATCAGCCTGTACGAGATTAGAATGGCTCTCAAACAGCTTAAGAACAACAAGGCGCCGGGTGAAGACGGAATCACAACAGAACTTCTGAGAGCGGGTGGAAAACCGGTACTTTTAGTCCTCCAGAAGTTATTTAATTCCGTCTTACTCGAGGGTACTACGCCAGAAGCATGGCACAGGAGTGTGGTGGTTCTTTTCTTCAAAAAAGGTGATAACACCTTGTTGAAGAACTATAGACCCATCTCACTCCTGAGCCATGTATACAAGCTGTTTTCGAGAGTCATTACGAACCGTCTCGAACGCAGGTTTGATGACTTCCAGCCTCCCGAACAAGCCGGGTTCCGAAAAGGCTTTAGCACCGTAGACCACATACATACGCTCCGCCAGATTATACAAAAGACCGAGGAGTATAATCGGCCATTATGTCTAGTGTTTGTGGATTACGAAAAAGCCTTCGATTCAATCGAGACCTGGGCGGTATTGCAGTCCCTCCAGCGGTGCCACATTGACTATAGGTACATCGAAGTGTTGAAGTGTTTGTACAGCAACGCCACCATGTCGATCCGACTACAGGACGAGAGCACGAAACCAATCCCATTGCAGCGAGGTGTGAGACAGGGAGACGTTATTTCTCCGAAACTGTTCTAAAATGCATTGGAGGACGTTTTCAAGCTCTTGGATTGGTACGGATTAGGCATCAACATCAATGGCGAATACGTCACTCACCTTCGTTTTGCCGATGATATAGTCATTAGGGCAGAGTCGCTGGAGGACCTCAATACGATGCTCAGCGACCTCAGTAGCGTTTCCCAACAGGTGGGTCTTAAAATGAACATGGACAAGACGAAGATCATGTCTAATGTCCATGTTGCATCCGTACCGGTAGTTGTTGGGAACGATACACTCGAAGTTGTTACGACGATACACTCGAGGACAAACTATCCAGTTAGGTCGGTCCAACTTCGACAAAGAGGTCGTCCGAAGAATCCAACTCGGATGGGCAGCGTTCGGGAAACTACGCAATATCTTCTCGTCCGAAATACCGCAGTGCCTGAAGACGAAGGTTTTTAACCAGTGTGTGTTGCTAGTGGTGATAACCGTTGGGGAAGAAAGGTTCTCGAGTCGCGACCACGAACCGGAAGACGCACCATTGGCAGGCCTCTCACTAGGTGGACAGACGACATTGTGCGCGTCGCAAGTATCCAATGGATGCAAATAGCCAATTGTCGTTCATTGTGGCGTTCTAAGGGGGAGGCCTATGTTCAGCAGTGGACGTCTTCCGGCTGATGATGATGATAGTGACTCGGTCCAACGAGTTCAAAATCGGTGGGTCTACGTTTAATAGTGCAGAGATCCTGTGACTGTACGTCAGACCCTGATCACCATTTTTGTACCAACTACTCGGCGAGACCTATCAACGAGTTCAAATTCGGGTGTCCACGTTTATTCGTGGAGAGATCCTGGGTCTATCATTCCAACATTAAGCCGTGGTGATGTTACCACTTACTCTTTAGTATCATCGGATTTAGGTACTCATGAATTTTTCGTGGCTTTCAGACGAATGGAAGTTATAGAAAATGTCTTTTGTATATCTATTATGCCTGCATCGATTTGGACAAGAGTTCATGGTCTTCAAACGGCTAAACCGGTTTTCGTGTAACATAGCTAAGAACCATCTGGCTTAAACTAGCTTTAAAATAAAAATAAAACAGCATTCAAATCCGTCTACTTGTTGGAGCAATACGACGCCATAGACAGACAGACGAACAGACATAGTCGTCAGACTTATAACACCTTTTTGGTGGGTGTCAATCCGTTTAGGCCGAAAAGTATTTTATAGTAGTTGTAAATAAAGTCTTAAAATAATTACAAATTTTTTTTTTCGCCATGTCTAATTTATTACTTGCTCTACTTACAGGATAATTCTTTATAAAAAATGAACCGACTTCAATTCTTCGGTATATTTTTTTTAACGTTTTCTAATTAACGGCGTTTTTAAAAAAAAACTTACCCGCCTTTTTTGTTTTTTCTGGAACTACTTACGAGCGAAATATTTTTTTTGGAAGATATTTTCAAATAGGTTAAATAATTGCCAGTGTTATGCGCGAACATTCATAAAAAATACATATACAGTGGATTTGAGAACCTCTTTCTTTTTTGAAGTCGGTTAGAAATAAATTATTACAACAATGAATGTACGACGGGCCTGTTAATCTAGTTGTAAGACACCTGCTACTCAATAGGTCGTGAGTTCGATTCCCACCAAGTGTGTGAGTTTTATTTATCTATTTTAAGTATGTATTTCCAAAAAAATAAGTTTATAAGTATTTGTATCAGTCAAGCGTCTAGATGTTATTTATCTTTTATGTATGTATTATAAAAATATATATATATTATTAACAGCGCCATCTATTGATTAAATTCGATTTATTGATCGCGGCAATGCGTTCGTCAGCTTGTAGTAGTTCATTATTTTACCGCAAATGGCATCGCGCTGGATTATCGGAGAATAAGAGGGCGTGACACGGGGGCGTGACTGAAACATCGAAACGTGGAAAGATTTTAGGTCTCGTCAGCCTCTTAACAAAATAAGTATTTTTATCAGTTGTTTGGTTGCTATAGTACAGACTCTACCTAGTTTGGTATCAGATGACTGTGTGTGCATTGTCCTCATAGAGCAATGGTAATGTTATTCAGTGCAGGACCACAACTCCACATGTGGATAGCATTATTACATTGTTTGGACTTTAAATGATGATGAAAACTACATCATATTGGGTACTCCAATGTATCATACCAAGGATAGCAGAAGGGCAGGGTAGGGGGTAATCTTACAGCAATATGTAATTAAGATGTCACTATAAATTACTTGTAAAATTTACTTTCACATTAACTTACAAACCAGCAATACACTGTATGACTTCTGACAACCTCGAGTTTTTATTTAAAATTATTCCTTTTAATATACTTAACAGATAGTTAAAAAGAAGAAAGCATACAAATAGACAAATATGGATAGCAACATTTAGGATGCAGTGCCATTAGCAAGCTTCTCTTACTTAAATTAGGCTTCTTATTTGCCAGCAACCAGGGAGACTAACCACTAGAAAAATGGGGGCAATTTAGTAGTGGCATGCACAAAGGGTAGGAAGAGAAACATATTCGGCTTGTTTAACCTATTATGTATATTAGTATAACATTTTAAATAACCATAAGTTAGCAGATTCTATACACATATCAATTTGTTTTTTAAAACTGTAATAAGATTACTCAGAGGGTCCATACACACAAAAAGACTTTGCCTACCTTAGGATTTCTCTAAATAATCTTAATTTAAAAATATTTTGTACAGATATGGTATTGACATGATGTTTTTAAATGTAAATGGATATGTCTGCGATGTTAGTTCATTTAAGGATATTTGTGTTGGCACACTAATAAATAGCTTAGAGTACATATAACTCGCAGATACTTTTGCCTACTTTCTGTGCACACCACTGCAATTTAGGCACAACTTTATGAGCTAGTGAAGCATTTAGGGCTACTAACATAGGTGCACAAGAGCTAAAACTCTCCCAAGATGCTAAGCTAATTATTTTTTGTTCTTATAATCAATCACTACAGAATATGCAAATAAAATTTGTTGAAAGAAAATGAAGATGTTTAAAATATTTATTTAAAACTTGCCTTTATTTCAAGTCAGATATTTGTAACTATGGAGCTTGACTATTTGATATCACAAAAATATTACTTAAATAACAGTCAAATTGTGGGTTTATTGCAATGATAAACATATTTATAATCTGGGGGATTATAAATATGTTTATCACACAAGAAAACAAACACAATAAAAGCTAAACATATTTTTATTAAATAACAGTACTAAGAATCAGCCTTAAACACAGTAATCCACAATTAATTAAGTCTAATAATTTGGGGATAACAAAGCCATAGGGAGGCACAAAGACACAAAGGGATGTCAAACAATATAAAAACCCAGTTTTTTCATAGATGGTCAAGAAATGTGACTAATTGATGTTGACTATCTTTTCATCCTCATACAAAAACAACAATTTATGAATCAATTGATTCATGTATGTATTAATCGGACTATACGACGATTAGTATTACACATAGCCTATACTAATACCCTATGTATTACCAAGTAACATAAGAATTATTACAAATTACTATATCAAAACACGAAATGCTCAATTTAATTAAATGGATAGTTAAAAAACTGACGAATTATTGCTTATCCTTCATACGATTAGCTCACCTCGGACGCGACGTGATGCCATCCGCTGGCGGAATCACTCGAAAAGGACCCGCTTGTAATAAGAAGTCCACTATCTTCACTTAATGGAGGCGCCTCTGAGTGTGTTGAGAAAGGCGGAGACTCCATTACCCAAAATAATAATTGTTTGAAAAATAGCTTCACATGAACAAAAGTGGGCGAAAAATTAACTTACAAAAACATATTTCACATTACATTGCATTGCAGGTGCAGTCCATCCATAGAGCAGAGGAGCACAGACAGACAGACAGATCACAGAACATAGATTACGCACACATTTTTTTTTTTTTTTTTATGGCACTGCGCTGTGTGCGCGCATTCAGCCAAAAAAACGAGGAAACGTGAATTGTATCAATAGTATGTGGAATTCGAAATTTAGGAAATTAATATCAGTTACGTATGTGCACATAAAAATAAAATACATCTACGTATATTACAGAGATATTTGAGAATATATAGTATGTTGTAATGATGTTGTAGGAAGAAGTGAAGTGTCAGTGTCAATAATGTCAGCAGGCGTAAAATAAATAAATTACAATAGGTACAAACATAAGAGACGTTAAATTAAAATATAAAATTACAATTTAATATCATTAAGAATAATGAAAGATGCCAATGCTTTATATACATTAACATCTTTTGCATATAATAAACTAGGAATGGAAAGAGGGAAAGGTACACCAAATGTGAGAAGATTAGATAATAAAATGGAGCGATCGTAAAGTGGGCAGGCAAAGAATATGTGATTCAGATCACCAGGATCAAAACCACAGCTGCAAGCGGGTGAGTCTATGATGTTGAACCTAGCAAGATGCGCCGGAGCACAAGTGTGACCAAGTCTCATTCTAATTAAAACTGTTCTAGCATGCTTGCTAAGTCCCATCTTCACAAACCATGGTCTGGATAATTCAATTTTTGGCTGTATCGCTCGGTAAAATCTGCCAACACTAGTATTGTTATTTTCCCAATGGTCTTCCCAAGTATCTCTTAAATAAGATGAGTTTGAGATCAAATCAATACTGTAATTTTTGTATGGGAACATATCTCCAGATTGTACTGCATCATTTGCCACGGAGTCCACCCTTATGTTACCAGGAATTCCGCAGTGGCTAGGTATCCATGCAAAGGCTACAGACAATTCTTTTTGTGAACATTGATATAATAGGTTGCGAATTTCATAAATTACAGGATTTAATCGACTACTGAATGGATGATTGTTTAATGACTGAAGAGCGCTTTTACAGTCTGTAAAAATAATAGTTTTACTAAGTTTGGCTATTAATATATACTCAACAGCTTTCAGAAGACCAAGACATTCACCCGTAAAAACAGAAGACTCTGGTGGAAGTTTTACTTTTTGGACAATATTGTATTGAGAATGGTAAACTCCGATACCAACACTGCCAGTGGGAGAATGTTTGGAGGCATCGGTAAATATGTGATGCCAATCAGACCATCCAGAATCAATAATGCAATCAAAAGAGGAATCATGTTGGTGATCTTTTTTACTTAAACCTATATTAAGATGTATAACTACAGGGAAAACTAAAGAACTGTAATCATTATGGAATATACTAAGTGTTTGGTGCTGATGTAGAGGAGCAGAAATGGATTGTAATTTATGGAAACTGTTAATTAAACAAGGTACTTTTTTATTAGTCCAGTATGTAGATGATAAAATAAGACTTGACAGAAGTTGTAAATTAATTACTAAAGGATGATTGGAGAATTGGGCACATCTAAACATAAATCTGTTTGAAAGGAGTTGACGTCTTAGTGTTAGTGGAGGTTCTTGACACTCTACTTGTAATGCATTTTTGGGACTAGATTTCATGGTGCCTGTAACAATTCTTAAAGCTTTAATTTGAATATCATCTAGTTTTTTTAAACCTGACACACTACTAGGCTCCAAGAAAAAGGTGCCATAATCCAACACACTTCTTATTAAAGCATTATATAATAATATAAGAGAAGCAGGGTGAGCACCCCACCAGACTCCTGAAACACACCTGAGGATATTCAACCTTTTCTCACATTTCGCTGCAACATAATCACAATGTGGCAAACCAGTAAGTCCAGAATCTAAGATAACACCCAAAAATATAATTTGTGATTTTATGGGAATAGGAGTATTATCATATATAACTGTAAAAGGGGGAGGAGACCGTTTTCTACTGAAAGGAACAATGGCACACTTAGGAACTGAAAGCTCGAGACCATTTTCATCAAGCCATACTTTTAGAAATTTAAGATGCAGAGATAAATTTTTGCTAGCTTTCTTAAATGATTTGTCTTGAGTATATATTAATAAATCATCTGCATACTGCAATACCTTTACTGAACTACCAAGGGTAGCCTCTAGATCATAAGTGTAGATGTTATACAATATTGGACTAAGTACAGATCCTTGGGGCAAGCCCTTCCAGACTAAACGTGTTAGCTTAGTGTTGTCATCCAGAGATAAACTAATAATCCTTTCAGATAACATATTAACAATAAAATTTGTTAGTAATATGGGTACCCCTAATGTTATTAATTTCTTTTTCAGGACTGAAAGTAACACATTATCATATGCAGAGCTTATATCAAGGAAGGCAGCAAGCACAGATTCATTATTAGAAAAGGAAATACGAATATCGGTTATAAAGATACCTAGACTATCATAAGTACTTTTACCCTTTCTAAATCCATATTGACTCTTAGCTAACAATTGGTTACTTTCTATGAACCACTCAAGACGATTTTTCACTAAATGTTCAGATAGTTTGGCAAAAACTGAAGATAATGCAATTGGCCTATAGGAGGTAGCTACGCGAGAAGGTTTAGTAGGCTTTAATATTGGAATAATGGATTGTGTTTTCCAAGAATCAGGAATGTTACCAGAATACATAATTGAGTTTATGAGGTCAAGAAAATAGGACAGCATATTGTCACTTAAATTCGACAAGAAAGAATATGGCACACCATCTTCACCTGGAGCAGAATCTTTCACGGAAGATAATACACCCTTCATCTCATGTAGTGTAAATGGCGAATTAAGAGCTGTCTTAGAAATGGAAGGAGGAAAAACAAGAGGGCAGATAGCATTAGCATCAGGAACTGACGGAGGCGCTAAATGGTCCATAAAGCTTTCAGCTAACTCACGCGGTATAGATTTAAATGGTTCTTTAAAGGCAGATCTAAATCTTTTAATATGCTTCCATACAAGTAAAACGTTGGGAGAAATCGAAGCACAGAATTGCCTCCAACCGTCAAACTTTTTCTTCCGTAATAATTTACGAGTCTTACGAGCAATTTGTGAATATAATTCAAAATTTTCAGATGTCATACAACTTCGATAACGTTTTTCTGCCTCCCTTCTCTCTTTGACAGCTAGTGTACATTCATGGTCCCACCAAGGCGGAGATGGTATTTTACCTGATGCACCATTTCTAATCGGAAATACGGAATTTGCAATCTCTACTATGGTATGAACAAGAGCATTAGAGCAATCTATCTCATTTCCTTGAGTGATGTCTGGTAGTGTAGCGACCTTCTGTTCAACTAACTGTTTGAATGTATCCCAATCTGCATTACATAGATTATATTTTAACCGTGGGCTATGTTGAGAAACCGGGCGACATGTAAATGGAAAAGAGATAATTAACGGGAAATGATCACTGCCATGAGATGAAGATAATGGGTACCATGTCAAAGAGGAGGCAAGAGAAGGCGAGCACAAAGAGAGATCTATTGCGCTTAGGCCTTCACTAGGATGTGTATGACGGGTAGGTAGACCAGTATTCAATATACATAAATTATGTTTGTCAATTAGTTCTAACATTTGTTCCCCATTATAATTTGTCACAGAACAACCCCAAGATATATGATGTGAGTTAAAATCTCCAAGCACTAATCTTGGATAAGGAAAAGGAAGCATAAGTTGATCAAGCTCTGAAAATGTATTAGAAGAAGGATGAGGCATATAAATGGAAACTATATTTACATTATTTACATTAACCGCAACAATAGAAAAATTGTCACTGTGTGGTGGTACATTAACAATAGAAAAAGTATATACATTATTTACAAGTATGGCGACTCCACCATATCCATCAGGTCTGTCCTCCCTGACACATGTATAGCCAGGAATCTTAAATAAGAAACCCGGTCTAAGCCATGTCTCAGAGAGACAGACCACAAATGGTTGCAATTTATTTAACATATATATCAAATCATTCCTCTTATTTAAGATGCTTCTGCAATTCCATTGGATAATTTTAGCGTTCTGATCCATTATTTAAAGATATAAGTTTTTTGAAAATTTCTAATATTGGGGCAGCGTTGGACAGTAAATCTAAATTAAAATTATTTTTATTTCCAGATAATAGTTGAATCAAAGCTGCTATGATGTCTGCAACTGAGACCTGAGAATTATCATTATCTTTATTGTTTATAGCCTGACCGTTAGTAGACGGCGGTAAATTGCTGTAATCTTTCACCAAATCATTATGAGCAGCCATATCATACCCTTTAGAAACTCTGGGAGGGGAACGGGGTCTTAGGAATACTGTCTTTTTATATGATGTACTAGAAGGTACCTGACTGGGAGTAGAATTTAGATATTTAAAATCTGGTTTAGTTTTTAAAACATCGGAATATGGTCTTTGAACAGTTGAATGCAATTTTGACGCTTCCACATAAGAAATGCAACTATGTGCCATGGATTTTTTAATATTTAACTGACGATTGTATTCTGGGCATGATTTATTTATTGCAGAATGGAAACCCGAACAATGACAACAAACCGCATCCTCGTTGTCAATGACACAAGTAGATCCTGTGTGATCCTGACCACACTTGTAACACCGAGGGCGAGATCTGCATTTCGATTGAGTATGGCCGAATCTACAACATCTGTAGCACTGAATTGTAGGATATATGTATAAGTCCACTGGCAGTGATGTGTAACATAAATATACTTTTTTGGGTAATACCTGTCCATCAAAAGTGAGTACAACTGTTTGAGATGGATTCCATTTTGGTTTATCTCCTGCTACAGGAACTTTGTAATTAAGACGCCTAGTTTTAACTATCTTGCCGCAACCGATGGGTAGGGAAAAGTTAGAGATCATTTCGTCATCAGACATATCTGTTGGAACACCGCGAACAATACCCATACGTGTCACATTCGATGTAGGAATGAAGGCTTTCAGATTTTCTAAAGCTAGGCGTGTGTCGGAAATAAAATTATTAGCATTAATAAAGTTGGAAAACGAAAGAGTAATTTTATTTCTTCCAATTTTTTTCACGCTACCATTTACAATATTTAAAAAATTATGTTTTTTCAAAAACTTGCCAAATGAAACTGGGTGAAAGCTAGTATTTTCTGGTAACAATGTTTTTATTACGTGAACAACGTAAGGAGCGAGGTCTGAACTCTCATACAAATTTCTGCCAACATAAGGAGTGGTGTCAACGTGAGGGGGTTCCGAGGATACTGGTGGGGGAACACTGGTTATCTCTAGGGCGTTCAGTGAAGTATTAGTACTTCCCTGTAAACTCTCAGAAGATAAAGCAGTGTAATTATGACTTGGGAAATTTTCTTTAATTGTAGGTTTAGGCACATCCTGGTGATCGGTACAGTTGCAATCAGAGATATTAATAACATCAGTACTATGTTTCCTTTTCTTTTTATTACAATGTTTGCAGATCTTACTCAAACGACTGCGTTTTAATTTTCTAGACGCTATTTCATTACTACGGACTGAACAATCTGTGTCCATCTCCGATTCATTGGAGATAGTCATGAAACATGCTGCCGGAGGGGCCGTGCCCCCCGGATCGGGAGGCTCCATACAAAGATTAAATATATGAAAAAACTTACCCTAACTGGAGATATATACACGAATATTATTTGTACAACTAAACTAAGATAATATATACAAAAATATAATACAAAACTGATCTACTTACAAAGATAAAATTAATTTTAAAAATATTAAATCAAAAAACCCGCCTACTCTTTTCAACGTTTCCCGCGCTTTTTCCTACGCACACATAGAACCTCATAGAACAAATGGCCGAGTTTATTTTAATGATTGAACCATAAAGTAAAGCCAGGTGTTGCAATCATTTGAAAATAACCCAGGAATATACTTTGCAAGGAAGGACTGCAAGATTTGAACAGGACATACTCCGAAGTTTATTTTCATGCGATAATCTAAGTTCACGATGGCCAGGGGTTAATCTAATATATAATAGTTATAGTGTATTCTTAGTTTTAAATGTTTTTGGGTTCTTTTTTTTTATTAATTAATCTATGGTCCGTCTAACTAATCATTAAAATAGTTCGTCCATCCAAGTGTATACTATACTGATACTGTCTGTGCTCTACGCCGCCAAAGAGGATGACAGACCTAAGTGACAGACAGAACAGACGCTCGGCTCTAGTCTCTAGTTTTCAGTATATACTATTCTTATGTATGGCTCTAGTAACGTTGTTTTAGGTACCTACTACAGTTTCTAATTATTTTATATAAATAAATAAATACAAAAGTACTCTGTGCGTGCAAAGCAGGTAGCAGGGCAGTGTATCAATGAGTATATAATAATAATCACTACGGTACGTTGTATAATCTATGCAGGGCAGGGTGAATTGATAAATAAAATAATTTCAGGTTGTATTCTGTCGCAAATGCAATGTGGGATACCTTTACGCAATTCTATTGACAATTAGTGCTGTGTTCGTGTTCTGCAAGGAACACTGCAATTTTTATGGCGAGTGGTTGGGCGCAAACAGTCATCATAGGTACGGTGCAATTTAAATGATAGTTTCGGTAAATTGTTTCCCAAGTATTTCATTTACCAACCAACATCATTTTTACAGATATGGCCGACTCTCAGGTGGCGAATATAGTTAATGAAATATTGGTAAGTTTATTTGGTATCCAATTAGGTATTGTGCATGAAAAGGTGACTGTTCAGCTGGTATTTTACTCTGGTAGCTATCCAAAAGTTTGTGAGTTTGATTTCCATTCTGGAATGGTTAGCAAAAATATACCTGTCTCGTTTAGGTTTTGTTTACATAAAGAAGTTTATATTATTACTTAAATGTATAAGTTTGTCTGGATGTCAGAGTACAGGCTCCTAGATTTAGATCAGATCGGAGATCTGTAATATTGGTAAGTTCATGTCCATAAACTTGAGAATACTAATTTGCCACTTCAAAAGAAATAATATAGAATGTGTTGTGTGGTCACTATGGCATAAGATGCTATCTTATGCCTGTATGCACGGCTTGTCATAAATATTTGCAGTCTAGCTTCAGGCACATTACATTAGTTCATTTTTAATTCTGAGACCACTATAGTACATACTTATATAGTTGTAGTATATACTTGATTATGCTGATGCCAGCTATCTTGATCTTACTGAAGACCAGTTGAACAAACTCGAGCGGCTTCAAAATTTTTGCATACAATTCATATTTGGCCTCCGTAAATATGATCATGTCTCCGAATTTCGTGTAAAGCTTGGTGGTTGCCAATTCAACTTCACCGGAATACACATATTTTATCACTTTTATACAGTATTCTATTCAATCCCATAACTCCTTCATATCTTAAAGATCGTTTTGAATTCTTGCATTTAACACATTCTAGGTGCTTGAGGTCATCAGAGAACTTAGAGTTGCAAATACCAGTGCATTCTACAAGCTATTTTGATAAATCCTTTTCAGTTCAGGCTGCCCGCCTGTGGAATGCTCTGCCTGTTCCTATTAGACATGCTCAAACTCTGTTATCATTTAAACAGATGGTAAAATCGCACTATTCTTCAACTACAAATTAGACATAATTGTTACCATGTTCTACGATTTATTACACATAATATATATATATGTATATAATATAATGTACTTGAATAATTAAATATACATATATGTATAGTATTGAGTTTATGTATAGTATTTGTGAAATCTGTTGACTATATTTATATATATGCATATAAGTTTATGTTTGTGTGTCCTATGTATATATTTGTATTTCACCACTAGCTGCCCATTTATTCTAATTGTGTTTCTCCTGCAAAATGGTTGTCTGGAAGAAATTGCTTATAGTGATAAGACTGCCATTTGTACATTTTATGTTTTAGTTCTAAGTTTATATTGTAAATATCTTCTTGGTGTACAACAAAGAGTATTCTATTCTATTCTATAGTGTGTATATCATTTTAGCGAGTTGAAACCGTTGAAGAGGCTTTTAGTTGTTTTCTGGTGCATAAACCAGAACAAGAAAATGAGAGATTAGCTATGTATCAGAAGAAATTGTGTGGCATCATGACTACCCTAAGCGCAGAGCTGCAAGAATCATCTATACGTCAATATCTGACCTTGACAGCTGTTCTTGCAAATAGATACAAAATGAAGCAATTACTGACACTGTTAGAAAATTTAGTTAATACTAATATTTTGCAAGCAAGGTATGTATTTTGAAATTATTAAAAGCAACATTAGCCTAGTGGCTAAGAGCTTGCCACACCTGTTTAATTAAACCCCACATTAGCCTTGGCAGTAGCAATGTATTTTTCACATCTATTGGATTACTTACCACCAGCTGCCAAGCATGGGGGTTACGGCAACCCTCCCTTTCAAGGGGAAGGCCTGTTCAGTTGATCAGCAGTGGATCACTTTGCTGCTGATGATGATGATGACTTTGATAGTGACCAGAGTTATCAATTATATTATCTGTCTCATTGCTTCACCAAGGTTCTGACTTAAAAAAAAATCCACTGTTTGTTCATCAGAAGCCACCTTGAATTTGCATCCCAAATCTGGAACCCACAATATACTAAGTAAATTGATAGAATCGAAAGCATTCAAACAATATTCATTAAGCACCTGTGTTATATAGCCAAAATACTGTATCATCTTGAGAACTATTTAAATTACTGTGCTAAATTCCACTTACTACCTTTAGTTATTAGACGACTACCGACCACTATATCCACGCGCTTCTTCTTTCCTATTTCCCTACCTCGGTGTTCCTCAAATTATAGACAGAACTCATATTTAGTGCGTGCAAGCAATAATTTCAACAGCTTATGTAACAAGTTAAATTTTGATCTTAAGCCAAGACTTCTTTAAAAATGCTTAGACTAAAACCGTTCAATGGTATATATATTTGATAATTGGTGTCTCTTGTTCTCATGAGTCTTGATGATACTTTTGTGATGTTTTAGCAACCTATTTTCTGTGTTCTTATGTTTTGTATCTATTTTATGTTAGTCATTGTTTACTTTTGTTGACTTACTCGTGAAAACCTTTAAGTGACCTTCTATTTACTATTCATTTTTCTATACATTATTGTGTGTCATTAGTTTTCCAAAGAAATAAAATACAATTATACTCAATAATGGAAAATTAGCATAAATGGTTCTGAGATTCGAAATAATTAGATTTGAAAAATGGCTTAGTTAATATTAATAATAACGGATCTTTGTGAGTGCGGCAGGAAGTGTTCTTACCTCGTGTTGCGGAGACATTGCTCTTGCCCTACTTGGTAGGAAGTTACAGGATAACACTATATTTTACTTAATGCCTTACATTATTATCCCTGTATATTTGCAGAATGTTATGTGACTGTTTGCTGACCAATGAGAAGCTAATCTATCAGAATGCAGATTACTGGATAGAAAGTTTTAATTTGATTAGAAGAATTATTGGCGGAGTTGATTATAAAGGTGTCAGAGAAATAATGAAGGTTTGAACTTATGTAGTATAATAATAATTATTATTATAATTGACGACGGGCCCGTTGGTCTAGTGGTTAGACACCCTGTCCGCTAACCAATGGGTCGTGGGTTCGATTCCCACCAAGTGTCTGGGTGTTATTTATCTATTTAAGTATGTATTTACAAAAAAAAAAGTTGTAAGTATTAGTATCAGTTGTCTGGTTTCCATAGTACAGGCTTTGCCTAGTTTGGGATCAGATGACCGTGTGTGGATTGTCCCCAGATATTATTATATTATTATTATTAAAATATTAAAAAATATTATAATAATATTAGTTACTTATTTCATTCATAGGGTCTTCAACAGTTTCACAGATATGAATTATACAAATAAAAATGCAGCAGTTGTTTATGTGCTCATAATAATTGTCTAATTTAGGTATTTTTGTTAGCAAACTGACCCCCTTATTCTGATTGGTCTTTTTCAGTAGATGGTATGTCTCACTAGATATTTGTATCTGTTTGAAGCAGAACTATAAGTATATATTTTACATAATATCATCATGCCTCCAGAACCATGTCCATTACATAGTAATTAAATTAATATTATTTGAAAGGCCACCAACCTACACATCTTCCTGATAAATACTGGTCCCTTATACACAACATAATGTACAATGTGAAGCTGCTGTGTGATATGCATATGTGTACCATACCCTTATACAAGACATACAGGTATATGTAGTACATAATGTCTTAATGATACCAGATTTATTGGGTGCTGTACACACTTACTGTGGTGCTAACTTTAATTGCATGGATTTATAGGTTTGTAATATTATAATGAACAATAACAATTTTTTTTTTGCATTTCTTTTTAGTTTTAGTATAAAATAATCTATTTATACTATAATAAAACTCAAAGAGCACTTTTTCTGTACATTGAATATTTTTCCAAAATTTCAATGTGGGGATACTATACTATCGACATAGAGGCCAAAACAATTTTTTTTGTAATTATTGTCTGTCTGTCTGTCTGTCTGTCTGTCTGTCTGTCTGTCTGTCTGTCTGTCTGTCGTTCTGTTTGTCCAGGTATCATTTGAAAACCCGTGGATGGATTTTTATAGGACTTTCACTGATGTGTTGTGTAGAAGTCTAGGTATAAATTGGTATATAAAACATCACGCTATGTTTCATAGGGGCTAAGCAGTGGAACATTACTTCCACATATTACCACGTAATTTCCTTTGTATGTGAATAGGGTAATTATAGACTGATCAGTTAATCATTAAGATATGTATTATTACGCTATATACAATAGGGACTGAGCAGACATTTAGTTTGCATAAGATATGGCAGTGGCGAAGGGTCAATTTTTGTAAGGGGTAAGCCGGTCCGGTACACCCAGGAAATTTACATTAAATTTCTGTATTGTTCTAAGTACTTTGCTGATAGCAATATGACATTATATCTTTGATTGAAAAGTTAAAATCTGTCGTTCATGAAATTTTAATGAAACTCCCCAAGTCCAGGTAGTGTATAGGTATTGTATCACGTCGCAACAATAAAAGATGCGAAATACTAAGAACTTTTATTATCGAATATCATTAGACAGTAATTTACGATGTTAGCGTGATTTACATTATGAACAGCGCCATCTATAGGTGAAATTGAACATACAATCACTATAGAACTTTAATCAAGCTAAATATAAGAAAGTCGTGTTAGTTACACTATTTATAACTCAAGAACGGCCTAACCGATTCGGCTGAAAATTGGTGGGGAGGTAGCTTAGAACCAGGAAACGGACATAGGATACTTTTATCCCGGTAGGTTAAGGTTAAGCAACGTTAGGTAAGGTCATTAAATAGATGAGTGAACCGATTTGTATGAAATTTTGTGTGCATATCGGGGAGCTCTGAGAATAGGTCATAAAGTATATTTAATGCCGCTGATACCATGATTGACGAGGATATATAGAACGAGAGGAGGGTGCAAGAGTGGAGAAAGAGGGAGAGGGGATTCGAGGAGGGTTGACGGGGTGAGGGATCGGGGGAGTTAGGTGGAGTAAGGGGGGAGTGAGAAGGAGCAAGTTCGTAGAAGAGAGAGGGCGAGAGGGTTCAGAGAGGGGACGACAGGGAGAGGAAGAGGGGGAGTGTGACGGAAACCGAAGCGGGAGGGGAAAGAGGAGAGGAGAGAAAGAGCATATAAGAGAGAGATATGGAGAGAGATAAATCTAGGGAGGAGGGAGAAAAGGGGAGCAAAATGTAATAAAAGCGCGGGCGGAGCTACGCGGGTCAGCTAGTACTATAATAAAACTCAAAGAGCACTTTTTCTGTACATTGAATATTTTTCCAAAATTTCTATGTGGGGATACTATACTATCGACATAGAGGCCAAAACAATTTTTTTTGGAATTATTGTCGGTTTGTCTGTCTGTCTGTCGTTCTGTTTGTCCAGGTATCATTTGAAAATCCGTGGATGGATTTTGATAGGACTTTCACTGATGTGTTGTGTAGAAGTCTAGGTATAAATTGGTATATAAAACATCACGCTATGTTTCATAGGGGCTAAGCAGTGAAACATTACTTGCACATATTATCACGTAATTTCCTTTGTATGTGAATAGGGTAATTATAGAATGATCAGTTAATCATTAAGATATGTATTATTACGCTATATACAATAGGGACTGAGCAGACATTTAGTTTGCATAAGATATGGCAGTGGCGAAGGGTCAATTTTTGTAAGGGGTAAGCCGGTCTGGTACACCCAGGAAATTTTCATTAGATTTCTGTATTGTTCTAAGTACTTTGCTGATAGGAATATGACATTATATCTTTGAAAAGTTAAAATCTGTAAAATCTGTCGTTCATGAAATTTTAATTAAACTCCCCAAGTCCAGGTAGAGTATAGGTATTGTATCACCACAGTCGCAACAATAAAAGATGCGAAAAACTAAGAACTTTCATTATCGAATATCATTAAACAGTAATTTACGATGTTAGCGTGATTTACAATTATGAACAGCGCCATCTATCGGTGAAATTGAACATACAATCACTATAGAACTTTAATCTAGCTAAATAAAAGAAAGTCGTGTTAGTTACACTATTTATAACTCAGGAACGGCCAAACCGATTCGGCTGAAAATTGGTGGGGAGGTAGCTTAGAACCAGGAAACGGACATAGGATACTTTTTATCCCGGTAGGTTAAAGTTAAGCAACGTTAGGTAAGGTCATTAAATAGATGGGTGAACCGATTTGTATGAAAGTGTGCATATCGGGTAGGTCTGAGAATAGGCCGTAAAGTATATTTCATGCCACTAGGTTAAGGTTAAGCAACATAAGGCAAGGTCATTAAATGGATGGGTGAACCGATATGTATGAAATTTTGTGTGCATATCGGGGAGGTCTGAGAATAGGTCATAAAGTATATTTAATGCCGCTGAAACCATGATTGACGAGGATATATAGAACGAAAGGAGGGTGCAAGAGAGGAGAAAGAGGGAGAGGGGATTCGAGGAAGGGGTGATGGGGTGAGGGATCGGGGGAGTTAGGTGGAGTAAGGGGGAGTGAGAAGGAGCAAGTTCGTAGAAGAGAGAGGGGGAGAGGGTTCAGAGAGGGGACAACAGGGAGAGGAAGTGGGGGAGTGTGACGGAAACCGAAGCGGGAGGGGAAAGAGAGAGGAGAGAAAGAGCATATAATTCGATTTTTTTTATAAGAGAGAGAGATATGGAGAGAGATAAATCTAGGGAGGAGGGAGAAAAGGGGAGCAAAATGTAATAAAAGCGCGGGCGGAGCTACGCGGGTCAGCTAGTAATAAATAAAATATATTCAAACAAACCATAAAAACCCTTCAAAGAAAATGATCCGACAAAGCATTAAATAACGAAAATATATAGAAGTTGGTGCCAAGAACACTAAAACTATTACAACAAAATAATTATTACAATCGGATTTATAGTTTCTGAGAAATCATTGGACTAACCTACATACATACATACACTCATGAGATTTGGTACATTTGTTTAGAAGCCAACATAGACTAACATAATTATATTTATTTTTTATTTATTTATTTAACTTTGTGCACTTATAGTACAAGCAATACTAATAATATAGTATGAATACTAGCTGACCCGCGCAGCTCCGCCTGCGCTTTAATTACATTTTGCTCCCCTTTTCTCCCTACTTCCTTGATTTATCTCTCTCCATATCTCTCTCTTATAAGAAAAATCTAATTCTGTGCTCTTTCTCTCCCCTCCCGCTTCGGTCCCCGTCACACTTCCCCTCTTCCTCTCCCCGTTGTCCTCTCTGAACCCTCTCCCTCCTCTCTCTTCTCCCAACTTGCTCCCTCTCACTCCCCCCGCCCTGCTCCACCTAACTCCTCCGATCACTCACTCCATCACCCTCCCCTCTCCCTCTCTTGCACCCTCCTCTCGTTCTATATCCTGGTCAATCATGGTATCAGCGGCATAAAATATACTTTATAACCTATTCTCAGACCTACCCGCAAAATTTCATACATATCGGTTCACCTATCTATTTAAAGACCTTGCCTTATGTTGCTTAACCTTAACCTAGCGGCATGAAATATACTTTACGACCTATTCTCAAACCTACCTGAAATGCACACAAAATTTCATACAAATCAGTTCACCCATCAATTTAATGACCTGGCCTTATGTTGCTTAACCTTAACTTAGCGGTATGAAATACATTTTATGACCTATTCTCAGACCTACCCGATATGCACAAAAACAATCATACAAATCGGTCTACCCATCTATTTAATGACCTTACCTAACGTTGCTTAACCTTAACCTGCCGGGATAAAAAGTATCTGTCCGTTTCCTGCTTCTAAGCTACCTCCCCACCAATCTTCAGCCAAATCGGTTCAGCCGTTCTTGAGTTATAAATAGTGTAACTAACACGACTTTCTTTTAAATTTATCGATTAAAGTTCTATAGTGATTGTATATTAAATTTCACCGATAGATGGCGCTGCTCCTAATGTAACGCTAACATCGTAAATTACTGTCTAATGATATTCGATAATGAAAGTCCTGAATTTTTCGCATCTTTTATTGTTGCGACTGTAATACAATACCTATACACTACCTGGACTTGAGGAGTTTCATTAAAATTTCATGAACCCCCCTGAGCGTTTTTTGGGAGCGCTGTTCATTGTGTGTAGTGTGAATTGTAGTTGTACATTTTATTGCGTTAGATTAGATCATTTCGAGTCATTATAGGTGTTTTACCTAATTAAAAATTTTGCAATTTCGTATTCTCAATTTCTACCTACCTATACAAATGTAGCCTAGGTGGTGCAGCGGACCTAACCGCTGGCTTTTAAATGAAATGAAATGGTATTTTTCCCTTGCCTATTTTTTTCCTAATCTAGTTTGGACTCGCTCGGGATTTACAGATTTTAACTTTTCAAAGATATAATGTCATATTGCTATCAGCAAAGTACTTAGAACAATACAGAAATCTAATGAAAATGTCCTGGGTGTACCGGACCGGCTGACCCCTTACAAAAATTGACCCTTCGCCACTGCCATATCTTAAGCAAACTAAATGTCTGCTCAGTCCCTATTGTATATAGCGTAAAAAGCGCGGGTGCTGCTTGGGGGGACTGGTCCGACTTCTATCCCTTTGGCCTTTTAGTTTGTCGTAATTTATTGTTTTCTTCTTTTCTCCCTCGCTTTATGTTTCGAACGGCAGGACACACTATCGCTAATGTCGATTCATTTGTAACAAAACAATGTTTAAAAAAAAGTGAAAAAATGACAAGCCCGCTGAGTTTCTTGCCGGATCTTCTCAGTTGAGGCCGCGTTGTGATCCGGTGGTAGCTTTTAAAAAATGACGATTCAAAAGTGCTAGCGTTAAGCCTATTTGAAATAAAAAAAAATACATATCTTAATGATTAACTGATCAGTCTATAATTACCCTATTCACATACAAAGGAAATTACGTGGTAATATGTGCAAGTAATGTTTCACTGCTTAGCCCCTATGAAACATAGCGTGATGTTTTATATACCAATTTATACCCCTACTTCTACACAACACATCAGTGAAAGTCCTATCAAAATCCATTCACGGGTTTTCAAATGATACCTGGACAAACAGAACGACAGACAGACAGATAGACAATAATTCCAAAAAAAAAAGTTTTGACCTCTATATCGATAGTATAGTATACATAGAAATTTTGGAAAAATATTCAATGTACAGAAAAAGTGCTCTTTGAGTTTTATTATAGTATAGATTACATTTTTATTAATATTATATACATACGCGTCGAATACAGAACCTTCTTTTGAAACCGGTTAAAAAAGTAGGTAGGTGTAGGTTGCCTGCAAGAGATTGCTTTTTAGTGATAAGGCTGCCTTTGTACATTGATATCTTCAACGTATTGCTCAATTAGGTATTTGAAAAAAAAAAAAATTATTTTTATTTATTTTAAATCTTTATTATTAATAATATTGATATTTAAAGCAAAAAAAGTTAGAAATTTTTTTTTCTATTAATTATAAACATTTAAAATTTATATAAAAATCACGTGACTTTAAACGCACCAAGATTGGTCACCTGATAGGTGTGACGTCATAATGTTAAAGCGATTTAATAACAGTACAGCGTTAACGGCTATTCAGGTGACTATAATATAGACAATAATTTTGAAAATTTATTGCTAGAAAACGACACTGAACGACGACACTGAACGTCACTGAACGTCACTGAACGACACTGAACGTCACTGAATGACACTGAACGACACTGAACGACACTGAACGTCACTGAACGTCCCTGAACGACACTAAATGACCCTGAACGACGATACTGAACGTCACTGAATGACACTGAACGACACTGGACGACAACACTGAACGTCACTGAACGACACTGAACGTCACTGAACGACACTGAACGACACTGAACGACACTGAACGACACTGAACGTCACTGAACGACGACGTTCAGTGTCGTTCAGCGTTGTTCAGAGTCGTTTTTTAGCAATAAATTTTCAATATTATTGTCTAGTCAAGTGTAATAGCCGTTGACGCTGTACTGTTATTAAATAGCTTTAACATTATGACGTCACACCCGCTCGAGTATGTTCAGGAGCTGTCGGCGTGTTTCCGGTACTGGATTCAAAAATTGTATTTTTTATTTTGAAATAACTTTTGAACTACACACATCAAAAGTGTCTAGGGATCAACATATATTTTTGCAATAACTTTTCTCCTGATTGATATTAATTAAAATTTTCTTTAAGGATTCATCAAATAAAGTGTTTTCGTTTGTCACAGTAACGATAAACCAAGTCACCTTTGCATTAATAAAGAAATTTGCCATTTTCCTAATAAAGGGATTTTTGACATTTGAACCACTAACACAAAAGTTCGAAAAAAAGACTGAAATAACAGTTTTCTTTAAAATTTTATTGGGTAACTTAAACAATTAATAATCCGTGTTTCTACCGCGAACACTAACAACACAAGAACATCGGTTTGGCATACTCAAAATGAGTTCATCCAAATCACGCTGTGGAATGGCCGCCCATGTTCGTTGCAACAACAAAAAAAGGTCTTCTTGCGACTGGATACCCTCCATATTCGGCAGAGCTCTTCTCTGTAGCATATCCCATGCATGCTCAATCGGGTTCAAGTCTGGCGACTGAGCAGGCCAGGGCAGGACATTGATGTTAGCTGCGGCGAGAGTCTGTCTTACAACTCTTGCGGTGTGCGGTCGTGCATTATCATGCATTAACTGAAATAAGGGACCGATTTGCACTTGTAGAGGAACGATGACGTCTGATACAATCGTCTCAGCATAAATTTGAGCGTTGAGGTTGCCTCTGATCCAAATCAACTCAGTTCTTCCGCCGATCCAAATACCCGCCCATACCATGATGGTTCCACCACTATAAGGTTGGACTTCCTGGCAGGATTTTAATCGCTGTTGGCGTCCAGGGGTTCTCCAGTGTCGTATACGTCTTGTATCCGGTCTCATACCAAAACGAGACTCATCAGAAAAGCACACGAAACGCCATTGTTCTTCTGCCCATTTTTTTGCCCAAAAATGCTTGATCCCTAGACACTTTTGATGTGTGTATTTCGAATAAAAAAAACTAAAAATAGTTTTATTATAAAACTTATATATGATCTTTCCATTTATCAACTAAAAAAAAAAAATTCAAATACCCAATTTACATGTAACTTTTGGTGTACAATAGAGTGTATTTATTATTATTATTAAAAAGTTTTTAAGTTTGTAAGATACAACATACCTGTTTATTGTATGAAGTTCTGTTGACGTTAATTATTTCTAGGCATGTAGAGAAAAGGCGCATACTCTTCCAGTCAAGTTAAATACCAGCACAATGCCTCAACTAAAAGCCCTTTACAATGTGATTGAATATATATTTGACCGAAATGCTTCTTTGCTGCCAGCATATTTTATAGTGACTGAAATACAAAAAGATTATCCTGACAATAACCACTGGCCGCACTGGGTAAGTTAAATTACTTTTATAATAATATTATAACAATCCATATAACTATCTTCGTAATATATTATTATTAGGATATGTCTAGGCCTATCTGGTTAATAACCTAACTATCTCAGACATCAACATCAAAATTACTATAATTAATACTCGTAATAATTAATTGAAACCGGATTATTACGACATCCGAAACTGAATAGCAATTTATGCTCAGTTCATCGATATATAATAAGAGTATATCGATGGCTCAGTTAATAAGTAATGATATCTGACACCTCCAATAATGGAAATTAAGGTGAACCCATTCATAAAAATGCCTAAACTAGAATGATTTCGTCGCACACTGCATACTTTCGCACTTTTAACATTTGCGAGTGCTGCAGTAACAGATAGTGGCATAGGAATGAGTTATATTAAAAACTAATAATAATCTTACAATACTATAATCATAGAATACCCACCCTCTAAAGGGGAGGCCGATGTTCAGCAGTGGATGTCTTTGAGTGATGATGAATCTTACAATATTAAGGAAAAAGAATATAATTTTGTTTCAGCAACTAGCTAAACTATTAACCAGTTTTGTTGAAAGTTTTAAGCCTTGTGCGCAAATGGTATCGATAATAGGGCATTCACAGATGTTACCAGTGGTTGAGTTCTCTGGCTATGCCGATCATCTCGTGAATCCGTGGCGATTAGATCCATCAACACTAAAGTTTTCTTTAAAAGGCAACCTGCCGTATGACGAAGAACTATTAAAGCCACAGATAGCCTTATTGAGGCACGTTCTTCAACAACCGTATTCGAGAGATATGATGTGCTCTATGCTTGGCCTTCAAAAACAACATAAACAGCGTTGCATAGCTTTAGAAGACCAGTTAGTTGAATTAATGATTCTGCCGATGGAAAGGAGCGAGCAAGAAAATGAAGATGATGCTATATCAAATTCACATTGGTGCTGGCTTCACTTATCGTCGCAGGTTATCTACCTAATCCTGATTGGGTTCGCTTCTTTCCCCAACATAGTTATGGGCTTGCACAATAAACTAATTGGACATGACATGAAGAAGGGCAGAGATCATTTGATGTGGGTGTTACTGCAGTTCATATCTGGAAGTATACAGAGGAACCCTCTGTCAAATTTCTTGCCAATAATAAAGCTCCACGAGCTTCTGTATCCTGAAAAGGAACCATTGCCAGTGCCAGACTGCACAAAAGCTTATTGCACACATCAAATGGCGGTCGTATGTATATGGATGCATTTATTGAAGAAAGCTGAGACTGAACACAAGACCATATCAATGCCACAAAATTTGAAAGTACAGTATGAGTATGTGTTTATTTATTATTTAGTGTAGCTCTTGTTAATTTTTATTATAATTTTATTGGTCATTATATATATCTTACTGTGTCGGAGGAATCGCAGGCAGCAAAAAGTACGAACAATAGGCATTAGAAGGTGGCGTTAATTGGTTGCGATCGTCTGTTAGGTGGAGGTACTTCCCTATTCGGGGGCTCAAACTTTGAGTGGATGTTCACGCTTTGCTATTTATTATTGCCACAAATTTCATTTCGTGTTATATTTAAAAAAATAATCCAATAACTGAAAATTGGAGTGTTTGTGAAAAAAAACAGGACGCTAGCGAAGCTACGCTACGTACGCTGGTGTTCTACTGAAAATAAATAGCTCCAAAATAATCAGATTAGAAAAATTGTAAGCGCGGCAATAAGAATCTATTAATGTAGTTTAAGCAGTTACAAGGTTTGCAAAATTTTAGTTAGGTACTTGTTTTGTGTCTAGGTGAATTACATCACATTTTTAAAAATACAATCAAGACACTTAATTTATAATCATGAATTCAATCATTGTGACTAAACCATTTAATACTTAATGACATTATAATAAAACCTCAGAAACTTCACTAAACACCACGTTAAATACTGTACCTGTTTTCACTGAACTGTAACAATGTCCTACAGGTTTCTTCAACATTTAATGACTTCAAACAGTACGCCCACATTAATTGGTTCCGACTATCGCATTGCGCTACTTTGCAATGCCTATTCTACAAATCAAGAGTATTTTGCAAGACCTATGGGTATAATAATAGAAACCCTTTTCGGAAATCAAAAGGCTATGCCAAATGGAAATCCTGGAACTCCACTGCCGACGGTTCCATTGTCTATGTGCATATTGGATAGTCTCACTTTGCACTGTAAGATGTCACTCATACATTCGATAGTGAGCCATGTTGCTAAGCTGGCTCAGAACAAGAGTAACATTCCTGGCAGTAATATGATGACACCGGCCCTGGTAGAGACGTACAGTCGGCTGTTAGTTTACACCGAAATTGAATCGATGGGGATCAAAGGATTTATTCGTAAGTTTATTTTAAATAGTATTAGATAATATATTGCGGGATCAGTTTAAAAATCATCAATGTGACTTGGTAATAAAACATATTATTATTAAACATTGATAGATAGCTTCTTAACATCATATATAACTTGACGGGCCCGTTGGTCTCGTGGTTAGACACCCTGGCTGCTACCCGATAGGTCGTGGGTTCGATTCCCACCATGTGTCTGGTTTCCATAGTACAGGCTTTGCCTAGTTTGGGATCTGTTGACCGTGTGTGGATTGTCCCAAAAAAAAACTTGGCTTAACAAATATTTGGATTGCAATTATTATTGTTTCACCCTTTACTAGTATTTCTAAGGTGATGTTATACTAACTACATAAGTTTTATTTAAAAGCCCATTTGTTCTAGATCAACTTTTGCCCAACGTATTCAAGTCTCATGCGTGGGGTATATTACACAACCTGTTGGATATGTTCTCGTATCGGATCCACCACATACAGCCACATTACAGGGTGACATTGCTGTCAAATATACATTCGTTGGCAGCTTACCCGCAAGCTAATCAGACGCAACTGCAACTATGGTACATCATTTTGTTTGATCTAAACTAATACATTTTTACTCGAATAAGTCTGTAGGGGTTATGTTTTTCGTGTGTATGTATTTTTTTTTTTCTCTTTATTTTGGCAACAAACAGTCATCAATAACAATTTTAACTATACATATATGTATTACTACTAACTTGACCTTGAGTGCCGAGACTTAAATAAACTACTTATCTTATTTATAAAACTTCTGTACTGTAATTTGTATCGTACGCATGCGTTATTACGTGTTATACATATGCCCAAACATGAAAGTTACATTACATTGATTGCAATCATATGTTACTAATGATTTTAGTTACATTAGTTTTAAAACCCAAAAGGGAGTTATTAAAAGGATCTAATTCAGAAAATTTTTCATTATACTGCGTAAGAACACGATGAAGAAAACAGTTTCTTGTAAAATTCTTATTAAGCCGAGGAGGTGCAAATATATAATTACTAGGACCTGAGAGTCGATGTGGTCTACGAGTGGATATATTAAATGATATTGAAGATAATAATGTTGGGGAGTCAATTTTGTTGTTGAGAAGTTTGTAAAGAAAAACTAAGTCAAATAATTTGCGACGATTATTTAAGCTGGACAATTTTAAGTCACGTAGTGAATCACAATAATTTACGTTATGGTTATTGGTACGGTAATTTAAAATTTTGATAAAGTGTTTCTGAATCTTTTCTAGTCGTTCTTTGTGTACTTGATAAGAAGGAGACCAAACTACACATTCGAAATCTAATACAGATCTTACTAATGAATAATATAGTACTTTTAAGGTATTTATTTGTGTGAATGGTTTTGTAACTCTATTTATGAAGCCTAGATTTTTATATGATTTTTGAACAACTGTGTCTATATGTGAATTAAAGGATAATTTACTATCTATTATTATACCTAAATCACGTATACAATCAACACGTATGATAGTATCATTCCCGATACTGTAGCGGTAATTTATAGGGTTTAATTTTCGAGTAAATGATATTATTCTACATTTATCGCTGTTTAAAAATAGCTGATATAGTATATATATTTTCCCCGACCTGCAGCCTATATGGCTGCATGATTTTGGCATATCGTTTCAAACTCAAACTCAAAAATCTTTATTTCAAATAGGCTTAACGCTAGCACTTTTGAATCGTCATTTTTTAGAAGCTACCACCGGATCACAACGCGGCCTCAACTGAGAAGATCCGGCAAGAAACTCAGCGGGCTTGTCATTTTTTCACTTTTTTTTTTTAAACATTGTTTTGTTACAAATGAATCGACATTAGCGATATTGTGTCCTGCCATTCGAAACATAAAGCAAGGGAGAAAAGAAGAAAACAATAAATTAAGACAAACTAAAAGGCCAAATGGATAGAAGTCGGACCAGTCCCCCCAAGCAGCACCCGCGCACGAGTTGACTCGAGCAGCAGCCATCACTCCCCTCAACCATATTAGAGGGAAGGGGGTGACCCGCCACACGAAGCCGCCACAAGCAAAGACTTTTCGATGGCGAGCATGACCGAACCAAAATCACAGTGGCTCACATTTAACTTCTGCTGTTAAGTAGTACCTCGACAGGCAAGACACAAAACACTTTCACATAATCTTTATATTATCAATCAATTGACTTGTGAAACAGCCATCAGTAATCCACCAGATTAAGAGGTGTTACAAACTGTAAGCCTACAATTCTAAGCTTGCATGAGTTGAGCAGTTCAAGCCCACGCAGCTTTATCCTCTAGGTAATCCGAGATTTTGTAATAAGCCTTTTTCGACAACCGGCTTCTTATCAAAGGTTTAAATTTATTCAGTGGAAGATCTCGGATATCCTGTGGCAGTTTGTTATAGAAGCGTATACTTTGGCCCATAAACGATTTGCTTGTTCTGTGGAGACGTGTGGAATGTAAAACAAGATTGTGTTTGTTCCGGGTATTAACACTATGAATCGCACTGTACTTTTTAAAAGATACACTATTTTTCTGAATATAAACTAAATTTTCAAATATGAATTGCGAAACAACCGTTAGAATATCTATTTCTTTGAATTTTTCCCTTAGTGAATCAGTAGGAGCCAGATTGTAAATGGCTCTCACAGCTCTTTTCTGCAGAATAAAAATGGTATTAAGTTCTGTAGAAGATCCCCACAGTAATAAACCATAAGACATAATACTGTGGAAATAGCTGAAATAAACAATTCTAGCGGTTTCAATATCAGTTAAACGTCTTATTTTTTTAACTGCATAAGCCGCGGAACTCAGTCTACCTGACAATTTCTTAATGTGGGGGCCCCATTGTAGTTTAGCGTCAATTTTTATACCTAAGAACACAGTCGACTCCTCAAGGTCCAACTTCGCTCCATTAATTTCCACATTGGTTGCCACCTGTCTTACATTTGGTGTTACAAATTTCACACATTTGGTTTTGCTCTCATTAAGTTTCAAATTATTAACATTGAACCAATGGACAACTTTAGAAAGTACATTGTTTACTTCGTCGTATTCATAGAGTTTACGCCTGACTTTAAATAAAAGAGAGGTATCATCAGCGAACAATACAACATTTAGTTTGTCCCCTACGTAGTAGGGTAAGTCATTAATATATATTAAAAACAGAAATGGGCCTAATATTGAACCTTGAGGGACGCCCTTGGAGACCACAGAACCAGGAGATCTCTTACCGTTAATGTCAACCTTCTGAATTCTATTATGCAAATATGAAGTTAAAAGGTCAAGAGCTCTGTCCCTTATACCATAGTGGCGTAATTTCCTGACCATCGTATCATGATCTACACAATCAAAAGCTTTGGATAAATCACAGAATACACCAAGGGCGTTCTGTGATTCCTCCCAAGCCTCATATACATATTTTATTAATTCGACTCCCGCGTCAGTGGTGGACCGATTCTTTCTAAAGCCGAACTGTTTATCATGAAACAAGTTATATTTATTGAAATGATCTAACATTTGATCCAAAAGAAGCTTTTCAAAAATTTTACTCAAGGCTGGCAACACCGAAATTGGTCTGAAATTCGTAGGTTCAGTGGTACTACCAGACTTGAATAAAGGTATTATTTTACTGTGCTTCATGAGGTCAGGAAACTCTCCATTCTTGACACAGCTATTAAATATAACTGCTAATTGAGGAGCAATAATGTCAATTATATAAGCTATTATTTGGACAGAAAGCCCCCATACATCAGCCGTCTTTTTCTGGTTAAGTTGTTTAAAAGTTTTTATGATGTCTTTAGCAGTCACAAAAGAGTAGTTAAAAGCTGTGTCACACTGTGGTACATTTTCATTTAATATTATTTCAGCGGAAGTGGACGAGGAATTCAGAGTTTTCGTTATTTTAATAGGAACATCACTAAAAAACCTTTCAAACTCTGTCGCTACATCTAAATCCGCTGTTACATCTTTATTGTTAACATGTAGACAAAAATCATTATTTCTTACTGATGACCTACCAGTCTCGCTATTTATAATATTCCATGTAGTTTTAATCTTATTATCCGCATTTCGGATTTTATTTTTTAAAAAATTCGACTTAGCTATCGAACAGACTCGCTTGAAAACTTTTGAGTATTTTTTTACATATTCTTTAAAGAGCTGAGAGGAATTAACAGATTTTTCATTATAAAGCTCATACAGTTTTCTCCGACTGGTATGTATACCAACAGTCGCCCAGTCATTAAACGATACACAATTATTAATCGATACAGTTTTGGGCTTAAAAATTTTTACAAATCGATTATCGATTTCTCGGAACAAAGAATTGTATAATATATTCGGATCGCCATGACAGGGCAACACAGGTAGGCTGTCAGTCAAGGCGGCTTTAAACTGACATAAGCGGTGTTTATTTATAGGAACAAATGTTATGATTCGTTGAAATTTGATGATTTTACTAGGAAAGTCGTTTACTAGGAAACTCGTTAGAGTCGACATCGGTTTATGAGACAAAGAAGCTAGGTATATAATAAAAAAAAATAACTTACTATGGTAGACGTCAGACACCATTTTGTTTTTTTTAAATACAATATAGTTACGATTTAATTGCACTCAGGTTCTATGTGGTTTTCGCCCGAATGCCCCAGGAGGAGGGGTGTTTTCGAGAGTATGTATGTATGAGAGTATGTTTGTAAGTGTGTATGAATGCATGTAAGTATGTATGTAATCTATTTCTTTGGCATGGCCTACAGCCTAAACTTCTCGATGGATTTTGACTTATAATATGTTGTTAGATTCGTATTGGTTGCGGTAGGGACATATGCTATATATTTATTCAAAAAACTTAAATGGCGTCCGACAGCTGCCATTTTATATTTTTTTTTACTTCCAAAAGCAATAATATGGGTGTCAATTGAAAGGTCTTAATTAGAGAAGTTGATAATATATACAGGTGTGAGTATGTTTTGTGTATGTAATGTAATTTCAGATCATTTTGTTAGTTCACAGTTGGGTTTTTTGTGCTTTTATAATTTACACTGGAATTAAATTTATTTTTGTTATATGGATGGTCGTTTGTCATGTTAATATCTTTTGTTCAGTTTTGAGAGCACTGCCCTTCGCCTGATTACGAGCTTGGGCAGCTCCGGTGTTCAGCTGCAGATGTCTCGAGTAGTCTCCGAGCCTAAGTCACTTGTGTCCTCAGAGAGCGAAGAGTTGAATCGTGTATTAGTGCTCACTCTCGCACGCGGTATCTACATGACTGGTGCCGGTAAGTACTAAATGGAAAATGTTTGTACGTGCCTGCCTTGTTTAATTAGAATATCATACACTTTAGGTTAAAGAACGAACAAATTTTGAGCTCACTACACTAAAACCATTGAATATTTTCATTACCTATTTTCTTTCACAAATTGATTGTTTTTGGGTTACACAATGCGTCATTACCGGCTTGATACCCCATTTCTGGGATATTTTGTAAATATAGATTATTTTGTAATACTGAACCGTAGTTAGTGTTGTCTTCAGGTAGCGACGGAGCGGCGGTGAAAGAGCTGCTCACCACTATAATGACAAACACGCCACACATGTGGTCCCAGCACACGCTGCAATGCTTCCCGCCGGTGCTCGTTGAGTTTTTCGCGCAGGTATTATATTTTTCTATCTAATATATAATGTAATATATGCTTGGCAGACGTCTTGGGGATCGAAGTATAAGGTGGTAATGCAATTGATTGACACTGTTTTCCCTTAGTCGCCTCGTACGACACGCAAAGTGAGGAGATGGGAAGAGACGTCATATAATTTACACATTGTATATTCCAGAACCCAGCCCCTAAAGAGAACAAGCAAGTACTGAAGAAGTCAGTTGAGGAGGAGTACCGCAAGTGGACGTCGATGGCCAACGACAACGATATTATCACGCACTTCTCAGTGCCCGGCACGCCGCTCTTCCTCTGCCTCCTATGGAAGATGATCTTCGAGACCAACAGGATCAATCCTGTCGCATTCAAGTGAGTGTATGTTCGCGTGACATGTTTGACATAATATTAGGTACCGTGTACTAGGGATATAACGACCAAGCAAGGAACCGTTACTGTGTTCCGGCGTGAAGGGCACTGTAGTTTGTATAATTACTGGACACAAGAGGCTTAACAACTACTGTCTTGGGTGACGAGGGGCAGTGCAATGCAGCTGATTATTATAGGAAGGCGTGTCGCTGGGCACATACCTTAGGAAAAAATATTTAAAAAAATCTTTATTTGGAACAAAACTTGGATACATTTAAACTGTCTATGATAATGTCTGCATTAGTTAAATAACTGTGTCACAGCCATTAACGCACACCTCCTTATTAGAGGCAATATAGTTTCATAATCAACATTCAATACTTTACTCTTATCATGGGGTAATCCACATGAACAGGACCATTATATCTAAAAAAAAATAGACAGAACCTGTTCTATGGAAATTGGGCAATGGGATCTGCACCGTGCAACCTTCAGTGCCTAGTCTTTATGCCCGTCGCAGGGGGACACATTATAGCCCCTCGGGAACCTGTCACGGTGCTCACGAGGACAGGGATCGCAATCTTCCTACCATCCTCCTCACAGCCGCGATTTGGGCTTACACACAAATGTACCTGTTATTCTGTTTTTAAGAATTTATTATTGATATCGGCAGGATTTTAGAGCGTATCGGTGCGCGCGCCCTGTCGGCCCACCTCCGCAAATTCTGCGACTACCTCGTGTTCGAGGTGACCAATCCAGCGGGCGGGCCGCACATCAACAAGTGTGTGGACGCCATCAACGACATCATATGGAAGTACAACATCGTCACCATCGATAAGCTCGTCTTGTGTTTGGTAAGCAATCATAGCATATTATATTTATGCATACTTACAAATGCGTACAGCTAAGGACTGGAATAATAATAATAATATCCTGGGACAATTCATACATGGATTCAGATTGCATTATTACAACATCCAATAGTGTCAGAAATAGGGAACGATTTCTGGGATGCATTGGCATATGGGAAACTACAGAAAAGAGCTCATTTAAAAAAAAATACTTTATTTTCTTACGTTACCCTACCTATTAAACCAAACTATACAAAAACGCGAGTGGAACTTCTCCCATTGATATAACATGTTTCCGACCGAATTGTTTACTATTAGTTAAATCCATCTTCAAGTAACAGCAATACCCATTTTTAGGGTTCCATACCTAAAAGGTAAAAAAGGAACCCTTGTGGTGCGACTTCGTCTGTCTGTCTATCACACCTATATATTTCAGGAACCACTTATGCTATCGGTTTGAAACTTGGAATAGTTTTAGATCTTACCCAACATCATCGCAAAAGAAACTAGCAACGATGTAAGTGTAAAAGCGTGGGGCGCTTTTTCTCTATACCTAAATGATTAAAAATACTCACACGCCCCACTCTTTTAAACATAAATATTATGCTTGTTTACAACCACGGGTTAGACAGTGAGAAAGGGTCTGATATTTTATTTATTGATTTTTAGTGATGTACTTATAAAAACATGTATTTTTTAGTTTTTCATCTATTAATTTATATCCTTTTAGGTATGGAACCCTAATATTATATCAAACAAGGTACGGGCTTAGGGTACGGTTGGTGATAATGTGAATCAAGGACATTGGTCAAAAATATATATAAAACAGTTTCTTAAAATTCAAACTTTTCCTTTAGCTTGCCATATATAATTACTATTATATCCAGTATTTAATCCTTACTAGCGACACTATAGGATGGTGTAATAATACAGGCTGATGTTTTATTTTCTAAATCAACGGGTTTGTTTCCTGGCTAGGAATAATAATTTATCAAAAATCCAATGATGCAGTTTTAGTTTTCATTAAAATCGGGCTATTTTAAGTATTTTTCGCTATTCCTTATAGTTTTGGATTTTGATGAAAAATTCATTCCTGTATAATAATAATATCTTGGGACAATCCACACACGGTCATCCGATCCCAAACTAGGCAGAGCCTGTACTATGGAAACCAGACAACTGATACTAATACTTGACGGGCCGTTGGTCTAGTGGTCAGACAGACTGCCTGCTAACCGATGGGTCGTGGGTTCGATTTCCGCCAAGCGTCTGGGTGTTGTTTATCTATTTAAGTATGTATTTACAAAAAAAAAAAGTATATATGTATTATAGGCCGACCGTTTAACTCGCGCATCGCCTGCGCGGCAAGAAGGGAGCGAGGGGAGATGTTAGCGGATGGGTGAAAGGGGTGCGCGGAGCAGAGAGCTTACGTCAAATGCGGCAGTGCGCTGGCTGTGCTCGCAGCGCGCGGTTGGTGTTTTTGTTACGGACGCTTGAAGATAAACGCACAAGGTATACAACTGCCAAGATAAATCTCAAGATGAATCGCTCTTCCAGTAGCCTGATTCTCGTAATAACAAACAGTCCAAATAGCGGTGACGTTTTGTTGTCGTTAGATCGAAGTCCTATCCAAAATCGGTATTCTCGTATACCATATACGTAGTTCGATAGGACTTCAACTCAATTGGATCGAAACTAAACGATTAGTCAACGAGTCATTGTTCTGTACGTTTTGCTATTCCCTGATAGATGTCGTCCTAATCAATTTTTGGTCTTGGTAGGAGTTTTGTGAGATAAGCTATGAGCTTAGGCTTTGGGAAACTCGAGATTAATTCGTTTCCGTTCCCTCCACAAACATACTAATTGTTTATTAATTAAAATACGTGTTTTTCTCTATTTATTAGTTTATTCTATCTCTCTTACTCTAATTATATTTACGTTAAAACCATCTCGCTCACACTATCTTCTAATTACTCTCTTCACTCACAGCATACGATCCTATTTTCGTCTCACTCACTCACTCCTAGCTCTCATGTTCCAGTTTAGTGCTACAATCAATATATCTCTAACATGGGCTCTATCATGCCTAGTCGCGTTCCATATCCCAAATTTTACGTATTTATTTATATTTTACATATTTCGCCTTATCAGCTTTCTCTTTGTATTTCTTGCTGTGCAGACGAATTTGATAGTAAATACGTAAGTCCGTGGCTCATTTAAAAGTTATTTTATTACTTTGACTCGCACCACAAGAATAAGAAAAGCAAAAATCGTCTCAAATAACCAACGTTTGTTCAACGACTCTTGAATCGCGAAATTTGACTCTTACTCGTTGGCATCCGATCGGTAGTGACGTCATTTTCATACGAGAATACCATTTAGTCAACGTTATAAAACGATTGAACGACGATTATTATACCAGAATACGCTCCAACGATAGTTTAATCGAACGACTTTTAAATCGTTGCCGTTGAAGTAAAATCGACGGACGTGAATACGAAAAGTGTTTAAACGACTGAGTCGCTACGTTAACGTTATTGTTTTGATTACGAGAATCAGGCTACAGTTCGTTGATGAAGAGATGGACCGATTTATTATTAATTTGCAAGATTCTGACTCCTCAAGCTACACAGACAGTGATGATGATTCAAGCGATATGAATATTAGTGACGAATAGTCCTATAAAATTTTTATCTGTGGTTATATATTTCTTAAACGGAGTTAATTATTGTTTTATGATTTTGTACCTATGAAGCTATTATAAAATATTTGTAAAACTTAAAAATAAATACTTAAAAAAAAGATACTTATTATTTTATTCTTTACCAGCAATGTCTATCTCGAGATAAATCTTTGGATTATTGACTCCGTGTGTAGCGTTACCCGCCCCCGCTCCTCTCCCACCGCGCAGGCGACACGCGAGTTAAACGGGCGGCCTATAGTATCAGTTGTCTGGTTTCCATAGTACAGGGTCTGCCTAGTTTGGGATCGGATGACCGTGTGTGGATTGTCCCAAGATATTATTATTATTATTACTTATATACATTTTTTTTTGTAAATACATTCTTAAATAGATAAATAACACCCAGGCACTTGGTGGGAATCGAACCCACGACCCATCGGGTAGCAGCCAGGGTGTCTAACCACTAGACCAACGGACCCGTCAATAATGACTAAATAAAACTTCCGTGGCGCAGCGGGAAGCTGCTCGCTTTACAATCTGGAGTTCAAAGACTGTAATCCTGTCGGGTGCAACAACTTTACATCCCTATATGTTCCTTACTGGTTAGGACAATGCAGGCGGATTACCCTATTGTCTTAAATTATGATCCGTCGGATGTGTATGTATTACTTAGTAGTCGGTCCTGTGCCTGAACTCTCGTCGTGTCGGTCTTTAATCCCATCGGGTTGTGAGAGTTACCGAAGGTAGAGTGCAGCTGTGTCTATGCTAGGGAGATGCCCTAGCTGATATTGTGAATGATTGGCCGCTATGGCTGGATCGGTCCAGAGTAGGTTTTAATACGTACCACAAACTATTGTTAAAACAAGTAAACCGATTTGAAGTTGGTGTTGGTGTGGTGTTAGTGCACTGTTTAGAAACACGTTGCATTGCATTACACTTTCTGCATCATGGAAAATTTTATATCAGTAAATGCATGAACCACTTATGATTGAAACTGTACTATAGTAGAAGTCCTAATGGTATTTTAATTATATCTCTTAAGGTACTGCGCCCCAACCCCGATGGAAACGAGAGCCAAGTGTGCCTTTATATTATTCAGTTATTGCTATTGAAGGGCTCCGAATTGAGAAACAGAGCTCAAGACTTCGTTAAGGAAAACTCTCCCGAGCACTGGAAACAAAACAATTGGTGAGTATTTTTTGTAAACCTGCGCTCACGATTTTATTAATACTAGTATACAAAAATGTATTTCTTTATCTATTATCGTAGGTATGACAAACATCTAGCATTTCACAGAAAGTATCCTGAAAAATTCGCTCCCGAGGAAGCGGGTAACGCGTACGGAGGCTTAATTCCGGTTTATTTGAGCAATGTGTGCCTCAGGTTCATTCCTGTGCTGGATATAGTGGTCCACAGGCATCTAGAAATACCGCAGGTCAGCAAAAACCTGGAACAACTACTTGAACACTTGGGTTACCTATACAAATTTCACGGTCAGTATATTTGACTGACGATGTAATGAGTATTATGTTCAAGCACTTGTGATTATACACTAATCATAATTGTATAAATTACAGATCGACCCGTCACTTTCTTGTATAACACTTTACATTATTATGAAACGAAGCTCCGGGACAAACCCCTGTTGAAGAGGAAACTGGTGAACGCCGTGTTGGGTTCATTGAAGGACGTCCGCCCCGCGGGCTGGGCTACCACGGACACGTTCCAAGCCTACCTCAACAAATCTGATGTCGAGGCCACAGGCTGGACGCCTGATCTCAACTACTACCTTGGATTAGTCAACAGAATGGTGGACAGTATCCTTTTAAACATTTTCAAAAAGAATATATATTTTTTCAACAACTCGATTTACAAAAAATGAGAGAGTCAAGGAACCGTCTATGTGTCAGATTTTTTACTGTTGCAATATGTAAACATTGGCATATTCTGCTGTGACGCGTACGCGTCTTAATTACTGCAAAAGCGATACCCCAAGAATCCTTTTTACGATTTGTTTACATTTAATTTTTTTTGTATTCCGGATAGGGTATAGCTAGTGAAATTAGATGGCTCCAGAGACTTAATAACTAATGTCTCGGGTGTCGAGTGGCAGCTTAGTAGAGTTGTCCATTGGCAGGCGTTTGCAATCCGGTGGTCTTCTTGCTTGTTTCGACAAAGATAACAAAAAACATACAAGACAGCGGGCAAGCTAAAATAATGCAACCGACTTGGAAAGGAGTTACTGCAATGAGCAAATTTTCCCATGCTCTATGAAGAGTAGCTGTGCAGGCTGTGCTGGCTGAGGCCCTTTTTTCTTTTTTTTTTTCAGCGTAGTGATTCACAAGGAACTAATGTTGCTAACAAATAGAAAAAATATAGGCCATAGACTTTGGATGTTTTTTAACCATCTTCAAAAAGGAGGTTCTGTATGTAATATTAATAAAAATGTGTACTTTTCACATATGTTAGTCTCTGTGAGCTTTTAAACAAATAAACAAAATCTCATGTGTGTATGTATGTTTGTATATATGTATGTACGTAGGTATGTCCCCTGATTTCTTTCATAGAAATTTGGTATATTTTTTTACAGTATTATTTGTGTAGAACATTTCTACTGACTTATTACATTGAGTGTAACAAGTAATTGATTAAAATATTGCTCTTTAAGGCCGGTCTAGACCTAAATGGTTAAAAGGTCTTTGGTTGTAAATAAACATGGATTTAGAATTTTTTTACTACGCTAATAATAACTGTTTACTTTTTAATGTGATTGTGGTTAAGCATTTCTGTCTATAAATAAAAGATAACACGTAAATAGTGTATAAATTATATACATATACTATGTATGAATGATTGTCTTCACCACGATGCCAGCTATGACAGGTGAAAACTCACACTTCCCTAATACCGACTGGCGTTTCAACGAATACCCCAATCCGTCTGCGCATTCGTTATACGTGACGTGCGTAGAGCTGATGTCTCTCCCATTGACGCCCAACTTCGTCGGCAACAACCTCTTAGACGTCGTTACTAAAGGGTTCGTCGTAATTCCGGCGACCAAGATCCAGTTGTGGATCAACGCCATCGGGCTAATAATGGCCGCATTACCGGACCCGTACTGGACAGTGCTGCACGATCGTATCCACGAACTGGTGACGAACAACGAGATGACGGAGTGGCCGTATCCCCACACGCCGTTCCAACTGTTCAACTTGGCTACGACGAACGACGCCATGTTAGAGAACAAGTACAGTTTGACCTTGGCTCTGGCGCATGCGGTGTGGTACCACGCGGGCGCTGGCCAGATACTGCAAGTACCACAGTACGTTTATTTGTTATTATAATACCAGTCTTTAAAAGTTTAAACCTATAAGATTTTATTGATATATGAACATCGATATACTATCTAAACAAGATTAGCTGTCACGGCCCGAAAAGTGGTCACGAAAATAGAGAGGCTGTCGCTTATTTCAAATTAGTACGAGCCGACAACAGGATGTATCGAAATTCCTTATTGCGCGTTTATAAACTGTCCAAATAATATAATACTTATCGTAATACTAAAATTGCAGATGGGGAATTTTTTTTTCGTTTTGTTTTCTTATTACTACTAGTTTAAATAATAAATATAAGTAAGATATCATTATAATACGAAATAAGAATTATTTATTTGATATTTTCTCCGCTAGAGACTGACAAAATTAATGTTGCCGATAGGCGTGTCGCCACTGTCTATACGAAACTACACGTCATTACCATAATAAAAAAGTTAGTTCTCATTTTTGCCACCAGCACGGATAAGTTTGTAAGTCAGTACACACACAATGGAACACACACCTGTTTTGAACCTTATTTTATAGTGGTTAAGATTTTCTTTTAAATGAGTACAGTCAAAACAACTACCTTTTTTCGTATAATTTTGGCGGTTTTATTGATTTTTCTTTGTCTCAGGATGTAAAGGTTTTATGTGCCAACATTACTGCATACAGAATTAGACTTTATTACTACATGTGAAGGCTGCTATTAGTCCGACGTTCCGAATTATTTAAAACTATTTTCTACAATTTCTAGCTACGTGTATAGTTGTGTAAATAAATGTAACCGCGACCACATTTTCGATGTCATTTTGTTCGTGACAGCTAATCTAGTTGGTATAGTATATCGATGTATATGAATCATATGTATAATTCTTTAGGAACAGTTTTTCAATGATAATGTTGTAGTTGTGTAGTTTATAAGAAGTAAGCAAAGTGCATTGTAGCTACCATTAGGTTAACGTCTTACTTGGTTGCGAGGATGCGACCCCGTCACCGTGAGCACCGGGTCGGGTACCCGCGGGGCTATAATGTGCCCCCCGGCGACGGGCGGACTCCTGGTGCAGATCCCACCGGAGAGCCCAAGTCTCCCTTATCATGTAAATAAATAAATGTACTGATGCGGCAGCCGCAGGGGTTTTAGCAAGTAGGAATCCCACACACACACTCACAGTTGACCCCACAGGTCCCGGGGACCTATCGAAGGTTTCCCCCGCGAAAACAAACAAGAAAAATTAACATCTTACTTGTACGAGACATGTTCGTAAATCGAAAAAAAACAATTGTTTAATCTCAATTTGCTATTTGTTGATAGGTTTGTGAAGGAGAAGTTATCAGTGGAGATCCACACCGAGATCCAGTTGCTGTTCCTGTGCCACTTGGTGGGCCCCTTCCTGCAGCGGTTCAACTCGGACCTGTCGCGCGCTCTCATGGACATCACCATCACGCTGTACGAACTGCTCGCACACATCGATAAATCGCAGCCGCACCTGCTGTACATAGACCCGATATGCGATTTACTGTATCCTTTTATACCTACAAGATGCAACATTAAACTACAGATACATCCATATTACTGGACGGCTGGTCACTTGTGCAAGAAATTATCCAGGTCAGGCAACGGAAGTAACATACATTCTGCAGGTAAGCAGCGTTGTATAAACCTTGGTGTATTCCGGTGTGAGCTCCTGAGGCCTGCAAGTTCGCGCGCTACAGTCTATAGCTGGTGAAAATACTACGCTCAAAAGCCTTAATAATTAACAGACTAGTTACAGCTGGTTAGAGATTGCTTAAAATCAGACGAATGCCTTGCTGATCTCGTCACTAAATTTAAAAAAAAAGCCTTTTGTGCGACTGTCCTACACAGTTAGTTATTTACCCTTCTCATAGGAACAGTAACCAATCATTGTAGTTTTTATCAAATTAGTTTTATCTTCATATGTAACTATCAACCAACTTCAAAGTCCGTCTTACTGTAACATCGTTCTCAGACGTTTGAATTGATTTCAGTCATTTTTTATTTTATTTGATAGCTATATTAATTAGCCGTGTATTATTTGTTAAACTTCTTGCGTGGCTGATTGCATTTAATTCGCCTTTTACAAGCCGTAGGAGGCGCGTGAGTTGCCGTTTACTTGGCACATATCTAAACTCGGGGCCGTTATTAAAATTTTAATATCAGAAAACATACAATGCACGAACTAGACACAATTTTCTTAGCAACTTATACAGTTATCATATCAAATACATGTTCGTCGGTGATACTATGAAGAATGAAGTGGAGAGTGTGATCCGCAAGCTACGGCCCGCGCTGCAGATGCGCTTGCGTTTCATCACGCATTTGAACGTAGAACAAATAAACACCGCCTAGCAGAGCGACTACTACAGCTACACGCCTTCGAGCTCCAGTTCTAGTTCGGAGTAAAGGCATGGCTGTAGTGTTAAATCAGGTAAAACACACGCAAGGTGTTCGCCGAATGATCAGTTGTAATAAGAGCGTCACGCCGCGTGCGCGGGGCTCTTGATTCGATATTTTTCGGATGTCTACCTCTGTTCACACTTAGTCGGATGACGGACCCGAATGAAGCTGGAGCCAACTTTCGGTACTCTGCACGTACGCTGTGATCGTCGACGAAGAAGAAAAGAAAATAAAACAGACGCTTCATACAAAATGTTCTGGTCACTAGAGCACCTGCCAATTCACCGGGCCCGACACTCTACAAGTGGAATCAAACTGGTTTAAATAAGAAACAGGCTGCCGAAAACTACATTTGATAATTTGTTTATGAGAGGTTATGTATGACAGAATATAAGATGGAAATAAATATGTCAAAGATCAGTACTTATCACTGAAAGTAGAGGTAGGCCTATGTATGTATATTGGTTGCTCTAAACACAGACTTTATGAGCTCGTGGGTAAGATAAGGCCTGTCAATATTAATAGCAAGATACATGATGTATTTCGTAATATCATGTCATTACCCTATAAGTATTTAGTAATATCAGAACAATCCTGCATATATTAACAATTATAACACCCTATACATTCGGTGAGCAATAAATATAGCCTGAATATTATGGACTCTAACTAGCAGTTTTGTTATTGCAAGGCTGAAAAATATAACTATTTTTAAAACATAATCATGTTACTTTTAAAACGTTTAGATAATTTATACTATACGCTAGTTTATTGTAGTCTGCCAGTACTAGTTATTCTCCTGATATCTTAAATAAGCAATTAATTATTATTACGGTGATATAAAAATATTAATAAATTTTAATGCAATAAATATGATCACAATTTTGATATAAAACTATGTATGTGTATCTAACTGTAATAATCGTCGAATGTAACTCCAGCTAGCCGAAGAAATGTCCATTATTTTTAGATATACTAAAAATATTATTTTTATATTACAAAATAAATTAAAAAATAAGGACGCTGTCACGATATTTTTATCGTGATATATATATATTTTTTGCTAGAGTATTGACTGTGTAGCACTAGTCAATAATTTTTACTCACGTGTGATAAAAAGCAATAGACATGTTCGCAAATTATAACGTACCCTATTCTAAAGTATTCATTGTTCGTATTTGAAATAATTTTATCTACAATCATATCGTAATATTCAAATTAAGAACTCAAAACTAGTACTTTAATGACATATTTTAATCACATGCCCCTTTAAAAAAATCTAAAAGTGTTTATAAAGTAGGTCTCCCGAACAAAACGATGCTTTAAAATAACTATTTTCTATTAGAGAACACCTTAGTTTTTTATCCGGGACCATACTGCTAAGTCTTCGTTTTTTCATTCTTTTACCGACCAAAGAGATTACAAATCTTAATTCATAAGCCCGATCTAGTAGGCCGCGGACGCAGTTGTACGTATGTGCATACAAGTTATTTGAATTGATTGAGCGCCTCAATATTACCTGCTGTATTGTAGTTTGGTGGTTGAAACTTTGTTTTTTATTACCTATTAGGTACATGAGTGTAGATAAAGTAGTGTATTAAACTGCACATAATTAGGTATTAATACACTCGTGTGATACTATTATAATTTTCGCCTTCGGCTCGGTTTATAAACACACACTCGTGCATTAATAATCCCTATTATGTAACAGTTTCATAAACTACTATTATCTACACTCATATTCAAATTATAAATTTATAACCTTTGATGAAAATATATTTAGCTATCTATGTGTTATAAGTTCGTCTTGCTTGTTTCGTCACCATGTTACATAACGACGACATCTTAATACTTCAATAGACTGCGGGATCTGAGTTAAGTGTCACGGATAATATGGATCTTATATAAATAAAAGTATGTGATAGTGAAACATACAGTATATTAATAATACATTATTCCATTAGATATAGGTAGGTATACGCGGCATACACTCGTACCTGCTCATAAAATGTTTTGAATTGTAACAATGATGTGAATTACTTGAATAAGCTTTATAGAGCTTTCTTTGGAACACAAAAGGAGTTGTGATTATGTTATTCGTATAGGATTAATTTCAATGCGATCAAATTATGTTCAAATTGCAGTTTAGCTTTTCTTAAACTGTAAAATAGCTACTAACTAATAGCTCTCAATAAGATAGCACCCTTAAGGAGCGTTGCGAAGTGCAGTCTAGGACATCAAATGGATTTTTTTATCTTCTTACTAATTAATGTTTATTTCACGAACGAAAACATGGTTGTATAATTATTATTTTGTGTGTATTTTTAATACTTATTATTTATGCGTTGGGTGGAGACTGTTTAATGTTTTTCACACCACCTGCTCGATAATGTCACATTATATGTCATATAAAGATGACATAAAGTGCCTCATTATTGCCCTATAGTCTAGCCGGGTAATAATGTTGTACTAAACTCCCTTGGGTAATAATGTGTTTGAATTTCGAACGTCAAACGAAAATTCCTCAACACTTTTACCACAGGTATATATTACTACTCTAAGCAGAGAACTGCACGAAAAACAAAACATTTGAAAATCGAACCGAGCGCGACGAGCACAAACCAGTGTTCTAGAAAAGAAAATAAATTTAGATGATAACGCGGCAAATCACTATGTTGATATTATTGACGGTCTCGTTGGTCTAGTGGTTAGACACCTTGGCCGCTACCCAATAGGTCGTGGGTTCGATTCCCACCAAGTGTCTGGGTGTTATTTCACTATTAATTAATATTAGTTATCTGGTTTCCATAGTACAGGCTCTGCCTAGTTTGGGATTAGATTACCATGTGTGGATTGTCCCAAAATATTGTTATTATTTTAATTCTAGCAATATTTGTATTTTATTACCTCGCAGTAGGTGTGAAAAGTAGTGTATTCACCTCGGGGATAAAGGTGCCTTTGTCTTGGGCGAGCTTAAATCCCTCGCTGTACTCAGGATTCTAGTATTAACTCCCTCGCTACGCTCGGGACTTAACTCTAATACTCCCTCGCTGCGCTCGGGAGTTGCTAGAATCCTTCGTTATGCTCGCGATTCAATTAAACGCCCGCGACATAAGACACTACTTTAACCCCTTGGTGCATAAACTACTATTATTATAGTATCGTAATTATTCGCTATATTTATGCATAAAATACAGAATATTTTTTTAGTAAATAATGAAATTAAATTATCTTTTTTCTTATTAGGTAATCAAATATTTCTTTACTGAAAAAATGGGTTCAGTTATATTATTCTGTATTTTACTACAAATTTTTAATGTGTTTTGTAAATACTTGTGAGCGTATGATAACGACTCTGTTATTTTGTGTTAGACTGCGTTAGTATACGTGACGTCACCGTTTTGGTATTGACGCGTCACCTGGACGTGTCCTACACACTAGACAAAACATTGTTTCGTGTTTTGTTTATTGGTATTTTTTCTACACACTAGACAAAACATTGTTACGTGTTTTGTTTATTGGTAGTTTTTTCTACACACTAGACAAAACATTGTTTCGTGTTTTGTTTATTGGTATTTTTTCTACACACTAGACAAAACATTGTTACGTGTTTTGTTTATTGGTAGTTTTTTCTACACACTAGACAAAACATTGTTACGTGTTTTGTTTATTGGTATTTTTTTCTAGTGGGTATGGCAAATCATGCGCAGGGGGTGCTCAAAATTGTGTAGCGTAACATTGTTTTGTGTAGTGTACAGTGCAAAACGCGCAGGAGACCAGGATTAACACGTTTATTGTACATACAACAAATCTTATTGCTAGAAAAAGAAAGAACAATTAAGGTATCTTTTAAGCTATTTATCGGATCAATTTTTATTTAAATATGAGGGATATCGTATTTTTAAATTAAGTAAAATTGCTTGTTACTTGTACCTACTGACTTACTATGGCAACTGATGTTGATTTTATGCCAAACTGATTCCAAAAAACCGGCCGTGTCCTATCCAATGAGGAACATGCATAAAAATTAAAATGATAAATTATGATTAAAATTTAATAAAAGTAGTTGTAAAAAGAACCGCCCTAACCGAAGTTGTCTGAAAACGTGTTTTGTAAATCTAGATATTCACGGTATTTTTTCAAGTAGGTAAATATATTTCGCAGGCACCTAATCATTTTCTCCTAACTGATTGCACTGGGGGACCATTATAAGTATTATTTTGATTTTATCAGTCGTAAAAAAGCTTAATTTAATGAGAATATTTTCAGCGGTAGCGCCATGAAAAGTATTATGAATGACACCACGCTGTGAGTGATCGTTTTCGTGTCAACGTCAAAAGTCAACTTTTTATTTGCAATATTTGTGCATATTTTATTTTAACATTTTTTGTTTTTGGTATGTTTAAACCTTATGCCTGTCTTTGTCACTAAATATCAAAAATTCTGTATGTTCCCCATTGTATCTACGGTGGAGACAGGAGTGCAAAAACAAGCGAAAATCAGATTTAATTACATTAATAATGAAATCTATTTTGAGGGTGTAGGTAGGCCTAGATTTTTACTTAAAGATTTTAATTTATAATACGACGCTATACCTACTACTTGGTTTTAGTCAGAATCTATGTTACACTTTGGTTACACTGGATAAAACGGACGAGTGTCATTGCATAATTATTAATAACTATTGTATAGTTTAATTTTTTATTCTATTAGACTAATAATTATTTCAATAAATATCAATAAGTATACTTTTAAATAATTTCAATAAATTCATTTATTTAATCAATGTTTCTTATTCTGCTGTTTATCCTAAAATCGATCGATCTCACTGGATTTTTACAATCCTAATATTTTTATTTAGACAGATTAGTCTGGCCTCGTTTTTTCTCCTTATTGTGAAACTAACACTTTAATCACAGACTGTAACGGGTAAGTATTTGTTAAGAGTCTAACTGCCGCACCTTCAAACGTCAATTATAGTTAATGGTGATTAAGACAAATTTTGTAAATGGATTATTTCGACTTTAGAAGCCAAATAATACGCGGATAGCGAGTAGATATATCAATAATCTCAATTAATACTAAAAGATAATCATAAGCCGGATACTCGGAGAGCCGAAATAAATAGATTACAAAAAATTTCTTAATTGCGATTAAAGTTAATTGATGTCTGTGAGTGTGGCCGTAAATGGGGCCAATGACTACTAGATTTCAATTATAACATGTAAGTATTTTTTTAGTGCCAAGGAGGCAATAAATTTTACATTGAAAATCTTCTCAAGGGAATTTACTTACTTAAATGTTTTTTTTAAAGTTCTTGTAATTTTTTTAAGTAGGTTATAAATATAAGTTATACTATTCGCGATACGACCACGGCAGCAAATCTTTCACAAGATCAGCCATCTACGCGGGAGATATTACCTACAGTGCACAATTGCTTGCGTAGACACAAGTGCACAGAGAGTGCAAGGAAGAGATTCGAGCTTCCTTTAATCTCTCACAATCCTATACGACGGAAGACCGACACGACCGGGGAAAGGTCAGGCGCAGGACCGACTTATTACATGCCCATCTGACGCATGGATCATCTTACTTTATAGACAATCAGGAGATGGGCCTGCATTGTCCTAGCCAGTAAGGAACAACTACCTACTCAAAGTTGTAGTCTCCGCGGGATTCGACCCCATGACCGCCAGTTTGCAAAGCGAGCGGTTTCCCACTGCGCTACAGAGGCCTACTTACCTAATCCTACATCATACATATACATTCACGAAATTGGGTGCATTGCCTATAGATTAAAATAAAATAAAAGAACAATGGGTAAAAGCGTCCCCACCCTTGTAGCACTTTTTCACATATTATATCAAATGAAAGAGCGTAAAAAATACATCATTTTATTGTATGGCAGCAAATGTGTGAATAATAAGGGAAAAAAGTTATTTATCCTTAAAGATAAATTATTTTTACTGAGAAATATTGTTTGAGCACTCAATTACACGCAAATAAATAATAACTGTAACCGAGAATCGTGCCAGACTGCACTTATACCACAGAATAAATAATAGTGCTACACTATTAGCGAAGGAAATACGGAACATAACGGTGCCGGTTCGTAGCGGACTGCACAAAGCAGTAGCAAACGACGTGTCGCTGTGACCAGCGCGGTCGCAGCCAACGATTTGGGGGGGGGGGGGGGTCATGTCGACGGGCTCGTTAGTAGAGACCCTGGCTGCTACGCAATTGGTCGTATTTCCCGGTGTTTATATACATTTAAGTATGAATTTACGAACGATAGACCAAACCCCGTTCACAATCATAGACATTTGTATCCGGTCCCCTATTCCGGCAGTTCAGCTTTCTTGCTCACCTTGTTAGCGGGAGAGGTAACGGTGGAGCAAGTATCAAAGTACCACCAACAACTTTGGCCCCGGCAATACAATATCCGCACGCTAAGGACCGACGGGAAGATGTCAAGCTGGAGAATAATTATAACAAATCCGACGAGAGGGACGCGATACGATGACTCTTGATTTTGGCAATATGATTTTCCGGTTATGAGACCGGCAATCCCAGGACCGTGTTGGGTTTCATATCCGTAAGTCCCTTATAAACAACGTGGTAAAGGTCGATAGTGTGTCGAGCATTACCATGCACGACACACTATCGACCTGCGTATAAGTTATGCTACCGCATACCTTATACGCAGAATAACCTAAGGGTATTCGCTGAAGGTCATACAGATACAGGTATACGCGCCGACCTCGGTAGACCCTGACGATGAATAAAGTAGAGGCTGACTGTAGAGGGAGACGATGAACTAGAATGAACGTATGAGGAGATTATCAGCTAATACATAACACTAAAACATAAATTACACTATTGTTATGTGCAACCTCAATGCGAATATGGGCACCCGGAATGGCGATGAGTTGAGAGTGAGCTCGTATGGGTCGGGCCAGAGGGTGGTCGACTTCATGAGGAAGAAGGGGATGAACTCATTATTCAAGAAGCAACCATCTAGGAATTGGACGCAGATAAGCTCCAATAGTTCAATCAATAAAATCTTTTTAAAAAAAATTGAACCGACTTCAATACACTGAAAAGTAAAAAATAATTTAAATATTATTGAAGTTGGTGTTAGCTTACCGGCTGTGTATATTTGGCACCAACTTCAATAATATTTAAATTATTTTTTACTTTTCAGTGTATTGAAGTCGGTTCAATTTTTTTTAAAAAGATTTTATTTTAAACTTTTTAGTGATATTTTCATATATAAAGATTGAACCATCGAAAACCGTAAAATTATCTAGGTAGGTTATGATCACATTATCGTCTACATAGTTTTACATAATTCATGTTTCATCAGAAAAAAATATCCGGTCGTAATGAAATTTGCATGGAATCATCATAGCAGTTTACTCTCTCGAATAAAAAAAGAATCATCGCAATCGGTTCATAATTGTCAGAGCAATGTAATGGAGAACATCAGTTTTATGGTTTTTACCAGATAAATTCCTCCACATCGTTCATGGTCCTCCAGGAAGTTCTTATCTGGTTGTAATAAAATTCATACAGATTTAATACAGTGGTTTCTTCTTTCGAATAAAAAAAGAATCATTGAAATTGGTAAATATTTGCCAGAGTTATGACCATTTTTGTCCTTAAAAAGCGACATAAAGTCATCGATATAGGCTTTCCTGCAGCTCTCAGTGCGCAGTCACCATTCTTGTTTTTCAGGAACTACTTATTACTACGCAATAATTTTTTTATGGGACCCAATCAATGGATTGAAGAATGGATGGAAGAAAGATTTTTTCAAATCGGTTCATAATTGACAGAGTTATGCGCGAACATACATAAAAAAAAAATATATATATATATACAGACGAATTGAGAACCTCCTCCTTTTTTTAAGTCGGTTAAAAATGAGATCAACTTCATCATCATGATGGTCAAGAAGAATTCAATGATCTCTCCGTGATCGGCAGGGTGAAAACCGGTACCGGTCACCGTTTTCTTAGAGGCATATTTCTTTATTATACAACCTTTATGTGGGGCATAGTTACTTGCCAACCGATATGATTCGAACAGTTGTGGTGCCTATAGTAAAAAATAAGACTGGCAATCTAGCGGACTGTAGTAACTATAGGCATTGCCCTAGTGAAATTGTTCACTGGCCACTGTTATCTCAAAAGTATTTGACAGCATGCTTAGCAGTTAAATAAATACATAATGCTCCATGATAACCGTAAAGTTAATAATAATAAAGTTCGGTTTCCGTCCAGATTTATCAACCGACATGCTGTCAAGTACTATACGCAGAGAGGGACACCTATTTATGCCTGCTTTCTGGTTTTATCCAGAGCGTTTGACCTGGTGTCATACGATATACTATGGAGGAAGTTGAAAAACATCAATTTGCCAACGGTACTCATCAATATTTTTCGATATTGGTATGGAAATCAGGTCAACAATGTGCGATGGGCTGGGGCTTTATCTCGTTCGTATGGGTTGGAGTGCGGGGTGAGGCAGGGGGGTTGACTTCACCAACGCTCTTCAATCTACATGTCAACGAACTTATAGTTAAGCTCAGCGGCATCAAGTTGGGATGTCACATAGACGAATATGCGTTAATAATATTAGCTACGCGGATGACATGGTGCTGCTGAGTGCATCAGTCTGTGGTCTCAGAACATTGGTAGCTCAATGTGAAAGGTACGCCAACTTACATGGCTCGGCGTATAATGTTAAAAAATCTGGAAGTCATGGTCTTTGAGGCCGCAGGTTAATGTCCTGATACAATACCCTCAATAGTACTCAATGGTATTCAGTTACAGAGGGTATATAAGTTTAAATATCTAGGACATATATTGACTCCTGACCTCAAAGATGATGCAGACATTAAGCGAGTGCGGAGGGCGTTGTCTGTCAGTGAGAGCGAATATGCTGGCTCGCAGGTTTGCACGCTGCTCACTGAGTGTTAAAATTACATTGTTTCGTGCGTACTGCACAACATTTTACGCTTGGAGCCTGTGGGCAAATTACACGCAAAGAGCTTGCGACGCCCTCCGTATCCAATATAATAACGCGTTCAGGATGCTGGTGGGACTGCCTCGCTTCTGTAGCGCATCTGGAATGTTTGCGGACGCACACGTAGATTGCTTCTACGCTACTATGCGCAAGAGGTACCCGTCCCTGGTGCGCAGGGTGCGGAGCAGCCCTAACAACAAACGAAGAGCCATTCCCCAATCAACTGCCAAAGGGGTCCAATTGGGGTCCAAAAATTTTTTCTTGACCTACAGTCATAAAACTTTGTTTATATATTGCACACAAGAATCTAAGAAACCTGTTGGACCCCTTGGACCCCTTTAGCAGTTGATTTTCAAAAAAATATTATTTGCACTTGGATTGCTATAATTTGTATTCGCAAAGTTTCAGCAATGCAGTATGAATTTTTTTTCCGCGTTGCATACTCAAAAACCAGGCTAAAATCCCTTTAAGGGTGGATTTTCAAAAAGTGTGATACACGTGTTTCTTTATTTCTTTTGTTTAGTACACTGACAATTTGACCCACTTAGGTATGGAATTTCGAAAAATCCGTTCTTATTGTTCACCTTATCACCTAGACTATTTGAATAATGTTGGTTCCAAATTTCAAGATTGTACGTTATATGGTTTTTGCTGTGTCGTGATTCCTAGAAAACACTCTGCTCTTTTAATAATATAGATAAATGGCAGAGTGCTAAAAAGACGCAACAATTTTCACGTCAACCATTGTCCACTTGTAGTATTGTTCTGTGTTGTCCACGGTCGAACACGATAAAAATATGAAGCGGCAATGTAAACACTCACTTCTCTTACTACTCCCACAGAAGTATTTAGGGCTCCCACACATAACTGCGATGCGATGCGATGCGGCGAGAAACAAATGAATTTTATATCATTTGAACAAATGAATTTTCGATACAAGTTCCTGCAACTTGTATCGAAAATTCATTTGTTTCTCGCCGCATCGCATCGCATCGCAGATAAAGGGAAGTATTGACGGCAGCGGGAGGGGCTGAATGTAAATGCGGCATAAAGAAAAACAAATGGTTTTCTCTTCAGTTTTAATTAAGTTAAAACATAACTATAGAGAATACAAAATTAGTAAACGTAGTTCCCTTTGAGCGTAGTTCTGATTTTAAAAAACGCGCTTAAATTCAAAGCGCATGCTGTCTACCTGTGTGTGGACTGGTTCTCAGGGTTGCCAGATATCTGCTAATTCAATTCGCCTAATTTTGCCTACCGAGTAGCCTAAATCGCCTAATATATTTTTTCTTGACAAATAGCCTAATTCGCCTAACATTTTGAGCTAAGTATATTATAAGTCGAAAAAGAGAATACGCTAAAAAAACATGTAACCGTCTTTTTCATACAGAGAGTTTGAATGAGTAACTTAAATTGACAAAAACTCGCTTTTTCGAGCTTTTCGGGAACTTTGCACCTCGCTAGTTTTGAACGTGTTGGCCGCAAGGTGCAAGTTCACCCACTCGGTAGTAGATATTTTTGGGATCGAAACGTTTCCGAGGTTTTTGAATGCAGGCCCGACTCGTGACGTCTCATTGCGGCAGTTCTAGGCAGGGATAGGTTTTGTTCAGGACAATCTACACACAATCATCTAATCTCAAACAAGGCAGAATCTGTACTATGGAAACCAGACAACTTATTATAATACTTATATACTTACTTACTTTTTTGTAAATCCTACATACTTATTTAAGTATATAAAATACCCAGACACTTGGTGGGAATCAAACCCACGACCTATTGGCTAGCGGCCAGGCTGTCGAACCACTAGACCAACAGGCCTGTCAACTGGATAGGATAAAGCAAGTAGCATCGAAAGAACCTGAGGATTCCTCAGACTTCTTTCCTCAGTGACGAAAGAACGTTGGATATGCATGTTACGTTTCGTCGAAGCATGCATTAACAAGAAATTAGTTAATTTTGAGGTAATCCTGAAGTAGCCTAAAGCGCCCGTTCCTTTTTTGTTAGGTAGCCTAAATGGCTACTGGTAGCCGATTGGATTTTTTGGTCGCCATTTGACCCCCCAAGGTAGCCTAAATGGTGATAAATCGCCTAATCTGGCAGCCCTGCTGGTTCTTGCTAGTGATTGGTGGCCTAATGCGCGGTGCATTGTTCGAGTTCCCAAATCCCAACGAACACGATCACGAATTCACGATCGGGTGCGTGGGTGCGTGCTAGCGAGCGAGCGAGTACGAATGAGAGGGTGGGGTGGTTCGTTTCGTTCTTTTCGTTCGTTGGTCGCGGTGGTATACCACCTCACTCACTCACTCAGTCAGTCAGTCAGTCAATCAATTCACGTTGCGTTGTTTGTACGTGCTGCAGCTTATTAGCGCAGTAAGATATATATTTAATAAAAACGCGATTTATATAGCTCGTCTAATTTTCAGTGGGTGTAAAACTTGACTTTTATTCATAATGGCTACGGAAGTAACTAATAATGTGCCCGAAAATACTGAGAAAGAAAAGGTAGCGAAGGAGGACGCGCCGGTAGACAATGGCCAAACCAAAGAAGAAGCACCTACCGAGAAGTCTGAAGAAAAGGCTGAGGAGAAAAAAGTTGAGCCTGCACCTCCCAAGCCTACTGTTCACAAAACAAATTTTGAAAAAGATATCGTCTATTTGTACCAATTTTCACGAACGCCTTTGTTACCGTCGACTTCACCATACTGCTTGAAAGTTGAAACATGGCTCCGTCTAGCAGGCATCAAATACGAGGTAGGTGTATTTATAAATTTCATTTAATTAATTTCATTTATATTATAATTTTTGCTTGCGTTAATTCACTATATTTGACTACCAGCTCCGATCTACTGATTGATCGGTCATCAGCGATGCCAAGAAATGTACCTAATGTTCTGGTGTTTTATATATTTCCGATGTTTTATTTCCTTGTAGTTAGTTAATTCATAAATAATGTGGCGAATTTTGCTAAGCGAGTGTTTTCGAAAGTTTCGAAAAGCTATATTTAACTGTTTCTCAGTTTACATTCTACAAGGCGTGAGAGTGAGACTGAGCCAGCCAATAACATACATTTGTTAACAATGGTTAGTTGCGGGTATTCCTACATGTTATTTCTTTCATTTTTATTCTCATACATTTTTATTAAATTAATATAGCAAACAAGAAGCGAGGACCGTAGAAATCATTTATACCTACTACTTACCTACTATTTATAGTAATTAGCAATAATGTGACTAAATTGTATTGTTAATGTAAAGATTTGAAAGATGAATAATCTTGAAAATTTTTTCAAGATTATTCATCTTTCAAATCTTTCTTTCTTTTTGGAAGGTATCGATTTCGATACCTTCCGACTTCTGACTACAATAAGCCTAAGAAGGTCTTAGAAAACTTTTTAATCGATACCCTACTGTTTAGTATCAAGCTATTCGTGACTCTTCTGTTTATTGTCGCCATATCGCTGTCTTGTGCCCCAAACTTTACCAGTGGCGTGAACACACTTATGAAAGGGTAGAACAAATAAGCACTTAGATTTTATGTATTATATTATAGACAGACATTTTAAAAGTCGTAGGGTAGGCCAAGTCTTTGCCTGTATAGAAAGCACGCCACTGAACATTACCAATGAAACATCAAACCAACATGGTTCCTTGCGGTTATTTGCAGTGTTAATTGTATAAGGACATAGTAAATCGAGCACGACAATGAAACATACATACTAATTCGTTAGGTAGTCGTATATAGTTTTGTACCATTATTATATCTCGCCCAATTGAAGTCCATATCACAACGTATACTTCCCCCGTATATCGCGACGATCGGTGGTGTGCAATCCGGATCCTCAGACACCCTGCCACTCGATTAGGTGCTCTGACTATATAAAAAAGCGTGTTAAAAAGGGGCTCTCCCTTCCCATAATTAGCCTGTCTGGTCCGTGTTAGCCACTTGAAAGCTGTTTTAGCGGTTGCCAATTTTCCAGAAAGAAATTATTTACATCGCGCGATGAACGATTCCACCTGGATGTCTGTTTTGTTTTGGTCCTGTATACAGATTAATTTAGGCATATTTAATCCATTACACATCGCTGAGGAGTCTCAGCATTCTCCAAGGACCGATAAAATTAAAGGTTTTCATTTATGCACGATAAAGTGGTCGATTTCGATAGTACCTATGCCTCGTCTCCAAAATAGTCTAATATATCGGGTGGATCTGAAAACTGGCTTATTTGGGAGATTGGAGGTCGTCGAACCTGCTTGGAGGCAATTTGCATAATCCCACTTTGAATAATAGTCATAGCCAACGTCGACCTCTGCTCTGGTGTGATGCTCTTGACGATAACGGAATCGAACACTATCCGATCCGATAAGAACAGGCGTTCTGATCATTTTGTTGGCTAGTTCGTATATTCTCGAGGAGCTTTATTTAATAGTATAAATTTCTGTTTTACCGTAATCCTACCCACGTAGTGGAGTAGTGGTAAAGCGCTTATTGTTTAGAGAAATCTTCGCGTTGCAAGCAAAGAAGATGAAACCGACATTCCACATTACAGCGACAACTTTACTTTCGCAGGAAAACCAAGCTATTCGTAGGTTTGGATGTGATGTTCTAAACTTAACCACTTTTTGAGAGTCACTCTTATTTTAAATACCTATTCTATACGAATGTCTTTTGTGTGGTTTCGGATTAATCAGGTTAATTAACCTAGTCGCGGCCATACATCCTCGATATCGTGCGACTGACGATACACGTAGTCTTCAGTAGTCTTCATTATTAGTTAAACTGATTTAACTTGGTACACTCCACTCCACAGATGTGAAAAGTAATGTAGACTTTACGATCCGTACCACAGTATTTTACAATAAGTGCATATATACAGTTTCTACAACCTTGATGCTTTACTAGTCCATTGACACGCAATCGTCTGCGCATTAACTTACATATCCATATTAATCACTATAACTATTTATTCTTTTTCCCAACAGCTTGGACCTAAACTATAAACGTAAAAGTAACACGTTAACGTGTCTGAATTGTCGGATGTTATATTAACATGCTAAAAAATAAATAAATAGCTATCGAATTTGCGCCATGTAAGTAAAGCGTACCATCACTAAATAAATACTTTTATCTATTACTGACTCAATTGGAACGTCATTGGCGGTTATATTTTATAACTAGCTGACCCGTGCAGCTCCGCCCGCGCTTTTATTACATTTTGCTCCCCTTTTCTCCCTCCTCCCTAGATTTATCTCTCTCTCTTATAAAAAAAATCTAATTATATGCTCTTTCTCTCCTCTCTCTTTCCCCCTCCCGCTTCGGTTTCCGTCACACTCCCCCTCTTCCTACCCTGTTATCCCCTCTCTGAACCCTCTACCCCTCTCTCTTCTACGAACTGGCTCCTTCTCACTCCCCCCTTACTCCACCTAACTCCCCCGATCCCTCACCCCATCGCCCGCTTCTCGAATCCCCTCTCCCTCTTTCTCCTCTCGTGCACCCTCCTCTCGTTCTATATATCCTCGTCAATCATGGTATCAGCGGCATTAAATATACTTTATGACCTATTCTCAGACCTCCCCGATATGCACACATAATTTCATACATATCGGTTCACCCATCTATTTAATGACCTTGCCTTATGTAGCTTAACCTTAACCTAGCGGTATGAAATATACTGTATGACCTATTCTCAGACCTACCCGATATGCACACTTTCATACAAATCGGTTCACCCATCTATTTAATGACCTTACCTAACGTTGCTTAACCTTAATCTACCGGGATAAAAAGTATCCTATGTCCGTTTACTGGTTCTAAGATACCTCCCCACCAATTTTCAGCCGAATCGGTTAGGCCGTTCTTGAGTTATAAATAGTGTAACTAACACGACTTTCTTTGATATAATATATAGATTAAAGTTCTATAGTTATTGTATGTTCAATTTCACCGATAGATGGCGCTGTTCAGAATGTAAATCACGCTAACATCGTAAATTACTGTCTAATGATATTCGATAATGAAAGTTTGAAGTTTTCCGCATCTTTTATTGTTGCGACTGTAATACATACATAATCTAGTTTGGATCCGCTCGGGATTTACAGATTTTAACTTTTCAAAGATATAATGTCATATTGCTATCAGCAAAGTACTTAGAACAATACAGAAATCTAATGAAAATGTCCTGGGTGTACCGGACCGGCTTACCCCTTACAAAAATTGACCCTTCGCCAATGCCATATCTTATGTAAACTAAATGTCTGCTCAGTCCCTATTGTATATAGCGTAATAATACATATCTTAATGATTAACTGATCAGTCTATAATTACCCTATTCACATACAAAGGAAATTACGTGGTAATATGTGCAAGTAATGTTTCACTGCTTAGCCCCTATGAAACATAGCGTGATGTTTTATATATCAACTTACACCTTGACTTCTACACAACACATCAGTGAAAGTCCTATCAAAATCCATCCACGGGTTTTCAAATGACACCTGGACGAACAGAACGACAGACAGACAGACAATAATTCCAAAAAAAAATTGTTTTGGCCTCTATCCACATAGAAATTTTGGAAAAATATTCAATGTACAGAAAAAGTGCTCTTTGAGTTTTATTATAGTACTAGCTGACCCGTGCAGCTCCGCCCGCGCTTTTATTACATTTTGCTCCCCTTTTCTCCCTCCTCCCTAGATTTATCTCTCTCAGAGAGAGAGATATGCTCTCTCTTATAAAAAAAATCTAATTATATGCTCTTTCTCTCCTCTCTCTTTCCCCCTCCCGCTTCGGTTTCCGTCACACTCCCCCTCTTCCTACCCTGTTATCCCCTCTCTGAACCCTCACCCCCTCTCTCTTCTACGAACTGGCTCCTTCTCACTCCCCCCTTACTCCACCTAACTCCCCCGATCCCTCACCCCATCGCCCCCTTCTCGAATCCCCTCTCCCTCTTTCTCCTCTCGTTCTATATATCCTCGTCAATCATGGTATCAGCGGCATTAAATATACTTTATGACCTATTCTCAGACCTCCCCGATATGCACACATAATTTCATCCATATACCGATATGGATCTACCGGTCTATTTCTATATCACCCATCTATTTAATGACCTTGCCTTATGTAGCTTAACCTTAAACTAGCGGTATGAAATATACTGTATGACCTATTCTCAGACCTACCCGATATGCACACTTTCATACAAATCGGTTCACCCATCTATTTAATGACCTTACCTAACGTTGCTTAACCTTAACCTACCGGGATAAAAAAGTATCCTATGTCCGTTTACTGGTTCTAAGCTACCTCCCCACCAATTTTCAGCAGAATCGGTTAGGCCGTTCATGAGTTATAAATAGTGTAACTAACACGACTTTCTTTGATATAATAAATAGATTAAAGTTCTATAGTTATTGTATGTTCAATTTCACCGATAGATGGCGCTGTTCAGAATGTAAATCACGCTAACATCGTAAATTACTGTCTAATGATATTCGATAATGAAAGTTTTAAGTTTTCCGCATCTTTTATTGTTGCGACTGTAATACATACATAATCTAGTTTGGATCCGCTCGGGATTTACAGATTTTAACTTTTCAAAGATATAATGTCATATTGCTATCAGCAAAGTACTTAGAACAATACAGAAATCTAATGAAAATGTCCTGGGTGTACCGGACCGGCTTACCCCTTACAAAAATTGACCCTTCGCCAATGCCATATCTTATGTAAACTAAATGTCTGCTCAGTCCCTATTGTATATAGCGTAATAATACATATCTTAATGATTAACTGATCAGTCTATAATTACCCTATTCACATACAAAGGAAATTACGTGGTAATATGTGCAAGTAATGTTTCACTGCTTAGCCCCTATGAAACATAGCGTGATGTTTTATATACCAACTTACACCTTGACTTCTACACAACACATCAGTGAAAGTCCTATCAAAATCCATCCACGGGTTTTCAAATGATACCTGGACGAACAGAACGACAGACAGACAGACAGACAGACAATAATTCCAAAAAAAATTGTTTTGGCCTCTATGTCGATAGTATAGTATCCCCACATAGAAATTTTGGAAAAATATTCAATGTACAGAAAAAGTTCTCTTGAGTTTTATTATAGTATAGATAGACACAGTTAAGATATACATATTTATACTGTGGTATAGATGTAGTAAGTAAATGTAGGAAGTAAATTAAATAATTTCAAATATTAATTAAACGACGCACGCAAAATATTGCAATATTATATTAGAAGTGATTTACTTCTAAATACACGTAAATAATATATCTATTATTAATATTATAAACTAAATTATATGCGACCTCGAAAAGGGACCGTGGCGTGGGTGTTTATAACCACACAACATTTTATAACGGACATAATAATCCGAGGTTCAAAGTTTTTATCATGCTCGCTACTAGGGTAATCCTAGGGCGAACCTAACCGTCAAGTAGAAAAACAAACGCGATATATTCGTCATTGGAAAACTTTAGTATTTATGATCCTGTTTTCTATTACTTAGATCAATGACTGGTTTTGATGGTTAAATTAATATTTCCCTGCATTTCTTAATGCATACCACGCGGCTAGCATAAAGCCTGCACGGGCTTTACAGGGTGGAACTAACGAACGGGACATGAAGGCGAAATACCTACATTAAATATTAAAGATATTCACTGAATGGAAACATTATTTCATCAAAAAAAAAAAATATACATCATCGGCAGCTGAAAAACGTCCACTGCTGAACAAAGGTCTCTCCCTTAGAAGGGAGAATAAAATAAAAAAAAACGCAATCAAATATTTAAAAAAAAAGTTTGCCTAATCCGGGATTCGAACCAACTAAAAGTGCAAAAAATAGACAGCCACTAATTTACTGAACTAATCGTTAGGGTCAATGATAAGGATAAAAACTCTCAAATAAACCTTGTATCTTAGAATTAAAGAAGACATTGAATTCTTTTAAAAATAAAAGAATGTTTTATTTCAGTGAATTTCGATATCTTAATTAATTAATGTAAGTACATCCCCTCCGTGTCCCAGTCGTTTGTTCTGTATAATTGACCCTGTATAATTATATACTTTAATATTTGTTTGTATAAAATCTTTTAAAAAAAAATTTAACCGACTTCAATATCACTGAAAAGTATAAAATAATTTAAATATTATTGAAGTTGGTGTTAGCTTACCGGCTGTGTATATTTGGCACCGACTTCAATAATATTTAAATTATTTTATACTTTTCAGTGATATTGAAGTCGGTTCAATTTTTTTTTAAAAAGATTTTATTTTAAACTTTTTAGTGATATTTTCATATATAAAGATTGAACCATCGAAAACCGTAAAATTATATAGATAGGTTATGATCACATTATCGTCTACATAGTTTTACATAATTCATTTTTCTTCAGAAACTCAGAAACTATTTATCCGGTCGTAATGAAATTTGCATGGAATCATCATAGTAGTTTACTCTCTCGAATAAAAAAAGAATCATCGCAATCGGTTCATAATTGTCAGAGCAATGTAATGGAGGACATCAGTTTTATGGTTTTTACCAGATAAATTCCTCCACATCGTTCATGTTCCTCCAGGAAGTTCTTATCCGGTTGTAATAAAATTCATACAGATTTAATACAATCACTTTTACAACCCTTAACTTAAATTATTATTAATTATTAAATATATTATACATATGAACTGTGGTCTTATTCAGTCAAATTATCATCGTGATATTGGGAACACAACACGAAATTAGACACAATTCCTAACAAAAATATTTTGCTTGGTGAACGTAGCACATTGACTTATTACACGTGTAACAAGTTTTGTGATGAAACTTTTGCTCGCAATGCCCGGTCTCATCATAAGTATCTTAAGTTAAATGTATTTGCCTGGCGGTAAACCTGTAAGTCAATATAACAGGAAATATACCTTGACAGAGTTATTTAATCTAGACAATCAAGCACACAGTTTCACATGATAATCCACATATTAAGTGGCTGGCTGCACAGCCGGCCGACATGAGTAGTCATAAGATATAGTAGATAAGACGGGCGTGCATGACCACAACGAGCGTCGGTCATCGACCTCTTAAGCTCCAATGGGCGGCAATTCAATAAATGGAGACTCCCTGTTCCACAGTCGTTAATTTTAAAGATAGTTCATACACATTAAATTTATCAATGTTAGAGAAGTGGTTTATATAAAATACTAGCTGACCCGCGCAGCTCCGCTCGCGCTCTTTCACTTTGCTGAAGATCATGACATGATCAAATGCATAGTTTACGATTCTATAAAGGACAGACAGACAAACATTCATTTTTATATATATAGATATAAAACTTTACACGAACAATGAATCACAGTAAAAACTCAATAATATGTTGATATTAATTTTATGAAACAAGTATAAACAAACTATGGAAGGTGCTAAAACAGCCCGTTGTTTGTTGTCCTAAAGGTCGCTACTTGCTTGTGAAGAAAAACAGGGTACATATAGCTGTCTCGCGGAGCTCCGCCCGCGTAATCTAATTTTCTGTGCAACTCTTATTTTTTTGCCTGAATGCCCCGGGCGGTGGGTTATTCGTAGGAACCTTCTACAAGTACATAACTTAAAAAAAAGGATGAAATCGGTAGTCGCTCTCAAGTCATAACTTGATTTCATCCTTTTTTTAGCATATCCAATAGCTTTATTTAGCATATAGCTGTTTTTAGGAAATAGGGATTCATTTTTATATAATACTAGCTGACCCGGCAAACGTTGTTTTGCCATATAAATAATTACAAAATAAGGGTTGATCGTAGAAGGGTGAAAATTGAGGATTGTATGTATTTTTGTATGTTGTATCATAAAAAAATAGAAATTAAAAATTTTGACTAAAAAATAAAAAAAAATATTTAGGGGTGGACTACCCCTAACATTTAGGGGGACGAAAAATAGATGTTGGCCGATTCTCATAGATACCGGATAAGCACAAAAAATTTCATCAAAATCGGTCAAGCCTAGATTAATTATTACACATTAATCTAAATCTATATATATATAAAAATGAATTTTTATCTGTCTGTTTATAGAATCGTAAACTATGCATTTGACCATGTCATGATCTTCAGCAAAGTGTTGTGCATAAGCCCAAGAAGGGTTCTGAGTAAAAAGATCGCGAGTGGAGCTGCGCGGGTCAGCTAGTTTCTTAAAAAGTACAGTGTTGTGGTGTTGTTACCTATGTGTGTCTGTATTATCTACATGTGTAGCATTTATAATAAAAGCTTGTTTGTATATCAGTCTCTAACTCGCAATGTGCATGAAGATCACGTTCCAGACAGCACAAGTGATTGATTTGCATATTATTGTGCACGAGAAATCATAATTAATACCCGCGATAAAGAAATCCGGACCTTTAATGTTCAATACAGATAAAGATAAATTATTATTTTGTATATGGAGTAGATGGGAATCCTCCTTTTGCCTTACTCCTGATGATATATACTCGTATTTTATTTTATTTTATTACGGCTAATATACAAGTACATATAACAAGAACATTCTGTACTCTTTAATTTTACTGAAATAGGGTTTGCACATCAGTGAAAATAATAATATTTATTAATTATATTTTTACGGGGTATTTTGTAACGCGTTCAAAATTTATGACCACACATGAGGACGTTTAACACCTCCGTCCTCTCGTGACAAAAGCATCCGAAAATTAAAATCTATATCAAAATAAACAGCTATATAAACAGTAAAAGTTGTTGGATTTCAATGTGTAGGACCTATTCGCGTAGATAAAAAAAAACAATATTCAATTTCTTTAGTTAGAACGTTTTACAGTCTAAAAGGGCTTGAATACTGTAAGATACCTACCACAAAAGTAATGCTACTGACACGAACACTACTATTACACACTAATATTATATAATTTAATAATAATATCTGAATTCCGAGTTAGGTTATATTTATATTATAAATATAACCTAACTCGGAATTCAGATATTCAAGTAATTGGCTCCCAATATTAACAACTGTTTAGACATTTGTCGTTTAAAAATTGTAATAGTACAAGAAATTATTATCAACCGAAAAATCCTGTTGTTTTCCTGTATTCAACGTAGTCATTTTTCTAAATTATCATCCGTAACTGAATTTCGAAATACTATTTAATACACACACACATAACATACACAACATAATACCTCAATGTTCAATACCAACTCAACTTGAATAAAAAATGTGCGTGCGTGGAGTCCCTCCGCGCGGAAGAAGTGAAACTTCATTCTCGCTCTGTCTCTTTCTATTCCACCTCCCCGCGCAACGAAGTCAACAAAGTCAACGGAGTCAACGGAGTCGGCGGAGTCGGCGGAGTCGGCTTAGTCGGCGGCGTCGGCTGAGTCGGCGGCGTCGGCGGAGTCAGCGGAGTCAACGAAGTCACTCACTCTCACTCACTCTCACTGAGGTGGGAGACCTCACAACACCTATCATTTAACGCCTATCGTCTATCACCTATCATTTAACGCTTAACGCGTTATATGATAACATTTTTGGAAGTGGCATAAGAAGTTTCACTTCAATAATATATAAAGTACTTCATTCTTAATATTATTATATACTAGCCGACCCGCGCAGCTCCGCTCGCGCTCTTTTTACGTTAGCTGTTAAAAACTGGCACTACTGACTGAGTAAACGGTCACCCATCTATGTAATGACCTTGCCTACCGTTGCTTAACCTGATTGATTGCCACATATTGAAAACAACTGTCCATGAGTGTCTCCTTATTTTTTTAAAGTATTAGATACATTCGCGGCGAATACATGACCTCCTTTTTTTAAAGTCGGTGAAAACTGGGGTTCACTTTCTACATGCCCTCCGAAGCACGCAGACGCTCAGTTCAAATGGAATTAAATGGTCACCCATCTATGTAATGACCTTACCTAACGTTGCTTAACCTGATCGATTGTCAACCATCAATAACAACAGTAACTGTCTATGAGTGTCTCCTTATTATTATTTATTATAATTACAATGGAAAATGGATAAAATCGGGCCACGCGTATAACCAAGTGCCAATATGACTTTAATCTCGTCTCCCGAGGGAACCGTGCTGGATTACGGGATAAAAAGTATAGTTTCGGCGTTATGCGCAGCCGTGATACAGACAGACAGACAGACAGACAGACAAAAATAAAAAAAAGTACAGTTTTGGCTTTAGTATCAGTTATAGAATGCCCTCCAAACATAATTTTCAAAATATCTTCAATGTACAGAAATGGACCTGTTACAGTTTTATTATAGTACTAGCTGACCCGTGCAGCTCCGCCCGCGCTTTTATTACATTTTGCTCCCCTTTTCTCCCTCCTCCCTAGATTTATCTCTCTCTCTTATAAAAAAAATCTAATTATATGCTCTTTCTCTCCTCTCTCTTTCCCCCTCCCGCTTCGGTTTCCGTCACACTCCCCCTCTTCCTACCCTGTTATCCCCTCTCTGAACCCTCTCCCCCTCTCTCTTCTACGAACTTGCTCCTTCTCACTCCCCCCTTACTCCACCTAACTCCCCCGATCCCTCACCCCATCGCCCCCTTCTCGAATCCCCTCTCCCTCTTTCTCCTCTCGTGCACCCTCCTCTCGTTCTATATATCCTCGTCAATCATGGTATCAGCGGCATTAAATATACTTTATGACCTATTCTCAGACCTCCCCGATATGCACACATAATTTCATACATATCGGTTCACCCATCTATTTAATGACCTTGCCTTATGTAGCTTAACCTTAACCTAGCGGTATGAAATATACTGTATGACCTATTCTCAGACCTACCCGATATGCACACTTTCATACAAATCGGTTCACCCATCTATTTAATGACCTTACCTAACGTTGCTTAACCTTAACCTACCGGGATAAAAAGTATCCTTTGTCCGTTTACTGGTTCTAAGCTACCTCCCCACCAATTTTCAGCCGAATCGGTTAGGCCGTTCTTGAGTTATAAATAGTGTAACTAACACGACTTTCTTTGATATAATATATAGATTAAAGTTCTATAGTTATTGTATGTTCAATTTCACCGATAGATGGCGCTGTTCATAATGTAAATCACGCTAACATCGTAAATTACTGTCTAATGATATTCGATAATGAAAGTTTTAAGTTTTCCGCATTTTTTATTGTTGCGACTGTAATACATACAGAATCTAGTTTGGATCCGCTCGGGATTTACAGATTTTAACTTTTCAAAGATATAATGTCATATTGCTATCAGCAAAGTACTTAGAACAATACAGAAATCTAATGAAAATGTCCTGGGTGTACCGGACCGGTTTACCCCTTACAAAAATTGACCCTTCGCCAATGCCATATCTTATGCAAACTAAATGTCTGCTCAGTCCCTATTGTATATAGCGTAATAATACATATCTTAATGATTAACTGATCAGTCTATAATTACCCTATTCACATACAAAGGAAATTACGTGGTAATATGTGCAAGTAATGTTTCACTGCTTAGCCCCTATGAAACATAGCGTGATGTTTTATATACCAACTTACACCTTGACTTCTACACAACACATCAGTGAAAGTCCTATCAAAATCCATCCACGGGTTTTCAAATGATACCTGGACGAACAGAACGACAGACAGACAGACAATAATTCCAAAAAAAATTGTTTTGGCCTCTATGTCGATAGTATAGTACCCCCACATAGAAATTTTGGAAAAATATTCAATGTACAGAAAAAGTGCTCTGAGTTTTATAATAGTATAGATTTTCATTATTTTAATTAAAAGTGTAATGTAAATCCATTAATTAGGTCAATATAAATTTTTTCACACCACCTGCTCGATAATGTTGCATTATTGGTCATATAAAGGCTCAGTATAATGGTGACATAAAGTACCTCATTATATCCCTATAGTCTAGCAGGGTAATAATGTTGTACTAAACTCCCTTGGGTAATAATGTGTTTAAATTTCGAACGTTAAACGAAAATTCCTCAACACTTTTACCACAGGTATAATACTATATATATACTCTAAGCAGAGACCTGCACGAAAAAAAAACATTTGAAAATCGAACCGGACGCAGAACAGCAGTGTTCTAGAAAAGAAAAAAAATGAGATGTTAACGCGTTAACTCTGTAAATCACTATGCTGATATTATTGACAGTCTAGTGGTTAGACACGCCGGCCGCTACCCGATCCCCACCAATCCCGATCCCGATCCCGATCGATCGTGGGTCAAATTCCCACCAAGTGTCTGGGTGTTATTCAACTATTTAATTAATATCAGTTGTCTGGTTTCCATAGTACAGGCTCTGCCTAGTTTGGAATCAGATGACCGTGTGTGGATTGTCCCAAGATATTATTATTATTTTAATTCTAGCAATATTTGTATTTTATTACCTCGCAGTAGGTGTGAAAACTAGTGTATTCTCCTCGGTAATAAAGGTGTCTTTGTCTTGGGCGAGCTTAAATCCCTCGCTGTACTCAGAATTCTAGTATTAACTCCCTCGCAACGCTCGGGAGTTAACTCTATACTCCCTCGCTGCGCTCGGGAGTTGCTAGTCCTTCGTTATGCTCGCGATTCAATTTAACACCCGCGACGTAAGACACTAGTTTATCCCCTTGGTGCATAAACTACTATTACTGTCTACCTGTAAAGGAAATAGTAGAAAGTTATGTTTCCCTTGTCACGCAAGTGGACCGCCCAGCGCCTGTCCACCAATATTATATCATGCCATCACCCTTCCTTATATTATGTATTGCTTTACGGCCAAATATGTTTATTTGTTTATTATGCAATGTGAGTGAACATACAGCATACTTCTAAATTATAATTTTAAGTGATAAAATGTATATATTTTAATATTTAGTATACAAATTGTTGTGAATTATTAATAATTTGTATTTGAAAATCCATATATTCATGTTGTTATTAAAAATAACTGTAGTACCAGGTTAAATTAAGAATGCTCTGTTTACTCGCATATAACTCGCTGTAAGGTAAGTACTAATTTAACTTTGTAGGGATAATTCTATTACGCACTAGTGCGTAATGTGATTATTACGCACGCGTTTGTAATAGCTCGGTTTATGGCCCTAAAAGCGATGTAATAAGGCTCACTTTACGAGCAAGTGTAGAAAATTATGTTACATTGTACGCACATATATAGTTTGAATTAAATATATTTGAGATGTGTGTGAATGAATTCAATAATGAGAATATAAATTTAAACAATTAAAAGCAGTAATGTTAGACACGAATAGAGCAACACAACAAAAAAAGTAAAATAATAACAATAGCAAATATTCATAAAAAAACTGGTGCTAAATAAACCCAGTACCTATGCTTGCGGTGCGCGAGTCCGACTCGCACTTGACTGGTTTGTTTATTTAAAAAAAGACTTATTATTAACATATTTATAAACTTTACCTTGTTTACTCATGACAAGACAGAAAGCTTTTTGTCCACGTTAACAATATAAATACGTAATAGCCACTTGCTTTTTTTGTACAAACTCGTAAACCCACCTCTCGTCACCTGTAACAATGCGTTTCATGAATGTTGGGTCGGAATTGACTCGTTCTAGCATGTTCTTAGCGAATCTTATGCGGTTGATTTTTTGGAGAAAATGCAGGTTTTTTTTTGGGACTAGCCGAGCGGCAACATCTTTCATACCCAAGTGATTATTTAAAATGGTACAGCCATCGGCACGTAACTTGGCAAGATTCGTTAGATGCGCAGAAGACATTTTTTAGGTCTCTTTGGTTATCCAGTGGAACGCGGGGAACAAGGTAACATCGTTCCGGGTGCGCTATTGGTTAGCCGGTCGAGCCTTGCTCCCCGCAACTCGCTGAAGATCTGAGGTATAAGTACGTATAATCTTCATAGCCATTGCAATAGCGGATTGATCCATCGAACTCTTTAAACTAAGGCTATTTTTGCAATTTTACCGTTGTTACCCCCTTAAGTATTTGTTACAAGTTTTTGAAAATGTTATTTTATCACTCTAAGTAGATTCCGACTTTTCATCCTGCAACCTGCCGGCCGCCAAGCATTAAATCAGTAATTACTTTATCACAATATTTTATTTTAAAATACATTTCGTAAGTTTAACTTTATGAATTTCATTTATTACACCTCATTATATTTCAATCATTCATCTGTTTTCCTCATTTTTATGACATGACTAAAAATATAGCAATAAAATTGCAATCTACATATTGACCATGCTTTGTTGCAACTAAGTGCACTTGCACGAACTTTCCCCCACTACACCAAAATCTTGCCAACTTACGTGCCGAGGATTATACGGATCGACTCATGAGAAACAGAAATTTCGGCCGCTATCTCTCTCAAACTTGAACAAGGATTTTCAGTCACTATTTCCTTCACTTTTGCGATGTTAACTTCAGTTGCAGACGTTGATGGTCTACTAGAGCGAGGCAAATCTTCCATCACATCTCGAACGCTTTTGAACGCTTTGTACCACTCATCATAAGCACGTGTTTTGTCGTGCACGTGATAAAGTCGATTTAATGCATACACAACTCAGTGATTTAAAGTAAGCCTTCTGTAACATTTTCAGTGTCTTCGAGCACGAAATTCCATTGGCGATGCAAAATTTAAGATAAACTTTTTGTTCGATGTTTTTGTCCAATATGAAATTCGCAATACACACTAGATATGATATGTATATGATATGATAGGTATACCTAATTATAACCTAAGTAATGAGCGCGATCACCATTATGAAATAATTATGTGGAAAAACATTTCAAGCATCAATCATTAACGTCTTTAATAAATACTGGTAAATTTGCAAATAATTTACTAATTACATAAAAATATTTTATCTATAATGTTATTGTCTCGAAGAACCTATTAATTAATTACATTTGTTAACCTTAATGATCCCATTGTTATTTCAATATCATTTACTAATGTCGTTGAGGGTAGTTAGGAAATTACTTGCAATTAGAATGGATATTTATATACCGAGCCAGTTTCTCCAGCCTCAGTTCGCTTTGACAATTACAAGTGAATTATACGTTTACCTAAATAAAATGGAGAGTATCGTTACAAACTTAGATTTAATCGTGATATTAAAAAGTGCGAATAAAATAACAGATTACCAATATTTGTTCGAATCAGTGTTATCGCCACTGGGCTGCAGTTTATCCGAAGAAGATTGTGTGACTTTTCGGGAATTTTGCCGAGAATTTGCTAGAGCAGTCGACAAACGTTGGCGTTCAGCAATTCGAAAAGCGGACATATTCCGAAAGAAATATGAAAGTTGGCTGCAACTGAATATTGACTGGCCAAGCTGCGTACTAAGCCAAATGCAGGGAGCTTCTTCAACTACAGTTCATGAAGCAGAGCCATCTACATCTTCAGTTGGAACTATGACCAAAAGGAAGCATCCTCGGAAACCATTTGAGGATTTAGGAACGAAGCAAAAAAAAAGAAGTGGTGATTTGGACGGTGAATGCAGTGAAGTGGTTTTTGCAGCTGTATCAAAATTAAAGGCGGACGGAAGGGAAAATATGGCTTCTATTATTGATTACATGATAAAGAATCCAGAGTCAATAAGCAAATTTCAAGATTGCATGATGAAACAGCCATCCACCACGATGATATTTACACCTCAGAAGGCTCTTGGTTTGTTGCTTTCTCTGAAGTTGTCTAAATACATCACATTGAGAGAGACAGCTACACGTGAAGGAATTCGTGATTTATACCCCTCATATTACCAGGTCCAAAAAGAGAAGAAAGATTGTTATCCACCAGAGAACTCTGTCACAGTTACTGATTCTTCGGCCGGAATTACTCTGCAAAGTCTACTTGACATTACAGTCAAAAGAATACTACAATCTTTACCTGATGATTTACAAGAAAAAGAAATGATTCTGTTATCTAAATGGGGTTGTGATGGTGCATCGAGCCAGAGTAGATATAAGCAAAAGTTTCTGCAGAAGATGATTCCAGCATTTTTATGATATCTCTAGTACCCATGAAAATTATGTGTAAAGACAAGACAGTTTGGGAAAACCCAAAACCTTCTTCACCAGCATTTTGTAGCCCTGTGCATTTCCAATTTGTAAAAGAAAGTGAATCAGTGATAAAGGCCGAAGTAACTAGAATGAAAGAGGAAATATCAGCTCTTCGTCCAACTAAATACAATAACAATAAGGTAAGTCATGAGCTTCTGATGACAATGGTTGATGCTAAGATTTGCACTTACCTTTCAGAAGCTAAGTCCAATGCTACATGCTACATTTGTTTAGCGAAACCCACCGAGATGACTTGGAAGCTGTAGAAAAAAAAGTAACATCACCTGAAATTTTGGAGTTCGGATTATCTTCGTTGCATGCACGCATAAATGTGATGGAATGCCTTTTACATATATCATACAGACTTGACATCAAAAAATGGTCTGTAAGAGGAATAGAAGATAAAACTGTAAAAGATGCAAAAAGAAAGTTAGTTCAAGATCGTTTTAAAACTGAACTCGGCTTACTCATTGATATAGTGAAACAAGGTCATGGTACTACCAATGACGGTAATACAGCGAGAAGATTCTTTGAAGATCCAGTGAAAACTGCTGATATAACAGGACTCGATGCGGAACTGATTCACAGGTTTGCTGTTATTTTGCAAGCGGTAACTTCCGGTGAACATTTGGATACTGTTAAATTCAAAGATTATGCATACAAAACTGCTGAGAGGTACGTGTCCTTGTATAATTGGTACTACATGTCTGCAACCGTGCACAAACTGCTACTTCATGGAGCTGACATCATTGCTTGTAATTCGATTGTACCAATTGGGAACCTTTCTGAAGAGGCTTCGGAAGCTCGCAACAAGGATTTTCGAAGATTCAGAGAACACAATTCCCGTAAGAAGAGTAGAGTGAGTTCCAATGAAGACATTTTTAATTTTCTTCTTCTTTCTTCGGATCCACTTATTTCATCGATTAGACCAACTTTTGATGTGAAGAAGAAAACTTTCTTTAGTGAAGCTCTTGATCTACCTAAGCTTCAAGAACCCGAGTTTGAATTTAGATACATTGATCAGTTAGACTCTGGACTCTGAAATAGACTCTAACTCTGATTCGGACTGTGACACTGATTCGGACTCTGAATGATTTATGATAGTAATTATAACAATAATTGTATGTTAAAATAGATGAATATTTATATTTTTTTAATATTTAAGATTGCTATTTCTTTGTTTTTTTTTATTGTTTCATCAATTATGGGGTGTATTTAACTTTGATGATGTTTATTTTTGTATTTTGTTTATTATTGTAAAATATAAGCATTATATTTCTTGATGGAGTTTGAGATTGAGTTTACAACTAGTTATGTAAATAAATTTTAATAATTGTGTCACTAAAATATGTTTTTATTACATTCTGATACATTTTTGTGTTTGTAATTATTTTTCTGGCGCTAAGCATACTTGCCAAGCTGGAATAAAGATAAACTTTTCATAAAAATAGAAAAAAATATTTTGGTTATTTAAAAAAAAATGTTTCGCACCTCTTGCCATTCTATGCAGTATGTCAAAAGATTTCAAATAATTCAAGGATTGGCTCCCTGAAAAATAATTAGGGCCAATTGTGCAAGACCGGAGATATTTATATTTTTTATGTCAGCTCCATACAAATTTTTAAATAAAAAATTCTCTTTAATCCGTTCGTTCGTAAGTCTGTATTATAATGATACGATTTTGGAGTATGTACGTGGTCTTCCGAAACATATTCAGGCATAAAAGTCACCATTTTCGAGATTACTCATCGGGTCTATGAAAGCCGGAATCCAGTCCACAGTGCGCCGTCGTCGTAGTGGCCGCCTTACTCAATAGACGTCTGAGTAACCACTTAATACCAACTTAAAATACAAGTTTAATATACATGCATATTATAGGCAAGTATGTATAACGCATTTACATTGCCTAAATGAACAAACCATATATTATATGGGTAGGCTTCAAAACAGAAATAATAATTGGTTTATGTTTCATGGTAAAGTTCGTAAAAGTAAATTTATTTTTTACTTCTTTTCTCCCTTGTTTTATGTTTCGAATGGCAGGACACACTATCGCTAATGTTGATCCAATTGTAACAAGACAAACAATGTTTAAAAAAAAAATGACAAGCCCGCTGAGTTTCTTGCCGGATCTTCTCAGTTGAGGCCGCGTTGTGATCCAGTGATAGCTTTTAAAAAATTGACCATTCAAAAGTGCTAGCTTTAAGCCTATTTGAAATAAATATCTTTGACTTCGGCTTCGATTCATACGTAAAGGCGGCTCTGTGAAGTTCGTGCATTGTAATTTCGCGCATGTACAGTCAAGTTGACAATGGACCACCTAGGCATTACCCCGCTGATACCTTAAATTGGTTACTCTTAGAGCATTAATTCTCTAAGTGGTTACTGCGCAGCGACTTGAGCCTAACTTCACGGCCGCCTTTAAGTTTGCATCGCTCTGAGGCCTGAGTGTATTCGTTTTATAAACAAAACGTAGCAATAATCACATTAGTGAGACGTCCATATAAACTATATGGAGAAACGCTAACGCAAGTGATAACGTATTGTTTGTAAAACGGATACACTAAGGCCTCTGTAGCCTCCTATAAAGGCGAGACCGAGCACCTAAGTTTTATGGGGAAGAAGTATATTGTTGATTTATAAATCGGATGAGCTCTGAAAAATGACACGCCAAGACTTGAACGTATTATAATGTAATCGATTCCGCTCGGGTCCCGCTGAAGCACCGGCGACAATGCGTTTATTATTCCAACTGAGAGTCGTGTTTCGTACGACATATTTGGTGGTGGAATGCGGGTCGGTCGAGCGCGCGCGCCGCTCCGCCCTCCATGCTACATTTGTGCGACGGAAGTGCGCGTGTTGCTTAATGCCCGCTTTGCAAAGCCGTTGATTCGTATTCAACTCGGTGAGCTCGCTATATTAATACAAGTACCGCACCGTTACAGTACGACCTTCATTAAGTGTTATCGCAACACGTTCCCCGTAAGGAACGCCGACGTGCCATAGATTTCACAATGACCTAATTAATTATTGTAGCATGTCGCATGTCAGACATAATAATTAATCAAGTCTTTATTTACGAATGACAGATCAACAAAAATGTTGTACATTATGCCTTTACCGTCAACATTTATAACAAACACTTATAAGTAGCTCCATATGCTCTGGTCTGCTGGTTTTACTTTTGAGTAGAGATTCGAGTATTACTACTTTAAGTCCTTTGGTAATAAATAGTGTTTATGAAGTTAACTAGCTGGTGTAATGCACGTCGGTAAACTCGGTAAGCAACACATGTGTGGCAATGTGATCGAGAAACCGCAGCAGCGAGTTAGCTATGCCACTGAGCTATGAAATCGTGCGGCCACGGTATGTCGACTGCACTTTCTCGAGTTCCGGCCTATACTGCACGCCCCGCCTGCACCCCGCCGCGCCGCTGTGCAAGATTGCCAAATCATACAAAATACCTCTGAACTTAAGATTAAATTTGAAAAAGGTCCCCATAATAATGTCACAATAAATCCATAAACCTAATACTTTTATTCATGCGGTTATTGTAAATTTGCGCGTAGATTAAGTGTGCCATCAGTTAATGCAGTATAGTGAATTGCCAAGCAAAACCAAAACCAGCCTGTAACTGAACTAACAACAGACAGCATCACTCAGTTGGAATCTACATTTAGGAAGGAGAAGATAATCCATTACTTAGCTACTGACTAATTGTGTCCTTTAATAACTAAAATTAATTGCTTTTTATTACTTACATTTAGAGCATATTATTCATATACATATTATTCAGGAATACTCGAAATTACGTCTAGGACTATTAGGACTTAAAAATTCATTCTGTAATTTTGTTACCCTTTAGTGGAAAACCCTAAGTTGCGAACCGTGCCTCTACGTGCCGTAAACTGCCGTAGCACTCGCCACCACACTGTGCGCGAACAGTGTTACTTCATATAGTACGCATCAACAGCATGGATAATTATATACAAATATAATTATCCATGATGTTGATTATATTCTTATCGGAAAAAATCAAGTTACGGGTTACAATCATTTAGCTAATGCATTGGGGGTATCGTCCACTGATCGCAGAAGTGGTCATGTCTTAATTTATGTACTCTCGCGGTCACGGATGGTGTTATAATCTTTAGGACTGTAATGCGAGAGCGCGCGAAACGTTCAAACGATTTTGATTGAATGCCGGTACAGCGTTCATGACCGCGATAGAACCTACCTTCCTGGGCACATTGATTTCAATTTCCTTGCATAATAAATAACTAACCGCGCTGCGCCGTATTAAGGCTTGCCTTGTAAATTACGAATAGCTATACAGTCGCTAGATTAGGATAGAGCTCCGTGATAAAATGTGCACGTGGCATCAGATTAGCATCACTGCGCGACAAGAACTCGCAAGTTTTACCTACCAAACATTTAAACTACATAGGGCACACTGACTGAAAAATCTGCGCTGCTGGCTGCTCATAAATGTTTGAATTTAGAATGTTATATTTTTTTAACACAAGAAACTGATATGTTGATTTTAAAAAATTGGCGGGAAATCGCGTGTCGACTGTTTTTTTTATCACAAGACGAGCAGTGCAGTCTTGCGGAGTTAGTGAACTTTTAAATCACAAGTTGAGTTGAAGTTCGTTGTCTGTAGCAAACATGGAATTAACGCAAAAAGATTTTAGGGCGATGATTTTGTATGATTTTAAAAGTTCACTAACTCCGCAAGACTGCACTGCTCGTCTTCAAAATGCTTTTGGGAGGTCGGCACCTCATTTGTGCACAGTAAGGCGTTGGTACGCAGAATTTGATCGTAGCCGTGTTTCTCTCCATGATGAAATTCGTGTAGGTCGGCTCTCAACTGCGATCACTAAGGAAAATGTGGATACTGTCAGGCAACTAATTGAAGAAAACCGGCGTATCACCTATGAGGAGATTCGAGGATATTTGAGGATTGGCCAAAATCAAAAAATCTTACATAGCAACATTTAAAAGTTAGAAAAATTGCCGCTGGATTCCTCATGAACTCACCCTAGGCCTAGAACAAAAACGGACTCGTTGATGTAAAAAAAAAACACGGACATTCAAACGCTGTGTATGACAGTAGATGAAATATGGATATATTGTTACATGTTGGAAAGAAAACAACAGTCTTCTGTATGGGTGTTCGAAGGTGACAGCAAACTAACAAAATTGAGGCAGGAATAAAAATTATTGTTTTATTTTTCTCTTTTTCTCCCGCACGCCCTGTCTGCAGGATCCCACTTGAAGAATAAAGGACAGTTCATGCTGAGTGGTACACCACCATTTGTTTGCCCAGTGTCTTTGGAAAACTGACCAAGAAGTCGCACTCTATTGCACCTTGACAATGCTTCGGCGCAAACCGCGAACAAGACAGTCATTTTTAGCTTCTAAAAAGGTAGAGCTAGTGAGACATCCCGCACATAGACCAGACCTGATTTTTTTATTTTGTGTGTGTGTGTGATTTTTTTATTTTCCCTAAAATTAAAGCTTTTATGAGTCGTATGACATTAACGGGGCGGGAAGAGGCCGTGATAGCGTTTAACCAGCACGTGAAAAACATGCCCTTAGACCAATGGTCCTCATGTTTTCAAAAATGGTTTGACCGAATGAAAACGTGTTTAAAATGTAATGGAGTACTTCGAAAAGCAGTAAATATATTACTTTACATGTAAACTGTTTTATTCATGAGTTACGCAAAACTTTCAGTGTACCCCACGTATAATAATTTCTCACGCAAATTACCTATTCTTTGAGATGAGATTAAAACTAAAATAACAAGAATACGTTTCCGTAAACGGTAACTTGTTTTTAGTTTGATTTGCCGAGATATTTTTTGTTGTTTTTAAAACCACACTTTACTTTGCCCTCTTGTAAATGAAATAATAGATTAGTAACTCAAATCCTGATTCACTCGCCCACCCACAGGACCACACAATGAAGACAGTAAAAAAAATCATTAAGTAACACACACATCGAGTAACATGTTTAAAATTACTTCCAGTTAAGGTTTTGAACTTGGTTTGACAATCAAAATAAAATGTTAACGCGTTTGAGGTTGGGCCACGGATTTAAAAAAATGTATTTTAAAGAAATATATCACCCGATTTTTTATAATAAGTTTGTGTCTACGACCAGCGACTGCTTGTGCGTGCGTAGCCTGTATTAATAAGTACTATGCACTATCACTCAGTCTTGCAGCTGTTATAATGTGAAGCTATTTTAGAAACTTTTCATGACCTCTGCTCACTCACGTTTTGACATTATTGTGTGAAAATGTATCTACAGTATTTGAGACTGTGGGTTTGAGAGTTAGTAGGTTCTTATCACATTTATTCGGAATGATATCACGGCAGAATGTGGTTGCAGTATATTCTGCTGATTTCTTCGCAGAAAGGTCGTGATGGTACCTTTGTGTTTGTTAGGTTCAATGGCCTCACATCAACTTATAGGATGTGGCTCATGTTAGTCAACGACTGTTGGGCATTCCATGGAAGCTGCCAATATGTACGATTGGCAATGATATAATAAACAGGTATACATTGGTACGCAAATATTTCACGGAGTACTCAAACTGGCTGGCTCTTCCCAACTTTCTACACATTAATAAAAACCGGTCAAGTGCGAGTCGGACTCGCGCACGGAGGGCTCCATACCTTCTTTGGACCTATTAAGTTACTTTACTATTCGCCTAAACCCCTGATAGCAAAAAAAAAACAAACCGCAAAACGAAACTTTGTTTGTCGAGGTTTTTTTAGGGTTAGGTACTTAAAAACTGTACTACTTAAAAATATTATTTTTCCTGTAAAGTATAGAGGAACGGTATTTTTTTGACATTTTTGATTATCAGCAAAAAATAACAAACATAAACCAAAATAAAAATCTTTTTTGAGATGTGCAAATGAACCCCTTTCATATGATACCCCACTCAATTTAGTAGTCTCACTTTGAAATTTTGATGACCCATTTCGACCCCCATTCACAAACAAAGAAAAAAACATACATTTTGATTTGTTATGAGGTTGGGTAAGTAAGATCTAAAACTAAAGATTTAAATCGATAGTCAGTGGTTCCTGAAGTATATAGATGTGACAGACAGACGAAATCTCACCATAAATTCTTTTTTTACCTTTTAGGAATGGAATCCTAAAAATGGCTACATTAGAATTAACGCTAATTTACGTTTGTGAGTGCAGTAATTTAATCATTGTTAATTAATTTTGATAACTGGTAAATTCAATATGACCAAAACTTATTTCTTAAATTTAAAAGCAGGCCTACGCATCTACTAGAACGAGTATGTATAACAATTCTTCTGCGCGCGCCCATGCAATGACGCATCGGATATTAATTCAATTAATCACAATATTTAAATAAATTACAATGCATGTACCTACGCTGGTAAATGTGGATACACATTATGCCATCCAGATATTAACAAACGACCACTACATAAAATCAGGTGTTGCATGAAAGCCATCTTTCATTTGTCTATTCTACTTTTAAAATAAAATTAAGTTGAAAAACTCAATTTATTTCTACAAGATCTACAAATGTTTAGTTTAGACAAGCATTCAACTTTTACAGGGGGATGGAAATACAAACCAGATGTTTAAATATTTAAACTCTTATCGCAATCCCAACATAGTTTTGTACGTAACATTACTTTCACTTTTCTGTGTTCTTAAATAACTAATTGTAATGAATGACTAATGGCCATCGCCTGATAGCGATCTTTTCTAAACGCGTGTCATTTAAAATTACTATCGAGTACGTATAATAATATTCATAATAATATAATATTCTAGGACAATTTCACACACGGTTATCTGATCCCAAACTAGGCAGAGCCTGTACTATGGAAACCAGATAACCGATACTAATACTTATATACTATTTTTTTTTTGTAAATACATACTTAAATAGTTAAATAACTACCAGACGCTCGGCGGGAATCGAACCCACGACCTATCGGGTAGCAGCCAGGGTCTCTAACCACTAGACCAACAGGCCCGTCAAAACGTATGTTTTAATGTCAAGTACAATGCCTTAAGTACTTTTTATAGACTCATCTAATTTCATATCAAGTGCATAAACCATCTAGCTGATACACTGAAATAGCAGCACAATGGCTAGATCGTTCTTGGAATGCTGCTAAGTAACGGTTACACATTGTTTGATGTTGCGTTGTTTACACTTAGCGCACAATACTTAACAGTAACATACATTGTTAAAATTAGCCGTTATTCAATGAATGTTATATCTTCCGCTGCGTACTAGTTTACCACATACTTAGTGAGTTCACGTTAAACAACAGATACAGAGCTTTGTGTATCTATCAAGTTTAGAATACCATAAGAGTCAAGAAACGTAAGCGTACGCTTCTAGAAATATAGTGCTGTTTAATTTCAGATTGTGTAACGAACTGGACTAACTATTTTTATTATAGTCTGTAAGTCTGTGCTATAAAAGATAATTCTGCATTGTATGATTGATTTACATATTTGTAATTTTTACTGCGACTGAAAGTGCGTGTCGAGAATCATGGCCTTAGTGCTCAATAAAGAGAAACATAGTTCGTTCATTTTACAATGATAATTATTATTATATTATCCAAATGATATGATCTATTCTTGGGTGAAATGTCATTATTGGCCGAGCGGGCGCCTAGACGCGGGGGTCGGCAACCGCGAGGGCTTCGACCTGAATCGTAGGAGCGCCTGCGCGACCCCGCCCGGCAAGCCCAGCGGCCATCGACCAACCCCGTGCCCCGCGACTCCCCGGCCGGGGTGCGCCCGTGTGCCCGCGCCCGGGACAACGCGCAGCGCACCCTCGCCCAAAATTTTATTATCTGAGAACGGTTTTGCTGACAAAAAACAACCAATAAGTTGCCCTTTGATATTTATCATAGCGCACTGATAATGATACGTATAGGTAGTTGAATGCTCATATTATTATTATTTTTTAATATTTTTCTATTTCTTTCTATTTGATTTATTGCTTTGGTAACTCTATTCATTTATTATGATGACATACATTTACTTAGTAGCAAATATTTTTTTTATAGTCTAGGCATAACAAACGAGATTCACTAGGACTAGGTAACTATATGAACGCATGTAATGCATTAAGCATGTGATAAAATATTTATCTATTGGTTATTAGTCTGCTGTAAGTCTGTTGTAAATAAATAAATAATGCCGACAAAACTAAAACATTTATTATTCATTTAGTAGGTACTACTACTTTGGACTCAATAAAATCAGTACAGTTGTATGTAGCCTTTATCCTACAACGCTAACCACATACATAAATTATTAATAATTCGTGTCCATGATGAGTACATAACTCATTGTACTATTGTAGTTAAATATGTCCCTACCGGCCTGAACCGCATTAGTCAAGCTTGATAATAGGAACTACTTTCTGTATGACTGTTACAATACCTACTCAAAGTATTAACGGTTATGGTGTATTTACAATGTTGGTGCTATAACAATGATGTACGGTATATGACGTGACTGATAAATTGTGGCCCGGGCTCGCTGGAGATGTGCGCAGGGGAAGCGGGGGAGGGCCGGCCGGCCGCTGAACCTTGCTAGTCGAAATCAATACAGCTGCTCTCCCCGCTATGCTAGCTTTTGCTCGTCTGGAGCCCGTCGCCATGGATACCGTGCCAGATAAACCAAGCCGGAGGAGCCCCTCCCCTCACCCCGCTGTCCTGGACGCGACCCACTCCCGCATACGATCGCTTATTGACAATAACCGCTCTTTCTCTGCGTTCAACATTTTAAGAGCAACCTGTTGCCACGTGGGGATATTTCGGGGAGTTGGTCTTGAAATTTAGACGAACCTTGACTGGTACCATGTCATGGGAGGGCCCATGTCATGAAATAAAAAAATGTGTCTACGTGCAATGATATAGGTAGGTAGGAAATTATAAATAGACACGGATATTTGAATGATTATTAATCATATAAATAAATTGATAGATTATGTTTGTATTTACTGGTTGATAGGTATTCAGTAATTTGCTTAATGAACTAAAATACTACTACTAAATTAATGCACTGAGTCCGATAATGAGGCGTAATCTCATCTCTTAGCCCATAATATAGATTTTGTGTTAAAATCAATTTTTAGTAAAGAGATAATGACTTATTAACTGACACTGGGCGCGGCAGTTAGTAGTTTGTTATATTAGGTTAGGTACTATAATGAGACACGTTATTATAGTTATTGTAATTACAACCACAAAGTATGTATGAAGTAAAAATAAACATTATCGATATGCACACATACATGTTATGCTTTGTTAAGTTTTAGATGATAAAAGTCGAAGTTTTATTTATTATGCTAAGATTATTACTATGATAAGGGCCGCCCTACCGAGTCCTGAACACCGAGGCCAAACACGCTTTTTTTAACTTCAAATGTACTTAAATACAAAATACTTTTTTTCTAGTATCTTTGATCGTAAACGTGTGCGGCGCTGCCTTACAGTGGATGCAGCGATGAAGTCACCCATAATATACTCAGTCAGAATTTATTAAAATGGATTAATCATTTAAATCCGAAACATGTATAATAGCACAAAAAGCCCGAGCAAAAATGGGCTCAAATTACATTATACATACATTAAAGGTATACACATGTATATATATTTCAATTCGTCTCATTAAGGCCTATCATTTGATACCCATATTGATGTTTTTGGAAGTAAAAAAAATACCGCCATATTATTTTTTTGGAAAAATATATCGCTTATGTCACTCCCACAACTAAGACGAATCTAACGACATATTATAATTCACTGTCCGTCAAGCCGTTTAGGCTGTAGGTGCCAAATAAATAGACTTACATACATACATACTCTCGACAAACATAGCCAAGAAGAGCCCTGGGGCATTCGGGCAAAAAGCACCTGCTCACCTACGAGCTTGGTCGTAGCTCTCAAATACATAAAAAAAAGTATGAACTTTTTGTTTTGATCAGGGGCGGATTTGATACGTTGGCTTTAGCTAGGCTACTTGCTGTAAACCACGAAAAATGAAATGTTTCTGAGTAACAAAGAATTGTTATTAACAAATTGGCAAAAAAAGATACGGATGGGTTCTCAAAAGGCGCAACTTTAAAAAAACTCACCAAATTTATGTACTTATGTGTTTTGTTTTATATGAACTCTTCTTCTGATTTTACTTTAGTTTTTTTTTTAAATAAATATTAAGTACACTTTAATGCAATTCCCAACCGCAATCGATGCGAATTACATATCTCTATTGTAGTTTTACCTAATATACCGCTCGGCGATTTTCATAACTAGCTCTACGGGCCATAATGATTTTTTAATAACAGAATTTCATTAAATGTAGAAAAAACTACATTCCCACAGAAATATACGTGGTTATAATATATTATTATGTGGTATAGGTATACCACATAATTATACATATATATACCACGAGGTATATCGAGGCAGGCGAGGAGGTCCTCGCGTATTAGCTTTCATCTGCAGTGAATAATAAATAATTATGTTAATTTAATGTTTCAGAATGTGGACCACAAGGCTAAATTCCGATCCAAAAAAGGACAGCTGCCATTCGTGGAGCTCAATGGGGAAGAGATCGCTGATAGCACATTTATTATCAAGGAGCTCTCTGAAAAATACAATAAGGATCTAGATTCCGGTGAGTACTGCCTTGTTAACTAATAACTTATTAGAAGCTTATTTTATGCTCTATACGAAGATCGTAATCAACTTGATTACGACATATTGTTAGTATAATGGTAATACTGGTGAAGCATGGAATTACTATGATTATTGTTTACTAGATATTTTCCGCTCAGAAAGCCAGCTTGGCCTCATTATTTACGTGACATCAAAGCGTTACCTATATTTGGGAATTGTGTCAAACCTCCTGAAAATCTGGGCGAGCCGGATTTCTAGTATCCTAGATAGTTCTAGGACGTTGCGCATGTGCATACCCGAGGTATATCGGCATCTGACCTGGATCGCTTGACCTATTTGTTACATGTAGCTCTGACGCCGGAGCAGCGGGTTGTGGCACACGCTATGATCTCCATGATCGAGAACCACCTGTCGTGGGTGATCCTCTGGTGGCGCGCCAAGTACCCCGACAGCGTCATCAAGGGCTATCAAATAAATCTTCAGAGCGCCCTCAACACTCGCCTTCCGAACCCGATACTCAATTTCTGCTACAAACTGACGTCAGCTCGCAAGGTTAGTTGAACTCACTTTACAAACATCCGCTAAAATACTTGAGCTTTATTCCTGACGCGGTGTCTATTGATTAAGAAATATTATGTTAATCAGTCTATTGTTCGCATCATGAATAAAATGTCTATGACTAAACTCGTATCTTTGTGTGTCTATAGTATTGTTGAACCAGTAAATATGATATTAAATAATGGTACAGTGATATATCACGTGTCTCTAAAATTACAGGGAATGAAGAAGGCCAAAGCTCACGGCATTGGTGTGCACAGCCAAGAAGAAATTGTTGAGTTTGGCAAGAACGACCTGCGCGTACTTTCTGACCTGCTTTCCGACAGGCCATTCTTCTTCGGCGATGAACCAACTGTTGTGAGTAGAAATTTATTGACACGTAGCTATTTGCAGGGAGCAGACTTTGGCTTTTACTTTTGACTTTGAGCTTTGGGAGGGATGAGGCAAAATATTGATACCTAACTCTTACCATCCTACTAAATGCAAGGCCCCTTTACTGAACCGTCCAGGTTAGTTACCACCGCAGTGTCATATATTCTGCCTCTGAGCAGCAATGTGTAAACATTTATGTGTTCCGGGTTAACTTGCAATAGCTTATGTGTGGTGAATGGCAATTCAGTCTATCTATCCAGGGGGTATGTTACTATTAGGTGAACGATCTGTTTGCCTCGTCACTAAATTACTTGAAAACCATCTGTGTCAAATTGCCCACCAAGTTCGTATAATGAAACCCTAGATAAACGAACTCGTAAGGACCAATATTTTAGGAGGTAACGGCATGCATATCTCGTGCCGTTGCAATAGCGAGAAGGAATTGATATATATATATTTTTTTTCAAATATTTTTTGGCCGTTGCTAATTGAACTGCTCGTTAATCAACACACTACTTACAATATTAGTAAGTATATTAAGTCATATTACAAGTAGATTTATATCTTTATCTTATAATTTAATTTGATAATTCATTCATCGTGTGTGAATTGTCCCAAGATATTATTATTATTTTGTTTTTTATGATAACACGGGCTTTTACACCCGGACTTTTAAAAGGCTTGCGTGGGGACGAATCCAACACGTAGAGGCCTGTTGTGAGAAATTACTGAAATGGAACACGGCTGCCAGAATCAACTGCTGAAAATAAGATATAAACAGCAGTTGACTTTGGCAGGTGTAGGGGGACTATTGTAAGTATGTGAAAAGATTTATAGATTTTTTTAGTGAGCATTTGGTGGACGGAATACTGGGCTATTGCAAAAGGCCGGGTTCACTTGCCATAATTAGTATACTAATTATATTTTGGCAAGCGGTGACTTGCCACTCACTAGATGGACTCTCCATATGGCCGTCCGCTAGAGACAACGGAGTGCAACACCGGTGTGAGCGGCTCAGGGGTGTCGGGTGTCGTCGTGTCGCTTTCTCTGTCCGTAGTTACTCGCGGCGTTATACCCCTGGAGCATATATCTCTAACAACTCCTCTCTGGACGGCCAATAAAGGCAAGCCAGAGCTGAGAGTCCTGCGGGCCACCTTCGGTTTCTACTCGGCCGACGAAGACACGCCGAGGTGGAGGCCCTGACCGACTCTCTGGAGTCTGGAGCACTCGGGTCCGTGGTGTCGTTACGCACCAACAGCTCGCCACTAGCTGCCCTGCGGGTTTATTATTATTATACCATTTTTTTCAATTTCTTCAATTCTTTACATTTTCAAACATAAATATCTATAAAAAATAAATACATTTAAAAATATAAAAAACAACTTCCAAACTTCTTATTATTATTACTAGCTGACCCGCGCAGCTCCACCCGCGCTTTTATTACATTTTGCTCCCCTTTTCACCCTCCTCCCTTGATTTATTTCTCTCCATCTCTCTCTCTCTCTCTATTGTCCCCTCAAGCCCATGTGGTTCCAAAAGGAACAATGCGCGTTTTCTTTTAGGACCCAGCCGGGATTGAAGCCTTATAAGAAAAATTTAATTCTATGCTCTTTCACTCCTCTCTCTTTCCCCCACCCGCATCGGTCCCCGTCACATTCCCCCTCTTCCTCTCCCCGTTGTCCCCTCTCTGAACCCTATCCCCCCATCTCTCTCTCCCAACTTGCTCCATCTCACCCCCCCCCCCATTACTCCACCTAACTCCTCCGATCCCTCACCCCCTCCTCGAATCCCTTCTCCCTCTCTGTCCTCTCTTGCACCCTCCTCTCATTCTATATATCCGTCAATCATGGTATCAGCGGCATTATACTTTATGACCTATTCTCAGACCTCCCCGATATGCACACATAATTTCATACATATCGGTTTACCCATCTATTTAATTACCTTGCCTTATGTTGCTTAACCTTTACCTACCGGCATGAAATATAATTAATGGCCTATTATTAGACCTACCCGATATGCACATAAAATTTCATACAAAAAGGTTCACCCATATATTTAATGACCTTACCTAACGTTGCTTAACCTTAACCTACAGGTATAAAAAGTATCCTATGTCCGTCTCCTGCTCCTAAGCTACTTCCCTACCAATTTTCAGCCAAATCGGTTGAGCCGTGTTCTTGAGTTATAAATAGTGTAAAACACGACTTTCTTTTAAATTATATAGATTAAAGTTCTATGGTGATTGTATGTTCAATGTCACCGATAGATGGCGCTGTTCATAATGTAAATCACGCTAACATCGTAAATTACTGTCTAATGATATTCGATAATGAAAGTTCTAAGTTTCTCGCATCTTTTATTGTTGCGACTGTAATACAATACTTATACACTACCTGGACTTGGGGAGTTTCATTAAAATTTCATGAATAATTTTATGATCTAGTTTGGGGACTCGCTCGGGATTTATAGATTTTAACTTTTCAAAGATATAATGTCATATTGCTATCAGCAACGTACTTAGAACAATACGGAAATCTAATGAAAATGTCCTGGGTGTACCGGACCGGCTTACCCCTTACAAAAATTGACCCTTCGCCACTGCCATATCTTATTCAAACTAAATGTCTGCTCAGTCCCCATTGTATATAGCGTAATAATACATATCTTAATGATTAACTGATCAGTCTATAATTACCCTATTCTCATACAAAGGAAATTACGTGGTAATATGTGCAAGTAATGTTTCACTGCTTAGCCCCTATGAAACATAGCGTGATCTTTTATATACCAATTTATACCTTGACTTCTACACAACACATCAGTGAAAGTCCTATCAAAATCCATCCACGGGTTTTCAAATGATACCTGGACAAACAGAACGACAGACAGACAGACAGACAATAATTCCAAAAAAAATTGTTTCGGCCTCTATGTCGATAGTATAGTATCCCCACATAGAAATTTTGGAAAAATATTCAATGTACAGAAAAAGTGCTCTTTGAGTTTTATTATAGTATAGATTAATTCGGCTGTCTTTACTTTACATTTGACTTTTTCTGGCACTGACGTATGATATTATGTACTTAATTTTAAAAAATGCTCAGCGGTAAGTCACCTTACGTGTGTTTTTTTTATTTTTAAAACACCAATAATGGGTCAGCGATGTTCAAATTCATTTCAAATAATGGGTTTGAAATTAAAGGGCTTATAACAGGTCAACACCTGTACCTGTTGTTGTGTGCATCATTTTAGATCAATTCCTCAATAGTGATGAAACCTATGCCACGTGAAGGTCTTTGGGGTATTTTTTCATTCATACTACTGCATCCAAGTCGAAATCCAGTTCGAATAATGGTGATTTGGAACATTTTCAATACTAAAAAAAACATAAAATTCAGAGCTATTATAGTATTAAGAAGCTGTAAACAAAAGATATAAGACGAGTTGTATACACATTGCTGATAAAGATATATGTAGCCCAAAATAATAATAATATAATAATAATATTCTGGGACAAACCACACTGAATAATCTGATCTCAAACTAGAGAGCGTATGGAACTTGACAACTCATACCAATATGTACTTGAATACTTTTTTGTAAATACATACTTAAATAGATAAATAACACCCAGACACTTTGCGGAAATCGAACCTACGACCTATTGGGTAGCGGCCAGGGTGTTTGTCTAACCACTAGACCTCAGACACATCAATAAATGTTAACCTCAATGATGTTAACTGCCAAAGTATTGATCCAATTATGCGCAAAAGCAAATGGAATAGGTTATTATATTACATGGAATAGGTTATCACTGTTAAAAATTTGGTCCAGAACTCCAGACTCTCGCCCTGAGCACTACCATCGTTTGTCATCATCAGCCGGAAGACGTCCACTGCTGAACATAGGCCTCCCCCTTAGAACGCCACAATGAACGACAATTGGCTATTTGCATCCACCGGTTACCTGCGACGCGTCGCACACGCGCACAATGTCGTCTGTCCACCTAGTGGGAGGCCTGCCAACGCTGCGTCTTCCGGTTCGTGGTCGGCACTCGAGAACCTTTCTTCCCCAACGGTTATCGGTTCTTCGAGCGATGTGGCCTGCCCATTGCCACTTCAACTTGCAGATTCTGAGAGCTATGTCGCTGACCTTAGTTCTTTGACGAATCGCCATATTTCGGATTCTGTCGCGCAAAGAAACTCCGAGCATAGCTCTCTCCATGGCTCGTTGTGTGACTCTGAACTTTTCAAAAAGGCCAGCCGTTAGAGACCACGTCTCAGTACCATATGTCATCACTGGCACACACTGGTTAAAAACCTTCGTCTTGGCACTGCGGTATTTTGGACGAGAAGATATCGCGTAGTTTTCCGAACGCTGCCCATTCTAGTTGGATTCTTCGGGCGACCTCTTTGTCGAAGTGGGACCGACCTAACTGGATAGTTTGTCCTAAGTATACGTAGTGGTCAACAACTTCGAGTGTATCGTTCCCATCAACTACCGGTACGGGTGCAACATGGACATTAGACATGATCTTCGTCTTGTCCATGTTCATTTTAACGTGTTCCATATCATTAATTTCTCCCAACAGGCCTCTACGTGGTGGATTCGTCCCCACGCAAGCCTTTTAAAAGTTCGGGTGTAAAAGCCCGTGAAAATCAAATAAAAATGAAAATAATAATAATAACGCTAGTCTTTTAAGTAGGTAGTATTTTAGCAACTGATATTAGGTATATGTAGTAGTAGGTACTTATGCAATAAGCAAAAATGTGGTCAAGCACTCATTTGTCAGCTAAAATACAAGCCCAGTGTTAACTAGGGCATCACATAATATGACTAGGCTTTAGGTTCTCTGTTCACAATAGTGTAGCACATAAAACAACTATATTGAAACCTAACTAAACTAGTATACTGACTGATAAAACACGTACAAAATTACAAAATTAGGTATGTTTATATTATAAAAGCAAAAATAGCCTTACTACAAAAGAAATGGAGAAAAAGGATCACGGGGTTTACCACCATCTGTTAGCAGTATTATAATATTATTTTCGCGAGAGAAACGAACGGATCTATGAGCTGCATATATTGTATGCGTCACTTTCGTACAGAAAAGTAGGATTATTTTACCACTGCCATAAACGATCCTCCTGAGCCATGCATACAAGGTGTTTTCGAGAGTCATTACGAACCGTCTCGAACGCAGGTTTGATGACTTCCAGCTTCCCGAACAAGCCGGGTTCCGAAAAGGCTTTAGCACCGTAGACCACATACATACGCTCCGCCAGATTATACAGAAGACCGAGGAGTATAATCGGCCATTATGTCTAGCGTTTGTGGACTACGAGAAAGCCTTTGATTCAATCGAGACCTGGGCGGTATTGCAGTCCCTCCAGCGGTGTCACATTGACTATAGGTACATCGAAGTGTTGAAGTGTTTGTACAGCAACGCCACCATGTCGATCCGACTACAGGACGAGAGCACGAAACCAATCCCATTGCAGCGGGGCGTGAGACAGGGAGACGTTATTTCTCCGAAACTGTTCACGAACGCATTGGAGGACGTTTTCAAGCTCTTGGACTGGTACGGATTCGGCATCAACATCAATGGCGAATACATCACTCACCTTCGTTTTGACGATGATATAGTCATTATGGCAGAATCGCTGGAGGACCTCAATACAATGCTCAGCGACCTCAGTAGCGTTTCCCAACAGGTGGGTCTTAAAATGAACATGGACAAGACGAAGATCATGTCTAATGTCCATGTTGCACCCGTACCGGTAGTTGTTGGGAACGTTACACTCGAAGTTGTTGACCACTACGTATACCTAGGACAAACTATCCAGTTAGGTCGGTCCAACTTCGACAAAGAGGTCGCCCGAAGAATCCAACTCGGATGGGCAGCGTTCGGGAAACTACGTGACATCTTCTCATCAGAAATTCCGCAGTGCCTGAAGACAAAGGTTTTTAACCAGTGTGTGTTGCCAGTGATGACTTATGGTACTGAGACGTGGTCTCTAACAGCTGGCCTTTTGGAGAAGCTCAGAGTCACACAACGAGCTATGGAGAGAGCTATGCTCGGAGTTTCTTTGCGCGACAGAATCCGGAATGAGGAGATTCGCAGAAGAACCAAGGTCACCGACATAGCTCGTAGAATATGCAAGTTGAAGTTGCAGTGGGCCGGCCACATCGCTCGAAGAACCGATAACCGTTGGGGAAGAAAGGTTCTCGAGTGGCGACCACGAACCGGAAGACGCAGCGTAGGCAGGCCTCCCACTAGGTGGGCCGACGACATTGTTCACGTCGCAGGAAACCGGTGGATGCAAATAGCAAATTGTCGTTCATTGTGGCGGTCTAAGGGGGAGGCCTTTGTTCAGCAGTGGACGTCTTCCGGCTGGTGATGATGATGATGATGATATAGTATTTTGTATTTCAATTAAAGCAAAGCATGTATTTTGCCCAGCCCTGCCAACAGCTCGCCACAAGCTGCCCTGCGGGCTTATTATTATTATATAAAATTGATTATCAATTCTTAAAAGTGAAATTATTTCTCAGCGTTCTAAAATATCAAGTTCGATTTCGCTTTCAGCTGGACGTGGTGGCGTTCGCGAATCTCGCACAACTGCACTGCATCGACAAAGAAGTGGAGCACCCATTGCGAGATGCGATGAACGAATCTTTCCCCAACCTAGTGGGACTAGTGTCGCGCCTCAAGGAGCGAGCCTTCCCAGACTGGGATGATATCTGCACCACGCTCGACCAGAACGCGCACCTTCCCAAGCCGGCCAAGGAGGCTAAGGAAACGAAGGAAGGCACTGGCCCTGCCGAGAAGCAGCCGCTGCCTGACGAACCGGAGAAAGGCAAGGTGAGCTGGTGACACTCTTCCTGCCAACTTATAGTTACTTACCCTCAAATTACCCTTTTATCTAGGTGCTAGGCCGGAGAAGTTAGGTAGGTACCACTGCATTTTCAGATATTCTACTGCTAAGTAGCAATGTGTTAACATTTCTGTGTTGTGTTGTGACGGGCACTGTAGCTGGCGAAAATCTGGGTTCAAGAGACTTGATTGCTAATGTCTCGGGTGACGAGCGCCAGTGCAGTGCTGCTGTTCATGGGCAGGCTGGTCGCTTACCATGCAGCGGATGTCCCGTAAAAAAATATATACTGGGTTATTTTCAAAATACTATTTTACTTCTGAGGTAGCTCCTTTACATCATAATTGTTCTAAATGTTTGATAAATCAGTTTCAATAACTTATCTGTTTTTCTCAGTGGTAGTAAATCTAATTTACACGGTACTTGCCCACTGTTTTAATGACAGTTTATTTTCATAATAGCAAGTAGTTATATTTTAGAAGTAAAAAAAAGATCAAGTAATTAGAGATGTACCGACTAGTCGGTAAAGCCAACGACTTCGGCTATCCGGCTTCTTACTTTGTATGTATTTCTCAATAAAATGTATGTAGGGGGAATTACATTAAATAAAAATCTTTGCGACTGGGAGGAATCGTCTTTGGTCGTACATTTCATCGCAAAACGTAACTGAGGTATCAGGGTTGGATGTCGGTATTTAATATGGTTGTTCATACTTTAGTATTCGCTGTTTTTAGCCCACCACGAAAAATAATCATTTAGCATTGGCTACAATGGACTTTACGGGAATCAATGCCTTTTTGTTAAAAAAAAAACCATACACGTTACTTTCGTTTTGATATGATTTCATTTTATTTGAGCTCTTACACTTTAATGAAAAATTAAATTTACGCAAAAATATTTATTTTTCACAGACACCTCTCTGACGCGGCATTTTCTAACAGCCTTCCTTTGAGAAGTGCCGAAATATTTAGTAGCCATAAAACAGGTTCCGACACCGATACGCTCGCAGGTGGCGCTTGCGACATGCGCGCGAATTAGCTATAAACGAAGCGTCACGGAAATCACTAAATCCGTGATCGCTTTGGCCGACTAGTCGGCTTTTTTACAACTGACTAATCGGCTAGTCGGCCAGTCATAATCGGCACATCTCTAAAATTAATTTTAAAGAACAACCAAATTCAGTATGATGAAGATATTTCTAACAAATTATTAATATAACGTAACATTACATCTCGCTTTATAATTTATCTATGAATTTCACAGGGCGATGAGAAAGAAAAAGAATTGGAAAAGGAACCCGAAGACAAAGAAGAAAAAGATGACAAAGAGAAGTAAATGCACCGATATGGCGTCGAAACTCAGTATAATATTAAACCAATATATAACAAGTTGAATTATACACTTAAGAGTCAGACTCGTCATAGATTCTGTAAATTATAAGCGTGTAAATCCATTTGTCTTTCCCGTTACTTTCAGTTGTGAAGGATGCCCATGCGTCCGTATTATAATCGTTATTGTACTTTTTTCCATTTACGTATAAATTAAACAGATATAGTTCGATGGATGTTGTGAACATAATATGTGTTCAAAGAAGGAATATCAGTTTAATACTTGTGAAAATTCGTAATTATAAGTTATAAATGTAATGTTTCAATAGATGCGTAAAGCATTAATTATATTTTCGTTATTAAATTTTGTGAAAATAAATAGAAAAAAATGTTATCGTTAATTAAGCGAGCGATTCGTTTGTAAGGTACGTAAGCTACAAGATTATATAAACTTTTGAAATGAAGTAACAAATAGACTCATGAATTGATCACCTGCATCGTGTCGTTGCGGTGTGTATGGGATCTGTAGTTTCGATGTCCGGGAAAGTGAAAGTTCGATAACACAGGCGTGTTCTCTTATAGATAGGTTATTGTCAAATGTAACGTACAGTGCCAACATAACAGATAACTTTTACTATAGCCGCTATAGTGGCGCTCAAACGACTCGTGCAAGTTTTAACGCGCACAAGCACCGCGAATGACGAGAGTGCAATTCAACATCAGTGGAGTCCATGATATTTCAACAGGGTCATTCAACAGGGCGTTATCGATGATATATTTATGATATAAAATTAATAATAATCATCCTGTAGTGAGACACGCCCGAGTAAACCTTTCGTGGAAAGGGTCATTGTATCATTTATAACATTATCAAGAATGGTTATGGTAAATGTTTGACAGCTAAAAAAGTTCTCAATTTTTAAGTAAAAATAAATTCGTAAGGTTAGCGTAAATGATACCAAAAATTGGCTGATGTTTACTAACTAGATAATTGGAAGTATAATGCATTAATCGATGTATCCAGCTCTTGTACTCCAAAGGCAGAGCTCACGTGGTTAGACTGTTTTGAGATTATTGTACTTTATTGGTTTATACAAATATAAATTTACAATTTACACATTTTTGATAAACGAAAACCCTGGAAGACTGTTTTTTCATGTTATTAATAATTAATTCATAGTCCATAAAGTTTTGATATCGTATTAATTGTTAAGGTTTAGAAAAGAATGTACTCAAAATTAATAGTTGTATGAGATTGAATTTATATTACATATTATTATGATTACCCAGACGATGGTTTTGTATAACACGTAGGTGCGGGTCGGTGGCCGCAGCGCGCGGTGGCTACTTGCACACACCGATGTGTCCGATTCTAAACATTCCTTAATTATTTGCTGAGTCATTTCATTCATCAACTGTCCCATTTATTTAGGGAAATTGCGACGTTAGTCACTGAAACAGGCTTAGATTTACATAATACTATAGTAACTAATGAAATAACATTCCAATATGTCACGTCATTTTAAATGTTTCGCCTAATGGTCAGGCTCATAACGCTCAGTAAAATTGACTCAAAAAATGGTTTCGTATCGTGGCTTGTTAGTAGTTGGTCGATTTTGATCGGTCATCGGGTAACGATATACCAGTGTTACTTGTACTTCAGTCTCGTGACTCAACATAATTCATGTTAGGGTTAATTAATGATAAGTCAGTAAATGTGAAATTATTACATTATAAATATCATTTATGTGGTAATAGGAGAATTATATGGATACATTTGTAGCTTATGTAGTTAAATGGGTGTTGCGTTAGAGTAAGGCAAGTTTAGCGCGACGCAGCCGACGCGCAGGTTGTTACACCGTAGTTAATAAACCAGTTGAAACTGATATAACATTAGTTCAGAACTTGGTTTGACGTAAGGTGTTGTAAGATTTCATTTTTATTATTGGGGTAAGGTTGACTTTCGTGTCCCTCCCGACAACTGCTGACCATCACTGCCATTAGTCTCAGATGTAAGGAATTAATAATAAGAATCTAAATAATTTAGTGATCGAGGTTGGACTTCGCGCCGTTACGTAAACTTAGCTTAAAGGTAAATAAATGTGTGTGCGATCTCTTCTGACAGAGCCTGTTTCAGTGCAAAGCGACTTGCGAGTCTTGCGATCCAATGATATAAGTAACGAGTGGTTATGAGGGCTCTACTACGTCAAATCCCGTAGACAGAAGTCCACGTGTCGGATATATTCACAATTAAGGGCACATCACATCTAATGCACACGATATTAATTTATAACGTTTATACGGAGACGAGTATGATAAATAGCAAATGTATGACAGATATTCTGTGGTTCAGACATTGAAGGGCTCCAGCTCACGAACTAAAGTGGATCCCAGACGCGTCCGTCGAGTCTCCGCCTAGGATAAAGTTCAATTTATATCTTACTGGTAATATTAAAACTATTATAAAATACCTAAATATTCATACTCAACTTATATTGTTGTAAGTTTGTAGCTATATACAAATTAATCTTAATTATTATTATTATTGTAATGTTAAGTATAAGTACTTCAGGTATATGTGTATGTTTATAAAATAGAGACATAGATAATCTTAAGACGAAGATGACTTGATATTTCGGTAGTAACTGTATTTTTTTGTAAGAATTTGTTCACTAATTGTGGTTTTCAATTATTGTGTCAATATATAAACGTAAGTATCTTAAAGTAGTAATGGTTCGCCATACGTACTATTACATAACTGATATTTCAGAGGACACATTGTTATAAGGATTTCAGTGTATTATTCTGTCGACATTAAAGTATGTATCTAAACGAGTATATACTGTGAAGTGATTCGCCGTGACACGTGATATTTGGAATGAAAGTCTCAACTCCGCTTTTAATGTTTAACGAAATGTTAACAATAAATCTCGAAACATATCTATTGCTGTTCTATGTCAGTTACTGTCGCAAACACAATTGCACGTCAATTAGTGTTAATGATAATTAATCCGGTTCTTGAAATCGAATTGGTAACTGCTAGGATTCTTTTTCTCATTTGTTACCATGGCCTTAATTCTGGATGACCACTTACATTTCGCGCGTAAGTTGCTCTCCTAAAACGACGTCAATATCGTCTAATAGAGCAATATTTAAAGTCGATAACTGTACACGTCATTTAAAAATTCATTAAAATGTAACATCATTACAATCACGATTTGTAAATGGTCATAGAGAATCAGGGCACAGTGGTGATGGTGACAATTATGAATGGATGATTAACGATTGAATACGGACCCTGAGTGCGATAATTACGTGTTTAGAAGAAACTTAAAGAAAGTAAGCATGTTAGGACTTTCGTTGTAAGACATGTCACGCTTAATCACCGACCAGGAGCGTTTCTATTATTCCCAAGATTTCCATACTTTTTTTTGACATAATAAAATATTAAAAAAAAATTGAACCGACTTCAATAACACTAAAAAGTATAAAATAATTTAAATATTAAAGAAGTTGGTGTTAGCGTACCTGCTGTGTATATTTGGCACCAACTTCAATAATATTTAAATTATTAACCGGCTTCAAAAAGAAGGTTCTCTATTCGACGCGTATGTATGTAATATTAATAAAAATGCGTAATATTAATATATGTTAGTGTATGTGGGCTTCTAAACAAATTTACCAAATTTTATGAGTGTATGTATGTATGTATATATGTATGTAGGTTTGTCCGCGGATTTTTCAGAAACTACAAGTCCGATTTCATAAATTCTTTTTGCAATAGTTAGAGTATTTTTCAACTTAGGGTAGAGTACAAGTTTCATCAAAATCGGTCCAGTAGTTTAAGAGATATACACTTTTTATGTTTTCAGTAAGTTACTGTAACGTAGACGTTCGAGTTGCGTGATAGTGCATCAGCACTAGGGTTAGGTATCAACCTATCTTGGTAAAATAAAAGTCACTAAAAAGGGTTAAATAAACTATTTTTAAAAAAATAAAAACCGTCTTCAAAGTAAATTATCTAAAAAAGCATAAAATAACGAAAATATATTGAAGTCGCTGCTAGCACATCATGTTAATAATAAGACTAGCACGAGCTGACACCGACTTCAATATATTTTCGTTATTTTATGCTTTTTTAGATAATTTACTTTGAAGTCGGTTTTTATTTTTTAAAAAATAGTTTATTTTATACTTTTTAGTGTTATTGAAGTCGGTTCAATTTTTTTTTTAAATATTTTATTTTTTTCTTTTTAGTGATATTTTCATACATAAAGATTGAACCATTGAAGACGGTAAAATGATCTAGGTAGGTTATGACATCATTATGATTTCACATTATCGTCTACATACTTTTACATAATTCATGTTTCTTCAGAAACTCAGAAACAATTTATCCGATCGTAATGGAATCATCATAGTAGTTTACTCTCTCGAATAAAAAATGAATCATCGAAATCGGTTCATATTTGTCAGAGAAATGTAAAGGAGAACATCAGTTTTATGGTTTTTACCAGATAAATTCCTCCATATCATTCATGGTCCTCCAGGAAGTTCTTATCCGGTTGTGATAAAATTCATACAGGTTCATTACAGTGGTTTCTTCTCAGAGCTGAGATACACGCTCCCCGCGGCACCCTCGCGGTGCTCGCGACAACGCAAGGTCTACACCGCGTCGTCGCCCGCCTCGGGGCCGCATTTAGTAAGGACGCACAGAGCCCGCACCCCATGCGTCCGCGACCCACGAGCCCCCTTTAAGGCAGGGGATACCTCGTCACATTTCTGTTAGGCCCCTGACGATGGGGCCGGAGTGCCGGAGCGTATAGCGCAGCCGCCCCGACGCTGTCGCCTCCGCGGAGCGGGATCAGCTCTCTCTCGATCCCGCTCCGCGGCCTCCTTCTGAGACATATAACGGTCTCGCAGAAGGAGGCTACGGCCCTCCACGTCGATTCCTCCGCCAGTATAGCCGACACTACTGCTGGCAGATAGAGGTCGTGTCCGATCCGGTTTACTAGGATCCGCCGCTCAGAGGCCCACGCAGGGCACTCCTGGAGCGTATGCTGGGCGGAATCCCGGTCACCGCCGCAATGATGGCAAGTCGTTGTCGCCTCTCGCCCTATCTTATTCAGATAATCTCCGAAACAACCATGTCCGGTGATTATCTGAGTAAGTCTGAAGGTGATTCGCCCACCTTTTCGCCTCAGCCAGGGTTCGAAGACCGGCAGGACAGCACCAACAACGCGCTTGCTCGCGTACCGCTTATCTGGCCATCCTGCGCTGCAGACTCAAGATCTTAGTCCTGCAGCGCCGGACGCCCGACAGTCGGTGTGACCACACGGGTGCCCCATAGAGGGCCACGGATCGCATAGAGGCGGCGTACCTCCTCACTCGGTCCCCCGAGATTTGGCAGCAGTCTGTGCATGGCACCCGCTACCCTCTCGATCCGGGGGACTAGGCGCTTGAAATGCTCTTCAAAGCCCCAGCGCCCGTCCAGGGTGAGACCTAGGTACTTCATGTACCGTCCCATCTGGACCTGCGAATCACCTACGCGGACCGTCGAATCAGGTGGTTCCCTGCTCCTGGGCAGTTTATGGAACCATAGCGCCTCGGACTTGTGAGGCGCTATCTGGAGACCCAATTCGCGGATTTTGGCGACGACGACTTCTACACCAAGCTCGGCGAGCCCGATAGTTCTCTCAAAGGCTTCCCCCTCGGCCGACACCAACGTGTCGTCCGCATAACAGACGACTGTTACACCGGGGGGGGGGGGGTGATCTACACGCAGCACCGCATCGTACGCAAGATTCCACAAGACGGACCCCTGCGGAACCCCGCAGTGTATCTCCCTCCGTAATAAGGTACCATCCTGTCCCGAGTACTGGATGGACCTGTCGCGCAGATACGCCCCGATTATACCCTGCAGATAGGGGGGGGACACCATGACGTTCCAGCGCCCCCCTTATCGCGGCCCAGGGCAGGGTGTTAAATGCGTTGACGATATCTAAACTTATCACCCCACCCCGAGACACTACCTGCTCCGACAGAGTGCGGACGCGAATTATCGCGTCAATCGTCGAACGCCCCTGCCGGAAGCCAAACTGGCTGTCGGACAGATCGGGGCCCACACGCGACAGATGCACGCTAAGACGATCGGCAATTACGCGCTCGAAGAGCTTGCCGGCCTCGCCCAGCAGGCATATGGGACGATACGCAGAGGGAGAGTCTGCGGACCTGCCTTCCTTCTTCAGGAGAACCATCCTTGCTTCCTTCCAGGCCGTGGGGAGTGTGGCAAATCGGAGGCAGCTGTTATACAGCCGCCTCAGCCTGTCCCCTAGGACGGCTAGAGCCAGCGCTAACACCCGCCCCGGAATACCATCGGAGCCGGGTGCAGTGTTCCGGCCACGCAAGCGGCCTACGGCTCGGTGCAGCTCCTGCTCGGTCACCTCGAACTCTGCCAACCATTCGGACGGCGCGGGGGAACTGAGGGACTCACTGGGGCCGCCGGGAAAATCGTATCGATCACTCGACCCAGCAGCGCCGGATCCATGGTCTGCGTGATCGGGGGCGCCCAGGGGCGGAGCTTACCGCCTTATAGGGTCGCCCCCATGGATCCCTGTCCAGGCCCTCAAGGAGCTCGCTCCAGGACCGAGACCTGGCATTCTCTATGGCGATTTGAAGCGCCTTAGCGGCCACTCGGTACGCCCTGTAGGCTATAGCCTTCTCCTCGGCTGTGGCTCGCCTTCTCCTCCGGGCTCTAGTGAACTGGCGTCGGCACCGCAAGCAGTCTACTCGCAACTGCGCGATCTCAGCCGACCACCAGTACGTCTGCCGAGATGGCTTGGGGTTTCTGGTTCGGGGCATGGAGGCGTCGCATATCGACGTCATCGTGCCCCGGAACCAGTTTGCCTCCTCCTCCGGATCGGACACCTCATCGGCGTTTACTTCCGGCCAGGCCGCGACGTTAGCTGCGGCGACGAGACGATCACGATCGAGCCGCTTGAGGGACCAACGTCGCAGGGAGCCGCCTTCTCTGCTGTTGGGCCGGTCGGTACAACGGAGTGCTACATCGAAAACGATATAGCGGTGGTCGGATAGTGTGACCACTTTCTCCGCAACGCGCCATACCGTGTAGCATAGCTACATTGTTTTTAAACTCATTTCAGTAAATAAATAGGTAAAAGACAGCTGTTTTTAGCATTACGTTGAATTACGCCTATAATGGTAGTAATAGCAACGCATAGTAATCTTACTTATTAACTAATAATTTTTGACGAGGCGTTTATATTAATATACGACCTGTTTACATTGATTGGGGAATACTATGTTCTTATTTTAGTTATTTCTGGTAATAGGCGATGAAAGCTGCATCAGGCATTCCTATTATTTTCATTGATAGAACCATAGGTAATATTTAGATACCTAGGTAAGAATCACCTTTTAATAGAGGGTATTTGATTTAAAATAGGCGGAGTCTACCGAGGGCGAGACGATGCGATAAATGCTCAGTACCCGTATTCTAAAAGTGACGACCAATCGTAGGCGGCCACCGAATTAGGTACTGGTTTTTCTAGACGGTTCGACGCCATCTCCACTCGATAGGTTTCGTTTTTGACTCAGTAGTTGAGCCAGCCATTTGCCATCTGAGCTGAGCGCCGATCACCACTTCAATTGTATTGTATTTTCTGTCGACGGTTTTGATATATAGTGCAACTATAGTAACAGTCTATTAAGTTAGAATATATATAAATTCGAAGTGAACCCAGTATTTACTGGTAAGTTGTTTAAATTCTGTAATCGCTGCTGTAGGATTTTTTAATTGTAATCCTTCCATATGTGAATAGGTACTATTAAGCCTATGTTTTACTTTATATTGTTAGGGTGTACCTTTTATTCCTGTAGACGTCTCCATGATGAGGCAGCCTCCACCAACTGAAAGCTGGTTAGGAGGGTGTCGCATTAGGGAACGGCGTCTACAGGAACGCTTATGTGGCGTTCCAGGGTTCTTCCTTCGGGCGAAGTTTCTACTTTCGGGCGAAGAGTTTTCTTCCTTCGGGCGAAGTTTCTACTTTCGGGCGAAGAGTTTTCTACCTTTCGGGCAAGAGGGTTCCCCCTTCGGGCGAAAAGCTTCGCATTTTTCCGGCCACAAGTTCGTGGCTGTGTTGCTGACGACCGGGTCTAGTCCAGACTCCGCATCCGTGGCGTGCCTGGCCTCTCCAAGGAGAAGGAGGACGCCGAAGACCGCGGGAATCGCCGTTGCGTTCCCTAACGACCCCTAGTTAAGTTACAGCTATTTTTGTTATACGTGCGAACAAGCTAACAAGTAATCGACCTCCCCCTGTAACGTAACTTTCTTCTTATTTTACGTATTTTTAATAAATTTGTGTAGCCCTCTCTTAGTGTTTTATTTCTTGTGCTCGCCGACCAGGCTACCAGGCCCCACGTTGGGCGCCAGTGTAGCCGGTTCCCGCGGTCTTCGGCGTCCTCCTTCTCCTTGGAGAGGCCAGGCACGCTACGGATGCGGAGTCTGGACTAGACCCGGTCGTCAGCAACACAGCCACGAACTTGTGGCCGGAAAAATGCGAAGCTTTTCGCCCGAAGGGGGAACCCTCTTGCCCGAAAGGTAGAAAACTCTTCGCCCGAAAGTAGAAACTTCGCCCGAAGGAAGAAAACTCTTCGCCCGAAAGTAGAAACTTCGCCCGAAGGAAGAACCCTGGAACGCCACATAAGCGTTCCTGTAGACGCCGTTCCCTAATGCGACACCCTCCTAACCAGCTTTCAGTTGGTGGAGGCTGCCTCATCATGGAGACGTCTACAGGAATAAAAGGTACACCCTAACAATATAAAGTAAAACATAGGCTTAATAGTACCTATTCACATATGGAAGGATTACAATTAAAAAATCCTACAGCAGCGATTACAGAATTTAAACAACTTACCAGTAAATACTGGGTTCACTTCGAATTTATATATATTCTAACTTAATAGACTGTTACTATAGTTGCACTATATATCAAAACCGTCGACAGAAAATACAATACAATTGAAGTGGTGATCGGCGCTCAGCTCAGATGGCAAATGGCTGGCTCAACTACTGAGTCAAAAACGAAACCTATCGAGTGGAGATGGCGTCGAACCGTCTAGAAAAACCAGTACCTAATTCGGTGGCCGCCTACGATTGGTCGTCACTTTTAGAATACGGGTACTGAGCATTTATCGCATCGTCTCGCCCTCGGTAGACTCCGCCTATTTTAAATCAAATACCCTCTATTAAAAGGTGATTCTTACCTAGGTATCTAAATATTACCTATGGTTCTATCAATGAAAATAATAGGAATGCCTGATGCAGCTTTCATCGCCTATTACCAGAAATAACTAAAATAAGAACATAGTATTACCCAATCAATGTAAACAGGTCGTATATTAATATAAACGCCTCGTCAAAAATTATTAGTTAATAAGTAAGATTACTATGCGTTGCTATTACTACCATTATAGGCGTAATTCAACGTAATGCTAAAAACAGCTGTCTTTTACCTATTTATTTACTGAAATGAGTTTAAAAACAATGTAGCTATGCTACAACCGACAACATGCTGATCGCAGAGGTAGTCGCCCACGTTAGGTCGACGACCGACTCCCCCTGCCATCGTACGCACGTGCTGACGGAACCCCGGTTTACAAGACGAAGCTGCCCACGCTTGCAGTGCATCTCCCTTTGGACCGTCTCTGCGGTTACCCCACGCCCTAGCGTGGGCGTTGAAGTCACCCAGGACGATCAGCGGACGGGGTAGGTATCGGTGAATGCAACTTGCCATCAGCCCGTCCAGGTACGCCTCGTAATCGACGAGGGACCTGTTGGGAGACACGTAGCAACCGACAACAGCCAGAGCACCCCACTGTACTGCGACGAAGCCCTGCCCTTTCTCAGGGTGCAGTGCGGGACACCGTATCTGCCTCCCCAGTAAACCGCCACAGAGCTCAGGTCATCACCGAACCAGTGAGGGTGGTCCGGGACCCTGTAGGGCTCTGCAACTACGGCAAGGGCCACTCCGCAACGGTCTGCATCAGCAGATTTTGCGCGTTGCGGCAGTGGTTCAAGTTGCTCTGAAGTATCTTAGGTGGCGGGAATTTTAGGCCTCCATTGCGTCCGACGGGCCAGAAGTGCCCGTAGCTGCAGCAGTAGAGGCCGCAGCGACCGTCTGAAGAGGAGGGCCAGGGGCGGATTTATTGCCTTTGCCCTTCGGTGGGGTGCACTTCTTGGTGCCGAGGCGGTGATCCGCTCGGCACCCCATGGCCGAGCAGAGCGGGCATTTGAGCACCGGTGCCTCGCAGTGACTAGCCCTATGGTTTGGCTCATAAACAGATTTCGATGATATTTTTTTTTATTCGAGAGTAAGATATGGAATGGCTTAAACATTCTATTTGTGATATCTTTGGTCGGCAAAATAATGAATATCTGAAGACTTGGCAGTATGGTCCCGGATAAAAAACAAACTAAGGTGTTTTACTCAAAAAGTCAAATTCAAAAATAGGCTTAACGGCACTTTTGAACGGAACGGAACAAAAAACTAAAAGGCCAAGGGATAGTAGTCGGACCAGTCACCCCAAGCAGCACCTGCGCACGAGTTGACTCGAGCAGCAGCCTGATTCCCCTCAACCATATTGGAGGGAAGAAGGTGACCCGCCACACGAAGCCGCCACAAGCAAAAACCTTTCGATGGCGAGCATGACTGATCCAAAATCACAGTGGCTCACATTTAACATTTACGTTTGCTTTTAAGCAGTGCCTCGTCAGGCAAGACACGAAGCACTTCAAACATACTCTTCATGTCATCAGTTAATTGACTTGTGCAGCAGCCATCAGTTATCCACCAGTTTATGTGGTGTTACAGATTGTAAGCCTTAAAATTCTAAGCTTGCTTGAGTTGGGCAGTTCAAGCCCGCGCGCTTTATCCTCTAGGTAATCCGAGATTTTATAATAAGCCTTTTTCGACAAAATAAATTAAATTTAAACCAACGGTTAAACAAAGGTTTAAAGGACCATGCCCATTTGTGCCCCAGAAATGCCCAGATAAAGTATATTACAAGATTTCTCTAATAAATAAAAACTAGAATTATGTTGTTAATTTTAAATCATATGAAGCACTGGATAAATAAATTACTAGTTTAAAAAATTAAAAATACACGCTTTTATAAGGACTACTGCACTAAAAAGCAATAAATAAATTATCGAAACTGTTCTTTCTTTCTTTCTACCCCGTGCTTGTAATTTATGGATTATACATAGTTTAGTAAAAATATGTTTCGCCACAACCTGCCTGGGGATCAAGTATTTTTAAGCGGATTTCTTGAGATTGAGATGTGGCTTTGTAATAAATTTATGATTTTATAAATTTATATGGATCCTTTTTGGTGCATTTCATAATTTGAATCAGGAACTGTGAATCAAATTCGAGTAAAAGATGAAAATCAGCTGTCAATATTTTCCCTATAAAAACATACAACGCATTGAAGACATTATTAGTGCTACTGTTTCCCTACTACTGATTAAAACCAACGTTATTATGGAGCGGCGACGTCATTTAAGCAGGGAAGAAATGCTCAGAGCCGTGGGAATGATAGAAGCTGGTTCCCGGCAACGTACTGTGGCTTTAGCTCTGAATACAAGTCAGAGTGTTATCAGTCGACTTTGGACACGTTACCGAAGCACTGGTACCGTGGCTGAGCGCCATGGAGGACGGTATCGCTGCACCACACGGAGACAAGACCGATATATTCAAATCTTAACTCGAAGATCTCCAACAATAACTGCCATGATGTTAGCCGTGAGGCTTCATCACTGTTCAGGGAACTTAATTAGCGACCAAACAGTCAGAAACCGCTTGCATGAAGTGAACCTTCATTCCCGAAGACCGCTACGGGTACCACCTATAGCAATGCACAATCGTAGGATTCGATATCAATGGGCTCTTGAACACAGAAATTGGGCAGAAGAACAATGGCGTTTCGTGTGCTTTTCTGATGAGTCTCGTTTTGGTATGAGACCGGATACAAGACGTATACGACACTGGAGAACCCCTGGACGCCAACAGCGATTAAAATCCTGCCAGGAAGTCCATCCTTATAGTGGTGGAACCATCATGGTATGGGCGGGTATTTGGATCGGCGGAAGAACTGAGTTGATTTGGATCAGAGGCAACCTCAACGCTCAAATTTATGCTGAGACGATTGTATCAGACGTCATCGTTCCTCTACAAGTGCAAATCGGTCCCTTATTTCAGTTAATGCATGATAATGCACGACCGCACACCGCAAGAGTTGTAAGACAGACTCTCGCCGCAGCTAACATCAATGTCCTGCCCTGGCCTGCTCAGTCGCCAGACTTGAACCCGATTGAGCATGCATGGGATATGCTACAGAGAAGAGCTCTGCCGAATATGGAGGGTATCCAGTCGCAAGAAGACCTTTTTTTGTTGTTGCAACGAACATGGGCGGCCATTCCACAGCGTGATTTGGATGAACTCATTTTGAGTATGCCAAACCGATGTTCTTGTGTTGTTAGTGTTCGCGGTAGAAACACGGATTATTAATTGTTTAAGTTACCCAATAAAATTTTAAAGAAAACTGTTATTTCAGTCTTTTTTTCGAACTTTTGTGTTAGTGGTTCAAATGTCAAAAATCCCTTTATTAGGAAAATGGCAAATTTCTTTATTAATGCAAAGGTGACTTGGTTTATCGTTACTGTGACAAACGAAAACACTTTATTTGATGAATCCTTAAAGAAAATTTTAATTAATATCAATCAGGAGAAAAGTTATTGCAAAAATATATGTTGATCCCTAGACACTTTTGATGTGTGTAGGTATTACGCGTAGGTATCTGATTGAGTTTAAGAAAGCACTACGTATTTACCCTTTAAACAGTCGAAAGTACGCTAAAAGTCAATAGCTTCACAAGTAGTATTCAAGGGTTCCGTCACCTACCTTCCAGTTCCATCATCAGGTCCTCATTAATGGTCAATGTGAAAAGAACTCTTTAAAACAAATCAAATGAGCTCACACTCGATGTGTTTACTAGTAGCCAATCCAGGGTTCCGTCACCCACCTTCCTGTTCCATCATCAGGTCCTCATTAATGGTCAAAGTGAAAAGAACTCTTTAAAACAAATCAAATGAACCCAAACTCGATGTGTTTACTAGTAGCCATTCAAGGGTTCCGTCACCCACCTTCCAGTTCCATCATCAGGTCCTCATTAATGGTCAAAGTGAAAAGAACTCTTTAAAACGAATCAAATGAGCCCACACTCGATGTGTTTACTAGTAGCCAATCTAGGGTTCCGTCACCCACCTTCCTGTTCCATCATCAGGTCCTGAATAATGGTTAATGTGATAAGAACTCTTTAAAACAAATGAAATGAACCCAAACTCGATGTGTTTACTAGTAGCCATTCCAGGGTTCCGTTACACACCTTCCTGTTCCATCATCAGGTCCTCATTAATGGTCAAAGTGAAAAGAACTCTTTAAAACAAATCAAATGAGCCCAAACTCGATGTGTTTACTAGTAGCCAATCCAGGGTTCCGTCACCCACCTTCCTGTTCCATCATCAGGTCCTGAATAATGGTTAATGTGATAAGAACTCTTTAAAACAAATGAAATGAACCCAAACTCGATGTGTTTACTAGTAGCCATTCCAGGGTTCCGTTACACATCTTCCTGTTCCATCATCAGGTCCTCATTAATGGTCAAAGTGAAAAGAACTCTTTAAAACAAATCAAATGAGCCCAAACTCGATGTGTTTACTAGTAGCCAATCCAGGGTTCCGTCACCCACCTTCTCCAGTTCCCCCATCAGGTCCTCATTAATAGTCAAGGTGAAAAGAACTCTTTAAAACAAATCAAATTAACCAAAACTCGATTAGTTTACTAGTAGCCATCCAAGGGTTCTCTTATCCACCTTCGAGCCCCAGCATCAGATCAGCTCGATGATACCATATTGTTGTATTGTCACCGGTCCTTGATACATGTGCAAAATTTCAAATGTTTTGGACGTTTAGAAGTGGGTCAAAATTGCATCGCAAGATTCCATTACCATCATACATACAAAGTTACATACATACATACATACAGGTCAAGCTAATAAAAGCGTGTTAAAAATAAGACGTTCTGTTGACATTGCAGTACCAGTGTATCTAACCAAATTGTTTTCACATACATATTGACACTATACAATGGAGACAGACTAGATAATTCCAAATAACTGACATGTTTATCTGATAACATACAGATAAGTATTTATAAGAACACTGATCTGGCTTAGCTTATGTGATGATGATCATGAAGTTCCTAGTGAAAAACTAATAGCAATGCTGTCTGTAAACGATAAAATGTATAAAAAACCAGTAGGAGGTTATCATGTTTAATGTCCAATATCTTTTGAACCGGTGCTATAAATGACATTATCATATAAATACTGTTAAATAGTTATCATATGACATAGAGCTGCAATTTGGGCATTGCATGCCATTTCTGACTTTCAGCTCCATACTAATATGGGTATGGTCCTTTATTCAGTGGAAGATCTCGGATATCCTGTGTATGTTTTTATGAAATGGTGCGCTGAAAAACGAGTAAGTACCTAAGTCTTTTTCGGAAAACGTGCTACTAACATATTTCAATGAATTATCTCAGAATTATTTCTCTATTCATTAATCTTCAACTTTATGGAGCGTGTATTCAAGGTTGAAGATGACTCGATATACATTTAATACGAAAGACCTTTCTGACTAACCTAGCCCAGTGCTTTACTTTTTAGATATCTTGGTTTAAGTATAGGTACCTAGGTTACAACATTAATTTTTATTTGGAGTAGGTAGTCCTAGTCTTAAGACCAAGAGTAGATTACTACTCGTTGGTAAGACGTCCAAATAAAAAAAAACATACTTGTATTTCAATTTCCCTAGGGCTGCAGTTTTACAGCTTTATTGCCGAAAAATACACATCCGCTACAATAAATATTCTATTGTATTTAACATTTATTGTATTTTTAGTCGAGCAATATGACTGATTTATTCGTTTATTAATTCAGTACTTACCCCGATTGGTATCTTCTATCTTCTTCTATACTATTGTTACGACCGGGAGATAAAAGTGTTAATTACTCCGTTAATTATTACTTAATTGCAATGATCTCAAAATGCATTGTTAGTCTATAGGTCTACTATCGATTCGTACCGAAAAATCTGGAATTCTCAATAGAAAGTAGTTCCCTCCAATTCGCAAGTACTTGTGTAAGTACCTACCACTCGCTCGCTCTCGGTTCACTGACCCCGCCTATTGTTCGTTTTCTCCAACAAGTGCGCTATTGTATCCGCTCGCGAAAACACTAGAAGTAGGTATATACGTGAATGATCTAGAAGTTTCCACCCCTCTGTTAATTTAGGTATATAAGCCGACGCATAGAGGCGCCCAGTCAGTTTGTGTTTACAAGCGACAGCGGAAACATCTTAAGGAAGCGATCGAAGAGAATTGTACCAGCGACCCTTGCGAAGACTTTGGACTACTGAGAAGTACTGTGCGACTCGGACTACTGTGCCTTGTGTGTATACTGTGTGTAAAGTGTATACAGAGTGAGTGTACGTGGAGTAAAATCTTCTTTTACGTTAATCGGCATTTGATTACCCACCCGCACGTAACACTATAATAAAACTCAAAGAGCACTTTTTCTGTACATTGAATATTTTTCCAAAATTTCTATGTGGGGATACTATACTATCGACATAGAGGCCAAAACAATTTTTTTTGGAATTATTGTCTGTCTGTCTGTCGTTCTGTTCGTCCAGGTATCATTTGAAAACCCGTGGATGGATTTTGATAGGACTTTCACTGATGTGTTGTGTAGAAGTCAAGGTGTAAGTTGGTATATAAAACATCACGCTATGTTTCATAGGGGCTAAGCAGTGAAACATTACTTGCACATATTACCACGTAATTTCCTTTGTATGTGAATAGGGTAATTATAAACTGATCAGTTATTAATTAAGATATCTATTATTACGCTATATACAATAGGGACTGAGCAGACATTTAGTTTGCATAAGATATGGCAGTGGCGAAGGGTAAATTTATGTAAGGATAAGCCGGACACCCAGGACATTTCCATTAGATTTCTGTATTGTTCTAAGTACTTTGCTGATAGCAATATGACATTATCTATATCTTTGAAAAGTTAAAATCTGTAAATCCCGAGCGAGTCCAAACTAGATTAGGAAAGAAATAGGCAAGGGAAAAATACCATTTCATTTCATTTAAAAGCCAGCGGTTAGGTCCGCTGAACGACCAAGGCTACATTTGTATAGGTAGAAATTGAGAATACGAAATTGCTAAATTTTTACTTAGGTAAAAGACCTAAAATGACTCGAAATGATCTAATCTGTACAACTGTAATAAAATGTACAAATACAATTCACACTACACACAATGAACAGCGCTCCCAAAAAACGCTTCAAGGTCAGGGCTCAGGGGGGGGGGGGTTCAGGAAATTTTAATGAAACTCCCCAAGTCCAGGTAGTGTATAGGTATTGTATTACAGTCGCAAGAATAAAAGATGCGGAAAACTTAAAACTTTCATTAACGAATATCATTAGACAGTGATTTATGATGCTAGCGTGATTTACATTATGAACAGCGCCATCTATCGGTGAAATTACAATCACTAAAGAACTTAAATATTTTTACATAATTATATAAAAAAGTCGTGTTAGTTACACTATTTATAACTCAAGAACGGCTGAACCGATTTGGCTGAAAATTGGTGGGGTGGTAGCTTAGAACCAGGAAACGGACATAGGATACTTTTTATCTCGGTAAATTATGGTTAAGCAACATAAGGCAAGGTCATTAAATAGATGGGTGAACCCGGTTCACCCGGTATGCACAAAATTTCATACAAATCGGTTCAGTGAACCGATTTGTATGAAATTTTGTGTGCATATCGGGTAGGTCTGAGAATAGGTCGTAAAGTATATTTCATGCCGATAGGTTTAGGTTAAGCAACATAAGACAAGTTCATTAACTAGATGGGTGAACCGATCGATATGTATGAAATTTTGTGTGCATATCGGGTAGGTCTGAGAATAGGTCATAAAGTATATTTTATGACCTATTAACATGATTGACGAGGATATATAGAACGAGAGGACATGAGAGGAGGAGGAGAGCCAGAGAGGAGAGAGACTGAGAGGGGATTTGAGGAGGGGGTGATGGGGTGAGGGTTCGGGGGAGTTAGGTGGAGCAAGTTGGGAGAAGAGAGAGGGAGAGGGTTCAGAGAAGGGACAACGGGGAGAGGAAGTGTGACGAGGACCGAAGTGGGAGGAAAAGAGAGACGAGCAAAACGCAACAAAAGCGCGGGCGGAGCTGCGCGGGTCAGCTAGTATCAAATAAATGAGTTTTGTAAAAGAATAAAATAGGCATTATGGCATTACTTGAATTTTTTAAAATTTTATAATAATCCCTTCATGATTTTAGTGGACCTAATATAGCCCAAAATTGTAATTATTGACTTTATACTATAGCAATAACGTCCAAATCTGAATAGCTAGAAATGAGTGTGTTTTTGCAATATATAGAGCTCGTCAAGACGAGTTCGGGGCGCTATTTAACTGTACTTGATGACTTTTTGCCATTAGTGAGTTCTTGTAGTAAGCCGACGAAACAGTAATTTACGATGTTAGCGTGATTTACATTATGAACAGCGCCATCCAGTGGCGTGCACAGAGGGTAGGCAAAAAAATGTATTCGGCTTGTTTCACCTATTTTAAGTATGTTATTATTCTATTTCAAATATCCATATGCAAGCAAATACTATAGACATATTCATTTGCATTTGAAAACATTAATAAGTTTATTCAGCGGCTCCATACTGACAAAAATACTTTGCCTACCCTAGGATTTCCAATAAACAGTCTTAATTTAAAAAAATCTTAGTTTGGTCTTAATTTAAAAAATACGTTAATTCATGAATTAACGTATTTTTTTAAATGTAAATTGATATGTTGGTAATATTAGTTCATTTGAGGATATTTGTGCTGGAACACAAACAAATATCATAAAGCATAAACAACTCGCAGATATTTTTGCCTGCTTTCAGTGCACGCCACTGGCGCCATCTATCGGTGAAATTGAACACACAATCACTATAGAACTTTAATCTATAAATTTAAAAGAAAGTCGTGTTAGTTACACTATTTATAACTCAAGAACGGCTGAACCGATTTGGCTGAAAATTGGTGGGGAGGTAGCTTAGAACCAGGAAACGGACATAGGATACTTTTTATCCCGGTAGGTTAACGTTATGCAACGTTAGGTAAGGTCATTAAATAGATGGGTGAACCGATTTGTATGATTTTTTTTTGTGCATATCGGGTAGGTCTGAGAATAGGTCATAAAGTATATTTCATACCGCTAGGTTAAGGTTAAGCAACATAAGGCAAGGTCTTTAAATAGATGGGTGAACCGATATGTATGAAATTTTGCGGGTAGGTCTGAGAATAGGTTATAAAGTATATTTTATGCCGCTGATACCATGATTGACGAGGATATATAGAACGAGAGGAGGGTGCAAGAGAGGGAGAGGGGAGGGTGATGGAGTGAGTGATCGGAGGAGTTAGGTGGAGCAAGGGGGGGGGGGGTGAGAGGGAGCAAGTTGGGAGAAGAGAGAGGAGGGAGAGGGTTCAGAGAGGACAACGGAGAGAGGGAAGTGTGACGGGGACCGAAGCGGGAGGGGAGAGAAAGAGCATAGAATTTGATTTTTCTTATAAGAGAGAGAGATGGAGAGAGATAAATCAAGAGAGTAGGGAGAAAAGGGGAGCAAAATGTAATTAAAGCGCGGGTGGAGCTGCGCGGGTCAGCTAGTTATTAATAAATGCACAAAGAGTCGGGCTTAGGTGGGTCATCGGCCGTCACCTCTTAAATTTTAACCCACAGACCGGCGAATTAGCGGCTGAATTTCAATCATCCATTCCAGGAAAAGCCACACAATTAGTCAACGGATTGAACTTGCGACTATTTTTAACCTGTGCTACTGAACGTGTGTAAACTCAAGTCGAGAGTCTGGTCTTATTCCAGAAGGTCTTTAATGTAACACAGGGTGTGTTCCAAGAAATTATAATTGGGGTATAACATGACCCATAATCTGACCAGGTTAATGAATGTTTGCGTACAAAAACCAAATTAGTGTTATAATATTTAGTTATAAATATCTTTTTGTTTTATGTAACACAGTCTTAAATTACAAAACTATGGAATCTACAATAGATTGGACATTAAACACATCTTTAACTGTGTTAGAAACGAATTATCATATTATAATTTTATTAAGATACTAGCTGACCCCTGCAGCTCCGCCCGCGCTTTTACTACATTTTGCTCCCCTTTTCTCCCTCCTCCCTAGATTTATATCTCTCCATATCTCTCTCTCTCTTATAAAAAAAATCTAATTATATGCTCTTTCTCTCCTCTCTCTTTCCCCCTCCCGCTTCGGTTTCCGTCACACTCCCCCTCTTCCTCTCCATGTTATCCCCTCTCTGAACCCTCTCCCCCTCTCTCTTCTACGAGCTTGCTCCTTCTCACTCCCCCCTTACTCCACCTAACTCCCCCGATCCCTCACCCCATCACCCCCTCCTCGAATCCTCTTTCTCCTCTTTTGCACCCTCCTCTCGTTCTATATATCCTCGTCAATCATGGTATCAGCGGCATTAAATATACTTTATGACCTATTCTCAGACCTCTCCGATATGCACACAAAATTTCATACATATCGATTCACCCATCTATTTAATGACCTTTCCTTATGTTGCTTAACCTTAACCTAGTGGCATGAAATATACTTTACGGCCTATTCTCAGACCTCCCCGATATGCACACAAAATTGCATACATATCGGTTCACCCATCTATTTAATGACCTTGCCATATGTAGCTTAACCTTAACCTAGCGGTATGAAATATACTGTATGACCTATTCTCAGACCTACCCGATCTGCACACTTTCATACAAATCGGTTCACCCATCTATTTAATGACCTTACCTAACGTTGCTTAACCTTATCCTACCGGGATAAAAAGTATCCTATGTCCGTTTCCTGGTTCTAAGCTACCTCCCCACCAATTTTCAGCCGAATCGGTTAGGCCGTTCTTGAGTTATAAATAGTGTAACTAACACGACTTTCTTTGATATAAATAGATTAAAGTTCTATAGTGATTGTATGTTCAATTTCACCGATAGATAATAAAAAATAAATAAAAATAAAAAATAGATGGCGCTGTTCGTAAATTACTGTCTAATGATATTCGAAAATGAAAGTTCTAAGTTTTTCGAATATTTTATTGTTGCGACTGTAATACAATACCTATCTATACACTACCTGGACTTGGGGAGTTTCATTAAAATTTCATGAACAGACAGACAGACAATAATTAAAAAAAAAAAATGTTTTGTTCTCTATGTCGATATATAGTATCCCCACATAGAAATTTTGGAATAATATTCAATGTACAGAAAAAGTGCTCTTTGAGTTTTATTATAGTATAGATTCTGTCAAATAAATATTGTTACACTCTGATTTAATTAAGATATTCTGTCAAATAGATATTGTTACACTCGTATGAAACCCTGTGCGGTCAGGTACTATCGCGGACACGAACGGTTTACCAGGTTCCAATTAAAATCGTTTGAACAACCTTACATGCGCTTACCCCGCCTGCAGGTATTTTGGGCCGGCTCGTGCATGCACATAACACATAAATCATAAAGGGCGTGCGATTGTCGTCTTAATGGTGGTACACCGTTCGTGACCGCGAGACTACACGGTCTGTGTGACAGAGAAAGCATAGTCTATCTCTGTCGTGCACATAGTTATTATTGCACTCGAGCACTATTCACCTTGCCGTCGAAATCGTTCTCTAGGTGAATCATTCTCGTAAAAATACATACATTTTTTTTTGGTGATCTCTATAAAAAAGTTCTCTCCTATCCCAAGAATAGCACCCTCCCATCTCCATTCGCTGGGTGACCGTCAAAGGCGACTAAGGGAAAACAAGTAGACGGGCAGCAGTGTCTTTCGACTGGATTACCTACCACCTATACTGCGATCCCCAAGCCGCCTGCCAAGCGTGGGGATTATGGCAACCCCTCCCTTCTAAAGGGGAGGCCTTAGTTCAGCTGTGGACGTCTTTCGGCTGGTGATAATAAAAAGTATCTACCTACTTTATAGGCGATTTTCATACTATTTGGGACAAAATAGACAAATATTCTGCACTAAAATATAAAATATTTTTTTTATTTCATAATACCCAGTGCCTGCAGTGAAGTGCCAATGTCATTGTAAACTATAAATATTTCCCTGTAAATCCGGCCATATCTCATATCGGTACACCGTGGGTAAAATTTTCATACTTGGTGGGCCATTATCTTTACAATTTACTCTTGTCCAGACAGCTGTTATTATAAAGGTATCCAATTTTTACAGCGACAATCACTGACTTTTTATAGGTAAGTACCTCAATGTCGTAAAATAAAATATAGACGTAAAATATGCAGGCCATTACTTACCATATAATGTAGGTATAACAACAATTATTATGCGCATACGATCATAGGAAACATGACAAATGAAAGAGTATTTTTAAACATGATTCGTAATAATTTTGTTCTCGTTCGACGGTGATAATGTGACCTACATTGCATCAAAATTAATAATAACAACCATAAGTTGCAATGTTAACACATGTTTAAAATAAATGCACTTGTTTGAATATTATTAACTTAGAGAAAGAAACCAACTGCGTCTGAGTTGCTGTTACGAGAGAAATGGATTTAAAACATAGCTTGGGATTTACCAGACTAAACCATACATATATCAAAGAAAAAAAAACTGCGTCACGTCGTTTGGGAACTATGGGTGTTACTCACACCCAGCTGCTATGATGCTACAGACCGACAGATACAAAGACGTATAACTTCACAATTATAAAATCATTTCTTTTTGCGTCGGGGTATAAAACACTTCCTTTGATTACTTCCTACTTACATAGCAATATTTTTCAGTTTCTGAAAATAAAAAGTCCCGTTGAAATAGTATAACATCATCCAATGAAGGAGAGTCTGGGTAAAAATAGCAGGTGACTAAGAAAAAAATCAGAAGACGGGCAGCAGCATCCAACTCACGTATACTGCGATTCCAAGATGCCTGCCAAGTGTGGAAATTATATATGGCAAGAGCCCCAACCCTCTAGGGCCTAGGGCTATGTTTAGTAGTGGACGTCTTCTAGCTTATGACGATGAAAATCCGATGAAGAGAATGTAGCTGAAACTAATGGGGATTTCTGGGTTCATCCGACTTTAATTCTAAAACTAACAAAAATTTTGGATACCCGTTTGTTACTGAAAAGTTCTTAAAAATGATAATTAGACTGCTAGATGAATCATAATATCGACTAATACAAATATTGACTAATCATGATCTAATGTAAGATAAATCCAGTGTTCATGTTTAACTAGCTGTAGCCCGCGGCTTCGCCCGCGTTAGTTTTGTAAGTAAAACGCGTTTTAAATCAAGGATGAAGGTTTTTAAAAATATTGTTTACACTTTTATTAAACCTATTTATTACTTATTACTTTTATTATGTGTCATCGTCAAATATACATACTTGATGACATAGCCTGTGTTTTTGTAACTCTGTCTGTCTGTCTGGTACGCTTTAACGCCTAATCCACTGAACCGATTTCGATGAAATTTGGTACAGAGACAGATTAGACCTTAAGAAAGGACATATGACATATACCTTTTATCCCGAACAAAAAGATTGAAGGGGTTGAAATAGGGAATGAAATTTAGAATGGAATTTCGTCATTGTTGAAAATAATACCATGACTTTGTTTTACAATTGATAAGAAATCCTACTGTCCCTACTTCCTCCCTACTTCTATACTATCTATCTATATCTATATATCTAACTAAATAAACGTAAATATTGTAGAGATTAAATTTATATTTTTGTATGTTTGTGTGTTTGTAAGTATGTGTAATCTAAGGGTAACCTTCGGAACCACTGATCCGATTTTGAAAATTATTTTGCCTGAGTTGTGCCGGATCATCGTGCTAAAGCGAGCTGGATCATTTACCCCGGTAAATCCAGGTGGATCGATGTGGATCAAGATGGACCGAGGTAGATCGAGATAAGTCAAGGTGGGTCGAAGTAGCTCAAAGTGAAATAAACTGGTTCGAGATGAGTCAAGCCGGATTATCAAACTGCATCAAACTCGATAGAACCGAATTGACTAACAACTGGTTTGAGCTAGATTAAACTGGATCATGCAGGATCAAGATGAATCGAGGTAAATCGAAGTGGATCGATGTGGATCAAGATGGACCGAGATGGATCGATATGCCAAGGTGGTTTGAAGTGGGTTAAGATGGAATAAAGTGGATTGAGTTAAGCCAAACTCGATCATGAAATTGCATTGAACCGGATAATACCGGATTCAGCTGAATAAAACTGGTTTGAGCTGGATCAAACCGGATCAAGCAGGATCAAGGTGAACCGAGCAAAAGCGAGCTGGATCAAAGTAAATCGAGGTGGATCGATGTGGATCGAGATGGACCGAGGTGGATCGATATAAGTCAAGATGGTTTGAAATGGGTCAAGTTGGAATAAAGTGGATCGATATCATCCAAGCTGGATCATTAAACTGCATCGAACATGATTGAACCGGATTGAGCTGAATAAAACTGGTTTGACCTGGATCAAACTGGATTAAGCAGGATTAAGGTGAATCGTGCTAAAGTGAGCTGGATCGAAGTAAATTGAGCTGGATCGAGGTTGATCGATGTGGATCGAGATGGACCGAGGTGGATCCAGATAAGTCAACGTGGTTTGAAATGGGTCTAGTTGGAATAAAGTGGATCCAAATGAGCCAAGCTGGATCATCAAACTACATCAAACTCGATTAAACGGAATAAAACTGGATTGAGCTGAATAAAACTGGTTTGAGCCGGATCAAACTGGATCTTGCAGGATCAAGCTGATTTGAGTTGGATGTAGCTAAAGCGAGCTGGACCGAGGTAAATCGATGTAGACCAATGTGGATTGTGGATCGAGATAGACCGACGTGGATCAATATAAGTCAAGGTGGGTCGAAGTGGGTCAATATGAAACAAAATGTATCAAAATGAGTCAAGCCAGATTATCAATCTGTATCGAACTGGTTCGAACTGGATCGAGGTGCGATTCACCTCGATATTGTGAATCTAGATGAACCGAGGGGATCGAGATAAGTCAAGGTGGTATCAAGTGGGTCAAGTTGGAATAAAATGGATTGAGTTGCGTCAAGCTGGATCATCAAACTGCATCAAACTCGATTGGACCGGATAATACCGGATCGAACTGAATAAAACTGGTTTGAGCTGGATCAAACTGGATCAAGCAGGATCAAGCTGGATCGAGCTAAAGCGAGGTAAATCGAGGTTGATCGATGTGAATCGAGATGCACCGAGGTGGATCGATATAGTTAAGTCTGGGTGGGTCGATGTGGGTCAAGGTGATACAAAGTGAATCGAGATGAGTCAAGCTGGACTATCAAACTGCATTGAACTGGTTCGAGTTGGATCAAGGTTGATTGATATGGATCGAGATAGACCGAGGTGGATCGAGATAAGTCAAGGTGGTTTGAAGTGGGTCAAGTTAGAATAAAGTGGATTGAGTTGAGCCAAGCTGGATCATCAACTTAGGAGTCGCTGGACGTTCGGGGTGTGGGCCCTTTGAACGTCCATTGAGTACGGCGGTGACTGCGAGGAGGACGGCGGCGGGGTTGCGACCCCCGTCCCCGTGAGTACCGAGTCAGGTTCCCGGGTGGCTACAATGCGCCCCCCGGCGGCGGGCTCAAAGGCAAGGCACTGAGGGGCCCCTGGTGCAGATCCCACCGGAGAGCCCTGGGGTCCCCCCTCTCATGTGCCGATGCGACATCCGCTGGGGTTTTAGTTTTTTTAATCCATACACACTTTGGGAGCCCATTTGACATTTGACCCATTTAGGTGTGAAATGTCGAGTTCGTTCTTATTGTTCACCTAAACTATAATGTTGGTTCCAAATTTCATGATTCTACTTTAAATGGTTTTGACTGTATGGTGATTTCTAGAAAAAAAGCCTGTTCTTTTAATAATATAGATTTAAAAAATCCCTCTTATCCCACTTTAGGGGTAGATTTTTTGAAAAATAAATGATACGTGTTCAATCTTTTTATTTTAAGGATATTTTCACCAACTTTCAAATCAATTGAATTAAGTAATAATTATTTCCCATACAAAGTTTAACAACCCCTAGCGCACCCCCAATGGTTGTTTCTGAAAAATCCTGAAATACGTATTTATTTATTTTATTCCAAGAATCTTTCCAGTAAATTTCAAGTCAATCGACCCATACAATAAAAAGTTTCATACAAAAGAAAACACCCCATTTAACCCCTTTAGGAGTCGAATTTTCAAAAATCCTTTCTTAGTGGATGCTTACGTCATAAGAAGAACCCACTGTCCAAATTTCAGCTTTCTAGGTCCAGCGGTTTGGTCTGTGCGTTGATGAATCAGTCAGTCAGTCAGGACAAGTAATTTTATATGTATTGATAATTTTTTTTCGCGTTATACTCAAATATGTTATACTCAAAACCAACCACAAAAACGCCAGTAAAGGTTGATTTTCAAAAAGTTGTGATACCCGTGTTTCATAATTTCTTTTGCTCCGTACACTGAAAAGTTTCGCGCCCATGTGATGTAATAATTTTTTTTTCCATACAAACTTTGAGAGCCCATTTGACCCACTTAGGTGTGGAACTTCGAAAATCCGTTCCTAGTTATTCACTCAGCCTATTTGAATAATGTTGATTCCAAATTTCAAGATTCTACGTTAAATGGTTTTGGCTGTTTCGTGATTCTTATAAAACATCTTGTTCTTTTATTAATACAGATTAATATGTAAATATGAAAAAAAGAATCCGATATCATCAGCCAAAAAAAAATCAAAGAAAACAATACAATTGTCCTATCGCATGTATTCTGTGCCAGTAAGTCAAGTACAATATAATATATCGAGGGGTGAAAGCCTATTTGTTTTAAGCGCCACCCAGGGCGAAATTGAGTTATATACATATTTGGAATCAGCGGATTTTTCTGCGTCGAATGAGAGGGGCCCCGTAAAGATCGGAGTACTTTTTAGGCGCTTAAAACAATTAACACTTTGGCCTCATTTTAGAACAATGATGTATGAAACGCCAAAAAAATCAATAAAATTTTAGAGTCTATGGATATGAACCATACAAATATTTTACAAAAAACCGCTTAAACTGTTTTTGTTTTCCCAATAAAAATACTCAACGACAGTTGAAGCGTTTTGCCTGCCACTACTTTTTAGAGGTAACTGTCGCTTAATACATTTTGCCTTTCATAAAAATCAACAAGGCTGTCGCTTAAAACAATTAGCCTTCATCTAAAAAATATATAAAACGGCGCTTCAACCCTTTTTCCTTTATGTACTTTTATGATAGCATGTTGTTTAAATCAATATCGTCTGAATGCTAAACTTGACTACCATGTCGTTTCAGAAAGTTATCCGCACTCTACAATGTCATTGAGTGTCGGTCAAACACATCTCAAGTTTACTTGGTGTTACTTAAAGCACTTATCGAAACTCTAAATAATGATATCTATGTCCGTTCATACATGCAAATATCATTATGTGATAATTTTGCAACGTCGGATCAAACAATGACCGTTACACGCCGGCGCCTTTGACTCGCGTCGGTATAAATACCCCACCCCCTCGCGCGGGCGCTTCAGTCTGTCGTGAACCAGCCGTCAACGGTGTCTTGTTTACTTTTTTTAACTAGTAAGTTCAATTAATAGTACTGCTATTTGCTTTGTGATTTTTTAAATATTATTCATAATAATTATTATTATTATTGGTTGTTTTGATTACTTACGTATTTGAATGCTTGAAGTTAAAATATCTAACGTAAACTAACCTACGTTTAAAATACCTAATTGTTGTTTGTATTTAAAATACCAAAGGTTTATTTATTACGTCAAATCCATGTCTAATACATTTAGTATTTCAAATGTTGGTTAGTATCTCAAACTTTGGTGTAATAACTATAAACATTCGTAGATAGGTGGTAATACCTATCTACGAATGTTTATAGTTATAAACGTAAGCCGTAAGGCTTAGGTATTTAGATTTTAGGTATTTTGAACTCAGTTCATTTTTGTTAGTTTTTTTTTAATTAAGGCATTTAAACATTTACGTTATATTGTTTACTTAATATAAGACTGTCAAATAATACAAAGACATTTAAAATAGCTGTAATTTGTTACATAATTATAATAAGTTGGTACCGAATCTCTAAAGTTGTTGATTAGTTAAGTAACGTACTTTAAAAGAGATTTAAATACGTTGTATTGATTATTTTGCTCGAAATAAGACTGACAAATAAAACAAAGGCTGTTTTCTTATAAGGACATTTAGAATGTTAAAAGTAGTTTGTTACAAGGAGGTTTGAGAATATTTCAATAAATAATTTCATTAGAGTTCTTTTTTAATAAAACATCATCTGCACTAAGATTGAAGTTTTAAAATGAGAAATAATTGCATGGTATCATTCGCCATTCTTAATAAAGTTATACAAACAAATGCGATTTAAAACAATTCCATTTGTTTTAAATTTGTTGCTTAAGCCGTTATGATTTGACCCTGAAATTATTAATTTTGCTTCTAAAGCCAAGTAGGTTTATTCTATTGAATTAGTGGATAGTTGGTTAAAGCACTTATCCAAACTCGAAAGACAATTAAAGTAGTACTTAAAGCCTTTTGCTTGCAACGATCAGCGAAATAAAGTGGCGGTTAAACCATTTTTCCCGACTCTATTATGCGGCCATTTTGTGTTAACCGACATTTATTTTCTAAATTGTTATCATGACAAAGTTAAGAATATCACTAGGATTTGAGGATTTTAAAACTAAACTAGATTTTAATACTTTCAGGCAAAAATAACAAATAATTTTTCTTTTATGAATTTTTTTTCGAAATCGAAAACTTTGAAACGCTCTCCTGTAAACTTAAAAAAATGGCGCTTAAAACAAATAGGCTTTCACCCCTCGATATGTTATCATCCTTTTACCCACCTTAGGGGTGGAATTTCCTAATACCCTGAAATATATTTTTTTTACTGTAACACCAAATACCAATTTATATGCGTTTAACTTCGAAAATCTCTAATTTTCATACAAACTTTTATCCCCCATGTTACCCCCTTAGGGGTGGAATTTCCAAAAATCCTTAAATATATATTTTTATTTTTAACTAACAGGCCAATTACTAAATTACATGAATTTAAGTTAAAAAATGACTGATTTTCATACAAACTTTCATCCCCAATTTTACCCCCTAAGAGGTGGAATTTCCAAAAATCCTGAAATATATCTTTTTTATTTTTAACTTAAACGCCAAATACTAATTTTCATTAATTTAACTTCAAAAATGACGGATTTTCATACAAATTTTCATCCCCTATTTTACCCTCTTAGAGGTGTAATTTCCAAAAATCCTGAAATATATATTTTTTATTTTTAACTTAAAGGCCAAATACTAATTTTCATTAATTTAACTTCAAAAATGACGAATTTTCATACAAATTTTCATCCCCTATTTTACCCTCTTAGGGGTGGTATTTCCAAAAATCCTTCCTTAGTGGATGTCTACGTTATAAAAGGTACCTACTGTAAAAATTTCAAGTTTCTAACCCAAGCCGTTTAGGCTGTGCGTTGATATGTCAGTCAGTCAGTCAGTCAGTCAGTTTCTTCTTTTATATATACAGTTAAGAGGTACCGAGTACACATACCATCAAGGGATGAGTGGACGAGGGGACTCAAACCGGTTGGTGGAACGCACCTCATATGGTACACTGACGGTTCTAAAATGGAGTCAGGTACTGAGGCAGGAATTTATTCCAAGGACTACAGGGTCAGTCAGAGCATGGGGCATTATGCATCGGTTTTCCAAGTGGAGACCTATGCCATAATTGCCAGCATTAAAGAAATGCAAAGGAGAAATGTTAAAGGTAAAACCATTTACATTCTCAGCGACAGTCAGGCAGCTCTGAAGGCTCTAAACTCTTTCCAAGTTGACTCTAAACTGGTTAAAGAAGGTGTAATCATAAAGATAACTTTTACGGTTATGAATGAAATACAAGTTTGTTCATGAATTACAAATTATTGCTTACCTATAGTCAAGGTGATGTTACAGGTTTGAATGACCTGGGAAGACACAACAACGTCAGCCTCATCTGGGTACCTGAACACGAAGGTGTCGAGGGTAATGAGAAGGCGGATAGACTAGCAAGGGCCGGCTCACAAAGACAGTTGGTCAGACAGTTGGACAGTTGGTGGTTGGTTGGTGGGTCCTGAACCATTTGTGGGGATTCCTTATGGAACGTACCACCAAGCATTATATGCGCACGCTAGGAATGAACACTTAAAGGAATGGAGGGAAGCGTCAGGCCTAAACCACTCCAAAACTTTCTCTAGCACAAGGGTGGACTGTGGGGTTAAATTATTGAAACTTAACAGATCACAGATAAGGCACCTAATAATAGGTGCACTCACGGGACATTATGGTACCAATGAGCACCTTCACAGAATGATGCTAATTACTACTGATACTTGCAGATTTTGTAAAGGTGAAAAAGAGTCAATGCGAGACATTTTGTGTGGCTGCGACGCTCTTGCGAGACGTAGGTTGAGTCATCTGGGAGTAGCTTATCCTACACCAGATGATTATGCACAGCTCCAAGCTGGCGCGATCGTTGCCTACCTGAGGGAACTCTTCGACACGCCAGAAACAGAGTAAGGGCTAGGGCATGCACAATGGATCCAACTGGGTCGAAGTGCGTTCCGGTGGTTCATCATCATCATCATCACCAGCCGGAAGACGTCCACTGCTGAACATAGGCCTCCCCCTTCGAACGCCACAATGACCGACAATTGGCTATTTGCATCCACCGGTTACCTGCGACGCGCACAATGTCGTCTGTCCACCTAGTGGGAGGCCTACCTACGCTGCGTCTTCCGGTTCGTGGTCGCCACTCGAGAACCTTTCTTCCCCAGCGGTTATCGGTTCGCCGAGCGATGTGGCCTGCCCATTGCCACTTCAACTTGCAGATTTTAAGAGCTATGTCAATGACCTTGGTTCTTCGGCGAATCTCCTCATTTCGGATTCTGTCGTGCAAAGAAACTCCGAGCATAGCTCTCTCCATAGCTCGTTGTGTGACTCTGAGCTTATCCAAAAGGCCAACACTTAGGGACCACGTCTCAGTACCATATGTCATCACTGGCAACACACACTGGTTAAAAACCTTCGTCTTTAGGCACTGCGGTATTTTGGACGAGAAGATTTCGCGTAGTTTCCCGAACGCTGCCCATCCGAGTTGGATTCTTCGGGCGACCTCTTTGTCGAAGTTGGACCGACCTACCTGGATAGTTTGTCCTAGGTATACATAGTGGTCAACAACTTCGAGTGTATCGTTCCCAACAATTACCGGTACGGGTGCAACATGGACATTAGACATGATCTTCTTCTTGTCCATGTTCATTTTAAGACCCACCTGTTGGGAAACGCTACTGAGGTCGCTGAGCATCGTATTGAGGTCCTCCAGCGACTCTGCCATAATGACTATATCATCGGCAAAACGAAGGTGAGTGATGTATTCGCCATTGATATTGATGCCGAATCCGTTCCAGTCCAAGAGCTTGAAAACGTCCTCCAATGCGTTTGTGAACAGTTTCGGAGAAAGAACGTCTCCCTGTCTCACACCACGCTGCAATGGGATTGGTTTCGTGCTCTCGTCCTGTAGTCGGATCGACATGGTGGCGTTGCTGTACAAACACTTCAACACTTCGATGTACCTATAGTCAATGTGGCACCGCTGGAGAGACTGCAATACTGCCCAGGTCTAGATTGAATCAAAGGCTTTCTCGTAGTCCACAAATACTAGACATAATGGCCGATAATACTCCTCGGTCTTCTGTATAATCTGGCGGAGCGTATGTATGTGGTCTACGGTGCTAAAGCCTTTTCGGAACCCGGCTTGTTCGGGAGGCTGGAAGTCATCAAACCTGCGTTCGAGACGGTTCGTAATGACTCTCGAAAACAGCTTGTATACATGGCTCAGGAGTGAGATAGGTCTATAATTCTTCAATAAAGTGTTATCACCTTTTTTGAAGAAAAGAACCACCACACTCCTGTACCATGCTTCTGGCGTAGTACCCTCGAGTAAGACGGAATTAAATAACTTCTGGAGGACTAAAAGTACCGGTTTTCCACCCGCTCTCAGAAGTTCTGATGTGATTCCGTCTTCACCCGGCGCCTTGTTATTCTTGAGCTGTTTGAGAGCCATTCTAATCTTGTACAGGCTGATGTCTGGGATGTCCTCAGTGTAGTGTCGGGTTAGTTTGGCTCTGATGACCTGAGCTGTTCTAGCAATGGGTTCCCGTGTTGAGGTGTATAACTGTCCGTAAAATCTCTCGAGCTCTCTCAATATCTCCGGTTTCGATGAGATGACACCGGTTCGGTGAGGATTCCGGTGGTTACCGGGCCCAATTTATAGCCACCAATAGAATAGAATAGAAACTAATCATATGGAAACATAACAACATATATATATGGTGAAATTTGGTATCTTTAATATTGAATGCACTTTCCTCCGTGGTACGTTTTTTCCACTGCATGTATGATGCTGTATGTAGTTTAAGCTATTGCATGAGCAATAAAAGTAAAGTAGTAAGTGTAAGTAGTAAGTACTCATGCAAAAAAGTCAGTGTATGGTTTTTAACATCGATATACTTAATAATAGATAATATCGATGGTTTTTATGATCAGAAATAAGTGTGTATCCTATGTGCCGACACTGGAATTAAACTATAAACCGTTGATCTTGGTAGAAAAATTTAAGTACATACTTACCTGGGACATTGGAGTAGGTAAGTACATGTAATCTCAAGGATAATGAAGACATGGAACGGAAGCGCAGAGTGCTGTCTGTTAGAGCTAATATGATGGCTCGGAGGTTTGTTCATTGCTCCAACGAGGTAAAAATTAGGTACTATGTTTATGGGCAAATTACACTTAGAGACATACAAAGCTCCTAGAACAATAACCAGTTCAGGATGCTGATGGGGTAGCGTCTTAGAGCATTATAATGCTCTAAAGGTTGCCTTGATTTTGTAGCGCATCAGGAGTGTTCGCAACGGCTCGAGTAGATTGCTTCTAAGCTACCATGCGTAATGTGTGTGCTACGTTGCGCTTTCGTGGTTCATAGGGTGCGTGCTAGTTCCTTAAGTTCCAACAGTATCCTGAACATGATAGCGAATAGGCTAGACTGCCTCTACGTGAATCACTGTTGCATGATTCAAGTCATCACCAACAATGGAAACTTGTTATTAACGTTAGATTAAGAAATATTGTTTTACTAACACAATTATCTCAGTTGGTCGGTAATAAAGAAATACTTATTATATTATTATTATAGCGTACCTAGGTAGTACTGAATATCATACATAACCGAGTTTTAATAGGTATCTATGCACAGTGGATGATTTTTATGAATGATATAAAAAATCTTTAGGTACCTTCACTGGTAATTTTACGTATAGTAGGTTAATTACGATGCTAAGTTAAACGCTGCGGAAACGTTAATGAGTACCAAATTGGTGAGCTGCAATAAAACTTATTAAACTTCAATCCCAGTTTTCGTGATAGAGAAGATAAGGGGCTATCACAGTCTGTTTGAGCTGTATTATTGTAATCCTAATTTAGCGAGAGAAAAGAACGGAGCTATGTACTGCTTATATCTGCGTCTCTTTCCTGTGTATAAGTAAGATTACTTTAATACTTACATAAGAGCTGGTGGTAGAGCTCCTGCAGGCAGGTTAGGTCATAGTGAAAAAAAAGTCTGTATAAATGAAACTGCACTATACGCGTCTATCTGTCTCTTTGTAGACTCTCTTTTTCTTACTACCCAATTGACATTGAGGTATTGATGTACTTACCTATTACATATACCTCAATGCCAATGGATTATTTTTATGATTTTCAGTAATATTGATACCTATTATGAACTCGCCTTTTTAGGGTTCCATACCTAAAAGGTAAAAACGGAATCCTTATGGTGAGCATTTATCTGTCTGTCTGCCTGTCACATCTATATATTTCAGGAACCACTGACGCTATCGATTTGAAACTTGGAATAGTTTTAGATCTTTCTTGGTATCATATAAAAGGGCTTCATTTTCACATCTCAAAACAGATTTTTATTTTGGTTTATGTTACGTAGTTTTTGGCTTATAATAAAAAATGACAAAAAAATACCGTTTCCCCCTTATTTCCGAAGTTTGTCGAAGGAAAAATCTGAAATAATTATGGGTAATATTATCAGCCCCGGATATAGAGGAGGGGGGCAAACCGGGGCAGTATCAAACGTTCATCGCTCATGGTCCGTACCATCTTGGTTTGCTGAGCAGACTTCTATAAAATATCTAACCACATGTGGTTAGATAATTCATGAATGGACCCTACGATGACCATGTTAGGAACGTAGTAGGTATCAGACAAAAAATCTTTGAATATGATTTTTGTGTGTGTTTGGTGTGTGTGATCAGTAGGTACGTGCAATTGCACATAAGATAATAATGATGAGACATTTCGCATAAACCATGTAAATTCTCGAAATTATATTAATATTATAAAGTTATGTAAGCTGTAACAGCTCAGTGGGCGAGCGCTTGCCTTGGAAACAAGGTGCGCAGGTTCGAACCCCGGCTCGCACCTCTGATTTATTTAATTAATCATGTGCGAATCGTCTTTGTGCGATTGTTACTAGCTTTCGGTGAAGGAAAACATCGTGATGAAACCTGCATGTCTGAGAAAGCCTAACTAGCATTCGAAAGACGTGTGAAGTCCGCCAACCCGCACTTGGCCAGCGTGGTGGACTATGGCCTAAGCCCCTTCAACTTGAGGGGAGGCCCGTGCCCAGCAGTGGGACATAAACAAGGGCTGGTATTATGTAGAGCCACATCTTAAAGTAAGTTGAGGTCGTCATTATAGTGTTGGGCTTGTCAACATATGTTTACACATACTCGTACCACATCTTCACACTACAATTAATAGAGCGTCTCGCATAGCAGCCGATGCTGCGGAGATGGCGGGCAGCGCCGGTGCCGTATCGGAATGGTTTTTCTGATTTCTGCGAGGATAGAACTTAAGGAATTCTGTGCAATTACACGCAATTACACATAGGTACGTGGTGTAGCACACAATGTGTTCTGGTTAAAATGACATGACAGTTGACCGTGGCTGATCTTGTGATGATGATCGACCGCTATGGTCGTATCGGCCAGGAGCGAGTATTTTTTTATCTAGTGGGCGAAATCATCCTTGTAATGCCTCAGATAATATAGAGAAAATTAAAAACTTTGTCTTTCGAACTCATTGTTTCTGATACGTGTGCTATCTAAAACTGAAAATTATGACCTATGGGGAAAAAGACAAATTTATATGAACTTTATTGCCTAGTATTAATATTAATGTAATTAGCTTAATCTTAAGTATATAAAATAAACCATATAATATGAATATTCTTGAAAGATTAAGTGTCCCGTGAGTGCACCTAATAGGTGCCTTATTTGTGTTCTGTTTAGTTTTAATCACTTAACCCCACAGTGCATCCTTGTGCTAGAAAAGGTTTTGGAGTGGTTTAGGCGTTGTGTTCCGTCCTAGCATGCGCATATAATGCTCGGTTCAGGGCCAACTAAATGTATTTGTAAACCGGCCCTCGCTATTTTATCTGCCTTCTCCTTACCCTCGACGTCTTCGTGTCCGGGTACCCAGATAAGGCTGACGTTGTTCAAACCTGTAACACCTTCTTTAACCAGTTTTAATTAAACTCTGAAGGAGTTCAGAGCCTTAAGAACTATCTGACTATCACTGAGAATGTAAATGGTTTTTCCATTGGCATTTTTTAGATGCTCGCTCGGTACCTCTTATTAAACATGTATAGGTACTGGATTTATCTTATCACAGGGCATGTCCCTAATGGACATCTATTCTCTCGTCTATTTCTTTCACAAGATCCATTAGAGTATGTTTTGTACAGGGCTTGTTACGATTCCAAGCCCTTCCATGCTTTGGCAAGTGCGTATACTACTTCACATTCTTGTAATTTGTTTTGGTGTGCAATAAAGAGTTGTCTGTCTATCCACTTCCTAGCCTGTGTTTGTTTACATAAGTGTGCAGCGGGGCTAGTCCCCCCAGTGTCCACTAAAGTGCCAGTGTAGGCGTTGTTTTGAAGGCACCTATAATTGCCATTGAAGCTACTCTTCGTACCTTCCAGAGAATCCAAGAATAACCTATAAATACCCTACTTATTTATTCATTCTCAGTATCTGATAGAAGTCTGGGATTTGCATGAAAAATAAAATTAATAATTTGTTTTTTATATGACTACTTGACGACTCCTACCAAAGAAATAACGATACATTCTAAGGTCTAGTTATGCTAGCTATAGACGCTCCGAGTTCCTTGCTTGCTTGGACTTTTAAACTCAAACTCAAAAATCTTTATTTCAAATAGGCTTAACGCTAGCACTTTTGAATCGTCATTTTTTAAAAGCTACCACCGGATCACAACGCGGCCTCAACTGAGAAGATCCGGCAAGAAACTCAGCGGGCTTGTCATTTTTTCACTTTTTTTTAAACATTGTTTTATTACAAATGAATCGACATTAGCGATAGTGTCCTGCCGTTCAAAACATAAAGAAAGGGAGAAAAGAAGAAAACAATAAATTACGACAAAAATTACAACAAACTAAAAGGCCAAAGGGATAGTAGTCGGACCAGTCCCCCCAAGCAGCACCCGCGCACGAGTTGACTCGAGCAGTTGCCAACTCAAAACCTAATATTTTTATTTCTCCTATGTTTATTGAATCATAGACAGCGCAGGATATTTGGGAGTGATAAGCTAGAAAGGTGTAGAATAATCGCGAGAGGCTGTAAGTTGTGGATTGAGGTTAATGCAGTTAATTATCTGGGTAGATCTCTAGTATCTTTAACAAACAGTTGAATTATCCGCATTTGGTCAAAATTAAACACTTTTTTGCTTCATTTGAAAATTTAACTCTATCAAAAGACCTTAAAAATCTTTGATGAATTATTCATATAAGCTTAAAATGTTCTAGTTCTATAGTGAGTCTTTATAATTTTGCATATATTCAATTATTTTTAACTTATTATCACAAAGTTTGTAAGGTAAGGTGGGGTAAGACTAACATACTTTACTGTCGGACAGACAAACTGTATTTTTGTGACTTACATTTATGTCCTACCTTTAAGACAGTAATGCCACTGGTACATTAACACTATAAGCTTATATAAAACAATGAATACATTACCGTAATTGCATCTGGAACAGACATTTTGAAGAAATAGTGATATAGGTAAAACTGGTAGTCTTACCCCACCACACGGAGTAAGACTGTCAGTGACATATTTTATCAGAAATCGTTCACCAAATAGATACTTTTGAAAATAAATCATGTTTATAACAAGTAAATCAAGTAAAATATAACTCTATTGCAACGTTACAGCGTTTATTTTTGCGGCAATTCGTGTAAATAGTTATCCGGGGTAAGACTGACATACAATCGAAAACAGGGGTGTAAAACCTTTGACTGGTTTTTTTTATAGACATCAAAACCTCATTGTCACTATGAAATAGTTCAGCGATTAAAGTATAAAGAAGGAGCAAACACAAACACTTACAAACTTTCTTTTAAATAATATAGGAAGCTTTCGAAAGAATGTATATGCACAATTATAAATGCGTATGTATCTCTGTCTCTCTGTTGTCATCAATTTTCTTAAGTGTATACGTGAGTAAAAGCGCGGGATGTCGCTAGTAGGTTATTACAATTAACTTTTCTAGGTAACAACTATTAATTCTTTTTTAGCACCTAGTTAAAGCCGATACCCGCTTTGAAAATGTTTACAATATCTGACTTGGGGCACGACTAACATACGTTTGTTTGTCTTGCCCCTGGTAAACTGATAGTCTTCCCCCACTTTGACATTTTAATATTATGGTCTTATTTTGTTAAATATTAAGGAAACTTGTTTGTTTTATGTGATAATAACAAGATAATTTTAAACTCGATGTTGGTATGATGCTACTTACAGCAAAGATATCTCAATTTAACATTTAATATCACAAATTTTTTAATGTTTTTTTCAGATCCACCAACCAGCCATTTTTTTTTCTTACAGGGACATTTTAATTGTGTGACATTGACCAAATAGTTCAGCAGTAGTGAGAACTGTGTTTTGTGCCGAGAACCATTTCATGATAACTGTTTTATCGACAAGTTAAATTGGAAAAAAACGCAGAACTTTTCGAGTTATTTGAAAGTGACAGTCTTACCCCGGTGACAGTCTTACCCCACCTTACCTTATCTAAGTATTCAGAAGATGAATATTTGCAACTTTTTCATGATTAACGCGTAATTTACTGAATGAATCAGTTTACTTTGTTTATTAGTTAGAATCGCGCCGTCTCTACCCTAGTTGGTTAGCGCGTGGCACGTCGCGGTCGTTGTCTCGAAGTACCGTGGTACCGAGGCGAGGCCCGAGGAGCGAGCGCCCGCCCGCTTCCGTCGTCGCCGCGCTTATGCCTGATTTACACGTATTAAGTTGCAAGTTGATAACTAAACCTTTACTAAAGTTTAAGTAAATTATTGCGTGTAAACAAACACTTTAGTAGTAGATAAGTTCCAAGTTAACATTTAGTACACAAGTGAATAGGTAAGTAGAATTTTTCGTTTACACGTATTAAGTTGGTTACTAAATCTTTACTAAATTTTAGTATATTATTATGTGTAAACAATCACTTTAGTAGAAAGTTCAAGTTAAAATTTAGTCAGCAAGTGATGAAGTAGAATAGAAACTTTTCTATTTTTCGGGTAAGTAGGTCGGCGTGGTTTGTTCTTGATAGGGTATCCAAACCTATATTGCACGTTTGGAGGTGTGCGTGCAAAGGTATAGCCATAGATCATACCATAGATAATATATACAAATTAGCAGCAAAGTCGTTTTCATTGTACGTATATTTAGGGTTGCCTGAAATACGGGATTGTTTCGGAATCTGTATTGTCCTGGAATTTTCAAATAGTACTTTGTATTATTTACATTTGCAGTTAAATTATTATTTTTTACTTTTCCTAGTATACTGCTGTTTAAGTCATTGAGAGCTATTTGGTTAATAGTCCCGGGAATTTTTAGATCAATGGAGAAATTTCGGGGTAATTAAGCCTGTATCAGGCAACCTTTCTTTTCTCGCGGGAAATTGTTCACTAGTTCCCGGGGACCTGTGTAAGTCAACCGGGGTAAATGGGATTCTTTCCCACTAAATCCCCGTGGCAGTCATATCTACAAATGAGAGGGGAAACGACAACCCTACGTGTATTTTAAATATTTAAATCAAACATAAATTCAGTGAATCAAGAAAAACACAAAGTAATTTACTTTTTTATAATAATAATAATACCAGCCCTTGTTAATGTCCCACTGCTGGGCAAGGGTCTCCCTTCAAGATTTAGGGGCCATAGTCCACCACACTGGCCAAGTGTGGGTTGGCGGACTTCACACGTCATTCGAAACCTAGTTAGGCTTTCTTAGACATGCAGGTTTCCTCACGATGTTTTCGTTCACCGAAAGCTAGTAACAATCGCACAAAGACGATTCGCACATGATTAATTAAAGAAATCAAAGGTGCGAGCCGGGGTTCGAACCCGCGCACCTTGTTTCCAAGGCAAGCGCTCGCTCACTGAGCTGTCACAGCTTTTACTTTTTTATATCTAATATTAGGTTAGGTTAGTTCAATTTTTTACACATATAAAAAAATAAATTATAATACTTATTACTGCATAGTCTTCCGGCACCACAGAGTACTATGAAGTCATCACGGATCGCGTGGCCGTCCATTGGGGGCGAACTAAAGATTTTAGCTAAAATTTATTAAACGCATACTTAAAATTTAGTTACCTACTTGACAACTTAATACGTGTAAATCAGGCATTACGTGTCCGCCGGGTCACGTCGCGCGCCGGCCGCCGCGTTCTTGCGTTCACCAGTCGGCATCCGTCCATTGCCGCTCACTGTAACCCCAGCAGCGGTGCGCGCGTCTCACCTCAACTTCGTAAACTTTTACCACTATGAAACCATTTTACTTTATAAAATTATTACTGTTTTTTAACTTGTTTATATTGACTGTCTCGAAAAACTGTCCACCGAAATGCCAATGTTTCCATAATAAAGTATCTTGCTTGCATCAAGACTTGTTGACCATCCCCAAGACACCGGGTGATACGCATACTTTGTAAGTATACCAAACTTATAATTCGCAAGTGCATCAAGTTTGTGTACCCAATTTATTTATAACTCTTGTTACTATGGCTTTATAAATAAGTGTGAGATTCACAGCCGCGGCCGCGAGCAAGCGAACGCGAAATGTTATTGTTGCGAAAGCGTCTTGTTTCAGCGTCGCCGGCTTATTTTAAAGCTCTATCAGCCCCAATTTACATAAAGTTAGCCTAGCGATATATTATTTGTGTGATATTATACTTTTTAACCATATCTATAGACTCGTTGGTTTAAATTAAAGAAATAAGTGAGTTGGTGCCATCGAATATATCACAACACCAGCAGAGTCCAGCATTTTTCTGCAGAATCGAACTAATTGAAATAAACTATTTAAAAAAAAAAAACCGACTTCAAAGTAAATTATCTAAAAAGCATAAAATAACGAAATGAAGTCGGTGCTAGCACATCATGTTAACTAACACTAGCACCAGCTGACACCGACTTCAATATATTTTCGTTATTTTATGCTTTTTAGATAATTTACTTTGAAGTCGGTTTTTTTTTAAATAGTTTATTTAACACTTTTTAGTGACTTATTTTACCAAAATAGGTATCAGCACTATCACGCAACTCGAACGTCTACGTTACAGTAACTTACTGAAAACATAAAAAGTTAATATCTCTTAAACTACTGGACCGATTTTGATGAAACTTGTACTCTACCCTAAGTTGAAAAATACTCTAACTATTGCAAAAATAATTTTCAAAATCGGACTTGTAGTTTCTGAGAAATCCGTGGACAAACCTACATACATACATACATACCTACATACATACACTCATAAAATTTGGTAAATTTGTTTAGAAGCCCACATAGACTAACATATATTAATATTACGCAGTTTTATCAATTTTACATACATACGCGTCGAATAGAGAACCTTCTTTTTGAAGCCGGTTAATAAAGTTACTTACTATCATTGACCTACTAGTGGTTACTATTTTATTAATTTATAGTGCGTATTTTGCAGTTACGTCTTCTTCCGTTTTACGTTTGTTTTAAAGACGGGGGGCGTGACACCACTATGGGAACTTCAAGGTCCTACCTAAGTTGGCAGTTTTTGTGCCAACCGGCGAACGCTACATAGGCACACGCTAAACGCTACGTGGGGCACTCAGAAAGTATTATAATACCACAGTATATAAACTATTTATAGACTGTGATAATACTAAACAAATTACCCATTAATTTTATAATTACACCAATTTTACAATATATTTCTACTGTCTGTCTGTCTGTCTGTCTGACTGTCATTTTAAATGCAGCGAGCGCATCTTCGGGTAATGAAAACTGTTCCCCAGTTGATTTTTAAAGTTTAGCATTTACCTAAAACTAAAAGGTATTAAAGGAAGGTCTGTCTGTCACACCAATATATTTCATCCATTAGGCAGGTAATGCTATCGATTTCTAATATGGAATAGTCTTAAATATCGCTTACACAACCTCATCGCAAATGAAACTTTGAAAAACAAAACTTAGCTATACATAGCTTAGTTTCTTTTATTTCAATTTATCTATCTTAGTTTTGCGGTTTGGTGTTTTGCTAGGCACCTAAAGTGTTAGATAAAGAGGGTGCGCGAGTCGTAACTCCACTTGACCGGTTTTTATTAATTTTAGAGAACTAAATCGTACAATACCGAGTCCGGAATTTAAAGAGGATGATCAAAAGATGACCCTTGCGGCCCTTGCCGAGTGCGCGAGCTTATTGTCGTGGTGCAACAGCAGCCCAAGCAGGACGGTGCTCGGTCTTACTGCTCACAACAGTAAAAAGTTCTGACAAGCATTTGCTAATATAACATTTGGCATTTATGTTCTTTTGATTTCGTAACCTGCACCAAATAACCCGTCCAAATAAAAAAAAAACTAGTCATCAACATGTTGTCTACACTTGTCGCTCGCTTTACTTTGGTAAATATTCGGCTGACCCTTTCTGCCGCACTTACAAACGTCAATTAGAGTTAATGGTCAATAATCCAGTTCTTCAAATCGGATCATCATTATGACGGAGGCGCTCTAAGACCTACCTGATTTTTCTCACCGCATCAATCTCTGGATGAATCCGGATAAAACCAAAATCATGATAATCGAGCACGTTGTTCCGGGACCGGTTTCCGTTAATGGAATTCCACTCAAGTTGTTTAGGAGCATACGCAGTGCAGTTGTAGAACTAGGTAAAGACAACTTTGAAAAGTAAGTCAAAAGGAGAATACAGCTAAGCTAGGCTGGGCAGCATTCGGAAAACTTGGTCGAGAAGATCGGGCTGATGATGGTCAAATCGGTTAAATTCCACACTCACTGCCAATTAAACTGTATACCTACACTAAAAGTGAGCAAAGATATCAATTATCTCGTATTACTGTGGTAATGTAAAATAAGAATAAGCGGCTCCGAGAGTCAAAATAGTTAGGAAATAATTTGGACACGCACTCTTCCGGGCCTCCGTGAGATTGGTACTTTGGTAGGTACTATAACGGGAATTTGATTATTAATTTCACTGATAAGATACAATGAGTATGAGAATACATAGTCTGGAACTATCAAGCGATGCCCGTTTAGTACTCAATATAATCTGCTGAATAACTTTTTAGATATTTATGTTTCGATGTTGAAATACATTTTTCTGCGCAATAATTATAATACCAGCCCTTGTTAATGTCCCACTGCTGGGCACGGGCCTCCCTTCAAGATGAAGGGGCTTAGGCCATAGTCCACCACGCTGGCCAAGTGCGGGTTGGCGGACTCAATAATTGCCGGGGATTTTTTTCTGCGTCCAGCAAAGGTCAGTCAACCATGCTTGATTTTGGAAAACTATCGGTAACAGGTACAGTCGCTTTAGTTAACCGAGCTCATTCTTCTAGTTGTAGGCGATATTTTAAATCGTTCACAACCATTGCACGGGAATGGTTCCGATTTCACACACAATATTTTAATTTTCAAATCAACATTATACTGCTTTAGCGAGGCGTCGGCGAACAGTGATGTCATTGTTGGCATTACCATTATCTATTTGTATACACGGTAGTCAACTTCTAGGAAGTTTCAAGATAATGATTATGCAAGTATACGTAAGAGCACGCGTTTGACTTGTTTTAAAGCATCATACACCTAGTTTTTAAACCCGATTTATTCTTATCAAATTTTTAATCTGTCTTTAATTACGAGACTATTTTTAATCCGCTTGAATTTATTGCATGATGTAAGTTTTGATTGTTCATCATTTCAAGGGAAATCGAATTCAGAATGGCATCTACAAAGAGATTAAAATTAACGATTTTGTGTTTTATCTATTGCCAAGAAATCTGTCCAGATCCGCTGTATTATTTTTGATGTCAGAGCACACAATTCTACAGCTATAATTTATTCTGTATTGGGAGATATTAATATTGCCTGGCCAGTAAAATAAAAAAAGCTCGTAAAGAGGCACCTTTGTCGCACTTTACAAAATGTATAGGCATGTTAACAAGGAGAAATTAGTTCCGATTATATCAGCAAAATGGTGCGGTTGATATTTTTCTAGACAGGCTATATACATTCGTACTATAGAAAACAACACATTTGAAAATTTCGGTCATATTTTGATTACACGAAGGACTTTTGTACATACCTAATAACGATAAAATTTGAACGAGGTCTGTTACGGCCATCGAAATAATCCATTAGGTAAGTGTGTTTAGGTATAATTATGTAAGAGGCATGACAATCATTTAAATCTTTAGCATAATATTATATCATATCGTCAAATACAAAAAGTAAAAGATCAAGAATCACAATAACTAGACAGTAAAGAGAATAATAATAAATCACTTACAATATTGTTTCTCAAACCGTGAAAATATCCTGATGAGGGTAGCCCGTTGACTGTCCTGTGACCGTTGTATGAATGTTCTTGTCTCAGCTTGCACCTCATTTATATAGGCACACCGGCTGGGGTGCTAACAATTATTACATTCCAGATCAAAGTCGATGTCATAATTTGATGTGGACAGCAAAATGGTTCAGCATTGGTTTCTGGCCTACATTTTTTTTTTTTATTTATTTATTTCCATAATAGGTATACAAAATAGGTTAGACATACGTAATGAACTCGCCAAACTTTACAGTTTGATGGCGAGACACGCTCTGGTTTATACTAGCTACTTAACCTACCTTATCTTAACATGCAATATGGTGAGTACATGCTTTAAAAATTAAACATTGTTATGAAAAAGTTACTGAAAATCATAAAATCTGTACATAACATCTGTGTTCCTTGCTCAGTAGGTACTTAGTCGACAAATTTTGTAAGACTTTACTTTTTGACGCAAAAAAACATATTACAGTGAAATTTTAATGTAATCACCAAATTATAAAATAATTCGACTAACATTTGTCAGCAAGGCTTGAACTAAAAAAATAACTAGGTAAGTGTTTACATATATATTTACGTGGAGCTGGGCTACATCAAATAAGTGACTCCGAAGTTAGTGTTGTACACATTTTAATGTCCGATTTGATATAAGTACATATCCTATATATCTGTGACAGTGTAGTTAGAAAAATATTTTATTATCAGACATAGAACCATCCCGATTACACACACTTTCAAATAAAAAAAAATACCGGTCAACTCGCGCACCGACTGTCTTATTAATAAAAATCGCTTATTTTTCTCTTACTCCAAAGTTACATCGGAAGTAGTTAATTCTAGACTAGTCACGGAATAGCTACGTCTTAATAACGGTATTAATAAATACGAAGTAGGTTCGGAGTAACAATACAATTCTTACACTGAGACTAAGGTGTATGTTATGGCAACCCACTGAAATTAAAAGTAAAAAAATGAACAAAATGACTAAAAAGACACTGGCAGTTAGGTAAATTTTGATATTTGACACTTTTATTTGACAATCACAACTTTCACTCTATATTTATCTTACATCATAATATTCTGTATTTCTCTTGTTGAATTCAAGATAGTGGTTTTAGAATTTGTGTTTTTTTTATTAGCAGAATATTATCTATAAATCAAGAAAGTATATAACAAGTAGGCAGGGGATCTAGCCTGTTACACACCGTCCCTAACAAGAAACTACAGTGCACCTCAAAAAACGCGTGTAAGAGCAGAAACCACGGTGGGCCTCAAGCACGAGCCGGCGCGTGTAATGCAAAACTTGCTGACAATGCAACCTATCCAAGAACAGAAGGGCTATTGTATGGACGCATCCAGCATGTGTACCGAAAACCAGCTGACGGCGCACAACTAGATCCATTGTATGGACCCATAGCGACGGAATCGGCTCTTCACTTAGCTTCTAACATCGAAGCGGTCACTACATATTTAAATTAGATATTAAAAATGTAATTTAAATTAATAAAAATTAGTTTTAAAATCTGTTCTAAGTTATTTCTGAATCATCCGGCTGTAGCCTACATAACTAGCCTAATAGTTTAGTTTATTGAGATAGTTTATTTACCTCTCCACGAGCCCAAGTCCTTTTTGCAGCTATTAATGGTAATATTTCTTCAATTCTTTCTATCATTCTCAAATCGTCAATGAAATAATCTCTATTCATTTTAATCTACAATAATTACAATATACCACTAACACTAAAACTACACTAGTAAGTACTCGAACGAATACCAAACAAATATGAAAATATATTTAGGTTATGTTTAGTATATATATCTCAATGGAAGTTAGAAATACAATACAAATCTATGCTTACTCAAGCGTTAAACCATGGGGCTCCGCGGAGTAACTTTTAGTCCGGGAGTAAATTTTGATTACACAACGCCGTCCTTAGTCCTAGTTTATTAATACCATAACTGCCTAATCTTTGCGTAAGTCTTGGAGTAAAGTTGTGCTGACGCTAATCATAATTTATTAATAAGGCTGCGAGGGTTCTATACCATCTTTGGATGTATTAAAGTAATTTTACTATTCATGTAACAGCTCAGATAGCAAAAAAACCAAACCGCAAAACTTAGTTTGTTTGTCGAGTTTTTTTAGGATTATAAAAAAGCCGTACTATTTAGAACGATCATTTTATTTTTCCTGTAAAATACAGATAGACATGTATTATCCACAATTATTTCGGATTTTTCCCTTCACAAACTTCGGAGATAAGGGGCAGGGGGCGGTATTTTTTTGATACTTTTGATTATCAGCCAAAAACTGCGTGACATAAACCAAAATAAAAATCAGTTTTAAGATGTGCAAATGAAGCCCTTTCATATGATACCCCACTCAATATAGTAGTCTCAGTTTTAAATGTTGATGACCCATTTCGACCCCCATTATAAGAAAAGTAAAAGAAAAAGAATATTTTTTTAATTTGCGATGGGGTCGGGTTAGTAAGATCTATAACTATTCCAAGTTTCAAATCGATAGCATCTGTGCTTCGTGAAATATATAGATGTGACAGACAGACAGAAGAAGTCAGACCATAAGGGTTCCTTTTTTACCTTTTCGGTATGTTGGTGTTAGCGTACCTGCTGTGTATATTTGGCACCAACTTCAATAATATTTAAATTATTTTATACTTTTCAGTGATATTGAAGTCGGTTCAATTTTTTTTTAAAAAGATTTTATTTTAAACATTTTAGTGATATTTTCATGTATAAAGATTGAACCATCGAAAACCGTAAAATTATCTAGGTAGGTTATGATCACATTATCGTCTACATAGTTTTACATAATTCATGTTTCTTCAGAAAAAAATATCCGGTCGTAATGAAATTTGCATGGAAACATCATAGTAGTTTACTCTCTCGAATAAAAAAAGAATCATCGAAATCGGTTCATAATTGTCAGAGCAATGTAATGGAGAACATCAGTTTTATGGTTTTTACCAGATAAATTCCTCCACATCGTTCATGGTCCTCCAGGAAGTTCTTATCCGGTTGTAATAAAATTCATACAGATTCAATACAGTGGTTTCTTCTTTCGAATAAAAAAATAATCATTGAAATTGGTAAATATTTGCCAGAGTTATGACCATTTTTGTCCGACCGAGCGAGTCCGAGCGACTAAAACGTCATCTATATAGGCTTTCTTGCAGCTCTCAGTGCGCAGTCACCATACTTGTTTTTTCAGGAACTACTTATTACTAAGCAATAATTTTTTTATGGGACCCAATTAACGGATTAAAGAATGGATGGAAGAAAGATTTTTTCAAATCGGTTCATAATTGCCAGAGTTATGCGCGAACATACATAGAAAAAAAAAAAAAATATATACAAACGAATTGAGAACCTCCTCCTTTTTTGAAGTCGGTTAAAAAAGGACACCAGCTAGCTAACCGGTACCTAATATAGCTATAATAAAATAATTATAACTCCCAAACGTATGATAAGTAATAAGTTTCGGAGCTACAATTACAGACACACATACCTACAGATATCTCTATATTTTAACCAATTAATCCGTCGGCGTTCGATGCGTGATCGCGCTTATGCGGTTCGCGTGTTAACATGGTGCAGATCAGAATCATTGGCCGTTGAGAGAAAAATCTATGATGCATGAGTACATAACAAGGCCACGTGCATATTCTGCGGCGCGCGGCAATATTCTGCGGATCAAATATTGATGACTCCCATAAAATTAACACTAACCAGATACCAACCGCCTACACTAAACAACGGATATTGTAATAATTACTTTGCCAGAATGCGATGAAACAAAAAATGCATGCATGGTAGTTATCGAAATGTTTACCCACATCTCATATACGATAATGTCAGATAGACTATACAAACTTGTTTTCCTGAGAGCAAATTACAGACATTCCAAATAGTGATTTGGTATGTCTGTAATTTGGGGCATAACGTTTGTTATAAAAAGTATCTTGATATAAAACAAGGAAAGGATGTTCTCTGTTAACTTACACTTTTAACCGAGTTCAAAAAGGAGGTCGTGTATTCGACGCGTATGTATGTAATATTAATAAGAATGCGAAGAATCTAAACAAATGTACCAAATTTCACGAGCTATGTATGTAGGTTTGTCCACGGAATTCACAGAAACGACGAATCCGGTTGCGATAATTCTTTTTGCGATAGTTTGAGTATTTTTCAACTTAGGAAAGAGTACAGGCTTCATCAAAATCGGTTCAGTAGTTTAAAAAATATAGACTTTATGTTTTATGTAAGTTACTCTACGGAAGACATTTTAGTTGTGTGATAGTGCTGACACCTATAAAAATATGTCACTTAAAAGGGTTATATAAACTATTTTATGAAAGAATAAAATCGACTAACTAAAGCATTAAATAACGAAAATGTTATGAAATCGGTGCCAGTCGGTGCTGGTGTTAGTTTACACGTTATGGTTAGCACAGATTCAATATTTTTTCGTTATTTAAAGCGCTTTAGCTCATTTTCTTTGCAGTCAATATTATTTTTTTCTAAAAATAAGTTTACTGTTGTAAGGCTGCCCCAGAATACCAGAATGGTTTATGTTTTCCGAGTGTATGTACAGTCATATGTCTGTATCTATTTTTTTGACACTGCCTACAGCCTAAACAGCTTGATGGATTTCGACTTCTGACATATCGTTAGTTTCGTTGTGATTGTATTAGGTTGCGACAGACCTTCAGAGTAGCTGGACATCTGGGCCGTGGCACTCCCAGGAGGACGGCGATAGGGTTGTGACCCCCGTCCCCGTGAGCAACGTGTCAATAGGCATGATGACTAATTTTGAAAAAATACTCTATAATGTACTTACGGGTCTACTATTGCCGAAAATAATCATATTTTTAACCGATTTCAAAAAAGGAGGAGGTTCTCAATTCATCTGTATATATTTTTAACCGGCTTCAAAAAGAAGGTTCTCTATTCGACGCGTATGTATGTAATATTGATAAAAATGCGTAATATTAATATATGTTAGTCTATGTGGGCTTCTAAACAAATTTACCAAATTTTATGAGTGTATGTATGTATGTATGCATGTATGTAGGTATGTATGTATGTAGGTTTGTCCACGGATTTCTCAGAAACTACAAGTCCGATTTTAAAAATTCTTTTTGCAATAGTTAGAGTATTTTTCAACTTAGGGTAGAGTACAAGTTTCATCAAAATCGGTACAGTAGTTTAAGAGATATAAACTTTTTATGTTTTCAGTAAGTTACTGTAACGTAGACGTTCGAGTTGCGTGATAGTGCTGATACCTAATTTGGTAAAATAAGTCACTAAAAAGTGTTAAATAAACTATTTAAAAAAAAAATACCGACTTCAAAGTAAATTATCTAAAAAGCATAAAATAACGAAATTATATTGAAGTCGGTGTCAGCTGGTGCTAGTGTTAGTTAACATGATGTGCTAGCACCGACTTCAATATATTTTCGTTATTTTATGCTTTTTAGATAATTTACTTTGAAATCGGTTTTTTTTTTATGTATGTTCCCGCATAACTCTGTCAATTATGAACCGATTTGAAAAAATCTTTCTTCCATCCATTCTTCAATCCATTGATTGGGTCCCATAAAAAAATTATTGCGTAGTAATAAGTAGTTCCTGAAAAAACAAGAATGGTGACTGCGCACTGAGAGCTGCAGGAAAGCCTATATCGATGACTTTATGTCGCTTTTTAAGGACAAAAATGGTCATAACTCTGGCAAATATTTACCAATTTCAATGATTCTTTTTTTATTCGAAAGAAGAAACCACTGTATTAAATCTGTATGAATTTTATTACAACCGGATAAGAACTTCCTGGAGGACCATGAACGATGTGGAGGAATTTATCTGGTAAAAACCATAAAACTGATGTTCTCCATTACATTGCTCTGACAATTATGAACCGATTGCGATGATTCTTTTTTTATTCGAGAGAGTAAACTGCTATGATGATTCCATGCAAATTTCATTACGACCGGATAAATAGTTTCTGAGTTTCTGAAGAAACATGAATTATGTAAAACTATGTAGACGATAATGTGATCATAACCTATCTAGATAATTTTACGGTTTTCGATGGTTCAATCTTTATATATGAAAATATCACTAAAAAGTTTAAAATAAAATATTTTTAAAAAAAATTGAACCGACTTCAATATCACTGAAAAGTATAAAATAATTTAAATATTATTGAAGTTGGTGCCAAATATACACGGCCGGTAAGCTAACACCTACTAAACTTAAATAATATTTAAATTATTTTATAATTTTCAGTGATATTGAAGTCGGTTCAATTTTTTTTTTAAAGATTTTATTGTATTAAGTTTACTACTAATAATAATATTTTCAATTTTTAAAATAGAGTTTGATTTCGTTCCAAAACGATGGCCGGTGCATGGCGCCATGTTGTGACGTCACTACGGCGGTGTAAATAAACATCTGTCTAGGTATAAAAGTTAAAAGCGAATCATTGTATGAAAGAAAAAGTTGAGATGACAGTTTGACAGTTGTTTATTTACACAGGATTGACGTCATTCACTCTGAGCAGCGTTTATTACAAAATGGCGATTAGCTGTATTTGAGTATTTATTTTCCTTACTTACCTTAACTCTAACTCTTAATTACCTTACTCAGCAGGATAACAACGCCAGTCGAAGGAGGCGTTATTTCAATGCGCTGCCCAATTGAGAGCGTGCGGTCCCACTGTGATCTTGGAAACTAGAAAAGTATATAGAAAGGTTTAAGAAAAATGTAAAACCCACTGCTCTCCTTTGCAAAGCGGAAGACAAGTGAAAATCTTATCTCAGAAAGAGAGATAAAACTTTACGAAATCTACGTTTTTACTTAATACGCGAACAATCTCGCAACTTCGAACTCTCTCTCCCCACTCTCGTTTCTTAAAAAAAATACCTACCTCCCATATTGTAGGTATAACGAATTCATATAAATATAGTTGCATTTACTTTAAATTCTAGTTTCAGCTTTCATTCTAATGAACACACTCATTCAAACGCAATACTATTTAGTACTTACGCTTGTTTTATATGGGATACTGGGTGGGAAAAGTGGAATAGCCGAATTTATTTACGCACTTATACCTACTGAAATGTGTCCAGTCTCTTTACAATAAGCTCGTCATACGAACCTCGAAGCTTGAATCTTCATTGTATCGGTGGATAGTGCTATAAACAAACCGTGGTGTTATTTTCAATTTATGCAGAATGTTGGAAATCTCTGTTAGCGCGTAACTACAGAGCGGTGCAACGCGATAACCGCGACTCTATTCTAGATCCATGGGCTACTCTATCTTCCTTCTCTGACTCCATATTTGAAAATGATTATTTCGTGAATTTCTTTTTATTTCCGATAATCGCGAATGTTCTATTTTAAAAATTAAACAAAGCATCTGGCTAGTATTAGAGAATTAAAAATAATAAGGTTGTGACCATAGAGTTTATATATTAAGAATAGAGTACACGTTTGTCTATGGTCCCCGTAAACGAATCGTAGGCAGGTTTCTATAATCCTTCCTACAAGAGGCAGGTGAACTATTTAAAGTTTCTTCTTTGTATCACTTATATGTAAATGACAAGTAGTGATCCACAAGCGCAAATGTCGATAAATACAACTGACAGCAGAGTACCTATGGTCGTGTATATGATATTATGCTTTTTGATGTTCTTACCCGTGCCTATGGTGCTTACTTGAAAATAAGCATTCTATAGTACTTGTACTTATATTATATACATATTCTAAGGTTGAATGTGAATTTATTAAGTTAATAACGCTGTTATAATACCACAAGGAAAAAATAGTAATAATCGCAGAGCGTGAGCAATAAAATTAACAACGTAGCTAGCTACTCGTAAATACATAGACCAGTGCTCAAATAACGAAAACCGTAGAAAGGCCCATTGAGGCATTATGTACTGACAGGCCATAGATTTATATTTCTTTCAGAATCAGGCATACTCGTCAAAATTACCTCCTTTTTGCGCCAGATTAATCGTGTGTGATCACTTATGTTTCCAGTCTGTTAAAGTACGTTTATTGCTTCGGAGTTATTGGTAAAGAATTTCATTATAGTCGTGCTGAGGCATTGCTCTACGATGCATAACTTGGGAGCGGCCGGCCAGCGGTTGGCGCACCTACGCTTTGTCCCATCTCCTACAATACCTTCAAAAATAACATTGCTATTGGCATGTATAATTTATCTTCGAATTATATCAGCGCATTACGTCAGCATTTAGTGCGACCATTGTTGCGAGGGTTAGCGTCGGAAGTTTGTTGAATATGACCTTACTTAATGCAGTACAACAAATGTATAGTTAGTTATTTAGAAGCATAGCGACAATGCTTACTGATAGGTACTACTTGATGCTGAAATATTTTGGAATTCTGTGGAAATAATGTGCGTTATTTTTAGTGTGATGGTGATTGTTGAATATACCATCTAAACTTTCAAAGTAGGGTACTGTACGAGTATTAAAAAATGGAAGTGTAAGATAAAGATGAGTCTCAAGTTTTCATAGAACCTCGAGCCTGACATACCCTTGCAAGTGCACATTGCACGTAAAACAATGAGAAAACTTTTGGGCTCAACCAACATTAATACATTGCCCTGTTAATACAACAATTTACAATTTGCTAACAGCAACTTCTATTCTTCACTTCAATACCATTTCAAGATAAACGCAATAATAAGGTAATAAAAAATAGCTGGCATCCACAGTTCTAAATAAGGATATTTAGTTTACCTAGGTACATTTTCATGACGCCAATGCATGCAATATTACGCCGAGATTGGGTTGTCGCGGAGGGGCGTCGTGATTTCGTAGCTTGTTTTTGACATGACAATTTATCGTCGCATTTGATATCCACGTACTTCATAGGTAACATTTCAAAGTAGACGGTGCAGCGAAGGCATATACGTGCCGGGTTCGGAATGGAAAAAATAAAAGCCCTTGCATGGACCACACTAAAACAATTAATTCCTTAAAGAACACTTTGTCTTCGAAAAAATTGTGATAACATGACAACAATACAGCAAACGATTTATTATGTACTCGTAAATCAATTCAAATGTAAATAGCAGCGGCGTAGCTTGTCCGAGACGGGCCATGTATAAAAATTTGTTGGGGGGCCCAAATGAAGATAAGGCCTAATTGTTTAGGTAAAACTGAGACGAGAATAACATTCTACGAACTTTTGCTTACACCAGTTCGTGGCCCCTGTAGCCCGGTGCCGGGGGCCCCGTATAATTGATACAGCTGATAAGGCGGTAGCTACGCCCCTGATAAATAGGTACTGATCAATCTGAAGTGGTAATTTTTGGTTGCGATAGCCTGCTGAATTTCTTGCAGGACCATCTTAGTTGAGGCCGCGTTGTGATCCAGTGGTAGCTTTAAAAAAATACTGACCATTCAGGCACTCAAAGCTATTTAAAAAAAAACATTTCGTTTGATGTACGGGAAAACATATCCTGTTATTTTTTCTTTCGCCATTTAAACCAATCGTGTGGATAAGTTCAACTACACAGATCAGTTGAGCAAGCTAGGTAGATACAAATATAAAATAAATTTCAAAACGCGCCCAAACACTATTAGTTTCAGACGGGAGGCAAATTGGATAAACCATCGATAACTTTTGTTATACTGTATATATTGATGGGATAAAAAAAAAAACATTTGTTTCTCAACCGCCTCTAGCTATCTGGTGGATCACTGAAAATTAACCCGGAATAATCTTGTTTCATTCCCATAAAGTTTTCAAATTTGTGAAAACTGATGTAAAGACGTCTGTGACATGCTCAGTATATTGTTAACAGAAACAAAATACATGAAAACTGTTTTCTCGCAATGTTTATACTCTAGTATTTTCAATGATCCTTAACTCAATTCATTCTTATTGAATTTTCTAGACTGCAATATCAGACGAGCGCAAGAGCTTAATCATATTGCAATATTGCAGGAAATATAAGCTTTTAAAAGGAAACCCTTCAGCTATTAGAAATAGGATTGTACAAGCTTGAGTACCTACTACGTACAAAAAAATAATTTCAAAGTATTGTATGTACTTACCTACTAAAACGTGTTTTTACAGTAATATAGTGAAAATCATCGATATAATATAATCTTATCAATGATGGTGAAAATTAAGCTAAGTTAAAATAAACTAGTTTTTGGTTTTGCGTTCGTTGGTTGACACATTGTATATATTATGGTTGTATATTATGTATGTATGTGTATGCACAATGTACAGGATGGACTTATGAATTTGGATTACTTTAGTATACTGAAAAAAATGCAATAATGGTTATTTATTTTTTATAACATTATCTATATCATTTTAATCAGTAGGATACCTAGTTTCAGTTTGAGTATGTGAGTTTAAAATTATAGTAGGTAGTTAAACTTATATCACGTTATATACAATAACACATATAATGGTAAAATTTAATACTTACCTAAATAAATAGAAATAACATCATTAGCAGCTGATAGACGTCCACTGCTGAACAAAGGCCTCCTCCTTAGAAGGGAGGGGTTGCCGTAATCCCCACGCTTGGCCGGCGGCTTGGGGGTCAAAGTCAAAGTCAAAATATCTTTATTCTGTATAGGCCCCACGGAGGCATTTACACAAAAATCATTTTTACAAACTACCACCGGATCGTAACGCGGCCGCTACTGAGAAGATCCGGCAAGAAACTCGGCCGGCTTGTCTTATTTTTAACCGACTTCAAAAAAGGAGGAGGTTCTCAATTCGTCTGTATATATATATATATTTTTTTTTATGTATGTTCGCGCATAACTCTGTCAATTATGAACCGATTTGAAAAAATCTTTCTTCCATTCATTCTTCAATCCATTGATTGGGTCCCATAAAAAAATTATTGCTTAGTAATAAGTAGTTCCTGAAAAAACAAGAATGGTGACTGCGCACTGAGAGCTGCAGGAAAGCCTATATCGATGACTTTATGTCGCTTTTTAAGGACAAAAATGGTCATAACTCTGGCAAATATTTACCAATTTCAATGATTCTTTTTTTATTCGAAAGAAGAAACCACTGTATTAAATCTGTATGAATTTTATTACAACCGGATAAGAACTTCCTGGAGGACCATGAACGATGTGGAGGAATTTATCTGGTAAAAATCATAAAACTGATGTTCTCCATTACATTCCTCTGACAATTATGAACCGATTGCGATAATTCTTTTTTTATTCGAGAGAGTAAACTGCTATGATGATTCCATGCAAATTTCATTACGACCAGATATTTTTTTCTGAACAAACATGAATTATGTAAAACTATGTAGACGATAATGTGATCATAACCTACCTAGATAATTTTACGGTTTTCGATGGTTCAATCTTTATATATGAAAATATCACTAAAAAGTTTAAAATAAAATCTTAAAAAAAAAATTGAACCGACTTCAATATCACTGAAAAGTATAAAATAATTTAAATATTATTGAAGTTGGTGCCAAATATACACAGCCGGTAAGCTAACACCAACTTCAATAATATTTAAATTATTTTATACTTTTCAGTGATATTGAAGTCGGTTCAATTTTTTTTAAAAAAGATTTTATTTATCGCAGTATTGGTGAAAGATAAATGTTGCCCGTCTTCCTGTTCTCGCTGAGTCCGTTTTTACGGCACCCAACGAGAGGAGATAGGGGGGTGCAATTCTAACCCGGCACCCCACGGGTAAAACATATCGTTAGCTATATTGGTTATTAAATACGTTCGATTACCGAAGATTGATTTAATTCTTAATAACGTTAAGAAATTAATGTCATTTTACCATTTAGTGCACCTCATATTTATATGTTGTTTGACGAAAATATTGCCTGTTGACATTTAATGATTTCACCCTGTAGGTACATATGTGTTTTATGATTTACATGTATCAAAGACACGTGGGCGAAGTCGTGGGCACAATCAGTAAACACAGGTATATGGTATATTCCTTACATCACGTGAATTCTGATACATACCATATTAAGTGTTCCATTATCATGTGAACATATACGAAATTCGTAATGTAATAAATAAACGAACCCTTGTAATGTGTGTATTTGCAACACGAAAACATCTTGCAATAAAGGTTGACTCTTGCAATTATCAGTTACCTAGGTATACCTAAATTCGCGACGCTACGCGACGGAGTTTTGAAAATGTTGGCAAAAAAAGTTAGGCGATAATTCTTCGATTTGATATTATCGAATCGTTGCAATGATGATTTGCGATATATTTATATACAATATTCTCACATTGGGTTTATTTATCAAACTCCATAATTACCCAAATAGGATGATAAGGAGTTTTATAGAGTGGAGACCCCGTGTTAACATCAAATTACGGGACCGCCCACCTAAACAATGTGTGGACGACATCAGAGAACACGCAAGCCAGTGCTGGAATATATTGCATCGCGGGAATTTGAAGGATATAGAGGAGGCTCGTAATGGATGAATATAAATATAATAAAACAATAACAAAGGCTCAAGAAGAACAAAATTATTTTAAACAGTCAACCCGCATTATCTTATGATTTCACACAGAGCGCCGCGTCTGAGTCTAATAATAAAACCTACTAGATAATAAAAAAAATATAATTATAATGTATTGTATAATATATATATATAATTATATGATTTTACTTTATACTCATCTTAACAGCAAGTTTTTAATAGCTGCCAAAAGGTTTTTGTATTAAGTTTTTTGTGTAAACATCGACAATAACTGCCGCCTTTAATGAGTCATTTCATTGTAATTTAAGATAATCGTAGCCAAGGTACTGATCACAACCCAGGTTCATGTGTTCCTACCAATTCATAATTAAATGACCGTTTCTTCTAGTAGGGACATACTTAATACCTAAATGTCTTTTCTGTATATTTAAAGTTAAATGTGCATGAATTACGTATATCCGAAGCTCTACAATCTTAGCAAAAGTACAAATTGAGTCACAGAAACTACGCACAGCGTGTAAGTTTTTGTTTTAAATGCTCTATAAACTCTTTGTGCTGCTAGCTCCAAAGGAAAACAATTCAATTTGTAGAGCTTCATTTCCTAGAACTTAGTATTCAATTGTAAATAAAACAACGGCTTTATGCCACCGGGGATTTGTAAATCAAACACAAAGGAATACCAAACATTTCGCAGACAGAATTGAAAAAAAAAACTTGTATTGCGACCGGTTAAACCATTAAAGGGCCACTGGCAAAACTCGTTTCGGTGAAGCTTATGTCATAGTACCTTTATTATATAAGTGTAAACTGTTCGAAAGAGTGTCAATATTATTAGTTTCCAAATATTATATTACATACGAATCATTATCACGCTGTCAGTTGTGGCGTTGGCATAAGGTAACAAGTGCTAATGGGCTTCAAGCTTTTTATCAATTATTGGATGTAGCATACATTTTTGTACATATGTACGTAGCAACACAAAATGTATGCTTAAAGCAGTCACCTCGTTGATAAATACATGAATAGCACGATACAATAATAGCCAAGGTGTTTGTATCATGCTTAGGCATTAAACATGATCCATCATGTCATAGAAGTATTACGATGCCATCTCTAGTAAAGCCACCTGCGCTGCGGTGCGGTCTATCGTTAGCAAAACGCAGTAAGTATATCAATATTTATAAGCGGTGAGATGGCGATTTATTCAATATCCATAATGTAGGCTAGGTTAATAAAGTGAATATAATACACATACAAGGCAGTAATTTTTATCGATTAATTAATCTAATCGTTTTGCTGAACTAATAAATAGGACTCGTTACTGATATCCCGTGCATCAAGGAGCTAGCATTTTTTTTTGGGAATTATAGACGCTGTTGGCCGCGGATGGCCATTACAGCTTCACCGGACAATAGGAGGCGAGCGCTTAAAGCGCTCTAGCCTTAACGGCAGAAGTAGCGACGAGCTCAAGGGCACCTCAGGGAAGCACGGCCTCGGCTTGGGCTGTCGCTTACAATCGCGGACGGTGTACCGGTCTTCAATCAAAATCGTTTGACAAACATTACGTGCGCTTATCTCGTCCACACGTATTTCAGGCCGGCTCGTGCAAGCGATTCTCGTCCTAAAGGTGGTACACCGTTCGTGACCGCGAGCGTACATACCTACTGTGTAAGTTTAGCACCAAATAATTTTATATTTTTTAGTTACTGGTCGGGTTAATATTTTTAAATAATTTATTAGTATTTTTTTCATTCATAAATCGTCGTGATGAACTTGGTATGATACCATTGTAGTAGATTAGAGACTCACAAATAAAGAAACTCATTGAAATCGGTTCATATTGGTTAGAGTAGGTATAACGGAAGATGTAGATTTTATGGTTTCCCCAGTTAAATTCTTCCATATCGTTTATGTTCCTCCAAATTATTTTATCTGATCTGTATGAATCATAAATATCTATAACAAACAATCAGAATTGCTATTATACAGTTTTTTCTAAGAATCATGTATTCTCATACGTTCTTTAGACATTATACATGCTCAGCTCACTCATACTAAACGCTACCAAATACTCTCATACACGTACACACACTATAAAATGACACATTGAACATATTTTTAACCGACTTCAAAAAAGGAGGAGGTTCTGAATTCGTCTGTATATATATATTTTTTACCCACTATACTTTATTTTACTAATTACTCTGTAAAACTATGTTGTTAGTAGGATAGTAAGACCCTTGTGCAAGAGACCATCCGGTAGATATGTAGTACAATCGCAGTGTCAAAAATCATATAGTGTAAAGATTTCCTTGTTCCGGTGTGAATGGCACTGTAGCTGGTGAAATTACTGGGCTCAAGAGAATAACTATACAGTTGTTTATAGGCAGACGTTTCGCTTACCATCAGGCGAACATCTTGCTATTCTCATCACTAGGTTGAATAAAGACATACTACCACTAGGTTGAATATTACAACAACTACTGCCCTTGTTCATATTACGGATGACATCAGGTCAGCCATGCAGGATGGAAATCTATCTATACTTTGTTTATTAGATTTTAGTAATGCTTTTAATTCTGTAGATTTCGATATCCTGCTTGGTATTCTTGCTTCTCTAAACATATCTCCAGCAGCAATTGAGTGGTTTCATAGTTATCTTTTTGGCCGTCGGCAGCGAATACGCATTGAAGATACTTTCTCTTCTTGGTGTAACTTGTCTGCTGGCGTGCCGCAAGGCGGTGTACTATCCCCTCTACTTTTCGCTGTATTTATTAATACTGTTTCCAGTCATCTTGATTCTTTCTACCACCTTTATGCAGATGATCTGCAGATTTACTATCATACTTCTCCAAGTAGGTTGTTTGACAGCATTAATGTAATAAATGGTGACTTATCTAAAATTAGCACCTGGAGCAATTCCTATGGTCTTAAAGTGAACCCTTCCAAGACTCAGGTTATTGTCATTGGTAGTCAGAGGTTGATGTCCAGAGTTGATTGGTCGCAACTTCCTCAAGTTTTATTTAATAACAACATTATTCCATTAAGCGACAAAGTGAAAGATTTAGGTATATTTATCGATAAAACTTTATCTTGGGCACCACAGGTTCAGGAAATTAGTAGGAAAATTTATGCCTCTGCTGGCTCATTAAGAAGATTGCGAAACTTTCTTCCAGTTGCCACAAAAATTGCGCGTGCTCAATCACTTCTACTTCCAATCCTTGACTATGCTGACGTCAGCTATCTCGATCTAGATCTAAATGAAAACCTACTTGATAAACTTGAGCGACTTCAAAATTTCTGCATTAGATTTATATTTGGTTTGCGCAAATATGATCACATTTCTGTTTTTCGTAAAAAGCTCGAGTGGTTACCTATTCGCCTTCGCCGGAACTCACATATTCTTCATCTTCTCTATAATATTCTCTTTAATCCCATTACCCCCCCATATCTTAAAGCTCGTTTCAAATTCCTCCATGAGACGCATTCACGGGATCTAAGATCATCAGAAAACCTTGAACTAGCTATGCCCTTACACTCAACAAATTTTTATGGTAAATCATTTTCTGTACATGCAGTACGATTATGGAATGCCTTACCAGTTACCATAAGGCAAGCTAAATCTTTATACATTTTTATAAACCTTGTAAAAGCACATTACCTTACGTTGTAGCTCATTGTTATTTTGCTGGCCTTTATTATGATTTCGGAGTGCTATCTGTATATTTATCAGAATTTATTTATATATATAATACTTATATTTATAGTTCGCTTCCTATATATATATATTTTTTTTTTTTTGGAATATATGTATGTTGGTATGTAAGAAATATTTATATATATTTCTATGTATATATATATATGTAAATAGGTACACTTATTGTATGTATTTTTATTAGTGTATATTGTCTCACACATTAACTACCCCACTTTTCGTATTCCATGCAATCTTTTTTCCATCCCAAGGTTGCCTGGAAGAAATTGCGGATAGCGATAAGGACGCCCTTTGTACAAATTTCTTCAAGTCCTTTTTTTTTTTTTTTTTATGTGTGTACAAATAAAGTGTATAAATAAAATAAAAAAATTTAAAAATATATTACACAATTTAAATTACTTAAACTGTGCATACAAAAAAAAAACATATCAAGCACAGACACTTGCATGATAGCCTGCTGTAAGCTCCAGAAGCAAACCGTCCATTGGAATTAAAAACGCTTTAAATCGTGTGTACTTGATAAGACTCAGTGATGCGTTACAATAATAGGCAATATCCTACTTAAAATGATTGTTCTCTCTGCAGTTTCTTAGTCTTCGAACAAATTTGGACTTTGTGTAAGCAGTACCGAGTGAAATTGCTAGATGGCGTTGACGTCGGCGGCGGGGTTCGGCCTTAAGAGAGGGCTGAGTTTACCACCGGTTGACAACGCGCCCCCACTGAGAAGAACCGGCAAGAAACTCAGTGGGGTGACGCACGTCGTTGAGGTCGCATGCGTACGACCCTTCGGCCAGGGGGGTGCAACTCTCATACATTGGTGGTTATTAAAATGTAAATAGAAGCTACTGCCATCTGTGTTACGGTGTCCAAAAATATAGTTTTATCTAAACGCCGTTAGAAGGAGCTAGTGTGTAATTATATCTCGCAAGTAAAGTTTAACAGTGGATGCGTTTATATCCGGAGTACATTTGCAAGCAGTATTTATGTCTTTTCAATATTTTTTTTTTGTCACTGGAATTTCCTAAGGAATTTTGAAAATTATACTTAATTACACTATGTAACGTTCAGGAAATATAAATAATTATTGGCTAGGCAGCACCATCTAGCGAGTTAAAGGTATAACATGCTAAGCAACGCCATCTAGCAAACAGACCTTCAATTATAAAATTGAAAACTAGAGTTGCGCATCTATCTCAGTATATTAAGTAACATCTATGCCTTCGGCCTCGCCGGCGAGGCCGGTGTCTGATAGCTAGCATATTGTCATTTACTGAATATAATCCAATTTTCAGGATAGCTATTATTAATACATTATGTATTATTATAAAATAATGTTCGAACATGCGGCCACTAAAGCGGGCATACACTTCTGACAAAACGTTCCTTTATTTTCCCTTTATATTACTTAGGTACATCATGCATAGCTACTTCGTCTACGTCAATATTGGTGTTAGCGTACCTGCTGTGTATAGTCTGCACCAACTTCAATAATATTTTCGTTATTTTATTATTTTTAGATAATTTACTTTGAAGTCGGTTTTTTTTTTAAATAGTATATTTAACACTTTTTAGTGACTTATTTTACCAAGATAGGTATCAGCACTATCACGCAACTCGAACGTCTACATTACAGTAACTTACTGAAAACATAAAAAGTTTATATCTCTTAAACTACTGGACCGATTTTGATGAAATTTGTACTCTACCCTAATTTGAAAGATACTCTAACTACTGCAAAAATAATTTTCGAAATCGAACTTGTAGTTTCTGAGAAATCCGCGGACAAACCTACATACATACATACACTCGTGAAATTTGGTAAATTCGTTTAGAACCCACATAGACTAACATATATGAATATTACGCATTTTTATTAATATTACATACATACGCGTCGAATACAGAACCTCCTTTTTTGAAGTCGGTTAAAAATATATGCATTATGTGTTATAAGAATAGAATAAGAATAACTTTATTTAACCAAAATTACAAGACAGTTGTATACATTTTAAATGCTCGAGTATTAAAAGTACTTATAAAATAGTGAAGGTATACAGTTTAAAAAATCTTCACCTTCCGTGCTAGTTCGTAACTGTGTTACGGCAAGGTGATGATTATCGCACTGTGTTTATGGAACATTTTTGTATGCACTGCTATGTTGAGTACATTAAACAATAACACATACACACATAAATCGATGTTTAATGTACTCAATGAACGTAAACAAAATGTAGTACATGCAAAGCAAGTAGATAAAATAATCTTAACAATGAATATTACTTGACAACAAAATTATGCCTTTTTAGTGATGTAGATAGTAATATAAGTAAACGCTTTAAATCATATAATAATATAATATCGTATTATATGTGATAATCTAGATCATAATAGAATATATTATATAATAGATTAAAAAATATTTATTTAATAATTTAATGTATATATTTACAATATATATAATAATATATATAAAATATATGATATTTATGTAGGTTACGGGTTTTTTTAAATAAATAATATGTATATCTATTTCATTATTAATAATAAAGTTTCAGTCTCATTATAATCAAGTTTACACAAGTATGCCTCAAGTGTCCTTCCACATATATATTTAGTCATATGCTTTAACATTACTTTTTTACAAATCCGGTTATATATCAGTGGTGCCAAAAAATTAGTGAAACCTTGTGCAAATCTAGTTTTGCAAGCCGGGACTTTGAATACTTCGTGAGCCCGTCTTTGATCTTTATTATTTGAACGTCCTGGCTGCGAATGTTGTCTAATTAAAATAAATTTAAGATAAAGTTGCCTTACAGTTAGAACATTAAATTCTTTATATAGATTTGTTGTAGGGTACCTAAAAGGTTTGGAATTGATAACTTTTATAACAGACCTTTGTGTACGTTCTAGTTTAATTAGAGAAGTCTTTTTTGCGCCTCCCCAAACCACAATACCATAACTGAGCAACGACTGACACAAGGTGAAATAAACAATCCTGTTAATCTTTTGATCTCTCAAATTTCTGATTTTCTTAAAGATAGGAAGCAACTTTCGTATCCTAGACTTAAGTGAGTTTATGTGTTGTTGCCAATTTAGATTTTTATCAATTTCTATTCCAAGATATTTAACACAATCAGTCGATAAAAGAGTATAACATTCACAATTACCAACATTGGGACATGTGTGAGCTTGTAAGCAAAAATCTGTTCCAGGCTGATTACTGTAGATGGAAAAAGTTACATATTTGGTTTTAGAAAAGTTTAATGTAAGTAAATTATTGCTAAGCTGTCCAATAATAGTTCGCAAACCATTCTCAACTGTTGTACGTACATCATTCCATGTTGATCCCCTAAATAAGATTACAGTATCATCACCAAATGTAATTATTTTGGCATTATTTAATACAGTATTACAAATATTATTTATATAAACCAAAAATAGGGTTGGCCCAAGTACAGAGCCTTGTGGCACCCCAAAATTGATAGGCAATTGTGAACTACACATATCACCAATTTTTACAGCTTGGGATCTATCGTATAAAAACTCTTAAGTAGTTTTAATGGAATACCTCGCACACTAATGGATTCTAATTTTTTTATTAGTAGTGGGACAGACACCGTGTCGAACGCCTTAGCTAAGTCCAAAAAAACTCCAACACATTTTTGCTTACTATCCAAACTTTCAACGACATGTGACACAAGACTGTTTATGGCATCTGCTGTAGATCGTTGCTTTCTGAAACCATATTGATGTGGTGAAAGAAGATTGTTGCTTTCAAGAAAATTCAATAATCGTTTATTTATAAGTTTCTCTAGAATTTTGGCCAAGGTAGGTAGGAGTGATATTGGGCGGTAATTAGAGATATTGTCTCTGTCCCCTGACTTAAATACAGGAATCACAATAGCTTTTTTGAGAACCGTAGGAACAACTCCGGTTGAGAGACAGAGATTGCATAGGTGAACAAGGGGTACGCCTAGAATATTAATGTTTTTCTTAATAAAAATGGATGATATTCCATCCCAACCTGACGATGTAGTATTTTTTAAAGAGGCTATAATTTCATTTAGTTCTTGTATATCAGTTTCTAGTAGCATAAAAGAATTTACTGGGGTGAAATTGGGTTTATAATTTTTTACTAGGTCATCTTGAGTTATGTTTAGGTTTTGTAAAATATTAGTAGCTAGATGATTTCCAACATTTACAAAATAATCATTTATAAAATTTGTGGACTCTTCTGGGGTTGCTTTAAGTTTTAAAAGATCACTAGATACGTTATCGTTTTTGGAGTTGTTAAGATTACAAACACGTTTCAAAACATTCCATGTTTTTTTAATATCTTTCTTATTATTTTCAAGATCAGACCGGTCATATTCATTTTTAAGATTGTGAAGATTATTATTACAGTAGTTACGATAACGGGTGTAGGTTATTTCTAATTCCTTATTATTGGGTAACTTTTTATGACGTCTATGCAGAATATCTCGAAATCGCATACACCGCAATAGTCCAGGAGTGATCCATGGTTGAACAGTTATTTTTCGGTGCGGAACAGTAGAGATTTGGGTACATTTTTTAATCACGTTTGTTACAGTATCTATGAACATTTCAGCCATCTTATTTGGTTCCCTTAAAGCAAGAAATTCATTCCAATCTATTTGAGATAGCAAAACAGAAGCTTCTTGGTACTTTATTACCTTACAGGTTTGTTTAACTCTGCGAAGGCTATAACTTTGCGACGAGAATAGAGCAAGATACATACAGCTATGATCTGTAACGGAGGAGTTGCATATTACAGTTAATAACTGAATTCTGGATTTTACAAGGCAGTGATCTAAGCACTTAGTTTCACGAGTTGCTATATTATGAGATGGTATAAAACCATGTGAAGCCACTAAGTCCAAATATTCATCAGACTTAGGGTCAGAGTTGTTCAGGCTTATGTCTATGTTAAGGTCCCCAATGATGTAAACATTAGGAATATTTCCAAGACTAGTTAACAAGTAATCTAAAGAATTTAAAAAATTAGAAATCGACCCAAACGATGGGGATCTATATATACAGATAAATGCATAATTTTCATCAATTTTGACTACTAAACTATCCGCTTCAGTTATATTCGGTTCAAATACCGAAACGTTAGGTATATTATTACGAACATATACTATGACTCCACTATTTTGATTTATATGCCTACACGTGTGATAACCATTAAACTCATTCATAATCGGTATAATATCATAATTTTGCAACCAACATTCGGTCAATATAATCAAGTCATAGTCAAGCTTGCTTTGCGCTAGAAAAGAATTAAAATCATCTAAGTTTTTATTAACACTCCGAATATTTTGTGAGACAACCTTTAAAGAAATATTATTTTGTAGACTAATATCATAGAAGGCACTCGGATCACCAACCAAATATGAATTACCAGTGTTGACATGACTGTCAACATCACTGGCTACTGATTCAATATCATTAACCATTATTAAAAGATATTTTAAATAGTTGATTAAAAAGTGAATTTGATTGGTGAGCCGATACACTCCTACTGCAAACTCGAGTTATTTTACTTAATGATATGACTGAAAATCTTCTGAAACTAAATAAAATATGCGTATAAAATATGTTATATAATAAATGTAGAGGTTTGTTAAATATTCCTTGCAAAAAATAAATAAATAAATTTATGTGTTCTACTATAAAAAATAAATAAATAATTGGCATGTAAATTACGAAACTTTTTACATAATTACCATACTTCTCGGTGCCTATATTAAAGGACTTTTGAGCTATTGCTAATGTACTACAATATATTGAGACAAAAATGAAAACGTATATACATATAGAATCTAGTCACAGTGATTGAAGTTCTTTAATCTGATCCAATGACTTAATTTGTATAGCAGGTTCGCCCTCTTTCTTGCGAATCAGTACATTTCCCCGAGATGTCCAGCAGTATTTATACTCTCCACTTTTGACTAGTGCGCGTGCTGATCCAAAGAGTTTTTTGGTCATAGTGGTTAAAGCTTCAGATATATAAACACGAGATGTATCTCCTTGGAGTCCAAGGTGTTCTGAGGTCAATTTGATGTCATTTTCCGTTTTGTTAAAGTTTTTAACGGCTTTTAAAAGTTCTACTTTTTGTTTTACATCTCGAAATTCAATTACAATAGGAGCGTTATCATTTTTACCTTTTCGGAACATTTGTGGAATATCTTGAAGAGGTTGAATGTTTAAGGTCTTATATAAGGTCGTATATAACTCAGTTATATTTTCTTGCCTAGTCCTTGGGAGATTTCTGAGTTCAACCATATTCTTCATTTGGTGCTTTTGAATCTCATGTATCTGGAGCTCAAGTTCATTAACTCTTTTTATTGCCATTTCATGCGCAGATTCCAGAGTAGTCACTCTTTCAGTTACTTGTTTAATATTTTCTGCATTCGCTTGTAGCAGTTTTATGATTGCGGCATTTGACTCGATAATTTGTAGGTTTTGTTGTTTTATTTCCGCAACCTCCGTATAAAGCATATCCTTGAATGATTCCATTAGGGATGCTTTTAAATCCATTAGTTGATCAAGTTCTGGATTCTTACGTTTTCTGAGGTTGACATTTTTAACAACATCGTTTATTTCGGTGCCAGTGTTCAAATTTGGTTGAGAAGAATACATAATTGATTGACTGGACACAGGTGTACGTTGCATATTTTTATTTAAAATTTTTACTTATACTATATTACTCACACACTTTACTGCGGGTACTTGAGTAATAATTATCAGTAGAAAAATAATTCAAGCTTGCCTTTATTCCTTAGTTGTATCTTCGGTATGTTGCAGCACAAGCTGGCCCTTTGTAGCACGGTATTTTTACTGAGATAAGCTATATACTACCAGCTGCACAATAACTATACTTAAGCGGACGTAAGGCGGAGTGCATTAGCAAGTGACTTGATACACGTCTATCCTTCGAAACCGTTCGAGCGACGATCGACGTTATGTATGATTTATGTGTATTGTGTCGGTACCACAGACCACTTATAATTATGTTAACTATGTTTATGTTAAGTCTGGTGGTAGATACTTAAACATACTTATAACAAACTTGGGGCTATTTTATTCACAGTCAGATTTTGTTATTTTCTTATTGTACTTGTTATGTTAATAATGGCCGATACGAATACATGAGATATTATATATTGCACAAGTGCTTGCGACACGAGTGTACTCAGAGAGAGTACACTCGTGTCGCACTCGTCCTTTATTCTCAAAATGCGATGAGACGGAAGACCGGCACGACCTACGTTATCCTAGTCAGTAAGGAACAACTAAACAAAGACGTTGCTCCCCGCGGGATTTGACCCGCGACCTCCGGTTTGCAAAGCGGTTTACCATTGCACCACGCCTACTTACTTGTTATGTTATATAAATAACTAGCAATTGGTCACCCATTTAGGAGTGGAATTTTTAAAAACCCTTTCTTAGTGGATGCTTACATCATAAGAAGAACCTAGTGCCCAAATTTCAGCTTTCTAGGTCCAGCGGTTTGGCCTGTGCGTTGATGAATCAGTCAGTCAGTCAGTCAGGACAAGTAATTTTATATGTATAGATAATTTTAATACTACTGGTGCATGGGTATTGTTTATACCTTCTACCTTAACTACTTTCTAAAATATTATAAATCTTAAGTATTCGTAAGTGTTCCTAGTTTAATCTAAAATTCAATAAAGTTAACTAAAAATGGTCATGGCCTTGTCATGACTTAGTGACTCACTTTAAATTATGCAACACTTGGGCTGGTCAGTTAGACGCGACAGAGGACTGCGGTGCTTCTACTATTCTACCTACTTTATAATATAGATACGGATACACCATAGCAGCTATTCGATATTTCGTACGGTGCTATCGGTACATACATAGTTCTTGGTGTAAATAAGTTAATTAATTATAGTCGCGGCATCACCGACATAGACTGTGAATCGCCTCTCAACACCTATGTAGAGCTCTTCCCATGAATCGTGTTCTTTATCTCGCGTTGGAATGTTATACAATAAATTTGTATATGCACACGTAACGTTTGCTGAGATTCTGGAGCGAGATAAAGAGGTCCTGTTAAGTAATAAAGACTTGAAACTTTAGCTTTGTATTACGTAAGCTGAAGATGCTTTGGAAAATGGTGTTAGTTAGTTAGGCATGTATTGGTTTAATTTTGTTTTAAATCACTACTGATTGTCGTAAGATACAATTAAAACTGTGACATAATTATTTTACTACCATTGGATTTTTAAATATGCCGCCTATAGCAGGGCCAGATTAAGCGAGCGCTTTTTTTTTTTTTTTTTTTTTTTTTTTTTTTTTTTTTTTTTTTTGTGTAGGAGTAGTGCTGTTGGCCGCAGATGGCCATTACAGCTTCACCGGACGAGAGGGCGAGCGCTTTGAGCGCTCCAGCCCGGAAAGGTAGCGACTAGCTCAAGGGCACCTCAGGGAGGCACGGCCTCGGCTTGGGCTGCCGCTTAGAGAGTGTGAGTTTACCACCGGTTCACAACGCGCCCCCGCTGAGAAGAACCGGCAAGAAACTCAGCGAGGGGATGCATGTCGAGGTCGCATGTGTACGATCCTTCGGCCTCGCCGGCGAGACCGGTGTCTGTGTGTTGATGATGTGTGTACGACTCGTGACGTCGTTGTCGGTGTTGGTGTTGGTGTTGTGTCATGGTCCAGGAGGACGGACATCGGGTCGGGTGGGTCGAGCAGTACATGCCGCGGACGGCGGCGATGTACGGTAGGTCGACGATCTGAGGGACCGGGAACAGGGTCAGGGTCGGGGATATAGTCGGCAGCGGCGCCGATGAGCGGGTTCGGGTGGACGCAAGCTTTTTCAAAGTAATGTTCGGACATTTCCTTGAAAAATTTGCGGATAGGGACTAGACCGAAGTCGGAATGAAGGTCGACATTCCGCATGTACCACGGGGCACCGACGGCATGTCGAAGGAATCGGTTTTGAATAACCTGGAGGCTATTGATGTGGGCGGGAGCCGCGTGTGCGAATACGGCACTGGCGTAAGCTAGGATGGGACGGATGCAGGTTTTGTAAAGTGTCAACTTATTCCTAAGCGACAGTTTACTCCGCCTGCAGATCATGGGGTAGAGCCGGCCGAGAACGAAGGCCGCTCGGTTGCGTACTGACCGTATATGCGGTCCAAATGTCATGCGGGAGTCCAGGGTGACGCCTAGATATTTGACCTTTTTGGTCCAAGGGATGGGACGCCCATAGAGGGTGATCTGACCTAATCGACTACTGGGATGGCCCGCAGTGTGAGATCTGGTGCTCCGGGAGAAGAGCACCGCGGCGCTCTTTTCCGGGTTCACCGCGATCAGCCACTTTTGGAACCATTCGCCTAGGGCGTTGACGGCGACTTGAAGAGTGCGCGTCAAGAAAGCCTTATTTCTGTGTGAGAAATAAAGTGCGGTGTCGTCCGCATAAAGGGCTAGTTGCACCCTGTCCGAACGAGGGATGTCGTGGGGCCCGTAGCAAATAATATAGCAAGCCCCCCCCCCCCTGCAAGACTCTTGACTTGTATTAGGTATTAAAGTTTATAGGTTTAATGTAAGATTTATGCAAATTCCTTGGGTACATACCTACGTGCGGGGCCCCCCAAAGGTGCGGGGCCCGTAGCGTTTGCTGACTCCTGCTTTATGGCTAATCCGGCACTGGCCTATAGGCTGTCTGATCTAAATCGTCGCCTAATAAACCCATGAATAGGTACACCGGCGCTCTCTGCTATCGTCTTACAAATAGCGAGAGATAAATACTTTAGCAAAGTTGTACTCCTTTTTTTGTGACCGCGGATTGTTTGCCGTCTAGAAAATTTTGCCGCCATAGAGGTACGACCCTTCTGCCCGTTGATGTCACCGGAATGTGCAACATTTGTCATTGTCGTTAGGGCTAAGTCGTGGTACAGTGGGGCGGACGAAGGGTCGGGCGGGTAAAGTAGTACATGCTGTGGATGGTGTCAGAGTATTTCGGGTATCGGTACCCACGGGGTTTTTCAAAGATGTAAGTATTCGAATAGCGTTCAAGCAGCGTCTGTCGAAAACCGCACAATCCCGTATACTCAAGTTCTTCGGTCACGTCTCCAGAAAAAGCAAAGACTCTATAGAGCGCCTTGTCATGCAGGGTAGGGTAAAAGGCACTAGACCGCGCGGGCGGTCACCTATGCGATGGACCGACCAAATGAAATCTGCGGTTTGGAATAACCTGGAGGATATTTATACGTAAGCAAAATCTACGCAAGCGTAAGATACGATGGGACGCAGCGCAGGTCATGTAAAATGCCTGCGTTTTTGTAAACGATAGATTACTCTGCCTGTAAATCATAGGATAGAGGCGATCCGAGAATGAAGGGTGCACCAGGGTTTTATCCAATTATTGAAATGTTTCAGTTCGAGGCTTTTTTGGCCAAACTCACACATCAAAAGTGTCTTCAAGCATTTTTGGGCAAAAAAATGGGCAGAAGAACAATGGCGTTTCGTGTGCTTTTCTGATGAGTCTCGTTTTGGTATGAGACCGGATACAAGACGTATACGACACTGGAGAACCCCTGGACGCCAACAGCGATTAAAATCCTGCCAGGAAGTTCATCCTTATAGTGGTGGAACCATCATGGTATGGGCGGGTATTTGGATCGGCGGAAGAACTGAGTTGATTTGGATCAGAGGCAACCTCAACGCTCAAATTTATGCTGAGACGATTGTATCAGACGTCATCGTTCCTCTACAAGTGCAAATCGGTCCCTTATTTCAGTTAATGCATGATAATGCACGACCGCACACCGCAAGAGTTGTAAGACAGACTCTCGCCGCAGCTAACATCAATGTCCTGCCCTGGCCTGCTCAGTCGCCAGACTTGAACCCGATTGAGCATGCATGGGATATGCTACAGAGAAGAGCTCTGCCGAATATGGAGGGTATCCAGTCGCAAGAAGACCTTTTTTTGTTGTTGCAACGAACATGGGCGGCCATTCCACAGCGTGATTTGGATGAACTCATTTTGAGTATGCCAAACCGATGTTCTTGTGTTGTTAGTGTTCGCGGTAGAAACACGGATTATTAATTGTTTAAGTTACCCAATAAAATTTTAAAGAAAACTGTTATTTCAGTCTTTTTTTCGAACTTTTGTGTTAGTGGTTCAAATGTCAAAAATCCCTTTATTAGGAAAATGGCAAATTTCTTTATTAATGCAAAGGTGACTTGGTTTATCGTTACTGTGACAAACGAAAACACTTTATTTGATGAATCCTTAAAGAAAATTTTAATTAATATCAATCAGGAGAAAAGTTATTGCAAAAATATATGTTGATCCCTAGACACTTTTGATGTGTGTATAATCGTACTTACGTGATACTGAACCACCCTAGTTGTACCAGTGGCGGTGTTCAAAACTGTTTCTTTTAATTTTTGACTGTCTGTCTGTATCACGAATGGGAAGGATGGACTTTAGAAAGCCGGCGGCCTTTGTTTGTAAGGAGTTTACGGACGTTGTAGTGAGAACCGCGCGACAGTGCTTAGGAGTAAAAGAGCCTGCAAAGGACCACCGCTATGAATGGTGGACCCCTGAGCTCGATAGACTCAGGCGGTTGCATGGTAGGGCGAGGTGTAAATGGCAAGGGTCGAGGAGGAACGGGGGCAGAAGGGAAGAGATGCTAAGGGATGAGTTCCATAGAGTGAGAGCGCGATATCGAGCGGCGATGGAGGCGGCGGAGACCGACCATTTCAGACGGGTTGCTGACGCTGGGAACCAGGATTCCTGGGGCCTGGCGTATAGGGCTGCTGCCGGGGCAGTTAAGCCGGCACCGAACATCATCAATGGTACCAAGCTCCTGTCTGGATTTTCCGGTACGGTGGGCGAGTCCATGACGAGCCTCTTGCACGCATTGTGCCCAGACGATGATGTGTCCAAAGACACGGAGTATCATCGTCAAGTGCGCGTCGTGGCCTCGTTCATCCCGGCATGTCGGGATGCGCCGCCTCTGCCGCGTGAGGATGTCGGGCGGATCGTGGCCGGGCTCCCGAACACTGCGCCAGGGATAGATGGCTTGAGCGCGAGGATTCTAAAGCATGTATGGGCAGCTGCATCGGCGGAATTTACCGCTATGTACGCGAAGTGTGTTGAGGAGGGGGTGTTTCCGGACGTATGGAAGGAGGGTCGCCTGCTTGTCTTGCCGAAAGGCAATGACAAGCCGCTTACCGACCCGAAGGCGTACCGTCCGATTACGCTCCTGCCTGTGCTAGGGAAAATCCTGGAACGCGTAATGCTGCAATGTGCACCGACGATCAGCAGTCAGATCTCCGTGAGCCAGCACGGATTTTCTCCGGGCAAGTCCACCGTAACGGCACTAAATGAAGTCATAAGCACCGCTAAGGAAACATCATCTAGGTACGTTCAGGCAATCTTTCTTGATATCTCCGGCGCCTTTGATAACGCATGGTGGCCAATGATACTGACCAAGGCGAAGCGTGGTGGTTGTCCAGCCAACATTTTTCGAATGTTGACGGGATACTTCACTGCTCGCCGGGTTGGTCTATTTGTTGGGGACCATGTGGAATGGAAGGTGTCAACTATGGGTTGTCCCCAAGGATCGGTGCTTGGTCCCACTCTGTGGAACCTATTAATGGATGACCTGTTGCGATTGCCATTGCCAACGGGGGTAAGGATGGTGGCGTACGCGGACGATGTGACGATCCTGATTGAGGCCGATTCCAGGGCCTACATCGAGCTAGTAGCCAGGGAGAGTTTAGCTATGGTTGTATCCTGGGGTGCCCGTAACAGGCTGGAGTTTTCGCCTGACAAGTCGGCAACTATGACAGTCAGGGGAAGGTTCCAGCGGCCCCCAGTGATTAAATTAAAGGATAAGTCTATTAGGAGCGTCACATCGTGCACGGTGCTAGGCGTGGTAATGGACAGCACGTTGTCATTTGCGCAGCATGCGGTGTCGATGGGGGAGCGCGCGGCCAAATGCTTTGGAAAGATGTCTCGAGTGTCGGCATCTTCCTGGGGCATTCGATTTCGCGGTCTGCGCATCCTCTACAGGGGCACTTACGTCGCTACGATAACGTATGCTGCGGCCTGCTGGTATAGGCGCGCGACACTCCACGTGGTCCGTAGTGCGTTACTGAGATCCCAGAGGTCTAGCCTAATACTGTTGACCAAGGCGTATCGGTCGACCAGCACGGCTGCGCTTGCAGTATTGGCAGCTTTACTACCCGCAGACCTGGAGGTAATCCGGGCTGGCAAGCTGGATGAGGAGCGCCAGTCCGCGACCGGGCAGTTGAGCAGACGAAAACGCGAGTTGTGGGACGAGGCGATCCAAGCGTGGCAGAGTCGTTGGGAGTGCGAGGAGAAAGGAAGGGAGCTGCATCGGTACTTTCCCGATGTGGCGGCACGTGTGAGGGCGCATTGGGTGGAGCCGGATCATCAGACGTCCCAGATCCTCACGGGGCATGGATGTTTTAGGAAGCGGTTGAATGAGATGCGGTTAGTGGAAGTGGAGTGGATAGTCTGTGTGCATGCGGTATGGAAGACGAGGACCTGCACCATGTGGTGTGGGCCTGTCCCCTGTATGAGGATTTGCGTGAAGAAATGATGAATGGTATCGTGCGTGATGAGGAGGGTCCGATGTACTACGCTGATCTTGTGAGCACACCGGAGAACTTCAGGAGGTTGCGGAGATTCGCGCATGAGTGGTTCGACCGAAGGAGAAGAGAGGAGGAGGACTAGATGGTGGATACACCCGGCGACGGAGTCCGTCACGCGTGTTGTCTGCCCCAGAAAGGGGAGAGTGACGACAAGGGACACGGGCGTAGAAACAATTTGTAGGGAGTCAAGAATTGCGCGCGGTGGACAGAGCCACAGAGCAATACCGCGCGCATCTCCCGTGATTCGGCCCATATGACCGGACGGTCGGTGGGGCCATGGGTTGGTGGAGGGTCATGTCTGTCTGTATCATGACCGCGCATCACGCCGAAACTACTGAATGGATTCAAATGAAACTTGGCATGATTTGAGTTAATACTACGAGGTAGGACAAAGGCTACTTTTTATCCCGTAATCCAGCACGGTTCTGTTGGGAGAGGGTATTAAAGTAAAAATGTTTAAGTAGGTACTTGGTTATCCAATGGTCCGATTTTATCACTTTTTCACTATAATTAACAATAACAAGGAAAAACACTCATAAACAATTGATATCAATGTTTGGCAATCGATCAGGTTAAGCAACGTTAGGCAAGGACATTAAATAGATGGGTGAACGTTTAATGCCATTTGAATTAAGCGTCTCCGTGCTTCGGAGTGCAAGTAAATAGAGGGTCCCACTTTAACCCGACTTTAAAAAATGGATGTTATGTATTCAATGCAAATGTATGCTCTTAAAAATTTACTTAACGTAAAAACAGCGCGGGCGGAGCTGCACGGGTCGGCTAGTAATAAATAAATGGCTCCGAGAGTGGAAATAATTAGTATAATAAAAATGGCTAAATGAGAATTAACGGCAGAAGCCTTTGTGAGTGCGGCAGTTAGTCGCCGTTTTGATACTACGCTCAAACACAGCGCGTTCAGTCAGCTAGTAGGTAGGCAATTACGACTTCGATGCTGCCGATGAAATGGCAGGTCGGTAGTGCTAAATGTATCCAACTTCCTGGGGTAGGTATTTACTTACGACTGGCTGTCCCGCGAAGCTCCGATTGCGTAATTTTCCAGTTTCTGCGCAACTGTCTTATTTTTTAAAAGCTTTTATTTAACTTGCAATGTATGTATCTATGTACACACATCAAAAGTGTCTAGGGATCAAGCATTTTTGGGCAAAAAAATGGGCAGAAGAACAATGGCGTTTCGTGTGCTTTTCTGATGAGTCTCGTTTTGGTATGAGACCGGATACAAGACGTATACGACACTGGAGAACCCCTGGACGCCAACAGCGATTAAAATCCTGCCAGGAAGTCCATCCTTATAGTGGTGGAACCATCATGGTATGGGCGGGTATTTGGATCGGCGGAAGAACTGAGTTGATTTGGATCAGAGGCAACCTCAACGCTCAAATTTATGCTGAGACGATTGTATCAGACGTCATCGTTCCTCTACAAGTGCAAATCGGTCCCTTATTTCAGTTAATGCATGATAATGCACGACCGCACACCGCAAGAGTTGTAAGACAGACTCTCGCCGCAGCTAACATCAATGTCCTGCCCTGGCCTGCTCAGTCGCCAGACTTGAACCCGATTGAGCATGCATGGGATATGCTACAGAGAAGAGCTCTGCCGAATATGGAGGGTATCCAGTCGCAAGAAGACATTTTTTTGTTGTTGCAACGAACATGGGCGGCCATTCCACAGCGTGATTTGGATGAACTCATTTTGAGTATGCCAAACCGATGTTCTTGTGTTGTTAGTGTTCGCGGTAGAAACACGGATTATTAATTGTTTAAGTTACCCAATAAAATTTTAAAGAAAACTGTTATTTCAGTCTTTTTTTCGAACTTTTGTGTTAGTGGTTCAAATGTCAAAAATCCCTTTATTAGGAAAATGGCAAATTTCTTTATAAATGCAAAGGTGACTTGGTTTATCGTTACTGTGACAAACGAAAACACTTTATTTGATGAATCCTTAAAGAAAATTTTAATTAATATCAATCAGGAGAAAAGTTATTGCAAAAATATATGTTGATCCCTAGACACTTTTGATGTGTGTATGTATGTAATTTGTTGGGGTGGAATCTTGCAACTCAATTTTCACCCACTTCTACACATTCAAATCGTTAGAAATTTTGCACATGTGTCTAGGACCGGTGACAATACAATAATATAGTATCATCGAGCTGATCTGATGATGGAGCTCGAAGGCGGATAAGGGAACCCTTGGATGGCTACTAGTAAACTCATCGAGTTTAGACTCATTTGATTCGTCTTACAGAGTTGTATTCACTTTGCCTAATAATGAGGACCTGATGATGGAATTGTAAGGTAGGTGACGGAACCCTGGAATGGTTACTAGTAAACACATCGAGTTTAGGCTCATTTTATTCGTCATAAAGAGTTCTATTCACTTTGCCTAATATTTAGGACCAGATGATGGAATTGGAAGTTAGGTGACGGAACCCTGGAATGGTTAATAGTAAACACATAGAGTTTAGGCTCATTTGATTCGTTTTAAAGAGTTCTATTCATTTTTCTTAATAATGAGGACGTGATGATGGAATTGGAAGGTAGTTGACAGAACCCTGGAATCGTTATTAGTAAACACATCGAGTTTAAGCTAACTTGATTCTTCTTAAAGAGTTCTATTCACTTTGCCTAATAATGAGTACCTGATAACGAAGCTGGAAGGTGAATAACATCATCATCATCATCAGCCGGAAGACGTCCACTGCTGAACATAGGCCTCCTCCTTAGAACGCCAATTGGCTATTTGCATCCACCGGTTACCTGCGTCGCGCACAATGTCGTCTGTCCACCTAGTGGGAGGCCTGCCTACGATGTGTCTTCCGGTTCGTGGTCACCACTCGAGAGCCTTTCTTCCCAAACGGTTATCGGTTCTTCGAGCGATGTGGCCTGCACATTGCCACTTAAACTTTCAGATTAAACTTTCAGAGAGCTATGTTGGTAACCTTAGTTCTTCGGCGAATCTCCACATTTCGGATTCTGTCGCGCAAAGAAACGCCGAGCATAGCTCTCTCCATGGCTCAATGTGTGACTCTGAACTTTTCTAAAAGGCCAGCCGTTAGAGACTACGTCTCAGTACCATTTGTCATCACTGGCAATACACACTAGCTAACGTAGTACAGGCTTTGCCTAGTTTAGAATCAGATTATGACCGGATATAAAATAAAATCTTTTTTAAAAAAAAATTAACCGACTTCAATATCACTGAAAAGTATAAAATAATTTAAATATTATTGAAGTTGGTGTTAGCGTACCTGCTGTGTATATTTGGCACCAACTTCAATAATATTTAAATTATTTTATACTTTTCAGTGATATTGAAGTCGGTTCATTTTTTTAAAAAAAAGATTTTATTTTCAAACATTTTAGTGATATTTTCATATATAAAGATTGAACCATCGAAAACCGTAAAATTATCTAGGTAGGTTATGATCACATTATCGTCTACATAGTTTTACATAATTCATGTTTCTTCAGAAAAAAATATCCGGTCGTAATGAAATTTGCATGGAAACATCATAGTAGTTTACTCTCTCGAATAAAAAAAGAATCATCGAAATCGGTTCATAATTGTCAGAGCAATGTAATGGAGAACATCAGTTTTATGGTTTTTACCAGATAAATTCCTCCACATCGTTCATGATCCACCAGGAAGTTCTTATCCGGTTGTAATAAAATTCATACAGATTCAATACAGTAGTTTCTTCTTTCGAATAAAAAAAGAATCATTGAAATTGGTAAATATTTGCCAGAGTTATGACCATTTTTGTCCGACCGAGCGAGTCCGAGCGACTAAAACGTCATCTATATAGGCTTTCTTGCAGCTCTCAGTGCGCAGTCACCATTCTTGTTTTTCAGGAACTACTTATTACTAAGCAATAATTTTTTTATGGGACCCAATTAACGGATTAAAGAATGGATGATGATGAAGAAAGATTTTTTCAAATCGGTTCATAATTGCCAGAGTTATGCGCGAACATACATAGAAAAAAAAAAAATATACAGACGAATTGAGAACCTCCTCCTTTTTTGAAGTCGGTTAAAAAAGAACAACAAATGATCGATGGTCGTTATAATTATAAATTTATTTTCGATTGTAGGTACATTTTCACGCCTGCTCCGGGTCTTCCTAACAGTCACAATCAAAATGTTTTTCTTTCTTTGTGCAGAGACCTCCGCTTCAACAAGATCCGCGATGTGCAGCAAGGAGTAATGAGCCACCTTCACGGTCTACGGATCTTGCTATTAAACAACAACGAACTGCAAGCTCTACGATCTGGAGCATTCCAGGGGTTACGCCGCCTAAAGTATTTGTACTTATACCGTAACCATATCAAGTACCTCGACCCAGACGTCTTCCAGGACCTCGTGCATTTAGAACAATTGTAAGTAATTTTTTTTACTATATCAAACACTATTTGGTTTACGCCCCAGGAGCAGCCTTCTTATATAACTTTTTTTACCACCACATCCCCAGCCGGCTTGTCTTATAAAATATAGTAGTTAAATTATTTCTTCTGTTTCGTTTAAACCTTCAGATTAAACGTCTGCAATAGGCCATGTGTTCGATGTCGAATCATCAGTTATTTATTATCAACTTAATTAGAGTTAGTATTATTTAATAGAAATGGAAATTGAGTTGGCTGAAATATAACTTAGTTGAACGTTACTCTTACTTATTCTTGTCTGAAAAGTAAGATCCATGCATTTGATTTACTCGGTCGTGTAGGTCTTTCGTCCTATCGGATCGTGAGAATAAAGAAGAAGGACATTATTATCATAAGTCGTACAGGCATATATTAGGTACCTACTAGAAAATAAGGTTGGTTGTCAAATATTATCTTGACAAAATTACTACTATAGGTATGTAGGACAAGCGTTGCATGCTTAGCTAAAACTAAAAGGTCTCTTAGGTCAAAGACATTTAACTACTTAAGAGTAGACCGGTAAGTGAGCAAAATTTTAATCAAAAATTTATTACACGTGTAAATATTTGTGAAGAATAATAATATGCCTAATTTCGAAATTGCAAATAACACCGAGATAAAATTACTACATGAGAATGCAGTTTATTTTCACATATACATAGGTACTATATATTATATTTTGTATATAAACTGAATTATCTCAATATTTACTAAATAATACAGTACAGGCATCGATTATTACACAATTCTGTCTTCGGTATCCGTTATTTAAGAGATAACTAGTGTCCCGGCCTCTACCACGAGATAAGATAATAGAAACTTGGATCATTGAAAAAACGCGGTTTCTTAAATAATATAAGTAAGTTGTAGGAACTTAGATAGTAGGAGCAACACTTAATAGGTATAAAGAGTCTGTATACGTGTATTATGTGCTAATCACTACATAGTATAAAACAGAGAGCCTTCCCGCTGTCTGTCGGTCCCTATGTATGCTTAGATATTTAAAACTACGCAACTGATTTTGATGCGGTTTTCTTAATAGATATAGTGATTCCAGAGGAAGGTTTATATGTATTATAATACAATACATACATAATATAGTAGAGAAACACTAATAATTTTAGAGGTTTCTAATGTGATGTAAATAAACATATTTTTTTGCGCTTACATTGGAAACGTTGGCTGAACCCTACGAGATAGATAAAAAAATGTACTACAGTATTGTACACCTTAACAAGGTGTACAAAAAAGTCCGCGATGTTACCTATAATATATGTTTATCTCTTAGGAATAACCCACAATAACCATTTTTTTCATCCTTTACTTTATATTAATAATAACTTCTAAAGAAAACATGTTTGTATGGTCTAATGACAAAAAAGCTGTGAACATTGTATATAACGACATTCTGTATAGTATATTTAGTATCAGCATTGCAACCGTGCGAAGCCGGGGAGGGTCGCTAATACATGTATACAATACAGACCATTACCTCAACTATACAGGCTGATCAACTGATTAGATAGATAATTCTTTATTGTTCCACCATCATTAAAAACACAAAAATACAAGAAAAAAAAACAGTAAAATAGAATGAAACAATGAGCGGCCTTATCACTAAAAGTGATCTCTACCAGGCAACCTTTGGATGGAGAGGAACTATGAACTGCAAGGCGGGGTTGTTTATACAAACCAATTATAAAAGAGAAAAAAAAAATACATAACTATAAACAATAAAATACGTAACAGCAAAATAATATATATATATAAATATTAGTATAATACATAAATATTATATTTGATAGAAACAAATATAAATAACCAACAATAATAAATAAATAAATGCAGCCGGCTAATATCAATATAAAATTCATAGGGACAAATAAAATGCTTTCAAACGATCTTTAAAGATAGGCAGAGATGATGCATGTCTAACAGTGACCGGTAAGGCATTCCACAGACGAACAGCTTCTACTGTGAATGACTTATCGTAAAACGAACTATTATGAGAAGGGAACATAAGAGTGAGATTTTCTGATGACCTCAAACAGTGGGAATCATTGCCGAGAAAAACAAAACGTTCCTTTAGGTAACGCGGAGAAAAAGAATTAAATAGTATATTATAAAGAAGAGACAGGATGTGCGTATTCCGACGAAGACGAATAGGAAGCCACTTGAGCTTAGAACGAAATTGAGAAACATGATCATATTTGCGCAAACCAAATATAAATCGTATACAAAAATTTTGAAGACGCTCAAGTTTATTAAGCTGGTCCTCTGTAAGATCTAAATAGCAGATGTCAGCATAATCAAGAATTGTAAGTAATAGGGATTGAGCTAGAACAATCTTAGTGGCAGTGGGAAGAAAGTTACGGAGTCTTTTTAACGAGGCTGCAGCAGCAAACAACTTCTGGCTAGTAACTTGGAGTTGAGGAACCCAACTCAAGGTGCGATCAATTAAGATTCCTAAATTTTTACACGATTCACTAAAAGGTAATAATTCCCCATCTAAATTGACACTAGGAATCGTTCTCCAGTTTACCCTTGAAATCAATCGCGAACTACCCACTATCATCGCCTTAGATTTTGCAGGATTAACATTTAAGCCAAATTTTTTGCTCCACTCGGTTATAAGGAAAAGATCATTATTAACTACCCTAATACACTCTGGTAGTTCATCCAATGAAGCACTAGAATAAATTTGTAGATCGTCTGCATATAGGTGGTACGAAGAAGATAGATTTTGCGAGACAGAGTTTATAAAAATTGCGAAAAGAAGTGGAGAAAGGACACCACCTTGAGGGACGCCAGCAGTCGTATCACACCAAGAAGAGAAATCCTCATCCAGGCGAACCCGCTGCCTGCGCCCATAAAGATAACTGTAAAACCAATCGACAACCGCAGGAGATACATTCATTGAGCGAAGTAAGGCCAAGAGAATGTCAAAATCAACCGTATTGAACGCATTACTGAAATCCAGCAATATAAGTACAGTAAGTTTGCCATTGTCCATGGAATGACGTATATCATCAGTGATCTTGACGAGTGTAGTAGTCGTGCTATGGCCCGGGCGGAAACCTGATTGTAAAGGGTTTAAAAGATTGTGACAATAAAGGAATTTACTAATCTGGTCATAGACAAGGCGTTCAAGAACTTTAGAAAGAAAAGGAAGAATAGATATAGGTCGAAATTCGGAAAATAATTTAGGACTTGATTTTTTAGGTAGAGGAATAATTTGAGCATCCTTCCAAGCTAAAGGAAAAATGCCACTATCAACAGAATTATTCAGAATATCACAAAGAACAGGAAGGATAATTTCAAGAAGCGGCACAAGCATATTGCGACTGATACCATCATTACCAACTGACGTGATTGAAAGTATGCTCTTCTTGATGTCACTAGCGGTTAGACGACTGAAAACAAAAGGAGAATGGTCCGGAATTGGTAAGGCTGAGATGTAATTAAGAGTGTTGGCTTTAATTGCCCCATCAATAGACGAAGAAGAAGAGAAATGGAGATTGAGAGAATTTATATCTAAATTAGTGGGAACGGTATCCTGACGTCCTTTACCAATTCCAATAGACCTAAGAAATTTCCAAACTTTAGCTGGATCATTTTTATCTACAGATTCATGAACATGGTGGCGTAATGCGTTCCTACACACCGTATTGCAGCGATTGCGACATCTAACATATTTTTCTCTGGTAAGATCATTGGGACGGCATTTAAATTTATGTTTGGCACTGGCTTTCTTACGCATCAGTAACTTAATGTCATCAGTAAGCCAAGGAGCAGGAAGGTGCTTCAGTTTAATGGATCGCAAAGGTGCATGCTTGTCATATAATTGCATTAAGATTGAGTTAAAAATTTCCACCTGATCCTGATTGTGAATAAAGAAATAAAAGAGACTTGTGTGTGTTTGCGCAAACATTTGAGATTTATATTAACTCCTGTCCAGTTCGCTTCTCGTCTCAATGATTGGTCGCTGGGGCCATATCGGTCAAGTGGACATTATTAATGGAATTCTCCAAGAAATTTCGCCCTTCAAAAACCTCGTTAAATCTAATAGGTCCGTCAAAAATATCAGGCACACATTAAATAATAGGTATCACTGACGAAATGTCAACATATATTCATGCCTACCATGTCTACGGGAAATTTATGTTAAAATAAAACATGTTGATATATTTCTTCTCTAGCAACAAAGCCTTAACTTCTTAGGACTATACTTTATCTTTTAGCCTAACCATTTAATATTACTTATTATAATCAATATTTATTATAGAATATACCTACATTGATCACATTAATCTTATAGAGATTATTTTAACCTTCTGTTCTGTACAAACTATTTAGGACGGAAAAGCTATTTGCACAGACTGGTTCGTTTTATATGTACTTATGGGGTTAGTTTATATAAGGACCTACATATACTTAATAGGTTCAGCTGTTTCTTTTTTCAATTAAGTACATAGGTAGTGAACATTATTAAGTATAAATCAGACACGTATACACTATATATTATAGGGATGATGACTGGATAATTAGTCCGTCAGTTAGATTATCAAAATATATTGGAGACGTATTTTTTTATTTAACAAATCAATAAAAAATGCCAAAGATTTAGAGCGTCTATGTTCGGGAGTGGGGGCTTTTTACGTCACACCTCAGTAAAAATTGTATACCGGAGTGACGTCATGCAACATTTCAAAGCACTATATCTTCGTCATTGTTTGTCCAATATTTTTTGATAATCTAAATGACGGACTAAAAAAATTTTTTTATAGCCTGTTTTCCCGCACGAATATTATGTTATTATAGTATATTAGTATAGTGCGATGCTTTACCTATTTCATAGATCTATACATATTATAAAACAAAGTCGCTCCCGCCTGATAATTTTAGAGGTTTCGAACATTTTTTTGCGCTTACATTGCAAACGCTGGCTAAACCCTACGAGATGGATCAAAATAATGTACTGCAGTATTGTACGCCTTAACAAGGTCTACAAAAAAGCCCGCGATGGTAGGCTCTATATGTTTATCTCTAGGTATAACTTGGAATTTGTCCCTTCTTCAATATAACGTAAACTTCACTAATGAAAAAATAGCTGTGCGTTGTTCATACCGCTAGGTTAAGCAACATAAGTCAAGGTCATTACATAGATGGGTGAACCGATTTGTATGAAATTTTGTGTGCATATCGGGTAGATCTGAGTATAGGTCGTAAAGTATAATTCATGCCACTAGGTCAAGCAACGTTAGGCAAGGTCATTACATAGATGGGTGACGGCGGCGACTCCGAGGAGGACGGTGACGGGGTTGCGAGCCCCGTCCCCGTGATCACGGTGCCAGGTTTCCGGGGGCTATAATGCGCACTGAGGGGTATTTGGTGCAGATCCCACTGGAGGTCCCAGGCGTCTTATGTGGCGATGCGACAGCCGCAGCGGTTTAAGTGGGTAAGAATCCCAGATACCATGATTGGCGAGGATATATAGAACGAGAGGAGGGTGCAAGAGAGGAGAGGGAGGGAGAGGGGATTCGAGGAGGGGGTGATGGGGTGAGAGAGAGGGGGATTGAGATGGAAGTGATGGGGAGTGAGGGGAGCAAGGTGGGAGAAGAGAAAGAGGGAGTGAGGGAGAGCAGGGTGGGAGAAGAGAAAGAGGGAGGGGGGGGGTTCAGAGAGGGGACAACCGGAGAGGAAGAGGGGGAGTGTGAAGGGGACTGAAGCGAGAGAGGGAAAGAGAGAGGAGAGAGAGAGTATAGAATTAGATTTTTCTTATAAGGGAGAGATGGAGAGAGAATTAAATCAAACGGGGAGGGAGAAAAGGGGAGCAAAATGTAATAAAAGCGCGGGCGGAGCTGCGCGGGTCAGCTAGTTTATAATAAAAACCATATAAGTAAATCTTTGACCTATTCACTCACTGAAACTGCAGGCAAGGGTACGGCTACAACACAGTTTGTGGTATATCAATCAGACTGCACGCATCATTGTTGCATCTTGTTTACTTACTTATCCATCACGCATTGTATGCAATATTATAGGTATATGTAATTATGAAACAGAGAACATCTGTCGCGTGGGCATTTTCAATAATATTCCCAACTATATTTTTTTTTAAATAGACCAATCTTATTTTACTAAGTATATTTTTAAACGAAAAATTAGATTGATATGTTTATGGTATAGAATCTTTAGACTGACATTTGTAGAGCATTTTTTAAAAGGTCATTGACCTTCGTGAAATCTGTTTTCGGCTGTATTTCTCGTAATAAAGGAAGCCCTCTCTTATAAAAAATACACATTGATTGTTGATATGTAATATTTCAGATAGAAAAATTACAAGTCCCTAACCGCACTAAGAATGGAGAAAAAAAAAATATTTTGTAAATTTCAATAATTAATTAATATAAAATTATCCTTATAACAGTAGCATTTTTTCTACCACTGAAATACACTAACGTAATTTATCTTCGAATTGACAAATTACCGAACATCTATCCAGCGAGATCTCTGAGATAATGTGTTTCTAAGTTTTTTTCAGGTTTCTATGGAAATAGGGTTGTCACAAAAAGTAGTGCTATTTAAATATTTATATGAATACCAATAGAAAACAAAGGCCTTTATGTTAAAAGCGCTCTATGCAGATTCATATTACAACTTGAATAAAAGTATGTACATAGATATATAAATAATAACACTTGATTAAAATGGCGGTAAATTACATTTAGCATCCTTTTATGTAAGTACAATGAAGAATCAGTTTATTTGACATTTATCATTTTCTTAAATTATACGTCTTCTGTTCACTAAAAAGTGAAAAATAACAAATGTTATTGAGGTTAGTGATAGACAGTTGATTTTGATGTAAACGTAAGTACTGTGTTTAGTTAGCTCCAACTTCAATAATATTTCGGTTTTTTAGTTACTTTTTAGTGTAATGTATATTAATTATCATCAGCCCACATCAGTCCACTGCTGGACCGCAACGCACGCCACTGAGCCCGATCTTCGTTGTAAATAAAGTCTTATACAATAGTATAATACGCTATACGCTGTATAGAAAAGATTGGATACCTATATGGATTAGATAGATATTGAAATTTTTGATCATATAATTATCTAAGATGGGTCATAATATATTTGTCAGAGTAATGTAGTAAACAACACCAATTTTATGGTTTTACCAGAAAAATTCGTCCTCATCATTCATATTCCTCGAAGAAGTTCATTGCAATGCTCTCTAATAAAAAATAATCTTATAAATAAATTGAAGAGTTTTATTCGTTTTTTGTTGCTGAGAATATCATCTTTACCCATTTTAGTAGGTAATTTCAACGTGTCATTCATGTGCTTTCAGGAACTAATTCTTTGTTGGTAGTGAAATTTCTATGGCAGTGTACTTTAGATACCAAAAAGAATCAATCCAAATCGGTACATATTTGGCGGAATGATGAGAGAGCATACATTATACAAAATAGATTACGCGATGAATTGATAACTACCTCTTTTTTAAAGTCGGTTAATAATTGATGATTTTCGCGACATAGTTATATTATTACCTAAGGGACGCCTATAGACACGATCGAACATCTGAAATATTGCATGTTGCAAATATAACTTACCCACCACTGACTACCACCACCACCACTGACTAGGTACATTGTTTGACAACCCTAACCTCAAATTTTGAAACGAAATATCTCCGAAGTCCTGGGTTTATAGCATCTGATTGTTTTTGTGGTAATACTTATTAGTATCCTTAACACATGCGTTTTGAAAAAAATGCGACTTTGTAGAGATAAAGTAGAAAAAAAAATATTAGAAAATCTTAGAAAAATCGACTTTATTGCCGGAAAGAGCATAATTTTTTTTTTTTTTCAACATATTGGTACTTTTAGAAGATATCTATCATACAGTCAATCATTTAATGAAAAATTAATATCAGAAAAAGAGATAATTGGTTTCTATGGTTTCTATGGACTTTTCTCGATTATCTCAATATCTCTAAAACTATGACACATAGAGCCGGCGGAGTCTTATTAGTAGTTTCGTTCGATGGTTATCTTTTCAAAGAATACATAAAAAGAGATGGCCGCAACTAAGGCCAAATTCCACACTGTGCGGCGGTAACAGTAGGTACCAAACTTATGTACTTACGTTGTAGTACTTCATTAAAACAGTTTCTCATATTCTTCCATAGGTAGGTAAGAACAATTTGCGAATGTGCAAGATATTTATTTCTGTAATCGTGCCACCTCGCGGTCACAGTTCGCTACGAAGCTATCGCCGCCGAATTTATTCTAGGTGTTAGGTACTTGAAATTCATTTACAACATATGCACTTATACACAAGATTTTTGTTACATACTGTATATAGGTTAAGACTCTTGTTACATTTTAAAAGTCAACGCTAAATTGTTCTCAATTTGGATCGTTTATAATGAACGATAATTTATGCAATTGAAAAAGTACCTACTTATTCATTGACTTACACGTCGTTGCTCGCGATTCTATTAAAAGTGCAACGTTACAATCATAACCACTCTGTCTCACGATTTTATTATATAAAGTACCTCCTTAACTTTAAGTAACTAGTGCTTGGTGATTATGGAGTTTATGGAAATTCCAATCTGTTAATAGTTGATATTAGGTATATGGAGGTAAAGGGCAAGTGGTCCGTTCAATGACGAGATACCCTGGCTACCCAATAAACTGAACAGAGCACTGAAACTTTTACTTTATAGAGCATTGGATCTTATCTTCATAGACAACTGGAACCTTGTGTTACCTACTTACTGCATTTTATTCACCGCAGGATCACACTCCATGACGTGTCGCACCTTTGTTTACACACACATCCATTTTACCCTAACTAAACTAAGCAAAAACTTTACTACAACGTCTTAACGAATTAACGCAAAACCTGAAATGTATTTATTCAGTATCGAGGGCTTTTAATATAGGTTAGTTTTAACTTATTTAGAGCACAGGCGCATACTCAATACAGAAGCAGTCGGAGGTTATTAACCTAATGTGATCGACGAAAACAGTGTAGCTGTTTGAGAGTTATTCATTTATTACTTTAAGTTTCCGAAAAAATGGTATGGGCTTAGGTACTTTGAGAATATTGTAATTAATTTATCTATTCTATTATTATTTATTGCCTGAAAATCAAAATGTTGGAAATAGTATCAAGCAAAAGCTACCGAACCAATACGCATGAAATTTTCAAGAAATATGTCTATATCTCTGTAATATCTAAGCTTTAGTTCATCTCATTCGGATAAGCCAAACAAAAGATATTACGTAAAGTATTTTTAGTCTTACTAGACTAGCTAGATGGTCTAAGTCGGTTTACCTCGCGCTATCGCTTCATCACAGATTTTGCGCTAAATAAGCACTGCAACTAAAATAAACTTTTTGTGTTTGTTTGTTTACGTCACTCTGCCGCACCCACAAACAAAAGTTATCGTTAATTCTAAATATGTCATGTTGTTAATCAAAATATTTCGAAATTAATGCTTATTGTCCATTATTGTGTGAGTACGATTACGATATATTCTATCTGATTACGTATATACATCAAATATATTTTACCTATACTTCCAATTTGGTCCCATTGTCACCAAATCTGATGATGGGATCCCAGGGAAATCGGGGGCACCCCTCAAATTGTATAGGCACTTAAGTATTAGGTACGTTTTTTATATTTTTTTGTTTTCAGTAAGTTACTCTAACGCAGACGTTCGAGTTGCGTGATAGTGGTGATATGTATCTTTGTAAAATAAGAAATAAGAAAAGTGTCGAATAAAGTTTTTTAGAAATAATAAAAACCGACTTCAAAGAAATGATCTAAAATGCATGAAATAACAAAAATATATTGAAATTAGTGCCAGCTGGTGTTAGTTAATATGATGTGCAGATGTGCTAGCACTATAGTTTATTAGCGGTACGGTACTACGTTGGGGAAGAAAGGTTCTCGAGTGGCGACCACGAACCGGAAGACGCAGCGTAGGCAGGCCTCCCACTAGGTGGACCGACGACATTGTTCGCGTCGCAGGCAACCGGTGGATGCAAATAGCAAATTGTCGTTCATTGTGGCGGTCTAAGGGGGAGGCCTATGTTCAGCAGTGGACGTCTTCTGGCTGGTGATGATGATGATGATGATGACGGTACTACGTATACATTGTTATGTGGCGTTTGTAGAATCTGCCATTTTGAGAATATGCCATTTGTAGAGTCATCAGCCATTTAGATCTGCTTTTGTTGAGTACTTTGGGAATGACCCAAATTAAGTTGGGGTGTCTGAGGTTTTGCGTTATTTCATTACCACGTTGTATATGCATTTGTGTTTTGTAGTTTCATATGTAAATATAAATAATAGGTAGAAGCGGGCGTTCGAAAATCTAAAAACATAAGCTTTTAATGCCTGCGATTTAAAAAATGTGTAAATCATTTTCGAGAATTTAGTCAGCCACGATCACTACTGACTTACTAGTAAGACTGACTGACTTACTTGTAATATATCTTTTTCAGATACTTGCACGTAAATGAAATCCAGCATATCGAACCTCAAACATTCTCGAACATGCCGCGTCTGGTCAGATTGTAAGTATTAAATTTATTAATTTTTTCACACCACCTGCTCGATATTGTTGCATTATGGTGCATATAAGTGATCCTTATATACACACATCAAAAGTGTCTAGGGATCAAGCATTTTTGGGCAAAAAAATGGGCAGAAGAACAATGGCGTTTCGTGTGCTTTTCTGATGAGTCTCGTTTTGGTATGAGACCGGATACAAGACGTATACGACACTGGAGAACCCCTGGACGCCAACAGCGATTAAAATCCTGCCAGGAAGTCCATCCTTATAGTGGTGGAACCATCATGGTATGGGCGGGTATTTGGATCGGCGGAAGAACTGAGTTGATTTGGATCAGAGGCAACCTCAACGCTCAAATTTATGCTGAGACGATTGTATCAGACGTCATCGTTCCTCTACAAGTGCAAATCGGTCCCTTATTTCAGTTAATGCATGATAATGCACGACCGCACACCGCAAGAGTTGTAAGACAGACTCTCGCCGCAGCTAACATCAATGTCCTGCCCTGGCCTGCTCAGTCGCCAGACTTGAACCCGATTGAGCATGCATGGGATATGCTACAGAGAAGAGCTCTGCCGAATATGGAGGGTATCCAGTCGCAAGAAGACCTTTTTTTGTTGTTGCAACGAACATGGGCGGCCATTCCACAGCGTGATTTGGATGAACTCATTTTGAGTATGCCAAACCGATGTTCTTGTGTTGTTAGTGTTCGCGGTAGAAACACGGATTATTAATTGTTTAAGTTACCCAATAAAATTTTAAAGAAAACTGTTATTTCAGTCTTTTTTTCGAACTTTTGTGTTAGTGGTTCAAATGTCAAAAATCCCTTTATTAGGAAAATGGCAAATTTCTTTATTAATGCAAAGGTGACTTGGTTTATCGTTACTGTGACAAACGAAAACACTTTATTTGATGAATCCTTAAAGAAAATTTTAATTAATATCAATCAGGATAAAAGTTATTGCAAAAATATATGTTGATCCCTAGACACTTTTGATGTGTGTATCTACCTCATTATATCCCTATAGTCTAGCCGGGTAATAATGTTGTACTAAACTCCCTTGGGTAATAATGTGTTTGAATTTCGAACGTCATACGAAAATTCCTCAACACCTTTACCACAGGAGCAGAGACCTGCACGACAAAAACTTTTGACAATCGAACCGGGCGCCCGAGCAGAACCCAGTGTTCTAGAAAAGAAAAAAAATAGATGTTAACGCGTTAACTCTGCAAATCACTATGCTGATTACTGACAGTCGTGATTATTGACTCGTTGGTATAGTGGTTAGACACCCTGGCCGCTACCCGATGGGTCGTGGGTTCAATTTCCACCAAGTGTCTGGGTGTTATTTAACTATTTAATTATTATCGTCTGTATCTCTTAACTAATCGTTGTTTGGTTTCCATAGTACAGGCTCTGCCTAGTTTGGAATCAGATGACCATGTGTGGATTGTCCCAAGATGTTATTATTATTTTAATTCTAGCAATATTTGTATTTTATTACCTCGCAGTAGATGAAAAGTAGTGTATGCTCCTCGGGGATAAAGGTGTCTTTGTATTGGGCGAGCTTAAATCCCTCGCTGTACTCAGGATTCTCCCTCGCTACGCTACTACCTACTGCGAGGTAATAAAATACAAATATTGCTAGAATTAAAATAATAATAATATCTTGGACAATCCGCACACGGTCATCTGATCCCAAACTAGGCAGAGCCTGTACTATGGAAACCAGACAACTGATATTATAATTAATTTACTCTTGCGGAATATATCACGGTTTATTCCCAACGTTTCGAATGCTTTGCAGTACGTACCCATGGTCACGGGCGGACAAATTAATTTATTTAAATTTATTTTAAAATTAATTATTTAAATGTTATTTTATTTAATTATTTTTTTGATTAATTACAATGTATAATATTCGCGTAAATAAAAGACAACTGATATTAATTAAATAGTTAAATAACACCCAGACACTTGGTGGGAATTTAACCCATGACCCATCGGGTAGCGGCCAGGGTGTCTAACAACTAGACCAATGAGACTGTTAATAATATCAGCATAGTGATTTGCAGAGTTCACACTAGGTTCTGCTCGTCGCGCCCGGTTCGATTTTCAAATGTTTTTTTTCCGTGCAGTTATCTGCTTAGAGTAGTATTACAGCTGTGGTAAAAGTGTTGAGGAATTTTCGTTTGACGATCGAAATTCAAATCACATTATTACCCAAGGGAGTTTAGTACAACATTATTACCCGGCTACACTATAGGGATATAATGAGGAACTTTATGTCATCTTTATATGACAAATAATGTAACATTATCGAGCAGGTGGTGTGAAATAGTAGTTTATGCACCAAGGGGATAAAGTAGTGTCTTATGTCACGGGCGTTAAGTTGAATCCCGAGCATAATGAAGGATTCTAGCATCTCCCGAGCGGAGCGAGGGAGTACAGAGCGTAGCGAGGGAGTTAATACTAGAATCCTGAGTACAGCGAGGGATTTAAGCTCGCCCAAGACAAAGACACCTTTATCCCCGAGGAGCATACACTACTTTTCAGACCTACTGCGAGGTAATACTGACACCCAGACTCTTGATGGGAATTGAACTCACGACCCATCGGGTAGCGGCCATGGTGTGTAACCACTAGACCAACGAGACTGTCAATAATTTCAAAATAGTGATTTGCAGCGTTAACGCGTTAGCATCAAATTTTTTTCTTTTCTAGAACACTGGGTTTTGCTAGCCGTGCCCGGTATGACTTTCAAAAAAAAAAAATTTTCTTGCCGGTCTCTGCTTAGAGTAGTATTATAACTGTGGTAAAAGAAGTGTTGAGGAATTTTCGAAATTCAAATCACGTTATTAACCAAGGGAGTTTAGTACAACATTATTACCCGGCTAGACTATAGGGATATAATGAGGTACTTTATGTGATCTTTATATGACACATAATGCGACATTATCGAGCAGGTGTGAAAACTACTATTATTGTCCTCTTATTTTTATCCCACTACCCCAAGAGCGTGTACGCATTTTATGAGTCCTTATGCTCAAAATGTTTTGTTTGTAATTATCTATGACTATTTCGTTGTAAAGCCTTAACGGTTTTATTAAATGACGAGTCGTTAGATTATTCTTAGATGTGAAAATGAAGACTGATCTTGGATGAACTATCAGTACCTACTTCATCCAAAATCCTAGATATGCTTAGACGAAGTAAGATACGTACTAGTTTAAAAAGATAATAATACAGCGTCCATGAGCCGCTACTTAGTATTTTTTTTTATATTTCCGATAACGTCAACACAAGTATCAAAAGAATATACTTAATAATATCCTTGCGCTACGAGTTTTGTATGCAGTCGTTTTGTGCAACAGCATATAGCATAGTTATAAAAATAATTAATACTCGTGTAATTTGTAAACACAATAAATTAATTGTGTTCCTTTTTAATTTCAGATACTTACAAAACAACCGCTTACAGAATATACCGTACGGTTCATTTACGAACATGCCCAAGCTGCGCAAGCTGCGATTGGACAGCAATGCCTTGGTCTGTGACTGCTCCATGTTGTGGCTCATGCGCATGATGTCACAGCATAACCAAATGTATGTCGACGCTACTTGCTATCAACCCCCGAAAGTAACTGGGATGCCCCTCTCGAAAATGGACGAACACAGCTTTAACTGTCGTAAGTATTTCCTTGTCCCATAAGCTCAACTATTCAACTCAAACTTTGAAGTTAACCAGGTCGGATAATTTTGCAGAGCTTCCGGAAATCCAAAAGGAACCTCAAGATGTCACCGTCAACTTTGGTGAAGCTGCGGCTTTCAGTTGCATCGCTACCGGTAATCCGGTACCTGAAATAATATGGTTGCGAGATTCTAATGAAATACCGATAGATGGAACTGAATACGAAATTACAAACAACGGCTCACTCATGGTTCACACTACTGATGCGACGGATGGGACATTTTTTGAATGCATGGCTAAAAATTCGGTCGGCGCAGTTCATTCCAAGAAAGCCAAAATGACAGTACAAAATAATAATTCTACTACAAATGGTAATGTATATTAGAAATGAATCTAACGCATCTATGTACAAGGTGGCGCAAAAATAACCTTCCGATGTTTTTTGGCTGTAATTTAAAAAAAAAATGAAAAAGTTTGATTCTTCTTGTGGATTATTTTTGTTTGGTATTTTTATTTTTTTTACATCAAGTCGAGAATATGATGTGATGAATATGGCCGCCGCCACAGTTGATTGTCATTTGAGCCCTTTTCATCACTTTGGCCAAAACTTCCGGCGATAGGTCCTCACATTCTTGACGGATATTGTCTTTAAGAGCTGCAAGAGTCTGAGGCTTGTTGACATAAACCCGCGACTTCAAAAAGCCCCACAAAAAGAAATCTGCAGCGGTCAAATCAGGCGATCTTACTGGCCAGTGCAAATCGCCAAAACGGGAGATTAGGCGCCCGGGAAATGCATCAATCAATATTCCGCGTTCTGGAGCAGTGTAGCGTAACATTGTTTATTAACGTGTATTTCGCATGTATTTACTACACAAATGTCAAAACAGAACTGACATTAGGGGCCAATCGCAAAATTTATAGCATTTTCTGATAGGAGGATTACTTTTGCGCCACCTTGTATATCTAGCATAAACGAAGCAGTCTGAGTTATAACATTTTTTTTTTCCAGCACCTCCAGTGTTGACACTGTTACCAAAAAGACAATATTCTAAGTTGGGCCAAAAATATGTCACCCTTGATTGTGTTGCGAACGGGTATCCCAAGCCGCATATTGTCTGGTTATTTAATGACCAAAGGATCTTGTTAAACGAACGTATTTCAATACGTCCAAATGGATCTATAGTTATAGAGAATATCGAGGAATCTGACGCCGGCCAATATACATGTCAAGCAGAAAATGTCCATGGTAAAGTCTCCGTGTCAGTGCCCATTGAAGTATTAGGTAAGTTTAGTTTTGGTTTAGTTTGGTAGGATTAGATTTCGTACATACTCGATTCCAAAGGTCCCCGGGAGCTGTGGGGCTCGACCGGGGTATGTGGGATTCTGACCCACTGAAACCCCCGCGGCTGTCGCATCGGCACATGGAAAGGGGCGGACCTGGGCCCTCCGGTGGGATTTACGCCAGGAGCTCCTCAGTACCATGCCTTTGAGCCCGCCGCCGGGGACGCATTGTAGTCCCCCAGGTACCGTCACGGTGCTCACGGGGACGGGGGTCGCCACCCCGCCGCCGTCCTCCTCGGAGTCGGCGCCGTACTCGATGGACGCCTATGGCACACACCCCAAGCGTCCAGCGTCTCCGAAGGATGACACGCGTCCTACCGCAACGCAATAAGCACCGCCATCGCCAGTAGCTGTAGCCGGGCCCTTACACAAATTTCCGTGTTAAATTACAGGTATCTAAATACTTTTTAATTGTTTTAGTGCCTCCGGTTTTTGTCGTCACACCAAACAACAAAACTGTAAAAGTAGGGGAGAGAGTTGAATTGACGTGTACTGCAAAAGGTGTACCCAAGCCTCTTATTAATTGGTTTAGAAACACAATGATATTACCTGCATCTGATAATATACTCTTGAGCAATCAAAACCAAAATTTAACTATTGTATCAATTTCAACTGATGATGACAGTATCTATCATTGTAGAGCAGAAAATCCTGAAGGGCAAATTGAAACATCTGCATATATAACAGTTGAGGATTCTGAAATAATAGTACCCCGTATCGTACTAAAACCCGAAGATACTGATGCTTTCAAAGGGACAACAGTTCAATTACCATGCGAAATAGAAGCAGCAACTACGGCTTCAATAGAATGGAGAAAAGATGGTGCCTACGTCAATACGAACGAAAGATTTTCTATAACAATTATTGGTAGTTTAATAATCAATAATTTAACAATTAGAGATACTGGAAGATATGAATGTTCAGTTTTCAATGAGTACGGGCGAGATACTGCCTCAGCATTTTTGACCGTAAAAGATCGTTTGTTGCCAGGAGATGAATATGTTAATATAGCAATAACAGAAGCTACTAGAGACATTGATCAAGCCATAGAGAGAACTATGAAAGAATTATTTACTAACCAAAGCACTAAAGTAGATTTGCACAATCTTTACAGATTGACCAGATTTCCAAATGCACCAGCAAGAGAAGTGGCTCGTGCTGCTGAAATATACGAAAGAACTCTAGACAAGGTCAAACAATTCGTACAAAGCGGGCATGCGGTTTCTTCAGTTGAACCTTTTAATTATCAAAACATACTGTCAAATGAACATCTTGAAGTAATTGCACGTTTGTCTGGATGCGTCGCTCACAGAGAAAAAGAAGACTGTAGTGATATGTGCTTCCACAGCAAGTTTCGTAGTTATGACGGAAGTTGCAATAACTTTGCTAATCCTACTTGGGGAATATCGTTAAGTGGATTTAGAAGAATTCTTTTTCCTATATATGAAAACGGATTCAGTCAACCTGTAGGCTGGAACAAGGACATAAAATATAATGAGTTTAAACTTCCAAGTGCTCGTCTAGTTTCTACAACTATTATCTCAACTAGTGATATATCTGCAGACGTAGAAATTAGTCATATGGCTATGCAATGGGGTCAATGGCTGGATCATGATCTTGATCATGCTCTGCCACCTGTAAGCTCCCAATCATGGGATGGAGTAGACTGTAAAAAAACTTGTGATTATGCCGCTCCATGTTTTCCAATCGATGTACCATCCAATGACTCTAGAGTAACCAATCGGCGCTGCATTGATTTTATTCGGACTAGTGCTGTCTGTGGTTCTGGGGTAACATCCGTTCTTTTTGGGAGTTTACAGCCTCGTGAGCAAATAAATCAACTCACATCATTTTTAGACGCATCTCAAGTATATGGTTTTGAAAAATCTGTAGCGGAAGACTTACGCGATTTAACAAATGAAAACGGACTTCTACGAGTGGGAATGACGTTTCCTGGAAGAAAGCCGCTATTGCCGACTGTAGGTGTGAACGGAATGGACTGTCGACGTAACTTAGAAGAGAGCAATCGAAATTGTTTTGTAGCAGGTGACATAAGAGCTAATGAGCAGATTGGTTTAGCGGCCATGCACACTATCTGGATGAGAGAACACAACAGAATCGCTGTACAACTTAAAGTTCTTAATCCGTTTTGGGATGGCGATAGAGTATATCAAGAGGCGAGAAAAATAGTAGGTGCTGAAATGCAATTAATTACTTACGAACATTGGTTGCCAATAGTTCTTGGACCAAAGGGCTATGAAAAATTAGGCAAGTACAAAGAATATGACCCATATATTAACCCATCTATTTCAAACGTCTTCGCTACAGCCGCTTTAAGATTCGGACATTCCATGATTAATCCTGTCTTGCATCGTTACGATGAAAATTTTGAGACAATTCCCGAAGGTCATCTGTTACTTCGTAACGCATTTTTTTCACCATGGCGCTTAGTTGATGAAGGTGGAGTGGATCCTTTGCTTAGGGGTATGTTTACGACTCCTGCCAAATTAAAGACGCCGACACAAAATCTTAACTCTGAGCTCACCGAACAGCTTTTTTATAGCGCCCATGCTGTAGCTTTGGATTTAGCAGCAATTAACATTCAAAGAAGTCGTGACCATGCTATCCCACCGTACACAAAATGGCGTCAGTTTTGTAATATGTCTGATGTAAACGATTTCGACGACTTAGCAGGGGAAATAACAGACGTAAACGTGCGTCATAAATTAAAAAACCTTTACGGATCGGTACACAACATAGATGTTTGGGTTGGCGGTATTTTAGAAAACCAAGTGGAAGGCGGAAAAGTTGGTCCTCTGTTCAGATGCCTGTTAGTGGAACAGTTTACGCGATTGAGAGATGGGGACAGGTTTTGGTATGAAAATCCAACAACATTCAAACCAGAGCAACTGCGGCAAATCAAAGAAACAAGCTTAGCGCGTGTCTTATGCGACAATGGCGATAACATAGATACTATAGGAGAAAATGTCTTCCTGCTGCCTGAAGTGCAGGATGGGCTTACCTCATGCAGTGACTTGCAGTCTATGGACCTGCGTTACTGGGCAGACTGTGAGAGCTGTGGTGACGACAACAGTATTGAACGAGAGAAACGACGAGCTAAAAGGGACACTAGTGCGGATATGAACAATGTTGAAGATCAACGATTGGGCAAACTCGAGGCATCGCATCTTGATTTGTTAAAAACTATAGAATCTTTGAAAAAGCGTATTGAATATCTTGAGGAAAATTGCAAAGCACATTAAGAATGAAATAACTAGCTTCCTAACATAAAATATTTTTGGATTCTGAGAATATTTAATCCGTTTTCTACACATACATATATAAAAATATTGTACCTATAGATTATTTTATTTGGTAATATTATTATCCTACTTGCGGTCCAACTAAATAAGATCACTTTATTTTTGTATTTTATCTACATGTAATATCTAGTTAATTTTTGCACCAATAAAATCCCTAGTATACTAAGGTAGCATATTATACCTTAAATACAGTATTTTTCAAACAATTGTACAATTATATTTCCTGTGTCTTATTTTGTTTAGTTTTATTTCCACATTGAATGACACTGTAGTAGGAAATACACATTTATGAATTCCTTATCTATGCATTTGCTTATGTTAAATTTAAAATAGTGTCTACCTACTACATCGGAAGATGACCGTGCTATGAACGGATCAGACAGAAAGTATTATTTGTGTAAAGCAATGCCTACTAGCTAGACCGTTGGGTAACCAGCTGTGCCATGCATAATATGCAAGTGCCTGTCAAAAAACATAAAATGTGTCTTGTGCATGGGGCGACGTTGCCGTTCCGCTACGCCACTTAGTGTGCAGTTGATAGTCTGAGTGCCAGGTTTTGGTATAACTAACTAATTTCCGCAGCTCCACGTCAAAGCGCGTATTTTGCGTGCGAGAGAGATTGGATTTATTCGATTCACCCTAACTCCTCGAGGAAAGCCAGCAAGCGCTTGATGCCGCTGACAATCTCTCGGAGGGTATTTGGGTAACTTAGCCCACTATGCGGCGACTTCCGGACATCTCAATAGCACGTGTGCCGTTTTTTCCTTCTCCTCCATGCACGCTCTGCATAGAGGACTGTCTGTGACTGCTATGATAAAAAAGTGTTTATGAAATGAATCCTGTCCTATTGGCTAAGTTTTCCTATGGCCGCCGTGACTACACACAATGCACCAGACTAAAGCACCCTATTTCATCATTGGGTGGATCACCATGTTGTGTGTGAGTGTCGGGCACAATATAAATGTTATGTTTCAATTAAGAAGCAGTGTCTGTCATTTCTTTTCAGTGCCTGATAAGAATCATATCACAGTCATGATAATGGTCCGATGTGGTTAGACTCCTTTAAGTTAATAAAATTAGCTTAAAATGCTCGTTCACTAGATTCATATTAATTTAATAAAAATAAACCTATTAGCAGTTAAGAAGTTATAAACTATATACCAGTATTTAAGCTATGAGAAATCATAGTTGTATTTAAATATATAAGATTTAAAGATGTAGCAATAGCTGTTAAATAATAATATGTTTTTTAATATAATATTTTCTTTACAATTTTATTCTATGTGTAAACTTTACTCCTGCTTTTGTAGCATGTAGTAGATTTTAATGTTCCATTTATCTTCTACTAAATGTTTGATGTAACAGAAGTGTGAAAATAGTTGCAGCAGCGGAACAAAAGAAAATAAGAGTGATAAATATTATCACTATTATTTTCTTTTATATAACAATAAAAGATTTGTAAAAGTTTTGGTAAAATTAATATTTATCTAATAGGTCACCATTATTAAAGTCTGATAATAATATAATAATAATCTGATTTGTGTTATTTACACATTATAGTATAGATATATTCCAAATCTATAACTGTTGTGTCTCTATCAATAATCATGTGTGATCAATAAATAATGAAAAATATAAACATTGTTTTATTTAAACCTAAGCAACAATTATGGTAATTAGGACTAGAATCTAAATCGAATCGTTTCTTTTTTTAGTATTAATCTAATAGTGTTAATGCGCTAAGCGGGACTAATCTGCCACTACAACTGTAGTATTGAGTGATGTTTAAATTCCAATATATTTAGTGTGTCTACCAATAGCTAGAACAATATCCTTGTCTTTGTTTCGTACCTCCACTTCAAGGAAGGCTATTTTTTTGCCTGTTTTCCTTGTGACTGCTTCTACTTCAATATTGTCTCCTTCCTTGGCAGCACCCATGTAGCTAGAACAGTATAAAAGTTGTATATAAATTATAAGTTTTACATCTTAAATAGAGGTTCTGGTAATCACTTTAGGTCAACTCCAAATATATCGCAAAACCTCAGACACCATGAGATAATTTTATATTAAAATTTAATTTGGCACACTATAATTTATTTTCATAAATTGTTATTGAAAATATTTGTCTTATTTAGTATTCCAAATATTCTAACTCTATACTCATGCGTGAAAAATGCGCTCACTGGAGGTTAATAACCGAACGCGTATGGATCAAACCAACTAACACCATGATAAATAAATAGAAATATAGTAAAAATTAATGCATATTAAAAAGTGATTTAATCAGTTACTTCCCTTGATACTGAATAAACAAATTTCATCATCATCATCATCACCAGCCGGAAGACGTCCACTGCTGAACATAGGCCTCCCTCTTGGAACGCCACAATGAACGACAATTGGCGATTTGCATCCACCGGTTACCTGCGACGCGCACAATGTCATCTATCCACCTAGTGGGAGGCCTACCTACACTGCGTCTTCCGGTTCGTGGTCGCCACTCGAGAACCTTTCTTCCCCAATGGATATCGGTTCTTCGAGCTGAACATGTTGTATATTTTTAATTCAAAAAGGCAGCCATTGCTTTGCTGAATATTGGAATAGCCAGAGTAGGGACCTTAGACGATCTAATATACAATACTAATAAGTAATAATGTGTTGAGTGGTTTTCCTGCTATAAGGTTACCAGTGTTCTTTAAGGAGTCTATGTCCAACACAGAGGGTCCTTTACTGAGGGAATGCAGTTCATCACTTATGTTGTAAGTACAGTACAGGATAACTCTGACACAACTTTTCCTTGTGTTGTTATTGCTTGTGTACTTCCATCTACAGACGTATCACAACATACTTCTAGTGGCAGTATATTATAATGTTACTTTACATAAGCTAGAGATGTCAATACATCTATTATATGTTGATGTGATATGTTGTGTATTTATGTTGATACATAACTATGTATAAGTCTGACACATTCTAAAGACAAAATGAGATTACAAAAATACTGCTAATAGAGGTGGTGGTAGAGCCCTGGGTGGGATTGCAGTTATGCACTAGCTTAGTGTAAAAAAATATAATTTAAATAATTCACTCATCATCATTATTAGCAGCCGAAATATGTCCACTGCTGAACAAAGGCCTCCCCCTTAAAAGGGAGGGGTTGCCATAATCCCCACTCTTGGCAGGCATCTTGGGCTTGTATAATTTAGTCATACAACTCTAATATTGTACTATAGTTTCCACTGTGGCAGCTGACCACTGTCCTGGAATAAATTTAACATTTTGCAGACTGCTTTGAATGTGCCTACTGATGTGTGTTCTAAAAACAGCTTAACTAAACAGAGTATAGAATATTCAAAGTAACTATGTTTCCAATCTGCCTATCTCCCGTGACATGGTTATATGCAGCAGGGGAGCATTCCAGGTGCTCACCCTCTCTTGTTCCTTATGCTACAACCAATAGTCCTTCATTCCCAATATTATTTATATTAGTATACTTGTATGTACACTGTATACTTAAGCATATATAATTTCCGAAAGCATGTTTCAATATCTCACCTTACACTGAGATCTATAGAAACGCCTCTAGTTTCAATATTTTCATTAGTGGTGAGCGCATAAGTGGATATGGCATCAACAAGATGCGCTATGAACCCACCATGAAGAGTACCCCTCTGGTTGAGATGCTCAGGGCCAACTTGAAATTGTGTCACCATTTTTCCATTGCCACAAGACACCACCTTTAACTAGAAAATTTCAAAGAGAATATATGTAAAACAAGATAAAGCATAATATTACTTAAGCTAGTGTTTAGTTTGTTGTAATAATATCAACCACATGTACCTACTACTAAATAATTTCCACAAAAATTAACTGATGATAAGCACATAACTTTACAAACCTTACGAAGATTATGATCAAAGCATTTAGTGGTGCTTACAGCTTTTGCAAACAACTCTGCAATTGCTACCCCTTTAGACATTTTCGTATTAGCTGTAATACCATTCCTTCAACGAAACTGTGCATCTAATTTTAAAATAAACATGATTTCTTATCACTTATCACTATGTCCATATGTATTAATTCCACAGATTAATTAATTCACTGGAGTAAAATGACGTTTACTGTGTTACCAGTTTCTGATGAAAAAAATAGTGAAGGACAAAACTTAAATGATTATATTGATCATTCAGTAAGTACTTGTAAGCAAAATAAACATTTGTGCCATCGATATAATATATATGAACTAGATAAACATTCACGAACAAAATGACATCTAAAATGTGGTCGCGGAGCTTGCAAACTTATCTGTGCTGGTGGCGGAAACGTGAACTAACGGGTTTATTATGACAACGACGTGTAGTTTGACAGTTTCTTATAGACAGTAGCGACACTCCTATCGGCAAAAATAATTTTGTCAGGCTGTGGCTTGTAAAGAAATAGCGACACAAGGGCGCTATTTCTCACTACCACTTTCTGGACCGTGACACCAAATCTGTATTTGTTTATACTTTCGAATTTATTACACATTCGACGTCTTGTTGTTAAGACGTGTGCGTGTTGTACTATCGTTTCGTATTGACATTCGTATTTCGAGACCTACCCAACGAGCCCAAATTCGGTGGGTCTACGTTTATTGTTGCAGAGTTCCCGTGACCACCTTCCTGCTCCATCATCAGACCCTGATCACCATTTTTCTAACAACTACTCGTCGAGAACTACCCAACGAGCCTAAACTCGGTGGATCTACATTTGTTGGTGCAGAGATACCGTGACTACCTTTCTACTCCATCATCAGACCCTGATTACCATTTTTTAGTAACTACTAGTCGAGACCTACCCAACGAGCCCAAATTCGGTGGGTCTACGTTTATTGGTGCAGAGTTCCCGTGGCCATCCTCCTGCCCCATCATCAGACCCACAGACAGACAGACTTCCGGACGTATGCGTCAAACTAATACCACCCCTCGCTTTTGGTCGGGGGTTAAAGTTAAAAATACAAGCTAGTTATAATACAAGCAAATACCTACTTATCTCTGTGAAACAACGCCGCGGTTAAAGTAGAATTTAAACATCTGCAATAACCATCTTACTTGATGCACCACCTTTGCTAAAAAAAATATCACAAGACGCATACGAGCGTGTCTGAGGCGGATGACAACCGCCAGGGGGGTGCAACTCCCATACATTGGTGGTTATTAAAATGTAAATAGAATCTACTGCCATCTGTGTTACGGTGTCCGAAAATATAGTTTTATCTAAACTCCGATAGAAGGAGCTAGTGTGTAATTATAACTCGCAAGTAAAGTTTAACAGTAGATGCGTTTATATCCAGAGGACATTTGCAAATTTAGCAATGCAGCGCCATCTAGCGAGCTAAACGTATAACTCGCTAAGCAACGCCATCTAGCAAACAGACCTTCAAATTATAAAATTGAAAACTTGAGTTGCGCATCTATCTCAGTATAATAAGTATCATCTATGACAACCGCGCTCGCTTTAGACCACAGACTAGTAAGAGATACTTTAGACTGAGATAAATCAGGAAATCGTGTCCGTGAGCGCTGTCTATGTGTGCGTTACTCGAGCGCCCGTGTTGTATGAAGCTTGCCTTCTGTAGGTACTCTCTATATTTTGTGACCATACGTCCATTGACTGCACTAATAATACTGCTTTATGCCCTTATTACACCTTCCGTTATATATGAAGCTAAATGAGTTAGTCACTGAATTCAGTGAAGTGTAATCGCATTTATGAAATTAGGATTCTAAATTCAGAGCCAAGGATGGTTTTTAGTTTTTAACTGATTAAATCACTTTGAATCCTAATTATAAACGCATTTAGGAAGGTGTAATCGCATTTAGTCACTGAATTTCAACTCATTCGCTGCGTGTGGCTCTCCGCGCGTGAGGACGTTCTTATCAAATTATGGCAACCGCAGGTTAAGCAACGGTAGGCAAGGTCATTACAAAGATGGGTGACTGTTTAATTCTACTTGAATTAAGCGTCTCCGTACTTTGGAGGACATGTAAAAGTGGGTTATAGTGTTTAACCGACTTAAAAAAAAAGGGAGGTTATTTATTCGACGAAAATGTACTATATATGTACTATTCTATTATTTTGTTCAAAAATTTAAAAAAAAGCTTTATTAATTGTTGGCTTATGCCAACGGCCAATACTAGGCAAAGGCCAATTTTTTGGTGTCTGGACAAGACTGGCGCCATCCTTCGTTGTAAAGGACACGTCTGACTTCGTCGCGCGCTAACGGGTAACTGATTCAGTCAGGGTTGCCAGATATCAGCTAACTCAATTCGCCTAATTTTGCCTTCCGAGTAGCCTAAAGGTGCGCGTCCATTGGCCGACGCCGGACGCACCGCACGCACTGCACGCAACGGATTTTAGTTTGCTTCCTATGATTTTGACGGCCCGGATCGGAAAATGCCGGCGCGGATAATGGACGCAGCGCTATATAAAATCCGTGCCGTGCGTCCGGCGTCGGCCAATGGACGCGCACCTTTAATCGCCTATTATTTTTATTTGACAAATAGCTTCACTTAACATTTTGAGCTAAGTATATTTCAGACAAAAAAATACCGGTTAAGTGCGAGTTGGTCTCGCGCACCGAGGGTTCCATACCAATTTTGGACTGAAATATATAGGCATGACAGTCAGACAGACCGACGAAGTCTCTTAAGGGTTCCTTTTTTACCTTTTAGGTATGGAACCCTAAAAAGAGAACAGTCTCTTTCGGTCTCTTTCATATAGCTAGTTTGAATGAGTAACTTAAATTGACACAAGCCCCAATACAAGGGCTTGTGTCAAATTTAAGTGCATACAAGGCGGAATAATTCCGAGGTGACTACTCACAAACCTCGGAAATTTTATGCTTTTTTAACATTTCGGGAACTTTGCACCTCGCTGGTTTAAAGATCATAAGAATTACTCAGACTTATTTCCTCAGTGACGAAAGAACGTTGGACGTGCATATTACGTTTCGTCAAAGCATACAATTAACAAGAAATTAATAAATTATGGGTAATCCTGAAGTACGAAGGTTCTTTATTCGACGCGTATGTAAGTATGTAATATTGATAAAAATGCGTAATATTCATATATGTTAGTCTATGTGGGCTTCTAAACAAATTTACCAAATTTTACGAGTGCATGTATGTATATATATATATATATATATATAGATCCCTTTATATATATATATGTGCATTACGTTGTTGAGATAAATTGCCACCGCCTCTATCTCCACCATGCACCGCCCCCGCTCTCCACCTCCACCTCCACCAGTGTCTCCGTTCTCTCTCGTTTATGGTGGAGGCGGAGGAAGCGGAGGAGGAGAGCAAAGGCTTAGAGCGGGAGCGGTGCCTGGTGGAGGTGGAGGCAGAGGCAACGGACGTGGTGGTGGATGCACTGGAGTGCAGTGCAGTGGGGACCGCGTGAGGGCAAATGAGGCTCACGTTAAGAACTGGTGATTACAGTGGGGGATAGGGTGGCTAGTAAGTGAGAATCGATACTGACCATAAAGATGTTCATCATCATCATCACCAGCCGGAAGACGTCCACTGCTGAACAAAGGCCTCCCCCTTAGACCGCCACAATGAACGACAATTTGCTATTTGCATCCACCGGTATCCTGCGACGCGAACAATGTCGTCGGTCCACCTAGTGGGAGGCCTGCCTACGCTGCGTCTTCCGGTTCGTGGTCGCCACTCGAGAACCTTTCTTCCCCAACGGTTATCGGTTCTTCGAGCGATGTGGCCGGCCCACTGCCACTTCAACTTGCATATTCTACGAGCTATGTCGGTGACCTTGGTTCTTCGGCGAATCTCCTCATTCCGGATTCTGTCGCGCTAAGAAACTCCGAGCATAGCTCTCTCCATAGCTCGTTGTGTGACTCTGAGCTTCTCCAAAAGGCCAACTGTTAGAGACCACGTCTCAGTACCATATGTCATCACTGGCAACACACACTGGTTAAAAACCTTTGTCTTCAGGCACTGCGGAATTTCTGATGAGAAGATGTCACGTAGTTTCCCGAACGCTGCCCATCCGAGTTGGATTCTTCGGGCGACCTCTTTGTCGAAGTTGGACCGACCTAACTGGATAGTTTGTCCTAGCTATACGTAGTGGTCAACAACTTCGAGTGTAACGTTCCCAACAGCTACCGGTACGGGTGCAACATGGACATTAGACATGATCTTCGTCTTGACCATGTTCATTTTAAGACCCACCTGTTGGGAAACGCTACTGAGGTCGCTGAGCATTGTATTGAGGTCCTCCAGCGACTCTGCCAAAATGACTATATCATCGGCAAAACGAAGGTGAGTGATGTATTCGCCATTGATGTTGATGCCGAATCCGTACCAGTCCAAGAGCTTGAAAACGTCCTCCAATGCGTTCGTGAACAGTTTCGGAGAAATAACGTCTCCCTGTCTCACGCCCCGCTGCAATGCGATTGGTTTCGTGCTCTCGTCCTGTAGTCGGATCGACATGATGGCGTTGCTGTACAAACACTTTAACACTTCGATGTACCTATAGTCAATGTGACACCGCTGGAGGGACTGCAATACCGCCCAGGTCTCGATTGAATCGAAGGCTTTTTCATAGTCCACAAACGCTAGACATAATGGCCGATTATACTCCTCGGTCTTCTGTATAATCTGGCGGAGCGTATGTATGTGGTCTACGGTGCTAAAGCCTTTTCGGAACCCGGCTTGTTCGGGAGGCTGGAAGTCATCAAACCTGCGTTCGAGACGGTTCGTAATGACTCTCGAAAACAGCTTGTATACATGGCTCAGGAGTGAGATGGGTCTATAATTCTTCAATAAGGTGTTATCACCTTTTTTGAAGAAAAGAACCACCACACTCCCGTGCCATGCTTCTGGCGTAGTACCATCGAGTAAGACGGAATTAAATAACTTCTGGAGGACTAAAAGTACCGGTTTTCCACCCGCTCTCAGAAGTACTGTTGTGATTCCGTCTTCACCCGGCGCCTTGTTGTTCTTAAGCTGTTTGAGAGCCATTCTAATCTCGTACAGGCTGATGTCTGGGATGTCCTCAGTGTAGTGTCGGGTTAATTTGGCTCTGGTGTCCTGAGCTGTTCTAGCAATGGGTTCCTGTGTTGAGGTGTATAACTGTCCGTAAAACCTCTCGAGCTCTCTCAATATCTCCGGTTTCGATGAGATGACACTGCCGTCGTCGATCTTCAGCCTGGTCATGTGGCTGCGCCCAATAGACGAATTCTTTGCGAACACTTTAGAGCCTTGGTTCCGCTCAATTGCGTCCTTAATACATGCTGTATTATAGGAACGCAAGTCGTGACGCATGGATTTCGAGATTCGTCTATTGAGTTCAGCATATTCTGACATATCAGCTGAAGATTGCAGTCTCATCTCAGTCCGGGTTTCCATTAACTTAATGGTTTGATTGGCTTCTGAGGCTTATTACGGCGTGGGGTCTTAAAGAACTTGGACCCCACTGCATGGACAGTTTGCACCAACCCATTGTTTAACTCGTCCGTAGTTTCGCATTCGGCTAGGCACTGAAAGCGATTGTGTAGTTCGAGTTGAAAGTCTTCGGGGTTTCGGATTTGGGCGGTTCCCGGACGGATAAGCCCCGATGGTTCAACCAAAAATGAGATCGACTTCATCATGACGATCAAGAAGCATATATTCGATGATGTCTCCGTGATCGGCAGGGTGAAAACCGGTATCGATCACCGCATTGTTAGAGGCATATTGAATATCAATGTCAAGTTTGAGCGCTCTCGTCTGATGAAGTCCACGCTTCGGGACCCTGAAACCCCGAAGACTTTCAACTAGAACTACACAATCGCTTCCAGTGTCTAGCGGAAAGCGAAACTGCGGACGAGTTAAACAATGGGTTGGTGTAAACTGTCCAAGTTCTTTATGACCCCACTTCGTAATAAGCCTTACAAGCTCTTCAATAAAACCATCAAGTTAATGGAAACTCGGACTGAGATGAGACTGCAATCTTCAGCTCATATGCTGAACTCAATAGACGAATCGAGAACTCCATGCGACACAACTTACGTTCCCATAATACAGCATGTATTAAGGACGCAATTGAGCGGATCCAAGGCTCTAAAGTGTTTGCAAAGAATTCGTCTATTGGGAGAAGCCAAGGGACCAAGCTAAAGATCGACGACGGCAGTGTCATCTCATGAAAACCAGAGATATTGAGAGAGCTCGAGACGTTTTACGGTCAGTTGTACACCTCGACACGAAAATCCATTGCCCGAACAGCTCAGGACACCAGAGCCCAACTAACCCGACACTACACTAAGGACATCCCAGACATCAGCTTGTACGAGATTAGAATGGCTCTCAAACAGCTTAAAAATAACTTGGCGCCGGGTGAAGACGGAATTACAACAGAACTTCTGAGAGCGGGTGGAAAACCGATACTTTTAGTCCTTCAGAACTTATTCAATTCCGTCTTACTCGAGGGTACTACGCCAGAAGCATGGCACAGGAGTGTGGGAATGCTTTACGACAAGAAAGGTGACAACACCTTATTGAAGAATTATAGACCTCTCACTCCTGAGCCATGTGTACACGCTGTTTTCGAGAGTCATTACGAACTGTCTCGAGCGCAGGTTTGATGACTTCCAGCCAGCCTCCCGAACAAGCCGGGTTCCGAAAAGGCTTTGGTACTAAAGCCTTGGAGGACGTTTTCAAGCTCTTGGACTGGAACGGATTCGGCATCAACATCAATGGCAAATACATCACTTACCTTCGTTTTGCCGATGATATAGTCATTATGGCAGAGTCGCTGGAGGACCTCAATACGATGCTCAGCGACCTCAGTAGCATTTTCCAACAGATGGGTCTTAAAATGAACATGGACGAGACGAAGATCATGTCTAATGTCCATGTTACACCCGTACCGATAGTTGTTGGAAACGATACACTCGAAGTTGTTGACCACCACGTACCTAGGACAAACTATCCAGTTAGGTCGGTCCAACTTCAACAAAGAGGTCGCCCGAAGAATCCAACTCGGATGGGCAGCGTTCGGGAAACTACGCGATATCTTCTCGTCCGATATACCGCAGTGCCTGAAGACGAAGGTTTATAACTAGTGTATGTTGCCAGTGATGACATATGGTACTGAGACGTGGTCTATAACGGCTGACCTTTTAGAGAAGTTCAGAGTCACACGAGCCATGAAGACAGCTATGCTCGGAGTTTTTTTGTGCGACAGAATCCGAAATGTTTAGATTCGCCGAAGAACTAAGGTCACCGACATAGCTCTCAGAATCTGCAAGTTGAAGTGGCAATGGGCAGGCCACATCGCTCGAAGAAACGATAACCGTTGGGGAAAAAAGGTTCTCGACTGGCGACCACGACCCGGAAGACGCAGCGTAGACAGGCTTTCCACTAGGTGGACAGACGACATTGTGCGCGTCGCAGGTAACCGGTGGGTGCAAATAGCCAATTGTCGTTTATTGTGGCGTTCTAAGGGGAAGTCCTATGTTCAGCAGTGGACGTCTTCCGGCTGACGAGGATGATGATGATTAATTTAGTTGCCGTTTTATTTAAGCAAGTACTTAGGTATTAAACATAAGCAAGCAGTATATACGAAGTACCAATAAAAAAAAATCCGCGCAGACGTATTTTCGCAATAAAATTTGTCAAACAAGTGAGTGAAGGTAATTCTGAAAGTTTGATCCTCAAACGCAGCAGCTAGCACATCTTTCTTACCTTATTACTCTAACGAAGTAGTCTACTGGGTTCTGTCACAAGCAGAACGCGACGTTGCCGCTTTGTGCTCGAGTACCTATCCGTCAATTTTGGCTCCGGATCAACTTATTCTAAGTAAATGTCGCATATAACTTAAATATACTCTGGATCTAAGAAATCATATTCAGTATGATTTTTTCGACCGTTAATTGATCAACAAATTGCGGTCGAATCGCTGACGAGTTGAAATCCTGTCAGTGCAGATCCACCGACGTCACACGCGCATCAAGGACGGATCCTATGATCTAAGGACGGATCAAAGTATATCAGTTTGCGCGACGCAGAGCTGAGTAGGTATACACGTAAAATAGGTGGATCAACAATTGTTCCAACTTCTCACTGGATCAACATTTACCGTGAAAGGTTGATTATATTTGTATATATACACACATCAAAAGTGTCTAGGGATCAACATATATTTTTGCAATAACTTTTCTCCTGATTGATATTAATTAAAATTTTCTTTAAGGATTCATCAAATAAAGTGTTTTCGTTTGTCACAGTAACGATAAACCAAGTCACCTTTGCATTAATAAAGAAATTTGCCATTTTCCTAATAAAGGGATTTTTGACATTTGAACCACTAACACAAAAGTTCGAAAAAAAGACTGAAATAACAGTTTTCTTTAAAATTTTATTGGGTAACTTAAACAATTAATAATCCGTGTTTCTACCGCGAACACTAACAACACAAGAACATCGGTTTGGCATACTCAAAATGAGTTCATCCAAATCACGCTGTGGAATGGCCGCCCATGTTCGTTGCAACAACAAAAAAAGGTCTTCTTGCGACTGGATACCCTCCATATTCGGCAGAGCTCTTCTCTGTAGCATATCCCATGCATGCTCAATCGGGTTCAAGTCTGGCGACTGAGCAGGCCAGGGCAGGACATTGATGTTAGCTGAGGCGAGAGTCTGTCTTACAACTCTTGCGGTGTGCGGTCGTGCATTATCATGCATTAACTGAAATAAGGGACCGATTTGCACTTGTAGAGGAACGATGACGTCTGATACAATCGTCTCAGCATAAATTTGAGCGTTGAGGTTGCCTCTGATCCAAATCAACTCAGTTCTTCCGCCGATCCAAATACCCGCCCATACCATGATGGTTCCACCACTATAAGGATGGACTTCCTGGCAGGATTTTAATCGCTGTTGGCGTCCAGGGGTTCTCCAGTGTCGTATACGTCTTGTATCTGGTCTCATACCAAAACGAGACTCATCAGAAAAGCACACGAAACGCCATTGTTCTTCTGCCCAATTTCTGTGTTCAAGAGCCCATTGATATCGAATCCTACGATTGTGCATTGCTATAGGTGGTACCCGTAGCGGTCTTCGGGAATGAAGGTTCACTTCATGCAAGCGGTTTCTGACTGTTTGGTCGCTAATTAAGTTCCCTGAAGAGTGATGAAGCCTCACGGCTAACATCATGGCAGTTATTGTTGGAGCTCTTCGAGTTAAGATTTGAATATATCGGTCTTGTCTCCGTGTGGTGCAGCGATACCGTCCTCCATGGCGCTCAGCCACGGTACCAGTGCTTCGGTAACGTGTCCAAAGTCGACTGATAACACTCTGACTTGTATTCAGAGCTAAAGCCACAGTACGTTGCCGGGAACCAGCTTCTATCATTCCCACGGCTCTGAGCATTTCTTCCCTGCTTAAATGACGTCGCCGCTCCATAATAACGTTGGTTTTAATCAGTAGTAGGGAAACAGTAGCACTAATAATGTCTTCAATGCGTTGTATGTTTTTATAGAGAAAATATTGACAGCTGATTTTCATCTTTTACTCGAATTTGATTCACAGTTCCTGATTCAAATTATGAAATGCACCAAAAAGGATCCATATAAATTTATAAAATCATAAATTTATTACAAAGCCACATCTCAATCTCAAGAAATCCGCTTAAAAATGCTTGATCCCTAGACACTTTTGATGTGTGTATATATATATATATATATGTATCTATGAATGCATGTAGGTTTGTCAGCGGATTTCTCAGAAACTGCCAATCCGATTTCGAAAATTCTCTTTGCTAGAGTTCAACTCAGGGAAAAGTACAAGTTTCATAAAAATCGGTCCAGTAGTTTAAGAGATATAGACTTTTAATGTTTTCAGTAAGTTATTGTAACATAATTGACGTTTGAGTTGCGTGATAGTGCTGATGCCTATTTTAAAGTAAAATAAGTCACTAAAAAGTTTTAAATAAACTATTTAAAATAAAACCGGCTTCAAAGAAAATTATCTAAAAAGCATAAAATATCAAAAATATTTTGAAGTCGGTGCTAGCACATCATGTTAACTAATACTTGCACCACTTACTTGTTGTCAACTTTTTTACTACTACCACCACCTGATCACAACGCGGCCTCTACTGAGAAGATCTGACAAGAAACTCAGTGGGAAAACAGAAACTCAGTAGACAGAATATAACACTAAGGGGCTCATCATCATCATCATCATTTATTTATAATTTTATTTATAAACATAGATATGTACAGTTATCATTTAAATTAAAAAGATACCAAACTATTTACAAATTATCAAATAAATCGTGACCGCGCGGAATGGTGGCAAGAACGCTGGCTGCATTTCCTCGCTGAATTGCAATGCTGATTCTTTGAGCGAGAAAAGAGCCAGCCCTCTTGTCACCAGTGGAGGCGATCAGTCGTGGAGAAATTTGTTGGAAAAAGTTTCTTGTGCTGGAGCTCCATGGACCAAAAGTTTCCACAGCAAGCGGCACAAATATATGTGTATTTGCTAGAGACACATATTTGCGCCGCTTGCCCAGACCAGCCTTCTCCGCCACAGCGCCCGCCTTAGACACCGCGTCCCTGAGGTGGGAGGGGGCCAATGTATCGACACACGTCGCATCCCAAACAAGAGCCCGTCCCCTCTCCCAGGGAATCAGTGTCATTCCGTCAGGTCTCTTGCCATCATCGCGAAACACTCCTAAAGGCTCCAATAGTGAAGGAACGTTGATGGTGGCAAGAGCCCTCTTGATGATATCGTTGAGAGAGCTGTGGCGGGAAAATCTCCCAGCACTTTTCTGACAGGAAAGCCCATGGAGCCCAGACCGATCCACCTCCACTCCGCACCGCATCATCATAATTTTTTAATATATGTGTTTTTTAAATAATTTTGGCAATAAATATTTCTTAAACTTATAGGCTTGATGACCATCGCAGCATTGCGCCTAAAGATGCAATCGCTTGGACCAATATGCCTTTCGGAGTTGTTGGACGTTCGGGGTGTGGGCCCTAGGACGTCCATCGAATACGGCGGCGACTTCGAGGAGGACACACGGTGTCTGGTTCCCGTGGGGCTATAATGGCCCCCCCCGGCGGCGGGCTCAAAGGCAAAGCACTGAGGTGCTCCTGATGCGGATCCCATTGGAGAGCCCGGGTGTCCCCTCTCAGGTGCCATTGCGACAGCCGCAGGGGTTCTAGTGGGTAAGAATCCTACATACACTTTTCGAAGAATTCCCACGCAAAAAAGAGACCAATGATATTGGCTTAGACAAAATCCAAGCGATGGGGTTTTTCCGTTTACCCTCACGCGTTCAGTCGATAATTAAGCAACGTTAGGCAAGGTCAGTCGTTAGATGGGCTTCGGAGGACACATGGGAATTAAGTCTCGGTTGTTGTTATCTAGACAGCTAAGTAACAGGGCCAAGGACAGCTTGTTAGTTTTATGGTTCTGGGTCATCCATAACAGACGGACACCTGCTATCTTGGAATTGTATATAAAGTATTTATAGACCTACAAATTACTTATAATTTTTTCGACTTTAATGACATTTTGTATTGTCATATCTCCGTTACATAAGGACGTTCTATACCTAATATAAATTATGGATTTTTTGAGATTATGAGTTGATTGAGTTGTACCAATCTCATACATTTTCGATTAGAAAAAAAACACGTTCTATTATGAGTCGATCATTTTTATTTCAAATTTGATGTTCGTGTAAGTATAATTGAATTGATTTGACTCACAGATTTAACATGCTTTTAAGCTTATAAGCATTTTTAACAAAATATTTATCTCTTGTTACATAACGTTTTATATAAGCAAGAGTCTACATTTATTATTTTAATAGTATCTACCTATTAACAGTACAACATTAATTCGCTATCTCAATCTGTCTGCATTAGGTACTTATTTCTTATAAACTACGGTTGACCTTATAGAATTTTCTTTCGAAAGGTTTTTAAATGTAGAGTACATTATGTATAAATAAAAAAAAATACTATAAATACTTTAATCATGGATTAATAAACTATTAGTCCATGGTATCCCAACAACGCCGTGCAACGCCGCAAGGTATGTACCTAAGGAAGGACGCAGGAGTTGACAGTAGTATATACTGATTCTAAAGGGCGGTCATGCTATACTACGATACCTACCTTACCATATAATATGTGTTTGCTTAAGCAAGAAGAGAAGAACGTTAGTTTTTCTGTAATCATCTTCATTAGCCAGACGTCCACAGCTGAACAAAGGCCTGAAAGAAGCGTGCCAAAATCTCCACGCTTGTCAGGCATCTCGAAGATTTTTCAGTATAGGTTAGGTTAGTCAACAAGCTAGTGCGTTCTATCTGCTGCATCATCATTTATACGTAAATATATCAGTAGGGATGAAAACGTGTCCGGCAATATCTTGTAAACCTTAGGCACAAACTCGATAGTTTCTATGAAATAACATATTCATACCAAATCAAATAAGTACAATTGTCGAAATACTTCTATGATGGATTTGTAAAGCGTTTACAGGATTTCAGCGAAAATGTTTTCATCGGATTCGGATACAGAAACTTCCGGCAGTTCTTTATGAATAGCTCTACACATCGATATACTCTACAGGTCGGGTCGTGGCCAAGCACTAGCAGCACTAGCATATATTGAGTAAAAACACAATTAATTTACTAACTGCCGCGCTTATCAAACGTCAGTCAAGAGTCAATGATCATTAATCCAGTCTTGAAATCGGATTATTTCGATACTCGCAGCTAATCAATACTTACTTTATACATACTCTGAAACTACGTGACATCTTCACATCAGAAATTACGCAGTGCCTGAAGACAAAGGTTTTTAACCAGTGTGTGTTGCCAGTGATGACATATGGTACTGAGACGTGGTCTCTAACAGCTGGCCTTTTGGAGAAGCTCAGAGTCACACAACGAGCTATGGAGAGAGCTATGCTCGGAGTTTCTTTGCGCGACAGAATCCGGAATGAGGAGATTCGCCGAAGAACCAAGGTCACCGACATAGCTCGTAGAATATGCAAGTTGAAGTGGCAGTGGGCCGGCCACATCGCTCGAAGAACCGATAACCATTGGGGAAGAAAGGTTCTCGAGTGGCGACCACGAACCGGAAGACGCAGCGTAGGCAGGCCTCCCACTAGGTGGACCGACGACATTGTTCGCGTCGCAGGAAACCGGTGGATGCAAATAGCAAATTGTCGTTCATTGTGGCGGTCTAAGGGGGAGGCCTTTGTTCAGCAGTGGACGTCTTCCGGCTGGTGATGATGATGATGATGACATACTCTGATAGTGAAGGGATATCCATTATCTCGTAATCAATGGAAAATTACCATAAACGGCTCCGAAAGATGACCTAATAATAATATAAAAAATGATGTTATGAATTAACGTTAGCTGACATTTGTGTGTGCGGCGATAAGTATGCGTAGTAACATGTATGACGGTTACGTCTTATTACGTGTATTGGAGCTTTCGTTCCTGCTCTTGTTGTTACCAGGTGCATGGTACCCAGATATTTTTGGACCGGTTCTTAGCGGGAAATACTTACATAATGTGTACATACATATATTCGAATTTGCAAAGCGTTATCTTGTACGATCAAAGTTTAATCATCCCAAATTGAATTTTAAAACCCTTTTTTACCTAAATGTGTAGAAGTTAGTTGATTTAATAAAGTTCCAACTAATACATATCCTAACCATAGGACTATATAGGTGCAAATCCAGGTTAAACACATATTTTGAAATACGTGACAGGTTTTAACTATGAACTCAATTGATAACGTTACAAACAATGCAACAATTCTACGCTTAGTAATATATCGACGGTGACTTTCACCAACATTTAATAGATTCTGGGTATTGGTTACTGATATCCGGAAAACGATCTCCAGCATAATACTTTCCGTATATGTTTGGACTTATAAACAAACATAGGCTTGAAACTCGGTGCTGACTGCTAGGGCCTTACCATGAACTCTTATAGCCGGACAGTTTAATTCGAAAAGTGTCAGGTCTTACAAATAGGTACTATGCGTTTCAACTAAGAATGTGGCCGCCATCTTGCCATTTCAAATATATAATTACTAAAAATGATGTTTTAACAAAAATAGATAGCAAAAATAAGACATAACAATAAATAATCAAAACCGAGGCGAATTTTTGATTGTGTGTTTACTTTGCTGCCGGTACAAAAATCATAAAAAACAAGTGTAGTTCCGCGGCTACATTCTTAGTTGTTGGGAGTCAATCGCTGTGTGGAATTAGGCCGTAAGTGCAACGTCCACACATGCCGTAATTTCTTTGTGATATTAATGTCCTCGGAAACTTTATTTCACATCTTTTGTCACCTCTTCGGCTTTGTCTTCTTTATCTGGATATAAGACTTCTCCATTAGCAAAGTCTTCTAGGGCTGGTTATCCTGGGTACACTAGGCGCACATATTTATTACGCAATACAAGGAGGTATAAAATCACATAACACGCTTTGTGCCCTCAATCCCCATAAGCGTGTCTAGGGTCATGTCTCAATCGAAGAAAAGTGTGCCATTGCAGGTGCACGCATGTCAAGTAGGTATGCCTGAGCGCCACACGGCCACGGCCCGGCTATTATATAAATCGTACATAATCGCCGGGTGACGTGTCGATTGACACTCGTTTGACAGAGCATTGCGGTAGGAAGAACGACATGATACCGAGGTAAACGTGACCGGCCACCGAGCGCCCCAATCAAGGCCTCGATCGAACGGACATCGCGGCATCGTTAGGCGTTAGGGTTGCTGCACGGAATTTTATTTTGAGGATTAATTATTTTTTAAAACAAGTGAAATAAGTTAAAGTATGTTTTTAAATAGACGCGGAGACTTATAGGAAGTAACATAAGTGTAAATATATATCTTTTGCTCAAACGTCATCGTTAATGTACCTATCCTTTCTCTCACTTAGATATTTAGGGTCTGGCTCCACATGTGTAATTTAAAGTTCATTTTTTATACAAATACCGATCGTAGATAGTCAATATATAAAATGCTGTTTACGTTGATTAGGAGCGGTAACCTTACTGCCAACTTATTACCTATTCAAAAGAATCATTATCAAGTCTACTTTGCAATTTGTCCGCTTACCCGCTTTGCAATTCCTGCTATGAAATGAGCGAAAAATAATATAGACGATGAATTTTGCGTAATAGATTAATGCCAACCCTATCTAGTGGTCGAGGATTCATTCAAAACAAAGATGTTTGCATAATATCTGGTGACAGCTAAGCTATTATTGCTCATACAATGCTTCGATTTCACCGCTTATTTGCTAAAAATTATGCCAAAAAGAAGTAGGTATCTAATAGAATGTCTTCGAATTTAGATTCATTGCTATTTCTTTTTCTTTTATTTTCTTTACTATACTATAATAGTGAGTGGGGTATCATATCAAAGGTTTTGTTTGCACATCTCAAAACAGATTTTCGACGCGATACTAGCTCCATTCTAATTACTCTGAGTTTACAGGAATAATAAAATAATCTCTCTAAATAGGTAGTACAGTTTTTTAGTAATCCTAAAAAACATCGACAAACAAACTTAGTTTTGCGGTTTGCCTTTCTTCCTATTTCAGGTGTCAGACGAGTAGGTCCAAAGATGTTATGAAAACCTCGGTGTGCGAGTCCGACTCGCACTTGACCGGTTATTTTTTGTTGTTCTCTGTACGTGATTCAGCATGTTTGGGTGAAATGCTAGATAAACAAATTACCTATCCTCAGGTATCTATCTGTACATAACATCAGCAACGTTATGCAATACTTACCTACATACAAAGTACAACAATAATTTTGTTTACCGGCGTAATACAATCAACTATGTGGCTTATAAGATTTTTGCCTAAACGAAAATGTGCAAGACTTTTTTAAGTACCTAGTAGTTTTCATATCCAATCCTATCCCTTTTTCCCCGTCTTTTCTTGTATTTTTTTTAACAGTTTACCAAATAAAAAGAGCCTAAATTGGTTTATCTACTAGTGCTATTATTACTCGAATTGAATATGAGGGATTCATTCAATATGATGAATACATCCAATTTCAGTTTACTACTGCTGCTGCTACCCTTTATCTGAGCAAGAAAGTTTATTTGTCTCATGTTTTAAGATCGTACCATAATTCACGTACTTACCGGTGTTCCGACAATGTACCTACTTATTAATTACTCTAAACCTCATTTCATTCTGAAGTTAACCGAAGTTAGTTCTGAAGTTAGTGTCCGTGCTCAGGTCTACACACTAAGGCTGAAATTAATATTTGGCATAAGTTATTAAATTAAGCTTAGGTATTTAATTTATCAATTGCGGTCCTGTGTCGCCTTTCTCAGATCTTTCGTAATGGAAAAGCCCAAAATAACATTTTGTCCGAACTCAGGTTCGAACTAAGATCACATAATCACCTGACATACTTACGACTAAATATCAACGAGGTAGCCAAAAAATATAATTTATGAATTGAGGTAAAATTTTCCATTACCTTTCTTTATGTGATATCGAGCGGAAGTGTTTACTGCGAGCGAGTCGACAGCTCTATCAACATAGGCGATGATATATTATCCTCATCGAAGGGAACTGTCTGTTTTATTCAGGTCCTGTTTCACGCAAACAAATACATAGATAAGTACTTTATTTATTTGTTCCGTAGTCTCAAGCATCCTGTCATTATCACTGAAAAGCCCGGCATACATCCCGTATCTTCCAAATACTTATAGCCGATTGTTAATTACAAATGCAGATTAGCAAAAAACCTTGACACTCGCGCGCGGACGAGAAAAGCAACAACACAAACATACGCTACATATTATACGTATTTTGCTTGTGCTATCCGGCATTGCGCAACAGTTCGCTAAACTGCGGTAAAGGCAATATGGTGGGCGGCGGGACGCGGTCGCTCTGAGAAAGTCACACGACCCGTTTTGCTGAGAACCCTCTTCCGTGAGTTCCGTGTTGATAGGCCGCGTTACTCCTGTACTGGCCGCACCTACGGTGCGAGCATAGTTTCCTGTACACACCATCTACTTCCTGACTGCTTAGAACTTGTCAGCCGAGATTGAGGTAGGGTCTCGTGCCAATCCGCCAGTTCAATTTAAAAAATATTATATAGTACGAGCCGAGAGTCGCCTGCGATGATTATCCCTATCATGCCAATTGGATCAAACATAGGAAAATTTACAGGTAGCCAATAAATATATTATAGTAAATCGCTATGAAAGTTTAAAACAGTAAGCGAAAATACAACGGACAATGCTACATTTATTATATACTAGCTGACCCGTGCAGCTCCGCCCGCGCTTTTATTACATTTTGCTCCCCTTTTCTCCCTCCTCCCTAGATTTATCTCTCTCCATATATCTCTCTCTTATAAAAAAAATCTAATTATATGCTCTTTCTCTCCTCTCTCTTTCCCCCTCCCGCTTCGGTTTCCGTCACACTCCCCCTCTTCCTACCCTGTTATCCCCTCTCTGAACCCTCTCCCACTCTCTCTTCTACGAACTTGCTCCTTCTCACTCCCCCCTTACTCCACCTAACTCCCCCGATCCCTCACCCCATCGCCCCCTTCTCGAATCCCCTCTCCCTCTTTCTCCTCTCGTGCACCCTCCTCTCGTTCTATATATCCTCCTCTCGTTCTATATATCCTCGTCAATCATGGTATCAGCGGCATTAAATATACTTTATGACCTATTCTCAGACCTCCCCGATATGCACACATAATTTCATACATATCGGTTCACCCATCTATTTAATGACCTTGCCTTATGTAGCTTAACCTTAACCTAGCGGTATGAAATATACTGTATGACCTATTCTCAAACCTACCCGATATGCACACTTTCATACAAATCGGTTCACCCATCTATTTAATGACCTTACCTAACATTGCTTAACCTTAACCTACCGGGATAAAAAGTATTCTATGTCCGTTTACTGGTTCTACCTCCCCACCAATTTTCAGCTGAATCAGTTAGGCCGTTCTTGAGTTATAAATAGTGTAACTAACACGACTTTCTTTGATATAATATATAGATTAAAGTTCTATAGTTATTGTATGTTCAATTTCACCGATAGATGGCGCTGTTCATAATGTAAATCACGCTAACATCGTAAATTACTGTCTAATGATATTCGATAATGAAAGTTTTAAGTTTTCCGCATCTTTTATTGTTGCGACTGTAATACATACTTAATCTACACACATCAAAAGTGTCTAGGGATCAACATATATTTTTGCAATAACTTTTCTCCTGATTGATATTAATTAAAATTTTCTTTAAGGATTCATCAAATAAAGTGTTTTCGTTTGTCACAGTAACGATAAACCAAGTCACCTTTGCATTAATAAAGAAATTTGCCATTTTCCTAATAAAGGGATTTTTGACATTTGAACCACTAACACAAAAGTTCGAAAAAAAGACTGAAATAACAGTTTTCTTTAAAATTTTATTGGGTAACTTAAACAATTAATAATCCGTGTTTCTACCGCGAACACTAACAACACAAGAACATCGGTTTGGCATACTCAAAATGAGTTCATCCAAATCACGCTGTGGAATGGCCGCCCATGTTCGTTGCAACAACAAAAAAAGGTCTTCTTGCGACTGGATACCCTCCATATTCGGCAGAGCTCTTCTCTGTAGCATATCCCATGCATGCTCAATCGGGTTCAAGTCTGGCGACTGAGCAGGCCAGGGCAGGACATTGATGTTAGCTGCGGCGAGAGTCTGTCTTACAACTCTTGCGGTGTGCGGTCGTGCATTATCATGCATTAACTGAAATAAGGGACCGATTTGCACTTGTAGAGGAACGATGACGTCTGATACAATCGTCTCAGCATAAATTTGAGCGTTGAGGTTGCCTCTGATCCAAATCAACTCAGTTCTTCCGCCGATCCAAATACCCGCCCATACCATGATGGTTCCACCACTATAAGGATGGACTTCCTGGCAGGATTTTAATCGCTGTTGGCGTCCAGGGGTTCTCCAGTGTCGTATACGTCTTGTATCCGGTCTCATACCAAAACGAGACTCATCAGAAAAGCACACGAAACGCCATTGTTCTTCTGCCCAATTTCTGTGTTCAAGAGCCCATTGATATCGAATCCTACGATTGTGCATTGCTATAGGTGGTACCCGTAGCGGTCTTCGGGAATGAAGGTTCACTTCATGCAAGCGGTTTCTGACTGTTTGGTCGCTAATTAAGTTCCCTGAAGAGTGATGAAGCCTCACGGCTAACATCATGGCAGTTATTGTTGGAGCTCTTCGAGTTAAGATTTGAATATATCGGTCTTGTCTCCGTGTGGTGCAGCGATACCGTCCTCCATGGCGCTCAGCCACGGTACCAGTGCTTCGGTAACGTGTCCAAAGTCGACTGATAACACTCTGACTTGTATTCAGAGCTAAAGCCACAGTACGTTGCCGGGAACCAGCTTCTATCATTCCCACGGCTCTGAGCATTTCTTCCCTGCTTAAATGACGTCGCCGCTCCATAATAACGTTGGTTTTAATCAGTAGTAGGGAAACAGTAGCACTAATAATGTCTTCAATGCGTTGTATGTTTTTATAGGGAAAATATTGACAGCTGATTTTCATCTTTTACTCGAATTTGATTCACAGTTCCTGATTCAAATTATGAAATGCACCAAAAAGGATCCATATAAATTTATAAAATCATAAATTTATTACAAAGCCACATCTCAATCTCAAGAAATCCGCTTAAAAATGCTTGATCCCTAGACACTTTTGATGTGTGTAGTTTGGATCCGCTCGGGATTTACAGATTTTAACTTTTCAAAGATATAATGTCATATTGCTATCAGCAAAGTACTTAGAACAATACAGAAATCTAATGAAAATGTCCTGGGTGTACCGGACCGGCTTACCCCTTACAAAAATTTACCCTTCGCCAATGCCATATCTTATGCAAACTAAATGTCTGCTCAGTCCCTATTGTATATAGCGTAATAATACATATCTTAATGATTAACTGATCAGTCTATAATTACCCTATTCACATACAAAGGAAATTACGTGGTAATATGTGCAAGTAATGTTTCACTGCTTAGCCCCTATGAAACATAGCGTGATGTTTTATATACCAACTTACACCTTGACTTCTACACAACACATGAGTGAAAGTCCTATCAAAATCCATCCACGCGTTTTCAAATGATACCTGGACGAACAGAACGACAGACAGACAGACAGACAGACAGACAGACAGACAGACAGACAGACAATAATTCCAAAAAAAATTGTTTTGGCCTCTATGTCGATAGTATTGTTTCTATGTGGGGGTACCCACATAGAAATTTTGGAAAAATATTCAATGTACAGAAAAAGTGCTCTTTGAGTTTTATTATAGTATAGAAGATGTCGTTTCTTATATTTTCAAAGCAATGCAATGTACGAATAGTGATAGCAAAACAAACAGTCACATATAGTATATCGATGGTCACATGCGAGTTGGATTCGCACAGAAAGCCTTCCGTACCTTTTTTGATGTATAAAAGCTGTGACAAAAATTAGTATGCTATTCAGTTGTCAATGGAACGACAAAAATGAAACGTCGTGATTTAAAATTAAATACAAAAGGTCAAACGTTAATTCCAATGTTTGAAAGTAACATACATTCGAAAAACATAATCCACATTCGGGTAGAGGTCGGTAAAAAGACGCTGCGTGCGTACAGAATTTTATTTCAGAATCTTACATAAATTACGGCGCAGGACAGTTTGCATTAATTCACACCTGTTTGTATGTATGTAGACTTTATTCATTGTACGGACATAGGCCAGAGAAACTTTTGTTGCTTGCATTTTGCATAATCTTACAATTTGTTGGTTACACCGCGTGGATAGATAGTACATAATTTTATACGAAGCGGCAAATGTTATGTCAATTATATAACTTGTTACCTTAATATGAATTACATACATTGTTGCGTTGCTTATTCAATTAAGATTTTTTTAATATTTGATGAGACTTATGTCTGGTATGACAAGCGGCAGTCCAATGCAGCTGTCTGTAACCAGGCCTGACGCTTACCATCACGCCTTGGTAGTCTGGTCACCAATGTAGGGCCCATTTAATAGGTCACATTTGACATCTGTCAGTTTCTTTATTCTGTCTGTTTCGTTTGTCAATATTACAGTAAATATGTAATGGTAATTGAAAAAAAGTTAGGTTTGTTTGTTTGTTTGAAATTGTGCAGATCAAACTTCGAAAATAATAATAATATTGTATGCCCGCCGTTACAAGATTACCTACCTTGATAAATTATGATGAAGTGTCAAATAGATCACATTTGAATTGGCTCAACTTTAGGGTGTCTAAAGACTCGCCTACCGAGGGTCCCAAACCACTTTTTGGAGTATTAAATTTATTTTACTATTCGTCTATTACCTCGACAGCAAAAAAAACCGCAAAACTATGTTTGTTTGTCGAGGTTTATTTAAGACTAGCTGACCCGCGCAGCTCCGCCCGCTCTTTTATTACATTTTGCTCGTCTCTCTTTCCCTCCCACTTCGGTCTTCGTCACACTCCCCCTCTTCCTCTCCCCGTTGTCCCTTCTCTGAACCCTCTCCCTCTCTCTTCTGCCAACTTGCTCCACCTAACTCCCCCGATCCCTCACCCCATCACCCTCTCCTCAAATCCCCTCTCAGTCTCTCTCCTCTCTCACACCACCCATCCCCCTCTCTCGACCTCCCAACCAATCCTCTCGTTCTATATATCATCGTCAATCATGTTATAAGCGGCATAAAATATGCTTTATGACCTATTCTCAGACTTACCCGATATGCACACAAAATTTCATACATATCGATCGGTTCACCCATCTAGTTAATGAGCTTGTCTTATGTTGCTTAACCTTGACCTAGCGGCATGAAATATACTTTACGACCTATTCTCAGACCTACCCAATATGCACACAAAATTTCATACAAATCGGTTCACCCATCTATTTAATGACCTTGCCTTATGTTGCCTAACCTTAACCTAGCGGTATGATATTATACTTTATGACCTATTCTAAGACCTACCCGATATGCGCACAAAATTTTATATTAATCGTTTCACCCATCAATTTAATGACCTTACCTAACGTTGCTGAACCTTAACTTACCGAGATAAAAAGTATCCTATGCCCGTTTCCTGGTTCTAAGCTCCACCAATTTTCAGCCGAATCGGTTAGGCCGTTCTTGAGTTATAAATAGTGTAATTAACACGACTTTCTTTGATATAAATATAGATTAAAGTTCTATAGTGATTGTATGTTCAATTTCACCGATAGATGGCGCTGTTCATAATGTAAATCACGCTAACATCGTAAATTACTGTCTAATGATATTCGATAATGAAAGTACTAAGTTTCTTCGCATCTTTTATTGTTGCGACTGTAATACAATACCTATCTATACACTACCTGGACTTGGGGAGTTTCATTAAAATTTCATGAAACCCCATAAGTAAAAATTTAGCAATTTCGTATTCTCAATTTCTGCCTACCTATACAAATGTAGCCTTGGTGGTGCAGTGGGCCTAACCGCTGGCTTTTAAATGAAATGGTATTTTTCCCTTGCCTATTTCTTTCCTAATCTAGTTGGGACTAGCTCGGGATTTACAGATTTTAACTTTTCAAAGATATAATGTCATATTGCTATCAGCAAAGTACTTAGAACAATACAGAAATCTAATGAAAATGTTCTGGGTGTACCGGACCGGCTTACCCCTTACAAAAATTGACCCTTCGCCAATGCCATATCTTATGCAAACTAAATGTCTGCTCATTCCCTATTCTATATAGCGTAATAATACATATCTTAATGATTAACTGATCAGTCTATAATTACCCTATTCACATACAAAGGAAATTACGTGGTAATATGTGCAAGTAATGTTTCACTGCTTAGCCCCTATGAAACATAGCGTGATGTTTTATATACCAGCTTATACCTTGACTTCTACACAACACATCAGTGAAAGTCCTATCAAAATCCATCCACTGGTTTTCAAATGATACCTGGACGAACAGAACGACAGACAGACAGACAGACAGACAGACAGACAGACAGACAGACAGACAGACAGACAATAATTCCAAAAAAAATTGTTTTGGCCTCTATATCGATAGTATAGATGTGGGGGTACCCACATAGAAATTTTGGAAAAATATTCAATGTACAGAAAAAGTGCTCTTTGAGTTTTATTATAGTATAGATTAGGTGCTAAAAATTGAGTAGTCACTCAGAAACATAATTTAATTTTTCCTGTAAAATATAGATAAACATTTACTAACTATAATATACTAGCTAACCCGCGCAGCTCCGCCCGCGCTTTTATTACATTTTGCTCCCCTTTCTCCCTCCTTCCTTGATTTATTTCTCTCTCCATCTCTCCCTTATAAGAAAAATCTAATTCTATACTCTCTCTCTCCTCTCTCTTTCCGCCTCCCGCTTCGGCCCCCGTCACACTCCCCCTCTTCCTCTCCCGTAGTCCCCTCTCTGAACCCCCTCCCCCTTTCTCTTCTCCCACCATGCTCTCCCTCACTCCCCCTTTCTCTTCTCCCACCTTGCTCCCCTTACTCCCCCTTGCTCCATATTAATCCCCCTATCCCTCACCTCATCACCCCCTCCTCGAATCCCATCTCCCTCTCTATTCTCTCTTGCATCCTCCTCTCGTTCTATATATCCTCGTCAATCATGGTATCTGGGATTCTTACCCACATAAAACCCTTCAGCTGGCGCATAGCCACAGACCTGATGATGGTGATTATGAAGACCTGGGCCCTCCAGTGCGATCTGCACCAAATACCCCTCAGTGCGCATTATAGCCCCCTTAAACCTGGCACCATGATCACGGGGACGGGGCTCGCAACCCCGTCAACGTCGTTCTCGGAGTCGCCGCCGTTTCCCATCTATGTAATGACCTTGCCTAACGTGGCTTAAACTTTTTTTTTTTTTTTTGTTATCGAGGAGGAAACCTTCCAAAGGTACCCGGTCTCCGAGGGGGCGGAGGCCAGGTTATGTGGGATTTTTAACCACCAAAACCTCCCCGGTGGCCTTCATCGACGCTTATTGTGAGACTCTGTGCACTCCGTTCGGACCTTCGCCAAAGTCTCTCCAGCGCCAGATGCTCGCTAGAGCACGTCCCGGGGGGGAGCAACGTTGCTTAACCTAGCGGCATGAAATATACTTTACGACCTATTCTCAGACCTACCCGATATGCACATAAAATTTAATTTAATTTAATTTTTTTTCATGCAAATCGGTCCACCCATCTATGTAATGACCTTGCCTTATGTTGCTTAACCTTAACCTAGCGGTATGAACAATGTTCACAGCTATTTTTTTATTAGTGTAAATATTAGTGTAGTTTACGTTATATTGAAGAAGGGACAGCATGCTAACAACAATTTATTAATAGTTAATTATTTTTCATATAAAGTAAAGGATAAAAAATGTTTATCATTATGAGATGAACATATAACATCGCAGACTTTTTTGTAGACCTTGTTAAGGTGTACAATACTGTAGTACATTATTTTGATCTATCTCGTAGGGTTCAGCCAGCGTTTGCAATGTAAGCGTAAAAAAATGTGATTATTTACGACATCACATTAGAAACATCTAAAATTATCAGTTTTTTTTACTATATTATGCACGTATTATAGATATAAACCTTCCTCTTGAATCACTCTATCTATTAAGAAAAACCGCATCAAAATCCGTTGCATAGTTTTAAAGATCTAAGCATACATAGGGACAGACAGACAGCGGGAGCGACTTTGTTTTATAATATGTAATATATAATAAAGTCTACATATATGATACAAAAATGTCTTAAACATCAGAAATTGCTAAAAAAACTACGCTTTTGCTGAAACTACGAAAATTCATAGAACATATTCGTACATAGGGGTTATTCAGGTCTGTCTAGGGGTGTTCTATCTCTGGGTTTCAGCTTTACACTATATTTTGGGACAGCCTGTATAGGGATGACAGACAGACGCAGTCGTATCGGGTTTCTTTTTTAACCGACTTCAAAAAAGGAGGAGGTTCTCAATTCGTCTGTATATATATTTATTACTAGCTGACCCACGCAGCTCCGCCCGCGCTGTGTTTACGTTAACTAAACTTTCAATAATATACATTCGCATAGAATACAAAACCTCCTTTTTTAAAGACGGTTAAAAACTTGGACCCACTTTGTACTTGCCCTCTGAAGCACGGAGACGTTTAGTTCAAATGGCGTTAAACGGTCACCCATCTATTTAATGACCTTACCTAACGTTGCTTAACCTGATCGATTTCCAAACATTGTTAACAACTCTCTATGAGTGTTCCCTTACTAATATTTATTATATTATAAAGAAAAATTGATAAAATCGGACCAAGCGTATAACCAAGTACCCATTTTGACTTTAATCCCCTCTCCCAAAAGAACCGTGCTAGATTACGGGATAAAAAGTATCCTATGTCCTACCTCGTAGTAAGATCTCAAATCATGCCAAGTTTCATTTGAATCCATTCAGTAGTTTCGGCGTGATGCTCAGCCGTGATACAGACAGACAGACAGACAGACAGACAGACAGACAGACAAAAATTTAAAAAAATACATTTTCGGCCTCAGTATCGGTTATAGAATGTCCTCCAAATATAATTTTCTAAATATCTTCAATGTACAGAAATGGACCTGTTATAGTTTTATTATAAGTATAGATGAACCGATTTGAAAAAAAATTTCTTCCATCCATTCTTTAATCCGTTAATTGGGTCCCATAAAAAAATATTGCTTACGAATAAGTAGTTCCTGAAAAAACAAGAATGGTGACTGCGCAGGAGAACTGCAGGAATGCCTATATAGATGACTTTATGTCGCTTTTTACGGACAAAAATGGTCATAACTCTGGCAAATATTTACCAATTTCAATGATTCTTTTTTTGTTCGAAAGATTGAACCACTATAATGAATCTGTATGAATTTTATTACAACCGGCTAAGAACTTACTGGAGGACCATGAACGATGTGGGGGAATTTATCTGGTAAAAACCATAAAACTGATGTTCTCCATTACATTACTCTGACAAATATAAACCGATTTCGATGATTCTTTTTTTATTCGAGAGAGTAAACTACTATGATGATTCCATATAAATATCAACACGACCGGATATTTTTTTTTAAGAAACATGACATGTAAAACTATGTAGACGATAATGTGATCATAACCTACCTAGATAATTTTACCGTCTTCGATGGTTCAATCATTATTTATGAAAATATCACTAAAAAGTATTAAATAAAATCTTTTAAAAAAAAAATTGAACCGACTTCAATATCACTGAAAAGTATAAAAGAATAAGAATATAACTGTTTTATTATTAGATACAATAAAGTTTAATAAATACATAGGTACTTACAATAAATGTAGAAAATTAGGCCCATGTGGCATGGTACCCAAAATGCTGGCAGCAGGCCAATTATACACAGCAGGTACGCTAAAACCAACTTCTATAATATTTAAATTATTTTATACTTTTCAGTGATATTGAAGTCGGTTCAATTTTTTTTTAAAAGATTTTATTTACCTTTAAGGTATGGAACCCTAAAAAGACAGAAGAGGTTATTTTCGTAGTGAAAAAAATCTAAATCTATAGTTATTTTACTGCACTGAAAAATTATGTCGCAGAATGATCCGTTAACAACAAACCACATTAGTACCACAACCACATTATACTAGAACCAGAGACCAAGCTTTCTATGAACGTTTTAAAATAAAGTACATATATCCTATCTACGGGCTGAGTACGTACGTGTCCATCGATCTTTTGTGATTGTAGGAAGATTACTTACTCATGTGCTACAAACGGTTTGCTGTGTCAAAGGCAGGCCAAAGGTTTCTTTTGTTACAAGTGTAGACATTACAAGAAGTATAGCAAATTATTGTACCAGCTATTTTTTCTCTCAATATAATCATAAATAATGTCCTCCTAGCCATTGCCACCACAGCGGCCAAACTTTCAAAAGATCAGCCTTTTACCTACGTGAGAAATATTATAGTGCACGAGTGCTGAAGTAGACACTAGTGCACTCAATCTTCCTTTTACTCTCATAATCCGATGGGACGGAAGACCGATAAGACCGGGGAAAGGTTAGGTAGGAGGAGCGACTTTTTACATACCCATCCGACGCATGGATCATCATACTCCCGCGGGGTTTGAACCCGAGACCTTCCGGTTTATAATCGGGTGAGAAAACTATTACAGACAAACTATTCTAGTCCTAAGCTGTATGAATCTTAGAATGACATTCCGCGTTTTCGGCTCTACCTATATGCACTCTATGTAGCAAAACGAACAAATTTATATAAGCAAAGCAATAAACATCCCACTAATAAAATCGTCTATATTTTTAAAGCATAGAATCTCCGTTAGTCAAATTGCCATCTGTTTTAATAATTACTAGCACCCGCCCCGGCTTCGCACGAGTAGAAAAATAAATCTATTTAAAATAAAAAAATCCTAACATTTTTAACATTGAATTCTGAAATACGCGATTAAAATACGTGTTTTAAATAATTATGTTGAAGAGTAAGTAGTAAGTAGAACCATGTTTCGAGACAACTCGACCAATTGCAAATTTTGCTTCTCTATTTTGCCACTTGGAAGAAAAAAAATCCAAAAATAATACATCCATATCTATACCCAGGTGACGGGTGGCGAAAACTATATAACGTTCCAGCAACTTCAGGATTCTTTACAGACACCAGACACCTATTACATACAAGTTGTTCTATGTCCTAGTCTGGGTTATGGTCTATCTAGGTCCAAAATAAGAATTAAATCAGCTTTGAAGTTAGTAAGTTTTTGTACAGAAAATAAAAAACAATATATATATTTTTTTTATAAATTAACTAAATTAATATTGTCGCATATAAAAAATATTTTTTTACAAAAAAAAGAACCGCCTTCAAAATGTAACGAAAAAGCCTGAAATAATTTCTAAGAATTAGTGGTTTTTACATCTACATAGTTGGACTTGGCTTTTTAGTTACATTTTGAAGGCGGTTCTTTTTTTTTGTAAAAATAATTTTTATTTTATTCTTTTTAGTGGTTCCCTTGGCATGTTACTCGTATTAGGTTAACTTTTAACAACTTATATTTTATTCTGACAAACGGCCAGTTTAATATTTATTTTAAAAACATCCGCTACATAACACAATTAAAATACAAGCTTAAGTAAAATTTGTGTGCATATCGGGTAAGTCTGAGAATAGGTCGTAAAGTATATTTCATGTATAGGTTAAGGTTAAGCAACATAAGACAAGCTCATTAACTAGATGGGTGAACCGATCGATATGTATGAAATTTTGTGTGCATATCGGGTAGGTCTGAGAATAGGTCATATAGTATATTTTATGCCGCTGATAACATAATTGACGAGGATATATAGAACGAGAGGATGGTACAAGAGAGGAGAGAGACTGAGAGGGGATTTGAGGAGGGGGTGATGGGGTGAGGGATCGGGGGAGTTAGGTGGAGCAAGTTGGGAGAAGAGAGAGGGAGAGGGTTCAGAGAAGGGACAACGGGGAGAGGAAGAGAGGGAGTGTGACGAGGACCGAAGTGGGAGGGAAAGAGAGACGAGCAAAATATAATAAAAGAGCGGGCGGAGCTGCGCGGGTCAGCTAGTATCTTAATAAAACTAACCAATTCCCATAAACCGAAGATATCTAGGTGTTATACTCTCGTACGTTCTCGAGATCCATGGACTGCAACCTCGGCGTGCCTACGTTTATTAGTGCCGATATCCCGTGACGACCTTCCATCATCAGACCCTGATGTCCATTTTTCTAGCAACTACTCGTCGAGACCTATCCAACGAGTCCAACTTCGGTAGGTCTACGTTCAGTAGGCACGGCTAGGATGTATTGTTTTATTACAGAGTTCCGGTAGCCATCTATGGACTTCTTCATCAGAACCACTTCACCAAATGATACTTTCTGAATGAAAATGCTTGACTTGTTTCCAAAAATATCAAAACGTTGTATGTATGACTATAATATTTAAGGGGTTCCCTCAGTTACTCATGGTTCCCATCATCAGAACTTGATTTTGAAAATAATGGGACCAATCTGGAAGCATATCCTTTCGGTTAAAAAAACAATTTTCCAAATCGGTTCGTAAACGACAGAGTTCTGAGGTAACAAACATTAAAAAAAAAACATACAACCGAATTGATAACCTCCTCCTTTTTTTGAAGTCGGTTAAAAAGGAATTCGTATTCTACATTCCCAGCAGATCCTTCGCAATTCTTGAATCGTGAGAAAATGCAGGTGTTGATGAGAAGAATACTACGAACAGCTACGAGTAATCCATTGGTATCTGCACGATAGCGCCTAAGAGCCTTTGCTTGCACACTGTATATTTTTAATGCGCCGACAACACGCCTTGAACGCAAGATGCCTGGCAAACGCGCGTTTTTATCGTTACAAGGTTACAAGCGAAAACAATCTAATTATGTGGAATGTAAAATAAAATCTTTTTAAAAAAAATCGAACCGACTTCAATATCACTGAAAAGTATAAAATAATTTAAATATTAAAGAAGTTGGTGTTAGCGTACCTGCTGTGTATATTTAGCACCAACTTCAATAATATTTAAATTATTTTATACTTTTCAGTGATATTGAAGTCGGTTCGATTTTTATTAAAAAGATTTTATTTTAAACTTTTTAGTGATATTTTCATACATAAAGATTGAACCATCGAAGACGGTAAAATGATCTAGGTAGGTTATGACATCATTATGATTTCACATTATCGTCTACATACTTTTACATAATTCATGTTTCTTCAGAAACTCCGAAACAATTTATCCGATCGTAATGAAATTTGCATGGAATCATCATAGTAGTGTACTCTCTCGAATAAAAAAAGAATCATCGAAATCGGTTCATATTTATCAGAGAAATGTAAAGGAGAACATCAGTTTTATGGTTTTTACCAGATATATTCCTCCATATCATTCATAGTCCTCCAGGAAGTTCTTATCCGGTTGTGATAAAATTCATACAGGTTCATTACAGTGGTTTCTTCTTTCGAATAAAAAAAGAATCATTGAAATTGGTAAATATTTACCAGAGTTATGACCATTTTTGTCCTTAAAAAGCACCATAACGTCATCTATATAGACTTTCCTGCAGCTCTCAGTGCGCAGTCACCATTCTTGTTTTTCAGGAACTACTTATTACTAAGCAATAATTTTTTTATGGGACCCAACTAACGGATTAAAGAATGGATGGAAGAAAGATTTTTTCAAATCGGTTCATAATTGCCCGAGTTATGCGCGAACATACATAGAAAAAAAAAATATATACAGACGAATTGAGAACCTCCTCCTTTTTTGAAGTCGGTTAACAAGCGAAAGACGGGCGTTTCAAGATAGCGCGTTAAAATAATATAATTTTATTTATTACTAAGTTTTTCATAAAATAATTAAAAATAATTGCCAATTCATTTCATTTCCGTGATGTTGCTAAAATTATTCCACTACATACCAATTGTAAAAAATCTAGCGCGAAGGCTCAGGCTTCTAGAAAAATGATAAAAGACTAGCTCAAAAATGTTAGATATTCTTTTTTTAGAATGCGAATTTTATTCTTGGAGATTATCCTTGTCATTGTGTTATCAAGTAACGTAACGTAACAGGTGAACAATGCGCAGTTTGATAGACATCGACACAAAGGTTCAGAAAATGCACAATACAAGCATTAGGCGCGCTGTGCGCACAATGCTTTTGATAAAATCTGGCTTCACACGTGTAGACGCCTCCTTATCGGTAATCAATTCCTAAGTTTATGCTGGTACATAAATACATATAAAATAAATAAGTCAAATGTACCCACTCTTCCACACAAAGTCTAGTAATGTATTGCCGCACGTCATCATAGTCGGCCTACATCAGGCCACTGCTGGAAATAGGCCTGCCCAAGACTCGCCATTAAACGAGATTTTCGGCCCACAGTCACTTAATATTCCAATAAACAGGAACGGGTGAAGAGAGGGTTAAAAATGACTCAGTTACACACAATTTTTAAAAACATAGAGTTACTGCCGCACTCACAGACATCAATTAACTTTAATCGCAATGAAGTCATTTTAAATAATCTATTTATTTCGACTCTCCGAGTCTCTTATGATTATCTTTTAGAATTAATTACGAAATTATTGATATATTTGCTCACTATCCGCGTATGAAGTATTATTTGGTTTCTAAAGTCGAAATAATCCATTTACAAAATATGACTTAATCACAATTAACTATAATTGACGTTTGTAAGTGCGGCAGTTACTCTATAAGTATTTAGCAGATTAAATATCTACAAATTATTACGTGTTTGATATATATATAACTCAGGTATATAATGCATAATATGATATTTTGGTAGGTACCTTGATTTAAGGGCGTTACGACCCTTTACAGAAGTATAGACCGTGTCAACTCCGGTTTTCACAAAATTATCATCATCGCAGTCACTTCAAATGCTCTTCATACTCTATACCAGATGTGTCGTAGTCGGTAGATTTGAGTGGCACGACCCAAATCCACCTTGCCCTGCTCTACGTTTAGGTGCGTACAGATCTCAAATGATATCTACTGTGTATAAGACTGCTGACCAGGGGCGTAGCTACCGCCGTATCAGCCATATCAATGATATGGCGCCCCCGGGCCACAGGGGCCCCGAACAAGTATAACCAAAAATTCGTAAAATCCAAGATCTCACATGATCTCTTAGGCCATACCATCATTTGGGCCCCCAACAAATTCTGATACAGGGCCCATCTAAGGTACGCCACTGCTGTTGACTGAATCACTAATGCCTCGGTTGACGAGCGGCGGTCGCTTCTCACTAGCTGAACGTCTAGCTGGTCTCGTCACTAGGTTAAATAAAAAAAACCTGACCCGGAATTATTATTAAAAGCTTCTTGAAGCCTGAGACAACAATATTGTTGTCTCCTGCAGCAGAAGTGAATGGGCTGCAGAAATGTACTGTCAGAATTGCAAAAAAAAAACTGATAGCCAAGCACATATCAACTCCTTATATCCAATCCAATCCAATATGTGGTGGACGGTCCAATGAGCGACTTTAAATTAATGCTTCGACGAGAAACTCCGTCGCCTATTGTAGTCAACTAGACTGCTCCATGTTATGCTGTTTTTTTCGGAATTAACTTTTACGGGTCAAAACAGGTTGGTTTTATATTGGAGAGCTTCGTGGTTTAAAAAGGTATTGTTTATCTGATAAGTATCTTTTTTGTTGCGGGGGATTTCTTCCAAAGATCCCCGGGAGCTGTGGGGCTCGACCGGGGTATGTGGGATTCTTACCCACTAAAACCCCCGCGGCTGTCGCATCGGCACATGACCAGGTCTCTCTGGTGGGATCTGCACCAGGGGCCCCTCAGTGCCTTGCCTTGGAGCCCGCCGCCGGGGAGCGCATTGTAGCCCCCCGGGAACCTGACACGGTGCTCACGGGGACGGGGGTCGCCACCCCGCCTCCGTCCTCCTCAGATCTGATAAGTACCTAGTTACTTAAAAAGCAGATATCGGTAATTAATTTAATGAACGGTGCGGTGTCCAGGTAAGAATAGCACCCACTCACCACACCTAAGAGATGTTGAAGAAAACAGGCAGCAGCGCCTTTCTATTGGGGTACCCACCACCTACACGGTGATCTACGCCTGCCAAGCGTGGAGATTATGGCCACCCTGCACTTCTAAGGACTTTGTTAAGCAGAGGACCTGTTTTGGCTGTTGTTGAAGTTTTTCACAATATATTAAATTAGTATCTAATAGTGCAGCTGTAAGTATATTTTTTTCTACAAGATTCTACACACAGATTTTTATGCTATGTCCCAGCAATTTAGTAATTTAATTTGTACTTGCGACGTAAAGGATCAGTTTTTCAGTTTCACTATTTACAAGGATATAATACCTATTGACATTGTAAGTATACCAATACTAAAAACCTCTATCTGTTTCGTGTTCTCAATTTATTATAGTGAGAATAAATAATTTAGTTGACACAATATCGCTAATGTCGATTCATTTGTAACAAAACAATGTTTAAAAAAAAGTGAAAAAATGACAAGCCAGCTGAGTTTCTTGCCGGATCTTCTCAGTTGAGGCCGCGTTGTGATCCGGTGGTAGCTTTTAAAAAATGACCATTCAAAAGTGCTAGCGCTAGGCCTATTTGAAATAAAGATTTTTGAGTTTGAGTTGGGCTGTACCTATTATTTGTAGAGTAACGTTGGATTATTTCTGATTAAAATGATAGTTTTTTTTTGTTATTAAGTTGTTGCACGCTGTTTACAAATTGGCTTGTTCAGAATCTATTCAATAGCTCTGGATGAATTAGCAAGGTGGAGTGTAATTGACAGCGCATTTTGGACATAATGGTAGATCCTTTGGGCAACCCACGCATCCCGAGGGGCGCCGCCGTCGTCGCTGGTGCGGGGTGTCCGGCGAAAGTGCGCACCGACCACGCCCCACCGGCCGCCTGATGGGGTGGGCTCGCTCATATATAAACTCATACTCAAAGTAAACTAATAGAGTAAAAACAGTTCCGGCGTCTTAGCTAGTAGGAACGGCCGTTCCCCGCCCCACCATGCGAGGGATCTGGAGCAAAGTGGTCAGTGTTTTAAGCTGTTTCAAACGTTCGATATTTTCGAATTAAGTACTTTTTTATTTATAATCAATGTGAAATTCACTGTCTTTACATATACATTAAGAAGTGTAAAAAAATGTGAAAATGTGGGACAATTTGTCCAAAACAACAATATCGTCATTATGAACTTGTCTTCTTAAACATACTTAGTATAAAGGCTACTCATTCAGACCGATACCGTGGCAATATTTACATAAGGTATCGTTAACTTGAACAAGTAGCAATGCAAATATAAACAGCTCTACGTAAAACAAATTTGCATTTGCCTTTTTGCATTGCCGACAATTATACGGGTAATTGTTGTCTGTCAAATATTAGAAGTTACTTGGTCAGACACAGTACGCATCTTCGCGGTTTAGATAAGACCTTGATGTTTTGTTCATATTAGTACAACTTAGCTAGAGTAAACTAAACGTAGAACATATGCATTTTATGTTGGAACGAATTTTTCATTATGTTTTTTTTTAAACAAGAGGAGAGAAGGTAGGAAGGACTTGCAGTTGGTTTATTTCTTATGATTTCAAACCTAACAGTCTTATACTGGCAGGATCCCGGAGTATTTTAAATACCTACGGAAAAGGTATTTAGAATATTTTTATCCGCTGAACTTTATGTTTCGTCACTTCTAATAATCGATCGAATTATTTTTATTTCTTACTCCGGAGATATTTCAACTGTTTATAATGTTCCCACCATTGTTGTTCCACTACCTACAATGAGTGGCGAATCTCTCTAGAAGTGACGATGAACTCGATCGCATTGCATAATGCTGTTTTCCGTTTTGAGAACATTAGTCGTGTCACGATCCACTATCTCCTTTCGGCAAATTAAAAGCGGTCCTCGCGATAAAGTGAGAGTGATCCGGTAATGTAACTTACGCGCTTTATTATAAAACTAGCGAGCGTTTGGATTTTTAAGGTTTTAAATTTAATATGTGTTGTAATATGGTTGCCTAAAATAAATCGCTAAAAGATAAAGCCGCCCAATTTGTTTAGCACTATTTTGTTCTATTTGTTTTTTAACCGGCTTCAAAAAGAAGGTTCTCTATTCGACGCGTATGTATGTAGTAATATTAATAAAAATGCGTAATATTATTATATGTAGTCTATGTGGGCTTCTAAACAAATTTACCAAATTTTATGAGTGTATGTATGTATGTATGTATATATGTATATATGTATGTATGTATGTAGGTTTATCCGCGGATTTCTCAGAAACTACAAGCCCGATTTCAAAAATTCTTTTTGCAGTAGTTAGAGTATTTTTCAACTTAAGGTAGAGTACAAGTTTCATCAAAATTGGTCCAGTAGTTTAAGAGATATACACTTTTTATGTTTTCAGTAAGTTACTGTAACGTAGACGTTCGAGTTGCGTGATAGTGCTGATACCTATCTTGGTAAAATAAAAGTCACTAAAAAGTGTTAAATAAACTAGACTTCAATATATTTACGTTATTTTATGCTTTTTAGATAATTTACTTTGAAGTCGGTTTTTTTTTAAATAGTTTATGTTATTAATAGTACCTCGTGTGTTGTGTTCAATAACTAGTTTATGTAATATTCTCATAAACCTTTCGGAAGAAATTCACAAGACAGTAAATACCACAAAAAAAACCATTATGCTAGTTATGAAGAAATAGGAGCAAACAGACAGACAGAGATATGCGGAAATCAACATTGTTTTAATACTATTAAGAGATCACGGGCTTCCCAGCAAAAATAAGAGTAGGTACTAGGATGACCCGAGGCGGCTAACGACGCGGTGTAGGCCCGCGAGCACCATGAGAGTGTCAGTGGGAGCATGCATTTATGCAGCTCCCGGGACGTGTGCGTCCGGCGCTGGAGAGATTCTGACGATATCTGAACGGACTACCCAGAGACTCTCCATAACGTCGATGAAGGCCACCGGGAACGTTTTAGGCTTAAAATGCCACAAAACTCGGCTTCCTACGGTGACCAGATACCTTTTGAAGGTTTTTTTTTTATTATTTATTCAACCTTATGACTAGGCAAACAAAAGACGGCTGCAGAAGAGTCTCTTGTGTCCCATAATTTAAACCAGCTGCTTGGCGGTAAAATATCTGACCCTGTGGTGGTACCTAACTGGACTGTCCCTTGCACAAGGGACCTACCACCTAGTACTAGTTCAGAGTTTTCTCCCAACAGGCAAGAAAAGGGTACAATAAAAAGATGCTAGAAATTTTAAATTGCTTTGGATCATTGTCTCTCGGGCATAAATGCGAGAAAAACAAAGTTGTCATTCTGCCCCGGGCCATTGAAAATCTCTTTATTTCTAAAGTGAATTACCTACACTGCCATTTAAAGCTGTTACCTTTTCGGTATTCACGTACGTATACGGGTGGTTGTATATTATGCCTTGAATGTGTATCGGCATTGTGAAGACTCGACGATGTGGTTTGATCGCTGTTGTAACCGTTATGTAAGAACGGCCGACTGTTGTGTTATAAAATTAGCTGCATGTGAACTACGCTAATATGTGACATGTAATATACAATACTTTCACAGGGAAATTTCACTTTAGAATAATCAATTGTTTGTTATTCATATAATAATCTTGATATTTGTTTAGTAGGTATTTAAATAATTTTAGATCATGTATTGTCCCGTTGGGCGTTCGTAAGAGGCGACTTAGGCGAAAACAAAAAGACGGGCAGCAGCGTCTTTCTATTGGATTACCTACCACCTATACAGCGTTCCCCAAGACGCTTGCCAACCGTGGGGATTAGTTCCGTAGTGGACGTCTTTGTGCTGCTGATGAGATCACATATTCATAATTATGTAACGTTTAATCTCGGAAAGTAGTAGTAAGTTGGTCTACTAATTATATGCGCTACATTTTGGTTAATTTATACTGTTCTTCGTACATGAAATAATAAATCTTGCTTTAATGTTCATAAAAATCTTTTTTGTTATGTTTATATAAGATTCAAATTGTCTTAAAGTCATAAAGCATAAAATACCGTTTAGATGCATCTAAGGCTATGGATTAGATGCGAGTGTGCGAGTGGTCCCCACCCTGCTCGAACTGGTCTTAAGCTTACTTTCCTTTTGTTATTAACATCAATGACCTCATGTTATGTAACATTTCATAACCAGTCTTAATTCTAAACAAGGGTTTTTAACGTATTGTCTTTATATTTACCAGTTTAAAACAAGCTGTTCTAAATCATGATGGAGTATTTTTGTCGGTTAAAATTGTAGTCGTCTTTGTTTTCATTTTGTATATTTATTTGTTTTAAGATTTTTTTATAGTTACCTTGTTTAATAGCTTTGCGATAGTTATTTTAAATATATTCGCTATGCGTAGATATATAAATATTAACCTTACTTGATTATGATTATTTTTGTTTGTTTCAGATTACCCTAGAGGTAATTTTACAAATCGCTCTAGTATCGGGAAAGGCAATAATACCTCAAAATCAACAAGCACAGCAACTAGTGGAACAGCAGTCCCAAACTGAAAACACAGCACAGAAACGAATAGGTTACGACTACCCGGCGCCAGCTCTCGATCTCGTAAATCCATTCCAAGACCATGATGACTTACACCCTCATGAAGATCATCATGAAGTGATCGATCATCATGATGAACACCACGATTTCCATGATCACGACGACCACCACATCCATGATGACATCCATAACGAGCACGATATAGACGAACACCACCATGAAGAGCACCATGATCACCACGATCACCATGATCCAGGATATTGGAAGAAAAAACTTATTTGGAAACCCGGATGGAAAAAGATCTGGAAGCCTGCCAAGAAACAGATTTGGAAACCTTCATGGAAAAAGATATGGAAACCTGTGTGGGTGCCTACAAAAGTACCCGTTTGGAAAGAAATTAAGGTACCAGATTGGAAAAAGATTTACAAGCCCGAATGGAAACCAATTAAAGTACCTGCCTGGAAGGAGGTGAAAGTTCCAGATTGGAAGAAAATAACTGTTCCAGTATATAAAGACATTGTTGTACCAGGTTGGAAGGAAATTCAAGTGCCTGCATGGAAGAAAGTGTTCATTCCTGAATGGGTTAAAGTGGGCATTCCAGGTGAAAAATATTTGGGCAAAGACCACGACGGCTGGGAATATACCTCACATGATTTATGGAAAAAGAAATTAGTTTGGAAACCGTTATGGAAAAAATACTGGAAGCCAGCTAAAAAACAAATTTGGATTCCTGATAAGAAACTAGTTTGGAAGGACGAATGGAAACAAATTTGGAAAACGGAGAAAAAGCAGATTTGGATCGACGACAAGAAGTTAGTTTGGAAAGAGGCCTGGCAACAGATATGGAAACCTTCGAAAAAACTTATCTGGGTGCCTGACAAGAAGTTGGAATGGAAAGAAGCTTGGAAACAGATCTGGGTGCCAGATTGGAAGCAGATTTGGGTGCCGGGTGTAAAGAAAATTTGGAGACCAGTATGGATTTCAGAGTGGTTCCCGTCGCCAGACCACCATGAGCATGTGCATGAGTCTCATGGCTGGGACAGAAATGATAACAATACAGCAGCGAGCCAAAAATCGTTAAGTGTGAAACCAGCACCACAGCCTGCGACGCCATCGCCGAAGGGGCAGTCGTGGCAGTTCCCCAAATAACTTACTTTTAAATTATAGGGATTAAAATAAACTCGTCGATGAAATAATTTCTGATTTCAAATCGACGAAGCATTGTATGCCATAGTCATGACTGCATGTGCTGCAGTCCAGCAGAAAAGGCGATCGAAGAGAAAAGAACGGTCACATCGCGGCTGCTCTCTTAGGTAATAATTATTTATTTTAAAAAAATATTATTGCCATGCGAACATACAGCCAGCGATGCGATTGATTCTTTATGCATTAAAATGTGGTAGTCGCAGAAATGTTAACCAATTGTCGTTATAGTATTTATATGGTATCTTTTAAGAATATGTTACGTATAAAATTTCTTTAAATGAGTTTGAGTAACACGTGTATACGTTGACGGTCGTAGCTTTTATAGCAATGGCAGGACTTGTCTGTACCCACTGAGATGCTATGTGTTGTTGTTTATTTGGTAGCCTATTATTATTTAAGTTTATTTTTATTCGGTTAGATGTATATAAGAGATTAGTAGTTAGTTTCGCGAAGCCAATGAAATAAATAATATTGTTTTGTTTTTAGAGTTCATTTCTTTTTTGACACATAAAAATCTCCCTGGGAAGCAGCGCGCCGCGTTGGTTCTAAACCCGGACCGCCAGTATTGAATTGTTGTCATTAACAAATAAGTGCCTAAGTATATAAATAAATAATTTATTCATTAAAGTGGAAGGGAGATACCGAGATTTATTTAATGAAGGTTACTGTTGGCCGCAGATGATCATACAGTTCCACTGGACAAGAAGGACGAGCGCTTATAGCGATCCTTACTGAAGGACTGGGTCGACAGGCTCAAGGGCACCTGAGGGAGACACGGGCCGACCACCTAGAAACTTTTTTTTATACCACCAAGGTGGCAAACAAGCGTGCGGCCCGCCTGATGGTAAGCAGTCACCGCAGCCTATGGACGCTAGCAACACCAGTAGGATCACTAGCGCGTTGAAGACCCCGTAAAAATTTATTAATTCCCTTTTTAAAAAATCTCGGCAGGCAGTTCATTCCAGAACTTCAAAGTGCGGGGAAGAAAACTTAGTGGGGTGATGTAAACACATCGGTGTAAACACACCAAATCAGTCATGAAAAGTTTTGAAAATTGTACTTATTTAGTTTGAAGATGCAAAGAAACTATTGAATTGAACTAGAATCACAGCACATCACCCGAAATGTCTTCATTGTATTTGAAATAACTCTGCTTGTTGAAATGGACCTCATTTGTTTTCTATTAGGAAGCCTGTGTTTGGGTAATGTACCTACTCGGAGTTTGGTTTGCCTAAAAGATGATGCCAAAAACTAAAATTTAGTTTCATATTCTACTCTTATTAATGAGACCGAATAGTTTGAGTAACACGTTAGTATAAATTGAGAGCTCCGCATTCATAAAATTATGGTTTGCTGATAGATAACTTAATATCTTATTGTATACTTAAAAAACAAGTACATAATTCCATCGTTGTGATTACCAGTTTCCCACCAATTTCCTATAAAGGTACGCATACTCATTCATAATAGAGAATCTGACACAGTAAGGCCAGATGATACGGCTTAAGATCAAGAAACTACTACTAATAATTAAAAAAACAAAGCCGCTATTGTTCACAAGATTTTAAATGTAATTTTATATAATATTCAAGGTTAGGTTACAATCTCAGAGAAAGTACCAAAGGAGTTAGTATCGCGTCGATTCCCCGAACAAATTTTTCGTGGCACTTTTGCGGTGTGGGAGGCGAAGTAAACACACACAGATACACTTTCACGCATACCCACACTATAATAAACTCACAACACATTCAAAAATACACGCACACAAATAAAGAATGACCTGACCATATGACCAAAAATTTGGCAGAGGGGGTTAGCGCATCATGCTCTCTCCAGTGGTATCTCCTCTAAGGTTACAATGCTTAACAGTAGCTGAGTAATTCGTTAATGTCGCATGGCTTGAGACAGCAATCTACGATGAGGTGACGACGTCGCTCGGACTGCAATGACGATTCGGCCTGCATGAACCCTGCCGTCTCCCTAAGGTTTTCATCTGCCAATTAAAAATACAATGCATTAAAATATATATCATCTGCTATGTATGACTATACTGTAGTCTGAACAAGTCAAAACGATTCCATTTTTCATTTCCATTGGATTAGGTATTTTAGTTAGTAGTAAGTATTATTATTCTACTGACTAAGGTTTGGAACCCTTATCGGACCTCCAGGACTGCTAACGCTTAATTTAATCCTTAATTAAAGACAAGCTTAAATTAGATTCCTGACCTGTTTTGTACAGTTCTAGAATGACATCTTTGAAACGGTTATCGTAATGTAGATCAAAGGGAGGGGTCAAAAACAATTTGAGCATTTATATTATACTAGCTGACCCGCGCAGCTCCGCTCGCGCTCTTTTTACTCAGAAATATTTTTGGGCTCATCACGACATGGTCAAATTCATAGTTTATTCTAAAAAGGACATACAGACAAACATTCATTTTTATATATATAGATCGGGTAATAATAAATAAACAAATAATTGAAATATGGAAATTAATTTTTAAATTAGAAAAATTCCCTTCCTTTGGTATACACATCTAATCGTAGAACTAATTTAAATTTATTATCTGTACTGCAAAACTACCGTTAGTAAGGACTTTAATTTGCAGTACCTACCTAGTATAAATTCATATAAGTAGCTGTGGCAAGAAGTATACACTATACGGTATATATCACTAAGGGGTCGTCCATTAATCACGTGATGTCTTTTAGAAATTGTCGGAATATTGTCTTTAAATACAGGTAACTGATTAAATGTTAAAGGGGAAGTCGTTGCCGGCAACGGTGAGTCAAGGCCACGTGCCGCTGTTTGGTTTAGAAATCGTGCATTCAACGAAAAATAAATACACGCGATGTCTCATTATACCCCTCCCCCCTCCTGGTGATATTTGGTGATTTTTTCGGAGCCCCTCCCCCCCTTTCGAGACTCACGTGATTAATGGACGACCCCTAAGTACTTTAAAAACAAACATTGATCTGCATTTCTCACAAGAAAAGTACATACAATTCTTACTAACTCATGAGACAGACAATACCTACTCATTGAACGTTTGTTGTCCGTGGTACCCCCAATAGAACCACCAGTGGTACCACGGACAAAAATAATTGTCCGTGGTACCACTGGGGTACTACGGACAACTCCGTGGTACCACCAGAAATAAATTAATTATATTTCAATAATATTTTACTATTTTCGTTCATTTTGGAATCGTTTACTTGGTATCTGGGTTCGACTGTCTGTATTGCACATTACACATGAAATTTAAAAAAAAAAAAAATTATATACTAGAACCAGAATATACTAGAGATGTGGTATTGAGTAATAAAATCGACAAATTATTAACGGAAGTAGTACTAGGGTAGCATAAAACACAGGAGGTGCATAATCTTGTGCCTTGTCTTGTGTGAGCATATGAACTGTGGTTTAGAGCTAACAGGTTTATAGTAGAAGTACCAGGTAAGCATAGGGCATAAGGAAGAGTCCTCAAGTCCACCTCCAATACAATTTTCAATGTGATTTTTAATTTCGTCCAGAATATACTGGGGATGTGGTATCTATTGAGTAGTAGCTTACATATTTATAGCAGAAGTACCAGGGAAGCACAAGATACAAGGAGATATATCGCCTCTTGATACATCCGTTACCCTCCAGGCCGTCACCTCTTGATTCGCGACACCAATCAAAACCAGTAAGCCAGACATACTCTGGATATCACAGGACATGAGGACTCCTCCAAGAGTGCTTGTTTTTTTGACGCGGGGGAAATCTTCAAAAGATCCCTGGAGTTTTGGGGCTCGAACGGGGTATATATCTTTTAAATATATACCCCGTAGTCTATATCTTTTAAACTACTGAACCAATTTTGATGAAATTTAAAAATACTCAAACTATTACAAAAGGAATTATCGCAATCGCATTTGTAGTTTTTGGGAAATCTTTGTACAAACCGACATACATACACTCATGAACAGTAATATATTTGTTTAGATGACTACATAAACTGACATATGTGAATATTACGCACGTCCAGGGCCGGATTAAGCCTTCGCGGGGCCCGTAGCAAAAATGAACGCGGGGCCCTTGACTTGCATAGGTTTTGTTGTTATAGTGAGGTCATTCAAATTTCAAACGTTAAAAGACATCGATATAATATATAAACATTTTTATATATTATGTTTATATATTATATCGATGTTGAAAGAAGACAAAAATTTGCTATACGCTACACTTCACTAGCTTTTTTACTCGATATAAGAGCTTGCCATCAGGTAGGATTGCGGTCATGCAAGCATTGCTTGACCGCAATCCTACCTGATGGCGGCGATTCTATCTAGGATGGTAAAGCACTCTAGCTTATAAAAACCCTATTTTATCTAGCCTTGAAAACACATTATTTTATTGCCTGGGCAACAGGCAGGAAAAACGCAATTCTAGTCCTTATTTGTAGGTACATATTGTAAATGACGAAATAGATAGCTTTGTTAGTTCAGACAGGACGTTAACAACGTAAGAGTGCGTAGCTTCGCCGTGTACTCGTCCCGCCAGCGGCTATTCGCCTATGAGCCACTGGACGGTGAGCGTGCTGTATTTCCGATGCACCCAGTCTTTTATGACCGGGCGCACCACCGATATGCTCGTGCGGCCACACAAGGGCATCGTCTTGTGCTTCCCTTCACCATTGCTAAACTTCACCAGGAGGTGCTCCACACCAGCTCCGCGTTTCTGTGTTCTGCCTGTAAACTGCGGTCCACACCAGCACCTCAAAGTCCTAGGGTATGGTCCCCGCCAGCGCGCATGTGGCCCTGCACGAAATTGTGTGGTATCCACGTATCACCCGGACTACCATGACCCTCTGTGGTCGTTGCAGTGAGGTAGGATGTCCGTCCGCACTGGCGCGCCATAGAGGGACCTACTACCCCGGTATATAGGCGACACTCTGATTCAGCAGGAGCCGCGACAGAGCTCTTCAGTCTTTGTGCCGCAATCCCCTCCCACGTATCACCACTTATGTTGCATGATTTAAGGTAACGTTTTAGGACGCCTTTGTAGCATAGGTACTGCCCTCAGGGTTTATGCTAAACTCGCCAATCTCAGCGCAGGAGCTAATCTTAGGCAACCTGGATGAGCCCATACGATCTAAGTGCCTACACCAACGCAGTTGGTTTTTTATTTACAAACCCTCCAAACTCTATTCGCCGACGTACCTCCGTGTTAGCTACACGATGTTGCCATCTCAGCCTTAAAATAGCGCGAAAGCATTTTTAATGGAAGATGTCAAGGCGTTTAATATTTTTTTCTGTAAAGGCAGCAGGTTTCCGAGGCGTACAACAGTATAGGAAACACAATAGCTGTGTTTTTACGGCAATTTTGGTCTTGAGTTTCAGGTTGTGCGATTTCCAAACACGTTGTCTTTCTATTCTATTCTTGGTGGCTATAAATTTGGGCCCGGTATTCCCGGAACGCACTTCGACCCAGTTGGATCCATTGTGCATACCCTAGCCCTTACTCTGTTGCTGGCGTATCGAAGAGCTCCCTCAGGTACGCAACGATCGCGCCAGCTTGGAGCTGTACATAATCATTTGGTGTAGGATAGGCTACTCCCAGATGATTCAACCTACGTCTCGCAAGAGCGTCGCAGCCACACAATATGTGTCGCATTGACTCTTTTTCATCTTCGCAGAATCTGCAAATGTCACTAGTACTTAGCCTCAATCTGTGTAGATGCTCGTTGGTGCCAAAATGTCCCGTAAGTGCACCCATCAGGTGCCTTATTTGTGATCTGTTTAGGTTCAATAATTTAACCCCACAGTCCACCCTTCAGGTAGACACGGGCTCGGCTTGGGCTACCGCTTAGAGAAAGTGAGTTAACCACCGGTTCACAACGCGCCCCCACTGGGAAGAACCGGCAAGGAATTCAGCGAGGGGATGCATGTCTAGGTCGCATGCGTACGACCCTTCGGCCTCGCCGGCGAGACCAGTTCAGAATCAAGACGATTGTCGTTTCGCACTAGACTTCCAAGATACCGAAAGGCTACAACTTCATCCAGTGGCTTTTTAGCTAGATCTACTGCAAAGTCACCTGCAGATTGACCTTTTACAGGTTGTATCAAAACTTTCATAATCTGAGTTTTTGACGTACCTATCGATAACTAAACCGAATTTTTGACAGAATTCGTCTAAACTGTCTAAATAGCCTTGCAAGCGCTGCAAACTGCCAGCCATGAGGCAGACATCATCGGCATAAACAGTTTCAAGCAGGGGTACCTATCGGATCTTACATTTAGCTTTAAAGCGAGCTAGGTTAAAAGCGCCCTTGTCCATTCGAACATTTAATGTGTACGAGATACGTAATTACGTATCTCGTTTGACAACTAAAGTGATGATCACTATAGCAAGTGACCATCAAATGACTGTCAAATGGTTCATTCGGTTCATTGCCTAACTTGAGTGACCAATAAATTCTAATACTAAAACACTTTCAGTTGACATCAAAGTTCAGTGGACAACTGAAGCTTGATAGTCACTTGGGTGGCTAAAGATACGCAATAGCCCTGCTGGTCTTCCTAATAAGAAAGTAGCCAATAGTCTAGCAACTGAAAACTATTGTAAATGGTTCGGTTATACGAACAGCTTGAAGCGTAAGGGCTATTTAACTTTCTTGGAAAATACAGGCCTGAAGACTATAAATATTAGGCATCTATACTATAAATTTATATTCTGTATTGTCGTGTTGGCAACTTGCAAAATCATAATATGATGCAGCCAATATTCTCTTTTAGGATAACTAAAAAAGAAATGAATCATAATTTTATTTTACTGATATATTACATATTCCAAATGGACGGTGGATGGTATAAAAAACGTTATCTTATTTAGGTACTTCTTTTTATCTTTGCTATATGCGTGGGGCCCTCCGGGGCGCGGGGCCCGTAGCATTTGCTGACCCCTGCTATATGGCTAATCCGGCACTGCGCACGTCCTATACAGTACCTCCATTTTGCAGTCGGTAAAAAGACTTGTACTTGCGCCTGACCTCTTGCCCAGTAGTGTCGATCTTCTAACCATCCGGATTGTCAGAGTAAAGGAAGAGGGAGTGCACTTGTGTCTTTATTGTCCGGTGAAGCTGCAATGGCCATCTGCGGCTAAAAGCGTCTATCATTCCCCAAAAAAAAAAAAGCACTTGTGTCTACGCAAGCGCGAGTACTTTATAATATTATCTCCCGCTACATGGTTCTTCTTGTAAAAAATTGGCGGCTGTGAGCCAGGAGGACATTATACTTTTATGGAACATGTTTTTGGATGATTCATGTAACCATCACAAATTGTATCTGTATGCGTACCAGGTTAGCATAGGAGTCATGGAGGACCTTCGGAGTCGCTGGACGTTCGGGGTGTGAGATTAGGACGTCCATTGAGTACGGCGGCGGGTTTGTGACCCCCGTCCCCGTCAGCACCGTGACTGGTTCCCGGGGGGCTACAATGCGCCCCCCGGTGCGGCGGCGGACTCAAAATCAAGGCACTGAGGGGCCCCTGGTGCAGATCCCACCAGAGAGCGCTGGGGTCCCCCCTCTGATGTGCCGATGCGACAGCCGCGGGTGTTTTAGTGGGTAAGAATCCCACATACCCCGTTCAAGCCCCAAAACTCCAGGGATCTTTTGAAGATTTCCCCCGCGTCAAAAAAACAAGCACTCTTGGAGGAGTCCTCATGTCCTGTGATATCCAGAGTATGTCTGGCTTACTGGTTTTGATTGGTGTCGCGAATCAAGAGGTGATGGCCCGGAGGGTAACGGATGTATCAAGAGGCGATATATCTCCTTGTATCTTGTGCTTCCCTGGTACTTCTGCTATAAATATGTAAGCTACTACTCAATAGATACCACATCCCCAGTAGGTATATTCTGGACGAAATTAAAAATCACATTGAAAATTGTATTGGAGGTGGACTTGAGGACTCTTCCTTATGCCCTATGCTTCCCTGGTACTTCTACTATAAACCTGTTAGCTCTAAACCACATTCATATGCCCGCCCACACAAGACAAGGCACAAGATTATGCACCCCCTGTGTTTTATGCTAGCCTAGTACTACTTCCGTTAATAATTTGTCGATTTTATTACTCAATACCACATCTCTAGTATATTCTGGTTCTAGTATATAAAAATATATTTTTTAAATTTCATGTGTAATGTTGTGCAATACAGACAGTCAAACCCAGATACCAAGTAAAATGAACGAAAATAGTAAAATATTATTGAAATAAAATTAATTTATTTCTGGTGGTACCACGCAGTTGTCCGTGGTACCCCCAGTGGTACCACGGACAATTATTTTTGTCCGTGGTACCACTGGTGGTTCTATTGGGGGTACCACGGACAACAAACGTCATTGAATCCAATGCAAGTAAAACAAACTGTAGATACATCTACTTATCTGTAACTAATACTTGGTATTCTTTTGATGGTTTAACAACATCTGACCGATCCTGCTATACCATCAGATTTTGATCACCATCTGGCTACCATCCATTACCTAGGTACTCGTCGTGATCAGTCTCATCATCATCATCATCATCATCAGCCGGAAGACGTCCACTGCTGAACATAGCCCTCCCCTTACGGCCACAATGAACGACAATTGGCTATTTGCATCCACCGGTTACCTGCGACGCGCACAATGTCGTCTGTCCACCTAGTGGGAGGCCTGCCAACGCTGCGTCTTCCGGCTCGTGATCAGTCAACGAGTCCAAACTCCGTGGGCCTCGTTTAATGAAGTTGAGTTCCTATGGCGGCCATCTTCTTGCTTTATTGTCTGACCTGGTTCACCTTCCATTTAGCAACTACTTGTTGGGACCAAGCGAACGTGTCCAAATTAAGTGCATTTACGTTTTATGAGGCTGACTTGCTGTGCTCACCTTCCTGCTCCATCAACAGGTCCTGGTCTAGGTTACTTTGTTATTAATTACCATTTAAATCAAGTGGAACGAATGAACGTTATAATATACGATTTTTGTATTATAGGAGACTTTCCCAAACAGGCTAGGAAAACAGGTCACAGACCGACAGACAGACATACATACCTAAGCTTCAAACATAAGCTTATACCTCGCCTTCTTTTTGCGCCTGGGCTTAAAATGCTATGACTGATTATAATAATAATATCTTGGGACAATACACACACGGTCATCTGATCCCAAACTAGGCAGAGCCTGTACTATGGAAACCAGACAACTGATACTAATACTTATTTACATTTTTTTTGCAACTACATACTTAAATAAATAAATAACACCCAGACACTTGGTGGGAATCGAACCCACGACCCATCGGTTAGCGGACAGGGTGTCTGACAACTAGACCAACGGGCCCGTCAAACAACCCGTTATATCAGAAAATACCCATCCATGCAGCCGCAGCCACTGGGTCGCAATGAGAAGCTGTTTGCACACACCGGATACTGTAGAGATCCAACTATTTAGTTACAATCAATAATAAAATACAGTGATTTTTATTTTTAACCGGCTTCAAAAAGATGGTTCTCTATTCGACGCGTATGTATGTAATATTAATAAAAATACGTAATATTAATATATGTTAGTCTATGTGGGCTTCTAAACAAATTTACCAAATTTTATGAGTGTATGTATGTATGTATGTATGTATATATGTATGTATGTATGTATATATGTATGTATGTATGTATGTAGGTTTGTCCGCGGATTTCTCAGAAACTACAAGTCCGATTTCGAAAATTGTTTTTGTAATAATTAGAATATTTTTCAACTTAGGGTTTAAGATTCATCAAAATCGGTCCAGTAGTTTAAGAGATATAAACTTTTTGTGTTTTCAATAAGTTACTGTAACGTAGACGTTCGAGTTGCGTGATAATGCTGATAGATATCTTGGTAAAATAAGTCACTAAAAAGTGTTAAATAAACTATTTAAAAAAAAACGACTTCAATGTAAATTATCTAAAAAGCATAAAATAACGAAAATATATTGAAGTCGGTGCTAGCACATCATGTTAACTAACACTAGCACCAGCTGACACCGACTTCAATATATTTAATATACTTTGAAGTCGTTTTTTTTTTAAATAGTTTATTTTCTTACTAGCGATTCGCCCCTACTTCGCAGTATATATACTTATAGTTTTATGTACGTAAACCATCTGTGAATAATTATTTGACCGATGATGAAAACCGTTTATTTTTAGCCGCGGTTTTCCGTTGCGTGATTTAGAAGGAGTTAGCGGATATACAGACAGACAGACGCGAAAAGCGACTTTGTTTTATACCTACTATATAAATATAAAGAAGAAGAAGAAGATAAATAGGTACTGATACAAGTGAATTAACGCATAATCTCAGACACCACAAAATTAATTAAGTAGAATCTTAAAAATTCAAAATGGAACCTATAAAAATGTTTGTCACACTTAACCGAATAATATTAATAAAACTCGTTGCATAGACGGATGCTCGTCCTTGGAACTTGTACCTACTTACTTACATAAGCCAAGGTAAAAAGTTCACATTAAAATGATTTGCAACTGCGTCTTTACACTCGATTCACATATATTCGTTACAAAATACACGTTATTAAGTTTAACCATATAAATTAAATATATTGTTATTATTGTGAACTTGGAGTAGGTACCTACTTTACTAGTAATCAAGTGTAACATGCTATTTACGTAGATATGCGCGTAATATTGCGTACCTAGTCACCTTTTTAGCAAGTAGGTATGCAACTTTGACTGCGCGTATATTTCGTAACAATTTTATCATATAAATAGAAGGCTCTATTAAAAATACTTCCTGTCATCTACGCGCAAAAGTATAAACATTACTAGCGGCCCGCCCCGGCTTCGCACGGGTGGCAAAATGTTATGTTTAGTATGTTTAAAGAATAATACCTTACCTTACCTACAGTAGATTTTCGTAGAATAAGATTTCCCCTAGCAATTTTGCCATAACTACAACATTTTTGGATTTCTTTTAACACCCTTATAAATCGGGTTAGAATAGCATCCCCCCATCTCCTCTCGTTGGGTGTCGTAAGAGGAGATTAAGCGGGAACAGGAAGACGGGCAGCAGCGTCTTTCTTTATCTTCCACCTATACTGCGATCCACAAGCCGCCTGAAACGCGTGGGGATTATGGCAACCCCTCCCTTCTAAGGGGGAGGCCTTTGTTCAGCAGTGGACGTCTATCGGCTGCTAATGATGATGATGAAATAATTTGTTGAAGAGTATGAACCAAATGTATTAGCTAAGTTTCACGTAAATTGGACAAATTGCAAACTTTCCTTCTCTATTTTGCCTCTTAGGAGAAACTATCCAAAAAAATTAATATAGAACTTGCCGAAAGGTGGCACACACAAACTATAGAACCTTCAAGAAACTTTAGATTACTCCATAGAAAACCTATTTTCTTTACCAGCCCTTGTTTTTGTCCCACTGTTGGACACGGGCCTCGTCTAAACATGTAGAAGCTTAGGCCATAGTCCACCACGCTTGCCAAGTGCGGGTTGGATGATTTCACACGTCATTCGAAAGCTACTTTCTCAGACATGCAGGTTTCCTCACGATGTTTTTCTTCACCGAAAGCTGGTAACGATCACACAATGACGCGAATCGTCATTGTGTGATTGTTACCAGCATTCGGTGATTAAATATAGAAATCAGATGTTTGAGCCGGGGTTCGAACCAGCACACCTTGTTTCCAAGGCAAGCGCTCGCCCACTGAGCTGTTGCTATTTCAGAAACCAACTACTGTGATAAAATTATTCTATAATCCTAGTCCAAAATTTGAATTAAATCTACTTAGACTATAGTTTTTGTACACGAAGAAGGAATAAAATCATTAAAGAAAAATTACTGAATAGGTACACGACTTTTTAACCGACTTCAAAAAAGGAGAAGGTTCTCAATTCTTAGGTTTTTATGTATGTTCGCGCAATACTCTGTCAATTATGAACCGATTTGAAAAAATCTTTCTTCCATCCGTTCTTCAATCCATTGATTGGGTCCCATAAAAAAAATATTGCTTAGTAATAAGTAGTTCCTGAAAAAACAAGAATGGTGACTGCGCACTGAGAGCTGCAGGAAAGCCTATATCGATGACTTTATGTCGCTTTTTAAGGACAAAAATGGTCATAACTCTGGCAAATATTTACCAATTTCAATGATTCTTTTTTTATTCGAAAGAAGAAACCACTGTATTAAATCTGTATGAATTTTATTACAACCGGATAAGAACTTCCTGCAGGACCATGAACGATGTGGAGGAATTTATCTGGTAAAAACCATAAAACTGATGTTCTCCATTACATTGCTCTGACAATTATGAACCGATTGCGATGATTCTTTTTTTATTCGAGAGAGTAAACTGCTATGATGATTCCATGCCAAAAAAAAATTGAATCGACTTCAATATCACTGAAAAGTATAAAATAATTTAAATATTATTGAAGTTGGTGCCAAATATACACAGCCGGTAAGCTAACACCAACTTCAATAATATTTAACTAAATTTTATACTTTTCAGTGATATTGAAGTAGATTCAATTTTTTTTTAAAAGATTTTATTATATTCCAATTAGTGTTCATCAAGATGTATTGGTTTTTAGCATGTCCTGCTCTATAGAGACCAACCATATAACTGTCCATGGGATAAACATTATTCTCGTAGATCGATTCCAACAAAATATTTTATGGTTTGACCTTGAAATCCGTTTAGGTTATATAGTATAGTATGTATATAGTATATACTATAATAATAACATGAGATTTTTCACCGGAAATTGCTGACGCTAAAGGTCTGTCAGGGATGCGAGAAATGTGCTTAGTTTGACCAAGCTGGTCCAATGAGGATAATGGTTTCGATAATATTATTTTTTATAATCTAAACTGTAATCTTACCTCATTGCACACATGCACATGTTAAGGGGATTAAAATTATTCATCTAATTATAATATTTGGATACCTTACCTATATTTTGAGGCTATGAGGTGGAAGTCTTGACGTATTGATAAATTCAAAAACTGTAATTGGTTTAAAATACTCTAATGTATTGTGTCTTCCGTGACTACACCACGCGTATCCACCACAACCGTATCAATTATTTTATATCCCTTACTGTTAGCTGGTATCCTATCATACAATACAAATCTTATCCCTTAATTTAATTCAGATTGAAGATCAGAGAGAAGGTGCTTTTTAAGAGTATGTGTGGTTCATATGTATTTAATACATACATTAAATCAATGAACAAAAAAAAAATCACCACACAAAGGTTCCATTCTTATTTTAAAGCCTTAAGTGATGAATTTTCATAAAAACAGAAATAGTATGCGTGCTAAATTGCAGGTCAATAGACAGATAGGTACAAAATGTTTTTAACACACATACATTCATTCCCTATTTTACACCCTCAACTGACGAATTCTGAAAAATGCTGATACACGTATCTTATTATTTTTATTAAAGAGTCTAATTACAAAATTTGTAGCCAAAAGACACTGTTTCTACACCCATCCCATACAAACTTTCATCCTCTATTTTACAACTTTAATTAACGAATTCTGAAAAACGCTGATACACGTGTCTTATTTTAAATAAAGAGTCTAAGTACAAAATTTCAAGTCAAAAGACATTGTTTTTAAACCCATCCCTTACAAACTCTTAACCCCTATTTCACACCCTTAGAGTTCGAATTTCCAAAAATCCTTTCTTATTGATTGGTAAATCCATAAAATGAAGCTCCTGTCCAAATTTTGTAGTCCTAGCTTCAGCAGTTTCGTCTCTGCGGTGTTGGGTCACCCACGCAAAACAGCCCACCTCTTTATAATATTAGTTTATTTACTCCCTTAACTAACGAATTATGATAAATGCTGATACATGTGTTTGATTATTTTTAGTAAAGAATCTAAGTACACAAATTCAAGTCAAAATACAATGTTTTTACACCCACCCCATACGAACTTTTAGCCCTTATTTTACACCCTTAGAGTTCGATTTTCCAAAAATCATTTCTTATCGGTTCCCTAGGCTATAAAATGAACCTCCTGTCCAAATTTTGTAGTCTTAGCTTCGGTAGTTTCGATTCTGCGATGATGAATCAGTCACGCGAAAAAGGCGTACCTCTTTTAGTTCATATTACACCCTTAACTGAAGAATTATGAAAAATGCTGATACACGTGTTTTATTATTTTCATTAAAGAGCCTAAGTGCAAAATTTCAAGTTAAAAGACAATGTTCTTACACCCTTCCCATACAAACTTTCAACCCCTATTTCACACCCTTAGAGTTCGAATTTCCAAAAATCCTTTCTTATTGATTGGTTAAACCATAAAATGAACCTCCTGTCCAAATTTTGTAGTCCTAGCTTTAGTACTTTTGGCTCTGCGGTGATGAGTCAGTCACGCAAAAAAGGCCTACCTTTTTATAATATAGTATAGATAAGTGTGTTAAACCTAAGTATTCTTACATTCTCAAAATGAATTACAGGTAAGTACATATTATGTTAATTGACAAATGAATCAAAAACAATTTTTCACTTTTAAATATCGACCGATCAAAAGGCAGATTTTTTAAAGGTAAAGATAAAAATTCAACTATCAAGTATTCCAAAAAATAATTTTGTAATATTTTAATATAAAAGAAAAGAAGAAGATAATAAAATAAGAAAAGCAGAAAAGAGCTGTGAGAGCCACGATCTGGAGCCTACTGATTCACTTAGAGAAAAATTCAACGGTTATTTCACAATTCATATTTGAAAATTTAGTTTATGTTAAGAAAAATATTGGATCTTTTAAAAAGTATAGCGATGTTCAACAAACACAATCTTGTTTTATATTCCACGCGTCTCCACAGAACAGGCAAATCGTGTGCCAAAGTATACGCTTCTATAACAAACTGTCACAGGATATCCGAGATCTGCCACTGAATAAATTTAAAACATTTAATAAAAAGTCCTTCCTTCTTTCCGGTTGTTCACTGTGATGAACCGAGATTGTGTTGTCTATCAGTTACACACATCAAAAGTGTCTAGGGATCAACATATATTTTTGCAATAACTTTTCTCCTGATTGATATTAATTAAAATTTTCTTTAAGGATTCATCAAATAAAGTGTTTTCGTTTGTCACAGTAACGATAAACCAAGTCACCTTTGCATTAATAAAGAAATTTGCCATTTTCCTAATAAAGGGATTTTTGACATTTGAACCACTAACACAAAAGTTCGAAAAAAAGACTGAAATAACAGTTTTCTTTAAAATTTTATTGGGTAACTTAAACAATTAATAATCCGTGTTTCTACCGCGAACACTAACAACACAAGAACATCGGTTTGGCATACTCAAAATGAGTTCATCCAAATCACGCTGTGGAATGGCCGCCCATGTTCGTTGCAACAACAAAAAAAGGTCTTCTTGCGACTGGATACCCTCCATATTCGGCAGAGCTCTTCTCTGTAGCATATCCCATGCATGCTCAATCGGGTTCAAGTCTGGCGACTGAGCAGGCCAGGGCAGGACATTGATGTTAGCTGCGGCGAGAGTCTGTCTTACAACTCTTGCGGTGTGCGGTCGTGCATTATCATGCATTAACTGAAATAAGGGACCGATTTGCACTTGTAGAGGAACGATGACGTCTGATACAATCGTCTCAGCATAAATTTGAGCGTTGAGGTTGCCTCTGATCCAAATCAACTCAGTTCTTCCGCCGATCCAAATACCCGCCCATACCATGATGGTTCCACCACTATAAGGATGGACTTCCTGGCAGGATTTTAATCGCTGTTGGCGTCCAGGGGTTCTCCAGTGTCGTATACGTCTTGTATCCGGTCTCATACCAAAACGAGACTCATCAGAAAAGCACACGAAACGCCATTGTTCTTCTGCCCAATTTCTGTGTTCAAGAGCCCATTGATATCGAATCCTACGATTGTGCATTGCTATAGGTGGTACCCGTAGCGGTCTTCGGGAATGAAGGTTCACTTCATGCAAGCGGTTTCTGACTGTTTGGTCGCTAATTAAGTTCCCTGAAGAGTGATGAAGCCTCACGGCTAACATCATGGCAGTTATTGTTGGAGCTCTTCGAGTTAAGATTTGAATATATCGGTCTTGTCTCCGTGTGGTGCAGCGATACCGTCCTCCATGGCGCTCAGCCACGGTACCAGTGCTTCGGTAACGTGTCCAAAGTCGACTGATAACACTCTGACTTGTATTCAGAGCTAAAGCCACAGTACGTTGCCGGGAACCAGCTTCTATCATTCCCACGGCTCTGAGCATTTCTTCCCTGCTTAAATGACGTCGCCGCTCCATAATAACGTTGGTTTTAATCAGTAGTAGGGAAACAGTAGCACTAATAATGTCTTCAATGCGTTGTATGTTTTTATAGGGAAAATATTGACAGCTGATTTTCATCTTTTACTCGAATTTGATTCACAGTTCCTGATTCAAATTATGAAATGCACCAAAAAGGATCCATATAAATTTATAAAATCATAAATTTATTACAAAGCCACATCTCAATCTCAAGAAATCCGCTTAAAAATGCTTGATCCCTAGACACTTTTGATGTGTGTATTTATTAGTTAGCTGACCCGCGCAGCTCGCATGTATGAACGCAGGCGTGATAGCTGTCAAGTGACCAACCAAAGACAATTAGAGGGTTGAATAATAATAATACGCCCATAGGGCAGCTTGTGGTGAGCAGTCGAGAGAGTCGGTCAAGGCCCCCACTTCGGCGAGTCTTCGTCGGCCATGTGGAACCCGAAGGGAGCACGCAGGACTCTCAGCTATGGCTTGCCTTAATTGGCTGTCCAGAGAGGAGTTGTTAGACCTATATGCTCCAGGGGTGGAAGTGTTAAAGGGCATAATGCCGCGAGTAACTACGGAGAAAGCGCAGCACACCTCTTAACACCCCTGAGTCACTTACACGATGTTGCACTCCGTCGTCTTCTGATATATGGAGAGTCCATCTAGTAGGTGGCAAGTCACCGCTTGCTAAAATATTATTAGTAGGTACACATTGTGGCAAGTGTGTCCCGGCCTTTTGCAATAGCCTAGTGTTCAGTCCACCAAATGCTCACTCAAAAAAAGTCCCAATAAAATAAAATAGTCCCTACCGTCTACCAGAGTCAACTGCTGTTTATATCTTATTTCCATCAGTTGATCCTGATAGGTGTGTTCCATACCTACCTATTAATTTCTCCCAACATGCCTCTACGTGTTGGATTCGTCCCCACGCAAGCCTTTTAAAAGTCCGGGTGTAAAATAAGCCCGTGTTATCAAAAACAAAATTAATAATAATTCGACCCTACTGGCTGGCCACCGGTCGCCGGCTAAAACAGAGTAAACCCTGTTTTTCTTTCTTCTTCTTCTTGTAGTGCCATCTTCGTTACCGAAGGTTGGCGATCATTGTGGCAATTTGAACTTTTGACACAGCTTCTCTAAAAAGTGTACGTGTGCTTTTGCCAAACCATTGTCGAAGATTTTTTAACCACGATGTTCTTCTCCTTCCCGGCTTGCGAGCTCCCTGAATTTTACCTTGCACAATTAGTTGGAGTAGTTCATATTTTGGACTTCGCATAATGTGGCCAAAGTATTCTAGTTTCCTTCTTTTAATAGTCTTTAGAATCTCCACTTTTTTGCCTATACGTTCTAACACGGTTACATTGCGAACTTTGTCTTTCCAGGAAATCCTTAACATTCTTCTGTACACCCACATTTCAAAAGCTTCAACTTTCTTACACATAGTCTCAGTGAGTGTCCACGCTTCAACCCCGTACAGAAGAATGGAGAAAACATAACATCGTGCCAGACGAGTACGCAGACGGATGTTAAGCCTGCGGTTGCAAAGGAGATTCTTCATTTTGAAGAAAACACTTCGGGCTTGCTCTATCCTGCATTTTATTTCAAGGCTATGATCACCTTGGTCGTCAACGTAACAGCCTAAGTATTTATATTTCTGCACCTTCTCTAACCTTTGTCCACTGCAATGCAGGTCATGTACTGGTGCAATTTTAGAAGGTGTAATAGCCATGTATTTGGTCTTTTTAATATTTATTTTGAGACCATACCCTGCGCTCACAGACTCGACCCGATCTAGTAGCATTTGAAGCTCTTCTATACTCGTCGCCAGTAAGATAGTGTCATCCGCATATCTTATATTATTTATGGTATGCCCGTTCACTATTATACCTTCCTGACAGCCGTGTAAAGCTTCTGAAAATACTTTCTCAGAGTATATATTAAAAAGAAGTGGGGAGAGTATACAGCCCTGGCGAACTCCTCTCACAATATCCACATCTTCTGTCAATCTGGATTCTACTCTCACGTTAGCTTGTTTTTCTTTACAAGATCAAAAATTGAACAATAAATAAAAAAATTGTTTTAAAAACTAAAACCCGACTACGGATAAAATCGCAGTCTAAAAAGTAGAAAACAAGAAAATATTTCTTGTCAGATATACTTATCTACCAACGCCTTAAGCAATTAATTATCGTCTAGTAAGTAGATAATTTGTATATTTCAATTTAACGTATTATAAGTATAATTACTATAGATTGTAGCCGTAGTAGAAAATTCCGTTCTTAGTGTGCGTTTACGTATTGTGAAGAATACACCTCCCTAATTTCAAGTCTCTAGAGCCAGCAGTTTAGGCTGTGCGTTGTCTGTCAGTCAGTCAATCAGTCAGGACATCTCCTTTTATATATATTGATGATTAAAATAACTTTAATACGTGCAAAGAAGATATGGAATCCTCGATGCGCGAGTCAGACTCGCACTAGACTGTTTTTTTTTTTGGTTTGATTCGGTACCTAGCTCCGAACCAGAGTATCTTACCTACTACAACGCCCAGTACTCAATGGACATCTAGGGCCCACAACCCAAACGTCCAACCGACAACTCCGAAGATTGCCCGTTATTTGTCCGGGCTGATGGCTGAGGAGCGAGGCGGCAGCTTTTTTTTTTTTCAGACGGCATATTGACGCAGGTGTGCACGGTGCAGGATACGTGCGTTTTCGAAAACTCTCGACAGCCACTTATGGAATTGAAACCTTGCGTGCACTTAGATAGAAGCCACACTCGAGCTAACGCAGCAGTTAGCAAAATAGTTTAACTAAACAATATAATATTTTCCCATCACTTTTAAAATCATATCAAATTCAAATTTTAAACATCGATGTCGTATTTTAGTTTTAAAACCCATAGAAAAAGAAGAAGAAGAAACATTTATTAGCTCACTGACTTAATTACAAAGAAGGACTTAGTTACTAACAATTTTATAATATATTAATAGTCGTGGCTAAAAGGTCGCCAGCTCAGCATTATATCAGGGGGCAAACACAATATATAACTCATACTATGATATAACTCATACCTACCGCTTATGTCATAAAAACACGGTTTTCAATTAAGTACCTTTTAAAAGACACACGCGAGATTTTTAAAAATTTCGAGAAATGCAAAAACACGTAAGTATTCATTTTCTTTGAGGAGTCTGCGTGTAAAAATTTAAGCCTCTAGTACCAACCGTTCACGAATTATAACGCTTTTATATAAAACATAAAACCCCCTATGTGGACCCCTTAGGATACTAATTTAGAAAATTCCGGTTTTAGTGTGCGTTTTCGTATCCCAAATTTCAAGTCTCTAGGCTAGCGGTTTGGGCTGTGCGTTGTCTGTCAATCAGTCAGTCATTCAGGACTTATCCTTTTATATATATTGATTAAAATAACTTTAATACGCACAAAGAAGGTATGGAACCCTCGATGCGTGAGTCAGACTCGCAATTGACTGGATTTTTTTTTGTTTGATTCGGTACCTAGCTCCGAACCGGAGTATCTTACCTACTAAAACGCCCCGTACTCAATGGACATCTAGGACCCACAATCCAAACGTCCAACCGACAACTCCGAAGGTTGCCCGTTATTTGTCCGGGATTATGGTTGAGGAGCGAGGCGGCAGCTTTTTTTTTTTTGGGTGGCAGATTGACGCGGGTGCACGCGTTTGCGAACATTCTCGGCAGCCTCTTATTGAATTGTAACCTTGCGTGTACTTAGAAGCCACACTTGAGCTAACGCAGCAGTTAGCAAAATAGTTTAACTAAACAATATGATTTTTCCCATCACTTTTGAAATCATATCAGATTCAAATTTTAAACATCGATGTCGTATTTTAGTTTTAAAACCCATGATATAACTCATGCCTACTGCTTATATCATAAAAAAAACGGTTTCCAATTACCTTTTAAAAGACACCACACGCGAGATTTTTAACTTAGGGGTCCTATTTTGACCTTAAAACCCTCATAATTTCCTAAACCTGACTTCGTCCTAATCCTATCTATCATATTGTATCGGAAAACAGTGAAAATCTTCTTGTCTAATTATGTTAAGTAAATTAGAAGATATTCGGGAACAGATGAACATACATACATACATACATACATTCTTGTTAAAATCATAACCCTCCCTCCATTCCGTAGTCGGGTAATGACGTGGCATAACAATAACCCAGGCGTGATGGTTGATCGGTGACCAGCCAAATGCATTTGGTAGTTCAATGGGGATCCAGGTCTCAACGCTATAAATTAACTAGTCGGTTAGTGTGTAGGCAACGGCGCGTTTAAAATACGCGGTGTGCATAGGCTCTAAGTATTGTCGTATTGTCCACTTGCAAAATCATAGATGCGGCCAGCGCTCACTTTTATGGCCGGGTCCCACGCACGGCCTGTTGTACGACAGGCCAGACCGCGCCAGGCCGGCTCGACAGGCCGTGGGACCCGTCGCATCCGTTTAAGCCTGTGGCAGCCTATCGTCGTCCGACCGATCATGGATGAATAAACTAACGATCCATGGGGAGTCGGTAAGACCAAAGGCGCGGGGCGCAGCGCGGCGCGTGTGCGCCTGTCAAGGCCTGTGAAGGCGCGTGCACCCGACCGCCCGTCGTCGCTATTCATTCATTAATTTTGCCAGGCGTTGCAACACTTGCAACGTCCTTCGTGGCCTATCGGGTAAACGGGTCACAACCCCGGGTCTACGATTTTTTCGAACCGAGGCAGAGACTTGATAGTGGCGCCCCTCCCTTCAGCGTTTAAGAAAATACTTTAAAAAACTCAAATGTCAATTCGGCATCACAAGTTCACTTGTGGCGTGTGGCGTGGGCCTGTGTGGCGCCTTTTTCTTACAAATCAAAGGTGAGCCAACCAGACTTCCGTATGTTAGGCGCTTTGTGAGAGTTTTTTTAATTTTAATCATGTTACATTATGATTTAGCGTGTTTCTATTGGATTATCTAACACCTATAATGCGATCCCCAGGACACCTGCCAAGCGTGGGGATTATGGCAACCCCTCCCTTCTAAGGGAGAGGCTTCTGTCCAGCAGTGGACGTTTTTCGGCTGCTGATGATATTATGATTTTGGCGCCCCCTGCAGGCAAACCGGGGCACCAGCCCCAGGCTGGTTTGCCTCTCCCTAGATCCGGGCCTGACGGGTCGTGGGACCATGGTTTAACTAGGATAATTCTTAAGTTCCATTGATTATGGCGGCGACTCCGAGGAGGACAGCGTGAGCACCGTGTCTGGTTCCCGGGGGGCCTATAATGCGCCTCCCGGCGGTGGGCTCAAAGGCAAGGCACTGACCCACCGGAGAGCCCGGGGGTGGGGACCCATTTGAGAGGTCCCATGTGCCGACGCGACAGCCGCGGGGGTTTTAATGGGTAAGAATCCCACATATCCCGGTCGAGCCCCAGCTCCCGGAGATCTTTCGGAGGTTTCCCCCGCGTAAAAAAAAGGATAATTCTTAGCTATAATAATAATAATACCAGCCCTTGTTTATGTCCCACTGCTGGGCACGGGCCTCCCCTCAAGATGAGGGGGCTTAGGCCACCACCACACTGGCCAAGTGCGGGTTGGTCTTAGCTATACCTATTTAAAGGAAATCCGATCAGCCGTAAATTTGTCACATTCGTTTTTTAATAATTATTTAGCAGTGAAATGACTAACCATGGTCCCTTAACCACCAGCACTTCTGGTAGCTGGACCGTCATTTGTTGTTGCTGGCCCAACTCCACAGCACATTGACTCCCCATAAAATACCTTGACTTTACTCGCTGCAGAAACACAAAATTAAATGTCTTTGAAGGTTTTGTAGTACCTAAGCTTAACCAAATTATAATCAATTATTATAAGTGGAGAACGGCTGTGTTAGGGTTGCCACCTTTTTTTTGTGCAGATAAAGTACATTGGTTATTATAGGTAAGAAAAAAAAGCACATAGTAGCAAAATAAAGTACAATTTATTTTCCTTTATTATTATGTTTAGAACCTTATTTTATATTGCTTTTTGCAGTTAGTATCAAATTAGTATCTCTATTATACAATTACACAGTAAGTATCTTTACAGTTTATATTTAAACTAGCGACCCGCCCCGGCTTCGCACGGGTGTAATTGAGAAAAAAAAAGTGAATAATTTAAAGCTACTGCCTTTGATTATAGAATTTCTTGGAATTATTTATCAGTTTGTAGCTGACTTTTCGTAACGCAATATGAACAAATTTTGTATAGAAGTGACGCGTGAATGGGCTACGTATAGCTGCCTGTCCATGGGCAAAGTACTCAACGCTTAGGTTTAAGCCTGCAACGTTGCATCTCTGAGCTTGTGATTTGTTAATTGTATTTATAATTTTAGAAACTGCAGACGTGTACGGGTGCACAATTTGAGTGGATTAAGGACACCATTTCTTTGAAACCAATTTATGGAAGGAATACGGGTTAAGACGTAAACGGGGGTCAACCGGGGAATTCTTACGTACTAAAACCCCCGCGGCTATCACGTCGGCACATTAGAGGGCGGACCTGGGCTATCTGTCGGGATCTGCACCAGCTGATACCACTCACTGCCTTGACTTTGAACCCGCCGCCGGAGAGGCACATTATAGTTCCTCGAGAACCTGTCATGGTGCTCACGGTTACAGGGATCACGGGGAAGCCTTTAATGGGATTTACGGGACCCTGTTGGTGGTCAACCGGGTATGTAGGTTTCTTATAAACTAAAGCCCCAACGGCCGTGCAATCAGCACATAAGAACCCCTTCTTGGGCTATCCGGTGGGATCTGCATCATTATACCCTCAGTGGCTTGCCTTTGACCCCACCACCGGGGAGCACAATAAAGCCACCTGGGAACTTTTCACCGTGCTCACGGTTACAGGGGTCACGGGGAAGCCTTTAATAGGTCCCCGGGACCCTATTGGTGGTCAACCGGGTTATGTAGGATTCTTATACACTAAACCCCCAACGGCTGTTAAATTAGTACATAAGTAGGAGACCTGAGCCATCCAGTGTGATCTGCACCAAGATCCCTCAGTGGCTTGCCTTTGAGCCCGCCACCGGGGGGCACAATAAAGCCACCCGCGAAACTATCATCGTGCTCAAAGATACGGGGATCGCGGGGGAAACCTCCAATAGGTCCCAGGATCCTGCGGGCGATCGACTGCAGTATGTGTCCCCCGCGGCTGTCCACACAAAAGAGTGTGCACCGTGTACCCCTCAGTGCAAGGCAAGGGCCTTTGAAGCCGCTGCCGGGGGCGCATTATAGCCCTCCGGGAATCTGTCACCGTTGTCACAGTTTAAGGGAGTAGCGGGGGAAACATCCAATATGTCCTCGGGATCCCGTGGGGAACTCAAGCTGGGTATTTGGGATTCTTACCCACTAAAACTCCCGTGGCTATCACATCGGCACATGAGAGGGAAACCTGGGTTCTCGGGTGGGATCTGCACCAGGTGTCCCTGACTGACTGACGCGGACGGTCCCGGTCAGTCCCGCTCAGTCCCGGTCAGTCCCGGTCAGTCCCGGTCAGTCCCGCTCAATCCCGCTCAGTCCCGGTCTGTCCCGCTCAGTCCCGGTCAGTCCCGCTCAGTCCCGCTCAGTCCCGGTCAGTCCCGCTCAGTCCTGGTCAGTCCCACTCAGTCCCGGTCAGTCCCGCTCAGTCCCGCTCAGTCCCGCTCAGTCCCGCTCAGTCCCGGTCAGTCCCGGTCAGTCCCGGGCTGCCCCGCTCAGTCCCGGTCAGTCCCAGTCAGTCCCGCTCAGTCCCTCTCGGTCCCGCTCAGTCCTGGTCAGTCCCGCCCAGTCCCGCTCAGTCTCGCTCAGTCCCGCTCAGTCCCGGTCAGTCACGGCCAGTACCGCTCAGTCCCGCTCAGTCCCGGTCAGTCCGAGTACCACACCGTACCACCATGTCCCTGGGATCCTGTGGGGGATTCTTACCCACTAAAACTCTCGTGGCTGTCACATCGGCACATGAGAGGGGGTTCTCCGGTGGGATCTGCATCAGCTGTCCCTCAGTGCATTGCCTTTGAGTCCGCCACCGGGGGGCGGGTATATTATATCCCGGATATTTACCTACTTTATAATATATGGAATTAATGAAATTCTTTAGTACTTGATTGTTAACTATGTATCTCTTTAGGTTTAGTCAATGTAAGCTATGTAAGTTTATTTACTTAGATAAAACTTAAAACCTTCAATGAAAAATTATCTAACCGATGGTGAAAATCGCTGCGTGGTTTAGGAGATGAAAATCCGATATAGACAGACTCGGATAGCGACTTTGTTTCACACTATTTAAAGATACTTTGACGTCGTTGGTCCCCAACACCAGCCAACCTATAGAAAAAACCCTGACTGACAGACAGACAATAATTCCCATAAAGTTTTGTCTTTTTTTATATCATACGTACAATAGGTGCATGCATATTGTATTCCTACCCAAACAGATATTTTGAAAATATATTTTCATTATTTTATTTTTAGTTTGTTATATTTGCGAAACAAACAAATGATACCACTTATTACTAAATATAAGATCCAATAGTACAACAATCAATTCAGTTTCCACTAATAACTAAATCATAACAATAGAGAGAAGTTAACTACGTATGCATGATTTTAAATTTAAAAAAAGTATTAAATATAAAAATATATTAGAGATAAAAAGTGCCGAAGTCAATATGAGTTAAATATTTAAAACATCGAATCTTAATATAAATAAATAAATCAAAACAAAGTTTAAAAATACAAAAAAAAAATCCGCACTCGGGTAGCGAACCCGGACAGTCCGCACTTAAGGGACGCTTCCGTAACCACTTGGCCAAGGAACTTTTATTATGTCTTTCGAATTATCGTATCTTATTGTGGTAATATATTTGTACCGCCATCGGTTGAGTAATAATACTTCTTTTTTACCCTGTAAAGGGATAAATTCTAAGAAATATGAAATACTAATTCAATTAATTTTCTTAACGAATGTCTGTGCAAAATTTCAAGTCAATAGGACTAAGGAATCGCGTTCTCCCATACAAACTTTGCCCCCCTATTTGACCCCCTTAGAGGTTGAATTTCGCAAAATCGCGTCTTAGTGAGCACCTACGTCTTAAAAGGAACCCCCATGCAAAGTTTGAGACTCCTAGCACTTGTAGTTTCTGAGATTTCGTGATGAGTGGGTTTTTGTCTACTCTTTTATATAATAAAAAGATAGTTTTTGTCTACTCTTTTATATGGTAAATAAGTAATTCATTATTGTATTATATTCAGAGAGTTGTTTCTTTCGTCTCGCTTACATTACTATAGGATAAATCTATATAACTTTAAATACTATTCAAAGTCCCAAAGAAATCTAATCATGCGAAATAAAGTATTTTCGTGTAAGATAAAGTACGGGTGGCAACCCTAGACCCTAGCTGTGATGCTGATGAACCTTTGATCAATCGACAAACAAAATGTCGTAAAAAGTAATAACAGCTCACTGCAATTAAATATCATTGCTTACAAACATAAAGTAGGTTCCAAAAAATTTAAAGTTAAATGTCAGAGATTTTTTTAAGCTTTACAGCTCTGTGAAAAAACTAGAGTACGTTTTGTTATTCATTTGGAAGATTTAGGGGACTTTTACAAAAATCAAAAATTATTGACAAAAATTAAAGGCAAGCATGCATTGGCAACGCTCGCTCATCAACGCTGGGTGACAAAACAATTTTACGTCATATCTAAAACGTCAGTGTCATCCACGTACAGTCAACTCAGCTAAATTATAATATTGGTTTAAGGATGTCGATCTAAGTAATCGCTCTATATCGATATTTTGAATTTGGGTAAAATCATCTACAGAAATACGAAAGCAACCATGGCCTGCCGAAAGCAACGATGCCAAAATGAAATGCAGTAAAGAAGTCTGTTAGCAACTCCGATACTTACGCGTGTTTAAGTAAACATAGTAGGCTGTGTCCAGGTACAAATAATACTCACCCATCACCTCCCGTTGAGTAGGTGTACAACAGGTGTAGGTGAACAATCGATATCTCGTCTAAAAAAATTGGTAACAAATATCGGAAACGTTTGGTCCATGGAGCTCCAGCACAAGAAACTTTTTCCAACAAATTTCTCCACGACTGATCGCCTCCACTGGTGACAAGAGGGCTGGCTCTTTTCTCGCTCAAAGAATCAGCGAGGAAATGCAGCCAGCGTTGCCACCATTCCGCGCGGTCACGATTTATTTGATAATTTGTAAATAGTTTGGTATCTTTTTAATTTAAATTATAACTGTACATATCTATTATTAATAAATCAATATATATAAATATCGTTATTTCTAAATAATTATATCGATATTTTGATATATCGATATTTCAATATATCGATATTTTATCAACAGTCTAAAGGTACGTCCCTTAAAATCCCTAGCATGGTTGGCTATTCCGCAAATAATCGTGATTTACGAATTAATTTTTAGGAAAGAAAAAGATAATTGTACTAATATTTTAGCTATAAAATTAAGTGCAATCAATCAGAAGAATCTAAAATGGCTCCAGTAAGTTTTACATTCAATAGTCTAATGTGTTTTGCAGCCACAAATTAAAATTAAGTCAAGAGAAATGTAGGCATATTATATTATAAATCATTAGGATATTATAATCATTTATATACTATTTATATTTCCGTCTAAACTATGTATTATATTTCGTGTAATCCATTCCTACCAAAATGTTCTAACAGTCATCTATATTTAGACACCTGGTAAGGCATTTATTGAATAATGAACTGATTATTATTTACCTAAATAAATTTGTCTATTACAGCCACCCAAAGGAAAAGCCCCCACTAAAGGTGCAAAACAAATCTTGGTAGAAAATGTAGCAACAGTTAATTTCTACCGCAATATGGCACTTGGAGCAACCACATTTTATGGCCTCACTACTGGACTTTTCTACTACGAAAATTTAACTGGGTGGATCATTGTAAGTTATGGTTTTTTTTTATGTTTAAATTAATCACACTTGTAATTATATGATATCAGTGCACACAATATTTCATAAGCGATTGTGTAAATTCTACAATCTGTTTTATGATTTCCATGCAAATTAGTTAAAACCTTCAACTACAATGAGATGTAGAAATATTTTACTATGAAATAAATAATTTATATCAATAGTTATAAACAATTACAACAGAAACTTTCATTAGCAAATAATTTTACATAATAGGTTACCGAGTTGGTCTCAAACTAGGCATATCTTGAGCATTACATAAATGTTCTATATTAATAAATAGATAATTTAAATAATCCATATTATTAATTTGTGTGATTGATCACATAAATTCATTATTGTTTTAAATACAGTAATGAAATGTTCAACACTGAAAAAAAAATGTGACTGACAGTGTGAAAGACTGATTGAACTGATTAAAATATCTTTATATTAATAACAACAATAACATATTTTAAGGACTGCCCAACTTTATTGTGTTGCTGTTTTCGGTTATACTTTAATATCATGTATCTATTGTTTATTCAAATAAAACTTATACAACTAGCATAAAAAAATGCTAGATATTTAGTGATAAAATAGACAGGCTATTCAACTGATAGTAAGCTATATGCTATAAGTTAAATACACATAGACAGTGCATTTTACTAGTCACCTGAGCCCAGTCTATTTTTTAGGGACGGTGACCTTCGACTTTGGATTTTAGCTATCTTTACTCACTGCTGCTTTGAGGCAGAATATCTGTAATGCTGTGTATGCAGTCACTAGGAAAGTATATCACAATAATGCTTTTTTTATTGTCATTAATTTTTTCAGTTCCTGAATGTTTTAGTTATATCTCTTTATGTGGGATGCTATCAAATGATGAGATATATTAGTCGGCCAAGCTATTCAGATAACAGCCAGCTTATTGACCCTGGTCTGGATTTAAATATGGAAGGTGGCATGGGAGAGTGAGTATTCTTTTTAAAGTGTTACAAATGCTGAGCGACGGACCTTGTATTTAGTCATTAAAAATATTTTTATCAACATGCAGTGGCGTGCACAGAAAATAGGCAAAAATATCTCTGAGCTATCTGTACTCTAAGCTATTTGTAATTGTGCCAACACAAATATCCTTAAATGAAAAACCATTACAAACGTATCCATTTACATTTAAAAACATCATGTTAATACCATGTCAGTGCAAAATATTTATAAATTAAGAATATTTAGAGAAACCGTAGGGTAGGCAAAGTCTTTTTATGTGTATGGACCCTCTGAATAATCTAATTACGGTTTTTAAATGCAAATTAATATGTCTATAGAATCTGCTAACTTATGGATATTTAAAATGGTATACTAAAACACATATAATAGGTTAAACAAGCCGAATACGTTTTTTTGCCTACACTCAGTGCACACCACTGTCAACATGCATCATGTACAGTAGTGGTATCAACTTAATTTTTAAATACATAATGTATTATTGCTTTTGCTACATATATTACAGCATTATTACTTTATACTAAATGAGGTAAGATTTGTCTATTGTGATTTTACTACACAATATAGGGATGGTACCAGATAGGACCAATAGGTCATCTAAAAATATATACAGACGAATTGAGAACCTCCTCCTTTTTTTATTTACATAAGTACTATTTATATTGGGAAGACACTGGCCTCCACGACACAGGGTATCTTAGTGTGGAGCCCAGTGATCTATTAAAAGGTTAGAACTAAGTAATATGTACTTGAAAGTTGTATATTTTTACCTGTTGTACTAATTCTTGAGATTAATAAATATCTTTATCTTTATCTTTTTGAAGTCGGTTAATAAATACCATATATAAATAGGTACCTACTCATAAGTATCATCTCACCTTAATTACAAAATGGGGAAGATCTTTCAAATGCTGCCACAGGCACTAAAGGTCTGCTTCGACTAGGCTCGCCAAATTAAGTCGAATCGAATATGCTGCAACTGCGTAGCGACGAGTCAAGAACGTCGAGTCTAGAACTGTCACCCATTACATTTCACTGATAAAAAATTTAACCATTTTAAAATTAACTTTCAACTATTATTTAATGCAATTAACTGTAAAAATTTTTTTTCATATAAAAGTTATAGCACGCAAACAAATAACTTACGGCCAATCCCATTTCTCATAATATCACATAAATTAAATCATATCTGAAAATAAGAGCGTACAATAAATAGGATTCAATAAACATTCACCATGCAGAAACAAGACGACGTTGATGTGGTACGAGTAATTATTTATTTGCCATAGTCATGTAAAACAGCTAAGCGCTATGATTCTTTACCCAAGGTCCTGACGTAGACTTACTGAAATATTAGTGTTAGCTGAGATCCCGTATCTTTTTATGAAAAAATGCATTGCGATAGTGGTTTTTGTGTTATTTTTAATTACTTGCAACTGAATAATTAAGATTCATTTGCATAGCGAGCCGTGATATTATATTAATAGAGATAGTATTGATTGTTAACCAATAGTTGCTAATTACGTCTATTTTATGTCTTATATCCTAAATAGCATAAAAACAAAGTCGCTCTCTGCATCTGTCTGTCTGTTTGTTTGCTTACTTCTAAAGTACCTATACAATGGATTTTGATGTTGTTTTACCATTTAGAGAATTTCTTCTGGGAGGTTTATATGTATAATATACTATATTATCTAGGTTTACAAGTTTCAAAATGCCAGGCAGTCACTGTTTGCTCATTAATAATATATTAAAATATTTAAAAAAAATAGCAAGTTCCGATTCTTAAATCTAGAAACAATTTGCTGCTTTGATAGAAGTTCGGCGCTCCGCCGTCATAGAAATCTTAATTTTTACCCGACTACGGAACGGAGGGAGGGTTATGATTTTAACAAGAATGTATGTATGTGTGTTCATCTGTTCCCGCATATCTTCTAATCTACGTAACATAATTTGACAAGTAGAGTGTAGGGTCGTTAGAAGCGTCTTGATTGTCCGCTGGTTATAGGCTATAATGGCTATATAATATCACATTATTAGACTGCGATTTTATCCGTAGTCGGGTTTTAGTTTTTAAAACTTATTACTTGTATGGAATACTGTTGTATGTGTTTCACTGACCAATATGGTTCCACTCAGATAATTCATTGTAAAATTCCAGACACATCAAGGATATTGTAATTCTCGTGTCAATCACACACGCTGTCGCCGTTTTGTCAAATTACTTCTGGTTATTGCTGCTCCTGTTGCCGTTGCGGGCATTCTGGCTACTCTGGACTAATATACTAGGCCCCTGGTTCTTCCAAGAAGCCCCTCAGGATAACGAACAAGATGAAAAAAAGCGAAAGAAATTAGAAAGAAAAATGAAAAGATATCAACAGTAATAAAATTTAATGTAAGCGTAAATGTGTAAATAGTAAATCCCATTTGATTGAAATGTTAATCATGAATTCGTATTTTTTTTTCATTTATGCCATGTCATGTACTAAGGTTAGGTGAAGCAGGGTTGAAGTATAGTAGTAATTTTTTGAGCAAACATTTTACAATGTATGGATGGTGATAGGTATATCTGGTATATCTGTTGCAGCCAAATTATAGAACATACTTATTACAATACGACGAAGCTATATTGTGAAACGGTTGACTTACGTTTAGCCGGATTGTATGAACATGCGCCGTTTTGTATCAGCGCGTCGCGTTTGTCAATTACTTAATATTTTTCTATTAAGTATATTTTTTTAATAAATGGATTCTTTTCTTTTATTATTTAGCACAATGACTAAAATGCAATTTGATGACATTGCGGCCTAACGTAAACCGTCGTATTGTTAAATCGTGTATTTGCCTGTTGTAGGTATATTACATGTATCCATGCCATTATTCACGGCGATATGTGTCTGGTATACACAGGCCTGACTGTGTTTACTATCTTTTACGTCTACCACATTTTCTTGCAAAATATGTATATGTAATAAAATATTTTTTTTTTCATCGGTATTATTTTATTCTTTAGAGTTTAAATTTTAATTAATAGCTAAATCCTACGGCAAACTACGACTGCATAGTATAAATGCTTAATAATAATTAAGTAATCAAACTAAACTGTTTCGTGTGTGTGAGGATTGAGTGAGCACCCTCGGAAAAAAAAAACAAGAAATGCTAGTCTATTAGTAAACGTTCTAAAAACCAAAATCGCAATTTGTAAAAATATAAAACTAAATAATGTATGCTCACGCAGTTCTCACAGACGACCACTGAGATCTCCAAGAGTATTGTTTACATAAAATATTTGATTACTAGGTTTTAGTAAAAGTTTTGTAAAGTAGCGACCTTTAATTACTGATCGCCTAATGCTGTGTTTAAAAAAATACAAGTAATTACTTATGCTCACTCAATCCTCCCACTGTTAAAATACCAGATTTCTTGATAACTAAAGGCTAGCCGCACACGCTCAATATTGTTGTCAATACAATATGTATTTATTTAGCACAATATTATATGTAGAAAAAAGCAATCCAGAAAGGATCGATGAATCAAAGACTGGTTGAGCATTCCGATTTCAAATTAGATCCCCTTCGTAAGTTCCTCAAAGAAGCGTCGAAACGCTACTTTGAATCCGCGTCCCGTCACGCGAACAGTTTAATCCGCGCCGCCGCCGATTACGCCGCTAGTCCTTCTGACTCGCGCCGCAGACCACGGCACGTACTGCTCGACCCTCCTGACCCCATGACGGTCCTATTGGACCGGGATGCGCCGACCCCTCCCCGACAACCGTATGCTACACTAGCTATCAGACACCGGTCTCGCCGGCGAGGCCGAAGGGTCGTACGTATGCGACCGCAACGACGTGCATCACCCCACTGAGTTTCTTGCCGGTTCTTCTCAGTGGGGGCGCGTTGTGAACCGGTGGTAAACTCAGTCCTCTCTTAAGCGACAGCCCAAGCCGAGGCCGTGCATCCCTGAGGTGCCCTTGTGCTCGTCGGTACTTCTGCCGTAAAGGCTAGAGCGCTTCAAGCGCTCGCCTCCTATTGTCCGGTGAAGCTGCAATGGCCATCTGCGGCCAACAGCGTCTATCATTCCCAAAAAAAAAAAAAAAAATGACTCGTTGCGAAAATTACCTAAGATAAATCATTTCCATTTAGTAAATGCACTGCGAGTTACAGCGGAACATAATTTTAAAAAATACATGAGAATGAGAGATAACCTTTAAAATAAGCCGGTCAAGTGCGAGTTGGACTCGCGCACGTGGGTTCCATACCATCTTTGGACGTATTAAAGTTATTTTTCACACCACCTGCTCGATAATGTCACATTATATGTCATATAAAGATGACATAAAGTGCCTCATTATATCCCTATAGTCTAGCCGGGTAATAATGTACTAAACTCCCTTGGGTAATAATGTGTTTGAATTTCGAACGTCAAACGAAAATTCCTCAACACTTTTACCACAGATATAATTATATTACTACTCTAAGCAGAGAACTGCACGTAAAACAAAACATTTGAAAATCGAAACGAGCAGTGAATGGAAAAGAAAAGAAAATATTTAGATGATAACGCGGCAAATCACTATGTTGATATTATTGACGGTCTCGTTGGTCTAGTGGTTAGATACCCTGGCCGCTACCCAATAGGTCCTGGGTTCGATTCCCACCAAGTGTCTGGGTGTTATTTCACTATTAATTAATATTAGTTATCTGGTTTCCACAGTACAGGCTCTGCCTAGTTTGGGATCAGATTACCAGGTGTGGATTGTCCCAAAATATTGTTATTATTTTAATTCTAGCAATATTTGTATTTTATTACCTCGCAGTAGGTATGAAAAGTAGTTTATTCACCTCGGGGATAAAGGTGCCATTGTCTTGGGCGAGCTTAAATCCCTCGCTGTGCTCAGGATTCTAGTATTAACTCCCTCGCTAAGTTGCTAGAATCCTTCGTTATGCTCGCGATTCAATTAAACGCCCGCGACAAAAGACACTACTTTATCCCCTTGGTGCATAAACTACTATTACTATTCGTCTAATAACACCTCAGATAGCAACAAAACCAAACCGCAAAACTATGTTGTTAAAAATAAAGCCCCCCCCCCCCTTATCTCCGAAGTTTGTGGAGGGAAAAATCTGAAATAATTATGGGTAATACATGTATATCTATATTTCACAGGAAACATAAAATAATCTATTTAAGTAGTACAATTTTTTAGAAATCCTAAAAAGACCTCGACAAACAAACTTGGATAAGCGGTTGGATTTTTTTTTTGCTATATGAGGTGTTATCCACTATATCTGTTTGTTAGACGAATAGTAAAATCATTTATTACGTTAAAAGAAGGTATGGAACCCTCAGTGCGCGAGTTCTACTAGAACTTGGCCGGTTGTTTTATTTGAAAGCTGGTTAAATCGAGATCGAGATGGCATGTTTCAAGAAAATCGGTCCAGCCATTTAAAGATCATCAGCTCTTCCAAAGCGAAAGCGGTATACATTTTCTATGCGTTCCATTAGTCAGAAAGGCATAAAATTTAGTTCATGTGCATAACTAGTCATACTAAAGAATATGTAGTAACCTTCACCAGGGTCTGATGATGGAGCAGGAAGGTGGTCACGGGATATCTGCACCAATGAACGTAGACCCACCGAATAAGGGCTCGTTGGATAGGTTGCGAGGAGTAGTAGGTAGAACAATGATAATCAGTCTGGTGATGGAAGCAGGAAGGTAGTAATATGAACTCTGCTCCATTAAAAGTAGCTTTAAAATCTTAACGAGTAGGTATGTACTTAGTAGACATCTGTCTACTCTACTCATCACTGATGAGCGTTTATCTTCCTGTTGTTCTTTTCTTCAACTGCGTCTTTTGTTTGATACTTACGTACCTACTGCAGCGAACAATAATTGTATTGAATATCATTGGCAACGTGTAAACTATAAAACAACCCCGACATGGGTGAACAAACTCTTAAAATGACTTTCTTGCGCCATTATCAGTACCTGGTGGAAGGTGGTAACAGGAACTCTGCTCCAATAAAAGTAGCTTTAAAATCTTAACGAGTATGTAGTTAGTAGAACAGAAACGAAAGTCATTTTAAGAGTTTGTTCACCCATGTCGGGGGTGTTTTATAGTTTAGGTACACGTTGCCAATGATGTTCAATACAAGTATTGTTCGCTGAATAGCGAATAGAATAGACGCAGTTGAAGAAAAGAAAAACAGGAAGATAAACGAAGGGTGTGTTGATATTATTTTTATTCTAGCAATTATTTTATTGTCTCACCTCGCAGTTGGTAGGTGTGGGCGCGAACGCTGGAAATCCGTGTGTTGATATTATTTTATTTCTAGCAGTAAGTGTAAACAAATACACTTCATTGTAAACCAAAAGTTACATGTAAAATTGAACAATACGTTGATGGTGTAAAAAGGTGGCCCTATAGCTAAAAAGCAATCTCTTCCTAGTTTTTTGTATTTCATTACCTCGCTCGCAGTAGGTGTGAAAAGTAGTGTGTATTCTCCTCGGGGATAAAGGTGTATTTTTCTTGGGTGAGCTTGAATCCCTCGGTATACTCAGGATTCTAGTATTAACTCCCTCGCTCCGCTCGGGAGTTAGGTACCTACTTGATTCGTTAATGCTCGCGATTCAATTTCACGCCCGTGTCATAAGACACTGCTTTATCCCCTTGGTGCATAAACTATTATTTCCATTGATCCAAGGATAGCAACCTCTACTTTGTCGCTTACTACATCCTACGCGCTATATATTAAAATGTAGGCATTATGATCCGAATAAGAAAGCACTAAAGATCATAATGAATGAAGTAAGTAAGTACCTATCTACTTTTGCGGATTGGTCTGCATAGCATGATTATTTTCCTGCATATTTTTATTCAACTTTACGTAACTAGAAAAATAGGACGTTTGCCTAATGGTCAGCGTCGTGCCTTCCCATATCTGCATTGCACTGCCGCTTATCACCCGAGCATTAGCGGCCGGGGTCACTTGCCATAATTAGTGTAAGTACTAATTATATTTAGGCAAGCTGTGACTTGCCACCCACGTTCTAGCTAGATGGACTCTCCATATAGCCGTCAGAAGACGAAGGAGTGCAACACCGGGGTGAGTGACTCAGGGGTGTCGAGAGGTGTGCTGCACTTTCTCCGTTGTTACTCGCGGCTTTAACACTTCCAACCCTGGAGCATATAGCTCTAAGAACTCTTCTCTGGACAGCCAATTAAGGCAAGCCACAGCTGAGAGTCCCTTTCGGTTTCCACTCGGCCGACTTAGACACGCCGAGGTGGGGGCCCTGACCGACTCTCTGGAGCACTCGGGTCCTTGGTGTCGTTACGCACCAAAAGCTCGCCTGATTATTATTATTATTACTTTGTGCCGAATTCATATTTTTAATGTGCTATTTTTAGTAAAATATAACAATTGTCTATTGAGTTAGGTACTTGTATAAAGTGAACCAAAAATGATTAACTAAATATTAGAACTAACAAATGATTAGGTATATCCTCCTGGATGCAGGCAAGGGGACTACACTGTAGGTATGTGACATATAATATGTCAGATGAATGATGCTCCATATATAATAATTTAATAATGAAATAAACAAAACCACTACCTATCTGATACTGATATTTTTGAACATGTACCTACACATTATACAACACTCGTACATCAGTATTTATCAAAAACAGTCCTTTTTATCCGGCTCTGCTACAGACTATGCTCCCCAGCAGAGCCACAAACAACGTCGATTATTTTGTAAACTAGCATAGTACGTAAGTACATTCCTAGGTAATTGGTAGGTATATGTAAATTATGTACGTTCAACGTACATCATTTTAAGATATCATTGATTGGTATTTAATGCGGTGGCTCTGCTGCAGAGTATGACACTGGGTAGGTACTTTGGTGGTAACTCCAAAGACAATTTTGGTAACTCATAAGACACTTACGTACTTGGTCTGTTTTTTTCACGCAACGCCCTGCACTACATGCCAGCCTGATAGTTACTGAATCTACTTTAATAGTTTTTAGAAAGTATATATTATCAAAAATAATTTCCACTTACGTCTAAGAATAGCGCGTACGCCTGTCAGTGACTAATAAATAACGCCGGGTTATGCACTAGAAAAACAAGGTGTTCTCAAAATCATCGATTCGAATGCCGTTCATCAAACAACGATTTTCAGTTGTAACTCAGGGTCAGGAGCAGGATGTGAAGAAAGAACAATGTGAAATGCTGCTGTTATTACTTATTGCGAACATTCAAAAATGATATTGACTTCAAAAAACACAATCGATAACATAAAAAAACCGTTTACAAAGTTTTAGTAGTTCTTACACAATCTGCTACCTAGCGCAACTGTAGTCGATTAAATGAAAACTATAATTGCAAATGGGTACTAAAATCATCAAATAATTCTTAATAGAATTTGAAGCTGTTAAAAAATTGCCAAATACGAGATTGCAGAAAGTATAAAAAACACCTACATAAGTAAATGTTTGAACTTTACGACCTACGGTACGTAAATCTCTTCGTGTTAAAACGCCTATAATTTAAGAAATGGCAATAAATGCATGATCCTGCAGTGATTGCTTACCTCAGCTTCACTGAGATAACTAGGTTACTTTTGCTAATACAATAGGTACCTACACACGTAACTGGTACCTAAGATCTTTAGTTCTCTAATATTCAACTTGTTATCATGCTGTGTAATAAAATAATTTAGACGAGACGTTTCGTGTTAAATATTATTTATAATGCAAGTTAAAAGAAGGGTGACCGAGGACACACCTACGCGTAGGTGTGTCCTCGGTCACCCTTCTTTTAACTAACTACGTGATATCAAAACGACGCTTAATTTTGAAAATGTCTGATAGACGATCATCACGTCATTGACACTTTTGTATTTCTGACAAATACTTTAACCACCACGAACCTTGATCACCCTTCTTCTAACTTGCATTATAAATAATTTTTGACACGAAACGTCTCGTCTAAACTATTTTATTACACACCATGATAACAAGTTGAATATTAGAGAACTAAAGTTCTTAGATACCGCGAGCGCTTAAAGCACTCTAGCCTTAGCGGCAGAAGTAGCGACGAGCTCAAGGGCACCTCAGGGAGGCACGGCCTTGGCTTGGGCTGTCGCTTAGAGATGGCTGAATTTACCACCGGTTCACAACGCGCCCCTACTGCGAAGAACCGGCAAGAAACTCAGTGGGGTGATGCTCGTCGTTGAGGTCGCATACGTACGACCCTTCGGCCTCGCTGCTGGTATGTTGTATATAAACTTCATGAACGTAAAAACTTTGCTAGCGCGATTTAGGAGTGTTTAGGGGAAGGCAGGGTAATTATGAACACCTAAGGGAGTTTTAAAATAACTCAAAAGATACTAGATGTAAGTTAACTTTAATAACGTTTTCTGTAAGGTAAATTTTTTAGTCTATAACGATAAATATTATTAATTTATTTCTATTTAATCAACTTTTTTAACAAAAACAAAACCTTTAGTGGTCGTCTTTACCTGACACTGGTCGGGCAATCACGGACACCTAGTAGGGCAATTGCGATCGTTCGTCATTGACCCAGACTAGGTTAAGAATTAGATCACGTACGACAGATTAGTCAAGATTTTACCTAAATTTGAGATCGTATTGTACGACAAAGATCACAACGGTAACCTAAGGAATACAATTGGCTGCCTGTACATTTTTGATGGGCCTAGTTTTCATAACAATAGCACTCGCTCGAAAAAATGGAATAAAAGTGGTTTTTCCTAATTTCTCAGTGTCATTTTCAGTGTTAGGACAAAAAGATTTACATTATAAAAATAAAAAAAACATAATTTTTTGTTGGTTTATTAGTACTTAGGTAGCTGAACATTCTGCTTTTAACATTTTTAACTCACACCCAAATTATATTTCATTTCGGATTTTCGTTAATAGTTTCTAGGCATCTAACACAAATAACATATAATTGTTACAAAAATAATACTAACCAAACAAGTGAAAGAATACCATTTTTATGCTATAGTGTGGCAATGCGAAACGTTCGAGATTGCCCCACTCAATTCGTTCGCCAATCATGGTACTTAATAAACCAAAAAAAGTTTTATATCTTTAGGTTATGTTTGGGCGGCCGCCCATCTAACATTAAATCTTCGACTACTAACTTTGGATGCCTATCAATATCGTATTAGAACTATAATTACTTGATAAGTTACACTTAGTTTTATTTATGTAAATTTTCTAACGAAAATGACTAAATATTACAATTATTCATACCTTGAACGTTGTGTGCACCCATAGCGCTCCGCTAGTCGCTTGGCACTAGTAACAGCGTCATTTTTAAGATGGCTGAGAGTCAAAACCTGCAATTTCTTTCTAACATAGTAAAATCGCTGCGTTCGGGATTACTCAGCGTTCATGATACTCAGCGGCCTTCCCCTACGCGTCGCTACAGACCGTTGTCTTATTTATTTTTTGTGTTTACTTAATTGTGTGTGGTAAAGTGGTTAACTCACCAAACTTCTAGTATGTTCTAGGTGTAATCCAATTCTGTCCCTGGAGTTACTTATTGTCCCCAAATTGAACATTAAATTTTGGCTATAACATGATCATTATTTGATCGTATGAATATAAAACTTTTCAACTTCCTGCCGGCGTTCCTCAAGGTGGCGTCCTTTCTCCACTCCTCTTTTCCATATTCATAAATTTTCTTACTCCTCTCCTCTCTTCCCGGTTTCACTTATACGCTGATGATTTGCAAATATACGCCCAAGCTCCTGTGGATGATATTAATACTGCGGTTGCTAAACTTAATGTTGATCTTGCGACTATCCATCACTGGAGTCATTCTCATGGTCTTTCTGTCAACCCTAATAAGTCGCAAGTGATCGTCATTGGTGGTTCTAGGCAGATGTCCAAAGTAAAGTATGCCAATCTCCCTCCAGTTATTTATAATGGTATCACTCTTACTTACAGCAAGGTTGTCAAAAACCTTGGTGTACTCTTTGACAGCACTCTTTCCTGGTCTGATCATATCTCTGAGACAAGTCGTAAAATTTTTGCAGCTTATGCGTCGCTTAAAAGGTGGAAAAATCTGCTCCCCGTGAGGACAAAGGTTGAACTTGCGCAATCCTTGCTTCTTCCTATTTTAGATTATGGTGATGTTCGTCTCATTGACCTTAACGAGGACTTATTGAACAAACTCCAGCGACTTCAGAACCTGTGTATCAGATTTATTTATGGGCTGCGCAAGTTTGACCACGTATCTGAGTACAGGAGTAAATTGAAATGGTTGCCCATTCGTTTGCGGCGTGATGAACATGTTCTGATCCTATTGTATAATGTTCTGTATAACCCGCTTTCCCTTTCCAATTTCTCGGACCTAGTCATAATGTTAATTTGCGTTCCAAAACGGATCATGTGCTAAAGGCTCCTTTTACTCAATCTGGCTATTACGGGGACTCTTTTACTATTAGAGCTACGCATTTGTGGAATGATCTTCCTCCTTATGTCCGGCATTCCAAGTCTCTGCCTATCTTTCGGAACAACCTGCATAAGCATATTCTTGCTAAATCCCTAGTGAGCAACTAACATCTTACCTGTACATTGTGAACTATTAGGTACATGTTTATTTATATATATTATATGTACCATAAATAATACCAGCCCTTGTTGTATATAATGTAAATAAAGGTATTTTTTGTGAAATAGGTATTTTATAATTATAGTATCTTATATAATATATATATTCATTTAAATATGTATTAGTATATAATAATATTTTTATATATGCATAATGTGTTGTTAATATATTATTTATTTTTTGTCTACTTTGTATTATTACTGTGCTCTATACTGCAGTTTTATTTTAGTACTAGCTGACCCGCGTAGCTCCGCCCGCGCTTTTATTACATTTTGCTCCCCTTTTCTCCCTCCTCCCTAGATTTATCTCTCTCCATATCTCTCTCTTATATGCTCTTTCTCTCCTCTCTCTTTCCCCTCCCGCTTCCGTTTCCGTCACACTCCCCCTCTTCCTCTCCCTGTTGTCCCCTCTCTGAACCCTCTCCCCCTCTCTCTTCTACGAACTTGCTCCTTCTCACTTCCCCCTTACTCCACCTAACTCCCCCGATCCCTCACCCCGTCACCCCCTCCTCGAATCCCCTCTCCCTCTTTCTCCTCTCTTGCACCCTCCTCTCGTTCTATATATCCTCGTCAATCATGGTATCAGCGGCAGTAAATATACTTTATGACCTATTCTCAGACCTCCCCGATATGCACACAAAATTTCATACAAATCGGTTCACCCATCTATTTAATGATCTTGCCTTATGTTGCTTAACCTAGCGGTATGAAATACACTGTATGACCTATTCTCAGACCTACCCGATATGCACACTTTCATACAAATCGGTTCACCCATCTATTTAATGACCTTACCTAACGTTGCTTAACCTTAACCTACCGGGATAAAAAGTATACTATGTCCGTTTCTTGGTTCTAAGCTACCTCCCCACCAATTTTCAGCCGAATCGGTTAGGCCGTTCTTGAGTTATAAATAGTGTAACTAACACTGACTTTCTTATATTTAGCTTGATTAAAGTTCTATAGTGATTGTATGTTCAATTTCACCGATAGATGGCGCTGTTCATAATGTAAATCACGCTAACATCGTAAATTACTGTGAATGAATGAATGAATGAATGAATGTTGAATGATGTCCTGGGTGTACCGGACCGGCTTACCCCTTACAAAAATTGACCCTTCGCCACTGCCATATCTTATGCAAACTAAATGTCTGCTCAGTCCCTATTGTATATAGCGTAATAATACATATCTTAATGATTAACTGATCAGTCTATAATTACCCTATTCACATACAAAGGAAATTACGTGGTAATATGTGCAAGTAATGTTTCACTGCTTAGCCCCTATGAAACATAGCGCGATGTTATATATACCAATTTATATCCTGACTTCTACACAACACATCAGTGAAAGTCCTATCAAAATCCATCCACGGGTTTTCAAATGATATCTGGACAAACAGAACGACAGACAGACAGACAATAATTCCAAAAAAAATTGTTGTGGCCTCTATGTCGATAGTATAGTATACCCACATAGAAATTTTGGAAAAATATTCAATGTACAGAAAAAGTGATGTTTGAGTTTTATTATAGTATAGATAGCTCCTTTTATAAAGGTTGTCTGGAAGAGATCGCTTTGAGCGATAAGACCGCCTTTGCTCACATTAAGTTATGTAACTGTTTCATGTATTGTTCAACAAAATGTGTGCAATAAAGTATTAATCTATCTATCTATTGTCGAGCTTCTAACAAAATTTCATTTATGTTTGTATTTCTTTTAATTTTGTTTTATATGGTGGCTATAACGCGTAGCCCGGCGCGGCGGCGGGCTCACTGACTAAGGGGCTCCTGATGCAGATCCCACCGGAGAGCCCAGGTATCCCTCTCATATGCCGATGCGACAGCCGCGGGGGTTTAAGTGGGTACGAATCCTACATACCCCTGTTGTTAACCCCCACAGAGTTTTGAAGGATTCCTGGCGAAAATAAAAAAGAAGTAAAAGCAGGCTCTGCCTAGTTTGGGATCAGATGATCGTGTGTGGATTGTCCCAGGATATTATTATTACTTACTGGGCTGCAAAGGCACGCCGCGCCGGAGGAGAGTCTTGATTTATATTCACAGACAGGCCGGTAGGCTGTAGGTAGACCAATAGACTCACGCTTCCAAAGCAGAAAGCCGCTAACGCCCTTCTCTTCTATAATCGGACGACCGACCGGCTGGCACGCAACCTTATGTGGTGATCCAGCCTTCATTCCGGACCATATTTTAATTAATTTAACAATATGATCACGCGGTGGCATCTCAGTCCACACAGGAATGACAAAAAAGATCGTATCGTTAGATAAAAATATCAGCATAGGCATATAAATAATTATTATGCTTGCCGCTCCTGGCCGGTACGACCACAGCGGCCAATCTTTCACAAGATCAGCCATCTACGCGGGAGATATTAAGTATAGTGCACAAGTTCTGGCGTAGACCCAAGTGCACATTCTGTTTCTTTACCTCTCACAACCCGATACCACCGAGGAGACGCACAGGCGCAGGGCCGACTTTTTACATCCCTGACATACTTTACTGACAATCAGATGATCGGCCTGCATTGTCCTAGCCTTTATGGAAAAACTACACAAAGTTGATGCTCCTTGCGGGATTCGAAACCGCGAACTCCATTTGCAAAGCTAGCGGCTTTCCACTGCGTCACGTAGGCTACAAATGTCTCTGTATGTAAGTCGGTACTTACCATAATTTATAATATACACTAATTTGTCAGCTTTACGGATGACTGACGATCATTTTTAGGGTTCCATACCTAAAAAGGCAAAAAGGATCCCTTATGATGAGACTTCGTCTGTCTGTCTGTCACTGTCATTTCAAGAACCGCTGACGCTATCGATTTGTTAATTGGAATAGTTTTAGATCTTACTTACCCAACCTCACCGCAAATGAAAATAATTCGTATGAACACTTTTACAAAAAAAAAGTACATTTGAAAATCGAACAGAGCGCGATGAGCGGTGTGGTTATTCTGTAAGAAGATTTATCAAACTAGACAGCTTAATCCGCGGTGAGATATGAAATTCGTTCAACGACTTTGACCTCTGCAGACCCCTGCTGTGTTCTAGAATAGAAAAAAATGATAATAAGGCGCGAACGCTGCAAATCGCTGTGTTGATATTATTTTAATTTTAGCAGTAAGTATTTGTATTTTATTGCCTCGCAGTAGGTGTGGGTGCGAACGCTGCAAGTCGCTGTGTATAGATATTGATATTATTTTAAATCTAACAGTATTTGAATTTTATTACCTACCTCGCAGTAGATGTGAAAAGTAGAGTAGAATACTCTCGGGGATAAAGGTGCCTTTGTCGTGAGCGAGCTTGAATCCCTCGCCTCAGGATTCTAGTATTAACTTACTTTACTAGAATCCTTGGTTATGTTTGTGATTCAATTTCACGCCCGTGACATAAGACACTGCTTTATTCCCTTGGTGAATAAACCACTATTAATACGTCCAAAGATGGTATGGAACCCTCGAAGCGCGAGAACGACTCGCACTGACCGGTATTTTTTAAGAATGACATCGTTACTATCGTAGATCACTAAGTAGTCTGTGATCGTTGCTGTAATCATTTTATGTACAAAAAATAAGTAGATTTTGGTATAATTTATATAAAAGACTTGTCAGTTTCCTTGCATGGCCCGTTCGTTTTTCCACCCTGTATTTTCTCGATAAAAATTAACTCTAGGTATTTCATATACAAATTATACGATGCCATTATAATATTAAGCAAAAAAGAAATCCCCTGGATGCAAAATTATTGCACAGTGTGTGTAATGTGCTAGAAGGCACGGCCAACTATACTAGGCCGAACATTACGCGCTAGTCCTTCGCGTCGTTCAGAACGGAGCAGCTCGTGGCTAATCCAAAATATTTCGCGAATCAAACCCATGTGAGTAATTTATTTAATATAAAAAAATAATAATTTGCAGTTTAGTTTAAGCCAGTTGTATTTTTAGTAATAATTTAAAAGATTTTGTTTTATTCAATCATATAAAATCGAACATATTTTTATATTTTGATATAAGCTAACGGAAAGGTAGGTACATTTCAATATTTTAATGCGATCTTATTTTATTATATTGCATTAGTTTTCGATTTTTACAGCAATTGCCCTATTTTTCATAAGTGTACTAAATAGATAAACTAGTAATGGTTTGCAATATAAACATTGTAGAATGATAAATATTAATACAAAATAAATTGTGATTTAATTAATAGTTAATTTTACTTAATTAGGTAGTAACATAGTAGAATATGAACCTTGCCTTCAGTTAAACATCTTTATAGAAGATAATTAATCTAGGTAGTTAAGGACCTACCTAACATATTAGTGACTATATATGTAGAGTCGAAAGGTGGTTTTCATCATCAAATAAATAAAATTACAACACCAAAATGCTTTAAGTACTATTTTTTATGGATGAATTAGATAATTACTTAATTATATCTAGAAAGTATAAAATGCTGTTGTAAGTATTTATACAATATTTAAATTGAATATAATACAGTAATTATGGTAATTTATAACGCGTTGAAATATTTCGTAGACAAAATAATATTATTCAAGAGTTTTAAGAAGGTCAAGAATTATAGCGATGCTAGCTAACAAAATGCCGCGACTAGGCTAAACTTCCGTGGTTTCAACGTGTCTGCCATTACTTAGATATAATTTTAAAAAAGTTTGAGAAATTCGTCACTTAAATTTTAGTATTATCTCTGGTGCTTTGCAGGTGGACCCATCATTAGTCCACCTGCAGAGTCCTCCTTTGCGAGGTTGTACTTATTGTGCTAGTTTCCCGCTTTACAAAGGCGGAAAGTTGTTGTTGTAGTATCTGCTCAACTTTCTTCTATCTACCTTTTCTATTTTTAGGGTTCCATACCTAAAAGGTAAAAAAGGAACCCTTATGGTGTGACTTCGTCTGTCTGTCTGTCTGTCACAAACCTATATATTTCAGGAACCACTGATGCTATCAATTTGAAACTTGGAATAGTTTTAGATCTTAATTACCCGACCCCATCGCAAATACAAAAAAATATTTATTTCTTTTACTTTTTTTATAATGGGGGTCGAAATGGGTCATCAAAATTTCTAAGTGAGACTACTATATTGAGTGGGGTATCATATAAAAGGGCTTCATTTGCACATCTCAAAACAGATTTTTATTTTGATTTATGTCTCGCAGTTTTTGGCTGATAATCAAAAATGTCAAAAAAAATACCGTTCCCCCCCTTATCTCCGAAGTTTGTGGAGGGAAAAATCTGAAATAATTATGGGTAATACATGTCTGTCTATATTTTACAGGAAAAATAAAATGATCTTTCTAAATAGTACAGTTTTTTAGTAATCCTAAAAAAAACTCAACAAACAAACATAGTTTTGCGGTTTGTTTTTTTGCTATCTGAGGCGTTAGACGAATAGTAAAATAACTTTAACACGTCCAAAGATCATATGAAATCCTCGGTGCGGGAGTCCGACTAGCACTTGACTGGTTTTTAAAGTATAATACACTTTACGAAGTCCTCGCACTTTAACTTCTTAACAAACAAACAATCGATAACAACCGAACGAAGAGATACTACGATCAACAACCAATTGGGATAAAATCACTATGCTGAGAAGATATATGTATATCTCAACATCACAACCACAATTTAAAAAATACGGAAAACAATAATATTTAACTTTTTTAATCTTTCGCGCATACCTACTACTTACAATACACATCATCATACATATCTACTACAAACTTTGCTACAAACAAAATCGTAAATATTACGTAATCCTATATATATATATACCTATATATATATATATATATATATATATATATATATATATTTTATGGCAATTGTTTTGAGCATTATGCCAATGTCAAGTTAAGTAATCCTATATTCTGTGAACATATGGTATTTTTATTTTTATTACATCTCGCCGAAAGACAGGTAAAGGTACTCATACCATACAGCCTTGTTTATTTTTATTATTTAATTCGCCAACGAATCGAGGTAGGGATATTTTATATACAATAAACATTTTTCATTACTGAAATGACCTGAAATTTAGAACATATGTAAATCCGATGATACTAAATAAAATGGTAACCTTCACCAGGGTCTGGGAAGAACGTGGTAACAGGATCTCCGCCCAAATAAACGTAGACCCATCGAGTTTAGACTCGTTGGATAGGTCTCGACGAGTAGTTGTTGGAAAAATGGTGATCAGGGTCTGATGATGGTCACGGGATCTCTGCACCAATAGACGTAGAACCACCGAATTTGGATTCGTTGGATAGGTTAGGCACAGACCACCTTCCGAGTCGCTGGACGTTCGGGGTGTGGGCCCTTTGAACGTCCATTGAGTACGGCGGCGACTCCGAGGAGGACGGCGGTGGGGTTGCGACCCCCGTCCCTGTGAGCACCGTGACTGGTTCCCGGGGGGCTACAATGCGCCCCCCGGCGGTGGGCTCAAAGGCAAGGCACTGAGGGGCCCCTGGTGCAGATCCCACCGGAGAGCCCTGGGGTTCCCCCTCTCATGTGCCGATGCGACAGCCGCAGGGGTGTTAGTGGGTAAGAATCCCACATACCCCGGTCGAGCCTCACAGCTCCCGGGGATCCTTGAAAGATTTACCCCGCGTCAAAAAAAAAGTTTAGACACAGACCAAGACAAGACCTTTTAAATATAAATATCTTACGCTATGCTCTATAAAAAGTTCGAACATGTAAAGTTATAATAAAATTATCAAATCCAAATACAAATACTTTCCAAGGATGGTATGGAACCCTCGGTGCGCGAGTCCAACTCGCACTTGACCGGTTTTTTATTTTTGTGGGTTCGAAGACCACTAACCGTTTCCCCGAGCTCGATGTCTTCATTGGTGACTACTGTATATCCTGAGTCCTGACATAACATAGTTACTGGGGTGGGAAAGCGTGGCGAGATTAGACTTAAAAATATCTATCATTTTACGTACCTACCTAATCCAGTCGATAGAAAGAAAAAATGTATTGTTCACGGTAAATTTAAATAGTCCTCATTTAATCCCTCTATATATTTTTTGATAATAGGTAGGTATGTGCATCACAGATGCACTTAGGGGTCGTGCATTAATCACGTGATGTTTTTTAACAACTTTTTAACCCCTCCCCCCCTCCTGGTGATATGTGGTGAGGTTTTTAAACTACCCCCCCCCCCTATCCAAAATCACGTGTATTTTTTTGTAAAAAATTTCAATATAGATTATATTGAAATTTTCGGAATATTATCTTTAAATACAGGTACTTAACTGATTAAATGTTGAAGGGGAAGTCGTTGCCGGCAACGGTGAGTCAAGGCCACGTGCCGCTGTTTGGATTCGAAATCGTGCATTCAACGAAAAATAAATACACGTGATGTGTCATTATACCCCTCCCCCCTCCTGGTGACATTTCGTGATTTTTTCGGAACCCCTCCCCCCCCTTTCGAGCCTCACGTGATTAATGGACGACCCCTTATCTAAACTGCATCTACGGATAAACAATAGGTTTAAGATTACGCTAGCGTGCTAACAAAATTGTGTAAGTACCTATCTATCGTAAAATTAATAAGGCCTACTAACACAAACTGGGTGATTTAATTCATTAGTCTCTAATTATAAAGCTGTAAGGCTCTTAGCAAGGTCGGCAACATATCTAAAACGAATTGTCAGCAAGTCAGTATAATCTAGGCCACTTTGTTTATGGGTAGGACCTACAATGAAATAATAACCTAAATGTCGCAATTTAGCTACATATGTACATAAATAATGAAAGCTTTACAATGCTTACATAATAAAAAACAGGGTCCGCATGAGTACAATGTACAAGAACAAGTACCTAACATTGTTGTCGAAACTTACGTCTTTGTTAGCAAGCGCAGAAGGAACATTACTATAATGAGTTAACGACCGACGGCCTACTAAGTTTGTGTATTTTCTAATGTTATGCAAGGAATATATCATGTATTAAGTAAAAGATGCGTAACATTGACTCGATAGACAAACTTGTACAGGAAGCCTAATTAATTACTAGCAAGTAAGTATTGAAGAGCTTATGAGCTTATCTACGAGTACTACTACTAAATACGACCAGGGCGGCCAATCTTTCACAAGATCAGCCATCTACGCGGAAGTTATTACCGTGCAAAAATGCTTGCGTTGTCACGAGTGCTATCTCTTCCTCTACTACACAATCCGATAGGACAAAAAAGCGACACAACTGGGGAGAGGTCAGGCGCAGGAGTTTTACATGCCCATCTGACGCATGGATCATCTTCATTTCTCGACAATCAGATCGGCCTGCATTGTCCCGGTCAGTAAGGACCAACTTTACAAAGTTATTGCTCCCCGGCATTTGAGACGTCAATCACAGGTTGGCGTCAAACACGCAAGCTGTTTCCCACTGCGCTATATGGAGGTAACACATTGTATTATAATTACGGTACAACCAACATAACATACAAGTGTGTAAGTTTACACAATGGTGGTGTTTTACCAACAACGTTCGCATAAATATACTGTACTTAATAAAAATACTTACATGGTGAATTCCTACTAGTTCTACACTCATCTAGAACTATTAGGATATTTTCCCCTAGTAGTCATACATGTAGAACTACTGGGAATAGGCCGAAAATGCTACCTACACCATTTGCCAGAGATTTCGGTATCGGTTCTTGAGAGTTGGTAGTAATTTACATTGACTTTCAAAACATATTCTGCTAAGCTCGGTATTAATCACAACCAGATTATAATTATTATTTGCACAATATTTAACAATCTATACGTCTTTTGCTAATTTCTATCAGAATGATGTAATTTGAATCTTAGCGTGATCAGCACTAACCACATTTTTCACAATCACTTATCGTATTATTGAAAATAATATATAATGTTTAATATTATAAACTGCCTAATTGAAGACGCATCCTTCATCACTGATTAAATAATTAAGTAAGTAGGTACATATTTAATGAAACTTACATAAACATATATCATGTCGTTTCTTCAAACTTAAGACTATATTTTTATGATGCCTATAGTTGATGAGTGACTATAGTGACCATTCAGCTTCTTCATCATGCCCTGGACCAGCTAGGGATGGATATACTAGGTCGGTAGTTGTCAGGACAAATCCACAGAGGCCAAGCACAATGGAGTTATAACGTGTAGTTGAGGAGTTCCTATGGATCAGTCATGGTCATCAGTGGATGGTCATCAGACCATCTCCATGGTATCATTGCATTGTCACCGTAATTACATATATGCTTACCTAATACTACGTCAGGTCTGGATAAAATAGACTGCAAATTTTAAATCCGAGAGACAAGACATAGGTACCTACTCGTACAAACGAAGCAAGTTACATAAATGTATGAAAGCTTATAAAAAAATATGTAAGTAAATTGTTAAGTTATAAATAACTATAATCTTGATTGTTTTTTACACTCGCGGCCGACTGCGGCTGCCCGGCCAAACCGGGGCGGCAATTTCAGGGTTCGCCAGAATCATAAATTCATATGATTCAAAATAAAAAACTTGCTCCAAAAGGTGTCAGTAATAGATAATAAAGAGTACAAATTTATTAAAGGGTTATTAACGTCCCATTAAAAAATGCCAACCTAACAAACTATACTTAGGTACTTATTTGTGAGTTTATTAAAGTAATGTATCTTAAACGCTAGATAGGAGCGCCACTATCAAGTTTCTGCCCCGGCCCCGGTTCAAAAAAACCGTAGATGGGTTGATTAGAATACCAGCTGTTCCCCACATCTAGTAATTTTCGTGTTATACTCAAACATTTTAACTCAAGCAATGGTAGCCTGCGTCGTAGTTTTAGATCTTAGGGGTCGTCCATTAATCACGTGAGGCTCGAAAGGGGGGGGGAGGGGTTCCGAAAAAATCAGGAAATATCACCAGGAGGGGGGAGGGGTATAATGAGACATCACGTGTATTTATTTTTCGTTGAATGCACGATTTCGAAACCAAACAGCGGCACGTGGCCTTGACTCATCGTTGCCGGCAACGACTTCCCCTTCAACATTTAATCAGATAAGTACCTGTATTTAAAGATAATATTCCGAAAATTTCAATATAATCTATATTGAAATTTTTTACAAATAAATACACGTGATTTTGGTAGTTTAAAAACCTCACCACATATCACAAGGAGGGGGGGAGGGGTTAAAAAGTTGCTAAAAAACATCACGTGATTAATGCACGACCCCTTACTTACCCAACCTCATCGCAAATTAAAGAAATATTCTATTTTTTGAATGGGGTCGAAATGGGACATCAAAATTTCAAAGTGAGACTACTATATTGAGTGGGGTATCATATGAAAGAGCTTCATTTGTACATTTCAAAAAATATTTTTATTTTGGTGTATGTCTCGTAGTTTTTGGCTTATAATAAAAAATGCCAAAAAAATACCGCTCCGAGAAAAGTCGGAACCCCTCTAATATTTTAAGATGTTTATTTACAAGGTATTTCGTATATACAATTAAAATCCAGCCAGTAAACTTGATTTCCTAGGCAAAATAGCACATAAGATGGCGTGCATTGATATTTCTTGCAAATACATAGGTACACGATAAGTAACACAGAAGGTTTTTTACCCAATTAAGATTCGGAAATCTTCAAAATGCTACTAAACCTGTGTGGGGTTTGTTTAATAGAATTATGCAAGCTTTTTAAATTAGGTAAGTATTTTATTTAAAAAAGAACCTATCCAGAATTTCCATCTAATACCTATCATTGTCAGTTTGGATGTAAGTAGGTACATTATAACACCTCAATGGTTTGGATCCACGTATGGAGTCCAATTGGTTACCTACTTAGCACGTTTTTACTTTTTGGCCATGGAAGTCTAAAAACAAAGGCTACCGGAATAATGTATTATTTAATTCCAATTTCAAGTCCATCGATTATAATACCATAAATAAAATAAGTGCATGTACTTATATCGAATTTGATCTTTAAGTACCAGGTAAGTATATAAAACAAGTACTTAGGTATTTCAATTTTACGAACATTTCAACGACGAATGATATTTCATATGGCGTCGCCAATCAACCAATAAATACTGGATGGGCCATAAGGTCACTATTAATGTTTGATGTGAATCCATCACCGAACGTCAATCGATACATACATAAGTAGGTAAACCCTTGGCAGCGGGTAACTGACATTTCACTTAGGATAGTCAGCACTTCAACTATTTCTATCACCTCTAGTGGAACTGTTGTTACGGTCTGCCCTGATTGGTGTTGTGTTTTTAGAAAATTCATTAAATAAACAGTTTAGCAGTATATTATGGCGATGTATACATTAGTGTTATTAGTAAAGGTAGCCATGGTTTGCAGCCTTTCATGTGAAGAAATAATACAATTCCCAGCAGACAAGAAGTTGTCAGTTTTGGAATTGCAATCAATACAACCTAAAGAGATGATCATCTGTTTGGCGCACCTGGGTAAAGAAAAAATGCCTTATTCCGACGCGAATTTCATATGGAAATCAATTAAAGAGTTTTATGGTGGCATAGTAAATGTCCCCGACGAAGTGCTCATGGTTCTACACTGGGTCACCGTTGCTGTGACACAAGATGATTATGCTAATTTGACCTTAAGCAATATTGACGTGGTTCAGAATTTTGGTTTGAATTATAATCTAGACGAAAGTCAACTTTTGGCAATTGCAAATCGGGTGCGGGAGGATTTTGCAGGAAAAGAGCCTGAAGACTACACATATTATGATTTAACCGCTCTTCGACAAATATTGTGTGCATTTAATAGAAGTGAAATAAAAAGAATTCACCCTTCAGCTTATAAGGAAGCTGCTATTGTGATTGGAGAACTGGAACATTGCAATGCGGATGTAATGTCTGAGTTTGCAAAATTAGCTATCGATAAGAAAGCGTTTGGTACACCAGAAAAGTGGAGTAAAACTACAGCCAAACTTATCGGAAAGGTTGCTGAATATCTACCTAAGGAGTATGCGGCAAAGCATAAAGTCCAACAAAAGTCTGCTTGAAACCTTACTTGCGTGCTTATTTAATATGCTTAGTAAGCTAGTAGTCAAACATAAAAAGTTAGGTCTGGGTTATAGCCATCTAAATCTAATCAATTTGAACGATGATCTCCTATAATCGTTCAAATTGATTAGATTTAGAGATGTAGCAATTTACAATTCTATTTTTTTATTTGTGGAATTATTGTGAAGAAACATTCTAACGGTTAATACACACATCAAAAGTGTCTAGGGATCAAGCATTTTTAAGCGGATTTCTTGAGATTGAGATGTGGCTTTGTAATAAATTTATGATTTTATAAATTTATATGGATCCTTTTTGGTGCATTTCATAATTTGAATCAGGAACTGTGAATCAAATTCGAGTAAAAGATGAAAATCAGCTGTCAATATTTTCCCTATAAAAACATACAACGCATTGAAGACATTATTAGTGCTACTGTTTCCCTACTACTGATTAAAACCAACGTTATTATGGAGCGGCGACGTCATTTAAGCAGGGAAGAAATGCTCAGAGCCGTGGGAATGATAGAAGCTGGTTCCCGGCAACGTACTGTGGCTTTAGCTCTGAATACAAGTCAGAGTGTTATCAGTCGACTTTGGACACGTTACCGAAGCACTGGTACCGTGGCTGAGCGCCATGGAGGACGGTATCGCTGCACCACACGGAGACAAGACCGATATATTCAAATCTTAACTCGAAGAGCTCCAACAATAACTGCCATGATGTTAGCCGTGAGGCTTCATCACTCTTCAGGGAACTTAATTAGCGACCAAACAGTCAGAAACCGCTTGCATGAAGTGAACCTTCATTCCCGAAGACCGCTACGGGTACCACCTATAGCAATGCACAATCGTAGGATTCGATATCAATGGGCTCTTGAACACAGAAATTGGGCAGAAGAACAATGGCGTTTCGTGTGCTTTTCTGATGAGTCTCGTTTTGGTATGAGACCGGATACAAGACGTATACGACACTGGAGAACCCCTGGACGCCAACAGCGATTAAAATCCTGCCAGGAAGTCCATCCTTATAGTGGTGGAACCATCATGGTATGGGCGGGTATTTGGATCGGCGGAAGAACTGAGTTGATTTGGATCAGAGGCAACCTCAACGCTCAAATTTATGCTGAGACGATTGTATCAGACGTCATCGTTCCTCTACAAGTGCAAATCGGTCCCTTATTTCAGTTAATGCATGATAATGCACGACCGCACACCGCAAGAGTTGTAAGACAGACTCTCGCCGCAGCTAACATCAATGTCCTGCCCTGGCCTGCTCAGTCGCCAGACTTGAACCCGATTGAGCATGCATGGGATATGCTACAGAGAAGAGCTCTGCCGAATATGGAGGGTATCCAGTCGCAAGAAGACCTTTTTTTGTTGTTGCAACGAACATGGGCGGCCATTCCACAGCGTGATTTGGATGAACTCATTTTGAGTATGCCAAACCGATGTTCTTGTGTTGTTAGTGTTCGCGGTAGAAACACGGATTATTAATTGTTTAAGTTACCCAATAAAATTTTAAAGAAAACTGTTATTTCAGTCTTTTTTTCGAACTTTTGTGTTAGTGGTTCAAATGTCAAAAATCCCTTTATTAGGAAAATGGCAAATTTCTTTATTAATGCAAAGGTGACTTGGTTTATCGTTACTGTGACAAACGAAAACACTTTATTTGATGAATCCTTAAAGAAAATTTTAATTAATATCAATCAGGAGAAAAGTTATTGCAAAAATATATGTTGATCCCTAGACACTTTTGATGTGTGTATTTTAAAATGCTAAGACACCAACTTGACATACTCAATAGATATTGCATACACATTTACTACCTATTGCAAACAGATTTAAAACATAAAATGATAAAGGATTTCAATAAATCATTTTTCCGTTATTATACTGTGTATCGAAATTGCAATAAGATAGACTAGAAAGTAAAATTGCAAACAAAATCCTTAAACTTAAAAATACATTTTTAATCAAACAAAATCAAATGTGGCTATCAAATAACTGGCATATACCTAACTAGTATGATGTTCACTTTTTTAACAACTGTACCTATGTAATAAACTAAATTAAAAATTATTAATGTTATTATGTAGGTATGGACAAATTATTTTAAACACCAAATGCGCTTCAGCATCCATACTAACAGGAAAAGTTCACCTAGTTATTTTAGTTTTTACTGGATTACCTTGAGTAAAAATAAAGAATAGCCTTCCTTGTTGCAAAAACGTTTTCCATGTTATTAAAAAAACCATAATCATTGAAATAAATGAAGTAAAAAATTTATATTTTAATAAAATGTAAGTATATAATAAACATTATACACAAACGAGTTTTGTTTTATTTATACACTATCCTTGGCGGCTATTGTAGAACAGCTTAACCCGCGGTCGAAAGCCGTGACCATCAGTGAACGACCTCATCAAATGTGACATTCACCACACATTTTTAATCTAACGCTGCAGCAGAACTGCATTCATGTTTGACATGTGGTAGAGACGTCAATATAGGTACTTACTGAGTTTATAGCTTGTCACTTTCTATTGAGAAAGTAAGGTGGAAATAACGTTGCTATTAGATGTGATGGTATAGGCCCTGCAATCGATTCTCGAGGACATCTATGGGTTTTCAAGCTAAAACAGGTAGTTACAAGGTAATAAAAAAAAATGAAATTATAATTGTTTATTAGCACTGCAGTAATAGCTCAGTGGGCCGAGCGCTTGCCTTGGAAACAAAGTGCGTAGGTTTGAACCCCGGCTCGCAGCTCTGATTTCTTTAATTATTCATGTGCGAATCGTCTTGTGAGGAAACCTGCACGTTTGAGAAGGCCTAACTAGCTATTGTATGACGTGTGAAGTCCGTCAACCCGCACTTGGCCAGCTAGCGTGGTGGACTATGGCCTAAGCCCCTTCATCTTGAGGGGAGGCCCGTGCCCAACAGTAGGTTTTTAATATTTCTATAGTAATCATAAGATTAAGTAAGTTTTCTATAGAAATATAGGTACGGTTTTCAGCATTCAGCATATTCAATCATACCATACAAATATGCGTATAGCACTAAGCTACCTAACTATAAATCGATATATATAAAAATGAATGTTTGTCTGTCTATAACAACCTGCGATAAGACCGCCCAATGTATACCATTGTATATTTTCTTTGTACTTCTTCGTTTTCCTGTACTTTTTGTGTGCAATAAAGAGTTCTCTATCTATATATCTATGTCCCTTATAGAATCCTAAACTATGCATTTGATCCGTGCATTTGATCATGTCATGATGTTCAGCAAAATGAAAGAGCGCGAGGGAGCTGCGCGGGTCAGCTAGTTACACATAAATTGCTTTTACTTAGTCAAGTCACTATTACACTTTTATAGAAATGTTGCAATGTTATGATCTACCGAATATTAATGTCATTATTAGGTTATAATAAGTGATAAATATTAATGCAACTTTTATAAATTAAATTTTAAATGAATCACATTGAAAACGTACAAAATAGGTAAGTACCTAAGTGGGGATTGATTTTAAGATTAAGAATTATTTATTAGCGTAAAATAGAGGTTAAGAAATTGTACAATAAATAATACCCACGTAGACCTAGAAAAATAAAAGCTATTTAAATAATAAAGGCCTCGCTGGGGTAGCCCTCGAGCTAACCGTACTACCAGTGACCTTCTGGCGGGAGCTTTTTATCTTGCGCTTTATGCACTCTTGTTAGGTAACTGCCATAATCATTTGGGGCCAACAGCAACTAAAAAAAGTTCCATTCATCCAGTAAACACACTGCGACAAACATAAATACAATTAAAGTACTCAGTACGTTTACAAAACAACATACATAATTGCTTTTATAAGGCACAAAAGCAAGTACGAAGTAGCAAAATGTATGCATTATACTTACACTTAAAACATATGCATATAGATATATTAGTGGATAACGGAGCTGATTATGCTGGCAGTAAACTACCTAATATTTATTAAACTTTTAGTAATCTATCAGTGTAATTGCATGTTGTCCCCGATAAAGTGAAAAAAAAATTGTCTTATTAAGTGCTCCCACACATAACTGCGATGCGATGCGATGTGGCGCCGCATCGCAGGAATTTGTATCGAAATATTAATTTGTTTCTCGCAGATATTTGCGATGCGATGCGAATTCGCAGTTATGTGTGGGAGCCCTAACACCTTGCATTTGCTACCCATATCGATAATTAATTATCAATATCTTAATAGGTACTAAGGAATTGGAAAAGGAAATATAAGTAGAGATTAGGTATGTCACTCCCACAGTTATGAAGAATATTACTCATGTATAAGTCAAAGCCAATTATAGTCTGTAGGCAATGCCAAAGAAACAGACATACTAACATAAGTATAAACCCTCAAAAACCTAGACCTTCTGGGGCGGACGGGCATAATGAAAATGCTTGTGCAAAATTATATATTAGCACGTAATAGATATATTATTCATAGAATAATGAGATATAATTTTGTTACAGAGGTATATAAGCAGAGATGACTACTGCAAGTGTTTTGCTGACCGTCGCGACTACCTGGAATGTCTCCAGCGATAAGGTGGACAAAGAGGGGTGCTTGGCACGTAATATCACGAATATGACGGCAGAAGCAGCCAAGGAATTGCGGGAGAGTCCGGCCACCAGGGAACAGGCGCTGTCCTTGATGAGGGAATGGATACAGCAAAACAATGACATTGAAAACGTTCGACAAGGTAGCTAGATATTTTCTATGCTGATATTTATATTTAATTTTGAACAGAAAAAAAAATCAGTCATCCTTGTAATAAATAGTGGTAATTTATAATACCTACTTATGTATCAATTTTATAAATTAAAGCCTGGCCTGGAATTTTATAAATATTTTTTCTGATTAGCGTTAGAATTGACTTTAAACAAAGCCACAGTCATACAGACAGACGAAAATTTTAAAAATGATTTGCTATTTGGTATTTTTTTAAAACACGTAACAATGAAATGTTTGAAATATTGAATAAAGTGTATACCTTGCTTCGATTATAGATAATAGTAGATTCTTACACAAGCGATGAAAATGACTTATTTAGGCAGGCACGAGATGGTTTGGCGCACGAGCGTTGCGAGGGCGCTAATAGTTCGTTGTGCTTCGAGTGCCTAAATAGTTCACCCGAGGTAAAGACTAGGCTAGAGCGCTTCAAGCGCTCGCCTCCTATTGTCCGGTGAAGCTGTAATGTCCATCTGCGGCCAACAGCGTCTATCATTCCAAAAAAAAAAAATACTACTTTTCACCTATACATACACTTGTCCTGACTGACTGACGGACTGATTCACCAACGCCAAACCGCTGGACCTAGGAAGCTGAAATTTGGGCAGTAGGTTCTTCTTTTGATACAAGCATCCACTAAGAAAGAGTTTTTGAAAATGTCACTCCTAAAGGGGTTAAATAGGGTGGAATAAAATTAATAGCGTGCGTAGCCGGAGGGAATTGCTAGTTTCAAATATGAGGAAAGTAAATTAAAACCTGATTAGTTAGACAATATTTAGTTACCGTTTTTATAAGGACTGCACTAAAAAGCAATAAATAAATTATCGAAACCGTTCTTTCTTTCTTTCTACCCCGTGCTTGTAATTTATGGATTATATTTATGTGTAAAGGCGCCTTTTCTCTGTAAATGATTACAAATGATTGTCATGTGAATACAAATACTTTGCGTTCTTGAAATTTGACAGAAATGTTAAGCTGTTATTCAGAAAAGGCGCCCGACGCTTTTACACATAAATATAATCCATAAATTACAAGCACGGGGTACAAAGAAAGAAAGAACGGTTTCGATAATTTATTTGTTGCATAGTGCAGTAGTCGTTATAAAAGCGTGTATTTTTAGTTTTGTAAACTAGTAATTTATTTTATTCTTTTTAGTCTTAGAAATATTCGCCTAAACTACGGATAAAATTAGCCCAAGTATTGATTTGTTCGTAGCTTGAATCGTAGGCAGGTTGTGGCAAAATATATTTTTACTAAACTAGGTATTACGCGTAGGTATCTGATTGAGTTTAAGAAAGCACTACGTATTTACCCTTTAAACAGTCGAAAGTACGCTAAAAGTCAGTAGCTTCACAAGTAGTATTCAAGGGTTCCGTTACCAACCTTCCGGATCCATCAACAGGTTCACGTTATTAGGCAAAGTGAATATAACTCCTTTATACAAATCAAATGAGTCCAAGCTCGATGGGTTTACTAGTAATCATTCCAGGGTTCCGACAACCACCTTTCATTTCCATCATCAACCCTGATTATTGGGCAAAGTAAATAGACATTTTTAATACGAATCAAATGAGTCCAAACTCGATGTATTTACTAGTAGCCAATCCAGGGTTCCGTCACCCACCTTCATATTCCATCATCAGGTCCTGATTAATGGTTAATGTGAAAAGAACTCTTTAAAACAAATCAAAAGAACCCAAACTCGATGTGTTTACTAGTAGCCATTCCAGGGTTTCATTGCCCACCTTCCAGTTCCATCATCAGGTCCTCATTAGTGATCAAAGTGAAAAGTACTCTTTAAAACAAATCAAATGAGCCCACAGTCGTTGTGTTTACTAGTAGCCAATCCAGGGTTCCGGCACCCACCTTCCTGTTCCATCATCAGGTCCTGAATAATGGTTAATGTGAAAAGAATTCTTTAAAACAAATCAAATGAACCCAAACTCGATGTGTTTACTAGTAGCCATTCCAGGGTTCCGTTACCCACCTTCTGTTCCATGATCAGGTCCTCATTAATGGTCAAAGTGAAAGAATTCTTTAAAACAAATCAAATGAGCCCAAACTCGATGTGTTTACTAGTAGCCAATCCAGAGTTCCGTCACCCACCTTCTCCAGTTCCACCATCAGGTCCTCATTAATAGTCAAAGTGAAAAGAACTCTTTAAAACAAATCAAATGAACCCAAACTCGATTAGTTAACTAATAGCCATCCAAGGGTTCTCTTATCCACCTTCGAGCCCCAGCATCAGATCAGCTCGATGATACCATATTATTATATTGTCACCGGTCCTTGATACATGTGCAAAATTTCAAATGTTTTGGACGTGTAGAAGTGGGTCAAAATTGCATCGCAAGATTCCATTACCATCATACATACTTATTTACATACATACATACTTACAGATCAAGCTATAAAACCGTGTTAAAAAAATGGTACGACTTTCCTTTAACTGCCGTCGAATTGAGGGGTGTGAAGGGGTGAGGGGGGGTTGTGTGTGTGGGGTAGTGGCGAAGGGTACTATAACTCTTGCGAAGGAAACCTTGGGTTCTACCGGGGATGTCAGGAACTTGTCAAGGTGCTCACGGGGACGGGTGTCGAACCCCGCCGGTGTCCTCCTGATCCTCCCCGGAGTCACCACGGTACTCGAAGGACGTCTACGGCCCACACCCCAAACGTCCAGCGACTCCAAAGATGATGTAATAGACTAATAACTTAGGAGGCTATTATTAGTAGTTTTAAATTAAGCCCGTATAATGATGATCATTACGTTTTTATTTGTTAAATATCTAAGAAGGTAAATACAATATTTAAACATCATCGAACCGCTAATGCGTAATTTCCTACTACTATGTTAAAACTAAGTACAATTCGTTGCAGATGAATCTTTTATCCTCCGTTTCCTGCGTCATAAGAAATATAGTATACTGATGGCTCAACAGACGTTACTCAAATACCTAAGTCTAAGGAAATATTACCCAGAGGTCTTCAAAAATCTCGACTGTGAAGACGCCAAAGTAATGGAAACTTTAAAAAACGGGTAAGTACCTACATGTCAATTTGGTTATTTAACACAATGCCTAGCCCTTTACTGAGTAGGACTAACTTCATAGGACAAGCAGCAGCGTCTTTTTTATTACTAATACCACCTATACTGCGATCCCCAAGACGCCTGCCGAGCGTTTGGATTATGGCAATCCTTCCCTTAATTGGGGGGGGGGGGGGGGGGGGGGCTTTTGTTCAGCAGTGGACGTGATGCGGCTGCTGATAATGATGATGATGAACTAACTTCAGAAGGATCAGAGATTTCGCTGCCCACAGGCACCCATCCACTTTGTCGTTTTGTAAGCAGAAACAAATGAGCATATTCATGGTATCTAGGTAGTTACGGGCTAAGGACTTGTTACTACAACTTTGAAATCAAAAAACAACTATAACGCAATTTATTCCACGGTCCACGAAGTCGAACTAGAGAATTTGGTATTTCGACTTTGCACAATGCCAACCCACTAACACGGTTCCACGAGATAGCAGCCGGTGTTATGTAAACTTTAGTCTAGTTTACACAAAATACCGTCATAGGCACAGCAATAGAAGCCTTGACCTCGACTAACTCGAACGATTACAAACATATTATGAAGGAGTGATAGTCCCTAGTAGCATTGCAAATTCTTATACATATTTACGTCATTTTTCGTGTGATATAATTCTATGTTCTCCGCATTTCTTAATTTCTAGGTACATAGTGGTTTCGCCGGTTCGCGACAGCAAGGGTCGTCGGGTCATCGTGTACAATATGAGTAAGGAGATTTTTGTTAAGTATGTTGTAACACTAGCTTTCTTTGCAATTGCGAATGAATGCCATAATTGATATTGCTCTACATTGCGAGTACCTAATTGGACTGCGAAGTAGCTAAGCTCTCATTTTTTTCCTCGTTCTTCAGCATATTTTACTTGTTCATAATCTTTAATGTGTATGTTTTCGGTTTGTTTCTCGAAGGTAAATTCAACGCGCAAAAATTTAATTGCTGGGATATGTGCCGGGCTCACTTCGTAGTGTATGAGAGCTTATTGCACGATCCTGTGGATCAAATGTGTGGCTACGTGCACGTCGGGGATGGACACGGGGTGTCTGGCGCACATGTCACTACCTGGAACCCTACAGACTTTGCCAGACTTTTTAAATGGGGAGAGGTAAGATTAAATAAAAATGTTCATACATTTTTGTTTATTTTACACATATACTTACAATTGTTTTGAAAGATTTATAAACGTAGTTTCACGTTACATGACATAAGTATTTATGTTAGGTACTTAGACCCCAAGTGCGCCGAAAAAAGACGTTCGTTTATTAAAGCAAAGAATCGATTATCTATTTAACAGTCCTTCACGGTGACCGGGGGTGTCGAGCTAGTTAAGATAATGAACTGTTAAGTTAAGGGTCCATAACTGGGGTTATGGTGGTGGTGAAAAATAGATAATCGATTCTTTGCTGAAATAAACAGACGTTTTTCTGTCGGCGCACTTGGGTCTTACAACATTAAGCTGATGGAGGCCCATTCAGCACCATAACTTATCCTTGTTCTACGATTTACTATCAGTAAACTACCTAATTAATTTCCATCCTTTCTAAAGCTTAGCATACGTCCCAAAATTGTAAATAATTAATAATATTTTATTTTAGCAATCGATTCCGATGCGACACAGGGAGTTTCATACCGTAAACGTACCAAGTGCACTCAAGTACATTGTTGACTTTGCAGTCAGCAAAGTGACACCAAAAATGGCTTCTAGATTACACGTAAGTTATGTTACTTATATAACAGAGAACAAACATTATTTAATACTTAACCTAGATAATAAAGGTCGTGGTAGAGCCATGCAAAGCCTACGGACGGACCTTATCCGAGATTGCCTCCGTCAATAAGATTAGTAGAAGTACTTACCTAGGTAAGCCGTCAACGACAGACGAATAAATAGCCTTACACAGCTCAAATAATTTAAACAACGGAGTATTATTCTTGGATTTACTTATACGTTTTATTTATTTTTAATAGACACTTTATAAATACGAGTTTGGTTGAATCCCGCCCAAAATTTAACGTGTGATACAATTTCGATGAGCTGTTTATGCTGTTTGTTTCTCTATATCTAAATAAATGTTGGTCTAATGATCGCAAGTGCCTCCCCACCTGTGATCTTGCGATTCCGAGTTCGATGTTCCGAGGTACGGGTTGGGCAGTGATAATGGTTTTTTGACAGGAATCTTTCAGTTCAGTGAGTTTGAGATTTCGGAAGGTATAAAAAAGGGGCTCTAAAACATATACTTAATTGGCGTGTGTGCAGTAATAAATCCATCTCGGGGAAAAGTGCAATTCTGTTTAGTAGGTATACCTACTATAGTGCCTCTTTTTAATCTTTAACCAGTCTAAAACTTCAAGCAATAATAGTACCTACAGCAGGCAATGAACATTAAAAATTAACTTTGCCGAGGTATAATTGTTGTTGTTGGCGTCAATGGGTACTTGTCGACCTATCACGGATGGTAAACATGTCAAATCAGAAAAGCAAGCTACAACTTAACATGATACATACTCGTAGTAATTACTTAGATAATAATTATATTGATGCCAGTAATTGTTTTTTGATACATGCAACTATTCCCACTACATACCTACATACATACTAGGGCGGATTGAGATGTGACTGAACATTCATAAAACGCAATGGTATATAAATATACCTACTAGGTACCTACTTACTCAATATATTTTTAATGACCACTTTGTTAGTACTGGGGGCCTTACCATGAACTGTTACTTATACAGAGTAACCTGTGTAATTACCATGAGCGTACTAATCGTAAGGTATATTATCCTATAGTGCTATAGACTATCTCAAGCATAGTCTCCTCCAATGGGTGTCAGGGCAAAACTAACATCCTACCATTTCCCCCCGTGGGATGTCCGGGCAAGAATAGCACCCTCCCATCTCCTCCCGTTAGGTGGCTGCTAGAAGCGACTAAGGGAAAACAAGAAGTCGGGCAGCAGGATCTTTCTATTGGATTACCTACCCACGTTACTGCGATCCCCAAGACGCCTGTCAAGCGTGGGGATTATGGCGAACCCTAACTTCTAAGGGGGAGGCCTTTTTTCAGCCGTGGACGTATTTCGGCTGCTAATGATACCTACTGTGGCAATTGACAGTAGGCTCGCAGGCTCTGCTCTAACTAAGGTGATGATCGACAACAAACAATAGGTAGTCTGTAAATATTAATATTACGTAAGTACACATATACTATGTAAGTACTTTACAATTGGAGCGTAACTCCAAAAGTATTTCCAGAGTATTATTATTTACCCATTAAGTAGTCGAAACAAGATATTTTCTCTACTTTCGTAGCGCTCATTGATAGTAGGTACATATTACATAATTTCACTAGCGTAGCGGCCCGCGGTGGCATCTCCCGGCCTATTATAGGTTTAATGGTTGTAATACTTACAAATAATATCTGTAATAAACAACTATACCTTCCGGAAGAAGTTCTTATTGATGCCAAATCTATTATAGTTTGCGAGTATTTTACAGTTTTGTAGGCTAATACTTTTGGTTTGGAAATGGGCAACATTTACAAAGGAAAACAATCCCGTTTCCGCCAAAAAAATGTAGGTATATTGGGTGTAACTATCTCCGTAGTTACACCCAATGTACGTACTAAACAGATTTTGGAGTGTGCGCAGGAATTCCACGACTTGAATCCATCATCCCCCTTTTATAATCAGAAGACGAGACGCACGACAAATACAAACCTACCTACGTGGTGAACGTTTCTTCAGTCCGGACTAAGCGATTTCCTTCTTCATTTATAATAGCTAAGAACTGTTCGTCGGTTTATGCTATAGGTGTTTTCAAAACTAACGTGAATAGGCCTAGCATTGTTTTACGATTGCGTCGCCGCTTTCCATCAGGTGGGACAGCAGTCAAGCAGTGACTAAGTATGTTGAGTAAAAAAAACAGGCTGAAGAAAACAAACATTTAAAAAATGACCTGCCTGTTATTGAACCCAATACCTACTCATTTTATTATAGGTATATTAGTTCACGCAAAACTCAGACGCAAACAATGTGTAGCCACGCAGATTAGCCTAAGGCCTCATTTACGGAGATGCGGGACGTCGCGCGTCGCGTGTGGCGGCGCGGCCCGCACTAATCTATACTTATAATAAAACTGTAACAGGTCCAATTCTGTACATTGAAGATATTTTGAAAATTATATTTGGAGGGCATTCTATAACCGATACTGAGGCCGAAAATGTAATTTTTTTAATTTTTGTCTGTCTGTCTGTCTGTCTGTCTGTCTGTATCTCGGCTGAGCATCACGCCGAAACTACTGAATGGATTCAAATGAAACTTGGCATGATTTGAGATCTTACTACGAGGTAGGACATAGGATACTTTTTATCCTGTAATCTAGCACGGTTCTTTTGGGAGAGGGGATTAAAGTCAAAATGGGTACTTGGTTATACGCTTGGTCCGATTTTATAAATTTTTCTTTATAATATAATAAATTTTAGTAAGGGAACACTCATAGAGAGTTGTTATCAAGGTTTTGTAATCGATCGGGTTAAGCAACGTTAGGTAAGGTCATTAAATAGATGGGTGACCGTTTAACGCCATTTGAACTAAACGGGTCCATTGTTAGGGTCCTAGTGGACGTTAAATAAAAATCGCGGACTGTATATAATAGGGCTGGTTTAATGCCGTGAAAATGATAAAATAAAATAATAAAAATAAAATTAAGTAAGTAGTCGTCCGTCGCGTATGGCCCAGTGCCTCGTGAGTGGCGAGCCGACGGTCTCAGGTACGTTGCCGGCGGTGGCGCGATGTTCCCCGCCCGCGCGTCTCCTCCCGTGCGTTAGGACAGGTTCTTAACAGGCTGCCCGGGTTGAAGACTGAAGAAGACTTCAATATTCTGGAAGAGGACAAATGTTATTAAACGCCCTCCGGATGGTGCCTCCCTTGGTCCTAATTTCGGCGACTCTAGCGACACCATCACTCCCTGGATATGTCTTGATGACTCTTCCCAAAGACCAAAGTAGCGGTGGAAGAGAACGTTCCTTGATGATGACAAGAGACCCATCTTTTAGGCATTTTTCTGATGCCTTCCATTTAAATTTTTGTTGCAATAGTGCAACATATTCTAAGGAAAATCTTTGCTGAAAGCTGAATTCGCTTGAATCTCTCAAGGCGGCTGATGTTTACATCTGGTATCTGTGGGTAAGGAATAGCTATAAGTGGTCGTCCAATGAGGAAGTGAGAAGGAGTTAGAGCAGAAAAGTCAAGGGAATCTGAGGAAAGCTGAGTGAGAGGACGAGAGTTTAAAATGGCTTCAATTAGAGAGAGACAAGTAGCCATCTCATCGTAAGTTAGGTGCGCGGTTTGCAGCAACCTTTTAAGGTGATGCTTAGTTGAGCGAACGGCTGCTTCAGCTTAGCCATTGAAATGAGGGGAATATGGAGGAACGAATTTGAATTCAATGCCTTCTTGAGCAATATGACTCTCGAGTTCTGACTGTTTCAGGAAATTACCTAAGTCATTACAAGCGCCTACAAAATTAGTGCCGTTATCGGACGTGATGCTTTGGGGTTTCCCTGGACGTGACACAAAACGATTTAAAGCGGCGATGTATGCTTCACTAGACAGTGCCGTGACAAGTTCGATGTGACAGGCTTTTGTGGAATTGCAAACAAAAATTGCCAAATATGACTTTATAAGTCTTTTTCGCTCACTAAAGAAAAAAAAGAATTTTAAACTTCGTGTACGGAAAGGTGACCAGATAATTTATTGTTTTTATTTCTACAGTTGAAAGTAAATCTATGTAAATACCTATGCTACAGTATTTTTTAATTATGTAAAGTTTGATTTTTTAGTAATTAAGTTAGATATAAGATTAGCATTAGCGTTGTTATAAAGCGTAAAATTGCAAGTAACGCACGTCACGCTTTGATTTGGCTTTTTTGGCCAATGGCATTCATATATATATATTAATAAGTAGGTGGGGCCTTTCCACCATAAGGAAGAACTGCCGATACGATCGGCCTTCAGCCCGCGGGAAACAAGATCCGCCGGATTGTCTTTTGACGGTACGGTATAGCTCCACGCGTGACCCTGCGTGCTCTCCTGAATGCGTTGTGAGGGGGAAATTTCAACAGTTCTGTACATTTTCTCGATATCGCCAGTGGCGACATATTTGTGCTGGCGAAATCGTACTAAAATGGAAATAAGATCTTCTTGTACAGTTGGACCCACCATGTGGATGTCATTAAGCGACAACCCAGAAGAGGTGGGGGCCGAAGCGTCAAAGACTGTACGAAGCCTTGTACTAAGGCTTAATTCACGGATGACACCGTGATGAGGTAAATGACAAGTTACCTGTTGCAGACTATTTTGCAAAGGCTCTCTATTTTCGCTCATATGACCTAACCGTTCATATTCGCTCATAAATTGAACGTACCTCTCTTTGAAAGCAGGGTCTCGGGCAAACTTACGCTCAAGGGATAAAAAACGACATTTAGCCTGTTGAAATGAATCGCCTAGGACGGAAGGGTCTTCCTTTAACGGCATGGTAACAACAAATTGGCCATCATCCTTACGCGTGGTGTGTGTTAAAAAACTCTGCTCGCAGGCACGTTCCTCAGGGGATAGAGAGTGCTTAGCTGCTACGGTATCTAATTCCCAGAAACGAGATAAGTCTGGATTAGCTCCCTCGGTCACGTAATGACAAGCGGGGGATGAAGAGTGTGACTCATGATGGGCTACATACCCAGACACCAGCCAACCCAGTTTCGTTTCATATAACTTAGGCTGATTTTTACCTAGGTCAATGGAATTATTACATAAGACTGTCCAGAAGCCTTCAGCGCCTACCAAAATGTCGGTAACCGAAGGTACATTGAAAAATGGGTCGCATAAAGCTATTCCCGAGGGAATACGAAGATGATCAATGTTAATATAAGAAGACGGTAAAGCTTTAGTGATCTCTGGTAATACAAGACAGTCAACAGTAAGTCTATAATCGTCGTGGATGGACATAATAGTAAGACTGCATGACTGCGTACTTAAGGAAGTATGATTATTTATACCTGTCACCGTGGAGCTTGCACTACGTCGCGACAAACCCAGCTTACCGCAAAGCGATTGTGATATAAAGTTGGTTGTGCTACCATTGTCGAGCAATACTCGAGCAGTGTGCACGTTGCCTTTGCTGTCCACCACCTTCACGAGCGCTGTGGAAAGCAAAACATGAGGAGTAGTAAACTGCGTAACTTGAGCGGAATTAGCAATATTATTGATTGGTATAGCAGGCACAGGAATCAGATCTGATTCATGTAAGTGCAAAAGAGTGTTATGTCTCTTCTTGCAATATTTACATGATACAAGATTACATTTATTTTCTATGTGTCCCGGTCGTAAACAATTAAGACAGACTTTTAATTCATTAGCCTTTTGTATACGATTTTCTATAGATAGGGATCTGAATGTTTCACAGCTAAATAAGAAGTGTTCTTGGTGACACATAGGGCATTTTAAAGGTTTTTTATAATAATTATTGGGACTTTTATTTATATTTTTACTATTATTTTGATAATTTGTGCTAGCTGTAAGAAAATTTGTATTAGATTTATAAGTTTCTGATTTGTTTGACCTGTTATTTTTACTTTCTTGCAATGTCTCCAGTAAGTCTGCTCTGTTACTAAGGAAGGTAATAAAAATATTTAAAGTTGGTGGGTTAGTAAGCGTATTTCTGTGTTCCTCCCAAACTCTGTGGGTTACACTATCAAGTTTTTCGGCCATCATATGAATGATGAGCGTGTCCCAATGTTGAGTAGGCTGATCTAAAGTCGAAAGAGCACGAATATTTTTATTTGTGACGTCTATAAGACGACGAATAGCACTACAAGACTCCTTCTGCATGTGTTCAACATTAAATAATGCATGAACGTGATTATTTACTAATAATCTTTTGTTGTCGTACCTACTGCACAATAAATTCCAAGCAGACTCGTAATTCTCGGCTTTAAAATCTAAATTATCAATTACAAGCAAGGCACTATCTTTAAGAGAAGCACGGAGATAATGCAGCTTATTTATATTATCAATATCTTGTCTTGAATGGATCAATGAAATAAAGGTGTCTCTGAACTCAAGCCAGTGCTGATAGTGACCGAAAAAGACTGGTAAATCAATTTTTGGCAATCTAACACAATTGGATTTGAATGAACCTGCCTGTGCATCATCGTGACCCGACATGGAACTGTCGTGAGGCTCGCATTGCTGGGCGGGCCGGGCGCCGAGCAGACAGCGCGCCGCTGCCACCAGCTTGTAGAACTGGTCCTCGAATTGTTCGCGCTCCACGCCCTCGTCGCTGGGGTCCTCCGAAAGCATCTCGATATCGCACTGCAACTTATCAAAATCCGCATATAAGGCATCAAATTTTTTAAAGCGGCTTTCTAAATCTAATAGCTGTAATTCGCTTAGTTCGGTACTGCTTTTAAGCACATTTAGGTAATTACCGAAAATAGTCAGCTTAGATTTCATACAACTACGCCTTTTAATAAGTTTTTCAATTTTTTCATCAGCCATTGCGATGGAAGTGTGCAATTAATGCAATAATGCGATGAAGTTATGATAAGATGAGAAACCGACTGAGCAGGTTAAACGATAATAAAAATATGCAGCGAACTAATGACCTAACGGTGAGAATAATAGGCCAGATGTGCAGGTAAACAGCTGACAGTCATAAAAGAATAATAGGCGTGCGATAAGCGGTAGCCGTAGATAAGCCGCGCACCGGTAATCCTTTACAATGACTTGCGTATTTTTATAGGCTGCTAAACTGGTTTAGAAGAAATATAAATGATTTTAAATGATATGAATTTTAAGAACTGATGATTAAAGCACCTTTTAATTTGAGATATATCGACGGAAGGTCTTAAATTTGAAACTTCACTCTTAATTAAAGCCTTAAAAGGAGGAATATAATGACGAAGAATAGGAAATAGATGGAAAAAATTGGAACGACTCACGAAATAACCATCCGTCCACTTGTGAAACGTATCTGATGGTGTTCTTTTGCAATTTCTTCTATCTTGAATGTGACTCGACGCGTAGGGTCCAAAGTCCGTGAAGGCGGGCGACCTCTAAATGACTTTGCGGGCGTATGGTATGCGAATGCTACGCATTGATGTCCAACAGGATATAGATGAACGAAGAAGGCTCCCGTTGATATCTTGCGCTGCTGAAGTCCGCTACCGAAGACCCGATTCTTTACGTGTTTTTAATTTATTTTAATTAAGAATTTATTTTTAAAGACGGCGAAGATCCTAAAGGACCATTGTTAGGGTCCTAGTGGACGTTAAATAAAAATCGCGGACTGTATATAATAGGGCTGGTTTAATGCCGTGAAAATGATAAAATAAAATAATAAAAATAAAATTAAGTAAGTAGTCGTCCGTCGCGTATGGCCCAGTGCCTCGTGAGTGGCGAGCCGACGGTCTCAGGTACGTTGCCGGCGGTGGCGCGATGTTCCCCGCCCGCGCGTCTCCTCCCGTGCGTTAGGACAGGTTCTTAACATCCATGCTTCGGAGAGCAAGTAAAAAGTGGGTCCCAGTTTTTAACCGACTATAAAAAAGGAGGTTATGTATTCGAAGCGAATGTCTGTTATTAAAAATTTTGTTAACGTAAAAATAGCGCAAGCGGAGCTGCGTGGGTCAGCTAGTTTCAAATATAGGGCGGTATGAGTGTGTTTACGGAGAAGCGATTTTACACGCGTTTGCTTGAAATGGAGCGTGTTTTACGGCGGCGCCCGCGGATGGCATCGCCGCGTCTCACGCGGCGTTCATCGCGGCGGCGCACGCAGCGGCGATTCTCGATGAAGCGATGCTTGTGGCGGAACCTTCTGCCAGTCTATTTGGTAATCGTGCAACACAGACGTAGTCACCATCGCAATGGAGTATGATATGATCGACTTTTTTTGAGAAGAAAATTGTATGTTAAAAAGTGAGTTGCACCGCCGTTGCACGCGGCGGTGGGCGCCGCGGGCGCAGCGGCGGGCACCGCCACTCTTCCCGCCCCGCGTCTCTATAAACAGCATCATATATTGCTATAAGTCTGTGTTTACGCGTGCGATGATGCGTGCCGCTTCACGCGCCGCCGCTACATAAACAATGAAAACGTCCGACGCGCCGCGATACGCCACGCCACACGCGACGCGCGACGCCCCGCGTCTCCGTAAATGAGGCCTCAGGGGGGCGATTCTCGCAACAGCTAGTTATTAATAGCTGTAGTCGTTATGTCGCGTTGTATATGTTTCAAAAATTTTAATTTTTACTTATCTATTATTTTAATAGTTTATTTATAATACTTTCAGATTCATTCAAATATGAAACAACTTCACCAGCACATTGAAGCAGCCTGCTTGCCTACTTCGTATGGGGGTACTCTACAATTCGAAGACATGGTTAACTACACTTTACAATTAGTAAAGGAGCAAAGGAAAACAGTTTTGGAATTGGATAGCATGGTAATCCTGAGTACAAGGGGCATAATATCGTCTAGGAAAAGCAACAAGGAGACCGTCAATGGAGAGATAGTAATACAGGGCAGTTTTAGAAAATTAGCGATAGATTAAGTGGTTAATAAGTTAACAATTCAATTATAAACTCTTTTCAATTATCATTTTTGTGTCACGGTAAATCACTACTGGTGCGGTAGGTGTTTGATAATAAGTGCTAATAAAAAAAACCACAATATTTTGTAATCATTTTAATTTAGCCAACAAATTATAGCATTGTTATTGTTCAGTTTGAATTTAGTATTCACTGAATTATAACGATAATTTAGTTGGGTTGGGTTAACCAACAAGGAGGAGGTTCGTAATTCCTGTTTATATTTTTTATTTATTCAACCATCGATATACTAATATCGATGTATTCAACTGTTTGAATCTCACTTAGCCAGGCCAAAGTTAGTTTTGGGGTTCTACCCGGCGCAAATGTTTGGTATCTCTAAAAGTTTGAAGATAATTTACCTTACCTAATTTTTTACATAGTAGGTAAATCATTGAAAAGCTTTTGTTGTTACAATTAGGAATACGTTTAAAATTACATACAATCAGTTAAATGTAATTAAAACCCGGTGCTCACATCACGCTATAATAATAGAAATTTTGGCATATAAAACGGTATTATCGTGATAATGATAACCCTGATGACGTTAAAATAGATTTTAGTAAGGCGTTCGAAAAGGTCAACCTATTGAACCTTAATTAAACATATTTATGGAATAACAGGCGATTTATTTGTGGTCTACCTTTTTTGTATTAAACCTTGCGTGGTAGTACCTAGTGAGCGACATGCCTGCCTTGTGTCGCCGCACACGGGCCACCGGCCACAGCCACCGACCTATTAACTGTTGTCATACATTTTGCATGGACTCGCCGCACACTGTAAACGCCGGTGGTCACCACGCGCCACAAATCGCCACTGCTCGCTTCTAATGGTCGGTTCGGCCACAAAATGCCGACATAAGCCACTCGCGCGATTCCCCACCCCTCTCTCCCTTCAATTCACTGCAAGCCCGAGTTAATAAAAAGTAGCAGCCACCGACCACAAGTGTCCAACATGGACCACAAGCGGCTGTCGCGCGCGTCAGCTTCTTTTGTAGCCGCTTCTTCAAGTGGCTGCGATTGTGGATGTGGCCGATGATGGCCCGTGTGCGGCGACACTTAGACTCCGTTTCAAAAGTCAAAGGTGGAAGAAAAGCTTAATAAATAAAATATATCAAAGCTGTTTATAAGTAAAATTTTATGAACATTGTTCTGGCGTGTGAGGCAAATCACAATAATAAAACGTGACGTATTATATAAATGCGTCTGACTACCTTAATGTATAAGTGAATAGATTAAAGCAATGACAATAAGAATTGTGATGTAGGTTAATTATACAGAGTAGACATTAGTGCTATGGAGTATGTACTTGTACCTACTCCTTGTAGCTCAAATAGTAATTCAATGCTGTAGCTCTCTCTACTATTACACGGTAATGTTAAATTATAAGTCTATGTTGCTCTATACATACGTATTGAATTGTTGTAGTCTCTTTAAATCGCGAACTAGTTCACCATTAAAGTAATTTAAGTTAAATGTGTAACTGTCCCGCCTTGATTTTATTAATACCTATATTATACCCATAAGACGAATGTATCGTTGCCTACTAGATTAGTCTCGGCCTATTAGATCGGCTCAAAAATTCGATTTGTAATCTTTGTGGTCGGTAAAAGAATGAATAACTGAAGACTTGGCACTATGGTCCTAGATCTAAAAAACTAAGGTGTTATATAATAGAAAAAAGTTATTTTAAATCATCGGTCATCATCAGCAGCCGAATCGTCCACTGTTGATCAAAGGCCTTCCTCTTAGAAAGGAGGGGCAGTGACGTAGCTAACTGCCAACGGTCCCTGTATAAAAAACTTTTGGGGGCCCCAAATGACGTTTGTTGTCCGTGGTACCACCAATAGTACCACGGACAATTATTTTTGTTTTTGTCCGTGGTTCCCCTTGTGGTACTATTGGTGGTACCACGGACAACAAACGCAAATGAAGGGTAAACAGGGCTTTTGTAGTCCGGGGGCCCCGTACCATTGTTACGGCGGATACGGCGGTAGCTACGCCCCTGGGGAGGGGTTACCCGACTTTGGTGGAAGAAAGCTCTGTTTACTCGCATATAACTTGTAGTAAGGTACCAATTTAACATTGTAGGGATAATTATATTACGCACGCGTTTGTAATAGCTCGGTTTAAGGCCCTAAAAGCGATGTAATAAGGCTCACTATATGATCAAGTGTGTTTGATCAAAATTTGTTTGATCTTAGTATATTGTACTTTTAATTTTGAGGGATGGAAATAAATAGTACATAAAATACAAATCAAACAAGAATTTATTACCGAATATTAATCTGACAAACAAATAACATTATATACCTATGATTATATCACATGAAATATATGGATAAGTTTTTGGTAAAGAATAAACCATTTAATAAAATTTATGGCTTCTTATTTAAACCCATTGCGTTTGTAGTTTTGTATAATTCTTTAACTCATAATATTCTATAAAACAAACACTATTTAGCTTATTATACGTTTTTTTTATATAAAATTTCCTTCTACATGCATCTATCTGTAATTTACACCAGATTTTTAAAATACTATTTTATGAGTACAGGTTTCTACTACGGCAGTATAATATAGTAAATATTGGAAATATATATATGTACCTATATGGATCACATATTAAATAGGTACATAAAATAATAACGTATTTAAAACAATGTACTAAAGCAGTTACGTTTATGCGGTCATTAGTATATTATCTAACCGACTTCTAAAAGAGGAGGCGCTCGTATTTGAAGTTGGTGCTATACACCAAAACCGATTGACTAACCCGCACTTCAATTAATTGTAAATCTCTGTACAATTTTAACTGTTCGATATGATATAAGTACTTATAGGTATAGACGATTCTATATTGGTGTTATCTCCAATTATATTATATGTAAAAAGAGGTAGGTAATAGGCGATCCGAAAGTAGCACAACAACCACCTAAGTAAGCATTGAGAATGTCACTGTTTTAAATTTATTTAATAATCGCATCAAAACAAATTATAATTTATCCAAATACACAAACAAAGTTAAGCGGTATGTTGTTGGAAAGGTTTTTTTATTTTCTACAACTTTTACTATGGCGGCAAGTGTTCAATCGCTGTGGGAAAAAAATAATGGCCAATATAATAAAACTTCTTATCAAGGTTTTTCCAGCATTATAGTTATTATCAATTGTGCAAATAGATTTTAAACAGTAGTTTATTTCCACAATACGGCACCGAGTGTACTTCTTACTTATAATACCTATGTCGTTAGATTCGACTTAGTTGGAGGGAGAGACATAGACTATACATTTTTCTCAAAAAAATAATATGGCATCCGTCAGCCGCCATTTTGCCTATTTTTTATCTTCCAAAATTAACAATAATGATATTAAATAAAAGGACGTAACGAGACGAATTAAAATATGTGCACATGCATGTTTTATGTATGTATAATGTAATAATTAAGGCTTATTGTGCTTTTATAACTTATACCCGTTCCAGGCAGTGACACTAGGGCGACACCTACCGTCCCTCTCTCCGCCCTCGTCGCCACCCTCCTTTCTAACGACGTATTGCTTTACGTTATTGGACACATAAGGTAAATATTCGATCTTCCTTTTATAGCATTAGTGGGATGTTGCAATATGTGTGAGTGCTGTACCACTTCTAGTCGTCGATTGCTTAGTAGGTAACGTATCTATTATTTATGATTGGTCATCAACATTCATGCATGTTCCTTTCACGTCTGTTCGATCGGGACCTTTTCACTAGAGCGTTCGTTAAATACAATAAAAATCACAACTATACATAATAATAATTGTCAGTTATATGGCAACATATGTATATAAAAACATCAATACAAATACGAATTGAGAACCGCCTCCTTTTTTGCAGTCTGTTAGTAAAGTAACTTCCTGACTCAGCTATAAGTATAAGAAAATAAACTGACTTAGGCACTTATATGCAGGAACTATCCTTAAAACACAAATTGCCACATTTCGTCACTTAGTGTACTTTTAATACAAAATCTATACCAAGGGATGATGAGAGCAGTGACACATAGTTTAAAACCTATTTTACATTGATCAATGAAATATTAAAATTATATTAATCTTTGATCTTAACATACCTACCATGTCTGCCTATTATATAAGATCAATAAAGATCAATAGTAAAATGAAATAAATATTCGCAATGCAAGTAAAGCAAGTATTCGGGCATATATTAACTACATTTTATAATTTATATACTACATTATACTAATGCTAACATCCAAAGCGAATGTCATTAAACGTTAATACTACGTAGGTAGGTACCTACTTATTCACCACATCAGAATAAACTATGCAGAATAAATAATATATTATTTTACTTGAACGAGTAATCAGCCATAATTGATGGCAGTTTATGAGAACGAGGAATAACAATATTTATACAACTGAAAATGCGTAAGAAAAACCATTCGCAAAGGTAAATAAAAAATATTAAAATCAATAGTCAGCGCTTGGTCTAAATTGACGCAGCCAACCTTGTTAAATTCGTGATTGAGACGGCACCCAAGGAACGAAAGCTCACGAGTGGGTTATTAACCCATTAACACCCACTCCACATACTGCATGGCTTGAAAGAGTGAAAAATGTGGAACCTATGTATACAATCATAGATATAATATTTCAATTAGATCAGCTGTTACGGTCCGGAAATTGGCACACAGAAATAGTGCCCTTATTTCTTTTCAAGCCAGAGGCTGACAAAATTATTTTTGACGATAGGAGTGTCGCTACTGTCTATATGAAACTGTCAAACTACAAGTATTTAACGTAATAAAACTGTTAGTTCACGTTTCCGCCACCAGCACAGATACTCAAGACACACAAGACCGCGACCGCCGCGACCACATTTTAGATATCATTTTGTTAGTATATATATTATATCGATGTATACAATACGATATTCACTTACAATAACGGGTTACCGATTTTGGTGGAATATGTGCTTATAAGGCTTGAATCACATGCATGATTTTCAGGCTGTCAAACCATTCAGTGTGTGGAACAAAATAAGTGATATTGAGGTAATATGTAATTACGGTTTCCACCTGGGTGGTTACCCATCTATAGCTGTGAGACATTACCGGTTAACATTATTGGTAGTGGGCACGACAACGCACACGTACGACCGCCATAGACTGTCTTACTCCGGTTAAATTAAAACTAAATCTCTCAGTAGTATATTATCCGATACACACCACATAATGGATTTAGGATAAATTCAATGCCGTATACAAACTTGTTGTAGGATTGTGCTAGCAATACTGCCAGTAAGCAACACTTGCATTGTCTACATATAAAACATACTAGCTTTTTTCACTAGTGTTAGGTAAAGTTGAACGGCGACGGTGACGCGATGTTTTTTCCATCCTCATCTTGCCATTGGAGTCTTTTTTATATTTGCCTGCTTTATGATATTAAAAAGTCACGTACCAAGGCCGCTTTTAGTATCATTACTCTGAAATAAACAAAAAATAAGTAGTATAGTCAATAAATTTGCGGCCTCAGGTTTTGATTTAGCAAAAATAACATCCCTATCAGAAGGATATTAAGAATTGTAATGTAAAAAAATGTCATTCTGGCGGATACTGTCTGGGGCGGAAGAGACTCGACCGGTGAGCGACCAAGGCCCACTTCTAACCTGCCTGCGCTTCACTGGCTTGCTTGTCAAGATAACTACCTCACATAATTATGGCAGGATACTAACTACAATTTCCGTTGTTAGTCGATAAACCAAAATTGAACACTGTAGAATCGTTATAGTGTTGAACCATTTAACGAATAAAAAAGTTGTTAACGCACGTGCTATGGTAGACCATGACTTGACATTACTCAATAAAAATGTGTTCTTCTGGAAATTTAAATTAGAAGCCTTCAACACTGTAGTTGAATTTGTATGCCTACGCAAAACATTAAGCAGATCTTTCCAGGGGCCCTAGCCCATTCCCAAAGATACCTGCATAATATTTTAAGTAGTGTTGTGTTATTCTTTAGCTAGGTAGATTTTTTATAAAATTACCAATCTAGTAAAAGTTTATTTGAATGTCGTTTGCTTGGTGGCCAACCTGCTAACAGAGTTGATCAAACTGCTCTTAGGCCTCCGACTTGGCCTAACAACTGCTGTCCAGATAATGACTTTTACATGCACTCCAAAGGACGGAGCCGCTCAGATTAAACGGTCAACCATCAATGGGCTAACATTGCCTGACGTTGCTTTACCTTTTATCTTGTTGTCGAGGGGGAAACCTTCAAAAGGTACCCGATGTGAGATTTTTACCCTTCAAAACTTTCCCGGTGGCCTTCATCGACGCTAACGAGAGACTTTGGGCTCTCCGTTTAGACCTTCGCCAGTCTCTCCAGCGCCAGACCCTCGCTAGAGCACGTCTAAGCTAGTGATCGTTTGCCGACCCAAACAGTGATAACAACAGCAACAGGCTATGAGCCTTTTGATAACTGGTAATAGGTTTTTGCATAATTAGCTGTAGTTTTTCAAAACGCATACAACAAAATTACCTACATTATCAGACATAATATGTAGATAACTGAGCTCATGATTCAAATAAACTAGGCTAACGAGAAACGTAATACCATATTAACCACATGTCAAATAGTCCGCTATTCATTGCACCACAATACTATACACTGTTGTACAGGGTTATATATTAAGTGTCTATATGTATATGTGTATATATACTAATTCCCGCACTTACAAACGTCAATTAGTTAATCATTCGCACCAATTAACACACCCATCATCATCATCGGCAGCCGAAAGACGTACATTGCTGAACGCAGGCCTCCCCCTTAGAAGGGAGGGGTTGCCATAACCCCCATGCCACACAATTACAGCCAAATACAGGAACTGACATCAAACGTATAACAACCCATCTTTTTCTGGTCGGGCTTGGCGTACAAACTGTATGTGTGTGTCGCATATGTTTGTAATTTAAAAATAAAGAATAATTACCAGCATGGTAGTGTTGTACTGCAATTTGTGACAAAACATTCTTCAATGCGTGTTTTCAACCAACCACTTCTTTTAGTTCATATTTGGATCCATATTAGAGTTACTTGGAATAACAGTACAGTGATTGATGGAGCTCTATTTCCTAATTATTAAAGTAACTTCACAGGTGGTAGGATGTTTTCTGAAATTGAAAGGGAATCCGCAAAGTGAGAAATGTTATATTAAATTGTGGTCACATTCTATTCTATTTTCGCCTGTCGGTAAGCGACACCCCTGCCCTTGGACAGTGAATTTGGTGTACTTAGGATACTTAATAATTAATTAAGTATCCATGAAGTATCCTAAGTACAGCAAACATCACCAGTTAGTTACACATCAATTGTCCACCAATTACAGCAATATGTAAGCATTGCTGTTTGTCGGCAGAATATTTGACAATGCAGTGATACCTTCCAAAATCGTCCCTTGCACAAGAGTCCCGCCACTTATTAAAATAACCACTACATCTGCTAATCAAAAAAATAATAATACAACACTTACCAGCTTTGCTTTGCAGTATTAGTAAATAAATTCCAATTATTGCCCCTGCAATTAGTATAATCATCAGAAATGTTACAGTCACAGTGGTGGCAGGCCTTCGTAATGTATTGTTTGGTATATACTGGTAAACAAGGGGCGTATTCTCCGTGGCCACATGTTCTACATCCGCTTCTGTATGATTCGTAATGTGACGGGTCTCGTGATCTGCAAATGTTTTAGTAACGTTTTTATTACCACTAAACCATTTTAAATCTAATGACATATCAAACACAAGTCAGCACAACACACACTGAGCCGGGTGATAGCTATACTATGTACTGTACAATTATGATAAACAGGCTGATAAGCTTTTCCTATTATACTAACTGACACTACAAACTAGGTATATACCAAAGTTTACTGATAAGAACAAATTAAATTTACATTTCAAACAATAAAGAGGCAGCTCAACCATGTCAATATAACTATTCGTATTCAAATATAATACTGAAATCAATCTATTGACATTCATAAAGCTATAGCTATGTTATCATAATGTAACTTGAGACAAGTACAACATGTATGCTGTTATTTGATATCATCACATAATCAAAGTTAAAAATAATTGTAGGCACAATTAATTAATTATAATCAGCCAGGATGCAGTCAAACCTACACACATGTTTTTTTAGTAATCTGTAATCGGTCGGAAGACCATAAGAAGATTTGGTGTCAGCTATAATGACTTTAGAAGGGGCAGGGCCATTGCCTCGTCTGCTTCAAATAATTTGCTTCCTTTAAATGTGATTGTTGGGGTCCAGCAAAATTAGGGCCAACGGGTTGGCTTAGTCACTGTAGCAAGTAGTGACATAAAGGTTCCTAGCTAAATAGGCAATATCATCAGCATAGGTGGCCACTGTTATACTGGGATCGTCAAAACCTGCACACATGACAATTTTTTTTGTCACATGGTGTATACGAGTTGTTCAAGCTGTTCTCAGGCTTCTGACTTGACTTAAGGATGGCCATCTAAATGACAACAGGGGCTGACTTATTACATCTTTTCTGAAACATGGTCAGTTCTAACTTCATATTCCACTAAATGGTCACTTATCTAAGGACTTGTTAATATACAACAGATTACAATAGGACACTGTTATTATAGTTGATCACTTCATACCAAAGACTATCTGCCGCCATGTATAGATGTAGCACCTTACAACTATTGTTGAAAGAGATTCAACCCATCTGAATGCTTTCAACATTAGTAATCTTGCTGTATTAACTTAATACTGTAAGTATTATGGTATCAGTAAATTAATTATAATATAGAATAAACAGTATGTATATTTATTAGTACATACACAGTAGCTTTTATAGTGTTTGGATGATTATCTTTCATTCTGAATGTAAGTAAATATGTGAGAATATTATTTTATATTGGTACTATTTTTGAATATTATTTTGGACTGTTTTCTGATTACTCTAAATCCAATGATATTAAAGGTAAAACGTATATTATTGCCTGCATCGCCGTCTTTTGGTAGGTCAGTGCACTGAACAATGAACATTATATACATTTATTGAATTTAATAATAAAATAGTAAACGTACCAACAGTAATTATTGGCTGCATCGTACTTCGTGACTTAATAAAGGTGTAACAGTCAAACAATAATTATAATTAATCAAATATAGGTAATAAAGCATTTTCCTTCCTCCTCAACCAGGAAAACTTTAACTAAATAACAGTGATAATATATATATACTCGTTCAAAAGTTGCATTACATGCATTTCTTTTATTTCAATAACAAAGAAAGAGTCAATAGTCAATTTTCAGGTACCTATATAATAATGTACTCTGTGGCTATTAGGCATAGATGATACTTATTTGCTATTAGGCTTCAATGGTACCTACCTATATAACTTAGAGGAGAATATAATCACTACGTTATATTAGATTAGGCTTGTTTAGCATCCCTAATACGTCTGTGGGCTTTTTGAAAAAAAATCGATATATCGATATTTTCATCCGATATATATTTATTCGATATATCGATACATCGATATAAAATATTAAGTATCAAAATCGTATCAAAAACGATTTTTTTTTTGGAAAAGATCAGATCTGTGTTTTTTCTTTTCCTAATTTTATTTTTAGCGATAAAAAGACACCCCTGCACCTTCATCACACAAGATCAGTGTAATTTCTTTACAACGAAGCCTGGTTGGCCTGGTCCTTGTACAAATTACACAAAAAAAAGAAAGCAAACAAAAGGTTTTCTCTAGTCAAGCAGTAAGCTTCTTTTGAGTTTAGGCCTCTTGTCTTGCCTCTAGCCTCTAGCCCTTACCATAGATAGTCATTTTGCGTTATCTTTGATTGCGTCAAAAAATATTTCGTAATGTATTTCGTTCGATCGTTAAATTAGCTGCCCTTAATTCAGTGACTGAATCAGTTACCCGTTAGCGCGCGACGAAGTTAGACGTGTCGTTTATAACCGTTTACAACGAATGATGGCGCCAGTCTTGTCCAGACACCAAAAAATTGGCCTTTGCCTAGCATTGGCCGTTGGCTTAATTAAGCCAACAATTAATATAGTCATTTTTTTTACCTATAGAATAGGTACAATTCCGTCAATTACATAACCTCCTTTTTTTGAAGTCTGCTAAATACTATAACCCACTTTTACATGTCCTCCAAAGTACGGAGACAATTAACTCAAATAGAATTAATCGGTTACCCATCTTTGTAATGACCTAGTAGACCTGACCTTCTAGTGTATGCCACCCATTTATGGGGCGAGGCCCTCGAGAAGAATGGGGAATCGCTCGCCCTTTCCCTGGACGTCTCGAAGGCCTTCGATAGTGTTTGGCACGCTAGCCTTTTGAGCAAGCTTCCAGCATACGGGATATCCCCTGGTCTGATCGGCTGGATAAAGGACTTCCTGAGTGATCGGTCTCTTCGAGTTGTTGTCGACGGTTGTTCATCGGAGTCGATGACGACTAATGCCGGAGTTCCTCAGGGGTCCGTTCTCTCCGCAACCCTCTTCTTGCTGCATATCAATGACCTGTTAATGCCCGGTATCTATGGGTATGCAGATGACAGCACTGTTGTGGAGAGCTACATGCCGAGTGCTCGGGCCAGTAAGGATGTGATCCAGTCCGAAAGAGTAGCGATGGTAGAGCGTGCTAATCGCACACTTCAGGCGGTCTCCGAATGGGGTGATGCCAACCTTGTGCGATTCAACGCCGCTAAAACACAAGCGTGTCTTTTCACCGCCAAACGGAGTCTTTTCACCTCGGCTCCTACTTTTCAGAATGTATCCTTGGAATACACCGACCGCCTTCAGTTGTTGGGAGTTGAAATTTCCTCAAACCTCAACTTTGGGCGGTTCACTGAGTCCAAGGCCAAGGTAGCTGCAAGGAAGCTAGGTGTCCTTGCAAAGGTCCATCGGTACTTCACACCGGAGCAGCTTTTGATGTTATATAAAGCGCAAGTCCGATCGTGTGTGGAGTACTGTAGTCACATATGGGCTGGTGCTGTGAAATGCCATCTTTCAGCTTTGGACTCAGTGGAGAGGCGCGCTAAGAGGCTTATTGGTAACTCTGGGTTAGTAGAGACCAATTTACAAAGCCTGGAGCACAGGCGCAGAGTAGCCAGACTCTCGGTATTCTACAGGATGCATTTTGGAGAGTGTGCGCAGGAATTACATGACTTGATTCCACCATCCCCCTTCGATCATCGGACAACGAGACGCACGGCGCGCACACACCCTTATGTGGTAAACGTGCCTTCAGTCCGAACTAAGCGATTTGCATCGTCATTCATAATAAGGACAGCTAAGGACTGGAACAGTTTGCCTGCGTCAGTTTTTTCGCCCGATTATAACCTGGGTGTCTTCAAAGCTAGAGTGAATAGGCTTTTAATAAGCCAGTGTGCTTTACCATCCTAGATTGCGTCGCCACTTTCCATCAGGTGGGACTGCAGTCAAGCACTGGCTTATAGGGAGTAAAAAAAAGCCTTGCCTACCGTTGCATAACCTGATCGATAGCCAAAATTTTATAACAACTGTCTATGAGTATCTCCTCTTTTATTTGTATTAGATACATTTACGTCGAAAACATAACCTCCTTTTTTGAAGTCGGTTAAACACTAGAACCCTCTTTTACATGTCCTCCAAAGCTTGGAGACGCTTGATTCAAATAGCATTAAATGGTCAACCATCTTTGTAATGACTTGTCTAACCTGCGATTACCAAAAGGACCATGCCCATATTAGTATGGAGCTGAAAGTCAGAAATGCCATGCAATGCCCAAATTGCAGCTCTATGTCAATTGATAACTATTTATCAGTATTTTTATGATAGATTTAATGTCATTTATAGCACCGGTTCAAAAGATATTAGACATTAAACATGATAACTTCCTACTGGTTTTTTATACATTTTATCGTTTACAGACAGCATTGTTATTAGTTTTTCACTAGGAACTTCATGATCATCATCACATGAGCTAAGCCAGATGTTCTTTTATATACTTTTCTGTATGCTATCAGATAAACATGTCAGTTATTTGGAATTATCTAGTCTGTCTCCATTGTATAGTGTCAATATGTATGTGAAAACAATTTGGTTAGATACTCTGGTACTGTAATGTCAACGGAACGTCTAATTTTTATTATTTTTTATCCAGTGCTTCATATGATTTAAAATTAACAACATAATTCTAGTTTTTATTTATTCGATCCCCAAGACGCCTGCCAAGCGTGGGGATTATGGCAACCCCCCCCCCCCCCCCAAACAATGATAGACAATAATTGCATACGGCCCCCAGTCCCCGGCTGCTCCTCTATTCCCCGCCTTGGTAGCAGGCGGGGTAACGGTCGAGCAGGGGGTGCTAAGAATCTCCGGCAGATGCCTCGCTACCACCCCCACCGAACTTTGGCCCTGGCAACACACAACATCCGCACGATGAGGACCGGTGAGAAGATTGTCGAGCTGGAGGAAGAATTGAGCAAGTTGCGTTGGGACATCTTGGGATTATCTGAAATCCGGCGAGAGGGAGAGGATACGATAACCCTTGATTCTGGCAACATGCTCTTCTTCCGGGAAGGAGACCGGAAATCCCAGGGTGGTGTCGGGTTTCTCGTCCGTAAGTCCCTTATTAACAACGTGATTAAGGTCGATAGTGTGTCGAGTAGGGTAGCGTACCTTATACTCAGAATAACCAGTCGGTATTCGTTGAAGGTTATACAGGTATACGCGCCGACCTCGGCACACCCTGACGATGAAGTAGAGGCTATGTATGAGGAGATATCAGAAGCCATACATACTTCCAAAACACACTACACCGTTGTTATGGGGGACTCCAACGCGAAGGTGGGCACACGGAATGGCGATGAGTTGAGAGTGGGGTCATATGGGTACGGGCAGCGGAACCAAAGGGGCCAGCGGCTGGTCGACTTCATGGAGAAGGAGGGACTCTTTGCGATGAACTCCTTCTTCAAGAAGCGACCATCCAGGAAGTGGAAGTGGATAAGCCCCGATGGTTCAACCAAAAATGAGATCGACTTCATCATGACTACCAAGAAGCATATATTCGATGATGTCTCCGTGATCGGCAGGGTGAAAACCGGTAGCGATCACCGCATTGTTAGAGGCACATTGAACATCAATGTCAAGCTCGAGAGGTCTCGTCTGATGAAGTCCACGCTCCGTCCGGGAACCGCCCAAATCCGAAACCCCGAAGACTTTCAACTCGAACTACACAATCGCTTTCAGTGCCTAGCCGAATGCGAAACTGCGGACGAGTTAAACAATGGGTTGGTGCAAACTGTCCATGCAGTGGGGTCCAAGTTCTTTAAGACCCCACGCCGTAATAAGCCTCAGAAGCTCTCCAATCAAACCATTAAGTTAATGGAATCCCGGACTGAGATGAGACTGCAATCTTCAACTGATATGTCAGAATATGCTGAACTCAATAGACGAATCTCGAAATCCATGCGTCACGACTTACGTTCCTATAATACAGCATGTATTAAGGACGCAATTGAGCGGAACCAAGGCTCTAAAGTGTTCGCAAAGAATTCGTCTATTGGGCGCAGCCATATGACCAGGCTGAAGATCGACGACGGCAGTGTCATCTCATCGAAACCGGAGATATTGAGAGAGCTCGAGAGGTTTTACGGACAGTTATACACCTCAACACAGGAACCCATTGCCAGAACAGCTCAGGACACCAGAGCCAAATTAACCCGACACTACACTGAGGACATCCCAGACATCAGCCTGTACGAGATTAGAATGGCTCTCAAACAGCTTAAGAACAACAAGGCGCCGGGTGAAGACGGAATCACAACAGAACTTCTGAGAGCGGGTGGAAAACCGGTACTATTAGTCCTCCAGAAGTTATTTAATTCTGTCTTACTCCAGGGTACTACGCCAGAAGCATGGCACGGGAGTGTGGTGGTTCTTTTCTTCAAAAAAGGTGATAACACCTTGTTGAAGAATTATAGACCCATCTCACTCCTGAGCCACGTATACAAGCTGTTTTCGAGAGTCATTACGAACCGTCTCGAACGCAGGTTTGATGACTTCCAGCCTCCCGAACAAGCCGGGTTCCGAAAAGGCTTTAGCACCGTAGACCACATACATACGCTCCGCCAGATTATACAGAAGACCGAGGAGTATAATCGGCCATTATGTCTAGCGTTTGTGGACTACGAAAAAGCCTTCGATTCAATCGAGACCTGGGCGGTACTGCAGTCCCTCCAGCGGTGCCATATCGACTATAGGTACATCGAAGTGTTGAAGTGTTTGTACAGAAACGCCACCATGTCGATCCGACTACAGGACGAGAGCACAAAACCAATCCCATTGCAGCGAGGCGTGAGACAGGGAGACGTTATTTCTCCGAAACTGTTCACTAACGCATTGGAGGACGTTTTCAAGCTCTTGGACTGGTACGGATTCGGCATCAACATCAATGGCGAATACATCACTCACCTTCGTTTTGCCGATGATATAGTCATTATGGCAGAGTCGCTGGAGGACCTCAATACAATGCTCAGCGACCTCAGTAGCGTTTCCCAACAGGTGGGTCTTAAAATGAACATGGACAAGACGAAGATCATGTCTAATGTCCATGTTGCACCCGTACCGGTAGTTGTTGGGAACGATACAATCGAAGTTGTTGACCACTACGTATACCTAGGACAAACAATCCAGTTAGGTCGGTCCAACTTCGACAAAGAGGTCGCCCGAAGAATCCAACTCGGATGGGCAGCGTTCGGGAAACTACGTGACATCTTCTCATTAGAAATTCCGCAGTGCCTGAAGACAAAGGTTTTTAACCAGTGTGTGTTGCCAGTGATGACTTATGGTACTGAGACGTGGTCTTTAACAGCTGGCCTTTTGGAGAAGCTCAGAGTCACACAACGAGCTATGGAGAGAGCTATGCTCGGAGTTTCTTTGCGCGACAGAATCCGGAATGAGGAGATTCGCCGAAGAACCAAGACCACCGACATAGCTCGTAGAATATGCAAGTTGAAGTGGCAGTGGGCAGGCCACATCGCTCGAAGAACCGATAACCGTTGGGGAAGAAAGGTTCTCGAGTGGCGACCACGTACCGGAAGACGCAGCGTAGGCAGGCCTCCCACTAGGTGGACCGACGACATTGTTCGCGTCGCAGGCAACCGGTGGATGCAAATAGCAAATTGTCGTTCATTGTGGCGGTCTAAGGGGGAAACCTATGTTCAGCAGTGGACGTCTTCCGGCTGGTGATGATGATGATGATGAGAGCAATCTTGTAATATACTTTAACTGGGCATTTCTGGGGCACAAATGGGCATGGTCCTTTATATAGATTACAACATCTTGTTTTGGTCTATGGTTTAATAATTTAAAAAATAAATAGACAGACGTAGTCTGTGCTGTGAGCAATAGTTTCTTTCTAATAATTTATTGATTTTGAAATTATCCATTATACACATTTATAATAAAAGGTGGTGATTGATATTACGAATTTAATTTGTTGTGTGATATATCCACATGGTGATATAGTTTTCCTATTCGAAACCATTATATTCCAGGTAGAAAATATAAACTTACTCTGAACCTCAACTTGATCGGAATTCACTTTGATGCCCTTACTGGATTGACAATAAATGTTACTGTCGATTTATAATTTTGTTACCTATGATTGATTATGACGATCGAATTTCGCGTACTTCTAGAGTATCGATCAGATGCTGGATATCGTATTGATCTGGTGGCTTTTGCTGTCTAAACTGGAAGCGAATGTAAGGCTCAATATCTAGTTTTTCATCAATCATCTCACTGGAACACAAAAAAATTAAGCAAATCAATCGTGTCTCATTGTGTTGGCTACAAAGAAGTCCTTGCATTGTGGTAAGAGAACAAGTAACCTATAATGTGATACTAAGAACTACATAATATATGGTTATGGATGTTGTAAAGCTTTATGCACACTAACAATTGTTATGAGATTATTACTTAGCGAATGTAAAAATACTAAACATATTTGTGACACACTATGATGCCCATTTTGGTATGTCTTTTCTTTTGTCTTGTGCAAGTTGGCAACTACTTATAAAGGAACATCAGTTGTTCCTTCAAACATAATTTTCAGTTTTGCGGCTTCTTCAGCACATAGAATGGATGCTACCTGAGACTGGCCAGGATTGCCATCATAGCATACCGCAGATATGTATAGATACTATAATAGTAGGTATTAATAAAATATGTTTATTTGTCTTATACTGCAAATTATTTATATGCGACTGATGTTCTATACCTAGCACATATTTGTTTGTAGAAGAGTATGTAATTATTGCATTTATGAACTTACATTATGACTTAAAAAAATAATATCAAGCTAGATTCTTTAAACATATTTTCTTTAATAATGCTTTTATTGTTTTAATTTCTGTTTAATTTAATAATACATCGCAAAACATAATTATGCTTTGCGATTTGTTTTTTAGGCTATGAGTATGTTTTACCTTTCATGTATTGTATTGAAATGTATTTGATCTGCCCTGCAATTATTCTAAAAAAACATGTTTATGCTTACCTTAGGGTTATGGATTAACCGTAGATTAATAATTTCACAAAAGGAGCCCTAATGCAAGCCCTAATAATCTATGATGAATGACAGTTTTAGTTAGTATTATATTTCCGTAAATGATTGTAGTATGTAATCATTATATGCATGAACAGAACAAGTGCAAGACCTAAAAATACTCCCATTAGAATATTAGAAGGAACAAACTTAACAGATTGGTACCCAAATGATTTGATAAGTACCAGTAGTAGATACTGGACCAGTAGTAGATATTTTAGGCCTTGCTCTTTATGTTACAGGATGTATAATGTGTGTGCAATGTTGTGAAAAGTTGCCGAAGCTAGCGTTTTCATAAATACCTCATAAACCATATGTTTGTGAACAGAACAATATAATTTTCCTACTGATTTATATAATATTAGAGTAAAGATAATCAGGAGGTTGACTGGCAGTAGGCGACACACCTGTCTATAAACTGTTATTACTAACAACAACAGTTGTTAATAGCCTGTGACATAAGTTATCCAAGTCCTTCTGAGCCTGCTATTTTAACCATATTACATTTTTAGATTGATAGCGGCACTAAATGATACGTGAATTCTACGACAGTTCAGATGAAGATGACATGGAAAATCAGTATCCGATAGACCCAGAATGTTTGGTTCTCACTCGGCCTGACTGCGACATGCATAACCGGTGTTGTGGTGGTAAAGCCTGGTGCATTAAGGTACCTACTATTTACATTTTCGTTTTAAAAATGGTCCATTGATATTAGTTTATGAAATAAATTAATTTAGTCATTTGTTTGCGTATTTACTGGTGGCTCCTGTAAATTTTTGCTAACAAAAGTCAGTGGTTGGTCTCAAGACTTTTAATTAGTAAAGCCAATGTAGTAATTACAACATACATTAGAAAAAAAAGCTAATATAAAACTGCAACACTGTTTCTGCATCCCATTCTGAGTGAAAATTGCTCAAAATTCACTCTGGTCATTGAATTGAAATATATTTCATACCAGGAGCTTTATGCTCCTTGTATAATATACAGCATTACAGATTAAGTCTAATACAAAAAATCTGCTATCTAAATATTTCAACTTTCAATATCTCTAAAAGTGTTTAGTTTGGGGTACAATGTTCACAGTTACATCAATTAGGAATGATGGAAACTATAACCTCTTCAAGGATCTAGGTCGACTTAACCTGTAACCCTGTATAAATGGTAATAAGTGGTGTAATTAATCACTCGCTTGTATTTTCAGGACATATGTGGAATCATATGTGCGATTCTAACATGGTTTCTGATGCTCTATGCAGAGTTTGTAGTGATGATGGTGATGTTACTACCTAGTATGTCAACATACCCTATATATAGTTATATTAATATTTTCATATTCCAAAGTCTCACATTCCTCGCTTTCGCGTCACACCTTCGGACAATGTTTACTGACCCTGTAAGTATTAATATATTTTTCGAATTATAATAATAATACCAGACCTTTTTTATGTCCCACTGCTGGGCACGGGCCTCCCCTCAAGATGAGGGGCTTAGGCTATAGTCCACCACGTTGGCCAAGTGCGGGTTGGCGGACTTCACACGTCATTCGAGAGCTAGTTAGGCTTTCTCAGACATGCTGGTTTCCTCACGATGTTTTCCTCATGTTTGTATGTGTTGTGTGTGTGATTTTTCGAATATTTGGCTGCAATTGATATCTGATTGAATCACTATTTGTTTCAGGGTGCGGTCCCAAAAGGAAATGCCACTAAAGAGATGATAAAACAAATGAGCTTTCGTGAAGGCCAAGTTATATTCAAATGCACCAAGTGCTGTAGTATCAAGCCAGAGCGTGCTCATCATTGCTCCGTTTGTCAACGTTGCATCCGAAAGATGGATCACCATTGCCCATGGGTCAACAATTGTGTCGGCGAGAACAATCAAAAATACTTTGTACTGTTTACGGTAAATATATTTTACCTACGGTAAATATTTAGATACCAACATTTTTTTACTATCTCTAGGGGAACAATTACCACGCATCTGTAGTAACACGCTGGCTGCGTGGGGTGGTACTATTCGTTAGAGGCGTAATAATCACAGTACGGTCGCGGTCACGAACGCTTGGTCACCTTTAGAACGATAATTGCTTGCATAAGCCGACTCAAAATACGTGCGGGCTGGGTAAGCTCACGTGACATTATTCAGACGATTTTGATTGAAAACTGGTAGATTTCAGTGAACAGGATCCAAGCGACGAATAGTTGCTGACTGAGAATAAATATTATCGGACTTCACTTGTTAGAGATGTTGTTTATAAAAGGTTTTCTGAAAATAACTAATACATATTTGCATTAAAAACAGCACTGTACTGCGGCATAGATTCTACTCACGATTGAAAACCGCTCTTTTGTACCAGTGTACCCAGCTGTGTTTATTTCATATTGAAACTACTTGATATTTCCCACTGATCTGTTAAGCAAGACTTGTAAGCTGAGCCGACTGTATCACTTAATATCAAGATACATATTAGTTATTTATTTACAGTTCTACATAGCTGCGATGTCAGTCCACTCAGTGGGGTTGGCCATCTACCAATTTGTGACGTGTATCCGGCACGAGTGGCGGGAGTGCAGTACGTACTCGCCGCCGGCCACTGTGGTGCTCTTGCTGTTTTTAATAGCGGAAGCTCTACTCTTCGCCATCTTCACAGCAGTCATGCTTGGCACCCAGTTGCACGCCATATGGAATGACGAAACTGTAAGTCTATTTGAAATTAAACAGGAAGCAGCGGGCTTCAATGCAGCGGAGTGTTCATCATATTAAAATGTATTAGTCTGTGAAGTTGTACATGTAACAAAAACAGCTATAATTTATTCAGTAGCAAGATACAGCCAGCATAATTATGTGGTAGCCTTTGATACAATTTGTTTGAAATATCCTGTCTGATCAGAAAGGTGGTGAGGGGAATTTAATGATAATTGATCAAAGTCGAGGTAAGAATAGCACCCTCCCATCTCCTCTTGTTGGGTGTTCCTAAGAGGCGACTAAGGAAAAACAAGAAGACGGGCAGTGGCATCTTTCTATTGGATTACCTACCACTTATCGATCCCCAAGCTGCTTATCAAACGTGGGGATTACAGCAACCCGTCCTATATAAGGGGGAGGCCTTTATTCAACAGTGAACGTCATCGGCTGCTGCAGCTGATGATGGTGATGATTCTGGATTATTTTGCTTATAGCCACTGAAATTACTGCACTAGGTGGACTACATAACATTCATTTCCATTTTCGTGCAAACATCGTGCTCGCACTCTACGGTTATTTTTTGCCAACAGGGTATAGAACAATTGAAAAAAGAGCAAGCGCGGTGGGTACGTAAGTCTCGATGGAAGAGCATACAGTCTGTTTTCGGCCGGTTCTCAATCTTTTGGTTCTCGCCGTTCACCCAGCCCTCTCCCAAAACGAAACTGGAGAGCTATCTCTACAGCGTGTAAGTCGGTTGTAGTGATCGTACATCGATAGTATCGCCTAGATATAAAAATATATATATATAATTCAAAAAGGCAAATCACACACGGGTCTCGATACATCTTAGGAGTCATTTTATGTTTATGTAGTAATGATAATTTTGATCAAGCAATATCAGTTATTTCTAATATTATTATTTGTGATTCGGATATCTTTAAGCTTTTTTATTACAATGAGTTATTAGGCCGCTATTTGCTGTAACACAAGATGACGACTTCGACTGACTTGGATGGAATTTATTGTAGGATATGTATACTTAGAATACCAAACGTCAGCATTTATTATTTTAATTGTTACGAGTAGGCTAGCGCAAATCGGCAGATTGGGCGGCAGAGAATATGTATCGATTAGATAAGTATAAAGAATGAATGAGATCATCTGCCGTCCTAGCCACCTATTTGTACTGGCTCTGTATGGTTATCAAAAATTGATATTTTCGGTCCATGCATTCTATCTTTTTTGATTAATTCTTAAATCTTTAAAATGTATTTCATGGCATGTGTTTGAAACTAAGAAATAAGTTATTAGAGCTAAACATTTTAATACATTCAGATATCTGATAGGCGTAAAACACAGTTTGGTCAGGACTTGCTAACTATGCTACGTATAATATCAATATACAATAGCTTTTTTATAACTATTATTTTTGTGTAAATTGCGGAGACTACAATATAAATTGAGTCGCACAGAGGCGCTCAGACTAATCTGAAATCTAAATGTTGTATTAAATGCTTACTTATACCAATAAGATATTATTTTTATTAAGCTCGTATAAGATCTCTCATGTATTTTAATAAGTGGTATTAGTTTTCGTGCTATGATCAAAGTTCAAATCACAAAATATGTAATAAGTGTAAATAATTGCACGTTATAAGTGTAAACAACGTTGCGCTAAATTATTTTATAAAACTTTCGAAGAACTTGTTAATACCAAGTCGAGGTTTTATAACGAACATTAGGTATTACGTTAGGTGTATGTAAGTTAGGAGCAACGTAGATGCAACCGAGGATATTCGAAACAGAGGTAGATATGGCTATTAATTAAGGGTATGAATTAGCTAACTAACATTCGAAACTAATTAAATATTTTGTTGGCCGAGTTTTTAAAATTAATTTATTATTAAAAGCAAAAAATACAATTTTAACAATTTAACTGGATCAGTATATTTGATCTTCCTTTAGTTATTTTTTTTGTTTATCTTATTATCATGCCACATTGATTAAGATCGATATGATTGATATTTTTAATTTAATAAAATTTAATTTATTGTATTAATTATTATTATTTTGAACATTGTTGTTATGCTTATGTAAATTTGGAGTTTATTTGGGGCCTATGGAATCAAAGCCTATATTATACTAAAGCCAAATTCGATGAGAAATTTTATAATACATCCTGAGCATTCAACCATCTCTGGAAAGGCAATATTTTTTTGAATTGAGATGAATAGGTCCGTCTACAGTTAGTAGTTTTGTGCGATATCTTAAGTAGGTATTTAAAACAAAATTATTAAAAACACCAGGATTAAGAAATGATGGCCGTATACCACAAAAAAATCCAAATAGTATAATTTAATTTGGCTATGTCAGTATATACGATTTAATTAATAACTAGCTGGCTACTCCAATTTTCAGTTTTTCTCTAGCTCTCTGTCGTCTAGGGTAAAAGTGGGATAGTTTCCCCAGGGGTATAGTTGCCTCGATTGTAATTTCTCTAGTTTGACGGATGATCACATGTTATTTTGTTTATCTTTCGAGAGACTCTACAACTACCACTAAGTTAACCGTGTTGCATGTCTTTGTGCGATTGCATGGTAGGGCAAGGTGAAATCAAAGTTTTTGCGGGATAGATGGCCTCTTTTTCAGTGGGGCATCTATCCTATACGTAATTTACATAGATTAGGCAATTATCCCCTATATGGGATAGATGCCCCAAACTTTAGAGGTCCGCAAAAATCTCTAATACTCTGGAAATATCAAAAATGATGGTTATTCCATTCATAAGTTTGAAGATAATAAATCAAAGTACCTATCCGTATTACAAATAAAGAATTTTGCTTTTTTCACTGAGAGATATAAAGTAATTTCAAAAAGTGTGGCAACTATCCCACTTTTACCCTATATTTTTCTACCTACCTCGCTACTCTATCTTTACCCCTATCTCTCTTGTCTTCATCACTCACTCTCCTTATCACTCTGTATCTATCTCTATCTATTTGCCTCAATATTCACTCTCTCTCTCTCTGTCACGATATATACGCCTCTCTCGCTCTTTCTCCCTCTTTCCTCTCCCCCGTCTCTTTTTATGTAAATAAAACGTATCATACTAACTTTTAGCAGTTAATCCAAAAACTACCGTTCCTAGAACGCGCTACGCGAGACAATACACCTCTGAACTCTGTACAAACTTCCCAAGTTATTGGATTGAGTCAAATCTAATAACTAAAATAGTAAAATAACTTTAATACGTCTAAAGAAGCTATGGAACCTTCGACTGACTTGCCAGCTGTTGCTGGTGTTAGGTAATATGTAATGCTTAGCACCGCCTCAATATATTTTCGCTATTTAATACTTTTTAGATCATTTTCTTTGAAGTCGGTTATATTTTTTTCTAAAACTAATTTTACACTTTTTAGTGACTATGTTACCAAGATGTTAGCAGTTTTACGAGATGTGTACATGGCGCGTTGCGCGGCTACCACAGTGACAGACGGACAGACATACAATAATGAAAAAAAAATACAGTCTTTGCTTCAGTATTACAGGTTATGGAAGTCTACAATATAGACAGTCCCTCGAAAAATAACTTTAATATACAGAATGGAAATGCTACAGTTTTATTATAAGTGCTTATAGATTTTGTTTTGTTCGCTCGAATCCATAGGTACCTAAGTTAAAAAAATGGGGGTAAATGTAAAAAAGGCGGAGGGAATTGCGCGCGTCAGCATGGATCTTTTAAATATTTCTCCTGATTTGTACAAACAATGCGAGTATTCTCCTTACAAATCGGACAGGGGTATGCTCTAATACTACACACACGTAACATATTGTTGAACGATTTACAGTTTGTTTACAAGGTCACTACGTCCAATTTGGCTTTACTGTAATCAGGCCATTAACATTTAGCTATTAGCTGCATGCGAAAGATTACAACTTTGTTGTCATTATCAGATAGAAGTTGTCTGTATAACTTCTATGGAAAAGATATGTTCGTTTATATCTTCATCGGAATCGCCAGTGCTTTATAATCTTGAGAGGGTCACATAGAGTTTGAACCTTCTTGAAAAACACGAAATGAAACTGTATCACAAAAGATTAAATGGTTTTCCTGCATGTGAATGCTGGATATGTAGTAGTATGGATAAAAAGGTTCAGATTATTAATTTTATTTCATGCTAATTGTATGTTTTGGATATGATATTTTCTTTGCGCCTGAATTAAATACGAGATAAGGGAATTGCTTAAATGCGACTGCGAATTTTAGGTGTAAGTGTTATTAATAATTCTGTGTGTCGATATATTATATGCGATAATATATCGATTGGTGTGTCTATTTGTATACCTTGTTTTACTTTACAAAATCATCATCATATTGAACGCTCCCAATTGTATTTGGGTGGCCACCGGTCAACTGTCACTCCTGTGTTTATTAATTAATTGTTCCGAATTTGAATTTGTAAAGAAAAACAGAGTATAAATGTTAATTACTTATATCATGTTAGCGATTTTGCTCGTAGAAAACCTCTTTTATTAACATTATATGCATAGGGCTGACAATAAGTACCTAATTGAATTTATATAATTATGCTTGTTTTTATAAAATGATTTAATTTGCAATTAGCTTGATTTTATGATTTGCTTATATTCATTTATGTATATCCCTATATGTATTTTAATGGTGCTAATTCCTTTACGACGGGCTAAATGATCTTGCTACACTTCTATCCGATAGCGTCCATGAGTCAAATTATAAGTTCAACTCTATTATCATTTAAGTAGTCAACTATAGTTTCGTTTGAACGGTTAAGTTTGTAAGCAAATTTGGCTATTGTAAATTTAAAAAAAAAAATATTAGTTTGTCACAGAATTGGTTCTAGAAAGAATAATTTGGTACACTAAGATATGAAATTCACAGTGCAGTCGATTTTTACTGAATAACAGCCACAATACACGTTATTTTTTAATCGAAATGCTTTGACTGTATTGTAAGAGACCATGGTAATGAAAAATACATATTCTGTTGACTTTAATGAGTTAGCAAATTTACAGTTTTGCTAAAACAAACTCATTTGATATTGGCGTTCTTATTGGAAAAATGAAAGGATACATTTTCAAAAAGCAAGTCTGGATGCTATATGTTGATCTAAAAATAATGAATTCAAATGCCCTTTGTACAGTGTGTGTGTGCGACTTGGACATTCATAGCATTAAATACGACGAATATAGGTATTCATCTATGCGTTCCCTATACATAATTATAAGAGAGAGTTTAAATTAAAATTTAATTAGAAATACTTATTTATTTTATCTTTATTGTAATAATTAAACAGGAGTTAATAAATATTATACAAATCTTTTGACGTTTTCGGAATAATTACTACACACCATTTTACGGGAAATACAGTGACGGATTTAAGAAATAGGATATTTAGTTTTCGTTTCCTTAAATAATCCTTACTGAAGTAATGGATAATCCCGATGGTAAGTCATCATGTCTGATGAGGTCAAGCATTAGCTTATAATTTTATATTTATATATTGAATATCGTAAATCTATATTATGTGGTTTTAAATCGATCACCATGGGGAACCATTATGAAACAAAAGAAACTCACTTATAAATATCCTAATAAGATAAATAAATCATTGATTTACCCTGAAGCATGCTCTATAAATAATTTGTGTGACGTATTAAAAATATAAATATATACCTTAATGATGGTGCATTACAATGAACATTGCACCCGTTTAAATTTGTTCAGAAACACTTACTTAAACTTGGCTTGTATTTTGGTCAGTGATATTAAAACAAGTAATAAGTTTTAAAAACTAAAACCCGACTACGGATAAAATCGCAGTCTAATACTGTGATATTATATAGTCTATAACGAGCGAACAATCAAGACGCATCTAACGACACCTTACTTGTCAAATTATGTTAAGTAGGTAGATTAGAAGATATGCGGGAACAGGTGAACATACATACATACGTTATTGTTAAAATCATAACCCTCCCTCCGTTCCGTAGTCGGGTAAAAATGATTGAAATTAAATGAAAACAAATATAAAACTAAATGACCTAATAAGTAAAATTACATTAATAACTTTTTTTAAAGAATCTATATTCAAAATATTGAGTTGTGCCCATACATTTAGTATGGCACTTATTACAACAACTAGTTTATATATATGTTTATTTTTTTGTAATATATCTATAATTGACGAAAATGTCGCCTGTTGACACAACGTTTCTACCCTGTATATTCTATCCGCATTAGTATTCATAATAATGTAAGATTGTAAGAGTATTTACAATTATTATACTTTATTGCGTTTTCCTTTAGTGCAAGTAGATCAAACAAGGTGTGTTTCATACAAAGCGTAAACCTAACCTACTTAATGTAAACCTAAAGTACTGGTGTGCATGTTGGGTGACATAGAATTAGGGCACTTGCTAATATTTCCTATGTAAATATATTTTAAGCTTTTCGCAACAATTGTTGTCAAGCGTATTTAAAACACAATACACGGTTTACGACATTAGTGTGTTTATGTAAACTAGCAATGACCTTGACACATAGTCACAAATACTTTGTCAAAACACCTATCATATTTTTTTTCAATTATAATCCGTTATTATCTCATTGTAAGTCTATTACATAATTTTATACGATGTATTGTGTATATAATATACTAGCGACCCGCCCCGAATTCACACGGGTGAAATTTAGATGCCTTTAATTATAGAATTTCTTTATAAATAATGTTGGCAACAGGCTTTTCGTTACACAATATGAACAAATTTTGTTAGGAAGTGACGCGCGAACGAGCTACGTAGGTTATCGCTGCCCATGGGGAAAGTTCTCAATGCTTAGGTCTAAGCCTGCAACATTGGATGTCTGATCCTCGTGATTAGTTAGTTGTATTTATAATTTTATTGGAAACTGGTGCACAATTTGGGTGGAGCACCTTTCCTTTAAAACCAATTTATGTGGAAGCAATCCATGCGTCCTTGTTTGGTTTCATCATTAAGACGTAAACGGGGGTTAACCGGGGTACTCTTACCCACTTAAACCCCGCGTCTATCGCATTGGCACATAAGGGGCTTCGGTGAGATCTGCACCAGGGGCACTGAGGGGCAATACCTTGACTTTGAGCCCGGCGCCGGGGGATGCATTATAGCCCCCAGGGAAACTGCCTTCGTGCCTACAATTACAGGTGTTGCGGGGAAATCTGCAACAGAGGCCTGATGCAGATTTGCAGGGACCCGGTAGTAGTGGATTATTTAGGGTATGTGGTATTCTTATACACTTAAACCCCCGCGGCTGTTTACGGCTCATAACAGGGGGAACCTGAGCTATCCGTACCCGTCACCACGCTCATGGTTATGGGGTCCCCGAGACCTTGTGGGGGGTCAACCGGGGTATGTGGGATTCTTACCCACTAAACCTCCCACGATATGATTATGAAACCCCCCACGGTTGTCCAAGCAGCACATAAGAGGGGGACCTGGGCTATCTGGTAGAATCTACATAAGGTACCCCTCAGTGCCCTGCCTTTGAGCCCCGCATAATACCCAGAAATATTTAACCCATTTAGGGGAGTTCAAGTCAATCGGGCCAAGAAATCGCATTCACCCATACAAACTTTGCCACCCTGTTTCACCCCCTTGTGGATTGAATTTCGCAAAATCCTGTCTTAGTAAGCACCTACGTCCGAAAAGAGATACCTTATACCATACGAAGCTCGAGACACTTGTAGTTTCTGAGATTGCGTGATGAGTGGGTCAGTGATTTTCTCTTTTATACATATAGGTATATAGATTATATTAAAATACATTATATAGAAATTTCAAGTATGGCGATTTAGCCACAACCAAAATTACTAGGAATAAAGAGAAATACAAATATTTCTAATCCTTTTAGATTGCCTTTTTCTATTACTTCCTAGAATGTGATACTTATACGCGAACGATCGTCTACTGCAATAATACACGCTAAGGCTAAAATTAACGGGCCTGATTTATAAGTAGGAAGATGAAGCTTAGTTGTTATTAAAATTGGCTTGATTGGACTCTTTACTCTGTAGCATATTTTGCTGTTGCTCGAGACGCTCGTAGTTTCAGATTTCGGCATTCATGTCTACTTGGAAAACTTAAAATATGTTTAAAGATATATTTTCGCAAATGTGTTTAAAGAAAATGATGAGCAATTTAATTTATTTCAGTGTTAATTCGATTAAAAAATCTAAAATATTTATTCGAAATTATCTATACTTACAGGTTATTTTTTTATGCAGTGCATATATTTTTATCACGTAATAAGTATCGCTAATAGATTATATGTATTTAAACAATAAAAAAAGATATTTTTTTTTGTATTAAGTATATTATCCACCACAAAATTACGGAAAATATATTCACCATGCGCACGGCAGTGATAGAGGGCAGAAGAGGACACGAGCGCCCGTGACCAATTGACCATGATCGTTGTGTTGTTGTGGATACTTTAGACATTTTTTTAACAAGGTCGGTAAAACCAAAAACGACATCTTTATTTTACAACAATCTATAAGTATGCAAAATTTACGCATTACAAAAATATATTACCTACTGCAGGAAAACTGTACCTAAATATATAATTCTAATTTTCTTTTTTTCTTCCCTGTGATCAAATACGAGTGCTACATATATAATATATGGTATATCCAAATGTAATAACAATAGGTTATTTACTTAATGTTTTATGTTATTTATTATTATTACAATGCGTTTGGTTGTCAAATGACCATACATTGATAATATGAAATACAGGAGTATAATAATTTATTTCAATCGTTAAGTCCCGCCCTGCTATACACTGTTATTAATTAACGCTACTAATGGCCCCGATTCACTTATGTATGATATAAAATAATAAAATAATAACCATTGTTATAAGGGTAGAATATTTTTAAAAACAATTAGTTCGCTAGGATTTGTATCACGAAAATGTAGTTTTAATCAATATACAGTAGCGGTACCAATAGATGAACGATCCGTTGTGAATTAAAAATGTAAATTACCGTTTTTATTGCGTTCAAATTTTTACTTATATTTCACGCCAAACTACCAAACACAACACAAGTAAGTATACCAAAACATAAACATACAACTAGGTACTAATGGTACACAGCAAGCATTTTTTTCAGTTTACGGGAGGAGTTGTAAAAGTGGTAACTGTTATGATTCAAATATTTTGTGGAGTATGCTAAGTTTATTTTTTTAACCAATGTATCTGCCCACATAACCGGACCATGTTATGGCCGTACCACTGTGGTACGGTTGACAATCTGGTCGCCGGACACGATACGGGCATGTTACTTTTTGAGTGTATAGTAGTCTCCGTCTTTTATTTTCCATGCTTAATATGTTCATTGCAAAATATGGCATGGCCTGATCTACTGGACATACTCTACGACGGCTTGGATCTGCACAATAGCACGATCACGTGCCGGCCGGCGACGGGTTACTGTGAATATATTCCATAATTTGTCATTTTTCGTTAATTTTGATGTTCAAGTAGTTGTTGTAGTAGTGCTCATGTATTGTTGTACAAATACATTATGCTCAGGATATAGATTATTGGCATAAACACCATTATGGTGTATTTACATTACTCGATAAGTTTTCACTTATTTTAACCACTGACTCAATTCAAAATAAGAAAATAATATTTCAATCTTTATGTTTACCAGAGACAAATGAACATTGTCCAATTACTTAATCATCAAATATTGTTTCTTGGTTATTTTTTATTGAATACATTTATATTTGTAAACTAGAACTAAATGAGAACATAATCAGAGTGTTGGTTCGTACACATCAATGGTCCTTCAAAGATGAATTCATTTATTGGTTCCACTACTATGGCTGTTATATATTTTTTGACAGTTATATTAGTAAATTAATGTAGCGAGAATTTCAAAACAAAAATCATTAGAATAGGGGTCAAACGCACATTGCATAATACCTATTATCAACATCTTATTAAAAATACCGGTCAACTGCGAGTCGGACTCGCACATCGAGGGTTACATACCATCTTTGGACGTATTAAAATTATTTTACCTACTATTCGACTAACACCTCAAATTGCAAAAAAAAAAGACCGCAAGACCAAGATTACAAAAAAACTGTATTAGAAACATCATGGGGAAGGGCTTCATTTGTATATTTCAAAACAGATTTATATGTTGGTTTATGTCACGTAGTTTTTTGCTTATAATAAAAGGAGGCCAAAAAATTACGACCCCCCCTCTTTCTCCGAAGTTTATGAAGGTAAAAACTGAAATAATTATTAGTAATCCTAAAAAAACCTCGACAAACAAACTTAGTTTTGCGATTTGTTTATTTTTGCTATCTGAGTGTTTAGTCGTATAGTAAAACAACTTTAATAGATCCAAAGAAGGCATGGAACCCTCCGTGCTCGAGTCTGACTCGCACTTGACTGGTTTTTATTTTTTTCCTTTTAGGTATGGAATCCAAAAAATGACAAATGGTACTAACGTCCTGGCAGTATAATTATGTTGATTGGCTTCAAACTCATTATTTTAATATTTATTTATCCGTCTGCAGGAAAACACAATCAGATTATTAAGGTATAAACCTTAATAGTATCACTCACTTGTGGCATTCCTTAGTGTCCTGTATGTTTATAGTTAACATAAGTTTTAAGGGAATTTATTTTCATTAAAGATGATTATGTGACATAATTGTTGTTTATTTTCTTAAACACAGTAAGTATATAGATAATATTATAAATATTTAGAGTGGTTTGTTTCTTCCATCATGACTAAAATGTTCACCTCTGCGTCGAGATATTCGTCAAATTGCTTAGTGGCACTAAATTTGTGTTCTAATAACGTTGCGTATGGAAAGATAGCGTACCTATATGAATGAGGTAGCAATCTTTATGTCTATCAGTGTGTGGCAGGCAGGCAGTCGACAATAACGCCGCTTTAATACTGCGTAAACAAGCAGCAGGTGAAGGGAAAGTATTGTGTTGCGGGCCGCGTCACCTCGTGCCTGTCATACTTCTCGATTTTAGCATGAACGTCGGCTTCAAGGTGATCGACTGCCAACCCACAGCTAGCTAATAAGCGTGCTTGGTTCTTTTTTACTACGTTTAAATTCGCTTGTGGCCGTCTGCCGCATTACGTAACCAGCTTTCGACGAGTCAATCGACTGGTGAATAATAATTATCGAGTCGCGATACCGCCATAGTACGTAGATTGTTATTTAAGTGTACTGAGTATTGTTTAGTGCGTGGCTTATTATTTTTCTTATGGTTTTATTTTAGATGCGGCTAGCAGTTTGTGTTATATTAATTTTGGCAATAGTAGTGTCATCTATTGCTCGGCCGTACGATCCGGATGATGACAGCCTAAAAGATGTGCTGCCATCTAACGGAAAATTTGAAGCATTTTATCCGCGGCAAGCGCACGGCATACCCAACGGATCTTCGCGACCTGCGCACGGGCACGGTACTTTCTACAAGCATCGCAATCCGGCGCTAGTGGATGTGAAAAATGCTCCCGCATACGGCTTCCGATTTGACGGCATGAGAAGATTTAATTTTGATGACGAGTAAGGTATTTTGTCGAATCCTGTATTGTTTTATTTTCTGTACTTAACCGCAGCTTGAATAGAATGACATTTACCCAAAAGCACTTTGCATAGTGCTTCTGGATGCAAAACCATATATATATATTCTGAGACCCTAAGGGTTCTGCACATCTGACGGAAGATCTGTCGAGCGTATCATCAGTCGCGTGTAATCGGCCAAATCAGACCTGGCACATTACGCGTTCAGCAGTGGCGCAAGCTTGCCTTTGACGGACCCCGTATCAAAATTTGTTTGGGGGGGCAAATGATGACATGTTCGGGGCCCCTGTAGTCCGGGGGCCCCGTATCATTGATACGGCTGATACGGCGGTATCTACGCCCCTGGCGTTCAGTCAGATTCTGTATTTAGCCTCTACAGAGCGTTTGTGTTGTGTAATAATTAATTTGAAAATGAATCCCATCGAAGTAGGTAACGGCTATTTGGGAAGCTTTTGAACAATATCTAAGAAGAAAAGGACGACATTGGGTGCATCCTTTAAATACTAAAAAAATCAAGTGACTAATTTCATTGTGTCTATGGAAGTGTTATAATGCGTTGACAGAAACGGAACAGACGCTGTGCTCAACACACTTACGCATCATCGGTTGAGTGTGTGAATTTTGAATGTTTTACTATACTTACATAATATATGTATTTGTCTGATCTGGCGCTACGCGACCGATAATACGCAACGCTATTTCCAACAGATGTGCTAGAACCCTTATCTGTGAATATTTTATTAAGGTTGCAAAAAGTATTGATTATGACACGAGTCTCAAAAATATTAAAACTTCGCGAGTTAACTGTTATTCTAATTACACTGTATTTAAATTATAGTTATAAAAAGTATAACTGTAACAGCTATAAGTTTAAGCAATTTATTCATTGATTAAAGTATTTTATCCTTATTTGAGAAGATAAATATATATTTTTTAATTTTAATATACTGTTTTCTCATACTAACCACATACTCATACCTACTGGTCTGCAACACACGAATGAATCTATACTTATAATAAAACTGTAACAGGTCCAATTCTGTACATTGAAGATATTTTGAAAATTATATTTGGAGGGCATTCTATAACCGATACTGAGGCCGAAAATGTAATTTTTTTAATTTTTGTCTGTCTGTCTGTCTGTCTGTATCACGGCTGAGCATCACGCCGAAACTACTGAATGGATTCAAATGAAACTTGGCATGATTTGAGATCTTACTACGAGGTAGGACATAGGATACTTTTTATCCCGTAATCTAGCACGGTTCTTTTGGGAGAGGGGATTAAAGTCAAAACGGGTACTTGGTTATACGCTTGGTCCGATTTTATCAATTTTTCATTATAATATAATAAATATTAGTAAGGGAACACTCATAGAGAGTTGTTATCAAGGTTTTGTAATCGATCTGGTTAAGCAACGTTAGGTAAGGTCATTAAAGAGATGGGTGACCGCTTAACGCCATTTGAACTAAACGGGTCCGTGGTTCGGAGAGCAAGTAATTAGTGGGTCCCAGTTTTTAACCGACTATAAAAAATGAGGTTATGTATTCGATGCGAATGTCTGTTATTCAAAGTTTAGTTAACGTAAAAATAGCGCAGGCGGAGCTGCGTGGGTCAGCTAGTACATAATAATTTTACTCTTTTAGTCATCGTATAAAGTAATGGTCCCAGGTTTTACCCTGAGGTGATTGAAGGTTAAAGTGTGACAATAAGCAATTTGAAATTCATGCTTGCTTACATCTTACATGACTGTACGTACGTAGCAGGTAAAAAAATATTCTTTGTATGAAACTGTATGAAGCAAAGCCCGTCGCGTATCCGGCCGATGGTCGTGCTACGTTTCTGTCAGTTCAAAAGATGAATTGTTGACGTTCCGCTACACGCCGACACAGTATAAGTAATACTGCCTATATTGCCTGTGTGTATGTGTAAATTAAAGAGCCGTTTCTTTATGGCTCAGGTTTATAGTGTATTATTGACACTATGGCACAGTCTACAGCCTGAGTGCAGGGGACGCTACGTGCATGATACGTACGTTTTGAGTGCACGGTTATAGTTATTTCTTTTCCGTGAATGATACGTTCGTAACCCGTGGTATTTCCCTGTTTACTGGGCAGACAATATCATAATATGTCCAAAAAATATCAAAGACTCCATCTATACTAATATTATAAAGAGATAGTTTCTAAATTTGTAAGTTTGTTTGTATATGGCAATCTTTGGAACTACTGATCCGATTCCGCTTACTATGGAGTGGATGGATAACTCGTCTAAAATGGACTAGAGAATCATAGAAAGGGCCGCAATACACAATTTATTTGTAGGACATGGTGATAAAAGAGGAAATTTAAATCACCAACCACTTCCTTTTATTTTCTTTTAAGGGGTCGAAATGAGTCATCAAAATTTCACACATTTCAAAACAGATTTTATTTTTGATTTATGGCACGTAGTTTTTGGCTTATAAGAAAAAAATTCAATAATAAATACTTTTCCCCCCTTCTTTATCTACGAAGTTTGTGGAGGGAAAAATCTGAAATAACTATGGGTAATACACGTCAATATTATACAGGAAAAATAAAATAATCTTTCTAAATACATAGTACAGTTTTTTAGTAATCATAATAAAACCTCGTCAAACAAACTTAGTTTTGCGGTTTTTTTTTCGCTATCTGAGGTTACATGACTAGTAAAATTACTTTATTACGTCCAAAAATTATAAGGAACCCTCGGTGCGCGAGTCCGACTCGCACTTAACCGGTATTTTTTTTTAATAGAGATAGTGGATATCACAATCATTCCATACAGATTTTATCACGACCGGACAAGTAGTTCTTATGAATTTTGATGTAGGTAAGTAATAGTAATAGTTTTCATAAACGTAATTGTATTGGTTTCTTTATCTTCGCATTTTTAAATAAACACCTTGAGGGTGGGCTTACCTACTTGAATCTAGATGCTAAAATGGATGCTATCTAAAGTAAGTGAGCCTTAATACTGGTTAACTGAAACCGATTACTTTTTCCGGCTAGTGGTGCCTTGATCTAGACATCGAAGCTGATGGAAGCTTGCAACATTGAATTTCCAAACTTACACAGTTCTTTTATTATTACAACGTTAAGTCGTATGTAAGCGTAACATCCGGTTTCCAGGTTTCCGCTTCTCAGGCACAGGCAACCCGAAACGCTGTTATTTAAAAAAAAACTGTCATTCAAGTCCTCAAGAGTAATTTCGGTTACTGATGCAGGCTATCTTACTTACTTTTTGCATTCCGCCGCCACCTGGTAATTAATACTTATAAACGTAACTGGTCTACATGATTTTCAATCAATTACACCCATTTAAACTTCTTTTGGGCTATTCAATAATCAACTAAGCAGTAGGTACTCTCGCGGTCACGAACGGTGTACCACCTTTAGGACGACAATCGCTTGCACAAGCCCGCCCGAAATACGTGCGGGCGGGGTAAGCGCACGTAATGTTGTTCAAACGATTTTGATTGAAAACTGGTACACCGTTCATGTCCGCGATAGTACATTGACAACTTGTGATTGATGTCTCTACATCTATTAACATTCGAGATTCCACACTCTAAGTAAGTACTTATCGGTGGAAGGTGTATGACTATTGAAGACGGCTGAAGAGCTCACTGGCTGCCACCGATAATGAACACGTCCTGCCAATTAGATACGAGTGTCAACCGCATCCTTTCCTTCGCCTTTACCGAAGCATTAGACCGAGAGCGCCACTTGGCCCGAATCGATAACCCTTCGTCTCAGAAAAAAACCACGTCGAAACACTTAAGCCGATCCGAGAAAAAAGTGTGAAATTATCTTAAGTGGCTAGTATCTGAGAAACGGTTTTTCAAATCAAACTATATAGTGTAACGGTACGTTCTAAGTAAAGATAAAAGTGTAGATAAAATAATAAGATTATTATTATACCTCATGTTGAGGTCGGGGACCGGCTTTTAAGGACGGAATGTTTCTGAAACCGTGTATAAAAAACCAACTGGTCCCCAGGGATCGGTCATTCCGCGTCCGGAGTGGGTGCACGCATCTTCGTTCCCAAAATAAAGAAACTTTTTTGTGTGGACGCTCCCTAATCCCACGGTCGTCTTCGAGCTCTAGTTCTGAGGTCAGTCTCGGAGGGACTGAACGTTATCTCAGTTTGGATAAGTTAGCGAATCTACACGAGTGAGATGAATCCACAGGCAAATAGAATGGTGAGTAATTTTCTACTTAAATTATTCTGCAAGTACTAGTACAGGCACCTAACAATTAATGACCCAAACAACTAAAACTTGCTGTTATTATTTTATTAATAAACTTAGATGCGTAATTATTTATGGTCAATTCTAAAAATGTGTTCTAAGTGTTTTGAGCGTGGGAACATAAAGATATAATAAAAGAATTTTGGAATTAACTTATCACTTTTTTATATTTACATTGGTCGTGCTTAATGATTATCTATTGTTGAATATGATTTCAATTTAAATGGCGGCAATAACAAGGCTCAATGGGTAGGCAGTTGAGAGCGTTAGCGATGCAAGTCATTCCCTTGTGTAATCTCTCATCATCGTTTTGTTAACACCTTTGTTGTGATCGCCGCTGGTATATTCAATTATTTTGATGGATATATCAATATAAATCAACAGTGAGATGGTGGTCACTGTGTAGTAGCGTCGACGATAGGCAATGCAGGTAGTAGTTCAATAGTTAAGTGACGTTTACAACAAAGGTATACAATTACAGGTGCGAGTGGATAAATATTTTATTGATACTAAACCTAATTCTTGGAGTTTATCAGACGCTTAAATCAAAACTGAAGTGATAACTGTTTTTTTTTAAATAACATTAAAAGCACATTGTTATAAGTATTTTTGGGCAATAGAAAGTAATCATTAAGTCAACGACCCGTTTTATGAGCAAGGATGAAAATAAATATTTATGGGTATGGGCCTCGGCCGGTGCATTTAATGATTATTCACGGACCCAGCACAAATCACTTTTTAATGTTCCCATCTAGCAAATCACGAGACTGCCTCTATGATTACTCCTCTATTACGTCTTCCTTATATACACAAATTGGACACGTTATACACATTCATAATTAACAAAGTCCTTCAATTCAAAATAGATAATTTAGGACTCGGAACCATATAACAACGAACAGAAAATTTACATCCATGTTTATTTAGAAAAACTGTAATTAAGAAATGCATAATTAAGTACTTAACATTTTATAAGCCAGAGTCATTAATCTTAGGTGCTTTTGTATTAGGCAACGCCCAGTGGGCCCCATGCTGAGACGAGACTCGTACACGTTAAATATTATGTAAATGTTAGCAATAGGATGTAATTATTTCCTGTTATTTATATTATTACATTCTTGATTATTTGTAATACCTAGATTGTTCAGCTTGCGTGCTATTAGATAAACATGTCATTCATATTTGCCTAACGTCTTTTCATTGCTTTGCGAATTTCTGCGATGCCATCTTTACATCTTGACGCATTTTGCAGTCTGTATTTTATAATTCGTTTTAATAATGGTTTTGGTTTTACTTATCAAGTAGGTAGCTGTTGTTTCGTTGTCTATGTGTTGTTTAGAACCACTTTGAGGTATAGGTACTAGGTATATTATTTGTATCGTTACGGCAAGAAATAATCAGACAGACTTGATTTCCTGTAAGCCTCCCAATATATACTTAATATGTTGGTACCAATACAGATTGCTTTGATGAATTTTGTTTTGTAGTTTATCTCAGAAAATATACACAATAGACATTAATAACGAAGTTCTAACTTCGATATGTAAGTTTGTGTACTTACCAATTTCTGTATAAAAAAATAATAATTATATGGAGTCACTTTTTTTTGTTATAAGTAGTCTTGTTGATTAGATTTTTAGTTATGCTACATTTTTCCTTCTTATGTGAATAGTGTTTGTTATGTGACTACGCTCTCGTCTTATATGGCTCAAATGCTCAATAAAAATATTATTTGTATTGAAGATGGGATTCTAATAAACTGTGGTTTTTCAGTTGAATTTCATCCTGAGTCTGGCCCTAATCGCGTCCTCAGACGCTTTTTTCCTGAAATGGGGATCCGACACAACGTAAGTAAACACTGTTTTATAATTAAATGAAACTTTAGCCAACAATATTTTCTGCAAATGCAAATATTACATTCTTTGTTTCTGAATCAATAAATCGAATATGATTAGATTAGGTTCTAAGGTTAAGTTCGTCTATCCCCCACATGGGCCTGTACCATCACCTCGAATAGTAATATTATTATCACCTTAATTTCTCGATAGAAAGTGACATCTATAAACTACGTATATTGACATTTCTATCTCATGTCAAGTAAGATGATAATAATACTGCTAATGGAGTTGTTGGTAGGCCCCAGGTGCAAGTATAAAATGTTCTAATGCAGTGATTATGGTTTTCATTGATGTATCTTCCGAAAATCATCTACTCCTAGATACATTTAATAGAATTGGGGTTTGTAGGTAGAGCACATCTGTATGGAGTAGGTAGCAGTACGTACTTACATTTATCGACATGGAATTAACTAACGCAAAAGCTTTATTGTTATGTAATAAGTAGGGGATCGGATGTATTAACAATCAATCAACATCACAGTATGAAACTGAAAAATACTTGCAAACTGACGGACCGCGATCCGCGAGATTGATTTTTGATCGATGTATTGATAATGTGAATACGGGGAAAATACAATAATTCAGCGGCGATAAGCTTACTGTGCCCGCGACTGCGATGTGGCACGTTTACAGTAAAAAAAATATTTTGCACATTCACAAATTGTTCCTATCCCGTACACCTCCGCGGTATCGTAAGTACTTTGCCTCGTACCTTTATCTCCTTTATCCTTTGTTTTTATCTGTTCCTTTTTACAGAAATGTATTCATATTGTTGCTATACTTTTTACAGAAATGTATTTATTTTTATAAAAATATGGACATCTTTGAAATAAGGAAAATAAAAATTGCATTTTCTCGTTCCAAATGTCGTGATTCGTGTAGAAAACGTACTTACTGAACAAAAACGATTGAAATAAACTATAAAAGTATGTATGTATTTACATATAAATCCGGTCCCTAGTAATTAGGATTTCATCGTTTACAGTCCTATACTGTATTCGCAAACATGTTTAGGTATTTGTTGTAAGGTCCTCTTATATGGTTCAAATTGCTTACTGTGTCCGTGTTTATTGCAAAGATTGGAGTAATGGAACGTCTTATCCAATGGAATTAGTAGATACTAGATAATAAGTTTATAATAACTTACTTTAATGTATATTAAATTGCAAATGTAAATAGGCGTTAATATTTACGTAGGATGAGACTATAACATGAAGATTTTTTTATAGATGCATATGTATTAGAAAGATTTTAGTATCTAGATTAATGACCGACTGGCGTGTGCGAATGTATATTTTTCCAAGGTAATCTGAAGTATATTTTATTACAGAAGTCAGTCAGCATCGCAGAAGACCTGGGTGCAGCCTCTGCCCCCGAACATGTCGCCAGGCTACCAATACCAATACACCTACACACCGTACGATTCTCGGAAGTTGTACCAGATGGCGCCCCCTCAGTACCAACAGGCTGAAATTCCGGTGCAGCAAAGTCTCGCGCCGATACCCATAAGTGTGCCCGCTGGGGCGAGCCTCACTCCCGTCTCGCTTCAACACGTGCAGCTGGTCCCATGCATGTGTCCCGTCGCACCCGAGGAGGCAGAGAAACTCCAGGAACAATTAGGCCCTGGCCCCTACATGGCTCATAGCTACACCCAGCCTTCGTATACAGTGCCGCAGCAAGTCGCTTCCGCAGACAACGCCCAAAACACTAATAAACAGTAGTCATCTTCACAGAACATGATCCACATATTTATGTATTCAGTTAGGAATCCCACCAATGATTCTATCTTTTATAAATGTGTAATTTATTTCCTTTAATTATTTATACTTGTAGGTCTTGGAGAAGAAACCGTTTAAATTTTAAGGTAATTGATACAATTTTGATTAGGTTTTTTTATGGCGCATATGAAAGACTGATAGTATAAGGACAGCGTGTGTTCAATCTTAATAAATTATATAAAATATTTGCTCTTGTTTTCACTGCTCCTAATTTAATTGTTAAAAGAAAAAAAATAATGTAGTTACGAGATTGTAATAATACGTAGATAACAAGTAACAAGTGTTGGTAGTTATATTCAACGATGGTGTTGTAATCGTAAATGTATTGGTCCTTGGGGATTTTTTTTGGACAGGCTGCGCGGCGGCGGCGGCGCAAGCAACTGCTGCACGGTGCGGCGTTACTTAGTTTTCTTTTTTACAAGAACATGCGCTACTTAGCTCGTTCCGAAAGATACGGGAAGTAGATTATATGACGCAAACACTTTCATTGTGTTTTCGATAATACTTATACCACACTAATCAAAGTAAAATGCCGAATGAGACCGTATCTTTGTTCTACGCTTTGGTGGCTATATCCGACGGATAGAATCTTCGCTCGCTTTCCTACCAAACTGTTTCAATAACAAAACTATTATAAACACATTGTTATATAATAAAGCATTCACCTTTCTTAATATACAGACTCAGTTAAGCTCTTACTTTGTAGTACAATAATTATACTTACTAAAAAAAATAGTTTTTTCTTCTGCTTTTCCTATCGACATAAATATTAAGAGTGTTAGTAGTGGCAAGTGGTCAATTAGTAAAAATCTTGATTGAAAATAAAATAATAAAAGTAATGTCCAGGTCAACCACCTTTTGTTAAAATCAACGTGATCAACAGCCAAAAGAAGTCCACTGCTGATCAAAGGCCTCCCCCGTAGAAGGGAGGGGCTGCCATAATTACCACGCTTGGCAGGCGGTTGGGGATCGCAGTATAGGTGGTAAGTAATCCAATAGAAAGATGCTGCTGCCCGTCTTCTTGTTTTCCCTTAGTCGCCTCTTACGAACACTTAATGGGTAGAGATGGGTGGGTGCTATTCGTACCCAGGCACCCCACGGGCCACGGCTGTTAGAGTAGTAGGTATTATTTTAATATTACATATTTTTGAGAGAGAGAGAGAGGGACATATATATAAGCTGCGTATATCTGCGTCACTTTCTTAAAGACAAGTTTTAACACTGCTATAAAAGTTGATGGTAAGGCTCTGGCGATCATCTTACACCATTTGTGGGTGCACTTTTCGCGTACCCACAACACATCTCGTGTAATGTAAAGCAGATAAAGCTGGCGGTTTGAGTAAGTTGATGAAAACTAGAGATTAGTAGGTAATATAGTTACGACTTCACTGCAGGAGTACCTATAATTAGCAGATTACTCCTGCAAGTATAATAATAATACCAGCCCTTGTTTATGTCCCACTGCTGGGCACGGGCCTCCCCTCAATATGAGGGGGCTTAGGCCATAGTCCACTACGCTGGCCAAGTGCGGGTTGGCGGACTTCACACGTCATTCGTGAGCTAGTTAGGCTTTCTCAGACATACAGGTTTCCTCACGATGTTTTCCTTCACCGAAAGCTAGTAACAATCGCACAAAGACGATTCGTTGATGACATGATTCATTGAAGAAATCTGCGCACCTTGTTTCCAAGGCTAGCGCTCACCCACTGAGCTGTTACCGCATTCAGAATATTTGCAAGTTCGTGAAAAAAGCTGAAATTTAAAAACGTTTATGTTATCTATAGCACACTAATTCGTCGTTGGCCATTAGCAACATTGGATATACTTAAATTAAATTACAAAGTTATTTTAGATAGGGTTTTTTAGTGATTCTAAAGGCAATGTTCTCTTGTATCTATTGGATAGTGCTGGTTGTGATCTGGTCACAGCAACCACCTGCACGACTTACGGCTAACCGGTTCTCGTTCGTACTGAATGCAAAACAGCCATGCAGTGATGCAGATATTGGAAGTAGGACAGTTAAATCATTCCTATCAGTCATCATCGCAGAAGACCTACCTACCCAGGTGTTCTGCACCCGCAATGCCTTACCAGTTCTTCGAAGATTGGGAACTCCGTTTTGATCTTTAGAAACATTTGTAAGTATTTTTAACCCTGGTGGACTATGTAAGTTATTGTACTTTCAACTGATGTTAAGGGGTAGGTAGGTATAATGCATTCGTGGATGGTTAAGAGTGCCTACTAGTTTATTAATGTGACAAGAAACTAATATCAGTGGAATCATAACATAGCGATTCAGTAAAGAACACTGGCAATCTTATGCATTACAGAGACTGAATAGAATTTCCATATCACAATCGTTTTTCGGCGACGGGCCCGTTGGTCAAGTGGTCTGTGGCTCTGGCTGGCCGCTATCTTAAAGGTCGTGGTTTTGATACCCACCAAACCAAGTGTCTGGGTGTTATTTATCTATAAAAGTATATATTTAGAAAAAAAAGTTTAAGTATTTGTATCAGTTGCCTGGTTACCATAGTACAGGCTCTACCTAGCTTGGGATCAGATGACCGTGTGTAAATTGTCCCAGGACATTATTCATCATCAGCAGCCGAAACACGTCCACTGGTAAACAAAAGGCCTCCCCCTTAGAAGGGAGGGGTTGCAGGCGTCTTGGTGATCGCAGTGGATATAGGTGGTAGGTATAATCCAATAGAAAGACGCTGCTGCCCGTCTTCTTTTTTCCCTTAGTCGCCTCTTACGAACACCCGCCGGTAGGAGATGGGAGGGGTGGTATTTTTACCCGGACACCCCACGGGTATGGTTTTATTATTGATCACAATATTGAAATAACTTTAGCCTTAACATGACTACCTATTTCAGTTAATGATGAAAATACTATTATACGTACGACTATCATTTAACCTACGTATCTCTGCATCGGAAACGAGGGAAGATAAGCAAGAGAGATCCTGACTTGGATGTAAGAAATTGACAAAATAAGTAAATATTAGAAATGTGTGTGTGTTTATGGCATTGAGTATATCGTCGGTATCAAGGTTTTTTATTAATCTAAATGCCATGCTTGGGGCAGAAGAACGTGGTATTTTTTACAATTTGGTAAGTGTAATGGACCGTCTAGAGAGGTACCAGCGCAGTGTCAGATATTCTACCGCCAAGCAGCAGTAAGAAAGATTGCTGTGTTCAGGTGTACAATGCGTTCGGAGTCGCTCGTGGAAGTCCATTGTGTCCGGCGGGGACTCCGAGGAGGACGGCGGCGGTATTGCGACCCCCGTCCCCGTGAGCATCGTGTCTGCTTCCTTCTATAATGCGCCCCCTGGCAGCGGGCTCAACAACAAGTCACTGAGGGGCTCCTGGTGCAAATAAAAGGCACTTTATCTGGTAAAATTTTCGGGTTCATGAGGCTTAATAACTAATGTCTTGAGTGACGAGCGGCAGTGCCCCGCAGCTTTCTATAGGCTGGTGTGTCGCTTACCATCAGCAAGCAAACAAGCAAGTCTTACTTGTCTCATGACTAGGCTGAATAAAGTAAATTAGAACTACTACAACATACATAGACTTAGAATGATCATTATTTTTTCTTTTTACCTCACAAGTGTGTTAGTTTTCACTGTTTTACTTTATTCTATTCTGTTTTTTATGTTTGTATTTGTACTTGTTTTTTGTGACACAAAAGGTCTTAGCGGAAGACCAGCGCTGGTGGTCCGCAGCCAGCATATTGCTGAGCTAGGACCTTTTGTGACATGTTTGTAATTTGCATTTCGTTTTTACTGTTTGTGTAACGTGTCACAAATAAATGTTTTTCTTCCTCTTCTTCTTCTTGTACAATAAAGGTTTTAAATGCAGACAGTAAGTAGTAAAAATATTTTCCGGTATACATATATTATTTAATAAGAACAATTGAAGGAAGTCGATAGTTTAAGTGGATCGTTGAAAGTAAATAACATGAATTTAATAAGTATGTCGTAGTATTGTTACCCGACATTTTCCGTTTCCGGACACTTATGCGACTTTCCGTTTGTGTACACTTATTTGGCGGCAAAAGAAGGGGTAATATCAGGTAACGAAAAAAAAATTATGTCATATAAATCGCAACCCGTTGCTTTGCAAAATGGAGATCGCGGTTTCAAATTCAGCAGTGAGCAACAACTATGTGTAGTTCCTTACTTGTTAGGATAACATAGGCCCGTCAGCTCATTGTCTGGAGAGTACGATAAAGATGATCCATGTGTCACATGGGCATGTAAAAATTCGGTCATAGTCCTAATTTTTAACCGACTTCAAAAAAAGGAGGAGGTTATCAATTCGGTTGTATGTTTTTTTTAATTTTTTTTTTTTTTGTTTGTTACCTCATATCTCTGTCGTTTACAAACCGATTTGAAAAATTATTTTTTTAATTGGAAGGATATGCTTCCAGATTGGTCCCATTTTTTTCAAAATCAAGTTCTGATGATGGGAACCATGAGTAACTGAGGGAACTCCTTAAATATTATAGACATACATATAGCGTTTTTGGTATTTTTAGAAACTAGTCAAGCATTTTCATTCAGAAAGTATCATTTGGTGAAGTGGATCTGATGAAGAAGGCCATAGATGGCCACCGGAACTCTGTAATAAAATTAACAATCCATCCTATCCTAGCCGTGCCTACTAAACGTAGAACTACCGAATTTGGACTCGATGGATAGTTCTCGACGAGTAGTTGTTAGAAAAATGGAGATCAGGGTCTGATGGTGGAGCAGGACGGTTGTCACGGGATCCGCCGAGATAAACGTAGATCCGCCGAGTTTGGGCTCGTTGAGTAGCTCTCGATGAGTAGTTGCTAGAAAAATGGTGATCAGCGTCTGATGATGGAGCAAGAAGGTCGTCACGGGATCTCGACACCAATAAACATAGACCCACCGAGTTTGAGTTCGTTGGGTAGCTCTCGACGAGTAGTTGCTAGAACAATGGTGATCAAGGTCTGATAATGGAGCAGGAAGGTCGTTACGGTATCTCGGCACCAACAAACGTAGACCTACCGAATTTGGACTCGTTGGATAGGTCTCGACGAGTAGTTGCTAGAAAAATGGAGATCAGGGTCTGATGATGGAGCAAGAAGGTCGTCACGGGATCACTGCACCAATAAACGTAGATCTGCCGAGTTTGGGCTCGTTGGGTAGCTCTCGATGAGTAGTTGCTAGAAAAATAGTGATCAGGGTCTGACGATGGAGCAAGAAGGTGGACACGGGTTCTCGGCACAAATAAATGTAGACCCACCGAGCTTGCAGTCCATGGTTCTCGAGAACTACGAGTATAACACCTAGATATCTTCAGTTTATGGCAATTGGTTAGTTTATTAAGATATTGTCAAATCTACATTTTTTTAAATTTTTGCTTAAGCTTATATTTTAGTGATGGTCCATAGTTGTGTTATGTAGTGGGTGTTTTTAAAATAAATATAAACTGGCTGTTTGTCAGAATAAAATGTAGGTTGTTATAACTTAACCTAATAATTCACCAAGGGAACCACTAAAAAGAATAAAATAAAAATAATTTTTACAAAAAAAAGAACCGCCTTCAAAATGCAACTAAAAAGCTTGAAATAATTTCTAAGAATTAGTGGTTTTTACATCTACATTGTTGGACTTGGACTACAACATATTATAAATACATATTACTATCAAAGACGGCGCCAAACTGGAAAACAGTTAGGTACCTACTGCCATTGTAAGTATTTGCTAGACATTAGGCGCCGACTTCGATAGTAATATGTATTTATAATATGTTGTAGTCCAAGTTCAACAATGTAGATGTAAAAACCACTAATTCTTAGAAATTATTTCAAGCTTTTTAGTTGCATTTTGAAGGCGGTTCTTTTTTTTGTAAAAATTATTTTTATTTACCAGCCAAGTGGATATTTCATGCCATTGTATGAGTAGGAAAAGAGATGGCACTTATCACTTGTGACTGCGCAAGCACTTGTGCACAATAATCTTCCGCATAGATGTCTGGTTTTGTGGAAGATAGGTCGCTATGGCCGTATTGAGCAGGAAATTTTATTAATAATAATTGTTAACTAGTAACAGAGAGAATGATATTAACGACCACTAAGAAACCAGATAGATACCCCAATGACACTTCCATTTGGCAATCGAAAACGGTAAGTAGGTACCCGGGCAAACCGGGGCACTTGCTCCGGGCGGGAGTCCCAGGGGTCGCCAGAAACGTAATTTCTTATGATTAAAAATAAATAAAAAATGCTCTATAAAGCGTAAGTTATGGATAAAAAAAAGTAGATTTATTAAAAGGGTCTTAATATCCCATTAAAAAAAATGCCAACCATTATACTACCATTAATTGTGTGTTTTTTAAGTCATTTATCTCAAACGCTAGAGAAAGGGGTGCCACTACAATGTTACTGCCCCGGTTCGAAAAAAATGTAGATGCAGTGCTAAATTGTTATAGGGTTACGATACCACATACAGACTTATGGGGTGTTTACGACCTTTCCTTTTTGACTGGAGGTTAAAAGTACAATCTATCTATACTTATAATAAAACTGTAACAGGTCCAATTCTGTACATTGAAGATATTTTGAAAATTATATTTGGAGGGCATTCTATAACCGATACTGAGGCCGAAAATGTATTTTTTTTAATTTTTGTCTGTCTGTCTGTCTGTCTGTCTGCCTGTCTGTCTGTCTGTCTGTCTGTCTGTATCACGGCTGCGCATCACGCCGAATCTACTGAATGGATTCAAATGAAACTTGGCATGATTTGAGATCTTACTACGAGGTAGCACATAGGATACTTTTTGTCCCGTAATCTAGCACGGTTCTTTTAGGAGAGGGGATTTAAGTCAAAATGGGTAGTTGGTTATACGCTTGGTCCGATTTTATCAATTTTTCTTTATAATATAATAAATATTAGTAAGGGAACACTCATAGAGAGTTGTTATCAAGGTTTTGTAATCGATCGGGTTAAGCAAGGTAAGGTCATTAAATAGATGGGTGACCGTTTAACGTCATTTGAACTAAACGGGTCCGTGCTTCGGAGAGCAAGTAAAAAGTGGGTCGCAGTTTTTAACCGACTATAAAAAAAGAGGTTATGTATTCGATGCGAATGTCTGTTATTAAAAGTTTAGTTAACGTAAAAATAGCGCAGGCGGAGCTGCGTGGGTCAGCTAGTATCAAATATGTATATTTCGGTGTTTTCTCGTGGTCCCATTGTTTTGTCCCATCATGGTTACATAGTCCTCAAGATAAGTACTTAATTGACGAATATTTTTTAATTTTAATAATACTGTATAAAACCCTATTTAATGGTTTTCTTCGCCGAACTGGATAATTGATTGAAATATTCGGTTACATAGCTGTGACAGTTATATTTAATTCAACCATGGCTATTGTCAATGGTTGGGAAATGGATACGGGGCGGACTGTCAGATCAAAGTCATTATCCGTTACCTGTGGTTTAAGCCATAACAGAGGTTCGAGCGTGATCATTATTTAAACTAAATTATCGCGTAAGTGAAACGTCCGTATAAACTATATGGAAAAACTCTAAAGCAGTGGTAAGTACTTATAAAACGAATACCTAGGCATAATAGGTACCCTGGGCCATATTTTAGTATGGCCCAGGTCATCAGCCGCTGAGAGAAGTCCACTGCAGAACATACGCCTCCCCCGTAGAAGGCTTGGCAGGCTTATTGGGGAGGGCAGCAACGTTTAATAGTACACCTAAGTATTTTCTCTGGTTAACATATTCAAATTAACAAAATATTAATATTAAAGTGGAACGATTTTATTTTCCGGAAAAAAAGTACTTTAAACTCTCCTACAATCCCCCCAGTGTTCTTTGCATAAACCTACCTCAACAATAAAAGAACTTGTTCGTATTAGGTACTCTATGAGTGATTACGAAATCAAATTATATCAAAGTAGCTCAGTTCAATTATAGCTTAGAGGGGTTGGAGTTTTCTAGACCAATAGGTATAAGAGAGGAGGGCCACGAGACTAAACTTTGAAACGAAACGATGTGCTTGCGACCACACGGGGTAAATAGAATTAATGTATGGCATATATAAGTATTGATAGGTGCATTCGCGTTGTCAGTGTGTTGATAGACTTGTGCGCATCACGAGGTGGGAAAGTGCGAATTTTCCGCAAACGCGCAAACCGATCGAGAGAAATTAGAGCTTTTTGCAACAGTTCACCCGCTGTGCTTTCCACTTCATTGTTATACAACAATAGATATACTTACGATTATGGACTGCAGAGCTGCGGTGAGTTTTTATTTAATTGATGAGAGTGACGACTTACTTCATGTACTTATGACTAATTACGATCAATCAATAATTTGCTTAATTTTTTTGTTGTACAAATACCTATGCGAACGAAGGTGAATTAAGGTGTCATTGGCCGATGTAGGTACGTTTTTAATAGGAAATCAAACTGTTATATAAAAGTAACACTCTTTTTTTAATCCTTAGTTGCCTACAAACATTAACTTTTTTAAAGAGCGTCCAACCGTTTATTTTCTTTTTGACAGCACCAATAGAACGTAACTGCGTCATGTTACCCAAAAGTGAACTTCACTTTAAGTGAACTTTTAAAAGTGAACTTTTGCGTAACATGACGCAGTTACGTTCTATTGGTGCTGTCAAAAAGAAAATAAACGGTTGGACGCTCTATAGTTAAGTATAGGTATGTGCGAACAAATAGAAGTAACGTATATGAATCAATGTTAATTCTTTGGCTATGGCGCAAGCCAGTAAAGTATTGTTTCGTATTCTACGTGAATAAAAGACTGCAAATGGTTGTCATTCATTAGAAATAAAATTGTATGTAGGTATATTATGCTATAAATCTTTAAGATCGTTCCTTATTTCAGGTTTTGCTTTGCCTCATCCTCCTCCTATCAGCATTTATTACAACCACAGAAGGGTAAGTTTATAACTTACTGATCTTAGTTTTTTAATCAAATCTCTTTGAACATGCTTTTCAACAGTTTATCGATTCAACAATACTCCATTTGTTTAAATATTTGCGCAAATTATTCATTGGTCGTGGCTTAACATCAAGGAAAATATTTCTTCAGCCAATAATGAATGATACAATGACAGGAAATACAGGAACATACGCGCTAGTAGGAAGCGCCCAAAATTGCCGGCCTGTGACGGAAATAACTCCAGCGAATGCAACGACCATTACCTACCATAGTTTGTTGTTACCACAATTGCGTTGATTCACCACCGGCACGCACGCGAATCTATAGCCATTTCATGATTGTAGGATACACACGTGGCCTAATAATATGTATTATATTTAATTTTATCACAGTGACTCATAGCCAGCTGTAATCACTGTTAGGTAGATAATCAATTGGTCAAGCAAAGTTAGTCTTTAAATGTGGTGACTGTTCAGTAGCATTTGAACTGAGCGTCTATTTATGTGTTTCGGAAGGCACGTATAAATTCTTTCCCATTTGTTGTCATCTATAAAGCGGTATCAAAATCCATGGTATAACTTAGTGACGTGGATTACAATTTTGTTTAACTGTATTATTACAGAAGTGCTATGAAAATGTGTTAACAAAGTAGAGTTTCGAGACATTAATTAATTACCAGCCACCATTATTACCTAAACGTGATTTATGAATTCTTTTTCTGAAGATATGTGTGTGTGTACCTTTTACGTCGTTAGTTAGTCGATGCTATAAAGTACCAAAGACTTTGACATATTATTAAGTCCGAATTTTAAACAGCTGATGAAAAATAGATACTTATAACATTACATCCGACCTGCAAACCAAGTTGTCTTTTTAGTACGACGTGGTCTAAAGCGTCTATAATAGGTCGGGTCGTAACTATTATCTGGATAATTGATAGCAAATACATTTGTTAATAACATGATTTTTGCCATGATATGATAGACACAAATGGAGAACACTCCAATACACAGCGCCCTTCAAATATTTTTACGAGACATTTGTTTACAGGCGTAACAAGAAAGTGGTCATCCACGTGCCGTACAAAGTGAAGAAGATAAAGCACACGCATACGGTCTTCCGGACGGTGCACCACCACCATATTGAGCACGTCGCGCCCGAGCATGAACACTTCCATCACCTGCACGACGAACCATCGGCGGCTGGCCATCACAGCCAGCCCATCCCAGACTTCCTGCCTGACGTATCCCTCGACGACCCACTGAACATCCCTGATGTACCTATACACGAAGTACCAGGGGTGCCGGGTCGTCATGGCATACCACTTTACAGACGAAAGAAAGTCGGTGAGTCCATTTATAATGGCCCAATCAATCATATCATAAACCATAGATATGTTATACAGTCCCTACTAATGCGCGCCAAAAATTGTGAATGCTTATTTTCACATATGTAGTTAAGGTATGATAATATTAACCTTTTCTTATACTTTACTTTTGTAGGTACAGTACTTAGTGCATTTTCTAAATGCGCATGAAGGCATTTCACTTTATTTTCAAAGGCACATGTTACGTACGTTACATTTGACCGACGCGTGACTGACTGTTAGTGCACCCAATTTGGGTGAATTTCGTTGTTTCACTTTTCGTGCGCTAATGGCATATCTATTTTATCAAATATTATTGGGCCCAATTTAATGTTTATATCAAAGCAATAAACCGTTTTGATGTAGCTTGTACTGGCATAATTGATCACGAAGGTGTTCTTTTCTAAATTAAATTTATTAATTAATTATTTTTTACAGGCTTATAAACTTGCCGGGTATGGAAAACATCAGCAGAAGTCTACTAGTAGCAGATACTAAAATGGCGTTATAGAATATACACACATCAAAAGTGTCTAGGGATCAACATATATTTTTGCAATAACTTTTCTCCTGATTGATATTAATTAAAATTTTCTTTAAGGATTCATCAAATAAAGTGTTTTCGTTTGTCACAGTAACGATAAACCAAGTCACCTTTGCATTAATAAAGAAATTTGCCATTTTCCTAATAAAGGGATTTTTGACATTTGAACCACTAACACAAAAGTTCGAAAAAAAGACTGAAATAACAGTTTTCTTTAAAATTTTATTGGGTAACTTAAACAATTAATAATCCGTGTTTCTACCGCGAACACTAACAACACAAGAACATCGGTTTGGCATACTCAAAATGAGTTCATCCAAATCACGCTGTGGAATGGCCGCCCATGTTCGTTGCAACAACAAAAAAAGGTCTTCTTGCGACTGGATACCCTCCATATTCGGCAGAGCTCTTCTCTGTAGCATATCCCATGCATGCTCAATCGGGTTCAAGTCTGGCGACTGAGCAGGCCAGGGCAGGACATTGATGTTAGCTGCGGCGAGAGTCTGTCTTACAACTCTTGCGGTGTGCGGTCGTGCATTATCATGCATTAACTGAAATAAGGGACCGATTTGCACTTGTAGAGGAACGATGACGTCTGATACAATCGTCTCAGCATAAATTTGAGCGTTGAGGTTGCCTCTGATCCAAATCAACTCAGTTCTTCCGCCGATCCAAATACCCGCCCATACCATGATGGTTCCACCACTATAAGGATGGACTTCCTGGCAGGATTTTAATCGCTGTTGGCGTCCAGGGGTTCTCCAGTGTCGTATACGTCTTGTATCCGGTCTCATACCAAAACGAGACTCATCAGAAAAGCACACGAAACGCCATTGTTCTTCTGCCCAATTTCTGTGTTCAAGAGCCCATTGATATCGAATCCTACGATTGTGCATTGCTATAGGTGGTACCCGTAGCGGTCTTCGGGAATGAAGGTTCACTTCATGCAAGCGGTTTCTGACTGTTTGGTCGCTAATTAAGTTCCCTGAAGAGTGATGAAGCCTCACGGCTAACATCATGGCAGTTATTGTTGGAGCTCTTCGAGTTAAGATTTGAATATATCGGTCTTGTCTCCGTGTGGTGCAGCGATACCGTCCTCCATGGCGCTCAGCCACGGTACCAGTGCTTCGGTAACGTGTCCAAAGTCGACTGATAACACTCTGACTTGTATTCAGAGCTAAAGCCACAGTACGTTGCCGGGAACCAGCTTCTATCATTCCCACGGCTCTGAGCATTTCTTCCCTGCTTAAATGACGTCGCCGCTCCATAATAACGTTGGTTTTAATCAGTAGTAGGGAAACAGTAGCACTAATAATGTCTTCAATGCGTTGTATGTTTTTATAGGGAAAATATTGACAGCTGATTTTCATCTTTTACTCGAATTTGATTCACAGTTCCTGATTCAAATTATGAAATGCACCAAAAAGGATCCATATAAATTTATAAAATCATAAATTTATTACAAAGCCACATCTCAATCTCAAGAAATCCGCTTAAAAATGCTTGATCCCTAGACACTTTTGATGTGTGTATCTGCATTGTACTTGATATTTTGTCAAATTATTAAAAAAAAGGTTAAGCCAGTAGGTACAGATCATTATTAGTACCTACAGTACAAATAATTATTAGAATTATTATTAATATAAACTGTACAAATGTTATTATTTATTATGATTAATTAAGGTAACCAAGACTGACTCTTTCCACCTAAATAAAAACATGTATTTTACATGATTATTTTTATAATTGTGTTCAGCGATAAGTAATTTACTAATTTATGTTTTTAAATTTAAGTAGTAATAATTATAAAGGTAATAAAACATAAAAGTAAGTAGTGCGTTGTATTATTTATTATATTTTACATCACGTTACTGAGGAGAAAGATATAATATAAAATAATAAGTTTAAGTAAGGGGTCGTCAATTAATCACGTGATATTTTTTAGCAACTTTTGAACCCCTCCCCCCTGGTGATATTTGGTGAGGTTTAAACTACCCCCCCTACCCAAAATCACGTGTATTTTTAATTTTCGGAATATTATCTTTAAATACAAGAGTAAATGTTGAAGGGGAAGTCGTTGCCGCCAACGGTGAGTCAAGGCCACGTACCTCTGTTTGGTTTAGAAATCGTTTAGAATTCAACGAAAAATAAATACACGTGATGTGTCATTATACCCCTCCTCCTCCTGGTGATATTTCGTGATTTTTTGGACCCCCCCCCCTTTCGAGCTTCACGTGATTAATGGACGACCCCTAAGTATAAAAATCAGCAAATACAATTACGATTTGTTGTACACTAAGAATACTAAACTGTACCTGCAAGCTGCGATCAAATTATTAATTTATGTTAAAAAAATCTAATAAAACTAACTACTAAACTAAAAAAAACTAATACTATTCATTTAGACAAGACTGGACGTCTTGTCTAAATGAATAGTATTAGTTGAGCCGTGATTTCAAATACAGAGTGAGTAGGTTTAAATTTATTAAAATAGCAGTGAATTGTAATTTTAATATAACATGTAAGTCAATGGTATAAGTATATAGAAGTACATAATGTTTTTGTACCTACTTAGTAAGGTTTTATTTTGCAAATTAGTGAAATTAGAGTAGATGAATTTTCTCGCCGCTCGTTACCAAAACATTCGTTTTTAAGACTTTGTTTTTATCAGTTACTTATGGCAAAAAGATATAGATTGTTTTAAACTCTGCGGGCTTTAGTAGAATATTTGACACTGGACGGGATGCCCATCCTACATTCATGTAGAGTTACTGCGTAAAAGCAATTTTAAAATAAAAGTAATAGTCATCTTGCTATAGCAGTTCAAATTAAACTGAAATTATTATTATTATTAATTATTATTCCAATGTTTTCCAGACTATGTATACATAGTCTGGAAAATATTGGTCAATGATTGCAGTTAACTAAGCCAAGAGCACAGACAGATATTTATTGTACAGGATATACTTATTTTGAAGAGTGTGCAAAAATACATGACTTGATTCCACCATCAACTTTTTAACATCGGACGACGAGACGTATGATACTACGCACCCTTACGTTATAAATATTAAATCCCTCCACTGCTGTTATTTTTTTAAATGTAGATTTTACTGCAGAACTCGTTTATGACACCGACTGGGTTAAAATGAATCAGAAAAGTCCATTCTCACAGCCAACTTGCATCTTGAGGAATCAATAAATTCAAACGGAACGCATAATTACAATTTAACGGTTACAGCTGCGAGATATTTACGAGCACGATATAACGCCTACAAGTTTTATTTATTACCGACGCACTATCCGATCCCGCACTGAACATTTTAAAGCTGATGCACTTTTGGGCTTTTCTGTCTGTTTATTAGGAAACCTTTAAAAAATAAATAGAGGTAGGTATAAGATGTCGCTCGCTGTAGTGGCGACTGAAAGATACTCGCGATCTTTCTTCCGCTTTATTTTTCAACACCAACTTGCCCCGGCTTCACACGGGTGTTTACGTATATATATTATATACTGTCGACATATATATATATATATATATATTAGCGATACAGGCTAGTCCTACTTATCGACTTTTGTAAACCTTTTTGATAACAATAAATTTATTATATTATTATTAGTATTGACGGGCCCGTTGGTCTAGTGGTTAGACACCCTGGCTGCTACCCGATGGGTCGTGGGTTCGATTCCCACCAAAAAATGTATATAAGTATTAGTATCAGTTGTCTTGTTTCCATAGTACAGGCTCTGCCTAGCTTGGGATCGGATGACCGTGTGTCGCGAAACGCGAGGTAGTTTTCGATTATTGTCGCAAACGCGAGGTAGTTTTAGATTTATTTGTAATTCGTACCGACAATGACGGTACCGCCGCCGCGCCAAGCTATAAATGCGCGCGCAGGCACATTTTACGATTCTTTAGTGAACGAGCTGGCAGACAGGCGACATCGCCATGGCGCGTGAGAGCGACGATATTGGGTAAGCACGGACGAATGGAGACAGGGAGTGACTCGAGACGAGACCGAGCATGTTCCTGGTAAGTGCTTATATTATTCTAGTTAATAAGGACCTAACGCGGTGGTTCGATACCACGACAGAGCAAAGATTATGGTTTGATGAGGATCCAATGATTGCGTGTGACCTTAGGTCAAAGGTCCATGTCATTGGACAGGCCGAGCATTTGTAAGCTCGTACAAGGGAGTGGCCCGGGAGCACACTCACAAGGCATAGCCATAGTTAAACGATCGACTATGAAGATGGAGAAAGGGCAGGACTATGGGGAAGGTGGAGGTCCTCGTGGGGCATAAGCCCCATGTCCAGCGGTGCCACGGCCCTGGGTAAACTGTATCGACCAGGAACCCAGGGCTGAACTATAGCTGAGTGAACTGTACCGGCCAGGTACTCCGCTAAGGAAGGGAGCACCCGGGCGCAGTCGCTGCGCCCTGACTGGAGCCATAGTCGATCGGAGGGTAACTCTGAATAGATCAGGCCCTTGGATGGCAAAGCCTATTAGTCTAATTATAAAGCGAAGCATAACTGATGCATAACTCGTATGGAACATAATCTTTGTTGCGCACATACTAGTTTGTTAAGAACCTTGGCAGGAATCCCATTAGATATGAGATTCCATGATTGTAGGGCGCGACAATAATGGTGGAGATGCTGGGATCTAATTTGGAACGCCGGATTCGTTCTGGCCTTTCCACTTTAGAACTCCCTCTAAATACTCTCCTTATTTTGAGATAAATAACACTGAATATGTTTAATGGCATACTGCTTTTGGGTGTTGCAGGCATTAGTGACTATTTTCTATCTAAGCTTTCTATGCAAACATTTGATGGCAATGTTGGGAAGATATCTTTGTATTGGGTTATGTTGTTAAACATTTCTAAACCGAATGGCAAATTGTAACATATACATGAAACATTGGTTAGCATTTGTTAACACTTGTTAACATTGACGCTTCGGAACCTAAATCCGAGCTGCGACTTGCGAGCCAGCCAATGTTTAATTGTTGTATGTGTTTGTAAGCATTTTCCCTTGCTGTGGGAACACCTTAAGGTAAACAGCTATAAAAAAAACTTATAAAAATGTTTTTTATCACTTACATTATCATTATTTACCCTATATTGTCTTTGTGTTTGTGTATTTGTGCTGAAAATTTATATTTACTCTGAGGGTGAAAATGTTATTTATTGAAATAGTGAATAGACATTGTTTCAAGCACTGATAGTGCTTGAAATAATGTTAACGTTTTTAGCGTGGTTTTGAAAGCGTTAGCGTTAATATTATTATTGAACTTGGCGTTGCTTTTGCTTACGTCTTATGCAGCGTAAGCATCGATAATTATCCCGTCCTTGACTTCAAGATTACTTGTAGTCCTTGTACATATACGTTCCGGTCTAGTCGCACAAGTTTAGAGAGGTTTTATAGAGAAAACAATATTATTGTCAACCTCTCAACCACCCCGCTCCAGCAGAACGGCAGACACCTCATTCTTGTCCGTGCGCTCACGGCGTTCGCACGAGTTCAAATACAAAAGATCTTTGAAATCATGAAAAAAAAAAAAAAAAAAAATAAATAAGAAAAGTAAAGGAAGTCATAAAACTAATAGTGGAACATTGTTCGTGTCGCTGTTAACGAAGATTTATACTCTCGAGCTAAAGTGTACCCTTTGAATTCATTGGGAATCACTAATGTTTATTATCCGTTGAATTCTTCGGATATTATTGTGCCCATGGATGAATTCATCCATGATTGTGTCTAAATATCATCCTGCCTGCCTGCTGCTGCTGCACTGCTGTACCTCCTGTACCTGCGAAGATTTCTACGCTCGAGCTGAGTTTGTGTACCCTTTGCATTCATTGGGAAGCACTAATTTTTATTATCCGTTGTATTCTTCGGATATTATTTTGCCTAATTATCACAATGTCCTAAATATGACAATTGGATTCATCGCAAATCGTGCAGCTTATCTGTTGTATTCTTCAGATAATGCATTTTTTCTTCGTGTCCTAACTACCCGCATTATTTACTACAAGTAAGTAAGTATGTCTATTTTAGATAAAAGCGAATAAATATTCGCTGGTGTTGTACCCTCAATTATGATTTAAAAAAAAAAAAACCATGCAAAGATACCTAATGGTATTCATTGGTCAAATGTAAGCTTCGCGCTGAAACGGGATTTGTGCTCGAAGGTGCGGAGGCAACAAAGCACGGTAACAAATGTCACATAATAGTCCCTGATCAGATGAGATTTTTGTTCGTGAGGCGGAAGGAATCTCTAACGAAGTTGATTCACTTGGTTTTATGAATCTTTATTCCTCAATTTGTAATAGCTACTCTGAACCTGGAGATTGGCACCATGCTAATTGATAGTTGTAAGTCTATTAGTCAGTAAAACTCTTTTGGCTTCAGGAAAGGTGGACAAGCCTATACATCATAAAATAATAATAATAATAATAATATCCGTACTCTAAACGAAGGGGTCAACTCTTGGCTTATTCTCACTATGCCGAAACTGATACCAGTAGGTCGGTTATCATTCAACTGATCGATCAACCCTTGACAGATCCCTTTAAAGATAGTGTAACAGATTTCTTTCTTTTTTGTTAGATTTTATGGAGAATATCTAGGCAACTATACAAAAAAAAAAAAAAAACCAAAGGTAAGATATATGATTAAAAACCAGTAGTAAGTTAAGTTAATACTTGCCCAGATTTCATCCTTACTGTAAGTTTAAACGGGAAAGGCTCCGAAGACCTAAGTTGAATCCTAGCACCAGCATGATGGCCAGAACTACACTGACATAGTCCGTGGACTGAAACCAGTGAGGTTTTTAGTGAGCACTCTAACCGCCGCCAGTGCGGCGTTGAGGACTGCCATCTTCACCGCTTGACTGATTGCCGACCGTGTCCACCACGAGTCACAGCACCGTTATGCAACTCAATCTATCTCTCTAATCACTAATTATTATTAATATAAATGTTTATTTCGAAAACTTGTCGTAAAGTAAGTTTTATTCTGGGCTCCATAATTTTGCTTGTTTTTTCCCGCAACAGTTAAACTCAAATACAAAATAAAAACAATTAAAATAATAATAATACTAAAAAAAAAAAAAATTAGTCTTCACCTTTTTAGACTTATTTCGGCAAGTCCCATTACACTATGTAGGTACACTACATTGTGACAATGTACGTTGTACTATGTCGCTTGAGCAAGTTAGATACTAGCTCCTGCTTAAATGAATGTTCTAACTGTGTGAAATGTGTGAACTTTTTGATTTTTTTAGATGAATATATTCTTCAGATTTTCACGGACGCCTTTCTAACGAGTGGCATACTCCTCTGCACTCAAACCTTAAAGTTGAAGCGTAGCAATTGGTTTGAAAAACTGGTGAGCATTGGTCCACATTGAGTGTGTTAAAACGAATGGTAATCCATTGATTTAGTCTCTGGAGACAAGAAAAATTGTGACTATCGTGTGTATACCTAGTACCACTGCCTTTTCTTATTAACACAGAATAAGCAGTTTATTACCCTAGCTAGTATTAGGATAGGCTAATATTTGGAAGTAAGGTGCACATATTAACAAACTCATTAGTTCAAGTATAAGTTTATTATATTATGCAAACTCAAACTCAAACTCAAAAATCTTTATTTCAAATAGGCTTAACGCTAGCACTTTTGAATCGTCATTTTTTAGAAGCTACCACCGGATCACAACGCGGCCTCAACTGAGAAGATCCGGCAAGAAACTCAGCGGGCTTGTCATTTTTTCACTTTTTTTTTTAAACATTGTTTTGTTACAAATGAATCGACATTAGCGATATTGTGTCCTGCCATTCGAAACATAAAGCAAGGGAGAAAAGAAGAAAACAATAAATTAAGACAAACTAAAAGGCCAAATGGATAGAAGTCGGACCAGTCCCCCCAAGCAGCACCCGCGCACGAGTTGACTCGAGCAGCAGCCATCACTCCCCTCAACCATATTAGAGGGAAGGGGGTGACCCGCCACACGAAGCCGCCACAAGCAAAGACTTTTCGATGGCGAGCATGACCGAACCAAAATCACAGTGGCTCACATTTAACTTCTGCTGTTAAGTAGTACCTCGACAGGCAAGACACAAAACACTTTCACATAATCTTTATATTATCAATCAATTGACTTGTGAAACAGCCATCAGCAGTGGCGTGCACAGAGGGTAGGCAAAAAAATGTATTCGGCTTGTTTTACCTATTTTAAGTATGTTATTATACCATTTCAAATATCCATAGGCAAGCAAATACTATAGACATATTAATTTGCATTTGAGAACAATAATAAGTTTATTCAGCGGCTCCATACTGACAAAAATACTTTGCCTACCCTAGGATTTCTCTAAACAGTCTTAATTTAAAAAAATCTTAGTTTGGACATGAATTAACGTAATTTTTTTTTATGTAAATGGATGTGTTGGTAATATTGGTTAATTTAAGGATATTTGTGCTGGAACACGAACAAATAGCATAAAGCATAAACAACTCGCAGATATTTTTGCATGCTTTCAGTGCACGCCACTGGCCATCAGTAATCCACGCCGATATAATAGTAGTAATGCAGGCCGATATAATAGTAATAGGATAAAGAAAGACACAGAACAAGAGATCGGGTGTAAACAATTATAATAATATATGTATAATAACATTAAAAGAATAATATTAAAAGAAAAAATATTTTGAATAACATAGGGTACCCTCATATTAAAAAAAAAAAAAAAACAAAAAAAAAAAAATACTAAGGTAAGGGCACAAAAATACAAATGTAATTTTTTTTTCCAAGACTATTTTTTAGCGATAACGATCGAAATGAGGCATTTATTATATATCGAATATAGGCCATATTCATGATCCTCAAAGTTAGTTGCAGATGGAGATTTTATAAAAAAAAAAAAAAAAGCCTGGGAATCGTAATCACCATTACCAAAATTATTACAAAGGGCTGTCATATAATAAAAGTTGACCTCTAAGAGGCCTTTATCTTATATCTTATTTTATGAGTCTCATTATAGCCTCCGTGGCGCAGCGGTAAACCACTTGTTTTGCAAACCGGAGGTCGCGGGTTCAAATCCGTGAAATCCCGTGGAGAGTAATCACTTTATATACTTGTTCATTGCTGGGTTGGACAATGCAGGCCGGTCATCTGATTGTCTGTAAAGTAAGATGATCCATGCGTCGGATGGGCTTGTAAAAGGTCAGTCCTGCGCCTGGCCTCTCCCCAGTCGTGCCAATTTTTCATCTTAACGAATTGTGAGTGTAAACGAAGATAGAGTGCACTTGTGTCTACGCAAGCACTTGTTCACTATAATATCTCTCGCGTAGAAGGCTGATTTTGTGAAAGATCGACCGCTGTGGTCGTATCAAAAAGAAGGGCATTTATATTATTGTTTTATAATTTATGTACGTACACACAGTAACAATAAAGGAAAGAAGAAATATAGGCAAGATACTATTCTTTACTACAAAGGCACAGCTTATTTCAGAAAGTTCTGCCTTTAAAAGTTCTATTATTACCTACTATTATAGACATAATTTTTATTATGAGCCTCAAATGTAATTAATATCTACGCTTGTGTTCGGTTCCCGTATATTATCTGCAGTCTCAGGATTTTGCTTTCTATACTCTGCCCGGATGAAATTAAATGCCTAGGAAAATCTTTCCATCTTATATTTTGGAAACGTTAATAAGCCTTTATTAACCTGATTAGGATAAACCCTAATAACTTGATTAGGAGTTTTCCTATTATAGTCGTCTTAACCGTGGTACACCATCTTTAAATCCTGAAAATATTTACTTATATAGAAATTATTTTCAAAGCATTCACTACACTGCCATCTTCCTCTAGCAGCATATTTGTTGTTCTGGTATGTTTTCGAAGACAACTCATACAACGATCAGCTTTTGCAGAAGTTATTCTCTCTTGTTTCACAGAGAACTTGTAAAATAAGTCTAATTTCAAGCAAAGAACATTGATTTTATAATGATATTAACGTCTCATCTCTGATAAGTTCGTTAATAAGTAGTTTTTATAAATTCTATACTTATTTGAAGAGTAAAAAATTAGCTATTTCTTTGATATACATAAACAAAATAGGCAATATTATTAAAAGTTTTAAATGTTTCTTTCAAGGAATCTGTAAACTGAAACCAATATTTCCTCGCTATGACATTGCATAGAATCTAATTACTATATTACATACAACCATAATATCTTTGGTTACTTATAAAACATTACTTACAGTAGCTGATTTTATTAGTTTAGAAAATATTATTCAAAACTTAAAAGTACATAGCTATACCGTTAACTCTCTGCCTGTAGAATAAACAAAGCTAAACTATTAGAATATATCAAACGTAAGGCCAGTTACAGACTTAAAACCTTAGGAATTTGTAAGTAGATGTCAAACCATTTTAAATATGCATCAATTCATTCGAAGACCTGATATTTGTCTGGCACCAACACTAATTTTTCAGTTATATCCTCCATGATATCTTGTCACTCTAGCCACTGTCCTATGTATCGAGGGTTCGATTCCTAGCTTGTGTCTGGGTGTTGTTTATCTTTTTAGTTTATATTTACAAGGAGGAAAGGTATATAGTTATATACCTTCACTACTAATACTTATTAGTATCGGTTGTCTGGTTGCCATGACGCAAGCTCTACCGTATTTGAATTGTCTCAAAATATTATTTTAAGTATATTATTAATTTATATAATAAATTTATCAACATCTTCTCAAACCATGGGACGATGAACATATAAAAAAAGTGATATTATTAAACAGCACAATTGATGCTTCTATCTTTACTACTTACAGTAGATACGAGAAATGAAGTCATGACTTCAGCGGCTGTCCAGAAAGGCTTTGCTATTAAAACCATTATAAAACTGTTTTCAGGATGGTCTGCACAATTAGCAAGCAGTCTCTAAGTTTCTATAATGGACCTCAATTGCTACTTGGGTAACAATGTCGGAATTAATTGTTCAACAATGTTAAGGTAAAAGTTTAAACTATTGAATAGATAAATAGTTAAAATAAATATATTTAAAGAAATATATAAATATAAATATCAGAAATCATTAAATATATAAACATAACTATAGTAATTAATTTAAATGTATGTATGCAATTTGCAATTTCTACTTTGGTTTTATTATAACTAATAGCTTAATCATCAAATTAAGAAAACTTTATCTCATCCTGGAATCTCATTAAGTGCAACATTGATTTTTTATCTCTAAACATCTACAAGTAATCTTGAAGTCAAGGACGGGATAATTAAGTGATCAAACGAACTTACCTTAAGTGAAGTTCGATCCTAATTATCCAGTCCTTGACGAAAGATTTAAGGTCCCTCCCTACCCTAAATTTCCCTGTTGAATCAATGTTGCAGCTGTATTTCATTTTACTCTAAAGATAATGAGGTGTCTGCCGTTCTGCTGGAGCGGGGTGGTTGAGAGGTTGACAATAATATTGTTTTCTCTATAAAACCTCTCTAAACTTGTGCGACTAGACCGGAACGTATATGTACAAGGACTACAAGTAATCTTTCGTCAAGGACTGGATAATTAGGATCGAACTTCACTTAAGGTAAGTTCGTTTGATCACTTAATTTTTGATAACTTTAATTCGAAATAGCATTGCGTGCAGTTAGCGTTAATAACGTTTGTTTGGTAGCACGCATCTTGAAAACAGGGTTGTCAATCCTTCAAGGGGTTTACCCTGGGCTCGAGTTTTTTTTGTTAGACGTTTGAAAAATGTTACATTTAGCAAACATACGTGGAAGGTCCCGGTAATGCAGTTGCAAATGTGTTATCGAGGATCTGAATGTCAAGGATATTCTACATTTGCGGACATGAGCCCGTCTAACAACTAGATTGATCACCTGGGAGTTCGGTTGGAGTTCTCATAAGCAGTGGAGTTTATTCTGACTATGGATAGTTTTATTAAAAAATGAAATTTTGTGATGTCAGTTATTGTGACTTTGTTAATTTTTTATTTAATTCGTTATAAACATTGGCCCGACATGCGCGGCTGAGCAGAAAATAATATAATAGCATGGTGCACAATGCAGTATATAGGGTGGAATCCTTGTTGTACTGATCATGTTTGGGTCAAGCCATTCGTGAAGACAACTACGATAAAAAGGACTTCCTGAGTTAATAATAACAATGTTTAATAAAGTAAAATTGTGTACATAATAATATAATTTTTGTAGCCTGCTTTAATATAAATAATATTAATAAGGTAGACCAATATTATAATAAAAAAAATGTGTAGGTACCTTTCCGATTATCAATAAAATAAAATCAAATGTACATTGAGGGAATAAGTACTTTCATGAAGAAATGTCGATTCATTATACATACTTATGTACGTAGCTATAATTAAGTCTGCAGATTTTAGTGGAAAAAGACTTATTATTGAAGTATAAGGTATATTATGCTATATTGAATGAGACTTATATGTATTGTATTATTAATAAATAAATACATATGTATTTACGTATATATAAGAATACGTATACGAAAAAACAAGTCTGATAAAAAATTAGGCTCAGCCGTGGCAAAACATGTCCATAGTTTACATTTTTCGTAATGTTTACATTCTATTTAAACATTTTATTTTCTAGAAACAAGCATAATTTTGATGTAAATAGACAGGACACAGTATAAATAGGACACAGTATAAATACTAGGATATGCTATAAATGATTTTGTTTCATGAGTAGACTCTAATGTATCATGGTAACGTAATTAATACTTTGAATTAGACATGGTATTTCGTAGGGAGCCATGTAGGTACTTGTATAATATTTTTGGTAAAAAATCTTTGAAATACCGAAAAAAAAAAAAAAACTGGGTCTTCTGATTTTGATTGATTTAAGCGTTGCGCGACTGGTGATTTATAGCAACTTATCGAGTGGTATGGTATCTACTTTAAAAGTAGCGGCGTTTGCAAGGGTGTTCAGCATCAACATCGACACCACAGGGTCGCGAACTGTGACCTGTGCTGTGCAATTGCCCGTCTCGTTTGACGGTTAAAGTGATGATCACTAGTATAGCAAGTGACTATCGGGTGACTGTTGAATGATTCATTCGGTAACTTGAGTTACCACTAAATACTAATAAGACTTTCGGTTGACATATAGGTTCGGTGGACAGCTGAAGCTTGATGGTCACTTGGGTGGCTAGAGATGCGCAATGGCCCTGCTGATATAATTAGTAGACCTGAGCATAGTTAGTATATTCTAGAAGTGCATGTCTGAGTAAACACAAACAAAAACTCTATCTGTGAACCGTAAAACTGTTTGTTTCGTTGATGTTGCTTAACGATTATATTATTGATGGTACCTCTTGACGTTATAATTTTCTACCGATGCCGGATTGCGTTATTTTTATGATCATGATGCTCATTGACGTTAATTGATAGTATTGTCCCGTAAGTCGCCAGTATGACGCACACGACCTTCTTTTCGTTTTGGGAGGCCCTGGACGGGAGTCCAGGTAAGGTCAATCCGCCAAATGGATAGGGCGTGTAGGAGATAGATGAACTAACTTCGCAGGAAGCACACCTTGGTAATTCCGATTAAAGCATGCAGCATGGCTGCATCACAACTATCACGAAGCGGGCAATAGAAGGATCTCCACATCTGCATACTCTCCGATAGCAGCTCGGTTTGTCAGTTAGAGGTAACACCATTAACTTCGGGCTTTATAGGCATGTCACCAAAAAGTGGAATCAGGCGGGCAACTTCAACAACATAAGCATTCAATGGATGGACACAAGGGCCCGTGGCAATAATGCAGCGGATGAACTTACTATAGGGTTATCCGTGGACGCTGTGGGAGCTTAACCTGTGGTGCCAGTCCCCTTCGACTTGCGTGATCAGGTGGGACTGTGCAATGGGGACGGGCGTAGCGACTCTTGGGCCATAAACCAAGGCGAGTACAGAAACGCTGGAGGGACGCTTCCGGCCACTGATCGCCGCTACCCGCTACACGAAACAGCTGCTTAGTGTCAAAACAGCAACGGTGTGTAGTCACAGCGGTTATTTCAGGACAGAAAAGGTTCATTTAATAAACATCTTTTTTTGTTATAGGAGTCTGGAGGTATAGGACTGTCCTCTAATACGAGGCGTGCATGTAGGAGGACGAAGCGGCGTCCCGAGTGCTTCTGAAGTGCCCGGAAGTCGCCACCTACAGGGTGAGTACTTCGGTAGCCCGGGTACACCTTCCAGGGATTGTCGGCGGCGTCGGGCACTCGCTGGCATTTCTCGAGGAGTGGGGGTGGATGGAATGAGTCCATTTCCACCCGCATGCAAAGTACGCGCTTTTGCGTGGAGTTGCGGGAGCCGGCCCGTCATGCCAATGCCAAATGGTTGTACTCATACATCACTACCTTTTTTTTAAATTATTTGTTTATTTTCGCAGGGGAAACCTTCGAAGGGTCCCCGGGACCTGTGGGGTCAGCCGGGGTATGTAAGATTCTTGCCGCTAGAGTCTCGGCGGCTGTCGCATCGTTGCAGACGTTGGCTCCGGTGGGATCTGCACTAGGAGCCTCTGTGCTTTTCTTTTGAGCAAAAGGCAAAATAGGCGCATCTAGCCCCCCGCGAAACAGACCCTTCTTTTTCGTTGGGAGTGTCGCGAAACGCGAGGTAGTTTTCGATTATTGTCGCAAACGCGAGGTAGTTTTAGATTTATTTGTAATTCGTACCGACAATGACGGTACCGCCGCCGCGCCAAGCTATAAATGCGCGCGCAGGCACATTTTACGATTCTTTAGTGAACGAGCTGGCAGACAGGCGACATCGCCATGGCGCGTGAGAGCGACGATATTGGGTAAGCACGGACGAATGGAGACAGGGAGTGACTCGAGACGAGACCGAGCATGTTCCTGGTAAGTGCTTATATTATTCTAGTTAATAAGGACCTAACGCGGTGGTTCGATACCACGACAGAGCAAAGATTATGGTTTGATGAGGATCCAATGATTGCGTGTGACCTTAGGTCAAAGGTCCATGTCATTGGACAGGCCGAGCATTTGTAAGCTCGTACAAGGGAGTGGCCCGGGAGCACACTCACAAGGCATAGCCATAGTTAAACGATCGACTATGAAGATGGAGAAAGGGCAGGACTATGGGGAAGGTGGAGGTCCTCGTGGGGCATAAGCCCCATGTCCAGCGGTGCCACAGCCCTGGGTAAACTGTATCGACCAGGAACCCAGGGCTGAACGATAGCGGAGTGAACTGTACCGGCCAGGTACTCCGCTAAGGAAGGGAGCACCCGGGCGCAGTCGCTGCGCCCTGACTGGAGCCATAGTCGATCGGAGGGTAACTCTGAATAGATCAGGCCCTTGGATGGCAAAGCCTATTAGTCTAATTATAAAGCGAAGCATAACTGATGGATAACTCGTATGGAACATAATCTTTGTTGCGCACATACTAGTTTGTTAAGAACCTTGGCAGGAATCCCATTAGATATGAGATTCCATGATTGTAGGGCGCGACAACCGTGTGTGGATTGTCCCAATATATTATTGTTATTATATTTTTTTGTAACCCGTCACTGAAAAATTATCTAACTAATGGAAATAGCTTAAAAATCCGTTGCGTAGTTTAGGAGGGGTTAGCGGATCTACAGACATACAACCGCGGAAAGCGACTTCGTTTTATATTACGTAAAGTAAATTTACATCTAGCAACCAGGACCACCTCTAATAGTAATATTATTATCATCTTACTATGACGAACAGATCTTGTCGTTCTCACACGTTAAGCTTTTGTATTAATTTGCCAGGTCTAACACACACATATGTTTTTACAATTGAATTAGGTTATTTTGATACATAAAAGTGACAAGCCCGTCCGATTGAGAACGCTGCCGTGCAATTTGTCGGTTACGGCATCCACCCTGCGCTTAGATCGAGAGCATTGTTTGGAACGGTAGTGAAATAGTTATTACACACAGCCGGCATAAAAAAGTATCTAGAACCGCACTTCCTCGTCTGCGAAACCAACTCTGCATCGATGTAAATTAGAGCGACATTCGTCCCGACAACCTCGCTCGGTAGGTCTACGGGCGTGCTCCGCGGACGTGGTCTTTTTGTTGATATTACGGGTTTATTTAAGTGAAATTGGATAAATGGTCATCTCGCGATGTTGCGCTATTCAATCTGGTGCGGTGTGGCGGCGGTGCAGTGTCCGGCCTTGTGTTGTTCGTCGCTCCATTGATCTGAAATAAAACTAAGAATCTGGAGGAAAAGAAAGTATAGACTGTGTCGTAAAGCAAAATATGAGCGCGGGTCCGGTGGGCCGGTTGTTAGTTGAGGTTGATCATCGTGAGTTGTGGACTGTTATCGTTCTGTAGCCGGTCGCTGGCGGGCTGGTCATGGACCCGGCCAAGTATCTGATGGTGCTGGCGGTCCTTTGCCTGGAGGGCGGCGAGACCGGTGGTGGCGGAAAACATCAGTAAGAAACAATTGAAGAGATTACCCGTTTTATTATATCAGTTACTTTATATTAATCTAATTTATGGATAACGTAGGTATGTTATGTGATTATGGTGTTAGCAGTTGGATCAATCAAACATGATTCCCCAACGATCACCAAAATCAACTAACTTTTTTGTGGACTTTGCGATATCGTTTAATACTTTCCAAAAAAATAGGCAAATAAAAATAAAAATAGTGAAAAGCCCAGCGAATTTATTTAATGTGTAATTATCTTCTCACTTAAAGATACATAGAATTGCGAATTCAATTTGTAGAAGTACCTACATACAATTTTACTTTTACTTAAAAGATGGGTTGCATGTAGATGGCTAATCGAAAACTTATTTTTCAGTAATCACGTGAAAATACACATCCCGGAGTTCATACATCATGATCATCACAAGAAAGTTATAACAATACATCATCATCATCACAAGCCGAAAAAGGAGCACCATCACCATCACCACCATCACCAAAAACCGCAAATACCTCATGGGCATCACTACCACCATCATCATAAAAAGACACATACTAAAGCGCAATCCGTTTCAAAAGGCAGCGGGCATGGCCACGGGCATCATGGCCATCACGGGCATCATGGACATCATAAACACCATCATACTAAGCACGGACACCATGGCCACCACAGCCATCATAGCCACGGTCACCATCACGATGCGCCCGTCGCACCACCGGTGAGCTACAATCCCAGCCCGCTACCATCATTTGAAGACGATTTTGGCTCTTCGTTTTCTCCTTCCGTGCCTTCATATGGCGGTGGCGTCTCAAACACCGGGTTCGGCTCCCCCCAAATTCCACAAGTGCATGGAATAACACATACAGTTAAACAAGTAAAAGTGTACGACTCTCTGCCAGGTGCTTTGCCTAACACCGGCAAGTCGCACGGTTATGAAGTGACAGAGGAAGGCGAAGAAGGTGACGACGATGTCTTCACAGCAGTGAACGGGCTGCATCATACGTTCCCGGCGACATTTAACTATCTTCGGTCCGCAGCACCGCAGCCAGCCACACACGACCCGTTCGCTGAACTGGGTCCTCAAAACACAGTACAAGTGCACGATCCGTTTGCTCCTGGACCGACATCAGCCTTCTCTGAAGTGGAAAGCTTCACTGGAAACATGATAAATGATCCGTTTGGATCCGCAGTTCCTACTTTGAATGCGGACTTGCCAAGCATCCAGTCATCAGAAGGATTTCCTTCTTCGTTTGATGCGGCTTCATTTGATGGTCACACGAACTCATTCACGGGTGCAGATGGTGATGCGTCGTCGTTCGCTTCGAACGAGGAAAGTTCGTTTTCCGCAGAAACACCTGTTACATTTGCCAGAGAAGCTGGCATTCAAGAATCAACCAAAACTGGCAACGTAGAAACTATAGTGTATTAGTATTTTTTCTCAAGTAAAATATTGAGTTTAAAAAACTGTTAAACTTTATTTTAATCGGAATTTAACGACGGAGGTCTGGTGCAACCCGGCCGAAACGCCAAGCCAAAATATAAGGTAAATCGCGTTGATTCCCGATTAAAATAAAGTTTGATAATGAAACGCGAAAGTCTAAAAGTATATATTTAAAAAAACTGTATTTAGTAATGTGATATGAAAAATGTGATTAATTTTTTTATGTTTAGTACAAATACTTTCATAGATTTATTCTATACTTGCATTTAAAAACTCATAAAAATTCAATTAAATTATGGTACATGTTAGTTCAAATAAGATTTAATATTAGGAAGGTTAGGGTTTAAATAATTAGTGTTTTATTAAAAGGTTACTAGTATAAAATAATTTTGCAGATGGCATTTCTATTTCATTATTTTAACTATTGCTAGCGTCATGACACGTAACTAACGGTGTATTATGAAACAGCTTATGTCATCGAACTTACAATTATTATTTGGTCTACAATGCTCTGTAATTGACTACAGCCCAAATTGTAAACGGCTGCGGCGGACTTCGATTCGCCACGCCCTAGATACGAAATTGCGCAAGCGGTTAAAAAAATCACAACGCGGTGTCAACGTAACTATATCGGAATGATTTAAAAAAGAACAACATTATGTTGCGCAACTTTTAAAAATCATTCAGCAACAACTACTTATTTTTTTTTATAAATGCAGTCAGTTCATTAAAATGTGTAACAATTGTATGATCTTATGAAACACGTTGGTAGTGGCCGCCCTGATGACGCCCGCCTTGCTCTCTTGGCCGTATCTCCCCTCACTGCTTCGCAAAAGAAACTAAAACATCCGTTTGAAACAAAGATTTTTGAATTTAAGCACTTAGAAATAGACCAGCCACAGCAAGCAATAATTTCTCCCCAAAACTTTCAACCAATAATAATAAGTCATTCAGTCTTGTAGATGCGAAGCATACGCACTAAGCCGACAAAAAATATTTTTAAATGTAATATGTCTAATTTTAGGTTTTACTATTGTAAATCTAATAAAATGACTGAATCAGACTATAGTTTATTTTCATATGTAACCGCGTAAGTATCTTGTGTATCTACTAAAGAATTTAATACAGGTTTTAGGAAGTAAGAAATAATCTTTGTATGAAAAAGTAACCAAAGGTAATCATTCTAAAGCCTATATTTAATTTCTTTGGTTTGAACTAGAACCCGTGGCGTGGGGTGTCCGAGTAAGCGTAGCACCGAACCACCCCTTGCCGTTAGGTGTCCGTAAGATGCGGCTAAGGGAAAACAAGAAGACGGGCAGCAGCGCCTTTCTATTGGATTACATATCACCTGCACTGCGATCACCAAGACGACTGCCAAGCGTGGGATAACGGCAACCCCTCCCGTCTAAGGAAGAGGCCTTTTTTCAGCAGTAGACGTCTTTCAACTGCTGATGTGAACTAGAATAACAACCACAATTAACAACAACAAGAACAATTATTGTAACTGTGCTGTTTTTTGTTGTTATTTAATGTTAACAACTTTCACAAACAAATGCAGACAAAAGAAAAAGGTCAAACCGGCCGTCATAGCGTGCGGTAGTTTTTTTCTTGGTTTATTATATTAGGATAGTTATAAGGTAGGTACCTCAATATCACCTAATTAAAAAATAAATACAGAATTAGTTGAATAGTTTCTCATTGGTCATTTCTTTTCGAATAATCGATATAGCAATTGCACTTATTGCCATTCCCCCTGTATCCTGTAAGTAATATTAACTAAAACGCGATTCAGTTTGAAACGCTCAAATAAATTATTACAATGAATCTAGTACTTAATAACTGTTTTTACAAAGGCAATCAAGCCCGCACGCGTCGTTGCCTCTTCACGCTTCTGACTGACATAATACTAGTAAGTACCCAAAGTGCCTAATAATATACCTACCAACCTACTTATCTATACTTATAATAAAACTGTAACAGGTCCAATTCTGTACATTGAAGACATTTTGAAAATTATTTTTGGAGGGCATTCTATAACCGATACTGAGGCCGAAAATGTATTTTTTTTAATTTTTGTCTGTCTGTCTGTCTGTCTGTCTGTCTGTCTGTCTGTCTGTCTGTCTGTATGTCTGTCTGTCTGTATCACGGCTGAGCATCACGCCAAAACTACTGAATGGATTCAAATGAAACTATAATAATCTACCACGGTTCTTTCGGGAGAGGGGATTAAAGTCAAAATGTGTACTTGGTTATTACGCTTGGTCAGATTTTATAAATTTTTCTTTATAATATAATAAATATTAGTAAGGGAACACTCATAGAGAGTTGTTATCAAGGTTTTGTAATCGATCGGGTTAAGCAACGTTAGGTAAGGTCATTAAATAGATGGGTGACCGTTTAACGCCATTTGAACTAAACGGGTCCGTGCTTCGGAGAGCAAGTAAAAAGTAGGTCCCAGTTTTTAACCGACTATAAAAAAGGAGGTTATGTATTCGATGCGAATGTCTGTTATTAAAAGTTTAGATAACGTAAAAATAGCGCAGGCGGAGCTGCGTGGGTCAGCTAGTATTAGATATATGTATGTTCTTTACTAGGTAGTTAGTAAGAAAAAATCCTCGGTAGGTCCTTTGTACAAGTGATCGTCCCGGTAGGTACCTGGAGATTCTAAATACCAACAAAAAGAGGAAATTGCAATATCTGGGGCACATTATGAGAAATCAAAAGTACAGTCTTTTAAAGCTCATAATGCAAGGAAAAATACAAGGACGCCAAAGACCCGGACGACGAAGAACGTCATGGCTCAAAAATTTAAGACAGTGGTTTGCATTGAGCACTAAGTCACTGTTTAGAGCAGCAGTAGACAAGATAAGAATTGCCATGATGGTCGCCAACCTCCGATAGGAGATAGCACCACAAGAAGAAGAATACTTACATATGTATGCTTGATTGATAGAAAGATATCAGTTGCGTATAATAATCACGGTGACCAGCCGAAACTTTCTGAATACGCAGATTATTTGAGGGTCTCAAAATAAGTTTTTACTCTTTTCTACTTTACTTAAACAATTTTACTCTAATATAAATAACGATAGCTAAGGTGGGAAGACTAGGGATAATTTTAGGGAAAGATAGACGATGATGTATCGGTGCTACGACGGTTTATTGACAACAGCTATCGTTATTTATATTTGGTCCTTCGAGTCGGATGGAAAGGCTCATCAACAATAGCATGACAAATTATTTTATGCTTCGGTTTCAGTTTGTATTAGACCTGGAATTATTACAATTCAAGTCAGTTCCCAAGGATTCAATGTATCGGGGTCGGGGCGGTCAAATGTTTGTTCAAATACAACATCGGATATCACAAATGACACTAGTTAGCGTTGATACAGGCTCAAGTAATAAACTATAACTGTGCAAATTAAGTACAGTATACTTATTATGTAATTATCCTACTATGCTATTTAAAGTTAAGGGTTAAATGTAAGGTACCGTCCAGTTTAGCTCCGCACAGCACAGGTAAGTGCGAGCTTTCCATTCCATTCCATCCGTTCACATACGTCGACTATAAGATATAGTCCTTTTGCTTTTTTTTAACTAGAATTTTTTGTAAAAAAAACTGTCCACGCTAGAAATAAATGCGTAAGACAAAAAAGCAAATGGAGAATTTCAAATACCTAATTAAAATATTTTCAAATGCAAAATGATATAATATGTTTTGAAAAAAAAATCTAAGTATTAATACAAATGATAGTATGTTACGGGCAAAAATTAGGTGACTTTTAGTAGTAACCTGTGCGGGATCACAAGAAAAGGTCGCTTATTAGGACCTACTTATGTATCCTCAGGGTCAAGGATTATCTTTGGGTCTGAGGGACCACAAACAATACCTCTGACACAGTCTTATGTTGAGATAGCTTCGCGGGGTTAAGCATTTGTTGATGGGCTCGCTAGTCTAGTAGTTAGTTTGATTTCCACTATAGACAAAGATTTATGCATAACCAGTGCATTGACAATCAAACAGATTGTGTTTGGTTGTTATCTATCCAAGTATCGTATTTACAAAAAAAGTACCTATACGATGTGTCACGAAAAAACGTAAGCCCATAGTATCCAGAAGAAAATTAATTATACTACTTTTTAATACCGGTTCATTTTTACTATATTTCTATTTACTTATCACGGCTAGACTAAAACGTCGGTAGTCTTACCAATAAGTAGTGCGGTAAGAGGTTATTCGCCTCCAGCCTTAGCCCTCTCTAAGCGACAGCCCCAGCCGAGGCCGTGCCTCCCTGAGGTGCCGTTGCGCTCGTCGCTCCCCCTGCCTTTCTGGCTGGAGCGCTTTAAGCACTCGCCCTCATGTCCGGTGAAGCTGTAATGACCATCTGCGGCCAACAGCGACTGTCCTCCCAAAAAAAAAGCCTCCAGCCTTAGAAGACCCATATAGCACTTTTCGGTCACAGAATCATAAAAGCAGTAACACGTCGCATAGTTTCGTAACTGTTACGAAACATAGTTACTGTGTGGGGTTTGGTCTCTATGTGTGGTAACAGTTCCCACACAATGTGACCAGAAAATTTTTAGTTACTATGTGTAGTCTTTGTGTTCACACGTAACGTAAACATTTGTGTCGACTTATTTTTAAACGCAATTTGTTTATGTGTAGTAACGGTGTGGTAACTATGTTACCAGAATAGTAATTTAAAATATATACTTACACGAAGTGTTGTAACATTACGACATTGTTACTGAACAATATATTGCTAAAATGTAAATAAATAAGTCGTCATAAGACACTGTTTTTCAAACTGTTCCTACAAGTGTAGTTAAAAATGAGTAAAAATCCGAAACTCACACGTCTCACATCAACTTTCTACAGAAAAGTAAACAAATTAATGGTTCCAGAAAATCTACCTCCAAGTAAGTACATATTTTTAGCTCTTAAAGTTACTTCGTGATAGATTACTGGTTCAAAAGCAAATAGTTACCATCAAAATTCGTTGCTTTATATGTGATACACCTGCGAGGTGCTTTATAAAAGGTGAATGCAAAATTAAATATATAAGTAGTGTACCGGAGTGGAGGTACGGTGCGTTTTAAATAATGTAATATATAAGTATTTCGTGATATTTTTTATTTCAGGTACTGTGGGGTTTAACAGTTACCACGGATGCATGAAATGTACAGTAATCGGAGAATACGATAGAAGAGGTCAGCATATGAGTTTTCCCAGAACGGACATGCCTTTGCGTACTGATGATTCATTTAGAAATCGATTAGATCCTGATCACCACTTGCCACACTTGCCACCACATTTGCTTGTAGTCGTCATTTTATTTGTATGGCCTCCAAAAGTTTGAGAATTGCTGGAAACAATATACCATTTTGTAAATTCGGTAACTTTGTAACTACTTCTGATTTTGCGTCGACATATGTCGACACAGTCTCGTAACTTAGTGACCAGTTGTGACTTAAATATTTTCTTTAAATACAAATGTTTTATCCAATTATTTACCAACTTTATGGTTATATTCTTGGTTCCATAATATATAGTAAGTATTAAAAGAGATTAATCTATTAAAGCAAAAGCTTCCAAGCTCTGGGAATGTAAAGATTTGTCAGTAAAAATATTGTTTACATTGTACTACACAGGTGAAATTACATTAATATGATGGCGCGTTGATAAATTTCAAACTATTTCAACAAATTACACAATGAATTTCCTTTCCCACCTCTATTTGAACGATAAAAACCAAGTAATTTAGTAATAAAAACTTATGTTGACAAAACAATGATGGCCGATAACTTTTTCATCTTATTATTTTTTTCATTTAAAACTTCACTTCGCTAAACAAAAAGTGAATGAAAGAACCATGAAAGAACGAATGATTTCTGAGAAGTGGTCGCAGACTAAGAACAATGTTACCACACAGCAACGTAACTTTAAAACCAAATGTTACTGTGTCGACTGTTCCCCATTTTTAGTCGTAGCGACGGAACAAAGTCGACTCGGCGACCAGAAAATGTTACTAGAATCAATCAGTGTCGACACAAAAGTGTCGACTTGTTTCGTAACGGCTACCAAAAAGCGCTATATGGGGAGACTCCTCTAAGCCTCTAGCGATCGTATATGAGACGCATGTAATGAATGCAGAGTTACGAACAAACAGGAGAGATGTGATATCAAAAAGGACTGATATCATCGAAAATTTACTATCATAAATTATTGTGTTCTAGATTAATAAAAATCATAATTTTTGTTGTATGTTATATAAGTTGAGGTGTCTGAGGGTTTGCGTTATTTCATTAATTAATACGTTATATATGGATTAGTATCAGTTGTCTGGTTGCAATTTACTGTTGTATGAAGATAAAAAATATTAATTTCTTTTGTAAACAAAACGCAACACATAACTCAATAGTAGAATTGTAGGTTTTAAAGTTATGTTCATCATGCGATGTTCCGCATGTAGCAAAAAGCTGTAGAATGTATCTACGTTCATACCAAAGGTATCGGAACTAATTTAATGTAGAAAGACGCAAAAAGATAACTAGTGGCTTTCGTTAGGTTTATTACGTCTGCAGAACGCGACGCGGAAAATCACAAAACGAACAAAGATGTGTCCTGTTAGAAAGTTGTCGGGCGCTTGGCTTTTATTTTTTGCTATGAACGATTCTCTGGCGATTTGAATCGTTATTCATTTTTGAAGTATTGCGTACAGACATAACTATTAAAAAAAAAATTCTTTTAAGTATTATAGAACCCTGTCAAATAGCGCCATCTATTAAATGTTTCTGATTGCTAAATCTTTCCCCTTTGACTGCAACGAACAAGAAACGAAGAACAACTCTTTATGAGTATAGCTCGTGTAAGAAAAAAAATACAATGGCTAGGATATAAATTAAGGTAAATAAAACACAATTAAAAAACGTAACACTTAAATTTAATAACTACTATTTTAAAAGCTTGATGAGGGTAGGTCTCAAGTCACAACAATATCATTACTTAATACTATCACATACATACGCGCACAATCATTCAATGCATGATCCACAAATATACAGTTACACTATTTACAAATTAGTCCGAATTTGAACTTTCACGTGTACTTAAAATAATTGGGATGATGGGGAACACTTCAGGCATAATTCCCAGAGCACATACTATAGGTACAGTCTACATTTACAAAATTAAATGCATATTATACAGATAATCAAGGAGCATACACAACTCCTATTACCACAAACTTGTAATAAAGGGATATGTACAAATTATATGAAAAAAAAACAAAGAATATTCAATCTCTTTGAAACAAAAGAATATCTACTTTTACGGCAGCGATAAGCTTTCCAAAAAGCTGTGTGGAAAAGAAGATCTATTATATCTTGAATTTTCAATATTTCAAAAAAATATAAACAGTCTAATATTTATAAAAACTCGAAATTACATGTTCTAATCTAACTTCTCAATTTAAAGTTTGTACTTGATTTCCAGATCATATACGTAGTTGTTGAATTTACAGGTTAACATTGATGGGTTTCCATCAATTTGCTAAAATTCTTAACCTTTTAAAGTATGTAACTAACTATGTACAGGTTAATCATTACGAGGTTCAGTACCCGTGCTCCGAGCCGTAGTCTCCTCCAGCACCTGAGAGCGCGTAGCTGCCGTGCTCTCCACCTTCGAAGCTGACGGGCGAATCGCCATAGCCACCATCGTGACCTTCATCAGCTGCTCCCCATCCGTGACCTGGAATCAAGTAGCGTAATATTAACAATTCATTCATTAAAAAAAAAAAGAATTATCTTAGGACATGTCGGGGCGTCCAGCCTACTTAGACCGACTTCCTTTGACCGAAGGATGCCTTATACTCGGACTGACTGAAGATAGGAAAGGAAAAAAAATACTAAGGACAGAACAGATCGGACCATCGACCAAGACAGACGTCGTCTTAATTTATACAAGAAAATTGTCGTATTTATATTTGACCTGACTCCGAGAATCGACGGTTCAAGGGACGTCCAGTCGACATAGTCTAGTCACAGGTCGAGTGTACAGGACAGTTAAGAGGAATTGGACCACAAATCTATAGTAGAATTTGTCTTAAGCAATTTAGGACTGTTCTGATTTGATTTATTCAGGAGATATTATGAGTCCTACTGAAGTCAGATCTTACATTTTCTATCTCTAGGATAATAACGATTCTCAACATTATTAATTAAAATGAGACATAGATTACCTAATGATAAAAGATCCTAGAACTACAGTAGTAGAGACTATTACTAGGTACAATTAGCTGTGGACATATATTTTCAAGAAGTATTAGGTATTAGTTGGGACTTGAGGCTTTACTCGGAAATTACTATGTGCATTTTCTGTGTGAATTAAAAAAATATTTACTATTTGGAATAATGAAAGTGTTCTCGTAGAAAGCTTTAATGTCGTCTATGTTGATGAACTTAAATCTAATTGGGTTCAAATTTGGTACGACTGACCATATTCTCCCCTTAAATAACGGTTTTCGATTCAATATGAAATCAAGTAATATAAAGTTAGATACATACCGCCGCCAAAGTGTGGCGCCGCCTTAGGCTCTCCATACGTGTACCCCAAGACTTCGTAGTGGTCGTCTCCACCACCACCGCCGCTCTTATGGTGTACGTGTTTGACTATGGTGTGTTTATGGTGGTGATGTTTCACGAACAGTGGTACATGGATGATGACCTTCTTATGTCCGCCGCCGCCACCGCCTGCAGCGATAAGCGAGGCCAACTCAGCTACGCAAACCAGGGCCAGCTGGAATTAAAGAAAAAAATTAAATGAGTAAAGCAGTCTGATTGCATACTTGCGCCACTTTGCATCGCTAGCGGTCGGCGCAGATCTATTGGCACTAGAGTGGATCCTGATCCATTCTAGTCCCAGTGTAGGCGTATATCAGTATGTGCGGTGGCCCAGTGGCCTAGTATAACAAACAGAGGCAAGGAAGACGCTATACAGACTTGCAAAAACAAAAGCCTGGAATCGCAACAAGTTCTGTACAAACAGACTTTAATGGATCCCACGCAGTATAATATATTTTATGAGGTACCGAGTACACATACCAACAAAAGAAGAATGCACGATGAGACTCATACCGGCTGGTGGAACTCACCTCATATGGTACACTGATGGCTCCAAAATTAAGTCGGGTACCGAAATAGAGATTTCTTCCAAGAAAACGGAAATGGGAATAAAATTTCAAAGCAACCATTTGAATTCTGCGACAGTTAGGCAGCTCTGAAGGCTCTAAAGCTCTAGGCTTCCGTCAGAATTGTCTCCAAACTAGTCAAAGAAGGTGTTACATGCTTAAATAACCCGGGAAAACACAACGTCACTGTTATTTTGGTACCTCGACATGAAGACCTCGAGGGTAATGAGAAGGCAGATGAACTAGCGACGGCCGGTTCACTAAAACATCTAACTGGCCCTAAACTTATATTTAACACCCCATTTCAGCCCCTTCCCCCAATTGTAAAGAAAATAAACATAATTTTTTTAGATCAATAGTTCCTAAAATTATAAGTGTGACAGACAGAAATACGAAGTCGGACTATAAGGGTTACTTTACGCACAAAGATCTAACTGGTCCTGAACCATTCATAGCGATTCCGTATGGAATATATCATCAAGCATTATATGCACCAGTTAGGAATGGATACAAGAAAAACTGAAGGGAAACGAGAGGCCTAACCACTCCAAAACTTTTTCCAGCACAAGGAAGTCCTACAGTTCGTAACCCTACAGGGATAAATTACTAAACCTAAACAGATACGCACTGACGGTAATTTTGGCACCTAATTTGTGCGCTCAATGGACATTTTGGTATCAGAACCTACAAAGAATGAACTTAGTCTCATTCTGACTAAGTACTCAAGATACTTGTTGTGAAGGAAAGCGTCAATATTGTGATTTTTAATCAATGTAGAAATATTGTATTGCGGTGCATCGTGTTGGATCAATCTCTGGCTTGGAATGTTTTAGCATCTAAAAAGTCTGTGGGTTTAAAGAATCGGGTGCATTCTGTGTGCGCTGTGTCGGCGTGCGTGAAGAAAAAACATAGCATCACAATTCATTACTATGATAGATTTCTGAACTTCGTTTCACATGACATCCAACTACAACCTTTTTCAACTGTACAATAGTATCGCATAAGCACCAGCAAAGCGGATAAATGATAAATTCGCAAAGCGTTAGTCAGTACATCGCTAAAGTCCGGTGTAGAACTTAACGGCTTACATAATCATAAATTGAACTGTAATGCTAGAGTAATCGCCAAATGATATAATAAAAATAAAACCTATAAGAGCGTGGTTCTCAAGACAACTTTCTAACTGTCAGGCTGGTGCAGTTGGTACCAAAATAACCAACAATGGAACATACTCCTACTCTTCAAATAATCATTGCGAGAAAAAATTCGTGAGATCTTTGATAGGAAATATCATCAATGGAAAAAAGATAGGCTTAGATGCCGTTTTTGTGCGCGTTCTTTATTTTCTACTGGAAAAATGGAGTTTTTTATAATACTGATCCTAACAACAAAATGTTTTATTGACACTCACTTTTTAATAGTTTTTTACTAATAAATATTTAATTGTAATTAATAAAGTTAATTCATAGCTATCACGTTGAAAAGAGATAAGAAAATACATAATTCTTATTGTTCTTTTACTTAACATAAAATTATACCGACGATATTGTTATGTAGAAATAGGGGAGTAAAATTTAGTTACAGTGTTCACATTATGAAAATGAATAGGTAGTATTTACGTACCTACCCTAAATAACTACGGTACGTTAAATTAATTAAGATTGAATTGAATGTATTTGAGTAAGTAGTGCATTTTTAAATGAAAATAATGTTTTGACCACATTTTGCGTATGAGATAACATGAGTGTTTTTGAATTTGATGTATTTTTGTACTCACCAAGATTCGGGCAGACATGGTATATGATAGCAGTGAGTGACCGAGCGCGGGTGCAGGCAGTTGGTGTGTGATAAAGAAATTTAAACAAAACTTCCTTTTATATCGCAACGTGCTCGCGTTTCGCGACACCGCCTCGCTGCGACTCCAGCCCGAGGCCCGTAGACAGCCTCGTTACCGATTCTCGAACTTACACCTTTTACATAAAATTCAATATTCCTATTTTCTTATAATTTTAATAGAGGTGCACTTTAGCAATCAATTTTCGACCCGAAACCGTTAATGCAAGGTTTATAATCGGATAATGGACATTTCGCTAAGATATCTTTAAAACTACATCATTAGAGTGAAAATACGGTTTGCATTGTAGTCGTAGAGTGGAAATTTGCTTGGGATGAAAAGAAAACATTTCAGATCGCGAGCGGATGTTTGGCAGATTGGGAAGTATGTACATAATGTCCATGTCTCAATTTTATTAGAGATAAACCATAAATTGGCTTATCTTACGAGGATGTGATGGAAGTCTTCAATAAGCGTTCAATAAACCAAATTGATGAGATTTTATACCACTACACTTAAAATTAACATATTTCGGCACTTTTCAAATTTTTTTCAGGACAATTGTTTTTTTTTCAAGACATTTAGACCCTCTAATATGACATTATACTTTTTAGGTAAGTACAATATCTCCCAGGTGATCAAAGTATAATAAACCTCCAATTGTGTGAGACATTACTGTGGTTTACGTCTCAAATTACATGAAAATGCTAGCTGAACACTATTCCTATATACTTCCATTTACAATTATACGCCCGGTTTTTGAAACCATGAATGATCAAAGCAAAAATTAACTATAATTTTTTTTATGTTGTATGGTTAGTGACTGACCTGATGTCAGAGTTTTCAAGCTGCCCTTAGGCCTCTGATTTAGCTTGACGACTGATATCTAGATGACAACAGTCGGGACCGACTTTTAACGTGCCCTCCGAAGCACAGATACGCTCAGGTCACCCATCTTGCCTGACGTTGCTTACCCAACTGATCGTTTACCGAACAGTGGGTGGGTGAATTGGGTTGCACACAAGCACGAGAGATGTTACATTTTATTTCCGAATCGTTATATCGAATGCAGTTTGGATTTCTGTAGGTAACGCTAAATACGCCAAGATAAATTATACTTAGGTATGTCAAAAGCAGATTAAGTTCATTTCAAAAGCTTTGCCAACTAATCGGTGCTGGATGACGATTAAGTATGAAATTATACTAGTAACTAATTATCTGTAACTAGTTTACAGTTAGGATGACTTCAAATTTGTGGCACGGCTGCAGCGCTGCAAATTTGAAGTCATCCTTATGTTAGTTAAGTATTCATGTAATAACCCTTCTAGAAACTGGGTGGTTAGTGAGTAATCCTCCTGTACTCTGGAAATCAGTGTAATGTCAATCCAATTCTGCAGCATGGACCGCAGTTGTAAATCAGTTTGATAAGCTACGTCAGTAAAGGTCAGCTGATAGATGGGTGGCCGTCGTATATTACTTGTGTACAGAAATAAAATAGGCCGTAATTCCTTAACGAACCCTTTGTTTCCACAATATTTAACAGCTAACTCCGGTTCTGTAGACGGCCGAAGCGGCTAGACCATAGTAAAATAAAAAAATAGTAACTAAAAGTTGTTAATACGTCTATCTGGGTACGCTGGTCAGGAGCAAGTTAGTTGCTATACCTTTTATTTAAATTAAGTATGAAAAAATTAAAAATTGGTGGCGATGTTGCCAACAGCCGTTTAGTGCGAGTGTCATTCTAGCTGAGCGTCTCCGTGTTTGCACATATGGTTTGTTACCACTTGTTGTCATCTAGTCAGCAGTTATTAAGCCACGTCAGAGTTCTAAAGGCAGCTAGAGCTTACACCAGGATGCTTACACGTACTAACTAAACTACAAACAAACAAACAAACACGGACGGCAACGCCGCGTAATGGATTTATATTACAAAGGATTTAAATTCCAGTGGTTTCCAGAGTGACATGTGGGTCTAGTTCTTTCCTGCCCCACCTGATCCTAAGTGATGATGCATTTTTTTAATTCCGCATAGTCCTAATGGTAAGCGACACGCCTGCCTATAGACAACTGCACTGCACTGACAGCACTGCCGGTAATTTAACTACAGTGCCCTTCACACCGGAACACAACCATATTTGCACATTACAGCGGGTCTAAAAAGGCCACTTTCGGGGAATCATAATATGAGTAAGTTACCGTTTAATTTTTATTCGTATAGCAGCATTAACATCAAATATGAGTCTGCTAATTAGTGTTAATAAATGAATTGAGTATGATTGACCTAAAATGTGTGATCATTTTACGAAAATTACAGGAATTGCGAAGAATTTGATAGAAATTCAAAATACGAATTCCTTACAGAGGAAATGCTTTTTAGGTTTGTTTGGTTCGCGGCTGAATATCTGATTCTGCCGTGGTACCTGGGCGGTGTATTGTGCAAGGGACTTACCGCATTATCTGAAGGGTAATTAATACCTATTAACCCCACAAGTAAATTACCTTCATATTATCAACTTTTATAAAATATAAACATATAGAACTGTGAACGACATATTATTATGACGTTATGTTACAAGTAGGTACATGGTTGTAATAATTGAGAATAAAGAAAGAAATATACCACTCGAAGATGATTTGTGTGCGGTCTTATGTTAACCCTTGCCGAGTTGCCCAGAAAGTGCGCAGTTGACGAGCCTAGCCTAGTGGTTTGACATCCTAGCGGTGGCTTTTTTCAATACCAATAATTATGTACATATTGTTAGCATGCCTCAAGTGCAAAATGAACTCATAATAAATTAAAAAAATATTTGTTTATTTTTACCTATCTAAACCTACCCCTATAAACTATCCCTAGTATATACTTTTATTCAAACAAAATTACCTCTGCACTCTTAACTATATAAATAACGTGAAGGTTAACTATATATCTGATACCAGCATAAGTTACCTAAATGTTATGAACCCCATTATGAAAACAAATTCCTTGTTACATTTTCTTCAAGATTGATTCAGTTTTTGAGTCGTAAAATGTAACAGACAGAAAGATAGAGTTAAGTAAACACAAACGTAGAGTCAAAAGCTTCGAAGCATTGCTTGCTATGGAAGTATATGTATATGTTATTAGTTTAGCTTGCATCAATTATAATACAAGGAAGTTGATATTACATCTAAAATACATGACCGGTTGCAGCATCGTACGTAATCGCATTCGAAAAAAAAAGAGCAATTGAAAATAGTAGAGTGTGGAGAATGCGCGTGCGCATATGACCTGTATTTAGCGAATCGCGATGTGCGCAAGTCCGCCGCTAGCGTCGACGGAAGGCTCTCACTTTTACTATCATTCCAACGAGAGGGAAGCTGATGAGATTATAACAGCGATATAATAAAGCGATTATGTTTCTAGAACGGTGTGTGTGTTTTACGCAATTAAAATATAATGAGCGAACCCAGCATGTTTTAAAATAAAACTATGTTTTAAAAAATTTGGTTCCTCTACTTCTTCTTCCGGTGGCGGCTAAAACCCTTTGTGGGTCTTGGCCTCCTCTATAATCTTCCTCCAGTTGCCGCGATGCTTGGCGACCCTCTTCCAGTTGGTATAATTTCTCAACTTCCTCAAATCTTCTTCCACACAGTCGACCCAACCCTTTTTAGGCCAGCCCTTTGGTCTCTTTTGCTGCAGCGTCCACTTTGTCATAACTTTTGCGGCTCTCGCGTCTGGCATTATTTCAAAGTGGCCCACCCATCTCAATCGCTATGACTTGCAGAACCTGACGATGGTCTCGAGTCGAATAAGTGCATCCAGTTCGTGGTTCATTCGCTGGCGATAAGTGCCATCTCGCTCTTTTACAGGACCAACAATTTTCCGGACCACTTTTCTTTTGAAGACGGCATACTTTACGTTCGTCTCTCTAGGTTAAAGTTCAGGTTTCACAAGCATAAGTCACGACAGGTCTGATGATAGATGGTGAGCTTCGATGTTACACTAAGGAATTTAGAGCTCAATAGTTTGCTGCAAGAGTAAGTAAGTAAGTACATGAGTAAGTAAGTAAGTAAGTACAAGAGTAAGTACATCTGTTTCCAGCATGCCTTTATCTCTTCGTCTGTCCTACTTTGTGAGGTAATTATCGATCCCAGATACCTGAAACTGCCAACACCATTTATAACTGTGTTTCTGACAGAGATGTTTTGTGGCAATCCGGGTTGCAGTAGTTGCGAGGTACTCAGTTTTTGATGCGTTTACATGCAGACCAAAATTTGCGGCTTTGGTTGGTTCCTTTGGTTCCCCATTGAATACAATTGGCACATAGACTATTTTAATAATATCACATATTATTTATAGTATACATAATTTACATCTAAAACTTACCTTAAATTTATATTAATTCCATTATCTGCAAACCGACTCCGTAAATATTCTTCAATTAATTACAACACTGCACGAAACAATTTGATAAAAGAATCCGACATTGAATAGAGATGTTATAAAAATTTGCTGTAGTGACATGAATGGTGATATCGTGGCCACGGCGGGCATCCGACCACTCGGCCGTGACGTCTGAAGCATTCAACTTGAAACAGAGTTTCCTGCGTCCACTTAGAAGGTCAAGTGTGGAAATATCCACATTTCCTAAGATAGCAAAAATAGTTTCACTTAATTTAACATTTATCTATTTTAAAATACTTGATTAGATATTTGTCAACAGCCGATAGCGCTTGATAATTTTGAGCTGGTTTCATTCAAGTAAGTATTGGAGTAATAATGAGAACAATCAAGGCTGAGTACTGCTAGTATCTGTTTTATTCTGGGCTAACGAGGTTACACTGTAATAGGATTCCTGCTCAAATTTTTGCGGCATTCTATTCTGTGTCCCACTAATAGTTTGGGGACTAGAAAAATTTAGCGGGATTGCCGCCGATATTCTTCTAGTTCCTGCTTCTTGATGAAAGTTTCTGGTTCCTAATGAGGAAGTTCCTAGTTCTTGATGAGGAAGGCTCCTGTTGACAGATATTCGTGGTTCGTCATGACGGAGGCGTCATGACGCCTCCGTCATGACGACCAGGAACTCACGTTCCTAGTTCCTGAAGACATAGATTCTAGATTCTAGTGTGAAATAATTTTGTCATTGCTTTACGGAGTTACTAGGTGGTGGGTTCCTAGTGCAAGGAACCGTCCAAGTAGGTACCACCAAAGCGTCAGATATTCTGCCACTAAGGAGCAGTGTGTAAACATTGCTGGATAGGGCACTGTAGCTGTTGAAATTACCGGACACAAAACTTTGAGATAACTTTTTATGAATTAGACCTAATATCTAATGTCATAAGGGTCAGCCGGCAATGCGCTAGTGATTCGTCTGTAGTCTGCTACCGTCTATAGATAGGCTGCAGTGACTGTTTACCATCCTGCGGCCTGCATGGTTGCTTGCCACCTTGGTTGTATAAATAAAAAAAAGTTAATCTACAAGCGGCTTACGGCAATTTTGCTGCCAGTACAGAAATGCATTTTTGACACAAAGTCTTTTCCTTTATGTTGTTAATAAATAATAAGCCATCAACCCATGCTTCCACCCATGGCTGTATCAACACCTACCATCAGAGGTCCTACCACCACCTTTGATAGCAGTATTATTGTAATCCTACTATGGTCGAGGCAGAGACGATAATGTATAATTATGATACTATTTCTTCAAACCGATACGATCACAGCGGCCAATCATTCACGAAATCAGCGATCTACGCGGGAGATAATACAGTGCACAAGTGCTTGTGTAGACACAAGTCCATTCTATTTTCCTTGCCTCTAGCGATCCGATGGAACTGCAGACCGTCACGACTGGGGAAAGGTCAGACATAGGACCGACTTTACTCCCAGTGGGATTCGAATCCGCTACCTCCGGATTGCAAAGCAAGCAGTTTGCCACTGTGACACGGATGCTACAACGTACATAAGTTATAGCTCTATCACTCTCTATCGTGAAAGTGTGATTACAATAATATTTCTATTATATATAATGTCCATTATGTATAAGTCCTGACCTGATAAACCGACCTATTAAGCAGTAAAGTTTTAGATATATTTACAGTTTTAGATATTTTTTTTACACTGATATTACTTAGATGCATGTGTATCTTATTACCGCTCTTCGTAATTAATATCTGTCGTTGCTGTATATTATTCTCTCTACCTACAAAATTAGAAACTAAAATGAAGAAAGATCAAATTACATCTATATATTACTACTACGTAAGTAATTTATATCATTTTGATTAGAATCGACAGCGTCTTAGTCTCAAAAGACTACAGGAATTTTATGTACTAGATATCGTTTTGGATGATTTCAAGGACGTTTATTAATAAAAAATATCATTCAGAATTAGTATTGCTCTATTAAAATTTCAGTGATCCGTTTACAGCTTTGGTTTAGGTAAATCCCATAAATAGACTAAATCCGTGCTTGCTAAATTAATCACTATATGGGTTAGCTGATCATGAGATCCCATCGTTTCTTTTTGAAGTGTTATTCGTATTTTGGGTTTTTATTGTGCCTATAAGGGAATTAACATAGCAGGCGAAACGTCGGTGTTAATATCGCTCTACCAATCTATTATGGGCTTCATAAATATACCTGCGGGGCAAAAGAACTGTTAGATGCGACCGGTCCCACATGATCAAGTTTAACCGGCAATTTGATAGTTTCGGATTATATATATATATATAAGTGCATCCGATATTATGGTCTACATAGCTTCACGCATTCGTTGCAACACATGCTAGCAGAGACACATTAGCAGTGTGTTATCGGGGAGTTGGGGTGAGTCGGGGTGAGTCGGGGTGAGTCGGGGTGAGTTGAGGTGCGTTGGGATGAGTTGGGGTGAGTTGGGTGACTTGGGGTTAGTTGGGGTGAGTTGGGGTGAGGGTGAGTTGGGGTGAGTTGGGGTGAGTTGGGTGAGTTGGGATGAGTTGGGGTGAGTTGGGGTGAGTTGGGGTGAGTTGGGGTGAGTTGGTTGAGTTGGGGTGAGTTGGGGTGAGTTGGGGTGAGTTGGGGCGAGTTGAGTTGAGTTGAGTTGAGTGTGTGTGTGTGTGTATGTGTGTGTGTGTGTGTGTGTGAGTGAGTGAGTGAGTGAGTGAGTGAGGGAACGACCGATCGACTGAGCGAGAATGAAGTTTCACTTCTTCCGCGCGGAGGGACTCCACGCACGCACTTTTTTTTTTCGTTGAGTTTTTGCCCGACTGCCCCAGGAAAACGGCTATATTAACATTTATATGACATGTATATAACATTTATATACAATAATTCTCTCACGCAGATACTTCTGGCCCTCTAAACGCAGATAACGCTTGACACGTCTGTTTTTTTTCGTTGAGTTTATGCCCGACTGCTCCAGGAAGACGGCTATATTAACATTTATATAACATTTATATGACATGGATATAACATTTATATCTGTATATATAATAGAAGAAACTGACTGACTGACTGACATATCAACGCACAGCCTTGGCTAGAGACTTGGCAACGGCTTGGGTTAGAGACTTGAAATTTTTAGGTACCTTTTATAACGTAGACCAGATCCAAAAATCCTTCCTTAGTGGATACTAAGGAAGGATTTTTGGAAATACCACCCCTAAGAGGGTAAAATAGGGGATGAAAGTTTGTATGAAAATTCGTCATTTTTGAACTTAAATTCATGTAATTTAGTAATTGGCCTGTTAGTTAAAAATAAAAAATATAAATTTAAGAATTTAGAAATTCCACCCCTAAGGGGGTAACATGGGGGATAATATTTTGTATGAAAATCAGTCATTTATGAACTTAAATTCATGTAATTTAGTAATTGGCCTGTTAGTTAAAAATAAAGAATACATATTAAAACATTTTGAATTTTTTGAATTTGAATTAAAGGATTTTTGAAAATTCTACCCCTAAGGGGGTAAAATAGGGCTGAAAGTTTGGATGAAAATTAGAGATTTTTGAAGTTAAACGCATATAAATTGGTATTTGGTGTTTCAGTAAAAAAAAAATATTTCAGGGTATTAGGAAATTCCACCCCTAAAAAAGGTGGGTAAAAGGATGACAACATTTATTATATTGTACTTGTCTTACTGGCTATAGTACAGAATACATGCGATAGGACAATTGTATTGTTTTCTTTGATTTTTTTTGGCTGATGATATCGGATTCTTTTTTTCATATTTACATATTAATCTGTATTAATAAAAGAACAGGAAGTTTTATAAGAATCACGAAACAGCCAAAACCATTTAACGTAGAATCTTGAAATTTTATTACATCAAATGGGCGCGAAACTTTTCAGTGTACGGAGCAAAAGAAATTATGAAACACGGGTATCACAACTTTTAGAAAATCAACCTTTACTGGCGTTTTTGTGGTTGGTTTTGAGTATAACGCGAAAAAAAATTATATATAGATATATGTACTCTTTATTGTACACACCAACATACACATAAAATAAAGCATAATATATACTTAAGTACAAAGGGCGGCCTCATCCGCTATTCGCAACTTCTTCCAGGCAACCTTGGGATGGAAAAAAGAGAGAATGGAACATAAACGTGGATGAATAAGTGGTGGTGAGATGCTCATAGCCAGTTGTAACCACTGTTCGATACACAATCAGTTGGGTAAGGAACGTCAGGCGAGGTCAGTCCTTAGATGGGTCACCACTTAGTGGCATTTGAACCGACCGTTTCCTTGCTTCGGAGGGGCACGTTAAAAGTTGGTCCCGGCTATTGTCATCTAGGCAGCAGTCGTTAAGCTGAGTCGGAGGCCTAAGGGCAGCTTGAAAACTCTGACACCAGTTTGGCCAGTAACCATAGGACAAAAAAAAAGTAGTGGTGATGTGAATAGGACATGCTGCATTGATGAAACTTTGCCAATACACCATCCAACTACACCTGTCTAAATATTCATTTTTTAAAAATCAACTCCCAAAGGGATTGGATTGGAGTCCAAAAATGGTGTTTAGACCTACAGTCATAAGACTTAATTACACACCCAACCTCATCACAAAAATACAAATGAAAAGAAAATCTTTTATTTTCTTATAATGGGCAGCGAAAAGGATCCTCAAAATTTAATTTAAAGTGAGACTACTGTATCGAATGGGGTATCCTAAGAAAAGGCTTTATTTGCAAGTTCCAAAACAGATTGTTATTTTGGTATATTTTACGTAGTTTTTGACTTAAAATCGAAAATGTCAAAAAATATTATAATATTTTTTATCACCTATAGGTGATACATACTTATCAATCTATATTTTACAGGAAAAATAAAATGATTTTTCGATGATGATGTGTGTATTCTTTAGAAATCCCAAAAGAAATTCGTTTTGCGGTTTGGTTTTTGCTATGGGTTGATTTTGGTGTTATGTGTGTGGTTTTGGTTTGGTGTTAGATGAATAGTAAAATAACATTAATAGGTCCAATGAAGGTGTGCGAGTCCAACTCAACTTGACCGGATTTTTAATAAAAATAATAGCGGTGAATATTTAAGAATCAGCACTATAATAGAAGCTGCGATGCCTTGCTCAAAAATACAGGATATGTAATTAAATATGTCTACTTGATACTTATTAGACTAGATACTTCTTAAACAATATTTTGAAAAACCATGATACCTAATTCAAAACACGTGTTACAAACACTAAGAAAGGGTTTTTGAAAATTCCACTCATAAAGGGGTCAAATGGGGTTGGAAAGAAAATAATAGCGGGCGTAGCCGCAAGGAATTGCTTGTATACAATAATTCTCTCATGCAGATACTTCTGGCCCTCTAAATGCAGATAACGCTTGACACGTCTGTTTTTTCGTTGAGTTTTTGCCCGACTGCCCCAGGAAGACGGCTATATTAACATTTATATAACATGTATATAACATTTATATATACAGACATACTCTCGAAAACATAGAAATTCGCTTATTCCGGCCAAATGGGACATTCAAAATATAAAGGTTTACTGTTAAGTCACCTTTTACTTACTTTTTAATAGCCAGTGTCTCTTTTAACACTGAAATTGTTAAAATATGTAAGTATTTTATACTGATTCTAGTGACCTGCCATGGTTAATCTTCTAATCCTAAGGCCATATTCATAAACCAAATATGTAATATAAACCTTCCGTTAAACAGTTTCATTATATACTCATAGTACTAAATCACTGTAGTCATAGGGTGACAAGCTTTAGTGTTATTTTTCCCAAATGTGCTCAAGTATATACATTATATACTATCTGACCTGCGCAGCTCCGCTCGCGCTCTTTCACTTGTGAATCTAAACCATTCTCGAATCCCCTTGAACACACACAAACAATTTCATCAACATCGGTCCAGCCGTTTAGGAGGAGTTCAGTGACATACACACGTACAGTAAAATTATATATATAAAGATTTACTATTTATGTATATTTTCGATCGACCCATTTTGTACATATATATTGTTTTGATCCAATTATATAACAGTACAGGTGCATAGTACAGAGGCTTACATAATGTAAGTACTTACCCACCAAAAGTGGAACATTTACTTAATGCGTGCAGACAGCGTGCTGATAATCATTATTACAATTAAAAGTTACGTTATTGTTTAAATGACACCATACTAGGCACTCGTAATGTATGAGTGAAATGAGTACATTTGTAGAGTGAAACAATACGTACGCCATCCCTAAAAATACCAATATGCGTATCAAATTAAAGGTATTTACGAGACGAGATAATAAACTATATAAATACGACGTTTTATGTCCATAATTATATTGAAATTCACGTTAATTTTGATCGCAGGCTGGTTTTTTTGTTTCTGATTGTTTAATGTACATACTTTATACCTAGATTAATTACCGACCAGAGTACGTATTCTGTAAGAATATATAACAAACTCGACAGCTGAATCCGCGGTGAGATATGAAATTTATTCAATGATTTTGATATCTCACCGCGGATTCAGCTTTCGAGTTTCTTAAATGTTTTTACAGAATACCACTACTGTATAGTATATCAAACGTTGCCAAAAAAATAGTAAAAGTTTATGACTGAGCTTATCGACGCTCAACCATAGGATAATAAATAGGTCAGAGTTTTGAATGTAGAGTCCCTGAATCCCTAAACTGTGAACGCTAATCTGTCTCATCTAAAGAAATATTCCTCCGGCGATGTAACAGTTGGTGTTCCGTTCGTTGGTTAGTCAGATCATAAATGAGATCTTATCTGATATAAGCATATAAAATATAAATTAATTCATTTACTATTATCGGATGCTAATGTACCAAACTGACAACATTTTTGGTCGATCAACCAATTAGAATTATATTGAACTCGAATAAACCAAGACTCCGACTAAAGCAATAATACGCAGAAGTCCAATAAAGCAGTCCAAAATTCTAAATTATGGAAATTTGAAAATGCATTTGGTATCGTTATGGTGCTTACCTATCTTATAAAGCAATAAAAAGTTCACTGTCATTCAACAAATGACTGCCATCAGTGTCGGCTGGAGACCGGGGTATTAATTAATTTAGATAGTTCCAAGCGATGGAACATGATATTGTATAAACTACTTGAGACACGAGGGGCTCGGGGTCCGGGAAGAACGGTGTGCCACCCACCACGCCTCAGTCTGAACGTCGTAAAGTGGATATACGAAGCAATATTTAGCTTTAAGAGATACTCGAATCACGGGTAAGTTTTAAGAATGCTTGATAATGTCATTCGTCTATCATTCGTAAACGAAACCAGAATGTATCTGACGAAGCAACATTAAAACTGTTATTTATTTCGGTTAAGAGAAGATCTATATGAGGGAGTATTAATCCAGTCTAAATTTAAAGTAATTTTAGTTATTGTAGGTAGTCTAGGCTAGGCTCTTTCCTAACCTTATTTTTAGGTCAAGTAATCAAAAAAGAAAAAGAAAATATCTCTGCGCACCGAGGGTCCCGTTTCTCCTATAGACGTATAAAAGTTAGTTTGCTATTCATTTCATCTAACACAGATATTGAAAAAGACCAAACCACAAAACTAAGTTTGTTAGTTATACATTGAAATGAAACTACTTTTACAGATTATGTCACTGTTTATAATTTTAAATATTTAATATGGGTATATATGTAGACTACTATATCTGTAATAGCTTATGATTTTGGGGTTTATAAATAAATTAATTAAGTCATTTTTTGGGGTAAAAATAGTAGTTTTTTCACCAAGGGGATAAGACACTACTTATGGCACGGGCGTAAAATTGAATCACGAGCCTAAGGATTCCAGGATATAATGTTAATACTAGAATCCTGAGTACAGCGAGGGATTCAACCTCGCCCAAGACACCTTTATCCCCGAGGAGAATACACTACATTTCACACCTACTGCAAGGTAGTGAAATACAAATATTGGTAAAATTAAAATAATATCAATGCAGCGATTTGCAGCGTTCGCACCTTCTTTTATTTATGTATCTATTTTATTCTTTTCTAGAACACAATGTTCTGCTCAATGCCATACCTTATTCAAAATTATATGTTATAAAATACCTGTGTTGTTGTAATGCAGTTTATTCTATAATCCGTGAAAAATATTTTAGCATATACGTCAGACGTGGTCACCACAGTAGAATAAAAAATACGCTCGAAATACATAACCCTACATCTACGGCAGTCAAGTAAAGAAAAGATTAACTTGAAAAATATCACAAAACAAAACCAGGTACAGGCGATCTATACTTTGTGATCACTCCACCTAACCTAGTGTGAATATACTGCAACGAACAAGTTATTTGCACCATTCTGCAACTTCTACCAACCTTCACTTTGCCAAGTTCACCGCTGTTCGGCTAGATGGCGACTATTCTACTAGTGATATGTTGTGTGCAAAATACACACATCAAAAGTGTCTAGGGATCAAGCATTTTTAAGCGGATTTCTTGAGATTGAGATGTGGCTTTGTAATAAATTTATGATTTTATAAATTTATATGGATCCTTTTTGGTGCATTTCATAATTTGAATCAGGAACTGTGAATCAAATTCGAGTAAAAGATGAAAATCAGCTGTCAATATTTTCCCTATAAAAACATACAACGCATTGAAGACATTATTAGTGCTACTGTTTCCCTACTACTGATTAAAACCAACGTTATTATGGAGCGGCGACGTCATTTAAGCAGGGAAGAAATGCTCAGAGCCGTGGGAATGATAAAAGCTGGTTCCCGGCAACGTACTGTGGCTTTAGCTCTGAATACAAGTCAGAGTGTTATCAGTCGACTTTGGACACGTTACCGAAGCACTGGTACCGTGGCTGAGCGCCATGGAGGACGGTATCGCTGCACCACACGGAGACAAGACCGATATATTCAAATCTTAACTCGAAGAGCTCCAACAATAACTGCCATGATGTTAGCCGTGAGGCTTCATCACTCTTCAGGGAACTTAATTAGCGACCAAACAGTCAGAAACCGCTTGCATGAAGTGAACCTTCATTCCCGAAGACCGCTACGGGTACCACCTATAGCAATGCACAATCGTAGGATTCGATATCAATGGGCTCTTGAACACAGAAATTGGGCAGAAGAACAATGGCGTTTCGTGTGCTTTTCTGATGAGTCTCGTTTTGGTATGAGACCGGATACAAGACGTATACGACACTGGAGAACCCCTGGACGCCAACAGCGATTAAAATCCTGCCAGGAAGTCCATCCTTATAGTGGTGGAACCATCATGGTATGGGCGGGTATTTGGATCGGCGGAAGAACTGAGTTGATTTGGATCAGAGGCAACCTCAACGCTCAAATTTATGCTGAGACGATTGTATCAGACGTCATCGTTCCTCTACAAGTGCAAATCGGTCCCTTATTTCAGTTAATGCATGATAATGCACGACCGCACACCGCAAGAGTTGTAAGACAGACTCTCGCCGCAGCTAACATCAATGTCCTGCCCTGGCCTGCTCAGTCGCCAGACTTGAACCCGATTGAGCATGCATGGGATATGCTACAGAGAAGAGCTCTGCCGAATATGGAGGGTATCCAGTCGCAAGAAGACCTTTTTTTGTTGTTGCAACGAACATGGGCGGCCATTCCACAGCGTGATTTGGATGAACTCATTTTGAGTATGCCAAACCGATGTTCTTGTGTTGTTAGTGTTCGCGGTAGAAACACGGATTATTAATTGTTTAAGTTACCCAATAAAATTTTAAAGAAAACTGTTATTTCAGTCTTTTTTTCGAACTTTTGTGTTAGTGGTTCAAATGTCAAAAATCCCTTTATTAGGAAAATGGCAAATTTCTTTATTAATGCAAAGGTGACTTGGTTTATCGTTACTGTGACAAACGAAAACACTTTATTTGATGAATCCTTAAAGAAAATTTTAATTAATATCAATCAGGAGAAAAGTTATTGCAAAAATATATGTTGATCCCTAGACACTTTTGATGTGTGTATACAGAGTTAATATAAAATAATAATAACTTCTTAGATGTAGGGGCTTTACATCGTATACTAGTGAACAACATTTGCTATACGATTTTTAATAATTCTTTTACAAAAGCATCTTTATTTAGGAGTGCGGAAAAAGCCTCCTCGAACGAATGGCGCAGTCGTACTTATGTTCACCTGGCATACTCTCAACATGATACGAATTGAAACCCGTAGAAATGAAAAAGTAGGAGATGAATCACCAATAATACTAAAATCATAAGATAAAACACATACACAGCCATTTAATCTCAAACAGTAAAACATACAAATGCATAAGTACACAAACGTTCTAGAAAGACGAAAAATACCTATAGGAAGTCGTTATTATTATAAGTATGTATGATGTAGATTCTGCATCATTCTACATTATAGAACGTTACGAAACCCTAATTCCTAGGCTTTTTGATATATCTACACTTGAATTTAACTGTTTTAGGACATCGAATGGCCCATCAAAAAGACCTATGAAAAGTATTTCTTTACCGCCCATAAAAGCAGTAAAGTACTGTTATATACACGTAGGTATGTATAGTTTTATACTGTTGGTTTTATTATTATGGTATACTGTTAAGATGTCATCGACTAATAGGTATGTATCACGAGGTGGACGGGTCCCGTGGCGCGGGGCGAGTGTGGGGATGCGCGCGCGCCGCAGCCGGAACGGCCCGCCCGAGGAAACGGCCGACAGCCAGCCCGATTTACCGTAACACAAAAAATGTTCAGATAAGCCGACTTTCTAATAAACCCGAGCCTTCTTCCTTGTACATAATAAATCTTAAGGAGACCACTTCTTAAATGAAGCGGTTCCCAATGTTTGATAATTACAACAAGATAAAGTATTATAAATCGGACTCTCGGTTACCTTACAATAAATAGGGATTGTGGCATTTAGAAATATCATGGCATTTGTAACTGTAGTGTGGGGTCAGTTGATGATATATACTTATAAACTAGTTATAGGAATGTTAGGAAAATATATGCTTTTTATATTAAACGCAATTATAAACCTACACATACCGGTACCATTACAAAAACGGGATTGTATTAAGTATTAGATGTTTCAAGAAATATTTTTATTTCGAAAACAAATATCAGTAGATTTTACAAAACTCACTTTTACAAATAAAGCATGTTGATAATATAGGTAGTTATTTTCTATGTCTTATTTTATATGCATTATTAATCAATGAGCGTTTAATGCAACAAAAGTTTTAGAGTCACTGACTGACATTTTAATGTGGCCTAATAATCAGAAAAAGAATAAAAAAGAGTGGAGTGTACCGGTGGGCTTTAGCATGGCCCCAGATTGATGCCTCTCAGGATGCGTAGGGCACTCTTATCGAGACTTTTTTCTTTTTTTATCTTTGAATATTGCCTCCCGTAATAAGGGCCGTGGACCGTTAAGAATAGTGTCACTACAATAGTGTTCAGTATCAGGACGAAGTTAATTTTTAAATAGATAAAAATAGTTCTGCATCAAAATTACCCTCTTCAAATCTTTAAAAATTATTATATAAAGGGGTTAAAAAAACTAATACATATTAGGACCTTAGTTCTGTAATGTACTTAGTAAGTGTACACTGTACGTACTACTAACCAACTAATATATTGGGCTCTTGACACTGTCAATATGGCCGCTATTTTAGAGCCTTGTGGCCTACATCTCGACGATGGCAAGAGAACGGATGGAATGACTTTAGTTCCTTGGAAGATGGGACGGTCCCTTGTAGGTATGGGATGCAACTTGTGTCGATGCACTCGCACTGACACGTCGTCCAGTAACTTTGACTGAGGGGTGCGCTGCTGCACACAGCGCGGAGTGCGTCAAACGCCGCAAATATGGGTGCCTTGGAGTAGGTTATGTATTTCAGGTGTTTGGGGTAAAGACGATGGGTCCGTGAGGGCCGGGTGTTCCAAAAAAATTTCCGAACATCGTAGGAAAATCTGGAGACCGGAACGCTGGCATTTGTTTCGGTCAGCAGATTAACATAGCCATCCAGCATGGCAATGCTGCCAGCGTTCTGGGGACATTGCCGCCCAAGAGTGAGGACGATTTGTATATATTGTATAATTAATTTAATTTTTTCCTTGTTAATCTACTTTTTATTTTCGAATTAGTAAGTACATATTATGTTTTTATTTAAATACTAGCTGACCCACGCAGCTCCGCCTACGCTATTTTAACGTTAACTAAATTTTTAATAACAGACATTCGCATCGAATACATAACCTCCTTTTTTATAGTCGGTTAAAAACTGGGACCCACTTTTTACTTGCTCTCCGAAGCACGGACCCGTTTAGTTCAAATGGCGTTAAAAGGTCACCCATATATTTAATGACCTTACCTAACGTTGCTTAACTCGATCGATTACAAAACCTTGATAACAACTCTCTATGAGTGTTCCATTACTAATATTTATTATATTATAAAGAAAAATTGATAAAATCGGACCAAGCGTATAACCAAGTACCCATTTTGACTTTAATCCCCTCTCCCAAAAGAACCGTGCTAGATTACGGGATAAAAAGTATCCTATGTCCTACCTCGGAGCATTAACTCAAATCATGCCAAGTTTCGTTTCAATCCATCCAGTAGTTTCGGCGTGATGCTCAGCCGAGATACAGACAGACAGACAGACAGACAGACAGACAGACAGACAAAAATTAAAAAAATTACATTTTTGGCTGAAGTATCGGTTATAGAATGCCCTCCAAACATAATTTTCAAAATATCTTCAATGTACAGAATTGGACCTGTTACAGTTTTATTATAAGTATAGATTCTTAGCTATTATTAATTATTTTTGATTGTATCAAAATTTAGGTGGTCTAGTACGAGTTTTGATAGTTAATCAAAACGATCAAACTTTTAATGTCCTACTGGTTTTTGCTAGCTACTTCTTTGCTAGCTTCGGTCTTAAAGCATTTTTTGATAAATGGAATGTCCTACTATAAACGTAATACATGGTCCATTGACTTATAAGATACCTGGGGAATGCGCGACCCAGTGAATGAACTCCGATATCCACGTGTACGATTATGGATACGCTTTTCTTAACGATTGTTTGTTTCTATAGTGGAATGTGATAAAATAGGTAAGTACAATAGTTTTTGTTTTACTTAAACATAAAAACTAGAAAAATGGAGCAATGGTTTTTACAAGATGGTACCTGTAAATTACTGCAGTCTTACATATTCAGTCGCCAAACAGCAGAGTGTAACCATTGTTGTGATGCAATGTAAACAGCACTGTAGATGGTGTAATTACTGTGTTCAAGAGGCTTAGCTACTAATGTTTGAGGCATACCGGTTCATTCAGGAAAAACAACAAAACAAAACACGGGCGAACGTCACTTTGGATTCGTCACTATATCACAAAACGTATGGGAACTAAACATATGTATGTACTTACCTTTAAGATTTTTGGTCTTAATCATATTACGTTCATACTTTCAGCTTTTTCTTTACCACTATTCTCACTTTGAATAGTTTCCGCTAGAGGTACTAGTGTGAAATATAAAGAGGCAAATTGAAAGTATGATAATTTTCTCTAACTAACAAATATTGTAGCAATTAGAGGCATTGGATCAATTAGTAGATATTTTTTCATAGGGCCTAAATAGAATTAGGTATTATTAAACGGCACTGTTCGCTGACTTATATCGATGGGTACTAATTATCACCCACTTCGACCATTCTAAAGGAGTGTCTACATTGTACGTAGGTGCATAGAAGTTTTATTACGATTATTTATGGCACAATTAATAGTTATAAACGGAATCGGCCGCAATAAAAATGTTAATTCGAATTAAAAGTTGTATTTATTGCGTCAGTTTATGCTTTTCCGTCTATCTTTGAGATGCTAAAGAACCACACACCAGCGTGAAGGTATATTTATATTTATTTATTTATATAAACATTTACTAACGGCAAATGCTAATAATAAAAATTAATTAGTACTGAAATTTAATTGGTCCCTTATGCAATGTACCGTCCAAATAGGTACCTACCACCGCAGTGTCAGATATTTTTCACCCAAGCAATAATGTCTAAACATTGCTGTGTTTTGGTGTAAAAGCTTTAGTAAGCCACCAATAACCGACTTCAAAAAAGGAGGAGGTTCTCAATTCGTCTGTATATATATATATGTATTTTTATGTACGTTCGCGCATAACTCTGTCAATTATGAACCGATTTCAAAAAATCTTTCTTCCATCCATTCTTCAATCCATTGATTGGGTCCCATAAAAAAATTATTGCTTAGTAATAAGTAGTTCCTGAAAAAACAAGAATGGTGACTGCGCACTGAGAGCTGCAGGAAAGCCTATATCGATGACTTTATGTCGCTTTTTAAGGACAAAAATGGTCATAACTCTGGCAAATATTTACCAATTTCAATGATTCTTTTTTTATTCGAAAGAAGAAACCACTGTATTAAATCTGTATGAATTTTATTACAACCGGATAAGAACTTCCTGGAGGACCATGAACGATGTGGAGGAATTTATCTGGTAAAAACTATAAAACTGATGTTGTCCATTACATTGCTCTGACAATTATGAACCGATTGCGGTGATTCTTTTTTTATTCGAGAGAGTAAACTGCTATGATGATTCCATGCAAATTTCATTACGACCGGATATTTTTTTCTGAAGAAACATGAATTATGTAAAACTATGTAGACGATAATGTGATCATAACCTACCTAGATAATATTACGGTTTTCGATGGTTCAATCTTTATATATGAAAATATCACTAAAAAGTATAAAATAAATTCTTTTTTAAAAAAAATTGAACCGACTTCAATATCACTGAAAAGTATAAAATAATTTAAATATTATTGAAGTTGGTGCCAAATATACACAGCCGGTAAGCTAACACCTGTGTAGCTGACGCTTCCATTCTCCGAGACATTCAATAAGTGCTTCACGGGATGTTGTGCAGATTGCTACGTCATCTGCATAAATGAAACACCATGGTGCCCGGGCCCACTAAAACATATAAGTACATCAATTTTATACTTACTATAAATAATTAACAAAAAAAACAAACTTATGTGCAATGCTCGCGCAATTTAGCGTATAACAGTCGGATAGTTGCGTGCGCGCACCGCGTACTTCCCGATCTTACGACGGCTGAGCCGCTGCGCGCTGATTGGTGAAATTCATGAAAATGCACCCGCGATCGGGAAATGCTATCGCGAAAGTGATTTATTGATGCATTGTTCAGTAAGTACTGCAGATAAGAATTTTTGAAAAATTACGTTCCTATCCCTCTCAAAATTAAAATGGGACGTTAAATTAAGTTAAAATCCATCAATCCAGGCTACAGAGCATGTCACGATTGTTATATACAACCTAATATGAGGCAAACAGCAAGATATAGACATACATAAAAAATCCTTTGAAACAGTCCGGTAAAAAATAGACTATCCTCTAAAATAGTCTGGTAAACATTACAGTAATTCCAAAACATTTTTTTGATGTTACTAATCTATGACAAACGCCTAAGTAAATGGATACTTGAATAGAAGGACGCTCTCATAGATTTAGATTTTTTTTCACTATGGGCGCACTATACATTTGTTAAAAGGCGAATATATTTATAATATTCAATCAGACTGGTTTTTAAGTAGCCAATGCTAAGCGTCTCGTAAATATGCACCGTTTAAAGGCTATTTAATGATAAATAAAAAGTTAAGTTGCTCTATAAAAATAATTTAAAAAGAATTTAAACGAGGAGTACTCAGATTCAATTGGTCGGTGACAAATTTCAAGGGACAAGATCATAATAAAAAAAATAATTTGTTTATTTAGCCACGTTGTAAACGTTGTAGGTGCCTTTGTCGGCGGTATTAACCGACGCGCCCTTTTTATATCCAGTAAAGTGGCTGCACTGAACCATGGCACCGTCCTAACTGGCCCAGATAACAATTTGATAGTTGCATGGGTAATAAAAACGTTCGGAAATTGTTCACAATTACCATGGTTACTGCCTCGTAACATTTTAATAGCGGCCGTCCATTTATTGTGGGAAGCGGCAGAGAGGTGATACTCGGAGATGTCCGTATAACACTTACGTAATGTATTCGATAGTGGGAGTTAGCGATACTACATCTAGCTATCGTCATCATCATCATCAGACTGAAAGACGTTCACTGCTGGACAAAGACGTATCTCTTAGAAGGCTTGCCATAATCCCCACGCTTGGTAGGTATTCCAGTCGTAAGAAGCTGCAGCTCGTCTTCTTTTTTCCCTTAGCTGCCTCTTACGGAAAAAAAAAACAGCGATTCCTACCAATGATGATTCGTGAGGCTATTGAAATAAAAATACATCCTCAATAGAGAAGATGGCCGGGTGCTAGCACCAGCTTGGGGTCCCATGGTAAATATAATTAAACCATTAATTAAACCAGACCTCAAGATACTGTAAACTCTTTCTGCATAGATCGGACAAACAATAATATTTAGAAGACCTCAGGATATCTAGTGGTGTCTGCTGTAAAGTGTTCGAAACGTCCAATATTAAAATAATAAATAAACCACGATGAAATCCGTTTTAGTTTCATTTCAATGTTATTTATCTATTTAAGTACATAATGTAAAAAGTATACGCGTATTTATTTGTAGCAGTTGTCTGGTTACCATAGTGCAGACACTGCCTAGTTTGGGATCAGAAGATCGCCTGTGAATTGTCCCAGGATAAAAAATATATCGCCGTAGTGTCAGATTTTCTGCCGCCTAGCAGTATAAACATTGCTGCTACCGCTTATCCTAGCTGGCGTCAGTTTACATTTGCGCTCAATATACTACTATATGTTTAAAATTTCAAATATTTTATACCCTATCCAGAAATATATATGTAGATCTTCGTAAAAATAAATGATGGCCTAAAACCGTGTTTTATTTAAGTCATTATACCAACCTGTACTGTAAATATTATTGTCCTGCATTTACATAAGTTAGGTCATTGCATCATTAAGAAGGCAGACATGATTAATGTTTTACTGAGCTGCAAAATTACCCGAAGTGGCTTGATGGACGATAACTTAACGTCGCTTCCTAGTGACGTCCACTTTCTAGTGGAATGCGGTAGTTTGCACAACATTCTAAAGAAAACCTATTTATTTTTTCAGAATGCCTGTACTTAATCAATAGCACTTCCGCTCCTCACCTGATACATCAACGTTAGTTTTTCTTTTTGTCCTGTAGTTTAAGGTGGTTGCGTTAGAGCGAAAGTCCGCAGTCAAGCTACTCCAAATTTTCAAAAGGGCGATCCCACTTTTAAGACATAATTCACACACTTTTAAGATTAAAAGGTCCACCTCTAGTATACAATAAAAAAATTCCAGCCCTTGTTTATGTCCCACTGTTGGGTACGGGCCTCCTCTCTTGATAAGGGGGCTTAGGCCATAGTCCACCACGCTGACCAAGTGCGGGTTGGCGAACTTCACACGAAAAAATCGCACAAAGACGTGATTAATTAAACAAATCAGAGGTAGGAGCCAGGGTTCGAACCTGCGCACCTTATTTGCAAGGCACGCGATCGCCCACTCATCTATTACTGCTCTGTCTGTTATAATATAATACTTTTGGGAAATATATACTTAATGTACTCGTATGTATTGCCCAGACGGATGAAATATCCACAACAATAGCGCGTGTATCTCGATCCCAAGACGATGAAATGAGTTCCGGCACATACCTACTTACCAAAATGTACCTTCCTTATAAAATACCGAGGGACTGTCTACCTTATGCCAGGTTCAAGGCTTCTTAGATTAGTCGTAGCTGAATAAAGCACACCCACAGCAGGAGATTTCAGAATTATACGTATCAAATAAAACAAGGCTTATTGCATAGGCCATCACACAGCTTTCAAAATGTGTATTCTTTAATATACCTCTGCCGAGCCAACCTATTCAAGAAAAGCCGTGATTCTAAGATTATACGCTTACAAAAGTAACCAGATCAGTTCAATCAAAGCCGCGGCTATTCCCAACTATTTACACTTAAAAATCGTTCGTATAAAGATGTTTACGTCCCTAAGAGCTAATAACAAGTCGGCCGGACAATAGTAACAGACAAATTATACGTTATCAAACGTTCCCATCCATTTCCCGACGGTGTAACTCCGTCTAATCGTTACATAACGAGTCGCATGTCTCACACGTGAATCGTGACGGTGCCGCCTTTGAATATTGAGATACACTATGCAGCCGTCCGACGTGGCGTGTACCGATAGTCCCTGTCGGACGTGAAAGCTTTGGAGTGCATCTGCACTAGGAGAAACACGAACGTGATAAAATAAAGGACTATGCTCAGCTATCAATCCCATAACTGACAAGCACCACCTTCGCCACTAGGCGTCGACTCGTTCTCCCGCAAGACATGCACTAGCGAGCGTCTGGCACTAGAGAGACACTGGCGAGATCCGAATGGAGTGCTCATAGCCTCTTTTCACAGCGTCAGCTAAAACCACAAGGAGGTCTTATTATACTAGATAAAAATAAAGATAATATAAGATAAGATAAAGATGTAAATATCTTATTGGTGTACAATAAAGGGTATTCTATTCTATTCTATAAAAATATGACATAACCGCAAAAAAAGCGTCCACTCGTCGACGGCTGGTCGACTAAGACTAGGTCTAATTGCGATACGCATAAAAAAAGCTCATGCTTGCAAATAACATATTTTGTCCATAAAGCGAAACTTGCAGTATGGAAGGTAAATTCATCTTGCCTTTGTAACCTCCGTGTCTCTAGTAGGAAACTCACAGTAAACCGCTTGCCTAGTTTAAATATACACTCCTTTGCAAAAAAAACGGGCACCTTGGACGGGCCCGTTGGTCTAGTGGTTAGAGACCGTGTCCGCTAACCGATGGGTCGTGGGTTCGATTCCCACCAAGTGTCTGGGTGTTATTTATCTATTTAAGTATGTATTTACAAAAAAAAATGTATATAAGTATTAGTATCAGTTGTCTGGTTTCCATAGTACAGGCTCTGCCTAGTTTGGGATCAGATGACCGTGTTTGGATTGTCCCAAGATATTATATTATATTATTATTACTAGCTGACCCACGCAGCTCCGCCTGCGCTATTTTTACGTTAACTAAACTTTTAATAACAGACATTCGCATCGAATACATAACCTCCTTTTTTATAGTCGGTTAAAAACTGGGACCTACTTTTTACTTGCTCTCCGAAGCACGGACCCGTTTAGTTCAAATGGCGTTAAACGGTCACCCATCTATTTAATGACCTTACCTAACGTTGCTTAACCCGATCGATTACAAAACCTTGATAACAACAACTCTCTATGAGTGTTCCCTTACTAATATTTATTATATTATAAAGAAAAATTGATAAAATCTGACCAAGCGTATAACCAAGTACCCATTTTGACTTTAATCCCCTCTCCCGAAAGACCCGTGCTAGATTACGGGATAAAAATTATCCTATGTCCTACCTCGTAGTAAGATCTCAAATCGTGCCAAGTTTCATTTGAATCCATTCAGTAGTTTCGGCGTGATGCTCAGCCGTGATACAGACAGACAGACAGACAGACAGACAGACAAAAATTAAAAAAAATACATTTTCGGCCTCAGTATCGGTTATAGAATGCCCTACAAAAATAATTTTCAAAATATCTTCAATGTACAGAATTGGACCTGTTACAGTTTTATTATAAGTATAGATTGGCTTTTCTATGGATAATATTAATATTTTTAGTATTTCATTAGCTTAGATGACTAGAAATTTCTTATTATCAATGAGAATATAGGTTTTCACACTTAAATCCTGGAATCGGTGTTTCATTCAATGAAAACAAACAGCCGTGTTAAAGTGAACATTTTTATGGGTATAGTGAAATTAAGACTAAGAGAATTTTAATGGAATTTTAATAAAAAAAAGACATTAAATAATAAAAATTAATAATGAGTGTGACCTCCTCTTGCAGCAATTACGGCATGTAATCTTCTTGGCATGCTTTCCACTAGGCTTTTGATGGTGTCCTGTGAAATGTGTTCCCACTCAGCCGAGATCACACGTTTCAGCTCCCTGATGTTTTGTGGAGGTGGTTGGATAGATCGTACTCGCCTTTTTAGGAGGTCCCAGACGTGCTCAATGGGGTTAAGGTCGGGACTCCGCACTGGCCAATCCAAACGACGAATACCGACCTCTTGCATATAAGCATCTACAGCGCCAGAACGGTGGGCCCTAGCATTATCGTCCATGTAAATGGCATCATCACCAATTACAGCCAGTGCGCGTTGTGCATGTTGACAAATGATTTCTGTTATGTACCTTTGCGCATTTAGTGAGCCATTTTCAATGAATATTATTCAATACGATAGCTAGAACTTACGCCCGCCCAAAACATACCGGACCCCCCACCATAAGGTGTGATTTCTTCAAAACACACGTCGGCATAGCGTTCTCCTGGTCTTCGTAACACTCGCCGAGGTCGATCCTCACCATGCAGACAAATTCGAGCCTCATCCGAGAAGAGTACGTTACTCCAGTTACGTAGTGTCCAAGATAGGCAATTTCTAGCGAACCCCAATCGAGCAATGCGGTGCTCACGGAGTAACTTAGGGGCCCGCGCTGGTCGTCGACTTCGTATATCAGCTGCTAAAAGCCTCCTCCGCAGTCCATAGGCTAACTTGCGTTCCTCGCACCTTTTCAAGGTTTCTTTTGAGGTCTACGTAACTGCATTTGCGGTTCCGCAGCGCCTGAGTCACTAAAAAGCGGTTGTCTCGTGATTATGTGCAACGTTTTCTCCAAGAACCTTGCCTTCTCTGAACGGAACCTGTCTCTTGGTATCGAGTCCAGGTTCTTTGGACGGTTGAACGACTCACGTTTAACCGCTGTGAGACGTAACACTGGCTACACCCCTCTTCCAGCAGCGCTATAATTTTACTAGCTCTTATTGCTTTTCATGCCATTGAAATAGACACAAAGATATTTGTTCAAGATTATGCGCCAAACATAAATTATTCTACTAAAAAAAACAAGAAGTTAATTTTAGTTACCTTATAACCTTTTACCCGAAAACCCGCCAAAGTAAGGAAAAAAGGGATTATTATTTTAAAAAACAAAGGTTTCGAATTTGGAATGAACTTTTTTTTTATACTCAGACTGTTTATTATGTGCCAGTAACATAGTTTAGCTATTACCTCCTTAGAACTAAATTATTACCAATAATGTAGAAAAATCAAAACCGGCCGTTTTTTTTGCAAAGGACTGTATTTTCTAAATAACCGTAACTGGATATTTTGTATTATTTACTTGAAATTACCCATAAATAGGAGAGTAGTGTATAAAACTGTTTTTTTTTACGCAAAAGATAATATTATATCTGTATATATAAAAGAAGAAACTGACTGATTGACTGACTGACTGACATATCAACGCACAGCCTAAGCGGCTTGGGTTAGAGACTTGAAATTTTTACAGTAGGTACCTTTTATAACGTAGACATCCACTAAGGAAGGATTTTTGGAAATACCACCCTTAAGGGGGTAAAATAGGGGATGAAAATTTGTATGAAAATCCGTCATTTTTGAAGTTAAATTAATGAAAATTAGTATTTGGCCTTTAAGTTAAAAATAAAAAATATATATTTCAGGATTTTTGGAAATTCCACCTCTAAGAGGGTAAAATTGGGGATGAAAGTTTGTATGAAAATAAGTAATTTTTTAACTTAAATTCATGTAATTTAGTAATTGGCATGTTAGTTAAAAAATTAAAAAATATATTTCTGGATTTTTGGAAATTCCACCCCCTAAGGGGGTTAAATAGAGCATGAAAATTTGTATAAAAATCAGTCATTTTTGAACTTAAATTCATGTAATTTAGTAATTGGCCTGTTAGTTAAAAATAAAGAATACATATTAAAGGATATTTGGAAATTCCACCCCTAACGGGGTAACATGGGGGATAAAATTTTGTATGAAAATCAGTCATTTATGAACTTACATTCATGTTATTTAGTAATTGGCCTGTTAGTTAAAAATAAAGAATACATATTAAAGGATTTTTGAAAATTCTACCCCTAAGGGGGTAAAATAGGGGATGAAAGTTTGTATGAAAATTAGAGATTTTCGAAGTTAAACGCATATAAATTGGTATTTGGTGTTTCAGTAAAAAAAATATATTTCAGGGTATTAGGAAATTCCACCCCTAAGGTGGGTAAAAGGATGACAACATCAATATATATAAAAGGAGATGTCCTGACTGATTGACTGATTGACTGACTGACAGACAACGCACAGCCTAAACCGCTGGTCCTAGAGACTTGAAATTTGGCAGGGGTATTCTTCACAATACGTAGACGCACACTAAGAACGGAATTATCAAAATTCACATCCTAAAGGGTCCAAATAGGGGGTTTTATGTTTTATAAAAAAGTGTTATATTTAATGAACGGTTGGTACTAGAGGCTTGAATTTTCACACGCAGACGCCTCAATGAAAATAAACAATTCCGTATTTTTGCATTTCTCCAAATTTTCTAAGTAGGAGTTACAGGACCTTAATTTTTGTAAGAAATAAATATTTTACCATTTCTTAACACATTTCACTGTCTTCCGATACAATATGATAGACAGGATAAAGGACAAAGTCAGGTTTAAGAAATTATGAGTGTTTTAAGGTTCAAAATGGGACCCCTAAGTTAAAAATCTTGCGTGTGGTGTCTTTTAAAAGGTAATTGAAAACAGTTTTTTTATGATATAAGCGGTAGGTATGAGTTATATCATGGGTTTTAAAACTAAAATACGACATCGATGTTTCAAATTTGAATTTGATATGATTTTTAAAGTGATTATATTGTTTATTTAAACTATTCTGCTAACTGCTGCGTTAGCTCGAGTGTGGCTACTAAATGCACGCAAGGTTTCAATTCAATACGAGGCTGTCGAGAGTGTTCACAAACGCGTGTATCCTGCACCACGCGCACCCACGTCAAGCTGCCACCTAAAAAAAAAAAAGCTGCCGCCTCGCTCCTCAGCCATAAGCCCGGACAAATAACGGGCAACCTTCGGAGTTGTCGGTTGGACGTTTGGGTTGTGGGCCCTAGATGTCCATTGAGTACGTGGCGTTTTAGTAGGTTAGATACTCCGGTTCGGAGTTAGGTACCAAATCAAACCAAAAAAAAAACCGGTCAAATGCGAGTCTGACTCGCGCATCGAGGGTTTCATACCTTCTTTTCACGTATTAAAGTTATTTTAATCTATACATATAAAATTACTTGTCCTGACTGACTGACTGACTGATTCATCAACGCACAGACCAAACCGCTGGACCTAGAAAGCTGAAATTTGAACAGTGGGTTCTTCTTATAACGTAAGCATCTACTAAGAAAGGATTTTTGAAAATTCGACTCCTAAGGGGGTTAAATGGGTTGTTTTCTTTTGTATGAAACTTTTTATTGTATGATTCGATTGACTTGAAATTTACTGGAAAGATTCTTTGAATAAAATAAATAAATACGTGTTTCGGGATTTATAAAAAACAACCATTGGGGGTGCGCTAGGGGTTGTTAAACTTTGTATGGGAAATACTTATTACTTAATTCAATTGATTTGAAAGTTGGTGAAAGTACCCTTAAAATAAAAAGATTGAACACGTATCATTCATTTTTCAAAAAATCTACCCCTAAAGTGGGATAAGAGGGATTTTTTTTAATCTATATTATTAAAAGAACAGGCTTTTTTTTCTAGAAATCACCATACAGTCAAAACCATTTAAAGTAGAATCATGAAATTTAGAATCAACATTATTCAATAGTTTAGGTGAACAATAAGATCGAACTCGACATTTCACATCTAAATGGGTCAAATGTCAAATGGGCTCCCAAAGTGTGTATAAATTAAAAAAAAATCATCACACAGACACGAAACTTTGTCAGTATACTGAGCAAAAGAAATAAAGAAACACGTATTTCATAACTTTTTAAAAAAACGACCATTAAAGGGGTATTAGCATGGTTTTTGAGTATGACTCAAAAACCATGCATGCGCATAAAAAAATTCATGCTGCATTGATGAAACTTTGTGAATACATTTATCACCGCAAATGCAAATCCATGTGCCATTAATATTGTTTTGATTATCAACCCCTTCTTCTTCTTGCGGTGCCTCTTCACTACTGAAGTTTGGCCGTCAGCTCATTAAACCTAAATCGGTCCCTTGCCAAGCGAAATAGATGTTCCACCCCTAAGAGGTTCTAATTGGGGTCCAAAAACTACAGCCAATACTTAATTTATGTATTGCACACAAGAATCTAACATACCTATTCCGGCAAAAACAACCCCTAAGTTAATTTCATGGGGTTGAAAATTTGCACAAAGAAGGATTTCTATTTAATGCTATAATGCAGGTAGAGTAACGCAACTCGGTAAATAAACTCAACACAACAATAGAAGAAACAAATTTTTGGATGTTTTTCTAAACCCTTTTTTTTTGACGCGGGTGAAATCTTCCAAAGATCCCCGGGAGCTGTGGGACTCAACCGGGGTGTGTAGGATTCTTACCCACTAAAACCCCAGTGGATGTCGCATCGGCACATGAGAGGGGGGACCCCAGGGCTCTCCGGTGGGATCTGCACCAGGGGCCCCTCAGTGCCTTGCCTTTGAGCCCGCCGCCGGGGGGCGCATTGTAGCCCCCCCGGGAACCTGACACGGTACTCACGGGGACGGGGGTCGCAACCCCGCCGCCGTCCTCCTCGGTGTCGCCGCCGTACTCAATGGACGTTCAAAGGGCCAACACCCCGAACGTCCAGCGACTTCTAAGTTGATGATCCAGCTTGGCTCAACTCAATCCACTTTATTCCAACTTGACCCACTTCAAACCACCTTGACTTATCTCGATCCACCTCGGTCTATCTCGATCCATATCAATCATCCTTGATCCAACTCGAACCAGTTCAATGCAGTTTGATAGTCCAGCTTGACTCATCTCAGTTCACTTTGTATCACCTTGACCCACGTCGACCCACCCAGAGTTAACTATATCGATCCACCTCGGTGCATTTCGATTCACATCGATCCACCTCGATTTACCTCGCTTTAGCTCGATCCAGCTTGATCCTGCTTGATCCAGTTTGATCCAGCTCAAACCAGTTTTATTCAGTTCAATCCGGTATTATCCGGTCCAATCGAGTTTGATACAGTTTGATGATCCAGCTTGACGCAACTCAATCCATTTTATTCCAACTTGACCCACTTCATACCACCTTGACTTATCTCGATCCCCTCGGTTCATCTAGATTCACATCGATCCACCTCGAACCAGTTCGATACAGATTGATAATCTGGCTTGACTCATTTTGATACATTTTGTTTCATATTGACCCATTTCGACCCACCTTGACTTATATTGATCCACGTCGGTCTATCTCGATCCACAATCCACATTGATCTACATCGATTTACCTCGGTCCAGCTCGCTTTAGCTACATCCAACTCAAACCAGCTTGATCCTGCTTGATCCAGTTTGATCCGGCTCAAACCAGTTTTATTCAGCTCAATCCAGTTTTATTCCGTTTAATCGAGTTTGATGTAGTTTGATGATCCAGCTTGGCTCATTTGGATCCACTTTATTCCAACTAGACCCATTTCAAACCACGTTGACTTATATCGATCCACCTCGGTCCAACTCGATCCACATTGATCCACCTCGATCCAGCTCGATTTACTTCGATCCAGCTCACTTTAGCACGATTCACCTTAATCCTGCTTAATCCAGTTTGATCCAGCTCAAACCAGTTTTATTCAGCACAATCCGGTTCAATCAAGTTCGATGCAGTATAATGATCCAGCTTGGATCATACCGATCCACTTTATTCCAACTTGACCCAATTCAAACCACCTTGACTTATATCGATCCACCTCGGTCCATCTCGATCCACCTCGATTTACTTTGATCCAGCTCGCTTTTGCTCGGTTCACCTTGATCCTGCTTGATCCGGTTTTATCCAGCTCAAACCAGTTTTATTCAGCTGAATCCGGTATTATCCGGTTCAATGCAATTTCATGATCGAGTTTGGCTTAACTCAATCCACTTTATTCCATCTTAACCCACTTCAAACCACCTTAGCATATCGATCCATCTCGGTCCATCTTGATCCACATCGATCCACTTCGATTTACCTCGATTCATCTTGATCCTGCATGATCCAGTTTAATCTAGCTCAAACCAGTTGTTATTCAATTCAGTTCTATCGAGTTTGATGCAGTTTGATAATCCGGCTTGACTCATCTCGAACCAGTTTATTTCACTTTGAGCTACTTTGACCCACCTTTACTTATCTCGATCTACTTCGGTCCATCTTGATCCACATCGATCCACCTGGATTTACTGAGGTAAATACCGCTTTAGCACGATGATCCGGCTCAACCCAGGCAAAATAATTTTCAAAATCGGATCAGTGGTTCTGAAGATTACCCTTAGATTACACATACTTACAAACACACAAACATACAAAAATACAAATTTAAACTCTTTACAATATTTACTTAATATTTATTTTCTCTTTATTTTATATTTTTAGTTAGATATATAGATATAGATAGATAGTATAGAAGTAGGGAGGAAGTAGGATTTCTTATCAATTGTAAAACAAAGTCATGGTATTATTTTCAACAATGACGAAATTCCATTCTAAATTTCATTCCCTATTTCAACCCCTTCAATCTTTTTGTTCGGGATAAAAGGTAGCCTATGTCCTTTCTTAAGGTCTAATCTGTCTCTGTACCAAATTTCATCGAAATCGGTTCAGTAGATTAGGCGTTAAAGCGTAGCAGACAGACAGACAGAGTTACAAAAACACAGGCTATGTCATCAAGTATGTATATTTGACGATGACACATAATAGGTCCAGGTTTAATAAAAGTGTAAACAATGTTTTTAAAAACCTTCATCCTTGATTTAAAACGCGTTTTACTTACAAAACCAACGCGGGCGAAGCCGCGGGCTACAGCTAGTTAGGTACATATAATATTATCTTTTGCGTAAAAAAAAGTGTGTTATGTAAAGTGTGTTGTGTTAGTTATATGAAACTTATTTTTATAAATGATTGTGTAAGTATTAATTGTATTAGTGACTGTTTTATACTAATACATATTCTTTGTAATTTAATGATATATGGTGAAATTAAGTAAGAATATAAAATTAATTTAATTTAAATTTGAGCGATGTTCTAGTACAAAAGAGTTCAACGAGTGCATGAAACTGGAAACAATAACTGTAATGAAAAGTTTGGTTTTAACTGTTTTATTAACTGATACTTTAAAGACTCCTGCTTAAAATAACATTCTGGTTTCAAAAAGACATACAAACGAAGACGCTTAAAAATATATAAAAAAATATAAGTAAGTGTCAGAAAAATATATATAAGTGTCAGTAAAACGGTTTTTTGGTTTAGTCTTGGAGGATAATCCAATGAAAATAGAAGATATCATTGTTTTTGCTGTAGTAACGCTGGGTCTATTACAACGCGGATGCGCATAGATTGCGTGCTATTCGCTTGCGCACGGCATTGTATGAGCTACTTGTTATGAGATCGTCACCCTAGTAAACTTAACATTGATTTTCTGAACCTTTCAACCATGACTCACAAGTCACATACACACATATTGATAAATATAACTATGTACAATATAACACATAATTATTGATTAAATTACTAGTAAAATATATACTTACTTACATTTTTTACACCTAATCTATGTGTGTACGTGGGGCGCATTAAAAGTTTCCGGAATGAATAAGAAAAAATACTATTAAAGTGCTTCATCGCCAAAAGCAGATTGAAGCCGAGCGATGCTCTGTTGAGCTGTCAAATTACACTTAAAATCGTAGAAAATCATACTACGAAAATTTTCCCGAGTTAAATCCATGTTAATGTAGACCCGCAATTTTTAAAATGGCGCCACAATGTAAAAACAATTGACAGTCTAATGAAACAAACTGCATTCTATATCGAAAGAGTTCAATTTTAAAATGTTGTAATTACTTTTTAAATATTATTTTTGGCCAATTCCGGAAACTTTTAGTGTGACCTGTGTACTATTGTATAATTAATTATATAGTAGTTATAGCAAATTTAAGTTTTAATTAAGGATTACAGTGCCTATTTTTTACCTTTTTGATGTGTTTCCCATTAACCTAAAGGTTGACTAGTAGAGAATACCTATGCCTCTAGGTATTCTCTACTAATCCGAATTTGGCACCACTTTGGTATAGAATGTTTCAATAAATAAATATATCACTTCATAAGTCATTTCATTCATTTTGTTCTTAAAATTTGTTCATTTTGGTCTTATAAGTCATTTTGGTCTTAAAATTTGTTTTTTTTTCGAATACAAAAAAAAAGCAAATTTTCAGACCAAAATGACACGGAACGTTTTAAAAGATTCGATATTTTGATACTAGCAGGCCTTTAAAGAAGAAGAATTGTTTTCGAACGGGGATACAAACAGTTATAGGTGTGGCCGGACAAGGCAATAGGCATGCGCGCTTCATTGCAAGAACTCACTAATCTGTATGTCATACGAACAGATTTAGTTTTAGAAAATATTAATAATAATTATTAATACGGATATGAATATTATGTTTCTTTAACTATAATCCATACGAAATTCTTTGTTTTAAATGTAGGCGAATAGTTTTTGATAGAAAATTTTATTTTAATTTATTATTAGAGTTACAAAAATTATCATATTTATTTATTATATTGTGTCGTATATAATTACTAAATATGGCAGGTCATGGTCGGTACAATAGCAGAAGCAAAGGACTATACTATCGATTTAATAACTATGTCAAGCGTGATCTGGCCTCATTCAACATCAAGCATAGTGGATGAAAAAATCTCGCATGTGATAGAAACCAGTTGAAGAATTGTATTAAAGAAGGCCAGCAGATTCAGGATAAGCCTGGTTTGATAGTCGTGCTATCAAGAGAGCGAAACGGCACGACAGCGTCATCATTCCATATGTATGTCACAGCATGTATCTGCTCAAGATATAGAAGATCATGCCAATCTCGCATTGAATTATTTAGCCATCAAAGAAGGTGTCAAATCTCATACACACACTGTTTAGATCAACTATAATAGATGTATGTGTCGTATATGTACCGGTGCAATATGCACTCGTACGCATTACGCACACACACGCCGTTCGGGACTCTTTCAGGCGTAAAATTGAATGTTATAAATATTCAGGCGCACCGCGCACAATTATCATATGAGCTTGAAGGCCAGTGCGGTTTCCACTAGTGTAAAAATTAATGGAAAAATAGTGAAAAAAAAACAACGCTTCCATAACTAGGAGTCACAGGCAACGACATGGATTGGTTGAAGTGGGTCGGTATTTTGTGCCGTTATCTATTAATTAGTAGTTAAATGGCTGTGACAGTGAATATTGTGATAGTGAAAACATTGTGTACATATAATAATATGTTTGCAAAAATCAGTGCTTCTGTGGGATCTTCACTTAATATGATTTTATTTCATCATTTTGTGAACCTCGTCGGAATTATGTTGCGAATAGGATAAATCTTGGATTGCTGAAAATTGTGGTTATCCAAAATAACCACATTTTCTTGTTTTGTTGTAATATTTATCACATAAATTGGTGTTATTTAATACATAAATAACGGGCCTGTTGGTCTAGTGATTAGACACCCTACCCAAAAGGTCGTGGGTTCGACTCCCACCTGGTATTGGGGTGTTGTTTATCTACGTATGTAAAGGAATCTATGTATTTGTATCAATTGTTTGGTTTCTATAGTACAGGCTAGGCTTTGCCTAGTTCTGGCGCAGTTGACCCCAGATTGCCTCAGGATATTATTATTAAAAATAATTGAAATTAGTTCAAATGGGGGCGGTAAATCATAACTGTAAGTGTAAATATAAATCTATACTGTATGTACATATTCTTTGTTAGGGTTCCATACCTAGAAGGTAAAAAAGGAACCCTTATATGGTCTGACTTCGTATGTCTGTCTGTCTGTCTGTCACACCTATATATTTCAGAAACCACTGATGCTATCGATTTGAAACTTGGGATAGATTTAGATCTTACTTACCCAACCTGCAAAAAAAATATTTTTTCTTTTACTTTTTTTTTATAATGGGGATCAAAATAGGTTATCAAAATTTAAAAGTGAGACTACTATATCGAGTGGGGTATCTTAAGAAAGGGCTTCATTTGCACATCTCAAAACAGATTTTTATTTTGGCTTATGTGACGTAGTTTTTGGCTGATAATAAAAAAGATTAAAAAAATACCGTTCCGCCACTGGGTCTAGTAAGCCAAAGTTTGAATTTCACTTACGAATATGAGTGATGCAAGCATCCACTATTAAAGGATTATTTAAAATCAACAAGGTCAATAAAACCACTGAAAGTGAAAATACAAAAAGTGTTGAAATAGTGTGAAAAGTTTACCTATACTTCTAAAATAAGGGGTGAAATAATTGTAAAACATTTTGATAGTCACCTACGTTCACGTTACTCCTAATAAATTGAACTATTTTTTGTTACTTAGAGCTGATGAAGGCGTTAGCTTTAGAATGACGAAAATTTCCCAATAAAAAATTTCTTAAATTAGTTTTTTTCACTTATTATAAATCTACTCCTGACCTCCTATAGATAAGAGATCTTTTTTCCATCAATAAAGTGAAAGAAATAAAACTAAAGATAATAATTATATGATATATAAATACATAGCAAGTGTACTAAAATGTCTTTGATATAGTATAGGAGTACTTAACATACATAAGCTGGAATTATAGAGATAAATAGATAAAATTTTAATTACATAGATAGTATTTCATAAAATTAAACAAATAGTAAGAGTCCGAATTTGCATTTTAAACAAAATGGGCTATTTTATTATAAAACTATTTTTTATTTAGGCAAGTTTGGTTGGCATATATTCCTATTTTTAACCGACTTCAAAAAAGGAGGAGGTTCTCTTTTTTTTTTTCTATGTATGTTCGCGCATAACTCTGGCAATTATGAACCCATTTGAAAAAATCTTTCTTCCATCCATTCTTTAATCCGTTAATTGAGTCCCATAAAAAAAAATATTGCTTGGTAATAAGTAGTTCCTGAAAAAACAAGAATGTTGACTGCGCAGGAAACCTGCAAGAAAGCCTATATAGATGACTTTATGTCGCTTTTTAAGGACAAAAATGGTCATAACTCTGGCAAATATTTACCAATTTCAATGATTTTTTTTTTATTCGAAAGAAGAAACCACTGTAATGAACCTTTATGAATTTTATCACAACCGGATAAGAACTTCAGGTAAAAACCATAAAACTGATGTTCTCCTTTACATTTCTCTGACAAATATGAACCGATTTCGATGATTCTTTTTTTATTCGAGAGAGTAAACTACTATGATGATTCCATGCAAATTTCATTACGATCGGATAAATTGTTTCTGAGTTTCTGAAGAAAATGAATTATGTAAAAGTATGTAGACGATAATGTGAAATCATAATGATGTCATACCCTACTTAGATCATTGTACCGTCTTCAATGGTTCAATCTTTATGTATGAAAATATCACTAAAAAGTATAAGATAAAATATTTTTTTAAAAAATTGAACCGACTTCAATAACACTAAAAAGTATAAAATAATTTAAATATTATTGAAGTTGGTGCCAAACATACACAGCAGGTACGCTAACACCAACTTCTTTAATATTTAAATTATTTTATACTTTTTAGTGTTATTGAAGTCGGTTCAAATTTTTTTTAAATATTTTATTTCCTTTTAAATAAGTATTGTAACGAACATGGAGAATTTAAAGTTAACAGTATCTCATAAAACTGAAACAATTGAACAAAAGTTACTTATTTTTATAACCTTACTAGCGTGACTTCGCATGGGTGTCATTCAGAGAACTGGGTTGCCAAATATTGGTTTATTCTACCTACATAAAAACTTAGTAAGTATAAACATCAATGAAAACATCCATTTTCATAATCAGGTGAAAACCGCTTAAATTATAGGAGCGGATATACAAATGCGGAAAGCGACTTTGCTTAATGCTAAGAAAAGTTGCAATTGTAATCAGTAGAGTATCTAAATTATATACGAGTTTAAAGTTCAAATAAATCGTTTATTATAAAGGTAGAATTGCCGTATAATAAATGTCATACATACTAAATGTATCGAGAGATTTTCTCTCTGATTCCTTTTTAACGAGTTATAAATTTTATTTTACTCATTACTTGTTTTAATAATTGTTCATTTTTTGTTGGTGACAAAAATATCGTTTGTGGACACCACAATTGAACTCTGTATTTACAACATATATTTAACTTTTTTTTTCATTTATCCTGATTTTCTTGCTCAACTTATACATATATTTTATATATTTATATAACTGACACCCAAATGAAAAGACGCCGTCAGTATGTTCATGGGTTGGAGTCGAACCCACGACTTCTTAGGTAGCAGTCAGTACACCAAAGAGCCTGTCAAAGTCCATAGTTAAATTAACCTCTTTATGTGTACCTTTTTATATACATTACATATACTTACTTACGTACTTTCAAGATTTATCAAATAAAAAAAATGTTCTTTTTTTTTGTTACAGTTCGCTATTCTGGTAGTTATAGGATCTGTTCAAACCGCGCCTGAGGTCCCTAAGTAAGTTTAACCACCCTTTCCTTTTTATATTACCTGTACTATATATAAAATTGTACCTTTAATATATAAAATTCATTTAATTTGGTTTGGTGACGTTCATATATAAAAAAAATTAAGAGAGGCCTCTTCACAGATAATCCAGCGTCCGAAAGATTTTTTATGAAGTAAAAAAATTTATCTATGAAATTTAACAATGCAATTAGCGAAAGTAAATAATGATTTTGTAAGCCAAGCGATTTTATGTAATCAATGTCACCGTACCGGCGATTTTTGCAAATTGTTATGTTTCACCGCTCAGCGCTAATTGCTTGAAACATTGAACCTGCACTTACAACCGGTAACAACCACCTGGACATTAGAAAGTGCAAGTCCATCCTCACGGTCGTCTATTACGAATAATCGACCACAAACAGTACATAGTGAGTTATATATCGAGTGTGACGGACGTGCACAGACGCGCCGATAGCGAAAGCCAATAGCTACCGGTCACGCTATGCCGTTGACTTTAGACGGAAAGACGGCAGTAAAACCACCACCGCTTGCATGCAACCGACCGCTTCACGATAGAATACCAGCACGTTTTTTGTTACAGGAAAAAGATCCGAATACACCTACCGCAGAAGGTGAGACACATTCACCATCATAAGAAGATATACATCACCAACCATCCAGCGTTACCCCAATATGCACCGGCTTACATGCCCAGTGCTGAGGGAGCGGTGGCAGTGCCGACCAACATTGCGATGCCGGCCGTAGCAAAAGTCGTAAACCCATATAACTCAGTAGAACTGTACGACCAACCACCCACCAGGCTGCCCGCTATCTCGTCGGCATCTTCCAAGCTACTGCCGCTGTACCGCGCCCGCGGTTATTATGGACCCAATCATTCACAATGGGACAACGAAGATGACCAACAGGACTCTACGGATGACTCCTATATACCCACTGCCTTTGCAGCCCCGACTGCGCCTATAGCAACGCCACCTAACCATCCCAAGAAAATTAAATACGTAAATCAAAATGAGCCGTCGAAAAAGAAGAACCCTAGAAAAGTCAAATCGAAACGAGTATTGCTCAGAAAGAAACCACTCGTGGAGGGCGAACACCCAGTGTCAACGTTTCACGAACAGTTTTATTCGGACCTGGATGGATCAGGGACTATAAGAAAAATTAAGAAGCCACAGCGAGTCGAAAAAATTATAGATGGTGATACTGAGCACATTCACACTTACAGCGAAGAGCACATACATAAATTAGTGTTCGATGATGGATCGAAGGCCAACAGTGTCGTGGGGATCAACCCTGTGGGCAACATGGCCGCATTCGCACCTTCTCACCACATTCTTCCTCTAAAAAACGCGCAGTCATATATGGCAATGCCTTCGGAAACGCTCACTGGTTTCACGGCAGTCAGTTCTTTAGGAATACCGTCACATGTAGAGTATGCTGCTTACAGTCCAGGAGAAGTGACACATGACCATATATTCCATGACCACGGAGAGATTCCGTCTGACGCTGATATTGGCAAAGATCACATGTCTTTTCCGCGTAGGATTCCTCATTATGGTCAGGGTCTTGGTGCTTTGAAACCACGTCAAAATAAGAATTCGCATCAGTACGTTAAACCAACGAAATCACCACAGATAAATGATTTTGATTATTACGAACACATATACCCCTACCACAAAATCCGAAACGTACAGAAACCTGTGATGCCTACAGTTTATGCACCCATAGACAATGAGGGCTTGAATGACGTACAAACATATAGGCCTGTGCCTACTTTCAAACTAAAAGACAAAGGTACACATATAAAATCGCGTAATATACTACCAGCGCTGTATTTTGATAATGGTAAAACAGAAGTTAAGGACAGGCAGCCTAAAGTATCAGCTCCGTATGCAGTATCCTCAACCATAGTGCATGACTATAAGCCTAAACATTATATGACCCACGGGACTAGAAATGCGGATCTCTCGAATATGGAAAAAGATCTTTATAACTACTCGCCCACCTATGATATTGATTCATATTCATCGGCATCAAATATTTTCACTTCAGATAGTGCGCCAATGAAATATTCTAATAAGAAAGGTAGAAACAAATCGATATCAACGCAAAATATAAGTTTTGGTAGTGTAGATCATTTCGGAGATTCGGCAGATTTGGGGTCTTCGGTCAATGAGGCAGTGCCCACTGGAATGGACAACTTTGATACCATAAGTAACTATGGACAAACAAGACCCATCGATACAGTATCGTCTACAGCCTACACGATAAAAGAATCTTCGCCGGCGCATCAATATTATTCTGTCATGGCAGTAAAAGCCCTACACGGTGATGAGCTATCTTTACCCGAGGCTTCTAACAACAACTTCCGATACGCTGAAGCACCGACACCGATGCCTACTACGTCACCAGAAGAAATAGCGAGTACTTCTCCGTCGGAACATTACAACATGCATGAAACAGTAGCTACAGAACCTAGCAATTCCGAAACAAACCCAAAGCATTATTCGATGGAGACGAATAAAGACGAAGTAAGTGTAGAAAAAAAAACTAAACGTAGGTACAAAGTCATAGCGCTACAGTCTGTGCCGACACATGCCAGACACGAATCTCACAAGAGCAGTGGTGACTCTACCAGTACAAAAGGGAATCTTAAGTACGGTGACAAACTATGAACATTGTGAAACTCAACTCAGTGCTGTTTAGTCTAAATAAATGGGTGATAAGAGTGTGTGTCGCATGCCGTTGTCAGTACTGTCTGTTATTTGGTGTTTATTTAATTTATTTATTAAGCTCGTTTTATATGTATAGCTTAAATAATCTTTACACGATTATTAGCTATACATACTTACGTAGAGCGCAAAACGATTTAAGAATTTTCCCCAAAACCGTGGACGAAATTTTAGTTAAAAATTAAAATAAAGTAAATATATATGTGAATTTTATTTTTATATTCATTTAATAGGTATCTAGGTAGAGAACACTTTTTATTGCATTGTGAGAAAAAGAAATCCTTTATCTTTTATTATAACTCCACCAAGTGAACTTTGGTTAACAATTTCAGTCTCGCAAACTGAAATTATTATTGACCAAGTTATTATTAGACGTACGGACGGTACGTATTTAACAAGAACTTGTTTAAAGTAAGTTATTCCTGTCAAATCTAATTTAATCGCCAGTAATTAACTAACCACATTTTTAACACTTATAACACAGCTAACCTTTTTTTTGTTGATGGGGAGGAAACTTTCAAAAGGTACCCAGTCTCCGTAGGGACGGAGGCCGAGTTAGGTGGGATGTATACCCACTAGAAACCTCCCCAGATGACCTTTGCTATGGAGAGACTCTGTGCACTCAAACTTCGCCTCGTCCCGGGGAGACCAGAAATGCACGCGCCCCCCGGCACATTCACGGTGCTCGCGACGATGCAGGATCCACCACTCCGAGGCCCACGCAGGGCGCTCCTGGGGCGTGTGCCGGATGGGATCCCAGTAAGATACAGCTAATCTAGAAAATTACATCCACACCGCACAAATATTATTAAAATTCAAAACAAATTTTGTTATTATAAAGCACATAGCGGATACTCCTAATTGTGATAATCCTAATTTAAAGAGTATCAAAATGGAAGGTAGATCCTTAATAGTCGTTCAATATCTTTATTAAGTACTAGCTGACCCGCGCAGCTCCGCCCGCGCTTTTATTACATTTTGCTCCCCTTTTCTCTCTCATCCCGTGATTTATTTCTCTTCTCTTATAAGATAAATCTAATTCTATGCTCTCTCTCTCTCACATCTCTCTTTCCCCCTCCCGCTTTGGTCCCCGTCACACTCCCCCTCTTGCTCACCCTGTTGTCCCCTCTCTGAACCCCTCCCCTCTCTCTCTCTCACATCTCTCTTTCCCCCTCCCGCTTTGGTCCCCGTCACACTCCCCCTCTTGCTCACCCTGTTGTCCCCTCTCTGAACCCCTCCCCTCTCTCTTCTCTAACCTTGCTCCCCCTCACTCCCCCCTTGCTCCACATTAATCCCCCTATCCCTCACCGCAACACCCTATATTATGCATGTATTATACATATACATGCATAATATAGTAGAGAAACACTGATAATTTTAGAGGATTCTAAGTGTTTCTGTCGTAATATTATGTCGTAAATAAACACATTTTTTTGCGCTTACATTGCAAACGCTGGCTGATAAACCTTCCACTTGAATAACTCTATCTATTAAGAAAAACCGCATCAAAATCCGTTGCGTAGTTTTGAAGATCTAAGCATACATAGGGACAGACAGACAGCGGGAGCGACTTTGTTTTATAATATGTATAGATATAGATAGATACTATCTAATAGATATCTAATAGAGGTCCGCTCCGAGTAGCCTATCTATAGATAGGCTACTCGGAGCGGATGTTCTCACAAAAATCATATTTTACAAAGGACCATTAGATCATAACATGGCCTTTATTGAAATTATCTGAGAAGAAACACCGACACCGTTTTGTCTTTTCTTTTATTTTTAATTTAATATTTTACTAAACGCCTTTAAATTCGTAGCTTGCATGAGCATGATATTTCAAGCACTTTATACTCCATGTGCTCCAGGTAATTAGTTTTTTTTTAATATAAGCTCTTTTGACAAAGGGCTGTTTATGAAAGTTTGAAATGATTTTATATGAATTCTATTATTTATAGATTGGTGAGATGATATCAATTTATAAAGCTACGTTTACTTATTTAGGTATATCACTTTATGAGTATATTTGTTAGTATACCCATAAAGTGATATACCTAAATGCACTTTATTGGTCTATTGTGTTAGATGACGTAAAAAGGAAAACGAGTTGACTTCAATGTTTTTTTGGATAATTTTTAGGTGCAATGTCTCTAATACGTAGTACATATTACCTTAATGACACAACACCATGTGGTGTGTTGTGTCAGGGCAGGAATAAAGTTCGCTTGTTACACCGTAAAAACGTATTCTGGACTTGAAGTTGTGACGTTTATACAATTATAAACGGTCTGGGGCAGTTAAAAGCTCACAAAGGAAGTTCGCCAGTAAAGGGCGGCCTGACCTACACCGCTGTTATATAACAACTCCAAAGATAACAACACTTCGTAACTTACATACAAATACGCGTACTGTATGTACAATCGAATGTTTTATTTTCATTGTTTTAATTTGTGTATAGTATAACTTACTATACAAATATACATTTGTCGTTTTATATCAATAAAAAGTGAATTTACAAACCTATTACTGTCTCACTCACAAACGTCAATTGACGGTAATTATACTTAAGCCATTTTTTAAAATTCTTGTTATTTCAACCCTCGGAACCATTTATGATTATTTTTGATTCGAAATAATCCGATTTGAAGAAATTGGCATTTGAAGGTGCGGCGATTAGAGATTCTTTAAATAATATTTAAAATGTTTGATGATCACTTTTATAAATTCATGCTATTACTAACCGACTTAAAAAAATTCGTCGTGTATGTATTTTTTTTTCGAATATATCTATCATCCAGGACGGGCCTGTTGGTCTAGTGGTTAGACACCCTGGCTGCTAGCCAATAGGTCGTGGGTTTGATTCCCGCCAGGTGTCTGGATGTTATTTATCTATTTAGGTATGTGGTTTCCAAAAAAATGTATATAAGTATTAGTTTCAGTTATCTGGTTTCCATAGTACAGGCTCTGCCTAATTTGGGATTAGATGACCGTGTGTGGATTGTCCCAGAATATTATTATTCTAAAAAATATTTACCTATCTCTTTTGCGTCCACATAGCTTTATTGCCATTAAAAATAAACTATTAAAACATTTTAATTATAATAAAGAAGAAAAAAATACCTAGTAGTAAAAAAGCAGCCGCTAGAAGTGCCTGCATCCCAGCTTTATTATTTCAATATTAGCGGTATACGCTTGAAGTTTCGTATAATATAACTATTAACTATCTACTTATGAATCTTCCATTACAATACTATAGATGCCCATCCTGCATCTCACGCTTCCGCTAGCCAAAAAGCTTTAGTAAACTCTATCAGTCACGAAGCTTGAAACCGGTTAACCTCCATTTGCGATCAGCCTGTTTATTTGCGCAACTATCTGCATAATGACTTATCCTATATGACTAAGCGTTTACGTAACTTGTAATAAAAGTGAAACCATAAACATTATGTCAGTGCTTCCTATTGTGACCAAAAACTTCCTTATACTTACAATTAGACAGCTCTTCAGCTATATTTTTTATAAGTACCAGTTTTACACAACTAACCTTATAATGTATTGTCTGTGACAGCCTTGCAAAAGGCTACGCATTTTAACATTGGATACAACCTCAAGAAAACTAACTGTAAGTTTCGTTCCATTTTGATATATTTTTGTATATTTATAGGGATTTATAGACACTTTGTATATATAACCCTTTAGATTTTTTAGACAACCAATGTGGCAAACGTGCATTTGGCCCGCCCGATGATAAGCAGTTACCGCAGCTTATGGACGCTAGCAACACTAGAAGAATTACTAGAGCTTTGCTGGTAATTTCACCAGCTACAGCCCTTTACACCGGAACACAGCAATGTATGTAATACAATGCAGATTGATGGCAGAATATCTGACACTGCGGTAGTGTACTAGGTAAACTAGAGGGGTCAAACTGACCTCGGGGTATCTCTGTCTTCGAGGTTCGTTTCCAAGCATAGGAATATGTACCTTATTTTGACTAGATAAGTATTAAAGATGAATTGATAAATATAAAATCCTCTGTCATCCCGTACCGGATTTCACGCGTCCACTTTAATACTTTTGAAGTATTTTATGTACACATACCTGCTAGTAACCTCGATTCGAGACCTATCAATAAAAGTACTAATTGCATATAAAATATATAATCTAGACAGAGATCTGGGGCCCTACGTAAGTAGAGTTCATGACTCTACTTTTAAGTGGGAAAGAGACCCTGATATACGCAGTTTATAGCTCTGTACCTTTCTCTCGTAAAAATAAGTTTACAATAATACTGCTCGAACAGATGGTAGCTCCGGGGTACTGGAAAGTCTGTGATGTAATAATTCTCAATAAGGCTATCATTCACTTTTGTAACCTGTTAACCGTGCCTCAATTAGTGTGGGACAAAGCTCCGACACGCTTACCCTGCATGTTATGTCATTACACGTTTCACTTCCAGTTATGCTATTGATCCATACTACGGGTAAGTGTTGTTCGTGTACCGAACTATCGCCCTTTGTGTCTTCACTCCTGCTGCGGATCGACGAACGGTAATAAGCTCGCTTACCCGCTTACCGTAAATAACTAGTTGTATTCTACGTATGCAAAAGAAAGTTTGTATACTTGGTTAGTTAATGGGGTATTTTAACACCGGAAAATTTATTGCGGTTCTTATCTTAGTGACGAGCGACTACCAAATTAGTGGCCACTGAGTAAGTTCCTGCGTTAGCAACTCGTCACCTAAGCGACACGTCTAGTCTGCTCATGCATTTGAATGTCCTGTTGTCTAGTGGTTAGACTGCCCGCTACCCAATAGGTCGGGAACTCGATTCCCACCAAAGTTCTGGGTGTTTTATCTATATATATATGTATTTTTTTAAAAGTATTTAAGTATTAGTATCAGTTGTCTAATTTCCATAGTACAGGCGCTGCCTACTTTGGGATCAGATGACCACGTGTAGATTGTCCCAGAATATTATAAATGTTTATTACTGTACTGCTGCTCGTCTTTTTATTTTTCAGTTATTAACACGATAGAGTCCTTGTCCTTATAGAATGAAGTGGCAGGCAACGATATCGTTGCGATAGACTCGCTTGTGGAGGTGGTGTCTAATGTAGATCAGTACTGCCTACCATATTATGTTTGTTTATACATGGTGAATTAAAAATACTAATAACCTCTTAGGGTTAACCTCTTTATCATGTTAAACATCATTTGTTGTTGCACTTTTTTGCAGAATTAAATTACGTATTATTAAAATTGGAAGAACTAACGTTGTTCAACACGATGAAAAGGAATTAAGTTATTAGTAATTTTAAATTAACACTGTAGTCACGTCACTCTGCGCCAAGTAGCATTCACCACCATCATCATCAGCAGGTGAAAGGTATCCACGGCTGGACAAAGGCCTCCCCCTTAAACCCTAACCTAAACCCGTTGGGGTTGCCATAATACCCACGCTTGGCAGGCGTCTTGTTGAACGCAGTAGGTATAGGTGGTGGGTAATCCAATAGAAAGATGCTGCTGCCCGTCTTCGTTTTCCTTTAGTCGCCTTTTACGGACACCCAACGGGAAGAAAGTTGCAAGTGCTATTCCTGCCTGGACACCCCTTAGGTAGCATTGCAATCCCTTTATTTCTGAGATAAATAAAGAATCACTGAGATAGCGCTAAAATACCCGAAGCTAACAGAACATAGCGAATGTCTATAAAGACCCATATGTTTACTGTGTACTGTATAATTTTCAGGCAAGTAAATAAAACTCACTTTGTAGGTAATTAAATAACAATTTACTTATTATATTAACAAATAACTTAAACTATAACCTATTTACAATAATAAACTTGTACTATTATATACACCACTGGTTACACACACTCACACACTGTCCGCGAAGACACACCGTCTGACTTAGTTGGTTATAAATACTAGCATAGTTTTCACTTGCGCTTATGGTATGGCCCGCCACCGTGACCGGCGCCGATGGCGTTCGTATAACTGTCACCCCCAAAACTTCCGTGACCGCCAAGATCTCCAAGACTAAAACCACCGCTACTGCCATGATCACCACCGCCATGTCCGCCAAAACCGACGCTGTAGCTATCGCCTCCGCCGAATCCTCCGCCATGGCCTCCCCCTCCACCTCCGCCTAAGCTATAGCTGTCTCCACCATGGCCATGACCACCACCTCCGAAGGAAGTGAGGGTGTTCAATCCTGAGAATCCGTCGTGACCTCCGCCACCACCGCCGTGGCCAATGCTATAACTGTCATGTCCGCCGCCGAAACTGCCCAAACCAGAAGATCCGCTGCCGTGTCCTATACTGTAGCTGTCATGTCCTCCAGATAATGCGTCACCATGTCCCCCGGACAAACCTCCACCGTGGCCGCCAGAGAAACTTCCATGATCCTCGATGCCACCTCCGATACCGACAAATCCGCCGCTCACATCATGACCGCCACCGTGACCGCCTCCATAGCCACCGAATCCTCCACCGCCGCCGCCTAATCCGCCATGGCCTCCTCCGAATCCGCCACCGCCTCCACCGAATCCGCCATGTCCTCCACCGAGTCCGCCATGTCCTCCTCCAAATCCACTATGTCCGCCGGATCCACCGCCAAAACTACCACCATGGCTATGATCTTCGTGACCACCACTATGTCCATGACCACTGTCGTGTCCTCCTCCAAATCCACCGCCATGACCACCGCCTAGATCGTATCCTCCGCCGTTTCCACCTCCAAGGTCATATCCCCCATGGCCCCCACCAAAATCACTGCCACCGCCGTGCCCTCCAAATTCAATTCCTCCATGACCACCGCCATGACCTCCTCCAATATCTAGTCCTCCGTGTCCTCCTCCATGACCGCCGCCAAGATCAAAGCCTCCATGTCCGCCTCCCAGATCAAATCCTCCGTGGCCACCTCCGAGTCCACCTCCTAAATCATAACCACCGCCGCCGTGGCCTCCTCCGAATCCACCGCCACCGCCGCCATGACCGCCTCCGTGTCCACCTCCTAAGTCAAGACCTCCGTGTCCTCCTCCTAAATCATATCCTCCGTCGCCGTGGCCCCCTCCAAATCCGCCGCCACCACCACCATGACCGCCTCCGTGTCCACCTCCTAAGTCAAGACCTCCGTGTCCTCCTCCTAAATCATATCCACCGCCGCCATGGCCCCCTCCAAAACCGCCACCGCCGCCATGACCGCCTCCGTGTCCACCTCCTAAGTCAAATCCACCGCCGCCATGGCCCCCTCCAAAACCACCACCGCCGCCATGACCGCCCCCGCCTTTGAGGTAATCGGCAAATCCTCCGTGCAGATGATCAGCGAGGCTTTGACCTCCTCCATGACCACCCCCGTGGCCGCCGCCGTAGCCACCGCCGCCTCCACCTTCATGGCTGTGCTCCTCGTGGATCACCACCTCTTTTGAGGAGTGATGTTCCTCAGGTATATGCACTCGAATATGAACACTGCAAAGGAAAAACAAATATGACACACTCTTCAGGCAAGCAACGTAATTGAATTTGATTTGTTCGCTGTGACAGATACACAATAGGAACGTATTACATGAGGAACAATAGATCGCAGCGCCAGCAGGTCAAACGTCAACGAGTGAAAACTATAGGGTGGCTGTATCATTAAAATACAATAGCTTGATTTTCACTATTTACCGCAATGAAGAAGCGTGAGAAACGTTATAGAAATCGACCAAATTGCTCCATCCAATGGGTTTTTTGCGGTTCCAACTACGACGTGTAGCGTAACTAATCGATAGAGTACACCGCCTGTTATTTGTATATTACCAGGGATGGAGAAATTGGTGGAGTCATGGGAACATAAATACTAACTGTTCATGTCCAAAAGTCGCCAAGCAGACGCCAACGCAAGCCAGTAGAAAGCAGCTCAGCTGAAATGACAACAGTAATGATCGGTTAGTTTGCACGCATCGCATCTAACAAGTCATGGGTGTATAAGTTCTGGTTCCTGACTAGCGGACGGGTTGCGTATGAAATGGAAAGTGGTCAGTCGTTTTGTTGATACACAAGAGATATTTGTCCGATGCGGAGATAGCGTCCGCATTGCGCGCACCACTGACAATTACTTTACGTAAGCCGACGCCTAATTAAAACTCTCCAACATTTGTACTTGATCACCATGTGAAATAATAATATAAGTAGGTCTATCTAAAATGAGATCTTTTATTAATTATTCCATGTTTTAATTAGTGTCCTTAATTGGTATTAAGTACAAAAATTGCATTGTTATTAAACTATCAAAGGAGTATGTAACACTAGGATTGAGTTATCATAGTTATGATCACTGTCACGGATTATCACATTTCTGTAGCGCACAATAACAAATCCAGAAGTATTTTGCTATCTCGGGTGATATGATATTACTCACGGCTAAACGGGAAGCCATGGTGCGCGGGAGAAAAGGTGCTACTACGGTCGCTGCCGCTTCTGCCTCCTGTTGCCGTGGAGCGGACGTAACAAGTCTTATGTGCTGGCGGCACTGCGTGAGCCTTTTATATGACAGTGAATGTGCACCACCCCTACTCTATCTGCTAAAATACTATATGGATATTATATTAAAATTCAAGTAATTACATCAAACTGCCATAAAACCGGCACAACACCTATATACATAATGCAATTTCTCCTAAACATACGTATTTTTATTACTCAATTGTTACTGTAAATATAATGTAAGTAATAATATATAATGGAAACAATTGTGCTAACGATGTGCTTTAATGGCAGTTATTTTCTATTTCATTAATTTTCAATGTTAAAGATTTCCAGTACATTTAGGACCAACGAACAACCAAGCAATTGCTGAACTTGAAACATATTCGTAACGCGTATCGCGAGTTTCTTTCAGGTTCAAATACTATCTCATCAGGATTTTTTATTTCAATTTAACACGGTTACCATGAGTACGTAATAATTATGATATTACGACGGTCCGGCTATGTCCACTACGTTTTGCAAATTCTTACCGATATAATATCTCGGGTGATACTGTAATCACGCGGAAAAACCGACGCAAGCAAACTGTTTCAGTTCTTAGCTGTACCTATTATAAATGAAGAAGCACAGCGCTAGTCCGGACAAAAGGTTATTAAGATCTTGGAATCGTTTTTTGTATGTATCTAGCGAAAGACTCTAAATATCTTTAAATCTAGTGTTCTAAGCTTCCAAGAGGCTTCAAAGATACTAGTCTCTGGCATCCACGACTGAATTGCCATTAGGTGGAAATGGGTCATCACTGGCAAAGTCCGAACGTACAAACAGAGATGGATCCCGCTATGGATTTTTATACCTTAAAACCTCCCGTTATGGTTTCTCCAAAACCTGGATTCTGCCCCTACGGAGACTGGGTCAACTTTTGAAGGTTGCCTCCCAGACAACAAAAACGGTGGAATGGGTTAAGTACTAACCAGTATCCTGATAAAAAGACGCTGTTAACATAAGGTATAATATAACTAAAGGTACACACTGTAATAGTCAGGAGTCAGGAGGAGCCGGTCTATGTTCTTGCAGATATGCACACACGGAAAATTGCAGAATAAAGTAACGTGGGAAACGCGAGTCCCTTCATCAGACAAACACTCCATTATAATATTTTGACACAATGTGCCACTGGTTTCGTTTGTTTTTCACACCGCAAGGTCATTAGTGGTCGGTCCAGTCGTTTTTAAGCATTGTCTCCTAACAGAATGTATTGTCTTATCATGTATATATTTGTTACAAAATACCTCTTCATTTTTGTCTACATCATCCAACATGTTGTAGATAGGAATGTCCCTAGCCTTCTGGGCACCATACCAGACGACGCGGCGACGGCAGACGATCTGGTACCACCTTACCTATGTATTGAAAAAGTTTGTCTGTATATTTTTTTATGTTTTATGTTGTATTTTATATGTGTTTCTAAATTTAAATATTAATGGATTGCATTAAATCATTATTGTTTGTTTGTCGGTTAATGGCCGACCTAGTTAGACTTGTTCAAGCTGTCGTCAGGCCTGTGGCTTGGCTCTAACATCCGGGATCGTTTTTTTAATGCTCGCCGATGTTCCGATTAATGTTTAGTGTATAAATTAATTTTGAAAAGTACAATTTTTATTTGGGAGTAATGTTTATTCTCTTTCTCTCTCTGTCTCTCTTCATACTCGTAACACAGTCGTCCATTGCCAGACACTGTCTGTAACCTTTAAGGCACTACATTTTTTGATCATAATAAGGCGTGTGTCATAACCGTTGTAGCATATGATGCGGTAGGATTTTTATAGAAGGAAGATAAGAACTCTTCACAGGATTGATACTCGCGAGCTCTGGTTTATTAAGCAAGAGAGATACCGCTGTGCTACGGTGGTTAAAAATTAAAATATTTCGATGATCATAACGACCCTTAGAACTAAGCGTTACCCTCTCCGGCCTCGACATCAGTTTAGTAAACAGAAGCTTTCTGTGCACGTGACGCAACTAGTAATGACGATATCTAGAGGTATGTAAATAGTCTTGGATTAGAGCCGGCAATTACGTAACAAATGTTTGGTATGTGCATTTATCTGTCACTGCTTTAGTCATCTAAGCTCATCCGTACAGTGTTGCGTAATTAATCATCGCAGATGAAATAGGCACGCACGTCATTGTCTGCTCTTGAGAACATAATCATTTGTATCTATTTAACGACCAATTACCGCACTGCCGTCGTGAAAACATTATTAACTTGACCAAACTAAATTGTGTTGCTTTCTTTTTGCGAGCAAATTGGTGTTGCAAATATTTATGTTGTTTATTTTTCATGTTGCAAATAATTAAACGGCACAGTTTTTTTTATGATTACAATCTGAGCTAAGTTCTTGATCCATAGTCGCTTTTCCTAAGCCAAAAGAAGCCATTTTTAGGATTCCGTACCCGAAGGGTGCCAATGGGACCCTATTACTAAGCCTCCGCTGTCCGTCCGTCCGTCTGCCTGTCAGCGGTCTGTATCTCATAAACCGTAATAGGTAGAGTTGAAATTTTCACAGAGTTTCTATTTCTAGTGCTACTCTAACGACAAATATTCATTTTATTGATACTAATTAAAAATTGTACGAAACTCTTTATGTGTTAGTCCGATGAGCACTTGACCGTTTTTTTTTGTTTCGAAACAACTGTCTAGTTTTCCACTTGGTTTATTACAGGAATCAAATGCATTAGTGTTTTATTGTAGTCTGCATATACATTTTAAGATATGTAAGTGACCTTCATAACATCTTTTGACATCTGTACAAAATAAACGTGATTTTTACTTCCATCTATAGATATTATATTATTCACTTTACAGGCTGCTGTAATGTCTTTGCTTCCTGGATCTCGTCGTAACGCGACGCGTCGTCTATACGTCGCGACGTAACAATTGACCGTCTTAATTAGAAACCGATGGCGGAACCAAATTCTCTAGCAATTATATTAATCAGTGAGCGTATTCAGATACTGATATAACGGACTTTTTTGTGGTTTATTTTGTTTTTACTTACGGAAAATGCTACTTCTAGTTCGCCGGGCGTACCTCGATCAATCAGTCATAGAAGGTAAATGCTATTTGACGATGTCTTTGATATAAATATACAAAAGTATTCATGTTGACACAAGCAGAAGAAGAAGTATCCTTTACTCTCTGTGGTAAACTTATAAATAAAAAAATACTATTTACGTTACCAATCATTTTTTTTTTCTCTCCGTTTATGATACCACGTACTCAATACATATAAGCTAGTGCTAGAACGTGATTCTATCTAATGGTAAGAGCTGGTATCGCCGTAGAAGACGTATTAGTAGTATTAGAAGGAAATAAATCTGCCTATCTGAGGGTGAAGGATTAATGTAGGTCAAGTATTGCCTTCGGAGTCGCTGGACATTTTGGGTGTGGGCCTTAGATGTCCGTCGAGTACAAGTGCTACTCCCAGGAGGATTGCTACCCCTGTCCGTCTCCGTCAGCGGCTGGAAAGGTTTCCGAGAGGCCATAATACGTCACCCGGCAGCGGAATCAAAAACCATGCATGAAGGGAACGCTAGTTCAGAATCCATCGGGGAGCCGATGCGTCACCCCGAAGTTTTAGTGTAGTAAGACACACACCCTGTTGACTCTTACAGAGTCCCGAAATCCCGAGACCATTTAAAGGTCTCCAAACAAAAAATGTTTAAGTACTATGTAATAATAGATTTATCATAGATTACCTTCAGACTAATGAAACTACAAAAGCAAAGGTACTTTACCGTACAAAAGCACTTCCTATATTAAATTTAACGATTGAAGTTTGTAGAGCCTTCCATAATCGGTTTGGTATGTATGTGCGATACCCCGCATTGCTGACCGCTTAACCGCATTGTACGTATCGTAAAAAGATGTGATAATCGTTACGACCAAACAACCGTGTGAATACTTCGGCATCGTACCGAAATACCATCACTACGGTATCGGTAGAGCCGCTTACATAACGAAAACTTACTTTGTACCCGTTATACGCACTGCTTGAAGATTATCTGTATAAGTCAAATTATTTAAAGTACAAAAGAAGAGAACCAACGGTTCATGAACTACAATTAGGTACGAATTGTTACACTTTCCTACTGGCAATAATGAGGTTGAAAGCTCTATGAGGGCTCGCACATAGAACCTTTCGTAATTTCCATGAAACACACAAAGACTGGGGAGGCTTAAAAAACTTACAGACAATTACCATTCGAACGTGTATTCCAACTCTAAATAGCATCACTACACGATATAAATATTAAAGTACCTAACGATCAAATATAAAAACTTCTGTTATATACCTACTATTCTGGTTCTGGATTAGATACCACAAACCAGTAAATGTAGCGTAGGACGTAGTGTTGGGCTACTCGGAAAGAAAAAATACAGGAATAATAAAAAGGTCTGTTGAATAATATTCTGGTTTTGATTGGATTCGATTTGGATTGGTTTGAAGCCCACAAAGCGGGAAACATAACGAAGGGCGTAGAGGGTTGGGCTGTGCGGAAAGAGCAACCTTGAATTCGCTGGGCGTACACAAAAAAAGGACCATTATGATTAGTTATAAATTTATAATAGAATTATCGGTATCGGTGCCCTCTAATCGCCGAAGTTGAAATCTACACTCATCGAATGCGCAATCATTTTATTACTTTTTTACTTTGTGAATGACATTTCAAAATATAGCCCTTCAAAAATTCATTTGTTTCTCGCAGATATTTGCGATGCGATGCGTGTTCGCAGATATGTGTGGGAGCCCAAAACTCTAACAAAGTTTAGATAAGTATCGGTAACATTGGCGTTTAGTGACAATAGGATCATTTCATACATTGAACCAACTTTTTTTACTTGTATAGCGTATATTTGCAGTCAACAAAGAAAGTAGGTGCATTGTACAATTCCATTGACCCGTGATTCTAAGTTTAAATGTAATATAAAGCTAACTGCTACACTCAGAGTCAGGTAATGAATCATTATCTCCTTCCTGAGAATAAACTTTGTATCGGAATCTAGACTAAGTGGCATGTCATTAACGGACTCTGATGGTAGGATGGGTGATAGGATGATAATTATGTTAATCTGACCTCATATCGTAATATTCTAATTATGAACTCAAAACCAGTACTCTGATGACAAACTTAAGTTTTTTAAAGTACAGGTCTAAACAAAACGATGATTTAAAATAACTTCTATTATAAAACACTTTAGTTTTTTTTATCTGGGACCATACTGCCAGATCTTCAGTTATTCATTCTTTTACCGACCAAAGAGATTACTAACCGAATTTTTAAGCTATTCTAGTAAGTAGGCCGCGCCTAATCTAGTAGGCCACGATACATTCGTCTTTGGTGGGAAGAGTTTAGATAATGTAGTGTATAAAACTGCGCTTAATTAGGTATTAATACACTCGTGTATTATGCACCCCTATTATGCAGCAGTTTCATAAACTACTATAATATTAGCATGATATGGTATAAGTACTGGACTTTTTTTGAATCTGTTATTTTTTAAATTTAAATAGTATTGTTAATTTTTTTTCACAGTATCATGTTGACACAATATGTGACCGAGAGCACACCGTCGCTACCTGCATATAATTTCCGTAATTGTGCAGTTCATTGTCATTGAACTGACATGCACAATAGTCCAAATGACGATGCACGGCCTGGTGATAAGCTGCGCGTGACCAAACGATTCTAGCTCTTACCGCCCGCACGTTATAACGGACATTAGAACTGCCTCTCATCAATGGCGATTTCACGTTTGTGTTCATAACAAAAATAATTATGTGTCCGCGGTTACGTGAGTACGTTCACTTTTATTTTTAGAGAGGAACTATCCGGTGCATGTATTGCGCAACTACGCCCTGTGCCCACAGCACGTGGGACCTTCGGTTTAATTGCGTGTACTTTGGTTGTTGTGATACGGTTAATGTTTGTATGGTCCTGGATCATACTGTCACAAAATTCAGTACCTACGCGATTGGCGGGGAATCAAATACATATTTATTCTACACGCCGGTTTTTTGCTATTATATTTCTTTGATAACGAGAAAGAGAGAGATAACTAAATTGCATACCATTTTTACCCGACTACGGAACGGAGGGAGGGTTATGGTTTTAACAAGAATGTATGTATATATCTATGTTCATCTGTTCCCGCTTATCTTCTAATCTACTTAACATAATTTGACAAGTAGGGTGTCGTTAGAAGCGTCTTGATTGTCCGCGCTATGTAATACTTTTTAATAGACTGCAATTTTATCCGTAGTCGGGTTTTAGTTTTTAAAACTTATTACTTGTGCTATTCGTGGACCACTTTACATGAGGTAAAAATATTTCGCCCTAGCACAGGGTTACCGATAAATTGTTTATGTTTAGGGTTCCACACCTAAAAGGTAAAAAAGGAACCCTTATGGTGTGATTTCGTCTGGCTGTCTATCTGTCTATTACACCTATATATTTCAGGAACCACTGATGCTATTGGTTTGAAACTTGGAATAGTTTTAGATCTTACTTACCCAACCTCATCGCATATTTAATATTATTTTTCCTTTACTGTCTTTTTAATAGGCGCCGAAATGCGGTTTCAAAATTTCAAAGTGAGACTAATATATCTTGTGGAGTACCATATGAAAGGGCTTAATTTGCACATTTCAAAACAGGTTTTTATTTTGGTTTATCACGTGGTTTTTGGCTTATAATCAAAAATGTTAAAAAAATACCGTTCCCCCCTTATCTCCGAAGTTTGTGAACCGAACAATCTGAAATAATTATGGGTAATAAGTACATGTCTATCTATATTTTACAAGAAAAATAAATACGAAATACAAGAAAAATAAAATAATGTTTCTAAATAGTACAAATTTTTAGTAATCCTAAAAAAACCCCAAAAACAAAGTTAGTTTGCGGCTTTTTTCTGCCATCAGAGGTGTTAGGCGATTAGTAAAATAACTTTAATAGGTGCAAAGACGGTATGAAACCATCGGTGTGCGAATTCGACTCGCACTTGGCCGGTTTTTATTTTTTCCTAGGGTGCCGCCGAGCCTTTCGTTAGGGTAGATCGAATAAATTCAATCCCGAATCAGACGTTGATTATCTGGGGATGATTAATTCAAAAACTGCCGCTGTGCATAAAGAAATTAATTACTTTCCGGTTTCTCACGGCTATTTAGACGATGCAGTTTCCTTGTGATGCTTTTGCCTTCTTTGTCTTTTTTACGCAACATAGAGCTATGTATAATAAATTGGCTGAATAAAATAGCCCTATGTTGCATAATGCTTTCATTTAACCTTTTTTTACTTCTAACCTAGAAGTTAGTGCTTAACTGCGATCCTACGAATTGATGAAAAGTGACGTTACATTCTAGTATAGTAGAGCAAACCGTTAACTCTAGCATGAAAGATACTCACGCTGTACGTTATGTGCTCCCATACTATGTATACACAAAAACAAAAGGGGTTACTGACCTAAAACTTGTAATCTGCCACTGCTACATTTCTTCTCTACTATGGCATGAGAAGGCTTAGTACCTGGTCGACTTTAGGCCTACGTATGTGATCTGCCAAGTCTAGGCTTGCCTCCTGGCTAGCCAACCTGTAGGCCTAGTCTAGGGTACCATCGTATCTCAACTCTCAAACCAATTAGCATAATGTTCAGTTAAATTCTTTCTATTATTTTTTTTCTATTCACTGTGCATGTGTGGCTTTGTAAATTGTCCTGCACTATTTTAATGCAAATTTTAATGTCACCATTTAACCTCTTAGCACGCCTATTCTTGCACATGACTGAATCCATAGCTGCTATAGGGCGGTGCCATTATGCCACACTAGCGCATAGAAATGACGATAGTAGGTACTCCTTGGGTACTCCACACACGATCTTACATGTGCTTTATGGCATATGGCTGTCCTGGTGTGTAGTAATGATTAAACTCAGGTCAAATCTTTCGTTGATGCGTAATACGATGCATTATCTGCTGGTAAAACTGGTTGTGTCCGCGGAGACAAAGTAGAAAGTGACGGCCGCTGCATTTGCGCGCTCGCAGCTAGGAAATAAGGAAATGTATAGTTAAACAGCCAGTACTGGTTCCTGCTATATCGACTCGATTTGCTTGATCGCGACTGCAAACTGAGATGTAAGTGGTAGGCACACAAAGATTATAATGCAAATCATGAATATATTATAATATTTGTAGTGTGTGGACAGAGAGGTGCACAGGAGTGTGTACGTACGTCATGTTACATACATGTTCAATTAGGACGCACTTGTCGCATAATTTATTAATTTGATTACTAATTCCTTAATGAGAAACGTTTTTACCATGGTTAGATGTTGTTGTTAGCGATGAACTTCGCTAAAGATACATTCTAACCCCGATACACCAACGCAACATCTAACCATGGTAAAAATGTTTCTCATTAAGGAATTAGTAATCAAATTAACAAATTATGCGCCAAGCTGCTAAGCTTTTTTACTAAATGTAATCGAGGATGGTACAGCACACTAACTTATTAAAAGCCTATTTACTATTAACTATAGCCTTGAAGAGACCCACATTATAAAGGGGCGGGAATACCGACGTGGGCAAAGGTATTAAGTACCTAAGCATTCGTTCTTAACGTAGTAAAAAAAAATCTAAATCTAACAAATTTTCTACTTTGCTAAAAAGACGTAGGTATGTAACCTGGTAGCCAGGTAGCCTGTAAGTACCCTGTACTTAACCACTTAGACTGCTTCGTGCATAATTATGAATGCTACTTAAAAAAGTTAAAGTCGGTTCATGCATCCAATTCTTAATTAATTACTTAACGCATTTCTAATTAGTACCTGCCCATTTAATATTTTTCTAAATTTTATAGTGCACTCTATGTTCACTCCATGTACCTAAATTTAATTATTAGTAGAAACTTTGTTGGCTAGACGTTTTAATTGTATATTCGATATAATGAGCTATTTATGCTGTTTGTTTCTCTCATCTAAATAAATAAATAAAATACTGTAAACTGTAACCCACCTAACCGTCACCTAACCCTATAGCAAAGATGATAGAAATTCACTCAAAGATGTTATTCACTACTCTATACATTTGTCATGTCATTGCTAGACGTCTGTCATTGAACTTTGACTTCGTTCAACTTCTCAACTTCTCAGATACTTTTTACATCACAGACTAGTAAGAGATATTAACATGGACATGTACATGGACTTTTTACTCTGAGATCACAACATCCAACATCTTTTTATTGTCATTTTAAAGTCAAATATTTCAATGATAAAAGATAAAAGCAATCAAATTTACTAGTGTAAATGGATTACACAAATAATTCTGTAGAGCTATGTGGCGTGGTGTACAAATTATATTACACAGTTTATTGTCAGAAATACTATTGAGAGTAATACTATTGGGAGCGGTGTGTACCATGCAGCTGAGCGTGCGACCCCACGTGCACTACATCACTGAAGCAGAGCTGCTGAACAAGTATAGACGTCCCCGGCACGAGTCGTTCGTCCCACCATGGAGTATGGTGATCCTGATCGTCTTCGTACCGATGCTATTTCTAACAGTTCCATTGCTATTTACCAAGAACTATGTAGACACAACGCACGCGATATTGGCGTGGACGCTGGCGTTAGCGATAAACGCTGTCGTAACAGAGACCGTCAAATTGATAGCAGGACGGCCTCGTCCAGACTTTTTTTACCGGTGCTTCCCGAATGGCAAGATGACACCAGGACTGCATTGTGCCGGTAACGAAAAAGATGTGAATGAAGGCCGAAAATCATTTCCGAGCGGACACAGCAGTTTTTCGTTTTGTTCCTTGGGTTTTTTAAGTGTGTGGTTGGGTGGGAAGCTCGGTTTGTTTAAGGCATCTGGTGAAGGGTGGAGAGTGGTCGTTTGCGTGGCGCCACTGCTTTTGTCGTGTATAGTGGCCATAAGCCGTTGCTGCGACAACCACCACCACTGGGAAGACGTCCTCGTAGGAGCTGTGTTAGGCTTTACGATATCTTACCTGTGCTATCGTCAGTACTACAATCCCTTAGATTCGCAACTTTCTGGTCAACCGTATGTGGTGTTAGCCGAAAGAGAATTATTTGAAGTGGTCAGCCAAATGGAATGTTGTACAAAAGATCTAAATGATGAGTTTCGTTTAATATTACGTGTATGTAATAAGAACACTTTAGAAAGCAATAAAAAAATCCTGTGAAAATTATGTTTAATTTATACTTATTATAATTATAAACATACACATACGTCATACACAATAACTGTTACATGGGAACATAACTGTTCCACTCGTCAGTTTGCAAGTGAGATGCACGGCACTTTCGTCCAGCATATTTGCATGGGTAGTCGTAATAATAATTATAATATCCCCCTTACTGTCACAGCCACGGTGGCGCATTTATCAAAAGATCAGCATCAGAATCAGATGCATTCTTTCTTTCTTTACTTTAAAAATCCGATAGGATGGAGGTCAGGCGCAGAAGTGCTATCCTCAAGGACTTCTGACTTTTTACATGCTCATCTGAATCCGATGCATTGATGCAGGATTTGAACCCACGACCTCTAATTTGCAAAGCAAACAGTGTCACGCCATGTCGGGCAACCAAGTGGTGTAGTCGTACGTATGGTTATAATTATAACTCATCATATTCATTAATGAATACACATTGTCTACAAACTCTGGATGTGTTCGCTGCAACCGACTGGTATACCTACCACAGAGTGCATTGATACCTACATACATTGGTCACAGCGGCTTAATTCTTGAAATTATTTTTGGTGCCCTATTGTACTATCGCGGATATGAACGGTGTACCAGTTTTCAATCAAAATCGTTTGAACGACGTTACGTGCGCTTACCCCGTCCTCACGTATTTTGGGATGGCTGATGCAAGCGATTATCGTCCCAGAGGCGATACACCGCTTGTGACCGCAAGGGTACATACATCGATTCAAACGGATTTATTTGCTTTAGAAACTGCTGCTTTATAATATCTGCTACTAACCATGGCTAAAAACCTTTCACCATTACCAGAGTTAATTTATTTTTGCTATATGGACCGAAACTGTTTTCTTTTTACATATATTGTACTTAACAACCGCGTTCCTACCTAAAGGAAAGTGGTGATGCAGTCTTGGTTGCACGGGCCTCTTAGAGCCAAAGCACACCAAATTTCTATACGTAAGTGTGCACGTGCGCGTACTATACCTACCGTTGTAAGGTCTGGAACTTTAAGAAACACGTATACATGCACGTAGACTGTATGCGTATCGCTACGCATTGCAGCTCCCATCAGAGAAACAGGCTGTGTACCTACGCAGAGCGGAATGGTAACGTCGTGCAGTAGGTATTGACCTTGCACTCAATGACATTCGGCAACAGTAGTAAGTGGTGTTCTGTTTCGAAGTAATGAATAACGATAGTAAAGAAAAACATAACTTCTTCGGATATAAAAGTACGGCTACCGTACGCAAGTACTGTTTGCGTTGCGTGCCCAGCACGTACTATGCGTTTCAACTAAGAATGTGGCCACCATGATGATCGCGACTGCGGAACTTCTCTCATTTTTTACGATTTTTGTACCGCCAGCAGAGTAAACACAAAATGAAAAATACGCCTATATAATGTCTTATTTCGCTATCTATTTTTTAAACATCATTTTTAGTAAGTAAATATTTGAAATGGCATGATGGCGGCCACATTCTTAGTTGAAAAGCATAGTATGCGTAGACGTATACGTAACCCGGGACTCGCACGAGTGCAAGTGTGTCACTTCGTGCGTGACTTCTTATACGTACTGCACACGCATCTGATATGCTCTGACTCAAAAGTCATAGTATGCACGCGTACGTCTACGCATTTGGTGTCGTGGCCTTTACGTCAGTGCAACAAGAGACAATTAACCCTGTATGGGACTGTTGGTCTAGTGGATATATAGCCACCCTGGCTGCTACCTAATAGGCCGTTTGGATCGGTTCGAAAAGGACGAAAGATGGTACCTCAGCCGTAAGCAGTGGCATGAAAAAATATCATTGTCTGTGTAAGAACACTGATACCTACCACCGAATCTACGATTTTTTCGAACCGGGGTAGAAACTTGATAGTGGCGGCCCTCTCCAGCGTTTGAGATAAATTACTTAAAAAAAACATAAATATGTGTAGTATAATGGTTGGCATTTTTCGTGAATTCCCTTTAATAATAGTAATCTTTATATCATATGAAATAACGTTTCTGGTGCCCCCTGAGACTGCCGCCCGGGACCGGTTTGCAAAGATCCGAGGCTAGATACCAGAAAACACACGGAGGTTATTACAGTTTGCAATTCTGTGTAAGATAGTGGTACAGACTTTCGCCGTCGGGCTGCATCAATTTTGAACTTACTAAGCAAAATACCAGAGGCCACACCACCTCCCAGTAGCAGTAATCTTACTATCTCGAAAAAAAGTGCCAGTTATTATAAACAACGTATTTTTACATATCTAGCTCGTGTCATAGTAAGTATATAATAATACTGCTCTAGCGGTGGTTGTAGGGCACTAGGGTAGTTAAGATGAATCCAGAGACACGTCATGATTAAATCCATCAAGTCATTTAGGCCACAGAGTTTGCGAAAGAAGATATAACGGAGTCTGCTTCCGAATTATACAACACTAGAAAACCCATAAAAGCCAGACCTACGTCATAATTTATAGTCTGAAACTTTTAGCTCATATGGAGTCTGCTCAGTAGGCAGTAGGTACACTGGCCTATGAGCTAAGTAGTTACAGTTTAGTAACACTAGTCGTCTTATTACGAAAAGCAGTTTAAGGAAGAACGTGGGTTTAAACTCAGGAAATTGTTCCTTGAACCTGAGTCTAAACCTAGGTTTATCTTTAAACTGCCTTTCGTAATAAGACCGTTCGACGAAGCCTCCTTGTTGCCCTAGTACTTCTGGTAAAAATGTCTAAGAATCGGCCATTATGCGTTTTCACGCGCTATTTAATCATAGTGGATGCCCTTTAAAATTCCGTCTGGAGCTACCACATACAGTCGGTATAACTACTTGGAATATTTACATAATATTTATTTCCATACAGTTCGATCGTGGAAGCCAGTCGGACAGAGAGGAAAAAATAATTCCTATCTGTCCGATGATCGCACTACTTTAAATAAACCTGAACAAACGCTATGAACATCAGGAAAAAGGTATTCTTTGTATGAATTAATACAAAGTAACGCCCACTAGACCGTCCCGTACCTACCTACCAGCTGTTGCGTGCTTGATAATGCCAGTATCAATACTCCAACTTGGCAATCGAACTTCTATTACGAATCTCTCTAAAGCTTAAGAAAGCTCAATAGTACTGACTGTAGCCTCCGTGGTGCATGGAGGCCGTTCGTATTTCAATACGGAGGTCGTAGGTTCGAATCCGGCGGGGGCATGTTTTTTGTATGTAAGCAAAAATTCGTAAAATGTTATCCACTATCTCACTACCATACCGTACCTAGGCCGTACCTTCATTTGTCCCTCCCAATAAATTTTTACATAGGGCTCATCTCAAACAAGCTACGCCGCTGAATGTAACCAAAAAGTAAGATTACCCATGCGCGTCGGCGTCGAGCATGTAGTCGGCCTTACACCTGAACTATCTCCGGCCATGTCGGTGTTCCGGCCTGCCTATTGGATTGTGAGAGTAAAAGAAGAGAGCGCGCACCTTGTTATGAGTAAATTATACATTTAGAACGCTAATAAGAATAAATTATTAAAAAGCTACGAGAGTTAGGTAATAGGAGAGGTAAGGAAAAATATAAAGAATAAGTATAAGAAATTAAAATTTTATTTACCACAAATGCAACATTCAATAATAGCGTTAAATTAGTAATGAAATGCAACATTTTACAATGATTAACGCTTTATCTCTGAACCTACGACTTCATCAAAAAAGTTCCGCGTATGAAGACAAATTACGCTTCCATTAGAACAGCTTTTCGTGATGTTTTAATTTTTTTTTTAATGTTAGTAGTAGCTGACCTTGTCTTCTTAAGTCTAAGTCGATGTTAGTCTGTAAATTGACAAAGTATTTCTTTTTCAAATCGCCACATAATCAGGAACGTTCGCGATGCTAACTACATGAATATATACATAATATGTGGCTATTATGCTATTATGACCACACGTATGATCGATATCTTGGCTACAATATAGGGCTCATAAAGATATTCCAAAATCTAAAGTAAATTGCGAGTATATGATCATTACGTAGTCAAAGTTTGGAAGCCCGATAATACATTAAGTATAACTACAACAAAACAATAGATACTAATAATTCTTAAGTGAAGTCGACGACGTTATCTGACACCTACATTCCGACATACCCAACGATTATCTGACTTAGAGCTTGTCCAGAAAGGGCGAATTCGCCGCGATTCTCTCGCGCGTATTACGCGCGACCGTTGCGTCCGTAAGATGCGTACCAACGCGCGAGCATTGGGGAGGAATTCAGTACGAAACATGGAGTTGAACGAAGCATTCGCTCTAGAGTTCGCGCGTTAACTGGACGCAACAAGACGTCCCTAGTATCTCGTAGTGCACGCGATTTACGCGCGTATTTTAAATTCGCGCGATGCTTGTGAACGCAATGTATTGGTGCCTAGTATCTCACTAACGCGCGAAGTTATTCGCGCGTCCACGCGTTTCGCGGCGAATTCGCCCTTTCTGGACAAGCTGTTAAATTCACATTGAAGTTCAAAGGAACAAATATATTAAGTTCTTGTTAAAATTGTGATGATGATAGTATATGCTATTATGAAATCAATAATGGCAGTTTAATTACAACTATCTATGCGTATTATATTCACCATGAGCCATAGACACACTCTGCCGCACTCACAAACCCCAATTAACCGTAATCCTAATTAAGTCACTTTTTAAAATCTATTATTTCGACTGTCGCAGTCGTTTATGATTAATTTCGATTATTGAACACGAAATAATTGTTATACCTATCTACTCACTATCAGCGTATTAAGTAATAATGGGCAGCGAGTGTCGAAATAATCCGATTTCAGAAAATGAATGAATCATCATTAACTTTAATTGACGTTTGTAGGTTCGGCAGCCTGTCTATGTTATTAATCACTAGGGACCGGATTTATATGTACATACAATATGGACTAAAAAAGCGAAAATATGACAAAATATGGAGTTAAAAATAACCAAAAGTTTCAGGTATAATAGGGCAGTTCTTTTCAGTATTTATATTATTGCAGTACGCGGATCTCATGTAAACCGTCTGTCTGTCTGTCTGTCTGTCTGTGGCATGGCATGGATGTTGATGAATTTTTAAAATTCAAGGTCGTTCTGTTTCGTGGACAGAAAATTAATATTTTGCTCATTTGCAAATTGTTGCCACCCCATATGATTTTTTTTGTTGTTTTACCTACGCGGTATCGTAAGTACTTTGTTTCGCATACAATTCATCTCAGAGTAATTAGAATGGAGCTAGTATCGCGTCGATTTCCCGAACAAATTTTTCGTGGCACTTTTGCGGGGTGCGGGAGGCGAAGTAAACACACACAGATACAATTTCACGCATACTCTTGCAAATGTCTAATGCACTCTTCATGTTTCTATGAACCCACACTATAATAAACTCGCAACACATTCAAAAAGATACGCACACAAATAAAGAATGACCTGAACATATGAACAAAAATTTGGCAGAGGGGTTAGCGCATCATGCTCTCTCCAGTGGCATCTCCACCAAGACATTCATTATCTACTCTTTTTACAGAAATATAATCATTTTTGTAAAAATATGGACTTATCTTTGAAATATAGCAAAATATGGTAACTAAAAATTGCTTTTTCTCCTTCCTAACAACATACTGAGCAATAACTATTGAAATTAAAAATATGTATTTACATATAAATCCGGTCCCTATTAATCACTAATGATGTTATTCATATAAATTACACTTTAGAATGTACTTTCTCACCTTCATAATTAATGTCCTTAAACATCCATCAACGATATTGCAACGAATCAATGTCTAGGTCTGCAAATCATGAAAAATATAGCTTTTACATGATTACTTCTAATAATTTCATTTATTATTTATATCTTAGAGAAAAATATATATATATAATGTATAACGAAAACTCCCATCTGTACGTATACGTTTCAACTAAGAACAGGATTGCGAATGTGGACAACTTCACTTGTTTAGGGTTTTTGTACTGCCAGCAGAATAACACAATAAGACAAATGACACCTTAATGTTTTGTTTTATTTCTAGCCATTTTTGCATACACATCACGGTTGTTATGCAATACAGAACAAAATGGCGTATTGACAGTCCCATTCTTATTTGAAACGTAACTTGGCCTTAACTTCATGATGCATCAAGGTAGAAAGCCACTGGTAGAAGCCGGGAACTCAGTAGTTTATAAAATGTCTCTCGGAACTCATCTTAAACTAATCTGAAATTTTCGCCCGTGTACTGAAATGACTAACAGCATGAGTACGACACAATTGACTCGCAGCGCACAGTATTCCATAAACCGTTGTGACCCGATGTTGTGTGAAGCTAAGCTAGTTTTGCCTTCTATAAAATGACAGGAGTCTTGTATAATTCAATATTTTCGAAACCACTATGTCAAAGACTCCGCGGAGTTAGCTGATATTTTTTGTAATAATATTAGCACATAGCACATTATATATATATACCTATTTCTAGGTGCTACAAATTTGGCCTAGTCGAGAAAATAATTAAAACTATTGGTTCACATAATGTTGTCCTGTGATAAATATAATTAAATCCAATATCAAGCAAAACACTGCACGGCCTCAAGATACTGTAAGCACTTACTGCGTAGATCGGACTAACAATAATAACTAAGAAGACCTGAGAGTACACTACACCGCACAGTGTTCCATGGGACCAAAAAAATTTCCCTCTGCTGTTTATAGCTTTAATCGATCAAGGTATGCATTTAAAATGCACGAGTAAAACACCCAGGTGTCAAATTCAAATACTTTTTTTTATAAAAATTATTGAACTTTACATGACCTTTAACTTATAAAAAATAAAATTAATTCTGAAAACGTAACTATCCAAGTTGGTTATTTTAAAAAAATATAGCCAGATAAAACATCCTTAGGTGCATGTTTTTCTATTTTTATTTTCGGAAAATCACTTTTGGATATTTAGTTATTAATTATTTTCAGATTTTCGTTATTATTTTTTTTCTCCTTAGAAACTCAAAAGTGGGACTTGTGACTAGCACAGAAAGATAGCTCTTCATAAGGCCTACCAATAATAAAAAAACCATGTTCCACTTCCGCGGCCTTTGGGAGAAATTGAATTTTTAAAAATTGTGTTAGGGTTGTCATACTGTTTGACCTTAATTAATTTTGTTTTGAACAATAGTTTTTTACATTAATATGTTAAATTAAATTGCTTGCTTGGCAGGCCGTTTTTTGTGATAGGTTCCTACATAAGCTGGGGGATTACCTCCACGTGGTGAAGGCGGGAACAGTTTTCAGTGCCTAAAACTCCACAAATATACATAATAACTTAACCTGCGTACTTCCATACGCATAAATGCCTTCGGGCTTATGTTGTTCTAGCTATCTATTACGTATTTTTATTTGGTGGCACGATAGCTTACCCGGTAACGCAGAATTTATTTGTTATCATGGAGTTGAATAAGTCCCGTGATACTTCTTTGCCTCAGCAGGGGCTTACCCTTTTTGCTGGAGGCTGTTCATCCAAGCCCCAACTGGAGACCTTAATGGAAAGGGGACTGGAGAGCGCCACCCTCATGTTGGTACACGATTGAGAAATGATGATGAGGACTGCACCACCGCCAGTACTTGTCAAACGCCTGAAATATCGTGATTACATATTTTTTGAATGCTTTTCTTTGTCATCTTGACTATAATTTCAGGCGTACTACACGATAACTATGTCAGTGACATTTTTTTATTACTTAAACGGAAGTACTTACCCCTACTTATTTATTTTTTAAGAAATTGAGTGACCTTTTGCGACAACCCTATACTGTATAATTTGACCTTAGAACAGAATGGTCTATATCTTCCAAAGGCCGCGGAAGTGGAACATGGTATTTTTATTAGCGATAGGCCTTTTTAAGAGCTATCTTTCTGTGCTAGTCACAAGTCCCACTTTTCCGTTTTTAGGAAGAAAAAAAATAATTACAAAAATATGAAAAGAATTAATAACTCAAAATCCAGAAGGGTTTTTCCAAAAATAAAAAAGGGAAAACATGCGTCCAATGACGTTTTATTAGACAATATTTATTTAAAATAAATATCTTCGATAGTTACGTTTTCAGAATTAAATTTAATTTTTATAAGTTAACGCTCACGTAATTTTCTATATTTTTTATAAAAAAAAGTATTTGAATTTGACACCTGGGTGTTTTACTCATGCATTTTAAATGCATACCTTGATCGATTAAAGCAATAAACAGGAGAGGGAAATTTTTTTGGTCCCATGAAACACTGTGCACCGGCATAATTGTGACATAAGGACGTTCAACATCTCAGTTCTCCCGTGACTATGGGTGCTGCAAAGTATTCGAAACGTCGGGATAGTAAAATCAAAAATAAACCGCTATAAATTCCGTAAAAGTAGGTTGATTTCAATATATAAAACTATTGCATTCGGAAAAAAAGCTGAATAAATAGTGCTTTATATGCTTAATAACATGATACTTTAAAACATTTTTTTATCGTATGGAGCTCTGTGCCGCGCCACTATATCGCAAATAACTACCAACACGATCGGCGCTGGCTGCTGTCTTTCTACCTAAATACACATCAGGTAATCGATATCATCATTTCGATCGACACATCGAGTCATCGATGGTCGGAGTACTAATATGACAAAATAATATATACACGACAAACTTTAAAAGTAACGTAGCTAGGAGCAGAATACTACTGATAACGGCTGCAACCAATCGCTCAGATCACGCTAGAATACTCTATCAAGGTTGTTAATTTTATGTAATATCATCATAAGTACCTACATACCTAAACTACTAGCATTATTATTAAAATGGAAGCTCGTTAATATTAAAATATCAAATCTATTAAACTAGAGAGCTAAATACATGTATACATAATTATGATACGATCATATTTTGACGCACCTACTCTTCTGTTTTACTAATATATATATCAACATTATCTTTTATTATGATTAATTTAGTTACTATACCATTGACTAAAAAGTCACCTAATACAAAACAGAACACAAAAGCTTAAACTCCAGCAGTCTTATTACGAAAAGCAGTTTAACAATAAACCCAGGTTTAAACTCAGGAAATTGTTCCTTAAACCTAAATCTAAACCCAGGTTTAACGTTAAACTGCTTTTCGTAATAAGACTCTATTAGTGTACATACGTGAAACTCTCAAATAATATTTTTATATCGCCACACGACAAGCAAATCATAAATGCGTTCGGAATGTTATGATGCATCAAACCAGATGGATTATTTATATTATTGAAGGACTAGAGATAGAAATACAATATATATATATATATCGCGTAAAATACCCTTTCTCTTTGCATTTCATTTGTTTGGTAGTACTCAAAGTGTAATAGGTTGAATTTATTTTATTTCGCCTCTAGTTCGCCAGTGATAGCTATCAAATAAATAATATAAAACATCGATAAATTCTCTCATAAAAACAGCATTATTCAAGAAGTTTTAACACGGCTATATTTAGATAGTAATATTAAGCTAACAGTTCAGTCCAACATATTAAAAGTTTGAGTTTTTGTATTCGTTTTTTGACCTTAATTTACTAAAAGTTAAAAATCGACTTAACTACAATGTAAATTAAATGCAAATTTGAGAAAACTTAATGAATAAAAATTTACTATAATGTAACAAAATAGTGATGTAAATGGGGTGATGTTCGCTAAGATCACAATTCCTCCTTCACCTTTGCGTAGTTGTTGCAGAAGGTATACATGTCTTCCGTGGACCTGTCCCCTTCGTAGTCGGCGAGGTGCTTCCCGTTGGCGAATATTTTGAACATGGGTAGTGTTTGTACGCCGGCGAGGTCCGCGACCTTCGGGTTGTCGGCCGCTTCTACGGCGATCGCCTTCACTGGCGAACTTTCGCCTTTCAACTTTGTTGCTAAACGACTGAAGGCTGGTTTTGCTGTGACACAGTGACCGCACCCTGGCAAAATATATTTTATGGCTTTATTCATGGTTTTGAGACAAGTGAGTACGCGACGTATAAAACAAGTCACACACCTAGCTAAAATCTATATTACCATAAATTATAGCTAAGCTTATTACGATATATTTTCTATACTTATTAATTTACGAGCGACGGCACACGCAGCTATGGTTTATATGTTTCTGTGAGATGGCAATTCGTATAGAAAATATATCGACTTAATAAATTTCTTAGGCTGCGGTTAGCCGTAGTAGGCGTAGGCGTATGTTTAACGACTGCTCCTTCGGAGTCGCTGGACATTCAGGGTGTGGTCTCTTAGAACGTCCATTAAGTACGGCGGCGACTCCGAGGAGGACGGTGGCGGGGTTGCGACCCCCGTCCCCGTGAGTACCGTGACTGGTTCCCGGGGGACTACCATGCGCCCCCCGGCGGGCTCAAAGGCAAGGCGCTGAATGGCCCCTTGTGCATATCCCACCGGAGAGCCCTGGGGTCCCCCCTCTCATGTGCCGATGCGACAGCCGCGGGGGTTTTAGTGGGTAAGAAATCCCACATGCCCCGGTCGAGCCCCACAGCTCCCGGGGATCTGTCGAAGATTAACCCCGCGTCAAAAAAAAAAAAAGGCTGCTGTCTAAATTACAAACGGGACCGACTTTTTACGTGCCCTCCGAAGCACGGAGACGCTCAGTTCAAATGCCACCAAACGGTCACCCAGCTAGAGACGTCATCACCCAACCCCAACACTGATTACAACAGCCTGTAATATGCATATTAAAAATATCTCGTGGCTCGGACACGGTCAAAGCGAAGCATACATGGACACGGTAACGTGTTGCCCTCGTCCGTATGAGAATATCACACGGTAATTACATTTTAACAAGTCGACCACAATAATATCATTAGTGATAATCATAATAAAAAGGTCATTACGTCGAGTGAGGAAGAGCAATATGATTTTCAAGGTGAGATATGTAAATATGGCAGTGTGTCGGCTGATCGAGCTGAATGTTGGTCTATGTCGTGACGACAGATAGTCGTGCAGTTTAAAGAGTCAGAGCTTGTATATTTAAATGGAGGTGGTTTAAATATAGCGGCACGATTAACTCCGTCGTTCACGACATTTTCCCAGCTAGAGACGACAGTCGACCAACGATAAATTAACCGTTACGACATAGTGGGAACGCGGCATATCATGTTGAAGCTATTACATTTATACACGTCGGCTTTTTATAAATATCCAAATAAATGCTATAACATTAGCGAATTGTCTATGCGGGGTTGGCGGACTTCACACGTCATTCCAAAGCTAGTTAGGCTTTCTCAGTCATGCAGGTTTCCTCACGAAAGCTAGTAACAATCGCACAAACACGGTTAGTACATGATTAATTACGGAAAATCAGAGGTGTAAGCCAGGCTTCGAACCTGCGCACCTTGTTTCCAAGGCACGCTCGCACACTGAGTTATTACTGCTGTGGTATGCTAAAGAACAAAATTATTTCCATTTTATTTTACTCGCTTATAGTTTAGCTGACCCGTGGAGTATCTGGATAAGAATAGCACCCCCTCATCTTCTCCTGTTAGGTTTCCGTAAGAGACGACTAAGGGCAGACATGAAGATTTGTAGCAGCGTCTTTCTATTGGATTACTTACCACCAATGATATTATATACAATAGATATGCCATTAGCGCACGCCAGACGTTCAGCGAGTATCCCCCAACTGGGTTTTGTAGCAGTTAGTTTAACGCCGTCCCGCGTAGTTAATGCGACATCGTGACGTCTATCATAAAAAATTGAAAATGCCGTCCTGTGTATTAAATATGTGCACAAGTTACCAGGGAAAAGTAAATAAACAGTCAGGTATAATACAGCACATGTAACTTTGAAAAATAATTTGATTTTGTAAAGTATTTCAATTTTCCTAATAATATTGAAAGAAATAATCCGAAAATTGAATGTGTCAGTTGACAAGATGACACTGACAAGCGTTTAACCAATGCTGACAACGGAACGCACAAAATATAGCCATCTCGTATTCTCTTACTTTTGTTGTTATACATCTGTCCTTATCAGACTATAGGTAGGAAAATGCATAGCTAGGTATAGCTAACTACAAGTGACACAACTTTTATCGTGCGTTAGTAGGGATATAGCATATCTTTAGTAAAATATCATTGCTTACCACCTAAACTGCGATCTTCAAGACGCCTGCCAAGCATACACGTATTATGGCAACCCCTCCCTTCTAAGGGGGAGGCTTTTGTTCAGCGGTGGACGTGTCTGCTGCTAGCTAGATAGCCTAGCTTAGCACCCACACAGATAAGTTGAACTGTTATTACAGAACTGTCACACAGTGGACTTCATATATGGAACAATATGTAGTGAAACTCACATGTGGCGTAAAACATGACAAACGTAGGCGTGGACGAAGCGATAATCTTCTCGAAATCTTCATCTGTTGACAGCACAACGTTGCCGCCAAAGCCAGCCTCTTGGGTCGTCTTCGCAGTCTTCTGAAGAGTCTCATGATTGCCTATCTGACTATGTATGAACGACACGAAATCTGCTTCCTGTGAACCAAAGAAGTAACATTATGAAGAAGATGCTATAAAATTTAATTTCGTAATGAGAAACAGTGAAATCAAAAACAGAAAAATGTAATGTTTGTTCACTTTGAGCGATAAGACCGCCTTTGCTCACATTAATACGTTACTGTATTTACAACTTTATGTACAACGTTAACGTATTTACAAAAAAAAAAAATAAGTAAGTAATTGTATCAGTTATCTGGGTACCATAGAATAGGGACTGCCTCGTTTGGGATCAGATGACCGTGTCTGTCCTAGGAAAAAAAAACGATAGTGTCATACCTTCCTGCCGCCGGTGTAGTCTTTAACAAGTTTGTCGAAGTAGCTGAAGTATTTGATGGTGGGGTAGCCCCTCACGTCGTAGTTGGCGCAGAGCTCCTGGTCGGCGGTACAGTCCACCGCGCCGAACGCTACCATCAGCTCGTCGGCGAAATTCTCCGCAGCCCTCACAAACTCAGGTTTTGTACTTTTGCAGTGACCACACCCTGTATGTATAAACATAATAATGGTGAACTACTGTAGAAGTCACCCGTGGGGTGTCCGGGTAAGAATAGCACCCTTCCATCTCATCCTGTTGGGTGTCCGGGGCAGCAGTGTCTTCCTATTGGATTACCTACCACCTATACTTACTGCGCAGACTCCCCATACTGGCAGTTCCTCCCATCCAGGGGGAGGCCTTTGTTTAGCAGTGGACGTCTTTCGGCTTTCGGGAAGTCTAGAACTTGTCACTATAACTGAAAAGTATATACACACATCAAAAGTGTCTAGGGATCAAGCATTTTTAAGCGGATTTCTTGAGATTGAGATGTGGCTTTGTAATAAATTTATGATTTTATAAATTTATATGGATCCTTTTTGGTGCATTTCATAATTTGAATCAGGAACTGTGAATCAAATTCGAGTAAAAGATGAAAATCAGCTGTCAATATTTTCCCTATAAAAACATACAACGCATTGAAGACATTATTAGTGCTACTGTTTCCCTACTACTGATTAAAACCAACGTTATTATGGAGCGGCGACGTCATTTAAGCAGGGAAGAAATGCTCAGAGCCGTGGGAATGATAGAAGCTGGTTCCCGGCAACGTACTGTGGCTTTAGCTCTGAATACAAGTCAGAGTGTTATCAGTCGACTTTGGACACGTTACCGAAGCACTGGTACCGTGGCTGAGCGCCATGGAGGACGGTATCGCTGCACCACACGGAGACAAGACCGATATATTCAAATCTTAACTCGAAGAGCTCCAACAATAACTGCCATGATGTTAGCCGTGAGGCTTCATCACTCTTCAGGGAACTTAATTAGCGACCAAACAGTCAGAAACCGCTTGCATGAAGTGAACCTTCATTCCCGAAGACCGCTACGGGTACCACCTATAGCAATGCACAATCGTAGGATTCGATATCAATGGGCTCTTGAACACAGAAATTGGGCAGAAGAACAATGGCGTTTCGTGTGCTTTTCTGATGAGTCTCGTTTTGGTATGAGACCGGATACAAGACGTATACGACACTGGAGAACCCCTGGACGCCAACAGCGATTAAAATCCTGCCAGGAAGTCCATCCTTATAGTGGTGGAACCATCATGGTATGGGCGGGTATTTGGATCGGCGGAAGAACTGAGTTGATTTGGATCAGAGGCAACCTCAACGCTCAAATTTATGCTGAGACGATTGTATCAGACGTCATCGTTCCTCTACAAGTGCAAATCGGTCCCTTATTTCAGTTAATGCATGATAATGCACGACCGCACACCGCAAGAGTTGTAAGACAGACTCTCGCCGCAGCTAACATCAATGTCCTGCCCTGGCCTGCTCAGTCGCCAGACTTGAACCCGATTGAGCATGCATGGGATATGCTACAGAGAAGAGCTCTGCCGAATATGGAGGGTATCCAGTCGCAAGAAGACCTTTTTTTGTTGTTGCAACGAACATGGGCGGCCATTCCACAGCGTGATTTGGATGAACTCATTTTGAGTATGCCAAACCGATGTTCTTGTGTTGTTAGTGTTCGCGGTAGAAACACGGATTATTAATTGTTTAAGTTACCCAATAAAATTTTAAAGAAAACTGTTATTTCAGTCTTTTTTTCGAACTTTTGTGTTAGTGGTTCAAATGTCAAAAATCCCTTTATTAGGAAAATGGCAAATTTCTTTATTAATGCAAAGGTGACTTGGTTTATCGTTACTGTGACAAACGAAAACACTTTATTTGATGAATCCTTAAAGAAAATTTTAATTAATATCAATCAGGAGAAAAGTTATTGCAAAAATATATGTTGATCCCTAGACACTTTTGATGTGTGTACATATATGACTGTATATGTATGTTTAGCCCACAAAAATAGAATATAACAATGATTTGTTGTTATTGTGAAATATTTGTATGTTTAGTAGATTATAGTGAAAAGTAATCGTATGTTTCCCAAATAAATAAAGCGGTGTAATTCTAAATGGTAGCTTGGCTACAAGTAAATGCATTTATGTAGATTTGGCTTATATAGCTGACATTGGGTTATTCAATACGTATTTGCTTCGTAAAAAAGAGTAGGCTTCATTGCAGATTCAGCATATCATCAGAAAATAAGGTTACTTTTCAACGCTTGAACGTGGATGATTATTGTGCGAAAGATCTGTAGATTAAGACGATTTTGCAAGTATTGGTAATCAGAATCTTTCCTTATCAAGCAGATTAGGACCTCAGCACACTTGCTACTTTTATTATCAGCGATTACCAGCAGCCACCAGATAGCAGCGCTTAATAATACCAGCCCTGGTTTATGTCCCACTGCTGGGCACGGACCTCCCCTCAATATGAGGGGGCTTAGACCGTAATCCATCACGCTGGCCAAGTGCGGGTTGGCGGACTTCACACATCATTCGAAAGCTATTTATGCTTTCTCAGACATGCAGGTTTCCTCACGATGTTTTCCTTCACCGAAAGCTAGTAACAATCGCACAAAGACGATTCGCACATGATTACGAATCGTCTTTATGCGATTGTTACTAGCTTTCGGTGAAGAAAAACCTCGTGAGGATAGCAGCACTTAAATCCCTTATATTACCAAATTTGACACCTACCGCGACATGAACTATTAACGATGGTAATACATACATGGCGCATAGAACATAATGACGGCGTGTTTGATCTTGCGCAGTGTGTTTCTGAAGGTCGAGGCGTCGAGGTGGCGCACGGGCGACTCCTCCTCGGCCCAGGGCTTCTCTGGGGGCGGGGGCGGGGGCGGCTCTTGCGGGTCCTGACCGACATAACATTACGTTATTACGACTTCTTACTCCTGCTCATACTTCTCATGCATACACAAAGTCTTTTACTGTGCTAGCGGGACGACTTTGGAACTCACTACCGCAACATATAAGACGAGCTCAGAGTCTACTATCCTTTAAAACTCAAGTTACATCGCACTATCTCTCCCTTCAATAATGGTTTATAGCTATTGATCATCTCTCACTTTCTTGGTAATATATATGTATTAGTCTATCATATTATAATATGTAGGTTATTTATAATTTTTCGTTTTTTTTATATTAATTTATTCATAGTTGCACCTACTCGAATGCTCTGTCCTGTACCCCAAGGTTGACTGGAAGAGATCGCTTTAGCGATAAGTCCGCCTTGTTGTTCACAGTTATTAATTGTTTTAATTTCAAATGTATCTTTCTTTTGTGTGCAAGAGTATTTGTATTGTATTGTATTGTTACTACCAATGGCGTGCATACACTTTAGAGAACAGGGTAGGTAGTAAGGAAACTTCTTAGATTATTTACAAAGCTTTTCGCCTGTATAGACTGCACGCCATTGGTTACTACGCACTTCCCCGCGTGAAAGCTTAAACACGCACGTCAACAAACACTTCGGATAGTTTGAGTCACACAGTGCTGGTTGGCGGCAGAATATCTGACACTGCAGTGTGGCCACGGCACACCAAATGCGTAGACGTAAGCGAGCAACGTGCTCTACACGTACTATGACGTTGTAATGTATGGAACTTGTATGAAACACGGCACACCGCTTGCGTGACGTAATGACGTATTACGTAGACGTAACCGGTGGGCCTTGTCTCATAAAGTTCACAACAAGCACAAAGGTCAAAGGTTTTTTTTATTCACCTTGGTGACGAGACTAGCAAGACTTTTTTTTTTTTTGGGACTGATAGACGCTGTTAACCGCAGATGGCTATTGCAGCTTCACCGGACAATAGGAGGCGAGCGCTTGAAGCGCTCTAGCCTTTACGGCAGAAGTAGCGACGAGCACAAGGGCACCTCAGGGAGGCACGGCCTCGGCTTGGGCTGTCGCTTAAGAGAGGGCTGAGTTTACCACCGGTTCACAACGCGCCCCACTGAGAAGAACCGGCAAGAAACTCAGTGGGGTGATGCACGTCGTTGCGGTCGCATACGTACGACCCTTCGGCCTCGCCGGCGAGACCGGTGTCTGAGACCGGTGTCTGAGACCGGTGTCTGAGTAGCAAGACGTTCGCCTGCCTACAAACAGCTGCATTGCACTGCTATTCGTTACCCAGTGATGTTAGTTATAGTTACAGCAATGTTTACACACCAACCGCCAACCAGCAGGTTGGCGGCAGAATATCTGACACTGCAGTGTGGTACCTGGATTGTCCCTTGCACAAGGGACCTACCAACTAGTAAATTTGGCTGCGATCTCAAGTTATTTCCCCTGTCAGGCTGGTGCATTTTTAAGCGGGAGTACCCACTGTGCCCTTCCTCTATTAAACCTATTCGAGTATCAGGTGTAGACCAAGTACATATACAGTGAGTACAGCTACAATAAATGACGTAACATTACGAGTTGGAGTGAAACTTATGAAGAGTACTAAGATATTAAAATCGAGTTACAGTAGTGTATATCCATTCAATCACATTATTATTGTGTGTGTGATGGATGGCATAATATGGTATTTAAAACATGGTCCATAACTACTGGCCTTTTAGTGAAGCTGATAGTCACACAACGAGAAGTGGAGAGAGCTATGGTCGGAGTTTATTTGCGCGATAGAATACGGAATGAGAATATTCGCCCAAGAACTAATCACCAACATAGCTCTCTGAATCTGCAAGTTGAAGTGGCAGTAGGCAAGCCACATCGTTTGAAGAACGGATAACCGATGAAATAGAAAAGTTATCGAGTGTTACATTATGCATGTTGTTAATTTATTATGACAATGGCCAAAAACCCAAAACACTTAGAAATTGGGTTGACTTACTTTGATGAAGCTAACAATTTGTTCTTCCTGCCTAGCATGTCCAGCGTCGAACTTGTATTCGCCTTTATTGAAATACTTCAAAGTAGGGTAGCCTTTGACACCGTACCGTGAAGCCAAATCAGGATGCGCCGTCGCGTCGACCGCTGCTAAAATGCCGTTTATCTAGAAAAACGGTAAAGATGCTTTAAATTTTAAAAGGTTTTAGTTCCCTTGGACGAGGTTCCAACAACTGTGATGCCTACATTAGTGTTACAATTTCTTCTGAATTGGGTATTTGATTTTTTTTTGTGATAAATGGAAAGATCATATATAAGTTTTATAGTAAACTACTTTTATTTTTTTTTTAAGTTATATTCAAGTTTGTTTATTGAAACAAAATATTTACAGTTTATTTACAAATATGTACACTTAAACTAGGTAAAAAAACTTCCTCGAAGTTGTCGCCGCACTGGGAGGGAAGGGTACCTAAAAGACTGGCGGCATTACCCCTTTGTATGGCCAAGCTTATACGTTGGCAGAAAAAGCCCGGCGGTCTCCTGAGACTTCGATAAGTTTGGATGAAATTTCTTTTACCAAAGCGTGCGTCTCATGAGACCAAGGCCCCATGGTCTCCACCGCAAAGGGCGCAAATATATAGCTCGAACCTAGAGCTGCATACTTGCGTCGCTTTGCATCACTAGCGGTCGCCGCAGCCCCTCCAGCCGCCCTGCAAGTTGCCGGGGTGTGGGACGCAGCAAGTGTGTCGACACATGTCGCATCCCACACCAGCGGCTTATCATGTTGCCATGGTATTAAAGTGACACCATCAGGCCTCTTGCCGTCATCTCGTGTAATGCAGACTGGTTCCAGTACGGCAGGGACACCGGCAGTGACAAGCCCCCTGCGAATAATATCATTAAGGGCGGCATGGCGTGACATACGGCCAGCGCTACGCGAGCAAGACAGCCCGTGGTGACCATATTTATCTACGTACTCCCCACAGCGACAACGATTCAAGTTATTTCAAAATAAAAAATATAATTTTTGAATCCAGTACCGGAAACACGCCGACAGCTCCTGAACAAACCCGAGCGGGTGTGACGTCATAATGTTAAAGCTATATAATAACAGTACAGCGTCAACGGCTATTACACTTGACTAGACAATAATATTGAAAATTTATTTCTAAAAAACGACTCTGAACAACGCTGAACGACACTGAACGACGACACTGAACGTCACTGAACGTCACTGAACGACACTGAACGTTACTGAACAACACTGGACGACGACACTGAACGTCACTGAACGACACTGAATGACACTGAACGTAACTGACGTGAGACTGAACGTCACTGACGTGACACTGAACGTAACTGACGTGACACTGAGCGTAACTGACGTGACACTGAACGTCACTGACGTGAAACTGAACGTCACTGACGTGAAACTGAAGGTCACTGACGTGACACTGAACGTAACTGACGTGACACTGAACGTCACTTACGTGACACTGAACGTAACTGACGTGACACTGAACGTCACTTACGTGACACTGAACGTAACTGACGTGACACTGAACGTCACTTACGTGACACTGAACGTAACTGACGTGACACTGAACGTCACTTACGTGACACTGAACGTAACTGACGTGACACTGACGTTCAGTGTCGAACAGTGTCATTCAGTGTCGTTCAGTGTCATTCAGTGTCGTTCAGTGTCGTTCAGTGACGTTCAGTGTCGTCGTTCAGTGTCGTTCAGTGTCATTCAGTGTCGTTCAGTGTCGTTCAGTGTCTTTCAGTGTCGTTCAGTGATGTTTAGTGTTGTCGTTCAGTGTCGTTCAGTGTCATCCAGTGTCATTCAGTGACGTTTAGTGTTGTCGTTCAGTGTCGTTCAGTGTCATCCAGTGTCGTTCAGTGACGTTCAGTGCCATCCAGCGTCGTTCAGTGTCGTTCAGTGACGTTCAGTGACGTTCAGTGACGTTCAGTGTCGTCGTTCAGTGTCGTTCAGCGTTGTTCAGAGTCGTTTTTTAGCAATATTTTTTCAATATTATTGTCTAGTCAAGTGTAATAGCCGTTGACGCTCTACTGTTATTGAATAGCTTTAACATTATGACGTCACGACTATGGTGACCAATCATGGCGCGTTTATAGTCACGTGAAATTTCATAAAATTTTAATTGTTTATAATTAATTGATTTTTTTCTTTTTTTAGTTTTTTGTTTTAAATATCAATATTATCTATTAATAATAAAGTTTTAAATTTATAAAAAAAAAAATTTTTTTTTCAAATACCTAATTCAGATATTCTGCAGTTAAGCTATACATCTATAACATTTCTGTGTTCTGGTATAAAGGGCACTAGCTATAACTGGTGAAACTACCTGGTTCAAAAGACTATTCTCAGTACAGCAGGTGATATTCCCTGGGCCCAATAGACTTAATAACACATATCTCACTATATCTGGTAAAATTAACGGTGTCCAAGTCATAAATTCCCGCAGGCTGCCGGGTTAGAATTGCATCCCCCATCAATTCTCGTTGGGTGTCGTAAGAGGAGACTAAGCGAGAACAGGAAGACGGGCAGCAGCGTCTTTCTTTTGAATTTATCTGTCACCTATACGGCGATCTCCAAGACGCCTACCAAGCGTGGAGATTACAGCAACCCTCCCTTTTAAGGGAGAGGGCTTTGTTCAGTTGTTTTCGGCTGCTGATGAAACCTTAATAACTAAGTAATCATCAGCAGCCGAAATACGTTCACTGCTGAACAAAGGCCTCTCCCTAAGAAGGGAGGGGTTGCCGTAATCCCCACGCTTGGCAGGCGTCTTGGGGATCGCAGTATAGGTGGTAGGTAATCCAATTAAAGGACGCTGCTGCACGTCTTCTTGTTTTCCCTTAGTCGCCTCTTACGGACACCCAACGGGAGGAGATGGGAGGGTGCTATTCTTACCCGGACACCTCACGGGCCAACTAAGTAATAAGGCAGTGAAATACAGCTGCGGCAAGCATATTACTTATATTGTATGAACGTCTAACGACGACGCAAATTCCACCTTTTTGCGTTGTCGCTTCATAAACGTATGAATGACGCGTCTCTAAGTCCTGTTTATATAATCGTAGCTAGCAAGGGAATGGCCGGTTTTGAGCTTTGTTTTAATCAAAAACTGGTCTAATGATGGATATTATTTGATTAATTACCTGGTTTATACTTGAACCTATAACTGCAGCGCTGTTCACAACTGTCAGAAATTCCCGTATCCAAATCCGATGAAAATCTTTCTTGTAAACGCTATGCACAAGTTCATTAGTATTTCTATGAAATTACATCATCATTACAAACAGAATTGACAAAAAAACTTAAATGATGAATTCGTTATTAGGTATTGCAAGATATCACCGAAAATGTTTTATCGGATTCCGGTATGTACGGAAATTCCCGACAGTTGTGTGTGAACAGAAACAATGGGCGATTTACAGACTTATGAATTCAGGTTTTATAATGCATAAAGACAAACCTTTTCAGATTTTATCCGAGTCGCAGCCTTTTCAAACTCTGGCTTAATCCGTTTACAATGGCCACACCATGGCGCGTAAAAAACTACGAGAGCGTTTTCGGCTTTTGATAAAATACTGTCGAAATTGTCCACTGCAATAGGAAAGGTATGGTCAACAGAATTATAATTTCAGTAGTAGGCAGAGCGGGAATGCCCGTTCAAGACATTGGCTCTTAAGAACATTCATGTCTAAAATTCTGATCGAACTATCAGCTCCCAAATACTCTTACGCTCCAATATCAGACATTTTTTTAAATGACAAGTTAAATGCCTATGGTACCAGGATGTAAAATGATGAGCACTTTTTTTACGTAGAGTTCTTTCGATACCTTTAAACAATTTCTCAATGATAAGTCGACTTAATCGCATCATTTATGTTTAACAGAAATAAACATAATTTGTAAAACAATAATTTTGAGTGGTTTTCTAAGAAGTCAAATTATGACAGAAGAATAATAGATTATAATAAAGTGCCAGTTCTTTTCATACTGCTGAGGTTCGTATGTATCTCGACGATACGGGAATGGGCATAGATATGTTAACCGACTTCAAAACAGGAGGAGGTTCTCAATTCAACTGTATTTGAAAAATTATTTCTTGTACAGATAGGCCGATTGGGTCCCATAAAAAAAATATTGCGTACTGAAAAACAAGAATGGCGCCTCAGAAAAAACTGCAAAAATGCCTAAAAGATGACATTTTTGTCGCGTTTTTAAGGACAAAAATGGTCAATACTGGCACTTGTTTACAAATTTCAATGATTCTTTTTTTATTCGAAAGAAGGCACCACTGTAAGGAATCTGTATGATTTTCATGACAACCGGATGCCATGAACCGGATTCCCTGGGGGACCATGAACGATATGGTGGAATTTATCTGGTAAAAGCCATGAAACTGATGTTCTCCATTACATTACTCTGACAAATATGAACGGATTTCAAACTCCATCTAGTGATTGATCTATCCCCGGGCATGTCCTTCTTCTTTGTGAAGAATAAGAGTTGACAGTGAGAGTAAAAGAAAGAGGTAGTGCACCTGTACCTGCGCAAGCACTTGTGCACTATACAATGTGTTACAAAATACCCCGTAAAAAAATTATATATATATATTTTCACCGATGTACAAACCCTATTTCAGTAAAATTTAAAAGTAAACTACGCAGAATGTACCTACATTTCTACCTAATTTGCGGAACGACAAAAATTTTAAAGACCTAATCTTACTAGGGTTGACAACATTTTTGGCTTTGATAATTAATTAAATTTTTACGGGGTATTTTGTAACACGTTGTATAATTACCTGCGTAGTTGGCTGACCCAAAATAGCTGTCGAGGCCGTTTCAGTCCAGAGAACACTATTATATTAAAAAAAATAACATACACTTCTGCGTCTATCAGGTTAAAATGTCTCTCAGATAATTTTATACCCATTTTGACTCGTATCCGGAAATTATTTCAGTGATAGACAACTACAAGAATATATTCCACAACCTTAAAAAATCCAACGAAACTGCGGCGGGTCGTTAGTGTAAAATATGTAATAATACAAACCAGTCAGGTGCACAACGTCTGTATCTTCAGACCAGCTTTCATCAACCACCTCCTTTTTTTTCTGTTGCATAGCAGCTGTAGGGTCCCGCATAAAGTCAACCATAGACTGCCTCTTGTTTTCACCATTGTATGTGAACTGTAACTGACCTTTGCTGTAAATAAAATATTATATTATCAACCACAGTTCTGTCACCATCATATTGTTTTACTTTTGCTTTGGCATAGTCACAGTACTGGTGGAACTTAACATACTCACTTGTAATACAATAAAGTTGGGAATCCTGTAATGTTATATGTTTGCCTTATTTTAGAATTTCCTGGTTTGGCAACATCAATTGCAGCCAATAAAGCTTCACCCTGTAAACAATATTTGAATACTATTTATATCACCCGTGGGACGTCCGGGTAAGAATAGCACCCTCCCATCACGTTGTGTGTCCATAAGAGCCGATTAAGGAAAAACAAGGAGACGGGCAGCAGCCTTTTTCTATTGATTACCTACCTACGCCTGCCAAGCGCAGGGATTATGGCAACCCCTCCCTTTTAAGGGGGCGGCCTTTGTTCAGCTGTGGACATCCTTTGGCTGCTGATGATGATGATATATATCATCACATTCGTTAAAATGCTCAAGACAAGGAAATAATATTTTACCTTTAAATCTGCAGCAGCCGTAACATACTCCGGTTTCATTGTCTTGCAATAACCACACCATGGTGCATAGAACATAATCATAGACTTTTTATTTGTTGCTGCACTCTTTTTCAAAAACTTGTTAAGTGCCTAAAATGTTAAGGTCACATTAAGATATTGTTGTTTTAAAATAAGATAACCTTAGAATATGAATCAGTACAAGTACTATAGAATGCTTCATTCAAGTAAGAACATATTAACACGAGTAAGAACATGAAAATACATAAATATCAGGTACACGACAATAGGTACTATACCGCCAGCTATATTTATCGACATTTGCGCTTGTGACAGATCAAACCCATCACTACTTATCACTTATATGTCTATATAACTCTTATAATATAACTTTAAATAGTTCAATTCACCTGCCTCTTAGAAGAAAATCTGCCTACGCTTTGTTTAAGGGGCCCATAGACAAACGCGTACTCTATTCTTAATATATAAACTCTATGAAGATAACCATGAACACACATGGTGCTTCTGTATGTAAAACACGGAAGTAACTACACAGCTATCTGAATTAACTCATATGCATAATTTATCTAAGTTTATAGAACACATTTGCAATGCTGATAAGCCCACATTCGCTACAGCTTGGTTAAATTAGTCATAGGCAATTCATTATTGCAAGGTTTTCAACAACACTTTTCATGGTTGCTTAAATTTTATAGACTAAGTTCAAAGTAATAAAACACAGTCAATTTACATAATGATGCATAGTTAAGACACAACACTTATCCAATAATTGGCATAGCACAATTTTGGATAGACATTTATTTTAATAGACATAATGTACAAACTACCCATGGGGTGTCACATTTAGAATAGCACCCTCCCATCTCCTCCCGTTGGGTGTCCGTGTGTGACTAAGGGAAAACAAGAAGACGGGCAGCAGCATCTTTCTATTGGATTACCTACCACCTATACTATACTGAGATCCCCAAGATGCCTACCAAGTGTGGGGATTATGGCAACCCCTCCCTTCTAAGGGGGAGGCCTTTGTTCAGCAGTGGACATCTTACGGCTGTTGATGATGATGATGAATGTGCAGGTGACTGAGTAAGTGTTGTTCCAATGCCCAATTTTGACTGTTAAAACTGAGGACCTAGATGCTTTAGTTAAAGTAGTGTAAACATCAACTGCTGGGAGTCTAGTCTTTCATTTGCACCAATACTTTAACATACACCAAGTAATAATAAACTCGCAATGTAAGCATTTTATTAATTACAACAGTTTTTATAGTAATAAAGTCATAAGGTGAGCAATGCAATCCAAAAATTATGTAGACATCAAGTTATGTAGAAATGACTTTGCTGTATGCTATATGTAAGAGAATTACAGGAAAAATATATCACCTCTCCATCCTGTAGGTGAAATATATCAGTAGCAGTAGGATCCTCATCCCAAGGCAAGTCGCCAGTTGGATCTCTCAGAAAGTTCGACATTGAGCTAACACTTTCACTTCTGTCATAATCCTTATGGAAGTCACCATCCTTATAATGTTTCAAATAGTAAGACTTATCAGGACTAATCTTTAATTTCTTACATAATTTCTTGCCTTCACTGTAAGTTCATAAAATAAATAAGTAGGAATTATAGGAAAAAAACTAACTAAACAACTAAATAATACTAAAACATGAAAAGCAACTTATGTTTGGTAAAATTTGGTAATAACCATACTGCTTACACTTAAAACTACATTTAGGAATAATCGGAATTGGAACAATCATTTGTAATAATAAATGTTATACCAGAATTTATTGTTTGCTAGTTTTCAAGAGGACATTTTAGTATCTGAGGTAGCTTTAAAATAACAGGTGTTTCTGAATTCAGCTGTAAGTGGCAGAAGTCAGTACAATTTGAGTTCTCAGATGGAAAAGCAAGAAAGAATCTTACCTGTTCTTACAATCTATTAAAACTAATGTAGCCTGGCCCTTCATGACCTCAGCAGTGTCTTTGAATACATCTACGATTGCCTGAGAAGCCTTTGGTTCATTGACATATAATATCAAGACATTCGTTTTTGTTCTCAACAGCTTCTTATATTCCTTAATATCATTTATATCTGTTATCACTGATGTTTTATGTTTCTTCGCTTGCACGGTTATTTGTACTAATAACACCAATATTAGGAGGAATACCTGGAACAAAATTTATAGTAGAATAATTTGGCAAGAGATCCTAAAGACTACTACTCCCAATACTCCTACCCAAAAGACTACATCAAGGCTATTTTATAATTGGTTATTAAGTTTTGTAAAATGATTTTGATATTCACCGGCCGCTTTTGTTTTGCAGCTGTCTGTTTTCTGTTGTTTATGCTATATTTGCAGACACATTACAAGATATTTAACACGTATAAGTACATATTCTATTGATAAATATTTATTTACCTTCCAATACGTTTTACAACCCATTTTCTATTAGCACCTGCTTTCTTCTGGCTATATCTTTGCAGCACTTGATGATGAACGATATATTTATAGATGGTACCTAGCAAAATAAATCGAAAGAAAAATATCATTTAAAATAGGTTAGTATTTTTACTAAATCAAAACCACAGACAGAACACAATTTACCATAGATAAGAATAGTACCTATATACTGAAATCTTAGAGGAGATACCACTTTGGTACTTTCTCTGAGTCTGAAATAGATAGGAAACTCTCGCGTGGCTCGAGGACGCTAAAGTGCTGCCCGCCTGTAGCTCATTCATTAACTACGGCTCTGCTACTACATACCTATAGCTAGCTACATACCTACTATTTACCTACTATTTCTAGGGGGAGGTCACTTTGTATGGAGCCAATGCCAACACGAAAGTTTGTTATGGGAGCATTTTTTTTATAGGGACACCGCTATATACCAAAAGGAGATAGACATAGGTTGACATAACAAGAATAGTAGCCATGTGAAGTACAAGTTTTCTACCGAAGTTTGTTAATATTTTGGTAGGAAAAATTATGCTACATTTCTGTTAATTATTAAAAATTCTCTTTTTTATTCTATTGTTTTAACTGATTTGCTGTTAAAATTTAATACCAAAGGTATTTTTATTAATTATATTGTTTCCAGTCATAATTAAAATTATATTTACTTTAGTTGATCTTTATTTTGTGTATAATTTAAACAATTACACATTGCAACACAAACAAACGAAAAAAGAATTCAAAATGTCGGACGATTTCTTTTTGCTTTGGTAAAAAAGTTGGTAAATCTCATATTTTATCTAATTTCACTCGTTTTTGCTTGAGTAAAATCTCACGCGGTAAAATAAATACATACACAAAGTACTTAAATTACAGTGCATGTTACTAGTTACTTACTACTAACTTAGGTACTTTACCGTAGGTTAGGTACCGTGGTTTTATTAATAATTTCGCGAATCTTTTCATCTAACTAGTTCTGTTTACTATAAAAGTTACATTCATGAAAAACGTATCTCGATATAATTATACCGACGATCTAATAAACCGACAAAGTAAATAAGTGTGGCGTAGAAGGTGCCAAAAGGTGCTGAAAATGAAAATACATAATAGAAAAACAAAGAAAGGTAAAAAAGGATCTTCTAACACGACAAAAAGTTATTTGCTATGAGATTACTCAGTACCTATGGATATTACTTATTATTACAGTGTTCATGCATGCTATATTTAGTTACCCAAACAAAGACTATAGTTGAACTTGTTAATAATTAATTACGTTAATTACATTGATATTGCTATTGATAGCCATAGTTTTGATATTATTTACACTTACATAACATGTCTATTCTATCAATAGTAACAGTTTACTAATAGTACTGATACTATCGATTCTATTTTCTTATTCTACCCAGTGGCAAGGCAAGCAAGGCGCCCGCCTATAGTCGGCTGCATTGCACTTACTCCTGTCAACCGAGACAGGTATTAAGTCTCTTGTATCCAGTAGTTTCACCAACTACAGTGTCCTTTACACCAGAACACAGCCATGTTTACACACTGCTGCTTGGCAGCAGAATATCTGACACTGGTGGTAACTACCTGGATGGTCCCTTTCCCTAGTGATTATCAGTATTGATAGAAGTATAGACTTCCACAGAATTAGTAAATGATAGTGATTTCTGATATTTATGTGAAACACATTGAAATGAAACTAACTTTACAGCATTCATGGACAAAGGAGGTCTGTTTGAAGCATTGGGATAATAAAACAAACTGTGATATAAACTTTAAAGTTAGTTCCATTTCAATTAGGTAGTTAATTATTTCATAATATTCTGGGACAACTCACACATGGTTTCTGATCCCAAACTAGGCAAAGCCTAGATGACAATGGAAACCAGACAACAGATACTAATACCTATATACTTTTTTTGTAAATACATACTCAAATAGAAAAGTAACACCCAGACACTTGGTGGAAATCAAACCCATGACTTATTCGGTAACAGCCAGGGTGTCTGACCACCACCAGACCCATCTAAAATTGTATGATTTTAGAGCAAAGTGTTATTTGTGATATTTGAGGTTTTCCAATTAATAAATTTTAAATCTTTTTATCTGGAAGGATAAAGCTGCATGTGCTTGACTATAATACTGAAGTAAGCTTTGTTTTGATGGTCATTATTGTGTTAAGCAGATGTTTATCTAAGAACAATAACACAAAAATTACAAGCCCGCAGACTTTCTAGTTAAATCTTTTTAATAGAGCCCATTAGTTGCATACCTGACAAGGGAACAACCTCATATATATATATTATAGCGGTAGCAACTTTGGCATTCTGAAAAAGGATTTTTTTTATCACTAGTTGTTTATATTAATAGGTTGTGGGTTCGATTCCCACCTGTTAATAAAATATGTTTGTGTGTGAACATGTCAGGTTGTTTCATACTGTCTGGTGTGACAGTCCATAGGTATAATTAAAATTAACAAATGTTAATTAAGTATTGTACCTAATCAGTTCCACTCTCAATCAATACTAAACAAATTTTCAAGTATTGTGTTAATTTGTTAAAAAAAGCTATTTGTATGTATGTATTCATATCAGTCGTCTTGTTACCAAAGTCCATGCACTGCCTAGATTAGAATTAGAAGACTGTGTTTACATTATATAGATAATTATTATTATTAGTTGATATGTTATTATCAGTTGATGACATATGAATCTGTAAAAATTTCAGGTTGTCAAAGCAATGATAGCAAAGAAGGAGACTGGGAGTAGCATGTTAAAATCTTTTGTACATGGCCATAGGTCTAGAAAAAAAGTGAAACACCTTTTTCGCATTTTCCTTTCAAGGGATTTTCTGCTTATAGACTGAATAAAGGTTAGTATTTATTTATTTTTTATTGCACATAGAAAATTGTTTATTACAAATTGTAATTTTAATTATACCAATAGTAAATGGGTACTGACGAGCTTCACTCTTGAGTTTTCTTCCAGCAATCCAACTAATAAACAGTTTAGCATTGTATGGGGTCCAATTAGTGTGCAAAATACTTATATATGAATACAAACATATTATACATACCTGCCAAATCAATCAAAAACTTAATGTAGGGCCAATTTAATAGATCACATTTGACATAAGTCAGTTTCTTTGTTCTGTTTGTTTCTTTTGTCGTTATTCTTTTATATATATTAACTTTTTTTATGTAAACGTAATTGATAAAAGTTATGCAATTGTGCAGTTCTAACTTCGAACTGTTTTTTTTTAGTCGCCAACTAATAAACTAGTTTACAGTCCACCGATAAAATGGTCGAATCGTAAACAACATCATGCATGTTGCACCACTTCGGATAAACTGGTCGAATCGTAAACAATATCATGCTGCACCGCTTTACCCAAACTGGTAGAATCGTAAACAACATTATGCTGCACCGCTTTGGCCTAAACTAGTAGATTGAACACTTCAGTCGACGTGACCAAACGCGGTAATTGCCGAAGTGAGCCGACATTAACCATGGGGGGTTCATTTCGAACGATAATGATGATGGTGATGATGTGTGAAGATGATGATGAAGATGTGAATGATGGTGATGATGATGAATGGTGATAATGTGTGATGGTGATGAAGGACTGAATGATGATGGTGGTGATGAAGGTGAAAATGGTGATGAGGATGATGATATGATGGTGATGAAAATGTGAATGATGATGATGAAGATTTGAATGATGATGATGAATGATGATGGTGATTGTGTGATGAAGGTGTGAATGATGATGTGTGATCATGTGTTATGATGGTGATGAATGGTGATGATGATGAATGTTGATGTGTGATGATGGTGATGAAGATGTTAATGCTGATGGTGAAAATGAATGGTGATAATGTGTGATCAAATGATGGTGATGAAGGACTGAATGATGATGGTGGTGATGAAGGTGAAAATGGTGATGAGGATGATGATGATGTGTGATGGTGATGACATGATGGTGATGAAGATGTGAATGATGGTGATGAAGATTTGAATGATGATGATGTATGGTGATGGTGATTATGTGTGATGATGGTGATGATGTGTGATCAAACTCAAAACTCAAACTCAAAAATAGTTTATTTCAAATAGGCTTAACGCTAGCACTTTTGAAAGGTCATGTATTTTTTTTTAAAAAGCTACCACCGGATCACAACGCGGCCTCAACTGAGAAGATCCGGCAAGAAACTCAGCGGGCTTGTCATTTTATCACATTTTTTTTTTAAACAGTTTGTCATGTTACAACTAGATCAGAGCGACAATGTGTCTTGCCGTTCAAAAGATCAAATAATACAGAAAAAAAATAATAAAATACGACGAAAGTAGGTACAACAAACTAAAAAGCCAAAGGGATAGTAGTCGGACCAGTCCCCCCAAGCAGCACCCGCGCACGAGTTGACTCGAGCAGCAGCCATCACTCCCCTCAACCATATTGGAGGGAAGGGGGTGACCCGCCACACGATCATGTGTTATGATGGTGATGAATGTTTATGTGTGATGATGGTGATGAAGATGTGAATGCTGATGGTGATGATGAATGGTGATAATGTGTGATGATGATCAAATGATGGTGATGAAGGACTGAATGATGATGGTGGTGATGAAGGTGAAAATGGTGATGAGGATGATGATGACATGATGGTGATGAAAATGTGAATGATGATGATGAAGATTTGAATTATGATGATGAATGATGATGGTGATTATGTGTGATGAAGGTGTGAATGATGATGTGTGATCATGTGTTATGATGGTGATGAATGGTGATGATGATGAATGTTGATGTGTGATGATGGTGATGAAGATGTTAATGCTGATGGTGAAAACGAATGGTGATAATGTGTGATGATGATCAAATGATGGTGATGAAGGACTGAATGATGATGGTGGTGATGAAGGTGAAAATGGTGATGAGGATGATGATGATGTGTGATGGTGATGAAGATTTGAATGATGATGATGTATGGTGATGGTGATTATGTGTGATGATTGTGATGATGTGTGATCATGTGTTATGATGGTGATGAATGTTTATGTGTGATGATGGTGATGAAGATGTGAATGCTGATGGTGATGATGAATGGTGATAATGTGTGATGATGATCAAATGATGGTGATGAAGGACTGAATGATGATGGTGGTGATGAAGGTGGAAAATGGTGATGAGGATGATGATGTCACGATGGTGATGAAGATGTGAATGATGATGATGAATGGTAATGGTGATAATGTGTGATGATGGGGATGAAGGTGTGAATGATGATGGTGATAAAGACGTGAATGATGATGAAAATGTGATGATGGTGATGATGCATGGTGATAATATGCGTTGATGATGGGATAATGGTGAAGAAGATGAGAATAGTGATTATGTTGAATGGTGATAATGTGTGATGCTGATGTGATGAAAATGTGAATAATGTCGATGATGTTGATGAATGGTGATGTGTGATATGATGTAAGTACATATAAAACAAGACACGACAAACGTATGTGCAAATGAAATTCGTTTATCAATCGATTACGAGGGATGCCTTTTAAGTTTTATCGTTTGAAGAAAAAAAAGTTATCTTTATTTGTTTACGGCAAAAAAAAACTAGTTTCGGCAGAAAATCTACCGTACCTTCGGCTGCACCGAAACTCTGCGTGCGTTAAGAGTGGGCGTTAAATAAACAAACTGTTTTTAGACTGTTTTTTGTCGTCAACTAATAAACTAGTTTACACTCCATCGATAAACTGGTCGAATCGTAAACAACATTATGCTGCACCGCTTTGTGAACTAGTAGATTGAACGTTTCAGTCGACGCGTCTTAGTCGTGTACGGTCACGTCGCTACGTTTATTGCCGAAGTGAGCAGAAATGAACCGATAGATGCCGCACTTGTGACTGGTCACAGATCAAGCTAATATTGCGTAGCTATAATAGGTAGCTATAATAGGCAAAAGTATTATTTCGTTTTCTTCTAATATTTATCATGGCTTCCAACAAATGTACCTGTTGTCACAACTCTATAAAATCTAAAGACATGTTGACACGTTCCGATTGTACTCGTATCTATCTATCTATCTATCTATACTATAATAAAACTCAAAGAGCACTTTTTCTGTACATTGAATATTTTTCCAAAATTTCTATGTGGGGATACTATACTATCGACATAGAGGCCAAAACAATTTTTTTTGGAATTATTGTCTGTCTGTCTGTCTGTCTGTCTGTCTGTCTGTCTGTCTGTCTGTCTGTCTGTCTGTCTGTCTGTCTGTCGTTCTGTTTGTCCAGGTATCATTTGAAAACCCGTGGATGGATTTTGATAGGACTTTCACTGAAGTGTTGTGTAGAAGTCAAGGTATAAATTGGTATATAAAACATCACGCTATGTTTCATAGGGGCTAAGCAGTGAAACATTACTTGCACATATTACCACGTAATTTCCTTTGTATGAGAATAGGGTAATTATAGACTGATCAGTTAATCATTAAGATATGTATTATTACGCTATATACAATAGGGACTGAGCAGACATTTAGTTTGAATAAGATATGGCAGTGGCGAAGGGTCAATTTTTGTAAGGGGTAAGCCGGTCCGGTACACCCAGGACATTTTCATTAGGTTTCCGTATTGTTCTAAGTACGTTGCTGATAGCAATATGACATTATATCTTTGAAAAGTTATAATCTGTAAATCCCGAGCGAGTCCAAACTAGATCATGAAATTTTAATGAAACTCCCCAAGTCCAGGTAGTGTATAGGTATTGTATTACAGTCGCAACAATAAAAGATGCTAAAAACCTTAGAACTTTCATTATCGAATATCATTAGACAGTAATTTACGATGTTAGCGTGATTTACATTATGAACAGCGCCATCTATCGGTGAAATTGAACATACAATCACCATAGAACTTTAATCTATATATTTAAAAGAAAGTCTTGTTAATTACACTATTTATAACTCAAGAACGGCTCAACCGATTTGGCTGAAAATTGGTAGGGAAGTAGCTTAGGAGCAGGAGACGGACATAGGATACTTTTTATACCTGTAGGTTAATGTTAAGCAACGTTAGGTAAGGTCATTAAATAGATGGGTGAACCGATTTGTATGAAATTTTATGTGCATATCGGGTAGGTCTAATAATAGGCTTTAATTATGTTTCATGCCGCTAGGTAAAGGTTAAGCAACATAAGGCAAGGTAATTAAATAGATGAGTGAACGGATGTGTATGAAATTTTGTGTGCATATCGGGTAGGTCTGAGAATAAGTCGTAAAGTATATTTCATGCTGCTGATACCATGATTGACGGATATATAGAATGAGAGGAGGGTGCAAGAGAGGACAGAGAGGGAGAAGGGATTCGAGGAGGGGGTGAGGGATCGGAGGGGTTAGGTGGAACAAGGGGGGGGGGGGGGTGAGAGGGAGCAAGTTGGGAGAGAGAGATGGGGGGATAGGGTTCAGAGAGGGGACAACGGGGAGAGGAAGAGGGGGAATGTGACGGGGACCGATGCGGGTGGGGGAAAGAGAGAGGAGAGAAAGAGCATAGAATTACATTTTTCTTATAAGGCTTCAATCCCGGCTGGGTCCTAAAAGAAAACGCGCATTGTTCCTTTTGGAACCACATGGGCTGGAGGGGATAATAGAGAGAGAGAGATGGAGAGAAATAAATCAAGGGAGGAGGGTGAAAAGGGGAGCAAAATGTAATAAAAGCGCGGGTGGAGCTGCGCGGGTCAGCTAGTGTCTAAATATGATTTGTATTGTGCCAATGTTCCCGATAAGCGCTTTGGGAACATGAACAAGGAACAAAGTCACTGGGTTCATGTATTCTTACGAACTAATATGAGGTAATGATGTGAGGATGGTGATGATGATAATGATCGTTGTGTGATGATGATGATGTTATGGTGGTGACGAAGATATGAATAATGATGATTTGATGATGATGATAAATGATGATGAGGACCATGTGACGATACTGATGATCATTGTATGATGATGTGTGATAATAGTGACGAAGATCTGAATGACGATGAATGATGTGATTATGATGATGTATGTTTTCATTTGTACATAAGTTCAATACACGATATACTTACTTATTTCAATTTGTAAATAAAAATCATTGATCCATCGATTGGCGAAGCTAACGATGACGGTTGACACACGAAAAACGTACTCTCCTGAACAACCTGTTAAAACTAAACGACACGCGATCATCACGCAGTTTCGGTGCGGCTGAAAGTTCGGTAGATTATAGCCGAAACCGAATCTTCAGTCGGTTACAGAATATGTAATAACTAGGCGCGCGCGTAGATTAATTGAACACCGTGCATAGACCTAAATACCTCCTTTCCTTTCTCAGATATCAGGATATCTCTAGATATCAGGCAGCTCTGAAGGCTAATAACTCCTTCCGAGTGGTCTCCAAACTGGTTATAGAAGGTGTCACAGGTTTGAATAACTTGGGAAGACACAACAGCGTCAGCCTTATCTGGGTACGGTTAGACAAAAATATGGTTTACCACCCAACGGTTGATGTTCATATGCACATTATAAAACAACAAGGTTGATTTTCCCTTGCAATTATTCATACAGTTACTAATGCTCTCTTTATCGTTAACGTCAACACTGACTAGTGTTCCTAGTTTAAATTGACGCATCTGATAGAAATGTTCAACCTTAGTGTTATTTTGATTGCATAGGAAGTTTTGTCAAAACTGGTAAAGCACTTTCTTGGCCGACCGTACCTGGACACGAAGGCGTCGAGGGTAATGAGAAGGCAGACAGACTAGCGAGGGCTCACAGAGACATTTGGTTGGCCCCGAACCATTTGTAGGGATTCTGTATGGAATATATCACCAAGGATTATATGCACACGCTAGGAACGAACACACGAAGGAATGGAGGGCAGCGTCAGGCCTAAACCACTCCAAAGCGTTCTCTAGCACAAGGGTGGACTGTGGGGTTAAATTATTAAACCTAAGCAGATCACAAATAAGGCACCAATTTTCGTACCAATGAGCACCTTCACAGAATGAGGCTAAGTACTATTGATACTTGCAGATTTTGTAAAGGTGGAAAAGAGTCAATGCGACACATATTGTGTGGGTGCGACGCTCTTGCGAGACGTAGGTTGGGTCATCTGGGAGTAGCCTATCCTACACCAGATGATTATGTACAGGTCCAGGCTGGTGCAATCGTTGCGTGCCTGAGGGAACTCTTCGACACGCCAGCTACAGAGTAAGGGCTAGGGCATGCACAATGGATCCAACTGGGTCGAAGTGCGTTCCGGTGGTTTACCGGGCCCGATTCTTAGCCACCAACAATAGAATAGAAATAGAATGGATATCTAAACTGTCTGGGATCATCTACAGACAGACTATACCTCGAGAGTGCGGGTCACGAGTTAGTCGATGACGATATTAACCCACCACCCACACTTGCTGAAATGAAATGCAACATGTTTTTATAATTCAATATAGAATGTAAGGTAATAGAATGTAAATAAAATGTAAGAGAAATACATGTAAATGAATAATCAGTGACAGGTAATTATCTACACTACACTCATAAGACTTGAAGTGGTTTATCAGTTTGTATGTTTGTAGACTTCCGAATACTCGTACTGTCTATACTTGGATGGCACTACCAATTCAATTATAAAGATTCCGAAAGTGACATTCCCTAAGGATTTGTTTCTGGTATAATATATTGAAATTTTCGGAATATTATCTTTAAATAAAGGTACTTAATTGATTAAATGTTGAAGGGGAAGTCGTTGCCGGCAACGGTGAGTCAAGGCCACGTGCCGCTGTTTGGTTTAGAAATCGTGCATTCAACGAAAAATAAATACACGTGATGTCTCATTATACCTCTCCCCCCTCCTGGTGATATTTCGTGATTTTTTCGGAACCCGTCCCCCCCCTCTTTCGAGCCTCACGTGATTAATGGACGACCCCTCAAAAGGTGTTGAACTGACCTAGATACGACGAGTGCGAAACTACAGTCTGAACGAAACCGAAACGAGACAAGTAGTATCTTCATCTGGTTGTAGGAGACACCCCTACCTATGGATAGCTACATTGCACTGCCACTAGGGATAGGTCATCGACGCATTTTCAGTCTACGAAACGAGTCCGTTTATCGTCCACGATAAACTAGTTAATAAAACAGACTAAAGTTTCGACTAGTTTATATCGTAAACAGAATGTTTTTAGTTGTGTTGTGTTTGTAGTTTGGTCAACGACTAAACTAGTTTAGTCTTTTTGTTTGTTTACGTTTACTAATCGATTGATCAGCGATTTTTATTTACACATTGAAATAAGTATGTCGTGTCTTTTCATGTGTTCTTATGTACAACATGTACACTTATGTACACACATCATCACCATTCGTCATCATCATTATTCACATTTTCATCACATCATCATTCAGATCTTCATCACACATCATCATCATCTTCATCACTTTTATCACCTCCATCATCATTCAGATCTTCATCACCATCACACATTATCACCATTCATCATCATTACACATTATCACATCTTCATCAACATCATCTCATCATCACCACACATTATCACCATTCATCACCATCATCTTCATCACTATTCATCATCATATAAATCTTCATCACCGTCATTTGAACATCATCGCACATTATCACCATTGATCATCAGCATTCACATCTTCATCACCATCATATCACATTATCACCATTCATCATCATCACCATTTAGGTACATCTTCATCACCATTCATTATCATCATTCACATCTTCATCACCATCATCATCATTAGCTTTCACATCTTCATCACCATCATCATCATTAGCATTCACATCTTCATCACCATCATTTCACATTATCACTATTCATCATCATCATTCACATCTTCATCACCATCACCATTCATCATCATCACCATCATAACACATGATGACCATTCATCATCATTATCGTTCGAAATGAACCCCCTCATGGTTAATTTCGGCTCACTTCGGCAATAACCGTGTATGGTCACGTCGACTGAAGTGTTCAATCTACTAGTTTAGGCCAAAGCGGTACAGCATGATGTTGTTTACGATTCTACCAGTTTATTCAAAGCGGTGCAGCATGATGTTTACGATTCGACCAGTTTATCGGTGGACTGTAAACTAGTTTATTAGTTGACGTCTTAAAAACAGTCTAAAAAAACAGTTTATTCAACGCCCACTCCTAAGTGCCACTCGTCACTCAAGACATTAGTCATTAATTTCTATGAGCCTGGTAATTTCATCAAATACGGTGTCGTTCACGCTGTGACACAGCAAAGTTTACACATTTCTGCTTAACGGCAAAACATCACATTGCGGTGTGGTAAATACCTAGTAAACCTTTTACCTTTTTCAGATATTGCATAATGGAGCCAAAGATTAAAGATATATCACAAGCCCTAATTACGCTTTTGCGTGTCTGCATTAACAACACAGCAGTAGGATTCAAACGGAAAAGAGAAAATAAAGGAGCACCTATACAAGTTCTCAGCCATTCAGGAGACTGGCTTGCACGCTAAGATTAGTGCAAGTAAGTATCTCATCTATCTTTGTGTTGGCCGCGACCCTATAGGTCGTCGTGGATTCAATTCCCACCTAGCACAAACATTTGTTTTGCATGAACATGTCTGTCTGTTCTGTGTCTGGGTGTTATTTATCTTTAAGACTACTTATGTATGTATTTACAAAACGTAGCTACCATGGTGCAGTGGGAAACCGTTTGCTTTGCAAACCGGAAGTCGCGGGTTCGAAGCCTGCGAGGGCAAAAACTGTGTAGTTGTTCCTTACTGGCTAGGACAATGCACTGATCACCTGATTTTCTGTGAAGTAAGAAGATTCATGCGAGGTATAAAGGAAGAAAGAGTGCACTTGTGCCTACGCAAGCGCTTGTGCACTATAAAATATCCCGCGTAGATTACGGATTTCATAATGAAGTCCGTAAGTAAATGGAGTTTTTTTTTGTATAGAGTACATATTTCTACATAGGTATGTTTAAAGAAAACAGTCTTCCTCAATTAGTTTAATTTTAGCAATTTGCGGGGTTGGTTACTTACTTAATAATATAAAACTTAAATATTTTTTGTATGTTGTAACCTAGTTTGTAACTATTTGTTGACCTAAATAAATAAAATAAAAATAGTTACAAAAGTAGTTACTTTTAGGTACCAACCAGCTATTAGGTTTATCAGCCAACTGGCTGATCTTGTAAAAGATTGGCCGCTGTGGTCGTATCGGCCAGAGGACAAAAAAAGTATATAAGTAGCTGTATCAGTTACTTGTCTGGTTACTACTGCCTAGTTTGAGATCAGATGATCATGTTAGAAATTTTGAATTGACCCAGGATACCATTAAAATAAAATCGTAGTCATAGACGGTATGTTATTTGGATATTGAAAAATGATTTCACTTTCTTATCTTTAATCAATAAAATATTATTCTTTTCAGACGAACTTTCCCGAACGAAGATAGTACAGTAAGGAAAAAGTTCTTGAGAAATAACCCTCTTATGGAAATTTTTAACGAAAAGAAATCGTAATTAAAATAGTTGTGGAAACAAGAACTGGACCACTTTCTCACGATGGTTGTATACACGCACTAAATGCAATGTAACATTTGCATGACAGTTTGATTAAAATGAATATTGTTAGTATATCTACCGAATGGCATCAAGATCCCTGTAAAATTGTTTTGGCAGTCAATTACAGCCAATAATTGTGGATCCCAAAACAGAAAATATAAATATTGGCCATTTTATTGCACATATGCATAAAACGAAATTGTGAAGTAGACATAAATATAATGTTGCATGATTTGAAGTCGCTGTGGGCGATCTGCACGAAACAAAGGTGTCCTGCAAGATATGACTGTATTCCGCACGGTGTGACTGTGTCCTATGCAAGGCAGCGGTGTCCTGAGCAATACTACGTGTCTTATACGTTACAACGGTGTTCTGCGCTACGTGAGTATGCTTCTATTTTTTTTCGTTCTGGTCCTTTATTACAATTTTGAGAACTAGCAGACACGCGCAGCTGCGCCCGCGCTTTGACTGACACTTCCAACAATTATCGTTATATTTTAACCAATTGACAAATTATATACCTAAACCTTCCTCATGAATCACTATTGATTGGTGGAAGCCGCCTTAAAATCCGTTCAGTAGTTTGAGTTTATTGCCAATAGACAGACACAGAAAGACCCGCCAACGATTTTGTTTGTTGTGTAGTGATGATTACACTATTCCTAAATATTTTGGTAATAAATTTAGGTATGTGACATGTTTCACTAAGATCTGGCATGTAACATTAAGTATAGATAAATTAATACAAAAATATTGCATTATAATAATTGTATAATAATAAAATAATAATAACCTTAATAGGTCGATCTTTTAAAGAAATCACTAATGACATTTATTAATTTTTCTACTAGCTACTCATGTAGATGAGTTTTCAACTGTCAATTCTCGCATTTATTTAATGATTATCACATTTCAGGGAGAGCTGCGCGATGCAACATCGATCTGCTCGACTTGACATCGATCTGTTCGACATGGTGGCGGCCTTCGTGACGCTGTTGGTGACCTGTGTGACGCTGCGATTTCCTTTAAAGGCCTTTGAAAGAAGTGAGACGCTAGTGATGAATAATGTATTTTTTCTAACGTAAAATGGATTGAATAGGAATACAATAAATAGGAATGGAATTTCTTTGATTTCTAACACTATTATATCGACAGACTTATATATACTTCAGTGTTAGTAACAATGCTAAAATCTATAAACTAGTGTCGTTCCTATTTACCATTGCATTCCTATTCAATTAGTTTTTGTCTGAATGTGTCGATTTAAGGGTGATAACATACATATACCAGGAGGATACGTAAAGTGTCACAGATGATATTTAAGTAAATTACAGGGATATTCCAAAAAAAAAAATAGGTATAGAAACTAGGTCCCCTAATGAGTATAATGATATTAATAGAACTTGTTAGAAATTAATCAGGATTTAATTGAATGGACGAATTTAATTCAAAATTTTGAGATACCCCAATGAGTAAACATTAATAACTTATCAATAATCACGATATTATTGATTTATGTAAAAAAGAACATAAATACTTTCGCTAAGGTTAGTGATCGACATAATATAAATACTAGGAACAAACACAATCTTGCTGTACACTCCACGCGTCTCCACAGAATTAGCAATTCCTTTATGGTTCAAGGTATACGTTTTTATAATAAACTGCCCCAGGATATATGAGATCTACCAAAAAAAAAAAAAAAATTAAAACTACTACTGAGAGCCATTTGTCTAAAAAGGGCTATTATAAAATCTCGGGCTTGAACTGCAGTACTCTTACATGCTTATAGTTTATGATATATTTATTGTTAATTTGTTTTAAAAAAAATCTTATATAATTGAAAAAAGACAAGCCCCCTGAGTTTCTTGCCGGTTGTCTCAGTGGAGACCGCGTTACGATCTGGTGGTAGTTGAAAAAAAGGACAATATGTAAGAGCCCCCGTGAGGCCTATGCATAATAAAGAATTTTGAATTTGAATGTTTCCTCATTGGGGCATCTAATTTATCTAACAGGTTTTGTAATATCACTATAATGTATAAATATATCGTCACATCGTCAGGATTCCACCTATATGTATTATTTAATAATAAATATTTAGTTTTTTTTTAAAAGATAACTTTTTCAACGGTGTGTTGTTCTACTTAAACAGATTACACGTATCGCTGCGGGGATAGATAATGTAATACGTTTGTTGTACCTACCGTGAATTTCAAATGTCTTATTGATTTATATTTTATACTTATGTAATTTTAAACTTGAATCAATTCCTATAAGTTATATAAGATTTGAATGGCTTTCATTTTATATCTTGAATATTTCAATCGTAGGGATGATGATAATAAGTCTGTAACTGTTATTATACTATATTTAGTTTTTAAACCATGTGGATTTAGATTTCCCGGTTGCCTGATCAATAATTTGCTATTATGTTCATCAGTATACTTAAGTACATATTTACTGGTAATAAATCTTTATGATGGAATTAAACACTTTTAATGTAACCCCTTTTTTAATATTATCAGTAAGTATATGGCAGAATAAAGATATATAATATATTCCGAGGGAAATAGGGATGCAGGAATGAATGGGCACAAAACTTGTAAATTTTTTAACACTGAATAAATATAGTTTGTTAGGTATTTTTAATTAGAGATTCTTATTTATAATCAACAAACTATATGAATTCAACGTTAAAATCTTAACCAGTTTTGTGCCCATTCATCCCTGCATCCCAATTCCCTCCAAGAATTTATTTTGGGCGCGAATTACAAATATACCTTTTAAATTTCGCGCGGAGATTAGTTCATGTGGGAAAGATTAGTGGGCGCCACTGAGCAACCTATGTGAAGTTGTATGCATATTTTTTGTATGGAGTGGCCCTTCTTCTCTTGAGTAATAGTGTTCTGTGATATCAAACCAACCAAAACCCAAATAGGTTATTTAGTTATAAAATAAAAAACACAACATGTGAAATATAGTATTTAATATCATAAATGGTACAAGTCACAAAATATAAGTTAATCTAAGCTAAAATTAATGTTTCCATGTAGTCACGAACGGAAGTCAACATATCACAACAGACGTAATTTAATCACACTCAGACTAAGTTTCACTTTATGATATCACTAAAACACTTGTAAACATTGATATTGTATTAAAAAGGAAACTACAGCAGCTTCCATATTCACAGTAAACCGAAATTTTCATAAAAACAAACTATAACCTCTGAGGAAGTTCTTACTGAGTAGTCTGTGATATTACTACTGCACAGTGTTGCCAGCAACTGAATTAAAATAATGGCCGAGGTCGCGAAATTAGTACTGGAAAGGGACGTTTTTGGTAGAAAAAGGAAATATTAAAAAAAGGTTTATTACCTAACTGCGTCAGAATGAGGATTATGTTTTTCAAGTTTATATACACACATCAAAAGTGTCTAGGGATCAACATATATTTTTGCAATAACTTTTCTCCTGATTGATATTAATTAAAATTTTCTTTAAGGATTCATCAAATAAAGTGTTTTCGTTTGTCACAGTAACGATAAACCAAGTCACCTTTGCATTAATAAAGAAATTTGCCATTTTCCTAATAAAGGGATTTTTGACATTTGAACCACTAACACAAAAGTTCGAAAAAAAGACTGAAGTAACAGTTTTCTTTAAAATTTTATTGGGTAACTTAAACAATTAATAATCCGTGTTTCTACCGCGAACACTAACAACACAAGAACATCGGTTTGGCATACTCAAAATGAGTTCATCCAAATCACGCTGTGGAATGGCCGCCCATGTTCGTTGCAACAACAAAAAAAGGTCTTCTTGCGACTGGATACCCTCCATATTCGGCAGAGCTCTTCTCTGTAGCATATCCCATGCATGCTCAATCGGGTTCAAGTCTGGCGACTGAGCAGGCCAGGGCAGGACATTGATGTTAGCTGCGGCGAGAGTCTGTCTTACAACTCTTGCGGTGTGCGGTCGTGCATTATCATGCATTAACTGAAATAAGGGACCGATTTGCACTTGTAGAGGAACGATGACGTCTGATACAATCGTCTCAGCATAAATTTGAGCGTTGAGGTTGCCTCTGATCCAAATCAACTCAGTTCTTCCGCCGATCCAAATACCCGCCCATACCATGATGGTTCCACCACTATAAGGATGGACTTCCTGGCAGGATTTTAATCGCTGTTGGCGTCCAGGGGTTCTCCAGTGTCGTATACGTCTTGTATCCGGTCTCATACCAAAACGAGACTCATCAGAAAAGCACACGAAACGCCATTGTTCTTCTGCCCAATTTCTGTGTTCAAGAGCCCATTGATATCGAATCCTACGATTGTGCATTGCTATAGGTGGTACCCGTAGCGGTCTTCGGGAATGAAGGTTCACTTCATGCAAGCGGTTTCTGACTGTTTGGTCGCTAATTAAGTTCCCTGAAGAGTGATGAAGCCTCACGGCTAACATCATGGCAGTTATTGTTGGAGCTCTTCGAGTTAAGATTTGAATATATCGGTCTTGTCTCCGTGTGGTGCAGCGATACCGTCCTCCATGGCGCTCAGCCACGGTACCAGTGCTTCGGTAACGTGTCCAAAGTCGACTGATAACACTCTGACTTGTATTCAGAGCTAAAGCCACAGTACGTTGCCGGGAACCAGCTTCTATCATTCCCACGGCTCTGAGCATTTCTTCCCTGCTTAAATGACGTCGCCGCTCCATAATAACGTTGGTTTTAATCAGTAGTAGGGAAACAGTAGCACTAATAATGTCTTCAATGCGTTGTATGTTTTTATAGGGAAAATATTGACAGCTGATTTTCATCTTTTACTCGAATTTGATTCACAGTTCCTGATTCAAATTATGAAATGCACCAAAAAGGATCCATATAAATTTATAAAATCATAAATTTATTACAAAGCCACATCTCAATCTCAAGAAATCCGCTTAAAAATGCTTGATCCCTAGACACTTTTGATGTGTGTATGTATTTAGCTAGTGCGTGAATCACGATCAATTCGTAAATAACCACTACCATCACCAGGGATTAAAAAAACTTGTACAATAATTTATTCAGAAACTCCGAACTGAACGAATTATATGTAACATACTTCAATGTATTTAGATTTTTTTACACTACAATGTTGAACATGGGGCATATTAATACAGAGCGCTCGGTACTCGATTCTTGTCCTAAATATGTAATAAAAATGGGTACCGTAGATGCGGGTTACTTCGGCTTCTTTTAATGTTATTTTCAGAAATTGTTGTGTAGTATGGTTCCTAGTAAAGTTTTTAGTGGTTTTATTTGATAAGTAATAACAGTATCTAAGCAAGTAATAAACACTTGTCCTCAAAATGTATGCATACATAATATGTACATACAATACAATACATACATGTTTAAATATTTTTTATTTATTTTTTATTTTGAGCCAAAGTTATTCTATGAAGAGGGTTACTTTGGCGTGAGATTTTTATATATTTTCTATTTTAGAGCTAATGTAAGAACTTTATAACAAAAATGGATGAAATTATATTACCTACAAATTCAAATAAATTGTCAGCTTGCCTCTCGATACATTTGTGCAGCCAATAAGAAACAAGTAAGTCGGAAATTAGAGATGACAGTACTATGCCATCTCTCATTTCCGACTAAAGTTTGATCGTTTTCTGTCATAGTTACGAAAAGGTAGGAAATTCAATCTTTTTCCGTTTTGAGCCAATGTAACCTGCTAGAGCTAAAGTAACCCGCATTTACGGTACTTAATATTTAACCCAATTATTAGTCAAAAATGTTCTGTGGTTTTTGGCTAATATAGACTCAAAGGCCGACGAAAGACCGATACTAAAAAGATGGACACAGTTTTGTTGATCTAACAACGCTGATACTATATCACATACCAGCCATTTTTTAATAGTTGTTCTATAATAGTTGATGGTCGTAACATAAATAATAATAATTTTTCAATGTCTTTTCTTAATTACATTACATTGATATTAGAATGAAAACCTGGCTTAAATAATTTTAGAGAAAACCTACGGATTTATTTTTTACATTGGTAAGTTCGAAAGACCTTTATGTGTGAAATTCTGTTATTGTTATTCAACGCCATCTAGTGTTGGATAGCTTAAAACTATTTACAAAGGGCTTATTTTGCTGAATGTGTTACTAGAGAGCAATGTAAACAGCGACCCAGTGACTTTGTTCTAAGTTTCCATAGCATGACAATTTACTTTACACTGTTACTCCAAATCCAACCAAAACTTTCTCTCTCCCCAGTGTTTCCGTTCAGGGTTGCCAGATATCTGCTAACTGAATTCGCCTAATTTTGCCTACCGAGTAGCCTAAATCACCCAATATATTTTTTCTTGACAAATAGCCTAATTCGCCTAAAATTGTGTATAGTATATTTAGCCAAAAATAGAGAGCACACTGAGAAAAAACATGTAACCGTCTCTGTCATACAGCGAGTTGGAATGAGTAACTTAAATTGACTCAAGCTCGCTTTTTTTGAGCTTTTCGGGAACTTTGCACCTCGCTAGTTATGAACGTGTTCGCCTAAAAGTGCAAGTTAACTCGACCGGGTAGTAGCTATTTTTGGGATCGGGACGTTTCCGAGGTTTGTAAATACAGACCCTAGATTCGTGATATCTCACTGTGGCAGTTCAAGGCTAGGATAAGTTTTTTTATGAACAATCCACACACGGTCATCTACTGTCGAACTAGAGCCTGTACTATGCACCAAACAACTGATTAAGTATAATACATAATACTCAGTTTTTTTTTGTAAATACTAAGCATACAAATAACAAGAAATTATTAATTTTGAGGTAATCTTGAAGTAGCCTAAAGCGCCCGTTACTTTTTTACAAGGTAGCCTAAATGGCGATAAATCGCCTAATCTGGCAGCCCTGTTTCCGTTCCGTGTTTCCTTACCTCGTGTTTTTTCTCGAACGAAAAGGTACTTCCTATTTTGATGATAGCACCATAGAGTAAAGCAAAGTGTTGCAACCATTTAAAAAAAACACCCCTAAACTCAAGTCAGAATACTCACCCCTAGAAGGCCACAAAAATCATTTTGTATATTTGGCTCTACGGTTTTTTGTTTTTGTCAATGTTCTTGTAGCGTTTTTATGGGTCAAACCCCAACTTGCAATTCCTGATTCATGTTATCGTTGTCGTACCGTATCTGTTAATCATTCCTGACCAGACACAACTGCCAGTAGTACGGCCACTTCTCCCGCAACTGCTTCACGCGGCCTCACTGTGTGAAGTGCACAGGAGACCACGCGACGGCTCAGTGCGAGCGCGACAGGGAGACCGCGACCGAGCCTCCCGGATGCGTCCTCTGTAAGACCGCCGGGCACACCGCGAATTATCGCGGCTGCCCGAGGGCCCCAAAGAGGAACCGCCAGGTGGCGAGGCGCAACCATCTCCGCGCTCCCCCCGCCCCTCGATGCCCTCTGCACCAAGGGCCTCCGCCCCTCCACCCTTGGAGTCTTACCCCCCCGCGACTTCAGCGACTCAGCCCCTGGCGCCCTCAGCGCACACGTCCAGCCTCGCTTCGGACTTTGAATTAGTCCGACGCTCTATCGATGGTATTAATATCGATAGAATAAGCCTTTTCGCGCACCGCCTTCGGTGCGCACAGACCGGTGTTGATAAGATTTTAGCTATCGGCGATTTCGAGGACGTTTATTACGCCCTGTCCCCCGTAAACTCAAACGTAGGCCCGTAAATGGATTTACACCAGAGTAGGCAAAAACCGCATTCCCTTTCCCTCGCATTTTTCAATGCGCATGGCCTCTCCCGACAAAGAGATCAAGTTGCTGACTTCCTGCGAAGTCACCAAGTTGATGTCTTGCTGGTGCAGAAGACCCTCCCGAAACCTTCTCATAGGAGTCCGAATATCGCCAACTACCATCTTGTGCGAAATGACCGTGACACCTCCCTCGGAGGTGGCACTGCCATTTATTACGATGATCATTGTGACGGGTCCGTTGGTCTAGTGGTCAGACACCCTGCCTGCTAATCGATGGGTCGTGGGTTCGATTCCCGCCAAGTGTCTGGGTGTTGTTTATCTATTTAAGTATGTATTTACAAAAAAAAAAAGTATATAAGTATTAGTATCAGTTGTCTGGTTTCCTAGTACAGGCTCTGCCTAGTTTGGGATCGGATGACCGTGTGTGGATTGTCCCAAGATATTATTATTATTATTATTATTACAAAAGGGCCCTGCACTGCAGCCCTATAGATCCCCCTGCGCTCACTAATATAGAGGCCTCGGTCTGACGCCTCTCTCTTTCCGGCCATTCGGCTGTCACTATCGCCTCTGTCTATCTTCCACCTGACAAGCGGCTCCTCAGGAGTGATGTCGAGTCACTCCTTGACCTGGACAGCGCAGTCATTCTGACCGGCGATTACAACTGCAAGCATGTCAGGTGGAATTGTAAAGTCACCTCCGCCAACGGTAGGTGCCTCGACGCCCTGGTCGAAGTTCTCGACTTTGACGTCATCGTACCTATGTGCCCGACCCATTATCCCAATAATATCAACCACCCCCGATGTCTTAGACATGGCCCTCCTGAAGGGTGTGACCCTCCGGTTGCGCTCTTTAGAGGTTCACCATGAGCTAGACTCTGACCATCGACCGGTCCTAATGGAACCCACCACTTCCCAGCCGGTCACTAGGACCGTTCTGGACTGGCATCAGCTAAACACCTGCTTAGCCGATGCCGACGCTACCAATCTTGCCCGCTTCCCGGCGCAAATCTCGTCCCCTCAGGACACCGACCAAGCGATCGGTGCTTTCACCGATCATCTTAAATCGGCCATCAGCCAGTCTTCTCGGAAGGTTGAAGCGGACAACTTTTACGCTGTCCGCTTCAAGCTGCCCGATAACATTAAGGAATTAGTACGCGCTAAAAACGCGGCTATTCGCGCGTACGACTCCTACCCCACCGATGCCAACCAGGCCAGCATGCGTACTTTGCAGAGGGACGTGAAGCGCAGCATCGTGGAACTCAGGGAGGCTCGATGGAGAGGGTTTCTCGAGGAGATCTCGCCGTCACACCAGGCTTACTGGCGGCTTGCGAGATCCCTCAAGTCTGACTCAGTAGTAACCATGCCCCCCTTGACCCGTGAGTTCGAGGACGACGAAAAAGCTGAGGTTCTCACTGACTCTCTAGAGAGTCAGTGCACACCCAGCTCCGCTCCCGTCGATCCAACGCACCTCGATCTAGTAGATAGGGAAGTAGAGCGCAGGTCCCACTCCCTCCCACCGAATCCCTCTCCCCGGTCACGCAGACCGAAGTAGAAGATCTGATCAAAGGCCTTAAGCCTAAGAAAGCACCGGGCTCCGACGGCATCTCCAATCGCGTCCTTAAGGTTCTCCCTGTCCATCTGATATGTCTTTTAGTGACTGTCTTCAACGCAGCCATGTCCCACTGCGTCTTTCCTGCCGAATGGAAAGACGAGAATGTAGTAGGTAGGTATCCCTAAGCCCGGTAAGCCTCGTAGCAGCCCTGCGAGCTACCGGCTTATCAGTCTTCTCAAGTCTCTCGGCAAACTCTATGAGCGCTTGCTGCTGGCGAGACTCAGAGAGTTTGTCACTTCCAATAATATCCTCATCGACGAGCAGTTTGGCTTTCGAACCAGACACTCTTGCGTCCACCAGGTGCACCGCCTCACGGAGCACATCCTGACTGGGCTCAACCAGCCCAAGCCCGTCTACACAGGCGCCCTATTCTTCGATGTTGCCAAGGCCTTCGACAAGGTCTGGCACAACGGCTTGATATACAAGCTCTTCCAGTTAGGAGTCCCCGATAGGCTCGTACTCATCATACGAAACTTTTTCTCGAATCGTACCTTTCGATACCGGGTCGAAGGTACGTTTTCTTCTCCCCATCCTATACAGGCCGAAGTCCCCCAGGGCTCTGTGCTCTCTCCCCTCTTGTTCAGCCTGTTAACGAACGACATTCCTCGTTCGAATGGAGTCCAACTCGCCCTTTACGCGAATGACACCGCTCTCTATTATTCCCATAGGAACATGTCCTACTTGACGCGTGCTCTTCAAGCCGCAGTCGACGCCCTGGGCCAATGGTTTCGTACGTGGCACATAGAGGTGAAACCGGAGAAGAGTGCCGTGGTAGTCTTCTCCCGGGGACCCGCCAATATGTTCTCCGCGCGGAGCCTTCGGCCCAGCAGACGACTGGCCCCAATATCCTTATTCAATCGCCCTATCCCCTGGACTAGGAAGGTTAAGTACCTCGGAGTCACCTTGGACTCCGCCATGACTTTCGGCCCGCACATTCGGTCCGTTCGCAATCAAGCGGCTTTCGTATTAGGTCGCCTGTATCCCCTTCTCTGCAAGCGGAGTAAAATGTCGCTTAGAAATAAGTTGACATTATACAAAGCTTGCATTCGCCCAATTATGACTTACGCGAGTGTAGTTTTCGCGCACGCCGCCCGCACCCGAATCGATAGCCTCCAGGTTATCCAAAATCGTTTCCTCCGACGTGCCGTCGGTGCCCCGTAGTACATGCGGAATGTAGATCTGCATTCCGATTTCAAGTTAGATCCCCTTCGTAAGTTCCTTAAAGAAGCGTTGAAACGCTACTCTGAATCCGCGTCCTGTCACGCGAATAGTTTAATCCGCGCCGCCGCCGATTACGCCCCTAGTCCTTCTGACTCGCGCCGCAGACCATGGCACGTACTGCTCGACCCTCCTGACCCCATGACCCCATGACACTGAGTTTCTTGCCGGTTCTTCCCAGTGGGGACGCGTTGTGAACCGGTGGTAAACTCAGCCCTCCCTTAAGCGACAGCCCAAGCCGAGGCCGTGCCTGCCTTTGAGCTCGTCGCTACTTCTGCCGTTAAGGCTAGAGTGCTTTAAGCGCTTGCCTCCTATTGTCCGGTGAAGCTGTAATGGCCATCTGCGGCCAACAGCGTCTATCATTCCCAAAAAAAAAATCCTGACCAGCCATGGACCAGCCCCCCTATCTGAGGTTGAGATACATCGATATACTAGTATATCGATGCTGAGATACGTATCTCGTTTGACAATTAAAGTGATGATCACTGATGATCACAGAATAACTGTCAAATGATTCATTCGGTATTGCCTAACTTGAGTGAACAAATTCCAATACTAAAACACAGTCAGTTCAGTTGACATCAAAGTTCGGTGGACTGATACATAATAAAGACAAAACCAATGGTGAAACTTGGCTTTATTCACGTTTATACGATACGATTCACCTATATTGAACTGGACAGCGCAGTCTACTAAAGATCACGAGCCGAATGAGAGGTCCCGAAAGTAGTAGTGTATCTCTGTCTAATAGGGTGTCCACGCATTACTATGTGGAAGGATTCTTTTTCTCACTTCTAAGGTTTTTGGCGGCGGGTCGGGTCACAACGGGCGGTGCCACATCGGTGCTCCTGCGTGACCTCCGTCAATCTGAATGTTGCGAGGCGGACTGCATGAGACGATTTTTGCGTTCAGATCGTTATTTTGGTCATTATTTGTATTGTATAATTGGATGGAATTTAATGGCAAGTCATGAAATTATTAGTCATGAAAATGCAATCAATTTATTTTACTTATTATAATATTATATATAAGATCTGCTATACTTACCACAAGTAAGACAATAAATTATTTGAATTTGCCTAGCTAATACTTAGCTTCCGTTTTCTTCCGGATAGATATCCGGAAATACAGATGTATTTCATCCCCAAATTCAGGTTTAGTTAATCAACGTTTGTATGGAAACCATCAACCGAGACGACCGACGCGACGCCATACATAATAATGGTCACCCTACTCTAACAGTACACCGCGACACCGGTTACTTACTACGACAATGTCGACAATCACACAACAGCTCAGTGCTGCTACCTTCATAATGATAAATTGTTACTAATATTATTGTTAATAAAAGTATTGCATGTTGTTCGTGTGCTAATTTATGATATTACATTTCATCGTCCTAGTAGTATTATATTTCGATGTTTTATTACACGAAAAACTTTCCAGCAAATGTAATCAACTTTTAAGAAATCTACCTAACACTACTAAAAATAATCATATTTTGCGTTGGCAACTTACTTGACAAGGACACACATCTATTTTTGAGCTATCTCACTCGGCTCGTTTTTCTACTTTGATTTTTGTCAACGAAAAACAAACTTTAAGAATGTAGCATAAAGTTTAAATGAGTGATATTAATAAATTTATGTGATCTATCCAGTTTTTACGAAGTAAAATATAAATCCGTGGCTTTATTATACTTTAAAACCAACGATAAGATTCAATAGTTTTTACAATAGGTGACATGTAAAATATTATTGACAATGTCTATCATATTAGATCATATTATTTATATGGCTTGTGAGTTCACTAACTAACAAGGAGATCCTAATCATGACATTCACCCGTTCCTTTAAGACGTAACATACTCTTGGAGATATGAAGGAGTCTTACGCTCTCGGGTAGAACGACGGAGCTCGACGTTTTCAACTATTGTACTTGGAGAGGGGTCTTCATTAGACTGAGCTTCCTCAGTGTCTGGAGTTAGGTACTCATCGTCAGATTGCACCTCTTCAACCCTCGGAAGTGGTGCCAGACGTCTATTTGAAACTGTAGTCTCACGTCCGTCAGGTAATCTTACATAGGAATAGTCTGAGTTACTCTGTAAGAGCTCAACTTCTTCTACGGCTGGATCATATTTTGAGTTTCTAATATTTTTCCTCATGTACACTGGTCCTGGTGAAAGTAGCCAAGTTGGCATAGACTGACCATTCACTGAGCGACGTGGATGATTGAACATTCTCCCATGAGGTGTAGCGTTCGTTCCTGTGGACAACAGAGATCTTATGCAGTGAAGTGCCACAGGTATTGCCTTCTCCCTTTCAGAGATATCTCGGTTGGTGGAGCGTAAGTGTAACTGGATCGTGCGTCATAAAGTTCCATTCAGCCGTTCAACCAAGCCATTTCCACGGGGATTATAAGGAGTTCTACGACTGCATGCTATTCCGAGAGAAGTGAGAAACTTCTTTAGTTCCTCAGATAAAAGTATGTAAGCTGGAGTTCCGAATAAAGAGAAGAGTTCTTTGAGACATTTTTCCACGGTTTCTGCTGACATATCTTTGCAGGCAAAGGCGAAGGGAAATCGACTGTATTCGTCAATAATAGTCAAAATATATTTGTTGGAGGTATTAGTTGGAAGAGGGCCTTTAAATTCCAAATTAAGCCTTTCAAAGGGAGCTATTGCTTTGATTCGGCACATACAGGGTACGTGGCAGTCATTTTCCTTACTTCTTCAACAGAATATGATAAGTTTTTGGTTCTAATCCAGTGACACATTCTAGTGACTCCTGGATGACACAAATTGTTATGAAGTTCAGATAGCTTGCTTGAAGTAGTATTGATAAGATTGCATACTCTAAAAAGCGCATCAGCGGCATGGTTATCTTTTCCTGGACGATAAATAATGTCATATTTATAACAGGATAACTCTAGTCGCCACCTTTCTATTTTCTCATTTTTAATTTTGCTGGAATGTTTTTGATTGAACATGAATGAGACTGATTGTTGATCTGTAACGAGTAGAAAGTGTCGCCCGATCAAAAAGTGGCGCCATTTACGCAGGGCTTCTACAATGGCACAAGCTTCCTTTTCTATGGAAGGCTGTCGACGTTCAGAATCGTTAAGTGTGCGTGAAAAGAATGCAACAGGGCGACAAATTTGTGATAAGGTTGCTGCAATGGCATATTCAGAAGCATCAGTTTCAACAGAAAATAATTGTTTCTCATCGACTGCAGCAAGGGTTGACCGAGCAACGTCATTTTTGAGATTATTGAAACAATTTAAAGCTTCTTCAGAGAGTGGAAAAGTGGCTTCTATTAGTGGTCTGATTTTAGCGGAATAATTATTTATCCACTTTGAGTAATGAGCAAATAGTCCTAATGCTCTTTTTAAAGATGCAGCATCCAATGGAGCAGGTAAGTCGGTAAGTGGTTGCAATCGAGATTTGTCTGGTTTGATTAAATTCTTATAGATGGTATAGCCCAGAAGATTAATAGACTCTGTTTCGAATATACTTTTATCAGTGTTTAAAGTAAGACTATATTTTTTGGCTGCATCCATGAATCTGCGTAAATTTGTATCGTGGTCTTGCTTGTCCTTCCCGCAGATAGTAACATCGTCCAAATAAGCGTACGTACCTTTTAATTTCTCTGTAATTATGATAAAGTGCAAGGTTCTTTGGAATGCGGCAACTCCATTTGTAACACCAAAAGGGATCCTGGTGAACTGGTAGAGATTACCACAAGCTTCAAACGCTGTATACATTTTTTCTTTGGGAAGGATTGGTACTTGATGATAAGCACTCTTGAGATCTATTTGACTGAAGAAGTTATATTTGGCAACTTGAGTAACAATGGACTCTATGCTGGGTAAGGGATAAGCATCTAATTCCGTGTATCGATTTATAGTTTGTGAATAGTCAATAACCAGGCGTTTCCTGTGGCTGCCTCCACCAGCAACTAATACTTGCGCTCTCCAAGGTGACACACTAGGCTCAATGACCTTATCTTTCAACAGATTGGATATTTCATTTGAAATAAACGACTCGTTTTCCTCGGAGTGGCGTCTTGAGCGGATAGCAATTGGTCTGACTTCAGGAGATAGATGTGTAAATATCGACACTGGTGGAACGGAAGCGGTAAGTACATTGCAGATCTATTGATATTCTAGATTGTAGTTCAAGAGACGAATGATTCTTAAGTAGATCATGCCCAATTATGATGTCCGCGCAAAGGTCGTCTACGATCAGTAATGGTTGACGCTTGTACACATGCTGATTAATCTGTATAGTTACGTAGCATAATCCGTTCACATATGAAACATGGTTGAGTGAAGCTAATGTTATAGTTTGTCTACAAGGCTTTCGCTTGAGTTTCATGGTTTGAGCTAAGTTGTTGTCAATAAAACTGATTGAACTTCCAGTGTCTACTAAGGCTTCGGCTCGGTAATCATTGACGGTTACTTGTATAGTTGCTTTGCGTAAGCTCGAAGGTGACGCAGCTGAAATAGCTGTCAAGTGAGGTTCTGGCTGGTCATCTTCTTGAGTAACAGCAGCGTTTGAGTTTTGGTAACTGGAACGACAAACCTTGGCAAAATGACCCCTTTTTGAACAAAGCTGGCAATCTGTGTTGTATGCGGGGCATTTGATTCTTTGATGGATACTACCACCGCAAAAGAAACATTTCCGGCGTTTATTTTGCGAATTTACTGCTGACAAGTTCTGGATTTCTGGTATGACTTGAGCTACTGATTTTGTAACAGCATTGAAGGAGGCTGGATTAGTATGGGACTCTATTTCACGGGAAGTGCTTTCTGCGCTTTCAAGGCATATTGCTAAATTAAGTGTTTCCTCTAATGTCATTGTGTGTTTCTCCAGCAAACGTTCTCTTATTCGATTAGAGTTAAGTCCCGCAATAAGAGTTCCGCGAATTGTTTGGTCCTGATGTTCTTTGGCAGTTACAGCTTTGAAATGACAGTCATGAGCTAGTAGGTTTAGAACTCTTGAATAATCAGCGATCGATTCGCCGTCTTGCTGCTTCCTAGATGTCAAGTAATGACGTGCCAGCGTAATATTTCTCCTTTTCTCGTAAGCATTATCCAATATTTTGATAGCAGCAGTATACTGGTCGCACTCTCGTATGAGATTAAATATAGCCGGTGAGATGTGGTTAACGAGAATCTTGAATTTAAATGTTTCAGTATTAGGAAAATTCTCTTCAGTTATGAAGTTATCAAAAGAATACCGCCAGTGAGTGCATTTTAGATCTGCAGCAGCAGGCTCCACATCAATCCGTTCGGGACGTAAGTATTGCGTGATTCTCGAAGAGGGCGCAGACTTTTGTTTTGAGTCTTCAGTTGACATGATAATGGTAACAAATTAAAGTATAATAAATTGATACATAATAAAGACAAAACCAACGGTGAAACTTGGCTTTATTATACTTTAAAACCAACGATAAGATTCAATAGTTTTTACAATAGGTGACATGTAAAATATTAGTGACAATGTCTATCATATTAGATCATATTATTTATATGGCTTGTGAGTTCACTAACTAACAAGGAGATCCTAATCATGACAGTGGACAATTAGGTAGTGAAGCTTGTTATTCAGTATCGTCACTTGAGGGGTGAATACGCCCTGCTGGTTCGTTACCATAGTTACGGACATGATGGATAGATCACGGATTTATATTTACTTCGTAAAAACTGGATAGATCACTTAAATATAATAATATCACTAATTTAAACTTTATGCTAAATTCTTAAGGTTTGTTTTTCATTGACACAAGTCGAAGTAGAAAAACGAGCCGAGTGAGATAGCACAAAAGTAGATGTGTGTCCTTGTCTGCCCCCTTGTCAAGTAAGTTGCCAACGCAAAATATGATTATTTTTAGTAGTGTTAGGTAGATTTCTTAAAAGTTGATTACATTTGCTTATAAGTTTTTCGTGTAATAAAACATCGAAATATATATACATCTAGGACGATGAAATGTAATATTATAAATTAGCACACGAACAACATGCAATACTTTTATTAACAATAATATTAGTAACAATTTATCATTATGAACGTAGCAGCACTGAGCTGTTGTGTGATTGTCGACATTGTCGTAGTAAGTAATCTGGTGTCGGGGTGTACTGTTAGAGTAGGGTGACTATTGTTATGTATGGCGTCACGGTCGTCTCGGATGATGGTTTCCATACAAACGTTGGTTAACTCAACCTGAATTTTGGAATGAAATACAGATATCCGGAAGAAAACGACAAATTCAAATAATTTATTGTCTTTATTGTGGTAAGTACAGCAGATCTTATATGTAATATTGAAATAAGTAAAATAAGACTAAATTGAAATAAATTGATTGCAACAAATTCTCAATATTAATAATTGCTTAATACATAGTAATTTCATGACTTGCGTCTAAATTCCATCCAATTATACAATACAAATAATAATTATAATTAGTATTATGTCACCAAAATTACGATTTGAACGCAAAAATCGTCTCATGCGCCTCGCACAACATTCAGATTGACGGAGGTCACGCAGGGGCACCGACCGATGTGGCACCGCCCGTTGTGACCCAATCCGCCGCCAAAAGACCTTAGAAGTGAGAAAAAGAATCCTTCCACATAGTAATGCGTGGACACCCTATTAGACAGAGATACACTACTACTTTTGGACCTCTCATTCGGCTCGTGATCTTTAGTAGACTGCGCTGTCCAGTTATAATACAGGTTCGTGGGATAGATCCAATCCCAAATATATACCTCCAATACGTCCAACATGATTAAAATAAATTGTATCTCATCATCCCTTTGTAGAACTCCATATTATTTTTGACAAATCTTTGCTTAAAATGCTCAGAGCCAAACACAAGTTTAAAAATATTTTCAATGTCACAAAGGTCATAGCAGCTGGTTTGTTGCCTTTGATCGACACTCTACAATGTTATCAATTCTCTACTTGTGATTGGCTGAATCTTATATGTATAATCGTTCCTGAATGTTTATTGGTACAAATATTTAGTAACAAACCAATATCATTACAGTAAATGAAGTGCCAAAAGTTGGTAACATAGAAAACAGCTTTTCTACGTGACGTTTGGCTGGTTTGTCGTATCTCAGTACGCCGGTTCCCGCCTGTATTGTAACTTTTTCAATAAGAAATCTATCGGTAAGTCTGAGAATACGTGTAGATTTTCAGTATATATATTAATGTATTCTGTGCTGTAGATCTACATCTACTAATACTAATTTTTTACAGTCAAAAATTGTTAGTCCATTCTTGATACGTTTATGTGATTACCCCACCTATTTATTCCTAACCAATGATATATTTTTTTGTATAATAATAATGGTTTCTAATCTACCTACTTCTTTCTTGTAAAGAGTGTTTGTTGAATTTGGCCTAAAGTTCCATCTTTCGTACATTAAATAAAATTATTGTCGACAAGCGAAAATAACCTTCACAGTGTATTATTTTGAGTGTAGGTGTTATTTATATTTTTGCTGTAATGGAAACCTTATCTGCATGATTTTATAATTATACGCCAGTTTAAATAAAACTGCTGATATACCTATAAAGATTGTGTATGTAAAATACATATTTCAATAAATGTAAGTAAACTCAAGTGTGAAAGAATTTTTAAATTACATGAAGTGTTGAGTTGAGATAGATAATTCTATTAATATAGGTAGAGGTCATCATGTCATATTGCTATCACATTCTTGTAAAATGTAAACATGCCAACATACATCCACACAGTAATATATCTAGATAGAGCAAATAAAGTGGAACACTCTTTGGAATAATTATATTAAAATATAGCCTGTGTAGTAATTGACAGTAAACACTTTTTAAATAAAAACATTGGAGATTTTCAGTAAGAATAGACTGCCTATAGTGACTTTATGGGCCCATCAATGTAGTGGTTATCTAACCATGGCCGTATACCCAATAGGTAGTGGGTTTGATTTCCACCTCGTGTCTGGGTGTTGTTTATCTATTACAAATACCTATTTATGAAAAATTATCTAGATAACTAATATGAATACTTATATACCCTATTTTTCTTGACAAGACCAAATTGGGAACAATAAAAGTATGAATATGACATATTGAACCCTATCAATTGTCTCTGTTGCCAACAGTCAGCCATAACTCCTGTAGGTATTCATTTATTGTTTTGAATTTGATCTTGTAAAGAAAAATAGAGTATAAGTATTCATATGAGTTGTCTGGTTACCATAGTACAAGCTATGGCTATTTTATATGCTCTGATTGTTCAATTGCTCAGCAACATTCGTTTCCTGGTTTGTTTTGAAGAAGCGCTTCATATTCACTGATATTATTGTTATTAGTGTGCAAAATTTTCAGTAGAAACATGCATCATTCTCTAAGGTGACAAACAGTTTATTCAGCAGATTGGGCATTTAATTTTGTGTTGCAGTATTGCAAATCGCACTATGATAGTTTGTTTTCATAATGTATTTTGTATATCTGAAAAATATTATTATATACTTGAAAAGAATAAAGGTGGCAGTTGTAGAAAGTGAAAACAGCAGCCTATACAGGGTGGTAAAAAAACCCCTGTCCGATTGTATGGCGAATATTTGCATTGCTGGGACAAATCAGGTTTTTTTTTTACGAGATATTCAGCGAATGAGTTATATATGTTCAATTGCATAGAGAGACCGAATAATAAATACCCTTAGCCATCAGACAGGGTTGTATTAAAACACTGTAAATAGATGTAATGTCTTTTGTTTTCTTAGGTTTTAACTCAATAAAATGGGTCGCAAATTTGTTGTTGGAGGCAACTGGAAGATGAATGGTGACAAGAAACAAGTCACTGATATTGTTGAGAATCTGAAGAAAGGACCACTTGATCCTAATGTTGAGGTAGGTATAAACTGAATCATGTGTGTTTTTTTATTTTGTATGATAAGCAGCAGTCCATAACCATGTGCATTGTTGTTCATCATGTCATGGAGAATATCCCTTGTATTTCAATTAATTTAATGCATTCTTCATCAGGTTGTGATTGGAGTTCCAGCAATCTATCTCGCATATGTACAGACCATCGTGCCTAAGACTATTGCAGTTGCTGCCCAAAACTGCTGGAAAGTACCAAAGGGTGCTTTCACAGGTAATTCTTTGCCACATATTAATTGAAAGTTACTGCATCAGTCTTTATGCAGAACATTTGTGTACAGGAAAGTTATTATTGCATGTATTATAAAGTTTTGTTTCTTCTATTAGGTGAGATTTCACCAGCTATGATCAAAGATAATGGTGTTGAGTGGGTAATTTTGGGCCACTCTGAAAGGAGGACAATCTTCCAGGAGAAAGATGACTTGGTGGCTGAAAAGGTTTGCATATCTATACACTACATTTAACCACTATTTTGAGTTTTAAACAAACAAACAAACATTCACTTTCAGTTTTTTCCCATACATTTTACTTGTTTTTTGATAGTTTTTGAGATGTTTTGATGTGAAATGTATGGCAATAAACTGATAAACATTTTCCTTAAAGTAATTGAGGTTCATAAAATTTGTAAACACTGAAATTTTGTTTTAATAGGTTGCCCATGCTTTGGAATCTGGGCTCAAGGTGATTGCTTGTATTGGTGAGACTCTAGAAGAGAGGGAAGCAGGTAAAACTGAGGAAGTAGTCTTCCGGCAAACTAAAGCCTTGGTGCCTGCTATTGGGAACAACTGGGCCAATGTTGTGCTTGCATATGAGCCAGTATGGGCCATTGGCACTGGCAAGACAGCTTCACCACAACAGGTAAGAGTAATGCATTGGTATCAGATGTTATTATCAGTAATTATTGAGCCCTACTAAATAAAAATTATCTAAAACTTAAAATTTTGCTTATCACAGTTATCAATTCAACGCTCTATGTTAATCAATGCTTCAATATTAATTTAGTCTGCTTTATCTTAGAGTAGAGATCTTAGAGAAACATATAATTAATTTTAAAGAATTTTAAAACACAGTTATCCAAAGTGTAAGGTTGTGATTTTGATTTCTGTACAAAGCACTATTTCGGTTAATCCAATTACGGCGCCGCATTCGACTCTTAAGTACTCGCACAGCAAAGGGTTGTGGAGTGTTGTTTATTAATACGGTTGCTAATGTCCCACTACATGGCGCGGGTCTTTTGACATCCTCGACATGAGAGTTAAAATGGCTTGGTCTTATAATCTAGCAAGCAGGCCATATGCTGATGGGTCGAATACATCATTCAAATGAAATCTAGGGTATGCCTGGGTTTCCTCACGATGCTTTCTGTCATTGTTAGCGAATGGTAAATCTTTCGTTTAATAGGTACATAATATGATTATGTAGCTTTCTTGGCGAAACCGCTTGCTTTGCAAACTGAAAGTCGCGGGGAGCAACAACCTAAAGTTAGTAGGTAGTGTTGTTTTTCGTTACTGGCTTGGACAATGCCTGCCGATCACCTGATTGTCAGGAAACTAAGATGATCCGTGCGTCGGATGGATGGGCATATAAAAGCTGGGCCTGTGTTTTCCCTGGTTATGTCGGTCTCCCATCCCATCGGATTGTGAGCGTAAAGGAAGAGAGCACTTGTGAAAGATTGGCCGCTGTGGTCGTATCTGCCAGGAGTACATTATTACAATTACTTCATCATCAACAGCCGAAAGACACAATGCCTTCCTTCTAAGGGGGAGGCCCTTAGAGGGGACGCATTGTTATAATCCCCACTCTTGGCAGACACCTTAGGATCGCAGTATAGGTGGTAGGTAATCCGATAGAAAGACACTGTTGCCCGTCTTCTTGTTTTTCTTTAGTCGCCTCTTAAGACACCCAAAAGAATATGGGTGGTTGCTATACTTACCCGGACACCCCACGGGCAATAATTAGTTATTACTTATGACTAGGGACCGGATTTATATGTAAATACATATTTTTAGTTTCAATACTTTTTGTTCAGTATGTTGTTTTCTTCACGAATTATGACATATAGAATGAGAAAATGCAATTTTTATTTTCCATTTTTTCCATATTTTGGCATATTTCAAAAATAAGTCCATATTTTTACAAAAATGAATATATTTCTGTAAAAAGGGTAGAAAATAGATGTATACGAAACACAAGTACTCACAAAAAGCGTAGGTAAATCACAAAAAAAAATGTTCATACGGGGTAAGTAGGAACAATTTGCGAATGAGCAAAATATTTATTATTCTGTATACGTGTCACGTTCGCAGTCACGGCACGTCACGCGTCGTTACAGTAAGCTATCGGCGCTAAATTCAGCACCTATTCACCTACTACTTTCCCCGTATTCACCTTATAAATACACAATTAAAAAATCACTGTCGCGCATAGCGGTCCGTCATATTCGAACCCGCGACCTCGGGTTTGCAAAGCAAGCGGTTTCCCACTGCGCCACTGAGGCTACAAAAGGAGGCCAGTCACATACTGCGATGTTGAAAGATTATTCAGCCAGTACCAATTCTTATTTTGCCCAAACAGTACGACCTTGAATTTTCATCCATCCATTCGTTAGTCGTAGAAACTTAAAACATGCCTTTCTTGAATTGGGGGTTACAAAACATGAGATCCATGCAACAACACAAATACTGAAAAGAACTGCATATACCTGAAACTTATGGTTATTTTTAACTCCATGTTTTCCCATATTTTCGCTTTTTAGTCCATGTTAGCATTTTTTTAGTCCATATTATATGTACATATTTTGGAATTTTAAATACATATAAATCCGGTCCCTACTTATGACTATAATTAATGATTATGATGATTTATAATGATTGCATTATCTGAATTTGTTCAAGGCTCAAGATGTCCACGCTGCTCTACGCAACTGGCTGTCTACCAACGTGTCGGCCGATGTTGCTTCGTCAGTCCGCATCCAGTACGGCGGCTCCGTGACTGCCACCAATGCCAAGGAGTTGGCCTCTTGCCCCGACATCGACGGATTCCTTGTCGGCGGAGCGAGTCTTAAACCGGAGTTCGTTGACATTGTCAACGCAACTCAGTAAATCGGTGTTTGTTGACAATATCAACGCAACTCAGTAAATTGGAGTTCGTAGACATTATCAACGCCACTCGGTATACCAGAGTTCGTTGAAATTGTTAACGCAACTCAGTAAATTGTAGCTTGTATCTATGATAACTTAGAATAGGTACACTCGTAAACGTTGACGCATGATTACAGCCTTTGTACATTTTCGTTGTAAGTTTTATTTGTAACTGTTTTATGAAATCAAAAGTCTGGTATTTATTAAATGTGTTAGATAGTGAAAAAATATGCCTGCTTTATATGCTTTGCGAATGTGAGGTATTGAGATTGCTTTAAATATAATTATCATGGTATTTTCGTAATAAAAAACTAATTTCATTATACACATTTATATTTTGGAACCCTTTTCCTTTTTTTTTTGTTAGACGCATTATTTATATTAAGTAAAAATATATAATCATAAAATATAAATTACATTTTGTTATTATTACCCTGTCCTGTCCTTAAATACAAAGGCGTTGTCCTAATAAAAATCGCTTGTGCGAATAAAATTTTAACGTCGCAATAAACGCGCGAGCGACCTTTTATCTGGGGGTCTAGTACAGGTTTAGATTGTTAACGAGCTCGATCAAACTGGGTGTTCTCCATACATTTCACACCAGCGCCCCTACCGGTTACTACACACATCAAAAGTGTCTAGGGATCAACATATATTTTTGCAATAACTTTTCTCCTGATTGATATTAATTAAAATTTTCTTTAAGGATTCATCAAATAAAGTGTTTTCGTTTGTCACAGTAACGATAAACCAAGTCACCTTTGCATTAATAAAGAAATTTGCCATTTTCCTAATAAAGGGATTTTTGACATTTGAACCACTAACACAAAAGCTCGAAAAAAAGACTGAAATAACAGTTTTCTTTAAAATTTTATTGGGTAACTTAAACAATTAATAATCCGTGTTTCTACCGCGAACACTAACAACACAAGAACATCGGTTTGGCATACTCAAAATGAGTTCATCCAAATCACGCTGTGGAATGGCCGCCCATGTTCGTTGCAACAACAAAAAAAGGTCTTCTTGCGACTGGATACCCTCCATATTCGGCAGAGCTCTTCTCTGTAGCATATCCCATGCATGCTCAATCGGGTTCAAGTCTGGCGACTGAGCAGGCCAGGGCAGGACATTGATGTTAGCTGCGGCGAGAGTCTGTCTTACAACTCTTGCGGTGTGCGGTCGTGCATTATCATGCATTAACTGAAATAAGGGACCGATTTGCACTTGTAGAGGAACGATGACGTCTGATACAATCGTCTCAGCATAAATTTGAGCGTTACGGGTACCACCTATAGCAATGCACAATCGTAGGATTCGATATCAATGGGCTCTTGAACACAGAAATTGGGCAGAAGAACAATGGCGTTTCGTGTGCTTTTCTGATGAGTCTCGTTTTGGTATGAGACCGGATACAAGACGTATACGACACTGGAGAACCCCTGGACGCCAACAGCGATTAAAATCCTGCCAGGAAGTCCATCCTTATAGTGGTGGAACCATCATGGTATGGGCGGGTATTTGGATCGGCGGAAGAACTGAGTTGATTTGGATCAGAGGCAACCTCAACGCTCAAATTTATGCTGAGACGATTGTATCAGACGTCATCGTTCCTCTACAAGTGCAAATCGGTCCCTTATTTCAGTTAATGCATGATAATGCACGACCGCACACCGCAAGAGTTGTCAGACAGACTCTCGCCGCAGCTAACATCAATGTCCTGCCCTGGCCTGCTCAGTCGCCAGACTTGAACCCGATTGAGCATGCATGGGATATGCTACAGAGAAGAGCTCTGCCGAATATGGAGGGTATCCAGTCGCAAGAAGACCTTTTTTTGTTGTTGCAACGAACATGGGCGGCCATTCCACAGCGTGATTTGGATGAATTCATTTTGAGTATGCCAAACCGATGTTCTTGTGTTGTTAGTGTTCGCGGTAGAAACACGGATTATTAATTGTTTAAGTTACCCAATAAAATTTTAAAGAAAACTGTTATTTCAGTCTTTTTTTCGAACTTTTGTGTTAGTGGTTCAAATGTCAAAAATCCCTTTATTAGGAAAATGGCAAATTTCTTTATTAATGCAAAGGTGACTTGGTTTATCGTTACTGTGACAAACGAAAACACTTTATTTGATGAATCCTTAAAGAAAATTTTAATTAATATCAATCAGGAGAAAAGTTATTGCAAAAATATATGTTGATCCCTAGACACTTTTGATGTGTGTATAAAAAACTAGAAAAATGTACGGGAGAAAACTGATAGTTTGATCGAGTGAGTATACTGTCAACACCTGTACTAGTAGACCCCCTGAACAACTTGATTGTACAGTCAGCGAGACATCAACGTATACAGTAAGGCTCAATTCACACCAAGATGGCAGCGGCCGGCAGCGCACTTTGAGTGTGAAAGAATTTTAAAGTTTATCTATCGCTTGAGAAAAGAGCCGCGTGGGCGGCCTCGAGCGGCGTCGGCAATGGCAGTTGCTGCGCCGGAATAAGAGCTGTCCCAAAGTCATAATGTATACGTTGACGTGTTGCCGTGTGTACATAATACACGTATTTATTACTTTAATCCGTTAAAAGCGTCTGCCCAGTACCCTGGAACATACCACGAACGTTTGAATTTAAAAATGTATCAGTACCTATATTATTAGGTATGCAGTAACAAAGCCCTTTGTTTATAGTGTAACCGACAATTCAGGTGCCACCTCAGAGGTTGTATCTCCTCTAAGGGTGCCACGTACAGACAGAAAACTAGCTATATTTAGGATCATGTGCAGGCACCTTACCTATATGCAACGCGTCTAGGAGTAGCGATCGTACAATACGGTGACAGATCGCGTTGTATACGGCCAAAGTACGTTCTTTGTGCATGTAGTCTCCTTCAGTTGTTTTCCGTGTCTGATACGTTCATAGTAGGTACGGTTATGGTATGTTCTTGTGTTATGGGTAGAATATAATCGTTTAGTGCATCGATATACTATACCAACAAGATTAGCTGTCACGAACAAAATGACATCGAAAATGTGGTCGCGGTTACATATACCTACACAACTATACACGTACACGCAAAACAATAATATGTTCATATAAAAAGATAACTTACATACTATAAAATAAGGTTCAATAATAATTGCAGACAATTGAGCGACAGCCGTCTCCGTAGCTCTTATTTTCTTATTTTCGTGACCACTTTTCGGGTCGTGACAGCAAATCTAGTTGGTATAGTATATCGATGGTTTAGTGCTAATCTAAAAATCTTAATTTTAATACCAAAACACATAAGTACGGCCGCATTTGCAAACATCAATTAACGTTAATTCTAAATAAGCCATTTTCTTGATTTTCATTTTTTGGCTCGGAGCTGTTTATGCTTGTATTTCATTATTGAGTACGAGATCATCAATATCTCATCAGAGTATAAAGTATTAATTAGCTTCCAGTGTCTAAATAATCCGATTATAAAAACTGTATTAATGGTGGTTAAAACTAATTGATGTTTGTGGTTGCGGCAGTTAAAAAAAGACGTTGGAATGCACAGTAGGTACTCGTAAGTGAAGCCACCCCTAAAGTAATACCAAATCGCAATCACAGTAATAAAACAACACAAAGTAGGTATGTACAACTGAATATCACACTTACAAACAAGCGTCTTATCTACTTTCTTGTAGTGCCTTAACTGTAGGTATTATTTACACTGTGGTTATGACCACACTTTGCGACTTGGTATTACTTTAGGTAGTTTCAGTTATTAGTACCTACTCTGCGCCCTTTCTTTTCTTACCATCGATGATACTTACTCTTTTCGTCCGCGACGTGTCTGGATGTTATCACTCATTGTTATACTTAGTTAATTAAGTATTCTGCTCATAGTTCGGTCCGACAATAATCACAAGTAACCCACTATACCTAGTTGTGACAACTCATACTTAATGCCGCACTTACAGTCACGAGATAAAGATTCAACAGACTCTGAGTACGGTTGTTAGATAATTGTCTGTATGTTGAAAGAGATTGACCATACTATATGACCGTGCTATAAACGTATCAGGCAAAAAACTAAAAAAAAATATTCTTTGTATGAAACAACGGCCAACGGCTCGTCGCGTGCCCACATTCCGGCCAAAATTAAAAAAAAACTAGCATGTGACAACAAACACACAACTATTCATTGTTTATCATGTCTGCCTGTGTGTGCAATTAAAACCGATTTTTATAGTAGGGAATTTACACTATGGTACAGTCGACAGTGTCGACAGTCTGGGTGACGGGCATGATACGTTTTGAGTGTATAGTAGCCTAGTTATTTCTCTTATATACCTGATACTCTCTTTGATAGTACGGTGATAGTATAGCCCCATGTAGTGGGCAGACACTTATACCACGCAACGTGTCTAGGAAGTAAAAACTGCGAGGCCGTATATTGATTATAATCACAGAACAGGTAATCTGTTCTGAGGATATAATTATGACGCCACGGTTTGACCACAGTACAGTAAAATTAGTTTATCTTTCTGTGCCGTGCTTCGCCCGCAGCAGTGATTAGCTATGGTTTATGAACATTTATTCCGTCGTTTAGGTATCATGTTCATTTACTAGTATGCTGCTCGAGTCAACTCGTGCGCGGGTGCTGCTTGCGGGGACTGGTCCGACTACTATCCCTTTGGCTTTTTAGTTTGTTGTACTTTCGTCGTAATTTTTTATTTTTTTCTGTCTTATTTGATTTTTTGAACGGCAAGACACACTGTCGCTCTGATCTAATTGTAACATGACACACTGTTTAAAAAAAAGTGATAAAATGACAAGCCCGCTGAGTTTCTTTCCGGATCTTCTCAGTTGAGGCCGCGTTGTGATCCGGTGGTAGCTTCTTTTTTAAAAAAAAAATCATGACCTTTCAAAAGTGCTAGCGTTAAGCCTATTTGAAATAAACTATTTTTGAGTTTGAGTATCGATGGATTTACTCCTGGAATTTATGTGTAATTTATAATAACGGTTTGTTCAATCGTTACCTACATAACACGGGCGAAGCCGTGGCGATATTACATGCCATTGATAGATACACTAAAACAACGATACGTACCTACTCAATTATTATGTGGCTTATTAAGTCTGAGTATTAAGTAAATGAGCACTTAAGCCGCGATATCGTTATGAAATAATACGTGACGCTAATGCATCGATTTATTATTTTTAGTAGGTTTATGTGACTATCGCAAAAATAAGTACACAAGGTAAGTACTTACGCGCGTGCTGTTACCTATTTCGAATTGTTTAGGTTTTATCTATACTTATAATAAAACTGTAACAGGTCCAATTCTGTACATTGAAGATATTTTATTACCGATACTAAAGACAAAAATGTATTTATTTTTTTGTCTTTCTGTCTGCCTGTCTGTCTATCTCGGCTGAGCATCATGCCGAAACTACTGGATGGATTGAAACGAAACTTGGCATGATTTGAGTTAATACTCCGAGGTAGGACATAGGATACTTTTTATTCCGACATTCGGCACGGTTCCCTTGGGAGAGGGGACTAAAGTCAAAATGTGTCTTGGTTATACGCTTGCTCCGATTTTAACAATTTTTCATTATAATTATAATAAATATTTGTAAGGGAACACTCATAGACAGTTGTTACAATGTTTGGAAATCGATCAGGTTAAGCGACGTTATGTAAGGTTATTAAATAGATGGGTGACCGTTTAACGCCATTTGAACTAAACGTCTCCGTGCTTCGGAGGGCAAGTATAAAGAGGGTCCAAGTTTTTAACCGACTTTAAAAAAGGAGATTTTGTATTCTATGCGAATGCATATTATTGAAAGTTTAGTTAACGTAAACACGCGGGCGGAGCTGCGTGGGTCAGCTAGTGTTTAAATAAATTTAAGTTTTATATCAATGCGACTGCTACCATATTTTGGATTTCATTTTATTCGCGATTACTAATCAAGAATAAATAATAAATCAATGCACTAATGGATTCAGTACTTCCAGTACTAGTTTTCATCTTAAACAATAACGTTCATACTTTCAGAGTTCTCTTAAATATTTAACTCTTTATTGATAGCATTTGATAAAGGCGCCAATCTCGTACTAGGGGTACAGTTCAGCGGTCGCCTTAATTAATAGTAATAATTAAAAAGAAAAACATTTTAATATTTACATAACAAAGTGTTAGTTTGTTGTGAAACTTAAATCAATATTTTCAGTGTATATGACTAATGACTATACGTGTATAACCTACCCACACATGACTATTACCTACATTAAGATCCGGTCATGTTGCTAATATTTACAAATAAGTACGGTCAATTCCACGTAGACGACCTATCACAGTTTTTGAGTACCTACTTCGTTAAAACTTCTCTGGAAACCAATCCAATCCTACTGTATCCAATCATTATCCAATGTTGCCAGTAGTGTAAAAAGCAGCGGAAGTCTTAATTATAATCCTACTTATAATTTAACAACACCTTCTTATTGCTAAAGTGGTTACCATTTGTATGTGAAATAATGTGGGAATGATTGACCATCATTCCCACATTATTCCAATGCTGTTCTTACTTAATACTTTGTTCCTATAGGTATTAATAATTGCATGCATTTCACTTGGTTGGCAAAAAGATATTAGTCGCTACCAAGTATCCAAGGTAGTCGTATTCTAATTATATAGTTTTTCTGTAAAAACGGCAGAACCCAAAAATGGCAAGTGTTTTACAACCGGTTCGCCTAAAGAGAACACTTTTCTGATCGGCTCAAACCAAGATGCGATAAACGAGAGCACTAGCAGCCAAAACATGATCTTGCATATCCAATCCAGAACATACAGACTGAAAACAAAGAAAATATACACTTATACATATTGTAAAAAGATTTCCACAAATATTAGGTATTTTTCACTTATTATAACAATAACGTGAGGACTCTTTCATATGGCCTGCTCATTTTATAAAAAAACGTTTATACTACATCTCTGCAATATACTTATTGCAGATGTAAGTTATTCAAATACCACGCAAGCTAGATTATACTTTCTATCCTTTCGTCATGAATTTAATAAGTACCCGCTACAGAGAAGATTGGTCTAACAGTTAGGCTTTCTTAGGCTGATTATCCAGGGTGCACCCGGCGAACTTAGGAATAAGTATTGTTATACCATTTAGCTCTCCGCTGACATAGGCACTTATTGATAAAAATATACTGTCCTATATGTAATATGACAGACCTCAATGAACAAAAACTACTTACCAATTATGGTGTACTCTATTATATGGTATCTTAGAGGGATCCTCCTTCATACAATAAATACGTCCTCCTTCTACACATTGCTTCAGATACTCGTCCCGATCGGCGGTCGTTGAATCAGTGTAAAACATGTCTTTCTCCTCGTCGATCAGTTTTTCTTGAATGGAGTCAAAGTTTTGGCATGGGAAGGACCACGGTCTCATTGTAAAATATTGCAGTACTTCTAAACCTTTGCTGATTCTATCTTGGATTCGTACCATACTGAAAAGGAAGAAGTCAATAATTTGTCGTCTAAGTTAAATCGAAACTTATTGATGAATACTCACAATCGCTTCTGTCCCAATATAAGCATAAGGAAATCTATCAGATATGCTGGAACCAGCTGATAGAAAATGCGTCGGAACTCGTGTAGTATGGGGTTGGTGGTGATGTCGCCATTAGGGTACCACAGTGGCAACGCTAGTGGGTTCTCTCGCCCGTACATTTTACCCACTTCCAGCACATTGCCCCAGGTGGTCGGTTTTTGATGTCCAACATTAACATTGTAAACCGGCATTGATTCAGATCTGGCAAAAATATTGTAGTTAAGTATTTATAATGCGAAATATCTTAATGAACGTTGGTGGTATACTGTACACATACATAATATACCTCTACCCACTTCTTTGATAATAACAACCACGAGATACGTGATAACAAGCAAGGGTATGTACAAGCAAAGGTAATAACTATTATTTATTGTTCTCGCGACGGAAACCCTGCTGAGGATACTCTGCAAGGACCCTTGTCATCCGCTGCATGTGGGTATTCTTACCCACTAAAACCCCCGTAGCTGTCGCATCGGCACATGAGAGTGGTCCTGGGCTCTCCGGTGGCATTTGTACCCATTCCGTGTCTTATGCTTTTAAACCCGCTGCCGGGGGGCGCATTAGAGCTCAGGGGAACCAGTCACAGGCTCACGACGGGGTCGCCACCCCACCGCAGTGTGTGATTATCAGTACTACATGAGAGGTCGGTGTGCTCTTGGCTAAGTGAGCATCGTTCGTCCCTTTTGATGCAGATACAAAGATAACACTGCCTCAGGATATTTAAATCCCACCACTCATTCCCACCACTGTTACTCCTGTAAGCTAGGACCTACAATAGTCACCACTGAAGGCACCGAGGTTTGACCCTCGACGAGTTTCAGGGTAACGCTAAATTGCCTTGGAACCCGCAACAAATCTAATTTAAAAGGTAGAGTTGGAATTACATAAATTCCACTTTCACACTCCACCTGACAAAAATATGTTTCTTATTTTACGAGTAGCTATCTACTATTTCCGGCTAATGCTTCAACATATCCATACCTCGGGGCTCAAAGGGCGTAAGCACCAAAACTCGACTTTTCAGGAGAGCCAAAAAACAAAAAAATATTTTTTATTTTTGACATAACTTTTTTGGTTTTTGACCTAAATAAGCCATTTAAACACCAAAAGTCTTATTTTTTTCTGATGCAGAACACAGTAATATTATATTTGGAATAAATTCAAAATTAACAAAATTAGCTTTCCTATACGCCCCGAAAAATTGCATGTTTGGGGCGGTTACACCCCAAAAATCAATGGATGTGTGATGAGTTATGGTTGTAACCGCCAATTTGCCTACTAATTCTATCAGTTCGTAGACAGTTACTTTGATTTCTACAGTTGATTAAATGTAAATTACAATTTTATATGGACTTTATCAACGTAGCATACCTATTTATCAGTGGCGTGCACTCCATACAGGCAAAAAGATTGTGCCTACCCTCTTCTTAATGACTATTATTTAATAACTATTCCAAGAAATTTCCTTTTTTGCCTACCCTGGCATAAAAATGTATGCACGCCACTGCTATTTATTAACGAATTATACAAATAATTATTTATATTACCTAGTTAGTTGCATGTCTTACCTAAAAACTATTCAAACTAATATAATAAAGCTGAAGAGTTTGTTTGAACGCGCTTATCTCTGAAAGTAACAATCGGATTAGAAAAAAATATTTTTGGATTTGATAGTTCAATTCTTGAGGAAGGTATTTAACATCACGCTACGACCTTCGGGGGCGAAGCAAAAACGTTTCTCGTGGATGAAGATGACATGGAACAGCTAGTTTTCATTTTAAAAGGAAAATGATAAATAAAAATCACATTACGTAGGTAATAAAAATATTATTTCTATCTAGGTATCTTCAAATTTAGCACTAACAACCTATGTATTATTTTTATAGTATTAGTTTATTTATTTTATTTAATATGTATGTGTTATTATTATATTTCATTTTTATCATTCATTTTTATATTGTATCATTTTTGTTACTTGCTCCTACCTTTTCATTGTTTCTTCTTTCCATAAAGGAGCCTGCTGGGAGAGAACTCATATTGGGTTAAGTACACCATTGTACATATTGTGTGTTATTTTGTATTTTAAAACTGTTTGTCTTTGCAATGTGTACATAAAGTATAAATACAAATAAATATGTAAACCAATCTTGAGATCATTTAATTAACCTTTTCTATTCTTTTGGTGGCCGGTTATTAGGTAGGTAACTACATAAGTATACCTAGGTATTCATAGATTTATGTAGATTTAAAGTACCCACCTACTAACAGGTCTGCAAAAGACTTAAAAATTATAATAATTGATCTCAAGAGTTCCTTGTTGTTTTTAAGATGGTTAGTTAATAGTGTTAAATTTTGTGGCGATACCTAGATTATTTGATAAACAATATTTTTATTATGTAAAGTGATCTTTATTTATCATTTTCCTTTTATAATGAACTAGCTGTTCCATCCAGCTTTATTATATTAGTACCTACTTATAAATAAAATGTGTTATTGAATAGTTTTTGGGTAAGACAGGTATAGGTGAGATCAATAATTATACGAGGGTGAATCAAAAAGTTCTTAGAAGTGCATATATATGAAACCTTTTTGGATCAAGTTCGATATTCAAATTAAAGAGTGTCTATCACACTATATTTATGCAGACTGTCACTTGTTTTTGTCAGTTCGTTCGCATGTAATAATTTTTTTTGTGCAACGAGTTGCTAAAAAGTCAAAATTATGGATAAAAGTGAGTTACGTGCGGTGATAAAATATCTCAGTTTGAAAAAAATGTCTACGAAGGAAATTTTTTTGGACATTCAGCAGACATTAGGGGGTGATGCTGTACCCTATTCTACGGTTGCGTACTGGGTGGCTGAATTTAAAAGAGGTAGATCAAGCTGTAAAGATGACCCGCGTTCTGGGCGGCCTTCAACCTCCGTTACAGAAGAAAATGTCAAAAAGGTTGAGAATCTGGTTTTGGAAGACAGAAGAATGACTATAAAACATATAGCTGAGATCCTAAAGATATCTTTTGGTAGCGTTCAATCCATTTTAATTGATTCACTGGGGTTCAAAAAAGTGTCTGCAAGATGGGTGCCACGAATGTTAACCGACGAAAACAAAAAGCGACGTTTGGAAATTTCCAAGCGTAATCTCGAAATGTTCCAGCGTGATTCGGATAATTTTTGCCGTCGTCTTGTCACCATGGATGAAACGTGGGTCCACCATTTTGATCCTGAAACTAAAAGACAAAGCATGTCTTGGAAACGACCATCCTCTCCATCCATTAAGAAATTTCGAGTTGCTCCTACCGCTGGCAAAGTTATGGCCTCTGTGTTCTGGGATAGTGAAGGAATCCTTTTTATTGATTACATGCCAAAAGGCCAGACGATTACTGGACCCTATTATGCAAATTTAATCCCGAAAGTGCGTGAAGCGATTAAAGAAAAACGTCGTGGAAAACTGTCGTTGGGCGTGTTGTTCCTTCAAGATAACGCTCCTGCTCATCGATCGGAAGTTGCGCTCAACGCAATCCGCTGTGCTGGCTTCAATCTCCTTGACCACCCACCATATTCTCCGGACTTAGCCCCAAGTGATTTTCACTTATTTCCAAAATTAAAAGAGGAAATTCGTGGAACAAAATTTCACGATAATGACGCGGTTATAGCTGCCGTAGAGGACTTTTTCGAGAGTCAAGAAAATATTTTTTTTTCACAAGGAATAAGGAAGTTAGAAACGCGTTATTCTAAATGCATTGCATTGGAGGGAGATTATGTAGAAAAATAAAATATTATTATTTAAATCTTTGCATTATTTAATATTGATTCCAAGAATTTTTTGATTCACCCTCGTATGTATAATTTGTTATCTGAGTTGATAAATAGGTATGCCAAATTAATATAGTCCATATTATAAAATTGTAATTGATATTTAATCAACTGAAGAAAACTAAGTAACTGGCTACAAACTGATTGAATTAGTAGGCAAGACGACTGTTACAAAAATCATTCATCGAACATCCATTGTTTTTTGGGGTGTATGTGTCCTTTTATTTTAGACCAACAGAAATTATTAAGGGCGTATCGGGCAAGTTGATTCTTTAAAAATTGATATGTTCGGGCGTAAGCACCATAATGTATGGTATGTACCATAAGGTATGTCGTTTACGACCCAAAACCAAAAATATATCGTTGAAAATTGTTAGGCGTAAAAGCATTTGTATAATCTACGGTGGCGTTTACTACCATCGCGTTTATGATAATTAACAGTGGTTGCTGTTACGACACAAAAACTAAAAATATCTGTTTTATTTTCTACAAAAAATGGGGTCGTAAACACCATTTTTTGGCGAATTGGAAGATTTTAAATATACAGATCGATAGAGCAGAAAAAACTGAGTAGGACTGCATTAAAAAGTCATTTTCGCCAAAATGGTGGTTACGCCCTTTGAGCCCCGAGGTATCGATATATCATATCATATGTAGTAAGTATAACACGAAAATAACAGATTGCGGACATAGCCGTGGAAACTAGTACCTACTTAGCTAGTAGAAGAGAAAAATACAAAAAAAGAACTAATGATCTTAAAACTTACTTTTCTTTCTTCGAGCCTTCGATCATGCCAATTGCAATGATTGCGTTGATTGCTATATCAACGGGAATCACTTGTGCCGTGAGCGACCCGTCTACCAGCATGGTTCTGATGGCGCCTTTCCCAGCGCCTATCATGACTCCTATTGGTCCGTTCAAATTGTCGACCCAACCCGGCATTGGTTCCAAATAAGCAGGACATACTGAAACATAGTGTTTTAAAAAAATAGTATTGTGACTGAATTATAATTTTTCAGTCAAAATAAATGTCTGCGTGCCTGCTTTTGTAGTACCTAATGTAGATAATTTAATTTACCTGTAGGTTCGTATACCTACTAAGGCCTCATTTACGGAGACGCGGGGCGTCGCGCGTCGCGTGTGGCGGCGCGGCCCGCACTAAATTCAAATGTAGGGCGTTGTATGAGTGTGTTTACGGAGAAGCGATTTTACACGCGTTTGCTTGAAATGGAGCGTGTTTTACGGCGGCGCCCGCGGATGGCATCGCCGCGTCTCACGCGGCGTTCATCGCGGCGGCGCACGCAGCGGCGATTCTCGATGAAGCGATGCCTGTGGCGGAACCTTCTGCCAGTCTATTTGGTAATCATGCAACACAGACGTAGTCACCATCGCAATGGAGTATGATATGATCGATTTTTTTTTTAGAAGTAAATTGTATGTTACAAAGTGAGTTGCACCGCCGTTGCACGCGGCGGTGCCCGCCGCGGGCGCAGCGGCGGGCACCGCCACTCTTCCCGCCCCGCGTCTCTATAAACAGTATCATATATTGCTATAAGTTTGTATTTACGCGTGCGATGATACGCGCCGCTTCACGCGCCGCCACTACGTAAACAATAAAAACGTCCGACGCGCCGCGACACGCCACGCCACACGCGACGCGCGACGCCCCGCGTTTCCGTAAACGAGGCCTTAGGCCTCGTTTACGGAAGCGCGGAGCGTCGAGCGGTGCGTGTGGCGTGGCTTGTCGCATCTCTCTCTCACTCCTATAACGCCATATGTTTTATCTCAGTGCGGGCCGCGCCGCCCAACGCGACGCGTGACGCCCCGCGCCTCCGTAAACGAGGCCTTAGGGCTCCCACACATAACTGCGATGCGATGCGATGCGGCGAGAAACAAATGAATTTTCCAATACAAGTTCCTGCAACTTGTGCGGGGGGAGCCCTAAGTTCGTGGATTAAACATTTATTAAGGATTCTTACTGCCGCACTCACAAACGTCAATTAATATTAACTATCAATAATCCAGTTATTGAAATCTAATTATTTCGACACTCATACTTTATTCTCCGTTAGTGAGTAGAGATATGGATTATCTCGTTCTCAATAAAGGAACATAATAAATAAATAAATATCGAAATAATCTAATTAAAAAAAAATCTCTATGAAAATTAACGATAGGTATTTGACGTTTGTGAGTGCGGCATTAAGTTTTTTACCGATACTAGGACGAGCGATGACAACAGGCAGATCGTTGTATGCCTGTTCGACAACAGCCTCCGCAAGTCGTTTAGAGAAAGTGTAGCAGTTTGGATGAGGTCCGAGTAAAGATGGCGTAAGCAACCTCAGTTGATTGTCATCAAGCCACTCCACTAGCTTCATGACATTATCTGGATTCACAGGGGGAGCGTGCAACTGAAATATAGTCACAAGTGATTGTTTTACTACAAGCCCCGTAACAATAAAATATCACTAAAATTGCTATATATGAACCAGAAACTATGTAGAACTATTGTGGAACGTGTAAGCCAATGTTTCAATCCGCTTCGTTCGTTCAGCAGATATTTGTGGTGTATCGTGAAAAGCTCAGATTTGTTTTATTTAAAACCCACAACGCAAAAACTAGATGTGTTGGAAGTTGGACGCGTATTCTTTCTGTGCTATCAGAGCTCCCAAACGAATAGACGAATTTGATTGTGGTGTGTTTTTATATGAGAGCGGTTTTAATTGGGAATAGGAGGAACAGTTCTTAACTACCTATGTGGGATGAAAACTTTTTTGATTAATTTCAATCTAGTGCTCAATTGCAGTCCAAACTGATAGAAAGTGGCGACGCAATCGGAGTTCTAAAGCACACTAGCTTATTAGAAGCCTATTCATAATTAAGTAAGTAAGTATAATAAATTTTAATGAATTCTTACCCTTTCCCCTAATACTTCATAGTCCGGGTAACAGAAAGCCGTTGAAAGATGGACGAAAATGACTAATTTCTCCAGTCTCTTGGCTATGTTTATAGCCCGTAGTGTACCAGAAGTGTTCATGATTACACTGTCTTTCAATGGAGCCTCCAGCTTTAACGTGGCGGCGAAGTGAAACAACACAGACACTTCCTTCGACAGCTGCTCTATTTCAGTGTTAGATAAGCCAAAATCTTCAAATAACACGTCACCTTGCAGTGGTTTTAACTTTTGTAGAGCCTTTGGACGTTCATTTCTTAATCGGTTGAATAACTGGAATGTAGAGAAATCAGATAATAATAAATTATGTGAAAGTAAATCTAAGCCTGTCTTTCATGACGTAACGTTTGAACCGATTGTTACGAAATTTGACAAAGAAGTAGTTTTAACTAAGTACGCGAAAAACGTAATCCACATTCGTAAATAAAAATCGCTATAATTGAGCCGCATGTAAAATATTTTTTCTCTGTTATGTCCCTAACCATAACAAACTTGGTATGATGATGGTTAAACACATAGACCGAAAATTCATCGTAAGTACCTAATGATGCCTTTCTGTTGCAATGGGTAGGTAAGGTAGGTACAAATATCCCTACATAGTGGATAAAGAATAGCTACAATTTAAGAGTAGTCACATTCGAGGACATTAATAGGGGAAGCAAAAACGACACATAATACTCGTTAGCTAGCTTGAATCGTTTTTATTATGCTTGAAATGTAAATCAATTAAAATTGACTTTGTCGAATGGAACAAATAACATCACTAAAAATAAAAATAGAGACTTAATTGACTCATAGTTATTTCAAATTTGAATTTGTGGTAATCCATTTGCTTAGATATTTATATACATTAAGTACATTATTTATATTTTATTACATATTTATTTTTGTACTTTAGGTACATAGTTGTACTTTACATTAATATGTAAAGTACAAATATGTAAAATACACATAACAAATATGTAATATAATACAGTAGTGTACGTTCTTACCGGTAATCTTTGTAAGTCATCAACCCTTTGTGCCACCGATTTTCCTTTCTTTGGTCTCAGTAAAACGTAGATGTTGCCAAGCTCAGGAATAGAATAGAGAAGTTTTTCTATAAGCACTTTCCCCATGAAACCGGTCCCGCCAGTTACCAGGATGTTCTTTCCTTTGTAGAACTCTCTTACGGACGCCATTTTACTAAAAAAAAAAAACATAAATTAGTTATATGTAATTTAAAAGTGAAACAGTATTGGGTATTTCACCAAGAAATGATTTTTGATATTTACGCAAATATTACACATGGAAATGAAATTGATATTAAAATAAAAACCGATCAAATGCAGCTGAAAATGTTAGACATTTACTACCCAGAATTATATCAGATTATTCGCTATTATTAAAAAGTAGAGTACTTAATTAATTCTACTCTCCACGCTGAACAAAAAAGCCTAGTTTCTGGTACTTATATACAACTCCGCCTTGAAGTTCATAGATCCTCTCCTAGCAAAGGTTGCCTGGTAGAGGTCAATAAAGTGCTGCGCATTGCGACATTTAACTTTATTGAGGAAATTTCTTACTTTTTGTGTAGGTATTTTACAATGGTGGAGCACCATAGATTATTATTATCTCATCTATCTATCTATATTCAGCTAGCGCATGCCACACACGAATACAGTAGTTATGAATAAACTAAAAACACAATAAATTCGACGATGATTTATGAATATAGATTCTTCATCATCATCATCACCAGCCGGAAGACGTCCACTGCTAAACATAGGCCTCCCCGTTCGAACTAGTGATGGATTAATTAGCATTTACATTCATTATTAGCATGCTAATGCTTAATTATCATTTCACAAATTAAACGTAGTTGCGTGTGAATAGTGTGAAGCGCGAATTCATCGCTTCATATTTTCATGCAACGACAGCGTGCGCTCTGCGTCGTACCCACGGGAACTCAGTATATTAAGTATCATCTATGCATGGGAATACTAGTTAGTTTCATTCATATACCTCGTTCGTTCGCGCGAGCGATATTAATTTAGCAGATGTTGCGAAGAATGTTGTTAGCAATTACTAATCTTTATTAAGCTTGTGTTTAAGGTCGTATATTAAATGAATGAAATTCTTCACAACTTAGCAGGCATTATTAACAGAATGGTGCGAAGAATGGGGTTCATTAACACCTTATTATATTTGATTTGCTCGTATTTAGTGTCGTATATTTAATGAATGCGTGTGATTTTTTTAATGATATTTTGTATGGGACGTGCGTGGCGCGTCAAAGTTCAGTACGTTCTGGCCTTCAGTCTTAGGTTATAGCAAGTAATTGAGAGTTTAGTTTACGTAACGAAACAATAATTACATCCTATAGTCATATTATGCTTCATGTACATAAAATGGATGTAATAGGAGACGTCCTAAGGCGAACGCGCTCTTTAATTCGCATATGTATAAAAATCATTATCGTGATATTAGGAAATAGCATAGCAATAGCAATTAGCATGCTAAGACTCATGAATTCACATGCTTATGAAATGAATACGAAATCGTATTAATTGCCACCACTAGTTCGAACGCCACAACGAACGACAATTGGCTATTTGCATCCACCGGTTACCTACGACGCGCACAATGTCGTCTGTACACCTAGTCGAAGGTAGGGATTGCAATTCGGAAAACCGGATCCCGTAATCCGGCGGATCCGGCATTATTTAACGTTTACCGGTTCCAGCTATAGCAATTTTAGGCAAAATCATAGCGCTGTTGCATGAATATAGCTATGGACTTTATTCAATGCATGCGTGCCAGTATGATTACTGTGATCTCATCTGCTGCGAATCCAACTCGGATGGGCAACGTTCGGAAAACTACGTGACACCTTTTCGTCCGACGGACCGCAATTACTGAATAGAAAGGTTTTAACCAGTGTGTATTGCCAGTGATGAATAATGGTACTGAGACGTGGTCCTTATCTGGTGGCTTTTCAGAAAACTACAGAATCACACAAAGAGCTATGCTTGAAGGTTCTTTGCGCGATAAAATCCGGAATGAGGAGATTAAAGTCACCCACATCGCTCGAAAAGCCGATAACCGATGTCATCGATATACTTACTATTACCGATGTGGAAGAATGGTTCTCGAATGGCGACCACGAGCCGGAAGACGCACCGTAAGGCAGGCCTCCCACTAGGTGGACGCAATAACTGACATCTCCGTAAATTACGTAAGCTTAATTTATAAAGTAACTTACTAAAATAGTTAATCCATCTGTGAAAGTGAAATCTAGGAAGACTGAGCCACTGGTTACCGCCGTTACACTAGTTACCTACACCACATACTTACTAGATTTTAATCGTTTGTCCATTGGACCTTGGATATAAAGTTAATATTGTGTTTTTTTTTATAAAGTAGGTCAGTGCCACCTAAATAATAAGTACAATTACAAAAGATTAACTCGCTATAGCTCATTTCGGACTGAAAATCGAAAATCAACCGGATTTGATCAATCCGGTCGGGTCCAGCCGGATCCGGCCAGATCGATGGGAACCTAGCTGGATCCGGCCGGATTGAAATTGACGCCGGATTGCAATCCCTAGTCGGAGGCCTACCTACGCTGCGTCTTCCGGTTCGTGATCGCCACTCGAGAACCTTACTTCCCCATCGGTTATCGGTTCTTCGAACGATGTGGCCTGCCCATTGCCACTTCAATTTGGAGATTTTAAGAGCTATGTCGGTGACCTTGGTTCTTCGGCGAATCTCCTCATTACGGATTCGGTCGCGCAAATATAATCCCAGCTCTCTCCATAGCTCGTTGTGTGACTCTGAGCTTATCTAAAAGGCCAGCAGTTTGGGACCACTTCACAGTACCACATGTCATCACTGGCAATACACATTGGTTGAAGACCTTCGTCTTAAGACATAGATTAATTTTTAACCGGCTTCAAAAAGAAGGTTCTCTATTATATATGTAATATTAATAAAAATGCTTAATATTAATATATGTTACTCTATGTGGGCTTCTAAACAAATTTACCAAATTTTATGAGTGTATGTAGGTTTGCCCGCGGATTTCTCAGAAACTAGAAGTCCGATTTCAAAAATTCTTTATGCAATAGTTAGATAATTTTTAAGTTAGGGTAGAGTACAAATTTCATCAAAATCGGTCCAGTAGTTTAAGAGATATAAACTTTTTATGTTTCCAGTAAGTTACTGTAACGTAGACGTTCGAGTTGCGTGATAGTGCTGATACCTATTTTGCTAAAATAAAAGTAACTAAAAAATGTTAAATAAACTATTTAAAAAAAAACCGACTTCAAAGTAAATTATCTAAAAAGCATAAAATAACGAAAATATATTGAAGTCGGTGTCAGCTCGTGCTAGTCTTAGTTAACATGATGTGCTAGCACCGACTTCAATTTATTTTCGTTATTTTACGCTTTTTAGATAATTTACTTTGAAGTCGGTTTTTTTAAATAGTTTATGAATCTAGGTTTCGAATATAGATTAGGTAATTTGTTGGAATATTTTTGTAACCTAATTGGAATATGAATTTTCAGTGGCACTTCACCTGCAAAACCTCGTTGTTTTTCCTAAAAAAAGTAACTGTATTACCCGGTTAAATTATGAATTCTCTGTTTACTCGCATATAACCGGCAGTAAGGTACTATTTTCATTTTGTAGGGATAATTCTATTACGTACTAGTGCGTAATGTCATTAATACGCATGCGTTTGTTGTTGTTTGCGCTGGTTTATGGCCCTAAAAGCGAAAAAGAATTTTTCGTTACTTCGTTCGTTCGTTTTGTACTACTATTACTGGCTTTGTGTGGCGGGTCACCCCCTTTCCTCTAATATGGTTGAGGGGAATGATGGCTGCTGCTCAAGTCAACTCGTGCGCGGGTGCTGTTTGGGGGGACTGGACAGCCTATACTATCCCTTTGGCCTTTTAGTTTGTTGTATTTTCGTCGTATTTTTTTATTTTATTTCATATTTTGAACGGCAGGACACACTGTCGCTGATGCTGATCTAATTGTAACAAGACAAACATTGTTTAAACAAATATATGTGAAAAAAATCATAAGCCCGCTTTCTAGCCGGATTTTCTCAGTTGAGGCCGCGTTGTGATCCGGTGGTAACTTTTAAAAAAATGACCGTTCAAAAGTGCTAAATTAAAACTATTTGAAATAAAAAAAATGAAATTAGAATTAATCTCTGTGCTATAGAGAGATAAGGCATTGGATAAGGCGATTGGAACAGGCAGAAACTGGAAATACTTAAATAATGTAATTTGTTATAGTACTTAGGTACATTGCGGTGCATAAGTGCGACTCACGGTGCTGGTAGCTGAGAGACGCCCGTTTCGTAATATTACTGCTATTACAGAGATTCCATTATTTTTAACCTGTGGGTTGTCCAGGAAAGAAAAACACCATTCCATCTCCTTCCGTTGGGTGTCCGTAAAACGTGACTAAGGGAAAACAAGAAGACAGACGGCAGCGTCTTTCTACTGGATTACCTATCACTATACTGCGATCCCGAAGACGCCTGCCAAGCGTGGGGATTATGGCAGTGAACGTGTTTTAGCTGCTGATGATGATTATAATTTTTAATAAGCTGGTACCGTTGGTCAAGTAGTTGTTAATAAACGGTTGCATTACCACTTGACATGGAGGTCGACTTTCAGTCAAACCAGGTTATGTTATGACGTACTCTGCTTATTGCATGACAGTTCTTCATCTACATATTAGATTAAGTTAATATTATGAAACAGAATACTGTTTATAATATGTATATTTAATGGACTAAAAGAATATTGGCCAATTTGGTAATTTTCTCATACAAAAACTGTCATCACGTTTTATATTCAATTCTTCGCTCATAGCCAGTTGTAACCACTGTTCGGTAAGCGATCAGTTGGGTAAACAACGTCAGTCCTTAGATGCGTGACCGTTTAGTGGCATTTGAACTGAGCGTCTCTGTGCTTCGGAGGGTACGATAAAGCTCAATCCCGTCTATTGACACTATTGACATCTAGACAGCAGTCGTAAAGCTAAGTCAGAAGCAGCTTGAAAACTCTGACGCCAGATAGGCCACTAACCGTACGAAAATAAAAAACCTATAAGTAATTAAATTCTTCAGTAAATATACAAAATTTATAACAATATACCTACTGTAGTCTCATTCAATCATTTTGATAATAGAAATTAAGCACATTTTCTTCAAAAATGTTATTTGTTGGTTTAGAGCCTAATCACGTATTATAGGTATTACAAGTCTAAGTAGTTTAATGTATTTGTGCTCTGGACTAAATGAACAAAGCTTCATCTACAAAATGGAACAAAATCTATTGATGTACCGTCTTTTAAAGTTGAAAAAGATTTTCGGAAGTGTCTGATTTACTAGTTCGCACTTGGCCCTACAAATTCATATTTGGGAGGTCACGGTAAAAGTCTAAACCCTCACTCATATCTCATGAGGAGGAGGAAAGGAGACTTGCTACCTAAGCAGTGGGACGACCTTACGGGTTACCATTATCAATATCATTATCATCTTATAAAAATATCAGAGGTCATAATCTTCTTGTACATGCCACGCGTGTCCACAGAACAGGCAAATCATTCACCTACTAGTCCTACTACATACCTACTACAAATTGCCACGGGATATCCGAGATCTTTCTAAGAATAAGTTTAAGACTGATAACAAGCCGATTGTCGAAAATGGCTTATTATAAAATCTCGGATAACCTAGACGATAAAGCTGCGTGGGCTTGAACTTACTTATGCAAGCTTAGAATTTTGTGGCCTATAATTTGTTATAGTTAATTTGTATTTAAAGTCAAAAAAATACAAGCCTGCTGAGTTTCTTGCCGGATCTTCTCAGTAGCGGCCGATTTACGATCCTGTGGTAAGGTTTATAAAAAATGTTTTTTTTTGTGTAAGTACTCGTAAGTGCCTCCGTGGAGTGTAAAGATAATAATTGTTTTTTTTTTAACAAAAATACCACCTCCTCCAGTAGTAGGATTTTTCTTTCTTGATAGAAAGTGAAAGAGTTATAAACTACGTACCTAGGTATATTGACGACTCGTTTTGTCACAGTATAATGTGGTATAATTATAATTACCCACTGTCCCAGAAGGAGGGTAGTTTTTTGTTAAATGTTTGCATATATTATTATATCTATTTATTTGGTACAGATATTGACTTAAAACATGTTGTTAGAACTTACTAGGTAACTAGGTAACTTGGTGGTAATCAAGGAAGTACGTTACATAGGCTAGGTATCTAATTTTAAAAATGTCTAATATTTTATGGCGACCATGGCGACCGAGAATCGCCATTTGGATCTTTATATTTCCAAAACATTCCATAATTGTATATTGATTACCTATTAAATTAAAGTTCCTAATGAGAAGATTTCAAATATATGTATATACACGCAGTGTATCATAAAAGTATGTCGTAAGTCGTTTTTTTTGGGATTTCTTAATACCTTTAGGGTTCCATATAGGGATTGCAATCCGGTATCAATTTTAATCCGGTAGATCCGACTAGATTCCCATCAAACCGGCTGACTGGCTTGATCAAATCAGGTTGATTTCCACTTTTCAGGCCAAAATTTACCCAGTAATGTATTGTAATTTATGTAATTTATGGATTATATTTATGTGTAAAAGCGTGGGGCGCCTTTTCTGAATAACAGCTTAACATTTCTGCCGAATTTCAAGAACGCTAAGTATTTGTATTCACATGACAATCATTTGTAATCATTTGCAGAGAAAAGGCGCCCCACGCCTTTACACATAAATATAATCCATAAATTACAAGCACGGGGTAGAAAGAAAGAAAGGACGGTTTCGATAATTTATTTATTGCTTTTTAGTGCAGTAGTCCTTATAAAAGCGTGTATTTTTAGTTTTTTAAACTAGTAATTTATTATATTATGCGTAGGTATCTGATTGAGTTAGCGAAGTTTAAGAAAGCACTACGTATTTACCCTTTAAACAGTCGAAAGTAAGCCAAAAGTCAATAGTTTTACAAGTAGTATTCAAGGGATATCTAATGGTAAAACTGGTATTAACTAGTACCACCTATACCATTACAGGTTTAAATGGGACAACTTAGTACCATTTATACCATTAATGGTATAATTCAATGGTATAACTGGTCCGAAGCCGTTCGGTGGCTTACCAACCTTCCGGGTTCATCAACGTCCACGTTATTAGGCAAAGTATATATAATTAATACAAATCAAATGAGTCCAAGCTACTAGTAAACCCATCGAGGTTTACTAGTAATCATTACATGGTTCTATCAACCACCTTTCATTTCCATCATCAACCCTGATTATTGGGCAAAGTAAATAGAACTCTTTAATACGAATCAAAAGAGCTTAAACTCGATGAGTTTACTAGTAGCCGTTCCAGGGTTCCGTCACCAACCTTCCTGTTCTATCATCAGGCCCTCATTAATGGTCAAAGTGAAAAGAACTCTTTAAAACAAATTAAATGAGCTGAAACTTGATGTGTTAACTAGTAGCCATTCCAGGGTTCCGTCACCCACCTTCCTGTTCCATCATCAGGTCCTCATTAATGGTCAATGTGAAAAGAACTCTTTAAAACAAATCAAATGAGCCGAAACTCGATGTGTTTACTAGTAGCCATTCCAGGTTTCCGTTACCCACCTTCCTGTTCCATCATCAGGTCCTCATTATTGGTCAAAGTGAAAAAAATTCTTTAAAACAAATCAAATGAGTCCAAACTCGATGTGTTTACTAGTAGCCATTCCAGGGTTCCGTCACCCACCTTCCTGTTCCATCATCAGGCTCTCATTATTGGTCGAAGTGAAAACAACTCTTTAAAACAAATCAAATGAGTCCAAACTCGATGTGTTTACTAGTAGCCATTCCAGGATTCCGTCACCCACCTTCCAGTTCCATCATCAGGTTCTCATTATTGGTCGAAGTGAAAACAACTCTTTAAAACAAATCAAATGAGTCCAAACTCGATGTGTTTACTAGTAGCCATTCCAGGGTTCCGTCACCCACCTTCCTGTTCCATCATCAGGTCCTCATTAATGGTCAAAGTGAAAAGAACTCTTTATAACAAATCAAATGAGCCCAAACTCGATTAGTTTACTAGTAGCCATCCAAGGGTTTTTTGCTATCATTACCATCCACCATCATGTTAGAAGAATAGTAAAATTACTTTTATACGTCCAATGAAGATATGGAACCCTCCTCAGTGTGCGAGTCCGACTCGCACTCGACCGGTGATTTTTATTGGTTTATAGTAGGTTGGTCGACTACTGGTGTAAATAAATACCAAAATAATAATAAATACCTTAATAATATGTACCTATATAAAATCGGTCAGCTGTCGTAATTCGCTCGCAGTAGGTCAACGCCCAACACATATTTGACAACGAAGGGTATAGGCGTTTATTTTTTTGCGAAATAAATGAATTTGTTTAATATTGTAATTCGTTACAGTGAAATATTTTTATGGTTATCAAGTTTTAGAACAATGACCTTAGTAACTTTAAAACTTTTACGAAATGACAATATGATGAAATGAATTAATAGCAGTAAAAGATTTGTTTAGGTATTGTTGTGACGAAAATAAAAACCGGTCCAGTGCGAGTCGGACTAGCGCAGTGAGGGTTTTATACCTTCTTTTGACATATAGGTATTTACCCAATGGTATTATAAATGGTAATAAAAATATGTTATATCCCTACTAATACGCGCCAAAAATTGTGACTCGTGTAATTAAAATATTTTCTCATATGCATAATGTTGCATTTTATTTACGCTAATATTACACATTGAAATCAAACTACTTTTACCGATTTTATCGCAGTTTATTTCAGATTTTACAAATAAAATCCTTAAGTATTTACTTAGTTTGATTTCTCATGATGACGGGCTAGAAAGCTAAATATGCAGGAATTTCAACAGGGAATCGCGAAAGGCCTGTTGGTCTAGTGGTTAGACATCCTGGTCGTGGGCTCGATTCCCACCAAGTGTCTGGGGTTTTTATCTATTTACAAAAAAAGTAGGTATATAAGTATTAGTATCAGTTGTCTGGTTTCCATAGTACAGGCTCTGCCTAGTTTGGGATCATATGACCGTGTGTGGATTGTCCCAAGATATTATTATTTATTATATAAGTATTAGTATCAGTTGTCTGGTTTCCATAGTACAGGCTCTGCCTAGTTTAGGATTAGATGACCGTTTGTGGATTGTCCCAGAATATTATTAATAAATATACCTACTTAGTTAAGGTATGATATCCTTTCCTTTTTATTTACTTTTGTGCAGTACTTTGAAGTACTTACATACGCATGCAGGCATTTTACTTGATTTTCAAAGTCACACGTCACGTTGGTTACATTTTATGAATTTGGGTGAATTTCGTTGTTTCACTTTTCATGCGCTAATAGCATATCTATTGTATAAAATATCATTGTATTTACCTATAAAATTGCCGTTTTGCAGTACTGACCATTTCAAATAAAAATATTTTTTGTTTGGCTAAGAATTCTCATTTCATTTCACAATATTTATAAGTAATTATAGCAAAAAAATATTATATTTGTGATAATAACCTAAGTACATACCTACCTGATATGGCTTATTCAACTTATCCAATTTATTGCTATAGGTATATCTGTGCGAATCAAATTAAAATACGAGTGATGTGAATAGGAATACATATTATCAGCAATTGTGTTAATGTTATCTAATCTTAGTATAATATTTTTATTTATGTTCTCATCAACCTTTATGGAAGTCGTTAGATTAAATTGAATGTTTAACAACTCATAAACATATGCATTTTTATGTATTTCTATTTATAGGTGATTTATCACCCGGATACACGACAAATAATAATTTACATTTAAGCAAACAATTTTTGTTCCTGGGTGGGAAATGCGATTACAGCCTTTCGGGTAGCAAACTGGCTCTAACTGCAAAACCAACTGACGGGGTCTAGTACAAGTTCTGGTAGTTTTCGAGCTCGATCAAACTGTCGGATTTTTCCCGTACATTTTACTAGTTTTTGATAGTTGCCGCTAGGGGCGCTGGTGTTTTTTTTTTTGGGAATGATAGACGCTGTTGGCCGCCGATGGCCATTACAGCTTCACCGGACAATAGGAGGCGAGCGCTTAAAGCACTCTAGCCTTAACGGCAGAAGTAGCGACGAGCTCAAGGGCACCTCAGGGAGGCACGGCCTCGGCTTGGGTTGTCGCTTAAGAGAGGGCTGAGTTTACCACCGGTTCACGACGCGCCCCCACTGAGAAGAACCGGCAGGAAACTGAGTGGGGTGATGCACGTCGTTGAGGTCGCATGCGTACGAACCTTTGGCCTCGCCGGCGAGACCGGTGTCTGATAGCTAGTGTAGCATACGGTTGTCAGGGTGGGTTCGGCGCATCCCGGTCCAATAGGACCGTCATGGGATCAGGGTCGAGCAGTACGTGCCGTGGTCTGCGGCGCGAGTCTGAAGGACTAGGGGCGTAATCGGCGGCGGCGCGGATTTAACTGTTCGCGTGACGGGACGCTTATTCAAAGTAGCGTTTCGAGGAGCTTGCTTGGGGGCGCTGGTGTGAAATGTATGGAGAAAACTGACAGTTTGATCGAGCTCGTAAACTAGCAGAACTCGTACTAAACCCCCTGTTTAATTCATAGGAAATAATTATAAAACTATATCTGACCGATACGTCCACAACGTCTATGTTTAACAAAATCAGCTAACTCCACTACACTCCAATACGCAGGCAGTCAGGCACGGGTGCACTCTTTCTTCTACTTAGTGTCACAATTAAACGGGACAGAACATCGATGACATGACCGGGACCAGGGATATAATTAGATATCTCACAGCGAAATCAAAATACCATTACAGACATGAACAGGCGCAGGATCGACTTTATGCCCATCTGAGTCTGGGCCTGAGTTTGTATTAAACAGTGAGGAACGACTACATACAAGTGTCGCATCCCGCAGGTCTAAAACCAGTGAGATTCGGATTTTAAACCGAACGGTATCCCGCTACGCCACGGAGGCTACAAACATCGTATATAAGTACATTAACGTTATAGTTGAATATCCAGTTTAGTACGGAGCATATTCACAACCTCATCAATATTCTCAAACCTTAACAAGTTCTGTGAGGGACCGCAATCATAACGTAATAATAAATGGAAGTTTCTACTATGCACGAGTAGTAAGTTGCCACATACCGGCCTTTTAATGGTGCTAATGCTTTCAAAATCCAATTAAAACGTAACGCAGACACACTCAATGGTGCCATTTTGCACATGGGGTGACATGGGTACCTACAGTGCGACGCAAATATAAAGGCGACCTTGAGGATAGGCTCAAGTTGATGCGCAGTAGCTAATTTAAGGTATCAGCGTCCATTGTCAACTTGAGTGTAAATGCGCGAAAACGCAATGCACGAACTTCACAGAGCCGCCTTTACGTTTGAATCGAACTTCGAGTAAAAGGAAGTCCTGTACCTGTATTCGACCTGAATGTATGCCTGTGTGCATCAAAAAAAATTACTGATCCAATTCAATTTGTTTAGGGTTCTGTACCAAAAAGGTAAAAAATCTTGCGAATTCATCTGTCTGACAATCTGTCAGCGATACCTACATATTTTTTATACTACCAAGGTGGCAAGCAAGCATCCGGCCCGCCTGATGGTAAGCAGTCACCGCAGCCTATAGACGCCAGCAAAACCAGAAGAAGCACTAACGCGTTACCGATCCTTATGCCCTTTTGTAATTTCACCAGCTGCAGTGCCCTTCACAACGAAACACAGCGATGTTTACACACTACTGCTTGACGGCAGAATATCTGATACTGCGGTGGTACATACTGGGACGGTTCCTTGCACAAGAAACGTACCATCTGGTACATATCTCAGAAATTACTAATGAAACCGATTTCTGGAATATTGTTACCCAAGTTATAGCAATAAAATAAACTATTTAAAAAAAAACCGACTTCAAATTAAATTATCTAAAAAGCATAAAATAACGAAAATATATTGAACTCGGTGCTAGCACATATCACGCAACTCGAACGGCTACGTTACAATAACTAAATGAAAACATAAAAAGTTTATATCTCTTAAACTACTGGACCGATTTTGATGATACTTATACTTTACCCTAAGTTGAAAAATACTCTAATTATTGCAAAAAGAATTTTCAAAATCGTTCGTTGCAGGCTTAAACCTAAGCGTTGAATACTTTGCCCATGGACAGACAGCTATACGTAGCCCTTTCACCCGTCACTTCTAAACAAAATTTGTTCATATTGCGTTACGAAAAGTTAGCTACAAACATTATTTATGAAGAAATTCTATAATCAAAGGCAGTAACTTTAAATTATTTACTTCTTTTTTTTCTCAATTACATCCGTGCGAAGCCGGGGCGGGTCGCTAGTTAAATAATATATATGTAGTAGCAATGTCATTCGTACAGGTTAATAATTGACAACGATACACTAGTCTTATTAACCGACTTCAAAAAAGGAGGAGGTTCTCAATTCGTCTGTATGTATTTTATGTATGTTCGCGTACTCTGGCAATTATGAACCGATTTGGAAAAATCTTTCTTCCATCCATTCTTCAAGCCATTGATTGGGTCCCATAAAAAAATTATTGCTAGTAATAAGTAGTTCCTGAAAAAACAAGAATGGTGACTGCCCAGGAAAGCTGCAGGAAAGCCTATATGACTTTATGTCGTTTTTTAAGGACAAAAATGGTCCTAACTCTGGCAAATATTTACCAATTTCAATGATTCTTTTTTTATTCGAAAGAAGAAACCACTGTAATGAATCTGTATGAAATTAATCACAACCGGGTAATAACTTCCTGGAGGACCATGAACGATGTGGAGGAATTTATCTGGTAAAAACCAAAAACTGATGTTCTCCATTACATTACTCTGACAAAATATATGAACCGATTTCGCTGATTATCGAATAAAAAAAGTTATTCGAGAGAGTAAACTATCATGATGATTCCATGCAAATTTCATTACGACCGCATTATTTTTTTCTGAAGAAACATGAATTATGTAAAACTATGTAGACGATAATATGATCCTAAATAACCTACCTAGATCATTTTACCGTCTTCGATGGTTCAATCTATAAATCTATATATATGAAAATATCACTAAAAAGTTTAAAATAAAATCTTAAAAAAAAAATTGAACCGTCTTCAATATCACTGAGAAGTATAAAATAATTTAAATATTATTGAAGTTGGTGCCAAATATACACAGCCGGTAAGCTAACACCAACTTCAATAATATTTAAATTATTTTATACTTTACTTGTCCGGTCACTGGCTGCAGGCTATGCCATCGTCTCATATTGGTACCTTATTGACCAATACCACACTTAGTCTTGCAGTTTGTTTGCGGGTGGGTGCCAGGACCAACCTTCCTCATCGTTGTCGCTATGGGGAGTACGTAGATAAATATGGTCACCACGGGCTGTCTTGCTCGCGTAGCGCTGGCCGTATGTCACGCCATGCCGCCCTTAATGATATTATTCGCAGGGGGCTTGTCACTGCCGGTGTCCCTGCCGTACTGGAACCAGTCGGCATTACACGAGATGACGAAGAGGCCTGATGGTGTCACTTTAATACCATGACAACATGGAAAGCCGCTGGTGTGGGATGCGACATGTGTCGACACACTTGCTGCGTCCCACACCCCGGCAACTTGCAGGGCGGCTGGAGGGGCTGCGGCGACCGCTAGTGTTGCAAAGCGACGCAAGTATGCAACTCTAGGTTCGAGCTATATATTTGCGCCCTTTGCGGTGGAGACCATGGGGCCTTGGTCTCATGAGACGCACGCTTTGGTGAATGAAATTTCATCCAAACTTATCGAAGTCTCAGGAGACCGCCGGGCTGGTAGCTTTTTCTGCCAACGTATAAGCTGGGCCATACAAAGGGGTAATGCCGCCAGACTTTTAGGTACCCTTCCCTCCCAGTGCGGCGACAACTTCGAGGAAGTTTTTTACCTAGTTTAAGTATACATGTTTGTAAATAAACTGTAAATATTTTGTTTCAATAAATGTCATGTTTTATACTTTTCAGTGATATTGAAGTCGGTTCAATTATTTTTTAAAAGATTTTATACCAAATGTAATGGGTAGCACAAACGTCTAGCGCTTTTATATGAATCGAAATAGGTGTAGCAAAGGCATTCTATGGTGATATTTCCTAGGAAAATAAATCAGTGAGGTGTAGTATTTAGTGAGTCGAATTGTGAGGAACCGAACGAGAGTCTGCGGTCAGCGTCGGGGAGCGGCCGGGGATTGTTAAGAGCTAAGTTCTTTATTCTTTACTATACTATAAAGTATTGTTTCTGCTCCCGTGTGATATTAAAGTAGTGCGGACGTGTGGGCCTTGGTACCTAGGCATGTCTTGGTGTATTTCTATGTAGGTACTTGTGGTACCGTGGTGTACTTAGGTAAGGCTTCAATGCCCTTCTCCGATCCTTATCTGATTGTTACCCTCGTGGGGCAGGGTTCGTTCGAGTAAAGCTTTGTTAGGCGATGTCCTAACTAAAAGCGAACACACGATCATCGCAAGAACGAAATCTCAAACATATGGACGTCGAACGAGTGTCCTAACTGGCGGTCGCGCGAATGCGGTCGCCCCTCGTTCGACGTCCGTCCATATGTTTGAGATTCATTCGCGCGATGGTCGCGTCGTTCGTTCGTGTGATGATCGCGTGATCGCGTATAGTTAGGACACTCCCTTAGAGATGTCTAGAGGCACTAACAAGTGTGTAGCGTAGCGGAGAGTTGAGGGACGGTACTAGGATGTCAGTGCTGTGTTTGTTTGTGTTTCTTTATTCTTATTTTGTGCTATGTAATAAGTAGTAGCAGATATATATTTTCCCCCTTTTCTATATATATATATTTATAAATAAGATAAATGATGTTAGCAATGAAAATGGTTTTTATTATGATGTAGATGTGATGATTGTAAAGCCAAACTATTGTAATTTTGGTCGAGTAAAGTATTAAAAATCGTAAATTCCGTTAAACGTGGCAGCTAAACATCCAATCTTGGGATCACCTTTCGATATTTGATAATAAGCGAGTATAATTACTGAGCGTATGAACAAAATTGCGACGGAATGTGGCCGTACGTACATAGTATATAGAGTTTTCTAAGCAAAGGATAAATGCAAGGATAAAAGTCCATTTACCCACATATTTAGAAAACTAGTTATCTTCTCGGGCCGTCCTTATGGCAACGTCAGTTTTAGCAGGCACAATGTTGCATCACGGCATTCCACTTCAGTGGATTGGACGCCTAATTGCTAATTAAGTATTTCCTATATCGTTGTATACATTGCATATTTTACATCATTGTTAAAACATCGCTTTATACAACGCTTTACATATGTGCTTTACACACACTGCATAATCTATATATATCTATACTATATTATAAAGAGATAGGCCTTTTTCGCGTGACTGACTAAACACCGCAGAGCCGAAACTACCGAAGCTAGGAGTACCAAATTTGGAGAGAAGGTTCATTTTATGGCGTGGAGAACCAATAAGACAGGATTTTTGGAAATTCGAACTCTAAGTGTGTAAAATAGGGGTTGTAAGTTTGTATGGGGTGGGTGCAAAAACATTGTCTATTGTTTTAAAATTGTGTACTTATACTCTTTAACAAAAGTAATAAAACACGCATAACAGCATTTTTCAAAATTCGTCAGTTAAGGTTGTAATCTAAACTAATATTTTATAGAAGTAGGCCATTTTCGCGTGACTGATTCAACATCATCATCATCATCATCACCAGCCGGAAGACGTCCACTGCTGAACATAGGCCTCCCCCTTCGAACGCCACAATGACCGACAATTGGCTATTTGCATCCACCGGTTAACTGCGACGCGCACAATGCCGTCTGTCCACCTAGTGGGAGGCCTACCTACGCTGCGTCTTCCGGTTCGTGGTCGCCACTCGAGAACCTTTCTTCCCCAGCGGTTATCGGTTCGCCGAGCGATGTGGCCTGCCCATTGCCACTTCAACTTGCAGATTTTAAGAGCTATGTCGGTGACCTTGGTCTTCGGCGAATCTCCTCATTTCGGATTCTGTCGCGCAAAGAAACTCCGAGCATAGCTCTCTCCATAGCTCGTTGTGTGACTCTGAGCTTATCCAAAAGGCCAACAGTTAGGGACCACGTCTCAGTACCATATGTCATCACTGGCAACACACACTGGTTAAAAACCTTCGTCTTTAGGCACTGCGGGGCCCCGTGGGGTGTCCGGGTAAGAATAGCACCATCTCTTCCCATTGGGTGTACGTAAGAGGCGACTTAGGGAAATCAAGAAGACGGGCAGCAGCGTCTTCTGTTTTTGTGATCCATCTCATCACTTATACTGCGATCCCCAAGACGCCTGCCAAGCGTGGGGATTATGGCAACCCCCCCCCCAAATGATTGATAGTGTTCGTTTACGGCCCCCAGTCCCCGGCAGCTCATCTATTCCTCGCCTTGGTAGCGGGCGGGGTAACAAGGGTCGAGCAGGGGGTGCGAAGAATCTCCGGCAGATGCCCCGCTACCACCCCCACCGAACTTTGGCCCTGGCAACACACAACGTCCGCACTCTTAGGACCGATGAGAAGATTCTCGAGCTGGAGGAAGAATTGAGCAAGTTACGTTGGGACATCTTGGGTTTATCTGAAATCCGACGAGAGGGACAGGATACGATAACCCTTGATTCCGGAAACTTGCTCTTCTTCCGGGAAGGAGATCGAAAATCCCAGGGTGGTGTCGGGTTTCTCGTCCGTAAGTCCCTTATTAACAACGTGGTAAAGGTCGATAGTGTGTCGAGCAGGGTAGCGTACCTTATACTCAGAATCACCAATCGGTATTCGCTGAAGGTCATACAGGTATACGCGCCGACCTCGGCACACCCTGACGATGAAGTAGAGGCTATGTATGAGGAGATAGCAGAAGCCATACATACCTCCAAAACATACTTCACCGTTGTTATGGGGGACTTTAACGAAAAGGTGGGCACTCGGAATGGCGATGAGTTGAGAGTGGGGTCGTATGGGTATGGGCGGCGGAACCAAAGGGGCCAGCGGCTGGTCGACCTCATGGAGAAGGACGGACTCTATGCGATGAACTCCTTCTTCAGGAAGCGACCATCCAGGAAGTGGACGTGGATAAGCCCCGATGGTTCAACCAAAAATGAGATCGACTTCATCATGACGACCAAGAAGCATATATTCGATGATGTCTCCGTGATTGGCAGGGTGAAAACCGGGAGTGATCACCGTATTGTTAGAGGCACATTGAATATCAATGTTAAGCTCGAAAGGTTTCGTCTGATGAAGTCCACGCTCCGTCCAGGATCCGCCCAAATCCAGAACCCCGAAGACTTTCAACTCAAACTGCATAATCGCTTCCAGTGCCTCGCCGACTGCGAAACTGCGGACGAGATAAACAATGGGTTGGTGCAAACTGTCCACGCAGTGGGGTCCAAGTTCTATACGACCCCACGCCGTAAAAAACCTCAAAAGCTCTCCAATACAACCATTAAGCTAATGGAAAACCGGACTGAGATGAGACTGCAATCTTCAGCTGATATGTCGGAATATGCTGAACTCAATAGACGAATCTCGAAATCCATGCGACACGACTTGCGTTCCTATAATACAGCGTGTATTAAGGACGCAATTGAGCGGAACCAAGGCTCTAAAGTGTTCGCACAGAATTCGTCTATTGGGCGTAGCCATATGACGAAGCTGAAGATCGATGACGGCAGTGTCATCTCATCGAAACCGGAGATATTGAGAGAGCTCGAGAGATTTTACGGACAGTTATACACCTCAACACGGGAACCCATTGCTAGAACAGCTCAGGACATCAGAGCCAAACTAACCAGACACTACACTGAGGACATCCCAGACATCAGCCTGTACGAGATTAGAATGGCTCTCAAACAGCTCAAGAATAACAAGGCGCCGGGTGAAGACGGAATCACATCAAGACTTCTGAGAGCGGGTGGAAAACCGGTACTTTTAGTCCTCCAGAAGTTATTTAATTCCTTCTTACTCGAGGGTACTACGCCAGAAGCATGGCACGGGAGTGTGGTGGTTCTTTTCTTCAAAAAACGTGATAACACTTTATTGAAGAATTATAGACCTATCTCACTCCTGAGCCATGTATACAAGCTGTTTTCGAGAGTCATTACGAACCGTCTCGAACGCAGGTTTGATGACTTCCAGCCTCCCGAACAAGCTGTAGACCACATACATACGCTCCGCCAGATTATACAGAAGACCGAGGAGTATAATCGGCCATTATGTCTAGCGTTTGTGGACTACGAGAAAGCCTTTGATTCAATCGAGACCTGGGCAGTATTGCAGTCTCTCCAGCGGTGCCACATTGACTATAGGTACATCGAAGTGTTGAAGTGTTTGTACAGCAACGCCACCATGTCGATCCGACTACAGGGCGAGAGCACGAAACCAATCCCATTGCAGCGTGGTGTGAGACAGGGAGACGTTATTTCTCCGAAACTGTTCACAAACGCATTGGAGGACGTTTTCAAGCTCTTGGACTGGAACGGATTCGGCATCAATATCAATGGCGAATACATCACTCACCTTCGTTTTGCCGATGATATAGTCATTATGGCAGAGTCGCTGGAGGACCTCAATACGATGCTCAGCGACCTCAGTAGCGTTTCCCAACAGGTGGGTCTTAAAATGAACATGGACAAGACGAAGATCATGTCTAATGTCCATGTTGCACCCGTACCGGTAATTGTTGGGAACGATACACTCGAAGTTGTTGACCACTATGTATACCTAGGGCAAACTATCCAGGTAGGTCGGTCCAACTTCGACAAAGAGGTCGCCCGAAGAATCCAACTCGGATGGGCAGCGTTCGGGAAACTACGCGAAATCTTCTCGTCCAAAATACCGCAGTGCCGAAACTACCAAAGCTAGGACTACACAATTTGGAGAGAAGGTTCATTTTATGGCGTAGGGAACCAATAAGAAAGGATTTTTGGAAATTCGAACTCTAAGGGTGTGAAATTGGGGTTGAGTGTTTGTATGGGATGGGTGTAAAAACAATGTCTTTTGGCTACCAATTTTGTAATTAGACTCTTTAATAAAAATAATAAGATACGTGTATCAGCGTTTTTCAGAATTTGTCAGTTAAGGGTGTAAAATAGGAAATGAAAGTTTGTGTGTTAAAAAACATTTTGTATCTGTCTATTGACCTGTAATTTAGCACGCATACCTACTATATAATAAGAATAATAAGACACGTGTTTCTGTTTCTAAGAAAATTCATCACATACCTAAGGGTATAAAATAAGATTTGATCTAAACAAATGTACCAAATTTCATGAGTGTATATGTATGTATGTAGGTTTGTCCCCCGATTTCTCAAAAACTATCAATTCGATTGTGGTAAGTAATTCTTTTTGTAATAATTTTAGTATCTTGCAACTTAGGAAAGAGTACAAGTTTCATCAAAATTGGCTCAGTAGTTTAAAATATATAAACTGTTAATTTTTCCTATAAGTTACTCCAGCGTTGCGCGATAACGTGAACGCAACTTATGATGAACGATAGTGAATCGCATTTAGTTTGTATTTTTTTGGACTTCACGACCATATTCCGAAAAAGGGTAGCCAGAGATATTTTTGTGGTGATATCTTAGTAAAATACTATCCTCTCCTATTTCTCTTTATTTATCATCATAAGACGTGTAGTATGTTATCATTTCTATATTATGTTATAGATATATATATGTATGGTTATATACGTTATTGTTATATATATATATATATGTACTGAATATGTATGACACACCTACCCTTCCATATTCTGTCCTGTACCTCAAGGTTGTCTGAAAGAGATCGCTTTAGCGATAAGACCGCCTTAAATTGTCACACTGCAATTTCACTTTTCCTTTTTAAGCTGTATCTTCTCTTTTGGTGTACAATCTATATCTATACTATATTATAAAGAGGTAGGCCTTTTTTGCGTGACTGACTCAACACCGCAGAGCCGAAACTACCAAAGATTATTATTAAGGACTACAAAATTTGATTATTTATTAAGGACTACAAAATTTGGACAGGAGGTTCATTTTATGGCTTAACTAATCAATAAGAAAGGATTTTTGGAAATTCAAATTTTAAGGGTGTGAAATAGGTTTGTATGGGAAAGGTGTAAAAACATTGTATTTTAACTTGAAATTTTGCACTTAGACTCTTTAACGAAAATAATAAAACACGTGTATCAGCATTTTTCATAATTCGTCAGTTAAGGGTGTAATCTGTATATATAAAAGAAGAAACTGACTGACTGACATATCAACGCACAGCCTAAACGGCTTGGGTTAGAGACTTGAAAATTTTACAGTAGGTACCTTTTATAGCCTAGACATCCACTAAGGAAGGATTTTTGGAAATACCACCCCCTAAAATAGGGGATGAAAATTTGTATGAAAATCCGTCATTTTAGAAGTTAAATTAATGAAAATTAGTATTTGGCCCTTAAGTTAAAAAATAAAAAAATCTATTTCAGGATTTTTGGAAATTCCACCCCCTAAGGGGGTAAAATAGAGCATGAAAGTTTGTATGAAAATCAGTCATTTTTGAACTTAAATTCATGTATTGAAATAAAACTAATTTTACGGATTATATCGCGGTTTATTTTTGATTTTAATTACCCGAAGTTTCGAATACTTTACAGCATTCATGGTCACGGGCGGACTGAGGTGGTAGCAGTCCAAATGTCATAGTTGTCTTAGGGTACCCTCAGGTCTTCTAATTATTATTGTTAGTCCGATCTACGCAGAAAGAGCTTACAGTATCTTGAGGTCTTGCCTTTGGTCTTGCAGTGGAATGCTTGTCTTTGGATTTGACTATGTTTATCACGGGATCCCAAGCTGGTGGTAGCACCCAGCCATCTTCTCTATTGAAATTTGTATGCTTTTTAATTTCAATAGCCTCACGAATCATCCTTGGTAGGTAGCGCTGTTCTTTTGCGAGGATTTGTGGTTGTGGTGTGGAAATTTGGAATCAACATTATTCAAATAGGCTGAGTGAACAATAGGAACGGATTTTCGAAGTTCCACACCTAAGTAGGTCAAATGGGCTCTCAAAGTTAGAATGAAAAAAAAAATTATTACATCACATGGGCGCGGAACTTTTCAGTGTACGGAGCAAAAGAAATTATGAAACACGGGTATCACAACTTTATGAAAATCAACCTTTACTGGCGTTTTTGTGGTTGGTTTTGAGTATAACATATTTGAGTATAACGCGAAAAAAAATTATATATAGATATATGTACTCTTTATTGTACACACAAACTTACACATAATATATACACACATCAAAAGTGTCTAGGGATCAAGCATTTTTGGGCAAAAAAATGGGCAGAAGAACAATGGCGTTTCGTGTGCTTTTCTGATGAGTCTCGTTTTGGTATGAGACCGGATACAAGACGTATACGACACTGGAGAACCCCTGGACGCCAACAGCGATTAAAATCCTGCCAGGAAGTCCATCCTTATAGTGGTGGAACCATCATGGTATGGGCGGGTATTTGGATCGGCGGAAGAACTGAGTTGATTTGGATCAGAGGCAACCTCAACGCTCAAATTTATGCTGAGACGATTGTATCAGACGTCATCGTTCCTCTACAAGTGCAAATCGGTCCCTTATTTCAGTTAATGCATGATAATGCACGACCGCACACCGCAAGAGTTGTAAGACAGACTCTCGCCGCAGCTAACATCAATGTCCTGCCCTGGCCTGCTCAGTCGCCAGACTTGAACCCGATTGAGCATGCATGGGATATGCTACAGAGAAGAGCTCTGCCGAATATGGAGGGTATCCAGTCGCAAGAAGACCTTTTTTTGTTGTTGCAACGAACATGCACGGAAAAAAATGGTTTAGCTGTGGTCGCTAAATTGGTTTTGCTGCCAATTCATTTGCTGCTCTGTATAATATCTTAGGTACATCAGCAAAGCATTGTGTATTACAACTAAGACCACTTAGCTATTATTGATAACGACATTTAGCTATAAGAACTACAAAAAATTAACAGGTGTTACAAATTGTTTAACAACTATCGCAAACTTTTTTCGCTATATCATCAAAACAACATTAGGGGTTGCCCTTAGCTGTGGCTACAAATCATTATTACCATTTATGGATAAATACTTCGTCATTATTGCAAAAAGATAGATGCCTTAAGCAGCAAAGACATGTCTGTATCGGTCTTGCTAATAGTCTTTGCAATCACTGCAAATGATTTTGCAACCAGTACTAAATTTGTTTGCAGATGAATCTGTGAAGTTTAATTTGCTAATACTGTTCAAACTCTTAGTAACTATTCCAAATTATTTTAAACACCACAACTAATATTTTGAGCTGTGGTTGCTAATTATAATGTCTTCATATAGCTAAATGGTATTTGCAATCACTGCAAATAATTTTGCAACTAGTACTAAATTTTTTTGCAGATGAATCTGTTAAATTTCATTTGCTAATATTGTTCAAAATCTTAGTAACCCTTCCAAATAATTTTAAACAACACAACTAATATTTTTAGCTGTGGTTGCTAATTATAATGTCTTCTTATAGCTAAATTGTCTTTGCAATCACTGCAAATGATTTTGCAACAAGTACTAAATTTGTTTGCTGATAAATCTGTTAAGTTTCATTTGTTAATATTGTTCAAAATCTTAGTAACCCTTCCAAATTATTTTAAACAACACAACTAATATTTTTAGCTGTGGTTGCTAATTATAATGTCTTCCTATAGCTAAATGGTCTTTGCAATCACTGCAAATGATTTTGCAACAAGCACTAAATTTGTTTGCTGATAAATCTGTTAAGTTTCATTTGTTAATATTGTTCAAAATCTTAGTAACCCTTCCAAATTATTTTAAACAACACAACTAATATTTTTAGCTGTGGTTGCTAATTATAATGTCTTCCTATAGCTAAATGGTCTTTGGAATCACTGCAAATGATTTGGCAACAAGTACTAAATTTGTTTGCTGATAAATCTGTTAAGTTTCATTTGTTAATATCTTAGTAATATTGTTCAAAATCTTAGTAACCCTTCCAAATTATTTTAGACAACACGACTAATATTTTTAGCTGTGGTGACTAATTTTAATGTCTTCCTACAGCTAAATGGTCTTTGCAATCCCTGCAAATAATTTTGCAACAAGTATTAAAGGTTTTTGCAGATGAATCTGTTAAGTTTAATTTGTTAATATTGTTCAAAATCTTAGTAACCCTTCCAAATTATTTTAAACACCACAAGTAATATTTTGAGCTCTGGTTGCTAATTATAATGTCTTCATATAGCTAAATGGTCTTTGCGATCACTGCAAATGATTTTGCAACAAGTACTAAATTTGTTTTCTAAATCTTAGTAAACCTTCCACATTATTTTAAACACCACAACTAATATTTCGAGCTCTGGTCGCTAATTATATGTCTTTATATAGCGAAATATCTTATTAATACTTTCAAAATAACTTAACAGTGAACCATAATAATACCTTGTCAGGGGTAGCAAACTAGAGTTGCGTGAGTTTTATAAGATTATTTTGGAACTTTATCTAATTGTTCTAAATTTTACAACTATTATTTTACAGCAAGTTACAACAACGCACAACGGCCAGTGTTCTTTATGCAGTCTCGTAAAGTTAAATGTATATCAAAATTTTCAAAACTAACGGTTTCACTGACGGTTTCCATTACGAACCCAAGCGATCAAGGCATAGTGTAAGGGGTGAGCCATTATATCGACACACCCCTCTATATGGAGGGGGTTCTGGACATAGCCCACCAGCTGGCCGTGTGCGGGTTGGCAAACTACACACGTCTATTTTTGAATGACGTGCAGGTTTCCACACGATGTGTACTTACATCGTACACTGCACCATAAGACAAGTGATAATCAATATTGAAATTAAGATGACATGAAATAAGAAAATCTCCGAGGTGCAAGGCGTTGTTTGAACATGGGACTCTTGTGTTCAAGGCATGCTTTTTGACAACTTTTCTTGACTTCTGTTGACTAAAATAAATATCTCGATTTTACACGTATGTACTTCAGACATACATCTAACCCGTGGGGTGTCCGGCTAAGAATAACACCCTCACATCTTCTCCCGTTGGGAGTCTGTAAGAGGTGACTAAGGGAAAATAAGAAGACGGGCAGCAGCGTCTTTCTATTGATTACCTACCATCTATACTGCGGTCCCCAAGACGCCTGCCAAGCGAGGGAATTATGGCAACCCCTCCCTTCTAAGGGCCTTTGTTCAGCAGCGGCAACTACTTTAGGCTGCTGATGATCATACATTTCGTGGATGGTTTATATATTTAGGTATACATATCTACTTGTTGCCGATTATTATGGATATAATACCTAAGATAATAATAAAACACTGTTTACGGTTACTCAATCTTATGTAGTAATAGGCATTTACTACCTATTAAATACTTGCGTTTAAGTTTGAATTATAAAACGAGCCCGAATTTTTTTGCGACTTTTGCAAATATTATATTTGTAACAATACCATAGAATAATTTGCCAGTACAGCTAACAAGATTAGTGTTTAACTCAGATAACGGGCCTTTAAAAGTATTACCAGATATACCAGATTGGTTTATAGAATCCGCCAAAATAGTGAACAAATGGATTTGACTGTATTCACTCGGTCTCTGAGATGGGTTTTAAACATTGATGTGTCCCACAGTGAGTAAAACCGGGATAGCATCAGCAGTGCCCACGACTTGTACGCGTGGTCTTTAGTTCATTGTAAATAATGAGGAAAATAAAAAAGTACCAAATGAATCGTACCGAGGACCAAAAATTCTATAGATTCGAGGTACGATAAACGATGAGGAGTTCGAATATTTGTTAGAGTAGGTTATGATACATTCGGAGTAATATCGTAAGTATATCGTTTCGAATGTATCGTTGTCAATTTTGAGAGTTGATATACGAATCCAAGATCTGTGGTTATTAGACAGACTTTCCTCAATAATGCGCAACTGCTTACAGTAGGTACGTCCGATGGATCATTAGGCTTTAGTCCATTGAGATATTGCTTTAGGCTCTCCAAACTTTCGCGCATTCAAGGGTTACCTTCCAGCTCCATCATCAGATCCTCATATTGGGAAAAGTCAATGGAACTCTTAAAGCCGAATCAAGCGAGCCTAAACACGATGTGATTACTAGTACCCACTCCAGGGTTCCTTTACCCACCTTCCAGTTCCATCATCAGATCCTCATTAGTGGTCAAAGTAAATAGAATTCTTTAAAACAAAACAAATGAGTCCAAACTCGATGAGTTTACTAGTAGCCATCTAAGGGTTCCCTTATCCACCTTCGAGCTTTATCATGAGATCAGCTCGATAATACTATATTAATATATTGTCACGGGTCTTTGACACATGTGCAAAATTCCAAAAGATTTGAACGTGTAGAAGTGGGTGAAAATGGAGTTGCAATATTCTATTACCATCATATATACCTACGTACTTATTACAGGTGAAACTAATAAAAGCGCGTTTAAAAGGCGTTTAAGCTAGCTGCTCATATTATGGCGAACACACAGACAGCAGATACAGGCTTAGTACTTGTCAAGACAAATACATCTAGCCTAAACACGACGGGGTTATTTTGGGTATTTCAGTAGTTCCAATGGTCACCATTCCTAATGTTCCTATGGTCCAATATTAGTAAGTAGGTCTATGTTTTTCGTAAGACAAGAAAGCGAGTTAATAGGTACAAAAGAAACGTTTTAAAACGAGCCCGAATATTTTAACGACTGTAGCAAATATAGTATTCGCTGCAGTAGCATACAATAATTTGGGATGGTAGCAAATTTATTCGCGTTTTGCGCGGACAAATGAAATAACGGTTCTTTGCAGGTGTTGCCAGAGTGACGATTCACTTAATCACATCAATTCACTAAGACTTTGCAGCTCGCTTTACGACTCGATGAAACGCTATAATATAACGTGCTATTAGTTGTTTATTTAATAGGCGATAGATATTGAAAATTATAATAAATATGGTTTCATACTTTTCATAGCGTGATTTTTCGCTAGTTGGGTTATAGTTTTAGAATTTACTTTTTTGAAGTGAAACTTCTTATGCGACTTCCAAAAATGTTATCACATAACGCGTCAAGCGTTAAGTGAAGCACCTTAACGCGTTAAGTGTTAAACGATAGGCGATAGGCGTAAATTTGTTAAGGTTATGAAAGCGCTCATGTGACGCCGTCACTGAGTGAGTGGGTGAGTGGGTGAGTGGGCGAGTGGGCGAGTGGGCGAGTGGGCGAGTGGGCGAGTGGGCGAGTGGGCGAGTTGGCTTGAGTTAGTTTGAGTGTTGGTTTGAGTGTTGGTTTCAGTGTTGGTTTCAGTGTTGGTTTGAGTGTTGGTTTGAGTGTTGGTTTTAGTGTTGGTTTGAGTGTTGGTTTGAGAGTTGGTTTGAGTGTTGGTTTGAGAGTTGGTTTGAGAGTTGGTTTGAGAGTTGGTTTGAGAGTTGGTTTGAGAGTTGGTTTGAGAGTTGGTTTGAGAGTTGGTTTGAGAGTTGGTTTGAGAGTAGGTTTAAGAGTTGGTTTGAGAGTTGGTTAGTGTGTGTGTGTGTGTGTGTGTGTGTGTGTGTGTGTGTGAGTGAGTGAGTGAGTGAGTGAGGGACCGACCGACCGACCGACCGATCGACTGAGCGAGAATGAAGTTTCACTTCTTCCGCACGGAGGGACTCCACGCACGCACATTTTTTTTTTTTTTTTTGAAATCTCAACAAAGTTATCAACTTTGAGTCATAGTGTTAAAAATATAATGGATCCATGAAATCTCAAACTAAACCTCTGTAAAATACGTTGATGTGATAGATATCGAAATCATTGAATCATTGATCTTGAAATACAAAAGATAGTACTTAATAAAAAAATATAAGATGTTATTGACCACTTTACCATTCTTAATAACATTCTTCAATATATAAGAATAAAGCTCCTTCAGAAAGTTTGAGGTGTGTGGCCCTAGATGTCTAACAAGTACGGCAGCTTGCTTGGTGGATGTAAAAAGTGTCTCCGGCGGCGGGCTTAAAGGCAACACCAGAAAACCCTCAGTTTTCTGGTGCAGATCCCACCGGAGCGTCCACGCCTCCCGTCTCATGTGCCGATGCGACAGCCGTGGGTAAGAATCCCACATACCCCGGTTGACCCCATAGGTCCCGGGACTTATTGCATGTGTCCCCCGCGAGAACAAAAAGCAAGTAGATCACGATATGCAGCTTGACACTTATCGTGTAGACAGCTTACAAACAAGATCAGGGTTACTAGAACAATAGATTTACGGATGTACGGGTACTTAGTAGTAAAATGGAAAAATGAATTTAGGTAATGTCAAAATAGTAATATTTTGTATGTGGCATACCTACACATAATCGCCATCGTAGCTGTCATCATAATAATAATAATGTCATCCAAGCCCCAGTGCCTATCCGACGTATGGATCATCTTACTTTCTAGACAAAAAGATCCGTCATTGTCCTTACCAGTAAGAAACAATTACCTACACAAAGTTGTTGCTCCCTGCGGGAATGGAACCCGTGACCTCCGGTTTGCAAAGTAAGTGGTGCCCCGCTGACCGCTTAACTAAGAGACTCTTTATCCCGAAAAATTGAAGGGTTCCTGCAGGACGGGGCATCAAAAAATAAGGGTAATGCGCAAAATATATAGGATGATTTTGATATAATTTATGTAAATCGATCGAGTCGAATCGGGTGGTCAGACTGGGTTGGATGGAGTCGGATTGAGTTCCTTCGGAGTCGCTGGACGTTCGGGGTGTGGCCCTTACTTAGGATGTCCATCCAGTACGGTGGCGACTCTTAGGAGGACGGCAGCGGTGTTGTGACCCCCATCCATGTGAGCACCTTGACACCGTGAACGCTAAAATGCAAGGCACTGATCACACTGGTGCAGATTGCAACGGAGAACTTTGGTGTCCCCACTCATGTGCCAATGCAACAACCTCGTGGGCTTTAGTGGGTAAGAATCCCACATACACTGGTTGACCTCCACAGGTCCCGAAGACCTTTTGAAGGTTTCCCCGCGAAAAATAAAAGGGTCGGATCGAATCGGACCGAAGGTGATCAAGTTCAATGGAGATGGATCGTGTTATATCGAGTTTGATTTTATGAGTATAACGCGAAAATTACCTACCTACTGGCTGCGTGTGAAGCCGCGGGTACAGCTAGTTCTTAATAAAGATTTTTTTCATATATTTTTGTTAACAGTTATGACTTAGCCTATCACCCGGTCCTGGCTTGATGTCGATTTCCGCATGTACATTACTAACCTTTAGTTTTTACATTTTAATGTTAAAATGTTAAATATATTATTTGATAGAAATTACATTTTTAATAGAAAAGTTTCATCTGTATTTTTTTGACAGCACTGGCAACATTGCTTGGTAGTTAGTTTTTCGAATGCTGACAGACGCGTGATCATAGTCATGATCTGTGATGATAAGCTGAGGTGATAGACCTATTGAGTAATAGTGTAGTATATAGTGTATTATCTATGGTTCTGTGTGATAGACGGTGAAGTTATTGTGCAAGGGAGGACGTTACAAAATTATTGGAAATCTGGGTTTATGACCAACCCGTCATTGATACATTCAAAGGTTAGTACAATATAATAAATTATAATTGCCTGCAAATAATTGAACAGAATAGCAGTCCTACATATGCCTTATTATATGAAAATGTGCTAATATTTCACAAATAATTTTTCGGCCACTTATACTAAACCTTCCATTTTACATAAGCTCTTCGGAGTCGCTGGACGTTCGGGGTGTGGAACCCTTAGAACGTTCATTGATTACGGCGGCGACTCCGAGGAGGACAGCGGCGGGGTTGCGACCCCCGTCCCCGTGAGCACCGTGACTGGTTCCCGGGGGGCTATAATGCACCCCCCGTTGGCGGGCTCAAAGGCAAGGCACTGAGGGGTCCCTGGTGCAGATCCGGCGCGCGGGTTTTAGTGGGTAAGAATCCCACATACCCCGATCGAGCCCCACAGCTCCCGGGGATCTTTCGAAGATTTCCCCCACGTCAAAAAAAAGGTATCTTCCATTTTACATAAGCTTGTGGCGAGCTGTTGGTGCGTAATGTCACCACGGACCCGAGTGCTCTAGAGAGTCGGTCAGGGCCCCCACCTCGGCGTGACTTCGTCGGCCGAGTGGAAACCGAAGGGGGCACGCAGGACTCTCAGCTCTGGCTAGCTTTAATTGGATAGTCCAGAGAGGAGCTGTTAAAGCTATATGCTCCAGGGGTGGAAGTGTTAAAGGGCATAATGCCGCGAGTAACTTCGGAGAAAGCGCAGCACACCTCTCGACACCTGAGCCACCCACACCGGTGTTGCACTCCGTCGTCTTATGACGGCCATATGAAGATCCCATCTAGTTGGTGGCAAGTCACCGCTTGACAAAATATAATTAGTGTATCTACTAATTATGGCAAATGACCCCGGCCTTTTACAATAGCCCAGTGTTCAGTCCACCAAATGCCCACTTAAGGAAATCAAGCAATCTTTCCATATACTTCAAAAGTCCCTACACCAGCCAGAGTCAACTGCTGTTTATATCTTATTTCCAGCAGTTGATTCTGGCAGGTATGTTCCATTTCATTAATTTGTCCTAACAGGCCTATGTGTTGGATTCGTCCCCATGCAAGCTTTTTAAAAGTCCGGGTGTAAAAATCCGAGTAACCAAAAATTAAAAATAATAATACAACCTTTATTGCAGGCAACTATGGCCCATAGAAACAATAAGCCTATTATTTATTATGAAGCTGGCTTCAAAATACAGAAACGGTAAATGTTGTCCTTGAGAACTGGGAATGCACGACATCAAAAAGATTATCAATGCCTAAAGGATTAATGGAAATCCACAAATACATGGACGATAGATTGGTAAGTAACAATTTATTACGAACGTTTTAACTAACTTCTTTCATAGAAGTTAGTTAAAACGTTCGTAATAAATCTATATGGGTGCGTCCCATTTCATATAAATTTATTTGGTCCATTTCAATAACGTTCACAAGATCTAATAAACGTGAGATATACCAACTGTTGCTATAATTTCTTTACATATAACATTTATATATTCTAAAACGTATTTCGTATAATGTAATGTTTATCTAATCGAAAATCATTAGGTCTATAGTTTAAAATGTATATTTATACCAACATAGTTAACACCTCGATTCAGAGCAATCCGACTCGGATATGTTAGGCTAGAAGCGGAGCTCCCGCCTTAGCCTTCGTGGTTATTGTCTTATGACCACCCAGAATTAGGAGCCCCGCAAAGCAGGGCTCGCGAAATTACAAAAAAACATGATATTATTATTATTTTATTATTATATTAGGCTAAATAGGTTTTATATCTTGTAAATGATATCAAATGGTTTTGTAATCAATGTATGTTATGCTTAATAAAAATAGTTATTTTAAAATTATATCAATCGTTTATTATAGCAACTGATATGAAATAAAATTATAGATTCAGTTATTATATCTTGTAAATATTAGAGATTTTGTAATTATATCAAATAATACTTACCCAATCTATATCATTCATTTTTTTTTATTTGTCCACAGCTGGAAATCGATTTTAAAAATTTCTCTACTGATGCTGAAATGCAACTGCATGGAGACGAGTCCAGCAAATATTGTGTATGTATTTTGTAAGTGGTACTGATTTATGAATCCCATATTATATGATTTTACTCAGTATTTATATTATAACCATATTCTGTAAAGGTTCTAGTAAATACATATTATATGTATGCCTAGTGTATCGATGTTGTATACAAGATGGATTTGAAATCATCGGCAATATTTAAGACTATGCTTCTGCATGTGAATTACATCCATAGCACAATGATCCATAGTAAAATTAATTTTTATTGAAGTGCACCATCAACTGCCCATTATGTTTCTCTCTCTCATTTTCTAGTTAGGTTGCCTGGAAGAGATTGCTTTTTAGCGATAAGGCCGTCTTTGTACATTGACATCTTCAACGCATTGTTCAATTTACATGTAACTTTTGGTGTACAATAAAGAGTATTTATTATTAATATTATTAATCATTTTAAGAATAAAAAAGTTTAATTAAAATAAATGTCAGGGATTTTTGTGAGCACTTGCGTATAAAATATGATGACTATCATTCTGAAATACGAGAATTTATCTGTAGTGATTCATTAAATTTTGTACCTATTATCATTTTAATGCTATGTAGAAGCAAAGGTTAAAATATTGCCAACGTTTTCCAATGCTCCCTGTAGTAGTGTATAAGTGTTTTTGTACCCTTATGTGTAATCGTTATTTATATTAAGTATAATATATAGGCTATAAATTATTGTTAGTCTCAATTTGTATATGCTGCAAGTTAGCTGCAGAATTGTGGTTTAGTCGGGGTATTAGTGCAGTTGACTTATCTCACTATACGGACAGTGGGATAGTCGGTCAACAGTTTCGATGTAGTTATTTCAACTGCACCAAAACTGCAATTGTATAACTAGCTTGCAGTTTAAATGCAGATCATGTGCATTTACCCTAATAGGGGGTTAAGTATTGCATATTTTAAATTAATATATAAGCTTAATGTTGCAAAGAAGTTCCGTATTGAAAAAAAATATGTAATTGATTTTGCCCTTATTGTCACTTTATCAGATAGTGATTTTATGATCAAGTTAGTTAACACTTGTACTTATAAAAGTTGATATGTTGGAATTACTGTCTTATACCAGTGTTACATAAAATTGTTAGTAAAAAATATTATGTATATAACTTTTCTTTTCAATTATCCAAACTAATGTTTGTTTTAGGAGTAACTTTTTTGTGATTTCAATAAATAGATACTTTCTTTAATTTTGTTTTGTATTGACTTCATGTAACAATTGAGAATGGTGATTAATTTATCATAATTCGTAGCATGTTAGGTAGTTTAAGCAGTACCTAGTAACTAAGGTAATTTATTACTATATCGTATCACTGTAGCTGCACTTGACAGTGTTTTAAGTGTAAATGTTAGTTGTGTTTGTTAGCTCACCTAAGGATTTCGTTTCAGTTATGTATTACATTTATTTGAAAAAGCTAATGTATAGTAGCATGGAAGATCATTTTAGCTGTTGAAGCTAAGTTAATTTGATTCTGTATTGTTTCACCTTAGCTAGAACTGACAGTATTTTAGCTATGGCTACAAATTGTGTTTGTGACTAAACCTAAGGATTATAGTTGCAATATCTAATAAATTTATGAGAGGTATCTAATATAATCCGTAGTAGCATGGAAAATAATTTTAGCAGTCGAGGCAAAGTTAATATGATACTGTATCGTATCATCGTAGCTACAATTGATATGATGACATGAATAGAATATGATAAATAAAGTATCACAAAATATCAAATAATCCTGAGTTGCTATAAGTATTTCAATACAAAAAAAAATGTATTTACGCACTTGATGGCAACAACATAACAATTTATTAGAAAACGAATAACATAACCGTAACATATTTAAAGCTATGTAACCGGTAACCATTTACACATTCGTTTTAAAAGTTAAAGATGTTAAATTGCTTTAATTAAATATGTAAATGATCTCATTATTCGTCTTCTGAAGATTTGTTTTGTTGCCATCAAGTTTGTAAGGACAATCTATCGTATCAAACATACTTCTAGCAACATGAGATAGTGTTAATTCATATTTTGTGATATATTTTTGTATCATATTATATTCATGTCATCGTAGGAATTGTAGCTGCATTAATACTATACAGTATCAAATTAACTTTGCTTGTACTGTTAAAATTACTTTACATGCTACTACGAATTATATTAGCTACCTCTCATAAATTAATTAGATATCGCAACTAAAATCATTATGTGTAGTCACAAACACAATTCGTAGCCACAGCTAAAACATTGTCAATTGCAGCTAAGGTGATACGATACAGTATCAAATTAACTTAGCTAATACTGCTAAAACAAACCTATCATACTACTAATTATATTAGCTGAAACTCATAAATGTATTTGGTGTCGCAACTAAAATCCTTGGGTGGAGTCACAAACACAATTCGTAGCCACAGCTAACACATTGGCAATTACAGCTAAGATGATACGATACAGTAACAAATTAAGTTAGCTAATGCTGCTAAAACAAACCTATCATACTACTAATTATATTAGCTGACACTCATAAATGTATTTGGTGTCGCAACTAAAATCCTTGGATGGAGTCACAAACACAATTCGTAGCCACAGCTAACATATTGGCAATTGCAGCTAAGGTGATACGATATAGTATCAAATTAACTTAGCTAATACTGCTAAAACAAACCTACAATACTACGAATTATATTAGCTGACACTCATAAATTTATTTGGTGTCGCAACTAAAATCCTTGGGTGGAGTCACAAACACAATTCGTAGCCACAGCTAACATATTGGCAATTGCAGCTAAGGTGATACGATACAGTATCAAATTAACTTAGCTAATACTGCTAAAACAAACCTACAATACTACGAATTATATTAGCTGACACTCATAAATTTATTTGGTATCGCAACTAAAATCCTTTGGTGGAGTCACAAACACAATTCGTAGCCACAGCTAACACATTGTCAATTGCAGCTAAGGTTATACGATACAGTAACAAATTAAGTTAGCTAATGCTGCTAAAACAAACCTATCATACTACTAATTATTTTAGCTGACACTGTTAAATGTATTTGGTGTCGCAACTAAAATCTTTCGGTGGGGTTACAAACACATTCGTAGCCACAGCTAACATACTGGCAATTGCAGCTAAGGTGATATGATACAGTAACAAATTAACTTAGCTAATACTGCTAAAACAAACCTACAATACTACGAATTATATTAGCTGACACTCATAAATTTATTTGGTATCTCAACTAAAATCCTTTGGTGGAGTCACAAAAACAATTCGCAGCCACAGCTAAATATTGCTAATAATGTTAGCAGCCACAGCTAAATATAGCAAATAATATTCGCCGCTACCGCTAATTTTAGCTATGACGTGTAGTAATTTTAACTAAAATAATTCGCTACCTTGGCTAAATTCTGGTAGCTAAAAACACTTTGCAACGACTGCTACAAACTTCGCTGTCCCTATAGTTCGTAAGAAAATTTGCAATATCACCTAAAATTTAGTAGCTGCAGCTAATTTTTTTTTTCCGTGTGGGCGGCCATTCCACAGCGTGATTTGGATAAACTCATTTTGAGTATGCCAAACCGATGTTCTTGTGTTGTTAGTTTTCGCGGTAGAAACACGGATTATTAATTGTTTAAGTTACCCAATAAAATTTTAAAGAAAACTGTTATTTCAGTCTTTTTTTCGAACTTTTGTGTTAGTGGTTCAAATGTCAAAAATCCCTTTATTAGGAAAATGGCAAATTTCTTTATTAATGCAAAGGTGACTTGGTTTATCGTTACTGTGACAAACAAAAACACTTTATTTGATGAATCCCTAAAGAAAATTTTAATTAATATCAATCAGGAGAAAAGTTATTGCAAAAATATATGTTGATCCCTAGACACTTTTGATGTGTGTACATAAATACAAAGGGCGGCCTCATCCGCTATTCGCAACTTCATCCAGGCAACCTTGGAATGGAAAAAAGAGAGAATGGAACATAAACGTGGATGAATAAGTGGTGTTGAGATGCTCATAGCCAGTTGTAACCACTGTTCGATACACAATCAGTTGACTAAGGAACGTCAGGCGAGGTCAGTCCTTAGATGGGTCACCACTTAGTGGCATTTGAACCGAGCGTTTCCTTGCTTCGGAGGGGCACGTTAAAAGTCGGTCCCGGCTATTGTCATCTAGGCAGCAGTCGTTAAGCTGAGTCAGAGGCCTAAGGGCAGCTTGAAAACTCTGACATCAGTTGGCCACTAACCATACGACAAAAAAAAGTAGTGGTGATGTGAATGGGACATGCTGCATTGATGAAACTTTGCCAATACACCATCCAACTACACCTGTCTAAATATTCATTTTTTGAAAATCAACTCCCAAAGGGATTGGATTGGAGTCCAAAAATGGTGTTTCGACCTACAGTCATAAGACTTAATTACACACCCAACCTCATCACAAAAATACAAACGAAAAGAAAATCTTTTATTTTCTTATAATGGGCAGCGAAAAGGATCCTCAAAATTTAATTTAAAGTGAGACTACTGTATCGAATGGGGTATCCTAAGAAAAGGCTTTATTTGCGAATTCCAAAACAAATTTTTATTTTGGTATATGTTACGTAGTTTTTGACTTAAAATCGAAAATTAACCAATCTATTGATTGGAAAGGATTTTTGGAAATTCGAACTCTAAGGGTGTGAAATAGGGGTTAAGAGTTTGTATGGGATGGGTTCAAAAACAATGTCTTTTGACTTGAAATTTAGTAATTAGACTCTTTATCAAAAATAATAAGACACGTGTATCAGTGTTTTTCAGAATTCCTTAGTTAAATAGAGGATGAAAGTTTGTATAGGATGGGTGTAAAAACATTGTCTTTTGATTTCAAATTTTGTAATTAGACTCTTTAATAAAATTAAAAAGATACGTGTATCAGCGTTTTTCAGATTTCGCCAGTTAATGGTGTAAAATAGGGAATGAAAGTTTGTGTGTTAAAAAACATATTGTATCTGTCTATTGACCTGCCCTACCACCACCTCTATGAGCAGTATTATTATCATCTTACATGACATGAGGTAGAGACGTCAATATACATAGTCTATACCTCTGTCACTTTCTATCGAGAAAGTAAGGTGAAAATAATATTGTTATTAGAGGTGATGGTACAAGGGCTGCAATTTAGCAAGTATACTATTTTAAAAGAATAATAAGACACGTATTTTTGTCTTTGTGAAAATTTATCACATAAGGGAATTAGATATGAACCTTTGTATGGTGTTTTTTTTTTTGTTTATTGATTTGATATAAATGTATTAAACACATATGAACCACACATACTCTTACTTAAAAGCACCTTCAACTGAATTAAATTAAGGGATACGATTTATATTGTATGATAGGATAGCAGCTAACAGTAATGGATATAAAATAATTGATACGGTTGTGGTGGATACGCGTGGTGTAGACACGGAAGACACAATACATTAGAGTGTTTTAGACCAATAACAGTTCTTGATTTCTATCAATACGTCATGACTTCCACCTCATAGCCTCAAATTATAGGTAAGGTATCCAAATATTATAATTTGATAAGTAATTTGAATCCCCTTCACATGTGCAAGTGTGCAATGGGATAAGATTACAGTTTTGATTATATAAAATAATATTATCGAAACCATTATCCTCATTATGTCAAACTGTGCACATTTCTCGCATCCCTTTAATCCCTACAGACAGATCTTTTCAATTTAACGTCAACAATTTCCGGTGAAAATTCTTATGATAATACTATAAACGAATTTCAAGGTCAAACCTTAAAATATTTTGTTGGAGTCGATCTACGAGAAGAATGTTTTCTCATGGACAGTTACATGGTTGGTCTATAGAGCAGGACATGCTAAAAACCTTGATGAACCTTGATACATCTTGATGAACACTAATTGGAAGAAAAAAAGTCGTGTATTCATTAATTTTACTTTAATGATTTTACTCCTTCTTCATGTACAAAAACTATAGTCTGATTTGAATCTACGATTATTTCGAACCAGGGCAGAAACTTGATAGTGGCGCCCCTCTTGCGATTCAGATAAATTACTTAAAAAAGTTCACAAGTATAGGTAATATAATGGTTGGCATTATTTCTGAATAGGAAATTAAGAACCCTTAAATGAATTTGTACTCTTTATTAACTATTACTCTGATTTCTTTAATTAATCATATGCGAATCGTCATCGTGAGATTGTTACCAGCTTTCAGTGAAGGAATACATCGTGAGGAAACCTGCATGTCTGAGAAAGCCTAACTATCTTTCAAATGATGTGTGACGTCATCCAACCCGCACTTGGCCAGCGTAGTGGACTATGGCCTAAGCTTCTACATTTTTATGGGAGGCCCGTGTCCAACAGTGGGACAAAACAAGGGCTGGTAAAAAAAAATAGGTTTCCATGGTGTAACGTAAAGTTTCTGGAACGTTCTATAGTTTGTGTATGCCATGCCACACCTGTCCTCAAGATGTATTTTTTTTTTGGATTGTTTCTCCTAAGAGGCAAAATAGAGAAGGAATGTTTGCAATTTGTCCAATTTACGTGAAACTTAACATGGTTATTCCTCTTAAACTAATTATTTACAACGGGTTATTCAAAATTCAATTTATAAAAGAAATCCAAAAATGTTTTAAGTATCGTAAAATTGTTAGTAGAAATCTTATTCTACGAAAGTCTACTGTAGGTATGGTAATGTATTATTCTTTACACATATTATAATTTAAACATAATTGTAAAATACATACAATTCACAAAAGAGTTTCAAATAAAATGTTTTCAGAAAAAATAAAAAACGATTTCGAACATAATTATCTAAAAAGCATTAAATAACGAAGATATATTGGTTCCAACATATATTTGATTTATTTATAATATTATTTATTTCAGATAATTAACATTCTATACAAAAGTTTAAACATTCTATTTACATATAATCAAATAAATCTTGACCGCGCGGAATGGTGGCAAGAACGCTAAGTCGGTGTTGAATTATAACGTTAAGGCGTGTTAACTAAGTAATATCAGCACCGAATTCTCATTATAGTAGCATTCTTATAAGAATAAGTTTTGAATTTAGTGCTTGCATTTATTTGAGGCTAAAAGTTACAAATATGTGCAGGATAACAACATAAAATTTCTTTGCATTTAGACTACCACTAACTTTACCCTCACGCGATTAATGGACGACCCCTAACCTAACCTTATTATGGTTGACCAAATTTTGGCTTTGATAATTAATTATATTTTTACGGGGTTTTTTGTAACACGTTGTATAGGTAAATTTTCATTTCTTAGACCTAAAACCATTACATAGATAGCCACCGAATCTAATTTAATTTTCAATAATATTTCTAACTTTACTATTCAATAAACGTAAGAGCACGCGTATATTGGTCAAACATGTCAGTCAGTCAAAGACATTCGTGCCTGATGATGATATAATTGAGCAAAACAAACGTATACTTAAACTGCCACATAAAATACAAAGTTTTGTAAGGCACACGTTATTTTATTTGCCTAAAGAGTTAGCAGCTTAAATATTTATATTAATCTGAACTGACCTCCATATTATTACGAAACTTGAAGTATGCTGTTCACGTTATTTATTAGTACAATAAATGCATGTATATTACCTACTTTTTGCCTATTTTCTATGTATATTTTTTGGCACGGTCTACATACAGCCCTAGGGGCGCTATCTTATGATACAAGTATGTCGTTAGATTTGTCTCAGTTGTGGGAGTGTCATAGGCTTTACATTATTACGAATAAATTAATATTAATGTTTTTTACATCCTTAAAATATCGATATCAAATGAAAGGTCTCAAACGAGACGAGGTGAAATATTACATGTTGTGTTAAGTTGTACGCATGTTTATTGTAATTTAAAACCATTTTGATATTTGTCACGTTGATCTTTGTTTGTTTGTTGTTCACAGTCGATTTTTTTCTTGCTTTGTAACCTATTTTATTTTGATTAATTTCTGATTGCATTGATTAAATTGATGATTGATGCTGTGAAAGTAACAGTCAATTTTCTTAATATTATAAGTATTTTATTTAATATTGGTGCCGATTATCTTGTCCATCTGACTTCACAGAACTACACTTGAATCATTCTTAATTAAGTTTAGAAAATCATTTATCCTAGTCTGTTGTTAATTGAAACTAAATTTCGTCATCACTTAATTTGTTTTTGACAGCTACTAAATTCAGTTGATAGTGATGTTTGTTTTGGTCCAAAACACTAAAATAATTCTTTGGCTTCGATACTTATATAACGGCACCTACCTAGGTAGATATTTGTTTGATTCAATAATTTGAGCTTGAAATGGGAATAACAAGTACTTAGTAAAGGTAGATAAGTACAATATACAAACTTTTATATATTTGGGAACGAAGGTAAAGTTCATTTAGGTGTAGGTCATCTAAAGTAATAATCAAATGTATGGCCCCCGATTTGGGAATTCTAAATATTTATTTGATCTTCTCGGCTACTTCGAAGGGATTTGAAAAATCCCTTAAACATTCCAGACTTATTCACCGTAAAACCACATTAATTATTCGTTCATCCTGCTACAAATATTGCAGTGGTTAACACTAAGTAGTTACCTATAGGGTTGTTTGTTTTAATCGACATAATTTAATTTTAGATACCGACTATTTTGATCTGATTTTAGTTTGAAGTTTCTATTATTAGGCATAATTTGACGTAAACTTCATAGTTTACGTCAAATTATATCTCTATATCTGTTGTTCATACAACAGAATAGCAAAATATCTATAAAACTAAGTTAAGTAACTAAAACCAATTGTAAGCATAGTGCTGCAGTGTAAATGGCACTGTAGCTGGTGAAACTAACGGGCAATGTCTCTTACCATCAGGCGAACGTTCTGCACATTTTTTTTTAATTTACTACTTTAATAAAAGTGGAGATGTTATACCTGCATGCCAACGCAAAATAACTAAGTATGTAATTCTTAAAAGTAGGTACTTCCTTACTTAATTGAATAATCCTTTTTTACCTAGTTTTGACTGTTATTTTATTTGTAACTACATACTTATATTATGTATGGAATTCCAAACCGACATACTTATTATGCAAATCCTCCATGACATTGATTTATTAATTTTATGTAGAAGCACAATAAATAATATTCTTGTCCTGCCATGACCTTCTTGAATGTCAACTGGTTATTATTTTTTGTTTAATTATAATTATGTCATAAGCGACAGCGATTATAATATCTACAAATAAGTATATGTTACGAATGCTACTGAACAAGCCTTATAACTATACTACGTTGGTAGAATACCTATTTAAAATCCAGGGCCCTAATTTACACGCTCAAATCTTCTACTACGAAACCACGTATAAATCGTTACGATGAAGTATCTTTGTTATGATTTTATACACCGTGTACTATTACCGGCTTTTGACATAAAGAAACCAATGATGTTTATATTATCTCGATGTAAAAAAAAACATTAAATAAGGGCAAGGCTTAAGCGCAAAATTTATTTTTATATTATTTATTAATCTTAAAACAACTACTTTTATAGGCCTTAACCTACAGTAGCGTTCACAATTTACATATAACTAATAGAATAAATGTAGCTATCCCTGTGAATTCACTCAGAATCATCAATTATATCGATGCTCAGAGCACAGTGAAATAAATCAGTTTCTGTCGCAAAAGTGGTCATAGAGAATTAGAATATGCAATTTCTGAGCAAAATCCGCTGCAATTCGTTCACCGCAAAATTAGCGTTGATTGAGGTGTTGACTGCAAATTATTTCTAAAATACTTAGAACCATGTAAGTATAATGTTCGTGCTATGTTGGTGCTGTTTTATTAAGATGCACCTAAAATCTACACTTTTTAAAATTATTTTGTTGGTTTTAAATATAGTAGATACCTCTACCTAATAACTCTAATTCAACGATATTACATACGTTATAGGTCTTAGAGTATTCTTTCATACAAAAACTCATCACTGTTTAGAACTGCCACCAATATTAAATTCCTCAATAAGTAAATAGGTACAAAATACCTAAATACAAAAATAAACTACAAAAAAAAATAAGCGTATGCACGTTTCTACTGACATATTGCAATTGTAACAAGTGTAGTTATGAAAATTTTGCTCACTAAGGCCGGTCTATTCCTAAGAAGTTAAATGTCGTTGGTATTATGTAAAATTTGTTAATAGTGGGTACCACCTAATCACCTAATATTATATTAGCTTTATCGGCTATCATTTTCCGGTATGTGGATAATTTCGGGCGTGTAAATATTTAAATATGTACTTAACTGAAGATTATACACGAAACAGAAAAGCACTTTATCCTTCACGGTTCCTAAATTGAATATTAAGTGATATGGTCGAAACCCGAAACCAAAGACAACATATCGAAATGATTTGCATACTTTGCCAATTGCACTAAGTAATTGGCAAAGTATGCAGTTTGGTTGTTTGTATAACTTTTATATTTTCGATTATGACACAGAACGGGCTAGCATGATCACCGATTAACACTTGGCTGATAAAAAGATGACCAGTATCGTATACGTTTATAGATACACGAATTATTTCCGAGGATTGAAATAATACTAAACTTTCTTTTGAATTTTCCTATAGTTTCGGATTTCTCACCCATGCCTTAAACAGTCTATAAATCAGAATTAAGATGGTCTAAAAGCGAGTCTTGAACACTAACTACTTGGGCCCACTACTAACTGCGGTTGGTCAGTGGGGCACCGTGCTTCGTGTTCCGCTACCCTTCACAACCAACCACCCGACACTGCCTAGAACCGCCACATTGTACCCGGTACAAATCTCAACCCAACTGCTCACAAAACATTTGGCGGTATGATTTTATCTAGTGGGTGGTAATCGAAAACCGGCAGCCGAAGTTAATCCTTAGAGCAGGTTTTTATAGGCCTAAGCCTAGTTAAGTGTAGAGTCTTAGAAATATAATGTAAGTATTTCAATAATCGAACGAAAATCGCGTCGTCACCAAGCTTTCGATAAAAATTACACGTAAGCAAAATAACTAATTAATTCAAAACGGCCGAAAAGCAAAACGAACTGCGTGCAAAAAAGTCCTGGTTAGTTATAGCAAATGGTCCAAAAAATGTACTTAATGAAATGCAGCCAACAATCTTATAAATACATTGGTACAGTTAGAGATACAAATATTATTCCTATCATCAGTAACAACTAGGTAGGTACATCGGCCATTAGTAGAGTAGATAAACAGATCATAGATATATAGTAGGACTAGCTGACCCACGCAGCTCCGCCTGCGCAATTTTTACGTTAACTAAACTTTTAATAACAGACATTCGCATCGAATACATAACCCCCTTTTTTATAGTCGGTTAAAAACTGGGACCCACTTTATACTTACTCTCCGAAGCACGGAGCCGTTTAGTTCAAATGGCGTTAAACGGTCACCCATCTATTTAATGACCTTACCTAACGTTGCTTAACCCGATCGATTACAAAACCTTGATAACAACTCTCTATGAGTGTTTCCTTACTAATATTTATTATATTATAAAGAAAAATTGATAAAATCGGACCAAGCGTATAACCAAGTACCCATTTTGACTTTAATCCCCTCTCCCAAAAGAAACGTGCTAGATTACGGGATAAAAAGTATCCTATGTCCTACCTCGTAGTAAGATCTCAAATCATGCCAAGTTTCATTTGAATCCATTCAGTAGTTTCGGCGTGATGCTCAGCCGTGATACAGACAGACAGACAGACAGACAGACAGACAGACAGACAGACAGACAGACAGACAGACAGACAGACAGACAAAAATTAAAAAAATTACATTTTCGACTCAGTATCGGTTATAGAATGCCCTCCAAATATAATTTTCAAAATATCTTCAATGTACAGAATTGGACCTATTACAGTTTTATTATAAGTATAGATGTAGTGTATTAAACGTATAATTCTAAATCTGTGGGATAGATACATGATAATTATGTAGGTGTATCTACTTTGATAGCTTTAACAGAGTTCTGTCTTTATATTTAAATGAAATTATGCTTATGCGTTTTATCGCGTTGTGGTAGTAGTAATGTAAATTATGTGGAGGCAATAAGATGGAGTTCTACACTAACACACAAATAGGCAGAAAGTACCTATACTCCATCCCAAATAAGCTTGAAGGCGATTACAAGTTCGTCTGCGGCTCAATAACTACATAACGTATACATTGTCAACTAGGCGCGTCAGCAAAAACAACTTTGTGTTACCACCATTTTTTTGCTGCCGCGTTAACGGTCAGCATACAGCGGGGGTGTTGTATGACTGCATAATAAAGTTGTAATCGCTTTCAAGCTTATTTGGTTTGGAGTGTACACAGATAATTATCTGCGCAATTCAAATCCACTTACCTATAACGTAGTGCGAGCAACAAACTATTGGCTCCAGAAAAATCTGAAGAATGAAGTCTGTTATTATCGGTACGAAAAGAAATAAAGAAGTAAAAGGCGTAATGCTATATGGATAGTATTTAAATTAAACACATATAGGTAAATGGAAAATACAATAATAATTAGGTACTTACTAATATAGATTGACTTGGGCGATACTCACACGAAGAAAAGATTAGTATGACTATGTAATAATCTTCCTGTAATAATCTTCACTACCTCAGTAAGTTTTATGTTATTTGTCTAATCTCTTTATATATATATATATATAGTTAGTTAGTCTCGCTGAAACTCAGATGTGGCTTGACTGATTCAAATAATTTTTATTTTGTTTTGTTCGCGTTAATACAGGAAAATGGGTCAGTCAGTCAACGTAAAAAGCTTCGCGGGTTAGCTAGTATAGGTATTATAATATAAAAATTATTAACTGTCTGTTATAGAGCTTCCAACCGTTTATTTTCTTTTTGACTGCACCAATAGAACGTAACTGCGTCATGTTACGCAAAAGTTCACTGTTAAAAGTTCACTAAAAGTGAAGTTCACTTTTAAAAGTTTACTAGTCAAAAAGAAAATAGACGGTTGGATCTATTATAGTATCGCTATAATACAGAAACGGCTTGACCAATTTGAATAATTTGTTATGTTTTGTTTGTTCAAATCCAGCGGTGGTTTAAAGAAAAAATTGGGAAAATCTATAAAACATCGGGCTGTTCGGAACAGCTAGTGTCATATAAATGTTTTATATTGTACGTAAAGAGTTATAACAAAGTGTGTTTGACCTTAGACTCCGAGGTCAAAAGAGATAAAGAAGGATAATAAAGACGAGTTGCAAATTCAGTGTAAAATACCTATCGTTCAAAGTTCTATTGATTGTATATATTTGCAAGCAGGCATCCGATTAGTGCTGCGAGTCCGTTGCTGAAATAGGGCTGCTTTATTACACCTACTTGCAATTTGTTAATACGACAGCATTCTTGATATCAAGGTATTTTTTACTTTTTAAGTGTAATTATTGCATTTTTGTTTTTGTCTGACATCATGATTAAAATCGTTAAAATCGTAATCATCTGCTTAAGCTAGCTCAAAACAAGATCCTCGCGAATGTTTGCACGTAACCGCTATTGATTTCAAATGTATGAGGCCGTACGTATACCTCCATGGTAAGTTACGGTCGCACCATACATGCTGTAAAGTGGGCAAATAAACGTCGAATATGATCCGCAAAATTAGTTTTATTTCCATGAGTAATATTCACGTGTGTATCATAAATTATGATGTTTGTTTCAGTGAAACCAATTATGTAAAAACTATTTTTCAAAAAATAAAAACTGACTTCAAAGTAAATTATCTAAAAAGCATAAAATAACGAAAATATATAGAAGTCGGTGCTAGCACATCATGTTAACTAACACTAGCACCAGCTGACACCGACTTCAATATATTTTCGTTATTTTATGCTTTTTAGATAATTTACTTTGAAGTCGGTTTTTATTTTTTGAAAAATAGTTTATTTAACACTTTTTAGTGACTTTTATTTTAGCAAAATAGCTATCAGCACTATCACGGAAATCGAACGTCTACGTTACAGTAACTTACTGAAAACATAAAAAGTTTATATCTCTTAAAATACTGGACCGATTTTGATGAAACTTGTACTCTACCCTAAGTTGAAAAATACTCACACTATTGCAAAAAGAATTTTCGAAATCGGACCTGTAGTTTCTGAGAAATCCGCGGACAAACCTACATACATACTTACATACATACATACATACATACATACATACATACATACATACATAAAATTTGGTAAATTTCCTTAGAAGCCCACATAGACTAACATATATTAATATTACATACATACGCGTCGAATAGAGAACCTTCTTTTTGAAGCCGGTTAAAAATGAAACTGATTTTTGAATGTGATAGTCAATGATTATTAAAAACCATAGATATATCCCTACTAATGCGTGCCAAAAATTGTAACTCATATAATTAAAATATTTTCTCATATATAGTTAAGGTATGATATCATTTCCTTATTATTTACTTTAGTACAGTAGGTACTTTGTGCATTTTCTAAATACGCATGAAGGCATTTTACCTACTTGATTTTCAAAGGCACACGTCACGTTTGTTACATTTTTCCGACGGACACGTGACTTACTGCTATAATAGATCCAACCGTTTATTTTCTTTTTGACAGCACCAATAGAACGTAACTGCGTCATGTTACGCAAAAGTTCACTTTTAAAAGATCACCTAAAGTGAACTTTTAAAAGAACGTAACTGCGTCATGTTACGCAAAAGTTCACTTTTAAAAGATCACTTAAAGTGAACTTTTAAAAGTGAACTTCACTTTAAGTGAACTTTTGCGTAACATGGCGCAGTTACGTTCTATTGGTGCTGTCAAAAAGAAAATAAACGGTTGGACGCTCTATAGTTCACTTAATTTGGGTTAATTTCTTTGTTTCACTTTTCGTACGCAAATGGCATATCTATTGTATCATTGGTGACAGTCATTGAAAACCAGTTTCATATAATATATATTTCATATATATATTTGTCTTCATAATATTTATCAAACCATGACTTATCTAATACGGGTTAATATTGGTGTTGAATTTTTATTAATGTCACACATACTAATAAAATCGTGTGTTTTAGAGAATATTATGTAATACATAATAATAGTAATAGTAGTAGCTGGGTACGCTTAATTAACATATTATTATATAATTAGGTTTTCTCAAGAATAAAATGTTATAGGTAAATAGATACAGACAATTCGCATTTGCAGTTTTATACACCAGATATAACTTCGCAATGCATATAAATAACGAGATAATAATACCTATGTGTACAAACTAAAGTTCGTTTTTGTCATTTGTGAAGATTCACAGTACAGATAAGATTGTTTCTTTAATACCCTAATATAAATATTATAATCATTGATATATATCGATGATTATAATTTAAAATAGTATGAGGTGATAGCCAAACATCAAGACTGCCATATAAAATAACCTTCTACATGGAATATGAAGTAAAGATGGTATTTTTGCACGAGGAAGTTAATTATTTAAATATCTGAATTTCACTTTTAAAAACAAACAAGTTAAGCTTTATATTGCCTGCCAGAGACATGGTCTTGTCGTCGTCGAAGGCGTATTGCCCGACTTTTCATTCGAACGTCGTTCACTTACATAATTTATTTCGTAACGTAAGTACATAATATATCGATTTATGAGCACAGCTGCAAACATTTTAGTTGTTTTTATTACACGATAATTTGAAGTATTGATCCATTAATTTATTTATTAAAATAATTATGGTTATTTTGAAATAAATAGAGATTAATTAATTATATTTGTTTTTCTGAGAGCATAATGACGGGTTGTTGTGCAGGCGGCAGAGCCCGCTTCTTCACTTTGGCTGCTCATGTATGTAATTGCAGCGGGGCGTGGGGTCGCTGCCCTCACAATGGTCCTTTATTATGTTACACTTTACATTCTGTTACGGTCGGTAGGTTAGTAGGTAAGTACTAGAACTTATTAACCAAAATAATCGAGTGCGGATGATTCAATCACAGAATATTTCAGGAGACTTGTTCTTAAGTTCATTATACAACTAGGATTTGACTCCTTACGTAAACACGGTGCGGTTTGTATTTCCAACTCTGGGATCAGACCAAAGGTTACCCTGCCTGGTGAAAGGCAATGTGAATCATGAAGTCTACAATAATCCTTCTTACAATAATCGTACTTATACCGTACTGTACAATACTTAACAATTTACGATTAAAAAGTAAACTTCTTTTTAACCGACTTCAAAAAAGGAGGAGGTTCTCAATTCGTCTGTATATATATTTTTTTTTTTCTATGTATGTTCGCGCATAACTCTGGCAATTATGAACCGATTTGAAAAAATCTTTCTTCCATCCATTCTTTAATCCGTTAATTGGGTCCCATAAAAAAATTATTGCTTAGTAATAAGTAGTTCCTGAAAAAACAAGAATGGTGACTGCGCACTGAGAGCTGCAAGAAAGCCTATATAGATGACGTTTTAGTCGCTTTTAAGGACAAAAATGGTCATAACTCTGGCAAATATTTACCAATTTCAATGATTCTTTTTTTATTCGAAAGAAGAAATCACTGTATTGAATCTGTATGAATTTTTAACCGACTTCAAAAAAGGAGGAGGTTCTCAATTCGTCTGTATATATTTTTTTTTTTTTTTTTTTTTTATGTATGTTCGCGCATAACTCTGGCAATTATTAACCGATTTGAAAAAAACTTTCTTCCATCCATTCTTCAATCCATTGATTGGGTCCCATAAAAAAATTATTGCTTAGTAATAAGTAGTTCCTAAAAAAACAAGAATGGTGACTGCGCACTGAGAGTTGCAAGAAAGCCTATATAGATGACGTTTTAGTCGCTCGGACTCGCTCGGTCGGACAAAAATGGTCATAACTCTGGCAAATATTTACCAATTTCAATGATTCTTTTTTTATTCGAAAGAAGAAACCACTGTATTGAATCTGTATGAATTTTATTATAACCGGATAAGAACTTCCTGGAGGACCATGAACGATGTGGAGGAATTTATCTGGTAAAAACCATAAAACTGATGTTCTCCATTACATTGCTCTGACAATTATGAACCGATTTCGATGATTCTTTTTTTATTCGAGAGAGTAAACTACTATGATGTTTCCATGCAAATTTCATTACGACCGGATATTATTTTCTGAAGAAACATGAATTATGTAAAACTATGTAGACGATAATGTGATCATAACCTACCTAGATAATTTTACGGTTTTCGATGGTTCAATCTTTATATATGAAAATATCACTAAAAAGGTTAAAATAAAACCTTTTTAAAAAAAAATTGAACCGACTTCAATATCACTGAAAAGTATAAAATAATTTAAATATTATTGAAGTTGGTGCCAAATATACACAGCAGGTACGCTTACACCAACTTCAATAATATTTAAATTATTTTATACTTTTCAGTGATATTGAAGTCGGTTCAATTTTTTTTTTAAAAGGTTTTATATTACTACCGGATAAGAACTTCCTGGAGGACCATGAACGATGTGGAGCAATTTATCTGGTAAAAACCATAAAACTGATGTTCTCCATTACATTGCTCTGACAATTATGAACCGATTTCGATGATTCTTTTTTTATTCGAGAGAGTAAACTACTATGATGATTCCATGCAAATTTCATTACGACCGGATATTTTTTTCTGAAGAAACATGAATTATGTAAAACTATGTATACGACAATGTGATCATAACCTACCTAGATAATTTTACGGTTTTCGATGGTTCAATCTTTATATATGAAAATATCACTAAAAAGTTTAAAATAAAATCTTTTAAAAAAAAAATTGAACCGACTTCAATATCACTGAAAAGTATAAAATAATTTAAATATTATTGAAGTTGGTGCCAAATATACACAGCAGGTACGCTAACACCAACTTCTTTAATATTTAAATTATTTTATACTTTTCAGTGATATTGAAGTCGGTTCAATTTTTTTTTAAAAATATTTTTTTTGTTTACGTTCTGTGTTTTGTTAGCTGTTTATTTTCATTATTTTTTCGATCTACCCAAGTCTGTACCATGAGTAAAAGATAAAATAGGTAATGATGTTTGTACCCTCCTTTTGTACCACGCCGGATCGTGGTACAAAATAGAGGCGATAATATAGGAACCTGCATTGACCTGAAAACAATTAGGTATCTTGAAGGCCAAGGTAGCCTACTTATTTATTTTTATTATATACCCAAATAAAAATACTGGTCAAGTGCGAGTAGGACTACGCACCAACCAATATCATCTTTGGTCGTATTAAAGTTATTTTACTATTCGTTAAGATAGCAAGAAAACAAACCGCAAAACTAAGTTTGCTTGTCGATGTTTTTTTAGGATTACGTACAAAAAAAATGTACTACTTACAAAGATCATGATACAGACATGATAGTGATACTACTACGTCTGTCTGTCTGTCACTGTATAACAGGTTGGTTCAGGAACCACTGACGCTATCGATTTAAAACTTGAAATAGTTTTAGATCTTACTTACCCAACCTCATCGCAAACGAAAATATATTTTTTGTCTTCTATTTTTTTTAATGGCGGCGAAATGGGTCTTCAAAATTTTAAAGTGAGACTATAGACTATATCGAGTGGGGTGTCATATGAAAGCGCTTCGTTTGCACATCTCAAAACAGATTTTTATTTTGGTTTATGTCACGTAGTTTTTGACTAATAAAAAAAAAAACAAAAAGATAATCCCCTTATCTCCGAAGTTTGTGGAGGGAAAAATCTGAAATAAATATGGGTATATACATAGATGTCTATCTATATTATACTGGAAAAATGAAATGATTTTTCTAAATTAAGTATACTTACAGTTTTTTAGTAATCTTAAAAAACCTGGACAAACTTAGTTTTGCAGTTTGTTTTTTTTGCTATTTGAGGTGTTAGAAGGATAGTAAAATAGCTTTAATCGGTCCAAAGATGGTATGGCACCCTCGGTGCGCAAGTCTGACTCGCAATTGACCTGTTTTTAATTTATATCATTTAGCTGTATAAAATATACCTACTTTACGACCTATTTTCATACCTACCAAATATACATAAAAAAAATCATAAAAATCGGTCGAGTAGTTCGGAAGAGTGTGACCACAGATTTTTATTTATATATGTACTTAGATACTCTCAAAAACATAAACCTCTTTCTTGGGCAGTCTGGTAAAAAGTAAATAATAGTTAACAAATTGCGATCCAAAAGTGCGTTTAGTATATTATATAGATCGGAACTAGAGTAACACTTGCATTGTAGTTATGTACTCTTTGAATTTATTTACAGGTTCTTCATTTTTATTCTTTATCTTGTTAAAAATTTCATAATACTAAAACGATCAAGATCACACAGTGACAATGTTCTCATAATTTAATTAGCCGAGCTAACTACTTAGAACAATAATTATACTTTTGTGTTTTTTGTATAGTTGCATTTCGAGACTTAAATAACAGATAAGTTTGTATACTAGCTACGTATACGGGGTGTAAGGGACATCGTACCGAAAACCGATACCTGGGATCCAGTACATGATTCTGAACACGCTAGTGTTGAAATTTTTCAACGGCATTTTCATGAATTTCCAAAAAAAAAACCATTTTTTTTTAAATAAAATTAGTACTTATAACATCATTATTGGTTTAATAATTAAGCATAATTTTAATTTAAAAACAGTAAATTAATTATTTGTGGAAAATTTGTTTAATTATTTATTTATTTATTCTTTATGCACTAAAACAGTACATAGGCAATTAATTATTATTATTTTAGAAAATTACTATGTAATTTGAGAAATAAATATTATTCCACATATATTCAATACATGCTCGAAAATTAATAAGTTAGTCATTTTCCATATAAATGGTTTATGTAATGTTGTAACGGACATTATTTGACATCTTATAAATTTTTCTTCGGTACCTGGTCCATTACACCCTTTATATGTGTATCAAGCGTCCAAATCTCGTTCCGTCTTATCTGACCATTACGCAAGCGTTGATAGTAACGGTAAAAGAACGCACTCACTGTTTTTGTTTTTCTAAGAAGATTTGGTGCTTTATGTCGAGCGTGCGAGCGGAGAGCGATACAACCACTTCAGTGCACTTGTCACAGCGGACTGCGACCATAGAAAAATATTACCTATAGCGAGCCTACTACACAAGTTTGGTACAAAGTGGCGCGTGGAGACTGTCTGCGCGGGTTTAATTGCGGGTTCACACGAGACAACAAAAATCTTTACTTGCTTTTGGTCTTGTCATTCAAAAACAAAAAACTCATTCAGCCAAAAATATTAAGAATGGACCTGCCAAAAATTACCTACCTATCACAAAACTTGTTACATGCCAGCAGAAACGTGCGGACGCTCACAGCCGAAATAAAATATTTTTGAAGAAAATATACCTAATTTCGTATTGCGATATTACGTATCTTAGTGTCTATGTGTATAAATTACTAAATGAGACTACAGTTTATTTTCATATATATTTTGTATATTTACTGAAGAATTACCTAGTACTTAATGAGCAAGTAGAAATTGATGATACTTATTGTAAGAAAAATTGTCTAAGTAATATTCTTTGTTTTTTTAGTTTGACGGATTTGCACAGTAGAGATAAGTCGGGCACACTGTAATCAGACGGTCAGAGTCTTTAATTAATACTCATTCAACATAGAACCAAACTTGCCGCTTCATATTGCGCATAAAAATCGCAGAATCCGATTTGAACATGACATGTCAAACCACTTATAACAAGTGTAAATTTAAACATTATATTTGATTGTAAAACAACTTTCCTGCTCCAGACCATGATTTCCATATTTTTACCAATACTTCGAGACCTATCGAACCAGTCTAAAATCAGTGGTTCTACGTTTATTAGTGCAGAGGTCCTATAATCACCTTTTTGCTCTATCATCAAACCCTAATCACCATTTTTCTACCAAATACTCTTCGAGACCAATCCAACGAGTAAAAATTCGTTATGCCATTGTTTATTACTGCAGGGTTATTGTAACCACCTTCCAGCTCCATCATCTGCCCCTAATCACCATGTATTTACCCACTACTCTCCAATCCTATTCAACGAGTCCAATATCGGTGGGTCTACAATGGTTGGATGATAAAAATTTACCCACTCCTTAAGAGAGCGACGCCACAGACAGACAGACATAGGCGTCAAACTTATACATACCACTCGTTTTTGGTAAGGGGTTAAAAACGAATTCAATCAACAAAAATTAAACGGTGGCGAACATTTGATGATTCAATTTCTGTTGTTTCAATTGTTATGTATTGTTTCAATTTTGAAAGTGCGTTCACACGGTTCTAATTGCTTGCGGTGATCAACTAAAATCGCACCGTGTGAATACGGTTTTACCTATACCCTACAACGGTTATTACACTACACGGTATTCAGGGCCCGGTGGCAAAGGTGGGCGTGGCGCCTAACTAGTGAGCCGCTTATTAGAAAGAAAAGAAAGAAAGAAAGTAAATTTTATTGTGATGTAAGTACCAAAAAATAAAAATGCAATAACAAAAAGAAACACGAATAAGTACATTATACACCACAAAAGGACGCACTCAGCTTAAGCCGGAGGATTTTTATGATGTAACCCCCCGACGATGGTTTTCAGTGGTATTACACTAGCCGGCCGAGTTGGCCCTAACTCAGCTCGGTAGACCGGGCCGCCCGGCCGCTCCGGTCCGGTCTACTCCAGCTAATTAGGGAGCCTAACTCCCTAACTCTTATTACACCACCCTAAATCAGGGCCTAACTCCCTGAATACCGTGTAGTGTAATAAGTGCTTACCTCCACTCCGCGTTGAAAAGCTGTTCTGAACACTATGATATTTATAATGTGGTTATTGTATAGATAGAGGATCGGGCTAGGTTCGAGCGAGACTCGTATTTCCAACCAGGCAGGATTGATATTTGGCACGCCAGGCAAATCTTGAGACATCGATGTATGACGTCACTAGGACGAAGTTTTCCGCATACTTATACAAATGTCATGTACATATATCCTTTATTTTTGAGTAAATATAAATATAGTAAATATTCGTTGAAAACCACGTCATACTAGGGTATGACGTGGTTTATATGGCTTTTATGCTCTGGGGCATCGATCTAAATGCGTAGTGGTGAGCCTGCAGGTACATCTACTCGTATGTACTCGTATGTACCCTTTTTTTTCCGCATGGGGGAAACCTTCAATAGGTCCCCGGGAGCCTGTGGGGTATCCACCGGGGAATGTAGCATTCTTAACCACTAAAACCCCCGCAGCTGTTACATCGGCACATGAGAAGGGAACCTGGCTTCTTCTATGGGATCTGCACCAGTTGTCTCTCAGTGCCTTGCCTCTGAGCCCGCGGCAGGTGGGAGCATTATAGCCCGCCTGGAACCTGACACGTGGGGCTATAATTCGCCCGCCCGCCTTTGCTAACGGGGACGTAGAACCGCGACCCCGATGCCGTAGTATGTATAGTGCACTATTGCTTATGTCAACAAGTGACAAGACAAGTGTCTCTCTTTCTTTACTCTTGCAATTCGATGGGATGAAAAACCGGCATGACCGGGGAAAGGTGTAGGACTTGGATATTACATGCCCATTCGATGCATGGATCATCTTACTTTTCAGACAATCAGGTGATTGGGCTTACATTGTCCTAGTCATTAAAGTATAACAACCCGCGACTTCCGGTTTGCAAAACAAGCGTTATCCTGCAGCGCTACGAAGGCTACAAACGGAAGCGGGTTAGATATCTTACCCACCTACTCCTACTACATCAACGATACACCTCCGATATTTACTATATAAGTAAGTACCTATATGTAAGTATAAAATAATTGTTAGCCAATATCCACTCATTTCTCATGCCATGTGGCAATCATTTATAAAATAAACATGCTAATGTATTATATTTCATGGTTTTCTCATTAGAGGCTGACACACATTGATGTCGCTCGATCGTGGCACAATGCCTCTGATACTCGTAACAGTTTAGATGAAATATAATTTATTCATTAAACGATGTCTCAAATACGCCAAATACCTATTCCCGATAAATTCTCAGTGTTCCCTCTACGCCACGTATCGTTACCTATGTGTTCCCTCTATGTAGATTGCGGCATGGTCGCTTGCCGCCTCTGCTTGCCATGCACGGTTTAGTAAATATTTTGTCACTGTAATATGTATGTACCTACATACAACCATGATCGTTCTTTGGCCGTGTGCGAGCGGTGTTTTTGTGAATAAAGATCGCTGTTGGCCACAAATGGTCATGATAGGTTCACAGAACAAGAGGAGGACCTAATGGAGGCATGAACTCTCGCATATGAGATGACTGGCATTTCCAACGGATCACGCGCCCCACTAAGAAGATCCGACGAGAAACTCAGTGAGTTATGCTCATCGTTGAAATAACATACGTAACCCTTTAGCTGAAACTGGTGTCTGTTTGATAGTGTTGCATACGATTGTCTTGTGGCCGTTGCACAGTCGTGATCCCATCCCAATAGGACCGTCATTGGATATGGGGGGCGATTCTGAAGAACTGTCGGTCATGGTCCGTCGTGGTACCGATTTGGGGATTTTGAAGCTGAAACACGCTTTCAAAGCAGCATTTGGACGCTTTTTTGAAGCGGGAGTCACAGTATAACGCGAGTGATGTTATGGTGAGGTCAAGTAACACGCAGCGGGAAATCAGCAGCGTATTCTACAATTCAGGCTCGCCAGAATTAAAATAAATCGCAATTATACGATCTTAATGCGTATGAAATTTATTTCTTAAGCAGTTTTATATTTTATGTCATACTTATTTTATTTAATTAATAGTAAACTTAATAAGACATCTCTAATAATGAATCGCCGAAATGTGGATAGGTTCTTGTTTTGTGTTCATTACTGTCAGGCGAAGGTTCTTACGGAAAAAAATAAGGATAAGAAAATGAGAAAATTTCGCGGACAGCACTACGCGGGACTGCTAGGGGTAACTAAAAATAAATAAAGCTAAAAATAGGTAAGTATATAAGTAATAAGTACGATTATTATTAATATAATTTATTTTAGTGTATGACTGCTTTCTTCAATATCGAGCAATGTAAGCCGGTCATTCCACTGCACACACCTCCTACACGCGTCTGAACTAGCCTAAGGGCTCCCACACATAACTGTGAACTCGCATCACTCCGCAAATATCTGCGAGAGACAAATGAATTTTCGATACAAAAATTCATTTGTTTCTCGCAGATATTTGCGATGCGATGCGAGTTCGCAGATATGTGTGGGAGCCCTAAACTAAAGGAAAACACTTTTCCATAAAGGTTTTGCGCATACACCTTACACGTTTTATTTTATTTATTTCTTAAAAGATTTACAAAAACACTTATATATACAATAATTCGCCAAACTGCACCGCGCAGTTCGTACCTACTAAGATTATTGGATTTCCACCTCGCGGATTAGTTCGTAGGTACATACTAATATAACAGTTTACCAAACTATAAATAACCCTATTAAAGTTATAAGTACCAGCATACAATTCTACTGGTCTTGAAAACTAAGAATTTATTTAACACAGCCAAATTACAATGCAAATAATTTCCTAAAAATACGAGCTTTAAGAACTTGTGTTATAACCGGCGTAAGTAAGTACAAAAAATATCGAACAAAATTTCATCGATCTAATAAATATATCGTATGTATGTACTTACTTACAAAAATGTGGAGTCCCGAGTAAAGAAGTAACAATATAATAATGAGTGAAATGCGTGAACTTGTTAAGAATGTTTATTGAGGGAGATGTACATATATAGAAGATCAAGCTCTCAGTAAGTCTACAATGTGGCTAACGAATTGTAGGGTGGAGATGTTTTGCGACACATCACAATATAAAAATAACAAATTCTACATTATCATAATTGCAAGACATCGTGTCTGACTGACACGAGTTAGTCACACAGTCCTGTCACACTATTATTTCCTAATAATGTGACAGGACTGTGCATAACGAAGATGCTGATTAATTATTACTAGCTTTTATACTAGCTGTTACCCACAGCTTCGCTCGCGTAAACTTATTACTAGCTTTTATACTAGCTGTTACCCACAGCTTCGCTCGCGTAAACTTAGTATTTAATGAAGGATAATATTTTTCGTCTTTAACCTCATGAGCATTTTTCCAAATGGAAGGAATGGCATATTATGTCCTAGCGGAATAGCTTTTTGCATCACTATCGAATGCATGTCGATGCTGATCTGCAACGAAAACAATATAGATCGCTGATAGTTGTAATTTAGTAGAATCGTAAAATATTATTACCCATATCCAAAACAAAAGTATTCAAAAACATCTAAATCATCCTGGGATGATGTGACCCTGGGGTCACAATCAACAAACATTGTAAAATTGGAGAGTTATTAAGTCAAATACTTTCAGACAGAACAAAAATTACTAACGCTAAGATAGCTAATTTACTACGGGGAAAAACCAAACTGAAAATGTTTAAATATCATCTAGACACTTATCTTATTTGCTTGCAGAGATTTATAGATTCTGTGACGACAATTTGATTTTCAAGACAATTCAGTTCAAGTTTTGGACTCTGTAGAGGACCTTTTCTAGATAGGAGATATCAGAACTTGTCCGCCTTAAGTGAACTTTTACGTATCCAAATTAATTTTGGGGTTTCAACTACCCTAAAACTTTACGCGTGCCTACTAAAGGTAAATACTTACCACAAAGCTAAATTACATAAAAAGTCATCAGGTAGTATATACACGTTATATTAAAAATACTGAGGGCTAAGACAAGATGCAATCGCTTCATAGCGAATCTATTTCTTCATTCGCTAACGGTGTCAATTCCCTATAATTTGTCACGTTATTTTTCGATGACTTATGTCATTCTCATACATTTTATACTTTCTATTATAGATAACGCTTGTAGAATGTTATATTGTCTAGGGGGACTGGTCAAGTGCAAGTCCCAAGGTCGGGTTCCCATACCATCTTTAGACGTATTAAAGTAATTTTACTATTAATTACTTAATACCTCAGATAGCAAAAAAAAAAAACGCAAAACTAAGTTTGTTTGTTGAGGTTTTTTTAGGATTACTAAAAAACTGTACTACTTAGAAAGATGGTTTTATTTTTCCTGTAAAATAAAGATAGACATATTATTATATTCATCATCATCATCATCATCATCACCAGCCGGAAGACGTCCACTGCTGAACAAAGGCCTCCCCCTTAGACCGCCACAATGAACGACAATTTGCTATTTGCATCCACCGGTTTCCTGCGACGCGAACAATGTCGTCGGTCCACCTAGTGGGAGGCCTGCCTACGCAGCGTCTTCCGGTTCGTGGTCGCCATTCGAGAACCTTTCTTCCCCAACGGTTATCGGTTCTTCGAGCGATGTGGCCGGCCCACTGCCACTTCAACTTGCATATTCTACGAGCTATGTCGGTGACCTTGGTTCTTCGGCGAATCTCCTCATTCCGGATTCTGTAGCGCAAAGAAACTCCGAGCATAGCTCTCTCCATAGCTCGTTGTGTGACTCTTAGCTTCTCCAAAATTATTATATTACCCATAATTATTTCAAATTTTTCCTTCCACAAACGTCTGAACGGTATTTTTTTGACATTTTTGATGATCAGCCAAAAACTACGTCACTTAGCGCAAAATAGAAATCTGTTTTGAGATGTGCAAATTAAGCCATTTTATATGATACCCCACTCGATAATAGTAGTCCCACCTTGAAACTTTAATGACCCATTTCGACCCCCCTTATAAAAAAAGTAAAAGAAAAGAATGTATTTTTTTCATTTGCGATGAGGTTGGGTAAGTAAGTATCAGTGGTTACTGAAATATAATATATAGGTGTGACAGATTACGTAAAATATCTAAAACTATTCCAACTATTTCAAAAGGTAAAAAAGGATTATATAATTATCATTCTGAATACATTTTGTCCCAGAAATCGGGTATCAAGCCGGTAATGGCGTATTGTGTAATCCACAAACAATCATATATAATATGAAAGAAAATAATGAAAAACATCAACAGTTTTAGTGCAATAAATTTTGTATACATGTATTAATTCAAAATATGATTTTTGCCGGTTTTGACAAGTTTTTCGGGGGTATTTACTATCAATACTATACATACATTTTGGCTTTACGGGACAACCAGTAGAATAGATATAGAAGACAAAGACGGCTAGGCAACATTTAAATTGAAAGACTTTTGGTGAGATGAATTCTTTTCTTAACTATTAAAGTAATGGGCGCTGACGACCTAGAAATTCAAATGTTTTGAATGATTTCTTCATAAACAGTCTCGTTTTCATCATCCGTTATTATAATAATTACTTATAAATAATTTATAAATAAAATTAAATCATTACTCTTATCATCATTATACAGTTTCAAATTGGTTTTAGTTTAGTCATCCATGGTACTATGAATTGTATAGCATACTGCCTTAGTTGCGGGTTAGCAAAGGTGTATTGAACCCATAGATATATTGAACCCTAGCCTCCGTGGCGCAACGGATAAGCACTTGCTTTGCAAACCGGAGATTGCGGGTTTAAATAATACGGTGAGCGACAAGTTTTTGTAGTTGTTCCATATTGGCAAGGACCATGCAGTCCGATCACCTGATTGCCTGGAAACACAGACAACTTAAGATAAATCCATGCGTTGTATGGAAAGAGTCAGTCCTACGAATAACCACTCCAGGTCGTATCGATGTTCTGTCCCATTGGATTGTAAAGGTAAAGAAAGTGTACTGGTGTCTACGCAAGCAATTTTGCATTTCTCCTGCTTATAAAAGATTGGCAACATTATTATTAAATCCACGATTTGCCAGCTATGTTATGATTTATCAAAATGGTAGAAGAACGTAACCAAATGAAGTGAATAAAAAAACGAATGCAATAAAACTTATATTAAGTTAGATTAGTTTATTATATTATATTGCCGTATTCGTACAAATTTTCTGAATTAAACATACTTGATATAAGATAGATGTGTGTGCTTTTGAGGCGGTTGATTATGGTAATGGGTGCCTGACGTAGTAAAAAAGTGTCCAATTATTAAGTATATTATTTTCCCGGATAGACGTATAATGTCAACAAAAATCATAATTCTCCGATATCATTAATGATGGTATCCCATTAGACGTGCAGCTTCATGTCTCCGAGTCGGTGCACCGGCCACATGCACTCGCAACCCGCTGGTATCACCATAGTCCTCGTCTCCCAGCAATCGCTGGAAACAAATAGTATATCAGTACAATGGTTGGCCTCTTTTGTGTAAGAAACCGTCTACTACGCGTTCATTCCCAGAATGCCGTTACCTCCCTTCCCGCTACCTCGTACCGCGCTTCAAGCGTCGCCCCTTTAGTAGGGATAGCAACGCTAGAGTGTATTTACGTTTTGAGCTCCCGTGCGTTCTCGAGTTTGTTGTTGTTGATTTTGTTGTTATATTTTGTTAAGTTTTTAACCGACTTCAAAAAAGGAGGAGGTTCTCAATTCGTCTGTATATATATATATTTTTTTTTTTCTATGTATGTTCGCGCATAACTCTGGCAATTATGAACCGATTTGAAAAAATGTTTCTTCCATCCATTCTTTAATCCGTTAATTGGGTCCCATAAAAAAATTATTGCTTAGTAATAAGTAGTTCCTGAAAAAACAAGAATGGTGACTGCGCACTGAGAGCTGCAAGAAAGCCTATATAGATGACGTTTTAGTCGCTCGGACTCGCTCGGTCGGACAAAAATAGTCATAACTCTGGCAAATATTTACCAATTTCAATGATTATTTTTTTATTCGAAAGAAGAAACCACTGTATTGAATCTGTATGAATTTTATTACAACCGGATAAGAACTTCCTGGAGGACCATGAACGATGTGGAGGAATTTATCTGGTAAAAACCATAAAACTGATGTTCTCCATTACATTGCTCTAACAATTATGAACCGATTTCGATGATTCTTTTTTTATTCGAGAGAGTAAACTACTATGATGTTTCCATGCAAATTTCATTACGACCGGATATTTTTTTCTGAAGAAACATGAATTATGTAAAACTATGTAGACGATAATGTGATCATAACCTACCTAGATAATTTTACTGTTTTCGATGGTTCAATCTTTATATATGAAAATATCACTAAAAAGTTTAAAATAAAATCTTTTTAAAAAAATATTGAACCGACTTCAATATCACTGAAAAGTATAAAATAATTTAAATATTATTGAAGTTGGTGCCAAATATACACAGCAGGTACGCTAACACCAACTTCAATAATATTTAAATTATTTTATACTTTTCAGTGATATTGAAGTCGGTTCAATTTTTTTTTAAAAATATTTTATTATTATTTCTGTTGATTTTTTATTTACGTTCATACAATACAAATGAAGTCGGTTAAAAAGTCTTATATTACATTACACATACATAAAACGTATAAAAATTTGACCATCACACACAAATGTGTTCATTTGATACCCATATTGTTGTTTTTGGAAGTAAAAAAATACAAAACGGCAGCTGACGTCCGCCATAGTATTATTTCTTGAAGAATATATAGGCTAAATCACTCCCAAAACTAAAACTAATGTAATTACATAATTATAAGTCACAGAGCAACAAACCGTTTAGTCTGTAGGCCGTGCTAAAAAAATCTACATACATGGTACATACCTACATACTCTCGAAAAACATAACCGTTCTCCTGGGGCATTCGGGCCAAAAACATATTTTTCGTTTTTGCACTCAGTACCGTTAGATTACAAATCATAACGGTCGACGACGGCAATCTCGAAGTGAACGGGTAATAGATTAGTTAGACCATTCGTGTCTAAGCATTGTCATCAAAACTACGTGACATAAACCAAAATAAAAATCTCTTTTGAAATTTGCAAATGAAGCCGTTACTTATGATAATATATATCCCCACTCAATATAGTAGTCTCACTTTGAAATTTTGAAGCCCCATTTCGACCCCCATTAAAGAAAATAAAAGAACAGAAATATTTTTTTCATTAGCGAAGTGGTTGGGTATGTAAGATGTAAACGATTCCAAGTTTAAAATCGATAGCATCAGTGGTTCTTGCAATATTTACCTCATGTTTTCAAAAATGCCGAATGAAAAAGCGAGAGTACTTGGAAAAGCAGTAAATATAATTACTTTACATGTAAATTGTTTTATTTATGAGTTACGCAAAACTTTCAGTGTACCCCACGTATAGATACATACTTACATAATGGACATACATAATTATGCATATTGTTAGAAATAATGAAGCTCTCAATAAAATAAATTGTGGGTAGGAAGGTATAATGTCCGAACGCGTAAGGCACTTCTCTGGCGGTGCAAGGACATTCATTTATAAGATCTCGTGCTGAAAGGTTGTTCCAGTAGTCGTATAGAGCGGTCACTCTGTCATTCTGTCACTAGATTTGTTATAATACGGTCGTGCTATTTAATTGTATTTCTTGACGAGTAATTATAATAACCGCTGGAGTTGGTGTAGTTTGTTGGGGATGGCGGAGACTTGGGGAAGTCCCCACATTTTTATAATTACCTGTCAAATGTGTCACAGTAAATGAAACCTCTGTGCTAGTGTCAAAAAACCAGTTTTGGTTTTTCATCTTTTTTTTTATTTCTACTTAGGGTTTATAACAATATACATACTTTCGAAAGACATAGTCCTCTTCCTGGGGCATTCGGTTTTGCCTGACGACGCAGCAATGTTTAAAATGTACATACTTAGTTTATTTCTGAGTTGTATGTTGGTGTACATGGTAAAGTATATAGGACGTCGCGAAGTGTATAATAGGTCAGTGCACTTGACCTGTATGTCAATTTGAAGTTTGCCAGTAAATAATTTTTGTATTTTTAACCGACTTCAAAAAGGAGGAGGTTCTCAATTCGTCTGTTTATATATACATATATATATATATTATGTATGTTCGCGCATAACTCTGGCAATTATGAACCGATTTGAAAAAATCTTTCTTCCATCCATTCTTCAATCCGTTGATTGGGTGGGTGGGAATAAGTAGTTCCTGAAAAAACAAGAATGGTGACTGCGCAGGAAAGCTGCAGGAAAGTCTATGTAGATGACTTTATTTAAGGACAAAAATGGTCATAACTCTGGCAAATATTTAACAATTTCAATGATTCTTTTTTTATTCGAAAGAAGAAACCACTATATTGAATCTGTATGAATTTTATCACAACCGGATTAGAACTTCCTGGAGGACCATGAATGATGTGGAGGAATTTATCTGGTAAAAACCATAAAACTGATGTTCTCCATTACATTGCTCTGATAATTATGAACCGATTTCGTTGATTCTTTTTTTATTCGAGAGAGTAAACTACTATGATGATTCCATGCAAATTTCATTACGACCGGATATTTTTTTCTGAAGGAAAATGAATTATGTAAAACTATGTAGACGATAATGTGATCATAACCTACCTAGATAATTTTACGGTCTTCGATGGTTCAATCTTTATATATGAAAATATCACTAAAAAGTATAACATAAAATCTTTAAAAAAAAAATATTGAACAGTAATTGCCAAATATACACAGCCGGTAAGCTAACACCAACTTCAATAATATTTAAATTATTTTATACTTTTCAGTGATATAGAAGTTGGTTCAATTTTTTTTTTAAAGTTTTTATTCTACTAATAAACCACCACGGGTTTGTCTGCTAAATTTTTAAAGTTCTTAACATTATTTACATTTATGTATTAGACCTACCGCATTCCATTGTGTATTAGTAAAATAAGTGTGTAGTGATCACACATAAACAAATATCTAATGCACAGAATAGAGAAATAATTTCACATGACAACCTCTGTTTGTGTCTATCAATCTGTTTACGGTTTTACTAACGACACAATTGCAGTTACTGTTTAGAAAAGTGTAATCAATCCATAAACTTATTTTTTACCTCGAGTATCGTCTTCTGGTGAGATGTATCGTTTTATTCCATTGTACGCATGCGAAACCCAGGCTCGGACAAATCTGCAAACAAAAAGTGAGAGCTAGGTTCATAATAATATTTAACAAGTAGGTTCTTACAAGTTCAAAAACCACAAAACCATCGACTGCGAGCAAACAAAATGGATTTAAATTACATTATACATACATAAAAGTATATACATTTGTAAGTATATATATATTTCAACTCGTTTTAATAAGACCCTTTATTCAAATTCAAAATTCTTTATTATGCATAGGCCTCACGGGGGCTCTTACATATTGTCATTTTTTACAACTACCACCGGATCGTAACGCGGCCTCCACTGAGAAGATCCGGCAAGAAACTCAGCGGGCTTGTCCTTTTTTCAATTATATAAGATTTTTTTAAAACAAATATACAATAAATATATCTTAAACTATTAGCTTCTAAGAGTACTGCAGTTCAAGCCCACGCAGCTTTATGCTCCAGGTAAGCCGAGATTTTATAATAGCCCTTTTTAGACAAATTTATTTACTTAATGGTAGTTTTAAATTTTTTTATTGGTAAATCACGTATATCCTGGGGCAGTTTATTATAAAAACGTATACCTTGGCCCATAAAGGAATTGCTAATTCTGTGGAGACGCATGGAGTGTACAGCAAGATTGTGTTTGATCCGAGTATTTATATTATGTCGATCACTAACTTTAGCGAAAGTACTTATATTCTTTTTTACATAAGTACATCAAATTTTAATAAATGTATTGTAACCGTTAGAATGTTTATTTCTTTAAATATTTGTCTTAATGAATCCGTAGGGGCCAGATTGTAGATAGCTCTCACAGCTCTTTTCTGCAGAATAAAAATAGTGTTAAGGTCTGCAGAAGATCCCCACAGCAATATGCCATAAGACATAACACTGTGGAAATAACTAAAATATACAATTCTAGCGGTTTCGACATCGGTGAAAAATCAAATTTTTGTAACTGCATAAGCCGCTGAACTAAGCCTACCCGACAGTTTCTCAATGTGTGGGCCCCATTGTAACTTTGCGTCTATAGTAATGCCCAAGAATGTCGTAGAGATCACAGGGTCCAATACCACTCCATTAATTTCAATATTGGTTCCCACCTGTCTAACATTAGGTGTAGTAAACTTAACATTTAGTTTTAGTTTCATTAAGGTTTAAATTATTAACTTCGAACCAATGGACCACCCTAGAAAGCGCATTGTTCACATCGTCATAGTCCTCACGTCACAAAGATGTATCATCTGCGAACAATACAATGTTATGATTGTCCCCTACAAAGTAGGGTAAGTCATTAATATATATAAACAATAGAAAAGGGCCTAGTATTGCACCCTGTGGAACACCTAAAGTGACCTCAGATCCAGCAGATCGTGATCAACCTTCTGAATTCTGTTACTCAGGTACGAGGTCAGAAGGTTGAGAGCTCTATTCCTTATACCATAGTGGTGTAGTTTCCTGGCTAGCGTGTCATATTGTACGCAATCAAAGCCCTTAGATAAATCACAGAATACGCCAAGGGCATCATGTGATTCCTCCCAGGCTTCATAAATATTTTTTAACTACTCGACTCCTGCATCCATGTAGAGCGATTTTTTGTAAAACCGAATTGTTTATTGTGATACAGATGGTTTTTAACCGACTTCAAAAAAAGGAGGAGGTTCTCAATTCGTCTGTATATATATATATTTTTTCTATGTATGTTCGCGCATAACTCTGGCAATAATGAACCGATTTGCAAAAATCTCTCTTCCATCCATTCTTTAATCCGTTAGTTGGGTCCCATAAAAAAATTATTGCTTCCGAATAAGTAGTTCCTGAAAAAACAATAATGGTGACTGCACAGGAAACTTGCAGGAAAGCCTATATAGATGACTTTTTGGTCGCTTTTTAAGGACAAAAATGGTCATAACTCTGGCAAATATTTACCAATTTCAATGATTCTTTTTTTATTCGAAAGAAGAAACCACTGTAATGAATCTGTATGAAATTTATCACAACCGGATAAGAACTTCCTGGAAGACCATGAACGATGAGGAGGAATTTATCTGGTAAAAACCATAAAACTGATGTTCGACATTACATTACTCTGACAATTATGAACCGATTTCGATGATTCTTTTTTTATTCGAGAGAGTAAACTACTATGATGATTCCATGCAAATTTCATTACGACCGAATATTTTTTTCCGAAGAAACATGAATTATGTAAAACTATGTAGACGATAATGTGATCATAACCTACCTAGATCATTTTACGGTCTTCGATGGTTCAATCTTTATATATGAAAATATCACTAAAAAGTTTAAAATAAAATCTTTTTAAAAAAAATTGAACCGTTTTCAATATCACTGAAAAGTATAAAATAATATAAATATTATTGAAGTTGGTGCCAAATATACACAGCCGGTAAGCTAACACCAACTTCAATAATATTTAAATTATTTTATACTTTTCAGTGATATTGAAGTCGGTTCAATTTTTTTTTTAAAAGATTTTATTATTAAAATGTTCTAACATTTGACTTAATAACAATTTTTCAAAAATTTTACTCAATGTCGGTAACACTGATATTGGCCTGAAATTAGTAGGCTCAGTAGAGCTACCAGACTTAAATAATGCTATTACTTTGCTCTGTTTCATCAGATCAGGAAACACACCACTTGTGACACAACTATTGAACACTAATACTAATTGGGGGGCAATAAACTCAATTATACAAGAAACTGTTTGTAGACAGATGTCAGCAGTTTTTTTCGAATTTAGCGATTTATAAGTGTCCAATATTTCTTTGACATCAACAACTGAGAAGAAGGTTGCGCAACATTCTGTTACACTTTGTTTTAATAAAGTACTTGTTTATATTTGATGTTTTTGGAAGTTAAAAAAGATAGAAGCTGAAGGTCGCAATATTTTTTTAAATATACGTAAGTTTATGTAACTCGCACAAGTTTATAAAGCTATAATTCATTGAGCTGTTTAGGCTCTAGGTCTTATCAGACTTACATACTGTTAATACACCAATCCTAGCCCGCTGACCACCACTGCAGCATCGACGCAACGCCCAATCAGAACGCGGGACCGATCACATTCGCGGATAGCTAACCCACAATTTATTATATTTTTATTAAAATTGTCTGTCAATCATTACACGTTTTTCACCGAAACCGAAGAAGCTGCTCTATTATTTATCGCCAATGATTATACAGCGTGATATGTCTATCTAATTCATTTTTCTAATTGATTGTTTATGTCTATCTAATTGACACATACATACTCTCGAAAATCATAACCCTCCTTCTAGGGCGGTTGGGTAAAAAGATATGTTCTAAGCACATTTTCGAAGCATCTCTTTTACCATCCCACCATAGTCACCATAGTCACCATAGTCAGTGTTAGGATTTACATACTCGTAGGTCCTCCGTGAAGAAACCCACCCTCAGTAGCAAGAAATATATATTATTTTTTATACCTTAGCAAAGCAAAAAGCTAGACGAGCGAAAACTATTTTTTTACACCTCATAGTGCTTGCCTGCAATCCCGATTGATAGATACCTGATAAATGATGCATTCATACATACAAAGATAGGACTCCCTGTTATAGGAAATATGATATGGCGTACGGGTAACAATAGCGCTCTCCCATCTCTTTCCATTGGGTGTCAGCGCATGCGGCAAGGCGACTAAGGGAAATCCTGAAGACTGGTATGATGATGACGTTGCCATGAGAGAATGTCAGCGTGATGATGACGTTGCCATGAGAGAATGCTATTAGATGTCGGAAACGGGCGCTAAACATTTAGTGCAGTTTGAGATGTGTTGCCGCCAAGCAGCAAGGTGTCAACATAGCTGGTATTGCAGCTGGCAAAATTTAAATACATTGAAACTGACCATAAACAGTCGTGTTACTCACCTTCAAGCGAACGTGCCGCCCCAGTTTCATCCTTAAGTTGCTTAAAAAATGCTAAACATGTGTAACGTAAAAACTACACAAAATATTTTGTAGAATATTGTTTATGTACCTAGTGAAAATAATCCTAAATCTATAGTTTATCATCTAATGCAAATGCGCGCGCGCTGTTCGCGCTATCATCGTCGCAGGTGATTCATTCACGTGATCATAGCATGTCTCGCCCGATCGAAGCAGCCGTCTCGAAAATCCACACCGTCGGTCGGTTGGTCGGTGCCCACACGCGAGACGACTCAATAAGAAGGAAAGACACACATTGATTGTGTTCGTGTTCTTTTTTTATATTAAAGTATATAAAGTTCATTGTTGAACATAGTTTAGGTTAATAATTACCAAAGATTATAGCTAAAATAACACTATTTTAGCTAGACACACGTTTAAAACCCCAAATTGGGGTGTTACTTCGCGGCTCAACCTACGAGCCGGCCCTTTATTTCACCTGGCGAACGATCAACTCGACACCGGTTCCGTGGCCGTTCGGCCGGTGCTGCCCCCCAACTCCTGGCGTTCCTGCTAACAGACCTGAGTTGGGCTACCGTCACCACCAGGGCAGTAGGTACTTGTACAGTGGTTGCTTGGATGAAAAGTGTTGTAGTAATGGGTCGTCGACGCATTTACCGTCGACGAACCGAGACCGTTTATTGTCCACGAAAAACCAGTTCATAAAACAGTCTAAAGTTAGACTAGTTTATATCGTTGACTAAAAATTTTGTTGTCGACGTTAGACGTCGAATGTATTTTACGATTATAGTCCACTGATAAATTAGTCTATAGTTTAACTAGTTTTTCGGTAGACTGTAAACTAGTTTATTCGTTTACAACTAAAAACAGTCGAAAAATACAGTTTGTTCATTCAACGCCCACTCCTAAAGTGTAGACATCTAAGTATTTTAACGGGCTTAAGAACCGACAATCTTAATTTTTTTAAATAAATATATCATGTTTTTGTGGTGCTGTTTCATATAATACCCTAACGTAGAGCTTGTTTACCTCATTTGTGATCCCAATATCCTCGTTAGATAACGTTGTGCACCGCACTTCCTCATAGTAAGCTGGTCGGTACTCGTATTCATTTGTGTTCAGTTTCTTGATCTTCCTTTCCAGGTGGCAAATTGGGTAATGTTTCTATAATGAAATTAAACATAGCATATACTTATTGAAAAAGACTGCATCGTAAGCACAGTACCAATAATTGAGATGCACTCTAAAATTAACATATAACTACCACCAGCTCTTATGGCAATGTTAAAGTAATATAACGTATACGTGAAAAAGAGGCGCAGTTATATTTAGGGGAAGGCAGGGTAATTACGAACACTTAAGGGAGTTTTAAAATATCTCAAAAGATACTAGATGTAGGTTAACTTTAATAACATTTTCTGTAAGGTAGATTATCATATTTTAGGCTATAACAATCAAAATTATTAATTTATTTTTTATAATCAATTTTTTTAACAAAAACAAAACCTTTAGTGTTCGTGTTTACCCGACACTGGTCGGGCAATCACGAACACCTAGTGGGGCAATTGCGATCGTTCGTCATTGACCCAGACTAGGTTAAGAATTAGATCATGTACGACAGATTAGTCAAGATTTTTCCTAAATTTGAGATCGTATTGTACGACAAAGATCACAACGGTAACCTAAGGAAGACAATTGGCCGTCTGTGCATTTTTGATGGGCCTACTTTTCATAATAATAGCACTCGCTCGCTTCAATAGCTTCTTTAGGCCCCCGACTAAAGAAGATTCATTTCATCTCGTATGTTTCAATTCAAAAAATTTAATAAAAATTAATTTTCCTATATTCTCATTGTCATTTTCAGTGTCGGGAAAAAACATGTAATTATAAAATTAAAAAAGTATTAATTTTTTTGTTGGTTTATACGACGAAGAACATCTTGGCCCAAAAAATTATGACAATGGTTTCCATTGAGCACTAAGTCACTGTTTAGAGCAGCAGTAGACAAAATAAGAATTGCCATGATGGTCGCCAACCTCCGGTAGGAGATAGCACCACAAGAAGAAGTAGAACATTCTTCTAACATAACATTTTTAACTCTTTTAAAATCTCCCACATTATAATTCGTTTCGGAATTTCGTAAATAGTTTCGAGGCATCTAAAACAAATAACATAATATATTTGTTACAAAAACAATACTAACCAAACAAGTGAAAGGTTTCCAATTTATATACTTACTATAGTGTGGCAATGCCGAACGTTCGAGATTGACCCACTCAATTCGTTCGCCAATACCCTCCATGGTAAAAAACAAAAAAAGTTTTATATCTTTAGGTTATGTTTGGGCGGCCGTCCATCTAACAATCATAATTAAATCTTCGACTACTAACTTTGAATGCCTATCAATGCCATATTAGAACTATCATTACTTGATAAGTTACACTTAGTTTTATTTATGTCAAAAATGTAACGAAAATTGCGAAATATTGCAATCATTCATACCTTGAACGTTGTGTGCACCCATAGTGCTTCGCTAGTCGCTTGGCACTAGTAACAGCGTCATTTCTAAGATGGCTAAGAGTTAAAACCTGGAATGTCTTTCTAACATAGTAAAATCGCTGCGTTCGGGATTACCCAGCGTTCGTGATTACCCGGCCTTCCCCTATACAGTTATAATTCGATCGTTTCTTTCGTGAAAATAACATTACACTAACACTGCCCGAACAGGTGGTGGTAACACCAGTTCAGACGAATATCCAAATCAGTCCATGGTGCATACAGTACGTTATAATAATGTTCGATTGTTATAATGGCCTGTGACCAAATTGCAGGATTATTATTACTCTACATGAAGTCCTGGGTCCATCTCAATATAATGTCTATGGGACCTACTCAAAGGTTCTCTCGAATAAAAATGATACAAATCGGTACATATTTGTGAACCACGGGAGTGAACATACATAAAAATAAAAAAAATTGCGCGACGAATTGAGGAACTGCTGATTTTTGTAAGTCGGCTTAAACCATTAACTGTCGGCCTTCAAATTGCAATGAATACGGCCATTCTCGAGGTAAGCCGCTAATTGTAAATATTGCATAACAGTTTATTCAACAACAAAAATACATCATAGGTATGCCCTCGATCAATACGGGCTATATATCAATCAACTGCACAGATATACCTACTTTAGACACAGCTCCGCCCGCGCTCATTTGCGTTGAATACATAACCTCCTTTTTTAAAGACAGTTAAAAACTGTGACCCACTATTTAATTGCCCGGCATTAAACGGTCACCCATCTGTGTAATGACCTTGCCTAACGTTGCTTTACCTGATTGATTGCCAAACATTGATAACAACTGTCTATGAGTGTCTCTTTATTATTATCTTTATATATATACTTCTACTGTACGTGTGTATGTCACTGAACTCTTCCTAAACGGCTGGACCGATGTTGATGAAATTTTTTGTGTGTGTTCAAGGGGGTTCGAGAATGCTTTAAATTCAATAAAAACGCGGGCGGAGCTGCGCGGGTCAGCTAGTTTATTATAAATACATATAAGTAATGAAAAAAGACAAGTAACCATTTTGACTCTAATCCCCTCTCCCAAGGAAACCGTGCTGAATTACGGGATAAAAAATATTCTATGTCCTACCTCGTAGTATTAACTCAAATGATGCCAAGTTTCATTTGAATCCATTCAGTAGATTCGACGTGAAGCGCGGCCATGATACAGACAGACAGACAAAAATGAAAAAAAAAAACAGCTTTGGATTTAGTATTGATTATAGAATACCCTACTACCAAAAATAATTTTCAAAATATCGTCAATGTACAGAATGGGACCTGTTACAGTTTTATTATAAGTATAGATCACGCGTTCGGGAAACTACGTGACATCTTCTCATCAGAAATTCCGCAGTGCCTGAAGACAAAGGTTTTTAACCAGTGTGTGTTGCCAGTGATGACATATGGTACTGAGACGTGGTCTCTAACAGCTGGCCTTTTGGAGAAGCTCAGAGTCACACAACGAGCTATGGAGAGAGCTATGCTCGGAGTTTCTTTGCGCGACAGAATCCGGAATGAGGAGATTCGCCGAAGAACTAAGGTCACCGACATAGCTCGTAGAATATGCAAGATAAAGTGGCAGTGGGCCGGCCACATCGCTCGAAGAACCGATAACCGTTGGGGAAGAAAGGTTCTCGAGTGGCGACCACGAACCGGAACCGGACCTCCCACTAGGTGGACCGACGACATTGTTCGCGTCGCAGGAAACCGGTGGATGCAAATAGCAAACTGTCGTTCATTGTGGCGGTCTAAGGCCTTTGTTCAGCAGTGGACGTCTTCCGGCTGGTGATGATGATGATGATGATGATGATGTCTTTGCACAAGTTTTTGTGCAAAGACGGTGAATTATCTCATATTTTCTTTTGGTCCTAAGTACGATTACACCAACCGGGCCGCGTATTTTACAAACTCCCAGACAGACAGAATGACTATCATCCTGGACCACAATTTTGGGTAACGGCCAGGGTGTCGAACCACCACTGCTATACCCACAGGTGGTTAAATCATTCTAGCCACAGGCCCTTCAATTTGATATTGACTTTGTCCGGACAATCGAATTTGGAAGGACTTTTAATATCTAGAATTGGTAATTAGTTCTACAATGTGAGTAAGACATCCCGTTCCCTATGCACATAATGTATGTAGGTTATTTAGCTGTCAACTTGGTAAACAGTTAAGTACGTAAAATGTACAAAATGCGTCCAATCATCTAACTTTATAGTACAAGGCCAAAATAGATAGGTATTTTAATATCATGGTGAATTTTTTTACATAATCATATTAATTCCATATCACGAGTGTGTGAGCTTGTGTTGCAAGAACGTTCGGTTTTGTAACTATAAAAATAAACAACTATTCGTTTCCTCCATAAAAATTTTGTTTATCGTATCACCCTATGGAGGAAGATAATATGCATATGATCTCAGGTAGAAGGTTGTACCACCCTTAGAATCTAAGGTACCACCTATATACTGAACTGACTATGAAAACCATCGATATAATATTATATCGATGATGACAAAAAACCTACGAAAATCTAATGATACTGTTTTTTTACTGAAGCTTTGGCTGCGACATCACACGAATCAAATTCAAATTATTATTATTTGAAATTATTTATTTACAAAAAACTGAATAAACTATATAACAGCTGGTATAAGCAATAAGACCGAAAAATACAATGTTACATTGTGGGAGGTGGTACCTGTAGTACTAGGAGGACCTGTTTTGCAGGCTACCACACTCCAATTGACAGAAAAACATTTTTTTTTTCAAACTATTAAATACGGTGTCGCGATTAGAAGGGTTAAAAAAGAAGTAGAGATATATCTCTAAATATATTTCCTACCTCAGCACCCAGCTGCCTCATATCACGCTCACGTGAAACTTGAAGTGACTCCGTGTATTCTGGTAATATCTGTAACGCAGAATAAATTATGTTATTATTACTAGCTTCTTTGGCCTTTCATTAACAAACTGAATTAAGGTATCACCTTAGATGGTTCTTCACAATCGGCTTCCGAAGACGAACTTTGTTTGCTCAACATTCGCTGTCGGTTCCGCTCCAATCTGCCTAGTACAGAGTTTAAAACTTTATCAGGATGAGGAATCCTAAGCACTTGTTCTATGAAGTCGCGGGCCATTTCTTCACTTGAAGTTGGCGATGAGGCCAAGCAGATCGACACGCATAGCGCCTGAAAAATACTAAGATTACTATCTTTGCTCCGATTACGTGCAATCTGATGACACGCGCGAGTATAGGCTGCTAGGCCTCGTAAATCAACACATCTTTTGAGCATTTTACCAGGTGGTAGGTTCCTTGTGCAAGAAACCGACCAGGTAGGTGTCAGACATTCTTCGGCCAAGCAGCAGTGTGTAAGTGTGAAGGCTAGTGAAATCACCAGACACAATGACTTAATAATCTATTGTCTTAAGGCTCACTTCCTCACAACTTCAATAATATTGTCAATATTCTACAACCCGTGTGACTTAACTGTGCACCTGGCGCTGTGACATCTCATTCCAGCGAGGTGCACTGTTAATTCGGGCGGGTTGTAGAATATTGACAATATTAGGACAGGACCCAAAAACTTGTAATAAATGGATTTGAATCAAAAACGGTCACTGTCACTTCTGGAATGCCGCAAGGGTCGATATTAGGGCCTCTTTTATTTATCCTGTACATTAACGACGTATAAAACTGTTTTAAAACCAGTAAATTTCTTCTTTATGCAGATGACTTAAACATTTTCAATACAGTTGAAAGTGTTAGCGATCAAATCAATTTACAAAATGACCTAGATGGATTCTCAGCTTATTGTAATGAAAATAAACTTGAATTGTGTCTTAATAAATGTAAACCTATAACGTTTTCTAAAAATAAGAATTATATAAAATTATACATATGTAATATATTAATAATTATATTTCTTGATGGTATTTTTGGTCAAGCAGTTATCAAAATATTCGTTTACCATCGAACAAGTTGCTTGGGTTACATTTCTAACCGAGCCCATGCAAATGAGGATATTAATCACAGCCTGTGCGTAAAGTATGAAGTAATCACCGGGGAGAACATCCAGCGCTCTTAAATTGTTTTGTTTTTATTTTAACAGGCATTTTTAGTATGTCTATGTATTAACATCCCTTCTTTTTGAAATAGCAAGCCTCATCAATATCAACCCTAGCGTTATAGGTACGTTGTCTACCGGTGAAGGATAGTGCTTATATTTTGATACTAGCTGACCCACGCAGCTCCGCCCGCGCTGTGTTTACGTTAACTAAACTTTCAATAATATACATTCGCATAGAATAGAAAACCTCCTTTTTTAAAGTCGGTTACAAACTTGGACCCACTTTGTACTTTCCCTCCGAAGCACGTTTAGTTCAAATGGCGTTAAACGGCCACCCATCTATTTAATGACCTTACCTAACGTTGCTTAACCTGATCGATTTCCAAACATTGTTAACAACTGTCTAAGAGTGTTGCCTTACAAATATTTATTATAATTATAATGAAAAAGTTTTAAAATCGGAGCAAGCGTATAACCAAGTACACATTTTGACTTTAGTCCCCTCTCCCAAGGGAACCGTACCGAATGTCGGGATAAAAAGTATCCTATGTCCTACCTCGGAGTATTAACTAAAATCATGCCAAGTTTCGTTTCAATCCATCCAGTAGTTTCGGCGTGATGCTCAGCCGAGATACAGACAGACTGACAGACACACAGACAGACAGACAAAAATAAAAATAATTACATTTTTGGCTATGGTATCGGTTATAGAATGCCCTCCAAACATCATTTTCAAAATATCTTCAATGTACAGAATTGGACCTGTTACAGTTTTATTATAAGTATAGAAGATGTAATATTTCTTTCGGTCTCGTAATTCAATAATTATTCAATGGTTTTTAGCAATTAAGACATTGACAACTGGTTATTCTGAACGCGTAATTATGTCGTAAACAGGACAATGAGATTAAATTACTGTAATTCTCTCAGACATAAAGTAGTTGGAGTCACGGTTTTGTTACAAAAAGGTAGATAAACTCTCGGTTAGTTTTTCTGAACATAGTACACTACACTACACTACTGTAGTATACGTACTATGTGTATCCAATTAAGTTAGTGTTAAACGTACTATAATAAAGATTAACTGCCGCATTCACAGACATCAATTAACTTTAATCGCAATTAAGTCATTTTTTTAATCTATTTATTTCGACTCTTCGAGTCTCTTATCTTTTAGTATTAATTACGAGATTATTGATATATCTACTCACTATTCGCGTATTAATAACTCGGAGCCCGTTGGCTCGAATCGTAACAAGAATAAAAACTTTTAAAAAAAAAGTTGAACCGACTTCAATATCACTGAAAAGTATAAAATAATTTAAATATTATTGAAGTTGGTGTTAGCGTACCTGCTGTGTATATTTGGCACCAACTTCAATAATATTTAAATTATTTTATACTTTTCAGTGATATTGAAGTCGGTTCAATTTTTTTTTTTAAAGTTTTTATTTTAAACTTTTTTGTGATATTTTCATATATAAAGATTGAACCATCGAAAACCGTAAAATTATCTAGGTAGGTTATGATCACATTATCGTCTACATAGTTTTACATAATTCATGTTTCTTCAGAAAAAAATATCCGGTCGTAATGAAATTTGCATGGAAACATCATAGTAGTTTACTCTCTCGAATAAAAAAATAATCATCGAAATCGGTTCATAATTGTCAGAGCAATGTAATGGAGAACATCAGTTTTATGGTTTTTACCAGATAAATTCCTCCACATCGTTCATGGTCCTCCAGGAAGTTTTTATCCGGTTGTAATAAAATTCATACAGATTCAATACAGTGGTTTCTTCTTTCGAATAAAAAAAGAATCATTGAAATTGGTAAATATTTGCGAGAGTTGTGACTATTTTTGTCCGACCGAGCGAGTCCGAGCGACTAAAACGTCATCTATATAGGCTTTCTTGCAGCTCTCAGTGCGCAGTCACCATTCTTGTTTTTTCAGGAACTACTTATTACTAAGCAATAATTTTTTTATGGGACCCAATTAACGGATTAAAGAATGGATGGAAGAAAGATTTTTTCAAATCGGTTCATAATTGCCAGAGTTATGCGCGAACATACATAGAAAAAAAAAATATATATATACAGACGAATTGAGAACCTCCTCCTTTTTTGATGTCGGTTAAAAAACCGCGCAAAAAAAATAGGCCCGGGCTCCGAAGGGTTAAGTATTATTTGGCTTCGAAAGTCGAAATAATCCATTTACAAAATATGACTTACTCACAATTAACTATAATTGACGTTTGTAGGTGCGGCAGTAAGACCTCCCATGAACGTTTCTTTTTTAATTTTTCTAAACTCTCAACGTGTTCAAACCAACATCGAATTGAAAATATTAATTGGTTTCTTAACTGAAATACATTTATTGAAACTAAATATTTGCAGCTTATTTACAAAAATGTACCTACACTTAAACTAGGTAAAAAACTTTTCTCAAAGTTGTCGCCGCACTGGGAGGGAAGGGTACCTAAAAGACTGGTGGCATTACCCCTTTGTATGGCCAAGTTGTCAGAAAAAGCTACCAGCCCGGCGGTCTCCTGAGACTTCTATAAGTTTGGATGAAATTTCTTTCACCAAACCGTGCATCTCATGAGACTAAGGCCCCATGGTCTCCACCGCAAAAGGCGCAAATATATAGCTCGAACCTAGAGCTGCATACTTGCGTCGCTTTGCATCACTAGCGGTCGCCGCAGCTCCTCCAGCCGCCCTGCAATTTGCCGGGGTGTGGGACGCAGCAAGTGTGTCGACACATGTCGCATCCCACACCAACGGCTTTCCATGTTGCCATGGTATTAAAGTGACACCATCAGGTTTCTCATACTTTAATTTAGGTACTTATCTTTAGAAATAAAGTAAAACTGAGGAGAGTTTTTTATAGTTTATTAGAAAAACCGGTCAAGTGTGAATCGGGCTCGCGCACTGAGGGTTCCGTACTTTCTTTGGGCGTAAAAAAATAAGTTGCTATTTATGTACCACCTCAGGCAGCAAATACCGGTCCAATGCTCTAAGGTTTACATGTTGCAAATTATCTTCATCACTTATAATTTTTTATGAGTCACTTGCTTGCGGGTCCAAAGGTCTTTTAACCAATTTTACATAATAATATATTAATAATATATTAAATAATATATTAATATTGCGTCATTAAAGTTTTATTATAAAATTATACACTAGAGCCTGGTAGAGATCACTTTTAGTGATAAGGGGCCGGCCATTGTTTCATTCTATTTTACAGTTTTTTTTTTTTGATAATGGTAGAACAATAAAATATTATCTATCTATCCAGATTTCCCAGCTGTACGCATGGAAATTGTTCGTTCTTAAATGTTATGTTATATTTTTCGTTTCTAGCTCTACCATTATACTATCTGTGATTACTATAGTTACGTAGATAATGTCACAGGCAATTCGTCACGTTATTCAGCTCGTTCAGTTGATTAGTCGACGGGCCAGCGCTCTGATTGGCAGATATTCGTACAGTACTCAGCCCCTACATGTGATCCCAGAAGTTCACAACATTTCGTCTTGGTTAGATTTTTGAATTTTATAGGAAAAGTAAGGCCACTTCTGTTTTGACGACACGCCAAACTCGGATGAACAGAACAGTTCGATACAATAAACGGAGATCAAGCTTAAGCCATAACTATATTAGACTTTTGAAATCTAGTTGGATATTATGCCTAAACCTACTTAGTTAATTACAATATAACAAAAATATAATCATTTCTGATATTTACGCGAACATTACCACATTGAAATGAAACTAACTTTTTTAAACTAATATTTTTTTTTACTGGGGTCACAGCTACACATGGACTTATTTCAACAAGTCTCTTTGTATATTTTTCTAACAAAAACTAATTTAAATCATTTGATAGGTACCATTATCGCAGCCTATTTTCCAGTGTGTCATTAATCATTATCATTAAACTCTGTCACTCCCCAATGTGATCTATCTGCGATGAAATAGAATTACACCAATTGAGTCGCTCTGTGATTGTCAAACCCAGCGTTGGCGACTTTGGCCCGTGGGTGCTACTGCATGCTTTGTGTACAATAAACTCCGCTGATATTAAAGTCACTATACAACAGCTGAGATGATATTCCTTTTCATCTTGCGGCCAGCAAATTCAGTGTATGTAGGTTAATATGTTGACTAAACTTGTGGATAGTGAATGCGGCGGAAGGAATGAATAGAGATAGGACAGGATTGTTATTAGTGAAAGTATTTAAAGGTAAGATAGTTTCTTTTATCCAATTTTTATATGGGAAGCATAATAATTTGCGCACATGATACTCAAATATGTACTCCTAAAACTGCTTGATAACAAAGGCGAGTATATCCTTATACTTACTTAACTCTTTCGTATTTCACACACCTAATAAGCGTATTGCTATCGTCTGCCCTAACTACTTAGGTACTATATGATTTGCTAAAGTTTTTGATGCGGTGATCTTTACTTGTGTATCGAAATTGAACAGCAGTTATTGCAGTACTTACATAAATGCAATAAGTATTTCAGAGCAGTCGTACTATCTATATATTTAAATCCATCCAACTATGTCCTTCTTCTGTGGTAGTATTCTTTTGGATTTATTAGTTTTGATTGGTCATATAAATAGATATCCATGCATAATTAATGAGCTTTTTTTAATATTTGCATGATATATAAAAAATCATAAACAACTAATAAAGTAATCAGCTATAAGTGCAGATTTTTTTTAATAACAGCGTTTTATTAATTCAAATATCAAGTTAATTAAAAATAATTATTACTTCACTGGACTTTTCCACTTCAGTTCAAAAAGCTAAGTACAGACGTTGTCAGGAACACAGTATAAACAGGAAGAAGTATATTTGGTTAGGTACCCATAATAATATGTATGTAGATATGTGGTTGTAAACTTCGTATGTACACAAGTACACAAGACAGTCGGACTTCGCTGACCTCCAATATAAAAATGGACCTCGCATCCTGTATACTATTTGTAAGGACTATATTTAGCATCGGCCAATCAGGTAGGTATCTCTCTTTACCGTCATTGTGACTTCAATAAAATTAACTATCATTAAGTCAATTCGATATTTTCTTTATGAAGATAGTGACGTGAAAGAATGTGGAGTGTAATTCGGCAGACAAATTGGTAAAACTGCGTTATTTGAGAGGTGGTTGTTATATTTAAGTATATTGCCTTTTTTTGCGGGGAAATACTTCAAAAGGTCCCCGGCACCCGATGGGGGGGGGGGGGGTGCGGTGAACGGGGTATGTGGAATTATTTCCCACTAAAACCCTCCGCGGCTTTCGCATCGGCACATGAAAGGGACGCACTGTAGTCCCCTGGTAGCGTCACGGTGCTCACGGGGACGGGGTTAGAGAAATTTTGTATATTTGTAGTCAATGTTGGTAATATTAATATTTTTGTATTTATTTTGTAGATATTACGCAGTGTTAAAGAAACATGCGTCGAAAAGGACGTGGCATGTTCAAGTTGGAACCGGTGTTGGGAGACGGAGGCTTTACGAAAACCAGAAATATTGGGGATAGGTAAACATAATTTTTAATATATACTAGCGTCGCCATATAATGGCACTTTGCGGTCACTATAGCACTGTTTACTAGTTGGCCCCTTGTGAAAGACACCATCCAGGTAGGTCCAATCGCAGTGTTGGATAACAAAAATGCTGTGTCCCCAGAATAAACAGTGGTGTAAAGAGCACTGTTGTTGATGAAATTATCGGACAAAAGAGACATAATGTCTCGGGTGACACGCGGAAGTGCAATGCGGGGGGGGGGGGGATGGTTACTCTTCATTCGTCACTAGTTTGAATAAAAAAAAATAAGTACCGGTCAAGTGCGAGTCGGTCTCGCGGACCGAGGGTTCCGTACCATCTTTGGACGTATTAATAGTAGTTTATGCACCAAGGGGATAAAGTAGTGTCTTATGTCGCGGGCGTTTAATTGAATCGCGAGCATAACGAAGGATTCTAGCAACTCCCGAGCGCAGCTCCTTTATCCCCGCGGTGAATACACTACTTTTCACACCTACTGCGAGGTAATAAAATACAAATATTGCTAGAATTAAAATAATAACAATATTTTGGGACAATCCACACATGGTAATCTGATCCCAAACTAGGCAGAGCCTGTACTATGGAAACCAGATAACTAATATTAATTAACAGTGAAATAACACCCAGACACTTGGTGGGAATCGAACCCACGACCTATTGGGTAGCGGCCAGGGTGTCTAACCACTAGACCAACGAGACCGTCAATAATATCAACATAGTGATTTGCCGCGTTATCATCTAAATATTTTATTTTATTTTCTAGAACACTGGGTTGTGCTCGTCGCGCTCGGTTCGATTTTCCAATGTTTTGTTTTTCGTGCAGTTCTCTGCTTAGAGTAGTAATATATATCTGTGGTAAAAGTGTTGAGGAATTTTCGTTTGACGTTCGAAATTCAAACACATTATTACCCAAGGGAGTTTAGTACAACATTATTACCCGGCTAGACTATAGGGATATAATGAGGCACTTTATGTCACCTTTATATGACATATAATGTGACATTATCGAGCAGGTGGTGTGAAAAGTAATTTTACTATTCATGTTACCCGTGGGGTATACGGGTAAGAATGGTAGCCCATCCCTCCCATCTCCTCCCGTTGGGTGTCCATATAATAATATAGTAGTCGATATAGTATATACACTCGATATAGTAGTCTCACTTTGAAATTTTGATGACCCATTTCGACCCCCATTATAAACAAAATATTTTTTTTTTTCATTTGCGATGAGATTGGGTGAGTAAAATCTGAAACTATTCAAAGTTTCAAATTGATAGCGTCAGTGATTCAGTGAGACAGACAGACAGACAGACGAAGTAGGACCATAAGGGTTCCTTTTTACCGTTTAGGTATGGAACCATATAAGTCACAAAAATTGGCCAATCCGTTTCGGAGGTGTGCGACCATAAACACCGTGACACGAGATTTGTGTATATAGAAAATATTAGTATTTTAATTAAACTTTTACTGGTAAAGCTTTAAGTAATCTTCAAGATCAAGCTTTTATTTCAGTTTATTTAAATAAATTTCGCCCCAGCGTCAAAAACTTAATAAAATTTAGAGAGAATACCGAAAGTTTGATTTCATTAACTATTAGAACTCGTACCCCTATAGTAGATTAAACAGTACCTCCGAGTATAAGGTCGTTTTGACCAGAAGGTCATAACTTGAAGTTTGTACCTTGGTCAGCCAAAAATAGCTTTTATATTTTTAGAATTTAAACACATCTAAAAATATTTAAAAATGAACCAGTATTTGTCGTCGTTAGATTTTATTATATTACTGAAGTGTGTAAAAAAAGACAAACATCAGACAGAACACTAAATTACTGTCCAGCTTCAGGTTATTGTGGCTCGCGAAGTAATTATCAAGTAGCGAAAATACTCGCAAAGTAATGACTTCGGGAGCCACAATAAGCATGAAAAAGTACCTCCATAACGGTGAATCCCGATAATATCACATCTTACCTTAATGATGAATTGGCTGAGTGTCATTGTGCCGCGACACAGTTTTGGCACTTGCCGATTCGGCGTGGTTAATTTTTATGAATGATTTCCCTACCCCGACGCCCTTTTTATACCACAAATTATCTCAATCCGTTACTAATGTCAAAGTGTTTTATTAAAAAGCTACAGGTTAATCTCATCGTTGACAATAACGTGGAATAGCGGCCGGCCAAAATTTTATTATTAATATCGTGGAACAATCTACATGCGGTGATCTGATCACAAACTAGGCGGAGCCTGTGCCTACTATGGGAACTTGACAACTGATACAAATATTTACTTTTTTGTATATAGGTACATAGAATACATAAATTACACCTAGACACAGAACAAACAGACAAGTTTATGCATACAAATATTTATCCTAGGTGAGAATCGAACCCACGAATTAATGGGTATCGGCCAGGGTATCTAATTGCTAGAACAACAAAGGTTAAATTTAATGTACCATCCCTCAGGGCTGTAAACAATTGAAGCTTCTAGGTGGTAGGCTTCTATTCTACTCTACTAGGTATGTAGCAGGTGGCAGATCTCTACTAGGTGGCAGATCCCGTGTACAAAAGATCATCCAGGTAGATCCCCTGCCACTAAACAGTTATAAGTAAACATGGCTGTGTGCCGGTTTGAAAACACTGTTGGTGAAATTGCGGGCTCAATATACGTAACAAATGTCTAGGGTAACGAGCTTACCAGTAGCCGAACGTTCTCTTGTCACCAAATTGCTTCCCCATGCGTGTACCTATAATAATTTGTGTGTGGTGTACCACAGCTATACAACGTCCGTGTCTTGCCTTCAAGCCCGCCGCCGCCGCGCCCGTGGCTCGTTTGAGTCCCTCTACTTGCTTCTTCTACCTCCTTAAATCCTAGTTTCATCAGCAGTCGAAAGACGTTCACTGCTAAACAAAGGCCTTTCCCTTAGAAGGGAAGGGTTGCCATAATTTCCACGCTTGGCAGGCGTTGCGTTATGGGGAAGTAGGTGGTAGGTAATCCAATAGAAAGTGGCTGCTGCCCGTCTTCCTTTCCCTTAGCCATCACCCTACGGGAGAAGACGTGGGTGGTATTCTTACCCGGACACCGTAAAGGTCGGTCATCATGGTTTAGTTACCTATGTGTATTACTGTGAGAAAATAAAGTCCATATTTTCTAGCATGAACAAAAAATAATATTCCGTATTACTGGCCAGTTTTAACAACAACCAGATTAGAACGAGCTGTTATCTACAAAACTCTCTCTCTGATTACACCAAACAGTCATATTGAAATAGCCGCCTTTAAAAATTAACTCGATTCGCGTCATTAGCTAAATGGGAAAAACAAAAGTTATTTATAGAAACGTTATTTAGGGTATAGGAAGTTACTATATTTTAAGTATAAGTAGTAAAAGGGAAATAATGTTTATAACAACGAGAGCTTTATTTAGATACTTCGGTTCTAGTATAATAGTTCATATAGCATGAACATAGCAATTGTGGTATTATAGTAAATTATTTAAAAAAGGCGAACAGACGAAAAGGAAATGGAAAAAAAGCCCCTAAATTGAAAAAAATAGGAGATCAAACTCATAAAATAACTTACCTGCAGTGTTATCACCATTATCATTTGTCTACAAACTAGTCATCGAGACCTACCTAACGAGGCCAGATTCGGCTTTTCTTTATTTCTTGGACTATATCTATTGGCTTCATCATCAGACCCTAATCACAATCTTTCTACTAACCACTCATCCATGACACCTATCCAATAAGTCCAAATTCGACAGGTCTACATTTAATTGAGCAGCATTTTTTTTTGTATAATATATAGATAGACATTTTAATATCTGTAATTATTTCAGATAAGGGGACGACGGTATTTTTTGACATTTTTGATTACAATCCAAAAACGAAGAGACATAAACCGAAATAAAAATCTGTTTTGAAATGTATAATAAATATAAATGTGTAAATGGAAAGCCCTTTCATATGATACCTCACTCGACATAATACTCCCACTTTAAAATTTTGACGCCCAATTTCCACTCCCATTTAAAAAAAAATAGGTTGGGCAAGTAAGATCTAAAATTATTCCAAGTTTCAAATTGGTTTCAAATCAATAGCATCAGTGGTTCCTGCGATACTTATACATGGAACACAGACAGATGAAGTCACACCATAAGGATTCCTTTTCTACCTAAAATTAAGTAGGTAAATATATACATCGGTACATAAACATATACCACTGTACACGGGCGTGCATAAACATGTAAATATTGTATTGCATTCACCTTTAAATATTACTAGCTGACCCACCTTGGTTTCGCACGGGCAACCTTACATATCTATTATTATTTATATACACCTACAGACGAAAAGCATTTGGCTGCGTTATGTGAAGTGTAGTGGGTACGTAAAAACATACGATATCAGATTTACTTCGACAAGGTCATCCTGACATGCTTAGGTACGTGCTGTTCAGTTATAGAAGCCATTTATATTAAACTAGCGGCCGGCCCCGGCTTCGCACGGGAGAAAAATGAAGGTTTAGATTAAATAAAGAAAAATACCATAAAAGTACTTAATCTATTCAAATGTATTTAAAACTAGCTGACCCGCGCAGCTCCGCCCGCGCTTTTATTACATTTTGCTCCCCTTTTCTCCCTCCTCCCTAGATTTATCTTTCTCGATCTCTCTCTCTCTTATAAAAAAAATCGAATTATATGCTCTTTCTTTCCTCTCTCGTTCCCCCTCCCGCTTCGGTTTCCGTCACACTCCCCCTCTTCCTCTCCCTGTAGTCCCCTCTCTGAACCCTCGAATCTCCCCCTCTGTCTTCTACGAACTTGCTCCTTCTCACTCCCCCCTTACTCCACCTAACTCCCCTGATCCCTCACCCCATCACCCCCTCCTCGAATCCCCTCTTTCTCCTCCCTTGCACCCTCCTCTCGTTCTATATATCCTCGTCAATCATGGTATCAGCGGCATTACATATACTTTATGACCTATTCTCAGACCTCTCCGATATGCACACAAAATTTCATACATATCGGTTCACCCATCTATTGAATGACCTTTCCTTACGGCCTATTCTCAGACCTAACCCGATATGCACACAAAATTTCATACAAATCGGTTCACCCATCTATTTAATGACCTTGCCTTATGTTGCTTAACCTTAACCTAGCGGTATGAAATATACTGTATGACCTATTCTCAGACCTACCCGATATGCACACTTTCATACAAATCGGTTCACCCATCTTTATAATACCCTTACCCATGGGCGTACGCAGGGGGGGGGCAGGGGAATGCCGTTGACTGGAATTTTAGTTTGTTGTAATTTTGTCGAAATTTCTTTTTTACTTCTTTTCTCCCTTGTTTTATGTTTCGAACGGCAGGACACACTATCCCTAATGTTGATCCAATTGTTACAATACAAGACAAAGAAAGTTTAAAAAAAGTGAACAAATGACACGCCCGCTGAGTTTCTTCCCGGATCTTCTCAGTTGAGGCCACGTTGTTATCAGGTGGTAGCTTTTAAAACGTTGACCATTCAAAAGTGCTAGCATTAAGCCTATTTGAAATAAATATTTTTGACTTTGACATACTTATGTATTTAGCGATTTTGATATTATCAACAAAAAAAAATAAGCATTTGCAGTCATAGAGTATCATTTGGCGAAGTGGAATTAACTTTGACTACGATGAAGCAAAATAAATAGTAAAATCGAATACAGTACCATCAAATTGATCTGATGACGAAGCCGTAACAAAAAATGTATCAGCTTGAAGCTAGACATACACGCGCAGGTATACCTGACAGGTATACCTGTGCAGTTAAACTGTACAGGTATAATTGAGCTCCATAGAGACCATACACGTAGCGGTAAACCTGCACAAACTCTCAGTTGAAACCATGGCCCCGACAGCGGCGCATGACCGCCACGCAGTAGCGTTAATAGATTTATAGTTTGTTTTATTAAAGAAAAGTATATTAAACGACGACACCGTGAACAGTGATGAAAAGCAAATAGTACTCTTATGTCAACTTATTGAAAGAATTGAGATTTAAGCCGAAAGATTACCGCAATTATCTACGAATAATAATAATAATTTTCTGGGACAGTCCACACACGGTCATCTGATCCCAAATTATTCAGAGCCAGATGGAAACCAGATGACTTTTTTTGTAAATACATACATAAATAGATGAATAACACCCAGACACTTGGCAGGAATCGAACCCACGACCTATTGGGTAGTAGCCGGCGTGACCACTAGACCAACAGGCCCCAATAGATGAAAAGACGTTTCTCGATGATTTTTTTCTTTCGGTTTATTATAATTGTTGCTACTCTTTTATTTTTAAAAGATTAAGAATAATTTATTTGTCACCATATTTTTATGTTACACTAATAGATGGTACCAAATATTCTACCGTTTTCGGCGTACAAATGTAAATGCGTAAAATTATTTAAATTTTATCGTGATAATCTTTACAGTTAATATGCCAAAGACAATGCTCCGACTTGTACATGTCTATAAATTCTTCCATTACTACATTCCGCTTACGAGACGACATATTGTATTAGAGCGCCGCGCGTCCTTTCCCTCTAACAGTCATCGGACAACTGACGCCTGCGCAGGCAACCGCCACACACGCTCAGTTTTGCCTGCACAGGTAAACTGCACAGGTATACCTGCACACAACCTACCTAGATCATTTTACCGTCTTCGATGGTTCAATCTTAATGTATGAAAATATCACTAAAAAGTATAAAATAAAATATTTTTTTTAAAAATTGAACCGACTTCAATAACACTAAAAAGTATAAAATAATTTAAATATTATTGAAGTTGGTGCCAAATATACACAGCAGGTACGCTAACACCAACTTCTTTAATATTTAATAGATACTTCTTTAATAAATAATTTAAAGTAGGTTCAATTTTTTTTTATATATTTTATTTGAAATGGATCCAAGTATTGCTCAATACGCAGATAGTGAGTAGAGATATCAAATACCTCGTATTCAATAATCGAAAATAATCACAAATAGCTTCGACGGTCGAAATAAATAGATTTTAATAACTGACTTAATTATAGTTAAAGATTGACATTTATTTAAATTTACAGTGTATTTACATGTGCTTTAATGAATTTGACCACCAGCAAAAAATCTTAACTTGCCCCCCCCTAGACCAAAAGCTGCGTACGCCCATGCCCTTACCTACTTACCGGGATAAAAAGTATCCTATGTCCGTTTCCTGGTTCTAAGCTACCTCCCCGCCAATTTTCAGCCGAATCGGTTAGGCCGTTCTTGAGTTATAAATAGTGTATTACTAACTAACACGACTTTCTTTTATATATTATAATAGATTAAAGTTCTTTAGTGATTGTATGTTCAATTTCACCGATAGATGGCGCTGTTCATAATGTAATCAAGCTAACATCGTAAATTACTGTCTAATGATATTCAATAATGAAAGTTCTAAATTTTTCGCATCTTTTATTGTTGCGACTGTAACCTGGACTTGGGGAGTTTCATTAAAATTTCATGAACCATCTTATGCAAACTAAATGTCTGTTCAGTCCCTATTGTATATAGCGTAATAATACATATCTTAATGATTAACTGATCAGTCTATAATTACCCTATTCACATACAAAGGAAATACGTGGTAATATGTGCAAGTAATGTTTCACTGCTTAGCCCCTATTAAACATAGCGTAATGTTTTATATACCAATTTATACCTTGACGTCTACACAATACATCAGTGAAAGTCCTATCAAAATCCATCCACGTGTTTTCAAATGATACCTAGACGAACAGAACGACAGACAGACAGACAATAATTCCAAAAAAAAATGTTTTGGCCTCTATGTCGATAGTGTAGGTGGTGTGGGGATACCACATAGAAATTTTGGAAAAAAATTCAATGTACAGAAAAAGTGCTCTTTGAGTTTTAATATAGTATGATAAGACTTTCATTTTTTTTTAAAGATAATCCCAAATTGAGATTTGATCCCGGGCCTTACTGCTCTGTAGAATGATCTTATTCCTATAATTATATGTGTGCTCAGTCGCTAATGCATATAACATGGTAATATTTTCCTTATGTATTGCAGTTAACCGTATACAGTACCTAACTTACGTACTAAGCAAATTAAGTTAATTAGTAACGCCATCTATTGAGTAATAATACTCCCTTAACGGGGTTATTAAGGTATAAATTTTTAAAAAATACGATATACGTATCCCATTAATTTTGTGAAAGAATGTCTATGCAAAATTTCAAGCCAATAGGGCCAAGGAATTGCGTTCTCCCATACAAACTTTGCCACCCTGTTTCACCCCCTTAATTATTGAATTTCGCAAAACCCCGTCTTAGTGAGCACCTACGTCCTAAAAGCAACCCCCATGCAAAATTTGAGACTTCTAGCACTAGTAGTTTCTGAGATTTCGTGATGAGTGGGTCAGTGCTTAGCCTTTTATATTATAACTAGCGACCCGCCCCGGCTTCGCACGGGTGTAATTGAGAAAAAAAAGAAAGAAAAAAAAAGAAAGAAGTGAATAATTTAAAGCTACTGTCTTTGAAGAATTTCTTTGAATTATTTATCAGTTTGTAGCTGACTTTTCGTAACGCAATATGAACAAATTTTGTATAGAAGTGACGCGTGAAAGGGCTACGTATAGCAGCCTGTCCATGGGCAAAGTACTCAACGCTTAGGTTTAAGCCTGCAACGTTGAATCTCTGAGCTTATGATTTGTTAATTGTATTTATAATTTTAGAAACTGCAGACGTGTACGGGTGCACAATTTGTGTGGATTAAGGACACCATTTCTTTGAAACCAATTTATGGAAGCAATACGGGCTTCCTTGTTCGGTTTCATCGTTAAGACGTAAACGGGGGTCAATCGGGGAATTCTTTCCCACTAAAACCCCCGCGGCTATCACGTCGGCACATTAGAGGGCGGACCTGGGCTATCTGTCGGGATCTGCACCAGCTAATACCACTCAGTGCCTTGGCTTTGAACCCGCCGCCAGAGAGGCACATTATAGTTTCTCGAGAAACTGTCATGGTGCTCACGGTTACAGGGGTCACGGGGAAGCCTTTAATGGGATTTACGGGACCCTGTAGGTGGTCAACCGGGTATGGTGGTTTCTTATAAACTAAAGCCCCAACGGCCGTGCAATCAGCACATAAGAACCCCTTCTTGGGCTATCCGGTGGGATCTGCATCATTATACCCTCAGTGGCTTGCCTTTGACCCCACCACTGGGGAGCACAATAAAGCCAACTTTTCACCGTGCTCACGGTTACAGGGGTCACGGGGGAAGCCTTCAATTGGTCCCCGGGACCCTGTTGGCGGTCAACAGGGTTATGTAGGATTCTTATACACTAAACCCCCAACGGCTGTTAAATAAGTAGGAGACCTGGGCTATCCAGTGGGATCTGCACCAAGATCCCTCAGTGGCTTGCCTTTGAGCCCGCCACCGGGGGGCACAATAAAGCCACCCGGGAAACTATCATCGTGCTCAAAGATACGGGGACCGCGGGGGAAACCTCCAATAGGCCCCAGGTTCCTGCGGGCGATCGACTGCAGTATGTGTCCCCCACGGCTTTCCACACAAAAGAGTGTGCACCGTGTACCCCTCAGTGCAAGGCAAGGGCCTTTGAAGCCGCTGCCAGGGGCGCATTATAGCCCTCCGGGAATCTGTCACCGTTGTCACAGTTTAAGGGAGTAGCGGGGGAAACATCCAATATGTTCCCGGGATCCCGTGGGGAAGTCAAACTGGGTATTTGTGATTCTTACCCACTAAAACTCCCGTCGCTATCACATCGGCACATGAGAGGGAAGCCTGGGTGGGATCTGCACCAGGTGTCCCTGAGTGCCAGGCCTCTGAGTCCGCCACCGGGGGGCAAGCATATTATATCCCAGATTTACCTTATATTAAGTATATGGAATGATACAATGTGACCAGATTCAGTATTTTAATACTTTTTCACTCTTTTTTAACGTCGTTTTTGAAGATGTTTATCGGTATTTTGCTGGAAGTCAGTATTTTTATTGGGGAAAAAATATGCTAACATTGTAAGCAGTTGTCCTCGCGAAAATTGTACAGGGACTTGTCCAAACATATTCGATATTACATTTATGAGCGTGGATCAATAAATTAGAGACAAAACATTACAGGCTGCTGTGTTGTATTGTTATTTAAGTACACAATGCTTAACAGAGTCTGGAATTTAAGTTTTTAGTTGTATGAGGGGATAGTTAGGTCCGTATATAGTGTGTATGAACACAAACCTTGGCAACACTAAAAAAATATTGGTTGGGCATTTTTTTTATTATTGACATTAATTCTGAAATGATTACAGGTGTAATAATAAGTGTTGATGTTTTTTTTTGGCTAAATAAAACATGTTTGACGAAATAAAATGCGCTACTTGTGGATATTTTTTTTTTAGAAATGGTTAAAAATCTTTGACAAACAAACTTAGTTGTGCGGTTTGGTCTTTTTGCTACCTGAGATGTTAGATGAATAGGAAACTAACCCTCGGTGCGCAAATCCAGCTCGCTCTTGATCAGTATTTCGGTATAGATACATAAATTCAGTTGATATTAAACCTTCAGTGAAAAATATAAAAAAATAGTAAAATGATCAAAAATAAAAAGTTTAAAAGTACACAAAAAAACAAAGATTTGAACCCAGTCCCTGCTTAGAAGATGCTTCCGTAACCTCCAGACTATTATTCGAATTACTTGATCATATTCTTGTTATATGTCTGCTCAGTCCCTAATGCATATAGCGTGATATTTTACTTGATGTATTAAAGTTATCCGTGTACAGTACCTAATTTACGTACTAAGCAAATCTGAGTGTGAGTGTAAGAATATTTGTACCGCCATCGGTTGAGTAATAATACTGCTTAAAAAGCAGTTGGGAGGATTCTCTAAGCTCCGCAAAAAATATGGGGCTGAACCGGGTACCCCTCAGTGCAAGGCAAGGGCCTTTGAAGCCGCTGCCGGGGGCGCATTATAGCCCCCCGGGAATCTGTCACCGTTGTTACAGTTAAAGGGGTGGTGGGGGGCACGTTTAATATGTCCCCGGGATCCTAGGGGATTCTTTTGAAAATATATTTTCATTATTTTATTTTTATTTTGTTATATTTGGGAAACAAACAAATGATACCATTTATTACTAAATATAAGATCCAATAGTACAAAAATCAATTCAGTTTCCACTTATAACTAAATCATAATATTAGAGAGAAGTTAACTACGTATGCATGATTTTAAATTTAAAAAAAGTATTAAATATAAAAAATATATTAGAGATAAAAAGTGCCGGAGTCAATATGAGTTAAATATTTAAAACATCGAATCTTAATATACATAAAAAAATCAAAAACTAAGTTAAAAAAAAAATACCGGACACGGGTAGCGAACCCGGACAGTCCGTACTTAGAGGACGCTTCCGTAACCACTTGGCCAAGGAACTTTTATTATATTTTTCGAATTACCCTATCTTATTCTTGTGATATATTTGTACTGCTGTCGGTTGAGTAATAATACTCCTTTTTTACCCTGTTGATGTATAAATTTAAAAAAATATGAAATACAAATTTAATTACCTTTCTTAACGAATGTCCGTGCAAAATTTCAAGTAAATAGGACCAAGGAATCGCGTTCTCCCATACAAACTTTGCCCCCCTGTTTCACCCCCTTAGAGGTTGAATTTCGCAAAAACCCGTCTTAGTGAGCACCTTTGTCCTAAAAGGAACCCCCATGCAAAATTTGAGACTTCTAGCACTTGTAGTTTCTGAGATTTCGTGATGAGTGGGTTTTTGCTTACTCTTTTATATAATAAGATAGAAGAAGAAGAAGAAGAAGAAGAAGATTGGCTTTTAGTTTCGTTCACATAATAGCGCATTAAAACAAGTAAACATCATCATAAGCAACTGAAAGACGTTCACTGCTGAACAAAGGCCTCCCCCATAGAAGGGATGGGTTGCCATAATCTTCACACTTACGTCTAAAAAGTAGTAAGTATACATATTAGTTCTCTCATACTAACATCTCTATAATTCCAATTTAATTTATTAGGTAGGTACTTATTGCTACAATAATTTTCAAATTTTATTGGCATGTATTTATGACATCCTTATAAGTTATCTATATATATAAAAGAAAGTCGTGTTAGTTACACTATTTATAACTTAACAACGGCTCAACCGATTTGGCTAAAAATTGGTAGGGAAGTAGCTTAGGAGCAGGAGACGGACATAGGATACTTTTTATACCTGTAGGTTAAGGTTAAGCAACATAAGGCAAGGTAATTAAATAGATGGGTGAACGGATATGTATGAAATTTTGTGTGCATATCGGGTAGGTCTGAGTATAAGTTGTAAAGTATATTTCATGCCGCTGATACCATGATTGACGAGGATATATAGAATGAGAGGAGGGTGCAAGAGAGGACAGAGAGGCAGAGGGGATTCGAGGAGGGGGTGAGGGATCGGGGGAGTTAGGTGGAGCAAGGGGGGGTGAGATGGAGCAAGTTGGGAGAGAGAGATGGGGTGATCGGGTTCAGAGAGGGGACAACGGGGAGAGGAAGAGGGGGAATGTGACGGGGACCGATGCGGGTGGGGGAAAGAGAGAGGAGAGAAAGAGCATAGAATTACATTTTTCTTATAATAGAGAGAGAGAGAGAGAGATGGAGAGAAATAAATCAAGGGAGGAGGGTGAAAAGGGGAGCAAAATGTAATAAAAGCGCGGGTGGAGCTGCGCGGGTCAGCTAGTATATATATATTTTTTTGACATTCTTTCTTTTCGACCTTTTCTATTTGTTTTTCTGACTTATTTAATTTGAAAGGACTCTGAACACATAATATAAAATCTATACTTATAATAAAACTGTAACAGGTCCAATTCTGTACATTGAAGATATTTTGAAAATTATATTTGGAGGGCATTCTATAACCGATACTGAGGCCGAAAATGTATTTTTTTTTAATTTTTGTCTGTCTGTCTGTCTGTATCACGGCTGAGCATCACGCCGAAACTACTGAATGGATTCAAATGAAACTTGGCATGATTTGAGATCTTACTACGAGGTAGGACATAGGATACTTTTTGTCCCGTAATCTAGCACGGTTCTTTTGGGAGGATTAAAGTCAAAACGGGTACTTGGTTATACGCTTGGTCCGATTTTATCAATTTTTCTATAAAATATAATAAATATTGGTAAGGGAACACTCATAGAGAGTTGTTATCAAGGTTTTGTAATCGATCGGGTTAAGCAACGTTAGGTAAGGTCATTAAATAGATGGGTGACCGTTTAACGCCATTTCGACTAAACGGATCCGTGCTTCGGAGAGCAAGTAAAGAGTGGGTCCCAGTTTTTAACCGACTATAAAAAATGAGGTTATGTATTCGATGCGAATGTCTGTTATTCAAAGTTTAGTTAACGTAAAAATAGCGCAGGCGGAGCTGCGTGGGTCAGCTAGTATAATATATAATCTAAAATTTAATGCACAATTCTAATCATCTAATAATACAATTTTTATTGTAAGACGTCCTTTGTCAGTCAGTCAGCATTTTGTCAACCAAGTTATCAACAACTCAAGAATATTTGTATGTCATGTTGACAAAACATAGCGCACTCTTAGTAATAGATAAGACCTTTATGTAAAATACCTATGTTTATCAAATAAATTAATTTTATTTGATTTAGTTACTTTATGTGGATGGCACGGCCGATACCAGCTTTTCACTGATCTACGCTTATACTTACGAACTATTTCAATAATTTTCTATGTCCATGTCTAGACTCTAAATTGTATAAAATAAAGTCGCTGTTTTTTCACTTACTTCTAAATTACAAGGCAAATTTTATTCAATTTTTAATATAATTTAGAGAGCTTATTTGGAAAGGCTTCTGTGTAGATATAATAATATGTAAATTATTACATTATTTTCTTTGATTTGAATAATATAAAATGATAAAATGTCGCTTCAAGCGTCTGTCTATTTGATGTTTACATTTTTTTAACACCGATGAATAATTAGAAATATTATGAATTTATAATTAATTATTTATCCTTGTAAATGACAATGACATTTTCAACAGAATTGTTGATGGTGATGATGTAAGAAATAAATGTTGGCACTATATTTAAATAGAATACAAGAAAGTATTCGCGCGCGTCTGTCTGTTGGTTCGCTTAATTTTTCTAAACTACGAATAGGATTTTGAGGAGGAAACACTACCCCGTGTTTGTTATTAAGCATTATATTTAAGTGTGAAAGCGTGGGGCGCTTTTTCTCTGTGTTCACTGATTACAAATTATTGTCATGTCGAAGTACTTACTTACCTACTTGAAATTGGAAAGATATGTTAAGCTGTTATTCAGAAAAGGCGCCCCACGCTTTCACACTGAAATATAATACTTAATAACAAACACGGGGTAGAAAGAAAGAACGAGTTCCATAAATTATTTATTACTTTTTAGTGCAGTATAGGCACTTTATAAAAGCGTGTATTTTTAGTTTTTTAAACTATGAATCTATTTTACACTTTTTAGCCTTAGAAATATTAGTCTAAAATACGGATAAACTTGGCAATTTTTATTTATTCGTAGCTTGAATCGTAGGCAGGTTGTTGCAAAACATATATTTACAGGGTGGATATTACCTACGCATAGGTATCGCAATGAGTTTGCTAAATTTAAGAAAGCAATACGTAATTCCCCTACCTTCCAGTCCCATCATCAGGTCCTCATTAATGGTTAAAGTGAAACGAACTCTTTAAAACAAATCAAATGAGCCCAAGCTCGATGTGTTTACTAGTAGCCGTTCCAGGGTTCCATCCCCCACCTTCCAGTTCCATGATCAGGTCCTCATTAATGGTCAAAGTGAAAAGAACTCTTTAAAACAAATCAAATGAGCCCAAACTCGATGTGTTTACTAGTTACCATCCAAGAGTTCCCTTATCCACCTTCGAGCCCCAGCATCTAATCAGCTCGATGATACCATATTATTGTATTGTCACCGGTCTTTGATACGTGTGCAAAATTTCAAATTATTTGGAGGTGTAGAACTGGGTCAAAATTGCATCGCAAGACTCCATTACCATCATACATACAGTTACATACATACATACATACAGGTCAAGCTAATAAAAGCATGTTAAAAAGAGATTTAGAATTTAACACGAGATTTAGAAGATATAAGCTAATAGGATTTACCATCCTCGATTTCGTCGCCGCTTTCAATCATGCGGGACTGCTGCAGTCAAGCACTAGCATATAAATAGAAAAATAAAAATATTGCTGATTTAAAAATTGCTAGGTACTTACATACTAATATTATAAAGCTTCTATTTGCGTTGATGTGTCTCAACGCTTACCTACTACTTTTAATCTATACTATTTATCTATTGGCGGGCCTGTTGGTCTAGTGGTTAGACACCCTGGCCTCTGACCAATAGGGCGTGGGTTCGATTCCCACCAAGTGTCTGGGTGTTTTATCTATATAAGTATGTATTTACAAAAAAAAGGTATATAAGTATTAGTATCAGTTGTCTGGTTTCCATAGTACAGGCTCTGCCTAGTTTGGGATCAGATGACCGTGTGTGGATTGTCCCAGAATATTATTATTATACTATAGTGTGGTTTCACCGAATATTCTGTTTGTTTTCAGAAGGTTTACAATGTAGGTCCAACGAAGCCCAACAAACGATCGCGACCAAATTGGACTAATGAAACCCAAAAACCATCCGTTGGGCTTGTTTGGTCAATCTATACCTACGCAAAAAAGCCAATGAACGATCGCTGGCTTTCTAAGAAATTACCAGATAGGACTAACGTAATCGTTCGTTGGCCTTCGTGGGCCCGGTGTGTACGCAGCTTTAGAAATTAGATGTATTTATTTTTCAAATTACCCACATATTTGTTACAAAAATTGTAAGCGCCCGTTTTTACTATAAAATTAACAACTTTTATTTATATTATAAGATAATACTCAAGGAAAAAGAGTAAGTACTTAGGTACATGTATAAATATAACTTTGTACCTATGTATCAAGAAAACAATAGAACACTATTAAAATAAAATTAAAGTTACTTTTTGGTTGCAGTAATATTATGTCCGGAGAACTGCTGTCACCGGGAACTCCAGGAGTATTTAGACAGGTATGTATTAGTGTACCAAATAGGAAACGGGGAAACGGGAGGGGACCTTTTGAAAGAGGTTTCCCCGTAAGAACAAAATAAGAAGGGCTAATTGTTGGTCCACTTGTAAGAGAGGAATTTGTATCGACTACGAACATCGATATATTAAGTAACTATAATAAGGTAAGGTACCTAATATATAATAAGTAACAAGTAACTATTATAATAAGGCTAAATAATATATCGATGATTACGAAAAACAATGTTCTACGGTATCGATCGATGTCTTCCTCTCTCCTACTCGTCTCCATTTATAAACTTCCAACTCCTTCTATTTCCTTATCTAATTTATTAATTTGCGGTTTCCAAAACAACCTCGGTTTCTGTTGACGCGGATTTCGCGGGTTTCTGTTCTGTGGATGCGGATTCAACTACATTTCATGGTGTGCCTAGGTTTTATTATTATATTATTACACCCTTAGCCAAAACCGTATTTAAATCTCTAGTTCTCTATTTCACTTGGTGGAAGTAGGTTCCTTGTGCTTGGGTCCGTTCACATAGGTAGGTACCATTGCAGCGTCAGATATTCTCCACCAAGCAGCAACGTTGCAATGTTCACAGAAAGCTACCAAAGCTGGTGGACAAAAAGTATATAATCTTAAAATGTTTCTGGTGACGAGCGGCAGTGCAGTGCAGCTGTCTAGAGCAGGCGTGCGTGTCGCTTACCATCAAAAACGCCTTGCTTGAATTTACGTTGTATACTTTTTTCACTTGTTTTGAGCTACATGTAACAACGAGAAATATTGTAAATTTTAATCGTCCCCGTTCTCAAAAAGGATATTAGTAATGTATATTTTCTATCCGTGAAAATTGTTTTGGACTGGATTTTATGACGTATTTTTTTTGTTCGATATTTCCCAAGCGAAGGTCGTTCGCCAGCGACTACATGATACTTCATCTAATATACTCTTATCTATGACTTCGTCATCATCATCATCAGCTGCCGAAAGCCGAAAGACGTTTGTTGCTCAACAAAGGTAATATCCACGCTTGGAGGGACCTTGTCTTGGGGACCGCAGTATAGGCGTAGATAATCCAATAGAAAGACGCTCCTGCCCGTCTTCTCGTTTTCCCTTAGTCACCTCTTACGGACACCCAACGGGATGGGAGGATGCTATTCTTAACCAGACACCCTATGGGTAATAATACATAATTACATGCTTACATTAAACTTGCCTAATCTATACTATAATAAAACTCAAAGAGCACTTTTTCTGTACATTGAATATTTTTCCAAAATTTCTAAGTACTATCGACATAGAGGCCAAAACAATTTTTTTTGGAATTAATGTATGTCTGTCTGTCTGTCTGTCTGTCTGTCTGTCTGTCTGTCTGTCGTTCTGTTCGTCCAGATATCATTTGAAAACCCGTGAATGGATTTTGATAGGACTTTCACTGATGTGTTGTGTAGAAGTCAAGGTGTAAGTTGGTATATAAAACATCACGCTATGTTTCATAGGGGCTAAGCAGTGAAACATTACTTGCACATATTACCACGTAATTTCCTTTGTATGTGAATAGGGTAATTATAGACTGTTCAGTTAATCATTAAGATATTAATTATTACGCTATATACAATAGGGACTGAGCAGACATTTAGTTTGCATAAGATATGGCATTGGCGAAGGGTCAATTTTTGTAAGGGGTAAATCGGTCCGGTACACCCAGGACATTTTCATTAGATTTCTGTATTGTTCTAAGTACTTTGCTGATAGCAATATGACATTATATCTTTGAAAAATTAAAATCTGTAAATCCCGAGCGGATCCAAACTAGATTAAGTATGTATTACAGTCGCAACAATAAAAGATGCGGAGAACTTATTTTTTTTTTTTTTTTTTGGTAATGATAGACGCTGTTAACCGCAGATGGCTATTGCAGCTTCACCGGACAATAGAAATTTTCATTATCGAATATCATTAGACAGTAATTTACGATGTTAGCGTGATTTACATTATGAACAGCGCCATCTATCGGTGAAATTGAACATGCAATAACTATAGAACTTGAATCTATATATTATATCAAAGAAAGTCGTGTTAGTTACACTATTTATAACTCAAGAACGGCCTAACCGATTCGGCTGAAAATTGGTGGGTAGGTAGCTTAGAACCAGTAAACGGACATAGGATACTTTTTATCCCGGTAGGTTAAGGTTAAGCAACGTTAGGTAAGGTAATTAAATAGATGGGTGAACCGATTTGTATGAAAGTGTGCATATCGGGTAGGTCTGAGAATAGGTCGTACAGTATATTTCATACCGCTAGGTTAAGTTTAAGCTACATAAGGCAAGGTCATTAAATAGATGGGTGAACCGATATGTATGAAATTATGTGTGCATATCGGGGAGGTCTGAGAATAGGTCATAAAGTATATTTAATGCCGCTGATACCATGATTGACGAGGATATATAGAACGAGAGGAGGGTGCACGAGAGGAGAAAGAGGGAGGGGATTCGAGAAGGGGGCGATGGGGTGAGGGATCGGGGGAGTTAGGTGGAGTAAGGGGGGAGTGAGAAGGAGCCAGTTCGTAGAATTATTATTTATTTAATATTTATTTTTATTATTATTATATTATATATTATTAATATTATTATTTATTTTTATCTGACTCAATATGCGTTTTAGATTATTTTTAGATATATGGATTGTCGAATATGTGGGTACCTAAGGTTGGAATTTATAAGTTAAAACCTCTTTGTTATGTTTAGTTTTAGATTTTACTTGTTTGTTTTCATCACAAAGAGTATAGCACCATCAACCACAGAACACATATACCCCACCACCTATCAAAAATAGAGAGGGCGATTGATTTGGTGACATTCTCTTTGCTCATGAATATCAATATGGCAAGGGGCTTAGGGGCCTATGAGGTTAAGTTTTAAGAAATGTTATATGCTATTGTATGTAGCAATAATACTTTACTTTTATCTACTTTTGTTAAGTATATATATATATTTTTCTGTAGCGTCACATGTTGCGAAAAAATAAAATTTATTTCTTCTTCTTCTAGAAGAGGGGGAGAGGGTTCAGAGAGGGGATAACAGGGTAGGAAGAGGGGGAGTGTGACGGAAACCGAAGCGGGAGGGGGAAAGAGAGAGGAGAGAAAGAACATATAATTAGACTTTTTTTATATGAGAGAGAGATATGGAGAGAGATAAATCTAGGGAGGAGGGAGAAAAGGGGAGCAAAATGTAATAAAAGCGCGGGCGGAGCTGCACGGGTCAGCTAGTTGTTAATATTTCTAATAAGTTTTTTGAACATCCTATAATTAGGTTCCTTCCGTAATTCCAAATAGGTAGTTGTTCGTGCTCATTGCATACATTCAGTCTATAGCATCAACATGCTATGCCATAATATTATCGTGCCCTTGAGGTAGGTAGGTAGATATGGTTAGTCGGTTCTCCCTTCACTTCGCCTTCGGTAGTAGAACGTCCGTAACACGTAATAAGTAGGTACCTATCGCTTCTAGCCGTAACCACAGGCAACGAAGGTACTATGTGAGTTTTTTTTTTACTTTCTAATCTTTTATAATATAAGGTACAGCAGTTTTCGAGAAAACGGCAACAGGTACATACAAACGTACAAAGCGTAGGTAGAAATGAATACCTACTTATTAGCTTACCTTCAGTTGAGCGAGAGTCAGTTCCAGTGAAAAATACAAGACGAAACCTCCACCTTTTTAGGGTTCCATACCTAAAAGGTAAATACTATGTGTTTCAACTAAGAATGTGGCCGCCATCTTGCCATTTCAAATATATAATTACCTACTAAAAATGATGTTTTAACAAAAATAGATTGTAAAAGAAGACATTACAATAAATAATCAAAATCGGGGCCAATTTTTCATTTTGTGTTTACTCTGCTGCCGGTACAAAAATCGTAAAAAACGAGTGATCATCATGGCGGCCACATTGTTATTTGAAACGCATAGTAAAGCTATAAAAGGAACACATATAGTGAGACTTCGTCTGTCTGTCACAAAACCTATGTATTTCAGGAACCAGTGATGCTATCAATTTGAAACTTGGAATAGTTTTAGATTTTAATTACCCAGCCCCATCGCAAATGAAAAAAAAATATTTTCCTTTACTTTTTAAATTTCAAAGACAGACGACTATATTGAGTGGGGTATCATATGAAAGGGCTTCATTTGTACATCTCAAAACAGATTTTTATTTTGGTTTATGTTACGCAGTTTTTGAGTGATAATCATAAATGTAAAAAAAAAATACCGTTCACCCCCCCGCCCCCTTATCTCCGCAGTTTGTGGAGGGAAAAATCTGAAATAATTATGCGTAATACATGTTTATCTATATTTTACAGGAAAAAATAAAATGATCTTTCTAAATTGTACAGTTTTTTTAGTAATACATGGTAATACTAAAAAAACCTCGACTAACAAACTTAGTTTTGCGGTTGGTTTTTTTTGCTATCTGAGGCGTTAGACGAATAGTAAAATAACTTTACTACTTTAACTTTAAAACAAACAAACAACCAATCACAACCGAACTAAGAGATACTACGATCAACAATCAATTGAGATAAAATCACTATACCGACAAGATAGTATATCTCAACATCACTTACACAACTTTAAAAATACGAACAACAATTAAATTTATTTTTTTATAACCTTAAATATTACGTAATCCTATAATCTGTGAACATAAGGTATTTTTATTACACCTCGCCGAAAGACAGGCAAAGGTACTCATACAGTCTTGTTTATTTTTGCCACAGTTACATCGCAATTCACCAACGAGTCGAGATAGGGATATTTTGTATACAATAGACATTTTTCATTACTTCTATTAGTCTGAATAATCTGAAATTTAGAACATATGTAAATCAGATGATACTAAATAAAATAACCTTCACCAGGGTCTGATGACGATCAGGAAGAAAGTGGTAACAGGATCTCGGCCCAAATAAACGTAGACCCATCGAGTTTAGACTCGTTGGATAGGTCTCGACGAGTAGTTGATAGAAAAATGGTGATCAGTGTCTGATGATGGAGCAGGAAGGTGGTCACGGTATCTCTGCACCAATAAACGTAGAACCACCGACTTGGGGCTCGTTAGGTAAGTCTCGACGAGTAGTTATTAGAAAAATGGTGATCAGTCTGATGATGGAGCAGGAAGGTGGTCACGGGATCTCTGCACTAATAAACGTTGACCAACCGAATTTGGATTCGTTGGATAGGTTGCTGCGAGCAGTAGGTAGAAAAACTTTGATCAGAGTATGGTGATAGGAGCAAGCAGGAATTCGGCTCCATTAAATGTAGGACCCACCGAATTATAAATCTATAGTTAAATCTTGACGAGTAGTTGGACAGATACTGATCAGGGTCTGATAATAACACAGGAAAGTCATTTTAAGAGTTCCTTTACCTATTAAATTTATACTTGTAGTAGGTACAGTTACTAAAGTACAAATAAAAGTAAAGCATACCGTAATAATTCTGTTCTTTATTGAAAGTCAAATTACAAGAACCATTTTCCAAACACTTTTATGGTTGCCTAGCAACCTTAACAAATATTTATTTTGAAAAACATACCATGGTTATTTTTTTAATAGGGGCTGAAATGTGGTCTCAAAATATCAAAGTGAGGCTACTATATCGAGTGGGGTATCATATGAAAGGGCTTTAATTTGCACATTTCAAAGCAGATTTTTATTTTAGTTTTTGGTAAGTATGTAGTTATTGTTTTTTTATACGACGAAGGTGGCAAGCAAGCGTATGGCCCGCCTGATGGTAAGCAGTCACCGCAGCCTATAGACGCTAGCAGAACCAGAAGAATCGCTAGCGCGTTGCTGACCCTCAAGACATTAGATGTTAAGTCTTTGTGTCCGGTAATTTCACCAGCTTAAAATCAAAAATGTTAATATATTAAATAAAAAATACCGTTCTCCCCCACTTGTCTCCGAAGTTAGTCGAGGGAAAAATCTGAAATAATTATGGGTAATAAATGTCAATAGATATTTTACAGGAATAATAAAACAATGTTTCTAAATATTAGCTTTTTAGTAATCCTAAAAAACCTCGACAAAATTCGTTTTTGCGGTTTGTTTCTTTTTTTGGAAATCTAACAGAATTCAGCAGGTGCGCAGATTCTATATATTTTAATTAGTAATAACAAGTTAGGATAGACACGTCTCTTTATTTTTCACAATGACAGAATGTACTGACAATATCTTTTAAATATAAATACTTCTTACGCTATGCTCTATATAGTTCGACCATGTAAAGCTATAACCCCGCGGCTACACCTGCACGCGAATATTCGTGTCGCCCTATCGCGATAAAACTTCGTCTTTGCCCAACGGCGAAGTCGCTGGCTACATTATCGTCCTAGCAAAAGCACGTGGTATTCGGGCGAATATTCGTCGGAATCAGTGTTGCCAGATGCATTGAGCGTTTTATAATCTGTATATAAATCTGTACCTACTTATGCCTTATTAACATGAAATCTGTATAAAATATGTATGGACAAAAGAGCTAAAATAAGTGAATTGGATAGGTAGGATTAAATAAAAAAAAACAGTCAACTGCAAGTTGGACTCGCGCATCCAGGGTTCCAGGGCATACCTTTGATTGGACGTATAGTTATTTTACTATTCGTCGAATACCTCATAAACTAAACCGGAAAACTCAGTTTGATAGTCGAGGATAAAAAAGAATAACGACGTTTGTATTAACCACTAGATGTCCCGCGCAGCTCTGCCCTCGTAATTTTCTAGTGTTTCTTTCATATGAACCTTCTCTTGACAATAACAAACACAAACAAAAAAAAGAAGTAGCGAAATTGGTCTAGCCGTTCAGGCATGTTGCCGTGACCAAAGGAAACAACAGGGGGACAACATTTAAGATTATTATAATTTACTACGGAATAAGAAATCTGATATATGGCCAACTCTGCTGCAACTGCAAAGGCGAAGTGTAGCCAGTTCGGCGAAGTTTGTCGCGACAAAATCCTTTGGTGCGTGTCAATTTACCGACAACACCGCGAAGGCATTCGTGTTCGCCCGAATACATCGCGCTAGCACGAATTGTTTGGCCACACTTGACGCGATAACGCGAATTTTCGCCGAAGCGTGCAGTAGCCCCGCCATAATAAAATTATCAAATCTTAATACTTATGCTTTCTGAGGTGTTAGATTAATTGTAAAATAACTATAATACGTCCAAGGATGGTATGGAACCCTCGGTGCGCGAGTCCGACTCGCACTTGACCGGTATTTTTTTATAAACTTAAAATCCTCAAGAGTTGGCGAAAGCAGCACCACCTGCGCCTACCTGCGCAAAGCTAAATTGTATTAATATATTGAACAGGTGCATTAAAAGTTTCGTAACTTGTAACATAGATGACACTAATAGACCGATTTAGAAAAGTTTCTTTTATATCTAATTCTTTTAAATTATTTAGTTAAAATCTTGCAAATTTTTATAAATTTTATTGTAATTAATATTGCATATTTTCAGAAATCCTTCGGAACTTGCGACCGGATAACGTCATTGTCGTCATATTATGCGCGGGCCGCACGTTCGTCGATCGGAATCGGAAGTTTATTCACTCGCAAAATGGCGACTGCCCCAAATACTGTATCTCCGTGGCCTAACACTCAGGATGATTACGAACTGCGAGATGTGATCGGTACGTTATTTAAGTATTCACGCATTCAACATTATTTATCTCATGTCGTAGAATAAGTTAATAAAGTAATTTATATGATAACCAAGGCGGCACCGATCTACTGTCAAATTCAGTACGATTCAGAACTGTCAAAAGATTGCAGATTTTGAAACTGCCCCCTTTTTGAGACTATATTATAAATTGTTCTAAATACTGTGATAAAGACTTCATATATTTATTATACATTTATAGTATGTACTTTAAAATATAGTTTTTATAACCTGCAGGGTTCAAGTCATTGAGTGTGTGACTAGGTACTATTGTATGATCCTCTAAGTGCTAGGTACCTATAATGTCGCATTGTTTTAAAATTGTAATTACAACATTTAGGTGTCGGGGCCACGGCTGTTGTACATGCGGCGTTCTGTAAACCCCGCTCCGAAAAATGTGCCATAAAACGAATCAACTTGGAGAAATGGCATACATCTATGGATGAACTTTTAAAAGAAATTCAGGTAAGTAAATCTAATTAACTATCATGTATTGTGTTATTTTTAATAAGAGATTTAATTACAATAAGTAATTAAATTAAATACTATGTAAGCAATCTAAAAATTCCTCCTAATTTGTCTTATATGATTGAATAGGTACCATTAATGTTTAATATTAATTTTATAATAATAATATCTTGGGACAATCCACACACGGTCAACCAATCCCAAACTAGGCACAGCCTGTACTATGGAAACCGGACGACTGATACTTGTACTTAAATACATTTTTTTTTGTAAATACATACTTAAATACCCAGACACTTGGTGGGAATCCAACCCACAACCCATCGACTAGCAGCCAGGGTGTCTAACTACTAGACCAACAGTCTTCGGGTCGTATATTTTCAATTCCTTCTAACTAGTTTCACTATATTATGTCTGATATTGCTAACCTGATCTATTGGGTAGTGACCAGGGGCCTTACCATGAACACTGATAGCAGTATTATCTTACTTATATGCGGTAGAGCTGTCAATATACATAGTTTACAGGTCTGTCTCCTTCTCTTGTAAAAGTAAGATGACAATTGCTGTTAGATGTGGTGGTATGGAGATCCTGCAGGCTTAGCACGATTTGCCAAGACTTCATAATCTTGACAGTTCGGTGTGGAGTATGACGTAGTTATCGACCTAGCTAATACCGAAAATGACGTTTCTATGTCGATAACTACGTCATACTCCACACCGAACTGTCAAGATTACGAAGTCTTGGCAAATCGTGCTAAGTCTGCTGGTGTAACCATTAGACCGACCGACCGATAACCAATTAGTGGAATAGGTACCTCCTCATACATCAATTGTCATTTTATTTGACTTTATTTTATTTGCTGCAGAAACGCTGCATCAAAATTAATAATTATATTTTCTTGTCACTGTTCACAGGCTATGTCAAGTTGTAATCATGAAAATGTAGTAACATATTATACTAGTTTTGTTGTGAACGATGAATTATGGTTGGTGTTGAAACTACTTGAAGGTAAATATAAAAATTGTCTTGTAAAACAAGTTAACTGTTGGCTTGCTATGTTAATAAATATTTAATTTTAACCAAAATAAGTAATTACTGTGCTAGTCTGGTACCTATCATTTCAATATCTTACACACTGAAATTAGTGGTCAAACAGGAAATCACATACCTTGATATACATATTTGGGCATCAAGTTTTAAAATTATTCTTTGATCATCTATAAAATTCTACAAAATAATGTGGATAAAATCGCTGGATGGCTGAAGTATATGTAAGCATAGTTATTTTCGCTATCTGTAAATGTTAAGGAACCTTAAAATTTATTTGTCACTTCATTCTAGACATCCACCTAACTTACCTAACAATTTTTTAGATTTGATCCATTCAATATTTTAATGTTATTTTATTTCACTTTATTTTAGTTGTTATTTAAGAAACCTGACACTGTCCCTAGGAATATCATTTTATTAATATGATAAAAGTACCTGACCCGCGCAGCTCCGCCTGCGTTTTTTTTTACATTAACGATACTCCAATTACAACACTTAGCGGTCTGAAATATACTTTACAACCTATTCTCATACCCACCAAATGCTGTGATTTTTATTTATTAGATTCATAAAGTTAATAATATGTTTTATTGATAAACTGTATTGTTTATTGCAGGTGGCAGTTTACTAGATGTAATAAAACATAAAATGAAAGCAACTAATTGCAAACATGGAGTGTTTGATGAGGCTACTATAGCCACAGTTTTGAAGGAGGTACTCAAGGGACTTGAATACTTTCATAGCAATGGACAGATACATAGGTTTGTTTAAACAAAATATTTATTTCCTATTGTGTGAAAGTCGTCTTTAATCTGTGATGTTAGTTGTAAAATTAGGTTTTAGATCATTCATACAACATTATTGGAAAACCCGGAACAGTTGTCTTCTGTGTTGTCAGAACCTGTTAAATTAGAAAAATTGAAATAACAATAAAATGCCCAGGTTTTTTAGTTTATTAGATCTGAATTGTAATGGTCTGTACATAACACTGTTGCTGAACACTATGTAAGCGTAGCGAATGTTATTTACAGTGAAGCAAAATACTTTATTAGTAATAGTATTATGTGATAATAAAATAGATAAAATATAGACATGTATGTGATAGTAAAATGCGATGGTAGCTTAGCGGCTAAATGGTTTCTTAAGTCGCCGATTCAAATCCTTATTCAGTCTGTCAGTACCCGTGTGATTTCTATTTTTAATGATTGTTTGATAGAGAATAGGAGAAAAAAAAAACAGTATGTTTACATTACAATTGATTTTAAAGTATCTTATCCAGTAACTAGCACTCGGCTCACGTTGTGATTTATTTATTTATTAAGGCCTACTAACATGAGGTTGTAGGCCTTCTCCCTAATGGTAAACTGGCCATTATTATATTATTGCATTGCGTTTTTGTCACTGTCACTTACCCGTGGGGTGTCGGGTTAAGAATAACACCCTCCCATCTCCTCCCGTTGGGCGTACGTAAGAGGCGACTAAGGGAAAGCAAGAAGACGGACAGCAGCGTCTTTCTACTGAATTACCTACCACCTAAACTGCGATCCCCAAGCCGCCTGCCAAGCGTGGGGATTATGGCACCCCTCCCTTCTAAGGGGGAGGCCTTTGTTCGGCAGTGGACGTTTTACGGCCGCTGATGATGATTGCTTTTTTTGCGTCAAGAGTAAGCAAGGTCATATTACAGTTTACAAATTATATCAATACATATTCTATACACCTGTGTTTGATGTTTCGCGGAATACAATAGCAATTTTATGGAGAACTCCGTTCTGTAATCAATTGCCAATATAGCTCTGCATAATAATGTTGTATTTCATAGGAACTTTGTTATCTCGATGTTTCGATATTTTGCAATGCGAACTATTTGTGTGTAATAAATATTAGCGAATGTGATCATACAATTTTGCTGATAATAACGTTCTGACTAAAAAGTCACAGTTCAAAAATTGGCCATCTTTGAAAAATAATAATAATATCCTGGGTCAATCCACACACGGTCATCTGATCTGAAACTAGGAAGAGCCTGGACTATGGTAACCGGGCAATTGTTTCAAATACTTATATATACTTTTTGTAAATACATAGGTACTTGTAGAGATAAATAACACACAGACTCGAGGTGGTAATCCAACCCACAAACTATTAGGTTTTATTAAAAGATCAGGTAGTAGATATTATTTAGTGCACAATTGCTTGTGCAGATATAGACGATCCCTTGATTCGTTTACTTTATGCATTTGGTAGGAACTCATTGGCTAGGCCATGGTGATCCATTTTCCCTAGGGAAAAGTCGAACCTCCGATTGGTAAAGTGGCTTTCCATTACGCTAAAGAGGCTACAAAATGCTAATTACTTGAACATGAAGTAATTAATATTAAGTTCAATAATTCATGGATAATATTGCCTATCTTCAAACCTGTTGTTGCAATACCTATTTGTGTTCCTCTCAATTCATAGTATAAATATGTGTAATTGGAAAGATTAGTCTTCCGATAAGATTTAGGACTAACTCAGGGTTCGCCATACTATAATATTAATAATAATATTCTGGCAGGTCTGTTCCATTTCATTAATTTCTCCCAACAGGCCTCTATGTGTTGGATTCGTCCTTACGCAAGCCTTTTAAAAGTCCGGGTGTAAAAGCTCGTGAAAATAAAATAAAAATGAAAATAATAATAATAATAATATTCTGGGACAATCCACACCCAAATCCCAAACTAGGCAGAGCCTGTACTATGGAAACCAGATAACTAATACTTATATACTTTTTTTTGTAAATACACATTTAAATCGATAAATAATATCTACCCAGACACTTGGCGGGAATCGAACCCACGACCTATTGGGTAGCAGCCAGGGAGACACCCTGGAAAACCACTATGCCACCAGGCCCATCTACTATGAAACTACACTACTCGAGGAGTCTATTCCAATGCATGTCATATATAGCTAAGTCGCCATAGTTTTTTATATACAAACTAGTGACGAGACGAGCCAGACGTTCGCCTAATGGTAAGCGACACGCCAGCCTATAAATAGCTGCGTTGCACTGCCACTCGTCGACCAAGACATTAGTTATTAAGTATATTGTGTCCGGTAATTTCACCAGCTACAGTGCCCTTCACATCAGAACATAGCAATGTTTACACACTGCTGCTTGGCGGCATAATATCTGACACTGCGGCACCTGGACGGCCCTGGCACAAGGAACCTACCTCCTAGTAAATACTATATAATTCTAGAGTGCACTAGAAGTCACATAGGGCAGTAACTGCAATTGCGTCTTACAGTCTTTATTACAAGGCTATATACTGCAGTAATAGCGAACGTAATGTGTTAGTAGATAGGTTTAAAATCGATTGTCTTCATTGCATGATGACTGCTGTGCGAATGTGTACGATCAAGAAGCTTATAAACTTCCTATGTGCGATACTAATTTACGATTTTTTATTTGTGTCTGTATTGACAATAGTTTTCTTATATATACGCAGTAGTTTCCATAGTATGCGAATGCTTGCATTTGGATAAAAGGCATCAATGAAATGACAAGTGTAAAAATTATAAACATCACTTACGTTTCCTAATGGTTTCCATAAGAGACACAGATAATGAATGAATAATTTTAAACATATAATACTTTTTCTTCATTATAAATAAGTATACTGTACCGTATACTTAATTGTACCTACTGTATACCCACATGACTGACAAATTTCTCACACGGTGAAATGTTCGCGCGAAACAAATGCTTAAATGTATCCATTTATCGAGTACAACGAGACATTCGCCAGATGCGACATGCCTGCGCAGGGTCAGCATAACAATGCCACTCGTCCGTCATATGATATTCATTTACTCGCTTGATGGCCCGGTAATTTCCCCAGCTACCTTTCCTTTGCAATATTTACACACTGCTGTTTCTTTGGTGGTACAAACAGGTAGTCGTAGGTAGGAGGTACCTTACACCATTTGTTTAATAATAACAAACAACTATATCTGCTAAATAGTATAAAGACGCAGCTTCGACTCGTTAGAACGATTATTTAGGTCTGTTCTGCGTGTTATTAGGGTCGTCCCCTGTGTTACAAATATAATAGTAGGCTCAATTCAATGTAATTTCCAAACCAGCAGCGCTATGCGGTTGTTGGTTGAATTCCGCTGTAACCCATCCTACAAGTTTTATGTTTTCTTGTATAATATTAATAATTAATACCCATTTTATTGTTTACCACGTAACGCGTTTGCCTGGCGACATTATTTAGATTTTGTTTAATTATTTTCTGAGCGAGTGTATTTCTTTTCTTAGCGAGTGTATTGATCAACAGTTTTTATTTGTAAGGATTAGAGCAAATTTAAAATCGTATAATATTAATATCTGAGTCTGATGGACACCTGGGTTGCTACCCAAAAGGTTGTGGTTTCGATTACCGCTTAGGACAAACAATGTCTGTTTGTCTTGTGTCTGGGTATATAATAATACATCTATAAAAGTACATATATTAAAAAGTATATTTGTATTAGTTGGTGTAGGTCAGGCTCTGCCTTTTCGGAGTCGCTGGACGTTTGGGGTGCGGGCCCTAGATGTCCATCGAGTATAGCGGCAACTCCGAGGAGAGCACCGTGTAAGGTTCCCGGGAGGCTTTAATGTACCCCCCAGCGGCAGGCTCAAAGGCAAGGAACAGAGGGATATGGATACCACTGGATAGCCAAGTGTCCCCACTCATGTGTTCAGCGGCGGGGTTGCGACCATTGCCCCCGAGAGCACCGTGTGAGGTTCCCGGGGGGCTATAATGTACCCCCCAGCGTTGGGCTCAAACGCAAGACACGGAGGTCCTGGTCCATACCCCACTGGATAGCCAAGTTCGCCAGCCGCGAAGGTTTTATTGGGTAAAAATCCCACGTACCCTGATTGACGTCCACAGGTCTCGAGGACCTATGAAGGTTTCCCCTGCGAGAGAAAAAAAAATGGCAGGTTCTCTACTTTGGGTGTAATGTCCCAGAGTATTAAATAATAGAATAGTACTCTTTAATGTACACAAAGGAAAAATTTAGTCATCAAAAATTCGTCAAGTGATTGTAATAAGTTTTTGTTGGTATTTTTGAGGATTGTAAGGTAACATAACATTTGCAGGGATATAAAGGCCGGTAACATATTGCTAGGTGAAGACGGTACGGTGCAGATCGCTGACTTCGGGGTGTCCGCGTGGCTGGCCACGGGAAGAGACATGTCGAGGCAGAAAGTCCGCCACACCTTCGTAGGAACACCTTGCTGGATGGCGCCTGAAGTTATGGAGCAAGTTAGAAATTTTATTTTCTATTTTATACGATACGAAATTGACGGATCAAGATTTTTATTTGTAGGAATTGACAAGAGTACATACATATATAATACAGTATTTTTAGTCAGAATTTGGACACAGATTAGCGTCGCGTGGCCGCTCACTGGCTGGGAATAAGAGTTCATAATACGAAATTATAAGCCTGTTGTTCTGACGCTGTACGCTGCCTGAACAATATGAGTATAAATTTGAAACACTTGAAGTTAAGCCTTTTTAAAGTTTTCGTCATTTTATCATTTTTTTCCACCCTGTAGAGTTGAGTCGTAAGTCCTAAATGATGAACTGATTTCCCATGATGCCATTGGCATGATAAATCAGCGGCGAGGCTTACTTGCCAATTGCCATCATAACCAAAGAGGTTGGTTTTCCACCGCCCGTCAGTTTTTGCACTACTACCACTTGGAAAAGAGAAGCATACACAAGCAATTACACAGTGTGAAAGTCTGCTCAAAGTAATATTAGTGACGGCGATAGTGCCTTACAGAAGATAGCAGGTACATAATAATACTACTTTCGAGTGGTGTATTTTTATGGTGAACTCGTAACATCTGAGGTGATTGCGAACATCAGGGCAGCGGAGGGCTGAGTGAGCATAATTCGTCCCTTTTCCCCCTGTCGACACAGTACTTCTGGTACAGCGTGCGACGTGAATGGAATCCCACTTAAAAACACGGGGAAAGCCTGTGTTGTTAAACGGGCTTCTATTCACGTCTGCATCTCCACTTACTATTATGAGAGATATCGGTCTAGCACTAACTTGAGTAATAAAAGCCAAAAGTTGAGGTACTATTTTTTATATTATGTCGTGCATGATTCGTGGATTGTGTTGAAGTTAGCAAGTGATTGATTCGGCGCTATTTCACACATCTTAGCATGTTAGTTTATGTTTTTCTTCTACAGATCATATCAGCAACTAATATATGTGATAACATCGCGAGTTCCGTTATGAACTGATATTGTGGCTTTATTACATTATGTATGCAGTTCACGAATTTTCTCCTTTTGTCTTTTTTGTTCTGATCACCAGTAATCTAACATTAAGGGTATATGGAAGTATTTAATCTCGATAAATTCATCCTTAAAAGCTATATTACGGCTTGGCGGCAGAATATCTGATACCGCGTGGGTACCTTGGCGGTCCCTTGCATAAGGAACCCACCTAGTAAAAATATATACTTATAATAAAAAGATAGATTTTTTTTTTCAAAAACCGATTCGTTTTCATGAACTAAATATAATGATTTTTAGGATCATGGATATGATTTTAAAGCCGATATTTGGTCTTTTGGAATAACAGCTATAGAGATGGCGACGGGCACAGCACCATACCACAAGTATCCTCCAATGAAAGTGTTAATGCTCACGTTACAAAATGACCCGCCCAATTTGGATACAGGTCAGTGTTGACAGAGAACCGATTCATTATAATATAACGTACTTTCGCGGTCACAAGCGGTGTATCACCTTTAGGACGATAATCGCTTGCACGAGCCGGTCCTAAATACGTGCGGACGAGGTACGCGCATGTAAAGTCGTTCAAACGATTTTTAGTAAAAACTGGTACACCGTTCGTGTCTGCGATAGTACATTGTTAAAGAAAAAGAATATACTAAGAATTATATTGCTTGTATACTAATTTTGTGTAAATTTTGTTCAGGTGCGGACGAAAAAGAACAATACAAAGCGTATGGCAAGACTTTTAGGAAAATGATAGTAGACTGCTTACAGAAAGATCCATCGAAGAGGCCAACGGCCACGGAGTTATTGAAACATCCATTTTTCAAGAAAGCAAAAGATAGAAAATATTTAACGCAGACTCTTGTTGCTATTGGGCCCAGCATGGAAACTAGGGTACATAAGGTATGTTGATTCGAATTTATTATAATTTAGTATACACTCTGTATGATGTGAAAATACGTCAGCAATGGGATGATGACTGGGAAAAATAAATCTAATTAGTCCGTCAGTTAGCTTATCAAAAAATATTTGACACGTATTTTTCTATTTAACAAATCAATTATAATTGCCTAAGATATAGAGCGTTTAAGTTCGGGAGTGGGGGCTTTTGACATCACGCCTCAGTAAAACTTGTGTACCGGCGTGACGTCACGCGTTTTAAATGTCAAAGTACTATATCTTCGTAATATTTTGTTTAATCGACAAAAGAAAAAAATACGTGTCCAATATTTTTTGATAATCTAAAAGACGGACTAAAATACTTTTTTAGTCATCTAGCCTATTATATACAAAAGTGAGTTAATCCCTTGTGTTAGATTAAAAACAGAGATTTATTGCTTGTGGTATTAAACAATGGTAAAACATTTAAAATATGAAAGGAGAAATTACGGAGTTTACAAATTTTGTCAAATATTTGTTTTGAGGTCTTCTCAAATCGTGGGCATCGAGGCAATTTATTAGCCCATTTACATTTTTAACTTAGTGACGAGTCAAGCATGCTCACATTGCGTCACGGTCGCACAGATGCAATGGCCGCCATCTGTGTGAACGTGACGCAATGTATTTACCTACACAAGAGCGACAGAGACAGGTATAAACACGTCGATGTACTAATTTTTTCCTGCTCGGCGACCAAGGTCAATGTACTGCATTCTTCCTGCTTGAAGAACCCACATTACATGATAGTTTTTACATGCATTTGTATGGAAACCTTATTGAAGTATCATTGATATTAGGCAAGTAAACGGCAAGCGGGCGCTTCGGGCCGGTTGCATCGCACTGTCACTGGCGAGTGGGTGTGGAGCGAGGAGGAAGACGACGCGGCCGAGTCTGATGATGAATCGTCACTAGAAGAGCACAAGAGGCCCATAAACGAACTGCAAAAAGCCGATTCCAGCGGTAGCGATAACGAACAGGTACACATTTCCTTCCTAGGAGGGTAATTTTAAAAATAAATATGTATGTATCCTACACAAGAAACCGGGAGTGAATCTGTGAGGCCAATCACAACCGTTGGAGGTTTCCGTACCCGAAACTGATGAAAACATTTTAGATGAAGCAAGAAAGTAGAATATATCGCTGATATGTAAAAGCTATCTCGAATTTCGAAGTGTTTTGAAAATTCTATTTGATATGATGGATGATATTATTTCATAGAAACTATTGGATTTAAGATTAACGTCGGCGAGATATCGCTGAAAACGTTTTTATCTGATTCAAAAACGGAAACTTCTTTCGTTTGTGAACAGCCCTTCTGAGAACTATTCCATAGCTTTCAATTAAAAAAAAGCTGCGACAAAGATAGGCAGACAGACATAGGTGTCAACTTTACAACATCATCCATTTGCGTCCAGGATATAGCAATCAGTGTTTATACAAGACAATTTCACCTGATGGAATAAAATGGTTTTTATTGTTACTTTCCAATTATGTTTTAGGACCAACCAGAAAGTGCAAAAAGGGGTTTAGAAACGCACGTCGACGAGGAACAACCGGTTATCAACCTAGTTCTAAGATTGAGGTAACCTAAACTCCGTTTCAATTAAATTTAATAGCCATTGCTTAAATTAATTGTATGTGGTTTAAAAACACGCCATCATTATATAGTTTGATCCATGTATTGTTTGACGAGGCTTTTGGTCTATCTAACCACTCAAAATTATTTACAATGCTATGGTACCTACTTAGGCAGTCCTAACATCTAGTACATTTTTGTATGGTGCAGTGAAATAATACTATTGTTTTATATTACAGGAATTCTCGGCGTGAATTAAACGACATACGTTTCGAGTTTATAATGGGCAAAGACACAGCCGAGGGTATCGCCTCTGAGCTCGTGGGCGCTGGTCTGGTGGACCCTCATGACTCTGTGCCGATCTCCACGAACCTGGCCAAGCTACTTGAAGCCCAACAACGTTCATTACAGGCCCCGCCTAAGGCAGTTACATTTCATTTAGTGAGTACCAATGCTTTCCTAATTTTAACTCTATTTAAATTGGGTAAGGTTCATTGAAGCTGTCGAAATTTTCTGCGCCTTACTTCTACGACGAATCTAGAGGTTTTTTTTTGTTCTCGCGAGGGAAACCTTCAATCGGTCCCAAGAACCTATGTGGGATTCTTACCTACTAAATCCCCCGTGGCTGTTGCATTTGAGATGCCCCCCTCTCAAATGCCTTTCTGAATCCTTTAGGCTCTTCCTAAGTCTAGATTGTGTTTAACACAATTCAATAAATCTGTTTTTGAATGGAGGCTTTCAGAAAGCACTTCTTCACAAAATTATTAACGATAACTGACGTTTGTGGGTATGGCAGTATGTTTTGACAGTATGGATATTATTGCAGAATTCTACCGGAGCTAATGAAGAGTTTGACGACAAGGCACTGATAGGGTTTGCGCAAATATCAATCGTCGAATAGACTCGCATCCATGGTACCGAGTGACGTTTCTATCGATGAGCTGATTTTATTTCGTGAGCATTACGTACTTGTGTTTGTTTATGGTGCTAAATTACGGAGGTATGTTTCATACACAGATAACTTTGTACGGAATACATTATTTAAATGTTACTCTTGTTACAATAATTGTGTAACCATTGGCCATTTAGTTATTCACCGAGCCAAAGAAGTTTAGTCTTAAATTAATGCTTTTTAGTATTGATGATTTTTGTTATTGTTCTTTTATATAATGTTAGTTTTCGTATTCAGAATTATAACAGTGTTATCGATTATATAAACCTCGTCGCCATAACACGTTTTAAAAAAGATATGTATTATTATTGTCTGTGTTTGTAAATTGAGTTTATAGACTTAATTAATATTAATTAGGGTCCTAATACGCTAAAGTTTATTATTGTAAAATGACAGACACAATTTTACCATAAAAGCGTCTGCCCATTACACCATACCATACCATGATTGTGCTACGAAAGTATCAGGCAAAAAAGTATTCTTGAAACAGTATGAAACAACGCCCGTAGACCGTCGCGTATCCGGCCGTGGCACGGCCGTACCATTGCTAGGCCTTTTGATAGGCCTGTGTGTAATGAGAACCATTTGTTCATAATGTATTTATTTATACTGTGGTACAATCGGGCTTGATATGTTTTGATTGCATAGTAGTCTCAGTCATTCCTATTCCGTGCCTGATACTTTCATAGCATGGTCATGGTACCAGTAACATTAACGAAAGGCGAGATTTGAGAGAGGAATTATAAATAGTTAAGGGCCCAGGCTACCACCGTCATGCGAAGATTTTAATTGACATGATTTTAGAGTAGGCATAGACTGTTTAACACATAATTGGGCGCGGCTTTGCTTGTGTACGTGGGCTTATATACACACATCAAAAGTGTCTAGGGATCAACATATATTTTTGCAATAACTTTTCTCCTGATTGATATTAATTAAAATTTTCTTTAAGGATTCATCAAATAAAGTGTTTTCGTTTGTCACAGTAACGATAAACCAAGTCACCTTTGCATTAATAAAGAAATTTGCCATTTTCCTAATAAAGGGATTTTTGACATTTGAACCACTAACACAAAAGTTCGAAAAAAAGACTGAAATAACAGTTTTCTTTAAAATTTTATTGGGTAACTTAAACAATTAATAATCCGTGTTTCTACCGCGAACACTAACAACACAAGAACATCGGTTTGGCATACTCAAAATGAGTTCATCCAAATCACGCTGTGGAATGGCCGCCCATGTTCGTTGCAACAACAAAAAAAGGTCTTCTTGCGACTGGATACCCTCCATATTCGGCAGAGCTCTTCTCTGTAGCATATCCCATGCATGCTCAATCGGGTTCAAGTCTGGCGACTGAGCAGGCCAGGGCAGGACATTGATGTTAGCTGCGGCGAGAGTCTGTCTTACAACTCTTGCGGTGTGCGGTCGTGCATTATCATGCATTAACTGAAATAAGGGACCGATTTGCACTTGTAGAGGAACGATGACGTCTGATACAATCGTCTCAGCATAAATTTGAGCGTTGAGGTTGCCTCTGATCCAAATCAACTCAGTTCTTCCGCCGATCCAAATACCCGCCCATACCATGATGGTTCCACCACTATAAGGATGGACTTCCTGGCAGGATTTTAATCGCTGTTGGCGTCCAGGGGTTCTCCAGTGTCGTATACGTCTTGTATCCGGTCTCATACCAAAACGAGACTCATCAGAAAAGCACACGAAACGCCATTGTTCTTCTGCCCAATTTCTGTGTTCAAGAGCCCATTGATATCGAATCCTACGATTGTGCATTGCTATAGGTGGTACCCGTAGCGGTCTTCGGGAATGAAGGTTCACTTCATGCAAGCGGTTTCTGACTGTTTGGTCGCTAATTAAGTTCCCTGAAGAGTGATGAAGCCTCACGGCTAACATCATGGCAGTTATTGTTGGAGCTCTTCGAGTTAAGATTTGAATATATCGGTCTTGTCTCCGTGTGGTGCAGCGATACCGTCCTCCATGGCGCTCAGCCACGGTACCAGTGCTTCGGTAACGTGTCCAAAGTCGACTGATAACACTCTGACTTGTATTCAGAGCTAAAGCCACAGTACGTTGTCGGGAACCAGCTTCTATCATTCCCACGGCTCTGAGCATTTCTTCCCTGCTTAAATGACGTCGCCGCTCCATAATAACGTTGGTTTTAATCAGTAGTAGGGAAACAGTAGCACTAATAATGTCTTCAATGCGTTGTATGTTTTTATAGGGAAAATATTGACAGCTGATTTTCATCTTTTACTCGAATTTGATTCACAGTTCCTGATTCAAATTATGAAATGCACCAAAAAGGATCCATATAAATTTATAAAATCATAAATTTATTACAAAGCCACATCTCAATCTCAAGAAATCCGCTTAAAAATGCTTGATCCCTAGACACTTTTGATGTGTGTATTTGTAAGACAGTTTTGCGGCAGACGTTGTCCAATCATTAAGTCCAATATTAACAAGTCCACACACACAAGAGCCGCGCACACAAATGTATTTACTGTAACTATGTAGTTGGCCGAAGTTTGAATATAGTATAATCTTTATATAATAAGCTCTCCAAATGTAGTAAATATCTCATAGCTTGTGCCTCTAAATTATACGCATTTAGGTAACCGTATGTGTATTTATTTATAATGTTTTAAAACATACTTAAATCGGGTGTCATATAATAATTATAATGAAAATACGCAATGATTCGTTGGTGAAGAGTATAATAATATGTATCATTACAATTTTTTTTGTGTGTGCTCTATTTTAGTGTTTTTATTTTAATCTAAGATTGTCCGTCAGAGAAATTAAGTGATTAAATTATTATTGATTGGTTTATCTGCTGTAATATCGCTGGCGATATCTACATAGCTTTTAAATATTTTATCAATATGACTAGCTAAGTTTTAATAATATCATTGCCTCGTATTAATAATACCTGCATTTTTTTTACAGACGCATTAAATGCGATCGTCTCAAACCATAAACGACACTCAGAAAATTAGGTCAAAATAAGATAGATAATTTATGTACACAGAATGGTAAATATTCTTTGCAAGGCACTACTAAAGAGATGAATTCACATTTATTTTAGATGCTAAAAAAATATAATTATAAGAAAAATACATTTGGTACTTTTTTTATGGAAAGCCAATATTAGTTATGTTTGTTTAACCGACTTCAAAAAGTAGGAGGTTCTCAATCCGTCGCGTTTGTATTTAATGGATAATTTGACGAGCAAGCAAGCAGCAATGTGTAAATGAGTTTCGGTGTGAAGGGCACTGTAGCTGGTGAAGTTACCGAACTTATCAAACTTAATAACTAATGTTTTGAAGTGTCGAGTGTTAGTGCAATGTAACTGTCTGTAGGCATGCGTGTCTTACTGTCTGGCGAACGACTTGTCTTACTTGTCGCGTCACTAAATTGTAATTATAATTTAATAAAATTATTTGTTAAAAGTTATTTACTGAAAGATTTCTTCTAAAACTTGTATTTATTTACAACATATTTCATTTTAAAGTTACGTAAATTGAAACGTAGTTTCAAACACCACGTGACGTCATTGTCTATCCGCTCTTGCGGTATTGTCTCTGTAGCCCGGAAAACTTATTACGGAGTGAGTTCACAGTACCGTCACATGAAGTCCGTGCGCGTTTTCAAGCAACTTTTAATAATCCAACTATTGATTTGTAGTTATTTTTGCATAAATATTAACATATTTTTGTTTTTGGTATCTCTAAACTAGCCTCAAATCTTTATTATACACTAAATAATAAATATTGTGCATGTTCCCTATTGGAGTGAGTGTTTGCCTGATAGTATGCGATACGTCTGCGCATTACCAGTTACTTTGAACAAATAGTCTCATGATCCCAGTGGCTACGCCTGCTTCTCTTCTCCTTCCAGCGAATCAGCAATGTTTATACATCGCTGCGCTGCTTGGCGGCGGATTATATGACATTGCGCTTGTACATACCAGGCCCTGTAGCCAAGTTGTCATTCTACAATTCCAACCGCTAGAGAATAGAAAACTAATGTATGGGAATGACATATCTCTTCAACATAATGTTGTCTTTTATTTACGCGAATATTACAGTATGCGAAGTCTGCAGTATGTGAACACGTTCAGGATCGCACCCACCATTATATTAGATTTGATAAACCTAAAATCCTCGCAAAAGAACACCGATTCCTACCTAGGATGATTCGTGAGGCTATTGAAATCAAAAAGCATACTAATTTCAATAGAGAAGATGGTTGGGTGTTACCACCGGCTTGGGATCCTGTGATAAATATAATTAAATCCAATATCAAGCAAAGCAATGCACGGCCTCAAGATACTGTAAGCTCTTACTGCGTAGATCGGACTAACAATAATAACTAAGAAGACCTGAGGATACACCGCCATAATTGTGACATAAGGACGTTCAACATCTTAGTCCTCCCGTGACCATGGGTGCTGCAAAGCATTCGAAACGTCGGGATAGTAAAATCAAAAATAAACCGCGATAAAATCCGTAAAAGTAGTTTGATTTCAATATCTCTTCAAGTTATGACATTCCCATAAATTTGTTTTCAATTCTCTACCGTTTCATATTGTCGAATGGCTGGCTGGGGGTCTTCCGCCATCTGTTCGAAAAGTATTTTTGTAATCATATTCTCACAAGAGAAAGTAAGATTATTGTAACACTGCTATAACAGCTGGGGGTAGGGCTACTGGACGGCGAAATATTTCTATGTAATGGTAAAGATTAAACAGGGTTTTTTTTAACATTCTTTATATCGTCATATTATTACGATATTAAATAACGTCTATAGGATTTTTTACCATTCTGTATATTGAACGTCGTTTATGGTATAAAATGATAGTACAATAAGTCTGCATATGACCACAGATATGATAAAATTCTGATTCTTCTGCTGTGTTAATGTTTTATTCCATTATGCTATTAACGTATTTCACTGTTTCCGATCTTTGTTGCGTGCAGACTTATCGAACTAGCATTTTAATATATTCTAATGATTATGTTGGCCGTTTAGAATAATTATTGGTGTGTAAATGAAGCGAAGACTGTTCATAGTTAGAGTAGCTAATTAATATTGGTCCTAAAATTGTATTTAGAACCAGTAGGTAGGTGAACTAATTGATGGAATTATATTGTTGTAAATTTGATTTCTCGTAGCCGTTCCATATACTTTCCATGTATTTATTAACATCTATATTTTTAGTTGTTGAATTATTATTTTATTGAAATACATAATTATGTATTCCTTTTACGTATCCATACTAAACTGTCTAGTTTAGTTCAGACTCCATCCTTTGTCCATTTATTTTACAGAATGGATGGAGTGCTGAATTAGTTTCTCTGAATTTGAGAACGCTCGCTGTGGGACGAAAGCCTATCTATCATGTGGATAAAAGCTATATTGTATTGTACCAAGTCAAATATTTAAACTACTACATATCTCACTGAGAATAGTGTTTTGTGAAATCATATCAGGCAGATTCTAGGTCTTTGAAACGCATCATCATGGCTTTTGTAGGATTTGATATCTGGGGGTCTAGTGCGAGATTGATAGCAAACAAAAGCTCCCGTATGTTTTTATCGTTTTAACAAAAACGCGTGTAGTTACCAATAGAGGTGCTGGTGGGAAATATATGGACAAAACTGTCGATTTCATCGGATTTTAGTAACTATCAAAGTCAGACTTGACTCTCCCACTCTGCTTACTATATGCCGTGCATTAAGTATGTCGCTCGTTTATCGACCCGGCACCGGCCCTTGTGTATTGCCACGTTTACTCAGTTGACATCTCACAGTCATCCAGGAGTAGACGAAAGATCAAGAAATAAACTACTAACCAGTATATTTTTTTCGTTGAGTTTTTTATCTAAGATTCAACATATAAATTAGCACTCTATCGGAATTATAAGGAGAATCATACACGCAACACGTTCGTCTCCGGGTGTGCACATATAAGAATCTCATCATCCGTCCGTCTGTCCCTTTGAGCTGGCGTGATTGGTTACAACAAATCACAAAGCCTAATCGAAGAGCAGCAGTGTCTGTAGTAAGCCGGGTTGATAAATAAGAGTTGACCTTTATTCAACTATGAGTTTATGCAATCTAGCTACTGTATCAAAATTTGTTATTATATAATAGTTCCTAAGAGAACCAATGTCTAGTCGTTTCCACCGAATCTCAGTTTTATCTTCCAACCCGCTCAGTACTTGTGTAATAATATTCTCTGCTGTAAAATGTTCAACACTTCATAGCGAGAATTCAGCTTCATAGGATGCATAAACTTATCAGGTATTGCGAACGAAAGTATTATATCTTATTAAAGTAGTAATTTAGTGTAAGTCTCCTTTAGAAAGCAATACAGCTAGCCATGTTTCTCTGAGCGTAAAATGATATGTTCAAAACGCACTAAACCAACACAGGGTACGACAAATAAATATAGCTCCCCTCATTTTGGATTTTTGATAGAAATAGTATTAATAGATAACTTTTTACACAGTAAATAGGAATATAAAGGAAGACTGTTGAAATATATGCATCATCTAATCATCACACTAAAACGTTTATACGGTTATTATTTTCGGATATAATTATGTCACCAGTTTATGAGTTTTCGCTAGAGGCACTCTTGTGTTGTGGGTGAATTTTAGGGTTCCATACCTAAAAGGTAAAAAAGGAACCGCTATGGTCTGACTTCGTATGTCTGTCTGTCTCTCTGTCACATCTATATATTTCAGGAACCACTGATGCTATCGATTCGAAACTTGGAATAGTTTTAGATCTTATTTACTTAACCTCATCGCAAATGAAAAAATATATTTTTTCTTTTACTTTTTTTTATAATGGGGGTCGAAATGGGTCATCAAAATTTCAAAGTGAGACTATTATTTTGAGTGGGGTATCATATGAAAGGGCTTAATTTGCACATCTCAAAACAGATTTTTATTTTGGTTTATGTCACGTAGTTTTTGGCTGATAATAAAAAAATTCTAAAACATACCGTGTAAACACCCCCCCCCCCCTCCTTATCCCCGAAGTTTGTGGAGGGAAAAATCTGAAATAATTATGGGTAATACATGTCTACCTAAGAAAATTAAAATTATCTTTCTATGTAGTACAGTTTTTTAGTAATCCTATAAAAGTCTTGACGAAGAAACTTAGTTTTGCGGTTTGGTTTTTTTTGCTATCTGAGGTGTTACATGAATAATAAATTACTTAAATACGTCCAAACATGGTATGGAACCCTCGGTGAGCGAGACCGACTCGCACTCGACCGGTATTTTAAAATTCAGTTAAGTGATTAAGTGGTTAGTAAGTGGTGAATGAGTGAGTGTGAGTGAATCTAGACGTTCACCAGGTAAGCGACACGCCTGCCTATAAACATTCGTCCCCCGATACATTAGTTATTAAATCTCTTTCACCCGGTAATTTCACCAGCTACAGTGCCCTTCATAACAGAACGTAGCAATGTTTAGACATTGCTACTTGGCGGTACCATATCTGACACTGCAGTGGTCCGGCCGTACTTGACGGACTCCTGCACAAGGGTTCTATCACCACCGATTTATCATTTGTACTAGATTAAATGTGACGACACGAAAAATGGTCAATAAAATAAATCAATGAAACGCACACGCGTGTGTACACACTTATTTTAAATTATATGCAAATGCTTTGAACCAGATACGTAGTGTAAAAAACCCTGTCCGATCACCGAGGGTATTATTCGTATCAATACAGTTACACAAATGTATGTAAGTAACTAATTTGTTGAATATCTTTTTTTTCTTTCTTAATTTCTACCTATTTTGTACCAGCAATACAAGTTCAGATTCGTATAGATAGTGCAAACTAGGGAAACAATTAGATATTCAACAATAAAATAGCATACATTTCATGGTACGTGTGTTCCCCGTGGGGTGTCCGGGTAAGAATAGCACCCACCAGTCTCCTCCCGTTGGGTGTCCGTAAAAGGCGACTAAGGGAAAACAAGACGGGCAGCAGCGTCTTTTTATTGGATTACCTACCACCTATACTGCGATCCCCAAGCCCCCTGCCAAGCCTTTGTTCGGCGGCTGCTGCTGATGATGATAAACCCTAACGGGTCGGACAGGGTTTTTTATTACACTGTATTTCTCATATATAAGTTTTATTTTTAAATGACAAAGTTTATTTATTCAAAAGCTTATGAACAAGCAACTGCTACCATATTGTGTGATTATTAATCTAGTATAAATTATAGATTCATGCCTAGCACGTAGTAAACTGGTGACTCGAAACTACAAGTATGAACGTGCACTGTCAAAGCTTGTAGTAGGAATGTAGAATTACTTATGTATATACAGTTTAAACTGAGGTCATAGCAAACATTGCACTAAGAGTAAGACTGTTCCTTCCTCTATATTAAAAGCATCATAAACCATGTACTAAATTAGGTCTTCAGTGCCCGTTTTTCGAGTCATACATCACACTTAATAGACGTTTGTACGAATCGTCTCAAAACGTTTATTATAACATTCAATGAAAATAGGTACATTATGTTGGAATGCAGAGTCTCGCACGATCTATTCGTCAATATTGTGGTACCTAACATCTTTCATACACCAAAGACTATGTAAGTAAAAGTTTGTTACATTTCAAACTTACTGACTTCAAAGCAGAGCGGTTAACTGGCGGCATAATATTCACTAATTAGGTAATTTTGTTTACACGCTATAGATGCCTGATTTCATTAGTGTATACAGTAGTGTATCCTAGTTTACCTAAATATCCTCGTTTCACTCCGCTTTGCTCCGTTTCCGTGGTTCTATCTCCAACGTATCAGTAATACATTTTTTTTCACTACTTACATGGTAGTCACGTATTTCATTACATTTAAAGTAAGAAACTGAACATGGAATTTATGTAAAAGTTTGTTTATAGGAATTTAGAATTTACTTCTGTAAGTGCATAATGTACTCTTAATATGTATAACGTGAGTGGTTGAGCGAGGGATTATGTTCGAGGAACTATACAGTTTTTAATTTCTTTTCGTATAGTTAGTCGCCAACCTGCTATTAGACTTTAATGACTTGTACATATAGATGACAACAACCGGGGCCGACTTTTTGCGTGCCCTTCGAAGCACGGAGACGCTCAGTTTAATACCAGGTTATAATGCTAAATATAGTTTGCAGACTCCATATCAACAACCGTATAGAATTGGGGTTCTACTTCGCACTATGCACTATCCTGGCAATCAAAGGGATTAACAAACGGTCCCTCAGCAGCCAGCGAAGTTACGCAGACACAGTTTTCCAGTGCCGACTCTAGCCCATATAGCACCCGTCTGCTATTAATTCCCTGGCGCCTTCTAATATAGGTACGCGGTCAAAATGGAAAACTGAGGTCTTAGTACGCCCTAAGCGCGAAGCAGCCTTGTTTTTCAAGCGATACTGATCTTTTACGTATTGAACATAAAGTTTAAAATTCTTACACACTGAAAGTGCGCTGCCGGCCGCTGCCATCTTGGTGTGAATTGAACCTTAGACCCTGCGCCCCGATTATTCCCAGTCGTCACCACTGGCAACGTTCCCACTGGTGACTAACGGAAAAAAAATTCCCATTTGTCGCCAGTGGTGACGAATGAAACATTAAATTCCCAGTTGTTACCAGTGGCGACAATTGAGACTTTTAATTCCCAATTGTCGCCACTGAAATAAAAAAAAACATAATCACCATCATCAATCAGATCGTCAGAGTTTATTTTTGGCACAGCAACTTGCTGAGGCAGCATCTTTTTGGACCCGACACCTTTGGAATTTTTTTTTACCTACTTTGTTATTTTGAGTGTCAAATAAATGTATTTTCTTTCTTTCGTCGGAAGACGTCCACTGCTGAATATAGGGGCCTATTCCCAGTAGTTTTACATTTTGTTCTACATGTATGATTACGAGGGAAAAAAATCCTACTAGTTCTACATGACTGAATGTGGAATGCATTAAATATTATTTTTTCATTCCTAGTAGTTCTACACGATGACGTATTAGAAAATTGGAACTTTATTAATGAGCAGAATACTTTTATTTTGTTCTCGTGGAGGTAACCTTCGATAAGTTCACCCGGTGGTAGTCAGCCAGGGTATATCGGATTAGGATCCACTAAAACTTTCGCGGCTGTTGCATCGGCACCTGAGAGACCATTATTCATGAGGCTTACTTATGTGCTATGCTACCCTGGTACTTCTGGTATAAATTGAAGGTCACAGTTGGATATCAAACACCAGACCTCACTTATGTGGTAAAACCTTCTAATTACCTGTCCTGCTCTAGTAGTAGGTACTTCTGGTATATACGAACCACAGGTACAAACTGATAACTAGGTACTTGATATCACAAAAGAGATAAAGCCTCTTTGTGCCCTCTGTTGTCCTAGTACTTCTGGTACAATATTTCTGGTACAATAACGTCGTTGAGGTCACTGGTAAAATTCTCTTCGATCGATTTCCTGAGATCTTTTCATTTTCGCTTCTGAGATAAAACTTCTAAGATATATCTAGTATTACATTCGCGAGTCCACACAATAGACGCGACCGTAAAAAAATATGGAAAAGATACCACGTAACAGGTAAAGTGGACGTCTTCCGTCTGCTGATGATGATGACTTCCTATATCCGATTGTTACCACTGGTGACAACTGGGATTTCATTTTCCCATTCGTCACCACTGGCGACAAATGGGAATTTTTTTCCCGTTTGTCACCAGTGGGAACGTTGCCAGTGGTGACGACTGGGAATAATCGCTGCGCCCGGGTGCGCTGCACATCCAGCACTTATGTTAATGGGTGGCGGTACTTTTCTCTCACAAACCGATGTAATGGAAGACCGACACACAACCATGTAGGTCAGGCGCAAAATTAGTACAATATGGTGTCCGCAATCTGCTTTTTATTTTGTATGTAGCACATAGGTGCTGTAATTTACGTATTCGATATAATAATTCGATGAAATATTAAATATCCTTCAAATAAGTCCGTCGTTCAACCATTCAGTGTATAATGGAAACTATTGATCTGTGCTGTGCAATAAATAATTTTTATTATTTATTATTTGATGTCTCAATGTTGCCTTTAGCAAATGCACACTAAAGTGATACAAATAAGGCCCCATCGCTTGTTATATTTAAGACTATGGCTAGCCGCACACCTTCAATAATATTGTCAATATTATAGAACCCGTGTGACCTAAGTGTGTACCTGGCGCTGTGACGTCGCATTCCAGCGAGGTGCACAGATAGTCGGGTGGGTTGTAGAATATTGACAATATTATTGACAGTGTGCGGCTAGCCTTTGAAGACCAAAGTGGTCTACGTCATTTATTTTAGTGATATTTAGTTCATGGTTATAAAATATTGATAAGTTACTATAATATAGCATGGATTAATGTTACCAATATTTTAAAGCATCACTGAATATCTACTATTACTATTAAATTATTATTAAATAGTAGCTTATCATTTTTTTTATACTATAAACTAAATATCGCTAAAAATTATGTCGGGGTCACTTTGATCCTCATGGCCCGTTTTCATTGATTCACTATTATTGTGGAATTTTGTCTAAACTAACCATACAAGAAAAAACTCCCATACAACCTACCCAGAAACTGCATAGGGTTGTTACCTACCAATTTATTGGGCCTAGTAGCAGTAGTCCGGTTGTTAGTCCGGTTGACCGGACTAGCGCAACTTTTCAGTAGCAGTAGTTCGGTTGAAATATAGCACCGGACTACTGATACTCTTTAGTAGCAGTAGTCCGGTTGTTAGTCCGGTTGATTGGACTAGTGCAACTTTTCAGTAGCTGTAGTTCGGTTGAAATATAGCACCGTACTACTGATACTCTTTAGTAGCAACAATTCGGTTTGTAATATTAAGAATAAAATGGTACACTTTGTTACTTTATTGTTATTTTAAAATGAACACACAGGAGTTGCATAATCTTGTGCCTTATCTTGTGTGAGCATATGAATGTAGTTTAGAGCTAACATGTTTATAGAAGAAATACCAGGGAAGCATAGGACATAATATGGAGTATAGGACATAAGGAAGGGTCCTCAAGTCTTGATATCCAGAGTAAGTCTGGCTTACTGGTTTTGGTGTCGCGTATTAAGAGGTGAGAGCCGGGAGGGTAAAGGATGTATCAAGAGGCGAGATATCCTTGTATCTTGTGCTTCCATGGTACCACTGCTATAAATAATATGTTAGCTACTACTCAATAGGTACCACATCCTCAGTAGGTAGGTATATCCTGGGCGTAGTTAAAAATCACATTGGACATTGGATTGGAGATGGACTTGAAGACTCTTCCTTATGTTTCCCCGGTACGTCTACTATAAACATGTTAGCTCTAAACCATATTCATATGCTCACACAAGACAAGGCACAAGGTTATGCAACTCTTGTGTGTTCATTTTAAAATAACAATAAAGTAACAAAGTGTATTGTACAATTTTATTCTTAATATTACAAACCGAATTGTTGCTACTAAAGAGTATCAGTAGTCCGGTGCTATATTTCAACCGAACTACAGTTACTGAAAAGTTGCACTAGTCCAATCAACCGGATTAACAACCGGACTACTGCTACTAAAGAGTATCAGTAGTCCGGTGATATATTTCAACCGAACTACTGCTACTGAAAAGTTGCACTAGTCCGGTCAACCGGACTAACAACCGGACTACTGCTACTAGAGGATTTATTGTATGTTGTTTATTGTATTTATAGTAGAATATAATACTTCATCTGAAATTCAAAGCACTTACCCTGGCCTTATTTGTATCAAGTGCCTTATTACTGTAATACGTATCACCGGAATGTTAACAATTATATAAATTTTATTATCATTGGCGTTATGGTATGTAATGATGTAGGTACTCTTGATCAATAGTGCGATTTTAATTTTTCATTATAAACATTTGTAGTTTTGATGACTACAAACAAATGTTAGTTGCACGAATACATCTGGAAATAAATTGTTTTCACCGTTTTTTATTTGCCTTATTATGAACGAACCTTGCCATTTCCACTCATATTATTCTGTTGTGCATTACAATTTTTCGAAGTATATTCGAAGATAAAGTGATAGGTATTTTTGCGTCATTCGTGATTAATTGCGTGCTTAAATTTATCTTTAAGCCTATACAGGGTGGCCAGAACAGTGACGTAATATTTTTTTTAGGTGCCTCGTGTTGAGAGGTATCTGAATCACCCCCGCGCTATCAGTTTAGATTTTTAATTTTCAGTTGAAAATTTAAATGATAACTCAATTAACATAAATTCTCAATTTTAGTTCAATTTTGTAGTAACTTCCATTAAAGTTATGAGGTATAACTACTGGGAATATTTACACAAAATTTATTTCCTAACAGTTCGATCGTGGAAGCCAATCGGACAGACAGGAATTTTGACAGCAGAAAAATTACCGTCTGTTCGATGATCGAACTACGAGTAATAAACTGTTTATTTTATGCATAAATGTACAGTTCATAGAGATTTAGCTGCAAGAAAAAAAAATCGAAGAAACTTTCTACTTTTTAACCGACTTCAAAAAAAGGAGGAGGTTATCAATTCGGTTGTTTTTTTTTTTATATTTGTTACCTCAGAACTCTGTCGTTTACGAACCGATTTGGAAAATTATTTTTTTAATTGAAAGGATATGCTTCCAGATTAGTCCCATTTTTTTCAAAATCAAGTTCTGATGATGGGAACCATGAGTAACTGAGGGAACTCCTTAAATATTATAGGCATACATATAGCGTTTTTGGTATTTTTAGAAACTAGTCAAGCATTTTCATTCAGAAAGTATCATTTGGTGAAGTGGATCTGATGAAGAAGGCCATAGATGGCCACCGGAACTGTAATAAAATTAACAATCCATCCTATCCTAGCCGTGCCTATCCTAAACGTAGAACTACCGAATTTGGACTCGATGGATAGTTCTCGACGAGTAGTTGCTAGAAAAATGGAGATCAGGGTCTGATGGTGGAGCAGGAAGGTTGTCACAGGATCTCTGCACCAATAAACGTAGATCCGCCGAGTTTGGGCTCGTTGGGTAGCTCTCGATGAGTAGTTGCTAGAAAAATGGTGATCAGCGTCTGATGATGGAGCAAGAAGGTCGTCAGGAGATCTCGGCACCAATAAACATAGACCCACCGAGTTTGGGTTCGTTGGGTAGCTCTCGACGAGTAGTTGCTAGAACAATGGTGATCAAGGTCTGATAATGGAGCAGGAAGGTCATCACGGTATCTCGGCACTAACAAACGTAGACCTACCGAATTTGGACTCGTTGGATAGGTCTCGACGAGTAGTTGCTAGAAAAATGGAGATTAGAGTCTGATGATGGAGCAGGAAGGTCGTCATGAGATCACTGCACCAATAAACGTAGATCTGCCGAGTTTGGGCTCGTTGGGTAGCTCTCGATGAGTAGTTGCTAGAAAAATGGTGATCAGTGTCTGACGATGGAGCAAGAAGGTGGACACGGGTTCTCGGCACAAATAAATGTAGACCCACCGAGCTTGCAGTCCATGGTTCTCGAGAACTACGAGTATAACAACTAGATATCTTCGGTTTATGGCAATTGGTTAGTTTTATTAAGATATTGTCACATGTACATTTTTTTTAATTTTTGCTTAAGCTTATATTTTAGTGATGGTCCATAGTTGTGTTATGTAGTGGGTGTTTTTAAAATAAATATTAAATGGCTGTTTGTCAGAATAAAATATAAGTTGTTAAAACTTAACCTAATAATACACCAAGGGAACTACTAAAAAGAATAAAATAAAAATATTTTTTACAAAAAGAAGAACCGCCTTCAAAATGCAACTAAAAAGCCTGAAATAATTTCTAAGAATTAGTGGTTTTTACATCTACATTATTGGACTTGGACTACAACATATTATAAATACATTTACTATCGAAGTCGGCGCCTAACGTCTAGCAAATACTTACAAGGGCAGTAAGTAGGTACCTAACTGTTTGATAGTAATATGTATTTATAATTATGTTGTAGTCCAAGTCCAACAATGTAGATGTAAAAACCACTAATTCTTAGAAATTATTTCAGGCTTTTTAGTTGCATTTTGAAGGCGGTTCTTTTTTTTGTAAAAAATATTTTTATTGTTAGAAATGTTTCAAACTGATGCGGTCGCAATTTTGCAAAAAATCTATACTTATAATAAAACTGTAACATGTCCAATTCTGTACATTGAAGATATTTTGAAAATTCTATTTGGAGGGCATTCTATAACCGATACTGAGGCCGAAAATGATTTTTTTTTAATTTTTGTCTGTCTGTCTGTCTGTCTGTCTGTCTGTCTGTATCTCGGCTGAGCATCACGCCGAAACTACTGAATGGATTCAAATGAAACTTGGCATGATTTGAGATCTTACTACGAGGTAGGACATAGGATACTTTTTATCTCGTAATCTAGCACGGTTCTTTTAGGAGAGGGGATTAAAGTCAAAATGGGTACTTGGTTATACGCTTGGTCCGATTTTATAAATTTTTCTTTATAATATAATAAATATTAGTAAGGGAACACTCATAGAGAGTTGTTATCAAGGTTTTGTAATCGATCGGGTTAAGCAACGTTAGGTAAGGTCATTAAATGGATGGGTGACCGTTTAACGTCATTTGAACTAAATGGGTCCGTGCTTCAGAGAGCAAGTAAAAAGTGGGTCCCAGTTTTTAACCGACTATAAAAAAGGAGGTTATGTATGTTTAGTTAACGTAAAAATAGCGCAGGCGGAGCTGCGTGGGTCGGCTAGTTATAAATAAAATCGTAACTCGAAAACTACGAAAAATCGTAGAACACCATGTATGTTCTACGATTTTTCGTAGTTTTCGATTCGGGTGATTCAGATACCTCTCAACACGAGGCACTTAAAAAAAAATTATGGCGTCACTGTTCTGGCCACCCTGTATTTTTGCTTAGTTCTCTACTAAGGGATTGTATCATTTATGTATTGAGGATTTTCGGATACTAAAACTAAATCATCAGCGAATCTTCGGTATTATAAATAATCTCCATCTATTTTTATACCCATATGTTTTTAACGCAATGGTTTGAAGATATTTTCGACCTCAATAAAACGTTTAGGTGAGAGTGGGCTCGACGAGTAGTTGGTAGAAAAATGTTGTTCAGGGTCTGATGATGGGGCAGCAAGGTGGTCACAGGATCTCTGCACCAATAAACGTAGACCCCACCGAATTTGTGGTCGCGACGAGTAGTTAGTAGAAAAATAATGATCAGAGTCTGGGAAGGGGAAGGTAATAACAGGAAAGCGTGATTTACGAAAATTAATAAACTATTTTAAAAAAAATAATAACCGACTTCAAAGTAAATTATCTAAAAAGCATAAAATAACGAAAATATTATTGAAGTTGGTGTTAGCGTACCTGCTGTGTATATTCTGCACCAACTTCAATAATATTTTCGTTATTTTATGCTTTTTAGATAATTTACTTTGAAGTCGGTTATTATTTTTTTTAAAATAGTTTATTTAACACTTTTTTTATTTTTTTAAAAATAGTTTATTTAACACTTTTTAGTGACTTATTTTACCAAGATAGGTATCAGCACTATCACGCAACTCGAACGTCTACATTACAGTAACTTACTGAAAACATAAAAAGTTTATATCTCTTAAACTACTGGACCGATTTTGATGAAATTTGTACTCTACCCTAAGTTGAAAGATATTCTAACTATTGCAAAAAGAATTTTTGAAATCGGACTTGTAGTTTCTGAGAAATCCGCGGACAAACCTACATACATACATACATACATACATACATACATACATACACTCGTGAAATTTGGTAAATTCGTTTAGAAGCCCACATAGACTAACATATATGAATATTACGCATTTTTATTAATATTACATACATACGCGTCGAATACAGAACCTCCTTTTTTGAAGTCGGTTAAAAAGAAATACATTAACGAGTCGGACTAGCGCACCCAGGGTTCCATACCATCTCTGGAGGTATTAAAGTAATTTTACAATTCATATAATACATCAGATAGCAAAAATACCAAACCGTAAATCTAAGTTTGCTGGTCGAAGTTTTTTTAGGATTACTAAAAAACTGTACTATTTAGAAAGAACATTTCATTTTTTCTGTAATATAGATAGACTGTACTTACCCATAATTATTTAAATTTTTTCACACTGCTTAGGCGCGAATCTAACGAAATCCCGTGCGTAAGCAAAATAATCTTTGCTCTTTAGATAAGGCTAAGCAGAACGGCCTATTCCCGGTAGTTCTACATTTAGTTCTACATGTATGACTACTAAGAAAAAAAAATCCATGATCAAAAGAGTGTTAAAAGACCTGGGACTCAGAGCTTATTGTAAAAAGATCGGAAATTTTTTGAACGAGCCGAGCGTCAAGTTACCGCGAAATTTTGATGGGCCCAAAAAAAGAAATTAACATCGAAGATGGTAGTAGATAACAAACAATGTGTTAGCAACGCCGATGCATCCCTAAAAATGTAAGTACGATTAATTAAAAATTTTGTAAAATTGCTCTTGAAATAATTTTTTAACACAAGTATTATTTTGAAAACCTACCCCTAATCTGGTTAAAGGTGAACGCACACTTATTCGAACCGAACGCGTCGAAGGAAACGAACTTCAGAATTCTTTATACGAAATTGAAAGAGATTCTAATTTAATTTAATAGAAACGATTTCTTCGACGCGGTTGTTTTTTTGGTGCGGTTAATTTCTTGCGATGCGGATATGTGTGCGCGAGGGCACACATACTTCTTACATTCTTGATCTCGATTCGTTAGACGCGTTCGGCTCGGATAAGTATGCGTTTACCTTAAAACTTACCTAAAGGAGTTGTTCCAGAAATGTATGGAGCCTGGGCCAACACCATGTACACTATATGTATATATAACTATGTAATATAGTAACTGTTTTTTAATGTTCTCTTTTTTTAATATTGCTTCGTTTTATTGTACATTTAAGATATCTTGGTCAAGGAGAGCAACACCAGACAATAATATGATGGATCGGAAATACGTAACTAAAAATGTCATTTTGACAACTATTATACCTGCGATTGAACTTGTTGTGAAATAGCACTTATACGACGGATTCCAATCCAAATCACAGGCGATAATCAATACAGTAAAACCCCGGGTCAAGAAAGAAACAGTCAATGAATGTCCGTAAACATAAATAATCACTAAAAACTCCGAAATACATTATGTACTCCACGCGTAAACAATCTATTACGAAACGTCACCTATAGCATTAACTGTCAAGTAGTAAACCAACGGCAAACGCAACTGTCATGGCTGCCCTAAAAACAGGGTGGACATACTAAATAACTCCATAAGTAATCATTTATGTACAATTGTACTCTGCTTCAAATTAATTTATAAGTATTTTTATGAAACTCTCCTATGTTTTTCCTATTTTTCCATGTAGTGTACATAGTGTTGGCCCAAAATGGAACATCTCCTTTTGCGTTGAGGTTAATTTTTAACCGACTTCAAAAATGGAGGAGGTTCTCAATTCGTCTGTATATATTTATTTATTTTTATGTATGTTCGCGCATAACTCTGGCAATTATGAACCGATTTGAAAAAAATCTTTCTTCCATCCATTGATTGGGTCCCATAAAAGAATTATTGCTTAGTAATAAGTAGTTCCTGAAAAAACAAGAATGGTGACTGCGCAGGAAAGCCTTTATAAATGACTTTATGTCGCTTTTTAAGGACAAAAATGGTCATAACTCTGGCAAATATTTACCAATTTCAATGATTCTTTTTTTATTCGAAAGAAGAAACTACTGTATTGAATCTCTATGAATTTTATCACAACCGGATAAGAACTTCCTGGAGGACCATGAACGATGTGGAGGAATTTATCTGGTAAAAACCATAAAACTGATGTTCTCCATTACATTGCTCTGACAATTATGAACCGATTTAGATGATTCTTTTTTTATTCGAGAGAGTAAACTACTATGATGATCTATGCAAATTTCATTACGACCGGATATTTTTTCTGAAGAAACATGAATTATGTAAAACTATGTAGACGATAATGTGATCGTAACCTACCTAGATCATTTTACGGTCATCGATGGTTCAATCTTTATATATGAAATTATCACTAAAAAGTTTAAAATAAAATCGTTTAAAAAAAAATTGAACCGACTTCAATATCACTGAAAAGTATAAAATAATTTAAATATTATTGAAGTTGGTGTTAGCGTACCTGCTGTGTATATTTGGCACCAACTTCAGTAATATTTAAATTATTTTATACTTTTCAGTGATATTGAAGTCGGTTCAATTTTTTTTAAAAAGATTTTATAAACGTATAGGTACTCACAATTTTTTTTGTAGTCATCCCCAGGTGTTAGAAGTTTCTTGTTTTTATTTTACGGCTCGATTAACACAAAATATACTGAAAAGGCTTCAAGTAGGTAAGACCAGTAGTTTCTTCGGAGTCGCTGGACGTCCGGGGTGTGGGCCATAGGACGTCCATTGAGTACGGCGGCGACTCCGAGAAGGACGGCGGCGGGGTTGCGACCCCCGTCCCCGTGAACACCGTGTCAGGTTCCCGGGGGGCTACAATGCGTCCCCCGGCGGCGGGCTCAAAGGCAAGGCACTGAAGCTAAAGTACCCCTGGTGCAGATCCCACCGGAGAGACCTGGGTCCCCTCTCATGTGCCGCTGCGACAGCCGCGGGGGTTTTAGTGGGTAAGAATCCCACCACATACCTACTCCGGTCGAGCCCCACAGCTCCTTTTGAAGGAAAAAAAAGGTGAGAACACTTTAAAACAATGTCCGAGTGCATTTATGCAGATATTCGTCTCAGTACCTACCTACCTATCTTTTTTTGGTATACATTATACTTATTACCTGTTATTAAGAGGGTAATACCTAATGTTATGTGAATTTGCGCCGTTGCCTATTTGTGAAATAATTTTCAGATGCGAATCAGTAGTTCAAACAAAAATCTCTTCATGTACTTATTGGTTAAAATGAGAAACCAGAACAAATTACCGTAAAAACTAATAGTAAAATAAACACGCGTGACCTTCGATACTTCCAGTGTGGTAAACGACGGCATTGGGAATAATGTTTACTTACATAAAATAGCGCACTTTTCCTGGAATTTGTAAAACACCGTAATAAATCTGTGTAACATTAATCTGTTTTACAAGATCGTCTTCACAGCTTGAAATAACGTTTTAATGTGATTCTGAAGTAACCGCGTAGAGGATAATACGTGAGGCACAGAAAGTTTTCTTTTTTTAAGAAAGTCGCCGTCTATACAAATACGTGTAGGTTTAGATTTAGTTTTCAAAACTAGTTAGTTTTAACAATATTTTTGCCAGTCTGCCAGACTTCAACTGTCTTGCCTAAGGCATGTCAAATGCAATGCAGCCGCCGTCGCATCTTCCAGACCTTCCAGTGATAAAAATGCTTTGCTTAGGGAAGTAGTCTTTGAGTGCGCGTCAACAGCGGCCCACGAAAATCGGGTTTCGGACGCATAAACTCAAAACAATAAAATTTCTGGCAAATTTATAGAAACATAATATAATTTATATAATTTTAATCTCCACCAGAACAAAAAAGGGTCTGCGAATTTACGATATCATCACGGGTGATGAATCACAGATTCAGCAGCATCAGCAGTAGCCGATAGACGTCTACTCCTGAACAAAGGCCTCCCCCTTAGGAGGGAAGGGTTGCAATAATCCCCACGCTTGGCAGGTGGCTTGGGGATCGCAGTATAGGTAATTCAATAGAAAGACCCTGCTGCCCATCTTCTTATTTTCCCTTAGTCGCCTCTTATGGACACCCAACGAGAGGAGATGGGAAGATGCTACTCTTACCCGGACACTCCACAGGCATTTTTTTCAATTGAATTACGAGTTAATTAGTATGATATTTCAAAACTACCAAAGCAAGCGAAAAGTGCAGGCAAAACATTGATGGCAGATTTTTTATTTACTTTCAATAAGTTCAAACATTAACAAGTTCAAAACAGCATCAATGGTACCTATGTTATGTTTCTATAAATTTGCCAGAAATTTTATCTTCTATAGTTCGCCGGTGGGATCTGCACCAGATGCCTCTTAGTGCATTGCCTTTGAGCACCACCGCCGTGGGCGCGTTATAGATCCGAGGATCTCCCGGGAACCTGTAAAGGAGATCGTACCCAGCCTTCGCCGCCTTTTTTAAATTGAGAGTTAGATAATATACCTTGATCTGATTAATAAATAATTATGGTTTTTTCAAGGTTCATTTAATTTAGTACAACTTATTAATACAATCTTGTGCCTTTGTAAGATTAGAACTTCTAACTATCCGTACTTAGAGGCACGTAGTATTAAATCCTCATTACTTCTAGCATATCGGGAAATACCCGAAGTATTTTACGCGAAACATCAATAAAATCCCCTCCAAACAGGGTCAAGGTTGACTGTTCTCGTAAGTAGGTAGCAAGCTGATAGACGCGCTGGATATTTACGTGTGACGCGTCCCACCGGCAAGTTGCGAAACTTGATACATAACAGTTCCTAGAATGATATTGCGAGGCGACTGCTTAATCTGAAGTGTAGGTACCTACTGTATAAATGGTATAGTATAATAAATCGTCACATGAGCGGGAGGTCTGCGGGTCATCCAAGTACGCGACAAACAAATTTGAGACAAGATCAAGAACGATTCCGACCAATTCATTAATTGCTACGTATTGTTGAATATGGACGCTGCTTTAAGTACATACCTACTTTAGTTTAATTTACATACCAGATAAGGGGTAGGGATAAGGAACGTATTCATTAGTCATTTGCGTAGGTAAAACCAAGATACATTTTGATGAAAGCGAGCTTTATTTGCCAGCTTCCAGTGGTTACTAGAAATCAACGTAGTTGCATTGAAATCGTTATTAAAACTCGTCTGGATTTACCACTTGCATGGTGTAGGTATGTATATTTTACAACCATACGTACGGACAATAATATCATTATTACACATATTGAAAATAGGTACAACATTTACATCACTCATGATAACGGCGCGTGATTCGATATTATTATTTTTTCGCGAATGATCTGTTTTTGTATTTACCTATGTGTTCTGGTACTTAGCTTTGTAGCTATTGTTTCATTTAGTTGAAATGATATTTGCATTTTTTTACTTATTATAGTAGTGCTTGTTGTACGTTTTATATATGACGAAGCAAATTCCTTAATCCGGACTGATGGGACCAATAATATATAGGATGGGACACTCACAACGCAAGGGCGACTAGGCCTTCAAATAATAATAAAAATATATACAGTCGAATTGAGAACCTACTCCTTTTTTGAAGTCGGTTAATAAAGGTATAGGGTCACAGGAAGTTTCCCCCGAGAGAACCAAAATTGTATTTCTAAATATTACTGACGAGATTATTGCGAAATTTTATAAATTCATGCACCGGTAGTCTAGAGTTGCTGTGGTGCTGAGCGACCATGGCTTATCCCTTTTGGTGCCCCTACCTTGTCATCAGATGACAAGGTAGGGGCACCAAAAGGGATGGCTACTATATGGGCACCCATAGATTCTATGGGTGCCCATGTAGTAGATAGAGAATTTTCTACCAAAACTGACAAGTAATATCAACGTCAGCTTGTATAACACTGTTTTAAACTTTCATCATGGTGAATTAATGTGGGTACTGACTGATACGCTAGGGGACGAGTTCTTTAGAGTCGTTTTGGTAGGAAGGTCTATGCTCAAAGGCAAAGCACTAGGTAGATCCTGGTGCAGACCCAACCGGAGAACCAAGGTCCCCGTCACGTGCCAAAGGCACTCTCATGATCTCATCAATCCCCTTTTGACGGTTCCCCCGCATCAACAAAACAAAAAGGTACATAGACCTATTTAGCTCCCACTGTAGCTGGCGCCAATTCATGAGACTTACTGTCGCACTTATAAACGTCAATTACAGTTAATTGTCATTCATCCTGTTTTTGAAATCGAATTATTTCGATACTCACTGCCAATTTTTTTTTGTCGTTAGTGGCCAACTTGGTGTCAGAGTTTTCTGCCACCTGACTTAGCTTAACGACTGCTGTCTAGATAACATTAGCTGGGACCGGCTTTTAACGTGCCCTCCGAAGCACGGAGACGCTCAGTTCCAATGCCACTAAACTGTCACCCATGTAAGGACTGACCTTGCCTGAAGTTTCCTGACGTTACTTACCCAACTGATCGTTTACCGAACGGTGGTTACAAGTGACAGCCAATTATTACTTAATACTCTGATAGTGAGTAGAGATACATTGATTATTTCGTACTCAATAATGAAAAATAAGCATAAACGGCTCCGAACGGCGAAATAATATGATATATAAAATCTTTTTAAAAAAAAATTGAACTGACTTCAATATCACTGAAAAGTATAAAATAATTTAAATATTATTGAAGTTGGTGTTAGCGTACCTGCTGTGTATATTTGGCACCAACTTCAATAATATTTAAATTATTTTATACTTTTCAGTGATATTGAAGTCGGTTCAATTTTTTTTAAAAAAGATTTTATTTTAAACTTTTTAGTGATATTTTCATATATAAAGATTGAACTATCGAAAACCGTAAAATTATCTAGGTAGGTTATGATCACATTATCGTCTACATAGTTTTACATAATTCATGTTTCTTCAGAAAAAAATATCCGGTCGTAATGAAATTTGCATGGAAACATCATAGTAGTTTACTCTCTCGAATAAAAAAAGAATCATCGAAATCGGTTCATAATTGTCAGAGCAATGTAATGGAGAACATCAGTTTTATGGTTTTTACCAGATAAATTCCTCCACATCGTTCATGGTCCTCCAGGAAGTTCTTATCCGGTTGTAATAAAATTCATACAGATTCAATACAGTGGTTTCTTCTTTCGAATAAAAAAAGAATCATTGAAATTGGTAAATATTTGCCAGAGTTATGACCATTTTTGTCCGACCAAGCGAGTCCGAGTGACTAAAACGTCATCTATATAGGCTTTCTTGCAGCTCTCAGTGCGCAGTCACCATTCTTGTTTTTTCAGGAACTACTTATTACTAAGCAATATTTTTTTTATGGGACCCAATTAACGGATTAAAGAATGGATGGAAGAAAGATTTTTTCAAATCGGTTCATAATTGCCAGAGTTATGCGCGAACATACATAGAAAAAAAAAATATATATATACAGACGAATTGAGAACCTCCTCCTTTTTTGAAGTCGGTTAAAAAATGGCTTGGTCAGAATTAACGAAAAGTGACGTTCGTTTGCGAGAGCGACAGTTTAAAAATTAAATACGGGTGATGGTAACAGCACCACAGAACAAAATTACTCCAAGGGCAGTATATTCAGGCAAGCGTGTTGCTCGTGAGTCACGTACGTCCAGGGTGGTGTCGCTGTATGGGCCATGCGTCATCGTGATCATCGCGAAGGTGCCAAAGGGAGCATACATTTCTGCTACGGCTACCCCCTGAGACGTGATCGTCGTTCGTCGAGTGTCCGACCCTAGAGAGACTGTTAAGGTCCAGAGTCTATATAGCAATGATGAAGGCCATCGGAGATGATTTGGTAGGTAATCTCACAAAACCTGGCTTTCGCTCTTACGTGGACGGTAGACCGGGTACCTTTTGAAGTACTCCGACAATGTGGCGTGATGCTTACTATCAGGCAAACGTCTGATTTGTCGGTATGTTGAATATAAAAAAACACAATGTCTATTGACTGCAGTGGTAGGTACCAAAAAGACTGCTAGGACGTCCATTGAGGACTTCCGGCAGCGACTACGAGGAGGACGGCGGCGGGGTTGCGACCCCCGTCCCCGTGAGCACCGTGACTGGTTCCCGGGGGGCTACAATGCGTCCCCCGGCGGCGGGCTCAAAGGCAACGCACTGAGGACCCCTGGTGCAGATCCCACCGGAGAGCCCTGGGGCCCTCATGTGACGATACGACAGCCGCGGGGGTTTTAGTAGGTAAGAATCCTACATACCCGCCTGGGGACCTTTTGAAGGTTACAATCGGGAAAAAAAAGTACCGATATTACTGGGCTTAAGAGACTTAACAACTTTAATATATCAGTTGACGAACGTCAGTAAAATGCTATCTATGAGCAGGCATACGATTACGTTTACCGTCAGGAAAACGTGCTGTTCGTCTATCAGTATTTTTTGCGTATAACACAGGTATTTTAATACTTAAAAGGAGTTCTACAACCCTTATTATATTGTAGAACATTTGTAACCGATGAATAAAATATTTTTATTTTTTTATCGTTTCGCATTAAAACTTGATTCCTAATAAGGTACTCGTAAGTGCCAGAAACTTCTTTAAGTTAGACCACATGCTGCTTGGTTTGTGTGTATTAGACCGAAGTCTCCGTCATCAGTGATAAAAAAAATGAAAAATATATTTACGTACATACACATGTCCCGTGAGCTCAGTTTGTTTACTATATTGGCCGGCTAGTATATAAATGGGAAGACGCAGCGGCCGATATACATTGAGTGTCCCAACCACGCCGGTGTATACACAGCCAAATTAACACAACAGATTATTTAGAAAAAAAAGGAATCAAAATGTTTAAAACAGTGTTGACGATAGTTGCACTGCTGCTGGTGGTGGTACACGCGAATCCTCTTCAAGATAGACCTTTTATTGAAAGTAAGTAATTTTTATAATTAATAATTATAACCAATGTTATTTTCTCGAAAAAAATAAAAACAGATCAGTGTTAAACATAGCCCTTTCTGGGGTAGTCGGGCAATTAAGAGGAAACTATTTTGTGCTGTATAGGTCAGTGATATGAATAATAATTTTATGCTAATTTAATACACATTTCTTAATGCGCAATTTAACCCAACTCCGCAGCAAAAAGCGAAACTATAAACCCATAAAGAGACGCCACAGATGCTACTCGCATTATTATCTGTCGGAATATTTTATATAATTTGAAGTGAGAATTCGATACCAAAGCGAAATGGACTAAAATAAAAAAGCGATTTATTTGGATTAGTTAACCGTCTTCAAAAAGGAGGTGGTTCTCAATCCGTTTATGTATGTTTTATTCACACTCCTGATACCGCAAAATATGTACCGATTTGGAGGATTCTTTTTTGTACCTAAAGTACGCCTCATCAAGATGGCCCCATAATTTTTTGAACCAGGAGTTCCTGAAGGAACCTTTTTAGCGCATTTGAACGTAATAAAATGCCAAAATATAATAATTAAGAAAAAAATATATAACTCTGACAAATAAGCATTTACCAATTTTATTGATTCTTTTTTTATTCGAGAGCATGAACTATTATGATTATTCTGTATAGATTTTACCACGTCCAAATAAGAACTACTCATCTGGAAAAAATCATAATATCGTTATTCTTCACTAAATTATGAACTGACAAAATATGAACCATCTTAGATGATTCTTTTTTTAAGCGAGAAAGTGCACTATTACAATAATTCTATACAAATTTTATAACGACCGGACAAGTACGAGTAAGTAGTTCCTAAAGGAACATGAATGATGATAAAACTATAACGATACCTTCGATCATCCTTCGACTATAAAAATGGTCGGTCATACTCCAATCAGATCATTACGATGGATTATTTTTAGTGATAAAGCTATTTATCCAAACCAGTATATATAGAGACATATGGAGACTTAAAATAATTAATTATATTTCTAAAAAAAAGTGATAAATAACATAAATATTATTGAAGTTGGTGCTCAATACACACAACAATCGACTGTCTAACACCTACTTCAATAATACTTAATTGTTATTTTTCACTTTTTAGTGTGGTGTCTTTTAAAGTCGGATTAATTCTTTATAAATGAATTATATTGTGAATTGACTCGTTAAAAAGTAGGTACAAAGTAATTCAATTATGAATATTACGATTAGTAATCTAACTTGACAGATTTTTGCAATATTTTATCTCGAAGCTGTTGTATACCTTAGTTACTATTCTATACCTGTGAATTGAATATGTACCTTTGTCCATGCTTAACTAGCAGTGATTTATATTTTGCGCCGTCCTCACTAACACAGGTATAGCCACAAAGTTTAAAAAGTTATCTCTGGTCGTCCTATACGTATACGTAAAATAATGTTAGAATGCAGTAAATAAAACTCGCACTAATTTAATACCCACGTAAAACAGTAGAAATCTCTTGTACCTATTGCTTTGTTTTGTGCTAGATATTACAGGACAAGCAGGGAAAGAAACGTTATGATTCTCTACATAATATAAAATATTTCTTTACCTACAAAAAAAAAAACTAATTTCAACAGATCACAACTAAAAAGTATAAAATAATATACTTAATTAAGTTATTAGTGTTCGTGCTACATAAAAGCAGTAGGAGTTTTATACTATTTAGTGATATTTTCACACATAAAGAACCGAAGTAGAATGATCTAGGTAGGTTAGCGTAATTAATGGAGGGCATCCATTAATTTTCTGTTTTATTGTAAATACGTTAATATGCGCTTGATTGCGTTGGATGTATTAAAAACAATTGCTTAATTCTTTTTTATTGTAATCTAGTTACTTACCTACTTAATATAACCCAATTTTCTCGCAATTTTACACTGTTTATTGCAGAAAAAAATTACGCAATATTTTTTATATTGCTAGAGTTATGCGTGAATATATGCATGTTCATTATATACCTACATATTACAGTTGAATTGTGAACCTCCGCTTTTTTCAAATCGGTTAAAAATGAACTTGAATTTTGTTATTATTATTCTAGTATAATTTGACCCCACTATCAGTGGCGCGTGTACTGGTGTTAAATTAAAAAAATATATTTGTTATACGTTGGTATTGGATAACGATTTATCAAAAAAGTTAATTACCTATGATAGCAATTATCTCAGTCACTTGCAAGACATGTGGATGAAATGTGCGCGAGACTATACGTTGTTATTTGTTTATATTTATGAGAACTTTTAGTGCAATTATTTTCTAAAGTAAATCTTTCGTCGTAGCATGTACACTCCAAACCAAATAAGCTTGAAGGCGATTACAACTTTATTATGCAGTCATAAAACACCCCCGCTGTATAGTTGACCGTTCACGCGGCAATCGCGCAAACGAACTTGTAATCGCCTCCAAGCTTATTTGGAATGGAGTATAAGTAGTCGTAGGTACACTGTGCAAGACACACCGTCCAGGCTGGTTATTTTGCCATCAAGCAGAAATATATTAACATAACTGTGCTCCAGCGAGATTGGCTCTGTAGCTGGTAAAACTACTAAGCTCCTGCGACTTACCAACTATTATCACAGGCAGTGCAATGGACAGCAACTGTCTTTAGGCAGGCTTGTCGCTAACCTTATTTAGAACGACATGCTTAACACAGAGTTGAATAGAATAAACTTTATTCAATAAAATCAATGTGATCAATGAAGTTCCAGTTTTTTCACTAACATCGAGTCACGGTAGGTAGATAAGTATTTATAGGGACTTTATCGAAATATACTCATATTTATAAAAAATGGGTCAATGTCAAAGGGGTATGGTAGATATGAGTTTATGTTAAACATCCGACCGAGTACGCGCGAAATAAACCAGACTCGGCATTGACCCGTTTTCTGCAACTAGTTTATTGGGGATTTTAAGCTCTCTTTTTCTTAGAAGATCTTAATGATTGTCCGATCTTGCCCGTACGATAAGAATAACTAATTAGTGTAGTTCATGTGACACAAAAATAAGTACCTACTCTTTCGACAAAGTACAATTTATAAATACTTTTGTACTTAATTATTTTTACTTGTGATGTTTAGTTTAATTTAATTCCGTTTAGTTTCATGAGCTTTCATGTTTATCCGTTTAAACACTAACGTTTGGGGAGCGGAAATATAATATTAGTGGAAGTAGGAAAGACAATTAGTCTTTCCTACTCCGATCCGATAATTCGATGCGGGTTCCAAGACAATTAAGCGTTCTTCGGAACTCGCTGATGGTCAAACCTCGGTGTAGATCCTAACTGACAGAAGCCACAGTGGTGGGAACTAGTGGTAGGTTTACTGACCATCCTAACGTTCAGAATAAATGAGTAGGTAGGTAACAAACTACAGGTAGGTAGATAATAAGTGCCTAGATTTCCTTGGTTTTGGTACTAGGTCAAAAATTAATTAGCGTAATGCATTGCATTAACCTAATCACCTTTATAAGAGGCAACGCTCAACTTTGAACTTTTAGACAAATGACCGGATGTTTTTTCCTTCTCCTTGTCTTTTCCTGTGATCACTGTCTTTAATATTGAGGGCAAAGTATTCTAAAAATGCATTGCTGAACTCATTTCTCGAAATTAGCTTTATCAACACTAAGGTAAACGTACTAGAGAAGACCAAGAAACTTAAATATTATCAATATTCTATTATGTCTAGCTTGAGCGATAGCTTGCACATACTCGGTTGTCATTAATCAATCTACATAATTGTCTTAAAATGTAGACTAACAGAGTTTTAACGTTTAAATTATCTAATGGTATGAGTTCTCCACTAGATATCTTTTTGTATCGTTTAACACCTTTCTTGTTGTATTCTGCAGTTATGCAAGAACCCTGCGTACGACAAGGTGGCATTTGCATGCGCGTCGAAGACTGCGAGACTGGCAACCGACCGTTCTTGGCAGACGCTCTTTGCCCAGAGCAGCATCAGCTAGGCCTTACTTGCTGCTATGTAAGTAGTTTTGCTGTAGATTTCCATAACATCTTTTTACATAGCTGGTATTATAAAGGGTATTTTTTTAACCAGCGTGGAAAATTGAATGTTAATCTAATTTAAAGAATACGTGTCCCGTAATTTGACCAGCTGCTGTACCCGTGGAATACAGCAATGTTTACACACTGTTGCTTGGCAGTAGAATATCTTACACTGCGGTGTAGTACCTGCCCAGGTGGTCCCTTTCAAATAGACACTACCACCTAGATAGCGTCCTGTATACTTAAGGTCATTATTTATATTTTATATGTTTTATTCGGGCACGATAAAAAAATATATTATAAATATAATTTATGAAAACATGTTGTTTAAATAATACAGAGACACCAAAACAAACCGCTATGTTAAAAACATAATCTGTACTTATTAAACATCGATATTATTAATACATGCATATATTAGAAGTATATAAAGAGCTTCGATCGCTGCTTTAACCCAAGAATGTGACAGAGATTATTTTTTGCTAGTTAAGAATAATAATTCTTATCTAATATGTAGACGCGATGGCGTGTAGCTTAGATACAGAAGAGGTTACATAAATAATTGTAAATTATACAATTCTTACTTATAACGAGTTTAATGCCAACAAGTCACTTACAATTTTTTGTTTAATTACAGATGTGAAGAAGTCCCAAGCATTTCCTGCGCCGGTACTTATGTTTTAATTAATTAATAAGTTGTTAAATTACTATTTAGTTTAAGAAATTTAGTGTCACTAAATTGGAGTAAACGTGTAGACGAAATAATATTATCTGATGATCTAGTATTATAAAATAATGGTTGTTATATTAAGTATTTATTGTTAAGTATACAATGAGTATACATCAAAGTTCAGAGCTATTACTTATTAAAATAATACCTACTTATGTTTTAATACGTATTTAAATGTTTGTTGCATTTACATTAAGTTATCGTTACTTTTAGTTTTGAGAAAATATATATTTTATATAAATACTATTATTATTGTAGCATTTTATAATTATAAAATGTGCACCTGTTTAAAAAAATAAAATAACTTATAAATTTATCAATAAACGAACGCTTTTGGTCGTAAAATGGTATGGAGTTTACGGGTAGAGTATAATTATGGCATAATTATGTCGAGCCTAGCTCTTAGTAAGTCTACACCTTAGTTAAAGACGTGACTTCGCTGTTTTCAAAAACTATGGAAATAAGCATTAAGCCAACGGATTCTTTGTGCATAGAGTGAAAACCTGGAGTTTGTTAAATAATATTTCAAAGCACACGTTTCGTATCACAAAGTATATGTACTTAAGTGTACTTGATTTAATGTGCTGTAAGCATACTAAAGTATATCTGACAGATATGACCATAGTAGCCAAGTGTTGATAAGGCCAGCCAACTACAAAGTAAAAGGATATTAATGCGCACTAGTACTTACCTAGATATAGGTAGACTCACTTTTCTTTTTGATACTCTCACAAACCGATGAGATCGAGGACCGACACGACCAGGGAAATATCGAGTACAGGACTTTTATATGCTCATCCGATGCATGAATCATCTTACTGTTCAGAGAAGCTGGTGATCGATGTGTATTGTTCCAAGAGGGACTGTTGCTTCTCATATGGTTTGAATCCGTTTTCTTCGGTTTATTAAAACAAGCGGCTTCCTTCTAAGCCACAATGTTTCTGATTATCGGAGGCATTATAATCCGCTGGTATTAGTATGTACGTAAACTAACAATGACGTACGACTTCTTGACCAGATGGGCCTAGTTTTAACATAATGAGTGGCACGTGTATTGTTTGCCCTAAAGATATTCTAATATTCATTTGGAGCTCGTAATGCATATTAGAAGTGAAAATTCTGTTATTCGTCAACTTCTAAATGAATAATCTAAAGATCACTTAAAAGCTTATAAGTATTTATTAAATATCTGCTCTGCGGCCAACAGAAACCTTTATGCCCAAAAAAACTTACAATAGTAACTGAGAAAATTCCAATTCAAAATCATTTATTTTAAATAGGCTTAGTAGTATTTTTTTTAAACCGGATCACAACTCGGCCTCAACTGAGAAGATCCGGCAAGAAACTCAGCGGGTTTGTTATTTTTTCCCTTTTTTTTTATAAACAGTGTTTGTCTGGTTACACTTAGATCAGCATCAGCGACAGTATGTGCGAGAAAGAGATGTAATTCAGAAGACCTTGCTTTAATGTATTTTTTAAAATATAAAACCTAGTCAAACTCAAACTCAAAAATAGTTTATTTCAAATAGGCTTAACGCTAACATTTTTGAAAGGTCATGTATTTTTTTTTAATAAGCTACCACCGGATCACAACACGGCTTCAACTGAGAAGATCCGGCAAGAAATTCAGCGGGCTTGTCATTTGATCACTTTTTTTTTAAACAGTGTGTCATGTTACAATTAGATCAGAGCGACAGTGTGTCTTGCCGTTCAAAAGATCAAATAAGACAGAAAAAAAAACGACGAAAGTACAACAACTAAAAAGCCAAAGGGATAGTAATCGGACCAGTCCCCCCAAGCAGCACCCGCGCACGAGTTGACTCGAGCAGCAGCCATCACTCCCCTCAACCATATTGGAGGGAAGGGGGTGACCCACCACACGAAGCCGCCACAAGCAAAGACTTTTCGATGGCGAGCATAGTGGACAAGACAAGCAAGACGTTCGCCTGATGGTAAGGGAAACAATTGCCTATAGACAGATACAGACAGATGCAATACCGCTCGTCACCCAAGACATTATAGTTATACCCGGTCTCTTGTACCCGGTAATTCCATGTTAACACATTACTGCTTGGCGGTAGAATATTTAATACTGCGGTAGTGCCTTTGTTTGTCCTTTCGAGACACCTCGAGTTGAAGTCATCATCATCAGCAGCTGAAAAATGTCCTCTGCTGGTGGATCTTCTCAGTGGTGGCGCGTTGTGATTCGGTGGTGGAAGCAGCACTCTCTAGGGACAGCCCAAGCTGGGGCCATGCCCTAAAGGCTGGAGTACTATAAGCTCTCGCCTCGTCTTGACCGGTGGAGCTGTAATTATACCATCTGGAGCCAACAGTGACTACCATTCCCAGAAAAAAGTCTACTACTGAACATAACGCTCGCGTTTAGAAGAAGAAGAAGAAATAATTTATTTCGAAAAATGTACATATGGACAATGAAACAAGGCTTTAGAAGGCCATAATTCCCTCGCTTGGCAGGTATGTTGTGGATCGCAGTATAGGTGGTAATCCAATTAGAAGACCTATGGATTGGATGGTTTTCCCTTAGTTCTCTCTTACGACACTCAACGTAAAGAAATGTGTGGACGCTATTCTTAAGACGAGTAGTAGGTAGTAGATGTTTCTATTATACACTGCAAAGGAGTAAAATGATTTGCTTGGGTTTGTCTTCCCGTCTGATTATAAGGAGTATCTGACAGCCACCGAGCTATAATCTTTAACGTCTCTTACCGTCTGGTAGGATGATACTACGAATGTATAGGTAGGATGATAACGTATCAATAATTAACAATTACTTAGTAGAATTCTAATAAAATTACTTACTAATATGATAAAGGTACACATACACTACTTTACTTTTTACTAGGTGGTAGGTTCCTTGTGCAAGGAACCGTCCAGGTATGTACCACCGCAGTGTCAGATATTCTGCCGCCAAGCAGCAGTGTGTAAGCATTGCTGTGTTCCGGCATGAAGGGCACTGTATCTGGTGAAATTACCGGACACAAAGACTTAATATCTAATTTCTTAAGGGTCGGTAACGCGCTAGTGATTCTTCTGGTGTTGCTTGCGTCTATAGGCTGCGGTGACTGCTTACCATCAGGCAGGCCGGATGCTTGCTTGCCACCTTGGTAGTATAAAAAAAACCTCAAGATTTTTGTTTTGTACTAATCTTCGGTTTGTTCATTTGTATGAAGAAAGAAGAAAACAGACAAAATAAAAAATATGCAAAAAAAACTAGAGCGTGAATACATACATACATATTATGATTAGAGAATTGTATCCCTATGCCTACAACACAATTAACATTATTGAAATATTTTAGGACAGTATTGACATCTTTACAGTTTAGTCGGAAGTTCTTAAAATGTTTTTGAATTACAGAACTACTTTGACTGTTTTTGTTGGATGGTTGCCCCTGGTCCGCTTAGACACAATGTAGAGACGGAGACTAGAGAGAGACGTGATGAGCTTTGGGATTTTGTTTGCAGAAGGCAGATGGCGTTATATCAGTTTAAGTGTTGCAATTGCAACCTGATGTATTAATTCATAAATTACTAGAAAGCATTATAAATAAGTACATAATTAAATGGTATTAAGTAATTTTAAATTTTAAACTAAGTAAATGTAGAGCTATACTCGCGCTTTTTCCGACACTTTGTTTTATAATAATGTAATGGTAAGTAATACCAGGTACATATGTAATAAATGCGTATACTTGGTTTATAATTATGTCGCAGAATACGTACATAATAATCAGCAGCATTTATCACTCTTTTATTTAATTAAAAACGTCACATTTTACAAAGTCATCAAAAGCTTTGAAGCCCAGAATAACTATACTGAACATTAGTGAGTATTAGACAAGCCAATAACAAAAGCTACTCTTTTTAATAGGGATTTTGTTACCGGAAATGGTAACCCTGTAACAGGGAAGGCGGGAAAGTGCGCGCCCTCTGCCTGCATCAGTACCAAACAAAAACCACACAGTTCCACTGTACGCCACGAGTAAGCTCGCCCGCGTTCTTCATTACGGGGAATAAGGGTCAAGCAAGGCAGACCGATTTTACGTAGTGTTGTTTTCGCTTTATCGAAGTGTGTTCGTTTCGCTTTTCCCGCTAAGTTCCGAGCTGTCGGTAGGACCACGGCGCGTATTTTCTTCGCTGTACGAATAACTCATTCAAAGGTAAGTCTTTTATTAAAATTTGTGCATCTGCATTTATTATCTCGCGTTCAAGATATATTTGGAATACGTAGATATTTGAAGTTTTACATAAAAGTGAAATATCTTTTGGGTATTGTTGTAACTTTTCATTAGATTTATGCACTTGTTTTTAATGTTGCTCCGCAGAAATTATAAAATTTGAACCACGACAATACGAGTATACCTATTTACGTAAACATTTTTTGTTTGTTTTCTAGTTACGTTAGATGGAAGTGTAGATTTATCACGTATTATAGGAAATGTCATTTTAACAATGACACAAAATTTTAATCGCAATACGGATCACTAAAATATTCACTGCTGATAACAAAAAATATAAAAATATCCGAAGCAGTATGTACCTGGGCCACCAGCAAATTTGTATGTAATGTAATCATAATTATAAAAGACATAGGAGTTTGAACCATTATTCAAGTCATTATTCAGTTTTTAGGAATCACTTTCCTTAGGTCTGTAAAATTGGTAAGTAAGTATATACGAGTATACCTACTTAAATGTCGTTTCCAGTTTAATATAAGTTAGAGATGAAAACTTTTCATATTTAACATTATTATGAAATAAACTAAATGTAACTTTTGGTGTACAATAAAGTGTATTTATTATTATTATTTAAACCCTCAACTAAAAAGGAGGAGTGTTATAAAATTTACGCCTTTGTCTGTGACAGAGTAGCTCCCAAATAAATAGACGGATTTGAATATATTTTCACCAGACTCAGCCTGAAGTATCAAAAACCAATAGTTTTTGATTATCCTATTGAATCAATAGTACTTATTGATTTATCTATGTTTTTGCATAACAGTGATGCCTTATTGATACATTGTAACCTACATGGTGTAGCGGCACATCCGCTTTTTAATCCGTAGGTCGCAGGTTCCTGCGGGAGTAACAACTTTGTGTAGTTGTTCTCTTACGGAGTCCTAATTGTCTATGATGACATTGCGCGCGTAGGCCTTGCCCTGCTAAAACAATATTAATATCACCTAATAGAGCAATAGAAATTGCTTTATAAGTTACAATCCGGTAGTTGTACACGTCGTTTATAAAAACATAAACGTAATGTGCGAGTCGGATCGAGGATTCCATACCATCTCTGGACGTATTAAAGTTAATTTACTATTCGTCTAACACCTCAGATAGCAAAAAAAAAACCGCTACACTAAGTTTGTTAGTCGATGTTTTTTTAGGATTACTAAAAGAATGTACTACTTAGAAAAATCATTTTATTTTTCATGTAAAATATTGATAAACATTTATTCCATAATTATTTCAGACTAGCTGACCCACGCAGCTCCGCCTGCGCTATTTTTACGTTAACTAAACTCTGAATAACAGACATTCGCATCGAATACATAACCTCATTTTTTATAGTCGGTTAAAAACTGGGACCCACTTTTTACTTGCTCTGCAAAGCACGGACCCGTTTAGTTCAAATGACGTTAAGCGGTCACCCATCTATTTAATGACCTTACCTAACGTTGCTTAACCAGATCGATTACAAAACCTTGATAACAACTCTCTATGAGTGTTCCCTTACTAATATTTATTATATTATAAAGAAAAATTGATAAAATCGGACCAAGCGTATAACCAAGTACCCGTTTTGACTTTAATCCCCTCTCCCAAAAGAACCGTGCTAGATTACGGGATAAAAAGTATCCTATGTCCTACCTCGTAGTAAGATCTCAAATCATGCCAAGTTTCATTTGAATCCATTCAGTAGTTTCGGCGTGATGCTCAGCCGTGATACAGACAGACAGACAGACAGACAGACAGACAAAAATTAAAAAAAATACATTTTCGGCCTCAGTATCGGTTATAGAATGCTCTCCAAATATAATTTTCAAAATATCTTCAATGTACAGAATTGGACCTGTTACAGTTTTATTATAAGTATAGATATTTCCCTTCACAACTTCGGAGATAAGGGGGGACGGACGGTATTATTTGTGGCATAAAAAATAATACTTCAATAGACTAGATAGCTGAAAAATTGTATATTTACATTTTTAATAATACAACTGACGGTCTATTTAAAATAATTATTACCCAGTCATCATTCCTATTGTATTTGTGTACACGGTACGCGGTATCAAGTTTTTGTCTTTGAAACTAATTAAAACTTGCGCACTAGTTTATCAAAGCTCAAAGCGGGTTGTTTTAATTCATTCCTAAATAAAGTTAAATTTCGTTTATTGAAATTCTACTACGTACTACATCACACACACACACACATCACATATATCATCAGAGTATAGGTAATAGGAAATCAATAGAATGAAGCTGGAAAACAAGAAGACGGGCTTCTTGCCTTCACTTAGCCGCCTCTTACGGATACCCAACGGTACTAAATACATATATACTTACTAATCAAATACTATTTGCATGCGCAAACATTTGATTTGATCTTGTACATACTTTTCTTATGTGCACCGATCAATGTACGAATGATATAATTTCATCATTATCTCTGTATGTTATTTAACAAACCCTAAAACAGTTACAATCTATTTCACAAGATAGAAAATCAGTAAAAAATATTCTATATCTCTTTTAAAGTCGCCATCTTCGTCTGTCTGTATGTTTATTGGTTTTCATCCCAATTACACAATAGATTTTCATGCGGTTTTCACCAAAAAGCCTGTTACAGACCTAGCAAAAATATATGTTAATATAAATGATAGCTAGGCAAATAATAATATTCTACGACAATATACACACGGTCATCCAATCCCAACCTAGGCAGAGCTTGTACTATGGAAACCAGACAACTGATACTATTACATATATACTTATTTTTGTAAATGTATACCTAAATAGACAAAACACCCAGATACTTTGTGGGAACTGAACCCACGACCTATTGGGTAGCAGCCAGGGTGTCTAACCACTAGACCAACAGGCCTGTCCGTATTATGATATATTTTCTATACCTACCAACTTTCTAATTTTCAAGCATCCAAACACGCAGCTATAATATATATTTCTGTGATGTACTTAAGTCGATATAATACGGTATATTAATATATTTAGTAGTTGTGGCGGACTTCATTTAGACCTCACTATAACTAGAATGGTTTTATGTTAGGACCTTTTGGGTTAGGAATCATAAAAGGCACCCGGTTGTGAGTCTGCGGGCCTTTTACACCCGCAGACATGTCCGTGGGCTTTACACCCGCGGACGAGGAAGGGCTCGCCGGAAGGCGAGCGCCCGCTAACGGGACCCGGACGAGTACCAAGTACGTTCCCGGGGCCCGTCGACACAGCGGGTTGTGGACACCGTGGGGTTTTAGTCGGTAGCCGATACGCAGACATGTCCGTGGGCTTTACACCCGCGGACGAGGAAGGGCTCGCCGGAAGGCGAGCGGCCGCTGACGGGACCCGGACGAGTACCAAGTACGTTCCCGGGGCCCGTCGACACAGCGGGTTGTGGACACCGTGGGGTTTTAGTCGGTAGCCGATACGCAGACATGTCCGTGGGCTTTACACCCGCGGACGAGGAAGGGCTCGCCGGAAGGCGAGCGCCCGCTAACGGGACCCGGACGAGTACCAAGTACGTTCCCGGGGCCCGTCGACACAGCGGGTTGTGGACACCGTGGGGTTTTAGTCGGTAGCCGATACGCAGACATGTCCGTGGGCTTTACACCCGCGGACGAGGAAGGGCTCGCCGGAAGGCGAGCGGCCGCTGACGGGACCCGGACGAGTACCAAGTACGTTCCCGGGGCCCGTCGACACAGCGGGTTGTGGACACCGTGGGGTTTTAGTCGGTAGCCGATACGCAGACATGTCCGTGGGCTTTACACCCGCGGACGAGGAAGGGCTCGCCGGAAGGCGAGCGGCCGCTGACGGGACCCGGACGAGTACCAAGTACGTTCCCGGGGCCCGTCGACACAGCGGGTTGTGGACACCGTGGGGTTTTAGTCGGTAGCCGATACTCTATCAGACATAACCCGCACCGCTACCCCCGTGGTGGTGCGGGTATCCGTAATGAACTTCCCCATGTAAAAAAAAAAAGAAAAGAAAGCCCCAGTCGGATTGGTGTAATTTTTTATTAAAAGGTACTGTCTTACTCACAAATATAGAAGCATTAATTCCTATTCAGCCATTATTTGAATCTGATTTTAATTCCACTCTCGGAGCCGTTTATGCTTATGTTTTATTATTGAGTAGGTAAGAGCTGTTCATTAGAGTATAAGTATATCAATGAATCCTGACCTCTATGCCTTATTGTATTGTGGTTTTTAACTTTAGTAATTTAACATCAAATTATCGTATATAATATCATACCTACATCGATATACTAGTATATAATCGATATACTAGTATATAGCCTACCTAGTTTGGTTCATCTAAACCCAAATTAGGTAGAGCCTGCGCGTAATGTCAAGACAACAGCTGATACAAACATTTATATACTTTTTAATGTATTTATTTTTATAGTTAAATAACACCCAGATATAACTCGGGAATCGAACCCACGATCTATTGGGTAACGGACAGTGTGTCTAACCACTGAACCAGCAGGATAATGTGTTGTCGATTTATGCTGTCTTAAAATGTGTTACTCTTTCTATGATAACTGCGATAAGTAACTAAGATAAAGTACAAAAGTGTGTACATATTACTATCCTCGACTGTACATAATATTTTATATTGTCACATGCCACGGGCTTTTCTGGCCCTCGAGGCTTTTTACGGGTTGAATGGATGCTACAAAATTATTGATATCGTCGTCCTCCGGGGATTTTGGCTCACGGCTATGTTGCGGTAAATAGTAGATACTTACATAAATGTATACTCTAGTTATCTAGTACATTGAGACGAGTTACCTGACTCGATGCGATGGCGGCTATGGTTCAGGCACTTTAATCTGCAGGCGTTGATCTTTAATAGAAGTATCTTGGAGTTTGGAGGTGGTAGGTCTCTTGTGGTTGACCAGGAAGCAACCACTGCCGTGGCTTTACTGCCGTAATCGAGTAGTGTGTACACATTGCAGTGTTCTAAAATAAAGAGTACTAAGGTGGATGAGGGATTGGGTTCAAGCAGTTTATTACCTCATGTCTCAAGTGACAAACGGCCACTGTTCATGTGTTTGGTTTCGCTTTCTATCATGCGAATGTCCAGTACCGTAAAGTTAATTACATAGGTACTGTTATTATTTAAGGAAGGATTGGGCCTATGTGGTTTATTACCTCATGTCTCAAGTGACAAACGGCCACTGTTCATGTGTTCGGTTTGGCTTTCTATCATGCGAATGTCCAGTAACGTAAACTTAATTACATAGGTGCTGTTATTACATAAGTACCTACTTGTAATACAAAATAGGTAGACATTGTTCTAAATACTATTTTAAATGTTTCCACTTTTTGTGTAATACCTAGGTGTTAGTCGAAAACTAGTGTAGGTAGGTACTACAAGACCTTTTCTAATTGTGTAGTGCGTGTGTGTTTGGTTTAAAAACTTAAATAGGCTGAAGTAGGAATTTATTTAGTGTTAGGGTAATTGCGGCGAGTTGCTTGTTTTATACCAGGTTACCATTTTCTTGGGTATTATCGGATTTAAATAAAGTATTAAATATCATGTCATGCAGGTGCAATAGAATTCCCAAAAATACCCATTATACCTAGGATAAAAGTGGGATTGTTCTCACACTTTTTGAAATTACTTTATATCGCTCAGTAAAAAAAGGAAAATTCTTGATTTGTAATACGGGTAGTTTTGGTTTATTATCTTCAAATGTATCAAAGGAAAAACCGTTATCTCTGATATTTCGAGATTATTGACGATTTTTGCGGAACTCTAAACTTTGGGCATCTATCCCATATTGCCTAATCCATGTAAATTACGTTTTATCCTAAACGTAATGAGAAAGAAGACATACCTACTTATATCCCGCAAAAACTGTGATTTCACCTTGCCTTTCCATGCCATCGCACCGAGACATGCACACGTTCAACTTGGTGGTAGATGTAGTCTCTCGAAAGATAAATAAAATAACATGTGGTTCATCCGCCAAACTCGAAAAATTACAATCCCACACATTATTACATTTAACCTATAGCTAATATTCCTACGATACCTAACCAGGAAAAGAGCTGGTCTTTAAACGGCTGTCCAGATTTTCTTCAAATATAGCTAAAAATCGTCTGGAGTACACACATACAGACTAGGCGTAGGCATCAAATTATAATACCGCTCGTTTTTGCACAAAAAATAAATACATTATTGTATCACGTATAAGCATGATATAAAAGCTTTACAGCTGAGATTATACTTATTACAGCTATGTATACTCTGTGCGGTGTAGCATGGTATGTAAGACATTTGCAAATTCCTTAGGTTCGGGTATCAATATAGGTGCGGGTGATATTTCACGAACAGTTCCTTTTCACTTTAATATTGCAGTTATACACTTGTATATCACAAGTGTAAAACTTGGAATTATCAGTGTTATAAACTGTTGTAAATTAAATACATTTAACCTGCCAGAATATTATTCTCCGCAAATGAAATTCTACTTCATCTTCTTTTACAAAAAATATGGCTTCCATCAATTATTGATGATTTCGCCAGTATCAAGTAGTTAAATAGCAACATTTATTCCGCACTGAGATTCCGCATCTCTATCATGATTTTACCTGCAAATGTAATTAAATTGTAACATCTGTCAACCTGTCACCCGCACCATGCACCATGCTACACCGCACATAGTTTAGGTACCTTGTTAACCAATGAGCACTATCACTGAGCACAGATTATTGACGTATTTCCCGGATGCGGCTGATATTTGAGTTTCATCGTTCATATTATGTACATAAATGTATCTACATTATGTAATATGTATTTATTTCTATTTGCACCCTGCAATCGAAACAGCTGTGGCGTTACGTAAATTTATTTTAGATATAGAAGTGATAAGATATAGTTAAAATAACGTGGCACTCAGTCACTCTTTAGTTTGTTTTATTATCAAAAATATTAATAAAAATGGGTATAACATGTAAGGCTTAGTGAGACGAATTGAATGTTATATACATGGTATGTCTTATTTACATTATAACACAATAGTTCATTTGGTTCGCAATCGGGTATACGTGCTTTTATAATACATACTTGTTTGTACGTCATAAAATGTAGTATTATACAAGTAGGTACGTGGTTCTAAAAGAGACTGCCTCAGGCAGCGGTGAGTCGAACGCTGGGCGACTCAGTCTCGAGTGCTCAAGGCAGTTTCGAAATAATTTTCGAAATGATTGTTCTGTAGATGAGAGCCCCGGGCGGATTGCCGGAGGTATCAAAAACAGGACTAGGTATGCTTTAATATCGTGGGGAGCGGGTATAACGCCCGCGGGCATCGGAAAGCCCGCGACGACGCCCGAGGCCGCGCCGCCCGCCGCCCGCCTCTCGCCATCGCCGCCGTTCCGACCTCCTAATATTAAAAAAATCGTATTTGCATGTAAGCTCTGAACGAATGTGGCTAAATAATTATTTATGACCTCAGTGCTCTTATATACACGCGGCCGTCGGCGAATCGTGATGCGATGCATGACCGCAATACGAGCTCTTAAATTGCCCTAAAGATTTAAGCTTTCTGTTAAAAAATAAATTTATGAAATGGTCTGAACAGCATCGAAGGTTGTACTGAATTCGGTCAAATAACGGCATTCATAATATTCTATTGATATGGATACATTTTGGTAAAGAACAGAAGTACCCAGCACAAAAGGATATATCACCTTTATTTTCCGCTTCGAAACGGTAATAAACAAGAAATTAAATTTATTTGTAGCAAATCGCTGAAAATGACACGTGAAGAACTTTTAGCACGCTCTATGTTGAAATATTGTATATATGTAATCTTTGGTTTACTGTGATTTTCAACAGATATTTAGTTTCAGTAGGTATATTTAGCCACGTTTAATTATTGTACGTTTATAGTACACGCGCTATGTACTACTATCCGACCACTATTTAAAATCTATAGCACTTAAAAAACTACGCATGTAGGGCATATTATGTATATTTTTATTTATTTTGCAGCCTTCACAGCGGAAAAAGCTTGCTTTGCAAATTGGAGGTCACAGGTTCAAATCCTGTGGATGCCGTTGCCTTGTATACCATATCATTGCCTACCCTTAAAGCAACATAAAAAAATCGATCGATCAGCCAGGTTACTTTTACATTATTTAACTTTGTGAAGTTGATTCTTCCTTGTTATGAAAAATAACAACGATTATCTAACTGTTATGAGAGGAAGATGATCCATGCGTTGGATGAACCTGTATAACTTAGTATACGTTATTCAACTTTGTGAAATTGTTTCTTACTGGTTAGAGAAATAAAGACGATCTCATAAGTAATATGATCGATGCTTCGGACGAGCATGTGAAAAGTCAATCCTGCGTCTGGCCTTCGGTCGTGTCGGTCTTCGACCTTATCGGATTGTGAAAAAAAAAGAAGAGAGTGCACACAAGCACTTTTGCATGATGACTTAAGAATGATCGGCCACTGTGGCCGTATCGGCAAAGAGGACATTATTTTTATATTTTTTCATAAGTGTGATACTTTACGCAGTTGTGACAAGATGAACATGCAAATTTTTGCCATAATATTTATTTTTTGCGACTACAATCTGGTCAACTACACTAGCTTGTTTCACTCTCGTAAAAACTATAACAGAATACTTAGATAAAAAAGTTCCAATCGTATCTATTTTTCTCGATATGTCAAAAGCCTTTGACTTTGTGTCACATAAATTGCTTCTAAGAAAACTTGAAAAATGTGGTATACGGGGTAATGCACTGCATTGGATCGAAAGTTATCTTGCTTATCGTTATCAATGTGTGGAAATACCAAGTTTTTCAGGACATAGTAAAACTGTCCAGCAGTCTTTATACCAACTAAATGACTGCGGAGTTCCACAAGGCAGCATTTTAGGTCCCTTGCTGTTTTTTAACCGACTTCAAAAAAGGAGGAGGTTCTCAATTCGTCTGTATATTTTTTTTTACTTGGGCATAACTCTGGCAATTATTAACCGATTTGAAAAAATCTTTCTTCCATCCATTCTTCAATCCATTGATTGGGTCCCATAAAAAAATTATTGCTTAGTAATAAGTAGTTCCTAAAAAACAAGAATGGTGACTGCGCACTGAGAGTTGCAAGAAAGCCTATATAGATGACGTTTTAGTCGCTCGGACTCGCTCGGTTTGACAAAAATGGTCATAACTCTGGCAAATGTTTACCAATTTCAATGATTCTTTTTTTATTCGAAAGAAGAAACCACTGTATCGAATCTGTATGAATTTTATTACAACCGGATAAGAACTTCCTGGAGGACCATGAACGATGTGGAGGAATTTATCTGGTAAAAACCATAAAACTGATGTTCTCCATTACATTGCTCTGACAATTATGAACCGATTTCGATGATTCTTTTTTTATTCGAGAGAGTAAACTACTATGATGTTTCCATGCAAATTTCATTACGACCGGATATTAATTTCTGAAGAAACATGAGTTATGTAAAACTATGTAGACGATAATGTGATCATAACCTACCTAGATAATTTTACGGTTTTCGATGGTTCAATATTTATATATGAAAATATCACTAAAAAGTTTAAAATAAAATCTTTTTAAAAAAAAATTGAACCGACTTCAATATCACTGAAAAGTATAAAATAATTTAAATATTATTGAAGTTGGTGCCAAATGTACACAGCAGGTACGCTAACACCAACTTCAATAATATTTAAATTATTTTATACTTTTCAGTGATATTGAAGTCGGTTCAATTTTTTTTTAAAAAGATTTTATAGTTTATATAAATGACCTGCCAGACTCAATTACATACAAATGCGTTCTATATGCAGATGATACAACACTACTAATACACTGCAATAGTAAAGATACATATGAAGATGATATTAATAAAACAGTAAACAATGTAAATAAATGGATGGAAAATAATAATTTAAACCTAAATGTTAATATAACTAAACTCATACAATATCAGACCTGCAACAGTAACCCTATACCTCTAAATATATCACAAAAGAATAAAACATTAGATAAGGTAGATTCAACGACTTTTCTAGGAATCGTTATAGATAAACACTGTAGCTGGAAACAACACATAGATAAAATTTGTTCCAAGCTGGATAGATATGTGTACGTTCTGAATCGCTTACGACAAACAGCTACAACCAATGCCACTCTTTGCGCCTATCATGGATATATCTCCTCTGTTTTGCGTTATGGAATAGTCATATGGGGTAATTCAGTAGATCTAATTAGAGCTTTCAGAGCGCAGAAGAAATGTGTGCGAGCAATAAGCGGAGCAGACTATTTAGACAGTTGCGTACCGTTATTTAAGAAACATCGTATTTTACCTCTGCCTTGTTTATATATATATGAAATAAGTTTATTTGTACACAAACATCCAAATCTGTTTAAAAAAAATTCTGATTTCACCAATAGAAGCTGTAGATTTCCTGCAAATCTTTGTATTCCCAAGCAGCGTACCACGATGTTTAGTAAAAACTCATACTGCATGGCTATCCGTATCTATAATAAATTACCCAAAGATTTAAAACATATTACTATAAACCTATTTAAAAATAGATTATTTCAATTATTATTGAATAAATGTTACTATAATACAGATGACTTCCTTAATGATAAAAATATTTAGAATTTAGATACGTATATAGATTTGTTATAATTTTGTTACTTAATTATATTATAAGCAATATTTGTACACCAATAATTGGTAAAATATAAGCACTAAATGTTTTTTTATGTCATCTTATCAAACTATATTTTAACAAATAAATATATCTTTATCTTTATCTTTATCTACTGCATACTGTGGAAACACCTAATGAATGATGACGTAGCCGACAAGAAAGTCTACCAATATCAGTAGAATTTATATGGTGCCGTTGTGGAACATAAAAATTATTCCTGTGGGGTGTCCGGGTAAGAATAGCACCCATCTTCTCCTGTTGGGTAAGAGGCGACTAAGGGAAAATAAAAGGACGGGTAGCAGCGTTTTTCTATTGGATTATCTATCACCTATACTGCGATCCCCAAGATGCCGGCCAAGCGTGGGGATTATGGCAGCCCCTCCCTTCTAAGGGAGAGGCCTTTGTTCAGCAGTGGACGTGTTTCAGCTGCTACTCATGATGATGATATTTTTAAAACAATAAGTAGGTAGGTAGGTACATTGAACGAAAATGTATGATGAACCGTTGATTGTAGTTAATATTATTTACTTTTGTTCATTTACACATGAAAAACATTAAGCCTACCAGTCAATCTTTTAATGAAAATTATATTTCGAATTGACCACAATCAGAAATGAAATAAAATGTAAAATTAAAACATTATTTTGTGAACTACAAAACATGTGAATTGTGCACCATTGATGGATCCGATGGGTAGCAGGTATGTATTTTATATATAACGGATACAGTTTAAATAGTGTAAACAAGCGCTGAATGTTTCACAGTGCTAACGAGGTTCATACTTTGGTAGTTGTAGAGAAGGTGACACTGTGTATAAGCCCTCGTAATACCTTTCATAATAAAGATATTTTGAATCAATGTGAATGTGGAATTCTATAAGTTTAACGTAAGCATTTCATATATTAATGATGGTCTATCTATTCGCAAAAGTTAATAGCCATATCTGTTTCATATTGTAATCACCATCTTCATCAACCGATTTGATTATCTCTTACTAATTAATGGAACACATAAACGGCTCCGAGTCGAGATAATCAAAAAGGCTGAATTTGAACTAACTCTAATTGACGTTCGTGAGTGCGGCAGTTAGTACCTAACTAATGTAGCAGTTGTCTATAGGCAAGCATGTCGCTTACCATCAGGCGAACTATTTGTCTGTCTCTACACTGAAGATTATTTTTATACAACCAAGCAAACCTGCGACCCACCTGATTGTAAGCAGTCACCGCAGCCTGTAGACGCAAGCAAGACCAGAATTACTAGCGTGTTGTCGACCCTTATCACATAAGTCTTTTGTGTCCAGTAATTTGACCAGCTACAGTTTACAGTGGGTATTTCACACCGGAACATAGCAATGCACACACTGCTGCCTGGCGGTAGAATACCTGACACTGCGGTGGTACCTACCTGGATGGTTCCTTGCGCAAGGAACCTCCCACCCAGTAAAAATAAAAAATAAAAATGTACAGTACTTTACCGAAGGGTAAAAAGTGTTCAGTGTGGCGAGTCCCTTTAGAGGCGAGTGGCGTGCCCCGGGGCACAAACATAAACTATTGATAAAATGGAAAGGGCGCCTGCGAGCCGCGGGCGCCGCCGCCGGCCGCGGCTCTGTATGCGCGGTCTATTGTGCTCACTACACCAATAATAATTATTGTTCCTACCTGCTTGATATACATTTACCACACACACGCCATAAAAGCACATACTATGCGTTTCAACTAAGAATGTGGCCGCCATGATGATCGCGACTGCGGAACTTCACTCGTTTTTTACGATTTTTGTACCGGCAGCAGAGTAAACACAAAATGAAATATTGGCCCCGGTTTTGATTATTTATTGTAATGTTTTATTTTGCTATTTATTTTTGTTAAAACATCATTTTTAGTAATTATATATTAGACTAGCTGACCCGTGCAGCTCCGCCCGCGCTTTTATTACGTTTTGCTCCCCTTTTCTCCCTCCTCCCTAGATTTATCTCTCTCCATATCTCTCTCTCTTATAAAAAAATCTAATTATATGCTCTTTCTCTCCTCTCCCTTTACCCCTCCCGCTTCGGTTTCCGTCACACTCCCCCTCTTCCTCTCCCTGTTATCCCCTCTCTGAACCCTCTCCCCTTCTCTCTTCTACGAACTTGCTCCTTCTCACTCCCCCCTTACTCCACCTAACTCCCCCGTACCCTCACCCCATCACCCCCTCCTCGAATCCTCTCTCCCTCTTTCTCCTCTCTTGCACCCTCCTCTCGTTCTATATATCCTCGTCAATCATGGTATCAGCGGCATTAAATATACTTTATGACCTATTTTCAGACCTCCCCGATACGCACATAAAATTTCATACATATCGGTTCACCCATCTATTTAATGACCTTGCCTTATGTAGCTTAACCTTAACCTACCGGGATAAAAAGTATCCTATGTCCGCTTCCTGGTTCTAAGCTGGAACTAACCAATTTTAAGCCGAATCGGTTAGGCCGTTCTTGAGTTATAAATAGTGTAACTAACACGACTTTCTTTGATATAATATAATTATAGATTAAAGTTCTATAGTGATTGTATGTTCAATTTCACCGATAGATGGCGCTGTTCATAATGTAAATCACGCTAACATCGTAAATTACTGTCTAATGATATTCGATAATGAAAGTTCTAAGTTTTTCGCATCTTTTATTGTTGCGACTGTAATACAATGCCTATCTATACAGTACCTGGACTTGGGGAGTTTCATTAAAATTTCATGAGTCCCTATTGTATATAGCGTAATAATACATATCTTAATGATTAACTGATCAGTCTATAATTTCCCTATTCACATACAAAGGAAATTACGTGGTAATATGTGCAAGTAATGTTTCACTGCTTAGCCCCTATGAAATATAGCGTGATGTTTTATATACCAACTTATACCTTGACTTCTACACAACACATCAGTGAAAGTCCTATCAAAATCCATCCACGGGTTTTCAAATGATACCTGGACGAACAGACCGACAGACAGACCGACAGACAGACAGACAATAATTCCAAAAAAAAAATGTTTTGGCCTCTATGTCGATAGTATTTCTATGTGGGGGTACCCACATAGAAATTTTGGAAAAATATTCAATGTACAGAAAAAGTGCTCTCAAAGAGCACTTTTTCTTTATTATAGTATAGAAATAGAAATGGCAAGATGGCGGTCACATTCTTAGTTGAAACGCATAGTACGATGTTGTATTATAAAAAAATTGAAATCTACACTTTGTTTTACTGACTTTTATTAATGCTTGCTACATGAGACCACATGATGCTATCATTTAGGAATTGTCTAACGCTCTGGTTTGATAGGAATAACGTTATTGGTATTTTGTTACCTTTATCGTCGCGTGTCGATAATTATAGAGAGTTTGATGATGGTAGGTAAGGATATTATAATTTTGTTGACTCATTAACTCTGAGTGTGGCAGTTAGTCATTAAAGCATTATTTATCCTATTACTGTCGGCTATTTCTAATAGAGTTTTAATAAACATTGTTCCAGTTAGTCCTTGCCTCAGGCTGGTAATTACAATCAGAATTGTAGGCCTCCACAGGCTATGCCACTGGCGGTCTGTATGGTTCTGAGCTCCACCCTGTTGGTGGTACTAAATATAAGAAATCTAAGGAATATTATATAAATATAATCGTAGTATATTATCACTCTATTGTTAAAGGATCTATAGAAGTGATCGCATTCTTTAGTATAGTGTCGCATATACTCGTATACGTTAATTGATAATTATTTAATGCGTTAATACTCGTAACGTATCGTAATAGGTAATTAATAACCGTGTAATAACGATACGGTAGAAGTATCGACAAATAACAGAAAAAAGCAGTCATATGAAATTAGATGTTTGTAAATTTTGTAAAAAATAACAGTCATGACTATTGAGTTATTAAAGTAGACTAAAATACATTGAGACCGACGATGACCGATGAGGGATTCATTTAAATGCCCATCGGGCGCATGGATCATCTTACTTTTTAGAAAAAGAGGTGATCAGTCTGTATTGCCTTAACAAGAAAGAACTGCACAACGTTGCTTCTCTTCGTAGGACCACATCGTTTTGCAAGTTATTATAATAGTAATCCGAAACCACAAAATGTGCGGCATACAAAATTGGGTGCGTAGTGGCTGGAGGTAGCATATCAATTTTTAAAAGCATTTTTTTTTTATATGTTCATATTAATTTCATTGTTTATGAGCTTCAAGTCATCCACGGTTGTAATGTCAGATCGTCAATGCTTACTGCTTCAACCAATGGGTAGGTATTTGAGATGTCGCGCAGCGGGCAAACAGCCTAAGGCTTAGTTATAATGAAACCAGACAGGTAAGAGTGGTGGCTTGCTTCGCGACGTTCCGCCCCCTAGCCGCGAGCCGCCATCAAGTGCATAGTAGCAGACTACATGCTTCATTTCCAACTAGTTTTTCTGCTTTAACACTTGTTACTTATGTACTTGCGTGTGGACTCGCATATAACCTGCATCATTAGCCGTAATAATATCTCTAACAAATGACTGGCGTATTTCTATGCACTGAGAGTATACGTTGTCCCGATTTATTTCTTTATTAAATGGTAGGCCCCTCGTGCGAGCGATCGTTCAAGTAGTGTAAGTATCAGTGCAGTGTCAGTGGAGTGTATACACGTTGCTTTTTAACCGACTTCAAGAAAGGAGGAGGTTTATGTTCCACTGCATATTTTTTATTATGTTTGTTGCCAATGTTGACCGATTCCATTCCAGAAGTTTTCTTTTGTTTGGTAGGATATACTTCCAATTTGGTCCCAATTGGTGATAATCAAGTCAAGATCTCATTATGGGAACCCAGAGAAAGGACAGCAACTCTCAAATTTTATACGCACTTATTACATTTTTCATATTACAATATTTTTTATGTTTTCAGTAAGTTATTCTCACGCAGAGGTTCGAGTTGTGTGATAGTGCTGATACGTATCATGGTAAAATATAAATCACTAAAAAGTGTTAAATAAACTAATAACTAATTCGAATGAAGGCGTAATTTTGGCCAGACGTAAAAGATCATCTAAAAATAATATTATTGTTAACAAAGCTATTAATAATATAAGTTTAAGATTATAAGATCCAGTGTCCGACATAACCGTAGTTTGTCGCAAAGGCCTAAGGACATTGAGGAAGTGGGAATGAGTACTGACCTTTTCTCCCCACAAAAGCATAATTGTGCCAGGTGAATGAGCCCGTAGGTGTGAAACCAGTGAGATACGCTAGCAGACGACTGTGACGCAGATACATTCAAAAGATAAAAAATAATTGAAGTGTGAGCTGGTCCGGGGCATGGCCTACGGCGCTTGTTCAGCATATTGCGAATGACAATTTTCATGACATTTACACTTACGTCTTGTACTCTTATACTTAAGGACCTAAGTAATTATAGTTGGCATATAAAAACAACTGCTTCCTACCCGGTTATGCAAGAAGTAGCCGTGATAGTTGAGAAAGCGGACTGTGTTAACTAATAATTTTTAAATGTGCCGTGTGTTAAACCAAGAGTAATTAAACTGTTTGCAGTAGCCAATTCATAAGGACTTACTTGTATTATGCATGCACAGAATTTATCATGAGCATTTAGATGATTTTTAGTTATATTAGAGTTAAAAACCGCAAGCGGTGCTAGGTTTTGCCGGCAATCAGCCGTTAAAAAATAACATTCAAATGCAAATATTGTTAAGCACGTATACGTTTTCCTACGTTTAAAGATCGCGTCACTTAGGGCTCCGGTGAATGTTCGACACAAGTTGCAGGAACTTGTATTGGAAAATTAATTTGTTTCTCGCCGCATCGCATCGCATCGCAGTTATGTGTGGGAACCCTTACATCAATGAGAACAAACATTATTTATTCGCTCTGTTATCTATCTATCTATACTATAATAAAACTCAAAGAGCACTTTTTCTGTACATTGAATATTTTTCCAAAATTTCTATGTGGGGATACTATACTATCGACATAGAGGCCAAAACAATTTTTTTTGGAATTATTGTCTGTCGGTCTGTCTGTCTGTCTGTCTGTCTGTCTGTCTGTCGTTCTGTTTGTCCAGGTATCATTTGAAAACCCATGGATGGATTTTGATAGGACTTTCACTGATGTGTTGTGTAGAAGTCTAGGTATAAATTGGTATATAAAACATCACGCTATGTTTCATAGGGGCTAAACAGTGAAACATTACTTGCACATATTACCACGTAATTTCCTTTGTATGTGAATAGGGTAATTATAGACTGATCAGTTAATCATTAAGATATGTATTATTACGCTATATACAATAGGGACTGAGCAGACATTTAATTTGCATAAGATATGGCAGTGGCGAAGGGTCAATTTTTGTAAGGGGTAAGCCGGTCCGGTACACCCAGGAAATTTTCATTAGATTTCTGTATTGTTCTAAGTACTTTGCTGATAGCAATATGACATTATATCTTTGAAAAGTTAAAATCTGTAAAATCTGTCGTTCATGAAATTTTAATGAAACTCCCCAAGTCCAGGTAGTGTATAGGTATTGTATCACAGTCGCAACAATAAAATATGCGAACCACTAAAAACTTTCATTATCAAATATCATTAGACAGTAATTTACGATGTCAGGCGTGATTTACAATTATGAACAGCGCCAGCTATCGGTGAAATTGAACATACAATCACTATAGAACTTTAATCTTGCTAAATGAAAGAAAGTCGTGTTAGTTACACTATTTATAACTCTGGAACGGCCTAACCGATTCGGTTAAGGTTAATCAACATAAGGCAAGGTCATTAAATAGATGGGTGAATCGATTTGTATGAAATTTTGTGTACATATCGGGTAGGTCTGAGAATAGGCGGTAAAGTATGTTTCATGCCACTAGGTTAAGGTTAAGCAACATAAGGCAAGGTCATTAAATAGATGGGTGAACCGATATGTATGAAATTTTGTGTGCATATCGGGGAGGTCTGAGAATAGGTCATAAAGTATATTTAATGGCGGTGATACCATGATTGACGAGGATATATAGAACGAGAGGAGGGTGCAAGAGAGGAGAAAGAGGGAGAGGGGATTCGAGGAGGGGGTGATGGGGTGAGGGATCGGGGGAGTTAGGTGGAGTAAGGGGGGAGTGAGAAGGAGCAAGTTCGTAGAAGAGAGAGAGGGAGAGGGTTCAGAGAGGGGGAACAGGGAGAGGAAGTGGGGGAGTGTGACGGAAACCGAAGCGGGAAGGGAAAGAGAGAGGAGAGAAAGAGCATATAATTAGTTTTTTTTTATAAGAGAGAGAGATATGGAGAGAGATAAATCTAGGGAGGAGGGAGAAAAGGGGGAGCAAAATGTAATAAAATCGCGGGCGGAGCTACGCGGGTCAGCTAGTTTTACAAATAAAAATATTGTAATAGAAACGAGTGAGTCTGAATTCATGGTTATAGTCCATGGGATGAGAATTATTGTTGGATATAATTTTACTTTAAAGATTAAATATAATTACCAACTTCGCTTCCTATACAATATTTGGATTTATTTGTAACGCCATTGACTCACTGTTGACTTCATAGTCAAATTTAGGGATGCGACTTTTAAAAACTAAAATAAATATTCAAAGACGTGTGAGCAGAGTGAGATGCTCTCTATAATTAATTTTAAAATACATTGAACAGTCTTAACGAAGACTCTTATCTAACGCAGACAGCGGAGTCAGTTTTACCGGTACCGGTGCCACCCAGGTGTAGACGCAATGTCAGCAGTCTATGGTCTTAATGTTATGACCCTGTGTGGCACAGGAGGTATAACTTCTCCCCCACCAAGAGCGAAATTATCCGAATCGGGGTTTACAGTATTCGGGTGATTTCGCGTAAAAATAAACAATTTAGATCTAAATTTATAAAGGATATATGCTAAAATACATAAGGGTATAATTACGTACAATAATATGGTCGCAAGGCTTACACTATTGATTTTCACTGCACTTAAGTTTCCACTTGCACTGAATTCACTTTCCAAATTTTTCACTTTCTAAATTTGCGATAATTGTTTTAGATCATCAAAGTTAATATCTTTCATGTCCAAACTTTTATTGGAAACTGTTTTCAAATGTGTCAGCTTGGGGAGATCGATGAGTGGTGTTAATTTTTGGTTAATCTTGTTACCATATTCTCGGTGATGGTGGAGTTGGAAATCCCCTAAGAAAACGGTACAGTTTTCTTTGAGGCGTAAAATATAAGAACCATGAAGAGATTTGTAAGAGGCCTTGTTTTCACATGTTTCTCTTAAAATGATCTCATTACGTGTGTAGACCAGCCAGTCATTGTTTCTTACGCGCTGTATCTTAATATTTTCCATATTCACAGAAATGGCCTCGCAGTTGGTCACATTAGCTCGGAATTTCATTAATTGCTCCACACAAGTTTCTCCTGGGTATAGTTTAACATTATCATCATCGCAAAGATATTGGTCTTCTCCAATTTCTTCACAGGAACGTGCGACCGGTAGGTGCTTCAGCCCTTTCACCATAAGGTATGGGAATTTGGGAATAATTGTAAGAGTCTTGTTGAACGCGTAGTCAAATACAGGTTTCAAGTGTAAATGTTATCTGATTTCCTTTAATAAATGCCTTAACCGCTATTGTCCTTTCTAATTTAACTAGATTATTTGTGTTAGCTTCATACATAAGATTATCAGATTTTTCAATATTTTGTAAAATTAATAATAATTCCGTAGAGTTCACAATGGATTGATGTAGCACCGAAACTTTACTGAATGCCAATGCTGTTTCGATTTCGTTTAATGTAATAAAAATTGACCGAAAGTTAGCACTAAAAATATCGAACATCGTAAGAATATGTGTGGAGTAAATGGAGTTTACCTCTTTAGTAATTATTCTCTTAACTAGGTCTTCTATGACCCTTAGTCTTTCGTCTAACATCTTGGTATTTATGTGTAACGTTTCTGTGCTATTTACAAAAGAATCCAACATCTCTGTTATAATGGTTATTTTCTTATTGGATAACATCTGCCTTTCATTTAATTGTGCAATAAGGGAATCATAGTGGTGTGCATCTTCGTGGTCTAAATTGCCCGTTATGAGTTTAATTATTGATCCTAGGGGATTTATAATACCTCTTTTTACTCTAATTGTAGGCATTAACTGGCTTAGTTTATCTACGGTTATACTTTTTAAATAATCTACTTGCTTTCTTAATCCTAAAAAATCTATTGAATATTGGTTGTTTTTATCAACTAAATTACAGAATTCTAAATATTTCCTTAAGTTAAACCCCAGATTTAAATCTATTCCACTTAAATCTAATACCTTTAGAACAGTCCATTTGTCCTCTTGTTTATAGGCCTGTCCCATATTAATTGGTAGCACCCCCGGATTTTGCTCAATCTTTTGAACTTGAAGGCCCTGGCTTTGGGCCACCAGGATCATTGCGATCAGGCAGCATCTGCGGAGGGCGTTTAATATTTTTAATGGGTACCTTAGTTTGCCTATTCCCTACTCTAATGGGTACTACATTGCGTTGTGCCTCCCCGCTTACAATGGCTCGCTGATACCGAGGTTTATCCTTACTTTTTCTGGTGTTAACGTCTTTAGCAAATATAACTTGCCCTTCTTCAAAACTAACACTATCTTCACCACCTTTCTTTTCCCTAACCTTTTCTTTCTGTCGTAATAATTTATTAGATAAGTATTGGTACAAATATTTAGTCCTCTTTGCGTGATCTTTTAATATCTGTTGCGTATAAGCTCTGTCAAAATCCAGACTAAACATATGATTTGAATCGGTGTGGCCGAAAACGACCTCAAATGGCGTAAGGCCTGTGGCAGAATGAATAGCGTTATTGTAAGCCATTACTGAGTATGTCATCACAGATGCCGCGTCAGTACACTTTTGCTCATACCTAGCAAGCCGATAAATTTCTATGATTGTAGAGTGAAACCGCTCTACAATACCTGTTGAGTTCGGGTTGTTAGGGGTAGTAATGTGTAATTGGATTTTGTACATGGCTGACATTTCTTTTATCATTTCATTATTGAACTCTGAGCCGGGATCACAACTTATTTTTGTGGGAACCCCGTACATTGAAAAATATTTAATCAGAGCTCTAACAACTTCACCCGTTGACCTATTACTGATTTCTAAAGCTTGACCGAGTTTGCTAAAAGCATCCACGATCGTTAGGTAATATCTATTTTCTATACTAAAAAGGTCCATAAAAACTTCCTGAAACGGTGCACTCTGAGTCTGTGTTAATTGAAGGTTTGGTTTAATTGGTTTCCTATCATACTTCATTTTCTGACAAGCCTCACATCCATTCAAAACCGCTGCAATCGTCTCTTGCATATTATTCCAATAGAAGTTTCTCTTAATTCTTAACATAGTCTCCTTAATTCCTCTATGACAGGTTTTTCCATCGTGATACTTTAAAATTACTGCTTTCTGTTCTTGTTCATCCTCAATATAGACCACACGCTTCGTACATTCATAAAAATCTATCATTCCTCGTTTGAAAAGACTAATTATCACATTAGAAAATTCTCGTCTGTGTTCTTCCTTTTCGAAATATATGAAATATTTTATTTTCGGTTTAATGTATTCCTTCAAGAATTGTTTTATAAGATTTTCATTTCCTACGGGGAGAAAAACTTCTAGAATCTTTTGCTTTTCGCGAGACCAATTTTTAACCTGGATATCATTTTTAAACCATTCGAATACTAAAATTTGGTTCGGTTTAGTATCGATGGCTTCATGGAGTATTGGAATTCCATAGGATTCTAGGTCAGCTGCAGAATGAGCTGTGGTTGTGCTACTGTTGTCTGATCTAACTGGATAATCTGGTTCTACTGAATCTATTGATATGGTTGCCTCAGAATCGGAAATAGTTATAGTTTCAGAAGAGTCACGGTTTCGTTTGTCAGTCGATGATTTAGTTGTCTTTTTAGTAACGTCATCGTCACGTCTTGATTCATTTTCGTCAACATTCACAGCCATAGATTCAGCCTCATCATCGGAGTCTAAGGCGTTGACTTTTATTCGAGAAAGGGCGTCCGCATTTGTGTTTTGCTTTCCATTTTTATAAATGACGTCAAAGTCGTACTGTTGGAGACGTAGTCGCCATCGTGTTAGCTTGCTATTTGGCTCCTTCAAAGAATACAACCAGGCTAATGGTCTATGGTCAGTATAGATGGTAAATTTTCGACCATAAAGGTAAGGTCGAAAATGCTTAACCGCCCAAATGATTGCCAATAGCTCACGTTCAATGGTACTATATCTACTTTCAGTGTCACTTAAAGTCCTACTTGCGTAAGCTATTGGTTTGTCACTGCCGATGGGGCCCTGTGACAAGACTGCCCCTAAGGCCACAGTTGATGCATTAGTTGTCAATATGAAGAGTTTGTCATAGTCTGGGTATTGTAGCAAGGGAACAGTTGTCAGCAACTCCTTACATTTCTCAAATGCATCAATGTATTCTTGGTCAATGACTACTTTATTACGTTTCTTCAAACATTTTGTTAAAGGTTGTGTTATCTTTGCAAAGTCTTTGATGAAACGTCGGTAGTACCCTATCAGTCCTAAGAAGCTTTTAATCTCTGTCGGAGTCTTTGGCAAGGGATAGTCAAGTACAGTCTGAATTTTGTCGTTGTTTGGTCTGAGTCCGTCTTTGGTGATCGTATGCCCTAAATATAGAACTTCTTTTCTCAAAAATTCAGATTTATCAAGTTGTATTTTTAAATTTGTGTCCCGAAGTCGTTCAAAAACCGTTCTCAACTTTTGTAAATGTTCCTGTAAGCTACTTGAAAATATAATTATATCGTCTAAGTACACCAGGCAATGAATGCCTTGCAATCCTCTTAAAACATTATCCATTGCCCGCTGGAATGTGGCAGGAGCCGTTTTCAGGCCAAACGGCATCCTAAGGAATTCAAAGTGGCCAAATTCCGTGCTAAAGGCAGTTTTCTGCCTATCCTCTTCGTTAACTTCTATCTGGTGGTAGCCTGAGGCAAGATCTATTGTTGAGAAATAAATGCTTTTCCCTAACTTATCGAAAAGATCCATTATATTCGGTAAAGGATACTTATCGTCCACTGTAATTTCGTTTAACCTCCTATAATCTATCACCATTCTATGCTTTACAACGCCTGAAGCATCTATTTTCTTTGGTACAAGATGAACGGGAGCACTCCAAGGGGAGTGAGACTCCTGTATCACGTTATCTGCTAATAGCTTTTGTACCTGCTCTCTAATCTCGGCTGCTTGTGCGGGAGGTTGGCGGTAAGGTTTGATATAAATAGGGTCTTCGTTTTTGGTTCTAATTGTGTGCTTTACTTTATTTGTAAATGTTAATGGCAGATGTTCGCAATAAAAGATGTCTTTAAACTCTTTACATAGTCCAAAAATCGCCTTCTTTTCTTCCTCATTCATGTGTTCTAAACGTAATTTTGTTAAGTTTTCTTCTAATAAAGCATCTATCTGAATGTCGTTCACATCTTTTAAACTATTTATTTCGCAGTCACTCTTTTTATACTCGTTAATTTTGAATGGTTTAGTTACTGTCATTATTGCCTCAACTTCTAAACTATTCTGTATAATCGTGGTCGCGTAACCATTTTCGCATCTAACTAGAGCACTCGGCGTTCTAACTCCCTTACAAAACTCGGTATACTCTAAAATTCCTTCTCCTGTGTGCAAGTCCGTGGGTAGCTTAACACGTTGTTCCGTACGCGGTGCTATCCTTACTTCATAACTGGTTCGATTATGTATAATAGGAATTGAGGTAGTATTGGTTTTTAAAATGTTACGTTTTAAATCGATCAAAGCGCCAATCTGTCGCAGTAAGTCATCTCCTATTACACCATCATAACGCGGGTCTACATCATATAAATAAAACTTGTGTTGATCGCTACTATTAAATGTTGGTAGTAAAGGTATATCTATAACTTCTGAATGTGAACTGGATGCGTGTGTACTTATAACCTGAAACGGTTCGTGACGAATCGCATGTGGAAAGTATGCATAAGCTTTTCGGGGACTGATGAATGATCTCATACTACCAGTATCTATCATGAATTTAGCGTCGATTTCGGGGACGTATATATATGGTAGTTTGAGATTTGGATCGCAATTAAGCTCTATCACTTCCGGGAATTTTCCGCAAGACGCATGTGAAAATTTTGGACTTGTTCGGAAATTACTGGGGTTGCCTCATTATGTCCGTCACTGTTATGGTCATCAGGGAACGAGATCTGAGCCTCCTCTTGCTGTATATCTACTTCCGGAGAATAATCACAAAAGGGACCCTCACTATACTCATTCTGGTTATAATTATCATAGCACTCATCTTGTTGATTGCCATAAAACTCTAACTCATTAAGTCTAAAACCTTGTTGCGTCTTTAGAGGTGGCGCGGTACGCATCGATACGTCCGTGGAAATATTTGCCTGATTATTGGTCGACTGAAAAGGCCTATATCCGAATTGGGCATTACCCGAATTTTGTGGGCGCATACCGAACTGTTGCGGGTGCATCCCGAACTGTTGTGGGCGCATACCGAACTGTTGTGGGCGCATACCGAACTGTTGTGAGCTCATACCGAACTGCTGTGGACGCATACCCGTTTGGGGCTGAGCGCCAAAGGATGGTTTGTATCCAAATTGTGGCCGATAACCCATAGGTAACGCAGGTCGATACGGAACTTGTCCTTGATGTGGTGTGGTCCCAAATTTAAATTTCGGGGCCGAATATTGACCAGGTGAATTAAAAGATTGCATGCCAAATTTAAACGTTGGGGGTAAAACTGAGGGTTGCGATACGGTACTAGGTTTAATCGATACTCGATTTCGTGCGGTATATTGGTCCTGGAAGTTTACTTCTTCCATTACCACACTTAACGCTTCCTCGAGGTTCTTAGGTGATTTTAGACGAACGACCCTAACCATATTTTCCTGTAAATTATACAGGAAAACGTTTAAGGCCGTATTATCGTATATAGTGATTTTGCTCCTTTTTAAATTATCGTCCGTAAGTGAATTTACTTTTGATAATAACGCTGAACGTACAGATTGAATCCTACTACAGAAGTCCAGGTAAGATTCGCCCTGTTTAATTTTTATGCTTTCCAGTTCGATAGCGATGCATTCCTCGCTACGCGGGTCTCCAAAATGTTGCGTCAGTAATTCTTTAAATTGAGCCCAAGTCTCAACATCTTCACGCTCACTGATAAGGGCCGCCGCTCTATCCACCAGCCTACTCATAATAGTATGCATTACGTATACGTTCTGAAGTTGACTGCCGGCATACTTATCAATGACATATTCACACTGTCTAATAAACAAATTTAGCTGTCGCTTATCCCCACCGTAAAGTGGTATAAGCTTGAGCATTTCGTTGGGAATTAAAGTAATCGTAGATGAACCTTCTTGTGCCATCTTTATGAAATATTATTAAACTTAATTAACTAAAAACCACTATAATTACCTATTCGCACTATAACGGTGGTACGTATTTCGATCACACAAAATTACGTATTATGATTATCACTTAACACTTACTTTATAAGTATAAAGAATAAAATTATTTATAATAAAATTCCGATTCCACAAATTTTATACGAAAATCAGATAACGTTATAAGAGAAAATTCCAATCTCTAAATAACAAGACTCTTCAATTAATAAAATTAGGAAAAATAGGTAAGGAAGGTGAAAAAGCTTACTCACCGACCAGCCAGCACCATCAGCATCGCTCCAACCACTTGACAAATTTATTTGTTCGATGGATCGCCGTACGCGCCGGGAAACGCGAAAAATCGGTAGATATTTATACCAATATAATTGCGAACACTATAACGCGATTTTGGCGGCGATCCTGTCCGCAGCGCCAGTCAAATTTAGGGATGCGACTTTTAGGTTTTTAAAAACTAAAATAAAAATTCAAAGACGTGTGAGCAGAGTGAGATGCTCTCTATAATTAATTTTAAAATACATTGAACAGTCTTAACGAAGACTCTTATCTAACGCAGACAGCGGAGTCAGTTTTACCGGTACCGGTGCCACCCAGGTGTAGACGCAATGTCAGCAGTCTATGGTCTTAATGTTATGACCCTGTGTGGCACAGGAGGTATAACTTCATTGTGTAAAGGATATTTATTGTAATAGTTGTGCTCCCGAGCGTGCTTTTATTTACCTATACCCCGTTTTTACGCAGCCAAAGATAAATGGTAGGGTTGAATATGGCATTTTGAACCCTACCAATTGTCTTTCGCTAGCCAGCCTCCGATCAGCCATCACTCCTATAATCAAACTTTTATTGCTACGAATTTGATATTGTAAACAAAAATCGGGTATAGTTCATTTACCAGAGTATAGAAAACAAATGTATAGAATTTCCGTACATTTGTTTTCTATTATCTAGCATTTCGTATTAGAGAATGAAAACTTGTCTAGGCCCTCAGGTATTAGGTAAGTATTATAAGTGAATGAAATAATTAATTTAATTAATTAAATACATACATTTTATTGATAAATTAGTATGGTTTGGTTTACGATAATTCACTACATCTCGTATAGAAAGTGTCAGAGTTCTTGCGTTTATACTGTTACACAGTTTGCATATAGTTTATTTATTTATCTCATTTAAATATGAAGGACAGTCATCAACTGTTTACAACATACTTTATCAATTAATACGAGTATACTTTTGACATCTATACCGTATTAATACGATTGAGTACACTAGTACCGATAAACTTAGAAGTGCTTTAGCTACACCAGAACACACTATCGATCTATTTGAAAACCCATACTGCATGTCGCGTTATCGAGTATGACGCATTCATCGAAGTTTCATGCAGTCTACGTAATTTGCAATTTCAAAAAGGGAACTTGAATAGATGGATAGATAGGCGGTGATAGGTGTCGTAGACCGTGGGAGCGGAGGCATTGGGTCGCGTCTGCTGAGACGCTCCCACGATCTTCCTCACGTCTCCAATGCACTTTTACATTTCAAACATCAACGTTAAATACCGGCGTCGTGTGTTTATGATAATGTATGCTCGACGTGGCATTATCAGATGTCTGACACCGTATAACGTGCTGATTATTGTAACCTCGTTGGCGCTACAGGAAACCGCTTGCTTTGTAAACCGAAGGCTGCGGGTTGAAATCCTGCGGGGAGTAACAAATTCGTGTTGTTTTGTTCATTACTGGTTAGGAAAATATTAAAATAATAATATAGTAAGATTTGTCGTGTCGCAATTGGTTTGTTTAGTCACACACGTAGATGTAAATGACGTAGACATACGTTGTAACAAACATTTGTAAAGATGCTGTAGCCAATGATGAGATGGATGATCTTAGGAAACGTTAGCCACTGTGCCTATATCATCATTATTACTATTCTGGTACAAAATTAATGAAACACCCAACCTCCGGCAATTATGCAACTAAATCTACCTTTTTTCGTAAAGTGGCCTATCCCCTGTCTCCGTCCAGGGTCCCTTGAACGTCCGCAGGTACATAGTCTATACTTATAATAAAACTGTAACAGGTCAATTCTGTACATTGAAGATATTTTGAAAATTATATTTGGATGGCATTCTATAACCGATACTGAGGACGAAAATGTATTTTTTTTAATTTTTGTCTGTCTGTTTGTCTGTCTGTATCACGGCTGAGCATCACGCCGAAACTACTGAATAGATTCAAATGAAACTTGGCATGATTTGAGATCTTACTACGAGGTAGGACATAGGATACTTTTCATACCGTAATCTAGCACGGTTCTTTTGCGAGAGGGGATTAAAGTCAAAATGGGTACTTGGTTATACGCTTGGTCCGATTTTATTAATTTTTCTTTATAATATAATAATAATAATAATATCTTGGGACAATATCCACACACGGTTATCCGATCCCAAACTAGGCAGAGCCTGTACTATGGAAACCAGACAACTGATACTAATACTTATATACTTTTTTTTTTTGTAAATACATACTTAAATAGATAAACAACACCCAGACACTTGGCGGGAATCGAACCCACGACCCATCGGTTAGCAGGCAGGGTGTCTGCCAACTAGACCAACGGGCCCGTCAATATAATAAATATTAGTAAGGGAACACTCATAGAGAGTTGTTATCAAGGTTTTGTAATCGATCGGGTTAAGTAACGTTAGGTAAGGTCATTAAATAGATGGGTGACCGTTTAACGCCATTTGAACTAAACGGGTCCGTGCTTCGGAGAGCAAGTAAAAAGTGGGTCCCAGTTTTTAACCGACTGTAAAAAAGGAGGTTATGTATTCGATGCGAATGTCTGTTATTAAAAGTTTAGTTAACGTAAAAATAGCGCAGGCGCAGCTGCGTGGGTCAGCTAGTTACAAATATAATACCATATGCTAGGCCAGGGGTGGCGAACCTTTATGTATCAACGTGCCATTTTTTATAAAGAAATGTTTAATAACGCCACAGAGGTGCCGTCAAATAATTTTGATTTCGTGATTATTAAGAAAAAAAAAAACTAAATACTCCATATTTTATAATACTTACATTATTATTGACAATTATTTTTTCAATAATATATTTTCTAATTTTGAATTTTTTTTTCTTAATAGAAGTATTTTTTTCTCAGTGTATAATGATATTTGTGATCGGTGGCGTGTCCAAAATATTGCTGATACCTATTGCCATTGGTGCCATTGGTTCGCCATCCCTGTGCTAGGCTATGTTGAGGTAGGTTTTCGTTGCTGGTGAATTTCCAGTTTTTAAGAGTGACGAGCCGCAGGGCAGTGCAGATGTTCTTTGGCAGGCGTGGCGCTTACCATCAGGTGAACGTCTTGCTTTTCTCGTTACTGAGTATACAAAAAAAAATAAGTCAGTGTTTTTATTTATTTTTAAGGAAAACCTACAGCTATTCAAAGGAATATTGAAACAGAAAAATATAACAGATAACTAAACTAACTAAATTGCTTAGCTAATTCGTTGAAACTATTTTCAACGAATTAGCTAAGCAATTTAATTTGTGCCACTGTTGCTATTGTGAGAAGACAACTAAGCACTATTTAATTTAATTTATTTAGTTACTTTATTTTTGTCCGTTTATTTAAATTATGATCCGCAAACTTAGTTTGTGAGTACCTTAGGTAGGTACTCAGACCGGAGGTTCTGAGTAGATTAGGTACTCAAAAAATTCGTTTGCACGTTTAGATTTTCACACAACTGATTTACATTTTGCCTTATACTCGTGAGAACCTAGAAATGGTTATCTGTTATATTTTCTGTTTCTATATCAATCAGTAATCGCTCATGCACTTCAGTGTATTATCAGAATATAGACCAGATGAAGAGAGGTTAGGCAACAAGCAAAGTATAGATTACCGATTGATAGCATTTGTTTTACCTTAATTAATATTTTATGAACATACATACGAATATTAATTACCTTTTAATCTTGTGTCGGCAATCCTGTTTAAACTACCGGTCGGTAGCTGCTCGTAGCGTAGCTGTTTGTAATCACCACGCTTTATACATCAAAGCAGGACAGTAGGTACGTGTTTGTTTATTGGTTTTAGTTTGATATCGATTTGATTTACACACAAGCCATGGATGCCGTCGACGGCGATATAAAAAGAATAAAATTATTCTTTTATATTTGTTTATTTAACATTAACATAGATAGTGACATGACAACTCAGGCTTTTTCCCGATGGCAAGAGATACGCCTGTATATAGACAGCTGTATTGCGCTGCCATCACCCGCGACTTGAGTCCGGTAATTTCACCAGCTTCAGTGCCCTTCACACCGGAACTCTACCGGGCTTACACATTAGTGCTTCGCAATAGAATATCCAACACGGTGGTGGCAACTACTTGGGCGATCTCTAGTATTGTAGCAGTAGTGTACGAAATGTATACAAATGATTCTCAATTGTTTACAGAAGATAACTATCAAGAATGTTACCAGTAAAGCCCGGCAGTCCCCAACCTGACGAGGGTATGGAGAAAAAGCTGATAGCCGGTATACCACGCGTGGCGGTCACAACTAAGTTCAACGCCCCCGTTCACATCGACGTCGGTGGCACCATCTACACTTCTTCACTGGAAACCCTGACTGCGTAAGTTACTACTTACGTTAGTACTTTAGGACGAAACGGAGACAGTAACTATGTACATGTAGGTACACATATATACACGATTTTTATTTCAAAAACTAGGCAATGGAATACTAGTATCAACATGTATGATAAGAGCACCAGATTGTTGCCCGGAAGTGTCGGGAAGGGTCATACTTATAAATATTGGAAGAAAGTGATTTTCAAATTAGAAACTTTGAAAATAACATTATTAACTATCTGCATAGTTTTGTGATAAAAATAAGGTTAAATTATAATACTTATCCGAATTTAGACACAATGTAACCAAGAATCACTTTTGGTAAAACGTTAAAAAGAATTTTCAAAATTTAATTGGATTTCAGTTTGTTCTACTGGCATATAAAAGTTATTAAGTCATATGTAGACATTATCGTTATTCCTAGAATAGTATAGGTATCTCGGTCATGTACCTAAGTAAGTTCTCATGACAATATTTTCTTTCACCCTATGCTACGTACACAAATCGCTGCCGCAAACGTACATACCTACTTTAATAACCCGAGCTAAGGTCTCCAATTACAAGGGTAGCGTAGGCGAAGTCTACAATTGTAAAACCTTTTGCAGCTCAGTGATGCGAATTTAAATTTGGATTCGCGTCAATGAGTACGATAATTATCCAGTAATAACTGTAGTGAAGTAATAAATAAGTACCTACCTAATGTACTGTAGTGTGCGTTATATATCAGTGATTGTAAATAAGCTTGTTATATCTCGACTCGTGTTATTTCGCGGAACGGGCCCAGGGCGGTGCGGTGTGGCGGCGGTGGCATGCCTCAGGCCTGTGCCTTTGGCTACGCTGTCGGCCTTGTGGGATTTGCCGTACGCCTCTCGCTGCGTACACCCCCGCATCCCAACCTACAGCCCTACAGCTATTCGCTTAATCAACCTCTGGGCACAATAATAAATAATATAAATGTGTAGGACTGTAAAAGTAGTGGTAAGACATTCAGTCAAAAGAGTATCGGGAATGGATGATTTGTATATTACAATTTTTTTTTGTTGTGTTTCATCCTTAGAGGTGATATATTGCATCAGTTATTTAGATTAAATATAGTGTTGTTTTCAGCTATATCATAATCTAGTGTATATTGCGAATTTCATAATGGACAAAAACATCGAACAAAGAGTTTGTCTTAAATTTTGCATCACCTATGGAATTTTGTGTTCGGAGTCACTGAAAATATTATGAAAGGCTTACGGTGAATCGACTTTATCAAAAACACGTACTTGTGAGTGGTACAAAGCGTTCAAAAGTGGTAGAGACGTGATGGGAGATTTGCCTCGCTCTGGTAGACCATCAACGTCTGTAACTGAAGTTAACATCGCAAAAGTGAAGGAAACAGTGACTGAAAATCCTCATTCAAGTTTGAAAGAGAGAGATAGTCGCCGAACTTTCTGTGTCTCACGAGTCGACCGGTACCATTTTAAATAACCAATGGGTAGAAAACATGTTGCCGCTTGGCTAGTCCCAAAAGACCTGAATTTTCTCCAAAAACTTAATCGCATAAGAGTCGCTGATTCCGACCAACCAACATCATTCATGAAACGCATTGTTGCTGGTGACGAGAATGTGGGTTTACGAGTTTGACATGCAAACTAGTCAACAAGCTTCGGAGTGGCGCGTTCCAACTGAACCGAAACCGAAAAAACAACGCCAAAGTCAATCAAAAGTCAGTCATGTTGATTGTTTTCTTTGAATATCGCGGTGTTATGCACTCGGAATGCTTGCTGGAAGGTCAAACGGTAAATAAATAATATTATTTGCGCGTTATGCGGCGTATAAGAGAGAAAGCCCAGATTTGTGGAAAGAAAATTCTTGGATTTTGCACCACAATATTTGCGCCTTCGCACAAGGCTATCATATAGGTAAACGAATTTTTGACCAAAAACTCGACAAATACCATCGAGGGTTGCTTCACCAGATATGGCTCCAGCCGACTTCTTTCCTTTCCTTAACTCAAATTACCACTTCGTGGTACCCGTTTTCATTCGATAAACTCAAAATATCTTTATTATGCATAGGCCTAACGAGGGCACTTACATATTGTCAACTTTTTTACAATTACCACCAGATCACAACGCGGCCTCTACTGATAAGATCTGGCAAGAAACTCAGTGGGCTTATAATTTTTTAATATAAGTATGTATTTTTTTTTAATAATTTATACAATAAATATTTCTTAAAGTTAGAGGCTTGCATGAGCATCGCAGTTTAAGCCCACGCAGCTTTATCCTCCAGGTAATCCGAGATTTTATAGTAGATTTTTTTAGATAACCGGCTTTTAATAGTGCTTTTAAACTTATTTATTGGTAGGTCTCGGATATCCTGTGGCAGTTTATTATAGAAACGGATACCTTGGCCCATGAACGAATTGCTAATTCTGTGGAGACGCGTGGAGTGTACAGCTAGATTGTGTTTGTTCTGGGTGTTTACATTATGATGGTCACTATTCTTTGCAAAAGCATTTATGTTTTTCTTTACATACAACAAATTTTCATAAATATATTGTGATACAACCGTTAGAATATCTATTTCTTTAAATTTCTGCCTTAGTGTATCAGTAGGAGCTAGATTGTAAATAGATCTCACAGCTCTTTACTGCAGAATAAAAATGGTGTTAAGATCTGCAGAAGATCCCCACAGCAATATGCCATAAGACATAATACCTACTGTGAAAATAACTAAAATAAACAATTCTAGCGGTTTCAACATCAGTGACATATCTAATTTTCTTAACCGCATAAGCCGCCGAGCTTAGCCTACCCGACAGTTTCTCAATATGTGGGTCCCGTTGCAACTTGGCGTCAACAGTAATGCCCAAGAATACAGTTGAATTTACAGGGTCCAAAACAGCTCCATTGATATCAACATTGGTTTTCACCTGTCTGACATTAGGTGTTGTGAATTTTATGCATTTGGTTTTACTTTCATTTAGTTTTAAATTATTGACATTAAACCAATGGACAGCTTTAGATACAGCATTGTTCACATCGTCGTAATCTTGTAGACCACGCTTGATTTTAAACAAAAGCGAGGTGTCATCCGCGAACAATATAATCTTATAATTGTCCCCTGCAAAATAGGGTAAGTCATTAACATATATCAAAAATAGGAATGGGCCTAGTATTGAACCCTATGGTACACCCAATGTAACTTCAGATCCTGCAGATCTCGTTCCGTTAATATCAACCTTCTGAATTCTATTACTCAGATATGAAGTCAGAAGATCGAGAGCTCTGTTCCTGATTCCGTAGTGGTGTAATTTCCTGACCAGCGTATCATGTTGTACGCAATCAAACGCCTTGGATAAGTCACAGAATACGCCAAGGGCATCCTGTTTGTTCTCCCAGGCGTTGTATATATTTCTTAATAATTCGATTCCTGCATCAGTCGTAGAACGATTCTTGGTAAATCCAAACTGTTTATCATAGAAGAAGATAGAAGACATAAAGTAGTATACGCGGTGAGAACTGAACTCAATTCCGGAAAAAACGTTTAAAAAATGTTTAGACGATTGTAAGTACCTAAGTCTATCATTTCTGAAGAAGCATACTTTGAAGGTGATAAAATAAATTTGGATGAATAACTAACATTTTGTGTATTATTGATCTTTTCCCGGTACTTTCTTGACAGAGTAGTATATCCCGGAAAATACGAATAAAACGAAGTATTGAATAAAAGCTAGTAATATTAATTACATTTTCACATTGCAATCAGAACCTATCTTTTAATATACGATTTACGAGTACGTTTATAATGTATGTACCTATGTAAGACAGACAGAGTAGTACTCTATGAGAAACACTATTTAGACGCATAACCAATAATCAGTCAAAACCCCATCAGTAATAATGAACAAATGACTGATGGTTGCATAAATAATAATAAAATATGCACATATTTGTCAATTAAAATGAAACATTAAGCTTCAGGAAACTTATATTGTGTTAGTAATATAAACAGATTTGGTTGAAGCTAGAATCACCGACCACGATAATGGACGTTTAACGTTAGTGTAGCCACGACTTATCGCGATAATTTTGCGTTTGACGTTAGGCGAAAGCTTTATTGGCGGTACATAAAAAAAATAACGCGAGAATTAATACGTTGAAGCGGCCACACTACGTTGGTTATTCAGAGAAATTGGTTGGTCAGAGAATGTCATTGTGTTTCTCGAAATTCGGCAAACAAAGACATGTTTGTGTGATCCAAAACATAAAAAGTTACAAGAAACGTGGATGAAATTAAAAGAACCTTAACGCTAAATTCTATTGCCAAGAATGGGCATCTGACGTTGAGGTTAGAAGGGAGGGGTTGCCATAATCCCCACGCTTGGCAGGCGTCTTGGGAAACCGACATTATTATGTATTAATTATGTACCTACCACTTTATTTTATTGACAGGATATCTTGGAACATTTGTTTTTAATTCAGTCACGATAGATTCAGTCCTATAGTTATTTATAAATGCCATTTCTTCTCTAGGTATCCGGAGTCACGGCTCGGTAAAATGTTCAATGGGATTATCCCCATAGTGTTGGACACCCTGAAGCAGCACTACTTCATCGACCGCGACGGCGGCATGTTTCGGCACATCCTTAACTTTCTACGCAATAAAAAGTTGATGCTACCTGAAAACTTCCCCTACTTGGACCTGTTGATTCACGAGGCCATATACTTCGAGTTAGATCGTAAGTACCTTTTGTCACGTTTTAATGATATTACTGATTACTCACGTTAAATATAGTTCTGAACAACTTGTAGGGACACTGTATTATCGGTCCCTCCCGTCAGTCACAGTGACGGACGAATATAACATTAACATTAAACATTTTACACCAGCGCCCCTAGCGGTAACTATCCAAAACTAGTAAAATGTACGAGCAAAAACTGTTTGATCGAGCTCGTAAGCTATCGGAACTCGTACTAGACCCCCAGATGGGACTGATTGAAGTTCATGAAACTGACGTTCATGAAAAAATAAAAATAAGGCGACTTCAATAAAAAGCATAAAATAATTAAAGTATCTATTATTGAAGTTGGTGTTCGCGTAGGTACTTACTGTGTATACTAAGCGTAGGTACTTACTGTGTTTTGAGATGTATGTAACCACAACAGTGTTATTTACGATAACTCTGGCTTGCACAAGTGGCCTTAAATAGGTTACTGTTAGTTTTGTCTGTTGATTTTAATTATGGAATTGACGACGACGATTTGAAAAAAATTGTCATAATTATCTTACGGTAAGTAAGTTATTTATGACAATTTTTTCATCAAAAAAAAAATGTTTTAATCCCTGAAGTATCGTTTACATTCATCGATATACTATATCGATGTTTACATTCTTTATTTGGCTTGTTGGCCTTACTTAAGCTGACGACGATCCCCAAGCCGCCTGCCAAGCATGCGGATTATGGCAACCCCTCCCCTCCCTTCTTCTTTGTTCTGCAGTGGACGTATATCGGCTGCTAATGATGATGAAGCAAGCTGGGCAGAGGACTGAATATTGACAGAGCTTGTTCATTCATATTTCATTTCGTGGTTTCTTTTTGTTTTCTGAAATTTTACGGCCCGATCAAACATTCTGATGAGGAAAAGCATTGCTTAAACATAACAAGACATCATGCGTTGCCGTAGTCATATACTTTGTTTAATTTTGCGAAGCTTGCCGCATTATAGGTACTGACTACATTATAAATAGTTAACTTAATACGTCGTAACCCCTTAATTTTGTATAGTAAAGCGCTTTAAAAATGACTATCCACGGTTGCAGATATGGTGTTCTCCTTGACCAAACTGAAGAGCGAGCGGGAGTACGCTAAGCAGGACTGTTATTGGGTGAGCCAGGCCTCCGAGCGGTTGAAGCAGGAGACCGAGATCGTGATGCAGGAGAGAGACCGCCTTCAACAGAGGTGGTCGTGAACTTATGTATGATTATGTTTACCAGTACTATGTTTTGGTCCGGTCACGATTCTTGTACTAAACATCTTGTAAACTTGTTACAATTGCTGATTTGTCCGGGTACTGTAGCTGGTGAAATTACCGGACACAAAGACTTAATATCTAATGTCTTAAGGCTGGTGATTCTTCTACTGTTGCCACCGTCTATAGGCTGCGGTGACTGCTTACCATCAGGCGGGCCGCATGCTTTCTTGCCACCTTGGTAGTAAGTATAAAACAATAACATTAGCAATGCCTCTCCAATAGGAATATATCAATTTCCGACTGAAAATATACATATGTAAAAGAATACGTTCACTGTTAAAAATTGTCAACTGCTAGCCTTGATAAAGCTAGCTGGCCAAAGTTTTTAATCAGTTTAGAAAATATTATTGTTTACAAAAATATGTTATATGGATGTACAAAAATATGGATGTTAAAAGGCGAGTCAACGCCGGATGGCGAAAGTGGCGACAAATAACTAGTACCACATGCGACCCAAAAATGCCGCTGAAACTTAAGGGCAAAATTTATAAATCGGTTATTAGACCAGTTATGCTCTATGGTGCAGAATGTTGGGCCGCTAAAGCGCAGGACGAAAAGCGTGTTCATTCTGCCGAGATGAGAATGTTAAGATGGATGTGTGGAGTGACGCGAATGGATAAGGTGAGGAATGTGTATGTAAGAGGAAGTATGAAAGTAGCGCCTGTCATCGATAAAATTCAGAGTCGGAGGCTATCTTGGTTTGGGCATGTAATGAGGAGAGAGGAGACGCATGTCACGAGAAGAATGATGAGCTTGAATGTGGATGGATATAGAGCGCGCGGAAGGCCGAAGAAGAGATGGATGGATTGTATTACGAATGATATGAAAGTAGCTGGAGTGAGTGTGGAAATGACTGCAAATAGAGATGAATGGAAGGATAAAACATGTTGCGCCGACCCCAGTTGATGGGATAAGGTAAGGAGAATGATGATTGTTTACAAAAATATGCTCGAATCGATCGATCGAAATTAGAGAAGTTATTGGTTTAGTCAGGGTTTCCATCTATTAAGGTAGAGACGTCAATATACGTAGCTTATATATCTGTCACTTTCTATCGAGAAAGTAAGGTATTTGAACCTTACTGTTACTATAAAATTTCCTTGTTAATCAATTATATTAATAATAATTTATTTTTCAGGGGGACCGGTCCGGAACTGACTTACAAGTGAAGAAACGCCGTTGTTAGCGCGTCCTTGAATTAATTCACAGACTAAGAATATCTGTGCATTCATGTTACATTCCAAAGTGGACTAAATTATTGATAAATGAATTAAATCAAACGCTTTGTTTAATAGTAGTATTGCTTTCACGTAACTGTTGTAGGTACCTACTACCAGAAATATTTTACTTTACGAAATCAATTATTTTAATTGATTTAATTCAGCGTTTTGTGTTTTTAGTCTAAAGCGCTCTCATTTCTTTGTTACAATTGTAATAGCCATTGTCAATGATAATAGCTAGAGCCAAGGTATCACATATAATTCACACAGCAGTATTTGAAAGCAATTCTCTAATATTTGTAGATAATATTGTTATTATGTTGGGAGACTTGTTAGTCATAGGTATCAATCGTTGTTGATTTACCATAAATTTATTATATTTTTATTAATCTTAGGGTAAATAATACCCGTTTATGGGTGTATTATACCCCAAAAAAGATATTGTTAGTGTCTGTATTAGTGAAAACAAAACTAGGTACTATACATTCTCCTATTCTGTTACTGTGTGTAAAAAAGGGGTTTTATCATATTTACCGTTGGTATATTTGGTATAACCATTTTCTTTGTTTAATTCAATACAAAATAGCTCATTGTTTTGATAAATATATAAGATATAGCAAAAAATGAAACAGATATAGAAACTAGGTGCTCTAAATTTAATGAGTAAAACGACATTAATAATTCGTTAAAAGGAATCAGGATAAGTATATCCAAACATTTTGAATTAAATTCGTCCATTTCTATTTTGATTATAAGCCAAAAACTACATAACAAAAACCAAAAATATAAATAAAAATGATGCCCTTTCATATGATACCCCCCACTCGATATAGTACTCAGTTTTAAATTTTGATGACCCATTTCGAAAAATGAAAAAAAAAAGATGACCTATGCAAAAAAAATATTTTCGATGATCTTGGGTAAGCACGATCTAAAAGTATTCCAAGTTTCAAATTGATAGCATCAGTGGTTCCTGAAATGTATAGGTGTGACAGACAGACACACAGAAGTCTCATCATAACGGTTCCTTTTTTACAAAACCATTTTATAAAAATATCGATTTGATGTTATCTAATTTTAAAAATGGAAAGAAGCGGAGGCTCCTTGCCGATGTGACATTTTACGTATTCGATGTGTGCACGTAGGTAAAAATACCACCAACACCATAATCACTATTTATTTAACTACACAGAAAATAATCTTTGTCAGCGGATCTGCCCAATGGAGGCTGCGTTACGATCCGGTAGTCAGTCCTAGGCAAGTCCTAGGCCTGCACATAATAAAAATTTGACAGTACCTAATATTTTAGAAATAAGCTTTCTGTTTCTTTTTAAAAAAAATGCCTGATTTTTTATTACTTAACAAGTTATTAATGTAATGTTCTTTATCTGGTTCAGTGTTGGTAATATCTCTTCAATTTATGTAAATATCGTCGTTTCCATCCTGTCTGTATACCTACGCAAATCTATAAAATAATAATAAGTTTTATATCAACATTTGTTCGAATTGGATTTGTAAACGAAGCATAATTTGACAGATAGGCCATGTACCATAATTATACGAAGTTGGTTGACAAATCCTAGTTGACAAATGGTAGTTAGGCTAAACTTATCTCAGCTCTAGATTTTCTAAGTACCTATACGACACTAAATTAAATTATTCTATAAATCCTAATTGTGGAGGGATTACCAATTATTTATATTCGGGGTCCGCTTCATAAACAAGAAACTGTTGTAAATGTTCTAATAAATACCTACCTATTGTCCGAAGTTATATTAATACGAAAAAAAATTAAACTGTAAGTTTAAAGTCTGTTCATCAATCCGTATCTTAGCCACAACATTGATATAAGCTATAAGGTAAATAATTTTTGTCCGGATACCGGATACGATACGGGCATCATAGTTCATAGTAAACTCCATAATTTATTTTTTGTGCCTGATACGTTCATAGAATAGTCCAGTGATGACACTTTTGCTGTCTACTAGTAATCAGCCCGGCTTCGCCCGAGGTCTTTATGTTTTTAAATATGATAGTTTCTAAACAGTCATAATTATATGGGAATCGTCTGTATGATAATGGTGTAAAAAATAAACATAATTTCTATGAAATAATGCATATTTAACTTCATTTGTGTAGCTAAATATTCCCCGTAGTGCACTCTCTTCCTTTGACCTCTCAAAATCCGATGGGACGGAAATCCGATATGACCGGGGATAGATCAGGCGCAGGACCGACTTTTTACAGCCCATCCGACGCATGGATCATCTTACTTTACAGACAATCAGGTGATCGGCCTGCATTGTCCTAGCCTGTAAAGAGCAACTACACAAAGTTGTTGCTCCCCGCGGGATTCGAACCCGTGCCCTGCGGTTTGAAAAGCCAGCGTTTTCCGGCATTATAATATCCTGCGTAGATGGCTGATCTGTCGAAAGATTGGCCGTTATGGTCGTATCAGCCCAGAGGACATTATTCCCAATAACTGATAGCTGTGACCATCGATATACTATACCAACTAGATTAGCTGTCACGGCACGAAAAGTGGTCACGAAAATAGCGCCACGGAGACGGTTGTGTCGCTATTTCAAATTAGTACGAGCCGACCACAGCTAGCGTAAGGACGTATCGAAATGCCTTATTGCGCGTTTAAAAACTCTCCAAATAGGTACTTATCGTAATACTAAAATTGCAGATGGAGAAACTTTGTTTCGTTTAGTATTCTTATTACTACTAGTTTAAATAATAAATATAAGTAAGATATCATTATAATACGAAATAACAATTATTTATTTGATATTTTCTCCACTCGTAGTTGGCAACTGCCATGCCACAGGCTGGCAAGAATAATTTAGCCGATAGGAGTGTCGCCACTGTCTATACGAAACTGTCAAACTACACGTCATTACGTATTATATAATCGCGACCACATTTTCGATGTCATTTTGTTCGTGACTGCTTATCTTGTTTATAGTATATATGGCTGTGACCCACAGCAAGAAGTAATGCCACCAAAATCAGACCTGCTGACATAGAATAATAAAGCCTGGACGCAAACGTCATGAGTACAGCAAGACGCAGCAGGTCTTGTTGGAGAGTCTCCGCACTTGTTGTGTGTTCTCCTTCCTCCTCGCCAACTTGACGACACCCTCGTGGAATGCCCTGGCAAATATACTCGAATATTTGCGAGAACTCTCGTAAACACACTGAGGAGTCCTATTAATTACGGGGACCTTTTAAATGTTTCCCCCTCAAAACAGAAGCTTTAGAAGGCAAGTAAAATGTTGGTCCCGGTTGTTAGTCACCTAGATAGTAGTCTTAAAGCCAAGTCAGAGGTCTAAGGGCAGTTCACGATTCTGAGATCAGGGACCGTACCATGAACTCTTAAAGCAGGGCAGCATAACACGAAAAGTGACATGTGTACTTACGTTTAGGTTTACGGACCTAAGGGTTAATTGTAAGGCCCCAGGTTAGCCACTAACACTAAGTACGATAAAAAGAAGGTAGAGCGGCTTTTCGAAACATTTTCATGCAAAAACCTGCATAAACTATTTCCCAGTTCCTACAACAGTAACTGACACGTTAATTATTTGCAATATCTTTATTACATGACACACCTAGTATAAAACAAGGCGGCATTCTGCGTCTCTCTGTATATCCGCTAACTGTTCCTAAACCACACAACGGATTTCTAAGCGGTTTTCATCATATGATAGATAATTTTCACTAAAGTTCAACATCTCATTCCGCCCGTGACCATGGGTGCTGCAAAGCATTCGAAACGTCGGGAAATTAAAACCTAAAGTAAACCGCGATATAATCCGTAAGAGTCCATTAATAACAATTTATGAAATAAAACAACAATGTTTACATATAGTTTATGTTTACTACTCACAAATAGCTATTACAATTTTCAGTCGATTTTGTTGTAGTACCTATTTAATTTTACATCTGTACTTCATACTTTGAGTGTGCTCACAATTTTTAAAAGGTTAGAATTTTTCGAAACGATTTCTCTGCTTTTTTAATAAAGCCTACTGCCCACGGAGGTGTAACTTCATAATTAATGGTTTGCATACAAAGCGCTATCTTTATATATATAATTCTACTGTACGTGTGTATGTCACTGAACTCCTCCTAAACGGCTGGACCGATGTTGATGAAATTGTTTGTGTGTGTTCAAGGGGATTAGAGAATGGTTTAGATTCACAAATGAGCGAGCGGGAGCTGCGCGGGTCAGCTAGTTGTGAGTATAATTTTTGCAATAATATCGTTTAGCGCCAAAGACTTTGTTTTGCATACGACTTCGGTATTCGTTATAATACCGATGGTTTCGGATTTTATAGGTACTACAAGTAAGTATATATTGTTATACATTTAGTATTGTATTACGAATTATGCAGCTATTTTAACCCCCGTGCTAAATATAATATTACAGATACGCTTCCATGGATTACACTTCCGTGAACAATAGACCTTATGCATAGATATTTTTGACATAAGTACATACATAAATTTAAATCTCTAGAAAAAATATGCATTAAATTGCATTACAATAAATTCTTCATAAAATAAGACAGACAATACGTGAGGGAAAAAAAAAGATCGAATAACTGATTCTTTGAATGGTTCTTTAAATAATAACAAGATGCTGATATTAATCCACGACCTCTCTATAAATAAAAAATAGTAGGTACTGTGGTATACAGTCAATACTTTTAATAGTGTACTTGAAGCAATAAATTATGAAAAAGCTCCACTGCAAACTGAAAGACATACTGCTACACTCAGAGTCCGCTAAAGAATCATTATATCGTCACTTGCACAATACAAAATCCATACCAAGGGTTGAGATACGGCTCCGTGGCAATAAAATTGCGTTCAAGAAGAAAGACATCATAAAGTGTATGCTAGCCAACGTTAATCAGCGCCAAATGTTTCCGTAGTCAGCGTAGTTTTGTTTTACACCGATGGTACAGTCTATCCGATGGTTAGTGGCCTACCTGTTGTCAGAGTGGTTCAAGCTGCACTTAGGCCTCTGACTAGGTTTTGCTAAGGTTACCACATGTTCAAATGTATCCCTATTACATTAGTAGTTTTCAATATTTAAGAATTTTTCTGTCAAAATCAAATAAACATTATAGAACTCAGACGCAATTGTTAGGGATATCAAATGTGCAGACCCTGGAATAATAGTTTTAATATAAATGAACAATATATAAATGACAACACCTACCTACGTGACTACGTGATTATACCTACCTACGTGACTCGTCGACCTCGGACGTAAATAGAACTGATTAACATCAATTTTACGTCACAATAATAATATGCTGCAAACAATGAATGTAAAATGTTCTCGAATGCTATCCACACATCGAAGTTTGTTTGGTACTAAGTACTTAAGTCAAATGAAGGGGAAAGCAGCTTTGCTCGTTTTGAGGGTTCCGTCCCAAAATAGTAAAAAAGAAACCGATTTATAGTAGGTATGACTTCGACTGCCTGCCACAAAGATTATATTTTTAGTAAGTAGTAATGCTATCGATTTTATTTTATGTAATTCGGAAAAGGTTTTAATATTGCTTACCCAGCCTGATTGCAAATAAAGAGAAAACGAATAAGTAGGTACTATTTCTTTCGGGATGGGCAGAAATTTTAAATAGCAAGTGTAATATCGTACCTACCTACGCGATTGTTTTTTTTTGTTACCTGAGGTAGGTACCAGACTTACATTTATGCATACAGGTACGTAGCCCTCGGTGAGCGAATCCTACATGAACTTGGCCCGTTCATTAATCTGTCATGGCTGGGTTATAGGTTTATCACAGCCATTTCCAATAAAAATCAGAGGTAAAGATTTTGTATTATATCGATTAATGTCGCCCAGTAGCAATCAGAGTCTATTTTTTGACGGAACCGTCGGTTGCGTTCACTTCGTTCAATGGTGATTTTTTAATAATAATTCGTAGTCGTCTAGGGCTCAAAGACTCGAAATAATTGTCTCCATCATGTCCGGCAATTTGACTGACGCTACGCCGCCGCGCCGGTGTCATTGATATAAACCCGTTAGGATAACACTTCCGGCCCTATCTCGAATCTCGTTTGATAACTAAAGTGATGATCACTTTAGCAAGTGGCCATGAAATAACTGACAAATAATTCATTCGGTATTGCCAAACTTGAGTGACCAATAAATTCTAATATTAAATCAGTTTCAGTTGACATCAAAGTTCGGTGGACAGCTAAAGCTTCACGTTTGTTTATGAAATTTCGAAAACATTGGTCGGAATATGATTCTATATCCAATTAATGTACATTCAATTTCTGAAAATGTATACATATTTGTAAATTGTAAATTTCTTACATAAGTAGGCACTACATATACATATCTTTTGTCTTCATAACATTTTGTCGAAATTTGACTAAATAAATTGAAATTCGTTACATCAGTCCGTTAAGACTCGAGTAAACACCTACTCGAACTCTTAAAATCGTAATTCTTCGACCTTCTATACCGACCACGACCTCTTTTTTTAGACTAGTCATAAAACTGCAGTCATCGACACTGCAATACAGTTTGAAATAGATAAATTTATTTTTTAAATAAAGAACCCAGTTGATTTGAACCAATGGGCAGTGTAACCGCGATATAATCCGTAAAATTAGTTTCATTTCAATGTGTAATATTCGCGTAAATATCAGAAGTCATTACAATGGGCAGTATATTCGACGTTTCTTTATTTTTCGTTTAACATTCAATTTTATTTCTTACTTGTACATATTTTAGAAAACATTAGGTACACAAATATTTTGCCAATATACAGTATACAGCATCAGTCGTAATAGATTCGATATAAATAGGGTACATACATATGTATAATTTATAGATGCAGATAGGTAATGATTGAATTATCTGGATAAATTTTAATTATGAGATCTATTTGTTTAACACCAATTAACAAAATATAACTACGAAATTTCTAATTTTATAAACGACATAAACGTACAACTATAAAAATGTTGTAATTAATAATTAATTAAACCGACATCAACGGGAGCAGACATTTAGGCAAAGAAAAAAATATATGAATCAGATCATTTTAAAAATATCATAAGGCATATTTCTGTCAATATATTGACCGAAATATGCCATTTGATATTTTTATGACGCTTGATTCCTCTGTGGATTAATATAAACATTTTCAGTATCATACATTCGCATTTTTCTACATGACGTAGAATGATTTTATATTTCTACGCTGCTATTAATAATGTGTTCTTAATTGTATGGGTGTTGCTTCATACACTGAACTTAGAAGGGCATTGATTCAAGTGAAAGTGTAATATGTTCATACTGATATTCCTTACAAATTGAATATATATTACCTAAAAAGGCAATTTACCTACGGATGTCATGATCCGCTACCCGGGCTTATTATAGAAACCTAATAAAAACAATAAAAAATCTACAAAATGCTGAACGTACATCTAAATAAAAAACTTAAACTTAATATAATGAAATTTAACAGTTTAAACATACTCAGTCTTACGATACGTTAATTAAAATAACTAGAAAATTCTAAATTTAATTTATGTTTTTTTTTTAGTTTTTATAGGTACATTTATGGACTTTCTATAAAAATTACTGGTTGATGTGACTAGGCATATATTTTCTTTTTTTTTAACTTTGGTTACATTAAAACTTGATGAAAATCATAGTAACATGAACTGTTGCCGCTAGTAGTGACGTATGAAGTCATCTACGCCATCAGATGTCATCTCATAATTTGAAAATCTGATCATAACATTATTTTATCGGAAAAAATCGCTATTTGACGTCATTTAGCAACCATTACTATTTAATTGAATGTTTGGCTTCAAACAGCTGTCGTCAGTACATTTTAACAATGGTTAAGCCTAAACATTTAAAAAACATCTAATAATATGCTCAGATAAGTAGCTTAATATTCCACTTTACCCTTAGGTTATAACCATCAATCTAATATTTATAATAGATTAATAATTATGCAAACAAAGTGAAATCAAAAAAAATGAGCAGTTGCTTAATATTAACATTTATTCATTCAAAAATATAATAATAAAACTTAAAAAAATATAAAATAACGTTCAAATTTGAAACAAGAATTACTTTGTGGTCTAATTTTTGTGAATATTCGAGTCTTCACACAAATAATAGATCGATGCTTATAACCGACCTTGCCTCAAAAGATAACATTTTGCTGCGCACTTACGTAAAGGCTATGACACTAGTGACTACAAACACCCGTAGTTTTGGTATTTTTAATCGGATAAATGACATTAAATTAATCAATCATTATAATCTACGTACATTCGCGCTTAACGATATATATTAAATCAAAATTATAAACCTTTCAAAAATCTTCCTTAATCTTACACTTATAATGCGGATCGATCGAAATGAAACGGATTGTAATCAATTTCGCTTGTGCCGTCATAAGTAATGTTACATCGCCTGCAGTATTCTCGGTAGGTTAAAATCCTACTTCAAGAATGTCCTACATTCAGGACTACAAATAGGTACAAAGTAGTACGATGATGAATTTACCGCTGAAGTATGTTCAACCAGGGCGTTGATCTTCATCATCAATTTCCCCCAAAATGTCTTGTACGTCAGTTGAAATCTGGAATACGAAAGAATGCATACAGAATTAGGTGCTAGGTCATAATAACTAGGAATGTTTAGAACATCCTCCATCACGCGAACAAAGTACAGATTGGTGAAATATTGGCTATACAAAGTGAAACAAACGAACGGGACACGGGGGGGATGTATGTAAGTACATTAAATATTAAAGATATCAAAATTAACTGAAAGAAAAGTTTCATAATTATAAATTATTAAATTAATAATAACTGCAATCATAGCTTGCCTAAGCCGGGACTCGAACAAACTAAAAATGCAAAAAAATAGACAGCCTCTATTTTATTGAACTAAGCTATAGGGTAAATCATTGAGTTAATAATACATCTTAAATGACAAGAATAAAAACTCTCAAATAAACATTTTATCTTAGAATTAAAGGAATACATTTGTTTCATTTCTGTGTAGGTACGTGTCCTTCAGGTTAATTCGATTGAATTGTTAAATTTCATAGCCTTTATCAATTTTAAGATACAATGTTTATTCGAGAGATTTTGTCTTTATCATTTGCCCTATCGATTAGTTCAATAAAATAGCGACATTTGCATTTTTAGTTGATTCGTTTCACGGCTCAGCCAAGCTTTCTTTTTCTAGTCAAAAAAAGGGCGCCCTACAAATGGAGAAACGATATAAGTAGGTTAAGTGGCACGCAAAAATTGGATGAGGAAAACTGAAGATCGAAGTTAGCGGCGTGCAATTGGATAGGCCACATAGGCCAGCCGTGGACGATTATTGGCTGATGATGATGAAAAAGTACCGGTAGCGCTTTAAGAACGCCAAGTTTACCACTTTTTGATTTAAGTAATATACATATGTACAAATTCGCGAAAGAAACTTACCAATAAATCAGGAAAAGTTGGGTCTATTACTTGTTCCAGTGAGTTGATAGCCGATTCAATTTGAGTATTAAGCACTGCAAATTTAATAGATAGCAATTAATAATAACAATATGTAGATATGTATCTAATTAACATAATACCTAATGTTCTAAGCTACCTATAGACGGCTGCACCGCACTGTCCCTCGTCATCCGACATACACAGTTCTTAAGTCTCTTGAGCCCTTTAAATTAACTAGCCACAATGCCTTTCACACCAGAACACAGCAATGTTTACACATTACCTGGACGGTTCTTTGCTTATAGTACCTACCATCTACAGTACTGAGAACGTAAATATCGGACAGTCTCTTGTCTCATCGTCCAAAAGGCTTGGATCTATTGGCGCTCGTTGGCTGGCTTTAGACGTATACCCTGTTTATCTTTACAGGAGTGATTGCTGACTGGTGGCCAGCAAAAGATAATTGGTATGGTTCAATAAAAAATCAAGTTCAAGTTAAATTCAACCCTACCAATTGTCTTGTAAAGAAAACCAGGGTCAATATATGGTTTTCTTGCGTGAAAAGGCTTTCAAACGGGAGGGGAGAACATGCGTATTAAATCAACTAATAACAATCTTTTGTGACTGTGCGTGAGATCTTCGCGATTGAATATCAACATGTCCTGTAAGGCAGTTTTAGAACGATTTCTACATTGTATACTGTGACTGCGGGCAGTAATCACTGGGTCCATATAGTTTCTTTGTTGATAGGACTTCTTGAAGTCCTAGTAGTAGTTTATAATACTTACTCGCTTCGTCGAAAAAGTTTTCAAGCGTTGGTGAATCATGACCGGTTCGTTCATTTTCTTTGACGACATCAAGCAATTTTTTCTTAGAAGCCACATCTATCTCCTCGGAATAATTCGGTCTTTTGATTCCAGATGCGTTGTTACTAGTGCCGGGCTGGCTAAGCTGTTGGATTATATTCGGTTCTTCCTGATTCAATCTCTCGACAGTTAAACACGGTGCGATGTAAAGATGATATTTAATAGTCCCCGTTTTACTATCGGTAGTTTCTTTATCGTTCGTTCGTATATTAGCTAATGCTAATGATGCTATCTGCGGATATGTTTCTGGCAGACTATTAATAGTTGAATATTGAACTTGGGTAGACCCTTCGTTCGATTGGCCGTCCACTTTAATTGGATCGACGAATTTATCGATGTCCGGGGCCAATGTGGGTGCGTCAGGTATGTGGGTGAAACTTTCTGTTTGGATTGAGCGTTCAGTTGGGGTTTGGATCATGTGAGATGAAGGTGTAAAGTTATTGTTTACAATGGAAGAGCTCTCACTTTTGATTGAATTGCGTTCTGTGGTTTTAATTTCTACGACATTAGATGTGTGTTCTGGGTCTTTTTGAAAAGTTTTGAAGACGTTGTAAATTCTTTCGATAGCACTGACGATTCTTTCCTTCTTGGGTGGTATGATTGAAAGTCGCATCGACGGGGACTCGCCCCGATCTGGAGAAATACTTCGAGGATTATCTTCAGGCTCTGGTGAAGGCAAGTTAGTGACTAAGTGCATTATAACCTTCTCTAATTGTCGTGGGTCTTCGACAGGTCTTTCATTATCGTTCACCTGAAAAGAAACATTTTTATATAAATACGTTAACTTAATTTAAAATCAATTACATAGCATGTAATCTTAGTTGCTATTTAGTTTTAAAAAAGCAAGGTAAAAATTGTAAGAATTAGAAATGCATAGGCAGCTTCTCAGGCAACCTCGGAGAAAAGATAAGGTCAATTATATTTTGGAGCCTGTATTAGTCTAGCCCTATAATACATCAATACAGAGATTTCAGACTTCATAGAGCATTAGAAACAACGGCGCTTGAATGTGGCGTGTGTAGTCTTCTGCAAGGAAAGCAAAGGTAGATCCGTTTTTTAAGTGGGTGTTGGTACCGCCCGTAAAAAACCGATCGCTCTCTTAAAGAGTCTGACTGAACGACAGCTATTCTGAATTCTGACTTTCGCGAACTTCGTTCTCGAACGTTTGTTTTTTGAACTTGTGTCATAACAATTTTGTTTTTGAGAAACAACATTGTTGCCTTTTCATATAATTTTACGGTGAATATGGTAAAAATATGGACCCTTTATAAAGTGAAAAGTAAGAATCATGTTGTTTTTAGAGTGTCTAATGCTGTAAAACTAGGGAACCACTACTTTTTGAAGTGAAAATTAAGAAACATGCTATAATTACATCATCAACATCGTCCTCATCTGGAAAATTTTCGTTATTATTGACTATCAGCGTAAATTTCTTCTTCATCAGTTTTATCAAATGCTTGCCCTCGTCTTCACCGACCACTGTGTTGGTGCACACGAAGCTGGTGACCGCTCTCGAGTCCTGGTCCACGTCCAGCCGTCCTCTGGTCCTCATGTAGACGAACTGACCGTTCTTTGTCATCAGACGATAACAGGATTCTCCAAATAAACGGTGTTGATCATACACTGCAACGTGAAATAACCCTACTCTATTAACACAATATTTTATTAGTCATACAGCAGATTGCAACGATTAATCATCTTACAAATTGGCTCAAGTACTATTATATAACGTGTTAACGAATTAAAACAAAACCTGGAATTAGTTTGTTCAGTATCAAGAGCAGAACTGATTACACTAATTCTTAATTAACTGCCGCGCAATTTATAAACGCAGTAAAGAACATGGGAACGGTTTCGAGAAAAACGCGGTCAAACTTGAAATTTTTCATTTTGTTACCTGCAAATTTAACAATTTGCTGTTAATACTCCGAGGTAAGACATAGGACACTTTTTGTTGCCTGCAAATTGTTAAATTTGCAGGCAACAAAAAGAAAAATTTCAAGTTTGACCGCGTTTTTTCTAAACGTATTTATATTTTTACTAATCTTTGAGTCATCATCATCATCATCATGATGATGATGACTCAAATCTTTGAGTAACCTCAAAGATTAGTAAAAATATAAATATGCGCGCAAAGAGCAAATTAAGAAGATGAACTTGGTATTGGGTTTTTCATAATTTTCACACGATACTTAACTACACATGAATGCAGTATTTGTGTTGCTTACTGCATTTTTCTGTAGTTTCCTGTACTTACGGCACATATGTTAGATGATTCAATCTAATGGTAGATTTTACAACATAACATACATGCCGTATTTTTACAGGTTACTGCATTTATGAGTAGGAACATGAAATGAAATAACTCAACAAAACTCTTACTGCACAGTAATATTACAATTACACTGCGTTTATCATATGTCGATATCGCATTTACGTTGAACTTTACCAAATGAGCAATCAGTAAATGAAACAAGGATTACAAATAATTGCTGAAATTTCTGTATTTAATAAATCACAGACTCATTTTGTTTGACTTGGTACATAATGCCACCAATCTCAGGTTTAATGAGTAGGTTATATCACTTTAGGAAAGTACACCTAACTAATAAAAAAGGTCACAAATATTTTTTTTATTTTGTGACGCACAATTATCCGCACACAGCACTACTTTTGGAATATCTTGATGAAAAGAAAAGAAGAAACGATATGCAGAAATAATGTCATCTTGGCGTCTTCCTGATACTGTTTCAGGCCAAATCATAGCTATAGGTAAATGTTTTGAGCCTGAGCCCAATGGTACAAAACTTTCATTAAGGTGATAATAACAGTGAAATGCCTGAATTCTTGAATTATTTTACGTTAAATGTTCACAATAACTGTAAATTAAATCTGTATAGAAAAAATATAAAACGTTAGATAAAGTTTCGATAAATACGTTTACTTGATTATAAATGTATTTTTGATAACCACTTTTTAGGAAAAAAATCTAAAAAGGACCTATTTATGTCATAATTTGCAAATGTTCTCTAAAACCGCTCAAGCTATGGTGTTGGCGTAAGCTATGATTCTTGGACAGAAAATTGAGGCTTTGTATTGGCTTTGTCCATTCTCGGTACTTTCGCATTCTTTTTGAACCACCACCACCTTTCTGGAAACCTTAAAATCTGGATATTCGGAACAAAAGTCCTCGTACATAGATTTTATAGTAATATCACTGGGCAAGTATAGGCGATTGCATGTTCCTGTCCGTAATGAGACATCATTGGTCTGTATTTTATTATAGATATGTTCTTTTATAATATTCTTGTCAATATTTTTTGATCTTGTATAAGATCCCTTCTTATTTTTCTGATCACTAACTGACTTCTATAATACTGAAATTAAATAAAGTTAATACTAATAATTATTATAATGAAATGTGTAGATATTGATTCTAAATTATATGAAATGTATTAGATATCTAATCAAACGTTAAAGTTAGTTTATTTTACCTGATAAAACCCTTCTATCGTTGCTTGGTTTAAAGCCTAATGTAGTAAGGAAAAACTTTTTGCTAACTGGTATTTTTGATAACTCTTCCGAAAGAAAGTGATAGTCGTATGTTGTTTTTCATATTAAAATAATAATCAATTTGAGGTAAAGAAATGCGCGCACGTACCATAAATGCCGTAATTGTCTGTTACTGCGTTCATAACATGTTGCAGTTTTACAACAGTCCGGAGAACCTTAATATGTACGCAGTATAATATTGTAATTACTGCATTCATATTAAGTACGAGTCATCTGTTTTTATTATGGAAGTATATCTATGTGCAAGATTAAATTAATAATTGTAGAAACATAACCAGAATGACGAAAATGGCACATACTGCATAACTGTTATGTTGCAAATTCAGTAAGTATGAGTATTCACGTAATATTAAGTTATTAAGTGCTCTTACTGCGATTATACTATGTACAGAAACCTAAAATCTGCTCTTTACTGCATGTATGATAATATGTTTTGGCCTTTCTAATAAAGATAGACAAAAACGGGTTTTTGATTCTTATAGATTGTAATGTCAGCATCTCAAATATCTAATACAACCATAAACGCAGTAAGTGGTACTTACTGAGTTTATAAATTGTGCGGCAGAATACAAGTTACTATTTTTTTAAATATTTATCGTGCACAGTCTAAAAGTTCAGGCGGTCTACTCAACACGCAGGCGGTAATAGGTTATTACCTCCAGCGAGCGCATACGCCACGTGCGTAATGAGGGAGTTATGAACAAACTGTATAATAATAATTAAAAAAGACTAATAAATGACGATAATATCTATACTTATAATAAAACTGTAACAGGTCCAATTCTGTACATTAAAGATATTTTGAAAATCATGTTTGGAGGGCAGAATGCCCTCGATACCAATACTAAAGCCAAAAATGTATTTTCTTTTAATTTTTTGTTTGTCTGTCTGTCTGTCTGTATCTCGGCTGAGCATCACGCCGAAACTACTGGATGGATTGAAACGAAACTTGGCATGATTTGAGTTAATACTCCGAGGTAAGACATAGGATACTTTTTATCCCGACATTCGGCACGGTTCCCTTGGGAGAGGGGACTAAAGTCAAAATGTGTACTTGGTTATATATGTGCGCTTGCTCCGATTTTAACAATTTTTCATTATAATTATAATAAATATTTGTAAGGGAACACTCATAGACAGTTGTTAACAATGTTTGGAAATCGATCAGGTTAAGCAACGTTAGGTAAGGTCATTAAATAGATGGGTGACCGTTTAACGCCATTTGAACTAAACGTCTCCGTGCTTCGGAGGGCAAATACAAAGTGGGTCCAAGTTTTTAACCGACTTTAAAAAAGGAGGTTTTGTATTCTATGCGAATGTATATTATTGGAAGTTTAGTTAACGTAAACACAGGCGGGCGGAGCTGCGTGGATCAGCTAGTATGAAAATAAATATAATACTGAGCTAGATTAATTATTAAAAATAAAATTAAGTTCGGTAGTCTGAGGTTTTAGGTTATTTCATTAACACGTTGAATAATTTGGCGAAAGTAATCTAGATGTTTGATATTGTCTCGATAATCTTATTGACCTCCATCCCACCCATCTAATAAGAAAGTGGCGACAGCCGTCAGAAGAAGTACCCTAGATTTATAACACAGGCAAAAGTATAAAGTATAAACGTACCTACAGTATAATACCTCTGAAAGCAATAGGGATGAACGATGGTGTTAGTATTCCCGTGGCCATAATATGGTATATACTTGCTACGATTATTTTGTAAAGTGGGTGTACGAGGTAGGTCCTACTTCCTCAGGTAGGCTGCACCCATTTTTATAATATATATATATACGTATACAGTCAAATTGAGAACCTCCTCCTTTATTTGAATTCGGTTAAAAAACAAAAGCGCAAGGACTATTACATAATTCAATTGAAACCTATGCAGGCGCATAAATATTTATGCAGTGCAGACGTAGACTTTGTGTGTTAGGTTGATAGGTAAGTACTGCAAATGTCAACTGATAGTATATCAGTCTTGGATATTTATATTAAGATATTATGATACTGTCGTTGTGCGGTAGAGTGGAAAAATAGAAAGTGGTTATATCGAGTAATAACGAGTATGAAAGCGATAGTCATAGCAGATGTACATACGGTAATCAAGTGGCATTTCACGTGTATAAACTAGATTAGCTTAATACACACGCGTATATTGACAATTATTATGTAAGTGGATTATTAATAATATATTATGGTGCCTTTTAGCAGTTTTCAGTGGTTTAACTCTACAACCAAAGTACGCTGCGAACTGCACAGCGCACAGAGAGTCGTTAATCAGTCAAAATTAGAGTTTTTTTATATACATGTAATAAATCGTGGTAACTTTCGGTCTTAGTAAACGTATTTAAATACTTAGGACTAGACCAGCCTTAGCGAGCAAAATTTTATCAATAACTTGTTACACGTGTAATAATTTAGGTGCTACGACAAATAATATTTTTTAAGAAAATATACCTATTTTCTATGACAAAATTACTAAATGAGACCAGTTTATTTTCGTATAGGTACCTATACGGAGTGTTAAAAAACCCCTGTCCGATCCGTGAGAATATTATTTGTATCAATACAATTATATTAAGTATGTGTATAACTCATACAAGATCGGAATTTTATTGCTGGTACAAATTAGAAAAATAGATGACGAGAGTGAGATATTCAACAAATGAGTTAAATACATATTGTATATATATATTGTATATATACAGTTATATATCCCTAATAGGGTGTCCCATCCGGACAGTAGTAATAAGGGATTGAGGATTTTTTAGGACTCTGTATATTTACCTACAGAATTAAATATAAAAAGTGTTGGCTGATTTTGTGTGACAAAATATCCCTAAAGCCGCTCTATGGCATACATTCATTCTCTCTCTCTTATCTCTTTTGGTCTAAGCTAGGAGTGCGCTCGTACAAAAGATGCAGTGGCTCGCCGCCGGCACCGGCATGAAAAGTGCATACAAAAATAATTCGATGTGTCAACAATATGAAATTTCGCAAAGCGCGTAACATGCATAAAATACGTCTTAAAACAAACAATACCAACAACGAATCTTGTAGAAAGATGTTCCACGCGTTCACATTACAAGAATTGACGAATTGAATCATAAATCATTTTGAACACTCAAACAAACATTTGTAAGAGAACACGTAGGTACATTTTCTATTAGAGTACTGGTACAGTGATATACAAATACAAACATAATACTAGCCAGGGATACAACATTTTATGCAATTGTATGTTCTTTTTTTTTTTATTATTAATTATCCGAAACGACAGCCATAATGTTACAAGCATTGCCACATTAGGTGTCCTATGTTTGAATCTAATCAAGACTGACCATCATAAAGCTGTACTCAGTATCACGTTCTCGCAATGAAACACGAGCGGTAGCCGGGTGCGTGCTTCGCTTAGCGTCGCGAGGCTTAGTAACTAATGGAATGTGCGCTCCGACCACTTACTCTCTCGCAGTGCGATGATCACAAAGCGGACGTCGTCGCGATGCATGAAGTTCATTGCGTTCACACCATTGACCTCGTGCATCATGTATCCAGTCACGAGAGCAATGCGCTGCTCACACTGTATGATCTCGCCGTCGATGGAGTGCCTGGTGCGGTACTCCATTCGGAACGACTCCAGCCCACTCTCATTGATGAAAGTCTCGGCCGTCGGTCGCACGACGCCGATGAACACCTAGCGAACAACGCAATTACTAGTAATTATGGATTGAATGAGGAAATTATTTGCCTATTGTTAATGCGAAAGGTGGATTGTTTTATAAAGTCTATTGTTCTAGATAGTTAGGTAATAAACCAGTATACGTTGATCTAACTGATCTATAGGTTAACCAAAGATTTAATTAGTTTACATAACATTAATATAATTATTTATGTTTGAGTTAAACTATTAACTGACGGGGAAATGATAAAGTTAATTTGAACGAACTGAACGATCACTTAGGATAAACAGCGTGAAATCTGTGGATATTTTTCGTAGTCTGTGAGGGTTTGTGACCAGATCAGACTAATCATATTTTTTTTATTTAAGGATAGTCCACCAGTCTAAATTAAAATGTAAATAACATATTAAGGATGCCTTTTTTAAATCTGTATATTTCGACTTTCGGAGCCGTTTATGCTATGTTTCATTATTGTCAAAAGAATCCGATTTCAAGAACTGGATTAATAATAGTTAACATTAATTTATATTTGTACGTGAGGCAGTTAGTGCATTAATCCGGCCTAGTCGATAAGCATCAAGAATATTTTCATAAAAAAAGTTTTCAGCACATTACTAGAGAAGGTATCAAAAGAAAACTCTTTGCAGAATTGGTCTTGGCATGGTCTTGGGTCTTTGCAGTATTGGTAGAAAGGTCTCAGTATAGTATCAGTATACTCACAACATCGTTCCCGCTGGAGCATGGGTTGTCGCCCCGGGCCCTGGCGCGGCGTACCATCTGACAGCAGCGGTTGTACCCGCGGCACGCGCGGTCCGACTTCCGCAGGGAACCCTCAACATGACACGTCACGTACTGCGACGGCTGGGCTCGCTGGCCTAGCTTCTTGAACCTGGTAGAAATTGCACCAGTCAAGACGACGGTGGTCTAGAGACATCCTCCTTAGAAGGGAGAGGCTGTCAGAATTCCCACGCTTGCCAGGCGTCTAAGGGATCGCAGTATAGGTGGTATGTAATCCAATAAAAAGGCGCTACTGCCCGTTTTCTTGTTTCCCTTAGTCGCCCCCTACAACTCTGTACAAGGGGAAATGGATGGGTGCTATTCTTACTCGGACACCGGCCAGGTATATCTGCTATTATTACTAAGAGCCAATTGCAATATCTTTGTATATACACCCTGTGTAAGCTAATTTTATTGACAATAGTTGCAGTCAGAGCCATGAAGAAATATGCTGCGGGTATTGAAGAAATATGCTGCGAGTATGGACAATATAAACTATCACTGTATGCCGCTTGCGCAGTGAAGATGCACTCCGCTCTCTTAATTGTCTGATGGGTCAGATGGTGTAGGGCAGTCTGATTGCTACCTGAAGGTACTTAATTTTAAACAGGACAAATAACTATGTGAACAGTGTTAAGCCGGTTTTTTTTGTAGGAGTAGTACTGTTGGCCGCCGATGACCATGACACTTTCACCGGACAAGAGGGCAAGCGCTTAAAGCGCTCCAGCCAGAAGGGTTTGGGTAGCGACTAGCACAAGGGCACCTCAGGGAGGCACAGCCTCGGCTTGGGCTGCCGCTTAGAGAAGGTGAGTTTACCACCGGTTCACAACGCGCCCCCGCTGAGAAGAACCGGCAAGAAACTCAGCGAGGGGATGCATGTTGAGGTAGCATGCGTACGACCCCTCGGCCTCGCCGGCGAGACCGGTGTCTGGGTGTTGATGTGTTTACGACTCGTGACGTCGTTGTCGGTGTTGGGACACTTACCAACCGGCCTTTAAGCCGGGTCTGCTGCGCCAATTTTTGAACGAAACATGGTTCAGTGAACAGTGAACATTGAACATTTCCCGTCCGCTGCGACATGTTCAGTAAACAATGTTTTTTAAACACCTTGACTCGGATTTTTTATTTGATTTATATCTTCATTTGAGGTAGAATCCCAAATCATGGGTCTTTCACGTATCAAAGCAATTAATAACAATATATTATCTGGATTCCACTCCATAGTCAAACCAAAACAATGTCCACGTGCAAAAAAAATATTCCTGGCGAAACGTCTTCCTCCGTCAAAATCGAACATAAAATTAAAGATCACACCTCCCGCTGGCAAAAGCGGAGGATGTTTCCCACAAGCTTTATACCTATACAGCAGGAAATACTTAAACCTGCTAAATAAATGAATATGCTATGATAAATAATGCGCTAACCTTACTATGAACCGTCTCCGCTCTTTAGCCAAGGCCTCTTCTACGGTACGCTTGCCGTCTGGTTCGTCGGGTACGAGCAGTTCTCCATTTGGCCCCAACATTTGGCACTGGGGCATGAGCTGTTCCTTCAGCATCTGGCGATCATCTTCATGTGTGATGTTGAAGATACTTTGGCCAAGCAAGTCGAGCTGTCGAAAACCAATCATGAGACTGAGTATGTGACGTTTTACTTAGTATACTTTCCATCGCATTTATAGCATGTATAGACAGGCGTCGTGGATATTACTAGGCTACGCCTTGTTTCAATTCAAGTGTAATGCCTTACAACAGCAGTGTGTAAATATTACTGATTTTTGATATGAAAGATAGATAGATAGACAATTCTTTATTGCGCACAAACAAACAGATACAAAAAGAATAAGACACAAATTAATAAAACATGCAACAATGGGCGGCCTTATCGCTAAAAGCGATCTCTTCCAGGCAATCTTTAAAAAAAAGAAAAAAAAAGGAAAGGTACTATATATGGACATTTTTGGGCTTACAAATAATGTTCCTAAGTGAGCAGCAGTGTCAGGCCATGTGACTTATTCGTACGACAGTGCACACGAATTTGCACCTTCACTTCAAGTATCTTGAGTAAGATGCAAATTACTAATGCAAAATAGTAAATTTGCACATAAATTCGTGAGCACAATCGCATAGTCGTACGATCAAGACGCGCTATTTAACTCAAATTAACACACTGCTTAAAGCAAGTGCCTTAACTATGTGAGTTATAATTATTACTCAGATATATTGTCTCGTAGTAAAAAAAAACTACAGGTGCTGGCGGAATAACAGCGCTGCCTCATAGATATTCTGGCGAAGCAAAATGCTGTCACAGCATTTAGCTGCTAGCCCTTTTTGGCCTCACACAGTTCTTGTAAAATTTAACTTTTTTGACGTTGGTCACTTAATTTTTTCTTCTTCTTCTACTAAGCGAAACATGATAAGCATTAACGGCTCCAAGAGTCGAAATAATCAGTCTTAAAAAAATGGCTAATTGATAATCTACGCTGAACGTTTGTGAGGCAGTCATCTCGTCATAAATTCGCATAAATAAAGTCGTTCACGCGTATTGCTTACCTCTGAATAGCCAAGATATTTGTTCACATTCTGTGAGACCACGACTACTATGCCCTTGTAAGTAGTAGTGAGTAAGAAGCCGTTGAATAGGTTGAGAAGCGCCTGCGCAGACGACGCCGTGAACTCTTGCGCTGTCTGACCGATGGAGTCGCCGAACACTGCGACACAATATACATATTATTATAGAAATCTACGAGAATATATAAAAAGAAATTTTGCAAATTTCGATATCTGCTTCTTCGGTAAATATAATAAACTTAAATAGGGCGACTGACTGTTGCTACGGGTTTTTGTTTCTAAATTATAGGTAGCTATACGTCCTACGTGGGGACGCGGACTATGGGGGTTAACTTGTGGGGTGTCCGTAAAAGGCGACTAAGGGAAAACAAGAAGACGGGCAGCAGCGTATTTTTATTGGATTACCAACAACCTATACTGTGATCCCCAAACTGAGAGCCAAGCGTGGTGATTATGGCAACCCCTCCCTTCTAAGAGGGAAGCCTTTGTTCAGCAGTGGACGATCGCCTGCTGATGATGATGATGACATGTCCTACAAGTATGTCACTCCAACTATTAAGAAGATACTAACGAAATGACAAAAAAACATACGCGAGAATTGAGTACCTCCTCCCTCCTTTTTGAAGAGCAATTTAGGCTGCAGACCCTATCAAAGAAATAGACATATTCGCACATACATACGCTCACAAAACTTAACACTCCGTTTAGGGCAATCGGATACTAATAAGATTTCAATGATGGGGTGCCAATTGCTTTTGTACCTACTACTGTGATTTATTCTTACAAAGATTCCTATCTGTTTGTAAGTTTGATTTACAAACATCAAAGACAAATTATTGACGTTAAAAATAAAAAACATTACTATAACATAAACCAGCTAATTTTATAACAAAACATTTAAATTTGACACAATTTTAGTACGGAACCCTCAAAAATTATTCTTGTAATCAATAATTTGCAACTATGAATTAAGTGCAATAAATAATTCGTGATTTTTAAATCCCGGGCATATCCCGGGTATAAAATAAAACGTCATTATAATTATTCCGGAATTTTAGAGAAGATATTAGCGCATAGTTACTTTGTTCCCCGAAGCTTAGTATATCCTCTACTGATCCACCTTATCGCGACGGAGATATTTCCGCAAAAGCAGGATAACGTGTAGTTCACCACCTTCGGGCAGTAAAACTAAGAGAATTTTTGAGGATACTGTATCACCTTCAGATCTTACGCCGGAAGATAGGTCGAAACATGTCCTACTATAAGAATCCGTAGAATGCAGTAGGTACGTCCCGGTCGAGCGTCATCATCTTTGTAGTGACTGTACCTATATTCAACGCAAATACAACTTTATATCATCTTTATAGGTAACGTAATTTGTTGGTAAATTGTATATTTATCAAGAAAATTTACAACTAAAACAGACAGAACGCAGTGGCATGAGGCCAATTACAAGCTGTTGCAATTAGAATAATCTGTGAATACACAAATATACAGGAATATCTTACAATGCGGGCCTCTGTCTAGATAGCATGGTGCCAGGTAAATCAATAACTACCTGTGTGTACCTACGTACAGCGTTGTTTTTCTTACCCTCGCCTTGAATCGTCGCTACGGAGTAACAATGATTAATAGATTAAAGCCATGAATCAGAATTACTTAGTAGCAGAATTTTTTTTCTTGGTCTCTAAGAGTTATCCTAAATATCGTGGTCTATACTTAATACCTAGACATTTCCTTTTAATAAATCGACCCAAACTAATAATAATACTATTCTCATCTCATCAGAATCACCAGCCGGAAGACGTTTACTGGTGTACACTATTTGCATCCACCGGTTACCTGCGACGGCGACGCGCAAAATGTCGTTAGTTCACCTAGTGGGAGGCCTGCCTACGCTGCGTCTTCCGGTTTGTGATCGCCACTCTAGAACCTTTCTTCCCCTTCTGTTATCGGTTCTTCGAGCGATCGGTTCCTCATCTAATATAATCAATATAGGCCAACTGATCCCAAATTATGTAGAGCCTGTATATAAGAAGATAACTGATACAAACACATTGTATACTTTTTTATATAAATGACAAATTGGTATCTTAATACGCAAATGTTCACTCTGGGTCCCACCCAAGGTGAACATTTGCGTTTGTCCCAAATCAAACTTAAGGATCTATTAAGTAATTGCTTGGGTATTTAACTACCACACCAACGAGGTTAACCATAAATAAAGAAAGATACCACGTTGTATTGAAGATCCACCTTGAGACTGTTGCAGCTGCATTGGATAGGTTATGGTCGTGCTATTCACCACGACCGATCTGTCTAGTGTAGTTGACATTGGTACTAAAATAGATGCAATTCTTACGCGGTATGTAAACACCCTAACCCGGCAAGCATGCCGCGGCACGTGCGCTTGCGCCTCCGATCACGTTATTACACACGATTGCACTTCATACACACAAATTATCATTCACCATAATAACTAATTATGCTAAAACTGTGAACACAACAAAATAATAAACTTGCACATTGGTTTATTTGTTTTTTAATGTCAATTTAATTTATATTACGCGGTCATTGACTTCACGGTACGATTGCAGTTTCTAAGTTAAAAATAAAAAAAGCATCTTAAACTGTTTTTTGAATGTTATGTTGTAATTTAAATTTTATCATCATCATCAGCCGTGATACGACCACTTCTGAATATAGGCCTCCCCCTTAAGGGGTGGGGGTTGCAATAATCCCCACGCTTAGCAGGAGTGTTGGGGATCGCAGTATACGCGGAAATGGCATTTTCCCAAAGTCGCTTTCTACAACACCTAACGGGATGAAATGGTATGCAATTAATTAACACCTTAAAATTACGTAGTGGACAACATGATGCAATCGTTCAACTAAAATATGCATGACGTAACGCATTTGATGTAAACTAAAAGTGACACGAATGTATGAGCTGCTATGAATAGATTTGCACTTTGCACTAGTTTATTGGCTGCCGCTTGTAACTAACACATTATCCACGTTTTACATTGTATCAATGCAATTCGCAGCCCATCGTCGCTAAACAGCCCGTAATCAACATCAATAATATATTGTAATTATTACAAATAGATTTGGGTGCCAAAACATACGATGGGCAGATGGCTGAGTCGCATTGTAAGAAATCGTAAGATTATTGTGATTCATGACGAAGGGCTATAAATGGCTGGCAATTATAGTTCTTATTACCACGTAATTATTAAACAATTTTACTTGTGACAATTTAATACAAGTACTTACTCAAAGTTTTATAAAATTGGACTTGTGAGAATTGTACAAAGTTATCAAATTAACCCAAACACATACCAAACAAGTACCTATATTATTTAATTACACAGTATAAAACATATTTTCGTGTCTGTCTGTATATCTGCTCATACCTCCTAAACCATGAGTGTATAAGGCGTTTTCACTATTAAATAGTTAGGAAATTTTCCACTGTAAGAAAGTAAGTATGTAAATAAAAAAATAAGAAAAATTTAACAATTGATTGCAGCCGAGTTTTCTAAATTACACCCATGCAAAGCCGGCGGATCGCTAGAAAATTATAATAGTATAAAATACCAACTGCGAACTAAATGGGTTCAAATTGCAATATTGTGCCCACACAAAACATTATTTTGTTTATATTCCGTTATGTCCACTGCTGGGCAAGGGCGGTGGAAAGGTACATAATACATATTTTCAACTTGTCTTGGTATCCAAATGAATTTGGAATTTCTTTTCAAAGAGGATTTAAAACTACGTTTATATTTATTTGGTTAAACTCCATTAAGGCATACTTATTTGTACATAGCACTCAAAAAACATTACTCTTTTTATAGCGCAATCGGTTAAGATGGAAAATTGTAGAAATAAATCAGCAATGATATTATAAAACTAAATAAACGGATCGGTGAAATAAATAAAATTTAGATATTACATTTTTATGCCATTGATCTTTCTTCTACTTTTGTAGTTTGTAATGTAGTAAATAGATATATTCCGTACTTACTGTGATCTTGACATGCACCGCTTATGAAATTAATATTCTAATTTGGTGACTCACGATGAAGTCGGTATGAGTAGGTACGCAAACTCTACCTAGATACCACATTCTGCGCAATAAAAACACCCAGGCATTATGAAGGACACATTGTAACAAATATTCTATATACTCTGGGACTAAACTAAAAAAATATGTTATGGGTCGTAATTTCATCAAAGTGTTGCTCGCACAACGGCACGTTATGTCTGAAAATAGCGAGCATTCAAATGGCAAGCGGCTGTATAGCCGGTAACTTATGTTTGACGTCAACTTTCTGATTATTCACCGCTGTCTCCTTATTTCATCGAAGTTATACGTTCGTATGTAGAAAATGACGTGCCATTAATAACATAATACAAAATGTGCGCACCTGCATGGCCGGTAGGTAACGCTACAAAGTGGTATTGGCGTCGGTCACTACGCGCACGCAGGTCACACCTAGCTCTTCAACTTTGTCGCGCAACTCAGTGTAATCGGTATGGGTGGAGCTTGCATTCTAACACATAACAATTACCCTTTGGAATGTGGTGAAACTAGAAAATATTTGCACGTTGCAACGCAGAAGTAGATCAGTGAAGCTGCTCACAACTGCGTAACAGAAAGCCTTTGTAGAACTTAAGTCGACAGCGAAAACCCATAAAAGGAAATAAAGGGAACGTGTAAATACAAGGGATGAAATTAAAAATATTATTTGATTGTGAAATAGGTAGATACTAAGATATCCATTCCTTTATACCACGTAAGCGGATTTAGAAGCATTGTGTGTGTTTGCTTATCGTTGTTATGCGGACAAATATAAATTTAAGATAACCCGAACGCGTACAAGTTACAAGAGCATAATCAGGATACACTATAAAAACTGATTTTTAATCAAAAACAAAAAGGTTAATTTCACTATGGTTCCGTATCTTATAATGAGTTGACTATCTACGAAATTGTTGTAAATCTCTAATTAACCAATCGTTATTCGGTCTCATCCTTTTATTGACCCGGCTTATGACGTGCTAAGGAGCAATGTAAACTAATCAACAACACCAGGGAAATGAACAGCAACATCCAAAAAGCTATTTACTCAAAGATGTTTGCTATGCGTGACGTGCGTACGTATTATAAAATCTTTTTAAAAAAAAATTGAACCGACTTCAATATCACTGAAAAGTATAAAATAATTTAAATATTATTGAAGTTGGTGTTAGCGTACCTGCTGTGTATATTTGGCACCAACTTCAATAATATTTAAATTATTTTATACTTTTCAGTGATATTGAAGTCGGTTCAATTGTTTTTTAAAAAGATTTTATTTTAAACTTTTTAGTGATATTTTCATATATAAAGATTGAACCATCGAAAACCGTAAAATTATCTAGGTAGGTTATGATCACATTATCGTCTACATAGTTTTACATAATTCATGTTTCTTCAGAAAAAAATATCCGGTCGTAATGAAATTTGCATGGAAACATCATAGTAGTTTACTCTCTCGAATAAAAAAAGAATCATCGAAATCGGTTCATAATTGTCAGAGCAATGTAATGGAGAACATCAGTTTTATGGTTTTTACCAGATAAATTCCTCCACATCGTTCATGGTCCTCCAGGAAGTTCTTATCTGGTTGTAATAAAATTCATACAGATTCAATACGGTGGTTTCTTCTTTCGAATAAAAAAAGAATCATTGAAATTGGTAAATATTTGCCAGAGTTATGACCATTTTTGTCCGACCGAGCGAGTCCGAGCGACTAAAACGTCATCTATATAGGCTTTCTTGCAACTCTCAGTGCGCAGTCACCATTCTTGTTTTTTTAGGAACTACTTATTACTAAGCAATATTTTTTTTATGGGACCCAATCAATGGATTGAAGAATGGATGGAAGAAAGATTTTTTCAAATCGGTTAATAATTGCCAGAGTTATGCGCGAACATACATAAAAAAAAATATATATATATACAGACGAATTGAGAACCTCCTCCTTTTTTGAAGTCGGTTAAAAAACGCGTTAAAGATTATGCTGTACACCGAACAATATTTGAAAACTGCGATAACCTGCTGCTGACCTGCTCTATCTACTTAACAAAATAAGAGCCATACAATGTGGAAAATGTACGTACCATATTGATGGGCCCGTAAGTAATGTGCAGTGAGCCTGAGCACGCCTGTCTTGTGCATTTTGCGGCTGGCGGCTACCACGGGCGGCACTATGGACGCTAGGTCTGCTATGGACTGGTTCAACTTGTCTCGCCTCTGCTTCTCGGCCTTATTCCGGATCTCACGCGGGTTGTCCCTGGGGTAATAACATTATATTGTACAGGATACCGATTTAATCACTTGAAATCCATCGATGGTGTGCAGTATTCATCTCGCGCTCTCGCGAAAGACGCTCATAGCCAGTTGTAACCGCTGTTCGGTAAACGAATAGTTGGGTAAGCAACGTCAGGCAAGGTCAGCCCTTAGATGGGTGACCATTGAATGGCATTTGAACTGAGCGTCTCCGTGCTTCGGAGGGCACGTTAAAAGTCGGTCCCGGCTATTGTCATCTAGATATCAGTCGTTAAGCTAAGTGAGAGGCCTAAGGGCGGCTTGACTACTCTGACACCAGGTTGTCCACTAACCATACGATAAACAAACAGTATTAAGTATTCATTACATTACAATGTATGAAAGTTTTTGTGATTGTACCTATTTTTTTTTTTTGGAAACCTGCAAAAGTCTCCGAAGGGGTGGAGGCCGGGTTATGTGAGATTTTTACCCACTTAAGGTACGCGTCCATTTGACGGCCCGCAACGGAAAATGCCGGCGCGGATAATGGACGCGGCGCGGCGCTATGTAAAATCATACAAACCAAACTAAAATCCGTTGCGTGCCGTGCTTGCCGTGCGTCCGGCGCCGGCCAATGGACGCGTACCTTAAAACCTCCCCGGTGGCCTTTATCGACGCTATGGACTCTGGGCTCTCCGTTCAGACCTTCGCTAGAGCACGTCTCAGGGGGAGCAGAAATGAACGCTTCCCTGGCACCCTAGCGAAGCTCGCGACCACACAGGGCGCTACACCGCGTCTACGCACGCCTCGGGGTCCCATTTAGCAAGGACGCTCAGAGCCCCACCCTGTGTGTCCACGACCCACGATTGTGGTTGTACCTATAAAAACTGCTATAGTTGATCAGTAATAATAACGAGCGGTTGGGTAGGAATACTATTTATCAGCCTAAGCAACCTCTTTAAATTTTATCGAGCAGTGGACATATGTCCACTGCTCGATAATTTGCTCAACGAGGTAGGTCAGTAGACGCTCTGAACTTTCAGGTTAATTTCTACTTAAAAAAATAAATTAAAATACTCTTTTTAGTAATAATTATTTTTGATTCTGACAATGCATTATGCGTTGAATTATCCCGTTTAAGTTTGCAGGTGACAACACTGGTATCATGTACCTATATCTAGTCTAGATAGCTATTTCAATATGAGCTCAAATTTAGAATTACCGAAACATTAGAAAAACCAATCTTGTATAATGGAATATGAATGAAAACAACTGGAAACCAGCAGCGCTTGTAGTAATGCCTAGCGATATAAAATATTTTTCACACCACCTGCTCGATAATGTCACATTATATGTCATATAAAGATGACATAAAGTGCCTCATTATATCCCTATAGTCTAGCCGGGTAATAATGTTGTACTAAACTCCCTTGGGTAATAATGTGTTTGAATTTCGAACGTCAAACGAAAATTCCTCAACACTTTTACCACAGATTATTACTACTCTAAGCAGAGAACTGCACGAAAAACAAAACATTTGAAAATCGAACCGAGCGCGACGAGCACAACCCAGTGTTCTAGAAAAGAAAATAAAATATTTAGATGATAACGCGGCAAATCACTATGTTGATATTATTGACGGTCTCGTTGGTCTAGTGGTTAGACACCCTGGCCGCTACCCAATAAGTCGTGGGTTCAATTCCCACCAAGTGTCTGGGTGTTATTTCACTGTTAATTAATATTAGTTATCTGGTTTCCATAGTACAGGCTCTGCCAAGTTTGGGATCAGATTACCATGTGTGGATTGTCCCAAAATATTGTTATTATTTTAATTCTAGCAATATTTGTATTTTATTACCTCGCAGTAGGTGTGAAAAGTAGTGTATTCACCGCGGGGATAAAAGTGCCTTTGTCTTGGGCGAGCTTAAATCCCTCGCTGTACTCAGGATTCTAGTATTAACTCCCTCGCTATGCTCGGGAGTTAACTCTATACTCCCTCGCTGCGCTCGGGAGTTGCTAGAATCCTTCGTTATGCTCGCGATTAAATTAAACGCCCGCGACATAAGACACTACTTTATCCCCTTGGTGCATAAACTACTAATTATTACGTAATGTAACCATGTTACAAAGTTATTATTTGTTCGGCCAGTACAGCACAGCCGTGGGCTAAGCCACGCATACATCGTATTTTAGCAGTCGTGATACATAACATACTTGTTGCGATTGTTACGTAACTATGAAATATTCAATTCAGTTGCCTAGCCAGCCTTACAATTAAATCAAAAGCTGTTTTTTTTTAAAGTAATTTATCTTGAAGTCATCTTTTTGACTTAGTTTAAAGGCATATCGAAAATTGACTAAAAGCAGAAACAAATACAGATAATAAACTTACGATAAAACCTTAGACTAATATAATACTTCTATGGGTAGAACTTAAAAAAGTACCTAACAGATAATAATAATATTCTGAGACAATCCACTCACAATTATCTGATCCCAGACTAGGCAGAGTCTTTATTCTGTCTCGTTATTGTTGAGTCTGTATTTTGGAAAAATTACAACTGATACTAATGCTTATTTATATTATTTTTTTGTAATTACCTATATACGTAATAAAATAGATAAACACTCAGAAACTTGGTGGCAATCGAACCCACGACCTAGTGGATAGCGGCCAGGGTGTTTAATTACTAGACCAACCCGTCTCGTCAATACTGTGAATATAGTAGTCTGAAATATGCTTACTTTCTATATAAGTAAATACGTAACTATTTTTATTTTATTTTTTTATTGGGACTAATCCCACCACTCATTCCCACCACTGTTACTCCTGTAAGCCAGGATCTACATAAATACGTAATTTAGGTAAGTTACCTAGGCAAGTCCCAATTTCATTTTGAATATTAGATGCAATATTTAGATGGAGAGAACTGGTATAGTAAACACTGTCGAAAATACGACGAATCTTTCCATGGACCTAGGTTTAACTACTAATGATTGTTAATGAAAATACGAACAAATAGATGTAAAATTAATTTCTCTCGCCCTTCTAGCAATCATATCATAATAAAACCCGTTTGCCTGATATGATGAATTTAAAAAAGCTTGTCCTAGTGCTCACTACACCCATAAACAGTGGTAATTTTGTTTCAAATTGTGCTTTATCAGTCGTCATATTAATAATTTTATTATGTAGAAGACATCACGGCTTAGGTTGTAATAATCTTTAACAACAATCTTGTATATCTTCGTTATACATTGAAATGAAACTAATTTTACAGATTATATCGCGGTTTATTTATGATTTTAATTACCCGACGTTTCGAATACTTTACAGCATTCATGGTCACGGGCGGACTGAGGTGGTAGCTTGTCCATACGTCATAGTTGTCTTCGGGTACCCTCAGGTCTTCTAATTATTATTGTTAGTCCGATCTACGCAAAAAGAGCTTACAGTATCTTGAGGTCTTGCAGTGGAATGCTTGTCTTTGGATTTGATTATATTTATGACGGGATCCCAAGCTGGTGGTAGCACCCAGCCATCTTCTCTATTGAAATTCGGATGTTTTTTAATTTCAATAGCCTCACGAATCATCCTTGGCAGGAATCGCTCTTCTTTTACGAGAATTTGTGGTTTGTCAAATCTAATATAATGGCGGGAGCGATCCAGAACATGTTCACAGACTGCAGACTTCGTATAGCGTCGATGTTTAACGTCAGCTATATGTTCTTTTACACGGGTTTTTACTGCTCGCTTTGTTTGCCCGATGTATGAGAGCCCACAATCACAATCTAGCTTGTATACTCCAGCATCTTGTAGAGGTACATGGCACTTGACTGATGGTAAAAACTGACTAATCTTCTTTGGTGGCTTGAAAAATGTTTTAAATGAAGCTCGTTTTAAGATATAGCCAATCTTGTCCGTTACCCCTCTAACATATGGCAACACAGCAGGCATACGTTCGACTGTGGATGGCTTGACATGTTCACAGTGACGACGGCGTGGAATTCGGAGCTTGTTATCATGCAGGACCTGCTTGACATGTTGAAGCTCGGCACCAAGATGTTCCTCGTCACAGATCCCGTGTGCTCTCTGAAACAAAGATTTACCCACGGTAGCTAACTGTGTTGGGGGATGATGATATTCACCGTTTAAATACCTATCTGTATGAGTATTTTTCCTATACACAGTATGACTCAAGGTGTTATTGGTATTACGGATTACTAAAACATCTAAGAATGCTAGAGAGTTATTTGATTCTAACTCCATTGTAAATTGGATTTTAGTGTTTATGGAGTTAAGGTGATCTAGGAAAGCAGTTACTTTATCTGATGGTAATATTGTGAAAGTATCATCTACGTACCGCTTGTAGAATCTTGGCTTAATAGGTGAAGTATTAAGGGCAGTCTCCTCAAAGTCCTCCATAAATATATCGGCAACAATGGGAGATACAGGGGAGCCCATCGCCACACCATCTACTTGCTTGTAGAACTCCTTTTTCCACAATAGGTAGCCAGATGTAAGGCAGTGTTTTAATAGTTCTGCATATCCCACTGGTAAGTTTTTCTCTGCTAGCTTTCTTGTTACAATTGAGATGCAGTCTTCTACCGGTAGGCATGTAAATAAGACATCAAAACTGACCATTGTTTCATTATTCTTTAATCTCACTAACAAAATGGTAAGAATCCCTAGTGTGAGCCTCAGTTTGCACTCTCAGTGGTGAAAGAACCTTTGCTACGTGATGAGCCAGTCTATATTTTGGTGAATCGATCTGGCTCACAATTGGACGTAGCGGGACATTTGGTTTGTGTATTTTAGGCAACCCATAAAGTTTTGGTGGTTTAGGACACGAAGGTACTAGCAATTTGACGTCTAGATTCAATGCTTCGGAATGGTTCTTTATTATGTCACTAGTTATTTTATGTGTGTTATTGTCTGTTTTGACCTTTTTATATGTATTCTGATCCGATAATAGTTCCGAGACGTGGTCTCTAACGGCTGGCCTTTTAGAAAAGTTCAGAGTCACACAACGAGCCATGGAGAGAGCTATGCTCGGAGTTTCTTTGCGCGACAGAATCCGAAATGTGGAGATTCGCCGAAGAACTAAGGTCACCGACATATCTCTCAGAATCTGCAAGTTGAAGTGGCAATGGGCAGGCCACATCGCTCGAAGAACCAATAACCGTTGGGGAAGAAAGGTTCTCGAGTGGCGACCACGAACCGGAAGACGCAGCGTTGGCAGGCCTCCCACTAGGTGGACAGACGACATTGTGCGCGTCGCAGGTAACCGGTGGATGCAAATAGCCAATTGTCGTTCATTGTGGCGTTCTAAGGGGGAGGCCTATGTTCAGCAGTGGACGTCTTCCGGCCGATGATGATGATGATGAATAGTTCTTGCATTTTGGCATTGTAATCTGACGTATCCATTACCACGGTTACGTTTTCTTAAAAAAAAATAGTATAAATTATTTTCATTTCAATGTGTATTATTAAAAGCTAACTCAATTAAAATATAACGAAGATAATGATTTCTGATATTTACGCGAATACGTGGATTTTCCTGAATCAATACATAGAGCTGCTATTACTTTTTATGACCTACCTACGTCAACGTTAGAATATCAAACAGCGTGTTTACACAAACCAGATATCTATAAATGTATATAATTAAAAAAAAGTTGTTTAATTGATTACAGATTTTTTTACATGATTATCTGAAGTTACCTAAACCCATCCAACTAGGATACCCTGTGCTATGAGTAGCTGGTCATTAACCATAAACAATTGAATTGTACACATAGCGAGCACATACTTTCTTTTCCTTGGACTTGACAATAAAATACTGTTAGCAAATTCGGACTTGTTTTTCAAGCAAATAATCATTAATCTTCTTTATATTTTATATGTTTAGCAATAACCTAGAAATAGCCTAATTGAAAGTTTACAATTCATGACTTTTGTGTAATCAAACATCCTGTTTTTAGAACGCGTTACAATGTAACGCTGTTATGGGTTTCATACATAATTGATCCGCAGTTATTAGCACATCCTTAGCATACACCATTAACTTGATAGTAGGTACTTGGCTAGTATTCATACGGCTACCGAATATCTGGAGCACGTTTAATTCTTTTCCTGTTTTATTTTATGCATAGCCTACTTGTCCTTCCCATTTCAGCAAACTTATGCGGTTTCGAACCAAGTCGACCAGGTAGTATCGTACAAGCATGGTGGGCATCTCGCAATCAATCGCTGATATTGAAACCGCTAGAATTGTTTATTTCAGCTATTTCCACAGTATTATGTCTTATGGTTTATTACTGTGGGGATCTTCTGCAGAACTTAATACCATTTTTATTCTGCAGAAAAGAGCTGTGAGAGCCATTTACAATCTGGCTCCTACTGATTCACTGAGGAAAAATTCAAAGAAATAGATATTCTAACGGTTGTTTCGCAATTCATATTTGAAAATTTAGTTTATATTCAGAAAAACAGTGTATCTTTTAAAAAGTACAGTGCGATTCATAGTGTTAATACCCGGAACAAACACAATCTTGTTTTACATTCCACACGTCTCCACAGAACAAGCAAATCTTTTATGGGCCAAAGTATACGCTTCTATAACAAACTGCCACAGGATATCCGAGATCTTCGACTGAATAAATTTAAACCTTTGATAAGAAGCCGGTTGTCGAAAAAGGCTTATTACAAAATCTCGGATTACCTAGAGGATAAAGCTGCGTGGGCTTGAACTGCTCAACTCATGCAAGCTTAGAATTGTAGGCTTACAGTTTGTAACACCTCTTAATCTGGTGGATTACTGATGGCTGTTTCACAAGTCAATTGATTGATAATATAAAGATTATGTGAAAGTGTTTTGTGTCTTGCCTGTCGAGGTACTACTTAACAGCAGAAGTTAAATGTGAGCCACTGTGATTTTGGTTCGGTCATGCTCGCCATCGAAAAGTCTTTGCTTGTGGCGGCTTCGTGTGGCGGGTCACCCCCTTCCCTCTAATATGGTTGAGGGGAGTGATGGCTGCTGCTCGAGTCAACTCGTGCGCGGGTGCTGCTTGGGGGGACTGGTCCGACTTCTATCCATTTGGCCTTTTAGTTTTTCGTAATTTATTGTTTTCTTCTTTTCTCCCTTGCTTTATGTTTCGAACGGCAGGACACAATATCGCTAATGTCGATTCATTTGTAACAAAATAATGTTTAAAAAAAAAAAGTGAAAAAATGACAAGCCCGCTGAGTTTCTTGCCGGATCTTCTCAGTTGAGGCCGCGTTGTGATCCGGTGGTAGCTTCTAAAAAATGACGATTCAAAAGTGCTAGCGTTAAGCCTATTTGAAATAAAGATTTTTGAGTTTGAGTTTGAGTTTGAATCACAAACCATTGTTTATTTAAAACTAAAAATATAAGTAGTTATATAGTTGATCAGTTTTATAATTGATAACTCTATTAAAATAGCAAAAACAATACAACATCGGGCAACTTCCCCAGCGAGACTAATGAAAAATTATCTTGGAAGTTGTTCTGATGTTGAAGTTTCCAATTCAGAAGTTATCTTCTTCCTTTATTGGATTTCTATTTGGTTTCCATGCGCTCTGTGTCCGTCCATATTTATTTTTCGATGTATTATAGCTAAAATCCCTGTTTCGTAAGATTACTAATGAATATTTGGTTAGATGCTGGCATGAACATGTATGTAGCCAATGCACGCTATAGCATGTAAATAACTCAAAATCAAGCTTGAAATTAAATCAATATGTTATCACACGTAGCTACAACTCTATGCACTACACATGAATGTTAGCTGAACTATAAACATACACATGATGACTAAGCTGCCTAAAACAGTTTTAATAGTATTGCTTAGATTTTGTAGGTAATCTAAAATTACTTTTTTACCCCTACAGGAAAGAGGCGTCATTATAATAAATGTATGTAATTGACTAATTAGTTTTTTAGAGTCTTCACAAATGATACCAATTCAATATAATAATCCGGTTCCATATAAATATTCAATTAATTTAGCAAATGATGGATATAAATAAGTAACTATTAATTTTATTTTAGTTATAAAAATAAATGCTGTTTTTTTTAGTAAGTAACTAATTGGTTACCCTTTTTCAATTATATTTAATCATTTTGTTTTAAGAAGTTTATTTTTAAGTAATTAATTTCATTTTTATTTTATAACTAGCTGACCCACGCAGCTCCGCCTGCGCTATTTTTACGTTAACTAAACTTTTAATAACAGACATTCGCATCGAATACATAACCTCCTTTTTTATAGTCGGTTAAAAACTGGGACCCACTTTTTACTTGCTCTCCGAAGCACGGACCCGTTTAGTTCAAATGGCGTTAAACGGTCACCCATCTATTTAATGACCTTACCTAACGTTGCTTAACCCGATCGATTAAAAAACCTTGATAACAACTCTCTATGAGCGTTCCCTTACTAATATTTATTATATTATAAAGAAAAATTTATAAAATCTGACCAAGCGTATAACCAAGTACCCATTTTGACTATAATCCCCTCTCCCAAAAGAACCCTGCTAGATTACGGGATAAAAAGTATCCTATGTCCTACCTCGTAGTAAGATCTCAAATCATGCCAAGTTTCATTTGAATCCATTCAGTAGTTTCGGCGTGATGCTCAGCCGTGATACAGACAGACAGACAGACAGACAGACAGACAGACAGACAGACAGACAGACAAAAATAAAAAAATATATATTTTCGGCCTCAGTATCGGTTATAGAATGCCCTCCAAATATAATTTTCAAAATATCTTCAATGTACAGAATTGGACCTGTTACAGTTTTATTATAAGTATAGATGTATCCTCAGATATTTGGTCCATACATAATGATTTTTAAAATAATTCCGAAGCATGCACTATTATACATATTATTATATATTATCATAGACAATAATTATATTATACAAGTCTAAATTATAAAAGCACAATAAGCCCGACTGCGAACAAACAAAATGGGTTTAAACTACATTATACATACATAAAACGTAAATACACTACTTATATATAATTCTACTGTACGTGTATATGTCACTGAACTCCTCCTAAACGGCTGGACCGATGTTGATGACATTTTTGGTGTGTGTTCAAGGGGATTCGAGAATGGTTTAGATTCATAAAGCGCGGGCGGAGCTGCGCGGGTCAGCTAGTATATGTATTAATAGTATATGTATATGTATTTCTACTCGTCTCGTTAATACCTTTCATTTGATACACATATTGATATTTTTGAAAGTAAAAAATAATACAAAATGGGGGCTGGCCGTGCCAAAGAAAGACATATCATACATACATATATACACTCAAAAACATAACCCTCTTTCTGAGGCATTCGGGCAAAAATAGTACCTGAGTGACGGACAGTGCGTCGTTACCCAGCGCCGCATCATGGGGCTGTCGAGCCTGTTCGCAACTATGTTTATATAGTTGTTTGTTGGAGATGTCGCGCACTCGGAGCATCAGGGATACCGTTCTGTTGCGTATTATTGCGAAAAAATCCGCAAACATACTCGACGCACTGCAAAAGTGGGGCAGCCCCAACATTATTCTAAAGGCGTGATCATACTGGACACGCAGAGCATTGTAAGATATTTGTGTTTAATTGGTCAACAGGGCGCACGTGTACAGGGATCGGCAGTAAGCTCTAAAAAGCGTTATCTTTACTTTTTTCGTTCACCTGACCGCCAATGCTCTGCGTTCCCTTTCCACGTGTACATGATTTGTCATATCATCCGTTATCCAGTGTCCCATGTACTTAAATTGAGTTACTCTAGTTAGTCGAACACCCTCCAGGATAACTGGTGGCACTGTATCATAGTGCTTGCCACCTGCCTTAAACATGAGAAGCTCGCTCTTAGTTGAATTGTACCTGAGACCTTGAGCTTGAGCAATAATCTACACAAATTCGTCATTAATTAGAAAAATAAAAGAAATCAAAATATAACGATTATTGAAATATTCGTAATTTTATGTTTTTATGCTTTAATGCGTTCTTTTGTTAACTTTAAATAAGTAATTAAAACAAATTAAGTAAGTAAATAATATTTTCCCCGAATAATCAGGCGTTCAGACGCGTGCAGGACCTCATAACTTCCCGGTTATAAACCAGATATTGTTTGGAGTATAATAATATTACTGGTTCTAGCTGGTCTGTGCCAAAACCAATAAACTGTTTGTCGATAGGTGGATACAGTAAACAGTACGAATAGGATGTTACATTTGCAGACTGAGACTGTTGATAGGACTAATTGTGTCACTAACCTTCAATAAAATTCCACAAACATTGGAAATATACAATAATCATATCATACAATATTTCTTAAACTCTCTGCTGGGTTATTTTCTAAAAAAATTGGTGTAATAAGCAGTCATTAAAATTGTTAAAATAACAATTTTAGTGAACTCTAACATCCCCTGCACGTGGTTGGTAGGAACTTTTTTATTTTGTAAAATAATGAAAGTGCTATAAACAAAAAAAAATGGGGTCCTAAGGAGGTAACTACCTAACCTTTAGTTTAATAAGTGACAATTATAATTTACTATTAAAAAATATATGAATAGATGCAAAATAATTAAAGTGTTTTAGGTATTCCTATATTCAATGTATTCAAATTTCAAAAATGTCAATAAAAAAAATTCAATAAATTATTCCCGATAGTGTTAATTAAAAAAAATTTCACTTCGCGGTCACGAACGCTCGTGCAAGCGCTTATTTTCCTAAAGGTGATACACCGGAAATGTCACTGACTGTACATTGCCTGGCTGCCGGTTTGCTCTCTTGACGACACGATAAGATCAATAAAAATAATACAAACAAATTACAGTAAATGGGTAAAATATACTTCAATCAACTTATAGAAATACCGCTAATAAATGACAGTTATATGCCCACGCATTTTCTATACTTACGAGTAGTACATATTTTTGGACGTTTCTGCTTTTCATATGTTTGTGGATTTTAGATATAATTATAGAAAATTTAGCTGAAGTCAGACAAGGTTATCATATTGTGTATAATTTTAGCCGTTTATCGGTGGAAACAGGAAAATCTGATTGGACGCCACTAACGAAAATACAAATAGAGACGTCCTACTTATGGAGCTAAGAGTAGAACGCTCCCGTGAATTTATCATACAATTGTACAGAAATGCAGAATTTACATTCTGACAAATTAATCCTTATCAAGGGGCTTCATTGAGTGTCATTTAGATTTTCATTAGTTTGATGTGTATTTAACTGTTATTTGCAGTCGACCCAACTGCAAATAACAGTTAAAATTATGGCTAAATGAAATACATTGCAATTAATCACAGTACAGCCGTAGTACATGTGAGTGCACCAGATAATTATTTGTATAAAGATAATAGTATACTTGAGTGATCAATAGAAAGTTTAAAAGCTTCCTCTATCTTTAAGTAAGTACATACTTAAATAGGTAAGTAGTTCCTATTTTTACCTTAACTGAGCAGTCTTTGAAGTATTATGGCCCTCAATTACTTATCGTAAATCGAATCGAATACTGTAGGTACTGGGTGAAAAAGACGAGACGGATTAAGAAACTGATTTTAAAAAATAAAATTGGTGAAACCAACAACTAAACCAAGTACCTAGTTAGAAATATATTTTTTTTCCTGTAAAACATAGATAAACATGTATTACCTATAATTATTTCATATTTTTCCCTCCACAAATTTTGGAGATAAGGAAGAATGTTTGTATGTTAACGGATTTAACATATTTTTTTCATTTCTTTTTATTTAAGATTGGGTAAGTAAGATCTAAAACTATTCCAAGTTCCTGAAATATACCTATAGCTGTGACAGACAGATAGACGAAGTCACACCATAAGTGTTCTTTTTTACTTTATAGGTATGGAACCCTAGAAATAAACATTACAATACAACAATGAAATGAAATTAACTGGAAAATGATGTGTGCTCATCCCAAATAAAAAATATTAAATACAAATACTATAAATAGTCTACAACATGCGTTATCATTGAATGATTCAAGTACCTACTCAGCAAACTATCTGGAATAACATAAGACCTATAAATATAGTAAAGTATGTACATCCTTAACTATTTGAAATGCGGCTTATCACAAAAGACAGTCTACCCAGGTGCAGACTTGTTATTGTTACCGTTGCAGTAGCCTATTACGTAGAGTCTGGCCCATTGTGTGCACTAGTTTATGAAATTCATATCTCTATCTTGTATTTAAATGTGTGTTGCCAACGAATATGTTTGTTCTACAAGGTCGTATTGTCAGACTACGCGTCGCGTTGCCGTGTCGAGTGTGGTAAATGATTTGTGTTTATTTGGTATCAAATACCTTCAATCTATGTACACACCTTAAGATGCAATAAATGTATCTATAAGTACTGTAGGTATTGAAATTTCTTCAGTATCAAAGTGCGGGCATGCTAAAAATGCTATTAGCTTCCTAACAGCTACTAATTATCTTGTACTGACTGATGCCGACGATTGATTAATAAGATTTTTGACAAAGCCGTATCATTATTGCGTCGGAGTGTATCTAAAACGGTCGTAATAAACAAAATAATTATTGACACAATGATTTTTGTTATAAATACTTTTTTTAGGTCTTTTTATGAGGCATAGCTACATTTTATAAAACAAAGTCCTCCGCCGCGTCTATCTGTCTGTCTTTTCACGATGAACTCAAAAAATACTAAACGGATTTTCATGCGAAATTCACCAATAGATAGAGTGATTCATGGGAAAGGTTTTATGTGAAATGGTTGAAAGTAAAAAATACTAAATCTATGGTTGAAATATGACGGTAATTGTTGAAGGGTTCGGAAAAAGCGCGGGCTTAACTGCGCGGGTCAGCTGGTATAGGTATGGTATAGTATATAAAAAGATAATCATTTACTATTGCTGAAAGTATCACTACTTATTCTAAATATTTTTATGTACATATACAGTAATCTAAAACACTACTTTTGATAGACAAGGCAACGCTTAAAGTAAAGCGGATGCATTCGCATTGCTTTGCCACAAACCTAAGTTATTAAACTCCTTGAGCCAAATATTTTCTTAAGTTACAGTGACCCTTATAAGCATCTGTATAAAATGCTGCTACTTTGCGGTATAATATCTGACATTGCTATGGCACTTCTCTGTATAGGCAACCAGTAATTAATCTAAATAAAAACACCGGTCAAGTGCGAGTCGGACTCGCGCACCGAGGGTTCCATACCATCTTTGGACGTATTGTAGTAATTTTACTATTCACGTAATACCTCAGATAACCAAAAAACCAAACCGCAAAACTAAGTTTGCTTGTCGAGGTTTTTTTAGGATTACTAAAAAGCTGTACTACTTAGAAAGGTTATTTTATTTTCCTGTAAAATATAGATAGACATGCATTACCCATAATTATTTATATTTATTATCAGCCAAAAACTACGTCACATAAGCCAAAATAAAAATCTTTTTTGAGATGTGCAAATGAAGCCCTTTCATATGATACCCCACTCGATATAGTAGTCTCACTTTAAAATATTGATAACCTATTTTGACCCCCATTATAAAAAAAAGTAAAAGAAGAAATATATTTTTTTCATTTGCGATGAAGCTACGTACGGATACGTAAGATCTAAAACTATTCTAAGTTTCAAATCGATAGCAGCAGTGGTTCCTGAAATATATAGGTGTGACAGACAGACAGAGGAAGTCAGAACATAAGGGTTCCTTTTTTACCTTTTAGGTATGGAACCCTAAAAAGCACAACAATAACGGGCAGTAACAGGTAGGTTAATAATACCAGCCCTTGTTTATGTCCCACTGTTGGGCACGGGCCTCGCCTCAAGATGAGGGGGCTTAGGCCGTAGTCTACCACGCTGGCCAAGTGCGGGTTGGCGGACTTCACACGTCATTCGAAAGGTAGTTAGGCTTTCTTAGACATACAGGTTTTCTCACGATGTTTTCCTTCACCGAAAGCTAGTAACAATCGCACAAAGACGATTCGCACATGATTAATGGAAGAAATCGGAGGTGCGAGCCGGGGTTCGAACCTGCGCACCTTGTTTCCAAGGCAAGCGCTCGCCCACTGAGCTGTTGAAAGACAAAACAGTGGCTTTGGTACGCTCTTGATCTCCGTACAAAATAGGTAATGAGATCAATTAGTTGAAATAGTAGAAGCATTTTGATAGTAAAAGTGTGAGTACTTCGTTACGTTAAAGCTTATATGTCGAATGCATCGTGGTGGCAAGCGATGCCAAGTTTTAAATATAGAGTACCTACCTCGCTGCCTATTACACTGTATAGCAGCAACTGGGCCAAGTCACATAAGAAAAAAGATGGCAGTATCATTTTTTACAACGCGTTAAGGGTATACATAAAACCAGCAACTATTTTGGTCAGTATCGAGAGTACATTACTTTTTAATATAAGTAAATCTTTACTATATTTCTATTAATTAATCAAGCCGTGTCTTAGAAATTGGCGGTCTTACCAATACGGAGGCGGTAAGAGGTTATTAACCACCAGCGAGCGCTTACGTTACACATGAGTATAGAGTTAGAGTATAGAGATACTGAAAAAAGTCAAATATGATCGACGTTACTTTGTAAACATGTGTACAACCTTTTGGGGCAGTCGGACAAAAATAAATCATAAAATGCTAAAGGAATGGATATTTCTGGGCCAAGATAATTCTAAGGTGGAAAAGGCAGAGATATAGTTTAAAAAAAAGGCCAATTTTTTTCAATATCAATAGGCAAGAAATCTACATAATTTTTAATCTGGGAAATGAGGTATCTGGGAAATAAGTTTTAGTCACAATACGAACATAATCGATTATCGATAATCAATCAATGTGAATTATTTAAGAACAAAAACTCCAGTTAATTTAATCAAACAAATTAAATCCCCTTAATAAGAACCTATTAAATAGTTCTAAAACTTAATATAACTAGTTCAAGATCGATAACTGCTATATGAAAAAAATATACTCGTGTTAAGGTATCGAATAAGTATTGATATCGATTCCGTATTTTTTTCCGTCTACGCTGCCATCTGATTCTGACAGTGACAACTCGTGACTGCACGTTACTCTGAATAACTTGATATTGTATTGTGTATTTTAGTGTTTTGATTGTGTTTCATTGTTATTAATGCTTTATTTGTACAGAGTTCATACTCTAACTGCCGCACTCACAATCGTCAATTAACTTTAATTATTATTAAGTCAGTTATTAAAATTTATTTATTTCAACTGTCGGAGCCGTTAATGATTATTTTCGATTATTGAACACGAGATATTTGTCTATATCTCTACTCACTGTCTGCGTATTATGCAATAATTGGCGTCGAGTCGACACTCGACGTCAATTATAGTTAATACTCATTAATCCATTTTTATTCTATAACCGAAAATATATATTTTAAATTTTTGTCAGTCTATCTGTCTGTATCACGGCTGCGCGTCACGCCGAAACTACTGAATGGATTCAAATGAAACTTGGCATGACTTGAGATCTTACTACGATGTAGGACATAGGATACTTTTTATCCCGTAATCTAGCACGGTTCTTTTGGGAGAGGGGATTAAAGTCAAAATGGGTACTTGGTTATACGCTTGGTTCGATTTTATCAATTTTTCTTTATAATTATAATAAATATTAGTGAGGTAACACTCATAGAGAGTTGTTATCAAGGTTTTGTAATCGATCGGGTTAAGCAACGTTAGGTAAGGTCATTAAATAGATGGGTGACCGTTTAACGTCATTTGAACTAAACGGTTCCGTGCTTCGGAGAGCAAGTAAAAAGTGGGTCCCAGTTTTTAACCGACTATAAAAGAGGAGGTTATGTATTCGATGCGAATGTCTGTTATTAAAAATTTAGTTAACGTAAAAATAGCGCAGGCGGAGCTGCGTGGGTCAGCTAGTTTTAAATAAACTTATGTTGGGGTGTCTAAGGTTTTGCGTTATTAAATTAACACGTTTTATAATGAGTTTGAGGGACAGTCAGACAGAAAACAAAAGAGGGTCATTTTCCGTGGGTTGTTGAAAATAATATTTATACTTTACGTGGAAAACAGAAATATGTAATAGCTTCGATTCAATAAGATCACGATTATAAACATCATCAGTACCTGTATTGCATTATAAATCTGGTACTGACTGAAATACAAAAAAATACAAAAGTAATGTGAACAAGCAGGTACTATAACTGCAAACAAGCAGAACGATCTTAAATTATATTACACACACATAAATATGTTAAGACATTTATTTTCATTTAATAGTGGTTATTAATAATGATTTCGGGAGTAAAAAAATATAGGAAATGGTGGCAGACGGCCGACATAATTAAGTGTTAAAAAAGATACTCCCACAACTAAGACGTATAACGATGTAATATATAAGTATACAGCAAAATCCATCAAGCCGGGCTTAGGCCTAGGCTGTAGGCCATGCCATAGATATTGATATACTACATACATAGTTACATACATACATAAATGTACATACTCTCGAATAATATACCTAGCCCTTCCTCTGGGGCATCCAGACAAAAAAGGAAACAAAAGCTATCCCTTTATCTACATCGTTTTTCCATCTTAGTAAATTTTACAAAATAAGACTTTTTTTCTGAGATATAATTATAATATTGTCGTACCTCTGCGGCCAAGCAGCAATGTGTATATAATGCTGTGACCCGGCTTGAAGGGAACTGTAGATAGTAAAATCTCCGGGCCCAAGAGACTCAATACCAATATCTCGGGTGACTAGCAACCGCACGTGCAGTTATCTATAAACCTACACATTTCTAATTTACTGGTACTGGTATTTTCCAATCACTAATTTTACTATTTCTTACCCCGCGTAGAGAAAAAATAAGATAAAAAAACTTCGTATAGATAAATGTAAATACTTTGTGGTGTAGGTAAATAAACTCGAAGCTTGCCAATTTAGATTCCGTATAGTACCTATCATAATACCATAAAATGAAGGTGATGATAGTCAGTCTGGATATAGATAGGTATGTTTTGTTATAACGTAAATATTTATAGAAAGGCACCTAGCCCCTAGACGTTATATTAAAATATTTATTAATTGACATAATTATGTAAACAATGCAATGCAATTGAATTAAATTAAACAAGTGTGTTTATTATGAATTCAACTGCGCTTTGACCAATTCAATTGAAATAGATAAGAAATAGATGTGAATTACAGGGAATTATCATAGTTATTATTTTGCAAGACCTCTAGGGATGTTGCGAAATCCCGGGAAATGGCGTAAGTGCCACGTAGTTTTGCCTCTTTTAATAACCGACTTCAAGATTGAGTCTCAAACTTTAAGTCAATTATTAAAAGAATAACGAAAGAAAGAACGAATACAGATAAAAACTAAAACATTTACCTGTCTAACGTCTCAATTACCTACCAATTTCATACGAGTGAAGTCGCAGGCTGCAACGTGGAACATGACAGCTACTATCTATTTCTTGTTAATTTTTTGACCGTGCTGTAATTTATTTTCGGTTACAGTAAATTTCACTAATAGGGCTGTGGAACGGACGTACATGCAGCCATTGCCACACTATAAAAGTGTGACTTTGGGTAGCATTCCCACCGGGACACGCAACCATCGATATATGCGGACTAGTAGCAAAGATCTTTAAAGAAATATTTATTATTTCGTGTTTTAGGGATATCTTACTATACTTTTCTATCTATCATTTAATCTAATACTATACTTATCTATCATTTAATCTAATAGGTACTATTAACTACAACAAATAGAAAATAGATGTTTCGTCTGAAATTTTACAGTTGCGACGTGTATTAAGGCAGTTTTTAGACGCAAATGAGGCATTTTGATACGTCCTTACGCTAGCAGTGGTCGGCTCGAACTAATTTGAAATAGTAACACAACCCTCAGCGTGGCGCTATTTCGTAACAGCATATCTTGTCTTAATAATATATCGATGCACGCAGCACAAAATGCTATACTAAATTAAAATTCATTTTAGATTGAACCTATGATGAGATTGTACAATTGAATCGATGAACTAGTAAGTAGTTTACTAGGTGGAAGGTTTCTTGTGAAAGGAACCGTCCAGTTAGGTACCACCGCAGACATTCTGCCGCCAAGCAGCAGCACTGTTGCATCAAGCACTATTAATCCATTTCAAATAAACCTGAAAATAATTACAATTTTAGTATGCTTTCGAAAAAGACACCCGCTGCACATTTAACAATGCAGAGCGGCAGAAAAAACGGCTTGGCAATAATACAAAGTTGTTTTTGCTGCCATGCTGAGTTCAAAATGCAGGCGGCGCCGCGGCGTAATGTAGTTATTGAGGCGTAAACGAATTTGGAATACTTAACAAGATTATTTGAAGCAGAGTGTAGTTAACAGTATAAAACAAAACATGTAGGTACCTATTTTCCCGATGTTACTACCACTACAGCCTAGAATAATCCACAATAGCTGTGTTGACTATTTACATAGAATAGAAAATTATTACACTGTATGAAGTAGACTTTAATAGCTTCTAATTGAGTCCAGTACAATAATTAGAACATTTTTCTCGTACTCGTAAGATTTATTGTGTTTTGAATGATGAATAATGTTTAATGGATACATAATGAGTAGGTATACAGTAAATATATAACTATACTATATGTATAGTGATGCAGAAGAATGGATTAATAAACGCTTTAGTGTTATAACACACTTAAAAAAGGAGGAGGCTTTAACTAAAAAATATACATTTATATTTTCATGTATATTCGCGCTTAACTTTGGTAATCATGCATATGTAGGTATAATTATATTGAGGTATGCATTAAAAAAATACGACTTGGAAAGCCGATGTCGGGGGCGCAAAATCACTGCAGTACCAGCAAGAGAGAAACTTAGTAGGAGCCAGCATCTTAATTTTCCTTACTCTGGCCACACTGTTTTTTTAGATTGTGCTTCAGATTTTTGAAACCTCTCATAATTTATTATTCGTTCTACAGTAATGTTACGCGGATGTATAAAAGTGTTAAAGTAATATTTTTTTACGAAATCATTGCCAATAATTCACTTTAGCTTCAGATAACTAGATTGCGCGTAAATTAAAACTAACAATACTCAATCAAGTTCTCTTTTTACCGGCGCGGGTTGAACGGCGCGTGTAAGCAAATATGGACACCGTGTATCATTTTTAACTACCTATTCACCCAGCCTGTACTTACTTTGATATAACCAAAGTGAGTCCAGGTAAGATTCGGTAAGAATGGCACCTGCCATCTCCTCCCCTTAGGTGTCGCAAGAGTAAGAGCCGACTAACTAAGGGAAAACAAGAAGACGGATGGCTGCGTCTATATATATTATTTATTTATAGTGTGTATTTGGATTACAAAACTTTTTGGACCTAGATAAACCTGGCAAAAAGGTGATGGCAGCTATGTTTACAAATAAATCTACAAACAACAGGACAATCCGATACCTATGTTTTGATAAAAAATAACTAGTAAGCAGTTATTCTACACCCATGAGTGCGCAACGACTGGAACTTTCTCAAGATACTTTTATTTATACATAATATGCTAATGCAAAAATAAAAGACTATGTTCTCTGGGGAACCTGGGTGGATTCTTATCCACTAAAACCCCCGTGGCTGTCGCAGCGGCACATGACTGGGTAACATGGGTTCTCAAGTGCGATCTGCACCTCAGAGCCTTGCCTTTGAAACCACTGCCGGGGGCGCAATATCGCTTTCCGGTACAGTCACGGTCCTCATGGGTCGCAAGAACACCCCAAACGTTCAAAGGACTCGGAAGATGCTCGTGCTGTAGTGCTCTACCACAACCCCACCTGATGCTAAGTGGTGATACAGCTTTATACGGATGTACACTAGGTTATTAACACCATAACAAAGGCACCCTATGCGGTTTGCTATTTTTGCTTCGAGATGTTAGATGAATCTTTTATACATCCAAATAGCCCGCAACTCGAGTCCTGCCTGGCACAATACCGTTTTTTTTAAATATGACAATGTTAATGGTCAGTGGTTCTGTAACTACTATTCCCAGCGCTTAATGTAAAAAGGGTAGGTACTAGGAAACCCCTATTCCAAATGATTAGAAATGCATCACTACAGCAGCGTTCCGATATACGACGACAAACTAATCTCTGTGCACATAGTTCTAGTTGTCGGTTTCCGTTCAATGACTTTTAGTCAAATACTGTGTGTCGTGTGTCCTCTTAGTCGAAGTGCGCTGTGCAAACGTGCACTTGACATAGGAAACTTGCACTGCATGTTGAGTGAGATGCACTGGTATTTCCGACAACTAATCTTAAACATAGGTCGCCATATTGTTTGGTTGTATTATTAAAACAAAGTACTTTATAAACCTAGTTTATTAACCCGGCAAGCGGCGCTACTTATTTATGTAAATTCGTGTCCTTTTGCGGTGGCAAATCAAGACCTGATTTGACAAAATGTATAATATAATTCAAATGTATGTCAAAACCAACGAAAAAAGTCTAGTCAATAGACTTACTAGTTATTCGTAGATCAAAACTATACAACCAATTTTTTAAATTAAAAGCATGATTTTAATTCGGCTACCCAGCCTACTTATACCTAATACCTTCATCAAGGACGAATGTTGAATGAAAAAGAACATACAACCGAATTGAGAACCTCCTTTTTTTGAAGTCGGTTAATAAATGATCCTTAGCTGCAGATCACTATTAAAGCACCACATAGTGTAGTACTTTGAGCTTTTTTCTATAGCTATTTTTTCGCTTATTCTAGCAGAGAGCAGCCGTATATTATAGAAGAATACTAGCTAAAAGACAAATATAGAATATAATATAAACTATTTAAAAAAAAATAACAACCGACTTCAAAGTAAATTATCTAAAAAGCATAAAATAATCGGTGCTAGCACATCATGTTAACTAAGACTAGCACGAGCTGACACCGACTTCAATATATTTTCGTTATTTTATGCTTTTTAGATAATTTACTTTGAAGTCGGTTGTTATTTTTTTTAAAATAGTTTATTTAACACTTTTTAGTGACTTTTATTTTAGCAAAATAGGTATCAGTACTAACACACAACTCGAACGTCTACGTTACAGTAACTTACTGAAAACGTAAAAAGTTTATATCTCTTAAACTACTGGACCGATTTTGATGAAACTTGTACTCTACCCTAAGTTGAAAAATATTCTAACTATTTAAAAAAGAAGTTTTGAAATCGGACTTGTAGTTTCTGAGAAATCCGCATACAAACCTACATACATACATACATACACTCATAAAATTTGGTAAATTTGTTTAGAAGCCCACATAGACTAACATATATTAATATTACGCATTTTTATTAATATTACATACATACGCGTCGAATAGAGAACCTACTTTTTGAAGCCGGTTAATAATTAAATATTATGATTACTCGTTAATATATTATGTATGCCTTTGTTTACTTATCTTTATATACATATATAATTCTACTGTACGTGTGTATGTCACTGAACTCCTCCTAAACGGCGGGGCCGATGTTGATGAAATGTTTTGTGTGTGTTCAAGGGGATTCGAGAATGGTTTAGATTCAATAAAAACGCGGGCGGAGCTGCACGGGTCAGCTAGTCTTTATATATACATAATTCTACTGTACGTTTATATGTCACTGAACTCCTCCTAAACGGCTGGACCAATGTTGATGAAATTTTTGGTGTGTGTTCAAGGGATTCGAGAATGGTTTATATTTACAAAGCGCGGGCGGAACTGCGCGGGTCAGCTAGTAATATTATAAATTATATAGCTCTGCTTGATACTCGTGATAAGAAAGTATTGTATATGTGATAATACACGCATGTTTCCCGGTTCACAAGTGGTTTTTTTTTTAATTTTACATAATTATACTATCTGTGATAGGTAAAACTAGCAGCCAGACGTCTCGTACGCAAACCTAATATTATTTCTATGAAAGATATTTCTTAGAAATAATATTAGGTTTGCGATAAATTAGGTAGTCTAGCGCAGCTGGAGATCACCTGAATTAAACATTTCTCCGTTTATAAATAAACAAATTAGACATATAATTATTGAAATAAAGCACCGTTTCAATATAGCCTCTTCATGGCATAGATTTAGGCGCAGGGATGACTATTTTCAGAATACCAGATAATCAGCATGTATTGTTATAACTAGGGAGGAACAACAACACAAAGTTGCTACACGTTCAAAGCTCGCTTATAAAGCCCCTTCTCTAAGGACTAGATGAACGTTCTGGTATTCATAATAATGTTCTCCTGATGGATACGGTCCTAGCGGTCAGTCTTTCATTGGATCAGCGATCTACGCGGAGATATTATAGTGTTTGCTCAGACACAAGTGCTCTCCCAATTCTATGGGATAGAAGACCGATACCACCGATGAGAGGTGCGACTTTTTTCAAATCCAGAGCATGGATCATCTTATTCTCTAGACAACAATGTGATTGGTTTGGATAGTCTAAATCAATAAGGAACTACCGGTTGGCAGAGTGAGCAGTTTGCCGCTGCGCCGCGGAGGCAACTTCTGGTATTATTTAGATAACGTATGAATGTTTTCACTAACACAATGAAGAGATAATGGTCTATAGATTACTCACAGTACATAGTTATTTTTAGTTGCTGTCTTAGCAAACATGATGCTTAGTCACCAAAATAAAGAGCGCTGTTGTACCATCGATGCATTATTCTGCACCCACGCTACCTGGACCCGTACTAATTGCATAATAATCATACCGGTCAGCGTTTTTATTAGTGTTTTCTGTGTTTATGAAATATTGTTGATAAATTTACCTAATCAAGCTTGTAAATGTAAAAGTAATATTTTAGACAGTTATTTCCTTTAGCAATTGCTGTCCGTAATTAAAACTGATATCTAATTAATTTCCAATTTAATAAAAAGTATCAAAAATATTAACAAAACGTGACAAAAAATTTCCTCGTTGAACATGTTGCTCAAATGCGACGAAGTTGCTAGAAAAATGGTGATTAGGGTCTGATGATGAAACAGGAAGGTGGTCACGGGATCTCTGCACCAATAAACGCAGATCAACTGAATTCGGACTCGTTCGATAGGTTGCTACGAGGAGTAGGTAGAAAAATGATGATCAGAGTCTGGTAATGGGAGCAAGCAGGAAGGTGGTAACAGGAACTCGGCTCCATTATTATCCATTAAATGTAGGACCCACCTAATTTTAAATCTATGGTTAAATCTTGACGTTTTTAACCGACTTCAAAAAGGAGGAGGTTCTCAATTCGTCTGTATATATATTTTTTTTTTTTATGTATGTTCGCGCATAACTCTGGCAATTATGAACCGATTTGAAAAAATCTTTCTTCCATCCATTCTTTAATCCGTTAATTGGGTCCCATAAAAAAATTATTGCTTAGTAATAAGTAGTTCCTGAAAAAACAAGAATGGTGACTGCGCACTGAGAGTTGGAGGAAAGCCTATATAGATGACTTTATGGTGCTTTTTAAGGACAAAAATGGTCATAACTCTGGTAAATATTTACCAATTTCAATGATTCTTTTTTTATTCGAAAGAAGAAACCACTGTAATGAACCTGTATGAATTTTATCACAACCGGATAAGAACTTCCTGGAGGACCATGAATGATATGGAGGAATTTATCTGGTAAAAACCATAAAACTGATGTTCGCCTTTACATTTCTCTGACAAATATGAACCGATTTCGATGATTCTTTTTTTATTCGAGAGAGTAAACTACTATGATGATTCCATGCAAATTTCATTACGATCGGATAAATTGTTTCTGAGTTTCTGAAGAAACATGAATTATGTAAAAGTATGTAGACGATAATGTGAAATCATAATGATGTCATAACCTACCTAGATCATTTTACCGTCTTCGATGGTTCAATCTTTATGTATGAAAATATCACTAAAAAGTATAAAATAAAATATTTTTAAAAAAAATTGAACCGACTTCAATAACACTAAAAAGCATAAAATAATTTAAATATTATTGAAGTTGGTGCCAAATATACACAGCAGGTACGCTAACACCAACTTCTTTAATATTTAAATTATTTTATGCTTTTTAGTGTTATTGAAGTCGGTTCAATTTTTTAAAAAAATATTTTATTGTATACGTAATTCTCGCTTCCATATGTAGTCATGTTGATAGCAACACTGAACTATGTACACGCACGCTCAATGAAAACCTAGCCTCGAAATTTAAATGGGTTTCCTTTTTACTCTCCAATAAGTTTTTATAGCTAATTTGATCAATTAATTAATATGAATAAATATACCCATTTCAAGTGAACAGTGGGTAGGTCTTTTTGGTATATACAGCTTGTGGGCTTTAACGAAGAATGTTAGACAAAACGTAAACATGAATCCGTAGAATTTTTTCCTTTTGTAAAAGGATAAATAATCTAGAACGATTTTCGTAAGTTGCGTTTAATTATATATCATAGAAATATTTTGATGCTTCGTTTCCACTCATAGAAATTTAAATAACATAGATTTCTGTGGTTGTGCCTATACACGATTTTATCAGTCAGAAGCATCACTACTAATCCCTGGCTAGAATAGATTTTGGACCTGTGTTCGATTAAATATGTATGTCAAGCAAAGGCGTGATGTAGATCCTTCAGGAAGTTTGAATATTTGCACACAAACTAAACTCGTCCCTTAAGCATTCAGGGCTAACAATGTTAGGCACATGTTTCAGAGAGCTAATCAAGCGACTGAAACTCGATCCCGAAACATTTTGCAGCGATGCATTCGGGAGAGTAGACCCGCCCATACGCTGTTGTTGTTGCTTTTAGCTCTATGTTGAAACTTGATATAGGTATACATAGACAAACGGTGCTAGCCTTTTAGAAAAACTCAGTCACACGAGCTATGGCGAGAGCTATGTTCGGAGAATTTGGAATGAAGATATTCGCTTATGTCGTTCTATTGTATGTTGTGTAATCTGTAAGTTGAAGTGGCATTGGGCAGGCCACATGGCTCGAAGAACCGATAACCGATGGGAAAGAAAATTTCTCGAGTGGCGACCACGAAGCGGAAGACTGACGATATTGTGTAAAATGCAGGCAACCGGTGGATGACTTTGTTTAGAAGAGGACATTTTCCAGCCGATAGTGACGATGAAATGGTGATTTTAATTGATCAAGCTATATTATACACTTATATTTCTGAACTGTTGAGTGGCATCGTTTGGATCCACCCCCTATTTGAAAAAGCGTGATGCTTCTTCTCCTGTTGGGTGTCCGTAAGAGGTGACTAAGTGAAAACAAGAAAACGGGCAGCAGCGTGTTTCTATTGGATTACCTACAGGCCCTACAGCGGCTACAGCCTATATACTGTTATCCCCAAGCCACCTGCCAAGCGTGGGGATTATGGGAACTCTTCCCTTCTAAGTAAGTTCTAAGGGGAAGGCCTTTGTTCAGCAGTGGACGTCTTTAGGTTGCTGATGATGATGCTAATGTTAATGTAATTCTCATAAAAAACTAATCTTTATACATTTTGGCAAAAATCAACACTTGCACAATGTGAATATAGGTATCTAAATTTATTTGTCGACCCACTGCAAAGAAATGAAAGGTAAGAAATTGCAACTTCACAGCTTTTCATAAACCGCGCATGCTGGCTTTAAACTTGACTCTCATATTACTATCCAAACGAGATAGGTGCAAGCTTACAACATTCATATAATAGACAATTATTGTCTGCCGCAATTTTTCTCTTAAATGACGGGATTCATTTTTATAATTTTCTTTTCATAGGTGTAAAATTTGAATACTAGCCGAATTGCTATATATTTTTATGGCCGCCAGTTTTGTTAGGAACGAAATAAGTATTTCTACATACGAGCATTCACCTCACTCCCTTTTATTGTCAGAGAGGAAACCTTCAAAAGGTAGGTATACCCAGTCTCCATAGGGGTGGAGGCCAGGTTATGTGCGAGTTTACCCACTAATCTCCCCCCGATGGCCTTCATCCACGCTAAAGAAAGGCTCTGGGCTCCCTGTTCGGACGTTGCCAGAACAGCACCCATCACCAGGCTTCTTTTAGTGCCACATTTTACTTATGCAAATAAATAAGATTTTACTATTATTTTTTAAAGCAGTTAGCAGTTTTTTTTTATTTATTTATTTAAATTATGTATGTGTTTTGCCGGAAAGTTTTAAATTGCTTTTATAGGACTCGAGGTCGTTTTAGTGCGATAGGCACAGCCAGTTGCAGGTAAATAAAAACTGTCCGGACCCCGGATGTAGGGAAAGCAATTTATTCAAATTATGCAGCTAGGAATGCAAGCATGGCTCGCAATACCCGCCCACTGGAGCGAACACTGACAGTGGGTGGTTATTGTTTGTTATTGTAAAGGATCTGATTACGTCTCATTTCACATTCTTCTGACGCCTGCTTCGTTAATTTGACACCAAGTCGTGTGAATACTTGCAATGTATTTTTTATACGGGCTGTCTTCGCTTCGAAACTCTTTTTACTTTCTTCGAAGCGGGTGCAGTCCTTGAAGGGTCATGCGTTGGAAAAGACATGTGAAAATTCCTTGGTTGCAAAAATGAACCTCATCTGACATCAAGCGTTAAATAAAGAAATTATAGAAAAGTAAACATCACTGCTTCCCCTAAATCTACAACTACGACTTAAAATTCATAAGTATTGCCTACTTGAATCAGGGTTATCCCCATAATAGACCCCCTTTTATTGACCTCCGCCCATCCTATCCTTTTTTATACAGTGTCTGCAATTAGGGTTTACTTCAAAAGAGCTGATATGAATTCCTTCCTGCCAAACAAACCTACGCAATTAATAACCTGTGACCTACATAATTACTAGTACCTAATGTAGAGTCAAGGATTATAATAAATATGTTATTTTCACTGGCAAAAGGCTATATTTAACATTTATTTGATTTATGAACAAATTTGATATGTTAAATAAGTATATATTTTTATATACTTACATAGGTACATTATAAACGTACTCGTAAATAGTATATTAAAAGATAGGTTCTGATTGCAATGTGATAATGTAATTAATATTACTAGCTTTTATTCAATTCTTCGCTTTATTCGCATTTTCCGGGATATGCTACTCTGTCAAGAAAGTACCGGGAAAAGATCAATAATACACAAAATGTTAATTATAAATGTTAATAATTCATGCAAATTTATTTTATCACCTTCAAAGTATGCTTCTTGAGAAACGATAGACTTATGCTAACGAATAATCCAATCATCAAAACATTATTAAACGCTTTCCGGAATTGAGTTTAGTTCTCGCAGCGAATTCTCCTATGTTTCTTCTACCGAATAAAAACAGGTGCCACGAAGTGACAGTTTGAGTTTAGGAAAAAGAGGATCGATGGTATTTGTTGACTTTTGGTCAAAAATTCGTTCACAATGAAGGCATTGTGCAAAGGCGCATCATCGTGGTGCAAAATCCAAGAATTTTAGTTTCACTAATTTGCCCTTTTTCGTCGAATTTGCTCTCTTAATCGCCACATAACGATCAAATAATATTCTTTATTACCTTTTGAACTTCCGGCAAGAATTCCGAGTGCACAACACCGCGATAGTCAAACAAAACAGTCAACATGACTTTGGCGTGGTTTTCTCGGTTTCGGTTCAGTTGGAAGGCGCCACTCCAAACTTGTTGACTAGTTTGCATGTCAAACTCGTAAACCCACGTCTCGTCAACTGACTCGCGGAAGCGACTCTTATGCGTTTTTTGGAGAAAATTCAGATCTTTTGAGACTAGCCGAGCGGCAGCATGTTTCATACCCAAGTGATTATTTAAAACGATACGGATCGACTCGTGAGACATAGAAAGTTCGATGGCTATCACTCTCGAACTTTAATGAGGATTTTCAGTCACTAGGTATTTACTTGCAGACATTGATGGCTACCAGAGCGAGGCAAATCTTCCATCACATCTCGACCGCTTTTGAACGCTTTGTACCACTCATAAACACTTGTTTTTGATAAAGTCAAATAACCGTAGCCCGTCTGTAACATTTTCAGTAACTCAGAACACAAAATTCCATTGGCGATGCAGAATTTAGTACAAACTCTATGTTCGATGTTTTTGTCCATTATTAAATTCTACACACTAGATATGATATAAGTAACTAAAAACAGCACTTTATTTAATCTAAATAACAGATGCAACTTAAACCCCGCGCCAAAATAGAAGACTGTTGTGCCATTCTAACACACAGAAAAAAAAAAAAATTTGAAACCATATCTATTGCACATACTCGCCAGTACGGCTGCAGTCCATACATGCAATAAATCTCGTCAATCCATTGCTCCGTTACTGCGTGCAATAGTGACAAACTAACAAACACACCTTTTGTATTTTCATAGAATGTCATGATCAATAAATCACATTAAATTAAATGATCGAAAATTCTAATCTAAAACCTATCGGAATAGAAATTAGTTTAAAGTTTCTCATATTTCGTAAATTCATAGCTAACTAAAACCATCAACAGAGTCGGAAGTTAATATTGCAACAAATATAGGAGCGGGACGTACCCTCTGGGTATGACGGTATAGCTGGGGTACTGCATCTGCGGGGACAAGCTGAGCAGCGTCAGGGTAGGCGACGGCGGTGCCACGTAGGGCTGCGCCTGCGGCGGCGGCACCGGCGGCGCCTCCTTCCCTTGGTAGTAGGGTGCGTATGGCGCGTACTGGTAGGGATCGTACTGGCTCGACCACTCGTATTCCGGCGGCGACCACTCCGCCATGGTCCGGTCGGTAATTGCGCAGCGATGCACGCGTGCACCGGCCCTAACACCGCGTGCGTACTGACGCGGCCGCCGAGACTCGCGCCACCGATGCAACGCATAAACAAACTGCAAATCCTTTATCTGCCCGCTTCACGGCACTCGGCAATGTACGTCGTTAGCCGGCTACTGATAAAGGGCGACTCGAGCCGCGTTCACACTCCGATAAATTAATCACTGTGCAGCGATACTGACACTGTTGCACCCTTGACGTCAGTTCCGATTAAGATTTTTTCCACTGAAAAAATGAGAATCTTCCGAGGGAGACGACTTTTCCTTAAAGCGATCAACATACGACTGCTATCGTTGTTGTACATACGTGTATCGGTAATTTAGGCAGACGCGACAATCCACGTAATGTGGTTATTCACTAACATACATAGTCTATCATAGAATTTCTTTTGATAGCTATAAAGAAATATAGTAAGGTTTATTATAGTAGACCATAGTGTTGAAAGTGTATTGTATTGTAGCAACTCTACTAGACTCCAGTACAATTTTTCTTTGCCGTCAGGACGGAAATATTCGAAAGGTCTCCGTAGGAGGTGGAGGGCGGCTTACTTGGGATATTTACCCACTAAATCCTCCCCGGTGGCCTTTACCGAAGCTGTGGTAAGACTCTGGGCACTCCGATTGGACCTCGCCAGAAGCTCTCTAACGCCGGACGCTCGCTAGAGCACATCCCACGGGGGAGGAGAGAAAACAAGGATGCTTTCTCCTCTTTGACACCCTCGCGGTGCTCGCAACGCGCAGGGCCTACACCGCGCCCGTCGCCTGCCGCGGACTCGCAATCTGTAGGCATGTGCCCCCTCTTGCGTCCGCGACCTATGAAAATTCAGTACTACCTCGCAACAAACCTATACAAGTATACAACCAGAACATGAACCTACCATAGATTTAGATTGTTTAACAACAACGAGCCAGTCATATCCAGTATTATCTAGTAAGTAAAATGAAAAAACTAGAGGTGTTAGGTAGAGATGTCTACGTCTGTATGTAGATCTATCAGTCTGACTATTGTATATTTAACATGGACCCCTAAACGAATAGGCGAATTTTTTGAAAGCCACGAGAACCTACGGTTGATAATATATTTATTAAAAAATTCGTCTTCCTATGCCGTGTTTTGTTTTAAATTGACAATTCATATTTGTTACATAGAAGTATCAAATTATTGCACTTACTGCAACAGCTAACCATAATAATATTCAGACAGGAAATAAACAAACTAATAATTATGATAGCCTCCTGGCCGTTTTGATTAGAGACTAATAAAATGCATATCTCTATAGATTTGTACCTTTAAGGTAAACTATGAGATTGCAACTGTGTAGCTGAACGAAAACATACTTGTTTACTCGTAAATATGTACTGTGGATCTAGGTATGTATGGGGCGATAAGAATAACTAATATAAATCAAAGCAACTGCATAAATTGATTATGTCAACATCACCCGGACTCTGGCATAGGTGTGTAAACAAAATAGATTATTGCGGTTTGATTGGCTAGCTATTGCTATTCCTTATTCGCGATGATATGAAATAGAAGGTAAAAGAAAACAGTAGCTGTAAAACATCGATATAATATATAAACTATGTAGATTCACGAACAAAATGACATCTAAAATGTGGTCGCGGAGGTTGCAAACTTATCTGTGCTGGTGGTGGAAACGTGAACTAATGATAATGACTTGTAGTTTGACAGTTTCATATAGACAGTAGTGACACTCCTATCGGCAAAAATAAATTTGTCAGGACGTGGCTTGTAAAGAAATAGCGACACAAGGGCGCTATTTCTCGCTACCACTTTTTGAACCGTGACACCAAATCTAGTTTATATATTATATCGATGCTGTAAAATGTTACTGCACGTCTCAATGTAGAATATAAATAAAATGATGATGTCAATTCAATTCGTCAGTAATAAAATGAAACTTCAGGTTACAGCGCCCTGTCACCGCCTCTAAAGCAGTATTATTATAATCTTGTACTCACAAACTTGGGCCCTACCACCACCTCTATTAGCAGTATTATGATCATCATACTTGACATGAGGTAGAGACGTCAATATACGTAGTTACTTCAAAATCGAATTGTTTCGACTCTCTGATTTGTTTATGTCTTTTTTTGCATTATTAACTATGAGATTATCGATATATATATTCACCATCAGAGTATATAATCTATACTTATAATAAAACTGTAACAGGTCCAATTCTGTACATTGAAATATTTTGAAAATTATGTTTGGAGGGCATTCTATAGCTGATACTAAAGCCAAAAATGTTTTTTTTTTTTTTTTTGTCTGTCTGTCTGTATCTCGGCTGAGCATCACGCCGAAACTACTAGATGGATTGAAACGAAACTTGGCAAGATTTGAGTTAATACTCCGAGGTAGGACATAGGATACTTTTTATCTCGACATTCGGCACGGTTCCTTTGGGAGAGGGGACTAAAGTCAAAATGTGTACTTGGTTATACGCTTGCTCCGATTTTAACAATTTTTCATTATAATTATAATATTTATTTGTAAGGGAACACTCATAGACAGTTGTTAACAATGTTTGGAAATCGATCAGGTTAAGCAACGTTAGGTAAGGTCATTAAATAGATGGGTGACCGTTTAACGCCATTTGAACTAAACGTCTCCGTGCTTCGGAGGGCAAGTATATAGTGGGTCCAAGTTTTTAACCGACTTTAAAAAAGGAGGTTTTGTATTCTATGCGAATGTATATATTATTGAAAGTTCAGTTAACGTAAACACAGCGCGGGCGGAGCTGCGTGGGTCAGCTAGTAAATAATATAAATAATCCGGTTTCAAGAATTGGATCAAGAAATAATCATAACTCTAATTGACGCTTTGCATGTGCGATAGTTACTATGACACAAGGTAGAGACATCAATATACTTATAGTTCTCTACTTTCAGGGAATCCAGAAAGTATGATTACAATAATACTGCAAAGGAGTAGGGCCAATGTTATTTTTTTTCTAGTGCTAAGGTAGTGCAAAAAACGTTATGTACGTATATTCTATTTACTAACGCGCTTCATTCTTCGGCTGCATCACCGCTTACCATCAGGGGTCTGTTGTGTATTTCTGTGTGTGTTTGTTTGTGTTGTTTCTGTGCTTGCTCGGGCTTCAAACGTGTGTATATTAGCAATGTTAGTTTTGTTGCTTGTGCTACTAATCATTCCCGCGCTTTCCACTGCTTCTTCTTCTTTTATAAAATTGTGGGTTCCATCAATTATCATAAATACACTCCTTTGCAAAAAAACGGGCGGTTTTGATTTTTCTACATTATTGGTAATAATTTAGTTCTAAGGAGGTTTTAATAGGCAAACTATGTTACTGGCACTTAATAAACAGTCTGAAACACCGATTCTAGAATTTAAGTGTTAAAACCTATATTCGGATTGACAATAAGAAATTTCTATTCATCTAAGCCATCGATATAATAGTATATCGATATATCGATGATCTAAGCTAATGAAATACTAAAAATATTAATATTATCCATAGAAAAGCCAATGACTGCCCGTTTTTTTTGCAAAGGAGTGTATTTCACCAGTGTCAAGTATCTACATATTTGCAAAATAAATTGTATTAAGTATCAAGATATAATGTGCAAACGAGAATAGGAAAATTTGCTACCACCAAAATGGCTTCAAACCACATCATTCATCATTTCATCTGTTTTCTGCTTTCTCTCGACCATTTTACTCATTGGTGATAGTTACTTACCGCTAGAGGCGCTGGTGTGCGGAGATTTTTTTTACCCATCAAACTACTACTAGCTAGGCACCTAGGTACGACCACGTGCAAGCATGTATAAGTAATAAATAACACCAACTTCATTTCTATGTTAGTAACTCAGCTCCAAATAGATTGATGGCCTTGTAGGCTTAAATTGATTATCATTTTGTACCTTAAATATTCATATACTCTACTTGCTACTTCCTCACTTTTTTTTGGGAATGATAGACGCTGTTGGCCGCGGATGGCCATTACAGCTTCACCGGACAATAGGAGGCGAGCGCTTGAAGCGCTCTAGCCTTTACGGCCACGTGGTATATCATCTTTAATGAACGTGTCAGATTCAACTATCTATGTATTAGGAGTAATACTGAGCTGATGCCAAGCAGCTTTTTTACTAGTTATTTAGATAGTTTTGCTTAAAACTATGTAAACATCTATAGGTGTATACATTTTCAAGTTTACTGTCTATCTCAAATACTATTTAGACTATCTACTACTTACCAATGGGGGACTTTCATGAAATTTATAATAAGAAATTGTAATAATAATTATTTAATAGTGGTTAGAAAAAGTCCTACTTTAAGGAAAAAGTGCATTACTGAAATATTAGTCAGCGTCTTCTTGGTCAGCATATAAATTAAATTATGTCATTTGATGAGTAACTCCTTTGCAGAGTAATTATCAACGCGCCATTAAAATACAATTATTCATAATACCAACCCAATAAGGCGTCACATCAAGCCAGAACGTTTTCGTGGCAAGGTAGAAAAGTCAACTTTTGATTTGCAATATCTAAATTATTTGTCCATGCTGTAACTTTTTTTGTTTTTGGTTTTCTTAAGCAACCCAAAAAGCTTTATTATACTTACCATAAAAGTTCCTCGGCACTTACTATGTAAACTTTAGTATAAAATCAATTTTTCTTGCAGCTAATTACCGAAGAGCTAATGTTAACTTACATATTAATTATCATTGTCAGCAAATTAGAGTTACCTACTTGTTGCACCTCTACCGTCTTAATTGTAAACTTATCCAGTGAGTATTGTAGTAATATGAACTGCTTTTAGTCCAACTTTTTCTAAAGTTATTGGAAGCATCCATGCAGAATAATAATTAAAAGTTTAATGCAATCGTTCAACTATGTTAGTTAGTGATCATTCATTTGCGATAGAGCGTTGCGATTGCGTAGCGTATATACAGACAGACGCGAAAAGTTTCACTTCTTTTTATCTACACTAATATTATAAAGAGGAAAACTTTGTTTGTTTGGTTGTAATGAATAGGCTCAAAAACTACTGGACCGTTTTTAAAAATTCTTTCACCATTCAAAAGCTACATTATCCACGAGTTACATAGGCTAAATTTTATTTTGGAAAAAAATAGGGTTCCGTAAGATATTTGGATTTTTTAGGACACAAGGAGTAAAAAATCAACCAGAAAAGTTACTTATTTTGCATACGCTGCCTAAACTATAAAAGATTGAACCATAAAATGTTCTAATTAATTGTAGATCTTATAAACAGCAGACAGCAGTTGTCCACAAATAGAGTTCGCAATCAAATTTTAGCTAGCAGCAACAGACTGGCTTTCAGATATGATCCGCAGGTTGATTATGCACAACAAGCGTCCGTCCAAATCGGAGTTATGAATAAGATCTGCTCTAACTGCTCTGCCAAGACATGGGCGGACGAACCTAATGGCATGTGCTGTGCTTCAGGTAAAGTTTGTCTTCCTAACCTTCAGGAGCCACCACAACCAATAAAAAATCTTTTAACTAATAACTAGGGACCGGATTTATATGTATTTAAAATTCCTAAATATGTACATGTAATATGGACTAAAAAAACTATAATATGGACGAAAAAGCGAAAATAAGGAAAATATGGAAAAATATGGAGTTAAAAATAAACATGTTTCAGGTATATAGCAGTTATTTTCAGTATTTGTGTTGTTGCAGTACACGGATCTCATGTTTTGTAACCCCCCAATGCAAAAAACGTAATGTTTAAGTTTGTACGACTAACAAATGGATGGATGAAAATTCAAGGTCGTACTGTTTGGTCAAAATGAGGCTTGGTACTGGCGGAATAATCTATCAACGTCGCAGTATGTGACTGGCCTCCTGTTGTAGCCTCAGTGGCGCAGTGGCAAACCGCTTGCTTTGCAAACCGGAGGTCACGGTTTCGAATCTGACGGATCGCTATTAGCGACAGTGATTTTTTAAAGGTGTATTTATAAGGTGAATACGGGGAAAGTAGTAGGTGAATAGGCGCTGAATTTAGCGTCGATAGCTTACTGTAACGACCCGTGACTGCGATGTGACACGTTTACGGAATAATAAATATTTTGCTCATTCGCAAATTGTTCCTTCCTACCCCGTATGAACTTTTTTTTTGTTATTCACCTGCGCTTATCGTAAGTACTTTGTCTCGTATACATCTATTTGCTACCCTTTTTAAAGAAAAATATTCATTTTTGTAAAAATATGGACTTATTTTTGAAATATGCCAAAATATGGAAAATAAAAATTGCGTGTAATGATCCTTTTTTACTATTTTGTCTTTTGATTAGTGGCCAAGCCAGTGTGTCAGTAGAGTTATTCAAGTTGCCCTTAGCCCTCTGACTGCATAACGACTACTGTCTTTTTTTTTCGCGGGACCTTCAATAGGTCCCCGGAAGCTGTGGGGCTCAACCGGGGTATGAGGGAATCTTACCTACTAAAACACCCGTAGCTGTCGCATCAGCACATGAGAGGGGACCCCCGGGCTCTCCGATGGGAACTGCGCCAGGAGCCCCCCAGTGCCTTGCCTTTCAGCCCACCGCGGGGGGACGCATTATAGCCTCCCGGGAACCAGACACGGTGCTCACGTGAACAGGGTTCGCAATCCCGCCCCCGTCCTCCTCGGTGTCGTCGCCGTACTCAGGGCGACTCTGAAGGTAACGACTACTGTCTAGAACATCCGGAACTGTCTTTTTTTCACGCGCTCCGAAGCACAGGGAAGCTTAGTTCAAATATTCAAGAAAATCCGGGCGTCGACTATCCATGGATTGGCCTTGCTTGACATTGCTTAACCAACGCTAGCTTATACCAAATACAAAATATTTAGCAAACTGTTCTTCTGGCCACTCTTTTTGGCCATTATAATTTTAGGCGGTTTAAAATATAAATATTGGAAAAATCCATGAAAACAGTTAAGAAAAATAACAATAAAAGCGCTGGCGGAGCTGCGCGGGTCAGCTAGTACTGTGTATAAAGATACTAATTAAATAATTTCAGTTTATAATTTCATTCGTCGACCTCATTCTTGTTGAATTTAAACCATCGCCCATTATATTTGTTTAGGTAAATATTATAATAATAATAATAAAAAAATAAAATATTTCCTATATTTTGGTATAAATTTAATGAGATTAATTTATTTTCCCTCTATTAAGTAGCAAACATCGCAATCAGATGATTAAATTTTGAACATGGAACTCATAATATTTACGTAAGTAGGTACTATTCGTAAGCAGAAGTATTAAATTGATTTCTAGACACGTAGTGAGATCAGTAAGTAAAGATTATATTGCGATTTCAGAAGCGAGTCTCTAGTGATTTCTTAGAGATTAGTGCTCACGTGATTACACAATAGGGAATTCAACCGGCAACTAGCCCGACTAAGGGCGTGTTCAGGTAGACACAAGACGACCCATTAGCGCCTATCGGTGGAGCTTCGGACATTTATTCAGTAGAAAATATTAGCTCAGTAGATGACCCCGGAGCAGAATTGATTGATGCTAATCGGCGTCCATGTGCGCCGCACTTATCAAAGAAATTGTTTGCACTTTCAACAGAACTCTCCGAAAGGCTCTAACGGGCTGGCGCCGGTACCGGCTGCCTGAATAAGCTCTAAAAATATTCGACCGTTTTTCTTTGCTAGCATGCAGATCCAAGTCAAGCTACTGTTGAGGTACTCCACTGACCTCGACGTTGACACGCTGGGTGAGTCGTCATCGCCGGAGAAGTTGGAGACAGGCGATTTGGCTCGAGCCTCATCAGAGTTGTCAGGCGAAGAGGGCAGAGGTGACTCTGCCGACTGGAGGTAGTCCTTCGTGCTCCGGATTACGCCTGGAGTGTGACACTGCATCTCCGCCATGCTAACGAAGTCTATTAAAGGAAAAGGTAAAAATAGTAGGTTTTTTTTATTTCACAGTGAGTTTTTAATACTTTCATCGAATTTCGAGGTAGGTTATACCTACTTATTCCGTATTAAGGTACGCGTCCATTGGCCCGCGCCGGACGCACCGCACGCACGGCACGTAACGGATTTTAGTTGCCATTCTATGATTTTAACGGCCCGCATCGGCAAATGCCGGCGCGGATAATGGACGCAGCACTATGTAAAGTTATACAAAGTAAACAAAAATCCGTTGCGTGCCGTGCGTGCGGTGCGCCCGGCGCGTGCCAATGGACGCGTACCTTTATAGGTGACGTCACAGATATACATACATATTTCAAACAAGCTTAGTTCTTTTTTATGAAACTTAGTCACGAGTCAAGCAAGACGTTCACCTGATGGTAAGCGACACGATATATCTATAGACAGATTAGACATCTACACTGCACTGTTGATCGTCACCCGAAATAGTATTTTAATATGACGAAGTAGAGTAAAGTGCGTGCACTTAGCTTTGCGAGACAAAGTGACTGTCCAGTAGGACAGTTCTTCTGAGGAATCTGACAACAGTCCGCAGTGAAGGTTGGAAGTCCGACCGCCGTGCGGATTAGCGGGTAGGTTTATCAATGGAATTAAATGTTCGGGTGATGATATATCTACGCTTCCAAAGACTCGTCGGTCACTACTATAAATAATTTTTGTGATCTAATCTGATGTTGAATCTCATTAATATTAAAAATCTCTTTAATATAGAATCTCTTTAATTTAGAATCTCATTAATCTCATTAATATTGAGCTTTTATAGAAAAATCGCTCTACAATTTTCCGTTGTAATAATGTACTTAATTACAAACACGACGAAAATTGATGACTGTTACTTATTGCATTTAAATTATATCAATCTATTAATTTAGCAGATAGGGACATATTGGTACCAATGAGCACCTTCACAGAATGAGGCTAAGTACTACTGATATTTGCAGATTTTGTAAAGGTGAAAAAGAGTCAATGCAACACATTTTGTGTGGCTGCGACGCTCTTGCGAGACGTAGGTTGAGTCATCTGGGAGTAGCTTATCCTACACCAGATGATTGTGCACAGCTCCAAGCTGGCGCAATCGTTGCGTACCTGAGGGAACTCTTCGACACGCCAGAAACAGAGTAAAGGCTAGGGCATGCACAATGGATCCAACTGGGTCGAAGTGCGTTCCGGTGGTTACCGGGTCCAATTTATAGCCACCAGTAATATTGTCAACATAATTTGGGTGTCCGTAAGCGGCGACTAAGGGAAAACAAGAAGACGGGCAGCAGCGTCTTTCTATTACCAATCACTACTGCCATCCCCAAGACGTCTGCCAAGCGTCGGGATTATGGAAACCCCTCCCTTCTAAGGGTGAGGCCTTTGTTCATCTGTGGACATCTTCGGCTGCTGATGATGACGATGATTGTTGGCAACACCCAACATAGCATTTAAAAGTATTATTCACTTAATTATTTATATTATAATTTATGTACACAGAAAAAGATACGATTAATAGGAAAAAAGTATATTATTTTAAGTTTTCAGTGCTGATATTTAATCTGGAGGAGAAGTGAGCACACTGTGCTACTTAACAATATTTTTCTGAGAGAAAACTATTAACTTAATTGGAGAAAACTATAAGTGATAAGTAGGTAACTGTAAATACTAAGTACTTAACTGTAAATAAAGATTTTTGAAATTTATAAATGTGTTATAATTTGAAACAAATAATGTCACGGTAAGCAGGCGCAAATGCAACCAAAAATCAAGACTGGTTATTATTTTAGTTGCTTTGATACCCATTATTTAAAAAATGGACGATTTTGGTAAATTGCGATAGTTGGTAGTGTCAGTAACTGTAAACTGCGGTTTCAATAGAATGCACCTTTTAAAACCATAAATGGGAGTTACTTTAGAGCTCTACCTTAGATCATGTATTCTATAGTCTAAGAGCAGCGTGCTCTACGTGCAGTTTGGATTATGTTTTGTGTTGAAGTATTGTAAATCCAACACTTAATGTATGACTTTCGGTTAAGCATTCTCTGGTAACAATTTTTTTTAGTAGGAGTTCATTTATCATTAAAAGACAGAGGACTTATGTTCGTAAATGCCAGGCCTAGTTGGTAGTGTCTGTCGAACGATCCAGGGCTCGTTACCATGACGACGCGGTGCACCGCGCCACATCGCGCCCCATAAACCTACACACACAGATACGAAGTGAGGTCAATGACCCCCATTGATGCACCCAAATAAATCATGAATAAGTTAATGTATTTCAACTATCCAAGTGCCTTAAAAGGACCATCTGATATAGACCATCAATAAATACCCTTAATGAACAGTTATTTAAAGACACCACACATAAAAGGAAGAATAATTAGTTATTTACGTACCTCCAACTTACTGCAAGGGTTTTTGTCATAATTCCGTATTAGTTTGAAACTCAAACTGCACTCTATAGTTCATGATCACATAAATATCTACATAAATACTTCTTACTTCACACATTTAATACATGCTGGTACAAATCTCATTTTTTTAAGTTACCTTTCCCCTGGAAATATTTCGATAGTGTTTTGTTTATGTTACGTTATTTATAGACAAACAAAAATTAATAATAAATACGTATATAGCGCCATCTATTGAATGTTGTCTAAGTTATTTGAATGAGTACAGTAATAAGTACACCAGGTTTTTATTAGTTTACAATTTTTTTTGACAGATGTCACTAAAATTGTAGATTAGAAATCTATTTAAACAAAAAATAAAACTAATTGATAACTGTTCATGATTTCTATTGATATTTTTTAAAACTTACGGTGAAGAAAATACCAAGCAAGTGGCCTACTATTTTATATGTGGAGAGATTATCATTCACTAAATTTAGGTTATGAATTCATTTCTACAACCCAAGTTGTAGGACTCTTAGATCCATCTTTGATCATAAAATAGTTCTGTATACACAGAACAGATGTCACTACGGACATACCATTCGAATTCGCCTGACTATTTTATAGTGGAGTATCATGAGGTAGATAAGTAATGTACTGTCATGGTTCTGTCTTCTGTGGTCCGCCTGCATGTCTGCAGGCAGCAGCTGTAAGTTTGTAGTAATGTTCTATAGCTGTAAAGAAGCTTAGTTTGGAACGTAACGATAATATTATTTCTGATTTTCCTATCATTTGCTCTGTGTAAGGTATATTTGTCAGTTCAGCAGAAGCAATGAACTAATTCCGTAAGTTCAGTTTGCTTCAGGTCTTCAAATTAAATATATTACTATAAATGGTGACTTATCTAAAATTAGCACCTGGAGTAATTCTTATGGTCTTAAAGTGAACCCTACCAAGACTCAGGTTATTGTCATTGGTAGTCAGAGGTTGATGTCCAGAGTTGATTAGTCGCAAGTTCCTCAAGTTTTATTTAATAACAACATTATTCCATTAAGCGAGAAAGTGAAAGATTTAGGTATATTTATCGATAAAACTTTATCTTGGGCATCGCAGGTTCAGGAAATTAGTAGGAAAATTTATGCCTCTGCTGGTTCACGGCTTAGATCATATAAGGTTCACGGTTCTCAGGCAATTGATATTGATAATGTACAAGACATAAATCATGACATATCTAGCGTCCATGTTGCACCTGTATATATCCCGAGGAATCCAACTCGAATGGGCAGCGTTCGGGTAATTACGAGATATCTTCTCGTCGAAAATAGCACAGTGCCTGAAGACGAAGCTTTTTATCCAATGTATGTTACCAGTGATGGATGACATATTAATAGGCTACTGAAACATGGTGCTTAACTGCTGGACGTTCTGAGAAGCTCAGAGTCACACAACGAGCTATGCGGAGTTTCTTTGAGCAAAAGAATCCGGCATGTAGAAATTCGCCAAAGAACCAAAGTCACCGACATAACTCTCAGAAGCTGTCAGTGGAAGAGGCAATGGCCAGGCCACATCATCGCTCAAAGAAACGATAACCAATGAGGAAAAAAGGTTTTCGAGTGGCAGCAATGAACCGGAAGGCGAAGCGTAGGCAGGCTTCGCACCTAGTTGGACTGGCCACATTGTGCGAATCGCAGACGACCGGTGGATGCAAATAGCCAATAATTGCCGTTCAATGTGATGTTCCTAGGGGATATACATATAATATAGGTCATATTTAGCGCGTCGTCCGGTTAGGCAGGTAACATCGATTTTAATATTTCAGCGTTAATGGCTGTAATCTGTAAACCATGGGGTGTCCTGGTATAGCTTTTGTTTACTACTTATAAGCTAGTGCTTGACTGCAGTCCCACCTGATGGAAAGCGGCGACGCAATCGGGGATGGTAACGCACACTAGCTTATTAAAAGCCTATTCACTCTAGTCTTGAAGACATCCACATTATAATCGGGCGGGAAAACCGACGCAGGCAAACTGTTCCAGTCCTTAAAGAGCGTCCAACCGTTTATTTTCTTTTTGACAGCACCAATATAACGTAACTGCGTCATGTTACGCAAAAGTTCACTTAAAGTGAAGTTCACTTTTAAAAGTTCACTTTAAGTGAACTTTTAAAAGTGAACTTTAAATTGAACTTTGGTGCTGTCAAAAAGAAAATAAACGGTTGGACGCTCTATAGCTATTCTTATTAACAAAGAAGAAGCAAACGTTTACCACATAAGGGTGAGTATCTGCCGTGCGTCTCGTCCTCCGATGATGGAAAGGGGATGGTGGAATCAAGTCATGCAATTCCTGCGCACACTCTCCAAAATGCATCCTGTAGAATACTGAGAGGCTCGCTACTCTGCGCCTGTGCTCTAGGCTTTGTAAATTGGCCCCCTCCCCTCCCATCTCCTCCCATTGGATGTTCGTAAGAGGCGATTAAGGAAAAAAACAAGAAGACGGGCAGCAGCGTCTTTCTATTGGATTACCTACCACCAACATATACTGCGATACCCAAGACGCCTGCCAAGCGTGGGGATTATGGCAACCCCTCCCTTCTAAGGGAGAGGCCTCTGTTCAGCAGTGGACATCATACGGCTACTGATAATGATGAATGGCTGTAATCAAATTATAGTATGATTTATATTCATATTATTCCTTTTAAAACCTTGAAAATGCCAGGTGTTAAGTGGAATTTGGGTAATTACTCGAAGCCAACTCTAGTGTAAATAAATAATTATTTTATATGTATTTTTTGTTTAAAGTAAAATTAAATTTAAGTATCCACGGTTGAGCAAGAGTGTGAATAATGAATATGGACATAGGTACACAGTCATTTAAGAACCAAACCTGTTTTAGCTTACATGTTTCATTTGTACCACGAAACCCTAGGGTCTACAGTCTACACGCTGTTATTGTAGTGCATTCACCTCATTACATTTTTCATATATCAACCTTCATGTTCATACCTCATTATTTTCTTAAGATTTTTATATTATTTATTTTTAAATGTTAAAAAGGAGAAGCTAAGAGGTGTCAGGATTGCGGGTCGAAAAAAGGAAGGCCGTCAGTCTACGACGGGCAGAGCTAGTGAATTACGAGAGATTACGTTGAAACGATTGCTGGTGGATTCGACGGGCGACATGTGATTGTGACTGGCTGTTGCGTGCTGAACGCTTTCAACCGCTTAACGTCGGACGGCCTGTTAGTCGACTTCTGTAGCCAACGCTGCATCTTGACTACGACGGACGGTCCTTGCTGGTCGTCTGCTCCTACGACTGTTGCCATCGCCTCTGAGGCGAGCTAGAAACGCCGTCTCCGTTTCTGCAGGTGCCAGGGCGCCGTTTTCAGCGTCCGGGAAACTACCACGTCTAATTTACGTATTTTAATTACTGTTACTAATGAACTTCTGACTCCAGTGAACGTTATAAGGACTGTAATTATAGTATTTATAAACATTCCAACTGTCCTCTTATTCCTTAAGGTTAGCACTTCCCCTTAGGAACCTGTCAACGTAGCGGTCTCCAGGTTAATATCTCATCTCTACCTAGCTACCTACGAGTATACCGTAACGTTAAACTAGCTACCTATCTATACCGTAACGTTACATTATTTAACCAACTCCAAAAAAGTACTTATGTTTTTTTATGGTCGCGCAAAACTCTGGCAAAATTGATGTATCGATGAATCATATTTTTTTAACCGAGTTCAAAAAAGGAGGAGGTTCTCAATTCCTCTGTATATATTTTTTTTTTTTATGTATGTTCTCGCATAACTCTGGCAATTATGAACCGATTTGAAAAAATCTTTCTTCCATCCATTCTTTAATCCGTAAATTGGGTCCCATAAAAAAAATATTGCTTAGTAATAAGTAGTTCCTGAAAAAACAAGAATGGTGACTGCGCACTGAGAGCTGCAAGAAAGCCTATATAGATGACGTTTTAGTCGCTCGGACTCGCTCGGTCGGACAAAAATGGTCATAACTCTGGCAAATATTTACCAATTTCAATGATTATTTTTTTATTCGAAAGAAGAAACCACTGTATTGAATCTGTATGAATTTTATTACAACCGGATAAGAACTTACTGGAGGACCATGAACGATGTGGAGGAATTTATCTGGTAATAAAATCTTTTTAAAAAAAAATTGAACCGACTTCAATATCACTGAAAAGTATAAAATAATTTAAATATTATTGAAGTTGGTGTTAGCGTACCTGCTGTGTATATTTGGCACCAACTTCAATAATATTTAAATTATTTTATACTTTTCAGTGATATTGAAGTCGGTTCAATTTTTTTTTAAAAAGATTTTATTTTAAACTTTTTAGTGATATTTTCATATATAAAGATTGAACCATCGAAAACCGTAAAATTATCTAGGTAGGTTATGATCACATTATCGTCTACATAGTTTTACATAATTCATGTTTCTTCAGAAAAAAATATCCGGTCGTAATGAAATTTGCATGAAAACATCATAGTAGTTTACTCTCTCGAATAAAAAAAGAATCATCGAAATCGGTTCATAATTGTCAGAGCAATGTAATGGAGAACATCAGTTTTATGGTTTTTACCAGATAAATTCCTCCACATCGTTCATGGTCCTCCAGGAAGTTCTTATCCGGTTGTAATAAAATTCATACAGATTCAATACAGTGGTTTCTTCTTTCGAATAAAAAAAGAATCATTGAAATTGGTAAATATTTGCCAGAGTTATGATTATTTTTGTCCGACCGAGCGAGCCCGAGCGACTAAAACGTCATCTATATAGGCTTTCTTGCAAGTCTCAGTGCGCAGTCACCATTCTTGTTTTTTCAGGAACTACTTATTACTAAGCAATAATTTTTTTATGGGACCCAATTAACGGATTAAAGAATGGATGGAAGAAAGATTTTTTCAGATCGGTTCATAATTGCCAGAGTTATGCGCGAACATACATAGAAAAAAAAAATATATATATATACAGACGAATTGAGAACCTCCTCCTTTTTTTGAAGTCGGTTAAAAACCATAAAACTGATGTTCTCCATTACATTGCTCTGACAATTATGAACCGATTTCGATGATTCTTTTTTTATTCGAGAGAGTAAACTACTATGATGTTTCCATGCAAATTTCATTACGACCAGATATTTTTTTCTGAAAAAACATGAATTCTGTAAAACTATGTAGACGATAATGTGATCATAACCTACCTAGATAATTTTACGGTTTTCGATGGTTCAATCTTTATATATGAAAATATCACTAAAAAGTTTAAAATAAAATCTTTTTAAAAAAAAATTGAACCGACTTCAATATCACTGAAAAGTATAAAATAATTTAAATATTATTGAAGTTGGTGCCAAATATACACAGCAGGTACGCTAACACCAACTTCAATAATATTTAAATTATTTTATACTTTTCAGTGATATTGAAGTCGGTTAAATTTTTTTAACAAAAGATTTTATTTTATACCACAAACATGAATGGTGCGGAATTATTGGGTAAAATACGGGCCTATTCCCAGTAGTTCTACATTTTGTTCTACATCGCCCCCCGGCGGCGGGCTCAAAGGCAAGGCACTGAGGGGCTTGGTGCAGATTCCACCGAAGAGCACTGGTGTTCCCTCTCATGTGCCGATGCGACAGCCGCAGGGGTTTCAGTAGGTAATCCCACACACCCAGGTTGAGCCCCACATATCCCGGGAACGATTGAAGGTTTCCCCCACGAAAACAAAAAAGGTACCTTATATGATTATTTTAAACTTTTTGGTATGGCGTCTATTGAATTCTCTTATGATTTTTAATTTTGCAGCTGCGTCGATACTGTATCACGTTTTATTGTATTATTAACTCTGTAACATTTGGTTGTTTCTAAATTGCCCGTTGCAGCGGTGTATCAATGTCATATAACGTTACGTACGAGTAGACTCGCTGCGTTCGGTCGCTTCTATTAGCAAAAAAATATACATTGCAGCGATTATTCCCAGTCGTCACCACTGGCTACGAAAAAAAATCCCATTTGTCGCCACTGGTAACAACTGGGAATTTAATGTTTCATTCGTCACCACGTGCGACAAATGGGATTTTTTTTCCCGTTTGTCACCCGTGGGGACGGAGCCAGTGGTGACGACTGGGAATAATAGCATTGCAGCGGTTGCATTGATGGTGATCAAGTTTTAGACTTTTGCTTTCGATTGTTGTATCAGACATAAGCCATTTGTCAAAATCAATAATGTTCATTTCGTTCATTTCATTCTCATCTATAAGTACTTATAATAAAACTGTAACAGGTCCATTTCTGTACATTGAAGATATATTGAAAATTATGTTTGGAGGGCATTCTATAACCGATACTAAATCCAAAAATGTATTTTTTTTTTATATTGGTCTGTCTGTCTGTCTGTATCTCGGCTGAGCATCACGCCAAAACTACTGGATGGATTGAAACGAAACTTGGCATGATTTGAGTTAATACTCCGAGGTAGGACATAGGATACTTTTTATCCCGTAATCTAGCACGGTTTTTTTGGGAGAGGGGATTAAAGTCATAATGGGTACTTGGTTATGGAAAGTGAAGAAAAATTAATAAAATTGGACCAAGCGTGTCCAATTTTATCAATTTTTCTTCATAATTATAATAAATATTAGTAAGGGAATACTCATAGAGAGTTGTTATCAAGGTTTTGTAATCGATCGGGTTAAGCAACGTTAGGTAAGGTCATTAAACCGACTATAAGAAAAAGAGGTGTTTCGACCTACAGTCGATGTATTCGATGCGAATGTCTGTTATTAAAAGTTTAGTTAACGTAAAAATAGCGCATGCGGAGCTGCGTGGGTCAGCTAGTTCATCAATAATTTTCAATATCGTTTTTTTGTCTGTACTTATTCTCTCTTTTAGATTCTTTCCTTTCCGTTTGGGTTCTGGGGTTAAAAAAAATGATTAGCTACGTTATCCTAATTAGGATACCGTTCGATCGATGGAAATCTTAAGACTTCGTGAATATGACGTAGGTGAGGTCAGGGGCCCCCGAGCCTGTGGATGATGGATATGTCAGCAAAGTGAGAAACGCACTTAAGTCCGTAATATGTACGTAAATATACGTATGTTTAGTTTTAACTACTAATTAATAAGCTAATGCTGTAAGTGTGTTGCCAGTGATGACATATGGTACTGAGACGTGGTCTCTAACGGCTGGCCTCTTAGAAAAGTTCAGAGTCACACAACGAGCCATGGAGAGAGCTATGCTCGGAGTTTCTTTGCGCGACAGAATCCGAAATGTGGAGATTCGCCGAAGAACTAAGGTTACCGACATAGCTCTCAGAATCTGCAAGTTGAAGTGGCAATGGGCAGGCCACATCGCGCGAAGAACCGATAACCGTTGGGGAAGAAAGGTTCCCTAGTGGCGACCACAAACCAGAAGTCGCAGCGTAGGCAGGCCTCCCACTAGGTGGACAGACGACATTGTGTGTGTCGCATGTAACCGGTGGATGCAAATAGCCAATTGTCGTTCATTGTGGCGTTCTAAGGGGAGGCCTATGTTCAGCAGTGGACGTCTTCCGGCTGATGATGATGATGATGATGAATAAGCTAATACCACAGAACAAATAAAAACCTGAGTAAGTACATAAAATTTATAGAAGAATATAATACCTAAATACATACATATATTTAGTTTTCCACATGATTAACCGTAGTTTTTTAGATTTCAATTTACATACATAGGTATGTTCGCTCATCAATATATCGTTCGACGTACACACAATTGTAAATTAGCGTTAACTTTGATCTAGACATTTTTCAACACCCCTTTTATTAGCTTCACCTATTATGTACATAAGTATGATTGTAATGGAATCTTACAACTCAATTATCACCCTTTTTTTATTTTTTTTTTGTAGGAGTAGTACCGTTGGCCGCAGATGGCCATTACAGCTTCACCGGACAAGAGCAATTTTCACCCACTTCTACACGTTCAATCGTTTGAAACTTTGCATACTTATGTGTCAAGGACCCGTGACAATACAATAATATGGTATCATCGAGCTGATCTGATGATGGAGCTCGAAGGTGGGTAAGGGAACCCTTGGATGGCTACTAGTAAACTCACCAGGTTTGACTCATTTGACTTGTTTTAAATGTACTTAAATATTATGCTTAATTACAAACACAGGGTAGAAAGAAAGAAAGGGTTCCATAATTTTATTACTGCTCATTAGGCAGTATCTTGACCTCGGAGCCGTTTATGATAAGCGTAATTCCATTGTTGAGAACGAGATAATCTCTACTCACTATCAGAGAGTCAATTAAGTTAATTTGCTTCAAATGTCGAAATAATCCGAATTCATTAACATGATGTTCGTGAGTGCGGCAGGTAGACTTTGATGTTATAGGTATGAAATGATTGAAGTTAATTTCAAAAATGTAATGATGACGTAAATATCCATAGGTATAATATTACAATCTTGTTATTTATGTTACCTGCACAGTAAAATATTTATTTGACTTTTTATTTTAAGTTACAGGTGATTTCAAGGATTTATTTATTAGATAGATAGGTAATATAGAATTACAATATACAATTGCAGATTTTATTACGTCCTAGTAAGAGTAAGAGTGCAGAAGTGCAATAACATTCCATGTTAAAAGTATCAAAATAATAGGTATATTACATTTTTTATTGATATTTTGGAAATTAAACTTACTATACTTATACTTACCTACTTACTTTTACAGATTATATCGCGGTTTATTATAGATTTTACTTTACCGACGTTTCAAATGCTTTGCAGCACCCATGGTTACGGGATACCGGTAAAGTCATGCCCGCTGAGTTTCATGCCAGATCTTCTCAGTGGTCCACAAAACGTTCTTATGGTAGATACGTTGACCATATGGAAGAACCCTACATGACGCCTACAGGATAAAAGTGGGATAGTTGCCACACTTTATGAAAAATCTTTGATTTTACATTGCCTTTCCATGCAATCGCACAGAGACATGCAATACGTCCAACTTAGTGGTAGTTGTATAGTATCTCGAAAGATAAATAAAATCTTTTAAAAAAAATTGAACCGACTTCAATATCACTGAAAAGTATAAAATAATTTAAATATTTTGAAGTTGGTGTTAGCTTACCGGCTGTGTATATTTGGCATCAACTTCAATAATATTTAAATTATTTTATACTTTTCAGTGATATTGAAGCCGGTTCATTTTTTTTTAAAGATTTTATTTTATACTTTTTAGTGATATTTTCATAAATAATGATTGGACCATCGAAGACGGTAAAATGATCTAGGTAGGTTATGATCACATTATCGTCTACATAGTTTTACATAATTCATGTTTCTTTAGAAAAAAATATCCGGTCGTAATGAAATTTGCATGGAATCATCATAGTAGTTTACTCTCTCGAATAAAAAAAGAATCATCGAAATCGGTTCATAATTGTCAGAGTAATGTAATGGAGAACATCACTTTTATGGTTTTTACCAGATAAATTCCTCCACATCGTTCATGGTCCTCCAGGAAGTTTTTATCCGGTTGTGATAAATTTCATACAGATTCATTACAGTGGTTTCTTCTTTCAAATAAAAAAAGAATCATTGAAATTGGTAAATATTTGCCAGAGTTATGACCATTTTTATCCTTTAAAAACGACATAAAGTCATCTATATAGGCTTTCCTGCAGCTTTCCTGCGCAGTCACCATTCTTGTTTTTTTCAGGAACTACTTATTACTAAGCAATATTTTTTTATGGGACCCAATCAATGGATTGAAGAATGGATGGAAGAAAGATTTTTTCAAATCGGTTCATAATTGCCAGAGATATGCGCGAACATACATAAAAAAAATATATATACAGACGAATTGAGAACCTCCTCCTTTTTTGAAGTCGGTTAATAAAATAACATGTGATTCATCCGCCAAACTAGAGATATTACAACCGAGGCAACTATACCCCTTGGGCAACTATCCTGGTTTTACCGTACGCATAATAAGGATATATTAAATTTGATCCTACGTATTGAGATTCGTTATTATGCGCAATATGTCAGCGCGGCTGTAAAAAGTTGTGCGAGATACTAACAACTAAAAACCATCAAAACTTTAAGGGTCATAACACCGATGTCGAGGAGTCCTAATAAAACTGAAAAATAGCCTCTCCCTCAGCGAGTGATGCTCTACTCGCCACTCAGCTCAATAAAATTTCATAGAACCGTGAGTCATATATTATTATATTTCTTACTAGCCGACCTGCGCAGCACCACCCGCGATCTTTTTAAATTAACAAAATTTTAATACATATTTTAAAGTCAGTTAAAAACTGGGAATCCACCTTTTACTTGCCCTCCGAAGCACGGAGACGCTTAGTTCAAATAGCATTAAACGGTCACTCATCTATGTACCGACCTTGCCTAATGTTGCTTAGCCTGATCGACTACCAAACATTGTTATTACCTGTTTATGAGTGCCTCCTTATTATTATTTATTATGATTATAATGAAATATCGATAAAATCGGACCAGGCGTTTACCCAAGTAAACCTATTGACTTTAATCCCCTCTTCCGAGGGAACCGTGTTGACTTACAAGATAAAAATATACTATGTCCTACCTCGTCGTATTAACTCAAATCATGCCAAGTTTAATTGGAATCCATTCTGTAGTCTCGGCGTGATGCGCGGCCATGATACAGACAGACAGACAGACAAAAAATGAAATAAACAATTTATTTTTAAAAAATATAAACCGACTCGGTTTATATTTTTTTTTAAATAGTTTATTTAACAATTTTTAACCGACTTCATTAGTGACTTATTTTACCATATTGGGTATCAGCACTATCACGCAACTCGAACGTCTACGTTACAGTAACTTACTTAAAACATAAAAAGTTTATATTTCTTAAACTACTGGACCGATTTTGATGAAACTTGTACTCTACCCTAAGTTGAAAAATACTCTACTATTGCAAAAAGAATTTTTAAAATCTGACTTGTAGTTTCTGAGAAATCCGTGGACAAACATACATACATACATACATACACTCATAAAATTTGGTAAATTTGTTTAGAAGCCCACATAGACTAACATATATTAATATTACGCATTTTTATCAATATTACATACATACGCGTCGAATAGAGAACCTTCTTTTTGAAGCCGGTTAAAAAGGAAATACAGGTTTTGGCTTCAGTATCGATTATAATGAATTTTAGCAAAAGCCACCAAAAGCCCACCAAAAGTATTTTATTAAATATTTTCAACTAGCAGTAGCCCGCGGCTTCGCCCGCGTTGATTTTGTTTGTAACACGTGTTTTGAATTAGGTATCATGGTTTTTCAAAATATTGTTTAATAAGTATCTAGTCTAATAAGTATCAAGTAGACATATTTAATGACATACCTATCCTGTATTTTTGAGCAAGGCATCGTAGCTTCTATTATAGTGCTGATTCTTAAATATTCACCGCTATTATTTAAAAAAATCCGGCCAACTTGAGTTGGACTCGCACACCTTCATTGGACCTATTAATGTTATTTTACTATTCGTCTAACACCAAACCAAAACCACACAGATAACACCAAAACCAACCAATAGCAAAAAACCAAACCGCAAGACTAAGTTTGGCTGTCGAATTTCTTTTGGGATTTCTAAAGAATACACACATCATCATCGAAAAATCATTTTATTTTTCCTGTAAAATATAGATTGATAAGTATGTATCACCTATAATATTTTTTAAATTTTCGATTTTAAGTCAAAAACTACGTAACATAACATATACCAAAATAAAAATCTGTTTTGGAATTTGCAAATAAAGCCTTTTCTTAGGATACCCCATTCGATACCCCATTGGATTCGAGTCTCACTTTAAATTAAATTTTGAGGATCCTTTTCGCTGCCCATTATCTATACTTATAATAAAACTGTAACAGGTCCAATTCTGTACATTGAAGATATTTTGAAAATTATATTTGGAGGGCATTCTATAATAGATACTGAGGCCGAAAATGTATTTTTTTTATTTTTTGTCTGTCTGTCTGTATCACGGCTGCGCATCACGCCGAAACAACTGAATGGATTCAAATGAAACTTGGCATGATTTGAGATCTTACTACGAGGTAGGACATAGGATACTTTTTATCCCGTAATCTAGCACGGTTCTTTTGGGAGAGGGGATTAAAGTCAAAATGGGTACTTGGTTATACGCTTGGTCCGATTTTATCAATTTTTCTTTATAATATAATAAATATTAGTAAGGGAACACTCATAGAGAGTTGTTATCAAGGTTTTGTAATCGATCGGGTTAAGCAACTATAGGTAAGGTCAATAAATAGATGGGTGACCGTTTAACGCCATTTGAACTAAACGGGTTCGTGCTTCGGAGAGCAAGTAAAAAGTGGGACCCAGTTTTTAACCGACTATAAAAAAGGAGGTTATGTATTCGATGCGAATGTCTGTTATTAAAAGTTTAGTTAACGTAAAAATAGCGCATGCGGAGCTGCGTGGGTCAGCTAGTAAGAAAATAAAAGATTATCTTTTCATTTGTATTTTTGTGATGAGGTTGGGTGTGTAATTGGGTGTCTTACGACTGTAGGCCGAAACACCATTTTTTGGACTCCAATCCAATCCCTTTAGGAGTTGATTTTCAAAAAATGAATATTTAGACAGGTGTAGTTGGATGGTGTATTGGCAAAGTTTCATCAATGCAGCATGTCCCATTCACATCACCACTACTTTTTTTTGTCGTATGGTTAGTGGCCAAACTGGTGTCAGAGTTTTCAAGCTGCCCTTGGGCCTCTGACTCAGCTTAACGACTGCTGCCTAGATGACAATAGCCGGGACCGACTTTTAACGTGCCCCTCCGAAGCAAGGAAACGCTCGGTTCAAATGCCACTAAGTGGTGACCCATCTAAGGACTGACCTCGCCTGACGTTCCTTATCCAACTGATTGTGTATCGAACAGTGGTTACAACTGGCTATGAGCATCTCACCACCATTCATCGACGTTTATGTTCCATTCTCTCTTTTTTCCATCCCAAGGTTGCCTGGAAGAAGATGCGAATAGCGGATGAGGCCGCCCTTTGTATTTAAGTATATATTATGCTTTATTTTATGTGTAAGTTTGTGTGTACAATAAAGAGTACATATATCTATATATATATTTTTTTCGCGTTATACTCAAATATGTTATACTCAAAACCAACCACAAAAACGCCAGTAAAGGTTGATTTTCAAAAAGTTGTGATACCCGTGTTTCATAATTTCTTTTGCTTCGTACACTGAAAATAATTTTTAATTTTTTATTTATAATTTTTTTTTCCATACAAACTTTGAGAGCCCATTTGACCCACTTAGGTGTGGAACTTCGAAAATCCGTTCCTATTGCTCACTCAGCCTATTTGAATAATGTTGATTCCAAATTTCAAGATTCTACGTTAAATGGTTTTGGCTGTTTCGTGATTCTTATAAAACATCCTGTTCTTTTATTAATACAGATTAATATGTAAATATGAAAAAAAATCCGATATCATCAGCCAAAAAAAAAATCAAAGAAAACAATACAATTGTCCTATCGCATGTATTCTGTACTATATTATTATAGCCTTATAGCCAGTAAGTCAAGTACAATATTATAACAAATGTTAGGGGTGGAATTTCCTAATACCCTGAAATATATATATTTTTTACTGAAACATCAAATACCAATTTATATGCGTTTAACTTCGAAAATCTCTAATTTTCATACAAACTTTCATCCACCTTTTTTACCCCCTTAGGGGTAGAATTTTCAAAAATCCTTTAATATGTATTCTTTATTTTTAACGGCAGGGTGAAAACCGGGAGTGATCACCGTATTGTTAGAGGCACATTGAATATCAATGTTAAGCTCGAAAGGTTTCGTCTGATGAAGTCCACGCTCCGTCCAGGATTCGCCCAAATCCAGAACCCCGAAGACTTTCAACTCGAACTGCATAATCGCTTCCAGTGCCTCGCCGACTGCGAAACTGCGGACGAGATAAACAATGGGTTGGTGCAAACTGTCCACGCAGTGGGTTCCAAGTTCTATAAGACCCCACGCCGTAAAAAACCTCAAAAGCTCTCCAATACAACCATTAAGCTAATGGAAAACCGGACTGAGATGAGACTGCAATCTTCAGCTGATATGTCGGAATATGCTGAACTCAATAGACGAATCTCGAAATCCATGTGACACGACTTGCGTTCCTATAATACAGCGTGTATTAAGGACGCAATTGAGCGGAACCAAGGCTCTAAAGTGTTCGCACAGAATTCGTCTATTGGGCGTAGCCATATGACGAAGCTAAAGAACGATGACGGCAGTGTCATCTCATCGAAACCGGAGATATTGAGAGAGCTCGAGAGATTTTACGGACAGTTATACACCTCAACACGGGAACCCATTGATAGAACACCTCAGGACACCAGAGCCAAATTAACCCGACACTACACTGAGGACATACCAGACATCAGCCTGTACGAGATTAGAATGGCTCTCAAACAGCTCAAGAATAACAAGGCGCCGGGTGAAGACGGAAATTCATCACATCAGAAATTCTGAGAGCGGGTGAAAAACCGGTGCTTTTAGTCCTCCAGAAGTTATTTAATTCCGTCTTACTCGAGGGTACAACGCCAGAAGCATGGCACAGAAGTGTGGTGGTTCTTTTCTTCAAAAAAGGTGATAACACTTTATTGATGAATTATAGACCTATCTCACTCCTGAGCCATGTATACAAGCTGTTTTCGAGAGTCATTACGAACCGTCTCGAACGAAGGTTTGATGACTTCCAGCCTCCCGAACAAGCCGGGTTCCGAAAAGGCTTTAGCACCGTAGACCACATACATACGCTCCGCCAGATTATACAGAAGACCGAGGAGTATAATCGGCCATTATGTCTAGCGTTTGTTGACTACGAGAGAGCCTTTGATTCAATCGAGACCTGGGCAGTATTGCAATCTCTCCAGCGGATCCACATTGACTATAGGTACATCGAAGTGTTGAAGTGTTTGTACAGCAACGCCACCATGTCGATCCGACTACAGGACGAGAGCACGAAACCAATCCCATTGCAGCGTGGTGTGAGACAGGGAGACGTTATTTCTCCGAAACTGTTCACAAACGCATTGGAGGACGTTTTCAAGCTCTTGGACTGGAACAGATTCGGCATCAATATCAATCTGCCATAATGACTATATCATCACTCACCTTCGTTTTGCCGATGATATAGTCATTATGGCAGAGTCGCTGGAGGACCTCAATACGATGCTCAGCGACCTCAGTAGCGTTTCCCAACAGGTGGGTCTTAAAATGAACATGGACAAGACGAAGATCATGTCTAATGTCCATGTTGCACCCGTACCGGTAATTGTTGGGAACGATACACTCGAAGTTGTTGACCACTATGTATACCTAGGACAAACTATCCAGGTAGGTCGGTCCAACTTCGACAAAGAGGTCGCCCGAAGAATCCAACTCGGATGGGCAGCGTTCGAGAAACTACGCGAAATTTTCTCGTCCAAAATCCCGCAGTGCCTAAAGACGAAGGTTTTTAACCAGTGTGTGTTGCCAGTGATGACATATGGTACTGAGACGTGGTTCCTAACTGTTGGCCTTTTGGATAAGCTCAGAGTCACACAACGAGCTATGGAGAGAGCTATGCTCGGAGTTTCTTTGCGCGACAGAATCCGAAATGAGGAGATTCGCCGAAGAACCAAGGTCACCGACATAGCTCTTAAAATCTGCAAGTTGAAGTGGCAATGGGCAGGCCACATCGCTCGGCAAACCGATAACCGCTGGGGAAGAAAGGTTCTCGAGTGGCGACCACGAACCGGAAGACGCAGCGTAGGTAGGCCTCCCACTAGGTGGACAGACGACATTGTGCGCGTCGCAGGTAACCGGTGGATGCAAATAGCCAATTGTCGGTCATTGTGGCGTTCGAAGGGGGAGGCCTATGTTCAGCAGTGGACGTCTTCCGGCTGGTGATGATGATGATTTTTAACTAACAGGCCAATTACTAAATTATATGAATTTAAGTTCATAAATGACTGATTTTCATACAAAATTGTATCCCCCATGTTACCCCCTTAGGGGTGGAATTTCCAAAAATCCTTAAATATATATTTTTTATTTTTAACTAACAGGCCAATTACTAAATTACATGAATTTAAGTTAAAAAATGACTGATTTTCATACAAACTTTCATGCTCTATTTAACCCCCTTAGGGGGTGGAATTTCCAAAAATCCTGAAATACATATTTTTTTATTTTTTAACTAACAGGCCAATTACTAAATTACATGAATTTAAGTTAAAAAATGACTGATTTTCATACAAACTTTCATCCCCAATTTTACCCCCTTAGAGGTGGAATTTCCAAAAATCCTGAAATACATATTTTTTTATTTTTTAACTAACAGGCCAATTACTAAATTACATGAATTTAAGTTAAAAAATGACTGATTTTCATACAAATTTTCATCCCCTATTTTACCCTCTTAGGGGTGGTATTTGTGGATGTCTACGTTATAAATAAAAAGGTACCTACTGTAAAAAATTCAAGTCTCTAACCCAAGCCGTTTAGGCTGTGCGTTGATATGTCAGTCAGTCAGTCAGTCAGTCAGTTTCTTCTTTTATAAATACAGATGTACAGAATTGGCCTTTTATAGTTTTATATAAGTAATTTAATATTAGAAGATATTATTATATAGCACGCGTCAATGTCACGACCAATAAAAAAAACCTGAATTGCAACTATATCGTGCGTTGCCACGCTCCACTTTTTCGCAAAGCATATCTGCTTCCGTTTGCAGACTCGAAGGTTCCACGATATAAATCTACTAACAAAATATAATTAGTCCATTGATCCTAATTGAGATCTAATATCGCAGAGTAATTATGATTTAAGATAAATAACATTAGGAGAAGAAAAGTTGTATTGCTGACAGTAAGTGTATTAAATAAAAAATAAAAAAATAATATAGGTTCTTTATTAACATTATAACAACAAAATATTTACAGTTAATTTATAACCAAACTAAGTAAAAAACTTCCTCCAAGTTGTTTGCTGCACTGGGACGGAAGCCTACCTAAAAGACTGGCGGCGTTGCCTCTTTGTATAACCAAGCTTATACGAGGGCAGAAAAAGCTACCAGCCCGGTACGGTCTCCTGAGACTTCGGACAGGCGCAGCTCCACCCGCGCTTTGTAGGGTTTCATACCAAAAAGGCAAATGAAAAAAAAGTCATTTAATTTATTTTTAACGGGGGTAGAAATGGAGTGTCAAAATTTAAAAATGAGACTAATATATCAAGTGGGATATCATGTGAAAGAGATTTAATGCCAAAGATGATATGAAACCCTCGGTGCGAGTACGACTCGCACTTGACCAGTTTCTTTTTTACATACAACAACAGTGATCCAAATTCCAGTTTCCGGTCATATAAAACACTCTCTCACTCTCCTTCCCGCTCTTACTCCTACTTCCACTCCCGGGAAAGTTTACTATTCCCTTTACCCTTTAATCCAGGGGCGATTTTCATACAACATTAACCATTGTATTGATTTGATTGATTGTGTGAAATATAACATTCTTTCTCTCTTTCAGTTTTTCAACTTTTTTATTTGTGTTCCCATTTTTTTTCTTTTAAACCACCATTCCTGAGATTTAGCGAGACTAACGAACAGCTATTCATTTTTATAAACTTAAATAATAGCTAAATGATGGTAGTATTCATAAAAAATAAGATTGTTTGTTTGTAATTATTGTTTTATAAACATTACAGATAATGATGATTATTTTAACAGCGAGGCTGATGAGTCCAATGACCCAAAATTGGCTGTTAACATTCATGGCACCCTCACGGTATTTATAGTTAACGAACACAAACACACTACTTAGTGTGTTGTTTTCTTAAGACATATCATCTGTCGTCCACAAGGACTCTTGAAAAGTGATGATGACGTTATCGACACCGTTGGAATAGGAATTCAATTTAATTCAATTCGCGTATCACATTACACAATATACGTACGTATATTCAGACCTTGTGAGAAACGAGTAGGCATATGGGCGTAGGTAATCTTTTGATCTTATCAATCGTAGCTTACTACTGATAAGATCTGATGTCAAGCGCTTAAAAACCCTGGCTGATTAGCTCAATAAAAGCACAATCTATGCCTATTATAGACTATGTATCAATGGTATTGTAAATATAAATATAATTGAAGCAATTATATTTTATCGTGGTCGTTTTCAATACCAAGATTAGAAACCAGTCGCGATAAAGTCTTCTTTCGGACACCTATTGTTGAAATATTCCATTTAAACTTGAAAAAATAAAACAGTGTCTACAATTAGTATTATTCCGAAAGTATAATAATCAACGAGTTATTGCTTAATACAAATTTTATAAAAACCTTATTCGATTATTAATTTTTTTAGTTTTAACAATCTGATCGTAATAGGTATACTCGTATTATGTAGAGTTAGTTGGGTCTAATCCACCATAAGTTATTAGAGATGGATTTAATTTGTGCTATTTTAGATATTAGCAAAATAAGATGAGGATCTGAACTACATATCAGCCACTCCATAAAACAAAACAATTGTATGGATTTGTGTACACAGTTTCAGCAACTTAATAATAAACTTTAAAAAAAAAACCGACTTCAAAGTAAATTATCTAAAAAGCATAAAATAACGAAAATATATTGAAGTCGGTGCTAGCACATTATGTTAACTAACCCACCCACCACCTGCTGACACCGACTTCAATATATTTTCGTTATTTTATGCTTTTTAGATAATTTACTTTGAAGTCGGTTTTTTTTAAATAGTTTATTTAACACTTTTTGGTGACTTTTATTTTACCAAGATAGGTATCAGCACTATCACGCAACTCGATTGTCTACGTTACAGTAACTTACTGATAAAAAAAGTTTATATCTCTCAAACTACTGGACCGATTTTGATGAAACTTATACTCTACCCTAGGTTGAAAAATACTCTAACTAATGCAAAAAGAATTTTCGAAATCGGACATGTAGTTTCTGAGAAATCCGCGGACAAACCTACATACATACATACATACATACATACACTCATAAAATTTGGTAAATTTGTTTAGAGGCCCACATAGACTAACATATATTAATATTACGCATTTTTATTAATATTACATACATACGCGTCGAATAGAGAATCTTCTTTTTGAAGCCGGTTAAAAACAACGCTACCAATTTATAATATTCACGACATGGAGGTATACCTATTGGAGGTATACCTATTTTTCACTACGGTCACGTAAGTAGAATATAGCGCGGTGATTATAGGATTTCTGTCTGTGATAACGAGGTATTGGACTCGGGTTCAAATAATTTTAAGGACACTTCTAGGACTTTGTCACTCTTTATTATAATTCTTTTATAAATTATTTCATAAGTTAAGAAAACAAGATTAAAAGCATGTAAAATTTGATGAAATATTTTTTAAATGTACTATTTAATTTCAACTATGAGCACTAGATGGAGATACTTTAGCTGATGTTGTCAGGTTGTCAGACCGGATGATCTTTGTACATAAACATTGAAATATCAAATGTATGGGAGTTCCGACTCTTCTTAGGATTACGTACTCTTTGGTGTGTATTTAACCCATAACTAGACTCCAGCCAAGTCCACCTCTATAATTTAGAAGATCATCATGATGATTCAATGCACATGACCTAAAAACAAGAGCTAACATTCAGAAATAAAACTAGAATTATCTGTGTTACAAGTACGCGATTGTGCTTGTAATGGTGGTAACATATCTTGTTTGATAGCAGCTGCTATTGTAGGTATTAGGTACTATAACTTGTATGAAAATTGAGGTTACACATTATACCTACACTTATTATACTTGACGATGATCTGTCTGTGGGTTTTTATTTATAAAGTACGTTTCGTGTATGTATATATTTTATTTTATTTTATTCGGGGAGCTTACGGCTACATTTACAAAAATAAGTAACATTATAAATTATTACATGCCAGTTACAAGCTTCCACAGATAAGATTCTATAAAAATTTAGGAAAATAAACATAAATAATTAATCTATGACAAAACATTTGGATCATCACGAATGATATGCTTGACACTTAAATTACTAGTACAAAATAGATCTATGCGTGAATCTTGGCTCAATTTGTTGAAAGAACGGAATACTCTTGGTAAGTAACTGTTACCTCGATAATTACTGTGGCAGGATGGAACGTGAAGCAGATTGTGAGAGCGTAAACGTCGAGTTGGCACATGAAGTTGAACATTGCTCAGGAGATCCGGACAATCAATCTTATTCTGTGCAATATTCAAAAGAAAACAAACATCAGCTATATTTCTCCGAAGATAAAGAGGCAAGAGGTGAAGCTTAAAACATTGTTGTTCGTAGTCCTGACGCGGAAGTTTAAACTTGAAACCCAAGTACCTAACAAACCTTTTTTGGACTCTTTCTAAGTTATTACGGTAAACATGATAAATAGGGTTCCAAACTTGGCTGGCATATTCTAAATGACTACGGACATAGGCACATTAAATAGTCTTTATTGTTTTCATGTGTTTGAAAGGTCGGGATGTACGAATAATGAAGCTAAGTGCTTTATGTGCCTTATCAATTATATGTTCAACGTGATGATCAAATATTAGTTTGCTGTCATGCATTACACCAAGATCTTTAATTAGATTGGCAACTTGGATATCGGAGTCCCTTAATTTATAATTAAAAGAAAAGATATTACGTTTTCTAGTAAAATTGACAATAAAGCATTTAGATAAGTTTAGGTGTAAGTTATTATTTTCGCAATACGAGTTAAGTCTATTTAGGTCCTCCTGGAGAAGTAGTGCATCTGCAACATTATTAACGACACGAAAAACTTTTAGATCGTCTGCAAACAACAGATATTTTGAATTTTCGAAGCAAATATCAATATCATTGATAAATATAACAAACAGGAGTGGACCCAACAACGATCCTTGAGGAACACCTGACGTAATGCTGACCCAATCAGACGTAAATCCATTAAGGACTACTGCTTGGGTTCTATTTAAGATATAAGAATTAAACCACCTAAATAAATCACCACGAATTCCCAAGACCCATAATTTTTTCAGTAATATATTATAATTTAGAATTCATTATATTTGGAATTCAATAAATTGGAATATTGGGCCCCGTTATTCACTGTGGCAAGCTCACTGCAAATTTTCAAGAACATTAATTAAAACCATTGCTTGAAACCAAATCAATTTATTTGTTTACTAGCTGACCCAAGCAGCTCCGCCTGCGCTATTTTTACGTTAACTAAACTTTTAATAACAGACATTCGCATCGAATACATAACCTCCTTTTTTATAGTCGGTTAAAAACTGGGACCCACTTTTTACTTGCTCTCCGAAGCACGGACCCGTTTAGTCCAAATGGCGTTGAACGGTCACCCATCTATTTATTGACCTTACCTAACGTTGCTTAACTCGGTCGATTACAAAACCTTGATAACAACTCTCTATGAGTGTTCCCTTACTAATATTTATCATATTATAAAGAAATATTGATAAAAATCGGACCAAGCGTATAACCAAGTACCCATTTTGACTTTAATCCCCTCTCCCAAAAGAACCATGCTAGATTACGGAATCAAAAGTATCCTATGTCCTACCTCGTAGTAAGATCTCAAATCATGCCAAGTTTCATTTGAATCCATTCAGTAGTTTCGGCGTGATGCTCAGCCGTGATACAGACAGACAGACAGACAGACAGACAGACAGACAAAAATTAAAAAAAATACATTTTCGGCCTCAGTATCGGTAATAGAATGCCCTCCAAATATAATTTTCAAAATATCTTCAATGTACAGAATTTGACCTGTTACAGTTTTATTATAAGTATAGATTTCCTTAACTTAACGTGCAGTGTTAATATTACAATTAAAACAGTTCATAATCATACCTACACAAATAAAACCTACTATTTTAGTTTAAATTGGTGTAATGTAATAGAATTAAGCTCAATGTCAATAACGTTTTATCAGTAGCTAGTTTAGTTCGCGCGAATTTGGAGTGACCTCATAGACGTACACAAGTAAACCACATGCACCCACCGTTGCTTTGAAGTAAATTCGCTTCGCAAACTTTTTTCTTTGAAGGTTAAATATAAATGCTTCCTGATCTGTCGACACCAATGCCAAGTATTGCGCCAGAAAGCACGCTCTGGAACCGCTGCTGGCCGATCTTCGCCTTGAAGGTCGACCGACTAACCACCTAGTTCCTGGAAACATTTGATCGATCACGTAGCCGCCGTATAACGGAAACGCTCCAAGAAAATTATCAACAATGCCTTATCAGATGCTAATCTGTCAGGAAACAACATTGTCATGCAAAACCACATAGTACAAGCTATCGATCTGGTAACTAAAATTAGATCACAATGTACGCGTGTGTATTTCAAATTCTTATTTCTAATTGCAATGTTTTGAAAAAAACTCATATTATATGAGAATGATTAATGAATTTATGTTTTATATTTAAATGCTTATTTATAAGCACCGCCTATTTTAGATTTAATTTGTTCATGATATATTTTTTTATATAGATTGATAACAGCAGCTGACGCCCACACAAAACAGCGTCTGCGCCGACCTTGACATTCTATCAATATATTATCAATATATTATTCTATAAATTTAGGGTGGGCTCTGAAAACCAGTGGAGAACCGGTAGCATGGCTAGCGAATATGCTGAGTAGCCAACCTCATTTGCTAAAACAACAGAAACAAATAAATTCTCTTATAAGTTACAATTTTTTATACTTAAATATTTATTGTACGTTGTTTTTAGCAAATAAATATGTTTTCTTATTTCTTAATTAATTTTCTTAAATCTTTGTTTTAACAATTGAATATTACACTGATACCCTTGCTTAATTGTTGAATCCTGTTCTAAAGCAGCCGAATAAATATTGTCGATTGAGAGTGAGTCATACTGGTCTAAATTTAGTTCCTGTTACATTACTATGATTAAAGTATCACGTTTTTTCTTTACATCCTCCATTACACCTGCAAATATCCTACGGCAACTTATTTATAACAATATAAAAATAATAAACTATATTAATAAAAGAACAGGGTGTTTTCTAGGAATCACGATACAGCCAAAACCATATAACGCAGAATCTTGAAATTTGGAACCAACATTATTCAAATAGTCTGGGTGTACAATAACACAGGATTTTTTGAAATTCCACACCTAAGTGGGTCAAATGGGCTCCTAAAGTTTGTATGAAAAAAGAAAAAAAAATCATCACATGGACACGAAACTTGGCAGTGTACTGGGCAAAGGAAATAAAGAATGACGTGTATCACAACTTTTTGAAAATCGACCTTTAAATAGGCTTTAGCGTGGTTTTTGAGTATGAAACGCGGAAAAAAAAACATTCTGCGCTGATGAAACTTTGCGAATATACTCGTATTCATCAAATTAAAGCAAGTCCACTTATCAAATGGAATTGCAAAAAAATATGTACGGTACTTTTTTTGACCTATGAAAGTTAATTTACTATTTGTCTCAGATATCAAATAAAATATTTCCAGAAAAAATAAAAACCTATATCAAAGAAAATTATCTAAAAAGCATTATATAACGATAAAAATATATTAATGACTTAAATATATTTTCGTTATACAGGGTGTTTGGTGCATCATTTGCCAAATTGATTTGGCTGAAAGAAGAGGTTATTGGCTACTTCTTTAGGGCATAAAACTCATTACATACTTGCCACACCAGTTTTTATATTACAAATTTAGATTTTTATTTTGAAAAATTACAGAATTCAGCATTTAAGCTTAAATTAAAATATATTAGCATGGTGTTCAAATTTTATTTTATTTCTTAAATGTACAGTTGTATGGTTCTATCAAATACAAAATTACTTGCTTGTACATCTAGTTTTTTTTTAAATACCAAGCAAAGTTCTGAAAAAAGAAACAGAAAGGTAAAAATCAAATCTAAATTGTTATAAACAAAAACTAAAAGCTTTTTGAATTATTTTACGGATAAGGGATCTTTGATTTATTTTAAAAACTTCTCTAGTCTCCCCTTTACAACGGTATAAAATATACCGAAAAAAACTTGCATATACATTGTAACTTGACGTAGAATTAATAGAAAATAACACGCGCGAAACAGAGAAAGCCAACAGGTTTTCCCTCATTTTTGATAACAATCCTACCTCCTACAATGGCATTCCTCATATGCCTCTTTTTTACCATAGGGGAAAGCCGCAAACTGGTTAAGTATTTTACTAAAATACACAGTTTGCAGCTTACTAAATAAATTTTAGAAACTAACTCATTGTTGTTTTGTTAATGTATGTTTCTTTGGTCTATTCCACTTTGATCACCTGGGTGATATCACCTGGGTGATTAAAGTGGAACAATTTATTCCACTTTGATCACCTCGGAATCAAATCACCTGGGTGATTTGAGCTGGGTGATTTGAGTGGAATAAATTAGTGGACTTTGATCACCTAGGAAACAAATCACCTGGGTGATTTGAGCTGGGTGATTTGAGTGGAATAAATTAGTGGACTTTGATCACCTCGGAATCAAATCACCTGGGTGATTTGAGCTGGGTGATTTGAGTGGAATAAATTAGTGGACTTTGATCACCTCGGAATCAAATCACCTGGGTGAACAGTGGCGACTACTATTTTTATTTTTCATTTTGTGTCTTTATATCACCTACATTTGGATTTACAAAATTCAATGTTTAAGCATCGGTACCTACTTTTTATAAGTTTATCCTCACTAGCTAACCCGCGCAGTTTCGCTTGCGGTTAATTAGTTCTTATAGATTGTTTTATAGGTTTCAAACAATCATTAGTAACGCATCCTGACGAAGGTTACCGCATAATCTTTAACCGACTTAAAAAAAGGTGGGGTCTCAATTCGTCTAAAATATACATTTTTTTTTTCATGTATGTTCGCGCATAACTGGCAATTATGAACCAATTTGGAAAATTCTTACTACTTACAAATAAGTAGTAGTTTCTGAAAAAACAAGAATAGCGACTCAGAAAAAAATGGAGGAATGCCTAAAAGATGATGTTTTTATCGCTTTTTAAGGACAAAAATGGTTATAACTCTGGCAAATATTTACCAATTAAAATTATTCTTTTTTTATTCAAAAGAAGGAACTACTGTAATGAATCTGTATAAATTTTATCACAACCGGATTAGAACTTCATGGAGATCCATGATTGATGTGTAGGAATTTATCTGGTAAAAACTATAAAACTGATGTTCTCCAATACATTACTCTGACAAATGTGAACCGATTTCGATTATTCTTTTTTTAGTCGAGAGAGTAAACTACTATGATGATTCCAAGCAAATTTCATTACGACTGGATAAAGTGTTCCTGAAGAAATATGAATTATGGAAAAAACTATGTCGATGATAATGTGATAACCTACCTAGATAATTTTACCGTCTTCGATGGTTAAAAACATCGATATAATATATAAACTAGATTTGGTGTCACGGTTCTAAAAGTGGTAGCAAGAAATAGCGCCCTTGTGTCGCTATTTCTTTACAAGCCACATCCTGACAAATTTATTTTTGCCGATAGGAGTGTCGCTACTGTCTATATGAAAGTGTCAAACTACAAGTCATTATCATTCTAAAATCGTTAGTTCACGTTTCCGCCACCAGCACAGATAAGTTTGCAACCTCTGCGACTACATTTTAGATGTCATTTTGTTCGTGAATGTTTATCTAGTTTGTATATTATATTGACGTTTTTAACCATCGAAGACGGTAAAATTATTTAGGTAGGTTATCACATTATCGTCGACATCGTTTTTTACATAATTCATATTTCTTCAGGAACACTTTATCCAGTCGTAATGAAATTTGCTTGGAATCATCATAGTAGTTTACTCTCTCGACTAAAAAAAGAATCATCGAAATCGGTTCACATTTGTCAGAGTAATGTATTGGAGAACATCAGTTTTATAGTTTTTACCAGATAAATTCCTACACATCAATCATGGATCTCCATGAAGTTCTAATCCGGTTGTGATAAAATTTATACAGATTCATTACAGTAGTTCCTTCTTTTGAATAAAAAAAGAATAATTTTAATTGGTAAATATTTGCCAGAGTTATAACCATTTTTGTCCTTAAAAAGCGATAAAAACATCATCTTTTAGGCATTCCTCCATTTTTTTCTGAGTCGCTATTCTTGTTTTTTCAGAAACTACTACTTATTTGTAAGTAGTAAGAATTTTCCAAATTGGTTCATAATTGCCAGTTATGCGCGAACATACATGAAAAAAAAAATGTATATTTTAGACGAATTGAGACCCCTCCTTTTTTTAAGTCGGTTAAAGATTATGCGGTAACCTTCGTCAGGATGCGTTACTAATGATTGTTTGAAACCTATAAAACAATCTATAAGAACTAATTAACCGCAAGCGAAACTGCGCGGGTTAGCTAGTGAGGATAAACTTATAAAAAGTAGGTACCGATGCTTAAACATTGAATTTTGTAAATCCAAATGTAGGTGATATAAAGACACAAAATGAAAAATAAAAATAGTAGTCGCCACTGTTCACCCAGGTGATTTGATTCCGAGGTGATCAAAGTCCACTAATTTATTCCACTCAAATCACCCAGCTCAAATCACCCAGGTGATTTGATTCCGAGGTGATCAAAGTCCACTAATTTATTCCACTCAAATCACCCAGCTCAAATCACCCAGGTGATTTGTTTCCTAGGTGATCAAAGTCCACTAATTTATTCCACTCAAATCACCCAGCTCAAATCACCCAGGTGATTTGATTCCGAGGTGATCAAAGTGGAATAAATTGTTCCACTTTAATCACCCAGGTGATATCACCCAGGTGATCAAAGTGGAATAGACCGTTTCTTTTCGTTGTGTATTGTGAATATTTGTGTTAAATTTCAATAATTTAATTTGTGTTTTACAATGGCTACATTATCCAATTAAGAATACGCTAACATTTTGATGGCTTAAGGAAGAGCTGATGGTGTTCCTCGTGAAGCACAATGAATTTACCAGGAGCGTTTTTCTAACAGACGACTTCGTTTCCAGAATTTCCAGAAAACTTATCGACGCTTACACGGCACTGGTTATTTAAATTATAATGAACCAAGAGGGATTGTAATGTGATTATCATAGTGTTGATTTTCGAGACCTACAGCAAATAAAATACGCGTAAAATGTTAAGTACTTTCTCCAAAGAGGCATTTTTACTAGACTAGATTTTTACTAAATACACAAATTTAGCGAATTAGTGAAGTTAATAACAAGATTTTTAGGCATATTTCATACCGTTAGAAAGGGGACAGACTATAATAGTTTCTAAAAGAATTCGAAGATCCAGATTGCTTTTAGTTCTTTTTATAACAATTTAGATTTGATTTTTAGCTTTCTGTTTCTTTTTTCAGAAACTTTGCTTGGTATTGAAAAAAAAACTAGATGTTACTATCAAGTAATTTTGTATTTGATAGAACCACATAAAACTGTAAATTTAAGAAATAAATTGAAATTTGAACACCATACTAATATCTTTTATTTTAATTTAACCTAAAATTCTGAATTCTGGAATTTTATAAAATAAAAATTAAACAGTTGTAACAAAAAACTGGTGTGCCAAGTAATGAGTTTTATGGCCTAAATAAGTAGCCAAGGACCTCTTCTTTTGGACAAATCAATTTGGCATACGATGCACCAAAGACCCTATATAATGCATTTTTAGTTTCATTGAAATTATCATAACATCGAATATTTATTATTTTATAAAGCACAATTTTCATTAGGTAACGGTACTAGGTATAGGTACCAAAATATAACTAAAATTATTTTCACTTTGTAATTCAATTTGGCATTCACTTTTAACATCCAGCGTTAACGATTTGGATCGTGCGCGGTTGCTAGCTGTCTCTGCGAAGGAGTCCGGTCACTGGCTGCAGGCTATGCCATCGTCTCATATTGGTACCTTATTGACCAATACCACACTTAGTCTGCAAGACTACAAACCGCAAACAAACTGCAGTTTGTTTGCGGGTGGGTGCCAGGACTAACCTTGCTCATCGTTGTCGCTGTGGGGAGTACGTAGATAAATATGGTCACCACGGGCTGTCTTGCTCGCGTAGCGCTGGCCGTATGTCACGCCATGCCGCCCTTAATGATATTATTCGCAGGGGGCTTGTCACTGCCGGTGTCCCTGCCGTACTGGAACCAGTCGGCATTACACGAGATGACGGCAAGAGGCCTGATGGTGTCACTTTAATACCATGGCAACGTGGAAAGCCGCTGGTGTGGGATGCGACATGTGTCGACACACTTGCTGCGTCCCACACCCCGGCAACTTGCAGGGCGGCTGGAGGGGCTGCGGTGACCGCTAGTGTTGCAAAGCGACGCAAGTATGCAGCTCTAGGTTCGAGCTATATATTTGCGCCCTTTGCGGTGGAGACCATGGGGCCTTGGTCTCATGAGACGCACGCTTTGGTGAAAGAAATTTCATCCAAACTTATCGAAGTCTCAGGAGACCGCCGGGCTGGTAGCTTTTTCTGCCAACGTATAAGCTTGGCCATACAAAGGGGTAATGCCGCCAGTCTTTTAGGTACCCTTCCCTCCCAGTGCGGCGACAACTTCGAGGAAGTTTTTTCCCTAGTCTAAGTGTACATGTTTGTAAATAAACTGTACTTAACAAGTATAATACTTATCTAGAAATTAAATACAATTACTAACATACAATTAAAAAAAAAATGCCCATGTGGGATAGTGGCAAGAATTCTAGCTGCTGATGATCCGTTGAGCGAGGAATGAGCCAGTCCTCGTTTCACTCGAGTAGGAGGCCAGTTTTGAGCTATTTTTTTGGGGAAGTTCCTCACTGAGGAACTCCAGGGTCCAAAGGTTTCAAAAGCAAGCGGCTCAAAGATGTAACTTTTAGTAACAGCCACATATTTGCGCCACTTGGCAGGAGCAGCCCACTCAGCCGCAGCTCTCGCTGCAGACGCTGACTCACTGAGGTGTGAGGGTGCGAGGGTGTCCACACATGTGGCATCCCAAACAAGGGCACACCCACGCTCCGAGGGGATCAGCGTCATGCCGTTATCGCATAACACTCCAGCCGGTTCTAAAACGGATGGTACGTCGATGGAGGCAAGAGCCCTTTTTACGATGTCATTCTTGGAACCATGGCGAGAAAACCTACCGGCACTTCTCTTGCATGAAAGACCAAGAAGACCAAAACTGTCCACCTCCACCCCACATGGACACGTGTGCTCGCAGCACACCGGAGCCCCGAGACGGATCACCACAGCCACGCGAAAACTCTGCGAGTCTAGTAATGTTGCAATGCAATAGTTATTGCAGAAGAGGGTAGAAGCCTGAAGCCAATGGCCGGATTCGTTACGACCTAACGCTAGAAGCCGGGCACGATCACGGTCACTGGCACAATTTTGGATCAAGCTTTCAGCGGCTGATTGTATCAATGGCAGATCCCAAAGTTTTCGCACGTTTAATTCCTTAGGGATCTCACCATTTTCTGTTGTACTAACTTGGATTTCGGTCCAATCTCTCATGTTACATACAGATTTAAAACCTCGGAGATGCTAGCCGAAGCTGCTGCGTATTGCTAGTGTATAGTAAAGTTAATGATACGATAAATCAATAACGCACATCGAGCTATGCGGATAACTAGATATTTAAACAAATACTATTCGACTAATATGCTACTATAGGGAATTCCTATACTATAACAATTTATGGTATGTGCTAGATGCAATGTTCGATAATTAGCGGAATTTTATAGGAACCAAGGCATTAAACAAATTATACGTCTTCTATAATAAATTGAATTCAGCTTTGTGAAGAGATGTCTTATGGTAAGCGACAGATCCAAGGATAGATTACACTGCAGCACTCCACTTTCTAAATTATATATAGGTCTTCCGAATTACGTTGTTATTCGACTCGTGATCAAATTTCTTTGACATCCGTCAAAGAAAAGCCCTTCCACTCGTCAAATATTTTTGTCCATTACGAGTACTAAGTATTAATTGGCGTAGTTGAGATAATGGACGATCGTGTCGCGACCAATAACTGCTATATCATTTATTTCTCCTCACAAAATAGACCTTAAGGAGTAGGTACTGTTTTTGGATCATCAAGTTCAACAAAGTAGGTAGGTACCTACCCTTTTTTATTACATAGAAAACATAAAAACTTTATTAATCATCTTAGGACAATAAACAGCTTTGGTCTATTTGACTAAAGCTATCCACTTGAGAGTTCTTAGAAATCATTAAGGAAAACTTGTTATTTGCATTATTCCTAGTATCGAACCATTTTTTTTTTAAATTATAGCAACTGGCGTTTTTAGTTCAGATGTTCATTCTTAAGGTTAATTCGTCATAGAGCGTGCGTCTTCACCTTTACGCAAATTACAATACTTTAGTATTGACTTCTTGCTTCATCGCTTCTTGGAAGAGATTTACACAATTATTATAAAGAGACAAGTTGCAAAGACATAGGATTTTGGTAAGTATGTGAGTCGCCAGTCAAATATAAGCTGGCAATGTGAGACACTGCTCTTCGACTCTACATTGACTAGACTCTTGCTTGTGTGATCATAATCTGCGAAGAGCTTTCCACTCCAAATCAATTTTGGTTACCTTAACAAGAGTACAACACTTTATCTTACACAGCTTATCTTTTTTTTTGTATCTTTTCTAACTTTAAAGTAGCTCGACTAGTTGAACGTGCCCTTTTAATAGGCAATTATTGGTCAAAAACCTCACTGCCTTGAGGGGTGAATTAAAATAACAAGTCTATTTATACTTCAGGGTTATATGTGACAACTACGCAAAAAAGTAATGCACTTCGCGTATTCTTCCGTATTTGTGCAGTTGTTTACAATGCCCCCGTATCTGCGTCTCGACTTATAATTTCGACGGCGGATTGCCGCGTGACGTAGAAATCTAGCATGAAGTGGAACTCATCATTGCCATTGACACTCAGAGGGAAAATCAACAGGCCGTTCAATATTTAACTGATTAGTTACGATTCAGAGTTACCATGCCCGTGAAATGCAAATAAGGGTCGGCGCACATATGGTGGAGTGCAGCGCAGAGCATTTTTCACTGTCAAACTATTATCGACATTGTCTCATTTAAATAAATTTAATGCAACAATCCCCAAGACGCCTGTTAAGCGTGGGGATTATGGCATCCCCTCCCTTTTAAGAGAGAAGCCTTTGTTGAGTAATGGACGTGTTTTCGGCTACTGATGAATACAACAATTCATTCCTGAAGAGCATCGAAGCGACTACATGCGAAAAGTGCTCGCGCAGCCGCGTTCCTGCGCGCTATCCTGCGCGCACCCGCTTTCGGTCGCCGGACTCGCCGAAGTGATGCTCGCGGGGCTCGGGCGGGAACCACCATTAAACATTAGGCGAATTTCTACCCACGCCCATGGGCAGTATAGCGCATACTCGTGCATTATGTGCTAGCGTTAAGCCTATTTGAAATAAACTATTTTTGAGTTTGAGTTTGATTCGCGCGAAGACTTCCCGCGGGTGCTCGCGCACTCTCAGGTAAAAATTCGTCTAATGTGTCATGCCTTTAGAAACCTTCGCTGGCATGCATTGCGCTACGCTCCGCCATATGTGCGCCAGCCCTAAGGTGACGTTTTCATGAATACGTAGTAACGTTTCCACGACGCTTGTTGTCATGGGCCGTGGCTGCCGCCTCAGGCCTCAGGTCTTGAGGTGACTTTTAAAGCTACATACATAATAATGTATATTATATACTAGCTGACCCGTGCAGCTCCGCCCGCGCTTTAATTACATTTTGCTCCCCTTTTCTCCCTGCTTCCTTGATTTATCTCTCTCTCTTATAATAAAAATCTAATTCTATGCTATTTCTCTCCCCTCCCGCTTTGGTCCCCGTCACACTTCCCCTCTTCCTCTCCCCGTTGTTCTCTCTGAACCCTCTCCCTCCTCTCTCTTCTCCCAACTTGCTCCCTCTCACTCCCCCCCCCTTGCTCCACCTAACTCCTCCGATCACTCACTCCATCACCCTCCCCTCTCCCTCTCATGCATCCTCCTCTCGTTCTATATATCCTCGTCAATCATGGTATCAGCGGCATAAAATATACTTTATAACCTATTCTCAGACCTACCCGCAAAATTTCATACATATCGGTTCACCCGACTCTCGTGCACGTAACTCAGAGGTTCTCAGATTTTATTGTGCAAGGCGTTGCGAACGTTCGACACTCGACTCTCGTGCGCGTACCTGAGAGTTTCTCTGATTTTGTTCAGCAAGGCGTTGTGAACGTTCAGGTGAAGATTCTCCCATACGACGTATTCTTGCTGCCCGTGCTTGAGAACTATGTTTAGAAAGTTGAGACCTGGCTCTCTTAGGCATTTTCAAATGTTTAAGAAAATGCTAATAGCGTGTAATATTCTAGCTCTGAAAAGAACTGTTGTTTAGCCCTGAAAAGAACTGTTGTTTAGCCCTGAAAAGAACTGTTGGTTAGCCCTGAAAAGAACTGTTGATTAGCTGTGAGAAGAACTGTTGTTTAGCTCTGAGAAGAACTTTTGCGTAGGTGTAGTTTTAAGAAAGAAATCTAAAAAAAATCGCACGAAAATTATTAGAATTCGCGCACGACCGCTGCGTAGGTAGCTGACCTCGCGTCTGAGCCGAGCCGCGAGGGTACCTTACTCATAGCTCATAGATCTAAACTCCCCTCCCGCATGCGCACCCCCGCCTTGGTGACGCTCACTCACTTCGCAACGGGCCGTGCAGCAGAAATCTTTTAATTTATAAGCAGTAATATTTTAATTTCCCCATAACTTCAAAACCAAATGTCCAATTTTAATCATTCAAAGACCAAATATTATCTACATAAACTGTACTTAATGATGAAATAATTTATTTTGATAAGGATTAATAGCATGAGTAAAATAAATGCGTTTAAATGTAGTCCAAACAAAATTCAAGATTTTTAAATAAAAAAATGGTTGTTGGGCCTCACTCGACATAGATACGCGCATGTGCTGCAGACTTTTTTGTAGATATTTATAAGACCTACAATTAATTAGAACATTTATGGTTCTATCTTTTATAGTTTAGGCAGCGTACGCAAAATAAGTAACTTTTCTGGTTGATTTTTTACACCTTGTGTCCGAAAAAATCCAAATATCTTACGGAATCCTATTTTTTTCCAAATTAAAATTTAGCCTATGTAACTTGTGGACAATGTAGCTTTCGAATGGTGAAAGAATTTTTAAAAACGGTCCAGTAGTTTTTGAGCCTATTCATTACAACCAAACAAACAAAGTTTTCCTCTTTATAATATTAGAGTAGATTAATATTCCGAGTGCCATACCATTCAATACCATAGATACCTACACATAAACATAGTACTTATTTTACACATATTTCGTAGGTCTGATGCAGTCGTTGTATGGCCACTACTCATCTGTCAGATATGCTATAAGGAAAAATCGCCAAAAAACTAAATGGTATTATGAAAATGTAGCCTTTATGCAATAATTCCGTATGCCACGTGATATTTAAAAACTTAACGTAGTAAAAGTTTTGTAGCTGAAGAAATTGTATGCAATCTTCTCTGAGAAGAATATTTTTAATAAATAACCGAAATCATCTATACTTATAATAAAACTGTAACAGGTCCAATTCTGTACATTGAAGATATTTTGAAAATTATATTTGGAGGGCATTCTATAACCGATACTGAAGCCGAAAATGTATTTTTTTAAATTTTTGTCTGTCTGTCTGTCTGTCTGTCTGTCTGTCTGTCTGTATCACGGCTGAGCATCACGCCGAAACTACTGAATGGATTCAAATGAAACTTGTCATGATTTGAGATCTTACTACGAGGTAGGACATAGGATACTTTTTATCCCGTAATCTAGCACGGTTCTTTTGGGAGAGGGGATTAAAGTCAAAATGGGTACTTGGTTATACGCTTGGTCCGATTTTATCAATTTTTCTTTATAATATAATAAATATTAGTAAGGGAACACTCATAGAGAGTTGTTATCAAGGTTTTGTAATCGATCGGGTTAAGCAACGTTAGGTAAGGTCATTAAATAGATGGGTGAGCGTTTAACGCCATTTGAACTAAACGGGTCCGTGCTTCGGAGAGCAAGTAAAAAGGGACCCACCCAGTTTTTAACCGACTATAAAAAAGGAGGTTATGTATTCGATGCGAATGTCTGTTATTAAAAGTTTAGTTAACGTAAAAATAGCGCAGGCGGAGCTGCGTGGGTCAGCTAGTTATAAATAAGTAAACAATAATTTTAAGCGAAACGTTTTTTGTTATTAAGATAACCTGCAATCATTGAGCTTGGTAGGTACTTAGTAAGTAAAGCAAAGCATGTGCACGGCGAGGGTTTCGTACCGATGACTACTCCAGCATGCCACCGGAGAAGTCAGCGGGCTATATACACATACGAGGTAAGATCGCACAGCAGAGGGCCGCTGGCGGGACTCTGAAGAATACCAACGTATGTACCCCGGGGCGCGCTACACAAAACGGAACGAGGACACCGTGGGGTCCAGTCGGTAGATCACGGTATCCGGGATTTTCCCAAGTTTTAAGGATAAATATATAATCTGGTAAGTATTTATCCACAAGGATTTCCCCAAAAGAACTCAATTGCTTATATGAGCGATCGGCTTTAGGCCATGACAAGAGGTGCCACTCGCTGGCTGTATGGAAAATTAGGCTTTGTTTTTTATTCAATAAATCTTTTTTTGGCTTAGCAACAAAATGGAATCAATTTTGCTTTATTTTTTGATAAAATTGAGCGACGTCCAAATCTTCGTACATACGCCGTTTACACACGCCTGCAGTCCACCGCTGAAAACGTATAAAAAATAACTAAAGGGTCGTGCATTAATCACGTGATGTTTTTTAGCAACTTTTTAACCCCTCCCCCCCTCCTGGTGATATGTGGTGAGGTTTTTAAACTACCCCCCCCCCCCCCCTATCCAAAATCACGTGTATTTTTTTGTAAAAAAAATCAATATAGTTTATATTGAAATTTTCGGAATATTATCTTTAAATACAGGTACTTAACTGATTAAATGTTGAAGGGGAAGACGTTGCCGGCAACGGTGAGTCAAGGCCACGTGCCGCTGTTTGGTTTAGAAATCGTGCATTCAACGAAAAATAAATACACGTGATGTCTCATTATACCCCTCCCCCCTCCTGGTGATTTTTCGTGATTTTTTCGGAACCCCTCCCCCCCCCTTTCGAGCCTCACGTGATTAATGGACGACCCCTAACGAATGCTATCTGCCAAGCTTTCCAACCACAAGGCCACTCGAAGTTGTTGCTTTCGTGCAGTCACATATCAGTTAAAGAGGTTTTTCCCATAGATTAGATAAACGTTACAAGTTGACGGGCATGTTGATCTAGTGGTTAGGCAACCTGACCGCTATCCAATACGCCTTGGGTTCGATTCCCTCCCAGTGACTGGGTGTTATTTATCTATTTACGTTAGTAATACAAAAAAGTATATAAGTATTAGTATCAGTTATCTGGTGTGGTACAGGCTCTGCCCAGTATGGGATCATATGACAATAAGACAACAGTTACGTCACTATTGCATATCGTTTTCCGTGGCGATCGATGATGAATTCACCCATTTTTGCATCAGAAATATTTTAATTGGTCCTACCTGATACTATAATTCATTGTGCATCACCATTGTGGCATAGATTACTAAGCAGTTGCAGCTTAGAATGCAAGCAATGTATTTGTGACGTAATAATACACGTTCTTTGAGTTAACGGAACTTAGAGCAGACTTCTCATTTATGAAACCTGTTTTAGCATTCTTTAATAGTACCTACCCAATTATTAAAACCACGTCGTTTAGTTAGTGTGCAACCTCGAACCGACATATGACTCTGGCTAAGGTTAACGACGGCTGGCTAGATGACAACAAGCGGACTGACTTTTTACATACCCTCAAAGTACGGAGATGCTCAATTATAATGTGACAAAACGGTCTAGCTATGCAATGACCTTGCTATCTTTGCTTAACCAACTGATCTTTCACCGAACAGAGATTACAATTACCAATAAGCTCCCTACAAATATGTTCATATGTTCTCATATGTTGCTTGTTCTTAAGTATGTACTTGAACGTAAATCTGCCTGATATAAGCTGGGCTGTTCGATGCTGGGCTGTGGCGATGCTTTGCATCGATGGTAAAACACATTAAAGTAAGGCTATTTTAATAGATCAAATTTGACACTTCATCAACATTGAACAAAGTAAAATTGTAACGGTGGGCATAAAATATTATTAAGTTTTTCGAAGTTAGAACTTCACAACTGCTTAATTTTTTTCAATCACGATTACACATTAACAACCGCACTTACAAACCCCAATTAACTTTAATTCAAATTAAGTCACTTTTTAAAATCTATTTATTTCGACTGTCGGAGCCTTTTATGATTAAATTCGACTATTGAATACGGGATAATTGGTATCTCTACTCACTATCTACGTATTAAGTATTAATTGGTTTCGAGTGACGAAATAATCCGATTTCGAAAAATTGATTAATCATCATTAACTTTAATTGACGTTTGTAGGTTCGGCAGTTAGACTCTCATACAGTTCACAGATTTCAATTTGTTTCGCCATTATAAAATATATATAAAGCAATCATTAATTTTTCAATGTTACATTAAAGTCATCCATTATTGTTACGTAAATAAAGGTGTAAATCGCAGAATTAAAGAGTCGTTATAATTCTTTAGATCGTTTCCTGAATTAATTGGATTCCTCGTTTTTTTTATTATTATAATTACTAAGCACAGCGTCTATTATTCAGTACCTACTAGTATAGTTTGAATTATAATAAGTACGTCATAGCACGTGGAACTTCCTTAATCAGGCCTCATATATTACGATATACATGGAAATTAAAGTATAACGTGACTTTCGGTATATCCAATAATTATACAATTGATGTAACGAAATAGATTTTCTACAGTCACTAATTATGTGTTTTCATAATATATGGAATAAAAATAAATAGCTTTACGACAATATTCCGACACAGTGGTATGCTGAGTTTGGATAAAATTACACTAAGTACATTAAGTTTTCATTACCTAGGTACATATTAAACGGCCAAAAGGGGCTTGTTGCCACAGTTTTGATAATCATTTTCCTTTCAAATTTGGAAAACAATTTCGTTTTAAATGCGTCTGAATATGTAATTAACACAGTAATCCCAAGATAATATTATGTATGTATCGTTTATTGAGATATGTACATATCTCAATAAACGATGCATCGTACCTATGCATCGTAAAAATATATTGCATAGCCAAACCACAAAAGTAGTTTTATTTGTATCAATAACAATAAAATATTAACTATTTTTCTTTTTCAAGTGGCATAATGAACTCTTAAAATGTAATTTATGAAACTGAGTACTGTGACGACTTTATTGCTCCATAGGTATATCATTGATCACGTTGGTGATCAAAGACATGCTATCGTAATATATAATGTTTCAATTTCCACATTACGATGCTAAGAAACATCATCTTATAAAATATCAAGCTTCAAAATCCCTATCCGAAGTTATTACAAAAGTGGGCGAAGATGGCCAATTTAAAAATGCAGGGCGGCTGTCCCGCGTTTCTGATTTATATTGATTTACAAAGCAGCATTAATCATTATTATGTTTAGTTTTTAAAAAGAAACCATGCCTGTAATATCAGTTTATTAGATAGCACAGTAAAACATCAGACAGCCTAAGAAGTCATAGACATTTTGGTAATTTCCTTTTTTTTTGCCTACCCTGTCGAATGTTGGCCCGTTAAAAACTATGCAACTATACCTACTCGTATTCACCGCGATTTGATATCTTCTGCTAGGTACATGTACTTACGTTCAGGGTGTGGGCCCCGAGGAGGTTGGCGCCGGGTTGCGACCCCCGTCCCGGTATGCACCGTGATGGCACCTACACTGCATCTACAATGCGTCCCCCGGCGGCGGGCTCAAAGGCAAGGCACTGAAGGGGCCCCTGATGCAGATCCCAACGGACGCCCCAGGTTCGCCCCTCCATGTGCCGATGCGACAGCCGCGGGGGTTTTAGTGGGTAAGAATCCCACATACTCCGGTCGAGCCCCACAGCTCCCGGGATCTTTCGAAGATTTCACCCGCGTCAAAAAAAATAGGTACACGTACTTTTCGTTTGATATATATAATATATATAAACTTGTTATATATTTTTTTCTTCTGGCCGCCATGGCAACTAAGTTCCGCAAGCAGTTGCAATGGAAAATTGTTTTTTTTCATAATATAGTCCTAATACCTTTCCAAATAAATTAATAGTTACTTTAATTAATAATATAAAAGAGCGAGTTTACCGTTTTTTACTTCAATAAGGAGTCACGGCATCTGATCTCAGATGTAAAACAAAGCAACTCCAGTACCGGCCTTGGTGCTCAACTCGCTCGATTTAATTATTATTAAAACTAATTGCATAAATATTAAACGTAAAATCCTGAGTACGATACTATGCTACTTATTAAGTTTACGTTTTCTTTTTGGTTTGGTTAATTCGTTTCAAATATGCTAAATGAAACTAGTTGAGACCCCTTCAAAGTTACAAAAAATCTATTATGATAAATATGTTTAAAAACACCCTTTAGATTACCTTTAGACCTAATGATTTAAATAGATCAGATTATGCAATTGATTTACATATTACAAAAACGTAGGAAATATAATAATGTAAGACACTTCCTAGGATGAAATACTGAAAGTGATTGGTGATGTTGACATAACAGGTGATGACCCCAGCAGGTGGTACTTTTTATTGTATGTGGAAATGATTTCAATCTATGTGGTTTCCGGTGTGCTAGCGTATCACAGAAGGTTGGCGGTACGTGCCATAAATATTTTACTTAAATTTAAAGCCACCTCAAAAATTGCTTGACGAGCTTTAAAAACAAAGGATGATGAAGAGCATGAATGATGTGATCGGTTCAGGCGTACTGTGAAGTATACTGTCTTATTTAGTCGCTCGTAATTATGCCCTTTAACATTTCTATCCCTTTACTAGTTTGCGTTATTAGACACACTAAACAGCCTAATAAAGCAAGCCTTAGCTGGGACTAAAGCGGTTTCTACACGGATGGGGATGACACGTAAAATTAGAGGAAATAACTAGAGTTTTTGGCATCGGTTCTCACCAACATCAGGTTATTAAGCTGCCCTATGTATTTTATAATACTGGTGATGACACGTAAAATGAGGGGATTTAACTAGAGTTTTTGGTATCGGTTCTCACCGACATCAGGTTAATAAGCTGCCCTATGTATTTTATCTTAATACATATTGTATTACTTCTGATTATAAAATAATTATAGATCTAAAGTAATACAATATATCCGTAGGGTTTCGTAAAGCTACTAAGGAAAATCAAGAAGTCGGGCTGCATCATCTTTCTATTGGATTAATTACCTAGCATCTATACTGCGATCCCCAAAACGCCTGCCAAGCATGATCATTAAACAACCTCCCGTTAACCGCTGAACAAAGGCCTCTCCTTAGAAAGGGGAACGTTTTTCGGCTGATGATGCTCATAGGACATAACTCGGCCAAACATTTACGTCTGAAAATATTTTGTCAAGGTTGTATTGATTTTACTGTGTCAAAATATAATGTACGCTCAAAATTACATTTAAAATCATATTAGTACTAATCAATGAGACCAATATACGTCTGATATAAACTTCCTACATCCGTGGATGACCAGGAAGAGGTTCCAACCAATAAAATTATCAATGCCTACCGGTTTGGACATTATATTGCTTTTCTGTGCTGTTTGTTTTTATTATAGCCTAATTAACGTTGTGCAATCACCTTGGTAAACATTAAGTAATTTTAGTCTTCAAGAATGGATCTAAGAATAATAATTAGTAGCGATTGTAAAATGTTGACGGATAACAATGGTAATGATATTTCGTGTTATCAGGCAAGGATACCGCGACATAGAACCTCGCCGTAGCGTAATTGCGGTAATTGATTCGTTTTCTAGAAATCTTTTAGCTATCAGCTTCATGAGTTTAGTGATTAGCGATAGGTCTGTTTAATTAGCCCCGTCTCCTGGTGCTAATTAAAATGTTATATCGCTATACAATCATTTGATAGGTACAGAAACATTGTAAAATTTGCAGATTTAGTCAGCAAAAACCGATTATTCCCAGTCGTCACCACTGGCTACGTCCCCACTGGTGACAAACGGGAAAATTATTCCCATTTGTCGCCAGTGGTGACGAATGGGAAAATGAAATCCCAGTTGTCACCAGTGGTGACAATCGGTTGTAGGAAATCATCATCATCAGCGTTGGTTGTCCGTGGTATACTACTGGGGGTAGGTACTACGGACAATTACAATACAATACAATAATACAATAATTCCTTTATTTCATAAATGTTGTACACCATGATGAGAATTCCCTGACTTCTGCGCTAGTAAAAACTGTGTTACAGAAGCCAGTGTCATCCCTATGTTTTTGAACACTATTATTATTACATCTAAACAGTTTGTCTGGTTTATACAGACCGGTACATAATCTACTTAATCAATTAAGGAATACAATAGAAAAAAACTCATTTATATTGATATAAAAAAACCTAAAATTGTATGCATGTGTGTGAGTGTGTATGTGTGTGTGTAAGTGTATGTGTGTGTGTGTTTATACATGGATGTTTGCTTTTCTGTTTGCTGTCCTTATTGCTTTTATTGTATGTTCTGACGGTTGCTATCATTTTCTCTTTCATCATGACAGTAGTGAACTCAACCATAATACTTTTATTTTCTACATTCTTCGTGTTGACGCGATATATGTTTCGTATATCGGTAGTTGCAACTGCTACTTACGCCAACTTTCTTTCCTACATTACTAACTATCTTTAACAATTCTTCCTTATCTTCTCCCTTTTTAGTGGGTATATTCCTAATTTCAATAGATGCCACTTTTTGATGTTGTTCTAATCGTTCTATCTTATTTTCGAGCGTTTGTATATAAACCAACTGATTTTTCCTTTCCTTTTCGACTAAATTCAACTTCTTTTCGATTTCATCGTATTTTTTCGATAAATAGTCCACAGAATCGATTATTTTCTTATTTTGTTTTTTTATTTCATTTACAGTACCTGGTATTTTTATAATTGGGTGGTGACCAGAGATAAATTAATTAGATTTAACTATTGTTTAATTATTTTCGTTCATTTTGCAATCGTTTACTTGATATATCTTGGTTGGACTGTTTGTATTGCACAACATTGGCATGAAATTTAAAAAATGTGATATATGTATTAATAATAATAAAAATATTTTAAGCCCCTCTTCCATACCTTTTTTTTCGGGTCTGACAGCTTAAGAGTAGTATATAGAGTATCTTGCGTAACCATGTGAAATATATCTAAATCTGTATCTCTGTACAAGGATCATACACGAAAGGAAGTTGCATATTTCATCATACACGTTCAAGTTATCGGGTATTACTATTGTTAAACTGCTCTCCCAAGGGAACCGTGCTGAATTATGGGATATTAACACAAATTATACCAAGATTCATTTAAATCCATTCAGTAGTTTTGGCGTGATGCGCGGCCATGATACAGACAGACCGACAAAACTGAAAAAAATTACAGCTATGGCTTTAATTTTAAAAATATCTTCAATGTACAGAATTGGACATGTTACAGTTTTATTATAAGTATAGATCTAACCATTGGGATTTTTTTGTGCATAATTGGCTTCACTTTATACAACTGAAAAGTCCCTATTTGGCAATATGTTGGCAATGGTCGCTTCTTTACCTCGTAATGACGAGTTTAGTATGAAAATAAAATCCATCATGATGGATGAGGAGGCTCTCCAGCGACTTTCCAGCGCACGAGCCAATATTAGGGCATATCTGGGTTTTCTTACTATTTTTCTCTTCACCATTAGATTATATTTGACTTATCATATATGTACATATATCACACACAGCAGTTACCTTTGGCTTCGACCACAACCAGAAATTTTCTTGTTATAGATATTTACATTTAAAAAAAATCCAAGAATTACAATGATTTCTGTTTTAGCCTATATTCTGTGAGTACCTTACACCTACTTTGTCGTTACATTACATCAAAATCTACGAATACTAATTTTCTTGTCTTGAAAAAAAATATTGGTAGATACAGCGAAACTTAAATGACTGAATTTGACGTTGATTTTATTAGACCGAATACTCATATAAAACGGAGCCAAGAACCTATAAATTAATTATATTTGCATTATAAACATACTTACTTGAGTAACATTCGAACTGAAAAATAAACAGTATACAATAAATCAGAAGTTACCTACGCTAAAATATGGTAAAATGAACGCTGCTATGCAGTGTATGGTCAACTATGTTTAGTTCACCGTAGATTATCTTAGTAGCCACAGCGTAGCCGGAGAACCGAGATGGCGCGTAGAGCGTACTTGACCGCGGGGGCGCGCTCGCTCACCGGAGACCTTAGCCTGAATGTGCATCTCAATGTTGTACGTGCATGACTCGATTTTTTATGCGAAGAAACCTCGCCCTAGTAAGCACGACTCGTCCTCCGAACGGACGCCACGCCATGCCCGACACGGCGTCGCTTCCTTGACATTGAATTTAGAAGATGAGTTGTGGCAACACCGACCCAGCCGGCTGGCGTTACCGAGAACTCCAGCACTCTCCGTAGGCAGATTAGCCGATCGGTCTGGGGCACAGTATATAACGTAGTCTGGGCAGAATTCATTAACCGTCCGCATGTTCCGACGTCGCACGACCTGTGTAGCATTGATGTTGGACGTGAAGTCATTACCTAGTTAGGTTCGGTTCGTGTTTTATATTCTCGCTGTTCGGTACTGACGGCAACGGCAATATAAAACCCACAAATTATGATAAAAGCCTCCGTGACGGAGGGTCCGCGACGGACTGTACTTGCCTTGGTCCATTCGCCCTCACTTTAGTCAAAGGGGGCAAGGCTATACTTTTCAGTCCATGCAACGATTAGATCTGAATTATTTGTAGCCGCGTGATTAGTCACCTTTTGCAATTAACATTTTTATGTTACCGCTGTAAAATATTGGTAAGTTTTGATAAGTACACAATTAAATCAGTTATATCAATTTTATATCAAAATAAATTCTTAATTATTAAAAAATAATAGGATATAATTAAGTTTATTTACATACATAATTATAATAGTATTCGAAATTATAACTCAGATTGGGTATCCTTTTAGAACGGACAGCAATCAGTCAAAATAATTAGACGTGCAATCAACAAATTATCTACCAAAAAAAAAAATACCAACTTGATGATAAACACATGTTTGATACGATACGATAAGTAAACCGTGGACAGCATCTAATGTTCATTGTTTATTTATGAATATATAGCAATAATTTAGGAGGCTCGACATTGCCTAGGATATACTTACATACATTGTGTCGGACTTTGCGATACCGGAACACAACCCACACAAATAAAATAAACACGTATGTATTTGATTACGATCGCACACATATATACACACATGAATATGGTCTTGAACAGGTCCAACGTGTGGACGTGTAAATTAAGGCATAATTGATTATGTAAACATGAAATAATGTTCCAATGACATAGCTATGTTACGCCTGCATAATTTTATGTTTATATTCAATTAAAATTCTAGTAGGTAATTTAAAGTCATTCTTTATTATCATTTGAGGTACATAGTTGTACAAATTCCGTAATTATACTTCCAATGAGGATGTCTGAAGCGAACTGAAGGAGTGGCTGACAAACTTGATATCAGCGGGGGTGTGTTGATACAGTACCTGAGTGGCTGAGTACCTTTAATATGGGACTTGAAAACTCCATTGTTGATACAAAATTAAATATATCAGGTAAGTAAAGTAACTAGTCTTAAAATGTAGACTATTATACAGGGGGCTAAAGGAGCTAAGACGTATTCTCCCGCTTAATTTCAGTCCTGCGGTAAAACGAATGTTGAGTTGTTCCTTTCTCTTTCATCTGCAAATTAGTCTCCACAACACAAACCGTGTAAATACACATTCAATAGGTATTGTTGATTCAACTCGTTGATCTAATTAAGTCTTTTCGAATTACAAACATAGTTTTCCACCCGGCAAACCCATCCAGCGGGTGGAACAAAATGTTAACCCACTAGTGAGCTTTCGCCCAAATTATTAATCATCTATGTAAGTATATAATTAAAGACAAGCACCCCACTTATAATTGCCAATTAAAAAAAAATAGCGGCTACGTAAGTAACAATGTTTATGTTCACAATAAAAACAATGTTCGTGCATAATTTAGACGGTACCTGTTGTTATAAGACGATTAGAGCTATTGTATAGGTACTTATTAGGAACATCACATCCATTACTGAGTTTGTAAATACACGCCACGGCTTCTAGCCATAATGAGTCGTTAACTACGATCGTGGTGTTCAACGCGATGTATTTTACAACTTTTAACTGTATGCACCTATCGAGCCACGTAAGTATACAAATATACATCCAAAGATCGCGATTTCTGCTAGATTTTTGAAGGTTAGTTTAGATTATTTTACATGTTTATTATTTATTGCTTCTTAGGCATCGATTATTTATATTCGATTATTAATCACGAACAAAATGACATCTAAAAAATACTGCTGATATATAATAGATATTTATTGAAAATTAAAACTTAAACTCCACAAAATTAGGTTCAAAGTATTTGTTTGAGCGATGTGGTCTTCACACTTAATTCAGTAGAAATAATACGCCAATTGTGTTTGGTTATTCACGATTGTATCCTAAGCAATTTGCTAAGTTTAAGAAAAACTACAATACTTTTTTCGCGGTAGTGAAGAAGCATTCCTATAAGCACCATATTGTCAGTAGATTATTATTTATATAGGCAGATACAATAAATAATATTTATCTTAATTTGAAAAAAGTAGGTAAATAAATTGATTGCCAGCTCACTACTAGTCTACCTAAATAGCTTATTAAACTAATTTAATTATGCACCTACAGAAAGATATTAGAGTAAAAGTGGGAAGTTGCCACACTTTTTGAAATTACTTTATCTCTCCTCAGTAGTAAAGGCAAAATTCTTTATTTGTTATATAGGTAGGTACTTTGGTTTATTTTCTTCAAAATGAAAGGAAATATTCTAAATCATTATCTTTGATATTTCCAGAGGAGAGAATGGCGATTTTTGCGGACCTCTAAATTTTGGGGCATCTAACCCATTTAAGGGATAATTACCTAATCCATGTAAATAACGTTTAGGATAGGTTTAACCCGCAAAAACTTCGAACTTTGAATTCACTTTGTTTTTCCACGCAATCGCACATAGACATGCAAATCGGTCAACTTAGTGGAGCTGTAGAGTCTCTAGAAAGATAAATAAAATAAAATAAATATAATGACATTCGTCAGACTAGAGAAGTTACAATCGAGGCAATTATATTCCCGGGGCAACTACCCCACATTTACCCTATTGAAATGATAGTGTATATTATTAGATTTTCTATTACTTTAGATAGAAGCAAGAATCCCTCTAGGTACGCGTGGTAAAAGCTCAGAGCTTATGCACACTTCTGAAACAATAAATTAAGTAAGTTTGTGTAAATTAATACAACACAATACAATATGTTAATTAAAAAAACTTATTTAAAACTAGATAACAAACCAGTCAAACTAGCTTATAGGATAATAAGCAAAAAAGCAGACGCGTAGACGCCATAAATCGCTAGATAGGACGGCAATTAAAAGGCAGTAAAACGTTAATATTTTATCACTCGTCTCTGCCAAAAGCATAATTTATAAAACAATATAATCGAGAACCGTGAAAACGCGGCTGACCGTGCGATACGGCAAATTGCAATAACGATCTTTTTATCGAAATTGACCGATTAAGGGTTACATAACGTGTAGAGTCTATTAGATCAGCGTTACGTGTGGCCTTGACTTTCACCTTCAACACTGTGCGCAGGCGACGGCGGTCGGCGGCAGTGGCAGCATTGCGTCTGCGCCGACGTGATGCGGGACGTCGACTACCAGCCTTGACTTTAACCTTCGGCAACCAGCAAAGTCGTTGTCGTTCTGTCACACGAATATATCATGTCAATATGCCTTATAAACATAAAGAAATCATAAGCTATCACATCAGATTGGACGTGTTTACCACATACTAAAAGAGAAACTCCACCCTTTTTAAAGTCGGTTACAAACAACCCTAAAACGATATTTCATATTATCAAATTTGGTGTATAGGTAGGAAAAACAGAGACAGCACAACATACTCGTATGTATAGTGTGCCAAGATACTATTCTTAATCTTTAGAGGTAAAATGTCTTAACTTTTAACATAGCATAGTAGGCACATATAGATTTAAAGAAACGCGGAAATTAAAACACACCAGCTCTCATTAAAACTCGTTAGTTTGACATTGCCAGGCCCTGAGGATACTAGTTTTTGAATTAATATGTTAATCAAAAACCAGAGGACAGCTAAACAAACATAAAATTGTTTCAAATTATTAGGCAATAATAGCGGTGTTTTAAAAGACGATGATGAAATAGAATACGTGAAACGAGCGATTTCCTGCAACATTCCGATTGAGCATAAAGGAATTTTAAAGTAGGTATACCTATTGGGTATCTATGACACATACCTGCTATTCGCTATATTATACATTTCCGTCAATAAGAAAATGCCGGAAACATTCCACGGAATGATATTGGAGTATGTCCATGTGACAGGCCTTAAACAATGTCCATTTAACCTAGCCATTAATGGTCACACGATTGATATGTTTAGGTACATTATAACCTAAGATAATGCACGAAAGATATGTTAAAAGGTTTAGTATAACTAATTTTTAACATGCTTTTAAATAATTAGGTCGACCCTTAAGTATGAATGTATTTATTGGACGGAGTCTAAAAACATGTTTGCATTGTATGAAACAAAGTGGCTTTCCACAATTTTTTTATACAAGTAGAAAATAATAATATTTTGCAATCAAGTATTCTAAATGACTCCCGTGCGAATCCGGTCCGGTCACTAGTTTATGATAAATACTTCTTCATGATCATACTTTACAGTTAAAAAAGATTTATTAGTAAAACACAAGCCCGCTCAGTTTCTTGCCGGGTGTTTTCAGGAGCGGCTGTGTTACGATTCGGTGGTAGTTTATAAAAAAATCTTTTAGCAGGTATAGGGCCTTCGTAGTAGCCTAGACCTATCAATTTCGCTGTCGCCAGCACAAATCTGCCACACAAGTTATTTTTTCCTAGAGTTGTTATAAGCCATTCCGCTATTATCCTTAATTGCGTAAATGAGTACCTATTTACTAGCTGGTGGGCTGGCCGTGAAGATTATATTACTAAAAAAACAAACAACCTGGATGTTGGCTTAATCCGCAAAACCGATGCCATTTAATTTTAGAGGAGGGAGGGGGAGAAGTTTGAAGTCTGGCTGTCTGTCTGTCTGTATGTCTGTCTGTCTGTATTATGTCTGTCTGTGGCATCGTAGTGCTGCAACCAGTGGACGGATTTGAATGCGTTTTATTTTATTTTAAAGCTAGTTTAAGCGAGATGGTTCAAAGCTATGTTTCATGAAAATCGGTCCAGCCGTTTGCTGACCATTAGCTCTTTTCCAAGTCGAAATATACAATAGATATTATAAATCCGATGTTACTAAATAAAATGGTAACCTTCTCAAGTTTCTGATGATGATCAGCAAGAAGGTGGTAACAGGATCTCGGCCCTAATAATCCATCGAGTTGTAGTGTATCACCTCATTTCATTCCTCATATATCAACCTCCATTGTCATACCTCATCTTTTTTTTTAATATTTGTATTTATTTTTAATTCATTTTAAAAATTTAAATTTAGAAGGAGCTGTCATGTGGCAGAGAGGAGAAATAAAACGTCAGTCTGAAGTCAGGAGTCTAGAGACGAGTCTGGAGTCTGGAGACGAGTGGAAAGCCTGAGGTCTACAGCCTAGAGTCGAGGGTCGAGACTCTGAAGTCGCAAGACCGGAGGCCGAGCTGAACCTGGTCTTGAGCCGGAATCGGCCATTATCTACGCCAGAGGTCACGAATCTACGGGTGCTGCTGCTGTGGCGTGCTGACGCCCGCACCCCATTTCATCGGCCAGCCTGCTGGCTGACTGTCGTGGCCGGTGCTAAACCTGCCGGCGTCCAACGGCCTGGCTGCGGCTGTGCCATCTGGGCACGCCGCCAGGCTACCCTGCGCCCAGGAATCTTTGCAAGCAAGTTACGTGATCTTACGCTAATAAGTGTCCGCGTTCCCGACCCGGTGAAACGAACTGCGTATCTTTAGAGAACTGTAAACGTTTTATCTGTAATTATAGTGATATTGTAAGTCCTGAGTTCTCATTATTTTATTGCTACTTCTCCCTTAGGTACCTACCTGTCTTAGTAGCGGTCTCCGGGTTCTCTCTACCCTACTCTAAACCACGGGCGCCACAAATGTCACGTAACGGATGGTTTAGAGTAGGGTAGAGAGAACCCGGAGACCACTACTAAGACAGGTAGGTACCCCTAAGGGAGAAGTAGCAATAAAAGAATGAGAACTCAGGACTTACAATATCACTATAATTACAGATAAAACGTTTACAGTTCTCTAAAGATACGCAGTTCGTTTCACCGGGTCGGGAACGCGGACACTTATTAGCGTAAGATCACGTAACTTGCTTGCAAAGATTCCTGGGCGCATGGAAGCCTGGCGGCGTGCCCAGATGGCACAGCCGCAGCCAGGCCGTTGGACGCCGGCAGGTTTAGCACCGGCCACGACAGTCAGCCAGCAGGCTGGCCGATGAAATGGGGTGCGGGCGTCAGCACGCCACAGCAGCAGCACCCGTAGATTCGTGACCTCTGGCGTAGATAATGGCCGATTCCGGCTCAAGACCAGGTTCAGCTCGGCCTCCGGTCTTGCGACTTCAGAGTCTCGACCCTCGACTCTAGGCTGTAGACCTCAGGCTTTCCACTCGTCTCCAGACTCCAGACTCGTCTCTAGACTCCTGACTTCAGACTGACGTTTTATTTCTCCTCTCTGCCACATGACAGCTCCTTCTAAATTGAATTAAAAATAAATACAAATATTTAAAAAAAAGATGAGGTATGACAATGGAGGTTGATATATGAGGAATGAAATGAGGTGATACACTACAGAGTTTGGACTCGTTGCATAGGTCGCGATGAGTAGTTGCTAGAAAAAATGGTAATCAGGGTCATCAGACCCTCAGGGTCATCATCAGAAGGTGCAGGAAGGTGGGCACAGGATTTCTGCACCAGTGTGTATGCATTGCTGTGTTCCGGCCTTAAAGGCACTGTAGCTGGTGAAATTACCGGACACAAAGACTGGTGATTCTTCTGGTGTTGCTAGCGTCTATAGGCTGTGGTGACTGCTTACCATCAGGCGGGCCGCACGCTTGCTTGCCACCTTGGTAGTATAAAAAACAAAAAAAAATTAACGTAGACCTAGAGGTAGGTGTCGACGAGTAGTTGCTAGAAAAAATTGATCAGGGTCTGATGATGGAGCAGGAAGGTGGTCACGGGATCTCTGGACCAATAAACGTAGACCCACCGAATCGTTGGATAGCTTGCTACGAGTAGTGGGTAGAAAAATGATGAATAGAGTCTAGTAATGGGAAGGTGGTAAAAGGAACTCACTACATGCACCTACAGGCTCCATTAAATGTAGGACCCACCGAATTTTAAATCTATTAGGTTTTTTAAATACTTGTTTCTGTATACATAAAATTATGTTGTAGAAATTATCAGCGGATTAGCACTAACGAACTTTTGTAATCAGTATCCGGAACAAAAGTGAATTGTAGTGGTAACTGTTTGAAGTTATTGACCGCTCGAATTTGGTATCCTAGGCTAGACATACACGGGATTTGCAGCAGTTGATCGCCTAACAGCATGCAGCACAATCATTCTACTTTATGCAACAGATTTAAATTTTATGACATGTAATTATTTTTTTTCGATAAGACATATACTATTGACAACACCACCATGACCCCAACTGCACTATTAAATAAGTATTAAATAAGTTTTCTTTGCATGACACAATTAGTTTATAATAAGTTACCAGACAGTTTGAAATTCGTAACTTAGCTCTACACCTGGATTACTTTTAATACTGTTACTTTATTTGTTTTTATTATAATTATTTACTTATAGTAATTAACGAAAAATATCTTTGAATTTCGAGCGTGTTCACTACAGTAGTAAAATATCTATGAATTTTGCTGCCTGAAGCATTTACTTTCAACCTTAGAATAATATTCTAAGCTTTCAACCACATGCAGGCCGTGTATAGTAGCCCTTACAACGTTAACCTTTGTTAAGCTGGCGAAAGAAAAGGCGGCAATTATAAACGCACGTATACTACAAGTTCCTTCTTATGAAACAAAATGTGTCTCTTTGGCAGTCACGGTATATTTTCCTTTATTTTTCATATTCATGGAAAAGTACGGATTTTTTTATTTTCACAAAAACACAAGAAATAATGTTCCAGAAGCATATATTTTTAAGTTTTATTTGGGTTGTAAGTCAGCCAGCCTACAATATATAAGTATTCAATACACATGATATAAGTATTCGTTGATAATCGTCATTATACTTACGCAAGAAAGGCCACGGGCAAGGAATACAGTAAGTACGGAATAAAAAAATAGCAGGGACAGTTCTGTAATCACAAGATTGGTGGTATGTCCTTGTTGAAAAGCGAAACTGATACAGTAACATAAACGTAATTTTAGTTTATATTTATGGACATAAAAATAACGTACCTAGGTGATACCAATAGTAAGTAAGAAATTGATAAAAAAATATGAATAGATTGACGATTGGCTATTTTATTTAACAATATAGCGCACGAGTGTGAGCTTTAGATGCAACGGAAACGACGTTAAAGTGGTCACCATAGCCAAAATAAGCTGGAGATACATCATTGAATAAGAAACGTGAATAGTAGGTACTATTCCCTCACATAGTATTTTTTTTGTAGCCTCCGTGGCGCAGTGCGAAACCCCTTGCTTTGCAAACCGGAGGTCGCGGATTCGACTCCTGCGGGGGGCAACAACTATGTATAGTTGTCCCTTACTGGCTGGGACAATGCAGGCCGATTACCTGATTGTCTGTAAAGTAAGATGATCCATGCGTCGGATGGGCATGTAAAAAGTCAGTCCTGCGCCTAACCTCTCCCCGGTCGTGTCGGTCATCCGTCCCACCGGATTGTGAGAGGTATTAAGGAAGAGAGAGTGCACTTGTGTCTACGCATGCGCTTGTGCACTATAATATCTCCCGCGTAGATGGCTGATCTTGTGAAAGATTGGCCGCTGTGGTCGTATCGGCCAGGAGGACATTATTTTATTAAACTTTATTTTTTATCGGGAATTAACGCGATTTACCTTATATCGACCTTATATGGACTATCGCAGAAAGGGTTAAGGAGCATATCACCGCTGTGAAGAACCGTCAGATTAGCAAGTCAGCGATTGCCGAGCATATACTTCAGTCGGATACAAATCACTGGATTGAGTTTCATCGCCCACAAGTCCTTTCCACCGATCGACACTTTTATTCTAGAGTTGTTCGTGAAGCGATTGAAATTAAAAAATATAAAAATTTCAACCGGGAAGATGGCTTTAAGTTATCAGCTACATGGGAACCAGTGATTAAAATGACAAAACCTCGCTATTTGCCGGCGGTTAAATATACAGATACTGTGAGTGTAGTGTGTAGTGGGCTTAACGTTACAAGTGAAAGAACGGGGGTAGATGAAGATATTTCTGCCTCCCGCACGGAGCCGTCTCGCTGAACCAGTCTGCTTGTGACCACGGCTGGTGCAACCCGGCCGAAACGTCAAGCCAAAATATAAGGTAAATCGCGTTAATTCCCGATAAAAAATAAAGTTTAACAATGGAACGCGAAAGTCTAAAAGTATATATTATTTTATTATATTTTTTAACTGTAATGCATATTCACATTACAAAATGACACGTGAATGAGGCCGAGAAGGCGCTTTTTTATACGAGTCGTGATAATCGTATTGTTATATTACCTTTAACTGATTGCACATACCTACTGTCTATAGCTAAGTACACACAAATACTTTACATAGCCTGTGTCCTTTATCGACAGCGGACCGATCGTTGACGAACGTAGGTTGGCGACATGACCTTAATAAAGGCTAGGTACTTTTCTGAACACATTGCTATTTAAATACCGACATTGCGAGTTAACACAGCACGTTTTAAAGCATTCAAGTTGATTAACGTGCGGTTAAAAAGAAAAATTGCCAATTACATTGAACAAGAAAGAAGTGTATTATGTCGCTTTGTGAGATTTGCGATAGCGACTCACCTACCCTCTTTTTTCTCTTTAGGGCAACAAACCATTGCGTAATAAAGCTTAAATACAAAAATACAGATACAAACATTTAAAGTAATTACACAACCAACACCATTGTCCACAGAATAAACTAAATAAACACCACAAACATTATGTAGGTACACATACAAAGATTACAAAATACACAAATTAACAGAGTTTCAAACAATCACGTACGTAGCAAAGCAATCTAACTGAGGGATTCTAGCTTTTCAAGTAAACCTTATTTAAATTGATTAAGTGTCAAAAATAGTATACCTATCAAGTTCAGTAAAGTTATCGTTGTAAGATTTCATTAATCTACGTAGAGGTGCCCGTTCACCTGCGTTCGTTCTACAATGTTTAGGAGCAAATAAGCAGTGATTGTAATACCAAGCCAAATTAATTAATTAATTAAATTAATTGTAATTCGTGATAACGAATACGCTGCGACCGGCTTGGTATCCGAATGTAAATTTGATTAGTCAGCTCATTACAATCGAAAACATTATTGCATACTTTATATAGAAAATTTGGTCGTGAAACAGTCTTCTTAGGTGTAACGGTGTCATTGAAAATTTATTTAAAAGAGTGCTATATGAAGCCCAGGAGTGAGTACATCTTTAATTAATAGATCGGTAATATTTACGCTGCACAGATTCTATTTGATCACTATATTTCTGATATAACGGGTTCCAGACAGGCGTACCATATTCCAGCTGCGTTCTAATAAGTGACTTATATAATAACAGGTATGTAGCTAATTGCCTAAAAGATTTGCATGTTCTCATTATAAAAACATACAATTGGTACGCTTTATTAACGATATGAGTAATGTGAAAATCAAAATGAAGTTTAGTGTCTAGATGTATGCCGAGATCTTTAATTAAAGATACTTTTTCCAGAGGACTGTCACAGAGATAATATGTGTAGGGAATAACAGAATATTTTTTGGAAAACGAAATAGTTTTGCATTTTGATAGGCTCAGTTGTAATTTATTTAAAACACAGTAACCAGAGAGGCGATCAAGATCCTGTTGTAGTTTTTCGCAGTCATGAATAGTATTGATTGTTCGGATTTTTTTAGCTCATGTGTGTATATCGTTATAAAGCTTAAATACAAAAATACAGATACAAACATTTAAAGTAATTACACAACCAACACCATTGTCCACAGAATAAACTAAATAAACACCACAAACATTATGTAGGTACACATACAAAGATTACAAAATACACAAATTAACAGAGTTTCAAACAATCACGTACGTAGCAAAGCAATCTAACTGAGGGATTCTAGCTTTTCAAGTAAACCTTATTTAAATTGATTAAGTGTCAAAAATAGTATACCTATCAAGTTCAGTAAAGTTATCGTTGTAAGATTTCATTAATCTACGTAGAGGTGCCCGTTCACCTGCGTTCGTTCTACAATGTTTAGGAGCAAATAAGCAGTGATTGTAATACCAAGCCAAATTAATTAATTAATTAAATTAATTGTAATTCGTGATAACGAATACGCTGCGACCGGCTTGGTATCCGAATGTAAATTTGATTAGTCAGCTCATTACAATCGAAAACATTATTGCATACTTTATATAGAAAATTTGGTCGTGAAACAGTCTTCTTAGGTGTAACGGTGTCATTGAAAATTTATTTAAAAGAGTGCTATATGAAGCCCAGGAGTGAGTACATCTTTAATTAATAGATCGGTAATATTTACGCTGCACAGATTCTATTTGATCACTATATTTCTGATATAACGGGTTCCAGACAGGCGTACCATATTCCAGCTGCGTTCTAATAAGTGACTTATATAATAACAGGTATGTAGCTAATTGCCTAAAAGATTTGCATGTTCTCATTATAAAAACATACAATTGGTACGCTTTATTAACGATATGAGTAATGTGAAAATCAAAATGAAGTTTAGTGTCTAGATGTATGCCGAGATCTTTAATTAAAGATACTTTTTCCAGAGGACTGTCACAGAGATAATATGTGTAGGGAATAACAGAATATTTTTTGGAAAACGAAATAGTTTTGCATTTTGATAGGCTCAGTTGTAATTTATTTAAAACACAGTAACCAGAGAGGCGATCAAGATCCTGTTGTAGTTTTTCGCAGTCGTGAATAGTATTGATTGTTCGGATTTTTTTAGCTCATGTGTGTATATCGTTAATATATAAAAGGAACAATAAAAGGCCAAGTATAGAACCTTGAGGCACACCGGATGATACCGCTATGGAGTCAGATGAGTAACCATTTAAAATGACCTTCTGTGTCCGGTTTGTGACATAAGAAGAGAACCAGTGCCAAAGATTACCACGAATACCATTAAAACTAATATTTTAGAGAAGCAGTACGTGATCCACCTTGCCAAAGGCTTTACAAAAATCTGTGTATACAGAATCGACCTGTGCCCGATTCTCTATATTTTCAAATAAATTGTTAACAAACAAAGTGAGATTAGTAACGGTTTTTGAGAAAACCATACTGTTCAGGTATTATACTACTACTTAAAAAGAGATAAATGGCATCATGCATTAGGCGTTCCAATACTTTTGACAAGGTGGACAACAGTGATATGGGACGATAATTTTCAACTTCTGTTTTAGGGCCACTTTTAAACACCGGAGTTACATTTGCAGATTTCCAGACAGCCGGCACGACTCCTTCAGATAAACTACGATTATATAATATGTATAGTGAAATACGTATAGGCTCAGCAGTGTATTTTAAGAAAAATGGCGATATACCATCAGGACCAGACCGCTTTGTTACATCTAAAGATTTCAACGCTTTATAATTGCACTATCAGAAAAGGATAATTCAAAAAATGCATCACTCGAGGAGCAATGATTTTGAATATTTACAGATCTGTTATCTTTTTCTTCATTATACTGAGCTAAAAATTTGAAGAAATAGATTGCATACGTCCTTAGGACCATTACACTTATTCATCCATACGTCGTAGTCTCTGGAATACACGACTTTTCGTATTTTCTTTTCGTAAAGACTATTTTATGCCCAAAACGTTTTAATATCTTTTTGTATACCTTTTTCTATTGAATTCATATACGCTTTATAACAAATACTGGACAGTCTTTTAAGTCTGCTTCTGAAAATTTAAAATTCCTCATAATCACATCTATTACCATATTTTTTCCACTTAATCCATTACTTTTCTTTATTTTTAATGTGTATAAGCGGGCGGGAAAACCAACATGGGTATTCATTACTTTTTAAAGGTCTAAGTAGCACATGTTTTTTTATAACTTTGTAAATAGTTTCATAGAATATGTTAACTGCAGAATCCAGTAGTAGTGAACTAGTTAGAATATTCGTCCAGTCTATTTTCTTTAATTCACTGTTGATATTAGAATAATTTGCTTCAATAAACCGATACTTAGGCAATTTAGAAATAGACATAGGCTCACATAGTTTCTTGACAGATATCAGCACTGTAAACGGGGCGTGATAAGGGTCTATTGGTACCAGTGGGTCAAGGGGGGAGTCACATTTACAATCATCATCATTGGAAATAAGTAAATCTAAAATAGGGTCCATCATATTTTTATACCTATTGTGTTGCTTACGTGATGTGATTTTTAACCACCGAAACCTCCCCGGTGGCCTTCATCGACGCTTATTGGGAGACTCTGGGCACGCCGTTCGGACCTTCGCCAAAGTCTCTACAGCGCCAGATGATCGCTTGAGCACGTCCCGGAGGGGAGCCGAGATGCACGCTCCCCCCGACACCCTCACGGTGTTCGCGACGACGCAGGGCTTACACCGCGTCGTCGCCCGCCTCGATGCCATAGTACCTACTGTAAATGAAAATCACCAAATATATAAATATATTGACTTCCGAGGATAGTACTACATTTTATAAAACGTCAAATATAGTCTGATAATTCTAACTGCTTTGATTAGGTGGTGGTGGATATATAGTCCACCTATTAAATTATGTTTATTAATATTGTCAGATTTTATCTTCAAAATTAAGTAATCTACATTACATGGGAAATTTACAAAATTTTCGTTATTACAACGCTGCGTTGAACCCATTATACAGCAACTGACCTGCAGACCATGCCGCATGGCAATTAAAACACCGCCACCGTCGAATTTATTACATACAGATCGGTTCCTATCACACCGAAAAACTTTATACCGAGAGTCTACCAATTCATTGTCAGAAATATACGAATTCTACCAAGTTTCAGTTAAAATAATACAGTCATAACACTCCGATAACAAATTGTTAAATAATGTATTAAGCTTAGTCCGAAAACCTCGACAGTTTTGATAATAAACACAGAGTGTGTCAGTCATTAGAACAAGGAATATAAGTTACCTAGTATTTACTTTAAAACTAAACTGTAAATATAAAATTTTGATCAATATATAACGTCGAAAAAAGATTTGTTTTTATCAGTAAATATCAATACTGTTACTGGACTTACCTTTAAATACTGTTTCACGAACTTTGCAGTAATAGTGAACAAATATAACGAACTTTGAAATACAATAATTACGATTCATGGTATTAACATACACATAACATAATATGTAAACCTCGTAAAATAATATTGACTTACAATTTAGTTTGCAGGTAATCAGAAAGCAAAGTTACAAACATCGCGTCACAAACACAGTGTAGCGTAAATTACAGAGCATACAGTAAACATGATTATTGGATTGAAACATTATTATTGCTTTAAATAACACTTTGCATTTAAAAATAACAAACACTGATACAAAGATTTAAATAACACTTTGTAGCTAAAAAGTAAGAAATAATATAAAATGTTCTTGACTACAGCTACCATGAATTATCGCTTGTTGTCCAGGACTTTAGGTATTGTAAGGAAATGCCAGAAAGGTGTCTCGACGATCGAAACCACGGAGGTCTCTATTTATTTTATTATCACAGTGTAGACAATAATAGACAATAACATCTTATTTTCACTTGATACACAATACACTTTTTACACTTATAGGAGCTCTATCTCCGTTGACCGCCCAATACCCAATCCCTCACCAAGACAGCCCCTACTATTTATAGTTTCCTATTCAGTATATTACATCTTTTATCTGTTTCATTGATTTAATGTATTATTGTACAATGTAAAATAGTTAGTTAATTTAATAAGTAAAAACCATTAATTTTGTTTTTCAATTAAAAATAATCGTTACCTACGTGTTTTCAATATCAAAAGGATTGTTCAACGGTTAGTGGAAATACGAATTTTATAACAATAAGAAACTTTATTCTATTTAACTATTTCTTATTAATTTAAAATAATATGTCACTATTACATGTCACAGTGCCCTTTAAACCAGAACATGCTTACAGCAAAGAGCAATGCTTACAATGCAATGCTTGCTTTTGCCTCTGCTTGGCGGCAGATTATCACTGTGGGGGTGGACATTTTCAATAAAAAAGTTTTCAGTCAAATTCTACATTAAATCTTTTTTTAATTCTTTGATTATTTTTCATCAGTTATAGCTTAGAGCCATACTGATCCATATTTCAAATAAATAAAAACCTCAGTATAAATAAATAAAAAACACCGCGCATTCGGTGTCAATCTAAAACCTCATCTTCTTATGTGGGATGTTAAAAACCAAGTCAAGATACAACTTACTTGACTTGCAGTTCTCGATCTATCAATCGTATACATAAAATCCGGTTAGATTTGTATTCGGTGCACAGCTCTTTATGTCCCGACGATTGTGTAACTGAAAGTTATCTGTATAAAGAGTAGTTTTGATTGCATGTATAAATAAAATATATATGATTATGCCCCAGGATATCTATACCTTAGTGAAACGCATCTCCAAAACTACCGAAGCTTGAATTACAACCTTAGGTTTTTACGGCCTAGGCAAGCATTTCTTGCGATTCTTCAGAGAAAAAATTTTGACAAATTCCACCTCTAAGGGTGTAAAATGGGAATTATAACCAGTATGGGGTGAGTAAAAAAACCTTGTCTTTTGACTTGTATCCTAATTTATCAAAGCTCATCTGGCGTGTAAAATTGGAGTTGAAAAGTTTGGTAATAATATTTTTGTTTGACTATTGTCCTATAATTATGCACACATAATAAGTCTATAGAACGAAAACATCATTAATTTAATTTCATGTGAGTGACTTCACTCGTTGTGCAGAATATATACCTTATCTTACAGAAGATTACCTAACAGGCAACAGCGACAGAACACTATGTGCGTTTTACGTTAATGTATGACTGAATTTGGTATTAAGTCCATTAGAAAAATAAATAAACATTTTTTTTTACACATCCTAAGATAGATTGAGTTATATGTTTTATGTGTTTGTATCTTAAAAAGATCATCTAGGGATGATAGTAAGATTAACTTTAAAATACATTTCAATTCGTTTCTATGCATGTTAAGTTGTCAATTAAAGATATCTGGCTTTTTGCAATCTATAACCCTCGGTCCCAAAAATAGAACTATTATGTCATATGCAACAAGAAACGTTAGTTTTATTTAATAGCTCGCGTGTGTTTCAATTCGATTCTGTGTTTTTATTCCTTCACGTAATCTTGTGTGATTATAGTAATTTAGGATTTTAGGATGTCTCTCATTTAACATAAATCAAGAAACCCATTTGCTATCAGCCCAAACAACAGTGTTTATGATTTAATGCCAATAGACATAAATCTGTTTTCATTGATATTATTGTGTCTCGCTTCATAACCAATAAAATAATATTTATAAGTATAGCGATTATTTAAATTTTATCGATTAAAAATATTGTGAAAAAAACAATCAACGAGAACATTTAACGAGAATGAGTTGGTTTTTCCTTTTTCTTTAAACATGTTCAGATTTCACGTTCAAATTTAGTCTAAAACACCATGTTTTTATCTTTAAATTAAAGTTACTTTGTATGAATTTATAAACGACGTGTACGAAAAATTATTGAACTTTTTAATTCAATCAATTACAAACCCATTTATGTACCGGCATTTAATATTTAAAAAAATATTGCTCTATTAAGCGATACTGACATTATATTATCAGGGCAAGACTTAGCGCGTAATACCTATAAGTCATCATCATCACCAGCCGGAAGACGTCCACTGCTGAAGATAGGCCTCCCCATTCGAACGCCGCAATGAATGCGGAATATGTACCTAATCATAAATAATTAGTGTGTTGTAAGTCGTATAAAAACAATGGCTTATTGTCAACACATCCTTTTGAACTTGTTAGCGGGATTATTGACTAAAGCACTGGCGCCGGCGTAGAGAGTATCAGTAGAGTACTACTCTAAACGGCAGTATAACCCAAGTCTGTAAAGTGTGGCTGCGGTTTTTTGAAGGTATCATAGACGGACTGTATCAATTTGGCAGCTCTTTGGAATATATCCTGCTCCTTCTTTAAAACTATCATTACCATTACTGCCGTGTTCCTTGTTCCACTAAAATAAGTATGACATTAGTGAATAAGACCAATAAATGTAAAAAAGAAACATTCCAGAGTTATATCCGTTTCCGGCTCCGATCGGCGATTTCCTATATCAGAAACTGGTCTACGGCAAGAAACTTGAAAGTAGGGGGACCTGTTGAACCTTGGCACTATGTGCACCTAGGCCATTGGGCTCGTTTCACATATTCGCGCGATATATAAATTCTACTGTATAAGGTATTCGGTACCTCACTACAGACTGTCAATGTCAAATTAGTCACAAACCGCCATTATGCTGGTGTTTGGTGTTATTGATGTTTAAACATTTTTTTGGCTAAAAAGTAAGTATTTCTAAGATATTTTGGTGTCTGATAGTTTTAAACGTTTTATAACAGTCACGTAACTTTTATATGCTATCAGTTCTTCTATTTAACAAGTGTCCAAACAATAAAAAACTTACGAGATAAGTACCCTCAAAATTATTTAAAATCCACCGTGTTGTTGAAGTTGGAGTAGTGTTGTACCTCGGTCACTGTCGATCAGTTGTTCCTTGGTCAGTGGCAAGGTACAACCTGGTAATGTTATATTTGTATATGAGGGTCCCTATTTTGTCTGAAAGGTAGAATCAATATCTGAAGTCTGAAAAAGAGGATTTGAATCTGTACTATTAAAAACCCGAAAGAAGTTAGCAAGAACAGAGAAATGTATTATGTTCCAGAGATACAGAAGTATGGAATGGGATTTCTACTAAATGCTTAGGTCTGAATAATATAATATCTACATATTGATACTGTTCTTATAAAAGCTAGTCCCAGTGAGTGATTAAATGGTTGAGAGAAATAACAATTTTTATAGTTACTTGTTTCAAATATTCCTTTTTCTATGATTTGTAAGGTAGGATTGATTTGCTATATATATCTAGGTCTATGTACCTACTAATTTTAAAGTTTTTGATATGACAAAACAGTGATTAAACGTAAGTTAAAAATAGTTGTTTTCGTTTAAAGATTAAATTTGTTTGAAAGGAAAAAAAACTATGAATATTAATGTGATTTTGTTCAGAATTTCTAAGGTGTTTTGTTAAATATAGTAACATAGACCGAATAAAACTATTTTGGTTAAGAAAAGATAATAGTTTACTTAAATTACTTAATTCTCAAGTGTCCAAGGTACATCGTAGTACTGGCCTAGGTACATAGGGTATGTTGTACCTTGGCCTTACTTACCGTTTTTTTAACTTTTAACATATACGGAAGTATGAAATATACATTTCTGATATTTTTTTGGTGAGTACCCAATTAATTTACCTTTCAAAATATGCAAATATGATTTGTGTGCTGTACGTCAAATCACAATGAAAAATATATATCTAAAAAACTGTCCCCAGGTACAACAGGTTCCCCTACTCGTATATTAAGTGTTAACTTTTGCAAAACACGAGTAATTAAAAATTATTCAATGGTTCGTATAAATACAACAACAAATCTAACTAATGCACTACGAGATAGTATTTTATTGATAGAAACACGTCATCTTAGCAAATCGATTATATCAAGAATAAATTGCTAGTAGCTTTAGTGTTATAGAACACGCGTTAAATGTTTACCCCTTTATTAAAATACATAAAAATTTAAAACTTCAACCACACAATCCAACGTCAACAGAATTGTTTATTGTAAATTCTGATTTATGTTTAATTTTAGGTATCTATATTTGTAGTATTAGATACAGTAGTGCTTGCTTTTTTTCTTCTTTCTTGTTTCTGGCGTCACACGTGTGCATATTGCCAATGTCAATGTTTTGTTGCTTACAAGAGTTTCCACAGCTTCTTCTTCTTTTATAAAATTATGGCTTCCATCAATTATCGACGATTTTGCGACTAGTGTCAAGTAGATAATTAGCAGTTTGAGTTTATTGAAAAACGGTAATTCGATACCAATCAGCAGGCAGCCGCGAACCAAACTGTTATCTCTTTTTATTTTAATTTATTTATATACTTATATTTAAATAAATTATTATTTTAATGAGCTTTCTAATTTATAAAAACAACTATTGACATGGCATTTTAAAAATCAATAGCTAGATGGACTGCAATTCCACAGTCTTCCACGAAAATGCAGTCGCTAATCCAAAGTGGCGTTGCTTGGCTAAGGTTACTCCCCCGTACAAACGGGCCATCTTGCTTTACTTACCCTTTCACTCGTATATTATTATGTAACACTAACCTTAACGAATTGAGATAAGTACTTAAGTTCGAACAGACCTCGATAACTTAATTTTTTAAGGAGATAGTCTGTATACAATAAGCTTTTTTCCAAGGTTGAGTACTTTCTATTAAATTTCGATCGGTTCAGTTTGTGCGGCTGCCTAAATAAGAGCATTGTCCTGTTTTGTGTTATGAAAGGAACAAACCGGTAAGTCGAGCGCGCGCTGTTTCCTGGCGGTACAGTGACGGTCAAGGAGACAGCTACGTTCAAATTTATTGTTGATTTGCCGCAATTTATATTATTTGCTTTTTAGAATCGCATTTTCGATAAGGTTGAATGTAGTTTAGAGGAAACGCCCACTCAACATTGGAACATTTGTCCGGCTGGGGAAGTACCTACCTCTAACGTACAAAGAATAAGATTTCAATTAATTTTAAGAGAATTCAGAAAAGGAGGCTCTCTGGCGCTTACGTATAAAGTATTAATAAAAAATGCGTTATTCGTTACATTAAGTTAGGCTGTCATGAGTGTATGCATATAAGTTTGTCAACGTATTGGTCAGAAATTGAAAATTTCATTGCCATGATTATTTTTTCCGATGTGTAAGTGTCTTTTAATTTAGGGAATAGTGAAAGTTTCATAGCAATCGGTGCAGTAGCAAAGAAGATATTTATAGTTAACTTACAGTTCTAAAGTCTTCACGTCATTAAATAATTTAACGATAAATTTATTGACTATTAATGGCGTTTAATGTTAACACACATAATATGTGTGTTAGAAGCGTATGTATATTATACGCTTCTACCTCCTTTTTTTGAAACTGCTTTGAAAAAGCCGTTTATATAAGATTCTGTATTACGCCACTATAAAATAAGTAGGATTAATATTCCGTTACATTAAATTCTTATACAGGAACGCACCTAAAGGTGAAGGTGAACATATGCACGAAGAAATAATGACATTCAGTTAATAATGTCTAATATAATTAAAAGATAATATGCTACAAATAAAATTAATGTAGTCTACTTATTAAAGTTTTAGTGAGTCTAGTATTACGAAATTAAACGAGCGCGCCGCTTAATCTTGTTTGAGCGAAAAGGCGAGTGCAATCGATTTATAAATTGCTTAGCCATTTGTAATAAATAGCCCGTGACCAGCGTCGGAAATAAAATCTTCGAGTAGCTTCGTGACCGGAAGGAACCGGGTCCTTGCATTGGCCACGAGAAGCCTATCCAACCGGCCAGCGTCTACCAGACAGCCATTTCCTTTATAAAACAGCTTAATTGGTAATACACACTACACAGTACATACAGTAACACTCACACATACTCACATATATGTAAACACACATCTACATAATGCACGAGTTCTCTATGTGTAAAATTTAATTGTTTTGTAAGATAACTAGTCCCGTATAGCGCAGTCCCGTATATGTTCCAGCGGAGGAAGTGTACGAGTAACTTTGGAGAAAGCACAACATACCTCTCGCGGATCTGGGAGTTGGGTAGTCACTGCTTGCATTAAAATAATTATATTTTATTGTGTTACTATGGCGAGTGAGCGTGGCCTTCTGCAAAAAGAGCATTTACGTGTTGGATCCATCCCCACGCAAGCCTCTAGAAATACCAAAACCATAAAAATAGTAATAATATCCTGAGACAATCCACACAAAAGCAAACTGCTGATACAATTATATATATCTATTATTTATTTTTTAAATACTTACTTATATATAAACTAGCGACCTGATCCGGCTTCGCATAGGTTTATATATTATTTGTTATATACCTACATAACCCTTCAGTGAAAAATAAGCTTACTGATGGTAAAAACTGCTTCACAAGTTATCGGATATTACAGACAGACAAACAGACGACGCGGAAAGCGATTTTGTTATATACTAGATATGAGTAGACATAGAAGATGTAAATAACACCCAGACATAAGGAGGGAGTCAAACTTACGACCTATTGGGAAGCGGCTAGAGTGTCTAATTACTTTTTTTTTGGGGCTCAACCGGGGTATGTGGGATTCCTACCCACTAAAACCCTAGCCTCCGGTGGGATCTGTACCAGAGACCCCTCAGTGCCATGCCTTTGAGCCCGCCGCCGGGGGGCGTATTGTAGAAACCCCCCCCCCCCCCTCCCCCGGAACCAGTCACGGTGCTCACGGGGACGTGGGTCACAAACCCACCGTCGCCGCGCCGTGCTCCTCGGAGTCGCCGCCGTACTCAAAGGGCCCACACCCCGAACGTCCAGCGACTCCGAAGGGGGTGTCTAACCACTAGACCAACCGTCAAAACGAGTTACAGGGGCCACTTAAACGTTTATGTTTTTGTGTTCAAATAAATAATTTTTATTATAAACCAAAATCGTTAGTTTATGTACATAAGACATCGTTATTTTTTGTTGCTATGTATTTTTTGTGACCCTTCATTTTAGTATTATAATTAATTGAAATAAATGAATATAAAGCTCATAAACCGATATGGCTGCCAAGCAGCGGTTATAAATATTGACTTCCGCGGTTTTTCAATAATAATTACAGCTGTGCGACAAAGGCACGAGCCGTAGTGATATATATATTGCAATTTGCTTTTAATGTTTCGCATTTATTCCAAGCAAAGAATTTACATTTATGGAACGCTTGTCCAGGTGTCTGTGTCGTGGTAATGGTACTTTAATCTCGGCGTGGACATCGCGATAAATTAATATTGTGGACTTTTTAAACTAAATAATTATGCAGCTTTAAGGATAGCTAGTCCAAGATGATGTCACATTGTTCGAGGATTTTCTGGACTCTACTTATAACAAATTGTATATATTATATTGTATAATATATTACAATATACATGTGAACTGTACCTATATATATTACAATATACATGCAATCCAATGTTCTTAAAAATGGCATCTGTTGAAGGAATTACCGATATCACTCATATAAATATTCAAGTGCAATGTATACACACAATATCTTGCTCCACTGCCATATTATATACGCTCGAAAACGGGCCTGTAACTAAATACGTGTTAATTGAATAATTATTTTATAATGTGTTTGTCCGATGCCAATTTTGTGCACAAACAGCATACCAGTTGAATAACTAGTTCACCTTGAGTTATATCCGGGATATCCCGAATATTTTACGGCTTTCTTGACTTTGAAATAAGTATATATCAATATTCATATCCTAATTTAATTCCTATTTGAGAAGGTCATTGTTTACTTTGTCACGTTCATGTATGTCGAGTATGAAGTACAGATTACTTCGGATAACAACGGCGGAGCAATAGATCCCATTGCTTAGTGGATACTATCCAAAAGGGCAGACCGCAATTACCTCTTAATTACCTACTAATTGAGAAGGTCATTGTTTACTTTGTCACGTTCATGTATGTCGAGTATGAAGTAACCTGACCAACAACGGCGAACGGGATATATTGCTTATTGAGTACTATCCAAAAGAGCAAACCGCTATTTGAGAAGGTTATTGTTTACTTTGTCCTGTTGATGTATGTCGAGTGTGGAGTAACCTGTCCAACAGCGCATCGACTTCTTAGTGGGTACTTTGGGGCAGACCCCAAAATAACTATTAGTTAGTTGGAGTAATATAAATTATGTAGTATATCCTCTCCTCATCAGAGGCCGTTCTTTAATAAAGTCAGCGAACTAAGCAAGAGATTATAATAGGCAACTGATTGCGCAAACAAGGGCAAGGGGGGTTCTATATTCCTTTACTATCATCCGATGAAACGGTAGTACAAGACGACCGGGAAGATGAGGCACAGGGCCGATTTTTTGCATTCTCGTCCAATGCATCATATTGCATCCAAATGTATTGTCTAGCACGGTACAAGTACACAAAACTGTTGCCGGGACTTAAAATGAGCGACCCATGGATTGAGAAGCAAGTGTAGCAAGCTTTACGCTGCACTACGTCGGCTATCTACATACAGAGATATACTAGGACCAAAGACCGGATTCACACATCAAATCAGATCAGAGGAAGGCTATCACGAGACAAAATATGTTAATTTAAGCGCGGGTCAGGGTTAAGGTGTACTAGTTTCAAGTACAATCCGAAATGCTTACCGTAATTACGAGTTATGATAATAAATTTCAAACAAAGCTTTACGCCCTTTACAGAGGCGTTGGATAGGCGCCAAAAAGGATAGTAGGGGTCAGTATCTGTACCGGACTACTAAACTATAGAACACACATTTAAATATATACACAAATACATGAGCTCGAAAAACATAGCCCTCGTTCTGGAGCAGTCAGGCAAAAAAAAGCCTGGCACAAGATTACAAACTCGTAATAATAGACTGTACATGTTTTTATCAAACATGACTAAGAAACGCCTAAACCAGATTTGCACCGTATGCACCCCGGCAACCGCCCGCTTCAACCGTACGAGTTGGTCCTAGTCCATCTCATCCGTTCAGACGAGGGCAGGCAGATCTTCAATTTGAAGACTGTTTGCGGTCTTACCGGCTTCGCCGTAGAAGCCCCCCACAAACGTGGCCTACCCGGGCAGTGTCACAACTGCCAGCTGTATGGCCACTCCTCCCGCAACTGTTTCGCGCGGCCTCGCTGTGTGAAGTGCACAGGAGACCACGGGACGTCTCAATGCGAGCGCGATAGGGAGACGGCGACCGAGCCTCCCGGATGCGTCCTCTGCGGGACCATCGGGCACACCGCGAACTATCGCGGCTGCCCGAGGGCCCCGAGGAGGAACCGCCGGGTGGCGAGGCGCAACAATCTCCGCGCTCCTCCCCGCCCCTCGGTGCCCTATGCACCAAGGGCCTCCGCCCCTCCACCCTTGGAGTCCTACCCGCCCGCGCCTTCAGCGCCTCAGGCCCCGGCGCCCTCAGCGCCTCTTACGCAGCCGCTTCCGGCCCCCCGCGTCCCCGCGCCCTCTGCGCCGCGACCGTTCTCAGCATCCCAGCCCGCAGTGCGTCCACCGAACGCGTGGGATAAGACACTGCCATACGTCCGCCCCGCCGCTGCTCCTAAAGCAACGAGCGTCCCCGCCAAGCAACCGGCCGCGCCTGCGCCTTCAGCGCACGCGTCCAGCCTCGCTTCGGACTTCGAATTGGTCCGACGCCTTTTCGCGAGCCGCCTTCGGTGCGCACAGAACCCCTGCGATAGAGTACAAGCTATCGCCGAATTCGAGGACGTGTACTACGCCCTGTCCCCCGTAAACTCAAATGTAGGCCCGTAAATGGATATACACCAGAGTAGGCAGAAACCCCATTCCCTTTCCCTCGCATTTTTCAATGCGCATGGCCTCTCCCGACAAAGAGATCAGGTTGCTGACTTCCTGCGAAGTCACCAAGTTGATGTCTTGCTGGTGCAGGAGACCCTCCTGAAACCCTCTCATAGGAGTCCGAATATCGCCAACTACCATCTTGTGCGAAATGACCGTGACACCTCCCTCGGAGGTGGCACTGCCATCTATTACAGAAGGGCCCTGCACTGCATCCCTATCGATCCCCCTGCGCTCACTAATATAGAGGCCTCGGTTTGCCGCCTCTCTCTTTCCGGCCATTCGGCTGTCACTATCGCCTCTATCTATCTTCCACCTGATAAGCGGCCCCTCAGGAGTGATATCGAGTCACTCCTTGACCTGGACAACGCGGTCATTCTGGCCGGCGACTTCAACTGCAAGCATGTCAGGTGGAATTGTAACGTCACCACCGGCAACGGCAGGTGCCTCGACGGCTTGGTCGACGTTCTCGACTTTGACGTCATCGCACCTATGCGCCCGACCCATTACCCCAATAATGTCAATCACCGCCCCGATATCTTAGACATGGCCCTCCTGAAGGGGGTGACCCTCCGGTTGCGCTCCTTAGAGGTTCTCCATGAGCTAGATTCTGACCACCGACCGGTCCTAATGGAACTAGGTCCGCCACCCATTTCCCAGCCGGTCACTAGGACCGTTCTGGACTGGCATCAGCTAAACACCTGTTTAGCCGATGCCGACTCTCCGAATCTTGCCCGCTTCCCGGCGCAAATCTCGTCCCCTCAGGACACCGACCAAGCAATCGGCGCTTTCACCGATCATCTCAAATCGGCCATCAGCCAGTCCTCCCGGCAGGTTGAAGCGGACAACTTTTACGCTGTGCGCTTCAAGCTGCCCGATGACATTAGGGAATTAGTCCGCGCTAAAAACGCGGCTATTCGCGCGTACGACTCCTACCCCACCGATGCCAATCGGGTCCGCATGCGTGCTTTGCAGAGGGACGTGAAGCGCAGCATCGCGGAACTCAGGGAGGCTCGATGGGGAGGGTTTCTAGAGGAGATCTCGCCGTCACACCAGGCTTACTGGCGGCTCGCGAGATCCCTCAAAACCGACAAAGTAGCTACCATGCCCCCCTTGACCCGCCCTTCAGGCGACCCACCCGCGTTCGAGGACGACGAGAAGGCTGAGGTTCTCGCTGACTCTCTAGAGAGTCAGTGCACACCCAGCTCCGCTCCCGTCGATCCGGCGCACCTCGATCTTGTGGATAGGGAAGTAGAGCGCAGGTCCTCACTCCCTCCCACCGAATCCCTCTCCCCGGTCACGCAAACCGAGGTGGAAGACCTGATCAAAGGCCTTAAGCCGAAGAAAGCACCGGGCTCCGACGGCATCTCCAATCGCGTTCTCAAGGTTCTCCCTGTCCATCTGATATGTCTTTTAGTGACTATCTTCAACGCAGCCATGTCCCACTGCGTCTTTCCTGCCGAATGGAAAGACGCGGATGTAGTAGGTATCCCTAAGCCGGGTAAGCCTCGCAGCAGCCCTGCGAGCTACCGGCCTATCAGTCTTCTCAAGTCTCTCGGCAAACTCTATGAGCGCTTGCTATTAGCGAGACTCAAAGACTTTGTCAGTTCTAATAATATCCTTATTGACGAGCAGCTTGGCTTTCGAACCAGACACTCTTGCGTCCACCAGGTGCACCGCCTCACGGAGCACATCCTGACCGGGCTCAACCAGCCCAAGCCCGTCTACACAGGCGCCCTATTCTTCGATGTTGCCAAGGCCTTCGACAAGGTCTGGCACAACGGCTTGATATACAAGCTCTTCCAGTTAGGAGTCCCCGATAGGCTCGTACTCATCATACGAGACTTTCTCTCGAATCGTACCTTTCGATACCGGGTCGAAGGTACGTTCTCTTCACCCCATCCTATACAGGCCGGAGTCCCTCAGGGCTCCGTGCTCTCTCCCCTCTTGTTCAGCCTGTTCACGAACGACATTCCTCGTTCGAGCAGAGTCCAACTCGCCCTTTACGCGGATGACACCGCTCTCTACTATTCCCATAGGAACATGTCCTATTTGACGCGTGCTCTTCAAGCCGCAGTCGACGCCCTGGGTCAATGGTTCCGTACGTGGCGCATAGAGGTGAACCCGGAGAAGAGTGCCGCGGTGGTCTTCTCCCGGGGACCCGCCAATATGTTCTCCGCGCGGAGCCTTCGGCCCAACAGACGACTAGTCCCAATATCCCTATTCAATCGCCCTATCCCTTGGACTAGGAAGGTTAAGTACCTCGGAGTCACCTTGGACTCCCGCATGACTTTCGGCCCGCACATTAGGTCCGTCCGCAATCGAGCGGCTTTCGTATTAGGTCGCCTGTATCCCCTTCTCTGCAAGCGGAGTAAAATGTCGCTTAGAAATAAGTTGACATTATACAAAGCTTGCATTCGCCCTATCATGACTTACGCGAGTGTAGTTTTCGCGCACGCCGCCCGCACCCGTATCGATAGCCTCCAGGTTATCTAGAATCGTTTCCTCCGTCGCGCCGTCGGTGCCCCGTGGTACATGCGGAACGTAGATCTGCATTCCGATTTCAAATTAGATCCCCTTCGTAAGTTCCTCAAAGAAGCGTCGAAACGCTACTTTGAATCCGCGTCCCGTCACGCGAACAGTTTAATCCGCGCCGCCGCCGATTACGCCGCTAGTCCTTCTGACTCGCGCCGCAGACCACGGCACGTACTGCTCGACCCTCCTGACCCCATGACGGCCCTATTGGACCGGGATGCGCCGACCCCTCCCCGACAACCGTATGCTACACTAGCTATCAGACACCGGTCTCGCCGGCGAGGCCGAAGGGTCGTACGTATGCGACCGCAACGACGTGCATCACCCCACTGAGTTTCTTGCCGGTTCTTCTCAGTGGGGGCGCGTTGTGAACCGGTGGTAAACTCAGCCCTCTCTTAAGCGACAGCCCAAGCCGAGGCCGTGCCTCCCTGAGGTGCCCTTGTGCTCGTCGCTACTTCTGCCGTAAAGGCTAGAGCGCTTCAAGCGCTCGCCTCCTATTGTCCGGTGAAGCTGCAATAGCCATCTGCGGTTAACAGCGTCAATCATTCCCAAAAAAAAAAAAAAAAAAACTAAACCAGATTTGAATTTAAAAAAATTACATTCATATCTATCCAACCGTTTCGGAAATACGTTGCCACAAATGTGACATGACTTATAACACCCCCTCAGTATTTGTATGGGTTTAAAAATAGACTTTTTTATTTAGAAAATATGAAATTTTTTGTTTAAAGATATTTTTAGGACGCTAATCAGCGCGTAATGCTGAGCTTAGTAGTATTACTACCACGTCAGAAATGCACATATAACTAAGCCTAATTGTTATCATTAAAATCTGCCCCAAAGGCACAACATGATATGATACGTGTATTAATACGAAGCAAATGACCCTGTCAAGTGATCATAAATATCTAAGATCTAACAGGTGTTTTAAATAATTATAATTACTAGATATTACCCACGCCGCGGCTTCGCTCGCACCCAGTGGTGTTCTCGTTAAACTTATTAAATAACTGAACTTTGATCATCTATCCTACAACAACATTAAGTATTTTATTTAAAATAAAATGTACTAAAATTTCTATACCTATTTGAACTAAGTACAAGTTATTCACATTTGGATTCCTACAAAAACTGTACTACTTAGAAACATCATTTTATTTTTCCTGTAAAATTTACATAAAATATATTTTAATTTTTTCAACAACCTTCGGAGATAACAGGGAATGGTATTTTTTTGACATTTTTAAATATAAGCCAAGAACAAGGTACTAGAATAAAATTAAAATCTGTTTTGAAATATACAGATGAACCCCTTACATAATATGAAATAGTACCTACTCTTGATATAAAAGTCTTATTTTGACGCCTCATCCTATCGCCCGTCTTTGAAAAGAAATACTTACTTGATAAATCCTACTCCGCTTCAAGTGACTCTCGATCCAAGTATACGGGGCTACCCAAATGTCTTTATGGTGTCTCTAAGACCAGCGAATTTGGAATTAATGATTCAGAATATTTACTATTGGTGTACCAACAGTACCTAGGTTTTTACTTACTGAATGCCGTCATGACTATAGCAGCCAATCTTTTACAAGATAAGCCATCTACGCGGAAGACATCATGGCACAGGAATACTTGTGTAGACACAAGTATACTCTCTCTTCCTTAACTTCATAATCTAGGGGATGAAAGACCGTCCGATGAGAGGTCAGGTGCAGGACTGACTTATTACATGCCCATCTAACGTATGGAATATCACATTTTTCAAACAATCAGGTGATCAGATTATCCTAATCAGTAAGGAACAATACAAAATTGTAGCTCCCGACAGGAACTGAATCCGTGATCTCCGGTTTGCAAAGCCAGCAGTTTCCTTGCACCACGGAGGCTACGGAGGTTTAATAATGTGTAGATATACATAATCTAAATATGGAGATTACATAATCACTAAACTCTCAAGTTCATAGCAACAGCGGTGCGCACTTGGCAGCCACGAAGGGCGTGACTAGATCGCTCAACAAACAAACGACTGAATTAATTACTGTTGACGAATGCATCCTGTACCTTTATGTATTAACATGGTTATAAATAGTTCCGGATCCGCCAGGGTGGTCGTATTTATAAAATTATTTAATGAACTTTGATTAACAATATGATGCTTAAACCTTGACACTAACCGCGGGCTTTGGAACTGGTAGAGTAAGTCGACATTCTTGTTCAGCAGTTTGCAATTAGCTTTCCAATTCAATTGCGAGCCAATGTCCAGCTGTGAACAGCTATTAGTTTGAAGGCCCTGGTTTAAATAAATCTATTCGTTACAACCTGACAACATCCCAGACCAACCTTATAACTGAGAAACGATCACGATACTCACGATTCCTTTACCGATGCAAGGAGAAAATATAAAGTCTTACAACAAAGTTTCTTCCAAAGTACGTATGTAAGTCAAATTGAAGGACCACTCTACGAACCACTAAATAACGCAAGCGGTTCCTGCAGCCACGATGAGGCAATAAGTAAAGCTACAACCATATTAGCCTTGAAGAAATCCTTTCTAATATGTAACAATTTAGGTTTGTAAGTATATTTATTCCTGTTTTTGTGTTCGGGATAGCTGGATTTATTTTAAGAAAGTTTCAATTTTTCAGGTTGACAAGTCTATCTTATCTAATTATACGTATCACTTCTTCGCTGTCCACACCCGATTCAAGGTTTTGGGCAGTACAAACATTATCTGTGTTCCTTTAGTTCTGCTTGTAGGTAAATACAAGTTTTCTAAATGCATGGATTTCATCATTTAAAGTGTCCAAAACATTACAGAAACGTAACTATTTTAGAGAATTATAATCAGGGAAATAGTAAGTTGTCTATATTGATGAAGTGATTAATATTCAATATTAATAATATTCTAAGCACTGTAACATGCTAAATATTTGTAATAATAAAAAACTGGGAAAATCCACACACCGTGTGTGGATTTTCCCAGTTTTTTTATTATGCACACGGTCGCAAAATAGGCAGAGCCTGTGGAAATCAGAAAACTGATACTAATATATACTTTGTTGTAAATATAAACTTATTTAGGTAAATAAAGCACCCAGTCTAACCACAGGCTAGGGTGTCTAACCACTAGACCAACAGGTCCGTGGAGTTTGACAAAGTGTGGTATTCCGAAAAACCAAAACTATCACCTAAACCTAAACTATTACTACCCAGCAAGAATTACAATATTTCTAAGTAAAGCTCTAGTGTTTTTTTTTTGTCTGGGGGATTCCTGCTTCACCAAATTTCCTCAAAGTATACCGCAAGTTATGTTGATGAGTTATAAGAAATAATATGTTGAGTTATAATTACGGTCCCTGTTTCCAAGAAGCATGTAAAATAATAATAAATATTAAAAAAATATTGTCTTCTTTGACATGAGTCATTATTTTGGGGTTTGACGCACTGATATTATTGAGGGATTTGACGGGTGGATGACTTCAATCAATATATCAATTTTTTTCAACATATAAATTTTTGAAATAAAAGTATAACTATTTACTTCAAATAGGCTTTTTGAATCGTCAGTATTTTAAAGCTACCACCACCGATCGCTACACGGCGTCATCTGAGAAGAACTCCCAGCTAAAGTCAGCGAGCTTTGTGACAGTGTTTTTCTTATTACAATCATATCAGTGACGGTGTATTTTCCGTTAGAAAGATAAGATAAAAAGAAAGAAAAAATACGATGGCAATACAAAAACAAAAAGGTGAAAGGGATAGTAGTCGGACCAGTCGCCCTAAGTAGCACGCGCACGAGTATGACTCGAGCAGCCTCCATCACTCCCCTCAACCATCTTGGCGGGAAGGGGGTGTTCCACCACTCGAGGGTGCCAACATATATGTTACTTTTCGTTTCTTCCTGTTTCTTTCCCTGCTTTCCCTGGTTCTAGCAAAGTTAGCATCGCAGATACAAATACTCTGCCACAAAAAGTGTGTTAACATTGCGTGTGTTTGGATATGAAGGCTAACCTGGAGAAATTATTGAGCTCAAAATACTTAAGACCAATATTAGTAACTACTGTTTTGTTTTTATATATATGTATGTAAGTATGTCTATTTCTTTGGCACGGCCTACAACCTAAACGGCTCGATGATGCAGTGTATCGCCTCATTTCATTCCTCATTTTATTATATCAACCTCCATTGTCATACCTCATCATTTTTATAAATATTTGTATTTATTCTTAAATTGATTTTTAAATTTGAAAATTGTCTAGACAAGAAGCTGTCAAGCGGGAGATCAGAAAAAATAAACGTCAGTCTAGAGACTGGGCTGGAGCTGAAAAAAGTCTGGAGAGGCTGTACTGGAGAGTCGAGGATCGAGTCTGAAATCGTGGGACTGGAGGCTAAATTGAGCCTGGTCCTGTGCTGGATCGGAGAACATCTACGCGAGAGGCCCGAGACTACGGGCGTTGCTGTGGTGGCGTGCTGACGCCCGCACCCTATCGCATCGGTCGGCCTGCTGGCTGACTTTACTGAGGCCGGTGCTGAACCTGCCGGCGTCTAACGGCCTGGCTGCGGCTGTGCCATCTAGGCACGCCGCCTCGCTTCTGCAGGCGCTAGGGCAGGCTTCCCTGCGCCCAGGAACCTTTACGTGCAAGCAAGTTACGTGATCTTTACGTTAATAAGTGTCCGCGTTCCCGACTCCGTCAAACGAACCGTCGTACCTATTAGAGAACTGTAAATATATTATAGTGTTATTGTAAGTCCTGTGTTCTCATTCCTTTGATTGCTACTTCCCCCCGTACCTACCTGTCGTCGTAGAGGTCTCCGGGTTTTCTCTACCTGACCTCTACGCGTATACTCACAATTACATCGTAACGTGAAGATTCACTCTACTTTAAACCATACGTTACGTGACAATGAATTTTGCCTTATAATATTTGTTGGATTCATCTTAGTTGTGGGAGTGACAGGCTTTTTATATTTTTTTCATAAACATCAATATGGGTATCAAATTAAACGACATAACGAGAATAGTTGAAATATATAATTATACGTATTGTGTATATGTTTTATGTGTGTGAAATGAAATTTAAGACCATTTTGTTGGTTCGCAGTCGGACTTGCTTTTATAATTTAAATGGCAAAAAAAGGCAAAGATATTGATAGATATTGTTGTGCAAGCACGATATGTTACGGAGCATAAACCAAGGAATTTTCATATGACCCGATAAACCATATTTTTCTAAGAAATTGATAATTATATTAAATAACATCCAAATTAAGAGTGAAAAGAAAATCGCAAGCTGTATCTATTGCGATTTCGTTGACTTAGTTTATGTGTTGTCTGCTACACAATACCCCAAAAAGATAGTGGGTTTCATTCCAAACATTTTTCTGCATGTCAGTATGTATCCGGGTGTTATTTAACTATACTTATAACTATGTAAATAAAATAGTATAAGTGCACTCATATGTACTTTTCGAGTCGTCTGATCACCATAATACAAGCTATAGATAGTCCTAGGAGAAGAGTAGATATTAATTACAACAATGTATTTGTATAACCTTATCATGTATTGAACAAAACTACCTTATTAACCAATCGGCATTAAGAAATTAAAAAGTTGAACATCGAAGGTTAATAAGTCGATAACCATATTATATTTTTTAGCTAATGAAAGTATGTTAAGTTATGTACACACGTGCATGAACGCACAATTTCTTAAACAATTTTATTTTTATCGAATCCACGCGGTAAATGAATTAAGGTGCTTTTCCATTGCGGTGTATTTTGTGGACGATGACACGAATTCGTTATAACTCTTATACATTTGTTACTTCTAACATTTAGTAAATCATTTTTGGTACTCTTCGTTTAACTAATTATTAGTAGTTACCACTGAAAATGCTGGTGTGAAATATATGAAAAATAACTGAACTGTTAACTATTTAACAAACTTGTACTAGATCCACAGGTATTTATAAGCAGGCGTGTCAGTTTTTATCATTCGAACGTGTTGCTAGTATCATTATTAAGTTAGTAAAATAAGATGATACGTGACCGAGGCATAATACAATTGCATTTTGAGACAGTTCGCTATGTAGCGACAAATTGTTGCAATAAGTAATATCACTCCGCCTTTCATAAACTCTACTGTAAATTATTGGAAATACTTACAATCTTAAAATTTTGAAATCTTTGTATTCCTCTCTTTCTTCGTGGGCTTAACCACGGCACATTTAAAATTAAAGTTATTGTAAGTCATTGTTCGGAGCTACGTAACGGAACAGCTAAGCACTTTAATTTCTGCACTTTTAGCGTGCTTTCCTCTTGACCCCAGAGGCTTTTTTTTTTATTTTTTTATTTAATCTGGCTTATCGTAGAAGATAAACGGTCTCGTTTCGTTGATGGTAAATGCGTCGATGACTTATCACAAAGTCCAGATTAGTGTAAATTATTTATGACTATAATGACACATATAGGATAGGAGCTACCCTGGCATTTTTGGTAAATATTGAAGCTAAGCAGTTATCACACACAGACACTAGATGTCATACGAGAGGTAAGTAAAGCCTAATGCAATCCTAATGGCTGACACACTGCTGGATATCACAAAAGAGGGGAACCCTCGTGCACTCTGTTGCCCTAGTAGGTAAGTACTTCTAGTTTAAATATCTACGATAAATGATATTCTCAGTGCATGGCACAACAAAATCTATCATAAATGCCACACCACAACCAGTCGCTGTCAACCAAATTGAATTGCAAGATTCCATTATCATCTTACATACTTATATAGGTAATTAGGTACGTACTGGTCAAGTTAATAAAAGCGTGTTTAAAAGACGCACAATTTATTTTCCGTAGTATGGACTGACCCTTAGATTGTAACATTGCCTCTTTCTTGTGTACTATGCATTCCTGGTACTTTTAAAATCTGCATTCATTTTCCTTGTTGGTTAAACAGTCCAATTTTCTTTTTATTATACACTAGCTAACCCGCGCAGCTCCGCCCGCGCTTTTATTACATTTTGCTCCCCTTTCTCCCTCCTTCCTTGATTTATTTCTCTCTCCAGCTCTCCCTTATAAGAAAAATCTAATTCTATACTCTCTCTCTCCTCTCTCTTTCCCCCTCCCGCTTCGGTCCCGGTCACACTCCCCCTCTTCCTCTCCCGTTGTCCCCTCTCTGAACCCCCTCCCCCTTTCTCTTCTCCCACCATGCTCTCCCTCACTCCCCCCTTCTCTTCTCCCACCTTGCTCCCCTTACTCCCCCTTGCTCCGTCTTAATCCTCCTATCCCTCACCTCATCACCCCCTCCTCGAATCCCATCTCCCTCTCTCTTCTCTCTTGCATCCTCCTCTCGTTCTATACATCCTCGTCAATCATGGTATCTGGGATTCTTACCCAATTAAAACCCTTGAGCTGGTGCATAGCCACAGACCTGATGATGGTGATGATGAAGACCTGGGCCCTCCAGTGCGATCTGCACCAAATACCCCTCAGTGTGCATTATAGCCCCCTTAAACCTGGTTCCATGATCACGGGGACGGGGATCGCAACCCCGTCACCATCCTCCTCGGAGTCGCCGCCGTTTCCCATCTATGTAATGACCTTGCCTAACGTTGCTTAACCTAGCGGCATGAAATATACTTTACGACCTATTCTCAGACCTACCCGATATGCACATAAAATTTCATGCAAATCAGTCCACCCATCTATGTAATGACCTTGCCTTATGTTGCTTAACCTTAACCTATCGGTATGAACAATGTTCACAGCTATTTTTTCCATTGGTGTAAATATTAGTGAAGTTTACGTTATATTGAAGAAGGGACAGCATGCTAACAACAATTTATTAATAGTTAATTATTTTTCATAAAAAGTAAAGGATAAAAAATGTTTATTGTGGGTTATCACTAAGAGATAAACATATAACATCGCGGACTTTTTTGTAGACCTTGTTATGGTGTACAACACTGTAGTACATTATTTTGATCTATCTCGTAGGGTTCAGCCAGCGTTTGCAATGTTAGCGCAAAAAAATTTGTTTATTTACGACATCACATTAAAAACATCTAAAATGATCAGTGTTTCTGTACTATATTATGCATGTATTATACATATAAACCTTCCTCTTGAATCACTCTATCTATTAAGAAAAACCGCATCAAAATCCGTTGCGTAGTTTTAAAGATCTAAGCATACATAGGGACAGACAGACAGTGGGAGCGACTTTATTTATAATATGTATAGATAATATTTCAGTTTTGACTCAGGGGGTTCAAGAGGAATTGCGAGTGGCGTTGGTACCCCTAGGGGGCTCAAGAGGAATTGCGAGTGGCGTTGGTACCCCTAGGGGGTTCAAGAGGAATTGCGAGTGGCGTTGGTACCCCTAGGGGGTTCAAGATGAATTGTGTGTGGCGTTGGTACCCCTAGGGGTTCAAGAGGAATTGTGTGTGGCGTTGGTACCCCTAGGGGGTTCAAGAGGAATTGCGAGTGGCGTTGGTACCCCTAGGGGGCTCAAGAGGAATTGCGAGTGGCGTTGGTACCCCTAGGGGGTTCAAGAGGAATTGTGTGTGGCGTTGGTACCCCTAGGGGGTTCAAGAGGAATTGCGAGTGGCGTTGGTACCCCTAGGGGGTTCAAGAGGAATTGTGTGTGGCGTTGGTACCCCTAGGGGGTTCAAGAGGAATTGCGAGTGGCGTTGGTACCCCTAGGCGGTTCAAGAGGAATTGCGAGTGGCGTTGGTACCCCTAGGGGGTTCAAGAGGAAAGCACGACTTTTAGTATATTTCACGCACGACAATTTTTCTTGCCTGTTTTAATTTAGTATTTTTTAACATCATTTCATGTACTTGTACTTATATAAAACTAGCCGTCCCGCGCAGCTCCGCCCGCGTAAGTTTCTTATTTTCTGCACAAATTTCATAATTTTTATTTCGTAAGAACCTTCTCCTGACAATAACAAACACAACAAATTCCGTTCACTCATGATGCCGTGGCCAAGGAAAATAGGGATTCATTTTTATATACCTATCAAGATATAGATCAGAGATTTTATTTATAGTCTTTCATGCCTAATGCACAGGAAATAAGTTGCCTTTTCTTTTGTTCTCGCGGGGGGAATCTTTAAAAGGTTCCTGAAACGTTGTGGGACGTCAACTTGGGTATTTGAAGCTCTTGCCCACTGAATCCTGGGTTTTCTGCGGGGATCTGCACCAGGTGCCGCTTAGTGCCTTTCCTATGAAGAAGAAGGGGGAGTATATTATAGCTCCCCTGGAACCAGTCATGGTGCTCACGAGGACTGGGGTCGTAACTTCACCCCTTGGAGTTTATAATTCGTATAGCTAATAATGCCTGTGTCGGTTTTCCCATCCAAATATAATGTGGATGTCTTCAAGGCTAGAGTGAACAGCCTTTTTTTAAGTAAATAACAGTGTTGGTTGACCGTTTTTTGGGTCATTTTTCATACTGTGGGACAGGGGACTACATGTTACATTATAATAAGTCAGACAAATGTCAGATGAATGATGCTCCATACATAATTATTTATAACGAAATAAACTAAACCACTATCTAATAATGATATTTTTGAATATCCTTTCTGAGTGCGTGTACAACGTGGCTCTGCTGCAGAGTATGCTCCCGAGCAGAGCCACAAACAACGTCCATTATTTCGTAAACTAGCATACGTACATAGGTAATCGGTATATGTACATTATGTACGTTCAACGTACATAATTTTAAGATATCATTGATTTGTATTTAATGCGGTGGCTCTGCTGCAGAGTATGACACAAATTTATTTTAAAAAGCATGCGTCTTGATATGTGCGGCATACTACAATGGACGTTTTGAAATTTGCCTCGTGACGTAACGTGTTTCAATGAAGTTTGCAAATACGTTCATTACAAATATACGTAAATAATCGTCAGATTTTGCGAAGTGAAAAGTAGGACGGGCTCTTACACCTCTGGACGGCCAACATAGCGTGTACAACAGTACAATGATAGTTTACTTATACATAAAGATAAAATCATCGTGTAAAAATATAACACATCCAACTACGTCGGCATTCAAAGATTCTGAAGTTCGCGCTCGTCAAGGTGACAGTTACGTGTGCACACACCTTTAGTGTTTCCTGCTGACCAACGGCCGAGTGTAATGACATTTGCGTTGATGTAGGTCTAGGTGTATTAGTGTTAATATCTACTTTTATGTAATTAATCTGTGATGATGCATAACTTATTATGAAGCTCTGAATAAATTTACGTTTAAATTAAGTTCAAGGTAAATATAAAACTGCAAACTGGGTTGTCTCTATGGTTATTTCTACGCATAGGCACTTCTTATTTCTAAGTACCTGCAACACCAGTTTTCCTCGAGGATAACACTACTTTGCCTTTTAAAAATATTTGCTCGTTTTCTTCCGCAGTGACATGAACTCAAATAAATGGTTCTCGGTAAATACCCTTATTTACAATGATATCGCTTTACCTACCTGTTCTGCATTTGCATGCGAAATATCTAGGAAAAAGATTATGTAAATAAGAATAACTTAATATATAAATTTTAAAATAATACCTATTTACATACCTAATCGTATTAATACATATCCATGATCGATCTTGCTCTTTTATATACACATTTAAATTGATCAGAACATGTTTTATTGGCACTCGTATATATATGATTTTTTATTGAATCTAAATGTATGTAAGAATTCGTTTGTCAAACAAACGTAGAAGTCAATTTCAATTAGTAATGTAATAAAATGTAATAGACGATATAGTTACTACTAAAATAATGATTATAATATCCCGCTGAATAATAGTTAATAATCTGTTCCAGGCAAACTGCTCGGAGAGAATATCTACGACATAGAACAAGTGAATTCACTATTATTACTACCTACTATTAAACAGTAGGTACCTATATCATAAAATTCACTGTTTGAATTTGATTACGTTATTTCAATTAGCTTACCACCTTAATCAATATAAAGGAACAGCATATAGTTCGTTTCTGTAGCATATACCTTACAATAAAACTGTAATGACCTCCTAAGACAAAAATGCGATTTGATTTCTAATATTAGTCCTTCTTTCCGAAACCACTGGATAGGGGATCTGATCTACATATTGTCTATCTGCGTATTATTATATTTCGAAAACCATCATCATCTTCTTGCCAATATATTGAATAATGTCCAAGTTGGTATGACTAATATAAATAATAATAATAACGTATATTTAAATTGTAATTTATGTTTAAAGAATGATCATAAATTCGCATCATCAGCCAATAGACGTCCTCCCTTAAAGGCGTCTTTCTCCTTAAAAGGGAGGGGTTACCATAATCCACACGCTTGGCATAATAATATAATATCCGGGACATTCCACACACGATGTGATCCCAATATGGTTATGGTAACCAGACAACTGATACAAATACTTTTTTTATTCTCAATTCATAGGTACTTAATTAGATTATAACTTGTTCATGCATACAACATGTTTATTCTGGGCGGAAATCATCCCCTTTCGGGTACGGCTACTAGAGTGTCTACCACCAGACCAAAGGCCCCATCAATATCATATTTACAAGTAATTAAGTATAATAATAAAAAAGATGTTTATCAGTTTTAAAAAAAGGTTAAGAATAAGATATAGTATTTTTATTTAAACTTTAACTACCTAACATATCAATGATTTTGTAAGATTTTGAAAATAATACCTTTTTTTTGACGCGGGCGAAACTTTCAAATGGGGGGCCCACACAGCTCCCCAATGGTCCCCACCATTGGGGAGCTGTGGGGCTCAACCGGGGTATGTGGGATTCTTACCCACTAAAGCTCCCGCGGCTGTCGCATCGGCACATGAGACCGGATCGTGACCAGGAGCCCCTCAATGCCTTGCCTTTAAGCCCGCAGCCGGGGGGCGCATTGTAGCCCCCCGGGAACCAGTCACGGTGCTCACGAGGACGGGGGTCGCAACCCCGCCGCCGCCCTCCTCAGCGTCGCCACCGTGCTCGATGGACGTTCTAAGGACTCACACCCCGAACGTCCAGCGATTCCCATGACTTTTTTAAAAATAATACCTTGAGCCAACCAAGTACCAACTTAAATGAAGAACGAGATTTCAAATGATCCTGTAAAATCATGTAGCCCATTGCGAAATTTTAATGTTATGTGGCGACTCTACTGAAACTAGACAGATGGCGCTGTGGTAAAGGTACGTCATATGAACAATCCTGAATCGCGCTAGCGAAGTTTCAACATAATTTATATCAATCGTCAGGTGCCTTTCGGGCTTTGGCCGAGCATCACACCTCGCTCGGCCGGTGAATTCTCGCTATAGCAGCGCCACCCCCACTGAGTTCTGCATTCCCTTCTTTTAGGAAGGCAATATTTTTAGCCATGGGGTGTCCAAGAATCGCACCCTTCCATATCCTCCCATTGGATTGGCTGTCCGTAAGAGGCGACTAAGGGATACAATGAGACGGATAGCAGTCCTTCTATTGGATTACCTACAACGTATACTGCGATCCCCAAGACGCCTGCCAAGCGTGGGTATTACGACAACCCCTCCCTTTGTTCAGCAGTGGACATATTTCAACTGATAATGAAAATCCTTAGTGCTGTTGACAATATTTGTCCTCAACTACGAATGCAATGGTACGTGCGTTTACATACCATCTAAACCAATAAATAAGATATATCGATGTAGTTCACGTCAGTCCAGTTTTAGCACGCTCGGAGGTCACCGGTCCGCGCGACCTTGTCGTTAGTTGCAATTTGGATTTTATGTCCCCTTTTGTTAAGTTACGTAATAATTACTTGTCCACCTTACGCTAGTTAACCACGCATGGCCGAGATATGAGCACCGAGCACCGCGAACAATGATATAATAATACTAAATCGCTGTATAACATTATCCGAGAAGGCTGTACGGGTTTTAATTTTATGTAATCGTTGCCCGTCATTATAATAAAAAGGAAGCGGATTTAGTAATTGCTTGTACCTTCTGTTTAGAGCAAGATGCCGGCTATATTACTTTGTTATTGAAAAGAACAGATTATAAGTTATAATTTCATGTTTTACGTGTATCCACCGTGTAAATTTGAACTGTCCCACACATCACGCTTTGTCACTACTTACTGCCATGTTCAGTATCTAGGCTGAAGTACAATAGGCCTTGGATTTATGGAAAACTATATAAGAAACTAAACCATGATCATAACCTGCAAGGAATGAAGAGTTGCGTAAAACGTAGAAGCCTAAAATTCGTAATACAATGATTTAACACAAATGAGACTAGTAGCATTTTCCATTGGTGAATGGAAGCCAATATACATAAACTTACTTTTGTCGTTAAGATTATGTAGGGCATCCTCAATACTACAGCGGCGAATATTTTAGAACAACAATAAATAGATACAAATATTTTTGTTTAAATATAAAATACGGTTGCATGAAGTAGTACACACATCAAAAGTGTCTAGGGATCAAGCATTTTTAAGCGGATTTCTTGAGATTGAGATGTGGCTTTGTAATAAATTTATGATTTTATAAATTTATATGGATCCTTTTTGGTGCATTTCATAATTTGAATCAGGAACTGTGAATCAAATTCGAGTAAAAGATGAAAATCAGCTGTCAATATTTTCCCTATAAAAACATACAACGCATTGAAGACATTATTAGTGCTACTGTTTCCCTACTACTGATTAAAACCAACGTTATTATGGAGCGGCGACGTCATTTAAGCAGGGAAGAAATGCTCAGAGCCGTGGGAATGATAGAAGCTGGTTCCCGGCAACGTACTGTGGCTTTAGCTCTGAATACAAGTCAGAGTGTTATCAGTCGACTTTGGACACGTTACCGAAGCACTGGTACCGTGGCTGAGCGCCATGGAGGACGGTATCGCTGCACCACACGGAGACAAGACCGATATATTCAAATCTTAACTCGAAGAGCTCCAACAATAACTGCCATGATGTTAGCCGTGAGGCTTCATCACTCTTCAGGGAACTTAATTAGCGACCAAACAGTCAGAAACCGCTTGCATGAAGTGAACCTTCATTCCCGAAGACCGCTACGGGTACCACCTATAGCAATGCACAATCGTAGGATTCGATATCAATGGGCTCTTGAACACAGAAATTGGGCAGAAGAACAATGGCGTTTCGTGTGCTTTTCTGATGAGTCTCGTTTTGGTATGAGACCGGATACAAGACGTATACGACACTGGAGAACCCCTGGACGCCAACAGCGATTAAAATCCTGCCAGGAAGTCCATCCTTATAGTGGTGGAACCATCATGGTATGGGCGGGTATTTGGATCGGCGGAAGAACTGAGTTGATTTGGATCAGAGGCAACCTCAACGCTCAAATTTATGCTGAGACGATTGTATCAGACGTCATCGTTCCTCTACAAGTGCAAATCGGTCCCTTATTTCAGTTAATGCATGATAATGCACGACCGCACACCGCAAGAGTTGTAAGACAGACTCTCGCCGCAGCTAACATCAATGTCCTGCCCTGGCCTGCTCAGTCGCCAGACTTGAACCCGATTGAGCATGCATGGGATATGCTACAGAGAAGAGCTCTGCCGAATATGGAGGGTATCCAGTCGCAAGAAGACCTTTTTTTGTTGTTGCAACGAACATGGGCGGCCATTCCACAGCGTGATTTGGATGAACTCATTTTGAGTATGCCAAACCGATGTTCTTGTGTTGTTAGTGTTCGCGGTAGAAACACGGATTATTAATTGTTTAAGTTACCCAATAAAATTTTAAAGAAAACTGTTATTTCAGTCTTTTTTTCGAACTTTTGTGTTAGTGGTTCAAATGTCAAAAATCCCTTTATTAGGAAAATGGCAAATTTCTTTATTAATGCAAAGGTGACTTGGTTTATCGTTACTGTGACAAACGAAAACACTTTATTTGATGAATCCTTAAAGAAAATTTTAATTAATATCAATCAGGAGAAAAGTTATTGCAAAAATATATGTTGATCCCTAGACACTTTTGATGTGTGTATATCATGTTTAGAGACTGACTCTCTGTCCATTACCTTTTACTTCCTAGTTTGTGATTTGACGTAATTACTTCTTTAAGTGAGATCCTAAACCAGACTGCGGGCCTAAAAAGGCCACATTAAGCATTTCCTCTATAAGGAATTCGTAATTTGCATTTCTATCAAATTCTTCGCAATTACTGTAATTTTCGTAAAATGATCACACATTTAAGGTCAATCATACTCAATTCATTTATTAACACTAATTAGCAGACTCATATTTGATGTTAATGCTGCCATACGAATAAAAATTAAACGGTAACTTACTCATATTATGATTCCTCGAAAGTGGCCTTTTTAGACCCGCTGTACTTTTAACTAGATACCGAACTAGTTAGAATGTACTACAAGTAAAATTTTAAATTAGCCAGAATGTACTATTAACCAGATCCCAAACTAGCCAAACTATAGTATGGTGAACAGAACATTGTATACCTAAGTAGTTTTTGAATTAATTAAAAAGGAAAAAAATCATTCTACATCAAGACATAAGACGAACATGCTTGGCTTGTACAAATAAATATGTTTATCGTGGATAAAAATTTAACCGAAAGTCGTTCCTTGCCCTCCCTGAAAGGTTACAATCATAGGACTGGTTACCCTACAAAATCTAGCTCGTTAACTCTTATTTTAACTACTTAATCATATTACTTCCTTTTAAACATTAACAAGGCACATTATCATAATATCCATAATTTGGATTTGATTTATTATGCATACATATCTAGGTGAGAATTTTTTAATTGCTATTAATTAACATTATTTATGCAATTTAAATTGGAGTGTTTTGAACACAATATAAACACCTATACCTCTATATTGTTTATGCGGAAAGCTACAAAGTGTAGGTGTTTAAACCCTACTGGTTAGAGTAACATAGGCAGATCACGATTGTCCAAAAAGCAAGATGATTCATGAGATGGATAGACGCACTCTCTCCGGTCGTGTCGGTCTTCTGTCCTATTAGATTCTGTGTGTAGAAAGATACAGTGTGCCTATTTCTGCCCAAGCATCTTGACACTATATCTTCTGTGTAGTTGGCTGATCTTTTAAAATATAAGCCATCGTAGCCGGATTTATTTTATTTTACTATTATACTGAATATAATAATTGAATATAGTTTACAAATGTATTGATAAAGAAATTTTTTGACCTTGCTACTTAATTATAAAGTCTATCATTTTAATTTATCTTTTTAGTTTTTAGTTAAACATACAAATCTTATTAAGAGCCCCTAATGCCCGCATTCAGCCACTTGCGCCATGAGATTTTACTTATATCTACGAATAGATTAATAAATAAGCATAATTAGTCAATTAATAAGCAATAAAATCTCATTTCTTAAGATCGTAACGATGATAGTGCAGTTTTAATTTCATCTAAGTATATGGTTATTACAAAAAAGCATCGAATTAAATACAAATATCAAGTATTTACATAATAATATTATTACCCGTGGGGTGTCCGGGTAAGAATAGCACCCTCCCATCTCCTCCCAATGGGTGTCCGTAAGAGACAACTAAGGGAAAATAAGAAGACGGGCAGTAGTGTCTTTCTATTGATTCATCTTCTTCTATTACCATCTATACTGCGAGCCCCAAGACGCACGTCAAGCGTAGGAATAAAGGCAACCCCTCCCTTATAATGGGGAGGCCTTTATCCAACAGTAGACGTCTTTCGGCGATGATGATATAATATATGATTACAAATAATTCGATACTACTACGTGGTAGGTAGATCCTTTATTCATTAGATAATAGGTCCCATGTGTAAGGGACCATCCAGAACCACCAAGCAGGGGGGGGGGGGTCGGCTTTCCTAATCATTTAGCGCCATTTTTGCCGCTGGTGTGTGTCTTCTCGTCCAAAATACCGCAGTGCCTGAAGACGAAGGTTTTTAACCAGTGTGTGTTGCCAGTGATGACATATGGTACCGAGACGTGGTCTCTAAGGGCTGGTCTTTTAGAAAAGTTCAGAGTCACACAACGAGCCATGGAGAGAGCTATGCTCGGAGTTTCTTTGCGCGACAGAATCCGAAATGTGGAGATTCGCCGAAGAACTAAGGTCACCGACATAGCTCTCAGAATCTGCAAGTTGAAGTGGCAATGGGCAGGCCACATCGCTCGAAGAACCGATAACCGTTGGGGAAGAAAGGTTCTCGAGTGGCGACCACGAAGCGGAAGACGCAGCGTTGGCAGGCCTCCCACTAGGTGGACAGACGACATTGTGCGCGTCGCAGGTAACCGGTGGATGCAAATAGCCAATTGTCGTTCATTGTGGCGTTCTAAGGAGGAGGCCTATGTTCAGCAGTGGACGTCTTCCGGCTGATGATGATGATGATGATGTGTGTCTTCCTCCGTCAACCCTAGCCTAGTCATGTCTTTATGGACAGACGTTAGCCAGATGGTTTGTGTTGACATTGCTGTGATTCGGTGTATAGGTCACTGTATCTGGGCAAGTATTAACTAATATTTCGAGTGACGAAGGGCAGTGCAGTCTACTCATCATCTCCCTCGCTCTGTCCCGTTACACGGGGTCGGCTTTCCTAATCATTTAGCGCCATTTTTGCCGCTGGTGTGTGTCTTCCTCCGTCAACCCTAGCCTAGTGATGTCTTTATGGACAGACGTTAGCCAGGTGGTTTGCGGTCTTCCTCTTCCCCTCCTACTAGTTGAAGCCATGGAAAGGCATTTCTTCACGACGTGGGCATCTGGTCTCCGCATGACATGACCATACCATCGTAGTCTTGACTCGACTATTTTATCAGGTATTGGACTTTATTGGAGCAACCTTAAAACTTCCTCTAATATATTCGTTACGTACTTTATCCTTTAATGTAACATTTCCTGAAGGGCAGTGCAGTCTACTGCCAGGTGAAATCGACCCGGCAAGAAACTCAGTGAGATTGTCATTTTTTTCTTTACAGCATTTTGTAGGTGCATCTTGTTCTTACAGACTTATTTTATCAGTGTTAATGTATTGCTCAATGACGATCATCATCGACGAATCAGTTCTCCCAAGCAGCACTTGAGCAGCAGCCATTACTTCTCTCAAACATATTACAGCAACCCGCCACCACGCCCGTAGAAGTAGCTAAGCTGCTTAAAATTAGAGTGAGCAATCTCGCTGAGCAAAACCTCTTGAATGGCTATGGATGGACCATTTAGCAAGTGTTCGGTCGATGGGCCAGAATTCGCTAGAGAAACATGTATTATTGTGCTTTTCGAGATAGTTTTAATCACGCACCATAATTTGCTTATAATATATACATAACAAGACAAATATAAATTGGTTGGGTTCGCAAAATTTTAATGACTACAATAATGTTATTACACTAACCTTGTTAGCGTACGTTGTTTTATTGCTAATTTATCTACATGATTAATTGCGGCCTAGTACTACAGAGGGTATGTAAATCGGAATGACCATTATATGAATAAATAAATGATTAAATTCGCCATATATGTCACGTTAATTATACTGATATGTCGATATGAAATCAATTTTGGAGTAGTTTTTTTTTGTATAGCAACTAGTCGAATTGAGATTCAGCATTAAATGGAATTGAATCTGTAGATACGATTACATAGAACATAACTACCACTCTCTCGCACTTAATAAACGCCGCCGTAAGGACACCTTAACATGGTTAAGAATTAGGAATATAAAGATAAAAGGCTTTTCTCAGTTGGAGGAGTGAGAGGGGTCTACCTGTCAGATCACGATTTTGATTTTGTTTATTTTTAATTGTAACAGTATTTATGGCCAGACTAAGCATATAATATTTTAGATATGTAGGTATAAGCTTAATCTTTCTGTCTACACAGCCTTAGAAAATTGATCGGAATCAATTCTGTAGAACAGCTTTGCAGATTAGCTGTGGAAAAAGTGAAGCTTAGGAATCTAACTTCTGCTTTCAGTGGCTCTCCATTGCTGAAGGATATAACTTCTAGAATGCATAATTTCGTGTATGCGATATTGCGAATTCTCACTATAATAAAATCACTGTATGTGACTATAGTTCGTTTTATATGTATTTTACTTAAGAATTTTATATAATTAATTATGTACTTAATTTTTTTTAATTATGTAGGTGGCAGTTGTAAAATGTTTTGACAGTTTTTGTACGAAAAAATCCCAAATGCCGATCTATATTTAATCTCTTTGATTTGACAGCGCTCATGTGATATTAAGCCAATATTAAGCTATTCAAAAATCACCAATACCATGTACATATATGTGCTGGCTATCGGATAGGTACCTAACACATACTCTTATATGTATAAAAACATGATTTGAAAAACTTTAATCTGTAACAAGTAGGCAACCGGTTATCCTTGACAGTGTGAACTAATTCTATTCGGGTCCGAATCGGGCCCACGTGCCATAGCCAGAATATATAAACCTATTTATAGATCAGAGAAGGCTGATAGGATATTACAATCGAATGCCTTTCTGATTGCCGTTTTGACAACGAAAATAGAAACTATATCATTTCCTATTCTGCGTATTCGTGTCTCGCTCATTGAACCAACTGCGTTTACTATATTGTTTTATATACAATAAGTAAATCGAAATTCGTGTCTAAAAGAATGTTCCAAAATGTATGGAGCCTGGGCTAGGATTTTGTACACTATACTCTAAAATAGGGAAACACACATAAAACAGTTTTTAACTATCCATTTATTTAATTTGGCTTTATTTGCTTGTAAAACTTAGGAATTTTCACTGCAATTCTTGCAACACATAACAAAAAACTGGCATGGCGGAAAAGTGTCACTGTCGTGTGTCATTTTTAATTATCAATGGCGTTAAAAGTATTTTTATTACAGTACTCTTTGTATTTTTGTTTTTGTTTTCTCATACATCATTTTAATAATTAAAATATCAATGATAATCAATTCACTACATACAATACACGCACACAACCAACTGTGACAAGTGTGACAGCAGCAGTAGCTATTGACAGCTGGCTGGCTGACAATTTAGTTTGTGATCGTCATCAGTGATGACGCCATCTTAAGACGCCATGTTGAATATAGACATAAAATAAATGATAATTATAATTAAAATTACAACATAATAGTAATTTAAGCTAAATATTTATATTCTTCCCGAATTCCATGGATTTTTCTCGATTTTTTGAGGTGGTGTACATATTCCTAGCCCATTTTGCAACAACTCCTTTACTGTAGTAATTTTAATAAATGCTTCAAATTGTATAATGTGGATATGGACATTTATGGTCTGAAATATATACATATTTATTTATTTAATAAGTCCATTTGTCCAGCAAAGCAAAGTGACAGATATTACAGGAAGAATAGAAGTGGAAGTGGGCTGGACATTTAGTTAGAAAAGATAACGCATGGTGTAAAATAATAATTCACTGGAGACCGTGGGGGAATTTTTCTTATATTGGGACTAATCCCACTACTCATTCCCACCACTGTGACTCCTGTCAGCTAGGAACTACAGTGGTGGTCAACTATGAAGACATCTTTTTAATCCCCGGCGAGTCCCGAGGAAACGCTAAATTGTCTTGGAACTCGCAAGAAATTTAATTAGAAGAGGAGGTAGGAAAATATAAATCCCACTTCCATCCTTTTCAAAGCGGGACACAAGTAAAAATCACACAGTTCGATGTAACCTTAGAACGAAAGATGAATAATACAGGTGCATCAACTAGAGTTAGTCCACCTGTAAAGCACCACAGAAGTTACTTATATTTCTACTATTAAACTTGTTTCCAATATTACGTATGGCAGAAACACAGACCATGGGGGCAGAAAAGACCTAGAGGACGGCTACAAATGCGGTGGAAGTACGACATAATGAAGGTGTAATGAAAATGAAGAGTATGATGTAATTTCTCACGCACACAGACATATAAAAAATGGGAATTCTTATCGGAGTTACACATGTTGAAATCTGAATTAATAACTCCGTGGCAGGGTTATATTACCTATAACACTAAGCCTCCAATTTGCTATTAGCCTGAGGAACTTTGTCTGCCGTCGGTAGGTAACGATACGGATATAAATACGGACGTTGGGTATCGATACACATAAATATCGGTACTGTCACGGATAGATAGATTGCATTATTATCGATGTGAAAACCCCGTCTAAATCCGTGAAGTGGTTTTTAATCGAGTGTAATATGAATTGTCATGTATGACATATTTTTAGGTATCTGCATACAATATTATAGAAATAAATAACTGATAACATATTGACTCATTACTTCACTTCTTGGAAGTTTTCTGTTGACCTTGTACCTAGATTGTTGTTACTTTTTTAAAGAAATTGTGCTCCCGTGTTTTTTCAGGGAATAAAATATTTGTCTTTGTTTTAATTACTATGGTTCCAAAAAATCAACTTCAACTAATCTCAGGCATGAGTCTCTCTCGATCACGGACGGTGAATCACTTTTACACCCGGCCCGACATACTAAGTTGCGGGCGGGGAAAGCGCACGTAACGTCGTTCAAACGATTTTGATTCAATACTGGTACAGCGTTCATAACCGCGATAGTACATACACATGCAGTCGACACCCATATTATTAAAGGCTTTCCATTTAATAGCGAAACGATCAAACTGATTATTAATGCGACACCAGTTTATTCGTTAGCCTTATATAAACTCCGACAACAAAAATGGTGATCATAATAATTTCATTACTCAGAAATTATTCTAATTAAACCAGCTTTCAATTTAAAAAAATGCATATCTAAATTCATCCGATCCTTCATGTGCGATGCTACAGACTGATATTAGGCGTCAAAGTTAACGTTCCCTCTTTTTACGTCTGGGGTTAAAATGATACACATTATTCCTTAAATAATTATTATTACGTACGATTCCAATTCAATCCTTATATTTAAACTAACAACTTTGTAGCTCGGATATTATTAAACTAGAAAAAATATATATTTCTAAGTTGATACACTTTTTATTTAGTTACGTAGGTCAATGCATTGTGAATGGATCGAGTATTTAGTGTACCGTAGTGGTAAGGCATAATCTATATTTAACCATAAAATGTTCGTGAGTATATACACATTTTATCGGTTAATTTATTTGATTTATAATGGTATCACGTTAACTACGTTTTAAAATTAAGTTGGGCGCGATTTATCGCAATATCAAATTACCGGAAGCAGTGCAATTTCAACCTGAATCAACCTATTATATTTTATAACAGACTTAAGATAATAAGTATCTGATAACAACCGGTTCAGATATAAACCCTGGTGTATTATAATAGTCCGGTCAATTTAGACATTCGAAGTTACATAAAGTCCCAACAAGCTGAATTTCTGTGAAATTGTTCAAAACATAATTATAAACAATGTCTAGAAGTTCCCCATCATTCTCCTGTAAGGAAAAAAATTAGGTCAAAGGTAAAAAAAATGAGTTTTCGCGATTTTCAGCAAAACGGTAAGTTTTATCATAAAAGTACCTCAGACAAAAATTGTAGATCATAAAATTATCTATAAAAAATGTATCAATACTTTTTTTCTTACGAGCCACCGTTTCTGAGATATAACGATTCAAAAAGTTATAAAAGTTGTTATCGTCATAATATGCACACGTTTCCACGCCACCTATGAGGTAGTGTACTTAGCGCGTTTTGTTATCGTTGTTTCCCCAGTAGGCCTACTCCACGGGTCAGTTGTGATCCTGTTTAATGTAAAACTATTGCATAATAACGGAAATTTTCAGATTGGGAAAGATAAAAGCGATGTAAATTAAAAAAAAGTGTTGAAGTTTATTCGTCTTATTCGTAAGTTTCAAATTCTTGTTCTTCTTCTTGATCTTCTTCTTGTTCTTCTTCTCCTGCTTCTTCTTCATCTTCATTTTGGATGCAAGTAAATTGCGTCAATAGCGATGTATCGCATGATACTTCGTCGGAGTCAAACGAATCCTCCATTGTTTGTGATTCAATATTAGAGCACGACCGGCCTTGACAATTTGTGCATGCCAAAGAACAAGACAGTCCGACTTTTTTGCAACCACATTTAGCACTGCATCCCTTTTTGCAGTTGCAAAAAATAGTGTTCAGCAGTTTTTCCGGCGCAGGTGGAAGTAAAGTTTGAACTGGCTCTAATATATTGTTGACCAAATTCCAACCCCAGTCTGTAGGGTCTAGCTGATAACCAAGCCACACTTGAACTTGGTAATATACTCGAAAAAGATGTTGGTGAGCAGCAACTGAGGTTGGAGGAAGACAAGCTAATTGAACTTGTTTTTTATTTTTAGTATTTTTAACGAAACAACTCTAGATGTATATACGTGGCGTACTCATGCATATTATGACGATAACAACTTTTATAACTTTTTGAATCGTTATATCTCAGAAACGGTGGCTCGTAAGAAAAAAACTATTGATACATTTTTTATAGATAATTTTATGCTCTACAATTTTTGTCTGAGGTACTTTTATGATAAAACTTACCGTTTTGCTGAAAATCGCGATAAACTCATTGTTTTGACCTTTGACCTTGAATAATTTTTTTTCCTTACAGGGGAATGATGGGGAACTTCTAGACATTGTTTATAATTATATTTTCAACAATTTCACTGAAATTCAGCTTGTTGGGACTTTATGTAACTTCACTCTCATTTTTTGGTCTAAATTGACCGGACTATAAACGCAGTTTCCTGCAAACAAGATAGTGAAGATGAAATCAATGTAATAAAAAAATCTATTAAATTTCGCTTCTGCTAAGGTGTCCACAAAAGAGAATGTTAACCAAAAAAAAATGCATATTGTCCTGCTCTATATAATTTACAAACATATAAGTAAGTAACTGATGTACAAGAACTAAGAGTGATATGATCTGAAGAATACATATGACAGGCATTTTGTTTTATAATATTCATATGTACGAGTACCCGCGTTGTGTCGGGTTAGAATTGCATCCCCCATCTCCTCTCGTTGGGTATCGTAAGAGGCGACTAAGCGAGAACAGGAAGACGGGCAGCAGCGTCTTTCTTTTGGATTTATCTTCCACCTATACTGCGATCCCCAAGCCACCTGCCAAGCTTGGGGATTAAGGCAACCCCTCCCTTCTAAGCCCCCCTTTGTTCAGCAGTGGACGTCTATCGGATTCAAATGACGTGTATGTCCTTATGCTCTTCTTCAATGTTTATCTCTTGGGTGGGCAATAAAAATTAATGTGCATATGTACGTTTTAAGTTTGCCTATTTTCTTTAAACAGATACAATTAGGTTTAACTTAATTAATTTATATATATATAAGTTAGTCTTACGCATTAATAAAATATCTAATTGGGGTATCTGACGTTCTTTGTTAATACATGTATAAAACCGCAAAGTGAAATATTTTGGTAATTTTTCAAGTATAAAAAAACTTGCTTGGTGTACTATACTACAATATCCAGTGTCCTACAATATAAGATTATTTCATCGACTCAACTCATTTTAACTTACAATATATACCTACATTCTACCAAAATAAATAAACGGATTATTTTTACAATCTATGTAATGAGATAAACTCCAAATTCTGTCCTTACCATTCTGCCTTATTTTATAAGTACCTAGATAAAAAAATCTAAATTGATCATGTAGTATTCTAAAAAGGGCGGGGTAAGTAATAGTTGATATACAAGTCAAGAAACGTCTTAATTTCACACGTATGCAAATTAAATTAAAAACTGACTGAAATACCGAACACATATAATAATATAAATTCCGGCTAAACAAGTTTCCTCAAAGATAGCTAAGAATCAACCCTATTAGTCCAGACTTCAAACCCATTAATTACAATGTATTACTTTAGAACATACGATGCTAAATGGAAACACAGTTATACATCAAATTTTAATACAAAAAGTAGAATCCTACATAGCTACTTTTGCGCCTGTGGCGATAATTTTTTTGTTTTTAATTAAACTCCTTAAAACCAAAACAATAAATGTACAGAACCAAGTCGCACTCGCTCTGCACAAATAGTTAGGTACCGAACTTAATAGACGGATTATTCCGCTCATTCGAAATGTCGTTTCCAAGTAGGTATACGAACGTTAGGTTATAAACAAACCGCAAAATGATCGAATACTCAGAACAAAGATACATGAATCAGCAGTGGAAGAAATTCCCAGGGCCACTTCCTGGCGGCCTTATGCCCCCATGGCTAATTAGAACCAATTCTCAACGACAGTTTTCAGCTCAGTATAGCCAAAAAAAATTCAAATAACAATAATTTTAAAAGCGTTGTCCGACGTAAATGAATCACGTTGTATTTCATTAAAAATTGTGCCGTTGTATTCCATTAAAAATATATTTACTACTAGCTGACCCACGCAGCTCCGCCCGCGCTGTGTTTACGTTAAGGGGGTAACATGCGCCAATGACCTTGAGAATCTGACCGCTCCGGCCGAGAGTTGTCATCGTAGAGGGCGCTACCAGCAAATATGAATATTACATTTGAAAAATTAGAGACTAAAATATGCAGATGTGTCAAATGGAGCTTTATTAATGTTGCCTATTCCGATAAGGAAGGAAATTTCAATACGATATTACTTTTGAATATTTTATTGATTATGTATACATAAAAAGAAAAGAAACTGGTGAAATAGACAAATGCATGATAAAAAAAAATATTACTTCATAGTGACGCAAAAAGAACAAGACTGATGTAGTTTAAGAAAGCTCAACTGGTGGTTCACTGGAACATCTGTTACGTCAGTTGAAAGACGGGGAATTTTACATTGCTGATAAATCTTACTTAGCTTGTTGAAATACCAACACGAACCCCGGATGTCGAGAACCACATTGCATACTACTGGCACCTTCTGCTGATGACTGATCTAGACAAATCGATGGCTCCTACGTTAAATATCGTATGTGTAAAACCCGCACTTTACAGGAGAGCATATTAAAGGTATTTTTCTACGCTAATTATTAAACGTTTGTTTTCATACTATTCGGTAAAATAAGACATTTTCTATGGTTGGTACAAATTTCAGCCAAATAGCTTCAAATTTAAAGAACAAGCGTAGAAAAATACCTTTAATTTGCTCTCCTGTAAAGTGCGGGTTTTACACATACGATATTTAACGTAGGAGCCATCGAAATGTCTATATACTAAGTCATTTTAACCTCTTTTTCATCCTCCATAATCATTCTCTGGGGAAATCTGTATCTCACTTTTTTATACCTTGATTTTGATGTATACTTTGGCGTGCCACCTAATTACAATCTGATAACCCATCAACTTACAGTTGTAACGTAATTGCGTGTTGCGTCAGGATATGGATTATTGCATTTCATATTCCAAACTTCATATCAAAGGTTCTCTCCGTCTATTATAGAAGGGTCAATGCCTTAATAGTGAGACTTTTACATACTTCTATTCTATTGTTGGTGGCTATTAGTTGGGCCCGGTAACCACCGGGACGCAATTCGACCATTATGCCTGCCCTAGCCCTTACTCTGTTGCTGATTTATCGAAGAGTTATTATTTGGTGTAGGATACGCTACTCCCAGATGACTCAATCTACGTCCTGCTAGAGCGTAGCAGCCACAGTATCTGTAACATCGACTCTTTTTCATCTTCACAGAAACTGCAAGCATCTACGGTACTTAGCCTCATTCAGTATAGGTGCTTCGTAGCGCACCCATTAGGAGCTTGATTTATGATCTGTTTAGATTTAATATTTTAAGCCATCGATATACTATAAACAAGATAAGTAGTCACGAACAAAATGACATCGAAAATGTGGTCGCGGTTACATATACTTACACAACTATACACGTAGCTAGAAATTGTAGAAAATAGTTTTAAATAATTCGGAACGTCGGACTAATAGAAGCCTTCAGATGTAGTAATAAAGTATAATTCTGTATGCAGTAATGTTGGCACATAAAACCTTTACATCGGAGACAAAGAAAAATCAATAAAATTGCCAACGCGATACGAAAAAAAGTTGTTGTTTTGACTTAAACAAAAATATATTCATTTAAAAGAAAATCTTAATCACTATAAAATAAGGTTCAAAACAATTGCAGACAATTTGGCATTAAAGGGGAGAAATGTGGGCTTCCATTGTGTGTGTACTGACTTACCAACTTATCCGTGCTGGTGGCAAAAATGAGAAATAACTTTTTTATTATGGTAATGACGTGTAGTTTGACAGTTTCGTATAGACAGTGGCGACACTCCTATCGGCAACATTAATTTTGTCAGTCTCGGCATGGCAGTTGCGAACTACTAGCGGAGAAAATATCAAATAAATAATTTTTATTTCGTATTATAATGATATCTTACTTATATTTCCCAAGCCGCCTGCCAAGCGTGGGGAGTATGGCAACCCCTCCATTCTAAGGGGGAGGCCTTTGTTCAGCAGTGGAAGTCCATCGGCTGCTAATGATCTTACTTATATTTATTATTTAAACTAGTAGTAGTAAGAACACGAACCGAAAAAAAAAATCCCATCTGCAATTTTAGTATTACGATAAGTATTTGGACAGTTTATAAACGCGCAATAAGGAATTTCGATACGTCCTTGCTAGCTGTTGTCGGCTCGTACTAATTTGAAATAGCGACACAACCGTCTCCGTAGCTCTATTTTCGTGACCACTTTTCGGGTCGTGACAGCTAATCTAGTTGGTATAGTATATCGATGATTTAAGCCCACAGTCCACCCTTGTGCTGGCGAAAGTTTTGGAGTGATTTATGCCAATCGCTGCCCTCCATGCTTTCGTTTGTTCCTTCCTAGCGTTTGCATGTAGTTCCATTGCTTGCTTGGTAGTTCCATTTGGAATCGCTATACGTATGTACTACTTATAATTTACAGTAGTCACAGCGGATCAATGTGTGAAGTTAGGTTTGGCGAACCTTTGCGCAAGTATAGTTGTGAGTTGTGAATACAAAAATACAAAAAATAGCTTCTGCACTTCTTGCAGCCAACTTCAGACACACAAAGATCCGCTGTGACTACTGTAAGCGTACTTGAAATAGAACTATACACAAAGCTCTAATTTGTTATGCACGTCAAAAATTAAGGATTTTGTTATGCACGTCAAAAAGAAATCGGTTAATAGAGCCGCTAAAATGTAGAAAAAATATCTGAAAAAGGACATTTTGAACATATTCCTGAATTGGTTCCAATTCTTCCAACCATCCATCTGATAGTAAGAATTTTTGGTACCGGGAAAAATGAATTGAAACGAACTGTATAATAGATGTTCGCATTTTCCAACGATAGGGACTTAAAATGCTGCAAAGACTTCTCACATGCCAGTGGCCCTGATGAGATGCCAACAACGTTATTATTAAAGACGCGTCTAACTCTATTGTTTCCTATTATAATGCGTCTATTCTCTCTCTAAGAGCGGCACTAGTACCCAAATAACAAATAACCTAACTCCACCTATACTTAAAACTAGATATCCATCGTAAAACCATGTCGTGCAGACCCATAAAACCATATATTATTATTATTATGGCAATTAGTTCCGTGATCGACTCCGTGATGACCATCGAATATAAACAATGCTATGATACTTAACTTTTTTACATAATAAAGTACAAGTCAAAACCACCCAGACCCAAGACAAATAGATTATGTTCATGCACATGAATGTGGGAATCGACTTCAAGATCTTATGAGCAGAGGCCAAGGTAGCAAACTTCTAAATCAACGGGCCTGTGTTGTTAATCAATATACGTGGATGCCAAAGTAATCCGTAGCACTGTTTGTTTGAACCCACGAATTAGTAATTAATAGTCGTTTTTATTGTAACGTCGTATGTAGGTACGTAACGTAACATCGTCTTAAGTTCTGTACCGATGGCGGGGTTTGAACTACGCGGAGCAGTAGACATCGATTTTAATAAGCAAACAGGTTTTAGAGTAACTAAAATTTTAACGTGGTGGACTTTTTCTCGTTTCTGCCAATACCACCATGAGTTTATTGTTACGCAACTTATTTAAGTAAAAAGGTATTACCTGATAGTAATTGAATCACCGACCCATAGAAAACTCCCTTCCTATCCCTGTTATCCAAAATTATAATTATAGCGTTTCGGCCCAGTAGTTTCACCAGTTTTGTTACTTAGCGGAAGAAATCTAAGATTGCGGTGGCACCACCTAGATGTCACACAAGAACCCTTCCAACTTAACCATTCAGATGTCTCCAAAGACGAGCAACTGTCCAATGCAACTGTCCGTAGGTAAGAGTGTCGATCACCACCAAGCCAACCACCCAGGTACTCGACTCGTTGCTAAGTTGCAATAACCAACATGATAGTAATAATAACACCGTTAACAAAAACCGTTTGACAAAAAAAAATCATAATGTAAAGGATATCATATATGACTCTGATACGCTTTAAAAGTTAGGCATAATACTCGGCAACGATACTTTCGCATACTCTATGATGAACCAAAAATATGGTATTACCATAAAAATATCTTTAATTAAATATACAAGTATAGATTTCAATTGAAATGATTTATAATGTTATAATTATACCATTTGCAACATATTTTAATTAAAAATATGTTCAAAATCATTTAAATTAAATTCGTCTTGTCAAATAAAATTCGAGCACGTCCACCCGCCGTAACAGTCCACGAAGGACTGATGCAAGGCGATCGCGGGGGCGCTGCAAGGGGAAATGCATCGCGTACGTGGTTTTTCTATAATTTCTAGTAAAACATGTATGAAATTAAGAAATGTAATCAATACAAATTGTAGAATAGGTTATATGCTTTTTAATAGTCCAAGTTTGACGTCTATCCGATGAACGGATGTTGAACGCTAACACAATTCATATCCAACGTAGTACATTTTTTAAATACATATTGCTTGAAAACGTTATATATAATCCAATATCTAATCAATAAAACTATTTGCTGAAGATCTGAGGTATAAGTACATATAATTTTCATAGCCAATGCAATAGCGGATTGATCCATCGAACTCTTTAAACTAAGGCTATTTTTGCAATTTTACCGTTGTTACCCCCTTACTTTCAATAATATACATTCGCATAGAATACAAAACCTCCTTTTTTAAAGTCGGTTAAAAACTTGGATCCACTTTGTACTTGCCCTCCGAAGCACGGAGACGTTTAGTTCAAATGGCGTTAAACGGTCACCCATCTATTTTATGACCTTACCTAACGTTGCTTAACCTGATCGATTTCCAAACATTGTTAACAACTGTCTATGAGTGTTTCCTTACAAATATTTATTATAATTATGATGAAAAATTGTTAAAATCGGAGCAAGCGTATAACCAAGTACACGTTGTGACTTTAGTCCCCTGTCCCAAGGGAACCGTGCCGAATGTCGGGATAAAAAGTATCCTATGTCCTACCTCGGAGTATTAACTCAAATCATGCCAAGTTTCGTTTCAATCCATTCAGTAGTTTCGGCGTGATGCTCAGCCGAGATACAGACAGACAGACAAAAATAAAAAAAATACATTTTTGGCTTTAGTATCGGTTATAGAATGCCCTCCAAACATAATTTTCAAAATATCTTCAATGTACAGAATTGGACCTGTTACAGTTTTATTGTATAGATACGTATACATAATATGACGATGACATAGTGCCTTCGGAGTCGCTGGACGTTCGGGATATGGGCCCTAGGACGTCCATTGAGTACGGCGGAGACTCCGAGGAGGACGGCGGCTGGGTTGCTGCCCCCGTCCTCCGTGAGCATCTTGTCTAGATCTGGGGGGGGGAGGGCTATGATGCGCCCCCGGTGGCGGGCTCAAAGGCAAGCCACTGAGGGGCTCCTGGTGCAGATCCCACCGGAGAGCCCGGGGGTCCCCTCTCAGGTGCCGATGCGACAGCGGCGGTGGTTTTAGTGGGTAATAATCTCACTTCCCACGGGCAAGCCCCACAGCTTCCGGATACCTTTCGAAGGTTTCCTCCGTGAAAAAAAAAGGCGTTGACATAGTGTAGGCCTGCGTCCTGCTAGAGACAGGGGAGCATGTTAGCTCTCTCGGCTCCCTAGAACTTGCCTTCGGTGAGGTCCAAACGGTGCCCAGAAACTCTCTAGTGCGTCGATCATCGATATACTAGTATATCGATGGCGTCTATGGAGGCCACTGGAGAGGTTTTAACGGGGAAATCCAACATAACCCGGCTTTCGCCCTTACGGAGACTGGGTACCTTTTGAAGGTCCAAACATTCTGATAGGTGCCACCATCATGTATTTCGACGCTAAGGAGTTGTGTGCGGACAATGCTGAGTTCCGATATAAAGGGGACTTTGAAATCACCGGACTGAAGGAGACTTATCAATAAAAGTCTTAGTTGACGAGCGACTGTGCAATACAACTATCCGTTGATATGAGTATCTCATATGTCACTAACTGCCACAGTCACTCACGTTGAAATAATCAGACTTTAAAAATGGCTGAATAATATCATACAAAAATGAATGGGTACATACCAACAGAGTTCATCTGATTCTACTCCTAAATAAATGGGTCCGTGGAAATTATTGCCTCCAATGGTATTATTATGTAGCTACTTATGTCCGCTTATCACACTCTGGAAAATTTTCATTATAAAATCTAGTCGATTGACCAATCTTTGCGTTATTTATGAATAACAAACTATAACAGATACCTACAATATGTTTTGTAGCCTTACAGTATCTTAGTTTACGCCTAGACTTATATTAGGTTTTTAAAATCCGTATTTGATACTGTATTTCTTCACCGCAATCTTACTTATAGATTTAAAAAAATCGATTCAACATAAAATCACCACCTTACAACTTAATGTGTTGCCTCAAGTATATTTTACAATTTGACCCTTTTGAACCTCTCGCGTTGAAGTCTAATTCAACTTTTAATCTTTGCCGAAATTTTAACGAGCATTTACATAGCATTTTTTATTTTCTGTTTAAAGTAGTTACAAATGTTGAATCAATAAATTATTCTGTTGAGCCGTCAGAACGTGGTCAATCAAGTTCGCTTTTTTTTGTTGATCAACAAAAGTTGATCAACTGGAATCGAGGCGTGTGAATTAAGAACAGAAGCACATGACGTCTACATACCAACCCACAAAATAAGATTACAGCACCATTACTTTGAGTGCTGTAATTTATGAGCTTATGTTTAGAATTAAATCATCAAAAAAAAAACAATTCTATATAAATAATAATAATGGATAATTGAGCTAGAATTAACTTTTTTACTCTGTACTTATTAAATTATCACCATTACTCAGTGTCAATCCGATACCTCGAGGATAAGTACATTAAGGCGACATTAACCAGAATAAAAAAAAACCTTCTAGAACAATTGCGAACAATGACACTTGCATGACGATCACAAAACTACTAAATAGTTATCGGCGGAACGCGGCTTTGTTTTTGTCGATGTAAAAAAAGTGACTGAGCTTCGAGTTCATTTTCAAGGAGCGTTGATTTCTCGACAAGTGCCTTCAGTTTTAAATATCGTGTGAAAAATAGGGCGTGTCACCCTAATCGTATTCTTCATGATCCTTTGTTGTTGCGATGGCCTGTTCGTGACAGGCCTTGCAATTAATGTGATCATCCCGTAATTGTTCTTCATTATTTTCCAATTTAAATTTTATTATTGGGTTTAAAATGATTTGCAGCCCTAACTTTATTAAAAAGTCAATTGGCATGTGCATACCTTCAATATGGGTTTTTTAATATAGATGTCGTAATACTTATGGTACGCACGAGATAATATACACACATACATATGTATATTTTACATTTAAGTTTTCTTACACTTTTATTGTGATTAATGTTTATTAAGGTACGCGTCCATTGGCACGCGCCGGACGCAGCGCACGCAATGTATTTTAGTTTGCTTTGTATGATTTTACATAGCGCTGCGTCCATTATCCGTGCCGCACGCATCGGAAATTGACGGCGCGGATAGTGGACGCAGCGCTATGTAAAATCATAGAAAACCAACTAAAATCCGTTGCGTGCCGTGCGCGCGGTGCGTCCGGCGCTGGCCAATGGACGCGTACCTTTAATCGTATCTAATTTGTTATATTAGTTTAAAATTTCGAACACTTAATATTTAATAAGGTGATTTAAATCTTATTTGATTAAAAATTGATTTTGTTTATGGGCAGTTTGAGACTGACTGATGTTTGTACTGCGCGGTTTATTTATCTATACATATTATAAAACAAAGTCGCTCCCGCTGTCTGTCTGTCCCTATGTATGCTTAGATCTTTAAAACTACGCAACGGATTTTGATGCGGTTTCTCTTAATAGATAGAGTGTTTCTTAAGGAAGGTTTATATGTATAATACATGCATAATATAGTAGAGAAACACTGATAATTTTAGAGGTTTCTAATGTGATGTCGTAAAAAAACACACTTTTTTGCGCTTACATTGCAAACGCTGGCTGAACCCTACGAGATAGATCAAAATAATGTACTACAGTATTGTACACCTTAACAAGATCTTCAAAAAAGTCCGCGATGTTATATGTTTATCTCTTAGGGATAAGCATGAATTTGTCCCTTCTTCAATATAACGTAAACTTCACTAATATTTACACCAATGAAAAAATAGCTGTGAACGTTGTTCATACCGCTAGGTTAAGGTTAAGCAACATAAGGCAAGGTCATTACATAGATGGGTGAACCGATTTGTATGAAATTTTGTGTGCATATCGGGTAGGTCTGAGAATAGTTCGTAAAGTATATTTCATGCCGCTAGGTTAAGCAACGTTAGGCAAGGTCATTAAATAGATGGGTGACGGCAGCGACTCCGAGGAGGACGGTGACGGGGTAGCGAGCCCCGTCCCCGTGATCATGGTGCCAGGTTTAAGGGGGCTATAATGCGCACTGAGGGTTATTTGGTGCAGATTCCACTGGAGGGCCCAGGTCCTCCCCTGTTATGTGGCGATGCGACAGCTGCAGGGGTTTAAGTGGGTTAGAATTCCAGATACCATGATTGACGAGGATATATAGAACGAGAGGAGGGTGCAAGAGAGGAGAGAGAGGGAGAGGGTTCGAGGAGGGGGTGATGGGGTGATACAGCAAGGGTGAGGTTCAAGGGGAGAAGTGAAAGGGGGAGGGGGTTCAGAGTGGGGACAACGGGGAGAGGAAGGGGGGAAAGTGACGGGGACCGACGCGGGAGGGGGAAAGAGAGAGGAGAGAGAGAGCATAGATTTAGATTTTTGTTAAAAGAGAGAGATGGAAAGAGAAATAAATCAAGGGAAGAGGGAGAAAAAGGGAGCAAATAGTAATAACAGCGCGGGCGGAGCTGCGCGGGTCAACTAGTTTATTTATAAAAACTAGATGACCCGGTGAACTTCGTATCACCTACATCTATCAAACTACATATACAGGGTGTCCAGGGGTAGAGTTCAAACTTTAAAAGTACGACGTAAACTGGATGTCAGCAACCCAAGACAAATGCATTTAGAACCTTTACAACAAACCATAAGTAACAATGTAACAATGATAACTTTAGATACAGATATTGCACACCAGGTATGCAATATCAGTATCTAAAGTTATCGGCCGATTTTTTTTGATCACCAGAGTGGCCAAACTGTTAGCCATAATTCGGAGAGATATACGGAGATATTCGGAGGTAATGATTAATGATTATTTTAGAATTAAATTATAGAATGTGTGCAATATCAGTATCTAAAGTTATCGGCCGATTTTTTTGATAACCAGAGTGGCCAAATTGTTAGCCATAATTCGGAGAGATATACGGAGATATTCGGAGGTAATGATTAATGATTATTTTAGAATTAAATTATAGAATATTCCTACAGGATGAGGCAACAGCTCATACAGCTTATTAGGTCGATTAATTCAGTGCTGTAGTTATTTCTTAGAAATACATATCCAGCAACAACACTATACTGTGGCCACCTAGTTCACTGGAAAAAACGGCTCGGATGTTTTTAGGGCTCTTATGCTCGGATGTTTTTAGGGCTCGATACCTAAAATGTAAAAAGCAATCCTTATGGTGTGACTTCGTCTGTCTGTCTGTTTGTCATACCTATATATTACAGGAACCACTGTGGCTATCGATTTGAAACTTCCAATAGTCTTAGATCTTACTTACCCAACCTCATCGCAAATAAAAAAATATTAAATATTTTTCCTTTTAGTTTTTTTTAATGGGTCATCAAAATTTCAGAGTGAGGCTACTATATCGAGTGGGGTATCATATGAAAGGGCTCCATTTGCACATCCGAAATTTGTCTTTTTTTTAGTTGTCATGTAGTTTTTGGCTGTTAAGTAAAAAATGTCAAACAAAAATAACGCCTTTGAAAAAAACTGAAATAATCGCACTTGACCGTTTTTTTTTGCCATCTGATCTGTTACATGAATAGTAAAATTACTTTAATACGTCCAAGGATGGTATGTGATCTCCTCGGTGTGCGAGACTAACACTTGACTGGTGTTTTTTTTATTAGGATATTTGTAATCAGTTTTTTCCAAAAACAATCCGATCTCTGTGACCGAAAAAAAAAATTGTCGAAGACCGATCAAGGTGCGCTGATGGGAAACGATACTGAGATCCCCTAGCGCCGCCATAATAACTATAGCATCGGCAAAACGAAGGTGAGTGATGAATTCGCCATTGATGCTAAATCCGTTCCAGTCCAAGAGCTTGAAAACGTCCTTCAATGCGTTCGTGAACAGTTTCGGAGAAATAACATCTCCCTGTCTCCCACCTCGCTGCAATGGGATTGGTCCGTTTCGGGCTTTAATCTTGCAGTCTGATTGACGTAGTAGCGTTGCTGTACAAACACTTTAACACCTCGAAGTACCTATGGTCAATACGGCATCGCTGGAGGGGCTGCAAAACCGCCTAGGTCTCGATTGAATCGAAGGCTTTTTTGTACTCCACAAACGCTAGACATAATGGCCGATTATACTCCTCGGTCTTCTGTATAATCTGGCGGAGCGTATGTATGTGGTCTACGGTGCTGAAGCTTTTTCGGAACCCGGCTTGTTCGGGAGGCTCGGGAGCCTTCGTTCGAGACGGTTCGTAATGATTCTCGAAAACAGCTTGTATACATGGCACAAGAGTGAGATAGGACTGTAATTGTAATTACTTCAATAATGTGTTATCGTTTTTATAAGAAAAACACTACCATACTCCTGTGCCCTTCTTCTGGCGTAGTATCCTCGATAAAGAAGGAATTAAAGAACTTCTGTAGGACTTGAATTACCATAAACTGTTTACACTATTACTTGCTTACGCAAATCATACGTATTTTATACAATACTTAGCATTGTAAGCAACAATTACTTACACTATAAACATTAATGTCTTAGCATGTTACATTGTAATGAAAAGTTAGTTAAACATGGAAATCTATGGAAATGGAAACTAAATTTACATTGATATATGTTTTATACTATCCCAATTTACATCTACAAAGTGACTACAGCTATTGATAGTTTAAGTTATGTTATTAATATTGGTATATAATTATGAACGATATTATACAGTCTGATTAATAAATTGCAACTGTAAATAGATATATATTCAAATTGATGGATTCAAACCAGTTCAATATTGCAACCTGAATATGAATAGGTTATTTGGTGTTCAGAGGACTAATTTATGTCAATAATAATAAAGTTAAATTGCTTTAAGTCTTACAAGACGAGGCTCTGCTATACAGCTAAAATTAAAGGGCCACTGGGATTTTAGATCGGTCATGCTCGCCAGCGAAAGGTCCTTGATTGTGAAGCTGCTTCGTGTGGCAGGTCACCTCAAACCCTCCAATGTCGTTGAGGGGAGTGATGGCTGCTGCTCAAGTCGTACTCATGCGCGGGCCTTGTGGGACTGGCCCGTATCCCTTTGACCTTTTGTTTTGTTGTCAACAGCCAAACACACGGTTGCATATGATAATTATTGTAATATGAAAATTAAAAAGGAAAATATGAAAAGCCCACTAAGTTTCTTACCGGTTCTTCTCAGATAACACCGCGTTGTGATCCAATGTGGGAGCACTGGGCCTATTTAAAATAAATAATTTCATTTCAATTGCTGCAAATGAACAACATAAAGTTCATTTTGTAAACGTGGTGTAGCATCAAAAATAACTTTGTGTTACCAAGCCATTTTTGCTGCCGCATTGCATTGTCAATTATATGGAGAGCGTGGTTCTTGTCTGAAAAAAATGTTGTATAGATTTTCAAGTTTATTTGAAATGGGATATATACATATATTATGTTTATGTACTGTTCAGTGTTCACACGTAATGATGAGATGTGTTAGATGTTTGCATGATGTGAAGTAACTCCTGTTGACAATGGATTTTCTAATGAAATATGTTGCGGCTTCCAAGATTATTTTGCATTCACTCATTCAGTGTCACGTCACAGAAGTCACAGCAAGGAAGAATGATTGCGAGCCAAGTACATACTTCTCTAATTGTTGCACAAGCCTGTAACTCATTTCTGACATCATAGATAGTAGCATTACCTGAGATGTTATGTAGTTAAGAGTTCTTATACACATGCCCAAGCCCAGTAATTTCTGGAGAGACAGCACACACCACTGAAATTTAGCAATGTTTATACTCCTATTTTGCGGCAAAATAAAGCTGAAATAGTCGCTGCTATCTACTTGGAGTTTCTTCACCATCACCAGCCGGAAGACGTCCACTGCTGGACTAAGGCCTCCCCATTTGAACGCCACAATGAACGACAATTGGCTATTTGCATCCACCGGTTACCTGCGACGCGCACAATGTCGTCTGTCCATCTAGTGGGAGGCCTACCTACGCTGCGTCTTCTGATTCGTGGTCGCCACTCGAGAACCTTTCTTCCCCAACGGTTATCGGTTCGCCGAGCAGTGTGGCCTGCCCATTGCCACTTCAACTTGTAGATTTTAAGAGCTATGTTGGTGACCTTGGTTCTTCGGCGAATCTCCTCATTCCGGATTCTGTCGCGCAAAGAAACTCTGAGCATAGCTCTCTCCATAGCTCGTTGTGTGACTCTGAGCTTATCCAGAAGGCCAACAGTTAGGGACCACGTCTCAGTACCATATGTCATCACTGGCAACACACACTGGTTAAAAACCTTCGTCTTCAGGCACTGCGTTATTTCGGACGAGAAGATTTCGCGTAGTTTCCCGAACACTGCCCATCCGAGTTGGATTCTTCGGGCGACCTCTTTGTCGAAGTTGGACCGACCTAACTGGATAGTTTGTCCTAGGTATACGTAGCGGTCAACAACTTCGAGTGTATCGTTCCCAACAACTACCGGTACGGGTGCAACATAGACATTAGACATGATCTTCGTCTTGTCCATGTTCATTTCAAGACCCTCTTGTTGGGAAACAATACTGAGGTCGCTGAGCATCGTATTGAGGTCCTCCAGCAACTCTGCCATAATGACTATATCATCGGCAAAACGAAGGTGAGTGATGTATTTATTCGCCATTGATGTTGATGCCGAATCCGTAGCAGTCCAAGAGCTTGAAAACGTCCTCCAATGCGTTCGTGAACAGTTTCGGAGAAATAACGTCTCCCTGTCTCACGCCTTTCTGCAATCGGATTGGTTTAGTACTCTCGTCCTGTAGTCGGATCGACATGGTGGCGTTGCTGTACAAAAACTTCAACACTTCGATGTACCTAGTCAATGTGGTACCACTGGAGGGACTGCAATACCCCCCAGTTCTCGATTGAATCAAAGGCTTTCTCGTAGTCCACAAATGCTACACATAATGGCCGATTATACTCCTCGGTCTTCTGTATAATCCGGCGGAGCGTATGTATGTGGTCTATGGTGCTAAAGCCTTCTCGGAACCCGGCTTGTTCGGGATGCTGGAAGTCATCAAACCTGCGTTCGAGACGGTTCGTAATGACTCTCGAAAACAGCTTGTATACATGGCTCAGGAGTGAGATAGGTATATAATTCTTCAATAAAGTGATCACCTTTTTTGAAGAAAAGAACCACCACACTCCTGTGCCATGCTTCTGGCGTTGTACCCTCGAGTAAGACGGAATTAAATAACTTCTGGAGGACTAAAAGTACCGGTTTTCCACCGGCTCTCAAAAGTTCTGATGTGATTCCGTCGTCACCCGATGCCTTGTTATTCTTGAGCTGTTTGAGAGCCATTCTAATCTCGTACAGGCTGATGTCTGGAATGACCTCAGTGTAGTGTCGGGTTAATTTGGCTCTGGTGTCCTGAGCTGTTCTAGCAATGGGCTCCCGTGTTGAGGTGCTCTCAATATCTCCGGTTTCAATGAGATGACACTGCCGTCATCGATCTTCAGCTTTGTCATTTGGCTACGCCCAATAGACGAATTCTTTACGAACACTTTAGAGCCTTGGTTCCGCTCAATTGCGTCCTTAATATTATAGGCACGCAAGTCATGTCGCATGGATTTCGAGATTCGTCTATTGAGTTCAGCATATTCCGACATATCAGCTGAAGATTGCAGTCTTATTTCAGTCCGGTTTTCCATTAGCTTTATGGTTGTATTGGAGAGCTTTTGAGGCTTTGTACGGCGTGGGGTCTTAAATAACTTAAAGAACATGGAGTTTCTTACAGAAGGGATAATAACACCTAAGAAATATGTGCTTCGAGAGACTGACTCGTACTTGTGGGCTGATCGAGGAGATTAGGGAGGAAGAGGTTTATTTTTATTTGGATACTTTTTATTTAAATATTATAACTTTATGCATTTATAGTACAAGGCGGACTTAATGTCTTAGGCATTTTCTAACAGTCTACCTTAGGGTAGTGAAGCAATATCTTGTTGATGTCAATCTGCCAATGTGTAATAAATATGTTCTCGAAGCTTAACTTTGAATGATAAGCGATTCTTAGCCATCCTCATTTCCTGAGGAAATGCATTCTAGAGAAGAATAGATTGCAGAAAAAAGGAAAAATGTATGAAGTTAGAACGATGAGATGGACACATGAGAAGAAGATTAAGTGAGGAGCAGAGAGATTTAGTATGACTAGGCAGGCGAAGTAGACGAGTGAAGCAAAGAAAATAGGGTAGTTAGTGCTCTTAGAGTTCTTCGCTGACGAATGTGAAACCATTTCAAAAGAGCACGATGTTCGGATACATGGTCATATTTCGGAAGATTATATATGAAGCGTATATAGTTATTTATAATTCAATCCAATTTATTCAAAAGATCAAAGTTTAGATGTAAATAGCACACATCACCATAGTCAATAAAAGGAAATATTAAGGTTTACACAAGCATTGTTTTAGAAGCAGGTGGAAGAAATTTTTTAAATCTATAGAGTAGCCGCAAGATGTCCGTAAGTTTTTGGCTGATACAAGAAATATGTCATTGCCAACTAAGCGTCGCATCAATGTGTAGGCCCAGGTCTTTCACACTAGGACTGTACCTAATAATTCTACCAACAAACTTAGTGGGATTTACAGCCATACCGAGCTTATCTGCCCAATTCTTAATGGCAACAGGATCCAGATTTAAATTGGAAATGTTAGTAGATATGTTGTCGATACTGGTAACCGAATAAAGTTGTAAGTCAGCATAAAGATGATACAAGGACTGAAGTTCAGAGGTAACAAGATCAATGAAGATAGAAAAAAGTGGAGGGGATAGAATTTCGTCTTGAGGGACACCAGCATCCAGGTCACATCATTTCGAAAAAAGACTCATGGACACGTACTGACTGCTGACGCTCCCGAAGATAGGAAGAGAACCATTCCAGTGCCTCAGGCGAAACTAAACGGTAGGAAAGGATAGTTAAAAGAAGGTATTGATTAACTGTGTTATAGGCATTCGAAAAGCCAACCAAAACTAAATTAGTGACTTAGCCTCTTCCATTGCACATGCAATGTCGCCAGTCACCTTAAGAAGTGCAGATACAGTGCTATGCCCAGTCTTGAAACCAGATTGAAAGGGACTAGTGAGAGAATTTTGAAGTACAAAGAGAGATAACTGTTTGTGAGTACAGGCTTCTAGCATCTTAGACAAGAATGGAAGAATAGAAATAGGGCAAAAAGGACTAGGTAAAGAGGAATTTTGGCCAAGGCTATGACATAGGCATTACGCCAAAGAGAAGGAAATCACCAGAGGTGAAAGAGAAGTTGATGATATGAACAAAATTATAGGAAGTAGTTGGTCCACTAGTAAAGTGATCATGTAGCGGCTTATATTATCAGAACCAATCACTTTTCACAAGCTACGTACCTACTAATGTAGATAATGAATACTTTAATAATATAATAATAATATCCTGGGACAATTCACACACGGCCATCTGATCCCAAACTAGGCAGAGCTTGTACTATGGAAACTAGATAACTGATACTAATACTTATATACTTTTTTTTTGTAAATACATACTTAAATAGATAAAACACCCAGACACTTGGTGGGAATCGAACCCACGACCTGTTGTTTAGCAGACAGGGTCACTAACCACTAGACCAACGGGCCCGTCAACTACTTTAGATATAAGACAAACATGTTTATGCTCATAAATGTATATGCTGGGTGGGAATCGAACTTATGCCCAGTCAGGTAGCAGCGAGGATACACCAAATGGCCATTGACTAGATAATAAAGTTTGTAGAGTTCTTATGTGTCCATAAGAACTTAACTAAATAACATCTCAGGTGATTTATGCTACTATCTATGATGTCAGAAAATAGTTACAGGCTTGTGCAATGATTAGAGAAGTCTGTGAGTGGCTCGTAGTCATTCGTCCTTGCTGTGACTTCTGTGACGTGCCATTAACTAAATGTTTATTGAGGTATATGGTTTATCCAACTCATTTCAAAATGCACCCCATACAGCCGCAATGACAGGCGGGCGGCCAGTCGGTCTGGGCGTCAAATATAGTCTTGTATCAGTTAGATTTATCTCTTCTATAAAAAGTGAATAGAAGGTGTCGAAAATATAATTTTCAATTCCTCCTCTGCAAAGCGTGAAACTATTTTTTTAAAGTTAGCAAGTAGGTATTCAGTTTTGAATATTAAAGGAGTTGTGAGGTGCTCGTTAAATTAAAGGGATCATCATTCTATGTTGATAATGTAAATAAGAGAAATATACGTGGACTAAAACTACGAGATCGTCCATAGCTGCCTTGCCGCTATACTGGACACTATACCTTATAATGATGATAACTTTTTAATTATGGACAGTAATGAGTTCAGGGACCAATGATTTTAGGCAGCTATCAGGAACAACATAGAAGTATTTTATAGTTGAGGCTCATCAAACTCATTAATGTTTATTACATAATTAACGATGTAACTATACAAATGAATTCTAGCGACATCATAGGACTTCCGTGGTCACAAAACTGACGTCACGCTAATTTTATCCAAATATTTTAATTCAATGTAAATTGTCTAGATTTTTTGCCAGTATATCTGATAATAAGATATTTATTGTATTGATAATACATATTTATGTAGCTTGTATGTAAACGTACACAAGTGTATACAAAAATGTGGGTGATATTATGAGGAAAAATTACACAAGAAACTAGGGTTATCCCGCTAACTCACAAGCGCACAAAATGTGTTTTCCCTTTAAGAAATCTGATTGACAGATGGCTATGGCATTTGAGGAAAAATAAAGAAAAATCTACCTTGTATCTAGTTTTATAGAGCAAATTGATATTTAGGGCTCGCGGAGAGTGAACAGTTGTTCTTGACTGGAGGGCTATTGTAAAAAGTTGGTCCTGCGACTCCCGCTTGGATTGTGAGAATAAAAAAAGAGAGTCCACCTGTGCCTGCGCAACCACTTGTGCACTATAAAAGTGTAAAAAAAAGGATTGGTCGCCGAAAGTTATTATTATTCTATGTCACTGATATGTGACAACTAAGTTCGTGCTTGGAATGCTTGTTCAAACTTTGGTTGCGTAATCTGGACTAGCCCAGACTTCTGCACTGTTCCAGGGTGTAATTCCGCTGCTCTTAACGCAAGTGTTCCTGCCTTATCCTACCTCTTTTAGTTCCTTATAACATGAGGATAAGTTCACGTAATGTTGTATTTTTTTTACGCGAATACTACATTGAAATGAAACTACTTTTACGGTCACAAGAGAAATTACCATGGGTGCTGCAAAGCATTCAAAACGTCGGGACAGTAAAATTGAAAATAAACCGCGATATAATCTATAGAAGTAGTTTTATTTCAATGAAGTTTGCATCAGTAGCTAATTTTCAAATAGATTCAGTGATACGCGTCTATTTCCTTATTTATAAACGACATAATCCATTTTAAAACGGTTTCACCATAATAAAAGTATTTTTCCGGATGGTTTATTTATAATAGGATTATATATTATGTATGTATATATTTTAAAATACAAACTTTTCGGTTTAGAACCTTGAAAATGCTGGACAAGGCCGTGACCTACGACAGGTTCCTAGTCTGTATTAGGTGGGTGTTGGGTTTGGTGATTGAGTACCTGCTGTGAGCACTCAGCATCCTGAAAATTACATACTATAATATTGTTTGTACTAAAACTCTCTGTCAGTGGTTACACTATAGACTGGAGATAGACATCGTAATTGTGTAGTATCCATTTGATTTTTCCATTTAGGCACTGATAGTAGTAATCATAGAGTTGAGTGTGTCTAAGAAACTAATTATAGTAATGGGAATTAGGATCTTTGGACGCTCAAGGGATGGCTTCAAATAGTTTTTAAATTATACTGTAAAGCATGTCTAACTACAATAGTATAACAATTTATTAAGGGCGCTACGCAGGCATAAATCGTCACACCCTGGCAGCAAAATCAAACATATGTAGATGCATAGACGTATGTTCGGGAATAAGGCCGCCCGGATTATATCGGAGCTATAGCTTCACGGTCCGGTGGCATTAATCGGCACAGCCGGTCGGCAAAAAAGGCCGCACAGCTCGGCCGCTACCTTAATTGTTGTTCAACAAATAATGCCGACCCGCATATAGCCCGGATTACCCAATTGATATTAACTGCAATAATTTCTTCTGATCGGCCTTGCCGTTCAACAAATACTGCCAACCGGCCACTTAAATGGATAGCGTCCCTTAGAGGTGTTGAGTGGGTTACACTCGTAAAACAATGTATCCAGTATTTATTCGTTAGTCCAAGTCCCTATTGCATTCCCTCGCAAATTGCTATGCGGACGTTTTTTATTTTGCGTTAATACTTGGATACTATATAATTAATATTATTATAATAATTGTTGCCCTTGAATTCTGAGCGGTGTACGAAATGTCAGCAAATATGAAAACGGTACTGCCGTTTTATTTAAGTAATAGACTGTTGCTGCGGATGTGATCACGTTAAAGCCTCTGTCAGTATTACATTGAAGTAACGAAATATTCCCGTGGGTGCCCCCCCCCCCCCATCTCCTCAAGGAAGACAAGAAGACGGATAGCAGCGTCTTTCAATTGATTACGTACCTATACTGGGATCCCTAAGCCGCTAATGTGGGGATTGTGGCAACCCATCCCTTATAAGAGGGAGACCTTTGTTCAGCGGTGGACGTCCTTTGGCTGCTGATGATGATAACGGTATATTAATTTATTTCTGGGCTCTGATTTTGAAAGGAAGAGAAATATATAATATAATTATAGAGCCGTCAAACTTTATTCCGGCAAAAAATTTCTCTTTTTTCATTCATTCATTCATTCATTTCATTCATCTTGTAGGAGGATCAGAATGTTGTATTCTGATCCTCCTACACAGGAAGATGCACTTTATAATTAGGTGGTAGGAAAGGAAGACGAATGAGAAAGTTTTAGAATTAGTCAATGAAAAAAGAGAAATTTTAAGATCTATTGAGAATAGGAGAGGAAAGATGATTGGCCACTTGATACGACACGACACCTTCTTTAAAACGATAGTGGAAGGTAAAATAGAAGGGAAAAGGGCAAGAGGAAGACCCCAGACGAAATTTTATGAAGCAGGTAGCAGATAAAGTGGGTGGAATGTCGTATCAGGAGGTCAAAATGAAGGCATATAATAGAGCTGATTGGAAATGGCTTCACCGACAATAGCCCAGCTTGTAAGTTGGAGAGCGAGAATATTTATTTTACATTCATTGTATTGTCTTCAGTAAAAGAGATGTTCCAAAATGTATGGAGCCTGGACTAGGACTTTGTACACTATACTCTAAAATAGGGAAACACAGATAAAACAGTTTTTAACTATCCATTTACTTTAATTTGGCTTTATTTACTTGTAAAATTTAAGAATTTTTACTTATAATTGCAACACATAACAGAAAACTGGCATGGCGGAAAAGTGTCACTGTCATGTATCATTTTTATTATCAATGGCGTTATAAGTATTTTCATTACAGTACTCTTTGTATTTTTGTTTCTGTTTTCTCATACTTCATTATAATAATTCAAATATCAATGATAATCAATTCACTGCATACAATACACGCACACAACCAACTGTGACAAGTGCACGACAAGTGTGACAGCAGCAGTAGCTATTGACAGCTGGCTGGCTGACATTTCAATTCGAAATCAGTGAGACGCCATCTTAGGACGCCATCTTGAATATAGATATAAAATAAATGATAATTATAATTAAAATTACAACTGTAATAGTAATTTAAACGAAATATTTATATTTTTCCCGGATTCTATGGATTTTTCTCGATTTGTTGAGGTGGTGTACATATTCCTAGCCCATTTTGCAACTCCTTACTCCTTTAAATAAAAATATATGTTGATTTACGACGCCCAGTTTGTAGGATCTCTATCCTAGATGTAAAAACTACACATCCTAGATGTAAAAACTAAACCTAAAACACAAAATGTAGAGTCTGGCCAGAGGGCCAGACTCTACATTTTGTGTTTTAGGTCCTCTAACCTTTACATTATATATTTGCATTCTATACCACCATTCATTCATTCATTCGATACCTTCGTTTTACCGATGATATAGTCATTATGGCAGAGTCGCTGGAGGACCTCAATACGATGCGCAGCGACCTCAGTAGCGTTTCCCAACAGGTGGGTCTTAAAATGAACATGGACAAGACGAAGATCATGTCTAATGTCCATGATACACCCGTACTGGTAGTTGTTGGGAACGATACACTCGAAGTTGTTGGCCACTACGTATACCTAGGACAAACTATCCAGTTAGGTCGGTCCAACTTCGACAAAGAGGTCGCCCGAAGAATCCAACTCGGATGGGCAGCGTTCGGGAAACTACGCGATATCTTCTCGTCCGAACTACCGCAGTGCCTGAAGACGAAGGTTTTTAACCAGTGTGTGTTGCCAGTGATGACATATTGTACTGAGACGTGGTCTCTAACGGCTGGCCTTTTAGAGAAGTTCAGAGTCACACAACGAGCCATGGAGAGAGCTATGCTCGGAGTTTCTTTGCGCGACAGAATCTGAAGTGTGGAGATTCGCCGAAGAACCAAGGTCACCGACATAGCTCTCAGAATCTGCAAGTTGAAGTGGCAATGGGCAGGCCACATCGCTCGAAGAACCGATAACCGTTGGGGAAGAAAGGTTCTCGAGTGGCGACCACGAACCGGAAGACGCAGCGTAGGCAGGCCTCCCACTAGGTGGACAGACGACATTGTGCGCGTCGCAGGTGGTGGATGCAAATAGCCAATTGTCGTTCATTGTGGCGTTCTAAGGGGGAGGCCTATGTTCAGCAGTGGACGTCTTCCGGCTGATGATGATGATGATTCTACACCATACAATGCAAAAAAGTAAGGCTTTTTTGTACCCGCGGGGGAAGCCTTCAATCCTCGGACCATGTGGGGATCTACCGGGGTAAGTGGGATTCTTACGCACTAAAACCCCTGCGGCTATCGCATCGGCACATGAGAGAGGAGATCTGGGCATTCCAGTAGGATCCGCACCAGGAACTTCTCCACCTTGCCTTTGTACCCGCGCCGTGCTCCACGGAATCACTGCCGTACTCGATGTACGTTTAGACCCCAAGCCGAAAACATCCAGCGACTCCGAAGAGGATTATATTTGTTGCAAACAAAACCCAGTTGCAAAATAGGTAGTAAACAGAAATTGCAAATAAAATTAGATCAGGTCACAGGTATTGTTTGAAATTAAATGTGCATATTGTCTGATATCTCCAAGTTTCTCACGCTTTCGGCTATTGAATGCACTTCCTTACACGTCCACATTGGGTTTAAGCCCGGTTATTGACCGACATTACCTTTCTGACACACACACGCTACGTTTTGGAATTTCCTAACATAGATGATCATAAAAATTTCCATATTTCAATGACGTCAGGAGCAGCGTAATCATAGATTTAGATTTTTTCACTGCGTAATACTTTAGACCGTGTCTCGTTGTTTTAGCCATGGGATACGGGATCGGATGAGACAGGGTAATGGAAGAATGTACAACTCTGATAATGATTTCAGTACAGTTGAACATATTTTTTTATGTTTAGCATACTAAAAAAAACATACTATATCGTTACTAATCCTAGTAAAATAGCAGGCCAATATTCCGACGCATTAATACATTATAAAAAAAGACGATAATATACTTATGAGCCGGTTATAACAAAATTGCTTTTTTATGTAAACGGGTTTTAAAATTTATGACATGTAAATATACTACGTTGTATGGTTGTTGCCAGGTAGTATATAAAAGAAGGTCCTAATGTTTGGCCATGCAACTCCACCTGTCAGGGATTCAGTAGAAATATGATGAGTTGTCTATTGATGGGACCGAAGGTCCTGCCGCTAAGCAGTAATGTGTAAACATTGCTGTGTTCCGGTGTGAAGGGCACTATAGCTAGTAATATTTTGTATTCTATGCTATAGCTAGTGAAATTACCGGAATCAGGAGCCTTAATAACTAATGTTTTGGGTGACGAATGAAAACGAACGAACGAATGTTGAACGAATTGGTAACGAATGTTTTGGGTGATGTCTATAGGTGTGCGTGTATTTTTTGACCTGTCCCACTAAGTTCAAGTTTCAACTTGACATTCATAGCAAAGTGTCTTCAACAGCTGGCGATCAACCAACTCGACGTTTCGTCTTTGTGTAATGATCCAAGTTTGACCTGTTGGCTGAAAAGTCGAGCGCAAGGGAAGGAGGCGAACAGAGCCGACAAACGCGCATACGTAGCCATCCGCATAAGCACCGGCGGCGGCGCACCGGTCGGATCCGACCTGATTCCAAGCTGTGTAACTTACATATAACAACTTCGTAGCGTTTTCTTATAAATACATTGTAAAATGCCCTTCGTCGCGCTTCCGCTGGTTGGTGTAAATCGTTCCTTAACCATCATTTATGACTATTATGAGACCACCTTATGTCCTATGCTACCCTGGTACTTCTGGTAAAATATTGAAGCATAGTAGTCACAGTTCCGTAACACTAGATGTCTCACGAAAGGGGTCTCTTTGTGCCCTCTGTTGCCCTAGTACTTCTGGTAAAATTGAAGAATGCTCAATTTTGCGCTTTCACGCGGTATTTCATCATAGTGGATGCCCTTTGAAATTCCGTCTGGAGCAACCACATTCAGCCGGTATCATCATTCATCATTATCAGCCTATATTAGTCTACTGCTGGACATAGGCCTCACCCAATACACGCCATTGAGCCCGGTCTTCGGCTCTCCTCATCCAGTCACTGCCAACTGCTTTGCGTATATCGTCACTCCACCGGGTCACAGGGCGTCCTACGCTACGTTTTCCAGTTCGTGGGTATAACTACTTGGAATATTTACTCACAATTTATTTCCAAACTGAATTTCCATTGATGATTAAATTATTTATGATTTAAATAGAAAGTTGAACTAATAGGACCAATATTGTCCAGTAATTTCTACTTTTATAAAAAATAACAAAGTTGAAATAATTGGACGTTTTTTGTCCAATAAGTTCAACCAGTTTAACCTAGTTGAACTTATAGTTGAACTTAGTGGAACAGGTCTATTTTTTAGTCTCTAGTTAAATTTTATTCATCGGATATTGTATTATACCAACAAATGGAAAATGCGTTGTCATCTATCACTTATGACTTATATTTATTAGCCGCGTCATTTCTTTCTAATGGGTTTAATAGTTAACCCGTCTTATGACTTTTCATCCAATGATTGATAATCGGCCCCAAGGTAAATAAAAAGTGCGAGTCGGACTCGCGCACTGAGGGTTCCATGCCTTCTTTAAACCTTTTAAAGTTATTATAATATTCGTCTAACACCTCAGATAGCAAAATGTTTTTTTGCTACCGCAAAACTAACTTTGTTGGTAGAGGTTTTTAAGTATTACTAAAAAACTGTACTACTTAGAATTATAATACTTATTATTATTTCAGATTTTTCCTCCACAAACTGACGAACGCCACAGACGAGTCAGACGAAGTCGCACCATAAAGAAAGGTTACTTTTTCCTTTTAGATATGAACCCCTAAAAAGAATGATCTGAGGGAGCTGTCTCGAGGTCAGGCACACGGTAGAATCACAAAGTATAATCAGTTCAGGAAGCAGGCTTAAGATCTGGAGCTACAAACACCTCCACGTAAACATGTTGGGGGAGTAACCTACTGCTCACACTGAGACGTTCGGTGGAAAAGAACGCGATAGTGCGTTCTGTTAGCGACGGCTAGGCTGTTCCTTAAACAGTGGTGAAGTCCAGACAAAGTGCCCAGAGGCTCTCCATAGCGTCAATTAAGGCCACTGTGAGGGTTTAGTGAGTGAAAACCCCAATTATAACCCAGCCTCCGTCCCAGCAAAGAGGTTACATTTTAAAGGTGTAATCTCCGACAGCAAAAAAGGCAGTGGCTTATGGGTAAATATTTTCCCTTAATGAAAATTTATGATAAAGGGCTCGTCCGTATCCCGTGGGGTGCCGATGCCGGGTCAGAATTGCATCCTAACATCTGCTTTCGTTAGGTGTCGTAAGAGGCGATTAAGCGAGAACAGGAAAACGGGCAGCAGCGTCTTTCTTTTGGATTTATCTTCCACCTATACTGCGATCCCCAAGCCGTCTGCCTAGAACGGGGATTATGGAAACCCCTCCCTTCTAAGGGACTTTGTTCAGCAGGGGACGTCTATCGACTGCTAATGATGATGATAAATGAAAAAGGGTCAAAAAGAAGATTGGGATTTTTTTGCTTTTGCGAGTGCAGCGACGAGTTGAATTGCATAAATAAAAATTTAATTGCAAACAATCACAAAGAACTTCAATAAAATCTGTGTTGCATAGCGTATTGTCATGAATTATTGATGAAATCGACCATCAATCGACCTTGTTAAATGCCGTCATTTAATTAACCGTCGTACTAAAGGCAATACTTGATACCGGATGAAAAACTAGATCCTAATACGAGTCAAATACTCGGAAATACATAATCATATGCGTTCACCCCACGTCCGTATCGTTGAGATCAGGAATCCCAATGTGGAACGATGAGGGCGGGATTTGTAACGTTGTTTTGTCGAGATGTTAATATGTATTGTGTGATCGTAGAGTATGTCACTGAGCCACGTTTAACGATTTATTGATACTAATTAAAATCATTTATTAAAGAAAATTAAAAATGGTAAGGAACCCTTTATGCGAGGGTACTTGACAGGTTTTTAAATTCTTGACGTATCTACCTACTGATTTTCGAATGTTGTGCCCAAAGAATTTTCATATCAGAAACTATGATTTTTTTTTGTATACCTGCTACCATGGTGGCAAGCAAGCGTGCTGCCCGCCTGATGGTAAGCAGTCACCGCAGCCTATAGACGCAATCAATCCCATAACAATCACTAGCGCGTTGCCGACCCTTAAGACATTAGATATTAAGTCTGTGTCCGGTAATTTCACCAGCTACAGTGCCCTTCATGCCGGAACACAGCAACGCTTACACACTGCTGCTTGGCGGCAGAATATCTGACACTGCGGTGGTACATACCTGGACGGTTCCTGCACAAGAAACCTACCACCTAGTAAAGATGATGATGAGGCACCGCGATATTCAAAATCCTTACGTCATAATTATCCCGGCGTACCCTCAGCTCCTCTTAGTTATTATTATTGCTCCGATCTACGTACAGACTTCTATAATATCAAGAAGTAATAATAATAATAATATACCTAGACTTCTTTTCATATGCTTGCAATAGTCCCTACCACCTACCGAGGTCAACTGCTGTAAGGTCATCATTGTGGCAGTTGACCCCGGGAGGTGTTTTACACACCATTTACTTCTTCTAAAACGGGCCTCTACGTGTTGGATCCGTCCCCACGCAAGCCTCTAAAAGACCGGGCTAAGCCCGTGAGTAAATAAAACATGATAATAATATCTTGGGATTATCCACACACGGTCATCTGATCCCAAACTAGGCAGAGCCTGTACTATGGAAACCAGACAACTGATACTAATACTTATATACATTTTTTTTGTAAATACATACTTAAATAGATAAATAACACCCAGACACTTGAAGTGAACTTGAGTGAGTGAGTGTTGAAGTGTTGCTCTTCATTAACAAGTCAAATTGAGTAAAAACATGTTTATTATATCTTATTCTAGATTTAGTCTATTACGTCTGTTAGATCGTAAAAACAATTAACGTAAGCATTTTAATCAAATGACGTATCGTCTAGCTAATATGATGTGCCTTACTCAGTTGTTGGTAAGATCAGTGACTACGATAGACAGCATTGTGCAACCGTCAATTAATCATCTCCTATAGACAGATGATATAGGTACATAATTAGGCATGTATTACTGTGTTAGGTAGGTACTGGTGTTGTAAGGATACTAGTTTGACGAGCCCAGTGTCTGGATGTTATATATCTATTTACGTATGTATTTACAAAAAAAGTGTATGTCAGTAAAATGAGTATCAGTTGTCTGGATTCAATAGTACAGGCTCTGCGTAGTTTGTGATCAGATGACCGTGTGTGGATTGTCCTGGAATATTATTATAACTAGTATTGACAGGAAAAAAGAAGGGAAGAAAAGAGGACGTTATATAAAGCGGTGGTTCAACCAGATCTTCGAAGTACTGGAGTGAACTACCAGCGCAGGGCGCAGTGGAAGCGGATCATAGGCCACATACATGAACGTGCGCAGAACATTCTCCGTAATGGAGGGCCGACTGGAAAAGGGAGAGAGATAATCACTGGATTGACGTTGGCCTTATGACTCTACCTGACTCATTTTGAGACAGTAAGAACAAAATATTACAGCTGAGCATTATGGTGCGTGCCTAAAGTAAGAGACACATAGTAAGTAATACAAAAGAGTACATAGATCATCTACCGTAATATAACTTGTTACGATACCGTGGGTCCATTTTTTGCCCGAATGCCCCAGGGGGGGCGGGCTGTTTTTTGAGAGTATATATTATGTACTATTTTTTTGGCACGGCCTGAACGGCTTGATGGACTGTGACTTATAGCTAATATATTGTTAGATTCGTCATAGTTGTAGGAGTGAAATGGGAAATATAGCTGCAATTTTATAATGCAGCAGTCCATTCTATCTGAAATCATTCCCAGAATGCTGTTAGAGCTTGCCCGGGCCCTGCGCACAAGATTCGCGCTTCTTTTTCGCATTATTGTAAAACCAAAGTCTACATACAATTCAGCAAATATCCCTGATGCACTACAGAAGCAAGGTAGCCCCATCAACACTCGAATGTTGTACTGTACTCGAAGGGCACTGTACGATTTCTGTGTAAAATGTACCCACAGTGTGTTATTAAAATCATTCATTGAGATTATGACAGATATGGTACTTTGGTTCGTGATTACGGTAGCACGCTGATAATAACAATGTTTTTGGGGTGTGTTGGTAAAAAGGAATAAGAAAAAAATAAGTATTAAAATCATCCATTCAAACAGACGATTATTTGATATTGGAGATCACGTCAATCAGGTTTCAAAATTTTTTTGATGGAATTTTATCATAATGAACTACCTGATGGCCTTGACCATGAAACATAAACTAAAGATAAACGTAAATAAATAAAAAAACCCAAATCGTACGTACTATATCTACTATACCTATCTACTATACCTATAAGCATAAATTATATTTATGTAGGGCATTCTGTACAGGCAAGAAATAGTAAATTATTTGTACGTTACTACATAGCTTATTGTATTTTTGATATACGTACTAGACATGCATAGGTATTTTCTAACCCTTTAGGCCACCAACACCGAGTTCTAAAGAAGGCAATACTATGATTCGCTATGTTAGTAGGCAAGGAGAAGTAGGCACCTATCTATATGTAAAAAATGTCAATTTGTAATTACTAGGTACTAAGTTCCTTGTGCAAGGAACCTTCCAGGTGGGTACCACGCACCACCTTCTATTCGCAGTAGTCCGGTTGTTAGTCCGGTTGACCAAACTAGTGCAACATTTCAGTAGCAGTAGTTCGGTTGAAATATATCACCGGACTACTGATACTCTTTAGTAGCAACAGTCCGGTTGATCGGACTAGTGCAACTTTTCAGTAGCAGTAGTTCGGTTGAAATATATCACCGGACTACTGATACTCTTTAGTAGCAACAGTCCGGTTGATCGGACTAGTGCAACTTTTCAGTAGCAGTAGTTTGGTTGAAATATATCACCGGACTACTGATACTCTTTAGTAGTAACAGTCCGGTTGTCAGTCCGGTTGACCGGACTAGTGCAACTTTTTAGTAGCAGTAGTTCGGTTGAAATATATCACCGGACTGATACTCTTTAGTAGCAACAGTTCGGTTTGTAATATTAATAATAAAATTGTAAATGAAACAGGAGGTGTAATCTTGTCCCTTGTCTTGTGAATGTGGTCAAGAGCTGTAACATGTTTATAGTAGAAGTACCAGGGAAGCATAGGACATAAGGAGTATAGGACATAAGGAAGAGCCCTCAAGTCTTGATATCCAGAGTACTGGCTTAGTGGTTTTCATTGGTGTCGCGTAAGAGGCGAGGGCCGGGAGGGTAAAGGATGTATCAAGAGGCAAGATATCCTGGTATCTTGTGCTTCCCTGGTACTTCTGCTTTAAATGTGTTAGCTACTACTCAATAGGTACCACATCCTCAGTAGGAAGGTATATCCTTCCCGTAGTTAAAAATCACATTGGACATTGGATTTGAGGTGGACTTGAGGACTCTTCCTTACGTCCAATGCTTCCCCGGTACGTCTACTATAGACATGTTAGCTCTAAACCACATTCATATGCTCACACAAGACAAGCCACAAGATTATGCACCTCCTGTGTGTTCATTTTAAAATAACAATAAAGTAACAAAGTGTATTGTACAATTTTATCTATATCTATAATTATAATAAAACTGTAACAGGTCCAATTCTGTACATTGAAGATATTTTGAAAATTATATTTGGAGGGCATTCTATAACCGATACTGAGGCCGAAAATGTATTTTTTTTAATTTTTGTCTGTCTGTCTGTCTGTATGTCTGTCTGTCTGTCTGTATCACGGCTGCGCATCACGCCGAAACTACTGAATGGATTCAAATGAAACTTGGCATGATAATTATAATAAATATTAGTAAGGGAACTCTCATAGAGAGTTGTTATCAAGGTTTTGTAATCGATCGGGTTAAGCAACGTTAGGTAAGGTCATTAAATAGATGGGTGACCGTTTAACGCCATTTGAACTAAACGGGTCTGTGCTTCGGAGAGCAAGTAAAAAGTGGGTCCCAGTTTTTAACCGACTATAAAAAAGGAGGTTATGTATTCGATGCGAATGCCTGTTATTAAAAGTTTAGTTAACGTAAAAATAGCGCAGGCGGAGCTGCGTGGGTGCCGAGATGGGAAGGTGTTGAGATGGGAATAAACCAATAATATTGACCCCAGCGGGTAATCTTTCAACAGATCACCCATCTACGCGGGAGATATTATAGTGTGCAAGTGCTTGAGTAGATACAAGTGTACTCTCGTTTCTTATACCTACTCTTACAATCCGATGGGACAGAAGACCAACACGGCCGGGAAGAGGTCACGTGCAGGACTAACTTTTTACATGCCCACCCGACGCATGGATCATCTTATTTTCCAGACAATCAGGTAAACGGCCTGTATTTTCCTAGCCAGGAAGGAACAACTTCACAAAGATGTTGCTCCCTGCAGGAATTGAAGCCGAGACCTCTGGTTTGCAAAGCAAGCGGTTTTCCACTGCGCCACGGTGGCCTATCTTACTGTTATGTAACATCGAATGAAACTGTAAAGGTCATTTACGGCCAGCATCGTTATAATTATCAAACAAAAATGAGGCATTTTAACTGCATCTGAGAATAACTGGATTTATTAGCGCTGCTGAAACAGATATCACAATTATAAGGCAGAAAGCAGAGAAACACTCAATTAATACCGATGATTATTTATTAGTAACAACACACATGGCGCGAAAACAAGAAGTGTCACTCGAGCGTCTAGTGCGGGGACACGTCCATCCGTATTAACATTAGTGAGGTGCCCCGACAGTATAGATATTGTCGATTTCAATTTTCTTGCAATGTACCTACTAACTCACGCACTCACAAACATCTATTAAGTTATAATGGTCACAAATCTAATTCTTAAAATCAGATTATTTCGACACTCGAAGCTAATTTAATACTATGAATACATTTTTTATTACATCGTACTTAACGAAAAATAGCCTAATCGTGACAGAGGTGGTTAGATTAAGAAAAGTGACTAAATGATAATTAACGGTAATTGACGTTTAGTAACAAAACGGCTCAGGTATATAAATATATGGCTCTCAGTCTCAAGTTACAACTTACTTTAGCATGGTTAGTTATAGCACTTAACTAAGCCTTGGGACGTAGGCCGGCATAAATCGCAACTGATAAGGCCCTGGCGCTCTCAGAATTTGAATCAGAATCATTATTTACGTATATTGCAAAAGTGTGTATTCCTAGCAAAACATGAGGCCTATATAGCGAGATTTACCTAGCTAATATCTTGGATTGAGTTTTTTGCTACCTTTTTTATAAACACGATGATCTTGGAATGACCGTCGTGCGCGATCATCATACTCGTACATCCTTTGAATTTTGATTTTTGTAAACATTTTATATTATTACATAACATTATGCAAATAAATCGCGACGGGACACTAAAGCAAGGAAAGATGAAATGGCTATTAGACATTTTTAATTTTATACTATAACACCTCAATGTTCTGAACTAACTTTGGACATCTTACGACATCTTAGTGACGTCGTATTGTGTAATCACACTTGCGTCATTGAGTTTCCATAGATTTTGCCTAACGCCTTAACAGAAGAGCTAGAACATTATGTATGCATCTTTAACGGATTTTTTTCATAACTATGGTGAAATTCAATGAATATGCTTATTTCCTGATTAACCTACATGGGAAAATGACACTTTAGCAGTTAATGGCTATTTTCCTGTGTTTGTTACGATGACTTATTAGCGAGACGTCATGCTCGGTAGGTTACATATTTTTCCATCAAACGCTACGGCACTTATTATCCCCATGCGCCAACGCGCTGAGGGAATCCCCAAACACACTGTATTGCACTCTCTCTCCGTGTTTAAAGGCTTTTAGCGAAATTTGCGTTTGGCGCAGTGGAAAAACCTATATTATAATTTTGTGTTTCTAATTTGCTAATTTTCACCAATGTGTTTGGGTCATAGTTGTGAAAAAATATAACTGTTTAATTCCATGAGGACTTCCCATGAGGCCTATGCATAATTAAGATATTTTGAATTTGTGACATTTTACATTTACATAAGATGTATGTATGTAGTTTAACCAAATTTTGTACAATTTTATTTACAAACGCAGTTAAGTATTAGACATTGAAATAAAACCTTTTTTTACGAATTATATTGCGGCTTGTATAAGATCATACATATCCACCTTCATACAATTAACTGCGATATAATGCTTATATGTTATTTGGACTTAATACAATAATCGTATACTTTTGAAAAATAGACGTTTAAAAAATATATTATCATAGTTTTAATTAGACGTAGATGAATCTCGATGCATGGTGCATAAATTTGTAAGGATACAGCCAATTAAAATTAAGTAATATAATAAGAATTTTTCACACAAATTAATATAAAAAAGCAATCAGATTGATGTTCGAACTCACAGCTAAATAAGAACAGTGACCCCGGCCTCAATTAAGTCATGTCAACGCACTTAACTGCAGCTTGGGCAATGATGACGTCAAGTGCAATACTTTTTTAACATAAACAGTGGAACCAGACAATTGATACCAACATTTATACATTTTTTTTTGTAATTCATCTATATTATAAAAATAAATAGCCGTCCGTTAGTCTCGCTAAAACTTAGAAACGGCTTGACCGATTTGAATAATGTTTGATTTGTTTTATTTGCTTTAATCCGTCCTGCGCCGCGCCGGTGTTACTCTTATCAGGGTCTTCCGCCTTATCGAATTGTAAGAATAAAATTAAGAGATAGTGCACTTGTCGTTTTTTTTTTGGGAATGATAGACGCTGTTGGCCGCAGATGGCCATTACAGTTTCACCGGACAATAGGAGGCGAGCGCTTGAAGCGCTCTAGCCTTAACGGCAGAAGTAGCGACGAGCTCAAGGGCACCTCAGGGAGGCACGGCCTCGGCTTGGTCTGTCACTTAAGAGAGGGCTGAGTTTACCACCGGTTCACAACGCGCCCCCTCTGAGAAGAACCGGCAAGAAACTCAGTGGGGTGATGAACGTCGTTGAGGTCGTATGCGTACGACCCTTCGGCCTCGCTGGCGAGACCGGATAGCTAGTGTAGCATACGGTTGTCGGGGAGGGTTCGGCACATCCCGGACCAATAGGACCATAATGGGGTCAAGAGGGTCGAGCAGTACGTGCCGTGGTCTGCGGCGCGAGTCAGAAGGACTGGCGGCGTAATCGGCGGCGGCGCGGATTAAACTGTTCGCGTGACGGGACGCGTATTCAAAGTAGCGTTTCGACGCTTCTTTGAGGAACTTACGAAGGGGATCTAACTTGAAATCGGAATGTAGATCTACATTCCGCATGTACCACGGGGCACCGACGGCACGTTGGAGGAAACGATTTTGGCTAACCTGGAGGCTATCGATACGGGTGCGGGCGGCGTGCGCGAAAACTACACTCGCGTAAGTCATAATTGGGCGAATGCAAGCTTTGTATATTGTCAACTTATTTCTAAGCGACATTTTACTCCGCTTGCAGAGAAGGGGATACAGGCGACCTAATACGAAAGCCGCTCGACTGCGGACGGACCGAATGTGCGGGCCGAAAGTCATGGCGGAGTCCAAGGTGACTCCGAGGTACTTAACCTTCCTAGTCCAGGGGATAGGGCGATTGAATAGGGATATTGGTTAATATAAGGTTGTCTGGAAGAAATCGCTATTAGCGATAAGGCCGCCGTTTGTACTATCCTTTATTGTTTGTTCTATATTGTTGTTATTTGTTGTTTTTGTTTGTATTAAGTCTTACCATTTTCTTGTTCATTTGTTTGGTGTACAATAAAGTATATTCTATTCTATTCTATATTGGGGCCAGTCGTCTGCTGAGCCGAAGGCTCTGCGCGGAGAACATATTGGCGGGTACCCGGGAGAAGACCACTTGGCCCAGGGCGTCGACTGCGGCTTGAAGAGCACGCGTCAAATAGGACATGTTCCTATGGGAATGATAGAGAGCGGTGTCATCCGCGTAAAGGGCGAGTTGGACTCTGTTCGAACGAGGAATGTCGTTCGTGAACAGGCTGAACAAGAGGGGAGAGAGCACAGAGCCCTGGGGGACTCCGGCCTGTATAGGATGGCACTTTTGTCGCAAGCATTTGTGCTCTATAATATCTCCTATGCACGGTGTGTTATTGAAGCGTTATCGTTATGTGTTATCTTTCAAACATTTAATATCTAACACAAAAATCTATAGATTTAATCATTAAAAAGTTAATGATTTTTGAAGTAAATTAGCAGTCGATAAATTAAAAAAAATACTGAAGATGAAAGTACAATGTTATAAATATCATATTCTAAAACCATAAGGAATCTCGAAACTTACTTATACCGATAAATGTTATTTTCAAAATTTTTATCATTATTATATTTTTCAATCATTCTGCCGTTTCGAGAAGAGTTATTTAAATCAAAATGAAGGTCAACAATGGAATCACTACAAGATTTAATGGGAGTCCCTGAGTCCCCGCAAGCCGCAAGGTCAGCTGCAAGATAGGCTTTAATAAACCCATTCGACGCGTGAATGAACCATATAGTCAGTGGCGTATATTTTCCTAAACTGTAAAAAGAAACTGCACGTAGTTGTTGGTCCTTGTAGGATTTGAGCCCACGAACACTGATTTACAAAACCGCTACCCCACTACACTTACAAAGCTACAGTGTATTATTACAAGTAAATCATATAACAACACTAATCGTTCTGATTATTATCTCAGCGTTCTACCAAACGAGTTATCACATTTTTTTGTCAACGTCACTAATTTGGTTTATCCAAATATTCATTTCCGAAATGTGGGCAGCGTATGTGTGTATGTATAATTAATCAAAATTACCTACATCTACATCGTTACGTGTCTGAGTAACCTTGTAATTCCAAGCGGTAAGTCCCACAGACGACGTGTGTCACTTTTATAAGGTTTGCGGAATAACTAACTGCCGCACTTATAAACGTTAATTAGTTTTAATTATCACCAAACCCGTTCTTGAAATTGGATTATTTTGATACTTGAAGCTAATTAATAGTTTATAATCTGGTAGTAGAGACATCGATTATTTGTACTCAATAATGAAACATAGCTAGGTAGGTAGGTAGGTATGGGTGACTTCAAATTTACACCGCAATTTCAGCGCGACAGCAGTGTGGCTGCAGCACTGCTTTGTGTTTTCCATATAATGGTTACCTGGAAGAGACAACTACTAGTATAAGGCCGCCAATTGTACATTTGCTGTATCACCTACTGTATTTTTCTTGTTTTGTTATGTTTTATCTAAATAGTACAATAAAAAGTTATATCTATATATCTATCTATAAATCAAAAAAGCGCGCAGCAGAGCGTCTACAGCGCTGCAGCTACGCTACTGTCGAAGTCGCCCTAAACGTATGAGAGAATAGAATTAATCCGATACAAGAAAGAGTTGCTAATTCACGTTTGTGGGTGCGACAGTAAGACACTTTTTACGATGTATCATATCTCTTGGTAGAGTCATTACTGTTGATTCGATGTTGCGGCTTTCGTGTGTCGTATGATGCACTCTGACTGTATATTTTGTCACGTTGAAAACGTTATTTTGTTTATGAATACCGTGACAATGCCTCATGTCCACCGAACGGTTATGTTTGTGGTAATTTTCGATTATAAAAATCATTAGGATGAAGTATAACAAAAAAGAAATGACTCACTGTTTGACAAACATAAAGATGGTGGGTAGTCACAGGTACTGGCAGAAAATTACCGGACCGGTTGCCTACGGTATCTTTTTGTAGGTATATACATTTATGATATGAATGAAGTTTTATATAAATACGTAAACATACAACTAAACGGTTAATCTATACTTATAATAAAACTGTAACAGGTCCAATTCTGTACATTGAAGATATTTTGAAAATTATATTTGGAGGGCATTCTATAACCGATACTGAGGCCGAAAATGTAATTTTTTTAATTTTTGTCTGTCTGTCTGTCTGTCTGTATCTCGGCTGAGCATCACGCCGAAACTACTGGATGGATTGAAACGAAACTTGGCATGATTTGAGATCTTACTACGAGGTAGGACATAGGATACTTTTTATCCCGTAATCTAGCACGGTTCTTTTGGGAGAGAGGATTAAAGTCAAAATGGGTACTTGGTTATACGCTTGGTCCGATTTTATCATTTTTTCTTTATAATTATAATAAATATTTGTAAGGGAACACTCATAGACAGTTGTTAACAATTTTTGGAAATCGATCAGGTTAAGCAACGTTAGCTAAGGTAATTAAATAGATGGGTGACCGTTTAACGCCATTTGAACTAAACGTTTCCGTGCTTTGGAGGGCAAGTACAAAGTGGGTCCAAGTTTTTAACCGACTTTAAAAAAGGAGGTTTTGTATTCTATGCGAATGTATATTATTGAAAGTTTAGTAAACGTAAACACAGCGCGGGCGGAGCTGCGTGGGTCAGCTAGTGCCTATATAAAATGGATTTCAGTTGAAGCACTGGAACGAACGAGAAGGTTTGTATATGTGATTAGAGTCGTTTTGTTTATACAGACACATAACGAACTATAGAGAGAGCTATGCTCGGAGTTTCTTTGCGCGACAGAATTCGCAATGAGGTGATTCGCCGAAGAACCAAGGTCACCGACATAGCTCTCAGAATTTGTAAGTTGAAGTGACAATGGGCAGGCTATAACGTTCAAAGAACCGATAACCGATGAGGAAGAAAGGTTCTCGAGTGGCGACCACGAACCGGAAGTCGCAGTGTAGGCAGGCCTCCAACTAAGAAAGACGACATTGTGCGCGTCGCAGGTAACCGGTAGATGCAGATAGCTAATTGTTGTTAATTATGGCGTTCGAAGGGAGAGGCAGTGGACGTCTTCCGGCCGGTGATGATGATGATGTATTATATAAAATATGGTAATTTGGAATTACTTTATCTGGCTTAAGTTACGAGTACGGCAGCGCAAGTGGCAACGGGAGGGGCTGAATGTGAATGCCACATAATAAATACTAGTTGATTTGAAATAGGCATATTTCAATAAAAATATAATGGTATTTACACTAATCCTACCACTCATTCCCACCCCTGTGACCGCTGTGACCCCTGTAAGCCAGGATCTACAGTGCTCACCAGTGAAAACACTAAGATTTGACCCTCGGCGAGTCCCGAGAAAACGCTAAATTGTCTTGGAACCCGCATCGAATTTAATCTGAAAAGTGAACAGGAGGATTATGAAAGACAAATTTCACTTTTTACACTAGTGAACATTCACTATGTCACCATACTTATTAAACAATACGGTCTGCCTCGCTCGCAGTTCTACACAAGACTGACATTGTTCACGAACTACCCTCCATCGATAAGTAAAACGCTAACCGAACAATTTAATCTTTTCGTATTTTGTATTTTCTCTGTAAGTTATCTTGAAATCTTTTGAGAAAATAAATGTCTTAAACCGTGATACTGTGCGGTTCGTCTATTATTATTCTTATGGTCTAAAGTCTGGTCTAGGGTGGTTATCGAGCTACTGAGAGCGAAACAAAAACAATAATTCATATAGGCCTATTATCAGCCTTGATTAGTCCATATTTCCAGTATCCAGATGGGTTTTTTAAATCGATGGTGAAATGCCCGGGAATAATAAGCCTGTATCTGGCAAGTGGTAAACCTAGGCGGCGGTTACTCACTCGCTACTCGCCGCACATTTCCGACCGGATGCAACACATGTCTGCGACGTCTGAAACTGTATTACAAGTTCCCGTCTGAAACAGGTTGTTAAGTTATCAAGATAAAAACCATCATCAGCCGAAAGCCCGCGGTTGCACCAAGAAAAGTGACCCCGTGTCAGAAGTTTCGCTATGGCAAAAAAAAAGAAAAACAATAATCGCTCCCCAGATCAGCTAGGACACCTCAAAAAAAATACAGCCAGTGCTCTTGCAAGTAGCCAGGGCAAGCTTTTGAAATGTTTTTAATATCAATTATTATTATTCAACAATCTATACCTTTAGTATTAATTATTTTCTACTAGGGATTAACTCCGCCCGCGGTAATAGGCCATAAGCAGCCTATGAGATTTTTTCAAACAAAAACTGTCATCACTTTTTCTATTAACATTTTCAGTACCTAAATATACAAAATTATGTCAAAATAGACTGAAAAAATTTAATGTGTAGTCTCATTCAGTGATTTTGCCATAGTCACTAAGCATAATACAAAATTATTTTCGTTTAGAGCAATTATACATGTTTCTTAATGACACGTGTAAAAAGTTTTTATTAAAAATTTTCTCTGTAAAGCCATGGTAAAGCCGGTCAAAAATCTTTGCTAAAAACTATAATATTTTTCAACTACACAGATGACGTATATGTACACCACCTATTTCTGTGTTAATATTTATGAAAATTGATTGAGCCATTTGGTCGTGAAAAAAATAATAATAAAAGGTAGAGTTCCTTTTGATTCTATAATATAATATCCAATGACTCCAGCACCTGTAGCCAAGTTCTCATTCTTCAATACGAAACGCTAGAGAACAGACAACAAATTGCTTTAGCTACGATCAAGGTTTGTTTAAAGATCCCAACCTATTACCTAATAGGGCAACTCATAGCAATTCACCTAAGCCACATTATGAATGCACTCTAATGACTACCAACCAGGTTAACCACCAGTAAATCTGGTCCCGGAAAAAACCCATACAATATACTGTAAGATCTGAAGTGGGTTTTCCAAGACTGTGGTCAACAAACACTCACTTAAAACTTCAAACCAGGGGAGATCATTGAGACAGCATGCAATATCACGTCGGTATTATTAACGGAATTATTGTACAAGAAACATAATGTTTAATACGTGAACCCAGGTAATCTCGCTAAACGTCGAAATGAGAATTGTTGATCTTTATTTACAGAAGAGAGAATTGTTGATTATAAATAGTGGTAAAATATCCCATACCTGCGCGAAATAGTTCGTTGGTAATCTATACTTAAAATAAAAATGTAACAGGTCCAATTCTGTACATTGAAGATATTTTGAAAATTATGTTTGGAGGGCACTCTATAACCGATACTAAAGCCAAAAATGTGATTTTTTATATTTTTGTCTGTCTGTCTGTCTGTCTGTCTGTCTGTATCTCGGCGGAGCATCACGCCGAAACTAATGGATGGATTGAAACGAAACTTAGCATGATTTGAGTTAATACTCCGAGGTAGGACATAGGATACTTTTTATCCCGACATCCGGCACGGTTCCCTTGGGAGAGGGGACTAAAGTCAAAATGTGTACTTGGTTATAATAGGCTTGCTCCGATTTTAACAGTTTTTTATTTAATTATAGTAATTATTTGTAAGTAAACACTCATAGACAGTTGTTAACAAATGTTTGGAAATCGATCAGGTCAAGCAACGTTAGGTAAGGTCATTAAATAGATGGGTGACCGTTTAACGCCATTTGAACTAAACGTCTCCGTGCTTCGGAGGGCAAGTACAAAGTGGGTCCAAGTTTTAGCTTTTTATAAGAGTGATATGGTGACGGGCCCGTTGGTCTAGTGGTTAGAGACCCTGACCGCTTTAACCGACTTTAAAAAAGGAGGTTTTGTATTCTATGCGAATGTATATTATTGAAAGTTTAGTTAACGTAAACACAGCCCGGGCGGAGCTGCGTGGGTCAGCTAGTAATTTTATAAAATTGAAGTGGATAAGACTAGAGTCAGTCATGTCATTGCTTTATTTTGTATTTACAATAACATAAAGTTAACAAAGAGCACGAACATGTTGACATATTTATTAGGAAGGACTGATCACAACCGCTGTAAAAACGTTCGCACCTCATTTTGTTTTCATTTACACACTGTTTATACGGTTAAGTGTTGATAAGTGTTAATATGGGTTTGTTAATGACTTTCGTTTCAAGGACATTGGATGTGGCTGCGCACCGTGTCATATAGATATAACCTCTTACGGTTACTCTTTAAAAAGACAATAAGCACATCGGCTTTTCGGCCGTAAAACTTAAACCGGGAATAAATTAACCCTTCTCTTCACTACAGACTGCAACAGTATAATCTGTGTATTTACATTTTCAGCATTCTATTAGAATTTGCTGTGCTGGCACCTGGCACTGTGGCGCCGTAGTATCAAAGCAGCGCGCAGTCGCAGTCTGCGATTGTAACCCTTCTACTGAAATTGTAAAAGATAATGTTGTCTTTTACTTACGCGAATATTACACATTGAAATCAAACTACTTATGCGGATTTTATCGCGGCTTATTTTAGATTTTACTATCCCGACGTTTCGAATGGAGGACTGAGTTATTGAACGTCCTTATGTCACAATTATGCCGGTGTACCCTCAGGTCTTCTTGTACAAAATCTTTATTTTGATAACATCCTACTTATACGAAGTGTTTTGTTAACTGTCCTGTAGCTAAAATTTTACGCCACGTTTATAATATTCTCTTTGACATGATAAGAAATGGCGTCTATAATTAGGTACGTAAAATTTAATTATGATATTTTTAATACATGTTTCTTTAGATTCTTAAATTGCCAAATTGTACCTAGTAAAAAGCAACAATAGTAATTACTGTTTTTTTTTTTGCAACGTAGTAACAAGCGGTGCGTTCGTGCAGTGGTAAGCGAAGCCCTTCCCTTTTGGTAATCGTACCATTTGTTTGTTGCATAGTTAGGTAGTAGAAATAACGTCCCCTTTAAAAACATGCCTATATACATCGCAGTCGTCAATCTTGACAATTTTAGCAAACTGCTCAAGAGTTGCTGTTGTAGTGCACAATTGCTTGCGCTGAATCAAGTACACTCTCTCTAACTTTACTCTCAATAGGACTTAAAAACAACGCGATCAGGAAAACTCGGGCCCGTACGAGGTTTGAAGACGAAAAGACGAACGACTACTAGGTGGTAGGGTCCTTGTGCAAGGGCATCGATATAATATATATTATATCGATGTGCAAGGGATTGTCTAGGTAGGTACCACCGCAGTGACAGATATTCTGGCATTCCGGCGTCAAGCTGCCAATGATTACACATTACTGCGATACGGAATTAAAGGTACGCGTCCATTGGGACGCGCCAGACGCACCGCACACACGGCACGTAACGGATTTTAGTTAGGTTCAACTAGGTACAAATATGATGACTTAAACACTACATATACCTACATAGATAACATCTTAAACGTGAGAAAAACGCGTTCAGGATTTGAACCCACGACCCTAGGCGTAGATAATAGGTTAAGATTTAACCATTACGTCATTATTTAGTTCAATAAATAATAATAATATTTTAGGTGTTAGTTTGGTGTTTAAAAGTTACCAAACTAAGTTGCTGGTATCATCTGCTAGTAGTTAATGTGAAAATATTGTTAATTAAACTATTTCTTAATGTCATATAACAATGTTATATACGGTCGAAGAAAAAGTTTCTTCGTATTTCATTTTTTTCGATAACTATTGTAATTTTTGAAATAGAAAGGGAACCAATATCAATTTCACTACATATATTAGGCATATATGCCAATAATTAATGCCTTAGATTTACTTAGATTGATACCAATGTTAAATGCACTAGCCCAGCGGCAGATCGTCTGCATAGAGATGAAAATTGGAGGAAATCACATGTGATATAGAACTAATGAAGATAAATAAAAGTAGAGAGATAAGGTTTCTTCAAGGCGAACACACTGCAAACGACCAAATGTCCAATGTTGGAATGACCAAAGCTTGTTTCTAGGAGGAAGGAAAAGAACAAGAAGCAAGAGAGTGATTAAGAATGTGGCTCAAAACTGTAAGTAGTGTGGAAAATATATGAATAATCATTCTTGAACATAATTTGCCAGGGCCAGTAGAAGTGGAAGAAATAGAAAGAATTTACTTCATGCATTCCTCTTCAGTTATAAGTGAAACGTTAAAAGGAGAACAGATAGTAAAGAGTCAAGTTGGAGTAATGTATTAGACTTAGCAGAAGTGTCAAGAAGCAAAGGCTGACGAGAGTAATGCTTGCTTAAAGTATTGGAGTCGAAGCCTTTACAACAAGTATTCGCTGACTTGGCGATTCGTTTGGACTTTAAAAATCAAAAAGAAGAATGATTAGTAAGGGAATTATGGAAATGGCGTCTGTTAACATTTTTACACAAACGATTGCAGCGATTCCGTAGTAATTTAAACCAATTAAGGTTCCCATCTGTAGGATTACTTCTACCTCCTATGAGCTTAATCTCTGAGTGCCATTAGTTGTTTTATTTCCGGACTAAGCCAAGGTGAAATATGCTTTAATTTAATACGACGTTAAAGGGAGCATCATAATTGACTCTTCTCATAGATATAAAGACAAGTAAATCCGACCAATTAATTAAGACAGTATCACGCTGCAGTAACTCCAAATTCATGCCTTTGAAATGCCGCAGGAGAAGATACTGCATTTTGCACTTAGGAAACTTGACAAAGTAAGAAAGAAAGACTAAATGATGCTAAGAAAAGAAGCAGGAAGCTGGCCTTATGATACAACAATTTTAGGAGAAGAAACAATAATGAGATCAAGAATTGAAGGTGTGGAATTAGGAGAATGATGAGTAAAAGAAAGAGGTTAACGTCTGAAGATTAAGAGACGACAAAAGAGATAGGAGTTTGTGAGAACGAGAATCATTGTTAACTAAGCATGTATTGAAATCACCCATTATCACTATGTGATCATAAGAAGGATAGATATTGTTTATAGAGTGAATCAAGAGAACTAAAATAGTCAATATTCTTGTTGGGATTGTAAAAAACTCCCAATAGTAGCTTAGACTGGGTAAGATTTTTTTTTAAATTATAGTTTGATACTTGGGGCTCATATACCTACTTACATAAATAGTATGTACAATACTTATACGTTAAATCCGTGCCAAACAGTGATCTGTAAGACCTTGATTAGTTATAAGTAATTTTAATTGATAACTATTTTGTAATTTAAAAAATCAAATGACTCGTTTTACCTTTTAATTTTTTATATTAAACATTTTATTTTAAGCATGTGTCTTTATTTTCTGTCATTTTTTCGTAGGAATACTTAACTATTAGAAAGTTAACCCCAGGCGAAGATGGTTTGGTATCTTTTAGTAAAGTACTTTAGTGTAACTTTTTACAAGGTTTTCTTTTCCTTTAACAATAAATAAATTAAAACCATCTAAGGTGCCAAAGCCGTTTAATTAAGAAGGTACTATTAATTTAATTCTGAGCAAATGTCTTGACTATAAAGTATGTAAGTAGTTAGGTCACTTTACAACTTTGTAATTAAGCATTTTTGATTAAATTATACGAACATTATAAATGGTTCCAATTTTAAGGAGATTACTTAACTAAAAAGCCACTAAAGTAAGGTTAGCGGTTTAACAGTGCAGTAATTAGAAGCAAAATCTAAATAAAAATCTTGATTAAATAAAATAAATAATTAAAGAGTATTGAAAAGATTTTTCTAGACTGGTAGGATTACAAAAGATGTACGAAAAGAAATGTCAATGATGAATTCATGAGGCATCAAATCATGTTTTTAAGAAACAGCGCGCGATTTTTACCGTTATCTAATTATTAACTTTTTGGGCTTGACGACCTTGTAGTTACAGGATGGCAGCGAGGTCCCAAAGACACCTGCCAAGGGTAGGTATTGTGGCTACCAACCCCTTCTAAAGAGTAGGGCTTTGAAGAAAGGCAGTGGACGTCTTTTGGCTGATGATTAAGTGGTTGATCTTATGAAAGATTGGCCGCTGTGGCCATGTCAGTCAGGAAAACGATTAATGAAAAATCTGTTCAACCTTAATATTATTATAAATTCGTTTTCTTGTATCGGCGATTTTTAAACTCTTAATTTATTGATACCTTTTAATCCACGTTGTTTCCGAGAAGGCTGTTATTGTATACCGTATCTTGGAAATTAGATGTTTTCAAGAACATGGCTAATATTATTTTGAAGTGAAAACTTCTTTAGCATCGTTTTGATTTGAAAGTCGATGAAACGAAAAAGAGATTTCTTTTTTTCTTAAGGTGACTATTTTTTTTAAGGTCAGTTTATTTTTTGAAGGTTTCACTTCTACCACGTGTGAACACGCACACTTTTAGTTAGATATTGGGTTGTATTGTATTGTTATTAAAGGGCTTCATTTGTACATCTTAAAACAGATTTAATTTTGGGTTATCTCACGTAGTTTTTGGCTGATAATAATCAAAAAATTACAAAAAAAATTAGTTACGGTTAAGGGAGGAGTCCCTTACCTCCGAAGTTTGTGGAGGGAAAAATCTGAAATAATTATGGGTAATACATATCTCTCTATATTTTACAGGAAAATTAAAATGATTTTTCTAAATAGTACTAAGTACAGTTTTATAATGATCCTAAAAAAACCTCGACAAACAAACTTAGTTTTGGGGTTTCGGTGTTTTGCTATCTGGGGTGTTACATGAATAGTAAAATTATTTTAATACGCCGAAAGATGGTATGGAACCCTCGGTGCGCGAGACAGACTCGCACTTGAGCGGTTTTTTTTTTTAATAAATAGCTCTGTGTCTGAAACAGACATATGCACACAAATGTTTGTCTACCTTTGATATGGAACCCACGATCTCTTGGTAAGCAGCTAAGGTGTCTATCCACTACACCAATGGAAACCGATTATGCAAAAAGACGTGGTAGGTACTACTTTATTTTCACTCTCAATCTCTATTAACAAAGATATTAAATAAACAGGCAATACGCAGATGGGTCTTTGGTAACATTTTCATACAAAAAATGTTTTCCACCTTCCACCACTGCCACCTGAGGTCTACGCCAAGGAGGCAACGGCTACTTAAGTTTTTAATTACTTATTTGTAGCTTATAACCTTATTAGGTAAAATGGCAGAAATAAAGTTCTTTTATATTATTTTTATTGTAATTTATCTAATGATATATGAGGATAATAATATTCTAGAGCAATCCACCACACACGATCTTCCGATCCCAAACTAAACAGAAAAATACCCAAACCAATAATAACTAAGCTTTTTTTTCTTTTTCTTTTGTTGTCGAGGAATAAGTTATTTTTTACTACTTTTAAGCTAGTACTTGACTGCAGTCCCACATGATGGAAAGTGGCGACGCAATCGAGGCTGGTAAAACACACTAGCTTATTAAAAGCCTCGCTCACTCTAGTCTTGAAGACACCCATATTATAATCGGGCGGGAAAACCGACGTGGCAAACAGTTCCAGTCCTTAGCTGTCCTTATTATAAATGAAGAAGCAAACCACTTAGACCGGACTGAAGGCACGTTTACCACATAAGGGTATGTATGTACCGTGCGTCTCGTCGTCCGATGATGGAATCAAGTAATGCAATTCCTGCGTACACTCTCCAAAATGCATCCTGTAGAATACCGAGATTCTGGCTACTTTGCGCCTGTGATCTAGGCTTTGTAAATTGGCCGCTACTTACCCTGCGTCACCAATAAGCCTCTTAGCACGCCTTTCCACCGAGTCTAAAGCTGCGAGATGACATTTTGCAGCACCAGCCCTTAAGTGACTACTGTACTCCACACACGACCGGACTTGTGCTTTATATTGGATTTTTATTTTGACGGGCCTATTGGCCTGTGGCACCCGGGCTGCGGCTGCTAGCCCGGGTGTCTAACCACAGGCCTGGTCGTGGGTTCAATTCCCGCCGAGCGTCTGGGTGTTATTTATCTATTTAAGTATGTATTTACAAAAAAAAGTATATACGTATTAGTATCAGTTATCTGGTTTCCATAGTACAGGCTCTGCCTAGTTTGGGATCAGATGACCGTGTGTGCAATTGTCCCAGAATATTATTATTATTATATAGCATCAAAAGCTGCCCCGGTGTGAAGTTCCGGCGGATCTCTAGCTTCCTTGCAGCTACCTTGGTCTTGGACTCAATGAACCGCCCAAAGTTGAGGTTTGAGGGAATTTTAACTCCTAACAACTGAAGGCGGTCATTATATTCCAGGGATACATTCTGAAAAGTAGGAGCCAAGGTGAACGGACTCCTTTTCGCGGTGTATAGACACGCTTGAGTATAAGTAATAACTACCTAGGTTATTTTTTAAATTTGCCACCAATGTTGAATAACATATTTGGTGGCATGGAATAACATATTCCCCATGACACAACCCGTGGTTGATATAAATGCAGTCTTGGCCAAAAGTATTAGGCATCCTATTTATTTTGTGATTTTTTCAATTGATTTTTCCTTTTCTTACATACTTAATATAATTAAATACTTATATAAAAGAAAAAATAAGTATTTAGTTGGTAAACCTTCTGATTGGAAGACTACAGACATCCTATAGAAGACTCTAGGGGTAACAATCCGACAAACTTTGCGCAGACGTCGGTGTCCCACTTTTGAAGTAAGGCATTCCTGAAGTAGTAAAGCCCAAAGGTGTTCAATTGGGTAGAGATCTGGGGGCTACGCTGGCCAGTCTAGCAGTGGGTAATGTTGGTGTCCCCTTTTTTTCTCGCGGGGAAATCTTCCAAAGATCCCCGGGAGCTGTGGGGCTCGATCGGGGTATGTGGGATTGTTACCCACTAAAACCCCCGCGGCTGTCGCATCGGCACATGAGAGGGGAGAACCCCAGGGCTCTCCGGTGGGATCTGCACCAGGGGCTCCTCAGTGGGGGGCCGGGGAGCGCATTGTAGCCCCCCGGGAACCTGACACGGTACTCACGGGGACGCGGGTTGCAACCCTGCCGCCGTCCTCCCGCCGTCCGCCGTACTATTGAGTACGGCGGACGTCCGGGATTGTTGGTGTCCCTAACCTAACCTAAACCTGCGCATTGTAATTTCAGATTTATGAAAAGAAGCAGTCTTACTGGAATTGACTACATTAGTGTTATCAAAAACTGTATACTTAATTGTAGATGTGTATAAATAGCAGACTACACAGCGCATTGAGAATATTGCACCAACTCGGCCATCTCTAGTTACGATTTGCCTTGTATATAACAGCTAAAGTTTTTCTTTTTATTCCGTTGCCAATTTTTGCGTCATTATGGTATTTCAATGTAAGTATAAAGTTTCCTAGAGCATAACATACGCAAGTACCATTCTCCGATTAGTCAAATAAAGAGTGGCAAAATGTATGAAGCTTATTACCTTAAACACTTTTAAAAAACCGCGTGTCTCATGTGTTTAGGTAGGTACATCTATTAAAATATGGAAAAATATTTATTAAAGTGACGTTTCTTAGTCCAAACTTCACCTTGGATAACCTTGGAAGTTGCGTACGGATTTTTTTATAAGTACATGCTCAGATACAGACATTTTATAACGGTGCCTTATGCTTTTGGCTAAGGCTATATATAAATATGATGAAACATAATTATTCGGAATAATAAAACACAGTAAGCGACAAACCGTAAAATCATAGTAGGCATTATAACGATAATATTTTATACAGCAGTCAAAAAATCATTAATATGTCATCATCATCATCATGATGACTTAATCATCATCAGCCGAAATTTTTAGTGAAGATCAAGCAAGACCTGATGGTAAGCGACCCGCCAGCCTATATATAGCTGCATTGCACTGCCGCTCGTCACCCGAGACATAAGTTATTAAGTCTCTTGCATCAGGTAATTTCACCAGCTACAGTGCCCTTCATACTGAAACACAGCAATGTTTACACACTGCTGCTTGGCAGCAGAATATCTGACACTGCAGTAGTACCTACATGGATGGTTCCTTGCACAAGGGACCTCAATACGTCAAGTAGATTAACTAGGTGGTAGGTACCACCTAGTTAATCTACTTGACGTATTCATACCACAGATTAAAATTCAAGCATAGGTTCTATTCTGTTGTTGGCCTAGTAGCACCGGAACGCGATGCGACTTTGGATCCATTGTGCATACTTGACGCATTGCTGACGTGTTGAAGGGAAGGGAACTCCCCTTAGGGTTGCCACGATTACGCCAGCTTGGATCTGTATATAATTATAGTACATCTCACAAGAGTCGCAGCTATACAATATGTGGTGTAGCATTGACTCTTTTTCAGAAATTCTACGATTATGTACAGTAATTAGCCACATTCTGTGTAGGTGCCCATTGGTGGCAAAATGTCCCGTGAGTGCACTTATAAGGTGCCTAATTCATGCTCTGTTTAGGTTTAAAAATTTAATTCCACAGTGCAAGCATGACTTAGAATGTTTTACGAGTTTTGAAAATATATATTTTTATTTGTCATCATGTGGTATTTATCATCCAATTTCAGTATCTTATGGTACATTGTAAAGCAATTATCCTGTAGACGTAGTTTTTGAAGCGAGTAAATGCCAGTTGTGATCACTGTTTGTTTAACGATCAGCTGGTTAAGCAAAGTCAGGCAAGGTCAATCCATAGATGGGTGACCGTTCCGAAGAAACTTAAAAAGCACGTCCCGGTTGTTGTCATCTAGACAGCGCAGCAGTCTTTAAGCCACACACACACAGGACTAAGGGGAGCTTGACAGCAGCAGGCTTAGCACGATTTGCCAAGACTTCGTAATCTTGACAGTTCGGTGTGGAGTATGACGTAGTTATCGACCTAGAAACGTCATTTTCGGTATTAGCTAGGTCGATAACTACGTCATACTCCACACCGAACTATCAAGATTACGAAGTCTTGGCAAATCGTGCTAAGACTGCTGATTGGTCACAAATTCACTATCCTATAAAAGGACAATTAGTGTTTTTAAGGAATTTCTAGCGGCATATTTATATGTACTTACTAGACTACAAACTCGATGTGGGAATCCCATACTGCCCATTAAAATTTCCGTATTATGTAGATATAAACAGGTTATAGCAAAATTAAAAAAAAAACAATCACAATATTTAAAACAAATTAACTAGGTCAACTGAAAAATACCTACTCCACTCATGTGGATGAAAAGGCACGTGGGAAAACTGATCATTTTGTGATAATATAAAATTGTGTAACAATTATTTTTGTATACGTGACCTATTAAAATATATAAACGCATATTATCAAGTTGAAGCCGGTTTAAAATGATATCGTATCCTTGCGTTATTTACTACTGGTTGTTTACTAAAATATTAATATATCTAGTAACAACTTACTTCCGAGTAGGCACATAAGGCCACGTCCGATGCACGACCTGCCTAAGGGCATAGGTTAAAGCGTGCTTCGAGGGTCTGGTGGGTCGGAAACCCCGACGCCTGATGATGGAGCGGTGGCCGGTGGCAGGGCTGGGGGATGGCGGAGTGCGGAGGCATCAGGCGCGCGCGGCGCGGGGCTAGCGCGGGGCGCGGATCATGACGCATGCGCGACGAAAGGCGATGCGGGGTGGGAGGCGCGCGCCTAACACTATTTAAACTGTTCTTACGAACGGTCATCATGCATTGGTCTGTTTGCAATCCAAAGTTTAGTTAGCTATAGTAATACGACAGCTCGAGTCCGAGACAGACAGGCAAAAAGCCCGTGGTCGAGACAGAAAGCTCTCGCAGACATACGCTAGCTAACGCGCAGTGAACCCCCGTTCAGGCCCTACAGATCCCAGTGGAGTGTTTCGAAGCCATGGCCGTCGCAGCTGCCCAGAAGAACCGCGAGATGTTCGCCATCAAGAAATCATACAGCATCGAGGTGAGGAGTTCGCCAGGACTTGCTCATTATAAACGCTCATCTATCATTCCCACAAATCACGAGGCTGCTTGTTTCAATTGCTAAGAAGTTTGTAGTAATTTGAAATATTTAATTCATAATTTAATCAAAGACCATAGTATTTTAACAGTTCTCTTTAATTTTTCCCATATTTTCAATATTGTTCAGTGATAACAATTAGCTTGATTTACTTAAAGATAAATAATTAGTGGTGAATAAGTGTGATTACATGTAATTCTTAATAGAAAACATTTAAAATTTTACTAGCGTTCAAATGTTAAACTAAAAAGTACTAGTGCATTAGTATCGATATAAAAAAACGCTAACTTAATTGATAGAGATTTTATGTAAAATACCATATTCATGCACTGAAATGATTATTAACAATTAAATGTAAGTTTTAAAGTTTGTGATATGCAACCCTTTCTATCAAAACATCATTCATCATTCAAACGTTTTAACTAAAATCACAAGTGGTAACGTAATTGACGCGATAATAATAATGGCTATTGCCTACTTAATAACATGATTTTCACCATCGTTAAACTATTTGTGAACAATGAACGCAAATAAACAATGAACGCAAATAAACAATGAACGGCAAAGTGAACGAGTCTAATAATCCACTTACACTTATATCTCAGTAATCTCTAGAGTACTTTAAAAACATTGTGTGATTCTTTTAATTCGAGAAAACACCGTCTAAGGAATACACGAAAGAAATCGTGTGAAAGTCACGTGCAAAGGAGATGAAACCACGATTTAAATATAATGTTTTCACATATAAATATGTCGATTAATTGTCCCAACATTTTGTGAGTGCATCGCATCTCGTTACACGGAGGAAGGCTCCGCAACGTTATCATTACGGCAGTAATTAAGTTAAAGTAAATGTAACCAAACGCTATCACAGTGGTCATCGCATCATCCTTTGACAAATTCCGTAATATTCTGCAAAATAATATGCTCCAAAATAAGTAATTGTTTAAGTAACGAACGCGTGTTTGCGGTGCGGGCTAATGACGCATTTTATGGTAAACCCAAACCAAATTTTCGCCGCATCATCAACAATGATTGTTGTTGGTAAAAATCACCATATCCAATCAATGCCTTGCTTCTCAATGGCAAACGTTAATTGCAGTTATTACTCGATACAAATTAATTATATTATAATTAACTGTACATAGATCGTTACAAATATATTAAACTAGCTGTCCCGCGCAGCATCGCACGCGTAATTTTCTTCCTCTCTAACTTTTTTCTATTTTATTTATTCCGTAAGAGTCTTCTCCTGAAAATAAAGGACACAAAAAAAAGAATTATCCAATTTGGTGTACCTAGTCGTTCGGATGTTATGCGCGTACTTTGATTTATATAGAAGATGTAAAGTGAAGCTTTTGCGAAATGTTACGTACTATTCTCAATGACAAAATTAACAGTTTCTAATTTTCTCTAACATTCATAAATTTGCCTTGCACACTATTATTATGCCCTGATATGCGATGCGATCATTTTGTTTGCTTATAAATTTATGTACGCTGTGCGATAACTAGGCCTGTAACAATCGTGTTATGATTAACGTGTATTTTATAATTGGTACCTGAATGATTGTATTTCCTTGACCGTAGAAGGTCGGAATGCCAAGTGGTCCGACGCTCACTACGTCCACTCTGTAGTACAGACCGTTCAGGTTGGAAGCACCATCAATGCAGATTAGCACAGATAGACAATTTGAAGATATATGATTTGGATCTTAGGTTGCGTCAGAATAGAGTTCGTTTCACTATTAATAGTAGGTAATTATAGACGTCGTCACGCAAAGCCCAAATCATAACAACGCGGTCTGCAATAAATTTGTGGTTATAAATATTATGCCCTTGAATTGAATTAATAATCTCCTTAATATACGATGTTTAGAAAACTTAAAGGTACGTAAACTGGTTATATTTTTTTCTGTGCTACCTGTACATAACTCCATATTTCTTTTGTTCTCATGGATCGCATATCGCGAAGATATTTATGAAGGGCAATCGTGAAATATCGTATTTAAACTAAAAACAAAACCAAATACGATCGTTGCGGGTTCCATAGCCATCAGCGGGACAATCGATCAAGTGTATCCGTGTGAAGTACACCAGGCCGAAGGGTGGACAGGTCGACGGGCGGCACTCTCGGCTTAATTACCCGCCGGCCGATTGGAATGGTGAAGTGGCCACTCCGGCACACCAAGGCTATATCAACCGGATTCCGAGTCCTGTACGCTCCAGTTAGGCGGACCTTTAAATTCACAATACCGCCACGACAATGTTTCCGCAATCTTACGATGACGGCGCGCGTAACGACTCGAGTAAATAGCATGCCGACAGACGTCCAGAAAAAAGCTTTAGGTCGCGTAATTATCATCTCCAATGCATTTCAGGGGCTCGGCAACAATAGCGAATGATTACCGCACCCTTGACACAGTTAGGCTCGCGCGACCACTCTAGTGGAAAACGCTAGTGTCGCGCACCTCCAGCCACCACGTCACCAAGTACTTTGCCTTTGAAATTAAATACTGCAGCTGTTTGTCAGAGAGACCGACGCTAGCACTCAACCGCTAAGAACAATTTCGTTTATACTGAAACACTGACCATCAAATAATTTAAACAAACTTCCAGGTAGAATCAATAATACGAAAATAGCTACTTGTAAAATGTAAATTCACCAATACAATATTTACGAAAGTAATTAATAAAATAAAGTGAACATTAAAGTCTTTATGATAAAGGAGCACTAGCTCTACTAAAAGACTTGAACGGGAGAGCTTTCCATTGGCAGTCCAGCTTATAGTCGTCTGTAAGATGTCTGGAGTGGCGGTAATTGGCCTTATTCACGCGCACTGATCCAGAAATTCCTTTGTAAGATTTCAATCGTACGCCTTCGCAAGTCGCGCGTCGGGCGGCGGAAATAATGGGAGCACTTTACGCCCGGCCACACTCAGGAAATAAGCTTAGGAACTTCGTAAAAGCAATTCCTACTCGCACATGAAATATAATGCAATGTGACCGCTTTATATTTATAAGGATTTAGAAGATCTTACTGATTTAGAGCTGGCTCCTTTGTGTCGTGTCAGTGAACTGGAGATATTTTCTTGTCCATCCCACACATCCCATATTATTCTTTAAACTAAAATCATTTCTTAAACGAGGCTACTTTCACGTTGGAAAGAAATATAATACAACAGTGTTTTAACCTATACGAAAACGAAATATGCTGAACCTATGGTATCCATACATTTCATTCTAAGTAAACAAACAACGTTATTGTTCTACCGAATAAAAGTGTTGCATATTATAAACAAACTAAACTTGCATTTACATTGACGAAGCATAACTCATTCATATCTTCATTCAAATCTACATTAATAATTAATAATTATGATAACATTAATTTATTCAAACTTTTTGTTTTTGTTACAGAACGGCTATCCGTCTCGTCGCCGTTCCCTCGTGGACGACGCACGCTTTGAGACCCTGGTTGTCAAACAGACCAAACAAAGTGTATTGGAAGAGGCTCGCGCCCGCGCCAATGGTAAGTTACCTAAACAAGCAGATCTCAAACCATACAGGAACAAACTAACACAAAGAAATGAAAGTCAGTGCAATCAGTGTCATTAAACCTAAAAAATAAGATATTAGGAGTTCGTTAAACTTTTTCAAATACAACGAACTCGTGAGCAGGATAAAAGGAAAGCGTGCTTTACAAAATATGTAATAAATTAGCTGTTAGATGCACAAAGTCTTAGATTTTGTTATTTAATTTAATTTGTTTGCTTAAATGTTATGTTGATTCTTATTTTTTATTTTGTTTTATTTAGACTCTAGCTTGGACTCAGAATTTATCCAAGACGGAATTCATATTGGCAATGGTGATAACTCCCCGACTGTCGAAGATGGCACTCAACAAGACGAAACTAAAAATGGTCACCTTGGTAATTTACCCGTTTTGTTTTCAATGTTTATTTTTTATGATTTTCTTTTTTTACCGTTTTGTTTATTTCTTTATTATTTTTATAGGCGACGCTGATATAGGTGACGACGCCGGAAAGGCGGGTGAGGGTCAGTATCCACTATAAGCATCCATAATCCTGTTACGTATTCAAAATGCTATAGGCAAAATCAATATAGGCATTCCTCATTCAACTAAATTTTCTTTGCAGACTACACTCTGACCGAAGAGGAAGTTATTCTGCAGAATGCTGCAAGTGAATCCTCCGAGGCTGAACAAGCCATCCAACAGGCAGCCCTACTGCTCCGCATGCGCGATGGTATGGGCTCGCTGGCTCGCATCCTCAAGACAATCGACAATTACAAGGGATGCGTCCAGCACCTTGAAACTCGTCCGTCCCAAGTATCCGGTATTCAATTCGACGCCTTAGTGAAGGTCAGCATGTCACGTATCAACCTGCTGCAACTGATCAGATCTCTTCGCCAGTCGACCGCTTTTGCGGGAGTTAACCTCGTATCTGAAAACAATATCTCTAGCAAAACCCCATGGTTCCCCCGCCACGCTTCAGACCTCGACAACTGCAATCACTTGATGACAAAGTACGAGCCCGAACTGGACATGAATCATCCAGGTTTCGCTGACAAAGAGTACAGGGAGCGCAGGAAAGAGATCGCGGAGATCGCTTTTGCGTACAAATATGGAGATGCGATCCCGCTCATCACTTACAAGGAATCGGAAAACGCCACCTGGCAAAGAGTGTTTGACACCGTGCTCGACCTGATGCCTAAACACGCCTGCAGAGAGTACAAGGCGGCATTCAGCAAGCTCCAGGCAGCCGATATCTTTGTGCCGCAACACATTCCACAGCTCGAGGATGTGAGCAACTTCCTCCGCAAGCACACCGGATTCACCTTGCGCCCTGCTGCTGGTCTTCTCACCGCTCGGGACTTCCTCGCTTCTCTCGCCTTCCGTGTCTTCCAATCTACACAATACGTTCGACACTCCAACTCACCATTCCACACACCTGAACCGTAAGTTTCAATTTGCTATGTTTTGAATCCATAGATGTTGTAAATTCCAATACCTCTTGTTCCATATTAATGAGCTAAATTTTATCACAAAAATCCACACGGAAATAGCAACTATAATAGTACGTACCTGTCAAACAAGTAATGATTATATGGTTATGAAAAAAATATTAATTACCGATAATTTAATAAGGTTCTGAATCATTGCCTTGACGGGTCTCTTGGCGGAAATATTACGTAACAAGTCCTCGTTGATGTTATGTAAATTGGGGCAGATAAATAGACAAAAATATAGACCGGACTAATTAAAATAAGTATATATTCCTTCAATGCCATTTTTTTCTCGTGTTTAATTGTATTCGACTGGGTAGTGTTCACTGACTCGGTTAATGCCTGCAAAGCCAATTTACTATTTAAAGGAGAAGTGCCGCGACGTGATGGCAGTGATGGAATCGTAACTTTGTTAAATGGCTCGCTTATAATTTAGTTATACCTCGTTCACTTTAGAACGAGCCCAAGCAAAGGCTACCGTTATGAAACTAATTACCGCTTTGCAGGAAGTGCATGGGAGTTCGTGACTTTGTTCATGATCCGTAAAAGCTATATGGTTCCTGCCATAATATACTCGTTTACGGTCAAGTTGTAATTATCATGTATTTTTAGTGACTGCATCCACGAACTCCTCGGACACATCCCGCTCTTGGCCGACCCCAGTTTCGCACAATTCTCTCAGGAGATAGGACTCGCATCACTTGGCGCTTCGGACGCAGAAATCGAAAAGCTCTCTACTGTAAGTTACGAGCGTGGATATATTATATTAACTATCAAGTATTTATTTTAACTACAGAATTTATTCAGCTATTGCGATTATGGAAATGTTGTAAATGGGCCCAGCTATTGCAAAGTCAATTTTAAGAGCATTACTTCATTAATTCGCCAAAGGCGGCACATTATAAATGATGTTGTTTTTGCTCAGGTGTACTGGTTCACCGTCGAATTCGGACTATGCAAGGAGAATCAACAACTCAAGGTTTATGGTGCTGCACTTCTATCCGCCGTCGGCGAGCTATTGCACGCCCTTAGCGATAAACCCGAGCTGAGGCCCTTCGACCCAGCCACCACCTCTGTGCAGCCCTACCAGGACCAAGAATACCAGCCTATCTACTACGTAGCCGAGAGCTTCGAAGATGCCAAAGACAAATTCAGGTAATGTCGCTTACTGTAGCTATTGTAGGTTCGCCTACGCCTGTTAGGGTCTTCTTTTTATGGTAGTACCAATCTTTGTTACCTGTCTACACCATTTCCAAATGGTTCTATATGTTTTTCTCGCAAAATTTATTACGGGTTCCAAAACAATAATATTTACCCGTAACTCTCCGAGAGTCAAATCTCAACATATTCACTTGTGACTAATGTAGATCCTATCTTGTAAAAGACACAGTGGTGAAATTGGTCCCCTAAAAAAATGGAAACTGACCTTTTTACTAACGTAACGGATGTATTCAGACGCTGGGTGTCCACCATGTCGCGACCCTTCGAGGTGCGCTTCAACCCTCACACGGAGCGCGTGGAGGTGCTAGACTCCGTGGACAAGCTCGAGACCCTCATCTGGCAGCTCAACACAGAGATGCTGCACCTCACCAACGCCGTCAAGAAGCTTAAAGGCTCGCATTTCGAGTGAATACCCTGAGTGCAGTCCAGATCACCGGTGCACATGCGGCCTAGCCGCACTGTATAGTTAGTGATATCGTAGAAGTAAGACTGTTGTCGCGTGTGAAGCGTGTGTGTGAACGAGTATGGAAACCATCCGATGGTACTTGGTTGAATTCCTTTTTGTACCTTATTGTATTATTTATTACGCCGAGCTCATTGCCCGGGTCTCGGAGACTGTGCGGAGCTCCCGATTGCCCATTTAAGGAGACCGCGTTGGTTTCACGAGTCCTATACTATTAATTAGTATTAATTTATAACTTAAAGAAGTACACAAACAAATAAAAAATGGAGCACCAAAAAGATATATAAAAAAAAAACAAAAGAAAATATATGCGTTTGCGTGGATTACGATGTTTTATTATCACAGCCCTGTGGCCCTACTGCCACCTCTATTAGCAGTAATATTATCATCTTAAGTACTTGACATGAGGTAGAGACGTCAATATACGTAGTTTATAACTCTGTCACTTTCTATCGAGACAGTAATATTACTATTAGAGGTGATGGTGCAGGCTCTGTTCCCAGAGAAAGCATGTTTTATCATCGCTGCTGTATCAAATATACACAGATACCTACCAGTTACAAAAGACAAGAATGGAAATCACAAATACCTACTCAGGTTTAATAATCAAACTTTGTTCGATGAAAAGTACATTTAAATACAAAATGAAATAAAAGCGAAGCAATCGACGGAAGAGACGAGGCTCTCTCGGGGCTGCCCCAGGGCGTACCTACCTGTAATAAGATTTGCACGGGCCTCTCAGGAATACGATCTCTTCCAGACTTTGAACCTAATCGGATTGTGAGAAAGAATAATTAATTGGGTTTAAAGATATTTTAGAGTACCCTAGATATTGCCTGCACGTAAAATTTAACATGCAATCGTATATTAATTGTTCCTTGGTTTTTACTTCCTTCTTACATATAATTAAAGCAATTAAGGCAGCGAGATACATGTGCGAATAGTTCCTGCCTCGTTATTGTTTAATGATTCATTGAGTCACTGCTTTATGAAAAAAAATGGAATGAACTAGATTATTTGAATTTGAGAAGAAACAAAGAAATTTGATGTAGGTACTTTGGTGTAGTACATGATTATATGTGCTATAGGTAGGGATATATGAATACTGGTGCATGTTCAATGTGTTTATTAAGTACATGACTCGACTTGAATGGTTGAAGATACTACCTATCCAAATAACTAAGAACATGAATTTTCGAAACATGGAAACTATATCACATTGACACATATTAGAAGTGTGCTAATTTGTAGAGCATTTAAAAAAAAGCGTACCTCATTAAGATGAGACACTCAAACGTGTGATATTATTCACTAATCCTATTGTCTTTGTTCTTCCATTAAAATAACTGTGACATTTGTAAATTTCAATTCGTAATACTTACTTTATTTACCGTGGGAACATACACAAAATAATAAAAATGACAGAGGTATTCGAAATAAACAAACATTTCAAGGCAGGTTCAGCAGGATCGAGAACTAAACTGTAGCGCACTTTGGAGACTGAAAAAAAATTAAAAAAAAAATGTGTGTGAGTGAGTGTTAAAAAGGTCGAGTTGTGCGGTGACATTAAAATGAGCCAGGTGGAGAGGCATGGCCTTAAGTCGAGCAAGGGCGCGCGCACTGCGAGCGTTCTGCCATAGTATATTTAATTTGTACAGTACATACACTACCAAAAAGTATCCAAAGCGCCCAGCGTGCGCGCGCCACCTAAAGCCAAAACACATTAGCATATCGGTTACAAACATTTTGTATGGTTAGAGACACACTATTATGGCGTGTCGTGGCGCAGTTCGAGCTATCTGATTGGCTGCTGACGCGTTGAGTCACGACACATCAACCTAATTAGCCGGTCCCTTAACCCCACGTCCCGCGCCGTACGTACTCTCACACACAGATAAATGTCACCGTTACAGCGTCACAGTAGACTCTAAGATACTGTAGCAACCCTTTTTTGAATGAGTGCGGTAATTAAAGCCATTTGATCGCAGTGCTTCTACTGTATTAAGATATACTGTGGTTTAGTATTACAAACAAAGCCGTGGGCAAACTGTGCCGTGCCGGACACCGGTCCATCGTGTACGGCTGTACGTGCGCCGGCGCTATTGGCAATACGCACGTAATTTGCGCACCTTAATGCGACCATGTATTATTTATACGAACAAATATAATAACAACGTTTTTATTTAGTTGTTTACTGTTACATAAATGGTGCAACACTGCCTCAAAAACTGTTATGGTACTTACGCATTACTAAGTTGATATTCTTTAAATATTCGCAGTATATAACATAGTCGCTATCCGCGTTTATATATTAATTGTCGCATGGATATTATGCGGTTTTCGACACCATCCGGGCAATTTCTTATAAAGAGATTATGCGTATAATACATAGGCTTCAAAGCTCAACAAGGTCAGGCGAAGCCGCAGTGAGTCGCTTAATATACAATTTTTGTTGAATATTTTTTTCGTGCATTTCTGGTATGAAACCTATGACCTTCTTTCGCTAGTTACTTGTACAAGGAAAGATAAAATAGGCCATTATTACTATGCGTTTAACATACACGTTTACATCTCATTGCTAAAAGTCCTTTGTAACTACATAATTATTACTATTAGAGTAAGGTCACGGAGTGCGATGGTAGCCTAGTGGTTACATTAGCTTAACCGATTCAAACGCTAGATGATGATAGAAATGATATCATTAAGCCCCGATTAGACTATCAGCGCGGCAGTGAGTGCCAGTGTATTCTATAATTTGAGCTGCTTATATATAGTTCTATAAAAAAGCTAACTAATTTATCGATCATAGCCAGCTGATCATTAATGTCATTCTAGATTGATGAGAGTTTAGTGGCATATCTGAGCTTCTCACACGTAAAAAGTTATTATCTAGACAGTAGTCGTTAAGTCAAAAGTATAATGGCAGCGTCACCAGGATGTCTCACGAACCATGTAATATAAAGAAACAAAAAATTCCATGACCAGTAACAAAACAAAATGTGATCACTTTTGATTTCGAAAAATTCTCAGATGGTAGTCATCCGAGAATTTTTTCATATGTGTGTCTGGCTCTGGTCCACTATTACTGAACTTGGCCTTTAATATCTCTATTAACGTGATTATCTCCAGTCTCTTAGGTCTCATTATAGCCAAAGATACATTATACAACAATCTAACATCGGTACAAAGACCACATTCAATGTGTTTCTACATATGGAGGGTATGTTGAATGAACGGATGTATCGATTTTCCATGTATATTTGTCGCTCCTAAACGAATAGACAAATTTAAATCCAGTTTGTTGTTTCAATAGGGAAAGATCTAGGTTATGGTTGATGAAGTCTGTTTAGCCGGCATTTCATAGATGTTGATAGTTCTACTTAGTTAGTAGAAGACAAATATTATTATAATACACAAAAGTTTACGAAATACTCGTACAAGTAAAAGGAAAGTTCAAGCATTTCTTGTAAATATTACTAATATCAAAAGCTGTAGCTTATTGAACCAACGTTTAGATTTTTGGAATTCTATAAAGAGCAAAATTAATTCATAGAATATTAAAGAAAATATCCACTACGTAAAACAAAAATCTTTATATTTCATTCGCAATAAAACTGTGAACAATTTTTATACAACTTCGCTACTAGATATATTATCGACTCACGTCGTGACGATTTTGTTCATCTCGTGACTCTCATCTTCATCGCCCAGTATAACAGTATAGCTGTTCTTGAGCGAGGATACCTGGTTCTGAAGAGCTCGGAGCCTTATTTCAACTAATTCGAAGTTTTCCTGCAGATTGTTTATTTGAATCTGCATTCGCTGCCGAATCTAGCAAAACATAAGGCTTACTAAGCATATTGGCAAGTATAGAAAATCGTTAAGACTTAAAATATTGCAACGTTCAAGATTTCATTCAAGATTCGTTTCTAAATGAACCAATTTTTTTTTTTTAATGAATTTTTAGTACCACCTGAATGGAATCTATTCCAAATAATAAAATATGTACTAAATAGATTATTTACAAATCCTACGGCTACAGTTAACATAACTGGAGGATATAAACAATATCTGTTTTTGTCGCTCGTCAGTAACTCTTGAAACGTCGAGCGAATTTGCTTTGAGCGTTTCAGCTCATTCGTTCCAATCGGGTCCAGATCACTTCAACTCCATCACAAAAATCAACGAGTTAACGCCTCATTTCGTCATGAGAGGTAATTGTGGACTAGATTTTGAAAAACCTTCGAGTCTTTCAAATTAATGCTTAGCTTTCATTACGATGTATAAACCAGTATCAATGGGAATCACAATGCTATTGCCGGACCAAAGAGTAATTTGCTACTGTTTGTACGATACTCTATGTTTGGACCTACCTAGGTTTAGAGTACTTTTTTATTAGATATATGTATACAACCAATTGGTGACAAACCAATTAAGACGTTCGCCTAATGATAAGCGATACGCCTGGCTATAGACAGCTCCGCCGTACTGCCTCCCGTCACCCGAGACATTAGTTATTATGTTTCTGGAGCCCGGTAACTTCACCATTATTGCATTATAGGCTTCCTTTAACTAGTTCTTTCACAAATGTATTGATTAAAATTTGTAATTATTCATTAACTAAATACGTATTGTACTAAAATTACTGTCCTTAACATTTATAAAAATAGTTTGATTAGTTTATGACTACTAGAATTAAGCAGTAAGGAAAACATTACAGTATTATAGCTCGCAGTAAAAAATACCTCATCTCGCTCCTTTTGACAAGCTCTACACTGCGCTCGACTTTGTATCAGTTGCCGTTCAAGTTCCGATATTTGCGTTTGCAAGTATCTCCGCATCGAGTCGGACCTCTCTTTGCTTCGGCCCAAGGACCGCGTGCTCTCCACCCTCAACTCGTCGAGGTCTTTGAGCAACTGCGAGCACTCGCTAGACTTCTCTTTAAGTCTGATTTCATTTTGGTTCAATTTCTCGTCGAGTCTCAATACCCTGGATCTGCGTATACATAATGATTAATTAATATAAAGCCCAAAAATTACCTAATACCTAGATGATTATTTACTCAAGTTTTGTCACCAACACTCAGCATTGAATGAAACTTATTTTAATGAGTACTATAAGACAAATTGGAATATGTTAGTACCTCTTCACTGGGAGAAAACATAATAACAGAATTTTTGCATCTTTCTTAATTTATACGTTACTACGTATAAATTAAGAAAGGTGCAAAAAATACTACCTACCTAAATACCTACTGAGAAAAAATAATTATGATAATATTTACTTGTATTCTTCTACGTTTCTAGTCATTTCGTCTATTTCCTTCTGTTTTTCATCTACAGCAGTCTTCAAACTTTTTATTTCATCTATATGTTTAACTTTTTCTGCTTTTTCTTGGTTTAGATTATTCACGGCAATCACTAACTGAGAAAAAGAAATATATTTAAAGTTTCCATGCAAAATAAAACATAAAGTAATGCTTCCTATTACAGGTTTGCCAAATACTCATTATCTGTTAATTGTTTGCAAAAGATAGATAGATAGATTAATACTTTATTACACACATTTTGTTTTGTTTTGCAAAAGCTGATTAATAGACTACTTAAATAGGTCTTAGCTACGTGCTAGCCAATTACTCAAGAAAGCCTTAAAATATGTATTATGGACAAGCTAACAAAAACCTTTTCCTTGACTCGATGCAGTTCATTACAGAGCTGTTGTGAGCTATCTTCGGCGAGTCTTTGCATCTGTTTAGCTTCTTGCAATTGTATCTGGGCTCCTTTCAACAAATCTGGCAAGGGAGCTAATTCTTGAAGTTTTTCCTGGAACTGCATCTGCATCAAAAAATAAAAACAAATACCAATGAGGCTTTAATAACAATTCCCTCTTCTAAAGGTTGTTGGTTATACTAAGACAGGTAGGAAAAATAATATTTACGTTACAGTAAACGGAAGAGTGAAAGATACCTTCAATTTCCGATCCATAAAAAATAAAGATAGGCGAAAATTTTTGAGTAAATTTAATATAAAGTAAGACTAATAGTTTAATGTAAGTATATAAATATAATATATATTAGGGAAATTGTTAGTTTAAATCTTCATTAATCTTTTCCTAGGAACTTGACTAACATAGCAAAATCGAGGTAGTTGAATTTGCGCCATCTGTGGCATAACAAAAGTAAGTCGATTACGTGTCTGTGCCGACAACAATCATTAATTGAGCAAGCCACGCGACTTCCCAGTAATATTCCCACGACGTCTGGCGAATTCCATAAATCTTTCTAGATGGTAGTGTTATAAAAGAATACGTAATTTAGTCTTACAATGCAGTTCTCACCTTCATCTTTTGTATTTCGATTTGAATTTGGTCTGAAACTTGTTTATTGTCGTACTCTATTATGTCTAGTTGCCTTTTTAATTCTTCCACTTGCTGTTGTGCTTGCAAATACTGAAAATTTAATGATGTTTAGTTTTTACTCATAACAAACCACCCACCGACTTTAGCAATCAGTGAGACTACAGGGAATACAAGTTTACCCTTGTACCCACTGCATAGGTAGGTAGAAAATAAAACTTGCAAATACATATATTCCTCCATATATCCCTTTGGCATTTTGTTCAACCCTTGCATCGCGTCAGTAAATCACGTCACTTATAGTCGTCGTAGGTATCTCATAAACATAGTGATTTACTTATTTAATGGTCAACCATATTCACAATTTAGTAGTTAAAATTCAGTATAATAATTACCTTTAAACGTAAGAAGTAGATTAATCACCTACTAAGCTATTTATTCAGTGGGAATCATTTGGTACTACAAGTGCTGAGCTACTAAAGGACACAAGGTACCTATGTCCTCTACTGCCATTCAGTATGACAGGTTTGGGTTGGGGCTAACTTATTACTACTAGAAGTACCTACCAGGGTAGCATAGGCCGCGAAGAAGCACAAGATCCCGAACATAAAACCAGTTTCTTGGACTAACGATCCAAACCTAATAGAGATTCTCTTTGTGACCTACCCCGGAACTTCTGCTATAATTTCTTGTAAGTATTTCATTTCATACCTACTCTTACTACATCCTCATTATTTATGTTCAGGAAGTAGATAACAATAACACAGAGAAATACGGCGGGTTGCTTGTAATAAATAATAATTGATGATTACTATTATTTTTAACCGACTTCAAAAAAGGAGGAGGTTCTCAATTCGTCTGTATATATATATTTTTTTTTCTATGTATGTTCGCGCATAACTCTGGCAATTATGAACCGATTTGAAAAAATCTTTCTTCCATCCATTCTTTAATCCGTTAATTGGGTCACATAAAAAAAATATTGCTTAGTAATTAGTAATAATGGAAAGCTGCAGGAAAGTCTAGATGACTTTATGTCGCTTTTTAAGGACAAAAATGGGTATAATTCTGGCAAATATTTACCAATTTCAATGATTCTTTTTTTATTCGAAAGAAAAAACCAGTGTAATGAACCTGTATGAATTTTATCACAGCCAGATAAGAACTTCCTGGAGGACCATGAATGATATGGAGGAATTTATCTGGTAAAAACCATAAAACTGATGTTCTCCTTTACATTTCTCTGACAAATATGAACCGATTTCGATTATTCTTTTTTTTATTCGAGAGAGTAAACTACTATGATGATTCCATGCAAATTTCATTACGATCGGATAAATTGTTTCTGAGTTTCTGAAGAAAGATGAATTATGTAAAAGTATGTAGACGATAATGTGAAATCATAATGATGTCTTAACCTACCTAGATCATGTTACCGTCTTCGATGGTTCAATCTTTATGTATGAAAATATCACTAAAAAGTATAAAATAATTTAAATATTATTGAAGTTGGTGCCAAATATACACAGCAGGTACGCTAACACCATCTTCAATAATATTTAAATTATTTTATACTTTTTAGTGTTATTGAAGTCGTTTCAATTTTTTTTTAAATATTTTATTCTCAATTATTTTGTTGTGAATCAAAAATAAAACTACCGTCGCACTTAGTCCTTTAATAAGTCACTATCACGCCGCTTAGTATAGATTTAGTATTGAAATCTACACTTAAGTAACTACATAATAATGATTAAATGGACTTTCGAGTTTAGCATTTAGATACTCTAAAGCCACTGGAAAGGTAGAAGAATTCGGGTAATTTCAGTAAGCTTTTCCCAAAATATGACAATAACTTCCTACAGCTACAGACTTCATTGTAGATTTCCATTACTTATCCTTATTTTTTGTTTATCTACAAATACAAATGTTACCTTCACTCTATAATCTTGTAACTGTTCGCTCTTTTCCGTAACGGTAATTTTCATTTCTTCTATTTCCTCTTTCATGTCTCTAATTTGTGTCTTCATAATGTTGGCTTCCTCGTCGGATGTTTTCCGTAACTCCTTTTGTTTAAAATGTTAAGTAATAACCTTAGTACTCATTACCTAAATACCTACTTGGTATTATATAACCTACTTATTTACATTATTTAAGTAATTCAAATTATGTTACAAAACGTTATTATGAAAAATAATATCAACAAAATATTGAGGAATGATAAAATCAACGTCTAGTCTACTAATAACATTTTATTAAGAATCATTTTGTATTTTTTTAAATATAAGTCATACTAAGGAAGATGGGAGAAACTATTAAAAATAATATTTATTTTACGAAATTGTAAAAATTGGCCCTAATTTTTATACTATTTTTAAATCCTTTTCAAAGATTCGATACCTTTGCCTCTGTTGTAGATGTAGCGCAGCAAATATTGTTTAGCTTTTGTTCCAATTCCTTAAGCTTTGCTTCATACTTTTCTCTCTGGAACCTTTCCTCTTCAGCCGCGTTCTTAGCCCTGATCAACTCTTCGCGAAGTTTAGCAATCTGAACGAAACGTTGAAACGATTTTAACGCTATATATTTTTATCAGGCGCTTTTAAATATTTGCAAACAAATACCTCTGCAAACTTTGTACATTTCTCATCTTGACATAGTTTTAAAGATTCATTTGGAGATCCAGAATCCGAGACGGCATCGTCCGTTACCTGAAAGCCAACTGTTTTACTTTCATTTTATACTGTGGGAACAATTTATGCTACACACATGCAGGCAGGCGTTAGAATGCTAAATTACTATTTATTTATTTTCGCAATATACTTATAAGCATTTATCTGAAATGACTTTCCTGTTTGTTTATACAAAAAGAAAAAACGAATTTATTGTCAATTGATACATAAACCAAACATCCTATTAGGCGGACTGACGACTGACATTGTGCGAATCCCAGGCAACGGCAACTGGTGGATGCAAATTAGCGACAGCTAATTGTGATGTTCCAAGAGGGAAGCCTGTGTTCAGCAGTGAACTTGTTCCAGCTAGTCGTAATGATAATAATTATAAACAAAAACTCTTCACCACAGAAGAGACCGCATTCTGATGTTGTTGTTTTCCGATGTTTCTGTATGTACGGAATAAAGGTCTTCCGTTACCTTACTACAGCATTCACCAGTATGCCGCCGCAGCCACCTTAACCCATGAGTTAATGGTGAGAAACCTGACTGACTCCAGCCCATGGCGGCGGATAACAGCACGAACAGACGCCGCCAAGGATTCATTCATCGTGTTCTTCGATAACGCAGGAAAAAACCCTCTGCAATACCCCGAAGTGTGTCTCCGAGTATAGAAATATATGTAGGTATATACCATTTTTATGGGTTTTCGTTTAACCAGGAAACGCCCTCGCTACAAATACGGGCTACGTACGAGTCTGGGGTCTCGTAACTTGGGTTTTTAAATAATATCATTTTGTTAATAGTATATGGTGCTCACTGTAGCTACGTTCCGTTGAATTGTTTTAAATTGTTTAAAATAATTACAGACATTGTGCGCGTTGCAGGTACCCGGTGGATGCAAATAGCCAATTGTCGTTCATTGTGGCGTTCTAAGGGGGAGGCCTATGTTCAGCAGTGGACGTCTTCCGGCTGATGGTGATGATGATATGTCATATAAACTGATTTAAAGACGTCTGCTTACGCGCTGGCCTCAAGGACTGGTAACCTTGGCTCAGGCGAGCAAGGAAGGAGATGGCACCTGACTTCGCTGGGTACTGCCAGCGCAACGCTACCTCTAACCTATTTTAAGTTGCACGTCAAATTGATATGTCAATGTAGTAAAAGATTATGCAAGTTCTTACGGATATATATTCCTGCATCTGTTTCCGTGTGAACAAATCCAATCGGTTACGTTTGATTGCCGCTAATTCCATTTGGATTTCTTTGACCTCTCCCTCCATGTCCCCCAGTTGTTTTTGCTTCAAAATAATATTGAATCTATAGCTAGTATTTTATATTATTATTCATCTGCCATAGGTACATTGATTATATTCTAAAGGCTCTTCCTATAGCTATTTATAGTTACGTAAATGCTTAGAAAAACTTCATTGTTTATACTATAATGTATGTCGTAAGTAATGACTACGTAGGTACCCATCAATATTTTAATAGGTAGTAGATCTTAGGTAGGTCCCTCGTGTAATAGCCTATCCAGGTAAGTACCACTGCAGTCTATAAGATAGTTTAACGCAAATCAGCAATGGTTAAACATTAATATTTCAGTGTGAAGGGACACCTGAAGAAAATAGAAGCGTTTTACCTACCAATAAAACGCATATTAATTTACTTACCTTATTCGAAGCTTATATAATTGAGACACGCACTATGTTTTCCACCTGCTAGTTCTATCTCTTTCTTTCTTATAACTCTCTCCTGCTCTATCTCGCTGACGTCACTTCCACTTGGCAGTGGTGGAGTTTAGATTTTTCGTCTCCGCCATATTTAATTCATTGCGTTTTAATCACCAGGCAGGAATTGAGTATAAGCTTCGAATAAGGTAAGTAAATTAATATGCGTTTTATTGGTAGGTAAAACGCTTCTATTAATTTGACTGTACCGTTATTCGAAGCTTATATAATTGAGACGTGTTTGTTATCGCCTGGTGGGAGTGACGGACGTGACGCCAATGTGAGAGTAGTAGATAGTTTAAAGCGTGGTATGTTTAATATTGGTTTACTTTTCCAGTTTACCAGGGCAATTTACGATCAAATGGTAGTAAAAAGAGTCTAGAGGGTGTAAGTACAAAGTACTTATAAAATCAGCAAATATCCAAAATCATTAATTAATTTTTTATTTATTTGCGTTATATACATACAGTCTTAGACTAAGGTTACAAGTCACCTAGAACTATACTAGACTAGTATGAACATACCCTGGTAGGGTGTTACAAAGAGGAGGTACAATATTTACGTAATACATGTACATTTCATTATATTGTAGTGTATGTGTAGAAATTAAACATTAAAGCAAACGGGAATGATAAGTATTTCATAATCAAATGGATTAAAAATGTTACAGAACATACGTTCAAGATCAACTAGTGAAAGTCACCTCTCGTTTAAATATTCTGAGCACAATTTTCTCTAGTCTGTATTATTTTGAGCTTACAGAACTTATACAGCCAGGTGTGTGTTGTCGTTATTCCTGTTGTTACGAATAAGAATTAAAACCCTGCAAGAACTGTGGTGCAGCCCTGGGGCTCACTATGTATATTATTCAAATTAATAAATCATAGCAGTTTGTGGCAATCAAGATTCTCTTTATTATATATATATAATTACTAGCCCGACCGCCTGTTGGCAGAATTGGTCATTAATCCGAAACTAAGGCAGAAATTAAAACACTCAGCATTAACAGCAAAAATGTCTAATTTTAAGTAATATGAGGTCATATTATTATATCATTATTATATTATTACATATTATAATTATTATATCCTCTCAGAACATAAAAGAGCAGCTGTATGCTTCTGCCACTAGAAAATATTCAGATTATCGATAGCAGAAACATCTAAATTTAATGCTAAATCATTTGTGTTTCTAACTGCAGCCTTAGTATGGTGAATGGGCTTCGGTAGTTACGTAGACTTTAAAATAGGTTTTTCTAAGTGAACTTAACTGACTGCCTTTTATTTTACTATAGTTATATATTTAATATATTTTTAATATAGTGAAACCATTGATTTGTGTAATGAAACAGAGTAAGAAAACAATTTACGAATTAAATGAAGATCAGGCAAACATCTCTGTTTTTGAAAATGAGTGATCCACAGACTGTGACTCACACTAAGTAGGGAATTCATATATTCCATGCGCATCAATTGTTTAGTTCAAGGATGCCATGGTTTCTTAAAAGTTATGGCTGACTACTTCCACGGCGCTGTTGGTCTAGTGGTTCGACACCCTGGCCGCTACTGGATAGGTTTTGGGTTTGATTCCCATTCAAGATAAAACATTCGTGTTGTGTCTGTTTGAATTGTAGTCGTGGTCTTTATTTATATATGAATCAATTTATGTATGAATTTACAAAAACAAAAATGTATTTTATATAAATATTTATATTAGTTATCTGGTTACCATAATGGGCTTACCAGGCTATGCCCAGGTTGAGATAAAATGACCGTGTAAGGATTTTCCCTAGAATATTATAACAAGTATGATACCATTCTACGAATCGTCATTTTATACTTTCTGGGAGGAATTACTAAGTACATTATTCCAAACCACGATGGGATACAGAACTTTCAGGGCCCGTGATTGCATATCCAAACTCCAAAGAGGAATACGGTCTCATCAAGGAGCTACAACTAAGTTTATAAGTTATTCGCCCGATTCCGGTCGGAGATCTTTGGAAATCAGAAACGTAGGGTTGAAAATCTAGGCTAGATTGTAACTCTACGCCAGGCAAAAGGCCTGGGCCATAGCTTTGTAGTCGGTCCGATCCAGGTATAGGTATACGTCATTTGACACTATATTCGTGTGGCTGGAGTAAAATAAACCGATTATTGGAATCGCCATTTTGTTAAATATTTTTCTTGTGTATCATGGATACCAAGACACCACACCGCCCACAGTCTCGAGCCATGGCAGATGGCCGGCATGCCAGATGTAAATCAAAAGGTATGTAAAATACTGTATACCAAATTTGGAAAAAAATATTAAATTAGGTTCAGAAGGACTGACCTAATTTCTTTATCTTGACAGTGATATGCCATAGCTGTTCGTTTTGAATTATACGCCACTGTAAATTAGTCTTAGTCTTGTACTACACAAGTAGTACATGTACGATATACGTACAGATGACGTTGCTCGGCACTACATTCTGAGACTGTATTAAAAGAACATTTCTGAATGTCAACTATGAATCGGACATTTCGGACTATTAGCACCTTGTGCCTAAACTCACCCAAGTGTTAGAGTGATATCTATGTTGCAAGTGTTGCAACATCCATAGCCCCGTGAGTGCTAAAGCGCGAAAGCACGATGCTATAAGTAGTAAGTGAGACAGCAATTTTCCTGTAACTTGAGCGTTCAACTCATACGAAAATGTAAATAGTGCTGTTCATCGCTTACAATACTAATGTATAATCTAGAAACCTTCCAGCATGCAATACAATTGCTTTATAGATTTATGCGTTAATGCACCTTATATCTACTATAGCACTTTAAATGCTTGTCACTTTGGTGACAAAGCCAAATAACTAAAACTTTTCCACTTTTCGTACAGTAATATTTTTTATTCAGCATTGATACCGCATTTCGTACGTTGTGCCAACATTTAAAATTCACCATGTGACTGAAATCGTGTGAGTATTAATAGTACTATTAAAGTACCAGTACATTTGTCGTATGTGTCGTCCTATTAGGGTGCGAACCGAATATGTCCGATTAAGCACTAGGCTACTGTAACCTAGGAGCCAACAATGTCTCAAAATTTATGACAAATCCTCTGTTGCACAGGGAGATATGGTACGAAATTTCCTCATATTTGATTTAAAGGTTTTGTTTAACAGATTGAAAAGACCTCCAATAATGGATTCTGCCTTGGTACAGTAAAACCAGCCAAAAAATCAGTACGTCTACACGTACAAGGTTCAGTGACTATAGTCAGTTTCAAAACCATCTGAATTTTTAATATGTCCAATGTATAATATATAAATAATAATAGGCGGCCTCTGGCGAGATACCCATAAATTATTTTATTGGCATATGTAAAAATGAATTCGCTGTTTTCAGTCCTGCTTTTGGCGAAAGGATGATGTATCGCTGATAGTTTATATGAGTCTATTGCCCTGCATTTGCTAGCATATTTTATCAGTCATTTCGCGTGGAGGTAATATGTGCATGAAAAGTCTTCTAAATATTATATTCAGTGCATGTGCGGCTGAATGACATTGATGACCAATTTATAGGCATGACCACCCTTGAACAACCTGGCGGTGGGAGCTTATATTCAAATTCAAAATTATTTATTTCAAATAAACTTAAAGCCCGTTACATACCCAGCCATAACATACATGAATATACCGTATTATGATATATATATCACAGAAATATATATCACAACTGCGGGTGCAATCGCTCGAAAATGAGTATAGAAGATATATCATAATATGCCTAGCTATAATTTATATCATAGCTAGGTGTGTGACGGGCTTAACGCTAGTGAAGCAACCACATATCCTCATATATAGTATGTACCACCTTGCGGAGGCATACAGTTTGGGCCACCTTGCGGAAGCGTATAGTTTGGACCACCTTGCGGTGGCATATAATCGGGACCACCCTGCGGAGGCATAACTTTGTAATTGCTAGTGTTTGGCATACTCTATATAGGTTTAGAGAAAAACTCCCTTGCCTTAAATTTTCCTCGACTACAACTGAAAGGGACTTCTTGTATTGGCCAAACCTGTCTTGTTTACATGTTTTGCAACAGAATGTCTTATCATTTGTATTGTTTCAATATATAGCTATAATCATCTGCACCAAATCTGAAATTTTTAGAACGATCCCTTGTGGAAACAAAAATTCTTCTCTTGACCATGATAATAAATTCAACAAGACTTTTTTACAGATATTGCTAGAGCAATACATACCGCATATAGCTTACATATCGCATATGTAAGGGCTACATAAGCTGTCAGTTTGTATGAAATAGAGGGTTAATCCATAAATTCACAGTAAAAATATCTTTATTATGTATTTGCCCACGAGGCTTTACACAAAAGATATCGAGTAAGAAAAATAAGAATATAATTATTAGAACATCTCGGTTTCGAGAAGGTCATGAACCTGGTTCACGAATTTCTCGTAGTTCCGTATATAAATTTATGATGCTTACCTGCGGAGGCATGCTTTCGTTTGCCCCCCCCCCCCTTTTTTTCATACTCGAAATTGTATCTATACGATCCCGATAGATTTAAGTGAATCACACACAGATGACAGAGAAAGATCATTTTACTTTTCCATATTTTGTGTAGGTAAACAGCAAAAAGTTCTATAATAAACTAAGATATTTTCTGAAGAAAAATCTTATTATTAAAAATAGATGTGGGTACACCATTTACCATCTTTAACACCTAAAATAAATTAAAAGATATTTTCTGTAAAAAATCATATTATTATAAATAGATGTGGGTAGACTGTTTACCATCATTATTACTATAAAAAGTGCACAAACTTTTTACACGAACGGAAAAACCGTTTATCTAAAAGAAATGCAAACACATTTACCAATTGTAGAACAGTCAAACGTTCTAAAATAAAATATTATCTGTAAAAGAAAAGGATATATTATAATAAAAATAGATGTGGGTAGACTGGTTACTCTCCAACACCTAAAATAAAATATAAGATATTTTCTGTAAAAAATCATATCAATTTATATAGATGTGGGTAGACTGTTTACCATCTTTAACACTATAAAAAGTACACAAACTTTTTTACACGAACGGAAAAACCGTTTATCTAAAAGAAATGCAAACACATTTACCAATTGTAGAACAGTCCACAATGAAAAATAACACTAATAAGAAAAAAAAAATTGCTTGTGGCACAATCTTTTCATTATTTGTCCAATACGAATATCAAGTAGACAGGTACTTACATAATTATTCCTCAGAGAAAATTATATTCAAACCTGATTTTTATTTATGGGTATTTGTCCATATAAATCTTTATAAATACACTTTTTCTTCAGTTGTTGAACCAAAGTATAGTGTCGTCTGCGCTAGCAGACATCTGAACACGGTGGAAAACACGACGCCAATGAATTAAATATGGCGGAGACGAAAAATCTAAACTCCACCACTGCCAAGTGGAAGTGACGTCAGCGAGATAGAGCAGGAGAGAGTTATAAGAAAGAAAGAGATAGAACTAGCAGGTGGAAAACATAGTGCGTGTCTCAATTATATAAGCTTCGAATAACGGGACAGTCAAATTAATACTGGGATTATGAGTATGAAATAAAGTTTCAAAACGAACGAATTTATCTGACCGCCCCAATGATGCTACAACGTGGCTGGGGTCGTGAGGTTATTTTATCAGGTTAAGCATTTAGCTAACATCTCAGGTGAGGCAGTAACTTTAAGGCCTGCCTGTCGCTTACCATCAGGCGAACGTAAGATTCAATGGCGTAGCTTGCTGTAGACGGGCCCTGTATTCATATTTGAGGGGGCCAATAAAGCCCGGGGCCCTCGTATAATTGATACAGCTGATACGGCGGTAGTTACGCCCCTGATCATATTTGTCAAAAAGTATTTAAACATAAGAAATTTAATTAAATTATATATTCTAATTTTAGTTTTAATAAGTTAGTGCTGCACTGCCACCCAAACTGATGGATAGCGGCTATGGAATCGGTAATGGTAAAACATACTAGCTTAATTAAAACCTAACCTCTAGCCCAAAAATGTATTACTACGTTTTTACTTTAACCTTGAAGACACCATCATTACCTATAATCCGCCGGAAAAACCGACGCGTACAAACAAAGTATTGCAGTTCTTAACTGTAGGTAGGTACCCATCGATAATACGTAATAATAGTCCACTCTGAAGGGTTGTTCTTATTAACATTTCTTAATAAGATGACTGAATGTTGAAGAAGTAAGCAAATACCTTAGCAGCTAAGGTATAAGCTAAGTCTTTGCTTAAGAGCACCACTGCGTATGTATAAATATGGATATAGGCGATATAGGCACACTACTTACTAAGACGGAAGCTTCCCCATCACAATCCACCGGTAATCCCACCTTGTTTCTTCCAAACGGCCAGAAATCTGAATGAGGCATTAAAGCAGTCAACGCTAGACTTGTAAAAATATGAGTAAGTCTTGATCCTTTGCTAAAAACAATAACGTCGATAAGTAATCAAAAGTGTATACAAAAGTGTTTATTTAATAATTTTATGTACAAAATAATCATAGCGTCCAAGAATAAGATATAAAACGTCAGCGTCAGACTGAAAAAAACCTGCTTTGTACTAGTTCGTAACAGCCAGCATTTTAGTAAAATAAGGCTTGGTTTTAATCTTTTACCTATGGTACTTACCCACACCCTGAGCATAGACTCAGAATTTGCATTAATGTCTTGGCCAAGAAGCTTACTTGGTCTTGCGTACACTCAACACCTACACTAACTGCCGAACCTACAAACGTCAATTATGGTAAGTAAATGGTCAGTAATCCATTTTCTGAAATCAGATTATTTCGACATTCCAATCCTGGATAGTGAGTACAGATATCAATTATTTCCTGATATTTCCTCTAAGATTATATCTCGTATTCAATAATCGAAAATACGGCTCCAGCAGTCGAAATAAATAGATTGTAAGAAGTGACTAAATTATAGTTAAAGTTAATAGGTGTTTGTGAGTGCAGCAGTAAGGCATCGGAGCTTATTGCCGCGCTCACAAAAAACAAATAGCGATAATCAACGTTGATCCTAATTAATCTCTATTAATATTTTGACTCTCGGAGTAAGCGGCTCCGAGGATGCTTATTCACTTAGATCAGTCATCTACGCGGAAGACATATACCTATACCTATGTAATGTACTATCGCGGACACGAACGGTGTACCAGTTTTCAATCAAAATCGTTTGAATGACGTTACACGGGCTTAGGGCTCCCACACATAACTGCGATGCCATGCGATGCGGCGTGAAACAAATGAATTTTCGATACAAGTTCCTGCAACTTGTATCAAAAATTCATTTGTTTCACGCCGCATCGCATTGCATCGCAGTTATGTGTGGGAGCCCTTACCCCACCCGCACGTATTTTGGACCGGCTGGCTCATGCAAGCGATTGTCGTCCGAAAGGTGATACACCGCTTGTGACCGCGAGAGTACCAACAAGTAAACTCTTCCTATAATCTCATAACTCAATGGAAGTGCAGACGTCTGAGGAGAGTTTAAGCGTAGGACCGACATCTTACATGCCCGATAAATCTTACATTCCAGGAAATCAGGTGATCTGCCTGCATTGAACTGTCGTGGTAGGTACTGGCTGTAGGCTAAAGAACAATTTTACGAAGTTTTTGTTCTCCACGGGATTCAACCAGCGACCTTCGGTTTCCTAAGCAAGCGGTCAATCATTCCAACGGAATGTGTCAAAATGTTTGAAAGCTTTATATTGTACCTAATTTTTATTTAATAAAACTTAAGAATGTTTACCTTAAGGTACGCTTCCATTGGTCCGCACCGGACGCACCGCACGCACGGCACGGAACGGATTTTAGTTTGCTTTCTATGATTTTACATAGCGCTGCGTCCATTATCCGCGCCGTCAATTTCCGATGCGGGTGGCGTGGATAGTGGTCGCACGCAGCGCTATGTAAAATCATACACCACTAACTAAAATCCGTTGCGTGCCGTGCGTGCGGTACGTCCGCCGCGTGCCAATGGACGCGTACCTTAACAGTGAATTTTGATATCTCTAATATTCAATCTAATATCAAAGTAAAACCTTAGGTACTTCCCCTTCGTGTCCCGTTTGCATCTGTCCGATGATCGAACTACCAAACGGTTTGTTCCACCCTCGCACCCTGATACATAGAGTCTGTCTAGTCAAACTTGAGTGGAAAAAGGCGGCAAATTTAAAAAAATTAGGTGGTGCAACCCTGTTTAAACTAGGAATAATCGTACTTGATACTTTAATATATTCGTTATACTTTAGAAGACCAAAGTCTCTATTGTGCTGATGTCTATGATGCCACTGGGGTGTTTTAATGGGTAAAAGTCCAACGTAACTCGGCCTCCACCGCTACGTAGACCGGGTCCCTTTTGAAGTCTTCCTCTCCGACAAAAAAGGGGTTAGGTCCCTTGTGCAAGGGAAAGGTACCAACGCAAGGTCAGACAATCTGCCAAACATTATTTTGTTCCGGCTTGAAAGGCTCTATAGATGCTATAACCCTCCTTCTGGGGTAGTCGGGCAAAAATTACCGCTTCAAAAGACTTCATAACCTATGTCTCGGGTGATGAACGACAGTCTCATATATAAAACACTAATATACTGAGAAGCAGTGCAGTGTAGCTATCTATAGGCACGTGTGTCGCTTGACAGGCAAATGTCTAACTTGTTCCGTCATTAACTGCCGCACTCACAAACCCCAATTAATTTTAATTCTAATTATGTCACTTTTTAAAATCTAATTAGCTCGACTGTCGAAGTTGTTTATGATTAATATCGATTACTGAACACGAGATATTTGTTATATCTACTCATTATCAGTGTATTAATGGGCTTCGAGTGTCGAAATAAACCGATTTCAAAAAATGATTTAAGCATCATTAACTTTAATTGACGTTTGTAGGTTTGGCAGTAAGTCGATTAAAATAAAAGAAATAAGGTAAATTAAGATTAGATATTAGATTTTAAATACTTAATTGCACCATATACATATTGCTTATCATTATTCTATGCATTAGAATAGAATAAAAAAAATAGAATAGTACAAATTTGTGCTTTATTTGTTTAATTTAATAATCATCATATCAAATTACAGGACTTTAAACTCAAACTCAAAAATCTTTATTTCAAATAGGCTAAACGCTAGCACTTTTGAAGGGTCATTTTTTAAAAGCTACCACCGGGTCACAACGCAGCCTCGACTGAGAAGATCCGGTAAGAAACTCAGCGGGGTTCTTGTCTTCGCAATTTCATAAAACTTATTTTTCATTTACCATAGAGTCATAGAGTACTTATAAGTACTAATGCCTGAAACAAAATATGCAATTTTACTTTATTATAATTCATTTGTATGCCTACAGATCATAAACTTACTTGTAATATCTGAGATTCCATAAACAGATGACATACTTAAACAACTGTTTGAACATTAACCCAACAGACATACATAATAACAAAATAGTACTAGAACTACTAGAAAAATCCTTTAGGCGTACTGTATTTTTCTCAAATGTACTGCTACTAGAAAACTGTATCTTTACCCAACTACCAAGACGTTAAGGAATTATAGAAACATTTAATTTAATTACATCAAGATATTCCGCTGTATGCGCAACTTAGTTCCACGTTAAAAACAGTTATATTCATTTAATACACCAATCCCATACAAATCCTTAACAATTTATTAGTAAGTATCAAGACTAACCTGTGATTTCCGTTGACGTTCCGGACAATTTTACGTTTTCATGAAATACAGCATCGGATTCACTTTTCCTTTGATGGTATTTACTTATCACGTTTTATAACAATGCTCTGACACTGCATTTAATAGTTTAAGGTAATATTTAATTTAAAATACGGAGATTTATTCACAATCATGTTTACTCTAGAGGTTATGTAAACAACAAATGACATTTGTCGCAATGTTGTCAGTTTCTAAAACCGCAAAACTAGTAGTGTCAACCAAAAATAGACAGACTCTAGGTAATAATTATATCAGATGAAATAAATGAAGTCGGCAATATTTTAAATTGGCGTATATATCTGGCTTTAGAGATATTAAGTACATATTAATTAATTTAATTATTTCCTTTAGCGGCCGCTCCTTAATTACACGTGAATCGAGCGTGAAATAAAAATATGTAGCGAATCGCGCACGATTGTAGAGCGGCCATAAACCAGCCGGCTAGAATAGGAATGTCCGGTAACCGATCCGTCGCTCATTCGATTGCTTTGAGTCGATATTTTGGTTCGAAGCATAGATAAGAGTATATTTGGTTCGAAGTGAATCGCATCACACTATTTGGATTTGAGATTTGGATCAATGGTGATCCTATCTATCCGATTAATTTCATACAATCTAGTCAGTCGCTCGTAGAACTAGACATTGCGGCATCGTATGAACACTAGATTCTAGTAGATCTATTCGGTATGATAGCGTATTACAAGGATAGTATTTTTTAAATAATGTTTAATACATATTCTTTAGAGGTTCTAAATAAAACCTATACACATACTTAGTGCTTACGAGTTTGCTAAATATTATATTCTTATCGAAGGTATTTAAAAAATACATTAATGAATAAACAAAGGCAATAAAGGTAGGGATAATAAAAATTCGATTGATCTGCGTATACAAAAAATAATTTATCATACCTACTTTATCTACACTCATAAATCCTAATATTCAAATTATGAACTCAAAATTACTACTCTAATGACACACTTTATTCCATGCCTCTTTATTAGTAGTTTTAGGAAACTTCTGCATAATCTAAAGGTTATTGGTAAACGAATGTGTGTTACTAGTATCACACGAGTGATAAGCTAACAGTTACAGTTCTAAAACCTAATGTTACGAATATCCACTGATGGTAGAATATAATTATGTATACTCGATATAGTTTTAACTATATTTCTCTGCTAAGTAAATATTCAAAACGTATTATCTATCCACTCAGTAATCGAATCCGATTGTAAGCATACACGTAAGTATCGATACGGTGATACAGTCCATCTACATCCCTATTCCAGGGTTCCCAACTTTGGGATTTTACCCCTAGGTCTAGGTAGAAAAAATGCCTGTAGGGGTTTTCTGATGTTTTGGGATATTTCTAGAGGTATTGTGAATACTTACAAATAATAAGTTTTAAAAAATAAACCCGACTACGGATAAAATGGCAGTCTAAATTTAATAATGTGATATTATATAGCCTAACCAGCGGACAATCAAGACGCTTCTAACGACACCCTGCTTGTCAAATTATGTTAAGTATATTAGAAGATATGAGGGAACAGATGAACATACTTACATACATACATACATTCTTGTTAAAATTATAACCCTCCCTCCGTTCACATACATACATTCTTGTTAATATCATAACCCGTTCCGCAGTCGGGTAAAAATATCTAAACTACCTACCTAACCTATGAAATTAATTTAAATACCTGATTTCAAGGTCACACAAACCTGAAAGACGTGATTTTTTATATAATTAGTTCTTACCTACTTACCATGTGGTAAAAAATACATTTCGCAATAGTCTCGACGATTCAGTTGTCGTAAGTACTGTATTTAATTTTTCTCTAACAACATTTTTAAGGGTTTTTGGGTATTCTAATTTCTGACGAGTTTCGTTTGGGTTGGGGCCATTGCTGGGATGCCTTAGGGAGAAACCATAGATAAGAGTATATTACTTAGAAATAGATACGTCAAAATGTGCCCCCAACACCAGCGCCTCCAGCGGTGTGATTTGAAAGTCTAAATAGGTTCGGGCATTTTTATAAAAAAATAGCTAAAACTTTGTAGTACAAAGCACGCGGACGTCAATAGTTTAAGCTTGAGTATTATAGGCAAAGAAGTAAAAAAAAATTAAAAAATTAAGATTTCATACGTTCTGGGCACAGACGTATTAGGGATGTGGTTCTGGGATTCGAACACGCGCCCTCAAGAATTCGTATTAATTTGATCCCAAACTATTTACCGATACTGCTATATTATGTCTTACGATAACAATTGCAAAATACTGATCTACTATCTTAATTTAAGCCGAACAGAGAAAAGTTGCAAATCACGCCGCATGAGGCTGCTAGGTACTGGTAGCTTTTTCCATTTCTTCTAAGACACCATGCCATGGGAGAAACTTTTCAAATGGCTGGCAACCCTGCCCTACTGTTAGTTTCCATCCCATTATCTGATGAATCTTTATCTCTAAAAATTTATTCTTGTGGTATGATCACGTCACGTGTATAGTTAAAAATTCCGCTATTAGAATGTTTTTACTGTACACTATGTAAATCGCGGGCCTGTTCTATATTGATATTGGTAAGTTAGACGTGGCACTCGATTTTGATAGGTTTGTTCGTTCTGTGAATCCTACACCTTAGGTTTCTAATTGATAATTCATTTAACTTATTTTTTAAATTAACATAATAACCAATATTGTTTTTAAAAGAATTAGTTCAGTACAACTGAACAGCTGGTGTAATTTTTATCAGTGCTAATACATAATTACAAAAATTCTAAATTTATTTCAGCAACTATGCTTTTACTTCTAAAAGCAATAAACGATCATTAAAAATAACAGGAAAACAATATGAACTCTCAACATTTAAATGAAGCCGGTCAACAGGTTACAATTCCACAAGATAGTGGAAAAAAATGGAATCTTAATAAAGAAACATCTATACTGATCACAGACCAGAGTCATAATGTATCACATAGGAAAATTATAAGGGTAAGAAATGAACTATTTCAGTAAAGCTTTTAGTGCTGGGGTCGTAGCCAAGCTGTCTCTCTGCTAATTGACATGAAGGTATATGTTATTCCCATGCATTTCTTTTCTATAATATAACGTTCATCATTCATCATCATCATTAGCAGCCAATAGACGTCCACTGCTGAACAAAGGCCTCCCCCTTAGAAGGGAGGGGTTGCCATAATCCCCACGCTTGGCAGGTGTATTGGCAATTCCCACACATTATTACAAATATAACTTTGCTTGTCACTTCATGGCAAATGTAATATTAATTTGGGCAAAATCGTGGAATGATTTAGACACCTTCATAAGCCGTACTTGCCCTGAGATGGTTGTGAATCGAGATTAGTGGAAGAATAAAGAGGTGACCATTTCCCAGCAATAGGACTGGGACGTGACAATATGGTTTTAATATACAATCATTACGTCTGTGCTATAACAGCAATGTATGTTGAATCCGCGTATCTGTCTGTTTTATGAAGAATTCATTATCTAATACCCATACACATTTGTATTGTTACAGAGATGGAATCGCTTATCTAGACTGCAAAGATCGATAGTTTATGCTCTACTTGTAATAACAGTTACCGCAGTAGTGGTGATATATTCCTCAAAGGTTGCTGTGAGTGATGTAAATACACAAAACATTAGTGAAATAACACAGGTAACATCATTTCTTTATTACACACATTACTATCATACTAGAGAAGAGATTAGATTATGTCAAACCAGTTTTAAAGCTATGTCGCACAAACTCAGTTGTCGAACATCAGTCTATGTCATGAAGGCTAACAGAGTTTGAATTATGGAACATCATATTTGTGTTTGAAATAATAATCTTTTAAATTCTCTAATCATATACAATCTGTCCCAAAATTCAAAGATAAGCGGGCGCTAAAAGGTGGACCTGCTCAAGACTAAGTACTCGTAAAAAAAAAAGAAAAAGTAAAAAGAATATCAATATTTTTTTTTGCTGATACATTGTGATCATGGTGGATAAAAATATCTTAGGGAGTGTGAATTTCCGAAGAATTTTAATTTGTTTTGTAATTTAAAAAAATGTGACAAATTTTTTCTTAATTCTCCTCAAGTAGTCATGAGTAAGTCCACCCTCTGGTGCATGGTTGAATTTTGGGACACATTTTTTATTAGTTTAGTTAAAATAAACCATACACAAAGCAGTTAGCAATGAGACTATTGGACTGATTGCAGAAGAATCACAACTCTCACATACACTCATTGCAGCAAATTTTTAAAAAGTGTACATTGCAGTGACTAATGACAATGGCTTACTACAATTTGATTGGCTACAATGTCCAATTGGCTTAAATGATAATGATCCATCTGATTAGCTGCTCATACTAACAACCAATCATTTAATTGGCTGTTAACCTCAACACATTTTAACCGACATCTGTGGTTCTAACAGAGTGGGGAATGACTTTACCATCAAATCATAACACACGTCCATTTAGGACTTTTGGCAAGAAACTCAGTGGGCTCAACAAAAGGAAGACTTCTTTGGGTACTATATAATTTTCGCAACAGTAAACTATATTTTTTGTGGTAGAGTCAAGGCTCCAAGGGAGCACTGTTGTAGTATCAGATATTATACCATATAGCAGCATGCAAACATCACAGCATTCCAATGAGAAAGGTGCTATCACTGGAGAAATTACTCTCCTCAAGAGACAAAAACGGCTAATGTCTCAAGTGACAAGCAGATGTAAAATGCAAGTGTCCATGGTCAGGCTCAACGTCGAGTATCATAAAGCCACCACCATGTTTTGTCATTAAATTTAATGACAAATTTTATCCTTTGATGGATGCCTAAACCAGCATATTACAAAGTAATTATATCCGTTATAGTTGTGCCGACTACAGGATTAAAACTTCCAGGAAACTACATGAATATCAGTAATGTTCAGTAGGTATTTTAATGCGGGTTCTGCGAGATTATTTTGTTATGAGGAAACCACCATCGAAACACTCACCACGTCGCCGTCGCGACAATCAGAACAGATTAAAAGACTAAAACAATTTGTAACTTTTTTAAATGATTACTAAAATGTAACAACTACAGTAGGTACATCGGCAATTGCTGCATTCTCGCGTAATTTATATTCGTTTCAATATTGAATTTATGTTTGCAATTTGTAATGAATTATTTTTGATTCATTTTAAAATTATTTACTCGACTTAAAATATAATTTGCTCTTTATATTCTAATCTTCATTATGTCAGTTTGTTCAGTAGGTAGAATACATTACGATAAACAAGTACAGTGCTATGTGTTTGAACAAATGTAATATACTCGTAATGGTACTTACACTAAAAATGGGAACATTGTAAAGATATAAATTTTGTATCAGATCAGTTTGAGGTTTTAGTCTTTAGCTAGTAACTTATATAAGATCAGCGTAGTTCCTATAGTGCAGCGAGAAACTGCTTGGTTTATGCAAACCGGAAGACGCGGGTGCAATAACTTTCTGTAGTTGTTTGTTACGGTTTAGGACAGTACAGGCTGATAACCTGATTGTCTAAACAGTAAGTTGATCCGTGCGTCGGATGGGCATGTAAAAAGTCGGACCAGTGACTGACCCTTCCCCGAATGGTCTTCCGTACCATCGGATTTCCTTTATCCCCATCTATGACTACCGGGGTAGTAGTAAGTTAACATCAGAACCGCAGTCAAGTAAAAATACATGCATTCGTTAAGTAAAAATACGTTTTATCATTTTAGGAACTTTTAAAAAATGTGTCTCTAGTCAATGAGCCAGTAGCAGAAGCTGTTGCACCCAAAAAGACAATACTAGATGTTGAATCTAATGAAAGGCCAATATTTACAGGTAATTTGTAAATTATACTTCTGTGATTTTTAATTGGAGGTATTTATAGAATAAGGTTCGAAATGTACCTAAATCTTCTTAAATTGGGTCACTCCGTCAAAACCCTCTTGGCGCTTAATGTCACGATCGCAAATTATCACGTCTGCAAGATGTCACTTTTGGAAAATGTCATTTTCGCAGAATTGTGCGCAAATTGTGTGCGAGTTAAAAAAAACCGTGACATTTTGCGCCGAAGTTACCCTCCAACGGTACCCAACCGTGGTTCGTCTTGCCACCATGCAGCCATCTATTATTGCTACAAGATCTTAAACTAAGTAAATTTCAAAATGTGTAAAATTTAAACACATATAAAAATAAAACTTAATATTTGCACAATAAGGTTCAAAACATTTGCAGTCAATTTTAAAATAAGAATGTGTAAACACGCGTAAATTCTGTGCATCGATTTTTGTGACCACACTTTATCTAGTACAAAATAAAAGATCGATGAGTATATGTGACCCTTTTTGTGTGGGTTGGGTAGTCCAAGAAATAAGCAAACGGGCCTCGGAATAGCCACTGTATTGAAGTTATTTGCAGGACCTAAAAATGCCCGGCAATACGCGGTCGTGGAGAGCTTCAGGCATGCGTGGCGAGGTTACAAGGAACACGCCTGGGGCCACGACAACTTAAAGCCAGTGTCTGGGATGGCCTTTGACTGGTTTTCCCTTGGCCTCACAATTGTTGACAGTTTGGACACAGCGTACATAATGGGTCTGAATGAAGGTGAGAGACATTTTATTCATCACCATGATCATCACCAGCCGGAAGACGTCCACTGCTGAACTAAGGGAGGCCTTGGAACGTCACAATGAACGACAATTGGCTATTTGCATCCACCGGTAACCTGCGACGCGCAAAATGTCGTCTGTCAACCTAGTGAGAGGCCTGCCTACGCTGCGTCTTCCGGTTCGTGGTTGCCACTCGAGAACCTTTCTTGGATGTGGCCTGACCATTGCCACTTCAACTTGCAGATTCTGAGAGCTATATTGGTGACCTTTTATACATTTTATTGCTGTTGTTTAATTTTTACGACATGTACCTATGTGGGTATTTGCCATCGCAAATACCCACATAGTGCCAAGGCTTTTATTTGACAAAGTATTTTAGTGTGTAAAATTCTTAATAGCAATTAAGTGTGTTATATAATGTCTCGCGTGGCGACTGTCAGTGTAGGACAACTGTCCATGGGTGGACGTGTTGCTTACTCGTCGTCTCGTTCATATCTTTACAAAGTTGAACAAATTGTCACTATTGTGATACAGGATTATGAACCCACGAATTTATTAGATCTGCATTTATCAATAGTCACCATTGTGCGTAGGTATGCAAAGTAGCATAATAGCCGCTAGTTTATTTTTTATATTCAACAGAATTTGACGAGGGCAGGCAATGGGTTAAGGATGAACTTGTATTCACTAAGAATAAGGACGTGAACTTCTTTGAAGTGACGATTCGGGTGCTTGGTGGACTTCTATCCTGTTATCATTTTAGTCAAGACGAAATATTTTTAGGCAAAGCTGTAAGTACGATACGTTATTAATCTATCTAATTAATACTTAACACTCACAGACCCTTAACAGGTTTAAGTTTTGCAGGGATCTCCCTAGATCAGCTAAGGCTGAGAAAGTAACACTTAGATCACTTAGGGGCAGATGAAATTAATACTTTACACATACAAATTTTGAAGTCATTCTTGATCTTATTATTAATTCAAGTTTCAGGTAGTGTTAATCTGTGTCTATTTATTATGTTTTTGTATTAAAAGAAATTCTATACAGGTTTTAATCGCGTGTAAGCTTTAATGCGGAGTAGGTAGTATTTTTATCCTAAAAAAATAAACTAAATTGTTTGTCATAAATCTATAAAAAAAAAATGTGCGTGCGTGGAGTCCCTCCGCGCGGAAGAAGTGAAACTTCATTCTCGCTCAGTTGATCGGTCGGTCGGTCGGTCGGCCCCTCACTCACTCACTCACACACACGCACACACACACACTAACCAACTCAACTCAACTCAACTCTCAAACCAACTCTCAAACCAACTCTCAAACCAACTCTCAAACCAACTCTCAAACCAACTCTCAAACCAATTCTCAAACCAACTCTCAAACCAACTCTCAAACCAACTCTCAAACCAACTCAAACCAACTCTCAAACCAACTCTCAAACTAACACTCAAACCAACACTCAAGCCAACTCTCAAACCAACTCTCAAACCAACACTCAAACCAACTCTCAAACCAACTCTCAAACCAACTCTCAAACCAACTTTCAAACCAACTCTCAAACGAACACTCAAACCAACACTCAAACCAACACTCAAACCAACACTCAAACCTACACTCAAACCAACACTCAAACCAACACTCAAACCAACTCTCAAACCAACTCTCAAACCAACTCTCAAACCAACTCTCAAACCAACTCTCAAACCAACTCTCAAACCAATTCTCAAACCAACTCTCAAACCAACTCTCAAACCAACTCTCAAACCAACTCTCAAACTAACACTCAAACCAACACTCAAACTTACACTCAAACCAACTCTCAAACCAACTCTCAAACCAACTCAAACCAACTCTCAAACCAACTCTCAAGCCAACTCTCAAACCAACTCTCAAACCAACTCTCAAACCAACACTCAAACCAACTCTCAAACCAACTCTCAAACCAACTTTCAAACCAACTCTCAAACGAACACTCAAACCAACACTCAAACCAACACTCAAACCAACACTCAAACCAACACTCAAACCTACACTCAAACCAACACTCAAACCAACACTCAAACCAACTCTCAAACCAACTCTCAAACCAACTCGCCCACGCCTATCGCCTAACGTTTAACACCTATCACTTAACGCGTTAAGCGATAACTCGTTAAGGTGACTCATTTAACGCTTGACGCGTTATGTGATAACATTTTTGGAAGTCGCATAAGAAGTTTCACTTCAATAAGTTTTGATCTATTTAGTCGTAAATACGCGCAGGGGATTAATCTCTTACAACCTACGAAATACCACCATTTTAGTTCGATCATATCATGTAGGTTATTGACTGCCAGCAGGAGGTTTAGTACGGGTTAACGGACGGTTAATTAACGAAATCGACAAATCTGACAGTTTTCTCCCGTACCTACATTAAAGTTGACTAAAAAGTTATAGGCGCTGGAGGCCTTCAAAAGAAGTTATAGTCAAAAGTTAGTGTTGTTTTTCAATTATTTGTATTTTGTAGTGTACCTACAGTACGCAATAGGTCGACATGGCAATCGGGGTATGAGTTGAGACGCGGGGGAGGGGACACCCCGGAACCCGTGCATCGCTGGCGCCATCATAATACGCGAACGATCTGCGGGAGAGCGGGATGTTACCTCCCCGATTGCCATGTCGACTTGTCGCGTACTGGGGGGTTAGTACGAGTTCCGATAGTCTACGAGCTCGATCAACCTGACAGTTTTATGCCGTTCATTTTACTAGTTTTTGATAGTTACCGCTAGGATCGCTGGTGTGAAATGTATGTAGAGAACTGACAGTTTTATCGAGCTTGTAAACTATTGGAACTCGTACTAGATCCTCTCTACGTTGGTCAATTCACTTTGTCGAAGCTTGCAGGTTGTTCAAACAGCACCTGTATAAGTATATTTGCTGTCAATAACGAGAAAGATTGCTCCAATCGCACAAGTTCGATGCAACGTTACCAGTTGACAAAATCAATTTACTATAGTTCCATCTTTTGTCAGGAATTAAAGCATTCTCTCTAGTTCTGAAATAGTGATTCTAGTTATACTAGAAGTTGATTTCTATACCAGATTTTTTGTTTGTAGATAGATTTAGGGGAACGTTTGATGGCGGCCTTCTCGTCTCCCTCGGGCATACCGTATTCAGATGTGAATCTCAGCGCGAAAACGGCTCACGCTCCCGAATGGTCGCATTACAGCACCACTGCTGAGGTGACCACTGTTCAACTGGAATTCCGGGAACTATCCAGAGCCAGTAACAACCCTGCATTCGAAGTACGCAGTTTTCCTTATTCGCAGATAGAAATAATTATGTGGTAGGTACTTTGTGCAAACATCGTAGTCGCTCGATGTTTGAGATGTTCTAGACGTCCATTAAATACGGCGGCAACTCTGAGAACGGTGGCGGGGTTGCGACCGCCGTCCCTGTGAGCACCGTATCAGGTTCCCGATATAATGGGCTCAAATCAAGGCACTGTGGGGTACCTGGTGCGGTTCCTACCGGAGAACCCAGGTTTCGAATTTATGTGTCGATGAGACAGCCGTGAAGTTTTTAGTAGTTAAGAATCCCACTTACCCCACCCTATTGAAGGTTTCCTCCGCGAGAGCAAAAAAGTTTACTTGTGCAAATAGCCGTCTCAGTACCATGATGGAGTCTCGGACATTTTGCCGGAAATCAGCAGTGTCTTAATGGATTCATCATCATCATCATCACCAGCCGGAAGACGTCCACTACTGAACATAGGCCTCCCCCTTCGAACGCCACAATGAACGACAATTGGCTATTTGCATCCACCGGTTACCTGCGACGCGGACAATGTCGTCTGTCCACCTAGTGGGAGGCCTACCTACGCTGCGTCTTCCGGTTCGTGGTCGCCACTCGAGAACCTTTCTTCCCCAGCGGTTATCGGTTCGCCGAGCGATGTGGCCTGCCCACTGCCACTTCAACTTGCAGATTTTAAGAGCTATGTCGGTGACCTTGGTTTTTCGGCGAATCTCCTCATTCCGGATTCTGTCGCGCAAAGAAACTCCGAGCATAGCTCTCTCCATAGCTCGTTGTGTGACTCTGAGCTTATCTAGAAGGCCAACAGTTAGGGACCACGTCTCAGTCTTAATGGATTAGAAAATAGAAAAGAATCTCTTCACGTTGAGTGTCGTAAGAGGCGACTGAATGAAAACCACAAGACGGACAGGAGCGTCTTTCTATTGAATTAATCTACCACCTATACTGCGAGCCCCAAGACGCCTGCCAATCGTGGGGATTATGGCAACTCCTCCCGTCTAAGGAGGATTCGTTTGTTCAGCAGTGGACATTTATGGCTGATGACGACGACTATAGGCGCTAGCACTTTTGAATATTAGTATTTTTCAAGCTACAGTATTAAGTTGCATAAAAAAGGTACGTAGGTATATACGTATTGTTTTTATCGAAACATGTATTTTAAGGATGCTTCTTACATATGCAATAGTTTTTAGCCTTTGCAGAAATATTTATTGTAAAATTAAGATTTAAATCCTACAAGGTTTGATAAGTAATACACATTTATATTTTCTTTCAGGACGCGGCCGCAGCGGTGTCGGAAAAGATTCACCATTTACCAAAAAAGCATGGCTTGGTGCCAATATTTATAAACCCAAACACTGGTAACTTTCTCCCTCACGCTACGATAACGCTCGGAGCAAGAGGAGACAGCTATTACGAATATCTTCTAAAGCAATGGTTGCAGACTGGAAAAACTATTAACTAGTAAGTGGTATAATACAGGTATATGTAAGTTTATGTGTATTTTATAGATTCAAAAATGAAAAAAGAAGCTCTGTGGCTATCTAATAGGTCTCACTAATTTTCACAAAGCGTAGTAATATCAATGTTCAATTGGTTGATATTTTCCAAACTATGTGCACAGTAGCTTCACAGAATATACAAAAGCTCATGCAAAATAAATTATATGATACTGTTACCCTCAATAAGCTATGCGAATTTCTATTTGCGAATTTTATAATTTCATATAACCCTTGTGTATCTATCTATATGTGTAGCAAAGCGAATGTTGTCCGTATTAAAGCTACCAAAGTATCAGACGATGTAGTCGTTTGGTGCAATTATGAGCAATTTTCCGATTGAGAGTTTAAGAGATTTACGGTACATTACAATTGATTTGACACAAGGTATGGTTTAAGACATTTATTTCTCAAAAAGAATACAATTCACTTACAATGAGAAACACGAGAACACTTACAAAATACTGGGAACAAGTTACAGAAAATTATTATAGTTATTTCACTATAACATGGCACATAGCACTATTTACTTAGTTATTATTATTAGAACACTATTTTTCATTTTATTTTTTATTACTATAACCAATGATATTATACAACACATACATATACAAGGTCAAGGGCTAATATGTAACAACGTATGTGAAACATAAACTCCGTAGTTTATGGTTTCTTGGTTGCCTTTACACTAAACAGTGAATTCGGGAGATAAAACCATCGATCTATTATCACTACTGGGTAGTGAACAACTATTTTATAGTGTGTAGTGAACAACTACACACTATAAAATAAATTAAGTTAACTATCACAAATCCAGCTCTTAAAATCGTATTATCTCGCCACTCGAATCCTATAAATACTTTAGGTGAGTCAAGATATCAGTTAGCTTTTACTCAATATTGGAGCATAAGCGTAAATTGTTCGGAGAGACGAAATAGTTAAATTTAAAAAAATGCTTTGCTTTGTTATCTAACCCTAATTGAATTCTGTGAGTGCACCGGTACTAGATCAATGGACAAAAGTTATTATTTACAGTATTTTATATTTTTAGTGGCGAATAGAATAGAATAGAATACTCTTTATTGTCACACCAAAGAAAAACATACAAAAAATCTTACAAAAATAACTAATAAATAACGAATATTACACTACCATTCACACATGAACTCCTATTTAAAACTTTAAACCCAAAATCATGTCTTAAAATATGTGAAGCGAACCAAACAACACTCCTAGCAAGATATGTATTTAAGGTTCAGTATAATTGTTTCAGTCTTCTTGACGACTATCTCACAGCGATCGAGGGTGTCCGAGAGCATCTTGCAAAGCGTTCTATGCCTAACAAGCATCTGTTTATTGGTGAACTAACAGCAGGTTCCAAGGTATGTACATTGAACAATAATCCTGATACTATCAGAATTTCATGATGGTATTAAAACGAATAGTCTTTTCGGATCTCTTTTAGATATCAATAAGACAAATGAGGAGAAAATTTAATATTGTTTAATCTGGATAGTTGTTTATTGGGACTAATGCCATCACTTATTTACACCACTGGGACTCTTGGCAGCCGGGATCACAATTGTCACCGGTGAAAACATCGAAGCTTAATCCTAGGCGAGTCCCGGGGAAACGCTAGATTGTCTTGGAACTCTCAACATATTTAATTAGAAAAGTATATAGGAAGAGTTAGAGAAATATAAGTTCCAGTCCCCTTTGCAAAGCGGGATACAAGTAAAAATCACACAGGTCTATATAACCTTAGAACGAGAGATTCTTGCAGGTGCACCAACTAGATTCAGTTCACCTGTAAGGCACCACGGAAGTTACTAGATTTAAAGGGACCTATATTTAGCCTTCTAATATTCTACTTTTATCTAAAATACGGAAACATTCCTTAGCCACCACAAGTTGTATATAAAATAATAATTTTCAGGCGTTCAATCCAAAGATGGATCATTTGACCTGCTTCCTGCCGGGCACGTTGGCTTTAGGCCATTCGAACGGTCTGCCCGACTGGCACTTGACGATGGCCGAAGAACTTCTCCACACATGTTACCTCACGTACGCCGCTCATCCCACGTTTTTGGCTCCTGAAATCACTCACTTCAATTTGGTAAGTGCCAACCATAGTAAAACTTCAATTCCTAACGGCTGATTTACACTTGTGCTGGTAGGTAATCTAATAGAAAGACGCTGCTGCCCGTCTTCTTGTTTTCCCTTTGTCACCTCTTACGTACACCCAACGGGAAGAGATGGGAGGGTGTTATTCTTACCCGGACACCCCACGGTAACTCGTGTTACCTAATATAGTGTAAATCGGCGGTAATGAAATAGGATTGAATATATTATATCAATGATCGAACTAAAATTTTATATATACTTACTTGAAATTTAAATCAATAAAATCCCCGCATAATCCGCATAATTGTGAAGCAAATGATAGGTATACCCTGTTTTTCTTTTCAAGATTAAATTCGGAACAACACGAGGCCATGTGCGTGTCACGTCCTAGTGACGCCGTACCTCCTTGACACACCGGGCTAGGTGTACGTATGTCTACGTGCGCGTATACATCACGCAAGCGGTGTGCCATGTCTCATAAATTTCCAGACATTACAACGTCATTTTACGTGCACCAGCACGTCGTCGTGGCACATTTGGTGTCCCGTGGCCTTAAATGTATTACTGATGGCCGACTGGTGTCCAGCCAAAGCCAATTGGTACGGGGGAATATGCCATATTCAACCCTACCGATATAAACAGGGTATACGTTACAGAAGCTATAGTATCACACAAGTAGGTTGTCAACATCCTCCCCGCCCTTGAAAACATGATTTTCGTTGGTTTTGCAATTTCGCAAATATCTATTATGTAATGGTACAGTTTTTGATACGATCAGTGGAAAATGCGGTGGTATTCTTACTCGATTGCAATACTTCATTGATGTGTGTGTTTTGTTTAGGCACGCTCTACTGAGGATATGTACACTAAAACAGCAGACGCCCACAGCCTCCTGCGTCCCGAGTTTATTGAAAGTCTGTGGTATATGTATCAGATAACTGGCAACACCACTTACCAAGATTGGGGCTGGCAAATCTTCCAAGTGAGTGCAAAGTCCAAATTACTAAATAATATGCGGTGTTCCCATCGTCCCAGTCACGCCTTGTAGACTTTAACTTCTAAATCTAAATATTAACCGTTTACAACAAAAAATATTAAATTTAATATACAAAATATGTATAGAATACAATAACGTAGGCTCAACAGCCGAAACAAAATAAATGATTACCGTAAAAAGATATAGTTAAATATCAACTAAAGACTCATGGGGGTTACCTTACCTGTTTATTTTATACATATGAAGAAGATATTTCAAATAACAGCTGCACCTAAAGATTTTGTGCTAGATCCATCGATATAATATATAAACTAGATAAACATTCACGAACAAAATGACATCTAAAATGTGGTCGCGGAGGTTGCAAACTTATCTGTGCTGGTGGTGGAAACGTGAACTAATGATAATGACTTGTAGTTTGACAGTTTATATAGACAGTAGCGACACTCCTATCGGCGAAAATAAATTTGTCAGGATGTGGCTTGTAAGGAAATAGCGACACAAGGGCGCTATTTCTCGCTACCACTTTTTGAACCGTGACACCAAATCTAGTTTATATATTATATCGATGGCTAGATCCATTAATAATTCATTAACTTTCCATTTATTTAACTTACCAAAATATTTATATGCATCTACACTTACTTCACTAATTGTAGTTATTTCTTAGTTACTAATAGGCCTCGGCAATATACGTCTACAATTCATAACAAGATTGCAGCCAAAAAAATAATAATAAAAAAATTAAAACTTATTACAGGGTTTCGAGAAATACGCCAAAGTGCCCAACGGCTACACGTCTCTTGCTAACGTCAAGTCGGAGAAGCCAGTTCAACGCGACATGATGGAATCCTTCTTCCTATCCGAGACACTCAAGTATTTGTACTTATTATTTAGTGATGACAGGTTTATAATTGATTTAAATAAATACGTCATTAATACCGAAGCTCACCCATTGCCCATACACAAGAGTTAAATAAACGTACACGTAATATTGACTAAAACCTAACGGTAGGTTTCATACTGATTTAAAGACTTAAAGTATTCTTTTTTTTTGTTTTATGAATGATTTTTATCGTGTTAATTCGGTTAGAATTTGACAGTAACTACCTAATGGTGATTACGTACATAAATAATGTACATTGCTCTCGCAAAAAGAGTCAGTGAGATAGATATTTATTATTAAATATTTGTATTAGAATAATTTTTATATGATTGTCTTATCTACTTACGAAATATTTTATCGTATATTGTACGTACGCGTACGCTTCCTTTTCAATAATATTTGTATAAAACAATTAGTGCAATTTATGTGAATCTCCTAATTAATTTAATTATTTATTGTATTAATGTATGTTTTAATTTATTTTTTATTACATTGAATAGGCTATTTGCCCCTGAAGCAAAGTTTTTTTTCTCGTGATCTTATGATATGCATAGGGCCTGCAAGAAAAAATAATTTAAAAATTCTTACTGCAATGTGTTGACCCCATTTAATTGGTGTCCATATTGCTGAGTTTTTAGTGTTTAAAATAAAATGTTGACTATCAAGTTTGTGAAACAGTCGGTCGTTTCTTTCATTAGCTTATAAATAACCTTGATACTACTTATTAATTTAAATTATTGACTGGCACACTAACAAACGTCCAGCGACTCCTAAAGGAGGCAAGCTGAGCTGTTCATTTTGTTGCCAGCGCAGTAATTATTCTACCAGTAATAGGCTAGTTTACCATCTACGGCAGATACTTTCCGATTCTGTGAATTCGCAAAAGAGTCATAGCCAACTAGAATAGAGAAACGACAGCATTGCCGTTTATCATTAGGTCAGTGCTGTTACAGGTTAGTGTTGTTACAGGTCAGTGCCGTTACAGGTCAGTGTTAGTAAGCACGAGATTTATTTTTTTAGCTATTTGAATGTTTCCTATATTGATTTTTTCGTCAATAAATACTCCCGTCATAATCCCCAATATTTGATGACATTAAAAGTTGGTTATTTAATAGTTTTACTTTTTAATCCATGCATATCAACATTTACAAAGTACATAGATGACGAGTACAGGGTTGCGAAGTGTTGGTTTTGTAACGCGTAATATATCTACCTTATTTAATTTCCGGTGCTATTTAAATGGTTTCAGCGAGCTTATCGTCAAGTACTTACGAATTCTTTTTTTTTTAAATAACTAATATATTGTCAGAGTACTCTCCCTTTTTTTTTAAAATAACTAATATATTGTCAGAGTACTCTACCTTAAAATAGATTAAACTGTAATAACTGAATTTATAGATGTTTTTTAAACCAGTTTTATGCTATGGTACAGACAAAGGTCAATACCGAACAATGACTCACGTAGTTGCAAGGCGACACATTGCAATATTTTTTTTGTATGGAAACCTGATGTGTAGACACAACAATAAATGGATTCACTATTGGTGTAGATAGAGCGATATCTACACCAATAGTGAATCCAGCTTCTCAGCTCTTGCAATCGCAAAATGTTGCATGCAACACGGTGTGGCATCCCTCAATGTATCAGACTATAGTGTTGGCCCGGCGTAAATCTGGCATTATTTTAAATTGTTGACCCGGTGTATATCCGGTTTTATTTTAACTTTATTAAAATTTGACGCATAGTAAATATTTTTTAATGTATATAAATTGGCATTTTTATTAAATATCACAACTGGTTATACTCAATATTGATATTTGACAATAGATAGATATATACTCTTACTGCTACCCAAAGGTCATCAGTCCCAAGATATTATTATTATTACTTTATTATATTAAATACATAAAATAATATGAATTATGTTTATTAAATGTTCGCGAAGGCGTTAGTGTTAGTTGCAGGGTAGCCATAAGGAAGAAGCCTAAACGTCTAGCGACTTCAAAGGAACACCTTAACATAATACTTAAATACTGGCATAGCTGCTGGCCGGCCTAAAATTCTATGAACTCAAACAGTAAACAAACTTCTCTTTGTAATTTTACAACCGGCCTTGTCACATACAGTACGCGACAGGTCGACATGGTAATCGGGGTATGAGTTGAGACGCTGGGGAGGAGACATCTCCCCATACCCGCACATCGCCTGCGCCGTCTTACGTGAACGATATTCGGGCGTGCGGGGTGTTACCTCCCCGATTGCTATGTCGATCTGTCGTGTACTGTAGGTATCCAAAAGTGTTGACTTCATATGGATAAAATAGTTCAGAATATTTTTACATTTCTCTGACTACATTAGATTTTTGATGAACCTGAGTGTTCTTTTACCATTTAAAATACAAATATGGAACTTCAAAACTTTAAAAAAGGAAATTCTCTGTATGTTTAGATATTGGCGAAGTCAATATATAAGCTATGAATTGGCATATTTTTATTTTTACTCACAGCCGAAATATAAGGAAAAATTAAATTTAGGGAAGTGTGAGCAATTATCATTGATTCTGTTCAAGCTGTGTCATTTTTATCAGTGTAAGCAGCCCCGGATCTACGATTTTTTCAAACCAGGGCAGAAACTTGATAGTGATGCCCCTCCCTAGAGCGTTTGAGAAAATACTTAAAAAACTCAAATCTCAAATTGGCATCACAAGTTCACGTGTGGTGTGGTGGGCCTGTGTGGCGCCTTTTTCTTACAAGTTGAAGGTGAGCCAACCTGGCTACTGTATGCTACCCGTATGTGCCCCCTGAAACTGCCGCCCCCGGGCGGGCCAGTGCCCCGGTTTGCCACCTCCCCAGCAGCAAACTTCAGACACACAATGATCAGCTGTGACTACTGTACTGAACTAATAATAAAAGAGAAGCGTTTGGACATGCTAGGCCTCGCCAGTCTAATCTTAGTCTACTGTAATCATCTTAAATGTTTCATCTTAATGGAAAATTTTGGAACAATACATACGCAAAAGCGCCTCGGTTTTATTTTATCTTTTGACGTTGCTTGACGAATTAGAAATAGAATATACACCTATTTTATAAGATGTCTTCAATGCCCCGTTTGTGTAATGGTTAGGTTACCCTGGCTTCTACCCAAAAGGTTATTTGTTTGATTCACATTTATGAACATTTATGTTTGTCCTGTGTCTTTTTAAATAGGTGTTATTTATCTATAATAGTATTTACTTATAACAAAGTAATATATTATATGTTTTTGTCCAAGTTGTCTGGTTACCATACCGGTACAGGCTCTGCCTTGTTTGGGATCTGGTGGCCGTATGTTGAGTTTCCCAGAATATTATTATTATATGGACTTACTATGAACATATTGTGACGTATTTGAGGTATCCTATCATAAGATTAAATTTAGTCTTATTTACTTTTAAATACTTACGTATAATAATTTTATGGATATAATATGTATATTTATGCTTATTTTTATATTACGTTTTTACATTCAACGTCAAATTTAGTATTTATTCAAGAAAGTTTTATTATAAATTATAGAGTTAATATTTTAATATGCTTTTAGTAGATTCATGTGTATATTTATAAAAAAAAAATATCTTCTAGTCGCTTATCAGTCTTTCATAAGATTGACATTTTTTTTGCAGACAAATGCATTAAAAATAGATATCGCATTACAGATAGATTTATAAATTAATTAAGTGGTTTGACCTACAAAGGATTAACGCTGCACACTATCACTTTTCATACGTATTAAAACACCTATTCTAGCCCAGAAATTATTCGGATATTTTATATTTAATTTAAATAATATATTCATCTTAAAAACTAGAAAATATAATGGTATGCGCAAATATAATTGTAAAACTTAATGATATTGTTGTGCAATAATTTATTTAGATTTTAAGCGGAATTGTAATTTCTAGACTGTTTATTTTTAAGCCCACGAACCTGTGTGGCGTGACTATTAAAACAATGACAAACACAAGTGAAAGGCTGGGCACGCTTTCTTGGCATGGAATCAAGCAGTTTAGTCTACTTAGCGTGAAGTAGAAACTTCGATTTCAAATGAATCATAACTACACACATCAAAAGTGTCTAGGGATCAACATATATTTTTGCAATAACTTTTCTCCTGATTGATATTAATTAAAATTTTCTTTAAGGATTCATCAAATAAAGTGTTTTCGTTTGTCACAGTAACGATAAACCAAGTCACCTTTGCATTAATAAAGAAATTTGCCATTTTCCTAATAAAGGGATTTTTGACATTTGAACCACTAACACAAAAGTTCGAAAAAAAGACTGAAATAACAGTTTTCTTTAAAATTTTATTGGGTAACTTAAACAATTAATAATCCGTGTTTCTACCGCGAACACTAACAACACAAGAACATCGGTTTGGCATACTCAAAATGAGTTCATCCAAATCACGCTGTGGAATGGCCGCCCATGTTCGTTGCAACAACAAAAAAAGGTCTTCTTGCGACTGGATACCCTCCATATTCGGCAGAGCTCTTCTCTGTAGCATATCCCATGCATGCTCAATCGGGTTCAAGTCTGGCGACTGAGCAGGCCAGGGCAGGACATTGATGTTAGCTGCGGCGAGAGTCTGTCTTACAACTCTTGCGGTGTGCGGTCGTGCATTATCATGCATTAACTGAAATAAGGGACCGATTTGCACTTGTAGAGGAACGATGACGTCTGATACAATCGTCTCAGCATAAATTTGAGCGTTGAGGTTGCCTCTGATCCAAATCAACTCAGTTCTTCCGCCGATCCAAATACCCGCCCATACCATGATGGTTCCACCACTATAAGGATGGACTTCCTGGCAGGATTTTAATCGCTGTTGGCGTCCAGGGGTTCTCCAGTGTCGTATACGTCTTGTATCCGGTCTCATACCAAAACGAGACTCATCAGAAAAGCACACGAAACGCCATTGTTCTTCTGCCCATTTTTTTGCCCAAAAATGCTTGATCCCTAGACACTTTTGATGTGTGTATATTCACATATCGTCACGTTTGCGCAGATGCAATGGCCGTCGTCTGTGTGAGCGTGACGCAATGTATTTACGCAAATTTGTAGGGCTGCTATTTACAACTGTCGAAAATTTCCTTATTCGAATCCGATTAGTACATGACTGGTGCCATCCTCCTCTACTGCCTGCGCTATAAATGCAATAGTTTCTATGAAATTACATCATTTCAAATAAGACGCCAAAAAAGCTCGTTGACGGAATCTTGAACAGCATTGGCAAAATATCACCTGACATGCTTTTATCGGATTCTAAAACGGAAACTCGATGGTTGCTTTTAAAAGCCCTACTGAACTTTTATTATCATACATATACTTATATCTATGTGCTATATATTTTTTTGAACTAAGTAGCTACCTAATCATTGTATTATGTTGTATTAATTTTCATAAGGATTGCAGTTTCAGGACCTTAAAGCATCCCTGAATGCATTAGGGCCGTAGCACCAAGTTTAAGTAAATTATAATCTTTGTTTCTGAGCATTAGGGCTAAGTACTGTAACAAGATTTTCATACTTACAGGCCTACTATTTTATAGGTACAGAATTTGTAAATTTATAAATATTCGGGCGTTATCGTATTAAGTGAATAGGTATTACATAATGTTAGACAAACAATACTTGATGTTTTACAGATGGGCTTTAGTAGTTTAAGTACTATTTGAAATAGGCACATTAGTAATACATATTGTGTATTGTATGTAGTCAATGGGAGTTTGTTGTTGCATGTATGCAAGTTATACCAAAAATAATAAGGCAGAATACATATTAGACTGCAATAATTTTTTGCAGCGGCATTAGTGATTTAGTCAATTTAATGTTCAGTTTAAATTAATATTTAGTTACCAAGATACTAGTATGGCGATACGGTTATGCAATAAATGTTATATTTGCATTCACTTAGACATCTTTCTACCTATTATTTGAACTAGACAAAGCGCGAAACAGGAAAAACGGTCACAAAAATAAGATCACGAAGTGTGTGTATTTATATTGAACTCAAATTTCATATTGTTTGCAAATGTTTGGGACCTTATGGTGTTTAAGTTTTAATTTTAAAGGTGTTAAATGTTTTATATTGAAATGAAAATGTTCGTAGGTGCAACTGCTACCGCGTTTTGATTTGCAGTTTGTTCATATTTTTCATATTTCATATTTTATCTAGTACAAATAATAGAACGATAGATTTAGGGTTCTTATCTCACTTAATGCTGTGAATAAGTACCCGTATTGGTAAAAACGTTGTGATGATATTTACTAACTGTATAAAAATATAATTGTTAATTTTATAATCATTCCTGAATAATCTCAAGATTCTAAAATATTTTTAATTTGATATTGATGATTGTATGTATGTTAAATCAATTTTATAATATACACTGCATTTAAATGTATATACACGGAGTGTGCTATTACATAGTGGTTGTAATAAATGTACAATTATTTATAACGTGTTTTTATTGATGAATCATTTTTTTTTTTGCAATTCAGCGAATTCTAATGAATTTGCTGCGAATTCGAATGAGCGTGGTTAATACCACACTTGTTCTTCACTTTTCTCTGAAACATAGTTCAGAACCTTTCCGATTAACAAAGAGTGATAGAGATAAGTGTATTACGCAATGAGTTCGACAGCATATACAGGGGTCAGGGTGGGACAAACGGACGGGACACGAAAGGGGAAGTACATTAAATAATTAACATATCCAAATTCACTTAAAGGAAACATTCTTTTATTTTTAACCCGCGGCCAAAAAAGAAGGGAGTTTGACGCCTATGTCCGGTAGTCTGTCAGTCTGTGGCATCGTAGCACTCCAACCAGTGGACGAATTTGAATGCGGTTTTTTATTTGAAAGCTAGCTAAGCGAGATGGTTCTTAGCTATGTTTCATGATAATTGGACCAGCCGTTTCAAGACCATTAGCTCTTCGAGTTGAGGTCGGGATATTTCGTATCATCAGCAGCCGAAACGTCCACTGCTGAACAAAGGCCTTTCCCTTAGGGTTGCCATAATCTCCACGCATGACAGGCGGCTTGGGGATCGCAGTACAGGGGGTAGGTAATCCAATAAAAAGACGCTGCTGCCCGTCTTCTTGTTCCCCCTTAGTCACCTTTTACGGACACCCAACGGAAGGAGATTAATATTTCGTATACAATAGACATTTTTCAAAAAGAGAAAGAATTTTATTTGTCCGATAGTTTTTAAATATTGTAAATCTGACGATACTGAATAATATGGTAAACTAAGCAGGGTCGTTCAGCAAGAAGGTGGTAACAGGATCTCGGCCCCAATAAACGTAGACACATCGAGTTTGGGCTCGTTAGATAGGTCTCGACGAGTAGTTACTAGAGAAATGGTAATCGGGGTCTGACTATGGAGCAGGAAGGTGGTCACAGTATTTCTGTCCCAATAAACGTAGATCCACTGAGTTTGGGTTCGTTGGGTAGGAGATCGTTCACCTACGTCGGGGGTTTTTAGACTTGTTAAAAATAATAACTGCATTCAATTTTTTTTAGAAAATCTTCCTGAGCCTGAAACGAACCTACTAGGTATAAATTCAAAAAGTGATCAGTCGCTATTTTGTTGACCTTATCGATATGGTAAACGATAAGAATAAAATCTCTCGAATAAACATGGTAGGTAAGTATCTTAAATTTAAAGGCCTGAAAATTTAACAATTCAATAGAATTAACCTGAAGGACACGCACCACACATATACATCAGTGATTAAGTAAGGCCTCGTTTACGGAGGCGCGGGGCGTCACGCGTCGCGTTGGGCGGCGCTGCCCGCACTGAGATCAAACATATGGCTTTATAGGAGTGAGAGAGAGATGCGAGACGCCACGCTACACGCGACGCTTGACGCTCCGCGCCTCCGTAAATGAGGCCTAAGTACTTCAATAAAATAATTGCTGTCTATTTTTGCATTTTTAGTTGATTCATTGACAGGGTAGGAGGGAGGTGGGTCCTTGGTAGCGTAACTAGTGGTGGTGTGAGTGAGACGCCAAATAGCTCTATAGATCATTATTAATGGTTATGCCACCAGCGGTGATTTGGCTGCCAGTAAGAAATTGCTTGAGATAACCTTAACCGTTTGAGTACAGCGGTGACTCCGAGGAGGACGGCGGCGGGGTTGCGACCCCCGTCCCCGTGAGCACCGTGACTGGTTCCCGGGGGCCTACAATGCGCCCCCCGGCGGCGGGATCAAAGGCAAGGCACTTAGGGGCCCCTAGTGCAGATCCCACCGTAGAGACCTGGGTCCCCTCTCATGTGCCGATGCGACAGTTGCGGAGGTTTAGTGGGTAAGAATCCCACATATGGTCGAGCCCCACAGCTCCCGGGGAACTTTCGAAGATATCCCCCGCTTCAAAAAAAGGCCCTTAACCGTTTTCGGAGTCGCTGGACATTCGGGGCCCTAGGACGGCGGCGACTACGAAGAAGACGTCGGCACGGGGACGGGAGTCCGATTATAGCCCTACGTGAACCAGTACACGGAGGGCTATAATCTGCCCCCCGGCGGCGGGCTCAAAGTCAAGGCGCTGAGAGGGTATGCGACAGCCGTGGGGGTTTTAATGGGTAAGAATCCCACATACCCCGGTAGAGCCCCACAGGTCCCGGGGACCATTTGAACAAAAACAAAGGGCCCTTAACCGTGGTGCATCTGTCTCCGTCTACTTAGATCGCATGGCGATTACCGCGTGCGTGCAGAAATTTTTTCCAAGTAGTCATACCACTTCAACTAGCAGATTTTGCTTTTTTTATTTTTTAACCGGCTTCAAAAAGAAGGTTCTCTATTCGACGCGTATGTATGTGATATTGATAAAAATGCGTAATATTAATATAGGTTAGTCTATGTGGGCTTCTAAACAAATTTACCAAATTTTATGAGTGTATGTATGTATGTATGTAGGTTTGTTCACGGATTTCTCAGAAACTACAAGTCCGATTTTGAAAATTCTTTTTGCAATAGTTAGAGTATTTTTCAACTTAGGGTAGAGTACAAGTTTCATCAAAATCGGTCCAGGAGTTTAAGAGATATAAACTTTTTATGTTTTCAGTAAGTTACTGTAACGTAGACGTTCGAGTTGTGTGATAGTGCTGATACCTATTTTGGTAAAATAAGTCACTAAAAAGTGTTAAATAAAATGTTTTTTTTAATAGTTTTTTTGTTCGGCGAATCTCCTCATTACGGATTCTGTCGCGCAAAATGCTCTGAACATAGCTCTCTCCATAGCTTGTTGTGCGACTCTGAGCTTCCCTAAAAGTCCAGCAGTTAGGTACCACATCTCAGTACATATGTATATACTGGCAACACACACTGGTTAAAAACCTTTGTCTTCAGGCACTGCGGTATTTCGGACGAGAAGATTTCGCGTAGTTTCGCGAACGTTTACCATCAGAGTTGGATTCTTCGGGCATCAAATTATCAATATTAAAACTAAAGCTAATTTATTAATACCATAGGAACCGCACGCAGAAACTGGTCCAAATATCTACAAGTATTGACAAGATTACCTTTATAAAAAAGAAAAATACAAAGTAAAGTTTATTTTTTATTGATTGTACCTACAAACGAGTACATTCTGTTACAAATATATTGTATAAACCTAAACTAAGTTGATACTAAACCAAGTACAGACTCCTATTTGGACGGGGACTGGTCACTTGGCTAAAGCTGCCCAAATATAGTCAAAAATAAAGCTACAACAAATGTTTATACAGATAGTATATCGATGTTTATACACAAGTAAAAACCAAATACTAAATTCATTACAAATAGCGGCTATGTACTGGAACGGTACAAGTAGGTATTGTCCAAAGATTGGGGACATTTGTAATAGTCTACGGCAAATACATAAATATGTATTTTATTTTCTTGTTTATATAATTTTGTTCATGCAAAATCGTTTAAATCTACAAAATTAATTAAACGACATGACCTATCTCTATAAATTGGCACATAGAGCTATCAAAAATATATTTTATAAGTATTTTATTTAAACCACTTTGAAATCTAAATATTATAGCAAAGACAGCAATGGACAGTTCAGTCAATGAACTTACATAAACACTTAACATCCATTTTTTTAAATAATAATATACTTACCTATAAACTAAAAAACTATAAACTTTTGTAAATGTTTGAATGTCTTAAATATGAGATAAGAGATGGTTATCAATAGAATGTTAGATATTTAATTTCTTCTTTGATAATACTTCGAAACATAGCATAATGTAAATAAATTTGTTACAACTGAACAATAATACAAAATAATGTATATTTTATCACAGCACTATTTTGGAACTTAATGGAATGCAACATTGTAACTTAAGGTGGCATAATCCATTATAAATTAATTGAGATATAACTATAGTAAAATACAATTTTATTAATACTATCAATTATATCTAAAGTCAGATCTTGGTGGTTCTAGAAAATAAGAATTTAGGAATATAAATAGTAATGTTAGTAAATTAAATTTACATAAGAACACAATCACAACATTGGAGGGCATAATACAAACATTTGATGCCACAATCCTCTTCATCAGCAGTAGATGTGGTGGACCTAGCCTTATGTGGTGGTGGTGGTCTAAGATATACACTGTCTACTTTATCTCCAAATTTACCCTTCTCTTGTTTTTCAGATTTACTTGATTTGTCATTTTCAAGGTAGTCACTGTCACTGTCGTTTTTAAATGCCTTGTCATTTGTATCACCAGCTGCTTCCTGAAATTGATAAATGTTAGGCATATTAATACTATATTCTTCTTTTCTTATTGACATAATATAATATTCTGGGACAATCCACACATGGTTGTCTGATCCGAAACTAGGCAGAGCCTGTACTATGGAAACCAGACAACTGATACTAATACTTATATACTTTTTTTTATAAATGATGATGATGTAGATAAAACACCCAGACACTTGGTGGGAATCGAACCCACAACATATTGGTCAGCGGCCAGTAATAATAATAAATACACTTTATTGTACACCAAAAGTTATATGTAAATTGAACAATACGTTGAAGATATCCATATACAAAGGCGAGCTTATTGCTAAAAAGCAATCTCTTCCAGGCAACCTAAAGTTTGTGGCCAGTGTGTCTAACCACTAGACCAACAGGCCTGTTGAGATACTATACTGAGGATACTGTTGTTCATGTCATTGTGGAAAGATTGATCAATTAACCCTTCGGAGCCCGGGCCTATTTTTTTTGCGCGGTTTTTTCTTGATACGATTCGAGCCAACGGGCTCCGAGTTCAAGGTCTTCTAAGGCTGGTTGTTAAGGGTGTGCCTCTCTAACAATAATAAGTAATATTGTTTTGTCATTTGAGGAGGCTCTTTTCATGCACCTCTTTTTTTTTTGTTGTTGTGGAGGAAACATACCCAGTCTCTGTGGAGGCAGAGGCCACAAAAACCTACCTAGTGGCCTTCATCAAAGCTATAGAAAACCTCTGGGCACTCCAGCATGAGACACTCGCTAGATCACATACTGGGTTTCATGCACCCCTAATACATACAAAAGTTAAATTAAGTTTATTGAGAATGTTAATGGACTATAACAAAGAGTAGACAAGCCTGTGTCACACATCTACATAATAACTAGATATTGTTGAAGTTGTTTACAAATAAGATATAGTTTTAAACAGAAGAGCATCAATAAAAATTGATAAGAGACTAGAAGACTCATCCATTTTCAAAAAACAATGCTAAGTATAGGCCGACCGTTTAACTCGCGTATCGCCTGCGCGGTAAGAAGGGAGCGAGGGGAGATGTTAGCGGATGGGTGAAAGGGGTGCGCGGAGCAGAGAGCTTACGTCAAGTGCGGCAGTGCGCTGGCTGTGCTCGCAGCGCGCGGTTGGTGTTTTTGTTACGGACGCTTGAAGATAAACGCACAAGGTATACGACTGCCAAGATAAATCTCAAGATGAATCGCTCTTCCAGTTTTGCGAACAAAATTAACAAGCAAGCTAAACAAATAGCATACAATGTATATTCCTTTTTTAAAGCCAGAAAACAAGATCATAATTCTACAGAGTATCTTGAAGACGTAAACCTAAACAAACTTGTTGCTAAAGCTACAGGACTTTCGGTGACTACCATATGTAAAATAATAAAAGAAGGAAATGAACTGAAAGATGAACAAAATAATGTAAATTTTAAATCACCAAAAAAAAATAAACAAATCCGAAAGAAAAAAATTGAAGTTGACAGTTTTACAGAGGGCGTTGTTAGAAGAAAAATAACTCAATTTTATACGGTTTATAAGAAGGTTCCTACATTAAAAATTTTGAATGCGAAACTCAGAGAAGAAGGAATTTTAAATTGTGGCCGAGAATATTTGAGAACATTGATTCATAAACTTGGCTTTCGATTTAAGAAATGTCAATCAAAAAGAAAATTACTGATTGAACAACCAAATATCGTATCGTGGCGGTGGCGTTATCTTAATGCGATAAAGAAGCACAGAAGAGATCAAAGAAACATTGTTTACCTCGATGAAACATATGTCAATTCGTCATTAAATGTACCGGCGTGTTGGCAATCCAATGAAGAACGAGGGGTGCTGTCGCATATTGGCAAAGGACCACATTTAATTATTGTACATGCTGGTGGACAAGCCGGATTTATCGATGGAGCTCTTTTAATTTTTAAATCCAAAAGCAAAACCGGAGATTATCATAGCGATATGAATTTTGTAAACTTCAGCAAATGGACTAAAGAAAAGCTATTGCCAAATTTACCGCCAAGCTCAGTTATTGTTATGGATAATGCCGCATACCACTCGGTACAAGAGGACAAAAAGCCTACAATGACATCCACAAAAGCCACCATGCAAACCTGGCTGCAAAGACACAATGTTGAATTTGATACGTCTCTAAGAGAATGTGATTTATTGAATTTAATCAAACAACACGCGACAGAAAATATTTACAAAATAGATGAAATTTTAAAGGCGGCAGGTCATGAAGTCTTACGACTGCCTCCATATGATGATTCAAGCATGAATATTAGTGACGAATAGTCCTATAAAATTTTTATCTGTGGTTAAATATTTCTTAAACGGAGTTAATTATTGTTTTATGATTTTGTACCTATGAAGCTATTATAAAATATATGTAAAACTTAAAAATAAATAAGTACTTAAAAAAAAGATACTTATTATTTTATTCTTTACCAACAATGTCTATCTCGAGATAAATTTTTGGATTATTGACTCCGTGTGTAGCGTTACCCGCCCCCGCTCCCTTATTACCGCGCAGGCGATACGCGAGTTAAACGGTCGGCCTATAGTTATTACTTTATAAACAATGTTGAGTGTGAGAGATCTTAGTACATTTACATAGGTTTAATATAATCAAATGAAGATGACATGAATTATAACAACCTGTCCCCATATGCATGTCTTAGAATAATTAGGAATGTTTTTATTTAACGCAGCCCCACTATACAGTCAACTCTAGTGGAAGGACCATGTAAAGTTTTAACATTGTATTAATCTAATAATAGTGGAGTATAATTCAAACCACATTCGAGGCATAAATAAAGTGTTACACAAAAACAGCTTAAACATGAGTATTACATTCATGTACCATTTAAAAGTAGTCAAAATTTCAACTTACTTTACTTTCCTCCTTGTCATATTGGATGAATCCTTTCTTTTCCTCTGCATTGTTGGTTCCACTGCTGTCTGCAGGCGCTTCTGTGTTTGCCAGAGCAGTGCTCGCTGTAGCTACTGTCGCAATAGGCACTTTACTTCTCTCAGGTACTAGCAAATCCACTTCTTCTTCTTTCTTCTTATGTGGTTGATACTCAGATGAATCTCCGGACATACTTAGGAAGAGAATGGTTGCGATTAGTGATAGAAAACGACAAAATAGACACAGCTGAGCGATGACAAATTCACTCAAAACTGAGGGAAGCAATGTTGGCATTTGCAGGCGCCCGGCAGATTGAATTTCATTCTCGACAGTCGCGGATTGTCATATAAGTATAACAGTAGCACTTCGCTACACTGCACATACGCGTAGGTAATGTAAACAATTGGTACATTATACGAGAACGATTAAAACGATGAGACGTGTTGTTTTACCTTACTACTGTTGATTCTATTTTTGTTTCTATCTGTTCCCCAGACAAACGACGCCAAGTGCTAATGATAGTTTCAAAATTATTGTTTTCTTGCATCTCGTTGTGACATACAAGCTCACCAAAAAGTTTCAACTTTCAACTTCATACAATAAACACGTATTGAAATAGTTATTAAAGTTTCTTATAATAGTTTATTTCTTCAGTACTGATTCTGTTAACTAGCAATTTTACAATATTTATTAATTTTGGCAAGGCTAGTTTTAAAACTTTCAAATTATATCTAATAAAAGAAATCAAGTCCTTCCTTATCCTTGACCTAAGTTTGGTGCCAGCCAGTGTGACCAGATTCAAATTACTCAATATGCTAGTCACCGTACCTAAAATCTGCTAAATCCTGCTAAACTTTTTGAAAAACTGCTAAGACTCGACTACTATTGGCAAATAAATAAAAACACAGACTTTTTACAAATTACAGAACTATTACATTATTATACATCTGACGTGTCGATATTTATACAAATCTTAGGGCTTAGGGCTTTCAAAGCATTCTCCTGATTCTTACAAAACGTGCCTAACGAAATTAGGCAATGTCTTCTTAATTCGGAGTCAATTATTTAAACCTCAGATTCATAATATAGGTGTTTAATCCTATTGGTCTAGTGATTAGACACCCTAGCCGCTACCCTCTGCCGTGGGTTCAATTCCCACAAAGTATCTTGGTAATAATTATCAAGTGAAATATGCTTATACAAAAAAGTTTATAGTTCGATTTTTAGTATCAGTTTCATTTATTATATACTTACTATATTATATACAAGTCCATGATACTAAATCACGTCTATACATCGTACTGGCCAAAGTTGTAAAATCAAAATAAAAAACGTTTTGAGGATCAAGAAATAGCATTTGCTCAAATAGTCCTATAAGAGCTAAACGCAGTTTTAGAATAACACAAAGTTTGATCAAAACAGACTGAACACATACGTTGCAAGAATGTTGTGATTTCTGGCCTTTGTCTAGCATCTTGAGATGAAGTATAATCAGACGTAGATAAATAGAAAGTGGATTTTTTTAAAGATAATGATTTTAATACGTGTTTTATGTAACTATAACTATCCAAGTAAAACCCAGTTAATTATTACTTCACTACCGTATTGTGTTAGACTTCTCAAGTTCATTAGATTCTGCTAAAATCTGCTAAAATTTTCTATTCTGCGACAAAATCTGCTAAACCCTAAAATAAGGGTTAAATTCTACTAAAATAGCAGAGTTCTGCTAAATCTGGTCACACTGTTTGGTGCATTCCGACAAACGCTAAAATCTCTTTAGAATTTTGAACACTTTCACAGTCATCCACAGGGTTCCCAACTTATTGGTTTTCCCCCCAAATTTAGGGGGAAAAATGTGCGACGGGATTTTTTTAGGGGTGTTATATTCTTAGGGGTATTTTTAGGGATTTTTATAACTTCAATTTAACTAAGTAATAAACAGTGGGCAAATGTCTCCAGTTGAAGTTTTCGATAATTTATAAATAAATAATTTAAAAAAATGGTGTTTCTGAATGAATATTTATTGATTATTTAAATTTTATTGTGCGTTTAATGATATTTTATTATTTTTAATGTATTATTTATTTAAAAATATTAAATTATTTATTTTATAAGCAATATTTTTTTTTAGGGGGAATCTCTAGAAATTGTGGTGGTTTTAGGGGTTTTTGATTGGAGCTTAGGGGGATAAATTTTTGAGAGTTAGGAACACTGGTCATCCATCGATGTTCACGGTGAGTGATACCCAATTACCCAATGTATAAAATATCATTGCATTGGTGATACCAAAATTATTTTGCGACTTCGTCGCTTTCTGCAAAGAGCTCAGCATCTAACTGATATATCCTTAGAGGAAATAGGGGAGACTAAGGACACTTAATCCCTGTGGGAGACAAGGTACACCAACATTTTGAAAATACTAAACGTATTAAATTAATTTAAAGTAGCAAAATAAAAATCAAATTGTAGCCAACTTATAGCGAATAAACTTTCATGGCCAAAATCTATCATTTTTGCAAATGAGGTCGGTGTGTTCTTTACATTACTTTTTAATAAAAAATACTTATTTAATTGACGTTTTCTGATTCAAAATGCGACGCCGTTGATAAATCATGTAAGTAAAAAGCGAGAGCCTTAGAGGAGATACCACTGTAAGGCGAGAGCACATAATTACAGACAAACTTAACATCTATCTTCATATCTTTTTATCTAGGTATCTTAATGTCTTCAAGGCTAGAGTGAGTGTTTAATAAGCTAGTGTGCTTTAACATCCTCGACTGCGTCGCCGCTTTCCATCTGGTGGGACTGCAGTCAAGCACGAGTATTGCAAAATGATAAAATTTGTCTGTAATGACCCTGATACAGTATGCGAAAAAGAAAAGAGAAGCCATTACTGGAGGAAGTTACTCTCCTAAATATGAACTGATTTATAAACAGGCGCAAGTTTTTAATGCAAACGTAAAATCTGACGTATCCAAGTATTTGGAAACTGCCAGCAATTGGGTATTTGTTTATTTTGTGATAAATGGAAAATTGGAAAGATCATTTAAAAGTTTTATAGTAAATCTACTTTTTGTTTTTCTTTCGCAATAATTCAAAAGTTATTTCAAAATAAAAAATATAATTTTTGAATCCAGTACCGGAAACACGCCGACAGCTCCTGAACAAACCCGAGCGGGTGTGACGTCATAATGTTAAAGCTATTTAATAACAGTACAGCGTCAACGGTTATTACACTTGAATAGACAATAATATTGAAAATTTATTGCTAAAAAACGACTCTGAACAACGCTGAACGACACTGAACGACACTGAACGACGACACTGAACGTCACTGAACGTCACTGAACCACACTGAACGACACTGAACGACACTGAACGCCACTGAACGACCACACTGAACGTCACTGAACGAAACTGAAAGACACTGAACGACACTGAATGACACTGGATGACACTGAACGTCACTGAACGACACTGAACGTCACTGAATAACACTGAACGACACTGAATGACACTGAACGACACTGAACGACACTGAATGACACTGAACGACGGCACTGAACGTCACTGAACGACACTGAACGACACTGAGTGATACTGAACGACACTGGCGTGACACCGAACGTAACTGACGTGACACTGAACGTCAATGACGTGACACTGAACGTAACTGACGTGACACTGTCGTTCAATCAGTGTCGTTCAGTGACGCTCAGTGCCGTCGTTCAGTGTCATTCAGTGTCGTTCAGAGTCGTTCAGTGTCGTTCAGTGTCATTCAGTGTCGTTGAGTGTCGTTCAGTGACGTTCAGTGTCGTTCAGTGTCGTTTGTCATTCAGTGTCAATCAGTGACGTTCAGTGACGTTCAGTGCCGTCGTTCAGTGTCCTTCAGTGTCGTTCAGTGACGTTCAGTGTCGTCTTTCAGTGGCGTTCAGTGTCGTTCAGTGTCGTTCAGTGACGTTCAGTGACATTCAGTGTCGTTCAGTGACGTTCAGTGTCGTCGTTCAGTGTCCTTCAGTGTCGTTCAGTGTCGTCGTTCAGTGTCCTTCAGTGTCGTTCAGTGTCGTTCAGTGACGTTCAGTGTCGTCGTTCAGTGGCGTTCAGTGTCGTTCAGTGACGTTCAGTGACGTTCAGTGTCGTTCAGTGACGTTCAGTGTTGTCGTTCAGTATCGTTCAGCGTTGTTCAGAGTCGTTTTTTAGCAATAAATTTTCAATATTATTGTCTAGTCAAGTGTAATAGCCGTTGACGCTGTACTGTTATTAAATAGCTTTAACATTATGACGTCACGACTATGATGATCAATCATGGCGCGTTTATAGTCACGTGAAATTTCATCAATTTTTAATTGTTTATAATTAATTGATTTTTCCTTTTTTTAGTATTTTGTTTTAAATATCAATATTATTAATAATAAAGTTTTGAAATATATAAACATTTTTTTTTCAAATACCTAATTTACCCTGGACCTTAGAATAATAAAGCCTAGAAACCGAGAACATGCACGCACAGTGAGGCAAGTAAAACCAAGCCAGGATGGCTTGGTATCCAACAGCCCGGCGGGCTGTTCGGGGCTGACTATAAGCACTGCTGCACTGCAGTGCTTATAGTCGAGTCGTAGCGCTGGTAGCTCCCGATATTTTATTATAAAATGATGGTTTGTGGAATAAATGGAAATCACAGTACACTTAAGTAACATTGTAACATAACATTTCACCTGCAAGTATTACGTTTAACCTAATATTTTAACGTAAAACAATCGCTAAAGTGAAAAGAATAATTTAAAATTTCAACAGACGACATTATATCAAAATGTTGCCAATATAAAATATTTAGCAAAAAAAATGGAACCGACTTCAATAACACTAAAAAGTATAAAATAATTTAAATATTAAAGAAGTTGGTGTTAGCGTACCTGCTGTGTATATTTGGCACCAACTTCAATAATATTTAAATTATTTTATACTTTTTAGTATTATTGTAGTCGGTTCAATACTTTTTAAAAATATTTAATTTATTCTTTTTAGTGATATTTTCATACATAAAGATTGAACCATCGAAGACGGTAAAATGATCTGGGTAGGTTATGACATCATTATGATTTCACATTATCGTCTACATACTTTTACATAATTCATGTTTCTTCAGAAACTCAGAAACAATTTATCCGATCGTAATGAAATTTGCATGGAATCATCATAGTAGTTTACTCTCTCGAATAAAAAAAGAATCATCGAAATCGGTTCATATTTGTCAGAGAAATGTAAAGGAGAACATCAGTTTTATGGTTTTTACCAGATACATTCCTCCATAACATTCATGGTCCTCCAAGAAGTTCTTATCCGGTTGTGATAAAATTCATACAGGTTAATTATAGTGGTTTCTTCTTTCGAATAAAAAAAGAATCATTGAAATTGGTAAATATTTGCCAGAGTTATGACCATTTTTGTCCTTAAAAAGCGACATAAAGTCATCTATATAGGCTTTCTTGCAGCTTTCCTGCGCAGTCAACATTCTTGGTTTTTCAGGAACTACTTATTACTAAGCAATAATTTTTTTATGGGACCCAATTAACGGATTAAAGAATGGATGGAAGAAAGATTTTTTCAAATCGTTTCATAATTGCCAGAGTTATGCGCGAACATACATAGAAAAAAAATATATATATACGGACGAATTGAGATCCTCCTCCTTTTTTGAAGTCGGTTAAAAAGGAAAATTGCTACCCCAAATTTGTTTAGTAAGAAAAGATTTATTTAATTACTTGATGATCCGCACACACTTACGTTTTCAAATGACATTAAACGGTTACCCATCCATGTAATGACCTTGTCTAACGTTGCTTAACCTAGCGATATGAAATATACTTTCCGACCTATTCTCATACCTATCAAGTATAATTATACATTAAAAAATCATAAGAACCGCTCGAGCTGATTCGGAGGAGTGCGACCACAAACACTGTGACACGAGATTTATAAATAGTAGATTTGTTATTTCAGATATATAACTTTTAAATTAAAAAGTATTTCCTTACTGACAGCAATAATAGTAGTTTATTCTAAAAATTATATAATGACCTCAGGAAGAAGCAATTCCAATTTCCGTAATTTTAGGGAAAATCTGATTCCACTAACAACATTATTTGCTCACTTGTGTGCGTGTCGTCGCAGAGCGTCCATACGCGTGACTTACGCCTACATCTATGCTATTGTGCCTCAAACGAGACAGTTTTTTTTGTATGAAACTATCATTCTAGGCGTTATTATTCTAAGCCCTGGACTTACACCTAAAGCCTGCTGTCTACTGTAATCTGAAAACACACCAACAGTAAAAACATAACAACAAAAATTCAATAATTTCTATGATTGGCTTCATGGTTTCATGCGTAGTCAAAGTTAATCCGTGTTTAATTATCACGAATAACTAAAAAAGCCAGATAAGCATTGTTGAAAATGGTATTCATTTATTATTAACTATTCCACCCTATACTTAGTGAAAGTTGCAGACTCTGCCCCCCTAGACAATGTAACATTCTACAAGCGTTATCGCTAATAGAAAGTATAAAAATGTATGAGAATGACATAAGTCATCGAAAAATCACGTGACATATTATAGGGAATTGACACCGTTAGCGAATGAAGAAATAGATTCGCTATGAAGCGATGCATCTTGTCAAGGCCCTCTGGATAGAATAATTTTCGAAACCCTCAAATCGTATTATAATACAGCGAGTGATTTGATGCTGGCTCACCCTGATCGTCCATTGACAATATAATTTTATTATGATATCTCTGGCTGTTTAGGCAAGGCAAACCCCTCGAATGACGCCTCGAAACATAGTTAAAAGTTTAGAAATAAATTAAATTTATCCCTTTAGCAGTGATATTTTTACCGACACAACATTTCTTTGTTTTTATATAACTGACCGTCCTGAATAGTCCGTATTATAGAAGATATTCAAACACATTTAGTAGCACAGGTGTCCCCAACATGGGAGACTTGATTAGAGTGGATCATGTCTACCTGAGGGTGGGGACGAAGTCTTCCACATATAGGGGACACTAGATACCAATCTAAGCTTACGCTTTTAGTTGATTTTTGTTTGAAATAAACGTCAATCCTTATTTGTTTCATACAAAATATAACTAGATAAATTTTGAAACTGTTGGTCAAAGCACATCATTGCTTTAAGTTCAAGAGTTAGGGCAAAAAAACAAAAGGGGATCAAGTATCCTCAGTCTAATCCATTTTTTTTTTCGATATAGTTACGCAACCGATATTGATATACACACATCAAAAGTGTCTAGGGATCAACATATATTTTTGCAATAACTTTTCTCCTGATTGATATTAATTAAAATTTTCTTTAAGGATTCATCAAATAAAGTGTTTTCGTTTGTCACAGTAACGATAAACCAAGTCACCTTTGCATTAATAAAGAAATTTGCCATTTTCCTAATAAAGGGATTTTTGACATTTGAACCACTAACACAAAAGTTCGAAAAAAAGACTGAAATAACAGTTTTCTTTAAAATTTTATTGGGTAACTTAAACAATTAATAATCCGTGTTTCTACCGCGAACACTAACAACACAAGAACATCGGTTTGGCATACTCAAAATGAGTTCATCCAAATCACGCTGTGGAATGGCCGCCCATGTTCGTTGCAACAACAAAAAAAGGTCTTCTTGCGACTGGATACCCTCCATATTCGGCAGAGCTCTTCTCTGTAGCATATCCCATGCATGCTCAATCGGGTTCAAGTCTGGCGACTGAGCAGGCCAGGGCAGGACATTGATGTTAGCTGCGGCGAGAGTCTGTCTTACAACTCTTGCGGTGTGCGGTCGTGCATTATCATGCATTAACTGAAATAAGGGACCGATTTGCACTTGTAGAGGAACGATGACGTCTGATACAATCGTCTCAGCATAAATTTGAGCGTTGAGGTTGCCTCTGATCCAAATCAACTCAGTTCTTCCGCCGATCCAAATACCCGCCCATACCATGATGGTTCCACCACTATAAGGATGGACTTCCTGGCAGGATTTTAATCGCTGTTGGCGTCCAGGGGTTCTCCAGTGTCGTATACGTCTTGTATCCGGTCTCATACCAAAACGAGACTCATCAGAAAAGCACACGAAACGCCATTGTTCTTCTGCCCAATTTCTGTGTTCAAGAGCCCATTGATATCGAATCCTACGATTGTGCATTGCTATAGGTGGTACCCGTAGCGGTCTTCGGGAATGAAGGTTCACTTCATGCAAGCGGTTTCTGACTGTTTGGTCGCTAATTAAGTTCCCTGAAGAGTGATGAAGCCTCACGGCTAACATCATGGCAGTTATTGTTGGAGCTCTTCGAGTTAAGATTTGAATATATCGGTCTTGTCTCCGTGTGGTGCAGCGATACCGTCCTCCATGGCGCTCAGCCACGGTACCAGTGCTTCGGTAACGTGTCCAAAGTCGACTGATAACACTCTGACTTGTATTCAGAGCTAAAGCCACAGTACGTTGCCGGGAACCAGCTTCTATCATTCCCACGGCTCTGAGCATTTCTTCCCTGCTTAAATGACGTCGCCGCTCCATAATAACGTTGGTTTTAATCAGTAGTAGGGAAACAGTAGCACTAATAATGTCTTCAATGCGTTGTATGTTTTTATAGGGAAAATATTGACAGCTGATTTTCATCTTTTACTCGAATTTGATTCACAGTTCCTGATTCAAATTATGAAATGCACCAAAAAGGATCCATATAAATTTATAAAATCATAAATTTATTACAAAGCCACATCTCAATCTCAAGAAATCCGCTTAAAAATGCTTGATCCCTAGACACTTTTGATGTGTGTATATTGAAAGTATCGTTGCGATATAATATCAATACTTGTTGACCATTTCAACATCCCTAGTTCACACACCTCACGCTACTAAAAAGTAGTGATTATTATACCTACTCATTGCACGCCATGATCACAGAACAATTTTCTACTAGTTGGAGGAAGGATTATAGACTAACTCTGAGCTAAGTTACTCTGAGCTCTACCATACCGTATGTCCTCATACTACCGTAATGTCCTCCTGGCCGATACGACCACAGTGGCCAATCTTTCACAAGATCAGCTGTCTACGCGGGAGATACTATAGTGCACTAGTGCTTGCGCAGACACAAGTGCATTCTCTCTTCCTTTTACCTCTCACAATCCGATGGGACGGCAAACCGACACGACCGGAGAGAGATCCACTTTTTACACGCCCATCCGACGCATGGATCATCTTACTTTACAATCAGTTGATCGGCCTGCATTGTCCTAGTCTTTAAGAGACAACTACCCAAAGTGGTTGCTCCCCGCAGGAGTCAAACCTCCGGTTTGCAAAGCAAGCGGTTTCCCACTGCGCCACGAAGGCTGCAATCTACCATATTACCATAGTGCCTGCCTGCTATAGTTAGTGATCTGTGCTGATCATACAACTATTTCATATTTATTGTGGTGATGATGTATGTAATCACATCATCCGGAGACACGGTATATCGTCGTAGTGATAAGAGTGTTGGCAGCACAATGAAATCGATTTTAGCGTGTCTCGGGATGCACCCGGGTGATTTTTCAGAAAAGTTTACCCTGTGACGATCAGGAAATATAAATTCGTCATGACATGAAATTGTTTAAATTTACTCTGGTATTAAATAATATATTATTAACTAGCTTTAGGCTATTTAAAGTTAATTTAAAAAAATAATAAGAACCGCTTTGATGATAGGTACCTATTATAATTTAAAGAAGAACCGCATTCAAACTTTTAAAGAAATAAGCTTTCCTGAGCCGGGAATCGAACCAACTAAAAATGCAGCTACTATTTTATTGATCTAATCGATAGGATAAATATGATAGATAAGGATAAAATCTCTCAAATAAACATTGTAGGCATCGATATACTATACCAACTAGATTAGCTGTCACGAACAAAATGACATCGAAAATGTGGTCGCGGTTACATATACTTACACAACTATACACGTACACGCAAAACAATAATATGATCATATAAAAAGATAACTTACGAACTATAAAATAAGGTTCAATAATAATTGCAGACAATTCGGCACTTACACAGTTTTGGAGCTGAGAGTTGTGTGCTTCCATTGAGTTCCATTGTTTTTGAACGCTTAGACGTACAGTAAGCTAAGGAAAGGTATGGAGTTGCTTACGTTTATTTTTTCCAGAATAACCGTAATATAAAAATATGGTAAGTTACGTATAATGTTATGCTAGCCATAAAAGAAAGCATTACTTTGTACCCAACTTCTCCAGAATGATTGTTATTTCTTTCTAGTAGTATATCTGCATTTATTTGTTACAACATTAAGCTCTCAACGGCCGATGATTCCGATCGCATAAGCACTATGACGCATCGACCGCCAACAGATTAACATGCGTATCAAATGAAGCGAAGACGCTTCATTTGATACGCATGTTGGTCAAGAGAACGACTGGATGAAATAAGACATACATATAAATTCAAAATTCTTTATTATGCATAGACTTAAAATAATTAGGTTTCGTTAGGTACAATTTTACAAAAAGCGTTACAAATGTTACAAAAAGCGTTAAATAATGACAATAGTATTGAAGTCGGTACTAAACATGGCATATTTAACGCTTTCAAGTTTTTATTTTATTTTAAGTCTAATTTATCTACACTGAACATTAATAATTAATCAAGTTTAGTGACAATGTATTTGACATTATATTTTATATTTATATTTAATTGACGGGCCCGTTGGTCTAGTGGTTAGACACCCTGGTTGCTAACCGATGGGTCGTGGGTTCGATTCCCACCAAGTGTCTGGGTGTTATTTATCTATTTAAGTATGGATTTACAAAAAAAAATTACATAAGTATTAGTATCAGTTGTCTGAAAAAAGAAATGTTAATTACCTTTAAACAAATTTAATTTATTATAAATCTGTCTTTTTGAATCATTTTTTGTCTGAGCGGTTTCTTTTTTACAAACATAATGCAGTCTTACATCGATGAATTTTTCTACAACTAATCTCAGTAAATCAATGTTATGGTTATGCTCATTTTCTCCGACAAAAACATCTTTATTAATATATAATTTTAAAACTGCAACAGATATAAATATTTTGTCATATTTCTTGTGTATATTTTTACCACCACTTAAACGAACACAGTTGCGTATAACGCGTTCAGTGTTCATGCAAATGTCAAATACATCATTTGCACAATAAAATAAGCCATTCATATCTCGTAAATCCACTAGTTTGTGGAACCATAATTTTTCTTTTGCCCATAATTTTCTTTTGCAGTCCTCGCACCTAAGCTTTTTTACTAGACTACTTACCACAAAACCAGAAATGTAACCTACTATTTGGAAAACAATTTCCGGAATTGGGTTTTGTTCTAATTTTTGAATGAGTTCGTTGCAATTTATCTGGTATTTATCAAAATTGTGCTGTATAGATTTATTTTTTATGATTTCTATAGCACTTAAATTTTCTTCACATTCATCAAAACGATATCCCGTCGAAGAACTATTAATTTTTTAATACACGGAGCAACCACGTTCTTGTTGTAAAGTAATAATAATATTTGAGGACACACTGCCGTGTAATCCAAAACTGTCCAGAGTCTGTACTATGGTAACCAGACACCTAATATAAATACGTATATAATTTTTTGAAAATACATACTTATCTAAATAAATGACACCCAGAGAAAAAGTGGCAATCTGAACCACAACCTATTGGATAGAGGCCAGGATGGTTAACCATTAGACCAACGAGTTTTCAAATGATGGTATTGTTAGACTCCAAAACCGATATAAAATAAATTGTGGGTAGGATAGCCGAACGCGCCCAGCGAATGCGTATATAAGTCACTGCTCTAGCGGTACCGCAGTCATTCGTTTCTCAGATCTCGTACAGTGCGGAAGTCTCAGTGAAGTTGCTGCGTCATGGTGATTACAATGTATTCCTGCTGCAGGAGTGTGGTAATAATTCTTCAGTGGTATGTTCAGTTTTTATTTTACTAAGGTGGTCCAGTGACAATGGTTTCTAGACAGATTCTCTTTTTTTAAATAATCTTATTTAGGGTTTCTAATAGTATAATAATACAAACTTACACACATCTCATCACCACTTTTTCTATTTTACGCAGTTGTGAAAAAAATTGCACAATTTTATAACAATGAAACTCCATGCATTCTTTGTTCGATAACTACGTAACGCTCGTGTACTGATTTACCAACTTATGTATGCTGGTGGCGTAAATGAGAACTAACTTTTTTATTGTAGTAGTGACGTGTAGTTTGACAGTTTTGCATAGACGGTAGTGACACTCTCTATCAGCAAAAATAATTTTGTCAGCCTGTGGCTTGGCAAATGGCGAACTACTAGCGGAGAAAATGTCAAATAAATAATTGTTATTTCGGATTTTAGTGATATCTTACTTATATTTTGTATTTAAACTAGTAGTAATAAGATTACTAACCGAAAAAAAGATATTCCACCTGTAATTTTAGTGTTGCGACGAGTATTTGGACAGTTTTTCAACGCGCAATAAGACATTTTGACACGTCTTACGCCAGCTGTTGTCGGCTCGTACTAATTTGAAATAGAGCGATAGCTGTCTCCGTAGCTCTTATTTTCGTGACCACTTTTCGGGTCGTGACAGCAAATCTTGTTTAGATAGTATATCGATGATTGTAGGTATCTTACATATAAAGAAGACCTTGTAATTTAACAATTTAATAGAATACACGCAGGTACACTGCCGTACACAGATAGGATACTTACGTTGAATTGGTCAATTTTGTTTGTACATATCATGGATAATTGACTTTTGTGGAAATCGTCTTACAAATTAGTTAGGCGGAGCTGCGCCGGTCAGCTAGTGTTACTACAATAAAATATAGTTAGTTAAATCTGGACATGCTTAGCTATAGCTCTGAAAACCAACAGATTCTAAAAAAGGTAGGTACTGTACTTACCTGTTGCACAGAGAGATACTTACTTAATTATTAGTTTTTAGGCAATAGAGAGCGCGGATTTCGGGAACGTTTTCATTCAAGAACGTTAATGGTGGCATCATCACTTTATGCAACTGCCAACGGTTTATATATTTTTACAATCGATATACTTACTTACCTAGTAAAACATATAAAAATATACATGTAAATGTGAGATTTGCAAACATCGTAATAAGAAATTAGATTTATTGAATCTCTGGCTTAGAACATTATTATCTAATAACGCCTGTAGGTAACAAGTTTTGTGATGTCAATTGTATATGCCGATCTATTCCTATGTCGGTAGGTACATACCTACATAAATGTATTTGCTATTATGTCAAAAAAACTTAGAATAGAATAATTAATCTACTTATATACTTACTTATATAAAAGAAAGTCGTATTAGTTACACAGTTACACTATTTATGACTCAAGAACGGCTGAACTGATTTGGCTGAAAATTGGTGGGGAGGCAGCTTAAAACCAGGAGACGGACATAGGATACTTTTTATAACTAGGTTAAGTAACATAAGGCAAGGTCATTACATAGATGGGTGACCATTTCCATTTTCCATGCCATTATAAGCGTCCCTGTGCTTCAGAGGGCAAGTAAAAGATAGGCCCCGTTTTTTAACCGATTTCAAAAAAGGGGGTTATGTATAAAACGAGCCACCTATCTAACTATAGGCTGACCGTTTAACTCGCGTATCGCCTGCGCGGTAAGAAGGGAGCGAGGGGAGATGTTAGCGGATGGGTGAAAGGGGTGCGCGGAGCAGAGAGCTTACGTCAAGTGCGGCAGTGCGCTGGCTGTGCTCGCAGCGCGCGGTTGGTGTTTTTGTTACGGACGCTTGAAGATAAACGCACAAGGTATACGACTGCCAAAATAAATCTCAAGATGAATCGCTCTTCCAGTTTTGCGAACAAAATTAACAAGCAAGCTAAACAAATAGCATACAATGTATATTCCTTTTTTAAAGCCAGAAAACAAGATCATAATTCTACAGAGTATCTTGAAGACGTAAACCTAAACAAACTTGTTGCTAAAGCTACAGGACTTTCGGTGACTACCATATGTAAAATAATAAAAGAAGGAAATGAACTGAAAGATGAACAAAATAATGTAAATTTTAAATCACCAAAAAAAATTAAACAAATCCGAAAGAAAAAAATTGAAGTTGACAGTTTTACAGAGGGCGTTGTTAGAAGAAAAATAACTCAATTTTATACGGTTTATAAGAAGGTTCCTACATTAAAAATTTTGAATGCGAAACTCAGAGAAGAAGGAATTTTATATTGTGGCCGAGAATATTTGAGAACATTGATTCATAAACTTGGCTTTAGATTTAAGAAATGTCAATCAAAAAGAAAATTACTGATTCAACAACCAAACATCGTATCGTGGCGGTGGCGTTATCTTAATGCGATAAAGAAGCACAGAAGAGATCAAAGAAACATTGTTTACCTCGATGAAACATATGTCAATTCGTCATTAAATGTACCGGCGTGTTGGCAATCCAATGAAGAACGAGGGGTGCTGTCGCATATTGGCAAAGGGCCACGTTTAATTATTGTACATGCTGGTGGACAAGCCGGATTTATCGATGGAGCTCTTTTAATTTTTAAATCCAAAAGCAAAACCGGAGATTATCATAGCGATATGAATTTTGTAAACTTCAGCAAATGGACTAAAGAAAAGCTCAGTTATTGTTATGGATAATGCCGCATACCACTCGGTACAAGAGGACAAAAAGCCTACAATGACATCCACAAAAGCCACCATGCAAACCTGGCTGCAAAGACACAATGTTGAATTTGATACGTCTCTAAGAAAATGTGATTTATTGAATTTAATCAAACAACACGCGACAGAAAATATTTACAAAATAGATGAAATTTTAAAGGCGGCAGGTCATGAAGTCTTACGACTGCCTCCATATCACCCAGACCTGAACCCAATCGAATTGGTTTGGGGATATCAAAGGACAGCTCGCAAAAATTGAAATTGATTCTAATTTAGACAAAAAAAAATACACTGGAACAGTTATTTGCCGAATTCTCTGTAGAAAAATGGGTTAAGGCGATAAACATGTACAAACTATTGAAGGTGAAATTTGTCTGCACGATCGCGTCGTTGATGAAGAGATGGACCGATTTATTATTAATTTGCAAGATTCTGACTCCTCAAGCTACACAGACAGTGATGATGTTTCAAGCGATATGAATATTAGTGACGAATAGTCCTATAAAATTTTTATCTGTGGTTAAATATTTCTTAAACGGAGTTAATTATTGTTTTATGATTTTGTACCTATGAAGCTATTATAATTATTTGTAAAACTTAAAAATAAATACTTAAAAAAAAAGATACTTATTATTTTATTCTTTACCAACAATGTCTATCTCGAGATAAATCTTTGGATTATTGACTCCGTGTGTAGCGTTACCCGCCCCCGCTCCCTTCTTACCGCGCAGGCGATACGCGAGTTAAACGGTCGGCCTATAATACTACATCATCTACACATCTCTAAAAACTAATTATACATCTAAAAATGTAAAAAGAGCGCGGGTGGACCTGCGCGGGTCAGCTAGTTTATATAACCATTAGGCATGTTTATTTATACTGAGCTATATAAGCGCTATACTTACAATTTGTACATTGATGGTGATCGTTCATATTTTCCTTTAGGATAATCATAATTATGAGCTTCATAAGCCGCTTCTTTCTTTTTGTTGCGTCTTTTAGTTGGTATCCATATTATATTGAAACTGGCCGATGGCTTGCTAATTTTGGGAGAACTGTACGAAGGTGTAGCATAGCTTTTGCTTGAACTGGTCCCAGCACCAAAACCGGTGGAGATTTTTGGTAACGAACTGCTTGGTTTTCCCGATGAACTTTTTCCAAAGCCGGTCCCACTTTTAATAGGACCGGCACTGGCTTTTTTATTTATAGGCGCCAGGTTGACGGTTTGTATAGATCTCAAATATGCGTCACCTATTCTGTAATCAATAGAATTAAATTATCTTTAAAGTTGGAATTATAAACGATTTTAATTTCTTGCAAAATCCAAATTCATTGCACCTTAAGTTCTCGCGAGTTGACATGAATTATGAACTTACTATGGACGGGGTATTCATATCGTAATAAAAATATCGGTCAATCAGCAAGATTTATGACTGATTTTCCCGGGTACACCTGACGAATATTAACTGTTAAACCAATCGGGAAGGCCCTTTTGTGCACCCCGGTTAATCGGTTTTCTAGTACCTACTTACTCATACCTAAAATGGTTTCATTAGTTCCATAGACTTTTGATCTCTACATGAAATAGGATCGATTGGCGTTAAATTCTTTTTTGGTAATTTAACTTCTTTATGCTGATGGTACATTTTTTCCAAAATGTGTGAATGCAGTTCAGAATACCTTGAAAAGTTATGGATGGTCTCCTAGGAACGTTTTCCTGTAACTATAACGATTAAGGTATCTACCTTATCTGTCCCGTCTCAAAAATCCACCCTGTAAAGGTATTTTTGAAGTCCATAGAGTCTGTTGCCAAACCATGTAGAAATTAAAAAAAACTGTTATTAGCAAAGAAGGTAACGGAATCCATGCCACGATGCGAGCGTCCAACTAGCACTTGCCAGATTTTTTTCTTTATAATGTGGTTCTACAGACAAATTCTAAATTCTACATTGGTACTTACAGCTAACAGTTAAATGTTCTATGTACACGGTATATATGTAAGTACATGTATAAAGTATATAGACTTTATGATGATTGATGACTTATCAACCGATCTTTGCTCTAACCAAGGACGAGTAAAAAGATCGTCAAATAGACCGAGTAATAAACAGGTACGTCGTCGCTATTACATAATACTTCATCAATGTCTCTATTTTGAATAGTTTTTTATTTTTTACTAAATCCACTATCTCTATTTGCACTGCACACATCGATATAATATATAAACTAGATTTGATGGCACGGTTCAAAAAGTGGTAGCGAGAAATAGCGCCCTTGTGTCGCTATTTCTTTACAAGCCACATCTTGACAAAAATATTTTTGCCGATAGGAGTGTCGCTACTGTCTATATGAAACTGTCAAACTACAAGTCATTATCATTATAAAATCGTTAGTTCATGTTTCCGCCACCAGCACAAATAAGTTTGCATCTTCCGCGACCACATTTTAGATGTCATTTTGTTCGTGAATATTTATCTAGTTTATATATTATATCGATGACTGCACATCAATAAATATTAAAAAAAAAATATTATACAGTATTTATAGCTTGTTCGGCACATTGTTGGGCAGGTTTAGAAAGCACATAAAATGAAAAAATGCCATTGCGAAGAATACAAGCATCTGTCTACATAGTGGATAGAGATGATAGAGATGTTCCATTAGTTAACAATAGGAAAAACCCATTCAATTGTCATATTTCCTGTCGCGTAGTGTGTGTCGTAATATTAATGCTTAAATTTTGTTGATGCAAACTTCAAATACCTACTAAGAACACAAATAAGGGACACTACATATACTCGTATATTAATTAGGCATTAACCCTCCCGTCTGGTCCCGTTGGGTGTCCACATCGATATAATCGTAAGCGGCGACTAAGGGAAAATAAGAATACTAGCAGCAGTGTTTTTTTATTGGGTTACCTACTGCCTATATAGTATAGGCAATACTGCGATCCCCAAGCCGCTTGCCATGCGTGGCGACAACCCTTCCCTTCTAAGGCAGATGCCTTCGTTCAGCAGTGAACTTCTTTTGGCTGCTCAAGAATTAGGTAATATTAAGTTTTGTAAACTACATACCTGCTATATACAACGTGTTAAATAAATAACGCAAAACCTCAGACTCAAGACACCTAAACATAATTTTATTTGTGGCAATTATTAATCTGGCAAGTCAAAGATTTTAAGATCATAACTATTATGTTTCTAATTATAGACACATGCGTGTTATATACAATCTCCAGAGGTTAATAACCTCTAACCGCCTCTGTATTGAGTAAACCTCATGTGTATGGCATGATAAATAAATAGTAAAAATAATAAAAGTTACCTTTAATAAAAAATGGTGTAATCGGTTTTGCACTCTTTACTGATCTGTTTTCAGGTATTGCGTGTATCAATAACACGTTGTATACAGGAGAGGTACAGTGGGAACAAACGCTCAGACTTATTTTTTTTGTCGCGGGGGAAATCTTCCAAAGATCCCCGGGAGCTGTGGGGCTCGACCGGGGGGGGATTCTTACCCACTAAACCCCCGCGGCTGTCCCATCGGCACATGAGAGGGTGGACCCCAGGGCTCTCCGGTGGGATCTGCACCAGGGGCCCCTCAGTGCCTTGCCTTTGAGCCCGCCGCCGGGGGGCGCATTGTAGCCCCCCGGGAACCTCACACGGTACTCACGGGGACGGGGGTCGCAGCCCCGCCACCGTACCTACTCAATGGACGCTCAAAGGGCCCACACCCCGAGCGTCCAGCGACTCCGAAGGAAACGCTCAGACTTGTAGCAACCCAACTGAGGTAGAGCCATGACTTTGGCCCTACCACCAGGTCTTATAGCAGTGTTAAAGTAATCGTACTCTGATATGGTAAAGAGACGCATATATAGGGTGGATTTTTGAGACGGGACAGTAAGGGTTAAGGTACCTCCTTAACCGTTATAGATACAGGAAAACGTACCTAGGAGACCATCCATAACTTGTGAAATAGAAAACTAGCGTGTGTTTTTTATTGGTAGGGTTCATTATGTCATATTCAAACCTACCAATTTTCTGAGGCTGGCCACCGGCCAGCCATCACTCCTGTTTTCATACATTTATTGCTACGATTTTGGTCTTGTTAAGAAAAAAAGGGTATAGACAGTAAGTACCTCGAAGCCCTGCTAAATTTATTATATCTCTTTTTATGAAAATATCAATCATATTAAATAAAAATATGGTACTTTTGTATCCATTAAGGTCGTTACGGTGACGCGTGCCGTATTGTTGAATATGATACTTAGGCATGCATGAGGCACTACGACTTTTCATCAAAATGTTACGTTATATTACAATTAATTATACTGTCATTATTGTGTAATCAATATAGTACACTTCCTAACAATACAACTGCGGTCCCCACAAAAAGTTACTCTCAAAGTCACTTTATCTGTAGTTAAAATTTTGCAGAGTCTGCCCAGATAGGTACTTATAATTTATAGGTATATATTTTCGATTATTTTTCGTTTATTACTTGAGTAGGTAAATATAATTAGTAATAAAACTTACCACCAATGTTTTAAAACGTCATCGAAAATACCTTATCCCTTAATCCCACTAAGGTATGTCTTTCGGAAGAAACACTACCTATCATTCACAGTCACTAACACAGGTGCACACTGCACCTAAATTTCCAATATAAATCAGTGCTTATTACGTAACTTTATAGCTATATGGTATAAAAATGACTACGTACTACATAACAGTAAACTTAAATATCTCACCAACCGTATGGGCACGCGCATAAACAAAAACATGTGTCCGCCGAACAGAACGGTCACATACTGATGACGATGTTGCCAAGATCATCTGTGAAACACTAAATCGTAAGAATTATTTCATGCACCGGAGGGCTTCATGAAAAGTGATACATACATCATTACAACCTTATTACCTAATTTCTTAAAATGGGATTATAATCGACTTAGATTCTCTTTACAACGTAGGTATTAAAGTGTTAGGGTATTCGGTGGGCTAAACTTCTGTCTTTAAAAAATTAATTTACAATACCGCATGAATTTTTAACTGAATATTCCAAAAGGAGAATGATGTTGGTGATTGGTGAAAGATTATGTATACTTTTTGGTGCAACTCGCAGCTTAAGCGGTTTAATGGATTTTAATATAAGAGTATGTAATTCGAAAGGCTATATAATTTTAATAATTTATTTAAAATATGGCAGCCACAAGGAGCTTACATTGACCTGTAATATGCGATTTTTTCATACAATATGAGTGTCGAATGGAAGATGTTAATAAGATAAGAACTGACCTATGTGTAGATAATATGTATAGGTATGTTTTTGCATATTTTTTGTTATATTTTAGTCATCAATTGATGCCTTAAATCTGGTATCACCGTCGTCAACAGACCATGTAGCCATATTATCGCTACCGCAAGTCCGCAAGCGATAAACTTTCGCAATAAATAATATGCAACTACATACATGCACGCTTGCGTCATCGGGGCAGCATAATGACCGTATTTGTGAGGATAATATAGCAACCCAGGACTTTGTTCTTCAATGTTGATTCATAATTATAGGCGCGTGGGTCGTTAAAGGTCCTTTTTTAAATCACGGTGACTAGGTACGGACCCTTACTTTGCGAAAGTCCCATCAGTCGGGGCTAAGCGTTTGGCATTGTCATTTAAGTAAGAATTTCGTACGTACTGGAATAGTTTTCCTGGCTCGGAATTTCCATCTCTTTAAATTGTAAAAGATATAGGTACCTAAGTAGGTAATTAAAGTAAACCTTAAATCAGAGAATTCGATGAATTTCGAAGGCTAAAAACACAGCCAGTAGGTATACCAGGTAGCATGTAAATGTGGTTTGTTCGATTCCTGCAACGTCTATAAAACGTTGTTGATTATGTTACATTCTGCTTACTACTGTTCCCTTCATATCAAATCAATATCAAATTTGATTTGAACATTGTACCGAGGAATTTCTAGCAACAGACATGTGTGGCTTCTGATTGAAGCCTTATTTGAATAAATATGAATATCAATGAACTTTTAAGCTCTTTCGTATTAATGCTATTGAGCGCAGCGAAAGGAAATTCAAGGTAAACGTGTCAGCAGCTTGCTGCCGATAAACTCAATGGTGAACAAGTCTGTACATACATACGCATATGTAGTAGCTTACTCAAGAATATCTGGAAACATATTAATAAATAAGACTAGAAATTTAGACGCAAATAAGACGTGAACGTATAAGATTAAATTGATAAAATTGACTAAGTATATAAATAACAAAGATAAATAAAAACAAATCCACATGACAATTTAATTTTTCAAGTAAAGTGGTTTACCATTGCACTTCTCTTAAACTAGTTAATTAAATTGAAATTGATCTGGAAAAATCCTGACTGTATTCATTTTAATGTTATGATACGTTACAAATTATATGCCAGATAGAGTATTTCAACGATTGCGAACTTGAGCCAATTCTATACCAACGGAGCATTAAAATATTGTATGTACTTGTATTTTTACTCTGTTCTACCCTATACGCCTTTTATTTCGTAAGAAAAATGCTCAGGAAAAAGCACTCAGCGGGGTAACGAAATCCTTCAAAATAAGACACCATTGAAATACGAAAACCATGTCCTCGGTACGTGTTATTCGTTCTTAGAATCCACATCCTCCATTTAACGTGTCGTAACGTATTGTTAAGTGGCAATGGTCATTTATTAAATGGTCACGAACTTGGGTTGCCGTACCGCTGTCATTGTAGTCACGTGTGTTTATTACGTATAAATACAGAGAATTATAAACTTGTCTTGCACACACAAGTTATTAAAATTTAACTATGAAGAAGCGTTGAATATGTCGTTGTTAAGGAATTTTAACATTTTAAAAATCCGGACTGATGCGTCCACATTGGCTAACCTTCGAGTATATTAGCTAACAATCCAGGAATAAATGTTTGTGTTGACTCTTTTGATTTACTACGGACCATAGTCCGTAAAACTCATAGTCGGACTCTTAAAGCCCGATGGGACGGAACTTAAGGTCAACAACTGGTAGAGATCGGTAGGGCTGAAATAATAGTAAGACTCCACGCACACAACCATCAATTTATTGATATTCATTACCGATAAATAGTGTTTGTATAGATAGGTAGCTGTCGTTTTGTATTTATTGCTATCCTAAAGTTTGAGTGGCGTTCTTGGGGTAACGGGCTCTCAGCCCGGCACACTAGACTGAATTTGTACGCGTAGGGCGACACATATGATCATAATAAATAGAAATATAATTAAATAACTTTTGTAACGGATAAACTATATTAAAATACACCGATCCCTTCAAACTTACTCGCTCATACGACTTATGGATCGATTAACTACAAAATTAAACTGCTGGATTTAGATGCATGAAATTTTCACAGGAGTTTCTTAAATAACGTAGATGAGCTCTAAGTAAGCATTTATGGATAGCAGCCCATGAAAACTTTTTGCTACCTTCAGGAAACAACCCTTAGCCTCGGGTTTGTGCAGTAGGTAAGCGGCTTACACCAAGCAATAATGGTTGATGAAAATTATTTTACTCGAGCAATAATGGTTGAGGAAAATTATTTCATTTTCTAATTCATCATCATCATTAGCAGTCGAAAGACGTCCACTGCTGAATAAAGACCCCCCTCTTAGAAGGGAAGGGCTGCCATAATCCCTACGCTTGGCAGGCAGCTTGGGGATCGCAGGTATAAATGGAAGCTAAATCCAAAAGAAAGACGCTGCTGCCCGTCTTTCTGTTCTCGCTTAGTCGCGTCTTATGACACGCAGCGAGAGGAGATGGGGGGATGCAATTCTGGCACGCCACGGGTGCTTCAAATTAAAATTGAGAATTCACTATTTTTATTGCAATTTAGTGACGATAAAAGCTAGGCGTTTGCCTGATGGTAAACGGTATGCCTGCCTATAGACAGCTGCAGTGCACTGCCGCTCGTCACCCGATACATTAGTTGTCCAATCTCTAGAGCCCGGTAATTTCACCAGCTATAGTGCTCTTCACACCAGAACCAGACAAGACAGGCTTTGAACTAAACAACGGCTTTATTACTCGTAGGTACATCACCTGAAGTGAAGGGCTATCCAGTATATAGTGTATTATCTATGGCTATCAGTTTGTCATTGTCTTCGGTCTGTATTCAGAAACCAATCTCAGATCTGACAAGCACATACATGAAATGTGAGTATAACTAAGTTTACATTGATTTATAAGCTAATTACGGGCATCTAGATGTACCTACCTATAGTTCTCGGAGCTGAATCTGTTTTCTTACCCAATATTTTGGCATCAGTCAGCCTTGTTCCTCACCTTTTCCATCCCAAGATAGTCCCAACGGTCTGTGAGAGAGAAAACGAAGATACAGTGCACCTGTGTCATGTACAAGCACTCATGTACAATTTTAAAATCCCGTGCACAGTTGTCTGATCTTGACAAAAATTGGTTGCAGTGGTCTTGAAGTTCAAACAGACGTTGTACAGGAATCCTTCATACGCAACCTTATAACAGACCACGACAATTTTTTAAAATCTCAAATCATTTTGTTTCATACTACGCTGGGACCTTCTTGATTTCGTGTATTGCATTATATCGATTTGTCTGGTGATGAATCGTGGTTAATTGGAAGATGACGTCAAGTGACGACCGGTCGCTTGACCCGTACCGTAATACAAGCGGTCGATGATGAAACGTGTGTGTATAGGAGATAAACATTTGATCTCGTGTCGACATTAATCGGAATTTCAATCTTTTCGTGAATTGTTTTTAAAGAAAACACACTAAGCGAATAATAAACTACCTAAGTACTATTTAATGGGACTACACCTGGGGAATTAAAATATATGTTAAGATATCTAGTAAGTATCTACCTAAAAACTTACTACTTACCGTCAAATTGGATCGCGGTTAATATTTAGCGTATACTGAATAAACGAAAGTCCCCATACTGCCGTACCTACCTAGCCTTTTTTAGCACAGTCTCATCATGGTAAATAAAATAAAAGTATCAAAATTAAACCTAACTTTCCTGAGCTAAATAATTTTATTTGAATTTTATTATTGGTTCCGTAAAAGCCGAAGTTATAGTTTCTATAGTGTAACCAGCATTCGCTGTTCCCAATTTTTACAATTGGTTTGGGTTTCGCCAGAATTAATTAGACACGACTATATCAGACGACCGTATGATACGTTGGTCTTGATATACGTTAATTAATATCAATCTACATTTTATTGTTATCACACAATCTTAATAGTTTGCTCGAAGTAAGGATGGGACAATGCGCCCACTCAAATGTATTTACATTTAGCACGATGTATTGAATATTAGTGTCAAGTATCATTAATCTATCAGTTTGAACTTTGAACTCAGAGTTCTGACCGAATTCCGGTCTGCAAGTTTATTTTGTAAGCCTTCAAGGCCGTGCGCTACGATAAAAGGGATCATCACTTAAATTTGTTGGGCCGACGAAACATAATTTCTTGACTCTTGAAGAAACGGAATCCTTCCTCGTCGTTGATTACTTTCCATACAATTACATAGAGAATTCTTTGACCCGATGGCACTACGCCGAAAATCTGTCTGCCTTGGACGGTCTATACGATGAGCGGGTAATATAATAAAGTGATCTTGAGTTCTTTACTTCAGTACTTCTTAACCATCCAATAATGATTTTAAGACCGCTGCTGGATGCACTCGCTACTCTATCGACAGGTTCTTTATTACAGAAAAAGACTGAGAATATTATACTGCTTTACCGGTGTTGTAGGTAATAAGTCCACGCACACATGTATCTATTTGACATACTTACCTTCCGTAGGTTTCGCAGGCACTCGTCAAATACTCGCAATGCGTGTTTTCAAAGTTCAGAACGTGATGTTCATTATCATAAAAACAAAAGGCATAATATCATGTAGATTGAAGTGCGGTGCTAACGGTGACATAAAATGTTCCACTTTTGAAGTAAATATGAGTATATAATATGTACACGTACTGCCACAGATCGGAGCGAAATAATGCTACAGTTAAAAATAACAATTGCCTTTTAGATACGCTACATAACCGCTATCTTGAAGGCTATGACGAGATATAGTACCTACAAAGTGCTAAGTTGTATTTCAACTTAATATTGTTGTTATTGTTTCTGTTAGATATTGTCGTCAGTAATAAATGGTCATTAGGGAGATGCCTCACTAAGCGCTAGCTACAATAGGCGACAAAAATAGCGATTGTGTGTGAGTAGGTAACCTCTTTGACGGTTTTACAGACCGCCGCCGTAGTAATAGCCATCATTTTGTCCGCATATCTTTTGTTTCTTGAGCGATAATATGACAGTAAGACAAGTAAGTAAGGGCTCCCACACATAACTGCGAGTTATTTGTGGGAGCCCTAAGACAAGTCCCTTTTTGATTAATATAACGCCGAGAGAACATCTAAGAAGAAATTAGTTACATGAATAATGTATGAATTATGCAGTCGCACTGCTTTTTATTTTGCATAAATAACTAAATATATATCAAGTATCTTAATTATAATCTAAAAGGTATGAAATTGAACTAATGATTAAAATAAAACTACAAATCTCATAATTTCTTGTGTATACTTACATCATAACGTATGCAAAAGTATAAAATTAAATTTATCCTAAGGAACACATTATCAATTTATCAGTCATTCAATCACTCCAAATTAAATATATTCTAGATAACAGCGAACTAATGAGATAAATTTTATTAATATTAATAAATACAACGTAAAAATGCATACCTAAACAAATAAACCACATTACAGTGTTGATATAAATAAGGGAAATTTAAATAATGAAATTAATATAGAATAGTGTAATCCAATAACTACCCACCTGGGGTGCGCCGATAGAGCCTTGTCGAATGGCGAAATAATTTAATCTGTTCGCCTGGCGCACCCTAGACGGTCAGTCATAGAAGACCTTGCTGATAGGCCAAACTTCCACCACGACATGAATAACCTCATAGTATTCATTTTGACACAAAGAGTAGAATAAAAACACCCATAAGCGACTCAAATCGTCAGTCGCGTGGAATTTGTTGTTTCTATTATACTACCTACTTGTTATAATAGTTTTATTCAATTAAATAAGCGAAGAGTTCGCCGCGCCAATATCTCTTCCGCTTCGCAGTCCTTTTGGATGACCAGGACGCAAAAAATAGTTTAATAAAATATACTTTCTAACATTAAACTAATACAAATCCAAATTCAAGTCTTATTTGTTTTTTAAACTAAAATTTTATGCGAGTTATTCGAAATTTGAAAATTATGGCACTGTTTTTATTTATATTAGCTAGATGGGTGACCTTCGGGCAGACCTCATCACTCGGGGTGGCTCATACTAAAGCCTGCGGATTCCCGATGACTTACGGTAGAAACCTACTGCTCTAATGAAATTAAATGCTAGAGGTTCTGTGCGCAACGCTTTGTAACAAATATTTGGTCGCTGTATGCAGTACGAACTATCAAATCTTATTTTAAACGTAAATACTTACCATTAGTATCTAAATAAACGTAACTACAAATGCTGAATAGTAATATCGCGCTACGAGTACGTTATTGCCATTAAACCAAAGATTTATCTTAGTCGATAAATTATTGTTGACAATACAATCACATGTTTTGTTTGTCGGTTGTTAAGACGTATATCTACTAGTTACAATTAATACTGCTATACAATTTATAGTGAACATTAACAATCGTTACAAGTAAGCAAAAACATAGCTGTTACTTTGAGCACCTGAAAAAATTAACTATAATATCAAATTACTTCGATGCGGGATATTGACTCCCATTGCTACTTGGAACCATATAAATCGTAATAATAATACACAAGAAATGAGATGATACTAATTTTCATAGAAAACAATAAATATCACTGCATAAAGAAAGGAGATGTTGGAAAATTTATAGAAATTGTCGGACACCTGCAAAATTGCGAACAGTCGCGTTGCGTCATGTGAAATGTTACAATTAATTATTAATCTTTACCTAACTCTTATTAATTATAATTTACTTGCATCTTGAAACTGCAGGTAATGACTTTCAGGCACGTTTGCAGTGCACGGGGACCGTGTTGTACCTTGAAGTGTACTATTATTACGATTTATGTGATTTTATTATAGCGAGCGATCGGGTTCGCTACAGAATGCTCATTCGCTGTATTTTTTTTTAATGTATACATGCAGCTAGTACCTGTTTCATCGCTGAGTGTAATCTCTTCTTGTCTTTATCCGCTTTTGCACAAACACAAGGCATGTGATTTGGCGTAAATAATTTCTAATACGTGACATTACTGTTTACTAACTGATGATTGTGTAATATTTCCATAACAACATAAATAATTAAAGAGAAGACCTTGGACAGAACGCAAACATTCATTCTTGTACACATAGCTAATTTCTTTTGGTTTCACTTGCTTTTAAAAATTTACGTTATTGCAAGTGACTAGGATCACAATTAGGTTACAAAAATATCCCGCCATATTTTTTTAATTATAAACTATTAAATCTATTTAATAATAAAGTTTAAAAAAAAAAAAAACAATTATTGTCATGACAGTCATAGCGAAATAGTGCCCAAACCTTGAATAATGGGATGATCAGAGAGTCTTCGAAAATAATATAATTAAGTAGTGACATATTTTGTTTTAAAAGTAAGTACGTGATATTGAGATGAGATCACTGAAACTAAATCACAAAGTAATATCCTAATCGGCAGTTCTCACGTGGACGGTGGGTGCCACCGTCGAATAAACACCTTAATTTAAACGATGATCTAATAAGTTTTACATAACTTAGTTATTATGTTATTGTGAAATATCATTATATATTTAGATATTACTATCTCTTTTAAATTGAACTATGAGGCTAAAATGCGCGCTGTCCAAAACTTATAATTATCTACTTGGTATAGCATGCGTTTAAAATTCCTTTTACACATGATATTTTTTTGTAAACTTGAGCTCACACATGTATATTATATGAAAATGTATTTACATAACAAAAACATGCCTACTTAAGTATAATTTAGTATAAGATTCGCGAAATAGAATAGTAAATTGAAATTCCATGTTAGTCTATGTTGGGAGTTACAAAAGCTACGTTCCCTGTCCGTATATACATATGTGTATGTAAGTAAGTACTAAAAGTATATAACTTAGCTCACGACAATGTCAAACGTGTCAGATTAAAGGATTTGAAGGGTTGACCTTGAACATTCGGATGAAATAAAATACAATACCGGTGCGACAAGTCGTAATTTTGTTTAACAAACAATGTAGCCTAGCATTTTATATTATAAAACATCCTTTTATCAGAAATATTAAAATTGTAATAGGTAGAGATAGCATAGAGACTGTTGAAATTAAACTTTAGTTAAGGTTTTTAAACGCAAAGTAAGATCGTTCACAGGTTCGAATAAGCATGTACTTACTAGAAACGGAACGTATGTACCTATTATTGAAAAATTATAAAGCGAAAGTAACTTTGTTTACGTTATTATAGCTACAAGCTTTTATTTCAAGGCAATTTAACGAACGAAGGCAATTTAACTATACATAAACAGACTACGAACTGACCTATACATTTTTTGAACAGCGCACACCAACATTATCAAATATTATAGCAACGTGTGCTTATTAACTAATATTTTTCGCCTAGTGAAGCGTATAGGGAGGAGTCGTCGCTTCTTCTTAGCACCCAATTGCAGGAGCAAATTTCTGGCTTCAGCCAGCGTGGCTGCGTCCGCGCTCTCTTCGACACCGGAGACGAAGCCGCTCTCAGGCCGCGAGAGGGCCGCCGGCGCGGCGGGCAACAACGAGAACCATCGGTCAATCTTTGCACTCGAAGACAACTGTTGAAATAAATAGCAATTAGAGTCGCAGCATACACGATACTTTTAACATCGGCGATCAGATGTTATTATGTGGCTGCATCGATATTGCATCGCGTTTTAGCACCTCGCTAAAATCGAAAAATTTGATTGCTAACCAAATCGTTATATGCCAATAGTGTGAAGGGATATATAGAACTCGATCACTGTATCAAGCTTACGAAAATCGATTTGATCGCTGATCGCCGATGCTTTAAGTAGCGTGCGTAGTGTGGCTCTACATTTAATGATTATGTTGACATTGGAGAAGCAACGACCGTGCCTGCTGCTAAGTCACTTTGCCCACACACATCTTTGGAGTTGGGAACGGCCGGCAAAACCTATGGGCACGGTAAGGATGGCAGTAAAGCTTAAAACATAACATGGATACATTACACCTGATCTGTTTTTGAAAACGTGGCAGAAAATAATATCAAAGATCAAAGAAATACAATAAAACTGTCGTATTAAATATGGGGATCAAGTGTGTGAAAATCTATCTGCGAGGCAACAAGTTTTTTTTTTAAATTTAATCATTGCACGCAAAGTAATAGTGACAAAAGACATACATTTTTAATATCAAAGTTCGCAAAATGATAGCCTAGCCACTTGCTTTTTCTGCACATTACTTATAAAATTTCCCAGAAAAATACATACAGTGAGTTTAATTCTCTATAATAATTTTAACTCAACTTCAATTAATGATTTTTTTATATTAGCCTCGCAGGTGTAGTCTCAAGCAACCTCTACTCACCCTCTCGTTGGTAATCTATCAATTTGTTCTTTCAGTGAACTACAAACGTGATTGAAGTCTATACGTAGCAGCATAAAGTACCTAAATAGGTACTTTACGCTGCTATATCGTACAGGCCTCTTAGTGTCCTATGATTTCCCAGGCACTTTTGGTGATATTATTTAGATAAATGTAACTATGACAAATTAGTCTCCCTTGTGGTTCCATTATGAAACAAAACAGTGAGGCAACCAAAAACCAGCCTCTGAAGTATTGAGAATTCAATAACTCCTGTGAAAGTCTGGTCTAAACGAAGTTTGATACCTTCTTATTTGCGTGACAAGGATAAATCTGTCTTGATATTAAAGGTCATAATTCACCGCTACTTACCGTATTCCTTTGGCTTAGCTATACTAATATCTACTGAACAAAAATTACCACCCATTTTTCTGCCAAAGGTTTGTATGGTTTCAATTATAAATCTGTTATTTAATTATTCCCCAATCAACATTGACTCTTTCTATCGTCTAGAGCTGGCAAGTCATATTACTGATCTAGATAACAATATGAATTTCTATCCAATTTAATTTTAAATTCCGCTAGCCGAGTGGTGCGTCGCTACTCCTGCCCCCCTAGACAATGTAACATTCTACATCGCTATCGCTAATAGAAAGTATAAAAATGTATGAGAATGACATAAGTCATCGAAAAATCACGTGACAAACTATAGGGAATTCACACCGTTAGCGAATTAAGAAATAGATTCGCTATGAAGCGATTGCATCTTGTCTAGGCCCTCTGACAAGTCGGCATCACAGCAGCACCACAGTATCTATTGGAATTTAAAATGAAACTGTATTTACGTATATATTGGTCATAACAGTAAATCAGACAAGCATTGTCATTGCCCATAGTTTGTGCCTGGTAGGTATATATAACATAATATATGGCAATAGACTTTAACCTGTAACGTGGACGAAGAACGTGGATGTAGTTAAATCACTGCCATCTCTTTCGGAGAAAATACTGTTAGGACTATGAGACTGGATCACTCATTAGTGTGCCCTATTTAACTACCATCGGGTGAAATCGCGCAATATAAAGTACAGACTTAAAGCTTCACAGAGATTAAGCTAAGAATAAAAATGTGAAGGTTTTCCAAACTTCAAACTTGCTAAAAAACTGATCGCAGAGAACCAACACGACGTTGGATGTGACCCAGCAATAGAACGAAGTCATAAGTGAATACAAATCTAAAGTCAATACAGTCAGTTGGTATGTTACTTATTTCTTTGGAGTTTGGCTGCCTGCTCAAGTCTGCACTGTTAAGGGAGCCAAACACATTCGAACAACTTGGCTAATAAAAACAATTGCGTGAGTAACATTTACATACAGACTATACCTATCACTGATTCTGAATACAATTTTCACCTTTCATTTACAACATTTTGTTAAAGAAAAGTTAACGCATAGTGTAGAGGCGAGACATAGTTAGAGAAAACTTTTTAAAATGTTTTTCTACTTATTTCAAATAATGTAAGTTGGAATTTAGATACGAGCGAAAAAGTAACTTCTTAGCATCAAATACGAGTCTGTAACTAGCATCGGGAAATTAATCTACTCTACTTTGAAATAACAGGTACTTACGAGATAATGCGTCTGTAACTACTCTCACTGAACATGAAACATTAATTATATCTGCGGCCATACTTATTTAATTAAAGAATCCATTAGCCTAATTCACAGTTGTGTAGGTATAACATGCAAATTATTAGAATTGAGGCAGCTGGGATCTACAGCCGATTAAATATTCATTGGTGAAAATGTTTGTACTAAAAACGATTGGGGGGACTGGTCCGACTACTATCCCTTTGGCTTTTTAGTTTGTTGTACTTTGTATTTTTTTATTTTTTTTCTGTCTTATTTGATATTTTGAACGGCAAGACACACTGTCGCTCTGATCTAATTGTAACATGACACACTGTTTAAAAAAAGTGATAAAATGACAAGCCCGCTGAGTTTCTTGCCGGATGACCTTTCAAAAGTGCTAGCGTTAAGCCTATTTGAAATAAACTATTTTTGAGTTTGAGTTTGAATTCTTTAAAAAAATATTAAAGAAAAAGAAATTGTTATTGTTAAATGCTTGAAACACACTACTGTGTTACAGTGCATCGTAACGTTATTTCTCTTACCGTGTACTGTTTTTATGAAATAATCCATAACCTTGACAAACAAACTTAATTGTGCGGTTTAGTTTTTATCATTGTGGTGTTGATGAATAGCAGACTAACTTTTATGCCTTCAATAAAAGTAGGGAAATCTCGGTGCGCGAGTCCAGCTCGAACCAAACCCGATTTTTTTTTGGATTATAGGACAACACACGAATGCGTTATTATAATAGGCTAGATGACTAAAAAAAATTTCTTAGTCCGTTATTTAGATTATCAATAAATATGGACACGTATTTTTTATTTTATCGGTTAAACAAAAAATTACTTAGATATAGTGCTTTGAAATGTTGCATGACGTCACTCCGGTATACAATTTTTACTAAGGTGTGACGTAAAAAGCCCCCACTCCCGAACTTAGACGCTCTATATCTTTGGCAATTTTAAATAAAAAAATATGTGTCCAATATTTTATGATAATCTAACTGACGGACTAATTATATTTTTTTTATCCAGTCATCATCCCTATTAAGATGAAATGTAGAATAAAACACAACTGATTTTCTTATTTACTGTAACTATTTTTTTTACACAGTGGATACGGAATGATACGACTGGCGAATTACATAATTATGTTTTATTCACGTCCAGGGTTTCAATTGTTGACAATCAAGGACATTCACGGATATGGGAATTCTAGATACATAAACGCATTTTCACTACTGCGGCCAAAATATGAAACAATTTTATTTTATGGCGAACATTGACATGGCCATACTGAAGACGAACGGACGAACTGCTAGGTACAACGAACGTATAAAATGTACCTAATTTAATAAAATATACTAGTAACTGTAACCACAGTAAATCTTATTGGTGCAGTCAGATTTCATTGGTATATCATTATCTCGATAATTACTGCCGCACTCACAAACGTCAATTACTTAGGGTTAATTCTGACTACGCCATTATTTTAAATTGATTCGTTTGACACTCACAGGCGTTTCTGCTTACCACTCAATTTCGAGAAAATACAGTATTTAATGGCTTCGAATGTTGCAAAAACCCGATTTCCGACAATGGATTGATGATAAAAACTATTGATGTTTTGTAAATGCAGCAGTTAGACTTCAATACAAACTCCTTACTCTAGAAGAAGAAGAAGAATATCTGGCAATGTAATACGACAAGTTTACAAACAAAAAATACAGAATGTGTAAATTGCCAAAAAGTATAGCGCCAGTTCTACCAGGTAATCATTAACGGACTCCGAGTGCGACCATTATTACTTTTCACACTTAATAATGTTAAAACAAACCTTTTTCAGTTTGATGTAAATAAGCTACTAGTAGGTATTTTAAACCACGTAATTTAAAGACTAACTTTTCATTGAACTTAATATAAAATATAACAATGTCAATGTTCACGCTATAGTAGGTAATTAATCCTTTCTTACTTCTGCTTATATAATAAACAATGAGGTTTATAGTTCTATAGAAACATAGATAATTTTTTAAATGGCTATGCCCTTTAGCCCCAGTTAGAGGTACTATTAGGTACATAAGTGTTAATGTATTAGGGATAACCATATTCCCTTTAGCAGTAAATATAATCTTCCTTTACGCTGTTTATAAATATTTATTTTTTTGGTGAAATGTTAAGATAACAATATTACTATTGTAAGGGATTGTGGTTTAGTCTCTGACCAGAAATGTGCTATATTCAGGTACTTGAAGTCGTGGAAATTGTATCATTTGTTTTAGTTTTATCATTAGATATTTACTTATATAACAAGCTCATATACACAGGTAGTTAAATGAATATGATTGAAGTGTTTTCAAACGACGTGCGACAAATTTACTATAATCTTTTTTAACGGCTTAAGCTGGTTTCAGACTACGCTATAATATAATAGCACATATAGTATATAGCTCATAGCACAACAATATCGCGCACCATACATTGTAATGGACACGTTCACACTGTACTGTACTATATAATAATGGATTACTATACGCTATAAATTGGTGCGATGTGCTGAGTTCATGCTGTGCTATATCGCGCAGCCCCCTTTTTTTCCTCCCTCACACCCGGCCGTCCCGCAAGCGAAAGGAGCAATATACTATAAATGCTTGCGATAATATCGCGTAATGTGATCGCCATGCTATTATAGTATAGCATTAGGTCCTTTGTTATACTATATAGCTCAATAGTATAGCGTAGTCTGAAACCCGCTTATTATTTTCTCTTTGAAACACAAGAATAGTGTGTAGGATATAAAAAAATCAACCTTTATATAGTAAAATCGCTGTTTTAATCTTTATTTTCATTGCTAGATACATAAAATATTTTAAACAAGCTTTAAGTTTTCTTTGGTCCTTTGATTACACCACTAGCTAATTTTTGGCATTAAAGGTATTTTGTAAAATAGAAATTAAAATAAATAATTTGGCAAGACCTTTGGCTTGAAATAGGTACATATAGTTAACTATCTATCTATACATTTTTTAAATGTTTGTTTAAAATATGAGTAACGGTATAAAGTTCAACAATCGAGGAAACTGATAACAATTTAATGCTACAAACAGGAGAGATAACCTCATAGACTTCAATCTATTGACAGCCTATCTGTTGTAGCTCTACGCAGAGTTCATAAAACAATCAGAAATTGAACGACAGCGAGCAACGAGGCTAGAAAATTTATTTAATTTTACGCAACACTAAGTACAATTTATTGTACGATCCGAGTACTAAGTTGCTCATATCAATATTTATCTATCAGTACCAGACGTAAAGCACACACTAAAGACTCCTCACGATAAAATACTATTAAATTTTTATGATATCGAAAGCATAAATATCCCTGTGGCCTGCACTTTATTCCATAACAATATGGCTCATAAACCTAAAACCTATTTTAATGGCGATATGATAACGGATATGTTCTGATACATAAAGTTTATTACAAAAATAATATCGATCTTGAGAATATGATAGGGGACATGATATGTAAACAAAGTTGTCATAACTCTATCCTACTTTAACGCCTATCATTGATGTGGCTTTTGGCACCTTATTTAGTCTCCATTTCCAAACGATAATTCTATCTACGCTAAAACAATAGTATAAATATTAAAATATAGTTACATATTTGTACAAAGATCACGAAATTTAGATATATTTTCTTCGAAGACACCTAGTTTAATTAAAAGCTTTTAAGGTAACTTGACTCAAATTGATTGGGGATCTCGTTACGTAACGTTTATTTAGTGGTGTGTCTCGTCCATTGAGAGCGCAGTGCCGTCATCATCTCGCTGCGGTTCGGTACCTTCTCGCTGGTGGTGCGAGTGATAGGAGCCGCAGGAGCGAGCAGCCGCTCTGACCCTGGAACTTTTAGTGTAGCTCCCGAAGAGGCTTGCGATTCATTCTGCGCTTCCGCGACATCGGACGTACTTTCCAACGGGCTAATTGGCACTATCAGTCTAACCCGACCATCCTGCCCCGTCGCCTCCAATGTGCCATTATGTGACAGCGGCATTATGAACGGCATGCCATCGCCAGATATGAAAGTTTCTGGACTCGAATCCTTTGAGGTAGAGGGCTGGCTGTTACTATATAAAGAGTTTTCGGATTGGCCCACGCTCATGGCTTGGGTCATATTGCCGAGTTCGTCACTGGAACTGAACGTATCTTTATAAACTTTGTGGTTCATTAGGCTCGCTAGATCTGAGTTGCTGTAATGGTTAGTTAGCGGTGGTATGTTCGGAAAGGCGTTACTGTTTTGGTAATACTGTTGATTGCTATTCAGATTGTTTGTCTTAGTTTCGTTTGAGAAACCGCCCATGTCTTGGAACTTTGAAATTAAGTAGTTTTGAATCTGTTCGTTGGTCATACCACCGAAACAGGGTGCTGAGGTGGTTCCATTCTGGACGCCTGATACTGGCGACACACAGAAAGGAGAGAGCCGCAGGTTATTATTCTCCATGCACTGGCTGGCATTGTTGTGGGAGATCAGGTTAATGAGTGCTTCAGTGTTGTTTTGAATTCGATTCCCGTTGCACATCGGCAGGTTTTCCTGTTGGTTGACTTCGGTGTTACCTTTTGCCTAATAAACAGAGCAGAATTAAATAAAAATATCATATTGTAAATATAATTTAATTTCTTGAATAGGTGATGTGTAGGTAGAAACGTAACAGAAACTTTACGATTTGATATCGTGACACGGCTTGAAGGATTGAACCCCTTCATTATTTTTCTCTTGGCTAAAGATTTTTTACTCTTATGAGTTACAAAAAAAGACAAATAAAATATGTTTAAGAAATAAACGGGCTGCACAAACATAACATATCAAACAAGGTGATAGGAACATAAAATAATTTAAAAAAAAAGCAACAATTCAAAGCAAAAAAAAAAGACACAGCTACTTACTACTAACAATGTAAAAGGGCGCCATGTTAAAAAAGCTGCCAACTAAAAATAACAACAGCATTCGTAGCACATCAATGAGTCTTCACAATCACAACACATCTAACGATAAAAGTCAATCGGTTATTAAAGCTGGAGACATTAACCGCATTAGCTGTCTTAATTTATGAGTGAGATAGAAAGCTACAAGAACAAAATTTTTGGTTTTGCTGTTGCCAGATTTTAATAATCGAACTGTAGCTACAAACAAGCGATGCGATAATGCTAATTATTTAAATGCGCCAAACAGGGCACATATTTTAACGTTGTCAGTTTTTGATTTACAGTTTTTGAAAGTTTCAACGAACACAAATTCTCTAATTTTTGTTTCTTTAGTAAACTTGATACTATAATTAGTTTTACAACTGCTAGGTATTTAACTACTTGAAATTGGCGAGATCGTCGATAATTGATAGGAGCCATAATTTTGTAAAAGAATAAGTTGTGGAAATCTTGTAACACAAGTAACAAAACTTTGACATTGGCAATATACACTCGTATGACGCCAGAACAATAAAGAAAAATCTTGGAATTATTATTTTGAATCTTTACGAAAACATTCCCGGAAATCAAACTATTTACATTAACCTGTTACAAGAAGAACGTTGTTCAGATATTATATTAATGCATAGGTATACTGACCATTATCTGAGCCACGCTGTGGATTTGTGTGATATTCATGGATAGCAATCTATCACAAAACCAACATTGTGGTATGTCAAAAACAATTAATTATAGAGCTTCTGCACACTTGCGGAATATTGTGAATCGGAGATTTTCACCGATCATTCAAGAATCAACGGGGACTCTCCGGAGATTTCAGAAGATTATTGTTTAAAACTTCGCTATCTTGCAAATATATTTAAGTCGATGTTTTTGTTTTATTTTTTTTAATGCATTGCTTAGACAAAAACAAATTTCGTCTAAAATATTCGCCAAAGATTATCCGGTGATTCTCCGATAAATTCATTCAACTAATATCGTGCAAGCGAATCGAAAACGGAGCATTATTAAAAAAAAAAACGATTTCAAAACATAGTGGATTATGTAGCGGATGCTATGAAAGAAAATTGAAAAAAAAAAATACAACTAGCAAAAGTTGAAATACTATTTGAATTTACAATTACAGTTCGTACCTGTGGCAAGAGCGTCAGTTGCTGCGCGCTGATTGGTCGAGAGGAACCTCGTTCTCGTTCCTGAAGGTGCGCTACTAAAGCAGCGATGTGCTCTAGTAACTCCTTATTGTGAACCAACAGCTGATGAGTACGCGCCTGGAATATGATTAACAAAATATTATATTTTTAAAGCCTTACCATAACGAACTACTTGCGTACACGACCGATACTTATTTTTATCAGTACGATCATGAAACAACATGAATAATGAATTACTATTTTTTCCACTTTGCAGGCGAGTGAAAAATACTCACCATTCCAGTTATAAAAGTGTTGAAATACAAACTGTTTCGGTCAATTTCGCTTATGGAATTTTATGGATGATTGGTGTTTCTAAAATGTACTAACGACAACAGACTCACCCGAACTCAGGTGGAAATATTGGACTATAATTCGAGTTTGACTACAATACTGCAGGCAGGCAGACCGATCCGACAGGCATCCTAATTACTATTTATTCCTACACTGTTTATGAAAAGTCATTTGCTATATAAATCGGAGGGCCGAGATCAAAACCTGCAAAACAACTTTCCGTCGTGATCTTTTTCCAGATTGACATTATTGCGGATCGAGTTACTGAGATGGTCGCCTGTATTCCTTGACATAATAATCTCATCGTTGCTACATGTTCATCGTCAAATCATAGCAACGATATTACTTTTAGTTAGATAATTTCACGAATGTGGTGAAGAAATTGTTCCTGAGAATACCACTAAAAGTGATCTGTAGATATGGGCCTCATAGTCTTATTCTAACAGTAACAAACGTTTCACAAGCAGTGCACGTTTCCTATCACGCCCATAATTATAGTCTCAGCAACGTTCTGGGGCTACAGAACTATGTACCTAAATATTAAGACAGTTGCGAATTACGCCTGTAACTCACCTGAGCTTCGCACCGTGCGGCTTGCTCCGCCGCCAGTTGATCTCGCAACAACAATAACTGCGCTACAGCAGCGCGTGTTTGTTGCGCCTGTTGTTCCAAGCGTTCGCGTAACAGTTGCAGTTGGTGTTGCGCGCTGAGCGGCGTGGACGCGTCACTACCCACTTCCGCACCCGTCACTTCCACTTTGGTTATGCACTCCGGGAGATCGGGAAGAGTAATGCTTGGAGCTGGAGTGGTGCGCTGAAACAATAATTAGCAATTACAATTAATTACTAACTACTTAGCCCTCGACTCAGTTAATAACTCATTATCTCGTCAAGCGACTCGTCGTCATCGTCTCTCGTCATTGCCTTGTCATCGTTGCCTCCGTGGCGCAGTAGGAAACCGCTTGCTTTGCAATCCGGAGGTCATGGGTTCGAATCCCGCGGAGAGCAACAACTTTGTGTAGTTATTCCTTACTGGCTTGGACAATCCAGGCCGATTAGCTAATCAGCTGATTGTCTGTAAAGAAAGATGCTCCATTCGTCGGATGGTCATGTGAAAAGTCCTGCGCCTGATCTCTCCCCGGCTTTGAGCATTAATCCAAATTTGGATTAATACTCAAAGCTATCCAGAAGAATAAATGCAGCATCCAGGAAAATCTGCGAATTTAACTAAAACACACATTAATATTTTCAACGAAAATATTAATGTGGTCGCTTTCCATCCGATGGAATGGAAAACGTGTCGGTTTTCCATCCAATCGGATTTTGAGAGGTAAAAGGAAGAGAGAGTGCACTTGTGTCTACGCAAGCACCTGTGCACTATAATAAAACTAAGTTTCTAATACCTACCTATGTTATTTATAAATTTATAGTCACTGTAATTGAAAAAAATAAGTTAAATCATTCTTTGTATATCGTATGATGTCGTAAAATTATTGTATGTCTAAACCATCATTCTGAGCTATGTATACAAGGTCTTAGTTAGTATTGATTAAATAGTTATCAATGTCTCATGACACTGGCTAGTAGTGGAAATGAAATTTGTATGAAATTAAGGAACTTGGACAAGGAGTACATGGCCGGTTTAAAATAATGAGAAGAAATGAAATAAAGACATTCGCAACTGAAATATTTCTAATTAAAGAAATTGAAAATACGACTCCACTAGACACATTTGGTTAATTAGAAAATGAGGTTGGTTAATTTGAAAATGGAACTATATAGAGACTTTTTTCGTGCGATAATTATTACTGTTTTCGAAACAATAGGTAACGACCATATTTTTGCTAACATCAGAAGAGTAATGATTCGATAGAGTTAACACAACAAAACGTGCTGGCAGTAAAGAATAAATATAGGAAAATATATGCCTGAAAATTTTCTTTTATTAACCTATAACTCTTGGGGTGTCCGGGTAAGAATAGCACCTCTCATCTCCTCCCGTTGGGTGTCCGTAAGAAATGATTAAGGGAAAACAAGAAGACGGGCAGCAGCGTCTTTCTATTGGATTACCTACCTACCACCTCGACTGCGATCCCCAAAATGCCTGCTAAGCGTGGGGATTATGGCAAGTCTTTTGGCTGCTGGTGTCCTTCACGTGAGGAGGGCACGCTGGAGTTATCAAATCTCAAGGAGCTTTAAAAGCACGTTCGGGTGGAATGGTGTAGTGACATTAAATCAAGGTATACCAATAGTGGTATTGTGTATTATGGATCATAATCTCATGAACCAAGCGTCGTTCGACTGTTTGGACGTTTAAAAATAACTCAACGTATTTATAATTTTTTATAGTTTCCCCAATCTGAATGCCCCTAGCTCCTTTACACGTCGCGGAACATCGACACAAGAAGGGATCCTGATCTCCTCCCGGTTCCCTATGCCAAACAGCAATAACTTTTTTACATGACCACCTGTCGCGATGTGTGGATTATCTTACATGCCAGGACAGTTAAATGATCGGCCCAGTAAGTTAAAGCTGCATAAAGTTATCACTCCCCGCAAGACCCGGACCCGGACCTCCGGTTTGCAAAATATTATACTTATCTATTTATTTATCATTTAGAAATCTGAGAATTTTCCTTGTTAGGGTTATTAATTATAATAATTAACTAACAAAGTCAGTGACACAATTACTTGTATTATATTACGGAAGCAATGAAGTACCATGTGTGAACTGGAGATGCTTACCTAATTGGCATCATTCCAATTCTACAAATAACAATAAAATGCCTACGACACACTAAAAACGATACCATTACTGTGACGCAAGCAGATTGCATCAGGTGCTTGAAAGATACGTCACAAACACTGAACAAACATTTGTGAAATTGAATCAATTAGGACGAACTATTATACTTACTTAAAAGAAAAAAAAGGTGCGACATTTACTTATAATAAAATGAGCAGATTTCTATTTATTAACTTTATCTAATAACTCGTCCATTAAGTTTTATCCTATTCATTTAAATATTATTAGGATATGAAATTAATTTTTACTAATATTTACATAAATTTAATTTTACATATATACATTCCTATTTACTTATTCCATTAAATTATTTATTCTCAGGGTGCTTAGACTTTTACTTGTTTGCTCAACAGAGTACAGAGTTTCTTATTCTCTTTTGAAATTTTTAATTAAATTATGTTCACCGTACAAGTTACCACATGCATTAATCCATCAACACTTCCTCACATCGATGTAATCGATGCTTCCCTGTGGATAAACACTCTGTTGTTGGCAAAATCATCGACTAAAATCGATGGAGGCCATATATATTTTTTATTCATAAAAAGTGTAGTGTAGTGTAATGTAGTGTAGTGTAATGAGAAACATATTTTTTTCCTATCTTTATTCGACCAGAGTAAACTTCCAGACCGAAAGAATGTTTGATATAATCCTTACGCTTGACAGGTCTTGGGGATACAGGTATAGGTACGTAGTATAGGTGGTAGGTAATCCACTAGCAAGACGCTGCTTTTTGTTTTCTCATAATCGTCTTATACTGTTGTATTATGGATGAGATGGGTCGCTGCTATTCTTACCCGGACTCAACAATAGTATAGGTAGGTACTCTGTGCCCGGACTACCCACGGGCAATATACTTATATCATTCTCAAATACACTATACTTTTAAGATAGTGGTTATTACTTTGAGATTTAGTATGACTATAAGTGGTTCCACTTACTAGAACGGTGCATCATGTCTATTCTTATTATTTTGTTTGGAAAGAAAACTGCATGAATATGGCCTATCGATTGAATTTGCTTCCTATGCGAGGGAATGGAAGACATAACAGTGATGAAAAGCGGTGGTCTCATATAGAAAACTATCTGTTACAAACAAGGGTGTAAGCGGGATACCAAAAGTTATATCGGGGTCAGAAGTAACCACCTATCTACGAAGTTTTTCCTAAGCCATGTGACGCTATGTTTTAACTCTTTACCATTACGCTACTCCTTTACATAATGACTGCTTGAAAATTTCAAAACACGTGGTGAAGTTTCGCTTGTCTGGTTGAAACTTTTCTAACGTTGTCGTATTTGGACGAGAATACATTAGTGCCGTAAATGTTATCAACTTTACTTTTTACAGAAATTATACCAGATAAACGATTTTGAACGGCTGTGGTTTTTGTATGTTATTCTTTTCCCTCAATTTTTACTTTCCGATTTGCTACAGGACTAAAATTCTTTATTAGAACCGTGAATACTTCCACACTATGTATAATTTATTATTGAGTGTATAGTTTTATTTCAAACTAGCTGACCCACGCAGCTCCGCCTGCGCTATTTTTACGTTAACTAAACTTTTAATAACAGACATTCGCATCGAATACATAACCTCCTTTTTTATAGTCGGTTAAAAACTGGGACCCACTTTTTATTTGCTCTCCGAGGCACGGACCCGTTTAGTTCAAATGGCGTTAAACGGTCACCCATCTATTTAATGACCTTACCTAACGTTGCTTAACCCGATCGATTACAAAACCTTGATAACAACTCTCTATGAGTGTTCCCTTACTAAAATTTATTATATTATAAAGAAAAATTGATAAAATCGGACCAAGCGTATAACCAAGTACCCATTTTGACGTTAATTCCCTCTCCCAAAAGAACCGTGCCAGATTACGGGATAAAAAGTATCCTATGTCCTACCTCGTAGTAAGATCTCAAATCATGCCAAGTTTCATTTGAATCCATTCAGTAGTTACGGCGTGATGCGCAGCCGTGATACAGACAGACAGAAAGACATACAGACAGACAGACAAAAATTAAAAAAATTACGTTTTCGGCCTCAGTATCGGTTATAGAATGCTCTCCAAATATAATTTTCAAAATATCTTCAATGTACAGAATTGGACCTGTTACAGTTTTATTATAAGTATAGATTAAATGGGTGGTCTGAACAAAAATGTATTTTATTCAGATATTTACGTCTCACGACTTAATTATTGCCGATTGTTAGATAGTCAATTGAGAGACTAACTGCCGCACTCACAAACCCCAATTAACTTTAATTATAATTAAGTTACTTTTAAAAATCTATTTATTTCGAGTATTGGAGCCAATTATGATTAATTTCGATTATTGAACACGAGATAATTGTTATCTCTACTCACTATCTGCGTATTAAGTATTAATAGGCTTCGAGTGTCGAAATATCCGATTTAAAACATGGATTAATTACCATTAACTTTAATTGACGTCTGTAGGTTCGGCAATTAGATTTAAAATATCAACCAATGCTCTGAGGCTTTTATTAGCCGGTACAACACTCGTTATCTAAGTAGGTAACTCATTTTATTATTCCAATGCAAATATATTGTAGACAAATTTTATACCGTCAATATAAAAACGCGTCTAACCATGTCGGAATCAGTAAGATATTTCAAACGAGACAATTTATTATCAAGACCGTCATTTCCTGATATAATTTAGCAATTCACGTCAGTGTTAGTGAAGTAACCTGAAATCCCAAGTTAGATCCGAGACATTCGCATGCCGATGATATTATTATAGCTTTGATTTATTATACAGCTTCTCAGATTCGTTGTGGGAGAGAGATTATCGAGAGTAGTGCTAGTATTTTGAGTATGTATAATAATGTATCTATTTTTATCACGTTTCTCAGAATAATGCTGATCAAGATATACAAAGGTCAAATATTTCATTCATAACAGAGGCAGTGCGCTCGTAAATAGCATGTACCATATGCCGGTTAAGAATATAGTTTACATGTAATGCAAAACTTTAGGGCGAACTTTAGTATTATTTTTTTACACATAACTAAAGATTTTATGTTTCTTTTTAATAATAGGTACCTATGTACATTGGATATTAGGTATCTTGTGTTCGATAATTTCAACAGTTTCAGTGCCCTTCACACCAGAGCACAGCAATGTTTGGTAGCTGCTTGGCGGCAGAGTATCTGACACACACAGTGTACAGTGGTACCTACCTGGACGGTTCCTTGCACCTACCACCTAGTAAATATACAGAAAAATGATTTTTTGAAGTGACACTTCTTAATGCGACTTCCAAAGTTTATCGTTTAACGCTGCCACGGTGGGGGTAAGAAAGCTTTCACGTGACGCAGTCATTCAGGCTTCAGTCATTCAGTCTTCAGTCATTCCGTCATTCAGTGTCATTCCGTCATTCAGTGTCGTTCAGCGTCGTTCAGCGTCGTTTAACGACGTTCAACGTCGTTCAGCGTCGTTCAGCGTCGTTCAGCGTCGTTCAGCGTCGTTCAGTGTCGTTCAGTGTCGTTCAGTCGCGGGGAGGGGGAATAAAAAGAGACAGAGCGAGAGTGAAGTTTCACTTCTTCCGCGCGTATGGACTCCACGCACGCACATTTTTTTTCACGATTGACCTACAGTTGACGCATTGTTTTATTTGTTGCATTTAACGCTTGACAAAATAGTTTCCTAAGCAACTGAACGCCCGCCGTGAGAGTAAATGTAAATTATCACCAGTCCTAAACTGATTTTTAAAGAACATTTCAATGTCTCGCAGAGCTAGCTGTTTTAACAATCAAAACTTCCAAAATGTCACCTGGAAAGCGTTAAACAGCCGTCGCTCCGATTTAATACGTTAGCCATTGAGTACAAGTGGTTGAAGCGGGTAGTAATAAATCCCAGTCAGGCATTACACCGTGTTGATTAATCACCGGGCAATAACACTAAATTTAACAACAGTCGTGACGCTTCTAATGGTGACGCAGGCGGTTGTAAACCTTATCTCCTGAAAACGGTGAAATTAGGAACATCACAGGAATTTGGACAAAGACAACAACATAAGTGATGGTATAACAACAGAGACGAGATGGCGTGTTGTACAAATTGATAATTAATTAATTCGAATTATACGAACAGTATTTGCGGTTTACGTGAAATATTTGATTTGCTAACAGATAAAATGTTATGGTTTGTTTATAATTGTGTATTTATTTATATTTCAATCTTTTATAAACATGTAATTATATATAACGTCTTTAGTAACGTAGATGTTTATAATATGCCTATGCGGCTTGTGTGGATGTCTAAAATATATCAAAGCTTTCAAATAAATGACGTGTAAAGCTTATAAACAAAAAAATATTACGTTGGTCGTAGTTTGACTGTATTTTGGACAAAATAATATTTTAACTGGGTAGGCACTCCTCAAATATGAGGACCATGTGTTGGAATTTCAACAAAATACGTGTATGGAAGGGTAAAGTCGTCGTTAAATAAGAAACGAAGTAATTCGCCAGATAACAAAAGTCACTGACATAGCTCAACGGATTAGCAAGCTGAAGTGGCAGTGGGCTGGTCATATTTGCCGCAAAACCGATGATCGTTGGGGAAGACTGATTCTGGAGTGGAGACCACAAACTGGAAAACGTAGCGTAGGACGTCCTGTGACCCGGTGGAGTGACGATATGCGCAAAGCAGTTAGCAGTGACTGGATGAGGAGAGCCGAAGACCGGGCTCAATGGCGTGTATTGGGGGAGGCCTATGTCCATAGTGGACTAATATAGGCTGATAATGATGATGATGAAAGCTGTGATGTGATTACACCTAATTCCAATATTACGTCTAAATCTGTCCTAGCGCTCTCTTTTCCAGAAAATCGAAAGGTCAATAGAAGAAATGTGTTTTATTTTAATTCAAATAAAAAGAGTAAATCGTGAGATTAGAAGTTTATCCCCAGAGGGTAGCCCTAAAAGTATTGCTTGTTTCCAAGTACGCACCGAAACACAAAAAGTTCAAAGGTTGCCTCAGATTGACTTCGTTATATGATTATAGGATGATACAACCTTTTTGTTAGGGCACGCTCCAGTGTATCATTATCTCCAAATGTTGTTTAAAGATGCCGACACGCGTTCTTTATTTTATGAACAAAGTAAGGATATTATATCTGCGGCTAGCTACGGTGGCCGTTTTGACGTTTGTTTTTCTATGCGTTGTTTTTTCTCAACATTGTTTTGTGAAAGTTGGAAACTAAGTTGGTAATTGACTTATTGCCGGTCCCAATATCCTATTGATCTCTAACTATAAGTTAAAATCATCGATCAAGTCATTGATATCCCGCGATAAACCTCCGAAATGGAGCGATAACTAAAACCCTGACAGACTGTCATTTGAAGAAACAACAGTAAGCTGCTTTTTTTTTAGTAAGCTGCTATATGTTATTATTGAAACGGAAATATGTAATTTTAGCTATCGATAGTAACTATTTTAACTTATAGTAAGGGATCGATAAGAAATTGGGACCGGCAGTTAATAATTAATGCCTCGGGGTCTCAGGTGACGAGCAGCCAAGAAGCTTAGACTCAGAGTAATTAGAATGGAGCTAGTATCGCGTCGATTCCCCGAACAAATTTTTCGTGGCACCTTTGCGGGGTGCGGGAGGCGAAGTAAACACACACAGATACAATTTCACGCAAACCTACACTATAATAAACTCGCAACACATTCAAAAAGATACGCACACAAATAAAGAATGACCTGAACTTAGGAACAAAATTTGGCAGAGGGGTTAGCGCATCATGCTCTATCCAGTGGTATCTCCTCTAAGAGCTTAGAGCAACAGTAAGTGCAGCTATGCATAGACAGTTGTCAAATATCAGTCCAAAGAGTATATCACTACTAATCAGTCTATGTTAGAGTAATTTTGTTCTGTGGCCTTTATGTTCACACTACTAGCGATGTGCTATCCTAACAGGATAGCTGACTGCCGACCGAAAAGCGATCAAAAGGCAAAAATACCCCCTCTGCAGATCTTTGTTGGAGTAATTATGTTTGGTATTATTCGACAATACAGTTGAGTACAGTGACCACGCGACGACACGGCCAATCGTTGTTGTCGCCTGTGCACGTGTATCTACCAGATTATGTATCTTCCGAAAATAGGGGATTCTTGTTAAGATATTTTTTTTTTTACTAACTATAATTATTCTGATACACCGTAAGTTCATAGACTTAACTTAAAGCTTGCCCATAAAGGCAAGATAGTATGTAATAATCGTGGCACCCCAAGCCGTAGGTAATTTGAAATTAGAACTGCTAAAATAGAAAATAGTCGTTGAAAGTAGAATTTTGTAGGGAATGTTAAATGGGATTCTTGGACGGCCTCCAGACGTGCTAAGTCTAGACGACTAGAACTCTATTATTTACTGTACCTACCTGCCTCATATGTGAATGTCTCTGACTGATAGTCGTGAGCTAAATATTTTTACCGTCAAAGCTGTGACTCACTTTTTAAATCCAGTAGTAGGTTTTTTCTGGTTTTTTTTTTTAGTATAAAAGTGGTAAAAATATTCTTTAACACTGGTATTTTGAAAATTAGAGTTAGGTATATCTGTTACCTTTTTAAATAACCAGCGAAAGTTTATGAGGCGGTTTAAACCCAATGAGCTATACTGTCCTTGAAAAAGAAATACCGGTCAAGTGCAAATCGGACTCGCGCACCGAGGGTTCCATACCATCTTTGGACGTATTAAAGTAATTTTACTATTCACGTAACACCTCAGATAGCAAAAAAAAACAAACCGCAAAACTAAGTTTGTTTGACGAGGTTTTTTTTAGGATTACTAAAAAACTGTACTACTTAGATAGATTATTTTATTTTTCCTGTAAAATATAGAGAGACATGCATTATCCATAATTATTTCAGATTTTTCCCTCCAAAAACTTCGGAGATAAGGATCTCCGAAGTTTTTGGAGGGAAAAATCTGTAAGGGGGACGGTATTTTTTTTTACATTTTTGGTTATCAGCCAAAAACTACGTCACATAAGCCAAAATAAAAATCTGTTTTGAGATGTGCAAATGAAGCCTTTTCATATGATACCCCACTCGATATAGTAGTCTCACTTTAAAATATTGATGACCTATTGCGACCCCCATTATAAAAAAAGTAAAAGAAAAAATATATTTTTTTTATTTGCGGTGAGGTTGGGTAAGTAAGATCTAAAACTATTCCAAGTTTCAAATCGATAGCATCAGTGGTTCCTGAAATATATAGGTGTGACAGACAGACAGACAGACAGACAGACAGACGAAGTCAGACCATAAGGGTTCCTTTTTTACCTTTTAGGTATGGAACCCTAAAAAGGAGTAAATACATGTGCTAAGAGTCCGCAATACAAATGTTGTCACGAAAAGGAGAAATAATTGTGATAGAAATGCGAAGAGCGGCGTGGTGGGAATAAAATCAAAACACGAGAACACACGAGGCGTAGCGGGAACTAGTGGAAAGCTACGCGCGAACCACATTATGGGAAACGACGTCGAGAAATAAACCATGAAGGGCACCGTAGCTGTAACTAATGGGCTCAAAAGGCTCAACAAGCCATGTCTCAGCTGACGAGCGCCAACAACTTTCCACAGGTAGGCGTATATCACAAAGGTACTAGCGGACCAACGTCCGCCCTAGCTCCACCTCCTAAGCAGTAATATTATAATCCTACTATAAAACGAGGTCATCATCATCACCAGCCGATAGAGGTCTACTGCTGGTCAACAGTCACTAAGGGGGAGGCTAAGTGTCGCCGCACACGGTACACCGGCCACATCCACAATCGCCGCCACTTGAAGCTAGAAGCGGCTGCAAAAGAAACTGACGCGCGCGACAGCCACTTGTGGTCGATGTTGGACACTTGTGGTTGGTGGCCGCTACTTTTTTGACTCGTGCTTGCAGTGAAATGAAGGGAGAGAGGGGTGGGGAATCGCGCGAGTGGCTTGTGTCGGCGTTTTGTGGCCGAGCCGACCACTAGTGGCTTGTGTCGCCGTTTTGAGGCGTGTGGCGACCACCGGCGTTTACAGTGTGCGGCGAGTCCAAGCAAAATGTATGAAAACAACAGGAAATAGGTCAGTTGCTGCGTTTTGTGGTTGTGGCTGGTGGCCCGTGTGCGGCGACACATACCACGTAGGGGTTGCCATAATACCCATGCTTTGCAGGCGTCTTAGGGATCGCAGTATAGGTGGTAGGTATAGAAAGATGTTGCCGCCCGTCTTCTTGGTTTCCCTTAGTCACCTCTTACGACACTCAATGGGAAGAGATGGGTGAGTGTTATTCTTATCCGGACACCCCATGGGCAAAGATACGCGGTAGAGACGTTATTATACATACTGTCGCACTCACAAAACCCATTAATTTTAATTCTAATTAAGTCACTTTTTAAAATCCATTTATTTCGACTGTCGGAGTCGTTTACGATTAATTTCGATTATTGAACACGAGATATTTGTTATATCTACTCACTATCAGCGTATTAAGTATTAATGGGCTTCGTGTGTCGAAATAATCCGATTTCAAAAGAATAATTAATCATCATTAACTTTAATTGATGTTTGTAGGTTCGGCCGATAGTCACTTTCTATCGCGAAAGTTAGATTACATTAATACGGCTATTACATTACAGGTTAGGTTCCACCTGCTTGTCTGGTTACAATGTAATATCCATAAACCAAAAGTGTTATGATTCCGACGTATACCGAGACAACACGCTGAATAGAAACATTGAATATGATAATTTTTCTCATGCATAAAAATGTTGTGAGGAATAGCTACAGCATTTTTACCCGGCTGTTAAGCCCTGAACGCATGAATGCGAAATATCACCAATTTTCATTTCATTACAGATTATCGACTAACGTCGGTTGGGTATCTAACAAAATAATGTTCAGCAAACGATGTTTACAAAGTAAATATTGATACTTAACAAACATCTGTTATTAAACTCCTACTGAGTTTAATTGAAGTTAATATCGCGAAATTACAAGATAATTAATTAATCATAATAAATATCATAATCATTATCAGCCGGAAGACGTCCACTGCTGAACAAAGGCTCTTTATATACTTTTAGACTTTCGCGTTGCATTATCAAACTTTATTCTAATCGGGAATTAACGCGACCCGGCTGATTGTCTGCTTGTGACCACGGCTGGTGCAACCCGGCCGAAACGTCAAGCCAAAATATAAGGTAAATCGCGTTAATTCCCGATTAGAATAAAGTTTGAAAGGCTCTTTAGACCGCCACAATGGCCACAATGAACGACAGATAGCCATTTGCATCTATCGGTGTCCTGCGACGCGCATAATGTCGTCGGTCCATCTACGAGTAGTAGGAGGCCTACCTAGGTACGCTGCGTCTTTCGGATCGTGTTCGCCACTCAAGAACCTTTGTTCCCCATCGTTTATCGGTTCTTCGAGCGATGTGGCCTGTCCACTGCCACTTCAACTTGCAGATTCTAAGAGCTAATAAATATAATTTCAGATTTTTCCCTCGATAAACATCGAAGAAGTGGGAAAGGTATATTTTTTGTCATTTTAAATTATAAGTTAAAAACTCCGTAACACAAAATAAACTATATATGTATCTGTTTTGAAATGTGTGCGAATGAAGCCCCTTCATACGATTCCCACTCGATATAGTAGTTTCACGTTCAAATTCTGATGCCCCATTTCAGGCCCTAATAAAAAAATATACTTAAACTTACTTAAATATCTATGCGATAGCATTTATAGTTGCAGAAGTATATAGTATATGTTGTAATGGACAGAAGAAGTCACACCTTGTTACCTTTTAAGTACGAAACTCTAAAAATAATAATATGATAGAGATAGCATCAAAAGCGCTGAATGCTGATGCTAAAAGAACATCTGGCCTTAAACCTTTTAAAATATTTACCTGCGGTGATCGTTTGCCATCCTTTCTAGGCGGTGGCGGTAGCAGCTCTAAATGCTTAGGTCTGACTGGATCCCCTCTCCCCCCAAAAGCACCCTCCCCTGTTGCCATCTTTGACGTGGAAGCGGCTCCAGACTCCGAAGCGCCGCATTCTGACACCGCTTCTGTAGATGAAACATCACTAGCTACTTACCGAGACAAGTAGAAAAATAAAAAAATAAATAAGAGAAATAAATATGATAAATACGACAGACGGACTATAAGGTACCAATATTTTGTCAGTGATAATGTTTTCGGCAAAAAATTGATCTGATTTTTTAATAAGTAACTTTGAGGAAGTTTTTTACCTAGTTTAAGTGTCCATGTTTGTAAATAAACTGTAAATATTTAGTTTCAATCAATGTTATAGTAACTATTTGGACTTTTTATATTTTTTTATAGTAGTTTCAATATTATATAATATATTATTGCTATGGTTTTTTTGTTTATATGCTATAGTATTGATGAATGATAGGTAAAAGAAGTTATGTATCCGCCAACATATTACACCTACTTTTAATATTTTTCGTAGCCACGTTTCCAAAATTAACACCTATTGAGGCCAGTGCCGGAAAGAATCTAGGTATAGTCGAAAATAGAAACAAATTCATCTCTGAAAATGTTACATAAAAAATATCCTTCCCAAAAAAATCCGATGCTGTTGACCAATGTAGAAGCGCAAAATTATGTAGATTAAGGTAAAGGCTATAAAATTATGACGTTGCTCGCTAAAACAGCTGTTACCTACGCGGAGCGTCGGATGTCATAAAACGATACATAAAAGCTAATTATAAGCCATCCACAGAAACAGTGAAAAAAGAAAATACGTATTACGTAACGCACGCCGGCTCGTCAAACTGGCAAAGGACCTGCTGATAAGTTATTGTACTGTACCTACCGAGCCACCTCATTATCCAAAGTAATCCAGACAAAATATAACGCGCTAAAGACTCGCTACGAAGAGATTTAAAAGAAGAGCTTTATCCTCGCTTGTATTTAATGTTTTGCTTGGATAAATAGAAAGGATAATAAATTATCGTACGGATTATTTGTAAACAAAATTATAATTTAATCAGTAAACGGCCGCTGCTAGATGAAATAATGATATTAGCAGCGGTATATCTCCAAGTTGCCGGTGGCAAATAGCCACAATCTCTCGGGTTTACGACTTTCCGCTCAATGGCCATCGTTTGCACCGTGTGAAGTAATTCTTAAACAAACCTATACTGCTTCATTTTAACCGTAGGTAGGTGGGTAACGTTATATTATAGTTAAAGGAGTCAAATCAATCTCAAAGCAGACTTTCATAGAGGTTGATCTTTCCAGGTATTGAGATATTTGAAGAAAGGCTCAAAGAGATATAAAATATATATTTGCAATTTTTATTAGTAACGAGTAATTTGACGAAATGTTATTAAATAACTAGTGTGTCTTTTTCAGTGATATTATATTGAACAGTGAAAATGAGTAAATATCTCATATTCATTATGTCGATCGTAAATGTATCATTTCAGTATTTTCCCCTTAGTAATATAAATTAATTGCAAAATATGAAAATATAGTCCGTCTGACGTCTTTATAAATCTTGCTACGTAAAACTTTATGATGAGTGATATTTTTTATATCGCATAATACTTAATTCGCCGTGGAAAATGTTTGAACGTTTAAAACTCGCAAATGGCACATCATTAATTCGCTGTAAGGTTACATTAATCGCAAAGCATGATAGGTAATACATGAAAATGAGATAATCAGTCGCTAGCAGAAAGGACAAGTGTCCGATTATCGATAATCATCGATGCTTAACTAAATCATTAAATGAATCAAACACATGATAAGATGAACAAATTAATAAAAAAGAATACAAAGGCCTACAGAGGGAAACTACGAAACGTCGTTTGGGAATGCCATCCGCTTCATCACGCTTTTCTGTCTATTGAATATAACCAAATAGTTCGATATTGCCATAATAATACAGGATAACGAACGTGAAATAATTCAAGGAAAAGCGAATGGCCGATATCTGAACTGAGATAAAATTGCCGATGGAGCGCTGATGGCACGTTTTTCGCAAGTCATTTCGTGACGGTGTACCTACGCAGATTATCTGTATGGAAGTCTCCGCCCCTAAGTAGAATTACATAGCCGGAACTGACGTAAGTAAACGGACTCTATATCTGAGCTTTAAAGGACGCTGTATGGAGGTGTGTCAAGAGTGTTTACCAGATACTTCAAGTGATTGCATTTTACATTTTCTGGCATATAATATAATGATGAATTATTTAGAAAAAGCGTAACAACACAACCCCATCACTAAAGCGTTTTTTTTAAACTCCCAAAGTTCTACCTCTGTAAACGTTTTCATAAGTTATATTTTGTATAGGTCCTGCTACCGTTCCAACTGATAGGGTGTTGTAAACGAATGCATAGCGTATTATATTCCATGATCTCCTTGAACCTTTGGAGGGTGCGGCGTCGCTCGCTCGGTCGCTGGGCGCCGGCTCCTCGGGTGCTGATGACGTCGATGGTGCTGGCTGGTCCGGTGAGTTGGACTGCATCTTGTGGCAGACCTCGAACGCCTGGCCCACTGTACGCACAATCCGCATGGCTTGACTCTGGATGTAAATAAACTTAGGTTAGGCTTTTAGGAAATTTCGGAGTCGCTGGACGTTCAGGGTGTGGGACTTAGGACGTCTTAATAATCTGCTTATTTTTAGCTAGACAATATATAGAAACGATAGGTATAAACTACTAAAATTATTGGTTGAAGGCAAAATTCAAGGAAAACGATAGAAGAAGCTTTTCATTGACTTGAAACATAAATTAAGAGATTGGTAAAAGGTGTAACACGAAGGGTAATTAATTCGTATTTTGTGACTGCTAATATGAAGACATACCAAATCAAATGACCAAGGCAAATGATCACCGACCTCCGTGATTGCGATGGCACGAGATGAAGAATAAACACCTAAAAGCCAAGCTTCTAGTCATCTACTATAGTTCTGAACGCCGCCGCCCCGTGCTAAAAGACTTCTTATATTTTTCGGTGATACATTTAATCTTCTCTGCAAGTTACTGCCAGCAGTATCTTGCAGACAATATTATACACAATTCTGGAATGGTGTTGAATATTTTGCCACGTCACCAGTGACATGCAGACTTTATAATAATCTCCTTCTAACCGATACTGACTAATGACAGGATCTTTAAACATTTTTTTTTACTTGCTCCACCTTCTACGCGAGTGATATTATAGTGCACAAGTAGGGTAGACTGGGTACGGTTGAAACAATTTCTCTTATATCGTCCATAGTTTTGCTTTTTATATTCCGAGTGATGATGAAGATATGTTAAATAAAAGAGCATGTTTCGATCTACTAATGGGCAATGTGATCTTAGTTCCAGGTGTGTTATTTTTAACAGTAGATCAAATTGAAAAAAAAATCCGATTTGTTTCAAACGTCCCCATACCAGGGGCGGTTGAAACAGTGATTGAGGTCAGTTAAAACACATGCGAATAACACAAAATATATTATTATAACATGTTTTATTTACTGTTTAAGGATCTCTTTGACAATAATAATCAGTTTTCATTGTTTTAAATACTTCAAATACTTCAAACGATACTTTTAATCAGCCTTTAAAGTTTTTAAAGCACGCTATCTAGAATCTAAGTATATTACCAGCCATTTGTAACTATATATTACATAACAGAGACTTATAATTTACGTAAATTTACAAAAAATAAAACGAAGATCAGCTATTTGTCTTTTTAACATAACAAACGAAAAAAAAAGATATTTAACGATAAGAAGACAAAGAGGAATTCTCTTTCTTCTTTGTCTTTCATTAATAAATCAATCATTAAGTTAAATATAACGATTAATCTGAGTCGCGGTTTTGGCAAACATAGTTAAAACCACCTTCTGTACATTCCTCGTGAGCCCACAGTTTAAAAATAGTGCATTGTAGCCACTTTTCTCCGGACCTGCTTGCTGAATGCCTGGTGCCATACAAACAAGACAGAAGCACTCCTCTTCTTCTGATGATTTTTCTTTTTTCCTTTCATGGTGTTTCTTTTGCTTTTTTCTATATCCAATTGCTTCTTCTTTCCTCCATTCAGTTACTTCATAACTTGCTTAACTCAATAAAAACGATGTTTCAACCGTACCCAAAAAAAATGTTTTAACCGTCCCCAACTCCTGCTTTAGGTAAAAAGCAGTTATAGTAATTGTAAAAGCAATTAAACATAAAAACTAGTCACAGTAGCATATTGTACAAGCTTTATTTCAAACATATACGCACACTCAATACTCTCACTTTAATAGAAACCACAATAATTGGAAAACTCTGCGAGCAAAAATACTTAGTTTTGGTTAAAAAAACACAATAGGGTCTCTTAAAAACGTTTAAAGCACATGGAGAGCAAAGTAACACTGTTGTTCGTGTTCGGAACGGTCATCCGCTTGATTCTCCCCTTGGACCCCTCACCGGTGTGCAAAGGGTTTGCGAGATATTCGTGTTGTTTCAACCGTCCTTTGTTTCAACCGTACCCAGTCTACCCTACTTGCGTAGATGCAAGGGATGCATTTTTGTAAACCCCATACCTATATCGATTTAGGACCCTCCGGGGAAGGTAGGTCGTCGGTTCGATTCCCGCCAAGTGTGTGTGTGTTATTTATCTATATAAGTAAGTATTTACAAAAAAAATATTAGTATCAATTATCTGGTTTCTATAGTACAGGCTCTGCCTAGGTTGGGACCAGATGACCGTGTGTGGATTGTCCCAGAATATTTAAAAAATGAATATTATAATTTGGGACAAACGACCCCTTATTTTGATTAGGTACCCCATTTGTAATTGGCGAACGACTACAATCATAGTCAACTAAGTATACCTTCATTTGGCGCATGTAAGAGTTATTCCGATGTTTATAGCGTCGTTACAAAGTTGTCTTTATTGTGCCTGGCGACAAATAGTTTAATCACTGTCGAAGTGTAATGTAAAGGGAAAAATGTTTTATTATCCGCTTGGTCTATATAAATTTAGTTTACCAATTGTAGCGAGACATTTATTATTCAAAACAGTAGTAATAGCGAACTTTATTGACTAGTAATTGGAATTAGATTTCATCAACTACCAATATGTTTAGGGGAAATTTCTAGGCATGTACTTATTATACTTGCGTACCGTGTAAACCACCACGTTGTCAGCACAGCGCACAATAGAATAAAAGGGTACAATAGCGGATGATATTTTACAAAATGGAGATAAAGGGCCCGTGCGATGCGAGCGTGGGAGATGACGTATGTATGTAAAGCTTCTCTCACGCAAGCCGCGTAACTGGTGGAAGGAGATTATTCGGACTTGTTAGGAACAAATGTCCCCTTGTAATTTAATTAAAATCGTTAGTCAACAGAAACTAATTTGGCAATCGATGGGCGATCGCTGTTATTTCACATGATCTAACTGCGGACTGAAGATATTATTGATATCCATTCATTCCAACGAGGGGAAACTAACAGGTAATTATATATTAATATCTACCAGCCCACGCTTTATTTCTTTTATTTTTTTATAAATCTTTCAACACCCTTCGGCTTGTTGGTGGAAATTTTTAAAGGCGACATCCAAAATGCGTAAATAACCCAAATATATATATGCTGTAATATTATTGAAGTTCTATTCTAACCGCTAAATTTTGGTAAATATAAGTTAGTATCATCATCAATTACAGCTATGATGAAATAGTATGTTTCGCATCACACAAACAAGAGTTTGCAAGCAAATGGATTCTCTAAATATTCTTGATTAGTGAAATCGGTAATCGGTTATAAGCGACTACTGCATATTTTATTAGAAAATTTTAAGATGATATGAAGGCGGACCCATTTATAAAAAGGTTTACTTAACGCAAATTTATCTTTGATAAAGTCGCCAGATGTCCATTACGTTTCACTTCATTCTCTAAAAGCGATTTCAAAGTAAGGATTACGGTGTCTCATCTAAATTTGCAAATGAACTGGAATCTAAATAATAAGAGTAATGGAATAGTAGACACGGAGTTCAGTGGTGGGCAGGCCTTGGACCGCGGCCAGAGATCTGCACGATATTACGCTAGTCAGGCATTTCGAGAAAGAGGTACGACACCGCTATTTGTCTCGGCTCGTGGATACTCTACATAAATTGACACTAATATGACATTAGTTATGTTCCGACGAACAAGAGAGCGTGTTCTTTTTTGCACAGATCGTAATTAATATATTTGGACGCTTGCATAGCCGCGGGTTGGCCGGTTTTATTCAACCTAGTGACGAGACAAGAAAGATGTTCGTCTAATGGTAAGCGACCCGCCGACCTCATATTGTAGATTAACTCATATTGAAACTTTTGTATTGTGGAGTAAATAAACAAGTAATAAGTTTTAAAATCTAAAACCCGACTACGGATAAAATCGCAGTCCAATAATGTGATATTATATAGCCTATAACCAGCGGACAATTAAGACGCTTCTAACGACACTATACTTGTCAAAAAGATATGCGGGAACAGATGAACATACATACATACATTCTTATTAAAATCATAACCCTCCCTCCGTTCCGTAGTCGGGTAAAAATACTATACCACCTATAGACAACTGCATTGCACTGCCGCCCGAGATACTAATTATCAAGTCTCTTGTGTACGGTAATTTCACCAGTTACAGTGATCTCACCTGAACACAGTAATGTCTATGTATACACCGCTGTTTGGCGACAGGATATCTTACACTGCGGTGGTGGGTACCTACCTGGACGGTCTCTTGCACAAGGCACCTACCACCTATTAAGTTGTGGATATCCTGACGCTGCCACCAAACTCAATTATATTTTTTGTAATTGTCGTGAATTTGGGGTCATTCACAATTAAAACAGATTTTGTATAAATCTTTTGACTCCATAAGAATCAAAATATTAACACTTTAAACTCGTAGTCTGAACATAATAAATTTTACGTTCCCCTCGTAATCTGTAATAAAATAAATAGCTTTTGCGGCCCGTTTGTATGAATAATGGCTAAGTTTGACACTGATCGATGAACGAAACACCCAATATTTGTACTCGGATTCCTGATTGATCACTAATACCATAGTAATACATCTAACAGGTATCCACTTCGGAAAGTTAGCTTCTATTTCCACCGTTTGTTTGGGTTGTTTTGGAAAATCGGATACCTGGATAATTTGATACATTTATGATACTTTTAGAATGTCAAGATTTTTTTACATTAATATTAGCTAGCCTGATGGACGGTATTAAGTGAAGATGCGGTCGGTCATGTTTAAGTTGTGCTAGCTTCTAAAATAATAGAAGGATTACTACGCTTGTAACAAACAGGTCGAAATAATGAATAATAATAAATTATTCTTTGCTGGCTAACAAACCACATATGGTCATATCCCAAACTAGGCAGAGTCTGTACTATGATAACTAGACAACGAATACAAATACTATTTTTTTGCTGTAAATACATACATACATACATAAATATTTAGGTGAATAACACCTAGACTTAAGATTGGAATCAAACCCACGACCTATTGGGACACCAACGAGCCCCTGAAATTAAATAATTGTCCCTTAGTCCCTCAGATCCTACCTATCATAGCAGCAACGACGAACAAGGTTACCAAAAACCTTACTCACAGGAAGACAATACTGCGCTACTCACATCGGCGTGATTTGGGTGCGATAGGGATACTTCCCCGTCTTCGGAGTCGCTGGACGTTCGGGGTGTGGACCCTTTAAACGTCCATTGAGTACGGCGGCGACTCCGAGGAGGGCGGCGGCGGGGTTGCTACCCTCGTCCCCGTGAGTACCGTGTCAGGTTCCCGGGGGCTACAATGCGGCCCCCAAGGCGCGGCGGGCTCAAAGGCAAGGCACTGAGGGGCCCCTGGTGCAGATCCCACCGGAGAGCCCTGGGGTCCCCCTCTCATGTGCCGATGCGACAGCCGCGGAGGTTTTAGTAGGTAAGAATCGCACATACCCAGGTTGAGCCCCACAGCTCCCGGGGATCTTTGGAAAATTTCCCACGCGTCAAAAAAAAAAAGTTTAGGTGGAGGCAGCGAGGTTACCCAGTCCCCGTAAGCACTGTGTCTGGTTCCCGGGGGGCTATAATGCGCTCCCCGGTGGCGGACTCAAAGGTAAGGCATTGAGGCGTTCCTCACCGGAGCGTCCATGTCTGCCGATGCAACAGCCGCGGGGATAAAAAAGGCATACTTCCCCAGTCGGAGTGTATATTATTGTACAAGATTCAAATTAAAATGAATGAATACATTCATAAGATGAAACTTATGAACGAATACAGAAATAATACGTGTGGAAAATTGTTAAGATTTTAAACATAATGTGCATTAACATTAAGGACCTATCTAAATGCTTTACGTCACTATCCTACTCATGACAGTCATTTAAAATAACGCTGGTAACATTCTACTTATTTTTAATGTTAGATATCCTTGTGTGTTTCTGGTAACCGTTAATTACGATATTAATCTAGGGAAGAATTTCAAAATTTAATTAAAACGTTGATCACTATTAATTAAGAAAGCTATAAGGAGTGGCGGATCCCCAAACGAGTCAGTTTACACAGCTGCCCGCAACGACGGCACGGCGCAGTATTTATAGATGAATTGGGACAAAAATTGTTTGGGCCAAGACAATGACCTTTATGCCGATCAAAATTTTTAGCTACCTCACTGCCGCGTTCACGTCAGACGGCTATTTTTGTAGCGTCGTCAGTGCCGAAGTGAGGTCAAAGAAATGCGGTTAGTTTAGGATAAAAGCTTTCAGACGTGCCGCCGCGGGATTGCCTTGTTTATCCTCAGTGAAAGTGCACTCCACTGTTTACGACCTCTGCACCCTTCCGAGATAAATTGCTTCATAATACAGCTGTTCTTGAAAGGTATACACCTGTTATACCGAATCCAGTATGCCAATGCTGATATAATAATACAAACTTTAATGGATAGTTCTACCCTTAAATTAATATTTTCAAGAAACTTTATGAGATTTTTATCTATCATATTTTTACTTGACGATAATAAGAGACTTATTTGTATATCAAATTTTCTTGACTATTCTAAATGCTTATCATTCACCGTTTTTAATTATAATGCAACATTATTCAGGTAGTGGGCAGGATCTATCCAGATAGACTGATGCGGGCTGATTATGATTATAACGCTTTTTTTTAACTTTGTTCCAAGAAAAAAAAAAACAAAAAAATTAGAGATTTAGTTACTAATACGCAATTGTTGTACTATCTTTTTTTTTTGACGCGGGGAAATCTTCAAAAGATCCCCGGGAGCTGTGGGGCTCGACCGGGGTAGGTGGTATTCTTACCCACTAAAACCCCCGCGGCTGTCGCATCGGCACATGAGAGGTCCAGGTCTTTCCGTTGGGATCTGCACCAGGGGCCTTGCCTTTGAGCCCGCCGCCGGGAGGCGCATTGTAGCCCCCTGGGAACCAGTCTCGGTGCTCACGGGGATGGGAGTCCTCCTCGGAGTCGCCGCCGTACTCAATGGACGTTCTAAGGGCCCACACCCCGAACGTCCAGCGATTCCGAAGAATTGTTGTAATACCTAATTATTTGCACAAGACGCCTCAAGACAAAATAATAATATCTCAACAAGATCGGTTCAACTCTTTTAGGTACCTACTTGTTATTACTTTGAAATAATATTATGTAATGGAGTAGGTATATTAGGCTTTTACGTATTAATCATTTTGTATATACGGGAATATGTAAACAATTTACGGATTTTCTATAGGTAAACTCCACAAAATCACTCAGGTACTAATTACAATATTTTTGATGAAATCAATGCCTCGTCTTATTATACCTCGAAAGGGTATTAATTATATTGTTAACAAGAACCAATCATAATTACCGCACCATCAACAGTATTGACGGTGCGAAGGCGTATTAAAATTGATTAAACATAACCGTAAATAAAGCCGTTTCGGGGTAACATTGAAATAGAGCTTTTCTTTCAATCAATATTTTTAGTTGATTAGGATTGATGCTAAAGAAAAATAGTTCATCTTATTTGAATATAATTATCCATCTGTATCTGTGTTTTAATCACCTAATTAGACCATAACCATATAATGCTGGTATGTTTAAAAAAATGTAATTGTTGTTTTTATTTAGCTCGGATTATATTTGCTACCTAAGAAAATAGAGTCCAAGAATATGACGATACCTACGAGAAAATTCTGTACAACTGCTTTTTGGTATAATGATAAGATGATACCATATGTAGAGGAAATCTATACATATAAAATTACTTGTCCTGACTGACTGACTGATCCATCAACGCACAGGCTAAACCGTTGGACCTAGAAACCTGAAATTTGGACAGTAGGTTCTTCTTATGATGTAAGCATCCACTAAGATAGGGTTTTTGAAAATTCCACTCCTAAAGGGGTTAAATGGGGTGAGAAAAGATAATAGCGGGCGTAGCCGCAGAGAATTGCTAGTGTTCTATAAGTTTAACATAATATAATACATACGCATTATACATTTAATTTATGACAACGAAAACTCCTATTTTTTAGGAGTTACTTCATACCAGCGATTTTTGTAATAATTGAAATTATTATGAAACACTGATTCATCGAATCTTTTTCTAATGTTTGTGTAAGAATAGTTGGTAAGTATAAGTGGATAGATTTTTGTAAACGTTAGCTCCGAGCAAAAAAACTGTATTTTATAACACCATCTTGCATGTAACATTTCGGAACGATATATCACAACATTATTTTATGAGGTGTTCTACAATCGCAGACGCACCTATTGTGACGTATTACTGTTTATTTATGTTTGTAGGTATATCTATCTGTTGGCCTAATGTTGGTACATCAGATGCTTCATTTCACTCCATTAGCACTTGTGTGTTGATTTATAACGTAAACTAAACGCACCGAGAGAATAAATGACAGCAAGACTATGTTTTAGTAACTATTCCGGTGCGTAATTCAAATGTTGGCGGCAGTTCCAAAATATCTCTCTTGTACAAACACAACTAGTTACTAAAGTTTTCTAAATAATAAATGGAACTGACGACGGAAGTATCGCCCTTGACGCAAGTCCACGCTGAGCAAATAATACGCACATTAATACCGCTGGAGACTTCGATTTATAAAGAATCGCAGCTTCCGCGAATGGCGGTCCTTGGCGGCGACAAATCAAAATAAACATGTGACAATCCGGTTCACCAACTGTGGCCGACCCGGTTGCTCCTTCACAACCTGGCTCATACCGTGGCTCTTGTGCTTCCCGGGGGATGTTACTCCACAAAACTACATAAAGTGCCCACCGACTTGACGTATTGGCACAGATTTAATAAGGTTTCCCGATAAGCTATTCAAATTTTACTGTTCCAAACACTTCACTGTTCTTGACTGTTATAATTTCACATAGTCATCAAAATTTGCTAATTCCGAGTTAACAATAATCACCTCGACAAGCTGATGATAGTCTCAGTGTAAAATAGTAACTACTATAACGGACACTACAAAAACATCACGTTGTTCCCGTTTTCTCTCACACTGGTTGATAATTTACTTGATAAACACATTACACTGTTTCTAGGAAAACGTTTTCTGAATAATCACAGCCGAGCTATAATTCAAACAGGTGAATTCGGCACTAAACATTCCCAAATTAACCGATCACAGTGAATTTCACCTACCTCTAAATCCGAATCCATTACTTCCAAGCTTGAAGAGTGCGGCTCGCAACGTAGCGATACCCTGTTTGGTCTTCTTGTGAGGCTGTTGACACCCATCAATTTGTGCGAGCGTCCCAATGTGGCAGTACCACTGCTTACAATCTCTGGCTCGCGAAACGATAGCTTCTTTCGAGGCCTTTCGTTTACATCCTGCATTTGGACGTCATTCAGTCTTTCTGCAACGGGTATGACGAGTCGAGATTGTACGCATACTTCTTCTGCTGATTCAAATTGTCGATGCAGGGGGGACGACTCTTTTGGAAAGTTTCCACTGAGAAACTCGTCCATTTCTTTTTCATACCTTTTAGTAGATCCGACTGATAACGGTCTCGGTCTTCCAACCATGTATTCGCGGGAACTTCCATCGTCAATTCGGCTTCTGTGTTTGTTTCGCCGAACTTCGCTAAATTCTGGTTCCGACCGGCTGCTCTTTAGTCTCTCAGGATACTTCTTGTCTTTTGACTCCTGTTTACTTGATTTTGTCCTTTGCTGTTGTTCATGTTTAGGCTTGAGAGCTCCACTCAACGAGAAAAGAGTGCTGCGCGCTTTCAGTAGAACTTCTGTCGGCAAGTTCCTCAACAAGTGATCGTTTTTCCGCTGTTTGCTATGATCCCTGTTGTTAGACATATTCACAGGTGCACAATGTTTCTCTGTTACATGTAGTTTTTATTAATACATTCGCGATATACACAGAACTAGCATGATAGTGCGCGCGTCTGAGCGGCTTCGTACGAAACAACTGAAGTGGCGAAGGCATGGTCTGCGCGTGCGTCGCGCGTCGCTCCAAGTACCACAAATAAACATATTCGCGTGTTTCTAAGCGGTACACTTCTTTGTACAGATTTATTAAAGATAGATACTATGTTGTAGATAATCTTTCAGTAAAAGTAAATGTTGTCGCAGAAATAAAAAAGGTATTAAAATAAAAAGAAACAACTTTTACATAAGTTTAAATATTTACACTGAAACAAAACTCTTATTATGTAAAATTTTAAATTTGTAAATTTTTACGATCGCTTTACTGAATAGCAGTCATAACATACTTAATAAATAGTCATATAATCAATATGCACCAATATTAAATCATTTGATATTGATATTAATATCATGCTGTATTGTTTTACTATTATCAAAGTAGTTGGCAATGAAAATGATGCTCTGCAACGTTTTGGCGTATCTAAGACGACGTTGATATCAATCATTAATAAAAGTACAAACTTATTTTTAAATTAAGGCTTTTTTGTGGAGATTTTAATACAGACATCAAAAGAAACTTAGAACATTAAACGAACAATATTCAGTAGGAAGGAACAGTTAAATAAATGCCTATCTTACCAAATTATTAATTTGCCAGCGAATAAAAAAATATCGCCTAGTAAAACCTTTAAAACCATGGCATCAAATTTAGTGCAGGAAACATAAACCCACTTTTATTATAAATTATGTTTGTATCACACTTTTCAAAGGAAGGACACGTCCTTCCTTCGGAATTCTATCTTTGCAACTCCTTCTATCAATTGTCGCGGGTTCCAAGACAGTTTAGCGTTTCCCCGGGGTTCACCAAGACTTCGTGTCTTCGTTGCTGTTCAATCTTTACAAGGTTGTTGCTTACAGGGTGGTGGCTCCCAGTGGTAAAAATTAGTGAAGTATTACAGACTTTTTACTAAAGTTTAATAAGGTCCAGACCTTCTTTAAATACTCTGTGATCTTTTAAGAGATATAATTAATTCTTATGCTAATGAATTTCTCATTCAGAGAAATGGCTTGTACTAAATCTTTAAAACCTTCTAAAAATAGAGTTTGAGGCAGAAAATCGCACGACATGATTACGGCATTTCCGTCGGCAGATAATGTGTAGTAGGATAGTAAGCGATTGCTCACGCCATACACAGCCTGCGAGATAAAGTGTATCTGCCACCTTCTTTTTGCAAAGTATACAGCGCCATGTATTCAATATTACGTAGGTAATTTATATTTGGAATATAACAAACGTAGTATGATTCTATAAGTAAGTGTACAATATTCCTTATCATATTTGTAATAAGAGACTCATACTTAAATTACTCCAATCAATTTGGGGTAATTAAAAAGCGACCTCAAAAGATTCAACGCAAACAACTCAGTTACTCCTTGAATATTTATGGCCTTCGGGAACGAGTGATCGGAGACGGTAATTGATTATAAAAGTCAAGTAGCTTGTGGACTGGAAGATTTATACTGTCTATAAAAAGGAGGTGTGCGTATTTGCTCTCAAATTAGATAATAGAAGCGCAGAAATTGCCTTCGTGTTTTGCCTACGTAAAAGTTTTAGTTTCACAATAATAGAATTCCAAATCTAATTTGTTATAACCGTTTTTTCCATATCGATATTTTGTATTACTTTAAGGTCTACCATACCCCAAAATTAAAGCTAAGTCTTTGCGGTCTGCCATAGGTTGGTCACCTTCATTAAGTGACGTATGCTTAGTAGTGATGAAGTTCGGATTATAAATAGTATAATATTCATTTTATGTTATAAAACCATTAATAAACTCAAACCAAGATAAAAACATATTAAGGCACTGAAACTTAAAACTATATAGACAGTTAAAATAGACATAAGTGGCCTTATAATGATTATTCTCTCGAGTCTATTTCCATGGCGGTATCTCAAAAGTATCGGCGGACGAGCGCGGAGGCGTTTCGCCATTGATTGATTTAGTTGATGGAAAAATAAACCGTTGCCGCAATAGAATGTTACAATGTGTATTGTTACTTATCACGTACAGACGGGAGTTTTGTTGCAGGAATTTTTATAGTAATACCTACACAAGTCAAGGCAATGTATTCGCTGACATTAATGTAAACATAAAGTTTAGATAGCCAAACAGATCAAATTTTAATGATAATTGTGCCGCTGAAAGTGATTGTAAAGAAATGTCTGAGCAAACATATTTATGTCTTTGATATATATTATATTTGAGTGTTCAGTAGTCGCACGTAGGTACGTTCACTTTCGTATGCTTATTTTTTTCTGTGTTATTTTTATTTATTATTTTTATGGTAGGTAGGATAGGAGGACAGCTATACTAATTAATATCTTAAGACCTACTAATGTTAAAACTCTTAAATTACGTCAAGTATAGACGTAGGTTAGGTTAGGCTAGCCTTACGCTCTTCGGAGTCACTGGACGTTCGGGGTGTGGGCCCTTTGAACGTCCATTGAGTACGGCGGCGACTCCGCGGAGGACGGCGGCGGGGTTGCAACCACCGTCCCCGTAAACACCATGACTGGTTCTCGGGGGGCTACAATGCGCCCCCCGGCGGTGGGCTCAAAGGCAAGGCACTGAGGGGTGTGGTGCAGATCCCACCGGAGAGCCCTGGGGTCCCCCCTCTCATGTGCCGATGCGACAGCCGCGGGGGTTTTAGTGGGTAAGAATCCCACATACCCCGGTCGAGCCCCACAGCTCCCGGGGATCTTTGGAAGATTTCCCCCGCGTCAAAAAAATAAAAATGCTAGTCTATTCGTTATACTCGTAGTCATAAATCGCTGTCAAATATTGTCAACTTTAACCAATGGGGAACTTGTTTTTTTTTGTTTTTTTAGTGTATAATAAAGACTTTAGACTCACTTAGAGATACCAGAAACAAAAACGTTAAAATATGCACAAATTATTTAATATCAGTTTGCAAATCAAAGGTTGACTTTTCCACGTTGGCGCGAAAACGCTCATTGACGGACGTGGCGTCATTCCATAGGTTTGACGTACGAGTTAGTAATTTTTCATGGCGATTGGCGAGTGAAAAAATAAACTACCACTGAAGATTAATATGTTCTCATGAGACTTAGAACGACTAATATAATCAGAATGATAAAATGATCCCCTAGAGTTATCAGTTCAGAGAAAATTAATATTATCCATAAACAAAATATGTTGCACCAGTCATGTAGTTGGACAGGCCCGTTGGTCTAGTGGTAAGACACCCTGGCCGCTACCTACTATATCGTTGGTTTGATTCCCACCTTGTGTCTGCGTGTTATTTATCAATGTATTTACAAAAAAGTACTATAAGTATTTGTTGCAGTTGTATGGTCACCTTAATATCTAATAGGCTCTGCCTAGTTTAGTATCAGATAACCGTGTGTGGATTGTCCCAGGACATAAATATATGAAGTACTTATCTACTTACAGTTTGTAAATAGTCATGCTTATATTTTTATCTTAAAATAAATAAATCCCGCTATAAATAGACTTTTTTTTCATTTTATAAAAATAACAATGTGTTTACACAGAGATTTTCTCTTGTAAATAGATTGGCATGGCCTGTGGGCATGACCGACTAGTTGAGGTATGACGTCACGCGCGATTGCTGGTGTTTCAAATTGCGTTCCATTTTACGTAACTTAAAGTTGAAATATTTCGTAAAATGATAATAATTTTAGAAAAAATCTTTTAGCAATGCTCTTTTTAAAACTATTTTTATTAAATTATAATAATAATTTATCATTATAATTTTTATGCAAGTTCCCCATTATGCAAGAGCTATAATTGTGCGCAAGTGCTACATCTGTAGGTACATACACTCGAGTTTCCTTTACTTCTTATGTGACAGAAGATCGACACAACCCAAGGGGTCAGACGAAAGACCTAATGTTTAGGTTAAACCTAGCTACAGTGTCCTTCACACTGGAACAGAACAATGCTTACACAATGCTGCTTGGCGGCAGATAATATTTGATACGGCGGTGGTATCTACCTACACAAAGGACCGTACCACCTAAAAATTCTCCTTATATTGTAGGTACTAAGTGTATAGACATATTTTGAAATAATAAGCGAGACGTACCCATTGCTAAAATAGAACCATAAAACTATTTCTTATAGTTCTTAATGATTCCAAAAATAAATATTATCCCGTACCTATTACTACGTAAATGTTATTATTATACACCTACGAGAAGAAATTGCGCCGAAAATAACGATTGAAGTTAGAAGTAAGCTTTAATAATAAAATTAATTTATAAAAAGTATATAAAATGTACACAAATGTATTTCTTTCAAAGACTAAATACAGCTTTTTACAAAGTGAAAGAAATAAGAAAGATTATAGATGTTATTGACTATAACCTCGATGAGCTCATAGTTACTGACAAGGTAGGTGAACGACGTCCAAGAGGTCGTAGCTACAAGACTGCCTGAACAAATTCGCTCAAACCTGAACACCAGACTTCACGATGCCATGCACAGGAACAAATAGCGGATTGTTGTGAGGCAGAAGGAGATTCCCAAGGGAGTCGCGACCCTCAGTAATGAGGAAAACGATGTGAGGATAAGGAAATATTAAGTAGGTTACGCGTGGTCGCGGCGCCGTAAAATAACGCCTATGGCTTCTACTGGATGTGGCCAAACTCAAATAGGTATTGCCTGAGTTACATTTTTAAAACATTCCCTTTTTTCAATTCATTATAATCTGTGGTTCAGGAATTCTTGGATATTTATTTCGTGCAACTCAGTATCGAGACGAGTAAAATGTTCGACTGATGGCGAACAATCTGATACTGCAACTTCGACATGTGTGATTTAATTACTTATGTCCCGTTTTACAAAGGAGATGAAGTGAAATTTATAATTTTTGTAACGCCTCCTATATACCTAGATCATTTAACATTTTTTTCGGGATATATCGAGGGTCAAACCTCGATGCCTTCACAGATGACCGCTGTAGATCCTAGCTGACAGGAATCAAGTGGTGTCAGCATCATTGGACGCCGTGTCTGTTTAATGGAGAAGCAAGTTGGGATAAGTCTAGAAGAGCGACGTGGAAATCTTGACAGATTAGTGAGATTATGACGAAGTCAAGAAGACGAAGAGAATGTGGAAGACATTGAAACGTCGCTTTAGTTTAGAAAATGTTCTGTTTTGTTTTGTATCTTGAAAACATAATTAACATTGAGGTATTATTAACTAACAATGAACTCGCCCGCTATTCACTACACATGAATGAAAATATCTTTACGTACCTACACTATATGATCAGCGCAACCTCAGAGCGCAACGCTACTATAAATATGTCACTATGATATTCCCAGTCATCAAAACGTTTAAAACGTCTCAATATGTAACATTTCTTGGTAAGTAATTTTCTTTCGCACCTGTCATAATTTTTACAGGGTACTAAATTATTGGTTTAACGCCAAGTCGTGCTTGAATCTAAAACCATATCTTTAGTGTGCAAAGGGGCTTAGTCTGAAGTGGTCATTCTCCCACTCAACTGTCGAGTGATACGGCAGCTGCGGGTTATAGCTGGGGCCGTTTACGAGCTTCTGTGATGTTAATAAACATAGCTCTCTTTAGGACCACTCAGACTGCGCCTGCTCTCTTCGGTCAGGTTATGAAGTCAGCCTTAAAGCAATCCATTATCGCTAGCACTACGTAATCCGATGAGGTTACCGTACATTTTGACTCAATAGTCATCAGTCACTAGTGAGCGTATTAGTCTATCTGTCGCCCTCACAAAAGTCAGTTATCATTAATTATTAGTATTTTTTTTAATCTGATTATTCCGACTTTCAGAGCCGTTTATGCTTATTTTGCAATATTGAATACGACCATCATCATCATCATCACCAGCCGGAAGACGTCCACTGCTGAACAAAGGCCTCCCCCTTAGAAGGGAGGGATTGCCATAATTCCCGCGCATGGCAGGCGTCTTGGCGATCGCAGTATAGTTGGTAGGTAATCAAAACGAAGACGTTGCTGCCCGTCTTCTTGTTTTCCCTTCGTCGTCTCTTACAGACACTCAACGGGAGAAGATGGGAGGGCACTATTCTTACCCGGATACCCCACGGATCGTGAGAACAATATCTATGTATAATGTCTCTACGCGCTTTCTGAGTATAAAGTGTAGCTGCGAGTGTCGAAATATTTTGATTTCATGAAACGTATTAATGATCATTAATTATTCTAATGGACGTTTGTAAGTACGGCAGTAAGTTTACTTTTAATTTTAAGTCAGTCAATGATTAAACTATAACTTTTTTTTCGGAATTAGAGTAGGTACACTATATAAGTGAGCTTTCGACTTTCGAGCGTCCAGCTCCAGTAAAGTTCGCGTGACGAATATTTCTTTATGAACTTTCAAAGTAATTGCGTATTCATCGCTAGTAATAGTTATTGTTTTGATTGTATTACTTACCTCTAACACTAAACAAAAACGGAATTAATACTATTTGACTACGATATTATAATAACGGCTTTTCAGTTCAAAGTTTGTTCAAATCGGGTTTAGTCAAGATTCATGTGTTCATTCCCTTCTAAGTATTAAGTAAAAAATCAACTGAATTATTTATATAAGTATAGATAGTATGATAATTCCATTAACCCTTCGGAGCCCGGGCCTATTTTTTTTTGCGCGGGTTTTTCTAGTTACGATTCGAGCCAACGGGCTCCGAGTTCTCAAGTTCAACCACTTTCACCCTGTAACATTTAAATAATTAATGTCAGAATGAGAAGACACATAACCATGTGTCTTCTGATTCTGAATTTTTTTAAATACATATAATGTTTAGAACATTCATAATCTTTTACGTAAAAGCTTTGAAATAAAGTTGTTTTATTTCAGTGTATTCGTAAACAAAAAAACAGCATTATTCAAAACATTACAAAGTCAAAGTCAAAGTCAAAGTCAAAATATCTTTATTATGTATAGGCCCCACGGAGGCACTTACACAAAAATCCTTTTTACAAACTACCACCGGATCGTAACGCGGCCGCTACTGAGAAGATCCGGCAAGAAACTCAGCGGGCTTGTCTTTTTTTGTCATTTTTTTTTAAAAATAGTTTTACAAATTTTACTTATCAGCCTTAAACTTCTAAGCTTGCATGAGTTGAGCAGTTCAAGCCCACGCAGCTTTATCCTCCAGGTAATCCGAGATTTTATAATAAGCCTTTTTTGACAAACGGCTTTTTATCAAAGGTTTAAATTTCTTTATTGGAAGATCTCGGATATCCTGTGGCAGTTTGTTATAAAAGCGTATACTTTGGCCCATAAACGATTTGCCTGTTCTGTGGAGACGCGTGGCATGTACAACAAGATCGTGTTTGTTCCGGGTATTAATATTATGTGTATCACTATACTTTTTAAAAGAACTGATATTTTTTTTAACATAAACTAAATTTTCAAATATGTATTGTGACACAACCGTTAGAATATCTATCTCTTTGAATTTCTCTCTAAGTGAATCAATAGGAGCCAGATTGTAAATGGCTCTCACAGCTCTTTTCTGCAGAATAAAAATAGTATTAAGTTCTGCAGAAGATCCCCACAGTAATATGCCATATGACATAACACTGTGAAAATAGCTGAAATAAACAATTCTAGCGGTTTCAACATCAGTTAAACGTCTAATTTTCTTGACTGCATAAGCCGCGGAACTTAGCCTACCCGACAACTTCTTAATTTGTGGGCCCCACTGTAGTTTGGCGTCAATTGTTATACCTAAAAACACAGTCGACGCCTCAAGGTCCAACGCTGCTCCATTTATTTCTACATTGGTTGCCAGCTGTCTCACATTAGGAGTTACAAATTTCATACATTTAGTTTTGGTCTCATTAAGTTTTAAATTGTTAACATTGAACCAATGGACAACCATAGAAAGTACATTGTTCACTTCGTCATAATCATGGAGTTTACGCTTAACTTTAAATAGAAGAGATGTATCATCCGCGAACAATACAATATTAAGTTTGTCCCCCACGAAGTAGGGTAAGTCATTAATATATATTAAAAACAAAAATGGGCCTAATATTGAACCTTGAGGAACGCCCAGGGAGACCACGGAACCTGGAGATCTCTTACCGTTTACATCGACCCTCTGAATTCTATTATTCAAATATGAAGTCAGAAGGTCTAGAGCTTTATTCCTTACACCATAGTGGCGTAATTTCCTGACCATCGTGTCGTGATCTACGCAGTCAAAAGCCTTGGATAAATCACAGAATATACCAAGAGCATCCCGTGATTCCTCCCAAGCCTCGTAGATATATTTCAATAATTCGACTCCCGCGTCTGTAGTTGAGCGATTCTTTCTAAAGCCGAACTGTCTATTGTGAAGAAGATTATTTTTATTAAAATGATCCAGTATTTGACATAGAATAAGCTTTTCAAAAATTTTACTCAAGGCTGGCAACACCGAAATTGGCCTGAAATTTGTAGGCTCAGCGGTGCTGCCAGACTTAAACAAAGGTATAACTTTACTGTGCTTCATGAGGTCAGGAAATACTCCACTCTTGACACAGTTATTAAATATCACTGCCAATTGAGGGGCAATTGCTTCAATTATAGACGCTATTGTTTGTACAGAAAGTCCCCATAAATATATATATATATATATATATATATATATATATTATTACATACCCACTGTTCTTATGTTTTTTCGAAATTGCTTTTAATGTTTCGATCGCAAGAGCGAATACATTTTATCATTAGCGTCCTATTCGAGTATTCGATTAATAAAATAACTAAAAAGTAGCTAGTATTTAGCTTCGCCAATGTCAAGACGGTTAAAATTGTCATTGTTATACTCTTAACACTGCTAAATTAAAATATGTTGCAAGCATTGTACGGGGTGATGAAGTTCTTAACCGGACTTGACGACTAAGGGCAAATGAATTTTCGATACTATAATTATATTATTATATTATATTATTAGTTGCAAAGAACTTGTATCGAAAATTCATTTGTTTCACGCCGCATCGCATCGCATCGCATCGCGGTTATGTGTGAGCCCTATGACGTAGTTTTCTACTTCTAATGTGATTTTTGTATGGTAAATTAATAATATTATATTATTAATTAATTAGTATTATTATAAATTATGTAACATTCCTGCTAAGCCTGTTGCTGGTGGGTCAACGTCACGTGATGTGTGTAATTGGACGTTATTGCTCGCATCACTAATCAAAGGAATGGTATCATGTACAGGTCTCAGAATAGACCATAAAAACACCACGATAGTAGTGTATTTTTTTACTTTACAGAACAGGTGTATTTCCTTACAGTATTGTGTTGGCTTAAGGCTTCCTTACAGTAATGTGTTGGCTTAATTTCTAAGAAACAATACATGATTAAAGTCGTATATCAGCCAGTCAGTTGGTTTGATGATATTCACTAACCTAGAAACTATTTATTTTAACACTTTCACTTTAACTTTTAACTTTTTCACTTTGGTAGCTAGCCAAAACAATGACAAGAACTAATAACTAAACGGAATAGGATTACGTCTCAGGTATTAAAAGTATCTAAGACCTCAATTTTTCAGGTAGGGAGTAAAGTGAAATCAAAATATAAATTTAGTGTATCATATACATTAAGATAAATGTAAGTACATAATACCTCAATGATCGTATATTGCTTTACAAATATCTGTATAATGGCTCATCCATTTTACGCCCGTAAAGCTTTTATTCCCAATGCATTTCGATACCCACTCCAAGATCCAGCGAAGGCCGAGGAACACCACAATACAAAAGAGTTCAGCACAAGGTCGGGAGGACACTTGATAAATGTTCAGTGGCGGCTGTGAACGCTTGGCACTTGTCAGACACACTGATGTTAATAATAAATTCTCAAGAAGATTTGAAAATAAAACAAAAGACAATATTTTAAGCACTATCCGTGTGTTATAGCACTATTTATCTATTTTATTAACTATTTAAAACCCCTACTAAACCCGGTATTTAAAGCATTAGGTCTGGTATTTAAAGCTCGTCGCTTATTTATCAATTGCACCAGAGTGTTGATTGACAACGAGTGGACTACGAATAGCATTCAAGCGTGGATGCGAGGACTCGTTGGCTTGTTGTTAAGTGGTTCACTAGTAATTCGCATACGGGCAGCTTATAAAGCTATCCGGTGGCGATGTGGAGTTGATAAGGGAGCCTGTCGTAAATCAAATTATTATATATACAAAAATATATGAGCTGTGAACCTTAAGCCGTTTAGAATAACTTATATAACTGACCTTTCTGTTGCTTTTAAAGACGTTGCATTTGAATACGTTGGTGGCCCCGTCCCGAGCAATGTAGGAGAATATCTTCAAATCTGAGCTGTCATGTGACACGTAGAATATGCGGTATATAGGATGGTGCATTATCTCCGTACCCTCGTTGCTGCAGTTGGACCTGTTCCCGCGACCGAACAGTTTTGAGCCGGGACTTTTCTGCAAAAACAAATGCAAAATACATATTTAGATCCAAGTTTTGTTTCCCCTATAAAATTGACGATTCTATCATCAATTCTCGTTAACTCGCATTTCTAAGTTTCCAAGTAAACATCAGAACTCTCCGTCGCTAGCGTCAGTGTAAATATTATACTGTTTAAGAAATGAATTTTCAAATGATTTTATGCCTTGTTCTCAACAAATTAGGATCAAACAAAATAATTGAGTAAAATGTAGGAGTTAGTATGTATAGGTATGTATTTTCATCACTCCTCCTGGGAAAAGGTGGTAAAGTAGAAAGCAAATTATACCTTCTAGTCATTTATAGGTACACAATGGACGGATTATTCTGTACACACACGATAAGTATTTAATTTTGAAGGAAGGTATAACACGCGTATGATGTCGGTTTTCCAATAGTAATTCGACGCGGAAATGAAAAGGTATCAAAATTTTGATCATTTATATTTCTATTTTTCATAATTGTAGCAAGTTCTTTTTATTTGGAGATTCTTTGTATTTTGTTACTTTATAGCTGATTTTTTATGTTGAAGTTGACCCTATTACGAGTATCTCGGCCAGTGGTGACATATTTTTACATTGTAAGTTACAGCAAACTCATAAAAGCTAATACCCTCAAGTTATTTAATCCTAGCTTGGGACGCGCTATGTATGTGGCTGGTGTACTGTTTTATAGTTACTGAAACAGAATCTGCTCGTTGTTCGACCAACGGGCAGCCTGAAAGGGTAAGAAATAGCCTTCAATTAGCCCCGGGAGACAGAAACGTAATTAGAGGCCATCATTTTGGAGATCGGATAACAACATACTCGTAGCGGTTAATAATACTGCCGTTGATAAGCGTGTAGGATCGTTTTGAAGATTTGCACATCGCACCCACGTACTAATTGGATTTTGCTTCGGATACAAACTTCGTTAATGTCTTAATATATAAATCAGAAACTAGTAGAAATTGTTTTGTTCAATTGAAATTCGATATTTGAAATTGAATCGTAGCTGTGTACATATTTCGAAGTGAAAAACAGAGAGTTGGGTAGACTATGTACACACATCAAAAGTGTCTAGGGATCAAGCATTTTTAAGCGGATTTCTTGAGATTGAGATGTGGCTTTGTAATAAATTTATGATTTTATAAATTTATATGGATCCTTTTTGGTGCATTTCATAATTTGAATCAGGAACTGTGAATCAAATTCGAGTAAAAGATGAAAATCAGCTGTCAATATTTTCCCTATAAAAACATACAACGCATTGAAGACATTATTAGTGCTACTGTTTCCCTACTACTGATTAAAACCAACGTTATTATGGAGCGGCGACGTCATTTAAGTAGGGAAGAAATGCTCAGAGCCGTGGGAATGATAGAAGCTGGTTCCCGGCAACGTACTGTGGCTTTAGCTCTGAATACAAGTCAGAGTGTTATCAGTCGACTTTGGACACGTTACCGAAGCACTGGTACCGTGGCTGAGCGCCATGGAGGACGGTATCGCTGCACCACACGGAGACAAGACCGATATATTCAAATCTTAACTCGAAGAGCTCCAACAATAACTGCCATGATGTTAGCCGTGAGGCTTCATCACTCTTCAGGGAACTTAATTAGCGACCAAACAGTCAGAAACCGCTTGCATGAAGTGAACCTTCATTCCCGAAGACCGCTACGGATACCACCTATAGCAATGCACAATCGTAGGATTCGATATCAATGGGCTCTTGAACACAGAAATTGGGCAGAAGAACAATGGCGTTTCGTGTGCTTTTCTGATGAGTCTCGTTTTGGTATGAGACCGGATACAAGACGTATACGACACTGGAGAACCCCTGGACGCCAACAGTGATTAAAATCCTGCCAGGAAGTCCATCCTTATAGTGGTGGAACCATCATGGTATGGGCGGGTATTTGGATCGGCGGAAGAACTGAGTTGATTTGGATCAGAGGCAACCTCAACGCTCAAATTTATGCTGAGACGATTGTATCAGACGTCATCGTTCCTCTACAAGTGCAAATCGGTCCCTTATTTCAGTTAATGCATGATAATGCACGACCGCACACCGCAAGAGTTGTAAGACAGACTCTCGCCGCAGCTAACATCAATGTCCTGCCCTGGCCTGCTCAGTCGCCAGACTTGAACCCGATTGAGCATGCATGGGATATGCTACAGAGAAGAGCTCTGCCGAATATGGAGGGTATCCAGTCGCAAGAAGACCTTTTTTTGTTGTTGCAACGAACATGGGCGGCCATTCCACAGCGTGATTTGGATGAACTCATTTTGAGTATGCCAAACCGATGTTCTTGTGTTGTTAGTGTTCGCGGTAGAAACACGGATTATTAATTGTTTAAGTTACCCAATAAAATTTTAAAGAAAACTGTTATTTCAGTCTTTTTTTCGAACTTTTGTGTTAGTGGTTCAAATGTCAAAAATCCCTTTATTAGGAAAATGGCAAATTTCTTTATTAATGCAAAGGTGACTTGGTTTATCGTTACTGTGACAAACGAAAACACTTTATTTGATGAATCCTTAAAGAAAATTTTAATTAATACCAATCAGGAGAAAAGTTATTGCAAAAATATATGTTGATCCCTAGACACTTTTGATGTGTGTATTTTGGACCCTGCTCGACAAAAGCTGCATTCTAGTGCCCTTTTTACTGACGTAGGGAAACCTAAAAGTACCACGGTGGTCAACCAGGGTATGTGGAATTCTTACCCACTAAAACTCCCACAGCCGGAATATCAGGCTCACCTCATCATTAAGTTGCATTGCGACGACTACCTACACACACTGCGACACTAGTTCCCTGCTTAGCTTAACGAGCGTTAAGTATATAATGAAGAAAATTCAAAATGAAACGCGCGTCAGAGTCGGTGGAGTGGACATGGATGATTCTTTGTTACGAACAATAGATCAATGTAACAATAGAATTTCCTCGGCTCGACTCTGGCAGACGGCAGGGTGTCACGTGCCTATTATATCCCGACATGATTAACGAGAACGCAGGAAAAATCAGTCACGCTGTAATCGGACTTCTGTACAGACAATTCGTTCATATACATATGTATTTATACATTACTAGCAGTACCCGCGGCTTTGCCCGCAGCCTGTATTTTTGATGAGCTCAAGCAATGTTAACGTCATTGCCAAGCAAGCAAGTGGTACACCGTAAGGCGCTCGTTTAAACCTCACCTTGGGGTGAGCCAAGGCCTTGGCTTGATTCAACTTAAGCAATTCCTTTTTTTAACGTGGAGAAATCCCAAGGGTTGCCCATACCATCACGGGAGTGACAGTGTGGGTTCAGTATGACTCCTACTGACTCAAACCCTTTGTGTCCAAATTCCGCTATGTTGATGGGCACCGGAAACGTGTCTATCTGTATACAATTTCGTGTCCCACCAGCGGCTGGCCAGCCCATCATCTTCCGTGGGTGTAAGTAAAGCCCACGGACCTGCCTGTCGCTATAAAAGGCCCGCAGAATCTCATCAGGTGGCATGCCGGAATACTTTAGCACGCCATATTAGCGAGAGTGTAATATAGTGGTGCACAGGCAGCAGTTCCCCCTCGTTCCTGCTTTCTGCACATTCTCGATACGGGGGCATAAGGTTGGCTTTGGTCCGCCTTTTGCCCTTCAGAGTCGCGGAACGTTCGGGGTGTGGGCCCCAGGACGTCCATTGAGTACGGCGGCGACTCCGAGGCGGAAGGCGGCGGGGTTGCGTCCCTCGTCCTCCTGAGCACCGTGACAGGTTCTCGGGGGCTACAATGCGACCCCGGCGGCGGGCTGGTGCAAGGCAAGGCACTGAGGGGTTACCCTGGAGCAGATCACACCGGAGAGCCCTGGGGCCCCTCTCATGTACCGATACGACAACAGCGGGGGTTTTAGTGGGTAAGAATCCCATATACACCGGTCGAGCCCTACAGCTCCCGCGAACCTTTTGAAAGTTTACCCGCGTCAAAAAATAAAATGGTCCGCCTTCTGCGCCCCGGCCTCTTGCTATGTTCCGAATCCGCTCTGTTACATGAAGTTCGAGCTGCCTTTTTTCCTTCAAAACCTCAAACCTTTAAAGGTCCCTGAGTTACTGTGGGGGACCAATCGATGAGATTTGTACAAGGTGCCCCTCAGTACCTTGCCTTTGAGCTTGCTACCGGGGAGCGCATTATAGCCCCCCGGGTACCTGTCAAAGTGTTCACAGGGACGGGATTCGCAACCTCGCCGCCATCCTCCGAGTCACCGCCGCCGTACTCGATGAACGTCTAAGGTCCACATCCCAAACATCCAGCGACTCCTAAGAGTAACTGGAGCCATTCGACCCAGTTCGACCGACATGCAGCCTTCAGTGTCTGTCCCTGCAACTTTTTGATTTGAGAACCATACGCTTACAGAAAAATTGGCATGTTCGTAGCCAGTTATTATCACTGTTCGCAAACGATCAGTTGGTTAAGAAACGTCATTCCTTAGATGGGTGACCGTTAAGGTATCATTTGAACTGAGCATTTTCATGGTTCGGCGGGTACCTAAGTAAAAAGTCAGTCCAAGTTGTCAGCTAGACAGCAGTCGATAAGCCAGGTCAGATGCCTAAGGGTAGCTTGAACTTTTAATTAAACTTTGCGCTTGACTCATGTGTGTGTCATTTGAAAGGTGAATTAATAAATTGGGATGCTGACCTCTTAAAACATACAGACTTTTGAAATTTCCAAATCTTCTTGTATACGTTAGCGAAACGTATAACTCATGCTTTTGGGCTCCTCTCTCTTTTTTCATGGTCAGTGAAGTTAATAAGTAACATACCTATGTATGTAGATAAAAACCCACTCCTAACTTTCTCGACCACTTCTCTTCTTCAACTTTGACTAAGGTTAGCCATCCGAACGACGATACTTGGATTCATCATATGATGCCCACGGTAAAGAGTCTAATACTGTGCACATCAGATGACTACTGCCTATGTCTATACTATAGACATTGGCAGTAGGTATATAATCTGCAACGTATTCTGTTTAGACTGAGTATAACGCAGAGGGCCTTAGACCATTTGAACTGGACACGTCATTGTCACGTTCTTGTAACAGATAGAACCCCAGTAGCGTCGACTGACACGCGTATGGCGATAATAATGCTGTGCTGCGGCACTATGGTGCTCACGTTGATAGGGAAAACTATGAACTGAAGTGCGCGGAAAGAGCCTCTTCAAATGGCAAAATATTATATTCAGTTTAACGGGCGCAACCTGGCCAACAATCTAAGATATTTTGGTGATTGACCATTCCTTTCACTAAGACATGCAATTGACCGTGGCGCTTTCGATCATAACTGAGTTAAGCTTCACACTCGCCACTGTTACCAAGGAATCGATAAGTAGGTACACAGTGTGTACCGCTTAGCAAAACAGAAGGTGCTTGTCCTTGTGAGGAGATGTTACAGGCGCAAGCTTCACTGTAGCGTTCCCAATCGCTTATAACTTACAATTTCCTTACTTGGTTACTTACTTTCTTTAAATCGAGATGCAGCAGTGGGAACTCATATCTTATAATCTAACTGAGACTATTCAAAAAATGAACATTTTAATTTATTTTATTAAAAATTGAAAGCAATACCTATCGATTTAAGTTGTAGAAGTACCTCGTAATGTATCGGTATGTCGTAATAGTACTATGAAAAGTAAAATAAAAAGGAAAAAAAAGAAGAGTTCATCCGGGATCGAACCCGGAAACACAAAAATGTCGGAAGACCGTTCAACCGCTACGCTGATTCAGCCGTTAGGCTACATCTCGAAATTCCCTTCCTTATGTAGCATTATAGATAGTTGCTGCTTAGCTCCTTATGTTAATATAGCGTAATGATTTTAATTTTGGAGTTTAAATCCACAATTATTCTGTTATATTGTAACATTACTCTAGTTTTTTACAATTCCGCGGAAAAATGAAGATGAAGAAGTGCTTATTACAATATTGCTCATTCCCTGTAACAAATAGCTTGATATTACTTATATTTAAGTCTGATCAGGTCTATAGTAAACATGTCCGTTAAATATCAACTAAATCTGTTGAACAGTATGTGCACAAATCTTCAACACAAAATAATTTCACGGCAAATTTTAGTAGAAAAAGTACATATTTCGACACTGCTCATTTCCCGTAACAAATAGCGAGATAATTTATATCTTATAATTTTTCTAGGTTATCAATAAATATTTTTGCCAAATAGCAACTAAATCTGTTCAGCGGTTTTGACGTCAAGTCTACACAAAGCCACAGACATACAGACAGACAAAAATTCTAAAAATCATATATTCGGAATCAGTATCGTTCCTAGAACACGTAGCAATAAAAATTTTCAAAAAATATTCAATGTACAGTTTTTACTTTTCTACGATTTTATTATATGTATAGAATAAATATTTTTGCCAAAATAGCAACTAAATCTGTTCAGCGGTTTTGACGTCAAGTCTACACAAAGCCACAGACATACAGATAGACAAAAATTCTAAAAATCATATATTCGGAATCAGTATCGTTCCTAGAACACGTAGCAATAAAAAATTTCAAAAAATATTCAATGTACAGTTTTTACTTTTCTACGATTTTATTATATGTATAGAACTATGAAAAGTAAAATAAAAAGGAAAAAAAAGAAGAGTTCATCCGGGATCGAACCCGGAAACACAAAAATGTCGGAAGACCGTTCAACCGCTACGCTGATTCAGCCGTTAGGCTACATCTCGAAATTCCCTTCCTTATGTAGCATTATAGATAGTTGCTGCTTAGCTCCTTATGTTAATATAGCGTAATGATTTTAATTTTGGAGTTTAAATCCACAATTATTCTGTTATATTGTAACATTACTCTAGTTTTTTACAATTCCGCGGAAAAATTAAGATGAAGAAGTGCTTATTACAATATTGCTCATTCCCTGTAACAAATAGCTTGATATTACTTATATTTAAGTCTGATCAGGTCTATAGTAAGCATGTCCGTTAAATATCAACTAAATCTGTTGAACAGTATGTGCACAAATCTTCAACACAAAATAATTTCACGGCAAATTTTAGTAGAAAAAGTACATATTTCGACACTGCTCATTTCCCGTAACAAATAGCGAGATAATTTATATCCTATAATTTTTCTAGGTTATCAATAAATATTTTTGCCAAATAGCAACTAAATCTGTTCAGCGGTTTTGACGTCAAGTCTACACAAAGCCACAGACATACAGACAGACAAAAATTCTAAAAATCATATATTCGGAATCAGTATCGTTCCTAGAACACGTAGCAATAAAAATTTTCAAAAAAATATTCAATGTACAGTTTTTACTTTTCTACGATTTTATTATATGTATAGATAACAGTTTCGATTTATTACGCCAATCAATTGCGTCAAAATAGTTTTCATCATCATAGTCATCAGCCGGAAGACGGCCACTTCTGAACAAAGGGACGCTTATAACGCCACAATTAAAGTCAGCTAACTGACTTTACTACTTGCTTTTGCTTCCATCGGTTGCCCGCGATTTTTACTATGTCGTCGGTACATCTAGTGAGAGGCCTGCCTACCTTGTGGTTGCCACTCGAGAACCTTTCTTCCCTACCCGTTATCGGTTCAAAACAGTTTTAAAGTTAATTTATTTTAAAGTAATATTTTATTTCAAATCTACATACATATTTAAAGGTTTAAATTATATTAACTTTAGTAAGTAATGAAGAGAACAAAAAATAATTTGCAACCTCATTTGTGTTCATATTTCAAATTAACAGGTGTATTTTAGCAGGTCATACACTCCAATGTTGTGTGATTGCATGTGAAATTTTCATGGCATATTCTGATTAAACCCGTGAAATAATTTGGCTCTGCAAAATGGTAAATATACAGATTAAACCTTCCGACGGACGGGAATTCATCTAAGTTTTCAATTAAACTTGGGTTTACTCTGAACAGCGCCGATGTAAATTATGGGAATTTCATGAATAAAAAGACCAGTACACGGAAGTTACTCTTTAGTGATCTCTATGCGTGGAAAATGAGAAATTCTTAAAACGATGATATCTATAGAGTTCAGTTCAATTGTTTATAAATGTTGTTCAGTGTTCAAATAAGGATATTAATATACTTTCCTTCGGAGTCGCTGGACGTCCGGGGTGTGGGCCCAAGGACGTCCATTGCGTACGGCGGCGGGGTTGCGACCACCTTCCCCGTGAGCACCGTGGCTGGTTTCCGGGGGGCTACAATGCGCCCCCCAGCGGAGGGCTCATAGGCAAGGTACTGAGGGCGTCCGGGGTGTGGGCCCCTAGTGCAGATCCCACCGGAGAGACCTCTCATGAGCCGATGCGACAGCCGCGTGGCTTTTAGTGGGTATGAATCCCACATACCCGGGTCGAGCTCCACAGCTCCCGGGGACCTTTTGAAGGTTTCCCCCGCGTCAAAAAGGATATTATACTTTAATCGTTATTATGTTCGTACTTAGAGTCTTAAATCATCTTCTCTGTCGTTACACACTTGACAGTTGACAGTCGTGGTTGTGGCCCCGGTGGCCCCCCGGGGCTTAACTACTGGAAAAGTTAGCTTCTTAAATACTGGAAGTGATAACTACCCAGTTCTTCTGAAGAGGGTTCAGAGATAGATTGTTATTAAGATACAACATACCTTAGTCTTGCCTTTTTTCTTTCTAGTCGAAACCCGTACACCGTCTGTTGACACATCCACAGTCACTTTTCTTTTCTTTACCCCTCGTGCTTTGAATTCATACTGCAAGAGAAAAAATATACCCATCATGTATACATAATGTACTAGATAGCTCAAGGATGCTAGAGGTGTAAATTCTTTGTTTAAATATTTTGTTGAATTCGAAGTTCCACATAAAAGATTATGAACTACAATTTTCGCGATGATATCCTGTGCAAGGCACTTATCGTCTAGTACCGTCGTTAAATCCTTACATTAAGGACGAGCCCTACAATTAAGCAGCTTCAAGCATCTGCACAGATGGCACGATTATTATAATTAAAGCTAAGTAGTTGTCTTTCTACCCAAATACATGAGAATAACGTAATGGAAGCGCCATATTACAGACGAGAATTTCATAAAATCAACAAACCATTTGGCTGACTGCTTGTTAGCTAAGAAGATTTTTTTGTTTTCATGTAATAGGTATCCAAGATATGTATTAGTTTCTTTAATTATGAAATTCTGACAAACATCAAAGAAGTAAATAATGATTTTCCAAGACAACAATATTAGTTTTATGTACTTATAATATAGTTAAATTGTTCGTAACATGTTTCATTATAATCGGGTTCGCAACTGTTATTAATCAATAAATAGTTAATAAAAGAAAGATAGACAATTTATAAGTATTTTAATAAAAAACAATAAAAAAATATCTTCACAATAAAATGAACTTTCCACGTAATCAAAGGAGTAAAAGGAATGAAGATGAAGTTTCGGTATAGAACAATAATAGTTTATGATAACATACATAATAATACCGCCCGTGGGGTGTCCGGGTAAGAATAGCACCCTCCCATCTCCTCCCGTTGGGTGTCCGTAAAAAGCGACTAAGGGAAAACAAGAAGACGGGGCGTCTTTTTATTGGATTACCTACCACCTATACTGCGATCCCCAAGCCGCCTGCCAAGCGTGGGGATTATGGCAACCCCTCCCTTCTAAGGGGAAGGCTTTTGTTCAGCTGTGGACATCTCGGCTGCTAAAATTTATTTTAATCGGGAATTAATCGCGTTAATTATCGATTAAAATAAAGTTTAACAATGGATCGCGAAAGTCTAAAAGTATATCTCGGCTGCTGATGATGACATAATAATATATTCAACATACAAATTCATCTTTATCAGTAAGCATGCACGAAATTAAAAAAAAAAATAAGTTCGAAGCAATTATAGCATTACAAAAACATCACTGTCATTTTATGTTTGACGTCATGGAGCATAAATACGTTTCTGTAAGTCTAATTCGTAATAAACTGTAGTTATGGCAGATTCAGATTACTATACATCTTTCCCAGTGGTGTAAAAGCCATGCATGACTAAATATAAATCGGTGTCACGGAGTAAAGGTAATAAGCGAGTCACGTTTCGGAGTCTATCAACGCCATTACTCATTATTATACTTAATTGTAATACAAACTTGCAAATATCAAGAACTACCTAGTTGTCGGACATTAGCAACTATTGTTGAGTTTGCTCCGGACCCGAGCGTGCCCATAGTTTCCAAATGGCGAAGTTTGCACAGTTTAGTTCCAAATTGATATTGTTTGGGATCTGTTAAGTTTAATTTAAAGTGATGGATGAAATTGTCCCGATAATACTGTTGCAATTTAGGTCTTTCTAGTTTAATAGTAATTTTAAAAGGACTTGCCATTTTAGTTCCGCTATGTTCTTATAGTGAAGTTAGTCGCCGGCCCTCTTTTATTGAGTCTATTACTTCGTTGTGCCCTATCTTTCAAAGAACCGACGAGAACTAACCGTTATTTTCAGCATTACAATATTAAACTGTACTGTTTTTTTTTGTCGTAGGTATGGTTAGTTCTTAACCATGGGCTAACCTGGTGTCAGAGTGGTTCAAGTGACCCTTAGACGTGCCCTACGAAGTTCGAATGCTACTAAACGGTCACCCAGCCAAGGACTGACCTTGCTTACCGTTGCTTAACCAACTGATCGTTTACCGAACAGTGATTACAACTGGCTATGAGTCTTAAAAACCGTCAGCTGTACTGTGACATATAATGATTACGTCACCTGTCACGGGAGCAAGCACAACATTCCCAGGCGTCTGGGATTTACATCCTCCGCGATTTATCAAAGCTTTTATAAACATGTACATTTATATTCAGACGGGCGGGCGGGATGTCAGGCGTCGTGTCATATTCATATTTCAATGTGGTGATAGGTCATATCTCGGCACGCAAGCTATGTTCGTAATCCATCCCCTGTCAATGCCTTTATCTGCCTTTATAATTTAGCATGACTTTTTAGAATCCCCAAAGCCCGTATCGTCGAGCCAGTCAGACGACGTTTCGGCTTCACGAGTTTAATTGAAGTTAATGCCTCCACAAGCTGCGAGAATACTGTAAAAATATTTTTAAGAAATGGATTCACCCGCTCCGTGTTGTACGAGCACCTTCGAGATTATATCGCTTGAAATCGGTTTGTTCACGGACAATAAAACAGAGATTGCTGAAAGTATTTATATTTTTCTTTCTAAATGTGTCGATTTTATTTACAGGCACGGGATTTTATGTTGTAAATAAACTGTCGTAACTTTTTTCAGTGTCTAATTATAAAGATATAATTGAATTGTTGTACGTCTGATGTTGAATGCCAGTAAATTTTACAACATACAACGTTAACATTCTGCTAAAAATAATTTACTGCTGACCCCTAAGTTGTATTAAAATTAAATAAACTGTAAGAAAATGCCTAAGAACACTAAACTGTAAGTAACTTATTATATGATTACACCACAAGTCACTGGAAAGGAAATTACAAAAAAAGAAACTTCGCAATGATCTCAGTGTCTGCGGGCCATTTCAACAGAAGCTTCCTCGGCATTTGCAAATTAGTTTATCTTGGAAACATCGGCGGCGGCGGTCGGATCTTCACTGGAAATTTTGAACTTTTTAAGTTATCCCGTGAGAGCGATTACTTTTTTTATTGTTTGCCTAAGTGTTCTGGATTTTATTAATGAATTATCTTTCAAATGGAATTAAGCTGTTACACGAAAGTGTAAGTGATAATTGTTGGCTACGTCAAGTGTTTATAAAGCCGTTCGAACGTAAAAGTAGGAGTCGTAAAAAAACAGAAATAAAATCTAATAAGAATTAAACCCATTTTTCTCATTTTTATTAGATCTGAGCAAAAAATCCACTGAAAATATGTGCGTTCTATTTCAAAAGTAGGTACGAATAGAATAAGTTAATGAAAGCCTATTTTATTACTGCCCGGTACCGAAGATTAGCAGTAATACTTAAACAATATTTTGTTTACAAACATAATCTATTAACATAATTAACATTAATATCTGAAGAGCTTATAAGTATTTTTTTAACACACTTGCTCGTAAAGTGAGCTTTATGACATCGCATTAAGGGCCATAAACCGAGCTATCACAAACGCGGGCGTAATAATGACATTACGCACTAGGTGTAATAAAATTATCTTTATAAAGTCAAATTAGTACCTGACTGCAAGTTATATGCAAGTCATCATCACCAGCCGAAATCCGTCCACTGCTGAGGGAAGGCCACCCCCTTAGAAGGGAGGGGTTGCCATAATCCCCACGCTTGGCAGGCGGCTTGCTTATATGCGAGTAAACAGAGCATAAAATTGTAATTTTGAAGTAGGCTGTATGTTCAATCACAAGGCATTCAGCTCGTGAAAAAAAAATCGCGCGGGATTTTCCATAATTCTCATATTTTGTTTTTATCGAATTTGCCGCTGTGTGGTAAATCATTTTGTTTTTTCCTCGCAAGTATGTTGGAAAACGTCGTATGAAACTCGTGAGCTCTGCTCATTACACACTCGGCGGCACTCACAGCTTCGTGTGTAATGAGCAACTTATCTCACTTGTATCATATACTATTTTCTACTTGAAGATTATGCTACACGAAGGCTATTTATTTACATAAAAGAAATAAAAAGCATTATTGAAATGAAACTAATTTTACGGATTATATCGCAGTCTGTGAACATGTTCTGGATCGCTCCCGCCATTATATTAGATATGACAAAACCACAAATCCTCGTGAAAGAACAGCGATTCCTGCCAAGGATGATTCGTGAGGCTATTGAAATTAAAAAACATCCAAATTTCAATAGAGAAGATGGGTGGGTGCTACCACCAGCTTGGGATCCCATCATAAATATAATCAAATCCAAAGACAAGCATTCCACTGCAAGACCTCAAGATACTGTAAGCTCTTTTTGCGTAGATCGGACTAACAATAATAATTAGAAGACCTGAGGGTACCCGAAGACAACTATGACGTATGGACAGCTACCACCTCAGTCCGCCCGTGACCATGAATGCTGTAAAGTATTTAGTATTCGCAACGTCGGGTAATTAAAATCATAAATAAACCGCGATATAATCCGTAAAATTAGTTTCATTTCAATGTGTAGTATTCGCGTAAATATCAGAAATCTAAAATTTTTTCCTTACTTTTTTTCTATGAAATCACGCAGGTAGGTAGGTCATCATCATCATCATCACCAGCCGGAAGACGTCCACTGCTGAACATAGGCCTCCCCCTTCGAACGCCACAATGACCGACAATTGGCTATTTGCATCCACCGGTTACCTGCGACGCGCACAATGTCGTCTGTCCACCTAGTGGGAGGCCTACCTACGCTGCGTCTTCCGGTTCGTGGTCGCCACTCGAGAACCTTTCTTCCCCAGCGGTTATCGGTTCGCCGAGCGATGTGGCCTGCCCATTGCCACTTCAACTTGCAGATTTTAAGAGCTATGTCAGTGACCTTGGTTCTTCGGTGAATCTCCTCATTTCGGATTCTGTCGCGCAAAGAAACTCCGAGCATAGCTCTCTCCATAGCTCGTTGTGTGACTCTGAGCTTATCCAAAAGGCCAACAGTTAGGGACCACGTCTCAGTACCATATGTCATCACTGGCAACACACACTGGTTAAAAACCTTCGTCTTTAGGCACTGCGGTATTTTGGACGAGAAGATTTCGCGTAGTTTCCCGAACGCTGCCCATCCGAGTTGGATTCTTCGGGTGACCTCTTTGTCGAAGTTGGACCGACCTACCTGGATAGTTTGTCCAAGGTATACATAGTGGTCAACAACTTCGAGTGTATCGTTCCCAACAATTACCGGTACGGGTGCAACATGGACATTAGACATGATCTTCGTCTTGTCCATGTTCATTTTAAGACCCACCTGTTGGGAAACGCTATTGAGGTCGCTGAGCATCGCATTGAGGTCCTCCAGCGACTCTGCCATAATGACTATATCATCGGCAAAACGAAGGTGAGTGATGTATTCGCCATTGATATTGATGCCGAATCCGTTCCAGTCCAAGAGCTTGAAAACGTCCTCCAATGCGTTTGTGAACAGTTTCGGAGAAATAACGTCTCCCTGTCTCACACCACGCTGCAATGGGATTGGTTTCGTGCTCTCGTCCTGTAGTCGGATCGACATGGTGACGTTGCTGTACAAACACTTCAACACTTCGATGTACCTATAGTCAATGTGGCACCGCTGGAGAGATTGCAATACTGCCCAGGTCTCGATTGAATCAAAGGCTTTCTCGTAGTCCACAAACGCTAGACATAATGGCCGATTATACTCCTCGGTCTTCTGTATAATCTGGCGGAGCGTATGTATGTGGTCTACGGTGCTAAAGCCTTTTCGGAACCCGGCTTGTTCGGGAGGCTGGAAGTCATCAAACCTGCGTTCGAGGCGGTTCGTAATGACTCTCGAAAACAGCTTGTATACATGGCTCAGGAGTGAGATAGGTCTATAATTCTTCAATAAAGTGTTATCACCTTTTTTGAAGAAAAGAACCACCACACTCCTGTGCCATGCTTCTGGCGTTGTACCCTCGAGTAAGACGGAATTAAATAACTTCTGGAGGACTAAAAGTACCGGTTTTCCACCCGCTCTCAGAAGTTCTGATGTGATTCCGTCTTCACCCGGCGCCTTGTTATTCTTGAGCTGTTTGAGAGCCATTCTAATCTCGTACAGGCTGATGTCTGGGATGTCCTCAGTGTAGTGTCGGGTTAGTTTGGCTCTGGTGTCTTGAGCTGTTCTATAAATGGGTTCCCGTGTTGAGGTGTATAACTGGCCGTAAAATCTCTCGAGCTCTCTCAATATCTCCGGTTTCGATGAGATGACACTGCCGTCATCGATCTTCAGCTTCGTCATATGGCTACGCCCAATAGACGAATTCTGTGCGAACACTTTAGAGCCTTGGTTCCGCTCACGCGGTAGGTAGGTACCGAATTGTAATTTGACCAAATTTTGTGAAACAATATGTCATATTATTATTACTCTGTTGTAATCTTTAAACCATGGTTGGTACAAATCCGGCCGAATTGTAAACCAAACTATACATAGAAAGGTAAAATATCTGAATAAAATAAAATAATAATTTGGACTCCATAGTTAGTTAGTGGCCGTATTGGAAATCTCCTGACTGAAATTAGGTGGTCCAAACATAGCCTAGTACCTTCCTCTAACTAATTAACCAAACAAGCACCCCAAACTACCAGAAAAAATAAAAATTATAACATTAAGTAAATTGCAATAAATATTTAACCAGAGGTTATGCAAATGAAGCCGTGATGCCAGCTAATGTTCTGTTACTCTGTGTTTATTAACATTCCAATTGTTCCTACATAAACCAATTTTACGAGCGGATTGTGAGCAGTTTACCCTGTTTTGCTTGGTAAGTAGGTATACCACTGAGGATAATTATAACGGGATTAACTTAATCAAATTGCCGTTCGTCCTGCCATTAGGATAGTGAGGAATAAATTATAATATTTGTCTCACTGTCGCACTTAATTAATACTCGAGCAGCAATAACTGACGTGATACCGATTTATTACACTATCTGACATTTAATTTTGTCAGGGCGCGCTCTGTTAATTATAAACAATCCAGTTTTTAAAATCGGATTATCTGGACACATATTTTATACTCTGATAGTGAGGAAATATATCCATTATCTTGTACTCATTATTAGAATATAAGTTTCGAATACTCCGAGAGTCGTTATAATCATATACAAAAATGGTTTCATTAGCTACGCTAACTGACTTTTGTGAGGATGGAGGAGGATCATAGCTACTGCTCTACGTGGATGCCGCAGCTCGATTTAGATTGCAAGAAGAGTGAAAAATGTTATGCCCCAAGAGGATAAAGTAGTGTCTTACGTCGCGGGCGTTAAATTGAATCGCGAGCATAATGAAGGATTCTAGCAACTCCCAAGCGTATAGAGTTAACTCCCGAGCGTAGCGCCCTCGCTACGCTACGAGTTATACTAGAATCCTGAGCACAGTGAGGGATTTAAGCTCGCCCAAGAAAAAGACACCTTTATCCCGAGGAGAATACACTACTTTTCACACCTACTGCGAGGTAATAAAATACAAATATTGCTAGAATTAAAATAATAATAATATCTTGGAACAATCCACACACGGTCATCTGATTCCAAACAAGGCAGAGCCTGTACTATGGAAACCAGATAACTGATATTAATTAAATAGTTAAATAACATCCAGACACTTGTTGGGAATTGAACCCACGACCCATCGGGTAGCGGCCAGGATGTCTAACCACTAAACGAAACGGTCAATAATATCAGCATAGTGATTTGCAGAGTTAAAGAGTTAACGTTAAGTTTCTTTTCTAGAATATTGGGTTCTGCACGTCGCGGCCGGTTCGATTTTCAAAAGTTTTCTTTCGTGAAGGTCTCTGTAGAGATAGTGTTAGGCCTAGTCCGCACTGCGATATTTCACCGCGCGATATTTTTCTCGCGAAAATTTTTATCAGTTCGATGCTGTTCCCGGCTGAGACGAACGTGTCTCCCAATATAAATATACTATTTAGTCTATGCGAACGTGTAATGGACATCAGAAATATTTGGATTTACCTGATACTACGGCGGCGACGTAACAGACGTATACAAATATATCATGAATACTGGATTCACCATTTACGGCCTTGAGACCTATGAAATGATGTTTCTACTTAAAACATCAAGAGCTACGAAAATACAGTGAAAAGTTTATCAAAAAGTATATCTGTTTGTATATTTCCACCCACAATCTTGCTTTCAATACTCGATCGTGGTACTTAGGAGCAAATTTGTCCCACAGGGGAGGTCTTCTGTGCATCAGAGTGATTGATTTTTCTATTTCAATGTCGTCATTTTCTGCTAACTCCTGCTTGCCTGCTGATTGAGCGGGAGACGAAGCCCGCGACATCTTGTCAATACCGTTGTCAGTGCACAACTGAGAGAAACGCGCGAATTTTTTTCCGCGGTGCGGCCATAGTCATACTACTTACTATTGCACAAAACATTCGCGCGGGAATAAATCGTGTTCAATTTGCATCAAATCACAGATTTTTTTTCCCGTGCGAATTTTATAACGTCAGTACGGCTAGTTCTATAGTATTGAACGTGTTACAGAATTACGAGAAAAAAATCGCGCGGTGAAATATCGCAGTGCGGACTAGGCCTTATACCCGTGGTAAAAGTGTTGAGGAATTTTCGTTTGACGTTCGAAATTCAAACACATTATTACCCATGGAAGTTTAGTACAACATTATTACCCGGCTAGACTATAGGGATATAATGAGGTACTTTTGGTTATCTTTACATGACACATAATGCAACATTATCGAGCAGGTGGTGTGAAAAAATATTTATGAAGTTACTATTATTAGCCTACGGAAAATCTTTGTTTTTATTGGTTGTTATAGTACTTACACGCACTCGCCGCATCGCAGCAACTATCTCCACGCGGCTCGTCGGTCGCGGCACGTCCATAGTGCCAATGTACTGGAACAAAACAAAAAATGTTTAAATACGTATATCCTACAAACCTATTAGGAATATTTCTTCTTGTAGATAGGTAAAGATAGGTGCAGCATCCGCGCAAGAGTTTGACTCGAGCAGCAGTCATGACTTCAGTTTGGTCAATTGAATCGTTTAATACCCAATTTTAAGAAATAAACATCTGTTTTGAAAATCACTGCAGATTTTCTGCATTTATACTGATTCTCACAAAAACCTCAATTATGACAAAACCTCGATTATAATTATAAAATATTATAATAATAAAATACCTACGACAGATTTTGTCAAATTGAGACCAAAATAATAACCACTTAGTTTGAAATCATTTAAACTTACAAAACTTTGCAAACTTATAGAAATACCGATAAAACTTGGAACGGAATTTACAACACACCTGCCGACCGTAGCACAGAAAGATCTCCTTAATCTTATATCTCATACAACATTCGTATCACGTACTACAGAGCAGCTGGGAGCACGATAATAGGATTAATTATTATCAATGCAAAGACTTTAATGCATTTAAATCAAATAAAGCCGCGGTTACCTGGCTAGACTCCACTACCATTTATAAAATAAACGGCAAGTAAGTTAGGAATCAGAAATGGTTTCACAGCTTAACTGATATACAAGGTAAAGAAATAAATGCCTACCTAAATCATATTTATTACCCAGATACCCACTTTTAAAGTTAAGAAATAAAGTTGGTTCTTTAAATCAACATTTAAATGACTTACTGATGAGACCCTGCCAATGATGATTTCAATTGAAACATTACACACTACTACGCATGCATGCGTAGTGTGTACGCATTGTCAGATGACAATGCGGTGTTTGTACTATCGCGGACACGAACGGTGTACCAGTTTTCAATCAAAATAGTTTGAACAACATTACGTGCGCTTACCCCGCCGCACGTGTTTTGGGATGGCTCTTGCAAGCGATTATCGTCCTACCATCGCTTGTGACCGCGAGACTACATGTCCTTACACAAGGAGCTTACCAAAGAACTTGTTCATCGTTTAGAATGTCACACCAATACTAATAAGTATATTAGTATACATTTGGCTCTCAACGGCTATCATGGATACTACAGAATGGACAGGGTATCATGTCCGCGGCAATGCAGTCTCTTAGGCCTGAATTCCTCTTCCGATTACGTCGGTTGCATATCGTCGGTCATCGCGTCAGTCACATATGACGCCTAGGGCCAGCGAATACCACCGTCTACGCTGCGCTGTGTTGTAATGATTTAAAGCACTCTATGTAAATTCGGTTGCATGCTTGACGTACGCGGCCGACATCAGCACAAAATATATAATTTGTTTTGTATAGTCGGCACTGCATTTTTTTTTCAATAATACATAATGCTAGCTCCTAGCATGTTTACCGCATAAATATTAAACTCACACAACACGTTTGTGATTATATGTACACATTTAGGGTTGGTTTAATGCATATAAAATATGGATTAAAATAATTTCAACAGATCGTCCGTGATATATCACATAACATCCGTATATAAAGTGTGGCGAGCCGATCGCGATGGTCACTGCCGTCTTCTCCTGTAGTTCACGAAATCACAAGCAAAATCATGTATCTGCACTCTGAACGAACTCTTTACTGCGAGAAAAACATTTAGAGAACCATCTCGTGTGAAATCACGCTGATACAGCGGAATTTAGGCATTCAGAGCAAAAGCCTGCAAAATGACGTGAACGCAAATGTAAATTTTTCACAATTATTCACGCGTTCTACGCTTGTTCGCGCATTGTTCCTAGCTTAAGTCTGTTTATTCGTAAAAAAGTTTTACAGCTACGAGACGCAAATCAGTGCCAATGTAATTTAAAGATGTTGTCGACTTTTCGTGAACGATAAAAGAAAGTATAACGTTTGTTCAGAGCTGCTTAAAAAGTTGACTTTGACTAAAGTAAAACATGCCTCTGACAATCTTGAATAAGGGAGAGTCGTTATCTTCCAGAGTCTGCCGGTGCCTAAATTGATATGAAGCCTTCCTTAGCCTTTACTAACTTTCTTTGGCAACTAGCCTTTGGAGGGTCAAAGGTCTACCGTCTTTCGTTAAATGGTAATTGGTGGCAATTCTCATCTACAACGAACACAAGGCATACTTGAATCGGTATCCGAGGTACACTAACCAAATGTGATTTCGAGATCCATAATATTATATTTCCATCCAAAAATTCAATTTGACATAATTTATCATAAAAATAGAAAGGGTCCAAGGGTTTATACAACATTTTCAGCAAAGTACCGACCGAATCGAATGTGAATTGTCCCGAATTGAATTCTAGTTAAAACCCTAAAGAAATTTATTAGGGTGAAACCATATTATAACCTATTCTTTGGAATTGCGGTTAGATATTCGCAATAATATACGGGAGGTTTTATTTTTATTATTATAAGAGAGATACATATTATATTACAAGTACGCGTAACCAAGTAAACTTTGCATCAGGTGGTGGAGCTAGGTGGACTCGCGGTAAACATTAGCATATTTTTTTAGAATAAAACATATGAAAATGGTATATAATTAAGTATATGTATACAAGCATCCACAACTATGCTGTTGAGCTCTACCGTGGATTCAGTCACCTAGCAACTCCTAGCATAAACATCGTCACTCCACCTAGCTTCAGGTCTTACACCATGTTTGCCAATTTGTGTTTTTCACTCAAAAACGTATAGGAAAGAGAAAATAAGTTCAACAAAGTATTATTCGTATTGTTCTAGTTTAATTGATATGATTTTCTTGTTTGAGAAAATTACTTCCGATCCGGTCATAACATGTGAGCTTCTGTGTATTATACTGCCGTCTCAGACTGCACCTTTATTCCGTTCTCACATATTAGTAACACCGCTATTATGTACCTACAACACATGAATAAAAAATTGGTCGGAAGCTGTGCTAGTAGGGATATTGGAAAACAGTATTAACAAGAACGCCCGAATGAAAGTGTAGGCGCCCGGTGTATGTCTCTATATCTTTCTATGTGCCATGCTAATACAATAGGAATATGTCGACCGAACCAATGTTGCTAAGGCCCAAAGGTCGACATATACCTAATTAAAAAGGCCAATAATCGCAACGCAACGCTGCTAATAGTTACTTTGAAGAAGGATTCCTCGTATATACTTATGTAAATACCTACATGTTCTATTCTATTCTATTCTTGGTGGCTATAAATTTGGGCCCGGTATCCCCGGAACGCACTTCGACCCAGTTGGATCCATTGTGCATGCCCTAGCCCTTACTCTGTTGCTGGCGTATCGAAGAGCTCCCTCAGGTACGCAACGATCGCGCCAGCTTGGAGCTGTACATAATCATTTGGCGTAGGATAGGCTACTCCCAAATGACTCAACCTACGTCTCGCAAGAGCGTCGCAGCTACACAATATGTGTCGCATTGACTCTTTTTCATCTTCGCAGAATCTGCAAATGTTACCAGTACTTAGCCTCATTCTGTGTAGATGCTCGTTGGTGCCAAAATGTCCCGTGAGTGCACCTATTAGGTGCCTTATTTGTGATCTGTTAAGGCTTAATAATTTAACCCCACAGTCCACCCTTCCGCTAGAGAACGCTTTGGAGTGGTTTAGGCCTGACGCTGCCCTCCATTCCTTCATGTGTTCGTTCCTAGCATGTGCATATAATGCTTGGTGATATGTTCCATACGGAATCCCCACAAATGGTTCGGGGCCAACCAAATGACTCTGTGAGCCGGCCCTCGCTAGTCTATCTGCCTTCTCATTGCCCTCGACGCCTTCGTGTCCAGGTACCCAGATAAGGCTGACATTGTTGTGTCTTCCCAGGTTATTCAAACCTGTAACACCTTCTTTGACTAGTTTAGAAGCAACTCGGAAGGAATTCAGAGCCTTCAGAGCTGCCTGACTGTCACTGAGAATGCAAATGGTTTTACCTTTGACGTTTCTCCTTTGCATTTCTTTAATGCTGGCAATTATGGCATAGGTTTCCGCTTGGAATACCGATGCATAATGCCCCATGCTGTGACTGACACTACAGTCCTTGGAATAAATCCCTGCCCCTGTACCTGACTCCATTTTAGAACCGTCAGTGTACCATATGAGGTGAGTTCCACCAACCGGTTTGAGTCCCCTCGTCCACTCTTCCCTGGATGGTATATGTACTCGGTACCTCTTGTTAAACATGTACACTGGATTTATCCTATCACAGGGCATGTCCATTAGATCGTCCAGTTCTTTCACGGGATCCAATAAAGTGTGTTTTGTACAGGGCTTGTTACGATTCCAAACTCCTGCTTTTGCAAGTCTGTATAGCGACTTCCTTGCCTCTGTTTGTATGTAAGTGTGTAGTGGGGTTAGTCCCAGTATCCACTCAAGAGCCAATGTAGGCGTTGTTTTGAAGGCACCTGTAATTGCCATGCAAACTACTCTTTGTACCTTCCTAAGAGAATCCTTGCAGATCTTTAGTTTGGTCCTAGGCCACCATACAGCACACATACCTACATGTTAGTCAGTAATAGTAATAAAATAATATCTTCATATTTCTGTAAGGTAGATAATGTATTTATTGTCTGTTTTTCACCCACCTCATAAGTTCAACAGGTTCCGTTACTGCAGGCTCGAGGTTGAAGCTTTTATTAGCTATTTCAGTTTAAATCATTCAAACGGCTTTTGCTGTACGGCGCCATTCCATTTTGAAATCTCGGGGTGAAAATTAAAACTCAATTAGGTGCTCAGAGCTCAACACTTTATGCGTTCCATTTTACGGTAATGAATTAATTGAAAGTATTATTAGATTGCCTTACTCTTTTATAGGGTCCAATGCTTTACAATCAAGCCCGGAGCTTTTTTCAGGATTGCAGTTTTACGTTGGACTTGGTCTTGGTTGGATCTCTGAGGTCGTTACCAAACGCTTGTCAATCACTTTGTCAAGCATTTTAAAATATTGTATCTAAATAAATCTAAAGAATCGGTCAAGTGCGAGTCGAACTCGTGAATTGTTATTTGATGTCGTTAAATAAATTTATTTCTATTCTATTCTAACTGAGGGTTCCGTGCCTTTTTTGGAAGTAAAAGTTAGTACCTAATCATCTAATACCTACGTCAGGTAGCAAACATGCCAAGGCGCATATATAATTGGTTGTTAAGTTTTTGTAGATTTATATTATGTTTCAGTAGTTTTGGTTACCACTTAAGCTGATTTCAGACTACGCTATAATATATAGCTATATAGTATAGCAAAGAAGGAAATAAAGCTATATAGCTTGGCGTTCACATTACGCGATATTATCGAAAGCATTTATAGTATATCGCTCGTTTCGCTTGCGGGACGGCCGGGGGTGAGGGAGGAAGAAAAGGGGGCCGCGCGATATAGCACAGCATGAACTCAGCACATCGCACCAATTTATAGCGTATAGTAAGCCAATAATATATAGTACAGTAAGTACAGTGTGAACGTGTCCATAAGAATGTATGGTGCGCGATATTGTTGTGCTATGAACTATATACTAATAGCTATACAATTATAGCGTAGTCTGAAACCAGCTTAAACGGCCGATGATTCCGATCCGTATCATAGCATGATGAACACGCGAAGCGCGCACTCGCGAAATTGCGTCCGGCGCAGACAGGTCAAGTCAAAAACTACGTGACATAAATCTGACGTCACAATCCATCACTAGAAGTCCATGAGCACTTTCGAGCAAATTTTGAGAAGCCAACTTTTGATTTGCAGTGAGTATATAATTTATTTTTGCATATATTAACTTTTTAACTTTTATACAATACAAGCCAAAAATCTTTAATACTCGTAAACATCTAAAAATAAAATTGTGCATGTTCCCTATTACCTCCGAGTTACTGTAGTTCCTAACAAGATTCCATTAATCCATTTCATATATAGCAACTCAAAATAATACAGAGATGTATATGGACGTTTAAGCAAGAATTTTCATTATAGATAGCTATTGAACATATTATCCGCGATTATTTGCGAATTAGAAACTACAGGTGTTAAGAAAACTACACTATAATTAATATATTCACGTATTTCCGTACACGGCATATCTTCTCCTTAAGGCAGAAAATTAGAGATATCAAAAGACAAATTGTCACCTCCAGAATTATGTAGATGAAAGGAAGACAAGGAAAGCTCTACGTTACATGTTAACGTTATAAATTAAACAGCCTTTTGGAGACTTGACTTTAACGCCGAAACTTAAGACAGAATTATGGCAGTGAATTACATTTTGTTCGCGTTGTAATAAATTTTAACACTGTCAGGTATTTCGAAATATGAATAAACAATTTAAATTCCAAAGTATTTAATTTTAATAACTAGCTATGGTAACTAGTTAAGTATTGCTACAATATTAAAAGAACCTTATTCAATTTAATTTAGGTATCTTTCATATCAGCTGTAAAAAGAATTAATTTTAAACAGTAAAGGACTGTATTTCACTAGAGAAAATTAAATTAGCAATCATCTTCTCTATAGTAAATGCCTTACGAAAAAGTGATTATATTAGGTGTAGTTACATATATTTTTTTGCAGTAGGCAAGTATATTTACTTTTTTAAATAAATTAGAAGATATTTTATATAATAATAAAATATTTAAAAGATATAGGTATTCAATACATTAGTTTGATATGAAATAGATACGAAAGTAAATAATGTAAGAAATAAATACTAAAAGTAAAACTGTAAGAAAAAAAAATACGAACTGATTATGGCATCGGCAATTTTGCTTGCGAAAGTACAATAGAACTTAGCACCGGATATAAAAACAAAATACTAATTTAAAATAGTAGGTAGGTAGGTAATAGTAGGTACACAGTACAATAACAAAGTGAAGGATTAGGTATGTATGAACTTTGTTAAGTGATGCTCCAGAAGGAAATAGGAAACAACAAGTAATGAATAGATCTAGTACCGTAGATATTTGCAGATTCTAATATGAAGGTGAGGTGAGTCAATGTTACACACACAAATGTGTGGCTGCTATGCTCTTACAAGTCGTAGGTTAAGTCATCTGAGAGCATATTGTACAACAGATAATTATGTAGAGCTCCACGTTGGTGTAATGTGGCATGCAAAATGGATTCAACTGGATCGAAGTGCATTTCGGTGGTCACCAGGCTCAATGAATAACCACCAGAATAGAATTAATGGATAATGTATCCCATTTTTATGCGATTTCTATAAAGCGTTTTGCCTATTTTGTTGGTTTATTTTTCTTAATGCATACAGAAACGAATTAATTTGTTAGTTTGCACATGTAGAGAGTAAAACCGTTAGGTAGCAAATTACTTTTTATTGCGACGAAATCTATGGGAGTTAAGCCACGGCTAAAAGTTAGTTCCATAATAAAATATTTCAATACAATGCGACAAATATAGTCGAAAAGAAAATAGATTTTCGTTTGCGTAATAAAAATCTCATGCCATAAGCAATTCCACTCGATTTCCGCATAAAGGAAGCACCAGGCCGTAATATAATGTCGAGTCGACTTCGAAAAGTATGCACACTTTGTAATATTATGATTTAGCGTATTTTTGTTTTGTGCTCTGCAACTTAGTAAATGCGCCCCAAGCAACGGTGGACCATACATTAGTTAGTCAAAGTTAACATATCTTTATTATGTAGGTCCCACGGAGGCACTAACACAAAAAAAGGTTTTTGTATAGAATAGGAACCTTAAAACACCCAAAATATATTTTATTTCACATTAATAGGTAAGAATATAGTATAAAAAGGTGTATATAGTAGGGTACGCGCACTGAGATGCGTAGGGATGGCGCGAGCGCAGAAGTTGAATAGGTAACCGCCCGCCCAGACAGGCGAGCCCAAGAACTTATTTAGGTAATACGTACCTACAAGTAACTATCTAATGCGTGGGTAACCAACTCAAATCATTATTGATTTGTTTTTGGGATATGATATAACATTGCAATTTACTTTCTGACTCATGGTATACTTGCCCTGGTTGATATTTTCCATTTATCAAAACCGATGTTTAAATCCCAAGTACTTAGTAAATTGAATGAACCTTCAGCTGCTTTGCGTACAGAATATTTATATTGTAACACATTCTTAAATATCTTTTAAAGATTTCATAGTATGAAGATAGCTAAAGTAACTATTGTCTTCATTGTTTTCTTTGATCTTCGTTTTTCGCTGTATCGATGCACCTACTTACCTTTTATTATATAGCTAACTACATATAACACAGAGCAAAACCACATTATTACTATAGGTGTACCTATTACCATTCCACAAATTGTCGTGGAACTTAATTTTGGCTTAGTGTACCGTTTAAAGCCCCCTATAATTGTTTTTATAAAAAAGCTGTAGAGCTTCCTAAATAAAATAAAGAGAAACTATTTAAAAAAATTGTATACAAATCTCGGTCGTCCTTTAGCAATGCTAAAGCTATACACCGAGTCGGCTGGAACCTTCATACAAGGCTTGAAAGCTCTAATAATAATACTATTAGCGGTGACGAGGGCACACCGGCACATACACATACGGCGATGACATTAATATTTTATTTATTTTATTCAGGGACCGTAAGGTCCCTGAATAAAATAAATGGCTACATTTACAAAATAAGAACATTATAAGTTATTACATGCCAGTTACAAGCTTCCACAGATAGGATTCTAATCAAAGTTAGGAAAATAAACTTAAATAATTAACCTATGACAAAAGATTTGGATCATCATATATGCGTATTTATAACAGTTCAAGCTTCGCCAAAAAGCCTTTTGAAAATTTCAGCCCGCGAGTGACTCGCGCGCGCGTTGTACGCAAATGGGCAGGCGTTTCAATTATCACCAGACGAACGTTTTGCTAGATTTTTCGCCACTGCCACACTTACTGTCGCACTTAGAAACGTCAATTAGAGTTGAAGGTCATTAATCCAGAGCTGGTTTAGAGGGGTTTTAGTGAGTGGGACCTTTTAAAGGTTTCCCCCGCGAGAACAAAAGGAAGGTAATGTTTTATCAGCGGTGGATGACGTATAATAATACCATCCCTTGTTTATGTCCCACTGTTATGGATAAAGTATATTGCAAAAAAAACATACTTAGTTGATTAATGTTGTCTTTTATTTAGGCGAATACTACACAATATATAACATTTTAATACAATATATTTAAATAGTTTTAGATTAACTTAACAATTATTATTCAACTTGAAACACTTAGCGTCGCCTCGTATCGAATCAACCTTAATTATATTAGAACTTTGGACAGTTCCACACGGGCGATGCGTAGACGTAGTATTTGACGACGGCTTTTATACGATCAATCTGTTACAAATTGATGAAGCGAACTTTGTTAATTAGGCCTTTGTGGCAGTTTGACAGGTGACACTGCTTAGACACATAAATCTATTTATCTTATAAAACTTTGGACAAAATAGGTTGATATATGTTATAAAACCATATTATATTGGCTAAGGCAGAATTCGTTTCTTATATCACTAAGCATAATATGCTAGGAAAACAAACGAAAGAACAGTGGAAAGCTAGAGCGCCTAAACCACTGCAAATCTTTTCAGCCACTGTGAAGCAAGGTGGGTTTAAATTGTTATACCTAGACAGATCATAAATGAGGCACATAGTGGGAGCACTCACGCACCTTCACCGAATAAGGCTAAGTACTGTAGCTACTTTTCTTTAAAGGTGGAAAAGAGTCAATGCTACACATACTGTGCAACTGCGATACTCTTGAAGAACGTAGGGTTAATCGTCTGAGATAAGGTTTTTCTAAAGAGCTAAAGAGCCTACCTCTTTAGTCTGTTGCTGACGTGTCGAAGAGCTCCTTACGGACCAAGAACCAAGAGGATCGGAGTGCGATCCGATGGTGAACGGGTGCATTTATAACCTAGAATAATATAGGTAAAATAGCCTTCAGTGCTTGTTTAATATCCTACCATTAAGTTAAGTATACCGAAAATTTAAATAATTTACTAAAGCAAGAAAAAAAAAACTATTATTCTCGCACCTAGTTTGACAGTATGTTTTTTATAAGGTGACGACGAAAACATGAAAGAAAGAACAAAAAATATGTAGACAGCGTGTCGAAACTTTTAACGTTTTTGACTAGGTACCTAAATGTATCTTTATACTATTATCGGTATACGATGGAAAAAATTAAACATATCAAATTAAAGAATTCTCTCATACATAGAATTGATTAGTCAACAAATCTCTCGTCAATCAAATACTGTCATGCTGTCGTAAGAAATCTTTAGTTTGACTTTCCCCAGGGTAGATGTTATTTTTAACCGACTTCAAAAAAAGGAGGAGGTTATCAATTCGGTTGTATGTTTTTTTTTTTTTTTTTTATGTTTGTTACGTCAGAACTCTGTCGTTTACGAACCGATTTGGAAAATTATTTTTTTAATTGAATGGATATGCTTTCAGATTGGTCCCATTTTTTTCAAAATCAAGTTCTGATGATGGGAACCATGAGTAACTGAGGGAACTCCTTAAATGTTATAGGCATACATATAGCGTTTTTGGTATTTTTAGAAACTAGCCAAGCATTTTCATTCAGAAAGTATCATTTGGTGAAGTGGATCTGATGAAGAAGGCCATAGATGGCCACCGGAACTCTGTAATAAAATTAACAATCCATCCTATCCTAGCCGTGCCTACTAAACGTAGAACTACCGAATTTGGACTCGATGGATAGTTCTCGACGAGTAGTAGCTAGAAAAATGGAGATCAGGGTCTGATGGTGGAGCAGGAAGGTTGTCACGGGATCTCTGCACCAATAAACGTAGATCCGCCGAGTTTGGGCTCGTTGGGTAGCTCTCGATGAGTAGTTGCTAGAAAAATGGTGATCAGCGTCTGATGATGGAGCAAGAATATCGTCACGGGATCTCGGCACAAATTAACATAGACCCACCGAGTTTGGGTTCGTTGGGTAGCTCTCGACGAGTAGTCGCTATAACAATGGTGATCAAGGTCTGATAATGGAGCAGGAAGGTCGTCACGGTATCTCGGCACCAACAAATGTAGACCAACCGAATTTGGACTCGTTGGATAGGTTTCGACGAGTAGTTGCTAGAAAAATGGAGATCAGGGTCTGATGATGGAGCAGGAAGGTCGTCATGGGATCACTGCACCAATAAACGTAGATCTGCCGAGTTTGGGCTCATTGGGTAGCTCTCGATGAGTAGTTGCTAAAAAAATGGTGATCAGGGTCTGACGATGGAGCAAGAAGGTGGACCCGGGTTCTCGGCACAAATAAATGTAGACCCACCGAGCTTGCAGTCCATGGTTCTCGAGAACGACGAATATAACACCTAGATATCTTCGGTTTATGGCAATTAGTTAGTTTTATTAAGATATTGTCACATGTACATTTTTTTTTATTTTTGCTTAAGCTTATATTTTAGTGATGGTCCATAGTTGTATTATGTAGTGGGTGTTTTTAAAATAAATATTAAACTGGCTGTTTGTCAGAATAAAATATAAGTTGTTAAAACTTAACCTAATAAACCAAGGGAACCACTAAAAAGAATAAAATCAAAATAATTTTTACAAAAAAAAAGAACCGCCTTCAAAATTCAACTAAAAAGCCTGAAATAATTTCTAAGAATTAGTGGTTTTTACATTTATATTGTTGGACTTGGACTACAACATATTATAAATACATATTACTGATGCTTTTTGAAGGCGGTTCTTTTTTTTTGTAAAATTATTTTTATAATAGTATAGAGATACCGTAATCGTTTTCTTTTAGTCTCAAATGTCATTTATAGAGAACAAAAAAAATGAACGTATTTAAGTTAAACTATAGATTTTACTATCCTCAATTTATATTCTTAATTATAATGTGTATCAGGAATAATACTTATGTAATACATTTATTTAAAATTAAAGTCTCTTTCCACTTGAGATTATAATTTACTGTAAAAATAATTGCTAACTCTGATTTAGTTAAGGCCAGTTCATAGGTATAACCTAAAGTGCAGTGCTAAACAATATAATAGTAAACAAGTAATAAGTTTTAAAAACTAAAACCCGACTACGGATAAAATCTCAACAACACATTTATGCGCATGAAGTGCTGAGCGTGCTTTGTTGTACTCATTCATCTCAATTTGTTGGAGCCGCAATACATAAAAGTGCGAAGTTAGTGGGACATCTAGCTATGAATAATGTGTCTATCCGTGGCGTCTCTTTCGAATTTCATATACTTAATTGAGTATTTTAGCTATCCTACACGTTATTTTATGTTCTGTTTGCACTCTGACAATAAAAAAACATTTAATCATTCAGTACCAAGTAACGAATTTGCACCCACTGATTTTCAAACGATATTTAGTATTATTGAATGTGTAAATCTACCTTCTATTAAACGCCTGAATAAATCTGAAAGCGTTATCGTGTAACGTTATGGACTGATCAATATTGATTCAAACAAGATACATCATAGAGTATGAGCAATCCGAAATTGAACATTCGAAGCGTAACTGTAATGAAATCACTTGTGAGAATTTCTCCAGTGATTTGAAATATTTCTCCGAGAGGCTTTTTCGATTTATTAAAGTGTTCAATGGCGGGGTAACCACGCATACACCTGGTGTTATTGCCACTGACGAAGTAACGGGACTGGGGCGAGGGGAGACATTAAACCTGAAAGCGGCTGAGGATTTGGTAATCTATATAAGGTGGATTAACCATATCAGTAACGCGTTTAGCGGAAATTCCATAAGCTCGTTACGAGTAGGAGCGTCGATGTATAAAAAGGAGAACGGAGTGATTGCATAAAAAAATAAGAATATTTAAACAAAAAGTTAATTTTGACTTTATAATTTTTTATAACCCATTGCAAGGTAAGTCTTGGTACCTTGTGAATGGTGTTGTAGGTTGTACATTTAGTAATTAATCGTTTAATGTATTTTAGTAATAACACAATGTACAATTGTTTGCCGTTCCGATTAAAATAAAATAAAATAAAAAGTCTCCTATATATCCTCCATTATGACATCATGATAGCTGAAACAGTGTTAAATATATATTTGACATGGTCAAGTGGGAATGGATTTTTCTGGACAGTAAGATATAATAGGTACATATGTTGCATACCTAATTGAGTATTTAAAATCTCTCTTCTTCTTGAATGTACCTACCGTAGGCCTAAAACTATCTCAGTAAACTTAGTGTTTTCAGGTAAATACAGAAATGGTTAGAGATATCAGGACACTTTGTCGCAGAAATACATAAGTATATTTAAAAAAAAAGAGTATCCCAATGAATGTTATTCCGGACCTTCCCAGTGGGGGCCGCGTTAGTGGTAATTGTAAAAAAGAGAGATTGAAGAGCCCTCGTGAGCCTATGTATAATAAAGATATTCTGGAATTAAAATGTAGAAAACTAAATCCCAGGGTGCCCGTTATAATATGCCTGATAGAATCTAAGTGAAATGTCGACAAAGTGAAACTGCATTCATTTCTTAACAAAGACGGCGACACGTTGTTGAAATTGTCGTCTTAGTTCATAATACCGATATGAATGTGGCGTTCCAACATTCAAGGAGCAATATTCAATGTTTAAATGGAGTTTATTTCAATGCAATTTGAATTGCCACCACCTCTCTGAAAACTCTTTTTAGAAATTTAATAAGTTACACAAAAATAAAAGATACAAGATATCTTTATAGTTAATGGATAGGTTTTGGTAGACACAATAAATGTTTATGCTCGTATTTTATAATTGATGATATTTTGTGTTCTAATAAACATTATTATTTACTAATAAACACAACAATTATGGTGGTCGTGATAGATATATTACTCAATCAACAGGAGATTCTAGAGCCGGCCGATTGTCTAGAGTGAGTTAGGAGAATAAATATTTCGGCAATCAGAGAGGTTCTAAATATTTTTTACTTTACTAATGAGTACTTCTCATTGTAGACGACAATCAGAACATCTCAAACATTTTTATTAATGTACAATCTAAAGCATGGAGGCGGGGGCCAGTCTAGCCCGAGCCGAGTGATACGGTCTAGGTCCAATCGTCAATATTCCATATTTGCCAGCTGAAACCGGTCCTGTGTCAAGGTTAGACCAACTCACGACAGTTAGTAGCACGACTGAGATCCCGGACACACAGATTAATGCAAGTAGATAATTATGTTGTGAACTAGTTGGTTACGATGAATTCAGAACCTCCTCTATTGTAGTAAATAAGAAGGTAAATTTGTACATGCATGATGATTATTCTTATACCATTCATTTGCATTATATCTAAACGGTCTCATGTGCGTCTGTAATCTTGGGGTCCTGGTATTCAGTCTACCAAGGTGTAATCAATCAACTATTTTAAGGGTCCTCACATAGCTCGGGGAAAAAGCGCTGCTATTTTAATTATATTTTTGTTTATTAAAACTTATCGGAGTCTCAGGGAACGTATAAGCTTGGCCATACAAAGAGGTAACGCAGCCAGTCTTTTAGATACCCTTCCCTCCCAGTGCGGCAACACCTTAGAGGAGTTTTTTACTTAGTTTATGTATATTTGTAAATAAACTTTAAATATTTAGTTATTTTTAGTTTTATAAGTTTCAAAACTAAAGTCTATCTCTGTTCGTCTGCCAACGTAGCTCCCTTATGAATGGTTGGATTTGAATGCAGGATTTTTATTTATATATGTACCTAAGTAATTTTTTTTACTTATATAAGTAAATACTTTAACTTATGTAAGTAAGTTTCCTTACGACGGTTAATTTATCTTCAATTTTTACTTCTACTTGCTAGAAGTTTGCAAAATGCAAACCCGCTAGTTTACGGCTGATCAGGCTTCCCCGGCCGCGTGCGTCCGTTCACTATTCTCATTAGCAGCGAAATCTTTCACGTCCTGTCTTACTGTCAGTGAAACAATCGTTCCGCTCGTCATCAATTGATATCAGAGTTTTCCAGCCTATTGTCCTGCAGCTGCATGGAGGGTGGCCAGTGTGGACGACGTCTCATGTCGTCTTTATCGACAGTGAAACAGCGCGGACCGGCTCCCAACAATACAAGTGCTGTCTTCATAGATTATTTCCATTTATATTTTATCTCAACTTCTATCAATTGTATTTGATGTATACCCTACCGTGGAAGTATTTTTATAGATGACTAGCTGACCCACGCAGCTCCGCCTGCGCTATTTTTACGTTAACTAAACTTTTAATAACAGACATTCGCATCGAATACATAACCTCCTTTTTTATAGTCGGTTAAAAACTGGGACCCACTTTTTACTTGCTATCCGAAGCACGGACCCGTTTAGTTCAAATGGCGTTAAACGGTCACCCATCTATTTAATGACCTTACCAAACGTTGCTTAACCCGATCGATTACAAAACCTTGATTACAACTCTCTATGAGTGTTTATTTTATAATATAATAAATATTAGTAAGGGAACTAATATTTATTATATTATAAAATAAAATTTTTTGCTAAAAAAATTGAACCGACTTCAATATCACTGAAAAGTATAAAATAATTTAAATATTATAGAAGTTGGTGTTAGCGTACCTGCTGGGTATATTTGGCACCAACTTCAATAATATTTAAATTATTTTATACTTTTCAGTGATATTGAAGTCGTTACAATTTAAAAAAAAAAAGATTTTATTTTAAACTTTCTAGTGATATTTTCATATATAAAGATTGAACCATCGAAGACCGTAAAATGATCTAGGCAGGTTATGATCACATTATCGTCTACATAGTTTTACATAATTCATGTTTCTTCAGAAAAAAAATGAAACTTGCATGGAATCATCATAGTAGTTTACTCTCTCGAATAAAAAAAGAATCATCGAAATCGGTTCATAATTGTCAGAGCAATGTAATGGAGAACATCAGTTTTATGGTTTTTACCAGATAAATTCCTCCACATCGTTCATGGTCCTCCAGGAAGTTCTTATCCGGTTGTGATAAAATTCATACAGATTCAATACAGTGGTTTCTTCTTTCGAATAAAAAAAGAATCATTGAAATTGGTAAATATCTGCCAGAGTTATGACCATTTTTGTCCTTAAAAAGCGACATAAAGTCATCTATATAGGCTTTCCTGCAGCTTTCCTGCGCAGTCACCATGCTTGTTTTCTCAGGAACGACTTATTACTAAGCAATAATTTTTTTTATGGGACCCAATCAATGGATTGAAGAATGGATGGAAGAAAGATTTTTCAAATCGGTTCATAATTGCCAGAGTTATGCGCGAACATACATAAAAAAAATATATATACATATATACAGACGAATTGAGAACCTCCTCCTTTTTGAAGTCGGTTAATAAAGAAAAATTGATAAAATCCGATTTTATCAGTTTTTCTAAATTAGGTACAAAGACGAGGTAGGACGAGGTACGAGGTAGGACATAGGATACTTTTTATCCCGTAATCTAGCACGGTTCTTTTGAGAGAGGGGATTAAAGTCAAAATGGGTACTTGGAGCCATTTTGACCATAACCAAGTACCCATTTTGACTTTAATCCTATGTCCTACCTCGTAGTAAGATCTCAAATCATGCCAAGTTTCATTTGAATCCATTCAGTAGTTTCGGCGTGATGCGCAGGCGTGATACAGACAGACAGACAGACAAAATTAAAAAAATTACATTTTTGGCAGTATCGGTTATAGAAAGCCCTCCAAATTTATTTTTCAAAATATCTTCAATGTACAGAATTGGACCTGTTACAGTTTTATTATAAGTATAGATTTCTCTATAAATGCGAGATTAACCATAATAACTGCTGTGTTAATTGATTTATTTGTCCCCAATATTTAGATAATTGTCGTACGTACTTGGTACCTATCTTTGCCTCGCTAATATTCATCATCAGCTAGAAGACTTCCACTGCTTAAAACGCTTTAACTAACGACAATTGGATATTTGCTTCCGCCCGTGACTCTCACAACGTCGTTCGTCGTTATATTACTATTTACACAAGGTTTATCCAGATTTCATGTAAAAATGTTTTCCTCAGCGATCTCGTCTCCCTCCGCTGGTGATCGTTTCCGTAAACTCTAACAATTGTAACTTTCAACTCGGCCGAGTAATTGTCTACGGAAAATAATCAGGCTGTAAAGTTCCACAGAGTTAAATCGTGCAAAAGACTTTGAAGATAAATTGTCATGAACTTAATTCAAGTTGTGAGATTGTCATGACTGGGGTGTGACTGCGAAGCAAGAGCCTCTTCGAATAGCGTAATAATAGACCTATGTTAACTGACCTGCTGATTGACCAAGCTTTCCACTAAGACATGCCTCCGTGTTATTTATGCCGACTTGAAAAAGTACTAAAAGTATTTCATTTTCTAAAGTACCTATTAACAACTTAACGTGTTTCTCTTTTATACATAATGTTTTCAACGGGTGTTTGTTTGGGCCTATACATAATTCAAGCTCCTCGGAATGCAGTGAAAAACTTGCCTGAAAAACGAACCTCAAAGCGATAACAGTATACTCGTAGTCGAATAAGTGTGTGTGTTCTAGGTACGCAACAACCAAGGCCACACAAAAGGTGGAATTATGTTTGTTCAACCCCCGAGAGTGGGGAATAAAACACACCTAACTAAAACCGTAACACGTTCGTTCAAAAAAAGTACCTACAGTAAGTAAGTAGATGTACCTATCTAAACACAATCTAACAGTCTATGCGAATATTCTTTTAAGTGTATAACATTCTTTCCGAATAATTTAAAATCTGTGTCGCCATATTAGGGATCGTAATTTTTCTGAGCCACAACGAATTGTCACTGAAAATCAGTTAGGTACGAGTATAATCTTTTGGTAGAAATAATACAATAGTTTTCTACAAAAAATATTTCCATTCCCACGCTGCATAATTAGATTGTATTATTATGTCTTGGAATTCTTTACAAAGAAACCCGGGTGTCGGGATCGTCACGGGTAGATAACAATAATATTATTTTCACATCAACTGCTCGATAATGTTGCATTATGTGTCATATAAACATGACATAAAGTAGCTCATTATATCCCTATAGTCTAGCCGGGTAATAATGTTGTACTAAACTCCCTTGGGTAATAATGTGATTTGAATTTTGAATGTCCTATCATGTCTTGGGCGAGCTTGAATCCCTCGCTGTACTCAGGATTTTACTATCCCAGAATATTATTATTATTACTTGATAATATTTCTTTACCTCCTACTGTGTTAGAAAATATTTATTGAAACGAAATATTTAGTTTAGTTACAAATACATATTATAGGTAAAAAACTTCCTCCAGTTTGTTGCCGCACTTCAGGCATTACCTCCCACTTAATATAAATAAATTACTGTAGGACACGAAAAGATGAATGAAAAGCGTGTGAGTGTGTGTACGCAAGGCAAACGGCAAAGTGAAATGCAAATAATTGAAAGATCGTAAAGATGTGCTCGGAAGCAGGAATTCGCACAAATGTCTAGGTATTCCTGTACCTATTAATTATCCAGTAGTTTGTCCTATCAAGCGCGAAAAGTCGAGATGAGTAGAACACCGTAATAAATGTATTTATTTATTGGCAAAGTAAGTACATATAATTTATCCAATAATCGATAGCATCTACTACGCTGTCTCAACATAAACCTTTAAACATAAACGGCCAATAAGTTTGTAATAAGTGTCCACTAAATTACGAGCGACGTTATTCAAAATACCAAAATATCACTTTATCATAAATATAGAATTCGAAAGCCGTGGAATGGAATAAGTAAATGAAGCGAAAACGAGTTGTTTCGTGAATCGGAGCCTGTAAAATTCTATCTCTGATTGTTTGGAAAAGTATTACCTAACCGACCAGGTTGATTAATGTTTACTCTCCATTTGAGCTTAAACGATTGAAAAAATTTGACATGCATTGCAGATTAATGTCGTATTCAGCTTGTAATAGCGTCGCCTTTAAAATATTTCTGGTCGATGATACTGATGTGGTACCTACATAGTTATACATTTGGATATATCATACGAAATATTATAATAATTAGTTTTTATATGTACAGAAAAAAATTGCATTGCTATGATTACTATATCAACAAATAAACTATTCCGCTGAGAACAAGATCGTATTTTTTAGAATAGTAAATTTATAGTACCTACGTATGGATAAAGCCGCATGTATTCAAATAGAATGTCAAGCAATGGGTAAATGACTGAAAAGATAATAAGTTTTTTTTTGACCGATATCTATGAACATCAATCACACTTTAATTTTATATTTAGTATAATAGAAAACCGAAAAAAGCACTTACTTCTGGTAGCTAGAGATCACCGAAGATTGAAGTAGTTTGATTCTTTGAAATAAATGATGCATTGTTCATCTTAAAACTATATTATCGAAGTTAACTACAGTATTTAACTTAGGTGGTTTGATTTGAAAAGATGTTTATTATTCAATGTCCGTTTTCACCTCACTACGTTTTTTATAGCATAGTAGTTAGGTACATACCTACTTATAAATATATAGAACCATACATAAATAACTACGTAAACGTTAGATAAACTGTTAACAAAATATACATTAAACGGAATACTTTCAATGCAATACCCCATTAAAGCAAATATGTAAACTTTAGGCAATGATTACTGCGGTGAACCATTTAGAGCTTTCCTTACACAATCAAGGCACAAATCGATTACCGAATGACTGTGTGCTTGCTGACTCACCGCCAGTCAGCGCTAGCACACTCTCGTACCGAATGCAGCACTGAACTGAATTCCAAGCATTAACTAGCTGCGCCCCAATTGCAGAAAACAGAACCTAAAGCTTCAGGCACTAATGACGAATGCCAGAAAACAAAATTTTCAATAGTAACAATATTTTTCAAACATGTTATCCGTTAGAAATCATGGAGATTACAGTTCAAAATGCAATGGCGGGCGCTCGCTGTAGCTAAAAAGGCAATTCTAGGAAAGTGGCTCAAGTATGTTTCTTTGGCAAATATACCCGTATTCATGTCGCTTGCAGTTAAAACACTTAGTTCGTAGAGCTCCAGTGCAATAAGCTTTGTTCAGCAGATATCTCCAAGACTAATCACCTCCACTGGTGATAAGAGGGCTGGCTCTTTTCTCGCTCAAAAAAACAGTTTTGCAATTCAGCGGGGAAACGTAGCCGGCGTTCTTGCCACGATTCCGCGCGACCAATAAATAATGTAAATCAAACGTTGTTGATATTTTGTGAAAACAATTTAGCATTTTATTCAATTATCGCAATATCATATCATGTTTTAAACAGGAAAGCAAATAGTACTTACCAAAAATAGTAACATAGACAGGCCTGTTGGTCTAGTGGTTAGACTTCTACCGAATAGGTCATGGAGTCGAACCCCATCAAGTGTATTTACTTATTCTTAATATATGAACGTACACAAAGAAACACAGATACTGTAATTAAAAACATAGTAAATGCATGTACTATCGCGGACACGAACGCTGTACCAGTTTTCATTCAAAATCGTTTGAACGACGTTCCCCGCGCGCATGTATTTTGGACCGACTCGTGCAAGCGATTATTGTCCTAAAGGTGGTACACCGTTCGTGGCCGCGCAAACATGAGTTTTATAACAGCAAACCAATGTAGAAAGAGAGATTTGTAATAGGGTACAATTAATGTGCAACATACCTAAATATTACTACAAAAATACAATACTTAATAATATCTATCTTCTATTCTATATTCTATACTATAATAAAACTCAAAGAGCACCTTTTCTGTACATTGAATATTTTTCCAAAATTTCTATGTGGGGGTACTATACTATCGACATAGAGGCCAAAACAATTTTTTTTGGAATTATTGTCTGTCTGTCTGTCTGTCGTTTTGTTTGTCCAGGTATCATTTGAAAACCCGTGGATGGATTTTGCTAGAACTTTCACTGATGTGTTGTGTAGAAGTCTAGGTATAAATTGGTATATAAAACATCACGTTATGTTTCATAGGGGCTAAGCAGTGAAACATTACTTGCACATATTACCACGTAATTTCCTTTGTATGTGAATAGGGTAATTATAGACTGATCAGTTAATCATTAAGATATGTATTATTACGCTATATACAATAGGGACTGAGCAGACATTTGATTTGCATAAGATATGGCAGTGGCGAAGGTCAATTTTTGTAAGGGGTAAGCCGGTCCGGTACACCCAGGAAATTTTCATTAGATTTCTGTATTGTTCTAAGTACTTTGCTGGTAGCAATATGACATTATATCTTTGAAAAGTTAAAATCTGTAAAATCTGTCGTTCATGAAATTTTAATGAAACTCCCCAAGTCCAGGTAGTGTATAGGTATTGTATCACAGTCGCAACAATAAAAGATGCAAACCGCTAAAAACTTTCATTATCGAATATCATTAGACAGTAATTTACGATGTTAGCGTGATTTACAATTATGAACAGCGCCATCTATCGGTGAAATTGAACATACAATCAATATAGAACTTTAATCTAGCTAAATAAAAGAAAGTCGTGTTAGTTACACTATTTATAACTCAGGAACGGCCTAACCGATTCGGCTGAAAATTGGTGGGGAGGTAGCTAAGAACCAGGAAACGGACATAGGATACTTTTTATCCCAGTAGGTTAAGGTTAAGCAACGTTAGGTAAGGTCATTAAATAGATGGGTGAACCGATTTGTATGAAAGTGTGCATATCGGGTAGGTCTGAGAATAGGTCATACAGTATATTTCATACCGCTAGGTCAAGGTTAAGCAACATAAGGCAAGGTCATTAAATAGATGGGTGAACAGATTTGTATGAAATTTTGTGTGCATATCGGGTAGGTCTGAGAATAGGCCGTAAAGTATGTTTCATGCCACTAGGTTAAGGTTAAGCAACATAAGGCAAGGTCATTAAATAATTGGGTGAACCGATATGTATGAAATTTTGTGTGCATATCGGGGAGGTCTGAGAATAGGTCATAAAGTATATTTAATGCCGGTGATACCATGATTGACGAGGATATATATTCTATATATATATTCTTCGAGAGGAGGGTGCAAGAGAGGAGAAAGAGGGAGAGGGGATTCGAGGAGGGGGTGATGGGGTGAGGGATCGGGGGAGTTAGGTGGAGTAAGGGGGGAGTTAGAAGGAGCAAGTTCGTAGAAGAGAGAGAGGGAGAGGGTTCAGAGAGGGGGAACAGGGAGAGGAAGTGGGGGAGTGTGACGGAAACCGAAGCGGGAGGGGAAAGAGACCTCTCTTTTTCTTGAGAGAAAGAGCATATAATTAGATTTTTTTTTATAAGAGAGAGAGAGATATGGAGAGAGATAAATCTAGGGAGGAGGGAGAAAAGGGGAGCAAAATGTAATAAAAGCGCGGGCGGAGCTACGCGGGTCAGCTAGTTTATAAATATATACTATAAACTATACTATCTATACTTATAATAAAACTGTAGTCCATTTCTGTACATTGAAGATATTTTGAAAATTATATTTGGAGGGCATTCTATAACCAGTACTGAGGCCGAAAATGTATTTTTTAAAATTTTTGTCTGTCTGTCTGTATCACGGCTGCGCATCACGCCGAAACTACTGAATGGGATACTTTTTATCCCGTAATCTAGCACGGTTCTTTTGGGAGAGGGGATTAAAGTCAAAATGGGTACTTGGTTATACGCTTGGTCCGATTTTATCAATTTTTCTTTATAATCATAATAAATATTAGTAAGGTAACACTCATAGAGAGTTGTTATCAAGGTTTTGTAATCAATCGGGTTAAGCAACGTTAGGTAAGGTCATTAAATAGATGGGTGACAGTTTAACGCCATTTGAACTAAATGGGTCCGTGCTTCGGAGAGCAAGTAAAAAGTGGGTCCCAGTTTTTAACCGATTGTAAAAAAGGAGGTTATGTATTCGATGCGAATGTCTTATTAAAAGTTTAGTTAACGTAAAAATAGCGCAGGCGGAGCTGCGTGGGTCAGCTAGTTTATATATATACTTGTAATATAGAAATACATAAATATCATACTACTTGTGGCTTAAAATGCTCCTTGATTCTTGTCATAAAATAACTTTTATTTATGTATACATTTACAAAAAAAAAGGATTTAAGTATTAGATCAACTGTATGTTTACCATAGCATAGGCTCTGCCTAATTTGGGATCAGACAACCGTGTGTGGATTTTCCTAGGATATTATTATGTAGTAATATACATATGTCATTGTCACCGCAGTTATCTTAAGAAAATATTTATTTCTTTTTTTTATTTTATTTCAGACCTGTATCACATCACTGTTGAAACTGAAAATGTATAAACTGTAAAACATGAATCAATCAACCGGTGCCGCAAATTGAAATGATAAAATCAACCGCGGCTTACAGAGCCTACTGTGTAGTTTCCATTTAATTATTGGAGGATTTGCCGTATACTTGCCCGCCGTCCTTTGTTTACTTTGGGACAAAACAATCAAGCGAAAGATTGAATCTTGAGCCGGTGCGGTGCACAGCTGTTTCGGCATTGATAGACTTTATCTGGATAAAGTTATGTCATTATATGATCGCATGCCAGAAAACAACTGGGCCAAAGTTACTACAGAATATACCCCTGAGGGATTTCGACGTCGAGGAGGTAGACCGACGAAACGATGGTGCGATTGAGAAATTAATGCCAGAAATAGGGGTGAATGGAAGAACGGAAGGGAGGCCTTTGCCCAGCTGTGGGATAGTGTATGCTGATAAGATATGATAGCAACTATATTGAGTATCGTAAGGTTGCTTACTAAAAGATTAGTTGGAAAAGACGGAATAACCGCCATAGTAGACATCGGTATTAGAAACGACACCTGGATTTCATGATAAATATTTTTTAACTTCTATGCATAAAACGTGTGGTATTTGTCCCGCAGACAGAATCTCACCTCAGATTTGGCAGATAATTTGTGTTAATCAAATGTACTAATCGAAAGATTCACCGTTCACTAACAGTGTAACATTGTGTTATCGGTAAACATTGTGAGGTAATTTACATAGGCATGCCCAACGTTACGTCTGTTGCACTATCCGCACTTAGCCCGCGCATTGTATCTCATGCCTTATGAAGAGATGACACCCTTGCCCTTAGGACATTACGGGTTGTAAAAATATGAGTAGTACCGTTTAGCTATAAGTCTGATACTTGCCTGAATACAGTACTGTTTTTTTTTTCTATTGGTCGTGTTTATTTTTTAGGCCAAAGTGAAGCTAAATATTATGGTCTAATAGGAGGACTCGTTTAAAGTAATCATTCCAAAAAATATTACGATCTCAGCTCCACGGCTCTAAAGTAAATTGAATATAAAGTAACGACCTGCCGAATAACTTTAAGGCCTCGCTGTGATAAAGCTTTATAATATAAACTAATAAGTTTCGTGTCCAGAATAATATCTGAATTTTAAATCTGTTGTTGAGTAAAATAAAATTGACTATCCTGAGTTTGTTTACTGTTATCTATTAACATTTTTAAGATAAATGTTAAATGAATTGTCATTAGTGTTGTGTTTACCACAACAGCCTATTGAGCCCTGAAATGGAGAAAGCAATAATATGTATAAGCTAAGTTACGTTATATTATATATATTCAACAATCCTGTCCGGAATGAATAGCTAAGTTCCACAGTTTGTTCAGTGCGCATTTAAAGCACTCCTGTTGCAGCTCAACTCATATAAATTTCATGATTCGGGGGCGTTGGCTGGTTTCATCTGGGATTCGAACGTTTAGCGTATAGCAAGTACCTAATAATTAATTTAATCCTCGAATGTAACGGTAGGTACTGCGATTATTTTACCATTACATTGCACGTTAAAAATTAATGTTTGACTTTTAGGGTTCCATACCTATAAGGTAAAATGGGAACCCTTATGGTCTGACTTCGTCTGTCTGTCTGTCTGTCACACCTATATATTTCAGGAACCACTGATGCTATTGATTTGAAACTTAGAGTAGTTTTTGATCTTACTTACCGAACCTCATTGCAAATTAAAAAAATATAATTATTTCTCTTAGTTTTTTTTATGTTGGGGGTCAAAATGGGTCATCAAAATTTCAAAGTGAGACTACTATATCGAGTGGGGTATCATATAAAAGGGGTTTATTTGCACATCTCAAAACAGCTTTTTATTTTAGTTTATGTCACGTATTTTTTAGCTGATAATCAAAAATATAATAAAATATCGTTACCCTTCTCTCCGAAGTTTGTGGAGGGAAAAATATGAAATAATTATGGGTAATACAATACTATCTATATTTTACAGATAAAATTAAATGATATTTCTAAGTAATAGTAATAGTAGTAATAGTAGTAGTACAGTAATGTACTGTACTGTATTCAGTACAGTACATTACAGTTTATTAGTAATCTTTAAAAAACCTCTACAAACAAACTTAGTTTTGCGGTTTGGTTTTTTGCTATTTGAGGTGTTACATGAACAGTAAAATTACTTTAAAACGTCCAAAGATGGTGTGGAACCTTTGGTGCATGAGTCCGACTCGCACTTGACCGGTATTTTTAAATAAAATCCTGCTGGTGCAAGGAGCACAAAATATTAAATAAATATAATGATGAAAAATTTTTAATATGAACCTATGTACTAGAAAAGGCATACCAACTAGATTATTTCAAACAAGTATTCCGTCGCACAAACTCTGTTGGCAAATGTTGGCAATGACTTGATGGACAGTGACTTATAATGTGTCGTTAGATTTCTTAATTACTTATACTGAATTACTATAATATGTCGTTAGATTCATCTTAGTTGTGGGAGTGACATACGCTATATCTTTAAAAAAAATGAATATGGCGGCGCCATTTTATACTATTTTACTTCCATCTATGTTAATGAAATATATACATACACTGTATAAAGTAATAAAAATATTTTTTACAAAAAAAAGAACCGCCTTCAAAATGCAACTAAAAAGCCTGAAATAATTTCTAAGAATTAGTGGTTTTTACATCTACATAGTTGGACTTGGACTACAACATATTAGAAATACATATTACTATCAAAGACGGCGCCAAACTGGAAAACAGTTAGGTACCTACTGCCCTTGTAAGTATTTGCTAAACGTTAGGCGCCGACTTCGATAGTAATATGTATTTCTAATATGTTGTAGTCCAAGTCCAACTATGTAGATGTAAAAACCACTAATTCTTAGAAATTATTTCAGGCTTTTTAGTTGCATTTTGAAGGCGGTTCTTTTTTTTGTAAAAATTATTTTTATTTTATTCTTTTTAGTGGTTCCATTGGTGTATTATTAGGTTAAGTTTTAACAACTTATATTTTATTCTGACAAACAGCCAGTTTAATATTTATTTTAAAAACACCCACTACATAACACAACTATGGACCATCACTAAAATATAAGCTTAAGGAAAAAATTTAAAAAATGTATATGTGACAATATCTTAATAAAACTAACCAATTGCCATAAACCGAAGATATCTAGGTGTTATACTCGTAGTTCTCGAGAACCATGGACTGCAAGCTCGGTGGGTCTACATTTATTTGTGCCGAGAACCCGTGTCTACCTTCTTGCTCCATCGTCAGACCCTGATCACCATTTTTCTAGCAACTACTCATCGAGAGCTACACAACGAGCCCAAACTCGGCAGATCTACGTTTATTGGTGTAGTGATCCCGTGACCATCTTCCTGCTCCATCATCAGACCCTGATCTCCATTTTTCTAGCAACTACTCGTCGAGACCTATCCAACGAGTCCAAATTCGGTAGGTCTACGTTTGTTGGTGCCGAGATACCGTGACGACCTTCCTACTCCATTATCAGACCTTGATCACCATTGTTCTAGCAACTAGTCGTCGAGAGCTACCCAACGAACCCAAACTCGGTGGTTCTATGTTTATTGGTGCCGAGATCCCGTGACGACCTTCCTGCTCCATCATCAGACCCTGATCTCCATTTTTCTAGCAACTACTCGTCGAGACCTATCAAACGAGTCCAAATTTGGTAGGTCTACGTTTGTTGGTGCCGAGATACCGTGATGACCTTCCTGTTCCATTATCAGACCTTGATCACCATTGTTCTAGCAACTACTCGTCGAGAGCTACCCAACGAACCCAAACTCGGTGGATCTACGTTTATTGATGCAGAGATCCCGTGACAACCTTCCTGCTCCACCATCAGACCCTGATCTCCATTTTTCTAGCAACTACTCGTCGAGAACTATCCATCGAGTCCAAATTCGATAGTTCTACGTTTAGTAGGCACGGCTAGGATAGAATGGATTGTTAATTTTATTACAGAGTTCCGGTGGCCATCTATGGCCTTCTTCATCAGATCCACTTCACCAAATGATACTTTCTGAATGAAAATGCTTGACTAGTTTCTAAAAATACCAAAAACGTTATATGTATGCCTATAATATTTAAGGAGTTCCCTCAGTTACTCATGGTTCCCATCATCAGAACTTGATTTTGAAAAAAATGGGACCAATCTGGAAGCATATACTTTCAATTAAAAAAATAATTTTCCAAATCGGTTCGTAAACGACAGAGTTCTGAGGTAACAAACATAAAAAAAAAAATAATAAAAAAAAAAAACATACAACCGAATTGATAACCTCCTCCTTTTTTTTTGAAGTCGGTTAATTAAAGACTCTTTTGTTTGTTCGCAGTCGGGCTTTTTGTGCTTTTATAATTCTCTGCAGAATTCCTGAACTATCTTCACTTTCTCCTTTTTGAAAATTATTATAAAAATTGTTTAGTGAAAGTAATAAAAAAATGGTATAAAAACTAGTGTTTTCCATACCCCTCATGGTAATTTTTGATGTAGCCATTCAGCCTGGATCGGAGCACTAGCTTAAGAAAAATATAAATAAATAAATTAACTCTGCTTAGAGTTATTACTGAGACGGCAACAACAGAAAGGAAAGATGGCCTCTCGGACAAGAGAATGAGTGTCACCCACGAGTCACCCACAGTGACTTCACGAACGAGCACTAAAAAAGATAGAAAAGAGGTAACGAAATATCAGTGGATTCTTATCTCAATTCAATGTAATTCTGCTCATTGAGTATCTGGGTAGGAAGATCACCCCATTACCTCCCATTGGGTGTCATAGGAGGCGACGAAGGGAAATTTAGTAGACGGGCAGCAGCGTTGTAGGCAGAGACCACTTCTTTCCACTTGCTACGATCCTTACATATATGTTTCGCTTCCATGCTCTTCGGTTTAGGGTACTCTTGACCTGGCCTTTTTCCTGAGACCTGGTCTTGAAACGTCCGCCTGGGTCTACCCCTTCCAACACTTTCATTCACACTCGCCTTATACACTTTTTTATCAATCGTTCTTCATTCATTCTCTCGACATGACCAAACCATCTCAGCAAACCCTAAGTTGATGAATAATTTTTTTGCGAGAGCTGGTGTTTACTATCATTCAGTCGGAAATTGGTCAAGTCCTGTTACTGGTCCACCAAGAATCCCCGGGTTCTATTCCTAGGTCAGTAAGTTAGCGCTTTTATATGGTTTTTACTCCCCGATTTATTCCAATCCGAATAAAATGGGATCTAACTGTCCAGGCTTAATATTAACCAAGTATAAGTATTAATATATGTCCTAGTAGAATGCCTAAGCCCCGAAAGGTGCCAATATTATCAAATTAACTTGTCCAGCCTAATTGACACATCTAAAATTACACCAGTTCATTACGCTGCTAGCGTACCCTTCGAGACTTAACTTTTCGGTTACGCGACACATTAAATATGTATGTATGTACAAACAAAAGACAATTAAGTCCTGTACAGAAAGTGTTTTCGTTCAAAATTACATTAACAAAGAAAGAAGTTTCGGGTTAAATTGACATTTTTGAAACAGGACTTGGAAGAGAGGTAGGTAAGTTATCACGAACGGGGTTTGTATTTATGTCTTGACAAAATGTGTAATTGAATACCAAAATTTCTGTCTATTAAACTACAACTTGCGTTTTTCTTTTTAAATACGTTATTTTAGGCTTCGCATAGGTACTTACTTAGTAATGTTTTAGATGCCGATAAGATTTTATAAGAAAACCTAAATTGAGTCAGTGATTGGTAAAAAAAGTCTACGCGCTACCTGTAAAAGATATTGCAGCAAGTCTAAATTAGTAATTAGTTTAGTGGCATTTGAACTGAGTGCTCATCTCCGTGCTTCGGAGGGCACGTAAAAAGTCGGCCTCGGTTATTTTTATCTAGACAGCATTCGTTAAGCTAAGTCAGAGGCCTAAAGGCAGTTTGAAAACTCTTGACAGCAGGTTTGCCACTAACCATACGACAAAAAAAGTCTTAATTGAGATGACCGGTGAGTTGAATGTTAATAGTAAAAATTGTAAACATAAATTTGGGACAGTCGGCCAGAACTTTTGCGGATTGTTTGAATTTAGAATGTCGCGAGTTTGGAACGAAGCGAGCGCGTGTATCTTATCAGGGATGCATATATTGCAGGTCAAATATAGGTAAGTGATATATATTAAAGAGGATTCACTTTCTAACTATCACAATAGAGTCTGATATAACATAATATAATAAAATTAAAGGTATTCCACGATTTCTGACATTTAGAAAGATACATTTATTTACGCAAATACTTCGCATTGAAATAATTCCCATTAAGTATATAAGGATTTATCTATGGTTTATTTCTAAAATATACTAAATAATCCTAATATATAATTTATCTTTTGAAGGAAAGTAAAAACTGAGATAATCCTTGAATAAATATGGTTTTGATTATATTATAAAACTTTCAAAGGGTGTAGTTATAATAGAAACATAACGGAAAGTAGTACCTTGGTCAGGGTAGCGTATTGTAAATTCACCGAGGCCGGCTGGGTCGGCTTACTGTCCATAACTCATTCATCGCCGGCTTATTTCCGGTCACCGCAAATCGTAAATTTTCATATTTTATGAACATATTCTCGCTATTTTTATTTGTGGAAAGTTTCTTGACGTACATTTTTAAGTTCTAATTGATTGAAAAACCTATTATAATTACATTCCTTTACTTGAATATTATCTGCTCAGTATAGTATCATAATTCTTAGCATTTATATAGATCTAAAATTTATGATATTTTTGAACTGCATTGCATTCGAATCGTTTTAAACAAGGACATTTGTCGCAATTTCACTAAAAATAGTCATCGTGTTTGCAGTTTAAGCTCTGCAAACGATCATAAATATACACACATCAAAAGTGTCTAGGGATCAAGCATTTTTGGGCAAAAAAATGGGCAGAAGAACAATGGCGTTTCGTGTGCTTTTCTGATGAGTCTCTTTTTGGTATGAGACCGGATACAAGACGTATACGACACTGGAGAACCCCTGGACGCCAACAGCGATTAAAATCCTGCCAGGAAGTCCATCCTTATAGTGGTGGAACCATCATGGTATGGGCGGGTATTTGGATCGGCGGAAGAACTGAGTTGATTTGGATCAGAGGCAACCTCAACGCTCAAATTTATGCTGAGACGATTGTATCAGACGTCATCGTTCCTCTACAAGTGCAAATCGGTCCCTTATTTCAGTTAATGCATGATAATGCACGACCGCACACCGCAAGAGTTGTAAGACAGACTCTCGCCGCAGCTAACATCAATGTCCTGCCCTGGCCTGCTCAGTCGCCAGACTTGAACCCGATTGAGCATGCATGGGATATGCTACAGAGAAGAGCTCTGCCGAATATGGAGGGTATCCAGTCGCAAGAAGACCTTTTTTTGTTGTTGCAACGAACATGGGCGGCCATTCCACAGCGTGATTTGGATGAACTCATTTTGAGTATGCCAAACCGATGTTCTTGTGTTGTTAGTGTTCGCGGTAGAAACACGGATTATTAATTGTTTAAGTTACCCAATAAAATTTTAAAGAAAACTGTTATTTCAGTCTTTTTTTCGAACTTTTGTGTTAGTGGTTCAAATGTCAAAAATCCCTTTATTAGGAAAATGGCAAATTTCTTTATTAATGCAAAGGTGACTTGGTTTATCGTTACTGTGACAAACGAAAACACTTTATTTGATGAATCCTTAAAGAAAATTTTAATTAATATCAATCAGGAGAAAAGTTATTGCAAAAATATATGTTGATCCCTAGACACTTTTGATGTGTGTATTTCCACTGCTTTTAAACTACAGTTTAAACTCAACTTAAAACGTAAGACGAGATGATAACATTCTGTTAAGGAAAAAATATAGTAAATACGACAGTGTTTGAAAACCTTACTTGATACGATGTGTTCATAAAAGATTAGTGCGGGTAACCATAAGATATGATATACTTCAAGCGTAACCATAAGCTTGAAATGCAATTTTTTACATGTTTATGCATATCAATTTGTCAAAATTAAAATGCTTTAGGAGAATTTTCTTCCATTCCTTCCATCATTCCATTGTAGAAGTCCCATTCTTCTTGAATTGTCACTCCAGTATAAGATGTACAATAGACAAGTTCATGGTTAAATGTTCATTACCCGCCAAATAAGGCTATTGACATACGTGAGTTTAGTCTTGGCAACTTCAAGGCCTGAGTTACCCTATCAATTATTCTAAGCACGTCGCAAATTCTCGGAAATTAAGCTATAGAAGGGCCACTCACGAACAAATGCAACTGGTGAATTTATAATAGAGCGTTAAATTATTATACCTTTAATAATTAAAGATATAATTAATTATACTAACGCTATCCAATTAGTGTTACTCGTTTTGATAAACGATTTTATTGATCAGCTCTAATTTATACTTACCATAAGGGTAATGCTGGATCGGTGGATAATTAGCGTTAGTGTTGCTCCTGCCAAATTCCAGTAGGTATACCCACAATTCCAAGTGAATGGAATGGAGGTAATGATCTATGGAGGGATGGCATACATTGAAGAGCCTAGCGGTATTTACTAGATCTACTTATATGTATTATATATATTAACCGTTCGACGTACCCGTTGGACTAGTGGTTAGACACCCTGTCTGCTACCCGATGGGTCGTGGATTCGATTCCCACTAAGTGTCTGGGTGTTATTTATCTATTTAATTATGTATTTACAAATAAATGTATATAAGTATTAGTATCAGTTGTCTGGTTTCCATAGTAGAGGCTCTGCCTAGTTTGGGATCGGATGACCGGTTTTTTTTTTGGGAATGATAGATGCTGTTAGCCGCAGATGGCCATTACAGGTTTACCGGACAAGGGATCGGATGGTGTGGGAATTATCCCAAGATATTATAATTATTAAATACAGGAGAAAATTTAACTTGTTAAAAAATAACTACACAATACTGTAGATTCTGTTGCAGACACGTGTTGAGTCATATTAACCATTTTAGTTACAAAGCAGCCCCGAAACATACTGTATAAACGAGGGAATTATTTAATAGCCTTCTAGCCTCACAGCCTTTGCTTTTACTTGTAAACTTTATTACGTAGTTTCACGCTTTATATCAACTAAGCCTCCTGTTCCGACCCTCTACTGGGATCCACGGAGCGAGGATGCTAAAGGATGTCTCGACATAAATTACTTAAACATCTAATGCCCCGGCCATGCATTGAAAGGGTCTTGCATATTCAATTACAAACTGTGACAACCGGACGATACAAACGGGACGCGGAGGGAAAATGCATTAAATATTAATGATTAGATTTATTAGATTAATTTCACTTAATAGAAAACATCAATACTACTGACATAACAATCTTTTTATTATTATTACATGTAATTATGAAATTGCAGCTATCGCATTAGGTATTCCCGTAAATATAGTTTGTACGTACATACTGGAATAAATAAGTACTAACTGCACCACAACTGTTTTAATAGGCACTACTAACCGTATTCAAAAATTTGAAAATGTTACCTGATCCGGGAATGGAACCAGGTAAAAATACAATAAATTATCTGTCATTGTTTCATTGGACTACTTGATAAGGTTTAAGGTTATAAGAATCTCAGAAATAAACATTGTATGTTACAATTAAAGAATACCTTTAAATCAAACAATTCATGCATATCCCAGTCGGGCTGGTCCAGTATTTGTGTCCTATGCCCTACGTATTTAAATGACAGCATTAAATAAAATAGTCACTAATCTTATTCAATTAAAGTATTAAAGAAGAAAAGGACAGAATCTTTACGTCTGGATGCTTTTATATACCTAAGGGGTACGAGATAGGTGAATAAGTATCTATAGTAATATAGATTTTATGGATCTGCGTATCCCGACACACCAACTTATTATTACTGTAATGGCTCTCATTAATACTTAACGAGCGGGTTTCATTCCGATGAAACTTTAATCATTGTTAATTATATTAACCGCAATAAATGGAAAGCTTTATATTAAAATATCACTAGTGAACAGTGATATCCACGTTTTCGGTTTTAATGGATCAAGTTGTATGCGGGCGAAGAGTGCACTTAATTTTACTAAAACATTAATATTTTTATTTATGAATTAAACTTTTTATTTATCAGCGTTATTTTGAAAATTATATAGGTTTTGACTTGAGTGATGTATCTTATTAATACTAAGTGATGTAGAGTCCGTTAATGTCCCTTGGTAAAATATGCTATTTGAGTGACACGATAACGACGAGCCTGTTGGTCTAGTAGTGGGACAACCTGGCCATTACTTAATAGGTAGTGGGTTTGATTCCCACCTTGTGTCTGGGAGTTATTTCCCTATCATCAGCAGCCGCAAGACGTTCACTGTTCAACAAAGGCATCCCCCTTAGAAAGGAGAGGTTGCCATAATGCCCGCGCTTGGCAGACGTCTTGGGGATCGCAGTATGTATGCAGCGGTGGTAGGTAATCCAATAGAAAGACGCTGCTGTCCGTCTTCTTGTTTTCCCTTAGTTGGTTTTCAATGACACCTAACGGGAGGAGATGGACGGGTGCTATTCTTACCCGGATACTCCACAGGTAACCCTAGTCCCTATTTACTATTGATCTGATATTTTTTTGTTATTTTTTATATGTATTACGTAAGTGTTGGGCAAATAAATCAAATCAAAAATCTTTATTTTCAAATAGGCCTAACGCTAACACTTTTGAATGGTAAATTTTTTAAAAGCTGCCACTGGATTAGAACGCGGCCTCAACTGAGAAGATTCCGCAAGAAACTCAGCGGGCTTGTCATTTTTTTTATTTTTTATTAAACTTTGTTTTGTTCCAATTGAATCGACATTAGCGATAGTGCGTCCTGCCGTTCGAAACATAAAGCAAGGGAGAAAAGAAGAAAACAATAAATTACGACAAAAATTAAAACAAACTAAAAGGCCAAAGCGATAGTAGCTAGCACGTAAATGCTTTTCTTCTTCTTCTAGGTATTAACTTATATACATTTTTATTTACGAGGAATTATCAGTAAATTGTGTCAATTGTCTGATTACCGTAGTACAGGCTTCAGATAAATAATATTTAGTTTTACAAAAGATGATCGTGTGTGCATTGTCCAAAATATTATTATATTTATTAATGATTCACTAATAAACTTTGAGTGGGACAAGTTCAGATTTAGATCGAATAATAATTTGTTCTAATAATAAATGGTACTAGAACTGTTTGATGATTTACAAGATGTGAGAGAAAACGCCGTGTCGGCTGGCGGCGTATCCTAAACAGGCTGATGCAGCAATTTACTAAATTACCACAGTTAAGTACAAATTTCACGCCGGCTGAGCCGCAGGCATCTCTATAGTTACAAAATATATGATATAACACCGCTTTACAAGGGAGGGAAGTGGAATTCATATTTTTTTTTATATCCTCGGATATTGTGTCTTGTGTTTTTGGTTTCGAGACAATTTACCATTACCCCGGGACTCGCTTTACTGATAAGATAACCACTTTAGATCCTGTTAGACAAGAGTCACAATGCTGGGAATTACCTAATGATGTGCACAAATCTACATTGTATATACTTCACCAAAGTTTCATAGAGATGCATACTCAACACACAGTTAGTGCACACACCGCACTGCAGATAAGTTTAAGTAATAAGAAAAACAATGACTTTGTCCCGGGAAAATCAACACATGGACAATGGACATCTGATCATAAACTATAGGCAAAGCCTGTAACAAGACTACTGTTACAAATACATACATAATAAACTTCTTGCCCGTCTAACCCAATGTAATAATGTATTGGGTAGCTAATTAAAGATAATGCATACCTCGTACTATGAATTAGATAAATCAGGTATACGCCTCGTTCTAGAGATATGTAGATATACAAGTCTAGTAAGATCCAGAATTGATGGATATCTAAGGTTATCATAATTACCGAGTAGAGCATTTATTGAAACGTGTTTATCCAGTCTTATCTTACATTACACCACTATTAGAGAATTATTAAGGCAATGTAGGATTGCATTTTCAATACTAGTTAATGTTATTTAATCCTACCTCATGTAGGAATCGACTATGGGGTAAGTCCTGCTTATTTATCATTCCTTATTATTGGTCTTTGTCAGAAACATTATATGATGTTTTATTTGATATCCATATAATTTTTTATAGAAGTAAAAAAAAATCAAGTTGGCCGCTGACGTCCCTCCAACAACCAAGACAAAGGTAACCATATATCATAAGACAAAATCTAAAAAGAGCCACATAAGCTGTAGGCTGTGTCGAAATAGATACCTATAGATATTCACACTAACATACAAACATACTGTCGAATATCATAACCGTCCTGCTGAAATCTAGTTAAAATCTTATTTCTATCTCTGAGATTTCTATGGATACTTCGACCTTTTGATAGTCCCCCTAGCCTTTGAGTTTGACACCGTGAATAAGTATATTCGATTTCATACAGTTTTAAAGCGACATTTAAATCTGGCGTGAATATACCGTTAGCGTTAGTGCTCTGTGACACTAAAATATGGTATTCAGTTTAGAAATATCTGCCACAATAACCTTAATGAAGTGCTTTTTTGAGTTAACTGCTATGATATTAAGTAGGTACAAAGTAGAAAAACTACATAGTTTAGTTTATGAACATACGTTTTCTTATAACTCTTGCGAATCATCATTATCAACAGCCGAATGATGTCCACTACTGAACAAAGGCGTCCCACTTAGAAGGGAAGGATTGCCATAATCTCCACGCTTGGCAGGCAGCTTGGGGATCGCAGTTTAGAAGGTAGGTAATCCCATAGAAAGACGCTGCTTCCCGTCTTCTTGTTTTCCCTTAGTCGCCTATTATGGACCCCAACGGGAGGAGATGGGAGGGTGCTATTCTTACCCGGACACCCCTCTTGCGAATATTATTCTATTATTTCAAATGCCTATGGTATTAGTCCAATTATTGTAACAAATAAAACTTAATCTGCGGACTGATCTTGCGAATGTGAAATTAGCGCCATATAAGCAAATTGTTCGAAAAAGGTATGAGCCATTTACAAACATTCACAAACCTAGAGCCAATTGACAGTACCTGCCTTTGTCGAGCAATCAGTAAAATAAAATTAGTTTCAGTGATTGGTATTTGTTCCTTTGGGCGAACCCAGATTAAGCAATTCACCTAAAATCAATTCATGTTTTGAATTGAAAGCAATAAATCCTTAAAAATTATACCAATTTTTGAAAAACGGTCACACATTTTAGGTGAATCATACTCAATTCATTTATTAGCACTAATCAGAGACAGACTCATATTTGGTGTTAATGCTGCCAAACGAAAAAAAATAAACCGAAACTTACTCATATTATGATTCACCGAAAGTGGCCTTTTTAGACACGCTACTTTTATCCTAACTCTATTTATTGATATTCGTGATAATTTAGCAGCTAGTTTTCTGATGGCCAAATTAATGAAAGAAGTAGGTATGCACCTATTTTAACAAACCACGCGACAAATACCATAAAGTGTGTGTACCCATATATACTACACCCATATTAAACTACATTTATATGGATCAGATATCCATATATGGATCAAACGGCAGAACTCAACTATAGTATAGTATAAACATATTATTATATACAAGACCGAAATCTACAAACGGCAACTCCGCTACACAGACGCGGTAACCTCACTTCGCACATCACCCGCTACGCACACGCATGGCTACCGCGTTGACAAATCGTCTGGAATATATCCGGAAATAAGATCGTCAATCGTTTGATATTGTCCTTAATAATTTGTCATTGATTTGCTTTGAAATTCCTTATTGAACCGGCTGGTTATATGTAGTTGTGTTACACTGTGCCATAAAATGGTTCGTTGCAAGCCTATTAGTTACGCTGCAGTGGAAATACAACTTTATTACATATACAGTAAGGCTGAAAGCGCATTTGGCTCGGAATACGGCCGATTATATAAATTATCCGTACATGAGTGGTTAACGTACCCCTGGGACGAATGACTAGTGCGTGCAAACCTTATAAATTGGAATCTTACATTCTCTTACCGAATCTAAATTAATGGTGTGGTCAAATAAGGGTGCATTTAATTTGCAGTCTCGTATTGTAATATTTTTCTTTGAACCTGATGCCAGGATTGTTTAAGCTGCCCAAAATCCAAAGCGTCTGACTTGGCTTAAAGTTTGCTGTCTAGGTGACAACAACCGGACCGACTTTTGGGTGTCCCCCGAAGCACGAAAACTCAGTATAAATGCTATTAAAAGATCACCCATATAACATATTTGCATAATTCTTGTTGTATGTTGCTAACATAGCTTCGAGATCCTTGCTCATCATCACACAGCTGTAATTATTTCGAAATTATACGCACAGCCACAAAATACAAACACAAAAAGCTACATATTAGGTTTTACATGCGCAAGCTCGTTGGTGGAACAAATAAGTTCCCATTTTATCCTTCATTTAAAACAATGCTCTCGGGATAGCGTGCGATTGCCTGCCACCTAACTTGAATGATAAATTCTGGTTAAAATAATATCCATACAGTACCCACCCGCCAATGACCCCAAGATGCCTTTCTAAAAGGTCCCTTTCTAAAAATCTCGTCTCCTATCAACTACGGTCCAGTGAATTTCATTAAAAGTGACCTTTTATTAATGAATGTGATTTTTGTTTCTATTTAAAAGTAACAGCTCCCTAATTATTGGATGCCTTGAAACAATAGACTATTTACACAGAAAACCAAATTTTCTTCACCCGAACTTTTGTCACATTGAAATTAATTAATTCTGGCATATTAATTTCCATATTATTGCCACCAGGCGTTTCGCAAAGCTGTATCGTCTGTTGCAAAGCTGAATGAATTATTTGTTGGAAATAATCAGAGTAATTGACATTCGCGTGGCAAGTTCTTAAGCAACTAATGGATTACCTTAGGGTGGGAAACGATCGGCTTCAATTACCTGAAGAGAAAAGAACTGGATAAGGCCAAATAAATTTGCAAAATATTTATGTATCAGTACGTAAAATGAAGGTAACAAGCAAGAAGTAATCGATGCGGTTTCTGCAGGGTTTCCACGAGGGTAGTTACCCGCGGCCGCTCTCAAAGCGCTCCGACCCACCAGGCTGGAATTTATTCGATCTCAAGCAGCTCTTTTTGACCGTGTTTGCAATAATCCTGCGGCTTCCCGTTCAAACACTCTTTCGGGTGAAAACAACAACACCCAGTATTAAGTATTATTCATTTTTTTAATTGAAAGTTCAGTTTACAGTAATTTTTAAGTGATATTAGTGATGTTGGAAATCGCCTCGTTTCTGAAACCTTAAATAATGTAAGAAGGCTAGCAGTTTCAAATAATACCATATCAAACAAATTACCATCCGATATGGATGGAGAAAACTGAGAAATAATTGTGGAAGTTAGGAAAATTTTACCTGCGCGTGGTAAGTACATATGGTAGACGACATTATTTACTCCGCCACTAATAAACAAGCTTAGTAGTGGGAAACTGACATATAACAGTTGCCACGAGATTTTCTATTTATAATAAGTAAGTCCGTGTTTCGTAGATTTCTAACAATTATTGTGTGGTTAATAGTTAAAAGTTTGTAAAAAACCATAACCAACTGTGAAACTTCCAGTTGTTTCCGATCTTATTAAACTTTGCTGATTATTATTCCAGAGGGTTAACGTTCGTTAATGCGAAACATAAACATTTAGAGAACAAGCGAGCTAAGTAGGCAAGACATTTGACAAAACATTGCCACTTGGACCATAAGGACCCCTCGCGACTCGACGCGTAACCGGATTACAAGGGTTCGCGCATCCCTCGTTAAAATCAAAGTGTTGACTGCGAAACTAATGACTGTCAAAGTACAGCCGCTTTCCTAGTTATGTTTCAACTCGCTTAAATCGCCGTTGTAATCCGTGTACAGAAAAACTAACTAACTGGATAATCCGTTGTAGATCCCAAAAGAATGGATTTGAATGCGGTTTTTCATTTTTCATTGAAATTATTATCTTTTCCTTGTTACACTTGATGTTTTCAAGTTAAACACGAAGTATTATATATTAAATACACCCCAAGATCGTATCGCACTAAAGACATCAAACGCCGAGACTTGCATCGTAATTATTAGTTTACCTCTAGTATATCTACTTCCTTTACTATTATTAGTTAGTTTAGTGAGTGTTGATTTAATGATTTCCTATTCATAAGTAGGTAAAGTACCTATAGATGTTGAGTTTTAATTAAGTGTTCTTAAAGTTTGAGTTTATTGATTACCCTATAACCATACAGTTTTCTGTTAACTAGCTTAAATAGACCGACGAATGACGTATTTAATAAAAAAATTACCAGTTATATTTTATAGGATTAAGTCGCAACGTCTTTTAATGATTATTGCGATGCGGCTTGATTAAACTAAAACTATTTACAATTCAGAGAACTAAATAGCTAATAAAACCTTGCAATAACGTATTTGGCCTTTTTCTTTGACACAGGTAAGCCAATAAAGCGACATTAGTGTATCAGATTTTCGAACGGTAAGAAAAAAATAGAGGCAGCCCTTCGTTCTCATGTTCAGCGTTATTTGAGAGTAATAAATGAGTCGTGGCGTAGATAGCTACGCCGCCGGATTGGATTTTGAATTGGAGTGACAGAATGATGAAGGGAAGGGTTCAGTTCTGAACTAGAACCTTTTAGCCAAGTGTCGCTTACATTTAATGTAACCACCAACTATAAATTGTGTTATATTCCATTTAGGTACCTATGAAAGGCAATTGGATCGGCTTATTCCACTTTTCCCCCTTAAAAATCCCCCCTAGGAGGGAAAAGTGGCTCAATTCACCGTATCCCCGTTATTCCACTTTCAAAACACCAATACATCATTATTTACCCATAGAGAACGAAAATCTTATTCTAAGGATAATGCTGATATGCATTTGGTTGAAACAGACTGTTCCCGAGCCACTATGTTCAAAGGAAATTTGCTCTACACAATACGTATACGTATCGTTCATATCTTCTAGATAAGTAAGTTAGTTGCACCGTAAGAGTAGACTAAAAGCCAATATAACCATACCACCCTATTACTTTCTAATAATTACAGCGAGTACACTTCCTAAGTGAAGTTATTAGTGGTCCATTCATTAATGTGCAAATACAAGGAGGTCGTCGCGAGAAGCTGCAAAACGATGTACAAACATAGTAGAGGGAAGGGGGTGAGCGGAAGTGGTGGCATGATGAGCGGACTATGCGATCGGAGGAGGAAACTCTAGGTTGATTGCGCTTCCCGCTCGTTGACATTTGGCCCCTTGTTTCATTTTGCCGCAAAGGCGCTGTGTAATCATTGCTGTGTCCGGTGCTAAAGGCACTGTGGGTAGAGAAATTACGGAAGTTAATAGAAACGACATGAGAAGGATAACTAATTTCTCAGTTGTATGGGTATGAATATCAGTTAGGTATTGTAAAGTGACAGTGCCTTCATGCTGCATGAGTTTAGGTGACAAAATTGATAATTTTTGCAACAAAATTAGTACTTAGATGGTGCTAAAAATGTACGAAGCTTAATAATATAATATGTATACGTACGTATAATATATAGCAATCAAGACGTGTCGTGAGTCGTTAAGTAACAATACCTATAGCAAGTAATAACAATATAGGACAACAAAAGAATAACAAAATGTATGATTTGCACAACACCGCACCCACTTCCGTAACCAGCACCAGCTGTTTATTACTAATAAATTGTACATGTATGTGCGTATACCCTGTTTTCCTTTACAAGATCAAAAATTGAACAGTAAATGTATGAACACAGGAGTGATGGCTTACCGGTGGCCAGCCAAATAGGGCGAGTAGGGTCGAATATAACGTATTCAACCCTACCAATTGTCTTTGGTTGGCCACCGGGGAACTTTGTACCCAGCAGACTTACCAGTTAAACAAAACTCCCAAAAGTCCTACTCGTAGACCTATGTGATATATTATAGTCTAGTCCACATATTTTCTGCTGACTGTTTTGTTAATTTTACAGAACGCCCCTTGGCTCTGTATTAACTCTGTATGAATAATGATGTTCTGTCAAAAAACTTATCTCGATAAAAGGTTTCAGGTATTACGTATACTAATGAACATTTTGCACCTGTTTTACACTGATCACAATTTTGTTTTCATGAAAATTATAGCATCTATTTTAAATATCTTGGTAGTTTATTATATTATTATAGTAATAACAAAAACTCTCTTTCCCGAATTCTGCGTCACGCCAATGTTATTTCGTGAAACGATTCGGCCTAGTCTCTCAGATCTGTTACAATAAAAGCTTTGTGTATTACAATTTCCTGTAGATTTTATTTTTATGGAATATTTTTGTTATTTCTGAATAATAAAAATACACCTTCCGAATAAGTAAGTAAATATGCGGTTAATGTTTGGACAAAAAATAATAATCTATTAGATCTGCTTGTTTGGAATCAATCGATGGCCGTTTGTATTTATAAGATTCCAATTCCAAATGATGGTGCAAACTGAATAAAAATGTCTTGCAGAAAAGTAAGTAACAAACAAACAGACGGCAGATGAATAGTAATATTGTTTTATATTATTTAGTATATAGAAAACAGGCACCTGTAAGATACGCGCTTATTTCGTTTGGTTGCTGAACCCTAAAAACATTGCAGACAAAGAGGGTTGGGGAATGAACAGATCGAAGATATTTTAAAATCTATTTCATCCGCAACGCAAACATTGGCTGAAAAGGTTTTAAAAAAATCTTTTATTTTATAACTACTTTCTATTTTGGCTTTTACAATTAGGTTTATATCATATTATAGTTTTATATCGTAGAAATCCGTATAAATAAATTTTACACCAATTCATGCTAATACTAATCAAATACCATCGTTTAACATTCGAGATTCAGACTAAGTCCATGTTTGTGACGAATTCGCTAGGCTAATAAGTGAAGCCCACTAAAGTAATACCAAATCGCAAAGTAATGATCAGTGTAAATATTACAGTTGGAACACTAGAACAAACGGCTATTCGTGAGTAAGATCAGCCTTTTGTTCGTGTACCTAGTAATTTACTGTACTAATTTATGTATTTTATTTACACTGTGGTAATTAGGTTTACGAATATTTATTTTAAAATAAATCAAATAAATATTTGTTCCTTAAGCCAATGCTATGATGAATGTATATCATATTTGGATGTGTGACTACAATTTCAAAATCGCATTGTTAGTTACCTTGGATGCGATCTGTCGGTTATTTGATACTGTCTTAAGTATAACATTTCCAAACAATGAAATTAACGACACCTCACATGTTAAAGAAGGCCATAACGAAACAATAAAAAAAATACTTTTCCTACCACCTCGGGCAGTCATTTACAAAAATAATCAGTTACACCTAAATTCTTTGTACACGTATACCGTAATTCATTTTAAAGTTAGGTCTACAGTGGCTCTAAGCCCGTTGAAGGATAATAAGGAGTAGCTCTCGGCGTACGGTGTAGGTGATTTTGTACCGCTTCCTTCTTTCAGCCCCATCTCTTTCATACGGCTGTATTAAGTACACATAAAAGGTTGAAATTTTCAATAGAACTAATAAAAGGCTTCTTTCGTGAGTAGGCGAAGCGGCGGATGGCGAAAAAAGTTTTGAAGCTGAATACAGTAATACTACGGGATGTTTTTTTTTCTTCCATCAACCCTACAACGTGGACAACTATTTTTCTTTTTTAAACAATTTAGTGACGAGTCGTGCTAGACTTTCGCCTGATGGTAAGCAACACGTGTGCAAATAGACAGATTCAGTAAAGTGCCGCTCGTCACTATCTCTAGTACGGATAAGACTCCTTAGTTATTAAGTTTCTTGAGTCCGCTTATTTCAGCAGCTTTATATTCTCTTGCGCAAATCACCTATTATGCACTTATTAGGTAGTACATTTATTATGTACTAGCTGACCCACGCAGCTCTGCCTGCGCTATTTTTACGTTAATTAAACTTTTAATAACAGACATTCGCATCGAATACATAACCTCCTTTTTTATAGTCGGTTAAAAACTTTTTCTTGCTCTTCGCGGACCCGTTTAGTTCAAATGGCGTTAAACGGTCACCCATCAATTTAATGACCTTACCTAACGTTGCTTAACCCGATTGATTACAAAATCTTGATAACAACTCTCTATGAGTGTTCCCTTACTAATATTTATTATATTATAAAGAAAAATTGATAAAATCGGACCAAGCGTATAACCAAGTACCTATTTTGACTTTAATCCCCTCTCCCAAAAGAACCGTGCTAGATTACGGGATAAAAAGTATCCTATGTCCTACCTCGTAGTAAGATCTCAAATCATGCCAAGTTTCATTTGAATCCATTCAGTAGCTTCGGCGTGATGCTCAGCGGTGATACAGACAGACAGACAGACAGACAAAAATTAAAAAAAAAATACATTTTCGGCCTCAGTATCGGTTATAGAATCCCCTCCAAATATAATTTTCAAAATATCTTCAATGTACAGAATTGGACCTGTTACAGTTTTATTATAAGTATAGATATAGATAGATGATTCTATGAATAAAACTAATGATAGTACTTACCTAAACGTCTGGCTACATTATATACTAAATCCATTATCTAGTCGGCAAATAATGGCGATCACAGGTAGTAATCGATAGAATAGGTATTATACACTAAATAATTTATTACATTTAACGCTTTAATTATGTCTGTCTGTAGGCACTATAATAGAGATAATGACTGGGTAAAACATCGATATACTATACCAACTAGATTAGCTGTCACGAACAAAATGACATCGAAAATGTGGTCGCGGTTATATATACTTACACAACTATACACGTACACGCAAAACAATAATATGTTCATATAAAAAGATAACTTACATACTATAAAATAAGGTTCAATAATAATTGCAGACAATTGAGCGACAGCCGTCTCCGTAGCTCTTATTTTCGTGACCACTTTTCGGGTCGTGACAGCAAATCTAGTTGGTATAGTATATCGATGGGGTAAAAGAAAATTCTAATTAGTCCCTCAGTTAGATTTTCAAAAAATATTGGACACGTATTTTTTTTTATTTAACAAATCAGTAGAAATTACGAAATATTATGTATATTAGAGCGTCAAAGTTCGGGAGGAGGTTCGTTACGTCACGGCTCTGTTAAAATTGTATACAAGCGTGACGTCACGCGGAATTGTTCGTTGATTTATTTAATTGACAAAAGAAAAATTACATGTCCAATATTTTTTGATAATCTAACTGCCGAAATTACAAACGCCAATTAACTTTAATTCTACTTAAGTCACTTTTTAAAATCTGTTTATTTCGACCATAGATAAGAGTATAATAGATAGGTAACTCCCACGTCAAAACGCGCCCCCTAACACCAGCGCCTCCAGCGGTGTGATTTGAAACTTTAATAGTCTCGAGAATTTTTAATAAAAAAAAATAGCTAAAACTTTGTTGTATTCGATATAAAGTACGCGGACGTCAATAGTAATGCATTAAGATATGAAATAAAAAAAGAAAAATGATTTCGAACCCCATCCACAAGCCCCACCCATGGGTTGGGGTTCGAACCCGCGCCCCCTAGACTTCGTATTAATTTGATTCCAACCTATTTACCGCTACCGCTGTAAGTCATATGACGTCAGTTGCAAAATACTGATTATACTATCTCAGTTTCATTCCGAACAGAGAAAAGTTGCAAATCACGCCGCAAGAGGGTGCTACTGGTAGCTTTTTCCATTTCTTCTAAGATACCATACCATGATTTCGTCTGTCGGAGCCATTTATGATTAAATTCGATTATTGAACACGATATAATTGATATCTCTACTCACTATCTGCGTTTTAAGTATCAATGGGCTTCAAATGCTGAAATAATCCGATTTCTAAAAATGGATTAATGTGCATTAACTTTAATTGAGGTTTGTAGTTTCGGCAGTAAATGACGGCCTAAATAGTAGTTTTTAGTCATCTAGCCTATTTTGCATCTAGATATTGTTAAGGTTACAAATTATGATTGTTACTTATACTTTTAATCATTCTCGGCACCTAAGTACGCCATTTATATATAGGCCATTTATTTATATCAAGACATCACTAAATATTTATAGGTGGTATAAAATAAGGTAATTATTAATTAACAAGATAATTAAGTATCCACTTATCTACTTTCCTTATTTATTATGCTCATTTACAGCTTTGAACGATTTTATTTCGGTGGATGACTGTGTTTATGTTAGAATCCTAATTAAGCTCAAAGCTACGTTTTTAATTTGTTTCCTACATAAAGTCGTATTAATTGGAACTAAATGAACCATTTCTAAAGAAAGTACAATTAAAAGGCGAGCGAAAAGACAATTTACGATCACTGGTAGTAATAATAAATGAGACTAGCTCAGAAATTCGATTTCTTTGTTAAAACAACTGTAATTGCATTCATAGCGTGGATCTGTAATAAACATATATACTTACCCAGTTTTTCTTTACAAGATCAAAAATTGAACAGTAAATGTATGAACGCAGGCATAATGGCAGACCGGTACGCTGTGGTATGTAGATACGAAGTAGAAAATAGGAACTATTTGAGTTGTCATATTTGCCGATCGCGATTAAAAAACACAAATAATGTAAAATTATATTATAGTAAGTACCCCGATGCAGCCCAATAATGAATCATGCATGAGCTGGATAGTCTGATTCATAAAGAAAATATAGTGAAGTATTATTGTAAGTCGCAGAGATTGAGATGGATGGATTTTAATGAATTTCAGATTTTTTTAGGTACGGATATAGAAAAGTAGCTGGGATATCTCATGGCGCTGGGATAGACTTACATACTGTCCCGCGCAGGTCCAGTCGCGTAATTTTATCCTTAGTTTAATTTTTTTTGGTAAGAATTTATCCAATTTGGTGCAGGCATTCGAAAGTTATGCGCGTACATTTTCGGCGATTTATTTTATTTCAGATAATTAGCCCGATTGGACTAGCATTTTTTGTCTGTGCCTAGTAAGCTCATTACATTAGGTATTAATAAAATAAAATAATAGGAAATCCTGTAATATACGAATATAATTAATAATAATAATATATCTTGGGACAATCCATACACGGTCATCCGATCCCAAACTAGGCAGAACCTGTACTATGGAAACCAGATGACTGATACTAATACTTATATACTTTTTTTTGTAAATACATACTCAAATAGATAAATAGATTAATTGTTTAAATAAATAAATGAAATAACATTTACTCTACCAAATTTAACATTAATTATTTAAACGGTAAAAGGTATTTAGCGGTAAAAAGTAAAATAAATGGTCATTGCTATGGGCGGTCACTCAATTTGTGCTTGGCGATCGAAATCACTCGCAGCGCTGATTTCAGTCACTTCCATGTCCCGCTTGAAGCGAGGGAGAGAGAAATAATACATCGATCGATTAATCGATGGTATAACCGTATAAACCACACTTAAACTATTGTTTTAGTGTAAATATACTGTAGTGGGTTGATTAACTACCATCTATACAGTGATCCCAAAGACGCCTGACAAGCGCGGGGGGTCAAGGTAAACCCTCCCTTCAAGGGCCTCCCCCTTGAAGGGAGGGTTTATGTGGGAATTAACGTGTGGAATTTCAAAGAATCTTGTGCTGACATAAATATTTAATTAACCCACACTTTATTAAAAAATGAATGACAAAAATAATTTTTCGCTTTTTCATTTGTGGAATTTCTTAATAATTGGTGTAGTAAAGTCTGTAACAATAAAGTGTACATTGTTTCAGCATCCCCGAAGGGTAGACTCGTTAAGGGACCCTTGGAAATAAGAAGGGTGAAAGAATTTGATTGTGTTTATACGTGCTATGCCTATCAGGGACGGAGATGACATTGCGAAAAGTTTCTAATGTAAATTTGTTACGAAGGTTCGGAAAATATGTGAACGGGCTTTGGCCTTGTTGCAAATATTGAACACTTTAGACCGATTAAGCCGAAGTCATTTGTCTTCTATATAAAATAAAAAATATTATTATTTTCTACCTGTCCTCTAATATTGTCTCTTTTGCCCCAGGTTGTCTGGGAGATCGCTTTAGCGATAAGACCGCCTAAAACTGTAACACTAAGATGTACTAATCTAATTTTAAAGTGTATCTTTGTTATGGTGTGCAATAAAGTGTATGTATTGTATTTTCCAGGACAATCCATACAAAAGTGTGACCGAACGGTCATTAGAAAAAAATTATATCTACAGACTTTATTCTAATACAAATATATGTAAATGACTAACAAATTATTATTTTTATTGCGCTATACGTAAATTAGCGGTTTAGAAACTGAAGGTATGAATGATTATAAGTTGGAATTTACTTTAGTATTTTCAGACTGGAATTTTGAACCTAGTTAAAAATGTACTTACATTCTAATTTATATAATAAGTATACCTACAGTAATCATGTAGTGTAAGTGCCCGTAGGTCTACTATCTCCTCCCGTTGGGTGTTGTAAGAGGCGACTAAGAGAAAACAAGAAGACGGGCAGCAGAGTCTTTCTGTTGGACTGCCACCTATATTGCGATCCCCACGACACCTGTCAAGCGAGGGAATGGTGGCAAGCCCTCAGTTCTAAGGGAAGGCCTTATTTCAGCAGTGAATGTCATTTGGATGATAATGATGAAAGTATAACTGGTCTATTGCTTTTATTTTATTCTTTCTTCTATATCCTTATGTTTAATAAAATTTAAGTCTATTTTGTTTATTCGCAGTCGGGCTTTTTATGTATTTTTTTTTTGTTTATAATTGTTTTTTTTATTTATTTATTTAACCCTTGACTTACGGGCTTACCTAACCCGTAAGTTAATATGGTATTGTAATTCGCCATAAAAAAATAAAACATTGTACGTCTTCCGTCTAATAATGGTGCTATGCAGAATATGCGCGTGGTGATCAGGTGCCCGCTACTCAAAATTTACCATCCTCAATCCACACCACAAAAAGGTCATTTTTTTTTTTTTTTTGGAATGATAGACGCTGTTAGCCGCAGATGGCCATTGCAGCTTCACCGGACAATAGGATGCGAGCGCTTGAAGCGCTCTAGCCTTTACGGCAGAAGTAGCGACGAGCACAAGGGCACCTCAGGGAGGCACGGCCTCGGCTTGGGATGTCGCTTAAGAGAGGGCTGAGTTTACCACCGGTTCACAACGCGCCCCCACTGAGAAGAACCGGCAAGAAACTCAGTGGGGTGCACAAAAAGGGTCCATGATACATATACTCTCATGCAAAGTTGTGCGGGTACAGTGCTGGCTTATTATTAATATGTAAAGGCAAGAGATCTGATTACCCAATTCAGATTGTCTAATATTTTGCGTTACCAGTTTGTTATACTCGGTTCTTGCCGTGACCACTATTCTCAAAAGGCTTTGTTCAACAGCCTTTGTTACTTTATGTTCACCAAATTATACCGCTCAACAACAATAAGCATAAATAAACACCTAACCTAACACTCAAGTTGGTCAAACGCTCGTCTAGTACATAATTATTTGATTAACTATACAGTTAATAATATGTATGCATTAAAATTATACTGATGGTTTTTAAACATCATAGGTAAACATCAGTATCTATCAAGAGACCAAAATGTTGACCAACTGTCTGAAACCTGTTGCCAATGTCATCTCTCTTCACTGATTGGTGTAACCAAAGAAATTCTATACGTTCGAATATAATCATGATTACGTCCCCTATCTCTCTGGGTTAGATTCTGGCTGAACTTCTCTTGCCTCTGAATAAAAAACAATTTTGGCTTAACTATCTCCATTCAAACTATATCTTGGTTACAAATAAGATATGATTATGAGTCTAAGATCGTGTGGTAATCTACGTGAACAAGAACAATTTATTGTGAAAAATATGTATGTATATCATTTGTCATGAAACACAGAATGGCTATCTTCATCAACCTAACATACTCAGTCGTCTTCTGTCGGATATAGGCCTCTCCAGTTACCCGCCACTAGCTTCAATCATTGCCTTTACTGATCCAGTCCTTGCTTGTTACACTACTTATATGGTCGCTCTACCTAGCATTAGGATGCTCTACGTTACTGTGAATAGGCAAAAGTAACGTTACGTTTGCCTATTCACGGTCTACACCCACAAATTAATTTGCTCCATTGGTTATCCATGGGCTAGAAGAGTGGGACTCAGCTATGGTACCGGATTCAAAATATCACTTCAGATCTCTTTCCTTTTAGAAATGTACATATTATTATTTTCCTTCTATTTTACTGGCGGTATCAAGTTGAATTTAAAGGTAGTATCTAGAAATGCAATCCAATGCCCTTCACTGTTTCTTTGTTAAAATATAAAACCGAAATATAAGACACCTGCGACACAGCCGAATGTTCCGAACTAATCAGCCGAAAATCAAACAGCGGTAAATTACGCAAAAATAAAACAATCATATTATTTTCATTGACTACGAGCCATGGAATCGAATGACAAAAGCGATCATACAAATCGGAAAAATATGTCCAATGATTACTACTTGTGATGCTGTGCTGCGAATGCGTTATTTAAATATGCGGAGATCGTTGAGCATTCCGATGTCCTTCCTGCGGGACCCTGAGCTGTGTATACTATACAATCGGAATTCGGATTTCGCACTCATTACGCGCGACGCATGACGTCAACACGTAAGAGCTGGTTCACATAGCATCAATTGTTTTATCGTCAGTGGGCTATGGGCTGTTGCTGTTCTAACAGCAGTGGTGATCATATTGGTGGTATTTTCCCCAGGAATCGGCCATTAGGACATTACTAGCCCGTTCTCTCCTAACATTTTGATATACGTAGGAGCAGTATAGATAATTATAATGCCCCAACCTTACTTTATTCCAACGAAGAGAATAGAAAATCGGCCAAACCCAACAAGTGGACAGCACCTAATCTTTTTGAGTGTACCACAATTTGACGGCTGTCACCAAAATGCGGCACCAGAGGTTATGCGACCCGCTCTAAGATAGAATTCTATGCACTAACTATGCGTGCACAATAACATGAGACTCATAATCAGGAAAATTATACCAATAATAATATTTTAATTTGATGTGCATTCCTGTGTTTTGCACTCCTGACAACCTGATCATTATCCAAACTGATTAAATACAACTGGATTGGTCGGCAGCTCCACTCGGTCGAAAACTTAATATTATTTAATTAGTAACAAAGTTTTATAAGAGTACCTAAATGGAGTAAAATTCCAGGAAATCTAACCACAGTACCTACAGTAACAATAAAGTTAAATTACAACAAACATTTATATTTCATTATTTAAAACACGGCCTAGACTAGTAATACATTCGTTTCGTTTTACATATAAAAGCTACGAGCTTTCAGCCTGAGGAAGAGCCAGAGCCTTAGGAAGTCGACATCTTTGTCAAAGAAAATTATAAGGCTTGGATCTTTGTTATTTCGTTCTTGTGGTGGTGTGTTTGATGTTAAATACATAATGTGTACGTTTGGTACCCACATTAAACTTGTTATGAATTCTATAAATACTATAATTTTCCCTGTTTAATCTTCGCTCTGCTCGATTTGCATGAAGGTTGTGTTACATCTCACCTCACCAGCCGAACGTTCGGATTATGACGTAGTTTTCGACTTTTGACTAAACTTATTTTGTCTATAGTAAGTGACCTTCCTTATTCCTTTCTTTTTGATAGCTTAAAACATAACTACTTATAGCCAAGTTGTCATTGTACAAAACAAAATTCAATTTTCTAAGTCACGTGAAGAGATAAAAATACCATTCCCATACATTTCTTTTTTATTCTCTAGTGTTCCGTATTGTAGAATGACCACTTGGCTAAGGATGGCTTGGCTTGGCTGATTAGAAATTTGAAAAGAGTTGAAGAATTTTGAAGAGATTAAACTGCTGCACTCACAAAAGGTTCATAAAGTGTTCATTATCATTAATCCAATTCCTGAAATAGGATTCGAAGCAAATTAATACTTTATACCCCGTTAGTGAGTAGAGATATCGATAACCATAGATTCAAAAACTAAATGAATATTAACACTAATTCAAGTATGTAAGTTAGGCAGTAAGAATACGTTGAAATAATAGATACGACCCGTAACCATACCAGGATATCTAGTAAACATTGTTTAGCAATTTCACAGTTTTCTCACAGCACCTACCAACATTATGCTTAACCTATTAGCATGACACACAACCCAGGTGTCCAAGAGATTGTACAATTATTTATTCTAAATAAGGATTCTTTGGTTGCAAATAAGGCAGCGGAAGCAGGTTTTACTTGGATATATCAAATAATCTTAGTAATTATAAATACAAAGAAAGAGCAGCGTGGATAACTGATTACGCAAGCGAGTACAAACATATAGGTGAGTCTTTAAACACGTAAGAGGTACTCTACAGAGAATATGACCGCCAAACTTGAAGTAGGACCTACAAAACCAAAATAGATCGAAACCAAATGACGTCACTTTCGATTGGAGTTGGAGAGACTAACGTTAGCCCCTTAAGCTGCTGACCGGTACAGTGATACCTATAACTTACTGCCGCGCTCACAAACGCCAATTAACTTTAGTTCTAATTAAGTCACTTATTAAAATCTATTTATTTAAGCTGTCGGAGCCGTTTATGATTATTTTCGGTTATTGAATACGAGAAAATTGATATACACACATCAAAAGTGTCTAGGGATCAACATATATTTTTGCAATAACTTTTCTCCTGATTGATATTAATTAAAATTTTCTTTAAGGATTCATCAAATAAAGTGTTTTCGTTTGTCACAGTAACGATAAACCAAGTCACCTTTGCATTAATAAAGAAATTTGCCATTTTCCTAATAAAGGGATTTTTGACATTTGAACCACTAACACAAAAGTTCGAAAAAAAGACTGAAATAACAGTTTTCTTTAAAATTTTATTGGGTAACTTAAACAATTAATAATCCGTGTTTCTACCGCGAACACTAACAACACAAGAACATCGGTTTGGCATACTCAAAATGAGTTCATCCAAATCACGCTGTGGAATGGCCGCCCATGTTCGTTGCAACAACAAAAAAAGGTCTTCTTGCGACTGGATACCCTCCATATTCGGCAGAGCTCTTCTCTGTAGCATATCCCATGCATGCTCAATCGGGTTCAAGTCTGGCGACTGAGCAGGCCAGGGCAGGACATTGATGTTAGCTGCGGCGAGAGTCTGTCTTACAACTCTTGCGGTGTGCGGTCGTGCATTATCATGCATTAACTGAAATAAGGGACCGATTTGCACTTGTAGAGGAACGATAACGTCTGATACAATCGTCTCAGCATAAATTTGAGCGTTGAGGTTGCCTCTGATCCAAATCAACTCAGTTCTTCCGCCGATCCAAATACCCGCCCATACCATGATGGTTCCACCACTATAAGGATGGACTTCCTGGCAGGATTTTAATCGCTGTTGGCGTCCAGGGGTTCTCCAGTGTCGTATACGTCTTGTATCCGGTCTCATACCAAAACGAGACTCATCAGAAAAGCACACGAAACGCCATTGTTCTTCTGCCCATTTTTTTGCCCAAAAATGCTTGATCCCTAGACACTTTTGATGTGTGTATCTACTAAGTATCTAAGTATCTCTATCTGCGTATTAAGTATTAATTGGCTTCGAATGTTGAAATTATCAGATTACAAGAAATGGTCTGATGATAAGGGGTGACTTCAAGTTTGCAGCGCGGCTGCAGCGCGGCAGCAGCACGGCTGCAGTGCTGCTTTGTAAATACTGCTGCGCAGATTTTTGTTTAGTTATGATTTACAAACTATTTGACGTTTGTAGGTACAGCAGCGGTCAGCAGATTTGTTCGTTCCCGCTGATCGACTGTTCTATGACCACACACTACATGAGGTCCGAGTACGGTGTGGCATTTGGAAATAGACAATGATTAAGCAGCAATATAGTCGATGATTCACTAGCAACGTATCTGTGTATTAACAGAAATTCTGATTGTTATGCGCAATAAGCATAAGTGATGTGGCCTTCTATGCACCTGCTCATAAATGTTTCATAAAACTGACGTACAAAGCTGTATGTAGTATAATGGCGAAGATAAACATATTATTAGGTATTACCATACTTTTATTACTGTGTGTTTTTACAAAAATATTCAAACACCAAAGAGATTTAACTAATTAGAAATAGGCAATAGCACAATCTTATTATATAAGAAATTAAGTTGTTTGCATTTGCGGTATCTATAGGTACTTATAATAAAACTGTAACAGGTCAAATTCAGTACATTGAAGATATTTTGAAAATTATATTTGGAGGGCATTCTATTACCGATACTGAGGCCGAAAATGTTTTATTTTTATTTTTTGTCTGTCTGTCTGTCTGTCTGTATCACGGCTGAGCATCACGCCGAAACTACTGAATGGATTCAAATGAAACTTGGCATGATTTGAGATCTTACTACGAGGTAGGACATAGGATACTTTTTATCCCGTAATCTAGCGCGGTTCTTTTGGGAGAGGGGATTAAAGTCAAAATGGGTACTTGGTTATACGCTTGGTCCGATTTTATCAATTTTTCTTTATAATATAATAAATATTAGTAAGGAAACACTCATAGAGAGTTGTTATCAAGGTTTTGTAATCGATCGGGTTAAGCAACGTTGGGTAAGGTCATTAAATAGATGGGTGACCGTTTAACGCCATTTGAACTAAACGGGTCCGTACTTCGGAGAGCAAGTAAAAAGTGGGTCCCAGTTTTTAACCGACTATAAAAAAGGAATGTCTGTTATTAAAAGTTTAGTTAACGTAAAAATAGCGCAGGCGGAGCTGCGTGGGTCAGCTAGTTGATAATATAATTATGATAAAATGAGTAAATTAATCTACACTAATCTATTGCCACTAAGCGAGAACAGGAAGACGGGCAGCAGCATCTTTCTTTTGGATTTACCTTCCACCTATACTGCGATCTCAGAGCCGCCTGCCAAGCGTGGGGATGATGGCAACTCCTCTAAGGGGGAGGCCTTTGTTCAGCAGTGGACGTCCATCGGCTGTTAATGATGATGATGAATGATGAGTAAATAAATCTACAGTTTATTTTCTTAATGTATTTTGTATATTTACCGAAGATAATAATAAAGGTTGTTACAAAAACTTTGTATGAAAAAATTCTCAAAGGCCGCTCTATAATAATAGTCCATAAAACTTTGTATCTAAAACTGAGATGGGATCAAAAAAGTACACTGACCATCTCATAAGTAAGCTATACAACAAAAAAAAACATTAATATTTTATTTTATGGGTACGTACACGTCTTTTAGTTCCGGGAACAGTAAGTTACATATTAATTTACGGGTTTGTTCATTCAGATCACGCCTTCGGTACTTTAAAATTAGCATTCGATTTCCTGTAAGCTACTACCAAATCATATTTTATGCAGAGAATACTTTGAATAACATCAAAAATTTATTTCGTTTTTTAAAATATCTGTTCAGCCGTTCGGTAATACATATTCGTATTTAAAATAAAAGAAACAAAAAAAAACTACAGCAACCAGTGCAAACACAGCGAGTGAATTTCTATTGTTAAGCAAACATTGTGTGTGTATTTTACTTTGTGTTTGCTAAGTTCATTTCGCTAAATACGAACGATAATATTTCACGTTCATTTTAATAAATGTAAAGTTTTTTTGTTGAGGTGCTTTGCAAATGAAACGAAACTTTTAATAACGATATTATTTGCTAAATTGTTTGAATTTAATAAATGAGATTGTGGTTTGTGGTGCAGAATATAATAGATTATCTTACTTACAAGTACACCATACAACCATAATATCTTTAAGTGACGTACTGCGAAGTATCAACAAGTGTATTTTAAAAAAAACTGAACCTTAACTAAATGAACCCAAATTTCGTTATTTCGTAGTATATACATAGGTATCATGATCAGTGACTTGCAAACAATTTTACGAGTCTACGAGATTTTAGGCGCTATGTTATTTTTAAATTTATGTTTTAATATGGTGTGTATGTATATCCATAGATGAACTGATATTACAGACTTATGTCTGTATTCCTTTTAAAAACTATACTTAATATAACTTGTAATCATCCCGAGAAGTCATTGGGCAGGCTTTTTGCCTGTATGGACTGCACACCACTGATATGTATGCGATTACATTTGAACTTGTCTTATAAGTTGTAAGCTTTTCATTACATACTCATAATCATTGTCATAATATCTTTGCCCACAATAATATTGATCTTCTTGTTTTTAAAAATGAATCGAAAGAAAACTGCTACAGGTTCTGGACGCTATGAATTGGTCACTCCCTCAACGACCAATTGAAGCCTAATCTAAACACATCTCATATTGATACGTTTAAAAAATATTAAGCCATTCACACTACAGAGTGTCGAAGAAACATAAACCCTACAATGCTTGCTGAACTGAAATCAATTTGTCCAAATATACGTAGTCACGATGAGTAACAATGTGACAAAGCTAGTTCAAGATAGTGCCAAGAGCAAAATTGCTTTGAAGTTTAATCTCCGTAAACTGATACCTAATTGATACGGTTATGTTAGGATGGCACAATTACCGTCTCCAGAGCCCAGTGGAGGCGATAGTCATATTACACGCCTTCTGGATTAACTTAATGTAATCTGAGCGACCAGGACTACTAAGAATACTCGTACAATGTGCATTTGTTATGTGCCTATCGTTTTAACTAGCGACTTAAAATTTCATTCCTTTTTTTTCTTTAGCAAGCTAACATCAGGTAATTGTGCAAAAGACCAACCACCACTACAGTGAAGTACAGTGTTAACAATTCTGCCGTAAAGCAGCATTATGTGAATATGCTGTCCATTGTAAAGGACATTGCAACCGGAGAAACACAACGTCGAGTTCGACGCTGCGGGCAGCAGCGAGTTGCGTTTTTTATTCACTAACTTTTCTTACGTAGCACTACCGCTACGAGAATTCACGGTTTTCAGTGGAGCTACTTAAGGTCGAATAGTGTAACAGTCAGTTAGACGTTGAGCCGGAATGCGATACTGAACAGCGCTAAGCTCAACATCTTATTGAAGACTGGCTCGACGTCGAGTTCGCTGTCGAGCACTACCACGAGTATTTACGTAAGAGTATAGCGTAGCAGCAGATGATGAACGGTCCAATGGAACTTTTCATGAGGTCGATATCGTTCGTCATAAAGCAAAGATTTCAATGAATAAAGCAAAGGTTTTGAACGTTTTTTTGTTTGGTTGTATAAAAAAACCTTTCAGAAAACGTGATTTAATAGAGACCATGAATCGGCAAATGTCGCGTTCAGGTTAAGTGAAGCGACGATCTTCGTAAAGATGGAAAAGGCCGAGAAATAAACTCAGTGACGTGTAATTGGATTGCTCTATGTCTAAAAGCCGATGGACATTAGGTTGATAAAAAACACATTTAATACCTACACTCAACCTTTATCATTATAATCATACGAAGTATTGCTTTTGGCGTATAGCCTGCGTAAATAGTCTCTAGTTTCATGCATTTATACCAGCAAGCTTTTCTTTTGTGGACGTTCACCTTGTGTATACTTGTATCTCAAGGTTGGTCCTTTATGGACGCCCAGTACCCGACCTCCGGAATGTATTGATTAAATTAAAGCATCGAACGGTATTCTGACTTGAACATTGCCGTAAATTTCGGAGAGGCTAACTATTTGAAGAAATTGCCGCGATCACTGGTGCAATATTTCATATCTAACCAATTCTATTACTTCGAGTTTGTAATTTTACTTGATTAAATAATTTTGCTATATAGAATACAATTACAACTGATACGAGTCGTAAAATCATAATACGTCTATACGTACCTACCACCATTGAGTTCAAAGCTACTCAATGAATTTTAGCAGCCAGCTTAGACACTAGCACATGGGGTGTTAGTTCTGTGGCTACATACGATCATGATCTTTAGGAACCTGCCAGAAGTAGTGTCAGACCTTTAGAAGGACACCTGGGGTAGGTATCGTCTACCAGCTACCTAGACCAAATCATTAATCAAACATACTTATGTAGGCTTAACTTAAAGCTAGGTAAAGTCTGCACAGTACAGCTGCGGTCATATATGTTTACAGTAAATTAGCATTTGTGGTTAACCACATAACGAACGACTAAACGAGCTTGTGGCCATATAAATACATTGGATAAATAAAATCAGTAAATATATGTTTTATTACTCTTATCTTTATTTTAGTATTTTTAATTTTTTGGAGAAAAGAGTAATGTTTGTCTAACCACGAAGGACGGAGTTAGGTCGGATAAAAACACGGCATTTTGAGGTCGATGCCGCGAGCGAGTCATGGTAATTTAACAGAAAAAGTATCGTTTATTGGACCATAGTGTATTGGGTTTAACGAAAAATCAGATTGGTTTTTGCTTCAGTAAAAAAAAATCTATTTTCGTGTTGGAAAATGAGAGAGTGTGTTTGTGTTTATATTTTACTTAGAAGTTACCTACTAAGAAAAATCTATTTCGTAATAATAATACTAGGGCCTCCCCTCAAGGTGAGGAAAATGAGAGATTCGTAATAGTAGACAATAATAATGTGCGTTTAGGATGTATGTAGGCGTGGATGTAGCTTTGCATATTATAAAAAAAAAACCCTCGCAGTTCTAGTTTACAGTCCAGTTAGTCTAATGGTTAGACACCCTGATTGCTACCCAATAGGTCATGTATTTCACTCCCACTTTGTGTCTGGGGATTATTCATATATGTAAGTGTGAATGTACAAAAAAGTATTTGTATCAGCTGTCTGTTTACCATAGCCAACTCTGCCTATTTGAGGATCAGATAACCGTATGTAAATTGACCCAGGATAATGACAGTGAAGATTTACTATGTGTCGCCTTGTTTATAAGTGTTAAGAGTCACCGCAGTGTCAGATATCCTGCCACAAAGCAGTAGGGTGTTAACGTTACCTATGTTGTGCACTGTTGGTAAAATTTCTTAAATACAAGAGACTCAACAACTACTTAATGTTTCAGGAGATTAGCGGCGGTGCAATATTATGGACTACGGGTAGACTTGTCCATCAGGTGGACGTCTTTTTCGTTTACTCACAGATTTATATAAAATAAAAAAGGAAAATTGAGGCCTTACAACGTCATATTTTAAATTTTCAACACAAATCATTGATTTTTATTGTGTAATGCTAAAATGAAATCAAATTAAAATCAAAAACCTATTTCCTGTACCTACACAGGTTCTTCGAATAAATCGCCTCTATGACGAGCTATGATTCATCGGAGACTGGTATAAATCCGGTATTAATGAGACCGGGCTGGCCGGGAGCGTCAACTGCTAATCCGAGCCAAAATGTTTGGTTTACCCTAGACGATTTCGTAAAATTCATGCTGCAACTGCGAGACTTAAATGCAGGTCAATATGAATTAGTGATAGATAGTTGGAGTCGTTGTCGCTGTGGGGAGTACGTAGATAAATATGGTCACCACGGGCTGTCTTGCTCGCGTAGCGCTGGCCCGGGCTGGTCGTATGTCACGCCATGCCGCCCATAATGATATTATTCGCAGAGGGCTTGTCACTGCCGTTGTTCCTACCGTACTGGAACCAGTCGGTATTACACAAGATGATGGCAAGAGGCCTGATGGTATCTTTGGACTTTAATACCATGGCAATATGGAAAGCCGTTGTGGGATGCGACATGTGTCGACATACTTGCTGCGTCTCACACCCCGGCAACTTGTAGGGCGGCTGGAGGGTCTGCGACGGCCGCTGTTAATGCAAAGCGACGCAAGTATGCAGCTCTAGGTTCCAGCTATATATTTGCGCCCTTTGCGGTGGAGACCATGGAGCCTTGGTCCAGTGAGACGCACGGTTTGGTGAAAGAAATTTCATCCAAACTTATCGAAGTCTCAATAGACCGTCGGGCTGGTAGCTTTTTCTGCCAACGTATAGTGTTTTCTTATTTTGCAATTGATGCACGTATACACTTAACCTTTATTTAGAAGATTAAAACTAGTGCTTGGCCGTGACTCCAACTAATGTTAATTGGTGATAATATAACCATGAATAAAGCGGACTAGCGTACCGTTGGAGGGTTAACGATTACAACAAAACATAACTTATAAACTGGTCATCAGTTAACAATTTTCAGGTGGACAGAAACTCAGGAGACTTTTGCTTCTTGGTATTGTTACTATTAGTTTTTATATTCAAGTCTTAGGCTCGCCACTCGCCAGTAGCAAAGGACATCTAATAGCATTGTTTTAAGTCTTGTTCTCCTTCACAATGCAGCACGAAAAATTTGCCCAAATTAAAAAAGTTTTCTATTATATGTAGTACATAACTGTTTCAGTGCTATTGAAGATCAAAAAAACCACCGGGGAATAACATACATAAATCGTGAACTATCAAAGGAAATTAACGTAGAAAGATTCGTTTTTATATTTACCAAAGCATAGTTGTTCGATACATAGTCCACACGGTCTGTGGGAGAAATTCCTGCGGAGATTTGAAGTTACGTGTAGGTGTTATCGGTAGAAATTCCTGCAAAGCTTCGTAGTTTGGCCTAAGTTTTGTTGAGATCACTCTAACTGTATGTATCCTATATAGGTCATTGTTTATCTTGGATACTTATGCTTAGTGGATTTTGGTGAACATTTCTCATGACTACACACGATTTATCTGAGTTCTGTAATGAGGAACATTCCTGCGCTATTACTAAACCAATGTTAAAGATGAAAAGGACCAACTAAATCGGTTACGATATAGTAGTACAAAGATATAGCCGGTGTCGGAAAGCGGTGGAAACTGGTAGCGACAACGCATGTCACAAAATTCTTAATATTATCACCTACCGAAAAGAAACAGAACTTTATTACATACAGCCTTCTTCTCTCATAAAATATTCGGCGCAATTTCTAATATTCACCAAATCGCTCAGAGAAAGTACCAAAGGAGTTAGTATCGCGTCGATTCCCCGAACAAATTTTTCGTGGCACTTTTGCGGGGTGCGGGAGGCGAAGTAAACACACACAGATACACTTTCACGCATACCCACACTATAGTAAACTCGCAACACATTCAAAAATACACGCACACAAATAAAGAATGACCTGACCATATGACCAAAAATTTGGCAGAGGGGGTTAGCGCATCATGCTCTCTCCAGTGGTATCTCTAAGCCAAATCGTTATAATGTCGTGTAGTAACAAAGAGATTTAAATTACCGTGTACATTTTTGAAATGTTTAGAGCAACCTTTAGGGAATTAACGGAAAATAGATTGAACTGTCAAGCCACATATGTAAATGACATACATAACATTATGCAGATACATTGAGGCTAACGATTGGGGAATGTATACGAGTAAGAGGCCGCCTCCCTCAGTACTAGACGGGGAGATAACAATTTAACAAAAAAAAAGGAAATAGTTTACATTGAAATCTTCTGCAATAGAATTGAACTTATTTCGTATTATTGCGTGTTAAGGAGCTTAGACACTCGATACAACAATAACACCGCTAGCGATGAAAAAAATTACGACTCCATCGATACCGCATTGTATTTTGTTGTGTTTTGGTATTTCACTGATTATGAGAGTGGTATCAATAACACTCATTTTTGTGACTAAATAGCTAAGCGGACCATAAATATGCAAAGTCTAGACCCCAGTCGACCCATAACTCGTGGAGTGTCTGGGTAAGAATAACACCCTCCCGTCTTTTCCCGTTGGGTGTCAGTAAGAGGTGACTGCGAGAAAACAATAAGACGATCAGCAGCGTGTTTCTATTGGATTACCTTACACCTATACTGCGTTCCCCAAGACGCCTGCCAAGCGTGGGGATTATCGCAACCCGTCCCTTGGAGAGACATCTTTTGCCTGCTGATGATGATGAGACCTCTGTCGCTGGATGAAGCTTTCTGAAAGCGATTAAGTCACTGATGTTTTATAAGTACCGTGTATTTTATGGCTCTGAAGCAATCTACTACGTCGCGAAGTTGTGCAAGATTCTTTTCAGAGGGGTCTCGTTACACTGTTTAACATTTACCCGTGACACAATAGGTAACTCTTTTCTATGCTTATGTTTGGAATATATACATGCAGTAAATGTAGAACCCAATTTCTACTACTACTGGTTTTCTCGTTAATAATAGGTAGTTATAGAATGTCTGATACCTTTTTTTAACAAAAATGTAGGCTTAGCATTTATACTTCAGTGCGGAACAGGCACATATCGGCCTGCCGCGGTACTTCAGCTGGTTTGATCGAAGAAAACTATGTCCCTCTCGCCTGTGTTGAACGATTATCTGAGGTGTTTGTAAGAGTTCGAAAGGAACAAATATATATTTAAACTTGTCATTTCCTGTTTGGTAGATCCCGGGGCGAATCGAACCTAAGGAAGTTGGCTTCAAGTTTATTCAAACAGTACAAAAAATATTGTAATTATCATGTTTTAGCAAAGTTATAGCATTTTAATCTACCCTGACCCACCAGGTCGAAAACGACCTGCCACGCACTGGCCGAAATATCGTTGGGGGTACATTTCGACCCGCTGCCGCACCAGTTAAAGGTGCATGATTGTACTTGCCGCAGCCAAGATGTTAATCTCTTTGTTTTATTCCATAATAAATATTAGATTTAATATTAAATTACAATCGAATATTAGATGCTTGTAAATTACTTAGCCTGGATGTGTTTATGTTCATAACACTGCTATCAACGTGCACAGCAAATAGAGGGTCGGTAGGGGAGGGTATCAACAAAGGCCGTTTCCGGAGCGAGGGCAAATGGTTAACGGCTGGACGGCCATTGGGGAATGTATTGACTGCCCGCCGGCAGGTTGTGCTACGTCATCGATATGACGATAATATAATCTTTGAGAGATACTCGTTTAGGCCAGTTGTACATAAATAGGTACATTTACATAAGTGTATATGAAACTGGTATACAGGGTGGAAACCGACGATAGACGAAGTTTTAATAGACGATATTTTCGTTGATTATGCTGTTATGATACTAAAACAGATATAGAAACTAACTGCCGAACCTACAAACGCTAATTAAAGTTAATGATGATTAATCCATTTTTTGAAATCGGATTATTTCGATACTCGAAGCCCATTAAATACTTAATACGCAGAAAGTGAGTAGAGATATCAATTATCTCGTGACGTAAAAGTGACTTAATTGAATTAAAGTTAATTGACGTTTGTGAGTGCGGCAGTAAGTGTACTAGTTATTTATAATAAATAATCCAAAATGTTGAATATATCCTGGGTTTTTTAAATTATTTATGTCATTTTACTTATTAGTACACCTAGTTTCTGTATTATTATAATGACGAAAATATCGCCTGTTGACTCTTAACGATTCCATCCTGTATACTTTAGGTATACTGACTGTCCTTATATAAAGTTCCTTACGTCACGGCTATTCTGAAGGTTTTACAACAGTGGCCAATTTCTATTCACCAGCGCGGGGCGAATTTTAAGAGAACATAACGGAAAATTTGATGGAGTAAGATAAAAATAAAATCAGAGAAAGGATGTGGAAATAAAACGAAACCAATAATATAAAACAAGTAATATACGGTCCTAGAATAATCATCAGCAGCCGAAACGTCCACTGCTGAATAAAGGCCTCCCCCTTAGCCTGCCGCTATTCCCAGTCTTGGCAGGCGGCTATACTGCGATCTCCAAGCATCTCTGCGTTGATTACCTACCGGTAATTAAATAATAAGTCGCTGCTGCCCGTCTTCTTGTTTTCCCTTAGTCGCCTTTTACGGACACCCAACGGGAGGAGTTGGGTGGGTGCTATTCTAACCCGGACACCCCACGGGGTGAATAATGTACATATATTTTTATATATAATGTACATATATATATATATATATATAATAATAATGTACATATATTATTATATACTTATACTAGCTGACCCCCGCAGCTCCGCTCGCGCTCTTTCACTTGTGAATCTAAACCATTCTCAAATCCCCTTGAACACACACAATCAATTTCATCAACATCGGTCCAGCCATTTAGGAGGAGTTCAGTGACATACACACGTACAGTAGAATTATATATATAAAGAAGATGTACATTATTAATTTATAATATATATACCTATATATTATAAAGCCAATACTGCACTAAAACATAATGGCATAGAGTTTAATATTCAGCGAACGAAAGTTCGTAATCAAAATGGTACGAGGAAATAGCACCCAGTAACAACAGTGGTTACAAACTTTGCTAGTCATGTAATATAAAAGTTGGGAGGGAACGCGAGCTAAGTGAAAAACTACCGCAGAGAGGATTTCACGGGGTATACGTACCGGAAGTGAAAAACTTATCGTATAAGTTTGCGTAAAAATGAAAGCAAATGTCCATCATCATGTCAATTTATTGTAAGATTATGTAAATTAATTTAATTTGTACAAGTTCGAAGATTGTTTTCTAAATTAGATAAATGTTAATAATGTATTATATATATGAAACCTATAAACTATTGGGTAGCGACCAGGGTGTCTAAATACTAGACCCGTTCACGGGCCCGTTGCCCGTGAAATTAACCAAGTATATATGTATCTGTAGTAAATACACACACAATGTCTATTACACAATTTTACGTCAACATTACCACAATTTAAAATGAGCCTTGTTTCAAAACGATAAAATAAATATTACCCTTAGCTTTACACTTTTCAACAGCACACACAGTCTCATTTTAATATATAATAACTAACCCTGTATTGTTTAGTAAAGGAATTTAATTCATGTCAGCAGATACGGGGCCCCAACGCGCTAGTGGAGTGAAACAACTGGAAACTCGATTCAAAACTGTCAGGGTAATATTGTTTTCCGATAACGTTTTATAGTTGCAAGTTATACAGAGCACGATACTTCGTCGTGATGAGAGCTGTCAATCACGTCGCTACAAATCGAGTCATATTTTATGTAAACACCGAAACCGTCTAACTTTCAGCAATAGTTGACAGATTTCTTTTCCGTAAGACTAACTATTTTTAAATGTATGTTACTGGTTTATTTGGCGGCAGTTCCCCGTGCCAGGGAAAGCGTGCATTTCTGCTTCCCCTAGGGATGTGCTCGAGCGAGCGTCCGGTGCTGAAGAGACTGGTGAGAAGTGCCAAGAATTTCGAGACAGATGAAGGCCACCGGGGATTATATTAGTTGGAAAAAATCACACACAATAGTGCAATACAACTGCCTTCAAGCAGGCGCGACGCTTAGCGTGCTTATTAGCCCAAAATTGTTATCCTAACATTATTAGAAAATTCATGTTATCATAGCACTTCCACCGGCAGTACAACTTGCAAGTCTTGACGGATTGGAGTGGAGTATGTTCAAAGTATGACGTAGTTTTTAAGACTAAAACATCATTTTATGTACTAAACTGACCTTTCCATGTGTAATACTACTACGTTATAGTGACGTCATAAATTTATTGAAATGAAAAATAAACAATCTTAGAGCTGATAAATTCAAATTAAAGAACGAATCTGAATTAACATTCAATTCAATATCAGTACAAGTTGAAGTCACACCGCTAATGGGATTGGTTATATTATAAAGAGCGCATCGTCCACAGACGTTTGTGTGATAACGTTTTAACGTTGGGGGGAAAAACGTAAATGAAATTGGTATTGTAATAAGCAGTCGGGAAAATATTAGTGCCACCCACTCTCTACATCTTCGACCCCCTCCCGCCTTGTAAAACATTCAAAAGTCGCAAGCCCTAAAACGGTGGGAAGCTCTAACACGGGAGATCCCCACCCAGCGCGATGTTGTAAGCGCAATTCAATGAATAGGCTCTTTGTGACCGTCTTATTGTGTACCCTCACTTGAATGGAGGGTTTCCATAGAGCCGCGAACCTCTTTAAATAAGCCTAATATTTTAAGGCTACGAAAAATGCGGATTTTTGTTTCGACAGAATATGAAATAAATAGGTTTCACGACCTATTATTAGAACTGCTGAAGCGAGATTGAGTAGAGATGACATTTTGTGCGACAAAGAAGACATAGAGGCGGGGCACAACTCGGCAAAGCCAGGGTAATCCTGGCTTAGGAAGCCGCTTTGACCGGCCGCTCGTAGTGTATGTTACCTTCCTACATAAATAAGTCACTGTATCAAGGAACGTAGGTGAATTATGTAATGGTATGCCGCTCTTTTCAAAACGGTCTATTACAAATTTCCGAAATGCAAAAAGGAGGTGTCATAAAGTTGAAGCATATGTCTGTCTGTAGCATCTTATTAAATAAATTAAATTGAAATAGTATGCGTTTTTTAACCGACTTCAAAAAAGGAGGAGGTTCTCAATTCGTCTGTATATATATATTTTTTTTTTCTATGTATGTTCGCGCATAACTCTGGCAATTATGAACCGATTTGAAAAAATCTTTCTTCCATCCATTCTTTAATCCGTTAATTGGGTCCCATCAAAAAATTATTGCTTAGTAATAAGTAGTTCCTGAAAAACAAGAATGGTGACTGCGCACTGAGAGCTGCAGGAAAGCCTATATAGATGACTTTATGGTGCTTTTTAAGGACAAAAATGGTCATAACTTTGGTAAATATTTACCAATTTCAATGATTCTTTTTTTATTCGAAAGAAGAAACCACTGTAATGAACCTGTATGAATTTTATCACAACCGGATAAGAACTTCCTGGAGGACTATGAATGATATGGAGGAATTTATCTGGTAAAACCCATAAAACTGATGTTCTCCTTTACATTTCTCTGATAAATATGAACCGATTTCGATGATTCTTTTTTTATTCGAGAGAGTAAACTACTATGATGATTCCATGCAAATTTTATTACGATCGGATAAATTGTTTCTGAGTTTCTGAAGAAACATGAATTATGTAAAAGTATGTAAACAATAATGTGAAATCATAATGATGTCATAACCTACCTAGATCATTTTACCGTATTCGATGGTTCAATCTTTATGTATGAAAATATCCGTAAAAAATATAAAATAAAATATTTAAAAAAAAATTGAACCGACTTCAATAACACTAAAAAGTATAAAATAATTTTAATATTATTGAAGCTGGTGCCAAATATACACAGCAGGTACGCTAACACCAACTTCTTTAATATTTAAATTATTTTATACTTTTTAGTGTTATTGAAGTCGGTTCAATTTTTTAAAAAAATATTTTATATAAAATACAATAAATACCATAAAGTCTATTGTTTGCTCATTGCAGTATGATCTATGGCATAGACGATACTTCAATGGGTAATTTATTTTAAATTCTTATTTGTATCAATATTTAATCACTTAAATTATAGTACACTATTAGACACGGCATGATATTAAGCCGCAATGTACCTACTGTAAAACTTAAGTTAAACTGGGTTTAAACTAAGGAAATTGTACCTTAAACCTGGGTCTTCGTTAAAGTGCTTTTCGTAATAAGACGGAAAGTGTTTAAATTGGAATGAAATTAGACCAGCTAATCGATGTCAATTTTCGCGATATTGTTTCTAAAATTAACCAAAATACACGACAAATATTTAGGTCCGACCAATAAAGCCGATATATCGAAGATTTCTCGACCAAAAAGTGGACCTTTATTGTTATCCTGGTAGAAATCAAAATTGGCCAATCATCACAAATAACAAAGATGCGCCCAACCAAATCTTTATTTATTGTTCCTATTACGGTAACAGTTATACAAAGTTTAGCGATGCGATAGAGTCGAAATAATACTAATTGGATTTATACTGCGAATTTAAAGACTATTTTATTAACCACGACGATCTGTGTCGTGGTCGATTTGAAAATAAAAATTACAATCGACTACTGTAAAATTGGTTGAAAAATTTAGTTATACCGTTATGTAGAGATTAATTCATCATTATCATCATCATCACCAGCCGGAAGACGTCCACTGCTGAACAAAGGCCTCCCCTTTAGACCGCCACAATGAATGACAATTTGCTATTTGCATCCACCGGTTGCCTGCGACGCGTACAATGTCGTCGGTCCACCTAGTGGGAGGCCTGCCTACGCTGCGTCTTCCGGTTCGTGGTTGCTACTCTAGAACCTTTCTTCCCCAACGGTTATCGGTTCTTCGAGCGATGTGGCCTGCCCACTGCCACTTCAACTTGCATAGTATACGAGCTATGTCGGTGACCTTGGTTCTTCGGCGAACGAGATTAATTACGAGGCATTAATCTGTTTAAGAATTTGATTGCAAATGTAATTAATTTAGCTATGTATTAATTTCATTCATATAAGTTAGGAAGATCCCTTATCTAGTTAGTGTTAGTCATCTTTTGTAACGCAACAGTATTGATGATATGTTAATTCAAAATTAACCTGGGGTCTACTAGCACCTGTTCGAGCAGTATTATTGAGAAAGAGACGGAGTTATAAGCTGCGCATATCTGCGTCTCGGTTCCACGTAAATGTAAGATTACTTTAACACTGCCATATGAGCCCCTGGCAGGAGTTACTCTTGAACGAAGATCGTCCAATGCTCTCATTATTGATGCAGCTCATAAAAGCTAATTCAAATTCAAGTTTCTTTATTATGCTTAGGCCTCACCGGGGGCTCTTACATATTGTCATGTTTTTACAACTGCTACCGAATCGTAACGCGGCCTCTACTGAACGGGTGAACAAGAAACTCAGAGGCCTTGATAACTCAATAAGGATACTGCAATGCAATAACAATATTTTTTCACATTAATATGTAAAAGATAAAGTTCATAAAAAATAACGCACTTCTAAATACGGGATTTCCATAGACATATATTATAACATTTATGGGAATAGAAGTTAACTAACTTAAGTACCATATGAAAAAGCTAAAATGCGTAACAAACAGGTATTTATTTTAAACAAATAACATGACATAAACATATTTACCTAAAGCATATTAATTACACCCTTACCTTAGCTTGAAAGGTGATCCCATACTGGAACGCCTCGTCAGGATGTAGTGGTATTCTTGTGTCGAACTCGTCATTGGGCACCAGGTTGTACTGCTTGGTGGACGGCATCTTCCGGCCCCACTTTAGCAACTTCATCGGCACCCTCTTCCAGGACCTGGCCTTGAGCACCACGCGGAAGTAACGAGCCTTGTAGCTCCTTCTAAACATTGAGGCTCATGTTCGGATCCCTTTTACTTGAAAACCTTTCTTCTGCCAATGCTTTTAGGTAGAAATTGACTTGTGACCTGCAAACAAGGGAAAATAAATTACTATGTGCAAAGGTTTAATTTTTTTTCAGTAATTCTAATGACAAAGCAGGAAGGTGGTACAATGAACTCTGCTCTTTTAAAAGTAGGCCAAGTAGGGTAGTTTGAACTCGATGGTCTTCACAAGCAGTTAGTTGATAGATACTGATCAGGGTCTGATATTGGAGCAGTAGAGTCTTTTTAAGAATTCCTTCTACCGAGTCGGGGTTTTTTGAACTTTACACTTGTTAGGTTCTAAACCTCAAATCGTATTCATAAATTAATAATACACAAGTATTAGTATATGAATATACACAGAAATCGTCCAGACCAAATTTCTCAAACAATGTTAAAAACCGTATTAAATTGTTAAAAAAGTAAACTAACAAAACCTTTTTTTCATAACGAAACTTGTTTCATCAAAACGTAACTTAAAAATAGAAACGTGAAATCTTCGCGCGCGCAGGATCTATTGTAATTATTAGTTACGTCGCAAAGCGAATAGATTACAAATTCATTGTGCAAAACGTGTTGACATAACGTACTGACTCATCCAGCCCCTTTGTGTTTTTCTACGTAGATACAGCTTCACCTAATGGTCTCTATTAGGGTCAACGATGTGGACGGGCTTACGGCGAGCCAATCAATGGGGATTGACGACGGGAACACTTCTATACCAATTCCGCCACCCAGTAAACTGTGTCCTCTATCATTCTATGATCGGGTGCGTTTAGGTAGAGCACGGTAGGCATACGGCTAGTGCCAAACGTCTCCAAACCGTTTTTTATTGAACCTAGTAACGATAAACAGAGCTATCTATTTTTTGCATCTCTGTTATGCACTGGTGCTCGTCACCTGAGACATTAGTTATCACTTGATTACTCATAGCTCAAATGACTTAAGAGACTTCACTTGAGCCCGCTAATTTCACCAGCTACAGTGCACTTCACGTCGAAACAGAGCCAAGTTAACATACTGCTGCCAGACAGTAGTATATCTGAATCAGCAGTGGTACCTAACTGGATAAATCCTTGCACACGGGACCCTCTAGTGAAGTGTAGCTCCAAATGGTTACGTGCCAAGAGATCGTTTCTTAGGCATGACATTTGGTATACTAGGTACTAGTTCCCGCGTGCTCTAGCGTGCATCTGGTTCTGGAGAGACTTTGGCGAAGGTCCCAACGGAGAGCCCAGAGTCGATCAAGGTACCGAGGTCGAGGTTTTTGGTGGGTAAGAATCCCACATAACTCGGCCTACCCTCGGAGACCGGTTATATTTTGAAGATTTCCTCCTCGAAAAAAAAAAATAGGTACTAGTTACCGCTGTATTATATCGGCGTCGATTTGCGCTAGTGGGTTTTCCAGCGGCAATCTGCTCCTCAATGTTAATATTCGTTCATACACTCACTAACTACAATATCATAACTATTCGTTTAATTTAGAACTTGTAGAATGTTTAATAGAGCTCCGTTTTAGTTTTGAAAGTACATTTTTTTGTATGTAAATAGATATAAGTCTGGTTTTAGATTTAAAAATTATATGTAAATGAAATAAGTATTACAAATAAGATTTTTTTTTATTCGGTACGTACGCGTTACGTTTGTTTTGTTTTATACTGCCAAGGTGGCAAGCAAGCGTGCGGCCCGCCTGATGGTAAGTAGTTACCGCAGCCTGTAGACGCTAGCTACAACAGAAGAATCACTAGCACGTTATCGACCCTTAGGACATTAGATTTTAAGTCTTTGTGTCCGGTAATTTTACCAGTTACAGTGCCCTTCATGCCGGAACACAGCAATGCTTGCACACTGCTGCTTGGCGGCAGAATATCTGACACTGCGGACCACCGCAGTTACCACCGCGTAGTTAGTTAGTCGCGGTAGGTACCACCTACCTGGACGGTTCCTTGCACAAGGAACCTACCACCTAGTAAAATTAAACATCGGTGCACGGGTTTCAGTTTAAACAAGAACCGTATGTAAAATTAAATAATATTAGGTAGGTATATTATAAATGATCAAAAATAACAATGTGAATCTTAAGGTAGTTAAAACTTTGTGGGGTGAAAGAATGTGTGACGTTAATTGTGTCAGTGAACTCGATAAATTTAAGGAGGTAGCATAGTAGAGAGGAAAGTTGTCGGCGGCGGTCGAAGTGTCGAACATTTAACTAACTGGAACGCCGATTGAGAAGTTACAGCTACCTCCTTAATCATGGTCGGGGGTTATTAATTAGTTTTGCTTCGGTTTGTTAATTGCAAATTGAGGAACAGCCCACATGCTATCCGAGACTAGTAAACACTGACAATGTTTAGTTACACTTAAGCAAGTAACACGTACAAGGACTTAGACTAGGACGTGTTTGGCATCCGAAGTGAACCAATTAACAGTTACATTCGTAGTTTCTGTTTGAATTGTTAATTATTGAACAGTACAAGATTTTACAAGGGGATCGTAGTTTAGTTAGCGCACCTGTACGAATCTCTCTTTCTGAGGTTATATCGACTTATGTTATTTTTACTTGTTTCCCTCTTTGCAAAGAAGGGAAGTGGAGTTTATATTTTTTCTAAGTATTATAAACTTTTCTAATTAAATTTGTGGCGGGTCCAAGACAATTTAGCGTTTACCCGGGACTTCGCCGAGGGTCAAACCTCGTTGTCTTCGCTGGCGACTACTGTAGATCCTGGCTGACAGGAGTCACAGTGGTGGGAGTAAGTGATGGGATTAGTCATATAGAAAAAAGAGAATCGTACTTGACTAGTAATAATAATATCCGGGGACAATCCACACTCGGTCATTTGATCCTGAGCCAGGACTAGGGTCAAAAGGTCAAAGGGTCAATCAGACAACTTATACAAAAACCATTATACTGTTTTTGTAAATTTTTATAAAAATAATCTGAAATGTTCTGATTGTAATTTGAAATTTCGTTTCAAATTACAATCAGAACATGGACCTTTATTATTTAGCGGTAATTTCTATTGTTCTTGATTCAAGCCAAGTACGATATTATACATTAATATTACTCTGATTTAAATGATTACCATTTGTTTTTACAAATTGAGCCTTACTAATTAGGCATATCCATTTATTTTTTGCAGACTCGTCCCAACACCAGCGAATATTGTTTGCCTATGTGCTTAGCGGCTCCATAAAACCGTAAACATTTCCGCTCCGATAGATAATCCAATACAACTTTCCGATAAACTGTCTCAAAGTAAACGCTATCAGAAACAATTGGATTATCATGGGGAGGCGGAGATGGCTATCGAGCTTTTAATATTGTGAATTTAATGGAATGAACTTAATGTAAATTTTTATTTATCAAGTAATATTGCTCGTATTCTCTTGGAATTATAATATTGTTAACGGGTTGTGAATTAGCAGGTTCTGATAGAAACGTAACATCAGTGAAATTGAATATAACCGTTCATCGAATTATAATAGAAGTTGTAGGTTTCGCGAAATTAGCGAACTGTTAAACCTCCTTTTGAACTAGGAAGTCTATTTATTATTATTATTTATTAAAAAAGAGTCTGAAGTGACGTGCAACTAAGTATATTTTATTCACAGACTTTTAAAACAAGTAAGCGAATAAAAAAACACAGACGCGGGTGTCGATTATGTTTTAAATTCTAAGAGATATTCAAAGTATAGAATAAATGGCTCGATAATTTCCATCTATTACTCTAACACGCTACAACCCCTGCGTAATCATAGTTAAATAGAACGACTGCTAAGTTTAATCGAGTGTGGAGGTCGTTCGAGTTGAAAGTACATTTTCTGAAATGAGGTATAGTTTTAACGAGTGCAAGTGCACTTTGTCTCTTACGTCGGTGAGCTGTTGCCACTGCGGCCAAATGAAACTTTAATTGCACTTCTTTACCGCTGGCTTATTGCGAAAACTTTGCCCTCGACGTTGCACTGCTGTCTTCAACTTTATTGCACACACGCCTTCTATATTTTCTTGCTTAAAAGACAAGCTAGTACTTGATATCATCTGATGGTATGTGATATAGCAGCTTTAGCAGCTCCCAGCAGTTGATCCTTTGCTCGATAATAAACTAATAACATTTCGTTAGAGCTAAAAGAAAACGGGAGGTATCATAATATTTTTTTCTGGAGCCGACGAAAATATAATAAGTTTTGAGTAAATCATCTTAATACCAACGTACGTTCCTGAACTTTTCTCATTTATGTTTGGGAACTTTAACAGTTAAACAACAGATGATGCAACTAAAAAGTAGAGTGAACGGTATCGCTAATGAAAAGGAACAGAAGCCCGCCAAGAAAATTTTATGGAGACCCAAGGAACTCAAACATTGACATACATAATTAAATTACAATTTAATTTGATGTTGGATTCTGTGGTGTGCGAGTTTTGTGAACATTGGAATAATCAAACCACGAAGTTAAGCTAAGTGGAGGCATTTGTGTATATATTAGTCAATTATCTCATTGTGGCGTTCAATGATGCATGATTCATGCATAGTTTCACGTGAATTGCACCTTGAATAGCTTATTCATAGATCGCAGTTCAAACCACATGAGTAAATACTAGAACCAAAGAACAAGTTGCATTGTAAAAAAAAACATCTGCTTACAATTTGAAAATAACGTCACAAATATAAGATGTAAATTTAAAACTATGTATAGACATTTAAGTGTAAATAAACGCGTTATGACGTTGAAAGGGTTCAGTCAGCATATGTCGGCGGAACGACGCTTGAATTTGAATTTTCGAACTTCTTAAGAAGCTTGTTCGCTGGTTCTAATATATAATTGTCTAATATCTCATCAATATATATAAAAGGAGATGTCCTGACTGATTGACTGATTGACTGATTGACTGATTGACTGATTGACTGACTGACAGACAACGCACAGCCTAAACCGCTGGTTCTGGAGACTTGAAATTTGGCAGGGGTATTCTTCACAATACGTAGACGCACACTAAGAACGGAATTTTCAAAATTCACATCCTAAAGGGTCCAAATAGGGGGTTTTATGTTTTATAAAAAAGTGTTATATTTAATGAACGGTTGGTACTAGAGCCTTGAATTTTCACATGCAGACGCCTCAATGAAAATAAACAATTACGTGTTTTTGCATTTCTCCAAATTTTCTAAGTAGGAGTTACAGGACCTTAATTTTTGTAAGAAATAAATATTTTACCATTTCTTAACACATTTCACTGTCTTCCGATACAATATGATAGACAGGATAAAGGACAAAGTCAGGTTTAAGAAATTATGAGGGTTTTAAGGTCAAAATGGGACCCCTAAGTTAAAAATCTTGCGTGTGGTGTCTTTTAAAAGGTAATTGAAAACAGTTTTTTTATGATATAAGCGGTAGGTATGAGTTATATCATGGGTTTTAAAACTAAAATACGACATCGATGTTTCAAATTTGAATTTGATATGATTTTAAAAGTGATTATATTGTTTATTTAAACTATTCTGCTAACTGCTGCGTTAGCTCGAGTGTGGCTACTAAATGCACGCAGAGGCTGTCGAGAGTGTTCGCAAACGCGCGTATCCTGCACCGCGCGCTCCCGCGTCAAGATGCCGCCTAAAAAAAAAAAACTGCCGCCTCGCTCCTCAGCCATAAGCCCGGACAAATAACGGGCAAAGTTCGGAGTTGTCGGTTGGACGTTTGGGTTGTGGGCCCTAGATGTTCATTGAGTACGGGGCGTTTTAGTAGGTTAGACATTCCGGTTCGGAGCTAGGTACCGAATCAAACCAAAGAAAAAACCGGTCAAGTGCGAGTCTGACTCGCGCATCGAGGGTTCCATACCTTCTTTGCACGTATTAATATTATTTTAATCTATATATATAAAAGGATAAGTCCCGACTGACTGATTGACAGACAACGCACAGCCTAAACCGCTTGCCTCTATTTCTATTTTTTTTTTTATAGGGGGGTTTATGTTTTATAAAAAAACGTTATAATTCATGAACGGTTGGTACTAGAGCCTTGAATTTTTACACGCAGTCGCCTCAAAGTAAATAAACGATTACGGTTTTTGTATTTCTCGAAATTTTCTAAGTAGAAGTCACGGGACCTCAATTTTTGTAAATAATAAATATTTTACCATTTCTTAACACATTTTACTGTCTTCCGATACAATATGATAGACAGGATTAAAACGAAGTCAGGATTAAGAAATTATGAGGGTTTTAAGGTCAAAATAGGACCCCTAAGTTAAAAATCTCGCGTGTGGTGTCTTTTAAAAGGTAATTGAAAACCGTTTTTTTATGGCATAAGCGGCAGGTTTGAGTTATATCATGGGTTTTAAAACTAAAATACAACATCGATGTATACAATTTGAATTTGAAATAATTTTAAAAGTGATGGGAAAAGATTATATTGTTTATTTAAACTACTTTAATAACTGCTGCGTTAGCTCGAGTGTGGCTACTAGATGCACGCAAGGTTTCAATTCAATACGAGGCTGTCGAGAGTGTTCACAAACGCGTGTATCCTGCACCACGCGCACCCACGTCAAGCTGCCATCTAAAAAAAAAAAGCTGCCGCCTCACTCCTCAGCCATAAGCCCGGACAAATAACGGGCAACGTTCGGAGTTGTCGGTTGGACGTTTGGGTTGTGGGCCCTAGATGTCCATTGAGTACGTGGCGTTTTAGTAGGTTAGATACTCCGGTTCGGAGTTAGGTACCGAATCAAACCAAAAAAAAAACTGGTCAAGTGCGAGTCTGACTCGCGCATCGAGGGTTTCATACCTTCTTTTCACGTATTAATGTTATTTTAATCTATATATATAAAAGGATAAGTCCTGACTGACTGATTGACAGACAACGCACAGCCTAAACCGGTGGCCCTAGAGACTTGAAATTTGGGAGGTGTATAAATTCTTCACAATACGTAAACGTACACTAAGAACGGAATTTTCAAAATTCGCATCCTAAGGGGTCCAAATAAGGGGTTTTATAAAAAAATCGTTATAATTCATGAATGGTTGGTACTAGAGCCTTGAATTTTCACACGCATACGCCTCAAATAAAATAAACAATTACGTATTTTTGCATTTCTCGAAAGTCACAGGACCTCAATTTCGGTAATAAAAAAAAATATTTTACCATTTCTTAACACCTATCACTGTTTTCCGATACAATATGAAAGAGTATTATTAGGACGAAGTCAGATTTAAGAAATTATGAGGGTCTTAAGGTCAAAATAGGACCCCTAAGTTAAAAATCTCGCGTATGGTGTCTTTTAAAAGGTAATTGAAAACCGTTTTTAGGGTTTCATACCTAAAAGGTAAAAAAGGAACCCGTATGGTCTGAATTCGTCTGTCTGTCTGTCTGTCACACCTATATATTTCAGCATCAGCTGACGCTACCGATTTGAAACTTAGTACAGTTTTCGATTTTTCTTACCCAACCTCATCACAAATGAAAAAAATATATTTTTTGTTTTAGTTTTTTAAAGTTGAAATGGATCATCAAAATTTCAAAGTGTGACTACAATATCGAGTGGGATATCATATGAAAGAGCTTCATTCGCACATCTCAAAACACATTTTTATTTTGGTTTATATTACGTAGTTTCTGGCTGATAATCAAAAATGTAAAAAAATACCACCAAAAATTATCTCCGAAGTTTGTGGAGGGAAAAATCTGAAATAATTATGGGTAATAATTATAATATGTACCTATATCTATATTTTAAAGGAAAAATAAAATTATCATTCTGAATAGTACAGTTTTATAGTAATACTAAAAAACTCGACAAACAAACTTAGGTTTGTGGTTTGTTTTTTTTTTTTGGTATCTGAGATGTTAATTACATTAATAGTAAAATAACTTTAATACATCCAAAGATGGTATGGAACCCTCGGTGCGCGAGTCCAACACTTGACTGGTATTTATTTATGATATAAGCGGCAGGTATGCGTTATATCGTGGGTTTTAAAACTAAAATACGACATCGATGTTTAACATTTGAATTTGATATGATTTTAAAAGTGATGGGAAAAGATTATATTAGTTATTTAAACTATTATGCTAACTGCTGCGTTAGCGCGAGTGTGGCTTCTAAATGCACGCAAGGTTTCAATTCAATGCGAGGCTGTCGAGAGCGTTCGCAAACGCGCGTATCCTGCACCGCGTGCACACGCGTCAAGCTGCTGCCTAAAAAAAAAAGCTGCCACCTTTCTCCTCAGACATAAGCCTGGACAAATAACGGGCAACCTTTGGAGTTGTCGGTTGGACGTTTAGGTTGTGGGCCCTAGATGTCCATTGAGTACGGGGCGTTTTAGTAGGTAAGATACTCCGGTTCGGAGCTAGGTACCGAATAGAACCAAAAAACAAAAGCCGGTCAAGTGCGAGTCGGACTCGCGCACCGAGGGTTCTATACCTGCTTTGCACATATAAATGTTATTTTCCTATTCTTTTAATACCTCAGATAGTAAAAATCCGAACTGAACCCAACCAAATTTATCGAAATTAACAGTTTTAAAGAGTTTAACAAAAACTAATTTATTATATGACTCTGAAGCTAGGTACCCAATCTAAGCATACCACCGCAGAGCCCGGGGTTCCCTCTCATGTGTCGATGCGACAGCCGCGGGAGTTTTAGTAGGTAAGAATCCCACATACCTCGGTCGATCCCTACAGCTCCCGGAAACCTTTTGAAGGTTTCCCCCGCGAAAAAAAAAGTACCGAATCGAACCAAAAAAAAAAACTAAAAAAAAACGGTCAAGTGCGAGTCTGACTCGCGCATCGAGGGTTCCATACCTTCTTTGCACGTATTAAAGTTATTTTAAAATGTGCAAAGAAGGTATGGAACCCTCGATGCGTTGTCTGTCAATCAGTCAGGACTTATCTATACTAATATTATAAAGAGGAAAACTTTGTTTGTTTGGTTGTAATGAATAGGCTCAAAAACTACTGGATCGTTTTAAAAAATTCTTTCACCATTCGAAAGCTACATTATCCACGAGTAACATAGGCTAAATTTTATTTTGGAAAAAAATAGGGTTCCGTAAGATATTTGGGTTTTTTCGGACACAAGGTGTAAAAAATCAACCAGAAAAGTTACTTATTTTGCGTACGCTGCCTAAACTATAAAAGATAGAACCATAAAATGTTCTAATTAATTGTAGATCTTATAAATATCTACAAAAAAGTCCGCGGCACACTATCTATGTCGACGCCCAACAATCATTTTTTTATTTAAAAATCTTGAATTTTGTTTGGACGACATTTAAACGCATTTATTTTACTCATGCTAATAAACCTTATCAAAATAAATTATTTCATCATTAAGTACAGTTTATGTAGATAATATTTGGGCTGTGAATGATTAAAATTGGACATTTGGTTTTGAAGTTATGGCGAAATTAAAATATTACGATTTCTGCTGCACGGCCCGTTGCGAAGTGAGCGTCACCAAGGCGGGGGTGCGCATGCGGGAGGGAGTTTAGATCTATGAGTAAGGTACCCGCGCGGCTCAGACGCGAGGTCGGCTCCCTCTCGATATTTTTTAGATTTCTTTCTTAAAACTACACCTACGCAAAACTTCTTCTCAGAGCTAATCAACAGTTCTTTTCAGGGCTAACCAACAGATTTTTTCAGGGGTAACCAACAGTTCTTTTCAGGGCTAACCAACAGTTCTTTTCAGGGCTAAACAACAGTTCTTTTCAGGGCTAAACAACAGTTCTTTTCAGGGCTAAACAACAGTTCTTTTCAGCGCTAGAATATTACACGCTGTTATCATTTTCTTAAACATTTGAAAATGCCTAAGAGGTCTCAACTTTCTAAACATAGTTCTCAAGCACGGGCAGCAAGAATACGTCGTATGGGAGAATCTTCACCTGAACGTTCACAACGCCTTGCTGAACAAAATCAGAGAAACTCTCAGGTACGCGCACGAGAGTCGAGTGTCGAACGTTCGCAACGCCTTGCACAACAAAATCTGAGAACCTCTGAGTTACGTGCACGAGAGTCGGGTGAACCGATATGTATGAAATTTTACGGGTAGATCTGAGAATAGGTTATAAATTATATTTTATGCCGCTGATACCATGATTGACGAGGATATATAGAACGAGAGGAGGGTGCAAGAGAGGGAGAGGGGAGGGTGATGGAGTGAGTGATCGGAGGAGTAAGGGGGGGGGGGAGTGAGAGGGAGCAAGTTGGGAGAAGAGAGAGGAGGGAGAGGGTTCAGAGAGGACAACGGGCAGAGGAAGAGGGAAAGTGTGACGGGGACCGAAGCGGGAGGGGAGAGAAATAGCATAGAATTAGATTTTTATTATAAGAGAGAGAGATAAATCAAGGGAGTATCCCTACTCCCTTGATTTATCTCCCGAAATTTATTTTATCTGATTTGATTATTGTTCTCCCGAACAGGGGAGCAAAATGTAATTAAAGCGCGGGCGGAGCTGCGCGGGTCAGCTAGTCAATATATATAAAAGGAGATGTCCTGACTGATTGACTGACTGACAGACAACGCACAGCCTAAACCGCTGGTTCGGGAGACTTGAAATTTGGCAGGGGTATTCTTCACAATACATAGACGCACACTAAGAACGGAATTTTCAAAATTCACATCCTAAAGGGTCCAAATAGGGGGTTTTATGTTTTATAAAAAAGTGTTATATTTAATGAACGGTTGGTACTAGAGCCTTGAATTTTCACATGCAGACGCCTCAATGAAAATAAACAATTACGTGTTTTTGCATTTCTCCAAATTTTCTAAGTAGGAGTTACAGGACCTTAATTTTTGTAAGAAATAAATATTTTACCATTTCTTAACACATTTCACTGTCTTCCGATACAATATGATAGACAGGATAAAGGACAAAGTCAGGTTTAAGAAATTATGAGGGTTTTAAGGTCAAAATGGGAGCCCTAAGTAAAAAATCTTGCGTGTGGTGTCTTTTAAAAGGTAATTGAAAACAGTTTTTTTATGATATAAGCGGTAGGTATGAGTTATATCATGGGTTTTAAAACTAAAATACGACATCGATGTTTCAAATTTGAATTTGATATGATTTTAAAAGTGATTATATTGTTTATTTAAACTATTCTGCTAACTGCTGCGTTAGCTCGAGTGTGGCTACTAAATGCACGCAGAGGCTGTCGAGAGTGTTTGCAAACGCGCGTATCCTGCACCGCGCGCACCCGCGTCAAGATGCCGCCTAAAAAAAAAAACTGCCGCCTCGCTCCTCAGCCATAAGCCCGGACAAATAACGGGCAAAGTTCGGAGTTGTCGGTTGGACGTTTGGGTTGTGGGCCCTAGATGATCATTGAGTACGGGGCGTTTTAGTAGGTTAGTCATTCCGGTTCGGAGCTAGGTACCGAATCAAACCAAAGAAAAAACCGGACAAGTGCGAGTCTGACTCGCGCATCGAGGGTTCCATACCTTCTTTGCACGTATTAATGTTATTTTAATCTATATATATAAAAGGATAAGTCCCGACTGACTGATTGACAGACAACGCACAGCCTAAACCGCTTGCCTCTATTTCTATTTTTTTTTTATAAGGGGGTTTATGTTTTATAAAAAAACGTTATAATTCATGAACGGTTGGTACTAGAGCCTTGAATTTTTACACGCAGTCGCCTCAAAGAAAATAAACAATTACGGTTTTTGTATTTCTCGAAATTTTCTAAGTAGAAGTCACGGGACCTCAATTTTTGTAAATAATAAATATTTTACCATTTCTTAACACATTTTACTGTCTTCCGATACAATATGATAGACAGGATTAAAACGAAGTCAGGATTAAGAAATTATGAGGGTTTTAAGGTCAAAATAGGAACCCTAAGTTAAAAATCTCGCGTGTGGTGTCTTTTAAAAGGTAATTGAAAACCGTTTTTTTATGGCATAAGCGGCAGGTTTGAGTTATATCATGGGTTTTAAAACTAAAATACAACATCGATGTATACAATTTGAATTTGAAATAATTTTAAAAGTGATGAGAAAAGATTATATTGTTTATTTAAACTACTTTACTAACTGCTGCGTTAGCTCGAGTGTGGCTACTAGATGCACGCAAGGTTTCAATTCAATACGAGGCTGTCGAGAGTGTTCACAAACGCGTGTATCCTGCACCACGCGCACCCACGTCAAGCTGCCATCTAAAAAAAAAAGCTGCCGCCTCGCTCCTCAGCCATAAGCCCGGACAAATAACGGGCAACGTTCGGAGTTGTCGGTTGGACGTTTGGGTTGTGGGCCCTAGATGTCCATTGAGTACGTGGCGTTTTAGTAGGTTAGATACTGCGGTTCGGAGTTAGGTACCGAATCAAACCAAAAAAAAAACCGGTCAAGTGCGAGTCTGACTCGCGCATCGAGGGTTTCATACCTTCTTTTCACGTATTAATGTTATTTTAATCAATACATATAAAATTACTTGTCCTGACTGACTGACTGACTGACTGACTGACTGACTGATTCATCAACGCACAGGCCAAACCGCTGGACCTAGAAAGCTGAAATTTGGACAGTAGGTTTTTCTTATGACGTAAGCATCCACTAAGAAAGGATTTTTGAAAATTCGACTCCTAAAGGGGTTAAATGGGGTGTTTTCTTTTGTATGAAACTATTTATTGTATGGTTCGATTGACTTGAAATTTACTGGAAAGATTCTTTGAATAAAATAAAGAAATACGTGTTTCGGGATTTTTTAAAAACAGCCATTGGGGGTGCGCTAGGGGTTGGTAAACTTTGTATGGGAAATAATTATTACTTGGTTCAATTGATTTAAAAGTTGGTGAAAATACCCTCAAAATAAAATGATTGAACACGTATTTTTTATTTTTCAAAAAATCTACCCCTAAAGATCCCAAGAGGGAAAAATTTATAATCTATATTATTAAAAGAACAGGCTTTTTTTTCTAGAAATCACCGTACATTCAAAACCATTTTAAGTAGAATCATGAAATTTGAAGGTGAACAATAAGAACGAACTCGACATTTCACACTTAATTAGGTCAAATGGGCTCCCAAAGTGTGTATGGTTAAAAAAAAAATCATCACACAGACACGAAACTTTGTCAGTATACTGAGCAAAAGAAATAAAGAAACACGTATTTCATTACTTTAAAAAAAACGACCGTTAAAGGGGTGCATTTGCATGGTGTTTGAGTATGAAATGCGCATAAAAAATTCATGCTGTATTGATGAAACTTTGCGAATACATTTATCACCGCAAATGCAAATCCATGTGCCAATAATATTGTTTTGATTATCAACTCCTAAGAGGTTCTAATTGGGGTCCAAAAAATGTTTTTGAACTACAGCCAATACTTAATTTATGTATTGCATACAAGAATCTAACATACCTATTCCGGCAAAAACAACCCCTAAGTTAATTTCATGGATTTGAAGAGTTTGCACAAATAAGGTTTTCCATTTAATGCTATAATGCAGGTAGAGTAAACACCAACTCGGTAAATAAACTCAACACAACAATTGAAGAAACTAATTTTTGGATTTTTTTCTAAACCTTGATCCAACTCGAACCAGTTCTATGCAGTTTGATAATCCGGCTTGATTCATCTCGATCCAGTTTGTTTCACCTTGACCCACTTTGACCCACCCAGACTTAACTATTTCGATCCACCTCGGTTCATCTCGATCTACATCGATCCACCTCGATTTACCTCGCTTTAGCTCGATTCAACTTGATCCTGCTTGATCCAGTTTGATCCAGCTCAAACCAGTTTTATTCAGCTCAATCCCGTAAAACCCGGTTCAATTGAGTTTGATGATCCGGCTTGGCTCAACTCAATCCACTTTATTCCAACTTGACCCACTTCAAACCACCTTAACTTATCTTGATCCACCTCGATCTATCTCGATCCATATCAATCAATCTTGATCCAACTCGAACCAGTTCAATGCAGTATGATAGTCCGACTTGGCTCATCTCGATTCACTCTGTTTCACCTTGACTCACATCGACCCACCCAGATTTAACCATATCGAGCCACCTCGGTGCATCTCGATTCACATCAATCCACCTCGATTTTCCTCGCTTTAGTTCGATCCAACTTGATCCAGTTTGATCCAGCTCAAACCAGTTTTATTCAGTTCAATCCGGTATTATCCGGTCCAATCGAGTTTGATGCAGTTTAATGATCCGGCTTGACGCAACTCAATCCACTTTATTCCAACTTGGCCCACTTCATACCACCTTGACTTATCTCGACCCCCTCAACTCATCTAGATTCAGATCGATCCACCTCGATCCAGCTCGAATCAGTTCGATACAGCTTGATAATCTGGCTTGACCAATTTTGGTCTATTTTGTTTCATATTGACCCACTTCGACCCACCTTCACTTATATTGATCCGCGTCGGTCTATCTCGATCCACAATCCACATTGATCCATCTCGATTTACCTCGGTCCAGCTCGCTTTAGCTATATCGAACTCAAGCCAGCTTTGTCCTGCTTGATCCAGTTTGATCCGGCTCAAACCAGTTTTACGTTTAATCGAGTTTGATGTAGTTTGATGATCTAGCTTGGCTCATTTGGATCCACTTTATTCCAACTAGACCCATTTCAAACCACGTTGACTTATATCGATCCATCTCGCTTTAGCACGTTTCACCTTAATCCTGCTTAATCCAGTTTGATCCAGCTCAAACCAGTTTTATTCAGCTCAATCCGGTTCAATTAAGTTCGATACAGTTTAATGATCCAGCTTGGATCATATCGATCCACTTTAGTCCAACTTGACCCATTTCGAACCACCTTGACTTATATTGATCCACCTCGGTCCATCTCGATCCAGATCAATCCACCACGATGTACGAGCAAAACCGAGCTGGATCAAACCAGCTCGGTTTTGCTCGGTTCACCTTGATCCTGCTTGATCCGGTTTGATCCAGCTAAAACCAGTTTTATTTAGCTGAATCCGGTATGATCCGGTTCAATGCAATTTCATGGTCGTGATTGGCTTAACTCAATCCACTTTATTCCATCTTAACCCACTTCAAACCACCTTCGCATATCGATCCACCTCTGTCTATCTTGATCCACATCGATCCACTTCGATTTACCTCGATTCATGATCATAATTGATCCTGCATGATCCAGTGTAATCTAGCTCAAACCAGTTTTTATTCAATTCAATCCGTTATTACTCGGTTCAATCAAGTTTGATGCAGTTTGATAATCCGGCTTGACTCATCTCGAACCAGTTTATTTCACTTTGAGCTACTTCGACCCACCTTGACTTATCTCGGTCTACCTCGGTCCATCTTGATCCACATCGATCCACCTGGATTTACCGAGGTAAATGATCCAGCTCGCTTTAGTACGATGATCCAGCTTAACTCAGCATAGGCAGCAGGCAAAAGAATTTTCAAAATCGGATGAGTAATTCCGAAGATTACCCTTAGATTACACATACTTACAAACACACAAACATACAAAATACAAATTTAAACCCTTTACAGTATTAGTATAGTAGTGTTAGTAGTGTTAGATACATAAAGTTAGATAGTATAGAAGTAGGGGGAAGTAGGGAGTAGGATTTCTTATCAATTGTAAAACAAAGTCACGGTACTATTTTCAACAATGACGAAATTCCATTCTTACTTTCATTCCCTATTTCAACCCCTTCAATCTTTTTGTTCGGGATAAAAAGTAGCCTATGTCCTTTCTTAAGGTCTTATCTGTCTCTGTACCAAATTTAATCGAAATCGGTTCAGTGGATTAGGCGTTAAAGCGTAGCAGACAGACAGAGTTACAAAAATACAGGCTATGTCATCAAGTATGTATATTTGATGAAATGACACATAATAGGTCCAGGTTTAATAAAAGTGTAAACAATATTTTTAAAAATCTTCATCCTTAATTTAAAACGCGTTTTACTTACAAAACCAACGCGGGCGAAGCCGCGGGCTACAGCTAGTATTATAATAATAATATTGACACCCCACATGATATAGTAGTCTCACTTTGAAATTCAGACACCCCATTCTTCTTATTCTCCAAATGTATTTATTTTTTTCATTTGCAATTAGTGGGTAAGCAATATTTATTAGTATGTCGGTGAGACAGACAAAGTCGACAAGACATGGATCAATTTGTAACTTGTACGTACGAAACTATACGAAACCCTAAAAAGGACATACTTACTACAAACTACTACTACAAATAGGATATATCAGTAGGTACTCGGAAACTAAATTTGAAAATGGTACCACCAAAAGTAGTCCACATATATCGGCCAACATTCCTGAAACTACATGCTTCCATACATAGACCTCCCTTTCATAAAAACCCAATGCTTTTATGTTGTACGATAACTCGGGTAGGTACACAGTCGGGATTTTTTACATAATTTTTACAACGCTCTTGGCAAAACTGGACCGCCGTAGGAAATATGATTTTCCCAAATTGTTATAACAGGATTTTATAGGTGCTAAATCTGTGGGGAAAATAAAATGCCAGGTACACCTCGTGAGAATTTTTATTTTATAGTTAGTAACCAGTGAAATATAATTAATCTAGCTAAATTAAAAGTTCAGCCAGCGTTTGCTCTATCAGTTATAGATGGTTATATAGCATATTTAAAGCTTGTCGGACTACGCTTCCTACGTCAAAGATTGCTCTTGACAGGTTGTCTGCAAGATATTGCATCTAGCGCGACTGCTCCATGTCTAGGAAAAATGAAATGAAAATCTTTTTACCATTCAGTTTTTCTGGGTGCTTTAAGAGTCATATATCTAGAGTATTGTTGTTCCTACTGTATACACAGAGATTCATTTCAAGAAAACAATATACTTACTTAAAAAATTTTTAAGTAAAACTCAATTTGTTACTAGTCAATATTGGTTTCGTTTAAACTCAAAGTATTGGAATTACTAACCCAATCTTGGCAGCTTTGTCCGAAAGTTATCAAAATTTTCGCTAGCTTAATTGTATAAATTCGATGTACATATAATTATTTGTACTACCCTAATTATATTTCATGTAGATGGTAGACACGATTTGGGTGGCTGGGTCAACGTAAAAAGTGAATTTAAGTAGAGATAATAATATCTAATTTTCATCTACGATATAAAACACCCTGAGATAATGTATCTTCGTTGACTTAAAATATGTGCTTGAAGTTTAATGTAACTCGTTGTCCAAGTAATAAATAAATCGTTATCAAGTTATTCAAAACTGTGGTTGTCTGTATAAGATGGCTCGTTATTGTAAGATTGGAGTAACTTTTAACGAGGCTGCGGCCATACGGGACAATCTTGTGCACTAACTAGAAAACAAGAGACCTCGCAATATGCTGAGGAATGGGCGAACTTATTTGATTCAGACCAGTGGCGTGCACAGAGGGTAGGCAAAAAAATGTATTCGGTTTATTTCACCTATTTTAAGTATGTTATTATACTATTTCAAATATCCATATGCAAGCAAATACTATAGACATATTAATTTGCATTTGAAAACATTAATAAGTTTATTCAGCGGCTCCATACTGACAAAAATACTTTGCCTACCCTAGGATTTCTATAAACAGTCTTAATTTAAAAAAAACTTAGTTTGGACATGAATTAACGTAATTTTTTTTAATGTAAATGGACATGTTGGTAATATTGATTAATTTAAGGATATTTGTGCTGGAACACGAACAAATAGCATAAAGCATAAACAACTCGCAGATATTTTTGCCTGCTTTCAGTGCACGCCACTGATTCAGACGCTCAATCTTGATGCTTTTGTTACAAATAGAAGGACAACCTTCAGGGTCAGTAATATACATGTACCTATATGATATACGTAAATCTTAAGATTTATCACTTTTAAATATAATTAAGTGAGACAAGAAAACAGTTTGCCAACACTCAGTTACTTACTAACTTATATATCTCACTGTCACTTAAACGTCACTGAGAAAAATTATATTAATATTTTTATGCAGTATCCACCCTCTTTTTCACAGTTCAATTGACCATGGACCATGACCATTCCGTGACCATTCGGTTAGGTTAGGTTGGAACTGCGACCAGGAAGTGCGAGACGGCCGCGGCAGCGGCCGGCGAGCACCACGTGATCTTCTTGTTTGTGTACCTAATTCTTTTAAGATATAAATTTAAATAACACCGTACACGCATAATATTAATAATTATATACAATGTGTATTGTACTACTTACCGTTATTACCGCGTTGGCCAGTCAGAGAAGACAAAAATGATGGTAGGCTTAGGTTTAATTCAATAAGTGCTGCAAAGCATTCGAAACGTCGGGATAGTAAAATCAATAAATAAACCGCGATAAAATCCGTAAAAGTAGTTTAATTTCAATGTGTAATATTCGCGTAAGTAAAAGAGAACATTAGTTCAATTGAGGTTAAGTGACACTTAAAATAAAACACATTTATTATAAAATTGCGACTAATGGTGTTTTCTGGTGACTTAAAATCCGTGACTTTAATATTCAAAAGGTGACTAGAGCTATAATAATTCTAGTAGTATGAATCACTTGGATGACTCTGACCGGCGACCACCGACCGAATCTATGTCGAGAATCCGTATCGAAAGCTTGTTCACCATGCTAAAATAGTCTTCTAAATCGCTAAAATTAAGAAGTCTATTAGAACGGCGGTAATGCATAAATAACAGTAGTTTTTGGTAAGTGCAAAAGGGTAAGTATTAATAGAAACGAAAATACAGACTCATATTATTATAAGACTTAAAGTAAGTACAAATTGGTGGTACTGGCTGACTAAACATTAATGTAGTTTTCGATCTCAATTGCTCAACAATTGTGAAACAAAGACGTCCTTACTCCTCTAAATGATATACGAGTACTTATACTAATTTGGAGGTACAATCATAGAAAATAATCTAAATCTATGGATTGAATTTGGGGCATGTGACGGAGATAGAAGACTATGTCATATTGGGTCGCGTTGATCAGAAGGACAACATAACATAAAGATATCTCACACCTTTGTCGCTTAGTCCTTGCTGCGTACTCTACATAATGCAAAGCTTTATTTCGCTGTCCTGTCATGTTTCATATTACTTATAATAATATAGTAAAGTCCTGGGACGATACACACGCGTTCATCTGATCCTAAACTAGGCAGAGCCCATATGTACTATGGTAACCAGATAACTGTTAAGATATACTTTTTTTGTAAATACATACTTATATAGATTACATACACCTAGAAATAAAGTGGGAATCGACGTCACGACCAGGGTAGCGGCCAGTATGTCTAACCACTAGCAACACCAACAGGCCCGTTGATATAAGCGCCTACGACATGACTAGTAATTACTTTTCTAAGCAATATAAGGTAGGCTGCAACACAAATTTCCATTGATTGGGATCAAATACTAGCCTATATTAATAAAAAGGCCTTAAATTAACACATTATCCTAGAATGGAACGTCAAAGGAAAAGGGGAAGTTATTGCGTCATATTACATGAACATACCGATAAATGTTTCCAGAGAATACGCGATCTATCATCAAATCGCTCTTGTAGCTAAAACCCTTAACAGCGAAGTGGAAACAATCCTTTTTTACATTTACACACTTTACGGCCGAAATAATAAAAGTCGAAGCCTTTCTACAGTTTTCGTTTCGCGAACGTGTCGTAGTCAGACCAAAAAGGGTGTTGTAATGGATTCAGAGACATTTTCGTGTTAATTTGCATCCAGAGACGATTTTTGTGAATTCTAATTGAATTTGTTCCCACTCACTCGCTTTGCTAGCTACTCGGAATTACGTCACGGCTTTGTAAGTGTCTTTCAGTTTGTTTATGTGGACCTCTAAAAGATTTTACACTTTTAAAGATTCTTGGCTTTATAGTATTATTTAATGGATGCACAAACATAACATAAAAACAATGTTTGAAATAGGAATCTTACACATGTCCGCACGTTCAGTATAAAAGTAATCGTAAATCGAATTGGTAGTGGGTGAAATAAATATGCAAAAAAACATTCTGAGAACAAATAGTCTCAATTTTTGCAAACAGAAAACGTATACCTAACCTAACCTAACCTAACCTAACCTAATATATATGTAGTATCCGCTTGAAGAACTTTCATTTGATATCGTGATGATGACCGTAATGGTCTAACATTTAGTTGATGGGCCTCTTCAGCCTAGTAATTTTACCAGCTATAGTACCCCGTAAAATTATATCAGAAACGCCAAAATTCATTACTCGTACTGTAATAAAACATTTCCTCAGTGAAAGGTCACTGAGGAAATGTTTTATTACAGTACGAGTAATGAATTTTCATCAACGCAGTGGAGAGTCTCTGGCCATAGCCATAGATGTCTATGTTTGGACTGAATGCTGGACTAAGAACCTTATTTCACCACCCAATCTGGATAATTATAATACCTTTTGGACTAAAAATAACTTAAATCAGAACGACGGAGTGGTTGTTTATGTATAGTAACGATATTAATGCTTCTTGTATTGAACCATTATTCTCTGAAGGTAATTGTCTTATAATTACTAGATTTAATATAGATATCCTGCCAATCAATCTGTCACCATCCACACAAGAGTATTTAAATATATTGGCAATACATGGGCTTAGACAGGGAATAAACCTTCCAACTAGAATGACTACTTGTATAGATCACTTCATGGTTAAGAGTTGCGATACGTGGAAAACATTAGTCTTCGAGCAACCGCTTACTGACCATTTCCCTATCTTAATCTATATCAGTGGTGCAAACATTAATAAACAAAATTTAACATACTACAAACACTCTGTGGATTTTGAAGCAATAAAGGTAGCTCTGTCAAAAGAATCGTGGCAGGAACTTTATCAGACCAGGTACGTAAACTTGACCACTGAGTTGCTAACAACGAAACTTTTTTCTTTAGTAAATTTACATACGCGGTCTACGAGAACCGCTAAACGTAACCAACCACTAAAACCATGGATTACAAAAGGAGTGGTTAGATCAATTAAAAAGAGGGATAGGCTCCACATGAAAGTTAAAAAGGCACCGGATGATGATAATGTAAAAGATATATATTTAAGATATATAAATATATGTAACAAAATAATAAAAAAATTATAGATAGAATATTATAAAGAGAAATTTAAAAAGTATAGGGGTAAGATTAAGCAAACATGGAATGTAATAAAGGAGGTATGCAACATAACAAATGCAAAAGTTAATTCAACAGAATTACTACAATTATGTGATAGCCCAAATTTATCTCTGAATACGGTTAACGCTCACTTTACATCCATTGGTAGTACTCTTGCTCTTGCTTAACACTAAATAAAATGAATACCACTGAACGAGAACTCGCACATAATTCAAAGTCTTCGAACTCGCCAGTTCATTCGATGTCCTTGACTCCCACGGATCCAGTTGAGATTAGAAATGTTATACTAAGCCTTAAAGCGAATAGTGCACCGGGTTGCGACCAAATCACAACAAATATTCTTAAAGAAAATATAACGTATCTTGCTGAGCCTATTACATTTCTGTGTAATCTGAGTCTCAAAACAGGAAAATTTCCATCGGCTCTTAAAAAAGCCATTGTTTGCCCGATCTTTAAGACAGGGGACAAAAAGAATCCGACAAACTACAGACCCATCTCTCTCTTGTCCTCTTTATCTAAGGTGTTGGAGAAAATAGTTAATAAGAGAGTTAATTCGTATCTTGAGAGTAATAAACTCCTCAGTCAGAACCAGTACGGCTTTAGAAAAGGCAAGTCAACTGAGGACGCGGTTCTCGATTTAACTAGCAAAATTACGACTTACCTGGATAACGGAGACAAGTGTATGGCTGTGTTTTTGGATTTGCAGAAGTCATTTGATACCGTTTCTTTTCCCATATTATTGACTAAATTGGAGAACGTCGGAATTAGAGGCTTAGCTCTTGACTGGTTTTCTGACTACTTAACTGGTAGAACGCAACAAGTGAGGGTTAAGGAATACTTAAGTAACGACGCGGAGTGCACATTCGGTGTTCCACAAGGTAGTACACTTGGACCAACACTTTTTCTCATCTACATTAATGAGCTCTGCTGTACACCCTATACTTTTTTTTCTTTACTACCTTGCCTGGTTTAGATTTGCTTATTTTTGCCGACGACACGGTTCTAATCTAAAAACTTCGGGTAAACTTCGGGTAAAGTCGAAGCTTTGGCTGAGGAATGTGTAACAGTTGTAACGCGCTGGCTAGAAAATAGTCTTCTTTCGCTTAATACTAGTAAATCGAAGTATGTGTGCTTCAGCAAAACATCTGTTGGCGACCCTGGTGGTAGCATATCACTTAAGATGCATAGTTTTTCATGCAACCGAGGTCCAATAATATCACGTGTTAGATTTATAAAATACTTAGGCGTGCATATTGATGACAGGCTTAACTAGAGTACACACATAACGACACTAGCTTCTCGTTTACGTAAACTTATTTATGTGTTCAAAAACCTACAATCAGTAGCTGAGCCATATTTAATACTACAAACCTATAGAGCCTTATGCGAGTGTATAATAAGATACTGTATTTGTTCATGGGGAACCGCTGGAAAATCTTATCTCATCACTGCAGAACGTGCACAGAGGGCTCTCCTTAAAGTGTGTCTTTTCTTAAGTTATAGACACCCCACAACAGATTTATATAAGAAAGCAAATGTATTAAGTGTGAGGAAACTTTTTATATTCGAAAGCATACGACGATATCATAAAAAGATTGTCCCTAAATTACCCGTATCAACGAGACGAGTTGATTGTTGTCCGAATCCTAGGGTAAAATCTAGGTTTGCTCAAAAGCAGTTTCAAGTTGTTGTACCGCACTTGTATAACATTTTAAACAAAGAGGTCAAAGTTAAAAGTTATAGTGACAACCAACTAAAAAAACATTTCATTACATGGCTAGAAAAATTGGATTATGAAGGTGTAGAAAAAATGTTAAATGATTTTCATTTCTAATAATTGTTATTCATACTTACTTAACTATAAATTTCATATTAAATAGTATGTAAACCTTTTATATACGCAGTGGCACGACAATATTCACAACACACACACACTCATACATACACACACACACACACACACACACATACACACACACACACACTGCTTTGATTTCTGTTCTTTGATCAAAAAGTAGAGTAACATTTGGATTTGTAACCTAAATTTTGTTTTTGCTTAAATTTGTAATTTTAATATGATAAAAATGGCATAATACTTAATGTATCTATAAAAATTGGAAGAAGCCACTGACTCCCGACACACAGTTTATAACTAGTTTGGGAGGCTATGGATTCACATTATCTTGTGTCAATTTATTATGTCACAATAAATCATTCTTATTCCGTTCGGACTTCGCTGGAGTCCAGACGCTCGTTAGAACATGTCTTGGGGAGAAAATGTCATAGGAACCTACCAACAATTACAAAATGTGAATAATCATATGTAGGCGTATAGATTTGAATAACACGTAGTATAGCCGAAATTTTACTACAGTCGTGGGAACAAAGGTTATTATTAGCTAAAATGTTCTCTACATAATGGACCTTTGGAATTAATTTAGCAGTCACAGGGTTATTATACAAATATTGTATTTTATTAGGCCTTTATGTGGCGTGCCTGAAGCGGTATTTCGATATCATCATAATTTAGTCTAGAAACACAACACATTTTCCAGAGATTCATACAATTCAATTAACCAAGAATAAGCGCTTTTATTAAATATTATGCCCCTCTCTGTAATTATCTAGCTATTCGATGAACAAATCCAATTTTAATTAAATTTCTCGACTGCCTGATACGGAAAAAGGAATCATAAATAAGACCGTTTCTTTTATAATATATAAAGTATATTATATACTTTTATTAAGCGGTTTATATTATGTATATATATTATATACTTTTAATAAGTGTATTTGCCTTGTAAATTCATGTGTCGTTAGAGATCTACCTTTTGTATACTGCTTGCGATACTGTAATTGAAATATTATATTGCCTGTACAGTATATGATCATTTTCCAATCAACTGCTTTATCTCGTACTCAGACGAAAAAAGTTGGACGTTAGATGATCGTCCAACTTCGTCATCATGTCTGCCTACAGCACCCAGAGAAACAACTGCCCCCCTAGACAATGTAACATTCTACAAGCGTTATCGCTAATAGTAAGTATAAAAATATATAAGAATGACATAAGTCATCGAAAAATCACGTGACAAACTAGAGGGAATTGACACCGTTACCGAATGAAGCGATTGCATCTTGTCTAGGCCCTCTGGTCTTAAATAAATCTCACTTCACGATATTGATGCACCCACTTGGATCACTATGCCATCATATAATCAATTAAACATTTTAATAAGAAAATTAACATTTCACTTCACTCTCTCAATTAGTATACAAACCTGATTAAAATCATTATCCAAATATAAATGTGAAGGCTTCCTGTGTGTACGGTTATAATGAAACAACCGCATATAAGAAAGCCGATTAAAAGCCTTATGAATATATGCATAATGTAAAAAGTAGACAATGTGTCATCTTTATGGAACGATTGGTGTTTTGTATGCATATAAATTGGTTACCAAGCTCCATCGTTCTGGCGTTGACCTTCAACTATTTTAGATTCCAGTGACTGAAGTTGAAGCCTCAGTGATGTCACGTATGAATATAATATTTTCACTTAAAGATAGGTACGATTCAAAAACTTTAAAAGAAATCATTAAAAGAAAAGGTACGCTTGGAAATAAGTCTATTACCAATTATACGGACTAGAATCTAAGATAGATATAAATAATGGATACGCAGATTTCGTTCCGCGAAACAAGGTTGCTTGTTTAACAACTTTCGGAAACTTTAAACAAAAGAGTTGTACAAGTGCCTGTTAAAACGAGTTATTTTCTATAGAAATATAAGCAATATTTGAATAAAATATGCGTTTTGCGTTAAAACGAGAAAACCCTACCTATCAGGTAACATGTCGACAAATTATATTCAAATAATAATTTATCTTAAAAATTAATCAAAATATATCAAATTCTTTATTCATGCAATTGTTACTCATCGAACGTCGATCTAAAATATATGTAAATTATTTTAATTTTTAAAAGGCAATGTAGAGGTATTAACACCTATTACATCTTTATGCGGGTTCAATATCGTGCCTTTGAATATTTAAAGTGCGGTTACGTGATCACGTGAGCCTTGTGTTAAGAATACGTTTAAAATGCAACGAGAGTGTAGCAGCAATAGATAGTGCATGGTACGAGCTGATTATTTTGTGGTATTTTGCTGATTATTTTGGAATATTGCGTAACCTTTGCTGAGAGCTACTATACGTATAGCGTAGATAATATCTAAATAATAATGGAGCGCACACAATAATATCGGTATATTAGTGTTCAACGATTTATTCAACGGTTAATTAATCTAACTAAATATTACACAAACAAATAATGACGGTGCCATCACTCCGGAAATTAGCTTTTTTATATCGTTAAATAGGGCGTGGTGAAAACTTTAAGTTTGTTTTACAAAAAAAATGGTAGAGCAACGACAGCAGGTGTCTGCGTTTGAAGGGTCACTCACCTTCACAAGTGAAGGTCAAATATGAAAGTGCGGCTCGCCATTGCTCCATTCAGAATTTGACATTCAAAGAATGGTATAATCTGGAGTAGAAGCACTCTCAGAAATGCTCTTGCTTGCGTTTGCATTTCTTGTTTGCAGTAGATACATAAGCAAATGCTAATAATTTGTACCACTTCTAACCGGAAGTAGTTCGTTATCATTAAGGGGGTAACAACGGTGAAATTGCAAAAATAGCCTTAGTTTAAAGAGTTCGATGGATCAATCCGCTATTGCATTGGCTATGAAAATTATATGTACTTATACATCAGATCTTCAGCAAATAGTTTTATTGATTAGATATTGGATTAATTATAATGTTTTCAAGCAATATGTATTTCAAAAATGTACTACGTTGGATATGAATAGTGTTAGCGTTCAATATCCGTTCATCGGATAGACGTCAAACTTGGTCTATAAAAAGCATAATAACCTATTCTATAATTTGTATTGATTACATTTCTTAATTTCATTCATGTTTTACAAGAAATTATAGAAAAACCACGTAAGCGATGCATTTCCCCTTGCAGCGCCCCCGCGATCGCCTTCCATCAGTCTTTCGTGGACTGTTATGGAGGGTGGACGTGCTCGAATTTTTTTTTAACAGGACGAATTTAATTTAAATGATTTTGAACATATTTTTAATTAAGATATGTTACATATGGTATAATTATAACATTATAAATCATTTCAAATGAAATCTATACTTCTATATTTAATTAAAGATATTTTTATAGTAATACCATATTTTTGGTTCATCATAGAGTATGCGAAAGTATCGTTACCGAGTATTATGCCTAACTTTTAAAGCATATCAGAGTCATATATGACCGTACTAATTGAAATCGTATTTAATACTGTGTTGGTCGACAAAATGACATACATTATGATATCCTTTACATTATGATTATTTTTGTCAAAACATGAACGGTGTTATTATTACTATTCTTAGACTATAGAATACATAGACCACGCGCACGGTACAAATAAGTGACGCCGGTTTGACCTTGCCGGTGTGTGCGTAAGCTGCGATTTCTGTGTACGGATACAATTACCTGTGTGTGCGTAGAGTTACCAGTACCTGAAATAATCTCCCGAGTATTTTTCTTTATCTTATGGACTTTCAAATTTTGACTTATTGATTTTGAAATTTTGACTAATGATTATTATTATAATTTATAAAATAAACTATTTTTAGAAATATAAAAACGACTAAAGAAAATTATCTAAAAAGTAATTAACGAAATATATTGAAGTCGCTCCGAAGTATTGTGTGCTAATTAACAGCAGCAGTAGCAAAATGAGGAGAGGTGTTTTAAGTTTGTCGCATATGCCTGGCTGTGGCATGATAACCCGCAAACGACTGTTATAGACGAATTTGAATTTTTAACCGACTTCAAAAAAGGGAAGAGGTTCTCAATTCGACGACTTTGATAGTTCAATCTGTAAGAATTCGAAATCAAAATTGTTAGGCATAGGCCTCATGGGGGCTATGATCGTAACGCGGCATTCACTGAGAACATCCGGCAAGAAACTTAGCTTGTATTTTTTCAATAACAAATATATTTTTTTGTTTTATTGACAAATGAAAAAATACATGTTCAATTTTTTTTGATAACCTAAATGGAAATAAATAGATTTTTTTAGTCATCTAGCCTATTGACAATTCTGTGGAGACGCGTAGAGTAATAAAGGCGCACAGCCCACATCAAACACAAATAATAGTAGAAAATAAATCGAACTTGATATTTTTGAGATAAAATGTTTAGGCGTGATTGACTGCTGTCACAGGAATCAAGCTATATTTTACCGGGTATAAAGAGCTCTTCCAGACAGCCTTAGGGTACAGGACAGAATTTTGAAGGGCAGGTGTCAATCAAATATATACATAATAATATGTATTTAATTATAACATTATGTAGAAATTATAAATAAACATATACAAAACAAATTAAATTAATTGTATTATAAAACTTCAAGCTTTAATTTCTAGCTTGAATCGTTTTTTTTTTACCGCTCATAACTTGTTTAAAACTATTAACACCTATGTTCACTCATCCCTTGAATTATCGAAATATTAATTGCAGTTCCTGAAAAATACGTTGGCAAACAGACATACATACAACCATTTACAGTACATTTGTTTTGATGCCCACATGGACTAACATTACGCTAATATTACGCAATTTTATTAATATAACATACATACGCATTGAATACAGAACCCCCTTTTTTTGAAGTCGGTTAAAAACTTTAAAAGTAATCTATTAATATTTAGTTCCTCAAATAAGTTACCCACAAAAGATGTGATATTTTATGGGAGAAAATTTTGTGCAGTATTACAACACCGTATGACTTTGGTGAGGTTTTGTGTTCCGAATTTGTGGGATCAAAAAGTTCACCAAACTAATTAGAAATCTGTTATTTTTAGACATTTACCTATGAAATGATAATCCAGTATTCTTTCTTAATTTATCTGATGTGTTTTTACAATATTTTACTACACAGTACGGCATAGTTTCGATGTTTTTTTTTGCTGTGACCAGACGTGCGCGCCCGATCGTGGCTCGCGATCACTGCGGGTCGAATCATAGCACTTTGTGTTTTCATATTCCTCGTGCCCGGCGTCATTTGTTAGTTCCGCGCGTCATATCTATTTCTTTTATATGATCTAAGTTACTATCATGTTGGTTCTTGCAACTTAGCAACGAGTCGAGTACTTGGGTGGTTGGCTTGGTGGTGAGCGACACGCTTACCTACGGACAGTTGCATTGGACTGTTGCTCGTCTTTTGAGACATCTGGATGGTTAAGTTGGAAGGGTACTCGTGTACTATCCAGGTGGCGCCACTTTAATCTTAGATTTCTTCCGCTATGTAACATAAGTAAAAGGTCACTGTAGGTGGCAAAAAACTATCGGACCAAAAGGCTATAATTATAGTTTTGGATGACAGGGACAGAAAGAGACTTTTCTATGGGTGGGTGCTTCGATTACTATCAGGCAATACCTTGTTACTTAACTAAGTTGCGTAACAATAAACTGATGGTGTTGTTGGCAGGCACGAGAAAAAATACCACCGCGTTAAAATGTTACTTCCTCTAAAACCAGATTGCTTATTAGAATCAATGTAAATTAAATATATATTTAAATTTTTAGATTACCTATGCACCTACCACTATTACCCTCTGCATCATCCAAAGGTAGACTGGCAGAGAATGCCTAAGGCATGAAGTCCGCCTTGTACACATTTAAGTGTGCTAAAGAATAAATAAAATAAAATAAAATGTCAAATGCTCTGCGTAGTCCAAACCCCGCGATGGGTACAGAACTCAAGATGAAATTACGTTACGTACTCTCGCGGTCACGAACGGTGTATCAACTTTAGGATGACAATCGCTTGCACGTGCCGGCCCAAAATACATGCGGGCGGAGTAAGCGCCCAGAACGTCGTTCAAACTATTTTGATTGAAAACTGGTATAGCGTTCGTGCCCGCGATAGTACATAATATGACGTTACACTAAAAAAGACTATTACTGAATTCAGTTCATTTTTCCAGGGATCAAAAGGCTCAACTACCAGATGGTTAGAGAATTTGGAACTAATTTAGGAAATATGTTAAAAAGATCCCTTTTTAAGAAAAAAAACTATATTTTGAAGGCTCTGTTAAACGCTTTCGTTTTGACGTGCAGAACAGAAACCTTAGAACTTTGTGCATAGTTTCATTTCAAGTACGCTTACAGTAGCCACGGCAAGACGCTGCGCAGTAGCTATTTTTATGTTTATATATTCAGAACTCACAACTGTACTTGCGCAATGGTTCGTCAACCCTAACTTCAGACACACAAAAATCCGCTGTGACTGTAAGTTATAAGTAGTACGAATGTATATGGATTCCGAATGGCAGGCACAATGTATTCAGCTGGGTCGAAGTGCGTTCCGGTTGTAACCGGACCTAATAACCATCAACAATAGAATAGAAGTATGTATAAGTCCCACTAGTCAGGCATTGGCCATTCTATAATAGACGGACTGAACCTTTGATATGAAGTTTGGAATATGAAATGCAATAATCCATATCCAATAATGCATATCCTGATGCAACACGTCAACTACGTTACCAATGTAAGTGGTTGGGTTGTCAGATTGTAATTAGGTGGCATGCCAATGTATATAATCAAGATATAAAACAGTGGGTTACCGTTATTAAACTGCATAATTTCATTCTATAACGGAATAGGCAACATTAACAAAACTCCATTCGACACATCTGCATATTTTTAGTCTATGTTTTTTCAAATGTAATATTCATATTTGCTGGTAGCGCCCTCTACGATGACAACTCTCGGCCGGAGCGGTCAGATTCTCAAGGTCATTGGCGCATGTTACCCCCTTAACTAGTAGTAGTAAGTAGTGGTATCATTATGAAATTAACCATATGACGCTATGTTTGCAGAATATTATATGCAAATAGAATAGGAATCATAATTATAAACATATATATGATACTTTCATTTATTTAGACTCGACTCTTGAACAGTTGTTACACATATTATTACAAAAAAATCAACCTGGTCTTCAAATATGAAGACCAGGTTGATTTTTTTAAGAGAGGAATAAATGACTATTTTGTGAAATCATATATCCTAAGTAGTGAGTTAGTATATATGATTTCACAAAGTAAATAAATATTGCGGCTTTGTCGCCATTTTTTCTTGGGAGTGCCCAAGGCGAATCTTACGACAGACCAAAGCCAATATAAGCTTTATTTATAGAAATGGCTAACTCAAAAGTTTAGACCAGCCAAAGCGAATTCAACACTCACTCCTAATTAAGAAAGATCAACTCATGTATTTACTATGTATAAGGGAACTTTGTTCATTTTAGGAATGTGTGTATTTTATTCGAATGAGTTAATAAACTCGATTAAAAATTTAAGTAAATAGATGAAGATATAATATTTATATACCTATTACCCTTTCTCTGGATAGGATAATGTTGATACAGAGAGAGAGCGAGACAGAAAATGTATAATAATATCAATTTAATGATTTGTCAACCTAAGTAAAAGTGGACGATTAGTACACATATCACCCAAGATTACATTAAATATAGCTCAAACATACGTAAATTTGAGACAGACAAGTGTTCACGCACACGAGAGAGAAAGAGAAAGAGGTCCCTAAAGCGACTTGTCATCATATTCAACAACTATCATCTTCATTATATTCAGTAAATATGCAAAATATATATGTACAGATGAAAATATACTGTACTATCATTCAGTCATTTTATCATAGTGAATTTGTATCACCACAACACTAAAGTAGGCCTTATTAGTTCCTTCCTAGTCTTTTTCCTAAGTAGTCTTTGAAACCAAGCTTATCAGTACGTTAATCCAAAATGAATAAAAAAGCTTTGTAGGAAAAAGTTGTAGTCAGATTTAATTTTGGGAAAAATAATATACACTTCAATGTCTTGGTAAGGGGTTTTCATACCTGATGAAGGGAAGTTATTCTGACTAGCGGTACGAGGCACTCACTCAGCGGAAGAGACGCCTTTGCGGGGGAAATGAACTGACAGACCAGTGAACGTGCTGTAGTATGCTCATACTATCAAGGAGTTTTACTATCCCTAAATTTGAGACAGTATAATATTCTTGAAAGTAATTGATGAGGCGTACTTCAAATTAAATTGCCTAGAATTTCTCTCAAAAAATTTCACGGAGTCAAGATTAAGCGGAAGTAAGATAAGGCACGGCGAAGATAAGTGGGTGCCTGTTGTCACTACTCGTAAATTCTCGATTCATTATGGATTCACTCCGAAAATTCTCTTTATACTTCGAACATTTTCTCAACGTTAGCGAGCGGGGAATTTTTTAACGAATTCCCGTGAACCGAGTTCACACGTATGCGACATAAAAACGACGCGACGCGATGTCTTGGGATATCTCGGGTGCGAGGCCCTCGTTTCCCTTGTCAATTAAGCTTGTCATACCCAAAGAGAAACGGCAATAAGTCATAGCAGTGTCGAGACAAATTACCTACCTATTTCTTTGGGATAGGACAAATTGCCTTTTGCAAATCAGACCCATAATATAAATATTATGGGTCTGATTTGCAAAAGGCACTATTACTTAGGGGTATGATAAAATACTAACGCAACAAAAATCTTTTTCATAAAACTCGGTAGTTACTCAGAAAGTTTTTTAATTAGTCAGTGTCACTAAACTCTAATAAATTAATTGTCTTTATGTACTTGCAATGACCGTTCTCTTCGAGTTACAACTCTAAACATATATTCTATAATTAAATTTATCGATATGCCATTTAATCCCTTTTATAATAAGGGACTATATTCTATTACAGAGATTTTACTCTCAATACGGAGTTCTGAATATTAACGATGGTACGTGTATATGCTATATGTGAAAGGATTGTGATTGTCGGTAGAGTAATCTTAAGATTACAACAAGAAATTAATTAAGAAAGTCTTTGTTTAGTAGACAAGGACCTAAAAAAAAATGTCGGATTTTTCCGGAATACCAACGCAGATGAAATTTTTCATCCACTAGTGATCAAACGTTTGCCTGATGGTGAGCACAGGCCAGCCGCGCAACACCTAAAACATTTTTAATCAATGTTCTTAAGCCCAGGAATCTATTCAACTACACAGCAGTTGAAACACTACTTGCTGTACGACAGACTTTCTGTCATAGCGAAGATATCGAACGAACGAAACCTACCACCGTATACCAAGTTCAGTGCCGTCAAGCAAGAGCCGCGTGCACTTTCCGATGACCGCCGCGCGATGAAGCGTGCACTTCCTCGATATTGACGCACCGGTTGTTAGCATTATGTAAGGCGCGTGCCTAGCGCCGGCGTCGACCGCGATAGGGCACGTGGGCCCCCGACTTTATAGCTCGTAACACAATACCCTGCCATTGAACCGGCCCGCGTCGCCTCTACATTAATGGCTACAGTTTCTATCAACTACGAGTACGTTCAATTATTTATAAGACGGATGTTTTATTGTTAGTTTAATATTAATATGCGTGGGGTTTAGTGAGAATACAGAGAGTATAATTAAGGTTGCGTAATTTTAACAGTTGCCGTTTTATTATTAGTATTATCAGTCACTATTTGATTTTTTTACTGAACTAGATGTTCCTTCATTCAAATGGAAACTGAGGGATACCACACGATATTACCGTAGTGACTAGTATCTAGATTTCTACTACAAGTAAAACAGTAGTGTGTCAGTATTGCCATGTTCCAATATAAATACCACCACAACAGGCTTGACACTTAGTTATATAGTGACAACAGGCAGTGTATGTGTCCGTTACAATTAGGAAAACGTCCTGGTGGTAGCATAAACAATTAAGAATAAAAAATAAACATTTTATGAGAACGTTATTCACACTTTACATGAGTTGTTATTATATCCAGCTTGGCCTGACAAGTATAAATCGAAATTCAAATACAGGTCACACCTCCGACACAAAATATTGAAATGAATTTCATTAAACTTAGTTATGAGGCGGGTGGCTCTTAGCTTGGCGATTACAGCTTATAAATAAATGTTTTCGTCAATCAATAAATCCATTCGATTAAGAAGTATAGTTACCACAGACAAATAGACAGACGTTCTCTTTAAATTTACACTTCTTCTTTTGGTGTGTTACAAAATAAACAATACGAGACACAATTTAAGAATTCTCTGAACACCTACATTTGTATCAGGTCTTTACGGATGAAAGTTAGCTTTTAATGATATCGTTAAGCTTACAATATTGGGTTTATGTGACGCTGCGTAGGCAACTTTATGTCGGTATATAAACATTTGAGAATATCGTTATATACGTTATATGAACGACATATAAATTATCTTTGAATAATAGCTGTCGGATTAGGGACAATCGCTTGATATGTCTACATAGATAATCCGAATCTACAAAAAGTTTGGTATGCATCACATTACTGTAGTAGTAGTTTATCTAAATACACACCAACTCTGTCACAGTAAAAATGCTCCGTATAATTAGATTTTTTTATGAATGAACCTCACTGTTGGCCGCAGATGGCCGTAACAGCTCCTTCGGATGAGAGGGCAGCTTAGAGCAATCTGGCCGAAAGGGTAGGGACGATGATCTCAAGGGCACCTCAGGGAGGCACGGCCTCGACCTACGCCATCGCTTATGAGAGGACCGGATTCTACCGCTAGATTAAAACGCGTGTTATACCTACTGAGAAAATCTGCCAAAAAAATTCAGTGGGTTGATGCTTGTCATTGAGGGCATATGCGTAATGCTTCGAGGCAAGATCTGTTTGAATGTGTAGCGTTTGAGGTATACGGTTGATTTGAGGACGTCCATGCATTGTCGTGGTCCAGGAAGGCCGTCATGGGTCTGGGGATCTAACAATAACTACTGCAGAACGCGCGGCGGTGCGAGTGTAATGGATAGTGGGATAGAATCTACTGATTTTCTATATCAAAACAAATAGAAAAATTTACAAATATTATTCGATTTACGTATATTTATTCGTAAATCGAATAGGTAGTCACAGAACAGTACGATTCTGAGTATTTTCTTACTAAATTGTAACAAAAAAGGTGCCTTATGCAAGGGAACGGTAGGTTATGGACCTATGTCGGTCAGATATTCTGCTGCAAATATTATGTGTGCCTTGTCATCAGTATGAAGATATTGCTGAGTTCCAGTGTGAAGTCATTTTAGCTGATGAAAGCCAGCTAGTTAGCGGGCCTTAGAGAAGTGGTTAGACAGGCGTGTGGCATACTTACCATCAGCAGAATATTATGTTTGTTTAGTTCAAAGTTGAAAAAAGGTACCTAACTATTGATCTAAGTACCTACACACACCCTTAAATTTAATCTTAATACCGTCTCTATTCTGTTGTATAAAGTATTCCATTTTACTCATATAGCTATTATGTAGGTATATAAGCACCGTTATTGTCGAAAACATAAAAGTCCCAGTATTTCCGTGTACATAATCGTTATTTCTCAAGTAACAACGTCTCGGGTGACGACGGGGTCCATGTAACTATTAACTGAGTCGGCTCTCCTAATCAGCAGCCTTCGTGCAAGGCTTCGCATTCCATGAGTTTCCTTATTACATGACGTTATAAGAAACACGTGGTTTTCAATTATTACAAACAAATTGCTACACATTTTCCCTGTAAAATTATAGGTGGAATTTCTTGTCACGCTGACACGGACGGCGGCCCGCGTCGACCAGTTTTCAAACAGATTTTTTTAATACTCTGACGGTGGTCACTTCTAAGCTGTCCGGACCACATAGTAACTTTACCATTTTGTATGAAGTTTGTTACTCAATGGGCTTTGAATGTGTGATGGTGGTATTATAACCTAGCCTTTTATATTAAACTAGCTCATTGTGTTAAAATGCGTGTAGGTATTACTGCTATCATGTTGCCAATACTGACAATGACAAAGTCATCATCACCAGCCGGAAGACGTCCACTGCTGAACATAAGCCTCCCTCTTCAAACGCCAATTGTCGATTTGCATCGCGATCCACATGCGGAGCATTAACAGCTCAGTGGGCAATTGCCTTGGAAACAAGGTGCTCAGGTTCGAGCCCCAGCTCGCACCACTGATATATTTCAATAATCATGTGCGAATCGTATATGTGCGATTGTTACTACCTTTTGGTGAAGGAAACATAGTGGGGGGCCTGCCTACGCTGCGTCTTCCGGTTCGTGGCCACTCGAGAACCTTTCTTCCCCATCGGTTCTTCGAGCGATGTGGCCTTATGTATATGTTTAACTCGTATTCAAAAGTTTCATGATGTGAAACGAATGTGTTTGTTAATTACCGAATATCGTACCTACTACAGGTTCTGTGTAATGAAACCATGTTTATTACTACTCTCTCGCATTGTAATAGTTTCAATATTAGCAGTCTACATCTTTCTAAATGGTTAGACGTACGTATCGCAAATAATACTAATGTTTTCACATGCTTGACACCCAGCTGTTAGTATTTAAAATATTTGGTGTTAGCTTACCGGCTGTGTATATTTGGCACCAACTTCAATAATATTTAAATTATTTTATACTTTTCAGTGATATTGAAGTCGGTTCCATTTTTTTTTAAAAAGATTTTATTTTAAACATTTTAGTGATATTTTCATATATAAAGATTGAACCATCGAAAACCGTAAAATTATCTAGATAGGATCACATTATCGTCTACATAGTTTTACATAATTCATGTTTCTTCAGAAAAAAATATCCGGTCGTAATGAAATTTGCATGGAATCATCATAGCAGTTTACTCTCTCGAATAAAAAAAGAATCATCGCAATCGGTTCATAATTGTCAGAGCAATGTAACGGAGAACATCAGTTTTATAGTTTTTACGAGATAAATTCCTCCACATCGTTCATGTTCCTCCAGGAAGTTCTTATCCGGTTGTAATAAAATTCATACAGATTTAATACAGTGGTTTCTTCTTACGAATAAAAAAAGAATCATTGAAATTGGTAAATATTTGCCAGAGTTATGACCATTTTTGTCCTTAAAAAGCGACATAAAGTCATCGATATAGGCTTTCCTGTAACTCTCAGTGCGCAGTCACCATTCTTGTTTTTTCAGGAACTACTTATTACTACGCAATAATTTTTTTATGGGACCCAATCAATGGATTGAAGAATGGATGGAAGAAAGATTTTTTCAAATCGGTTCATAATTGACAGAGTTATGCGCGAACATACATAAAAAAAAATATATATATACAGACGAATTAAGAACCTCCTCCTTTTTTGAAGTCGGTTAAAAAGAACTTGATATGCAAAAAAATCTTCAAATATAATATCCCCTAAATATAATGACCCTAGACAATCAGCCTCAGAAGATATTACTGATTGACCAATTTATACATTCCCTCATACACCAAAATAAGAAGAAAGATAATGATACATCACTTGTCTCGGGTTCGAAATAAAAACCACGCGATCTGACGGCAGTTCTATTACCGTTGTACCAACACTATCTATATACATTTAGACCATGAGGAATGCAATGTCAACCCACTAGCACAAATTAATTAGATGGTGGTCAAGGTTGATCAATAGTATATCAAATATTAATATGATATAGTTTGTTGAATGAGAAACTAAGTACTCGTTTCTCATTCAACAAACCCAAAAAAGCTAAACTTTAATTACCAATCATCAATTTATATTTAGGTATACATTTTATTTAGATAAGTGCAAGTTTACTTGATTTCCTTATTCAAAACTGACTGAGTATTATTACAAAAACTAAATTCGTGGTGACAAGAATTTAGTTAATTTTTACTTTGCTTAATTATAGTTGATTAGGTCTTAATAGCAACTGGTTTGTCATTTCAAGTGAAAATTGGGTTATTCGTTTAACTTTCATTGCACAACATAATTGGTTTTGATTGCTAGCAATAATAGAAAAAATAACAACTTACTGCCGCACGCACAAATATAAATTAACATTAATTACAATTAAATCATTTTTTGTCCTATATTTATTTCGACTCTCCGAGTCTCTTATGCTTATCTTTTAGTAATGATTACAAGATTATTCATATATCTAACTTGCTACTATTACTTACAACATATACAACTATTAATTGGCTACGAAACTCGAAATAATTCATTTTCAAAATATGACTTAATGATAATTAACTATACTTGACGTTTGTAGGTGCGGCAGTAAGACTAGAATTTGCTAATGATCATCACGTCCATAACTTCTAACAGTATTGAAATAGCAAGTAGCATAATGATTCCCCGCTACTGTGCAAATAATTTATTTATATGCAAAATATGCTGCATTATGTTATTATACAGCTGTACTCATAGTCATTTAAGGCGCAGGGTGTTAATTACTAAAGTTAGGTATATTGCGAATCAGATCTACTTTTATATTCTTTGTACTTTGTTATAGTTTTAAATATTTTTTATTATTATTTTGTTTCTTACTATTGATGAGTTAGTTTTTAACTGAAGTTTATATATACCAATTAAAACCAACTTAAGTTTTTATTTTCAAATAGAAAAAATCCGCGTGGGGACCGTACGGGTCACTAATTCTAAAATAAAATATTATTTACTGTCAAAATGAACTACTCAATTTCGACCCAATTCGAGAATTAAAAAAAACAAGTGGCAATTTTAATATCATTTCTAAAAGCTGTAGGATAATATTAACTATCTACCAAAGTGAAATCTGATTAGGTTGTGGCCATTTGCAAAATCAGAAATTTGTCTTCTAATACACTATTAATTTACTCATTGTTGTAAAGCCAATCCCTATTAAAACTCGCTTTGCGTAGGATCCTAACTTTGTTCAGATAATCCCTTCGGTGACCTCAGACCTAGACATACAGAAATATTGTATTTCTAACTAGAGGCAAGAAATATATAATCTATTCAATCATTCTTTAGTTAGGCATTGTTGGAAAAGAAAGAGTGGATGATACAATCACTAAAGACTGATTTAACAAAAAGGCTCTCGAAACATTAAGCTGACAAAAGCATCACATTTGATGTTGCAAAAGGTGACAAAAAACCTCTCAGAGAAACTGTATAAACCTTTACAGAATGGTGTGTTATTTGCGGTTGGTATATAAACAAAAACAGCCACCACTAGACCCGATCTCTGTCTAGAAAAACGTCAAAGGAAATGGAAAGCTATACTGTGAAAAGCGAGTGAATTTTTCAATTCAGTCAACAATGATTGAACCTGCGGTACTGCCCGCATCCGCCGCGCCAGTCGGTCACGACCCAATGAAAGTACTATGAGATAGAACCCAGACGACTCCATTAAGTTGGCCATACATCGTGAGTAACATCAATTTCGATTTTATTGGCTCCACGACTAGATGTTTAAATTTTAACAAGGGCAGTGAAACCGACGGAATCTTGAAAGACCGAGTTAAGCGAGGAAGATTATATTCCTGTTAATAAGACTCAATAAGTTTTAATATCAGACGCTAATTGCCAGCTCATAGTGGATTAATAATATTCTTTATGCGTAACGACGCAGCTTTATGTAATAAATAATAGGATAAGTAAAACTTTTAATGAAGGCACTTTTTAATCAACAAGCAATCATTACGTCGAAATTGAGGAGATTAGAACACAGACATTAAGATTGCTTTGCAGTGAAAGGTAAAAAATAAACAGACATTGAAAGCTCAACGAAGCTATTAATGCAGACAAAAATCTCAAGACAGGATATCTTTTTGTAAATAAAATGTACTTTAACAAATAAAGAACTGGACATCAAACGAAATGAAATTCTGTTTTTTAACCGGCTTCATTAACCGGCTTCAAAAAGAAGGTTCTCTATTCGACGCGTATGTATGTAATATTGATAAAAATGCGTAATATTAATATATGTTAGTCTATGTGGGCTTCTAAACAAATTTACCAAATTTTATGAGTGTATGTATGTATGTAGGTATGTCCACGGATTTCTCAGAAACTACAAGTCCGATTTTGAAAATTCTTTTTGCAATAGTTAGAGTATTTTTCAACTTAGGGTAGAGTACAAGTTTCATCAAAATCGGTCCAGTAGTTTAAGAGATATAAACTTTTTATGTTTTCAGTAAGTTACTGTAACGTAGACGTTCGAGTTGCGTGATAGTGCTGATACCTATTTTGGTAAAATAGGTCACTAAAAAGTGTTAAATAAACTATTTTAAAAAAAATAAAAACCGACTTCAAAGTAAATTATCTAAAAAGCATAAAATAACGAAAATATATTGAAGTCGGTGTCAGCTGGTGCTAGTGTTAGTTAACATGATGTGCTAGCACCGACTTCAATATATTTTCGTTATTTTATGCTTTTTAGATAATTTACTTTGAAGTCGGTTTTTATTTTTTTAAAAATAGTTTATTTTTTACTATTAGTAGATATTTCCGGACGTCGCAGAGAGAAATAGCAGAAGCATTTCAGATTCATAAAATATGCAAATATCCGCCGAGCATCGTTTACAACATACATTAAATCATTATCAGTAAGCTTCCCGGGTATCATTAAATAATCCCGTTACGTTTGAGGGGTGGCCAGGAGTTCCGCGATCAAGTTCGATGTAACCCGGCGGCGCAAGCGATGACCGCTCAGCTGTTCTGGCCGCTAATATAATTACATTAGGCCATCGCCCTCAATTAGAGCCGGTTGTGTCCGGATCTTGTTCGGCGCGAGTCGCACCGCTAAACGCTCATGGCTTGACACTCTGTATTGGGTAAGTACACGTGCACTTACGGAACCGGTCCGGCCGGTCCGGAGTCCTGGGAAGAGGCGGCTCGCTCGGGCCTAATAAGTATGTGAGTTGCGATGACTAAGCGTGCTGTTCGATCCGATAATGCAGTTGCTGTGGATGCCGATGTCCAAGTTTTTCAATGGGATAAAGGCTGCCCTTACTTTAGAAAGGCCTGGAATGCTAAAAGTTAGTCTTCGTACTAACAGGTTGACTACAAGCGCGTTATACGAAAAGCTCGTCACGCGCTGGACGACGCCTTCACCTTTGCGACATTTATATTTATCTGCAGCTGAATATTTAAAAAAAAAACAAATGAGTAAGTGAATTATACACTTAGGTTATTGTTATTGAAATAGTGTTTGAATCCCCCAGAAAATATTCGCTAATGGTAATATAATTTATTTATTTATTTTCTTACCTCAACCAAAGATCAAACATAAAACTTTGTGATTGCTAAATGCATTTTAAAATGCAGATAACTTATTTTTAATAATGAAACTTACCCTAACTTTAGGTAGTATGATTGTGATTTTTAAATATAATAATCTTTATGATCTAATTGCAGTTTTGATCATTCTACAGTTCAAAGAATAAAAACTAATCAGGCTTCGTAAGAAGTCTGCAAGAAAACAGCGAATTTCTCGGTAAAACTTGCTAACTAAATGCTAGGTACTAGCTAATACAGCCTGATATTTCTCACACTGAACGCGAGAAAGAGAGTTAAGTAATTTGTAAAAAAAAGGAATTGCATTTTGGTATTTTGATTTACAAAGGACGTAAAAGTTTGTTTGTTTAATTAATATGTACCTAGATAATTGAATAATGTTGTGGTATATGTACCTAGATAAAATATAATATCAGTAAGTCGCATTATTCATGTTACCATTCACTGTTTCGCTCTAATTGTGCGCTGATTACGGAACTTCGTACATCAGCAACGCTTTTGTATATAAATAATAATTCCGAGCATTCATCCCTAAAACGATATTATTATGACGCTGAATATAAAGGAATTGCGGCAAACGAGAGCAGAACCAATACCAATGTGAATTTTGGTTTCCATTAGTGTGTCACAAGCGTTTTCCTTTATCCTTGTTTATTATAATAAAGCGTAATACTATCCACATTTCACAGCGTCCTATTCTCGAGAAAAGATTACAAGGCCCCGTCTCCGAGCTATTCCTACTTAACTGTGAACGAAAAAGGGCGAATTAATTTAATTTATTCTGAGGTGGCCATGACGTCAGGCTTTTTCCTCGCTCCAGATTATCACTAACTCGATTATTTAGCACTTCTGACTCATGAAAAGTATTATAATTACGGTCAACCCATCTTTCATTAATATGCTTTCATCTTTATTCAATAGGAGAGGGTAACGGGGATTATGCGTACGAAAAGCTGGCGTCTTTACTTGTTAATCAAAGCTTACATGAATGTGATTAATCTGTTCGCTCTTTAGGCTGATATTCATATTTTACCGTACTCATAACTTGAATGTATTTTAACTTAACATTATTTTTATATCTTTTTATTTTTATGTAGCTTAAACAACAAACTGATATCAGTTTTTTTTACTAAAAACGTAGCAGACAGTGCAGGCGTACACGCCTACAAAGGCTGCTGCAGCCTTAGGGATTTAAAATGTCCGTTGATTTTCCATTTTTTGCAAGATTTCTGGCCTATTTTAATACAATTTAAAAGCTACATTTCAGAAATTTTATTACGTATATAGTAGATATTGTAATTAAATATCTATACTTATAATAAAACTGTAACAGGTCCAATTCTGTACATTGAAGATATTTTGAAAATTATATTTGGAGGGCATTCTATAACCGATACTGAGGCCGAAAATGTAATTTTTTTAATTTTTGTCTGTCTGTCTGTCTGTCTGTCTGTCTGTATCACGGCTGAGCATCACGCCGAAACTATTGAATGGATTCAAACGAAACTTGGCATGATTTGAGATCTTACTACGAGGTAGGACATAGGATACTTTTTGTCCCGTAATCTAGCACGGTTCTTTTGGGAGAGGGGATTAAAGTCAAAACGGGTACTTGGTTATACGCTTGGTCCGATTTTATCAATTTTTCTGTAAAATATAATAAATATTAGTAAGGGAACACTCATAGAGAGTTGTTATCAAGGTTTTGTAATCGATCGGGTTAAGCAACGTTAGGTAAGGTCATTAAATAGATGGGTGACCGTTTAGCGCCTATGCCGCATTTGAACTAAACGGGTCCGTGCTTCGGAGAGCAAGTTAAAAGTGGGTCCCAGTTTTTAACCGACTATAAAAAAGAGGTTATGTTTTCGATGCGAGTGTCTGTTATTAAAAGTTTAGTTAACGTAAAAATAGCGCAGGCGGAGCGTGGGTCAGCTAGTGTTTTAATAAATGCAGAGACATGGAACTAATTTATTAAATCGAAGTTTTATTCTTTTGTTTCTTAAACATTAGTCAAAAAATTCTTCGATCAATTCAAGAACGGGAAATTAATCTGGCTCTGTTTGTACCGACAAAAAACCTTAAAAGGGTCGTTTGAACGGGCGATATCTCATTAAGTTAAATTATTTAACCCGCAGTAGGTTAAGGGACGTGCCCACATTCTGTGCTTCGTACGCTATAATACATTATTATTACAATTAGTTACTTCCGATGAACAGGAAATACGGGTGCACAATTATTAAAAAAAAGATAGCCCCCTGGACAGAAAAACTGTTTATGTGACTAAGCAGATTTGTAAGACACCGGGCCATTTTACGATTATAAACCTAGAACATCGTATTAATAAATAATTTTAATTACAATTATGTAATGATTTAATTCATAGTAGTAAATAGAACAAACTTTATATATTAAACATTATGAAGTAAAAGCACACGAACAAAGTAATTTGTAGTTACAAGACTAACGAGGAAGCTGCGATATATTCTGATAATTAAAACTTAGCAGTCAAAGAAATGTCACGTTTGCGGTACGGGTCACGTTGCCTCTGTAATGGGCGAGAGAAGCTGTACAAATGTCCGACTTAATTATGTCACGATTTATGTAAGGGCCACACACGATAAGCGATTTTGTGGCTGGAGTCGATTTATCACAATAGTGAGTGAAGGTACAGTCAATAAATGTATACAGTCGACTCACAAAACTAGATAGGGAAACCATAAGGGGCGTGCAATAGGTAGGTAATTGCTACCCCGAACTGCGTACACCACCCGTATTATCAACTCGGGACACTATTGAAAGTCGCAGGCTGATGTGTTTACAGCTTTTACGTAAACTTCAAATGCAATGATTGGGCCAGTATGACTTTTATTTCTACTGCTATAGCACCAGTGGTTAAAGTAGTAGTCGACAAGCGATTTTGAAGAGACGCGGTTCAGCTCGAGTTTAATCTAAAATGGCTAAATTACTACCAGTTTTTCTATAGCTAAATGTCATATTTTATTACAGTAATGTGTACTTATAAAGCCACACTTAATGGGACTGGCGAGTATGCACCTTAAATTTATATTGCTTATCAACGTACAATTATATAACTGTTTATTGTAAAAACTATAAACAGAATTTTCGCTATGCATCAAAAACGTATTAAGTCGGTATACTTTTTACTACTAATTACACCATACCCGCAACATTCCAGACTTTGTACACTATTTTAAAACCGCTAAGTCGGAGAGCGATGTTAAACTTATTTATTGAAATACTTAATAATTGCAAAATTTAATCTAACTTTGAAAACAAACAGGTTTAATAGAAAATTTATGCCAATAATTTGGAAATATAACTAAGTTTAAGTTTTTTATTCCACTAACGGCTCGCTGCAGCTTCGGTAAACGTTTTTTTCTGTTCTAAATCTAAAATATCGCTTACATGAACCTTCCGGAATCAACATCATCATCATCATCACCAGCCGGAAGACGTCCACTGCTGAACATAGGCCTCCCCCTTGGAACGCCACAATGAATGACAATCGGCGATTTGCATCCACCGGTTACCTGCGACGCGCACAATGTCGTCTGTCCACCTAGTGGGAGGCCTGCCTACGCTGCGTCTTCTGGTTCGTGGTCGTCACTCAAGAACCTTTTTTCCGGAATCAACAGTCTAACTTAATTATGGTGACAACCATCTTATACTTTAGCAGAAGTAGTCGAACAAATATAGAAAGACGTGAATAGCGACTTGTTTTATTTTAAAAAAATCAGACTCTTTAATGTTCTACAGTTCAGTAGAGACTCTAAGGCTCCAACAGACCGAACTTCGTACATCTCAGAATAAGTTTTAGTTTAGAATTCTGAAGTTAATAGTTATAAGTTGGAGAGAGGTAGAGTTCAGCGGTAACACCCAATCAATATTTGAGTAGTCCTATTAGGGAAGTCCATGCACCTTAGTGTTCTAGTTGGTGTTGAGACGAACAAGACATATGTCTGATGGTAAGCGATACGCCTGCCTATAGACAGCTGCACTGCACTGCCGCTCGTCACCCGAGACTTGAGTTCTTAAGTCTCTTACGACCATTAATTTCACCAACCATCGTAGTAGCTATGTTTACACACTGCTGCTTGGCGGCAGAATATCTGACACTGCGCTGGTACTTACTTGGACTGTCCGTTGTACCTACCATCTAGTAACAACACAAGGACAATTTACGTCAAATTGCATCTATATCAAGATGAATAAAGTAGTCCTTGTTCTAAGACTGAAAACACCGAGGTTTGATTGTTTTGAATACTTGGAATGAAATTACAAAAGATAGATAGAAGGACTTGGGAAAACACACACAAACTTTTAAGGTTGTAATCATATCTTTTTTATGTACTAAGTTATTAAGTATATGTTTTATAAATAAGACACTATACCCACTAACACTGGGGTGCAACCCTAACTTAAACGGAATATATTTAAGAATACTATGTATTTTTTATTGCCCCTGATACAAAATGTCTATCCGAGTTTTTGTACCCCTGGGATTCCAATCGTTAAAGTTCTCGCTATTGCAAAAAAAACTTAGCTCATAAATTCTCACAGTCCCAAACGCGGGATAGTTTTTAATCTTAGTTTAATATACAATATTATCATTAATAACAACATTATTTGAATAACATTGCGATGAAAAGATTCTAATTTAGTTCGTCGAGTAATTTAATATTGTTTTAAATACATTTTTAAATATTTTGGCATTACAAAAGTAAAAATCGCTTCATTTTTTAGCGATTATCTGCCGCTCTGAGCCCGTTATTGAATACATCTAGTCACTTAAGTGTTCAATAAAATATCATACTGCAAAGCACTCATTAACAAACTCTGATTTCGGTAGTTATTAACGATTCAACATTTAATTTTGTGAAATTAATGATAAAATTACATAAAGGGCTTGTCGCACGAGTCACGAGCTTAACACACAATATTCTAATGACATTAACATAACTGAATGATTCTAAAATTTAACTAAGTCTACGTGTGTATATTACGGCTTAGATACACCATAACATGTGACGGAACCAGTTTCAAATTGAATCTATTATGTGATAACTGGTTACTTTTCATTGTCAGTGTCATACATATTACGAATGAATGAGTAATAGAGTGAGATTCATTCCATCAACCCGAGACAGCGTACTATTGAATTATGTAACGCTTGTTACATCGCGATGGGACTTGTAACTTTATTATTTACATAAGCTTAGAACATTGTCAGCTTTAAAGCCTGGTAGATTAGCTATTCCTAGAACCTGCTAGTACATGTGTATGGGACTATGAGTTTACTGTGTTGTTGTTAAAAGATGGATGAGGACTCAATAAGTATAAACAGTCTAATACTAACAAAAAGTACTTACATTAAATAAAGATATAGATATTCTTTCTTAGAAAAAATATTTTATGACGCTTTTTGAGTGATGCAGACTTGTACGTATAATAACAAATATACAAATTTTATTTCACTTGACCCGACCGATTGGACCTGCAGGGTGAGTAATGCTATACGCGCTTTATACTGTTATTGAAGTGAAGTAATCGAGAGTTCATGGCTTTTCGATTTTATAACGGTATTCATCCGCTCATTACGTATGCACAGCCCACGCATGAAATGCACAAACTGCAGCTAATATAGACACGACGTTATTTAATTTAAAGTGTTAGAACTGACTGGTACTCGTAAAAGTGTTAATTTTTGCATGTGCTCGTCTGTAGGTCATTGATTTAGTGTGCCGTGAAAGTTAAAGTTGCAATTTGCCGACGAATGCCATAGCATCAGTCCGTCCATGATTTAAAAAAAACATTTATTTGATTTTTTTATTTTATAAAGGCCAGTAACAATCTGGGTCTCATTCTCTTTGTTTCGGATGCAATCACCAAGGCCTTGCAATTGATACTCGTATGTGCGTTTTACCAGGAAGTTTAGTTGTTTTTAAAACTAATTCCTTAAAACTGCTGCGATAAAGAGAACGCCTGTAAAACTTAAAAAAAGGGCCAAAATCCGATTTGGCCCTTTATTTTCAGTTTTTATTAATTTTATCCTCGAAATGTAGCGGTATCCAATTACACACGATGAATAACATGTTTCTTGCTATTAAAAGATTTAAATAATTGTATGGCGTTCTGTTTATATTATGTAACGGCAATATTTTTCATGGAAAGTTGTAAGTTTTTTTTTTAAATTCTTTTGTTTACCAGTGACTTAATAAAATATGCATTACTATGTAGTCATCATCATCATCCTCATCACCATCAGCCTACATCAGTCCACTTCTGGAAACAAGCCTCCCCAAGGTAGTCACATATTATTATTTTATTATGCAGCTTTTATACCTCAAAGCAAAATATATTAAACGGCGCACCCATGGCGAGAACGGCACAGGTGCGTTCGACGGGGGTCTGTAAAGATTACACCATACAGCTCTGACATACAGTGACCTCTTATATTTATATACGTGCACAAAATGTGTCATATAATTCCGTTGATTAATAGAGCTTAATTACACACATCAAAAGTGTCTAGGGATCAACATATATTTTTGCAATAACTTTTCTCCTGATTGATATTAATTAAAATTTTCTTTAAGGATTCATCAAATAAAGTGTTTTCGTTTGTCACAGTAACGATAAACCAAGTCACCTTTGCATTAATAAAGAAATTTGCCATTTTCCTAATAAAGGGATTTTTGACATTTGAACCACTAACACAAAAGTTCGAAAAAAAGACTGAAATAACAGTTTTCTTTAAAATTTTATTGGGTAACTTAAACAATTAATAATCCGTGTTTCTACCGCGAACACTAACAACACAAGAACATCGGTTTGGCATACTCAAAATGAGTTCATCCAAATCACGCTGTGGAATGGCCGCCCATGTTCGTTGCAACAACAAAAAAAGGTCTTCTTGCGACTGGATACCCTCCATATTCGGCAGAGCTCTTCTCTGTAGCATATCCCATGCATGCTCAATCGGGTTCAAGCCTGGCGACTGAGCAGGCCAGGGCAGGACATTGATGTTAGCTGCGGCGAGAGTCTGTCTTACAACTCTTGCGGTGTGCGGTCGTGCATTATCATGCATTAACTGAAATAAGGGACCGATTTGCACTTGTAGAGGAACGATGACGTCTGATACAATCGTCTCAGCATAAATTTGAGCGTTGAGGTTGCCTCTGATCCAAATCAACTCAGTTCTTCCGCCGATCCAAATACCCGCCCATACCATGATGGTTCCACCACTATAAGGATGGACTTCCTGGCAGGATTTTAATCGCTGTTGGCGTCCAGGGGTTCTCCAGTGTCGTATACGTCTTGTATCCGGTCTCATACCAAAATGAGACTCATCAGAAAAGCACACGAAACGCCATTGTTCTTCTGCCCAATTTCTGTGTTCAAGAGCCCATTGATATCGAATCCTACGATTGTGCATTGCTATAGGTGGTACCCGTAGCGGTCTTCGGGAATGAAGGTTCACTTCATGCAAGCGGTTTCTGACTGTTTGGTCGCTAATTAAGTTCCCTGAAGAGTGATGAAGCCTCACGGCTAACATCATGGCAGTTATTGTTGGAGCTCTTCGAGTTAAGATTTGAATATATCGGTCTTGTCTCCGTGTGGTGCAGCGATACCGTCCTCCATGGCGCTCAGCCACGGTACCAGTGCTTCGGTAACGTGTCCAAAGTCGACTGATAACACTCTGACTTGTATTCAGAGCTAAAGCCACAGTACGTTGCCGGGAACCAGCTTCTATCATTCCCACGGCTCTGAGCATTTCTTCCCTGCTTAAATGACGTCGCCGCTCCATAATAACGTTGGTTTTAATCAGTAGTAGGGAAACAGTAGCACTAATAATGTCTTCAATGCGTTGTATGTTTTTATAGGGAAAATATTGACAGCTGATTTTCATCTTTTACTCGAATTTGATTCACAGTTCCTGATTCAAATTATGAAATGCACCAAAAAGGATCCATATAAATTTATAAAATCATAAATTTATTACAAAGCCACATCTCAATCTCAAGAAATCCGCTTAAAAATGCTTGATCCCTAGACACTTTTGATGTGTGTATTTATAGAGTTTAATAACTTATGTTCAAGTTAGTGTTTAACTGTGGTCCTTCTTGATTAAATTAGTAGTGATAACATCGTGGATAATAAAACTGGGAATTTAATATCAGCCAAATCACCATGGTAATAGCAAAAGTGACATAGCAGAAGTTCCTCGCTCAGTGTGACTCCTAAAGCACTAGCAATCATTTTTTTCGCGAATGAAACCGGGGTATGTAGGATTCTAACCCACTAAAACCCTTGCGGCTGTCGCATCGGCACATGACATTGCCTTTAAGTCCACCGCCGGGGGGCGCATAATAGCCCCCGGGGAACCAGATACGTCGCTCACGGGAACGGGATCCTCTTCGGAGTCGCCGCCGTACTCAATGGACGTCCTAGGGCTCACGTCACGTACGTCCAGCGACCACTGGCAATATACCCACACCAAGAAAACAACACAACTCAAAGGTCTTTTGAGTATCCCCGCTGTTCATTAATCGCTGTTCGGCAAGTAATCAGTTGATTAAGCAACTTCATGCAATGCCATTAAACTGATCGTCTCCGTGCTTCGGAGGGTACGTAATAAATCAGCCCCGGTTATTGACATCTAGATAGCAGTGCTTTAGCTAAATCAGAGGTTAAGCTTCTAACTAACCATACTATAAAGAATGCCTACTGTATCACACATGTCAAAGCTACGTACTAAGCGACTACTTATAATTGTTATATATGTCACCAACTAAGACTTCATTATGGTTAAATACCATTACAAGTTGTCGGCTGCTTGCCGCTTAATTGCTCACAATGTCAGGCCAAAAGTACCCACATCGTACGTCCAAATAAACTTGACGCTTCTGTTCTGACGAGGGATGACGGCGGTCCCAAATTCTGAGCCGTCAAAGTAGTCAGTGTTATGTGGAAATTGTTCTTGTTAATCCTCGAATAGTTTGACAAGAAGTTCATAATGATAATTTCATCATCGTATCAACAAGTCCGTATCATCTTTAGGTGTACAATGGATCCTAGCGGGCCTAGGTGTGTTCTGGTAATTGCCGGGCTCAGCTAACAAAAAATAATAGAAGACTTAACGAAGATTAGCGTGAACGAGAGCTCTCTCTGGACTAGTGGAGTCCTAATTGGGAAGTAACTTCTTCTTCTGGGACTGGGAAGTAACTCCACAATCCCAGAAGATCATACGAACTCCAGAAGAAACTTGTGGACTTCTATATACGGCTGCATCAAAACTTACTTTCAGATGGGATTGCATTCAAGTACTAGTATATTTTTTTATTTAAACATGAATTCTAATTTCTATACAATATTGTATCTGGCTGAATGTTCAGATAAGGTTTTGAAGGTAGTTAAGGGATTTTGATGAAGTAAGCTCTACAGCTTAGCGTAGCGTACTAAGATACAAGACACGGTCCACAAGATGTAACTATGTATGAATGGCAAGTATTCTATCCAAGAACTCTGAAAGTTTCAGTGAGAAGTCGAATTGAAGCATACTTGTGTGCGACAAAGACAGCTGTGCTAACTACTCTACCGCTCGTCACCCTAACTAGACTTACGTCATTAAGTATCTTGGGCCTGGTAATATCATTAGCTATAATGCATTTCACACCCACACACATCGATATAATATAAACTAGATTTGGTGTCACGGTTCAAAAAGTGGTAACGAGAAATAGCGCCCTTGTGTCGCTATTTCTTTACAAGCCACATCCTGACAAATTTATTTTTGCCGATAGGAGTGTCGCTACTGTCTATATGTAAACTACAAGTCATTATCATTATAAAGTCGTTAGTTCACGTTTCCGCCACCAGCATAGATAAGTTTGCAACCTCCGCGACCACATTTTAGATGTCATTTTGTTCGTGAATGTTTATCTGTAGTTTATATATTATATCGATGCCCACACATAAATCATTAAACATTGCCGCTTGGCGGCAGAATAGCTGATACTGACATGGAACACTAAAAACTTAAGCTGAATGCAGGTTTAATAATATTTTTTTACAGTTAGATACAGTTGGTGATAGCAAACCAGCCATCTTAAATTCATAATTCATCCAAACTTTCGATCGCACTTGGTTTACACCCATGTGGTTTAACAATTAGAAATCAGGATTGAACAGAGACCAATTTTGGTATAAACATCATAATCATATCCTGGACCAATCCACACACGATATTTTTATCCCAAACTAGGTAGAGTTTATAGTCTCTAGGTAGAGAGTATAATATGATAACAAACAGCTGATAAAAATATTTTTATACCTTTTTTTGTAAATACATATATAGACAAATAAAACCCCGACACAAGGTAGGAATCGAACCCACGACCCATCGTGTCTAACCAAAGTCAAAATTATATAAGCATTTTTCATTTTATATTTAGTTGGAGCAAAAAACACGAGCTACCTGGCTGGCTGCTATCAAAGATCTCGTAAGGGTCAAAAATGGAAGTGTAAAATTATTATTGTGTGGATTCTTTATGATAACTACAATCCCGCAAGGGAAAGGTAAGTTATACCTAATGGTGATCTACGGTTTATGGAAGGCACAAAAGGTATTTTATCAGAAAACACAGAACTTTTTACAGTTTTAGGTGTAAGCTATATACAGTCATAAAACCTGCATACCTATAAATTTTTGGTTATTTTATCAATATAAGACAATATTTAAATTTTCCGCAATTTATTGAGGTAGACTTCTTAGTATTGACACTGACATTTCGGTACCAGCTTAGATCCTATCTGAGGATCCTATAGTAACATAAAAAACAAAAATTGGCATTAAGATTGAAAGATAATTTGGAAATATAGATAGGTAATTTTGAGATTTTCAGTGAAAGAAAACATCGTGAGGAAACCTGCATGTCTGAGAAAGCCTAACTAGCTTTCGAATGACGTGTGAAGTCCGCCAACCCGCACTTGGCCAACGTGGTGGACTATGGCCTAAGCCCCTGCATCTTGAAGGGAGGCCCGTGCCCAGCAGTGGGACATTAACAAGGGCTGGTATTATTATTATAATTTTGAGATATGGTTCACGGCCGCCATCTTGGTGGTAGGTAGCGACCGCGAACTCAAATTTTACTATTTCTGTTTTCTCATTATAATTAATAATATAATTTATTTTGCAATTGCTATTTAATTACTTGACACTGGCGAAATCATCAATAATTGATGGAAGCCATATATTTGTAAAAGAAGGAGAAGATAGGTAATTTGGAAACTAAAATTCGTATCGCTTATCCACAAAATTATACTGCACGATTCTTCTACATCCTACCACTTCTTTCTGCATAGGTATCCGGAAGTAAAATTTAGGCACTACTCTGTTTCTAATGTTGCCAATATACTCGTAATAGTAATAGCTCCGATAGATAGCTAAGAAGTAAAGAGTAATTTCAGTAAAGAGTAATTTCAATCAGTGAAGCCATTTATGATCTTCTTGGTAATAAATCACAGAGATAAGAATTCCATTATAATAATATTTCCTGCGTAAACACAAACTTCGTTATCTACTCATCGTAGGTCGATTAATTACTTGTCCCATTCGCATTCGGACCCCGGTACTAATAAATCTCTGTTCTACGGCGGCATCATTAATTAAATGGGATTATTTTACAAAGTAACAAATATTAGTGGGGCATGTACATATAATGCCAGAAATATACTATTCTGTCGCGTCGTGTTGTGGCGTGTCAGAAGTATATCGGGAACATGCATTTAGTATGGTAGAGACACAAAATTAGGCCGTGTCGTGTCACACCACGAGGCCTAATTGTGTCCCTAACTATACTAAATGTACACAATTATAAAACCGATATGATGCCTTAGTGTATTCATTTTACAAACAATGCTTAACCACTGTGCTAGCATTACGCCATTTAAGTCATATGGATGTGTTATTTACGCGAATTGTGGTAAGTAATTGTTTATAAAAAGAATACACTCGAGCATCTGATTCTGACGCGCTACGACACTACCGAGTAAATGACGACACAACACGACAGTATAGTATGTTGCCGGCTTAACTCAGAATAATATCGATTACCATTAGGTGAGCGAACAGATTGAAGTGTGTTCAGGAAATATTACCTCAATGAGCTAATACTAATTCCCTGTTCTTTACCAGTTGTGTGGCTGATTTCTAGCTACAGGCAGCATAACTTTTCGTCCGAACAAATGGTATTCCAAAGATGGAATGGCCAGGTGCGACTAATTGCCAAATTTATTCATTCCTTGTCTTTCACCTTTCTAACGAACATTTAGTAGAGCTGTGAAATTTATGGATGTAGGTAGGTTCGTACAATATATTCCGGTGCATGTTTTAGCTTAATTGGTATCGGAAACTAGTTTTATATAATTTGAAATGTATAAAACAGTTACACAGTTTGCGATAGGACCACACACAAACATGACACAAAGCTTTTCGCATCAGTGATTTTGCAACTGCATCGATGGTGCATTGCGTTTCGACGACTGTGTTCGCTGTATCGAAATTAAGCGCTTTAGTAAATTCGTAATTCGAGCCATAAAAAGGCTGATTAATGCCTTAATTTCTGATGCTTACAAAATAGTGTATGCTCCTCAATAAAAATTCTAAAAAAAATGTTTATTGGTCCACTGGTAAAAAGTGAAGTGGGTGAAGTGATTTTGTGGGAGATGGGTTCGACTCTTGGACTTGGCAGAGTGTCATTTATTTTTTGAGTAAGAAAGATCTCATCTGCACCCCAGGTCCAAGCTCATAAGCTGTCAGATCATAAGCTGTGTCCAGTAAATGACTTTAGTGCTAATAATACCGTTACGTGGGTTCCGGCCCGCATCTGAAAATGACGGTGCGGATAATAGACGCAGCGCTATGTAAAATCATAGAAAGCAAACTAAAATCCGGTGCGTGCCGTGCGTGCGGTGCGTCCGGCGCTGGCCAATGGACGCTTACCTTAAACCACCCTGACGAAACCTATTCATTAGGGAGCTAAGGCAAAATGTTCTAAATTATTATAAAGTGACACACAAACAGTAGACTTCAAACTTATAACATCTCACCTATTTGCGTCGAGGTTTATAAAAAGTTCTTTTAATTTAAATGTAGGTACATCTACATGTAACGTACATGTAATCATCATACAGTACATCTACTTATGTTACCAAAGTAAAAAAGTTTAAAATGCACATACGACACTTTACCTTTAAAGTATCGATAGAGGGATTGTTGTAATTTTACGCTATGATCCAGAATCAGGGGCCTGTAATATTTAAATAAGGTAATATTATATTATGACACCAACAAAAAATATGTCTCCTAATCTTTCATGAGCTTTAGTTCCTTTACTTTTTTTTCTAAGCATTTGATCGCTATTCAAACTCTACTTAGGTACTGATGAACAATGAAGCATGGGAGTTGCTTTTGTCAACCTCACTAACCTAAACAACCCCATATACTCATGAAAAGCATCCCTTGTTGCAATATTTGTGTACGAAGTCAAATGTTTGTTTGTCGTCTGCTTAGTAGCCAAGTTAGTGTTGTTCAAGGCCCTTAGGCTTCTGACTTGGTTTAGCTACTGTAGTTTAGATAACAACTGCGAGCGACTTTTACCTGCTCCTCAAACCACAAAGACGCTTAGTTCAAATGCATTTAAACGGTCACCCATCTCTGGCATGACCTTGCCTAACGTTGCTTAGCATATTTTTTTTTTTAGCCTGAAGGTATGTCCCACTGCTGGGCAAAGGCCTCTCCCCCACTCTTCCACAGATCCCGATCTCCTGCCACCTCTGTCCAAGCACTGTCCGAGAATTAGTCTAACTCATCCCGCCATCTTATCTTTGGTCTGCCCCTACTTCTGCGGCCATCAGGTGGTGTCCATTTCATGACAGTACTTGGCCATAGGTGTGTCCCCATACGTATCACGTGCCCTGCCCATTCCCATTTCAACTTTGCAGATTTCACACCTACATCAACTACAGGAGTAATGGAGCGCAGTGTGGTATTTCTAACCCGGTCTATCAACTTTACACCAAGTATGTATACTGCGCTCCATTGCCCTTTGGCAAATCTTGAGCTTGGATATTTGCAGCTTTGTTAGAGACCAAGTCTGGGCACCATAAGTTAGAATAGGCAGAATACACATGTCGATATCGGAAGGTTTCCCTTCATAAGATTCCCCATGGACCAATAGCTCTTCCAGGCATTTTCAATGCGTCTTTCGACTTCTTTTTCCTGCCGGTTATTAAACGAGACTATCTGGCCCAAAAACGTATACTCCTCGACATACTGTATTACTTGCCCATCCACTTCCACTCACTGTTGGTCATTAGCTGTGTCTTGGATCGATTTATAGAAAGCCCAATCTCAAGACTCGCCATGCTTAGGCCTTGAAGCTTTAGTTGAAGTTCTGTCGCTGACGACGAAAAAAGTACTATGTCATCTGCAAAGAGAAGGTTTGTAAGCCGTCGGCTATTTATAGGAATACCGCGTGAAGACCAAGATACTGATAATTTCCTAAAAACCTCCTCTAAGACAGCGGTAAATAGTTTAGGAGATAATGGGTCCCCTTGTTTGACACATTTTTCTATTACAAATTTTGGACCGGGATTATGTAGCTTTATATTTGCTGTACTATTTGGGTATGCAGTTTGAATAAGATTAATATAGAGGAGTTCAATATTTTGATTTTCTAATGCGGTTAGGATTGCGCTATGATATATACTATCGAAGGCTTTAGTATAATCAACAAATGCTAAGTAAAAAGGTTTATTATATTCTTGATATTTCTCTATAATTTGGTTTACGGTATGGAGGTGGTCAGTTGTGGAAAAATGTGGACGGAATCCAGCTTGCTCAGGTGGTTGATGAGAATCCAGGTTTTGGGCGATCCTATTTTCAATAAGTTTTGTAAATTGCGACGAAATTTGTATAAGTGCGACGATAGGCTTATTGGCCTGTAATTTCCATTATCAGATTTATCACCCTTCTTATGAATTAAAATTATGTTCGAATTAATTATTATTAATTTATTTTATTTTATTAATTTTAAAGAGACTTACAGACTAATAACAGGTGTATGGTTACTAAAATTAAATTACATAAATTGCTACTAACAAGGCCCTACAGATTGATACAATAATGTGCGATATACACTATAACCAGTGTTGTACTACTGTTTTAACATTAATTATCTCTTTTGCTAATAAGCGTCTCGCTGTATTTACATTAGTGCAAAATAAGTCGATATTTAGCTTTCGATGTAAGTTATTAAAGTTACGTGCAGTTCTAAGTAGGAAGGCATTACGTCTGTATTTAGTTTTATTAAAAGGTACATGTAGCAATGGCCTGTGTCGAAAACCAATTTGGTTAGTTTTCCAAGTAGTTCAGGACAGTTGATAGTGCCATTTGCAATTTTCAGCAAAAAACAAATATCATTGATATAACGTCTACGCTCGAGTGGAAGGAAATGATATTTTTTACAGCGATGATTGTAATTTTCCGAGAACTGTTGAGCCTTAAACTAAATATCTTCAAAATTTCCTAGAAAATTAAATTATGCCTAGAATGTTATTATTAATAGACGCTCTTGTCATCGTAGGTCTGTTATTAATAGAGTAATTAGAGCCAGAGTGCAGCCGAATTTGGATAAAAAGTTGGAATATCCCAACTGAGGAAATTCACCTTAATAAAGATAATTATAGAAGCAGTAACAGCTAATTAGGCGAGTGCTTGCCTAGGAAACAGGGTGCGCAGGTTCAAACCATAGCTCGCACTTCTGATTCATTTAATTATTCATGTGCGAATCGTCTTTGTGCGATTGTTACTAGCTTTCGGTGAAAGAAAACATAGTGAGGAAACCTGCATGTCTGAGAAAGCCTAACTGACTTTCGAATGACGTGTGAAGTCCACCAACCCGCACTTGGCCAGCGTGGGGACTATGGCCTAATCCCCTTCATCTTGAAGGGAGTCCCGTTCACAACAAAAAAAAAAAAAAACAAAACAAAAAAAAAGTGTAGGATAAAAGAACGGCAGATTTTTTATATTAATAAAACAAAATACGGCCACTTTGAATGGTTATGTTCTAATTATGTTTTCATTAATGAGACTAGCTGGAAACTAAGGCTCTTGGGCATTATGCCTTTTTATGCTAAGCAGTTCCTTTAATATTTTTTAAACCCATTTACAAAAGATCTTTCAATATTCATCGTACAATCTTGACGAAATAAAATCTTTTTAAAAAAAAATTGACCCGACTTCAATATCACTGAAAAGTATAAAATAATTTAAATATTATTGAAGTTGGTGTTAGCGTACCTGCTGTGTATATTTGGCACCAACTTCAATAATATTAAAATTATTTTATACTTTTCAGTGATATTGAAGTCGGGTCAATTTTTTTTTAAAAAGATTTTATTTTAAACTTTTTAGTGATATTTTCATATATAAAGATTGAACCATCGAAAACCGTAAAATTATCTAGGTAGGTTATGATCACATTATCGTCTACATAGTTTTACATAATTCATGTTTCTTCAGAAAAAAATATCCGGTCGTAATGAAATTTGCATGAAAACATCATAGTAGTTTACTCTCTCGAATAAAAAAAGAATCATCGAAATCGGTTCATAATTGTCAGAGCAATGTAATGGAGAACATCAGTTTTATGGTTTTTACCAGATAAATTCCTCCACATCGTTCATGGTCCTCCAGGAAGTTCTTATCCGGTTGTAATAAAATTCATACAGATTCAATACAGTGGTTTCTTCTTTCGAATAAAAAAAGAATCATTGAAATTGGTAAATATTTGCCAGAGTTATGACTATTTTTGTCCGACCGAGCGAGTCCGAGCGACTAAAACGTCATCTATATAGGCTTTCTTGCAAGTCTCAGTGCGCAGTCACCATTCTTGTTTTTTCAGGAACTACTTATTACTAAGCAATAATTTTTTTATGGGACCCAATTAACGGATTAAAGAATGGATGGAAGAAAGATTTTTTCAGATCGGTTCCTAATTGCCAGAGTTATGCGCGAACATACATAGAAAAAAAAAAAATATATATATACAGACGAATTGAGAACCTCCTCCTTTTTTTGAAGTCGGTTAAAAAGACAAATGAACGATGTTAATGACAAATACTCTAAAAAATTTCATTAATGTTTTCTTTGTTCTTTATTTAATTCCTACACTCTTTACATTTCTACAAACATTTAAAACCCTACTTTTTTATTTATTACAGTGCTTGATTGCAGCCACCCACCTAGTGGAAAGTGGCGACGCAAAACAAAAAAACTCAGATAATTTCGGTTACAAACTGTTATTAGCTTCAAATTCAGCACCGTAGAATACGGAATTGGATTTCCAGTCAGCACGTCAATACTTGTTTACCCAATTTCTTGTTAAACATAAAGCTGAGCCTTTGTTTCAACTCGGGAAACATTGAATTCGAAACTACTCTTAATTAAAGACTAGGTAGTTTTGTTTACTTCAGCGAGGTAGATTAGGTATTTAGCTAGATAGAATTTAAACTAATAAAACTCTAAACTGAGGATGTCAAAGATGTAACCGACCATTGGATCTTCTTTCAACACTAATTGTACGCAACACGATACTCAGAAATCCATAAAGGCGGACAATAAGTAGTATTTTATCAACATGGAACAATTCTTAGAAATTGAACCGTTGACAGGCCGTGTCTCATCACGCCTTTGTGGAAGCCGAAACGCTGGGAATGCAACCCGACGTGACGCCCACATCGTGTTCCCCACGACGCACATACTTCGATCAACACCAGCCCAAACACTCCAATCAGACTCAGACTCGGCGACTCTAGGTACGCAATAATTACCTACTTCACACACGCACAGCGGTTCGTCAATTCAAACACATTTTTTCCAGTAAAGTTCGTTTTACTTACCGGTTTATCGAGGACTACGTCCAGCCATGACTTTAAAGCTAGCACACGCACACCGCACCGCACCGCAGCTTATAAACAAACTTTATAAAGTTTTCCCAAGTTGCAGCGAGGGCGTGCGTCGAAGTTCACTCAGAAGTGCGTAGGATTAAAGTTTTGGTGGTCGGGAGTGCATGTAGATTACGACATAGTGTTTTTTCGTTGATGAAACAGGTTTCCGGCGGCGGAAAGTGAGTTTGTAAGTTTGTTAGAGACGGCGGCGCGGAGCGGGCGCGCGGTCGCACACGGTCGCCCTGGGGAAGGTAGCACGCGGTATGAAGCGCCTCGGCCGGAGCCTGATCGCGGCGAGCCGCGGGACGGCAACGTCGCGCGGGCGCTACCCCGCGCGGGGGGTAATGCCTCCATCCATGGCCCACCTAACATCATGGCGTCATTGTTTCATCATTTGTTATCTAACAGCTCCTGAAGGCACGGGAATTTTCTGTATATCCGGTTGTCTACCCGGGGTTTGATAAAACGAGTCACAACTCTAGGATTAACGGTCTAGAAATAAACTGTTTAAGTAGTTTTGAAAGCGATCTCAATTAATCAAGTTTATCTCGAACGCAATTGAAACGGTAATTAAAGTGATATCTTTAATAGTTGAGATATTTCAAGTTTTTGTTGTTGTTGTACCACAACTCGGCCAAACAAAGGCGGCTCTACATTCACTCACTCTATCTACGTTTTCGCTTTATCCGACAAATTAGGTGAGTTATGCGGATTATCTTCCCACAAAACGGCATAAGTCTTAAAAAATGTATGGATTGTTAAACGCTTGGCCCATTAGAGGGTCAGAAAACGTTATAAGTATTATTCACGCGGGCATTCTCACAGTTCCGGTGAGTCACGGTCGGGCGAGCTCAGAGGCGAGTTAAGCTCGTGAAATAACCAATAAATCTAACAAACAAGAGAAGTCAAATAATTGCTACACTCGTAATAAAATAAGCGCTGACTGTGCCGTACCGTTAACTCATATGTCGTAAATTAAAAAATAAAAAGAATTCATATTAAATGGCTGGACAATTTTTTATCAATCAGACCTAAGGACCATCCTCATCATTAATACTTACAGGGCTCAAGAGACTTAAGTACCATCCAGATAGCAGGTAGGTACCACCGCAATGTAAGATATTCCACCGCCGAGCAGCAGTGTGTAAACGTCGCTGTGTGTGGGCACTGGAGCTGGTGAAATTACCGGAAACAAAAAAATTAATATCTAATGCCTTAAAGGTCGGCAACGCGCTAGTAATTCTTCTACTGTTGCTAGCGTCTATAGGCTGCGGTGACTGCTTGCCATCAGGTGGGCTGCAGGCATGATTGCTACCTTGGTTGTATAAAAAAGTAACAAATATTACGGCTATCGAGCAACAGTGAAACTCAACTGTCCATTGCAGTGTGCATCAGGCAGATGCACTGCCATGACAAACAGTGCGTACTATTGTTTTCGTTAGAGTCTCTACGCCAGATTATAATCCTTTTTTTTATCATAGCTCAATCCACACATGGTAAATACATACATAAATAGATAAATAACACCCAGACACTTGGTGGGAATGGAAACCACGGCCCATCGGGTAGCAGCCGGGGCGTCTAACCACTAGACCAACGGGCCCGTCAAATTAATACATAGGACGCGACCGCAACTAAAGAATAATTTTCAAATTCCTTACTATGCATAATTTCATGCTTCTAGACGCTCCGGTCTAAGCTGTACATTCTTTGCAATTAAAATTTTATATTATTAGTAAGAAAAGTTGGGCGTTTCAGTCATAAGTCCTGCCATTCCTCGTCATACCGCACATCCATTAATATATTCGGTTCTGTTCCATATTCCCCTTCCACCTAGATATTACTTAATGAAGTGGAACTTTCGACAGGTAAGCCGAGTGATCTGCTCGAACTCAATTAAGTTACGATTCCCTCAACGAAACGTGACAAAGTTACGTTTGGCCTCTAGCTATGGTTGCATGCAGTAAGGAACTTCGACACTTGACCTTTCCTTTCCTTGTTTACACACAAATGTGTAACCGATACTTATATTAACATATAAATAGAGTGCTTATCAAAGATATGGCCAACTTTATAAAAGCCTATTATTTATCTCTAGACACAGAGGTATTTCAAAATTAAATGCACAAGTGCGTTTGTTCGACATGTTGTAACTTAAAGATAATTGCGAACAATATCAACCGCTATTACGTTTAAACATATACGCATGTATAGAAGAGTATTTTATATACCCGTGGAGTGCCGGGTTAGAATTGCATCCTCCCATCTCGAGGCGACTAAGCGAGAACAGGAAGACGGGCAGCAGCGTCTTTCTTTTGGATTTATCTTCCATCTATACTGCGATCCCCAAGCTGCCTGCCAAGCGTAGGGATTATGGCAACCCCTCCCTTCTAAGGGGAAGGCCTTTGTTCAGCAGTGGACGTCTATCGGCTGCTAATGATGATAAATGATAATATAAATACGCCTGAAAACTATAATCTTTCTTCTGGGGCAGTCAGGTCGACAACTATTACTGAAACCTTTAACTTTGAATGTAACCTATAAATCGATTATAGCTGTGTCGTCTAGCACAAAAAGCGTTTAGTTTTCGTTTCTCAATACTCTACCGAGACTAAAGAGCATCAACTTCAAAAAGAAACTAAAAAACATGCCTGCTCTTGTCTAATCAAGCTGCGATTTAATTTAGTTATATTTGTATAAACCTTCTTGTGATTTACATAATAAATAATTTTGTGTCTACCCTTATCAGACGCGGGCCCTGGATTTGGCCTAGGGGAGGGTCGGTCAACTTTGCCCAAGGGGAAGGCAGATTCTAATAAACTCTGAATCTGTCAAACTGCTTAGAATTTTGATAGACTCAAAGATTGCATTCATGGCGGTATTTTAAACCTTTTTCTTCTTTTTTACTTTCATAGGAAAGCGGTTCCAGATGGACGAAGTCGTGGGAAACAACTTTATCTCCAAATTGTCGCATTCAGGATCTGTTAGTCACTTATTTGTACTACGGGGTAATTAATATGATATTTGTGATATTAATATTGTACGTATGTATATGTAGTACCCGTGGGGTGTCCGGGTAAGAATAGCACCCTCCCATCTCCTCCCGTCGGGTGTACGTAAGAGGCGACTAAGGGAAAACAAGAAGACTGGCAGCAGCGTCTTTCTATTAGATTACCTACCACCTATACTGCGATCCCCAAGCCGCTTGCCAAGCGTGGGGATTATGGCAACCCCTCCCTTCTAAGGGGGAGGCCTTTGTCCAGCAGTGGACGTCTATCGGCTGCTAATGGTGATGATATTGTACGAAATATTTGTTGTATCACTATTACGAATTCACTGTTTATCTTTATTTTCCAAAAATAAAAAATGAAATAGTTTATTATACGCAATGTCAAAATAGAAAGGAAATCAAACATGGTGATGACTTGATTTTTGCGACCGTGTATATATATTGATGTAGCGGAAAACAATTAGCTTTGCAGTCCGAAGATCGAGGTTCGAGTTCCGCGGTCCTTACTGGTTAGGAGTATTTATATTACGCCTAACCTCTCCAGATTCGTATCGGCCTGTACCTCGGATTGTGAGAGTAAAGGATGCCAAAGTGCACCTGCTGCGTCTGCACAAGCATTTAAGTTTTATAAAATCTTCTGCGCAAATGGCCGATCATGTCTGAAGGAATTATTAAAATATTACTGTTACAAAATTATTATTTACATAATAACTAAATATTTACAGATTATTTACAAATATACTTAAACTAAGTAAAAAAAACTTTCCTCCAAGTTATCGCCGCACTGGGAGGGAAGGGTCTAGCGGTGTTAACTCTTTTTATATGGCCAGGTTTATACATTAGCAGAACTAGCTCCAGCTCGACGGTCCCCTGAGACATCGAAAATTTTGGATACAATTTCTTTCAACCAAACCGTACGTTTCATGAGAGGTCCCGTGGTATCCACCGCAAAGGGTGCAAATATATAGCTGGAACCTAGGGCTGCGTACTTGCCCTGCATTGTTACAAAGTAAAACAATCTATTTACTAATTTCAAAATTCTTCGCGGATGATGTCGCGCGCTCACCTAGTGCACAGAATGATGATTATATTACATACAGTCGTATAATTTATTCTGAGCTAAAGTGCTGGTTTGGATCAAATATACTATGTATATTTACTATTTATAAATGATGTATATTACGATTCTACATTATGTCTCAAAGGAACAAAGTTAATTTGAAACGGTTATACTCTATGAAGTTACAGATATAAAATAATAATATATCAAATTGAAATCAAAGTAACATTAATTTTCTTTACTTTTACAATTGATCAGATTTATTTTAAAAGTGTTGGGATGATAGTTATTAATAATAATATCTTGAGATAGTTCACACTCGGACATCTGATCCCAAACTAGGCATAGTCTATACTATGGTAACCGGAAACAAATACATACATATTCGTATATATATACTTTTTTAAAATACATACTTATATAGAAAAATCACACCCCGACACTGCTTGGGAATCGAACCCACGACCTATTGAGTAGCGGCCAGGCCAGTCAAGTCAAGCCAATATATTGATGTCACAGAGTAAGAATCAACAGTACACTGCAAGAAAAAATATTTAACATGATCTTTAATAACTACACATTATAACTTTCATCATCACCATTACAAGCCAGAAGACGTCAGGCCTCCCCCTTGGAACGCCACAATGAACGAATATTGGCTATTTGCATCCACCAGTTGCCAGTGACTCCTACAACGTCGTCGGCCTACCTAGTGGAAGGCCAGCCTCTCTCGGTTTTTGATAAACTTTCTTCTCTAGCAGTTCTACTAGGTAGGAGGTTCCTTGTGCAAGGAACCATCCAGGTAGGTACCGCCGCAGTGTCAGATATTCTCCCGCCAAGCAGCAATGTGTAAGCGTTCCTGTTTTCCGGCGCGAAACACAGCCACACACACAGACTTAATATCGAATGGCAACGCGCCAGTGATTCTTCTGGTGTTGCTAGCGTCTCTAGGATGCGGTGACTGCTTACCATCAGGAGGGCCGCACGCTTGCTTGCCACCTTGGTTAGTAAAGAAACAACAGTTATCGGTTCTTCGAGCGAAGTGGCCATAAGATTGTAACTCTAAGAATGTTACTTATCTTTCTTTGTAACCACAAAGAAAGAAAATTTTCGCGTATAAATTTGTAGTAAAATCTGCAATCCCGTTTTCTAAGCTTACATTGCCAGGGCGTAGGGAGGGACGCTCACACGGTTGTATTGTTAAGACACATGCCTTTCGTGGCACATAATGACAGTCGACATCCCACGGGTCCTTTTTACGTATTTTCTATTATGTCCCCGCAACAAAGAGAGACCGCAATTTCAAAAACCGCTGATCCCAGTCGCGCTTTAATTTCAGCTGAAGTGAAATCGACTGAAGTGTACAAGCTTTCGCTCTTACTCCCTCGACCCTTCTTGCTCGGGAAAGTATACGCATTGAAAAAGTTCATCTTATAGGTAGACTTGGCAAAGTTTGATACTTAGAGCCAAATTTGCTATAGTGGATGTCGAATATATTACGCCCCTGGGATGTTTTCTTTAAGCAATTTTATCTTCGAATTGTACTTAATAAACTTCAGAGCATATTTAAGGCTTTTTCTGACATATCTTCTTCATTTTCTCTTTGGCAATTCTTATGTCATCTTTATAAAATAACTTAATTAACCTATTTAACCCATAGTAATTTTTAACAACCGTAGCACAGCTTCAAATACTAGGTAGATTAGTATATTGATCACCTCGTGCACTTTCGGCGCCCTTCTTGTTCTTTAAAAAGCGATAGGATGATGTAACGAAAATTCAAAAGTCATATAATGTGGTTTCTGAATACTACAGAACAAGTGAATACAATCGGAAGTTTCTTGTAGAGTCGGTGTCGCCTGCGAATTCCTTTGTTTAGCATTCCAAACTGGAAGGGAAGCATTCCTCCCGTTCTTCCAAAGTACTATAGATGGAGCAAAAACATCTCTGGAGCGCAATTTATGCACAAACTTGTCGGACCACCATGCCATAATCGCGCCTAACTAGTACACTTCATTATGAAGTTCGCGGGACCCAAATTTGTTAAGCCATTTGTTGCTTCACTGATATTTCATTCCCTCTGTAACGTGTTGAAAATATTTTCAAATTGGATAAGCTCGTTTTTAAACATCTCTCTCCGCGTCTATTCTTTGCCGAAGATTCATTGTGATTTTATTTTAGTGTTCCCTAAAGATATAATGTGTTTGTCTATCCGCAGGTATAAATTGTCCCTATTCTTAGTTACTACTGACGTAAGCACTTGTATATCAAACTTTATGGCCACAAACCATTTTTTTCATAATCTGCTAATTGAAACTTTTTTATTTGAAACAATATTTGTTGTAATATCAATTTAAAAGTAACGATAAACTCGGTTTTATTACTATAAGTACACTTTGTAACTGAAAGATTTAATATAAACTGTCTTCAACTTCAGCTTTTCCATTTAATAAATACAAAAGAATGCTTCGCTATCTGATATCCGAGCCCGTGATGGAAAGAGGACTGAAGTTTAAAATTGGGCCGGATAATTTATTATTTGCTTACAAAGAAATCCAGGAACAACTGGATAAAAATAGAAAGCAATCTAAAATCACATTAACTTCGTGTCAGAAATCATTAATAAAATCTTCAATTTGTACTACTCGAAATTGGTTTGCTATGATTGTTCATGTTATTATTTTTTTTTCGTTGGTAGTTTGATTAGCCAATCAGAATATAGGTGATTAAAATATGGAAATTACTTAATAAAGACCTAAAATCTCTCATTTTTTTGTACGTGAACAATCGCCGTTGGAAATTCTAGGAAAACAGATCAAGTAGATAATATTTAAGTACATCACAGTAACTTTATAAAATGGCGTCGCGGCTCAATTAATTTAAATTAAGGATGACATGAGAGCACTTGAGTACTAATGTGGATGGGTGAGAGGTACTTCAAAGAGTCGATGACCTTTTTTTAGTTTATAGTTATGAAATGTACTAACATTATTTTTTTATTAATAAACAGCTGTTTTTGTGGTAAAATTTTAGAGCGATTTTTTAAAACTTAAAAATACGTTCTAGTGACATCTAGAAATTATTGAAGTTTTGTGTATTTTACGGTGGAACGAGATTAAATTCTTGAATAGTAAAATCTCTGGAAAAGTCAGCATAATTTTCACTTAAAATATAATATGTAAACAGAAATATGCAACGCTCATATCCGTGTGTCCGTGTTCAGTTAGATTAGTTTTTGTAGCTCATGTATGAGCTACGAGGACCAGTACCACAAACTCAAATGGAACGCGTAATCCAAGTATACGTGTCCGTGTCCATAAATACATTTATCAAGCAAACCCACCAGTAGGGGAGGCGATTGGATACCCTGAATTCTGACACTACCCAAAATTCATGGCTTCGACTCGTCGACCCGTCTGGACAAATATTATGTGTGTATAAACATCTCTTTCTTATCCCTTTGTAGACAAGGTTGATATTTGTTGTTGATTGCATTTTTTAACCATTTTCTTTGAAGTCGGTTTTATGTTTTTCTAAGAATATTTTATTTTACACTATTTTGTGACAATCATCATTATAACTTCCCGAATACTTGCGAAACTATGACGTAACTCGAATAGCTATGTTAGAGTAACTTACTAGCACTAAACAGAGCATCGCGGAACTCAGGGAGGCTCGATGGGGAGGGTTTCTAGAGGAGATCTCGCCGTCAAACCAGGCTTACTGGCGGCTCGCGAGATCCCTCAAAACCAACACCGTAGCTACCATGCCCCCCTTGACCCGCCCTTCAGGCGACCCACCCGCGTTTGAGGACGACGAGAAGGCTGAGGTTCTCGCTGACTCTCTAGAGAGTCAGTGCACACCCAGCTCCGCTCCCGTCGATCCGGCGCACCTCGATCTTGTGGATAGGGAAATAGAGCGCAGGTCCTCACTCCCTCCCACCGAATCTCTCTCCCCGGTCACGCAAACCGAGGTGGAAGACCTAATCAAAGGCCTTAAGCCGAAGAAAGCACCGGGCTCCGACGGCATTTCCAATCGCGTTCTCAAGGTTCTCCCTGTCCATCTGATATGTCTTTTAGTGACTATCTTCAACGCAGCCATGTCCCACTGCGTCTTTCCTGCCGAATGGAAAGACGCGGATGTAGTAGGTATCCCTAAGCCGGGTAAGCCTCGCAGCAGCCCTGCGAGCTACCGGCCGATCAGTCTTCTCAAGTCTCTCGGCAAACTCTATGAGCGCTTGGTATTAGCGAGACTCAAAGACTTTGTCAGTTCTAATAATATCCTTATTGGCTTTCGAACCAGACACTCTTGCGTCCACCAGGTGCACCGCCTCACGGAGCACATCCTGACCGGGCTCAACCAGCCCAACCCCGTCTACACAGGCGCCCTATTCTTCGATGTTGCCAAGGCCTTCGACAAGGTCTGGCACAACGGCTTGATATACAAGCTCTTCCAGTTAGGAGTTCCCGATAGGCTCGTACTCATCATACGAGACTTTCTCTCGAATCGTACATTTCGATACCGGGTCGAAGGTACGTTTTCTTCGCCCCATCCTATACAGGCCGGAGTCCTTCAGGGCTCCGTGCTCTCTCCCCTCTTGTTCAGCCTGTTCACGAACGACATTCCTCGTTCGAGCAGAGTCCAACTCGCTCTTTACGCGGATGACACCGTTCTCTATTATTCCCATAGGAACATGTCCTATTTAACGCGTGCTCTTCAAGCCGCAGTCGACGCCCTGGGTCAATGGTTCCGTACGTGGCGCATAGAGGTGAACCCGGAAAAGAGTGCCGCGGTGGTCTTCTCCCGGGGACCCGCCAATATGTTCTCTGCGCGGAGCCTTCGGCCCAACAGACGACTATCCCTAGTCAATCGCCCTATCCCCTGGACTAGGAAGGTTAAGTACCTCGGAGTCACCTTGGACTCCGCCATGACTTTCGGCCCGCACATTAGGTCCGTCCGCAATCGAGCGGCTTTCGTATTAGGTCGCCTGTATCCCCTTCTCTGCAAGTGGAGTAAAATGTCGCTTAGAAATAAGTTGACATTATACAAAGCCTGCATTCGCCCTATCATGACTTACGCGAGTGTAGTTTTCGCGCACGCCGCCCGCACCCATATCGATAGCCTCCAGGTTATCCAGAATCGTTTCCTCCGACGTGCCGTCGGTGCCCCGTGGTACATGCGGAACGTAGATCTGCATTCCGATTTCAAGTTAGATCCCCTTCGTAAGTTCCTCAAAGAAGCGTCGAAACGCTGCTTTGAATCCGCGTCCCGTCACGCGAACAGTTTAATCCGCGCCGCCGCCGATTACGCCCCTAGTCCTTCTGACTCGCGCCGCAGACCACGGCACGTACTGCTCGACCCTCCTGACCCCATGACGGTCCTATTGGACCGGGATGCGCCGACCCCTCCCCGACAACCGTTTGCTACACTAGCTATCAGACACCGGTCTCGCCGGCGAGGCCGAAGGGTCGTACGTATGCGACCTCAACGACGTGCATCACCCCACTGAGTTTCTTGCCGGTTCTTCTCAGTGGGGGCGCGTTGTGAACCGGTGGTAAACTCAGCCCTCTCTTAAGCGACAGCCCAAGCCGAGGCCGTGCCTCCCTGAGGTGCCCTTGAGCTCGTCGCTACTTCTGCCGTAAAGGCTAGAGCGCTTTAAGCGCTCGCCTCCTATTGTCCGGTGAAGCTGTAATGGCCATCTGCGGCCAACAGCGACTATCATTCCCAAAAAAAAAAAATACACATATCTTCTAAATAATAATAATATTGAACCGATTTTCTATACTGTACCCTAAGATGAAATAAAAACTATTACAAAAAGAATTATCGCTACCGGATTTGTAGTTTCTGAGAAATACGGGGACAAACCTACATGCATACAAACACTCATGAAATTTAGTACATTTGTTTAGATGCTCACATAGACTAACGCGTATGAATATTAACGCATTTTTATTAATATACGCGTCGAAGTTCTGTAAACCTCCTTTTTTTAAGCTGGTTAAAACAACATAACCCGTGGGGTGTCCGGGTAAGAATAGGGCCCTCCTATCTCTTTTCGTTGGGTGACCGCAAAAGGTGACTAAGGGAAAACAAGAAGTCGGGCAGTAGCGTTTTTCTACCTACCAACATTCTGCGATCCCCAAGACGCCATCTAAGCGTAGGGATTATAGCAACCCCTCCCTTCTAAGGAGGAGGTAGTTTGTATAGCAGTGGACGTGTTTTGGCTGCTGTTGATAAAACAACATGAGTTGCAAATAAATCCTAATAATTATTTAACACTTTAAGCACTCACTTGTAGCGGTAAAAGTAAAAAGTTGGAAATATAAACCTCAACATAATTCTACTTTAAACTGATTTGCAGACCTTTTTTTCTGTTTTGAAATAAAGTAATACTTTGTCTTAAATATCTACCACAGAAAGCAACAGTATAAGAGTTTTTACTTGAATATTTCATTATAATGTGTACACTCAACGTTGAAAATGGCTTCATTGAGTTAAATGTGGATATACTTGAAGTACCTAAATAATGTTTAGGTACAATATACCCTGTTTTTCTCTACAAAATCGAAGTCGGATATAATAAATGTATGAACACAATTGGTAGGGCTATTGAACCATACCAATTGTCTGAAAAATAGGGTACAGGTAAAGAAATAAAAAATAGGGTACAAACTTCTGTAAAGTCTTATTACTTACTTACTTACTAACTTTAAACGTTTATGTTGATATTAGGGTAAGTATTGTTGCCAATTTTCGATGAGACTTGGTTTGCTTGGCGGCCGCGGAATACCCACTTCATCCCCTAATGCAACACATATTGTGCGGCTGCGACGCTCTTGTGAGACGTAGTTTGAGTCATCTGGGAGTGGCTTACCCCACACCAGATGATTATGTTCAGCTCCAAGCTGGCGCAATCGTTGCTTACCTAAGGGAACTCTTCGACACGTCAGCAACAGAGTAAGGGCTAGGGCATGCACAATGGATCCAACTGGGACGAAGTGCGTTCCGGTGGTTACCGGGCCCGATTGTATAGCCACCAACAATAGAATAGAATAGAATCCCCTATTCCTCTGACACAGCGTGGTCGCGTTAGTAATATACTAGTGTACTTAACATTTACATGCATCGCCTCATGACATGTTTAGTTTGAGCGAATTTTATAAGATCTAGCCTCTGGTGGCGCAACGGGAAATCGCTTGCTTTGCGAACCGAAGTCACGGGTACGAATCCCGCGAAGAGAAATAACTTTGAGGAGCTCTTCCTTACTGGCTCGGATAATGTGGCCTACATTATCCGAGCCAGCAAGGAACAACTACTTGTCCGCAAAGCAAGATGATGCATGCGTCGGATGTGCATGCAAAAAGTACGTCCTGCGTTAATCTCTCCCTGGTCGCCAGCTCTTGCGTCCCATCGGATTGTGAGAGTAAAGGAAGAGAGAGTATACTTGTGTCTGCGCACGCACTTGACGTGCGCTGTATTACGATTTTTTTGGTTATTTACATGTCTTGTATTGTCATTTAATAATCAAAGAATACGAGTATCTCTCTTGAAAAAAGATTGGCCACTGTACTCATATCTGCCAGGAGGGATATTATTTATTATTATTCCATTTATTTATTGTTTAAAACTATTCTTTACATTTTTAAATATAAATATAAATCACAAATACATTTAAAAACATTTATTATTATTATTAGTACCTATTTTGCAAAGTAAATATTTTTCGTTTACCACACTCCCTAAAACACGTCTCTCTTCTTCGCCAAGCCGTTGTATATATAGCTATGCTATATACTTAAAGCTAAGAGCTTTTAGCCAACACGATAGCTAGTGAAGGTCGCCTGCTATTATAGGATAGATCACAGATACGAGACCATACCGTAACCAGCGCCGTTATGCACGGCTGAAATTATATAAGCCGTAATGTATGAAGACAAAATGAGACCGGGTTATAGGGCTTCACATTTGCCTATATTTCTCTGTCTGAATTACAACATTGAGGAACACATAAGGGCCAACCTGGTATCAGAGTTTTCAAGCTGCCCTTACGTCTCTAACTTAGCGTCTAGATAGCGACCGACTTTTAACGTGCCCTCCGAAACACGGAGACGCTCAGTTCAAATGCCACTAAACGGTCACCCATCTAAGGACTGACGTTGCCTAACAGCTATGAGCGTCTCGAAAAATAAAATAATAATATTAATCACATATTATTGCAAATACAGCATTATGACGGATGTATAATATTTATACTACCAATGATTTTAGGTGGCTATAATATATTCTTCCGTGAGCACCACGTTAGTGAAATACATAACTAATTCAAAGGCGAAAACTGAAACAAAGAACATGCCTAGAAAAATATCTAGTGTTAGTATACACCCATTACTAGGTGCCTGTGAAACTTTAATACGCAAACAAACGCATAGATAAAATATTCTCCATAAGCACGGCAGGCGAAAAATATCATTACAGTATTCCATTCTACATTTACATTCATTTGGTGGGGTGTCCGTGTAAGAATAGCAACCTCCCATCTCCACCTGTTGGGTATGCGTAAGAGACGACTAAAGGAAAACAAGAAGACGGGCAGCAGTGCCCCCGTTGCGCGCCCCGATCCAGATCGGTCGTGCGCTGCCAGTTCCCGATTAATTCGTGTGCTTGTGTTTCCAGAATCCGCCGCGTGGTGTCGACACCAGTCGCCCGCGTGCTGCGAGATCACTCCGTCTCCCTCGCACCGTCTACGACGTCTGCGAGTACTCTTCGCGTCCGTATTTTTGATCTGCGATTGTCGTTTTCACGACAAAAGCACATCCTCCTGTTTCCTAGAGACTTTAGCTTCACGGGTTGCTAAATCCACCGGTTTACGTGGTCGCCAAGGGTACCCTACGGTGACAACTGCCTTGGCGGAGCGGGACCCGAGCGCTCGCGCGGTTCGTCCCGGAACCGCGCAACTCGGACGGGATCAGGTTCACCGGCCCTGGGAGTGACCCCCTAGTCGACCCTGATCGTCTCCCTCCCACCCTCCTCTTCCTGATCCTATTCTTCGGGTGCTGTTTGGCACCAAGTCGGCTCCGGTCGGCTTGCTGTCTCTGCCCCGGAGCAGCTAGGGCTACTCACCTCTCGCACATTGAGATTGGCGAGAGACTCACGTTAGGGCCTACACGTTAGGCACTCACCCTTCCCCCACCTTCACCCGGTGGGGGGAGCCATTCAGTACACACCGGGGTGTCCCCCCCAGTCGTGCGTTTCCCCCCGTACTACGAGCAGTATGGACCGTCCGGGCATGGAGTTCCTTTGCGGATTCTTTGAATTCGCGAAGGCGCGCTGGCCCGAGATGGTCAATGACTTCGCGTCCCTTACCGCGCCCTCCGCGACCTTGCCTTCAGCAGCCGCGCCCTCCGTATCCGCGATCCCCGCGACCGCGTCTTGCCCCGCGTCGACCGCGCCCGCCGCGTCCGCGACTCCGTTGCCGCCCGCCCTCCGTGCGGAGCCCGAGACGGACTCTGAGTCTGCCTCGAGCTCCGACATGGAGGTCGAGCTCATTAACTCGCCTCGTCCCACCATGCCTGCTGACGGTTTCACGTTAGTCAGCAGGAAGAAACGCGCGCTCAAGTCCCGCGACCTGCCACCGACCAAGTACATATGTACTGAGTCGGAAAGCCCGGAGTCTCCACCTCGCGTGACCCCCCCCGATCCGTTCGACCCCGCCGCCGACGTACTTTTCGCCGATGGCTTCACCGGCTCCCGTACCCCGCAAGTCCCCTACGCCCTCGCGGCCGCCGCGTAGGTCGCCCCCGCCCCCGCCCATTGTCGTCCAAGACAAGGCCGCGTGGGAGCGCGTTAATAAGGCGATCTACGCCCGAAACATCATTTATACCAAGGCGGTCAACACGCCCCTTGGTATCAAGGTCATCCTGCCCACCGCGGACCAACACCGCGAACTCACAAAGTTTCTCCGAGCCGAGAAAATAGGTTTCCACACCTACACTCTCGACGAGGACCGAGTCATCCGCGCCGTAATCCGCGGAGTCCCTACCCAACTCAGCAATGAGTATATAAAAGACGACCTTCTGTCGCAGTCCCTCCCGGTACTGGAGGTGCACCGTATGCACCCCGGCAACCGCCCGCTTCAACCGTACGAGTTGGTCCTAGTCCATCTCATCCGCTCAGACGAGGGCAGGCAGATCTTCAATTTGAAGACTGTTTGCGGTCTTACCGGCTTCGCCGTAGAAGCCCCCCACAAACGTGGCCTACCCGGGCAGTGTCACAACTGCCAGCTGTATGGCCACTCCTCCCGCAACTGTTTCGCGCGGCCTCGCTGTGTGAAGTGCACAGGAGACCACGGGACGTCTCAATGCGAGCGCGATAGGGAGACGGCGACCGAGCCTCCCGGATGCGTCCTCTGTGGGACCATCGGGCACACCGCGAACTATCGCGGCTGCCCGAGGGCCCCGAGGAGGAACCGCCGGGTGGCGAGGCGCAACAATCTCCGCGCTCCCCCCCGCCCCTCGGTGCCCTATGCACCAAGGGCCTCCGCCCCTCCACCCTTGGAGTCCTACCCGCCCGCGCCTTCAGCGCCTCAGGCCCCGGCGCCCTCAGCGCCTCTTACGCAGCCGCTTCCGGCCCCCCGCGTCCCCGCGCCCTCTGCGCCGCGACCGTTCTCAGCATCCCAGCCCGCAGTGCGTCCACCGAACGCGTGGGATAAGACACTGCCATACGTCCGCCCCGCCGCTGCTCCTAAAGCAACGAGCGTCCCCGCCAAGCAACCGGCCGCGCCTGCGCCTTCAGCGCACGCGTCCAGCCTCGCTTCGGACTTCGAATTGGTCCGACGCTCTATCGATGGTATTAACATCGATAGAATCCGCCTTTTCGCGAGCCGCCTTCGGTGCGCACAGAACCCCTGCGATAGAGTACAAGCTATCGCCGAATTCGAGGACGTGTACTACGCCCTGTCCCCCGTAAACTCAAATGTAGGCCCGTAAATGGATATACACCAGAGTAGGCAGAAACCCCATTCCCTTTCCCTCGCATTTTTCAATGCGCATGGCCTCTCCCGACAAAGAGATCAGGTTGCTGACTTCCTGCGAAGTCACCAAGTTGATGTCTTGCTGGTGCAGGAGACCCTCCTGAAACCCTCTCATAGGAGTCCGAATATCGCCAACTACCATCTTGTGCGAAATGACCGTGACACCTCCCTCGGAGGTGGCACTGCCATCTATTACAGAAGGGCCCTGCACTGCATCCCTATCGATCCCCCTGCGCTCACTAATATAGAGGCCTCGGTTTGCCGCCTCTCTCTTTCCGGCCATTCGGCTGTCACTATCGCCTCTATCTATCTTCCACCTGATAAGCGGCCCCTCAGGAGTGATATCGAGTCACTCCTTGACCTGGACAACGCGGTCATTCTGGCCGGCGACTTCAACTGCAAGCATGTCAGGTGGAATTGTAACGTCACCACCGGCAACGGCAGGTGCCTCGACGGCTTGGTCGACGTTCTCGACTTTGACGTCATCGCACCTATGCGCCCGACCCATTATCCCAATAATGTCAATGACCGCCCCGATATCTTAGACATGGCCCTCCTGAAGGGCGTGACCCTCCGGTTGCGCTCCTTAGAGGTTCTCCATGAGCTAGATTCTGACCACCGACCGGTCCTAATGGAACTAGGTCCGCCACCCATTTCCCAGCCGGTCACTAGGACCGTTCTGGACTGGCATCAGCTAAACACCTGTTTAGCCGATGCCGACTCTCCGAATCTTGCCCGCTTCCCGGCGCAAATCTCGTCCCCTCAGGACACCGACCAAGCGATCGGCGCTTTCACCGATCATCTCAAATCGGCCATCAGCCAGTCCTCCCGGCAGGTTGAAGCGGACAACTTTTACGCTGTGCGCTTCAAGCTGCCCGATGACATTAGGGAATTAGTCCGCGCTAAAAACGCGGCTATTCGCGCGTACGACTCCTACCCCACCGATGCCAATCGGGTCCGCATGCGTGCTTTGCAGAGGGACGTGAAGCGCAGCATCGCGGAACTCAGGGAGGCTCGATGGGGAGGGTTTCTAGAGGAGATCTCGCCGTCACACCAGGCTTACTGGCGGCTCGCGAGATCCCTCAAAACCGACACCGTAGCTACCATGCCCCCCTTGACCCGCCCTTCAGGCGACCCACCCGCGTTCGAGGACGACGAGAAGGCTGAGGTTCTCGCTGACTCTCTAGAGAGTCAGTGCACACCCAGCTCCGCTCCCGTCGATCCGGCGCACCTCGATCTTGTGGATAGGGAAGTAGAGCGCAGGTCCTCACTCCCTCCCACCGAATCCCTCTCCCCGGTCACGCAAACCGAGGTGGAAGACCTGATCAAAGGCCTTAAGCCGAAGAAAGCACCGGGCTCCGACGGCATCTCCAATCGCGTTCTCAAGGTTCTCCCTGTCCATCTGATATGTCTTTTAGTGACTATCTTCAACGCAGCCATGTCCCACTGCGTCTTTCCTGCCGAATGGAAAGTCGCGGATGTAGTAGGTATCCCTAAGCCGGGTAAGCCTCGCAGCAGCCCTGCGAGCTACCGGCCTATCAGTCTTCTCAAGTCTCTCGGCAAACTCTATGAGCGCTTGCTATTAGCGAGACTCAAAGACTTTGTCAGTTCTAATAATATCCTTATTGACGAGCAGTTTGGCTTTCGAACCAGACACTCTTGCGTCCACCAGGTGCACCGCCTCACGGAGCACATCCTGACCGGGCTCAACCAGCCCAAGCCCGTCTACACAGGCGCCCTATTCTTCGATGTTGCCAAGGCCTTCGACAAGGTCTGGCACAACGGCTTGATATACAAGCTCTTCCAGTTAGGAGTCCCCGATATGCTCGTACTCATCATACGAGACTTTCTCTCGAATCGTACCTTTCGATACCGGGTCGAAGGTACGTTTTCTTCGCCTCATCCTATACAGGCCGGAGTCCCTCAGGGCTCCGTGCTCTCTCCCCTCTTGTTCAGCCTGTTCACGAACGACATTCCTCGTTCGAGCAGAGTCCAACTCGCCCTTTACGCGGATGACACCGCTCTCTACTATTCCCATAGGAACATGTCCTTTTTAACGCGTGCTCTTCAAGCCGCAGTCGACGCCCTGGGTCAATGGTTCCGTACGTGGCGCATAGAGGTGAACCCGGAGAAGAGTGCCGCGGTGGTCTTCTCCCGGGGACCCGCCAATATGTTCTCCGCGCGGAGCCTTCGGCCCAACAGACGACTAGTCCCAATATCCCTATTCAATCGCCCTATCCCCTGGACTAGGAAGGTTAAGTACCTCGGAGTCACCTTGGACTCCCGCATGACTTTCGGCCCGCACATTAGGTCCGTCCGCAATCGAGCGGCTTTCGTATTAGGTCGCATGTATCCCCTTCTCTGCAAGCGGAGTAAAATGTCGCTTAGAAATAAGTTGACATTATACAAAGCTTGCATTCGCCCTATCATGACTTACGCGAGTGTAGTTTTCGCGCACGCCGCCCGCACCCATATCGATAGCCTCCAAGTTATCCAGAATCGTCTCCTCCGTCGCGCCGTCGGTGCCCCGTGGTACATGCGGAACGTAGATCTGCATTCCGATTTCAAATTAGATCCCCTTCGTAAGTTCCTCAAAGAAGCGTCGAAACGCTACTTTGAATCCGCGTCCCGTCACGCGAACAGTTTAATCCGCGCCGCCGCCGATTACGCCGCTAGTTCTTCTGACTCGCGCCGCAGACCACGGCACGTACTGCTCGACCCTCCTGACCCCATGACGGTCCTATTGGACCGGGATGCGCCGACCCCTCCCCGACAACCGTATGCTACACTAGCTATCAGACACCGGTCTCGCCGGCGAGGCCGAAGGGTCGTACGTATGCGACCGCAACGACGTGCATCACCCCACTGAGTTTCTTGCCGGTTCTTCTCAGTGGGGGCGCGTTGTGAACCGGTGGTAAACTCAGCCCTCTCTTAAGCGACAGCCCAAGCCGAGGCCGTGCCTCCCTGAGGTGCCCTTGTGCTCGTCGCTACTTCTGCCGTAAAGGCTAGAGCGCTTCAAGCGCTCGCCTCCTATTGTCCGGTGAAGCTGCAATAGCCATCTGCGGTTAACAGCGTCTATCATTCCCAAAAAAAAAAAAAAAAAAAAAAAAAAAAAGGGCAGCAGCGTATTTTTATTGGATTACCTACCACCTATACTGCGATTCCCAAGACGCCTTTTAAACTCAACCCCCCCCCCCCCCTTCTTCTAGGGGAGAGGCTTTTTGTTCAGCAGTAGACATGTTTCAGCTGCTGTTAATTCCATTCTACTGCAAAAGTAACAACAACATTTTTGACTAGTCGAAAATTTAAATTGGTATCAAACATAAAGTTCAATCTTGTTTTAAATATATTTTGTGCTCACCATCCATCATAGATACGCTGACTACCTACAGAGTGTCTTGGATAACCTTATAAATATTCCTTTTATGTTTTCCAATAAAAGTTTCGATAGAGTATTAACGATCAATCAAAAGTCACTTCGAGCTTAATCATTGCCAAAAATATGAGACTTGAAAATGTATTACTAAAGAAATTTATAAAATGTAGATCCAACTTTATTAAATAAAATATTTTTTATTTAACTTACTCAAAAATGTCAATGAATGTTAATTATCAACAATCCAGTTTAATATCAGATAATTTGTTCTCGAATCCAAGTTATATAGAGTAGAGATATTTATTCTCTCGTATTTAATAACGAAACATTGGCATGAATTGATTTGAGAGTCAAATTAATCAGATTTATTCAAATGGCTAAATGAGAATTAACGCTATTTTACCGGCTCGCGCCGCTATCGCACGCAGGTTACTGTTGGAGCTGCCGCACAACCTGTTTAGCAGAGATGCGACTTTTTTACGCCATACTGCGTCAAAACCATCAGTGCCTGCTTCTGCAAACATCGCTGAAGAGCTACATAAACGTGGCAACTGCCACAACGCCCTAAATGATTTATTATATTGAATCCGCAGAGCATTGTAAGCCTTTTGGGTGTACTTAAACCATAGGGCTCCCGCGTAAAACGATGTACAATATACTTTAAACAGTAAATTCTTGACTTCTGTTGTCTAATATCCACTTATATCCATTAAAGGCATATTTCGCAAATTATACACAAATCATCATTGCACCAAGCTATGAGAAATTGATAATCGACGGCACGCATGAAAAGACCCGCGGGGTGTCCGGGTAAGAATAGCATACCTACACAAGAAACAAAGGCAATAATTGAAACTAATTTACCGATAAAATATAGGAGGATTGAAAACCACTGCAATTCCTGAAACGTTCGACGTCCGATATAATTTATCGCTCATATAAACGGGAAATTTATAGCAATTATTGATGGCTAGAGAGAGCCATGAGGACAATTATGGCTGCGTCGATGCCTCTTGAACTTACCGTGGTCGTTAGCGGAACATAGTGCGCTTGATGCTCGAGCCATGCTCTACTTCAACGAATATTTATTTCAACTAGCCTCAATAACACTTTACCACCTGGACCGCGGTGAAATAAACGGGGAGTAGCTGTACGTTCGAAAATTTGTGTTAATCAAGAATTTTGGTAGTTCGAAATCATCGATATGATATATAATAAACTAGATAAACATTCACGAACAAAGTTACATCTAAAATGTGGTCGCAGAGGTTGCAAACTTATCTGTGCTGGTGGTGGAAACGTGAACTAACGATTTTATAATGATAATGACTTGTAGTCTGGCAGTTTCATATAGACAGTAGCGACACTCCTATCGGCAAAAATATATTTTTCAGGATGTGGCTTGTAAAGAAATAGCGACACAAGGGCGCTATTTCTCGCTACCACTTTTTGAACCGTGACACAAAATCTGGTTTATGTATTATATCAATGTTCGCAATGGACTTTTAAGTGGCGATTGTACCTTTTTCTCTCGCTGGGGAAACCTTCAAATGGTCCTCGGGACTTGTGGGGGTCAGCCGGGATAATGTGGGATTCTTACCCACTAAAACTTCCGCGGCTATTGCATCGACACTGGGGTTTTCCAGTGGGATCTGCACCAGGAACCCCTCAGTGCCTTGCCTTTCCACCGCGGGGCGCATAATTAACCCTCTAGGAACCAGACACGGGGACGAGGGTAGAAATCCCGCCGAGGACTGCGGCGGGATTGCTACCGCTTCCTGCTTGCTACTGCCTCGGAGTCGCCGCCCTACACAATGGACGTCCAGTGACTCCTAGGAAAAGTGGCTATTTTACCTAGGATAATGTAGAAATATAGAATCAGATAAAAAAGGCATGAATATTGCCTTTTTTTAGTCAGGTCTACAAACTTCATTTACAAAACTGGGCACATACAATGACAATTACGGATCAAGTTTTTCAAAACTTTTTAAAACGTATTCTTTTTTAGCATGTTCGTTACACACTTCTCTTCTATCCATTCTATTATAATGAATTATCCCGTAAGAATTCTCGGTATACAACAGGAGGCGATATCCATCGCTTTTTAGTGGATATTCTGGAGGTACGCCTCATCTCGGAGGAATTATACGATAGTGAATTAGTCACACCAATCAAGCCTACAAAAGGAGACAGATTTGTTCATGTGATTGATGAAAATTAATATAGCAAAACATAAAAAATACCTGCCTAGTAATTCAATATTGCTTTTGGTGCTTACAAGGGTACATATGGTTTCAAAATATTTTATCATTGAAATTAAATTAACAAATACTTGATATCTATCCAATTCGGCACATCAAAGTTTTATATACACGTATAAAAATATATTAACCGATGAATTAATTTAAAAGAAAGAATAAATCATATTTATTACAGAACAATAAAAATTCTTAATGTTTTGAAAAACAATGCCAAAATTACAATATTAGAAAGAAAACGTTCTTGAAACGGACGGGAATAATTTTGCATCACAAGCAAACTCCGATAGGCAATAAACAAAAGATGAAAATAAAATTAATGATACAGTTCAAAAGTTAAATTAAACGGAATGAAATTCGGTGTTTATGCGACAGGGTTTCCCGATCCGTACCTTCAAAATTGTTGGGTCGGCATAAGCGTTTGCATTTTTATTTACGTTTTAACCATTATAAATTCCTATCTACTGTATATAAATATCAATTCATGTTACTAGACTAAAAAATATACTTTTAGGTAAGCTGCGCGAATGCACCACGTGAAAATCAGAAAGAAATCTAAATCTATGGAGAAAATGGAAAGCCTTAATTTTTTTCTATAAGTACTTACATATGTACCCAATTTCGGTACGCCACAAAATCTACCAAAAATACAGCATATGAGGGCAGTATTATCATTAATGGCACGTAGTTCAGAATATCGATGGTATCAGGAAAAAGGAACCTTTATTTCAGGAGCAAATATCAAATGGTATTTGTCAGTGAGCCTCTCGAGATTTGTTTGAGGAAATTCCGCACGTATTTATTCATTATCAATGAGTTTGCTTCTGAATATACATGTGTGTACGCTTTCAGCGACGCGGTAGTATTTAGGGGATTCGTAAAATTACCCTTTTGATGACATATTATGTGGTCATGCCAAGTGCCTTACGGAGAATGAAGAGAGAATCGAGTGCTACATATTTAATGGTTTCCCTTTAAATTTCATCGCGTGTAGAAAATACATAGTTAAATAGAAATGAATAAGAGTATCAAGTTATTAAAAATAATACAATTTGATGATTCGGATTCTAATAACCACCAAGTTTATGGTCGCGAAACAAATCCATCTTAAAATTTAAAAAGGCTTATCCTCATTGTCTTCTAGACTTTCGCTAAATTATAAAATTATTGTTGCATACAGGCAATGTAAATTACATACGGGTATTTTAATTGTGATAATAATAATAACGCAGAAAGAACTCAATGTTAACAGAATTTATGGTCATATTGCACCACTGAGTTGATACATATATATAATCGTATACAGACTGTAAAAAAATATGTGTCCGATCCGCGAGGGTCTAATTCAGTGTATCAAAACCTCAAAACAAATACATGCATATAACTCATTTGGTTTTTTTTTCTGTTTTGTACCAGAAATACAAGATCAGATTCGTTTTTTTCTGGAACAAAGTAGGAAAAAAATATGAGATATTCAACAAAATAATTATGTACATGTATTTGTATTGATACACTGAATAATACCCTCACGGATCGGACACATGTTTTTTTTACATTCTGTATAATTATATACCAACCATGATTAAAAATTAACTTAAAAATTAAAGAAAATTAAAGATATGGTATATTGTAGGATAGGGTAATGAAGTAACGTAAATAAAATGTGGAAGGCTTCATGGAGCCTCAAACTTTATTTTATTCGCATCCCGGGTATCGCCACAAGTTTTCATGCAGATTTGTTGCGACTCAAATCTGTTGTAGTTGCCACCGCAGCCGCTGTAAGAAAATCCTCTGCAGGCATGTCTTGTTATGTCGTAGTACCACCTGTGAGTAATTATTTATAATTACAAAATAATGTATAAAACATTGTACACTCTATGGCCACTTGGGCCATAGAGTGTACAATGATAGATAATCGATTCTGAAAAATAGATAACGGACGTTTAAATGTCGGTGCAATTGGGCCTAAGGGCTCCGACACATAACTGCGAATTTGCATCGCATCGCAAATATCTGCGAGAAACAAATGGATTTTCGATACAAAAATTCATTTGTTTCTGCAAACAAATGTCAAAAGTATAGTCATAGCACAGTCTATAAACCAATACAGTCGTCCAACGAAGCCGTCTAGACAGGACAATCGTGCGGGGTCGTGCGGGGTGTGAGGGGTGAGACGCGGGTAGGTGCGCCCGAGCTGCGTACGCTGCTGCCGCCCGAATTAGTTAGTAGCTCGGGACATAACTTTCAAGGCTGACGCGTATTTGTTTTAATTAACCGACTTCAAAAAAGGAGGAGGTTCTCAATTCGTCGTGTATGTATTTTTTTTGTAATCAGTTATAATGGTTTATACTACCTGTGCTGTGTGAGAGAGATATTATTTTACACATTTTCAATTCCAAAAAAACGACGGATATTTTCTTTTTTTTTCAAAAAAATGTTATTGGTGTCATTTTCGAGGTTTCTCGGGGTGCTCATTACGAAAATGATATCCATTTTGCAATCCAAAATGGCGGATATTTTCTTTTTTCATAAACATGTTATTGGTGTCATTTTCGAGGTTTCTCGGGGTGCTGATTACGAAAATGGCACCCATTTTCAAATCCGAAATGGCGGAATTTTAATTTTCCCAAAAAAATGTTATTAATGTCATTTTCGAGGTTTCTCGGGGTGCTGATTACGAAAATGGCATCCATTTTCAAATCGAAAATGACTGACATATTTTATAAATTTCATTAACAGAAATTTCAAATCCAGTAAATATACCGAAAATATTTTTCAGTTGACCATTTATAATAAACGATTTGGAAATTTATTAATTAACTAGCTAACCCGTGCAGCTCCGCCCGCGCTTTTATTACATTTTGCTCCCCTTTTCTCCCTCCTCCCTAGATTTATCTCTCTCCATATCTCTTTCTCTCTTATAAAAAAAATCTAATTATATGCTCTTTCTCTCCTCTCTCTTTCCCCCTCCCGCTTCGGGTTCCATCCTCTTCCTCTCCCTGTTATCCCCTCTCTGAACCCTCTCCCCCTCTCTCTTCTACGAACTTGCTCCTTCTCATTCCCCCTTTACTCCACCTAACTCCCCTGATCCCTCACCTCATCACCTCCTCCTCGAATCCCCTCTCCCTCTTTCTCCTCTCTTGCACCCTCCTCTCGTTCTATATATCCTCGTCAATCATGGTATCAGCGGCATTAAATATACTTTATGACCTATTCTCAGACCTCCCCGATATGCACACAAAATTTCATACGTATCGGTTCACCCATCTATTTAATGACCTTTCCTTATATTGCTTAACCTTAACCTAGTGGCATGAAATATACTTTACGGCCTATTCTCAGACCTACCCGATATGTACACAAAATTTCATACAAATCGGTTCACCCATCTATTAAATGACCTTGCCTTATGTAGCTTAACCTTAACCTAGCGGTATGGAATATACTTTATGACCTATTCTCAGACCTACCCGATATGCACAAAAAAAATCATACAAAACCCATCTATTTAATGACGTTACCTAACGTTGCTTAAACTTAACCTACCGGGATAAAACAGTATCCTATGTCCGTTTCCTGGTTCTAAGCTACCTCCCCACCAATTTTCAGCCAAATAGGTTCAGCCGTTCTTGAGTTATAAATAGTGTAACTAACACGACTTTCCTATAGATTTATAGATTAAAGTTCTATAGTGATTGTATTTCGGTGTTCAATTTCACCAATAGATGGCGCTGTTCATAGTGTTAATCACGCTAACATCGTAAATTACTGTCTAATGATATTCGATAATGAAGGTTCTAAGTTTTTCGCATCTTTTATTGTTGCGACTGTAATACAATACCTATCTAATACACTACCTGGACTTGGGGAGTTTCATTAAAATTTCATGAGCCAACCCCCCCCCCCCCCTCCTGAGCCCTGACCTTGAAGCGTTTTTTGGGAGCGCTGTTCATTGTGTGTAGTGTGAATTGTAGTTGTACATTTTTAGGCGATAGATCATTTCGAGTCATTTTAGGTCTTTTACCTAAGTAAACATTTTGCAATTTCGTATTCTTAATTTCTACCTACCTATACAAATGTAGCCTTGGTGGTGCAGCGGACCTAACCGCTGGCTTTTAAATTAAATTGTATTTTTCCCTTGCCTATTTCTTTCCTAATCTAGTTTGGACTCGCTCGGGATTTACAGATTTTAACTTTTCAAAGATATGTCATATTGCTATCAGCTAAGTACTTAGAACAATACAGAAATCTAATGAAAATGTCCTGTGTACCGGACCGGCTTACCCCATACAAAAATTGACCTTTCGCCAATGCCATATCTTATGCAAACTAAATGTCTGCTCAGTCCCTATTGTATATAGCGTAATAATACATATCTTAATGATTAACTGAACAGTCTATAATTACCCTATTTACATACAAAGGAAATTACGTGGTAATATGTGCAAGTAATGTTTCACTGCTTAGCCCCTATGAAACATAGCGTGATGTTTTATATACCAACTTATACCTTGACTTCTATACAATACATCAGTGAAAGTCCTATCAAAATCCATCCACGGGTTTTCAAATGATACCTGGACGAACAGAACGACAGATAGACAGACAGACAATAATTCCAAAAAAAATTGTTTTGGCCTCTATGTCGATAGAATAGTATCCCCACATAGAAATTTTGGAAAAATATTCAATGTACAGAAAAAGTGCTGTTTGAGTTTTATTATAGTACTAGCTGACCCACGCAGCTCCGCATGCGCTATTTTTACGTTAACTAAACTTTTAATAACAGACATTCGCATCGAATACATAACCTCCTTTTTTATAGTCGGTTAAAAACTGGGACCCACTTTTTACTTGCTCTCCGAAGCACGGACCCGTTTAGTTCAAATGGCTTTAAACGGTCACCCATCTATTTATTGACCTTACCTAACGTTGCTTAACCCGATCGATTACAAAACCTTGATAACAACTCTCTTGTCCAAGTACCCATTTTGACTTTAATCCCCTCTCCTAAAAGAACCGTGCTAGATTACGGGATAAAAAGTATCCTATGTCCTACCTCGTAGTAAGATCTCAAATCATGCCAAGTTTCATTTGAATCCATTCAGAAGTTTCGGCGTGATGCGCAGCCGTGATACAGACAGACAGACATACAGACAGACAAAAATTAAAAAAAAATACATTTTCGGCCTCAGTATTGATTATAGAATGCCCTCCAAATATAATTTTCAAAATATCTTCAATATACAGAATTGGACCTGTTACAGTTTTATTATAAGTATAGATAGATAGATTACAATATATTACATAACATTGTAAAACTCTATTTGAGTTTGTCTCCACGAAATGCCTTTTTGTATTTCTTACTAGGAAGAACTTCAATAAATAAAGTAAATATAAACAAAGAAATCATTACCATCCCGTGCGCTAATAGAAATATACTTTACTTACTGCCGCACCTACAAACCTCAATTAAATTTAATTACAATTAAGTCATTTTTTAAAATTGTATTATTTTGACACTTGAAGCCAATTAATACTTTACGCTATTAGCCTATTAATACGCTGATTGTGAGTAGAGATATCAATAATTTCGTAATTACTAATAAAAAATAATCATAAGGGGCTCGGAGAGTCGAAATAAATAGATTTCAAAAAATAACTTAATTGTAATTAAAGTTAATTGACGTTTGTGAGTGCGGCAGTTAGATTTTACTATGACCAAATAAGTAATAATATAATATTTTAAGTAAATTATAAAAACCAACTGTGACAACCCTACGTGCTACGGAGTACGCCATGCGGTGTCGGCTTTTACGCAAACATCAAAGGCGTCGACCCACTGTATTGGTTTATACACTGTGGTCATAGTAACTAACTGTCTCACTTAAAAATATCTAATTAGTGTTGATGGTCAGACTAGTTCTTGAAATAAATTGTTTCGATACTCGCAGCCAATTAATACTTTATACCCTCATAGTGAGTAGAGTTATCGATTATCGCGTACTTAATAACTGAAAAAAAGCATTAATGGCTTCGAGAGCCGAAATAATTAGACTTAAAAAGAGGCTTAATTAAAATTAACTATAACTGACCCCATGGGGTGTCCGGGTAAGAATAGCACCCACCCATCTCCTTCCGTTTGGTGTCCGTAAGAGGCGACTAAGGAGAAACAAGAAGACGGGCAGCAGCGTCTTACTATTGGATTACCTACCACCTGTACTGCGATCCCCAATCGGCCTGCCCAGCGTGGGGATTATGGCAATCCCTCCCTTCTAAGGGGGAGGCCTTCAGCAGTGGACATTTTTCGGCTGCTAATGATGATGATAACTGATGTTAGTGAGTGCTGCGGCGGTGGTTATATGTTAGACTTATACATACATTGACGTAGTCTAGTGTAGCCTCTCTCAATTTATTCATGCTATTGGATACTGTAAAAATGCCTTCCTAAGTAAGCTCTAGAATAAAAACACCTCGTTGCAGATCCCTGAGAAAACTTACATAGGATGATACTGCTGGCAATGACCAAAATCCGGTTGCATACGACAAAATATTTTGGACGTCAAATTGCGCGTTACTAGATGGAGACCTACATCTGTGAACAGATACAATACAAAACTTTTATAATATTCTGTATTGTCTAACATCAATGTGATGTCATCAGCAGCACGACGTCCACTGCTGAACAAAGGCCTCCCTCTTAAAAGGGAGGGGTTGTCATAATGCCCGTGCTTGGCAGCCGTCGCCGCGTCGTGGGGATCCGCGTCAATGTGATGTACCGTGGAGCAATTCATTAACAAGTATAAATTATAAAAGCACACAAAATGATTTTAAATAACTTATAACGTATACAAATGTATAATTCAACTTCCCATGTCAGACTTTTGATACTCATATTGACGATTAAGGGCTCCCACACGTAACTGCGAACTAACGGTAAAAAAATACAAAAATGGCAATATAGGTAGGTAAAAAATCCGCGATAAAATCCGTAAAAGTAATTTGATTTGAATGATTTCAATAGGTAGATAGTCAAAAAATATACCACGGATATCTAGTATTTTTGAGTATCAAATGAGTCCAACCGCCTTCAGGGAGAAAACAACAAAGGGTAGGTACTCTATTTAAATATTATATATTATCCAGTATTACCTTGGCACGCCTCTCGACAAAGGATCTTTGTATCATACACATTTTTGCTCGGCCGACACCCTCCGTAAAGAAAGTCTTTACAATCTTCCAATTTCAAGTCGTAATAATATCTATGAATGAATAATAAATTAAAATACTTCCTTGAAGAGTTCTAACTGCCTGATTGGTATATCATCTGCCTACCAATCGTTATAATTAGAAGCAATGGTATGCCATTGCTATGACTAGTATGTCCTATGGGAATTACTAGTCGTTACAAAGATAGTAGGTACACGGGACAGTAATAGAGACGGCCTTTAAAAATAACACCAGCCAGTGACATTATACTACACTTAAATCTCGGTTTACATAAAAAGAGCACAGGCGATTTATCAGTGCGCCTGCACAGTGTGCGAATTTCACCTCCCTCCAATATTAATCTAGCATACTTACCTACGACACGCGACCTGTATTAAGTGTACATCAACTAAACAATTATAAATTGTAAAAACTCAAATAGCCACTGCTTACAAAAAAATGGAATAATAATAATAATAATACATAAATTACGTTATACACACATAAAACGTACACTATACACATGCATAATAGGAATATCTACATAAAACGTAACACATGCATATGTATATATTTCAACTCGTCTCATTAGGACCTTTCATTTGATACCCATATTGATGTTTTTGGAAGTATAAATAAATAAGTACAATATGGCGAATTACGCCATAATTATTATTGTAACACTAGCTGACCCACGCAGCCCCGCATGCACTATTTTTACGTTAACTAAACTTTTAATGACAGACATTCGCATCGAATACATAACCTCCTTTTTTATAGTCGGTTAAAAACTGGAACCCACTTTTTACTTGCTCTCCGAAGCATGGATCCGTTTAGTTCAAATGGCGTTAAACGGTCATCCATCTATTTAATGACCTTACCTAATGTTGCTTAACCCGATCGATTACAAAACCTTGATAACAACTCTCTATGAGTATTCCCTTACTAATATTTATTATAATTATGAAGAAAAATTGATAAAATCGGACCAAGCGTATAACCAAGTACCCATTTTGAATTTAATCCCCTCTCCCAAAAGAACCGTGCTAGATTACGGGATAAAAAGTATCCTGTGTCCTACCTCGTAGTAAGATCTCAAATCATGCCAAGTTTCATTTGAATCCATTCAGTAGTTTCGGCGTGATGCGCAGCCGTGATACAGACAGACAGACAAAAATTTAAAAAATTACATTTTCGGCCTCAGTATCGGAGAACGCCCTCCAAATATAATTTTCAAAATATCTTCAATGTACAGAATTGGACCTGTTACTGTTTTATTATATGTATAGATATAGATAAGTTGCACCATACAAAACAAAAATTCTTTTATTAAACAAGTATCTACATAAAAAAAAACATAAGGCTGTTAAGTACCAATGTTCATCAAAAATTTATCATGCTGATCACGTACATCTAAAGAAAGAATCATGCTTTGTCCTATATTAAGACATACGAAAAATCTAGTCAAATTACGTATTACAGTTAGGGTTAGGTGTTTGTAAAAAGAGGCAGTTACTTGGGTACAGGACGCTCCTTGCACCGAAAAGTATCGGCCTGATACTTGCAAAAAACGTCATTCTTCAATTCATCTGCAATAAAATGATAATAGTAGTTTATTCACCAAGGGGAAAAAAGGAGTGTCGAAGTTTAGTACAATTATTACCCGGCTAGACAATAGGGATATATTGAGGTACTCTATGTTAAGTTTATATGACACATAATGGAACATTATCGAGCAGGTGGTGTGAAAAGAGTATAATATGTATAAAAGCATTATAGAAGCACAGAAAAATTCGACCGCGGCGAACTCATGTTATTACGTACTTACATATTATACAGGGTGTAAGGGACTACGTACCGAAAACTTTTTTATAAGATTTCTCATATTGTCCGTTACAACATTACAGAAACCATTTATATGGAAAATGACAAATGACTAACTTGTTAATTTTTGAGCATGTAATGAATACGTGCAGAATAATATTTATTTTTCAAATTACATTGCTAATTTCAATCAAGCCGCCTGCCAAACGTGGAGATTATGGCTACGGTGGCTAACCCTCCCTAAGAGAGAAGAGACCTCTGTTCAGCAGTGGAATTTTCGGCTGCTGATAATTGCTAATTTTGAAAAAATAAGTAATTTATTGATTTTAAATTGAATTTAGCTTTATTATTATACCAATAAGGATGTTATCCTAATTTTATTAAAAAAACAGCAATTTATTTTGTAATTTCTTGAAAAAGCCGAGGAAAACTTTCAAAACTAGAATGTTAAGAATTATGTACTGGATCCCTAGTGTCGATCGGTACGATGCCCCCGTATATAATGTGAGACGTTTCCGATTGATCACATTTAGAATGATAATTAATTTATATATCTATTGATACGATACTATTTATATAAAAGTAAAAATACCTTTTTTTGTTTTATTACCACTGCCTGAAAGTTGAACATTTATTATTTTTTTACTTGATCCGTTGAAAAACAAAGAATTACGCGAGTGTTTAATCAAAATGATAGAAATTTCTTACTTGTCTCAGCTGCAACAAGTTCAAGCAATCAACTATTTGAATCTAATTTTAACATTCTATGACTTTAAAAAAAAAATAGATCTTTTACGTACCCACAGTAGTTGTTCTGTCTGAAAACGAAACTTATATTATATTAAAAGTAATCCTTTGTCCCGACAATAGTATTTTTTTTTATTGTACTCGAGTATAAATAAGTGGTAGGATTTCCGTGTAGTTATATATCAATCCAATTGCCATAGCCATATTTATATATTAAACATTTTATAATAAAAATAATCTATACTTATAATAAAACTGTAACAGGTCCAATTCTGTACATTGAAGATATTTTGAAAATTATTTTTGGAGGGCATTCTATAACCGATACTGAGGCCGAAAATGTATTTTTTTTATTTTTGTCTGTCTGTCTGTCTGTCTGTCTGTATCACGGCTAAGCATCACGCCGAAACTACTGAATGGATTCAAATGAAACTTGGCATGATTTGAGATCTTACTACGAGGTAGGACATAAGATACTTTTTATCCCGTAATCTAGCACGGTTCTTTTGGGAGAGGGGATTAAAGTCAAAATGGGTACTTGGTTATACGCTTGGTCAGATTTTATCAATTTTTCTTTATAATATAATAAATATAAGTAAGGGAACACTCACAGAGAGTTGTTATCAAGGTTTTGTAATCGATCGGGTTAAGCAACGTTAGGTAAGGTCATTAAATAGATGGGTGACCGTTTAACGGCCATTTGAACTAAACGGGTCCGTGCTTCGGAGAGCAAGTAAAAAGTGGGTCCCAGTTTTTAACCGACTATAAAAAAGGAGGTTATGTATTCGATGCGAATGTCTGTTATTAAAAGTTTAGTTAACGTAAAAATAGCGCAGGCGGAGCTGCGTGGGTCAGCTAGTCACTCATATAATCGTGACATTTAAATTTAATTTACATTAAATTACAAGTTAATTTTAAATTACATTTATTTTTAATTTTCAAAGCACGGGTTATCATTGCTTCCAAATACACACATCAAAAGTGTCTAGGGATCAACATATATTTTTGCAATAACTTTTCTCCTGATTGATATTAATTAAAATTTTCTTTAAGGATTCATCAAATAAAGTGTTTTCGTTTGTCACAGTAACGATAAACCAAGTCACCTTTGCATTAATAAAGAAATTTGCCATTTTCCTAATAAAGGGATTTTTGACATTTGAACCACTAACACAAAAGTTCGAAAAAAAGACTGAAATAACAGTTTTCTTTAAAATTTTATTGGGTAACTTAAACAATTAATAATCCGTGTTTCTACCGCGAACACTAAAAACCGAAGAACATCGGTTTGGCATACTCAAAATGAGTTCATCCAAATCACGCTGTGGAATGGCCGCCCATGTTCGTTGCAACAACAAAAAAAGGTCTTCTTGCGACTGGATACCCTCCATATTCGGCAGAGCTCTTCTCTGTAGCATATCCCATGCATGCTCAATCGGGTTCAAGTCTGGCGACTGAGCAGGCCAGGGCAGGACATTGATGTTAGCTGCGGCGAGAGTCTGTCTTACAACTCTTGCGGTGTGCGGTCGTGCATTATCATGCATTAACTGAAATAAGGGACCGATTTGCACTTGTAGAGGAACGATGACGTCTGATACAATCGTCTCAGCATAAATTTGAGCGTTGAGGTTGCCTCTGATCCAAATCAACTCAGTTCTTCCGCCGATCCAAATACCCGCCCATACCATGATGGTTCCACCACTATAAGGATGGACTTCCTGGCAGGATTTTAATCGCTGTTGGCGTCCAGGGGTTCTCCAGTGTCGTATACGTCTTGTATCCGGTCTCATACCAAAACGAGACTCATCAGAAAAGCACACGAAACGCCATTGTTCTTCTGCCCAATTTCTGTGTTCAAGAGCCCATTGATATCGAATCCTACGATTGTGCATTGCTATAGGTGGTACCCGTAGCGGTCTTCGGGAATGAAGGTTCACTTCATGCAAGCGGTTTCTGACTGTTTGGTCGCTAATTAAGTTCCCTGAAGAGTGATGAAGCCTCACGGCTAACATCATGGCAGTTATTGTTGGAGCTCTTCGAGTTAAGATTTGAATATATCGGTCTTGTCTCCGTGTGGTGCAGCGATACCGTCCTCCATGGCGCTCAGCCACGGTACCAGTGCTTCGGTAACGTGTCCAAAGTCGACTGATAACACTCTGACTTGTATTCAGAGCTAAAGCCACAGTACGTTGCCGGGAACCAGCTTCTATCATTCCCACGGCTCTGAGCATTTCTTCCCTGCTTAAATGACGTCGCCGCTCCATAATAACGTTGGTTTTAATCAGTAGTAGGGAAACAGTAGCACTAATAATGTCTTCAATGCGTTGTATGTTTTTATAGGGAAAATATTGACAGCTGATTTTCATCTTTTACTCGAATTTGATTCACAGTTCCTGATTCAAATTATGAAATGCACCAAAAAGGATCCATATAAATTTATAAAATCATAAATTTATTACAAAGCCACATCTCAATCTCAAGAAATCCGCTTAAAAATGCTTGATCCCTAGACACTTTTGATGTGTGTATATACAGAGATGTAAATAGCAAATAGCTCAGATATGCCAGCCGGTAGCCAGCAGGCCTAGCACGACTTGCAGTCTTGACAGAACGCTGTGGAGTATGACGTAGTTTTCTACACCGAAATGTCATTCTACGTCATAGTGACGTCATACTCACACTAATCTCTCAAGATTTGCACATCATGCTAAGCCTGCTGAGTCTCGCGGTAACAAGACTGCTCGTCTTCACTGCTTGCATTATTAAGTGTTTTGTTAAAAACTTCTTGATGAAACGAGTGGGCCTTTTGCCTAGTGGTAAGTGTTACAGTCGCCTATTTATAGTAGCAGAGGTACCCGGTACCTTGCAACTAGTAAAATACTCTCTGCCGCACTCACAAACATCAGTTACTAGTAATTATTATCCATCCAGTTTTTGAAATCGGATTATACCAACTTAGTAATTAGATATATTAATAATCTCGTAATAAATAATCGAACGTAAGCATAAACGGCTATGAATTTGAAATAAGCAGATTCAAATATAGAATGAAAAGGAAATTATTAAGGTTTGTGTGTGCGGCAGTTAGTGATGTGTTTAGGTACCTACGAATATTTTATTGCTATAGAAAAAAAATTAAACGCATTGTTACCCTCTGGAAGTACATATGCTGAAAAGAAATAAATCTTTATTGATAATAATAATGTTTTCCTGGCCGAAACGCCTAATCGGCTAATCATTCACAACATCAGCTATCTCCGTACAGTACAGTGTTTGCATAGACACAAGTGCACGCATGCACTTCTGTGCCACGCACGCGAAATATTCACCGGACTTCATAAGGGTATGCCACTGTAGCACGTGATACTACAAAGAGCGACAGAGCGTGAGCATAAACAATATTTTTTTTCACTGTCTATGTTTTCAGCGCCGTACCGCCTGTCAGCACATCATGAGAACAAGCAAAAGTTTTGATTTGCTTGCATCGATGTGTGTGTGTGTGTGTATGTGTAACTTTTTCCTGCACTCGCTCTTCTTTCGATAATCACAATGACCACTTTTTACGTGTTAGTCACCAGACATTCCACAAGACAAAATACGGTGGGAGGCATTTCCAGTTTTCGGACCTTTAGGACGATGATCCCTTGCACGTACCGGCCCAAAATATCGTCATTCTAGTGATGGTGTTTGAAAACTGGTCAAGCATTCGAGAACGCGACGGTACATCACTACACTTTTTGCTGGAAGGAATTTTTGAACTAAAATAGGATCCTAGTCACCAAGGACAGGCTATATACAAACAGTAACTGCTTACCATCAAGCAATGCGCGGGCAGCACTACACGACGCCATGCATAATTGCTGAGTCCTGAATCTATTGACATTGCCACCACAGCCACTGTAAGAGAATCCTCTGCATTTCTGGTGCACTACATCGTAGTACCACCTGCAAATAAACGTGAACAGATAAGAAATACAATATCAAGACCAGGGAGTATCCCGGAATCAGGCCCTACCACCACCTCTATTAGCTCTATTAGCAGTATTATTATCGCATTCTTATTCTTTATTCTACACAAAAAGAAACAAAGTATACATTATTAATTACAAAAGAATTTACAATTACATAGGCAAGCTTAACTCGATTAAGAGTTTGGTTCCAGCAAACCCTCATAATAGGAAAAAATGAGGAGTAAAACTAGTGTACAACCTACATTATTATTATACATACTAAATCAATACATCAATACACATACACAAATACTTTAATTATATAATATACATACATTCACTAAAGATGCATAAATAATTATAACGATTTGAGAATGTTCTTTTGTTCTTATTTTGAAACTTCCAAAGAGGGCTTGCTTTGATGGAATTTGGTAGGGAGTTCCATAGACGCACTACATAAATAGTAAGAGCCGCCGTATCGACTGGAACTGTGAAAAGGAGCCTTGCTTGACATGAGGTAGAGACGTCAATATGCTCAGTTTAGAGCTCTGGCACTTTCTATCGAGAAACTAAGGTGAAAGTAATATTGCTGTTAAATGTGATGGTTCGGGCCTAGATTCAGTATAATCTAAAACCTATAGAAAAGAAATTCTTTAAGACAGTTTTTACTAACCAAAAGTTAAGAAAAACTTGAGTTCTATTCCGTTATGTTTGCTTTATAATTTATGTACTCTTTTAAATACACTCGTGATTAGATTAATTACTTTTTTATACTAATAAAATTTAAACTTACGCTTTGTGTTTAGTGTTTAAACTTACATCGGATGATAGCTTTGGCATTCCCCAAAATCAGGCTGAAAAGAACAAAACACCAAGTTCGATACATTTTCCTTGACTGGAAGAGGCCCCACATCTGTGAAAAGAAGAAAATATTTTATCAACTATATAAAGTAGCAAATATTGTACCTAAAAAAATAGTTTTTACCTTGACAAGCCTCACGACATGCAATCTTTGTGGCGAAAGCATTACGATTGTACGAACACCCCCCGTAATTAAACGTGGTGCAGTCTTGCAATTTCAAATCGTAATAATATCTGGAACAGAATATGGTCAAAAACATAGATATACTACTATTTATTAAACTAAGTACCTTTTATTTACAAGTACTAGCTGACCCACGCAGCTCCGCCCGCGCTGTGTTTACTTAACTAAACTTTCAATATTATGCATTCGCATAAAATACCAAACGTCCTTTTTTAAAGTCGGTTAAAAAGTTGGACTCTCTTTGTACTTGCCCTCCGAAGCACGGAGACGTTTAGTTCAAATGGTGTTAAATGGTCGCCCATCTATTTAATGACCTTACCTAACGTTGCTTAACCTGATCGATTTCCAAACAATGTTAACTATGAGTGTTCCCTTACAAATATTTATTATAATTACAATGAAAAATTGTAAAAATTGGAGCAAGCGTATAACCAAGTACACATTTTGACTTTAGTCCCCTCTCCCAAGGGAACCGTGCCGAATGTCGGGATAAAAAGTATCCTATGTCCTATCTCGGAGTATTAACTCAAATCCAGCCAAGTTTCGTTTCAATCCATCCAGTTTCGGCGTGATGCTCAGCCGAGATACAGACAGACTGACAGACAGACAGACAAAAATAAAAAAAAATACTTGGCTTTAGTATCGGTTATAGAATGCCCTCCAAATATAATTTTCAAAATATCTTCAATGTACAGAATTGGACCTGTTACAGTTTTATTATAAGTATAGATATTTAAACTAAGTAAAAACCTTCCTCCAAGAGGATGTTATATTAAACTACCACTACTATGTTAACCGACTATAATATTTGCTATAATGATCGATGTTTCTTATTTTAGAATCACACTAGTTAGTTTAGTAACACACTAGTATTATATAAATTATCTTCTATATATATAACAATGAATGTTTATCTGTATGTCCTAAGAATCATAAACTATGCATTTGATCATGTCATGGTCTTCAGCAAAGTGTAGTGCGTGCATGAGCCCAAAAATATTTCTGAGTAAAAAGAGCGCGAGCGGAGCTGCGCGGGTCAGCTAAGTACCTAGTATAAAATATAAATACACGTAAAACGACTAACACTTTTATTGTACTTCACTGGATGGCGTCTTACTTAATTATATACTGAATTTTGTACGCATTTACTTCTGAATAAGTGAACTACTGTGTTCTAAAACTTTTCTCTTATTTACGTGATTACTACCACAACACATAACCATCAAGGTGGGATCACGGTTATGCATTTCTGTAACTTATTTTTCTGACTGTTGCAATCTTTTTTACCCGACTACGGAGAAGGAAGGGTAATGAGTTTAACAGTCAATATATGTATGTCTCTGCGTTTGTAAGTTAGATCGCTGCTCGATAACTACTTATCCGATTTTGACAAATGAGGTGTCGATTGGTTCGTCTTTGCGGTAAGAAGGCACACAGGCCACATAGTTTTTAGAAATATATTATCAACATGGCACAAAACGTAATTCTAATAAGTAATTAAGATGATAAAATAGAATAAATGTTGTATACTTTTTATTGTCCACGATTGTATCATAAATCTGTGACAGTAATAAAAGTAAACCTGAACATGAACATTAAGAACTTAAGTGAAAAATTTTAATAGCGCTACAGTATCTGAAATTGAACTAAGTATTTTTTCATAAACAATAAACATTGTTGCATACTAAAGACAATCAACAACAAATCTGTTTTTCTTATGTCAAGGTAATGTTTTTCTATAATACATAATATTATGTATTATACGTAAGTATTTACAAAAAAAAACATGTATGTATGTATAACTTATTTTTCTTTCCGAAAGCTAGTAACAATCGAACAAAGATGATTCGCATATAATTAATTAAAGAAATCAGAGGTGCGAACCTTGTTTCCAAGGCAAGCGCTCGCCCATTGAGCCGTTACTGCTACTTGAACGCTTATGTCTATTTGGTGTGCCGTAGCCTTAAATGTATACCTAAACGCAGGAATGATGGATTCAATATGGTCATATTTAACCCTGCCAACAGTCTCGACGGGGCACCAGTCTGTCATCACTCCTGTGTTCATACTTTTACTGTTACAATAGGCATGATGACTGCAACACAATACCCATAAATCTATGGTTTTAAATATTAGAACAGATTGCATTTTCATAATAATAGAGAGATTTTCGTGATATTTAAGCAAATAAATTACACAAATACAGCTAATCGCCATTTTGTCATAAACGCTGATCAGATTGAATGACGTCAATCCTGTGTAAATAAACAACTGTCAAACTGTCATCTCAACTTTTTCTTTCATACAATGATTCACTTTTATACTTAGACGGATGTTTATTTACACTGTAGTGACGTCACAAAATGGCGCCATGCACCGGCCATCGTTTTGGAACGAAATTCAAACACTATTTTAAAAATTGAAAATATTGCTATTAATTGTAAATTTAATACAAAGACCCGTAAGTACATTATAGAGTATTTTTTCAAAATTAGTCATCATGCCTATTCTAATCTTGTAAAGGAAAACGAAGTTTATGTTAGGTATTTGTTTATATCAGTTGACTGGTGACATACCACACTAGTAGCATTGGCTCTGCCTAACTTGAGACCAGGTGACCATATATGCAGATTGTCTAAAGATATTATTATATTTTGAGATATTTCCTTACCTGGCCACCGGACGTTTAACACATTTGTGAGTATCAGCTTGTAACTTACAACGTGCATTCCATCCTAAGTCGTCATCTGCAAATAATAAAATTGTAAGTAATAAAATTTTAGGTGGGAAGAAAGAAACAGTAACATGTAAAAGCTATAGTACATTTGTGATAGGCTGGTGCCCAAACTAAGCTAAGGACTGTATGTGTACTAAGCTAAGGACTGAACACCAGGAAGCTATCACAAAACTAAGGATAGTCTGTGATAACAACGACATAAGTTTATATACGACGATATATATTACGAGTATCACATACACTTACGAGTACGATATACTTACGAGTAGGTATATATAATGGGAACTACATATAGTGTATGTATGGGAGTAGTGTATATAGTGTTAGTACATTTTCCTTGAGATTAGTAATAGAACAAAACAGATGGCAAACTATCATCATGACATCGACACCACACATGGTTGCCATAGTAGGGGCAGACCAAGGAGAAGATGGCGCGGGTTTTTGGAGACATTCACTGATAGTACTACGCCGGCGATGGCTGAAGAACAGGATTCGTGGAAGAGAGAGAGAGAGAGGTCTTTGCTCAACAGTGGGACATGCAAAAAGGCTATTGAAAATCAAATTTATCAAATTAATAAATTAGGTGTACAATTGATTATATAAATAAAGTGAAGAAAGGTACGTAAACCGAAATAGTGGTACAATGTGTACCTTCGGAGTCGCTGGCCTGGTTTGGGATGCGGGCCCTAGACTTCCAGTGACATAGAGGATGACAGTGACTCACCCTAGACGGCGGTGACTCTGAGGAGAACGGTGGCGGCTTGCGACCCCCTCACTACCATATACACTAACTCCATATACATACATACACTATATGTAGTTTCCATTATACAGGGTGTAAGGGACTACGTACCGAAAACTATGAGGTATATAAGATTTCTCATATTGTCCGTTAAAACATTACAGAAACTATTTATATGGAAAATGACAAATGACTAACTTGTAAATTGTTGACCATGTAATGTATACGTGCGGAATAATATTTATTTTTCAAATTACATTGCTAATTTAAATCAAGCCGCCTGCTAAGCGTGGAGATTATGGCAACCCCGCCCTTCTAAAGGAGAGGCCTTTGTTCAGCAGTGGACTTTTCGGCAGCTGATGATTGCTAATTTTGCACAAATAAGTAATTTATTGTTTATAAATTGAAATTAGGCTTTATTATTATACCAATAATGTTGTTATCATCATTTTATTTTAAAAAGCGGCATTTTTATGAAAAAGCTGATAAATAATTTCAACACTAGAATGTTTAGAATCATTTACTGGATCCCTGGTATCGGTTTTCGGTACGATGTCCCTTACACCCGTACTCGTAAGTGTATGTGATACTCGTAATATGTATCGTCGTATATATGTCATCCCCCGTCCTCTGGAACAGCGTGATAGGATCCTTGGGTCTATAACGTATCCCCCGACGGCGGGCTCAAAGGCAAGACACTGAGGGGCACCTGGTGCAGACCCACCGGAGAGCCCAGGTTCCCCTCTCACGTGCCGATGCAACAGTCGCGGGGGTTTTAGTGAGTAAGAATCTCACAAACCCAAGTTGACCCCCAAAAGGTCCTGGGGACCTATTCAAGGTTTCCCCCGCGATAACAAAAATACCGTTTACCACACACAAATTAATACGCCGCTTACCGTCAGGGGCGATAGGCTAAGTAAGATGATGGTCAAATCATTAGCTAATCTTATTTAGCCTATGTACATTCCACTGCTGAGTCTACTCTGATTATATTTAAAAGCCATAAGCACACATGGTTCCTTTAAGATTAGTGATCAGTGTCTGTGCATCGCGGCAATTAGATCCAATTGCTGGCTGTAACAAATGCGATTTAGCGATTGCTTCAATTACTGCAGCGGATTCAGGCATCTCGCTGCGGAGAATCTCAAAATCATTCATTTCGAAATTTCGAATCCTATCGGTCACACGACTAGTTATAAAACGAAAAATGTATTCAGATATTCAATAATGGGGTCGTAGAGCGGTTGTGTTAGAAACTGAAGTCTCATTCTCTCATTTTATCATAGTCAGATTTGTAATACCGCAAATTATATCGAGATATTAAACAATATTTTAGGCGGATTAGTAAGTACGCACGATGAATGACTTATTACATGCAAAAAATTTGCTCACTATGACCAGTCTATTCCTAAGTAAGGCATACACTGCAAAAAAATACTCGTATGCAAATTATTGTTGACTTACTTACGATTCTTTAGCGCTTTTGTTTTAGCGATATAAACTAAGAATACTAAGAAAATACATAAACGCGGTAGAAATATGTAATACAGAACACGGCGAAACATTCTTATCTATATCGCAGGTACAGTTATTATTTGAACTCATAAACTTTAATATTTCAGTTTGCGCTTGTAAAATAAAATAGCCCGTGATTTTTTTATTAGATTTCGATAAAATTATAATTTTGCCATATATTTTTACCAGAAGAAAATGCAGGGAAATATCAAAATATGATACCAAAAGAATAAATAATCTATGCGATTCCACTTTTCCATTATATCCATAATAATTGTGCAATGTGACCATGAAATAGTCTAGTATATAGAAGGATTTTCTTCTTTCTTTTCCTGATAAAAATAAATACCACGGAGATATGCATACCGTAGTGCATAGATTGATTATGTCTGATAGTCCAAGGTATACCAGGTGAACGTGTGATTATGATATGAGCTGCATCCGCGCGAAGGGTGAAATATATTATATGAGAGCTACTAGCACACATGGTACATTTCACAACTCCAGAGATCAGCGATTTTATAACTGATCAATCAAATAATATGGCTAAAACCCATTGTATCTAAATCACTGTTTTAGTGACTAATAACCCATGTTTCAGGTTTCTATATTTATGACACGACACGTTTAAGTCACGAACAGTAACATTTTTACCAGTCGTTAGCTAAAACTGTTCCTTTATCTATGTTGTTTCTTTCGTGGTAACTTCATTACGATTGGTTGCTGTGTCAAATGATATGATCGTTAGTTATAAGATCCTGGTACCTATACAACGTATTACAAAATACCCCGTAAAAAATATAATTAATTATCAAAGCCAATAATTTTGTCAACCCTAGTAAGCTGTTATGTCAGGGAACCAGATTATTTAACAGAAAGGCCTACGTACTTATTTTACCTAATAATTGTCTACTTTATTAGTTTTTCTATTTTTGATTCATAAATGTTTGCTACCTCAATACAATGATGTCATTATCTCAAGTACTGGCTTAAAAAAAATGTCAAGTTGGAAAAGAAAAATTTGTTGTCAATTTCAAATCTTCTAATCGATATCCTACAACTGTATCCAGGTTTTTTTTTGCAAAATAACTATTATTTCTAACTCGGAATATTACGATATGATGCTATGCGTAGGCCATGAAAATAGCAATTTAAATCGTGCTCGCGAACTGTATCGGCAACGATTTATTGATGGTAGCGATTGATGGCAACCCACTGAACAGCGACGGCTGCCTTCGTACCAGTGTTTTCTGAACATGTCAAGACGACTACATTCCACCGGCTCTTTTCATCGGTCTACTGGAATTAATGTTAGAGCATTTTGATGAAGAGCCGACCACAAGTACGAGGCGAGCCGGAACAAGATTCGGTATAAACCATGTTGCAGTTTGGAGAATTCTTCGTGACGACAATCGTCACCCTTACACACTACTTGTCACTATCACCGTACACAGGAGCTGATACCCTTCGATTTTGCACCCAGGAGGAACTTTTGCGAGTGGTACCTCAGGTAGTTAGATGAAAACCCTAATTACGTAAATTATGTTCTTTGGACGGATGAGGCAACATTCACGAGGTCAGGACTTTCAAATATGCATAACGATCACGTTTGGGATTCCAACACCAGTAGTGGCGGCTGAATGTGTGGGCTGGCCTTTATGACGGGCATGTCATCGGACCCGTCATTATGCCATCACGATGGGTCGGCCGCGGGGGACTGGTGCTATGGACGGACTGCTCGTTCTCCGGAACTCACACCCTTGGACTTCTTTTTGTGGGGTTATGTGAAGGACAGAGTGTATTTCTCCGATTGCCCAATGGTTGCCGAGATGGAACAGCGTGTTAGATCGGTTTTCACATCAATAACCCCGACGATGGTGCGAAATGCCACGCAAGCCATATACCGACGAGCGAGGTTGTGTATTGAGCAAGGCGGAGCACACTTTGAGCCGTTTCTGTAAATTTGACTTTTAATATCAAAAAGTAAGGGTTCGTTTAGGTTGTTTCGTTAGGTTAGGTCTTTTTCCATTGAGTACGGCGGTGACTCCGAGGAGGACGGCGGCGTGGTTGCGACCCCCATCCCCGTGAGCACCGTGATGGCACCCGGGGGACTACAATGCGTCCCCCGGCGGCCGGCTCAAAGGCAAGGCACTGATGGGCCCCTGGTGCAGATCCCAATGCCCCCCGGGGATCTATGGAAGATTTCCCCCGCGTCAAAAAAAGAAAGGAATTTTAAATTTTTTGTCGTTCCGTGAATTAGGTAAAAATGTAGATACATTCCGCGTCGTTTACTCTTTAATTTTACTGAAATAGGGTTTGCACATCAGTGAAAATATTTTTTTATGGGCTATGTATACAGCGTTACTACGGTACTTAAATATTGTGAATGGACTCGTTATAAGCTTGTAGGTTGTTGTGTGGTTATAAGGCCCCATTTAACCTCCTTTGGGCTTTACGGTAGTTCTGTAACACCCTGTATAATTCATTGATAGCTGACACTGAAAAAATCGTGACCATCAGAATGGCGGGACGCGAATCGTGTGTATTCTACCCATACCCGAGGCATCCCGAGGGCTACAAACCGCAACGCTCAAAGCAAATTCGCTCTGCGCTTCAAGCATCTAAAACACATATGTACCTATTACATCTTCAAGGCTCGAAAAGCAACCAATACGCAATATTTGTAGAGCACCACAGCAAAAAGTCATAATTCACTCTCAAATGATTATTTGTAAATTAACCATTATTATTACGTGAAATATTAAGTTTTGGGGCAAAACTTGATTGATTGCTAATATCTTTTTGTGCAGGACGGGCGGACCCGAATGCACGAGCCACTGACGTCCTGTGTGTCTGTAGCTATCGCTGGTACGGTATGAACCCGCCGAAGAGTGTTGACGCTATTGGTTACAATGTAGGTTGGTTACAAGGTGTCCGTGAAATAAGAACTCCCAATTTGATAGCAAGCTTGATAGTGGCTACGACGGTGGCGCTCTTCGTACTGAATATTCTTTTCTTCTATTTATATCTTGCTTTTAGTTCCCGCGTCGACCGCTTGCTTGTTCACCGACAGTGGCGCCGAATGCGCATTTACTATCCTTGCAGGGAACTTTACCGTAACGAGAGCCCCACCGAGGCAGCCACTAACGTTTTATTTTTATTATAAAAACTGTACATTTTCGCTTATTCTACTTAGACTATTCTAGACACATACATGATACCTATACCGTTAGAAAGTGCGTGTAAGCAGCTTTCTAACGGTGTACATAGGGTTTATCTATCTATTTCTGTTAGGGAACTACAGGTCGATAAATACTGTACGTAGGGGCGCGATGACTATGCTTGGCTGCTTGTCGCTTCCCCTGCGCCTTGCCCGTAGCATCCACATGCCCACAAATAGTACCGATAGGTAGCCTGCGATGTGTACCATCTGTATATCTATGATCTAGACCACCTAGGGGCCTAGGTCATAGCGAAAACCCTAGAAAACATGATATGCGATAGAACAACTGCCTATAACTATGGAAATATGTACATCAGTGCTGTTTAGGCACTTAGACCCACCAAGGCGGACCCAGATCTAGGTCCTGAGTTGGTTCCTAGATTTGGGACCTAGCTGCAAATAGCTATTTGCCGTTCATATATGTGCTTAGCACATCTAGGGCATGTGGGTACTTCTATTATACTATTACCCTACGCTAATTACAAATAGCAAGTACTATGAGACCTAGGCTAGGCTATCTATAACTGATTCAGCTCACCCCTCCTCAGGATAGTGAGCTTATACACAAAACTATATTATAATTTATTAGGAAATTAAATCTAGGCTCTTAACTATCGCAGAGTTATAAAACTTAACTATATATTACTATAAAACACAACACTCTGTAACACAAACACTATTTTGTCCTTTCTTCCTATTGTAGTCGTCCTGAACAGTAGTCGTCCTGAACATCTCTCCCGCCGTGCTGCAGCGCGACGGGCCGGAGCGATGCTGCATCCTCTTCCGGTGAAGGGCGACGCTTCCGGCGCTCTCGACGCTTCTATTTCGGTAGTGGCACGATCTTCTTCGTGGGGCGTTTTAAGATGCCCCCCGCAGTGCGCACCTCCACAGTGCGGACTTCTCCGTCGGCTCCGGGGTAGATTGCCTCGACCCTCCCGCGCGGCCAAGTGTTGCGCGGCAGCTGTCCGTCGGCGATCAGGACGGGATCGCCCACCTGGAGACTGGGACCCCTCCCGTGGGGCTCCCGCCGGTACTGTAGCTCGGGCAGGTACTCGCGCACCCAGCGTCGCCAGAACATGTCGGCGAGCGCTTGCGAGCGTCGCCATTGCTTCTTGCTGTCTAGGTCGCTCTCGTCGAACGTCCCGGGTGTCGGCAGCCGCGCCGACCCCCCGAGCAGCAGGTGATTGGGCGTGATGGCTTCGTCGTCCCCGGTATCCACTGATACGTGCGTCAGTGGTCTGCTGTTGACTGTGTATTCGGCCTCGCAGAGCAGCGTGGCCAGAACCTCTTCTTGCGGGTGCTTCTCCTGTAGTACTGTGCTCAGTGTGGTCTTGACACAGCGAACGAGACGCTCCCAGGCGCCTCCCATGAAGGGCGCTGAGGGCGTTATGAAGCGCCACGCCATCCCACGACGGCCGGCTTCCTCGGCGAGTGCGTCGCGCAGCTCCCTGTCCGCGCCGTGCATGTTGGTGCCATTGTCGGAATAGATCTCCGCGGGGCACCCGCGGCGTGCCGCGAACCTTCGCAGCGCGAGCACGGCGGAGTCCGCGCTGAGGCTGGCCGCGACTTCGAGGTGTACGGCCCGTGTGGTGAGGCAGGTGAAGAGGGCCACGTATCTCTTCTGGTGTTGACGACCGACGGTGACGGAGAACGGTCCGAAGTAGTCCAGACCGGTGAATGTGAACGGTCTCTGGTGATGCGCCAGTCGTGTCTTCGGGTGGTCGCCGGTGGACGGTACTGGAGGTTGTGCTCGTCGTATGCGACATCTCAAGCAACGGTTCACGATGCTTTTCGTGACGGGCCGAAGTCGCACTATCCAATAGTGCTGGCGCACCTCGTTTACGATCATTTCTGTTCCACTGTGGTGTAGATCGCGGTGCGTCCAGTCGATGTAGAGCTGCGTGATGTAGTGATCGCCGTCTAGCACGGGCGGTCTTTTCGTCTCTTCTGTTACATCTTCAGCAGCGGCGATGCGACTTCTGAGCGTGATGATGCCGTCGTTGCGGAGTTCTATCGGCAGCGATCTCAGGCGACTGTCGATGGCGATACTGTTGCCCTTCCGGAGGTCACTGATTTCCCGTCCGAAGGACTCTTCTTGTACTACGCGGATCAGTAGTACTTCTGCTTCCCTTAGGAATTTGGCCGGTAACGTGACGAATCTTCGAGTGGTGACTGTCTTCTGTGGAGGTCTGCAGGTCTTCTGAGTCCTCTTCTGTCGTCTCCAGTCGGGATCTTGTTCCGGATTTTTTCTGGTCCTTTTGTAGCACGTTTTCGCTGTGGTTTTTCGACACAGTGCTATAAATTGAAGCGCTCTTGCCGTGGCCCGCAGTAATCGTTCCCACTTCGAAAATCTGTGTGGATCGGGAACGACTTCTCTGTGTTTCGGTGCGCTGCGAGCTTCTGTTACTGTCAGAGTCTTCTCTTCTCCCGTTGGTTCGTTGATGCTTGGTCTCTCGTTCGGCCATTGTGACGGATTGCTGTACGGGCTTCGATGCTGTTTGTTTCCGTCGTTGGCGTTCGGCGTTACGTCGCGAGCGGCGACGTTTTTCTGTTTTGTCACCAGGCGCCAGTCCGTCACCTTGCTGTGCTTCTTCTCGGTGACCGGGTGAGCGACGAACGGGTTGTAAGGCCGGGCGCCGCTCCTGTTTTTCGAGAGATGTATCCACGGTCTTTACCGCGTGGACACGCTGTGGTGGTCGCGTTCGGATGTACGTGCCGTGTAGCACCCAGCCCAGCGGAGTGAGCGATGCTACCGGCTGATGTCGCGGGCCTCTTCGCACGTTGCTGGCGAGAAGCAGGTGCCAGTTGTCTTGCCCGATGAGTATTCGTGGCACCGCTCCTTCGTAGGCGAGCTTCTCGCGCAGATCTTCTAAGTGTTCGCAGCCCGTGACGTCGTTCCGGTCCACGGTTTGCGGCGACAGGTGCAGTCCTGGTACGGTGCGCGCGTGTAGGTTAACGCGCTGTCCTTGCGGCCCCGTGAGCGAGACCGCAACGCGACGAGACTCTGGCGTGTCGACGATAATGTCCCCGATGGCTTCCATCTTGAGCGGGTCCAGACGTCCTTCGGCTCCCACTTGCTTGGCGATCTCTTCGTCGATGAGAGACACCGTAGACCCGTCGTCCAGCAGGGCGTACGTCGAGGTCTCTCCCGCCGGTCCGATGACTCGTACCGGAACTATCTTCAGATAGGCTTGAGGCTTCTGCGACATCCATGCGTTGGCGACTGTCTCCCTGGCTTCCTCCGCATTCCTCTCTTCGGTGGACGCTACCAACGCCGCCTTTTCGTGATGGAGAAGGCGGTGGTGCGTCCTCTTGCATCCACTGATCTCGCATCTTCTGATCTTGCATCGATGCTTCGCGTATCTTGGCTTCAGACAGCGAAAGCATAGGCTGTGCTTCTTCGCGAGATCCCACCTTCCATCTGAATCGGCTTCCTTGAACTTGGCACAATCTGTAATGGCGTGCCCCTCCTTGTTGCAGACCCTGCACCGCGGCGTCTGCTTCTCTGTTGCGGTGTGCGCTCTGTGCGTCGGCGTCGTCCGTAGACTGGCCCGTGGTTCGGTGATCAGCTCCGGCGGTGCGAAGGCGCTGCAGTAGCGGGCTTGCTCGGTGACGAAGTCGCTGTATCTTGCTAAGTCCGGAACTGAATTATACTTCTCGGTGAACATCTTGTACCACTGGACGCGCAGAGAGTTCGGTAGCTTCTCGGTGAGACACCGCAGTAGCTCGGCGTTGATGAGATAATATTCTTTCTTCAACGCGCGAAGTGTGACCACGCTGCTTCTGACCCTGCTTGCAAAGGTGCAGATGTCCTTCGGCGATTCTGTGCAGCGCGGCAAAGTTCGGAGTTTTTCTGTTTCCGCTTGAGCGATGGAGTCCGGACGGCCAAACTGTAGTTCCAATTCCTTCATAATGTCGTCCGGCTTCGCGTGCCCGATGAGTTCCGAGCTAACTGTTTCCAAGGCTCTTCCCTTGAGACTTCTTCTTAGTCTTGCTGTATTTTCAACGTCGTTGAAGTAGCTGCGAGTGGTGTCATATATGGCGCGAAACGATAACCACTCGGTGTGTGCTCCACTGAAGATTGGCAGGTCCATGATGACCTTCGATGCGGCGGCAACCGGCGTGACTGCGTACGTCTCGAACGGTTTGCTTCGGTCGGCGAGCGCGGCGATAGCGGACGTTAGTTCGCTGATGAACGGACGGAGTGCGTCGCCTTCCTTCGGGATCTTCACTGGATCAGCACACTTCTGTTCTTCTGTATCCGGAACCCCAGTCTTCTGTGCGGCGTCGGGATCCGGTCGATGCTCGTGAAGTCTTCTGTCTTGAGCCGGCGCGATGTCCTCCGGGCAGAGCGGCAGTGTCTGAACGGGCTGCGCGGCGTCGGCGGCGTCGGCATCCCTCCCGGTGGTCTCGTCCTCTTCTGGGCGTGGCTGTGACTCTGGTTCCGGTGCTTCTTCCAGCCAGGAACGTACGAATTCTGTCTTGGAGTGACCGTCGTCATCGTAGTCGTCCTCCGACGAGTCCTCTTCAGCCTTCTGTAGCGCTAGCTCGGCTAATTCCAACTTGAGTTTCAGTATTTCTTCACGGGCTTTCAGTATCCTCTTCTGGGATCGATGAGTCCTGTGGGACTTCGGTGGGCCGGTCGGCCTCTTCGATTCTTCGGTCCGGGTTTCTTCTTCCCGGCTTACGGTCGCTGCGTCCGGTCGGTGTGCTTCGTCGGCGGGGCGCAGCGTCGCATCTGAATGTTTTCCTGTATGTTTCCCCTTCCTCTGGCTCGGCGGCTCTGGTCTCTCTGGAACAGTCCTCGGGGCCGGCGGAGGGGACCGCCGCGGGGTCGCGGGCCGCGGCGGGTCGGTGCTGACGGTCGACGGGGAACGCGGCGGCAGCTCGTGGCGAACGGACGGTTCTTCTCTGGGGGTGGGGGCCCCCCCCACCTCAATCATCCACGCCTCGGGAGCCCGTCCTCTTGAACGCGTTATGGGCATCTTGTAAGCCTTCAGTCCAAATTTTCAGTTCTTCAGTTCTTCAGCCGGTTCTTCTATTATCCGGCTCGACGCGACCAGCGAATGTGTCTGAACGGGCTGACCCGAATGCACGAGCCACTGACGTCCTGTGTGTCTGTAGCTATCGCTGGTACGGTATGAACCCGCCGAAGAGTGTTGACGCTATTGGTTACAATGTAGGTTGGTTACAAGGTGTCCGTGAAATAAGAACTCCCAATTTGATAGCAAGCTTGATAGTGGCTACGACGGTGGCGCTCTTCGTACTGAATATTCTTTTCTTCTATTTATATCTTGCTTTTAGTTCCCGCGTCGACCGCTTGCTTGTTCACCGACAGTGGCGCCGAATGCGCATTTACTATCCTTGCAGGGAACTTTACCGTAACGAGAGCCCCACCGAGGCAGCCACTAACGTTTTATTTTTATTATAAAAACTGTACATTTTCGCTTATTCTACTTAGACTATTCTAGACACATACATGATACCTATACCGTTAGAAAGTGCGTGTAAGCAGCTTTCTAACGGTGTACATAGGGTTTATCTATCTATTTCTGTTAGGGAACTACAGGTCGATAAATACTGTACGTAGGGGCGCGATGACTATGCTTGGCTGCTTGTCGCTTCCCCTGCGCCTTGCCCGTAGCATCCACATGCCCACAAATAGTACCGATAGGTAGCCTGCGATGTGTACCATCTGTATATCTATGATCTAGACCACCTAGGGGCCTAGGTCATAGCGAAAACCCTAGAAAACATGATATGCGATAGAACAACTGCCTATAACTATGGAAATATGTACATCAGTGCTGTTTAGGCACTTAGACCCACCAAGGCGGACCCAGATCTAGGTCCTGAGTTGGTTCCTAGATTTGGGACCTAGCTGCAAATAGCTATTTGCCGTTCATATATGTGCTTAGCACATCTAGGGCATGTGGGTACTTCTATTATACTATTACCCTACGCTAATTACAAATAGCAAGTACTATGAGACCTAGGCTAGGCTATCTATAACTGATTCAGCTCACCCCTCCTCGGGATAGTGAGCTTATACACAAAACTATATTATAATTTATTAGGAAATTAAATCTAGGCTCTTAACTATCGCAGAGTTATAAAACTTAACTATATATTACTATAAAACACAACACTCTGTAACACAAACACTATTTTGTCCTTTCTTCCTATTGTAGTCGTCCTGAACAGTAGTCGTCCTGAACACTTTTTATTATACACACATCAAAAGTGTCTAGGGATCAACATATATTTTTGCAATAACTTTTCTCCTGATTGATATTAATTAAAATTTTCTTTAAGGATTCATCAAATAAAGTGTTTTCGTTTGTCACAGTAACGATAAACCAAGTCACCTTTGCATTAATAAAGAAATTTGCCATTTTCCTAATAAAGGGATTTTTGACATTTGAACCACTAACACAAAAGTTCGAAAAAAAGACTGAAATAACAGTTTTCTTTAAAATTTTATTGGGTAACTTAAACAATTAATAATCCGTGTTTCTACCGCGAACACTAACAACACAAGAACATCGGTTTGGCATACTCAAAATGAGTTCATCCAAATCACGCTGTGGAATGGCCGCCCATGTTCGTTGCAACAACAAAAAAAGGTCTTCTTGCGACTGGATACCCTCCATATTCGGCAGAGCTCTTCTCTGTAGCATATCCCATGCATGCTCAATCGGGTTCAAGTCTGGCGACTGAGCAGGCCAGGGCAGGACATTGATGTTAGCTGCGGCGAGAGTCTGTCTTACAACTCTTGCGGTGTGCGGTCGTGCATTATCATGCATTAACTGAAATAAGGGACCGATTTGCACTTGTAGAGGAACGATGACGTCTGATACAATCGTCTCAGCATAAATTTGAGCGTTGAGGTTGCCTCTGATCCAAATCAACTCAGTTCTTCCGCCGATCCAAATACCCGCCCATACCATGATGGTTCCACCACTATAAGGATGGACTTCCTGGCAGGATTTTAATCGCTGTTGGCGTCCAGGGGTTCTCCAGTGTCGTATACGTCTTGTATCCGGTCTCATACCAAAACGAGACTCATCAGAAAAGCACACGAAACGCCATTGTTCTTCTGCCCATTTTTTTGCCCAAAAATGCTTGATCCCTAGACACTTTTGATGTGTGTATGTTCACTGGGTAGGTACTATTTTTTTCACACACCTGCTCGATAATGTAACATTATATGTCATATAAAGATGACATAAAGTGCCTCATTATATCCCTATAGTCTAGCCGGGTAATAATGTTGTACTAAACTCCCTAGGGTAATAATATGTTTGAATTTCGAACGTCAAACGATAATTCCTCAATACTTATACCACAGATATATATTACTACTCTAAGCAGAGAAATGCACGAAAAACAAAACATTTGAAAATCGAACCGAGCGCGACGAGCACAACCCAGTGTTCTAGAAAAGAAAATGAAATACTTAGATGATAACGCGGCAAATCACAATTTTGATATTATTGACGGTCTCGTTGGTCTAGTGGTTAGACACCCTGGCCGCTAGCCAATAGGTCGTGGGTTCGATTCCCACCAAGTGTCTGGGTGTTATTTAACTATTAATTAATATCATTTCCATAGTACAGGCTCTGCCTAGTTTGGGATCAGATTACCATGTGTGGATTGACCCAAAATATTGTTATTATTTTAATTCTAGCAATATTTGTATTTTATTACCTCGCAGTAGGTGTGAATACTTTTCACCTCGGGGATAAAGGTGCCTTTGTCTTGCTTAAATCCCTTGCTGTACTCAGGATTCTAGTATTAACTCCCTCGCTACGCTCGGGAATTAATTCTATACTCCCTCGCTGCGCTCGGGAGTTCCTAGAATCCTTCGTTATGCTCGCGATTCAATTAAACGCCCGCGACATAAGACACTACTTTATCCCCTTGGTGCATAAACTACTATTATTTATAATGATTTCTGATATTTACGCGAATACTGCACATTGAAATGAAACTAATGAAATGAAAATAAACCGCGATATAATCCGAAAAATTAGTTTTATTTCAATACTATTATTTTATTGATTCCCATACTCAGTTTTTTTATTTGAAGTGAATTTGTGTCTTTCTGGTGTGGAACTCCAGAATTATGCTTAATTATTAGCTTAAAGCAAATTGAAGTCTCAAACGTAGCGATATTTTTATGATTTTGTAGCCCTGCCTTTATATGGCTAAGCATTTCGAATAATATATCAGGTTACTTTTCAATGGGTAATCGAATTTGGAGGGTGAGTTCAGAATCAGTATAAAAGAGCCTGGTTTAATAAAAATGTCTCGTTTCTATGACACTCGTAAAGAAAGAAAATAAGTTACGTGTTTAATCGTGACTTCTTTTTTAACTGACTTCAAAAAAAGGAAGAGCTTCTCAATTCGGTAGTGTATGTGTTTACGAGTAAATGATTAATCTTTGTTAAATCATTGGATAAGGACGTGTATAATGAAAGAGTAATTTGAGCCAAATTAAATCCAAACGACTTCAACTGCCTATATTTATACAGATGTCAATTCTAGACCAATTATAGAAAAAAATACCCTTTAAAACGGGATTGCCACTATAAGACTATTGCCTACAGCCAAATGGCCTGAATGGTCAAAAGGGGTCTCGAATTGAGAAGTGTGGAAATTCTGTCTCTTTGGACTAAAACACAAGATATAGATACTACATAGATAATGCTTACTAATTCCAATTTTTAACTTTTAATTTTTGCTGTCTTTTACGTATTTATTTTATTGTTTCTGGACTTTTTTTTTGTGTGATGTTTTTGTTTCATTATGTTGTTTGCTGATTTTTTCTGCAAATAACTTAATGATAGTAATTTAGATTTCAGATTAATTTAGTTTGAAGCTTTTTTCATAAGAAAAGAGAGGCATATTCTAACTAAACCTGTGTCTGTAGCCAAGTGTCTCATGTTAAATTGTTCTTGAAATTATCGGATACAATGTTTCGGTAGACCAGCGGCAAAGCAATCGCTTATCATTTGGTATAGGTCTTGCTTATTTCGCCACTAAGTCGAATAAAAAAGAATCACAGACATTCACGAATAGGAAAGACGGATGGACTAGTCTTCTGGATGTGTTCAGTAGGACTGCTTTTTTATACCTAAGTGTGTACACACTAGAGAGATACAGAGACATAACCTTTTTTACCCCTGGGCCACATAGTCGCTTCTGCTTACCCTGCGGGCCGCATAGTTTCTTTTGCTTTACCCTGCGGGCCGCAATAATCTAGCCTAAATTGTATGTTTAATTATAACTACCCTAAGTATATTAAATTACAATAAATTGAATATTAGAAATATAGCATTTATTTAAAAATTAAGGGATTTTCCACTAATAGAAGAAATTTCTTTACTTAAATTCTGTGTGCGCGCTATTTTATGAGAACAAGCGAGTGAAATTAACATTTATTCATTCGAACCTTATTCGAACGACATTATTTGCATTACTTTTGTACACTTATCAATAAAATCGAAGTCTATATACGTCAAGATTATTTAGACTTGTGTGTAAAGTCCGTGGTACCACTTCTGTGAATTGGATCCAGAAGTTGTAGATACAGTATGTGTACATTTAAATGCCTGGCCAAGCCAGTGTGGTTCGCTATTTAGTATACATAATGTTACGACCAGGACATAAAAGTGTTAATTACTCCTTGAAATCAAACTACTTTTACGGATTTTATCGCTTTTTTTGCTTTTTTTTTATTTTTATTTTTTTTTCAATGTGTAATATTCGTGTAAGTAAAAGACATCATTATGTTAATTACTCCGTTAATTATTACTTAATTGCAATGATCTCAAAATTCATTGTTAGTCTATAGGTCTACTATCGATCCGTACCGAAAGATCTCGAATTCTCAATAGAAAGTAGTTCCCTCCATTTAGGTATATAAGCCGACGCATAGAGGCGTCCAGACAGTTTGTTTGTGTTTACAAGCGACAGCGGAAACATCTTAAGGAAGCGATCGAAGAGAATTGTACCAGCGACCCTTGCGAAGACTTTGGACTACTGTGAAGTACTGTGCGACTCGGACTACTGTGCCTTGTGTGTATACAGTGTGAGTGTACGTGGAATAAAATCTTTTTTTACGTTAATCGGCATTTGATTACCCACCCGCACGTAACAATAAATTTAGATAGATAGGTAACTCTTTATTACAAATAAAAAAGAACAGAAAACAGAATAGTAAAAAGTAAACAATGGTATAAATTGGCCGGTCTTATGGGCTATACTATATTATTTATTTAGGATGGAGAGGGAGGACTGGACTGGTGTACACAAATTATGGAAATAATTCAATTCACTACCAATATCAAATAATTTATTATAATATTTTAATTTAGCATTATTTGGCGAATTCGATAGCGCCGGTGCATACAGCTATACACATTTGGGCGTTCGGGAACCTGTTGTGGTTTCCCACACAACCGCTGTACGCGAAGCCTTTGCATTGTTGCTCAGAAATATCGTAATAGTACCTGGACCATAAAATGCAAATCAATGAATAACAAGCATAATTTCACCTACCTATCTGCGAGTAGGCTGTTTCAAAGGCACACGTCATGTTCGTTATATATTACCGACGCGTGACTTACTGCTAGTTTATTATAGGTACTCCACCTATCCATCAACCAGTTTCACTCACTCAACTAAAATAATACCGGTATTGGTGTTTCTGGAAATAAAAAATACAAATGGTGACAGCCGCCACAAAGCAAAAATACCCGGCCGACCGCGAAGAAAAGGCCTTAAACTTCATTTTAAATTATGATCATAAACCATACATACTATACATACATTTAGGTTTACGCATCAATTTATATGAAAATGACTCGTTTGGATAATGTTTTTTTTTTCATTTGGTATGATTTACAAAGGGAAACCAATGGCTCAACCATGGCACTTTTAAGTATTCAAGGAGTTAGCCTATGTTGCTCCCAGAATCAAGGACGTTTTATATCCCACAACTAAGTCGAATCTAACGAAATTACATGTACAAATTTCTTTTTTTTTTTATAATAAATATGTTTGCGCTTGACCACAATCTCACATGATGGTAAGTGAAGATGTGGTCTAGGATGGACCGCGCTTACCAATAAGATGCCTGTTCACTCTAGACTTGAATACACCCAAGTTATATTTATCAAGGAAAACGTTGTCCGGGAGGGTATTCCACAGCTTGGCCGTGCGCATGAGAAAAGAAGAAGCGAAACGCTTAGTGCGGCAAGTTGGAGTGTCAACGACAAAGCGGTTGAGACCCTGCTGGCGCCTGGTAGTCCGGTAAAAGAAAGGGGATGGTGGTACAAGGTCAAAAAGTGCTTGAGCGCATACACCGTGGAACAATCTGTAAAAAATGGATAATCATGCAGGCGACGATGATCCAATTGTTGCAGTTTTTCATTTGTTAGGTCGTTATAGTCAATTATCCTGCGAGCGCGTCTGTCTAGCGAATCCAAAGAGTCAAGTTGATATTTGGCAGAGTCATCCCACAGGTGAGAATAGTACTCCATGCAGGGTCGAACCTGAGCTTTGTAAAGAATCAAAAGCTGTTCCTTTGTGAAATACCGCCTCACCTTATTCAAGATACCAAGTTTTTTAGCAGAGATTTTGGCTTTTGACTCAATGGATCATTCGAAATTAAGGTCGGAGGATAAATTGAGACCTACCAAATCTAGATGGTTGGATGTCGGTATAGATACACCACAAAAAGCGGGATCAAGCAGAAAAGGATGTTTCTTGACAGAAAAAAGACAGGCCTGTGTTTTAGAGGCATTGAATTCAACCCTATTTGCACGACCTTGAACGACATATTATTATGAAGCCAAAATCCAACAACCCATGTAGTCCGTAGGCCGTGCCAATAAAGCAGACCTGCATAACATAGGCTCGAAAAACATAACCCTCATTCACAGCACATAATATCGCAACGGACTTACATAGGTTTATAGCCATGACATTTTCCATAATCTGGTTGTAATCGGCAAAAAACGTTCGCTGTCATGTTGGATGGTATACGATCTGATACGCCTGGAACTAGACACAGAACACGGTATTTATGGAATTAAAAGTGTCTAAATATGTAATACATTGGTCGATGCTGCAAGACGTAATGCTAGCCGCACACGGTCAAGAATAACATTGTCAATATTCTACAATCCGCCCGACTTATCTGTGCACCTCGCTGGAATGCGACGTCACAGCGCCAGGTGCACAGTTAAGTCGCACGGGTTGTAGAATATCGACAATATTATTGACGCCTATTGGTCTAGTGGCTATCTGGTCCCTCAGATCGTCGAACCACCGTACACCACCGCCGACCGCGGAATGTACTGCTCGACCCACCAGACCCTATGTCTGTCCTCCTGCTGGACCACGACACAACCCCGACAACGACGTCACGAGTCGCAAACACACCAACACACAGACACCGGTCTCGCCGGCGGCGAAGCCGAAGGGTCGTACGCGTGCAACCTCGACATGTATCCCCTCGCTGAGTTTCTTGCCGGTTCTTCTTATGGGGGCGCATTTTGAACCTATGGTAAACTCACATTTTCCAAGCAACAGCCCAAGCCGAGGCCGTGCCTCCCTGAGGTGCCCTTGAGCTAGTCGCTACCCCTTAACTCTTCTGGCTAGAGTACTTTAAGCGCTCGCCCTCTTGTCCGGTGAAGCTGCCATGGCCATCTGCGGCCAACTGTACTATGTACCTACTCATACAAAAAAAAAGGTCTAGTGGTTAGATACCCTGGCTACCCAATAGGTCGTGGGTTCGATTCCCACCAAGTGCTTGGGTGTTTTATCTATGTAAGTATGTATTTACAATAAAAAATATAAGTATTAGTATCAGATGTCTGGTTTCCATAGTACAGGCCTGCCTAGTCTGGGATCAGATGACCGTGTGTGGATTGTCCCAGAATATTATTAGGTAGGTATTATTGACCGTGTGCGGACTACCCAAAAAGCTTCTAATTTAATTATAATAGCCAAGGAAAAAAATGGTTAGAATACTGGGTGTCCCGTAAAGTGTATATCAAGCCAAAAGTTATGTATAGTGTTGATGGTAAAGATCCCGAAAAACATATCAAAAACGGCGCAAATCGATTTTTGAATTAGGGAAAATAATTATATAATCGTTCTAAAACTGTTTCTAAGCAACCCTGTGTCATCATGCCTACTCCTAATGAGCCACTGTTTTTTATTGATTGTGTACTGCCTTAATTAATAAGGGATTCATCAATTTTCGGTTAAATAACGAACAAAATATCAAGTTCAATTCACTGCACCAAGACTGTTGACTTTTTTCATAATTTTATTTCACAAATTGATTGCCTGTTTGTTACACATTGCGTCGTTACCGGCTTGACACCCCATTTCTGGGACACCCTGTATACATAGATGGATCGGCGACCGTTTAGCGTCAGTTTAACTAAGCTTGGGAATAGGCGCAGAACTAAATGTTTACATGCCCATCTGACGAATGGATCATCTTTCGTTTCAGTCAATCAGGTGATCGGCCTGTATTGTCCTAACCAGAAACGAAGGAAATATTACACACAGTTGTTGCTTCCCGCAGGATTTAAACTTGCGACCTTCGGTTTGCAAAGCGATTGGTTTCCCGCTGTGCCACTACAAAACAACAGGAATAGCTGGTATCAACTGAATCTTACCCGTACAATCGTTATGACAACCTCCCAGCGTTCTATATGAGTTATAGTTATACAGACATCCACCATCAATGGAGGTTCTACAATCTTGCATCTTTACATCGAAATAGAATCTAAAACAATATATTTATTATGAAAAAAAATATATAAAAAGGAATTAAGCTATCGTCACACTGCACACTAAATAGTAAAAATTAATTAAATATTATTGAAGTTACTGCTAGACAGTCGATTCTGGTGTTAGCGTAAGTACTGTGTTTATTTAGCACCAACTACCTCTATAATCCCTATCTATCTTCCTTGGACTATTATCCCTGTTATTAGTAACATAATAATATATTGGGATACAGGGTCATCTGATCCCCGAACTAGGCAGTCAACCAGTTAACTAGTAGGTACAAATACATAAACCTACTAAATATATTCAACATTCAAGAATTATTACAAAACATAACATGATTGTACCAGTTATCTTATTTATGTAGGTCCTACTTGGTAGTTGTCCCACAATTAATTAAAAAATATTTCCATCCACCGGTTACCTGCGACGCGCAAAATGTCGTCTGTCCACCTAGTGCGAGGCATGCCTACGCTGCGTCTCCCGGTTCATGGTCACCACTCGAGAACCTTTCATCCCCATTGGTTATCAGTTCTTCGAGCTAAGTGTTCCTTGCAGATTCTGAGGGCTATGCTGGTGACCTTAGTTCGTCGGCGAATCTCCACATTTTGGATTATGTGACGCAATTCGCCATTGATTTTGATGGTGAATCCATTCCAGTCGAAGCGCTTGTAAACGTCCTCTAATGCGTTCGTGAACAGTTTCGGAGAAATAAAATCTTTATGTCTCACACCTTTCTGCAAAAGGATTGATTACGTGCTCTCATCCTGTAGTCGAATCGACATTGTGGCATTATTACCTTAGTAATTTTAAACAAAATTACTGTTTAATCTACTCACGTTGTAATACAATGCAATGCTTTAAACACAATTAATTTGTTATCTCTGAATAAAAGTCAAGCAAGTATTTGAGCCTAGATCTGTTTTTCTTTATATAAAAACCCGTGACTATAGCAATCAAATTTATACTCAATCGCACCTTGGTAGACCGGTTCCATTTTTGACGCAATCATAACTGTTCAGCTGAAACTTACAATAAACTTCTTTGCCGAATTTCGTTAAGTCATCTAAAACCATAAAATAACGAATTGTTTCTAAACTTATAAATTACACGCAATTATTACTGCGTCTACTTACCCATCTTAACCTTAGCGATAACCATTACTATTTCAAAATTACTGAATAAAAAGAAAAATACTTTTGCCCTATATTTCAGCAACATTATTTAATGTTTAAGTGCTACAACGGAAATCAATTTTATTTACAACGAAAGCGAGGCTATAAATAAAATAACACAATATTTTCAGTTTCCATAATTTATTGAAAAACAATATAACGATTTACATACAAAGTAAAGAAATATTATTTGCTTTGATTGGCTACAGCCGCCAAATCATTGATGGCACTGGTTAAAGCCTGCTGCTGAAATTCAGGGGTTATTCCCTTATTTACGTTCACCAAAATCCAACCAATCATCCATTTTTGTTGGATGCGAGCTTCAGCTCTGTACTTTTTCACGTGGTAGTCCATTCTACCCCTAACCGTACGATACACATGCATCATCCTCTCGCGATATTCTGCTTCTAGTTGCATAGCAATATTTTCCTTTTTAGCTCTCATCAAGTCTTTCTGGCCTTCAGCTCTCCATTGGAGGTCCTTAGCTGCCTTTATTTGATCGTTATATGAAGCTATTTCATCCTTTCTCCCCTTTTCAAATTCATTTGCTACCTCATCTACTTGTTTGTCCAGAGCAGCCCCAATTGCTGGACCTAATCTAGTAACTACATAATATAATACCAATGCAATAGAAAGGCCAGAGTAGTATTCGTGTTCCATTACGTATATCTCTTTGCTGACCAAGTAATTTGCGAGTAATATACCGAACAAGTAAGGTCCGGTCACGCCTGTTTTTGAGTGAAAGAAAAGGAACCAATCTTCAGGGATCATGCCCATGCGGCAAGGTCCGGGTTTGAGGGCACGTTTAAGAACCACTTTATCAGCGGTGCCTCCAGGCTTTCCCTTACCTTTACCTCCTCCGGAGCCAGGGCATACGCCTTTGGATAGAAACATAGTTGCATAGATGTTCACGTGATTAGATACAAGAGCGGGTGTAAGAAGGGTGGCTTTTGAAACACCTAATTCAGTTATACGGGTAATTAGCATTTTTATATCGTAACAATTTTGATGTTTAAAATTTAAGTCTGACAATTTTGCATCGGACGTAAGCCACATGACATTAGGAAAGAAAGGAGAATGACATCACTAGTTTAGGTTTAGTACCTACTTTATAATATCATTGATTTAGTGCATATTAAAGAGGTCGGTTGATAAAATAGTAGTATCCTTGTCTCTTTTAATTTATTATTTCTTCTTCTTTCAATGAGTTTTCCGCAGCAACAACAGTGACCACCATAGATATAGGATTTTTTTCACTACAGTGACCACATAAAATATATGAAAAATATGGTGTCTTATCTAAATTATAGGTATATATCTTTTTACCACAGGTATTTTCGGTAGCTGTATTTAATCCTGTTTAAACAGCTGGCTGGTTTAATAAAGTGGTGTATAGGTAAAACCGGGGTGGGTAACGGAGGTCACATCATGAACAAGTAAAAATCAACATTTTGTTTTAGGCTACATTCAGGAGTAACGGGCGTTAATGCCCCTTATAAGTAATTTGGAAGATGTTCAGATGACGTAGTAGTAGTGCAAAAGTGTTCTGTGGATCAGATGTAATCACGAAGATATAGCAGAAACATCAAATATTAAAAAATTAAAAACAAGTAGGTACATTTGTGGTACGACTGCGGTAGAGAAACGCATTCAACTGAACATCGTATCCACTGACTTCTCTAACATACTATGTAGTAGCCAAATATAGCTATCTGGATTGGAGATAGACATCATAATAATGACCTTTTTGATTTATGAAATTTTGGCGCTGATAGCAAAAGTCATACATTAGTGAGTTTCCATGGAACCAATGATAAAATTTAGTTTTTTGCATAATTGTCGGCTTATACTGTAAAGCCGGTCTGTGACGGTAAATTACTTTTATCAGTTTTAATTTTATGAATATAATAATTTTATTACTACAGTGCGCGACAGGGTGTGTTCCGTCCTAGCCCGGCCACAGTGCCAAATAAGGTCATGGTTATGGCAGTAGACTGTACGGATGTGTACTACTTGGTACGCGAGAGGAAAAAAATAGTACCTTATTATTTCACGAGTTATAAAGGATTTCTTGTGGCCCGGCTACAACGTGTTCGTCCCAGCCCGGCCACGCCAAGATCTCCATAAATCCACTATTCTCATACATTAATCATGTCAGAGATTAATGTACGCCTAGTGTACCATATAGTACGCCTTTTATTTGTTACAAATAAGCCTGTATACCAATTTAATAACCACTTCAATTTTGCGACTCCAAATCCTGCCATAAATATCACAGCAATAAAGCTTAACTTAACAACTTATTACCTAGTCACTGTTTGTAGGCGCCTAGTTCGGTGTGCATAGTTCATGTTCATGTTGATTTCAAACTAATATTTCAACTTGCTTCCAAACAAAAACAGAAGATGGCTCTATTATTTATTGTAACTATATTTAAATATATCTAATAAGATAAAAGTGTTATAAGGCAAACAATCTATGTTTGATTTTCAGTCTTCTCTCATTATTCCGAACTACCTACAATTTATTATTATTTAAACTATAATCGACTACAAAGTTTGTTTAGAAGCACGTTGTAAATCAAATAAATCAATATAATCTAAATTTTAGTTTTAAAATATATACCTAATGAAGTATGAAGACCGAACTAGGCGCCTACAAAAATTGACTAGGTAATAAATTGTTAAGTTAAGCTTTATTGCTGTGATATTTATTTCAGGATTTGGAGTCACAAAATTGAAGTGGTTATTAAATTGGTATACAGGCTTATTTGTAACAAATAAAAGGCGTACTATATGGTACACTAGGCGTACATTAATCTCTGACATGATTAATGTATGAGAATAGTGGATTTATGGAGATCTTGGCGTGGCCGGGCTGGGACGAACACGTTGTAGCCGGGCCACAAGAAATCCTTTATAACTCGTGAAATAATAAGGTACTATTTTTTTCCTCTCGCGTACCAAGTAGTACACATCCGTACAGTCTACTGCCATAACCATGACCTTATTTGGCACTGTGGCCGGGCTAGGACGGAACACACCGCGACAGGTCGACATGGCTATCGGGGAGGGGACGCCCCGTACACGCACACATCGCCCACGTAAGGTGGCGCGGGCGACGTGCGGGTATCCTCCGTGTCTCAACCTCAGGTCTCAACTCATACACCGATTGCCATGTCGACCTGTCGCGTACCGTACTATTGGCTCGACCTATTCTGGGAGCCTGAGATAGTGGGTGAAACTAAGATGTAGGACCTATTACATTACTGCTGGTTCCTTCGGGTATATTTAAGGCACCTCTCTTAAGGTATTCCGGGGCTAATAATGATACATTTTATGTTGATCCAACCTTTGACCATGTTTTAGGCAAGGAATGTTATCCTAAAATAAAACACGATCATGAGTAATGAATGATATTATTCTATAATATTTTAATTTTATTATTCGTAAATTATTATGTTATAGCTGTAAGAAGCTTGCCGGAATGTTTATAAAATTCTGATAATACAAGACAGCACTTTGGGGCGGTACTGCGTTGGCTCATACTGGACATAATTACTACTAGTATATAGGTATATGTTACGTTTAAATTATATAAAAATGTTGCAAGAGTTTAAAGCCTGTATTTGGCTGCCCTAAGGATAGGGTACTTGTCCCCGGTGCACAGACCGCGGAAGTCGTCCAGGGAAAGATCAACGATCGCCACGCCACCAAGGTTCTTCGCCCTGAAAAGAAATAGTGTTCTTTAGCTACAGGAATATATGGATTATATTATTACTAGCTGACCGGCGCACCTCCACCCGCGTTTTTATTTAATCTGAACCATTTTCGAAACCCCTTGAACACACACAAAAAATTACATCAACATCGGTCCAGCCGTTTAGGAGGAGTTCAGTGACGTACACACGTACATTAGAATTATATATATATAAAGATATATTCAACAATACGATAGCCAGCCTTTTATATTTGATTCTACATTGTGCGCTCACTTGTAAAAAAGCTTGTGGCAAGGCTATTTCTCTATGACCGCTTACATTCCACGCTTATGTTTTGCTCTGCTAAAGCCACGTCAATAAAATCAAAAGATCAATAAGTATTTATAGAGCGTCCAACCGTTTATTTTCTTTTTGACAGCACCAATAGAACGTAACTGCGTCATGTTACGCAAAAGTTCACTTAAAGTGAAGTTCACTTTTAAAAGTTCACTTTAAGTGAACTTTTAAAAGTGAACTTTTGCGTAACATGACGCAGTTACGTTCCATAGTTCACTTTAAGTGAACTTTTAAAAGTGAACTTTTGCGTAACATGACGCAGTTAAGTTCTATTGGTGCTGTCAAAAAGAAAATAAACGGTTGGATATAATATATTTTTCACACCACCTGCTCGATAATGTCACATTATATGTCATATAAAGATGACATAAAGTGCCTCATTATTGCCCTATAGTCTAGCCGGGTAATAATGTTGTACTAAACTCCCTTGGGTAATAATGTGTTTGAATTTCGAACGTCAAACGAAAATTCCTCAACACTTTTACCACAGATATATATTACTACTCTAAGCAGAGAACTGCACGAAAAACAAAACATTTGAAAATCGAACCGAGCGCGACGAGCACAACCCAGTGTTCTAGAAAAGAAAATAAAATATTTAGATGATAACGCGGCAAATCACTATGTTGATATTATTCACGGTCTCGTTGGTCTAGTGGTTAGACACCCTGGCCGCTACCCAATAGGTTGTGGGTTCGATTCCCAGCAAGTGTCTGGATGTTATTTCACTATTAATTAATATTAGTTATCTGGTTTCCATAGTACAGGCTCTGCCTAGTTTGGGATCAGATTACCATGTGTGGATGGTACCAAAATATTGTCATTATTTTAATTCTAGCAATATTTGTGTTTTATTACCTCGCAGTAGGTGTGAAAAGTAGTGTATTCACCTCGGGGATAAAGGTGCCTTTGTCTTGGGCGAGCTTAAATCCCTCGCTGTACTCAGGATTCTAGTATTAACTCCCTCGCTACGCTCGGGAGTTAACTCTATACTCTCTCGCTGCGCTCAGGAGTTGCTAGAATCCTTCGTTATGCTCGCGATTCAATTAAACGCCCGCGACATAAGACACTACTTCCTAAATTGTGCACGTCGTTGAAATAAATATAACAAAGTAGCATTATTATAACGATGTACTTTTTAACAGGATTTAGTAGACAAGATATGAGCGTGGAATCTTAAAATGGTCATAGAGAATTAGGGCCCAGAGAGACGGACGTCGCGCCTGTAAGTATACCTACGCATACACGCCTGTAAGTATACCTGCACTGGTGCTCGTCACCCGGAACATTATTATCAAGTTTTATTTGCCCGGTAATGTCTAAAGCTACAGCTCTTATCACACAAAACACAGCAATGATTACTCATTGCTGAAAAATATCTGATATGCGATGATCACCTGGCCCCAAATCTGCTTATTTTTATACAATTGCCCTTCCAGCGCCACACTGTTTAAACTCCATTACAATCGTGACAAATTTGGTATACTGCTAAAATAACCATAACATGTGGGGTCACGCCACTGAGATGCCATTATGATTGTAGGTCTCCATAGTGTGTCGCTGGAATGGCAATAGGCATGATGACTAATTTTGAAAAAATACTCTATAATGTACTTACGGGTCTACTATTGCCGAAAATAATCATATTTTTGTATTAAATTAACAATTAATAACAATATTTTCAATTTGTAAAATAGAGTTTGAATTTTATTCCAAAACGATGGCCGGTGCATGGCGCCATTTTGTGACGTCACTAAGGTGTAAATAAACATCTGTCTGTAGGTTTATAAGTGAATCATTGTATGAAAGAAAAAGTTGAGAGGACAGTTTGACAGTTGCTTATTTACACAGGATTGACGTCATTCACTCTGATCAGCGTTTATTACAAAATGGCGATTAGCTGTATTTAAGTAATCTATTTGCTCAAATATCACGAGAATCTCTCTATTATTATGAAAATGAGATGCGTTTTTGGAATCAGTGCAATCTGTTCTAGTATTTAAAACCACAGATTTATTGGTATTGTGTTGCAGTCATCATGCCTATTGTATGTAATTTTATTAATATTAGCAGCCTCGGGGCCCAGGTCAGTGACAAGCATGTGACGCGCCACTGGTCTAATAAAATTAGTAGACTAGGTATTAAATGTATAAAACCAACCTACTGACACACTGTCGACACTCAATTGAAGCGTTTGTTAATTAGCACACTGGTCAATTGTTTAAGGGGGCGACCACCTAGCGTCTTTCGCAGGATAGGTCTTTATCAAATACCATTGGTAACTGTTAGCCTCAGTGGCACTGCGGGAAACCGCTTGCTTGCAATTGTTCCTTACTGGCTGGAACAATTCAGGCCGAGCACCTGATTGTCGGGAAATTAAGATGATACATGCGTCGGATGAGCATGCAAAATATTGGCCCTGCGCCACCGACCTCTCCTCGGCCGTGTCGTAGGTAAGAAGTCGTACGTGGGAGGTAAGGAAACCGAGAGTGCGTTTGTGTCTACGCAAGTACTTTTGCACTAAAACTCCCGCGAAGATGGCTGATCTTGCGAAAGATCGACCCTGTGGTCGCCCTGTGGTAGACATTAGTATTATTAACAGTAACTTGCAAGAAACTTTATTGATAACTCTTATAATGACTTACTTCACGAAAACTGCCCTTTGGCCGGCAGTGTCGGGGTCCTCGTAGGTGACCCACATACCACCCTCGCCATTTTCATCAGGCAGACGGAAAGCGTATGTCCCTGAAAAAGTTAAAACTTAGTAATCAATGCAAATTAATTAAAAAAAATTAATAGTACCTATTAGATAATCTACATGATAGGGATATAATAACATATAATAACATAATAGTAATGGGCTAGGCACAAAACAAAAATACGGACTGTTCAAATTAATGGCAAAGTGACGTCATTATGTTTAATAAGGTCATGTAATGTGCTTGCAAATGCCTATATCATTAGTAAGTGCATAATTTATTATCGTTCGTAAACCGATTAGTGCACCTAATTTAAAATATACCTATTATTTAATAAATACATATCCTATAACCATATAAAAATATACCTATTATTTTAAATAAAATCTCCTAAATACAGCGACATAGTAACAAAAGCGCCACACAAAGCAGTTTGCGCAAATTAGTCTCCTCCTCCTAACTTCGTTACCTTTTGACTTGACCATTAGTACCTAACTCCCATGGATGTAGGATAAACTAATATATATTTCAAGTTGGATTTATAAAATCAAAAGTTATTGGGTAGGTACGTTACACAACTCTAAAACATTACATGGTGTTAGAGATACAAAACAAAGGTGGCCCATGCAAGACAACACGTAGCGCCCCGTACCAAAATAATGTAAAATTTAATATAGTTATTTGAAGGAATTGTGTATGATGAGATCTAGAATATTAATGATCTCATTCCTCATCATTTTAAATCAACAATAGCAACAGGAAATGCTTTGATATTAAAATAAAATAAAAAGCTTCAAATTCGTATTTTTGGATTGAATGCCATCTTGATTTACCTACTAATTAGAAATGTGATCACAATATAAATAGCAATAACCATTGTGAAATGTTATAACGTGATATTGTTTATTGCTGTGGGAGCTATTATTGATGTTATATTAAGCCGAAAGCCTGCAATGCAATATGTACCAACCAAAAATATGACTTAAATCTTGATCCTTCGTTAAGGGTTTTTCTGAAAATTTAAATTAGCCCAATGATTTTCCTCAAAGCATATTTACAGCATATTAATAAAGTATTATATTCAGACCTATCGCGAAAAGCAAATACTTGACTCATCAATACATTTACTACCTACTTTTCGAATAAAATATACTTAATAAAGAAATTGCAAATTTTCAGTGATTATATTCCCAATGTGCTAAATTACCAGGAAGCGACTATCAATGCAAATGTATTTTGTTAAGGAAATATTGCTACTATTAGTCAAAATGAAACCCTTAAAACTAAAAAAATATCAAACCATACTAAAGTTTATTACTCACCAAAACGCTTGCTGGGGTCGGTGACCTTCCTAAGATGAGGACGCATGCCTTTCTGGTGGTTGGGGTTGATCAACTTAGCGCACACTTCAGGGTAGCTGAGCAGACCCTCAACTTTGGTGTAGGGACCTTCGTAAATGAATACATAACATTAAATTATTGCTTTTTTTTTATATTTTAACTCAATTGCCGAGGATATAAATGCCGCATAAAGGACCACTATGTAAGCGGTCCAGGGTGTGTGACAGTGGCAATTGAATTAAATTAAAGAAGATGTTTGGATAAAATATGCACTCTTATCTTTAATCCAAACGTTAATCCAAAAATCATTTATTGTCAGTGAAAATAACGCATTCAATTCACGCGTTAGACCATTACGCTGACTTGTAACTGATTATTTTTAAGACTAATATTAAATATTAATCTTTAACTTTTAGTTGTCAAGTATCGATATAAGTCTATGGAAAACTATTATTTAGTTTACATAAATTATGCATTAGATTTATTTATCAGACCTCTTTTCAGCTGCAATGATTTCATTGGAATAATTGACTCGGTCATGTCTCTGAATCAAATTTCAATACTAATCGCACATGAACATCTCATTATATCCTCGCTTGAACTGAATATTGCAAACACTATGTATGCTATTGTACGCTGTTTTGGTTGCAAGTGAACACTACAGAGACGATGCTACTCCAAACGGTGATAAATATTCATTGGTTGGATGAATATTTAACGTGACAGGTCATTGACGCTTAGTCTTAGTTTTGCAAAATGTGGGTGTGTGGGAGAGACATTGCAATCACAGTAATCAAATATTTCAAAGTTAAATTCAACATTCAGCACATCTCATTTTCAAGAAAAAAGAATCATTTATACTTATTACAAGGCATTATTCGTGTAAAACGTATCATCAATTAAGCTAAGGACTTAAAAGCATACATATCAAAATTTATCTCAAGGGTGGTTTGAGATAAATTTATCAAAATTTATCTCAAGTGTGGTGTTTGCTAACGTAATATAGAGTACCGGGTTCTAAGGGTTACGTAGTGAAATGAGCTCGATCCACTATAATATTCTGTTGCCTGAGGCTTAAGCGACCTCTCAGTGAATGCATGAAGCGACCTGAAAGACGGTAGTTATTTTAGGAACCTTTGCGAATGACATATGCAGTGACTGGCGTCGAGTCTAAATACATGCCTTTTCAGTTTGGAAGATATAATGTTGGTCAGTTAAAACTGTGTGCCTCAAAATATGCGTTGTAATTTTAAAGCTGGTTTTTAGGGCAACTATAGACTAAGATATTATTATTTGTGAACAGATAATAACTCACCAGCTTCACCGGGACCGTCAGCATGTAGAGGTGGAACGCCAGCGATTTCACTGTCAGCATCCAGCTTCCATGTACGACCGAAAGTGGGAATGGCCAGAATGAGTTTTTGGCTCGGAGCACCTCCATGAAGCCTACCAATCAAACACAATAGGTACTTTATTATTTTTTCCACGTTAAATTCATGCAATGTTACCTCACAAAAAAAATTATTTGATTTTTTCCTGATAATATTTAATAAACTCTCTTTCTGTATCTTTTTTGATATATCAGCCCTCTTAGCCAAGGTTTCATTGTACAATACGGAACACTAGAAAATAGAAAAAAATGTATGGGAATGATTATCACTTTGCTAAGTCACGTGAAGCGATATGTCATATCTATAGGTACGTTTGTTTTCTATTCGCTAGGGTTTCGTATTGTAGAATGCCAACTTGGCTACAGGGCCTGATCGTTCTATTGAAACTTAGTATCTCAATATCTATTTCCCTTTCCACTAACACTATTTCCCATAGGTATAACGTATAAAAATTGTTTTCTTTTTAGGCAATAGGGAGATTCCAAATTAACAATTTAGGAGTACTCACCAGTAATTGACGATGGCTTCAGCGTTAAGCAAGGGGTTGCGGTTCTGTGGTGTGTAGAGTGGAGTGGCGTAGTCGGCCTCCTTGGGGTTGCGGTCGGGGTTGTAAAAATCGTAGGCACCGAGGTTTACGTGATCAACCAAATTGATAATAGCAGGTACGTCGTAGTAGACTATAAAGAAAAGCAATTATGTTGATAGTAATTTTCGTTTTATCTTGCGAACGACAAAACACACTGCCGCTGATGAAATTATTGTAATAAGAAAAACACTGTTTTAAAAAATGAAAAAATGACAGTTACTTGCCGGACCTTAAAAAATACTGATATTACAAAGTGCTAGTCTCCTGAGACTTCGATAAGTTTGGATGAAATTTCTTTCAAAATAATTTTATTTATTTTTAAATAGTATTATAAAAATTCAATAGAATTCGAGTTTTACGCTATACATTTTTAACCATATCTCATAATTAAAACTCTATATAATTATATTCATCTCGGTTACACCCAAAAAATCAATGATCGCTCTAATCAGACCGATAACTAATTGTCCGTACCATATCAGTACCTGTTCATAATAATCGTCAATAACGCCGTAGAGTCCACGGAAGAATACAACAATGGAACAAGGTCATATCAATATCCTTAAGCTTTACTAGAATAAAAAAGATTGTATCTACATATTATATGCATGTATCTCACAGCTGTTATTCCGGAAGTGGTGAACCGAGTACATAGTGGGTGTGGATAATGTCGGACCTTTTGGTCCAGTGTGATAGGTCGTGAGAAGGAGACCACCAAATTTTGGGAAATATATGCAGGGCTACATTAATTACGAGCACACTCAATATTAAATGATAATACTTTTTTCGCCCATGATTGTTATCGCTTTAAACATCTTGTATGAATAGTGTTACAGAAGTAACATCTACAATAGCTACAAAAACACCAAACATCTAAGGCTATTTACAAAGAGCTCGTTCGCAAGTTCAACAGTATGTAAGTCCAGTTACCTACTGTGTATCTCGCGCGGGATCACAAAGTAAAATCCTTTTACGGATATAGTCGGCAAGTTAGGAATGAACCCTGAATAAAATAGGTAGAGAAAATATAAGATATGTACACCAGGTGAGATAGAATTTTTCTGTGTTGTTTTTAGAACACTTAAGAATACGTACGTATTATACCTCTTTTAAGAAGTGAAAAGTGCTATTGTAATAATTGCTGAAACAATCGATATAATATTTAAAGTAGATTAGGTGTTACGTTCCGAAAAATGGCATAAATAAATAGCGACCTAGTGTCGCTATTTCTTTTCAAGCCACAGGCCATCGATTCTAGATCGAAACTAGATCAACATTCACGAACAAAATGACATCTAAAATGTGGTCGCGGAGGTTGCAAACTTATCTGTGCTGGTGGCGGAAACGTGAACTCACGATTTTATAATGATAATGACTTGTAGTTTGACAGTTTCATATAGACAGTAGCGACACTCCTAAATTACAGCGGCAATAATAAATTTGTCAGGATGTGGCTTGTAAAGAAATAGCGATACAAGGGCGCTATTTCTCGCTACCACTTTTTAAACCGTGACACGAAATCTAGTTTATAATATATTATATCGATGCCACAGGCTGTCAAAATTTTTATTACATAAAAGAGTATCGCTACTGCCAATATGAAACTTTCAAACCACACGTCATTATCGTAATGAAACCAATAGTTCACATTTCCGCCACCAGCACAGATAAGTTCGCGACCTCCTCGACCATATTTTAGATGTCATTTTGTTGGTGAATGTTTATCTACTTTATATATTATATCGATGGCTAAAAATTAAATTTAAGTTATTACTTGTCTTCGGCTTTACAACTACAAAGAAATAATGTAGTATGATATCTTTGGAACTCGTTATAACTCTTTATTATTATGTTGATTTTGTTACGGAATTCAAGTATGGTTCATTTTGGTCGTGTTCTCTGATAACCACTGTAGAACCTAGCTTACAGAAGTAACAGTGATGGGAGTGGGTGGCGGAATTACTCCCAATAACACATTATCATAGGTTTTTCTATCTCAAAATCGAAGTATCGATTACTTACCGGTAGAATTGACGTTGGGCAGGACAGTGATCGATAATTGTTTGTTGGGTTTCACGTTGAGGGCCTGTTTGATCTCGCGGACAAGGGCTGTGAATCCTTCGCGATGCTCAGCCTCCTTTTCATCGATGGGTGTGGTGCCAAAGGTCTTCTTGATGCCGTGCCAGATGGAACCTGCTGATACAAGTGCTAGTTAATTAATTACATATCATTGTCTTGTCATTGTAATACAACGTGTGGATGAAATAACGTACTTATGTATAAGTTAATTTTGTTGAAAAACAAAATCTATCTTGTTTTTGTTTATTTTTATAAATTATGTTCAAACTTAGACTTTTTAATAATTATCGTAACTATTCTGTATGTTCGTAACTTTATGCTCATTATGTAAGTGTCGATTAGTACGCTCGCTGGAAGATAAAAGCCAGCTAAAGCTCACGGTGTACGTATGCCTGTGATTTTAGACTCTCGGCGTGATAAATAAATAGAAATATTGTAAAAATAACCTGTATTAAAAAGTAGTGTAATCAATTCCACTGTTTATACTGAACAAACTAGTTTATGATTTTTAGTTTATTAATTAACACGTTGTATAAGTAAGTATAATTGACCCTCTGAATTATTTTTTAGTCATCTCCCAATGTTGGCTAAGTAGGTATCTTCTAGTTATTTAGAGGGCTTAAAATAAGCGCTCAATCTAAATTTGTACAGCAGACACGTCTCCCAAATAAACTGTAGACTATGCCTCAGTTACAATAAAGCCTTACCCCAGGTGGAGCGGATCTTCTTAGGCTTATACTTGGCAAACTGCCATGCGAGGTCGATGCCGTCGAACCCGTGTTGCTCAGCCAGCAATACTGCGGAGTTCACGAAGGCGGTACGGGCTTGCGGGGACTCCAACTGAATAAATGGAATACTTAAATAGAATCTATTTAGATCTTCATCCGACTGTCCTAGATATAGGAGAATACGTATGAATGATTGTCTATCCCTTTGTTCGGCATATTAAGTACCGTTGGATTCGTCTTCGTTACGGTAGTAACATAAATCCTATATAGGTAAAAAATAACTAACAAAAAATAAGTAACATATCCGAAAAATCTCAATTAAACAAAAATAGTGAGTATGTCGGCCGTCACTCGAATTTTTATGTTTCTTTGTTTTTGTATTTCCATAACCATCCAAAATATAGTGGTAGTTACATTTAAATCTAGCTACTTAAATTCATTTAAAAACTAATAATAATAATATCTTGGGACAATCCACACACGGTCATCCGATCCCAAACTAGGCAAAGCCTGTGCTATGGAAACCAGATAACTGATAATAATACTTATATATTTTTTTTGTAAATACACACACCTTCTTAAATATATAAATAACACCCAGACTCACGTTGGGAATCGAACCCACGACCCATCAGGTAGCAGCCAGGGTGTCTGACCACTAGACCAACAGGCCCGTCAAAAAAAGCTAAAAAATACTATAAGGCCTCGTTTACGGAGGCGCGGGGCGTCACACGTCGCGATGGGCGGCGAGGTCCGCACCATAGATAAGAATAGTATTGGTCCGCACTGAGTAATAAACTATTTAAAAAAAAAAAAAAACCGACTTCAAAGTAAATTATCTAAAAAGCATAAAATAACGAAAATATTATTGAAGTTGGTGTTAGCGTACCTGCTGCGTATATTCTGCACCAACTTCAATAATATTTTCGTTATTTTATGCTTTTTAGATAATTTACTTTGAAATCGGTTTTTTTTTTTAAATAGTTTATTTAACACTTTTTAGTGACTTATTTTACCAAGATAGGTATCAGCACTATCACGCAACTCGAACGTCTACATTACAGTAACTTACTGAAAACATAAAAAGTTTATATCTCTTAAACTACTGGACCGATTTTGATGAAACTTGTACTTTACCCTAAGTTGAAAAATACTCTAACTATTGCAAAAAGAATTTTCGAAATCGGACTTGTAGTTTCTGAGAAATCCGCGGACAAACCTACATACATACATACATACATACATACACTCGTGAAATTTGGTAAATTTGTTTAGAAGCCCACACCGACTAACATATATGAATATTACGCATTTCTATTAATATTACATACATACGCGTCGAATACAGAACCTCCTTTTTTGAAGTCGGTTAAAAACATATGGCGTAGTAGGAGTGAGAGAGAGATGCGAGACGCCACGCCACACGCGACGCGCGACGCTCCACGCCTCCGTAAATGAGGCCTTAGAAGACACGCGTACCTACTTTGTACCTATTTATTTTTGTGACCGTTTTCAAGATGTTAGACTTAACAGATGCTATATTCTAATTAAGTACAAGTCGCTACTAAAATATCTATGTATTCCTCATTTACAGTTACATCTAGGTAACTTAATACGATTTTGAGCATTAATTTACATTAACAAGAATGGCTTTTAGTGCCTGCCTAGCGGAATCTAATCGTCTAGCCCGACATTACCAAATCATTTAAATCATTATTATTACAAGTTACTATCGTCGATTATATAGGAATCGAGGATCAGTATCATCATCAGCAGCCAAAAGAGTCCACTAATGAACAAAGGCCTCCCCCTTAGAAGGGATGGGCTTGCCATAATCCCCACGCTTGGCAGGCGTACGCTTAGTAGGTAATCCAATACCAAGACGCTGCTGCCCGTCCCTCACCAAACGGGAGGAGATGGGAGATGGGATAGGATCAAGGATAACTGAATTTCTTGCTGGTCCTTCTCAGTGGGGGCGCGTTGTGAACCGGTGGTAAACTCAGCCCTCTCTTAAGCGACAGCCCAAGCCGAAGCCGTGCCTCCCTGAGGTGCCCTTGAGCTCGTCGCTACTTCTGCCGTTAAGGCTAGAGCGCTTTAAGCGGTCGCCTCCTATTGTCCGGTGAAGCTGTAATGGCCATCTGCGGCCAACAGCGTCTATCATTCCCAAAAAAAAAGGATGTAAATTCTACGCTTTGTTCTATATTTATATCCGATTCAAAAATAGCCAAACTTTACTTATTCAAAATTAGTTTCCGCCTAATGTTACTGTTTTCTACTCTGTTCTCTTACTGTTCTTTTCGCATATCCAAACTTTATTGTACTCTTAAAAGAAGAAACACGAACCCTTTTAGAGGTTTAGCAGATTTCTTTGTCTTGAAATTCAACAGTAATATTTAATAAGGTCTACAATGGATTTCAATCAATCATTTATGTACAAAGTGCTTTAAATTGGCTAAGCCGAACTCGCTCTCTAACCTTACAAGGGTTTACTTTCAGTTAATTTCTTGAAGTAATGTTTATGCATTTTTTGCTCGTTTTGTGAGTGCGTTTACTTCAATTTTGAAGGACAAGTAAGAAGCAAGTCACAAAGCAGGGTAGGCAGATAGAGTTGACTACCAATACCACTTCTATCGCAGGTTTTCACTTTGGATGCGTTTTCGTTGAATTTGACTAGTACGAAGTCGTACCTACGTCCGTTGGGTTCAATATGTTATATTCAACCCTACGAATTGTCTTTGGTTGTTGGTTGACCACCGGTCAGCCATCACTTGTGTGTTCATAGATTTATTGCTACGTTTTTGAAAGAAGAACAGGGTATACGTATGCGGGCTCAAAATACCATACTGCTCGGAGAATAAGGATGGATCGTGGGCATTCGTATGCGTTTGTACTTGTAAATATCTTATAATCTTACCAATAAGTTGTACTTCTGGGCCTCTTCCGTGTCGACATCACCGCCGACAGACAGCAACACCTTCAACCCGGGGTACTTAGACTTGAACCCGGTGATCGTGCGGTAGTTGGCGTGCGCGTTGTCCACGTCCAGGTTCTCATTGAGAGGCACCATCTTGTACGTGTCGGGCTGGACTCCAGCATAGCCGTAGACCAGGTGGGTGCAGAAGGACAGAGCAGGATCCAGGTCCAATGGCAGCATACGAGCTTGAGCTGGATAAATGCATCCTTCGACTAAACTTTGATGTTGAAAGTGTATTTATTGTATTTTTATGGAAACTGTCACAATCATCCATCCTTCGGTAAAATAGAACCAGATAGAGTGGTTCGATTATATTAACACATCGTTAGGGACGGTGAGTGGTCACAGTTTGTTTTACTATATTACAAGATTGTCACAAAGTTACTAATACAGACAGAAAACAATACTATTAATCGTTAGGTTAATTGCTCTAAATATTAAACACAAACGTAATTTGTGAATAACGACTAGGTACCACGCCAAGACTATGAAGTTTAGTAAATCGGCAAGCAAATGCTAAATGTGGTTTTTGCTCATGATTCAATGCATTTACATTATATATGTAATGTATTATGTATTCATATATATATATATATATATACAAATGGAGAGGTACATGTTCTATCGGATTACTACAATTTCTATAGAAGTCCTTCAGCTGTTTTCTAACTCCCCGATAGAAGTCATTCTCACCTCGGAATATTATAATTAAAGTACAAAATAATTAAACCACTATAGTTGACCATCAGAATCCATACTAGTCAAGATGTAAATAATTATACTATTTCGCAATTCTTCCTCATTTCTCTGTCTGCAATTGAAACAAGTGGACGTTGATTTGCTGTTAAAACTATCTGAACGGATTGTAGCACGTCGGGGTTACGTCGCCACTCTCCGTCAAGTGGTATCACAGCCTAGCACTAGATACATATAAATGTCAAGTAATAAAATGGAATTACGAGTAAGACGGTAAGCAACCATGGAGTCGTTGATGGGACCCCGTGTTAGCGGAACCCGTGCCCATGCAACGAGAAGTAGGGTTAGGCTTATTAACCACCTGCAAAGCCACTTTTCATAGAGTACTCGTATTGAAAAATCTTTCTCACCCCAGAAATACAATACCTTAAAAAGCAGGCATTATTTTAGTTGCGCTACTTTGATTGGAAAGGTACCTCCCCAGTCGAGCTGCAAATTTAGCAGATTTAATATGCAAATCTTGACAGAGCGGCATGAGTATGACGTCACTATAACTTAGTATTCTACATCCAAACGTTATTTTAGTTTAGGTCTTGAAAACTACGTCATACTCCACACCAATCTATCAAGACATGCAAGTTGTGCGTGGCTGCTACTCTGAATTTTGTATCGGAATTTCGTGCTATCTCTCTCCATATTAAAACGTATTAGAATTTATAGACAAAGAGCCCATTTATAAATTAATTTGTTAACATTTATCCCAGCTATAAGGAATACGGCTTGTTTGTGGATGTCACGTATAAATCACACGTGGGCGGGCCACTCCGCAGATGGACCGTGTCTATTGTGCAAACTGAGAACTCTACATTGTTTCCGTTACATTAACCACTTAACGTCTTGTACCTACACAAGTGATATGATCACACGCCTAGAACAAGAGTAGGGTTATTACATACTGATCGTAGAAACAAGGGCTACCACTCTACACTAATTACCTATTCTTTGATCAAAACATTCTAATTTTGATTTTCTTCTTTACATAATAATAATAATAAACCTTTATTGCAGGCAACTATAGCCCATAGAAACAAATACCTTAAAGACATGTATGTTAGAACATACATATGAAATATGAACACTGTCACTAACACTTACATAATCACCCTTTCATGATTCGTAGTGGCTATTCTTAAATCCCAACGCAAAAAAGGGAATCTTATACAGTTTAACGCCGATGTTGTCTATTTCATGATGTTATCATTACAATCATTATTATGTATTAGAGAAACGTAGATGTCTTTAAATTCAAGCCAACCCTGAACGCTGCCGTCAAAATATAGGTAATATATGTACATTTATGCTTATAACGAATGGTTTTTTTATGCGTGTGATCAGAGCCCGTACTGTATGACGGGCCTGTTGGTCTAGTGGTTAGACTACCTGGCCGCTAAGCAATAGGTCGTGGGTTCGATTCCCACCAAGTGTCTGGGTGTATTTATCTATTTAAGTATGTATTTACAAAAAAAAAGTATATAAGTATTACTATCAGTTGTACCAATCTTGATGTTTTTAGTGGTAAAAAATAGGCGACTGACGGCCGCCATATTAAATATTTAATATAAATATATAGCTGTCAACAATGGGTCTATACAGACCCTTAGAGGAGATACCACTGGAGATAGCATGATGCGCTAACCCCTCTGCCAAATTTTGTTCATATGGTCAGGTCATTCTTTATTTGTGTGCGTATCTTTTTGAATGTATTGCGAGTTTATTATAGTGTGGGTATGCGTGAAATTGTATATGTGTGTGTTTACTTCGCCTCCCGCACCCCGCAAAAGTGCCACGAAAAATTTGTTCGGCGAATCGACGCGATACTAGCTCTATTCTAATTACTCTGAGGTCTGTATTGCTAAATATTTATTAGGGCGTTCATAAAAATATGGCTCATTGGTTTCTCGCAGTCATGTATAGAGCCTTGTATGGTAGGTAGAGTATAGCAACATCGCAAAAACCTTGAAACCAATTCTGACCAATTATTACATAAATGATACTTTCCTTATTTACACGAAGGCAAACAAGTCTTGGATTCATATGACTCGCTTATGTAAGCATGTAACTAACGTTAGTCCGCGAATGTCTACGTAGCGGCAAATATTCTTACAAAACAAAGAAAATGAATCTCTTGTACACATATTGTTATTAACACAATATTGCGCGAAGGTATCGTTCGTATACGTTCGTTATTATCGTACAAATATACTAATCGCAAATAGGTATATCCAACTAAAGTAATATTGTAGCACGAATATTCTGTAAGATCCATTCTGTTCCATCCAATCCATTACATTCCGTTCTAATCCATTGTATGCAGCGGTCGCAGAGAATATCATTTCCGAATTAGTCTCCTGCGGAAATTGAACTCAGAACCTCATTGCTTAGAAATGGCGACAGCGCCACCTGGTTTGAGAGCTTGGTCAAATATTGCATAATCTACTTGATTGAAACATTAATGAACATGCAACACAAAATCCAAGGATATTTAACGGCAGAAGTTAATAAGTGGTAAATATTACCGAAATGATTCAATCATGAAATACGTCAATGTCTAGGTACCTGCGAGACTTCAGATTTGTTTTTTAAAACCTACTGAAGCGACTGTTTACCGGTTTAGCGAATTTAATTGCGGCCTAGTAACTTCGATCGACGGAGAAAGAAATGGTTTGCAACTGATGTGATAATATGCGAATTAAAAATATATTAGTAATTATATCAGGAAGTGTGCATGTAAATCTACACGGGTATCTTGGCATGATGTGGATACTTTCACGCTTGCTACCGTACATAATACGGTAGCTCAGAAGCAGTTTCATGTTGGTAGGCGTCAGTGAAAATTGTGTAGGTAGATGACGTATATTTTCTTCAAACTATTTTCGCAATCAAACGCTGTGAGATAAAAAGAAATAGTTTAAAGGCTTCCTTTGTTAACAGTATCACAATTCTATTCCAAATACTACAGAATACCAATAAAACGCTTTGCGAAAAGAGAACACCGATAAAAATACATGGCAAAGACATATTACTACGAGATTCGCCTTCATCTCATTCTTTTGTGCTCCCGAGGGCCTATTATCATCGAAAGTGAACACAAAATCACATGTTTGCTCATTCGATTCTGAGTATTTCTAGAATAACATTGTTTGTCGCTCTCGTTGCGGTTATCTTATGACCAATGTTGACTTGCATGATACGCGGGGTCGAATCATTCCCCTCGGTAGGTGTTTTGATAATTGCCCCTTATCTGTTGTTGTTGCTGCTACAATAACTAATATAATTATGTTAATCTTATCGTCGTGTTAAAGACGAAAACTGTTAGATCACCTCTTATTATTTTAGTGTTAAACGTTATCGTTGAGAGAGTTGTCGCTCTAGTCTGAATTATCTATATGTTTATATATTACATAATATAAATGAGTCCCTGTTTCTATTGGTAACGCCGAGAACTACTTTACCGATTTCATCCATGTTTTTTTAAAGTTATCTAGAAAGTTCTACCTATGTATCTGGAAAGTTAACAACGTGGGCGGAGCTACGCTGAGGAATAAGTTATTTATATGTACAATTAATAAATTAGAAATATTTTCGCAACGCATATAATTTCCCACTTTATGTTTATATTATTTACAGCTTTAAAATAATTATGTACCTAACTATTAAAAAAGAAATAACAGGTATTAAAAGAAATATTAGGAATAAAAAGAAATATTAGGTAACTGCAAAATACTGAAAACACCATCAAGCGTAAAATGTATACTATATACATAAACGTAACTTCAACTGTATATTACTCATTCAGAAGACGAGGTCAATTCCAATTGATCATTGAATGATAGAAAAAGCCTTGTTTATTTGGCCTTTGACGTGTAGCCGAACATTCAAATTATATAAAAAAAGAAGTAATCGGATAAAAACAGAATTTCCTTAAATGCTCTACCTGATTCAATTGTACATACGTACGCTGCGTACGCATCTAGAATTATTTTGTCTATAAAGCATTCCATTTCTCTGTTGTCTGTAATTTAGTGTGCATGAATTTACATCTAAGCTCAGAGTACTTAGGCATATACATTACCTAAGTATGCACCTACTATGTAGGCATAGAGATGGTACTGCAGGATAATATGTTATGCTAGGATTTGGTGTATGCGACACCGAGACAAGAGGTTTAGCTCCCATAGTATAGCCGTACCTCTCTAAGATGCCCTTGATTATCGCCCGCCCCCCCCCCTGCCCTTCAGGATCCCGATCAAGATGCCTGATAGAGCTATCATGAGATAAACGCAAAAGGGCATATGGCATGGGTAAAAATACCAAGAAACCTGGCTTCCGCCCCTACGGATGCCTATTGCCTATTCAGGCAGCTGGCAAACGCCTACGCCTTTTCTGCATGAAAACAAATATCACAGAATAACAAAGATATATGCCACAAAGCGGCCTTCTGTAATTATTCGTACAAAAATTGTTATCACTTTTTATATTAAATGTTTCAGTCATTCAGTCATTTTGTCGTAGAAATAAGGCATATTTTCTACAAAAATATTATTTGTCCGACACGTGTAAAAATATTTTTACTAAAGTTTTGTTCGTTAAAGCCAAGCAGTAAAGTCCTAGTACTTAATTAAAAGTATTTGCAAAATAATAAATAATTGGTAGATAGTAATAATTAGGTATTGTTGTTCGTAATTAATTCGTGTATACATTAGATTCCTTGGTCTAACACGCGACCCAGATTAAGTCTTAAGTAAGTCAATTTACATAATAATGTGTTACGCTTATCGCAGCGCTTAGCTCGCTCAACAATCAAATTGTGGCCACAAGGTTTGGTTTGCTTTTGGATTACAATAGTTTATCAAACATGTGACTCTACTGGAGTTCAAACGGCATGAATCTACCTATTATTTGCACTTGTATTATAATCACGAACATAAGCATCATCATCATCATCATCACCAGCCGGAAGACGTCCACTGCTGAACAAAGGCCTCCCCCTTAGACCGCCACAATGAACGACAATTTGCTATTTGCATCCACCGGTTTCCTGCGATGCGAACAATGTCGTTCGTCCACCTAGTGGGAGGCCTGCCTACGCTGCGTCTTCCGGTTCGTGGTCGCCACTCGAGAACCTTTCTTCCCCAACGGTTATCGGTTCTTCGAGCGATGTGGCCGGCCCACTGCCACTTCAACTTGCATATTCTACGAGCTATGTCGGTGACCTTGGTTCTTCGGCGAATCTCCTCATTCCGGATTCTGTCGTGCAAAGAAACTCCGAGCATAGCTCTCTCCATAGCTCGTTGTGTGACTCTGAGCTTCTCCAAAAGGTCAACTGTTAGAGACCACCATGAGACCACGTCTCAGTACCATATGTCATGAACATAAGCATTCGATATTATATTGCTATAAGAAGAAAAAAGTTTTTAATCATTGAAAGTCTAGAACTAAACTCATTTAATTTTTTTTAAAGTAAGACTGAATACATTTGAAGCCAATTTGAAATAAGAATTCAGAATCCGGAATACTTGCTTCATTAGTGATGGTAGCCGACATACTCTTGATCATTGTACTGATTATTGTTCTGTGCTCTTGATACTCTGCTTAGATTATTAAAACTTTGTTAAGTTTACTACTGATAGGCCTTAATGAATTATGGAAGGAAAATTCCAGAAGTCATCATAATATCGAAAAATGTGCGAATTTCTACTTAATATTATATCTTCTATAGACATATTTTAGCTGTAAAATTCTATAGAGAAATAATATGACCAGTTAAAACTCTAAAAAATATCTCCCAGACTTTGATTCTTATACTATCTTTTGATATGTTAAAATTCAATCCCAATTAACTTTATAATGAGGGTATAATTTGAAGTCGCATTACGTAATTGTGAATCAAGAAACAAAGACTATTATTTCGAATATGGACTATAATAGTGACGTAATTCATGAATCATAAGACCGACGCGTCGCATCGTCAACAGCATGACCAAATAGCGATTCAGAAAAACAAAACAAAGTTGTATTATAGAAAAATAGAAAAACAATGAAAAGTTAATTTGCAAACCCACTTCAGCTTAAATTGGTATATCTGCCCCCCCCCCCCATTGTTTTGTTTACGGGGGGAAACCTTCAGAAAGTCTTTAGGATTCTGTAGGGAGCCAACCGGGGTATTGTAGCCCGCGGATACCTGTCACGGTCGGGCTTTCCAGTGTATCTCTCTAAAAACTACGAATTTCATTATATGAAAGTTTTCGCGCTGCCCTTTACGAGTACCTACCAACGCAATAGTTTAAACAGAGAAACAAGTCCTTTTAATTACTATTTACTTATGTATCAATTGTAAATATGCAGTTGTCTGCAAGTTATACATACATATGTTTATAAAACTTATGTACACACAGAGAGAAAATAAGATACAGCCTACAAGGAAACTGTCACGTTGTTTTGTACTTCTAAGAATACTTATTACGTCATTTTAGTCAAGGGTTCACTTTAGTATCAAGTTCTTTAGTATCTTTAGTTCAAATATCATCGCTGTATCATTTAATACGTCGAATATAGATGTGTAACTATAAATATAGGCATTTCTTTATAATTATTTAATAGATCTCAATCTGATTATCATAACGAGTCCCGAACTCACGTCAACTTGGGAGGTACACTGTTTCATAGAAATATTACATATGTACCTACTCTAAACATATGTACCTACATATTTTAAAGCTGAAAGATGATCAATCTGATAGCTTGAATATTATGTTGATTAGGTACAACATTTACTTCAGTGCTCATTTACTTCGAGACGCTCATAGCCAGGTGTAAACACTGTTCGGTAAACGAATAGTTGGGTAAGCAACGTCAGGCAAGGTCAGCCCTTTGATGGGTGATCATTTAGTGGCATTTGAACTGAGCGTCTCCGTGCTTCGGCGGGCACGTTAAAAGTCGGTCCCGGCTATTGTCATCTAGATATCAGTCGTTAAGCTAAGTGAGAGGCCTAAGGGCGGCTTGACAACACTGACACCAGGTTGGCCCCTATCCATACGATAAACAAACAAACTTCAGTAGTTTAGGACCAATTGAAATATGAATGTAATACCTACTGTAACTTGGTCATGACCATAATACCGCTAAAATGAATAAAATTTTCAACAGAAACGGAAATCATATATTAGTGTTTATTTTATATTTATTGCTGGGCGTTTCATGAAACGCATCCTCCGGTAAAGTCCAATATAATAATATCACAGCTTTCCTTCTGAAGAAAATTATCATGGAGATGTGTATTCGGTTTGATAATACAGTTGGGAGTCTAGCACAAACAATACCTACTGTGACTACCTATGTTAGTTTAGTGAACGATAAAATATTCAGATTTAGATAAGCATTGTGTGCCTCGTCTCCTCGGTCTCCCACGTCTCTTCGTTATTTACCGACCCACCCACACAATATGCACACAGACAAACCTTCGACGTAAATAATTAAGGCACAATGATAGTGAATATCACGCTCGCAAATAAATTGGATTGCCGATGCGGGCATTGTCATGATCTGAAGAAAGAAACTGGTTTGTAAAAACAACATGGATTTTCGGATAAACAAAGGCAAGTCTGTCGGTTGCTCAACGATGTTTAAATATATAGATATGTTTATTATACACATAATGAGAAAAGCTTTATAAAAATATTAAATATTATAAAACTATTATCATATTAAGGACGGGCCCATTCGGATCTACTGGTTTGACACTCTGGCCTCTACAGGTCGTAGGTTCAACTCCCACCTTATCTGTGAGTGTTGTTTATCTATATAATTGTATGTAATAACAAAAAATTATAAGTATTTGTATAAGTGGTCTAGTTACCATAGTGCAGGCTTTGCCTAGGTTGGGATCGTCCCAGGCTATTATTATTTATAAGTTATAGTCACATTCCAAGTATGATTTATACTTATGATTTTTTTAAAGGGCACAGGTTGAAGCGCTCGCCAAAATCGGTAGGTACAGCCGGACTGGGGAAATACCAGAGCCTAACAATCGCAGCGTAATAACAGGTAATAAAATAACGCATCAACTCCAGGTTGCTAGTGCTCTATGAGGAGTTACAAAGCTGGCGACGCGACTGAGGGACCACTGTTGGCCCACTGTTGGACCACCGTTGGACCACCGTGGGACTTATACAGGATCTTTGCCATTTTGTTGTAGATGAGCTTGTGCTTTCTACCATGAGTTACATAAACCCTTATTTTCAGATGTGACTGCGTATTTATATACTATCCTATAACGATGACCCAAAAAAAAATGTCTGGCTTGTCTTATCTCAACTTAATGTTACTTCTAAGTTTACTTATACGAACTTTGTACCTTAAGTGATGCGTACATTTTCTACAAGAGAAACTTTTTTCGTTGTTACAAAATAGCAGCTACAGTAGTTTCTGTTAATGTTCAAATCCTTTTTCAAGTTCTTCAAATGTTCTACTCAAACCTTGTTTGAATACCCGACTACAAAAACTTCCACAATAAATTAACGATTGGAAGAAGCTAATTATTACATACAGATGTGTACCTATATTTGTACTGGAACCGGAACATAATAAATTATGTACAACTCGTAGTGGATGAGGGTAATCGATAAAATTAAACTTTGTTTTAACACCAAAGGTGACCTTAAAACATGTCACCCGTATTTAACAGCAAAATTTATTTTTATTTATAAACCTCGTACTTAGGTACCTACTAATATTTTTTATTTACAGAAAATAAAGGCTGGAAATGTTGCAGCATGTGGTTTTGACGAGATAATTAATAAAAATATAATTATTTATGATGATGCATACTGTACTCAGTATGCAGCAAGTACCTACACATGACAACATATGGCATGCTAGGATACGGTCGTATGCCATTTGTTTAAGAATTTTAATATCTAACACTAGCACCTTCCCTTCACTGCCCGTTGAGTGTTCGTAAAAGGCGATTAAAGCAAGAAGACCGGCAGCAGCGCCTTTCTATCGGATTAGCTATACCTACTGCGGTCCCCAAGACGCCTGCAAAGCGTGGAGATTATGGCAACCGCTCCATTCTAAAGGAGATACCGTTGTTGTTGTTGATGATGATGACTAGGCACGAAATACAGGCCTAAACAATGGAATAATTTATAGACAATGATTCAATGATTTGTATGCTAGGCACAGAGGTCTATTGAATAATTTAAAAATACATTTTCCTGTAAACCAGATCTAGCGAGGTCAGTGCCTTTGTCAAGAACAACTCGCAATATCAATCTCCGTGCCATATTATATACCGGTGTTTACTAGAAGGCTATGGAAAATAATTTGTTTATAGCCGAATGACATCATTCGGTTACGATAAAAATAATACCTAATATATCTTATTATTTTTTGTGCAAGGACCTAGCTAGACTGTATTAAGTGAATGTTGTCAGTGACCGTGCGAAACGATTGTCATTTATGATGGAAGAAAAAAACCTCCTCACCACTATATTTGCACAGAGTTACCGAGGAATCAATATTTCCATTGCCATATTAAATACTTTGTTCGTAGCATTCATGTGAAAAGATTAAAATACTTACTCATAATTATTTACATTATTTTTTGCTGCAATTAGTATTCAACTATTAATTGTCAAAATTCAAATTCGTAACTGACAATATTCCTTGAATTGATCGAGCTTATATGATGCGACTCGAGAAAATGGCATGTCATGTATCTTATCCTATAAGGATTTATCAACTTCGATAATTCAACAGGTAATATTTTTACGCTGTTTAAATGCTCGTTTATAATTTAGAATTGTAAAATATCGTCATGGTTTACACATTGATTTATCACGTATACCTATACCTATTAGTTGCATGAAATGAAACCGTTTAACATGTACCTAGGTCTTATCGTTGTTCTAAATAACTGCTTATTTCTGTAATGTAGCCGGATGACTTTAAATAAATCTAATTCACTACAATTATCGATAAAACTGAATTTTGATATCAATTTCACATAGGTAAATCCAGTATCGACCTACCTACAAAATATCATAAATTGAGGCCAACTAATTATAAAACCCACAAAACCTCTTTACGTAATATATCCTACTATCACACATCAACCTTCATGTTTCGAAGAAGAATTGCGAAAGGTGGTTATGAGTTTCAACAAAATTCGCTGATGGTCAACAAAGCATCGCTCAGCCAACAAAAAAAATAACATAAAAAAACTTACATTCTCTGACATAGCTCTTGCTATCATAATAGCAGACCACTTTGCTAACCGACGTAGGGTTCGCAGCCCCTAGGGCTAGGAAACCGGCGAGTATGATTAAAATCTTCATGACTAAAATAAATTAACTATGCTAAGTGACTGATCACCACGGCGTGTTTGTGGCGAATGAGAGTTAAACAGCAGCCAGCCAACAAGATGCTAAAAGGTCAAAGAATAGCGATGACCGCACGATTGGTTTCGCCGAATCTTATCTGTTGTTGATGGTTAAGCAGTAAGTAAAGAATCATTATAAATTTCTTAATTAAGATAACGAACGTATTCAAAAAGTCTAGTCAATTGTTTTCCGTTGAATTAGTATTTACATTAGAGTCATTACTGAAGCCGTAAGGCTTCAGTAAGTCCGTTAATGAGACATTGTCATGGCTATCCCTTGACTTGAATGTACCTATACTAAGCAAAGTGATGTCATAGTCTGGCACACTACCAGACTATAAGAGCGGCAACTAACAGGTCATGATAGACTATTCTTCAAACAAAAATGAGGTGAAAACTATACTGTAGACTTTAGGCATAATACTACGAGTATTATGGATGGAACATATTATAGTCTATGAGCAGTGTGATGATGTCACCCGTGGAAGTTGAAAAGAAATCATAGGTGGCATAAGCACTAACAATGTAGGTACGAATGAGTTACTGGGTGAAATCAAAGCCGAGCTCACAATCTGGTTATTCATAGGGTCCCAAAATGATCTTATATTCAGAATAAGTGTTTTTCTTTATTATTAACTGGCGTATTATTATATTGTAAAAGTAAAATAGGTAGGTACATACGTAGTAAATTAAGACCAGAAAATAATTTTTGATGACCCTATAATTTAAAAATAAGGCTAGAGACAATATTTATTTTTTGATGGGGCACGTCTCCCGGTCTTCATTATTTTAAGATAAAAAATTGTACCTACATTTATACAAGCTGAAGGGGTTAAAATTTTGTAAGCATCTTCTTTCAAATTATCCAATAGATATCGGTATCGCCATGGCATCGCACACTGCGGTCCAAGTGATAGTTTGAAATTTAAACCATATTGAAAGGTACATAAGTAGGTAGGTAGGTATAAATATTTGATTATCTATATAAATATTACATTCTGCGTCACATTTGTCCGATCCAAATGTATCTGTAAATGTTACGCATTTATCTAAACATCCGTCGTAATAATATCGATTCGGATTAAGTATGTTATTCTTGTAGTAGTTAAGTTAGAATCTAAAAGGCCTTGTCCCGCGTGGTCGTTGGAGCGTCGAGACTTGGTCGCAGTCATCGGATCGGACCTCTCCCTGGGCAGCGTAGTGTCTGCTATGCTGTCCGGGGATCCGGCGTGGGGAGCGATGGCCGCCTTCTGCGAGACTGTCATGTCCCAGAAGGAGGCCGCTGAGCGGGAACGCGAACGCGCTGATCCCGCTCGGCGACGAAGGCCAACGTCTCGCTCCCCAGGCCTGAGCCCGGGGCTATAAACAACGGGCAACCTTCGGAGTCGCTGGACGCTCGGGGTGTGGGCCCCTTGAGCGTCCATTGAGTACGGCGGCGACTCCGAGGAGGACGGCGGCGGGGTTGCGACCCCCGTCCCCGTGAGCACCGTGACAGGTTCCCGGGGGCTACAATGCGCCCCCCGGCGGCGGGCTCAAAGGCAAGGCACTGAGGGGCCCCTGGTGCAGATCCCACCGGAGAGCCCTGGGGTCTCCCCTCTCATGTGCCGATGCGACAGCCGCGGGGGTTTTAGTGGGTAAAAATCCCACATACCCCGGTCGAGCCCCACAGCTCCCGGGGATCTTTGGAAGATTTCCCCCGCGTCAAAAAAAAAAAAAATCTAAAAGGCATTTTAACGATGAACCTGGGTTTAAACTCAGGAAATTGTTCCTTAAACCTGGGTCTAAACCTAGGTTTTTCGCTAACTTAACTACTACAAGAATAACATACTTAATCCGAATCCCTGCCACCAGCTATTGTGGTAGTGTTAAGGTAATCTTATTTTGACCAGATAATAAGATTATAGTAGTTAATATCTGGTCAAAAAAAAGGTCCTGTGTCGTGGGGGTCAACTAATAATATATTATTAGTTGACCCCCACGATGCACAGGTACAATAGTGAAAACTTTGATAATATGCCTCTATTATTACCAGCCTTTGTTTCCCAGTGTTGGGCACGAGCCTCCCCTCAAGATGAAGGGGCTTAGGCCATAGTCTACCACGCTGGCCAAGTGCGGGTTGGTGGACGGATATGCCTCTATGAGATTACCTATAGCGAAATATCTTTCAAATTGAACTGACTTTAATACCTAGTTCCATGATCCAGTTTTATTCAAAGTAGATGTTATTTAGGTATTTATAGATGGTGTGGTGTCACTCCTAGGCATATATGCTTCCTACCTGACTAGATAGCCAATTATGTTTTTCGCATTATCTGACCTTGTATCAAAACAATGAGTTTATTTCCCTCTTAACATTTGCCCTTGATATCTTGACAGTTCAGGCGAATAATTGGTGAGTCAGAGTGCCAATGTTCCCAGTCCCAATACCTATATATAACCATCCTATATGACTTCAAATATCATTAAATGTTACCTAGATAATCTTCAAGGAGATTAAACTCTCTTTTAACCTGCTGAAGTCGCAGTAGTGCATTTAAAGGAAGGGGTAATAGTACACACATCAAAAGTGTCTAGGGATCAAGCATTTTTAAGCGGATTTCTTGAGATTGAGATGTGGCTTTGTAATAAATTTATGATTTTATAAATTTATATGGATCCTTTTTGGTGCATTTCATAATTTGAATCAGGAACTGTGAATCAAATTCGAGTAAAAGATGAAAATCAGCTGTCAATATTTTCCCTATAAAAACATACAACGCATTGAAGACATTATTAGTGCTACTGTTTCCCTACTACTGATTAAAACCAACGTTATTATGGAGCGGCGACGTCATTTAAGCAGGGAAGAAATGCTCAGAGCCGTGGGAATGATAGAAGCTGGTTCCCGGCAACGTACTGTGGCTTTAGCTCTGAATACAAGTCAGAGTGTTATCAGTCGACTTTGGACACGTTACCGAAGCACTGGTACCGTGGCTGAGCGCCATGGAGGACGGTATCGCTGCACCACACGGAGACAAGACCGATATATTCAAATCTTAACTCGAAGAGCTCCAACAATAACTGCCATGATGTTAGCCGTGAGGCTTCATCACTCTTCAGGGAACTTAATTAGCGACCAAACAGTCAGAAACCGCTTGCATGAAGTGAACCTTCATTCCCGAAGACCGCTACGGGTACCACCTATAGCAATGCACAATCGTAGGATTCGATATCAATGGGCTCTTGAACACAGAAATTGGGCAGAAGAACAATGGCGTTTCGTGTGCTTTTCTGATGAGTCTCGTTTTGGTATGAGACCGGATACAAGACGTATACGACACTGGAGAACCCCTGGACGCCAACAGCGATTAAAATCCTGCCAGGAAGTCCATCCTTATAGTGGTGGAACCATCATGGTATGGGCGGGTATTTGGATCGGCGGAAGAACTGAGTTGATTTGGATCAGAGGCAACCTCAACGCTCAAATTTATGCTGAGACGATTGTATCAGACGTCATCGTTCCTCTACAAGTGCAAATCGGTCCCTTATTTCAGTTAATGCATGATAATGCACGACCGCACACCGCAAGAGTTGTAAGACAGACTCTCGCCGCAGCTAACATCAATGTCCTGCCCTGGCCTGCTCAGTCGCCAGACTTGAACCCGATTGAGCATGCATGGGATATGCTACAGAGAAGAGCTCTGCCGAATATGGAGGGTATCCAGTCGCAAGAAGACCTTTTTTTGTTGTTGCAACGAACATGGGCGGCCATTCCACAGCGTGATTTGGATGAACTCATTTTGAGTATGCCAAACCGATGTTCTTGTGTTGTTAGTGTTCGCGGTAGAAACACGGATTATTAATTGTTTAAGTTACCCAATAAAATTTTAAAGAAAACTGTTATTTCAGTCTTTTTTTCGAACTTTTGTGTTAGTGGTTCAAATGTCAAAAATCCCTTTATTAGGAAAATGGCAAATTTCTTTATTAATGCAAAGGTGACTTGGTTTATCGTTACTGTGACAAACGAAAACACTTTATTTGATGAATCCTTAAAGAAAATTTTAATTAATATCAATCAGGAGAAAAGTTATTGCAAAAATATATGTTGATCCCTAGACACTTTTGATGTGTGTAGTTTATGCACCAAGGGGATAAAGTAGTGTCTTATGTCGCGGGCGTTAAATTGAATCGCGAGCATAACGAAGGATTCTAGCAACCGAGCGTAGCGAGGGAGTTAATACTGAGTACAGCGAGGGATTTAAGCTCGCCCATGACCAAGACACCTTTATCCCCGAGGAGAATACACTACTTTTCACACCTACTGCGAGGTAATAAAATACAAATATTGCTAGAATTAAAATAATAATAATATCTTGGAACAATCCACACACGGTCATCTGATCCAAAACTAGGCAGAGCCTGTACTATGGAAACCAGACAACTGATATTAATTAAATAGTTAAATGACACCCAGACACTTGGTGGGAATCGAACCCACCACCCATCGGGTAGCGGCCAGGGTGTCTAACCACTAGACCAACGAGACTGTCAATAATATCAACATGATTATTATAGTATTACAGCTGTGCTAAAAGTGTAGAGGAAGTTTCGTTTGACGTTCGAAATTCAAATCACATTATTACCCAAGGGAGTTTCATCATCATCATCATCATCAGCCGGAAGACGTCCACTGCTGAACATAGGCCTCCTCCTTAGAACGCCACAATGAACGACAATTGGCTATTTGCATCCACCGGTTACCTGCGACGCGCACAATGTCGTCTGTCCACCTAGTGGGAGGCCTGCCAACGCTGCGTCTTCCGGTTCGTGGTCGCCACTCGAGAACCTTTCTTCCCCAACGGTTATCGGTTCTTCGAGCGATGTGGCCTGCCCATTGCCACTTCAACTTGCAGATTCTGAGAGCTATGTCGGTGACCTTAGTTCTTCGGCGAATCTCCACATTTCGGATTCTGACGCGCAAAGAAACTCCGAGCATAGCTCTCTCCATGGCTCGTTGTATGACTCTGAACTTTTCTAAAAGGCCAGCCGTTAGAGACCACGTCTCAGTACCATATGTCATCACTGGCAACACACACTGGTTAAAAACCTTCGTCTTCAGGCACTGCGGTATTTTGGACGAGAAGATATCGCGTAGTTTCCCGAACGCTGCCCATCCGAGTTGGATTCTTCGGGCGACCTCTTTGTCAAAGTTGGACCGACCTAACTGGACAGTTTGTCCTAAGTATACGTAGTGGTCAACAACTTCGAGTGTATCGTTCCCAACAACTACCGGTACGGGTGCAACATGGACATTAGACATGATCTTCGTCTTGTCCATGTTCATTTTAAGACCCACCTGTTGGGAAACGCTACTGAGGTCGCTGAGCATCGTATTGAGGTCCTCCAGCGACTCTGCCATAATGACTATATCGTCGGCAAAACGAAGGTGAGTGATGTATTCGCCATTGATGTTGATGCCGAATCCGTACCAGTCCAAGAGCTTGAAAACGTCCTCCAATGCGTTTGAGAACAGTTTCGGAGAAATAACGTCTCCCTGTCTCACACCTCGCTGCAATGGGATTGGTTTCGTGCTCTCTTCCTTTAGTCGGATCGACATGGTGGCGTTGCTGTACAAACACTTCAACACTTCGATGTACCTATAGTCAATGTGGCACCACTGGAGGGACTGCAATACCGCCCAGGTCTCGATTGAATCGAAGGCTTTTTCGTAGTCCACAAACGCTAGACATAATGGCCGATTATACTCCTTCTGTATAATCTGGCGGAGCGTATGTATGTGGTCTACGGTGCTAAAGCCTTTTCGGAACCCGGCTTGTTCGGGAGGCTGGAAGTCATCAAACCTGCGTTCGAGACGGTTCGTAATGACTCTCAAAAACAGCTTGTATACATGGCTCAGGTGTGAGATGGGTCTATAATTCTTCAATAAAGTGTTATCACCTTTTTTGAAGAAGAGAACCACCACACTCCTGTGCCATGCTTCTGGCGTAGTACCCTCGAGTAAGACGGAATCAAATAACTTCTGGAGGACTAAAAGTACCGATTTTCCACCCGCTCTCAGAAGTTCTGTTGTGATTCCGTCTTCACCCGGCGCCTTGTTGTTCTTAAGCTGTTTGAGAGCCATTCTAATCTCGTACAAGCTGATGTCTGGGATGTCCTCAGTGTAGTGTCGGGTTAGTTGGGCTCTGGTGTCCTGAGCTGTTCGGGCAATGGGTTTTCGTGTCGAGGTGTACAACTGTCCGTAAAACCTCTCGAGCTCTCTCAATATCTCCGACTTTGATGAGATGACACTGCCGTCGTCGATCTTCAGCTTGGTCACTTGGCTTTGCCCAATAGACGAATTCTTTGCAAACACTTTAGAGCCTTGGTTCCGCTCAATTGCGTCCTTAATACATGCTGTATTATAGGAACGCAAGTCGTGTCGCATGGATTTCAAGATTCGTCTATTGAGTTCAGCATATTCCGACATATCAGCTGAAGATTGCAGTCTCATCTCAGTTCGGGTTTCCATTAATTTAATGGTTTGATTGGAGAGCTTCTGAGGCTTATTACGGCGTGGGGTCTTAAAGAACTTGGACCCCACTGCATGGACAGTTTGCACCAACCCATTGTTTAACTCGTCCGCAGTTTCGCATTCGGCTAGGCACTGGAAGCGATTGTGTAGTTCGAGTTGAAAGTCTTCGGGGTTTTGGATTTGGGCGGTTCCCGGACGGAGCGTGGACTTCATCAGACGGGACCTCTCAAGCTTGACATTGATATTCAATGTGCCTCTAACAATGCGGTGATCGCTACCGGTTTTCACCCTGCCGATCACGGAGACATCATCGAATATATGCTTGTTGGTCGTCATGATGAAGTCGATCTCATTTTTGGTTGAACCATCGGGGCTTATCCACGTCCACTTCCTGGATGGTCGCTTCTTGAAGAAGGAGTTCATCGCAAAGAGTCCCTCCTTCTCCATGAAGTCGACCAGCCGCTGGCCCCTTTGGTTCCGCTGCCCGTACCCATATGACCCCACTTTCAACTCATCGCCATTCCGTGTGCCCACCTTCGCGTTGAAGTCCCCCATAACAACGGTGAAGTGTCTTCTGGTGATTAACCTACACTAGAAAGATGTTTAGGTAAGTATGGTTTAAGGTTGACTTCACGCTTAGCACTGTAATTTAAATGGATCTAGTAAGAGATTTTTTGGAAAAACATCTAGTAAGATGTTTTTCCAAAAAACATATGTGATCGTCATTACCCTTTAGCCTGAGCGGCATTACCCACAGTCAGGGGCAATGGCGCTCAAACCTGTTTATTTTTTAAACGGTTTTCCACTACTTATAAGTCAAAGATAAATACGTTTGGTGTTAAAATGTTGATTGCTGAATAGGTAAAGAACATGTAATGTTTTAAAATTTTGAAGTAAATTCAATATTTTGAAAAATACAGCGTATTTTCCTTAAGTGAACGCCATTCCCCCTCTATTCAGGAAAAAGTTTAGACTGCCTGCTGAAATGGAACCTGCGATATTGGAAAGAAGCTTCTCGCTGCCCGGTGAAGGCATTATGTATAAAATATGTATACCTACTACTATTTGTATTATACAAGGCACAAATGCGTAATAATTACAATGTACCTACGTATCTAATATGTTGTGAAATATATCTTAATACATACACTAACTGTGTAAATATGATGAAAATACTTACCAGGAATTGTTATTGTGTGATTTAGCCTCACTTGTTTGGCCTTATTAACATTTGCCAACGCACGAGTCATGCATCGCATACAAAAGACTGCTGTATGATAAAGCGAGTGACTCAATTGCTCATATCCAGTCCTACACCTACTTTATTTTTTATGAACACTGCACTGTCTGTATGATGAGCAGTTGCTCTCAAGTAAGTAGGTACCTACTGTATTTTAAGTATTGATGGTAAGTGCTGGCATCAAGATCACGCTACGTTGACTAAGTGAGCCAAACTGGGTTCCTTGAAACGCTAACATAGCCACTCATAGACCACTGGTGTCCCTTACCGTGGCATCAGAAGGGCTTATCTTTAGCTACCCAAGCAGTGGGTTCGAGAGACCCCCCCTCCCCCAAATCTCAAACTCATTCAAGTTAAATTGACAAACTGAACTTCTTGCTTTAAAACGTCTAAACAATTTGATCCAAAATAGGTTACGCACTTGAAACACTCAGACGCAAGGTGGAAATCGAACCCACGACCTATTGGCTAGCGTCCAGGGCACTAGACCACCGGGCCCGTCAACTATTACACCCCCCCCCCCCCCCCCCCAATCGTTGGCTGTGACCGCGCCTGCACCCAAGTGACTATGAAAGTGTGTTATCATTGGTATTTATCGGGTAGGTACACATGAATTTTATTATAAGGAAAATGTACATTATGTACGTACAATGTTCTATCTAAGTAGGTACGTTTAAGGGGAAATATTCCTACGTTTACTATTTCTGGGACGGCCCCTAGTATATTACTTCATTTACTGCTGCGCAGGGAGATAACAGGGTTCGTCATGATGTCAAAAGCTATCAGTGCTATCACTTATAACATTGTAATAGGTATTTGTATATCTTATAGTAATAAATGCTCGTCTCGTTGAAAAATAATAATTTCAAATATCAGCAGCTCTAGCAAATTTTGGTCCAAAGATAATCAGTATAGTAGATCTACAGCAAGCATAGAGGCATTCACCGTGAACACATCTGATTCGGTTTTGGCATTCCCATTCGCTATTGTAAATTCCACATAATCGTGACCGATTACCCGTCTCACGGTAATGACACAAAACCATGTCGAATATTTAGTATTTCTAATAAATTGAATGTACTTGATTACATTTATGATTTACGTACTGAAATTTTTAACTCACTGAGTACTTGACAGGCAAGTAATAGGAAAAAATTCTTTTTTTTTTTGGGAGGGGTAGGAACCCCTCCCAGTCATACAATATGAGGGAAAAGTGGATTTTCTTATCCACTATTATGTGGATCAGTGGAATCAGCTATTCCACTGATCTATCCAGTCACTTTGATTACAAACAAAAACCTTCAAGCGTAGAAAGTTTACAGGACAGCTGTTGTTTTATTTTCTGGAGTAATCTATTGTATGTCGGCTTAAGTGTTTTATTGTATTGGATGGTCATTATTGTTCTACCCAACAGCATGAACCCTACTACCAGCTCTAACGGCAGTGTTAAAGCAATCTGACTTTTACCTGGGAAAGAGACGAAGATATACGCAGTACGTTTTATATAGGGCTGTTTCATTCTATCGTCTCTCTCGTCACTTCTCGTCACCCGAAAGAAATATGACCAGTACTTATGCCAGTTTAATGAAGTCCAAGTAGTTGTCCTTAATTTCATCAGCTATAGCAGTGTAAACGTTGGTGTAAACTTTACACAAAGTTAACACACTGCTGCTTTGCGGAAGATTATCCGTCAGTGCTGATAATGCAGAGCTTTCTATTAGTATTAGACTTAACTTACTGAATAAGTGTACATAAATAAAATACAATATCTGTTGGCTAATATTTAATAATTTCAATTTAATTCACTAAACTATCCTGTCCTACTTTAGAACAGCTATGAGTAATTTGAAAAGTACAACTAACATCAATTAAAAACGGAAATTACAAAAGCGTCACATTTGGCACTCTTAGAAAGTATAAAAAGTCAATAAATAAATATTTTGTGTATTCATACAAGCAATACAGTCTTAATGAAAGATTCAACATCCTAATTATTGGCTCCTACGTTAGCCGGTGGACTCTGGTTTTGTGCCTGAGCTGGTGGAGATTGTGGCACTTGGTTGTTGCCTTGTCCCGAGACTTGTTGGAGTTGTCCTTGAGTTTGGTGACCTTGGTCTTGGGCTTGACCTTGCTGGCTGGCAACAGGCTGCGACTGGGCAACGGGCGGTGCTTGAGCCTGATTTAGGCTATTCTGTATTGGTTGAGCTTGTGCCTGCGCTTGCGGAGGTTGTTGCCCTTGGTATTGAGCTGGAGGCGGCTGTTGCCCTTGGAATTGAGCTGGGGGCGGCTGTTGACCCTGGAATTGACCTTGGGGTGGTTGTTGACCTTGGGATGGTTGTTGGCCTTGGAATTGCGCTTGGGCTGGCTGTTGGCCCTGGAATTGACCTTGAGGTGGCTGTTGGCCCTGGAATTGTCCTTGGTGGGGCTGTTGGCCCTGGAATTGACCTTGGGGTGGTTGTTGATATTGAGGAATTTGCCCTGGTTGTGGATACCCTTGATGCGGTTGTTGTTGGTATTGTGGCACTTGTCCCTGCGGCAGTTGACCTTGAGGGTAGTATTGGGGCTGACCCGGGTGGGGTTGTTGCCCTTGGAATTGTTGGTGGTAAGCTTGTTGTTGTTGATAAGCCCTGTACTGTTGCAACGCTTGGTGGATTTGATGCTGTGCACCGGGTATCGGTTGACCATGTGCATCAACCTAGAAAATTGAAAGTGTGTTGATAAAATCTGACAGGTACAACAACGGTACAATAACTTTTAATGAAAGAATAACGTATAACAAGTTAAATAGCTGAGAAATGCTGCAAAACATCCTCTTCACAAAATGTGTCTCGCCAATTCTCTTCCCTTTTTCCCTTCTGTAAAATTTAAATTTGCCATTTGCGAAGGGGACATTATGTGAAAAGGACATTTCGCGAAAGGGACTTTTTGCGAAGGAGACATTATTCGACGAAGGCCCTAGAATTAATAACAACATATGTTGCTGTTGTTATGATTGCTAGAAATCATTGAACGATTGATTCATTGGATAGTAAGCATTTAAGTAGAGGTAAGATACATAATATGGAACACCCGCTCGTAATTGTGCCAGCCCGACTGCGTCAACATGTTGAGATGTACTTTCCCTTGGAAGACGATGACGCAGTCCAACCTTAGTCCGTTACCAGTGAGGAACCATCGTTGGGGTTTTTTTAATGATGACCATCGATATATTATAATTTGTATTATTAGTACAAGATTGTGCGAAGAATCGAAACTGCATACATAGGCCTCCCCCTTCGAACGTCACAATGAACGACAATTGGCTATTTGCATTCACCGGTTACCTGTGACGCGCACAATGTAGTCTGTCCAACTAGTGGAAGGCCTACCTATGCTGCTTCTACCGGTTCGTGGTCGCCACTCGAGAACCTTTCTTCCCCATTGTTATAGATTCTTCGAGCGATGTGGCCTGCCTACTGCTACTTCAACTTGCAGATTCTGAAAGCTATGTCGGTGACCTTCGTTCTTCGGCGAATCTCCTCGTTATGGATACTGTCGCGCAAAAAAACCCCGAGCATAGCTCTCTCTATAGCTCGTTGTGAGACTCTGAACTTCTCTAAAAGGTTGTCTCAGTACCATATGTCGACACCGGCAACACACACTGGTTTAAAAACCTTTGTCTTCAGGTAAAAATATTGAGTAAAAGAAAATAAACTCACCAAACCACGTTGTTGCAAGTATCTGAGCTCGTCTACTCGCCTCCGTTCATATTCCTCATATTCGTTTTGGGTGTAAATTTGATTATCTTCAATAGTCTTCCACCCTATAAAAAATTTTAGTTCATCATCATCATCGTAGCACCGCCGGAAGACGTCCACAGCGGAACAAAGGCCTGTCCCTTAGAACCCCTCCTGGGTTCCCATAACGTGCTTGGCAGGCGTCTTGAGTTTAAGTGGTAGGTAACCCAATAGAAATACGCTGCTTCCAGTCTCCTTAAATTCCCGTAGTCGCCTCGTACGACATCCAGCGGGATATGGGATTTTAAATGATATAAATAAAATATTATAAAATAATTTGAAAATGCAGCTTACTGCTTCTGATTTAGGGTTTATATTGTGTATGACAATGCTTGCCGATACGACCACAGTGGTCAACCTTTCATAAAATCAGCCAACTAAGGACATAATTATAGTGATAAAGTGCTTGTGTAGATACAGGTGCACTCTATCTTTTTTAACTCTCGCAATCCGATGGGACGAAAGACGGACACCACAGGGGGAGGTCAGGCGCAGGACTGACTTTTTACTTGCGCACCCGACGCATAAACAAGTACATATTATTTATATCAAGTAACTCAAACATACCTTCATCCTTATTGAACTCGTCTTTCTTGGTGACCGCCATGAACTCGCCAAACTCAATCAGACCGTCACGGTTGTGATCGTACTCTTTAAACACATGCTCACGCATTCGTTCCATTTCCTCTGCCCTCTCGTGCAAATCCTTATTAGGGCCGTTCGGTGTATACAACTTGTCTAATTCCTTGATGAACAGCGCTTTCACTTCATCGGCATCCCACACACCATTGCCATCAACATCTATTAAAAAAAATAAACCTTATTAACAGTTAAAAACTGTATTTTTAAGTCGTAATTTTAGTCGTGCATGCATCGATTTCCTTGCATATCGAGCAAGCAATATGCACTGTAAGTGATATAGAAAACATTTAAGTGCCTCTATTTCGATTGATTGCACTAGTAATGTGGTCAAGATATTTTAAGTTGGGCATCGATAACGCGAGGCTGGTCATGGAATGCCTGCGCTAAACGTTTTGTCGCGCGATAAATTCGCGATATGCTCAAGTTCCGTCTACATGGGGCACGGGCTGCGAGTCGTCAGTATACGTTCGACCATCATGTTCATTTGTAAACCAATTTCTTTTATTCTTCAAATAATTTTAGTATTTCTTGCAACTAAGCGACTCGTACTGAGTGACTTTTGAGCAATGTTACGAATTTATATTTCATTCCTAAATGAAATCTCGCTAGGCTAATATAAAAATCGCTAGAAAGTCCCTAAAATTGATTCTACCGAAGGAGTGAACTTATGAGCTAATAACGATTTCGTATTAGGGCACTAGAAGCCAGTGAAGTAAATAATTTTTGTCGTCAAAACACTTTAATACGTAAGCAAAAGTCGTTTTCAAAACTTCTAGCGACAAAGTCCATAAATTGGCAATACTGCTTTTGTACGACAGCAATGTTGCCTAACGAGGCACAAACGTTTATATATCCATCGTGGAGCCGCCTCGAAGGCCAATATCGATACCCAGCTTTATAACTATACATGCAAAACAACATTGCAGGCACGCATATAAATAGAAAGCAATAAACATGATTATCAGTAGTAATTAAAATGATGAATCGACTTAATTAGATGTTCTCTTAATGGTCGTATGATACCGCTCATGAGTTGCATTGCCGCTTTTCAACTGAGACATTACGTGTTTAAAGTCTAGTATCTTTATAATCCCCGGCACGTAAGTTGGCAAGGTTTTGGCGTAGTTCGCGCAAGTGCACTTAGTTGCAACAAAACATGGTCAATATAATATATTGCAATTTTATTGCCATATTTTTAGTCATGTCATAAAAAGAAGAAAAACAAAAGAATGATTGAAATTTAATGAGTTGTCATAAATGAATTTTTTATAGTTAAACTTACTTAAGAAATGTATTTTAAAATAAAATATTGTGATAAAGTAATTACTGATTTAATACTTGACGGCCCGGCGGGTTGCATGATGAAAAGTCGGGATCTACTTAGAGTGATAAAATAATATTTTCGAAAACTTGCAACAAATACTTAACAAAAACAAACTGAACCATTTTAGTGCACGTAAGTTTACTCGGGAGCGAACGGGACGTTAGGCGAGTTGCGGGGAGCGAGGCTCGACCGGTTAACCAATAGCGCGCCCGGAACGATGTTACCTTGTTCCCCGCGCCCCCCTTGATAACGAGACCTAAAAAATGACTTCTGCGCATCTAACGAATCTTGCCAAGTTACGTGCCGATGGCTGTACCAGTTACAGTTTCCTTCACATTAGAACACTGCAATGTTTACACACAAGTGCTATGCGGTAGAATATCTAACGCTGTGATCCAACCTAGACGGTTACTGGTCCTAACATAGAAAAAGGCCAAGAATTTATGCTTCTGGGCTTCGTATTATGTACTTCAAAAGTTGCCTTCAATCTTAGAATGTTTAAACACAAGTTGACTGTATTCTGGATGGGAAAAATATAAGAGAAAAAAATAAAGACTGAAAAATAATCTGGCAGTGATCGAGTGAAAATCTTTACTTTTTCCATGGTAAAAACAGACATAGATGTAATCATTAAGCGAATTTAGTATTAATTTATTTTCAGAATCTATCTTGCAACATTATTATTGGGCAAGTTACCAGATTACGTAAATGAAATGTCGATATCTCTTGATTAAAAATGGCAATCTAATTCCACGTATGAACGTAATTAATGAATACAAATAAGATAGCAAATAGTCAAATACATAATTATGTATAATTAGTAAATAAATTAAGATGCGTGCATCGTGGACAAAGATAACAATAAGATTCATTAACAAATACAACATGCACGGCGCCAATACAAAATAGATAAACAGGTACAGAACATTTATTGTACTAAACTATTTGACGACTAAATATTCCGTATGTGGAAGGAAACCACATTATTGAATCTAGATTCTGTGCAAATTATCTATTCTGCAGCATAACTTGTTAATTACGTGCGTATGATTGGAGACCTTGATTATATTCGGAACTAAACATACACAAACTAGCGCTTCTATGAATCTACAAAGGCTAACACGATGTGGACCTTACCATGCATCATGAAAAACACTTTTGGGTTGAAATCTTTTGTATCCATATTATCAGCGTTTTTCCATACGTCTAACAACTGATCCTTTGTGACGGGATGATGCAACTGTTACAAATAATTGTTTTATTATTATATAGCATTACAATGGCAACTCACCATGCATCATGAAGAATGCTTTGGGGTCAAACCCTTGGTCCATATGGTCCTGTTCCTCCCAGACCTCCTCCAATTGTTGTTTAGAACCCGGGTGATGGAGCTGTGTGATTCAAATAACTGATATGTTACAGTATTTTGTAAATAATTGAAGACAGCCCGCGACCGCGAGACTATTAACACCAATTGCCATTGAATACATCATCAGGAGACGTCCACTGCTGAACATAGGCATCCTTGATTTCAATAATCAAGCGTCTGAAATCGCAGTATACCTGTAGTTGGATATCGCACAGAAGACGCTGTTGCCAGTCTTCTGGTTTTCCCTTAGTCGCCTCCTATGACACCCAATAGGAATAAATGTCCACGGGAAAATTAATTAGGTAGGTGTTTTAAAATAAAACGGCAAATCTATATAAAATTCAACTCGATAGAGAATAATATTTTTTTCACAACGTTTCTCAAGTTCTATATTTACTTTCTCAACCGTTGCCAGTCATGTAAGTAGCACATCATTCATAACCCATTTAGAGTGAGGGATAGATCGACCCGTATTCGATTCTAAGTATAAGTGTCATACAAAGTAACATTGATTATAGGTACCTAGATAAAATCTTAATTTAATTCTGTTTTATATTAATCAATGGTTTATCGCTGTCAAATTGATTTATTGATTTGCTACTTTGGATAAGATTATACGTCGAGTAAATATATTGCAGTAAATACATAGCTGTACCTAAACACCATGTAATGATACCTTTTTTTTTGTTGTCAGGGAGGAAACTTTCGAAAGGGGAAAACAACAATATTTACAGACTGCTGATTGGCGGCAGAATATCCGACGCTGCGGTGGTACTTTCCTGTACGGTCCCATGAACACTAGTAATATCAAGAACCAATGTGATTACTTTGATAGCCTATGTTTTCAATCCCATCTATATCATTTTAAATTCGACCAACAGAACGGGTTTGCCACCAATACGGATAGAACGTCGGTTGATAAAATTTTAAATTCGTTTAGATGTAAAGTTTCGACCGGTTTGCAGAACAATCTCCCAGGGTTAAGTCGCACTAATTTTGAAATAGTATTTAAATGGAAATCGTTTGCATTTAGTGTTATTCTGTTTTAGTATAGTGATACATTGCGGATAAATTCTTCCGTAAATACTTCAGCGTCATCTATACATCACTTCAAATATACATATATGAGTAATAAGAATCTGAGATGAAGAAAAAGAGTAACATTAAATCTAATTCAGCGAAAATAATTCCGACCTCAATTAAAACTGGCCATATAACTCGGGAATGTAAAAGCAATAATATCACTTACTTACATAGATTGTTGGTTGATATTACATAAAATAACTGTACATTATAGTTTTTTGCTTCAGTGAAAGTTAGGTAATAATAAATTGAAAACACGACAAAATCTAGTACATTCTTACCACATAAGCAATTATTATGCTTATCGCGAGTTATTCACAGTGTTAGCTGTTTATACCTCCGTTTCAAAACAATCGTGATTGCAATGGGAAATACGCACCAATTCTCTCAAAAATTTACACTTATACAATGTGTTAACGGATTACCGCAAAACGTGAAACCAGCTTGTTTAGTACTGAGAGCAGAATTGATTATTATAGGGTTTATTTTAGCATTTTTAGGGTTCCATACCTAAAAGGCAAAAAAGGAATCCTTACGGTGAGACTTCGTCTGTCACACCGTATGTATTTCAGGAGCCACCGACGCTATCGATTTGAAACTTGAAATACTTGATCTTACTTACCCAACCTCATCGCAATTGAAAAATAAAAAAGAATTATTGGGCGTCTAAATGGGTCATCAAAATTTCAAAGTGAGACTACTATACTATATCGAGTGGGACATCACATGAAAGGGCATTTGCACATCTCAAAACAGACTTTTATTTTGGTCGCGCTTGACTGGTTATTTTTATTTATCGATATCATGACGAGTCAAAAAGTACATGTGGTCGCCGGTCTAACCAATACGGAGGTGGTAAAAGGTTATTAACCTCCAGTGAACACATAGCACGGATAACGAGTTATGAACAAACATATATTAAACAGAATACCTATGATACTAAGAAAGTCAATAATCTATGAAAATTAAGGATAATGTACTAGATTAACTTAAATTGGCCTTTTAGTTTGTCGTAATTTATTGTTTTCTTCTTTTCTTCCTTGCTTTATGTTTCGAACGGCAGGACACAATATCGCTAATGTCGATTCATTTGTAACAAAACAATGTTTAAAAAAATAAGTGAAAAAATGACAAGCCCGCTGAGTTTCTTGCCGGATCTTCTCAGTTGAGGCCGCGTTGTGATCCGGTGGTAGCTTTTAAAAAATGACGATTCAAAAGTGCTAGCGTTAAGCCTATTTGAAATAAAGATTTTTGAGTTTGAGTTTGAAAAATGTCTTCCTGGCCGATGCAATCTCAGCGTCTAATCTTTCAAAAGACCAGTAGTCCATGCGGGACATATTATAGTGCACAAGTGCTCGTGTAGACACGAGTGCACTCTCTTTATCTTTACTCTTACAATCCGATAGGACGGAACACCGACACGACCGGGAAGAGGTTAAAAGCAGGGCTGATTTTTTACATGCCGAACCGACGCATGGAGATCGGCCTGCATTGTCGTAGCCAGTAAGAAACAACTATTCAAAGATGTTGCTCCGTGATTTGGACCCGCGACCTCCGGTTTGCATAGCAAGCATTTACAATTTAACTTAAAATAATAATACACCTTTATTCTAAGGTTTTCCGTTATTACGTAAACACGTTGTGTAAAAGTGTTGTTTCTAACACCGAAAGAAACTTGTACTAAAATTTTATGACTATTTTTATGAACCTACTAATATTATAAATTGTATAAACTATGAGTATCTTGTAAAAACTATAAGTATTTTTTTTTGCTGTTGGCCCATCGATATACTATACCAACTAGATTTGCTGTCACGACCCGAAAAGTGGTCACGAAAATAAGAAAATAAGAGCTACGGAGACGGCTGTCGCTCAATTGTCTGCAATTATTATTGAACCTTATTTTATAGTATGTAAGTCATCTTTTTATATGAACATATTATTGTTTTGCGTGTACGTGTATAGTTGTGTAGGTATATGTAACCGCGACCACATTTTCGATGTCATTTTGTTCGTGACAGCTAATCTTGTTGGTATAGTATATCGATGTGTTGGCCCATCAAAATTACTACTTACCCTCCTACTTTAAGAATTGCAAGATTTTATAAACCCTGAGTAGCTTTTAGTGTAGTAACATATTGTGCTGGCCAAATTCTAAACAAAACATTTAGACACGCAATTAAATTCTTGAGTATTTGGTTTCTATTATTATGATTTCTGCCTTCATTAATGATATATAGAAATTATCAAAGACACATGTTTATCTTACTGGCTGATGATGCTTCATTGCTTCTTCCTCCTTTTTATGGTTCTCCAAGTACTCCTTCTTTTGCGTTTCGTCCATGTTTTCTAACTTTTGATGTTCATTAAATTTCTTTTGCATTTCATATTCCTGGAATTAAAACAAATGTAATCAGAATATTTATATATATACTTAACAGAAACTCTTCCAGACTATGGTTTTGGGCTTAGTGAGTATTGGAGAGATAGCAGTTCCATACACGAATGCATCACTCTTTTTAAAATAATAGTTATCATAATGTTGGCTTTTATTTACGCAAATAATACACTTAGGTGGTAGGTTCCTTGTGCTAGGAACCGTCCATGTAGGTACCACCGCAGTGTGAGATATTTTACCGCCAAGCAGCAGTGTGTAAGCATTGCTGTGTTCCGGCATGAACGGCACTGTAGCTGGTGAAATTACCGGGCACAAACACTTAATATCTAATGTCTTAAGGGTCGGCAACGCGCTAGTGATCCTTCTGGTATTAATAGCGTCTATAAGCTGCGGTGACTGCTTACCATCAGGCGGACCGTACGTTTGTTTGCCACCTTGTTGGTATAATAAAACATAGAAATAAAATTAAGACCTACTGGGAAAGTAAAATCTCAAATAAACCGCGATATATAATCCGTAAAAGTAGCTTTATTTTAATAATAGTTAACTATTAACTTCATGGCAATTGTATTGCCTTTGTGATGCAGTGGGAAGCGTATTATTATTATTTAGTTTGCGCCTAAGCTCTCACCGGGCGTGTCGCTCTTCCATCTTACCCGATTGTGAGGGTAAAGGGAAGCAGCATCTATGTATGCGCAAGCACTTATGCACTATAATATCTACCACGCAGTTGGCCGATTATTAATATTTTACCAGCTACACATCCTACCTTAAATTCTTCCCTTCGCTTCTTATCAACAGCCTCTAAATCAGCAGTTGCTTTCTGAATCAGTTTCTTCAAGTCTTCAATTTCAAAGGTGTGTGGATTGACATGATCTAAATGCTCATTAGACGGCACCTTGCCATTGTCATCTAGATTATTCATGAGTTCATACTGCTGCAATTACAAAATATGTAGTATGCCAAGGAAGTGAGAGCTGTTGAAAGGGATTTTCATGACATGGAGAATTCAGGACTACTATATCATCCTGGAAATTGACTTACGAGTACATATTGCATAAAACATAAAGTAAGAATTAATACCATTTTAATGCGCTACAAATATACAGAGTTACCGGGAATCCGATATATGTCCGGCAGGAGCTGATGATAACTCTGTATATTTTAATTCGTCGAGTTACGTCCTTTAATTCAATACCTACATCTGTATATTTAAGAAAATTAAAAAAAGAACAATGGCAATCGACTGATGGCCGCCATTTAACATTTTTGAGAATTTTCTCATATTATGGTACTTACTTCTTTCATTCTATGGTAGGTAATTTTGCGATAAGGCGAATTTAACGACATGTCAGAAACTTGAAAATCAATTGAGCAATTTAGGCAAGTGGCCACGCTAAGAAACAACACTCGAAAAACATTAAGCCAGAAACACATTAGGCTGATGTGTCGTGACTCAACGCGTCAGCAGGCATATCGGTTACATACATTTTTAACCGACTTCAAAAAAAAGGAGGAGGTTATCAATTCGGTTGTATGTTTTTATTTTATGTTTGTTACCTCAGAACTCTGTCGTTTACGAACCGATTTGGAAAATTATTTTTATATTTGAAAGGATATGCTTCCAGATTGGTCCCATTTTTTTCAAAATCAAGTTCTGATGATGGGAACCATGAGTAACAGAGGGAACTCCTTAAATATTATAGGCATACATATAGCGTTTTTGGTATTTTTAGAAACTAGTCAAGCATTTTCATTCAGAAAGTATAATTTGGTGAAGTGGATCTGATGAAGAAGGCCATAGATGGCCACCGGAACTCTGAAAATAAAATTAACAATCCATCCTATCCTAGCCGTGCCTACTAAACGTAGAACTACCGAATTTGGACTCGATGGATAGTTCTCGACGAGTAGTTGCTAGAAAAATGGAGATCAGGGTCTGATGGTGGAGCAGGAAGGTTGTCACGGGATCTCTGCACCAATAAACGTAGATCCGCCGAGTTTGGGCTCGTTGGGTAGCTCTCGACGAGTGGCTGCTAGAAAAATGGAGATCAGGGTCTGATGATGGAGCAGGAAGGTCGTCACGGGATCACTGCACCAATAAACGTAGATCCGCCGAGTTTGGGCTCGTTGGGTAGCTCTCGATGAGTAGTTGCTAGAAAAATGGTGATCAGGGTCTGACGATGGAGCAAGAAGGTGAGCACGGGTTCTCGGCACAAATAAATGTAGACCCACCGAGCTTGCAGTCCATGGTTCTCGATAACTACGAGTATAACACCTAGATATCTTCGGTTTATGGCAATTGGTTAGTTTTATTAAGATATTGTCACATCTACATTTTTTTAAATTTTTGCATAAGCTTCTATTTTAGTGATGGTCCATAGTTGTGTTATGTAGTGGGTGTTTTTAAAATAAATATTAAACTGGCTGTTTGTCAGAATTAAATATAAGTTGTTAAAAGTTAACCTAATAAGGGACCAAGGGAACCACTAAAAAGAATAAAATTAAAATAATTTTTACAAAAAAAAAAGAACCAACTTCAAAATGCAACTAAAAAGCCTGAAATAATTTCTAAGAATTAGTGGTTTTTACATCTACATTGTTGGACTTGGACTACAACATATTATAAATACATATTACTATCAAAGACGGCGCCAAACTGGAAAACAGTTAGGTACCTACTGCCCTTGTAAGTATTTGCTAGACGTTAGGCGCCTAACGTCTAGCAAATACTTACAAGGGCGCCTTTGATAGTAATATGTAGGTATTTATAATATGTTGTAGTCCAAGTCCAACAATGTAGATGTAAAAACCACTAATTCCTAGAAATTATTTCAGGCTTTTTAGTTACATTTTGAAGGCGGTTCTTTTTTTTGTAAAAATTATGTAAGGTTAGAGACACACTATTATGGCGTGTCGTGGCGCAGTTCGAGCTATCTGATTGGCTGCTGATGCGTTGAGTCACGACACGTCAGCCTAGTGTGCCGGCGGCGTAACCTTGACGCGGTCAGGTGAAAATTTTCCAGATAGATTTGCAAAAACTAATTTCTTGAACAAAATAGTTTTAAGTATAGTTTTTAGTAGCTTAAGAGATGTGATAAACGATGACGTGCTTTACCACTCGTCATCGGAGACATCTTATAACCCCATGCACCCAGTAATTTCTCCAACTAAAATGGCCTTTACAGGGCACATTTATCTATTTTTTATTCAGGGATTGCCTCAATGGAGCCTGAGCAATCGTGAACCAAATGTTTATAATTTGGATAATTTATAGGTCTCCATCATTCTTCGCTTCATCACCGCAAAATTTGTAAATATAGTCAATTGGATGGCATGCATATGATAGCATTACAATGCGAAATATTGCCTTCAATGAATAGACTGGTATTTTTTACTGTATAATTATAGTCAAAAGATAGTTTGGTTTGTGCCACTATATCAAATCAATTATATTTACCTTGGTTGCCAAATGCCGAAGTCTGTCTAACTCACGTCGTTTAATTTCATCCAATTTAGTCCTTACATTATGATTCACAAAGTCTAATTGTTCAGCTAATTTTCCTGACTGCAATAGAGATTACATATTATTACCAATACTCAGACTAAAATTATATGTATTATTATTTTAACAACACTGACTGCTGCACTTACAAATGTTAATTAGATTTAGTGATAATTAATCTGGCGATAATATCATACTCAATAATGGCAAATAAGTGAGAGATTGCAATAGAAACCAAAGAACCACATTAAAAAAAAAGTTTAATCATAATTATTAATAATAACTGATGTACTCTCAGGGTCACAAATGGTGTACCACCTTTAGGACGATAATAGTTTGCCCAAGTCGACCCAAAAACATGCGGGTGATGTTAACGCACAGAATGTCGTTCAAACCATTTTGTTTGAAAACTGGTACAGCGTTTGTGTCATTCGTGGTTAGATACCCTGCTTCATCATCATCAGCAGTAAGACATCCACAGCTAAACAAAGGCCTCCCCCTTAGAAGGGAGGGGTTGCCATAATCCCCACACTTGGCAGGCGGCTTGGAGATTGCAGTATATGTAGGTGGTAGGTAATCCAATAGAAAGACGCTGCTGCCCATCTTCTTGTTTTCACTTAGTGGCCTCTTACGGACACCCAACACCAAGAGATGGGTGGGTGTTATTCTTACCCAGACACCCGGGTATAAGTCCCACCATGAAAGTAGGTGTATGAATTTACAAAAAAAAAGTATAAGAGTATCAGTTATCAGGTTAACATAGTACAGACTCTACTTAGTTTCAGATACCTGAGATGACCAAACATTGATGTTATTGTTTTTACTTTAATAAAATCCGAGGATATTAATGTTATTACTTTAATAAAAATTATAGATCTATGTACTTACTTTTACATCATCATCTGATGCTTTTTCCAATTGTGCTTTGAAGTCAGGATCACTTTCCAAGGCTTCAACAACTTCATTCAAATACCTATGGTATTCCATGTACTCTGCCTGTTTAAAAACACAGTAGAAACTATTTATAAACAACCAATATCACATTAATTAAGATTTCAAACCGTGGAATGCTCCCCCTGTTACATGTATATGTCACCCTCAAACAAAAATATGATATTTTATTTTTCATTGGTTCGGAGGTCACAGGTAAAAAAAATATGTTTTATATTTCTTCTTTATAGTTCAATTAATCTATTAAAGAAATTTAACTGCGTATGAATGCAAAACATGCTGTAGAAAAAATTATAAATATGAACGCCACCTTTGTACAGACGTCTGTCTATACACACAACATGCAGGGGCCTGTGCATTCTTTAGGTCTGTTCAAATGTCATGGTTAAGTGATGTTGTTGATTAACAACTATCCCTTTCTCTCCCATTATTTTCTTGACTCAATCAATGTATTGTACAAATGAATAAAATTTAATAACAGTAAAAAAGGAGAGTAATATACAAAGCAAAGCAAGTACAAAGCACCCAAGACAATGAAAAGAATTACCTACCCATTCTGGAGTATCTGGTGCCTTTTCTGTAGTCTCTCCTACTGGTGGTGCATAAGAACAGTGTAGAATCGCCAGAAGACACAAACAGTTCACCAGGAGTCTCATTTTCTATAGAACTAATAAAATATTAAGCACATCACTAAAGGACACATAAAAACATATTATTACATTTTCAAATTCCATCTTGCGTCAAAAAAAAATCTAAAGATATGGAAAGCAATATTTCTAAATACATTCGCATGAGTGTATGAATATGTAAATATTTTCGCCAATTTATATTTTATCAATATAGGCATCCATTAATTTTAACTGTTTCCTTGCTAAACGTCGAGTTCTAGTGCTACGCATCTTTGATTATACACAAGTGTTTAATATGTGCAAATATTTGCATATTTGCTGAAATCAGAATCATCAACAATAACAATAGATTGGAAAGTAAAAATTGCATAGCTTTAATATCCACTCCGCATGTACCACTGTACAAAAATAAATTACCTTTTCTCTCTACGGATAGTTATGTATTATAATGCACATTATTCATTAACTTACCTAATTTTTTTGGAGTTTTAAAGTTAAAAGTATCCTCACTCAGATTTCGTCACTATTTTAGAAATGGAAAATATTTTATTTTACCAATCTGAATTTGACGTGTACCAATCACAGCAAAATACAGAGACAAGGAGAGAAATATATAGCTCTCTTTTCAATATATGACAGAAAGACCACAGACAGACTAAGGGTGCGTTCCACTAAGCGCCCACGACGATCACGCTCACGACCGCAGTTCTTCCCGTTTTACTTGCTTGTGAGTGTTACTGTCGTAAACTCAAGTGGAATGAATTATAGAGCGTTTTGAGCGTGGAGGTAAATAATTCAAACGGTGAGTTAGTAAAAAAAAAGCAAAAGATTTAAGACGTCAGGTTATAATCTGTAAGCCTTGAAAATAAACGTAAATAATTATTGTATAAATCTATTAATAGTATTTTTTTTTTTAATTTAATTGATTACCATGAACATTTCATATATCTATCTCTATATTTTATGACAGTTTTCCTTTCTTTTCTAGATTTAAATGTATTACTTTTTTTACAGACAAAGAAGTTTTAATTCAACATACCGATCACCAAGGACAAATTGACCAATTTGTCCTTACATCATAATTTTACAAAGTGTTTTTCCCGCCCACGATGACCCAATAAAGAAAAACCTTGTCCATGACAGTTTACAACTTAAAAACATAAGTCACTGAAATAAGATTAAGTAAACAAAACAATACAATTATTTAAATTATCTATAAACTATAATTCATAACATTTTGTTTCCTTTTACAAATCGATGTAAATGTTTCAAAAGCTCTTATTAAATCCTTCCTCCATATAATTGATATATGCCTTAGAACTATTTTTAAGTTCAAGACGGCGCGGCGTCTAACCTAGATGATATAGAATAGAATAGAATACTCTTTATTGTACACCAAGAAGATATTTACAATATAAACTTAGAACTAAAACATAAAATGTACAAATGGCGGTCTTATCGCTATAAGCAATTTCTTCCAGACAACCATTTTGCAGGAGAAACACAATCAGAATAAATGGGCAGCTGGTGGTGTACTACAAACATATACATAGGACACACAAATATAAACTTATATGCATATATATAAATATACTCAACAGATTTCACAAATACTATACATAAACTCAATACTATACTTATATGTATATTTAATTATTCTAGTACATTATATTATATATATGTGTATATATATATAATATATATATATATATATATATATATATATATATATATATATATATATATATATATATATATATATATATATATATATATATTATGTGTAATAAATCGTAGAACATGGTAACAATTATGTCTAATTTGTAGTTGAAGAATAGTGCGATTTTACCATCTGTTTAAATGATAACAGAGTCTGAGCACGTCTAATAGGAACAGGCAGAGCATTCCACAGGCGGGCAGCCTGAACTGAAAAGGATTTGTCAAAATAGCTTGTAGAATGCACTGGTATTTGCAACTCTAAATTCTCTGATGACCTCAAGCACCTAGAATGTGTTAAATGCAAGAATTCAAAACGACCTTTAAGATATGAAGGAGTTATGGGATTGAATAGAATACTGTATAAAAGCGATAAAATATGTGTATTCCGGCGAAGTCGAATTGGCAACCACCCGAGCTTTGCACGAAATTCGGAGACATGATCATATTTACGGAGACCAAATATGAATCGTATGCAAAAATTTTGAAGCCGCTCGAGTTTGTTCAACTGGTCTTCAGTAAGATCAAGATAGCTGGCATCAGCATAATCAAGTAAAGGAAGTAAAAGTGATTGCACAAGCGCAATTTTAGTAGGAATAGGTAGAAAGTTACGTAATCTTCTCAACGAGCCTGCAGATGCAAAAAGTTTGCGACTGACCTCCTGAAGTTGTGGGCCCCAGGTTAAATTCATGTCAATGTAAATGCCTAAGTTTTTTACTTTTTTGCTTACTGGAATTGTGGTGCCATCAAATACTACTGCAGGAAGTTGTGCCCATTGAATACGCGATGTCATCCTAGAACTGCCAACAATAATGACTTGAGTCTTTGACGGATTCACAGTTAAACCATTAGCTTTACTCCATTCACTAATTTCCATAAGATCCGTATTGGTGGTATCAATAGCCTCCGACATCTTATCCAAAGGCATATGAGTGTATATTTGGAGATCATCCGCATAAAGGTGGTAGGATGAACGTAGTCGATTAGAGATAGAATTAATAAAAATAGCGAAGAGTAAAGGAGAAAGCACGCCACCCTGTGGTACACCAACAGTAGTACTGCACCAAGAAGAGTAAGAGTCCTCAATGCGAATACGCTGTCGACGGCCAAACAGGTAATTACGAAACCAGTCAATCACTGCTGGAGATACGTTAAGAGAGCTTAGAACACCAAGTAGGACATCAAAGTCAACGGTATTAAACGCATTACTAAAGTCTAAAAGAGTAAGGATGGTTAAGTTACCGTTATCCATGGCTGATCTAATATCATCCGTAATATTTACAAGAGCGGTAACGGTACTATGACCAGGGCGGAAACCAGACTGAAAAGTATTAAGGATATATCCATTTTTCTGATAAATCCACCTGTTTGATAAATCCATCTGTTTGATAAACCCACTTGCTATAATTACCGCAAAACTTCCGTTTTTCTATTTTAGTAATTTTAATTTCATCTTGATGCTTTTATTTGACTAAGCTATAAGCTAACTTTGCTAATCTCTATTTTGCAGTCTCTACTTTAACATACACACAGATACAAATCTTTTCCATTGTATCATACAAATCTCATCGTAGGCCCCTGACGTAACCAGATCACACCCAGCTTCGTCTGCAACAGCTCTCGCCGCTGCAAGATAAACTCCTCGATTTTCTTTGATTTCGCCCCTACGTTGCAGTGTGTCGGCCCCATTGCGTACCACGTTCCTTTCTGAGCTGGTATTTCACCTGAGCAACCCTCTGCTGCCCCGGCGTGCGAAGTCCTTACGACCAGGATAACTCACCGTATTTCATAAATAATAATAGATTAATACGTACGTATTTCATAGTACGCTAAATTAGGATTTTTAATTCGAGTCCGTAATTTGATATTAGCAGTGTTACCACTTTTTTATATTCTTTATATAGTGATGTAGTTCAGTCGACTTTATTCTCGATTAAGTATATATTGTTCACTTTTTTCTTATTCACTTTCTTTTTTCTTTCACTTTTTTCTTTTTTGGATATGTCATGTGTCAACTTACCAAACGTAAATCATTTTCAATATATATTAAGTTTTTACCATATTTTTTTTGCAGAATTTATCTTTGAAGTGTTTTTAAATAGACTAAAAGAACCAATATTTATTCTGAATAAATAAATCAACCTATTTTAGAAAATATTTACACATTGGACCGAATAAAAATTTTGATAACAAAAGCAATGACAGCTACACAATTTTTCACGTCAAAACAGCAAAAATTCAAAGGAAATTAATAATGAAACATACATAATGTATATTGAGAAGTGGACAGAAATATGTTGACAAGACACAAGGCACGCCTAAGACCCCCGGATTCATCGCCTCGCTCCGCCTCGCAGCCACCAGCCCCCAGCACAGGAGGTGCTCCGGCTGCAGTAGCGTCGAGCGAAAGCGACGAATACTTCTCTCCGCCGTCATCGCCTCCACCTGTATGTCGGCAGAGAGGCCGGCCACCACGGAATTTGGGACTTTTGGGGCAACCGGCTCCGAACAGGGTCCCCGTTCCCGGTGGTGTAGTGCGGCGCATGAAATGGACGCCATCAATCAATGAGAACGTCATGCGCGCCTACTACAAGGCAACAGAGGGGGGAACTAACCTCACTGCGTATCGCGACCGGATGCTGTCTCTGTTTCAGACGCTTGAGCCAGCTGTCAACGTTTCGGCGCAACGACTGTCCGATCAGGTGCGGGCCATCCAACGTGGTCACATGTTGGATGACGCTGTGCTTGATCGGCTACGCTCGGAGGTGCAAGGTGGCCGTGTCGTCCCCTGTATACCGTCGTCGCAAGCTGTGGCCCCAGCGGTTAACACCGCGCCCGCGCCACGGCTCGCAGCTAATAGCGGCGATGATAGGGACGACATGTCTACCAACATAAGTACCAACGTAAGTACCCAGTTGAGGAGTACTTTGGAGGATGTTGTTCGTGAGTATCGGACCATGCCGCAAGGCCTTAGACCTCGCTTGCCCCGTTTGCCTATGCACAAGCGAAATAGAGCGCTTGTGTGTGCCTTAGATTCACTACTGTCAAGTTATTTTGACAGTAGTGAAGACCTTGCTGATGCCCACTCTCTCCTGTACTGCGCGGCCATGACGGCATGTCGCGTAGCTCGCGTCAAGTTTCCAAATAGTGACGCAGCTACGCGACCGAGACCTGCTGTACCGGCTTGGCAGTGCAGGATAGAGCGACGCATTGGCGAGGCTAGGGTACTCATTGGCAAGCTCACCTGCTTCAGGGAGGGCAATACGCGCCCTAGAGTGATGCGCTTTGTGAGGTGCGAATTCTCGGGGACCGGCATCGATCCCCGGGAATACCTTTCGCGTGTCACAGAGCGCATCGACTTTCTGAAGCAGAAAGTTTGTGCATGGGCGAATCGGATACGTAGGTATAGGGCACGTGTGGATCGATACTCTCAGAACAACATGTTCCAAAGGGATCAAAGGTGGGTGTATAGATCCTGGGAACGACCTAGCCAGATAGGAGGTGAGGTGCTGCGGCCGGATGATGACGCCATGATTAGGTTCTGGCGCAACATCTGGTCGGTGCCCGTCACTCACTCCGAGGGTGATTGGATAGGGGATGTCAGACAAGTTTGCGAGCCTATACCAGAAATGGGGGTCATTACCATCAGGCCCCAGGACGTAGCCGATGCAGTCCGTCCGTTGCCTAATTGGAAGGCACCAGGACCAGACGGACTGCATAATTTCTGGCTGAAATGGTTACGCAGCTCTCATGCTTGTTTAGCATCTCTGTTTCAATCGGCCGTGGAGTCTGGGTCGCTGCCGGAATTTTTGACCACAGGAATAACCCACCTGCTCCATAAGACCAATAGTACCGCGGACCCAAAGAACTATAGGCCGATCACTTGTCTGCCTACAGTTTATAAAACTCTTACATCCATTCTGAGAGCAAAAATCTACAGACATGTTGAGAGCAACTCGATTATGTCTGCTTCTCAGAATGGATGTAGGAGTGGGGCCCGTGGTACTAAGGAGCTACTCCTCATTGATATGGCCATCTGCCAGCAGGCTCGCCGGAACCGGAAGGATCTGTCGACATGCTGGATAGATTATAAGAAGGCCTATGACTCTGTGCCCCATACATGGCTTATGAGGGTGCTGGAGTTGTATAAAGTCAATACAACTCTACGCACCTTCCTGGCGTCGTGTATGAGGCAGTGGAGAACGGTCCTTCTCTATCCAGGATCTCGACAGACCCTTGGTGACGGTGAGCCAATAAGGATAGAACGGGGTATCTTTCAGGGTGATAGTCTGAGTCCCTTGTGGTTTTGTCTGGCCCTGAACCCTTTAAGCACTCTCTTAAGGAGTTCAGGGTTAGGCTATCGGTTGCGGAGAGGTGGTCAGGTCATATCTCACCTGCTTTACATGGATGACTTGAAATTGTTTGCCCCCACTGAAGTCCAACTGATGGGCCTGCTGAAGGTCACAGAAACCTTCAGTAGTTCTATCAGGATGGAGTTTGGTGTGGACAAATGTGCAGTTATGCATGTAAAGCGGGGGAGATTGGTCGAGTCTAGGAGCGTACAGCTCTCAGACTCTACCGATCTGAGGACACTCTCTGCAACCGAAACCTACAAATACTTGGGTATGTCACAGGCGTTGGGTATCAATGAGACTGACATGAAACAGTCGTTGCGGGAACGCTTCCTGGGCCGCCTGAGAAAAGTGCTTAAAAGTCTTTTGTCGGGCGGAAACAGGGTGCGTGCCTACAACGGTTGGGTCATGCCAGTCTTAATGTACTCCTTTGGCATACTCAAGTGGACTCAGACTGAACTAGACACCCTGGATAGAACAGTTCGTACACTGTTAACCGCATATCGTATGCATCATCCTCGCTCTTCAGTGATGAGGTTGTATATCCCACGGAAATGTGGTGGCCGAGGCTTTTTAAATGCCAAGACCCTACACAACCGTGAGATATATAACCTCAGGGAATATTTCCTCCACTGCGGCGGAGAGATGCATACGGATGTGGTTGCTGTGGACAGTGGACTGACCCCTCTATCCTTAGCCAAAGGGAACTGGCGCAAGCCTGTGGTGCACACCACTGGCGATCGCGAGGCGGTATGGCAAAGTAAGGAGCTACACGGAAGGTTCTACCGGGCTCTTCATGGGCCCGATGTAGACTTCTCAGCCTCCGTGGCCTGGCTACGATTCGGTGACCTCTTTGGGGAAACCGAAGGTTCTGTCTGTGCAATTATGGACGAAGTTGTGATGACGAACAACTACCGGAAATATATCCTGAGGGATGGCACCATCGACATTTGTCGGGCATGTCATCGCCCTGGTGAATCCCTCAGGCATATTATTTCCGGTTGTTCGCGTCTCGCAAATGGTGAATACTTGCACAGACACAACCAAGTGGCCAGGATAATCCACCAGCAACTTGCTTTGAAATACCGCCTTGTGATGTCAGAGGTACCGTACTACAGGTATGTACCAGAACCAGTTCTGGAGGATGGCCATATCACCTTATACTGGGACCGATCTATCATCACAGACAGGACTATTGTCGCCAATAGGCCTGATATTGTGCTGATAGATCGCACCGAGCGTCGTGCAATGATTGTAGACGTCACTGTCCCCCATGACGAGAACCTCGTGAAAGCGGAGAAAGATAAAGAATGCAAATATCTTGATCTCGCGCACGAGGTTGTCGACCTGTGGGACATTGATAAGGCAATCATTGTACCTATAGTCGTATCCGCCCATGGCCTAATGGCCAAGAGCCTCGATAAACACCTCAAGAGGCTCACGTTAGACGGCTGGATCAAGGGCCAGATGCAGAAGGCAGTGCTCCTGGAGACGGCACGCATTGTGAGGAAGTTCCTCTCTCTGGAGCCTTAACCACCGTCTGCTAGGACCCTGTTCCCGCAGCCGGTTGGAAGCGGTTTTTTATATATTTTTAAATGTACTTGTTTTTATATTTATATTTAAAAATGTAAAAAAATCAGTTTAAAAATGAATAAATGGAATAATAATAAAATAATAATATATAGTAAATAATAATTTTGAAAAAATGGTACAAAATATGAACTGACTTCAATATCACTGAAAAGTATAAAATAATTTAAATATTAGAAAACACTGCTCCCAAACTGAGTTAATAGACAGTGTTTCAGACTCTGAATGTAGCTCGTCAGATTTCGAATAAATCAGTATAGTTAAAGTAATAGTTTTATTTCATAGCTCCCTAAATATACTATATCTGTATCCTCATCGTAATTTTTATTCTATGAAGTATTATAAATAATATATTTTGTCGTACTAAAAAGCGTGTTATAAATATCACTCGATCGTTGTGAACGCTAAGTGGAACGCAACACGCAGCCTCAGTCTGCCAGTCAGTCTTTGCTTTGTGTCAGTCTGTCAGTGATTAGGTACTTAATCAAGTATATAGTGTATTATCTATGGATTACTCATTTGTGTTGTGTGTCAGTCATGTCATTTGTCATTTTGATCTCTTGAGGTTTGTTTGTTTGGGATTTTGATTTTCAATTTTAGCTTCACGAACTTGATAAATTTAGCGTTTTCATAATGGATTTTAAAATGCACGAATATACTCATGCTGTAGTTGGAAAAGTTACACCGGGTTCTGTACCCGGGGACAAAATCGACTATGATGATATCCGGCGACAACACGACTGCTACCTAAGACTTCTTCGGGAACTGAACGTGGAAATCGTGGAAGTAGAGCTGCAAGGCTCTTTGCATGAGAGACTCTTCTTGGAAGATCTGGCCATTGTGTGCCACGGGATTGCCTTGCTTCCCAAGCTAAGCACGACGGTTCAAGAGTATAATGTGAGTACCTACCTATTGATGTAACTGTTCTTTTCTCAAAAGCCACTGTATTGATTTTCATGATTATTTATTTACTGCTGCACTTACGAACTTCAATTAGAATCGGATTATTTCGTCACTTACAGCCAATTAAAAATTATGTGAGTGTGTAGTGATATTTATTATCTCATACTCAATAATGGAAAACTAGCATTAAGACTATGAGAGACAACATTCTTAAATTAAAATGGCTCATAAAATTAGAATTAATTAAAACTGTTGTTTGTGAGTACTTAATTCTATACCTAGCAATGCGACTGCCTACTTGTACAAATATTTTATTAATAAAATAATGTATTTACTTACCTATGTAAGGTAGCTTATATATATATATATAGCTTAGGTAGCTAAATAAATATTTTTATTTATATAAAATATTATTATGTTGTATTTACAAAAAAAAAAACATATATGGAAATAAATATATATGGTGTGGTATGAAATTCCATACCACACCATATATATAAATATATATATATTTGTATGGTGGAAGATAAAATATACATGTATAGATATTGTAATTGTGTAGGTACATGAATAATTATCCTTTAAGTTATTATTTTTCCTTGTAATATTTTTAGAAATACAATTATTTCCTGTTATTTTGTATACGGTTCTAGCTGGCGATACTACTAACTGGCACATACATTATGAGCAAATTCTAATTTTATGCACTAACGGTTAGTGCATCAATGGGTTAGTGACTGACCCATAAATTTGGTTTTATTGAATCCAAGTCATTAGGTTATCCTAGTACCTACCTATATAATCTTGAGATTATACAGAACTAGGATAACCTAATGACTTACAGAGCAAAAAGCTTGTCTCTGTCATATTGTCCCCACTCAGCAAAATTTTCCAAAAACCTTTCTTATTGCCTAATGTAAACTTTTATGTCTGGACACTACTTAATACACTTATAGATTCTGTGTAATTAACTAGGTGGTAAATTCCAAATGGTTTCAGCCTGTGGGGTGTCCTAGTAAAAATCTCCTCTCATCGGATGTAGAGTTGACTAAGGGAAACAAGAAGATGGGAAGCAGCATCTTTTTGTTGGATTTACTACCATCTATACCATGACACCCAAGATGCCTGCCAAGCAACTATGTATGGCAACTACTCCCTTCTATTGGCCTTTGTTCAGTGCAGCTTTAGATAGGCATGTTGCGTAGCATCAACGTCATGCTTATCTCTTCACTAGAATCATCATCAGCAGCCGAAATACGTCCAGTGCTGAACAAAGGGAGTGGTTGCCATAATCCCCACACTTGGCAGGTGGCTTGGGGTTCTCAGTATAGGTGGAAGATAAATCCAAAAGTAAGACGCTGCGGCCTGTCTTCTTCGAAATAACCCGATTTAAAAAAATGGTTAACCGTCATTAAGTTTAATTGACGTTTGTAGGTTCGGCAGTAAGTGTCCAATATTTTTTGATAGTCTAACTAAATGATGGCCTAAGTAGATGTTTTTTAGTGATCTTGCCTATTGTGGACCCAGTGTGTCCAATTATTGGAATTGGCTTCGTACAGACACCCAGTCCCACCCAGCTACATGCAAATATTAATATGTTTTATTTGTCAAACTCTTTTTTAACCCAATGTGGTAATATGATGCTTTTCATATCAAGTCATGTCCCATGAATTCATTCACTTACTATATTTCTTTGCATGCATTCAACAAACAATGCTAAGCACCATATAGGTAGCGAATGTACTCATATGTTCATCAGAGCTACAATGATAATTACATAATTACTATGAGTATGGGCTAAATATAGGCACTAATATGACTAATGCTATTCAGCGTATATTACATAATTGTGCTAAATTAATTTGACCTCTCGATTGTATGTGAAGCACCCAGGTTAATTTGATTACATACTTATGTACCTGATATGGCAATCTTTTTTATCTTATTGACAAATCTTTATGACTTATTAAAACATATTTTTTTTAAATTACTATGTTTACATTATAGCACGATGTACAAATGATTAGCATTAGTAAATAAGCATCCTAGGTTTCACCAGCATATTCTATTTATTTTTAATTTTAATTATAACATCAGTTTTTCTATGAATGGATTCTTCCTGCAAAACATTAATGCCACATTGATTAAAGTTCTGAAATAAAATATGATAGTATAATTAATAAAAATAGTTTTAATTTTATGTGTAGATGATAATTATTCATATACAAAAATGTAAACACTATTGAAAGAAAAATTGGTAAGTCAAATTTTGTTTCAATTTACAGACAAAAATCCTCAAAGAAATCCTACATAAAGAGCTTGGTCAAACTGTTATTGATCAGGTGGACCCCGAGGCTAACATCTCCTGTGCAGATGTATTGTTTACAGGTATTTATGATGTCTGTCTTCTAAGGGCCTTTGCACGCGTCGTATTTTAGACGCGGCGGCATTCGACAGCACGCTTTTCATTCCACATAATTAGTCTGTTTTCGCTTGTAATGATAAAAACACGCGTTTGCTAGCCAGTTATAATGGCGTTCAAGGCGCGTCGTCGTCAGCGCGGTTTTAATACGCCGTGTGCAAATATCTACAATGGGCTAAAGAACAGTCAGATTGATGTATGAATATAATTACAAATATATATTTTTACATTATAATCGGCCAATATTGACGTTATATGAAATGTATTTTACAGGGCGCGAGTTCTTTGTTGGTATCTCTGACCGTACCAATGAAGCGGGAGCTAGCGCCGTGGCGGAAGCCTTCCCAGAGTTCCCATGCACTCCTATCAAGGTAAAATAGTTTGCGATACGACCAACTTGTGGGCTGCTCATTAAACGTGCGACTGCTTCATCTTTCAGAGTAGCTGGACGTTCGGGGTGTGGGCCCCAGGACGTCCATTGAGTACGGCGGCGAATCCGAGGAGGATGGTGGCGGAGTTGCGACCCCCGTTCCCGCGAGCACCGTGACATGTTCCCGGGGCGGCTACAAAACGCCCCCCGGCGGTGGGCTCAAAAGCAAGACACAGGGTGGCCCCTGGTACAGATGCCACCGTAGAGCCCGAGGGTCCCCTCTCACATGCCAATGCGACAGCCGCGGGGTTTGGCTAAGAATCCTACATACCCCAGTAGAGTTCCACAGCTCCCGGGGACCTTTTCAAGCTTTCCCCCGCGAAAAAAAGGACCCCTCTAGATTGAAGCTGGGGAAGAGTTGGCCAACTCACTCAGGTTTTATGAATTAGTAGATCAGACACGCCATTCGATAATTGCCATCTTATTTTATCTCTTGACAGGTTTCGAAAGGAGCCCGCGACATAAAGAGATACATCACCGTTGCTGGCCCTGATATTCTTTGCGTGAGTGCAAGTAAGGAAGCCAAAGAGCTGCTTAAAAGAATTGAGAGAGAAGCCAACTTCTCTTATCAAACCCTCACGGTTCCGGAGGACGAGGCGGCCAACTGCCTCTACTTGAATGGAACCCTAATACACAGAGCTATTGAAGAGATACCAGAATCATTCAAGGTATTTTTTTATTCTACTTCCTTTGTCATACGGGTGTTTTTCACAACCGGATATCTATTGCACCTATTTTATGTGTTTATTCCACTTAATGACGTCGAAACAAGAAAACCCTTCCTAATAGTAAGCGACACGTTTACCTATAGACAATTGTATTGTACTGCCGCTCGTCACCCGAGAAATTCACTATAAAGTCTATATTAAGCAAGTGGCGTGCATAGAAAGTAAGCAAAAATATCTACGAGTTATCTGTACTCTACTGTCCAGCCGCCGAGAGAATGCGTTGCTGACGTCTGTCAGTTGGTCATGACTAGTGATGGGAAATAATTAACACTGTTATTACCTGATCTAAGAAAAAAGTAACATAAGTTTCTATAATTGTTTATTTGGATTCTAATTTGTGAATGTAACAAAGAAATTAAAAATGCGATAATTATTATCTTCAGCAATATTGATTACCATATCAGGAAAAATATTTGTGACTGGCAAATAAACTTTAATCTGATTCTGATTCGTTTGAGGAGGTGCCGTCTTCGTCCTCATCTTCGCCTACATGTTATATTATTATCAAAGATAGTATCCATTCTGATACCAGAAATATAAAATAACTACTATATATTTACGCTACTTGCCTTCGCGCATTCGTTTCGTGCGGAGGTTTAATATAATTAACTGTTCAGGACGACTATAATACTACGAAAGGACAAAATAGTGTTTGTGTTACAGAGTGTTGTGTTTTATAGTAATATTAATTAAGTTTTATAACTCTGCGATAGTTAAGAGCCTAGATTTAATTTCCTAATAAATTATAATATAGTTCTGTGTATGAGCTCACTATCCCGAGGAGGGGTGAGCTGAATCAGTTATAGATAGCCTAGCCTAGGTCTCATAGTACTTGCTATTTGTAATTAGCGTAGGGTAATAGTATAATAGAAGTACCCACATGCCCTAGATGTGCTAAGCACATATATGAACGGCAAATAGCTATTTGCAGCTAGGTCCCAAATCTAGGAACCAACTCAGGACCTAGATCTGGGTCCGCCTTGGTGGGTCTAAGTGCCTAAACAGCACTGATGTACATATTTCCATAGTTATAGGCAGTTGTTCTATCGCATATCATGTTTTCTAGGGTTTTTGCTATGACCTAGGTCCCTAGGGGGTCTAGATCATAGATATACAGATAGTACACATCGCAGGCTACCTATCGGTACTATTTGCGGGCATGTGGATGCTACGGGCAGGGCGCAGGCGAAGTGACAAGCGGCCAAAGCATAGTCGTCGCGCCCCTATTACAGTATTTATCGGCCTGTAGTTCCCTAACAGAAATAGGTAGATAAACCCTATGTACACCGTTAGAAAGCTGCTTACACGCACTTTCTAACGGTATAGGTATCATGTATGTGTCTAGAATAGCCTAAGTAGAATAAGTGAAAATGTACAGTTTTGATAATAAAAATTAAACGTTAGTGGCTGCCTCGGTGGGGCTCTCGTTACGGTAAAGTTCCCTGGAAGGATAGTAAATGCGCATTCGGCGCCACTGTCGGTGAACAAGCAAGCGGTCGACGCGGGAACTAAAAGCAAGATATAAATAGAAGAAAAGAATATTCAGTACGAAGAGCGCCACCGTCGGAGCCACTATCAAGCTTGCTATCAAATTGGGAGTTCTTATTTCACGGACACCTTGTAACCAACCTACATTGTAACCAACAGCGTCAACACTCTTCGGCGGGTTCATACCGTACCAGCGATAGCTACAGACACACAGGACGTCAGTGGCTCGTGCATTCGGGTCCGCCCGTCTTGCACATTCGCTGGTCCTACGGAGCCGGATAGTTGAAGAACCGGCTGAAGAGGACCGACCAGCATTCGCTGGTCGCATCGAGCCGGATTACCGAAGAACCGGCTGAAGAGCTGAAGATTTGAACTGAAGAACTGAAAATTTGGACTGAAGACTTACAAGATGCCCATAACGCGTTCAAGAGGACGGGCTCCCGAGGCGTGGATGATTGAGGTGGGGGGGGCCCCCACCCCCAGAGAAGAACCGTCCGTTCGCCACGAGCTGCCGCCGCGTTCCCCGTCGACCGTCAGCACCGACCCGCCGCGGCCCGCGACCCCGCGGCGGTCCCCTCCGCCGGCCCCGAGGACTGTTCCAGAGAGACCAGAGCCGCCGAGCCAGAGGAAGGGGAAACATACAGGAAAACATTCAGATGCGACGCTGCGCCCCGCCGACGAAGCACACCGACCGGACGCAGCGACCGTTAGCCGGGAAGAAGAAACCCGGACCGAAGAATCGAAGAGGCCGACCGGCCCACCGAAGTCCCACAGGACTCATCGATCCCAGAAGAGGATACTGAAAGCCCGTGAAGAAATACTGAAACTCAAGTTGGAATTAGCCGAGCTAGCGCTACAGAAGGCTGAAGAGGACTCATCGGAGGACGACTACGATGACGACGGTCACTCCAAGACAGAATTCGTACGTTCCTGGCTGGAAGAAGCACCGGAACCAGAGTCACAGCCACGCCCAGAAGAGGACGAGACCACCGGGAGGGATGCCGACGCCGACGCCGCGCAGCCCGTTCAGACACTGCCGCTCTGCCCGGAGGACATCGTGCCGGCTCAAGACAGAAGACTTCACGAGCATCGACCGGATCCCGACGCCGCACAGAAGACTGGGGTTCCGGATACAGAAGAACAGAAGTGTGCTGATCCAGTGAAGATCCCGAAGGAAGGCGACGCACTCCGTCCGTTCATCAGCGAACTAACGTCCGCTATCGCCGCGCTCGCCGACCGAAGCAAACCGTTCGAGACGTACGCAGTCACGCCGGTTGCCGCCGCATCGAAGGTCATCATGGACCTGCCAATCTTCAGTGGAGCACACACCGAGTGGTTATCGTTTCGCGCCATATATGACACCACTCGCAGCTACTTCAACGACGTTGAAAATACAGCAAGACTAAGAAGAAGTCTCAAGGGAAGAGCCTTGGAAACAGTTAGCTCGGAACTCATCGGGCACGCGAAGCCGGACGACATTATGAAGGAATTGGAACTACAGTTTGGCCGTCCGGACTCCATCGCTCAAGCGGAAACAGAAAAACTCCGAACTTTGCCGCGCTGCACAGAATCGCCGAAGGACATCTGCACCTTTGCAAGCAGGGTCAGAAGCAGCGTGGTCACACTTCGCGCGTTGAAGAAAGAATATTATCTCATCAACGCCGAGCTACTGCGGTGTCTCACCGAGAAGCTACCGAACTCTCTGCGCGTCCAGTGGTACAAGATGTTCACCGAGAAGTATAATTCAGTTCCGGACTTAGCAAGATACAGCGACTTCATCACCGAGCAAGCCCGCTACTGCAGCGCCTTCGCACCGCCGGAGCTGATCACCGAACCACGGGCCAGTCTACGGACGACGCCGACGCACAGAGCGCACACCGCAACAGAGAAGCAGACTCCGCGGTGCAGGGTCTGCGATAAGGAGGGGCACGCCATAACAGAATGTGCCGAGTTTAAAGAAGCCGATTCAGATGGAAGGTGGGATCTCGCGAAGAAGCACAGCCTATGCTTTCGCTGTCTGAAGCCAAGATACGCGAAGCATCGATGCAAGATCAGAAGATGCGAGATCAGTGACCTCGCGGGATGCGGACACTTAGAAGATCTGCGCGAGAAGCTCGCCTACGAGGGAGCGGTGCCACGAATACTCATCGGGCAAGACAACTGGCACCTGCTTCTCGCCAGCAACGTGCGAAGAGGCCCGCGACATCAGCCGGTAGCTTCGCTCACTCCGCTGGGCTGGGTGCTACACGGCACGTACATCCGAACGCAACCACCACAGCGTGTCCACGCAGTACATACCGTGGATACGCCTCTCGAGGAACAGGAGCGGCGCCCGGCCTTACAACCCGCTCGTCGCTCACCCGGCCACCGAGAAGAAGCACAGCAAGGTGACGGACTGGCGCCTGGTGACAAAACAGAAAAACGTCGCCGCTCGCGACGTAACGCCGGACGCCAACGACGGAAACAAACAGCATCGAAGCCCGTACAGCAATCCGTCACACTGGCCGAAAGAGAGAACAGTCAGCGCCGAACCAACGGCAGAAGAGAAGACTCTGACAGTAACAGAAGCTCGCAGCGCACCGAAACACAGAGAAGTCGTTCCCGATCCGCACAGATTTTCGAAGTGGGAACGATTACTGCGGGCCACGGCAAGAGCGCTTCAATTTATAGCACTGTGTCGAAAAACCACAGCGAAAACGTGCTACAAAAGGACCAGAAAGAATCCGGAACAAGATCCCGACTGGAGACGACAGAAGAGGACTCAGAAGACCTGCAGACCTCCACAGAAGACAGTCACCACTCGAAGATTCGTCACGTTACCGGCCGAATTCCTAAGGGAAGCAGAAGTACTACTGATCCGCGTAGTACAAGAAGAGTCCTTCGGACGGGAAATCAATGACCTCCGGAAGGGCAACAGTATCGCCATCGACAGTCGCCTGAGATCGCTGCCGATAGAACTCCGCAACGACGACATCATCACGCTCAGAAGTCGCATCGCCGCTGCTGAAGATGTAACGGAAGAGACGAAAAGACCGCCCGTGCTAGACGGCGATCACCACATCACGCAGCTCTACATCGACTGGACGCACCGCGATCTACACCACAGTGGAACAGAAATGATCGTGAACGAGGTGCGCCAGCACTATTGGATAGTGCGACTTCGACCCGTCACGAAAAGCATCGTGAACCGTTGCTTGAGATGTCGCATACGACGAGCACAACCTCCAGTGCCGTCCACCGGCGACCACCCGAAGACACGACTGGCACATCACCAGAGACCGTTCACATTCACCGGTCTGGATTACTTCGGACCGTTCTCCGTCACCGTCGGTCGTCAACACCAGAAGAGATACGTGGCCCTCTTCACCTGCCTCACCACACGGGCCGTACACCTCGAAGTCGCGGCCAGCCTCAGCGCGGACTCCGCCGTGCTCGCGCTGCGAAGGTTCGCGGCGCGCCGCGGGTGCCCCGCGGAGATCTACTCCGACAATGGCACCAACATGCACGGCGCGGACAGGGAGCTGCGCGACGCACTCGCCGAGGAAGCCGGCCGTCGTGGGATGGCGTGGCGCTTCATAACGCCCTCAGCGCCCTTCATGGGAGGCGCCTGGGAGCGTCTCGTTCGCTGTGTCAAGACCACACTGAACACAGTACTACAGGAGAAGCACCCGCAAGAAGAGGTTCTGGCCACGCTGCTCTGCGAGGCCGAATACACAGTCAACAGCAGACCACTGACGCACGTATCAGTGGACACCGGGGACGACGAAGCCATCACGCCCAATCACCTGCTGCTCGGGGGGTCGGCGCGGCTGCCGACACCCGGGACGTTCGACGAGAGCGACCTAGACAGCAAGAAGCAATGGCGACGCTCGCAAGCGCTCGCCGACATGTTCTGGCGACGCTGGGTGCGCGAGTACCTGCCCGAGCTACAGTACCGGCGGGAGCCCCACGGGAGGGGTCCCAGTCTCCAGGTGGGCGATCCCGTCCTGATCGCCGACGGACAGCTGCCGCGCAACACTTGGCCGCGCGGGAGGGTCGAGGCAATCTACCCCGGAGCCGACGGAGAAGTCCGCACTGTGGAGGTGCGCACTGCGGGGGGCATCTTAAAACGCCCCACGAAGAAGATCGTGCCACTACCGAAATAGAAGCGTCGAGAGCGCCGGAAGCGTCGCCCTTCACCGGAAGAGGATGCAGCATCGCTCCGGCCCGTCGCGCTGCAGCACGGCGGGAGAGATGTTCAGGACGACTATAATACTACGAAAGGACAAAATAGTGTTTGTGTTACAGAGTGTTGTGTTTTATAGTAATATTAATTAAGTTTTATAACTCTGCGATAGTTAAGAGCCTAGATTTAATTTCCTAATAAATTATAATATAGTTCTGTGTATGAGCTCACTATCCCGAGGAGGGGTGAGCTGAATCAGTTATAGATAGCCTAGCCTAGGTCTCATAGTACTTGCTATTTGTAATTAGCGTAGGGTAATAGTATAATAGAAGTACCCACATGCCCTAGATGTGCTAAGCACATATATGAACGGCAAATAGCTATTTGCAGCTAGGTCCCAAATCTAGGAACCAACTCAGGACCTAGATCTGGGTCCGCCTTGGTGGGTCTAAGTGCCTAAACAGCACTGATGTACATATTTCCATAGTTATAGGCAGTTGTTCTATCGCATATCATGTTTTCTAGGGTTTTTGCTATGACCTAGGTCCCTAGGGGGTCTAGATCATAGATATACAGATAGTACACATCGCAGGCTACCTATTGGTACTATTTGCGGGCATGTGGATGCTACGGGCAGGGCGCAGGCGAAGTGACAAGCGGCCAAAGCATAGTCGTCGCGCCCCTATTACAGTATTTATCGGCCTGTAGTTCCCTAACAGAAATAGGTAGATAAACCCTATGTACACCGTTAGAAAGCTGCTTACACGCACTTTCTAACGGTATAGGTATCATGTATGTGTCTAGAATAGCCTAAGTAGAATAAGCATGACTTACGCGAGTGTAGTTTTCGCGCACGCCGCCCGCACCCATATAGATAGCCTCCAGGTTATCCAGAATCGTTTCCTCCGTCGCGCCGTCGGTGCCCCGTGGTACATGCGGAACGTAGATCTGCATTCCGATTTCAAATTAGATCCCCTTCGTAAGTTCCTCAAAGAAGCGTCGAAACGCTACTTTGAATCCGCGTCCCGTCACGCGAACAGTTTAATCCGCGCCGCCGCCGATTACGCCGCTAGTCCTTCTGACTCGCGCCGCAGACCACGGCACGTACTGCTCGACCCTCCTGACCCCATGACGGTCCTATTGGACCGGGATGCGCCGACCCCTCCCCGACAACCGTATGCTACACTAGCTATCAGACACCGGTCTCGCCGGCGAGGCCGAAGGGTCGTACGTATGCGACCGCAACGACGTGCATCACCCCACTGAGTTTCTTGCCGGTTCTTCTCAGTGGGGGCGCGTTGTGAACCGGTGGTAAACTCAGCCCTCTCTTAAGCGACAGCCCAAGCCGAGGCCGTGCCTCCCTGAGGTGCCCTTGTGCTCGTCGCTACTTCTGCCGTAAAGGCTAGAGCGCTTCAAGCGCTCGCCTCCTATTGTCCGGTGAAGCTGCAATAGCCATCTGCGGTTAACAGCGTCTATCATTCCCAAAAAAAAAAAAAAAAAAAAAAAAAAGCGCCACTGTCGGTGAACAAGCAAGCGGTCGACGCGGGAACTAAAAGCAAGATATAAATAGAAGAAAAGAATATTCAGTACGAAGAGCGCCACCGTCGGAGCCACTATCAAGCTTGCTATCAAATTGGGAGTTCTTATTTCACGGACACCTTGTAACCAACCTACATTGTAACCAACAGCGTCAACACTCTTCGGCGGGTTCATACCGTACCAGCGATAGCTACAGACACACAGGACGTCAGTGGCTCGTGCATTCGGGTCCGCCCGTCCTGCACATTAACTTTATTATTACATTCTATTATAATTAAAAATAAGAAAGAAAAAGTATTCTACATATTTACAGCATAACTATAAATAACGTTACAATTGCCCGATATTTTTGGCGCTGCACTTCATAAACACACGGTTGGTGTATCCTTGTAAAAGCGTAGTATGGATTTAACCTACACTTAACAATATTAAGTTTATTATGTTTTTTAACATGAAATTTAGCGCAAAGCAATAACATTTATTTTTAGTTGACATAATTATTTATTTTCTTATGATATTTGTTCATTAGCGGGGCAAATAAACAATAACATTTTTTTATTGTAAATGCAACGCCACGTCAAAGTTACATCGTCCGTTTCATCATGACCTGTCAGGGACGCATTCTCTCGGCGGCAGGGGTATAAGCTATTTGTGTTAGTGTGTCACCACAAATATCCTGAACTAACATTACAGACGTATCCATTTACATTTAAAAACATCACGGTTAATACCATGTCTGTACAAAATATTATTAAATTAAGATTATCTAGAGAAATCGTAGGGTAGGCAAAGTCTTTTTGTGTGTATGGACCCTCTGAATGATCTTATTACAGTTCTTAAATGCAAATTAATATGTCCATCGAATCTGCTAACTTATGGATATTTAAAATGGTATACTAATAATATACATATAATAGGTTAAACAAGCCGAATACGGTTCTTTGCCTACCCTCTGTTCACGCCACTGATATTAAGCCCTATAATTTCAACAGCTACAGTGTGTAATTCACCCTACATAAAATCCGTACAGAGCTTCAGTCCTTTACGCAAAGAGAGAGTACCTGAGTTTGTAGTCAAGTTTTAATTCTATAATTCGCAACGTTAGAGAATACAAAACAAATGTATGGGAATGACATACTCATCTCATCTCTTGACGTGACTTAGCGAAAAGATAATATGTCATTCCCATACGGTACTGTCGCGCCTACGAACACTTGACCAGTTTGAAAAAAATCGTTTGAACGGGGTTACGTGCGCTTACCGTGCCCATACTTATTTTGGGCCGACTCGTGCAACCGGTTATCGTCCTAAAGTGTTGTGTGAATCGCAAATGTCTCTCACTGTATGCTCTTGTGGGTTAAGTGTGGTTAAAACGGATGTTCTACATTCCAGGTGTTCTGCGAAAAAATCGACTTCGCCAGAAGATCGATTTGTTTCTCCGAACTCGCGAAGATGCCTGCGGGTCTCAGTTCATGCTGCGTGCTGGTGAGGAAGCCTTAATCTAATTACACGAGCAATATAAACGTTAAAGAATCTCGCTATGATAAAGCTATGCCAATGTGATCCGCAATAAAATCTTAATTCAATATTAAAACACAAAAAAACCATTATTTGGTTGCGATTAAAATTTTATCATACTGAAATAATAATCGCCGCACTCTAAAACGTCATTTATTGCTAATTATCATTAATTTAGTTCTTGAAATCGGATCATTTGGACTCGAAACCAATTAATACTTTTTACTCTGTGAGACAGTAGAGATATCTATTATCTTGTACTCAATAATGGAACTGACACTTATTCGACTCCGAAAGTCGAATCAGTTTAAAAAAAAGTGGTTTAATTACAATTAACGCTTATTGACGTTTAAGAGTGAGGCAGTAAGTCTCAATTGATCGTTTATTAAGTACAATAAACAAGGCAAGATACGGAGAACGATTCTTCCATAAAATCTTTGGATTATAGTTTTATAATATTAGGTTTTAACATTCCCACCTGTTATAAAAAGCTTACAGCTTTTACTTGGTTTTTGCATCGCCGTCGATGTTATTGCATTTTAAACTTACATCCATGTCATTATTTAAGTGTGTTGAATCTATTTAAAGAATTTTAATTCTATTTTAAGATATACATTTAAACAAGAATAATAATGTAATTTTATGTGGTTGTTATCAGTTTATGATATTTTATGGTGTAATGTACGAAACTGAACTGTGTAGAAGCATATAACAAATATGCTAAACAAATTTATTGAAATTGTAGGTCCTTTAATAGCATTAAATATTACTAAAACACGTTTAGTAAGTTCTGTATTTTAAAATAGTTAAAAGCATAATGATATATAAAACCTTACTGACTGAAAGGTTTTATTATGTTTACACCAAACTTTTCATACCTTACCTATATATACCTACTACTATATAGGTAGGTAGGTATTTAAAAACCTCTATTCAATCCCTGAGGGTATTCGATGCATCAATACAATTATGTTAAACAATGGTTGTGTATCTTGTATTCTTTTTCCTTATTTGTACCAAATTCAAATATATTTATTTCAAATAGGATTAACGCTAGCACTTTTGAATGATCAATTTTTTTAAAAGCTATCACGCGATCACAACGCGGCCTCAACTGAGAAGATCCGGCAAGAAACTCGCCGGGCTTGTAATTTTTAACTTTTTTTTTTAATCAGTTTTTGTCTTGTTGATCATCATGATGAAAATACGCCTAACAGCATACGTAATAGTTTTGATATATTTTCGTCCACCTTAAAAAAGGTTAAAAAAGAAATAAGGCAAAACCTTTATAAAACTGACAATAGTTTAATCCACTAGGCATGATTTGTATACACCACTTACGTTAACAACTACGAATTGTTATTATTACTTTAATTATCTACTTTTACATTGAACCCTTTTTGATTATAAAGAACGCCGTGTTCACTATTTTAAGGCGTACATAGAACAATGTCATGTAGCTTTATGTAGTCTAAAATTAGCATGATTATAATGTACTGCCCGATTTGTGAACCAATAAACAAATAATAATAATAATAATAAAAGAATAATCGTGATAATTGTATCACGACTATTTTCATCATGATGATTTTGTCTTGTTACAATGATCAGCATCAGCGATAGTGTCATGCCGTTAAAGATAAAACAAGAGAGAGTACCAGTAATACGAATCCGATCTTGTAGTAAAAAGTAATATTATGAGTTACGTACTTATAAATTTTATTGTAAACTGAATAATACCCTCAGTAATCAAACAGGGGTTTTCAAACACTCTGTGTACGAAGATCTGAGTAGTTTAACCTAATGTACAAGTATATAATGCGCTTATAGTTACATAAATGTATAATGTAACATTTAAATCTGTATAATTATAATACAATCAAAGTACAATTATTGAACTAAATCGAAACTATCGGATGTTTCAATAAAAATGAATCATTAAAGTTAGTACTGTATGATACTGGGTAAAGGTTGTGTTGTTTTTTCTTTAAAAACTGTATGCATTATGCTCTTGCGATTTAAAATATTTATACAAGTTTTTAGTTGTATGTTTCCCTTCTCGCATGTTCTGGACATATTTTTTTTAATTTGTCTTAAATTGTTTCTTCACTACTACAATTTCGGTTATTCTTCTGCCATGCAGCAAGGTAAACATTGCTGTACTGTCGTGAATGGCACTGTACCTGGTGAAATTACTGGACACAAGTGATTTAATGTAGGGCCAATTTAATAGATCACATTTCAGTGCGTCTGTCAGTTTCTTTGTTCTGCCTCTTTCATTAATACAATAAATATGAAATAATCTATACTATAATAAAACTCAAAGCGCACTTTTTCTGTACATTGAATATTTTTCCAAAATTTCTGTGGGGATACTATACTATCGACATAGAGGCCAAAACAATTTTTTTTGGAATTATTGTCTGTCTGTCTGTCTGTCTGTCTGTCGTTCTGTTTGTCCAGGCATCATTCGAAAACCTGTGGATGGATTTTGATAGGACTTTCACTGATGTGTTGTGTAGAAGTAGGGGTATAAATTGGTATATAAAACATCACGCTATGTTTCATAGGGGCTAAGCAGTGAAACATTACTTGCACATATTACCACGTAATTTCCTTTGTATGTGAATAGGGTAATTATAGACTGATCAGTTAATCATTAAGATATGTATTATTACGCTATATACAATAGGGACTGAGCAGACATTTAGTTTGCATAAGATATGGCAGTGGCGAAGGGTCAATTTTTGTAAGGGGTAAGCCGTTCCGGTACACCCAGGAAATTTTCATTAGATTTCTGTATTGTTCTAAGTACTGTGCTGATAGCAATATGATATTATATCTTTGAAAAGTTAAAATCCGTAATTCCCGAGCGAGTCCAAACTAGATTAGGAAAGAAATAGGCAAGGGAAAAATAACATTTCATTTTATTTAAAAGCAGTTCATGAAATTTTAATGAAACTCCCCAAGTCCAGGTAGTGTATAGGTATTGTATCACAGTCGCAACAATAAAAGATGCGAAACACTAAGAACTTTCATTATCGAATATCATTAGACAGTAATTTACGATGTTAGCGTGATTTACATTATGAACAGCGCCATCTATCGGCGGAATTGGACATACCATCACTATAGAACTTTTATAACTCAAGAACGGCCTATCCGATTCGGCTGAAAATTGGTGGGGAGGTAGCTTAGAACCAGGAAACGGACATAGGACTTTTTATCCTGGTAGGTTAAGGTTAAGCAACGTTAGGTAAGGTCATTAAATAGATGGGTGGACCGATTTGTATGAAAGTGTGCATATCGGGTAGGTCTGAGAATACGTCATACAGTATATTTCATACCGCTAGGTTAAGGTTAAGCAACATAAGGCAAGGTCATTAACCAGATGGGTGACCCGATTTGTATGAAATTTTGTGTGCATATCGGGGAGGTCTGAGAATAGGTCACAAAGTATATTTAATGCCGCTGATTCCATGATTGACGAGGATATATAGAACGAGAGGAGGGTGCAAGAGAGGAGAAAGAGGGAGAGGGGATTCGAGGAGGGGGTGATGGTGTGAGGGATCGGGGGAGTTAGGTGGAGTAAGGGGGGAGTGAGTAGGAGCAAATTCGTAGAAGAGAGAGGGGAGAGGGTTCAGAGAGGGGACAACAGGGAGAGGAAGAGGGGGAGTGTGACGGAAACCGAAGCGGGAGGGGGAAAGAGAGAGGAGAGAAAGAGCATATAATTAGATTTTTTTATAAGAGAGAGAGATATGGATAGAGATTAATATAGGGAGGAGGGACAAAAGGGGAGCAAAATGTAATAAAAGCGAGGGCGGAGCTGCGCGGGTCAGCTAGTAATTGATAAAAGTAAAACAATTGTGCAGTTCTAAGTTCGAATAAAATCTTAATATTTTATGCCCGCCGCCATCGATTTATATAAACTAGATAAATATTCACGAACAAAATGACATCTAAAATGTGGTCGCGGAGGTTGCAAACTTATCTGTGCTGGTGGCAAAAATAAAATTTGTCAGGATGTGGCTTGTAAAGAAATAGCGAAACAAGGGCGCTATTTCTTGCTACCACTTTTTGAACCGTGACACCAAATCTAGTTTATGTATTATATCGATGCCCGCCGCGCCGTTACAAGGATATTTTGTTAAATTTTGATGGAGTGTCAAATGTGGTCTATTAAATTGGCCCTACTTTAATGGCTAATTTCTTGGGTGAGGAGCGGCAGTGCAATGCAGCTGTCTATAGGCGGGTCGCTTACCATCATGGGAACGTCTTGCTTTTCACGTCATTTTAATAAAGCCGCTAAATAACAAATACAAACAAATAGCTAGTGACCCGTGCGTCTAGTGGTTAGACGCCATGGCTGCGGCCCAATAGGTCGTGGGTTCGATTCCCGCGCAGGACAACAAAGTAAATAGTCTGGTTATACCTGCTAGTTTTATAGATTCATATTGGCAAAGTTTAAACAAATTCTTTTGATTGCAAAATTTTTTTTTTATACAAAAAAAAATCCCTTCTCGACGTAGTGTAGAAAGGATTTCATAAAAAATCTCTTCTGAACGTAGCGTTCAAGGCACTTTTAGTGCTTATTGCTACAATTGTTTGTTTGGAAATTCGGAACAACCTGTATAAGAACAAATCACGAAAATGGTTTGCGTGCTTCCTCAGTGTATTTACTATAGAAAATCCCTACTTCCTTAATTCATTCCCAAATTTCCAAGACTGAATCGTATTAGTACTGTTAAGTACATAATATTATGCATCGATATACAAATATTGTTATTATGTACAAAAAAGAAAGAAACAAATGTAAGTATTAATACTCATACTAAACTGTTTATCGTCAGAGTGTTTTTGAATAAATATATTTAAAATGTTCCCCTAGGAATTCCAGTGTTACTTACAGTTCACGTCTTTACAGTGATTATGCATTCCCTTTGTAGTTTTTTTTTTCTTCTTCTTAATAGATTACGTATAACGTTAATATAATTATGTAGCATGCTATTCGAATTTAAACGACACTTATGACTTTGTAATTAAATGTATTACGGCTATGTGTGTTACAAATGTTATACTCTATATATATTAATAAATATTAATATATTAAGAATACATAATAACTCTATTTATTATTATATTAAGAATAAAAATAATATTATGCTTATCATATTTGTTATCTTACTCTATCTAATTCTATAATAAGGGCCCGATGAGAGTACAGACAGTTGGGCGATGTTAATCTCAGTGACTTGATTTGACTTATTCAACATTGTCTGCCGCATTCACTATGAATCTTTATCCGTACGAACTTTTGGAATTTTTCAAATATTAGAAAATACCTATTTTTTCGAAATGTTAATGTTAAATATTAGCTGTGTCGTCTGTAAAAGCCACCATAATGTTTTTAACCGACTTCAAAAAAAGTACTATATATTATATTAAACGACTGTATATTTTTTTATTGGAGTGACAAGGAAGCAATACATATTTTGCTTAAAGATGTGGCTGGCTGTAGACATTTATAGACTTGGAAATAGCTGAAGCCGGTCAAAAATGTTCTAAAATCGAAGGTGTAAACTTCATCGCTCGCCTTAGCTCTCTCGCTAGTCCAGGCGAAGTTGCACATACACTAATATTTGATTAGGTGTTCCATGTTTAAAAATAATGATGACTAATAAAATTAAGGTATTACTCAATTCTTAATGTTTGTATTCCCTTGCGGTATCAAAAAAACTACGTACCTAAATAGTTTGTATTATTGTGTACAAAAATGTTCGTATTTATTAAACAAGTCGTAATTTTTATAATTTGATATCAGTTTGAAAGCATAATTCATAAACGTTCATAATCTGGAAGTTATGTATTTACTATAACACTTACTGCCGCACTCACAGACATCAATTAACTTCAATCGCTATTAAGTCATTTTTTGTAATCTATTTATTTCGACTCTCCGAGTCTCTTATGATTGTCTTTTAGTATTAATTACGAGAGTATTGATATATTTACTCACTATCCGCGTATGAAGCATTATTTGGCTTCTAAAGTCGAAATAATCCATTTACAAAATTGATGTTTGTAGGTGCTGCAGATAGATTGCATTTTTTTTATTCGATTCAAAACGTTTTTCTAGTAAATTAGATTAAGCTTCCTAACCTACTTTAACATGTAGTGTATGCTAGCTTTCAATAGATGGCGTTAAAATTAAATTACATAATTTAGTTGTCTACTCTCCCTTATTTAAAATATAAATTATATTTAATTTGAATAGATAATTGAAATTTTTGGCACTTCAGGATTGCATTAGCTTCATTTATTTATTAGGTTTCATACAAGACGCCTACTACACATTTTGTAAGTAGGAATGTAATTGATCTGTAAAAAATATTTTTAAATTATTTGCAAACAAAAATCTCTTTGTCTTGATTTTTTTATTATTACAACGATAGCGCATTTTGTCGTTAATGCTTAGTGTCAATGGCGCCATCTATGAGCTTTTTTAAAATTTTATGATTCAAATGTTTACAAAAATGGTAAATGAAAATGAGCTGGGTTTTACTATTTTTTTTTTGTTTGATGTAACATTATTAATTTCATATTGATCTTACATACCATACCACTAATTCATCGAAAGCGGATAAGTAATTTAGGTGCTATGGTAGAACACTTTAATACAAACGTACATACCCAGACTGCTAAAATTATTAGCCATCATTTAGGATTTTCCGTAGTCGCATGAAAAGAAACAACAATAATTCAATAGAAACAATGGAGATATATTTTTTACAAATAATGTCTAGTTATAATTTGTTGGTGTTGTATTATTTTTAATATATTTTCGCACAAAATGCTTAAAGCTTATGTGTCTAAAAGTAGTGATCGATGCACTAGCATTCCCTTCCTCTTTAGTATTATTATAATAATTTATATAATAAGATCTGATAAACGCGTTTATTACATTAACTATTATGTAAGAACAATGGTATTATAAGTAAAAAGAATTAGATATGTTATAGACTATCCGAAAGTGGCTGAAAAAGGTGAGCTAATTAGCACAACTTGAATTAGTAGCACACCACCCACGGAAGCATTGAAAGTGACACTTCGTCTTAATTTTATTGAATAATCGCATCAAAACAATCGAAAATACTATAATGTAAATTATTCAAATATAACAAATTTTCTAGAAATCAATCAATTACATTTCATTAGGCTCGCGAGGCTAGCTTGGCCGGTTTAGACTCAGCGAATGCCGATTACTTAGTAGGTAACGTATCTTTTCACTTATAATAATATCATTGAATCTGTATTTTTTTTTTAAACTTACTTGCCTAAGATTCTGACGCCTCGTTATTTGGAGTTGTTTATTTAGTAATTGCTTGATGTGATTGATTTTGTTTGTTGTAACCATAAAATAGTGGCCAGTGAAATAACATAATTATTATTTTACACGTTCACACCTTATGCGCACAAATTGATAACTTATTGAAATACGTAAACAATTTTGCAAGAATATGGGAAATTTCGTTTTGAATAAAAATTGTATGTCGTTAAGACTTCCGAATGCAAATTAATGTTATTGTGTATTTTAAATTCTTGACAAGTAAGCAAAATAAATTATATACCTACCTAGTATGATTATAGATTTTTATTTTACCTGTCACATTCATTTTTTGGTCCGCGCAAAATGGAATCATTTGGCTATTACACACGAACTGTGCGTAGGTACGTTAGACCAAGTTCCGAGATATATAGGTGGTAGGTTCCTTGAGCAAGGAACCGTCCAGATAGATATGGATATCACAGAGTCCGATATTCTGCCGCCAATAAGCAATGTGTAATCATTGATGTGTTCCGGTGCGAAGGGCAAGCAAGCAGCTGGTAAAATTACCGGACACAACCACAGTGTGCATAAAATATTATGGTAGGTCTTAGGTATATTATGGGTCTCCTCGGACTCGTTAGGGGCCCTATACGTCCAATGAGTACGGTAGCGACTCCAAGGAGGACGGCGGCACACAGCTGCTACCACTGTTCCCGTGACCCCCGTGACTGTACCCGGGGGACTACAATGCGTCTTCCGGCGGTGGGTTCAAAGGCCAGGCACTGGGGGCTACCAGATGAAGATCCCAACCCTCATGAGCCGAGAAAGCCACGTTGGTTTTAGTGGGCAAGAATTCCACATACCTCAGTTGAGCTCCCACAGGATCCCGGGGACTGAAGGTTTCCCTCGCGAAAACAAAAATAAAATGGTTCTAAGTAAGTATGTAAGTATATTATGGGTCAAAGAATTTCTACAAATTTCACACTCTTCCTATTCATTCCGTACTAGCGACCCCCGGCTTTGCACGGGTGTATACAGTGCCGGATTAGCCATATAGCAAGAGTCAGCAAATGGCCTCGCACGTACGTGTACCTACACCTATAAAATTTAATACTTTATTTTTATTTTAATCCAAGTCGATTATTCCCAGTCGTCGTGCCTACGTCCCCACCACTGGTGACAAACGGGAAATCAAGAGTCTTGCTTTGGTTGCGATCACGCTTTAGGTACCTATGATTTGCTACGTTCCCCGCGCTGGCTTAATCTGGCCCTGGGTGTATACATAGGTATAATAATAATACCTATACTTAGCTTTGTATACTTATCCGTATACCTGAGTGAATAATTATCTAACTGTCAATACCGCTAAAAATCCATTGTGTGGTTTAGGAGGAGTTGGCGGATTTATAGACAGATGCGTAAAGCATCCTTCTCATAAAATATATTATGGAAAGAAAGATATATAGGTACTTAGGTACCTATACCTACACGTTAAATACTAAACTCATTCAGTTTCAGAATAATCTGCGACCAACTATGTAGGGAACAAATACAGTACAAAAATAGAAGATGCATTGCAATGTGGAACGGTTTCCACCCATTTCATTACGTTTTTCGTGTTGTGTGTGGACTGGACAGTAGCGGCAAAGTCCGAATGTTTCTGCCCGCCCACGCTCAGCGCACATTCACAATAGCTTGTTGTTGACAAAAACTCGTAATGAATATAATCATTATGCATGCAGGATTTTCGGAAGTGGTCTGCGGTGTCCCTTCTAGCTTTAAGGCTTTCATTTTACAACGTATTTTGTAATGTCCATCGGTGTGAATATATTACCTACCATCTTATTTTTCTTTATTTTGAGATGCTTTCTTTCTTTTAAATTACAGTCTTAAAACAAATTAGTTATTTTGGTTAAGACAGCGTAGTCGCGTCGTAGATATTTCATGGGAGAGCTTATTTTGAGAAACCACTTAGTTAAGCAAATTTAAACTAGGTACCTACATACCTACCTACATATATCCAGGTAGGTATACCGTACTTAGGTGTTAGATACGAGTAGATATTCTTATAGAAATTAGTTACCTGCTTATCATGTACTCGTAGGTATGTTTATGTGATGGGTTGATAAGCGAGTGATTTTTATTATTATTATTTTTTTCGAAGTTGCTCAGGTTAGAACTGCACAATTACTTACCTACTTAACTTTTTTCAATAACGATTACATATTTATTGCAATAATGACAAAAGAAACTGACAGACGTCAAATGTGATCTATTAAATTGGCCCTACGGTAAAGATCGTCACACACTTATCAATCCGGTACTCAATCAGCACCTCGTCGTCTTGTACTTACCTACTTGTTGTCGACGAGTGGACGGTTGGTACCTAGTCGGTGAGCTCATATTATCATAAGTTCACTTTAGTTACTTAATTAGTTAATTTTAATTATAATTGTCCGGGTAAGAATAGCACCCTCCCATCTCCTCCCATTGGGTGTCAGTAAGAGGCGACTAAGGGAAAACAGGAAGATGGGCAGCAGCGTCTTTCGATTAGATTACCTACCACCTATACTGCGATCCCCAAGCCGGGCTTTATGGCAACTCCTCCCTGTTTAAGGGGGAGGTCTTTGTTCAACAGTGAACGTTTTTCCATGAATTACAATTATATATATATATTTGATGAATTACAATTATTCTTGCTTGTGGAGTTTACTCGCAAGTACATAATTGTTTGTGTATACAATTTTGGGTGAACTATTAAAATCAAAAACTAAAAAATGCTTGTGTGTCGTAATGTCTAATTTTACAAAACGTGAATTGGCTTTCATAGCTAGTAAGTATAACAATAAATGAAGAACAACAAAACGGGTAACACAAAAGAGGAGGGACCTGCAATACTTGCTGCCGGCGCGGCGCGTGGTCGACGCGAAGAAAGCAGGTGGTTCACTCACCGTGTGTGGATTGCTTGCGTGTCAGGCGATTCGATACGGTAACGGAATTATATTGAGTGTGTTCATATGTAAACACACTCAATATAATTCCGAAGTCCATATAAAGAAATGTTAACCGCATGAGTCGAGATGGTGCTCGACGGATGCTGGGTTGATAAGTGGGTGACGACCTTTAAATTGTAAGATAAGCATCTAAATTTTTGAATACTTGTCTGTGTATTACCTATATACATACCTACCCATTGTGATTTGATACGACACCTGTAATTTAATAATGGCAGTGAAAATGGCGCGACGGAAGCAAAAGTGAGTATTTTTTTGTAAGCAAAAGTGCCATAGTTATTTATTATTTACAAGACAATCAATGACAGTTGAGCTAACGCAAATCTGCAGGTAGGGATTGCTCGAGAATTCACTCAGTAAGTTATCGTCATACATATATTAAGTAGGTTCTAGCCTCTAAAGCGCAGTAGGAAACCGATTGCTTTGCAAACCGGAGGTCGCGGGTTTGAATCTCGCGGGGAGCAACAACTTTGTTTCTTTACGACAAGCCAGGCCGATCACTTGATTGTCTGTAAAGTAAGATGATCCATACTATACGTCAGATGGACTTTTTAAAGTCGGTTCTGCGCCTGACCTCTCCCCGGCCCCGGTCGTATCGGTATTCCGTCCCATCGGATTGTGAGAGTAAAGAAAGAGAAAGTAACTACACTTGAGTCTGCTCTGCGCTCTGTGAATTATAATTATCTCCCGCGTGATCTGATCTGATCCGCGTGACTGATCATGCGAAAGGCTGCAGTGATCGTATCGGCCAGGAGGACAGGAATAAGTAGGTATGGATCCAATTTAACAGTGAAAGAAAATTGCTTCTTTTAATTTCTGTATGGCCTGCGTAGATTATAAGGCACATGGCAACATTTTAATTATTTATCGTCGTAAAAATAAGATATTTAGCTATAATGTACCACAGTGTCATAGATAATAATAATATCTTGGGACAATTCACACACGGTCATCCGATCCCAAACTAGGCAGAGCCTGTACTATGGAAACCAGACAACTGATACTAATACTTATATACTTTTTTTTTTGTAAATACATACGTATATAGATAAACAACACCCAGACACTTGGCGGGAATCGAACCCACGACCCATCGGTTAGCAGGCAGGGTGTCTGACCACTAGACCAACGGGCCCGTCAATAGATACATAGGTTAAGAGTAGTTTTAAGTACTGTAGGATCGGCTATCCAACATTGCTGTGTTTCGGTGGGAAGACCTTCTTCAATGCTTCCTCCGACGGCAGAGTACCTACTGTAGCTGGTGAAAAGACGGAGCTCAGGCTCTAGAGGCATTAATAACTAATACCGACAGCCAGCAGCGCAGTGCAACTGTGGTGCTTGCTTAACATAACATCAGGCAAAGGTCCTCGCTATTGCTATATTAATTAATAATTGTACCTACTTAAGTACTTACCCAATTAGAATTTCTCAAATAAAATTTTTCGCAGCAATGTTGGGTTTTAAAACAAGAAATACCTACTTTGTAGCAGATCTGAGTGTGGAAATGTGTCTTATACGGAAATATAACTTAAGTTAGGTACCTATTAATAAAATAAGTGTAACATAATACTAACTATGGCACCTAACTCCGGGCCTTGTACAATATAGCCCACAGAGTTTAGCCCACCACATGTCCACTGAAGAAATCTAGTAAACTATCTATATACTAACTTGCTATAATTTTTATACCTATCTATACGAGTACTCGTATTTAAGTACAGCAGTTGATTCCGGCAGGTGTGTTCCATAACATTAATTTGTTTCAACAGGCCTTTAATTGCTGGATTCGTCCTCACGCAAGACTTTTAAAAGTCCGAGTGTAATAGCCCGAGTTATCAAAAATAACTATTTAAGTATTAGAGAATCTAATATAGTTGGTGAAACATTGTAATCAGTATCTACCTTCTTGAAAAGGTCGTTATTTGTTTAATTTCGTCTTGCAATTAATATATTATTAACTTGCAATGTATGTATGTATGTAATTTGTTCGGGTGGAATCAACTCAATTTTCACCCACTTCTACACGTTCAAATCGTTTGAAATTTTGCACATGTGTCAAGGACTCGTGACAATACAATAATATAGTATTATCGAGCTGATCTGATGATGGATCTCGAAGGCAGATAAGGGAACCCTTGGATGGCTACTAGTAAACACATCGAGTTTAGGCTCATTTAGTTCGTCTTAAAGAGTTATACTCGTATTCACATTGCCTAATAATGAGGACCTGATGATGGAATTGGAAGGTAGGTGACGGGACCCTGGAATAGTTACTAGTAAACACATCGAGTTTAGGCTCATTTAATTCGTCTTAAAGAGTTCTATTCACATTGCCTAATAATGAGGACCTGATGATGGAATTGGAAGGTAGGTGACGAGACCCTGGAATGGTTACTAGTAAACACATTGAGTTTAGGCTCATTTAATTCGTTTTAAAGAGTTCTATCCTCTTTGCCTAATAATGAGGACCTGATCATGGAGCTGGAAGGTGGGTAACAGAACCATGGAATGGCTAGTACTAAACCCATCGAGTTTGAGCTCGTTTAATTCGTCTTAAAGAGTTCTATTCACATTGCCTAATAACGAGGATGATGTAATTGGAAGGTAGGTGACGGGACCCTGGAATGGTAGCTAGTAAACACATCGACTTTAGGCTCATTTGATTGAATGATCAAACGAACTTACCCTAAGTGAAGTTCGATCTTAATTATCCAGTTCTTGACGAGAAGATATTTCTTCCCATCACTAGTAGTGCCCCGTGGGTACGATCCGGAGATATCGCACAAGTTTCAGAGGTTAGAAAGAGAAAACAACATTATTATCTCTTTCGTAACCACCCTGCCTCAGCCAAGCGACAGCCACCTCATTATCTTTAGAGTAAAATGAAATTCAGCTGCAACATTGATTCAAAAGGGTCATTAATGGGTAGGGAGGGACCTTATATCTTCTCGTCAAGGACTGGATAATTAAGATCGAACTTCACTTAGGGTAAGTTCCTTTGATCATTCAATTATCCAGTCCTTGACTCCAAGATATTTCTTTCCATCACTAGTAGATGTTTAGAGATACAAAATCAATGTTGCAATTGAAGAGATTCCAGAATAAAACAAAGTTAACTTAACTTGTTGCTTAAACTGTTAGTTAGAAGAATACATAAACACGTAGGTACGTATTAATTACAGCAAGCAAGTAACAAGTAAAGCAAGTAATTAACAAGCTTTGCTTTCGTAGCAAGATAATTAACTTATTATAATCATATTTTTGTTTGTTTTTCTTGTATCGTCTAAGAATAAATGTTTTTCTTCTTCTTCTTAATTAATTTGATATAAATAATTATGTTTTTATACATATTCTACTGTCCAGTTAGGTCAGTCCAACTTTGACAAAGAGGTCTCTCGAAGAATCCAACTCAGATGGGAACAGCGTTCGGGAAACTACGCGATATCTTCTCGTCCAAAATACCGCAGTGCCTGAAGACGAAGGTTTTTAACCAGTGTGTGTTGCCAGTGATCACATATGGTACTGAGACGTGGTCTCTAACGGCTGGCCTTTCAGAAAAGTTCAGAGTCACACAACGAGCCATGGAGAGAGCTATGCTCGGAGTTTCTTTGCGCGACAGAATCCGAAATGTGGAGATTCGCCGAAGAACTAAGGTCACCGACATAGCTCTCAGAATCTGCAAGTTGAAGTGGCAATGGGCAGACCACATCGCTCGAAGAACCGATAACCGTTGGAGAAGAAAGGTTCTCGAGTGGCGACCACGAACCGGAAGACGCAGCGTTGGCAGGCCTCCCACTAGGTGGACAGACGACATTGTGCGCGTCGTAGGTAACCGGTGGATGCAAATAGCCAATTGTCGTTCATTGTGGCGTTCTAAGGGGGAGGCCTATGTTCAGCAGTGGACGTCTTCCGGCTGATGATGATGATGATGATGACATATTATTTGATGAATTAAAACTTATTTAATATACAATGATTTACAATTTTACATTAATTACTGAACATGTAATCCCAAATAGCATAGTCATAGCCTGCTAATCGTGCAGACCATCTTGCGACCAATTTTCTAATAGTTTTAATAATAAAGGCGTTCTGAACAGCTGCTGAAGCCAGGGCTCGTCTCGTATTAAAGAGTATTAGTAAGTTATAAGATAGAAGTATCGATTGTGTTGTTAATTAATATCTCTTTTATACATCGTCCCATGGCTCGAGAAGACATATTACTTATAATAATATACCATTTATTTTGTTTGCTGTATAGCAAATAATATACCATATTTGGGACAATCCACACGCGGGCATTCGTCCCCAAACCAGGCAGAGCCTGCACCACGACAACCAGACAAACGATATCAATAGGTACTTATACCTTAAATACCTTTCCTTCCTGCAAAATATATCAACCCGAACAGACAAACTACACCCAGACAAGATGGGAATCGAACCCACCACACATCGGGCGGACAGGGTGTCAAGATGTAAGCCATGTCATGGAGGATAAAACTGAAAAGTTAATGTTACCAGACAAGTGGGAAATTCCGTAGGTTCCTAAGGTTTTTAGTCTGTGTAAACCTTACAACACATTTAGTAAACTCTAATAGTTTAGTTAATGACGAGAGATGTAAAGTGTGATACCACGGTTAAGGCAGCTATAATATGATAACTCCTAATCACGTTATCAACAGGTTAATAAGGGTTTATTAGCGTTTATAAAATAATCACAGCATTGGAAGATTTTTCCATGACATTTAGTGTCATGGAATAACATACTCTGCCCGGCAGAGTATAAATAAAAAAAACCCTGAGACTGCAGACAATATACAAAAGGTTGCAATATTTTTGTAATAGGAACCGAACACAAGCGGAAATATTACAATTGTGACTCATAATAATAATAATGTCTATAATAATAATAATGTAAGGCCTGCTGGAATAACTTTCTTTAGAAATAAGCTGTGCCTTTGTATTAAGAATAGTATCTTGCCTTTATTCCTTCTATCTTTTATTGTTATCGTGTGTACATAAATGATAAAATAAATAAATAAATGTCCCCCTAGCTGATAGGACCACAGCGGCCGATCTTTCATCAAATCAGCCTACTTCACGAGAGATATTATAGTGCACAAGTGCTTGCGTAGAAACAAATGCACTCTATCTTCCTTTACTCTCACAATTCGTTAAGACGGAAGATCGACACGACTGGGGTGAGGTCTGGCGCAGGACTGACTTTTTACATGCCCATGCGACGCATGAATCATCTTGCCTGCATTGTCCTAGCCAGCAAGGAACAACTACACAAAGTGGTTGCTCTCCACGGGATTTCAACCCGCAAACCCAACCTCCGGTTTGCAAAGCAAGCGGTTTACCACTGCGCTACAATAAGATTCATAAATAGAAAATATAATAAAGGCCTCTTTGAGGTCAATTTTTAATAAAAACCGCCTTTTCTTTGTATAATCTCCACCTTCAACTCACTTTGAGGATCATGAATATGGCTAGGTAAATCTTTCCCCTTTCATAAAGATTAAATTTTAATACATGCCTCATTTCGATCCGTATCGCTAAAGAATAGTCTTGGAAAAAATTACATTTTTAGTTTCTTACCCTTACATTAGGTTTTTTTTTTAATATGAGGGTACCCCCCTAATTAAGTCGAATATTTACAATATTTTTTGGTTTACTATTATTGTTTTAATTGTATTATACATATAAATAAATATATATGTTAATTATGTATACATAATTATTTTTTACACACGATCTCTCGTTCCGTGTCTGCATTTATCCTATTAGTATTATATCAACCTCAATAATTTAATAAAGAATGAATATATATATGATGCAAATATGAATTTGTTAATATGTGCACCCCAATTCCAAATGTTAGCCTATCCCAATATTAGCTAAGGTAATAAACTCTACTTATTCTGTGTGAATAAGAAAAGGTATTAGGTATACACACATTTTTTCTTGTCTCCAGAGACTAAATCAATATAACAATGGATTACCATTACTTTTAGCTCACTGTATGTGGACCAATGCTCACCAGTTTTTACGAACCACTTGCTACGCTCCAACTTTGGAGTTAGAGTACAGAGGAGAAACTACTACTCGTTAAAAAAGCGTCCGTGAAAATCTGAAGAAAATAGTTATCTTGATATCAAATTAACGACTAAAGTAAACGTAAACTATGTGTCAACGTCATAATGATATCACAGTTATCATTCATATAAGCAGGAGCTTAGTATCTATCTTGCTCTTAGAGGAGATACTACTAATCTAATTACTCTGAGATCTTGCTAAAGCGACATAGTACAATTACATAGTAATTGTAGTTAATAGTTATGTCTTAATGAAATTAATAATTATATATATATATATATATATATATAGATCCCTTTACAGTAAATGTTGATCAGACGCGACTTCACGCGAGCACTTTGTTGATCCGAAAACACATGTTGATCCGGCGCCTTTTGTTGATCCAATATGCACCTCTGGTAACTAATGTGGCTCCGACCGGATCAACATCTACACTCACGTGACTTCTTACTAGCGTTGGCATAAGTTGATCCGATATACAAATCCACCTTGCGGTACTTACGAAAAATATTGATCCGATTTAAATGAGCCAATCAGAGCACAGCAAACGATCAGATTGGCTGAAAGCAGCCGCGACGTTGCCGTTCCGTATCTTTGGCCGTACAAGCTACAGATTAAACGGATAACTCGACAACACCGCGACTAGTAGCGGATTTCTTGTAGTCATACTAATTTGTCATATCAATATGACTATGAGGATGTCCTCATTCGTTCGTCGTCGTCGTTTTTCCTACAGGATGTTATGTATGTACATAACATCCTGTAGGAAAAACGAATGCCAGCCCATATGCAAATAAATGTGAACTAGAAATAACTACACTGAAATGCGACCACATTTCGTGGAGCTCGTGGCTAAGTGGCGGCTGCTAGTTACTAGCGCGAATGCGCGCATATTCGCGCGTCATGATTTTTTCTTAGTAGGAATATATACATTACTTTGTTGAAATAAGGTTGAATTTGCTATGATACCACCTCCACCATACACTGCCCCCGCTCTACACCTTCGCCTCCACCACTGTCTCCGTTCTCTCCAGGGGAAGATAATGGAGACAGTGGTGGAGGCGGAGGTGGAGGCAGTGTTGATTGTGGTGAAGGCGGCAGCAGCGAAGGTGGTAGTGTAGGTGGAGGCGGATGGAGCGGAATTTGTGGTGAAGTCGGAGATGGGGAGAGCGGGGTTGGAGGTGGACCAAGCTGAGTTGGTGGTGCAGGGAGCGGAATTTATGGTGGAGGCGGAGGTAGCGGAGGAGGAGAGCGAAGGCTTTAGAGCGGGGGCGGTGCATGGTGGAGGTGGAGGCGGAGGTGGAGGCGACGGAGGTGGTGGTGGATGCACTGGAGTGCAGTGCAGTGGAGACCGCGTGAGGGCAAGTGGGGCTCAGGTTAAGGACAGGTGTTTACAAACGATACTGCTCTATCATCAGACCCTGATCACCATTTTTCTAGCAACTACTCGCAGAGATCTAACCAACTAGCCCAAACTCAGTGGGGGGGGGGGGTCTATGTTTATCGGTGCAGAAATCCTGTGACCACCTTCCTGCCCCATCACCAGAACCTGAACAGCATTTTCCTAGCAACTACTCTTCGAGACCTACCCAACGAGTCCACACTCAGTGGGTCTATGTTTATTGGTGCAGAAATCCTGTGACCACCTTCCTGCTCCATCCTCAGACCCTGATCACCATTTTTCTAGCAACTACTAGTCAAGACCTACCCAACGAGCCCAAACTCAGTGGGTCTACGTTTATTGGTGCATAATTCCTGTGACCACCTTCCTGCTCCATCATCAGACCCTGATCACTATTTTCCTAGCAACTACTCGTCGAGACCTACCCAACGAGCCCAAACTCAGTGGGTTTACGTTTATTGGTGCTGAAATCCTGTGACCACCTTCATGTTTCATCAACAGACCCTGAACACCATTTTTCTAGCAACAACTCGTTGAGGCCTACCCAACGAGCCCAAATTCTGTGATTCTACGTTTATTGGTGCAGAAATCCTGTGACCACCTTCCTGCTCCTTCATCACACCCTGGTGAAAGGTTACCATTCTTAGTACCAGTTTTTTAGTAACATCTAATTTACGTATGTTCTAAATTTCAGATCTTTCGGAGTAATAGAAGTACATATTGAAAAATGTCCGTTGTATACCAAGTATTCCTATCTCGACTTGAAAAAGAGCTGATGATCTTCAAACAGCTAAACCGATTTTCGTTAAGAACAATCTCCATTAAACCAGCTTTCAAATGAAAAAAACGCATACAAATCTGTCTACTCATTTGAGCCCTGCGATGCCACAGACAGTTAAACAGACAGACAGACAGACAGACATGACAATTACCGCCCGGCATAGGCGTCAAACTAATAACACCACTCGTTTTTGGTCGGGGGTTGAAAAGAAACCATCGAATTCGATAAGATTATCTGAATGGACTGTGACCATTTTCTAGACGAAGATATCATCTATTTCATGGTTTCTACCAGTTCAATCTCCTCCCAATCACTCATTTTCTTCGAAAAAGTTCTTATCCGATCATGATGAAATTCATACCGAACCATCGTAATGGTTTATGCTTTCGAATAATAAATCATTGAAATACGCAAATATTTGTAACCAAAGAATAAAAATAAAAATGTTATAGGACCAACTTGCTGGAACATCCAATAAGTACAACAAGTATAAATTAATTTTTTTTTAGTAACCCCCGGCATACATAAATGAACTCTTAAAATGACTTTCCTTTGCTATTATCAGACCCTGATCAGTATATGTCTAAGTACTTGTCAAGATTTAACCATAGATTTATAGTTCGGTGGGTCCTACATTTAATGGAGCCGAGTTCCTGTTGCCACCTTCATGCTTGCGCCCATCGCCTGACTATGATCAATATTTTTCTACCTACTACTCGCAGCAACCTATCCAACGAATCCAAATTCGGTGTTTCTACGTTTATTAGTGCAAAGATCCCAGGACCACCTTCCTGCTCCATCATCAGACCCTGATCACCATTTTTCTAGCAACTACTCTTTGAGACCTACCTAACGAGCCAAAACTCGATAGGTCTACGTTTATTGGTGTAGAGATCCCGTGACCACCTTCCTGCTCCATCATTAGACCCTGATCACCATTTTTCTAGCAACTGCTTGTCGAAACCTACCTAACGGGCCCAAACTCGGTGGGTCTACGTTTATTGGTGTAGAGATCCCGTGACCACCTTCCTGCTCCATCATTAGACCCTGATCACCATTTTTCTAGCAACTGCTTGTCGAAACCTACCTAACGGGCCCAAACTCGGTGGGTCTACGTTTATTAGTGCAAAGATCCCATGACCACCTTCCTGCTCCATCATCAGACCCTGATCACCATTTTTCTAGCAACTACTCGTTGAGACCTACCTAACGAGCCAAAACTCGATAGGTCTACGTTTATTGGTGTAGAGATCCCGTGACCACCTTCCTGCTCCATCATTAGACCCTGATCACCATTTTTCTAGCAACTGCTTGTCGAAACCTACCTAACGGGCCCAAACTCGGTGGGTGTACGTTTATTGGTGTAGAGATCCCGTGACCACCTTCCTGCTCCATCATTAGACCCTGATCACCATTTTTCTAGCAATTACTCGTCGAGACCTACCTGACGAGCCCAAACTCAGTGGGTCTACGTTCTTCTTCTCGTGTCGGCAATGAATATACAAATACTATATGGTATTTGCCTAGAAAGAGGCCACATCAATGGCGTTCTGATTTGCCTGGAGCAAGTCCTCTGTCGTACAGGTAGTCGGACAAGCGGGGCAACTAATAAGGTGAGACATACTTTGAGGGGACACACCACACTCGCAACTGATGTTGGCGTCACTGTTAAATCCCCATCTATTTAAGAGCAGCTTACAGCGGCCTACCTGAGATCTTAGCCTATTAAGGCTTTTCCATGTAGGCCACGGCTCTTTAAACCCTGGAGGCAGATTTTTGACTGCTGGAACGTACAGAAACTGAGGATATCTCTCCACCGAGAGATCTTGTTTCGCCTTTATTAAGTCCCATAGAGGTTGCACACTCTTAATAAAACCGCGACGACTACGTGGACGGGCCGTGCAGGAACATGATTGTGAAGTGGGTGCCTCGGATCAGTTTCTTGTTTCCTCCTTTCTATAGCACTTGCCACTACTCTACGTTCACTTGGTGGAGCCACTCCGTCGAGAGGGAACAAGGAGTTTAGTGGCGTTGGTTTTAAACAACCTGTGATTATGCGGCATGTTTCGTTTAAAGAAACGTTGACCTCTTTCTACGTTTAGTGGTGCAGAGATCCCATGATAACCTTCCTGCTCCATCATCAGACCGTGGTCACCATCTTTCTAGCAACTGCTCATCGAGACCTACCTAACGAGCCCAAACTCGATGGGTCTATGTTTATTGGGGCCGAGATCCTGTTACCACCTTCTTGCTGATCATCATCAGACCGTGGTGAAGGGTACCATTTTATTTAGTATCATCGGATTTACATAATTATGTTCTAAATTTCTGATCTTTCGGACTAATAGAAGTAATGAAAAATGTCTATTGTATACAAATCATCCCTGCCTCGACTTGGAAAAGAGCTGATGGTCTTCAAACGGGTGGACCGATTTTCATGAAACATAGCTAAGAACCATTTCGCTTAAACTTGCTTTTTAATAAAAAAAAACCGCATTAAAATCCGTTCACTGGTTGGACCGCTACGATGACACAGACAGACATACATACAGACAGACTTCCGGACAAAGGCATCAAACTTACTACTACTTACGTTTTTAGTCGGGGGTTAAAAAAGAATCATCCAAATCGGTTCATATTTGGCGGAATTATAAGCGAACATACATTAATACTCTAACGAAGTGGTCTACTAGGTTCTCTTTCACACGCAGAACGCGACGTTGCCGCTTTGTGTTCGAGTACCTATCCGTCAATCCGGAGCCAAAATTGACGGATAGGTACTCGAACACAAAGCGGCAACGTCGCGTTCTGCGTGTGAAGGAGAACCCAGTAGACAACTTCGTTAGAGTAATAAGGTAAGAAAGATGCGTTAGCCGCTGCGTTTGAGGATCAAACTTTGGGAATTACCTTTCCTCACTTTATAGACAGATTTTATTACGGAAAAACGTTTGCGCGGGATTTTAACCGACTACAAAAAAGGAGGAGGTTATCAATTCGTCGTGTTTTTTTATAATGTATGTTCGCTTATAATTCCGCCAAATATGAACCGATTTGAATGATTCATTTTTGTACCTAATGGACGTTCTATCAAGTTGGTCCTATAAAATTTTTATTCCTTATGAACCACTAGTTTCTGAAAGAACAAGAATGGAATGTTAGAATTATTCGGTAAAATGCCTGAAAGATGATATTATAAGCAACAAAATGATTATAACTCCTACAAATATTTACGTATTTCAATAATTTATTATTAGAAAGAATAAAGATACGGCCAAAGATACGGAACGGCAACGTCGCGGTTACTTTCAGCCAATCCGATCGTTTGCTGTGCTCTGATTGGCTCATTTAAATCGGATCAACATTTTCCGTAACCATCGCAAGGTGGATTTGTATATCGGATCAACTTAGTCCAACGCTAGTAAACAGTCCCATGAGTGTAGATGTTTTTCCGGTCGGAGCCACATTAGTTACCACAGATGCATATTGGATCAACAAAAGGCGCCGGATCAACATGTGTTTTTGGATCAACAAAGTGCTCGCGTGAAGTCGCGTCTGATCAACATTTACCGTAAAGGGATCTCTATATATATATATTTGTATATAGTATAAATATAAATTTTTTTGAAGTGAAACTTCTTATGCGACTTCCAAAAATGTTATCACATAACGCGTTAACCGTTAAATGAATCACCTTAACGCGTTATCGCTTAACGCTTTAAGTGATAGGTGTTAAACGATAGGCGATAGGCGTAAATTTGTTAAGGTTATGAAAGCGCTCATGTGACGCCGTCACTGAGTGAGTGGGTGAGTGGGTTTCAGTGGGTTTCAGTGGGTTTCAGTTGGTTTCAGTTGGTTTCAGTGGGTTTCAGTGGGTTTCAGTGGGTTTCAGTGGGTTTCAGTGGGTTTCAGTGGGTTTCAGTGGGTTTCAGTGGGTTTCAGTGGGTTTCAGTGGGTTCCAGTGGGTTTCAGTGGGTTTCAGTGGGTTTCAGTGGGTTTCAGTGGGTTACAGTGGGTTTCAGTGGGTTTCAGTGGGTTTCACTGTGTGTGTGTCTGTGAGTGCGTGAGTGAGTGAGGGACCGACCGACCGACCGACCGATCGACTGAGCGAGAATGAAGTTTCACTTCTTCCGCGCGGAGGGACTCCACGCACGCACATTTTTTTTAAATTATCTGTTGCGCACCAAATCAAGCAAAAGTATGGACCCCAGCATAAAACTTACTTTACTAGAAGTTTTTGAATCAAACATTATACTGGTAATTAATGATGAAACGGAGAGGTTCATTGAATTGTTGCGACGCTTGGACTCGTGGCGGACACGGTCGGCAATCAGTCAAGCGGAGGCGATGATGACAGTCCTCGACGCCGCGCTGGTGGCGGTTAGAGTGCACATTAAAAACTTCACTGGTTTCAGTCCACTGACTTTGTCAGTGTAGTGTGTGACTTTGTCGGTCATCGAGCTGGTGCTAGAATTGAAAAATAGGTTTTCGGAGCCTTTTCCGTTTAAATTTCCAATAAGTATGAAATCTGGGCAATTTTACTTTTTTTACTACCTTAAGAGGATCTGTCAAGGGTTGATCGATCAGTAGAATGATAACCGACTGACAGGTATCAGTTTCGGCATAGTGAGAATAAGCCAAGAGTGGCCCCTTCGTGTAGAGTACGGATATTATCCGGCATATCAGGTTTTTTTTTAAGATTTAAGAGGCTTGTCCACCTTCCATGAAGCCAATTAAGCTTTGCTGACTAATAGCCTTATAACTATCGATAAGCATGGTGCCAATCTCCAGGTTCAGAGTAGCTATTACAAATTGAGTAATGAAGTTTCATAAAACTAAGTGAATCAACTTCGTTAGAGATTCCTTCCACCACACCAACAAAACTGATCAGGGACTATTCTGTTGCAACATTTGTAACCGTGATTTGTTGCCTCCGCACCTTCGAGTACAAATTCCGATACCACGAGAAGCTTGCATTTGACTGATGATTACCATTAGGTATCTATGCATAGATTTTGAATTTTTCTTTCGATCATAATTGAAGGTACAACAACAGCGAATATTTATTCGATTTTATCTAAAAATAGACGAACTCACCTGTAGTAGTAAATAATGCGTTAGGCCAAGAAAAAAATTGCAATATCTGAAGAATACAACAGATAAGATGTATGATTCCCGATGAATGCAACTGTCGTATTTAGGACATTGTGATAATTAGGCCAAATAATATACGAAGAATACAACGGATAAAAAAAATTAGTGCTTCCCAATGAATGCAAAGGGTACACAAACTCAGCTCGAGCGTATAAATATTTGCAGGTACAGCAGCAGCAGGCAGGCAAAATTATATTTAGGCACAATAATATCCGAAGAATTCTACGGATCAAACATTAGTGATTCCCAATGAATTCAAAGGGTGCACTTTAGTTCGAGAGTATACAGTCATCTTCGTTAACAGCGACACGAACAATGTTCCACTTTTAATTTTATGTCTTCTTTATTTTCGATTTTTCATGATTTCAAAGATCCCTTGTATTAGAACTCGTGCGAACGCCGTGATCGCACGGACAAGAATGAGGTGGCTGTCGCTCGGCTGAGGCGGGGTGGTTACGAAAGAGATAATAATGTTGTTTTCTCTTTCTAACCTCTGAAACCTGTGCGATATCTCCGGATCGTACCCACGGGGTACTACTAGTGATAGAAAGAAATATCTTCTCATCAAGGACTGGATAATTAAGATCGAACTTCACTTAGGGTAAGTTCGTTTGATCATTCAATCAAATGAGCCTAAAGTCGATGTGTTTACTAGCTACCATTCCAGGGTCCCGTCACCTACCTTCCAATTCCATCATCCTCGTTATTAGGCAATGTGAATAGAACTCTTTAAGACGAATTAAACGAGCTCAAACTCGATGGGTTTAGTAGTAGCCATTCCATGGTTCTGTTACCCACTACTAGTGATGGAAAGAAATATCTTGGAGTCAAGGACTGAATAATTCGTTTTAAAGAGTTGTATTCACTTTGCCTATATACTTAAGCGGAATTGATAAAATACTCGGTAGGTGGGTGACAGAACCCTGGAATGGCCACTAGTAAACCTATCGAGATTGGCCTCGTTTGATTCACATAAAAAAAATCGTTAATACTTATGTAAATTATCCAAATATTCAAATAAATTTTCTAGAATTCAATAAATCACTTATCATTCGTTAGTTTCATCGGTTAGTATAAATTAATTCTGTGCCACTTTTAATGGTCGATTCCTTAGTTGGCAGCTTATTTAATAACTAATAATATCATTGGGTTTAATCGCTAAAAAGCAATAAATAAAAACGGCGCTCGCTTCTGTGTTGTTTTTATTATTAAATCTTTATTGAAATTATAGTCTATCAAATAGCGAAAAAAAAAACACTAACCATTTAATTACATTTGGTCCAGGAAAACCTAAGAAGTATAATAAATAGTTAACTAAAAAGTAAAAAATAATTTATTTTTAAAATCACCACGCAAGATATATTTTTTCCATAAATCCTGTCTGGGCGATTGTATAAACTCCAGCTATAAAAGGTCAGGTGTGACCTGAAAATATCAGAAGCTTTATAATTTTGAACGAGGTAAGGGTAGAAAAAAAATGTTATTTTGAGCGATTAGAGGACTATAACTATCTTATTATTGGATGGTTTATTTTTAACCGACTTCAAAAGGGAGGAGGTTCTCAATTCGTCTGTATATATATATTTTTTTTTATGTATGTTCGCGCATAACTCTGGCAATTATGAACCGATTTGAAAAAATCTTTCTTCCATCCATTCTTCAATCCATTGATTGGGTCCCATAAAAAAATTATTGCGTAGTAATATGTAGTTCCTGAGAAAACAAGGATGGTGACTGCGCAGGAAAGTTGCAGGAAAGCCTATATAGATGACTTTTTTGTCACTTTTTAAGGACAAAAATGGTCATAACTCTGGCAAATATTTACCAATTTCAATGATTCTTTTTTTATTCGAAAGAATAAACCACTGGATTGAATCTGTATGAATTTTATCACAACCGGATAAGAACTTCTTGGAGGACCATGAACGATGTGGAGGAATTTAACTGGTAAAAACCATAAAACTGATGTTCTCCCATTACATTGCTCTGACAATTATGAACCGATTTCGATGATTCTTTTTTTATTCGAGAGAGTAAACTACTATTATGATTCCATGCAAATTTCATTACGACCGGATATTTTTTTCTGAAGAAACATGAATTATGTAAAACTATGTAGACGATAATATGATCATAACCTACCTACATCATTTTACGGTCTTCGATGGTTAAATTTTTATATATGAAAATAACACTAAAAAGTTTAAAATAAAATCTTTTTAAAAAAAATTGAACCGATTCAATATCACTGAAAAGTATAAAATAATTTAAATATTATTGAAGTTGGTGCCAAATATACCCAGCAGGTACGCTAACACCAACTTATATAATATTTAAATTATTTTATAGTTTTCAGTGATATTGAAGTCGGTTCAATCTTTTTTAAAAAGATTTTATAACTACAATAATTTATTAAGCACCCAGGTGGATGTTAGACTGTAGATTATTCGTAGTTAGATTTGTAGGTAGAAGAGTACCTACCTAATTGACAATAGGACGCCACAACATGACACATTGGCATACTATCATGTATAAAATGACATACCTTCCTGCCTACACATAGGTCGCTTGTTGCCATCTCTAACTCGAAATGCTCTCCTTATTGTTAAACACGAATCAGATGTATTCTTCGATCATATAAAGAAAAGGATATATCGCATGTTATTGTCGCATTTCACAAATCCTTTTTCTCATCTTTAAATAAATGACTTCTCCTTTTAACATCTATGTAACATCTTCAGTGGTAGATATTATAAAGTCTGTAACCGCATCACGGGAATACCTACAAAGGATTCTCTACGCATATTTTTCGAAGAAATTTCCCGAAGTCGTCTAGCTTATCCCTACGGATCACGTCAGGATCAGGGTTATACCTGTTAATAAGACGTTTATATAGATAAGAAGTTGTTGAAGCATATTGAGATGGCTTAATAATATACACGTCTTCTGGTACGTGACGTGACGGTGCCACTCCTGACGAGTAGGTAACGATGTAAGATATTTTTAAGTTCCATAATAACGAGTCATGTCGACAAAACCTCGACGTAATAGGTTAGAGAGGTTTCAGTAACATAAAATATATGTACATATATAATATATGTATATATGTGTATATTACTGTCGCTGTGAGTTGCAGTCATCGATATAATATATAAAGTAGATAAACATTCACGAACAAAATGACATCTAAAATGTGGTCGCGGAGGTTGCCAACTTATCTGTGCTGGTGGCGGAAACGTGAACTAACGATTTTATAATGATAATGACTTGTAGTTTGACAGTTTCATATAGACAGTAGCGACACTCATATCGGCAAAAATAAATTTGTCAGCATGTGGCTTGTAAAGAAATAGCGACACAAGGGTGCTATTTCTCGCTACCACTTTTTTAACCGTGACACCAAATCTAGTTTATATAGTATATCGATGGTTGCAGTGAAAAGTAGGTGAGTATACCCTCTTTTTCTTTACAAGATCAAAAATTGAAGAATTCGGTTGGTTGAATATGTCATATATTCAACCCTACAACATCATTCGATCATACTGGCTCTGAATTTCAATAGAGAAGATAGTGGGGTGCTACCACTAGCTTGGGATCCCGTGATAAATATAATCAAATCCAAAGTCAAACATTCCACTGCAAGACCTCAATATACTGTAAGCTCTTTCTGCGTAGATTGGACTAACTATACTAATTAGAAGACCTGAAGGTACCCTAAGACAACTATGACGTTTGTACAGCTACCAATTCAGCCCGCCCGTGACCATGAATGCTGTAAAGTATTCGAAACGTCGGGTAAATAAAATCATAAATAAACCGCGATATAATCCGTAAAATTAGTTTCATTTCAATGTGTAATATTCGCGTAAATATCAGAAATCACTACTGGCTCTACATAATTATGTAAATGTTTTATCTTGACAAGAAAAACAGGGTATAATTATGTTGTGGGTATGTGGATCGTATGCCTCACTTAGTTACTATACTTTAAGAATTAAAACGATTTTCTGCTTATTTTTAGTGGAATGTTCTATTATACTTAGCTGTCCACTAATCAATTCGTTTTGTAATTATTTTTGAAAAACAAGTGAGTTTTAAAAGTAGAGTTGGTCTACAATTTTGTATAATAACCTTTTAACGGAACAATAAAAGAGAATTGCCTTTACATTTATAGCCTTTGAGATCCGTGCCTGATATGCGTCGCAATATCTGTAATATTGTTAGCGCCCCTATACTCCGTGAAAGCTAATCGATGTTGCGTTATTACGTTTTATCGGTTGCCGAGGAAGGAAGGACTTCCGTATAAAAACATGTATCTAAAATATTATCACTTATACAATAAGCCTTTGTAGCTGTAGCCGTAGAGAGAATCGTCGGGTAAATTGGTAGACGCGGTCGGGGTGAAATTGAATTGTAAGAAAAAATTGAAGACAAGGAAAACATGAGGAAATTGTTTGGGAATAAAATCCTAAAACATAACAGTATCTTCTAAAAATATACGTTATTGTAAATATATATAATATAATGAGGGCGAGGCCTATGTTCAGCAGTGGACGTCTTCCGGCTATGATGATGAAATACATATAATATCAGTGGGTTAGGTAACTGTTGGGCGAGAATGGATATCGATCATAATTTCAGTACAACTCCGTTTAAAAAAGGTTTTTTATCTTTTAAAGTCTTTAAAAAGTAAAACTTTAAAAAGTTAAGTCTACATTGATTCGTGAGTTAGGGATAATATGTTTTCTTGCTATGCTTTTTTAAGTATCTGCCAAAATGGAATGTGAAATCAATACCAAAATATTTCTCAAAACAAGGTTTAAAGTCCCATATAGAACCGTAAATATGAATATATTTGTTCATTAAATGAATTCTCAAATTCTCTTCAAGAAAGGTTTAAGCAGTTCTCCATTCGCTTGGCTGTAGGCATAGTTATTGAAGTGACTTCAGTTTGACCTGACTAAACGGTGAACTCGGTGAACCAAATTACAAAAACATATAATATAGGTACTTACTTATATTTTAGTTTCATAACTTTGAATTTTCATAATATACTCATAGAACTGAATTCTCATAATATACTCTAGAAACTAAGTTGCGCGGTGTGAACTTTTGTATATAATATTAATTTATGTATGTATAGTACCTACACCGGTGTTATTGGGCAAACTTTTCAATTTACCCACCATCACAACATCCTTCAAAAGTGTAAAGAGAAGCCAATGAAAAGGGTAGGTAACTCTTAATTATACTGATAAGCAAGAGCCAGGGCTCTCTGCGGAGTTCTTTCAATTAATAAGGTGTTTTAAGTTCGCCGAATTAAATTGGAACACGGCTGGATTTTTGTTACGAACCTAGTGTAATGGAATTGAGAAAACACTTTATGTTAGTCAAAAACCAACATAAAGTGTTTTCTCAATTCCATACAAATAAGTGAATCGATCGAAGACTTTCGAAAGGAACAACCTGAATTACAAGTCTGGATGATAATGTAGGACCATTAAAATAATGATTCATAACTCTGGCAAAAATTCATACAATTTCAAATATTATACCTACCTAAAAACGTAACTACATAATACTTACTTCAATGCCTAAAAGCCAAAAAACAAAACGTTTTCAACACCCAAAATGTATCTTCCTGGATTGGTATTGTGTTCCTGTAGGAAGTAAGGTACTCATTCCGAGGCGGATGTTGACCTGATATAGGGCTTGTGTCGTTGCGAGCGAACACTGCGAGGATGCCAGGAAGAGCGTGCTCCAAGTCCTTCAGACCTATTGCTCGACCCCCTGACCCAATGACGGTCCTATTGGACCACGATGCGCCGACCCCGCCCCGACAACCGTATACTACTTATTCTTTTCCGACTTCCCCGGGTCGTGTTCTAACCAGCGTCCAGCGTTTAAGAGACTGGCGAGATGCTAACGGACTGCCCAGAGCCTCTTCATAGCTTCGATAAAGGCTACCGGGAAAGTAATAGTGAGAAAAAATCCCACATAACCCAATCTCACCCTTCTACGGAGACTGATACCTTTTGAAGATTTCTTCCCCGACAATGGTTGCTAGTCCTGTATGGGGAGATGTCTTACTGGCAGCTAAGGTATCTTTGTTCGTCCGTCCGGCACTGCGATACCTCTGATACAAATAGGTACGTCAGTTTACAATAATTCAGTGTATTTTGATCCAAAGCTGATTCAAATCCAAAGCTGCTTCATGAATTGTCATCATTAGTAGGGAACACGGCCAAGCACTGTTTTATATTAGCAATCTATACTTATAATAAAACTGTAACAGGTCCAATTCTGTACATTGAAGATATTTTGAAAATTATATTTGAAGGGCATTCTATAACCGATACTGAGGCCGAAAATGTAATTTTTTTAATTTTTGTCTGTCTGTCTGTCTGTCTGTCTGTCTGTCTGTCTGTCTGTCTGTATCACGGCTGAGCATCACGCCGAAACTACTGAATGGATTCAAATGAAACTTGGCACGATTTGAGATCTTACTACGAGGTAGGACATAGGATACTTTTTATCCCGTAATCTAGCACGGTTCTTTTGGGAGAGGGGATTATAGTCAAAACGGGTACTTGGTTATACGCTTGGTCCGATTTTATCAATTTTTCTTTATAATATAATAAATATTAGTACGGGAACACTCATAGAGAGTTGTTATCAAGGTTTTGTAATCGATCGGGTTAAGCAACGTTAGGTAAGGTCATTAAATAGATGGGTGACCGTATAACGCCATTTGAACTAAACGGGTCCGTGCTTCAGAGAGCAAGTAAAAAGTGGGTCCCAGTTTTTAACCGACTATAAAAAATGAGGTTATGTATTCGATGCGAATGTCTGTTATTCAAAGTTTAGTTTTAACGTAAAAATAGCGCAGGCGGAGCTGCGTGGGTCAGCTAGTAAAAAATATAATTATTATTAGGTACCTATAAAAATCGTATATCGATCAATGGGTAAAGACTTCGAGAGGACTAACTTTAAGTTATTATGTTTAATGCATGCTTGGATACTTTATAAATTTGTCGGACGACTTCTAAACTTTCTTGATATGCTTGGAGTTTTTCGTTTCATGTAAACAGTAAATGATAGAGTTACCGTAGTTCATGAAGTTTAAAACTGTAACGCGATTCGGTCCGTCATCTGTCCACCGTGTAGTTCGCGAGCAAATTTTCCTTTCCTGGTTATTGTACTTAGGTAAGTATGTTGAATGCAAAATGTTTTAACGTTTGATGTAATATTTCTTTTAGCTTGAAATGTATAAAAGATTTTTTAACGAAGATCGTCTCAAATGAAAACGTAGAGCAACAGACGTTGGACGATGTCCTTGGATTCCATACAAATACCATTGTTTATTTCCCTCATAGCACAGAAAACGAGAAATTCTTCGCAGCGTATTTTTTTAGAGAACACCGCCTGCTTTTAGTAAACGTTTATTGAATTTTCAAAGGGTTAACCGCCCCTAATTGCTTAATTGAGGGAAAGGTCCATCTTCGGACCTTTTGCTAAATTTGTCTTAGTTAGTGAGTTATATGGGACGGCTGTAAGTTACGTGGACCTCGTTTATGTACCTACGGGATACCTACACACAAAAAGGCCCGACACCTTTTCTTTCTGTTCCATTGTAGAGAATGCCTTAAAATGATTGTCTTTTACGCTCAGCGGGGTATACTTACACAGATTTCACTGTGGGTCGAGCCGAGTCGAGTAATTTTGCTTACCTACATAAATATGTCGCGCTAGGTAAATATCTACCGTCGGGTACGCGACAATTTTCAACTTTTGCCTTTGTTATGTTAAGCAGTGTAACTGTTTTGATATCTTGTTTGGCTTTTATGGAGCTTATAATCGACTTAAGGTATTTGAATAATAATGTTGGATGAGGCTGTTGTCAAGTTTGGTTTGACGTGAATTTTAAGTTCTGCTTTTGCTAATTCCACATTTTTCACGCACAAGATATTTTTTAGCTACAAAGTTCTATCGTTTGATAGGTACCAACTAGTAAATTAGTCAATTGCAAGATTATACTGTGAGAGAGAGGTAAGGCAGAGAGCATATCAAACGCGTCTGCCCTAAAATAGGCTAGTAGACTGGTTCAGAAAAAGTGGTTTATATTATGCATCATGGTACGTTTTATTAAAATATAAACATTACAACATACAATTGATCATTTTAGAGGATATTATAATACACAAATTTAACTTTTCTCATCATATCTATCCAGAACATCATGGCCTCTTGTATGACGTTACTTCACAGAAAAATCAGCAGGTAGGTACACGATCATCCAAATGTTAAGGTGTTAATTCAACAATCTATTTTCTAACAAATTAAGTTCATTTGCAACAATTATAGGTTATCAATAGCTAAAGCTAACTACTGGAGAAGCCCAACAGTTTTATAACAGAATACAGAGAAATAATGTGACCTTGGCGTGGAAAATTACCTAGGCATTGTGTTTCTGGAATCTCTTAGCTGATGAATAACGTATCCATCCCGCGACCCTTCGGCTACCATCTTTTACACAAGGACTTTTTTCTTCTCTTATTGTTATTGCCACTGCCATTTATCATCATGTACTTCAATCCATTGCCACGATGGCCATGCAATTATATCCATGGTCATGATGGCTATCGTTTTTGCGTCTAAAATAGTTCAATGTGATTTGGTCGATATAGTCACATAAGGAGTACCTAAGTTGACGCCTACATTTGGCTGTCTATATTTCTGTCTGAAGCGTCAGCTTCCAAACGAATGCACATATTTGAATACGGTTTTCGCATTCAAAAGCTGCTTCAATCGTGATGTTTCTTGGTCGTTTTTGACGAGAATCTGTACAACCATGCATTATAAGATCGTTAACATGTGTAGGGGGTGTTTTTAAATTTATTTTTGTATTCTATGTGAACACTGAGCACAATTCAGTTTGCTGTTGCATTTTGGAGATCTGCTCAACTAATTATTGTTGATACGTCAGCCTATAACCGGTATGTGCTAATATTACCTCTATCTCTATCTTACAGTCAAAATATGAAATAAATTGAACCCAACGTTTTTATTATGAGGAATATTTGGTATCCCAACTACAGCAGTAGGTACCCTTTGTTACAGTTTCTTTTAGTGAACCAGCTATGTTTTTAAATTATTTTTTTGTAGAATGTGCCTTTTATTACAAAACTTTGACACGGGGCGCAGGTCGTAAAAGAACTCTAAGAGAGAAGAAAAAAATACTCTTACAGTAACTTTGGACATAAAACAAGGGTGTAGAGTAAATAAGTAAAAAATATGGTAATGCAATCAGTATTAAATTCAAACGATACTGAAGCACGTCATAAACCATTGAGGTATTCTTATAACCAACAATTATATAAGAAAAAGATATATTATAGGGTCATCTTTTATCAACAACTGCCGTAACTTAACTCTATTACATCAACCCATCTCATTTTATTCAAATGCCGGGGGCATTTGAATAAATAATATTGGCGTTACAATGAAAATAATTTAATGGATTATATCGCGGTTTATGCTTTTTTATTTTCTTATCTCTAAAATCAACTGCGTTATAGCTCTTAATATTTGTTTCATCTTAATGTGTAACCAGGACGTTGTTCGTTGTAAATCTAACAGAAATGCATACATACAAACATATAAATAGTGTAACGATTCAAGGCCCAAAAATACGTGTCCAATTCCCGTCGTGTCTTAAGCAGTCAGCTACAGCGAGTGGCAAAAAATTTTCACTCATAGTATTTTTATTCTGCCTTTGTTTCTGATTTGTTCCTATTAGGTTTTTGCAGAATTGTAGCACGTTTATCTTGCTACGTAGGTACCTACCAGTTTGCTGAACATTGGAGGTAAAATGTTGCATCGGGCCAAGTTGTCACGTCGGCAGTGTCAAATAAAATAACAGATTATCGAGCCGAGCCTCGTGCGTGGAATAACAAATCCCTAATGGCTAAAAGCGATTTCGGCTAAGAAGGCACGTTATTCGACTCGGAAACTTGACAAAGTATGTTAATTCCGTAATATGCTTTTACATTTTAAGTTTGTGAAGATAAAATTGGAATATTTTCTTTAGGGCTTCTGAAAAAAAAAACATTAATCTTCTTATTCTATAAAAAAGTTTTTCATTACATATTGCAGCATCATTTAGTCATTTTAGCCACTCTGTCGGTCATATATATTTACCCCTAGTAGGTATAGTACGTTTATACTTCCAGCTTGTCCCCATTCGTTTCACATCCGTGCTGCGGATACCATAAAAATGGTATGGCAGAAAGCTAAAACTTTAAACGTTTTAGTTTACGGTCGAGTTCTTAGTAGGGTACCTACTGTTTACCTAATAAGAGTTTGCAGTAAACTTACTTTAATCGCCGTGACTGTGACTTCTTTCTATATGCATTCCGTACCAGTGTGTCCAGTGGAATTTATTGGAAACTGTCGGAAAGCGAAAAGTTTGGAGAAGTCACTCACAGATAACTCGGATAGTATACAGGTATTTTTTTTATTAGGTATTTTTTTTACTCATACCATACTAAATGCGTACCAAGGCAGGTGAAGATGCAGTGTAGACCCAAGTCGTTGCGAGCATCGCCAGAATGCCGGTAGAGCGCGCATTCTCTCCTCTCTCGGGTCGTGCTCTAGCGAGAGTTTAGCGCTAGAGTGACTGGCGCGTTTCGAATGGAGTACCCAAAGTTGTGCTCCATAGTCGAAATGAAGGCCAGTGGGTGGTTTTAGAGACTAAAAACCCTACATATACCGACCGGGGTACCGTTTGAAGGTTTCCTTCCCGAAAAAAAACCGTACTACATACTTAACAAGGTTACTACAAATCTGTCCTATAACATCAATATGTACATACATATTACTTAGTACATATGTACAGATATTTTATTTCCATATCTACACTTAAAAATAGCAACATACCTACCTATTACGAAGAATAGAAACTCGTCTACGTAAATAAAAAACATGCCAAAAGGAAATACTAAGCCAACGGGGCCAATGATTCCTCTTTTTGAACATGAAAACTCGTGGCCGAGGGCTAGTCGGTTTTGTTTATCCCAATGTAGCTGTTCAACAAAAATATTTATTTTGAATTTTAAAAAGAGCAGTCCGCGTCGGCTTATCCATACGTTTCTGTTAACGGCTATGTATTGACTGCTATACCGTATTAATACCGGTTTTTGCCGCCGGTGGACTTTCCAATAAAATCCCTGTCAGTGCGTACTTTCACGTGATGAGGTGCATAATGTTTTCATGTATTTAAAGTGATTTAAAATTTTATATTTACCTGACGTAATAATCTGGCATAGGTGCATTTACATTTACTAGGACCGTCCAGCCAGATAGGTACATACCTACCACTGTCTATAATGATAATCAGCCGCAGAGCAGCTACCTTGTTTCGTTCCAGTGCGAAGAGCATTGTAGCTGGAAAAATACTATCCTCGAACGACTCAACAATTAAAATCTCTAGTCGAGCGCAATTCAACTGTCTAGAACTGTTGAAATAAATTAAAAAAAGTTTAATCAACAATTATTATAAATAATAAAAGCACAAAAAGCCCAACTGTAACAAATTGGTCTTAAATTACCTACATTATACAAACATAGTACATACGTATAACGTATACAAATGATACTCTGTTTTTCCTTACAAGATCAAAATCGGACCGGTGGCCAGCCAAAGACAGAGAGAAGAAAGAGAGGTGGAAGGTAGGGTTCAATATGTATTATTTTTTGGGACTAACCCACCACCCATTCCTACCACTGTTACTCTTGTAAGCCAGGATCCACAGTGGTCACCACATAAGACATCGAAGCTTGACCCTCGGCAAGTTCCAGCGGAATGCTAAATTGTCTTGGAACCCGCAAAAAATTAAAAAAGGTAGATAGGAGGAACTCCTCCTATCTACCTTTTTTAATTTTAATTTATGTCTTTCCAACTGGAAAGACATAAATTTCATTCCAATTTCAATATGTACGAGTAAGTATAAATTATATTCAACCCTACCGTTGGTACGCGTGGAATATTTCATGGAAACTTAAGTCCATCATTGATCACCTGTTATTAACACTCATTCATATCTTTGTTAAAATATAATTGTTTGTTGCACAATGAGTGGCATAGATAGGTCATATTTCCGATATCGGTATTATGCCCATTAAGCATCGATATACTATACCAAGTATATCGATGCCATTAAGCAACAGACTGCCGACCATGGTTAATTAGTTGTGCAATACCTGGTTGTTTCAGGATATTTGTCAAGCCATCCTAAATAAAGGCTTAGAAATTAAATTTGTTGAACTATTACTAGTATGACGTATTTTACTTTTCATCACGGCAAGTCTGTGCTAATTTCCAACAGGCGAACGTCTATTGGTGATAAAACACTAGAATTGAAGAGAGAATTAACTCATTTTCTAATAATAGTATTGTTTTACGATATATGGAAAACCTAAGTCGCAGTTTTGTATCAGAAAGTACGTGATCTGTGAAGAAATCCAATAGTTATATACCTGTATTGTTTTTGTGAGAGCTATATTTTTACCATTTCTTGTGACGTGTATTTGATGAAAAATTCTCATCATAAAAAGTCCTTTAGATTATTGATTTTGTCATTGGTACGGACCAGTCATATACGGACGTCAGTTTTTACGAGTACTATATCTAGAATATTGCAAAGTAGTCTCAACTAATGGGTTTCGGCTTTAGATGGAGCCAATGGCAAGACAAACATTGTATTCATCTACATTTTTCATCGTTAATATGCTTTGTATATAATATGAGCAATTGCCCCAAATTTGAAAACTTACCAAAATTTAGAATATATTATTTATCTTCAGGATAATGCTAACTAGTTTAGTAGCCCTATAGTAGGTACTAAACAATACATTAGTATTGCACATGCAATCCAATAACCGAGAGACAGAAAACAATATACATTTTTCTGCATAAGTAAGTATATTGATTCAGTTTGCGGTATATACCACGCCATCATATCAGATTCGAAAGGGATCCAATTAAGTTAATGGTCAGTGGAACCCGAACGCGGCCAAATACACTATTACGGCTCGCTTAAAAGCTTTTAGTAATGATTCCTATATATGATCAATATGCAGTTAAATAGAGTATGACTTTTTTTATGCTGCCCATGGTATTGTAATTAGAGCTATTGTATCGATCTGCTATATTTATTATCCAAGCACTACGGAACTTCAAAACAGTTACATACTTATAATTATAATCTTTTTGGATATTCCGTTCTGCAGATCTGCAAGCAAACGTTTCAGTTTTTCAATAAATACTGTTTTGGGTGAGCATCTTAAAATTAATAATTCTTTCTTTTCTTTCTTTCTGTAATAATTCTTTCTGTGCGCACCCACAATGGGTGCGCACAGAAAGAATTATATCCTCGAATAGTGTAAAATGCATGGTTAGCTCTGCTGGTGCATCCAGGAAAATTAGCCCTAGAGATTGTACCGGTTGATCTTCCTTTCCCATGCATAATGAATCCCTATAGCACCATCTCATTACGTGTCAAGATCATTAATAAACCTTCATATGGGCTATTTATATCATGCACAGTTATGTAGGTATACATTTCCTGAGTTTGGTGTTGTCGGCAAATGGGCTAAATTTAATTATCGCGTCGTCCATTAGATATGGGTACTCGTAGCAACATCGAAAACGCAATATCAATAGTTTTAAGTTTATTAATATTGCTTTAGTACAAACTGTAAAAAAAAAACTATTGACTGATTGGATTTCATTCATTTTAAAGTTAGTTATTTTCCTTTCCTTCGATCACCTTACACGGATTATAATCATCTCCACTGCTGAATAAAGGCCTCTCCCTTTGAAGGCAGTGGTTGACACAAGCCTCACGCTTGGCAGGTGTCTTGGGGATCGCAGAATAGGTGGCAGGTAATCCAATAGGAAGACGCTGCTGCTTGTTTTCCCTTAATCTCCTCTTACGGACACCCATCGGGCGGGAGGTCATGTGATACCTCGGTTTGTTGGGATTCTTACTTTTCCAAAGTTTCGAAAGCTTTTGCACCCATGGTTACGGCAGCCATCAGTCATGATGACTTCAAATATGTAGTATAAGTAGAATACGGAATCAAGTTATACTAAGTTTCACAGTGGTTGGTTTTTTGGAAAAAAATCTGGAGTAGCTTGAAATTAATATCTGTGCCCGATAAATATTGACGTGGTCTCTAACGGCTGGCCTTTTAGAGAAGTTCAGAGTCACACAACGAGCCATGGAGAGAGCTATGCTCGGAGTTTCTTTGCGCGACAGAATCCGAAATGTGGAGATTCGCCGAAGAACCCAGGTCACCGACATAGCTTTCAGAATCTGCAAGTTGAAGTGGCAATGGGCAGGCCACATCGCTCGAAGAACCGATAACCGTTGGGGAAGAAAGGTTCTCGAGTGGCGACCACGAACTGGAAGACGCAGCGTAGGCAGGCCTCCCACTAGGTGGACAGACGACGCGTCGCAGGTAACCGGTGGATGCAAATAGCCAATTGTCGTTCATTGTGGCGTTCTAAGGGGGAGGCCTATGTTCAGCAGTGGACGTCTTCCGGCTGATGATGATGATGATGATGATGATAAATATTGGGACCTAATACCGGTGCCACGTGGCGATATTCGGAGGTTCAAACTCCGACAACCTTTTAATAGAAAATTTACGTTAAGTGTTAGGCTCAATTCACACCAAGATGGTAGCGGTGGGCAGCGTATGAAAAAAAAATTAAACTTTATCTACAATACGTAAAAGACGTATAAGAATTTTAAACTTTATCTTAGATTTATTTAACTTTATATTTATCTTAGATTGTTAATTGAGCCTTATGGTGATAGCAATAAGAAATGTCCCAGGTAAATTAGGAGCAGTAAGTAGCGCGAGGTGAAGTGCAGTACGGCTGGTTTTCCAAATTGGGTTCATGCCCTTATAGTCCTTTGTAACTATAGGCAACAATACAGAGAATTGCAAGACTTGGAATTTAGGCCAATTCCCCAGAGCGAACAGCAGATACGTCAGGGATTAGGTAGTCTAGCATGACATTTATCATCGAAAACAGATTGACAAGACATTATGTACAGATAGCAACAACGAGTCAATTTTTACATTAAGCAGTAAGAATAAAGTGGTCGGCGTTAAGTGAAGTTACTTACAAACCTCACTTTTTATAATAAGACTTCAATGTACCTATTCTAAAATTGTATATTTGTATTGATAATAACCTTAAGACGCTTGCCAAGTGTGGGGCTTATGGAAAAACCTCCCCCTAAGGAGGAATCCTATGTTCGGCAGTCGACATTTCCGGTTGATGATTACCACTATACTACTGCCACTTTTAATTTGTTAAAATTCTATTTAAAACTAAAACACACTCAGAAGCAAAATTTAAAACAATTACAAATAAAAAATTGAAATTAAGGTCTAAGGAAAAGTGGTGTAATTTTTGTGACGGTTGTTCGAGACATCACACAATATAGTGCAAAATTTCAATAAAATAAATATATATATGTAGGTACTTATTTACATACACACATATAATCACGCCTTTTCCCCGTAGGGGTAAGCAGAGCCCATGGGCCGCTTTCCGCCCCCGTGAGAAACGAGACGTGATGGGTGGCGAACCACATCACCGCCATTTTGGTTAATTAAATTATTTTAATATTAACCTTAGCGTTCTCACGAATAACGAGGGAAAAAGAAGGATAGGTGGTGTGAAAAGGAAGATTGGCAAGTTGAGAGTGGGAAATAGGAAAAGTAGGATATTACCGCCCAGGAGGGCAAGGGATGGGACAGTAATAGCTAGGGAAGCCGGGGTCGCATACCCGTATACTATACCACAACTACCGGACAGGTAAGTTGGGATGAGTATCCCATGACTACCTATTTTGGAGTTCTTATATGAAAAATACATATTCTTCGTGTACAAAATATGTCTTCAAAATATTTTCGAATCCACATGTTTGCTGTCTGTACTAAGGTATATACAGAGCCTAACATACGGAATGCAGGTGTGTTGTGTGAACACAGCGGGAACTAGACGTCGAGCGTCGGTCATCAATTACTCTCAATCGACGGCACCAGGCCTACCTGAGGGCTAAGGTAGGTCCAATACTTAGCTATAATTAAACTATTTTTTTTAAGAGAATACAGGGTAGAAACAAAAAGCGATCAGTCAATTAATGCTAAGCTAGTAATTATCTCTTCTTTTATTGATTTTCCATTTTAATCTACATTTTAAGTAAAAAAAAAAGAATGATTCAGATAATTAACGGATACTAAATAGACCGTAAAACTCTTTCCACCGACACTGTAGCTTTTTATTATCATATCGACACGACATTAACAGATTAAGGACAGTAAGAAAACCATATATCGATAGCATAACTCAGTTGTTAACTTTGCGTTATATCTGTGCAAATATTCGATACGATGCGGCAATAAAGAATAAAAAGAATTTTCCATTTGAAAAATTCGCGTAAAACATTTTCTACGCCCTACCCTTCTATCGTTGTAACAGATCTATACCCTAGAGTTATAACAGCCCACATCTCGCTTTGAGTCGTATTTTAAATCGTTCGCGGTGACACCTTATTACAACAAAAATAAACAATAGTGCGCGAGTTACACCTGTTTGAATTTAAAACGAATGTTTAACGTATTTACACACATTAGTCATTGTTTGTACTTTGGTTATACGGTGGTGAAATTATTTAACTAGTATTGATGGTTGTACTGAATATTATACGCTTTTCCTTTCTTTATGTTTTAGAAACGATTTATGTAAAGGTTGTATGTAATTTTTATTAAGCTATTGCTCTGATTTATTTAGTAATATATCGATGTGTTATGCTATAGAAACTTAAATGAAAATGGGAACAATCATAATCTACGGCATAGCTAGCCTCTACTTCCGGTATGTAGTTAATAATATCGTATTAAACTTGTGATGCAGTCTCAAAATCAGTAACAAATAAAACCGGTCATGTGCGAATCGGACTCGCGCATTGAGGGTTCCGTACTTTATTTGAACGTATTAAAGTTTGCTATTCATCTGACACATCTGGTAGCAAACACACCAAACCACAAAATAAGTTTCTTTGTTAAAGTTTTGACGATTAAAAAAAAGACTGTAGGTACTTAGATTTTCGATGTCAGTTTCTTCGTGACTGCTCATCTTGTTTATAGTATATCGATGAGAACAATCATATAACAAAATCTTTAAAAAAAAAATTGAACCGACTTCAATATCACTGAAAAGTATAAAATAATTTAAATATTATTGAAGTTGGTGTTAGCTTACCGGCTGTGTATATTTGGCACCAACTTCAATAATATTTAAATTATTTTATACTTTTCAGTGATATTGAAGTCGGTTCATTATTTTTCTAAAAAGATTTTATTTTAAACTTTTTAGTGATATTTTCATTTATAAAGATTGAACCATCGAAGACCGTAAAATGATCTAGGTACCTACCTAGATCATTTTACGGTCATCATAACCTTATGATCACATTATCGTCTACATAGTTTTACATAATTCATGTTTCTTCTGAAAAAAATATCCGGTCGTAATGAAATTTGCATGGAATCATCATAGTAGTTTACTCACTCGAATAAAAAAAGAATCATCGAAATCGGTTCATAATTGTCAGAGCAATGTAATGGAGAACATCAGTTTTATGGTTTTTACCAGATAAATTCCTCCACATCGTTCATGGTCCTCCAGGAAGTTCTTATCCGGTTGTGATAAAATTCATACAGATTCAATACAGTGATTTCTTCTTTCGAATAAAAAAAGAATCATTGAAATTGGTAAATATTTGCCAGAGTTATGACCATTTTGTCCTTAAAAAGCGACATAAAGTCATCTATATAGGCTTTCTTGCAGCTATCCTGCGCAGTCACCATTCTTGGTTTTTCAGGAACTACTTATTACTAAGCAATAATTTTTTTATGGGACCCAATCAATGGATTGAAGAATGGATGGAAGAAAGATTTTTTCAAATCGGTTTATAATTGCCAGAGTTATGCGCGAACATACATAAAAAAAAATATACAGACGAATTGAGAACCTCCTCCTTTTTTGAAGTCGGTTAAAAATTACAGATTCCAAATTCAAATAATATAATACCTAATAATTTAATATTTTGTTTCATTTTTATTGTAACAGTATTTATGGCCAGACTAAGTATTATGATGAAGTTTTTGACTGATAATTAAAAAATATCGACCCTTTTCATTTCTCTTTACATATACTTACACAACTATACAGGTACCTAGAAATTGTAGAAAATAGTTTTAAATAATTCGGAACGTCGGACTAATAGAAGCCTTCACATGTAGTAATAAAGTCTAATTCTGTATGCAGTAATGTTGGCACATAAAACCTTTACATCGGAGACAAAGAAAAATCAATAAAATCGCCAACGCGATACGAAAAACTTAAACAAAAATACATTCATTTAAAAGAAAATCTTAATTACTATAAAATAAGGTTCAAAACAATTGCAGACAATTGGCACTTACACAGTGTGTGTACTGACTTACCAACTTATCAGTGCTGGTGGCAAAAATGAGAACTAACTTTTTTATTATGGTAATGACGTGTAGTTTGACAGTTTCGTATAGACAGTGGCGACACGCATTTTGTCAGTCTCGGCATGGCAGTTGCGAACTACTAGCGGAGAAAATATCAAATAAATAATTTTTATTTCGTATTAAAATGATATCTTACTTATATTTATTATTTAAACTAGTAGTAATAAGAATACGAAACGAAAAAAAAATCTCCATATGCAATTTTAGTATTACGATAAGTATTTGGACAGTTTTTAAACGCGCAATAAGGAATTTCGATACGTCCTTACACTAGCTGTTTTCGGCTCGTACTAATTTGAAATAGCGACACAACCGTCTCCGTGGCGCTATTTTCGTGACCACTTTTCGGGTCGTGACAGCTAATCTAGTTGGTATAATATTATCGATGATTGTTCTTTAAGATTTCTCATTTTGGCGCCAATACATTGTACAATATTTTGCGATATTAAAATGGAGTGGGGTGATAAAGAGAACCGAATCGCTGTGATTGCATTATGCAAGGTAGGTATGGAGCCAAATGCAATTTTTAAAACTCTCCATACGTTTGGTATTAGTAATTTTTTGTGTACCGGGCTATTAATAAGTACAATGAAACCTCCTCTGTTTGTGAAAGAAAAAGATCTGGCCGTCCACGTAGTGTTCGTACGAAAAATGTGGTCAAAGCAGTAAGGGAAAGAATCCGAAGAAATCCTGTCCGAAACCAAAAGATTTTATCTCGGGAGATGATGATAGTACCTAGAACCATGTCGCGTGTTTTAAAAGATGACTTAGGACTTGCAGCCTATAAGAGACGCACTGGTCATTTCTTAACTGATAATTTACATAAGAATAGGGTGGTAAAATCGAAACAACTACTGAAGCGGTACGCAAAGGGAGGTCACAGAAAAAATGTGGTTACGGATGAGAACATTTTTACAATTGAGCAACATTTTAATACACAAAATGACCATATTTATGCTCAAAGCTCTAAGGAAGCTTCCCAATTAGTCGACAGAGTGCAACGCGGCCACTATCCGACTTCAGTGATGGTTTGGTAGGGTATTAGCTATGAAGGAGTGACTGAGCCATACTTTTGTGAAAAAGGCATCAAAACATCGGCACAAGTGTATCAAGATACCATTCTTGAGAAGGTAGTGAAGCCCCTTAACAACACCATGTTCAATAACCAAGAATGGTCCTTCCAGCAAGACTCGGCGCCGGGTCATAAAGCTCGGTCTACGCAGGCTTGGCTGGAAACGAACGTTACGGACTTCATCAGAGCTGAAGACTGATCCCGATCCTAATCCGCTGGATTATGATTTATGTTCAGTTTTAGAGCGTACGGCTTGCTCTAAACGCCTTGATAATTTGGAGTCCCTAAAACCATCGATTGGCATGAAGAATTTTCCCATGAAAAGAGTGCGTGCTTCTATTGATAACTGGCCTCAACGTTTAAAGGACTGTATTGCAGCCAATGGAGACCACTTCGAATAATCGTTTTATATTTATGTATTAAACAAACACACTGTAAAAGTAATAAATGTTATTTGCACATTAAAAATAAAAGTCTATTTTTAAATGTGCCCTTTCATAAATGTTACCTCGCTTCACAGTCTCACTTTGAAATTTCAACTCTGTATTTCGGCTGTTATTAAAAATAAAATAAATGTTATTACATTTGAGACAAGATTGGGTAACCAATTATTACCTATTACCAAGTTGATAGCATCAGTAGTTCATGACTTGCTGAAATATATCTGTGTGACTGACAGACAGTCATAGTAGCACCATAATGTGTGTTTTTTAACCTTTTGGGTACGGAACCCTAAACAGAATAGTGACACGAAGAAGGCAGACAATTTAAGGTTAGTTCAGTTCTCGGAGCTAGCTTTAATCAAATTCGGACAGCCCCAATGGAATTTCTTGTAACTACCTAGATGTTTTGCGAGATTCTCGAGAAGTAAAAGGAAAATATCTTCCACTCTAGTAGAAATTCAACAATAATAACCTGAATGAACTAGATGTTGAAATCAAATTAAGTTTAAAGCAATAAATAAAGCTAAGCTAAAGTTTCATTATATATGAGAAACAGACAAATTAATTATTGTTAAATGTTTATACTTTATAATTGAATTTCTAAAAAAAACAAATGGGTTGTTTCATTTTTATATAACCTAGTGACGAGACAAGCAAGACTTTCGCCTGATGGTAAGCGACACGCCTACCTATACACAGCTGCAATGCATTGTCACCCGAGACATTAGTTATTGAGTCTCTTGTGTCTGGTAATTACCCCAGCTACAGTGACCGTCATACCGGATTACAGAAATGTTTACACACTGCAGCTGCTTGGCGGCAGAATATCTAACACTATGGTGATACCTATCTGGACACTGGAACCGCCACCTATTACCCTTAATCAAAAATATTGCGCCCAGCCTTGCGATACGATTTTTAAAGATTAGTTGTGGCGATTGTTGCAGAAAAACTATCGTTGATATTTGATACCAACGCCAAAGCGAAATGAAATTCGTTCGTAATAAAATTCTAATTCTATGTCCTGGCAGATTTGATAGTAACGTTCAAACAGTTCAGGCAGACGAAGAATCTTCCGGTTTAGTTCTGAAATAGATTATTGTGAATGCAAGTAAGTACAACAATGTAAAAAGATAATAAAGTAATATTTTAAAATTACTGCCAACCTTCAATAATAGAGAGGCACTAAGGGTCGCCGCACACGGGCCACCAGCCACAACCACAAAACGCAGCCACCGACCGCCGCACAGTGTAGACGCCGGTGGTCGCCACAGGCCACAAATCGCCACTGCTTCTTCGTCGGAGTCCATTATGATACTGCAAGCACGCGTCAAAAAAGTAGCGGCCACCGACCACAAGTGTCCAACATGGACCACAAGTGGCTGTCGCGCGCGTCAGCTTCTTTTGTAGCCGCTTCTAGGCTCAAGTAGCGGCGATTGTGGATGTGGCTAGTGGGCCGTGTGCGGCGACCCTGAACTAAGAAGAAGTCCTACTTCAATGAGTGGAACCACTTCTTCTTCAAAAGAAACGAATAAGGCACTAACCTATTCCATTTTGATTGCATATTGCAATAACTTATTTTTTTGTTTTCGTGTCGTTGGAAGGATCGGTCAATCCGGATGATTTTGTAAGTCGGTACGTATAGACCTCGGTGATCTCTAAAGGTGTTGACATCTAAACAGTAGTCGTTAAACCAAGTCGGAAGCCCAAGGCCTGCTTGATTAAACCTGTTTGGCCACCAAGCATACGATAAATAAAACGAGAAAAATTATGATGTCATTCATGGAATCATAAAATAGCACCAAACTAATTTTTTTTTTCTAATCGATGAGCAAACAGTAATAAAACAAGTTCATTTGTTTTACGGTTTGAAAGTCTCCGTAATCGCCATTAAGCTGGAACCTTTGCTATTCAATGCGTCGGTGCTCAGGTGGCGTTTCGTCGCAAATAACCTATTCACTCCAAAACAAGTCACTCCACCGAAATTACTTGTGTTTACTCATACTCACAGACGGCTTTATATGGCTGCGAGAACAATGTGTATCGTGGAAATATTTGAATTACTGTAAGTGACGCATTTGCTGTTAAGTAGTTCTCACACAATGCAAGAATTATAGTTTATGTTCTGATATCATGCATTTGATGATACAAGAAATATTATGTATATGGCACAGTTCTTAAAGTTAGCACATACGGGAATTAAAACTGCATACATATGGAATTATTATTTATAATTCGAATAAAACTTCTTAATCCAACATTGCACGAGCTCGCTTGTTATTCTAGAAAGAATAAGTACAACTTAGCTTAACACCTTAATATTAACAAAAACTTATAACTATGCAGTTTAATTTTATGGAGCTCCCTAAAACTTTATGGATGTCAAAATCGTGGACACAGTAGAGTGTGAACGTTTCTGTCAAAATTCAATGTTGTGCGACGCGCCGCTTATTGTCCGTCTTTATGTATCATTAGAACCCTTTGTTCATAGTGTATTAGTTACACTGTGGTACAATCGTCAGTCTCGATGCCGGACACGATACGGGCATGATATGTTTTGAGTCTATAGCAGTCTCCAAGACTCTCCGTCATTTCCGTGCCTGATACGTTCATAGCACGGCATGATATGGCCTTGTTTACTTATGGAGTGGGTCCATTCATGAAATTATTAACTCCATGTTAGGTTGAATCTGTGCCTAATTCAAATTGAGGTCTAAAAACAAATACACATTTGAAACATGGACTACATCCGGAATATTAACTCTGCTTAAACACAATCTAAGTATAGTTCAGTAGCTTTTACTTCCGTAGGATTACTTCTTACAGATATGAGAATTGGAAAAAAAATAGACTGAATAAATGTTTGTCATTGACATATTTATGTTGTCGTAAAATATTTATCAAAGATTTGAATGCCACTAGTCCTTGCATCTTTAAGTACCTGCAGCAATAATAAAAATAAAATGAAATATATAGAATTAGAAATCTTTGCATAATTTACATATTATGAACCTTTGACATCCAAATGTTCTGATAAAATAGTCTTGGTTCATCCAATTAAAGATATCAGGTCATGTACTAAAATAATTAATCAAAGGCTATTGAATATAATTTGATATGGCTAGACATAGATGAGCCCGGAGGCTTTAGTAAATGGACATAGAATTCAATAACCTGAAAGATATTAGGCTATACAGATATTAGGTTTTTATCATGACAAGATTTCAGTCCAATATCGAGTTCACTTGCAGACGAAATGTGAGTACCTACTATTAGAAAAAAGAAAATGTTTATTCGACGTCTCTCATCTATACTTATAATAAAACTGTAACAGGTCCAATTTTGTACATTGAAGATATTTTGAAAATTATGTTTGGAGGGCATTCTATAACCGATACTAAAGCCAAAAATGTAATTATTTTTTTTGTCTGTCTGTCTGTCTGTATAGATGGGTGACCGTTTAACGCCATTTGAACTAAACGTCTCCATGCTTCGGAGGGCAAGTACAAAGTGGGTCCAAGTTTTTAACCGACTTTAAAAAAGGAGGTTTTGTATTCTATGCGAATGTATATTATTGAAAGTTTAGTTAACGTAAACACACCGCGGGCGGAGCTGCGTGGGTCAGCTAGTTAGTCTCAGATAAAATAAGATCTAATCTTAAAAATATGTACTTACTTACTTATATTTATTATTGAAATAAGAAATTAAAAGGTTGTTCCATCAACATGTATTATTCTCCAGTCAGCCAGTCCTCTCTTAAGCGATAATTCACGCCGAGACCGTGCCTCCCTTAGTGCGTGCCTCCCGTGCCGAGGCCTTAGCCTAAGGTGGCCTTGAGTTCGTCACTCTACTGGCAATTAGGCTTGAATGCCATGTACTACACATGTATTGTCGTTGTATTGACTTCCTAGAATTAACCGAGCGCTAGTTGGGTTCCAAAAAAAAATTAAGCTGCAATAATTTTCGACTTTTAACGACTACTATTTTGATATCTAAGGAAGCTTAAGTTAATTTAGAAGTCGGTACAGGATTGCATTTTAAATACTAAGTCTAAATGAATATTACGTAAGGTATGCTTTTCGTAACTACAAGAAATAAGCCGGAGTATGACTAATAAACAAAAAGATGGACAGCAGCGTCTTTCTATTAGATTACCTACCACCTATACAGCGATCCCAAAGAGTTATGGCAACCCCTTTCTTCAAATGATTAGGCTTTTGTTCTGCAGTGTACGTCTTTCAACTGATGATGATGGTGGTTAATAATTAAAGGAAACTAAGGATTGAGCGCACTGGCTTGTAAAGGGAAAGTGTATAAGTAGAATCCTTAGTACTGCACTAGTCCAAGTACTATAATTTTATGTGTGGGCGTTCCCTCTATGGTATTCTTACCTAAGGCTTGGTGCACATTACCGCGCGAATGTGCGGTAGAAGCGTTCACCAAACAATGTTCAAGTTACGTTGTCCATATATGGCCAGGTATGCATGCCATGCTTAACAGGCAACTTGAACCGCGTGATATCGCGTGACACCGCGTGTTAATGTAAGCAATTAACACTATTTAGTTTGATCTTTCACTCGCCCGATTAACCGCTACAAAGAGTGGTGGCGCGCGGTTATGTGAACTTAGCCTTTGTACAGCCTTGAAGTTGCGAAATAACAGTGACTTGTTTATGATACCCACTCACTGAAGCCATCGATATACTATTATTTAAATAGTTTATCGATTACTGAAGCTCTTTAATACAATGCAAGTAATGGTATTTTCCTTGTTCTTCGAATAAGAAGTTACACAACAAATGGAAAGTAAATATTTAATAATTTCCAACAGACATGTTCATGCCCGCAAATGTTTGTCCTGGGTGGGAATCGAACGTACGGCCTGTTAGGTAGAGGCCAGGGTTTCGAGCACCTAGGCCAACAGGCCCGTAAGCCTGTAAATTACTGCCTTGATGTCCACCATGAATGCAGTATAAATATGTATGTATTTACAAAAAAAATGTATATAAGTATTAGTATCAGTTGTCTGGTTTCCATAGTACAGGCTCTGCCTAGTTTGGGATGGCCGTGTGTGGATTGTCCCATGATATTATTATTTATTATTATTATATCAATCACTGCACTGATTTCTACAGTTTTAACAACTTACTGCACACCGCAAATATCTTAAAACGAAAAAAAGTGCTGCAATAAAGGCAGTAAATATAAAATCTGAGAACACGCCCCGGGGCGCGATGTAAAACACCCACTTCCTCTAAGACGATATGCAAATAAGTCGCCTGCGAAAGAAGGAAAGTTATAATTTCAGCCACGTTCTTTAAATTTACCTTTTAACAGCCTCTTGATATTTTCACTACGTGTCGCTTTTAATTTTTTTTTTATACTGTTTGTAAGAAAATAAGATAAACGAAGAGATAAAATGCCGTGGAGTTTATTCGGGATTGTTGACGCAGGTCACGACATAAATTTATCACAAGTCTACCTTAGATACTCGGGGGGTAATTGAGTGGAACAGAGGGTCTTTGGTTTCGGGGTGCAGAGCGACGATCCGCTCTCTCGCTCGCACCATTGTGGCGACGCGTTATCCCAGCTGTTCGGAAATTCAGGTCACTCTGACTTAATCTAGAAAAATTGCGAAAGATAATGAAGGCTAGACTTAATTGAGCGATTAGTTGAGGTTCGGCGATGATCCGTATAATCAAGCTATCGAGCCCGCCGATAATTGCCTACATTCATTGCGTTTGATCGAGTGCGATTTGGTGTACATTTGTCATACAAATATTCGTGATAAACGCGCGATGCTTGCTGAATCCTAACGATTTGTACTGAGCATTTATTTATGGTGTTTTCTTTTTTGTAACTGGTAGTCGTTTTATTTTACAACTAGCTGACCCACGCAGATCCGCCTGCGCTATTTTTACGTTAACTAAACTTTTAATAACAGACATACGCATCGAATACATAACATCCTTTTTTATAGTCGGTTAAAAACTGGGACCCACTTTTTACTTGCTCTCCGAAACACGGACCCATTTAGTTCAAATGGCGTTAAACGGTCACCACCACACTTCGTCAATATCCATGACCGAGTACGTCACGACAAGAAAACACTCGTAACTAAACAAAAAAAGCCGGGTACAGTGGACGCATGACATCGGCGATTCCGTTCAATCCGTTGCGGGCCGTGCGTGCGGTGCGTCCGGCGCGGGCCTATGGATGCGTACCTTTAAAATCCGTATTCCCTATTGCATTTCGGCTGACTCTCAAAAGACCACGGCACACCACATGCGTAGACATAAACACGACGTGCTTGTGTACGTAATATACGTTGTAATGTCTGGAACTTTATGGCAGGCATGGCACACCGCTTGCGTGACGTATACGTGCACGTAGACATGACGTATACCTATCCCGGTGTGTCAAGGGGCACAGCAGCGTCATTAGAACGTGACACGCACACGCATTCGTGCTGTGCCTTTAGACTAGTCCCACTGATGACCATAAATTCTCGTGGCGTTAGTGCTGCGTAAGCAAAGTTAACGTTAAGAAAACGCAACTCGCCGGTGTCGCAGCGTCGTGCTCGAGGTTGTGTTGCTTAGAGAATAGCACTATAGTACCAATCCAGTCTTCTCGCTAATTCGATATTCGCTTTGTGATCGCACTTCATATCTCAAGATTAGGTATATATTTTGAACTAAGTATAAACTTTGTTTTTTTTTTAAACCGCTTCTTGTCGCTTAACCGCTTTGTTTTCTTAAAATGGTTGTAGAGGAAGTAAGCGAACAAAGACAGACGCGATTATAGCGATATCAAAAAATATTTCAAAGGCTTGGTGGGCAAAGGCTATTGGTACTCAATCATTTTACTACTTCTTATTTCATTTATGAAAAGTCTCCGTTGTAAAATATATTTTTTTGTAAAATTATGTATTTTCTTTAATTTAGCGCGACTGGGCAATTGTTTTTACTACGAGCATTTCAAAGTTGTCAGGTTAAAAACTCTGTATTTTTAGTAGATACTATAACAGTTATAGTGTAACAGTATAGTTACCGTGCTGACCACCTGACGGTGACGTCATACACCGTACAGCAAATATTTTTAACACGCTTTTATTAGCTTGACCTGTATGTATGTATGTATGTATGTATGTATGTATGTAACTATGTATGTATGATGGTAATGGAATCTTGCGATGCAATTTTGACCCACTTCTACACGTCCAAATCATTTGAAATTTTGCACATGTATCAAGGACCAGTGACAATACAATAATATGGTATCATCGAGCTGATCTGATGCTGGGGCTCGAAGGTGGATAAGAGAACCCTTGGATGGCTACTAGTAAACTAATTGAGTTTGGGTTCATTTGATTTGTTTTAAAGAGTTCTTTTCACTTTGACTATTAATGAGGACCTGACGGTGGAACTGGAGAAGGTGGGTGACGGAACCCTGGATTGGCTACTAGTAAACACATCGAGTTTGGGCTCATTTCATTTGTTTTAAAGAGCTCTTTTCACTTTGACCATTAATGAGGACCTGATGATGGAACAGGAAGGTGGGTAACGGAACCCTGGAATGGCTACTAATAAATACATCGAGTTTAGGTTCATTCGATTTGTTTTAAAGAGTTCTTTTCACATTAACCATTATTCAGGACCTGACGATGGAATACGAAGGTGGGTGACGGAACCCTGGATTGGCTACTAGTAAACACATCGAGTGTGGGCTCATTTGGTTTGTTTTAAAGAGTTCTTTTCACTTTGACCATTAATGAGGACCTGATGATGGAACAGGAAGGTGGGTAACGGAACCCTGGAATGGCTACTAATAAATACATCGAGTTTAGGTTCATTTGATTTGTTTTAAAGAGTTCTTTTCACTTTGACCATTAATGAGGACTTGATGATGGAACAGGAAGGTGGGTAACGGAACCCTGGAATGGCTACTAGTAAACACATCGAGTTTGGGTTCATTTGATTTGTTTTAAAGAGTTATTTTCACATTAACCATTATTCAGGACCTGATTATGGAACAGGAAGGTGGGTGACGGAACCCTTGAATGGCTACTAGTAAACACATCGAGTTTGGGTTCATTTGATTTGTTTTAAAGAGTTATTTTCACATTAACCATTATTCAGGACCTGATGATGGAACAGGAAGGTGGGTGACGGAACCCTGGATTGGCTGCTAGTAAACACATCGAGTGTGGGCTCATTTGATTTTTTTTGAAGAGTTCTTTTCACTTTGACCATTAATGAGGACCTAATCAATACTTGGGCTAATTTTATCCGTAGTTTAGGCGAAAATTTCTAAGACTAAAAAGTATAAAATAAATTACTAGTTTAAAAAACTAAAAATACACGCTTTTATAAGGACTACTGCACTAAAAAGCAATAAATCAATTATCGAAACCGTCCTTTCTTTCTTTCTACCCCGTGTTTGTAATTTATGGATTATATTTATGTGTAAAAGCGTGGGGCGCCTTTTCTGAATAACAGCTTAACATTTCTGCCGAATTTCAACAACGCTAAGTATTTCTATTCACATGACAATCATTTGTAATCATTTGCAGAGAAACGGGGCCCCACGCCTTTCTTTACACATAAATATAATCCATAAATTACAAGCACGGGGTAGAAAGAAAGAAAGGACGGTTTCGATAATTTATTTATTGCTTTTTAGTGCAGTAGTCCTTATAAAAGCGTGTATTTTCAGTTTTTTAAACTAGTAATTTATTTCTATACAAAATGTAAAAAAAATATGTCAATTTATTTTTTAAAAAAGGTAAACAAACTTGCTACTTATTTATTTTGTCATGTGTTTTTACCCGATTACGGAACGGAGGGAGGGTTATGATTTTAACAAGAATGTATTTATGTATATAATGTATGTATGTATGTTCATCTGTTCCCGCATATCTTCTAATCTACTTAACATAATTTGACAAGTAGGGTGTCGTTAGATGCGTCTTGATTGTCCGCTGGTTATAGGCTATATAAACAATAATAGACGGCGATTTTATCCGTAGTTGGGTTTTAGTTTTTAAAACTTATTACTTGTTGCTTTATTATTATGAAACCTAAGAAACACTATCTATTTCATGCAACTCATCTAAATAGAAATACATTTTAAATTGACAAACTATCCTCCTACAGCTGTATACTCGTAACTATTAACGAAATACCCATAAAACCAACCATCTAACAGTTATGCAAATCAAATAATGAACCATTATCAGATACAAACTAAAAGGTAAATCATAATTTGTGGTTAGCATGCAATTCATTTTAACTTGTTGGACGTAGTAATCAATTACCGTTCCGAGCGATCCCAGTCAATACTATTCTAAGCACATGAGGGTTGCGATGACGGTGTACAGCCTCAATGAATAATAATGCAGCCAGCACGTGCACTGGTTCTATTACATGATATTTCATTTGCATTTTAGAACAACATCATCGGCTTTGGTAGGACGGCCATGTTCAATCAGTGCAGAGACGTGTGCCAGTGATAGGTCCGCGAAAATTGAATCGTACAATTATCCTACAGCGGGCTACGATTATAACAGACTTTCCAAAACAGAAGTTCTGTTTTTCAAGTGTATATATTAGGTAAGTTCAAGTGTATATAGATTTTTGGAGTTTTAAAGGATAATATATTTTATGTTCATTAGTCTCAACAAATTATTACGTACTACCTACAACATACATAATAATTTGTTAAGACTCCCCAGTGCCATTTTTTATGATCTTACAAGCACTTTTCAAAATATACTTAGATTTGGTGGATTTTTTTAGCATTTCTTGAGGTCGTCTAATGCCAATGGGAAGGCTTCAACAATGAGATAGCTCTAAAGAAGTGTACGCCTGTCCATCCAGCCTATCACTGTACGGGCTGCGCCCGTTACGAGACTTTTGAATCGATTGATAATTCGTTATACCAAGTAGGTACTTCCACCGTCTCAGATACTCTAACGCAAGTAGCAGCGTGTAAACATTGCTGACAAATACTGAAGATTAATTAGAAAACTATTCTGGCCCCGACTTTTCACTAAAGAAAATAAACATAATATTCAATTAACGCAATTTATAAGGACATCTTCTAAATTTTCAAAAGTCAACAAAGTATAAGGACGACCTTGCTCCGAGGAGAATAATAGAAGATATCATCACAGAATATAAATCACTTTTATTATAACACACTGTTTCCAAACTAAAAACTAGATAAATTAAATTCACAATAAACAGTTACTTCCAACTCTTAACAGTCTCGTGGTTGACACTTGAATACCCGCATTGTGCTCCCAACCATGGTTTTATCGGTAAAAATCCCTACCATCACCAAACCCCAAAACGTCTCACAACGACCAATCACAGCCCGCATCAGTTCTCTTTAATGCGGCCCCGTGATTGGCCGGCGCTACGAATCAATTGAATAGCTTCTACTTCTGTCAGTACTCTAAAAGTAGTTGCCAGCATATTAAAATATTAAACAATGAAAATAAAGAATTAAATAATTTGCGATAAATCTCTACAAAATTGCAAACCCTAACAATCGACCATCCTGACGACGTGTGCGTCCCCGCACACGACCCAGGTGGAAACCCTAACAATCGGTATCGAGTACATGGTCAGCAGCACGAAAATCCCCAAATACTATAACCATTACATGAATTAACAATTAAACATTCTAATACAATCAATTAAACATCAACAATTTGTACATCATTTAAATATTTTACATTACAATAAACTTCGTTAGTTATTAGATAATTAATTCCATTCCTTTTATTTTATTAAAAACAAATGTATCATCAATATAATTGCTGTTAGGAAAACTGTACACTTGTATAATATTGTAAACATCTAGTTATCCATTCTATTCTAATTTATTAGACAACGAATCGAAATCACATCGAAATATCAATATGTACATATATCAATAATTGCTGTTAGGAAAACTGTACACTTGTATTTCTATTCTAATTTATTAGACAACGAATCGAAACCACATCGAAATATCAATATGTACATATATGGACTTACTCAGGTCTACGAAAGACTGGTGACTGGCACACCAGCGCAAGCCGATCGATTGCTTCACACGGCGCAGGTGAGACTACTTAATGGCATTGGGATCGAATCGAGTCCATGAGGACTGCCCAACTACCATTTCAAAATAATATAGACACCGACTGGCGGATATACAAGCCGATCGATTACTTGATACCGCACAGTGGCACAATGCATCGTGGTGGCTCACACAAGCCGATCGATTACTTGTGGAGACGCACCATCGTGGCACCGAACGTATCAAACCATGGCACGATCGATTCGACACCATGCATGACCGGCCGACTACCAATTCGAAACACCAACTGGCGGCACAAGCCGATCGATTACTTGATACCGCACAGTAGGTCGATGCATTGTGGTGGCTCACACAAGCCGATCGATTACTTGTGGAGACGCACCGTCGTGGCACCGAACGTATCAAAACATGGCACGATCGATTCGATACCATGCATGACCGCACGACTACCAATTCGAAATCAGATTAAAACCAACGGCGTGCACAAGCCGATCGATTACTTGCGACGGCGTAGTGGGTCGATGCGCACAAACCGATCGATTGCTTGCGATTTATCTGGAAAGATACAAAAGACCTTCTGTAGCAACATTACTCTTAACATCTCAAATTATACACACAAAATTATGGATTCAAATTAATCACCATCATTACTATTCTACTACATTAGCTTTAGATTCATTTTCGTGAACTTCTATTGAACTTATGTGGCTCAAAGGCCTGTAGTTCATACTTTTGTTTTGCATGCGTGCTGCTAAACCGCAAAACATTAATGTCTTGATAGGGTTCTATAAACATGGACATAAGCTTTTTGCTTTGCCCATCACTGTTAATGCAGGGTTTATATTTCTGTCTTATCTTACCTATCTTGAACCCCACTGCGAATAACAGACCGCTATTAAGGAGTTTTTGATCGACTATCAAGTATCACATTAAGAATGAGCTTTGACCCCATTCATGCTGCCATCAAATAACACCTCTGAATACACCTATGTTTTATTTTAACGTTGTTAAGTATCCAGCGAACCCTCCCCAAAAGCCTATCTCAATCTTTCTCATCATGTTAGTGCGTTTAGCGATTCAAGGATAGTACGATTGAATCAACAACCATCAACACCGACTAAACAGTGTTTAAAACCTTTTCAAAAGCAAATCTTGTGAAAGCATGTGATGCAGAATAACTACAGTGATCGCTTGCCAAGCGATCCCCTGATCGACCCTAATTGTGTAAATTATAATCTTCAAAAACGAACACAGATTGTTTGTTTTCTTGACAGGTATAATCAATCAAGTAAACACACCCACAACTACAAGTAGGTGCGTATAACCTTACTTAGATCTTACGAAGGGCCTAAGGTGGTCAACATACAAATCATGAAACGGCACCACTATTTTTGTTTTTGCGACATTGTGGAGTAATCCCTCATTCGCTTTTAAATTATGTTTTTTTTTTAATAAGAGACTTCTATGCAAACGTTTATACATATATATACCAACGATATTGTACCATAATTTTAATTTTATTTACTTTTTTTTTTGTAGCCCTACGGTCCATAATTATACTTGGCTAACAATTTAATAAATAACCACCTTGTAAATATTATGGAATGCAATAAACGATATGAATATATTAATTTTAACATTGTTTTCTGACTGACGAACCAGAATTGTCTGTTCTAAGGTCTTCTTTTGACACTGAAATATTCAATGTCGCCGTGGTTCATACGACACAGTTGTCACCCCTCGGAACTACCCATCGAATACTGCTTTTATTACCATGTAAATAACTTAATACTTGACAGTCTTTTACAACGTAATTATTTATGTAATTTAGGCACTTTTCATCACAATCGCTGTTAATACTTTTGATCCTACAGATTTGTCTCCCAGTTGGACAGTGCAACCAGTAGTCATTAAATATTGTTATTACACTCAGAAATTGGTCATTGACGGCTACGGGATTTCGCGGTAGCTTATTTAGCGACATGACCCACTTTTGTACCAGTCCTATGTTACAGAACAATCGAACTCTTGCAAAGTTTACACATACAGCCACCCCCACTAGAGATTCTCAGAATTAACCCCGGTACAGAAATGTGGAATGCAGTTCACTGACCGGTAATTATTAAAAAACCGTACCTAGCAGATAACCCTAAACTTTCGCAGAAGGAAAATAACAGCTAAACTTTATAACTGAGTAGAGGTTCTTCGCTTCTGCTAAAGTCTGTGATGTAGTATAGTAAGCGAAGATATGCTTGCTCTGCTCAGAAATTGGAACCCAGCTATCAACCCAACTTATTGTAGCAGTGCATGCTAGACGTAGAGCCAGCACCGAATTAGACGTAGAGCCTAACGCTGCTGGGATCCGTACTCACTATCGAATTTCTGCTCAACGTAGAGCTGACCGTTAAACTATTAGACCTTAAGTAGTTTCACTGAAAACCATAACCCTCGTGACGGTAGTGCTGCTTAAGCAAATTTATTGAACACGAAAACGTGACAAGCCACTGTCGTAGCATCGAGCTCGAGCCCTTGCTGCTTAGAGAACAGCACTACGGGTAATACCGATGACAGGCCTGTTCAGCAAATAGAGGTATCTAGACTTCAATGACAGGAATAAGATAGTTTCAAGTTAACAGCTGATAATCAATGCACATTCTAAATGAACCATCCCTTTTACGAACAAGCAAACTAAGACTAGTTTGAGACGGGCTAACTATTCCGGGATACAACATTTATAGACGTTGCTAATTTTCAGACACATTTTTTTTTTCCAACGAGCCTGATTATTATAATGCTGTGATTGTGACTACATTTGACGGTAGTCCCGTTATGGCCTTGTCCGAAAATTGCACTATTCTCACGACAAAATACAAAATCTATCAAGATCCGACAAATGGCTGATGATGGTACTATCACAACATCAACACGTCCGCACTTAGCTTGATAAGAGTACTTTAGACATGTATTACTGTTTCTCCTCTCTTTCATGTGTACTATTCGGGTGCAATGCGTTTTTTTTTCAATACTGCTACTAAATGGTAGATAAATCAGCCAATACCGTGGCTGCACCGTACAACCCAAAGACATCGACTGATCAAGCTGTAAGGGAACATTCACTCATTTGTCAAACTCAGGTTATGGAGAATTTATTACCTACATCAAGAAATTGCAACTGAGTCAAGTTTTTATAAGCGATTAATGTTCGTGCGCTTCCGCTGAAGCCGCATCAACACTGGCTTGTCTTACATGCATTCACCACCCCCTGATACAACTTGGGCAGTAACGTCTATGCATAGTTGAGGTGATAACATACCCAGACTTAACAAAGGACCATGCCCATAGTATGGAGCTGAAAGTCAGCAATGCAATGCCCAAATTGCACTCTATGTCATAAGATAACTTTTTAACAGTATTTATATGATATCTAGATTTAATGTTATTTATAGCACCGGTTCAAAAGATATTGGACATTAAACATGATAACTTCCTACTGGTTTTTTTTTTACATTTTATCGTTCACAGACAGCATTGCTATTAGTTTTCCACTAGGAACTTCATGATCATCACATAAGCTAAGTCAGATCAGTGTTCTTTTATATACTTATCTGTATGTTATCAGATAAACATGTCAGTTATTTAGAATTATCTAGTCTGTCTCCATTGTATAATGTCAATATGTATGTGAAAACAATTTGGTTAGATACACTGGTACTGCAATGTTAACAATAACGTCTTATTATTTTTTTTATATCTAGTGCTTCATATGATTTAAAATTAACAACATAATTCTAGTTTTTATTTATTAGAGCAATCTTATAATATACTTTATCTGGGCATTTATGGGGCACAGATGGGCATTGTCCTTTGTAAAACCGATGAGAGATGATTAGACAAAGTCCTAATTTTTGTACAACATATCCATTCGTTAAAGTGGAGTCACTGCCAAAGGGTACAAAGGCCGTGAAGAGTCCTATTTTCCGTACTTCATTCATAAATTTTGAGTAACGGCTCGGCTATTCTGACTTAATTAAACCTATACATGTCGCTTTTTGCAATGCATTTTAATAGAAAAAGGATAGCACCAGTAATTCATACTGGTGAACGCATACTGGTGAACGCATACTGGTGAACTCATACTGGTGAACTCATACTGGTGAACTCATACTGGTGAACTCATACTGGTGAACTCATACTGGTGAACTCATACTGGTGAACTCATACTGGTGAACTCATACTGGGGACCAGTCAGCAACTTTGGCTCGTAAAGAGAGTTCGATCTTAAAAAGGACTGATGATCTTTAATGCCACAAAGATATTGCAAGAGTTTATCAGGATATGAGCATCGCGATGCCAGAGAGCCAGACCTCAAAGTTCGATACTTATATCTGCGAATAATACAATCTACCGCACGTTTTCCCTACAATATCACGTTGATTGTGTGTCAATTCTTCATAATAAACCTCGTAGCTACTCCTTCGTCCTAAGACTCCTAAGTAGCCCCCCCTTCAAGACATAAGACCCGGCTATGTTCTGCTCGAAAGGAAAAACAAACAGTAATTTCTCTTGCCATTCTTACCAGGCCAATAGAATCGAACTACCAGACCTCGGCCAGATCCTAGAACTTCTAAATACCAAAATCAGTGATAGTTCTATCACCCTCCTGTATAGCGATGCACACTTGTTAAACAAATTTAATTAATTTAACAAAGCATGCATGCATGATTTGAAGGATCCAAAATCTAAGTCTCGGTTTTTGCGTCCTGGGAAGATTGCAAGACCATCCCTAACGCATTTACAATATCGAAAACCACTTTTTTTTAAATGAAGGACTACGTGACCTGTTAGATTGTCCCGCGTCGACACGTGGCTCTGTGCTACCGGCAGTCAGCGGACCGATTGCGATGGCTCCTTCCACGTCGGTCGTTGTCCCGCCGTGATTGTTAACGCTGATTCCGATCCACCTTAGTCATCCTCGCGGCCGTCATTCCGTAGCTCACGCTCGACTCGTAACAAAAAGGTTGTGTGAATATTATGCTACAGACTTACACGTGTATCGTATTATGACGGTAACTTGTAAATAGTAGTAGAGAGCATTTTATATAGGCAAGCTAAAATTACTACCTATCTACCTAACACAATCACTGCCATACGCTGTAGGAATATTTTGGTATCAGGTCACCCAACAATAACAGACGAGACCATTACTAATACTGCAATATGACACTAATACTGCGCACTTCAGCTATAATTTGATACAATACAGGCAGTGCTATCATCTTCCATATTATTCCATATAATGCAAGAAATGAATACAATCTCCCAATTATATTATTAGTTATAGGCTCTCCGAAACTGTTACATACCTATGTATTTTTTTTATAAGAATACAATTGGTATGGATGTATCTGTCAATCATTGGACTACCTATTGAAATTTCTCCGTCTTGACCCTCTTCTGTTTTTATTTGCAGAAAATAGCGGATTATACTACGGTTTAAGACATTTATTTTCTCAAAAGATTACAAGATAATCACTTATAGAGAAAATACAAAATATAATATAGGAACAGTTTGATTTGCTCAATTAGCGTTGTACATAAAAATAGGGGTAGGTACTTTTAAAAATATTTAAACATTTTTATTTTTCCAGGTATTGCGGGTACCTTCATTTCATTTAGAAATCACAATTCACGATAATAAATTTTAAGCAGCAAGCCGATATAGAAAAACTACAACGCATAGAGATAAATATCAATTCAAACTAATTCAAAAGACAAAGATTACTTAATTCAAAACACTTCTTGTCTAAAAATTGTAGATTTGGGCGTGTACTTACGTTTTGTTGAAGTTAGTTGCGATAGCCACTTCTGATCTATAAGGACGACCTTGCTCCGAGGAGAATAATAGAAGATATCATCACAGAATATAAATCACTTTTATTATAACACACTGTTTCCAAACTAAAAACTAGATAAATTAAATTCACAATAAACAGTTACTTCCAACTCTTAACAGTCTCGTGGTTGACACTTGAATACCCGCATTGTGCTCCCAACCATGGTTTTATCGGTAAAAATCCCTACCATCACCAAACCCCAAAACGTCTCACAACGACCAATCACAGCCCGCATCAGTTCTCTTTAATGCGGCCCCGTGATTGGCCGGCGCTACGAATCAATTGAATAGCTTCTACTTCTGTCAGTACTCTAAAAGTAGTTGCCAGCATATTAAAATATTAAACAATGAAAATAAAGAATTAAATAATTTGCGATAAATCTCTACAAAATTGCAAACCCTAACAAAAGAGCGGCTGAAAAGTTCCTAATTTCAGAGTAGTACGAGTAGTAGGTATTGAAAGAAAAAATGCACGATTCATCGACAGTCGTAAATTCATTTGGTTTCCGACAAAGAATAAAAGCTATTGCAAAGTTTCCCTGCATTCAAATTGAGGCAGAAGGCTTTTCAATCCAAGTTTTGTAAAGAACAATTCACCGCAGAACGACTCCAACAACGGATATTAACAATATTTTAGTTTTCTTTTTACTCCAATGTAAAGATCATGTCCAATGTTTGCAAACTTACAAACAGGATATCGAAGTCTTCCATAAACTTAAGCTGGGTTTATCTCGTTGCTCAAAAGGAAGTTTAATTATTGAGAAAATACATTTACCTACCGTGAAGTACTAAGGTAGTAAGGTACGAGGAACCTACCACCCAGTAAACATGTAGTATCAAACATGTAGTACCTTGGAAATATTAATACCAACACATTTAGTCAATAATAAAACATTATTAAGCCCTCCTTGACTCTACGACTTACAAGAGCAGTAATAAATTGAGATTGACGTAATATTTCAAAAGTTTCACCTCAGTTCTGTTAATATTCAATTTCAAATCAACGAAATTCATCCAAGTGTATTTGTGTCTTTAGATGTGGGTACACTAACTCCAAGTTTTGTTGGTTCTGTAACTTTTCAATACTTGTGTAACATTACGAATACGCCGATGTTCGCCTTCACACACCGGTCTCTGGTCAAGGTACACCACAATTCAAAAGCGTTAATTGAAATAAAACTATTCTTTGGGAGTATTGGTGGATTTATTCAGAACTCTCGGCGATGTTTCCTAGTTCCGCGCTTTAGCTAGTGGGCTTAGTGTAGGTACGTTCTACTTTGTATGTATGAGATATCTATTCAAAGGTGTTGATGTGGTTACATTGGATTGCGCGTGGTCTGCTGGACTTTGATAGCTGGTAATAAATGAAGTCGTTCTAGTTTTTATAGTAAGCTAGTCACATCGATATACTAGTATATCAATGGCTAGTCAGGAAGACTTTTCTTATTACGTGGCCTCTACTTTTCTGTAACTACCTAAATTGGGTTATTTATTTAAGCTGCGAATCTTATTAAATACTAAATAATATTTGAAGTATGTAGGCAGGTTAAGTACTAAAATTTAGGTTTAAATTAAAAGAAGAAAAAATAGGTAATAAATAAAAAAAGAAAATACATTTCATCGCTGAATCACGATGCACAAACCCTATCACATATCAAGTAGACTTATTTAAACTACAAAAAAGAACGCTACAAAAAAGCTTACATTCTAATGAGCTTATAGTTTGAAACATAAAGGGGTAGGTTAGTATGAAATATTTTCCAAATATGATTAAGGGCAGATGATTTAACAATAAAACCAACAGATGTTAGCATAAAAAATAATTGAATAGAAGTCTGTAAAAAATCTGCTTTGGAGATATAAAATTAGGAGCTAAAAAGCGCTCACAGCGCGAGTGAAATGCGTTGTAAATATCGCATGATTATTTCGCGGGCAGAGTGCGGCGGGCGGGTCCGCCTGGTGGTGCCCGGGCCGACGAGGTAACGTCGTCATCTGTGACGATGCTTTCATCTTGATTGCATGCCCACGACCTCGTAAATTTTCAGCTTTAATTCGATAGTCGTCACACTTTGTGTAATTATTATAATCGGACCTTAGAAAATTGCTTTGAATGTGTGAAATTCGGGGACAATGAAGGCTTGACTTATGTTACAGTTAAATAGATAAATAATGAACGCTCATTATAGACATCATTAGTATTGATAAATCTCGGTGTTTTGTTATCATTAGTACAAGTTTAGTTCAAATTTATACAACTACGTTGAAATTTAAAGTTGATGTATTAAATAACTTGTGTTCAAAGTGTATACTTAAAGAGGTGTTCATTATAGACATCGTTAATATTAATGTATTTAGGCGTTTTCTTAATATTGGTACAAATTTAGTTCAAGTTTATAAAACTCAAAGTTGATTTATAAAATAACTGGTGTATCTTACATTATCTTTTGGCGGAGCTTCTTGCGACTAATCTTACCAATAATTTCTACTACTGCATATTAAATATCAGGATCTACAGTGGTCACTAGTAAACACATCGAGATTTGTCCCAGTCCGGGATGACCCATGCAAGTCTCAGCAGCTATTTTTTTTTAAGCTTATCTTTGATTACAACTGTAAATACATTTGGAAAGTTTTTTTTGGCCAAACCACCGTACCAATTCATTAATGTCATATTCGTTTAGGTAAGTACTATTTTAACTAAGTTTCTTCAAAAATAGCCAACCTCCACAGTTTTAGAGATCTTCTGCTACTTGGAGAGTTCAGTGAATAAGCATAGGCTTCTAAATGGTACGTGGTGTTGTTTATCAAAAGCGATGGATAGATTTGTAACAATTAAATTAGTTGTAAGAGCTTTTATATTGAGAAAATTTTCTTCAAATGACTTGTTTGTTCCTTGATCATTACTAGTTATCAAAATTATATGTTTAATGTAAGTAGTAAACATTATTAGTAACAAGTATTAAATACAAAAAAAAACACAGAAAGCTCAACTGCAAACAACCAAAATGGTCTTATATTACTCACGAAATACACGCAATACAATGCCACGAAATGCATACTTTAATTCTTTTTACTGTCTTAAATGAAAGCCCGACTTCTACCTGAATTTTCTTTATGAAGAACAGTGATATTTTAAAAATATGACTTGAATTTTCCAGCTACGCATACGTTTATAATATAATTGTTTCAGCGTGTCCTCGCGGGCGCTCCTGGGGGAAGTCTCCACGACTATGATTTATGAACGCATTACCTCTGCATTTATAATTTAAATGATGGTATAAAGTAGGTATAAGAAAAAAGAAGACTCATTTAGTATAGGTAGGCTACATTGAAGCTTTCGCGGTGCCTTTAGAGGGTATACCAAAACTATAAAAAATAATACTAAGGTAGAAAATTGTTACCGCGAACACTAAATATTCAGAAGAAATTCTACTATGACAGTTATGATAAGGATGTATTACTAAAATTTTTGAGATTTATATGTCCTTAATGTACCTACATTGAAATTAAATATACTTTGCTATTATTGTCTCGATGTTACACTGTGCGATATATTCTAATTTTAATGTATCTTAACTTAACATTAGAACTATGTAGGTACAGGTACGTTGAAGAGTACTACGACTAGCTAAGTTTAAACAGCCAGATATGTTATGAACCAAGTTGAATTCCAGGCTAATATCGCAGAGTTCAAACAGTTACCGCGTTTTGATGTTAGAATTGTTTTTAGACAACGAGCTGACATCGAATGGTTGATATGGTTTTGAAAGTTGTACTGTGGCTCCTCAGCATGCCAAGTACTTTAACAGATAGAGTCGAGTGCACTGATCTTTATTAAACTTGCAGTAGTTGGACAAGCTTTAAATTATAACATGATAACTTTAATAATAATATTCTGGGATAATCCATACACGGTCAACTGATCCCAAACTAGGTAGAGACTGTATTATGGGAATCAGACAACTGATACTAATACTTATGTACTTTTTTTTTTGTAAATGCTTACTTATAGGGTAAAAGTGGTATAGTTGCCACACTTTTTGAAATTACTTTATATCTCTCAGTGAAAAAAAGCAAAATTCTTTATTTGTAATACGGGTAGGTACTTTGATTTATTATCTCCAAACTTATGAAAGGAAAAACCATCATCTTTGATAATTCCAGAGTATTAGCGATTTTTGCGGACCTCTAAATTTTGGGGCATCTATCCCATATAGGGGATAATTGCCAAATCTATGTAAATTACGTATAGGATAGATGCCCCACTGAAAAAGAGGCCATCTATCTCGCAAAAACTTTGATTTCACCTTGCCTTTCCATGCAATCGCACAGAGACATGCAACACGGTCAACTTAGTGGTAGTTGTAGAGTCTTTCGAAAGATAAATAAAATAACATGTGATTCATCCGGCAAACTAGAGAAATTACAATCGAGGCAACTATACCCCTGGGGCAACTATCCCACTTTTACCCTATAGATAAAACACCCAGATACTTGGTGGGAATCGAATTCACAACCTATTGGTCAGCGGCCAGGGTGTCTAACTACTGGACCAACAGGAGGATTTGAAGCCCCACTTGAGGTCTAGATGGTTAAGAGCCCAGTCAATTTATTAGGTACAGTGTCATTCAAATAACACTGACAGCAAAATATCTGACATAGTGTCACCTATCTAAAGTGCGCGTCCATTGGCAGGCGCCGGACGCACCGCACGCACGGCACGCAGCGGATTTTAGTTTGCTTTGTATGCTTTTACATAGAGCTGCGTCCATTATCCGCGCCGGCATTTTCCGATGCGGGCCGTCAAAATCATAGAAAGCAAACTAAAATCCGTTGCGTGCCGTGCGTGCGATGCGTCTGGCGCGTGCCAATGGACGCGCACCTTTAGACGGTGCTTTGCACAAAGGATCTTCTACCACACTAGGTTGAAACTCCTCTGTTTCACTCTCAGTGGTTTCATTAAATTTAAAATATACAGACTGAAACTTAACCGTCATATTTCATTAACAAGAGTAATCAAATATTAATCTGTGTCAAACATTATGCATAGTGTACAAAGTACCGACGCAACAGTTACTTGTCGCTCGGCATCACCGTTAAGGTTATCAACGATAATTGACAAAATTTCAAAATGAATTTCGGTTTGACCAATTTTCGTTTAGAAGTTTAGATTGGATTTGTTAGTGAGAGTCATCGGCGTCATTATGTGTAATAGCCATCGATTTATTATTTATACCACATTTAATCTATTCACGGTTCTTAACGGCGCGGCGGTCGTCGTGCAGGGCGCTACTGTGGCGGCAAAAAGATACACTCCGTTTCAACTTATAATCTATTACAAAATCGTTTGCGCCTCAAAAACTACAGAACTCCTAAATTATTAACTTGGAGTGGTAGCAAATATAGCTTTGTACTGTTGTAAAGTTGCTATTCTTGTGTGGCACTCCACCCACGGGTTTCTGGGTAAGTATAGCATCAGCCTATTTCCTCCTATTGGTTGTCATAAGAGGCGACTACGGAAAAAAATAAGACGGCCCTGACCTATACTGCGATCCCCAAAACGTCTTTGTTCAGCGGTGGACAACTTACGGCTGTTGATGATGATGCATAAAGCTGTAATCGATCTCAAGTTTAATTGAAATGAAATGGACAGTCCTGAATCGAATTTTAGCCCTGCAAGCTTCCACGCGGGTGACTACTCGAATAATGGTCACAAAATAGCAATACAAAGTACAGGCGAGCAAAGAGGATTTAATACTACGGGCGAGTTCTTATTTCAAACTAGTTGACCCGCGCAGCTCCGCTCGCGCTCTGTTTACGTTAACAAAAATTTTTATAGCATACATTTACGTTGAATAATAACCTCATTTGTTTAAAGTCGGTTAAAAACTTGGGTCCACTTTTTACTTGCCCTCCAAAGCACGGAGACACTTAATTCAAATGGCATTCAAATGGTCACCCATCTATGTAAAGACTTTGCCTAACGTTGCTTAACCTGATCGATTGCCAAAAGTTGTCAACAGTAACTGTCTATGAATGTCTCCATAATGTTATTTATTATTATACTGAAAAATGGATAAAAGCGGACCACGCGTATAACCAAGTGACAAATTGACTTAATTCCCTCTCCCAAGGGAACCGTGCTGAATTACGGGATAAAAAGTATCATAATATGTACCTCGTAGTATTAACTCAAATCATGCCAAGTTTCATTTGAATCCAGTCAGTAGTTTCGGCGTGATGCGCGGCCATGATACAGATAGACAGACAGACAAAAATTATGGATTCAGTATTGGTTATAGAATACCCTCATCAAAAACAATTTTCAAAATATCTTCAATATACAGAATTAGGCCTGTTACAGTTTTATTATAAGTGTAGATATAGATTATTAGCAAATTCTTTAAACCTTATTTCGATTACGAAATAAGGTTTAAAGAATTTGAATTAGTTTAAGGTTTCCTATTAGTCCTATTTTAGCTACCATATTTTAGTCGCCATTTTGTTCGTGGCCTTTAATCTAGCACAAAAAAGTATTTATAATTACTACGATCTAGTCTAGATAATAGACTGATGCTCAAAACCGAGATCGAAGCGATCGCGTTCGTAATCTATCCTTATTTTACGATAACAGTTTTCTGTGCAATAAGTGCAAAGTGTTTTTTTATTATAAGTGTAGATATAGATTATTAGCAAATTCTTTGAACCTTATTTCGATTACGAAATAAGGTTTAAAGAATTTGAATTAGTTTAAGGTTTCCTATTAGTCCTATTTTAGCTACCATATTTTAGTCGCCATTTTGTTCGTGGCCTTTAATCTAGCACAAAAAAGTATTTATAATTACTACGATCTGATGCTCAAACCCGAGATCGAAGCGATCGCGTTCGTAATCTATCCTTATTTTACGATAACAGTTTTCTGTGCAATAAGTGCAAAGTGTTTGAATGTCCAGGCTTATGAAGCTCAAACGATGAATGTAAATAGAATGGTAATAGGATGTCCTGTTTCAACGTCTAGCTCTACGAATCAGTGGTCTGTAGTATTTGCATTTGCAAGGCAGTGTCCGCAGACCGCCATTGTATGTGCTGTATTATAATTGTTGTAGTATTTATGATATTATCGTACTTATAACATAACTAGATTCCTCGTAGTCTTCATTGAACTGGTAGAGGGTCCGACTAAGAATAGCACACTACCATCTCCTCCCATTGGGTGACCGCAAGAGGTGACTAAGGGAAAACAAGAAGACAGGCAGCAGCGTCTTTCTTTTGGTTTACCTACCAGCCTACCACCTACTACTGCGAGCCCCAAGACGCCTGCCAAGCGTGGGGATTATGGCAACCTAATTCTAAGGAGGAGGCCTTTGTTCAGCAGTGAACTTATTTCGGCTATTAATTAATAAGATGAAGCAAGAAAACGAGCTTAATAGGCTGACCAGATTTGCATCAAATAAAGCTGAAAAGCAAACCGATTAAATTAGCTGTTTAAAAAAAATCTTTATTAATATCGATGCATTCGTTTAGGTGCTACGATGCGACGGACGTCAAACTTATAATACGCCTTTTTTTTGCTTTAAAATAATTGTACTTTTTACTAATTGCAAAATATATAATATAGAGGTATCTACCCTCTAAATTTTTATTTTTTTGCCACTCCAAGCAGCAATCTGTTAACTTGTCTTCCAGTGTAAAAGACACTGTATCTGATTAAATTACCCAGTTCAGGAGACTAGGTACCTACCCTCTAAATTATATATTTTTATTTTTGCCACTCCAAGCAGCAATCTGTTAACTTGTCTTCCAGTGTAAAAGACACTGTATCTGATTAAATTACCCAGTTCAGGAGACTGAATAATTATTGTCGCAGGTGAAAAGTGGCGGTGCAGTAAGTGCAGCTATCTGTTGGCAGGTGTGTTGCTTACCATCAGGTGAAAATCTAGCTTCTTTTGTCACTATATTGATTAAAATATACAAATTATAAATGATGTGACGTCAAAGAACATAATAATACTTATACTCATAAACATTTCGTTTTAAAACAGAAAAGAGGTAACTAATAAGTTGTTGGACTCAAAATTATTTGTAGTGGTTATGGTATTAAAGGCGAAGCAATCATTTTTAATTTAAATAAGGTTAATACTGTAGACATCAAATATAAAATATTGTAGATAACTTACTTCCTCAAACGCGTAATTTTCTTTCCTTCATCATGTCTGTCCGTCTGTTCGTTTGTCCGTAATGGAGCCGTGTATTCATCCTCATCAACAAACTTTCCGGATAGTGAAAATATAAGCTTTATACCTATGGCTGCTTACGAATATAATGTCAACGTTATTATTTCATGTGTAGATACCATTACCATTAGGATTCCAATTAAAAAGGTCCCCAGTATAGATAGAAATAATTTCCAGTATGTATTATAATCTGTATCGACGAGCGCAATATAGAAAATGGCCACCAATTAAGCCTGATCTCACGTTGGCGTTAGTAGTCCGCGTTCAATACGTGGATCGGATCCAATTATCCAATATATTGAAAGCATCGCCACTGCATTATTCAATATTGGCTAATAATTCAAATTCAATACCTATATTATTTCAGACCATATTACGTCTATACTAGTAAAAATAAACAATAATAAATTAGTATGTAAATAAACTACCAATTGGTAATATTATCCAAAGGTTGCCAGATAGAGATCACTTTACGTGATAAGGCCGCCCATTGATGCATTATTTTCCTTTTTTTAGGGCGGTTTGTTTATTTTTGCTATCTGAGGTGTAAAACGAATAGTAAAATAACTATAATACGTCCAAAGATGGTATGGAACCCTCGGTGAGCGAGTCCGACTCGCACTTGACCGATATTTTTTATTTTTTTTTTCTTTGATATTAATAATTTAATTTATCACTTACCTACCTAGTATTTTTTGTAATAATTGATTTTGGTAATATGCTAACCTACAATAAAACCCCTATAATCCTAATTTTAGTTACCCCGTAAGCCCGTAGTCGTGTAGGTATAACGGACGGACTCTGATAGTGGGCTGCCGCTTGACTAAATTTCCAAATTTACGACATCAGATAGCTTTGCATTAATCTATTCGCCTTGATATTATACTATTAAATTTAACAGTCACATACCCGTAAACATTATGATTTAATTGTACGTAACAATGCTTAATTATATTTATGTAGATAGAAAGAACTCAAATAATTATCGGCTTGGAAATACACTTGAGAGTAAAAAAATCGCACACCTTGACTTTTATCAGTTAAGGCTGTTTTTTTAATATTAATTAAAATTAAAAAAAAAATAGAATGCCAACTGAAAGTTTGTTCTAGTACCTTTCTAATGATATAAAAAAGCAGCATACAAAATTAGGGCACAAAACCCAAACTCACGGAAAATTACAAATTCAGCGTTCAAGAGAATGAAAATCAAACATAAAATTACTATTTAAAATGATTTTAATAAGGTGTATTCCCTCCCCTAGCCCTAATCACAGCCCTTAATCGGTTTTTTATGGACCGTATTAATTTTACAATAGAATCCTGAGGTATACCGTTCTACTCCTCTTCAATGGCAAGTTGAAGCTCTCGGAGACGCGTAGGAGCCGGGTTTCTTGCCCGAACTCTTCTTTTAAGCTCATCCCAGACATGTTCAATCGGATTAAAATCAGGACTACGAGCGGGCCACTCTATTGCGATGATTCCCACATCTTCCATGTAGTCGCGAACTGTTATGGCAACGTGCGGTCTGGCGTTGTCATGCATAAGAAGAAATTCTTGTTCCATGACCCACGCAAGCGGCCTCACATTTCCTTCGAGCACTTCTTCGACGTATCTTACAGCTATCAGTCCTCTCGATCTTGGGCCCCTTGACGAATACAATGTCCGTTTTAGTGTCCAGCATTATGCCACCCCAAAACATATACGATCCACCTCCAAAAGCAACACGTTCGCTTATGCTGCATTGTGCAAATCGCTCCGATGACCTTCTGTAGACTCTAGAGCGTCCATCATGACCATGCAGAGTCATCCTACACTCGTCAGAGAACATAAAAGCCCGCCACTGTTCATACGTCCAATTTAAATGTTCCCTGGCAAATTGTAGTCGGGCTTGTCGGTGAGCTGTGGTCAATTTTGGACCATTTGCTGGTCGATGTGCAGTCAATTCTGCTTCAGAAGTTGATAGACTGTAGCTAGTTTAATTTTTAACACAAGGTAAGAACTAATTATCAAACAAAGGCATGTTTTAATCGGCAGTAAGTAACATTAACCCAAATTTAGAGTATTGCGGTCAGCCCAATATAACTAGATTAGTTTTTAGGGTTCCATACATCGATATACTATACCAACTAGATTTGCTGTCACGAACCGAAAAGTGGTCACGAAAATAAGAGCTACGGAGACGGCTGTCGCTCAATTGTCTGCAATTATTATTGAACCTTATTTTATAGTATGTAAGTTATCTTTTTATATGAACATATTATTGTTTTGCGTGTACGTGTATAGTTGTAACAGCGACCACATTTTCGATGTCATTTTGTTCGTGACAGCTAATCTAGTTGGTATAGTATATCGATGGTTCCATACATAAAAGGTAAAAAGGGAACCCTTATGGTGAGACTTTGTCTGTCTATTTGTCTGTGTCTGCCTGTCTGTCTGTCTGACACAAGTTTGAAATTTAGAATAGTTTTAGATCTTACTTACCCGACCTTATTGCAAATGAAAAGATTTAATGGGGGTGAAATGGATCATCAAAATTTAAAAGTGAGACTACTATATCGAGTGGGGTATCATATGAAAGGGCTTCATTTGCAAATTTCAAAACAGATTTTTGTTTTGGTTTATGTCATGTCACGTAGTGTTTGGCTGATAATCACAAATGTCAAAAAATAACTATTAAAATAACGTATTAGACGACTAGTAAAATAACTTTAATAGGTCCAAAGAAGGTATGGAACCCTCGATGCGCGAGTCCGACTCGCAATTGACCGGCTTTTCTTTTTAAATTAATTTCTAAGGTAAATTTAAACATATTATTAACACCCTAAACATATTATTTTTTATTGCAAATGAAAAGATTTAATGGGGGTGAAATGGATCATCAAAATTTAAAAGTGAGACTACTATATCGAGTGGGGTATCATATGAAAGGGCTTCATTTGCAAATTTCAAAACAGATTTTTGTTTTGGTTTATGTCATGTCACGTAGTGTTTGGCTGATAATCACAAATGTCAAAAAATAACTATTAAAATAACGTATTAGACGACTAGTAAAATAACTTTAATAGGTCCAAAGAAGGTATGGAACCCTCGATGCGCGAGTCCGACTCGCAATTGACCGGCTTTTCTTTTTAAATTAATTTCTAAGGTAAATTTAAACATATTATTAACACCTTAAACATATTATTTTTAAAAGAGTTATTTTGTTTGTTCAATAGGTGGTAGGTTTTTACCATATTATTTTAGTGTCAGATATTCTACCATGTAGCCTTAGTGACGCTGAAACTTTGCAAACCGGAGGTCTCTGGATCAAATCTGCCTGGAAGCGTATAATATATTATTAAATAAAAAAACATCGCCAGCAGTATCAGCTGCTTTGTTTATGGGTGAGTCCCATTAACCAATACAGGAAAATATTTTGTATATATTGGTTACACGACTATTACCACACCTGTAACTACCTGATGAAAGTACATTTAGTCTTAAGTAAATATTTTTAACTTTACACAGTTTGCGGTATTAGACTGACCCAACGTCAACTCGCACACATCCGAGAAGCCGCACAGAAACCTAATGTGGGTGTTTGTAAAGCTATGTGCTTATAACCGCTCTGCGTAATTCATTGTTCAAAACTCATATTTGCGGTTAAAACCACTTTAGACAATCAAACATGGTAGGTATATAAAGGATAGGCAGGGCACACAATCCAACTGATGAAATGGGCCCTCCTTATAGAAAATCGCAGAAATATTACACCATTTTTGTCTATCTGTCCTTGTGCTGGTTATGAGAACATCGAACGTCATTGTAACTTATTTCGTATCTCAAGTCACTTCGAACTTTATATCATCGCAGTCAGAAACGAACTAACTCGCTTGCTATGTTACTTGTTTTTACAGTTTTTTGTTCAGAGTTAAATAAACAAATGAGGATGCATCCTGTATCGTTTTGTCATACATGATTAATTGAACTATGCCTATTACTATTATATCTTAACTATAATAATTATCTAAGGGTAAGACTTGTTCGTAGTATGTTAGGGTAAATTGAGGCTAAGTTATAGCCGCGCGGCTAAGTTATAAATATTACTAGAATATGTACCTATAGTAAGTCTATTAGATATAAGGCGTAATGATAAATGTTCGTAAATAAAGTCGACCCACAGTGCCCCTTAGCCCATCAACAACGATCGACGAAAATACCTACGTAGGTAACTGAAATATTTCACGGCATGTAATAAAAGAGGAACTTTTTCAAAAGGTGGCCCTTATACTAATAATGGATTAGGCTTCTTGAAGTTTCACGGTTCACTGTGCATGAAAGGAAGGTAACGTGGTTGTAGGCATTGATGTGGTATATAAATCACGGTCAAAAATGACCTGCGTTTATCCATGAACTCCTGCTATTGGTTTTCAAAGGACAGAGTCCTATAATTGAATGTGATATAGAAGAAATTAGAAGAAAATTATATTTTGAATTTGATACTGAATATAACAATTTTAACTGTTGCTTGGCAGTGTCAAACTAATCATACTTTTACATTACAATAATACTGCTCTAATAGATGATTGTAGATCGCTGGCACTTGAGGAAGAAGGACGTTTGTAGTCAATTATTTGTAGTTTTTTTACGTAAATAAGCAGGTATATAAATCGTGGTGAATTGTTCTTATTACAAAAAAAATCATACTTTAAAATAAAATGTACTCCTTTATTTTTAACTAGCTGACCCACGCAGCTCCGCCCGCGCTGTGTTTACGTTAACTAAACTTTCAATAATATACATTCGCATAGAATACAAAACCTCCTATTTTAAAGTCAGTTAAAAACTTGGACCCACTTTGTACTTGCCCTCCGAAGCACGGAGACGTTTAGTTCAAATGGCGTTAAACGGTCACCCATCTATTTAATGACCTTACCTAACGTTGCTTAACCTGGTCGATTTCCAAACATTGTTAACAACTGTCTATGAGTGTTCCCTTACAAATATTTATTATAATTATAATGAAAAATTGTTAAAATCGGAGCAAGCGTATAACCAAGTACACATTTTGACTTTAGTCCCCTCTCCCAAGGGAACCGTGCCGAATGTCGGGATAAAAAGTATCCTATGTCCTACCTCGGAGTATTAACTCAAATCATGTCAAGTTTCGTTTCAATCCATCCAGTAGTTTCGGCGTGATGCTCAGCCAGATACAGACAGACAGACAGACAGACAAAAATAAAAAAAATTACATCTTTGGCCTCAGTATCGGTTGTAGAATGCCCTCCAAAAATAATTTTCAAAATATCTTCAATGTACAGAATTGGACCTGTTACAGTTTTATTATAAGTATAGATTTCTGACGATTTGACTGCTTTCTAGAACTCATTATTAAGATTGGACGTAATTGATATCAGTTTTTTTTTAACTACAATAGGCATGTAATTAACATTTTGTTTATTACGTTCAATGATGACTAGACTAAAAGTAAATTAAAGCTTTGAAAAAAGAGGGCATAGAAAATTTTTAGAGAAAACGGGCATTTGTTAAAATTTCTATTGGGTAATCTACTCACAAAGTAGTCTCTCTAATGTAATACTAACATGACAATAACTGCTTTTATATCCAAATCTGGTCAAGAGTAACAACTGCGAGACTACTTGAGAGGAAGTGTATCAACGTTAGAAGGTAGTACAACATTATTAAGATTAAATCTATGGTACCAATGAACCACTATCTACTCGTATTTGTTCACTCAAACAAATATGTTTAAAGCACTTGAAATTTGCTTAATACGGTTTGTATCAACACTGTCTTTCCAAAACAAACATTGTGGTATGACTAGATGTTAGGTACTCTTGGTAGATGGCTTTAAAACCTGTTGCTAATTCAAATACTATATTCAAATATAGTTTTATTGTTTGTACTTAAAAGCCAATGTAGCAAATCTGACTTCAAATCTATCAATTTCTATCTACCAGCTTTTTCATTGCAGAACTTTATTTTGAGTAAAAGCTAAAACATAAAGTAGGGGATCGAGAATCAGTAATACAATTGACTTTGGTTTTTAATGTTGTATTTTAATCCAAAAATAGTTTGTATTAATTACCCATTATTATTATATTACGTACATCAGCTATTCTTGGGCGCGTGCCTCAGCTTACTTAGTATCTTTGGATTACGTCCACGGTTTCCTTACCCACTTAAACCACCTCCAATACTCATAATCTGTCAACAAGTATTCCCTATTATTTTTTTGTCTAACTTTTGGTGGTTGTATACCTTAGTTATTTTCTTTTCATCTATGGTGAGAGGGGCCGACTCTGAATGGACCTGTCAAAAGATTGCAACTAAATATAATGCCACCTATTTCGTTGTTTTATTGATTGGTTTTCGGAAGTCAAAGAGGAATCGCTGTGCAGAGATCTCCGCTACTTAAGTACTTTTTGTAGCTCAGCGAGTCTTTTGTCACAGGTGTATAATGTATGTTTGTTAATGAAAAAGCCAGAAACCAATGCACATAATTAGTTCATTAACTAATGCAATTTACTATTCGCTACTACATAATACCTACCGTGTAATGTAAATATTTTATGCCCGCCGTTACAAGGTTACGTTGTGTAGTATATTGTGTAGTATTAAGTGTCAAATGTGATCAATTAAATTGACCCTACTTTAGTGTGATTTTTCTATTTTACCACTAACGGCTTACACACTAAAAATTAACTGTCATTAGTCACTAGCCCATAAATAAATATGATTTGGATTGCCCTTGGGAATTGCCATTCTGCCTTAAATGACAAATGCTTCTTTCAATCACTATAGACACAACACATACATACTATGCTCATGTCAATTAACGTTTTTTGCCTGACAAAACACTGCAAACTCTTTCTAAATAGTTTTTTTAATAATGTGCACAAGAGATTTTGCAAGCGATTGTTCAGGTAACTATACCCTGTTTTTCTATATAAGGTCAAAATCGTAGCAATAAATGTATGAACACAGGAGTGATAGCTGACCGATGGCTAGCCAAAACCAATTGGTAGGGTTCAATATGTCATATTGAACCCTACCAATTGGTTACCATCCTACCAAGATCCTACCAAGGGATTCGGCTAACCGATGGCCTTGTAAGGATTTTGTAAAAAACAAGTATAAATTATAAAAGCTTAGAAAGCCCGACTGCGAACAAACAATATGGTTCTAAATTACATTATACATACATAATACGTATACATATGTATTTATATTTCAACTCGTCTCGTTAAGACCTTTCATTTAATACCCATATTGATGTTTTTTGAATGAAAAAAATACAAAATGGCGGCTGGCGGCAACCATATTGTTTTTTTTGGAAAAATATACAGCCTATGTCAATCCCACAACTAAGACAAATCTAACGACATATTATAAGTTACTGTACATCACGCCGTTCAGGCTATAAGCCGTGCCAAAGAAATAGACATACACACATACATACTCTTGAAAACATAACCCCCTGCCTGGGGCTTTCGGGCAAAAACAGGGCACAGAACCTGCGGTGTGAGATATTCTGGCCTCAGGGTAACTGTTCGAAGGAACTATCCATGGTTAAACGTGCGTGTCGCTTACCATCAGGCGGTTTGATGATATGTTTTATAATAGTTTTCAGAGCTATGAATAAGATATATTAAATTCATGGCTTCGTAGATTTTCATTACGTTAAAGGATTCACATTACCTATAACATTTTTAATTTCACTGCTAAGCAAACGAAACTTCACCAGAGATTAAATACAATTCTGTGAATTCAGATCAAAAGTTTATTAAATGAGTAGTTTCTGGTTCTGACAAAAATAGTATATAAAAAAAATCTTTTTTAAAAAAAATTGAACCGACTTCAATATCACTGAAAAGTATAAAATAATTTAAATATTATTGAAGTTGGTGCCAAATATACACAGCAGGTACGCTAACACCAACTTCAGTAATATTTAAATTATTTTATACTTTTCAGTGATATTGAAGTCGGTTCAATTTTTTTTTTAAAAAGATTTTATTTTAAACTTTTTAGTGATATTTTCATATATAAAGATTAAACCATCGAAAACCGTAAAATTATCTAGGTAGGTTATGATCACATTATCGTCTACATAGTTTTACATAATTCATGTTTTACATAATTCATGAAATTTGCATGGAATCATCATAGCAGTTTACTCTCTCGAATAAAAAAAGAATCATCGCAATCGGTTCATAATTGTCAGAGCAATGTAATGGAGAACATCAGTTTTATGGTTTTTACCAGATAAATTCCTCCACATCGTTCATGGTCCTCCAGGAAGTTCTTATCCGGTTGTAATAAAATTCATAAAGATTCAATACAGTGGTTTCTTCTTTCGAATAAAAAAAGAATCATTGAAATTGGTAAATATTTGCCAGAGTTATGACCATTTTTGTCCTTAAAAAGCGACATAACGTCATCGATATAGGCTTACCTGCAGCTCTCAGTGCGCAGTCACCATTCTTGTTTTTCCAGGAACTACTTATTACTACGCAATAATTTTTTTATGGGACCCAATCAATGGATTGAAGAATGGATGGAAGAAAGATTTTTTCAAATCGGTTCATAATTGACAGAGTTATGCGCGTTAACATACATAAAAAAAAAATATATATATATACAGACGAATTGAGAACCTCCTCCTTTTTTGAAGTCGGTTAATAATCTGATACCCAAAGTTACGAAGTAATCTCTTTGATATCTTTGTACTTTTCTAAAAATATTTACTCTTAAAGATACTGCTACCTTTATTCTGTCGTGGATGCTAGTAAAATAAAGATTTATGTAGAGCCATCTTGTACTTACAAAAAATGGTAGCAACGACACCTATTATATATAATATAAATAATATGTTTTCATATCTTCAATATGATGCTAATCTATAGAAATGTATTGCCACAATCAGTGGAACCGACTTCTGTATACTCGAGACGCATTGCTTCACATACATTAGTTTTGATATTAATTAGAATTGAAAAAAATATTACATTATCCTAATGGTTTCGCTAAACAGTACCTAAATAACGATTTTTGAAAATTCGAACTATATGGGTGTAAAATAGGGTTTTGAGTGTTTGTATGGGTGGGTTGTTTGTATGGTTTGTTTGGATGGATGTGGGTGGGTTGATGGGTGTAAAAACATTGTCTTTTGACTTGAAGTTTGTAGTTAATGTTATCAAAAATAATAAAACACGTGTATCAGCGTTTTTCATAATTAATAAAGAATCTTTACAATGAAGAACTCATTATTTGTGTGAACTCATTACTTATTCTTAATGTGATTGAATCTAAATATTGATAGGTTAGGACATGAATACTCTCTTGACTCGTAAAAATTGTTACTCACTATACCTGCTATATAAAAAGTTCCTCCGACATTAGTACTTTTATTAACTCAGCTTTTATTTATTCAGTCAGCGTCCGCGCGCGGTAGTGAGCGAACGTATTTTCGAAATGGCGTCAAATATTGTTAAATGTTCTAGCTGTAATATAGTCATTTATGAAGTACTCGCTTTTATTCAAAATAAACTGGACGTTAAGGACGAAGACAGCTTAGTGAGGATCTGCATTACTTCGTTCACAGCAGAAGAAATTGAGTGTGCAAAAAACCTGCTGTTTGAATCCTTAACGACGTCGAAGAGGAAAGTATCTCGCAAGAGGGAGGGGCGTTCGAAGCGGGATCTGTTTGATGTTATTGGTGTCTTTAAAGAGACTGATCTAGACCTAACACCCACCTTTGTAGCCAGGGATCTGCAAAAACTTCCACCAGTTCTTTTTGATCACTTGGATGCAACAAGGTTACTTAAAGATATACTAGTACTGCAGAGAGACCTAACAACTATTAAGGAAACATATGTGACAGAAGACCGTTTAAATGAAGTCAAGAATGACCTAGTTAATTTAAAACAGGCATCCTTAGTCAATAATTATGAATGCTTCGTCAATAAAAAACGTGGGGGTGGACAAATAACGGACAGTTATTGTCTAGACAGCGGGCCGGTTGGCCTACCCCACATTGAGAGTTCGCAACAAGCCGCGACGCAAAGCAGTCCGAGATCAGCTGGTACGAATGCGTCATCGAGGCCTGTGAATATAATAGAAACGGCCCTATCATGCATGCCAAGCAGTAAGCAGTCGGTCCCGCTCGCACAGAACTCAACGACAGAACCGCATCGGCCGCCGCTTGCAGTTTCAGTTTGCGAACAGTACAATAATCACGCGCACAGTACCGAAGATCAGAACAACGACGCACATATAAATAAGCGTGCAACATCTACACCGGAGCCCGAGCGTGCCACGACTAAAACCATGGCAAATATTGTGGATACAGATGGCGTATGGAAGGTGGATAAGCCTAGCGACGGATGGATCTTAGCACAGCGCAGAAAATTGAGGAATCGTTTTAGCACCTTAGAAGGCAAAGCACAGAGGAAATCAGATGCAAAGTTTAAGGCGGCGGACATTAAAGTACCGCTTTTTATTAATAATGTCGATAAAAATGTAACGGAGACAGATATTATCGATTACGTTCGGAATAAAACACAAGAAAATGTGACCATGCATAAAATAAACACAAAGATAAAGAGACAATATACCTACTGCTTTCAAAATGTATGTGCCTAATACAAAGCTATCTGTAATTTTAGAGGAATCATTATGGCCTGCAGGTATAACTGTAGGTTTGTGGATTTTAAAAATAAATTTAATGAATTACACAACCAGAAAGAAAATAGTTATAATAGATCCAACCGTTTATTTTCTTTTTGACAGCACCAATAGAACGTAACTGCGTCATGTTACGCAAAAGTTCACTTTTAAAAGTTCACTTAAAGTGAAGTTCACTTTTAAAAGTTCACTTTAACTGAACTTTTAAAAGTGACGCAATTACGTTCTATTGGTGCTGTCAAAAAGAAAATAAACGGTTGGACGCTCTATAGTAATACAAAGCTTTAACTGTCGATCAATAACGAGATGTGTTGACTCGGTACGGTATTTGTACAGCACAGCTGATATTGTGGCACTGCAGGAAACATGGCTTTTGCCGAGTGACATTCCTTATTTAGCGGGGATTGACCAGAACTTCGCTTATACAGGAAAATCCGCTGTGGACACCTCAGCAGGGATGTTACGTGGGCGGCCTCACGGTGGTGTCGCGATATTGTGGCGTAAAAGTGTATTTCGTAGAGTGTCGGTTGTTGAGTGTGCAAGTGTGCGTCTAGCGGCAGTTAAAATAGTCAATGCAAATCGTCAATTTTTGGTTTTCTCTGTGTACATTCCAACTGACAGTGCGGATAATTTGGCCAAGTTTGTCTAGGCGAGATAAGTGCGGTGATAAAGGCATGCAACGTAGACTCTGTATTTATCCTGGGTGATTTTAATGCGCACCCGAGTGCATCTTTCGGTAAGGAACTTTTACATTTTTGTACTGAACAAAACTGGTCGTGTGTAGATATTGAGTATTTAGGAATATTATCAGACACTTATACTTATGTTAGCGACGTTCACGGTACTGGATCATGGTTAGACCATGTAGTAGTTACTCAAGCTGCAAAACAGCTGATCAAACATGTAAACATTAATTACAGTGTCTCATGGTCGGACCATTATCCGGTAGAAATTACATGTAATCTGAATATAATTAAGCCAAAAATTGAACAAAAAAGTAGTATAATAAATAGTGTCACATGGGGCGAAAGGGATTGTGTTCAAGTGAAACAGTATTGTAAAGCATGTTCAGATAAATTGCGGCAGATAGATTTTCCTGTAGAATTTAGGCAATGTGCTGATGATATTTGCTGTAATGTAAATCACAGAATGGTAATAGATAATTTATATGAAAAAATAGTAGACGCCTTAAGGGGGGCGGCGACTAGCTGTCACAGACACAACATAAATAGTAAAAATTATAATAGTAAACATAGGAATAAGAAAAATATGTCATTGGTTGGAACAAATGTGTTAGAAAGGCTCATGGGGAGGCTCGGCTATGGTTTATTGAGTGGGTTTCATGTGGTAAACCCAGTTCTGGTCCAATTTATAATAAAATGTGTGAGACTCGGGCAATTATCAAACCCAAACTTAAGTGGTGTCAAAATAATCAGACCCAAATAAAAATGGACATCATAGCAATGCACCATGGAGACAAAATTTTTGTAAAGTTCTGGAAAGAGACTAACTAAGTTGAATCAGAGGCCTAGTGTCCCCGTGAGTGTAGAGGGTATTAGCGACCCTGTTCAGATAGCAAACATGTTCAAGGAAAATTTTAGGGTGAAGTCTCTGTTAACGGAACCCTCGAGTGTTTCATCGTTAGTTGAGCCCTGTTTGGGAACACCGGCCGAGCGGATCACGGCTAGAGAGGTTGCGCAGGTGGTAGGGAACATGAAGCGAGGAAAGTCCCCGGGACATGATTCGCTAAGTATTGAGCACTTACAACATGCGGGTGCCCAGAGTACTCGCCATGTTGTTCACCTTCTGTTTGCGCCATTCATATCTGCCTGAAGCTATGATGAGAACGGTGGTGGTTCCTATTATTAAAAATAAAACAGGGGATGCTTCTAGTCTAGGGAATTATAGGCCTATATCTCTCGCAACTGTGATCGCGAATGTATTGGATGGTGTGATTGAGAAGCAGTTGAGTAAACACCTACAGCTGCATGATGGTCAGTTCGGGTTTAGACACGGACTCTCAACTGAAATGGCAATACTGAATCTCAAGCATACCGTCCAGTACTACACTGACAGAAACACACCTATCTACGCATGCTTTTTAGACTTGTCGAAAGCTTTCGATCTTGTGTCGTATGATAGGTTGTGGCAAAAGCTGGCGAGTGATACTGGACTTCCCGATGAATATGTATCAATACTCAGGTATTGGTACCGGTATCAGACCAACTTTGTGAGGTGGTTGGTGTCGCTATCGGAAGGGTACAGGCTGGATTGCCGGTGAGACAGGGGGGGTTGACATCGCCCGGTCTTTTCAGCCTCTACATGGACCGTCTGGTCCGTGAGCTCAGCAGTGCTCGTGTCGGATGCTCGATTGATGGTGTTTATGTGAACAACATCAGTTATGCTGACGATATGGTGTTGCTGAGCCCATCGATCAGTGCCCTCCGTAGACTGATTCATATCTGTGAGTGTTATGCGGGGGCCCACGGGCTCAGATATAACGTTAACAAAAGTGAACTGATGGTTTTCAAGGCGGGGTCAAAAAGCTACAACAATATCCCGACGGTCACCCTCAATGGTAACAATTTGACCAGGGTAACGAAGTTTAAGTATCTGGGCCATTGGGTCACCGAGACGCTCATGGACGACCTGGATATAGAGAGGGAGCGCAGGGCATTGTCAGTTAGAGCCAATATGCTGGCACGTAGGTTTGCACGTTGTACAGTACAAGTTAAAGTGACTTTGTTTAGGGCGTATTGCCAGTCAATGTACACGTGCAGCCTACGGATCAAGCATACGCAAAAGCTTACAATGCCTTGCGCGTCCAGTGTAATAATGCCTTCCGAACGCTGTTGAGACTGCCGCGCTTTTGTAGCGCATCAGGAATGTTTGCCGATGTTCAGGTGGACGGTTTTGCCGCTATAATACGCAAGAGGGTGGCATCACTGATGCGTCGGATGCGCGGCAGTTCCAATAGCTACTTACAGCTAGTCGCAGGTAGGGTTGGGCTGGATACTCCTATACTCAAGTACTGGTCAAAAGTTCATGTAGGATATTCCAGTCCAACACTACACTGATTATGATAAGAAAAATATTGATGTGATTTTTTAATTTAATTTGTTTGTTTATTTTATTTAGTAATTATTAATATTGATGTTATGTTTAATTTAATTTGTTTGTTTATTTTATTTAGCAATTGTTAATAATTTTTATTAACTAACCTGTACTAGCTCAAATTATTATAAGCAAGTTCTTGTAAGACTTATTTCAAACTCTCCGTAAATAATATATTTGTGGACAATTAACGCTTGCGTATCTACGAAAACATTTCGGTAACGGTCCTCCGTCAATCTAACGGCGAAATTCTAAAGAATTATAATAATAAAACGGCGTCTCCGAAGTGAGAGCAATAATAATTCTTAGCTAGAAACATGGCAATAATGGTGTAGGTCAACACCATCTGCCGCCTTCTGATTTATGATATCTTGGGGAAAAAACCTCTCCAGCAGTCGCGTCGGTTCGTTTCTTGCCTTCTTAGAAATGACGAAAAAAGATTTTAGCACATTTCAGCCGAACTTACGGCCGTTTTGACAGTTGGGTATTTTATGTGTACAATGTTATAAGTCACGGACCCTAAACAAATAGTTGTTTGAGTTGTAAAATGTATTATTAATCATATATGTTTCCGCATCAAACTTTCATTTAAAACAATTAAGAATCAAACGAACTTACCTTGTGAAGTTTGATGTCTAATTATATGAGTTTATTGAACGAAGACAAGTCTGATTTACTTGCAGCAGACGGGAGATCATGCTGTCCAAGTCACAGATTTAAAGATATAAATACATATTTTTTTTTAAATGACATTCACTATTTTGACTCATTTCTCGGCAATGGCATGCAACCGGTCGCCATCTTCATTACTTTTAGAGCTGATTTTTTTCAATACTTTTCGGGAATATTGAGGGAGGGCGGGAGTATACTTGTCTTCGTTCAATAAACTCATATAATTAGACATCAAACTTCACAAGGTAAGTTCGTTTGATTCTTAATTATACTTCGTTTATTTCACGAAGACAAGTCTGATTTACTTGCAGGATGTTTAGAGCATCGAAAAAAGTTAATTAAAGATATTAAGGCGTATTGCCTATCTATACAGGGTGTAAGGGACATCGTACCGAAAAAAAAATTATAAGACGTTAAATAATGTCCGTAACAACATTACAGTAACCATTTATATGGTAAATGACAAATGACTAACTTATTAATTTTCGAGCATGTAATGAATATATGCGGAATAATGCTTATTTTTCAAATTACATTGCTAATTTTCTAAAATAATAATAGTTAATTGCCTATTAATTAATTGCCTGTGCACTGTTTTTGTGAATAAAGAATAAATAAATAAATAAAAATAAAATAAAAACATAAATAATTAATTAATTGTTTTTAAATTAAAATAAGGCTTTATTATTATACCAATAATGATGTTATACTAATTTTATTTTAAAAAAGTGTTTTTTTTTTTTTGGAAATTCATGAAAAAGCCGATGAAAAATTTCAACACTAGGATGTTCGGAATCGTGTTCTGGATCCCTGGTATCGGTTTTCGGTACGATGTCCCTTACACCCGTTATACTTAATAAATTTCTTGTTTACTTTTCATACAAGATATACTGTTTATACTAAATACCGCGACAATGATTTTCGGTTCTGTAATGGCAGAGATATACATGTCTCTCTGCTGTATCTCTAGTTTCCAATTTTCAAACAATCTATATTAATAAAAGAGCAGGGTGTTTTCTAGGAATCACGATACAGCAAAAACCATATTACGTACAATCTTGAAATTTGGAACCAACATTATTCAAATAGTCTAGGTGAACAATAAGAACGGATTTTTCGAAATTCCATACCTAAGTGGGTCAAATGGGCTCCCAAAGTTGTATGGAAAATAAATTTTTTTTCTTCACACGGACTTGAAACTTTGTAAGTGTACTAAACAAAAATCGACCCATATTGGGATTTTAGCCTGGTTTTTGAGTATGCAACGCGGAAAAAAAAATTCATACTACATTGCTGAAACTTTGCGAATACATTAATCAAATTGTATCAATCCAAGTGCAAATAATCATTTTTTGAAAATCATCTCGTAAAGGGGTCCAATTGGGGTCCAAAAAATGTTTCTCGACCTACAGTCATAAAACTTAGTTTATATATTGCACACAAGAATCTAAGAAACTTATTTCCAGAATTTTTCAAAAAACTACCCCTAAGGTTTTTTAATGGGGTTTCAAAGTTTGCACAAAGAAGGATTTCCATTTCATCCTATGATGCAGCTAGAGTAACGAAACTCGGTAAATAAACTCAATACAACAATTGAATAAACTAATTTTCAGCATTTTTCGATAATCAACCTCTAAGTAAGTAAGTGGGTCAAATGGGATCTCAAAATTTGTATGGAAAACATTTTGTTTTCACCACACATACACGAAATGTCAACGTACTAAACATAAGAAATGAAAAAACACGTGTATCACAACTTTTTGAAAATCGACCCTTAAAGGGGTTTTAACATGGTTTTTGAGTATACAAAGTAAAATAAAAACATACTTACTGCATTGATGAAACTTTGCGAATATATTTATCAAATTATAGCAATCTATGTGTAAATAGTTTATGAAAATCAACTCCTAAAGGGGTCCAATTGGGGTCCAAAAATGTTTTTCGACCTGCAGTCATAAGACTTAACTTATGTATTGCACACAAGAATCTAAGAAACCCATTTCCGGCATTTAGCGAAAAACAACCCCTAAGGTCATATAATGGGGTTGGAAAGTTTACACGTAGAACGATTTCCATTGAATGTTATAATGCAGCTAGAGTAACGAAAATCGGTACATAGACTCAACAAAACAGTTTAACAAATTTATTTTCACCATTTTCCAAAAATCACGTGGTCAAATGGGGTATCAAAAATACCATGAAAAAAAAAATATTCATAGCACACGGACACGAAACTTTATCAGTGTACTGATAAAAAACACGTGTACCACATTATTTTTTTAAATCAACCCTTGAAGGGGTTTTAACATGGTGTTTGAGTATCAAGCGCGGAAAGGAAATCATGCTGCATTGATGAAACTTTGTGAATAAATTGATCAGGTTAAAGCAATTTAATTATTTTGAAAATCAACCCCTAAAAGGGTCTAAAAAAATAAGGGTCCAAAAAATATTTTTTTCCTACAGTCACAGGACTTATTTTATGCATTGCACATAATAATCTAAGAAACTTATTTCAGGCATTCTTCAAAAAAACAATCCCTATAGTCATTTTATGAAGTTGCAAAGTTTGCATGAAGATGGATTTTCATTTTAGCTATAATGTTGCTACAGTCACACAACTCATTAAATAAACTCAACATAACAACAAACAAATTTTCTGCATTTTTCGGAAATCAACCCCTAACTGGGTCAAATAGGGTATCAAAGTTTGCAAAAAAATATTTTTCATCACACGGACACAAAACTTAGTCATCAAAAGAAGTTGAGAAACACGTCTGACACATTTGATTTGAAAATCAACCCTTGATTGGGTTTTAGCACGGTTTTTGAGTATGAATTCGGAAAACCGATGACTGATGACTCTGCGGATGCATTTAAGAAATTAAAGAAATCCATGTGCAATTTTTTTTTATTTGGTCCCAAAAGGGGGTTAATTGGGGTCCAAATCCTTTTGTTTTACCCTACGGTCACAAGACTTATTTTATGTATTGCACATAATAATCTAAGAAACCTGTTTCCTGCATTCATCGAAAAATAAAACCCCTAAGATCAATTAATGGATTCAAAGTTTGCATGCAGAAGGATTTCCATTTAATTTATAATACAGCTACAGTCACGAAACTCGGTAAATAAACTCAACACAACAATTTAACAAACTAATTTTCAGCATATTTAACGGACTTCAAAAAAGGAGGAGGTTCTCAATTTGTCTGTACATTTTTTTTCTATGTATGATCGCGCATGATTCTGGCAATTATGAACCGATTTCAAAAAATCTTTCTGGTACGGATAGGCCACTCCACTGATTGGGTCCCATAAAAAAAGATTACTTAGGAATAAGCTCCTGAAAAAACAAAAATGGCGACTCAGAAAAAACTGTAGGAATGCCTAAAAGATGATATTTCTATCGCATTTTAAGGACGAAAGTGGTCAAACTCTGGCAAATACGAGTATTTACCAATTTCAATAATTCTTTTATATGCGAAAGAAGGAACCACTGTAATGAATATGTATAAATTTTATCACAACTAGATAAGAACTTCCTGGAGAACCATGATTGATGTGGAGGAATTTATCTGGTAAAAAAAAGAATATATACAGACGAATTGAGAACCTCCTCCTTCTTTGAAGTCGGTTAAAAAAACATGAAACTGATGTTCTCCGTTACATTACTCTGACAAATATGAACCGATTTCGATGATTCTTTTTTTATTCAAGGGAGTAAACTACTGTAATGATTTCATGCAAGTTTCATTAGGACCGGATAAAGTGTTCCTGAAGAAAATATACACAGTAGGTACGTCAACATCAACTTCAATAACATTTAAATTATTTTATGCTTTTTAGTGTGGTTGAAGTTGGTTCATTTTTTTTTGTTGTGTCGTGTGCAATGTTTTATTTGAAAATCAACCCGTGGGACAAATCAGGTACCAAAGTTTGTATGTAAGAAAATATTTTTTTCAGACACGAAACTTTGTCAGTGTACTCATCAAAAAATTGAGAAATACGTCTAACACATTTGTTTTGAAAATTAACGGGGTTTTGGCACGGTTTTTGAGTATTGAGTATACGCGAAAAAAAAAATTCATGCTGCACTGATTACACTGCGGATACATTCGTCATATTGAAGCAATCCATGTTATTTTTTTTTAAATTAACCCCTAAAAGCGTTCAATTGAATTCCTTCCAAAAAATATTTTATTCCTACAGCCACATGACATATTTTATGTACCTACTGCATACAAGAATCCCTAAAGTTTGCGTGAAGAAAGATCTCCATTTAATGCTATAATGCAACTATGGTAACGAAACTCAGTGAATGAACTATACAAAACTGTTGAATAAACTTATTTCCAGCATTTTTCGAAAATCAACCGCTAAGGGCATCTACCAATGGGGTTACCAAATGGTTTCCACTTAACAACCTCATATGTTTTTTAATGGAATTGCAAAATAAGTACAGTATCTTTTTAAACAAAGAAGTAAATATTTAAGAATGTTTTGATTAAATCAGAGTTAATAAAAGTGTGAAAATATCGAAATCGATCGTCCGAAGATCGGACCAACAATAATAACTAAGGAGACCTGAGGGTACATCGGCATAATTGTGACATAAGGACGTTCAACATCTCAGTTCTCCCGTGACTATGGGTGCTGCAAAACATTGGAAACGTCGGGATAGAAAAAGCTAAAATAAACCGCGATTAAATCCGTAAAAAGTAGTTTGATTTCAATGTGTAATATTCGCGTAAGTAAAAGACAATAAGCTTACTATTTATGAAGCTGGCTTCAAAATACAGAAACGGTAAATGTTGTCCTTGAAAACTTGGAATGCACGATATCAAAAAGATTATCAATGCCTAAAGGATTAATGGAAATCCACAAATACATGGACGATAGATTGGTAAGTAACAATTTATTACGAACGTTTTAACTAACGCGAATGCTACACATTGAAATCAAACTATGATTTCAATGTGTAGCCTTCGCGTAAATAAAAGACAACATTTTAGTGTAAACAATATTTTAAAAAACCTCGATCCATAATTCTAAACACGTTTGAGTAACAAAGTAAACGCGGGCGAAGCCGCGGGCTACTGCTAGTCTATATTAATAAAAGAGCAGGGTGTTTTCTAGGAATCACGATACAGCAAAAACCATATAACGTACAATCTTGAAATTTGGAACCAACATTATTCAAATAGTCTAGGTGAACAATAAGAACGAATTTTTCGAAATTCCATACTTAAGGGGGTCAAATGCGCTCCCAAAGTTTGTATGGAAAAAAAAAATTTTTTCGTCACACGGACATGAAATTTTGTCAGTGTACTAAACAAAAGAAATAAAGAAACACGTGTATCACACTTATTGACAATCAACCCTTACAGGGGCTTTAGCATCGTTTTTGAGTATGCAACGCGGAAAAAAAATTTCATACTGTATTGCTGAAACTTTGCGAATACATTAATCAAATTATAGCGATCCAAGTGCAAATAATATTTTTTTGAAAATCAACTCCTAAAGGGGTCCAATTGGGGTCCAAAAATTGTTTCTCGACCTACAGTCTTAAGACTTAGTTTATATATTGCACACAAGAATCTAAAAAACTTAAATTCGGCATTTTTCGAAAAACTACCCCTAAGGTCATTTAATGGGGTTTCAAAGTTTGCACAAAGAATGATTCCCATTTCATCATAATATGATGCAGCTAGAGTAACGAAACTCGGTAAATAAACTCAACATAACAATTGAAAAAACTAATTTTGAGCATTTTTGTAAAATCAACCCCTAAGGGGGTCAAATGGGCTCCCAAAGTTAGTATGAAAATAAATTTTTTTTCGTCACACGGAAACGAAACTTTGTTACAGTACTGAACAAAAGAAATAAAGAAACACGTATATTACAACTTTTTGAAAATTGACCCTTACAGGGATTTTAAAATGGTTTTTGAGTACACAATGTAAAAAAACATACTTACTGCATTGATGAAACTTTGCGAATATTTTTATCAAATTATAGCAATCTATGTGTAAATAATCATGTGTTGAAAATCCAGTCCGAAATGGGTCCAATTGGGGTCCAAAAATGTTTTTCGACCTACAGTCATAAGACTTAGTTTATATATTGTACACAAGAATCTAAGAAACCTATTTCAGGCATTTTTCGAAAAACAACCCCTAAGGTCATATCAAGGGGTTGCAAAGTTTGCACAAAGAAGGATTTCCATTTCATGCTATAATGCAGCTAGAATAACGAAACTCAGTAAATAAACTCAACACAACAATTGAACAAACTAATTTAGAGCATTTTTGAAAAATCAGCCCCTAAGTGGGTCAAATGGGCTCCCAAAGTTAGTATGGAAATTTTTTTTTTCATCACACGGATATGAAATTTTGTCAATGAACTAAGCCAAAGAAATTAAGAAACACATGTATCACATCTTTTTCAAATTCGACCCGTAAAGGGGTGTTAGCATGGTTTTTGAGTATGAAATGCGGAAAAAAAAATCATGCTGCATTGATGAAACTTTGTGAATACATTATCAAACTAAAGCAATGATTATATAAATAATCATTTTTTGAAAATCAACTCTTAAAGGGGTCCAATGGGGATCCAAAAATGATTTTCGACCCAGTCATAAGACTTAATTTATGTATTGCACAAAAGAATCTAAGAAACCTATATCCGGCATTTTGCAAAAAACAACCCCTATGATCATTTAATGGGGTTGTAAAGTTTACACGTAGAACGATTTCCATTTAATGCTATAATAAAGCTAGAGTAACGAAATTCGGTATATAAACTCAATACAAAAATTGAATAAACAAATTATCAGCATTTTTTGATAATCAACCAAAAGTTTGTATAGAAAACATTTTTTTTTTCACCACACATACACGAAATTTTGTCAACGTACTAAACAAAAGAAATTAAGAAACACGTGTATCACAACTTTTTGAATATCGACCCTTAAAGGGGTTTTAGTATGGTTTTTAAGTTTGAACCACGGAAAAATATTATGCTGCATTGATGAAACTTTGCGAATACATTAATCAAACTAAAGCAATCCATGTGTAAATAGTTTTTGAAAATCAACTCCTAAAGGGGTCCAATTGGGGTCCAAAAATGTTTTTCGACCTGCCATACCTGTCATAAGACTTAATTTATTTATTGCACACAAGAATCTAAGAAACCCATTTCCGGCATTTAGCGAAAAAAAACCCATATATCATATAATGGGGTTGGAAAGTTTACACGTAGAACGATTTCCATTGAATGTTATAATGCAGCTAGAGTAACGAAACTCGGTACATAGACTCAACAAAACAATTTAACAAACATAATTTCACCATTTTTCTAAAATCAAAGTGGGCCAAATGGTATCAAAGGTATCAAAATGACCACGGAAAAAAAATAGCATGGACACGAAACTTTATGAGTGTACGGATAAAAAAACACGTGTATCACATTATTTTTTAAATCAACCCTTGAAGGGGTTTTAGCATGGTTTTTGAGTATCAAGCGCGGAAAGAAAATCATGCTGCACTGATGAAACTTTGTGAATAAATTGATCAAGTTAAAGCAATTTAATTATTTTGAAAATCAACCCCTGAAAGGGTCTAATTGAGTCCAAAAAATATTTAAGTGTCCTACAGTCACACGACTTATTTTATGCATTGCACACAATAATCTAAGAATTTCAGGCATTCTTCAAAAAACAATCCCTAAGGTCATTTTATGATGTTGCAAAGTTTGCATGAAGGATTTTAGCTATAATGTTGCTACAGTCACAAAACTCATTAAATAAACTCAACATAACAATAAACAAATTTTCTGCCTTCTTCGGTAATCATCCCCTAACTGGGTCAAATGGGGTATCAAAGTTTGCAAAAAAATAATAATCGGGGTCCAAATCCTGTTGTTTTACCCTACGGTCGGTACAAGACTTATTTTATGTATTGCACATAAGAATCTAAGAAATATGTTGCCTGCATTCATTGAAAAATAAAACCCCTAAGATCAATTAATGGTATCAAAGTTTCCATACAGAAGGATTTCCATTTAAGTAATACTAATACAGCTACAGTCACGAAACTCGGTAAGTAAACTCAACTCAACAATTTAACAAACTAATTTTCAGCATTTTTAACGGACTTCAAAAAAGGAGGAGGTTCTCAATTTGTCTGTATACTTTTTTTCTATGTATGATCGCGCATGACTCTGGCAATTATGAACCGATTTCAAAAAAATCTTTCTGGTACGGATAGGCCGCTCCACTGATTGGGTCCCATAAAAAATATATTACTTTCGAATAAGCAGTTCCTGATAAAACAAAAATGGCGACTCAGAAAAAAACTGTAGGAATGCCTAAAGGATGATGTTTTTATCGCTTTTTAAGGACGAAAATGGTCAAACACTGGCAAATATTTACCAATTTCAATTATTCTTTTTTATGCGACAGAATGGACCACTGTAATGAATTTGTATAAATTTTATCACAACTGGATAAGAATTTCCTGGAGAACCATGATTGATGTGGAGAAATTTATCTGGTAAAAAAAGAAGAAGAATTGAGAACCTCCTTCTTTGACGTCGGTTAAAAAACCATGAAACTGATTTTCTCCATTACATAACTCTGACAAATATGAACCGATTTCGATGATTCTTTTTTTATTCAAGGGAGTAAACTACTGTAATGATTTCATGCAAATTTCATTACGACCGGATAAAGTTTTTCTGAAGAAAATATACACAGTAGGTACGTCAACATCAACTTCAATAACATTTAAATTATTTTATGCTTTTTAGTGTTGTTGAAGTCGGTTCATTTTTTCTTGTTGTGTCCTGTGCAATGTTTTATTTGAAAATCAACCCGTGGGACAAATGAGGTACCAAAGTTTGTATGTAAAAAAATTTTTTTCAGAGACACGAAACTGTCAGTGTACTCATCAAAAAATTGAGAAACACGTCTAACACATTTGTTTTGAAAATCCCCCTTAACGGGGTTTTAGCACGGTTCTTGAGTATCAAACGCGAAAAAAAAATCACGCAATCACTGATGACACTGCGGATACATTCGTCATATTGAAGTAATCTATGTATTTTTTTTAAATTAACCCCTAAAAGCATTCAATTGAATTCCAAAAAATATTTATTCCTACAGCCACATGACATATTTTATGTACTGCATACAAGAATCCCTAAAGTTTGCGCGAAGAAAGATCTCCGTTTAATACTATAATGCAACTATGGTAACGAAACTCAGTGTATGAACTAAACAAAACTGTTGAATAAACTTATTTCCAGCATTTTTTCGAAAATCAACCGCTAAGTGAATCTACCAATGGGGTTACCAAATGGTTTCCACTTAACAACCTCATATGGTTTATAATGGAATTGCAAAATAAGTACAGTATCTTTTTAAATAAAGAAGTATATATTTAGGAAATTGGAGCTATGATAGCTTACACAAAAATACAGGCTACATACTTGATTAGATCAGGGTTAATAAAAGTGTGAAAATATTGAAATTGATCGTCCGAAGATCGGACCAACAATAATAACTAAGAAGACCTGAGTTTACACCGGCATAATTGTGACATAAGGACGTTCAACATCTCAGTTCTCCCGTAACCATGGGTACTGCAAAGCATTCGAAACGTCGGGATAGTAAAAGCTAAAATAAACCGCGATTAAATCCGTAAAAAGTAGTTTGATTTCAATGTGTAATATTCGCGAAAGTAAAAGACAATAAGCTTATTATTTATTATGAAGCTGGCTTCAAAGTAGAGAAACAGTAAATGTTGTCCTTGAAAACTGAGACTTCAAAAAGATTATCAATGCCTAAATGATTAATGGAAATCCACAAATACATGGACGATAGATTGGTAAGTAACAATTTATTACGAACGTTTTAACTAATCCGAATGCTACACATTGAAATCAAACTATGATTTCAATGAGTAGCATCCGCGTAAATAAAAGACAACATTAGTGTAAACAATATTTTAAAAAACCTCGATCCATAATTCAAAACACGTTTGAGTAACAAAGTAAAAGCGGGCGAAGCCGCGGGCTACAGCTAGTATAGAAATAAAGACTCCGTCCACGTCTGTCAGTCGTATACTTTTTCTAAATCCAGACCGCGATGCGATCTCCAACCCCATTCAAAGAACCTGCCCTGCAAGGTTCATTATTTATTCTTCAATTTATGCACACAGAAGGAAACAATTACATAAAATTGATAGGAAAAATGCCATTGCCGAGAAATGAGTCAAAATAGTGAATGTCATTTAAAAAAAAAATTATTTATATCTTTAAATCTGTGACTTGGGCAGCATGATCTCTCGTCTGCTGCAAGTAAATCAGACTTGTCTTCGTGAAATAAACGAAGTATAATTAAAGTTGGCAGCAAATAATGTATTTTTTTTACTCCACTTAACGACGTGACAAGCAAGACGTTGGTCTAATGGTAAGTGACACGCCTGCCTATACACAACTTTTTTTTTTATAATAAATAGGTTTGCGCTTGACCACAATCTCACATGATGGTAAGTGAAGATGTGGTCTAGGATGGACCGCGCTTACCCATAAGATGCCTGTTCACTCTAGACTTGAATACACCCAAGTTATATTTATCAGGGAAAACGTCGTCCGGGAGGGTATTCCACAGCTTGGCCGTGCGCATGAGAAAAGAACCACATTGCTGCATGCTGCATTGCACTACCGCTCGTCACTAGAGACATTCGTAATTAAGTCTCTTGTGTCCGGTAATTTCACAAGCTACAGTGTACACACCGGAACACAGCACTGCTTGGCAGCAGAATATCTGCCACTGCGATGGTACCTATCTGAACAGTTTCCACACACAAGTGACTTACCTACTGTTAGCACCCCAGCCGGTGTGCCTATATAAATGAGGTGCAAGCTGAGACAAGAACATTCATACAGCGGTCACGGGACAGTCAACGGTCTACCCTCATCAGGATAACAGTACGGTTTGAAGAATTAAGATTGTAAGTGATTTATTATTATATTCTCTTTACTGTCTATTTATTGTGATTTATGATCTTTTACTTTGTGACTAAAATGTAAGTTCTATAGGTACAATATTATGCTAAAGATTATTTATTATAATCGTCATGCCTCTTACACTACTACCTAATAATTGTTAACCAGCTTCAAAAAGAAGGTTCTGTATTCGACGCGTATGTATGTAATATTAATAAAAATGCGTAATATTCACATTATGTTAGTCTATGTGGGCTTCTAAACAAAGCTCAGCTTTTGGGTTCCATACGTAAAAGGTAAAAAAGGAACCCATAGGGTGAGACTTCGTCTGTCTGTCATTCAGGAACATTTCAGGAACCACTGACCCTATCTATCGATTTGAAACTTATGTTCTGATCTTACTTACCCAATCTCATCTCAAATGAAAAAAAATATATTTCCTTTTAGTTTTTTTTTTAATGGGAGGTGATATTTCACCTCCCAATAAAAATTTCAAAGTGAGACTACTATATCGAATGGGGTATCATATGAAAGGACTTAATTTGTAAATCTCAAAACAGTTTTTTATTTTGGTTTTATGTCACGTAGTTTTTGGTTGATAAACAAAAATGTCAAAAAAATACCTTTATCCCCCTTATCTACGTTTGTGGAGGGAAAAATCTATCGGTTTTTTTTTGTAATCCTAAAAAACCTCGACAAACAAACTTAGTTTTGCGGTTTGTTTTTTTTTTTTTTGCTGTCTGAGTTGTTACATGAATAGTAAAATTACTTTAATACGTCCAAAAATGGTATGGAAGCTTCGGTGCGCGGCACTTGACCGGTATTTTTTGGACTTCACGACCATATTCCGAAAAAGGTAACCAGATAAGTATATTTTTGTATACAGCTTATATTAACTGATTTGATGCAGCCCACATACTGCTGATATCTTAATAGCATAAGATTCAATAAAAAGTATCAAATTAATATTTCATCATCATCATCATCACCAGCAGGAAGACGTCCACTGCTGAACATAGGCCCCCCCCTTGGAACGCCACAATGAACGACAATTGGCGATTTGCATCCACCGGTTACCTGCGACGTGCACAATGTCGTCTGTCCACCTAGTGGGAGGCCTACCTACGCTGCGTCTTCCGGTTCGTGGTCGCCACTCGAGAACCTTTATTCCCCAACAGTTGTCGGTTCTTTGAGCGATGTGGCCTGCCCATTGCCTCTACAACTTGCAGATTCTGAGAGCTATGTCGGTGACTCGGTGTCGGTTCTTCGGCGAATCTCCGAATTGCGGTTTCTGTCGCGCAAAGAAAGTCCGAGAATAGCTCTCTCCATAGCTCGTTGTGTGACCCTGAGCTTCTCTAAAAGGCCAGCTGTTAGAGACCACGTCTCAGTACCATATGTCATCACTGGCAACACACACTGGTTAAAAACCTTTGATTTCAGATGAAAAAAACGACGACGAAATAGAATAGAATAGAATAGAATAGAATAGAATAGAATAGAATAGAATAGAATAGAATAGAATAGAATAGAATAGAATAGAATAGAATAGAATAGAATAGAATAGAATAGAATAGAATAGAATAGAATAGAATAGAATAGAATAGAATAGAATAGAATAGAATAGAATAGAATAGAATAGAATAGAATAGAATAGAATAGAATAGAATAGAATAGAATAGAATAGAATAGAATAGAATAGAATAGAATAGAATAGAATAGAATAGAATAGAATAGAATAGAATAGAATAGAATAGAATAGAATAGAATAGAATAGAATAGAATAGAATAGAATAGAATAGAATAGAATAGAATAGAATAGAATAGAATAGAATAGAATAGAATAGAATAGAATAGAATAGAATAGAATAGAATAGAATAGAATAGAATAGAATAGAATAGAATAGAATAGAATAGAATAGAATAGAATAGAATAGAATAGAATAGAATAGAATAGAATAGAATAGAATAGAATAGAATAGAATAGAATAGAATAGAATAGAATAGAATAGAATAGAATAGAATAGAATAGAATAGAATAGAATAGAATAGAATAGAATAGAATAGAATAGAATAGAATAGAATAGAATAGAATAGAATAGAATAGAATAGAATAGAATAGAATAGAATAGAATAGAATAGAATAGAATAGAATAGAATAGAATAGAATAGAATAGAATAGAATAGAATAGAATAGAATAGAATAGAATAGAATAGAATAGAATAGAATAGAATAGAATAGAATAGAATAGAATAGAATAGAATAGAATAGAATAGAATAGAATAGCATAGAATACTCTTTATTGTACACCAAGAAGATATTTACAATATAAACTTAGAACTAAAACATAAAATGTACAAATGGCGGTCTTATCGCTATAAGCAATTTCTTCCAGACAACCATTTTGCAGGAGAAACACAATCAGAATAAATGGGCAGCTGGTGGTGTACTACAAATATATACATAGGACACACTAACATAAACTTATATGCATAAATAACTATTTAAATAAATATTTACAGAAAAATAAAAACGGCCTTAAAAATAGATAAATGAAATGGAATTTATATGTATATTATATTTATATTTATATGTAGATATATATTGAACGATAATTTGTGTGTCTAATCTATACTCTCTTCCTAAGTAGTAAATAGTTGAGAACCATAATTATTATTTGCTTACTGCCAAACCTACAAACGTCAATTAAAGTTAATAATGATTAATTAATTTTTTGTAATCGGATTATTTCGACACTCGCTGCCCGCTATTACTTAATATGCTGATAGTGAGTAGATATAATAATTATTTCTTGTTCAATAATCGAAATTAATCATACACGACTCCGTCAGCCGAAATAAATAGATTTTAAATAACGACTTAATTAGGGTTAAAGTTAATTGGGGTTTGTGAGTGCGGCAGTTAAAGCATTAAGTCTGTTCTGCACAATATGTGCATGGAGTAGAATAGTTATGTAATTAGTTGATTAAGCTTCTGTAATTTTAACACGTGATGTACCTACTAGGTGTCGTCATATTAGTTGCGGGAGTGATATACATAAAATAATTATAATTTATCAAAGCTATACTTACCTAAATAATTTCACTGTAGCCTTCTTGTTAATAATAAAAAAAAATCACCAATAATCTATACTTGTAATAAAACTGTAACAGGTCCAATTCTGTACATTGAAGATATTTTGAAAATTATATTTGGAGGGCATTCTATAACCGATACTGAGGCCGAAAATGTATTTTTTTTAATTTTTGTCTGTCTGTCTGTCTGTCTGTATCACGGCTGCGCATCACGCCGAAACTACTGAATGGATTCAAATGAAACTTGGCATGATTTGAGATCTTACTACGAGGTAGGACATAGCCTATGTCCTACATAGGATACTTTTGATCCCGTAATCTAGCACGGTTCTTTTGGGAGAGGGGATTAAAGTCAAAATGGGTACTTGGTTATACGCTTGGTCCGATTTTATCAATTTTTCTTCATAATTATAATAAATATCAGTAAGGGAACACTCATAGAGGAGTTGTTATCAAGGTTTTGTAATCGATCGGGTTAAGCAACGTTAGGTAAGGTCATTAAATAGGTGACCGTTTAACGCCATTTGAACTAAACGGGTCCGTGCTTCGGAGAGCAAGTAAAAAGTGGGTCCCAGTTTTTAACCGACTATAAAAAAGGAGGTTACGTATTCGATGCGAATGTCTGTTATTAAAAGTTTAGTTAACGTAAAAATAGCGCATGCGGAGCTGCGTGGGTCAGCTAGTTATGAATAAAATATCAATATATAGTATATTTAATTAGTATTGACGTATCTTATGAAGTTTATTAGAATTTCATATGTTTAATGTGGTAGGAACTTACGTACAATTATAGAAAAAAATTGAGCCTCTTTTATTTAAGACGGAATTTACTGTTTTTTTAATGACACTTATAGCCAATGATTTTATAATATAGCGATAATACATCACACAATACAATTACTACATAATACTACGATATGTTAGAGACGCACTTTCAGAAGTATGTTTATAGGATGGACTTCTATCTTATCAAGGACGTGCTTAGCCAAGCAGCAAACGATAACAGTGTGGTTACCCGCTACTTACCGTGATTGCGACTATGTGTATGTAGGTACAATAATGTATTATACTTATTATATGATTAAGATTGGCCGATCGGCGGTGTCCATTATCATCCATTACATATTGCTTGTATTGGCCCGACCGGTCCTTTTTGAAGTCCATTGGGTTTTACTAAACCCATCACTATACAACATTACTAAACCCGATGGGTAATAATTATGTCCCATGTTCTACGAGTCAGCCCGTTAAATATACGGACGTTTTGATTTTTTCGAAATTTACACTTATGTGTCGAGAAAAATACTTATTCAATAACCGACTCGTCCTGTGTGTAGCAGTTAGTCACTTTTCAAAAGCTTGATACAGCGCCTGCGCTCTTCCCGCACACCAAACAGTACTTAGCGATTTGATTGCTTAAAATAGGTATTTTGATACTACTCTCTTACATAACGAGTTGTCAAAATGCAACACAGCTTCTATGCAGTCCGTATGACGTACGACCTGATACTCTCTTTAGTCCGATAATCTTAGCAGCGCAGTTGGTACAGTGGCCTTCAAATCGGAACACAGCAGAGCAAGATATCTGACTGGTTGGTATCTTACTAGAGAGCCTACCACCTTAACATCGATACGACATCACCTTGCACCCACGATGATATCACCACGCCTGTATTGGGCAGCAAGTGGAAGGATTCAGCAATCCCATCGTATTCCCCTTCGACTTCACATGGCCGGTGAGTGTCTTATAATAACTCTTTTACACTCGTAAATCTTTGCTCATGTATATTTCAGTACATTTCGAATATTTTTCCTATGTATAAAAGTGAGTGGGGTTATTCTTGGTCGGACAATGGGAAGGCTTGCAGACGACTAGGCATAAAAGGATTCTGAGATCAATCATGCTTAGGACGGTGTCCTTGGATATATCATTGTCCTTTGAATATATTATATCCTTCATTCACTTGCACTAAATGACATTTATATGTATTTATTTTCTCTTTCATTATTTACTAACTATTTTGCGTAGGTTTGTCACTATAGCCGCTACCAAATCGGTCGGGGCATGATTCCCACCCAGGACAAATGTTGTTGTACAGGAACGGGATTGTATCAGTTGTCTGATTACAAAAGTACAGTGTGTACCTACTACAGTGGCTTTGCCTATTTTCGGATCAGTATAGCAATTTGTAGATTGTCACAAGATATATTCTTTTTGTTTTTTTAACTATTCTACTCGCGGATGTCACTTTCGAAGTGTACGGGTGTTTTAATTATATTATATTATTTTATAATAGGCTCTTTTCTACATACATAATAAAACAACATTTTTGTTCCATTTACTTTATTATGGTTCATTATAACAAACATTTATGTTAGATAGTCTTCACATACAATTATTTTTTACGACAACAGTCTATACAAATACGCTGTTATAGAGATCATTCATGTTTAGGTCGCAATAGGCTGGATGAAGTATGCCATTATTTTTTTCGTATTATAAGTATGTTTTATTTTATTTACAATACAACCTATGAAATGTGTCCCAAGTTAAAATTGGTTACAAGCAAATTTAAATATAATTACCGTCATAAAACAAAATTGTAATTCTTAACCATATTAACCTTGCTTCAATTGATGACATTATCATCTACCTCATTTTATGCAGTTTCGCTAGATATAAACTGTTGTAGCAGATCTATGCTAAACATTTCTTTATACTAAAGGCACATTCCCACACATCAGTCAGGTCAACGTAGTGTGTTATATAAGAATAACTAAGCACGCAGGCCGTAAATATGACCGATGTATAGGACAGACATCAGTTTTCTTCTATAAACTGTATGTGACATAACTGATGTGTGAAAATGGACCCTTAGTGGCGGTCACATAACAGGCGATTTAGAAATCCGAGCTCAGAGATTTATAGACAAAAAAAAAACAATTGGACCGCGACGATCACTGACGGATGGAGACAATTTTGAACTCGGAACTCTAGCTAGACCGTTCGCCATAGGATCAACGCCTTATCGGGTACATCGCTAGGGTACTTGACCTCAAAACACGACGGGTAACCCTAGCTTCTCCGGTTTTTATAGAATGCGTCTCGCTGTTGTTCTATACCTATAGGTAAACTAAGTCGCGGTAACCTGGGGGTCCACAATTAGTTCAAGCAATATGATTGCAATAAACTGCGTATATCTGCGTCCCATGTAAATGTAAGATTTGAAAACTGCCGAGTTGGTGGTAGGATCCTTGCCGTTTGTCTCGTGTCGTTGTCGTTTACCATCTGTAGTCGCATAACCTGAATCCTACCTTTACACCTTTAGCTAAACTGAACGTAATATTTAAATATCTTATCCTAACAACTACCTTCAATGAAACGGTTATGTTGTAAATCAGTCGTTTGAAGAATAACATTAACTTATGATAATTATATTTATACATATATATTTAGTTAAGAACTAGGGATATACTTCGATTTTTATGCAGATAGATAGCTTAAGAAACATAATCAGCGAAAGATACGAATATTTTATTTAAAAGGATGTTGAAATGTTTTAAAACCATATTATGAGGAGCACCGACCAGCGTTGCCTGAAAATGGTGCGTCTTTTACAATTTATTTTTAATTAAAAGCGTTTTACACCCGGCCGGGAACACAGTTCATGTTTCACGGACGGACGGATGTAACAACACATTTTATTTAATTTGCTTTACAATTAGTTGTCACAGTTATTACGATAAAAGCTTTTATAAACATTCCAGTTTTAAGGTTTTGCAAACATACTTGGTTGAGTTGGGATACAAGAATATTTTACCTAAACACGTAAGTATATTTTCATCGTTCGTGAAATTAAAATAAATAACAATCTTTAATAAGGAACAGTAGGTATCTCTAAATTATGAAAATAGAATTAGGACGGAAGCGTAATTAATATAAAAAGCTATATTTAAAACCATTTATAATGAGTTGAACATAATAATATAGTAAACAGTAGAAGTGATTTTCATTGATATGGTTCGTACCTCGCCTTTGGCATCAATTACTTAATTGGCATAATTATACGTAACAACATTTATAATCTACCATTATCCATTAACTACATTTATAGAAGATTACATTAACAAAGAAAACAACTTGATAACATATTTACATAATAAATAAACTACTTAAATGTTTTGAATAGATTTTGCACAATGGCTAATCCAAAAAAACATTCTCACAATACGATTATTTTTTATTCTTTGCACCTAACTAATGATAACATTATCACACGTCGACTAGACCCATCAAGCCGCACCACCCTTATATTTAACTTTCACATCACAATCATTCACATCTTAATCCGTCTATCCATTTTAATTACACTTCTCGATTTCAGAATTTCTTAATTTTATAGTTAGTTTTGATGTTCTTACTCTAACCTTGATTCCTAGCCTAGATTCCTAAAATAATTTTACCGATCAAAAACAGGTTTCTGACATTAAATTTTATGCTTACCCTTTATAAAACACGATAGGTTTGATTTGTTTTATTTACAAATGCTGACAATTTATTATAATTTGTCTACATAAATTATGAAGTTTTGTTTATAATTTATGATAAATAAACTTACCTTTACTATCCAACATATACTTAGCTACACTGATCATATGGTGGCCCAATTGATATGAATAATTCCTTGACATTTACCGAAACACGTGAAACCTTTCCCTCGTCACCTTTTGATCATTGTAACTAAAACGTAACTAAAGTTGAACATCAATAATTACAATACATTATATTTAATAACAATTAGATATCAAAATGATGGACAAGCCGATACGTTATAATAAATGCTTAAAACATTGACGAGAAATCGTTAAATACAATAATGATACAAACTATTTTTATCAACTATAGGAAAATTTACCATGAATTTACTAAAAGGAGCCATTATGTTGTTATTCAAAGATACAAACGAGAAAGAGACTTTTAATCAGGAATTCGTATGACTGTATAAAAACTGTATGTCCACGTTATTAATGTTGTGTATTTTTTTCAATAAAAATATCATATTCGTTTCGCTGCGCAATCAAGCTGCTATTGTTATATTTGAATATGGTTTTAATTTTTTTGCCGCAATAAAACAAAGTACGAAACGCTGTAAAATATCCTTTACCGTGACAAATAAAACAATTTCAGGACCATTTTTGTATCAGTGTTTATAACATAAAAGCAATAAAAAAAAGCACGACGTGATCATGTGTCATAGGTATGGCTGTGTGAGCAGCAAATGACAGGCATCATCATAGGGCACTGGTATCGATATACTATTTTTACTTGATTAATAACTGCGAACATAACAACATCCAAAATATGGTAGCAGATAATATAATTTTATAATTTGAAATCCGAATTCGAAATAAAAATATTCGCTTATTTTCTTGTTCTTATTTTTGATACCATTTTATCGATCTGTTGCACTCTACGTTATACACTAATAATCAATGGGCACTTGTGACCTTACCCAATGACGAATACAACACCACTAGCAGATGGCTGAATTTGGTTGCAATATTGTGTAAGATGAAGGTATATATTTCCCAAGATGGGCTGCTCCAAATTTGAGTAGGCTTTGCTCTACCTCTCTTAGTTTAAAACAAGTTTCACAGCACAGGTCAAAATTTATCTACTATTTTCAAAACAGAATTAAACCGTGTAAATTATGAATTTTCTACATTGCGGTCATTAATTAAGAGTAGGTACATCGTATGGGACCACCGCCGCACGCTGAGCGCTGCAAATTGGCCATAATTAACGTTTATCTAACTACCTGGTATAACTTTTAGAATTACAGCATTTAAAATTATATCGCCTAATTGAAAAAGTTTTACTCGCTAAACACGTAATTATTAGACCCTGATATTCATCTACATAGTAAAATACTTCAGGCGCTTTTGAGAAAACATTTTTACCCCTTCACCGATATGTTAATATAATACAACGATTGGACAAGCGCCGTTCATGTAGTGTTGATTTAATATGTAATGGGGAATCAAATCAATAAGCAAGGGGTGGAAATTACATTTTAACAAAAACTATCATGATGGAGGTATCCCGACACGGTACGGAGAACAGTTTATTACAAAAAGTTGATCTACTACGAGCTAAGAGATTGATATGGTAAATAAACGGAATCCCGTACAGCACTAGTGTTCTATGAATAATATTAATAAAAAAGGTAAAAAAAATATGATTTCCAGTAAGTACATATTTTTGTTGAGCTTTGCAAAAACGACAGCATGTTTTCTTGGTCGACGATTAAGACTTCAAATGGCCTAGGTGGCTTCAAGTCAAAGTAGCAAGAACTAAAATAGTTGTCCTGTAGAATAAGTTCTGCGCTCATCTAATCAATATTTGCATGTTGCAGGCTTTAATTTAGTGTCGTCATCTCGTATCCACTCTGTAAACCATTCCGATGTAGAGGGTTTAGAAAATTTCTCATGTATTTTATTTCCTAGCGCAGTTATTCCGGTAATTTTTATTTGGTCGTTGTACAATTCGCTTTTAACCGAATTTTTAGCGACGAAGTTTGGAAGATAAAGAATTTTATTCGGTTGGCTTGTTTAAAGAATAAACGTAATTCTGTTTTCTTCTATATTTAAACAATTTTAATGAAACGGTGAACTAAAGACGAAGTATTAAATCCTCTGAGTGAACAAAAAGAATGTCAGCACTAATGTTTAATAGTGAAACACCAAGTTTAAAGTTAAAATTCGTAGATATAATTTTTAATAATACATAACAAGGTTTTTCAAATTAAAAGCGTCTGTCCACATGACCGGGAGATACGCTGACCATTGTTATGACCATAATAGGCCAGAAAATATTCTTTATAAGAAACAGTATGAAGGAAAGCCACTAATAGTATTAAAGTATTCGGCCGTGTCATACACGTTTCTGTCAAAATTTAAAAGATAAACTCTGCATGGACGGCGACGCAACGTTGCTTTCCCGTTACTCGCCACCACACTAAAAATAATACTGTCTATACTGTATGTCTCTGTGTGTAATTAGAGCCCTTTGTTTATAGTGTTTTATTTTGCACTGTGGTACAATCTGGATGTCTGGACAGTCTGGATGCCGGACACGAAAAAGGGAATGATACGTTTTGAGTGCATAGTAGTCTCCTGCATTTCTTTTCCCGGCCTGATGTGTTCATAGCACTGTTATGGAATTGTCCGTTCTACTGGGCAGAAATAAGTAACTTTCGTAATACAATTTAGTTATTTTATCTTCCTACGACCGAACGGCCACTCTATCTTGTGCTTATTACCAAAGTCTTTTATTACATTAAATCTAAGGGACTTACTCTAAATACATATAAACGACGAATGACTACATTTAGATGACACATTTTTAACAGATTGTTGAAAAAACTCATCGTTAAATGATTTTAATGCCTTTAGGACTAGATACGTATAGGAGTTGCCAGCGTTAGCAGGTCATGTTGTAATGGTCGTCATTAATATCTTCACCAGCTCTTGACTCGGATCCCGCAGCAAATAGGGAATTGTATTTTTTCCTAAAAAGTACGAACGCTATTACATGTGTGTAAGAAAATATTGATCTTATATGTACTGTTTATTGTAGTTAGCATCGAGGGCACAGTAACTGGTGAAATTACCGGACACAAGAGACTTAGTAATGTCTTTAGGGTCGCCAACGCGCTAGCGATTCTTTTGTTGTTGTTAGCGTCCATGGGCTGCGGTGACTGCTTACCATCAGGTGGGCATGCTCATTTGCGACCTTGATGACATAAAAAAACCCTACACCATATAATATTAAACAAAAATATTCAATATTTGCATATATATATTGATTCGATAATGTAAGTCATGATGGGAAAGGAGTCACTAAACTAAATCGGACTATGTATCTGTTTTTTCTTTACAAGCTCAAAATCGAAAACATATGTCCAAAGACAATTGTTAGGGTTCAATATGTCATATATAAAAATATAATCTTGCTGCATTATAACAAAGAAATGTTATTTTCATACAAGTTTATATTCTGTGTAAAACTTACCATTTTTCAGCTGCTTTACTTGAGTCATCTTAAAGCTGATATAAATCGACAGAGCTGGACATATGTTTGGAGTGGGATGGCCGACGCAGGGTGCCCGCCTCCCGGGCCGAGGATCACACCTGCGTGAAGCTAGCATGCAGCGCGGTCTCCTCCTGACCAATCTGGTTGCCTGGCGTGTAGTACTGGCGACACACAGAACATGTTATACTTCAAAATGGTTTGTGTTTTTAACCGGCTTCAAAAAGAAGGTTCTCTATTCGACGCGTATGTATGTAATATTAATAAAAATAGGTAATATTAATATATGTTAATCTATGTGGGCTTCTAAACAAATTTACCAAATTTTATGAGTGTTTGAATGTAGGTTTGTCCGCGGATTTCTCAGAAACTACAAGCCCGATTTCAAAAATTCTTTTTGCAATAGTTTGAGTATTTTTCAACTTAGGGTAGAGTACAAGTTTCATCAAAATCGGTCCAGTAGTTTAAGAGATATAAACTTTTTATGTTTTTAATAAGTTACTATAACGTAGACGTTCGAGTTGCGTGATAGTGCTGATACCTATTTTGCTAAAATAAAAGTCACTAAAAAGTATAAAATAAACTATTAAAAAAAAACCGACTTCAAAGTAAATTATCTAAAAAGCATAAAATAACGAAAATATATTGAAGTTGGTGTCAGCTCGTGCAGTGCTAGTCTTAGTTAACATGATGTGCTAGAAACGACTTCAATATATTTTCGTTATTTTATGCTTTTTAGATAATTTACTTTGAAGTCGTTTTTATTTTTTTAAAATAATTTTTATGAAAAAAATGCGAATTACTAAACTATCACCACTCCCTTGTCTAAAACTTCTGTCATTTGCCGCGCCCGTTGGTCTAGTGATGACACACCCTGGCCCAGGGGTAGCCCCTCATGGATTCGATTTTCAGCAGGATAATCTTTTGTGTGCATGAATTTACCTATTCCTCTTGCGTCAAGGTGTTGTTTGCGATATGTATATACAAAAAAACTGTACAGGCATTGCCAAATTGTGTGTTGGTTGCCCCATGATATATTTTATATACTTAGTTAAAAATATTATTCACACGCAGTATACTTAGCAGTTTTTTTTTATACAGTAAGTAGGTAAAAAGCAATACTAAAACTCAACTAACTCCACTTACACCAGCGAATGCACCACCGTTCCACCCCATTCGGTCGTGTTCGCGTTGCGGTGTCCGTTGCGGGGGCGCTTTTCTCTCAGTGTGCGAGGCTAGACGTGCTTTAGCCCTCAACGCCGCCCGCAGCGGCACGTTGGCCCGTGCGGCTTCAGCGCGACCATGTTGGCAAAACTCTACCAAAGCCACGCCGAGGGCAAGGGCGAGTCCACCCATCAGAACGTAGAATAACCCCGCCACTTGGCTCAATGTTAATTCTGTTCCACGTATCTCCTATTAGAAAAAAAAAACACATGTGATAATGTACATCAAACGAAAACTTATAATATGTATAGTGTTAATATAATTTTTTTTAAACATTGTTGAGGCATTGCTGGTTGAGTCTTTTCGCTCACCCAATCACAGGGCTGCATGGGCCACTAGCGCCTCTCGGACGTCGAAGGAAACATTCATAACGAACAGACGGTGGTTGGCTACCTACTCGGAATCGGAGCTTGAGGCGGATAAATAATTCCACATCAATATTGTTCGAATTAAACAAATTAACACCGCGCGCGGTTAAATAAGTAAAGACAATTGTGAAAGCTAATACTTAAAGGTACGAAGAATAACTCTTGTGTGTGCTGTGTGTGGTGCGGTGCTTTGATCGAAGTTCAAGAATCAGCCCGCCAGCTGCTTAGAAAAGGTGAGTGAATTGCTCTTTCGGTAATGCCCTCAACTTAATCTATTTACCTTACAAACATTATGCTGAATATCTTTTATTTTTTTTCTCTGTTTGTCTACCTTAAAATATACAAACATTGAAGTTAGATAGGAAATATTACTGCGCAGCTGCGCATGAGAGGGGTGAACAAAAAGCGCAAGGGATACATTTTTGCAACCGCACATATGTATCAATTTCCATTTAAAGCAAACAATTGATATTATAAACTTCGTTCAGTATGATGTATAGACGCAAACTCTAAGAGATTATTATTATTATATTATAATTAAAATGACCCTTGTATTGTTCTGTCGATTTCAATTATTTGCGGTACATTAGTATGGGTGAAAGTACCAACATATAAACATACCGGATCACTGACATCACATTCAGTTTTCGTAAACCATTTGCGCACAAGTTTTGGTAGTTCACCGTCGTCCTTCAGTGACTGCAATGCAAGATTGACTCCATCCCTAAAAAAACACTTACTTACACTGAAACGCCTTTCAAAATGGTAATAAACTCGCGGCGCTCACGCAAAGGGGCAATTATTATAAAAATCGCTTAGCATGCTTCGCAAGGGCTTTGATGGAGTGGTAATGCCTACCGCAGCTTCGATCCCTTTGGCAGGCCAATAGCGAAGTCCTTTATTCCAGAGGTAGTCAGAGTCACCAACATCTCACATGGTTTGTTGTCGCCACGGGTAGTGGATCGGTCCAGGAGGAAGGCTAGCCAACCATGTTCATCAGCGGCTGTATCTTGAGGGTAGGCAATGGCCCGCGGAGCATCAGCTGTGTCCTATGCAGGTTGAATATATAAAGATAACGAGTTTTTAAAACCAAATCATTGCTTCATGTTTTTAGGGTAAAAAAGGAACCCTTATGGTGAGACTTCGTCTGTCTGTCTGTTTGTCACACCTATATATTTCGGGAACCGCTAACGCTATCGATTTGAAACTTGGAACAGTTTTAGATATTTTTTACCCAACCGTTCTTTTTAATGGAAGTCGTAGCGGGTCATCGAAATTTCAAAGTGAGACTTAGTAGTCTCACTTTGAAATTTCGATGATGAATTTTGTTGTACAGTCCGTTAGATCTGTACATCTGTAGAGTTTGTTGTAGTTAGTTAATTTAATGTAGAAATTAAATGTCTTTCAGTAATGTTTATTTTATAGGAGTTTTTACAGTTATGTTAATGAGTGGTGATTAGCACACGACGCGCGCGACGTGTGTTTGTCACAGTAACGTGTGTCGCGCACTGGTTTTAATATAAGTATAAAGTATGGAAACTAAGTTGACAAATATGATATGTGTAGTAGTAGTGTAGGGTATAAAAATGATCGATGTAAACCGTACATACTCCTAACCCGAAAAGAGATGAACATCTCTAGGTAGTGTGAGAATCACCAGTACAAGGTAAAAAATAAGTTTTACAAAATATTGTCATAAAGCAAAAAAATAAGTAATGTTAAGTATACAAAATTAAAGTAACGCAATAAACGTATTAAATTAAACGTCAAAGTCAATATCGCCGGACGTCCGAGTGAAAACTTGCGGTGGTTTCGTCAGCGCGTGTTCGCGCCGTCCCGCCGCCGCCTCGTGTCCGATCACATGATACCCCACTCGATATAGTTATCGAGTGGGGTATCATTAAAGAGCTTCATTTGTAAATCACAAAACAGATTTTTATTTTGGTTTATGTCACGTAGTTTTTGGCTGATAATCAAAAATGTCAAAATAAATACCTTACCCCCCCCCCCCCCCATTATCTCCGAAGTTTGTGGAGGGAATAATCTGAAATAATTCTGGGTAATATATGTCTATCTATATTTAACAGGAAAAATAAAATAATAAAATGGTCTTTCTAAATAGTACAGTTTTAGTTAGTAATCCTAAAAAACCTCGATATACAGACTTGGTTTGATTTTTTGGTATCTCAGGTGTAAGACGAATAGTAAAATAACTTTAATACATCCAAAGTTGGTATGGAACCCTCGGTGGGCGAGTCCGACTCGCCCTTGACCGGTATTTTTTTTAAATAGCATCTCTTGCAATTTCAAGTAAAAAGACAACAAAAACTTTATTTAGAGTTACGTAAGGAAAATACAAACAAAATTACTACTGACATGGTAACCAAAACACACAAGTCACCATTTGCAACGTTAGTGATGACTAGACTAGATTATAAAAGAGACAATTTTGCAGACAGAATAGTCGAGATTATATTCGTCGTAAGTTCCATGCGCTATCTGCAAATTACATTTTCTTTGCCGCCAGATAATACGAGACTACATTTATATTAACATCGCAGTAAGTTACCTCAGGGCACGTAGCTAATTTGCTGTACGATTGACTTGGCTCTGTGATGCGCGCCAACGTGAGGTATGAAGCCAGATTCGCCGTATACGAGGATATTACAATAAGCGTGAAGAACCACCACACCGAACCTACGATCCTCCCGGATACAGACCTGGAACAAATTAACTAATTAAGAACAGCACTATTTTTAATGCTAGCCGCATACTGTCAATAATATTGTCAATATTCTACAACCCGTGCAACTTAACTGTGCACTTGGCGCTGAGACATCGCGTTCCAGCCAGGTGCACACTTAATTCGGACTGGTTGTAGAATATTGACAATATTATTGATTACTTAATAAGTAAATCAATCGTTTTATTCCTCATGTGCTGTAGTGAGATATGTTACAGACTTACCTGACGGTTAACTGTCAATAAAATACATTGGTCAAATATCCTTTTACAGTTAGGTACTAAGTAGTTATCACGTTGAGTAATGGTCTCGACAAGTAAAGAGTTATGTGACGCTAATAAAATAATTGTCAACAGTCAGATATTAAAATATGCACTAACCTCGGCGTAATATCGCTGCCCTGCTGCATAACAGAGCCTAGGGAGAACCACATAGAGTTCCAAAAGCTAAATTCGTTGACGACAGTGGTCTGAAATAAATTTAAATAGCTTATTAAGCTTGGCTGAAGATACTTTCATTCAAATAAAGTATTTTTGTATGCATAGGATATCACCTTAGTGGTCGCGACTTCAGTATGCTCGGAAGCCTGTGTGTCAGTAAAGGAAACCACTCGCCACTCGTAAGGAGAGAATCTTGACACAAGGAATAGTACCACGCTGACGGCGAAGAGACTGAATAAAATGCATATCTGAAATAAACATTCAATTTAATTTTCTACTTCAACGTACTCGATTCGCACCGAATTTAAGTGTCTGAGTTTGTTATTTATTGGGTGAAAACAAGTGCAAAGTCGTTTATTTAGTAGGCGCTAATACCACGAAAAAATGGCAAAATGAGCAAATCTTTTTTTTGTGGTCTGGATCAGATAACAGGTCTCACCTATCGAATGATAGTTATTATGTTAATCTGTATATTTATTGGTGGCGACGCGGGTAGCTGAATCTGACAGCCGAATGAGCGTAAGTGCCCATCCCTACTGTGCCAGCCGTACGGTTGACCGCAAGGAAAGGTTAGTTGAACGAACATATATACTGTAGACTGTAGTTAACAAAATATTCTTTTTAGTTGGCTGGCTGGTCTGGTCTGGTGGCTTAGATTTATATTTCAAGTCTTTAAACTTTACCTATCGACTTATCGAAATCTACTCTAATTGCCAAGTTTGACTGAATGATTATCAACGAATTCCACAGATTCTGAGTACGCAATAAGATACCTATGCTCTATTGTGAACACAGAGCGGCGGAGAATTTTAGCAGACAACCAAAAACGCAACAAATAAATTGAATTTTATTCTTAATCCTCAACCATACCGGTTGGTAGGTGATAATATGGTAGCAGATGGTAAAGCACATTAGTTTATTATCAAAATAGAAAAAATCGGCATCTCTCAGCCGCTAGTAAAGGAAATCCTCATAGAGCACTGGAAATTTTACTAACCATAGATATACAATGGATCTACAGGGGAATTATTATGCTGCTATCTTTTGTCAGATGATGGCTCTTCATGGATTCCGATCCCCTACTCCACTCGTACTGTTTATGTAATTATAATGTCCCTGGTTGATACGACCACAGCGGCCAATCTATCACAGAGTTAGCCATCTGCACGGGAGGAATTATATTGCACGAGTGCTTGCGTAGACATAAGTGCACTCTTTCTTCCTTTAGGTACTCCCATTGTCAGTACAGATGTAGTACCGACGATTTACATTGCCCATCAGACGAATGGATCCTCATAGTTCGACCAACAGACGACGAAGCAGTAAGGAACAAATTAAAAAAGTTGATAATACCGGTTTCATGCTGTGCCACGGAGGCTGTGTTTGTACATATATACATTAGGAGTTATAATTACAGCACTCGTCCGCAGATTTTGCTGCCCACGTCGCCACTGAGATGATAATCCACTACTACTTACCCATATTTCCTTGGAGAGTGGATGTAGGAAGCTAAAAATAGCGCCGGTATCGGTACCCTTATCGTTTTTGCCTGGCTTAATGTCGAAAGACAAGAAAGGTTTGCTAAAGTCTATGACCGTCTCTCGTTCCAGCGTCACGGTTAATGGCCCAATAGCTAAATCGGCTTCCTGAAATCGGATAGTATTATATATTTAGAACTATTTTTGATGTTATTAAATAAAAATATTGGTTAGTCGTGATCCCAAAGTAGTCTATAAAGCTTACATTGTAATTTCTAGAATGGTTTTTTTATAGATACATGAAAGTATTTTTTTTTTCCTGCAGGATGTTATTGTGGCTGTGAAAATAAATATAACAACTACTAAACTTTAAGTAATAGGTATACTTAATAACTCAAAAAAGGAATGAAATCAGGTGCTTTTTGTATATTTAGTTTCCGTAAATTATTTTGTATGTTACCATGTATTTAAAAAAAAGGTAAGCATACCAAATGCTTTCGTAGAATTTAGACAACTATATTTATACAACTAAATAAAAAGCTAGACGTTCTCCCGATGCGATGTTAAGCGATACGTCTGCATAAATATGGCTGTACTGAACGACCGTTCTCATTGAATGTCGCCAATTGAATAATATCTCTATATTTTTTTACCTACTGTGCTCTTTAGGCTTATTCCAAATTGTGGTAGTTCTACATTTAGACTAGTTGGAAAAAAACTTTACACCTGTAATATCTGACTCTGAAATAGGAGCTCACGAGTTCGAATACTAATGCGAACTCTATAACACAAAATGCAAGTGACGATTATATCATCTTGTGAATCCTATAAATACTAATAAAAGCTTCACGTAGAGCACTAACTGTGCTGTTCACATTACAATCCCTCGATCCCGCAACATTACTTCTTGCGATGGTATTTTATAACGTACCTAGGACCTCATTTGATTCTTCTAGGTTTTACGAAACCAACTACAGAACCATTTTTATTTTAGATATTACCAAACTTTTATAATCCAAGAAAATACCGTTTCAAATGTAATACATTGAAATGATTGATAGCAATCGGAGTGAATCCACCTACGTTGTAAAATATAGTGTCTCCTATTCCCGAAACGTCAGGGAATATGAAATATACCTTGATAATTTTTTTTTCATTCACCAGCCTCTCTGAATATAACTTATAGATGCGCACGATAAGGGAGCGACATTTGAGATTTATGCGTCACGAGATCCCATGAAAAGGGTAACCATTTAAGTGGGTACATTATGAGAAACCCTTCATGTTTTTTGGGAATGTGTTTGATGGCCACGTCGAATAATCGAACCAGACGTTCGAACCAGATATGTAGGTGCTTGATATTATCTATTACATTTCGCGGGAAATGTGTTTTTTTATTCAATCTGATGACAAGGCAAGCAAGACGTTTTCCTGATGTAAGCGACGCGCTTGCCTATAGACATCTGCATTGCACTGCCACTCGTCACCCGAGACATTAGTTTTTGGTATCTTGTGTCTAGTAATTTTATCAGCTATAGTGCCCTTCACACCCGAACAGCAATGTTTAATACACCTTTCTTGGCGGCAGAATATCTTAAACTGCGTTGGTAGTAGGTACCTCCTGTACGGTTCCTTGCACGAGGGAGCTAGTATCCAGTGACAAAATAATTCTACTCGTCTCTACATAATTTATTACAGTAATAGTAGTTTATGCACCAAGGGGATAAAGTAGTGTCTTATGTCGCAGGCGTTAAATTGAATCGCGAGCATAACGAAGGATTTTAGCAACTCCCGAGCGTAGCGAGGGAGTTAATACTAGAATACTGAGTACAGCGAGGGATTTAAGCTCGCCCAAGCCAAATACACCTTTATCCCCGAGGAGAATACACTACTTTTCACACCTACTGCGAGGTAATAAGATAAAAATAATGCTATAATTAAAATAATATTAATATCTTGGGACAATCCACATACGGTCGTCTGATTCCAAACTAGGCAGAGCCGTAGTAAGTACTATGGAAACCAGACAACTATTAGTTCAGAGATACAGACGATAATAATTAAATAGTTAAACAACACCCAGACACTTGGTGGGAAGTGAACCCACGACCCATCGGGTAGGGGCCAGGCAGCATAGTGGTTTGCAGAGTTAACGCGTTAACATCTATTTTATTTTCTTTTCTGGAACACTGGGTTCTGCTCGTCGCGCCCAGTTCGATTTTCAAATGTTTTTTTTTCGTGCAGGTCTAGTATTAAACCTGTGGTAAAAGTGTTGAGGAATTTTCGATTGACATTCGAAATTCAAACACATAATAATGTGTAATAACCCTAGGGAGTTTAGTACAACATTATTATTACCCGGCTAGACTATAGGGATATAATGAGGTACTTTATGTCATCTTTAGATGACACATAATGCAACATTATCGAGCAGGTGGTGTGAAATAGTAGTTTATGCACCAAGGGGATAAAGTAGTGTCTTATGTCGCGGGCGTTTCATTGAATCGCGAGCATAACGAAGGATTCTAGCAACTCCCGAGTGCAGCGAGGGAGTATAGAGTTAACTCCCGAGCGTATCGAGGGAGTTAATACTAGAATCCTGAGTACAGCGAGGGATTTAAGCTCGCCCAAGACAAAGGCACCTTTATCCCCGAGGTGAATACACTACTTTTCACACCTACTGCGAGGTAATAAAATACAAATATTGCTAGAATTAAAATAATAACAATATTTTGGGACAATCCACACACGGTGATCCCAAACTAGGCAGAGCCTGTACTGCCTAGTTTGGGATCAGATTACCGTGTGTGGATTGTCCAACCAGATAACTGGATAATGGAAACCAGATAACTAATATTAATTAAATAGTTAAATAACACCCAGACACTTCGTGGGAATTGAACCCACGACCTATTGGGTAGCGGCCAGGGTGTCTAAACCACTAGACCAACGAGACCGTCAATAATATCAACATAATGATTTGCCGCGTTATCATCTATTTCATTTTATTTTCTAGAATAGAACACTGGGTTGTGCTCGTCGCGCTCAGTTCGATTTTCAAATGTTTTGTTTTTCGTGCAGTTCTCTGCTTAGAGTAGTAATATATACCTGTGGTAAAAGTGTTGAGGAATTTTCGTTTGACGTTCGAAATTCAAATCACATTATTACCCAAGGGAGTTTAGTACAACATTATTACCCGGCTAGACTATAGGGCAATAATGAGGCACTTTATGTCATCTTTATATGACATATAATGTGACATTATCGAGGAGGTGGTGTGAAAAAAATATTATTTCGTCGGTAAGCGTGCAAGACAGCGAAAGAGCAGATTGTAAATACCGTGTATCTATGTTTTGATGACTTTACAGGAGGATGAAAAAACTAAATTTATACATATATTAGCACTTAAGAAATTAGTGGAGTTCAATATGGCATGTTCAACCCTACCAACTGTCTTAGGCAACTCGCACTTGACCAGCTTGGTGGAGAGTTGCCTAAGCCCCCTCATCTTGAGGGGAGGCCCCAGTGGGACATAAACAAGGGCTGGTATGATGAACTGTCTTTGGCTGGCCACCGGTCAGCCATCACTCCTGTGTTCATACATTTATTGTACCGATTTTGATATGCTAAAGAAAACGGGGTAGGCAAGCCTGCCAATTACGATCAGGCGAACGTCTTACATCACATACTTCTTCACCATATCCAATTAAAAATTGAATAAAAATTACCGTTCGCCAACTTGAAGTACCTACCTCATTATTTAATTTTACGCATAGAGTCACGATAAGTCGCTACCTATAATGTCACTAAAAGTAAGTGAGTTTATTTTAACAGGAACTGCATTGAGTACTAACTATGTTATAAGCCCTTTGTGACTACACATACTAAACGGATTACGGGATTACGGATTTACATTTGACTGAAATTCTACTTTTCATTAACGTTTGATAATTCTGTCGAAAACGTTTAAAATTTTCGTATGAGCTACTTTAAACATTTTAACGACGTAGGTGCTGTACTAAAAGCTTTTACTAAAGCTTACTAGGTACTCGTTTATTCAAGTAAGTATATTTTATTCAAGTAATTTAGAAAGTTATATAGAAAGCTGTCGACATAGTAGATATACCCACATTGAAAAGTATCCTTTAAAAAAATAATAAGATGAAACTTATATACTTATAGGCTAAAATTTAAATGTGTATTTCTTAAAAAGTATTCTGTTTATGGTTAGTGTTACGAAAAATATATGTAAATAAATAATTATAGCAGTAAAACATTTTTTTCTTGTAGCGTAATATATTTTAATGTTTTGTGACTTTGTTTGTCGCAGTCGATAATGTTATACTCAAAGCGCACAGAAACATCATTATCACACTTAACCGCATTAGGGTATTGAACAATAGTTTTTGCTATATCAATTTCAAACATCATTTTAATATATTTGCCAACATGCATGTATATAAAAAATAAACGAAAACAGACGAGAGTAGTCTCTTTTCCTCCTGTTTTGTTATTAAAATAAAAATGTTACCTTTCGCACTAGTTCGCCCACCATGCCGTCCCAGCCTCCAACAATTTTTGGATTCTCATTTCCGTATTTTCCATCTCTCACCATCCGTATTTCAACTGTTGAACAAATATTGCATTTAAGGTATGTAATAAATTGGTTAGTAGTTTTGATATCGTAATATCAAAATACACATTAAAATAAATATATACAATAAATATACACATAAAAATAAATAAATCAAAATATACTATAGGAATAAAATCTAACTTAATAAATAAGGGAAACGCGATACTATAATTATACCCTTAACGTTGTCTTCATTGGCGGTTATTGTTTAGTTAAAGTTTTTTTATTTATTTACACTACGAGTACTTACTTACATACAAAATATGCGATATGGATATAACATTTATAAATTAAATTAAACCTCGTATAGAACATGCAAATCTAATTCTTTAAGTGATGAAGAAGTAATATGCTAATGCATAGTCAGATTACAATTAGTTTAAATTAGATACATTCAGCTGTGATAATATCTCAAAAAATAATTTGAAGTTACTCCGGCCATTCCTGAATGTTATATTCCCTACCAAGAAATCTGTGTTAAGAAAGAACCCAAAAATAAACATCAAATATGATGACTGAAAAAAATGTGCGCAAATACTTTTTTCACTTGTTTTCGTATATTTGTATCTCTACTGTGACTTTTATTTAATGTCGTGATGTCTATCCACTTTTTTTGTACTTATTTTAGGGAAACCACACCAAAGTTGATAGGTTTAAACCGGAAACTTGTAGAAACTTCATTTCCCTCTTTAATGTCTGTTAGTTTTCAAAGAAATCGGGTGCTTTAAGTTTCGTTCGAAGAAGAAGTAGTAAAGTGAATGCTGTATACTACTTACATCTAATTTCAAGTTTATCGGAGATCAATCGGGCGAGGTCAACGCAGAACCCTTTGAAGGGATCATTAGCCCTGTAATCGGGGTTGTCGGGGCTGTTCCGCATGATGTATGGCGGCTCCTCGATAGTGGTGATGAGATAGGTCTTGTTGCGGTCGTAGGCTCCGAGGGCATTTAGCGGCGCGATCTTTGGAATCACCGGAACTACACCGGCTTGTTCATACCAAGTCGCAATCTGGCAGAAAAGTGTGCTAATTAATAAAAAATAAAGGTTTTAATTTTTACTAACTAGGCGTCATAGGTATTATACCTTAGATATTTCTAACAATGCGTTTAAAAAAAGTAATAATACACAATGATATTTTGTACAGTATCATTGGTGATAATATAATAATAATATATTCATTTATTTCGGATAACAGGATCCATAAGGGTTAGTAACAATTAAATACTTAAGATAGGTGATAGAACATACTATTACTCTAACGTGATTTTCGTAAACTAAGTGTAGATTTTTCCTAAATTATTAATGGTTTTGTGTGTTTCCAAAACATATTTATTTCATACTTTTTTGAAGATTGTTATTTCCATGTATCATAAATATATGTGTAACAATCACACTCTGATTCAGTGCATCTCGTAACTAAGTGTATATTAGGTACAACAAATCTAATACTAAGGGATGAGATAACATTAATGGACTAAAACTATGTAGAATTGTGATTGTCTCACCTTAACCATGTCTCCGTTGACGGTCATTTCCATGATTTGCAAGGAGAAGTTTTTACGGTGACCTTCCTCATTGAATCTAATGATGCCAGTCAACCCGTCAATCTCGGTCTGAAGCAAACGCGTGACTCGTGCGTTTAAAATAGCAGTCACACGCGGCGCAATAAGCTAGTATTTCGCATGGCACAAATTATTTTTTAAACAAATTAAAAATCTGCGGTATAAATTGAAAATAAACGTCGATACTATCTACGTTGCATTCTTAAACCCGGATGATAAAAAAGAGAAGCATTATAAGTTTGACGCTTATCCCTGTGTATCTATTACGTATAGGTACCCAGTTTTTACCACGCTTTTATTTTTAAAAGATCAAAATCTGATTATAAAATGTAAATGTAATGGAAATAGACGGATTTGAATGCAGTCCTCTTTATTTCAAAGCTGGGTTAATCGAGATACTAAGATCTTAATTTGAGGAAAATTTACTTACCCGTATTTTCATTGGAGCATGCCACAGCTATACATCCTATTTTTACATTTATTATTCCGATTTTGATCTTAATAAAAATAAAGGCGTGGTTATTTATTTTATTTATTTATTATTTCATTTTAACTGGGTATATATATAAATAAGCAGGACTAAGCGTCAAACTTATAATACATACATACATCTACACCTCTTTCCCGTAGCGGTAGACAGAGACCACTTCTTTCCACTTGCTACGATCCTTACATACTTGTTTCGCTTCAAACTTATAATGCTTCTCCTTTTTGTCATCCCAGGTTAAGAATGCAACGTACATTTATATAAAGATCGTGTATATGTATATACTATTCAGGTACATGTAGACGTTATATATAATATTCTGCCTCCGCTCTCAAGACATAGAATTGCGCCGGTTGCCAGTAAAGTACTCCCACGGTAAGCACTGCAACGTGAGTCTTGCTTTAACAATTTATGCTTTCACTAAAGGGAGGACTCTTCTATATCAGAAGTCGCTACCCAGCCATTTCCAGCTGCCCGCTTTTTATTTTCCACAGTGAACCTCTTTTATATCTCCCAGTAAATAAGACAGTGAATGCATGTACTTAATTAATTTTCATTGAAACAACTATTAACGGTCTTAGTCTCGTATATATACATTAATAATGCAGTTAATGCAATTTCATTCAACACAATCTCGTTAGCCAGTGCCGCGTTAATACAACATTGAATTTCACCGAGTAAATTTACCTTCTAATTATTATATCCAGTTATTTAATTATTGTAACAAATGGGTAACGACAATATTAGCGGTCACTGTGAAAAACAATAGCTCGGTATTTAAACGGACCATTTCATGCTGTCAAATTGTAGAGAATGATCGAAACCGGCCTCCGGCTATCTAAATGATGTGTATCAATAGTTGCATGGTTCATAATATCGTTGTACAATTTTCGATATTCGTGATCACATAGTCTAGGCCAGGGACCGGGACACGTGAATAATGAACCATTCGCTAGCATACGTAATTGAATTGATATCATTCGCACGGGCTCAGTAGAATTTAAAATGACCCAGAAGAATTGTAGTTCATTAAGGCATGTGTGGTGAAAAGTCAAATATCCCTATTTTATTTGCACCTGCATGCAATGAAAACGAGCCATTTTAATGCTTAATATAAACTAGACATTGCGCATTATAGCCCATAAGGGACCTGTCAAGGTGCTTACAGGGACGGGGGTCACACAACTGCCATCGTCCTCCTCGGAGTCGCCGCCACTATAATGAACTTAATTTATTTACATGTAAGTACTAATTTAATTAATACTACTACATTTTTCTATGAATTAAATATAAAAAAACCACCCCTGGGGTCACGTGACCTAAAACACCAATGACAGTTTGTTACAGTAACAGTAGTGTTACAGATGTTCATTCGATGCCGTAACAGTTCAATTATGTGTTCTAATGTTTATATTTTGATAAACAGACTACGAGGCATAATAGAAACCAGTTTTTCGTAATACAGGCAACTAGCCCATTATCCTAAGTTCGAAACTAGAAGTAGAACTGTACAATCATTCATTAAGCTCTCAGGTTCACGTACCTTTTTAATCATCCGGGATATCTTGTCGCCGTGCTCGTACGGTGTGATCTTGCCTTTAGGATTGCAATCCATTATTTTGCTATTGTTTAGGTTCGCGTTGCGCCTCATCGTCGCGCGCAATATGTCGGGTTTCCTTCGCAATAGACGGAGTATGGCGTCGACTAGGACTTGAACAGCGTCATACATGAGAGCAGCTTGAGCCTGTTTGGAAATTATGAAATTGGTTATGTTATTATGTTGCAGTTGCATCGATTTATTTGATAATTTTTTTTCAGATATTTTAACCAAAATTAAGTCAAAGTTTTAAGGAACTTTACAGTCTTACAAAAAAATTGAAGATTTCACTGAAAGACTACTCAGGAAAATACCGACCTTAGCGAGTAACATTATCGTCAAAAAGTTGTACACGTGTAATATGCCTCATTATGTGTTGCAATATTGCAAATCTCACTATGATAAAATTACTGAATATGAGTACAGTTTATTTTCATATGTATTTTGTATATTAACTGAAGAATATAATATAGGTAGCAATTGTAAAAAGTAATAACAGTTTCGTTTGGAAAAAAGCAAAACAGACGGCTATATGGCTTAAAGTTTAGGCCATATAGCGGGGTGGTTTAGGCCCTAAACGTTTAATATCTTTGTTTATGAGAATATGTTAATATAACGGGTGTAAGGGACATCGTACCGATTTTTTTTTATAAGATGTCAAATAATATCCATTACAACATTACAGAATGATAAATGACTGACTTATTAATTTTCGAGCAAGTAATGAATATATGCGGAATAATATTTATTTCTCAAATTACATTGCTAATTTTCTAAAATAATAATAATTAATTGCCTATGTACTGTTTTAGTGCATAAAGAATAAATAAATAAATACATTTTCCACACATAAGTAATTTATTGTTTTTAAATTAAAATTAAGCTTTATTATGATACAAATGATACTATACTAATTTTATTTAAAAAAAGAGTATATCTTTATTGGAAATTCATGAAAAAGCCGATGAAAACATTTCAACACTAGTGTTCAGAATCATGTACTGGAGCCCTGGTATCGCTTTTCAGCACGAAGTCCCTTATAGTCATCATCATCATAATAATTTTGATTGTCCTAAATAAGATATTCTTTTATTAAAAAATATGATTTAACAATATGAATGTGTAATACATGATCATTATCTGTAACTAAAATCGTTAACTTTTCCTCAATTAAATATTACTGTTTACTTAATAGTCATTGTTCGTAAGACCTCTCAATATAAGACAAAGTAACTTGACATTAATCCTTAGTTACAAGCTGCTCTACTTGTTTCAGTTAACAATCATAATCGTATTAAGTCTTTAATTACCGTACAATAGTAGTCAGTTTTGTGTATAAGTCACTAATACTGAACACTTTTCACATGAAGCGTTTATTAATTAACTAAGAATAGGTTTGTGATGATACTTTATATACTTTTAGTCACTTTCTTTGTGTTGTTATGATCGAGCCTACACTTTAAATTTATATCTGTATTTAATAAGCGATTTCCCTTATATTATCTGGTACTATGGTACTATGGTATGGTACTATTCTAATTATTTGATAATCGACGGCTCAACGTAGATATGACTTTTAAGGAAGATTCGAAGATACCATCTCAGGCATATTTTGTAGGCTAAATGCAGGTAAAGATATTATAGGTCATAACTTACCGAAATAGAGTCCTTTTTCCATACATCAATAAAGTCGCGTACTACTTTTCTGGAAAAATCCACTACTCTAAATCCAGTTATGTTAATGGCTCCGAATTCAGTGACCTCTTTCTCCCAGCGATCGTCCATCACCTGGATCAAGGTATACATTTCCACTGTCTAAACTCTGTCTGAATAAATTATGTGCCCGCTAAAAGGGACACTACATATTTACAATATTTTATCAACGTCGCTTGAGTGATCAGAATATTTTCCCTTTTTTAATATCCTCCAAATCCTCCAAATACAAGAGGTATTTGTGTCACGATCAAGTAAAAATATATAAGGATACATACAAGGAATAAATATCTATGCTGTATTCAGATTGCACTCATATCAGATCCAAGGTTTTTCTTTACTTTTGATAGAATTGGATTCTTGTGCAGCAGGTATACTCTCCTAAAATAAGCCACAAAGGCGAGTGCAATATTTTCAGAATACACGCGAGTACCTAACAATAATTAATCTATTTGTTTATGGCACACAATAAAACTTGACTTGAATAGGTACTTGCGCGTGCATCGTGCATTATGACCCTACAGTAAGACCGTTGCTCCTACTTACGATTCATTGTTTAAATGTTTGATTACCTACGTCAATACATTTTTTTGTAAATATGGTAGAGCTCCTCATTTATTATGTTGTTCACTGAACCTATCACAAAACTAAACGTATTATTATTTGTGTATCCCCTCTGCATGCTAATCGTAAACTCATAGACTGTATGTTACCATAAAATCAATACAGTGTAACGTATAGACAATCTGAAATAGTATTTAAAAACTCTTACAGCGAGTGGAACTATTCAACAACGCAACGTTCAGCGTTGCGTTGAAAAATCTCACTTTAAAATCCAGAGTACACCCGCTTTATTTTTATAACACACTACGGTAGTTAAAAGTTCTCGAAGTTCTGTTAATGACATTGACACCCCGCGTACGGTGGTAAAGTCGGGGCACTTGTAACTCGGCAATTAGCCCGCTAACATGGCGCCGGGGGATAACTCACCAGTCCACTCAGGAAGTAGTGATAGTTCCTGCGGCCGAGTTGCACGTCCCGTACGTGTAGAATTAGCGAGTCTTTCGCCAGCTGCGTCGCGGAGTCCAGAACCACGTACTTGCTACTCCAGCGGTCCAATCTCTCGATGGCGCGGAGGTAATCCACTACGTCTGAAGCATTCACTACTCGCTTCACGTTCGATATGCGGAACGTTGCGTTGCCCGGTTGCAGACTTTGGTACAGTTGTTGCAAGCGGAGTAACCCTAAAATAGAATAAGATTATTAAGTACGTACCTTTTACAATTTAAAAATATATTCGTGGATGACCAAAAACTAAATAACAATTACGTTCTTTTCATACTTGCGTAGTATGGTAATGTTAAAAGCGTAGGTATTAATAAATTGATACTTCATATGACGTGCAGTTATGTGTTATTTCTTGTGTATTATTCAGACGACATAATTATAATGAAGTCTGCTTAGTAGACAGGCCGGCCGGCAATGACGGAGACTACGATGCAGTCAAAATGTATCATGACTGTATTGTACCTGCCCGGCACTTAGACTGTCGACTGTCATCATCATCATCATTATCCGCTGGAAGACGCCTACCGCTGACAGTATTACTTACACTATCCATTACGTAATAACTTTGGCCCATTGGTTTGTAAAAGTTTAATACAGGTACCTCTAAAGCTGTTTTTCCAAAATTTACGAAACAGCCACAGATCCACAATATAACAAATTTTATGGTGACTGTACAATTTGTAGGCAACATACATATGTAATGTACTGCCGATAGTAAAAGTAGGCATGCTGCGATAAGAATATTGTGTTAAGAAAAAAGTTGTCCATATGCGAAAGTAGGCAAAGTACGATCTAACGTATGGTGGCTTTAAAAAGTTGGCATTGTGCTACCAATAACATTAAAATACTAAAAAGTTACCAAAGTGCGAAAGTAGGCAGCGCGCGACGAAACCTTTCCACTAACCAAAAGTATATAGAATCTATATTGTTAATTTCTCTAGAGATACTATAGGTATAATTGTTATCAGGTATAAAGATTTCAAATAAATATTCCAATGACATTTATATTTTAATCGTAACATTGATTATAACGGCCACGCAAAGGTAAACATTATTCGCGTAATTGACTTCAAACAAACAAATTAAAGCATACAATTATATTGTTTTATTTTAATTTTAATATTCCACTGACTACGTTTATCTAACAAACATATTGAATTTAGCACGAGCAAAATTAATGAGTAATGATACTAATTATAAATCAATAGCTAATGGAATACAATACATATATTGTTAATTCCTATTTTATATCTAATTTGCTAAAACGTTCTCAATGTATTCTGTGGTACTGCATCGATTAATTTAATAATTTACATTGTTTTACTTTGCATGATATTTTAGGCAATACAATGTTCACTGTCCCGTAATATTTATTTATTTCAGAGATAGTAGGTACTTACGTAATATCATTTTACTAGAACTAAAAATCGTATTTTTGACGGCTAGGTTTTTGAACATCGGATTTTTTACTAAATATTATATATTGCCTTATAACATACACATACTGTATACTGCAAAGTATTTAATACCTACTCTGTTTTGTGCGCACTGTTTTTTGGACAATATGCTTTCCAGATATTTAGTCAATCTACGAATTGAAAACATCAACGTTTCCTCAGATCTTTGTAATAAAACTACCTAAATTAATCAGTAGATATCAGTAAACAGTAGTTTAACTTTATTTTGATAACAAACAAGTGTGTATCGAAAAGAAAAAAATATTATATTAATAAATCGATTTATTTCTAATTACTGGTGTTATTGTGTAAACGTAATACACGTTCGTGCTATTCTGTTTGATCATAATCATCGTGATTGAAATTGTAAGCTACTGTATCCAATGCGCATTGATTATTGTAACAAGTTAATTAGCATAATATTGGATTTCAATCGGTTACATTTAGGTTGATGTTTGAATAAATAACTTCATGTAAATAAAAGGGAAAGGGGATGCGGAAGCGTTTAAAAAAGATTATATATTGAAATCAAACTATTTTTACGGATTTTATAGCATTTTATTTTAGATTTTACTATCCCGGACGTTTCGAATGCTTTGCAGCACCCATGGTCACGGGGGGAGGGTCATGGACAGGGGTGCTGCAAAGCATTAGTAAAATCTAAAATAAACCGCGATAAAATCCGTAAGAGTAGTTTGATTTCAATGTGTAATATTCGCGTAAATAAAAGACAACATTATAAGAATATAAACTTTGATCAGAATAACGACAGAAGATGAAAACACCATTCATCATTGGACTAGATTCATTATGCAGCTCTCGATCTAGCGCTTTTGTCATAATTTAAGTGTAATATCCGCGTAAAGATTGAAGCGGTGACGAAGACGCGGCGAGAAGAGGGTTGACGTGTGGGTAATGAAGGCGTTATCGTAGGATTTGTCGAGACGCGGCCGAGGCGACTGAGCCCCGTCAGGACGACGCCGCCGCCTCATTGCAATTCCATAGAGCATCATAAGGCTCCTTTTCTATTTAACACCTTGAAATTTTCCCCGGTGTCGTGTTACTTCTCCGCATCGCTAATTAGATTCGCAGCGTCTGCCTCTGAATGTGTAATGCTGACGTCAAAACCCCTGTTCATCATTTTTAGGGGTCCATACCTAAAAGGTGAATATGAACCGCTGCACCGTGAGGGGTTCATATGTCTGTCTGATACCTCTATTTTATTTTATTTTTTTCAGTAGGGGTCGAAATGGGGATTCCAAATTATAAAATGATACACTATATCTAGTGAGGTATCATATCAAAGGGCTTTAACTGCACATTTCAACAAAAGATTTTATTTTTTATTTATGTTACATGGCTTATAATTATAATTAAATAAAATAAAAATACCGTTACCCTATACCTCTTCTTTCTACTAAGTTTGTATAGGAAAAAATGTGTATTAATTACAGGTAATGAATATTTATGTAAATTGTACAGGAAAAATAAAATAAGTTTTTAAGTCTAGCAAACCTGAAAAAACCTCGACAAGCAAACTTAGTTTTGTAGTTTTTTTTTGCGAATAGTGACGTAACTTTAATAAGTCCAAAGAAGGTATGGAACCCTAGCTCGGTGCGCGACTCCATCTCGCACTTGACTGGTATTTTCAGTACTTATGTAGCTACTGGAAGTATTCCGATGTTTTCCGTACTTGAATGTCCGAACCCGCTTCATTGCCAATTGCGCTAACTTTCCGAACGTATTTCTGCAGCATCTGCCGAATCCGAATCGAAAAGTTTTTCTTTATCTTGAAAAGTCCAGTGCAGTAACGACTGAAGATTATCTACTCCTAGTTCCAAGTTTAAGCTTGTGAATAAAATCCCGGGATGTTCAACTAGTTGATTTTTATACCCACCCTTTGCTTTGAATAATGAGCATGTATTTCAAGCCAAATGTTACAGTAATTTAAGGCAAGTTTCGATTATTATTGAAATTAATTTTACTATTGCTCGAAACATGTTTTGGAAACTAGTTTTATAATCAGAAAAAATAGGAGAATTTGTTTATTTTTAGTTTCTTAATTGCCTTTTATTTCTGCAACAATCGATCGTTTGCTGCAGTAATCCATTATAAATTAAACCGTCACTTTTCCATCAACACACACAGATTAATGGCTTAAAGACACGTGGCTGGAATTTGAACACTGGCAAATTACAATAAATGACGAATCGTGCCGCCCCTAATTTAAGAAAAAAAACCTGTAAGCAAAAAAGCAGTTCGTTTTTCGCAAAGAAAATTATCTACAACGAAGACTACGGGAGAGTCGGGCCAGACGGAATTCCGGCGCTGTCGCTCGTTGGACGTGATTCCTCTCTAGACATGATTACGTCTTTTCTTATATTGTGTGAGATGAATGGGGCCTCCGACGCTGGCCAAGAAGTCAATTGCTCACAGTTCGTGACTTAGGGGATGAAACGATGCGGCCGATCTTTCAATCTTTAGTTAAACTCACTTATCGTTGATAAACTTGGGCACTAAGTCAAGAAACAATCGATTTGCTACTCTCGGTGGCTACTTATTTGTTGAAACTTTTTCTTAGCTAGTTTTTTTTTTATTGATGGGTGTTTCGGATGCTTACTAGTGAAAAGTAAATAAATGATGATTTGGTTTTATAAAGTTCATAACTCCCTAATGGTTAAAGTTAAGCCTCTAATATTTGTGCTTATCAAGAATTTATTAATATTCTAGTCTAGATCATCATTGGGCACAGCTACTATACAGATAGTTGTTGCAGCGTATGTTACCTGTTACTGTAGCCAAGTTGTTATTCTACAATATGAAATGCAAGAGAATAGAAAACAAATGTATAGAAATTACATTTTTTATCTTCACATGACTATATCTGAAATGAAATTCTTAGTCTGGCCATAAATACTGTTACAATAAAAAATAAACAAATTATTACATTTGAATTTGGAATCTGTTATTTTTATATTCATTAACATTGAGTTCATTGGGTTTTCTCGTGTTGGCGCCATTACATTGTACAATATTTTGCGATGTTAAAATGGGAGTGGGGTGTAAAATGAACCATGTCGCTGTGATTGCATTACACAAAGTAGGTATGGAGCCAAATGCAATTTTTAAAAGTAAATACGCTTGGTATTAGTAAAATGTTTGTTTACCGAGCTATTAATAGGTACAATGATACCTACTCTGTTTGTGACAGAAAAAGATCTGGCCAAGAAAAGTTTTCGTATGAAAAGGTGGTCAAAGCAGTAAGGGAAAGAATTCGAAGAAATCCTGTCCGAAAGCTAAAGATTTTATCTCGGGAGATGAAGATATCATCTAGAACCATGTCACGTATTTTAAAAGATGACTTATATTATTAGGACTTGCAGCCTATAAGAGACGTACTGGTCATTTCTTAACTGATCATTTAAAAAAGAATAGGGTGGCAAAATCGAAACAACTACTGAAACGGTACGCAAAAGGAGGTCACAGATTTTTTTGTTTACGGATGAGATTTTTCTACAATTGAGAAACATTTTAACAAAGTGACCGTATTTATGCTCAAAGCTCTAAGGACGCTTCCCAATTAGTCAACAGAGTGCAACGTGGGTACTATCAGGCTTCAGTGATGGTTTGGTGTGGTTTCTAGCTATGAAGGAGTAACTAAGCCATACTTTTGTGAAAAAGGTATCAAAACATCGGCACAAGTGTATCAAGATACCATTCTTGAGAAGGTAGTGAAGCCCCTTAACAACACCATGTTCAATAACCAAGGATGGTTTTTCCAGCAAGACTCTGCGCCGGGTCATACAGCTCGGTCTACGCAGTCTTGATTAGAAACGAACGTTTCGGACTTCATCAGAGCTGAAGAGCTGGCTGTCGTCTAGTCCAGATCTTAATCCGCTGGATTACGATTTATGGTCAGTTTTAGAGAGTACGGCTTGCTCTAAATGCCATGATAATTTGGAGTCCCTAAAACAATCCGTACGATTGGCAATGAAGAATTTTCCCATGGAAAGAGTGCATGCTTGTATTGATAACTGGCCTCAACGTTTAAAGGACTGTTTTGCAGCCAATGGAGACTACTTCAAATAAGCTTTTTATATTTTAAATTGTTTTATATTCATGTATTTGCCTATCATACACAGACGCACACACGCTAACACACACTTTCGCACATACTCAAGCATTACTACTACTACTATTTTATGTATTCTGTGCTACTACACACAATTTCTTCCATTGCCCTTTCATCACCAGCCGGAAGAGGTCCACTGCTGAACATAGGCCTCCCCCTTGGAACGCCACAATGAACGACCATTGGCGACTTGCATCCACCTGTTACCTGCGACGCGCACAATGTCGTCTGTCCACCTAGTGGGAGGCCTACCTACGCTGCGTCTTCCGGTTCGTGGTCGCCACTCGAGAACCTTTCTTCCCCAACGGTTATCGGTTCTTCGAGCGATGTGGCCTGCCCATTGCTACTTCAACTTGCAGATTCTGAGAGCTATGTCGGTGACGTTGGCTCTTCGGCGAATCTCCTCATTGCGGATTCAATCGCGCAAAGAAACTCCGAGCATAGCTCTCTCCATAGACATTGCCCTTTGTCTTGTTTAAATTCTGGTGTCCACTACTTAGCTGGTTTCCCAAGATACAGGCTGTGCCTTGTTTGGGAACCCCTGGTAATTCTTTTAAAACTGTTTATTGTTGTGTCTAGTTTGTAATAACTGTGTGTTGTAAAAACTGTGTTTGAAATAAATTGAATTATTATATGTATTAAACTAACAGTAAAAGTAATAAATGTTATCTGCAATTTAATTTTTTTTTTGGTTTCTTTATTTATGGCAAGACTAGGTATTAATAGGAATGGCAAGACTAGATAATCTATCAATTATTTATCTGTAATTTATAAACATTAAGAATGTCTGATATTTTTTCGACAATTTGTGTCAGAATGAATATCATTCCATACATGGATGGAATGGATGAATAGATCTTACGTATCCGGGTGTACTAAGTGCAAAACAAAGTTATTTCTTTGGGTATTATCAGCATAAAACTATATTTGATAAATACCTACATTGTGCAACGAATAGAAAACTGCGATTTAAAGTAAAAGTTTCTTTTTACTAAAATAAAAACATAAAACTAATGGAGATGATCGAGGGTAGGTTGATGATTATGATGATGGTGTGGGATGTGGGATGATCGTGGCTTGAAACCTCGCTCTTGCTTACGATATCTAATCATATTCTCCCATTTCAGTTTATACTCATAATTAGGTGTATTCTACTTCTTGCTCACAATACCTATTATCGACAGGTACGCTAATGTCAATCATGACGTTCTGCCTATTCCATTGTTATCTACATAAAATTTATTATTTATTACGAGTATACCTAACCAAACTACCTTAAACGGTATTCTCTATCCCTGAGTATCTTAAATTCCAACTCTAGAACCTTAATATCCCGACGTTTATTCGGTGTGGCATAATTTCAATATCTGTTTATTAATGGTGGAATTAATGGACGCTATCCACCTGGGTACCACGTCATTGAAAATATTCATTAATGTCATGTTATAATGGATATTCGACAGTTTGAAGTGTTATTAAAATATTTAATGAGCGGTGTTTTGCAATGAATTGTTATCGTACTATTTTTAACGTGACCTGATTTAAATAAAACGTGATCCATCTTGTATTCAGAAGCAATGAAAGGGATTGAATTGTGTGGTTTATTCGGAATATGTTATTGAGTAAAACTCAATATCGGATTATTAACTTGAGTTAAGCGTCTTTGTATAACATTTCCTTGTGAGATCCCGTTATTGCACTTACATATTGCTCTAGCAAAACGAAACTCTTGTTTCAAAAAATGTCAGTGCGCACACCAATATATTCACAATCATATGTGGCTCATAGTTTATTGACAATTTCACATTCATATTCTCAGGGACCGTATCGACGATATTATCATTTTCATTTGAATCGTCTTATTTGCAAGCTTATCTAAGAAATGAATAGGTATTGAAGTGACCCTTATTGATATGGACTAAATTGAATATTTTCAATTAATTTAATATTTGTTAATTCAATAAAATGGTTGTAGCTTTTTGAGCGTTCTCCTTATATCTATGTGCTTGGGTTCGACCCAGTTGGAGGTACGTGGTCCATAAAAACTCATAGGAGAAGGAAGTGAGGCCAATCTACAAAGCCTAGAGCATAGGCGCAGAGTTGCCAGCCTCTCGGTATTCTACAGAATGCATATATTTGCGGTAAACTTAGGCGGTAGAGCAAAATCGGGTCCATGTATAATAACGCGCTCAATGCTCAATTATTTTTGTGGGTTAAGACCCCGTCAGATCTTGCGTAGTCTCTAACCGTTTCTCCCATTTCATCTTCTTTGTCACGCATAGACTCCTAGTTTTTAAAAAAATAGTTAAGTAGTCACTTTAGTTGTTTAATGTTCTTACAAGTAAATAATAATATGAATGTAATTGATGTAATTGTGTGATTATAACCAGTGTATTTAACAAACAAGCGTATTTATCAAACGCTTAGTTAACGTAAACAAGTCATTTTTTAGACAGCTGACCAGACCGGCATCAAGATTTATCTAGAGTAAAATACACTTCTAGAATTGAATTTACTTAAATATATTCTTGCATGAGACATAATGTTTATATCATTGTATTCTCTCGAGAAACGACACAGTAGCGGTGTCCATTTTAGCAGCAGTAATAGAAAATATTTATTTTATTTAGCATATTATGAAACGACCTTTAAGGTAGAGACAGACTGATTCCACCGTAACGTATGCCATGCGATGCTCCCACGTTAATTTACACAAAAGACGTGAGACTTATTGTGCATAATATGGCTTATCACTTTAGACAATTGGACGCAATGTAAAATAAATTTATAGTCGTTAAATAATTTAAACAAACGATAATAGTGATTTAAAAATTAATATACTAAAAAAATTACTTAATCGTTATTTGTAGATTATAACGAAATAAGGATTTGAAATTAGATAATGTACTTTATACACTAATTTATGTGGCCGTTTTTAGAGTCATTGCATTAATTAATAAATAAAAGACTGATGTTAGAAATCAATATACATTTCAATATAACAAATTTTAAAGTCCACCAACTGAGTAACTCTATCATCCGACAAGACGACGTTGCGTGGGCACGTAAGACATATAAGTGCATTGCTTTCAATAAACTACATGTTTTTCAGTCGTGTAAGTTTTGTGATATAAATCTAGAATCCAGATGTTCTAAAGCTTTTGTTGCATCGCTTACGCTGCGGGCGTGGGACCAATGTGATTCCACCTTTAACCTCGGCATGTTACTAGTTCTCGCCCTGGTTCGTAGCGAGTCCCCGGGGATCGTCTCTGCGAGTGTATTTGCACTAATCTCTTAATCTTATCACGTAACGAATTCCCTTTTCAGTCTGAAAGTGACGGTGATGACAGACGACTTAATATATTATTGTGAGCGCGTTATCTGTAGATTTAAGTTTATGTTTTACGTGCTGTAATGTTAATACGATATAATGGCGGGTCACCCCCTTCCCTCCAATATGGTTGAGGGGAGTGATGGCTGCTGCTCGAGTCAACTCGTGCGCGGGTGCTGCTTGGGGGGACTGGTCCGACTACTGTCCCTTTGGCTTTTTAGTTTGTTGTACTTTGTATTTTTTTATTTTTTTTCTGTCTTATTTGATATTTTGAACGGCAAGACACACTGTCGCTCTGATCTAATTATAACATGACACACTGTTTAAAAAAAAGTGATAAAATGACAAGCCCGCTGAGTTTCTTGCCGGATCTTCTCAGTTGAGGCCGCGTTGTGATCCGGTGGTAGCTTCTTTTTAAAAAATATCATGACCTTTCAAAAGTGCTAGCGTTAAGACTATTTGAAATAAACTATTTTTGAGTTTGAGTTTGAGAATAAATAAGCGTAAACTATTAATATTATAAATGTTTTAAGGTACTAAATATGCAAAAATAAAGCAAATCAAAAACAATGTGAATTAAAATCTGATATATGTATAACCTGTTTTTCTTTATCAAATTCGGAAACAAAATGAATGAACACAGGCGTGATGTCCGGCCGTTGGCCAGTCAATGATAATTGGTAGTAGAAAATGTCATATTATATTGTAAGGTTATTGTTATATGTCTGTGATGTTTAAGATTTTTATGTATATTGTGTGTTCATTCATTTATTGTTCCACCTTGTAAAGGAAAACAGATTAGGAGAAATGATTAGGTACGCCGATTTTATTGTTATTGTTTTGAGAATTTTATTATTTCCTTGTCTACATGCTCGGTGGCAATAATGTTTCGTAATGGATCGCAAAAATCTGAACGTGAACATTTTGAACTGAGTGTCTCCGTGCTTCAAAGAGCAAACTAGGTATATAAACTGACTGCCGTTCTAGCTTTTGCAAACACAACACAGTTCTATGTGAAAGTAATAGTAGTTATTACGCTTTTACATAGTCAAAATTATGTGGATAAGAACTTTGTAAAAGTACTTAAAATGGTGTCTGCAAGCAAGTTCTACTATAAGAAAAAAATATAAAATAAAATATGGCATCGTTAGTACAGACGATGAGACGACAAAGGAAAGTATTACGAGGGGGAAAGGAGAGAAACTGTCATTTTCATTAGTTACAAATCCATAGACAATGCGAGGATTTTATGTGCCAAGATTTAGCCATTGTCTAAATTCTCAGTGGAAGTGATGTTTGGTAATGGATCGCGAAAGTCTTAAAGTGAACTGAGTGCCCTTGTGATTCAAAGGGCACGTAAAAAGTAAGTTAGTAAATAAATATTATTCTGATTTATGTCATAAATATATGCATTTTTAATACTAAGGAACGACTGAGTAAATCTTTGCCTTTTTGATAAAAAAAGCGTACATAATCCATCATGTCAAAGTCAAAGTCAAAGTCAAAATATCTTTATTATGTATAGGCCCCACGGAGGCACTTACACAAATAGTTGTTTTCTGTTCTAATAGTTGTTTTGAAATAATTATGTTTTGTAAAATAATTATGTTCAACTTTTATAAATTATGTTTAAAATTATATTCGTATTCAAGAAGTTTAAAATTCGAATCAGTGTAGAAATGATCGAATGCTCAATAAATTATTTCATTTCGACAACTTAGCACTATCCTCCCGACATTGGTATGAACACTGTTTTATTTTTAGCAGATATTTGAAAGTACATAGATTCGGTTACGGGTCAAAATGATTCCATGGACAAACCTTAAAGGTACGCATCCATTGACCAGCGCCGGACGCACCGCACGCTTGGCACGCAACGGATTTTAGTTTACTTTCTATGTTTTTGACGGCCCTCATCGGAAAATGCCGGCGCGGATAGTGGACGCAGTGCTATGTAAAATCATAGAAAACAAACTAAAATCCGTTGCGTGCCGTGCGTGCGGTGCGTCCGGCGCGGGCCAATGGACACGTACCTTAACGCGGTAATGACAGTTAACAATGTCGCATTAATTTAAATTGTTTGTTTTATGCCCCCGCCCTTGTTCTAATTAAAATTTAATATAAAACTCAAGTTTGTGTCAGTATTCAGGAGCTTTAATGATACCGTTTTGGAAATTAATAATACTTAATATTCGATTGCTTCATCGCACCGCAAAATATGGTATTTCATAATATTATTCAGTGGTTAGCGTATACCAACAAGCTCAATAATAATAATATTATCAATAATATTTCAGTTAAACCTACTTAAGTACCCTAATTATTTTCATCAATAACCTAAAATGTCTGCACCATGGAATGGTAATTTTCCTAATCGCCGTAGTTACAGAAATTCTATATTATGTCTAAAAAATAAAATACGGTAAAATCCTGGCCATTTATGTGAATCCGCTATCAGGGTTCAAAGTATCAAAGGGAAAGCTTCTTATCTCACGACTTGCTAAGAAAATCACAAGGAGCGTATTTGTGTAGGCTTCTATTTTCAAAGGTATTACTTATTTATACATTGTATGTGTGTAATATGCATTTAAATTCCGAGAACATTTTAAGCAATTTTTATTGAAAAGCCTGTCGGTATTTACCGTCGAACAAATTACATTGAGGTTGTCGATCGACTGGAGCAGCTTGTCTTTATCAGTGCTATCGTAAATAATACATAGGGCACGCTGAAAGATCTGGCCTCTGATATATACTTGAATTTCAAATGTTATGTTTTTTGAAACATAAGAAACTTAATCTATGCATATAAAAATGCATGTTTGTCTGTTTATAGAATCGTAAACTATGCATTTGATCATAGCATGATCTTCAGCAAAGTGTTGTGCATGAGCCCAAAATGGTTTCTGAGTAAAAAGAGCGCGAGCGGCGCTGCACGGGTCAGCTAGTCATTGTTAAAATAATGCCGGGAAATCGCGTGTCGTAGCGAAAGTGGTTCTAACGCGAAAAGATTTAAGATTGATTTTTTTTTATTTTAAAAGTTAACTAACTCCACAAGACTGCTCTGCTTCAAAAAACTTTTGGGAGAAGAGCACCGCATTTGAGCACTGTAAGGAGTTGGCACGCAGAGTTTGATCGTGGCCGTGTTTCTCTCCACGATGAAATTCGTGAAAGACGGCCCTCAACTGCAGTCACTGAGGAAAATGTGGCTACTGTCAGGCAACTAATTAAAGCACCTATGAGGAGATTCGAGGACATTTGGGGATTGGCATGAGCCAAATTAAAAAAGCCTTACATCAACATTTAAAAGTTAGAAAACTTTATTGACGCTGGATTCCTCATGAACACACCGCAGCAAAACGAAAAACGAACTCATGCTGATTGGTGTAAAAAATGCTGTGTATGATATTGTGACAGGAGGTGAAACATGGATATACTGTTACATAACGAAAGAAAATAACAGACTTCTGTATGGGTTTTCGAAGGTGTCAACTTCAACCCAAATGGCCTTATTTTTTTTTGTTATCCAAAAAAAATGAGCCAGGCTAAAAAGGTAGGCAAAAAAATTATTGCGTTTTATTTCTCCCGGACGGGTCCTGTCTGCACAATCCCGCTTGAGGAACGAAATACAATTAATGCTGAGTGGTATACCACCATTTGCTTGCCCAGTGTATTTGAAAAAGTAAGGGAAAAACGACCAAGAAATTGCATCCCATTGCATGACAATGCTTTGGCGCACACCACGAACAAGACTGTATTTTTTGGCATCTAAAAAGGTAGAGTAGTGACCCATCTCGCTTAGTCCAGACCTGGAACCACGAGATATTTTTATTTTCCCAAAAATTTAAGATTTAATGAGAGGTATGAGATTTACGGGTCCGGAAGAAGCCACGATAGCTTTTAACCAGCACGTGAAAAACATGCCCTTAGATCAATGGTCCTCATGTTTTCAAAAACGGTTTGACCGAATGAAAAAGTATTTAAAATTTAATGGAAAATACTTCAAAAAGCAGTAATATAAATATTACTTAACATGTAAATTGTTTCATTAATGAGTAACGAAAAACTTTCCGTGTACCCCACGTATACACTGCTTGCAGATTCTTTGTTACAATTGTTTTTTCTTTATAACACTATTACTTCAGCATTGGCTATCAGCGATTTAGTCGCTATTTGGAAGCTATAGCGTCTGAACACTTCACCATCCCTCCACCCCGTACAGTATTAGTATCAGAACATTAGCGACATTGCACTGTAACGAGAGAAGCTCATACGAAGTGAGTCGCTAAAACGCGATGCAATTTCAATTTAGCCGCAAAATCGCCTGAAGAAAATAATGAGCTGGTTATAGAAAAAAGTAACATCTGTTGCGTCACATCAGTGGCTATACAATTCCAATTTGAACATTGGTACACAACCACTCATTCAAAAGGCACTAATGAATCAGTAAAAATAACTTTTGCTACACCCGCAGGCCAGACACAAGCGGCGCGGGCGCGGGCGTGCCATAAGCGCACCTCTTCTATCTTTTTTGCACCACGTCCTTCTTCTACATTTTGTATGAAAGAACATTGGAAAGGCGTCGAGACGGCACGCCACGGTTGCGCCACGGTTGCGCCGCAGGCGCTCCGAAGGCGTACCGCAAGCGCGCACGCCTAATAAAGGCGTGATTTTCCCGGTAATACTTATTCTTTCAAAACCTTATAGAGCTCTGTCCAACGTGGGCAGATCAATTGGCAATCTAAGGACCTTATTACCACATATAAATAATTATATATCAGTCGCTATTGAGCGTAAAATGAAGTTTTATGTACATTTTTTATACAATTTATTGAGAGAATAATCATTGACCGTCTACGAGGCATTATGCAAGTTGCCATTCTTCAATATTGAACGTTAGAGAGTAGAAAGCAAAAGTATGGGAATGACATATCTCTTAACGAAGAGATTACTACATTGCTCGTTACCACTGATTAATTATTAAAAGATCAATACCTGAGACATTGAGTTTAGTGATTTCTTTAGTTATAGAGCTTACCTCACAGAAATGTTTTACGGCCGAATATCTATGACTGACGTACCACCTACATGGTGGATCTATTGTCTAGTTGTGGTATGCGACAGCCACGGGGCTTTTAGTGGGTAAGAATCCCACATACCCCGGTCGAGCCCCACAGCTCCCGGGGACCTTATGAAGGTTTCCCCCGCGTCTGCAACTTTTTGTTAATTCTTCCTGGGACGGACTATGCGGACCGATCACATTACTGTCTGAAAAGTAAGATGAAGCGTCGGATGGACATAATAAATTCGGTCCGGTGCCTGACCTATCCCCGGGAGGAGAGAGTGCACCTATGCAAGCACTTGTGCACTAGAATATACATATATTATGTACTAGCTGACCCACGCAGCTCCGCATGCGCTATTTTTACGTTAACTAAACTTTTAATAACAGACATTCGCATCGAATACATAACCTCCTTTTTTATAGTCGGTTTAAAACTCTTAGTTCAAATGGCGTTAAACGGTCACCCATCTATTAATGACCTTACCTAACGTTGCTTAACCCGATCGATTACAAAACCTTGATAACAACTCTCTATGAGTGTTCCCTTACTAATATTTATTATAATTAAGAAGAAAAATTTATAAAATCGAACCAAGCGTATAACCAAGTACCCATTTTGACTTTAATCCCCTCTCGTAAAATGTCGCTTAGAAATAAGTTGACATTATACAAAGCCTGCATTCGCCCTATCATGACTTACGCGAGTGTAGTTTTCGCGCACGCCGCCCGCACCCATATCGTTAGCCTCCAGGTTATCCAGAATCGTTTCCTCCGACGTGCCGTCGGTGCCCCGTGGTACATGCGGAACGTAGATCTGCATTCCGATTTCAAGTTAGATCCCCTTCGTAAGTTCCTCAAAGAAGCGTCGAAACGCTACTTTGAATCCGCGTCCCGTCACGCGAACAGTTTAATCCGCGCCGCCGCCGATTACGCCCCTAGTCCTTCTGACTCGCGCCGCAGACCACGGCACGTACTGCTCGACCCTCCTGACCCCATGACGGTCCTATTGGACCGGGATGCGCCGACCCCTCCCCGACAACCGTATGCTACACTAGCTATCAGACACCGGTCTCACCGGCGAGGCCGAAGGGTCGTACGTATGCGACCTCAACGACGTGCATCACCCCACTGAGTTTCTTGCCGGTTCTTCTCAGTGGGGGCGCGTTGTGAACCGGTGGTAAACTCAGCCCTCTCTTAAGCGACAGCCCAAGCCGAGGCCGTGCCTCCCTGAGGTGCCCTTGAGCTCGTCGCTACTTCTGCCGTAAAGGCTAGAGCGCTTTAAGCGCTCGCCTCCTATTGTCCGGTGAAGCTGTAATGGCCATCTGCGGCCAACAGCGTCTATCATTCCCAAAAAAAAAAAAAGATCTCAAATCATGCCAGGTTTCATTTGAATCCATTTAATAGTTTCGGCGTGATGCGCAGCCGTGATACAGACAGACAGACAGACAGACAAAGAGACAGACAGACAGACAGACAAAAATTCAAAAAAAAAAATTTTCGGCCTCAGTATCGGTTATAGAATGCCATCCAAATATAATTTTCAAAATATCTTCAATATATAGAATTGGACCTGTTACAGTTTTATTATAAGTATAGATGTGTGTGTATACAATATTATTCCTATATTATCACTGTTAACATGAATTTTAACAATGCGCATTAATATTATATAATAGCGGGAGTATAAAAATTCAAGGAAAAATAAGTCAACTCTCGTGTTCCCGCCAAAAGCCTGTTTCAGTACAGGACTTAACGGCGCGTTCACAAATATACATAATCTATGGCTGCGTTCTACATACAACGCATATATTTTGTGCAAAATAAATTCCTTTCCATAAGGAAATGATTTTGTGAGCCAGCCCAATGAACAAAAATACCTATTTATTTGTACCAAATATCATTAAGTACGTATAACGACAGAATATTCTCGTGCCCAAATAGTTTTGGCGCATCAATGCGAAATTTTATCGGGCAATTACTAACTGAAGCGTTATAATGTGAAAGCAATAAAATTCATTATGGTCTCAGCAAGGAGCCCCGGCCAGTGAGCGGTCGGGTGCGGAAAATCCGAAAATACATTAAACTCGCTGAATAAATTGGAAGTCGATAGGACCATTCCTATCTAGTTGAACCTGGTAGCTATTCTAAAATATCTATGCATAAAATTTTATATGGCGTGGTGTTATTGCAAATGAATGGCGCAGCTGAGCATTGATACTTACGAAAATGTTTCACGACCCACTCCGGTTATAAAATAGTGATGAAAAACAATGCTTCTTTCTCATATTCAACTGCATCTAAATAGTTTGACAATATGCGCTGATGAGTAGACACGCAAGAAAGTTCATCATAAATGCCTTGAAACTTGCTTAATTAGTGCGATGTTCAAAGCGCCGAGCTGCACAAAGCTATAAACTACTACTAAACAATTTATCTACCTACTTCCCTAAATAGAGTGAATCTCAAAGTTTCTTTTGCGCGGTTAGCAAGCATTGCACTAGAATGTGGATTATAAAGGCATTTCCTCGGCTAAGGCGAGGGACTAGCTTGTTTTATTCAGAGTGTCGGCAAATCCTTCCTATTCTGTAACGACAATACGTCGAGATCATCTCTCCATTGTGTCTTGTATCGAGCTGACGATTAGGGGGTTTCAATAAGGGACTCGACGTTCTACCGTTAAAGTAGCACACTTTTAACGATTACCTCGATATAGGCCAAAAATGTACGTTATACATTAATAGAGGTGAACACGTCGGATAATGAATAAATATGTTATTGGTTCATCGCAACCACGCTCGTAACGTAATACTTGTCCGTTGAATTGTAAATGAACACAAATTTCTCGTCTGTGCTTCTGTATTATGAAATAAATATACAGTATTATGTATTAAACATTGAAGGTTAAATTGCTGACAAAGTGTCTTAAGATGCAATTATTTGCGTTTTAATTCTGTGGTACCTATAAATTCATTGACAATTTTTCTCCACAAATAAGAATAAGCATCTGCTGTTGATTCAGGCCAATTCGGAGCATGCGATAAATAGACATGATGGCTTTGAGAAAGCAGGAATACGGTATTTGGCTCGAGCTTCGGTGCCCGAGGCTGCTTAGTATTCGTGTACCAAAAAGCTTAATTATGGGGTTATTTTTTAACCGGCTTCAAAAAGAACGTTCTCTATTCGACGCGTATGTATGTAATATTAAAAAAAATGCGTAATATTCATATTATGTTAGTCTATGTGGGCTTCTTAACAAATTTACCAAATTTTACGAGTGTATGTATATACATATATGTAGGTATGTATGTAGGTTGGTCCGCGGATTTCTCAGAAGCTACATATCCGATTTCAAAAATTCTTTTTGCTGGAGTTAGAGTATTTTTCAACTTAGGAACGAGTACAAGTTTCATCAAAATCAGTCCAGTAGTTTAAGAGACTTTTTATGTTTTCAGTAAGTTACTGTAACATAGACGTTGGAGTTGCGTGATAGTGCTGATGCCGATTTTTTTATTAAATTAAGTCACTAAAAAGTTCTAAATAAACTACTTAAATTAAAATATTAAAAAAAAAAATTGAAACTTGTTCAATAACACTAAAAAGTATAAAATAATTTAAATATTAAAGAAGTTGGTGTTAGCGTAACTTCAATAATATTTAAATTATTTTATACTTTTTAGTGTTATTGAAGTCCGTTCAATTTTTTTTAAAAATATTTTATTTTATACTTTTTAGTGATATTTTCATACATAAAGATTGAACCATCGAAGACGGTAAAATGATCTAGGTAGGTTATGACATCATTATGATTTCACATTATCGTCTACATACTTTTACATAATTCATGTTTCTTCAGAAACTCAGAAACAATTTATCCGATCGTAATGAAATTTGCATGGAATCATCATAGTAGTTTACTCTCTCGAATAAAAAAAGAATCATCGAAATCGGTTCATATTTGTCAGAGAAATGTAAAGAAGAACATCAGTTTTATGGTTTTTACCAGATAAATTCCTCCATATCATTAATGGTCCTCCAGGAAGTTCTTATCTGGTTGTGATAAAATTCATACAGGTTCATTACAGTGGTTTCTTCTTTCGAATAAAAGAAGAATCATTGAAATTGGTAAATATTTGCCAGAGTTACGACCATTTTTGTCCTTAAAAAGCGACATAAAGTCATCAATATAGGCTTTCCTGCAGCTTTCCTGCGCAGTCAACATTCTTGTTTTTTCAGGAACTACTTATTACTAAGCAATATTTTTTTTTATGGAGCCCAATTAACGGATTAAAGAATGGATGGAAGAAAGATTTTTTCAAATCGGTTCATAATTGCCAGAGTTATGCGCGAACATACAAGAAAAAAATATATATATACAGACGAATTGAGAACCTCCTCCTTTTTTGAAGTCGGTTAAAAACGGCTACAAAGAGAAGCTAAAAAGTATAAAATAACAAAAATATTTTGAAGTCGGTGTTAGCTCATCATGTTTACTAATACTAGCACCAGCTGGCACCGACTTCAATATATTTTTGTTATTTTATGCTTTTTAGATAATTCTCTTTGAAGCCGGTTTTTATTTTTTTTAAATAGTTTATTCGTATACTTGGTGGCTAACCTGATATCGAAACTGCCCTCGTCTCTGACTTGATTTACCGACTGCTGTCTAGAAGACAACAACCGGGACCGACTTTAGGTTCTCCAAAGCACGGAGACGCCCAGTTCCGATCTCGCCAGTCCAGATCTATAATGCGATACGCAAGACGTCTGCCAAGCGTGGGAATTATGGCAACCCCTCTCTTCTAAGGGGGAGGTCACTGGACAGCAGTGGACGTCTTGCGGCTGCTGATAATATGATGATGAGGAAAAAGAGACAATCGCGCTTAAATATAAAGCTCTTGGTGTCAGATGTGGAAGGTGCGCAGTCCGTGCCGAGCCCTCGCCAATTTATTTACCTGTATTATGCGTAACTTCGCGACTTCACTCCAAATATCCGACGTTTATTCGAAATATTTCTCACTGAAACCCCTCTGTTGACGTCTTTCACGTGCCGGCTTGACTAAATGACACTTCAGCGAAACTGAAAAACTTTTATAAACTAACGTACCTGTCTTGCAAGGCTGGATGTTTTTATATTACAATAGTCAGGACTTTTGAGTTTATTCTAATGACGTTCATGCCCTGTTGTTGACAGTATAAACTCGACTGATCTAGGAATTAGGTTTCGAAATTGGTACGCGTTTCTATAGTTTCATTCATGTTAAATCAACATAATTATATTGGGCATGTATATCATGGCCTGTGTGTTTTTTTCTTGGGAAATATTTAGAACCGAGAGAAAACGTGTTAAAATTTAGTTATTAGTTAGTTAGAGATTTAATAACTAAAGAATCATGTGAAAATATTTAGCATTGTAAATAAAACAATGTTATGTATGATCTACACCATAAATAGATTTTTAATGTAATATTGATACTATGTTATGGCCTTTTTCTTTAAACTAACTTGTTTGCTAGGTTCACGAGTCTATAAAGAATCACTTTAGCCGAGTCGAATCGAGTTAAAAAGACCATGTTCATTCCGGTTGTGCGCTGCTACGTATTATACAACAGGTAACTTAACAATTACAATACCTATATAATTTACTCAAAATAAATAGTCTGTCCGGCAAAGCAAATAGTCTTAGATGATATCTGGCCTGGCTTGGCTAGGATGGATTTGTTTGAAATCTGAGCACAAATAGTGGTAGCTACTGGCTAGTCAGCTCGTAGAACAGCTTCGAACTAGCTCTAATTTATTGTTTAATTCAAACAGGATTCATGTTTTACACCATTTTTAACCGCCGGCCGACGAAAAACGAGGGCTGTTATTAGTTTGACGCCTATGTCTGTCTGTTTGTCGCATCGTAGCGCTCGCCGTATTTGAATGCGGTTTTTTTATTTGAAAGCTTGTTTAGTCAAGATAGATCTTAGCTATGTTTCATAAAAATCGTTTCAGGTAGAAAAATGGTGATCAGGGTCTGATGATGAAAATGGTCACAGGATCTCTGCACCAACAAACATAGACCTATCGGATTTCAACTCGATGGTAACATCTTGACGAGTAGTTAGTTAGGTAGGCATATATAGTGATCAGCGTATGATAATGAAGGAACTGAGTCATTTAATAGTTCGTTCTTCATAAGACAGGGGTTTAAAAAAAATACGTTTGTTAAATATTGTACTTCAATCGCAAGTTGTAAAAGAAGAATCCTTTTTTATTATTTATTTTTAATATACTAATACATATATACATAGATACTGACAGGAAGGGTCTCGCCCTCATTTATTTTCTAGCTGCGACGAAAATCCTGGCTCAAAGTACCTACAGTTTCCGTAATCAGAGATGCCGTAATTGTATTGCGGTTGATCAATCACTTTAGAATCAATGTAGAAACGTACATACTTAAAAAGTAGGTATATATACTCGGAGAATTATATTCCTTTCTGAATATATGTAGGCACGATGTCATATCAGAAATATATTGCCATTCAAATCAGCGTCATATATGGATTAACTTCGGTGTGACATTGTGAAGAGGGTATTTTAAGGTATCAACGCGATCGGTTCCGTCTGCCTTGGAAATCTTATTTCAGTTTTTCTTCTCATATTTTTATGTATTTTATTCTGTTAGAGCCTAGATCCTTCCATAATATATTAGATACATATCTAGCAGCAGTCTGCATTGTGATGTGTGAGGAACGGTAGTTCCTTTTTTGTTCTGCCTCTCTCACACCCTTCTCTTGCTTTCCCCCTCCTTGAATACAAAAACTAACTACTAAATAATAAACTACTATATTTTCAAGGAAATTGAGACTTTATAATGTTGACATACAGTTCAAGTATGTTTGAATCTGAGTAACAGTAAAACAACTTTTTATATAACGTTAGTAAAATAAGTCGTTTTTTGGCGTTGTTTTTCATTGTGACACTTTTTTCGTTTTAGCCTCTCAGCCGGCAAACATCAGAACGTGCGATAAAGAACTCCGTTCTTATAAAACAATAAACTGTAAATATTTAGTTTCAATAAATAAAGTTTATAATAAAACAATACGCGATGATGTTAGTATAAGCCCCGCAAATTGATAAGTGACACTTTTTTCGTTTTAGCCTCTCAGCCGGCAAACATCAGAACGTGCGATAAAGAACTCCGTTCTTATAAAACAATAAACTGTAAATATTTAGTTTCAATAAATAAAGTTTATAATAAAACAATACGCGATGATGTTAGTATAAGCCCCGCAAATTGATAATGTGCCTGGCCGCCATTTTGGTGACGTAACCGAACACTCAGCGCTTAGCATCATTGGCCGGCGAGTACGCAGTACCTGATGGATGACGCGCGGATGACGTCACGTGGATGTTAATTAGACAAGATTCCAGTACATTGCAATTTGCGGGGCTTATAACAGTGTTTTACAATGAAAATCGATATACTGATAAAAAAAAAACAATTTTAACCACGTTGTTTGTAACACGTTGTATATACAGAATGTAAAAAAACACGTGTCCGATCCGCGAGGGTATTATTCAGTGTATCAATACAAACACATGTATATAACTCATTTGTTAATTATCCCAATTTTTTTTTTCTAATTTGTACCGAAAATACAAGATCAGATTCGTTTTTCTGGAACAAAGTAGGAAAAAAATGAGATATTCAACACGGATCGGACACGTGTTTTTTTACACCCTGTATTTAATTATGAAAATGAGGACATCCTCATTTTACCCAAAATTTTGACCCTGAACCTGATTTTGAACCCGATTTTGTTTAAAATATCATATAATAAGTTTATATTAGTAAGTTCCGTCATTTTTCTGCATAGGTACCTACTACCTAAAAAAGGTAGTACACCTTTGTATACTGTCTACTTTAGATAGGAAAGGTAGATATACGTTTTTTAATAAAATTTGATTTATAAGCCAATGACCTTCGCCATCTTCATTTCATTTCGGATTCTACGCCTGACCTGAGGCATTATTCTTTTACATGAACAAAACTTAAACGATAAGATACCACAGAAAGTGATTCTTTTTACTGCTGTGCTTCCTTTTTCGTAGTTAATGCTGGGTTTTATACAGTAGGTTCTTACCATCTGGGACGGTTCCGGAGCGCGAGACTCTCGGCCTCTGCTGCGACATCCGCACTTGCTTTTAATGGCTTGCTTGTTTTTATTTCCGCACAGTAGATGGCTGGCTTGTAATTTTAAAGCAAATTATTGTTTACACTATCATTGCCTAAGTCTTTGATATATTTATTTTTTTATTTGTTCAAAAATACATTCACATAATGAATGTCAACGGACCCCGCACTAGGCGAACCTGTATACAATGTGTGCACGTTGACAAGTATTCATTTAAATTTGTATTGTAATTTGTATTGTATTTTAAAGTAAATATCCATCTGCGTTTGAAGTCAGAATTCAGAAAACTACAAAAGTTTTTTGTGAAAATGACTAGCTCTATCCGCGCTAAAATTTTCTTGAAATCTATTTTGTTTTTGAAATAAGATTATTTAATATTTTCGGAATTCTCATTATAAGATGTTCACTGTAATATCCTGAATTTAATGCTTGACTAATATATTTTATATGCGTTTAACGATTTAAACTTTGTTATATCCTTTATTCTGAATTCTTTATTCTGGGGCACGTGGACTTAAGATCTCACAATGAAACGCATTACTTATATACAGTTACGTTCGTGACAGTTTTAACACGTTTAGGGCTCCAGACATAACTGCGAATTCATTGAAAATTCATTTGTTTCTCGCAGATATTTGCGATGCGATGCGAATTCGCAGTTATGTGTGGGAGCCCTAATGTGTAAGTTATCATAATTATTATACTTCATTGATACGATACTTATACGTGGCATGGCCATTAGTATTAATAATAGTACATTCTTAAAAAAAAATTTAATGCTTGTGTAGATATAACAAGCAACAAATAATAGTCTCAGATATTTACAGTCTATTTAATTTTTTTTATAAACTTGTGTAATGATGAAATGATGAATTAATCTTACGTAAAAAAAAAGTACAAATACAAAAAAGCCCCGCCCGACCCACTAACATGAATAGAATACGGGTCACTATGAATGGTGTCTTCAAATGGATTGTGTTTAATATTCACGCAAAGTATGTATTTAAACGCACACATAACTTAAGTATGTACAAACATCATTTTATATGTAAATGGACTTCCCCGTCGTCAAAGTGCTTCCTGGAAGGTGATCCTGTCACTGCCATATAAAATAAATTTTATGTCGGATCGAATCCGTGACTACGCGTTTCAAAATATCGTATTTATATGACTCTATTTACGTGCTGTGGTATAAGTTGGTGGTTTCTTTTTTATCAAGGTTTATTTTTTAGTATAGGCCTCTCATACGTGGTTTATAAATTACATTTTAAGTAAAGTAAGTAAGACGCTTATATCTGACAGTTGAATTTCACCACCGTTCATCACACACATCAGCGACTTAATAAAGTCTCACGAGCCCAGGGCCACGAATCTGCTAATTTGAATAAAATTACATACAATTGCCATTCTAGCGACATACAATTAAAACTCCAATACCATTGTGACAAATTTAGTATTCTGTTAAATTAACCATAACCAATTCTTATAAAATGATTAGACTACCTACGAGTAAATTATCTTGTAACCCGCAACAAATTTAATTAAAAAGGTAGATAGAAGGAGTTGGAAATACATAAATGCCACTTCCCTTCTTTGTAAAGCGGGAGACTAGCAAGGAATTAACACAAGGTCGACCTCTAAAAATAAGACTCTTACGGGCAGACCAACGAAGGCTAGTCCACCCTTAAGGCACTACCAAATGTGTAAAACTATCCAACTGACACACTGTCGACGCCCATATAGCCGACCAAACTTATGAGGCTGCCTCGCGGGTGGGTCTCCACCGCATCTCCTCATAAGTTTTCCCGGAAACCCCAAGCCGTGGCTTGCGAGGCAAGCCGAGCCATCCGGCGATGAAACGCACAGTTTCGTTAATATCTGCTGTTTTCCGTAAAGGCTGGCTCGAACCGCGGCCGGTGGAGACGCGGCTATTGAAGAGTTTGTAAATTATCAGACTTGGGGCCCAGTTATCGCACCAAAGACAGTGTCATTCACACTGGAACACGGTACGGTAAAATAAGACACTGTGGTGGTGTCTATTTGGACTCATGCACAAAGCCACCTAGTAGGTATATTTATACATTTCAGTAATAAGAAAGTATATTTCTCAAAATACGTTCTTAAAACAATTATATTGGAGAAATAGTCACAACGTTATATAACGTTAACGTTCATTATTAAAAAGAAGTTTATATTTACCCTTAGTAAAAAAATATTCGCAAAATATTTGGAAATATTGGGATGAAAACTTTATTAGTGAAGTCGCATCTAGGTAGCGCGCCCTTATCTCGTACTTGTTGGAGTATGAAATACAAAAACTCCGTCCCAGGTAAGTTATGAATAATATGTAGTTAAGTTCAAATATAAAGAGCCTTAACTTTTTTATACATATAACCCTGTCTCACCAGACCATTGCACTGCCGCTCGTCACCCGAGACACTAATTATTAAGTCTTTTGTGTCCGGTAATTTCACCAGCTAAAGTACCCTTCACACCGGAACACAGTAATGTTCACACACTGCTGCTTGGCGGCAGAATATCTGACAGTGCGGTGGTGCCTACCTGGACGGTTCCTTGCACAAGGGACCTAGTAAAAAAATAAATAAAGACACTCAAATCAAAACATCGTAGTTTTTTATTTTACTCATCTGGCGACATCGGTAAGTATATCGATGTCTGGGAGTTTTTTTCTTGGAAGTAAGATTAATATTACGTAAATAGCGTTTTAATAATAGTAAAACTTCGCCAAAACCTGTATCTACTCCAATAATTATGCTTACGTCAGTCCGGCAGTAACAATTAAATTATACCATTAGCATATTTATCATTATCATAGTGTTAGTGAACCAAAGGAAAATAAACGCATCGTTAAATAAGATATTCGTGTCATGAATTCGGAATCAACTCATTATTGTTAATACTATACTCATTATTCGAGGAAGAGAGTTGGAAATATTTCACCTCCCAGGCTTGAATTAACATTCCGGACGCAGCCACTTTAAAAATTCGCCTTCTTTCGCTCAGAAATAAAGGCGTAACATTTACCCATTTTAATACTTTTCCCAGTCGGGAATATTAATGAGGAACAAAAAAATATATAAATATCATTGAACAAACGAGGGCATGGCGATACTTTATGAAAAATAATAATTTACCATTTTGCTATGATTAGAACGTAGTAGTAACACTTAAACTAAAACGTATTTTAGTAACACTAAAAATAATAAGAATGGAGATATTCGTTGCAAGTTAGCACCAAGTTATTATATCTTATCCGGTGCCTATCTGTTTGATTGCGCTGACACATGATTTATTGGAAGATAAAATTACAGGTTAGGTTAGGTTAGTAAAAAAAATACAGGTAGGGATAAAGTGAAAAAAAAGAAACGAATTGTATCACTTAGGTACTATGCGTTTCAACTAAGAATGTGGCCGCCATGATGAGCGCGACTGCGAAACTTCACTCGTTTTTTGTATTGGGAGCAGAGATGGCGGCCACATTCTTAGTTAAAACACATAGTACATGTCTTGTTTAAAGGCTAATACAAATACACCAATTTGTAAACATTTTTGAAATTTTATTATAACCGGTTGTATAATATAAATTAAATACTTACTGAACCTAATAGAGTTTAATTAAATGCATTCATGCTCTCTATTATAGTAATGGTTACTTTATTCTTTACTTAATTAATGGAACTAGCGATAACATAAAAAGATTGCAAAAATATCCCGTAACCTGTGCTCGTCACTAAAGCTTAATAGATAGGTAAGCCGTCGACCATCATTTATTTATTATACTTAGAAGTTTTTTTACTTGAATAATAAATGATTATATACCTATTTAAAAATTAAGGTTCAATTTTTTTCTTGATTAGGAGCATTTATTTTATCAGACGCTGATTTATTCCATTAAAGCATGTACTATTAATTACAAAATGAAGGTTATCATATAATCTTTATTCCTTCGAGCTTGGGTAAAAAAAAAGAAAGCAATTCTCAGCGGTCGATTACAGAGTATTCTAAATTTAAAATGAAAGAAAACAATGATATGTACTTACCTGTATTTACCAATACACTGTGTACTTACCATCATGGGAGTCGTATATGTAGATAACGTTCTTCCAGCCATAGTGGGTTATGGTGTCGATGACGGCGCGATGGTAATCAGGTCGCATGCTAACAGCGTAGTCGATCAGTCCGGAAGAGGGTGGAATAACCTGACGAAAAATCTTGATGTGAAAAACATGTCGCGATATAGAAATGTTCAATCTGAACTAAATATATTATTGATGTTATACATTGTATCTACACTAATATTATAAAGAGGAAAACTTTGTTTGTTTGGTTGTAATGAATAGGCTCAAAAACTACTGGACCGTTTTTAAAAATTCTTTCACCATTCGAAAGCTAAATTATCCACGAGTAACATAGGCTAAATTTTATTTTGGAAAAAAATAGGGTTTCGTAAGATATTTGGGTTTTTTCGGACACAAGGTGTAAAAAATCAACCAGAAAAGTTACTTATTTTGCGTACGCTGCCTAAACTATAAAAGATAGAACCATAAAATGTTCTAATTAATTGTAGATCTTATAAATATCTACAAAAAAGTCCGTGGCACACTATCTATGTCGAGGCCCAACAACCATTTTTTTATTTAAAAATCTTGAATTTTGTTTGGACTACATTTAAACGCATTTATTTTAATCATGCTATTAATCCTTATCAAAATAAATTAATTCATCATTAAGTACAGTTTATGTAGATAATATTTGGTCTTTGAATGATTAAAATTGGACATTTGGTTTTGAAGTTATGGCGAAATTAAAATATTATGCATGCATGGCCCGTTGCGAAGTGAGCATCACCAAGGCGGGGGTGCGCATGCGGGAGGGGAGTTTAGATCTATGAGTAAGGTCCAGCCATAGTGAGTTATGGTGTCGATGACGGCGCGATGGTAATCAGGTCGCATGCTAACAGCGTAGTCGATCAGTCCGGAAGAGGGTGGAATAACCTGACGAAAAATCTTGATGTGAAAAACATGTCGCGATATAGAAATGTTCAATCTGAACTAAATATATTATTGATGTTATACATTGTATCTACACTAATATTATAAAGAGGAAAACTTTGTTTGTTTGGTTGTAATGAATAGGCTCAAAAACTACTGGACCGTTTTTAAAAATTCTTTCACCATTCGAAAGCTAAATTATCCACGAGTAACATAGGCTAAATTTTATTTTGGAAAAAAATAGGGTTTTGTAAGATATTTGGGTTTTTTCGGACACAAGGTGTAAAAAATCAACCAGAAAAGTTACTTATTTTGCGTACGCTGCCTAAACTATAAAAGATAGAACCATAAAATGTTCTAATTAATTGTAGATCTTATAAATATCTACAAAAAAGTCCGTGGCACACTATCTATGTCGAGGCCCAACAACCATTTTTTTATTTAAAAATCTTGAATTTTGTTTGGACTACATTTAAACGCATTTATTTTAATCATGCTATTAATCCTTATCAAAATAAATTAATTCATCATTAAGTACAGTTTATGTAGATAATATTTGGTCTTTGAATGATTAAAATTGGACATTTGGTTTTGAAGTTATGGCGAAATTAAAATATTATGCATGCATGGCCCGTTGCGAAGTGAGCATCACCAAGGCGGGGGTGCGCATGCGGGAGGGGAGTTTAGATCTATGAGTAAGGTACCCGCGCGGCTCAGACGCGAGGTCGGCTCCCTCTCGATTTTTTTAGATTTCTTTCTTAAAACTACATCTACGCAAAAGTTCTTCTCAGAGCTAAGCAACAGTTCTTTTCAGGGCTAACCATCAGATTTTTTCAGGGGTAACCAACAGTTATTTTCAGGGCTAACCAACAGTTATTTTCAGGGCTAAACAACAGTTCTTTTCAGCGCTAGAATATTACACGCTGTTAGCATTTTCTTAAACATTTGAAAATGCCTAAGAGAGCCATGTCTCAACTTTCTAAACATAGTTCTCAAGCACGGGCAGCAAGAATACGTCGTATGGGAGAATCTTCACCTGAACGTTCACAACGCCTTGCTGAACAAAATCAGAGAAACTCTCAGGTACGCGCACGAGAGTCGAGTGTTCGCAACGCCTTGCACAACAAAATCTGAGAACCTCTGAGTTACGTGCACGAGAGTCGGGTGAACCGATATGTATGAAATTTTGCGTGTAGGTCTGAGAATAGGTTATAAAGTATATTTTATGCCGCTGATACCATGATTGACGAGGATATATAGAACGAGAGGAGGGTGCAAGAGAGGGAGAGGGGAGGGTGATGGAGTGAGTGATCGGAGGAGTTAGGTGGAGCAAGGGGGGGGGGAGTGAGAGGGAGCAAGTTGGGAGAAGAGACAGGAGGGAGAGGGTTCAGAGAGGACAACGGGCAGAGGAAGAGGGGAAGTGTGACGGGGACCGAAGCGGGAGGGGAGAGAAATAGCATAGAATTCGATTTTTATTATAAGAGAGAGAGATGGAGAGAGATAAATCAAGGGAGTAGGGAGAAAAGGGGAGCAAAATGTAATTAAAGCGCGGGCGGAGCTGCGCGGGTCAGCTAGTATATTATAATTTACTACGATTTTTTTTTGTATTCAAATTTAATAATATAGGGAAAAAGTATGCAAATTACTATAATTGTTAACCGACTTCAAAAAAGGAGGAGGTTCTCAATTCATCTGTATATTTATATATTTTTCTTTTCTATGTATGTTCGCGCATAAGGCTGCCTGTCCACCGAAGCGGAGCGAGGCAGCGGAGCGGAGCGACGGAGTAAGGCGGAGCGGAGTTGCGTACTGTGTCTGTCCACCGGAGCGGAGTGAGGCTGCGGAGCGGAGCGAGAAAGTAATGCGGAGCGGAGTTTAGTACCTACGACACACTGCGGGCGCGCCTTGCGCCCGCGCCCGCATTCGCTTCCCCGCTCCGCTGCCTCGCTCCGCTATCCCGCTCCGCTTACCGGTTTACTATGAATTTTTAAATTAGTTCGCAACTCCCTGTCCACTAAAGAGGAGCGGAGATTTTGTGCAATCTTATTGGTTAATATTTCTCCTTTTCTCCGCTCCACTGCCTCGCTCCGCTCCGGTGGACAGGCAGCCTTACTCTGACGGGCCCGTTGGTCTAGTGGTTAGTGACCCTGTCTGCTAACCAACAGGTCGTGGGTTCGATTCCCACCAAGTGTCTGGGTGTTTTATCTATATAAGTATTGTACGGTGCAGCGCAACCGTACAATTTGATGCGTATGCATTTTACTTGGTACGCGTGGCCTAATTAAACTCTTCAACATCAGTTCGCATATATTAATTTTTTTTTTTTTTTTTTTTTTTATTTACTACTGCACTATACTGAAAAGGGTAGTGAACAACAATATTGTGAAATACCAATGGTGCATAGAGTAAATAAAAGTGTTACTCCAATGCCTAGGAAAGCAAACTTTACATAGGGACACTTAAGTCGTTAACATAAAATTCAAACCAGTTTGTTGATAGCATAAGGACTCAATGCCATCACCTTGTTTTCATGCCCATACATATTTCACCAAACATCATTCATCTTTCTCCCCTGGGAGCATGTACGGTGCAGCGCAACCGTACAATTTGATGCGTATGCATTTTACTTGGTACGCGTGGCCTAATTAAACTCTTCAACATCAGTTCGCATATATCGGTGGCAAGAAAACCGCGCGTGCTCACTTATTCATTTTCATTCAGTTCACTTCATTATTTTAGTTAAGTTTTAATAATAAATTCAGTTATTAGCTTAATCGTTTATCATTTTAATATTGTATGGTTTACCAAGAAATCATACATAATTAAATGGTCCTTCACCGTCAAGGACTCGCGTCGTAATTTGCCACTTTTCGGGAACGTTACCGCGTGAGTCGAACCAGTGACAACTACCAAGTGAAATAATCAAGTTTTTTTTTTTTCAAAATCACAAATATTTTATTTAAATTCCAAAAAAAAAAAAATAGAACTATCAAGTGTTATTAAGTCGTAGTGGTTACCAAGGACTGCCTGTGGTTGCTGGTTAACAAGAATCGGGATCCAGGCGCAGTGGAGCAGTAAGGATAAGGAGACGTAAGCGGCAGTATCCAAGTAAGATCGTTCCCTTATTGCTTACTAGGTTTCAACATGGAAACTATCCACGAAAATCAAGCTGAGCTTTTTCAAGTCATAAGCAAGATGGTCACTAACATCAGAAAAGACTCAGCAGATCGTAAGTCACTCGACTATTTCAAGAGGCGATTGGAGACCTTAGATTCTTACTGGGCGGACTATCAATTCAATCACGATCGTCTCGCTCCGGAGGAAAAGAGGTCTCATCCATATTTCATCAGGGGTGATTATGGTAAGGCGTACGAAGTGTACAAGACAACAAAAACGTTCATCATGGAACAGCAGCAAGCCTTCTTGAAGAGATCGGGGGAGCCGCATGGGACATTTTGAACCATAGATATAATAATATTAGAATGATTTTCACGTCACATGCAAACAATCAACTAAATTTACCAACAGCGCAACAACCATCAGTAAGCCATATTAAAAGGATTCATGACACCACCCAAGAATGTTTGAATGCTATTAAAAACCTTGGGGTGGACACGAGTAGTTGGGATCCCTTGATTGTCCATATTTTACTACAGAAAATTGATACGGAATCACATAACCAATACTTAGAATCTCTAAAGAACCCTAGAAATTTGCCAGATTTGCAAGAGTTTTTAATGTTCCTAGAAAATAAGTTTACAACGTTAGAAACTTCAAGGAAAAAACAAGAACATTTTAAACAACCAAGTAACATACAAAACGCCACAAAACCATTTAAATCTAATAATTATTTCTCCAAGCAATTTTTTTCGACGCATAAACCAGATCAACAAGAATTTCGCAACACTTCAGTTATACAAACCAAAATTTGCGCACTATGCAAAGAACCGAAGACTTTACTATCTATTCCCATAATGAAGGATTAACAGACGTACATATTAAGAACACATTGTATATTCCAGAACCTATCAACCAAGTGCTAAATTTCAGCATTCCAGATTCTCTCATACAAAATCATTCACAAATTGTCTCCCACGACAAGCAACTGCAGGAACTCAAAGAACAGATAGAAACTCTTAAGGCTAATGAGCATCTAGTTCAAGGAGTTTCTTATCATGACGTACACCACTACACTGCAATATATGTAGTGGCGGGAATTGCATTGCTCATCGGTACTGGGTTCGTGGTGCGGCGAGCACGCAGCAGGCGGGCAACACGCCGGGCGGCGGCCAGGGACAAGCAAGCGGTCTCTGCGCCTGCCCCCGGTGAACCTCCCGAGTCCCGAGCTGGGCCATCCAGCCCACCAACCAATGAAGGAATTTTTAGTGTTAGTGCGCGTATTACTGAAAAGGGTAGTGAACAACAATATTGTGAAATACCAATGGTGCATAGAGTAAATAAAAGTGTTACTCCAATGCCTAGGAAAGCAAACTTTACATAGGGACACTTAAGTCGTTAACATAAAATTCAAACCAGTTTGTTGATAGCATAAGGACTCAATGCCATCACCTTGTTTTCATGCCCATACATATTTCACCAAACATCATTCATCTTTCTCCCCTGGGAGCATGTACGGTGCAGCGCAACCGTACAATTTGATGCGTATGCATTTTACTTGGTACGCGTGGCCTAATTAAACTCTTCAACATCAGTTCGCATATATCGGTGGCAAGAAAACCGCGCGTGCTCACTTATTCATTTTCATACAGTTCACTTCATTATTTTAGTTAAGTTTTAATAATAAATTCAGTTATTAGCTTAATCGTTTATCATTTCAAACTTTAATATTGTATGGTTTACCAAGAAATCATACAAGTATGTATTTACAAATAAAAAAAGTATATATGTATTAGTATCAGTTATCTGGATTCTATAGTACAGGCTCTGCCTAGTTTGGGATCAGATGACCGTGTGTGAATTGTCCCAGGATATTATATTATTATTACTCTGGCAATTATGAACCTATTTGAAAAAATCTTTCTTCCATGCATTTTTTAATCCATCAATTGGGTCCCATATAAAAAATATTGCTTACGAATAAGTAGTGACTGCGCAGAAAACATGCAGATATTCGCCTATAAGATGACTTTATGTCGCTTTTTAAGGAGAAAAATGGTCATAACTCTGGCAAATATTTACCAAATTCAATTATTCTTTTTTTATTCGAAAGAAAAAATCCACTATAATGAATCTGTATGAATTTTATCACAACTGGATAAGAACTTCCTGGAGGACCATGATCGATGTGGGGGAATTTATCTGGTAAAAACGATAAAACTGATGTTCTCCATTACATTACTCTGACAAATATGAACCGATTTCGATGATTCTTTTTTTATTTGAGAGAGTAATCTACTATGATGATTCCATGCAAATTTCATTACAACCGGATATTTTTTCTGAAGAAACATGAATTATGTAAAACTATGTAGACGATAATGTGATCAATAACCTACCTAGATAATTTTACCGTCTTCGATGGTTCCATCTTTAAGTATGAAAATATCACTAAAAAGTTTAAAATAAAACCATTAAAAAAAAATTAAACCGACTTCAATATCACTGAAAAGTATAAAATAATTTAAAATTGAAGTTGGTGCCAAATATACACAGCAGGTATGGTAACACCAACTTCTATAATATTTATATCCACCCTGCTCTTAATATAACCCTCACATCTTTCTCACAATCGCCAAGTCATCATGCATCTAAACAACGTAAGCGGCCCAATTTTTACAAATGCAATTATGAAAAGATAAGAATAGCCTTAAGTAAAGTTAACTGGACGTCGTTGCTATCTTATGCTGATATTGATACTAATGTAGCTATGATGTATAATACCCTGAACACGCTTATCCATGAAAACACCTGCATGACATCCAATACCTCAGAAAATTATCCTTTTTGGTATACTCCAGCCCTTAAACGATGTATAGCTGAGAAGGTTAAGTTTCATAAATTATATAAAAAATACAAGAATCCTCGAGATTACGATACTTTTTCTCTATTGCGTGCCCGTAGTAAACGCCTAATAGATGAGTGCTACAATAACTATTTATCATCAGTTGAGAAATCATTATCTTCAAACATTAAACCATTCTGGAGCTTTGTAAATAATAAAAAGGATGGTACCAATGGCATTCCTTTAACAATGCACTACGGAAGCCTCAGTGCTTCGGATCACAAAGAAATTTGTGAGCTTTTCTCGTCATATTTCAGTTCGGTATTTGAAAGTAGTGATGGTACTGTAAATAGCCCCCCCAACATTAATTTGAATAACACTAATGTGTTATCTAGTATAACTATCACCACGCAAGATATATTAAGTAAGATCAAAGACCTCGATTAGGCAAAAGGGCCCGGACAGGATGGCTTACCTCCTTTCTTTATAAAACAATGCGCTAACGAACTCACTGAGCCCCTTCATCTAATTTTTAATCAATCTTTGCGTCTAGGTGTATTCCCATCGTACTGGAAAATTGCATACATAGTCCCGGTTTATAAAAGCGGTGATAAGGCTTGTTGTGAAAACTATAGGCCTCTAAGCATTCTCCCTTTTTTGCCAAACTGTTTGATTCGGTTATTTATGATGCCATTTATCATCAAGTTGTGCAGGACGGGCGGACCCGAATGCACGAGCCACTGACGTCCTGTGTGTCTGTAGCTATCGCTGGTACGGTATGAACCCGCCGAAGAGTGTTGACGCTGTTGGTTACAATGTAGGTTGGTTACAAGGTGTCCGTGAAATAAGAACTCCCAATTTGATAGCAAGCTTGATAGTGGCTACGACGGTGGCGCTCTTCGTACTGAATATTCTTTTCTTCTATTTATATCTTGCTTTTAGTTCCCGCGTCGACCGCTTGCTTGTTCACCGACAGTGGCGCCGAATGCGCATTTACTATCCTTGCAGGGAACTTTACCGTAACGAGAGCCCCACCGAGGCAGCCACTAACGTTTTATTTTTATTATAAAAACTGTACATTTTCGCTTATTCTACTTAGACTATTCTAGACACATACATGATACCTATACCGTTAGAAAGTGCGTGTAAGCAGCTTTCTAACGGTGTACATAGGGTTTATCTATCTATTTCTGTTAGGGAACTACAGGCCGATAAATACTGTAATAGGGGCGCGACGACCATGCTTTGGCCGCTTGTCACTTCGCCTGCGCCCTGCCCGTAGCATCCACATGCCCACAAATAGTACCGATAGGTAGCCTGCGATGTGTACTATCTGTATATCTATGATCTAGACCACCTAGGGGCCTAGGTCATAGCGAAAACCCTAGAAAACATGATATGCGATAGAACAACTGCCTATAACTATGGAAATATGTACATCAGTGCTGTTTAGGCACTTAGACCCACCAAGGCGGACCCAGATCTAGGTCCTGAGTTGGTTCCTAGATTTGGGACCTAGCTGCAAATAGCTATTTGCCGTTCATATATGTGCTTAGCACATCTAGGGCATGTGGGTACTTCTATTATACTATTACCCTACGCTAATTACAAATAGCAAGTACTATGAGACCTAGGCTAGGCTATCTATAACTGATTCAGCTCACCCCTCCTCGGGATAGTGAGCTTATACACAAACTATATTATAATTTATTAGGTAATTAAATCTAGGCTCTTAACTATCGCAGAGTTATAAAACTTAACTATATATTACTATAAAACACAACACTCTGTAACACAAACACTATTTTGTCCTTTCTTCCTATTGTAGTCGTCCTGAACATCTCTCCCGCCGTGCTGCAGCGCGACGGGCCGGAGCGATGCTGCATCCTCTTCCGGTGAAGGGCGACGCTTCCGGCGCTCTCGACGCTTCTATTTCGGTAGTGGCACGATCTTCTTCGTGGGGCGTTTTAAGATGCCCCCCGCAGTGCGCACCTCCACAGTGCGGACTTCTCCGTCGGCTCCGGGGTAGATTGCCTCGACCCTCCCGCGCGGCCAAGTGTTGCGCGGCAGCTGTCCGTCGGCGATCAGGACGGGATCGCCCACCTGGAGACTGGGACCCCTCCCGTGGGGCTCCCGCCGGTACTGTAGCTCGGGCAGGTACTCGCGCACCCAGCGTCGCCAGAACATGTCGGCGAGCGCTTGCGAGCGTCGCCATTGCTTCTTGCTGTCTAGGTCGCTCTCGTCGAACGTCCCGGGTGTCGGCAGCCGCGCCGACCCCCCGAGCAGCAGGTGATTGGGCGTGATGGCTTCGTCGTCCCCGGTGTCCACTGATACGTGCGTCAGTGGTCTGCTGTTGACTGTGTATTCGGCCTCGCAGAGCAGCGTGGCCAGAACCTCTTCTTGCGGGTGCTTCTCCTGTAGTACTGTGCTCAGTGTGGTCTTGACACAGCGAACGAGACGCTCCCAGGCGCCTCCCATGAAGGGCGCTGAGGGCGTTATGAAGCGCCACGCCATCCCACGACGGCCGGCTTCCTCGGCGAGTGCGTCGCGCAGCTCCCTGTCCGCGCCGTGCATGTTGGTGCCATTGTCGGAATAGATCTCCGCGGGGCACCCGCGGCGTGCCGCGAACCTTCGTAGCGCGAGCACGGCGGAGTCCGCGCTGAGGCTGGCCGCGACTTCGAGGTGTACGGCCCGTGTGGTGAGGCAGGTGAAGAGGGCCACGTATCTCTTCTGGTGTTGACGACCGACGGTGACGGAGAACGGTCCGAAGTAGTCCAGACCGGTGAATGTGAACGGTCTCTGGTGATGCGCCAGTCGTGTCTTCGGGTGGTCGCCGGTGGACGGTACTGGAGGTTGTGCTCGTCGTATGCGACATCTCAAGCAACGGTTCACGATGCTTTTCGTGACGGGCCGAAGTCGCACTATCCAATAGTGCTGGCGCACCTCGTTTACGATCATTTCTGTTCCACTGTGGTGTAGATCGCGGTGCGTCCAGTCGATGTAGAGCTGCGTGATGTAGTGATCGCCGTCTAGCACGGGCGGTCTTTTCGTCTCTTCTGTTACATCTTCAGCAGCGGCGATGCGACTTCTGAGCGTGATGATGCCGTCGTTGCGGAGTTCTATCGGCAGCGATCTCAGGCGACTGTCGATGGCGATACTGTTGCCCTTCCGGAGGTCATTGATTTCCCGTCCGAAGGACTCTTCTTGTACTACGCGGATCAGTAGTACTTCTGCTTCCCTTAGGAATTCGGCCGGTAACGTGACGAATCTTCGAGTGGTGACTGCCTTCTGTGGAGGTCTGCAGGTCTTCTGAGTCCTCTTCTGTCGTCTCCAGTCGGGATCTTGTTCCGGATTCTTTCTGGTCCTTTTGTAGCACGTTTTCGCTGTGGTTTTTCGACACAGTGCTATAAATTGAAGCGCTCTTGCCGTGGCCCGCAGTAATCGTTCCCACTTCGAAAATCTGTGCGGATCGGGAACGACTTCTCTGTGTTTCGGTGCGCTGCGAGCTTCTGTTACTGTCAGAGTCTTCTCTTCTCCCGTTGGTTCGTTGATGCTTGGTCTCTCGTTCGGCCATTGTGACGGATCTTCATACAAAAACGTCGGGCCCCGGTACCATTCGTGTCCGGCGTTGAAGTTCGGCGGCACGTCGCGGGTAGCGACGTCGGCGACGTTCATTTTGGACGGCACCCAGCGCCAGTCCGTCACCCTGCTGTGCTCTTCTATGGCGGCCACGCGATGAGCGACGAACGGTTTGTACGACCGCGCGCCGCTTCGAAGCCACGTGAGAACGGTCTTGCTGTCGGTCCAGTATGTTACCGACTCTGGTTTCGCCCGGTGTTCTTGCACGACGGCAGCAGCCAGTCTACTTCCCATTACGGCGGCTTGCAACTCAAGACGTGGGATTGACGTGGTCTTGAGCGGCGCCACCCTCGCCTTGGCGATGACCAGGCTGATGTGCGGTGTTCCGTCGAGCGAAGTCGTCCTCCAGTAGACGGCAGCAGCGTAGGCGGCTTCACTGGCATCGGTGAATACGTGTACTTGGAGAGATTCTGCGTCTGTGTATCCGGGATAGCTTCTCGGCAGACTGACGGTCTTGAGATTCTTGAGGTGCTCGACCCATTCCTTCCATTGATGCGCCAGGTCTTCGTCTAACTGTTGATCCCATCCGATTCCTCTTCTCCAGGCTTCTTGCAGTATTTGTTTGGCCCGTATTGTGACCGGTGAGGCGAGGCCGAGGGGATCGTATAGCGACATCACGATCTTGAGGGCTTCTCTCTTGGTCGGCGCGACTCTGTGCAGTATGTCTTCTGGTAGACGTGCTAGCTTTAGATTGAAGCTCAGTTCATCCTTTTCCGGCTTCCAGATCAGTCCCAGAATTTTCTCTTCTGTTGATTTGCAGCCTATACTGACTGTGTTGACTGCGTCCCGTTCTGGTTCCAGCGTCTTCTTGACGTCTTCTGAATTGGAGACCCATTTTCGTAACTCGAAGTGTGCTTCTCGGTGTATGTCACGTACTGTTTTCGCTATTCGCACAGCGTCCTCTTCTGTACGAAAACTGTCGAGATAGTCGTCCATGTAGTGATTATGGACGATTGCTTCAACCGCCTCCGGATGCTTGCTGGCATGTTTCTGTGCATTCCAGTTCTTGGCGAAGATGGCGGTGCACGGTGAGCTTGCTGCGCCGAAAATTATCGACGTCATCCTATATTCTTGCGGGGCTCCCTCCCGCCGGTGTCCTCTCCACAGGTACCTGAGCGCGTCTCTGTCTTCTGGTCTCACTTTGACTTGCATGAACATTTCAGCTATGTCCGCCGAGACTGCGACGGGGTGTCGGCGGAATCTCATCATCACTCCTGGCAGTGATTGCAGCAAGTCCGGTCCGGTGAGCAGGTAATCGTTGAGAGACATTCCTGTTGATCTTGCGGCGGCGTCGTGTACGATCCGCAGCTTCTCAGGCTTCATCGGGTTGTGGACGTCGAAGTGGGGCAGGTACCAGGTTCTTCCGGGTACGCTGTTCTTCGGTGCTATCTCTGCGTATCCCTTTTGTACGAGCGAATCCATGTATTCGCCGTACCTATTCTTCAGGTCGGGATTGCGATCCAATTTCTTCTCCGTGGAGACAAGCCTCTTCATAGCGGTGCCGTAACTGTCTGGCATCGTTATGTCTTCTTTCTTCCATAGCAGCGCAGTCTGTACGTGTCCGTCCTCCAACTGGTGTGTGTGCTTATTGAGCGTGTCTTCGGCCCTCTTCTCGGGATCGTTCGCCGGCCGACGAGGGTTGACGATGAGAGATTCTATGGCGAAAAATTCCCTCATTTGCTCTTCTACGCTGTCTTCGCTGGCAGTCAATCTGTTCACGAAGTGGACGCGCTGACCTAATGCTCTGGTGTGCGCGCCGTGTAGCACCCATCCCAGCGGAGTGAGCGAAGCTACCGGCTGATGTCGCGGGCCTCTTCGCACGTTGCTGGCGAGAAGCAGGTGCCAGTTGTCTTGCCCGATGAGTATTCGTGGCACCGCTCCCTCGTAGGCGAGCTTCTCGCGCAGATCTTCTAAGTGTTCGCAGCCCGTGACGTCGTTCCGGTCCACGGTTTGCGGCGACAGGTGCAGTCCTGGTACGGTGCGCGCGTGTAGGTTAACGCGCTGTCCTTGCGGCCCCGTGAGCGAGACCGCAACGCGACGAGACTCTGGCGTGTCGACGATAATGTCCCCGATGGCTTCCATCTTGAGCGGGTCCAGACGTCCTTCGGCTCCCACTTGCTTGGCGATCTCTTCGTCGATGAGAGACACCGTAGACCCGTCGTCCAGCAGGGCGTACGTCGAGGTCTCTCCCGCCGGTCCGATGACTCGTACCGGAACTATCTTCAGATAGGCTTGAGGCTTCTGCGACATCCATGCGTTGGCGACTGTCTCCCTGGCTTCCTCCGCATTCCTCTCTTCGGTGGACGCTACCAACGCCGCCTTTTCGTGATGGAGAAGGCGGTGGTGCGTCCTCTTGCATCCCTTGATCTCGCACCTTCTGATCTTGCAGTGATGCTTCGCGTATCTTGGCTTCAGACAGCGAAAGCATAGGCTGTGCTTCTTCGCGAGATCCCACCTTCCATCTGAATCGGCTTCCTTGAACTTGGCACAATCTGTAATGGCGTGCCCCTCCTTGTTGCAGACCCTGCACCGCGGCGTCTGCTTCTCTGTTGCGGTGTGCGCTCTGTGCGTCGGCGTCGTCCGTAGACTGGCCCGTGGTTCGGTGATCAGCTCCGGCGGTGCGAAGGCGCTGCAGTAGCGGGCTTGCTCGGTGACGAAGTCGCTGTATCTTGCTAAGTCCGGAACTGAATTATACTTCTCGGTGAACATCTTGTACCACTGGACGCGCAGAGAGTTCGGTAGCTTCTCGGTGAGACACCGCAGTAGCTCGGCGTTGATGAGATAATATTCTTTCTTCAACGCGCGAAGTGTGACCACGCTGCTTCTGACCCTGCTTGCAAAGGTGCAGATGTCCTTCGGCGATTCCGTGCAGCGCGGCAAAGTTCGGAGTTTTTCTGTTTCCGCTTGAGCGATGGAGTCCGGACGGCCAAACTGTAGTTCCAATTCCTTCATAATGTCGTCCGGCTTCGCGTGCCCGATGAGTTCCGAGCTAACTGTTTCCAAGGCTCTTCCCTTGAGACTTCTTCTTAGTCTTGCTGTATTTTCAACGTCGTTGAAGTAGCTGCGAGTGGTGTCATATATGGCGCGAAACGATAACCACTCGGTGTGTGCTCCACTGAAGATTGGCAGGTCCATGATGACCTTCGATGCGGCGGCAACCGGCGTGACTGCGTACGTCTCGAACGGTTTGCTTCGGTCGGCGAGCGCGGCGATAGCGGACGTTAGTTCGCTGATGAACGGACGGAGTGCGTCGCCTTCCTTCGGGATCTTCACTGGATCAGCACACTTCTGTTCTTCTGTATCCGGAACCCCAGTCTTCTGTGCGGCGTCGGGATCCGGTCGATGCTCGTGAAGTCTTCTGTCTTGAGCCGGCGCGATGTCCTCCGGGCAGAGCGGCAGTGTCTGAACGGGCTGCGCGGCGTCGGCGGCGTCGGCATCCCTCCCGGTGGTCTCGTCCTCTTCTGGGCGTGGCTGTGACTCTGGTTCCGGTGCTTCTTCCAGCCAGGAACGTACGAATTCTGTCTTGGAGTGACCGTCGTCATCGTAGTCGTCCTCCGATGAGTCCTCTTCAGCCTTCTGTAGCGCTAGCTCGGCTAATTCCAACTTGAGTTTCAGTATTTCTTCACGGGCTTTCAGTATCCTCTTCTGGGATCGATGAGTCCTGTGGGACTTCGGTGGGCCGGTCGGCCTCTTCGATTCTTCGGTCCGGGTTTCTTCTTCCCGGCTTACGGTCGCTGCGTCCGGTCGGTGTGCTTCGTCGGCGGGGCGCAGCGTCGCATCTGAATGTTTTCCTGTATGTTTCCCCTTCCTCTGGCTCGGCGGCTCTGGTCTCTCTGGAACAGTCCTCGGGGCCGGCGGAGGGGACCGCCGCGGGGTCGCGGGCCGCGGCGGGTCGGTGCTGACGGTTCTTCTCTGGGGGTGGGGGCCCCCCCCACCTCAATCATCCATGCCTCGGGAGCCCGTCCTCTTGAACGCGTTATGGGCATCTTGTAAGTCTTCAGTCCAAATTTTCAGTCCTTCAGTTCAAATCTTCAGCTCTTCAGCCGGTTCTTCGGTAATCCGGCTCGAAGGACCAGCGAATGTGCAGGACGGGCGGACCCGAATGCACGAGCCACTGACGTCCTGTGTGTCTGTAGCTATCGCTGGTACGGTATGAACCCGCCGAAGAGTGTTGACGCTGTTGGTTACAATGTAGGTTGGTTACAAGGTGTCCGTGAAATAAGAACTCCCAATTTGATAGCAAGCTTGATAGTGGCTACGACGGTGGCGCTCTTCGTACTGAATATTCTTTTCTTCTATTTATATCTTGCTTTTAGTTCCCGCGTCGACCGCTTGCTTGTTCACCGACAGTGGCGCCGAATGCGCATTTACTATCCTTGCAGGGAACTTTACCGTAACGAGAGCCCCACCGAGGCAGCCACTAACGTTTTATTTATCTTATTATATAAAAGAGTAAGCAAAAACCCACTCATCACGAAATCTCAGAAACTACAAGTGCTAGAAGTCTCAAATTTTGCATGGGGGTTCCCTTTAGGACGAAGGTGCTCACTAAGACGGGTTTTTGCGAAATTCAATCTCTAAGGGGGTGAAACAGGAGGGCAAAGTTTGTATGGGAGAACGCGATTCCTTAGTCCTATTGACTTGAAATTTTGCACAGACTTTCGTTAAGAAAGTTAATTGAATTTGTATTTCATATTTTTTTTAATTTATCCCTTAACAGTGTAAAAAAGGAGTATTATTACTCAACCGACGGCGGTACAAATATATCACAAGAATAAGAGAGGGTAATTCGAAGAATAAAATCAAAGTTCCTTGGTCAAGTGGTTACGGAAGCGTCCTCTAAGTATGGACTGTCCGGGTTCGCTACCCGTGTATGGATTTTTTTTTTGTGTTTTTAAACTTTGTTTTTTTTATTTATATTAAGATTCGATGTTTTAAATATTTAACTCATATTGACTCCGGCACTTTTTATTTCTAATATATTTTTTAAATTTAATACTTTTTTTAAATTTAAAATCATGCATTCTAATGTTATGATTTAGTTATTAGTGGAAACTTAATTGATTTTTGTACTATTGGATCTTATATTAGTAATAAGTAGTATCATTTGTTTGTTTCCCAAATATAATAAAAATAAAATAATGAAAATATATTTCCAAAATGTCTGTTTGGGTAGGAATACAATATGCATGTATTGTACGTATGCAAATGTCACCGGAGAACCCTGGGAACCAGGGTTCTCCGGTGACATTTGCATGTGCCGATGTGACAGCCACGGGAGTTTTAGAGGGTAAGAATCCCCCACAGGATCCTGGGGACATATTAAACGTGTCCCCCGCCACCGCTATAACTGTGACAACGGTGACAGATTCCCGGAGGGCTATAATGCGCCCCCGGCAGTGGCTTCAAAGGCCCTTGCCTTGCACTGAGGGGTACCCGGTGCAGCCCCATATTTTGTGCGGACAGCCGTGAGGGGTTTAGAGGGTAAGAATCCTACACACCGCGGTTGACCGCCCGCAGGATCCTGGGAGCCTATTGGAGGTCTATCCGTAATCCCCGAAACTTTGAGCATTTTTTTATTGTGCCCCCCGGTGGCGGGCTGAAAGGCAAGCACTGAGGGGATCTGTTTTTAAATTTATCCCTTAACAGGGTTAAAAAGCAGTATTATTACTCAACCGATGGCGGTACAAATATTTTCACTTAGATTAGCTTAGTACGTAAATTAGGTACTGTACACGTATAACTTTAATACATAAGATAAAATATCACGCTACATGCAATAGGGACTGAGCAGACATATAACAAGAATATGATCAAGTAATTAAAATAATAGAATTAGAGTAGCCGTGGTCTGGAGGTTACGAAAGCCTCTCCTAAGCACAGCAGAGTCCGGGTTCAAATTTCTCATTGGGATTTTTTTGTGTACTTTTAAACTTTTTATTTTTAATATTTTTTTTATTTTTTCAAGGTTTATATATTAACTGAATTTATTTAGAAGTAAGTAAAAACCTAAAAAGGTACATACTTAACAATCAAGTACTAGAGAAGTTTATTCTACATATATATCATTATCATTCCAAATAATATAAGGTACATCTGGGATATAATATGCTTGCCCCCCGGTGGCGGACTCAAAGGCCAGGCACTGAGGGACACCTGGTGCAGAACCCACCCGAGAACCCAGGTTTCCCTCTCATGTGCCGATGTGACAGCCACGGGAGTTTTAGTGGGTGAGAATCCCAAATACCCAGGTTGACTTCCCCATGGGATCCGTGGGACTTATTGGAGGTTTCCCCCGCGATCCCCGTATCTTTGAGCACGATGATAGTTTCCCAGGTGGCTTTATTGTGCCCCCTGGTGGCGGGCTCAAAGGCAAGCCACTGAGGGATCTTGGTGCAGATATCAGCGGATAACCCAGGTCTCCTTCTTATGTACTGATTTAACGGCTGTAGCAACGGGGTTTAGTGAATAAGAATCCGACATACCCGGTTGACCACCAACAGGGTCCCGTAAATCCCATTAAAGGCGTCCCCCGTGACCCCTGTAACCGTGACCACCGTGACAGGTTCCCGGGGAACTATAATGTGCCTCTCCGGCGGCGGGTTCAAAGTCAAGGCACTGAGTGGTATCAACTGGTGCAGATCCCGACAAATATCCCAGGACCGCGCTCTAATGTGCCGACGTGATAGCCACGGGGGTTTTAGTGGGTAAGAATTCCCCGGTTGACCCCCGTCTACGTCTTAACGATGAAACCGAACAAGGAAGCCCGTATTGCTTCCATAAATTGGTTTTAAAGAAATGGTGTTCTGTTCCTGTCCTCAATCCACCCAAATTGTACACCGGTACACGTCTGCAGTTTCTAATCAAAATAAAAATACAATTAACAAATCACAAATTCAGAGATTCAACGTTGCAGGCTTAAACCTAAGCGTTGAGTACTTTGCCCATGGATAGATAGCTATACGTAGGTCGTAGCTCTTTCACGCGTCACTTCTAAACAATTTTTTTTCATATTGCGTTACGAAAAGTCAGCTACAAACATTATTTTTGAAGAAATTCTATAATCAAAGGCAGTAAGTTAAAATTAAACACTTCTTTTTTTTCTCAATTACACCCGTGCGAAGCCGGGGCGGGTCGCTAGTTTTTATTATAAAAACTGTACATTTTCGCTTATTCTACTTAGACTATTCTAGACACATACATGATACCTATACCGTTAGAAAGTGCGTGTAAGCAGCTTTCTAACGGTGTACATAGGGTTTATCTATCTATTTCTGTTAGGGAACTACAGGCCGATAAATACTGTAATAGGGGCGCGACGACCATGCTTTGGCCGCTTGTCACTTCGCCTGCGCCCTGCCCGTAGCATCCACATGCCCACAAATAGTACCGATAGGTAGCCTGCGATGTGTACTATCTGTATATCTATGATCTAGACCACCTAGGGGCCTAGGTCATAGCGAAAACCCTAGAAAACATGATATGCGATAGAACAACTGCCTATAACTATGGAAATATGTACATCAGTGCTGTTTAGGCACTTAGACCCACCAAGGCGGACCCAGATCTAGGTCCTGAGTTGGTTCCTAGATTTGGGACCTAGCTGCAAATAGCTATTTGCCGTTCATATATGTGCTTAGCACATCTAGGGCATGTGGGTACTTCTATTATACTATTACCCTACGCTAATTACAAATAGCAAGTACTATGAGACCTAGGCTAGGCTATCTATAACTGATTCAGCTCACCCCTCCTCGGGATAGTGAGCTTATACACAAACTATATTATAATTTATTAGGTAATTAAATCTAGGCTCTTAACTATCGCAGAGTTATAAAACTTAACTATATATTACTATAAAACACAACACTCTGTAACACAAACACTATTTTGTCCTTTCTTCCTATTGTAGTCGTCCTGAACACAAGTCAAACCTCTTTTATCTCCTAATCAACACGGTTTTGTTAAAAATAAATCCACATTAAGCAATCTTCTTGAATATAAAAATTATTTGTGTTCTGCTTTTGCATCGGGAGAAGAAGTAGACTCTATTTATACAGATTTCTCTAAGGCTTTCGACAAAGTCAATCATGACATTCTTTGTCTTAAGTTGAACTCATTCGGTATACACGGTTCTTTGCTACGATGGGCTGAGTCGTACCTTTATAGAAGAACCCAATTGGTTGCACTAAAAGGTGAGGTGTCATCTCCTGCTATTATAACCTCTGGAGTTCCTCAAGGTTCCCATCTAGGCCCATTATTTTTTATAGTTTTTATAAATGACCTCATTGAACGCCTAAAGTGCCCTTGTTTGTTGTACGCTGATGATCTGAAAGTGTTTAATAGAATAACAGGTATTTGCGATGCTATCGATCTTCAAAGAGATCTGGATGTGATTTACGACTGGTGCATTGATAATCGTATGGTCTTAAATATTGATAAATGTTTCGTTGTATCATTCACAAGAAAAGTCAACAAGATCACTTTTGATTACTCCTTGTATCATAATAGTCTCTCGCGCAAATCTTCTGTGAAAGATCTTGGAATTATTTTTGATGATGAGTTATCGTTCTGCAGCCACTACGATTATATTATAAAAAGAAGCTCACAAATTCTTGGCTTCATTGCTCGCATTACAAAACGATTTAAGAGCCCACATAGTTTAATTTATCTTTATAATACATTAGTTCGTAGCATTTTAGAGTATGGCGCGACTATTTGGTCCCCATTTTACCAAGTACATACAGATAGAATTGAGCGGGTCCAAAGGAACTGTTTTAATCTGAAGCTGAAATCATATCAGCATAGATTAAGATACTTTAATGCTCTTTCATTAGAATCCAGACGTCGTATAAGCGATTTAGTATATCTTTTTAAAATTATACATGCCATATTAGAGTCTCCGTCATTATTACAAGATTTAAACATTAATATTAATTATAGATGCCGTAAACCCAATGTATTTACCCTTAAAGTGTACCGCAATAACACGTCGTTTTATAATCCCATTGTCCGTATGTGTAGAGAATACAATGAGTTAAGTAAATGCAATCCGTCCATAGATTTATTTAATAATAATATTAATACTTTTAAAAAACAGATCCATAATGTCTTCAAAAACTCTTAGTCTATTACAGTACCTACCAACATTATTGTTCAGTCATATCCATAATTAAATTATTGTTGTTATATTTAGTTTGCCTGGAAATAACTTACTCTTAAATAAGTATTTCCTTTTGTAATACATATTTTGTACTTTGCTTGTAAGCTCACTTTACCCGTACGTTAACAAATTAACTTAAAACACATGTTTTGGGTTATAATTATCGTTATATAACTTCATGTATGTCACTACTCAACGCAATTCTGATTGTAACCTGTTTTGTGTTAAATAAATAAGATAAAAAAAATATTTTATACTTTTCAGTGATATTGAAGTCAATTCAATTTTTTTTTTTTAAGTTTTATGTTTTACAATATGTACATTTTATTTAGTTGTCATAACAATTTGCGATGAAAAATTAAAATATACCTACTAAATTTTTAACCTTATACAACCTTTAACCTCGCACTTGACCATAAGTCCACCTGCTGGTACATTTATATATGTTAACTGAGGGAATTATCAGTGTTTCTACGATGCAATGCCCTCGCTCAGGTCTGAGCCTGCTATTCACTTCAACAATACCCAAAAGTCAAATTCGGATTGATCTGGCGAGGTTTTATTAAATTCAGACCGCTAAGCTCTTTGACATCGGATGACGGACCTTGCCAATTTTTAATCAGCGAAATGCACTAAGCTGATACACTACCATTCGTATTAAGATAAACGGAAAAAGTGGGCCATCGAAGGTTCAATACGACATAATGACTGCGAGTGCTCAGTGCTTAGGAACCTATTTTTTTATCTTTTTCGTAACATAAGCTAATTACAGTATCAAAATGCGATGCTAACTAGATAAGCAACAACATTTGCTGGTCGAACATAATATACCTATGTATTTCTATTTCTGACAGAGTAGAAGGACAATTCATATATATGTACAGGATAGGCATGTAGGGATACTTACAATGATGAAAAACTACTATAATGTATACCTAATAAACGTATTATATTTTCAGTACCTACTCACAGAACGTCCTTCGTATACCCATGGATAAATGAACTAAATAACGTATACAATTAATTGTAACTAAAATAGCAAGGAAGCTTAATTTGATCCGGGCATTCTAAAGTGCCAGCTGGCCTTTTGGAGAATTCAGAGTCACTCAACGAGCTATGGAGAGAGCTATGCTCGGAGTTTCTTTGCGCGACAGAATCCGGAATGAGGAGATTCGCCGAAGAACCGAGGTCACCGACATAGCTCGTAGAATATGCAAGTTGAAGTGGCAGTGGGCAGGCCACATCGCTCGAAGAACCGATAACCTTTAGGGAAGAAAGTTTCTCGAGTGGCGGCCACGAACCGGAAGACGCAGCGTAGGCAGGCCTCCCACTAGGTGGACCGACGACATTGTTCGCGTCGCAGGCAACCGGTGGATGGGAGGCCTTTGTTCAGCAGTGGACATCTTCCGGCTGGTGATGATGATGATGATTCTAAACTGCACCTTTTGTTTTGTTAAACTGACCAGCTAAGACATATTAAAAGAAAAACAAAGAAAAACTGAAAGAAGGATATAAATCATTGAATCTTTTTCTTTATAACGTAACACTGATAAATTGGAATACAGCCGCTATATATACATTTTAAATATAGAAACACAATCAAGGTGCCACATAAAGTTCATAGAATCGTCTTAATTCGTTTACACTGAATGAGGTCTGCAGTTGTACGTTAACTAACCAGTAAACAGTATTCCGTTACGGCAAGGTAGCGAAGCGCTCAGCGCCTTTTCTACAGCTATGCCGGCGCTAACCATCCGTTGAACAAGCGTTAATTCTATTAAACAAATAAAAAACTTCTCTGTAGCCCACGGCTGCGTCTCGGATGGACGAACTAATAGTTTGACTCGACTCACGATGCAACTAGAAACTCGTAGTATTTTGTATTCATTTTTATTATTATAAAAAAAGACAAGCGGTATATTTGCCTGATAAACGACTGCACGTTTTACGCTCGTTCGTTAGCTAAGCTCTTACTTATTAAATCTTCTGAGCCCACTTCTTCAGTTATTGTAAGCTTCACGGTCATTTTCTTACATGAAGAAACCAGCTCACCAGCTAAAGGTTCCGTAAGCGATTTCATTGACTCGATGATCTTCTCTTTTATTTAAAACTAGCTGACCCACGCAGCTCCGCCTGCGCTATTTTTACGTTAACTAAACTTTTAATAACAGACATTCGCATCGAATACATAACCTCCTTTTTTATAGTCTGTTCAAAACTGGGACCCCTTTTTACTTGCTCTCCGAAGCACGGACCCGTTTAGTTCAAATGGCGTTAAACGGTCACCCATCTCACCCACCCAAAACCTTGATAACAACTCTCTATGAGTGTTCCCTTACTAATATTTATAAAATTATAAAGAAAAATTCATAAAATCCGACCAAGCGTATAACCAAGTACCCATTTTGACTTTAACCCCCTCTCCCAAAAGAACCGTGCTAGATTACGGGATAAAAAGTATCCTATGTCCTAAGTAAGATCTCAAATCATGCCAAGTTTCATTTGAATCCATTCAGTAGTTTCGGCGTGATGCGCAGCCGTGATACAGACAGACAGACAAAAATTTAAAAAAAAATCATTTTCGGCCTCAGTATCGGTTATAGAATGCCCTCCACACATCATTTTCAAAATATCTTCAATGTACAGAATTGGACCTGTTTTATTATAAGTATAGATATTCTAAAGGGGTTTCATAATTTGCATTAAGTATCTAATAATCCAAATAACTTTATTAAAAAATTAAAGCTTAATATTAGAAAAGTAACTTTAGTGGCAGACGTAAAAGGCAGACTAAGTTTTGCAAAATTACTGGTGTCATGTGTCGATAACAATGTAGGACACTCTAAATAAATTTTCAATAAATGTTTCATGTATAGACGCACCTGCAGTATACACTGTAAGTACAGTTACAGATTTAAGTATAGATTTATATTTATGTTTATTTTCGGAACGTCAAATCAACAAGGAAAGGTGAAAAAGAAAATAATATCCATATTTTAGTGATATTTTTCTTCGGTACATATTTGACAAGAAATGGTAGTAGGTAAGTTTGTTGACTATCCCGCGTGCACAGAATACTTAGTGAATTATTAATGTGCCTCACAAAACGACATATACCTTGAAAAGGTACGGGACAGAATGACGGTCTTATATTGCTCGGACAAAATTGAAACTAGGAAGAGCTTGCTTCAAGAATTTCATATCAATATACCAAGATCAAAAGTACATTCCCCTAGCTTTATTGAAGTTATTTAATTTAAAAATATCTTCATTCCATAAAGCTATTGTTTGTAATAATTATAGAGAGTATTTTAAAGACACTTACTTACTACTACTTTACTTTAAACATTTAACTTACATTAATTTTTTTTACGAAACCATATCGTTATGTTTATTTATATTATGAACTGTTTCGCATAATTTTGATGTCTACAAATCTAAATTACTAATACGTTAAAACTTCTGCGATACAGAAATACTCTATTACGTAAAACTCAAAATATTTATTATAGAAAGGAAATCAAACTACCTTTTCCGGGAACCATGGGGTGACGAACGGCATTTGGAAGGTGTTAGTGTACGAATGTAGAGTGTCGAAAGACTCCGGCGTAACAGCGCCCAGCATGGCGATCACACCTCGCGCGAACTGGTTGCAAACTGTAACAAAGGAGGTTTTAAAGTATAAACCAGGACAGGGCCTGTAGCATCACCTCTATTAGCAGTATTATTAACATCATACTTGAGATGAGGTCGTCAATATACGTGGTTTATAGCTCTGTCGGTATCGAAAAAGTCAGGTGAACATAATATTGCTGTTAGAGGTTACGGTATAGGCCCTGACCACAATACTTGTAGAAAGTAAGCTGTGATAAAGACATGATTGCAAAACTTACTAGCTTATTTAACCTCGTTTTATTTTTTATATGTACTAGATTTATAATCAAGAACATTAATGACATCAATGTATATCGATGTATACAACTCATTAAAACAGGTACTCTACAGGGTTATATACTTGGACTGCAATGTTGTAATTGGTAAAATATTAGTTACCAGTAACAGTAATTTTATAGATTCCTTTGTTAATAATTAAAAGGACATAGATAGCAGTATATCTGTTAGGATACACGACATTAGACGTATAATTATTTTCCCGCAATTCAAATTGTACCCATTTCACCATCGGCATACAAACAATTAGTGCGGTATTTCCTGCTGGCAGCTAACTAACTAATGTCTATTCGTTTGCATAGTTTTACGTGCGCGGCAAGCTAAGCATACCTGAATGCGAATAATAAGTCAAAACTAACAGTTTTACTACCGTTTTGTACAAATTGTTGTTTAAAATTTAACACCGCATAAATTACATCATTACACATACGGGTGGTTTTGAAGTCTGAAAGTGAGAGATTACTGTGACAATAAAAATTAGCGATTAGTGATAAGTAAATGATAAGTCTTGATTGCTTTATTTATCTATACTATAGTAAAACTCAAAGAGCACTTTTTCTGTACATTGAATATTTTTCCAACATTTCTATGTACTATACTATCGACATAGAGGCCAAAACAATTTTTTTTGGAATTATTGTCTGTCTGTCTGTCTGTCTGTCTGTCTGTCTGTCTGTCTGTCTGTCTGTCTGTCTGTCTGTCTGTCTGTCTGTCTGTCTGTCTGTCTGTCTGTCGTTCTGTTCGTCCAGGTATCATTTGAAAACCCGTTCATGGATTTTGATAGGACTTTCACTGATGTGTTGTGTAGAAGTCAAGGTGTAAGTTGGTATATAAAACATCACGCTATGTTTCATAGGGGCTAAGCAGTGAAACATTACTTGCACATATTACCACGTAATTTCCTTTGAAATGTGAATAGGGTAATTATAGACTGATCAATTAATCATTAAGATATGTATTATTACTTACGCTATAAACAATAGGGACTGAGCAGACATTTAGTTTGCATAAGATATGGCATTGGCGAAGGGTCAATTTTTGTAAGGGGTAAGCCGGTCCGGTACACCCAGGACATTTTCATTAGATTTCTGTATTGTTCTAAGTACTTTGCTGATAGCAATATGACATTATATCTTTGAAAAGTTAAAATCTGTAAATCCCGAGCGGATCCAAACTTGATTATGTACGTATTACAGTCGCAACAATAAAAGATGCGGAAATCTTAAAACTTTCATTATCGAATATCATTAGACAGTAATTTACGATGTTAGCGTGATTTACATTATGAACAGCGCCATCTATCGGTGAAATTGAACATACAATAACTATAGAACTTTAATCTATATATCGTCGGCTTACTGCAAGAACTCATTAAGCGACATTTTCAAAACTTTGAGTTAAGCCACTAATAAGATTTCGTTGTAGTGTTTGCCCTATATCATCGTACGTATGATTATGTTAAAGAAAAATAATACACCATTATATTGCTGAATACTTCTAGTATTAAAATCAAGTGATTATTTTAAATATTAACAAGTAGTTTTTTTTTAAATAAAAAAAAATTACGTTAGTGACTTTTTGTCATTGCGACTTTGATCGAGGTTTGAATTAAGTATTTCTTAAAATAGATCCGATAAATAATATTTAATAGAAATAATGTATGATTTAGTATCAAAAGTTACAAACCAAATAATCTTTATCATTAACAAAATATAATAGAAATCCTTAAAACAAAAACAAGGACAATATTAAGTTAAAAACCACATAAAACATTGGCTTAACATTAAATCAGTAAAAAATAATAACCCTGAATAATAAATGAATGGAAAGTTCATGAAATTCATGAAAAGTGTGCTCTACAAATCGTCATCAGAGTTCTCTTTTTCAGCAACAAATTCATGGACTTCATTAACTGGTAAAATCCCTGTGCTTTCGTATGGTTTCATAGTTCCATCATTTTTCTTTTCTTTTTGTTATAAATAACGTTACACAGATCGATCATCATAAAAACTTACTTAAATCAGTTTAAAAATCAGATTATCTATTACACTATGGATACTGGCGACCACCATGAGTGTGTCCAGACTCGAGATATTTGTGTTCGATAAACTCAAGGTGCGTTGCCTAAACACAGTTGCAGGCACAACAGAAACTAGGTTGCAAATTTGACCGCAGCCGCAGGTATCAGAGAATATAGATATTTCTGTACTGTAAATGGTAAACATTGGATCCAAAGATAAAATGCTATGTACTTGCCACATGACTTCCTTTTTTCCCATCTACTTCAGAACACCGATAACATAGGCCATCATTTGAAGAACAAGTTTTATAGATGGTAGCATTGTATACATTCAGTTTGCGTTGGTAGTAAAGGAAAGAAACATTACTAGTTGGTAAATACAATACCTACGAGTACCTTTTGTAAATTCAATGTAATGGAATTAAAGCTTTCATCTTCATAAGCCCAATGTTATCTAACTGATTAGTATCTCGACTTTGTTATTTTACATAAACATATAACTTAGGCTAGCGTTTGCCTGTTCACACCTGGTGGGAAGCGGCAATCGAGGTTGGTAAGGAACACACTAGCTTAATAAAAGCCTAATCATGGTAGTCTTGAAGTCACCTATATTAAAAACGGGCGGGAAAACCGACGCAGGCAAGCCGTTCCAGTCCTTAGCTTTCCTTATTATAAGTGAAGAAGCAAATCGCTTAGTCCGGAGTCCGGACTCAATGCACGTTCACCGATGATAGAGGGTGGAAAAGTCATGTAATTCCTGCGCTCACTCTCCTAAAGTATCTTGTAGAATACCGAGAGGCTGGCTACACTACGCCTATTTTATAAGCTATGCAGATTGGCCTCCATATTTGTGGAGTGGATTAGTGGAGATCTGGATTACCAGATTCTCCAATTAGCCTCTTAGCGCGCCTCTTCACTAAGTGCAAAGCTGCTACATGGGATTTTGCAGCACCAGCCCATTATATGACTACAGTATTCCACACACGACCGGACTTACGATTTATTAACAGAAGCTGTCCCGGTATGAAGTACCGTCGGACCTTTGCAAGCTTTCTTGTAGCTACTTTGGCCTTTGGATTCAAACTATTCCTTCCGACGATTAAAATCAGATAATTTGGATACGATCTTCATCAGTGTTTAGTGAGCACTTTAATTTACACTTACAGTCTTCTGGCTTAGGCTGTGGGTTACCGATATTTCTTTTGTGTATTATAACTATAAGTATTTCATTTTTTTACCATCTAGTGGTCTTGATTTGTCCATATGAATAAACTTAAGCTTTAATATGATTGCCGTTACTTAATTTGATAGAATTCATTAAAATCTTTTAATATGAATTATTATGTTATAAAAGTAATTAAGCGTAGTTAATGAACTTTAACCAAGTTTCGTTCTAAAGTGATGTTCGTTATGCATATTTTAAAAAAATCATTATATCATATAAATGAGTTCTGTAAAAGAATAAAATAGGCAATAGGACATTACTTGAATTTGTTAAAATTTTATAATATCCCTTCATGATTTTAGTGGACCTAATATTGCCCAAAATTGTAATTATTGACTTTATACTATAGCAATAACGTCCAAATCTGAATAGCTAGAAATGAGTGTGTTTTTGCAATATATAGAGCTCATCAAGACGAATTCGAGGCGCAATTTAAGTGTACTTGATGACTTTTTGCCATTAGTGAGTTCTTGCAGTAAGCCGACGATATTATATCAAAGAAAGTCGTGTTAGTTACACTATTTATAACTCAAGAACGGCCTAACCGATTCGGCTGAAAATTGGTGGGGAGGTAGCTTAGAACCAGTAAACGGACATAGGATACTTTTTATCCCGGTAGGTTAAAGTTAAGCAACGTTAGGTAAGGTCATTAAATAGATGGGTGAACCGATTTGTATGAAAGTGTGCATATCGGGTTATCGGGTAGGTCTGAGAATAGGTCATACAGTATATTTCATACCGCTAGGTTAAGGTTAAGCTACATAAGGCAAGGTCATTAAATAGATGGGTGAACCGATATGTATGAAATTATGTGTGCATATCGGGGAGGTCTGAGAATAGGTCATAAAGTAGGTATATTTAATGCCGCTGATACCATGATTGACGAGGATATATAGAACGAGAGGAGGGTGCACGAGAGGAGAAAGAGGGAGAGGGGATTCGAGAAGGGGGCGATAGGGTGAGGGATCGGGGGAGTTAGGTGGAGTAAGGGGGGAGTGAGAAGGAGCAAGTTCGTAGAAGAGAGAGGGGGAGAGGGTTCAGAGAGGGGATAACTGGGTAGGAAGAGGGGGAGTGTGACGGAAACCGAAGCGGGAGGGGGAAAGAGAGAGGAGAAAAAGAGCATATAATTAGATTTTTTTTTATAAGAGAGAGAGATATGGAGAGAGATAAATCTAGGGAGGAGGGAGAAAAGGGGAGCAAAATGTAATAAAAGCGCGGGCGGAGCTGCACGGGTCAGCTAGTTACTTATAAATACAAAAGTAATGTTCGGGTGTCCGGGTCAGAATAGTACCGATCAATCTCCTTTCAAAGGGTGTCGTAGGAGGCAACTATGGGAAAACAAGAAGACGGGCAGCAGCGTCTTTCTATTAGATTACCTACCATCTATACTGCCATCCCAAAGACGCATGCCTAGCGTGGGGATCATGGCAACACCTCCCTTCGGGTGTATAGTAATACATATTACATAGCAGTAGCACTGGATCGATCGGCCTCGTGAACGGTGATATCAGAATACTGCAGTAGTCACGTCCCTCAGTCATAGGAAGAGGTCATAGAGGAAACGACTAAGAAGAAGTACATAAAACATAACATACTATATCTAACCACGATTACACCAATGGTAGCTTATCAGCATATTATTCATGCAAGAAAAATTACCCTGTGTGACAAGTATCGCTGTACCGATAGCAAAAGATATGAACGATGATCTCTAAGCCTGCACTATGACGCGGCGCCGGCGGCTCTACAAGGGTAGATCATTAGTTTAACTCTATAGTACACAAAACTACTCGAAAGTCGCGTTATTTTATCTGCAATCGTCTGCAAAGTGAAAGTACTTCCCCAGTCAGGCTGCTTTAATTTACAACGGGCATTCGCGGTTTGCCCTGCCTCTTGAAATTTCTTATATTAAATTTAAAAATAAATAATCAAATGCCTTACGAATATATATAGATATATATAGCCTTTATATCGATATATATAGAATCTACAGTAGATTTACCGACATAGCTGCCAGGATTTGCAAGAGAAAGTGGCAATGAGCAGGCCATATCACTCGAAGGACTGATATTCCATAGGAAAGAAATGAAGACGTAGTGTGGCAGGCCTCCCACTAGGTGGACCGACGATATTGTGAAGTCGCTGGCAACCGTCGATTGACCGCCTGATTCTGAATTAAGCTATTATATAATGCATGATAATTTTGACGAATACTGTTTTTGTAAGTCAACTTTAACATTTCTAAGCCAAATATTCAAATTGAAAAACAAATTATTACAGACAGACAAAAATGTATTCTTAATAAAAAATATCTTAAAATATTCACCATTATAAATCTGCACAAATTAAATACGAAGCTTGTAATAATACTGTAGCGCTGACAGGTATAATCATTAGCTATAGTTGTTTTCGAATTGGACTAACAAGAACTGTGCAGCATACTAATACGACAATTGGAGTCGAATATTTAGCGCGGGATAGCGGTAGTACAGGCCACAGATAATAGTCTGCTATTACCCAAACGTCCGTGATTTATTACCACTATTTCTAATGCATACAGATGCCGTAGTTAACCACAATACAGTAATTAATGAACATTGTTGAATTTAATATTATGTTGTTGGTATCGGGTATGAGAACTACTATACAAATTTACTAGATGATAGGTTGTTTGCAATGGACCGACTAGGTGTCAGCAGTATCAGAAATCCTGCTGCTAAACCTTGAAGTGCTAAAGCTAGTGAAATTACCCGGGTTCAGAGACTTAATAACTATCGCCTTGGGTGACGAGCAGCAGTTAATTGGCATTTTAAGCAGATGTGAGCTTCAATGCCATCCCGTAAGATCATCAACAACGAAGACTTGCTTAAAGAAATCAATTTGTGAAAAACGCCCACTACGTTGAAGCAGAAGGAAATCAACAATAGTGAAATGTCTCTGCTGTGTGTTAGAAGCAACATGGACGAAATAGTATCATATACATACGTCTATTTATGGTGACTAGAGAGCCACGAACGATACTGAATTGAAAACATATTTTCCCGCTATCTAATAATACGTATATTACAATAGAATATTGTCAAACTGGTGCGACATTTTCTCGAGTCAAGCCGAACGAAAAATTTAAGTTAAACATGTGAATACCTAGCTTATTGGCGATTTGTAATATACCGGAATTATTCATTTCCATTTTCCACATGAAACCCATTTACGATCTGAAATAATTTTCATGTTCGAATCGAAACAAAGTGTACTCGGATTACGTATTGACCTAGCTTATTGGCGATTTGTAATATACCGGAATTATTCATCTCCATTAGCCACATAAAACCCTTTCACGATCTGAAATAATTGTCATGTTCGAATCGAAACAAAACATTGTAATTATTGTAACTGCACCTTTGCTATCGGTGCACTCGGATTACGTATTGTGGAGCTGTTGTCGTTTGCCACGTGATATATAACTTACTATTCCATTGTGGCCTCCCTCGTGTACATCGGGAATATTGAACAGCGGCCGATATTGTTTTTCCTGCCACGCACGCATTAGTGCTCTCAGTACTACCAAATGCTGTTGAGGGTGTCGGTGCTGAAATATGGATGCGGTAATAAAAAAAAGCAAATATTGTTCGGTGTGCCCGCGGGGACGAGAAATGCGGATCACGTCAAGCCAACGGATCATGCTACTTAACATTCTTTAGTAACTCTGATTCTAAACTGTTAATGCTTTATAGGTCTTGGTTATGCTTCTTTTTGGCCAAATGACTAGAAACTCAAAGCCAATTTAAAAGTTTTGGAGTGTATTCAGTTCAAAATTGTTTACGGATATCGGATAACCTGAACAGTGGCAAAAAATATTGCCATACAGGCGATGTATATTGTTACCAACAATTATTGTTGCAGTTGAAACATGAGCCTGTGTTAAAATAGATTGTGCATTGAATATAACTGTAAAACACTATTGTTAGCGTTCTGAAAATATTTTACTTTTTTTACTGACTTGTTCTATGTTTGCTCCATAAAGTTTTTCGCTTCGCAGTGAATTTACTAGATGAAGCATAAAAACCTTGGATGTAAAAAAGGTGTGATTGTACTCGTATAGGGAGGTTGTTATGATAAAAACTTATGAAAATTCAAGCTCACTAGCAACGTCAGTAATTCTACTTAGCTGCGTATTTCACGCGCACGTGGAGTTGACATTAAATCCGTGAATATTATCACTCCGCCTGTAAATTCTGTATCGCTGTACAATATTTATGCTGCTACAGTAAGCTGTACTTTGTTGTTCATATGATTTTCAGCGGAGGTTAGTATCAGTATTCACGTACCTACAGAATATTATAAGTTTTTTTCATTTAATAATAAAATTACTTAAATTCAAAACCGCTGCATGAAAGTGTAGCACCGGGGAACAAAAACAAACTTTTTTTTAAAGCAACTTAGTGTCAACCATGTTCAAACAAAGAGGACGTTTGAATGATAGATAAGCGAAACAGCTACCCCATTAATAGTTCCATCATTACAATAGGTATACTCTGAGATACTTATAATTGCAGTCTGTAGAGAATAGCATCTTCAGCACTAGTGCAATTTACATTTAAATACAGCAATTGTGTGAAAACCAGGCAGCAACATCTTCTATCAAACTTTACATCTCGTATACTGCGATCTCAAGACGGCTACCCTAGTCATAAAGATAAGAATCCTAAATATCAATTTCATAGCTAAGTGTGATTATTTTTAAAACATGGTATTTAAGTGTATTTTTGTTTGTCTGTAACGGCTAAATTATTATTTCATTTTATGTGTTAACAGCTATGTACAAATAAAGAGATCGCCATGTGTCTAGCCACACACACACCACACCTGTGTTAGTATTCTATCGATTTCGGATTACATGAGAGGCAAAAGCGAAGCCTGGGATTACCGGGCCGCAGAACGAATGATCGCCGACTCATTTTTGATAGTGGGCGGCAAAGCCATCACTATTTAGCGGTAGCTACATCATGTTACTATTTTATGATGTCTTATGCAAAGTGCTAAAAGCCCGAGAGTATTGGACCTAGGAGAAGACAGATATTTTATTCGTATTACGCGGACATACTAACTGCGTGCAAAAAATTGACCACTTTAAAGGATTCTTTGGTAGTAAATTATCGACTCGAAAAATAGGTAGGACCATCGATTTATTATACTTAATATGTACTAGATTAAGTGTGACGACACGAAAAATGGTCAAGAAAGTTAGAATTTAAGTACGCGCGTGTATGTGTCGCTAATTCTTATTTCAAATCTATACTATAATAAAACTCAAAGAGCACTTTTTCTGTACATTGAATATTTTTCCAAAATTTCTATGTGGGGATACTATACTATCGATATAGAGGCCAAAACAATTTTTTTTGGAATTATTGTCTGTCTGTCTGTCTGTCTGTCTGTCGTTCTGTTCGTCCAGGTATCATTTGAAAACCCGTGGATGGATTCTGATAGGACTTTCACTGATGTGTTGTGTAGAAGCAGGGATATAAGTTGGTATATAAAACATCACGCTATGTTTCATAGGGGCTAAGCAGTGAAACATTACTTGCACATATTACCACGTAATTTCCTTTGTATGTGAATAGGGTAATTATAGACTGATCAGTTAATCATTAAGATATCTATTATTACGCTATATACAATAGGGACTGGGCAGACATTTAGTTTGCATAAGATATGGCAGTGGCGGAGGGTAAATTTTTGTAAGGGGTAAGCCGGTCCGGTACACCCAGGACATTTTCATTAGATTTCTGTATTGTCCTAAACTTCTAAGTACTTTGGTTTCATGAAATTTTAATGAAACTCCCCAAGTCCAGGTAGTGTGTAGGTATTGTATAACAGTCGCAAGAATAAAAGATGCGGAAATCTTAGAATTTTCAGTATCGAATATCATTAGACAGTGATTTACGATGTTAGCGTGATTTACATTATGAACAGCGCCATCTATCGGTGAAATTGAACATACAATCACTAAAGAACTTTAATATTTTTACTTAATTATAAAAAAAGTCGTGTTAGTTACACTATTTATAACTCAAGAACGGCTGAACCGATTTGGCTGAAAATTGGTGGGGAGGTAGCTTAGAACCAGGAAACGGACATAGGATACTTTTTATCTCGGTAAATTATGGTTAAGCAACTTAAGGCAAGGTCATTAAATAGATGGGTGAACCGATTTGTATGAAATTTTGTGTGCATATCGGGTGGTCTGAGAATAGGTCGTAAAGTATATTTCATGCCGATAGGTTAAGGTTAAGCAACATAAGACAAGTTCATTAACTAGATGGGTGAACCGATCGATATTATGAAATTTTGTGTGCATATCGGGTAGGCTGAGAATAGTTCATAAAGTATATTTTATGCCGCTGATAACATGATTGACGAGGATATATAGAACGAGAGGACATGAGAGGAGGAGGAGAGCAAGAGAGGAGAGCGACTGAGAGGGGATTTGAGGAGGGGGTGATGGGGTGAGGGTTCGGGGGAGTTAGGTGGAGCAAGTTGGGAGAAGAGAGAGGGAGAGGGTTCAGAGAAGGGACAACGGGGAGAGGAAGAGGGGGAGTGATGACGTGACGAGGACCGAAGTGGGAGTGGGAGCTGCGCGGGTCAGCTAGTCTGTAATAATTATAGAAATTCAAAGAACATACAACTGCCATATTTCGGGTGTCAATTTATTTATGATAGATAAAATTAAGTTTTTTTTGGTTTACCAACATTTGCATAGGTATTATAATTTTAAGCTGACTGACAGGGAAGTACGTCGACTTGACATTAATATTATAAAATAGTGTTCTAAATTAATGCTAAACCTCCGATTAGAGTAACGTTAACAATGTTCTCTAGGAAATGACATCCCTCGTCTTAGTTATCTTCAGTGACGAGTTAACTATTCTACTCTATAAAGGCTGGCGTATCGCTTACTATCAATTGAAACTTGAATAAGCTTAGTGTTCCGGCTTTGATACCGCATTTTTGTGACCTTATACAATTTTTTTTAGTAAATCCGTTTGATGCGTTGTTAATAATCTATACTTATAATAAAACTGTAACAGGTCCAATTCTGTACATTGAAGATAGTTTGAAAATTATATTTGGAGGGCATTCTATAACCGATACTGAGGCCGAAAATGTATTTTTTTAAATTTTTGTATGTCTGTCTGTCTGTATCACGGCTGCGCATCACGCCGAAACTTCTGAATGGATTCAAATGGAACTTGGCATGATTTGAGATCTTACTACGAGGTAGGACATAGGATACTTTTGATTCCGTAATCTAGCACGGTTCTTTTGGGAGAGGGGATTAAAGTCAAAATGGGTACTTGGTTATACGCTTGGTCCGATTTTGACAATTTTTCTTCATAATTATAATAAATATTAGTAAGTGAACACTCATAGAGAGTTGTTGAGAGATGGGTGATCGTTTAACGCTATTTGAACTAAACGGGTCCGTACTTCGGAGAGCAAGTAAAAATTGAGTCCCAGTTTTTAACCGACTATAAAAAAGGAGGTTATGTATACGATGCGAATGTCTGTTATTAAAAGATAAAAAAAAAAAAAGTAAAAGTAGTTTGATTTCAATTAAAAGATTAGTTAACGTAAAAATAGCGCACTCATTGCGTGGTCACATCACAGCTGCGTGGGTCAGCTAGTGTTGTAAAAAATGGAAACGGATAGAAAGAATTCTTATTTCAAATGTACATAGATAGCCTAAAAACTACACACATCAAAAGTGTCTAGGGATCAAGCATTTTTGGGCAAAAAAATGGGCAGAAGAACAATGGCGTTTCGTGTGCTTTTCTGATGAGTCTCGTTTTGGTATGAGACCGGATACAAGACGTATACGACACTGGAGAACCCCTGGACGCCAACAGCGATTAAAATCCTGCCAGGAAGTCCATCCTTATAGTGGTGGAACCATCATGGTATGGGCGGGTATTTGGATCGGCGGAAGAACTGAGTTGATTTGGATCAGAGGCAACCTCAACGCTCAAATTTATGCTGAGACGATTGTATCAGACGTCATCGTTCCTCTACAAGTGCAAATCGGTCCCTTATTTCAGTTAATGCATGATAATGCACGACCGCACACCGCAAGAGTTGTAAGACAGACTCTCGCCGCAGCTAACATCAATGTCCTGCCCTGGCCTGCTCAGTCGCCAGACTTGAACCCGATTGAGCATGCATGGGATATGCTACAGAGAAGAGCTCTGCCGAATATGGAGGGTATCCAGTCGCAAGAAGACCTTTTTTTGTTGTTGCAACGAACATGGGCGGCCATTCCACAGCGTGATTTGGATGAACTCATTTTGAGTATGCCAAACCGATGTTCTTGTGTTGTTAGTGTTCGCGGTAGAAACACGGATTATTAATTGTTTAAGTTACCCAATAAAATTTTAAAGAAAACTGTTATTTCAGTCTTTTTTTCGAACTTTTGTGTTAGTGGTTCAAATGTCAAAAATCCCTTTATTAGGAAAATGGCAAATTTCTTTATTAATGCAAAGGTGACTTGGTTTATCGTTACTGTGACAAACGAAAACACTTTATTTGATGAATCCTTAAAGAAAATTTTAATTAATATCAATCAGGAGAAAAGTTATTGCAAAAATATATGTAGATCCCTAGACACTTTTGATGTGTGTAGATAGGTACCAAGTCATATCCTTTGTGGCATTTCAAGAAAATGTATGCTTATGTATTTTACTGTATCGCTTTGGATCCAAAAAGCGCCACAGATTTCGATACGATATTTCAACGTTGGCACGTTGAAAAATCAAGCTGTCCTCTTACATATTGCTTTCCGCATGAGTACCTTCAGATCGGATTTCCAGTGGGTGGGTAATTTTATTTTTACATCATCTGTCCATTCGGTGAACAGATAATATAGATGTGTGCCATTCTGCGCATTTGAATCATATCAGAAATGGCTACAAGTAGGTTTGTAGTAGACTAACGTGTCTAGCCGAGCATCCCGTCATATTAAAAGATCGTTTAAAGACATAAAACTATTATAAAATCGTTTTTTAGAAATGGTTTTTCTGCAGCCCTCATACATTTATTATAGCACGATTTTTACAGTTCTTAGAACTTAAAGACATCGTAGAAATCGTTGGCACGGGCCAACGTCAAATTCAAAATGGCGTCGGTCTAAAATCTAAACCATTTCCAAAGGCTCTAAGTACAAACTGCTCACGTTACGTACACTCACATATTAAGTTAATTGTTTGTATGCCATAAAGAAAAATTTATGATACAAATTTGCTGCAATATTGAATGTAACGCGTTGCGGAAATACGATACCCTTACCTCATTAACCCTAAAGGGATGGCAAATTAAAAATAAATCAAGCGAAATTTTTGTCAGACGCGCAAATATAACTTTTCATACGCAATATTTTGGTATTCCTTGGCCAATGTAAGGCTGTACACTTAAACAATAAATTTCTCATACTTCTGCGTTTAACAGGTTTCGGGGCGAAGAAAGGTTCATTCGGCTTGTGTACCAATTTACTTCACGTATTTATTACTGTACCGTATTGCCGTGCCGTGCTCGGTAAGCAGAATTGCTACTTAATTTTCTCGATTTAGAGATCATCGTCTCTTGTGCGTTTGCATTAAACCTAACCAAAAACATTCAAATAGTTAAGTACTTAAATGTCTTTGACCAGCTAAGGTAAGCGAGCAAAATTTTCAAAAGAAACTTTTTACGCGTAAAAAGTCAGTAAGAAACATGCATACGCTATAACCTAAACCTACAAATTATAGGTACCTACATATTTTTTATAGAAAATGGTTAAATGGCCTAATTTGGTGTTGCGAAATTGTTAATCTCACTTATAAAACCACTAAAGGTGCGCGTCCATTGGCACGCGCCGGACGCACCGCACGCATGGCATGCAACGGATTTTAGTTTGCTTTGTATGATTTTACATAGCGCTGCGTCCACTATCCGCGTCGCACGCATCGGAGGGGTTTGGGTAAAAGTGGCATGATTTTTGAAACCATACACATAAAGACTTTCATTTTTTTCTATGGGCGTTACTTTCTTACTGATGTCACTGAGTACAGTGACATCAGTAGCATTTCTCAACAGGTGGGTATTAAAATGAACATGGACAAGACACAGGTCTTGTCTAATATTCATGTTGCACCCGTACCGGCATTCGTTGGGGAGTGCACTTAGGACGGCTAAACTTCGACAGAGGTCATATTTATACGAAATAAATCTTACATGGTTGCTCTCAACCAAGTTTATTTTGATTTTTTGGTATAATTGTTTAGAGGTTTTAAGCAGGAGGTTAAGTTCGTCAGTTTGACGTATACGACTTTGGGATTTGGGGGTGGAGGTGTTCCATGACACCTACCACCACCTCTCGGACCACCATTAGACTTGGCTTGCCTGCCTGACTTTACTTGGACGACTTGGCTTACTGGACGGGGTTATGTGTTTGTTTAGATGACCTATAATTCTACCTACTTTGATAAGTGTAATACTTCAGATCCAGAATCGTTTCCTCCGACGTGCCGTCGGTGCCTCTCTTAAGCGACAGCCCAAGCCGAGGCCGTGCCTCCCTGAGGTGCCCTTGAGCTCGTCGCTACTTCTGCCGTAAAGGCTAGAGCGCTTCAAGCGCTCGCCTCCTATTGTCCGGTGAAGCTGTAATGGCCATCTGCGGCCAACAGCGTCTATCATTCCCAAAAAAAAAAAAAACTATTCATTCAATCTGTGCGAGTGGTGTATAAAGACGTGCCAGGTACTTCAGTATTTTACTCAGAAACTACTAGCAGTACATACATGAGCTTGCCTTCTGTACTCTCAGTATTTTGTGGTAGCGCTTCTCGATATATTCTTTATGGATTGTCACTATTAAGGGCTAGGTGTCTATTTCCACCACTCGTTACCAGTATCGTGACTCCAGTAAGAACAGTCAACGCTTCCACATTAACTTCCACATAAGATAAAACTTTCACATCATTATAAAAATAATACCAGCGCTGCGTCATAATTAATAAGGCGAAGCAACATGTGAGGTAGTTCCTTGTTTGACCCCACACGACTTTATGTTTTTTCTTTGTGTTATTATTTTCTCTACTTCTAGTGTTGGTCAAATAAATGTATTTTTTTTTTATCTTTTTTTTTTTCATATATTTATTTTTTAATTTCAATCAGTTTAGCGTCGGTTTCTATATGCACTTTGCTATTGTGGACTATTTTCAATTTTGAATTTTTTTTGTTTTTTTTTTCTACGTGATAGGCAAGCCTTAGTGCAAGGGACCATCTAGGTAGGTACCACCGCAGAGTCAGATGTACTGCCGCTAAGCCGGAGTGTGTAAACAATGTTGTGAAGGGCACTGCAGCTGGTGAAATTACTGGCCTCAAAAGACTTTAAAGCGGCAGTGCAACAGCTGTCTACAGGCAGGTATATCGCTTACGTATAGGTGAGTATAGGTGAACGTCTTGCCTGTCTCATCCCTAAGATAAATAAAAACAAGTTTGAGTGTAAAGCAAGGTCCCAATTCTCATTAGAAATTCTACGAATAGCACGTAAGGAATGACGGGTGCAATGCATAGTTATTGGGAAAGTGGTGCCATGGCCGACGAAGTTATTTGGGTCAAGAAGAATATTTACGGCACGCGGACCGACCGAATAAAACGCCAGTGACGGAGCCGTGCCACTATCCCATGAGCCTTCCATCATAGCCAAACAATATAAGGAAAACGTCTCCAGAACTGAAAACCCCATTGAATTACTGTGCGTCCTTTTCGTTTAATAGAAAGATCCGAATCAAACATTCCTTCAAGGTATATGGATTACTATGATGGTATTGTTGTTTATCTACTCATAGTTAATATATTTAATTGATTTTACTCAAATTAATAGCATAAAAATCACTAACGGCTGATTTTCCAATCGTTGGATTAAAACGTCAGTCGGGTAACTATTAACACCTGTCCTAAAGAAAAGCAGTTAATTTCAGATGACAACGCATTTTAAGGTCGGTATAATACAATATCCGATGAATAAAAGTTATCTAGAGATTGAAAAATCAGCCTTAGGATAAAAAAAATAAATTAAGTAAATTAAATTGTTACAATATATTTTATAGTGTGAATAAATGTAAAAATTACACTACTGTCGCTCTTAGAAATATTCAGAATACGTCAAGAATTATGATTAATTGACTTGTCTCTTAAGATTTTAAAACAAAACTATAGGATATTGCGTTGAGTGTAGCGGATAGCTACGTAATTACATATATTAGGTGACAGTAAGTAGTCCTATCTACAGCAAATCATCAAAAGCCATTGGGCCCACTATGTACTAAAGTATGACGACCTACGCGTCGTAAAGACTGTTAGGGGAGATGAAAACGGTAATAGCCTGGTGATTAGTGGCCGGGGCTATTCTCAAACGCTATCGAGATTGGATTGCGAGGTCCACAGGCGAAAGTCCGTAATCGCCACAATCTACGATCATGTAGACCTTAGCCGCACGATAAAAATTGATAGGGACAAAGACATTATTAGAACAAATACATATACTTATACGAATAGCGAGCAAAATTTTTACTCTACACTTGTTTTACGTGCTTTAACTCAGTAACCTCCGTGGCCCAGTGGGAAACCGCTTGCTTTCGCGGGTTCGAATACCGCGGGAGCAACAACTTCGTGTTTGTTAAAGGCTAACTGCCAGTCCCCATATCCTATCTATCTCTTACTATAAGTTACAATAGTTACCATCGATAGCTTTATGACATATTTCCGTTTCAATAAACAAATATATATATATCTGTCTTTACTATTGATCTAGCTTCGAGACTTTGACGCTTACTAGAGATAAGATAAAATCTTTAAAAAAAAAAATTGAACCGACTTCAATATCACTGAAAAGTATAAAATAATTTAAATATTATTGAAGTTGGTGTTAGCTTACCGGCTGTGTATATTTGGCACCAACTTCAATAATATTTAAATTATTTTATACTTTTCAGTGATATTGAAGTCGATTCAATTTTTTTTTAAAAAAGATTTTATTTTAAACTTTTTAGTGATATTTTCATATATAAAGATTGAACCATCGAAAACCGTAAAATTATCTAGGTAGGTTATGATCACATTATCGTCTACATAGTTTTACATAATTCATGTTTCTTCAGAAAAAAATAACCGGTCGTAATGAAATTTGCATGGAATCATCATAGCAGTTTACTCTCTCGAATAAAAAAAGAATCATCGCAATCGGTTCATAATTGTCAGAGCAATGTAATGGAGAACATCAGTTTTATGGTTTTTACCAGATAAATTCCTCCACATCGTTCATGGTCCTCCAGGAAGTTCTTATCCGGTTGTAATAAAATTCACACAGATTTAATACAGTGGTTTCTTCTTTTGAATAAAAAAAGAATCATTGAAATTGGTAAATATTTGCCAGAGTTATGACCATTTTTGTCCTTAAAAAGGGACATAACGTCATCGATATAGGCTTACCTGCAGCTCTCAGTGCGCAGTCACCATTCTTGTTTTTCCAGGAACTACTTATTACTACGCAATAATTTTTTTATGGGACCCAATCAATGGATTGAAGAATGGATGGAAGAAAGATTTTTTCAAATCGGTTCATAATTGACAGAGTTATGCGCGAACATACATAAAAAAAAAAAATATATATATATACAGACGAATTGAGAACCTCCTCCTTTTTTGAAGTCGGTTAAAAATGAATGTCAAGTGTCAAATTGTTACTTTTTAACTGAGATTGCTATCGGCGGTAGAGTATTGGGACCGGCCGTAAGACAATGCTCACAATGCAGATCACTTGATTGACTGTAAAGTAGTACATACGCACGCACATAATCACACGCTCACACCCACACACATACACTTTTACATACTCACACACACGCACACACACACACACACACACACATATATATATCGTATACTCCCTTTTAAATAGATACACCAGCAAATATTTTTTACTTAGCTTTTTCCCTAACAAAAATGTACTTAATTGAATTACTGTTAGTTGTTTTCAAAATGTATTACAATTTCTAAGAGGCCAGTAGCCCATAGCACAGGGTATCCTAGTTTGGGTTCCTGACTCCCACAAACTACCGTAACTTCAATAGCAATAATATAAAAATGTAAGTTCGTACTGTATGTGGGAGACAATAAATGTTATTTATTTTTTAACCGCCTTCAAAAAGAAGGTTCTCTATTCGACGCGTATGTATGTAATATTAATAAAAATGCGTAATATTAATATATGTTAGTCTATGTGGGCTTCTAAACAAATTTACCAAATTTTATCAGTGTATGTATGTATGTAGGTTTGTCCGCGGATTTCTCAGAAACTACAAGCTCGATTTCAAAAATTCTTTTTGCAATAGTTAGAGTATTTTTCAAATTAGGGTAGAGTATAAGTTTCATCAAAATCGGTCCGGTAGTTTAAGAGATATAAACTTTTTATGTTTTCAGTCAGTTACTGTGACGTAGACGTTCGATTTGCGTGATAGTGTTGATATCTGTCTTGGTAAAATAAAAGTCACTAAAAAGTGTTAAATAAACTATTTAAAAAAAAATAAAAACCGTCTTCAAAGTAAATTATCTAAAAAGCATAAAATAACGAAAATATATTGAAGTCGGTGTCAGCTCGTGCTAGTCTTAGTTTAACATGATGTGCTAGCACCGACTTCAATATATTTTCGTTATTTTATGCTTTTTAGATAATTTACTTTGAAATCAGTTTTTATTTTTTTTAAATAGTTCATATTTATGTCTAGCTGACCCGCGCAGCTCCGCTCGCGCTCTTTCACTTTGTTGAACATCATGACATGATCAAATGCATAGTTTACGATTCTACAAAAGACACACATACAGAGAAATATTTATTATTAAATATAAAATTATTTGTCCTACTTGTACTGACTGACTGACTGATTCATCAACGCACAGGCCAAACCGCTTGAAACCTGAAATTTGGACAGTAGGTTCTTCTTATGTCGTAAGCATCCACTAAGAAAGGGTTTTCGAAAATTCCACTCCTGAAGGGGCTAAATCGGGGTGGAAAGAAAAATTGCGGGCATAGCCGCAGGGAATTGCTAGTTTTTATATATAAAGATAGAAGATTATTTTCCATCCCATCGTATTGTGAGAGGTAAGAGGAAGAGAGAGTTCACTTGTGTCAAGTACTTGTGCACTTGTAATATCTCCCGCGTAGAATAAGTCAGTAGAAACGTTACGCTCTAAGCAGACAAAAAATATTTTAATTAAGTATATGCCTAATTAAATAGTGTTCCGATATTGAAAATCTCACTCAGTTTATTTTCATTAGTATTTAGTATATATCCTTAAGAATTTCGTGGCGATTGTAATAAGTGGGGAAAGTTTTGGTTTAAAAAAAAACTCAAAGGCCGCTCTGTGGCCTATATACCTAGTGTGGTAAAAAGTCTTGTCTTGGCTATATTCGGCGTATCAATGCAAGTACATGTATATAACTCATTTCTTGAATATTTCTTTTTCTAAGTTGTACCAGTCGTACCTACATGATCGCATTCGTATTACGCTCACCAACCACCAAATACCTCCTACCAAAAATGTTACCCTTACGGATCGGACAGGGGTTTTAAACATTGTATAATGTATTAATCGTCGGCTTACTGCAAGAACTCACTAATGGCAAAAAGTCATCAAGTACAGTTGAATAGCGCCTCGAACTCGTCTTGACGAGCTCTATATATTGCAAAAACTCACTCATTTCTAGCTATTCAGATTTGGACGTTATTGCTATAGTATAAAGTCAGTAATTACAATTTTGGCAATATTAGGTCCATTAAAATCATGAAGGGATATTATAAAATTTTAAAAAATTCAAGTAATGTCATAATGCCTAATTTATTATTTTACAAAACTCATTATATATGATATAATGATTTTATTTAAATATGCATAACGAACATCACTTTAGAACGAAACTTGGTTAAAGTTCATTAACTGCGCTTAATTACTTTTATAACATAATAATTCATATCAAAAGATTTTAATTAATTCTATCAAATTAAGTAAAGGCAATCATATTAAAGCTTAAGTTTATTCGTATGGACAAATTAAGACTATTAGATGGTAAAAAAATAAGATACTTATAGATATAATACACAAAAGTAATATTGGTCACCCACAGCCTAAGCCAGAAGACTGTAAGGGTAAATTAAAGTGCTCACTAAACACTGATGAAGATCATATCTAAATTATTTGATTTTAATCGTCGGAAAATGTACATAATTTATTGAAACTAAATATTTACAGTTTATTTACAAACATGTACACTTAAATTAGGTAAAAACTTCCTCAAAATCACCGCACTGGGAGGGAAGGGTACCTAAAAGACTGGCAGCATTACCCCTTTGTATGGCCAAGCTTATACGTTGGCAGAAAAAGCTACCAAGCCCGGCGGTCTCCTGAGACTTCGATAAGTTTGGATGAAATTTCTTTTGCCAAAACATGCGTCTCATGAGACCAAGGAAGGAATAGTTTGAGTCCAAAGGCCAAAGTAGCTGCAAGAAAGCTTGAAAAGGTCCGACGGTACTTCATACCGGGACAGCTTCTGTTAATAAATCGTAAGTGCGGTCGTGTGTGGAATACTGTAGTCATACAATGGGCTGGTGCTGCAAAATGCCATCTAGCAGCTTTGGACTTAGAGAAGAGGCGCGCTAAGGTATCCAGAATCTGGTAATCCAGATCTCCACTAATCCCCTCCACTAATATGGAGGTCAATCTGCATAGCTTACAAAATAGGCGTAGTGGAGCCAGCCTCTTGGTATTTCCACCCGTTTTTAATGTAGGTGACTTCAAGACTACAATGATTAGGCTTTTAATAAACTAGTATGTGCTTTACAATCCTCGATTGCCGCTTTCCACCAGGTGTGTGTGACTGCAGGCCAACGCTAGCTTATGTTTTATGTTTATGCAAAATAACAAAGTCGAGATACTAATCAGTTAGATAACATTGGGCTTATGAAGATGAAAGCTTTAATTCCATTACATTGAATTTCCAAAAGGTAGGTATTGTATTTACCAACTAATAATGTTTCTTTCCTTTACTACCAACGCAAACTGAATGTATACAATGCTACCATCTATAAAACTTGTTCTTCAAATGAAGGCCTATGTTATCGGTGGAAAAAAGGAAGTCATGTGGTAAGTACACGGCATTTTATCTTTGGATCCAATGTTTACAGGACAGAAATATCTATATTCTCTGATACCTGCGATGGTCAAAATAGCAACCTAGCAACCTAGCTTCTGTTGTATCTGCAACTGTGTTTAGGTTTATGCAACGTACCTTGAGTTTATCGAACACAAATATCTCGAGTCTGGACACACTCATGGTGGTCGCCAGTATCCATAGTGAAATAGAAAATCTGATGCGCCTTATGCAAGTTTTTACGATGATCGATCTGCGTAACGTTATTTATAACAAAAAGAAAAGAAAAATAATGGAACTATGAAACCATAGGAACCTAAAGCACAGGGATTTTACCAGTTAATGAAGTTCATGAATTTCTTACTGAAGAAGAGAACTCTGATGACGATTTGAAGAGCACACTTTTCATCAATTTCATGAACTTTCCATTCATTTATTATTCAGGGTTATTATTTTTGACTGATTTAATGTTAATCCAATGTTTTATGTGGTTTTTACATGGTTTTTAGCTCAATATTGTCCTTGTTTTTTGTTTTAAGGATTTATATTATGTTTTGTTAATGATAAAGATTATTTTGTTTGTAACTTTCGATACTGAATCATATATTATTTCTATTTAAAATTAGTTATCAGATCAATTTTAAGAAATACTTATTTCAAACCTCGATCAAAGCCGCAATGGCAAAAAGTCACTAAGTTTATTTTTATTTATTTAAAAAAAAACTACTCGTTAATATTTAAAATAATCACTTGATTTTAATACTAGAAGTATTCAGCAATATAATGGTGGTTTATTTTTCTTTAACTTATTCATACGTACGATGATATAGGGCAAACACTATACCGAAACCTTATTAGTGGCATAACTCAAAGTTTTGAAAATGTCACTTAATGAGGTCTTGCAGTAAGCCGACGTAATAATCTCTTTGGATGATTGCCGCCCGACGGCGGCAGTGACTTCCTGGCGTTACATTATTCATTTGTAATAAGTTTTAAATACCTACTACAGTTGCCTACGAAACTATTGCGTTTCTTTTATACTAAAATACTTTAATACGTGTTGCTGATATTACTTCTAACATTGCCGAATCAAACAAAGAGAATACATAATGTCTAAAAACTTTTTTATTCGATATTTTATTATTATACCTACCGGAAATACGAGTAGGTGCCCGTAAGTACGTTTATTTGGTGAATACAAAAGTGTGACACAAAACTTAGACATAAATAACCACATAAAACCCATAAAAAATACACTAAAAATACCATAAAACGAGAGGGATGAATATCCTCGTATGGTGTAGTTAACTAACAACAATGTCTACTGAGTACACCCTGAATAATCAGATCAGATCGTTTGACAAAAAAGAATACTGATAATTTTATTCCGACTGGCTCCATCACAATATTTTAAACACTCCATTTGTAAGGGTAGGTATATTAGTATCCTATAGACTATGATATTCCGGAAATTTTGAGCACGTGAAGTTTTATTAACCGACTTCAAAAAAGGAGGAGGTTCTCAATTCGTCTGTATATATATATATATATATTTTTTCTATGTATGTTCGCGCATAACTCTGGCAATTATGAACCGATTTGAAAAAATCTTTCTTCCATCCATTCTTTAATCCGTTAATTGGGTCCCATAAAAAAAATATTGCTTAGTAATAAGTAGTTCCTGAAAAACAAGAATGGTGACTGCGCACTGAGACCTGCAAGAAAGCCTATATAGATGACGTTTTAGTCGCTCGGACTCGCTCGGTCGGACAAAAATGGTCATAACTCTGGCAGATATTTACCAATTTCAATGATTCTTTTTTTATTCGAAAGAAGAAACCACTGTATTGAATTTGTATGAATTTTATTACAACCGGATAAGAACTTCCTGGAGGACCATGAACGATGTGGAGGAATTTATCTGGTAAAAACCATAAAACTGATGTTCTCCATTACATTGCTCTGACAATTATGAACCGATTTCGATGATTCTTTTTTTATTCGAGAGAGTAAACTACTATGATATTTCCATGCAAATTTCATTACGACCGGATATTTTTTTCTGAAGAAACATGAATTATGTAAAACTATGTAGACGATAATGTGATCATAACCTACCTAGATAATTTTACGGTTTTCGATGGTTCAATCTTTTTATATGAAAATATCACTAAAATGTTTAAAATAAAATATTTAAAAAAAAATTGAACCGACTTCAATATCACTGAAAAGTATAAAATAATTTAAATATTATTGAAGTTGGTGCCAAATATACACAGCAGGTACGCTAACACCAACTTCAATAAAATTTAAATTATTTTATACTTTTCAGTGATATTGAAGTCGGTTCAATTTTTTTTTTTAAATATTTTATAACAATCGGTTTAGCCATTCTTAAGTTAGAGATCGACAAACAAACAAATAAATGTACAAAATAATTCTCTTTAGGTATAATATTGGTATATAGTATTGGAAGAGGGGAGTCTCCTAATACAGGCATTATTTTCTTAAAAGGAGACTTCACTTACTAGCAAGCTGTACAATTATGCTGATCAAATAAATTATTTGTATTTGTATATAAGTTACTGAGATTAACAGTTAGATTAGTGTAGGCCCAAGACATCCATCGAATACGGCAGTGACTGCGAGGAGGACGTTGGTAGGGTTGCGATCCCTGTCCCCGTGAGTTCCGAGTTTGGTTCCTGGGGGGCTATAATGAGCTCCCCGGCGGCGAGCTGTAATGCGCCCCCCGGTGGTCGGCCCAAAGGCGAGGCACTGTGCAGTTCTATGTGCAGATTCCACCGGAGCCTAGATCTCATGTGCCGCTGCGACAGCCGCGGGTGTTTTAGTGCGACAACGGCTGGTTGACCCCCACAGGTCCCGGGGATTTATTAAAGGTGTCCCCCGCGAGAACAAAGAAACAGATTAGGATTGGCTGACCATAAAAAAACTTTTTCTGACTCCAGTAAGAAATTACCGGAATTTTATTCTAGATTATACTGAATAGGACGATAATTGGAATGGCTGTCTTAAATCTATTTCTAATAGAAAATTATATGTCAACATGAATTGTGTATTCCTATGTAAACACGCTCTGAATATACATTGAAACCCAACGCAAGCTAATTTATAGTCTTAACTTTAGGTACGCCACAAAAAGTAAACACTATTGTTGCAGACTCTTTGCTATCTGTATTTTTTAGAATGTATTTATTTTTATAATTTTTACTTTTTAAAATTCAAAAGTTTTACATTGTTTAGATTGGTTTTTATCCTCGAACTGTTATCGCCGTGCATGAGGAATTATAAGTAAATCACGATTTTAAAAGGTATTTTATTTATTATTACATACATCCATTCCACTCATCTCTCTCTCATTAAACTGTCGTTAACAACTATGCCATTAGTTCATTGATAAAAATATTGATTCAAACAATGAAAAAGGTATTTTAAAGCGATATAATAATTTTATTATGGGACCATACATACACGAAAAAAAGGCACACAAAATGGGAGTCGATCCCACGACCGGGATTTTGGGTTGCTTCCTGGCTGCTGCTAGGAAGTTCAAGTACTACTGTGATGAGCCCGCTGATATCCAATTTGCGAATATGCTTTCAGCGAGGTTATTTCACATCACCATCGCGTCTAAATGTAGCGAACTAGCCTCATTTCCTAACGTGATATGACCCTTATAGTGAACTATATAACATACCTACTAGCTGACCCACGCAGCTCCGCCGCGCTGTGTTTACGTTAACTAAACTTTCAATAATACATTCGCATAGAATACAAAACCTCCTTTTTTAAAGTCGGTTAAAAACTTGGGCCCACTTTGTACTTACCCTCCGAAGCACGGAGACGTTTAGTTCAAATGGCGTTAAACGGTCACCCATCTATTTAATGACCTTTCCTAACGTTGCTTAACCTGATCGATTTCCAAACATTGTTAACAACTGTCTATGAGTGTTCCCTTACAAATATTTATTATAATTATAATGAAAAATTGTTAAAATCGGAGCAAGCGTATAACCAAGTACACATTTTGACTTTAGTCCCCTCTCCCAAGGGAACCGTGCCGAATGTCGGGATAAAAAGTATCCTATGTCCTACCTCGGAGTATTAACTCAAATCATGCCAAGTTTCGTTTCAATCCATCCAGTAGTTTCGGCGTGATGCTCAGCCCAGATACAGACACACAGATAGACAGACAGACAAAAAAAAATACATTTTTGGCTTTAGTATCGGTCATAGAAAGCCCTCCAAACATAATTTTCAAAATATCTTCAATGTACAGAATTGGACCTGTTACAGTTTTATCATAAGTATAGATTATGCAGAGAAAAGAATAGTTATAAGTAAAAATAACTATTTTTATACAAAGTTCAATATCGAAGTGTCTTAGAAAATTGTTAATGGCAGCCCGACCGTAGTTTGGACTGTTTCCAATGAATAGTAATAGGGGTGGACACCCTTTGTTACACGGCACCTAACGTAGCGAAGCATGTTTAATACACTTCTACCAACTACTATGTACCTACCTACCTTCGGGGTGATGTTACAAATGGTTTTTCACCCAATCTTAGGTTTAAGGACTCATTGTTTGCTTTGCGGCCGGTACAGACATATCTCATTCTCAGGGTTATTGTTTTGTGCTTTAAATTAGTATATGTAACTTATATCCGTCTGCGGTGGCATTATTACTTACCCAAAAATTATTCCTCCTATACCCAAAAATTAGAATTATGCCGGCAATATTCCTAATATTGCTGGAAATTTACCAAAAAATTGTAAATTTACCGGGAATATTTATAGTGGAAATATTCTCAGGAATGGGTTTATTTCCAGGCGTACATCACGCAGTTAAGTACTAGCTTAAATTGAAAAGCGAGACCAGAAGTATTTCCTATACCCACCATGCTGCAAATTTCAAGGCTTCTTCGTAAGACTTTTAAAGGAACTTGGAGTAACTAAATCACAAAGTACTCTACATAAGTGGCGCCCCGCGTGGCATAATCTCTGCTTACTGGAGTGCTTGTTTGCAAGCCCCAAGTGCCCGTACGCCTGCAAGCTCTATTGAGTTGGGTGGCCCACTTGCACTCACACTATGAACCAAAGACATTTAGTAACTTAGAAATAGACCTGGGCCCCCTGCTAATAAAATGACATACAATTTTCCATTCGAGCGATACACTGTTGAGACTCAATTACGATTGTGACAAATTCGGTAATTGCCAAAATAGCCATTATTAGTGGTGTCACGCCACTTATGTTTTTAGGTTTCAATAGTATGTCGCTAGAATGGCAATCGGATGTCATAGAATTAGTCATTAATTAGCCTTGGCGCCCAGGTTAGTGGCAAGCCACTGACACACCACTGGTCTTTTAAAACGAGTAGCCTACCAAATGTGAAAAACCATTCAACTGAAACACAGTCGACACCCAATTGAAACGATCCTAAATAAACAGACTTTGGCCACAAACTCAGCCTTAGAGAGAAAAATAATAATTAAAAACATATTGCGCGTGTAATAAATCCTTAGAAACGTGCATACGCTTTAAGCTGACAAAAATATTTTTGTAAGAAATATGCGTAATTTTCAGTTGCAAATCTCATTATGATAAAATTATTAAATAGGACTTATGTTTATCTATACATATAAATATTTAAAAATGAATAACTGTCTGTTAGTCTCGCTAAATCTCAGAATTGGCATGACCAATTTGAATATTGTTTTTGTGTTTTTCGCCCTGGTGGTTTAGAAGTAAAAAAAAATGGGAAAATCCATAAAAAAAAAACAATAACGTGGGCGTAACAGCGCGGCTCAGCTAGTTAAGTATCACATATACTTTGTATGTTTACTGAAGAATTTATTATACATACAAGTAGGTGGCAGATGTAAAATGTGATGCCAAATTTTTGTATAAAAAATCTGCTCAATTGCCTACATACATATTTAATATATTTGCTATGAACAAATGCTCATTAAAATGTTGACAAGGATCGCTCTGATCGGTAAGTTTAAAATGTTCTGATGATATTACGCTACATTTTCAGGTAAACAAGATTATAATTTATCCACGCACGGTTATAAATCACACGATTGCTACTCCTGTATCCATTGATTTCACAGGAAAATTGCATGTAAACACGTCATGGATAATGATGTAAAAACAGGTAGGTATAATTGCAAGAGGTTGGATTTTCTAATTTGGGGTGATGAGTGTTAAAATAATTCAAGAGAAAGAAGACTATATAAATGACTCAATTATTTTAATCACTTTGCCAGAAACGATTTTGGATAAAACACGTTGACGGAATAGAAGTTATTTAAAGAAAACATTTTCAGTCATCAATAAATTAGCTATGCGATTTAAGAATTTATCTTCGACACAAAATTGTAAGTTTAAACAAAGATAGGTTGTTTACATACGATGGGATGTTAAATCCATGCATATTACAATTAATTCGTGCCCTAATAACGATCCTGGAGATAACAAAGTTACATTCCCCGGCGAGATCTGCAGAAACGCAGATTTCGTATGAAACTTAACATTTCAAGTATTTTTTTCAAGAAAGTAGCTTTTCCTCAGTGTTGTGACTTTTTGGTGGCCTCTTGTTTGCACCTGGTATAAAAACTTCCTCATTTTAAGTTTGTAGGTTACCAAATAATGACTTGTTCATTAATGTTGCATGTTAGCAGGAACTAATAGTCGAAGTTAGGCCGGTGTTGACTAAGTTCAGCACACTTGTGTACGCTATCCCTAACGAGCGAGTCACTCAGGGCTCAGCCGGGTTTTGATTTATTTACCAGTGGCATCTGTTACATGACACAAGTCTAAATGATACTTTGAAGTTGTCAAATTAACGCGTACTTTAGTTTGGTAAGAGTGGGGATTGTGCTGGCCAAGTTTCAGTTGCAAATTAATGTATGTTTACAGTACGATTAAAGTATGTAAGGCCGCTTATAGTACCTACACGCTAAGAAAAGTCGCCGGGCCTATGCAAGAATTCGTGTCTTTTCTAAACACAAACAGTGTGTAGAAAAGACACGAACAGCTTCGGCACTTGCCAAGAAAAAAAAACTTGTGTGCGCTAGACCCAGCGCGTACTTGTTAAATTGGTCCTATCTCTAGCAGACATAGTGAAATTTCTTAGCGTATACAAGCAGCCTAAATGGCGTAAGGGCCAATATTTGAACAGTGCCTATTACCCGCAATGTTCATTTTTGGGAGTAATGGTTATTGCTGCTCAGACTTTTTGCACTTATTGCAGCAGACCAAGACAGCTCCGCCGGACAAGAGGTGAGCGCTTATAGCGCCGCAGCCTCAAGAGGAGTACAGTGACGATGTTTGTTATGAGCACCTGTCGAATTAAAACTTCTTTGTTTGTAAAAAAGAGTTATAAATTTAAATATAGAAAAGAAAGGAAAACTGTCATAAAATATATAGAGAAACTGACGAAAAAATGTCTAAAATTATATTAGATTAAATTTTACTTCATCATCATCATCAGCCGGAAGACGTCCACTGCTGAACATAGGCCTCCCCCTTAGAACGCCACAATGAACTACAATTGGCTATTTGCATCCACCGGTTACCTGCGACGCGCACAATGTCGTCTGTCCACCTAGTGGGAGGCCTGCCAACGCTGCGTCTTCCGGTTCGTGGTCGCCACTCGAGAACCTTTCTTCCCCAAAGGTTATCGGTTCTTCGAGCGATGTGGCCTGCCCATTGCCACTTCAACTTGCAGATTCTGAGAGCTATGTCGGTGAAATTTTACTTAATAAATCTAATATATAAAATTCTCGTGTCACAGTTTTCGTTGCCATACTCCTCCGAAACGGCTTGACCGATTTTGATGAAATTTTTTGTGCTTATCTATGAGAATCGGCCAACATCTATTTTTCATTCCCCTAATTTTTTATTTTTTATTTTATGGCAAAACAACGTTTGCCGGGTCAGCTAGTATTATATAAACGATATCCCAATTTTCTTGTACCGCCAGGACCCTAGAACCAATTGTTCATGGTCCTTCGGTAGCGGATGTGCTTTACTTGCGCACTATGAAATACGATGAGTTATCCTGGTCGTAAGGACTTCGCACGCCGGGGCAATAGAGGGTTACTCAGGTGAAATATCGGTTTACTATCTCAGAAAGGAACGTGGTATGCAACGGGGCCGACACACAGCAACGTAGGGACTAAGAAATCAAAGAAAATCGCGGAGATAATCTTGCAACGGCGAGAGCTGTTGCAGACGAAGATGGGTGTGATCTGGTGAAGTCAGGGGCCTACGATGTGATTTGTATGATACAACGGAAAAGATTTATATCTGTATGTATGTTAAAGTAGAGACTGACAAAATAGAGATTCATCATCTCATCATCATTATCAGCCTACATTAGTCCGCTGCTGGATATAGGCCTCCCCCAATACACGCCATTGAACCCGGTCTTGGGCTCTCCTCATCCAGTCACTGCAAACTGATTTGTGTATATCGTCACCCCACCTGGTCACAGGGCGTTCTACGCTATGTTTTCCAGTTCGTGGTCTCCACTCCAGAACCAGTCTTCCCCAACGATCATCGGTTCTGCGGCAAATATGACCAACCCACTGCCACTTCAGCTTGCTAATCCGTTGAGCTATGCCAGTAACTTTTGTTCTCTGGCGGATTACTTCGTTTCTTATTCGATCCCTCAGAGAAACGCCGAGCATAACTCTCTCCATAGCTCGCTGAGCGACCTTAAATTGGTGGACTAGTCGTACCATAAGTGACCATGTCTCAGCACCGTACGTCATTACGGGTAAAACGCACTGATTAAAGATCTTAGTCTTCAGACATTGCGGTATCGGTGCCGAGAAGACCTGACGAAGTTTTCTGAATGCTGCCCAGCCCAGCTGTATTCTTCTCTCTCTCTTCTCTAAAATAGAGATTAACAAAGTTAAATACATATTGTCAAATAAAAGCATCAAGATGAAATTAAAATTACTTAAAATAGAAAAACAGAAGTCTTGTAGTAAATATAGCAAATGGACAACGTTGAATCATTAATTCGCTTCCAAAGTTCATGCCACGTCTAGTGGTAAGTCACAAAAGACGCAATACAATTTTGCAAAGGCTATGACAAGTAAGCTGGAAGATAGTTTAGATCGTTGCTGGCTCTGAAGATACATAATAATATTAATTAAAAGGCATTTATCACATTTCCTATTTAAGAGTTTGGAGCAGCACTAAACATAGTGACTGAAGTTGTATATAAATTGAGAGCATTTAATGAGAAAAGGAGGATAACATGACTGTCAGGATTTATCAAAATAAACAATGGACGTATCAAGATTCAACCAAATGGATTTATCAAACAAATGGATTTATCAAGAAAATGGATTTATCAAGCAAATGGATTTATCAAGCAAATGGATTTATCAAGCAAATGAATTTATCAAACAAATGGATTTATCAAATAAATGGATATATCAAACAGATGGATTAATCAGAAAAATGAATTTATCGAAATAATGGATTTATCATAATTATGGGTTAAATATCGTTTTGAACTTAACAGTAGTTCTAAAGAGGATGATCAATTATTTGGAGGAAAGATTTATTAAGAGCTTTTGAAACATTTACATTGATTTGTAAAATGGTAAAAAGAAACAAAATGTTGGCGCTTATAATTTATAGATAATTTAATTCATTATATTGTTTAGTTTACTTAACGTTATTTCAGTGACTAACTAGGATCTACAGGAGGGATGGTCACTTTCTTTCTCATTCGCACAAGAAAAGAATGAATTTATATAGGTTACATATGATAGAAAGAAACAGAGTATTTTTTGTCCTTCAGCATGTGTCAAGATTCGAAGGAAAAGCACCAGTGGTACCCCATAGAGATAATATTTTTGATTGTCAAGCGGCTCCACACTCTTATTTCGTAGGCCTTCATCCCGCGCGGATGTGGAGTGCGCATTTCACTATCGTAAATTTCAAAAGTAGCAATTGTTAATACAAAGGACTTTTTATACCTAATAATTACGTAATCTGTCATAAACTAGTAGATTATCCAAAACAAATAGTATAATTTAATACTTAATTTGTCGACAAACACCGATTAGTTGACATTGTATTTGACAAGAGAATAATCTATGATCATGGCTTAATTCTTGGAGGAAGGAATAAAATGGAGTCGTTCTAGGAATTCGAAACCAACCACATAGTGTCCATCCTCTTTCCCCATATAGGACATACATCAAGACAAACAAGGACACCTATATATTTCTTAATGCGTCATTTAGAAAGGTTGAACACACTTTTAGATTTAAAAAATAAAAGTTAGTGGTGTCCATGCAAGGATACACATATCGATATTTAGACAATGTCATTGAAACCATTTTTAATGCAGCGTTTCAGTACTTTAATGTTTTGAATCAATATATTTTGTTAGTATGTTTAATTAATGAAAGTAATAATTTATTTCAAATAGGGTAAAATTACCACTTTCGTATTGTTATATTTTTCTGTAAAAACTACTACTGGATCATAGCGCGGTCTCAATGTAGAAGATCCGGCAAGAAACTCAGCGGGCTTGTCTTTTTCTTTTATTATTAGTAAGTAATTAAGTTTTATCTATGTTGATGGAAAATAAAACTCTTTTTGTTATTATTTTTATCTAAGAAAATAAATATGCAATACAGGCAAAAAGGTGACGGTGGCCATTATTGGCAGGTATTTCAAAATTTCAATAACCAGATTATTAGTAAATCATATTAAAAATAATTATTGGTACCCGTGGGGTATAGCAAACGTTTGTTGTCCGTGGTACCACCAGTAGTACCCCCAGTGGTACCACGGACAACTCCGTGGTACTACCAGAAATAAATTAATTCGATTTCAATAACATTTTATTATTTTCTTTTATTTTGTAATCGTTTACTTGGTATCTGGGTTGGAAGTACTAGGGTAGCATAAAACAGGAGGTACATGATCTTGTGCCTCGTCTTGTGTGGGCATACGTATGTGGTTTAGAGCTAAGTACCAGGTTAGCATAGGACTTCTGAAGTTCTCACGTCGTGTGATATCCAGAGTATGTCTGGCTTACTGGTTTTGATTGTTTTCACGAATCAGGAGGTGAGGGCCGGTAGGGTAACGGATGTATCAAGAGACGAGATATCCTTGTATCTTGTACTTCCCTGGTACTTCTGCTATAAATATGTTAACTACTACTCAACAGGTACCACATCCTCAGTATATCCTGGACGTTGTTAAAAATCACATTGGAATGGAGGTGGACTTGAGGACTCTTCCTTATATCCTATGCTTCCCTGGTACTTCTAGTACAAACATGTTAGCTTTAAACCACATTCATATGCTCATAAAAGATAAGGCACAAAATTATGCACCTGCTATTTTATGCTAACCTAGTACTTCCGGTAATAAATGGTCGATTTTATTACTGAAATTTCAACCAAGTACCAAGTAAATAAACTACTACAAAATAACGAAAATAATGGAATATTATTTAAATCCAGTTCATTTATCTCTGGCTGGAGCACTTAAAGCGCTCACCCTCTTGTCCGGTGAAGCTGTAATGGCCATCTGTGGCCAACAGTACTACTCCTTCAATAAAAAACCTATTCATTGCTCTGGTTCTAACATACATACATTGTAGCTTCCAATGTGTCACTGTATATATTATAGCCTCCGTGGCGCAGTGGAAAATCGCTTGCTTTGTAAACCGGAGGTCGCGGGTTTGAATCCTGCGGGGGACAACAAATTTGAGTAGTTGTTCCTTACTGGCTAGGACAATGTAGGCCAATCACCTGATTGTCTGTAAAGTAAGATGATCCATGCGACGGATGGGCATGTAAAATGTCGGTCCTGCGCCTAACCTCTCCCCGGTCGTGTCGGTCTTCCGTCCCATCGGATTATGAGAGGCATAAAGGAAGAGCGAGCGTACTTGTGTCTACGCAAGCGCTAGTGCACTATAATATCTCCTGCGTATATGGCTGATCTTGTGAAATATTGGCCGCTGTGGTCGTTTCGGGCATTTTTTTTTATCTAACATACATAAATTATAGGAAAATGTAATGATAAATAAAAACAAACTTATATTAAATTATTTAATATAATAATATATTGGCTTTTTCGATAACATTTGTACCCATCCTGTAGTTCCAAACAGCTGTTGCAGAACGTATTCGCAGAGGAAACACATTTTCATTGATGTCCATGGGTTCCGCACTGGTAAACTGGCAACAATGTATACACTTATTAGACTTACTAGCTGACCCACGCAGCTCCGCCTGCGCTATTTTTACGTTAACTAAACTTTTAATAATAGACATTCGCATCGAATACATAACCTCCTTTTTTATAGTCGGTTAAAAACTGGGACCCACTTTTTACTTGCTCTCCGAAGCACGGACCCGTTTAGTTCAAATGGCGTTAAACGGTCACCCATCTATTTAATGACTTTACCTAACGTTGCTTAACCCGATCGATTACAAAACCTTGATAACAACTCTCTATGAGTGTTCCCTTACTAATATTTATTATATTATAAAGAAAAATTGATAAAATCGGACCAAGCGTATAACCAAGTACCCATTTTGACTTTAATCCCCTCTCCCAAAAGAACCGTGCTAGATTACGGGATAAAAAGTATCCTATGTACTACCTCGTAGTAAGATCTCAAATCATGCCAAGTTTCATTTGAATCCATTCAGTAGTTTCGGCGTGATGCTCAGCCGTGATACAGACAGACAGACAGACAGACAGACAGACAGACAGACAGACAGACAGACAGACAAAAATTAAAAAAAATACATTTTCGTCCTCAGTATCGGTTATAGAAGGCCCTCCAAATATAATTTTCAAAATATCTTCAATGTACAGAATTGGACCTGTTACAGTTTTATTATAAGTATAGATGAATTGACGTTTGACAGGCCATATTAACATTTTTCGAAAAGTGTATACTTCGCCTATGTCAGAATCCATCAAGCCATTTAGGCTATAGACCGTACTAAAGAAATATGTGACATACATACGTCCACACTCGAAAAATATAGCTCTCCTCCTTAGGCAGTGAAGGCGAAAATATATACAAGTATTCGTATCAGTTGATATGATACCATGGTACAGGCTCTGCATAGTTTAGGATTAGATGGCCGTGTGTGGCTCTCCCAGGGTATAACTGTAAACAATTTATAAGTACTTTAATTCCTAAATTTGGATTCACTCCATATAACTTTAGTTCGTAATAACTTTTAACTTTAAATTAATACATAATGTTAATTAAGCTCACAACGGACGGTGATTCCGTTCTGCACCATGTTTAACACGGGAACCGCTTAAGCATGATCACACGTCGACCGTCGACGGATTAATAAGTATCGATAAAAAAAATCCCATCACTATGATAAAATTTTATAACCTAAAAGGTTAACTATTCTGATCGAAATATCTCAAAATACTACGCATTTCGCAAATATGCTTTATCCTTCGATGATAATTAATGTATTTAAAGAGTTTTAAAGGAGTTATAACGCTTTGTCATTCGCACTTTTATTGTAAAATCATGAAATGTACTTACCGATGAAAACTTACATATTCAACTTCATTTCGCTTTCGCCCCGTAAGGAATCGACATCCACGCACAACACACGACATATACAAGTTGTTTTTATATGAATATTAATGTAATTATTATAATAAACACATTTTTTTTTCAAATCAAAACATCATCGAGAAAGTAAACAATGCTGTCAATTTATATGACTAAATTAAAGAGTCTATCACTATAAGTTCCACCATAGACAAATATTGACTTTTAAATTTTGTAGTATTCGAAAGTAGTATTGTGGTCCCATGGGTCCATTGACGTTTAAAAAAAGTGTACGGCTGAAAAAGTGGGACGTGAGAAACATTATCTGTCTCTTTTTTTCTAATGCTCATTCTCCATAAGAGTAAACGAGATAAATATTCATTTTAGTTAACGCTTTTAGCTTATTTTTGAGACCCTCTCTGTATTACTCTGTGGCTTAATTAGCCTTTCAGAACCCAAATTGGCTATGACATGAAGTTTCTGAAGCAAATTTTAACAGCCGTGTCAACTAATAGGATGTTCAAATTAAAATAGTTGACCATGCTTTCTGCAACCCTAAATACACTTGACAGGGGATTTGACATCTAGTTAGTTGATTTTTGCGTTGATCATTCTTTCGGAAACCGGGCGTAAGTGTGTAAAATAAGGGAATAAAAGTTTGTATGGGGTGGGTGTAAAAACATTGTATTTTGACTTGAATTTGTGTACTTAGACTCTTTACTAAAAATAATCAAACACGTGTATCAGCATTTATCATAATTCATTATTTAGGGTGAAAATAAAGTTATATTATAAAGAGGTGGGCCTGTTTCGCGTGAGTGACTCAACAACGCAGAGACAAAACTGCCGAAGCTAGGATTACAAAATTTGGACAGGAGGTTCATGGCTTGGCTTAACCAATCAATAAGAAAGGATTTTTGGAAGGGGTGAAATAGGGGTTAAGAGTTTGTATGGGATGGGTTCAAAAACAATGTCTTTTGACTTGAAATTTAGTACTTAGACTCTTTATCAAAAATAATAATACACGTGTATCAGCGTTTTTCAGAATTCCCTAGTTAAGATTGTAAAATAGAGGATGAAAGTTTGTGTATTTAAAAAACATTTTGTATCTGTTTATTGACCTGCTGCCCTACCACCGCCTCTATTAGCAGTATTATTATCATCTTACATGAGATGAGGTAGAGACATCAATATACGTAGTCCATAGCTCTGTCTCTTTCTATCGAGAAAGTAAGACCCGCATCCCTTTAATCCCTACAGACAGAGCTTTCAATTTAGCGTCAACAATTTCCGGTGAAAATTCTTATGTTATTACTATAAACGAATTTCAAGGTCAAACCTTAAAATATTTTGTTGGAATCGATCTACGAGAAGAATGTTTTTCCCGTGGTGGTTATATGATTGGTCTCTATAGAGTACTCTATAAGTACATGCTAAAAACCTTGATGAACCTTGATACAACTTGATGAACACTAATTGGAAGAAAAATAGTCGTGTTATAACGCGCAGTACCGGCCCTCGAGCGGGTGATATTATTTCGAATTCCCCGCCGCGGTCTCGGTGCAGAAGCGACGCGCTCGTTCAGCGTCGCGCATGCGCAGAACGGCTCGCGGGCGACGCGGCAAGCGACGCGCGCGCCGCGCGGGGACGCCGCGGCCGTTCAGTGAGGATTCCAGCTCGGTACCGCTAAGTACCTACCGCGCTCGGGTCATATATTCTCATTCCTGTTGTTTTATATTTATGTTTTGTGTCGTTTATTGTTTATATTCTTTATTAATATTGTGTGTGCGTGTGTAAATCTTTTTATATTATATTAATTATTTTCTCCAAGCCCAAATTTAGTCTCATTTCAAACTAAACCACTATCAACCGTTAAACTGGACGCCCAACTCGGGGGCCTGAGAAGTAATTCTGAAGATGACGCGCACACGCCGACAATCTAGACGACAATCGGATTTCGCCGATGCCGAGGGACACAACACTACGCCGCCTCCAGAGGCCGAAGCATCGACGAGTTTTACCGCCAACGACGTGGCGGCCATGATGGCGTCGCTACAACGCTCACAAGCGGAGTCATTCGAGCGCCTCCTGAGGCGAGTGCTCGACAGCCGCCCATCAACCTCGCCGACTCGGTGTTCACCTCCAGCATCAACGCCCGCTCAAACCGGCAACTTTGCGTCATGCACGGCTCGATACAGCGGCGCGTCAGGCGAATCCCTCGACGCTTTCCTCGACGCCGTCGAAGCATATAAGGAATGCGTCGGGATCACAGAAGTGAATGCGGTACGTGGCATGTCCATATTATTGACCGGCGACGCCGCTGTCTGGTGGCAAGGCGTCAAGTCCTCAATCAGCACATGGGGTGAGTCTATTAGCGGCTTACAAAGCGCCTTTGGCGACCGCCGTCCCCCATACCGCATTTATCAAGACCTATTCAATAATCCGCAAGGTCAAGAAAAGACGGAGATATTCGTGGCCAAGGCCAGAGCCTTATTGGCACGCCTCCCTCCAGAAGACATATCAGAGAAAGTCAAAATAGATATGGTATACGGATTACTACATTTAAGGATAAGAGAACGTTTACGACGCGAAGAGGTGGACTCCTTCGCTACTTTATTATTAAAAGTAAGAGAAATAGAAGAGGCGAGTGATGAGAAATACAGTTACAGCCGCGCGAGAACGCGAGCGCCGCCGCCGCCGTCACCGGAGGGCCCCGCGCCCGCCTCGCTGCCGCTAGTCAAGGACGCGCATGTACCTACGCCGCAGCCGCCACTCGCTGCAACCGAGCGCCGCGGGACGCCTACGTCGTTTGTACCTACGACTCAGCGACCCAGCACCGCAGCTACCTCGTCTGTATCTACTCCGAAGAATAGATTCTGTGCTTACTGTAAACATTACGGCCATATACGCGATGACTGTCGTAAATTAAGTGCAAAAATCGTAAGTGATAACAGTGATAACGCGAGTACTTTAATAACGTGTTACGGTTGCGGAGACAAAGGTGTAACGCGATCGCAATGTACAAAATGTAACGCCGCGTTCTTTACCGTTTCGTGCGTCGACTCTGCACCGAGTGATAACGGGAGTGATAAGACGCAGTCGCCCGCTCGCGGCATGCCGCCTGCCACCGATGCCGGTAAGGTGAATCCTCAGGTGAGTTCTGAAATTTTATCATCTGTTCCGCGGGCCGGTACTGACTCTAATTTACGTTTATCACCTGTTCAGCCGTTATCATTTTCTTTTATTGATAAAAACGTAAACAACGTTAGACCTATTTTACGGGTTGAAATTTTGGGTGTTCTCGGGACACCTTTAATAGATACAGGGGCTAAATGTAGTGTTGCTGGTGCTTCACTCTATAATTTGTTATTAAAGCGCAATCACCCTTGTATGCAAACCACAAAACACATACGATTAGCGGATGGAAGCGCCGCGACGCGCCAAGTATTAACGACGCGCTTACAAGTGTCTATCAAGGGGCGAAAGACAGTGTCCCTAGAATTTATGATTTTTCCGGATGCTTATTTCAATGAAACATTATTAGGGATGGATTTTTTGACTGCTGCGGGTATAGTTCTCGACTTCGCTACTTCTTCGTGGTACTTATCTGGTGAGGATCAGATTTATCCACTGGAGTTCGAGAGTTCCCAGCCATCCATACCTATCTTCACGGCAGATTTTATACGTGAAGACAAAGACGACGGGCGTATGTTGGGAAACAGCGAAAAGCAACAGCTGTCGGCCCTCTTGCAACGGAATGAAGATATCTTCCAAGTAGGGGGAGCCCCCACGCCTTGTACAGAACGTAAGAGTTTTGCGGATGCGGTTCGTCGGCCTTCTCCGAAGTTTAATGTAGGTGATTTAGCTGTAGTAAACACCCACCACTTAAGCTATGCCCAAAAAGGTGTCACGAGAACGTTTATGCCCAGACGAGATGGACCGTATCGGAAATATAAAGTAGTTAGTCCCAATACTTACGTTTTAGTTGATTCTGATAATAACTTCTTCGAAAAGTATCATAGTTCTGACTTAACAGAATGGACGCCGGACATTAGTAACAGCCGGGTCAAACCAGTTATACCTCGTGGTCGTCGAGGTCGTCCGCCGCGTCTTAGTCCAAACTGTGATCCCAAGGTGGACCCGGGACGTGTAACCACCTTGGAGGGGGAGAGTATAACGCGCAGTACCGGCCCTCGAGCGGGTGATATTATTTCGAATTCCCCGCCGCGGTCTCGGTGCAGAAGCGACGCGCTCGTTCAGCGTCGCGCATGCGCAGAACGGCTCGCGGGCGACGCGGCAAGCGACGCGCGCGCCGCGCGGGGACGCCGCGGCCGTTCAGTGAGGATTCCAGCTCGGTACCGCTAAGTACCTACCGCGCTCGGGTCATATATTCTCATTCCTGTTGTTTTATATTTATGTTTTGTGTCGTTTATTGTTTATATTCTTTATTAATATTGTGTGTGCGTGTGTAAATCTTTTTATATTATATTAATTATTTTCTCCAAGCCCAAATTTAGTCTCATTTCAAACTAAACCACTATCAACCGTTAAAGTGTTTTCATTAATTTTACTTTAGTGATTTTATTCCTTCTTCATGTACAAAAACTATAGTCTAAGTCAGCTGGGGCTGATGATCTACGATACTACGATTTTTTCGAACCGGGGCAATAACTTGATAGTGGCTCTTTAGCGTTTCAGATAAATTACTTAAAAAAGTTCACAAATATAGGTAATAATTATAATGGTTGGCATTTTTCCTGAATGGGAAATTAAGAACCCTTATTAACTTTTACTCTAATTTCTTTAATTAATCATATGCGAATCGTCATTGTGCGATTGTTACCAGCTTTCGGTGAAGGATTACATCGTGAGGAAACCTGCATGTGTGAGTAAGCCTAACTATCTTTTGAATGATGTGTGACGTCATCTAACCCGCACTTGGCCAGCGTAGTGGGCTATGGCCTAAGCCACATTACATTATACATTTTTATGGGAGGCCCGTGTCCAACAGTGGGACAAAAACAAGGGCTGGTAAAAAAAAATAAGATTCCATGGAGTAACCTAAAGATTCTGGAACGTTCTATAGTTTGTGTATGCCACCTGTCGCCAAGTTGTATATTATTTTTTTTGGATTGTTTCTCCTAAGCGGCAAAATAGAGAAGGAATGTTTGGAATTTGTCCAATTTACGTGAAACTTAACTTGGTTAATCCTCTTCAACTAATTATTTACTACGGGTTATTCAAAATTCAATTTTTAAGGGTGTTAAAAGAAATCCAAAAATGTTTTAATTATGGTAAAATTGTTAGGGGAAATCTTATTCTACGAAAATATACTGTAGGTCTGGTATGGTAAGGTATTATTCTTTACACATATTATAATTTAAACACAACATTTTGAAACAGTGCGAAGCTGGGGCGGGCCGCTAGTAAAATATAAAGAGGAAAAAACCGACACTGAATTTTTTTTTTAAATTATATTATATACTAGCTAACCCACGCTGCTCCGCATGCGTTATTTTTACGTTAGCTAAACTTTTAATAACAAACATTTGCATCGAATACATAACCTCCTTTTTTATAGTCGGTTAAAAACTGGGAACCACTTTTTACTTGCTCTCCAAAGCACGGACCCGTTTAGTTCAAATGGCGTTAAACGGTCACCCATCTATTTAATGACCTTACCTAACGTTGCTTAACCCGATCGATTACAAAACCTTGATAACAACTCTTTATGTGTGTTCCCTTACTAATAATTATTATAATTATGAAGAAAAATTGATAAAATCGGACCAAGCGTATAACCAAGTACCCATTTTGACTTTAATCCCCTCTCCCAAAAGAACCGTGCTAGATTACGGCATAAAAAGTATCCTATGTCCTACCTCGTAGTAAGATCTCAAATCATGCCAAGTTTCATTTGAATCCATTCAGTAGTTTCGGCGTGATGCGCAGCCGTGATACAGACAGACAGACAGACAGACAACAATAAAAAAAATACATTTTCGGCCTCAGTATCGGTTATAGAATGCCCTCCAAATATAATTTTCAAAATATGTTCAATGTACAGAATTGGACCTGTTACAGTTTTATTATAAGTATAGATATTAGATTAAATTTTATTTCTTAATAAATATTATATAAATCACATCCCGATTTTCTTGTAGCGCCAGGACCCTAGAACGAATTGTTCAGCACCTCAGGGAAGTATGACCTCCGAGTAAATCTCGGCTTGTCCGGTTAACCCTCTGAGAAGAACTGACAAAAAGATTCAGTGGGGTGACGCACGCGCACGTCCATTCTGTTTTACCGGTGAGACTGGTTTAAAAGACATACGAATATAGTCTTTGTTGATTTTCACTTTGTATTCGTAAATGGCTCTTCCCGTGTGATTTTATTGCTTCAAGGCTGTGCTCAAAAGAATCGCACATATAAGCGTATGTACATACTTTCATAAATGTAAGCGCTAGTTTCTGATAAATCATTGGTGACGTGGTGTTTGTTATCCTTTAGGAGATAATATTAAATCTGATGTAAAGATCCACACTTGTTGTGTGTGTGTGTGTGTGTGTGTGTGTGTGTGTGTGTTGTGCGTGTGCGTGTATGTGTTTGTGTGTGTGTGTGTGTGTGTGTGTGAGTATTTGTGCAATACACAGACAGTAGGTGCCAATGCTAGCTAATAATATTATTCAATTTCCTATTAAAAAATGAAAATATTAAATGGAACTGTAGGGCACCACCACTCGTATTATATAAATATTTATATAGTGTAAGTGGGCACTTATTGCTCGTTTATTTTTGATTAAAATGTAAGCAGCGGCATACATACCCTACATTAAAAAAGTTACGTGTAGGTACGCTTACTTTGAAAAGGGTTAGCTCAAATTTTAGATGATTATAAAATATAAATATTTAGGTAAACTACCACTACTATCTGTAGCCACTGTAGGTAAAATGTAAAATTCATCATTTCAACTGTTTGCTAATTAATGCGACGGTGGCAAATAAAAGAAAATATTTTGCCATATTTTAACCCATTTTAACATGATAGATACTTATGTATGTTCTCTATTACATGAAATATTTATATGAAATACATTTTAGAATCAATATAAAGACGCGTCTTCTGCACATGTGTGTCCAAACACTTTAAAGATGATAACTAAGCAGACTTGGACCACAAGTAATCAACAAAATTGTGTAGGTAATTTATTTATTAAAATGAAAAAAATCTGCGCTGCAGACGCGGCTTAGTAATTGATTGGCTTAAGCCAAGCGTCAACTGCATTGACGCAAACAACAGTTTTTATACGGGCGACGTTTTATTTCATATAATTGCTATAAATTAAAAACCTTTACCTTATCTTGGGTGACTTGTGTCTGAATTTAAAATGTACTCGTATCATCCACGTAGTAAAATATAAAATCTATTTCGCTGATTCTGCAAGGTGCGCACCAGATTAATTAATTCATCGCTCGAATTTGGAAGACGTTCAGCGGAGTGCACACGATAAGGATTTAATTCCATGAGTAGAACAGGGTGCATGGGCGCCCGCAGGCCTTCAGAGCGAGGTGACCACAACGGAACGTACCGTACAATGATTAAATTGAATCTGGCAACTTGCCAGCTCCTCGGTACCGAAAATTACAAAATATTATGCTGATTTTACAGTACGACTAAAGGACTGTTCATGCCGTCGCTACGAAGCGTGGTCTGATGAATGATTACGTTACAATAAAATGGACCTACTACATTATTTTAATGTCCGCCGTTATTTATCGTAGCGATGTAAGGAAAATTTCTATGTATTACCCCATTTATGTGACCATATCGAAACCAAGCAAGGGGATACCAACATGTTATCTTAAAAGGCTCTAATTCAATTACCAATTATAATAATTTGCTTCGCTCATCCAGTCGCGACAAGAGCCTTTAATATTGTAGAAGTAGAATTAAACCTAAAATTCTGGTAATTGTATTCGTTGGCACAGTTTTATATTTTTGATATATTTTGCTTGATTAATAATGAACAACATTTTTACACATTTAATAGGTGGTAGGTTAAAACTAACATAATAATAATTTCCTTTACTATATTTTATGGTTTATGAACTGACAGGCAGAATTGACGTTAAAATAATGTTTTCCTAAACTAGTAAGCGCAAAATAGTTTTAATTTTTTTCATGGAGACGGGACGGTTGGTTGCACTTATTGAAATTATACGCTGAGCTAGACTCGGAATACTAGTAGCGACATTGTAAAACACTGTGGCTACTAGCCGCCTTTTGTAAGTAAAGCCATAATAAAAACATTTTCCGTGTTGTGTTTCAAAAGAATATGGACTTGCGGATGATGCAAAATCATAATTAAATCGTATTGTTTTGTTTGTTTTTCTTAATTTAAGTTTTGAATGGAGGGCGGCTGGAGGGGCTGCGGCGACCGCTAGTGTTGCAAAACGACGCAAGTATGCAGCTCTAGGTTCGAGCTATATATTTGCGCCCTTTGCGGTGGAGACCATGGGGCCTTGGTCTCATGAGACGCACGCTTTGGTGAAAGAAATTTCTTCCAAACTTATCGAAGTCTCAGGAGACCGCCGGGCTGGTAGCTTTTTCTGCCAACGTATTAGCTTGGCCATACAAAGGGGTAATGCCGCCAGACTTTTTGGTACCCTTCCCTCCCAGTGCGGCGACAACTTCGAGGAAGTTTTTTACCTAGTTTAAGTGTACATGTTTGTAAATAAACTGTAAATATTTTGTTTCAATAAATGTATTAAAAGTTTTGAATTAAGCGATTTTGAAGCATCAACATACATTTTTAACAATACATATTTATACATTTGATGTGCCTCTAAACAGGAAAACCAACAACAAAACGCTTTTCTTGGCATTAATATTAGCTATGTATGTACATACATATGTGTGGAACAATTAGTTGTACCGGCGTCCAACAATTGTTATCTAACTTAGCTGTCTAAAGATTGTGCGAAATGTTGATGAGATGTTTGAGATGGCGTCTCGAATACTTTATTACGAGTACGTAATACCTCAATTTTCCTTGGTAACAGATCCAAGGTGCAGTCAGGTAGATAACAGCGTTTAATATAAAAACAAATATATTGTGTTTAGGTGCTTGACTTCCTTTTTAATTAGAAGAAAGTTATAAATAATGCTTGACGTATCTTGTTAAAACTAATTTTCTTTTCCTTTCCCAATTAGGTACTATTGTCTGAAAATCTCGTAGATTTCTTGATCCTTTAGTTGGAAAGTTTGAGGAACTCGAGTGGTGTTTTTACATTTGAATAATGAGTTAAATAAAATAAAAGTGAAGTCCTTCATATTATTTTTAAAAGACCTGTCGAATGATATTCCATAGCGGGAGTCGCGAACTTCGCCTTTGTTTTCAATTCTCTTTCAAATTAAGTCAGTGTAGGTCTGCATATCTGAGGGCAGATTCATATTGGATTGATATGTGACTTACGGATCAACGTGCTAATTGACAAGTGTTCTGTTTTTTTCCTTTTGGCTATGGATCCCTAAAACTCTACGTCCATAAAGCTGTAATGATGTTCTCCCCTCCTTTTATTAACAACGAAAAAATTATACCTAAACACATAAAATCTCTTCGGTAACGCAGTTTGGACGTTCAAACTTTTTAAAGCCGCTTCTTCATTGAAAATTCAACGGATATCTGTGAACAAATAGTAGTCCCTGTAGAACGCGAACTGCCATAAAAGTTCACGCCGTCGTCATTAGTCTCAGACGTGTTTTGATCAGGGGCTCTACTATGAACTGTTAGCTATCATTGTGCCTTAGTTAGAAAAGGACGGAGCTATGCATCGTGTATAATTCCATTCCTTTTTCGCACCCGGAATAATAATCCCACTGACAGTTTTGTGAGGTACAGGGTCGCCTTTTCTTTTTTATCTTCGAGTCGCAATTTTAAATGAGGCCCTATGAAAGAACTCTGCGTTAGAGCATGATAGCACTCTTTAAGAAATCACAGAATAAAAGAAACTTTTATGTGTCGGTTAGTGCGCCTAAGTGGATGGTATCTTGGATTTATTTGGGTATATCTAATTATATATAATATAACAAAATACGAAGTAACGATATTATCGCACGTGCCTATACGATATTGGTTGATTTATGTGTTTGTATTATTAACCCCGGATAGAACTGATAATTTCTAATTTCTCAATCTAGTGAAAAAAAAATACATACGTGAGGATTTTTATTTAATAATAACATTAAAAAAGAAATTAAAATTAATGTGAAACTATTATTTATACCATGATCTCGATGTTGATAAAAAACTATTGTATTTTAGATAAATGAACCTGCTATTAATTTTTATAAATAAAAAGCATTTTTTCTCAACATATAATCAGTGGTATTAAAGCGTCTATCAGACTCGATCCGATTAAAAATACAGCGGATTAAAAATGTTCTTAGATAATTCTTAAATGTAAAAACATTGTAAATATTTCTAAATTACTTTTAGATAAAAGAGAAACACCTAAATCATCATCATCATCATGATCATGATTCATATCCTGGCTCTTTTAACCCGGTATATAATTTTAGAACACAATTCACATCAAAGATTGGATACCTAGTGAAAAGAAATCTAAATCTATAATTTATTAATACTTACGTAATATAAATAAAAATACAAGGAGTAAAATGTAAGTAATATTACATTAACATTTTATGAGAAGCCACACACTGTCGACTAATCCCACACTAGGCCTGACGCGGGCAATGACGCGATCAGACCCTGCCGCCGCCCTCCTCGGAGTCGTCACCGTACCTACTCAATGGATGTCCTAGGGCCACACCCCGAACGTACAGCGACCCCGATGATGTACTCTTTACCAAATAGCGTGGCCTGTGTGTTGTTGTCTGTTGTGAATGTTTTATAAGAACTCACTGAGCTAGTGACTGAGTTTACTTGAAATTTTGGCCGCCGTTACCGTTTATTATCCGTGGTACCACTAGTAGTACAACCAGTGGACCCACGGACAAATTTTCTTAAAACCGTATTACACTTACCGCCGTCCGTTAGTTTCCCTAAAACTTAGAAACGGCTTAACCGATTTAAATTATTTTTAGTTTTGTTTTGTTCGCTCTAATCCAGGGGTAGTTTCTAAGAAAAAATTGAGCCATCCATAAAGACAGTTGAAAAAAAACGCAGGCGGAGCTGCGCGGGTCACCTTTTTTAGAAGTGCGCTTTCAACGACAGCTGTATTACCATTAAATCACTAACTTATAGGATTGAACAAAAAAATACATCTTCGCGGTCGTATTCGTTTCTATTTCTATCAACATTCGTTTAAGCAAAACCTCGGTTCTCAGATCGACCAATATCACGCTAAAAACCGAATCGCATTCTAGCACACCGACTATTCTTCTGTATCATGAATGCCACACGAATCGCGGCCTATTTTTTTGTGTTCGCCCACAGCTGCGTATCAAAACGTGATTGTGTCCGTCCGCTATTGTGGCCACTGAATAGTATTCCTACACAAGTGAATCGATCAAACCACGGACGACTGCAATATTGCTCAAGCAAAGTGACCTTTGCAAATAACAGGGACGTTATTGAGTCTTTGTAAACAATTGCCGATTATGTTCGTATCGATAATGATACCAGTGTTTACCCAGCCACGGTGTTGCTATCATAGAAATCGCAATAGAAAACAATAATTAAGCCGTAACGTCGTACGGGACAATGATCATGCGGGGGTTATACCATTTCTTTATATTAAGATGGAAACGATAAGTGTCAATAGATGATATATTCGTAAATGATAGTGATGTTACAAGAACTTCGGTGGGCCTGTTGGTCTAGTGGTTAGACACCCTGGCCGCGGACCAATAGGTCGTGGGTTCGATTCCCACCAAGTGTCTGGGTGTTTTATCTATATAAGTATGCATTTACAAAAAAAGTATATAAGTATTAGTATCAGTTGTCTGGTTTCCATAGTACAGGTTCTGCCTAGTTTGGGATCAGAAGACCGTGTGTGGATTGCGTCAGAATAAAAAAAAAACTGAAACAGACATTGAAACTAGATGACCAAATGAGTAAAATAACATTAAAAAGTTGTTAAAAACGAACCAGAATGTATCCAAAATGTTGACTTAAAGTCGTCCATAAATTTAGTATTGCATTGAATATAGCGCAATCTTTTTTGCTTTTTTTTGCTAAATCACTATATAATAACGACAAATATCTTCTGCTGACATTTAACGTTACCACTCTTTAGAATAGGTATAGTGAAATATTTAACATTGTAACTACTACAAGTGCGGACTACAATGTTTATCTACGGGATAAATATCTCATACACTAGATAGCTAATTAACTTTAAATAATGGGACCCTTGACTTAAAGTTACGTCTATACTGCCTGTAACGTTTATGAATCTTCACCGTTCGCGACGGTATACACAGTGAAAATCCTTTGACCCAACGTAATGTATGCGCATAATTCTGAACAGGTATCTACTTAACACATTATTAAAGAACCATTTTCACTAGCGCCTACCTTGCTGACACACGTACTCTACCGAAACGAAACTGTCTATACAACTTATAATATATTCCCAAGCCGAATTTTTAGGAGAATGCGTGGATTTTAATTTTTTGGCAAGGTGTATTACTTTTACGAATATAAAAGGTTTTACAGAAGGTATCGTTACTCGTGTCGTGTTTTAGTTCTACAGTAGGATCGTACAAACGACTGCTGTTGCGAACATTCGTGCGGCTCTACTCAAAAGTGTTTTGATCAACGTACCGTGACGCGACAAAATAAAAAGGAAGCTCGCCCTTGCATTCAAATGAGAGCGCACAGTCAAGGAGGACTCGCAGAGGACAAACTTAATTTTCTTGACCCCGTAGCAACTCACACACTATTTATCTTCGTATTTTCTCGCCGCTAGGTCCATAATTACTGTTCTTTGTCGACGTGAACAGAATTATATTTATGTTTAAAATGAATAATACGGGGTGTTACGAACGCGTCTGTTTCTAATATAAATGTCTTTTATTATTCAAGAGCACTTTATCTCTGTGATATATTAAGTAACGTGTAGAAATATAATAAAGTAATTAATCTATCATCAAAATTTTAGAAATTTTAATACTTAAGATAAAAGAAAGAATATGATTTTTATTAAGTTAAGTATAAGTTTACACTAAATTACATGAAAATATTAAAACTGAAGTCGGTTTTTATTTAATTATAATATATGCTTTACATGCATCATCATATTTTACAAAATTTCATAAATGCTGACAGTTCACAAAGTATTAAACAAACTTCTTGAAGCTGTAAAGAGGGAGTGATTCTATGAAAAATTCAATTAGGTAGCCGTACCAATCTCAAAGAGACAAAGTTTTTTTCTAAACGAGATTTACTATCATCTAGACTAATGGTAAATACATGGAATAGTTCTATGTGAATATTTTATAAAAAAACATTAACTTAATTGCAGACATCAACTATTTAGGCATAAACCACTCTTAGTGAAACAAAAATCAAAGACAAATTATACATATTATAGGTATTATTATCTAATAAAATGTATTTAATCCCTTAGAAATGGTCAAAAATTGTCTTGTACAAGAAGCCAGTTTATTGATTTTTAACTTAAGACGGAATACTGTTGAACAACATAATTATTATATAACACGACTTTTACATGGCACACTTTAATGACGTGAAGTTTCAAAATTGGTACAACGCATTGATATTTTGGTAGGGGAATTGATGCCACCAAGGCAAGACGATGAAGTATTCAAACGTTGTAATTAGAGATTGGTTCCCGCCTCAAATAACTTGAGAACGTACTTCTATGGTCCCCTTAATCGAAGTAATAAGCAAACACCGAGCGAAGTCTGTGTCCAATAACCCGTTAGGCCCTCAGGACCCATATCGATTACAATGTAAGTATGCCACAAGCGTCCGACTATTGTTCAAGTCAATCCAATATTGGTAACTATATTGGTGCGAATATCCTTTATAACCAAATACGTTTTACTACTTAGGAGTAGACCAGCCTTAGCGAGTATTCTTTCAAAACTTGTTACATGTTTTGTAAGAAAATAAGAAAATAATAATAATATAAATAATATTTTTAAAGGAAAAATGGCTAATGTCTATGAAAAAATTACTGAAAGCCTACAGTTTATTTTCGTATATATGTATATTTGATATATTTACTGATGAATTTTATATATAAATGTGATAACAGTTTTTGAATGGAAAAATCCCCAATGGCCGGTCTGGCCTATATTTTAATCTATTTTCTTATATATAATACGATTTGATTGCATAACCTATTTGTTTATATTATTAAATACCCTATTCAATGAATAGTATTCATCATCATCGGCCGGATGACGTCCACTGCTGGACAAAGGGCTCCTTTTTAAGAGGGGTGGGGTAGGAGAGGGCGTTTGATGGTTGATTGGTACGCTTAGAAGGCGTGTTGGGAATCGCAGCATAGGTAGTTAATCCAATAGAAAGACGCTGCTGCACGTCTTCTTATTTCCCTTTAGTAGTTTTGGACGACAAACCTAATGGGAGGAGTTGGGTGGTCATTACCCTTACCCGGACACCCCACGGGTATGATTGCCCGTAATGTAAGGTTATATTATAAGGTACCTACCTTAAATTATAAAGTTCCATAAAGATTGAAAACAAAAGTCGTAGACGTACCTAAATTTAACCAAGACAATACACAATAAAATGTAATATTACCTACTGAAGTTGGTGCGTGGTACTTTACGTTAACACCAGAATAAACTAACAAGCACGTGCTTGAATATTTTAATTATTTTATCATTTTTGTTATAATGCTTATTAAGTCGGGTTTTTTTTCTATTTAAACTATCTCTACTAGCCTTCTCCTACATACGCGTGCGTTAAAAGTGGTTGCTAATTATTATTAAGCTAATAAGAAATACTTACTAAGCCTAGAGAGTTTGAACGCGTCGGCAGTGTTAATGATGTCCACGTATAGTTGAAAGTCTAGTCTCGTTCCATTCGTGCTCGAGTGCTGAACCATCGCGAACTTGAACGCATTCTGGATCTCCTCAGTATTTTGATCAAACACCACACCTGCAAAATAATTAAATATTATTATAATAAATGAAATGAGATCCGTTGGTTAAGCAACGTCAGGCAAGGTCAGTTTTCAGATGGGTGACCGTTTAGTGGCGTTTTTTTTTTTTTTGGGAATGATAGACGCTGTTAACCGCAGATGGCTATTGCAGCTTCACCGGACAATAGGAGGCGAGCGCTTGAAGCGCTCTAGCCTAGCCTTTACGGCAGAAGTAGCGACGAGCACAAGGGCACCTCAGGGAGGCACGGCCTCGGCTTGGGCTGTCGCTTAAGAGAGGGCTGAGTTTACCACCGGTTCACAACGCGCCCCCACTGAGAAGAACCGGCAAGAAACTCAGTGGGGTGATGCACGTCGTTGCGGTCGCATACGTACGACCCTTCGGCCTCGCCGGCGAGACCGGTGTCTGATAGCTAGTGTAGCATACGGTTGTCGGGGAGGGGTCGGCGCATCCCGGTCCAATAGGACCGTCATGGGGTCAGGAGGGTCGAGCAGTACGTGCCGTGGTCTGCGGCGCGAGTCAGAAGGACTAGCGGCGTAATCGGCGGCGGCGCGGATTAAACTGTTCGCGTGACGGGACGCGGATTCAAAGTAGCGTTTCGACGCTTCTTTGAGGAACTTACGAAGGGGATCTAATTTGAAATCGGAATGCAGATCTACGTTCCGCATGTACCACGGGGCACCGACGGCGCGACGGAGGAAACGATTCTGGATAACCTGGAGGCTATCGATACGGGTGCGGGCGGCGTGTGCGAAAACTACACTCGCGTAAGTCATGATAGGGCGAATGCAAGCTTTGTATAATGTCAACTTATTTCTAAGCGACATTTTACTCCGCTTGCAGAGAAGGGGATACAGGCGACCTAATACGAAAGCCGCTCGATTGCGGACGGACCTAATGTGCGGGCCGAAAGTCATGCGGGAGTCCAAGGTGACTCCGAGGTACTTAACCTTCCTAGTCCAAGGGATAGGGCGATTGAATAGGGATATTGGGACTAGTCGTCTGTTGGGCCGAAGGCTCCGCGCGGAGAACATATTGGCGGGTCCCCGGGAGAAGACCACCGCGGCACTCTTCTCCGGGTTCACCTCTATGCGCCACGTACGGAACCATTGACCCAGGGCGTCGACTGCGGCTTGAAGAGCACGCGTCAAATAGGACATGTTCCTATGGAAATAATAGAGAGCGGTGTCATCCGCGTAAAGGGCGAGTTGGACTCTGCTCGAACGAGGAATGTCGTTCGTGAACAGGCTGAACAAGAGGGGAGAGAGCACAGAGCCCTGAGGGACTCCGGCCTGAGCAGTCGTTAAGCAAAGTCAGAGCCAGTTCTAGTACTGGATTAATGATAATGATAGTTAACACAAATTGCCGACCGTGAGTGTGTCAGAATGCTGAAAAAAAAAGATAACATATTTCTTCCTAGTCCTTGCATTGAGATAACTGAGTGAGTATTTATCACACCAGCTGTTGACTGACACGATTGACATTAGTCACCTATCACCACTCACAGTTAGCTTAAGTAAAGTTCCAGAATCTTATTAGGGCGGCCCATATCATAGGTGACTGGTAATAAATCTAGACTGGTAATAATAAATTTTACAAGTACAATCGGTATTGTGAGGCTGGTTTTACACGCATCGTCGCCAGGCCTAAGCAGCATTCTTGTCGTTTCTACACTCGAACTGTGTATACTGCTTCAGCGCTGACCAAGACAAAAATCTGCGTTAGCCCCGACCCACGAAGTTGTTACGATGCGATACGCACGGGGTAGGTGAAGTGAAATTTTCGTGCCTAGGTCCGACAAAATTCTTGTCGTGTACCTACACGATTTTGGTCCTATCTGCAGTAGATACGGTGAAATTTCGTAGAGTGTACGAGTACTTTTATATTAGACTTCTGCTAAAACAATGATAAAATGGAGAAACAGTTCTATAAGAAGCCCGTTTCCTCAACTGCTGCCATGATAAGAACGACCTTCAGTTAAGAAACGAATGGTAACAAAATGCGAGGTGAGGGCTCCCACACATAACTGCGATGCGATGCGATGCGGCGTGAAACAAACAACTTGTATCGAAAATTCATTTGTTTCACGCCGCATCGCATCGCAGTTATGTGAAAGTGAAAGTTGAAATTTTAAGTCCCGCAAATTTCTTCGTGAAACGAATGTGGCATAAATAAAAATAAATGACTATCGAATATCAATACCAATGCACTTTGGACGAAAGCAGAAGACCGAATAAGCAAATAATTAAATAAAACGTTCGGCCGTCCGTTGCTTTATGAATATGACTAGACCGTGCGTTGGGCACCAATTTATTGTTTTGCAAGCATACGCGCGGGGCTTGTATTCCGGCATGGAATTTATAGCTTTAGTCTGGCCGGAGAAAAATATAGATTTATTGGTAGAGCTTTGCAACAAATTGTTATTGCGTTTAGGAATCTGATACTCGATAAAACGTGGAGCTATGAATTATGGATCGATTTGTAAATGTCTGACTCTCCAAAAGTAGATTTCATGTTTTTCAATTTTGAATAATAGCACCTATTTATTGTCTTGTTAAGTAGGTACTACAACTAAAATTAATAGTGAAGGATCTATATTATTTTGATACGTATAAAACTGTATGCCTACGTATTATATCTATCTACTACATCAGAATATTTATAGCTCTTATACAACGTATTCCATATCCGAGGACTCTAATCTTGGATTTACGTAAACCCATAAAACTAAAATAAACTTCCGGTTTATGTCTATCGGAATAAATTGTACCTTTGAAAGGACGCAAACATTTTAGAATCCAAAATGTATAAAAAAATATGGGAGGATTTACAGAACTGCAGCATTTTTTTCGAGTCTTCTACAAAATAATGTTAGAACTGTTAGGTACTTTAACGTATGATATTATTTTAAATCTTTACTATTGTAACCGTTTTAATAGACATATTTTTTTTCAATGTATTTTGTCGCATAAATGTTCCACGGAGGCTTATAATTCTACTTCATCCCGCATTAGAACAGTGTATTTCTATGTTATACCCTACAGCGAAGGGCAAAACAATTCAATATTAACACTCTAGGTGTCGCTGTAATAGTGTAAAGTATGTTTGGTGACTCAACTCCTGAAATAGTTCCGTATCGAGAATTCGCTCGAGATTAGGCTAAAATATATTACGCTCCTCAGCAACTTAGAAGACGTAGTTTAGATAGTTATTCAGGTATTAACTAACAACAAACAGCTATTTAAACAAGCCCGACTTACTAAAACTAATTCTGTAATTTGGCAAAAGAACGTTTTTGAACAGCAAATGAATGTTAAGTAAAAAAGAAAAACGCCGACGAAATTTTAATTACGGCATAACAAGATAACTTTTAGCGTTAATTCTTTTTAAGTGGCAATTATTGAAAACGCGTCGCTACTTACTGGTGTGATGTTACGTCAAACAAATTAGTCCCGTTCTGTTTAGACATTTATTCATTTTTAAAGAGGTTTAAAGTACAAATTAATTGCCACACCTACAAAAGAGTTAATTGACACTAAGTCAATTGAAATCGAATTATTTCAACACTGGAAGCCAATTAATACATAACACGTTGATAGCGAGTAGATAGAGTATCAATTATCTCGTATTCAATAATCAAAAATAATCGAGGCTATGAGTCAAATATAAATACACACATCATGTCTAGGGATCAACATATATTTTTGCAATAACTTTTCTCCTGATTGATATTAATTAAAATTTTCTTTAAGGATTCATCAAATAAAGTGTTTTCGTTTGTCACAGTAACGATAAACCAAGTCACCTTTGCATTAATAAAGAAATTTGCCATTTTCCTAATAAAGGGATTTTTGACATTTGAACCACTAACACAAAAGTTCGAAAAAAAGACTGAAATAACAGTTTTCTTTAAAATTTTATTGGGTAACTTAAACAATTAATAATCCGTGTTTCTACCGCGAACACTAACAACACAAGAACATCGGTTTGGCATACTCAAAATGAGTTCATCCAAATCACGCTGTGGAATGGCCGCCCATGTTCGTTGCAACAACAAAAAAAGGTCTTCTTGCGACTGGATACCCTCCATATTCGGCAGAGCTCTTCTCTGTAGCATATCCCATGCATGCTCAATCGGGTTCAAGTCTGGCGACTGAGCAGGCCAGGGCAGGACATTGATGTTAGCTGCGGCGAGAGTCTGTCTTACAACTCTTGCGGTGTGCGGTCGTGCATTATCATGCATTAACTGAAATAAGGGACCGATTTGCACTTGTAGAGGAACGATGACGTCTGATACAATCGTCTCAGCATAAATTTGAGCGTTGAGGTTGCCTCTGATCCAAATCAACTCAGTTCTTCCGCCGATCCAAATACCCGCCCATACCATGATGGTTCCACCACTATAAGGATGGACTTCCTGGCAGGATTTTAATCGCTGTTGGCGTCCAGGGGTTCTCCAGTGTCGTATACGTCTTGTATCCGGTCTCATACCAAAACGAGACTCATCAGAAAAGCACACGAAACGCCATTGTTCTTCTGCCCAATTTCTGTGTTCAAGAGCCCATTGATATCGAATCCTACGATTGTGCATTGCTATAGGTGGTACCCGTAGCGGTCTTCGGGAATGAAGGTTCACTTCATGCAAGCGGTTTCTGACTGTTTGGTCGCTAATTAAGTTCCCTGAAGAGTGATGAAGCCTCACGGCTAACATCATGGCAGTTATTGTTGGAGCTCTTCGAGTTAAGATTTGAATATATCGGTCTTGTCTCCGTGTGGTGCAGCGATACCGTCCTCCATGGCGCTCAGCCACGGTACCAGTGCTTCGGTAACGTGTCCAAAGTCGACTGATAACACTCTGACTTGTATTCAGAGCTAAAGCCACAGTACGTTGCCGGGAACCAGCTTCTATCATTCCCACGGCTCTGAGCATTTCTTCCCTGCTTAAATGACGTCGCCGCTCCATAATAACGTTGGTTTTAATCAGTAGTAGGGAAACAGTAGCACTAATAATGTCTTCAATGCGTTGTATGTTTTTATAGGGAAAATATTGACAGCTGATTTTCATCTTTTACTCGAATTTGATTCACAGTTCCTGATTCAAATTATGAAATGCACCAAAAAGGATCCATATAAATTTATAAAATCATAAATTTATTACAAAGCCACATCTCAATCTCAAGAAATCCGCTTAAAAATGCTTGATCCCTAGACACTTTTGATGTGTGTACATATATAAAAAATACTTGAATTGAAATTAAAGTTAATTGAGTTTTGTGAGCGCGGTAGTAAGAGAATCAAGTCTAAAATGGGGAACCTCGACCAAAATATTGGAGTGACCCAACTGGATAAGTACTGGAGGTATTTTTTTGCAGAAGAATGCAGTCAAAATATTTTTGCTGCAGTCACCGGGGAGCCCATTGACTTCCTGCCTTCCCTGGCAGGAAGTCAATGGGCTCCACTCGTACCTATACTTACTTACAGCCAAAACTAATAAATCTGACCTTGATCGAAAAGTTTACACTTCGGATAAATTCATGATCATTTAGTTAACGTTAAAAATAACATTTAAAAAAAGGTAAGACTTCAAATTTACAGAACGTCTACAGGGCTGCAGCCGCGCTGTAAATTTGTAGTCACCCTCAATCTGTTACAACTTGTGATGGTTAATTAATATGGGTCATCCGAATGACTAAAATCGCATGATGGTAAATAAACATGAAGTCGTTGATTTATTCTAGTTTTGAAGTCGCCAACATGTAATCAAACGACAAAATTGTCATATGTAAACTATATATTCATACTTGATAGTCGATTGAATGACTTCAGAATGCTAAATACACAAAATTAAACATTTTTATTACTAATGGTTATTATTTTTTGGTTAAAAACCTAACTAGTATACCTGATGAAACGATATCATAACAAAAATTCTGCGATAAATTATAACAAAGCTTAGGGGTTACGGCGAATCTCAACATGGCTTCCTTATTCCACTGACAACGTCGTGACTAGACAGCATCATAAATCAAACGGTCTTTAATAGCGCTGGCTTGTTGTCTCTGGATTAGTTTCTGTCCACGGAAATGATCCAGCGCTATAATATTTGATACTTTAAGTAGGTACTTGTATTCTGCCATTAAGGCAAATGTAGTCTACTTTTGAGTAAGTACCTACATCATAATCTAACAGGAGTTAGTCACATTTTAATGAAATAAATTTTTGATTGTAAATTCCATTTAACAATGCTGAAGCAGTCGGAAATAAACAAAACAAAAGGATATTTGTATCGTTTGGGAAATATTGGCCAATCAGCACGATTTCAAAGACAGATTGTCCAGGGTGCACATGCATAGGTACATCCATTATTTCGCCAATTAGGTAAGCTCCGTGAACGCTAACATGGACAACAAAGGGCATGGTATAAGCAGTTAAGTGTGTACTAAAATGTTATTTTTTATTAGTTTGTGCTCTATTTATATTAGGAGATCTTATAAAATATATTTTAAAAATTTATTCAAATGTAAAGTAAAACCATCTATAATGCCTATCGATCCATGTTATTATTAGAATGCTTCTGAATAGCTTCAATTTGCTAAGTAATAAATTTATTCTATGAATTCTGTAAGAAATATAATATTAAATAGCTTCGTAATATTTTTTTGCTATTGTTACGTCAGAGCTAATATTTCTTAAGGACTACAAACAAAGTGGACCCGGAACCGGAACGTTATGGACACCTGTCGGCCCCGGCGTAAAAGAAAGTTTTCTTTGACCCATGCCTTCAATTCACGTTGCAATAAAAACTAAGCAGCCCTATTTCTTGCCTTGAAACCTTTTACAGTCTCAAATAAATGTCGAAACAAGTACCTTTCGAATTTAGGTTTATTTGGGTGCGCGGTGATTTCAAAGCGGTATACCTACTATTTTGGGTGCCCTTACTTTCTTTATTATTCCTTAAAACAGTACATAATACCTCAATACTAACATGGAAAACTTTTAAATAAATAATAAAATGTTTTTTTAAATTCTTTTAGTGTGAGTGTATCATGTACATAGATCTATATTAAAAAAATATTATTAGGTACGTAAGATCTTCGTAAAATAATGCATCAACACTTAAAATATAGCAATTTTAAACGAATTCAGATACACTCTTGAAATCAATCATCTTCTACCGATGTAAATGTGACTGATTCAGTAAATTAGGTAACTATTGCATGAGGTCATTGAACTAACTAAAGCAGATTAATTATTAATATGTGCATGTACTTAGAACTAAATGTATGACTACTTGGAATAAGTCAACAATGTGGTTAATAATGTCGTCGATAACGCACCTTCTGGCTTTGAAATTGACGTGCTAGGATTCAAGAAAGTGGAGCAAGACGATTGTAAACAATGTGTCAAGTTTATCTATCATCAGCTCAGAGTAATTAGAATCAGCTTTAGGATTAGGCGACATCTTAGTATTTTCAAGCCATAGTGGAAATGTTGGTCAATGATTTTCTACAGCTGAATAGAATATCCTTACCTGGAGTACATTTTATATTATTCTTTTCATGCACTAGTTTATTTTGAAGTCAGTGATTAATATCAATAATTAATTAGTGGTTTCAAATCACACACTTTACTACATTACGTGATGACTTTTAAAAAACCTAATTATTTACTAAACATAATAATTCATAACAGTGTTTAAAAGGATTTTTTTTTACAATTTATAATAATGATATCTTAGTTAGCGACAAAATATTACGCTCATCTTTAGAAGTGGGAGTTTTCAATTTCATTTCCGTTGTATAGTTACGTGATCTGGTAGCAAGTTTCCGAGAAACAATGGCCAAACTTTTGATTGATAAGTTCATAAATCTGAGCTCAAGCTCACGCCATAAAAGATCAACAGTACCTACTGAGAGTGTTTGTGCACTTCCCCCGTTATAGATGCCAGTAGGTACTGTTGCGAGACAAGTGGTATGATGCTTTCTTTAAAAGCCGAAGGCGAGAAACCGTGTTTTCTAATCCTGCGAGGAAACTTTGTTTTGTTGCTCTTTTCTAGTAAGGACAATTCAGACCGACTTATTGGTTGAAAATAATAATAATAACTCATGCATCCGATATGCGATAAAAATTTGACTCTGCAGATCTTTCCGTAATTCGTTCCATCACATCAAAATGAACGAGTAAAATTAATTGACTCTAAGAAAGGTTGCTTTTACGAAATCGTTAGCCAGACTTGGTGCTTATTTGTTTATGTCAGGTGCGTGCGTGGTACCTAATATATCACCTCCAGTTCGTCCTGGGCACATCGTACTTTGAAAATGTCCAATATGACTTCTAATGTGATTTGTATTATTGCGATGTACTAGCAACTGGTTTATAGCCAGTCACTAATTTAGACGTTTAACCCTACTAAATGAAGCATCAGGTAGAGTAATGAATAATAGACGTTAAGCTATGTATGTGCCTAGTTTATGTTATTTTTCAATGATCGGATTCTATTCTTTTAATATACATATATTTTTAATATAAGCTAGTGCTTGCCAGCCCCATCTAATGGAAAGCGGTGATGTAATCAAAGATGGTAGAGCACACTAGCTTATTGAAAGCCTATTCGCTCTAATCCTGAAGACACCCACATTATAATCGAGCGGGAAAACCGATACAGGCAAAGTGTTTAGCTGTCCTTATTATAAATGAAGTAGCAAATCGCTAAGCCAGGACTGAAGGCACGTTCACCACATAAGCATGCCTATGCGCTGTGAGTTTCATCGTCCGATGATAGAAAGGGAATGGTGGAGTCAAGTCGTGTAATTTCTACGAAATCTCTCTAAAATGCATTCTGTAGAATACCGAGAGGCTGGCTACTCTGCGCCTTTGCCCTAGGCTTTTTGGCATTTTGCTGCACCAGCCCATATACGACTACAGCTGTAGTCCTCACACAACCGGACTTGCGCTTTATATAACATCACAAGCTGCCCCGGTGTGAAGTACCGCCGAAGCTTTGCAAGGACAACTAGCTTCTTTGTAGCTACTTTGGCCTTGGAAACAATGAACAGCCCAAAGTTAAGGTGAGTGGAAATTTCCAACAACTGAATGTATCCTTACAGAATCTGAAAAGTAGGAGCCACGGTGAACGGATTCCTTTTAGTGGTGAATGCTTGTGTATAATATATTATTAAGACTGCAATTATTATAAAATTTAATAAACAAGTAAGCGCAAAAACATATCGTCATTTCCGTAAATACGATTATTTACAATAACAAAGCTCACTAATTAATAATAATAATAATAATATCTTGGGACAATCCACACACGGTCATCTGACCCCAAACTAGGCAGAGCCTGTACTATGGAAACCAGAGAACTGATACTAATACTTATATACATTTTTTTTTTGTAAATACATACTTAAATAGATAAATAACACCCAGACACTTGGTGGGAATCGAACCCACGACCCATCGGTTAGCGGACAGGGTCTCTAACCACTAGACCAACGGGCCCGTCAATAATTCAAGTCGTCAATTTTAGTCGTCAATTGACTGTAAATAATAATGATTAGTTGATCGATCAGGATTTCGTCGTTTCTTGGTTAGGCCGACGGATTATTTGTTTATTAATTGGTATAACAGATTAAGCATGAGTCCCAACAGGCGCTAATGTCAACTGGATTAACCGCATTGGGTTGCCCTCCCTCGGCTAATATTACACTAACTTCTCGACTCACTAATATAATTGCCTTTTTTCCTATTACTCGCCGTTTTCAATATATCTTTATTTGTAAGTGTGTTTTCTGCTACGTTATTTCAATCGTTTATCTTTAATGTCCTCGGAGTATTGTAAATTATATTTGCAAGATTTCTCTTTGCGTCATTTATTTGAAGGACTTGTAAATTTACTATAGATGTTTAAACATTTTTCATTACCTATTAATCAACAATGCTGTGTACACGACGTTCGCTGGGTCGTAGATTATACTAGCTACTCGAAACAAAGTGCCCCGCACAGTTATACAATGGAGTGCATTAAGGCGTAATCATTTGCCGTTTATTAGCAAGCGTGGGCGAGTCGCGGAGAGAACCATCTCGACTGTTTTGTATGGTGATATGATTGAGGATGGCTGGGTCTTGCACTGGATATGTGTCGGATGGCGAGGAATTAATCTGCGTCGTGTAAATAAATGTGGGGCGTATGTCAGCGTGCCGGCGCGGTGGCTCGGTGCCGGGCGAGGGCGTGGACCGGAAGCCTCTCTGAACAGATTCCATTACCTATATACTTACATTTGTGTACGTTCTACAAATTATTATTTACTCTCATAATAGGAACAAATCCTTCATATGGTGTAGTAGGTGCCAGTAAATTTACCTTCTTCTCTTAGGTAGCTCATACTGTTTGGTTGCACAGTGGCAATATCCCAATAATTTGCCGCCATTGTGGTCTAGTTTCTTCAGCCTTTATGCGCGTGACCAAGGTGATTTTTCCGCTTTTATAACGCCTTAAAAAGGAAGGTTCTGTATTTACTATTTGAAGACACGGAAGTTACTTCTACATGACGTGAGCCACCACGGCGAGTCCTTATGAATTTGTAGTCGTAGTCAGTGAAAATGCATTTAAAATTGGAAATTATGCGATGTGGTGCAAAATACTTTTTCCCACGATCGCGTCGGTTCTATGCGCTAGTTTTATATTTAAGCCGCGTCGTGATTATGCTATCTTATTTTTTAATGTGTTCATAGTTTTTGTAGAATTTTCATTTCACAGTTTTTTTTTACTCTAATTTCACTTCGCCCGGTAAGGATTCGGCCAATTTGCAATCAACAAAATTAGTGGCATACAACTTAACATTGCTGACAATACTGAAGGTCCTTCCATTTATGTTGAGATTAAATTACATTTTGCAATGGTGTTTTTGTACTCGTGCTACCCTACGGCTGGGCTACGGTCTGCTCTCATCTGTCAAAGTAGATTGAAATTGATATAAGATACGAAATAATAATTTAATATCTTTGATTGTATATGAATTGATTGAGCCATAATATCAAAATAAAATAAACCTACGTAATGTAGGTATATGAATCGATCGATACAATATGTCTCATAATACTATACCCATAGCAGTTAGGAAGCAAAGCTAAGCTTATATCATTTTTGGTACTTATGAAGTTATCTCATATAAAAATAATGTGGGATTTAGGGTATCTGATCGCTAAAGGCAGCAACAAGCGCAACGTTGCTATAAAAATTTAGAGATATGGCTTTCATAAATTGGTACCTATACAAAGGGCCTTAATTTTAACAATTTAATGAGGATGCAAGAAGTACGAAGTACTGCAAAAGATGCAAGCAATAAAACTAATATTGCAGAGACGAGTGGTCTACCACTCGTATATTAGTTATAAGCAGGTGTGGACTGTAACAAATAAAATAAAAAAATAAAATTAGTATCTTGTTATAACTGTTTCAATTCTAATGAAATAACAGTTTTCCAAAACCAGTTCCAATATGACTTGAAACATTCAACCTAAAGGCATGTTCCGTTTTCCTATCTCCCATCAACTGTCCTATAGGATACGTTTGTACACGTCGCTTTACTAATACAGAGACGTCCCTTCACAAACATTTTACTCACATTGTACCTGATAATTAATTTAATCGGTCGCTGCCAATGCAGGTGTGTCGTTATTTTAGACATTAAACGGATTACTTTAAGTCATGAGGTTGCTAGCTCACGGTTGCCTCATCTGACCCGATAGTGGGCTTCTAAACTATTAGACTAATTGTAACGGATATAAACCGACGGTTAGCATCAGCATTTGGAAGAATCGTAGTGCAGGGGGCTCTGTCACCATCAGTCGTCCAAATACGTGATTGATTTTTGTTTGTTTGACGATGATAAAATCCAATCGAATTATAAGAAATGTGGCTTTAATACTGAGTACACTTACTAAATTAGAATAATAAGTATAAAAGTAATTTATCTCCTTTAAAAAATTTGAATCTACACAGATGTAGTAGGTACGTTTCCTTGTCCGATAAGACCACGGTGTCACACCCACAACCCCAGAACCAAGTTAATTGAACACCACAAACCGGCTAATCAAACGATTTGCAAGCAATCATCTAAACCACGGACTCAATCACACTGTATTAAACACACACATTATCCTTAATTGAATCGCCTGCGCAAAGATCGCCCTTGAGATAACTAGACACAATATATTCCTCAGAGCACGCGACCAATTACATAGCGTTATGGCTCAGCGTAAAATTTCTATCTCCTCATTGTGCCAGCGATAAAAATATAGTAAGAACGTCACTAAAAAAATACTGCTTACTGACCGGGGTGTGTTCTGTGTAATAATAAGGGACCTGATAGAAAATGCTCCCTCGTGTTGAATGTGCTACGTTTACGAGTGTAAATTAGTCGATGCTACCTCGTAGGACGCAAACTTTGTGCGACGTGACAGGTGGTATACAATGTATGGTGACCGTATTTTACAGGTTATATAATTTGGTTTAAAATTAACATATGTGTAATTTATGTATCACATTTTATAATCACGGAGATCAGTGTTTAAGTTTTAATTACAGTTATCAATTAAGTGACGCTAAAGTTGCTCTTGGGATTTTTGGAAACCATAAGATGAAACCATTGACGATTTCTCAAGTCGATGCTCTTTACACCACAACTTAGCAATGCTGCTTTCCAGCAAAATATTTAGTAGTATCAATCAAGGGTCTAACAATAGTTAGCCCTCAGCTAGAATATGAGACTTGTTCCATGAAAACGACGAAACAATGTCAAAATACGAAAATTACGAGGTTACACCCCAGCCTTTGCAGTAGGTACCAATGTGATTTTTACTTCATGTAAATCATTTATGGACTACTCAAAAGATTTAACAAAAGCTAACGGTGAGGGAAAATATGATAATGGAACGAAGACATTTTTTCTAATTTTTTTTTTTTTGTCAGGCAGGAACCCTTCAACAGGTACCCCGTAGGGGCGGAGGCCGGGTTATGTGGGATTTTTACCCATTACAACCTAACTGGAAGTCTTCATAGTTAGAGAGATACTCTGGCCACTCCGTTTGGACGACGGATCTGACGCCGGACGCTCGCTAGAAAACGTCCTATGGGGGAGCAGAGTAAACACGCTCCCCCGGTTGCGACCTCGACATGCATCCCCTTGCTGAGTTTCTTGCCGGTTCTTCTCAGTGGGGGCGCGTTGTGAAGCTCACTTTCTCTAACCGGCAGCCCAAGCCGAGGCTATGCCTCCCTGAGGTGCCCTTGTGCTAGTCGCTACCCCAACCCTTCTGGCTGGAGCGCTTTAAGCGCTCGCCCTCTTGTTCAGTGAAGCTGTCATGGTCATCTGCGGCCAACAGTACCACTCCTACAAAAAAAACCCTCCGCCCAGTACCGTCACGGTCCTCGCGACAACGCAGGGCCTACATCATGTTGTCGCCTGCCTCAGTTAAAATTCAACCCATTGACGTGACGTTCGCATGGAAAGCGACATACCTGTCTATAGACAACTACACTGCACTGTCGCTCGTCACTCGAGACATAAGCTATTATGTCCCTTAAGTCTACGCTTTACACCAGCTATAGTAGCAATTACCTGTCCCTTTGCATATTAAGGTGACTTTATTAAATACCTTTATAACGACTTCGCCATTATTAGAACCAGTCATAATAATAATAGAACACACATTACTTCAATTGTAAACCTCGCAGCCTTTTTTGATATATGACAAAATATAGTTTACGAAATAGAAAACTTAAAATATAAATCCTGTAATAAAGACAATCGAGGCATATATAACCACATAATAACATTCATATGACGCTGTATAAACAGGGCTGCCGCGCCTGTTGCAAACGACACTAGGATATTCGTATTTCTAGTGCGCTGTGGCTGTAGATATGAAGCGTAAACTAAAGCTTTATTGTACACTGTTTGGTTAAAGTTAGCGTATGCACCCGCGTCAGCTACTTCTACGTAATATTCACTCATAATCGATGATTGAGATGGTGCAATATGGTTCGCTTTGGTTCGCCTCGACGACACTGCATCGACCCCAATATCAATCTGATTTCTACTTTGTGCTAATTACAAGTACCAATTAGGAGCTTATCTACCTATTCGGCGAAAGAAAATATTCTTACTAGGCCCCAGACATTCTCTAGAATAGAAGACGTGATTGTAGCCTACTGGCTGAAGGTATCTGCTCGACACGATGGCGCTTTTTAGCCTTGCGGCAGTACCAATATAATTTATCCTTTGTGTGAATAAATGTACTAATTGAAAGAATTATTTGTATACCAGCCCTTTTTTTGTCCCGCAGTTGGGATTGTCCACCACGCTGGACAAGTGCGGGTCAACAAGTCATTCTAAAGCTAGTTAGACTTTCTCAGAAATGCAGGTTTCCTCACGATGTTTTCCTTCACCGAAAGCTAGTAGTAACAATCGCACAAAAACGAAAAGGAAACGACGAGCACAAAATCAGAGGTGCGAGCCGGGGTTTGAAACTGCGTACCTTGTTTCCAGACAAGCGCTCGCCCACTGAGCTGTTACTGCTGTGAAAGATTTATTTAGAAGAAAGATATTGTGAGGGGACCCATGTATGTATATATTACTTTATATTCTACTAGCTGACCCGTGCAGCTCCGCCCGCGCTTTTATTACATTTTGCTCCCCATTTCTCCCTCCTCCCTAGATTTATCTCTCTCCATATTTCTCTCTCTTATAAAAAAAATCTAATTATATGCTCTTTCTCTCCTCTCTCTTTCCCCCTCCCGCTTCGGTTTCCGTCACACTCCCCCTCTTCCTACCCTGTTATCCCCTCTCTGAACCCTCTCCCCCTCTCTCTTCTACGCACTTGATCCTTCTCACTCCCCCCTTACTCCACCTAACTCCCCCGATCCCTCACCCCATCGCCCCCTTCTCGAATCCCCTCTCCCTCTTTCTCCTCTCGTGCACCCTCCTCTCGTTCTATATATCCTCGTCAATCATGGTATCAGCGGCATTAAATATACTTTATGACCTATTCTCAGACCTCCCCGATATGCACACTTTCATACAAATCGGTTCACCCATCTATTTAATGACCTTACCTAACGTTGCTTAACTTTAACCTACCGGATAAAAAGTATCCTATGTCCGTTTACTGGTTCTAAGCTACCTCCCCACCAATTTTCAGCCGAATCGGTTAGGCCGTTCTTGAGTTATAAATAGTGTAACTAACACGACTTTCTTTGATATATAGATTAAAGTTCTATAGTTATTGTATGTTCAATTTCACCGATAGATGGCGCTGTTCATAATGTAAATCACGCTAACATCGTAAATTATTGTCTAATGATATTCGATAATGAAAGTTTTAAGAGTTCCGCCTCTAGGATTCCGCTGCGCGCTCCGGTCCCGATCGGACGTGCGCACTCGCTACGCTCTCTCACGCTCCGTGTGTTTGTGTGTTCACAGATTCGCCGCCAGGCGTCACCGCCGTCGCTTCGTGACGGCCCACCGACCCGCCGCGTGTTTGGATTGCCGCGGCTTGCGCCGCCGGCTACCTGCTCGCCGGCCACCCGCGCGCCGCACACCTGCGTCGCGCGCACCCGCCCGTGAGTGACTCTTTGTTACTTGAAAACAGGTTCCTGTTTCCAAATAACAAAGCAGTCATTCCGCGTTTTAAAAACCACGTGTTTTTAGTGGTCGCCTAGGGGATCCTTGCGGTGTTAACGCACCTAGGCGGAGCGTGACCCGAGCGCTCGCCGGTTCCCTTCAGGAAACGGCAACTCGGACGGGATCAAGGCAACCGGCCCTGGGAGTGACCCCCTAGTCGATCTTGATCGTCGCCCTCCCACCCTTCCGCCTCCTATTTCCTATTCCTCGGGTGCTGTTTGGTTTCGAACCGCCGGCTTGCCGGTCTCGTCTCCTCTGCCCCGGGGCTGTTAGGCTACACACCCTACACACCCACATACACTAGGGCCACACGTTAGGCACTCACCCACTCCCCGCCTTGCCGGCGGGGAGGATCACTCACCCGTTTTCCGTCCGAAGAGTTTCCCTTTGGACGGAAAAATGTCGTCCCCCGCACTCTCCGCAGTGCCTCCCGATTTCGCGGTTAGGATGGTGGAGATTATCTCCGTCAAGTATCCGACGATCTGGACGGAGTTAATCTCGGCCATGAACGCCGCCGCCACCTCGAGCGAAATCCTTTCGCCGACCCCGCCCGACCTCCAGTCGCAACCTACCGATGCGTTTACCGCACCGACCCCAGCGGCGCTTACCCCGCCACCCTCCGCCGCGATTATCTCGCCGCAGCCCACCCCGGCGCACCTGGATGCGCCAACCCAGTTCCCTCCACCGGGGTTCGAGGCCGACCCTCAGTCAGCCTCGGACATGGAGGTCGAACTCGAGTCCACCAAGCGTCCCTTCTCCTCCTCGGAGGACGAATGGACGCTAGTCCGCGACAAGAAACGGGCGCGTCAACCCCGGGACCAGCGCCCGTCCAAGCACCAGTGCGTTGAGGAGGAGGCCTGTGCGTCCTCCCCAAACTCCCTGCGTGACTCTCCGTCCCCTCGCACCTCACCCACTCCGCGCGCATCAGCCGCCCCGGTGAGCCAACCCGAAGGCCGCAAGCCCCGCCCACCTCCTCCTGTAATTATACAGGATAAAGCCGCTTGGCCGCGCGTCACTAACGCTCTTAAAGCGAAGAATATCCGGTACACCAAGGCCTCGAACACGGCCAACGGTATTAGTGTATCCGCCATGTCGACCGACGACCACCGTCAACTGACAGCCCATCTCAGGAAGGAGAAGATCTCCTTCCATACTTACACCCTCGAAGAGGACCGCACCCTTCGAGTGGTCATTAGGGGAGTTCCGAAGGAATTCGAGCCCTCTCTCATCCTTGAGGACCTTCAGTCCCAAGGATTCCCCGCCCAAGAAGTCCACCGCATGGCGAGTGGCCGCGGTCCCAAGGTCCCATACAGTATGGTGACAGTAGTTCTCGACCGTACCCCCGAAGGCAAGCGCATTTTTGACTTGTCTCATCTCCTAGACCTCACCGGGGGCTTCTATGTCGAACCCCCCCACAAACGTGGCACTCCCGGTCAGTGCCACAATTGTCAATTGTACGGCCATTCGGCCCGAAATTGTCACGCCACTCCCCGATGCGTTAAATGCATCGGGGACCACCCGACCTCCACCTGCTCTCGCAAGCAGGAGACCGCGACCGAACCTCCCGGCTGTGTCCTCTGCGGGACCGTCGGACACCCCGCGAATTATCGCGGATGTTCGAGGGCCCCAAAGAGGAATCGCCGAGTGGCGAGGCGCAACGGTCTCCGTGCGCCCAGGAATCCAGCGCCTTCAGCGCCCATCTTTTCGGCACCCATTGTGCCCGGGCCCCCTGCTCCTCCTGCGCCTTCTGCGCAAAAAGTAGTCCCGCCAAGTTCGGCACCCTTCGTGCCGCAGGCTCCACAAGGCGTCGCGCCTTCTGCGCTCCGCGACCCACGGCTCAACCGTCCCAACGCATGGAACACCCATGTTCCCAGCGCGCCCATGCACCCTGCGACTAGCGCCCCGGCGCCTCACGCCGGGTTCACCCCAGTGCCCTCAGCACAAAACACCCTGGTGTCGGACATCCAACTGATCCGCAACACCATGAGCAATTTCAACATTGCCGCCATCCGCGCCCTCGCGCACAAGCTTCGAGTCGCCAAAAACGACTTCGAACGCACCATGGCCCTTGTCGAGCACGAGAGTGTGCTCAGTTCCCTGTCAGTGGTTCCCACCACCCAATCTTATCCTTGATTATGGATTTACACCCAAAACGAATCAAGCCCCGCTCCTTGTGCCTGGCGTTTTTCAACGCCCATGGCCTCTCTCCTCAACGCGATCAAGTTGGTGAATTCCTTAGGGATCACCAAGTTGACGTCATGCTAGTGCAAGAGACATTCCTCAAACCCGCTCATAGGAGTCCCAACATCGCCAACCACCATCTCGTGCGAAATGACAGAACTGCCTCCCGCGGAGGCGGCACTGTCATCTATTATAGGAAATCCTTGCACTGCATCCCACTCGACGTCCCTGCGCTCACCAATATCGAGGCCTCGGCTTGCCGCCTCTCTCTCTCGGGTCATCCCCCTGTCACTCTCGTCTCGGTGTACCTTCCACCTGACAAGCAACTTCTCAGAAGTGACATCGAAGCACTTCTTGACATGGATAGCGCCGTCATCCTTGGCGGTGACTTTAATTGCAAACACGTCAGGTGGAACTGTCACACCACCAATTATAACGGCGTGCGCCTCGACGCTCTAGTCGATACTCTCGACTTTGACGTCATTGCACCAATGCGCCCCACCCATTTTCCCGTTATCAGCGGCCACCGTCCCGATGTCCTAGACATGGCACTTCTAAAGAGCGTAACGCTTCGGTTGCGCTCCTTAGAAGTGCTCCATGAACTAGACTCCGACCACCGTCCCGTTCTCATGGAGCTCGGACCACCTCCCTCACCGGAACCGGTCATGAAGAGCGTGGTGGACTGGCAGCGGCTGAGCACCTGCTTGGCCAATGCCGACACGCCACAGCTCTCTCGTATCCCAGTCCACCTCTCGTCCCCTCAGGACACCGAACAAGCCGTCAGTGCTTTCACTGACAACCTCCAATCGGCCATCAGCCAATCTTCCCGGCAGGTTGAAGCGGTGGACCCTTATGTCCAACGCTTCAAACTGCCGGCCGACGTCAAAGAATTGGTCCGAGCCAAAAACGCGGCTATCCGCGCTCACGACTCCTACCCCACCGAAGCCAACCGGATCCGCATGCGCGCTTTACAGAGGGACGTAAAGAACCGCATCGCGGAACTCCGGGGGGACCGGTGGGACGGCTTTCTCGAGGGTATCACCCCCTCTCACCTAGCCTACTGGCGGCTAGCGCGGGCTCTCAAGTCCGACACGGTAGCCACCATGCCTCCCCTGACCCGCCCTTCAGGCGCCCCTCCAGCTTTTGACGACGAGGAAAAAGCCGAGGTCCTCGCAGACTCTCTAGAGAGACAATGCTCTCCTAGTGTCTCAGTTTCCGACCCACCCCATCGCGATCTCGTAGATAGGGAAGTAGAGCGCAGGGTTTCTGCCCCGCCATCCGACACTCTCACCCCGGTCACCCATTCCGAGGTGGAAGACCTCATCAAAGGCCTTAAGCCTAAGAAATCCCCCGGCCCTGACGGCATCTCGAACCGCGTACTAAAAATCCTTCCCTACCACTTGATCTACCTCTTGGTAGCCATCTTCAATGCCGCCATGACGCACGCTATATTCCCTTCGGAGTGGAAAGAAGCAGACGTCATCGGCATTCACAAACCCGGTAAGCCACGTGACGATCCCACGAGCTACCGTCCCATTAGTCTCCTTAGCGCCCTGGGCAAACTCTACGAGCGCTTGCTTTTCGCAAGACTCAAAGAGTTTGTCATCTCGAAGGGCATACTCATACACGAGCAGTTCGGCTTTCGAGCCGGACACTCCTGCGTCCATCAAGTGCACCGCATCACGGAGCACGTCCTCTCCGGGCTCAACCAGCCCAGACCCATATACACCGGAGCCTTATTCTTCGATGTCGCCAAGGCATTCGATAAGGTCTGGCACAATGGCTTGCTTCACAAGCTCTACCTCATGGGCGTGCCAGACCGTCTGGTCCTCATCATACGAGATTTTCTCAGAAATCGCACCTTTCGATATCGAGTCGAAGGTGCGCGATCCACTTCCCACCCTATTCAGGCCGGAGTCCCTCAAGGCTCCGTGCTCTCTCCACTCCTGTTCAGCCTGTTCACGAACGACATCCCTCGTTCGGACAGGGTGCAACTAGCCCTATATGCGGACGACACCGCACTATATTTCTCACACAGAAATAAGGCTTTTCTGACGCGCACTCTTCAAGTCGCCGTCAACGCCCTAGGCGAATGGTTCCAAAAGTGGCTGATCGCGGTGAACCCGGAAAAGAGCGCCGCGGTGCTCTTCTCCCGGAGCACCAGATCCCACACTGCGGGCCATCCCAGGAGTCGTTTAGGTCAGATCACCCTCTATGGGCGTCCCATCCCTTGGACCAAAAAGGTCAAATATCTAGGCGTCACCCTAGACTCCCGCATGACATTTGGACCGCATATACGGTCAGTACGCAACCGAGCGGCCTTCGTCCTCGGCCGGCTCTACCCCATGATCTGCAGGCGGAGTAAACTGTCGCTTAGGAATAAGTTGACACTTTACAAAACCTGCATCCGTCCCATCCTAGCTTACGCCAGTGCCGTATTCGCACACGCGGCTCCCGTCCACATCAATAGCCTCCAGGTTATTCAAAACCGATTCCTTCGACATGCCGTCGGTGCCCCGTGGTACATGCGGAATGTCGACCTTCATTCCGACTTCGGTCTAGTCCCTATCCGCAAATTTTTCAAAGAAATGTCCGAACATTACTTTGAAAAAGCATGCGTCCACCCGAACCCGCTCATCGGCGCCGCTGCCGACTATATCCCCGACCCCGACCCTGGTCCTGGTCCCTCAGATCGTCGACCTACCGTACATCGCCGCCGTCCGCGGCATGTACTGCTCGACCCACCCGACCCGATGTCCGTCCTCCTGGACCTTGACACAACACCAACACCTACACCGACAACGACGTCACGAGTCGTACACACACCTACACACAGACACCGGTCTCGCCGGCGAGGCCGAAGGATCGTACACATGCGACCTCGACATGCATCCCCTCGCTGAGTTTCTTGCCGGTTCTTCTCAGCGGGGGCGCGTTGTGAACCGGTGGTAAACTCGCACACTCTCTAAGCGGCAGCCCAAGCCGAGGCCGTGCCTCCCTGAGGTGCCCTTGAGCTAGTCGCTACCTATCTTTCCGGGCTGGAGCGCTCAAAGCGCTCGCCCCTCTTGTCCGGTGAAGCTGTAATGGCCATCTGCGGCCAACAGTACTACTCATACAAAAAAAAAAAAAAAAAAAAAAAAAAAAAAAAAAAAAAAAAAAAAAAAAAATTAAGAGTTCCGCATCTTTTATTGTTGCGACTGTAATACATACATAATCTAGTTTGGATCCGCTCGGGATTTACAGATTTTAACTTTTCAAAGATATAATGTCATATTGCTATCAGCAAAGTACTTAGAACAATACAGAAATCTAATGAAAATGTCCTGGGTGTACCGGACCGGCTTACCCCTTACAAAAATTGACCCTTCGCCAATGCCATATCTTATGCAAACTAAATGTCTGCTCAGTCCCTATTGTATATAGCGTAATAATACATATCTTAATGATTAACTGATCAGTCTATAATTACCCTATTCACATACAAAGGAAATTACGTGGTAATATGTGCAAGTAATGTTTCACTGCTTAGCCCCTATGAAACATAGCGTGATGTTTTATATACCAACTTACACCTTGACTTCTACACAACAAAATCCATCCACGGGTTTTCAAATGATACCTGGACGAACAGAACGACAGACAGACAGACAGACAGACAGACAGACAGGCAATAATTCCAAAAAAAATTGTTTTGGCCTCTATGTCGATAGTAGTACCCCCCCATAGCAATTTTGGAAAAATATTCAATGTACAGAAAAAGTGCTCTTTGAGTTTTATTATAGTATAGATTCTGATTTATTGTAACGTTTTGGTTGATTTACCAAAGTGCGCATGGTAGATTTTAGACTAAGCCTTCTCATCATCCCTCACATCGAGTAGGACAAAGACCATTCATAATTTAATTAAATCAGCAGGATTATATCCTGCTGACAAAAGTGCCGTCTTTATGTAATGTTATGTGTCTACGGTGGGTAAGTTTACCAGGGGGTCGAGTCCGAGTTTTGATACGATAATGAAATCGACCACACTATCAGTTTTCTCCATAAATATCACACCAGTGCCCACCTACTAAAATGTACGTGAGGAAACTGACAGTTTTATCCATTTTGCTTACTTATTCAAACCCGCAGGTACTAGACCCCAAGTACTCTATGACGAGTCACTGAGATGGTGACTAAAACACCATTGACTGTTAGTATGTACCTTTATCCTTTACTGCGCTACGACCTTTCACCTAGCATGGGAACGCGGTCAGTCATTAATCATTACCTTATGTGAAAGAAATATTCGTAGTGCTGTGAAGGTGATTATTATTTTATTAATAATCTCTAGGTATAGGTATATTTAAAAATATCAATAAAATGTTAAAGCTTGACTGCAATCCCATATAATGGAAAGCAGCCATGCGATCGGTAATAATGCACATTAGCCTAATAAAAGCCCATTCATTCTTGGCTTAAAGACACCCATATTGTAATCGGGTGGGAAAACCGATGCAGGTATACTATTCCAGTCCTTTACCTGTACGTATTATAAATGAGGTAGCAAATCACTTAGTCCGGAGTCCGGACTGACGGGACATTCACAGCGTAAGGGTTTCAAGTTGCCGTGCGTCTCGTCGTTCGATGATAGAGGGGATAGTGGAATCAAGTCATGTAAATTCCTGCGCCCACTCTCCAAAATGTATTATATATATATATATATCTATACTATAATAAAACTCAAAGAGCACTTTTTCTGTACATTGAATATTTTTCCAAAATTTCTATGTGAGGATACTATACTATCGACATAGAGGCCAAAACAATTTTTTTTAGAATTATTGTCTGTCTGTCTGTCTGTCTGTCGTTCTGTTTGTCCAGGTATCATTTGAAAACCCGTGGATGGATTTTGATAGGACTTTCACTGATGTGTTGTGTAGAAGTCAAGGTATAAATTGGTATATAAAACATCACGCTATGTTTCATAGGGGCTAAGCAGTGAAACATTACATGCACATATTACCACGTAATTTCCTTTGTATGTGAATAGGGACTGAGCAGACATTTAGTTTGAATAAGATATGGCAGTGGCGAAGGGTCAATTTTTGTAAGGGGTAAGCCGGTCCGGTACACCCAGGACATTTTCATTAGATTTCTGTATTGTTCTAAATACGTTGCTGATAGCAATATAACATTATATCTTTGAAAAGTTAAAATCTGTTAAACCCGAGCGAGTCCAAACTAGATCATGAAATGATTCATGAAATTTTAATGTAACTCCCTAAGTCCAGGTAGTGTATAGGTATTGTATTACAGTCGCAACAATAAAAGATGCGAAAAGCTTAGAACTTTCATTATCGAATATCATTAGACAGTAATTTACGATGTTAGCGTGATTTACATTATGAACAGCGCCATCTATCGGTGAAATTGAACATACAATCACCATAGAACTTTAATCTATATATTTAGAAGAAAGTCGTGTTAATTACACTATTTATAACTCAAGAACGGCTCAACCGATTTGGCTGAAAATTGGTAGGGAAGTAGCTTAGGAGCAGGAGACGGACTTTTTATACCTGTAGGTTAAGGTTAAGCAACTTTAGGTAAGGTCATTAAATAGATGGGTGAACCTATTTGTATGAAATTTTATGTGCATATCGGGTAGGTCTGATAATAGGCCATTAATTATATTTCATGCCGCTAGGTAAAGGTTAAACAACATAAGACAAGGTAATTAAATAGATGGGTGAACGGATATGTATGAAATTTTGTGTGCATATCGGGTAGGTCTGAGAATAAATCGTAAAGTATATTTCATGCCGCTGATACCATGATTGACGGATATATAGAATGAAAGGAGGGTGCAAGAGAGGACAGAGAGGGAGAAGGGATTCGAGGAGGGGGTGAGGGATCGGAGGAGTTAGGTGGAGCAAGGGGGGGGGGGGGTGAGATGGAGCAAGTTGTGAGAGAGAGATGGGGTATAAAAATGTAATTCAGAGAGGGGACAACGGGGAGAGGAAGAGGGGGAATGTGACGGGGACCGATGCGGGTGGGGGAAAGAGAGAGGAGAGAAAGAGCATAGAATTACATTTTTCTTATAATAGAGAGAGAGAGAGAGATGGAGAGAAATAAATCAAAGGAGGAGGGTGAAAAGGGGAGCAAAATGTAATAAAAGCGCGGGTGGAGCTGCGCGGGTCAGCTAGTATATTTATAATTGCACCATCATCACGTGGCAAGGGTGTTTATTCATCGACGTCATAGTATAACGCTAAACAAAGTTCTACAGTCTCGTTCAGACGAAGTTTGTGAATATACTTCCAGCTACTGTCACTTCGATGTACTTAACACTATGAGTTGTCAGTTCCAGACGTAACTTCGTTATCGGTTGGTTTATGCACCCAATTCGATCAAATATTTACACTATGAGACTACTTGCTATTATTCATGGATTGGTTGCTGGATTATATATTTTCCTCAAAAGAGACCGTTTTGTCGTTAATATATAAAGTACACAATTAAAATTATTATATTTTGAAACCTAAATATGCCACGGGACGTGATTTATTTATATCTGTCTATTCGTCCTCCATTAAAGAAAACTTAATGACCACAAGTATACACCGCGTTTCTCGGGAAAAGTTCTCTTAATAAGCACTTTGCAAATGAAAAATTCAATATCTTTATTAAAATTACTACAACAAGGATGCCTACTCCATTTCACATGCCCGACGACGTACCGCTCCAAATGAGTTGCGCTCGGAGTTTGACAACTTTGTAATGAAATATGTTCGCAATGTATTCATGCAATAAAATTAATCTCCTTCTTGTTTCGCGTAATGCGTAACTTATACTTGTCAACTTCTTGCTTATGGTGTGGCTTGAAGTTTGGAGTGCTTGTGCTTGGCAAAATAGAACATCTTCAAACCGTAGTCTTTAGTTCGTAAATAAATTCTGAGTACGTAAATATTATGTTGAATTTTTGGGTATATTTTAGTTAAAAAACAAATATTTTTTAACCGACTTCAAAAAAGGAGGAGGTTCTCAATTCGTCTGTATATATATTTTTTTTTTTTTTATGTATGTTCGCGCTTAACTCCGGCAATTATGAACCGATTTGAAAAAATCTTTCTTCCATCCATTCTTCAATCCATTGATTGGGTCCCATAAAAAAATTATTGCATAGTAATAAGTAGTTCCTGAAAAACAAGAATGGTGACTGCGCACTGAGAGTTGCAAGAAAGCCTATATCGACGACTTTATGTCGCTTTTTAAGGACAAAAATGGTCATAACTCTGGCAAATATTTACCAATTTCAATGATTCTTTTTTTATTCGAAAGAAGAAACCACTGTATTGAATCTGTATGAATTTTATTACAACCGGATAAGAACTTCCTGGAGGACCATGAACAATGTGGATGAATGTATCTGGTAAAAACCATAAAACTGATGTTCTCCATTACATTGCTCTGACAATTATGAACCGATTTCGATGATTCTTTTTTTATTCGAGAGAGTAAACTACTATGATGTTTCCATGCAAATTTCATTACGACCGGATATTTTTTTCTGAAGAAACATGAATTATGTAAAACTATGTAGACGATAATGTGATCATATAGTATGCTATACCGTAAAATCGAAAACCGTAAAATTATCTAGGTAGGTTATGACCTACCTAGATAATTTTACGGTTTTCGATGGTTCAATCTTTATATATGAAAATATCACTAAAAAGTTTAAAATAAAATCTTTTTAAAAAAAAATCGAACCGACTTCAATATCACTGAAAAGTATAAAATAATTTAAATATTATTGAAGTTGGTGCCAAATATACACAGCCGGTAAGCTAACACCAACTTCAATAATATTTAAATTATTTTATACTTTTCAGTGATATTGAAGTCGGTTCGATTTTTTTTTAAAAAGATTTTATTAAATTAAAAAAATTAAGCATATTCTTAATATCGAAGCAATAGGAAAAAGGCGAATACTTTGAATCTTTTCCGGTATCGATTGAAACCGAAAGCATCATACAATTCTAGTCAAATATAACTTCGGCCTCAAAGCAAGCATAGAACTGAAGCGAAATCAACGGCAGGAGACATACACAAAGGCTCTGCTGTCTGTGCTGACATCGATTACAAACGATCCTTACTAATCGAGTCGAATGTTGTACCTGTTCTACCATTGATCTACAGATATTAAAACGATGAATTCAGCACTGCATAACGTACCGTAGCTCCAAAACTAACAGACAGATTTTAATGCTGTTTTCTTTATGCTTTTTAATAAATAAAACCGCACTTGTTTTTGGCCAAAATCTTTTCCGTAATTTGTTATGAGTGTTCTTTTCAAAAATGCAAATCAAAAATGCAAATCAAAAAAAATGCAAATCAAAAAAATAATTATCACTAACCCAGTTCAACAAAATCAGATTATTGTGAAAGTCGAAGCCCGGTAGTAAGTAAAGATATCGGTTATTCAGTAATAAAATACGGAATGAAAGAATTAAACAGATATGAGAATAGAACTAATAAGATTTAAAAAAATGGCTCAGTGTAAATGAACGTTGATTAATTGATTAGTGACGTCTTAGAGGTTTTCTATTTTTATATTATTATTTTATATTATTACATCGCTCGAAGAACCGATAACCGTTGGGGAAGAAAGGTTCTCGAGTGGCGACCACGAACCGGAAGACGCAGCGTAGGCAGGCCTCCCACTAGGTGGACAGACGACATTGTGCGCGTCGCAGGTAACCGGTGGATGCAAATAGCCAATTGTCGTTCATTGTGGCGTTCTAAGGGGGAGGCCTATGTTCAGCAGTGGACGTCTTCCGGCTGATGATGATGATGATGATGATTATTAAATTTGGGAAACAAGCACTTATTACTAATATAAACCTAATAGTACTGAAATCAATAAAGATTCCACTTATAACTATAGCATCAAATAAGGGAGAATATAACCGTACGATTATATTCTCACTTATTTTATGTTAAATCATGATATGATTTTAAATTAAAACCAAAAAATATAAGTATTAAAATATATTTTTTTACTTGACAGTTTATGATTAACCACAATAAGATCATGTGAACAGGTGAATCGACATCTCTATAAAGCATAATTTTTAACCGACTTCAGAAAAGGAGGAGGTTCTCAATTCGTCTGTATATATGTATATATTTTTTTCTATGTATGTTCATAACTCTGACAATTATGAACCGAATTGAAAAATCTTTCTTCCATTCATTCTTCAATCCATTAATTGGGTCCCATAAAAAAAAATATCGCTCACGAATAAGTAGTTCCTGAAAAAACAAGAATGGAGACTGCGCAGGAAACCTGCAGGAAGGCTTAAAAGATGACTTTACTCGTGTGTTGCTTTTTAAGGACAAAAATGGTCATAACTCTGGAAAATATTTATACCCATTTTGATTATTATTTTTTTATTCGAAAGAAGGAACTACTCTAATGAATCTGTATGAATTTTATCATAACCGGATAAGAACTTCCTGGAGGACCATGAGCGATGTGGAGGAATTTATCTGGTAAAAACCATAAAACTGACGTTCTCCATTACATTACTCTTATTCGAGAGAGTAAACTACTATGATAATTCCATGCAAATTTCATTACGACTGGATAAATAATTTCTGAAGAAACATGAATTATGTAAAACTATAGAGACGATAATGTGACCATAACCTACCTAGATCATTTTACCGTCTTCAATGGTTCAATCTTTATGTATGAAAATATCACTAAAAAGGATAAAATAAATTTTTTAAAATAAAATTCAGTGTTATTGAAGTTGGTTCAGTTTTTTTTTTAAATATTTTATATGCATTTATCATTTTATTTGTGTCATTTGCTTTATCTGGATATGATTAAATTGGTTATAATATTAATTTTTGTTATTTACAGCTTTGTTTTTTCTTTTCTCTCCTCTTTACTTTCTTTCTTTTGTGTTTAAGTACTAAGTATCAAAATTGTTACTAACTCTTTTTTCTATCCCAAGGTTGCCTGGAAGAAATTTAGAATAGCGATGATATAGCCCCTTTGTACATATTCCATTTTTAAGTGTATTTATGTGCTTTATTTTATGTGTAAGTTTGTGTGTATAATAAAGAGTACTATATCTAGATCTTCCTAGTTTGGCAACTTCTTATATTTTAGTGTCCTCACTCGTAACAATAAACTTATTTCTTTTCAAATTATTTTAATTTAGTGTCGTATCTTCTTATTTTCGCATGTGTACGCGTAATCACGTAATAGATTCTCACTTACAAAGTGCTATAACGCCACTAATATGTTACAGTTGGCATGTAATATTCTAAATATCCCAAGGCGTTCAACTAAGCAATCTAAATGAAGCTCTATTGGGTACGCAGGGCATACAAGTTTGGACAAGGCAATAAACTTGGTTCGCGGTCCTCGTTTATGATTAATATCGCTATCAAATTAGTTTATACATACATACGAATTGCTTGCATGAAAATTTATTTGTTGTAGGTACCTACGGGTTTTTGGTAATTCTAATATTTACTTTGGCTGGATATAATGATATTTATTGAGCATATTAATTTAATATGTCTTTAGGGTTTCGATATATTATTAGAAGAGATGTTCCAAAATGTATGGAGCCTGGGCTAGGTCTTTGTACACTATACTCTAAAATAGGGAAACACACATAAAACAGTTTTTAATCATCCATTTACTTTAATTTGGCTTTATTTGCTAGTAAAACTTAAGACTTTATACTTAGAATTGCAACCAGTGTCACTGTCATGTGTCATTTTTATTATCAATGGCATTAAAGGTATTTTTATTACAGTACTCTTTGTATATTTGTTTCTGTTTTCTCATACATAATTTTCATAATTACAATATCAATGATGATAATCAATTCACTACATATAATATACGCACACAACCAACTGTGACAAGTGTGACAGCAGCAAGCAGTAGATGATGATAGTTTATTCGTCCATATACAGGACAGGCGAAGGAATTTCTCCATACTGCCAAATCTTTTATAGAATATCCGATATACGTATTGTTATTCCATGAAGTAATGTGTCTTGTCCGAGATATAGATTTATAAGGCAGAAATGCCAAGTCTTGCATAGTTCTTCATTCCGGTAAGTAGTTTCAGTAAGGCAGAAGTGCCAAGTCTTGTATAATTCTTCATTATCCAGTTAGTAGTAGTTTCATTATAATTACTAGTCTTCATTCATTGTAATGTTGTCATAGTTCTCCAATAGTAGAGTTGATAAAGTCAAATATAATAGTAAAATTATCAGGACATGCTAAAAGATCCTGAAGTGACGACGGGATATTTTGATATTTACTCAATAGGCTATCTATTAATATCAGGCGTTGGATATTATAAGTAGTACACTTGAAGAAAATATGATCTAGAGTCTGTTCTTCATGCAATGTGCATTCAGGACACAATGGGGAAGAAATCATGCCCATGCGATTTAAATGAGCCTTAAATTTGCCATGTCCGAATCTTAATCTCATTATTTGTGTGTAGAATTTCCTCTTCAGATATGTATTACCCATTACAAACCACGGTGTTTTACCCACTTCCCTATTAATACCGGCATACCATGCTCCTTTAGATTGAACCACTAAATCTCTCTCGCTTGCCATTTCTTGATTAAAACCTTGCGATATTCTGGTACCAAGTCTTGCCATGGAATTGGAATATTATTTATTATGTTGCCACCCAATGATTTTGTTAGTCTGGCAAGGTAGTCCGCATTTTCATCGCCTGTCACACCTAAATGTGCTGGTTTCCAAACAAATTTTACTGATTTCTGTGTTCAAAGCCATGTTAGCTAACCCTGGTCTTTCAAAAATAGCTGCAACTTTGTATCTATTGAGCCGTTGAAAGTGTTTTATTCCTTTGTGATGACGCTTCAGTACTGCACCTATGGACATAAGGTCCCGGTCTCCTATAGGTTTAGAGTCAACAATACTTTCATAAATAACTAAGTATTCAAATTTTCCCCCATCTTCTAGATATAGCCTTGAATAATTCTCAATTTTATATGGCAAATATTTGTCAATTCTTGAATCATCAGCGTCTGACTCAGTTGGCGGCTGATCTACCGCATCAGGTTTGTGCCTTTTTCTTTTCCCCATTTAACTAACCCCTAATTAACTTGACAATAAAAATTTACTAATAAATACAAGTTTTATAAATATTAATGAAAATATTTAAAATTTCACGCCTATCCGATGTGATTTCCCGCCATCGAATCCGCAGCAGTAGCTGTTGACAGCTGGCTGGCAACTGAAATTTTAATTCGGCATCGTGCTCAGACCACCAGACGAATGGATAGTTCGTCTGAGGCCATGGAAGTAATATGTACTATAACTATACGTACAACAGGAATGAGCTCTATCTTTACATCTTGCAGCTAAAATAAAGAAAATAAAACCTTATGCTTATATATAAAATCGTAAGAGTCTTGTTGCGCGCAAAATAAAAATGAAGCTGAGTGAGAGGGCAACCACTGAACGCTGTGTCCCGTTCTAACAGTGACTTAGAGTTGCCAGAGTTAAGTTGATTTCAATCCTTTCGTTGTTAGTAGAAAAATATGCGATTGATGTAATGTAATGAAGTAAAAACATTTACTTCTAAAATGTTTCTAAATATAAATAATAATTTATTACCGACATGTTAAAGCAATATTATTTGTTGCTACGTGTAAAGGCCTTACTTACTAACGCAACAATTTTGCGATTGGCGTATAGGTTTTCTTTTATTTGTATGAAATACGGGCACCTGACCTGACAACCCCACATGAAATCGCCGACTCAGACGTTAATGGCGGAGTGTCTTTTGATTTCGTGATATTTTTGAAGAATTTTAGTTAAAATGGGGAGAATTTGTGTAGTGGAGGCTTGCGGAAGCGAGTATTATCCTGATTGTGGTTTATCTTTTCGCAGGTAATAGTTTTAAACATAATTAGTTAGTGAAGAATTACGGTGACCATGCATGACTATCCAATCCTAGTTCAAGAACAAATAATTTAAATACCTATGCATTTTTTTATTCCTTTCTATATTAAACTAACTTTGTTTCAATTTCAGATTTCCTACAAACTACATACATTGTTAGATCCACCACATCCTCCTCAATCTATATTTGAAGATCCGCATGATATTCAATTGGTGAAGGCGTTAGCGAATTCATATCTCAATTTACGTTTAACTTATAATGCAAAATTAGTATCAATGAAACATATAAGGAATAAGCTGGGTTTGCGGCAGAAACTTCACAAGACTGTTTTATATAGCAATGTCTGATTTAGAATTAAACTTTTAATAGTATTTTTTTTTCTTATTAGACATTTTGGCGCGCTTTTTGGCGCGCTTCGTCACTCGGTAGTTAATCGCCGTGGAAAAATGTATGGGGAGGCGTGTTTTTTTAACTAATATGTGTAAAATAATATATCTATTTGCAAATAAAACAAATACTTTTACTAAGAATGTTTTTAATTTATATTTATTATAACTTTTTTCACAAACCTAGAAAAAAATAAAATAAAATAAAAGTTTAAAAAAAATCTCGGAATTAACAGTACCCTATAAGATAAATGCGTACTCATTCATACATATCCTATTAGCTTAATTCATAACGATTCTAACGATGTATGTATCGTATAGTACTCTAATACAAACAACTTGAGATATCGTCATTTCAATGACGTGCGCCGTTATCGCGCATGACACTTGAGACTAACATAAACACCGGCGCGGAGTACTTCAAAATGGCCGGGACAATACTTGTTTTTTTCTTACCTATTTAATTAAATATACCACAATAGGTAGCTTATCGTAATTTTATCTCAGTTCAGCTGCATGTCGTGTCCCACAAGGACCAGTAGGTAAGTATATGACACGAGGGTGAAAAGCAAGCAAAAACAGGAAATGTAAAGTGCCGCAAAGGGCAAGTTTATCATTAGCATCTTCGATTAAAATCTATCTGAAGCAATGATCTGCTGACGTCAGATAACAAATCATTTTTTATAATTATTGTCCTTCAATCATAGTTCAATATAGTCCCCATCGCCAGAGAGGGCTAAGAGGTACATTTACTGAGCTCTCGCTCGGCTTCAATTTGGCGACAACAGCTCATTCCTGTTGTACGTAGTACTTATTACTTCCATGTCTGAGGCATCGTGAGACACCATCTTCGGACGCCATGTTGAATGTAGATATAAAATAAATGATAATTATGATTAAAATTACAACAATAATAGTCATTTAAACGAAATACATATTTATATTTTTCCCGGATTCTATGGATTTTTCTCGATTTTTTGAGGTGGTGTACATAGACATTTTGCAACTAGTCCTTTCTGAATTATATTTTTATCCGTTGAAATGAAACCACTTTTGCGAAATCTGTCGCAGTTAAGTTTTGATATCAATTTAATTTTGTAGTATTCATGTAGAAACATTAGGTAAGGGAAACGGGGGTAATTGGTGTCCTTGAAAAATTATTATAAAAAAACAAGTTAATTATCTAATCTTTATAAAAGTTAGTATACGAGTATATATAGTTACTATAAGTGGAGACTTGTCAATGGCTCTTTTGTTACTAATTTACATTTTTCATATTGTTATTCTTGTAGCCGATAGTCTTCCTAATAAATAAATAAATAATCTTGCTAGTAGGTGTGAATCAAATTCTTAACAATGACAGTGGTTATACCAAGATATGATAACTACTTTGGTAGTTAGACTTAAAACAAGTGACTTTGACCACTGTCCCGTGATGTGACCAAAAAATATTGGGAAATCGTACTTCTTTCCACCGCGTTTTGGCTCAGAAAATGTTTTACCAACTATGAATTCCGCATGGACATTGGTTCTGGGCTAGGGCGATAAACCTTTCTTTACTTTGTCAAAAGACAGGAAATCGGAGTCTCCTTATGGAGCAATTAGTTTAAAATAATTTTAACAGTTGTCACACCAATTACCCCTTACAGGCTTCATGAGCCCTTAGTTGACATAAAGTAAATGAATAACCAATGTTAATGTTGCTGTTAACAACGAATAAAGTAATCAACCAAAGTGCACAGTAGCATCTATAAAGCAATCAGATTTGGGCTATTTAGGACTTTAGCTACAAGAAAATCTTTGTCAGAAGTGTTTCCAAAAAAGAAAGGAGGACCAACCAGTACTCACTTAACTCTGATTACCTAAAAAATTAAATAGACTTTAAAAATAATTTACAATATGAACTAAAAGGTGTTATAATAACGTGAAATAAACCTGAAAAATAACTGTGAACTATCTATTCGTCTTTCGGTAATTGCACTCTTAAATTACATCAAAGGGGCGCAAAACCGTCACGCTGCTGTGTCCTCGAAACGCTACTTTTATACTCAGTGGACTTACGACTAAGGTTTAACTTGGAGTCATTCGACTGAAGATTTCTGTTTTTGTTGTATTTGACATTCTTTAAGAGGCGAACATTCAATAAAAATAGTTTTGTTACATATTTTATGAAATAATACTTACTCAGATTACGGTTGTTATTATGTGTACTTTTTTATATTTTAAAGAAATATTTAGTGACAGAGAGAGGAGAGAGAGTGACCCCTAGGAACCAGTAGACCCTTGGTGTTAGTAAATACCTAGAGCTCAGGTAGGTATCTTCGGTATAAGGATGTAACTATGGAAAAGGAAACTAAAATTATGTCAGATACCAAAGAACAAACATGAGAGTATCTCGGTCCGCCGCTCGGATTGGCGGTGTGTTGTTAATGAGGGATTCTGAGCTATGAAAAGCTGCGTCTCTCAAATATTGGCTCAAAACGTTGGCGCTTAAAGAGCCAGCCAAAGCCGCTTTATAACTATAGATACCAATAACACCTCGAGGCAACTGTACTGTGTACTGTGTGTGTACTTGCGGCCGTTCCTTCAAGACGAAGTTCGCTTTTGCAAGTCATGCTTGTTCACATAATCGTAATCAAAATTATAAGGGTGTCACTGTCGACAGACACCAATTTAACAAATTTACTAATTGTGTTAGATTTTACCATGTAGCTTATAAACTGGAACTTTTTCATCACTAATGAAAACTTTACAGTTTTTTTTACATCTAAACCTATTAAACATTTCTAATACGTTAGGTTATAATAATAATTGATGGTAGATTTATTTTCTAAAGGACCGCCAAGTAGGAACCACCGCAGTATCAGATGTCACCAAGCAGCAAGGTATAAATGTAACTATGTAAGGGTAACATTACCGGGCTCAATACACTTAATACCTGATGTCACGGGTGACAGGCGACAGTATGGCACTGCTGACTATAGGCAGGCGTACCGCTTACTATCAGGCAAACGTCTTGACCCGTCACCAAGTTGATTAGAAAATAAAATAAGAACAGAATACGTAACCCTAAAAATAATGTATTTTATTTACGCGAATACGGACGTCTTTCACGGATTATATCGCCGATTATTTTATTTTAGATTTTACTTTCCCGACGTTCTAAAATAAACCGCGATATAATCCATAAAATTAGTTTCCTTTCTAAAAATTGTTGGTTCTAAATTGTCAAATATCGAGTTGTCCTAAACACTGAGTGCGGTCGAATGCTTTTAATTTGGTCGACAGGTCATGTGAATGTGCAGCCAGCTAGTATCACCAATTAATAAACAAAAGGATGACTTACTATGGCATTTGTACTAATGGATATGCAATGCAACTTGTACGTTATGTGTTGAAGAGTACAGGTTAGAACCTTGCAATTCGCTCGGGAACAGAAGGTACGAGACGAGGCGTGGTTGGTTGAACTGACGAATAGATCCCACATCTATTCGTCAGTTCAACCTTTATGTAGATATATTGTTAATTATAATTAATTAATTGTATGTGTGTATTGAGACATGGTAATCGTTGTTAATTTCTGTCTCGCGCGTAGTGCATCCCTACGATATCGGTTTATATTTCCCAGCATAGAACCGGACCATTTAAATGCAAAAGTTGTCATGCGTTTAGATCTGCTCTCTAAGCAACATAACCTCGAACTCAACGCTGCGGCAGCGGCAAGTTGCGATTTCGTATTCACTAACTTTACTTACGCACCAAGAACGAGAATTTACGATTTTCAGTGGAATTACTTGTGATCGAATAGCTTGACAGTCAGTTTGACGTTGAGCCAAAACGCGATAGTGAAAATACATTGGCAAAGTCATCAATAATTGATGGAAATCATAATGTTGTAAAAGAAGAATGCGGGTTGCGCTCGCCGTCGAGCACAGCCACGATGGGTTACGTTGGAGAATAGAATAGCTGTGTCGTGCCGTCTGATTGAAACAAGTACATATTTATTCATAGTCTGGTACTTTATGTAAGATTTACATTATGCTAGCGATGCAGTAAGTGTATTAGTTACACATAACTAATTGTTGTTGACAACAACGTAGTATATAATTTAGATAGTTTTGAGTTATCAAGTAGTGTGTTGCATGTGATTTTAGTCCAATTCTCGTGTAGAATAGAATTCCTTACATATATAAGGAATAGAATCAGATTAGAATAAGATTATATAATCAGCAGCCGAAACGTCCACTGCTGAACAAAGGCCTCTCCCTTAGAAGTTAGGGGTTGTCATAATCCCCACGCTTGGCAGGCGGCTTGGGGATCGCAGTGTAGGTGGTAGGTAATCCAATAAAAAGACGCTGCTGCCCGTCTTCTTGTTTTCCCTTAGTCGCCTTTTACGGACACCCAACGGGAGGAGATGTTTGGTTGTTATTTTTACCCGGGCACCCTACGGGGAAGATATACATATGTATAGGGGTTTAATACAATTTAATACACGATGTACCTATCTACATACACAGACATAATGTACCTACGCATTGGATAGTTAAACGCAAATCGGTCGGTGGTATAAAGTACGATGGCGGTATTTAAGTTAAGAACCTACTGAAAGATGATATTTTTGTCATAAATCCCCAAACAGTACCATAAAGTAAGTAAGTTTCCTCTTGTCTTGAACTCGCTTCTGTTACGAGTTCATCTGAACTATCGTTCATCTAGACTGATATTTTCGAGATCCTCATACTTATTCTGATTTCTTTTATAGTACTCATAAAATCCCAATGTCGTATAGGTACGTCTTATTATTATGCTGACTGTACATAATTTTGTACTAAAATAAAGTAACACAGCGCAGTCTTCTCGTGTTTGCCAGTTTAGTAATATTTTAATTTAACATGACATGAGTACATAGGAGAAGCTACTAAAAACCTCATAGATTCCCCTATGTACGTACATAGGCATATAAACTTTTAACAAATTCTGCAGGCGCCAGGGTGCTAAACGCTCCTCTTCGAGCAACCACGGAGCTACGGACGTTTCTCTGAGTTATGTTAATTATGTGTATACTTACTGCCGAACCTACAAACCTCAATTAAAGTTAATGATCAATAATCCATTTTTAGAAATTAGATTATTTTCGCACTTGAATCCCATTAAATACTTAATGCGCAGATAGTGAGTAGAGATATCAATTATCTCGTATTCATTAATCGAATTTAATCATAAATGGCTCCGACAGTCGAAATAAAAGGCAGTTAAACCATATTAGCAGCGATACCTCGATTTATTTCATTCAGTGGCTTCAGTGAAAATCCTTGCATCTAACTTTAAAGACTAATCATTATTTTTGTAAATTACTAATCTGGTGCTCTTATTCCTAAGGTAGGCTCTCCATTAGGCACCAATTAGCGTAGCAGTCTCTCCGGGCTTAACCATCACTTTTCTCTCCTATCGTTACGTTACAACTCTAAATACGACCCTGAGGCTGATTTCAAGGCGATTTCTGTAGGCCATGCGTCGCCAGACCACCATGAGGGTGGCGGTCCCCGAACATTTCTCCTTTCCCCGGAACGAGCTTTGACAGACTCTAGTGAGGCCCGAAGGAAGTGCACAGCTTCTAACCATAGCATCAATGAAGGCCACCGGGGAGGGTTTAGTGGGTATAAACCCCACATGGGGGTGGTTACCCCTACCGAAACCGGGTGACTTGGTTCATAATAAAATAGATTTTTAGAATAACTACAGTTAAGTTATTATACGGCTCATTCTAAAGGACCAGTTTGCCGGAGTAGTCCATTGTGTGTAATGGATGAACCCTCACCATTCTCTTGGGACCGAACCTAACACTTCGCTAGTAGTATCGATTACTTGGCCCGCCGTATAGTCGTTAAGCGAGGCTTTTGTTTCCTCACCCTAACTCACATATTTCCACGAAGCTACAAACTTCATTATAAATGGTCTTACAAGTAGTTTGCAAATGATAAGAAAAAAGGGTAAATTACGTCCCTGATTAGAGTAAAGCAAATAAAATCCAATCAAATCCGTCTACTTGTTTTGGAAGCTGCAACGCCATAGTCAGACAGACACAGAAGCTTCAAATTTCTAACACCCCTGGTTCTCGGGGTAATTTATAATTGCCAATATAAAAAAAATAGCCAGTAAAAGAAAAATACGAATCTCTTGATCAGTAAGCCTCGGCGGCTTAACTTGGAGAGTCTTGCTCATTCTTCGAGAGCGAAAGTTTAACGATAAAATCGAAAATGCTGTTGAGAAACTTCTATAAATCTTAACATTGGGATTCGCCATGTTAACTTAATCTTAAAGCCACAGAAAATACGTGGTATTTTTAAGATAACGACGTAACTACATATTATTATTAACTATAAACATACCAACCAATTAAATTACAGTACCAAATTAATCTAGATTAATAATTTATAATTTAGTTTATTTATTTAATTTATAGTTTTATATTGTATTTAATATGTGTATGTTAGTTTAAGGTATTTATCTATGGGCCTATGCAGCCTGAAATAAAAAGTTATTATTATTATTATTTAAAAAAGTCTAGAAGTAAATGCTGAAAGTGAAGTAATTTTGTTTTTCGCACCTGTTTAGCTCTCTTTATCTCACAAATGACTTATCAAGACAGAAAACAATGAACAATTAAAACATAAAAAGTACCCATTCGCATCTTTAGAGGATTTGTTAGTATTTCTATGTACCTACGTCTAACAGTAGCTCTTTGTTTTCCTGGAGAATTTAGTCGTAAACGCGTTATATGTATTACGTATCTTTTGTTAAATTTAACTACGAGCTGTAAATCCATGGCTTGTGCGTCGGCGTCACATCTCCGTACCTAACCGCGGGTGGTTATAAATTTAATTAATCCTCGTGGCGATGATTTAAACAAGCGATATTACGCCGTAAAGATATGGCTCTGGGGGCGATTGTGCGGCGGCTGCCTGAAAAATCTTCCTTCATAACCTCCGCGATATATTACCTCCTAAAAATAATTCCGTGGAATTAATATAGTTCATGCTGTGCATTTTCTTGGTCATGTTTAAAATTTAGAAGCCCTAGATGGCATCCCAAGGTAAATAAATTCTTGTTGTTTTGATGATTATGCCATTGTGTCTGATGTGGAATAATAAGTACTGAGGTGGATGGAGAGACTTTTAACATTATCTTTCATTTGTACGTTATCTATAAGGGATTACGTGTGATATATCTACAGAAGCCCTTTTAATAATTTTGTAAACGAGTTTTGTATAATAATATGCTATTTGCATTTTTATAGCCTGACCAATCACATAGGGAAAATATATATTTACTTTCCGCATTACATGTTGATTTTCTGATTTTCCTTTATTTTTGCAAGCTTTCAGGAGCTAAAGTCAAACAAACGTCACGGCATATGTCATAAATCTTTATTTATTAACGTAACGTAGAGGTGGCGCACATTGTTACAGTGCCACCATTGTTTTAGGCATTCATATTAAAAAAAGTTTACAAGAATTATAAAGAGCATTTGACGGGCCTGGGTATAGTGGTAGACACCATGATAAAACTGATGTTCTCCATTATATTACTCTGTCAAATATGAACCGATTTCGATGATTCTTTTTGCGCGTAAACTACTATGATGATTCCATGCAAATTTCATTATGACTGGATATTTTTAACCGACTTCAAAAAAGGAGGAGGTTCTCAATTCGTCTGTATATATATATATATATTTTCTATGTATGTTCGCGCATAACTCTGGCAATTATGAACCGATTTGAAAAAATCTTTCTTCCATCCATTCTTTAATCCGTTAATTGGGTCCCATAAAAAAATTATTGCTTAGTAATAAGTAGTTCCTGAAAAAACAAGAATGTTGACTGCGCAGGAAAGCTGCAAGAAAGCCTATATCGATGACTTTATGTCGCTTTTTAGGACAAAAATGGTCATAACTCTGGCAAATATTTACCAATTTCAATGATTCTTTTTTTATTCGAAAGAAGGAACCACTGTATTGAATCTGTATGAATTTTATCACAACCGGATAAGAACTTCCTGGTGACCATGAACGATGTGGGGGAATTTATCTGGTGAAAACCATAAAACTGATGTTCTCCTTTACATTTCTCTGACAAATATGAACCGATTTCGATGATTCTTTTTTTATTCGAGAGAGTAAACTACTATGATGATTCCATGCAAATTTCATTACGATCGGATAAATTGTTTCTGAGTTTCTGAAGAAACATGAATTACGTAAAAGTATGTAGACGATAATGTGAAATCATTATGATGTCATAACCTACCTAGATCATTTTACCGTCTTCGATGGTTCAATCTTTATGTATGAAAATATCACTAAAAAAAATAAAAAAAAATTTTTTTTTAAAAAATTGAACCGACTTCAATAACACTAAAAAGTATAAAATAATTTAAATATTATTGAAGTTGGTGCCAAATATACACAGCAGGTACGCTAACACCAACTTCTTTAATATTTAAATTATTTTATACTTTTTTGTGTTATTGAAGTCGGTTCAATTTTTTTTTTAAATATTTTATTTTCTGAAGAAACATGAATTATGTAAAACTATGTAGACGATAATGTGATCATAACGGTTATAACCTACCTAGATCATTTCACCGTCTTCGATGGTTCAATCATTATGTATGAATATTTCACTAAAAAGTTAAAAATAAAATCTTTTTAAAAAGAAATTGAACCTGACTTCAATATCACTGAAAAGTATAAAATTATTTAAATATTATTGAAGTCGGTGCCAAATATACACAGCAGGTACGCTAACACCAACTTCAATAATGTTTAAATTATTTTATACTTTTCAGTGATATTGAAGTGGGTTCATTTTAAAAAAAATGTTTTTATTTATTTAAGTATGTATTTACAAAAAAAAGTACTATAAGTATTTCGTATTAGCTGTATAGTACATGTTGTGCCACGTTTTTGTCTTCACGGGTTATACCCGGACTTTTTAGAGCGCTGAGTGGGAACGGATCCAACACGTACAGGGCCCTTTTTAACACGCTTTTATTAGCTTGACCTGTATGTAACTTTGTATGATGGTAATGGAATCTTGCGATGCCATTTTGACCCACTTCTACACGTCCAAAATATTTGAAATTTTGCACATGTATCAAGGACCGGTGACAATACAATAATATGGTATCATCGAGCTGATCTGATGCTGGGGCTCGAAGGTAGATAAGAGAACCCTTGGATGGCTACTAGTAAACTAATCCAGTTTGTGTTCATTTGATTTGTTTTAAAGAGTTCTTTTCACTTTTACTATTAATGAGGACCTGATGGTGGAACTGGAGAAGGTGGGTGACGGAACCCTGGATTGGCTACTTTACTAGTAGCGCTATTCAGAAAAGGCGCTAGTAGCTAGCGCCTTTTCTGAATAACAGCTTAACATTTCTGTAAAATTTCAAGAACGCTAAGTATTTGTATTCACATGACAATCATTTGTAATCATTTACAGAGAAAAGGCGCCTTTACACATAAATATAATCCATAAATTACAAGCACGGGGTAGAAAGAAAGAAAGAACGGTTTCGATAATTTATTTATTGCTTTTTAGTCCTTATAAAAGCGTGTACTTTTAGTTTTTTAAACTAGTAATTTATTATGATATAAATGGTGTGTGTGAAACACCTCCCGGGATCAACTGCCAAAATGATGATAAAATGGCAGTTGACTTCGGCAGGTGCAGGAACTATTGTATGGAAAGATTATAAGTCTATGTGGTTGAAAGTTTGGTGAACTAAAATCTACGATATTGCAAAGGCCGGGGTCACTTGCCATAATTACATTTATTAGTATATAATTTTGTGGCAAGTGGTGACTAGCCACTATTTGCCACAAAGATGGACTCCCAAAATGATCGTCCGATGACGGCAGAGTGCAACACCAGTGTGGGTGGCTCAGGGGTGTCGACTTATCGAGATGTATGTTGCGCTTTCTCCGAAGTTACTCGCGGTGATATGCACTCCACCCCTGGAGCATATAGCTCTAACTGCTCCTCTCTGGACGGACAATTAAGGCAAGAAAGAGTTCTGCGGGCACCCTTCCGTTTTAACGCGGCCGACGAAGACACGCCGAGTTGGGGGCCCTGGCCGACATTCTGGAGCATTCGGGTCCGTGCACCAACAGCTCGTCACAGGCTGCATTGTGGGCTTATCATTATTATATACATTTTCCAGACAATTTTATCGATGCGAATGACTTTAAAACCACATTTGTTATTAATCTCTCCGCCCAAAGCTCTCCGAATCGCAAGTTGAAGTAGAAATGAACATTTGTGTTTATTGTAACTTTAATATTTTAATTGTGATGTATGGTTTTATTTCTATTACTAGCCTGTAAAGTTAATAATTCTAAATATTTCAGAAAGGTATCTCTTATTTTCGCTTCTCATTATTGCTGGAATATTTTCTTGACTTATTTTTGTACTTAATATTATTTCCAGTTCTGTTCTTTTTGCTTCCAAAGTTGGACAATCAACAATGAAATAAATCACGGTTTGATTTTTATGGGATCACATATGCACGCAGGAGTTTCTTTGCATTTAAATCGATGCAGAGAATCTCTATATCCGCAGTGTCCCGTAAGTGCCTGCACCAAAGTCAGAGTTAGTTCGCGCTTTCTTATTTCTGCGTATGTATCATACGCTGATGGGACAAATATTTTTGCTGTCGACGCTGTGTCTCCATCTGCATATCTTTCATCCCATTGCTGCACAGTCTCCTCTCATCGTCTTTTTCACATATGATATGGGACAACAGTTGTAATCTCGATGGTGAGGGCATCTGCACGCTCGTTGCCGTCTATTCCGGTGTGTGCCTTCACCCAGAATAATCTTATGGTTTTATTTTGCTACTTGAGGTCTGTTATGGTCGTTTTGATTCCCTGTGGCTGGATTAAACGATTCGGAGTCTCGTATTAGTTCCAAGGCTGACGTGTAGTCCCTGAAGATGTTAGTTGTTATTTCAATTACTGACAGCGCGAGTTCCATTGCTTTAAGCATAGCTCCACTTGGTACACGGTGCAGTAAGACTCCAGTTTAAATTTCCTGTAGAAGATCTCCAAGCCGTTTCGCCAGTAGGACAATGCAGCCCCTACTTTGTCATCGACTTTGCTTCCATTTGTGAATATAAATGGGCCTGGTATTTGGTGAAGATGGATTGCGGCTGCATGTCCTCCAAGCACACGAAATCAATTTATTCATTATTTGCTGTGGCTTACTTCTTCTAAGTGGCTTACTCTTGCTTCAATGTTTCCACCCATCAGGACTTGTAGTGGTTTTCCTCATTTGATTTCATATAGCTGAGCGGCCTTTCTTATGCGCATATCTAAGGGGAGCAAACGGAAAGAAGCAAAGCGGCATTAAGTAAGACTGTCCTATATGACTTTATAAGTTTTTGTGCAAAGCCTCTCTGGACTACATTTAACTGTTTTTGAATTGACCATTTACTCGTGGCTGGTGCCCAAACACTGGCGCCATTCTTAATTATCGGTTCTATAACCGCAACATATATTGTTTTGATAATCACCGGGTGTAATCCCCATGACAGTTTTGCTGCTCTGTACAGTTGCTTATAAATGATGGTCGCCTTTTTACAAATGTAACTGACGTGTGGCTGGTAGGTTAATTTAATGTCTATAATTAAGACCCAGCAGTTTTATTTGGTCAGCCATTTGTATTTCCACGTTAGTTATGGGCCATAGTTGCCTGCAATAAAGTTTTCCATAAATAAATAAAATCTGGCATCACATTTTATAAGACTTTGATCTTTTAGGTTTCGAGGTTAAGACGCGCTGTGGTTTTAGTTTACAGTGTATGATTATACTCTGATGGATCCCTTAGAATCAAGGTCCACTTCTATGCGCCACTTCACCCAAGTCAGCTGACCCTTGTTACACCACCTTTTATAAAGTGTAGACCTTTTTTGGGCTAAGAAGGTTAGCCCCACTATCCTTCCCAATGACAATTCCTATACCATGAATACTCCCTGCTGTCATAATACAAAATATCTAGTCTTTTATAGATAGACATATAATTAGTCGATCTTTTGTCAAGAAACAGTTTACCACAAATTCAGAAACACTAGTCGTACCTCGTTGCATTAGTTTATACGTTCACTGATATTGCGTTGCGTGAATTACGATTGCATGGTAAGAGATGAGCCAACAAAATGGCGTTCTAAACTGGGCATATATTATTCACGGACGGGAGGGTACACATAGATGTCGGTCACGTGTCGGGCGGTGAACGCAGTTGACAGCGACCCTAACCTCATATCAAAGCTCATGGTACATACTCTGCGGTCATCACGATAATGCACGTCTAAATTATTAATATACAAATAAACAAACTCTATATACATATTTGTGTTAAATACCGATTATGAATTAAGGATTTAAAATATCGAACAGCTGGCTTACTTCTATCTTTATTATTACCAAACGCTTTTATGTATTCAAATGGAGGTGTTCTAGGTTAACAACACAACGATACTGTGTCAAATATATCCAGGTAGTGGAAAGGTCCTCGCAGCTACAGAACCTCCTCACTAGTAACCTTAATTAATCGCAGGAAAACAGCGCTAATAAATGAAGCAAGTAAAAATGTTATATTTTTCGACCCTTTTTATAAGTTTTATTTCTTATCAAGCCTAATTAGTATACACATTTTTGGATATCTAACCAGTGGTATTATATACAAAAATAGTTGGATAATTATGCATGTTATTAGCGCACAAAAAGTGAAGACCCAAAATTAACCCACTTGTAGGATATCGTAGTTAGTCTCGCTTTAGAAACAAGGAAGAGATACAATATGCCATAATCCATCGTTTCTACAATAAATACATGTATAGCTACGACATGGGATACAACTTTTGGCGTACGTTTGTAGGTATATAATATATCTATAGCTAGGTAGGTTTATCTATAGTAAAATATAATTGTGTATACCTAAAGTTACAAACCAGTTTTAAAAGCACAGTATTATTTTTCATATATTATAAAAAGCGTTGCGCGAATAAGTATGATTGCCGCGACAATGGTATGCGGAGCACTTTCAACTTGAACTCATAATTTATTACGCTTTGTGATTTTTCATCGCGTGTCTCGGTCGCGCCATTTGTATAGTCACATTTCATCCGATGCCAGCGTCACTTTTCACTCGGTTCCACGCGGCGCATTCATTGTCACCCTCTACCCCCCGAGTGCTTATCTTCAATATAACCTACTCGTTAATTTCCCAGCCCGCATCGCATGCGTCAGTCCGCAAGCCGGTAAGCTAGAATTTGTCCATGTGAATTTCATCGGACGCCAATTTGTAGAGCAGATTATGTTGCCAGACTTAATCGCGCAAACCGTGACACATGTAAGACAAATAAAAAAAAAACAATATTCAAGATTCAATTTTTTTTATTTCAAATAGGCTTAACGCTACTTTTACACTTTTACATGGTCATTTTTTTTAAAGCTACCTCCGGATCACAACGCGGCCTCAACTGAGAAGATCCGGCAAGAAACTCAGCGAGCTTGTCATTTTTTCACTTTAAAAAAAATAATAATACAAAGTTTGTCTTTTTACAATTAGATCAGCACCAGCGACAGAGTGTCCTGCCGTTCGAAATATCAGAAAAAAAAATACGACGAAAATACAACAAACTAAAATGCCAAAGGGATAGTAGTAGGACCAGTCCGCCAAGCAGCACCCGCGCACGAGTTGACTCGAGCAGCAGCCATCACTCCCCTCAACCATATTGGAGGGAAGGGGGTGACCCACCACAAAATAACAATAATCTCATGTAAGATACAATAACAGCGAGTACCACCGCGGCACCATTACTATGGGTGAGTTGGCAAGCCCTCGTAATATTTTATGAAGATGTTTCAGTATTGGTATTCGCAAAAATATTTTTCCGTATTTCGTTTATCTTGAGCAAACTATCTCACGTTTTATGAGTTGAACGCTGAATTTCCATCAGAATTATGATTTTATAAGAACTTGACTCCGAATCTGCAAGTTGAAGTGGCAATGGGCAGGCCACATCGCTCGAAGAACCGATAACCGTTGGGGAAGAAAGGTTCTCGAGTGGCGACCACGAACCGGAAGACGCAGCGTTGGCAGGCCTCCCACTAGGTGGACAGACGACATTGTGCGCGTCGCAGGTAACCGGTGGATGCAAATAGCCAATTGTCGTTCATTGTGGCGTTCTAAGGGGGAGGCCTATGTTCAGCAGTGGACGTCTTCCGGCTGATGATGATGATGATGAAGAACTTGACTAAATATTGAGTTTCATGGGTTAGATATAGTAAGTATAGTATATTACTATAAATGTTACGTTAATCTTTCTATGAAATACCTTGGAGTGTAAACTGCGTTATAGTTCAAATTACGTAGATAAGTATGATGAAATTATAATAAGAATGCACAAAGTCTGAAAAGCTGTTAATAATAGCTTAGCTTACAAAGCTGTTAGCATTTAATATAAATAAATGTATGTTATTAATAACTTTAATAGGTTAGTATGATGTGTAAGAATAAGGATTACAGGTAATAAAATGGAATAATTTGCGTGACAGAACAACGTGGTCCATTTTCAATTAAAGTCAAAAGTCAAAGTCTAAATATCTTTATTATGTATAGGCCCCACGGAGGCACTTACACAAAAATCATTTTTACAAACTACCACCGGATCGTAACGCGGCCGCTACTGAGAAGATCCGGCAAGAAACTCAGCGGGCTAATCTTTTTTTGTCATTTTTTACAAAAAACAGTTTTACAAATTTTACTTATGTCAGCCTTAAAATTCTAAGCTTGCATGAGTTGAGCAGTTCAAGCCCACGCAGCTTTATCCTCCAGGTAATCCGAGATTTTATAATAAGCCTTTTTTGACAAACGGCTTTTTATCAAAGGTTTAAATTTCTTTATTGGAAGATCTCGGATATCCTGTGGCAGTTTGTTATAAAAGCGTATACTTTGGCCCATAAACGATTTGCCTGTTCTGTGGAGACGCGTGGCATGTACAACAAGATCGTGTTTGTTCCGGGTATTAATATTATGTGTATCACTATACTTTTTAAAAGAACTGATATTTTTTTTAATATAAACTAAATTTTCAAATATGTATTGTGACACAACCGTTAGAATTATTATAGTAATTACGATTTCTAAGGTGCTAAGAACGTAAATGTAAATATTTAAATAAATAATAAAAGAAATAATAAATAATATTAATATTTTATTAACTGTTAGGTCAGGTACATATAGTACCTTCGGAGTCGCTGGACGTTCGGGGTGTGGGCCCTTCGAACGTCCATTGAGTACGGCGGCGACTCCGAGGAGGATGGCGGCAGGGTTGCGACCCCCGTCCCCGTGAGCACCGTGTCAGCTTCCCGGGGGCTACAATGCGCCCCCCGGCGGCGGGCACTGAGGGGCCCCTGGTTCAGATCCCACCGGGCATACCTGAGTCCCCCCTCATGTGCCGACGTGACAGCCGCGGGGGTTTTAGTGGGTAAGAATTCCACATACCCCGGTCGAGCCCCATAGCTCCCGGGGATCTTTTGAAGATTTCCCCCGCTTAAAAATAATTAAAAAGGGTAGGTGACTATAGTAATCTTAATTATTTTGTAATGATTACCTACTCAACAATAATAACATTAAAATGTTTTCCAGGTAAGGAAAATTAAATTCATCAACACATTTTAGTCTGGGAGGTAGATAATCTAAACAAAATTACAAATCAACATCACATACTATTTTGTAAAATAAATTAAATTGATCAACGGAACTCAAATTAAAATCCAAAAAAATCAAACACCGACTACGTACCCAAAAAATAATTAATTACTCGGATTTGCATTGTGTTATTTTAAGGTTGTTAGGTACTCGAAATTAAACCTTGTTTATGTTATGAAATTATAAAACCGCCAGTCAGTTACTTACGGAGAAGAAAAACATCGTGAGGAGACCCAGATTTTCACTCTTTAATTTATCCGAACTAGCCGGGTTCCGAAAAGGCTTTACCACCGTAGACCGCATACATAGAATACATACGCTCCGCCAGATTATACAGAAGACAGAGGAGTATAATCGGCCATTATGTCTAGCGTTTGTGGACTACGAAAAAGCCTTCGTTTCAATCGAGACCTAGGCGGTATTGAAGTCCCTCCAGCAGTGCCATATTGACTATTAGGTACATCGAAGTGTTGAAGTGTTTATACAGCAACTCCACCATGTCGATCCGAGTACAGGACGAGAGCACGAAACCAATCCCATTGCAGCAAGGCGTGAGACAAGGAGACGTTATTTCTCCGAAACTGTTCACTAACGCATTGGAGGACGTTTTCAAGCTCTTGGACTGGTACGGATTCGGCATCAACATCAATGGCGAATACATCACTCACCTTCGTTTTGCCGATGATATAGTCATTATGGCAGAGTCGCTGGAGGACCTCAATACGATGCTCCGCGACCTCAGTAGCGTTTTCCAACAGGTGGGTCTTAAAATGAACATGGACAAGACGAAGATCATGTCTAATGTCCATGTCGCACCCGTACCGGTAGTTGTTGGGAACGATAGTTGACCACTACGTATCATCACCAGCCGTAAGACGTCCACTGCTGAACATAGGCCTCCCCCTTCGAACGCCACAATGACCGACAATTGGCTATTTGCATCCACCGGTTACCTGCGACGCGCACAATGTCGTCTGTCCACCTAGTGGGAGGCCTACCTACGCTGCGTCTTCCGGTTCGTGGTAGGCACTCGAGAACGGTCGACAGCGGTTATCGGTTCGCCGGGCGATGTGCCCTGCCCATTGCCACTTCAACTTGCAGATTTTAAGAGCTATGTCTGTGACCTTGGTTCTTCGGCGAATCTCTTCATTTCGGATTCTGTTGCGCAAAGAAACTCCGACCATAGCTCTCTCCATAGCTCGTCGTGTGACTCTGAGCTTATCCAAAAGGCCAACAGTTAGGGACCACGTCTCAGTACCATATGTCATCACTGGCAACACATACTGGTTAAAAACCTTCGTCTTTAGGCACTGCGGTATTTTGGACGAGAAGATTTTGCGTAGTTTCCCGAACGCTGCCCATCCAAGTTGGATTCTTCGGGCGACCTCTTTGTCGAAGTTGGACCGACCTACCTGGATAGTTTGTCCTAGGTATACATAGTGGTCAACAACTTCAAGTGTATCGTTCCCAATAACTACCGGTACGGGTGCAACATGGACATTAGACATGATCTTCGTCTTGTCCATGTTCATTTTAAGACCCACCTGTTGGGAAACGCTACTGAGGTCGCTGAGCATCGTATTGAGGTCCTCCAGTGACTCTGCCATAATGACTATATCATCGGCAAAACGAAGGTGAGTGATGTATTCGCCATTGATATTGATGCCGAATCCATTCCAGTCCAAGAGCTTGAAAACGTCCTCCAATGCGTTTGTGAACAGTTCGGAGAAATAACGTCTCCCTGTCTCACACCACGCTGCAATGGGATTGGTTTTGTGCTCTCGTCCTGTAGTCAGATCGACATGGTGGCGTTGCTGTACAAACACTTCAACACTTCGATGTAACTATAGTCAATGTGGCACCGCTGGAGAGACTGCAATACTGCCCAGGTTTCGATTGAATCAAAGGCTTTCTCGTAGTCCACAAACGCTAGACATAATGGCCGATTATACTCCTCGGTCTTCTGTATAATCTGGCGGAGCGTATGTATGTGGTCTACGGTGCTAAAGCCTTTTCGGAACCCGGCTTGTTCGGGAGGCTGGAAGTCATCAAATCTGCGTTCGAGACGGTTCGTAATGACTCTCGAAAACAGCTTGTATACATGGCTCAGGAGTGAGATGGGTCTATAATTCTTCAATAAAGTGTTATTACCTTTTTTGAAGAAAAGAACCACCACACTCCTGTGCCATGCGTCTGGCGTTGTACCCTCGATAAGACGGAATTAAATAACTTCTGGAGGACTAAAAGTATCGGTTTTCCACCCGCTCTCAGAAGTTCTGTTGTGATTCCGTCTTCACCCGGCGCCTTGTTATTCTTGAGCTGTTTGAAAGCCATTCTAATCTCGTACAGGCTGATGTCTGGGATGTCCTCAGTGTAGTGTCGGGTTAGTTTGGCTCTGGTGTCCTGAGCTGTTCTAGCAATGGGTTCCCGTGTTGAAGTGTATAACTGTCCGTAAAATCTCTCGAGCTCTCTCAATATCTCCGGTTTCGATGATGTGACACTGCCGTCATCGATCTTCAGCTTTGTCATATGGCTACGCCCAATAGACGAATTCTGTGCGAACACTTTAGAGCCTTGGTTTCGCTCAATTGCGTCCTTAATACACGCTGTATTATAGGAACGCAAGTCGTGTCGCATGGATTTCGAGATTCGTCTATTGAGTTCAGCATATTCCGACATATCAGCTGAAGATTGCAGTCTCATCTCAGTCCGTTTTTCCATTAGCTTAATGGTTGTATTGGAGAGCTTTTGAGGTTTTTTACGGCGTGGGGTCTTATAGAACTTGGACCTCACTGCGTGGACAGTTTGCACCAACTCATTGTTTATTTCGTCCGCAGTTTCGCAGTCGGCGAGGCACTGGAAGCGATTATGCAGTTCAAGTTGAAAGTCTTCGTCGTTCTGGATTTGGGCGGATCCTGGACGGAGCGTGGACTTCATCAGACGAAACCTTTCGAGCTTAACATTGATATTCAATGTGCCTCTAACAATACGGTGATCACTCCCGGTTTTCACCCTGCCGATCACGGAGACATCATCGAATATATGCTTCTTGGTCGTCATGATGAAGTCGATCTCATTTTTGGTTGAACCATCGGGGCGTATCCACGTCCACTTCCTGGATGCTCGCTTCTTGAAGAAAGAGTTCATCGCATAGAGTCCCTCCTTCTCCATGAAGTCGACCAGCCGCTGCCCCCTTTGGTTCCGCTGCCCATACCCATACGACCCCACTCTCAACTCATCGCCATTCCGAGTGCCCACCTTTGCATTAAAGTCCCCCATAACAACGGTGAAGTATGTTTTGGAGGTATGTATGGCTTCTGCTATCTCCTCATACATAGCCTCTACTTCATCGTCAGGGTGTGCCGAGGTCGGCGCGTATACCTGTATGACTTTCAGCGAATACCGATCGGTTATTCTGAGTATAAGGTACGCTACCCTGCTCGACACACTATCGACCTTTACCACGTTGTTAATAAGGGACTTACGGACGAGAAACCCGACACCACCCTGGGATTTTCGATCTCCTTCCCGGAAGAAGAGCAAGTTTCCGGAATCAAGGGTTATCGTATCCTGTCCCTCTCGTCGGATTTCAGATAAACCCAAGATGTCCCAACGTAACTTGCTCAATTCTTCCTCCAGCTCGAGAATCTTCTCATCGGTCCTAAGAGTGCGGACGTTGTGTGTTGCCAGGGCCAAAGTTTGGTGGGGGTGGTAGCGGGGCATCTGCCGGAGATTCTTCGCACCCCCTGCTCGACCGTTACCCCGCCCGCTACCAAGGCGAGGAATAGAAGAGCTGCCGGGGACTGGGGGCCGTAAACAAACACTATCAATCATTCATCATTTCCCCAAGTCGCCTTTTACGTACACCCAATGGGAAGAGATGGGAGGGTGCTATTCTTACCCGGACACCCCACGGGTAACGACCACTACGTATACCTAGGACAAACTATCCAGTTAGGTCGGTCCAACTTCGACAAAGAGGTCGCCCGAAGAATCCAACTCGGATGGGAAACTACGTGACATCTTCTCATCAGAAATTCCGCAGTGCCTGAAGACAAAGGTTTTTGACCAGTGTGTGTTGCCAGTGATGACATATGGTATTGAGACGCGGTCTTTAACAGCTGGTCTTTTGGAGAAGCTCAGAGTCGCACAACGAGCTATGGAGAGAGCTATGCTCGGAGTTTCTTTGCGCGACAGAATCCGGAATGAGGAGATTCGCCGAAGAACCAAGGTCACCGACATAGCTCGTAAAATATGCAAGTTGAAGTGGCAGTGGGCAGGCCACATCGCTCGAAGAACCGATAACCATTGGGGAAGAAAGGTTCTCGAGTGGCGACCACGAACCGGAAGACGCAGCGTAGGCAGGCCTCCCACTAGGTGGACCGACGACATTGTTCGCGTCACAGGCAACCGGTGGAAGCAAATAGCAAATTCTCGTTCATTGTGGCGGTCTAAGGGGGAGGCCTTTGTTCAGCAGTGGACGTTTTTCGGCTGGTAATAATGATGATGATGATGAATTTATTCGAAAGTCGTGGGACGTGGACTTTACGGGACGTAATAAATAATATATTGTTCTAGTGTGTCTAACGGTTCCAAACGACAATGAACAGGCCTTTTATAATAGGTTCCAAATCTTCTGGTTAATTTTTTAAAGTGAAATATATGTAATCATTTAATATATTATTTTACTAATCATTTATATTTATTATTCAAAAAAGAAACTACCTTACAATACGAAAATACAATATATCTAGAATAAATTAAATACAAATAAAAAAAAAAATATATACTTATAATGTAATACATATAATTTTCACGATTCCTACGAAAAATTTTCCTTACGATCGTAAATCCAGGTGCCTACGATATAGCCACTTAGTCCAGTGGTATTTATCGCTCAGCTAATTATTTGTAAACTCCATAGTGTACCTAATCATTTTGCGCATTATTCTGATATTTTTTGCAGCATATACATTTCTTATTTTCCCTTCAATCTCTCGGACTACACGTAAACACAAAATTGATAATGAAGACTTTGACAAAGCCGAGACGTCAGAGGGCCACTTTACGCGAATATTGTGTTCATGAAAACCACTAAAGCCCCACAGAGAATGGTTGAAGAAAACCCAAAGTAAAATATAAACTGATTATACGCTGATTTTATTCTTTAAGAGATACAACACGTAAAATGTATATATTTTAGCTTGTGATGTCGGTGGAATTGTTTGTTGTGGAAGTGGCATAAGCAATATTATATTTTCTAAAATATAATTAAACTAGCTGACCCGCGCAGCTCCGCCCGCGCTTTTATTACAATTTGCTCCCCTTTTCTCCCCCCTCCCTTGATTTATTTCTCTCTCCATCTCTCTCTCACTTATAAGAAAAATCTAATTCTAATTCTCTCTTTTCTCTTTCCCCTTTCCCGCTTCGGTCCTCGTCACAGTCCCCCTCTTCCTCTCCCCATTGTCCCCTCTCTGAACCCCGTCCCCCTCTCTCTTCTACCACCTTGCTCCCCCTCACTCTCCCCTTGTTCTACCTTAATCCCCCTATCCCTCACCCTATCACTCTCTCCTCGAATCCCCTCTCCCTCTCTTTCCTCTCTTGCACCCTCCTCTCGTTCTAAATATCCTCGTTAATCAAGGTATCTGGTATCTGGGATTCTTACCCACTTAAACCCCTGCGGCTGTCGCATCGCCATATATGAGGGGAGACCTGGGCCCTCCAGTGGGATATGCACCAAATACCCCTCAGTGCGCATTATAGCCCCCGGGAACCTGGCACCATGATCACAGGGACGGGGCTTGCAACCCCGTCATCGTCCTCCTCGGAGTCGCCGCCGCCCGTCACCTATCTATGTAATGACCTTGGCTAACGTTGCTAAACCTAGCGGCATGAAATATACTTTACGATTTTATTTTCAGACCTACCCGATATGTACACAAAATTTCATACAAATCGATTCACCCATCTATTTAATGACCTAGCCTTATGTTGCTTAACCTTAACCTAGCGGTATGAACAACATTCACAGCTTTTTTGTCATTGGTGTATATATTAGTGAAGTTTATGTTATATTGAAGAAGGGACAAATTCATGCTAACAACAATTTATTAATAGTTAATTATTTGTCATAAAAAGTAAAGGATAAAAAATGGTTATTGTGGGTTATCTCTAAGAGATAAACATATACCATCGCGAACTTTTTTGTAGACCTTGTTAATATGTACAATACTGTAGTACATTATTTTGATCTATCTCGTAGGGTTCAGCCAGCGTTTGCAATGTAAGAGCAAAAAAATGTGCTTGTTTACGACATCACATTAGAAACCTCAAAAATTATCAGTGTTTCTCTACTATATTATGCATGTATTATACATATAAACCTTCCTTAAGGAACACTCTATCTATTAATAAAAACCGCACCAAAATCCGTTGCGTAGTTTAAAAGATATAAGCATACATAGGGACAGACAGACAGCGAGAGCGACTTTGTTTTATAATATGTATAGAAGCTTTGGCGGTATTCAGTCGCCATTGTGTATTTTATACATCCAAAACTTATGGATAGCAAAATGAAAGGTCTTAGCGAGAGATACAAAAAATATAATATACATGTGTACCTATGTATGCATATGTTTACAGTGTTTATTTTTTCAATTAATTTTGTTTGTTCGCCGTCGAGCTTTCTAAGCTTTTATACATTATAAGTTATGCTTGTTTTCTAAGTTTAGTCTTGAAATATTCAGATGAAAAATACCATCTAGATAGATTTGGACTTAGTGGAGAGATGTGCTAAGAGGTTAATTGGTGATTCTGGGTTAGTGGTGGCCGATTTATAAAACCGAGAGCACAGGCCCAGAGCAGCTAAGCTCTTGTTATTTTACAGGATGCATTTTGGAGAGTGTGCGCAGGAATTACATGACTTGTTTCCACCATCCCCCTTCTATCATTAGATGACGAGACGGCGCGTACACACCTTGTGGTAAACGTGCTTTCAGTCCAAATTAAGCGATTTACTTCTAAATTTTTATCAAGCACAGCTAAGGACTATATATATATAATAGTTTGCCTGCGTCGCTTTTCTCGCCCGATTATAACATGGGTGTATTCAAGGCTAGAGTAAATAGGCTTTTAATAAGCTGGTGTTTTTTACCATCCTCGATTGCGTCACAGTTTTCCTGCAGGTGGGACTCAGTCAAGCACTGGCTTATGTAGTACGAATTTATTAAACGTTTACAATTACAATATAATTATATTTAGTTATCCAATATTATTGCATATCAAAACGCTAGTTGACGCGGTTGAATGTCTCAAGCAGACTTGTGGTCGGAGAATAACGATAATGCGTCATTGGACCACAATTTATCGCATAATGTGTTGGCGTATATAACTAAAGGTCAGGGCCGTGCCGCCATGTTCCCTAGTAAATAGTTCCCCGTCGTAATTGGTAGCATTCCGCGCTAGGAACGTGGTAAATGGAGAACTTTGAGTCGATTTTACTGTAGGTGATTATCCCAAATCGTTTAGTTCGTTAAGTATAATATGACAAAGCTGCGGTGGCAGATTCGTTTCAGTTGTAACGCAGGGCTGATCAATAATGCGAGATTCGACTCCAAATGAGAAGAATAAAATGTTATGGTGCTGCCAAATGAACATTAGTGAAATCGCCGGAAACTTGGTCGTACCCATTTTCGTGATACTAGGGTGTATTTCAGGATCACGTAGCCATAGAAACGTAGTTATTGGCAGCGTTCGCGTGTGATGAGCCATCGAGCCACAAATGATACTGACCGGTTGGACCGTTAGAAATTCGATGTTAGACTTTATTTTACAGTAGAATCAAATGTGGCGACCTGTGCGTTGTGGTATATTCCTGAGCTAAGTAGGTCACCAATGCTCTTTATGAAGCTGCAGTCCTGGTAGCTAAGGGTCTTTCGCACCTTTAGGCAGAGATTCCTATGATTAATAAGCTTACCCGTGGAGTATCCGGGTAAGAAGAATATCGCGACTACGAGAAAACAACAAGACTGGTAACAGCCTCTTTGTATTGAATTAATACCACCTATACTACGATCCCCAAGACGCCTGCCAAGCGTGGGGATTATGGCAAACCCCCTCTTATAAGGGGGAGGCCTTTATACAGAGGCGGACGTCTTTCAGTTGATGATGAAGATGATGAAAGCTTGTGGTCAACCACAACTAATTTAAAAAAATACGATTGTCAAGACGAGCTTATGAACCCACAAAAGCTGGACGAATTAATTGAATTTCTCTTTTACTTTCTCAATTTCCTGAGAGGCTGAATGTAAATGGACATTAATTGAACCGAAAATGAGCGTAAGTTTATATTTAAATGGATGCTACTTAGGGGTTTGTTACTTTGACCCAGTTTCTGATGTTTAAGAATTATACAATTAATTTGTATCATTAAGACCGTTGTATTAAAAAAAAGAAATGGAACCTGATAATAGGTTTCATTTCTTTTTTTTTATAAAATGAGTCTAATTTCATTCTTAATATTATGTACTAGCTGAACCACGCAGCTACGCCCGCGCTTTTCCGACATATCATTGACACATTTATCGTTATATTTCAACCAAATTACTCGAGCGCTTGCCTTGGAAACAAGGTGCGCAGGTTCGAACCCCGGCTCGCACCTCTGATTTCTTCAATGAATCATGTGCGAATCGTCTTTGTGCGATTGTTACTAGCTTTAGGGGAAGGAAAACATCGTGATGAAACCTGCATGTCTGAGAAAGCCTAACTAGCTCTCGAATGACGTGTGAAGTCCGCCAACCCGCACTTGGTCAGCGTGGTGGACTATGGCCTAAGCCTCCTCATATTGAGGGGAGGCCCGTGCCCAGCAGTGGGACATAAACAAGCGCTGCTATTATTATTATTTATTATTATACTCAAAACTTTGGCAAACTATATATATAGTTTACACATAGGGAGGCTTACATATGTAAGCCTCCCTCATGAATCACTATATCTAAACCACAGAAAAATCTTTGAGTTTATCGTGAACTAACAGAGAGATGCGGCGGATGCAGCGGCGGACTTTGTTTTATAATATATATGTGTGCAGTGATAATTCCGGGTCCAACCCAATGTTACTTAACAATTAATAAAGTCAGTTGTAAGAAAAGCAAGAAAGAGAGTTTCATTGTAAGATATCACAGAAATAGAGGCAAATCAAACCATAAATACAAAAATAATCAAAATTATTACCTATCATAAATTACGATATTAATTTAAAGAAAAGTAACCTTAATCTAATTTGGAGTATGAATTATTAAAAATATGTTACATATATCTAATCCACAGAGCAGGTAGTTTTCGCGTGCAAGCTACTTACTTCAAAATTAGTAGAAAATGTATGTCATCTTTTTGGAATGACGGTTTTCCGGATCATAAAGTGTCCTAAAACTGGATGCGTAATATAAAATAAATTGTAGTAGGTGGTATAACTTACTTGTTATTAACACTTAATGAAATTCTTAACAACTGATTCTGAATAACTGTAATGGTGCTATATAAATAAAATAAAACAGTTATCGATTACCAACGAGAGTGTAGTTTGAGCCTTAAAGCACACGATTTGAAAATTGAGTTGAATTTCTCCCAAACGATACATAGAGCTTTATACTACAACTACGAGTACGTGCATAATATTAAAAAAAACACATTTCCACAAGCAAGTTGTTATTTATTACAATCATTTATATAGTAAAAGGCCACAGTAAAAACGCATCTGGATTAAACATCGCGAGAGTAAAGTTCTGTGTTCAACGAAGCAAAGAAAATTGAAATAAACAGCTTCCCCTGAGTTTCAAGAGTTATTTCAGATAAGGAAGCTAAGTTTATACCATGAGGAAAAAACGTTCGAGCCAATTAAAATCTTAACCGCAAAACAACTTTTTATGTTTTTCTTTTGCAATGCACACCAAAACTAAGCATCATAATATGTACCTACCTATATTATGTATGTACGTCATTTTTAACCGACTTCAAAAAAGGAGGAGGTTCTCAATTCGTCTGTATATATTTTTTTTTTTCTATGTATGTTCGCGCATAACTCTGGCAATTATGAACCGATTTGAAAAAATCTTTCTTCTATCCATTCTTTAATCCGTTAATTGGGTCCCATAAAAAAATTATTGCTTAGTAATAAGTAGTTCCTGAAAAAACAAGAATGTTGACTGCGCAGGAAAGCCTATATAGATGACTTTATGTCGCTTTTTAAGGACAAAAATGGTCATAACTCTGGTAAATATTTACCAATTTCAATAATTCTTTTTTTATTCGAAAGAAGAAACCACTGTAATAAACCTGTATGAATTTTATCACAACCGGATAAGAACTTCCTGGAGGACCATGAATGATATGGAGGAATTTATCTGGTAAAAACCATAAAACTGAAGTTCTCCTTTACATTTCTCTGACAAATATGAACCGATTTCGATGATTCTTTTTTTATTCGAGAGAGTAAACTACTATGATGATTCCATGCAAATTTCATTACGATCGGATAAATTGTTTCTGAGTTTCTGAAGAAACATGAATTATGTAAAAGTATGTAGACGATAATGTGAAATCATAATGATGTCATAACCTACCTAGATCATTTTACAGTCCTCAATGGTTCAATCTTTATGTATGAAAATATCTATAAACTGAAAATGTCTACTAAAAAGTACAAAAAAAAATTAATTTATTTGTTAACTTTATTTTATATTTACAGTTTATTTACAAACATGTACACTTAAACTAGGTAAAAAACTTCCTCGAAGTTGTCGCCGCACTGGGAGGGAAGGGTACCTAAAAGGCTGGCGGCATTACCCCTTTGTATGGCCAAGCTTATACGTTGGCAGAAAAAGCTACCAGCCCGGCGGTCTCCTGAGACTTCGATAAGTTTGGAAAGTATAAAATAAAATATTTAAAAAAAAAATTGAACCTTCTTCAATAACACTAAAAAGTATAAAATAATTTAAATATTATTGAAGTTGGTGCCAAATATACACAGCAGGTACGCTAACACCAACTTCTTTAATATTTAAATTATTTTATACTTTTTAGTGTTATTGAAGTCGGTTCAATTTTTTTTAAATATTTTATTAAATATCTTCTTCTTCTTAGTAAAAATGGCTCCAGAGTGATACACGTTTTTGATTGGTATGGAAAGTCTTCCGAGAGCCAAATTGTACAGCAGTCAAACTGAACATTTAATTTTAAGCCGCCTTCACATCTGAGCCACACACACGTATCGCTTCATTTGTGCGAGTGGCTTGGATATAAATTAGGATAAGGGGCTCACACGCTTCACATTGGCACAGTCAATTCGAGAATGGGATTGAAGACTGCTGTCGACTACTATTGTAACTAAAGTGTATTGTGTAAACGAAATAAGCTGTTAAAATAATTGTTTATATATAATTAGGTATATTTCATTATATGTATATAGGTATTATTTTCTTTCTGGCTGGTGGTGTTCCAGTTACAGAGACAGTGGGATAAGCCACTTTGTAATTCAATTTGGCATTCACTTTTATCATCCAGCGTTAACGATTTGGATTGGTGCGCGGTTGCGAGCTGTCTCTGCGAAGGAGTCCGGTCACTGGCTACAGGCTATGCCATCGTCTCATATTGGTACATTATTGACCAATACCACACTTAGTCTTGCAGTTTGTTTGCGGGTGGGTGCCAGGACCAACCTTCCTCATCGTTGTCGCTGTGGGGAGTACGTAGATAAATATGGTCACCACGAGCTGCCTTGCTCGCGTAGCGCTGGCCGTATGTCACGCCATGCCGCCCTTAACGATATTATTCGCAGGGGGCTTGTCACTGCCGGTGTCCCTGCCGTACTGGAACCAGTCGGTATTACACGAGATGATGGCAAGAGGCCTGATGGTGTCACCTTAATACCATGGCAACATGGAAAGCCGTTGGTGTGGGATGCGACATGTGTCGACACACTTGCTGCATCCCACACCCCGGCAACTTGCAGGCGGCTGGAGCAGCTGCGGGGACCACTAGTGATGCAAAGCGACGCAAGTATGCAGCTCTAGGTTCGAGCTATATATTTGCGCCCTTTGCGGAGACCATGGGGCCTTGGTCTCATGAGACGCACGATTTGGTAAAAGAAATTTCATCCAAACTTATCTAACTCAGGAGACCAGGAGACGGGCTGGCTTTTTCTGCCAACGTAAATGTAAGCTTGGCTATACAAAGGGGTAATGCTGCCAGTCTTTTAGGTACCCTTCCCTCCCAGTGCGGCAACAACTTTGAGGAAGTTTTTTACCTAGTTTAAGTGTACATGTTTGTAAATAAACTGTAAATATTTAGTTTCAATAAATGTTGACATGGTGTTTATGCCCACACGTAACCTGAAGAACACCGGGATACTAATGTTCCGATGCTTTTCTGTTTTCTTTTTCATGAGATCTTGTGATGTCACTCTAATTTACATCAAAACCTACCACACGGACCATTACTAGTCTGACATTCTTCGTGATCAAACTCTACCTTCACCATCAAATATTAATCGACTCTGTTGTGATTACTACTTACCTACTGGGTTAGGTCCCTTGCGGATTTCGTCACCGACAAAAAAGGTAATCTATCGCAAAGCATATTGAGTTCAGTTTACTAGGTTGTACCTACGTCCGCAGTGTCAGATATTTTTACGGCAAGCAGCAGTGTGTAAACATTGTTGTATTCCGGTCCGGCACTGTACCTGGTGAAATAACCGGACACAAGAGACTTAATAACTAATATCTCAGGTGACGAGCGGCAGTGCAATGCAGCGGTCTATAGGCAAAGTAACTGAATTTGTAAATGCGGCAGTCTGGTGCGGCATCAACTGAGATCTCCAGTGACAAGCGACAGTGCGGTGCGGCTATCCATCAGACCAGGTCGTCGACGTCTGCGAGTGTTCGGTGCGTCTATTTTTAGATCTGCGATTGTCGTTTTCACGACAGTCAGCACATCCTCCTGTTTCCTATCATCAATAACTTCACGGTTTGCTTAAATCCACCGGTTTACGTGGTCGCCAAGGATACCCAACGGTGTCAACTGCCTTGGCGGAGCGGGACCCGAGCGCTCGCGCGTTTCCTCCCGGAACCGCGCAACTCGGACGGGATCAGGTTCACCGGCCTTGGGGGTGGCCACTAGTCGACCCTGATGGTCTCCCTCCCACCCTCCTCTTCCTGATCCTATTCTTCGGGTGCTGTTTGGCACCAAGTCGGCTCCGGTCGGCTTGCTGTCTCTGCCCCGGAGCAGCTAGGGCTACTCACCTCTCGCACATTAAGATTGGCGAGAGACACACGTTAGGGCCTACACGTTAGGTTACTCACCCTTCCCCCACCTTCATCCGGTGGGGGGAGCCATTCAGTACACACCGACTGGGGTGTCCCCCCCAGTCGTGCCCCCTGCATCAACCGAGCAGTATCGACCGTCCGGGCGTTGAGTACCTTTGCGGATTCTTCCAATTCGCAAAGGCGCACATGCCCGAGATGATCAAGGCCTTCGCGTTCTATACCGCGCCCTCCGCGACCCTGCCTTCAGCAGCCGCGCCCTCCGCGACTTCTCTCTCGGCATCCGTGCCCTCCGTGACCGCGACCCCCGCGTCTGCGTCCCCCACGACCACGCTCTCCGCATCCGCGTCTCCGTTGCCGCCCGCCCTCCATGCGGAGCCCGAGACGGACTCTGAGTCTGCCTCGAGCTCCGCATGGAGGTCGAGCTCATTAACTCGCGTCCCACCACGCCTGCTGACGGCTTCTCGGTTGTCATCAGGAAGAAACGCGCGCGCAAGCTCCGCGACCTCCCCCCGACGAAGTACATCTGTACTGAATCGGAAAGCCCGGAGTCACCACCTCTCGTGACCCCCCCGATCCGTTTGACCCCGCCGCCGACGTACTTTTCGCCGATGGCTTCTCCGGCTCCCGTCCCCCGCAAGTCCCCTCCGCCCTCGCGGCCCCCGCGTAAATCTCCCCCGCCCCCGCCCATTGTCGTTCAAGACAAGGCCGCGTGGGAGCGCGTTAACAAGGCGATCTACGCCCGTCGGATTATCTACACCAAGGCGGTTAACACCGCCGTCGGTATTAGGGTTACCATGGCCACCGCGGATCAACACCGCGAACTTACTAAGTTTCTCCGAGCCGAGAAAATAGTTTTCCATACCTATACTCTCGACGAGGACCGTATCATCCGCGCCGTAATCCGCGGAGTCCCCGTTCAACTCAGCAATGAGTACATCAAAGACGACCTTCTGTCGCAGTCCCATCCCAACCGCCCGCTCTAACCGTACGAGATGGTACAGGTCCATCTCGTGCGCTCAGATGAGGGCAAACAAGTCTTCAATCTGAAGACTGTTTGCGGCCTCACCGGCTTCGTCGTGGAAGCCCCTCACAAACGTGGACTACCCGGGCAGTGTCATAACTGCCAGCTGTACGGCCCCTCCTCCCGCAACTGCTTCGCGCGGCCTCGCTGTGTGATGTGTACAGGAGACCATGCGACGGCTCAGTGCGAGCGCGACAGGGAGACCGCGACCGAGCCTCCCGGATGCGTCCTCTGCAAGACCGTCGGGCACACCGCGAACTATCGCGGCTGCCCGAGGGCCCCAAAGAGGAACCGCCGGGTGGCGAGGCGCAACAATCTCCGCGCTCCCCCCCCCGCGCCTTCAGCGCCTCAGCCCCCGGCACCCTCAGCGCCTCTTACGCAGCCGCTTCCGGCCCCTCGCGTCCCCGCGCCCTCAGCGCCGCGACCGCTCTCAGCGTCCCAGCCCGCAGTGCGTCCACCGAACGCGTGGAATAAGACGCTGCCCTACGTCCACCCCGCCGCCGCTTCTAAAGCAACGAGCGCCCCGCCAAGCAACCGGCCACGCCTGCGCCTTCAGCGCATACGTCCAGCCTCGATTCGGACTTTGAATTGGTCCGACGCTCTATCCACCAAGCGATCGGCGCTTTCACCGATCATCTCAAATCGGCCATCAGCCAGTCCTCCCAGCAGGTTGAAGCAGATAACTTTTACGCTGTCCGCTTCAGACTGCCCGATGACATTAAGGAATTAGTCCGCGCTAAAAACGCGGCTATTCGCGCGTACGACTCCTACCCCACCGATGCCAACCGGGCCCGCATGCGTGCTTTGCAGAGGGACGTGAAACGCAGCATCGCGGAACTCAGGGAGGCTCGATGGGGAGGGTTTCTCGAGGAGATCTCGCCGTCACACCAGGCTTACTGGCAGCTCGCGATATCCCTCAAAACCGACACGGTAGCTACCATGCCCCCCTTGACCCGCCCTTCAGGCGACCCACCCGCGGTCGAGGACGACGAGAAGGCTGAGGTTCTCGCTGACTCTCTAGAGAGTCAGTGCACACCCAGCTCCGCTCCCGTCAATCCGACGCACCTCGATTTTGTGGATAGGGAAGTAGAGAGCAGGTCCTCACTCCCTCCCACCGAATCCCTCTCCCCGGTCACGCAGACCGAAGTGAAAGACCTAATCAAAGGCCTTAAGTCTAAGAAAGCACCGGGCTCCGACGGCATCTCCAATCGCGTCCTTAAGGTTCTCCCTGTCCATCTGATATGTCTTTTAGTGACTATCTTCAACGCAGCCATGTCCCACTGCGTCTTTCCTGCCGAGTGGAAAGACGCGGATGTAGTAGGTATCCCTAAGCCGGGTAAGCCTCGCAGCAGCCCTGCGAGCTACCAGCCTATCAGTCTTCTCAAGTCTCTCGGCAAACTCTATGAGCGCTTGCTGCTGGCGAGACTCAAAGAGTTTGTTACTTCCAATAATATCCTCATCGACGAGCAGTTTGGCTTTCGAACCAGACACTCTTGCGTCCACCAGGTGCATCGCCTCACGGAGCACATCCTGACCGGGCTCAACCAGCGCAAGCCCGTATACACAGGCGCCCTATTCTTCGATGTTGCCAAAGCCTTCGACAAGGTCTGGCACAACGGCTTGATATACAAGCTCTTCCAGTTAGGAGTCCCCGATAGGCTTGTACTCATCATACGAGACTTTCTCTCGAATCGTACCTTTCGATACCGGGTCGAAGGTACGTTCTCTTCGCCCCATCCTATACAGGCCGGAGTCCCCCAGGGCTCCGTGCTCTCTCCCCTCTTGTTCAGCCTGTTCACGAACGACATTCCTCGTTCGAACAGAGTCCAACTAGCCCTTTACGCGGATGACACCGCTCTCTGTTATTCCCATAGGAACATGTCCTATTTGACGCGTGCTCTTCAAGCCGCAGTCGACGCCCTGGATCAATGGTTCCGTACGTGGCGCATAGAGGTGAACCCGGAGAAGAGTGCCGCGGTGGTGGGACCCCCCAATATGTTCTCTGCGCGGAGCCTTCGGCCCAGCAGACGACTGGCCCCAATATCCCTATTCAATTGCCCTATCCCCTGGACTAGGAAGGTTAAGTACCTCGGAGTCACCTTGGACTCCGCCATGACTTTCGGCCCGCACATTCGGTCCATCCGCAATCGAGCGGCTTTCGTATTAGGTCGCCTGTATTCTCTGCAAGCAGAGTAAAATGTCGCTTAGAAATAAGTTGACATTATACAAAGCTTGCATTCGCCCAATCATGACTTACGCGAGTGTAGTTTTCGCGCACGCCGCCCGCACCCGTATCGATAGCCTCCAGGTTATCCAAAATCGTTTCCTCCGACGTGCCGTCGGTGCCCCGTGGTACATGCGGAACGTAGATCTGCATTCCGATTTCAAGTTAGATCCCCTTCGTAAGTTCCTCAAAGAAGCGTCGAAACGCTACTTTGAATCCGCGTCCCGTCACGCGAACAGTTTAATCCGTGCCACCGCCCATTACGCCCCTAGTCCTTCTGACTCGCGCCGCAGACCACGGCACGTACTGCTCGACCCTCCTGACCCCATGACGGTCCTATTGGACCGGGATGCGCCGAACCCTCCCCGACAACCGTATGCTACACTAGCTATCAGACACCGGTCTCGCCGGCGAGGCCGAAGGGTCGTACGTATGCGACCTCAACGACGTGCATAACCCCACTGAGTTTCTTGCCGGTTCTTCTCAGTGTTCACAACGCGCCCCGCGTTGTGAACCGGTGGTAAACTCAGCTCTCTCTTAAGCGACAGCCCAAGCCGAGGCCGTGCCTCCCTGAGGTGCCCTTGAGCTCGTCGCTACTTCTGCCGTTAAGGCTAGAGCGCTTTAAGCGTTCGCCTCCTATTGTCCGGTGAAGCTGTAATGGCCATCTGCGGCCAACAGCGTCAATAATTTCCAAAAAAAAAAAAATGTAATACCTACAGACATAGAATTAAGATAGGACTTAACTGCCGCACTCACAAACCCCAATTAACTTTAATTCTAATCAAGTCCCTTTTTAAAATCTACTTATTTCGACTCTCTGAGCAGTTTATGATTAATTACGGTTATCATGGTTATTGAACACGAGATAATTGATATTTCTACTCACTATCTGCGTATTTAGGGCTTCGAGGGTCGATATAAACCGATTTCAAAAAATGGATTAATGTTCATTAACTCTAATTGACGTTTGTAGGTTCGGTAGTAAGTCTCTAAATCGTATAATTGGTATGAAATAAAGTCAGTATCCGTCTTTTTATCTGTTGCTTTCCTCCAAATCTACGCAATTTTCATGCACTTTTCGTCACGGCTTTGAATTTTTTTCCAAGAGGTTTTATAGATTTAAAATTGCCTGAGACCGAAAAAAGCCACGAAGGCTTACTAGTGGTATTCATAAATTGATGAATAAATTCGAGCAATGGATCTTTTGTTGAGTATTTTCATTAAGTGAAAATTTCGTATAAAGGAAAGTAAAGTTGTTTGAACTGCGCTCACTGTTAATTAAACTAATCTCATTAAAAGGTAATTTTGACGCTTTATTTTACGTAACGTATACCAACCATAAAGACATTTTGTTATAAATTTATGAGAGCACGGAATTAGAAACTAATGGAGTTATAGGTAAGATTGAAGTTCAATCTTGAACAGCCTGTTATTGTGGTATTATATTTATTTAACATACTGCACATATACATACTCACATATTTATTAGTTTGTCTAATGATTTCTGATATTTACGCAAATATTATGCATTGAAAGAAAACTAACTTTACGGATTTTATCACAGTTTATTTTTGATTTTATTTTCCCGAAGTTTCGAACACTTTGCAGCATTCATGGTCACGGGCAGTGTAAGGTGATACTCGTAGCTGTCCATACGCTTAGAGTACCTTAAGATCTTCTGATTATTAATGTTGTATAAATAAACCGCTATAGAATCCGTAAAGTTAGTTTCATTTGTATTATTTGTTTGTGTTTCATTCAGTTACCTATGGTAACAAAGCTTCCAGATTGCAATATCCTCATAGAAAGTGAAAATAACCACCGCTAAATGTACTTAACAAAGCGGGCTTCACTCCACAGCTAACCCCAATATTTAGCTCACTTAAATTTGCACGTAGGTTTCCTTCCAACATTCAAGTACCAAATAACTTGACTAATTATCATCTTCTTTCAATATAATTTCGAACCAGATAACTCCTGGGCCGAGTTCGGTAAACTCTGATCCAAATTTTATTACGGTAAAGTAATGAACGAAACCCGTAAATCAATTACCTGCCTAACAAGATTAATTAATTGACTTTTTCTCAGAAAAAGGAGGCAACAACGATAATGATATATCTGCCTTATGCCACAGACCATCGCATTAGTTGATTTTGGGTGCTGAAAGTCTGAACTTTGGATTATACAATTCATTTTAGTAGTATCGATGTTACGAACACAAGTATACGGGTTCTACTTATATTATACCTGTGATTATACTTAGATGTAGCACTTGCTTTGCAAACCGGATATTGTATGAGCAAGCGTATATCTTTACAACAGAAGAAAGTGTCTCATTATCACGTAGAATAATAAAAAAATATTTGCAGTAAGTAATCTAAGTTTATCATCTGAAAATATGAACACAACAGTTTTTAGGTATACACATAATATTTTAGAGCGCATTGTCATGCAAGGCAAGGTATACTCCATCCCAATTAAGCTTGAAGGCGATTACAAATTCATTTGCGGCTCAATAACTACATAACGCATACATTGTCAACTAGGCGCGTTAGCAAAAACAACTTTGTATTACCAACCTTTTTTTTGCTGCCGCGTTAACGGTCAACTATACATCGGGGGTGTTTTATGACTGCATAATAAAGTTGTGATCGCCTTCAAGCTTATTTGGTTTGGAGAGTAGAAGGTACTAGAACTCACAGGCGGTCACCCATGCGATGGGCCGACCAAATTAAATCTGCGCTGGGCGGTTCTTTGCATAAGTGCACCAGGATGACGGCAAGCAGAGATAGATAGCGACAAGTTGTGAGGGGCGTAACATCTGCCCTTACATAACGGCCACGACCGCTCTGTCAAGAACGTTACGACAGAGAAGATGATTTTCTATTGCAGATATTTTTTTCAGGATTTTTACAACTCTCGACTGCTACTACTACTTACGTACTTTGTGTTAATTATAATTTGAAATTTTAGCTGTGTAAAATATTGTTAATGGTATTGGTAAAATGTATTGATTTTAGACAGAGAACAACGGGTCTAAAATGCCTCTTTCGGTGAATCATAAAATGATTAAGTAAAGGTTTAATGTTTCTTCGTATGGCGGCAACACCAAATATAAGTCTGCTAATTAGTGCTAATAAATGAATTGCGTATGATTCAACTAAAATGTGTGACCATTTTTCAAAAACTAGTAGATTTTTTAAGGATATGCTTGAAATTCAAAACATGAATTGCTTTAATGTGAATCGCTTAATGTGGCCTTTTTTGCCCCTCAGACTTTGGCCAACCACCACCTCTAATAGCAGTATTATTATAATCTTACATTACACTAAGTAGAGACGTTATTATACGAAGTTTATAGCTTTTTCAATTTTTATCATCGATATACTCGATGATTTCTATAGACAAAGTAAGATTACAAGAATATTGCTAATAGAGGTTTGGTAGAGCGGGCTCCAGAGCAGTTAACAAATACTATTTGATATGACTCCAGCTATCAAAATCACATTACATAATCAGGTTATATTGCGTTTTATTTTGTAGTACCTATTTGCGTAAATAAAAAATATATTATGAGATATTTTTTCCCATATTGCATAAAGCCATCCCGTTCGAGAGAAATGAATGCCATTACGCAAAAGGATGTTTAGTTCATTCTTGAAATTTCTGTTGTTTCATTTTTCATGCTATCCAGTCTCAGTAACGTTCTATTGCTCGCAGTGAAAATAACTCGATATGGCCGCAAGAGTGACTTTTTTCCTTCTATTATCAACATTTCTTATACATATCGCTTTGGTAAGTGTCTTGACATATCTGTGTATACTCTATTTGTATTATTGAAAAGATATTCAGAAACGCGTAACGTACCTATATGTATTTATAAACAGTTTGTTTTTTGTTTGTGTTTTGCAAATAGGAGCCGATCGCTGGTGAAACCAATACATCAACAGAAGTTTTGTTTTCGTAGCGGTCTGACGTACCTACCTACTCGTAATATTGGTTACGCATTTAATATAACGTTCGTTTGTGTGTGTGTTTTTAAGCGAGTGTGAACCCGTGGGGTGTCCGGGTAAGAATAGCATCCACCCATCTCCTCCCGTTGGGTGTCCGTTAGAGGCGACAAAGGGAAAACAGGAAGACGGGCAGCAGCGTCTTTCTATTATATTACCTCACAATGGTTCAACAGAGGACGTCTTTCGGCTAATGATGATGGCTGATTTTTTTTTGTGTAGGAGTAGTACTGTTGGCCGCAGATGGCCATTACAGCTTCACCGGACAAGTCCAATTACAATCTTAAATGATGATGAACATAAAGACAGTTGTAGTTACTTATGATGTGGGGTAGGGTAGGGCTTATTGGTAGGGTTAAGAGACCGTTGTGTCGGATAAAAGCGATAAATGATGGCCCCTCAGCCGCTAACTCAGTGGTTGCTTATAATTATAGTACATCATTACAAGAACTCATAGATTTGGCTTCTTTACGTAAAGTGGCAATGGGCAGGCCACATTGCGCGAACAACCGATAACTGTTAGGGAAGAAATATTCTCGAGTAGCGACAATGAATCGGAAGACGCAGCGTAGGCTCCCACTAGATGGGTAGACGACATTATGCGCGTCGCAGGTAACCGGTGGATGCAAATAACCAATTGTCGTTCATTGTGGCGTCCTAAGGGGGAGGCCTATGTTCAGCAGTGGACGTATTCCGGCTGATGATGATGACGTAAAATGGAGGTACTACCCAAGTCACTCTGCTGCTATTATGGCTGAGTCTATACATACAAATACATAATAAAAGATAATATAAGCCAACAATATCACCTGCTAAGCAAATGCCTCCCTTGTGTTCCATTCGTCTTTCTAAATTAAGGCGTTTGTGGCTACTTAGTGGTGAAAACATCAAGTTATTTTGCGCTATTGAACTTATATACAATGGCTAAGTCCAGATGAAATACAATAATTTTGAACGTAACGTCAGGCTATTCAGAAATTCAAATTGCACCTTTTGCACACTCAAGTATGAAAGGTGCAATTAAATAAAAGTAGTTGACCACCGGGGAGGTTGGAAAAATACCACATAATTCGACCCCTTCCCATGCTGAGATCGGGTACCTTGCACAGTTGCACACTTGTCTAATCAGCGACCCGTTTGCTACTAACAAATGCACACCGATCGTCACCCGACTCATTAACTATTTATTATTAAGTCCCGTGAGCCCAATTTTTTTATCAGCTACAATGCCCTTAACAACGGAACACAGCAAAATATACAGATTAACTTTTTTAGTATAACGGGTGTAAGGGACATCGTACCGATTTTTTTTTCTAAGATGTCAAATAATGTCCGTTACAACATTACAGAAACTATTTATATGGAAAATGAAAAATGACTGACTTATTAATTTTCGAGCATGTAATGAATATATGCGAAATAATATTTATTTCTCTAATTACATTGCTAATTTTCTAAAATAATAATAGTTAATTGCCTATTAATTAATTGCCTATGTACTGTTTTAGTGCATAAAGAATAAATAAATAAATAATTAAATAAATTTTCCGCAATTAAGTAATTAATTGTTTTTAAAATAAAATTATGCTTTATTATTATACCAATAATGATATTATACTAATGTTATTTTAAAAAAGTGTTTTTTTGTTTTGGAAATTCATGAAAAAGCCGATGAAAAATGTCAACACTAGAGTGTTCAGAATCATGTACTGGAGCCCTGGTATCGGTTTTCGGTACGATGTCCCTTACACCCTGTATATAATACGTAAACTTTGCATACTTATAGATTGTTGAAAAATAAAGATGGGTCTTTTTTTGGTTTTACCCGTGGTAGTACAATGTTTGTACCTACCAACACCATCAAACTAAAGTAACTGGAAAGTATTCTCGCAATCATCATGGTCACGGGTGGTCACGGGTGTTCGCCGCTTATCACTGCCGTGCGCATGGTGAATACATTCTTTATTAACCGACTTCAAAAAGGAGGAGGTTCTCAATTCGTCTGTATATATATATATATATTTTTCTATGTATGTTCGCGCATAACTCTGGCAATTATGAACCGATTTGAAAAATCTTTCTTCCATCCATTCTTTAATCCGTTAATTGGGTCCCATAAAAAATTATTGCTTAGTAATTAGTAGTTCCTGAAAAAACAAGAATGTTGACTGCGCAGGAAAGCTGCATGAAAGCCTATATAGATGACTTTATGTCGCCTTTTAAGGACAAAAATGGTCATAACTCTGGCAAATATTTGCCAATTTCAATAATTCTTTTTTTATTCGAAAGAAGAAACCACTGTAATGAACCTGTATGACTTTTATCACAACCGGATAAGAACTTCCTGGAGGACCATGAATGAAATGGAGGAATTTATCTGGTAAAAACCATAAAACTGATGTTCTCCTTTACATTTCTCTGACAAATATGATCCGATTTCGGTGATTCTTTTTTATTCGAGAGAGTAAACTACTATGATGATTCCATGCAAATTTCATTACGATCGGATAAATTGTTTCTGAGTTTCTGAAGAAACATGAATTATGTAAAAGTATGTACACGATAATGTGAAATCATAATGATGTCATAACCTACCTAGATCATTTTACCGTCTTCGATGGTTCAATCTTTATGTATGAAAATATCACTAAAAAGTATAAAATAAAATATTTAAAAAAAAATTGAACCGACTTCAATAACACTAAAAAGTATAAAATAATTTAAATATTATTGAAGTTTGTGCCAAATATACACAGCAGGTACGCTTACACCAACTTCTTTAATATTTAAATTATTTTATACTTTTTAATATTTAAATTATTTTATACTTTTTAGTCGGTTCAATAAATAATTTTGTGGTGGATAATTTAATAAAAACAAAAAAGTTTATATATGATCTATTAACGATACCGATTACGTGATAAAAATATACGCACTGAATAAAGATATATCCTGTATGTTATATGATAGATTAGGTGATACTGCAAACCAAACCTGGATGGTTCTATTATTTAGTTAATTAATAATTATTAATGTTATACCGTTTTCATTATTTTTTTATAGGTTGAACCTGCGACGTACGACAAAAAGACGTTAGACGGTATGGTGCTAAAGGTGCTGTGGTCGAAGGTCTTTGCCAATTATGACGCCAAAATGAAGGAACAAGCGATAAAATCGTTGAGGGGCACCGGTGACTACGACAAACTAATCGGACATTTACTAAAGGTGAAGAAGGAGAAAGTGCAACGAGTGTTGAATTTGTTTGCTGAAATAATATTGATTTATATGAATTAGTTTAATAATACATTTATCTTTTATACTTCGTTTTCATATTCAATAACTGTACACAAAATTTTCTTATTATTTCCTATATCCAAAAGGCATTGAGGTAATTTGTACTAAGGCAAACATTAGATCAATTGTGAATAAACCTCATGAAATTTTTTATACGTCTGTTTTTGCGAGAAGACGTTGTATAATGCAATCTCTTAACAACGAAATGTTTCCTCTTGAAGAAAAGTCGTTTAAAAAATTTTGTGCGGTATATCCCAGATTAATTTTAACCTTGACCTGACCATTTAACTAACCAATAATGCCCTGTTTATACTGCCAAGTATATTTAAGTTATAAGTACTTGGATCTACTTTTACTCAACTGCCACAAAGAAGGTTATGTTTTTTAGCGTAAGTATATACTTATGTCTACTTTATTATACGTCCCACAGCCTAAATGGATTGATGAAGTCGTTAGATTCGTCTTTGATGTAGATGAAAAAGGCTAAATAGTTTAAAATATATTGACAAAAAGACTAAATAGTTTAAAAAATCATGGCCCGCAGTTAACATTTTGCGTTTTGTATTATTTCCTACAAGATCAATATTACAAGTGTATTTTTTATATACGCATAATAATCCAAATTCCAAATCTACCTACATACTCGTATATCGCGAAAATATTATTGTTAGATACAGCACGATTGTCGCCTGAAGCGAAACAAAAACACGGTCTATCAACCAAACGCGTTAAACCAAACCCAAACGCTATCTGTAAACCCGTAAGCATACACATGAATAATAAAATGTCTTTTATAAGCCATCTGCCGGCTTGTCGGATGAGGCTTTTAATTTATTCGTCAGTCCGAATTGTCCTGTGGTGATGTAGATCGTGTACAAACGATGACTGACGTGCGTGATAAATAGGCGTCGACATTTAGTCCATAAAGCGCTGCCAGATTAAGGTTTTACCACGTACTGAAACAACCAAAACAGCTCCGTATACCAAATTGCTAAGGCTTTCGGCTAATGTTGCTAATTTGAGCACACAGTCGCCTCTGTGAAGATTCAGAAAGAAATCAATTACAGATCCCATTTATTGGTTTAAATTAGGTTTAATTAAACTATTATTATAGTCGCTAATACTACTACAACAACTAGGTTTATTCTTATTCTTTATTGCACACAATAATCTTATACAATATTATAAAAAAGATACAGAAAATTAGTGCACAAAGGCGTGCTTAACCCAAACATTAAGTTTTCTACGTGGTAGGTCCCTTGTGCAAGAGATCGTCCAGATAGTTTGCCGTCAAGCAGCAGTGTGTCAAAATTGCTGTGTTTCGGTTTAAAGGGCATTTGTACACGTAGCTGGTGAATTTACTGGACACAAGGGGCTTAATAACTAATGCCGCGGGTGACGAACTGCAGTGCAATGCAGCTGTCCAATGGCAGAGACGTGTTGCTCATCATCAATCGAACGTCTTGCCTGTCTCGTCGCTAAGTTATGGTAGATGACAGGTCATCAGGTCAGGACCTGAGTGTTCCTTCTTAAAGTGTATGTGATTTTTACTTGTCTCCCGCTTTGCAATGGAAAAAAAGTGGAATTTACATATTTTCAACTCTTCTTGTAAATTTGTTGCAGGTTGCCAAACTTGCAAGATAACTTAGCGCTTACTAATCAGGTTTTTTGATTCAAACTTTTAGTCAAACCTCATTGCCTTCACTGGTAGCTATTGTAAATGTCTGCTGATAGGCGTCACACTATTAGGAATGAGTGGTGGATGGCATTAGTTATAAAATAGAATTAAAAAATTTTGGGGCTTCATTTGGTTGGTAGGAACTTTTAAAAAAACTTGAAATTCTATTGTGCTCCAGCAGTAAAACTGTCTACTGAGACTTTTGATATGAAAAATATAAAAGCAAAGATAGCTATCAACAAAACTGTTTGAGCTTCGAGTGGGCCTGCGGACGTATATGAGCCCCCAAGGGCAACAAATCAGCCCCAAACTACGGTCGCTCGCATGATGAGTTTTCGTAATGAATTAGCATTCATTATTAACAATTATTTACATAATACTACAGTAGCCTGTAGTATTATGTAAATAAACCGCACTAAAGTTATTTACACTAAATTCACTCCCACTGAGCGATGGCCGTGAAGATATTCAATTTGTTGACCTTTTCATATAACAAGCACCAGTGCAGTACAAATCAAATTATTCCGAAAATCGCAGCTAATGATTACCTTATACTCTGATAGTGTATACTTGAGTAGCGAAATCGATTATCGTGTAAACGATAATGGCACATAAGTATAAACGGCGCCGAGCAATGGCATTTTAAGTAAAAAGAGTTAGGTTATAGGCGATCCGAAAGTGGCAGGAAAAAGGTGAGCTAATTAACACAACTTAAATCAGTAGCACACTAACCATTGAATCATCGGCAGTGTCACTTCGCTTTTTAATTTTATTGAATAATCAAAACAATTGAAAATACTATTAAGTATTAAATCATCCAAATACACAAACAAATTTTATAGAATAGATGCATTAGTGTGACGTTGTAATATGTGTGAGTGCTGTGCCACTTGTGATCTTCGATTGCTTAGTAGGTAAAATATATATTACTTAAAATATCATTTGGCTCCGAAATAGAATCACCCTCAAAAAAATCCTTAATGAAAATTAACGATAACTGACTTTTGTGAGTGCGGCAGGTAGAGTTAGGTAATGTTCACGCAACAACAACCAGTTCAATACATAAACGCAATAGGAAATGAGATAAGTCAGCAATGATTCCACTGCAAGGATGATTAACTGAAGTGCCTGCGCTTCCCCACAATATGGGGCTGCAATATTGGCTGTACAATCATCGCCACGTATCAATCAAGCGTGGACTATTGAACAGGCGTCGAGAGGCGCATACACTAAACAGTACCATGAATTGGGTTTACGTGGATACATTGCGTTCGGTATTGGGATACGCTGGTCTTAGCCCAAAAACCACAATTGTACGCGCCAGTACCTAATGCTGTCTTAATTGGCTGACGTCATGAATGTATGTTATCGACAGGTTTGTACACATATCTCCGATAAATAGAAAGTTGAGGTGTACGGTGTATTCACGAATATTTTTATATTGTGATTATTGAACCCACTCACCACCCTTCAGAAATATACGTATCAAGAACTTATACCGTTTAGGGCAGTTTTAGACATGTACCTATATCTCCTTTATTGTCAAATTTAGTTGTTAACGAAGTGACTATAAGTGTCGCCGCACACGGGCCACTAGCCACAGCCACAAACGCCGCCACTTGAAGCTAGAAGCGGCTACAAAAGAAGCTGACGCGCGCGACAGCCACTTGTGGTCCATGTTGGACACTTGTGGTCGGTGGCCGCCACTTTTTTAACCGACTTCAAAAAAGGAGGAGGTTCTCAATTCGTCTGTATATATATATATATATTTTTTATGTATGTTTGCGCATAACTCTGGCAATTATTAACCGATTTGAAAAAATTTTCTTCCATCCATTCTTCAATCCATTGATTGGGTCCCATAAAAAAATTATTGCTTAGTAATAAGTAGTTCCTAAAAAAACAAGAATGGTGACTGCGCACTGAGAGCTGCAAGAAAGCCTATATAGATGACGTTTTAGTCGCTCGGACTCGCTCGGTCGGACAAAAATGGTCATAACTCTGGCAAATATTTACCAATTTCAATGATTCCTTTTTTATTTGAAAGAAGAAACCACTGTATTGAATCTGTATGAATTTTATTACAACCGGATAAGAACTTCCTGGAGGACCATGAACGATGTGGAGGAATTTATCTGGTAAAAACCATAAAACTGATGTTCTCCGTTACATTGCTCTGACAATTATGAACCGATTTCGATGATTCTTTTTTTATTCGAGAGAGTAAACTACTATGATGTTTCCATGCAAATTTCATTACGACCGGATATTTTTTTCTGAAGAAACATGAATTATGTAAAACTATGTAGACGATAATGTGATCATAACCTACCTAGATAATTTTACGGTTTTCGATGGTTCAATCTTTATATATGAAAATATCACTAAAAAGTTTAAAATAAAATCTTTTTAAAAAAAATTGAACCGACTTCAATATCACTGAAAAGTATAAAATAATTTAAATATTATTGAAGTTGGTGCCAAATATACACAGCAGGTACGCTAACACCAACTTCAATAATATTTAAATTATTTTATACTTTTCAGTGATATTGAAGTCGGTCCAATTTTTTTTTTTAAGATTTTATTTAACTCGTGCTTGCAGTGAAATGAAGGGAGAGAGGGGTGGGGAATCGCGCGAGAGGCTTGTGTCGGCGTTTTGTAGCCAAACCGACCACTAGTGGCTTGTGTCGGCGTTTTGTGGCGTGTGGTGGCAACCGGCGTTTACAGTGTGCAGCGAGTCCATGCAAAATGTATGAAAGCAACAGGAAATAGGTCAGTGGCTGCGTTTTGTGGTTGTGGCCGGTGGCCCGTGTGCGGCGACACTTAATTGATATTGACTACAAATTTTAGACAAGCGACCGCGACGTACCTTATTGTATACTAATGTCTCAGTTACCCGAACCCCAGTAGTAACCGAAAATTTATTTTCGCAATGAAACAAATATCTTTTTCTTTAACTACTTGGATTAGAAGTAATTACATTTTACAGGGCCTCGAGGATCTTAAGATTTTCTTTGAATACATTAATTAAGAGTATTGTCATAATTATAATTGTTATAAAGAGTATTCATAGGTATACCAGACTAAGGCAGACTAAGACTGGTATATTTTGGTTTAAATTTTTTTTCGTCTATTTATTGGCATGAAAAAACGCTTCGTATAAATGTCCAAGAACACAGATGTTTAAGAGATTATTAGAGCTCCCTTTACACAACTATTGGTTAATTTATGATCAAGCCGTTTAAGATAAAATAAATGTACAAGACACATACATGTACTACAAAAACATTACTCTCCTTCACTTTAGTAAGAGTAAATATATTTTAATATCTATACTTATAATAAAACTGTAACAGGTCCAATTCTGTACATTGAAGATATTTTGAAAAGTATATTTGGAGGACATTTTATAACCGATACTGAGGCCGAAAATGTATTTTTTTTAATTTTTGTCTGTCTGTCTGTCTGTATCACGGCTGCGCATCACGCCGAAACTACTGAATGGATTCAAATGAAACTTGGCATAATTTGAGATCTTACTACGAGGTAGGACATAGGATACTTTTTATCCCGTAATCTAGCACGGGTCTTTTGGGAGAGGAGATTAAAGTCAAAATGGGTACTTGGTTATACGCTTGGTCCGATTTTATCAATTTTTCTTTATAATACAATAGGGAACACTCATAGAGAGTTGTTATCAAGGTTTTGTAATCGATCGGGTTAAGCAACGTTAGGTAAGGTCAATAAATGGATGGGTGACCGTTTAACGCCATTTGAACTAAATGGGTCCGTGCTTCTGAGAGCAAGTAAAAAGTGGGTCCCAGTTTTTAACCGACTATAAAAAAGGAGGTTATGTATTCAATGCGAATGTCTGTTATTAAAAGTTTAGTTAACGTAAAAATAGCGCAGGTGGAGCTGCGTGGGTCAGCTAGTTCATATATATAATGCAAAGTGTTCCTATAAATAAGATACCTACTGAAATTGTACAATACTGCCCTAATACGTATGACATACAATATTCAGAGAGCATAACAAATGGCTGAAACATTCTATATTTTTTCATTCACGTCACAACAGTATATAAATATGTCACTTCCTCACAATGCCGTATAGTTATAACGCCTTTTATAACGCGTTGTAAAGTGCGTCATCATTGTGAGACACAAGCTCGACTGTTGGCCATAACTTGGCTTTAGCATGTATTATACACGGCCCGTGCTTCCGGTGTCATCTGCATTATACGAAAAATGTATCTTATGTACAAACTTTTTATAACCGAAAACGGCAACGGGTTGCTTCTTAACTTAAATGCGAAATAATGTTCCTGATAAAATAACTTTAAACTAAGTAAAATATTGCGTAAGTTGAAGATACGCTCTGCTTACGTTGCTGTAAAGTCTTATGAAATATTATTTGCCTTTGCTTTCTTATTTTCAAAGCTTGCTCCAACATACGTAAAATGTAAAATGTGTGGGTGTGTGTATCGAAATAAGCAATTTCACCTGATGGTAAGCAACACACCTGCCTAAACACAGTTGTATTACACTCCCGCTCGTTACTCGAGACATTAGTAAATATTAAGATAAACAATATGCAATATTTTGTCTTATACAATACTATGTGATATTTTTAACATGTTCGGATTTACTGTACCTGATATTATTATTAGGGGTTCTGCGCGATTCCAGCTTCTCCTATCTATGAATGACAATATATAACAAAAGTTATTATCATTACATATATTTATTTAAATTAGCATGCACCGTAAATAATTAACAATTGGTCATTGCATATTGTCAGGACACTCAAGCTACCGTTTAGTTTTATTTTATGGTATGAGTATGGTAATTATACCGTATGGTAATATTATTAATAACCAATAACCCCTATTGATAGGGGTTATAAATACAAGAGTGTGATACTATTATAAACCAAGCTGAAGGCGAGGTAAGACACGAGTGTATTAAAACCTAATTATGTGCAGTTTCATACACTACTTTATCTCTACTCATGAAATACAATTTTAAACCACCAAACTACAATACAAAACAGATAATATCTCAATTCATTCAAATAACAACTGAGTCCCACCAAAGACGTATGTATCGTGGCCTACTAGATTAGTCGCGGCCAACTAGATCGGTTTAAAAATTGGATTTTGGTCGGTAAAAGAATGAATAACTGAAGACTTGGCAGTAAAGTAAGAAAAAACCTAACGTATTATATATTTTTGAAAAAAAAAAGTTATTTTAAGGTATCGTTTTGTTCACGAGACTAGTACCTATTTTAAAAAAATCTTTTGAATTTTTTTTAAAGAGGCATATGAATAGAGTTTGTTATTAGAGTATTGGTTTTGAGTTCATAATTTGAATATTACAATATGAGGTTAGATAAATGTTATTGAAACTTCAATCCGAAGTCGAGCCACTACTTGGTAACTTGCTACCACTGTTGCTTGGGATTTTTATTATTATTTCATTTGAAAATCTTGAAAATACAATTCCAAATTTATTATTATTATTACAAAATGGCCGCGACAAACGAGGGGATATAAAACATACATAATTATATTTGTTATAAATTTTGCATAATTAAGCTATATGGAACAATGTTATACAGATATATTATACAAATCTGATATTTTAAATATTGTTAACCAAATAGAAGAGCTTTTTGGACAAATACTCAACTTTTAATGTTCATTTTGACTTTTAATTTATGAACAATTCGAACCCAATAATATCAACGTCGAACCTTGAAAGGAGCTCTTAAACATTTTATGTAGCAAATAGCTGATACCATTTAATGATGATGGCTTATAAAATCCTAGGATCAAGATAACCCTGTATTTGCATAATCAGCCTTGCGCCTGGAGCTCTTAACAATGGACGATACCATTCGGAGTCGTTAGACGTTTAGGGTGTTGTACCTAAACGTCTATCGAGTACGGCGGCGACGGCGAGGACGGTGGTGGCTTTGCGATCCTACAATGTGGCCCCCCAGCGGTGGCCTCAAAGGCTCAGATGGATCTATAAAAGCCCACATTCATGTGCCGATGAGACAGCCGCGGGGGTTTTAGTGGGTAAGTTTAGTCTCACATACCTAGGTTGACCCCTACAGGATCCTGGGGACCTGTTGAAGTTTCCCCCGCGACGAAAAAGAAGGTATTTGCCTAGGATCGACCCTATGCCAATTTTAATATAAGTGTTATGCTCAGGATATCTGTGACCGCATAACTAGGTCGTCATTTGTAAATGGTTTTATTTTATACAGATGGTTCTTTTGTTTTACCATTTTCAATAACGAGCAACGTAAATAATGCGAAAACACCAAATGTCTCTTTGCCGTTTATGATAAATAGCCAAGCTAAATACCAGTGCCGATGTTCGTCCCAGATTGTCCCACTAAACGATGTTTTAATCTAAACGATTTATTCCAAATATATACTCCAAATATATATAATAATACTCGTATAGGTATTGTTTTATTTTTGGACTTTGCGGCTACTTTTGCTGTAGTATCGAATCAATTGGGCAATTTCACGCATCAGTGTATTAAGAAATAGAATTCGCGTTTACTTAGCCACATGAAATGGACTTGCAATTTGGAAAAAAAAATGGCTAAATAACGTACTATATTTTTTGCCACTGACGCAACAAGAAAGGGCTGTTATAACTTTCACGCCTATGTCTCTCTGTCTGTGGCATTGTTCCTGAACAATTGGATTTATATTTGAAAGCTGGTATAATCAGGTTGCTTCTTAACTTTTCTTCGGTGTAGAGCAGTGAGGAGATAATAAAGTAAGTTATATTTTCCAAGCCAATCCGACCACGGCAGTTTTTTTTTAAAATCATGATTGGCTAATCTTAAACGGAGCAGACACATGTGTACTTTTTCTTTCTTTACTCTTACAATCCGATGGGACCGAAGACTGACATGACCAGGGGCAGAACCTACTTTTTACATGTGATGCATGGATTATCTTACTTCTCAGACAAATAGGTGATCGATCCATATTGATCTAACTAGTAATAAACAACTACACAAATATGTTGCTTCCCGCGGGATTTGAACTCGCGAATTCAGGTTTATAAAGTAATCTAGGATACGAGTACGATGAGTAACGATATTTAGCACGTTATACGTCTTAAGCATGTGTAAATTTTAATTATTTACTATTAAGGTGCTGATGGACTTGAGCATTCACTTGTAACAGAACATCGAGCATTCGCAGCTTTTAAAGTCGACAACGAACAGAGTCAAGCATGCACGATCATTCTAGCGAACGCTCTAGTTAATGCTTGTCAAAAAACAATTCTTCAAGAAGATGTCAGACTTAACGACGGTACAATGACAGAATCGCTCGGCTTGGCTTAAATATCAGCAGCAAGTTTACTGTCCTTTTGCTAGAATGTTCACTAGAACGCTCGCTAAAATGCTCCCATTTATTTTTTTTGTAATGTAACATTGGCTAGCATGTTCTTACAAGTGAATGCTCAAGTCTATCAGCACCTTTAAATCCTTGTATTTAATTTAGTGCTAAGTTGATAGATACATAAATATCTACTACTAGGTATAATATAGTATTCGTAGGTACTGGTTATCGTATTCGACAGCCATTAGTCGGCTTCATTAATATTTATTAGCCCGCTGTCAGATTAGCCTGTCAACAAATCCATTATAGTTTCTGCCATAGTTTTTAGTGTGGGTAGCAACGGTGGTGAGGACACGCCAGCTACACATTGTTACTGTCTGCCGTTAGATTTATGGCCAACCGACCCGCGCTATTTCCACCCTTGCAAAAGTTAAAGACAGTTAAACCGAATCCTGCAGTGTCTATCCCATTTGCAGTGTTTTCTTTCGATATAACATGCTGACTTAGGTACTTAACACGCGATCCGAGAGGAATCCTTAATATTGGCTATGAAATATATTTTTATATCTACGAAGTGTTAAATGCAAAATGCGTACTTAAACTTATTTTAAGAGTAAAGTATAGCTTGTCGTTAAATCCAATGACTAGACTATTGAATACCTGATTAGTAAGTTTAATCGTTTACGGTCAGGAATTATATGAAGTGTTAGTTCGGCCAAAAGTAAGAGATTACCTACAAACGTTGACATTTTCAAATGTCATATTTAGGGTAAATGTGGGATAGTTGCCCTAGGGGTATGGTTCCTCCTTCGGAGTCGCTGGACGCTCGGGGTGTGGGCCCCTTGAGCGTCCATTGAGTACGGCGGCGACTCCGAGGAGGACGGCGGCGGGGTTGCGACCCCCGTCCCCGTGAGCACCGTGACTGGTTCCCGGGGGGCTACAATGCGCCCCCCGGCGGCGGGCTCAAAGGCAAGGCACTGAGGGGCCCCTGGTGCAGATCCCACCGGAGAGCCCTGGGGTCTCCCCTCTCATGTGCCGATGCGACAGCCGCGGGGGTTTTAGTGGGTAAGAATCCCACATACCCCGGTCGAGCCCCACAGCTCCCGGGGATCTTTCGAAGATTTCCCCCGCGTCAAATAAAAAAAAAGGGGTATGGTTGCCTCGATTGTAATTTCTCTCGAAAGATAAATAAAATACCATGTGATCATCCGCCAAACTAGAGAAATTACAATCGAGGCAACTATACCCCTAGGGCAATTATCCCACATTTACCCTAATTGTTGATTACCGGACACAAGAGACTTTCACTAATGTTTTGGGTGTGAGCGACGACAGGCGTGTCGCTTACCATCAGGTGAACGCCTTGTTGTCTCGTCCCAGTTGAGTCTTTGGTTATATAAAAAACAAAGATTCACGGTGCTGACGGCTAAGGGAACGTCGTAAGTCCCTTTTGCTCGAAACAGCACGATACAACCCACAAAGGAACCTTTTCCTCGTGTTTTTAATAAAGGAATAAAGATGAAAGTGAGCTTCCATTTCCACTTTATAATTTTATATACACTGCGGCTTACACAAATTATAATAATAAATTGTGTGCTTATTTATTTGATCAATGTTCAACTGAATCAAACTTTTAGATAAACAAAAAGGGCAATATTATGTACCAATGTACCTAAAACTGCGACAAAAATAGCAACAACTAGGTTCCCATTTCTGCATTATTCGTCTCAACTTAGATAAGAATAAAATTAATGGACCTAAAAATTATTCATCTGGTAAAAATTGCATCCGCACTGTTACAATTATAAAATCTCAACTATGTATTAATGTTAAATCCACCACTTTGAAATCTGATAGGATTTCTTACAATAAAAACAATTGATGTCAGAAAACCTTAATCGGCGTTCACAGTTCAGAAACCGCTTGGGCTCGGCATGCTCCGACTCGGTCAAGTGCCAACCGCATCTGTGAGATTCTTATGCAAAATCGATGTTTTATTGCTCTTTTATTACCCCCACAGTCTTTCAGCCAAATTGAGAGCAAGAAGGCGTGAGGAAATTCATTTTGGAGCCAAAGCGTTTCTTTAATTAAGCCGCCTCGTTAATTTTTCATTAAACGACCGTCAGTGTCGGATCTAACTTATCTACTATTATCGTTATATGTTTCGGTTTTTCAGGCCCCTACTATTACCAGACCCATAAATATTTCAATATTGAGAATATTTGGTTCTTTGGTTGGAGTCATTGCGATGGTTTCTGGTTGGGTAAGTAATATTTAAAACTATTCTAATTTTTAAACTTACAGCGCATAAGAAATATATCGGTGTGACAGAAAGACAGACGAAGTCGTACTATAAAGGTTAATTTTCTACCTGAACTCTTTCAGGAAATTTTGAACATCTTTCTCCGCCCTTTATGTCGATCAGAATATAAGCGGAAATTAAAGGCTTCCTAATTAATAGATGCAACGTACCAATAATATTGCAGGCTAGGACAGAATAACGATCTTTGCATTACTAATAGAAACTGCTACGAGAGTTTGTGCCGTGAAATTTGATAGGCCTAAATTCAGCAATGGATGGCGAAGGCTGATATAATGACGCCGGAGGGCCATTGTAGCATCACCGTCATACCAACAACATTCAGCACAGATAAAGCGGAAAATTGCTTAAGAGTATTTGCACTTAATTCATATCCAGTTAGAATTGAAAATCGTATAGCTCGAGCAGCTTATATCTGGTCTATGGTGACACTAAATCAGAAACCGGACTGCTTAGTCTATCGGCTCTGATTCAGATGAATTAGAGCCGATACAGGCAGCGTTAAGGTTTAGAATATGGTTGAGTAAATACTGAAAAGCTCGGTTTTTTTCCTACGAGTACTACTTATGACTTCACCCGTAGGGTGTCTAGGTAAGAATAGCATCCTCCTTCGCCTCACGTTGAGTGTCCGTAAGAGGCGACTAAAGAAAACAAGAAGATGGGCAGCAGTGTCTTCTATTAGATTTTATAACACCTATACTTACTGCGATGTGGGGATTAGTGCAACCCCTTCCTTTTAAGGAGGAGGCTTTGTTTGACAGTCAGCAGTGGAAGTCTTCGGCTGCTGATGGTGATGGTTGACTATTTATTATTTTGTGTTTTATTCATTTACTTTCTCTATTGAATTAAGTGTGTGTTTTGTGCATTAAATTATCTTGACGTGCATACTGTGTTATGAACTTAATTATTACACTTGTTAGCACCCCAGCCGGTGTGCCTATATAAACGCGGTGCAATCTGAGACAAGGACATTCATACAGCGGTCACGGGACAGTCAACAGTCTACGCTCATCAGGATAACAGAACGGTTTGAAGAATTAAATTTGTAAGTGATTTATTATTATTCTCTTTACTGACTAGTTATGGTGATTCCTGATCTTTTACTTTGTGTATTTGACGATATGATATAATATTATGCTAAAGATTTAAATAATCATGGTGCCACTTACATCAGAAGTGTGATAAGTAACTCGCTAGCCCACAAACTATAGCTGTTTTTATTTTTCTTATATATAATATACTTTTGTTTTTATGTTAAATGGTTAAAAGTATTTTTATGGTTAGTACATAGAAACTGATTAATTGCAAAATCTACTACCCACATCTAGTAGATATCGAATATCGGCGATTGTTGTTTTTGTGAAGTGTAAACTGTAACACGTTAAGGCACTACTATATTTGTGTTTGTCTATTCTTTGATATAATTTTGATATTTTTGACCGTGTTAAAAGCATTTTAAAGTTAATACAGAAAGTGAATAATTAAGTGCTTAATGAAGGAATCTACTACCCACATCTGGTAGATATCTAATAATCGTAATTGTTTGTGAAACGGAAACTGTGAGTATTCATAACTGCAAATATACGTACCGCATGTTGTAGTGATGTATCCACGTAATTTCTATAATTAATTATTGTTTTAATAATTGAAGTGCTTTAAAATTAACCTGGTAATTTGTCATGATAAAAAGAAAATTATAAAGTTTGCAGGTGGAAAGCAAATTGTGTTGAAAATATTTACGTTTGAACTAGAAAAAAAAATGGTTCTTCGTGGTAATATTTATATTATGTGCATTTTCGTCAAATACCTACCTACTAGTTTTACGAAATGGTATAATAACTTGTATAATGGCGGCACCTACCTTTACCATTATAAAATACTTTACTGGTTATGTTTAGGGGACGGCCGAACGGTTGATAGCGGTAATAGTTTTCAATTATAACTAAAAGTTATTAATGATAATAAATAAGAATCTCAGTAGAGTTAAATCCTTGTTAATTTTATTAATTAAGAGCTTTTAATATTTTGTGGATATATATATATATTGTTACATTTCATTAAGACAATGTAGTCGTGTATCTGCATTGCAAGTGGGAGCGCAATGGTGGAGAAGGTATAGTGTATGGTATAGTGTCTTGGTGATATATACTGTAACATCCCATCGGGACAATGTAGTGTATGTCTGTATTGCGACAATGTGTAAGCGCAATAGCAGGGATAGCTACAGTGTCTTGGTGATATATAGGTACTGCAACATTTCATTAAGACAATGTAGTCGCGTATCTGCATTGCAAGCGCAATGGCGGAGAATGCTATAGTGTCTTGGTGACGTGTGCTGTCATTTAAGACAATGTAGTTGTGTATCTGCATTACAAGTGGGAGCGTAATGGCGGAGAATGCTATAGTGTCTTGGTGACATATACTGTGTCGTTTGATTAGGGCATGTAGTCTTGTAGCTACATTGTGACAATGTGAGCACAATGGCTAGAGGAAACTACAGTGTCCTAGTAATGTCTGGATAATGTTGTAATGCAAAATTATGTTTTACAGAAAGTTGATATGCACTGTATCTGGCTTACTCAAGCTCATGGTGCCTGAGGGCAGGCACCTGTGCAGGTGTGCCTATATAAACGCGGTGCAAGCTGAGACAAGGACATTCATACAGCGGTCACGGGACAGTCAACAGTCTACGCTCATCAGGATAACAGAACGGTTTGAAGAATTAAATTTGTAAGTGATTTATTATTATTCTCTTTACTGACTAGTTATGGTGATTCCTGATCTTTTACTTTGTGTATTTGACGATATGATATAATATTATGCTAAAGATTTAAATAATCATGGTGCCTCTTACACACTGGTGTCTGTTATATAAAAGAACGAAGATGCGGGATTAGATAAATCCTCGTATGCAACTGCATATAATTAATTTAAATGTTTAATTGCCAAAGCCCTTTCTTTTGTAAAATTTAACAATATTTTTACGTAAACCTTTGTCACAAATGGAAACTTACTTACGTATACTCGTATCTTAAGTTATATACAGTATACATTGTACGAAATAAAGGGGTCTCGGATCACGTGTTTGAGACTTGAAGTAGGGCCTAGCATATTTCGTCTAGGCTTGCCGGATAGAAAATTAAGGGTGCTCTTGTAGAAGATAATAAGATTTTGGAGTGCTTCCCGGATCATCTTTTCCTTTCGAGAAATAAAAATACGGACTCACTTGAAATGGATTATGTTGTAAAAAGCTATAAGTAAACACTTTTAAAGATCGTTTTCTGTTTACTTAGGACGAGAATTCCATGTTAGTTTAATGTAGATTCCTATAAAAACTTAATAACATCGCCCGTGTATCTGTTATTAAATTTGTTTCAATGTAATTTGAGTGCCTTTTTCTATAAGTTCGCTTTGTAAGTCAAATCTTCATGATGAGTAAGGAAAATTTACGATGGTAGGCATTACGCGAGCACCGATTTTAATTTCAAAAGCGATTCGTTAGGATAAAAAATTCACGGAAAATATAGAAAAATGGATAATGTAGCACAGAGGATGGAAGTCTCTTTAGACTTGGGCGTAAACGAGGGTCTTAAACATTTTCACACGTAAAATTATAATAACAGAAAGAGCTGTGAGTAGACACAAAGAAAGCGAGGCGAGGCTATTGTATGAATAAGACTCTTCAAATAGTTTTCTTAAAGATGTTATTTTTAGCCAGAAAGGTAAAGTTATGAAAAAATCTACATTCATTATTATTACTGACATCATTTTCACTAGAACAAAACATCTAGTATACCGATGGAGAAGACTGACCGACTTTTTTTGTTATTATCATAGATATAGGATTTTTCACTACGTTCAAGGTTATTATAATAGTTCGGAGAGAAACGCATTTCATAACTTCGTATGTATAAAATTGAAGAAAAATCTCTTTGGTTGTACTGTTTCTATCTGGCAGCTTTTATAATCAATATAGGTCAGTAAGAAAAAGAAAAATAACACGTAAAAAAATACTTTCCCGCCATTTTTCTACTGTTTTTCTATCCGCCAAAATAATTTCTTAAGTTTTATTACAAAAAAAAGGAAAAATGCGATTCATGCCGCGGAAAAGTCAGTAAGAGTAGCACAAAGTTGGTAGAAGCGTTTTCAGTCCGGTAATTTTGATGTCAAAGATGCAGTTCGCTCTGGAGTCAGCCGGCATATTATTTGTAGTTACAACTTAGCTGAGGTACTGAGAATGGAGCATGGACCATAAAATAGTTTTGACCCATTTGTCTGGCTATACAAAAAAGCGTGATATTTGGGTGCCACACGAGCTCACTGAAAGAAACGTAGTAATGAATCGTGTACTCATTTGCGATTCTCTAAACTGAAATTTAATGAAATCGAACCATTTTTGAAAAGATTGGTCACTGGTAATGAAAAGTGGATTATCAACGACAAGAACGTGCGAAAAAGATCTTGGTCAAAAGGTAGTCAAGCTCCACACACTGTAGTGTGTACGTGTAAGGGATACTGTGTGTATGGTTGGGTTGGAAGGATATCATTCATTAGGAACTTATACCGCCAGGCAAAACCATCGATTTAGATCTCTACTGCCAACAACTAATGAGACTTAAGCAAGAAATTGAGAAAAAAACGGACTGAAATTGATAGAAAAGGAGTGGTCATATATCATGTTAATGCCCACACATAAAAAAAAGAAATATAAATCAAAAATTGAGAGAGCTTGGTTGGAAAGTGTTAAGGTATCCACCATATACTCCTGACCTTGCATCCTCTGATTTTCCCCTGTATCGGTCCCTTAAGAATTCTTTGGGCAGTGTTCGGTTAGTATTAAGAGAGGACTATCAAAACTACTTGTTACATTTTTTGATCAAAAATCCCAAGATTTCTATAGCAACGGGACTACCTACAAGATGGCAAGAAGATGTCGTTAAAAATGGAACATAAAATATTATTAAATATTATTAAACCTGCCCCGAGTGCGGCGACAAACTTGGAGGAGTTTTTTATTTAGTTTAAGTATATTTGTAAATAAACTGTAATTATTTAGTTATTATTTAATGTAAAAAACCTTGAAAAAACATGGTGTGTTCCCCGTTTATCTCACGTATTCGGAATAAATAAAAAAATGATATTTCAAATTGATTTACGAATTTGAAACATTATTTCACCGTATTCTCGTAGTCCATGGCTGCACGTGAACGTTTCGGTAGCAAATGATCATATTTATTCAGCGAAGGGCACTGTTTGGACCACTCGAGCCCTCTTGTCTGTAGTTTTCCCACATCACTCGGGGCGTACTTTCACAGCAGCACATTTTTTAAATCTCTCCTTTTTTACCTTACAATGTTAATTTTATGGCATAGGTACCTACTACCACAGGTTACTGCTGTTTTAACATTCATTAAAAATTAAATGTGTATGTATGTTGTTTACGTAATTATTGCTTCACCATACCTACGTATGATGTGATGAATACAGGCGTACTTATGAACTTTATTTTCATAAGAAATACATTCACTCATGTTTGTTAGATCATTTACATTAGAAATACTAAAATAACAATTTTTAGGTGGCTAGATTACACAATAAAAACAACTGGAAGTGGAACACGATCTCGTATGTACATTGATTACTTATTTTCGTGACCATTTTTCGAGTCGTTTCACTTAATCTAATACATATAATAAATCGGTTTTGCGTTAAAAAGATCTGGATGTACCAGCAACCCGATATAATTTAGTAGCAACCAGTGTGTTTACCACTAGGCTAATGGGTCCGTCGAGCCAAGTAAACTGGTGTTGAATTCATATATAATATACATTTCATAAATACGTAGCATTTTTTGTTCAGTGAAAATACCGACTGGTTTAACTATGTATTATACGTGAGGATGAATATTCCTACCATCAGAGGCAGTAATGTAACAAGTTCTAATTTCAAAGTTGTCTAGAACATGTTAACGTCAGCTTTGTACTGCGTTAATATGCGTCATATCAGAAACTGCTGATCTTATTACACAATTAGCCCTTGCCTGCAGCTTTCTTCACTTTATATTTGTATTTTGGTACAGAACGTAGAACTGTTACAAAAAAGTGGAAACTTATTCTACTTAGAAGCCTGACGCAAAACGGAGCCGTTAAAGTGTGAATCCTTTGCCTATTTGTGTAATCTTTTTTGGGATTTGTGTTGATGTCAATGTAAACCTCAACTAAAATAAAAAATGGAATTATTATTATTATTTAAAAACACCTTTACCTAGGTACACGTGGTTTTTTACAGGTTTAGAAGAGTAGAAATTATTGAAGTAGCATTTGTATTGTCTGAAAACGTGTAGAATCAGATCTAGAAGATTGAAGTTTTGCCCATAGACCTATACCTAGACCAAAAAACTAACTACCACAGCCACAGTCATCAATCAACGTTGTCATTTAGCTTATATGAGCTGGCATATTATGCGTACGAGATTATCGATATCTTTGCTCACTTAAATACGAGTATTAACTTGGCTCTGAGTGTCGAAATAATCCGATTTCAAGTCTCGATTAGTGATCACTAACACTAATTGACTTTTGTGAGTGCGGAAATTAAAAATAATATTTTTGTAAATTGATTTTTCAAAGGCTGCAGTCTGAGTAATTAACACGCGCACGCGGCTATTTTAGTAATTAACTCATAGTAAGATAGAACGCATCGTTCACTATACAAAAACATGCATAATGTAAATTTAATTCAAACTACCAGTAAAGCAACTTCGATATCCAATATATGGTTACACAATTTCCTTACTGTGCGCTTCATTTCATAAGAATAAAAATGGATTTCCCAGAATAATTAAATCAAAAGTGGATTGAAAATTAATTAAAGTCTCGCTTTGAGGACTCTTCCGTAGAACTCAGCCACTCTCTGCTGAACTTTGTTTTCAATTTACTTCTGGGCGTGTTTAAGTAGAACGATGACACGACGTGTCACACTCCAGCGCCACGCCGCGTTGAGTCTGCGGCTCTCTATGATAGCCACAAAACTGACAGCTACCTTTGGATTTATTATCATGTACCTCAATGATATTATAAGTAATAAATACGTTACCTACTAAGCAATCGACGATTACAAGTGGCAAAGCACTCACACGTATTAACACGAATAAAATGGGATTTATTGATACCTAGAAAATTTGTTTGTGTATTTGGATAATTTGTTTTGATGCGATTATTCAATAAAATTTAAGCGAAGTGACACTGTCAATGCTTCCGTGGGTGGTGTGCTATTGAATCAAGTTGTATTAATTAGCTCACCTTTTTCCGCATGTACCTACTGTAAATTTCAATTTCAAGATGGCGAGGAACCATCTTGTTGGTCTAGTGGCTAAGACACTCTGGCCGATACCCAAAACCCTACTTGCCGAACGTACCGAAGTTACTAGAAACATGGATCTTTTTTTATTGCCAATCATAGTTTTTTTTTAGATTTATAATAAACCTATTAAACTAGCAATACATTTTACAGTTATCATAATTGAGTAGTTAACTTCACTTTTTGGTTACGGTCTTAGTAATATTCTAATGTATTGGAATAGAAAAGGTCTACTAATTTTCTTACAGATTCATCTTAATATTGGTGAACACGTTGTGATGCGATATTAGCTTAAAAATACTGTAAAAAACGATTTCATATTATTTAATCAGTCTACTTCGTGGGTGATATACTCGTACAGCATGCTTTGTTACCTTTTACTAATCCCTCTATGGTTAGGAATTTAACGGAGACGGTGAACTTCAGTAAGTCAATAAGCGCCCGATATGTGCCGTCGACTGTATTAGCCACCAAGTTAACCTGCATCAAACTACCGAGCTTTAGTTAGCAAAGCTTGAGTTAGTTATACACATAACTCACTGTTTGACTAATTATTGCCTATTAGCGTAAATTTTACTCTTGACATTAATATGCATATAATATGCATCCAAATAATATTTAGGATGTATTGTTTTAGTCCTAATGTTAGAAGTCCTATATTATTTCTTTTAACTAGTCTTTAGGATTATTCACCCACGCGTTTTGTTAATTGTGTAATTAATTGGCTAATGGGGGGCTTTTTCAGCTTTTGGTTGTCTGTAAATACTACTTGGTACCTATACGTTTCCCAGAATTTCATTGCGATAATAACTTCAAGGAAAACGTTATTTTGTAAATACATTTATATTGTTGAGGGTAATACAATACTATTATTGTTATTCAACCTAGTGACGAAACAAGCAAGACGTTCGCCTGATGGTAAGCGGCACGCCTGCCTAATAGACAGCTACATCACTCTGGCGCCCTTCACCCAAGACATTAGTTGAAGTCTCTTGTGTCCCGTAATTTTACCAGCTAAAGTGCCCTTCACTGAACACAGCATTGTTTCTAATTTGCAGTTTGGCGGTGAGATTAAATAAGCTGGCCGTGTAGTAACATCATCATCATCACCCGGAAGATGTCCACTGCTGAACACAGGTGTCTCGGGGATCGTAGTATACGTGTAGTTGGATATCCTATAAAAGACGCTGTAATTAGACTTAGTCGCATCCAACAACACCTGACAGGAAGAAATGGAAGGGTACTTTAAGAATAGTCTTACCCGGACACCACACGCGGATCTGCTGATTATAAATATACATGCATACGTGTAATCAACCAGCTCGATGTTCTACATGTTAGTTTTTGGAGAGTGTGCGCAGGAATTACATGACTTGATTCCACCATCCTTTTCTATTAGCGGACGATGAGACGCATGGCATCATCGTACCTTTACGTTGTAAATGTCCCATCAGTCTGGACTAAGCGAATTCCTATCCGAATATAATGTATTCAATCAATGTTAGAGTGAATAGGCTTTTAATAAACAACTAGTATCCTTTATCATCATCGTGGGATTACAATCAAGTACTAACTTATAACGACTTAAAAAGTGAATATGAATCTATTTAAATTATTCTAGTTTACATTTACAGTCAATACGGATGTGCCGGAAAGCCGTTGGACACAGCCGGCGCATCGTTGGTCGCGTTGAAAATAAATGTGGTGAGCAAATAAAGCAGTAGACATCATGTAGCTGCAGTGTCGACTTACGTAGAAAACTACAAATAGTGAAATGAAATTAACTTTAACTGAGAGCGGGATGAATAATGATTTAATTTGCAGTGAAATTAAATTAAATTTAACTGAGAGACATTGCAATTAATCTATTCTTACGGATTATTTTAATTTTCCCGACGTTTAGAATGCTTTGCAGCACCCATGGTCACGGGCGGACTGAGATGTTGAACGTCCCTGCGCTCTATTTATACTGTCATAATTTTCGGTGTACCCTCAGTTATTGTTGTTGTTTTTATTGATGTACCCTCAATTATTATTGGTTATTATTGTTGTTGGTCCGACCTACGCAGTAAGAGCTTACAGTATCTTGACGCCGTGCAGTGTTTTGTCTGGTTTTGTATTTAATTATATTTATCACAGGATCCCAAGCTGGTGGTAACACCCAACCATCTTCTCTATTGAAATTGGGATGTTTTTTTGATTTCAATAGCCTCACGAATCATCCTTGGTTGGAAACGGTGTTCTTTTGCGAGGATTTGTGGTTTATCATATCTGATATAATGGCGGGTGCGATCCTGAACGTGTTCACAAACTGTAGATTTTATACAGCGTCGGTGTTTCACATCAGCTATGTGCTCTTTAACGCGAGTTTTTATGGCACGCTTTGTTTGCCCAATGTAGGAGACACACTGCACACACACACACTGGAAACACTGCACGGCGTCAAGATACTGTAAGCGCTTACTGCGTAGGTCGGACCAACAACAATAATAACCAATAATAATTGAGGGTACATCAATAAAAACAACAACAATAACTGAGGGTACACCGAAAATTATGACAGTATAAATAGAGCGCAGGGACGTTCAACATCTCAGTCCGCCCGTGACCATGGGTGCTGCAAAGCATTCGAAACGTCGGGAAAATTAAAATAAATCGCAATATAATCCGTAAGAATAGATTAATTGCAATGTCTAGCGTTCGCGTAAATAAAAGACAACATTAACTGAGAGAGTGATGAACAATGATTTAATTTGCAGTGAAATGAAACTAATTTACATGAATATATCGAAGTTTAGTTTTTATTTTCATGTCGTATACTTTACAGCATTTTTGGGCACGGGAAAACTGTACTTTGGTACCCACACAACAGCTGATACAAATAATTATATACTTTTACCATATACGTATACTTATGTGTACCTATAGCTAGTGGTCCGGCGATGCGTGACAATCATAAAGCGTGGGTGATTTTTGGTCAGGAAAAACCGTACTCGAAGAGGATATAACCTCTAAACCTCTATAGACTTCAGTTATACTACCAGCTGGATTATTTAGTTTAACCTCTTACTGCCGCTTTAAAAATATGAATTAAATCTTCAAAATGTTTGAGATATCCGTAATTACATTTGCAATAATAACGGACAAACGACAACAACCGTGAAAGGAATTCCTTTCGCGAGCAAATTTTGAAGAAATTCACAAATTACAGACCCAGCTTGTTCAGAAAGCCTTTTTATTCCCTTTTCAGTGTCATTATCTTGTCAGCTTTTAATATTTGAAAGGAAAAGAAACGTGAGCGAAAACAAAGTTTGCAATATTAGGGTGGCTCCGTTTAAATGGTTTTATCGTTACCCACTGAGATTAGACGAGTGAGTGGTTCCAGTTGCTAAATTATTGTCTCGTCAGTCGTACTCATCATTTATCCGTGCAAGGAGTTATTATTAAAAACATAAACATTTTTATTGCAGTCTTTCCACTCCAAGATACTGAGAATTATATTACATTTAGAGAAATTAAGAAAATGTCTTTTTTTTTCGCTTTCTTTCTTATTTAAATTATAATTTTTATTGCTAGTACACTTGGTTTTGCCCGCATTCATTCTGTCACGCTCACTTCTGGTTTGCTGGAAGAGAACTCACGTGTTGAGTTAAGCTCGCCCTTTATGTTACTTTTTTTATGTTAATATTTCTATTGTATTTTTTATTTTATGTTTTGTGTATATAATAAAGAATAATAATAATAAAAATACATTCTTATGTGTTTGCTATTATTAAGAGTTCTAATGTAAGCTACGTTATTGTTAGATAATATATAGGTATGGACCAAACAATCATTATAACAACATATGTACCTACATAAAGCAATAAACGAATATGAATAATATATTTTTGCATCGAACTATATGATCGATACATAACCTAACCTTGTCTTCATGCGCAATGAACTAGCTTATTATAACTTTATAAGCCCATTCACTAGTGCTTAATCCGGACTGATTTATCATGTAGAATAACGAGAGGCTTAGCGATTCTGCGTTTGTGCGCTAGGCTTTGTAAGTTAACCCCCACTTCACCATATTTCGCAGGCTCCAATGCTCCACACGCGATCGGACCTGTGATTTATATAATATCAAAAGCTGTCCCAGTGTGAAGTAAAGCCAGACATTTGCAAGAACACCTAGCTTTGGTGCATATACACACATCAAAAGTGTCTAGGGAGCAAGCATTTTTAAGCGGATTTCTTGAGATTGAGATGTGGCTTTGTAATAAATTTATGATTTTATAAATTTATATGGATCCTTTTTGGTGCATTTCATAATTTGAATCAGGAACTGTGAATCAAATTCGAGTAAAAGATGAAAATCAGCTGTCAATATTTTCCCTATAAAAACATACAACGCATTGAAGACATTATTAGTGCTACTGTTTCCCTACTACTGATTAAAACCAACGTTATTATGGAGCGGCGACGTCATTTAAGCAGGGAAGAAATGCTCAGAGCCGTGGGAATGATAGAAGCTGGTTCCCGGCAACGTACTGTGGCTTTAGCTCTGAATACAAGTCAGAGTGTTATCAGTCGACTTTGGACACGTTACCGAAGCACTGGTACCGTGGCTGAGCGCCATGGAGGACGGTATCGCTGCACCACACGGAGACAAGACCGATATATTCAAATCTTAACTCGAAGAGCTCCAACAATAACTGCCATGATGTTAGCCGTGAGGCTTCATCACTCTTCAGGGAACTTAATTAGCGACCAAACAGTCAGAAACCGCTTGCATGAAGTGAACCTTCATTCCCGAAGACCGCTACGGGTACCACCTATAGCAATGCACAATCGTAGGATTCGATATCAATGGGCTCTTGAACACAGAAATTGGGCAGAAGAACAATGGCGTTTCGTGTGCTTTTCTGATGAGTCTCGTTTTGGTATGAGACCGGATACAAGACGTATACGACACTGGAGAACCCCTGGACGCCAACAGCGATTAAAATCCTGCCAGGAAGTCCATCCTTATAGTGGTGGAACCATCATGGTATGGGCGGGTATTTGGATCGGCGGAAGAACTGAGTTGATTTGGATCAGAGGCAACCTCAACGCTCAAATTTATGCTGAGACGATTGTATCAGACGTCATCGTTCCTCTACAAGTGCAAATCGGTCCCTTATTTCAGTTAATGCATGATAATGCACGACCGCACACCGCAAGAGTTGTAAGACAGACTCTCGCCGCAGCTAACATCAATGTCCTGCCCTGGCCTGCTCAGTCGCCAGACTTGAACCCGATTGAGCATGCATGGGATATGCTACAGAGAAGAGCTCTGCCGAATATGGAGGGTATCCAGTCGCAAGAAGACCTTTTTTTGTTGTTGCAACGAACATGGGCGGCCATTCCACAGCGTGATTTGGATGAACTCATTTTGAGTATGCCAAACCGATGTTCTTGTGTTGTTAGTGTTCGCGGTAGAAACACGGATTATTAATTGTTTAAGTTACCCAATAAAATTTTAAAGAAAACTGTTATTTCAGTCTTTTTTTCGAACTTTTGTGTTAGTGGTTCAAATGTCAAAAATCCCTTTATTAGGAAAATGGCAAATTTCTTTATTAATGCAAAGGTGACTTGGTTTATCGTTACTGTGACAAACGAAAACACTTTATTTGATGAATCCTTAAAGAAAATTTTAATTAATATCAATCAGGAGAAAAGTTATTGCAAAAATATATGTTGATCCCTAGACACTTTTGATGTGTGTATTTTCGCCTTGAACTCAATATACCTGAATAATATGATGCCCATAGTTACCGGGTATCATCTGATCATTAGTACACACGGCGACACCTCAACCTAGACTGTTTGAACTATTAGAAGTTGAACGCTTCGAATCATGCGATAGAGTGCGATATGTTGTTCTTATTTTGTCCCACATAACGCGCCGCTGGTACGTGGCGTGCGCCCGCCGGCTGCCGCATGCGCAGTCCCTTCCCAACAATTATCTGTATTGTAGGTATGTAGAGTAGTTATCGTTATGTTACTTACAGCCGCACTCACAAACCCCAATTAACTTTAATTCTAATTAAGTCACTTTTTATAATCTATTTATTTTGACTCTCGGAGCCATTTATGATTAATTTCGATTATTGATAACGAGATAATTGTTATCTCTACTCACTATCAGCGTATTAAGTATTAATTGGCATCGAGTGTCGAAATAATCCAATTTCAAAAAATGGATTAATCATCATTAACTTTAATTTAAGTTTCTAGGTTCGGCAGTTAGAGTGTCCAATTTGATGTATAGCAATGCAGCAATAATATGGTTATGCGAAATATGATAAAGAACTTTTTTTTTTTGACTTGAGGGTAGTCCAAGTAAATACTACAATTTTAAGAGCTCTTGTAATTTTATTTAAATTAAATAATACTTACAAATCAATGTCAAATAAGTATTAAAACCATTCAGCCTTTGGTGTACTTAAATATTATTTCACATTTCCTTTAACTTTTCACTTCACTTCTTATAATATTTGCCACAACAATCAGTATGGATATCTATTCCAAACTAACTTCATCGATGGAAGAATTAACTTTAATGTTCCGCACAAGAATGGAGAACCACGAAGAGGACCTTAAGAATGCAGCTGCTGCTGAATCCTCCCACAAGATTATTGCTAGCCTCTCCCGGGATTTTATTAAATTTGGGTGCTTTATTTGGAAAGCAGTCAGCGCATTGAAAAGTCAAATGGAGCTACTTATTAGAGGTTTGGATAAGCAAGAGATGGCATCTCGCCGTAAAGTTCTCCTCCTCCATGGACTTGCTGAAAAAAGGACAGTGATCTTCGTGCCCGTGCCCTTAACATTTTTAGCAATGAAATGAAGATGGAAAACATCTCCCCTGATGTTATTACTGTTTGTCATCGTCTGGGTGTGAACTCGAAGAAGCCGCGGCCAGTTTTGATTCGGTTCCGTTGTGTCGATCTCCGTGATGAGGTATGGTGTCACAAAACTTCTCTTAAAGGAACGGGCCTTACTCTTTCTGAATTTCTAACGAAGCCAAGACATAATGTTTTCCTAAGTGCTCGAAAACATTTCGGTATGAAGCAATGTTTGACAATAGACGGAAAAATCATAATTCTACTGCCTGATAAGACTCGCCGCAAGGTTGAATCTGCCTCTGAGCTGTGCGAATTAGTAACACAGTTCCCTGTGGCCCAACCAGGCCCTGCAAACGCAGCTGCAACTGTACCACCACCGGTCAGCAAACCATCATCATCATCGGCCTTGGTCGCCGATAAAAAACAACGCAAGAAGTAATGGTTGTAATGCGTTGTTCAGCGTTCTTGCTTATTTATGTCACATCACAAGTCACCGTAGGTGTAGGTATATTTCGTTTTAGTCACAGTTGTATTTTCATTTTATTTTGTACCTACTTGTGGGTTACATTATAATATGTAGTTACAAATTACAAACAAAAAAAATTACTCTGTGGTATCTATCGATATTTTTGTTTGTATAGATTCATTATTTTACGTTTGATTGATTGACACACAAGTTTGACACTTAAGATGTAACGGTGACAGTCAGTTTTTTATTTATTAATTTTCGGTATTTCGTGTTTGATGGACTGGTAACTAGACCTTTAAGCCATAAATTGTATTTGAACTATTTCGTAAAGATATGTTCTTTTTAAGCTTATAATGAAGTATATTTTCAAAGAGTGCATCGAAGGGAAAAGGCAAGTGATACAGGTGATATTATTTATCTATTAAAATATTTATTTTTATTTATTTATTATATATTATATTTGTTATTTATTTATGTATGATATAGATGATACGTTTGTTTCGTGTTCTTCTTCTTCTTCTACGTCAGATGAGAATTATTCTACTGCATTTAGTAGTGACGACGATGAGTCATTTCAGCTGCGTGACAAACTTCACTTTAAATTCTCTTCATTTACCAAATTTCTTAATGTTGTACATATAAATGATCAAAGCACGCACATTATCCGGACCTTTTATCTTCTTTTGACTGTAATCTTGTCCAAGCTGTTCTTATTTCTGAAACCTTTCTAAAACCTACTCTCCCTTCTACGCAATATGTTCTTCCTGGGTATAAACTACTGCGTAATGACAGAACAGGCAAGGGATACGGAGGTGTTGCTATTTATCTTCGAGACGACATTTCGTTTAGAATAGTGGATAAGTCGCCAAGTGAATATTCCAAACTTGCGGAACACCTATTTATAGAAATTGATTTTCACTATACTAAATTTCTTCTGGGTGTATATTATAGCCCATCATGTCATATTGACTACTTTTCATCATTTGAATCTAAACTAGAATTTCTATCATCCATTTATGACCATACTATAATCTTAGGGGATTTCAACACTTGTCTTCTAAAGAACGATACGCGCAGCCAGAAACTTCGTTCTCTTGTCTCTTCTGTCAATATGCACATACTTCCACTTAATGCTACTCACCATGCTCCCCATAGTACTCCTTCACTCTTAGATTTGATCCTGGTTTCTAAATTGGATAATGTTGCAACATTTGGTCAGCTTCCTGCTTCTTTTTCTTACCATGACCTTCTTTTTCTTTCGTATAAAGTTCGCCCTCCTAGACGTAAATGTAAGCTTCTCTTTCTTCGTAGTTTTAAAAATATTTCTTTGGGACGTTTAAGAGAGGATGTGAATAGAAATGATTGGTCTCCTGTTTTCTGTGACGCTAATGTGGATACCAAAGTTGAAGCTTTTAACAGACTGATGTTGGAGTTGTACAACAGACATTCCCTTAATTAAGAAAGTCAGGGTAAAACATCTTCTTGCGCCTTGGTTAAATGAGCACATCAAGTCGCTAATGAGGAAAAGAGACAAAGCAAGGCGTAAATACAAAAAAACATCCTAACGCCGATAATTTAGATCTTTATAAAAAATTACGTAATCGCTGCAGTCGGATGTGTAGAGATGCCAAAAGACGCCACATTAATGATTCCTTAAAAAACTTTACTACCGCACAAGTTTGGCAATTTCTAAATTCACTCGGTATTGGTAAGTCTAAAACTGATTGCACGCCTAATGGTGATCTCAGTATTCTTAATGCACATTTCGCTAAACCTATAGTTTCTCTGGATGAGGAAATTAAGACCTCAACTCTTAATCTTATTTCCACTATTCCTCTACCTACTTGTGAATATTTTTCTTTCGCCATGGTTTCAGAGGAGGACGTTAAAAAACCATCCTTTCCATTTCCACTAAAGCTGCTGGTGATGACGGTCTGCATCTGCAGATGATTCTCCTCATTTTGGATGAGCTAGTACCTGTAATCTCTCATATAATTAATAACTCTCTTGCTACTAGCTCCTTTCCTTCTGCCTGGAAAAAAGCTCATGTCATACCACTTCCTAAAACTTCTATCCCTTCAACCTTTTCTGAGTTCAGACCTATTTCCATACTTCCCATCCTTTCAAAAGTCCTTGAAAGCATTGTTCATAAACAGCTGTCTTCCTTTCTTTCTTGTAATGGCCTGCTAAGCCCACTTCAGTCTGGTTTTCGTCCTGGGCACAGTACTGTTACTGCATTAGTGAAAATTACTGATGATATTCGGCTGGCCATGGAGAACAAACTTCTAACAATTCTCGTTCTTTTGGATTTTAGCAGTGCATTTAATTCTGTCGACTTTGATATCCTTTTAAAAATCTTATCATCACTCAACGTCACTTCCTTTGTTATTACAAGGTTTGATTCGTATCTTCGGGGACGGTCGCAGTCTGTTCGCGCTGGTGAGGCTACTTCTGGCTGGTGTGACCTTACTGCGGGTGTCCCGCAAGGTGGCGTGCTCTCTCCTCTTCTGTTTTTTGTTTTTATTAACACTGTCACGACCGTAATATCTTCCAACTTCCATCTCTATGCAGACGACTTGCAGTTGTACCGTCATTTTAAAATTGAGGATGTAGGGGAATGTATAAATGCCATCAATAGTGATCTTAAGAACATTAGCGATTGGGCGAAGACCTTTGGTTTAGTTGTTAACCCAAAGAAATCACAAGCGATCATTATTGGTGGTAGGTATATGTATAATCTGTTAATTTCTAGTCCTATTCCCCCCAGTCATGTACGAGACGGTAATTATTGAATATGCCAAAAGTATAAAAAATCTAGGGGTACATTTCAATTGCACCTTGTCTTGGGACGTTCACATCGCAGAGGTAAGTAGAAGAGTTTTTTGTACTTTCCACTCTCTTAAGCGGCTCCAAACCTTTCTTCCTTTCGAGACTAAAGTTACTCTTGCTGTGTCCTTACTTCTACCACTTCTTGATTACGCAGATCTTTGCTTTCTAGATGCCACAGAGGAACTATTGGACAAGCTCGAACGCCTACAAAACTTAGGCATACGTTTTATTTACGGACTTAGGAAATATGCCCATGTCTCTCAATTTAGATCAAAACTTAAGTGGTGGTGGTGGTGGTGGTGGTGGTGGTTAGACATCGGTGTAATCTACACATTCTGTGTTTACTATATAATATCTTGTACAATCCTAATTCTCCTGACTATCTGCGTGAACGCTTTGAGTATCTAGTTCCTGTTAATGTACCTACTCGCTCTTCCAAGTCTCTTCTTCTAAAAACTCCTAGGCACTCATCAAGTCGATATGACGGCTCCTTTACGGTCCGAGCTGTTAAACTCTGGAATAGCCTTCCCCTTTCTATACGTAAAAGCCCTTCTCTGCGCATTTTTAAAAATAGAACAAAAGAATATTTCCTTTCAATGTGATTTATACAATAAAATCAAATGTATGTATTATAAAATATATATTATTTATCTATCATTATATATATTATTGTATTTATTATGTATATTTGATATCATAATATATTAGTTTATGTTTCAACGTGTATATATGTATTGATATACCTATGGGTGTTATTTGTCTATATGTATGTTTATTTTAATGTAACTTAACTTACATCTGTAGGTACACTTGGTTTTACCCGATAACATTTTGTCTCTATGCCCGGGTTTGCTGGAAGAGAACTCACGTTTTTGAGTTAAGCTCGCCCTTTGTGATACCTTTGTCTTTTGTTAAGTGTTTTTGTACTGTTTTCTGTTTTTAAGTGTACCCAATAAAGTATAATAATAAAAGAAATAATTATTACATAAATGTATTTTTTACATACAACTTGATTACAAAAACTCAGCTCATGTCTCATGCCTCATGCCTTAAGTTCTCGCATGCTCGATGAAGCCAGTGGGGTGTCCGGGTAAGAATAGCACCCACCCATCTTCTCCCGTTGGGTGTCCGTGAAAGGCGACTAAGGAAAAACAAGAAGACCGGCAGCAGCGTCTTTTTATTGAATTACCTACCACACTGCGATCCCCAAGCCGCCTGCTAAGCATGGGGGTTATGGCAACCCCTCCCTTCTAAGGGAGAGGCCTTTGTTCAGCAGGGGCCGTTTCGGCTGCTGATGAATGATAAACACAAATACAAAATTATTTTTTCAGCAACCACTTCCAAAATCCAGCTTCGTCGCTTTCTACAGAGCATCAAAATATTCACGGTCTTACTTATAAACGATGGTTAAATTTTAAGTAACACTTAATAGCTACCTATTTAAAAATATTTTTTAGTTTAAAACCATGTTTACCCCTAATAAGTTGCTTAGCAGCTTGTTAAAGTATCTGTCAAGTTGAACACCTGCCGACCCTTGTTTAGCACGTTAAGTAATAAGATGGTGGTTGTCTACCAGCTGATTCAGTCAGTGGGGATGATGACTGGGTAAACAAATAATAATTTTAAGTAGTCCGTCAGTTAGAATTATCAAAAATAAAAGTTGCCAAAGATATATGTAGAGCGTCAAAGTTTGCGAGTGGGGGCTCGTGACATCACGCCTCAGTAAAAATTGTATACCGGCGTGACGTCACGTGACATTTCAAAACATTATACCTTCGTCATTTTTTGTTTAATCGACAAAAGAAAAAATACTAGTCCAATATTTTTTGATAATCTAAATGACGGACTAAATAGATTTTTTTAGGCATCTAGCCTGTTGCATCAATTACATCACGGACCTTTGGATGTCACATACTTCGTGTGACTTTGTGCAAAGGCAACAGACAGATCGCTTGTTTGTTGTGTTAATTAGACAAATTGTTACCGTGTTTTTAAAAATAGATAGTTTTGAAAACGTCACTGTATTGAGCACGTTTCGTAATGAAATAGAAGAAATAAGGAGCTTTAAAAGAGTAACAGTAACAGTTAGGAGGCCGAAATTCTATAATACGAGAATGTATCCATTGGTAGATTTGAGCGACATGGAATTAAAAAAAAAAGTGCGTGCGTGGAGTCCCTCCGCGCGGAAGAAGTGAAACTTCATTCTCGTTCTGTCTCTTTCTACAGTCAGTCAGTCAGTCGGTCGGTCGGTCGGTCGGTCGGTCCCTCACTCACTCACTCATACACACTCACACACAAACTCACACACACACACACACTTACACACCCATTCGCCCACTCGCCCTCTCGCCCACTCGCGCACTCGCCCTCTCGCCTACTCGCCCACTCACCCTCTCACCCACTCGCCCACTCGCCTACTCGCCCACTCGCCCATTCACCCTCTTGCCCACTCGCCCACTCAGCCTCTCGCCCACTCGCCCACTCACCCACTCACCCACTCGCCCACTCACCCTCTCGCCCACTCACCCTCTCGCCCACTCGCCCACTCACCCTCTCGCCCACTCGCCCACTCGCCCACTCACCCTCTCGCCCACTCGCCCACTCACCCTCTCGCCCACTCGCCCTCTCGCCCACTCGCCCACTCACCCTCTCGCCCACTCGCCCACTCACCCTCTCGCCCACTCACCCTCTCGCCCACTCACCCACTCGCCCACTCGCCTTCTCGCCCACTCACCCACTCGCCCTCTCGCCCACTCGCCCACTCGCTCACTCACCCTTTGGCCCACTCACCCACTCGCCCTCTCGCCCTCTCGCCCAGTCGCCCACTTGCCCACTCGCCCACTCGCCCTCTCGGCCACTCACTCACTCACTCACTCACTCCCTGACGGCGTCACATGAGCGCTTTCATAACCTTAACAAATTTAACGTTTAACACTTGACGTTTAACACCTATCATTTAACGATTAACTTCTAACGCATAACGTCTAACGCGTTGATTGATAACATTTTTGGAAGTCGCATAAGAAGTTTCACTTCAAAAAAGATATAGATTTAGCATAGAAAACATGGTAAAAATTATCGATATTTTACGAAATGACTTGCAAGTGGGCAATCGAGGCGGAGGTATACCTGTGGAATTACAAGTAATGGCCGTTATTAGGTACTGGGGCAGACACGAGGTAAGTCTATAACTTGTCCTCATTGACTCACTATAATATCATTGCTTACCCTATATGTTGGATGTACCTACTTAAATTGCACAGATTTTTTTTTCACATAACTATCTTAACTTCAGATTCTAGAAGACTGTGCTGATATCCATGGCATGAGCCAACAGACATTGTCACGACTATGCAAAAAAGTGGCGATTGCATTGGCGGTGAAAGTCCCTATTTACATAAAAATGCCACCAAATATTAATGCTGAATCAGAGACAATTCGTAAATTTGAAGCTATTTGTGGGTTTCCTCACATAACTGTGGAGCAATAGATGGCACCCATATAAAAATACGCAAGGTTGGTGGAGATGCTAGTCAGTACTATGTTAACAGGAAAGGACACTACTCCATAAACGCTCAAGTAACTATCTTTATACTCTCTTAGATGTAATGTGGGTGATGGGCAGTGGATGTCACGTGGGTGAAATGATGATGTTTATGAACTAATATTTGTATATTGATAGGACCCTAGTAACTAGTATATTATATTCACAACAAAATATTTTTTTTTTTTACTATTTGCGATGCAGATTTAAAAATATGTGACACAGTTTGCCACTGGAAAGGCAGCACTCATGATGCTTGAATATTTCGTGAAAGCTCTGTAAAACGGAGGTTTGAAGAAAATTCATTTAAAGAAAAACTAATAGGTGATAGTGGGTGGGTTGGGGGTACAAGGGTTTGTACCCCTTACTTACTGACACTTGTTCTAAGACAGAGTACTGAAGCTGTGAGACGCTTCAACTATAGTCATATCCGAACAAGGAATGTGATAGAGAGATGTTTTGGTCTTTTGAAACAAAGATTTCGTATATTACTCGAAGTTATGAGAGGATCGTTTAGCATGATAGTGGCATGTGCAGTATTGCATAATTTGGCCATTGAGTTTAATGGTTCTTTAGAGCATGGCATGTGTTATATTATAAGTATAAATGTTATATGTACGTATTTAAAAATTGATAAGTAACTCTCCTACGTTGTTTTCTGATTTTACTTACAACAATAGTGATGGAGATGCAGAAGTTTTAAGTAAAAAATATAAAACCACTTAATAAGGTTAAGTAGTAAGTAGTTAATTGGTTTCTAAGACGGTGATTAGTTGATTTTTATAAGTAAGGCTGTCAATGCCTACCTGTTATCATGATATAGCTTATTTTAAGATTAAAAAACTACTCACTTCACATTGAAAAGGCACACATTTTACATTATCTAGATACAATCGTTCAACTAAAGATGCGCTGCTTTAGCATTAAGCGCACGATGCAAGTTTAAGGATGTCTTTCTCTTTGTGCAATTTTCATGTTTATTCTATCTGCATTGAGGAAATAAACGTCTACTTATTTATTTCAGGAAAAATAAATGCTTATTATGTGGAAAGAAGTTTTATTACGTATTCTAGTTAAAATAACATACTAGAAGCTTTTAATGAACCCCGCGTATTGATAAACAAGTCACACTTTCTGCATTTCATTTCAAACAGCAAAATCAAGAAACACTACAAGCTAGAACGTATCATAATGTTTACATAATAGATATGATTACTGTGACTAATTCAAATTATTTGAACGTTTACATTTAGAAAGATGAAAATCGTTTATCAGGATAATATTTAGGTACATTTTTAGTTGGTAATTCTAAATATTTCGTCATTTGTATAGATTTATATCAAGGATGGACTTAACGGACCATTATCAACTATTGATTGCAACGGTAAGTAATAAATTCTATCCGATACGACTAGCAATATTAAATTAAGAAATGGTGTTCTAGAAGTATTAGCGCGAATATTACACATTGAAATTAAACTTACGAAATAAGAAACGAGCAAGTACGACAAGCATTCCACTGCAGGACATGTAAGCTCTTTCTGCGTAGATCGCACTAACAATAATAATTAGAAGACCTAAGGGTCTGCTAATTATTTTGTTACTCCGGTCATTGAGAGAACTATGACGTATGGACAGCTACCACCTCAGTCCGCCCGTGACCCGTGATGTTGTAAAGTATTCGAAAAGTCGGGATTGTAAAATCAAGAATAAACCGCGATATCCGTAAAGTTAGTTCTATTTTAATGGCGTTCTTTCCAAAAGTACTTTGCTAAATTGTAGTTTTAGTGTGAACTACACCACAATCATAGACATTGTCTTTCTCCTCAGTCGAAATGACGGCAATTTCCAAAAGAAAAAGACGGTACATACTACGTTTTTCCATCAGTCTTAGATTAGTAAAGAATGAATACACATGTATTAAGCTCGTTGATAAATTGACAAGAAAATAAGACTCCGGTCGTGGCAGGCTATTTATAGAACAAATTGATTTATTATCCAATAACATAATCCCGGACGTGACAGAAACGCAAAACAAGGCTCAACATTTAAGGACTCCGAAAGTCAATATGAAGCCTTTCATAGAGATAATTTTTGTTTATCTAACACGATTTCGCCCTATCTTATCTCTTGAAAAAGGGAATAGTCACGACTCTATGTAGTATTTTTTAATATGAGCTCTAGGTCGCAGATGGGTATGACAGCTCCAAAGGCAAGCGCTTAGAATGCATAATCCTGAAGGACAAAGGAGCGCCGACCTCATAAGGCACCTCAAAAAGTAAGACACGCACTTCACCTTGGACTCTCACAGAGAGAGGACTGGCTTTTACACCTTTGAGTTTGACCACTAGGCTGTCATAGCATGAATCAACCTGTTTTATTTAACCTTCCCAAAGTAATTATTACTTTGGAGAAATGGTTCAACACTATGTTGTGTAGCTATAGAGCTTTTTTTATCAACCTCTGTCTCGATCTCGTCGATCCTCGATCCTCTGATGTTTGCGTTGCGAGACACTAAATCGTAGAGATACCGGCTTAAAAGCTCTTAAGCTCTTCAGAGAAATCATCAATTTTGTAGTTAGATTTAGGCCAATATTATAATGTACCTCATACTGATGCAATGCGTTTCATGAGGCCTGTTACATGACCAGAAAATACAGTCTTATTTGTTCTAGCCTTACTAAGTGGTAGAACCCTTGTGCAAGGGACCACCCCAGAGTCAGATGTTCTACAGTCAACCAGCATGTAAATACCGAACAGCAAGTATTACGTTATGAAGTGCACGATATTTTGTTATATTTTAGGACAATCTACCCACGGTCATCCGATCCCAAACTAGGCAGAGCCCGAGGCTATGGGAACCAGACACTTTTTTGTTGTAAGTACATACTTATATAGATAAAAGACACCCAGACACTTGGTGAAAATCGGACCCAAGACCTACTATTAGGTAGCAGCCAAGGCCTCTGACCACACCTGACCACACCTATCGTGCTCATAAAAGAGATTGACATCAATACATATAAAATTACTTGTCCTGACTGACTGACTGATTCATCAACGCACAGGCCAAACCGCTGGACCTAGAAAGCTGAAATTTGGACAGTGGGTTCTAAGAAAGGATTTTTGAAACTTCTACTCCTAAAGGGGTTAAATGGGGTGTTTTCTTTTGTATGAAACTTTTTATTGTATGGTTCGATTGACTTGAAATTTACTGGAAAGATTTTTTGAATAAAATAAATAAATACGTGTTTCGGGATTTTTCAAAAACAACCATTGGGGGTGCGCTAGGGGTTGTTCCACTCCAGTTTGATCCAGCTCAAACCAGTTGTTATTCAATTCGGTTCTATCGAGTTTGATGCAGTTTGATAATCCGGCTTGACTGATCTCGAACCAGTTTATTTCACTTTGAGCTACTTCGACCCACCTTGACTTATCTCGATCTACCTCGGTCCATCTTGATCCACATCGATCCACCTGGATTTACCGAGGTAAATGATCCAGCTCGCTTTAGCACGATGATCCGGCTCAACCCAGTCAAAATAATTTTCAAAATTGAATCAGTGGTTCCGAAGATTACCCTTAGATTACACATACTTACAAACACACAAACATACAAAAATACAAATTTAAACTCTTTACAATATTTACACTTCTACACACATCAAAAGTGTCTAGGGATCAAGCATTTTTAAGCGGATTTCTTGAGATTGAGATGTGGCTTTGTAATAAATTTATCATTTTATAAATTTATATGGATCCTTTTTGGTGCATTTCATAATTTGAATCAGGAACTGTGAATCAAATTCGAGTAAAAGATGAAAATCAGCTGTCAATATTTTCCCTATAAAAACATACAACGCATTGAAGACATTATTAGTGCTACTGTTTCCCTACTACTGATTAAAACCAACGTTATTATGGAGCGGCGACGTCATTTAAGCAGGGAAGAAATGCTCAGAGCCGTGGGAATAATAGAAGCTGGTTCCCGGCAACGTACTGTGGCTTTAGCTCTGAATACAAGTCAGAGTGTTATCAGTCGACTTTGGACACGTTACCGAAGCACTGGTACCGTGGCTGAGCGCCATGGAGGACGGTATCGCTGCACCACACGGAGACAAGACCGATATATTCAAATCTTAACTCGAAGAGCTCCAACAATAACTGCCATGATGTTAGCCGTGAGGCTTCATCACTCTTCAGGGAACTTAATTAGCGACCAAACAGTCAGAAACCGCTTGCATGAAGTGAACCTTCATTCCCGAAGACCGCTACGGGTACCACCTATAGCAATGCACAATCGTAGGATTCGATATCAATGGGCTCTTGAACACAGAAATTGGGCAGAAGAACAATGGCGTTTCGTGTGCTTTTCTGATGAGTCTCGTTTTGGTATGAGACCGGATACAAGACGTATACGACACTGGAGAACCCCTGGACGCCAACAGCGATTAAAATCCTGCCAGGAAGTCCATCCTTATAGTGGTGGAACCATCATGGTATGGGCGGGTATTTGGATCGGCGGAAGAACTGAGTTGATTTGGATCAGAGGCAACCTCAACGCTCAAATTTATGCTGAGACGATTGTATCAGACGTCATCGTTCCTCTACAAGTGCAAATCGGTCCCTTATTTCAGTTAATGCATGATAATGCACGACCGCACACCGCAAGAGTTGTAAGACAGACTCTCGCCGCAGCTAACATCAATGTCCTGCCCTGGCCTGCTCAGTCGCCAGACTTGAACCCGATTGAGCATGCATGGGATATGCTACAGAGAAGAGCTCTGCCGAATATGGAGGGTATCCAGTCGCAAGAAGACCTTTTTTTGTTGTTGCAACGAACATGGGCGGCCATTCCACAGCGTGATTTGGATGAACTCATTTTGAGTATGCCAAACCGATGTTCTTGTGTTGTTAGTGTTCGCGGTAGAAACACGGATTATTAATTGTTTAAGTTACCCAATAAAATTTTAAAGAAAACTGTTATTTCAGTCTTTTTTTCGAACTTTTGTGTTAGTGGTTCAAATGTCAAAAATCCCTTTATTAGGAAAATGGCAAATTTCTTTATTAATGCAAAGGTGAGACTTGGTTTATCGTTACTGTGACAAACGAAAACACTTTATTTGATGAATCCTTAAAGAAAATTTTAATTAATATCAATCAGGAGAAAAGTTATTGCAAAAATATATGTTGATCCCTAGACACTTTTGATGTGTGTATATAGACATTAGTATTTCTATACTTATGTATAGAAGTGTCAGATATATAGATATAGATAGTATAGAAGTAGGGAGGAAGTAGGGATAGTAGGATTTCTTATCAATTGTAAAACAAAGTCATGGTATTATTTTCAACAATGACGAAATTCCATTCTAAATTTCATTCCCTATTTCAACCCCTTCAATCTTTTTGTTCGGGATAAAAAGTAGCCTATGTCCTTTCTTAAGGTCTAATCTGTCTCTGTACCAAATTTTATCGAAATCGGTTCAGTGGATTAGGCGTTAAAGCGTAGCAGACAGACAGACAGAGTTACAAAAATACAGGCTATGTCATCTAGTATGTATATTTGACGATGATACATAATAGATCCAGGTTTAATAAAAGTGTAAAAAATATTTTTGAAAACCTTCATCCTTGATTTAAAACGCGTTTTACTTACAAAACCGACGCGGGCGAAGCCGCGGGCTACAGCTAGTATGAGAGATAATTCATGTCTCGGGAGACGAACGGCAATGCAGTACAGCTGTCTATCGATAGATATGTCTCGTCTCATCAGGCGAATATCTTGCTGGTCTCATGAACGGGTTGAATAAAAAAAACTTTTATCGGTACAGATAAACTCAGGTCGTTAACACTTTTGATGGTTCTTATATATATATATATTGTATATCCCGAGAATTATGTATAGGCATCATCGCTTGTGTGCGTGGGGAAACTGGAGGAGGCTGCATTGTTTATGCATAGAGTTATTATTTATGAGCCGGTGGCGGTTCGGGCGCCGGCATCGGTGGTGCTCTGGACACTATTATCAGCTTCTTGTTACAACAAAGTTTAGTATGTACCACAATAAAAACATATTATTTTATTCAAGATAGTAACAGGCGTTTGCCTAATAGTGTCGAAATGCCTCTAGACTGGCACTGCATTGCCACTTGTCACCCGGGACATTAATAATGAAATCTCTTGAGATCAACTCTGTTAGTGAACTAAGCATGTCTTTTAGAATAATATTAAACGTACCTAATATAAAACTTATTATGCTCATCCAATTTTAACTTAGAACGGTACTGTGAAGCATTTGAAACTTGCCCTCCGTGTTTTAACTTGTGACGAGATGTCTAAACAACTTCCTGCTACGAGTGAAGTATAGTGTAGCTTTATGTGGTACGTAACCAATAGTTGAATGAATGGTTATAAGTTTTACTCCAAGTTTGTATTCATGTCTGAAGACCGATTAGTGCGAAGTTTCTAAATGCGGTCTGACGTTACATTACGACGTGCAAACTTCTTAAATGCACCACAGAAACTAATATGCTAAATAACTTGGACTGGGAGACAAGGATCTGATTTTGGAAGGTCCTATTTATTAGTTGTTTATGTTACACACATACAAGGTGAATTTCTCATGTAGGCGTGGATGGCCAAATCCGAAACTATAAGGAATAGCGAAAATGGCTTTAGGGAGTTACGGGCCCGATTTTAATAAAAACTAAAATTAATTTAACTAAAAAGTCTCAAATAAAATATGTATTTTCAGAAAGCTGCTAAGATTAGCATTATGGCGTGTTAATTAAAATCAGCACCGACTGGCACCGACTTCTATATATTATCGTTATTTAATGCTGATCATTTTCTTTGTAGTCAGTTTTTAATTTTTCTGAAGTATTTTTTTTTTCTTGTTCGCTCCAATTTTAATTTTCACGCATAATATTCCTGTACGGTACAGGTATTTCTTACTAAATTATAATGTTATCAGGTGTAGCATATTATGCAGATATCACTAACTGCTTTTTGCAAGTAGGTATATATTAATATAATATTCTAGGACAATCTATACATGGTCATCCGGTCCCAAACTAGGCAGACTCTGTACTATGGAAACCAGACTACTGATACTAATACTTATAACCGGTTTTTTTCTATAAATACATGGGTAATTAAATTGATAAAACACGCAGAAATTTGGTGGGAATCGAACCCACGACCTATTAGGTAGCGGCCGGAGTGTCTAACCACTAGACCAATAGTAAATATTATTTTTAATTTATTTATATACGATTGTCTATTCAATAGGTCTAACAATTACAAAGCACAGATTTTTCAATAAATATCTTTCGAAATTGATGTGCATTTATTATGTCTTAATACGACTCTCTATCATAACAGCTTAAGTATTGAGCCATTTATGATTCACGGAGTAAAACCATTTGAATCATGTGTTCTACACGTATGTGAAGTTACAATAACAAATGACGGTAGCTGCCTGATTGAGATCTAATTTATTGGCTCGCATTCTGAGAACAACCGCATTCTAAATCACAATAATGGCATACGGGCCTCGTTCTGGCTCAAGCCTACAGATTACGTATATTGTAAACGGTGTCTCCGCACACATTATGCGTACGCTACCGTTAAATTTAATTAAGGGTACAACGTTTCGATACGTCAATGTTGGGGTGGCCCTCTTTGTAGTATTCATTAGTATTAACGAAGGGACGGTAACAGGTGTATTCACGGCATCTGCATCGCATTTAAACTCTTTGCATTTATAAATAGAGCACAGAAGTTGCTAAGAACGTTTCAATTAATAAAACGTCTAATACTTCATTTAAAATTATGATGAGACACATTTAAATTCAGAAAAACTAAGTTTACGCATTTATTTAGATACAAAACTTTTATTTTCTTTATTAAATACATCGAATTCATAAAAATATCGTTTTTGTACCTAATAATAAATTCATGAATATGCGCTTTTAAAAAAACGGCTAAGAGCTAACATTATTGAAATAATTGAATTCTAAATGAACTTACTACATTGCAACTTGGCTACTATGGCAATTAAGAGTCACAAAATATATATGTTTATCTTATCAACTTAACTTTCACAATGTCATTGCGGGGTAAAAGCCTCCCTTTCGTTTTTTCATTCCCTCCTATTTTTGGCATTCGTTTTCCAATCCCAACAAAATGCTCGCAACTCATCTCACCATAATTTTTTAGGTCTACCGTGACGTCAGATTCCCTTGGAAGATTCTGTAGTAATTTTGGCCCAGTCGTTTTCTGGAATGTGGCAAACATGACCAGCCCAGTTCAGTTTGACCGCTGCCTGTGATGATACGCGTCATACAACGCAGTACTGTATTCCTCATCCGGTCACTATACTTGGGCCCTAACATACTGCGTATCATGGCTCGTTGGCAAACCTGGCCTTTAGAACATGTGTCAAGGACCAAGTTTGGGCACCGTATGTGAGGATTGGAAGAACATACATGTCTACGAGCTTTCGTTTAATAGAAAATATATTCACTGTTCTTTTTTCTGAAAATAATTTTACGACTGCATCCACATTTTGTACGAAAGGCTAACTTTTTCAAAGGCCAACTATTTCACCTTGAAGCGAAAACATAGTTCAAGCAAGTGAACTTTGATACAATTGATTACCTAGCCAAACCCGGCTGTTCATTGTTAAAGTTTGGATTTGCTCGGACGTACGCCTTTGTTGCAGTTGGCCGGGATAATTGGCTTTTTTGAAGTGAACCAGATAGCGTAGCAACATATTGTGTTGAGAGTGTGATTATCCGGGTACTCGGGTGGGCTCGTTCCACAGAGGACTTAATTATGGAAAGCGTTTTTGAGACAGATTAAAATGTACAGCAAGACACGATTATGTGTTTATTACTTGTATAAGGTAGTCCGTAATCCCGATGGTAAGTTAATGGGGATCTTGCGTCAGACGAACCATTGGCAAAAAAAGGGCCGTAGTGAGGATTCCTCATTTTCTCAAAGTAGACATAAGGAATAACATAATTTTTCTTTTTCTTAGTTTCCTAATATCACGATACAATGTGACTTGGTCACGTCGGTTAGGCACATCAGGGTTTTATAATCAGTGTTAGTTTAGTTCCTAATGCGTTGAATTAGTTAATGTTAATTAGTCACACCTATACACAGCATAGCACACGAACAACATCAAAGTGCACTTATGAACAGGCAATTCAATCTTCAATTCTTTCAATTTGATGTTGAACTGGACCCCTAGATTTCACTAGGATAATCTAAAATGAATTTATGTTAATTTTGACCATCAAACAGCATGAATTAACCTGTTTTATTTAACCTACCCAAAATAATTATTACTTTGGAGAAATGGTTCAACAGTCACCGAAGAGTGGGTAATTTCCTTCTAACCTTTAATAAGACATTTTGATTGACAGTACCTAATAAGCGTTTCTTAGTAACAAATTTTTTGTGTAATCCTGTTACATTATACTGTTCCTGTTAATTGCAATCCAAAAAGTGAGATCCATTTTGTTGAGGAACGACGGAATGCTCACGATTTAAGAGTTTGACTGGAGAAAAGTAAATCAATAAAAACAAAAATGGATTATTAAAAATAGATCATTATTATCATTATCACCGGAAGTGAAGACAGTCGAGGCTTAATATTGGACCACAATAATATTTCAAATTATTTTTTTGTAATTAAATGTTGTCAGTTATGTCGTAAACATAGATAAATATTTATGAAAATTTTATGTAAGGTGCGAATAAGCATTATTTTTATTTTTTTTAAGTTAGAACTGCTCATAAACTGGCATGCTTATAAAAAAAGATAAATTTAGAGAAGAAGAGAAAACATTTCTTTGGGAGAAAGGTACAAAATGTACGTAATGAGAGAGTAGGTAAAAATAGCACCCTCCCATCTCCTCCCTTTGCGTGTCCGTAAGAGGCGACTAAAAGAAGAAAACGGCCAGCAGGATTACCACCTAAACTGCGATCCCATGCCAAGCGTGGGGATTGTGCCTTGTAAGCCTTGTGGCCTTTGTTCAGCAGTGGACGTATCGTTCGATTGCTAGTGATGATTATGATAAAAAATAATATAAATAGGATTTTCTGACATTCCACACATCATGATTTCTGATATTTACGCGAATATTACACACAAGATTACATTACATTACAGACATTTACAAACTATGTATTCGAAAAAAAAACAGAAAAACATATAAGAAAAATGAAAACTTAAAATAATGTTAAGTCTAATATCCTGTATGCCAAGCCAAAAAGGACACCAACTCAGCATGAGCAGGGTGGAATGCACCCAGCGCTGATTTTCAGTTGGCAACCCTGTTTTTAGTGATCAAGGTGGGTCGAAGTGGGTCAATATGAAACAAAATGAGTCAAGCCCGATTATCAATCTGTATCGAACTGGTTCGAACTGGATCGAGGTGGATCGATGTGAATCTAGATGAACCGAGGGGATCGAGATAAGTCAAGGTGGTATGAAGTGGGTAAAGTTGGAATAAAATGGATTGAGTTGCGTGAAGCTGGATCATCAAACTGCATCAAATTCGATTGGACCGGATAATACCGGATTGAACTGAATAAAACTGAACGAACTGAACTGAACTGAACTGTTTCATTTCAATGTGAATAAAACTGGTTTGAGCTGGATCAAACAGGATCAAGCTGGATCGAGCTAAAGCGAGGTAAATCGAGGTTGATCGATGTGAATCGAGATGCACCGAGGTGGATCGATATAGTTAAGTCTGGGTGGGTCGATGTGGGTCAAGGTGATACAAAGTGAATCGAGTTGAGTCAAGCTGGACTATCAAACTGCATTGAACTGGGGCCCAACTGTCACCTCTATTAGCAGCGCTAATACAATATTAGATCGACTTTTCCTACTGGTACGTCCAAAAACTAATCTTATTTGGGTGCATAAATAACATTGTTTTTTAAGAAGTTTTGGTTAAATTAACGTTAAATTCTTTACTCAAGAAGCATTACAACTTACTGTGACGTGGCTTTTGATAGCCAACAACGCTAACAATATTGTTTTTCTTGTCAAAATTAGCCGTCATACAAAAGTTGCTCGGAGGCGACTGCAATAACATTATTTTGTAAAATTCTATATGAAAAACGCTGAGTTACTTACAAAAAATAGTTTTGGGGACATTTAAAGTTAGTGAAACTTATTTATTTGTATAAATATTACTTTAGTATATACGTGTGTGTAATAAGTAAGTTTGATTTCAGATGGTGATCAAGCAAACGAATTATTTCAGTTTTTGGATGCTGTTTACGCTGAAACTAATAATAAACGAAAGCTGCGACGTATGCAGCTTCGTGAGTGACCACTTTACTTAAGTTGAAGCCAAAAAACACGGACATAAAGAACCTAACGCATAATCCAAGCTAACGCCGTAAATCTCCGTCTGATGAAGAAGCCGACAATAGACTTGACGATTTGTGCAAATAATAAGTGTAGATAATATTATAGTTGTGAATCTCATGAAACTTGTATGTGTACCAGTGGACTATAAATCATCCAGATATTGCTTCCCAATATTGGATGCAACATCCGATTGTATCAAAGCTTGCTATAAGCATAGTGTAATACACAATTTGTGCAGCTTACATAACTGTGAAACAACGAAGTTGTGATTCGTGAACAACAATACCAGCGAATAGTCAGAAAGAAATTTATATAGCTCTGCAGCAGGGTTTATCGGTTAGCGATTCCCCCTGGTTCGGAGACTGTTGTAGTTTGATATTAATATACCGCTTTTATTTTCATTTTGGTTAGGTATTTATTTATCTAATACATAAGTAACTAACTACTATAATAGTTATAAGTCTAAGGTTATAATATAATAATACTGGGACAATCCACACACAGTCATCCAATGAAGGCAGAGCCTGTACTATGGTAAGCAGACAACTGATACAAATACTTACATACTTTTTATTGTAAATACATCCTTTAATAGATATAAACAACACCCAGATAAGGGGAAATGTGCCCATAACCTATTGGGTAGCGGACAGGGCACAGAACATTATTACTCTAAGGGCCAGGGTGTCCTACCACTAGACCAATATCTAGTAGTCAGTAACTCATAGTGTACATACTTTAATACATAAGATAATTTATAAATATTGATGTAAATATGCAATAAAACATGTGCTTTTTAAGAGATTTTTATTTTATTTCAAATTGTCAATAACAGATTAATACTATGCACTACTTAAATGTTTTTACCAATAACATGTACTTTACTTATATACTTAGCTCATTTAATAATGATAGATTACCTAAAGGTATGCTTAAATAAACAAAACTCAGATACTAAACAGCAAGAAAATCAAAGTAAGTATAAGTTAACATTTTTTGAAACCGGGTTGCAGTCAAACAAGGCTGGTTTGCTTTTATTATAGAATCTTCATGTTATATTATGGTCGAGGCCTACTTACACACACAAATGTTTAATGCTGTTGTATGTACTTAGTCACTCCTTAGTACAGAGTTGCTAAGTGAATAGGATCCTATTCAACAATAATTATTATATCTGCGGCACACTATGATTAGAAATAAAGTATTGATGGATGGACTAAGGTACCACAATCTACCCCTTTGGTAGCCCGCACACTGTCAACAATATTGTCAATATTCTACAACCCATATGATTTAAGTGTGCACCTGGTGGTGTGAACTTGCAATCCAGTGAGGTGCACAGTTAAGTCGGATGGGTTGTAGAATATTGACAGTGTGCGGCTAGCCTTTGGGTAAATTAATCTGCTATTTGTCAGAATTTATAGCCTATAATGCATTAAAATTACTATTCCGTCGTTTGAACTGTATGTGAACTCAGAATAATTATGATGAAATTTTTGTTAACTGGGATCACTGCACTGGGATCTAACAAATCCTCTTGAGTTTGTTGATATTTAAGTATTTTAAGTTCTAGCCCTGCTGCAGTGGCTCAAACAGCTAGCAGCAGCTGTTATTGCATTCATTGTGAACTCTTTCAGCATCACGTTTCGGAGGCGGCGACGTATGATGATAGTATTGAACTTTACTTCTGCAAGATGAATAATAAAACACGATTTAGCTTACACGTAATCATTTCATTAATAGAAAATACATATTCATTGTTTTAATTATGTTCAACTATGACTAATCCTTACCTTGTTTCCATAGCGAAAATTATAATTCTATGAACACAGTTTGTTTGCCGCTTATATATGCCGCCATAATTTTTCGCTTAGGTACTAATTCCATTTGTTTTATCTCATTTGTTTAGGCACCGAAAATTAAAACTTGAGATAAATAAATATTAAATACCTATGTATTGTCTCCGTCCCAGTGCCAATGTCTGTGTTGCCAGCAGATGAATCGAATGGCCGAAAGCCGAAAGCTTTACGGGAAAGGGCCGATTTTTTGTAGGAAAGGCCAAATATAAAAGATCATTGCCCAAATGCTTTGGACGGAGAATTATTTCTTTTGTCATTATATTCAATGTATGTACTATTTCTTTGGCACGATTGCTTATCTTAATGGTTTCTAACTTGCATATTGTTAGATTCGCATTAGTTGTGCGTATTAATTCATATTAGGAATTTATGCCTATTTCATCATAATCAGCCGGAAAATTTCTAGAAATAGGCCAAACCCCCGGAACACCACAAAGAACGACACTTGTCTATTTGCATCCTGCGACTTGTATAATGTCAGCGGTCACTCTAGTGGTAGGCCTGCTTATTTTTGTTGTCTGGGAGGAAACTTTCAAAACGTTTTCCTTACGGTGCAGGCCGGGGGATGTGGGATTTTTATCCACTAAAACTTTCCCGGTGGCCTTCATCGACGCTGTAGAACTTTGGGCACACCGATCGGACCTCACCAGAATCCCTCCAACACCGGACGCTTGCTAGAGCACCCGTCCCTCCCGGGAAACAGAGAAAACAAGGTCTCCCGTCCCCTGCACCGTCGCGTTACTTGCGACAACGCAGGATCTACACCGCGACGTGGCCTGCCTCGGATTGGTTACCTTGGACCTAAGAAACTTCCTTCCAAATTGTCCTCAGTGCATCATTCTACGAATAATGTCTGCCCATTGCCACTTCAATCTCGTCAAAAAACTCCAAGCGTAGGTTGTTGCATGACTTTGAGCACCCACAGAAATCTAAATAACATGGTGGCCCATGTTATTTAGATTTCTGTGGGTGCCACACTAAACCAATAGAAATATGACAATCAAACCAATGTTTTGGATGGATTTGCTCAAAGCCGATGGCTACCAACTTACATTCCGAAAGGCCGAAAATTGTTCGCCTAAGGGCCAATCTGGCAACATTGGTGTGCCCACTTTTTTGTTTTAGAGTTCCGTTCCAATTCACTTTAAATTTACTTATCTAAATATCGGCATAAATATTATGTAATTTTCTTTTTATTTTTACATTATGAAGTTATACAATTGTACATAATAAATATATGAATAATTATTAAACTAAAACAACTTTTAAATATTTTATTAAAGCAAATATTCTTACACATAATTTATTAATGTTTCTCCCCAAAATCGTAATTTGGAACGTCATATGAAAGAGAAAGCGCTACGTGCTCGCGTATAGCGTCATTTCTTTCTGACCTCAGCAGGCCATAGACAATTTGTATTATATCCTTTATTATTTTCCGCACTATTTGGTTTTGTATTAACCATGTTCAGCGTAGGTCACAGTATTTTTAAGAGTAAAGTGAATATAAGCTCAAAACAAAACTCAATTGAATTAATGTTATTTCATTAAAGGTGACAGTTGGGGCCCTGGTTCGAGTTGGATCAAGGTTGATTGATATGGATCGAGATAGACCGAGGTGGATCGAGATAAGTCAAGGTGGTTTGAAGTGGGTCAAGTTGGAATAAAGTGGATTGAGTTGAGCCAAGCTGGATCATCAACTTCGCTGGACGTTCGGGGTGTGGGCCCTTTGAACGTCCATTGAGTACGGCGGCGACTCCGAGGAGGACGGCGGCGGGGTTGCGACCCCCGTCCCCGTGAGTACCCTGTCAGGTTCCCGGGGGCTACAATGCGCCCCCCGGCGGTGGGCTCAAAGGCAAGGCACTGAGGGGCCCCTCGTGCAGATCCTACCGGAGAGCCCTGGGGTCCCCCCTCTCATGTGCCGATGCGACATCCGCAGGGGTTTTAGTGGGTAAGAATCCCACATACCCCGGTCGAGCCCCACAGCTCCCGGGGATCTTTGGAAGATTTCACCCGCGTCAAAAAAAAAAAAAGGTTTAGAAAGAAATCCAAAAATTTGTTTCTTCCATTGTTGTGTTGAGTTTATTTACCGAGTTGCGTTACTCTACCTGCATTATAGCATTAAATAGAAATCCTTCTTTGTGCAAATTTTCAACCCCATGAAATTAACTTGGGGTTGTTTTTGCCGGAATAGGTATGTTAGATTCTTGTGTGCAATACATAAATTAAGTATTGGCTGTAGTTCAAAAAACATTTTTTGGACCCCAATTAGAACCTCTTAGGGGTTGATAATCAAAACAATATTAATGGCACATGGATTTGCATTTGCGGTGATAAATGTATTCGCAGTTTCATCAATGCAGCATGATTTTTTTTATGCGCATGGTTTTTGAGTATGACTCAAACACCATGCTAATTTAATGACAACCCCTTTAATGGTCGTTTTTTTTTTAAAGTTATGAAATACGTGTTTCTTTATTTCTTTTCCTCAGTATACCTCAGTAGTTTCGTGTCTGTGTGATGATTTTTTTTAATCCATACACACTTTGGGAGCCCATTTGACATTTGACCCATTTAGGTGTGAAATGTCGAGTTCGTTCTTATTGTTCACCTAAACTATTGAATAATGTTGGTTCCAAATTTCATGATTCTACTTTAAATGGTTTTTGACTGTATGGTGATTTCTAGAAAAAAAAGCCTGTTCTTTTAATACTATAGATTAAAAAAAATCCCTTTTATCCCACTTTAGGGGTAGATTTTATGAAAAATAAATGATACGTGTTCAATCTTTTTATTTTAAGGGTATTTTTACCAACTTTCAAATCAATTGAATTAAGTAATAATTATTTCCCATACAAAGTTTAACAACCCCTAGCGCACCCCCAATGGTTGTTTCTGAAAAATCCCGAAACACGTATTTATTTATTTTATTCCAAGAATCTTTCCAGTAAATTTCAAGTCAATCGAACCATACAATAAAAAGTTTCATACAAAAGAAAACACCCCATTTAACCCCTTTAGGAGTCGAATTTTCAAAAATCCTTTCTTAGTGGATGCTTACGTCATAAGAAGAACCCACTGTCCAAATTTCAGCTTTCTAGGTCCAGCGGTTTGGTCTGTGCGTTGATGAATCAGTCAGTCAGTCAGTCAGTCAGTCAGGACAAGTAATTTTATATGTATTGATTAAAATGAAACTAATTTTACGGATTACATCGCGGTTTATTTTTACTACTGCAAGACCTCAAGATACTATAAGCTCTTTCTGCGTAGATCGGACTAACAATAATAATTAGAAGACCTGAGGGTACCCTAAGACAATAATGACATATGGATAGCTACCACCTCAGTCCGCCCGTGACCATGAATGCTGTAAAGTAATCGAAACGTCGGGTAATTAAAATCAAACATAAACCGCGATGTAATCCGTAAAATTAGTTTCATTCCACATTAAATATATAATTCGATATAGCCATCGTTCGTAGTAATGCAGACTGATAGAAAAACTTGTCGCAACCAATCCATAGCTAAATTGGCGAGACCTATTATTTATAAGAAAATATGACATGAAAAATACAGTGAACAAGCTGAAGAATAATGGCGCGTGACGGTTTCACGTCTCGTGGTATAATAACACGGTATTTTATCGTTAAGACCTCCCGCTTGTCAATAGACTCGGTGTGTGTCACTTATTTGCCCGGGTTATGTGACTTGCCTACCAAAGTTCTGAGCTCGGAACGCTTCGTAGCTCTCACCATACAATGCATGTACGATTTTAATTGAAATTCCTTAATGTTTTCTTTTATTTACGCAGATGCTACACGTTCAAATGGAACTACTTTTACGGATTATATCGTGGTTTTCTACATTAACAAGGTTTTCAGTTTTATGTACCACCCAAACGGTCAGGGGACGACTGAGGGATTGAACGCTCTTATGACATAATTACCCCGGGTATTTTCAGGTTTTTTAGTTTTTACCTTTAGTTCGAGCTTCGCCGAAATCTTACAGTATCTTGAGACCTCGCAATTTTATGTTCTTTTTATTCATATTTTTATAATATAATAGGGTCTGAAGACCGTAGTAAAACCTATTTTAGAGACTTTCTCTATTATAATTAGGATGATTCTTCTTGTTATTATAATTAGGATGATTCTTCTTCTTCTCTTGAACTTCAGGAATCATCATTGGTAGAAATTTCTGTATCTTGACGAGTATACGGAGTTTGAAATAATTGCGGCTGCCGACTTTTAATAGTACCTACTACAGTTTAGGTATTTATGAAAATAAAGAACTGTATAGTTTTTTGTTTCAACTGCCTTCCCTTGAAAAAAATAAATAGTCAATTTTGGTAACAGTCGAATAGTAATATAACAGTAAAAACATTTTTTCCTATTGCGTTTTTAAATTTCTTCCACTTTGTTACCTTTTCTGATGTAATGTTTTTCACAAACCTTATAATATTCAAAATGCTTTTAATTTTAGGACCTTGAGTGACCTATTGACTTAGAATGCCTAGCTCCGACGAAGACCTTCGTTATCTCCCAATTAAGCAAGTCCTGCTAGATGCGCCCTAATTGCGAGTAAGGACATTACATTCTAGTAGGCTAGAATGTTAGGGTGGCTGAGTTCAACAAAGGCATAGTTCTGTAGATTATAGCTTAATTTGAATCCAAATTTACAGATGAAGACCTCAACGGCTATAATGGTGAAGATGAAATCTATAACGAAGTAGATAATAGACGTGTATAAGATCACCGCTGACGGTCATCCGTAGATAACAGGATCCAGATGAAAACCACTTTACTATGTAGGTATGCTAATAAGCTCATCTGGATACATGTTAGACCTGCCGCCTAGCGATTCAGCGTTTTTTCTAATATTATTCCTAAATTGTTTTATTTTTCTTTTTAATACAAATTTTGTTTTTTTTTGTGATGTTCAATCAGTTGTATGTTGTAACAAAAATAGGCTTTTGGTAGAGGATATCCCAGCCAGCAAGTTACGAATGCCGGAAATCAGTCCAAATTAATCCAGCATTCAAATGACAAAAACTAAATACAAATCCGTCCATTTGTTTGATAGCTACAACGACTCACATAGGCGACACATTTATATCATCACCATTATATCGGGTAGTTAAAAATTATAGAAAACGCGAGCGCTGTAATAATATTGTACTGATTACGTTAGACGCTGTTAACGTTATTTGTTACATACTGTATATAAATCCAGTGGGACACATACGGCGAAGAGAGGAGCTTTTCAGACTTGGTGAGTGGATAGGATTATCGGGCCTGCACGGGATCTTAATAGCCGCAGCGATGTTATAGGGGTCGCTCCTTACTAATACATACAGCGAACATTGTTTCTATCTTTTCTGTCTTGGAATCACTCCCAAATGGCATCACAGCACTCAAAAGATGCCCTTCGATGAAATAGGCTTTTGTTTTTGGATCATATTATTATTTTACATAGAATGTGTTATTTTCGCCTACTGTTATTTGGCTACTGGAATGAATGCTCTATTTAGAAACTATCCGCAATTTACGAATCGAGTTTCAAGATTGCGCATACATAATGATGATTATTTGCATGCAATCGGACAAGCCAAACAAAATATATTAAATAAACTAGCTGACGCACGCAGCTCCGCCTACGCTATTTTTACGTAACTAAACTTTTATTAACAGACATTCGCTTCGAATACATAACCTCCTTTTTTATAGTCGGTTAAAACTGGGACCCACTTTTTACTTGCTCTCCGAAGCACGGACCCGTTTAGTTCAAATGGCGTTAAACGGTCACCCATCTATTTAATGACCTTGCCTAACGTTGCTTAACCCGATCGATTACAAAACCTTGATAACAACTCTCTATGAGTGTTCCCTTACTAATATTTATTATATTATAAAGAAAAATTTATAAAATCGGACCAAGCGTATAACCAAGTACCCATTTTGACTTTAATCCCCTCTCCTAGAAGAACCGTGCTAGATTACGGGATAAAAAGTATCCTATGTTCTACCTCGCAGTAAGATCTCAAATCATGCCCAGTTTCATTTGAATCCATTTAGTAGTTTCGGCGTGATGCTCAGCCGTGATACAGACAGACAGACACACAGACAAAAATTAAAAAAATTACATTTTTGGCCTCAGTATCGGTAATCAGCCCTCCAAATATAATTTTCAAAATATCTTCAATGTACAGAATTGGACCTGTTACAGTTTTATTATAAGTATAGATTTTATTTTAGAAGTTTTTTATTAGTCTTGCTATAGGAGATGGTGCTAAACTTTCGCTTGTGACTGGCACACCAGAAGCATATCGGTTGCCTACATTTAGTACCTATAGTTACAGATACATACATTTTTACAGTGTGTCGTGTCACAACGATGCGCGTATGTACCAATATGCTTCTAACGCGTCACGCCATAACGCGACGGCATTGTATGTGTCCAGCTTTATGAACGCGTGAACCATCGTTATTTTTAGATAATGAGGTGTTCGATCAGTATTGTGTTAGCAAAGAGATGAAATAAGAGCCATAAGCCATTGAGCGGCCTTTTTTCATACAAAAACTGATATCACTTTATAAAAATAATTTGGTATACCTATTGCAACACATAAATAAATTTTTTCATTATTCTTTTCAATCGATGATTCATTCAAAAATATTTTTTTATCTTCAGCAGAAAGATGTCTACTTCTGAACATAGGCCTAGGGCCCGTAGGGGAAGGTGTTTGCCATAATCCCCATGCTTGGCAGGCAACTTGGGGATCGCAGTTTAAGTGTAGTTTGATATCTCATAGACGACACTGCCCGTCTTCTAGTTTTCCCTTAGTTGCCTCCTACGAGACCTAATGGGAAGAGATGGTTTTCTTTTATCATTTTTTTTTTTTGGGAATGATAGGCGCTGATGGCCGCAGATGGCCATTACAGCTTCACCGGACAATAGGAGGCGAGCGCTTAAAGCGCTCTAGCCTTAACGGCAGCAGTAGCGACGAGCTCAAGGGCACCTCAGGGAGGCACGGCCTCGGCTTGGGCTATCGCTTAAGAGAGGGCTGAGTTTACCACCGGTTCACAACGCGCCCCCACTGAGAAGAACCGGCAAGAAACTCAGTGGGGTGATGCACGTCGTTGAGGTCGTATACGTACGACCCTTCGGCCTCGCCGGCGAGACCGGTGTCTGATAGGGAAGAGATGGGTGGGTGCTACTCTTACCCGGACACTCCGTGGGGATTCTAAACGGAATCCGGAATAGCAACACATAATGTTTGTATAAGTATTACGAAAATAATCTTATCATTTGCTTTAAAACACAAACTCCGCTTTGATGGGTGAAGCAAGGGTAAACCTAATTATAAAACATTGTGGAGTTCTCACCAATTTTGGAGCAGTGTACGCCACATTTTTATGCATACATATTAAATACACCAAACCGGAGGGCTTGCGTGGCGGAAACGCGTGTAATAACGGCGACGTCGCAATTTTCTCCTCGGTATCTGATTTTTTCCCCGCTAACGTCTCCTTTGGATAGATAAACAATGTTATATTTATTGATAATTTCGTCGGGCTTTCGTAAAATGAGGTCGCGCTGTGGTAGTTCGATAGGATTTCGGTCGAACGATTATGTTGTACTAACCCAAGTTTTTTAACCCAAAATTTTAACCATAATTCGTGTTACATCTTTTATATGAACTCTAATATTTATAATAAAACTGTAAATCAAACTGTTGGAAATAGTATCACGCAAAAACTACTAAACGAATATGCATATAATTTTCAGGAAAAACTTGTATGTCTTAAGCTTTATTTTATTGCAATCGGATAAGCCCAATTCTAGATGGCACTAAATTTGATTTAAAAGACGCCATGGTTTCGTTCTTACCGCAATTCACACCAACTTTTATGTATGCTTGCATTTTATGGGATGTGACTTGTATTTTGTTGTTTGAGTTTGAGCTACTTATTCTCTTCTATGGTTTGAATTGAGCAATTTTAAATTAAATTTACTTGAAATTTTATTTATTTTAATTTTATTTTATTAAAAGGTTCTCCAACGACTAATCCACTAAACACTAACAGAATAAAAACACAGATCAGATCATCCAATAACAGAGTGTATGTGTCACTTACAGGAATGCACATCACTTACATTAATTAAAATTACGTTTCTAAAATTCGATCGTAAGAGTATATAATTAAAAGCAAGCATTTTTAATCCAGGAAGTGGACGTGGATAAGCCCCGATGGTTCAACCAAAAATGAGATTGACTTCATCAAGACGACCAACAAGCATATATTCGATGATGTCTCCGTGATCGGCAGGGTGAAAACCGGTAGCAATCACCGCATTGTTAGAGGTACATTGAATATCAATGTCAAGCTTGAGAGGTCCCGTCTGATGAAGTCCACGCTCCGTCCGGGAACCGCCCAAATCCAAAACCCCGAAGACTTTCAACTCGAACAACACAATCGCTTCCAGTGCCTAGCCGAATGCGAAACTGCGGACGAGTTAAACAATGGGTTGGTGCAAAATGTCCATGCAGCGGGGTCCAAGTTCTTTATGACCCCACGCCGTAATAAGACTCAGCCAGCTCTCCAATCAAACCATTAAGTTAATGGAAACCCGAACTGAGATGAGACTGCAATCTTCAGCTGATATGTCGGAATATGCTGAACTCAATAGACGAATCTCGAAATCCATGCGACACGACTTGCGTTCCTATAATACAGCATATATTAAGGACGCAATCGAACGGAACCAAGGCTCTAAAGTGTTTGCAAAGAATTTGTCTATTGAGCAAAGCCAAGTGACCAAGCTGAAGGTCGACGACGGCAGTGTCATCTCATCAAAACCGGAGATATTGGGAGAGCTCGAGAGGTTTTACGGACAGTTGTACATCTCGACACGAAAACTCATTGCCCGAAAAGCTCAGGACACCAGAGCCCAACTAACCCGACACTATTCTGAGCGCTGGTGGGAAACTGATACTTTTAGTCCTCCAGAAGTAATAATATAATAATAATAATATAATATAATACTACGCCAGAAGCATGGCACAAGAGTGTGGTGGTGCTTTTCTTCAAGAGAGGTAGGTGGTAACACCTTACTGAAGAATTATAGACCTATCTCACTCCTGAGCCATGTGTACAAGCTGTTTTCGAGAGTCATTACGAATCATCTCGCGCGCAGGTTTGATGACTTCCAGCCTCCCGAACAAGCTGGGTTCCGAAAAGGCTTTAGTACCGTAGACCACATTCATACGCTCCGCCAGATTATACAGAAGACCGAGGAGTATAATCGGCCATTATGTCTAGCATTTGTGGACTACGAGGAAGCCTTCGATTCATTCGAGACCTGGGCAGTATTGCAGTCTCTCCAGCGGTGCCGCATTGACTATAGGTACATCGAAGTGTTGAAGTGTTTGTACAGCAACGCCACTATGTCGATCCGACTACAGGACGAGAGCACGAAACCAATCGCATTGCAGCGAGGTGTGAGATAGGGAGACGTTATTTCTCCGAAACTGTTCTCAAACGCATTGAAGGACGTTTTCAAGCTCTTGGACTGGAACGGACTCGGCATCAACATCAATGGCGAATACATCACTCACCTTCGTTTTGCCGATGATATAGTCACTATGGCAGAGTCGCTGGAGGACCTCAATACGATGCTCAGCGACCTCAGTAGCGTTTCCCAACAGGTGGGTCTTAAAATGAACATGGACAAGACGAAGATCATTTCGTTACACCCGTGCCGGTAGTTGTTGGGAACTATACACTCGAAGGTGTTGACCACTACGTATACCTAGGACAACTATCCAGTTATGTCGGTCCAACTTCGACAAAGAGGTCGCCCGAAGAATCCAACTCGGATGGGCAGCGTTCGGGAAACTACGCGATATCTTCTCGTCCGAAATACCGCAGTGCCTGAAGACGAAGGTAAGGTTTGCGCGAAGAATCCGAAATGTGGAGATCACCGACATAGCTCTCAGAATCTGCAAGTTGAAGTAGCAATGGGCAGGGCTCATCGCTCGAAGAACCGATAACCGTTGGGGAAGAAACGTTCTCGAGTGGTGACCACAAACCGGAATACGCAGCGTTGGCAGGCCTCCCACTAGGTGGACAGACGACATTATGCGCGTCGCAGGTAACCGATGGATGCAAATAGCCAATTGTCGTTTCGTTTTGGCGTTCTAAGGGGGAGGCCTATATTCAGCAGTCTTCCGGCTGATGATGTTGATGAGTAATCTAATGAATACATAATAATATAAACCGCAGTGTGTTCCCGTAAGAGTAGCACCCATATCTCATCCCGTTGGGTGTCGTAGGAGACGACTAAGGGAAATCAAAAATACGGGCAGCAGCGTCTTTATATTTGAATACATACCACATACCACCACCTTGGGAAGCGTCTCGCATAGGTAATGCGATTCTCAAGACCCCTGACATACGCCGGCCTGCCTGTGGGGATTACGGCAACTAAGGAGGTGGTTTTTGTCCAGAGCACGTTTTTCTAACCAATATAAAAATGTGATACCTAATACTTAATGCATGTTAGTATGTAAAAGTCGCAAACAAAGGATAGAATCAAATAATGCATTCACCGACGGCCATTTTGCATTTTGCCTTAGAGCACAAAAGTAATACTGTAATATCAAGTGGAAAGCCAAAACACGACCAGCCGCTCCCAACGCAGCAGTAAAATAAAATTCTGTTGGGATTATCGGCGCTAACAAATAAACATTTGTATTGGCCGTTAGCACTCATTTTGCAACGGTGGTGCAGTTCCAAGGGAGTTTTATAACTGAATTTGTTTCGAAATGCTTTGTAGTAAAACCAGGTCAATGGCCTTTATCTAAATGTTTAGAGCGCCGCAGGTTTCCTTACTACGGAATCGCTTAAAGCTGAGGCTCTACCAGTTTATCGTGAAAATATTTGTAAAATTATGCTGACTGTTATAATTCCAACATGGGTTGCACGAAAAGAGCCTTCATGAATTCCAAAATAAAATGTGACTTGCTTTTGGAATTCAACCCTACACGATTTTGTGTAGTTTTCTACTCACGACATGTCTAACGTGATAATGAAAAGAGAGTACATATATTAAATAATGCCACCCTTAATTCTTCTTAAACAAGATCTACAAAATTAAAGTAATGATTTAAAAGAAGTGAACAAGGCTTCTGCCTAAGTTGAATAAATGTATAATTAAAATAAACATATTATTATGTCCAAATCGAGAAAATGGTAATTACACGAAAAAAAGGCTGAGCGTAAATAAAATGAGGAAGGTCAAACCGGGAATTAACGACTCGCCGAAGGGTTCAAGCTTTTGAATTAATTATCCCTATCAACAAGATAATATTTTTCTGAGTTTTTCTTTTCACTAACAGCAAATCCCACAGTTTTTTTAGAATCTTTTGGTATTGAATGTGAAGTTTTAAAATCTATATCATTTAAAATTTTATTTTTGATTGAAAAGCATAGAGCCACTCTCATAAATCACGGGCCCGTTGGTCTAATGGTCAGATGCTACCCAATAATTCAAGGAGGTTCGATTTCTACTTTTTATCTGGATGTTATTTATCTAAATATGGATGTAAGTATTTGTATCAATTGCCTGGTTACAATAGTACAGGCAATTGATACAAATACTGTCTAGTGTGTGGATGTCCCAAGATTACATATATTATTTTACTAGCTGACAAAAACTTTCGTGCGTTGCAGCCACATTTCATGCGTTGTCTGTAGCATTCCAAAGATTTTCATGAGTGCAGGTGTTAGGGCACGCTAGGCAAGAAAGTAAATGGGTCATAGTTTGCGGGGCATATCCACATACACATTGGTCATCACCACTGAAGCCCCATCGGCAAAGAGTTTATTTGCATCGGCCGACCTGCGTCCGAAGTCTGTTCAGGACTTCCATGACGGCCACTGCAAGTCTGTCCCGGGATGTCGCGCTTCATTATGTGGGACGTAGTTGTCGGTGACGGGGAAAGTTCCACAGACGAAGTTTAGCGTGCGCAATGATTTCTTAAAGTATCCAGAAAGCTCCTACGTCTTTTAAGCCTAAGAGGGGCATGGATACAGCCGAATAAGGGATACACAGGATCAGACTTCTGCCTTGACTTCTCCATTGTGGAAGCTATCGCCCGACGGACGCAAGGTGGTGCAATTCCAGTTAGAGAATACAATTTACCCAGCGGGGTCGGTTTGAGACTGCCTGTAATTGTCTGACAGGTTGTGTTATGTACTGTATCCACTAACTTTGAATGACATGAGCGATTCCACACTGTACTGGCATATTCGTAGAACGTCTGGTGGAGCTCAATTATAATAATATATTATTATAGTTTAGGTATATAAAAATTATCAAGAATATATGATAGAAATTATGTTCCAGAAGTATGCATGTCTACATTACCTATATGTTGAATGGAGAGAGCCGAAGCTCTGTAACAACTAAAGGCTGAACTTTTTCCACATCGTTAATCTTTCTCTACTCATTTATCGTTTGCACGTGTCGCGCTTAGTGGGAATTCTGTACGGTCAGCGTAACAAGTGATCATAACATCTGTCACACTTTATTATAGTACCTTCACGAACATAGCACAATGTAGAGGTACTTTCAATAATCTGTGATTAATCAGTAGATGTGTGGCGTCATAATATTTTTACGAAAATGTAAGTGACAAGACTCCTAAAGATGTAAGTGACAAAATAAAGGTGTTCTTGGCCTTATTTAAATGATTATGTATTCTGACTATACACGTGGCGATAGCGTATGCTTGAATTAAGTAAAAGTTGTGCGCTTTCAAAAAATTCCAAGAAGGAATACAAGACTTTATTGTTCACGATTTAGAGAAGACTTGACATGCTAAGGCGTGTTTTTCAAATCGTGGAAAAGGCGGATTTTAGCCACATGAGAGTATCTACACTTATTTACCCTAAACCCTCCTACCTCCTACAATGAATGTTTGAAGCGTTGTTTTTTTGAAGAATAAAAGAAAAAAAAAAAGAGTCTATTTGGAGTCAAATTTGGTTCTGTGCGCGGTACTGAAAAGGACAACGCAGAAATACGTTGTTATTATTAACTTCATTGTTGGTTTAAACTCAAACAAAAGCCAATGAAAACATTTTCAAAGTTTATACAACATTTCAGAACAGAAAAGATATACCTATGTGAATTTGGAATAGATCTTTATTTTTTAATTAACTTTTTATTATTCATTAACTTAGCATAAAAAATAATAATAATTTCAACCGGTGAGTCCAAGGGGAGGCCTATTTTTAGCAGTTTTAGCGTCTTTCGGCTGATGATGATGAGATAATAATATACACGTAGAGACTGAATCTCTAAAACTAATTTATGGGAGCCCAAAATATCTCTATTAGCAAGAAGACATCTAACTTTAAAATCTCACAGAAGTTAATACAGGTTATTTAAATTATTTGGATAGTGTTTCACTTCTTTCATCTAATAATTAAATTTGAATAATTATGCTATCTAAATTATGATATTATTAACATAATTTTACACATCAAGTGGTAGAAATGTCGATTTAAGAAAAAAGTTATGTGATGCTATGCGAAGCGATAATTTGTTGACATATTATGTAGGTATTTTGAGATATGCAAAATATTACATAAATGACATTTTGTTGACTTTAATTTTACTGCACATACACTATAGTCATACATATACGATCAATCAATTCAGAAAGTAAGACCAGGGAGCCTAATACAATCTCGTCGTAATCGAACCCTAGAAATTGAATCACTTTGAAATTTAGAGCTTGTAAATTTGGAGCATCCCTCGAGTAAGACGAGGTTCAATTTATCCCTTATTAAACTTTGCTATGCAATTTCTAGAAAAATATTGTCTCTATTTTTAATTAAACTTAAACAAACTTTAACACAGACGCTGAACTTATTAAATTTTATAATATATTTTTTTGGATAAAAATTGTCTCTTAAAATACTTCAAATAATAATGTTCACTTTGGTTGTAATATAAAAGGATAACTACTAGACTAAATTAAATGTGCCGTACAAAATTTCTATGTGTTTTTATTTTAATCCAGTTCTGTATTAATAATATAATCTTCATTAATGATAATACCTCGGGAAAATGTAACTTTTATTTCTCCGCAGCACTAATCCGCCAATACGTGTATGTGTGTGTGCGTATGATTGCGGGTAGTGCCCAAGATTGGCCTCTATCCAGCGGAAGGTCATTAATTAGCCCCACTAACTAAAGAGGCGGAAAATAAAACACCGCTCGATCAAGGACCTAAGCCCCAATAAGTGCAAGCTCTTTGATTCGGTTTAATGTACAGTAATTGTTATAAAAAAATCTTGATTCACAAGTTCAAATTAGATATCAAACTACTTTTACGGATTTTATCGCGGTTTATTTTAGATTTTACTCTCCCGACGTTTTGAATGCTTTGCAGCACCCATGGTCACGGGACTAAAATCAAATTAGAGGTTTAAAAATTTTATGTTTTAAAAAAGCTGCCAGGGTTGAAAATTATGGGTGTCGTATTCTCCAAAGAATGTGTCATTTAGCTAAAAAATTGTAATTTTTATAGTTATTCTAAAAACTTGTAGTTCATAATTTATATCTAGAACTTTAAGAGGATTTCGAAAAACATTGTGACATGATACCAGCTTGTCATTAAATGCTGACTGTATTTCTGTACCATCGACTGTAAAAAAAAACAAAACATTGCGCCGCATTAACAACTCGAACTTCAACGAGTAAGCTTTCAACTGAAAATTTAGACTGGGTACCAAGACGGTTTTGATATGCCAACGAAACTCGGTATGAAAGTATCTAAATATTTTATTGCTATTCCGAATTCAAATGATCCATAACTTTGTATATTGACTTTAGGAGGAGTCGACGTTTTTTAATTTGGCGAGTCAATTACATAATATTAGAATTGGAGAGTTATTTCTCTTCTGATTTTTGGCAGGCCATCGGTAAATATATTTAAATATTTGAATCAAATATAAGCAGTACAACAGTCACTTGAATAGCTATTGAGGTAATATGTAATTTCTGCAGCAGCTATTGGCTGATAAATTTGCAGTTACTTGTCACTGGCCAGTGTACAGAGGTAGAATACTGATTTGAACTCAGTAAAACAAGAGATAATACAATAATTGAGCACAGCAGTCTTAGAGCCGAAAGGTTTGTGTGGCTAGATCTGACAAAATTCTTGTCGAATACATGATGAATTGGTCCTATCTGCAGCAGACCCGGTAATATTTCTTAGCGTTTACACGAGATCTGAAGGTAGACCTTCACGAACTAGAGAGCAGCCATAGAGGCTGAAGTGCGGAGTATATTAGAAAGGCGCTGATTGAATTGATTGCGTCGCTGAACGTAATAAGAAGTTTCGTTTATTCGAGAAGAAAGAATATAGAAAAAGTATTGGTTATGAAGTTATGGAGAGGTTTTTAGTGCCCACATTTATAGACCGATCAAAGATCGCAAGCAACGCATATTTTTTATTCTTATAACTCGTTCTTGACCATGATCCTTCTAATAGTAAAAGGTGTAGCAGCCATGGACGTATCATAGCCAGAATAACACTGATTTTAATTGCAACTTTTTTGTTGCATTGCATTGTCGCTCGTCACATTAGTCAGTTGTTACATCTCTTAAGCCCTGTTCATCATCATCATCACCAGCCTAAAGGCCTCCAATGCTGAACATAGGCTTCCCTCATGGAACGCCAATTGACTATTTGCATCCACCGGTTACCTGCGACGCGCTCAATGTCATCAGTCCACCTAGCCTGCCTACGCTGCGTCTTCCGGTTAGTGATCGCCACTTGAGAAACTTAAAATCTTAATCTAGTTCCATTATGGGCTCCACACATAAATGCGATGCGATGCGATGCGGCGAGAAACAAATGAATTTGCCGATACAAGTTCCTGCAACTTGTATCGAAAAAATGTAACTCACCTTAAAGATGTTACTCACTAATTTAGTAATTAATAATAATAATAATAATAATATCTTGTGACAATCCACACACGGTCATCCGATCCCAAACTAGGCAGAACCTGTACTATGGAAACCAGACAACTGATACTAATACATAAATACTTTTTTTTTTTGTAAATACATACTTAAATAGATAACAACACCCAGACACTTGGCGGGAATCGAACCCACGACCCATCCCCCGTCAATTCCCCGTCAATTCGTAATTAGTTAAATAATGTACATACACACATCAAAAGTGTCTAGGGATCAAGCATTTTTAAGCGGATTTCTTGAGATTGAGATGTGGCTTTGTAATAAATTTATGATTTTATAAATTTATATGGATCCTTTTTGGTGCATTTCATAATTTGAATCAGGAACTGTGAATCAAATTCGAGTAAAAGATGAAAATCAGCTGTCAATATTTTCCCTATAAAAACATACAACGCATTGAAGACATTATTAGTGCTACTGTTTCCCTACTACTGATTAAAACCAACGTTATTATGGAGCGGCGACGTCATTTAAGCAGGGAAGAAATGCTCAGAGCCGTGGGAATGATAGAAGCTGGTTCCCGGCAACGTACTGTGGCTTTAGCTCTGAATACAAGTCAGAGTGTTATCAGTCGACTTTGGACACGTTACCGAAGCACTGGTACCGTGGCTGAGCGCCATGGAGGACGGTATCGCTGCACCACACGGAGACAAGACCGATATATTCAAATCTTAACTCGAAGAGCTCCAACAATAACTGCCATGATGTTAGCCGTGAGGCTTCATCACTCTTCAGGGAACTTAATTAGCGACCAAACAGTCAGAAACCGCTTGCATGAAGTGAACCTTCATTCCCGAAGACCGCTACGGGTACCACCTATAGCAATGCACAATCGTAGGATTCGATATCAATGGGCTCTTGAACACAGAAATTGGGCAGAAGAACAATGGCGTTTCGTGTGCTTTTCTGATGAGTCTCGTTTTGGTATGAGACCGGATACAAGACGTATACGACACTGGAGAACCCCTGGACGCCAACAGCGATTAAAATCCTGCCAGGAAGTCCATCCTTATAGTGGTGGAACCATCATGGTATGGGCGGGTATTTGGATCGGCGGAAGAACTGAGTTGATTTGGATCAGAGGCAACCTCAACGCTCAAATTTATGCTGAGACGATTGTATCAGACGTCATCGTTCCTCTACAAGTGCAAATCGGTCCCTTATTTCAGTTAATGCATGATAATGCACGACCGCACACCGCAAGAGTTGTAAGACAGACTCTCGCTGCAGCTAACATCAATGTCGTGCCCTGGCCTGCTCAGTCGCCAGACTTGAACCCGATTGAGCATGCATGGGATATGCTACAGAGAAGAGCTCTGCCGAATATGGAGGGTATCCAGTCGCAAGAAGACCTTTTTTTGTTGTTGCAACGAACATGGGCGGCCATTCCACAGCGTGATTTGGATGAACTCATTTTGAGTATGCCAAACCGATGTTCTTGTGTTGTTAGTGTTCGCGGTAGAAACACGGATTATTAATTGTTTAAGTTACCCAATAAAATTTTAAAGAAAACTGTTATTTCAGTCTTTTTTTCGAAGTTTTGTGTTAGTGGTTCAAATGTCAAAAATCCCTTTATTAGGAAAATGGCAAATTTCTTTATTAATGCAAAGGTGACTGGGTTTATCGTTACTGTGACAAACGAAAACACTTTATTTGATGAATCCTTAAAGAAAATTTTAATTAATATCAATCAGGAGAAAAGTTATTGCAAAAATATATGTTGATCCCTAGACACTTTTGATGTGTGTAGTTGTGCTATCACAATTATTCAATATTATTATTGTTTTTTTTCAAGGCTTTTTTTTTTATTTTTAAGTGAGTATTAGCTAAATATAGTAAGAATGTATTAAAATTGGCGTATAAAAATGCGACACATATTGTGTGACTGCGACGCTCTTGCGAGACGTAGGTTGGGTCATCTGGGAGTAGCATATCCTACACCAGATGATTATGTACAGCTCCAGGCTGGCGCAATCGTTGCCTACCTGAGGGAACTCTGCGACACGCCAGCTACAGAGTAAGGGCATGCACAATGGATCCAACTGGGTCGAAGTGCGTTCCGGTGGTTTACCGGGCCCGATTTTTAGCCACCAACAATAGAATAGAATAGAAAATTGGCGTAACAAGAGCAGGTGTGATCTTTATATTATTTTTCTTTTATGATATTAGTTTACAATGTACTTATGACAATCTGATGTAAGAATACATAATGTTACGCTGTTACATTTTAATGAATGTAATAGATCTGCGCTTAATATCCTAGCTATACTCATCATCTTAAAATGTGCAACAAAGAGTTTTTCAATCAAATTTATTATTTCCCATCGTTCACGTGATAACTTGGTCTCACCCAACGGTCGGTTGGTCTCCTAAGACTTGGTTGCACAAGTTTTGTGTTCGTGCCAGTGTGATGCGATCTTCAGATATATATACCTATATACATACAAACATCTGCAAATGAATTTATCTTTTTTAGGAACGTGGTATTTGTTGTTTTTAAAATGCTTAGAATTTTAAAAGTAAATCTTCGGTTCCATTTAATACTTGAAGACAGAATTGACGTTAATCCGCATTCCGTCTTGGTTGAACTTTCTTAAGTAGGTAAGCGTACCATAACCTGAAAACGGGCCCATCAACTAATTCAGAATTAGTCTAATTTAATTAACATAATTTATGAAAACCGCTGGATTTGGCGATTAATATTTGGTACCTATGTATAGTTAAATAAGAATAAGTTTCTTGGTTGTTAAAATATTGTTGTATATGTACAAAAACTTGTGTAAGTACATTCGCAGTGCAAATAAAATGTAATATTAATAGAAAACGCAATCTTCTTAATTTAAATGTAGTGGTTTATTGGACATTTTTAATAACTAACTAGGTAAAAATATTTATATGATGAACGTAAACAATTAATATATAACGTTTATTAGTTTATAACAATATTAATATTAACAAATATACCTAAATATGAAAATGAAGAAACAAATATGGTTAAAATGGTATAAAGATTTTGCTTAACGTATATAAAGTGTATAGGTATTAATTTTATTTTTAATAAACTTTTTTATTTTTAAATAGTTATATTTTAAATAAAGTTCAAAATAATTCTATTAATTATATATTAAAAAGAAAACATTAAATATATAAAAGTATAACTTACCAATCGGAATCTTTTCACTATACACTTGGCATTTATTATTCGCATCAAAGTACATAATAATCGGAGTCAGAAACACAATTTCCAAAACTTTAAACATCATCTTGGGAAGTAACATTTTCTATGATTTTACAACGTCGTCCTGACAACAATAAAATCACATTTTGTCACCAAAGCACTCGTGGAATTGTTCGCAATCACGGGCTACGGAGTTTGGCAGCGGAAAGTTAGGGCGGGCGGCCGAAGCGGTGGCGAGTGCGCGATCGTCGGCTGGCGACTGAGACTCTCGTTCGCGCCCGCCCTGCACAGCCTTCCCTCCGCCCTCCACATCCTCTTTTCTACACGATACGCACGACTTGTTTTATTACTTTTATTTTTCTTTAATAATCTTGCTTAATGGTCTATTTCGTTGCTCGATGAAACTTCTTAAATTTCTTTTTCGAATGTAACTCGCGTTCACAATAAGTTTTTTATTGTCGTCTCGATGAGTTGGCGTCTCGATTCGCGCGGTGTTTGGTTTTGCATTAGTCACCGCCGCCACTGATTTACATATTTTCTATTGTCATATTTTCCGTAAAATTTGTTAAAATATCGACAATGTCGACGAATTTTAATCAATTCATGCATTTTTAGTGGATTTTACTTGGTCGATTCACATCGCACATGTAGTTTGTTGAAACAAAATTACACGGCCGATGTCTAGACAAGCCCGTTAATCTAGTGATTAGATACACTGTCTGCTAACCGGTCGTGGGGTTTGATCCACTTCACTAAAAACATTTGTGGTCAAGCAAGAATATTTGTCTTGGTTTGGGTGGTTTTGTTCAATACAAAATAAGTAAGTATCTAAGTATTTGTATCAATTGCGAGATAAGCGTGCATTTGGTGCTGAGCAGTGCATCAAAAACAATCAAACTGACGGTTTTCTCCCGTAGTTATATTGTACTCGTTTCCGATAGTTACCACTAGGAAGTGGTGTGGAATGTGCGGAGAAAATGACTAGAATATTTTGTCTTCATTAATATAATAATACTCTTACTAAGCCCCTGTTAATGGGTAAATGTGTTGCTCACGATCAAACAAACGATTTGCTCGTCTGCTTTTTATTCAACTTAGAGACGACACAGAACCTTAAGCAATACGCTTACTTAAGACATCTGCACCGCCGTTCGTCCCGCAAGACATTAGTTATTAAATCTCTTCTCTTGAGCCCAGTAATTATACAAACAACAGTGCCCTCCACACTGGATCAGCAATACATCACTGATGGACAGCGGTCTCGTCTCTAAACAACATTGAAAAGCATCTTACTAAGGATGCCTTTCTTTTTGCCCGAATGCCCCAGGAGGAGGGCTATGTCTTTCGAAAGTATGTATGTAAATTTCTATGGCACGGCCTACAGCCTAAACGGCTCGATGGATTTTAACCTATAATAGGTCGTTAGATACTCTTCTTTTTCAAAAAATTACAGTGGCGTCCGCCAGCCACCATTTTATATTTTCTATACCTCCAAAAACTTCAAATGATGTTATTTTGACCAAAATGAATGCAAACGAAGCCGACCAAAGTTAGCTTGTAAAAATAGTAGTAAAAAACCTCTCCCTTTAGCAAATGCAACATGGTTTACTTGCCTTTAGCGTTGGATCCACTCACTAGAAATTATCACGCTTTCCGTAGCCCGGTGCTTGCCAAATATGTAGCTATAAATTATTGTTGCTTGACGCATTACGGCAAAATCTATTACAGCGTGATATTTAGGTGTATTATATGTTTAAGTTACATAGGACACGGTATTTATGATAGAGTTATGAGTTCGTGGACTTAGTAAAACTTAATGTCTAAGGTAAAGACTTTTGAACTTACTTTTTGGAGTTTGAGCGATATCTGATATGGGTTTTAGAACCCGTAGCTGTACATAGTATAGAAGTACAACTTCGTTCAAAGTTAAAAACGATCGTCTGTAAATGTACTCCTTTGATGTAATAGGTGCAGAAAGAAATAAGATACTTTAGCAAAAGCGTTTGTAATGTATAGTGTCTAAAATGTCCTTATATATAATGAGAATGAACGGAATGGAAGAAATAGAAATTATTAACACACGAGACACACTTGCTGGCCGTAACGAGGTTTGCTAAGCTACCACTTGCTTGGTAGTGAGTACACACGGTTCCCTTGGCGGCCCGATGTGAACTGAATCTAATTACTTAATTATAAAATAACTTGAGAAATGCACGGTTGCACCGGCCATTAAATGAATATCTTTTAAGACCTCAAAAATAGTAATTTGTAGTAATAGCAATAATATTTTAGGACAATCTGTACACGATCATCCAATTCCAAGCTAGGCAGAGTCTGTACTATTAAAACTTTTTTTTCGCAAATACATACTTAAATAGATAAAACAGCCAGACACTTGGTGGGAATCAAACCCATAACCTATTGGGTAGAGGCCAGGATGTCTAAACGCTTGACTATCAGGCCCGTCTTCGTGCAGTTATAATAGATTGCAGACCTAGTCGATTAGTCATCGAATATGACAATAGGCAATCAGATAATGCCTAAAATATATAACGGGGTGGAGATGATCTCCGGTGGAAGGTGATGCTGGCCATTTATTTTTGCAAGACTACCTTCAATAATCACTATTAATCCACTAAAAGGTGTCTACTATTAATCGTTGTCTGGAAGAAATTGCTTATAGCGATAAGACCGCCATTTGTACATTTTATGTTTTAGTTCTAAGTTTATATTGTAAATATCTTCTTGGTGTACAATAAAGAGTATTCTATTCTATTTTAAAAGTAACAAGCAATTGAAACACCAGAATAATCCGAACAATGACAGTCGAAACCCCAACAATAAATAGCCAGCGTCACCTTCCACCGGAGACCCTACCGTCTCCACCCCGTTATATAAAACAGCCATTTCTAATTCTTTAATTAACTACTAAAAAATACTAGAGAAATATGTAATTTCAGAGGTACAATTAAAAGATTCAAATTAAATTAAATCTTACTTAAAAAGTTTAGTGTTCACCTTGGTGGCTTGATTCACAAAAATAGTTTAAATTAAAATATTGTGTTATTGTACCTACTAGCTAGGTATTTCGTACAGGATGATAATAAATCGTCTCGAGGATACCATATTTTTGTACTGTCATCGGTTCTTGATACATGTGCAAAATTTCAAATTATTTGGACTTGTAGAAGTGGATAAAAATTTAATCGCAAGATTCCATTACCATCATAATTACATACATACAGGTGAAGGCTAATAAAAGAGTGTTAAAAAGCTAGTGCCTCCCGATAGCTCCCTGTTTTCATAATTATAAGGTTTCCTATGAGCGGAAAGGATGGAATACTTACATGACACATTTTATTTTGGAACTATGAATGTAAACTAAGTAGTACCTAATTATTTCTATTTCTTAATTAGTAAACGTACATGACATAATACATGGTACACAATGCTATCGAAGTTTTATTAATCAATAAACATTTTTTGTTAGTTTTAAATTATTAAATGCCAGTTTTAATGTAGCAATATTGACTTTAGTGGATTTTATATTGGCATCGACAACGACAGATACGAGTATCTGCACCTTGCTAGTAGCACGTTGCTAGTATTGTTGGACTACTCTAGAGCATTTGATGCTATCAATACAACCCTTTTGCTATCTAAGCTAGCTTACTATGGTTTTACACGTGAGACAATTCAGTGGTTTGACAGTTATTTGTCAGGTAGGTCTCAGTTTGTGGAGATACGCAAAGCGCTCAGTGATGTCATCATCTACACTTTGTCTGAAGAGAGGAGTGCCCCCAAGGTTCTATATTGGGTCCATTATTATTTATCCTGTACACAGCTGACATTACAAAATGTTTTCTAAGCTGCAACTACCACATGTATGCTGATGACACCCAGCTGTACCTATCATTTAAACCAGGTGAGACCATTTTAGCGGTAGAAAAAATAAATGAAGACCTGATGAGAGTGTCTAAGTGGTCACAGGAACACTCACTGGTATTAAATCTAGCAAAAGAGTCTATCTAGTTTATTTCAGGTTTACTTTCGTAGCAGTTTTGTTTCAATTTGTAGTTAGTGGTATTTGTATTATTTTATTCATCGCATGTCAATTGTATTTTTTTTTTTTCTCTTTGGTTCTTTTTTCAAAAATTGTAAATTCATATCTAAGTTCATACCACTGGATGACATCCGTGGAACACAGGGCCCAGATGAAAACCAGCGTCAGGCATACGCTTGACAATAAGCTGATCTGGGACCCATTTGAACCTGCCTCTTTGTGGCACATAGTACCTACCTATTATATTTTTATTTAGTATTTAAGTAATAGTATTTTTATAATAAGTAGTTATAAAAATGCTATACCTAATAGTATTTTTATTTCTTTTTTTTTTAATGTATGATTATTTGTCATTTATTTTTTTTTAATTTCTCTTTTTTGTTAAAATTGTGCTACATTGTTTTGCGGTGTTCAAATAAATTATTATTCTATTCTATTCTATTCTATTCAAAATCAAAGTTCATGATTTTGGGCAGCAAAGGGCAAATAGAGGCAATTGCACGATATAATCCCGCAGTAATGATAAATGGGCAAAATATCCCCCAAGTATACAAGGCTACTAATTTGGGAGTATTGATTGACCCTGAGCTAAGATTTGAAGAACATATAAATAATACAGTAAAAAATAGCTTCTATAGATTAAAAATATTATACAATATTAGGGATTACCTTAGTGTTCCTTTGCGAAAGCAACTGGTTGATGATTGTCTAAATTTAACTACTGTGATATTCTGTACGGGCCATGTATACTTCTCAGGACGAAAAATCATATTTAACGAGTGCAGAATGCCTGTGCTCGGTTCTGTTTCAAAATACCAAAGCGTGACCATGTTACTCCCTATATGAATGAACACAATGTGCTGAAAATGGAGGCCAGAAGAAAACTACATCTAGCTAGTCTGTTGTTTGGTGTAATAAATGAACACACTCCAAAGTATCTATACAACAAACTGGATTGGAGACATAATCATTTCGCCTACTCCATCAGATCTTCCTCTAGGGTGTTTGTCACACGAGCTCACAAAACCGCGCCATTCAGGGGTAGTTTTAAATATGCAGCTACGCAATGCTGGAACAACATACCACCGCCAATCCGAGACCTGAATAAAAAAGCTACAAAGGCAGCTAATTGGATGAAAGGATTAAGAATTCCAATTTTCCTTTGGTAAATTGCAGTGTATGCATTCGCTTTGAAACATATTCTTTTATTCCTCAATAAAAAATTATGGATCAATCTTTTCTATGTTGCCTTTTATTAATGAACCAGTATAAAAAATACCTATCTGGATAAGACGCATGAGAGAGGATAAGATCCCTTGGTATGAAGACTGATAAATTAATCATAAAATATAAATCAATACTTATAATAAAACTGTAACAGGTCCAATTCTGTACATTGAAGATATTTTGAAAATTATGTTTGGAGGGCATTCTGTAACCGATACTAAAGCCAAAAATGTATTTTTTTTATTTTTGTCTGTCTGTCTGTATCTCGGCTGAGCATCACGCCGAAACTACTGGATGGATTGAAACGAAACTCGGCATGATTTGAGTTAATACTCCGAGGTAGGACATAGGATACTTTTTATCCCCACATTCGGCACGGTTCCCTTGGGAGAGGGGATTAAAGTCAAAATGGGTACTTGGTCCGATTTTATCAATTTTTCTTCATAATTATAATAAATATTAGTAAGGGAACAGTCAAAGAGAGTTGTTATCAAGGTTTTGTAATCGATCGGGTTAAGCAACGTTAGGTAAGGTCATTAAATAGATGGGTGACCGTTTAACGCCATTTGAACTAAACGGGTCCGTGCTTCGGAGAGCAAGTAAAAAGTGGGTCCCAGCTTTTAACCGACTATAAAAAAGGAGGTTATGTATTCGATGCGAGTGTTTGTTATTAAAAGTTTAGTTAACGTAAACACAGCGCGGGCGGAGCTGCGTGGGTCAGCTAGTATTGAACATAGGGCTTTGTGTTCTAGTCTAGTGATTCTTTGAGAGCATATTATAGAATACGTAATAAGTTTTTAGGGTTCCATAGGTAAAAAGGAACCCTTACGGTCTAACTTCGTCTGTCTGTCTGTCACACCCATATATTTCAGGAACTACTGGTGCTATGGATTTGAAACACCTCATTGAAAATTTAAAAAAGTATTTTTTCTTTTATTTTGTTTTTAATGGGGGTCGAAATGGGGCGTCTAAATTTCAAAGTGAGATTATTATATCTTGTTATATCGAGCGAGATATCACATGAAAGGGCTTCATTTACACATTTCAAAACGGATTTTTATTTTGGTTTATGTCAGTTTGGATTATTCAGTTATGATAGTTTTTGGCTTATAATCAAAAATGTCTATCTATATTTTACAGGAAAAATAAAATGATCTTTCTAAGTAGGTAGTACAGTTTTTTTATCTCAAAAAAACCTCGACAAAACTTAGTTTTGCAGGTTGGTTTTTTGCTATCTGAGGTGTTATACGAATAGTAAAATAACTTTAATACTTCGAAAGATTGTACTGAGTCCTAGGTGCGCGAATCCGACTCGCACTTGACCGACTACTTCCGGGTGATTATGATGGTGATGGTGACTTAAGATCGAAACGATCGAGATAAGTTAGCCATAGCGTTAGGGCATTCATTATTTTTCATACAGACATTGAATGCTAACAATAATGTAGGTATCTAACATAGTGGTTACTGTTATCCTCTTTGATATCTAACTTATCACTCATGCGTGCGGCATCTCGTATATCCCTTGATTCCAGCTCAACGTAAACAAACTAAGTTGTTAAACTTTTAAATTGAAATTATTATCACAGAGACGAAGTTTGAGGGCCGGCACCCGGCCGGACCGGCGCGGGCAGGGCAGCTACCCTGGCTGGGTATATAATCCCTGTTTCGAAACTCCTAATTCTTTTTGATGTTTAAACTTTAATGTTTATATTTAATACCGTTTTAGTTAGATATTTACTCTTATGATAATATCTAGCTTGACTACAGTATCATCGGATTTAAACACATAAGCATATAAATAAATAATAATAATACTAATATTCTCGCACAATCCACACACGGTCATCTGATTCCAAACTAGGCCTAGACTATGGCAACCAGACAAATGATACTAGTACATAAATAATAACTTTTTTTTTGTAAATACATAGGTACTTAAACAGATAGTGACACCCAGACATTCGACCTCTTGGATAGCAGCCGCAGATGTCTAAGAACTACACTAACAGGCCCGTCAAATAAATAAATAATACATAAGCATGTAGTACCTTGTCGACTAAATACATGAACCCGATACACATTCCCAATGTACTACACACTCAAACTATACACTTGTGCACTAGCACGCGTAGTTTATTGATCTTTTTAAGATTATCTTAGAATTAAAGGTGCACCGGAAAATTATGACAGTATAAATTGAACGTAAGGACGTTCAACATCACAGTCCGACCATGGGTGTAAAAGTAGTTTTATTACCATGTGTCGTATTCCCGTAAATAAATAACAAAATTATGTAAGCTGATATTATTTATAGGTGCCTGCAAAAACAACCGTCACAACATAATTGACAATGCTTACTGCAAGAGGACATTCAAGAATTAACAACAACAAACAGCTCATTACAAATTTCATAATGCAACTTCATTACGTCCAACGACTCGTTTGCCTAGTTTACGTAACCTATCATATTTACCTAGGTATGTACTACCACCATATAAAAATACATATGGTAAACGAAATTGGGAATATGTATTACCAATGTTGCTTAATGAATTACCACACAGTGTGCTTGATGAACTCCTATGTAAACCGGATAAGTGTAGAACGTTCCTTAAGTCCGTATATTTATCACATGGGATCTTACAGACAACTGCAGACGAATAGCAGTAATTATTGTGCTAACATCTGAAGGTCTAATAAGTACAGTTGTACACACAGGTTATTGCCAGCTGCTATCCGTGTGTGGTTGTCTGTGGGTACTACGTAATAAAGCTAAGTAAATTATTTCTTTCTTATTTGTTAATTTAAACATTATAGCGAGTGAAGCAGCGATACATAAATCACCATGATTTTTCTCGCTGTTGATATTGTACCAACTTTTTGTAACCATTTCTTTTATTATGAATAAATGGCAGAAAACAAAAAATTTGCAGGAAGAAATTTAAATATCCTAATGTTACTGGAAATTTTGATACAAATAATACAGTTCCAACTGTCATTGGGTATACGCAGCTAGAGGAGCTAATAACAACATTGGATTTGCCCACCATTACTCAACCTGTGTATCAAAAAAGACAAGACACTGTTGCCGAAACGTGGGAAAAGCGGTGGCGTGGGAAGGTGGCTCTAACTACATCAATGCTCAAAGCTGCCGAAGAAGAAAAAGAAATTGCATTAGTCCATAGAAGAATAAACAAAGACGGTCATTGATGTTGTTGATGCTGGTTACTGGAGTAAATGTTCATACAAAAAAAAATATTCTGCACTTTCTAGAGCTTGCATCTTTAAACGGCAAAGAAACAAGAAAAATCTTGTTTATGGGTATAAAAAATAAATATTGCATCATTTGTGTGCAAGACCAAAATAAAAACAAAGATCCATGTTTTAAAAACTATTATATACTATTTTAGAAGCTACTATATTGGTAGAAGGTTTTAAAACATCTCTAGAAATGTATGGGTTAATCGGTCGGGTCGACTTATTTCTGACTCCAGCACTTATGCTAAGATTTTAGAAGCGAGACCCTATCCACATCACACAGCCGAAAAATGTAATATAGCAACCATCTTCTGTGAAATTTGTGTAATAAAATGGAGAATCTCTCTACAGATACTAGATATCTCATATCGTTTAGAAAACAAATAACAAAAATAAAACGCGTCATGGCAATTAGATCTGCATTGTGCAAATATATTCAAAAATATCATTCTTCGGAGGAAAATATAGATTTTTCGACGCAAAAACTCTTCGAGGATGTAAAGTGCATTTTAGTAATAATCCTCAAGGTGACTAAGTTTTTTTTTGTTTTTTTTTGTAGTTCATTGTAGCAGAGAATTTGTTTTATCATCAACAATATAGCAGGGCATTCTCGGACCCTTGTATATAACGCCGATAGTAACATACATTATGTTTTAATTATTCACGTCGACGTAGTTACCAAACTCGAAGTTGCAGTACGCAACTGCTGTCGGTTTCAATAAAATAAAGCTATTACTGTTTTGTATAATACTGTTATTTGAAAAAGTCCGAGCGGAAAAATTGACAATTTAGAGAGTCAATTCCAGAGACTAAACATTTTAAAGAACTTATTCTTACTAAGTACAAAAAACGAAAAATAAAACTACAGACCGGAAAAATAACAAAGATCATGGTGACATAACAAACTTAAGCCTTAAACCAAATGTCAGTGAGGCCGTATTAGAAGAAATGAAACAATTTTTGTTTAAACTTATCAAATACTGATGAAGAAAGAAGGCAAATTGATAGGTAGACAATTTTAATAAGTGAGTCAAACGAATGGTTCAAGCTTCGGCGTTCTCTGCTGACAGCATCTAATTTTGGAAAAGTGGTTGTTAAAATGAGACCAGATACGAGTTGTGCCAGTGTGATCAAACAAATGCTGTACAAAGTTCATATAGGTGCAGCGACTGTACAACATGGCCGTGATAATGAAAATAAAGCCTTATAGCAATTATGATTACAAGAAGGGCTTGAAATAAGACCATGTCGACTTTTTATTGATACAAAAATCCCATATTTAAACGTGTTAATTATTCATGTCGACGTAGTTACCAAACTCGATGTACTGCAACTGCTGTAGGTTTCAATAAAAAAAAAAACATTACTGTTTTGTATAATACTGTTATTTGAAAAAGTCCGAGCGGGAAAATTGACAATTTAGAGAGTCAATTCCAGAGACTTAAATTTTTAAAGAATAAGTATAAGTACAAAAAACGGATAAAAACAACTACAGACTGGAAAAATGATAAAGATTATGGTGAACTAAGCCTTAAACCAAATGTCAGTGATGCCATGTCAGAAAAAAAAAAAATTTTACTTATCAAATACTGATGAAGAAAGAAGGCAAATTGAGAGGTAGACAATTTTAATAAGTGAGTCAAACGAATGGTTCAAGCTTCGGCGTTCTCTGCTGACAGCATCTAATTTTGGAAAAGTGGTTGTTAAAATGAGACCAGCTACGAGTTGTGCCAGTATGGTCAAACAAATGCTGTACAAAGTTCATAAAGGTGCAGCGACTGTACAATATGGCCGTGGTAATGAAAATAAAGCCTTAGAGCAATTATCATTACAAGAAGGGCTTGAAATAAGACCATGTGGACTTTTTATAGATTCAAAAATCCCATATTTAAACGTGTTAATTATTCATGTCGACGTAGTTACCAAACTCGATGTACTGCAACTGCTGTAGGTTTTAATAAAAAAAAACCATTACTGTTTTGTATAATATTGTTATTTGAAAAAGTCCGAGCGGGAAAATTGTCAATTTAGAGAGTCAATTCCAGAGACTTAAATTTTTAAAGAATAAGTATAAGTACAAAAAACGGATAAAAACAACTACATACTGGAAAAATGATAAAAATTATGATGGCCTAAGCCTTAAACCAAATGTCAGTGATGCCATGTCAGAAAAAAATAATATTTTTTTTTTAAACTTATCAAATACTGATGAAGAAAGAAGGCAAATTGAGAGGTAGACAATTTTAATAAGTGAGTCAAACGAATGGTTCAAGCTTCGGCGTTCTCTGCTGACAGCATCTAATTTTGGAAAAGTGGTTGTTAAAATGAGACCAGATACGAGTTGTGCCAGTATGATCAAACAAATGCTATACAAAGTTCATATAGGTGCAGCGACTGTACAACATGGCCGTGATAATGAAAATAAAGCCTTATAGCAATTATAATTACAAGAAGGGCTTGAAATAAGACCATGTCGACTTTTTATTGATTCAAAAATCCCATATTTAGGAGCTACACCAGATGGGATTACACCTTACTGAAGATCGAGCTATAGTTGAATTGCCTTTTTTCAGCGTACAAAATAGGCTGCCGAAAATAAATTAGTTTTTGTATAAAAAATAAGACGAACACTTTAATGAAACAAATTAATGAAACTCACAATTGGAACTACCAAGTGAAAGGACAGCTTCATATTACAAAAAAAGAAAAGTGTATTTTTGGTGTATGGTTTTCCGAAAACGACCCTCTAACAAACTGAAATAATTTACAAAGATGACGACTTTTTTGAAAAAAGATGTAAGATAAATTGTGTACATTCTATATAAATTGTCTATTGCTCTAGCAATAGAGCTCTAGCTCTTAGATCCAAGGCATACTCGAAGTATGGAAATAAGTAATCCACCGTACATCTTAGATGCGATTAAAAATAAGGAACAACGGAAAGAAAACAAAATAAAGAGAGTCAAGTATCCACAGAAACACACATTATTAGGTGATGATAATTACCAGAACACAAATTTATCACCACAAAATAAATTGAAAATTCTTTAACATTAATATAATTATTTTAAATATTATAGCTGCAGTAAATGAATACGAAATGTACGGACTGTAATGCCCAGATATAAGATATTTTATACATGGAGTGTACAAATGAATAATTTAAAAAGTTATAAAACAACGGAACAATTCGAAGCACTCTCTGAAGAATTCAAGGCTAAGTCGGTGTACCCAGAATGTGTGTGCAATTTGCCGCGAAAGAATAACGTTAACACTCCAACACGAGGTGGTTTAATATTGGATAAAACGTTTACACAATGCAGCTATGTAAACACAGAGCGTGGGAACCGTCTCAATAAAAATGAATCCAATAGTCGTAATAACAACAGGGTTTTGGATGAGATACAGGAATTAAGAATAGCGATGAGAACTCTGCTCAAGAAAAAAGTTAGGAGTATGCGTTGCTCCAAGATAAATTTAACAAAATAATGGAAGTAGTTTCTGAAAAATCTAGTATAATTGAGATGTTAGAAACAAAAATTGAAATGCTTATTGAAAAAACTGAACGCCTGGAAGGTTCTCTTAGTTTAAAAAGTCACATGATAGGAACGAAGGTAACACATTCGGAACCAACTATAGAACCCGTTAAGTCTTTTGTAGAGGTCGTCAAACATGTTAATAATAGAGCAGTGAGTGAATCATTAATAATAGAATGTATGCCTACAACATCATCAAACACAGGTGTAAACTTTGTGAAAGGGCCATCTAATATGAAAGAAAATTGTACAGTGGTACCGGAGTGCAAAAATACTGAGCCGGAAGAGGTAGGAATCTGGACAACTGTCAATCGAAAGAAAAATAGATACGTCAGTAATGAAGTTATAAAAGGAGATAGCACCAGTGTGAATTAAATTCAGGGGCCAGAAAAGAAGAAATACTTGCATGTATGGCGTCTTCAAAAGAATACCACAATAGAAAATGTTGAAAAACATGTAAAGGCTATATGTGGAAATGACGTCCCAGTCAAAGTGGATAAAATATTGCATAAGTCTGAACGAGATTACGCCTCATTTATCATCAGAGTCCCAGAAAGTAAATTTAATAAACAATGTGAACCTAACAATTGGGCAATCAATATTGAGTTTTGTGAATGGATATGATTTCGTCGCCCAGCCAACCAGCAGAAAAATACCAAGTAAGTCTGTTGAAATATACTATCAGAACGTGAGAGGCCTTCGAACAAAGCTACGGGACTTTTACGCAAGTATTTCTCATGCATGTTCTGACTTATTTGCCATTTCGGAAACTGGCTGCTCTAAATCAATAAATGACGCAGAAATCGTTCCGCCAGGATATACAATTCTACGGTGCGATAGAGCGGATAGGCGTAAGCAAGGTGGTGTGTCTTTAGTGGCTACACCGCGCTTCCAGTTACGATGAGTACCTATACCGTGGATACTATACCGTACAGAGATCAATATTGATATTCATACATTTGAATTAATCGGTTCTACTGTATACTTTAACAATAAGTACTTGTTTTTAATAGTTGTAGTTTACATACCACCTAGCAGTAACGAAGATGAATATTTGCTTCTTTTTAGGTTAATAGAACAGTATTTCAATACCTATAGTGACATGGCGGTTTTAGGAGATTTTATTTTATTTTCTTGTTCAACTAATATAATAAACTAAATTATATACTAAATTATTTTGAATATTTTATACCCTATTGTGGGTTCACTCAGAGTAACAACATAAATAATTGCAATGACCGTCAATTGGATATAGTCTTAAGTACGTTCGTAGGGAGAGAGAGTGTGAACATGTGCGCAACCGCGGCGTCTTTTATGCCAGTAGACGCATACCATCCATCACTAGAGGTAAGCATCCAACGGCCTGGCCACCGCTATGTAACCACACAAATGTCGGACCGGGACACACACGCAAAAACAAACTGGAATTTTAATAAAGCAGATTTTTCATTTTTATACTCGTCTATAGGTTTAATAGATTGGTCTCCTATAAACAATATGTTAGATTTAGGATTGGCTTTGGATTATTTTTACCATCATATAAATACAATCATGGATAACTGTGTTCCAAGGAAAAAGCGCAATAGTGTATGCACGGGTTATCAATATCCCAAGTGGTACACTCGTGAAATAATCCGCAGCATTAAGATGTAGTTTTGCACAAGCGGTACAAAAACAGCAAATCGCTTACAGATTATGAAGCATTCGCCCAGTATAGAACAAAGGTTAAAGTCATGATTGAGCGTGCACAGGAACAGTATTGTAAGAATATATCTTTATTAATACTCTGTTAAACTATAATAAGTATTTATCATGATATTGTAAAGGTAGAATAGGTAGTTTGACATCGTGTTTAATAGATGGCGCTAGTTGACTTGTACTGTTTTGTCGACGTAGCACTAGTCGTTGGCGACTGGAATAGTTTAGTCAGTCAACGGTAGGATTTCATGGTGAACAGTCGATTGTGAGACTTTGTAGCGAATAGTGAAATAGTGATTGTGAGATTATGTGGTGCGCGGCCGTGGGCCGGCTGCTGTGTTATAATGTGTTTGTGAGCTTGATTGACAGGTTGTCAAAGACGTGCCACCTGAGGAACTGCGTTGATGATTGAGATGCAGCCGACGAGCATCATGAGGTTTTGTGCTTTCGCTGAGTAAGTGATAACCCAGTATTATATCTATTGATTTATGATGAATATGTAGATTATTATTTATTGTTGTGTGATATAATTGATGATGGTTAATTAATTCGCGATAGTTGATGATAGTGGATAACTGAATAACTGATGATGACCAAGAGTTGGCGTTTGGTGTGGTTGTAGGGGCTGGTGGAGACCACTTGGGGAGGTCCCCACATTTTTATAGGCTTGTTAATCTATCACATACCTTGATTATTATTGAATTATTAAGATAATCTCCCGTAAGAGTGTTCGAACTCCTACAGTATGAACATTGTATACAATGTCAATTTTTAAAGGATCCAAAATCTTTCTGGAGTTATGCAAAATCTGAAAGGGGTAGTAGAAATCCGCGGATTGACTTGGCAGACTTTGATTGTAAACAATCAAAGTCTCGAAAAAATAAAGAGAAAGTAAAAATCCGCGGAAAATTTTAGTAAACGGGACAGTGTTAACTGGTGAGCAGTGTACCATTTGGTCAGTATTTTCATTCAGTCTATAGTAAAGAGCGGGCGGAATTAAACGTAAGTACGGTGATAGAGAACGCTGGCATTGAGAATGGAGCTGCGAAGGTTCACCTGGATCATTTGCAACTTAACAAAGTTGAACTTGCTCTACAAAACATTAAGCAAAAAAAAATTGTGGGCCCAGACGGTATTCCACCTTACATATTTAAAGATTGTAGATCAGTGTTGGCCGAGTGTATAGATTAAATATATAACGCAGTGGCGTTATATAATTAATCTATGCCTAGGTAAAGCTGTATTTCCGGAACGGCGGAAATTAAATCGGGTAGTGCCTGTGCCAAAGAGTAGTTCAGGGGAAAATATCGATGGGTACAGGAGGTCTAGTACGAGTTCCGATAGTTTACGAGCTCGATCAAACTGACAGTTTTTGCCCGTACATTTTACTAGTTCTTGATAGTTACCGCTGGTGTGAAATGTATGGAATAAACCGACAGTTTGATCGAGCTCGTAAACTATCGGAACTCGTACTAGACCCCCTGACTGGTTGCAGTGCCATCAACACCAACAAAAGTGCAATACACAAAAGTATATACGCTCAGGTGAAAGCCCAACTCCGCGAGCAGCAACACGGGTTTCATCCAAAAAGGAGCACCACCAGTAATCTAATTAGTTATGTAACTAATACTGTGCCTACAGTAGATAGTGGTAGTTAAGTCGACACCGCATACTGTGACTTCAAGAAAGCGTTTGACTTAGTTAATAACGATATACTGCTTACGAAGTTAGCAAGCCTCGGTTTTACTCCACACTTACTTACCTTTTTGCGAGTTATAGGCAGCAATATGTGGAATATGCAGGATATACTTCTGAACCATATTTTACCAGGTCTGGAGTTAATCAGGGCAGTAACCTAGGACCGCTGCTATTCATCTTAATGGTAAATGACTTGCCTCTGGTTGTTAAAGATGCTAAATTTTTATTGTTTGCTGGCGAATTTAAGCTGTTTATCACTATTAGAAACGAATGCGATTGTGAGCGATTGCAAAAGGATATAGATAGGGTGGTTACTTGGAGCAAGGCCAATTTGTTGCAATTTAATGTTTCCAAGTGTGCAACTATCGCGTGCGCTATCTCCTGTTGCCTATGTCAATAAAATTGATGGGATATCGACAAAGCAGGTCACGGAAGTTAGGGACGTAGGTGTTTATTTTACCTCCGGTCTAACATTCCGTAATCACATAATTAACATAATGTAAGAAAGCATACAGAAATTTGGGGTTTGTACTTCGTACCGTTCGTAACTTTACAAATGTAAAAATGCTCATTGTATTGTATAACGCTTTAGTTAGAAGTCATATGGAATGCAATGCAGTTATCTGGGATCCACATGAAATCAAATATGGTCTAGTGTTGGAGCGGGTACAAAATAAATTTATAAGATATATTTATTTAAAGCAATATGGGGTATATCCCTTTTACCCTTTGATGTATCCGACGTTCTTTATTTTAGCTATGGTCGGATATAATTAATTAAGAGTTAGGAGAAGTTTCTCGTTAGTCTTGTATATTTTTAAAGTGTTAAGGGGTCTTATAGAGAATATGGATGTTTTGTGTCAACTGTGCCTGTGCGTTCCGGATGGGTATGTGTGGCGTCGCCGAAGACCGCCCCTGTTGGCGTTGCCGCAGGCGCGTACCAACCTGCTGGCGCAGGCACCGCTGACGCGTGCGCTTCGCACTCTCAACTCTATTGCAAATGAAATAGATGTATTCAATTGTAGTCTGAGTAAATTCACAAGAATAGCATTTTATGTAATATGTTATGGTTATGATAATATATACTAGTTATAAGACAACATAATCATAATACATGTACCTATACCGACATCCAACCATCTAGATTTGTTAGGTCTTAATTTATCCTCCGACCTTAATTTCGGATGATCCATTGAGTCAAAAGCCAAAATCTCTGCTAAAAAACTTGGTATCTTGAATAAGGTGAGGCGGTATTTCACAAAGGAACAGCTTTCCCTGATAAATATAGCAGACGACGCTTTCCCTGATAAATATAACTTGGGTGTATTCAAGTCTAGAGTGAACAGGCATCTTATGGGTAAGCGCGGTCCATCCTAGACCACTTCTTCACTTACCATCATGTGAGATTGTGGTCAACGCAAACCTATATACTATAAAAAAAATATTTAAAAAAATGAAATTACAGCTATCGCATTAGGTTTAATCCTGTCAAGATAGTTTGTACAAGCTGAAATAAATAAATAAATCACTACCAGATCAACCAACTTATTCCCATATTATTGATTTCGATCGCTTTTGACAAGAAAGAAACCATAATATCAAACGGGCCTAATCCTAATATATCCGCCTGCGTGTAAAGAGTCGCCACCTTTGTTGCCCTATTGATTGCATGGACCAGCACCGAAGACAGGGTATAAATATGACTCAAATATTGCGGTTCTGAAGACACCGTACGTACCACCAAAGTTAAATAGTCGATAATCATCGACGGGTACAAATAGGAACGTTTGTTCACCTTTTTGCACATATTCTACCTTTTTTATGGCGGCGCATATTATGTAGCTCGAAACGAATGCACCTGATCATAGTTCTATCAAAACTTCTAGGAACTAGGATACACTTAGAATACCTAATGTCTTTTAATTTATCAGTTATAGTCTGTCTAGTCAAACTTGAGAGTGGAAAAGAGCGGCAAATTTAATCATACTTGATACTTTAATATTTTTGTTATACTTTAGAAGCCCAAGGTCTCTATTGTGTCGATGTGCCACCAAGAAGCAATGTGTAAATATTGTTTTGTTCCGGCTTGAAGGGTTCTCTATAGCTGGCATAACCTGGGGCAGTCGGGCAAAAAATACTTCAAAAGACTTTATAACCCATTTCTCGGGTGAAGAGCGACATTTTCATATATAAAACACTAATATACTGAGAAGCAGTGCAGTGTAGCTGTCTATAGGCACGTGTGTCGCTTACCATCAGGCAAACGTCTAACTTGTTTCGTCATTAAGTCGATTAAAATAAATCAAATTTGTTCTATATTTGTTTAATTTATTAATCACCATATTAAATTATAGGATTGTAAACTGGACGTTAATAATATATAACGAGGCACAGTTTTATCATAATATTTTATTTTAATCTTGTCTTCACAATTTCATAAAACTCCTTTTACATTTACCATAGAATGCTTAGTGCCTGAAACAATAGATGAAATGTTTCTGTATTTCATAAAACTCCTTTTACATTTACCATAGAATGCTTAGTGCCTGAAACAATAGATGAAATGTTTCTGTATTAATTCATTTGTTTGCCTATAGATCATAACCTTACTTGTAATAATTATCTGAGACTCCATCAACCGATGACATAATTATCTCAACAGACGTACATAATAACAAAATAGTACTAGAAAAATCCTATAAGCGTTCTGTATTTTTCTCAAATGTACTCCTACTAGTAAATTGTAGCTTTACCCAACTATCAAGACGATAAGGAATTATAGAAACATTTTAATTACGTCAAGATATTCCGCTGTAGACACAACTTAGTTCCACATGAAAAACAGTTATATCCATATAATACACCAATGTCATACAAATCCTTAACAATTTATTAGTAAGTATAATAATTTATCTGACTCCCCATATTTATTACGTAAGTGTCCACGTACTGGTTCCCGGTACAAGCCTACATTTTTAACCGGCTTCAAAAAGAAGGTTCTCTATTCGACGCGTATGTATGTAATATTAATAAAAATGCGTAATATTCATATACGTTAGTCTATGTGGGCTTCTAAACAAATTTACCAAATTTTTATGAGTGTATGTATGTATGTATGTATGTATGTATGTATGTATGTATGTATGTATATATGTATGTATGTATGTATATATGTATGTATGTATGTAGGTTTGTCTACGGATTTCTCTGAAACTACAGGTCCGATTTCGAAAATTCTTTTTCCAATAGTTAGAGTATTTTTCAAATTAGGGTAGAGTACAAGTTTTATCAAAATCGGTCCAGCAGTTTAACAGATATAAACTTTTTATGTTTTCAGTAAGTTACTGTAACGTAGACGTTCGAATTGAGTGATAGTGCTGATACCTATTTTGCTAAAATAAAAGTCACTAAAAAGTGTTAAATAAACTATTTAAAAAAAAATAAAAACCGACTTCAATGTAAATTATCTAAAAAGCATAAAATAACGAAAATATATTGAAGTCGGTGTCAGCTCGTGCTAGTCTTAGTTAACATGATGTGCTAGCACCGACTTCAATATATTTTCGTTATTTTATGCTTTTTAGATAATTTATATACATTGAAGTCGGTTTTTATTTTTTTTTAAATAGTTTTTTACTCATCCATGTAAAACAAATTATTCTAAGAATCGTTTTATTGTAAGAGCATGACGTAAACATAATATTTCTTTCAACCACTTAGACTTCTTTGCGCATAATTATAATTGCTACTTGAAAAGGTTAAAGTCGGTTCACCCACCCAATTCTTAATTAATTACATCACACATTCCTAATTAATACCATTTAACTTCTTTTTATTTTCTAAATTTCTCAAATGTTTGTTTGATTAGTACTATAAATATATTCACTCCGTGTACCGTAATTCAATCATTAGTAGAAACTTTGTTGGCTAGACGTTTTAATTGTATGTTCCATATTATGAACTATTTATGCTGTTTGTTTCTCTTATCTAAATAAATAAATAACCTGTAATTTGCGAAGTCGATGTAAACAATTTTACGTTTTCATGAAATACAGCATCGCATTCACTTTTCTTTTGATGGTATTTACTTATCAAGTTGTATAACATTTTTCCGACACTGCATTTAATAGTTTAAGGTAATATTTAATTTAAAATACGCACAAATAGTTACAAACATGTTTACACTAGAGGTTATGAAAACAACAAATGACATTTATCGCAATGTTGTCAGATTCTAAAACCGCAAAACATTCAGTGTCAAGTTAAATTATAGAGCACTTCCATCTAACGCTGCAGCAGCACTTTTCGAATTCAATAAAATTGTTGTATACCTACACATTTATAAATTACACATAATTTATTATTTATTACAAAGACACATATTAGAGGGCACAGACAAGTCCTTTCACAAAACAATTACGAGTAGCACTGTGTTGTTCCGGTTTGGTATGGCTCAAGTGCATGCTCCTAGCTGGTAGTATGCTTTAAACGCGCACCGGAATACGATTATCAGACCGCAAAACCGTAATAACAATCGTACTGCAGGCGCACCGACTGGTTATAGTCCGACCATTCAATGGTGATGTCCAAGAACAATTGCTACTCATAATTTTGTTGTTTCGAAACCAATGAGAGCTAACGAACATCCATTTTAGAGTACGGACTTAGAGAGATCGGGTTTTTTTTCGGTAACATTGTTGTGAAAAGTTAAATCAATATCGACATTAGATAATAATGATAAATGAATACAAATATCAATATATATCAGTGAAAGGTCTTAACGAAACAAGTTGAAATATATAATGTATGTACGTTAAACATGTGTTCTATTTGGGTACATACAATGTAATTTAGGACTGTTTTGCACAATCGGGCTTTTGTGGTTTTGTAATAAAAATGTATACTTATTACTTTTCCTTTACGGCCAATCAGTTCAATATTCGTCAAAAATGTTGTGATGGCAAGTGACAAGTGTTCTGCTAGCGGTACGGAATAACACCCAATCAGAGAAGTAGAATATTTTATGCATGATTTTTATGTCATATTGAACACGGGTTGTCGTTTCAACGTTTACGAATTTATACGATCCTGCTACTACTCGTATTACATACTACATAATTATACGTATATACTACTTTGCAACTTGGTAGATATTAGTAGGAATATTAATATAAAATATCTCATACAGCTTCGCACGCAGGCAGCATATTTTTTTTTTACAAGTATAGCTTGTACTTAAGAGAATAGAGAATTTACACGAATATTATTGAAATACATCCACTGCTGAACAAAGGCCTCCCCCTTAGACGGGTGTTGCCATAAACCCCATACGGTTGACAGGCGTCTTGAGGATCATACGCGCATAGGCATATTATTGAACTAGTTAAATTAAAAGTTATGGTCAGTGATATTAGAATTGTAATTGTTATGTATTTCAATTATCATCATCAGCCGATAGACGTCCACTGCTGGATAAAGGTTTCCTCTTAAGAGAGAGGCATTGCCATGTCTCACGCTCGACTGGCGCTGGGGGATCGCAGAATAGATAACAGATAATCCAATAGAAAGACGCTGCTGCCCGTATTCTTGTTTTCCCTTAGTCGCCTCTCCTCTCAACGGGAGAATATGTGGTGGTATTCTTACACGGACTCCCTACGAGAACGAGTGATTTCTATAATTTTTTTAGTTATTGCGTTTGCTGGATTATTAACTATTAGTGAACACATAAATAATATAATATCTCACAATAGAATTAGGGTGAATGGGTCATAATCGGTTGTTCCAACGTATTTGCTTTATCAAGTTATAGTAATCTAGTGATATGCTCAGTACCATGGCGTATAAAATTATAGTTTTGTCTCAAAAGCAATGAAATTCTTTATAACTTTTAGTGCGCCCTCTCCTTAACATATCAAATGTCTTCGTTCAGATCATCGATATTATACATCGATAGATATAATATTAATAAATTCTAATATCACGTTACTGGAGTTTCTCTGTATTTATTGAGTGCAGTAACAGCCACATTAAGCGCTCAATTTGTATTAATTTCGAGCATGGATTCAGGATCATTTATTTTATGGGCCAACACGACTGTGGAATCGAATGTAGAGCTCAGACAGCCATGTTAAAACTATCGATTTCAGGCTGCTGAAACACACGCACATGCTTTACCTACATAATATTTTGTTTTACAGGCTGCAAATCCGAATCTCGTTTTTAGGATTCCATACTAAAAAGTTAAAAAAGGAATCGTTTTAGACTCCAAATTCAAAAATATTTACCTGTTTCAAATAGGTTTAACGCTAGCACTTTTGAATGGTCAATTTCTTTTTTAAAAGCTACCACCGGTTCACAACGCGGCTCCAACTGAGAAGATCTGGCAAGTAACTCAACGGGCTTGTAATTTTTTCACTTTTTTTAAATCAGTGTTGTTACAATTACATCAGCATTAGCGATAGTGTGTCCCGCCGTTCGAAAGATAAAACAAGAGAGAAAGAAAAAAAAAACATTAAATTCTGTTTGTCACACGCAATACATACAAACACTATCTATTTGAAATAGTTAATATTGCTTACCTAAAATCATCGCAAATTACATAGTACCTAATATAAAATTAGTTATTATACATTCTAGAAGCCTTGTACTTGAAAGGTGACTACTTGTACAGTTAGTAACAAAATGGATCCTCGTGTAAAGCTTCTTATACACGAAGCACGCTAGGTAAGTTTGGTTTTGATTTATTTAGTAGACATAATACTGATCGTGAACTGGGTCTGATGGTCCAGCAGAAACAGGTGGTAACAAGAAGTCATATAAATTAAACGTAGACTCACCGATTTTCTTTTTTATTCCACCAAGGTGGCAAAGAACCGCCTGTTGGTAATAATAATCACTAGTGCGTTACCGACCCTAAATACATTACATATTAAGTTCCTTGTGTTCGGTAATTTTGCCGTTGGAATTGTCTCTATTTTTAGTTGGTACACAAAAAGTGATTTGCGGTAAAGTTGCTACTCCATTATCAGGACAGGAATTCGGTTTCTTAAATTACTTTTTGAAGGCTGTTGTGTCGAAACAGAAGAAAATAAATTAAGAATTTGAGACAAACCGTACACAGTGTACTGCGATATACATAGGTATTAAGTGTACTTTACGTAATTTAGTACCTACTATATTAATCACTTCAACTTGAGAATCTCCTTTTATATTATTGGTGAATATACTCTATGGTAAGTGTGTAGCAAGCTTAAATCGAGTGTAGTATGACATCAAAGGGGAGCGGCAAGCAAAGCGATGTTAGGATTCACTTACATCGGTCACTAACTAGAAATGTCAGTCGCAAACTTCCTAATCACTGTGTATCTTATATTCATTTGTACAAAGCAAAACAACTCACGCAGCGAAATGTTGCTTTCGTTTATGTGGCTGACTTACGGGATGATAACTGCAGTAGTAACTCGATATTCTAATTATTCAAATGTTATTACAATTGTATTTTATACAATAGATATGCCATTAGCTCATGAAAAGTGAAGACAAAGATTGTATGTATGGACTAGCAGTAACTACCGCGTCGGTAAATTGTAACGATCGTGACGTTTGAGACACCGGAATACAGCATCTCGGTAGCAAAATATCTGACTAGGTATATGGACCTAGTTGCACGGTCCCTTGCCCCTTGTAGCTGGTGAAATTACCGAACAGAAGAGATTTAAAATTTAGTGTCTCGGGGTGTCGGCGTGCAGTGCAGCTGTCTATAGGCAGGTGTGTCTTACTATTAGGCAAACGTCTTGCTTTTCTCATCACTAGGTAGATAAAAAAGTAACTTATCGTAGATACGTAACGAATGTAAACGAATTTCATTAGATTTGTGTATTTCAGTGCCTAATTCCTCTTGCTAAATAAATTGATATTCTCATCGATCTAATCCTTTCTATCCGAAGGATGTCTAAAAGCACTCGTAGCTAGCGATAAGACCACCCGATAGTATACCATTTATTCAATTTTTTTTTTGGTAAGTTCTGTTTGAGGTTGAGATAACTCTTTACCTAAACAAACTTAAAATAGATAAGTATAATACACTAAAAAAGGTTTTCTTTTTATATATTACTTCACACAATGAAAACGATAAAACCAAAGTAAATGAAACTAACATTTAATCATTAAAGTCTTATTTAATTCTCAAAAGAAAATACTTCTATACATAATTGCAGTTGAATATTTTGAGATGAAAGTGTTGAAAATTTCTGTTTAACTCAGAATCAATTACTTATAGTGCCCGTTACTTAATATACTTCAATTATATTACGCGAGGCGTTCAGTGGAGTGTGTAGACATTTTATTTAATCACTTAAGAATAATAGAGTTGTGGTAACTACGAAATCACTTTCTTGTATCGTAAAAGTCTTTCAAAGCAACTTGCACGACCCGTGATACGAATCTGGTATAAAATATTTACTTAAATAATTTTGCAACTTTCTACACTGTCTTGTCACTGTCATACAGTTAATTGCAACTTGACTTTTATCTAAAAGACCTGTGTGATAAATAAATAAGATCTACAAAGTGTTTGTTAACTTCTAGACTATCGATAAAGTCACCGGTTTTGGTTTGTGTAACCGGCTATAGATTCCAATTAGAATCTATTAAATCAGTTTTTATTATGAGCTTACGGTACATTATTTAGCCGGAGACATCAAACATATTAAATATTTTGAAATATCAAAATTCTTAAAGCATTGTCACCGTGGACAAAATGTTCTATTTTAATTTGTATTTTGTTTTTTAAATTTAGTTACGTAGATTGTTATTGTATTTGTTAGCTTAAAGCATTTTAAATAGTATGCAGGTATGTAGTGTATGTATTTTGTATTTTTAATCATTATTACTTCTTCTATTGTAATTGTCTGTAGGAGATTGCTTTTAGCGATAGGACCGCTATCTTTACCAGCAACATTATGTATTCTGTTAATGTTTTTTTGTGTATGTACAATAAAGAGTATATTTTCTATACAATACTATACTTATTAGTGATTTATTTTTCGTAATTCTACCCAAAAATCTTAAAATGATACAGTAGTTATAACAGTAGTTTAATATTATTTGTCCTCAAACTCTAGTTCGTGTTCTAAAACACCATTTCTCTTCTATATTGGAAATTTACCGTCACGAATTCCTCCTTATACTCAAAAGTTTTACACAAGTATATTTAATATTATGTAAAACTGAATATGAAATTTCAATGCAAAGAAAAAGTTGTTAATCAATATCAGACTAGAGGAAATTAGTTGTGCAAAGTTAGCTCTCCTGAGTAGTCTACATGGCACATTGACTAACATCACACACAGGTTTTTTTAACATCTTATAAAATTGATTTCCTGTATCATTACAGACTCAACCTTTATGAAATGAGATTTATCGTTAAAAATAAAATGTCAAGAGCTTCAAGAAAACTAATATTGCGAAAACCCATGAATGTCATTTCATAAAGGAACAAAAATCCTAATTTAGAATCGCGGTTGGAATCCGATGTAGCAGCTGTGTCATTCTTGAAATTTGATTTCAATTAAGGAAACAAAAGCCCAAAGTTTTATTAAAACGGAATATTGTTCGTGGTTCTTCCGTATATTGTTTCATTATTTAAAATTTCCTATGATCAAATATAAGTTCAATTATTAAAATTGTTATTATTATACATATAATTTATATGGATAATTTACGGCGTCATCGGATCCAAATATGTAGGTATATTTGTCTGTCATTCGGAGTCAAAATCTTAATTTCGTGAGTAATGTGTATCTATTACAGCAATAATGACCAAAACCGCAGATCTTTAGAGACAAAACCTCCTTGCATTATACAGGAAATTCTATTGCAACATTAATGTAGCTTAAGTGCCGTTGTTATTATACAAAATACTAGTGGAGACTTGGGACTCCCTTTGCGGTGGAGACCATGGGGCCTTGGTCTCATGAGACGCACGCTTTGGTAAAAGAAATTTCATCCAAACTTATCGAAGTCTCAGGAGACCGCCGTGCTGGTAGCTTTTTCTGCCAACGTATAAGCTTGGCCATACAAAGGGGTAATGCCGCCAGTCTTTTAGGTACCCTTCCCTCCCAGTGCGGCGACAACTTCGAGGAAGTTTTTTACCTAGTTTAAGTGTACATATTTGTAAATAAACTGTAAATAATTTGAATTGTAATAACCTATGGAAAAATAAAGTAAATACTAGTGGTTGCTGATATCAGATATAGACATGTACTTGCTTTATACATGTTTATTCCATGTAACAGGTTCTCAGAATAATTAGGGACATCGGCTAACTGGTTTAGATTAATTAAACATTGTAGTGGAAATTTGATCGATATGTACACATAAACTAAATTAACTATGCTCAGACTTGCACCAATTAGTTTATATTGTGTGTGACTAAGTTCTGTATTTCAACTTTTTACACGCTTTAGAATAAGTTTCGTAACAGGTATATATTTAGGAATTGTATAAGTATACATATCTATTGACCGTCTTGTTGACGTAGTGGTGAGACATGAATGACATGGCACCCAAAAGGTAGAGCCAATGAGTCTCATACGAGGGATGCCTTTTAAGTTTTGTCGTTTGAAGAAAAAAACACAACTAGAACCTTATAGTACTTTTTATTGTTTTTCAAAGTATTCACCACGTAGCTTAATACACTTTTCCATTCGCTCAAACCAGTTATTATAACATTTATTCCACTCTAAAGTGGGGGTGTTCAAAATGGCTGACTTGAAAGCGTCGACTGCTTCTTAACCGAACTGGAACCTTTGACCACGAAGACTTTTCTTAATTTTAGGAAATGTAAAGAAATCGTTAGGGCTTAGGTCAGGACTGTATGGAGGATGGGCAAGAATTTCTACTTTTTCCTGCCAAATACTCAATCGTTTGACGAGCGCTGAGTGTGCTTACGTTGTCATCGTGCAGGATGATGCGTCGCTTTGAGTTAGATTTTCGAAGTTCGGCGATGACTTGTGGTAAACAAACTGTGGTATACCACTCTGCGTTAACCGTTCTACGATTCAAGTGCAATGGTCGCAACCTTTGATTATATATACGTCTAGATACCTAATAGTCTTGTAACGCTACGTTCATAAGCATCACAACCTCATAATTCGTGTGTGCGTGCAGGCCTCGTTGTACACTCGCGTCATCTGTGGTTGTGTGCGTGTTTGGGGATCTCCAGTTATAAATATTTTTCCCATAAATAGCGATAGCGTTGTGGGCTATGCATTGATATGAACTGTGTAAATGTGTAATAATAAAATAAATTGAAATTGAAATTGAAATTGAAATTGAAATTGAAATTGAAATTGAAATTGAAATTGAAATTGAAATTGAAATTGAAATTGAAATTGAAATTGAAATTGAAATTGAAATTGAAATTGAAATTGAAATTGAAATTGAAATTGAAATTGAAATTGAAATTGAAATTGAAATTGAAATTGAAATTGAAATTGAAATTGAAATTGAAATTGAAATTTAAATTGAAATTGAAATTGAAATTGAAATTGAAATTGAAATTGAAATTGAAATTGAAATTGAAATTGAAATTGAAATTGAAATTGAAATTGAAATTGAAATTGAAATTGAAATTGAAATTGAAATTAAACTAAATTAAATTAAATGGCGTGTCCCTTACCATCAGGTGGACGTCTTATTTGCCTTAATTTATAAAAAAACTATAAATTATTTTAATTGATTTATTTAATGTTTTAGTCAGTACCGTATTACGTTTCATTGAATTCATTTTTGTTAAAAGAAAAAATACCCCAGACTTAAGATATATTCCCCCATTATTACCTAGCAACACCAGTCTAGTCGGACAATGTACAAATTGTCGTAAAAAACAATCGAGTTTTTATAATAATCCTTCACAGAATCTTAAGACTTATGAATGGAAAATTAAGTTAGGATCTTTATTAATTTTACTTAGTTAATGTTTTCACGATTTGATTACACAATTCGGCATAATGTTTTTTTTTTGCGAGCACAAACCATCGGTACAGTTCAAGTGATACTAAACAACCAAGTATACCAATTTGATGTTTTGGTGTACTTGATATTGTCAAGTGTTTGAACATCGAACACGCTATCTAGACGTATATATAATCAAAGGTCGCAACATGGCCAGTTTTTCTAACGAACGTGGCCACCATCTTCTTTGAAGTGCTTCGAGAACGAACAACTTTAGTCGGCTTTGGCTCGTCTTGAAAGACCCTCCTCGGTTGAAACTTTGCAGAGTTTCCTTACACCATCTGACGCGGGCCGCCTTGTGATCGTCGGAAAGCAGATGCGGTATCCAACGGCAAACTAGTTTTCTCACACCAAGCGCTTCATGCAAGATCTTCTGAATGGATGTCCCTGAGATGCCTAATAGAGCCTCTGTCTCTCGATACGTCACATGACGATCTTCGAGAATTAGTGGTCTCACAGCAATGATGTTATCTTCAGTGAAGGCAGATTTTGGGCGTCCTTCGCGAGATTTGTCACTGACACTAATATGTCCACGCTGGAATTCTAAATACCAGCGTTCGACAGTCCGCAGACATGGGGCTTCATCACTGAACACAGATGTTAGCTCTTCAAAACACTGAAGCCGTGTCAGGCCTCCTCTAAAATTGTAGAAAATTATTGCACGAAGATTTTCCTTAGAAAGACTCATTTTCATACGTAACCTAACAGATTCCAATCGACGCTGTGACTAAACAATAGGATTGATCCTAATACTTTCAACTGTTTTGAGATTCAAAATTTAAACACATTCGAATATAGAACAGTTCCAAATTCAAAATTGCCGGGAAATATGGAAACGACAGAACTCAGGGAAAGTAAAAAGTGGGTCCCAGTTTAAACCGACTTTAAAAAAAAAGGTTATGTATTCAACACAAATGTATGCTATTAAAATATTAGTTGCTTGCCAGCGGAGCTGTGCGGGTCGGCTAGTGTTGTAATAATAATGTTCAACGGGCCTGTCCGGCTACGGCTGCCAATCTTTTTTTAACAAGACTAGCTAACCACATTATAGTGCACAAATGCTGGCACAAGCACGGGTACGCTCTTTCTTCTTTTATTCTCAAAATCTGATAAGAACGAAGACCGAGGCGACCGGGGACAGGTTAGTCGATCCAACGCGTGTAACATCTTTTCTTTTTAGACAAACAGGTGATGGAGCTATTCCTATACAAACCCTCCTCTATAATACAGAAAGAACAACAACACATCTTGAATCAGTTGCATACCACCTATGGAAGCATTGACAGTGTCGCCTCGTGTATTATGTAAATTATCCAAATACACAAACAAATTTTCTAGAAACCAATACATTTCATTCTTGTTACTAGGTATGTGTGAATGCTGTGCCACTTTAGTCGCTGATTGCTTAATAGGTAACGTATCTATTACTTATAATATCGTTAGTTGAAGGTGTGTTTTTCCTGTCGCAGGAGATTAAGGTAATAAAGCACTAAATTTACACACTCTGTGCACAATCGCTTTAATTTAACAAGATCGTTTCGATACCCAAGTTGTTTTACATGATATAAATATTGCGGTCATTGTAAAGTTTGATAAAGAAAATTATTTATTACTAAAACTGCTTCCTCTGCCCGTCTAGTAGGAATATATGATTTGGATATTGAAATCCACAGATTATGGCCACACAAATTTGAGGGAGAGGCCCTTGTTCAGCTGTGGACGTCTTCTGATGATGATGAAGAAACCTTTAGATGTTCGTAACAGTCATTTGCGCGATTACGCCTCCTAAAATTGGTGTTTAATATTGAAATAAAACATCAAAGAATTAGAATTACGAACCCCGCTTCTTGAATTACTAATGAAATTTCTTCGCTTCGTAATAATATAAATGTATGGTATTACTATAGACAAAAATCTCATCGGCCTTCGATAAATCGCAATATTCATTGAAATATGTTGCTTTTGTTCTTGAAACATAAGAAAAAAAAAGGGGTTTTCTGTGACTGACTTTTGATGATGGTTTCTTTGATTCAAAAGACTCTTTTGATTAAAAAGATGTTTAAGATAATTCTTTATCTTCATGTTCTTTTGTAGAAATAAGGGGTAGATGTTTGACAGGTAATTGAAAAAGCCGAACGACCACTGCTGGACAAAGCCTGTTATAAAGGAGAGGTTGTTATAATCCCTACGCTTGGCAGACGTTTGCGGGATCGCAGTACGCTGCTGCCCGTTTTCTTGTTTTCTCTTAGTCGCCTTTTATAGACACTCAATAGGAGGAGATGGGAGGGTGCTATTCTTACTCAGATACCCCAGGGGTAAAAAGATAAAAGTTTAGTTATCGATGTAATATTTCTTAACAATTACAAGAACTAAGCAACTGCAAAGATAAAGTTCCAAGTGCTACTGCAAAGCAGATTATTTTTAACATCAGCTTAGACTATTATTCATAAAGGTAACATAATCTCACTAATAAAGCACAGACTAAAACTGTATGCCGAAGAAAATACGGTTATACAACAAGGTTTTACCATAAAATCCATCTAATCACGCTGAGCACGACTGACTCACGACAAACAGGAATCTCGAGCGCGAACATAGTATAATACTGTTCCAATCTAAGTGTTTAAATGTGATAATGAAGTGGCGAGCGGCAACAGAGAGATGCAGACAACGCGCATGACTTTGAATAAGTAATGAATGTTCTTACAGAACCCGTGACGGCGAAGTTTTAAGAAAACAAACTGTCTTTTCTTTAACGTGAAAATGCTACAATGATGTAACAAAATAGCATATTGTTTCTGCGTTCTATATTGTCTCTATATTGCACTCGTTTACGACCTGGAGTAGTCATATAAAATATACGGTATAATAATAATTGAAATGTGTAGTTCGATTGAGCTTAATATTACGTCATGTGCTCCAATCCATAAGTCGCGCGTAGGCTATTCAAGGGTTAAGGGAAATGGTGATAGTTGATGGTAGTCATTAATTACCAGCCATATTATTTTTTATTAGGGTAAAGGGTCAACAAACAGTAACACAAGTAGACCTATATACAGTAAAATATGTTTTTTATCCACTCAGATCAATGGTTTACCGCGAAAATTAATACCATGTTGCCCTCTTATTCCCATTCAACCGTAATAGTTTATTTAGTTAAAACAGTTGTTTTAACTTATATAAATTAGTTCTTCATTGCATTCCCCTACAGTATCACTTTATGTAGAGATTCAATTTGGAGGCGCACTTCCTTATTAGAAGCCTATTCACTCTGGCTTTAAAGGCACCCATATTATAATTGGAAGGGAAGACGCTACGCTACGGGGAGGTGTGTCTAGGATAGATATTGCATTTTCGTAGAAAAAAATATGTGTTGTAAGCATTATAATTTATGACAGTTGAATTTTTAGTTAGTAAGCTTGCCTTGGACGGAAGATAAAAAATTAGGAAGATTTGAAGTAGTAATATCCAACAGGGTGAGTTTTACGACCGAGAAACATTATTGTACGAAATTCAACTGTAAAATTGACTTAGGACGTTATGTCTGCCGACAATAGTATAACCATTTCGTCTTAAAACTTCCGAGTGATAAATCCGTAGTAAATTAGACAGATTAGCGGTGTATAGATGTAAAATGATTTTGTAGATGGAGACAGATTTTATGTATATTCAGATTAGAACGTGGTTTGTTACTCATAGTTATTAACTGTTATTTAAAATGGTTAGTAGCATGCCATCAAGTTATCAAGTAACATAATCAATAACGTTAGGTACTTTACGTTAAACTCAAAACGATACCTTACTAACCGTAGAATATTTAACGTTTCAATGTATTACTTTACCACACACTACTACACTAGTCATACATGTACTCGTAGAACTACTTGGAATAAGCCATTTATGTGGTATCGATAAAATATGCATATCGGTAAAATATTTGACATTATTGGAAATAATAAAGTTACGATTCAACGGGATTATTACGGACTTATTCAACATTAATTTGCTAACGTTACCATGACTTACGTGCTGACAAAGTTGCATCCTATCACTTCGATCCCTACTATATTATTTAACCTTCATAAAATACCTGAATTAAGGCACAAAATGTCATGTCGTACTAAGTGGCCAATCATCATCCTCTCCTATTTTCAATAATTTCTCTTATATATTTTAACAAATTAATTTGTTGATGATATTTTTTTACAGTAAGTTAAGATTACCGATACATAATTATGACGAAGCAAAAATAACGTTAATATTATAACCGAAATTTAAAATTACCGTTAAAGATGTAGTGCAGGGTAATTTTAAGAATGTTTGTTTTGGTTTGTAGTAGGTACTAAAATCCCAATCCATCTAAGGTTGCCTGGAAGAAATCGGATAGCGCTAAGGCCGGCCTTACAATTTCCTTAAGTCTATGTACACGTTTTGAGTACGTAAGTACATTTTTTAAATATTATTATAAATTATGAGTACCTAGTTTTTACTTATTTAGAACAGAACGAAATTTATTAATGTGTATAAATAATTATGCATATTATGGCTGAAAAGTTGTGTAACTTTCTGTGTTCTACTAGTTAGGTAAATATTTTTTCTCGATTAAGTTATACCTGGTGGTCCTCTTCGCATTTATTTGTAAATAGAAAGAATTCTTTTACAAATGAATTGTTTTAAACACAGGGATTTATAGTCTTTTTACTTTTTATTTAAGGGCTTTACTGCCAGTATAACAAATCCCGTTTTAAGCTTGTCGTCAAATGAAGCGATTACTGCAGACTTTGTTTAACTAGGTAGATTTTATGGTAAAATGTTCTCGATGGGGTAACAAGATCTGAACAAATAGGAACATTTTAACTGTCAATACAAATCAATACAATAATTAAGATGACTGCAAATAAAATGTACCTACTGTAAGCTAATTTTGTAGGTACCTGTGTTTATAACCCCGATATAGTGTTGAATAAAAACCAACTATATTCAGATGAAAAACTTTCTATAGTTCAAAAGTAATAAAACCCACATAAAAGAAATATCAGCCACATAGTTTAAACTCAAATAGAACGTGGGCGTCGATTTCACACATTCCCTTTTGAACTTGCCCAAAGAAGTAATAACATAAAGGAGGCACTCTACCCGCTTAAAATATCGTTCTATCGACAATCATTTACCTGCATCAGTGCCGGGCAACATAAAACTTTGCTCAGGTACTTGGAATTTTCTAGAAAAGTTATCGCTGTCGGCTCTTGGGACTACAGGTACTGGCTTGCCTCCCCGCCTCACCCCTCCGAGTTAATAACCACCGACGTTATAGGTAACCGAGTGGGCTTAAATCTCACAACACCTTCCCATATCTACTTTCTCGACGTTCCACAGTCGCTCAAATGAAATCTTAGCTTACGGTTACAATTGGTCCCGTCGGAGGCTGTAACTTATCCAAAAATCCGAGGTGATTTAATGGCCTTACAAGTCACGGATTTAAAATGGTCTTGGCCCGGCACTGAGCCACAAAAAGGGACCTGGAGATTGTTTTCCTTATCTTATACTCCTTTGACCACAGTTTCCGTATTAAATTAAGTACAAGGAAAATAGCACTGTTTATAATTAGTACTGAAGTTTAATAAGTATACTTACTATAGTAGGAAAACAGCACTGTTTATAAATAGTACTGAAGTTTAATAAGTATTTGAACAGCGTGCAAGGTGAGGAAAAAGGAAATGGATTTTTTTTATTTATTTAAATAGTTACAATGACCAGGAATCTTGATAGGAGGAATATGTGTTAATACTAATGATGTATCTATATTATTAATGTTCTAAACATGGCTCAGAAAACGAAAATTTTAATGTAAACAATACTACCGCTAAGAAGTAAGTAAATACATTTTCCTAAGAGTGTATGTATAATAATAAATGTCATACGCAAAAAAAAATCTTGTTGAACTATGCCCATGGGTATAATTTATGTGCCTCTATGAGCCAACTTAGTTTGGCATACGGATATCTGTCTACAATATTTATTATTATATTCATAAGGAGCTACATATATAAATTATTGAAATTTAACTAAAATGTTTTTTTTTTCATTGTTTGAAAAGCACTTTTATTGAGGAGATTGGAGTGCGGGGAAAGTCGCCTCAAGAATTCGTGACATATTGTTTAGCTGGCTTACATTGTATATTCAATTATAAATCTTATTGATTGGCCAATATTTTCATAACGTCATTAAAAATTCTATAGTGTTTAACTGTGAAACTAAAAGTTGTAATATGTAGTTTAAAACAAGGCTTTAATAAAATGAAACCAGTATAGAAATGTAAAAAACCTTGTACACTATGCAGCATAAATGAAATACACAAACATACATACATTTATATTTTAATTCTGTTTAAATACTTGTAACACTTTGAAGTACTTCACGCTTTTTATAGATTTTTTTTTATCTCCAAGCTTTGTTTTATTACCTTAATTGTGTCAGATCTCGACCGCATAAAATCCTTAAGAAACCTCGTAAAAAAATCTAAAAGAATTTGCAGATAAAGCGCCACAGCAAACTATTCTCAACCGTACATAGTCGTACAGTCGTATGTACCAACTCCAGTGTTAGCTTTTTTGACGTGGACAATTTTAACGTTGGAGAACGTACTGAGGCTGTAAAGTTTCCAACTAGTCTCTTTACGACAGCTCTCGTCGTAACGGAATGATTGCGGACTGAGTTTTCCACAGTAAAATGCAATAAGTTAAAAAGGAATTGTCGTGACACGAATGTATTACAATCGAGAAACCGTAAACCCATCCTCAAGTGCCGAACGTGATCGAGGGAACCAAGTGTATTTACTTTATTCAAAAATTATTTTGGGGCTCAAAGAAATTCAGATGAATTGGTACCAATATTTGCGAATATACAATTTCCAAGTTCGGTTCGACGGCTTGAGGATAAAAATATTCTCGTACCTTTGAAACTATATCACGATCAAACATTGGTAATGAATTTGTAGTGGGACCACTTCTGGCTAATGCTACAGATGAAGAGGTCGCATTTATGTCATAACTCAGAGGCAAGATAGCCGAGATGGTTCATTTACTGGCAACTCTCCAGCTTCTGTAAAACAAAATGTTAAGAATCTGAATAACCCCGTTTAACATTAGGTTGTTCTGAATATTCCCGGGAGCGCTGCGTTGGAACGCTGAAAATTGCGATTTATCCCGGCAACTATGTATCTCGCTTAGCACTAAGTAAATTAGAAATATATGATACTCTAGTCGGATTTTGATTATGTTTTATATGGATTTTACAGCACTTGGTGTAATGAAAAAGTATGTGATTAATCTGAATGAAGCAGAACAGATAAAAAAGACAGAAAATCGATGGAGGATTTTCAATGAATATCGACTAAAATTAACAAATAAAAAGGAATGGCTACAACACTTAATACTATAAAAAATTTAACAGGTAAATAAAGAGAAATAAAGACAAAATCTGTTTATTAGGATCTGTCTCTTCATGCTTCTTTTGTTTACACGAAATTCAGAATCTGGTATCAACAGTAATTCATCGACTTAAGGAGAATATATACTTAAAAATTCACCTTCGTAAACAAATATTATAATTCTATTCTATTGTAATTCTTTCTATATTTCTAATGTGTACAGAATAAATAAATAAATAAATAAATAAATAAATAAATATTAATTATAAAAGAAATACTATTTGGTGCGCTAGAAAAATAGAATTTATCTTTTAATTAAATACCTGCAAGGTTACTAAGATCGTAGATGAACCAACCCGAGTAAACAGTACATATTCGGTACAAACCCTCATTGCGCAAAAAGGAGTACAAACAAAAGCCTTTTCCTCAATTAAGCAATTTGTGTGAACATAAATTCAAAGAGTGTATGGTGCTCACCGGTTTCCGGAAAGTTCCAGTTTTGTAGCGGAGCGCCCGTCCATTTTGTACCAAATGCATAAAGGTGGACGACGTAAGCCGTTTGTTTTGTGATCTAAAAATTAAGTTTTTCCGGAAACATAGTTGGAGAGAGGATCCTACTTTTAAAAATGCGTTCGGTTTTTAGTAGTTGCCTATGTGATAGCACCCACTCAACTCCTCTCGTTGTCTGTCTTTGTCGTCTATTATCTTTCTATTGGATTATCTACCATCTATACTGCAATCCCCAAGACGTCTGCCAAGCGTGGGGATTATGGTGTCCTTGAGGAGGAGGCCTTTGTTCAACAGTGGATGTCTTCCGGCTGATAATAATATGATGATGATGATAAATTTTACCAAATTAATATTTGTTCGCCTGTGCAGTAATCAATCATGCATAAAGCTAGGTATATATGCCTGTCTACAACGTAAAGTTTTAAGTGAACGTAACGTCCCTAGATTATCCGATGAATTCCGATGCCATTACGGAACTGGTTACTGTTGTTGTTTGAAATAAAAAATCCCAAACCCCTTGAGTTGAAGTGGTGCAGGTCTGAAGCTGAAAGCTCCCCTTTTGCGGGGAATTACGCCTTCGTCAAGCTTAAGACAACTATATGCACGATGGAGCATAATATTATGTATGCTATATGATATGCAGTAAGCGTTTGATAAATATACTCGTGCGTAGAAAAAACTAGTTGCAGTCGTATTTATTTTAGTTTCTATTTGTTTTAATATCACATGTTTGCTATACGTTTTTTTAGCAGAAACAATCAAATTGTTTCTGTATAAATCAATTTTAATAAATCTGTGTATAAATTCCCAAACAAAAGATTTTCTAAATCTAGGTGAACGGAGTTCACCGAGTTTCCTGCCAGATCTTCTCAGTAGAGGCTATACGTTGCGATCCGGTGGTAGTTGTAATAAAGTTGACCATATGTAAGTGTCCTAGTTAGGCCTATGTATAATAACGATATTTTGAATTTGGAAGTACTACTAAGTACTACTTTAAATGGCGAAATTAATTATATACATTAAGTATATAATTAATTTCGCTCGGTATATCCTGGACTCTGTACGATCTTTTTAATTTATCAAACTTACCATTTATCGCGATATAAATAAACTTATACTTCGCATGTCGACACGAAATGAAAGAGGAAGAGTCTAATATTTACTTAATAAAACCGGTCAAGTGCAAGTTGGACTCGCGCACCGAGGGTTTCATACCTTCTTTAGACCTATTAAAGTTATTTTACTATGTCTAACACCTCAAGATGGCAAAAAAACCAAACCGCAAAACTAAGTTTGTTTGTCATGTTTTTTTAGATTTGCTAAAAAAACTGTAGGACTACATAAAAAGATCATTTTATTTTTCCTGTGAAATATAGATAATCGTGTATTACAAATATTTATTTCAGATTTTTCCCTCCACAAACTTCAGATTTAGGTGAGGGGAGGGGCTGAGCCATTGACTAATATCTAGCTAATTAAAAAAAAAGAAAACAAAATATAGACAGACGAAGTCTCACCATAAGAGGGAGCAGAATCGCTAAGAGCATCTTAATATTTTACTCAAACAAAAACTATTACAAGTCTGTGGATTGTTGCAGGAATCAATCTTAAGTGCAACTTTTCCGACAGCGCACAAATAATGAAACTTTGAATATCTAATGAACTTCTTCACCTCAACGGCTGCTAACTTCCTCGGCTCAAATAATCCGAAGCGCTTCGGTCCACGGCACGGTGGCTTCTCCTGCGCAATTAAATGTTTCGGCTTTCATTGCGAGAAACTCGAAATCACTTCTTTGAATACGCTTCAAATTCGCGCGTCAGCTAAAGCGATGGCCTCGGAAACTTGGCTTTCAAACATCGAGTTTGATATGACGAATTGCTTCGAGATTAGCTTGTTCGTATCGCTGTGTTGTGTGCTCTGTATTAGTTTGAGGGATTAAGGTTTTAATGTCTCCGGGAAAATTAACTACTGTTGCATGAATGTGAATTTCGAACTTCGGACACAAAGATGTGTTATTTCAAATGCGCATTTAGAGCTTACTAATTATATATAAAGGCCACTAAGATAGACCAGTTCTTAGAATGCATATAGCGAACTGCTAGGTATGTGTATGTGTGTTCGTGTGTGGTCTTTTTGTGTATATGTGTGTGTAATTTCTTCCTCTTCATTCATTTAAAACTAATGGATAAACAATTTTTAACAAAGTTTAGAAAACACAATGACGTCTAGAATCAGTATGCGTTACGCTAGTGTTGCTAAGAAATTTAGTATCTACATAAAAGATTAATTTAACACGGTTACCATTTAAATATGTCTTGAGAATTCTGAATATATAAGGATATAATCAATGCTAAGATGCTTTTTCATTTGTTTAAATACATAGCAGTGTTTATTTTTCAAAAAGCTGGTGATCAGCCTTATTTGAACTTTGTCCTGCAAAAACACATTAGTTAGTTGTTCAAATGACAGTCTGTCAGGATTTTAGTTATCGCTCCATTTCGGAGGTTTATCGCGGGATATCGATGACTTGATCGAGGATTTTAACTTATAGTTAGCGATCGATAGGATATTGGGACCGGCAATAAGTATGCTTAGCATTTAACCAATACCAGTACCAGGTTGCCCCAAACGGAAGATAACTGATTTGATAATAAAACAAACACTATCTGTATCAGCCGGACCTGCATTATCACAACAGGTATTATTACATCCTTAATTAGTAGGTATACATCTAAAATTAATAATAGGATTAATTTATTTATATATATAAACACTATATGTAATACCTGATTCTATTAATTACACTTTGACAATTACATAAAACATCTTTGAGTTCTAAGTAGAATGTTAATTAATTCTCAACTTAGTGCCCACAACAACAAGGTTTACCCTAAAAAAACCAAATTTTCTTCAGAACTATACGAATAATACCTACAACCTCTATTTTATTTAGTAACAACTATAAATTATAAAAGCATAAAAAGCCCGACTGTGAACAAACAAAATGGTTCTAAATTACATTATACATACATAATTTGTTTACATAATATATATATTTCAACTCGGATATTTAATTTGCTGTCCACATTGATGTTTTTGGAACTAAACTTGTCACTCCCACTACTAAGAGTAATCTAACGATATATTATTAAAAGTCAATGTCCATCACGCCGTTTAGGCTGTAGGCCGTTCCAAAGAAATAGACATACATACATACTTACATACATACTCTCGACACAAACAAACATAACCCTCCGTCTGGGGCATTTGCACAAAAAGATTTTTTTATTTAATGAACGTGTTTTTGGTGTTAACGTGGTGTGCTAACATTAATTAAATAAATAAAACTTACTGACTTTATTTATGTCGGCAATCAATAGAAGAACGTAAATATTGAAAAAAAAAAAATTCATAGAAATGGCTACATGGCTGACATTTTTAATATTATTTGAAAATATTTTATTTTTAGTTTAAAATACCAATATTATTTATTATATTTGTGTAAATTTTCAGTATCGTAAAATATACCAGTGAATAGTGTACGGAAATATAAGAATCTAACAATGGCAATGGCTTCAATGTGGTGGGTGTTTAAAAGATATACTCGATAAAAAATGTATCAAATGCTCAACGGACACCTGTAAAACGCCTTACCATCGCGACATCTGTTTGTGTTCTTCTTCTTCAGCGATAGAGATCTCCCCCAACAAATGGATTTGCCCTAAGTGTCGATGCAATGCTAAAAGACTAGGAGAAAATTCTCAAACTTGACTTCGCCAGCAATCTACCGACAATCTCTACGTAACGCACCGTTCCAAAAATTATGCCACGCACTCAGGTGACTCTATTTATGATAGCCCGAATGAACAAGTACTTCTAAATCCCGCTGAACTTCAAACCCTTGCTGAGGAGATTCGACTGTTAAGACTGGTATCTGGTTTGAAAGATCAAGTTACGACTGTAGTGTCGTCTATAGCTCAGTGTCACGTAAAACTAGATGAATTCTCTATTCGTTTGGATCCGTCTGATAAACGTCTTCAGATATTGGAAGAGAGCCATGCTCCGATCCAAAGAGGACTTACTTCCGACTCAAGTAAACAACAAACATGAGCAAACCTGATTCCTGAAACTCCAAATGAAAACCTTGCTCACCTTGCCCTTTTAGTTGCTACAAAGGTAGGAGTTAACTTGCAAGACGTGACATTGACTATGTATTTCGTGCTGGTCCGAAGCGCTCAATGATGAATTACTGAGAGCAGGTAAAATAATAAAGAATCTATCTTCTAAGGACCTAAATGTTGGTGATAAGGAGCATAAACTATGTATAAACGAACGCCTAACACGGGATTTTTTTTCGCTGGTTATTTCGTGAGTCTAGAAACCATGCTATAAAATCCGTCTACAGTTTCCGCTGGTCACATAACGGATCTATTTTTGTCCGGAAAAGAGAAGGATTTCCAGCTATACGGATTAACTCATTGGCCGAACATGCATCCCAACTTGGATTTCTTGAGATTATTTCTTCATCAAATGAGAACTAATTTCCTATATAGGCTTTATTATTTCGTCATACGTATTATTATCACTAGACACTTTAGAAATGTATAAAAATGGATGTTTTATCTATTGAAAAATTATTCCATTGACATTCATATGTTTAATATAAATGTATTTTTGGATAAATAAATAAATAACTTATTTTATTATTAACCGTATTGTGACACCGTAGAAAATGAACTGTATTTTACGCTACTAAATTTCTACAAAAATAACTTTCAGCTAGCGAGTAGGAAGCTTAATATCCTTAAGAAGTTGACGACCCGAGCCCCTTTAAACCTTGAAAGCTCAAAGGGGAAATAAAAAGATATTTCCATTGCAAATTTGGGCAAGTTTGATTTTGATCGCTGCTTTGAGAGAAAGCCGATGAGAAACAAGGTCGGATTCGGGCCTATTTTCACACTTTTTGAGACGTTTCTTTGCTTATGTAGAATCGCTGCTTTCTCTTTCTAACATTAGTATTTTTTTATGGGGTGGATAAAACTTTAGGGTTAGAAACAAGAATTCAAATCCAGTTTAATGAAAATTTGTAGAATTATGCTGGATGGATAAACAGTAAATTGGATGTTGCAGATTTGATATTTTTAGATTGGATTCCAGTTCATTTTCATTTCCTGGTAATACAAAATCATTTGAGAGTCAGAAAGAATTGTAAAAGGTAAATTCCATCCATCCATTCCATCTATAGTTTTATGTAGGTGCAGGTACTATGCTGGAACAATACCTATAGATATTGTTGGCGACGACACCAATCACTAGCCTAAGATATTATGTCTTAAGTTTGTAAATGTTTCTTTAACCGTAATTTTAAGGTTTATTTTTAATATTATTGTAATTGTAGGCAATAATATAGAAAGCTGTTAAAAATAGGGAATATTAAGATAAATGTGTTTGGGACGATGTACCGCTAGGTTTTATGATAGGGATAGATTTTTTAGAGGTACCGGCACATTGTAAAAGGTGGTGCTTAAAACAGTTTATTTTGTGCAATATTTTACTGTTAAAAGGGATTAGAAAACTTGGTAATTATAAAACTAATTGCCATGGGAAGCAAGCAACGGTCATCGAATTACCGTTACGGTTCATCAGCGGGTCATATAAAATAGGGGCACATTTCTATGCCAATTCATTCCGAAACTAGCATCCTTACAAGCAACAACTAAGAAGAGAAAGAATAAATACTTAACACTTGTCAAGAAAAGGGTGTTTAATTTCTGCAAACTCTGATCCTACGGGGAAGCAACTACTCGAAGACATCCCGCCAGCGAACTCGCTCCACCCATCAAGTCAGTCAGCGTCAACAGTGGTCCTTCGGAGCCGGATCGGGTTCAAGGTACCGAGAAGATGCCAACCACAAGGGCAGGATCGGCGCAGAAATCCACAAGTGGAAGTACTACGGACTGGAACATGAATACGCCAAGCGACTCTACGAACACGGCGACTACAAGCGCATCAATTGCCAGTCGATCGACGCTTAAGAAGAGATCGCCGCAGCGCAGCGTACGAGAACACCAGCCGTCAAAGGATGCTGCTAAAAAGGAATCAGCTCCAGGGGAAAAGGAAGCGACTCACATCGACCCCCCGGCCCGCACCATTGAAGAGAGAATCGAAGCACCGAACCCAGCACGCCAGCCGACCCGCGATGCAGACACATAATCTGTTCGCTCGTCGCATAAGAAGAGGGCAGAAGCGCAAGCGAAAATGACGCTAGCACTAAGGGAGCTGGAGCTGGCCGAAGCACGATCAAGGGTGGCCCGAGCCGAACTTGAGCTTCTGGCCGCAGAATCGGACAAAGAAGATGGTGACGGAGAAGACATTTTCGTAAGAACTCAAGAGGTCGAGAACTGGATCATCCAAACCGAAGTCAGACCTAACCAGGATGATAGGCCTGTCAGGACGGAAGAAAAGAAGAGCGATATCCAGGAGTTAGCTTCAGTCATACTCAAATTATCCGAGAAGTCGCACGACGCCGTCTCTCCAAGACACCTTGAACTCCCTCAATTCAACGGGGCCTGCCACGAATGGTTGGCTTTCAAGAGGTCATACGAAGATACTGCCGCCTACTTCAGCAACTCGCAGAACCTAGCGCGCCTTAGAAGATCGATGCAAGGAAGAGCAAAAGAAGCCATCCAAAGCCTGCTATTCACGGCAGAAAACCCCCGCGAAGTAATTAAGGGTTTGGAGGCAAGATTTGGAAGACCTGGAGCGCTGGCATTAGCAGAACTGGAGAAGCTGAAGAGGCTGTCAAGAGTCGGCGAAAACCCGAGCGACATATGCGAATTCGCAAGCCAAGTGAAGAACGCCATCGAGACAATCAAGGCGCTGAAGAAACCATACTACCTTAGTTCTCCTGAGACACTAAAGGCCATACTGGACAAGATGCCAACGTCTATGAAGTTCCGTTGGTTTGCCTACCACCAAGGCAGAAGGAACGAGGAAGTTCAAGAATTATTACTCGTTGAAGCGTTTTTGGAAATAGAAGCCGACATGTGCGGGGACTTTGCTCAACCAGAAGTGTCCGTAGAGCAAAGGAAGCCGATAAGAAAACCTGTGCATACGGTACAAGAAGCGTCACAAGAAAGATACAAGAAGACGTGTCCTATTTGTGAAGAGGAGCATTTCGCAATAGAATGCAAGATGTTTAAGGAAGCTAACCTAGACGAAAAATGGGACATGTCAAGAAGGCTAAAGTATGCTTTAAGTGTCTTCGGTACAAGGTAAAAGATGGCATCACACTATCTTACACTCTGACAAGCCGCCAATGCCGATAGAGAAGAAATCAACCAAAGAAGACGGAGAAATCACAGAGGAAGAGGAAGGGAAGGTCGCATTGATCCACAACGCTAAAGGGGAAGAGAAGGTTTACTTAAAGATCATCCCAGTGGATCTTTACGGACCGAAGGGCCATGCACGCGTGCTGGCATTGTTAGACGAAGGGTCAACCGTCACACTCTTAGACGCATCAATAGCCGAGCAGATTGGAGTCGAAGGAAATCAAGAAAGACTTACAATTGAAACCGTCGGTGGGAAACTCATAAGGAAGGATCGTTCCCAGAAGGTCGAGCTGAAGATAAAAGGGGCTCATAGAAGAGACAAGAAAACGATCACAGCTAGAACCATCGATGAATTGAAGCTGTCCGAACAAACTATAAGCAAGGACACCATGAAGAGTTGCCAACATTTAAAGGCAATTGAAGGTCAACTTCTCTACGCTGCGGAGAGGCCCAAGTTACTCATAGGCCAAGACAATTGGGCGTTCATAATAACAAGAAAACTAAAGAAGGGCAAGCCATCCGAACCCGTAGCATCCCTCACCGATCTAGGATGGGTGCGACATGGATGTGAAGCAGGAGCAAACGCTGTAGTAAATTTCGCTCACTACAGCAGAGGCACTACCGCTGAAGAAAATGACAGCGACAAAAAGGGACTGGATACCCTCGAGAAGACTACAAAGAAACTGGCAAGCGGTCAATTCGAAACGGGACTTCTGTGGAAGAATGAAGACGAAACCCTACCCGCCACGAGGGGAACTCCAACTGAATTCGACCACAACGCAAGATGGTTCAAAGGTCCGACATTTCTCCGTCGACCGGAGGATCAGTGGCCGTCTCAGGACTTTAAACCGGAGAGAACATTGTTAGAAGAAAAAGGCAAACAAAAGGTGACTGCGATACAAGATGCAGAAGTAGCCTTCATCGATCCGGAGAGATTCTCGAGCTGGGAGCGACTACTACGCACTACAGCCAAAGTGGTTGGTTATGCGCGCCTCTTGCTTAGGAGAATCCATAAAGCAACCACCACCGCTACCCGCCAAGGGGACGAGCCCTGGGGACCCCAAAGAAGACCGCAGAAGGAGAAAAGACCAATCGCGAAACAATCAGTAATCAAAGAACCAAAGAAGCGATTGTACTTACCACTAGAAGAGGATGATCTAAAGAAGGCCGAAGAGATACTTATGAAGATGAGTCAAAAGGACAGTTTCGCGGTGGACATAAGAAACTTAAAGGCAGAAAAACCCGTGGACGGCGCAAGTCGGCTTAAGAAGATTGACGTCTACCTAAGGGAAGACGGAATCATCAGATTAAGAAGTAGAACAATGAAGTTTCACGACGAAAGCAAAAGGAAAATGAATCCTGTCATTCTGGACGGAAAACAGAAAATTACGCGCCTTATCATGCAGCATTACCACAAGAAGTTTCTCCACGGAAATACTACCACCGTGATGAACAAAATCCGACAGAAATATTGGATCCTGGGTTTAAGGGCAGCCCTAAAGGCAGTCGCGCACAGCTGCCAATGGTGTAAGACCCGGAAGAGTCTGCCGGAAATACCGCCGTTGGGTGACCTGCCGAGCGAGAGACTGCAGCATCATGAGTTCCCGTTCTCCTGCACAGCAGTGGATTACTTTGGGCCGATGCACGTCACCGTCGGGAGAAGAGTTGAGAAGCGTTGGGGGGCATTATTTACTTGCCTCACCGCAAGAGCCGTGCATCTAGAGTTGGCATCCTCACTCAGCACCAACTCGATGATCATGGCACTTCGACGGATGGCACCCAGAAGAGGAACCCCAAAAATTATATTCAGCGACAACGGGACCAACTTCGTCGGAGCTAAGAAAGAATTGGAAGAGGCCGCACAAGAAAAGAGTATCAAGTGGAAGTTCATACCCCCAGGATGTCCGAATATGGGAGGCGCCTGGGAGAGACTTGTGCAGACGGTCAAAACAGCACTGTCAGTAGTTCTCAACGAAAGAAGCCCACCCGAAGAAGTGCTCCATACGCTAATGACTGAGGTCGAGCACATAGTAAATTCTAGGCCCCTCACCTCAGTTACCCCGAAGATGAAGAAAGTCTGACGCCAAATCACTTTCTAGTGGGAAGATCCTGTGGAGTAATGGCGCCGGGGGAGTTCGACGACAGAGAGCTGATCGGGAATGCAAACTGGAGAACTACCCAAAGGCTTGCCGACCACTTCTGGAGAAGATGGGTAAAAGAGTACTTGCCCCTCCTTATGCCAAGGCAACTTAAGGGAAGAGTGACCAACGACCCTATAGAGGGCGATATCGTCCTGATGGTGGACACGACACTACCGCGGAATTCTTGGCCTCGCGGAGAAGTCGTCAAGACATACCCTGGACCAGACGGGAGAACAAGAGTGCTGGACGTGCGGACATCAGGAGGAATACTTCGCCGCCCAACTCGACGAGTCGTCGTGCTGGTTCCAGCGGCGTTGTCGCCTCAAGAAGATGCAGTGCTACGCACCGTGGGGGAGAATGTTGGCGACGACACCAATCACTAGCCTAAGATATTATGTCTTAAGTTTGTAAATGTTTCTTTAACCGTAATTTTAAGGTTTATTTTTAATATTATTGTAATTGTAGGCAATAATATAGAAACCTGTTAAAAATAGGGAATATTAAGATAAATGTGTTTGGGACGATGTACCGCTAGGTTTTATGATATGGATCGTGTACCGCTAGGAACCTTTCGTGTTCGCAATGGTTTTATGATAGGGATAGATTTTTAGAGGTACCGGCACATTGTAAAAGGCGGTGCTTAAAACAGTTTATTTTGTGCAATATTTTACTGTTAAAAGGGATTAGATAACTTGGTAATTATAAAACTAATTGCCATGGGAAACAAGCAACGGTCATCGAATTACCGTTACGGTTCGTCAGCGGGTCATATAAAATAGGGGCACATTTCTATGCCAATTCATTCCGAAACTAGCATCCTTACAAGCAACAACTAAGAAGAGAAAGAATAAATACTTAACACTTGTCAAGAAAAGGGTGTTTAATTTCTGCAAACTCTGATCCTACGGGGAAGCAACTACTCGAAGACATCCCGCCAGCGAACTCGCTCCACCCATCAAGTCAGTCAGCGTCAACAGATATATATCGGCTTTGTTATACTTTACTAGCACTGGCCAACACATCAACTACTACAAAATGTTTATCATTAAAACTATTAATATCTTTCTACTAAATAATTATAATATGAAATGATTTTGTACGTGTGTCATTATTCTTGTCCGGACTATGCAACATTTAACAAGTCGTCTCTGTCGAGCTCGTAAAACATAAAAGCAATAAATGTCAAGCACAAACAGCTAAGTTTCACAACATAAAAGTTTGCGAGCGGTCGTGGCGATGGCCTGGAAGACCGAGTGGCTATTCACCATATTCTATAACGGTGTTTAAGATCAGATGCAACGTCACTTGAGAGACGGTTTTCTGCGTAGCCCTTTTAATGCATTAGCTATTTTATTCAATTCAATAACTGCGGAACTTACAAACGTCAGTTAGATAATGATTATTAATCCAGCTCTTGAACCGGATTATTTCTTAACACTCACATTATCATATCACCCGCAGCTAATTAATACACTGATATCAGCATCAGCAGTGAGCAGAGATATTGATATCTCGTACTCAGTAGGTAATGGAAAATATAGATGACCGACTCCGAGAATCGAAATAATTAGATAAAAAAATGGCTTCGAATTAACGATAACTGACGTTTGTGCGTGAGGCAATTAGTGTTGTTTCACGATACGATTCCTTGTTAGTGAAAATCCGGTAAGGCAAATAGGTAAGAAGATGTTGAACTAACACTAAAATAAATTTATCTTATTGTAACCTGTAGATAGTTTTATCTTGAAAGTTATACGTGCAGAATATTAGATACCTATTCCTTTACGAGTGAAATTGCAGTTTTTTTATGAAGAAGAAGAAAGCTTTATTTGTCAGAGTATTGTTAAACATAAGATGATACTGGTATACAAATGTATTGTTTATAATTGTTCCGAGAGAGATTTAATTACATATTTTTACTTAAACAATGTGTATATCAAGGTTTAAATTAATTGAATATTAAATAAATCCTACATTACAATCCATATGTTAATAAATAAAATTACTTAGTCAGATTTTGTATTAAAATGGTGATAGTTTAAATTACTAATTTAGTACCAATCAAATTTTTCATTTAAGAATGGTCTCTAATGGTTATAGTATGATTTGTCGATTAAAAATTTAAATAATTTCGTTTTAAATGTATTAAAATCTAATGTCTTAAAGACATCTGGTAATCTTTACATATAAAATTATTTGTCCTGACTGACTGACTGACTGATTCATCAACGCACAGGCCAAACCGCTGGACCTAGAAAGCTGAAAATTGGACAGTAGGTTCTTCTTATGACGTAAGCATCCACTAAGAAAGGATTTTTGAAAATTCCACTCCTAAAGGTGTTAAATGAGGTGTAAAAGAATATAGCGGGCGTAGCCGCTGGGAATTGCTAGTTTATTATATTACTAGCTGACCCGCGCAGCTGCGCTCGCGCTCGTTCACTTTGCTGAACATCATGACATGATCAAATGTATAGTTTAAGATTCTATAAAAGACATATCTACAGATAGACAAACATTCATTTTTATATATATATAGATTATATGCGAATAGTCATACAGGACACATTATTACAGAATAGTTTAATATAAGATAGCAATTTATTATTATTTTTTATTTCAAAGTAATCCGTGGGCAAACTAATAAAAGTGGTGCGTTCGTTTGTAGTGTTCGCTCCGTAAACGCCGTTGGTGATGCGTGCCGCTTGTACCGCGTTGCTGCCACTTGTCTGCCACGACGGCCACTCTTATTCCATAATTACTCGAATTTTTAACGTGTTCATCATGACGAAAAAGATTCAAATGCGATGAAAACATAGGTAACGCTAATCAATAAACAAATGCCTATTTTGAAAAAAGAATTCCATGTTTTTAAAACAAAATGAAGTTGAAATTAGAATTCTTAGCTAAACAAAAAACACTTTGATTTGAAATGTCCAATACATACTGCAGAACGGAAACTTCATAGGTTATACCTATTATAATATGATATACAATATAATATCGGCACTGATCTTTATATATCTTGATATCAGCCAACGTTGGACACTTATCGCTCTTCCCTTCAATCACTGTCAGTTGCAATGTCGAGGGCACAAAGTCGAGAGTAACGCACGTAAACGTCTCTAAGAAATATTTTCGTAATGATCGCTTTATATATATTATCAGAAAATATACAACATAAAGTAATAAGAAGTACCACCAGTCCCTTCCAAATAGCGGTATAAATACATGCATCGTAATATAAATATTTTTTAAAGATGTAGAAAACTAGGATGTAGCTTAGTGTTTGACCATGTTGTTTCCATCATATTGTTAATCGCCAGCCTGGTGCTAGAGTTATTCAAGCTACCCTTATGCCTTAGACTTGGTTTAACGACTGCTGTCTAGATGAGAACAACTGGGTCTGACTTTCTCCGTGCTTTGGTGCTGAGGGTACACTGGCATAATTGTGATATAAGGACGTTCAACATCTCAGTCCTCCCGTGACCATGGGTGCTGCAAAGCATTCGAAACGTCGGGATAGTAAAATATAAAATAAACCGCGATAAAATCCGTAAAAGTAGTTTGATTTCAATGTGTAATATTCGCGTAAGTAAAAGACAACATTAAGTTAAATACTGTCGAAGTTGGTGTTAGCGTACCCAATATGTATTTAGAACCAACTTCAATATTATTTGAATTATTTTATACTTTTTAGTCTGTTGTTTATTGAAGTTCATATTTGTCAGTTATGCGCGAACATGCATAAAAAAATATACTTACAGACAAATTGAAAACCTCCCCCTTTTTTTGAAGTCAGTGAAAAATGCATATACTTTTTATCAATAAAATATACTGTTGATCAATAAGGCTATACTGGCCAATCTTTTAAAACACGACATCCAGAAGACTATCACAAGCGAGAAGAGGCTGACCTCGTCCCTTAGTATGTGCGAATAGTGAGAGTACGAGAATAAATGTGTGGTCTGCCCAAGCACCTTACGGGCAATCTCTCGATACTAGCCTGATCTTTTGAAATCAATACATTTGAACGCTGGTTTGATTTTTACATGCCCATATGACGCATGGAGCAGCTGACTTTTCGAACAATTAGGTAATCGGCATTATTTTAAGTACCTACCGTAATGGGTGACCCATAGATTTTTTTTTCTAAAATTTACAACTAAATAGCTATTATTTTGTTGTATATTAACTTTGTAAACCAAACTTGTTTATTTTTAGGAGTCTTGATTTGGACACGTATAACCTTGATAATTATTAAATGGTAAATTTTCGTTTCGCTCTGAGAAAAAAAATCTGCGTTTCTTTTTATCCCGCAAATTCTATTTACCCCATTTTACGGTACTTATTATTAACATAATGCGAACTGTTATTAACAGAAAAGGATGCGTGGGATAAGTCTTCTTGAATAGGGGAAAAAAACCCCGGGCGCACCCTGAAGAATCAGTTAGCGGTCTGGACGATTTTGGTAAACAAGCCTCGTTGTATGTCGACAAAGTAGCAGAAGATTAGCAGGTTGAGGTTTTTTGAAAGGTACTATAGTAGATCCAACCGTTTATTTTCTATTTGACAGATCTAATTTGACAGTTATAGTGTTGTGACCAAGTGATTATAGTGGACACGATATCGATTCATTTTTCTATCGAGTCTGTGCGGAAAGAGAACTGTTCTCTTTCTCTCTTCTAGCGCCATTCCTACGACTGTTACAGTCGTAGGAATGGCGCTAGTAAGTAGTAGAACGTCATTCTATTATCACTTTTGTTACATTCACACGTAATAATAATCTTCCTAAATATTAGAGCGGGGTTTTTAAAACGTTATATTACTTACCCCATTTTTTGTCTATGGGTAAGCAGTAGTATTTTTTCAAGGTAGCAACACTCAATGGTCCACCGCCATTTTGTGTTTGTCACTGTCATCTGTCACTCGCAACAAGACGCCCGTGCTAGTCATTGTTTGCTGAGTTTTGTATTGTTTTATATTCGAACTATAAAATGCCGAAAGGATCAGTGCTGAAAGGACAGACGAGAGAAATGGTGATCAAGCTTCGTAATTACTTTGAAGCAGAGTATCAAAATGGCGGCCCGCTTTTACCATTGTCGCAAGTGCGAGAGCGCGTTGCGGCCGCGTTAGGTATTAGTGCACCTACGGTTACAAAAATTACTACCGAAGCCTACGGAACAAGCGGCATGCAGGAGAATAAGCTTCGTACGCCGAAGAAAAAACGCCAACCACGTCGTGTGACATCGGTTGACAACTTTGACGCAGACGCTATACGCCGTCATATATATAACTATTACTTACGTAAAGAAGTTCCAACACTTAAAAAACTTGTTGCTTCTTTGCGTGAATGTGATTTGTTCCGAGGCCAAAAATCGTCATTGGCAAAGGTGTTGAAAGAAATTGGATTTACTTATAAAAAATCGGACAAACGCAAAATATTGATGGAGCGTCGCGACGTAGCTTTCGCTCGTTGCGAATTTTTGAGCGAAGCCAAAAAAATTGCAGATTGGTCAAATGTTGTTTTCACTGACGAAACTTGGCTGAATGCGAACCACACAGTGTCTAAGAACTGGACTGATGACACCACTGCTTCCACTAGCTCAGTGCCGATGGGAAAAGGAGAACGCCTAATCATTTGCCATGCAGGGTCTTTGAAAGGATTCATGCCAGATGCTTTGTTGGCCTTTAAATCCAAAAAAACAGTTGAGTACCACGAAGAAATGAATTCTGAGGTTTACGAAAGTTGGTTTAAGGAAATGGTGCAATCATTGGAAGAACCGTCAGTCATTATTATGGATAACGCATCCTATCACTCACGCCAAATTGATAAAATGCCGACCCAGGCCGACAAAAAACAAGTAATCATTGACTGGCTTCAACGACATGGCGAAAATGTTGATAACTCCTTACTAAAAGTACAATTACTAAAAGAAAACACGTTCTTGCTTTTAGAAAAATAGACAAAATATATTTTTTATTTACATCAAACCATAGACCACAGTAATTTTATTATTAAATAACTTGACCGTTATTTGAAGCTTAAAAAGATTGAGAGTGGCTTTCTTGTCTTCCGCTTCCCTTTCCCTCTCTTTCACTCCTCCCGCTACTTTTATCTGTCTGTCTCCCTTGCACATCCGATGCCCCCACCAGGCGCCCCGACCGAACGCGTGTTGGAGTTTGGTCGTATTCTACAGATCATTGGCGTCTAGTTTTCCGCCGAGACCAGTCGTCGTCAAGACTACGTACCGCAAGTTGTGAATTAATAGTTATACATTAATAATTATTAAGTGTTATTGCCAAGTGTTCTTTTCCATCGGAAAAAACAGTAAGTAAAAATCTTGCATACGTATAAAAACTGTGTAAAATGGTAAAGTGTAATAAACGGTGCTACCGTTCGCCTTTACCAGTTATATTTTCTTTTGTGTTATTTACAGTTATCCTCTTTTTCAAAGTTCTGAAAGGATCATTGATTCCAGAAAATAATTGTTATTTTTCTACCCGCAGTATGTTTTATTTTTTATAAATCATTGTAAAAGCCTAAAAGGTGAACAAGTTAACGTTAGTAATCGTGTTGTTGCTTAAACCCTTGTTTTAAAGTGTGTTTATATTGACAGAAAAGTGTATCCAGCTAAACTATCTTGAATTATAAGTAATTTACAATTTACAATTAATTTACAGACTTAAATAGGATGGACGACCCAAGTGCTTCTGTGGATGTACCGGTGCCAGGGCCATCGGGCCTGCAAACCAAGAGATCTACGAAGCGTCGTGAAATACGCAGACGGACCAGCTCCTATTCGTCTAGTAAAGGTAGTGATAGCTCTAATTCATCTACTATTTTTTCTAATAAGTCGTCTCGTATAAAGAAACGTCATCATCGTTCAAACAAAAAAGGGGGGGGCAAACATTATCGTAAGGATGATTTACTTCGCAAATTATCCGATGAAGTAAATGAACTTCGTAAACAGGTTTACGGGGGAAGTGCCATTAACCCGAACGCACCTTCTGCAGCACCATCTCACTGTTCAGCAGAGGTGCAAGTGTTAAGAAATGATGACAATGACGACGAAATTTCTTTATTAGATCCTCAAGACTGTAGGTCATTGTACGATTGTGGGATGGAAGAGCAAAAATCAACTAACCCTCAACAATTTAGATTTGATATGCAGGTAAAATTAAAGGAACCCTCAGTTCCTAAGACCCCAGCTAGTTACCTTAAGATGTTAGAAGATATTCAGCACTTTGACAAAAGCGAATGGTGTGAGGTTAGGTATTCGGAAGTACAAAAAAATTACATCTTTTCGCCTGGCTTTGCGGAATTGGACACTAATGAAGAAATTAAACCTTACGATTCTCAACGACATTTGGCTCATGCTGACAAAGCGTACGGGGCAATGACGTTTTGTGTACTTAAGCAGCGAGAGGCATTCCAAAGTAGCATGACTGATCTTATTGCTTGGACCCGTGACACAGGCAATGTAACTGCCGATCAGTTGCATGAGAAAATTGATGAACTTTTTTCTGAAGGAGAGTACCATAAGGTGTCTTCTGACATGCTGCAACTTGTCTGTGGTCATCGTGCTGAAACTGTGCAGATGCGTAGGGATGGAATACTAAATTTTGTACGGGATCCGTTTATTAAATCTGCGTTACGTAAAATACCTCCTTCGAGCCAACACTTATTTAATTCCGAACTGCTGACATCCACTTTAGAAAAAACAGGTCTTAAAAAGGCATTTTTGCCTACACACCAAAATAGTAGCTATAAATCTGCTTCGCAAGCATTTGTTAGGAAAGCTACTCATTACCCCCCGCAGGGGTCAGCTAAACTTGTACCCTCGCAGGGTACTTTACAAACATATTGCGCTGAGGCCCATCCTACCCAGTTCTCGCAGGGCTGTGGACAAAGTCACCCCATACAGGGTTTAGGACAAAACCGTCCCTCGCAGGGACCTGGCTACAAACAAAGTTGTACACGTGGTTCTAACCACAACGCACGGGGTTCCTTTCGCTCGCGCGGAAGCATCCAACAAAGAGACAATAGACAACAAGCTAACAGAAAGCGACCTGCAGCGCAAAATCAGCAGGCCGGTGGTAAAAAAGGACGGTTCTGACTCCTTCATAGCGGGCCAGTTAAAACACTATGTCGATCGATGGCAGAAACTGGGGGCGTCAAATATCCTGCTCCGGTTAATCAAAGGGTATCGCATACCTTTTCTCAACAAACCTCCTCTTGTTATGCCCGATACAGGGAGTCCTTTCAAAACAAAGGAATCAGAACCGATGTCAACTATCATTTCGCAAATGATATCTCAAAAGGTTCTAGAGGTTGTTCCATGTTCCCCAAGCTTCTTATCGACAATGTTTCTGGTCCCGAAGGGCGACGGTACCAACCGGCCCATTTTCAATCTAAAAAATCTGAACGACTTTGTTCTCACGGAACCGTTCAGACTTGTAAATGTTTTTCGTGTACCAGACTTTCTTCAATCAAGGGACTGGCTGTGCAAAGTGGACTTATCACAAGCCTATTTCAACCTGCCCGTGGCCAGGTGTCACAGACGGTTTCTGAGGTTAATTTATCAGGAAAAATTGCTAGAAATGACCTGCCTTCCATTCGGGCTCAGTACAGCACCCAAAGTGTTCGCAACACTTACAAACTGGGTTGCCGAAACATTGAGAAAGGAGGGTATACGAATAATTGTCTACTTAGACGATTTTCTGATAGTGCACCAGGATTATCAGACCCTAAAAGTCCATATCCAAATAGTGCTCGAACGACTTCACTACTTAGGATGGCGGACGAACCTCGAAAAATCGATAACGTTCCCGTGCAAAAGTCTTATATTTCTCGGTATTCTTTGGAACCCGTGGTCAAACGAGCGATCTCTGCCCCACGAAAAGATATTCGACCTAAAAGAGAAAGTGACGGACTTATTGCACAAAGGCCACACGAGCCTAAAAGATCTACAAAGTCTTGTGGGCAAATTGAACTTTGCCAGTTTTGCTGTACCCAGAGGCAGGCTTCACTTTCGAGACACACTTATGTATCTAAACACGATCATAAAAGAAACTCCTGTCAGCACTTACATTCTACCCGTGGCAGTACAGGAGGACTTACAGTGGTGGCTTCTCAAATGTCATCTAGCCTCCCCGATTCACTATCCACCACCGTCACATTTTCTGACCACAGACGCATCGGATCAAGCGTGGGGTGCTCAGCTCGACAAACACACACTGTCGGGACCGTGGACAAAACAAGAACAGAGTCTTCATTGCAACCAGAAGGAGATGCTCGCAATTTTAAAATCGGTAGAAGTTCAAGGTCCACACTTGTGCAAGTCAACGGTCCTAGTACAATGCGACAACAGGACTGTTGTAGCATACCTAAGAAACGAGGGAGGAACCAGGTCCAAACCATTGATGCAGATTGCCAAGAAGGTTTTCCATCTATTAGACCTGCACCAGATCCATCTAAAAATCCAGTACATTCCGGGCAAGTACAACAGCCATGCAGATCACCTTTCACGTCATCGGCTTCCTCCAGAATGGCATCTGCTTCCTCAATGCACAATGAAGATTTTCAAAAAATTCGGAATACCGATGATAGACCTGTTCGCATCAGAACGAACAAAGGTTGTAATCAACTATGTGTCGCTAGATCAGAAAGATACTCACGCAATGTACCACGATGCTTTTTCCCGAATCTGGAATTACCCCCTAGCTTGGGTATTTCCACCGCCAAACCTGATTCCCAAAGTGCTACAGCATCTCAACTCTGCATCCGGAGTATTTCTCATAGTAATCCCGAAATGGGAGAAAGTGTTTTGGAGACCAGACCTAAAAGCCCGTGCGTTGGCGGCTCCACTTACGATCAAGAAACTTCACATGTACCTAGTGGATATAGTGACCGGCCTCCCACCTCCCAAAGTTCACGAAATGACGATGGAAGTATGGAAATGTGGGGGTGGTCAGAAAAGTTAACTGAATGGAATGACTCTCAACTGCAGCTCTTAAAACATTCTTGGCGTCCGTCTACCCAAAAGACATATAAAGTAGCATGGAATAGGTGGCTAAAATGGGCAAAAGAACATAAAATAAATCCATTACAACCAACAGCTTCAATTTTATCTCGCTTTCTAGCAGATTTGCATATTGTAAACGGTCTAGCTTATAATACTATTTTACTACACAAATCAGTTGTATCCACACTATGTAATTTTGATAATGCCGATAAACTAAGTTCACACGTTTTGGTCCGTCACATGCTAAAAGCAATCGCTGTAAAAAAGCCGGTGCCTCGAAAACCTACAATATGGAACATAGACAAGCTAGCCTTATTTTTAGGTAGTTATCCAGTAAATGAAAATAATATTTTTTCTACATGCAGACATACAGCAACGCTATTACTACTTTGCTCGGGCCGCCGGGTCCATGATTTGACTTTGTTAGCTGTAGACCCAAAACACTTAACAGAATATAATAATTGTTTGGTCCTCTGGCCCATTTTTGGATCCAAAACGGATACCGCTACCTATAGACAGTCCGGTTGGAGGTTATCTAATAATCCTACTAACAAAAATTTAGACCCTGTATTCTGGGTGAAACAAACAATATCACTATTAAAAGAACAACGTCAATCAGGATGTCAAAACCTCTTTATTAAGATTAAAGGACAACCACAGGCCGCATCTCGCACATTGATTGCTGGATGGGTGAAAACCTTGTTATCTGAGGCAGGAATAGTAGACTCAGCCGGTAGTATACGTTCTGCCGTGGCGTCCAAAAGCTGTCCGACAGCTGCCCCTTAGAGGATATTCTTTCCAGGGGTAACTGGAGATCACATAATACTTTCGCCCGCTTTTATTGTAAAGAAGTGATTCCAACTAATGCTAGCTGTTGTGACACTAGTGTTTTTAATCCAATATAGTTATGATAGACTGTTATGATTTGATATTTATGTAATTGATATTATTTGCAACCGTTAATATTGATACAATCACTTTACGTATATATACGAGCTGTATTATATATTTTGTTTCTTTTTCTGGTAGTAATGTACTAAGCAATGCTCTTACTGTTTAATTCGAGATCACTAAGTGATACATATTAAATGTATCTTCTTTGCACATCGGTTGTTTTAATTACGCACCTAGTACCTACCCATATTATATTTAGGTATTGCCTTAGTTAAGTACTTTCTTAACTCAAACTCTATAGGTATCTATCTAATAGCTCTCACATTGGCGTCTTCCACCAGGCGATAACAAACACGTCTCAATCTTTTTAAGCTTCAAATAACGGTCAAGTTATTTAATAGCAGTGTTTTACCTGAAATAAAACACATATTAAATACTTACCTTATTTGAAGCTTATATTTTAATTCCTGCCTGGTGAAGATTTTCGACTCAATGATCTGTAGAATACGACCAAACTCCAACACGCGTTCGGTCGGGGCGCCTGGTGGGGGCATCGGATGTGCAAGGGAGACAGACAGATAAAAGTAGCGGGAGGAGTGAAAGAGAGGGAAAGGGAAGCGGAAGACAAGAAAGCCACTCTCAATCTTTTTAAGCTTCAAATAAGGTAAGTATTTAATATGTGTTTTATTTCAGGTAAAACACTGCTATTACATGTATAAACTAACACCTCCGCTTAATAATAAAATTACATAAAAAAAAGTAACTAAGAAATAGGTAGTATGCCAAGCTTATTCGTAAAATAATAATGTTTAACAGAGCCTAAACTTTTGGTTAACATATCGGCGGGCATTTCTGCAGTTTCCAAATAAGATATCTTAACAAAATTGTTTTCTACAGCCTCTCGAACAAAATGATAACGTATATCTATATGTTTTGATCTCTTATGGAATATAGGATTCATAACTAGTTTTTGTGCACTTTGACTATTGTTATATAAAATAATTGGCTCTGAATTACCTTCAATTTCATACAAAAAATTCTTTAAATACATAGCTTCTTTGCTAGCTTCGGTCATGGAAACATACACGGCCTCTGTAGATGACAATGCTACATTTCTTTGCTTTTTACATTCATACGAAATTACAGTGTTTGATAACGTAAAACAAAAACCAGAAAATGATCTTCTGTCACTAATATCAGAGCCCCAGTCTGCATCCACAAAACCTTCAATACATGAATTATCTTTGCGGAAAACAAGACCATAATTTTTTGTTCCTTTTAAATACCTCAACACTCTTTTAGCATGCAACCAGTGACTCTTGTCATAACAGTTGTTAAACTGGCTCAAAAAACTGACACTATATGCTATATCAGGTCTGGTCAAGACAGCTACGTACATTAGACTACCTATCAGCTGACGATATGGATAATCATTACAAACTGTTTGAGATTTCTCTAATTTTAAATTAATCTCCATAGGTGTATTGGAAGTTTTACACTGAATCATATTAAATCTTTGTAATAAACTATCAATATATTTTTCTTGATCAACGGTTATTGAATTTTTTGTTATATTTACTCTTAAGCCCAGACATTGTTTTAACTGGCCCAAGTTCTTAATTTTAAATTTACAATTCAACTCCTTAACTAGTTGATCAGTGGCCTTTTTACTATTAGAAAATACAAAAAAATCATCAACAAATAAAACAATAATTACTTTTACATCACCTACACACTTAGTAAACATACAAGGTTCATATTTGGACTTTTTATAACCTAAACTTATCAAATAATCGTTAACTCTTTGATAACAAGCTCGGGCGGATTGCTTTAGACCATATATGGCGCGTCTTAACTTTAACACTTTATTACCACTATCACCATTAGACTCATAAGTTACAGGTTTATGCATGTATACAGTCTCATTCAAAAAACCATTTAAAAAGGCAATGGTAACATCTAAGTGACTAATATTTAAATCTAGCTTTACTGCTAATGCAAATAACAATCTCAGTGTGGAATATCTAACCACAGGGGAAAAAGTTTCATGGTAATCTACACCTGCCTTTTGTGTAAAACCCTAAGCTACTAATCTCGCCCTGTACCGCACATTATTATAACCATCATACTTCTTTTTGAACACCCACTTGCACTGCACAACCGTACTGTCTTGAGGATAATCAACCAGTTCCCACGCATCATTTTGTTCAAACGAGTCCAACTCATCCTTCATACCTGCTCTCCAAAACGTACTTTCTGGTCCATTTAAAGCTTCATCGAGTGTGATATCTCTGTCATTTGCATCTTCACACTCTGTAATACATAAATTATTAAATCCATATCTTTCTGGCTTTCTACTTATTCGTTTAGGCATATTTTGGTTTTCTTGACCCAAATTTTCTAAGGTCTTCTCCAAAATTGAATTTGTCTCATAAAATGTTTCACTTACTGAGGAAGCTCCTGAACTTAAGGTGAAGGTGCTATCTCTTTCATTTCCTTGGTCCGAGTCACTATTTTCTCCATCGTTTGATCTAATTTCCTCCGCTGAAGTCTTACATTCTACCAGTATGTCAATATTTTTCTTCATTGGTTCATCTTTATTTGTTTTCACTGGTGTTTCCTTGATGATAACGTCTCTACTTGTGGTAATATAATTATTTTCAGGGTCATAAACCCTATAACCCTTCACATTCTCGGCATAGCCAATTAAAGTTAATTTATTCGCTTTCTTGTCCCACTTAGAGCGTTTTTCTTTCGGAACATGTACCATGACAGTGCTTCCAAAAATGCGCAGATGGCTAAGATTTGGCTTTCGGCCTGTCCAAACTTCATAAGCAGTTTTATCATTTAGTCCAGTAACAACGGATCTATTTCTTAAATATACTGAAGTATTAACTGCCTCTGCCCAGAATTGTTTCCCTAAATCAGCATCAAAGATCAGACATCTGGCCTTCTCAACTACTGACCTGTTCATGCGTTCACAAACACCATTTTGTTGCGGTGTGTATGCATTTGTCCTTTGATGTAATATTCCTTGCTCAGTTAAATACTTTTCAAATTCTCGACTGCAGAACTCGCCTCCGTTATCCGTCCTCAAAATTTTTATTTTTTTCTCTGTTTGTTTTTCAACCATGGACTGAAAGTCTGCAAAGTGTTTAAAAGCCTCATTTTTGTTTTCATAAAGTAAACAAATGCCATTTTGCTGTAGTCATCCACAAACAATACATAATATCTAGATCCTCCAATAGATATATTTTCCATTGGACCACACACATCTGCATGAACCACCTCCAGTATGTTTTTTGTCTTAGTCATACTTTTCTGGAACGGTAATCTGTCTTGCTTGCCTTCACAGCAAACAGTGCATGTTGACTTGTATATACTTGCTTTTTCTGGGTATGACATTCCTTCTACAGCTCAATTCTTCATTTTATTTAAACTAGTACTGTTTATATGTCCCAACCTTCTATGCCAAATCATACTTGACTCTATTGCTGTTGCTGCTAGTGTCTGTTCTGTTTTCAATGTGCATAGTCTGTACACACCTTCTACTAATTCTGCTTTTCCTACAAGATCTTTCTGTCGATTATAAATAAAGCAAGCTTTTTCTTTGAAAATAACACTGTTGCCATTTAATATCAACTGACTTACAGAAAGCAAGTTTGTCGTTAAACTTGGTATGCATAATACATCAGAAACTGTGATATCATATTTCAAATCATTGATTACCGTCGCAATTTTTATATCACCAGAACATAGCACTGGTACACTGGTCTGGTTAGCAACAATAATCTCTTTAGTCTTAAGTTGATGCGACTTATTCAAGATGTGGTCGGCCCTCGCAGTCATATGTTTACTGGCCCCGCTATCTACATACCACTCATCTTGATTGAACTTCCCACTCAGAAAAATTGCACTGAATGCATTTGATGGCTATCTTTTTATTGTTTCTGAATTAGGACATTGATTTTTATAGTGCCCGATTTGTTTACATTTATAACACTTTATTGACTTGTTCATCACAGATTTGTTATTTACTGGTGTAATCTTATTTAGATTACTTGACTTAGATCCATAATGTGTTTGACGTTGAGTTCTTTTTGCTACAAATGCATTTTCGGCTCCGGGAGCTAGACTGAAAACAGCAGACATATCCATCAACTTAGTTTTAATAACGTCAGCACTAATGTCGATTCCGGAATGCTCGATCGCCATAATCATGGGGCCATACCTTTCAGGTAACCCTGCTAACATTAAAGCACCAATCCATTCATCGGTTATTTTAAACCCTGTTCCTTGAAGCCGCTGTCCTGTTTCTATGATCTGGGTCACATACTGAGTCATATTTTCGCAGTTTTCCAGACGAATACTTATTAGGCTGCGTAACAAACTGATCCGTCTCGTGAAACCAGAATCATCAAACATATTCTTGAGTTTTATCCATAGCTCATTGGTAGTAGCAGCATGTTTGATATGTACGTAAAGCGATGGGTCGATAGTTAATATTAATTTCGCTTTTGCCTTCGAATCTTCTACTATATCGGCTGAAGTCGACGTGGGCGATGGCTTCTGTTCGATGGCTGACTCCATGCCTTCCAAAACCAAAACATTTCTCGCCGCAAAACACCAATCATCATAATTTTCGCGACCTCGTAGCTTCGGAACATTAGCGATATAGTTCGACGTCATTATTGCTAACCTAAACAGTACTATTATAGTGTTTTTTGTAATATTTTTACATTGGGCTCTGGGCCCATAACCTAAAAGAAAACACGTTCTTGCTTTTAGAAAAATAGACAAAGTATATTTTTTATTTACATCAAACCATAGACCACAGTAATTTTATTATTACATGGATAAACTAACAATTACTAAATATATTACGAACAAAAAAACACTTCCCAAAACGATATGTGATCGACGAAATCGCTGCAGAACATGGTCATTGGGTTCTTAGACTTCCACCCTATCATTGTCAATACAATGCCATTGAATTAATATGGGCTCAAATAAAAGGACACGCCGCTCGAAATAACACAAAACCCCCATTCACGGCAAACAAAATGCTTGATTTATTAAAAAATGCATGTGTGGAAGTAACTGCGGAAAACTGGCAAAATGTAATTCAAAAAACACAAGAAACTATAATGGCAGATTGGGATAAACACGTGGCGATAGATAATATGAATCAACAATTAATTATAAATGTCGGCGATAGCTCGAGTGACAGCGACGATGAATCTGATTTTGATTAATAAATAAATAAAAGTAAATGTCATAATAATTGTTTCATATCATTTCATACCAATCTATATTTATACTACATTAGAATGCTACATTATACCCGTGTAAAAATAGTTAATAAACAATATCGATATCTCAATCGTTCTCTCACTATGTTGATAGCCATAGAACGTAATTTTTTAAAAACGTTTGTTATTTTATGTAATTTATAAAAAAACTACTGCACTTATCACTTATGGACTCAATTTGTCAAAGATGATTATTATACGGGATCAAGGAGCAAACTTAGGCAGTTGTCATATTTTTAAAACCTCGCATTTAAAAGTGAACTTTTGCGTAACATGACGTTCTATTCGTGCTGTCAAAAAGAAAATAAACGGTTGGATCTATTATAATGGTTGAATTATTAGTAAAGGAATAAACTGAACAAAACACAAAATTGCTATTGTATTTGTATCCACGTCTTTGGTGTACAGTCTACGTAAATATGGATGATAGTAGGTACGACGAGAGATATTTCTAGTTGATCACCTATAGGAGGATAATAGCTTGCACAAGCTAAATACGTGTAATTTTCTTTTTTTTTAATTTTATGATATATTAACATACAAGATTTGTGTTGGCGAAGACTCTATTGTCTTGCAGTAAACATGCTTAAAAATCATTGTGATATTTAAATGATTATTTATTTTTAAATATGTAGTATAAGTACCTAATGTGTTTTTTTTAATAAGAATGGGTGAAGCGCGAAAAAGTGGCATTGCTGAGAATTGAAGCTAATACGAAAGGGAAGATTAGGGTCCCACTCCGGGGAGTGGGTGGAGAAGCGACCCTTGTTTTGAGATCGACGCGCGCACCATCTACCAGAAAAAATATCATAATCCTAATTTTAAAGAACAATGAAAGTGTGCATATCATTTCTGAAATACCGATAACGATATACCAAGTCTGCGATTATATTTTTTTTGTTATATTAATTTTAGGGTTAGATAATGATAACATAAGTTCTTAATTTACATCCCTAAGGTAGATTGAGAATTTTTATAATCACACATAAATTTATAGTTAAATGCTTTATATTCTCATTTCTATGTAAATATATAAATACGAAAATCGGTTTGCGCGAAAAGGGAGTAAGTGAGAGCGCGTTTGAACGCGAGGTGGGCGGATCCCCCGCGTCCCATGCCACATTCGTCCGCCATCAGTCGCCCCTAAGTCTCAGGTTTGCACACAACATCCCGACAGTTTACCGCCTCGAATTCCTCTCAATAATCTGCAAATTCACCCAAATAACCCATATTGACTATGTAATTTCACTTACCACACGTCGAAAGGGTTAATTCGTACGAAAATGGTGGTTCACACGCGGTTTGTAGCTAGATGTGCCGGTTTGTTGTTATTACAAGTCGTGGTGATATCTGCACAGCCTTTCGCAGTCGAAAAAATTGCCGTCGGTAAGTCCTGCACTTGCTTTTTATTATTTACTTTGTGTTGTATAATGCTTACATTACACTACAATTTAATTTTTTTTAACAAAGTTTTGATACTATTTTAAATGTCAATGGAACGTGTTCAAACTGTTTTAAGTTTTATAAATGTGTTTTGTTTTCATCTCGCTTCAGCGCGTTGTGTTTTCCGCACTGTAATTACTACGTAAGAGGATCGATCGTCTCTTTCACGCGCGTTGGTGCCGTCTCGCTCGCTCTCCGTTAAAAGGGTTGGAGAGGGGTGACAATTTTTCAGGCGAGTTTTTAAAATAACTTCGTTTTGTTTCAATATACGTGACACGCCAATGCTTTCATTCTGTAACTCAATAAATAGGCTAGAGAGGCTTTCGTTAAATTCTATACTGTTATATTGAAAACACGCAGCTTCAGTTTGTGAAGTACTTAGCACTATTAGGTAAATGGAATTGAAATATTGATGAATTGAAATAATTTTTAAGTACTTGGTTAGGGAATTTGCTGAAAATAATTCAGAATAGAAGAACTACTAGACTAGCTTTATGTGATATTTGTTATAAGGTATTTCCAAATTGATTGAAACTTAAACATTTATCCTGTAATTTAATGGACATGTGAACTCCGCCTTTGTCTATCAGTAATATAAAACTTTGAAGAAGACTATTGTTTCCGGTAGATACTCTTGGCCTTGCAATTAAGCACTTAATTAAACTGTCAAAACCATTCTTCATTTAAAAAAAGTCATCTCATTTGACATTTCCTTTGTCACTTCACTCTTGACACACTTACTTGGATCATGGACTTGGAACCTACTAATTTATGTAGGTATAGTTTTTATTCTAAGCCTATTTCCCAATGCTTTCTCCTTTTAATCATCTTTAGGTGTATAAAAATATATTGAAGTCGGTGCTAGCACATCATGTTAACTAACACTAGCACCAGCTGACACCGACTTCAATATATTTTCGTTATTTTATGCTTTTTAGATAATTTACTTTGAAGTCGGTTTTTATTTTTTTAAATAGTTTATTTAACACTTTTTAGTGACTTATTTTACCAAAATAGGTATCAGCACTATCACGCAACTCGAACGTCTACGTTACAGTAACTTACTGAAAACATAAAAAGTTTATATCTCTTAAACTACTGGACCGATTTTGATGAAACTTGTACTCTACCCTAAGTTGAAAAATACTCTAACTATTGCAAAAAAAATTTCAAAATCGGACTTGTAGTTTCTGAGAAATCCGTGGACAAACCTACATACATACATACCTACATACATACATACATACATACATACATACATACACTCATAAAATTTGGTAAACTTGTTTAGAAGCCCACATAGACTAATATATATTAATATTACGCATTTTTATCAATATTACATACATACGCGTCGAATAGAGAACCTTCTTTTTGAAGCCGGTTAAAAAACTTCTCTAGAAAACTGCTCTGGCCTCCTTCGAGAAGCCAGCGTTGTGTTAAGAAAGTCTACATATACAATTAAGTAAAGTAAATGGTACTTTTCTCGGAAGCCAAACCACTGAAGAAGAACCATTGATTTACTATGAAGAACACTAATGAATTTGTCAACATAACTAGTAGCCTTATCATGTTATCATGATATTATTATCTACTTGAGTAGAAACTGTGCCAAACTAAGTCTTATAAAGATTTAATTATCCAAGCCTATCCAAGAATTAATATCTGGAATACACAGATTTTATAACAAAAAAAAACCGGTCAAGTGCGAGTTGGACTCTCGCACAAAGGGTTTCATACCTTCTGTGGACGTATTAGTTATTTTACTACTCGTCAGATACTTCACACACTTCACATACTTAGCAAAAAACCAAACCGCAAAACTAAGTTTGTTCGTCGAGGTTTTTTTTTCTAGGATTATTATTAAACTGCACTACTTACAAACCAATGATATTTTACACAATAGATATGCCATTAGCGCACAAAACATGATGTGAAACATCGAAATTCACCCAAATTGGGTGAACTAAGAGTTAGTCACACGTTGGTAAAATGTAATGTGTGCTTTAGAAAATCAAGTTAAATGCCTTTATGCGTATTTAGAAAATACACAAAGGACTGTACAAAAGTAAATAATAAGGATATCATACCTTAACTATGTATTATGAGAAAATATTTTAATTACATGAGTTACAATTTTTGGCGCGCATCAGTAGGGATATAACATAATTATCTATGGTTTATAATATCATTGTTACAAAAATAATTATTTCAGGTTTTTCCCTCCACAATCTCTGGGCATTTTATTTGCCAAAAACTACGTGATATAAACCAAACTAAAATCTGTTTTAAATGCAAATGAAGCCCTTTCATATAATACCCATTCAATATCACTTTGAAATTTTGACAACCCATTTCGGCCCCCAAGAAAAAGAAAGGTAAGGATATTTATTTTTTTCATTTGTTTTGAGGTTGGGTAAGTAAGATCTAAAACTATTCGAAAGTTTTAAATCCTGCTTCCTGATATATAGGTGTGACAGACAGACAGACGAAGTCACACCATAACTGTGGAGCATCTGTTCAAAAGGTCGTATCTCTATCATAAACAAACTTAACAAAAACAGAAAAAAACTAAATGTTCCTATTATGAAAATGCTAACATATTTTTAAATATAAGTTAATGTGAAGATTAACACTACAATATATTATGTGTTTCAAAAAATAAAAAATAAACCACCAGAACTTTCTTTTTATTAGTTTTAGTTTAGAAATACGACCTATTGATCAGACAAGTCAGAAATACGACCTTTTGATGTGTCACTTCTAAAAATAAGGCTTTTTGAATGAATAAAAGTTAGAAATATGAATGAATAACGTATCAGATTAGTATCATCTGTGTGTCCGTTTCGACTGCTTGGCAGCCAATCGACCACAGTATCGTAGAAGAAAAACGACTACGTCAATATTACGAAGGAATTTGCTAAATATTAACAATGAAGGTCGCAAATTCACAGATCCAATATTCAGTAAGTTATGAAGGGATATCCATCCGGTCGATACATGGAGACTGGATGGATATCCCTTCATAACTTTCTTGCCAAGCAGTCAAAACGGACACTCATCTATCGACGTCGTTCTAGGTAGGGGTGCGGAACCAAAAAAAAAAAATTTTTATATACAATGGTTGCTATTGACAATGACATTCATGCACAGCCGTCGTATTTTGACTCGATACCGTTCTTTAATCGAATGAATCTATTTTTACTAAGGTAGTGAAGTATGGAAAAAAATATGAACTTTTGAACAAAATATTAAATAAAATATGTTTTTGTAGAAGAAATGTCAGGAACATTCTGTTTGAAACAATCTAAGAGAACATTTTAATGCAGAAATACATCCGTTTTGATTGGAATCTTAATTTTCTGGATTTTATTGTATTGGAAATAGACTCCTTTTTGACAATTTTTTAGGCTCATTCGATAGGCTTTTATGCAACGGGTCTAAAAAAACGGTATAAAACAAACAACGGTATAAAAAAATTAATTAATTAATAGTTGGAAAGTGAAATACGACTTTTTGAACATTTGATATGGCACCTTAAAAATATGATTAAAACCTTAAATCCTATGCCAATATCAAAACAGCTGGTATAATAATATTATATGACACGTCATAGCCTATCAGGCGATGGTACACTTCTCTTATCACTGTTTCATATAAATTAAAAATGAAACCTACTGAAAAATATACAATATCTAGTTATATTTTCGACCAGTCCATTTTGAACTGTCGCAACATTTGCTAGGAAACTTGGTGTAATTACCTGCCCCGGGAAGTTCGTTTCATGCTCCCGTAGTCTGGGCGCACCTGCGCTGCAGGCACTGCATCGGACGCAGACAAAGGGGATAGCTTGGATACTTCGCAGTGCGATAGAAAAACAACATAGTTGCACCCTTCTTTTTAATCACTGTAAATAAAATGAAGCTATTTATGTCTTGCCTCTACACTGGCCTTCTGTTTTATAAACAAATCACTGCCACACCTTCAAACGTAAGTTAGAGTTAAATATCATTAATCAAATTACACGTTCAAAATAAAATGTTTGCTTTTATGTATACGGGGTGCCCGGGGTGGAAACGTTAAGTGTCAACAGACTTTTTTTAAATTACGGATATTTATAGAAACTGCCCGAATGAGTAAAATAACAATTACACTTAGGTCTGTCCTCTAGATCAAAATAGGTACACACAGGTAGTACACGCTAAGTACTACGGTATCCGACCACTATTTGAAAGAGGTAATACTCAAAAAACATAAACATTACGGGTTGACGGCGGCGTCCTCTCATGATAATCTCATTCACGTTTCAGTGCTTACGCTATCCACCACGCTGTTTATTTTGTCAATAAAAATAAGTGTATAACCCAAATAAGTTTATTTTTGTGAATAGGGAAATAATATAAAATAATAACTGAAGCTACAATCTATGCTTTAGAAGGAAAGGGAATAAATTAACTATAGTGTTAAAAGTAAAATGAACACATCGCGCGGCTTCGTCACAACCAGTGGGTAAGTACCTAAAAATTATAAGAATTTTAGTAAAGGATATAGGTACAAAATCCACATACATTCAAGATAAAATATTAAATATTATTAGGCTGTGGTCATTTATGTGGAATGAACCCGCCATTATGATTATTAATATTCGGCCTACAGTTCATAGGACCTGTTATCTGAGGCTCGAGTGTATTTGTTTAATAAACAATAGTTACAAACCGTGCAAACGAGACGTCTGTATTCGTTTTATAAACAAAACTTATATATTGCGTGCTTCAGAATAGGTATCTATATACTATCGCGGACACGAATGCTGTACCCGCGTACCAGTTACCAGTTTTACATCAAAATCATTTGAACGATGTTAGGCGGGCTCACCCTGCCCGCATGTATTTTGAGCCGGCTCGTGCAAGCGATTATCGTCCTAAAGGTGGTATGCCGTTCGTGACCAAGAGCGTACCTATACGTTTAAAAACAAAATAAAAGAAGTGGTTAGTTTTTGGGACTGACCCTAACGTATGTGTACCATATATTAGGTACGAGTAAATGTAAATGATCGTGAACAATGCAAAGGAAAGCTTCCAAAAATATATATATATTTATAATGCATAGTATGTGCTCAGTTTTTTAGTACTGTCCCTAACGTATGTGCACCTTATATTACGAGTAAATGTTAATGATTGTGAGCATTACAACAGAATGCCTACTTCACAAAAAAAAAAAAAACGTACGATGTGGTCAGTCTTTTAGGACTGTCCCTAACGTGTGTGTGCCTTACATTATGAGTAAATGTTAATTATTGTGAGCATTGCAATGGAATGCTTCCTTAAAAATAAATGCATATGATGTGGTCAGTTTCTTGGGACTGTCCCTCACTTCTGAGTGCCTTACATATGAATAAATGTTAAAGATTGTGAGCATTGCAACGGATGCTTATCTAAAAAAAAAAAAAAAAACGTATAGCATGTGGTCGCTTTTTTAGGACTGTCCCTAACGTGTGTGGCCTTACATTATGATTAAATGTTAATCATTGTGAGTATTACATCGGAATAATCCCTAAAAAAAAAAAAAAAAAGCATAGGATGTGGTCAGTTTCTTGGGACTGCCCCTCACGTGTGTGTACATTATATTAGAAGTAACTGTTAAGAAATTGTGAGCATTGCAACAGAATGCTTCCTTCAAAAAGATGCATAAGATGTGGCCAGTTCGTTGGGACTGTCCATAACGTATTTGTTCCTTATTGTATTTGATTGTGAGCATTGCTACGAAATGCTTCCTTCAAATTTTGTACATTCACAATGAAGTATCTTATATTACGAGTAAATGCCAATGATTGTGAGTATTGCAACGGAATGCTTCCTTCAAATTTTGTACATACAGAACGAAGTATCATGAATTACGAGTAAATATCAATGATTGTGAGCATAGCAACGGAATGCTTCCTTCAAGTTTTGTACATACAGAACGAAGTACCTTATATTACGAGTAAATGTCAATGATTTTGAGCATTGCAACGGAATGCTTCCGCCACATTTAGTACATACAGAACGAAGTACCTTATATTACGAGTAAATGTCAATGATTGTGGGCATTGCAACGGAATGCTTCCTTCAAATTTTGTACATACAGAACGAGGTACCATAAATTACGAGTAAATGTCAATGATTGAGCATTGCTACGGAATGCATCCTTCAAATTTTGTGCATGCAGAACGAAGGACCTTATATTACGCGTAAATCTCAATGATTACGACTCACAACGAAATGTATTCATCATATTTTGCACATAAAGAAAGATATGTACTTATGCCTACTAAAAAACAAATATCTTACGTAACTTAAAATTGAGGTCAGTTATTTTTTAGGACTGTCCCTAAGCTAATAATACTTAAGTACAACTATATCATCTCCATAAGAATACCACCTGATACAGAAACAGGTGTCTTAAACATGCCATACACGACACCTTTGGTGAAAAAATTCCCCCGGAAATTTCAGTGGGCAGATAAAGACCAGCAGACCCTTTGGCCTTGGCCAGCATCTGGAGATCAAATAGATCCTTTTTCTTTAAGGAATGAGAATAGAACCTATTGCTGAAGTTCTTCCCGAGGAAATGATTGGCACGCTGCCAGATACACATAAAAAAAAGGCGCACTATATCTTAAAATTGCTCTAAGTTGGGAACAAGTTTACAGCATTTTGTGGACTGACCAAGGGAATAAAAAAAATATATATATATATATATATAAGTTTTTTTTCATATATATACATATTCCGGAAAATTTCCGATCGATAAAACGAGATGCACTTGTATGAAACAGGTATCTCACATGAGGTGACTCAGGGGTCACTTGTTTGGCTACGAGCTAAGCTAATAGTTAAAAGCGGCTAAAGCAATAAATAAAAAATAAAAAAAGTAAGGATCTATACATCAAAAACAATCAAACCATTCACAAAATTTAAACTTGAAGCGCCCACCTCTGTCAGCGGGCATGCAGACAGATGGGAGTACCGGCGCGCCGCCTAACAATGCATGCTCAGTTCAACAGAACGGACTACAAGCGCCAATCGCGCCGTGCTCAAAGCTGGCGAGTCATCCGGTATCATACTTAATTCATAAGTGGCGTCTTGTCACTAGCAATCGTAGGATAAAGATTACCTCTTAATATAGATGTATTTTACCAGATATTCCTCCTTCTCCAAAGGATGCTTATTTTTAATTCCCACAAATGCACAGCTCCTTCAGTTTCACAAAACTGCTTAAACCCGCGATGGCATTATTAAGATTTTATGCTATTTATCTAGCTATATAGGAAAATCGTATAAAGAATGCTTAAACAATGTTATCATTACAAAAAAGAGTTTTAAGTCTTTGCGCCTTGTAATAAAAATATATATATATATATTTCATAGACGCTAAAGTCCAGATGTATAAGCTATGTAAAATAAGATCACTAGCACGTCTAATGGGACTGCTTGTGTCTGCCTGCCCAGCAGTAAGATACTGGTAAGGGCTTCGAGAAGTATAAATATCTGGCTGAAATTTGATAACTATGAAAACTATATGAACGTACCTTCACATATTCATGCAGATCTATTATGGTGGTTAGACGCCATAAAGAACAATATAAGCATACGTAAAATATTTACCCATATTGGGTTAATCAGGCTATTGAATATATGTTTTGTGTTCTATTGTAAAACTGTTTCTGCTGTCTAGTTTTTACATAAAGAATACAATTATTTACAACAAAACAGGGGGGGGGGGATATCATGCGGCGATAAGACCGCCAACGGACCTTAGAGCGATGAATAAATATTCTTTATTCTTTATGCAGAGATTTTTTTATATATTAATTTATTAGAACTGATAGCAGTTTTCTATTGCAAAGAAGAATTAAATACGCAGAGCCCTGACGTTAAGTGGGAACTCTTCTGCGTGAATTAACCATACACTCGACATTTCCTTTATTGATCTATTTGCATTCAGATGAAATAAAAATATGATGTATACGTGTCATGGAAAAAAGACACCGATGCTTATACGATATATGTTTTTATATTAAATTGATTTGGCCAACACACTCGTGGTTTGAAAGTTTATTAGTATATAAAACTGTATTGTTTGAGCCAATTAACCATCCTCTTGTATCGTGTTCCCACATAACCCCACCACGATTTACCATGGCTGTTGGCAGATTTTTCGGACGCCATTATTAAAGGGAGGCCATTATTATTATACTTCTATCGATACTATGAGTGATCAGTGATCCACTTAAAAAAAAAAAAGAAATCGTTGTAGTAATAATAAACAGGATTTAAAAACTGATACTTTTCCTTTCAGTCGCAAAACATCGACTTATATAAAGCGTCTGTTCCGAATATAATATAATTAAAAAAAAAATAAAAAAAACAATGAGCTTAATGTGGGACATAAAATTCCATTATATTAAATTATCTAATGAAATTATGTAAAATGTCACTGGTTACTTAAATGGCACTGGTTACTTTAGTGACAGCCAGAAAATTCAGACTATTTTAAACAAACATTTTTGTTTTTCCAACTTGTATGTCTATAAGAATGTCTGATATGATTAAAGCTTCGCAAGTTGGTACCACATAATCCTGTCCCTGTAAAAAAGAAGTATATCTTCTTTTTTACTTAGTGCCCCAAGATTTGCCCAACCAAATGCACTGTTAGCATATTTAAGTACAACTGTGGTTTACAGTCATTGATTAGAAGGGAACAAAAATACCATTTCATAGGCTTTAATGGACCTCACGGAACCGTGAACTCACAGACGTTTATCTGTTGGTAAAGAATATTCTATGTGATTGTGCGGTTGACACCAGCATATTTACGACACATTCCACCAGATATGCATCTAATTCTACTGTTTTTGAATCTGGCATAGAGTAAGTTATAAAATCTGAAGTGGGTCGTCATTAGTATTTGCTACGTTAGCTATAAGAATATCACATTTGCTAATTAAAACAAATCAGTTGACTATATTTTTTTGCTTAATTTCGACAGAGTTTAAGGATATCAACAACATATTAAATATTTACATATATGTGTCTATACATACACACAACGCAACTAGAGCTTTCAAATTCTACCTGTGTGTACCTATTTTGATCTAGAGGACAGACCTAAGTGTAATTGATGATTAAACGAACTTACCTGAAGTGAAGTTCTATCCCAATTACACGAAGGTCTGTCCGAAGAGATCAATACCCACTCATCCCTATGGATATGTACCAAATTACCCTTGTGCGTTGTGTGTATGTAGGTTTTTTAGATCCTTTTCCAGACTTGCAACTAAATGAGATTATCATGAGAGGACGCCGCCGTCAACCCGTAATGTTTATGTTTTTTGAGTATTACCTCTTTCAAATAGTGGTCGGATACCGTAGTACTTAGCGTGTACTACCTGTGTGTACCTATTTTGATCTCTTCGGACAGACCTTCGTGTAATTGGGATAGAACTTCACTTCAGGTAAGTTCGTTTAATCATCAATAATAAATCAATACTTATAATAAAACTGTAACAGGTCCAATTCTGTACATTGAAGATATTTTGAAAATTATATTTGGAGGGCCTATAACCGATACTGAGGCCGATAATGAATTTTTTTAAATTTTTGTCTGCCTGTGTCTGTATCACGGCTGAGCATCACGCCGAAACTACTGAATGGATTCAAATGAAACTTGTCATGATTTGAGATCTTACTACGAGGTAGGACATAGGATACTTTTTATCCCGTAATCTAGCACGGTTCTTTTGGGAGAGGGGATTAAAGTCAAAATGGGTACTTGGTTATACGCTTGGTCCGATTTTATCAATTTGTCTTTATAATATAATACATATTAGTAAGGTAACACTCAGAGAGTTGTTATCAAGGTTTTGTAATCTATCGGGTTAAGAAACGTTAGGTAAGGTCATTAAATAGATGGGTGACCGTTTAACGCCATTTGAACTAAACGTCTCCGTGCTTCGGAGGGCAAGTACAAAGTGGGTCCAAGTTTTAACCGACTTTAAAAAAGGGGGGTTTGTATTCTATGCGAATGTATATTATTGAAAGTTTAGTTAACGTAAACACAGCGCGGAGCTGCGTGTGGGTCGGCTAGTTGTTTAATAAATCAGGATATATATAAGTGCAATGTTTGAATTAAATTCGTTCATACATTTAGCATGTCATTGTATACGTGGAAATCCAACCTTAATCATAAAGGATATATGTAAACACTCATATCGAAATTAGGTAGTAGTAACCTACTGATTAGAATGATCTTAATAATGTTAGAAAAACAAAAGAACTGTCTAAACTTTTAAAAACCCTAAAAATTTCCAGCCTGTAGATACTATTCCTAAGAGGTTATTCAGCATCTTTATCGTCATGAGCCGGAAGACGTCCAGTGCAGAACGCCTCTCCCTTGGAACGCCACAATACGAGGGATCCCTTTTAAGTTTTGTCGTTTGAAGAAAAAAATAGAAATAGAACCTTATAGTACTTTTTATTGTTTTTCAAAGTATTCACCACGTAGCTTAATACACTTTTCCATTCGCTCAAACCAGTTATTATAAGTAAACGACAATTGGCTATTTGTATCCACCTGCTACTCGTACAATGTCGTAAGTCCACCCAGTGGGAGGCATGCCTACGCTGCGTGGTTCGGTTCGTGGTCGCCACTCGAGAACCTTACTTCCCCATTGGTTATTAGTTCTTCGAGCGATGTGCTCACTGCCACATCAATTTTCAGATTATCAGTACTAGTTGGAAGGCTAGTAAGCGATTATAACCCTATTTGAGTATAATAAAATTATCATCGTGCCACTACACAGGATTTGCGTCTACAGGCAGTACCTACTTATTTGATTATTAACGCTGAATCAGTCCCTAAGATTGTCCTACGTGCAAGGACAGCTCTCCACCTAAATTGAAACAATTAAAGACCGCTATTCATCGCACTAATTCGTTTTGATTGCGATTTCGCCTGTTCCAATCGGAGACAATCGGGGTGATCCGGTCTATCTGTGCCCAATTTTAGCTTGATTGAACTGACGATAACTGAGTTGCTTTACGTCTGCATACTCGTGCTACCATTATTCGCTCCTTAACAAATAAACCTATGGAAGTTCCTTTTGAAGTACAAAAAGTTTTTAACCTGTTTTAGATCTAAATGCGAATCTTATCTTCTGCATGCTATGATGCCCTTTTTAACGTATGACTTTTTTCTTAGTTGTTCCTTACGAGTTGGCAACTAACAAAAAGTTTTAATTATTATTTTAGATTGGAACAGTAAAATTATTTTTCCTTCGATAGTAGTTATCAGATTCGCGAAGAAGCGGGGAATAAGGAACAATGAATGAGAGGATGATCCAGTTAGGTCGGTCCAACTTCGACAAAGAGGTTGCCCGAAGAATCCAACTCGGATGGGCAGCGTTCGGGAAACTACGCGATATCTTCTCGTCCGAAATACCGCAGTGCCTGAAGACGAAGGTTTTTAACCAGTGTGTGTTGCCAGTGATGACATATGGTACTGAGACGTGGTCTCTAACGGCTGGCCTTTTAGAGAAGTTCAGAGTCACACAACGAGCCATGGAGAGAGCTATGCTCGGAGTTTCTTTGCGCGACAGAATCCGAAATGTGGAGATTCGCCGAAGAACCCAGGTCACCGACATAGCTCTCAGAATTTGCAAGTTGAAGTGGCAATGGGCGGGCCACATCGCTCGAAGAACCGATAACCGTTGGGGAAGAAAGGTTCTCGAGTGGCGACCACGAACCGGAAGACGCAGCGTAGGCAGGCCTCCCACTAGGTGGACAGACGACATTGTGCGCGTCGCAGGTAACCGGTGGATGCAAATAGCCAATTGTCGTTCATTGTGGCGTTCTAAGGGGGAGGCCTATGTTCAGCAGTGGACGTCTTCCGGCTGATGATGATGATGATGAATGAGAGGACGAGACTGGTGTCAGGTCGGCCATCCTAATTGGTGCATATGTACCTATATAATTAGGTATTCCCGCATACAAATACATATAGCTACACTTCCAGTGATCAGAATTGCTTATGTTACTACCTTCTTCCTATAGTAATCTTCTACGTGATCGAGACCTAGTCTAGCTTTACGAATGTTTCTGAGAATTTATACTATTAAACTAGTACTGTATAGGATTTACCGAATTCTTTGCATCATTGATGTGCAAACTTACTGTCCCTAGGTTCGTTAGCCTGAATTGAATTATTACACATGGGACTCTGTTTACAGCCGTCCATCAGTCTAATGCTATCTAATCCATCACATAACGATGACGATACAATTAATTTGTGTTAGTACTAACACAACAGGGTTATGTTGAGACCAGATGCTATTAAATGGTTAGCATTTTGTCGACTGTAATAGTTGTAAGGCTATTAAAAAACAAACCATATACCTAAGATAAAATAAACTTAAAAACCATATCCAATAAATAAATTGTTTGAATACAAAAAAACGCATTCTAATCCGTCTATTCATTTGAGACCTACGTTGCTAAAGATAAATAGGCGTAAAGTTTATTTTACTTCAAGAGCTATTTAAATGAGTAAATTCATATTTTTGTTTCTAACATTTAACCAATGTACGCGATTGCAAAAACAAATCCGCCTGTTTACCCCACTTTTTTCTAACCGCGTAGAGTTGTTAGCAACCAACGCATATTTTTTTTCAGGCAGAAAAATATGATGACTTACAATAAACATTGTTCAGTTAATTTTCAGACAAATGTAATGAAGCCAACACAACGAGGCTATCGTTATTTTTAAATTACACAGACAAACATTAAAGTTTAACTAAAGTAAACATTTCAACATTTTAGTAGTCGACAGAATCCAAAATGCCAAAAAACTAAGGTCACCGACTAACTATCAGAATCTGCAAATTGAAGACTTAGTTGTGATGGGCAAGCCACATCGCTCGAAGAACCGATAACCGAACCCTTTCTTCCCTAGAAAGGTTCTCGAGTGGCGACCACGAATCGGAAGACGCAGCATATACAGGCCTTCTACTCGGTGGACAGACGACATTGGGCGCATCGCTGGTGGATGTTCATTAATAGCCAACTGTCGTTAACTGTGGCGTTCTTAGAGGGAGGCCTATGTTCAGCAGTGGTCGCCTTCCGGCTGATGATGATGATGATATTAGGTGGAAATAGGCCAAATAATCATGCATCTTGAAGATTGAAATAAATCCACGGAAACCGGTTAGAAAAGTTAAATGACACCTTTTGGAATCATAAACTTTTTACTCTCTGCGGGATCAAAATACTTCATGGACCATATTTATTGACTTGCCTGCTACTAGTAGTTTTGCTCTGTTGTATTATTGGCCTAGAAATATTTAACTGCGCCCTAGGGATCACTGTTGTTAAGTTTGGTTGCCATTTGTTATCGAGGGAGTATATAGCTTAAACATTTTTACTCAACGTAGATGTCGAGTTTATTAGGTCAATACGAGGGATCGAGTATGAAATAACTAGAAAAATGTAATGAAAATTAACTTCCTTCAGTTAACAACGACCTTCGGGTCACTGTCATCTAGGTATGTAAATCAAAATAATCAGGTTCAATATTTTGGTAGAAGAAAAAGGTGCGTGTCTTGTTTTGAGAACTAATTGAGGCCTGAATTGGCAGTCCACAATTATGCCACTATAGGCCGACCATTTAATACGCGTATCGCCTGAGGGGGTAGAAGGGAGCGAGGGGAGATGTTAGCGGATGGGTGAAAGGGGTGCTCGGAGCAGAGAGCTTACGTCAAGTGCGGCAGTGCGCTGGCTGTGCTCGCAGCGCGCGGTTGGTGTTTTTGTTACGGACGCTTGAAGATAAACGCACAAGGTATACGACTGCCAAGATAAATCTCAAGATGAATCGCTCTTCCAGTTTTGCGAACAAAATTAACAAGCAAGCTAAACAAATAGCATACAATGACTCCTCAAGCTACACAGACAGTGATGATGATTCAAGCGATATGAATATTAGTGACGAATAGTCCTATAAAATTTTTATCTGTGGTTAAATATTTCTTAAACGGAGTTAATTATTGTTTTATGATTTTGTACCTATGAAGCTATTATAAAATATTTGTAAAACTTAAAAATAAATACTTAAAAAAAAGATACTTATTATTTTATTCTTTACCAACAATGTCTATCTCGAGATAAATCTTTGGATTATTGACTCCGTGTGTAGTGTTACCCGCCCCCGCTCCCTTCTTACCGCGCAGGCGATACGCGAGTTAAACGGTCGGCCTATAATCTATTTTATTATAAAATATTTTTTAGCTGATTGAATAAAAGGCACAATTGCCTTCATACTTTGTGCGCATTGAACGCTTTAACTAAAAAAATTGAGAAGCAAAGTCAGAATTTACTTCTACGTCTCTTAGGCCTCATTTACGGAGACGCGGGGCGTCGCGCAAATTCAAATGTAGGGCGTTGTATGAGTGTGTTTACGGAGAAGCGATTTTACACGCGTTTGCTTGAAATGGAGCGTGTTTTACGGCGGCGCCCGCGGATGGCATCGCCGCGGCTCACGCGGCGATCATCGCGGCGGCGCACGCAGCGGCGATTCTCGATGAAACGATGCCTGTGGCGGAACCTTCTGCCAGTCTATTTGGTAATCGTGCAACACAGACGTAGTCACCATCGCAATGGAGTATGATATGATCGATTTTTTTTTAGAAGAAAATTGTATGTTAAAAAGAGTTGAACCGCCGTTGCACGCAGCGGTGTCCGCCGCGGGCACAGCGGCGGGCGCCGCCACGCTTCCCGCCCCGCGTCTCTATAAACAGCATCATATATTGCTATAAGTCTGTGTTTACGCGTGCGATGATGCGTGCCGCTTCACGCGCCGCCGCTACGTAAACAATAAAAACGTCCAACGCGCCGCGAGACGCCACGCCACACGTGGCGCGCAACGCCCCGCGTCTCCGTAAATGAGGCCTCAGTACTACGCCTTTAGTGCCTTGCCATTCAAGCGTGGGGATTACCCCACGCTTGGCCGCCATCTTGGAGTTCGCAGTATAGGTAGTAGGTAATCCAATATGCTGCTACTTGCCTTCTTGTTTTCCTTTACTCGCCTCGTACGATACCCAACGGGAGGAGATGGAAGAGTTACCTTCTTACCCAGACGCCCCAAGGGTACGAGTACATATACGTTTCTCTAATCGGTGACATTATAGAATTCACTGTCTTATAAATAGTTGGCTATTTCTTTAATTTTTTCTAAAGTGACGGTATTGTACCCGAGCGATAATTTTTGTATAAAATCTTTCACTGCCTAATATCACCTAATATTGTTAATTGGTGGAGTCAGTCTATTGAATTACGTACTATAATAATTATGTATAATCTTTTGTGAAGTTGCGAAGGTCAATGCAGTGAAAAGAATTTAATAAAAAGCTTCGTTGTAATTTAAATTTGCTTTTATATTAGAAATATGTCCTAGACGTATAGTCTAGACATTTTTTAATTAAGATAATTAGTCAAGACTTACCTAAATTAGGTTCATTAATTGATCATTTTTCACAAGCGATACTTATTAATATCGCTTGTCAATAATTATCAACATACTTACTTGGTATATTCCTAGGTACAGTGAGTAGTTAAATTAGGTCACAGTTGCAAAAAAATCGATGTTATCAATATTTCAGAATGAATTACCAAACCTTTTGTTTATACTTCTAAGGTTGCAAACAAGCATGCATCCTGCCCGATGGTAAGCAGCGACACCAGAAGACATAAAAAATAAAGTCTCTTATATCCCGTAACTTCACCAGCTACAGTGCCCTTCACACCGGAACACAGAAATACTTATACAATGCTACTTGGAGCAGAATATCTGACACTGTGGTAGTACATACCTTGACGGTTCCTTGCACAAGGAACCTACCACGTAGTAAATAATAATAAATAAAGTTCTTCACTGTAAAAAGCTTACTAACCTTTTCGCAACATACACATATTTGAATACATTTCGCCTATTTTATTGGGCCAAGGTTAAAAAAAACTTTTTAGTTCTCGTTTCAAAGGTTTGAGGCTGGCTCTGGGTATGTTCGCGTCACATTGCGTTGTCAAATAAATTCATAATCAGGCTTGTTCAACAGTCCTGTCCTGGGATAATATTTATTTTGTTTGGAGAGCTACATTGTTTTTTTTTTTCAAAACAATAAAGGAAATATTTCTTACAATATTGAAATAAGTTCTTGAGTTTAAAGGTATTAAAATAATTTCCCTGTTTCGCCGGTTACCTGTAACGATACATTGTAACAGCTCTTAAAGATTCTTCCTACTTGATTTGGCAAAATCTTTCTTTCTATTACTCTTTATGCACGCCGATTGCCGTCACGCGATTTTTGCGAGCTGTTATATGTACTCGTACATCAAAACCATCGATCTATAATCAATATAAAAACATTTTCACACAAACTAGTAGGCATATTCTATGTAATACAAGATATTTGAAAACATTATTACAGCTTGCAGCTACAAGTAACGTGCGTCCGAAGAGGATTTAAACATTAAACTTAAAGTTATTTATATGACATAAAGTGTAATTATGTGAAGAATACCCGTGCTGGGCGCTGGCGCGAGGCCAGCCGGCCCTGCATACTATCCTGACCGCCGGCCGACTGTATGGAGGTTTAAAATTATCCCCGCCCTAATAAACCTGAATTACTGAACGTGTTTATGATTTAATTTTGTATATTAGAAAATGCAAAGCCCCAGAGGGAGCGTAGGGAGAGTTAACTGGATGCTAGACTTTATTACTAGATATCGCGTAGGACGTGAGCTATCCTATATCTTGGGATTTGAGTAATTTATAGCTACTGTAATAGTAGAATAGAAGAAAATATCCTTATTAATGAATTGTTTTTTATATTTTTGTAGGACGTCAGTCTTAATCACGTCTTAATATGATATCACAAAATCTCAGACACCCCAACCTAAGTTTATGTTTTAATACATATTAATATCGCATGCTTTTTTTTCATAAATTAACGTCGATGGTATTTTTTTTGTATCACATCTATTCTATTTCTGTCAAAAATGAATTTATTGTTTCTCAAAATATATCTCCCTTTGCGTAAATACACTTTTTCATGCGATTAAACTAATTTTGAAAACTTTTGTGCCACTCCTCCGTGGTGACCTCAGAAACGAAAATCGTTGACCGCGTATTTAAAATTGGTTCTTAATTTTTGGGAACAGAAAAAAGTCACAAGGTGCCAGGTCGGGGCTGTATGCAGGATGGCTCATAAGTTCAACGTTTTTCACCTTCAAAAATTCGTTTGATTGTCTGGCCGTGTGGGAACTAGCATTGCCGTGTTGCAAGATGATACGGTGTTTCCGTTTATTTTTACGGAGTTCGTCAATAATTTCCGGCAAACAAATTTCTTCGTGGCTACTACGACACGTGGCTACTGTTGCTTTAGAGAAACGACGATTCTCTAAAGCAATAGTAGCCACGTGTCCAGTTTTATTAAAAAAAGAAGCAATCATCCGACGCTCTGGTTGGCTTCAGCTCAACTTGAAAGACCCATACGCTCGATTGCTGCTTTGTTTTGGGATCGTTGCAATAAATCCATGTTTCGTCACCTGTTACTATGTCCCACACCAAATTTGACGCACCTTCGTTGAATCTGGTAACCATGGAACTGCACCAAGTGGCGCGGTCCGTTTTTTGAGCCTCGGTCAAATTGTGTGGGATCCACCGTGAGCACAGCTTTCTCACACCCAAATGTTTGTGTAGGATTGATTGTATTTGACTCATGCCTATGTCTGACACGACCGTGCTTGAATTGTGCAAACCAGCTATAAATAGGTTCTTGCATGGGGTTTCATCGCCAAAAGCAGATTGAAGCCGAGCGATGCTCTGTTGAGCTGTCAAATTACACTTAAAATCGTAGAAAATCATACTACGAAAATTTTCCCGAGTTAAATCCATGTTAATGTAGACATGCAATTTTGAAAATGGCGCCACAATGTAAAAACAATAGACAGTCAGATGAAACAAACTGCATTCTACAGCCAAAGAGTTCCATTTTAAAATGTAATTACTTTTTAAATATTGTTTATGTAAGTGGCCAGTTCCGGAAACTTTTAGTATACACATGCGTGTCGCACGCCTGCGCTCGCTGGATGGTTAATAACCTTATCTATGGTTAATAATTACTTACCGTCCGGCCCGCGTGTTAGTCAGATCACCGAACCTCGGCATGATAAATGAATATAAAAATAATAAAAAATAATCTATATTAAAAAGTAATGTTATCAATTCTGCTCTTGATTCTAAACCAACTAGTTTCGAGTTTTGCGTTTATTTATTAAAAAAATGTATAAAAAAGAAATCTGTGCTCTGAGTGCAACTTTCTGTTCAACCCAAGTTCAACCCTACACAGGCGTGCTTAGCTTAGCTTAGCATGGGCAGAGGTGCATGACACTACCAAAACGATATTGTGTACTACTACTTTGTGGTATAATATCTGGAAGAGGTCTTTTGCACAGAGCATCTAGCTATATGCAGCTAGTTGTGTTAAACTTAATTTATAAATGAAATTGTAAGTAATGAATCCGAAGTCATAATCACAAAACTAACATTTTACCAATTTGACTATGGAAATCTTACGAATGCATAATATACGATAGCGTACAATACAAAAATATAACCAACGACTATACGAACGAAATAGGGATCTCTAAGAAACCTTATAAAGTGGAAGAGCTATGCACGGTCAAACGAACCTTGGCTCCCGTAAATCAAAACTGGGCTTGGGCGAAGCCTGATAATATTCCGTGAAGTAAGGCAAGCGTTCTGGATATTGGCTCATACGTAATTCATATAGCCTATGTGTACCTCCTACCTATCCTTTCGGTTGTGTTGTATCAACTCAAACATCAGAATCTAGGTACCGGACAATTTATTAGCACAACTGAAAAATTAATCTATTATATCCATCTATTATTTATTAACACCTCCGTGACCCAGTGGATAAAACCTCTGGCTGTACAGACACGCTTATGTAGTTATATATTTTAGAGCAGTAGGGATTTCTATGACTTCATTTGGCGGAGTTTTTTATTTGTTTTTGTGGGAGAGTTATAAGCAATTAAAAAAAAAGATATATCTAAAACCGGCCGTCTGTATATTTTTTTCTTCCAATAACGTCAATATAGATATCAAATAAAATGTCATAACGAGACAAGTTGAAATATAAGACGGTACGGTTTATTATGTTTATTTACAGTCGGGACTTTGAGCTTTTTGCCCGACTGCCAGTATGCAGGGCTATGTTTTTCGAGAGTAGATACCTAGGTATAACAATTTTCTTTGGCACAGTCTACAGCCTGAAGGGCTCGATGGATTTTGACTAGTAATATGTCATTAGATTTATCTAAGTTGAAAGAATGACCAAGAAGGGAATGACATAGGCTATATATTATTTAAAAAGAATTAATACCACGTACCTACCGCAGTCGCCTTTTTTACTTCTACTAATATATTGACATGTGTATACGTTTTAAAGTAATGTAAAACCGTGTTGATGCAGTCGGCCTTTTTGAGCTGGTATAAATACCTACCTACTTGTTATTTTTGTAGTAGCTAGTTCTCCCGGAATTCAATAAGAAAAAAATGCACATAAAATTATAAAACCTCCTTGTTTTTTGAAGTCAGTTTAAGCATCCATCTGGAAATGGAACTATTTAAGTGGCACAGAGTTTCTTCGTCCTAACCGACTTGTGCAACTACAACATTTTTATCGAGCTTGGACGCAGCTGTGCGACGAAGTGTGAAGTATCGATAGATGCACGTTTGCCGTCGCGTCTGCTTCCCACATACATTATATTGCACTCACAATGGAACGTCAATGCACAGCCTAGTTCCGCCTTTTATAAACCCTACATAAAGGTTAGCCAGTTTAAAAAAAAATGCACAGCCTTTAGAACGTGTGCGAACTGAAGTGAACGTGACGATAGTTTGACGGTTTTGCATTTGATTCGGTACAGATTATTATTTTTTGGTTGATTGGAAGTTGCAGCAAAATGCGAGTTTGTAATTTTAAGGCATCTAAGTATGTTAAAAAAATAGAATACTGGTGAGTTTTTTTGCCGGATTTTCTTCTTAGTAATAGCCAGGTTAAAATCCGGTGGTAATTGTAAAAAAAAAAACTTTGAAAAATTGAAAATAATGCCGTCCGCATTATTTTTCGAAAGAATTTAAATTTATATTATAATAATAATTTATATTACCTATTATATTGTAAGAGTATTTCACTTTGAATTATCAATAAATGGAAAGTCCTTCTTAATTTTTACCTTTTCAAATTCGCTTTAAGTACATCAAATATTATTATTTAGCGACAGGTGATATTTTACTTGGGCGATACTTACTTCGATATACCAAAAAGTTTTAAAACATGAATTACGAAACCAATTTTACACATTCAACAAGTTTGAATATAAAAGGTAGAAGCTAATGGCAGTCTTCATAGATATTTTTAATCACGGAACTCACTCTACGGCACGGAATAATGGCTTTGACAATTAAGCTTAATTACAATTTTAAGAAAGCATTTCTTTCCCTCGAACTGTGGAAGAGACAGCCCAATGGTTATTTATGCATGAGTCGTGGACGGTCTTCGTCGAAATTTGGTAACAAATTTATCTATTTGTTATGTAAGCAATTTAGGCAGCAATTGTAGCTGTTTTGTCAAATTCTTGGAATGAGAGAAATAAGTCTTCTCTCAATTTAGTAGAATTTAACTTCCATTGAAAGTACTACATACATAATTATATCAGTGGCATGCATTCCATACAGGCAAAAATATTTTGCCTACCCTATAACTTATTTCTTTATCCTATTATAACGAGAAAGTTTTGTTTTTTAAAACAATGACGTAATATGTTTGAAACACGAGGGCATTTACGGATATGTAGAGGCACAAAAAACCATTTAGCGATTAAGAACTCGTAGTTATTTCGGTAATTTACTTATTTTGCCTCTTGTGACACAAGAGTGTGTGCACTCTACTGAAATACATAGGTTGTAAGTATAATTAATATTTTATTTATTCACCTCTACTGTAAGCCTTACTACTTACCTACATATAGATAGACCAACGGCAGAACGGAAAACTGTGAAAAATTTAATATACTTTTCAATAGAATTAAGTGAAGGAAATGGCTGACCCAGCTTTCACCTCCCAGCTGTAGGAATACACTTTGTGGATGCAATCAACATGAAAGCCTTCAACTTCACAGTGATTTACGACTTTCGTGAACATTCTTTCGTATTTTACGTGTAAACGTATTGGTTGCTGCTGCAATTGTATTAAATATATATTTTACATATTAATCTTTTTGAGAAAAGGGATGATATGACAGAAATTATCTGAGAATGTGAAAGTGAGAATATATTATGTTGTATTTTTACCATTTGTCACAGTAAAAATGTTGTTCTTTTTTTTTGCCCGAATGCTCCAGGAAGAGGGTTATTTTTTTCGAGAGTATACAGTATGTATGTCTATTACACCTATGTCACCATTGGCTATATATTTTTCCTAAAAAAATAATATGGCCGCTGTTAGCAGCCATTTTTGTTTTCTTCCAAAAACATATGAAAGGTGTTAACAAGACGAGTTGAAATATTATATATACATGTGTACGTATGTATAATGAAATTTAAGTCCATTTTGTTTCTTTGCAGTCGGGCTTTTTATAATTTATACTTGTTCAAAAATACCTATAGGTAACTTAAAAACTTGTACAATTTTTTTTGTGTTTTCGTTATAGTGATATAGGATTTTCCGCCACTCCACATCAAAGTTAGTATTTTACGTGCCTTTATCCTGTTCTTCTGAAGTTATGCAAACTATTATTTTTTCTTTCTTTTTTTATAGTAAGAGATAATGTATTAATATATCAGACGGGCCTGTTGGTGTAGTGGTTAGACCAAGGCGTTTAACTACTTAGGGATAGACTGGCCTTAGCAAGAAGAATTTTCCCTTCGTAACACTAAACTTTTTTCATATACGAGTACAAACGCGAATAAGCTTTTCGTAGCACGGTGAAAATAAACAATTTTGTAAGTGAAAATATTTTATTGCTTATCAAGCTTTTTTGTTTCTTTCTTTTATACACTTTTTATTGGATTAACTGAATAGGTAATAATAATATTATGGATGAAATGCAGTGTTCTTATTCACATAATAAAATGGACTTTATTAATGCGCGTCGTCTAACTCATGCGCAGCCACTGCCAATATGCAAAAGCGTCAATGAGTCTTATTACAAAAAGCAGTTTAACGTTAAACCTGGGTTTAGATTCAGGTTTAAGGAACAATTTCCTGAGTTTAAACCTGGGTTTATTGTTAAACTAATTTTCGTAATAAGACTGAATGTGTTTAAATTCCACTACCGTGCAGAGCATATAATGTCAGGGATGGCGAACCAATGGCACGCGTGCCATTGATGGCACGCGACACAATTATTTGGGCACACCACCGATCACAAAGTTCAGTAAGCACTGAAATAAAAATACTTCTATTATAAGAGAATTTACTCAAAACAAGAAAATTTATTTTTGAATAAATAATTAACAATAATAAGACAAATAATTTTAACGATTTATTTAGTGTTATAGTAATAGAGTATTTAGAGTAGTTAGTTTTGTAGTAGGTAATAGGGTATTTAAGAATATTTTTTGCCTAATAATCACGAATCAAAATTATTTGACCGCACGTCTATGGCCTTATTAAACTTTTCTTAATAAAAATGGCACGTTGATACATAAAGGTTCGCCTCCCCTGATATATATTATATCGGATGCGCAGTTCTGCTACAGCGAAATGGAAAACAAATCCTTAAATTGTACCACCACTTCTAAGTACCAGTATTATTGTAATCTTAATTTCTCAATAAAAAGTGCACAGAGTTATAAGCTACGTATTTCGAAGACTCCACCTCTCTATAATAATACTGCTATTATAGTGCTGCCCTGTGCTATAATCGAATCGACAACGATCAGATATGGAGACGGTTACGCCAACCCTTCCAAAAAAAAAATACACATTTATAGTCTTTCTCCAACGCCACGTAGGTATTTTAATTACTTAGCTACTGTAAACTTCAATAAACGATTAGATTCTTTAAAAATAAAATCCTGTTATCATAATAAATTATTATGTCAGCCGGTTCTGTCCCACTGCTGGGCAAAGGCCTCCCTCCTGTCCCACCATCTTGGTCTATTACCCGCCTCTATCGGCCAATCTGCAAGGAAGGCATCTAGGTCGTCGCGCCATCTTTTTCGAGGCCTGCCGCGTTTTCGCGTCGCTGTATCGGGGCTCCAAAATGTCGCTCTGTGGGCCCACTGCTCGTCCTGATGATATCATAATAAAGGCTTTAATTACTGATATCATAATAAAAGCTTTAATTAACTTTTACTCAGGTAATAAAATATAGTCGATGAATTTTCGAAAATATGTTAACATTTTTGCCGTGATATACGCTGACTATATTCCATACAGCATTAATTAGTGCTTTTTAATACAGTACACAGTAGTTTAACTGGTTTTTTTATCAAAATTAATATAGTAAAAGTAATATAAGTAAATATAAAAACATCTGTCAATTAAAATAAAATGCTTATAAAACAAATATGAGGTAGCCCGTGGGGAGTCCGGGTAAAAATTGCACTCTCGCATCTCCTCCCGTGGGTGTCGTACGAGGCCACTAATAGAAAACAAAAAGAGGGGCAGCAGCGTCTTTCTTTTAGATCCCAAAGACGCCTGCCAAGCGTGAGGGATTATGGCGAACACACTTTATTTTATCATTCAACATAGTGACACGTCAAGCAAGACGTTCGACTGATGGAAAGCCATACGCTTGCCTATAGGCAGCTACATTGAACTGCTGCTATTCTATCACCCTAGACATTAGTTATTAACTCTCTTGTGTCGGGTAATTTTATACTGGCTAAGGTGCCTTTAAAACACAGCATGTACTAGGTGGAAGCCGCAAAGCAGCAATGTGTAAACATTGCTGCTTTGCGGCTTCCACCTAGTAAACCATGCACACACTCGTAATGCTTATATTTAAACGAATACATTCTTTAAAATTATAAAAGACAGCACTTTCTACCATAAAACTACTCGCCGAGCTCTCCCGTTGCAGAAATAAAAATAGTACTTTCGTAGTAATATTGCAAACCGCCATTATCGTTTCATAAAACCCTCGGCATTAACGTAGCCCCCGCCCGAGAATTAGAACACTTTTGTAGCGCTGATAAAGTTTATTTTAATATTCTTTTAATGAAGTTACAGTAGAGGAACCAGGTAAGACACTTCGTGCGCAAACAAACTCGCTCCATAAAAACAAAGTGTAAATATTTGTATAAAATAATTGCAGTTACCTATTTAAATATCAGCTGGCGGCGTCGCAACTTCGAACGTCTATATAATAGCTACCAATACAATTTTTGTTTACAATCTGTTATCTGCACGGCTGATCGAAAGCTGATGTTTCAAATTCAATTTAATCTGACGTCAGTAAGTCCAGATTACTTTGACAAGAAATAGCGTCTTACGCTGAACGAAGTTACAAAAATCTTTGGATTGAGTTTTTATTAAATTAATTGGTTAGTTAGTCTGTTTATCGAAATATAACTGGCATAAGAACGGGAGAAAGAAAACATTGGTTTAAATGTGATAGTTACAATCGTTAAAAACAACTTGCATTACTTCCAAATGGACACAAAGTCACCTAACTCCATAAACCGACACTGGAACAATCCGCTGTCGTATAGAAAGCAATGACGTTGCAAATGGAAGAAATATTGCTAGGAATGGAGCCTCAAAATGGCTCTTAGGACATAATGTTGGACCGGCGGGAGTGAAAAAAGACGTAGCGATAGTACTGTGGTACGTGAAGCAAGCTCAGTTCGCGTGTTCCGAGAGAATTAAAGGAGCCAGCGAGCTATGGCTCTAGTGATTCAGATAAACGTTTCGGTCAGCAGTCATATATCAAGGCGATGACGCTTTCAGAATACGGGTGCTCCGGCTTTTGCGTTGTACGACCGATAAAGATGTCCGAAGAAGTGTCCGGATCTTGTTTGTTGAGACTTGAGATTTTCAAAGGCGTGTAATTTATAATTTAGCCTAGTTAAAATCTTTGTTAAAGTTATTCCGTTTTTACAGCCTTTTATCCCTGACATAAAAAGGAGAGAAATTCGGACGCCTTTATCTGTTTTTGACATCGATTCGGTTAAGAGTTTTAGTAATTTAAAAGTGATTTGATCAGAAACTAAGAAACGTCAGCTACACAATATCTATACTTATAATAAAACTGTAACAGGTCCAATTCTGTACATTGAAGATATTTTGAAAATTATGTTTGGAAGGCATTCTATAACCGATACTAAAGCCAAAAATGTATTTTTTTTTATTTTTGTCTGTCTGTCTGTCTGTCTGTATCTCGGCTGAGCATCACGCCGAAACTACTGGATGGATTGAAACGAAACTTGGCATGATTTGAGTTAATACTCCGAGGTAGGACATAGGATACTTTTTATCTCTACATTCGGCACGGTTCCCTTGGGAGAGGGGACTAAAGTCAAAATGTGTATTTGGTTATACGCTTGCTCCGAATTTAACAATTTTTCATTATAATTGTAATAAATATTTGTAAGGGAACACTCATAGACAGTTGTTAACAATGTTTGGAAATCGATCAAGTTAAGCAATATTAGGTAAGGTCATTTGAACTAAACGTCTCCGTGCTTCGGAGGGCAAGTACAAAGTGGGTCCAAGTTTTTAACCGACTTAAAAAAAGGAGGTTTCGTATTCTATGTGAATGTATATTATTGAAAGTTTAGTTAACGTAAACACAGCGCGGGCGGAGCTGCGTGGGTCAGTTAGTGTTGAATAAAAATCTGTTATTTATTTATTTATTTATTTATACTCTTTATTATACACACATAAAAATAAAATTAAGAGGACTTGAAGAAATTTGTACAAAGGGCGGCCTTATCGCTATCCGCAATTTCTTCCAGGCAACCTTGGGGTGGAAAAAAGATTGCATGGAATACGAAAAGTTACATAGTTTTTATCATCAATTTGTTTTCTCACGTTTGGATTGGCTTGTTAAATTGACCTAGACTCGTTTATCAGTTAATAATAAATATCCACATTTTATAAGCGTTACGAAAAATTGTATTTTTAGTTATCATGTCCCTGGTCCATAGAACTGACCACCAAGATACCACCACAGATCACGGTCAGATATTCTGTCGCCAAGCAGCTATAGCAGTGATATTGCTGTGTTCGGGTGTGAAAGACACTGTAGCTGTTCTAATTACCAGGCTCAAGGAACTTCATGTGCGCCCTACATTTACACAATTTAATAGATCACATTTGAAATCTGTGAGTTTCTTTGTTCTGTCTGTGTATGTAATTGTAATTGACAAAAGTTAAGCAATTGTGCAGTTATAACTACGAATAAAATAAAATAAAAAATTACGTTGTTAAATTTTGATGCAGTGTCAAATGTGATCTATTAAATCCTACTTTAATAACTAAGGTCATGGGTGGTGAGCAGCGGTAATGCAGTGCTCCATTGCCAGTGGGAGGCCTGCCATCGGGGAAAGAGCAGACAAAACGCTGGTGGAATAGCCTTGACCAATTACCGATATTGATAAAACTACGCCAGTCGCGCTTAAGCTTTTTGTGCTGGCTATATTCTGCAATGCAACATAGGAGCTTTGACATTAGCACTATATTGACTACATTCTCTCTGGTACTACCTCTTGATAATAGGTGCTAGGAAACAAAAACATATTTATGTGACAACTGACACTTACCTGGTTTTCATTTTACTATTTAATAACTATTACCTACATGAAATCAGAAAACTGAATGTTATAGCTTTAGGAAGTCCTTTTTTCAAACTAGGACCAGACAGCTTTGATTAAAATTTACTGATACTCATTTAAAATGTTTTCAATTAAAATTTTGTAAACTAACACGCAATTTGTTATTGGTTTTCGATTAGTTTTGGCTTTTGCTATCAGCGTTTGTATTTACATTTATTTGTTTAGTAACTTCTGTATTAAATCGGAAAGAATTTGTTTCATCAATCCGTTTTTGTTGAATTATAGATAAAAATTTGAAATTAGGGAGTAGTATTCTTGTACGAAAAATGCCAGCTTGTTCACGCGAGATGGACAGAGGGGCGGAACTATCTAGTGCCTTCAAATTCACTAGTTACAGTTGACACATGCACAGATTTATTTTTAACATACTTAACTAATTGTCTACTGTGTAATCTATATTATATACAAATTAACTTTTTTTGTAATGCGTATGCATACTTACAGACTGTTGAAAGTTCATGATACGTTTTTATACCCACCTTGGTACAAATAATTATGATAAAATAAACCGCGAGATATTCCGTAAAAGTAGTTTTATTACAATGTGTAGTATTCGCGTAAATAAAAGACAACATAATATCAAAATAACTTCACTTTTAAGTATCCACATCAAGCGCAATGCTCATGATCACCGGCATTTGCCGCCTGCGGATGTCACCACCACCTACCTCCTGTGGTGAATACATTTTCCGTAATTTTGTGGTGGATTATTTAGTACATGCAAAATTATATTTTTTTTATTGTTTAATTATGATACTATCTGATTACGTGATTAGTATAAAAGGATCCTTATTTCTCTTAGTCACCGATTTTACCGGTTTCAGTTTTAGTTTAAGGTTCTTAAGAGGAAAAAAATTAAGAAAGTTGCGCAGAAAATTAGAAAATTATGCGGATGGAGCTGTGCTATCTAGTAAATAAAACAATAATAATAATCCTATATTATATATATAAACACCAGCCCTTGTTTATGTCCCACTGTTGGGCACGGGCCTCCCTTCAAGATGAAGGGGCTTAGGCCATAGTCCACCACGCTGGCCAAGTACGGGTTGGTGGACTTCACACGTCATTCGAAAGCTAGTTAGGCTTTCTCAGACATGTAGGTTTCCTCACGATGTTTTCCTTCACCGAAAGCTAGTAACAATCGCACAAAGACGATTCGCACATGATTAATTAAAGAAATCAGAGGTGCGAGCCGGGGATCGAACCTGCGCACCTCGTTTCCAAGGCAAGCGCTCGCCCACTGAGCTGTTACAGCTATATATATATAATCCTGCCCGAAAAGGTCACAGCAGCCAATCCTTCACAAGTGCACTCTCTTTTCCATTACTCTCACATTCCGTTGGGACGGAACACCGACATGACCGGGGCTCCCCCCCGGTCGGACTTAGTCTAGCGTCTGTCGGTGTTCCGTCAGACGCTAGACTAAGTTTTTAAATACCAAACCGACTGAGGAGGACTTGAGTCCAGTATTGTCCTAACCTATAAGGAAAACTATACAAAGTTTTTTACCGCAGGATTCACTAGGTTCACTAATTGCTAGGTTCTTTGTCGAGGTATTTTGCAGTCTATTCCTAGTCCCAGAAAAAAAAGTCCTACTAGTTCTACACTCATGTAGAACTAGTAAAAAAAAGTGGCCAATAAAAGTATTGCCCTAACAAAGACATTGCCATTACTTCCTACAAAGGTAATAAGACACGGGTGGACGTACATTAAAAGAATGATAACCACTTATAAATGTGAAATGGAAACATTTGTTAGTTAATTTCTTCAAAAATAAAGAATAAGCCTGGGCCAAGTGGAAAAGGTATAAAAATTAATCTGATTATGAGATCTTTTCAGTCTTTCGACGTAGATTTAAAAAGCTTAGTGCTGAATGTTTTAATAATTATATTGATTCAGTTGAAGATAGCTTATATATAGGTAATGATATCAAAACGTTTTGGTCTTTCATAAATAATCGCAAGCATAAATCTGGAGTACCAAGTGATATATTTTATGGTGATAATTATTCTGACCGTCCTAAAGAAATATGTGCACTTTTTTCTAATTATTTCAGTTCAGTCTATGAACCCTGTGCTACTAATGATATTCACTTAGATAACTTACCATCTTCCTCTAACATATATGTAAACATATCCGACATAGATATATCTCTTGAGGAAGTTACTAATCAACTAAAAACATTAGACATTACTAAAGGAACTGGACCAGATCTTATACCACCTTTTTTTCTAAAACACACTGCTGATTCCATTAATTTACCTGTCTGTATATTATTTAAACTCAGTTTACGTGAAGGGATCGTCCCGTCTATTTGAAAAACTTCAAATATAACCCCAGTCTATAAAAGTGGATGCAAAAATGATGTTACAAATTATCGGCCTATATCTTTACTCTCAGTTCTGCCCAAAGTATTTGAACGATTAGTCCGTAATGCGATTTATCCCAGTTTACATAACTATATCATCCCCCAACAGCATGGATTTGTACAAAATCGGTCCACTGTCACAAATATGAAATTCACGTATACGTTGAGAACGACTAGGTTTTCTAAGATATATTTCATTTATAAGTTGGTTACAATTATATTTATTTCGACATATAGATAAACTAAGTGAAAAATTCATAACAATGTACGCCAACAGTAATCTAAACCAACTAGTTACAAAGAACACTAGAAAGCGAAATAATGAGGAATCTCTACTGGATTTGATACTTTGCAACGACGATACGTTAGTCTGTGATGTTGGATATGACTCACCTAATGGAACAAGCGATCATTTAGTTTTAACTGCGTCTATACAGCTAATCGGTATCCACAAATATAACAAGGCTCAGAAAGCAACTCAGTACGACTTCTATAAGGCGGACTATGACGTGATAAACAAGCATTTAGAAGAAAATTTGAAGTTAGTTAACAATGGATTGGTACAGCATATGTGGCTAGAATTTAAAACCCTTATGCACTCTACGATCGAAAAATTGGTACCAAAAAATACCAGTGAAAAAATCAATAAATATTCGTAAACCATGGATTAATAATTAAATATTAGAATTAACTAAAGAGAAGAAGGAGCTGTGGCGTATTTATATGTTGGACAAACAGAGCCGCTCATACCAGAAATATAGAAATGTTAATCATCAAATTATAAAACTAACACGAAAAAGGAGATCTCTATTTGAATCTAATGTCGTAGATACAGGACTGAAAGCTTTTTATGGACATATAAGGAAACAGCTCAACTCTAAAGTTAGTGTCTCCAGTGTTCTTAATAATCCATCAAACGAACTTGTTGTGGATCCGCAACAAATAGCAGAATTATTTGCAAATCAATTCGAATTAAGCTTCGTCACTGAACATTGCCTAATATTAATGCAATCAGGACGCTTAGCTCGCTTGAGGAACTTCAGATCAATAGTGAAATGATACGCAAGGCACCTTCGATGATTCTACGGCTGCTGGTCCTGATGATATTCCTGCAATAATGTTAAAGAAATGTTCCCATATCCTTGCTGACAAAATGGCCAATATCATGAATAAAACAATATAAGAAGAATGTCTCCCGAATGATTGGAAAGTCGCAAATATTTTGCCTATTTACAAAAAAGGAAACAAGCTTTTGCCTGCTAACTACCGCCCCATAAGCCTCACTAGTGTGGTGTGTAAGACCATGGAAAAGATTATAGTGAACAAAATTAAAGATTTTTTAGAGATTGAGCACATAATTATATATCAACAGCATTGTTTTGTAGCAAAGCGTCCAGTTGAAACAAATTAAATGCATATATGAATGGGTCAAAAATGATAATAATAAACAGCCTACTGATGTGATATACCTGGATTATGAGGGAAGGCATTCGACCGCGTCCCATTTAAACGCTTAATACGTGGTAAGCTGTTATCATGGATTAGCAACTTTTTAAGCGGCAGAACCTTCTGTGTGCGTATTGTTGATATTGTATCACAACTCCATCCTGTTATTAGCGGGGTGCCCCAGGGATTTGTCCTTGGTCCCTTAGCCTTTATACTCTACGTAAATGATCTACAAACAACGCTAAAACTTCCATTTTCTCTTTTTGCTGACGATACAAAGCTATTTGGAAATCCATATACTCAATCCCAGAATATACAAAATGATCTCGATTCCATATATAACTGGACCAAAGAATGGCTTCTAACACTAAATACAGACAAGTGCACTATATTACATATAGGGAAAAAGAACCCACGGAAAATTTATACTCTGGGTCACCAGCAACTTACATCTGTTGATTCGCAAAAGGATCTTGGTGTGCTCATATCAAGTGATTTGAAATGGGAAGGGCACATCACCACCGTAGTGAAGTGAGCAAATTCCATATTGTACTCAACTTGCAAAGCTTTTCTGTGCCTCACGCCTAAAACCTTAGTTAAACTTTACAAGACATATGTAAGACCTTTGTTGGAGTTTGGCTATGTTGTATGGGACCTCTACTTTAAAAAAGATATAACTCTATTGGAAAATATCCAAAGACGAGCAACAAAGTTGGTAAATAAATTACGTGATAAATCCTACGAGGAGCGCTTGAAACAGGCCTTACACCACTTGAGTTCCGAAGGCGGAGAGGAAACTTAATAGAGACATATAAAATCCTCACTGACCACTATGACGTCCCAGGTATGAAGGACATCTACATATGTACGGGATAAAAATATCCACCTTCATGGGCATTCTTTGTAATTATGGCCATTACCATCCAAAAGGCAACCTTTGAAACATTTTCTATCAAACCGTGTTGTTGCTGAATGGAACAAACTACCAGAAAACGTTGTGATGGCTCCAACGTTAAATGTTTTCAAGAATAGACTGGACAAAATACTTCAAGCAATATGATACACACGCATCAGCTTTATAAGCTGCTAGTGTGCTTACTAAATAATAATAATAATAATGTGGTGCGTCTTTCGCGAGAAACACCGTACTACAAATAATGTTGAAGCTTGGCATTTAAACCTTAATAATACGTGCAAAATAAGAAACATGAATGTTATGAAAATCTTACTAGTGCTTAAGGAAGATGCGGCGTTATCTGCAATAGCAGTTGATGACGTAGACCACAACAGGAGGGACAAGCGAAGTAATAAGTGTAGTAATGAGTATATAATCACTACGTTTTAAACAACGTTTTTAAATAACGTTTTTTTATTATTATTATTATTTTTGATTTTTTATAACACGGGATTTTACACCCGGACTTTTAAAAGGATTGCGTGGGGATGAATCCAACACGTACAGGCCTGTTGAGAGAAGTTAATGGTAGGTATGGAACACACCTGTCAGGATCAACTGCTGGAAATAAGATATAAACAGCAGTTGACTCTGACAGGTGTAGGGACTATTGTAAGTATGTGGAAAGATTTCTAGATTTTATTAATGAGCATTTGGTGGACTGAATACTGGGCTATTGCAATAGGCCGGGGTCACTTGCCATAATTAGTGTACTAATTATATTTTGGCAAGCGATGACTTGCCACCCACTAGATGGGCTCTCCATATAGCCGTCAGAAGACGACGGAGTGCAACACCGGTGTGAGTGGCTCAGGGGTGTCCAGAGGTGTGCTGCGCTTTCTCCGTGGTTACTCGCGGCGTTATGCCCTTTAACACTTCCACCCCTGGAGCATATAGCTCTAACAACTCCTCTCTGGCCAGCCAATTAAGGCAAGCCAGAGCTTGAGAGTCCTGCAGGCCCCCTTCGGTTTCCACTCGGCCGACGAAGACACGCCGAGGTGGGGGCCCTGACCGACTCTCTGGAGCACTCGGATCCGTGGTGTTATTATTATTATATGCTCTGTTTGTTTCTATCACTTGTATGCAACCTATATAAATGCATTCCTTCCTTCTGTACTGTAACCTATATAAATGCATTCCTTCCTTCTGCGAATGAGAAACAATATGTACCACTGCGACAACGCATATCACTGTCACGTTCTTATGAGTGTATTTAGAAAGAGAACGTTTGACACACATAAGTAATTAGTGTTTGTTGCCTTCACTTTTACCTAGCTTCTCTCATACAAGGCGGATGCAAGGCGGGATGTTGAAGCTTGGCATTTAAACCTTAATAATACGTGCAAAATAAGAAACACGAATGTTATGAAGATCTTACTAGTGTTTAGGGAAGATGCGGCGTTATCTGCAATAGCAGTTGATGACGTAGACCACAACAGGAGGGACAAGCGAAGTAATAAGTGTTTGTTGCCTTCACTTTTAGCTAGCTTCTGGCATACAAGGCGGATGCAAGGCGGGATGTCCCAAGTGAGAAAAGGCTGCCTCTTAGTACTTCGTTGTTTATTTGATAGAATTACGACACCATAATTTAAAAATATTTGTTGATTTGTTGTGTGTGTGCATTTCACTAGAAAAGAGGAAAATAATAATTCTACCTAAGATACCACAAACGGTGAGAATGCAGAATTTGTGAGACTCATTGTTATTTTGAAATGACTTACTCAGTGATTGGGTCAGTATTTTTCTTATTCGTCCATTGAGTATGGCGGCGACTCCGAGGAGGACGGTGGCGGGGTTGCAACCACCGTCCCCGGAGGCGGGACAATACTCAAAGGTAAGGCTCTGAGAGGTTCCACCACCGAAAAGGTATCTCAGGTGCCGATGCAACAGCCGTGAAAGTTTTAGTGGATACTAATCCGATATACCCTGGTTAACCGTCACCGGGTGAACCTATTGAAGGTTTCCCCTACGAGAACAAAAAATTAAGTATTCTGCTCACTAATAAAGATCCAATTTTCTAATACGGCATCGTGTAGAACTACTTGGAATGGAAAAATTATATTTAATGCATTCTAAACTCATGTAGAACTAGTAGTATTTTTTTCCTAGTAGGTAGTCTTAGATGTAGAACAAAATGTAGAACTACTGGGAATAGGCCTATTTTGCCACCAAGCAGCAGAATGTAAACATTGTCGGGTGCCAGTATGAAGCGCTGAAGCTGGTGAAATTACCGGACACAAGAGAATTGTGCTCGTTTCCACCAACAATCCCCTAAGAGTTTATACGTAGGAGCTTCTTAGGATAAAGTAACACAGTTCTTAGGTGTAAGTAACTCCTAAATCGGATTCGTACCTAAATTCATTTTCACCATAGGTGTTACTTTTATAGGGGTCTCCTAGATAAGTGCCGGTTCCTAATCTTAAAGTCGAGACACATCTGGTACCAATAAAATTAAGGGACACTTTCTTGCTTTTTTATTTTTGAGGTTCATGTTTACGGAGGTACCTACGTGGGATCCGTACCCACTAAAACCGGCTGTCGCATCGGCACATGAGACGGTAGACATGGGTTCTCCAGTGAGATCTGCACCAGGAAGCCGTCAGTGCCTTGCCTTTGAGCCCGCCGCCGAGGGGGCATTAAGTATAGCCCCCAGGAACCTGCTCGGACACGGTGCCGCCCTCCTTGGATTGGCTACCGTACTCGATGGACTGCACTCTATTCTACTGTCTATGGTGATAAAATTACAGTGTATGGATATCGCTTTTCTTTTCCGAAAATCTCAATGCAAAAATCTAAACTAGCCAATAGCAGCGTACTATATTTGTGGGAATCTGCCATTGTGTCAGCGCCCTTCTACTGTCTAAATGGGACACGTTGTTCGATCAATGATCATAGTGCGTGCCCTATTGTGTCGATTTACTGTAGAGGATACAGTCAATAGTGATTATGGTTGTATATTAGGCTCTGGCTCGCCCTGGAATGCTCATCTATGTGGGCTCATTACCAGCTTTCAAGCAATTATGTAGATTTTAATGAAATTAATATGGCCGCAACGAAATTTCAATACAATATTATCCTATGGAAAATTGATAAGTCAATATCCTTTTTTAGGGTATGGAATGGAACCTACACATCTACATACATATATATTTTAGGAACCACTAACTCTATCGATTTGAAACTTGGAATAGTTTTTGATCTTACTTACGATTAGGTGGGCCTAATCGCAAATGAAAAATCCATGGGGGGCGAAATGTGTCTCCGATTCGCACAGTTTCGTCAACCAACCTACTGTGGTAGTTCGTATTCGCCACTCAACCCGAAATGGGGCGAGTTGGGTATTATATAAACATGTTTCATTTGTACATTTAAAAAAAAATTGATTTTATGTCTCGTAGTGAACATGTACATTTATTGAAACTAAATATTTACAGTTTATTTACAAACATGTACACTTAAACTAGGTAAAAAACTTCCTCGAAGTTGTCGCCGCACTGGGAGGGAAGGGTACCTAAAAGGCTGGCGGCATTACCCCTTTGTATGGCCAAGCTTATACGTTGGCAGAAACAGCTACCAGCCAGGTCTCCTGAGACTTCGATAAGTTTGGATGAAATTTCTTTCACCAAACCGTGCGTCTCATGAGACCAAGGCCCCATGGTCTCCACCGCGAAGGGCGCAAATATATAGCTCGAACCTAGAGCTGCATACTTGCGTCGCTTTGCATCACTAGCGGTCGCCGCAGCCCCTCCAGCCGCCCTGCAAGTTGCCGGGGTGTGGGACGCAGCAAGTGTGTCGACACATGTCGCATACCACACCAACGGCTTTGCATGTTGCCATGGTATTAAAGTGACACCATCAGGGCTCTTGCCGTCATCTCGTGTAATGCCGACTGGTTCCAGTACGGCAGGGACACCGGCAGTGACAAGCCCCCTGCGAATAATATCATTAAGGGCGGCATGGCGTGACATACGGCCAGCGCTACGCGAGCAAGACAGCCCGTGGTGACCATATTTGTCTACGTACTCCCCACAGTGACAACGATGAGGACGGTTGGTCCTGGCACCCACCCGCAAACAAACTGCAAGACTATGGGTGGTATTGGTCAATAAGGTACCAATGTGAGACGATGGCATCGCCTGCAACCAGTGACCGGACTCCTTCGCATAGACAGCTAGCAACCGCGCACGATCCAAATCGTTAACGCTGGATGATAAAAGTAAGAAGTCTCGTAGTTGACTTAAAATTAAAAATGTCGAAATAAATATCCTTCCCCCTTATCTTCGAAGTTTGTGGAGACAAAAATCTGAAATAATTACAAGTAGGTGGTAAATGTTTATGTACATTTGACCCAAAAAATAAAACAAAGTTTCTCAATAGCATAGTTTTTTGGGATCTTAAAAAAAATAAGACAAACAAACATCGTTAAGCGGTTTGGTCTTTTTGCCTACACACACACATACAACCAAGTTATCTGTGTTAGATGAATAATAAACTAACTTTTACATGTCCAAAGAATGTAAGGAACCCTCGGTGCGTAACTCCACCTCGCACTTGACCAGTTTTTTAATTTATTGACTATCTTCAATGAAGTTTGAATAAACCCGCAAAGTGATCATGTCATTTATCTGTTCACCAATAATTTACCGCGTTTTGCTTTCAATGCAATTTATTCGCTGAGCGCAGCCGGAAAGCTGCTTCCGTTACTGAGGCGATCTGCGGTTCTTATGTCCTGCGATATTGGCAAGCCGATCTTCGCGATTCTATTGAGTTAGGATCCACGTTGATATTACAACCGATGACAGGGTTGTCGACATTACTTTAGATTAACTATGATTTTTTTAGACATCAATAGTGTTTCTCCATAAAGTAGGTACCTACTTGTATTTTGTATAAAACAATATTCAGAGTTCTGGTAGGCACCGATAGAGCACCGTCATAAGAATAGGCATTCCTAAGACTTAGAACCAAATGTGTTGGTCATAAAGAATCGGCATAAGGTTATAGTAACTTAGATACAGAGTGCATAAACATACTGTTCCAGAAAAACGAATGGATTTTGTATTTCTGGTACGAATTAGAATACGTACATGCATTGTATTGATACACTGAATAAGACCCTCACGGATCGTGTTTTTGTGTACATATACAAAGACAGATACAGAACCTGCAAAGCTCGTGTTTTTGCTATCACTAAATTGGAATATGCTTATTAGAAAGATTAAACACTAAAAAAACTATGATATAGGGATATATACCTACAATTTAGCGACTCCAAAAAAATAAGATGATCAACGTGTTTGTACTATCGCGGTCACAAATGCTGTACGGTTTTCAATCAAAATCGTTTGAAATACATACATACTTACATACTCTCGTAAAACATAGCCTACTTTCTAGGGCATTCGGGCAAAAATAAAATATCAACCACACCAAATTCTATAACTATATCTGTTATTTGTTCTCAGGTGCTATATTCGACCAAAATACAGAGGAGATACAGAACGTTTTCAAATATGCGATGACTATGCACAATCAGAATATCAGCAGCCGCCGCCTGGAGCTGCAAGCTTACGTCGACGTCATCAACACGGCAGATGCGTTTAAGCTCTCACGACTCAGTGAGTATTGAATTTTACATATACTTTGAAACTGAATTTTGAACTTTTTCGGCACAAATATTAGGTATTTTATTTACGGTACGATATTAAAGAGCAGAAGCTTTGTGGTCACACTAGTTTTGTTCCAATGTGAGGTGGCATAGTAGCATTTTCAAGGGAATTGTAGAAATATCGATGATTCTAACACGAACAGAGCTTTTAGTGTTTTTGCTAAATAAAATATATTTTCATAATGATTTCTGATATTTACGCGAATACTACACATTGAAATGAAACTAATTTTACGGATTATATCGCGGATTCTTTCTGCGTAGATCGGACTAACAATAATAATTAGAAGACCTGAGGGTACCCTAAGACAACTATGACATTTGAACAGCTACCACCTCAGTCCGCCCGTGACCATGAATGCTGTAAAGTATTCGAAGCGTCGGGTAATTAAAATCAAGAATAAACCGCGATATAATCCGTAAAATTAGTTTCATTTCAAAATATATTTTCATTAAATTGTATGTAATATAGCGCCTTCATAATTTGAATGGTTTTTCAAAGCACTGTGTCGCTTTGAAAAACCATTCGAATTATGAAGCGAAGTGAATGCGCGATTAAGAGTGGACTTAATCTTGTAATTATCTTCAGATTTTAGGGCTTTATTACTAATGCTTCTTAATACAATTTATCTGAATAATCATTCTCAAATAACACCTCTGTTTCTATGACAGAACACCTTATTCCCCGTGATGCCAATCTACATAATTTATCACGCGATGCGTCAAATAAATTTTCACATGAAATATTTAATCGTTAATGAGTTTTCTGGGACACCGTAAGCTTTATGAGTTCGGCGCTGCCGCGGGTCGTGTATTTGACATTACTAATTAGCGCTGAAATAATATTTAATAAATAATAATTTAACTCAAACAATATCAAAGTATTGCTAAATACACAAATACACTTCATGACATTTACTTATTGACGTTTGATGAGAAATTCAATAAATGTGATTAATTATTAAAATTCAAAAGGCTCACTAGAAGTCCTGCCAACAACAGCGCTTGTGCTCTACATTTCGTCTGGTGCTTAATTGTCAAATAACTCATTCCATACAAAGTTAATGGGAGGAATGGAGTTGCCTAGTACCTGATAGTTATTGTATAATTAACTACGTCGTAATACTTATATTATTTAGCAATAAGTAGTGAATTCATTTTATTGGTTTAATATTTCAACCGACTCTCTGCGAAAATGAAGAACTTGTGAACTTCTTAATATAGTATAAACACTTCCTATTAACCTTTAGGGAAAACATTTTGTCTAGCGTATTAAAAGCAACGTGAGATGAATTTTAGCTCGTATTCAAATAGTGTTTGCCACTGTGTGTGTGTGTATGCTAAGCTCGGGAGAGTCTTTAAGACGGTGTGACATAAGCTCGTTGCGTGATCGGAATGCCGCCAGTGCTGAGTGATACGCTGAGAGCAGAATCCGGATTCAGTCAAGGATCTTATTAAAATTTTATTATTGACTTTTCTTCGGTTCATACAGCACAGTTTATAGCAGGATGCATCATAAAGCGGCATCTGCTTGCTTCTTCTTGGATAATATGCGGAGACTATCGAAATAATAAAACTGAAATTTCGGCTCTGTAAAATGTTATGTATTAAGTCCCGTCAAACAATAAGAAACATCTAAATATAATAAAAAAAACTGATTGAGATGGGTTGAGATAATTTCTTTAAGCAGACATGATCGCAGTATTTGGTAAATAGTTGAATATCTGCTTGTTTCTGAGAAGAGTACGGCAAAAATGTCTCTATCGTAGTGAACGCTATGAATACAGTACCTAATACTGATGCGGAAATTAAAAAAAGGTGGAAAAATGCAAATCGGCGGTGACAAAGACTGGGTCCTGTGCTATATACATAATTATGTAGATCTATACGTATAGATCTATACGTGGAAAGTATACTAGATACGTATCTAGTATACTTATATAGTATACTTTCCACGTCACTAATATCCTCATCGTTATTATCAAACGCGACTTTGTGAATGTCATCGGTTGTCTCTTGGCCGTCAGTTCCAAACCTAAAAGTTCAAAATGGTAACTGTATTAATTTCTGTCTGTTTTTTCTTGTCCGAACTGTTTCGGAAATTTAGAGTGCACCTATAGTTACATTTATATTTACATCTCTGTACATTTCTGTCTAACAGATAGAAAGTCACCGGCCACCTAAGGCGCTAGCGACACTACCTGTAATTGTAGTTGTAATCATACTTTCTCGATAGAAAGTGACTGAACTGCATAGATATAGTGATGTCTCTGCCTCGTGTTATAGTAAGATTATAATAATACTGCTTTACAAGTGGTTGTAGGGCCTCTAAACTCTCAAAGAAATATTCGGAATTGCACTTATTTAGTTTTAATAAAAATAAATATTTATTGAAAACAAACACGTACATGTACACTTAAACTAGGTAAAAAACTTACTCAAAGTCGCCGCACTAGGGGAGAAGGGTACCTAAAGGACTGGCGGCATTACCCCTTTGTATAGCCAAGCTTATACGTTGGCAGAAAAAGCTACCAGCACGGCGGTCTCCTGAGACTTTGATAAGTTTGGATGAAATTTATTTCACCAAACCGTGCGTCTCATGAGACCTTGGCCCCATTTTGTTTTAATTAAAATTAATTTTGCATTCGCTATACGCAATATGCGGTAACAGCTCAGTGGGCGAGCGCTTACCTTGGAAACAGAGTGCACAGGTTCGAACCCCGGCTTGCATCTCTGATTACTTTAATTAATCATGCGAATCGTCTTTGTGCGATTGTTACTAGCTTTCGGTGAAGGAAAACATCGTGAGCAAACCTGCATGTCTGAGAAAGCCTAACTACCTTTCGAGTGACGTGTGAAGTCCGCCAACCGGCACTTGGCCAGCGTGGTGGACTATGGCCTAAGCTCCCTTCAGGTGAGGCCCGTGCCTAACAGTGGGATATAAACAAGGGCTGGTATTATTATATTATTATATACGCAATTAATGGCAAGCGCCTAAATATACACGTGTACATAAGCACATAAACAAATATGTATGTATATTATAATAACATCGCTCATACAGAATTTAAATCTAAACTCCATCAAAACAGATTGCCTAAATAACTTATGCCATGTGTACTTAGTTTGAATAGATTACCGTTTGTAATATACTATCTATGCAAATTGAAGTTAAACTACTTATTCTAAATCCATGATACCAACTACCACAAAATTTAAGGGTGTAAGAGTTATTAATAAATAAATAATATACCTATATAAAAGCAGTGTAAAATCTCGGATTACCTTTAGGACGAAGCAGCGTTGGCTTGAAATGCGATACACATGTAAGAGATAAAATTTATTTTCAACAGAGGTACATTAAAATTTGTCAAGAGTTTATTTGATGGACTGTCACAGTTTTGCTCTTAGTATTAAAAGTCTTTCCGAAAAATCAATTTTTAAATATTTCAGAATAACTGCTACACCTATCAAAGTCAATTAAAGTTAATGATTATTAATCTAGGTCTTGAAATCGGATTATTTTGAGACTCGCAGCCAATAAGTACTTTATACTCTGATACTACTGATATATCTCCCGACTGGCCTGTTGGTCTAGTGGTTAGACACCCTAGCTGCTACCCAATAGGTCGTTAGTTCGACGACTGCTATTTATCTATTTATATACCTATGTACTTACAAAAAATATATATAAGTATTAGTATCAGTCATATGGTTACCATAGTACTGCCTCTGCTTAGTTTGGGATCAGATGACCGTGTGTGGATTGTCCCAAAATATTATAATTATACATTGATTATCTCGTGGTCAATGATGAACAATAAGCATAAACGGCTCCAAGAGTCTGAATAAATAGATTAAGAAAAATGGCTTAGTTTCAATTAACGGTAACTGATGTTTGTAACTGCAGCAATAAGTGTCTGCAAGGTATGGATTTTTGTTACATATACCTTTTTCCACGGATACGTACATACACTACTTTTAGTCATAACATTTATCTATGGGACAAGATAGCTTTAAAAACACAACATTTTCCATTTTTTAAATAGGTATACCAAAGATGACAACAAAATTGAAAATGGCAAAAACTGGTGTAAATTAAAACAATTTGAACAGAATGAAGACAGGTATTATTATAAAACGACACAAAACGAAATCAATGTCATAAACGTAATGGCGAGTGTCAAAGCGACGAAATTTAATGGAAAACGTAAAACAATGACGTCGGACCATAATAATTTCTGCCGCGGTTATCAAAGGTGACATTGCAATATACTTAGAATTGATTCTTGTTTTGTCGGAACATCGCTGAACCCATTTGAGCCCGTAGGGAGTGTTTACTTTGTCGCGCGTTTCAGGATACCATGCTATTCCTAAAAAAATACAGCCTGCAATAATATTGAGGTCCATTTTTGTAAGAAGGCTACGTATTCTCACGCACATGATATCAAGTGTAATGTAGTAGGCAGCGGACTGATTTTTGTCTTGATCATAGTGAACCAATATTAATATTTTGTGGGAATAGGTATATGTAGATTCATTGATTCGCCGAGAGTCAAATATGAGTGTCTTCATCGGTGATTATTTTAGTTCTCGACTTCGTTAATAGTTACAGTGGTGGGATAACTCCAACAAAAAATGACAGGATTACTCCTATCATTCAGCTTTGTGGCAAAGATCTGGTGCAGATTCTACCGAAAAACCCAGGTCCTCTTTAGTACCGACAGCCACGGTTGTTTTAGTGGATATGAACCCCATACTGCGATTGACGCCCCAACAGGGTCCCGTATAGACCTTTTGAAAATTTTTCCCCATTTTAGCATCTTCCTTTCCTTCCACGTGGCCTAAATAACTAAATGTATGTAGTATAAATATTTGAACTTACATGTTTGATGTTAAAAACCTTATTTTATTGGGCTTTTTAATGTATGAAACTAAAATGATATGATACTAATGTAATTATAAAAATATCGTATTACATTTTAAAGTAAAAATGTGGTTTATGGAAAATCATTAACAATAAATGTACCTAGCAAAATTATTCATGTGTTGTATGTGTGGACGACCTATAGGATCATCAGCAGCCTAAAGATGTCAACTACTAAATATAGGCCTTCCCCTTCGAACCTTCGAACGGCCTGTTATATTTTGGCTGAAAACTTTCCGAGTTGGTGCGGAGTATATCAATAACTGCCACGCGACAGAAAAAAAACTCGGCCACACTATACTGATTGGCACAAACTTACACCAGCCAATATAAAGCGGACGTCTTGTCATAATCGTTACTAACATAAATATACTTTATAATATAAGTCTGGAAGCCCAGGCCCGAGCACCTTCTCCCATTGTAATTGCACCCTAACTCAATTACCTTAAAAGCCTGTCAGAGGGGCTAAATTTAATGAACTTGAAAATAAAGTGAATTGTCTTATTTAATCCGTCTTCGCTTGTGCAAAATTTTTCGTTCCCCAGCTTATAAGAAAATTAAATATATTTTTGTGAATTTGCTACAGTGCCTTTTAATCATATTTTAAAGAAATTGAAACACTTAAAACAATTTATAACAATTCGAGACAAAAATGTCATCCTCAGCCGGAAGTCATCCACAGCTGGACCTGAAGCCTTCCCTTTGAGGTGTTACCACAATCCCCCCGTTTGGCAGGCGACTTGGGGATCGCGGTTTATATCGATGGTAGGTAATCCAATAGAAGGACGCTGCACCCGTCTTCTTGTTTTCCCTTAGTCGACTCTTACGGACACCCAACGGAAAGAGATGGGTGGGTGCTATTCTTAACCGCACACCCCACGAGAATTTTTAATTGCATAGGCATAGTGCCTATGCAATTAAAAATTCTACCTACTCTGTAATGGGAAAATATTATCGACGCAGCATCGATCTGTGCCGTGTTTTAACGTATTCATTTTTTTTATTTCAGTTAGCAAACTAATAGTTGACCCCATATAAACAATATCAATAATTATAGATTTTAAAATTTAACAAACACAAAAATACTTGAATTAAACAAAACAATAGGTAGATTTACAGACACGTTCATATCACATTTAAAACCCACTGTACCTTAATATACCGTGGATACCCTTCTGCCAATCCGTTTATAAAACGGGTGCTAAACATCTAAAAAAATGTGCGTGCGTGGAGTCCCTCCGCGCGGAAGAATTGAAACTTCACCCTCTCTCTGTCTCCTTCTATTACCCCTCCCCGCTACTGAACTACACTGAACGACACTGACCGACACTGACCGACACTGACCGACACTGAAGGACACTTAACGACACTGAACGACATTGAACGACACTGAACGACACTGAACGTCACGTGAGCGCTTTCATACCCCCTCCATGGTAGCGTTAAACGTTAAACGTACGCGTTAAGCGTTAAAGTTGTTAGAAGTCCCATTGAACATTTTCAAACATAGAATGTTCTTTCCCACAGTATGCAACCAGTTCGCTCGCGGCGTGTTCGCCATGTTGGGCGCCGTGACTCCAGAATCATTTGACACGCTGCATTCGTACACCAATACGTTCCAAATGCCATTCGTTACACCGTGGTTTCCAGAGAAGGTAAGTAAATAAACATTATCAAATTACACTTAAATAGTTTGGCTGATATATGTATCTGATATAATGCATATCGGTTTAGATGTGAAATGGGCTGTAGGTTGTAGAATTGCTGCTCTGCGTGCAATCGACAATGTGGCTTGCTCGTCTCCTTAATAATTGCTTAAAGAATCAAATGTACCAATATACACACATCAAAAGTGTCTAGGGATCAAGCATTTTTAAGCGGATTTCTTGAGATTGAGATGTGGCTTTGTAATAAATTTATGATTTTATAAATTTATATGGATCCTTTTTGGTGCATTTCATAATTTGAATCAGGAACTGTGAATCAAATTCGAGTAAAAGATGAAAATCAGCTGTCAATATTTTCCCTATAAAAACATACAACGCATTGAAGACATTATTAGTGCTACTGTTTCCCTACTACTGATTAAAACCAACGTTATTATGGAGCGGCGACGTCATTTAAGCAGGGAAGAAATGCTCAGAGCCGTGGGAATGATAGAAGCTGGTTCCCGGCAACGTACTGTGGCTTTAGCTCTGAATACAAGTCAGAGTGTTATCAGTCGACTTTGGACACGTTACCGAAGCACTGGTACCGTGGCTGAGCGCCATGGAGGACGGTATCGCTGCACCACACGGAGACAAGACCGATATATTCAAATCTTAACTCGAAGAGCTCCAACAATAACTGCCATGATGTTAGCCGTGAGGCTTCATCACTCTTCAGGGAACTTAATTAGCGACCAAACAGTCAGAAACCGCTTGCATGAAGTGAACCTTCATTCCCGAAGACCGCTACGGGTACCACCTATAGCAATGCACAATCGTAGGATTCGATATCAATGGGCTCTTGAACACAGAAATTGGGCAGAAGAACAATGGCGTTTCGTGTGCTTTTCTGATGAGTCTCGTTTTAGTATGAGACCGGATACAAGACGTATACGACACTGGAGAACCCCTGGACGCCAACAGCGATTAAAATCCTGCCAGGAAGTCCATCCTTATAGTGGTGGAACCATCATGGTATGGGCGGGTATTTGGATCGGCGGAAGAACTGAGTTGATTTGGATCAGAGGCAACCTCAACGCTCAAATTTATGCTGAGACGATTGTATCAGACGTCATCGTTCCTCTACAAGTGCAAATCGGTCCCTTATTTCAGTTAATGCATGATAATGCACGACCGCACACCGCAAGAGTTGTAAGACAGACTCTCGCCGCAGCTAACATCAATGTCCTGCCCTGGCCTGCTCAGTCGCCAGACTTGAACCCGATTGAGCATGCATGGGATATGCTACAGAGAAGAGCTCTGCCGAATATGGAGGGTATCCAGTCGCAAGAAGACCTTTTTTTGTTGTTGCAACGAACATGGGCGGCCATTCCACAGCGTGATTTGGATGAACTCATTTTGAGTATGCCAAACCGATGTTCTTGTGTTGTTAGTGTTCGCGGTAGAAACACGGATTATTAATTGTTTAAGTTACCCAATAAAATTTTAAAGAAAACTGTTATTTCAGTCTTTTTTTCGAACTTTTGTGTTAGTGGTTCAAATGTCAAAAATCCCTTTATTAGGAAAATGGCAAATTTCTTTATTAATGCAAAGGTGACTTGGTTTATCGTTACTGTGACAAACGAAAACACTTTATTTGATGAATCCTTAAAGAAAATTTTAATTAATATCAATCAGGAGAAAAGTTATTGCAAAAATATATGTTGATCCCTAGACACTTTTGATGTGTGTAGTAGGTACGTGAAAAATCAATAAATATAAATTTTGAATCACCAGTTTACACCTACTCTTTAGTATGAAGTGTAAACCTCCGTGGCGCAGCGGGAATTCACTTTATTTTGCAAATTAGATGTCGCGGGTTTAAATCGTGTGGGGAGCAACTTTGTGTACCTAGTTGCTCCTTACTGGGTTAGTATGACATAACAAACCTCATCATCATCATCATCATCACCAGCCGGAACACGTCCACTGCTGAACATAGGCCTCCCCCTTGGAACGCCACAATGAACGACAATTGGCGACTTGCATCCACCGGTTACCTGCGACGCGCACAATGTCGTCTGTCCACCTAGTGGGCGGCTTACCTACGCTGCGTCTTCCGGTTTGTGGTCGCCACTCGAGAACCTTTCTTCCCCAACGGTTATCGGTTCTTCGAGCGATGTGGCCTGCCCATTGCCACTTCAACTTGCAGATTCTGAGAGCTATGTCGGTGACGTTGGTTCTTCGGCGAATCTCCTCATTGCGGATTCTTTCGCGCAAAGAAACTCCGAGCATAGCTCTCTCCATAACTCGTTGTGTGACTCTGAGCTTCTCTAAAAGGCCAGCTGTTAAAGACTACGTCTCAGTACCATATGTCATCACTGGCAACACACACTGGTTAAAAACCTTTGTCTTCAGGCACTGCGGAATAACAAACCTAATCACCTTAATTTATTAATTCTCGCTCTCACATTTTTTCAGCAAAGTTTATAAACTACCTGTAAAATGACAAAAGTGAATATATTAATTTAATTTCTTTTTCATTTTGATGTTTCTGTATTAGGGGAATTTTCATAGTTAAGAACTTTATTCGCACTGCTGGCTGGTAGTACATTTTAGAAAAAATATTATCTGCCGCGTAGGATGTCCTGACATCGTCGCTGGTGTCGGTCCTGACCGACACGGACATAATTTATTGTTATTATAATAAAAAACAGATCCAGTACCTACCATTAAAAAAACCATCCTCTGATTATTTTAATCCTACCAGGACCCCTGGTAAGTAGTGATACAGTTCCGAGAATCGAACTGTTCCGTAACATTTAGCGCCGCAAAAATTAACTGGGGCTCTTATAAATAATGGATACGTGCAATTCACACGCAATCCAATTTAATATTCCACCGTTATTTTTGAAGTTACTCTTAATTAAAACGGCTGCGTTTTAAAATGAACCGATAAAAACAACTCTACGATCATTAGTAACTGAAATAATAAAAAATACCGGTCATTTGCGAGTCGGACTCACGCACCGAGGGTAACTAATTTGTTTGTCGATTTTTTTAGGATTACTAAAAATCCATACTATAGTAGTAATCCTAAAGAAATCTCGACAAACAAACTTAGTTTAGCGGGTTTTTTATTTTCTATCAGAGGTGTTACATTAATAGTAAAATAACTTAAATACATCCAAAGATGGTATGGAGTGCGCGAGTCTGACTCGCACATGTCCGGTATTTTTTTACCTTTTAGGTATGGAGCCCTAAAAACGGAACCACGTTACAGCGCGGTAATATGCCCTGGGATAATCCGCACACGGTCATCTGATCCCAAACAAGGCAGAGCCTGTTCTGTAGTAACCAGACAACTGATACAAATTCTTATACCTAACTATAATATTTTGTAAATACATTCATCATCATCATCAGCCGGAAGACGTCCAATGCTGAACATAGGCCTTAGAACGCCACAATGAACTACAAATATATTATTACTTATATGCATAAATAACACCCAGGAACAGGGTGGGAATCGTATGCGCCCGTAGACTAACGGGCCGTTCATACTAGTTTAGCAAATGTGTACATATTTCTACATAGGTAGTTATTATACATGGTAATGGTACCTATTCCTACAGATTTATTTTCATGCACTAATATCGTTAGTACGTATAAGGTAGCCAGTAGTATTTTTTAATTAATTTTCTATCTTATAATCAATTTAAATCATCCCCTTCCTCTAACTACATTGACTTCTACTAATTCTGTTCCCAACGTTTTACCATACAATTCAGTAATCTGAAACAATTGTACGCTCCGGATATCTGACGTTCCTAGGGCTGTTTATACAGGGATAACATTGGGTTGCCAGATCTCTATCATTTGTGCGGCACAAATCAAACAGAATCAGACCGCATCGAACTTGAGTCACAAATTAAATTAATTTAAGGCGACTTGACAAACATTATATTTGTGGATAGACTCACATAATAGTGCGGTTAGTGTATCATTCATCACAACTATTACAATCTGTGTATGTATAGCAGATGGGTATAACAAATGTTTCGTTAATATTTAAATTTTTAAATACTTTAAAATCCATGAAAAATTGTTTTTTAGTTCGCTTAGCAATCTGACGAGGTAAATTTTATTACTGGCTGTGTTGCACATAGAAAAAAAATCGCGGGTTGTTTTAGTTGAATTCCGGACATTCCGAAAGCATTTGCGCCTCTATAGTCACGTAAAAAATCTGAAATACTAGAGCAACAAATTGGCATCCGTGGAAAAATCCATGAAAAATAGGCAATAAAATACACTAGTTTCTGATTTATTTTAGTCTCAGGGATATACTATTTAGTATGAAAATAGAAGCGACATCACAATGAAATGTTCAACTGTTCCATTCCTCGTTAATCGTCTCAACGGTAGCGCAAGAAATGATACTTCTAACTAAAGCTAGAGACGTCAAAGTTTTTCACATAGCTCCTCTAAAACTGACTGACTCGATCCAACCTTAGCCTTGATGAATACAAATGGTCGGGCATGGCAAACTGGAGTGCCTCCAGGATTCCACTGACAGGCTCACTTTGATTCAATTTTTATCTTTAACACTGAAAAAAAAAACGCATTCAGTTCGATATATGGATGCCGGTTTAAAGGATAGCTCAATAATTATTTTTGTATCTTATATGGCAAGTTCCCGTGTATCCGTGGTGTGTATGAGCAAGAAGCCACCAAATAACCCATCTCCGCCCTTGGGTGTCGTAAGAGGCGACTAAGAGAAAACAAGAAGACTGACAGCAGCGTCATTCTATTGGATAACCAACCACCTACCTTGCCTACCGCGATCAGCGAGACGTCTGTCTTGAGTGGGGATTATAGCCACCTCTCCCTCCTGAGGGGAAGAATTTTGTTCAACAGTGGATGTCTTTCGGCTGATAATGATGGCAAGTTTATTCATGTATACTGCTGGTTACATGTAAATCTCACATTACATCTCACCCTGCGGTGGTCCTTTAGTTATTGGTGATGCAGTCGTCGTGGATTCGTACTAGTTTATGTAGAATAGGTCCAAGGGAAACCACACAGAGTCACAGGCGTGTGTGTCGTCCTGATGGTAACAAAATGATCGAGTGATCATCCATCAGCTGTCAGCATAGTGTATTTTATTACAGAACTGGCAATCTTACCAACCGTTAAACGCAGGAATAATAATAATAATGTTCTCTTGTCTGATACAACCAATCTTGTTCGCACGCATCTTTATTCATCAACAATCTTTATGTATGCAAAAATTATAAAAAAAAATAACTGTATATTTACAAAAACAAAGTAAATAAAATATTTAAAAAAAAAAATTGAACCGACTTCAATATCACTGAAAAGTATAAAATAATTTAAATATTATTGAAGTTGGTGTTAGCGTACCTGCTGTGTATATTTGGCACCAACTTCAATAATATTTAAATTATTTTATACTTTTCAGTGATATTGAAGTCGGTTCAATTTTTTTTTAAAAGATTTTATTTTAAACATTTTAGTGATATTTTCATATATAAAGATTGTACCATCGAAAACCGTAAAATTATCTAGGTAGGTTATGATCACATTATCGTCTACATAGATTTACATAATTCATGTTTCTTCAGAAAAAAATATCCGGTCGTAATGAAATTTGCATGGAAACATCATAGTAGTTTACTCTCTCGAATAAAAAAAGAATCATCGAAATCGGTTCATAATTGTCAGAGCAATGTAATGGAGAACATCAGTTTTATGGTTTTTACCAGATAAATTCCTCCACATCGTTCATGGTCCTCCAGGAAGTTCTTATCCGGTTGTAATAAAATTCATACAGATTCAATACAGTGGTTTCTTCTTTCGAATAAAAAAAGAATCATTGAAATTGGTAAATATTTGCCAGAGTTATGACCATTTTTGTCCGACCGAGCGAGTCCGAGCGACTAAAACGTCATCTATATAGGCTTTCTTGCAGCTCTCAGTGCGCAGTCACCATTCTTGTTTTTTCAGGAACTACTTACTACTAAGCAATAATTTTTTTATGGGACCCAATTAACGGATTAAAGAATGGATGGAAGAAAGATTTTTTCAAATCGGTTCATAATTGCCAGAGTTATGCGCGAACATACATAGAAAAAATATATATATATACACACATCAAAAGTGTCTAGGGATCAACATATATTTTTGCAATAACTTTTCTCCTGATTGATATTAATTAAAATTTTCTTTAAGGATTCATCAAATAAAGTGTTTTCGTTTGTCACAGTAACGATAAACCAAGTCACCTTTGCATTAATAAAGAAATTTGCCATTTTCCTAATAAAGGGATTTTTGACATTTGAACCACTAACACAAAAGTTCGAAAAAAAGACTGAAATAACAGTTTTCTTTAAAATTTTATTGGGTAACTTAAACAATTAATAATCCGTGTTTCTACCGCGAACACTAACAACACAACTCGGTTTGGCATACTCAAAATGAGTTCATCCAAATCACGCTGTGGAATGGCCGCCCATGTTCGTTGCAACAACAAAAAAAGGTCTTCTTGCGACTGGATACCCTCCATATTCGGCAGAGCTCTTCTCTGTAGCATATCCCATGCATGCTCAATCGGGTTCAAGTCTGGCGACTGAGCAGGCCAGGGCAGGACATTGATGTTAGCTGCGGCGAGAGTCTGTCTTACAACTCTTGCGGTGTGCGGTCGTGCATTATCATGCATTAACTGAAATAAGGGACCGATTTGCACTTGTAGAGGAACGATGACGTCTGATACAATCGTCTCAGCATAAATTTGAGCGTTGAGGTTGCCTCTGATCCAAATCAACTCAGTTCTTCCGCCGATCCAAATACCCGCCCATACCATGATGGTTCCACCACTATAAGGATGGACTTCCTGGCAGGATTTTAATCGCTGTTGGCGTCCAGGGGTTCTCCAGTGTCGTATACGTCTTGTATCCGGTCTCATACCAAAACGAGACTCATCAGAAAAGCACACGAAACGCCATTGTTCTTCTGCCCAATTTCTGTGTTCAAGAGCCCATTGATATCGAATCCTACGATTGTGCATTGCTTTAGGTGGTACCCGTAGCGGTCTTCGGGAATGAAGGTTCACTTCATGCAAGCGGTTTCTGACTGTTTGGTCGCTAATTAAGTTCCCTGAAGAGTGATGAAGCCTCACGGCTAACATCATGGCAGTTATTGTTGGAGCTCTTCGAGTTAAGATTTGAATATATCGGTCTTGTCTCCGTGTGGTGCAGCGATACCGTCCTCCATGGCGCTCAGCCACGGTACCAGTGCTTCGGTAACGTGTCCAAAGTCGACTGATAACACTCTGACTTGTATTCAGAGCTAAAGCCACAGTACGTTGCCGGGAACCAGCTTCTATCATTCCCACGGCTCTGAGCATTTCTTCCCTGCTTAAATGACGTCGCCGCTCCATAATAACGTTGGTTTTAATCAGTAGTAGGGAAACAGTAGCACTAATAATGTCTTCAATGCGTTGTATGTTTTTATAGGGAAAATATTGACAGCTGATTTTCATCTTTTACTCGAATTTGATTCACAGTTCCTGATTCAAATTATGAAATGCACCAAAAAGGATCCATATAAATTTATAAAATCATAAATTTATTACAAAGCCACATCTCAATCTCAAGAAATCCGCTTAAAAATGCTTGATCCCTAGACACTTTTGATGTGTGTATATACTCGTATATATACAGACGAATTGAGAACCTCCTCATTTTTTGGAGTCGGTTAAAAAGAATTTGTATCAGTTTGTTACCATAGTACATGCTCTACCTAGTTTGGCATCAGATTACCAGGTGTAAATTGCCCCAGTATAGCAATATTAAAAGAGCGTTCGCTCTATCCCTCTCCTCTATTTTAACATTGTAATACTCCACTATTTTTGTTAACTTATATCTAGAAACATTGCAATTAACGTTGGATAGTTAAATTTGTATTTTTATTCATGCTATCAGCATACATTTAAATTAATATTCTTTGCACCAGGTAATACCACCATCGTCAGGCCTTATCGACCACGCCGTGAGCATGAGGCCCGACTACCATAAAGCAATTGTGGATACGATTCTTTACTACGGATGGAAAGAAATAATCTACATGTATGACTCTCATGATGGTGAGTGAATGCTATAATGTTTTTTTCTATGCTATAAACAAATAGGTCTGATTTATTAATAATATGAAATTTACTACTTAAGGCTTGCTAACGTCAAAAAGTCGCAACATTACGTTTTTCATTTAAAATAACGTTAATGTTAACACTACTTAATATCGTGTAAGTATTGTTGAAGAACAGATGAGATGAATCGACGCGATGAGATGCAACTTTGTCAGCACGGAAACTTAACGTTAGGTAAATATAACGGTCATAGGTAATACTGTTAGAGCCTGTCTAATTTATGTTGACACCGAATGTTTTGCGGTTTTAGAAACTGACAACATTGCCGCAAATGTCATTGCCATAACCTCTAGAGTAAATATGTTTGTGAATATTTCTGCGTATTTTAGATGAAATATTACCCTGAACTATTAAAAGTAGTGTCAGAAAAATGTTATACGACATGATAAGTCGTATAACATTTTTCATCATCAAATGAAAAGTGAATCCGATGCTGTATTTCATGAAAACGTAAAATTGTTTACATGGACTTCGGAAATTACAAGTTAGTCTTGATACTTACTATTAAATTGTTAAGGATTTGTATGAGATTGGTGTAATAAATGAATATAACTGTTATAATGTGGAACTAAGTTGTGTATCTATGCAGCGGAATACCTTGACGTAATTAAAATGTTTCTAACATTCCTTATTTAGATTGTTTTATTGTAATCGACTTGGTGACGAAACAAGTAAGATGTTCGCCTGATGGTAAGCGACATACCTGCCTATAGGCAGCTACACTGCATTGCCTCTCAGTATATTAGCGTTTTATCTATGGAACTGCCGCTCGTCACCCCAGATATAATATGTTACTAAATCCCTGGAGGCGGTAATTTTACTAGCTACAGAGCCCTTCGAGCCGGAACACAACAATGTTTACACATTGCTGCTTGGCGGCAGAATATCTGACACTGCATTGATACCTACCAGGTTATGATAGGTTCCTTTCACAAGTTTATAATCTTTTTGTCGATGAGGAAACGTTCATCGACAAAAAAGATTATACGTCTTCGTAGGGGTGGAGGCCGGTCTATGTATGTGGGACTTTTACCTATTAAAACCTCCCCAGTAGCCTTCATCGACACATAAAACCGACCTTGGGCTTTTAAAGTATAGCAAATATATTAAAGTATCAAATATGTTTATTCCTAGTATAGACAGGGTTGCATGATGTAACCCTGCAAAAATTAGATGATGCAACTTGCATCACCTATTTTTTTTTAAATATGTCGCCTTTTTCCACTCTCTAGTTACACTAGACATTAAAATGCTGATAATGATACTCCAAAACATTACATATTTTACCATAAAGTTATTACTAACTCCTCTTACTAATACCCCATACCGTTAAATAACTTTACGTTACTAAGGTATTGGTATTAACTTTATCTAACGTTATTTATTACGGGTCGTTATTTTTAGTAGCTAAACAGGCCTGAGGCAAGCACAAAATTACACTGATGGATTAACTACAAGACATTTACTAACTCAGAACTAATAACGAATTGTTTCTAAATAGGTTGGGAACTTTGTCTGTTGACATTTATGTCTGACTTTCAACTATGGAAATACTCGTACCTATTCCCGTATATATTAGTTCCAATCTTGAAACTGTTGAGGACTTCATAACATAAAGCTATGTAGTCACGGGACCCAGAATACATTTCTCGAAGTGTTTTACCGTATTTTAACCCATATAATGTAACTCCATGCTGAATAATGCTGGCGAGCTCAATTTTTTGTGGTTCTCCTATATATAGGTAGGTATGCGAAAAGTGGTAATTGAAACGGTTGTTTCTGAGATGTGAAATATTACTGATTATGGATTTTGTAAGTGGTTTTATGATATTTATGAAAAGTTTTCATGGTTATCAGCTAACAGCAATAACAAGTGAGCTACCTTCTTTAATTACGCATATTATTTAATATTTGTTGATCTACTTGGTTGGAACAAAGCAGCTTGTTGTGCGCGTCTCCGTAGACTGACTCAGGGCAGTAACTGAGAAGACAAAGGTGGTCCGTTATTTTTTCGGATTAACTTTTTAATATCGGTGAATATTAAGATAAGCGGACAAGCGTCGAGGTGAGCTTCGTGGGTTTGTCGGGGCTTACTATTCGCTTTATCGTTTTGCCTTACAACAGAAAACGGCGGTTTTATAAATCGTAAATAGTACCCTGCGCCAGGGATTTCAATAGAGCTGACTCTACTGAGAGTACAATGTTATTACGAAAGGGATTGCCGAGAGAATTTTGGGCTAATAGCTGCTGCAGTATTTATTGAAGTAGCTTTTAAAAATAGTAATATTTATATTATTTTATATTTGACAGCATTGTGGTTAATAAGAGTAAACGTAAGTACCGACGTCACTTAACGTTAGGTCTGTTTTTAACATTTTTCGGGGTTAATGTTTTCTTGGTTTATGTATTTGAATTTTTTGTGTACTTAATGGTTTTATTAATTTGTTTAATTTCGTTTTATAGTTCTATGTAATTATTCCCATTTTTTATCTTAGCCGATTTTTTTATATAACGTGGAGAGGTTGGTTTAAAAAAATACGAATACGAACAATGGCTTATTTGAATTGTGACATGTTTTCAACACCGCCGAACCTTCTATTTGGATGTTTTCCACCTATTTCGAATTCCCAGAGCTTTCGCAGGAGGCAATAAATATTATTTATAGAACAGGAGCCGAACACCTCATTCGGGACCGCCCTGCCGTCGTAGGTTCAAGTTATGAAACTTTCCTGGATTTATAAGCAAAGAGTTAGCTAGCATCTAAACGCGTATCACGGAGCGGTCAACTTTCGCTTCTGTAATACAAGTACAAAATTTTTCCTTTTGAACAATTTTCATTTTATCGACACCGGTGCTGCGCTATTATGGCTGCTACCCTCTATAGTGCACATAAAGTAACAGATTACACATTATAGTATCCGGCTGAGGATGGGGCTATTCATATCGTATGTAAAAAGGAAGCAAACTGTGCAGCCGAGTCCTTTCAATATCAACTTGTATTGCGCGCTGTGTCACACCTTTTATAGAACGACGTCTCATCGAGCTAGTAGAGTAATAAGAGGGGAAACACGCACGATTCTTTGCCATGTGACATATAAATAAAAAAAAGAAAACGAACCAAAAGCGTCGCGAGCAAATAGCGCGCCACAGCGGTTAAACTAAAAACCATAACTGTATTTTTTTTCGGTACGTGAGCGATTTGAAAATACTCGTCAATTTTTTGCGGAGGCGCACGGGTCGAGTGCACATGGTGGCGGTACTCCATTCGATTATCGCATCGCGTTTGTCGCGTAGCCCGTCGCCCGTAAAGTTTTACGTTCGCCAACGGGATTGCGGGGCTAGCCACTAGAGCTACACCTAATTACATTACCGAGTATTTCTTTCTCATAGCACGGTTTTGCTTTGATCGTTATCCGGAATCACAAAAGAAAATTGCTGGAGTTTAATCAAAATTGACGCCGTATAGTGCCTCGCTCTATTCTTTGTTTCAATGGCTCGAAATCATTCCTTAGAACTGAGAACTCTAATTTGATTTATAAGGCATCAAAGTTGTGTAATAGTTCAAGATCGTTTTGAATTGAAGATTAAGTTCGTATCGTAACTTTACTTTTCATAAGGACTATTTGACGTCGATTCTAGACTACTTACACTTAAACAAGTAGGTATAAATTAAAAAGGTAATAAACACCGACTGTAAACAAAATTTACAATTTTTTTTGTTAAACTCATGTAAACAAAATCTTATAATAATTTAATTATACATCTCATATCCTTTTTCTTTTATTATCTTTCTCTTATGATTATGTCTAGTTTGTGAAAAAATAAGTGGATTTGTAAGGCTGGGGTTGTTTGAGCTACTATAACTAGATATAAGTTAATAGATTATGAACGTGTTATAAATTAATATTAAGAGTAAACAGTGTTTGTTACCTGCATGATAATAAAATTAAACGATCCGTGTCTAAACAAAATATTTTTAAGGTATCGAGAATTATACGAGATATATAAATTATTTAATAATATCATCCCCAAAACGACCCCGTCCAATCTTCCAGCAAGTCAGTCACCTCTGCACGAAATATTAAGACCCATATTGCAGAATAAATGTCAGCGCGCAAACTCAAATACAATCTTTCTTTCTTAAATCTCATAGTCCGATAGACACTAGACGACCGACCAACACGATCGAGATAAACCTACCGAACCGACCGAATTATACGTCAGTTCTATACTGGATTAATCATGTGAGTAGTCTGTATTTGTCATACCCATGAAAGAAATCTTCTTCTTTATCTTCTTCTTTACATATTATGAAACAAAGTCGCTCCCGCTGTTTGTACGCATATACTGTCCCACACTAGTAACTTTGCATCCGTGCGAAGCCGGAGCGGGTCGCTAATACATCTATACTTATAATAAAACTGTAACAGGTCCAATTCTGTACTTTGAAGATTTTTAGAAAATTATATTTGGAAGGCATTCTATAACCGATACTGAGGCCGAAAATGTAATTTTTAAAATTTTTGTCTGTCTGTCTGTCTGTCTGTCTGTCTGTCTGTCTGTCTGTCTGTATCACGGCTGAGCATCACGCTGAAACTACTGAATAGATTCAAATGAAACTTGGCATGATTTGAGATCTTACTACGAGGTAGGACTTAGGATACTTTTTGTCCCGTAACCTAGCACGGTTCTTTTGGGAGAGGGGATTAAAGTCAAAATGGGTACTTGGTTATACGCTTGGTCAGATTTTATAATTTTTTCTTCATAATATAATAAATATTAGTAAGGGAACACTCATAGAGAGTAGTTACAAAGGTTTTGTCGGGTTTGATCGGGTTAAGCAACGTTAGGTAAGGTCATTAAATAGATGGGTGACCGTTTAACGCCATTTGAAGTAAACGGGTCCGTGCTTCGGAGAGCAAGTAAAAAGTGGGTCCCAGTTTTTAACCGACTATATAAAAGGAGGTTATGTATTCGATGCGAATGTCTGTTATTAAAAGTTTAGTTAACGTAAAAATAGCGCAGGCGGAGCTGCGTGGGTCAGCTAGTATATAATATGTAGTTGTTTTGTTGCTCATTGTAGGATTCATCCACCCAGCTGTAGCTCGACTACGTGTGTCTTCATATTTTACGTCATTAAAAGGTCACCATCATCATAATTGGCTTATATTCGTCTAATGTATAGGCCTCCCCAAGATACAAAAACTGAGCCTAATCTTCATATCTCCTCTTCCAGTCACTGCAAACCGCTTTGCGTATATCGTCGCTCTACCTTGTCGTACGCATTACTACGTCTCGTTTTCCATTAAGTAGTCTCCACTCTAGAGGAGATACAATTTAGAAAAAAAAACGCTGATAGGTTATTACTGCTATTTATGTAAACTGTTTTTACTGCACCACAACCAATATGTGCGAATCCTTTCTACGTGAATTTTAGTTTATATAATAAAACATTAGCTTTATGAACGGAACGGGTGAGTGATGTTCAACGACGGACCTTTTACCTTTTCCTGAAACGAATTTACTTCGCTCGTACCTTCTGATCGTGCCATGGCCAGCGAAGATTGCGTTGAAATCAATGACAACACGGCACTTACCTATAATTCAGGCTCAAGAAAATGCAAAGAATTTTCCTCCACTTTTTAGATGGCCTGAAAAGTTGCGATTAAAAATAAACAAACGTTTTAACTTTTGCACGGAATGGGACAGTTTTTTTTCTCTTGACATATTTATGCATCATTCCTATTATAGCAAGTTTAGAAATTCTTGTTTTACCTAATACCTAGCTGAAACGTAAACCGAAAATCGTAAAGTCCGGGTTGCATTTACCAAATCATAACCATAAAACTACCTACGACTATAGGTACTTACTTGTACGAAAGTATCCATAGCGTCGAAAATATCAATTTCCACAGTACACATTAAACAGTAGAATCATATAAAATAAGCGGTATTAAATATCGACATCTTATTCACTATATTAACCCCAACTATATATACCTACTATATACTTTTAGACTTTTGCGTTCCATTATCGAAATTTATTTAAATCGGGAATTAGCGCAATTAACCATGTATTTTGACTTGAGGTTTCGGCCGGGTTACACGAGCCAAAATATAAGGTAAATCGCGCTAATTCCTAATTAAAACAAAGTTCAAATATATATTATTTATAACAAATATTGGTTGTCTCCACCCCGTTTGTATTAGTGATCATCAATAATTCACCTCTCTATGCGTGTGCATAGATTTCTCCAATTACAAGCCACTCAGACTGGCTTCCAATGTCGACCTTTTTTTATTGAATTCTTGACTGCTATTTAAAAGGTAGTCACTCTAACTCCTAAAGGTGGCCTACGTGTTGCGATTTGGAACGGTACCTTATTAACAAGGAGGCGAGCGCTTGAAGCGCTCTAGCCCAAGGGCACCTCAGGGAGGCACGGCCTCGGCTTGGGCTGTCGCTTAAGACAGGGCTGAGTTTACCACCGGTTCACAATGCGCTCCCACTGAGAAGAACCGGCAAGAAACTCAGTGGGGTGATGCACGTCGTTGAGGTCGCATACGTACGACCCTTCGGCCTCGCCGGCGAGACCAGTGTCTGATAGCTAGTGTAGCATACGGTTGTCGGGGAGGGTTCGGCGCATCCCGGTCCAATAGGACCGTCATGGGGTCAGGAGGGTCGAGCAGTACGTGCCGTGGTCTGCGGCGCGAGTCAGAAGGACTAGGGGCGTAATCGGCGGCGGCGCGGATTAAACTGTTCGCGTGACGGGACGCGGATTCAAAGTAGCGTTTCAACGCTTCTTTGAGGAACTTACGAAGGGGATCTAACTTGAAATCGGAATGCAGATCTACGTTCCGCATGTACCACGGGGTACCGACGGCACGTCGGAGGAAAAGATTCTGGATAACCTGGAGGCTATCGATATGGGTGCGGGCGGCGTGCGCGAAAACTACACTCGCGTAAGTCATGATAGGGCGAATGCAAGCTTTGTATAATGTCAACTTATTTCTAAGCGACATTTTACTCCGCTTGCAGAGAAGGGGATACAGGCGACCTAATACGAAAGCCGCTCGATTGCGGACGGACCTAATGTGCGGGCCGAAAGTCATGGCGGAGTCCAAGGTGACTCCGAGGTACTTAACCTTCCTAGTCCAGGGGATAGGGCGATTGAATAGGGATATTGGGGCCAGTCGTCTGTTGGGCCGAAGGCTCCGCGCGGAGTACATATTGGCGGGTCCCCGGGAGAAGACCACCGCGGCACTCTTCTCCGGGTTCACCTCTATGCGCCACGTACGGAACCATTGACCCAGGGCGTCGACTGCGGCTTGAAGAGCACGCGTTAAATAGGACATATTCCTAAGGGAATAATAGAGAGCGGTGTCATCCGCGTAAAGGGCGAGTTGGACTCTGCTCGAACGAGGAATGTCGTTCGTGAACAGGCTGAACAAGAGGGGAGAGAGCACGGAGCCCTGAGGGACTCCGGCCTGTATAGGATGGGGCGAAGAAAACGTACCTTCGATCCGGTATCGAAAGGTACGATTCAAGAGAAAGTCTCGTATGATGAGTACGAGCCTATCGGGGACTCCTAACTGGAAGAGCTTGTATATCAAGCCGTTGTGCCAGACCTTGTCGAAGGCCTTGGCAACATCGAAAAATAGGGCGCCTGTGTAGACGGGCCTGGGCTGGTTGAGCCCGGTCAGGATGTGCTCCGTGAGGCGGTGTACCTGGTGGACGCAAGAGTGTCTGGTTCGAAAGCCAAACTGCTCGTCGATGAAGATATTATTGAAAGTGACAAACTCTTTGAGTCTCGCCAGCAGCAAGCGCTCATAGAGTTTGCCGAGAGAGTTGAGAAGACTGATAGGCCGGTAGCTCGCAGGGCTGCTGCGAGGCTTACCCGGCTTAGAGATACCTACTACATCCGCGTCTTTTCATTCGGCAGGAAAATAAATAGTCACTAAAACACATATCAGATGGACAGGGAGAACCTTGAGGACGCGATTGGAGATGCCGTCGGAGCCCGGTGCTTTCTTCGGCTTAAGGCCTTTGAATAGGTCTTCCACCTCGGTCAGCGTGACCGGGGAGAGGGATTCGGTGGGAGGGAGTGAGGACCTGCGCTCTACTTCCCTATCTACGAGATCGACGTGCGTCGGATCGACGGGAGCGGAGCTGGGTGTGCACTGACTCTCTAGAGAGTCAGCGAGAACCTCAGCCTTCTCGTCGTCCTCGAACGCGGGTGGGTCGCCTGAAGGGCAGGTCAAGGGGGGCATGGTAGCTACCGTGTCGGTTTTGAGGGATCTCGCGAGCCGCCAAAGGCACAGTAGGTAACCGGCTAACGTCACAGGGCTTATGAGGCTTAAAACTATTGTCTCAGATGACGAATATCAGCAGTGCCAAGCCACTACCCATAGACAGGCGTCAGATGCTTAAAAACCTGACAAGGAAGCGATTAGAAATATAACGAAATGTGTAGTATTCACATATGGTAGATAAAAATCCACACATGCTGGGTGAATTGAGCGTTGAGATCATATCAGTATTCAATTTATTCAAGGCAGGTCCGCAGACGCATCGCATCCGGCGGTAAGGGTCACCGACTACGAAAACAAGACCGGATCATTGAAAGAACTATGTTAGTGACCTGATCGAATAGAAGTATTTTTGTTCTCATTGTAAATTTTGTTTTAAGCAACTTAATAGTGGAATAAGTAGACAGTTGCACCTGACGTCACCTGAGATATTTAGTTATTAACTTGACTAGGTGCTTATTAACATGACTTGGTAGGTTCCTTATACAAGGAATCGTCTAGGTCGGTAACACCGCAGTAACAGATATTCCGCTGCCAAGCAGCAGTGTGTAAGCATTATTGTGTATTCCGGCATGAAGGGCACTGTAGTTGGTGAAATTACCGGACATAAATACTTAATATCTAATGTCTTACGGGTCGGCAACGCGCTAGTGATTCTTCTGATGTTGCTAACGTCTATAGCCTGCGGTGACTGCTATGATCAGGCAGGCCGCAGGCTTGCGGTAATTTCAAAAGCTACAATAGCCAGCATATTTTCAATGTTTATATATTAGTGTTTGTTAATACTTATTACCTAACTCAAGACAGCATTTATACTCGTAAAACACTTTTATACCTTAAAACGCCATGTCGCTTTACAAAAGTTTAAGAATTGTAAGTACAGAGTAAACGTAGGTCATAAATGCCAGTATAGACCAGAACCTTAGTTTTAGTCTTGGTATTTTGATTTGCTTGAGTAGGGAAGTTAAAAGTGCTCTATGAGATTTCGTCACTGAGGTACCACCGTCTGGCTCTTCTATTGCCAAAGTTCTAGAGCCATAACACAAGACTACAGTACCACCAGAACGGATTACAGTCAAGCACTAACTACATCCAAGTGATAGGCCCCTTGTGCAAGGGGGACCGTCCAGGTTGGTACCACCGCAGTGTCAGATATTCTATCAACATTGCTGTATTCTTATGAGACTTAGAAACTAATGTCTCTGGTAAAGAGCGGCAAGTATTCTTCTTGCTTGTCTCGTAAAGAAGGTATATAAAAATAACTTCCGTTTCAGTATTTCTTGAGTTCTCGTAATTTCAGCGACGGCGGTAAAAAATATTGTGTCGGGCGAGCCGTGCACTCCACCGCGCCATAATATCAAAATGTGAATTTATTGCAAATAGCCGGGAAATTGATATTTATGCACTGTCGTAAATTGTTCCTCGGTATAGACTTCACTAGAGTGTCTTCCACCTTCCTTAAAATAAATAAGGGGCGGATCTTCGTCGAGTTAACTGGTTTTACCGCACCTCTGACTGATTATGTAGCCCTGATATAGGGACTGACACATACATTTAAGATTCTAATTTTTATTTGGATAAATATTCTGTGCTTAGGACGTTCTAGTTGAAGCGGCAATGGTCACATTGCAATGGTCCATGAATATATAACAGATGAGGAAAAAGGTTCTCGAGAGGGTACCATGAACCAGAAGACGGAACGTAGGGAGGCCTCTCACTAGCTAGACCAAGGACATTGTAAAAGTCGCGGGCAACCGGTGGATGCAAAAGGATAACTGTAATTTATGGTGTTTTTAAATCCCCCTTTAAAAACAACGTAGAGACGTCTTCCGGCTGATGAATGATGATAATGAGATAAATATTTTAAGTTATATGAAGCGCAAGTGGTAACATTAGCCATTCACGTGGATGAAATTCATGAATGTCAACAAAAGTTTCAGAACTTCAATTAGATTTAAAAAAGTACACACAAGTCATTGCTAGGTGCTACGTATCTGTGTGTGGTTGTCTGTACCGATAACTTATTTTGGTCAGTAATATAATAACTAAATTATTTCTTGTTTTCAGTTCAATATCTTTTAATTTAAACATGTTGGCGTGTGAAGCAGCGATACATAAATCACGATGATTGAATTACTAAAAAAAACAATTTCTAGTTTTTTCTACCGAATTCTAATGAATACCGAGGGTTTATCATGTCGTTATGGAAATATTGCTGTTTCAGCTAGTATTCTAAGGCCGATTGTCCAGGGTGCGCCCAGCGAATACGTAGGTGTTTTTTTGCCCTATTTCTCCATTAGAGGAGTCTCTTTCCACGCACCCCAATTAAATATAATTATGTAGGTACCTATGTGGTAGTGTTGTATTGTCATTTAGATTTTTGTATGATGTGAAGATGCTTACATACCGTAACACCCCTGATAGTTAATATACTGTAATTTGACGAGTTGCAACAAAATCGAATTACATACTAATTTCCGTTTTATGAGATAGGCAGTAGAATAAAATCATATTTTCTAACCAATGCCTCGTTAACAGTGTTTACGCTAACTACAATAACTTTTAAATTAATATTTGTAAATACAGATAGAAGAAGATAAAGTCACCAAAAAGTTTAACATTTAGGCGAATATAATATCAATTAGAAAAAGTGACAAAAATAGAACAATTTAATTAACGTCAAATTGTCCGAATAATGAATTTGTCTGTGACAAAATTGTTTGAAATGGCCCTACAAAAGAGAATTTAGAATTAAATGAACCTACCTAGCAGAAAAACAAACAACTGAATAGGTAGTGGTCCCATTGGTGAGATCAAAATGAGTTTTGTCCCGTACTCTTAGGGATACAGAGCCCTAATTGTATAATGACATTTGCCATTAAAGTCCATCCGTCGAAAGCCATTGTCCTTTATGGGATTGGGATATTTACCTAAAATATAGGGTCGCGAAAACCTGACTGATTTTTCAGATGGGGATCTGTTTTGATAATCAGGCCCATACTTACTAAGACGGGTCCGTTGATCTAGTGGTTAGACACCCTGACCACTACCCAAAAGGTCGTAGGTTCAATTCCCACCCAGGATAAACTTTTGTGTGCTCGAACATTTGTGTTTATTTTGTGTCTGGATGTTTATTATCTTTTTAAATATGTACATATTTACAAAAACAAAGTAAGTATGTAAAATAAAAATATTCGTTATAGTTATCTGATTATCGTAGTATATAGTATATAGACTCTGCCTAGTTTTATGGAAAGACCGTTTGGATGTAGGTTGAAATTTTGTAGACAAAGCTAGTAACCCCAGATTTCTATTAAACTAGTGTAGAGTTGGTTAGAATAATTATTTTATTATATTCCTCTTGGTAGTGAACTAAGTTACCTTCAGTATTAGCTCAGGCCTCAGTCGGAAGCTAAGAACGGATGGGGAGTAACGAAATAAAACGGCCTAACGAAGCCTTTTTACTAGCCCACCGGATATTCTGAGCCCGAACTCGGCTTTGTCCTTGTTATTCTATCAAAAGATCACATTTCAAAGGGCATACGTAATAATGTACGAGTGTACTGTAAATGATCAAATTTCACAGAGTAATTCGACGGTAAGCAATAAGGTATTAGGTGCTTATTTAATACCGTTTAAATATAAACATCTTAATGCTGAGGCTTAAATTTAACACATATGTTTAACAAACTTTATTAAAATTATAGTACCCTACCGTCTATATAAAATTTCATTGACTCATCAATATTTAACAATGAGTAATTAGAGACCAAAAAAAGAAAAAATATTTTCGGTGATTGATAATTCGGATACTTTTTATTGATCAACCGCGTCCATACATCTTTAGTAAATTATATTTATTTTTTTATTAAATTTCATTTTTTTAGCACTTACATTCAGTGGCGAATAGCTTATAAATCATGTTTTAACTAAATTCAGCGGATCTCACGCTTTGCAAGCGGCTCAGTAACTAGAACTGCTACCATGAAGTTATAAACAACTAATTAGGTCTTCATTAAAGCAAGTTAATTATACACTAACTTCTTTGGCAATAGACTCTAGTGCTTTGCTACGAGTCTTTTCAGGATTTCATCTCACTCATTTGCAGACGCAGACGATGCCCTATCCTGAAAATAAATAAAAAATCATGGAAAATGATCGCAACCCCAACTACCGCCAGTAAACACACACATACACACAAATATTTTTATCAAAATCAGTCCAGCTGATTAGAAAGAGTTCACTCACAAACACACTTCTGGTTGGGAACCAAACCTACTGACTTTCACGTAGGATGATCTAATCACTACATCACCGGGCCCCTCAGGAAGTGCAACGCAAACATCTAAATTGTTTGAAGCTGCGGCCAAACCTTAATTAGTTCTTCTATACATACAGAGTGTAGTGTAGGGAGACAAAATAGGGTGAATTAATATTTAATTGGAACTCCTCCAAGTTGCCACTATGACTTTAAGCGAGCTCTCTGACACAAACTGGAAAATGACGCCATCGAGGGAGCTATTCCCTTGCCCTTTGATGTCTTTATTAAGTGAATCATGAACTTTACTTGATGGAATTATTGCGAAATTGGAATTAATCCCCGCTCCGGCATCGATTCCGAGCATTTCGCTGATTATTATTTCTGTAACAAAAGTTGAATAACTCTGAAATCTATTCTTTAGTATCCAGGAGTGAGGTGGCCAGCTGGTTTTTATGACGCTCCAGGCGTTGTTTATAGCTCCCACAGAACTTCTCTATCTCTTCATTTATGGTGGGGATTTCTAAATACTGGTGTATTTCGGTATTCCTGATAAACCATGGTGCATTGGTTAATGTTTTTAGGGTTTTATTTTGAAATCGTTGTAATATTTCAATGTTGGAGTGACTTGTTGATCCCCATAGCTCAATACAGTATGTCCATATGGGTTTTATGATGCACTTGTATATCAGGAGTTTATTCTCTAGACTCAGCGTGGACTGTCTTCCTATAAGCCAGTACATATCTCGTACTTTCCTATTTGCTTGTTCTCTTTTGGTTTTTATATGCTCCCTCCAGGTCAGTCTTCTGTCTAAATGCATTCCAAGGTATTTTACGGTAGCCTTTTGTGATAAGGTAGTTCCATCTAGGATCACCGGTGGACATTCACCGCGTTTCAGTGTGAACGTAATATGTATGGATTTTTCCGCACTGGCTTTTATTCTCCATTTTTTCAACCACATTTCGATTTTATCCAGGTGTCCTTGCAGATTTTCGGATGCAACGTTACTGTCTTTATGGCAAGAAAGTACTGCAGTGTCATCCGCGTAAGTAGCGGTGACGATTTCTTCAGAAGTGGGTAGATCAGCAGTATAAATCGTATATAAGAATCCTCTATCCTCTTAGAATAACCTTGTATAATTTCGAAAGAAAATGTAATATTTTATCTTTGGCAAATATATGATTATTATGAAATATCAAGTAAACCACGGATTATTTAGAAAAACCTAATTGTAAAGCTACATATTGACAAACCATATGTCATACATTTTCCCTGCTTGCGGTGACAATTGGCCAGTTTTACGGCTGGAAGCGAATAAAATTGAAATGTGAAAAAAATTCATGAAAATTTCCATCTAACACACGTCACAACTGCAGTGAGTGTGAAATTGAATTGACACCAATCAGCGAGTTATAGAATGTTGGGACTATAGATTTAGTTTTTTTACTACGTTTTGGGAATAGAATGCGTCTCCATACTGGAGTAAGTTTTGATACATTGTTTGTTTCCTCTGTTTTGTTATCTCTGTCTATTTTACTTTAAATACAATTCTTTCATATATATTTGTATTATTGGCATGCATTTAGTTATAGGTATATAATATACACAGGTATTGAATTGTATATAATTATGTCATCATCATCATCAGCAGTCGAAATAAGTCCACTGCTGAACAAAAGGCCTTCCCCTTAAAGGGAGGGGTTGCCATAAGCCCCACGCTTGGCGGGCGTCTTGGGATCGCAGTATAGATGGTAGATAACCCAATAGAAAGACGCTGCTGCCCGCCTTCTTGTTTTCCCTTAGTCGCCTCTTACAAATACCCAACGGGAGTAGATGGGTTGGTGTTATTCTTACCTGGACACCCCACGGGTATAATTATGTATTGTATTATCTCTTTCTTTCACCGTTTCTCTCCTAGGTATGCTGGAAGAGATTTCTATAGATATAAGCTCTGCCTTTGTACCTGTATGATCCTAATAATTACTTCTCTAACCATGTTTGTGTGTGCATAAATTTATGAATAAAAAATAAATAAATGGAGTAGGTTCTGCAATATTATATCTGATAATGACGGATAGTGCAAGCAATATTTCTAAAAAAACACACATCGGATCGTGGAAAGAGAAGACTGGAACTGGCGGAGATTGAGAAAAACCTAGATATTTAAAAAAAGAAAATTAAAAATGATTTATTAGTTCACTTCGAAGCCCTATTTTATCTTTTCACTTTTTATCAACAAATAAAACTTATTAAAAGCTACATGCAAATTTTGTGATTCTTTTTCTCTCGAAATTTCTGCCGAATACGAATAGAATTGGCAAAGTTGACTTTTGAGATAAAAGTGAACTGGTATTTGAAATATGTTTGAGACACGCGTTTTGCGAGGTTGCTATCTGCACGTCACTTCACGGTGATATTGAATAAATTGAATTTCAATGCATCGGTGGCTCCAGCAGCTTCATAGCTATCTAGGTACATCATATACGTAGCGATATCCGGTGCTCATTGACTATTTATAAAGAAACGTAATGCATATGTAATGGGTTAATAAAAATTGTTATTATATTTCCCATCACATTCAAACGAGTGCAATATCATTCATCGCTTATTTAAATTATTGGATACTTTTTCCTTGAACAAAGTGAAAATAGATCAGTCAAATTTTCCGTTAAAAGTGTAATAAATATTAATATTAGTCATACTCTCAATAATAGGTGAATCAGCGACGACGCAACGACAGCAAATCGTATAATGCAGTTCCCTGAAGAAAAAAAAATATTTCTCATAAAATCAATTTTGGTGAGACACTAGACCGCGTCTTTCTAATCCAATTTGTAACCTATAAGCAAGGATATTGGAATATAGGGTTGAAATAGAACAAAAAGATCCCATCAAATGAAATTGGTGTAGAAATAGGGGCGACGACGTAACGCAAGCCGCGGGTGGAAGCTTAGACTAGGGGTCTATGTAACCCATCACAAGCGGTGGAAAGGTTTCCTCTCACTAATATCGTGACAATAACACGATTGCGAATTTTATTGACAGTTACGCTCACTAAAAGAAATTGTTCGCGACACACAAACGGAAAACACAGACGCGCTGAAATGAACCATTTGCAACAAATTATCTTTTACAATACCTGAGTGGAGAAGTTGAGAGTTCTCACCAAGTTAAGAACTTTAGCTAACTATTAACATTGCTCATAATCGTCGCGTTCGGGGAACTCGGGAGTTTCGTAACATTTGTGAAAGGTTAAGCCGCAAACCCGTTGGCGCGGTGGCAACCGCGAACTTTTTAATTCCACCATTTCAAAATGCAATTATTACCGCAACTTTAGAGCTTTATCTAATCACATTTGCAACCAACCTGAAACGTCAGGAGTGGCGGAGTAGGCGATGGATCATCAAGAACTCGACATAAATTGTCGATCCTTAATGTCAGTCGAATTTTTGCCCAACACCTTCGGATGAAAAAGTGCAAAGTGTGTTCGAGACGGCCTCATATCGCGTTCGACAAGTTTATAATAGATTTGGGGCGGCACACGGCTGTTCACGCAGCTGACGTCAGAAGCCATTAGTCGGACGACGACAGTAGAAAACCTCAAGGGTCACGAGTTCAGACGCGACACATGGTGAGAATAGTCCGGGTGTGGACGAAACTTTCACCGCACTTCTCCCCGCACATATATCTCTTAACAGAGCAACTGTTTTGGTAATCCTTTCGCAGTATTGCCGCATAACAACACAAATAGCTTGCTATGTTATCTATTGGTTTTTGTTCGGGTACTACTAATAGTTTTGCGATTATGTAACGTATTATTTTGTAGTCTATTATTTATTTTTGGTTCTGTTTATATTGATGTAGTTATTATACTTATATTTCTATTCATTTTATATTTTTGTACATACAAAAACACAAAAGTAAAATATATATATGTAAAAATATTACAATGTAAAAATAGTATTTCACAGGATTTTTAAAAGAATTCTGATCGGCTTATATTATGCCATTGGCTAGTGTTTTCAGTAGATTTGCCAGTGAATGGTCGTATCAGTCACCGAAATTCAAACGTGAAGTGCTTTTGGCACTGGTTCTTGGAAAAGCAAGTACCCGCAATGACATTATCTACGGCAGATTGAAATATAGCTCAACGAGTTCAGTTTCTGTTGCTACAAGTATTTTTTATTTATAAAAATCGAATTGTTTCTACCAATCTTCAAATAATATATTATTCTGTTTTGAGACGGCCCAATTAAATAGTGTTTAATTTTTATAACTTGCCAATAACGTTACACTGGAATTTGTTTGAATAAAAACAGAATGAGTGACATGGTCGCAGCAAAAAGAAAAGCCTTTGGGAACAAAGGCTTATATCGAATTTTCATCCGTTTCATTAGATAGATATATTATTACAAGTACACGGTTTCTGGGCCACCCACTCACGCAGAGAAAGAGTTTTTATTTTTTTGCCTCTTCCGAGCTCGCTTTGTCCCTTATTCGTTTCGCTTGTTTTATATGGGGCGTTTAATTCGGTTACGGAGGCTAGAAAGTAGACTAGTGTTTACGTCCTTCTCGATATTAGGTAGTGTAATTAGTATAATTTTTTATAGTATGACTGTCGGTACAATAGGCTATAATTCCATGTGGGCTGTGTGGGTATTATTACCGTTAAATATTTCCAAATATTTTTTTTATGTACTTACATAACATTTGTTTAATTTATGATTGATGGGAGTGGTGGCTGCTACTCGAGTCAACATATGATAAAAATTGTGCTACTCGTACTTTCAGTAGATACAAATAAATATATTTATGTAAGTCATCTTGGTGATTTCAACTTTACAACGTACAGGTTCAATGTACTTATAATTTCTGTTAGGCCGTCATCTAGAATTATCTAGAAAGTTCGTGAACGCCACCAAAAAAAAAGACTTAATAATAATCCATGTTACTAACAAATGTGTCTTTCATTGGATTTATCGACATGTATTTTCATTTAGTTTTCATTGAATTTAAAAAAAAAAATCTTATTTTGACTTTTTTTCAAATAGGCTTAACGCACTTTAAAATGGTCAATTTTTTAAAAGCTACCTCAACTGTATCGCATCACAACGCGGCCTCAACTGAGAAGATCCGGCAAGAAACTCAGCGGGCTTGTAATTTTTTCACTTTTTTAAAACATTGTTTGTCTTGTTACTGTTGTTGTGTGTCCTGAAAAGAAAAAGAAAAATTACGACTAAATTATAACAAACTAAAAGGCCAAAGGGATAGTAGTCGGACCAGTCCCCCCAAGCAGCACCCGCGCACGTGTTGACTCGAGCAGCACCCATCACTCCCTTCCTGTCTAGCAGCTTTAATTACATGCAGGATTTATAACAAAAATGTAAAGGAAATTAAAGATTTCATAATTATTATCAACAAGTACCATGAAAATAAACTCCCATAAAATATTAAAAAAAATCCCTTTCATCCGGCAGGATTACTGAGGCTGCAACAACTATACCAAACGATGCAGCCAGGCCGGACGGCTTTCAGAATCGCACTCGTGAAGCGAATTAATAACGCGACCGACGCCATGGAATTCTTGTTGGCGTTGGAACAATACGACCGTTGGGGTAACAAACGCATAGTGTTAGATTGCAATGCGAAAAACGCCAAAAATATATTGGTTGAACATGTTCGGAAAGTTCAATTGGGACGCAGAACCTACCACTACATGCTCAGCGGCCTGGTGAGTATTGCTTTCGTTCGCACAGATTACAAATTCCAATGTGTAAACAACTTTGACAAACGGTTTTTTTACTGATATTGAGAAAATAGGATTTTTAAAAATAAAAAATGTTCGGATTTGGTGTAACCTGGTTTACTGCTACCATTATTTTGGTAAAGCCAAATATTCTTGTATTATACCTTCAAAGTAGGTATAGTATCATTTAACGATAGGTAACTTCATGATCGGTATCGACTTATATTCAATTTAACAACCTCACTCACAAATGCCAGTTATCGTTAATTCTAGTTATGCCTTTTTTAATCAACTTACTTCGACTCTCGGAGCCGTATATGCTCTTTTTTCCATTATTGAGTATAAGATAATCGATATCTCTTCGACTCACTATCAGAGTATTAAGTATTAGTTTACTGGGAATGTCCAAATCATCTAATTTGAAGAACTGAAGTAATGATCATGAACCTTAACTGACGTTTGTAAGAGCGGCAGTGAATCTATCGATAATTTGTAAGAATTGAGAGAATAATTTATTTGAACACATATTTGTCTGATTTACCGTTACTATATATGGGTACTAATTTAAAGTTATCTTCTACAACGTTTGTGTATGTTAACTAAATGTGATTTTGTGACAAATAGAGAATGCCTAATGAACAGTACCGTTTGTCATTAATGAGAGCCGACATGAGTATTGACGTTACATATTTACTTTGCCGCTATGTAACCAACTGTAATCGAACAATTATTTGATAGACGTTGGAATCTCAAGACAGATTCGTGGATTTAATGATGTTATTGCTAGAAAGTTGTGGTCGTAATAACTAATAACGATTGACACTGACGTAATTTTTAGGCTAACTAATGAAGATGGTACTTTAAAGTTACATTTTGATAATGACTATTCTAATGTCTAGAAAATATCACAAATTCATAGGGTTCGTAATATTCTATTAGATTCAAATGAATTAGTGATTACTAAAGTCATTTTATACAAAGCTTCTGCTAAAATTTAAGTTGTAAGATTATACTTGACATAATGTGCACAAGTTACAAATCTCTTAAATAATATTGTTATAATATCAAAATTGTATAAAAAAAATTACTTAAATAAGCGATGATTTTCGTAAAACTCATAGAAGTTTCCTCAGATCAAGAATAATTACCCTGAAATCGACTTAAATATATGCACAGTTTTGGTGTTTAGGTAGTTTATTATGTCACTTTGGTATTAGGTACTGCTAGTTTTAATTAAATCTGTGTGCAGTAGTTCCAAAACAGTGACAGTAATTTGACGAAACTTAAAGTGCCCCCATTAACAGGTTATGGACGATCATTGGGAGAACGAAGTAACAGAATACGGGGCAGTCAATATCACTGGGTTCCGCATCGTCGACCACTCGCGCAAGATTGTACGCGATTTCATGGACGGTTTGCGTCGAATGGACCCCCGGTTGAAGGGGACCATATCGGTAAGTGCTTTCGCTTCCTCACACCGCTTAGTATATAGATTCCCATAGATAATTTCATGTTGATATGCGTGACATTTTCAGTGTAGAAAGACAATATCTCTTAACAAGAAAAAAATACTTTTTAACACAGGGTTCTAGAATATTTTCTATCACAATTATAATTCATCTATTTGAAATATGTAGTACAGTTGTGCGCTACTATATTATGTATTTAAAATATGTAGTAAGTATGTGTTTGTTCTATATAAAGGCGTGGTTTATTGTATAAGCGTGAACGAATTTTGTATCACATACAAACCTTAGAGGTTTAAGTGGCATAAGAATGTTTTGTATATGTCTTGGTAATTAAATAAAAAAAAAAAATAACACCAGCTTCTTACAGACTGAAACTATATCCAATGCTGGATTTAAATAATAATGAAATATTTTATATCTTCTGCAAGTTTGATTTTTAAGCGTAGTTTAAATTTAGACGATGATACGGTAAAATATATAAAGGATACAGCCTGCTTTGCGACACAGGTTGGACGAGTTGTTTACTGATATAGTGTCAATACGGAGTCGTTCATATCGTAGTTTTCGCCGAACAATTCTCCATATAGACAATATTTTTGAATATTCGTATATTTAACCACTGTGTCCATCGATCTAATAACGACTACATTGAAAAATATTTTAAAAACAAATCATGAAATTGAACAAAATTGGTCATGAGTTGAAATTATATTTTGAACCAGTTTTTTTTATTTTTAACCCAAGGATTTTAATCAAAGATTTGTGGATCTTGTGACACAAAAAGTGTACTTAGTTTGCCTTAAGCGTTGTCCAACATTGATCGTTAATTATTGCCATTGTTACAAACAATTTAGTGGTTCAGTGATTACCATGAGGCGGACCTAAGACAGATTAATTATTAATCACGTTTGCAGCTTACGTCATTTGCATAAGTGATTAACTTCTATGTATGTAATAACGGCAACAGAAGCAAATGTATCTCTACCTATACAATTAAGGTAAATAATATTGGTTTGACTATAGCAGTTTTAAATTATATTTCGCAGTAGTCAACAAAGTGCATTTGTTTTAATAGAAACAATAGGAAGAAGTCATTGGATAGATTGTTGAATTGATCTAATAGCATTCATTCTTCAAGGTCGCAATAATTATTCTTATTATATAATTTCTATGATTATAATTCTGGATTGTAATTTATACGGTACAATGTCATGGAAACAGCATTGTAGGGGGAAAAATAGAAGCCTGCCTACTGCGCCGACTAGGTTCTAAAACAGCACACACAACTACCATTACATATTAAAGGTACAAACCTTCTCACCTTTGAAGTCGGTTAATGAGGCAACTATATTTTTATTGACCTAGAGACGGGACAAGAAAGACGTTCACCTGATGGAGCGATATACCTGCCTACACACACACAGCTGCAATCCACTGCCGCTCGTCAACCGAAACATTAGCCTCTGGAGCCTGTTCAGTGCCCTACACAGCAGAATAGCAATATTATACACACTGCTGCTTGACGGCAGACTACCTAACACCTTGGTGGTACCTACCTGGACAGTCCATTGCACAAGGGAGCTACCACCTAGTAAAACAAAGTAACTTACAATAAACTTTACTGACGAGAAATAAATCACGGCATAAATATCCCTGAAATGGTTTCAAGAAGAAAATTCTGACAGAGTGTAATAACGCTTTTATGTAGATTTCACTAACTTGTGAACACTCTAATGAAACAATGAGAGGGGTGCGCATGCATAAATTATTATTCTATATGATCTCGCCCTTCTGTGTAAATACACTTAGGCCTTTTTCGAGCCGGCTCGTGTGCTCGAGAGGATTGTTTCAAAGTAAAGTTAACTCATCAAGGCTGTTAACACAGGGTATGTACATACATACATTATGTTCCGTGTTGGCAATATTGACGCGTTAGAAAATCATTTATTATCATTGTTGTGCTACGTTTTCTTTTCTTTTGAAATTTTACATGTCGTTCGTGCACAAAATTTTATCCTGGAAGGGAATAGGAACCTTGAACTTTAGGTAGGAAGCAGTATATGTAATCACATGTTTTGCCCCGCGTTGTGCGCCAGTGTCGCGATATGTCGCTAGCTAAGTCACAAGGACAGCCAACTCGAAGTTAAATATTTTTTGAGAAGAGCTTTTATATTTAAGTTTCCAAGTTTAGAGTTAAAAATAAGGCACCGAAGACAGTGCAGCCAACAATAAAATAATTTAAATTATTAATGAATGGTTGGTATTACGATAAACTTGTAATAAAATATTTATACCTAAATAAATTATAAAAAATCTTTTCATAAAAACAAAATGAATAAACAGCAAAAGACAACACGAATAAACCAAAACCGCTGTCATCAAACGTTAACAAAAATCACACAAAAATGTCCCATTAAAAAAATTGAAGTTATAATAAATTTGATAGTACGGAAGTACAAGAGCAGACACGAGTCGCTGAGACGCTTAGTTACAAGCGACATCCATAATTCCTTCAAAGCCTTCAATAAAATATGATTCAACAACAATACGCTTAGCCAGCTTCCTAAATATCTAATCTTACACGGTAAAATATATAAAACGCGTAACAAAATACGGTTTTCCTTTTATCACTTACAACAGATGAAGCGATGTGACACCGTCTGTGAACAGAGACGATGCCACGCTTTGTATCGATGGACACAATCGACAGCCTAAGGGCCATAGCACACAAATATGTTCAACATTAGCGATTTAGTCGCTTTCAGAAGCTTGATAGAGCGACTGAGGTTTGCCGTTAGCTATATTAAACCAAACGCAGCCAGTGTATAAATGCGATACAACTTAGTAGCAATCGATAAAACGTGCGTTTTGAAACAGCGAGTGGAAAAATGAAATACAGCATGAATTCAGTCGCAGCATCACCGATCCCTGTGCTAAAACTATTGATATAATGTTTTTTATTTGAGCTCAGACAACATACCGGTGTCGTTGTATGTTATTGGTCATAGCGACTTACAGCGACAGTGAAAAAGTATGAGACATAAACATTAGCTATAAACGTTTATGTTAATTTAAAAAAAAACAATTGGCATTAATTATTATTATATTAAATGTCGTCTGATTGGAAGCAACACTCAGAGTATCTAAACGCTATACCAATTTGTCCGGTGTTAAATTAATGCACACTAAATCCACAGAATCTAAATATATAGAGTAATTTGGACACTGACAGTTAGTGAAAGTTGCCGCATCGCGTCTTGTGACTTGTATTTTATTTATCACTGCGAGTCGTTCTGATCAATATCGGCAGAGTCCACCGGTACTCTGTCCACGCCCTTATGAAACGCCTCCAAGGCTTCGATAGACATTGGCGCCATCGCGCCTCGTGTAATATCTGACATATTTCCCTTAACATTTTTAAAAATTAAGGTTTATTGAATTTGTTGTTTTATTTTACATTTTCGATAGCTATTCGTGACACCTCCTCCTGTTAGAAGGAAAAGTTAATGAGCCTATCTTGTAAATTCTGTATTCCAATTGGCTATTATAAATATTATACATAATAGAAGAAAAAAATGATTTAAACAAAACAAAGCCAGTACGTTGCCTTGAGGCATTTTGGCTACTATTTAGATGACAGAGTGTCCTATTATTGACCATTTATCGGAAAAAAATCCAAACTCAGTGCAGTTACTTACTCATATACAAATACACTTGATACAGGCAGGTGGGAATAGAATCTGAGATTACAGCAAACTACCAGTGAATTCTTTGACATCGTGGATTTGATTTCAATCTTTGTATGTGGAATTATATTTTTAAACCCAGTATAAGTAGTATACTTGATGATCTAAAGTAGAAACAATATTGTAGGCCGAGACAGCTCTAATGTATGACGGAGTGCAAGTGTTAATGGACGCTTTGGGAAGGCTATGGAGGAAGAAACCAGATGCATTCAGAAACGCACTTCGTCGCGCTGCCGGCCAAGCGAACTCCACTAAAGTCATCGACTGCAATCCTGGAAAAAGTTGGGTCGTGCCTTTCGAACATGGAGACAAGATTTCTAGATTGATTAAAAAGGTAAGATTTCCTAACCTGCACATAGTAGGTACTACTATTGGAGATAAACCAGTATAGGACGTAAATATAGGTGAAGCAACAATCCTTGCATGATGGTTGATTGTGAGTATTAAGGTCATCTCAGTCCCACTTAATGCCAGTCCCAATATCCTATCGATCCCTTATTATGAGTTAAAATAGTTACTATCGATAGCTATAATATAACATATTTCCGTTTCAATAATAACATATTAGCGGCTTACTGTTGGTTGTTCAAATGACAGTCTGTCAAGGTTTTAGTTATTGCTCCATTTCGGAGGTTAATCGCGGGATATCGATGACTTGATCGATGATTTTAACTTATAGTTAGTGATCGATAGGATATTGGGACCGACAGTTAGTGGTGTAGATATCCAACAGTTGACAGCTTTAGATCACTGAATATCATGTTAAGTCTTATGCTACTAACAAGCGCAATCACTGACGTCAATTATTGTTAATTATCTCTAATCCAGTTCACAAAATCGAGATAATCGATATCTCTAAACACTAACATAGTATTTATTAAGTATTAACGACCACAATGATCTCAGTTGGTCGTAAATAAAGAAATATTATTATTATTATTAATTGGTATTAACACTTGGGTACTGATGTTTGTGATTCAGCAGTTATAGAGGTATTATGTTTACCATAATTTAGACTTCAAAATTCCCAAACTGCTGTGGGATTTGATAATGGTACTTTGGCTAACTCCTACTTATAGATTGATATATTGCAGACCGATATTGAAGGCCTTACGGGAAATATTTCATTCAATGAAGAAGGTCATCGGCATAACTTTACGTTGCATGTAGTTGAGATGACAGTTCAAAGCGCAATGCTGAAGGTATGTGTATTTTTACAACGTTCTTCTGTACGTACGTACTTCGTACTTACAGTATCAGATATGGATACTACACCTGGTATCCATATACCAGAAAAAAATGTGTTTTTGTTGAATCTAACAAATACCTATGTTGTGTTGTCTTTTTGTCTATATTTTATTCTTAGACTAGATAGTTACTGTTCTTTTGAAGTCGCTAAAATTGCATTAACCATAAATGAAATTTCACCAGCCGGTCAGCCCCGTCCAAGTTTAAAGCATGTTTGAGCTAATAGAAAACCACAGCTAGAAAATGGTAATTTCATTTTATGAGCTTCATTAAATTTAAGGTAAACTTAGCACATCCGTTACCAGGTACTGTTTGACGAAGGTTAATTTTAACTTTATTTCACCCTACTTCTGTTCTACAACTCACTAATGATTTCACGGCGTTCATAAATCAATGCGTACAAACTTTTGCAGCCATTCTCTGGGTCGCCAATAGAAACTTCCATAATTTATTTTTGGCCTGACCAGTATTATTTGAACCATTGCTTTCTATAGACAAATATATTTCTTCATCATCGATTTATTTTTTAAACATAGTGTCAAGATAACCGCGCTCCTGCCTGCCTATAGGCACCTCACTGCCGCCCATCACCCAAAATATGAAAATGAAATTGTTTATTTCAAATAGGCCACAAAATTTCGAATTATCATATTTTATCATCAAAATTATCAATAAAATAATAAAAAAACTACCATCTGATGACAACGTGGGCTCAACTGAGAAGCTACGGCAAGAAACTCTCCTATGCCCGATTATTTTAAGATTACTGGACCTTCACTCCAGAACATAGTAATGTTTACAAATTGCTGCTTAGCTGATAATGCCTACTGCGGTATCTATCACGAACAATATGTAAATTGTGTGTTTCTATGTGAAGTCCACAGCAGCTGGTGAAATTACTGGGCTCTACAGAATTAATATTTCAGGTGACGATTGGAAGTGGACCACAACTGTCAATAAGCAGGCGTGTCGCTTACCATCAGGCAAACGTCTTGTATCGTTACTAAGTTAAAAAAAACACACGTCTGTTCCTAATGCGATTTCCTATCGAAAATCATCTATTATAAGATCTATATGTGTATTTAATGTTTGAAATCTAAGGTGGCAACGTGGAGTGATGCTCAAGGCTTACAGCTGGCTTCACCTAGATTTGTCCAGCTTCGATCGCCCGCTACTTACGACACAAACCAAACATACATAGTATCTTCCATCCTTCAAGAACCTTATTTAATGCAGAAAATAGAGTACGGGCCTAAAGAGGACCCGTATTTTGGATTTTGCAAAGATCTTATCGACATGGTTGCGAAGAAAATGGGAATCAAATGTAAGTGAAGTATAGATAAAAATTTAACTTTAATAATAATATTGACGATGTTCACACGCGATTTATTGTTATGTTGACTTTCCGAACATACCTACATATTTAAATTATGATTATTATTGTTGCTGTTATAGATGAAATAAGGCTAGCTAAGGAACCAAAATACGGTGGACATAGCCCTTCCGATGCATATTCTAGAGTAATTTCCGAAATTATGAGGAAGGTAAGTTTAAATGATTTAAACTCTTAAAAATTACGAGGACAGATAATAGTTTTCGATATTTCAGAATCAAAACCACTTGAAATAAAATTACTAAATAAAAGCACATAAAGATAAAATAATGTAGATGTAGTTCACTTTCGGTAAGCAAAAACTGTCCAACAAGGGCTCTTTATCATGATTAACGACAATCTACCGGACCCACAAACTTCCATATGCGTTAATTCTAAGTAAGCGATTAGTTTAAATCTTATGATTTTGACTCATTTTAAATCTTATCATTTTAGAGCCGTCTATGCATATATTCAATTATTCAGTATAAACTAATCGATATATCTACGCACTAGTAGGTACAGCTCACTATCAGAGTACATTCGATTTTCAATTCGAAAGTCGAAATAATCTGATTTTAAGAATTGGATTAACGATTACTGAATTTTTTAATGCATACTTTCCATGCATTAAAAATCTCCAAGTTTGGAATAAACTCTGATTAGGATCAGAAATTCATAATAGTAGTCCACGTCGGATTATACACAAAGTAAAGGCGCGTACTGAAAGTATTTCTATTAGATATATTTAAAAAAAAAACGTAAGTATACTCGTACTCTGTCATCAATAAAAACTATCCAAGGAAGTCCAATTTTATAGTTTTCCACATAATTTACTTGTAATGGAATAACTCTAAAAGAAATATTCTAGTAAATCGAAGAATTATTTGACAAATAAAATACTTATTCTCAATAAATTAAACAAAAATTGGCGAATTTAATTTTATTCTGAGTGATTACACCTCTCAACGGAGTCGCACAAATGGATTTTCATACAATAAACGGGGCCTAAAGTTAAGGCGCCCTCAGATGAGCACATTTAATAGACCGTAAGTAAGAGACGGGGATTATCGCAAACGATTCAAATCGTGCGCTCGAATCAACCCTTCACCGTATATCGCTTTACATAATGCGAATGAATAAATTAATGAGTTTTTGAACGTATTAATATAAAGTCTTACAATATAAGTACAATTCGTTTATTGTGTAAAAAATTATTTGGAATACGTGATGTTTCCACACTACCTATTTGATATCTTGGTAAGTATTACCGTGAATATTAGTGATAGCAAGTTTTTTTAAATTTATTTATGGATCAAAGACCCTTTACATAAACACTACCAACTATAATAAGTTTTTTTAAATTTATTTATGGATCAAAGACCCTTTACATAAACACTACCAACTATAATAACGGAAACTAGATAAAGAAACATTTACTGCCACATCCAGAGTTCTTTATTAAATCATGGTCTTAGCGAAGATCTCAATACAATACCTATGTACCTAGGGATGAGGGGCGGAATTTAGATTCAATTTTTTATAATATAGCAATTTATGAAAACGAAATTTCGTTCAACGTATTTATATATTTTATTAATTCGTTGTTTTACTGCAGATAATTATATTCTGGGAAAAATATATATTGATTCAATATTTACTCATTTCGCTGAAATATATTCTTCAGTCTTCCTCTATATTATCAAACAAGTATTTTTTAAATCGAGAAATAATTATGAATTACTGTGATTTATTGTTTGTTGACTCGAGCAAACTGGCTCTGTATTAAGGGCGCTAACGAAACAACTCAAATATTGACCTCGCTGAGATAGCTAAAATATAATTACATTTTTTTCCTTATCTGTAAGCTGTAAGTCTAATCATATTAACTGACACGGTAAACAAAGAAGTCAGTTGATGTCTAGCTAATAGAAATATTATGGCGCGTAAACTGTGATAATATAATAATACAGAGGAAGTCGGTAAGTTTACGACAGTAGCTGGGATGTACTTATTATGTTACGGCCAGTGTTTTGGCGTAAACAAGAAAAATAATACCGGCTAGGCGGCTGCCCGAAAAGTAACATCGGATTAAATTTCGAATTCCAGAACGGAGGCACGTACGGATAAAGTAAATCTCTGTTCCATTAACCGCCACGCTACAAAGACTGAAGTTTGCTTAAAGGGATTTATTCCCCGAGATAAAATAATGCAGTTTATTGCGACTTCGATGTTTTCCGAGGAGACGTGCTACGTCAGCGGATGCTATAGACTTTTTTGTTCGGAGCCAATCTTTGTGGAGTATGAATACAGTTTGCGAACGGCAACTCATGGAGTCGGAACGCCATTACGGTACAATATAGTACTAACATTTTATTTGTTCCTTTTTTCCCGTTAGGCTTGCGAGTAAATGGACGTTCGCGGTGTAAAAAATACAGTGGAATGCTGCGACGCGCCGGTGTTGCACATTTATCCATACCCGCGGTATTTCTCACGACAGCGGTAATGATTTTAAGCTTGAATAAGAGCGGAATAAGAACACGCATCGGGACAAACAGTAACTTACCCCCACAGTGCCACCCTGGGATCACACTTTTTAGTGCCAGATACCACTTTATTTATGAAATTATAACTCCTCGCGGTACACCTAAGTCTTGTTTATTAACATTGAAATATATATTTTCCAGCAGCACACAGACTTATTTTTATTTGACCGTCGTCAGCTTAGTTATTATACTCGTATTATACAGAATAACGATTCAATTTTAAATTTAACCGACTTCATTATTTATTTTACTATTTATTATTAGTAATTAGCAAATGGTGTTGAAATAATAGTTATTAAAAAAAGATTAAATTACGTTTTAAACGCAGTTAAGAAGTAAGTTAGTTAAGAAAGTCGTTTGATAATCGCTCACAAAATATAAATGGACAGTATTATATTTGCCAAATGAAAATACCTATGTATATTTCATTTTATATACCTATATATTTAATGAACCCATTGTTGTTTTAAATATAATATCTACTTTCATTTCATTTATGTAAATAATATTATGCACATACATACGTTGCATATTTTTTATTTAAAGGCTTTAATATCTATATCTATACTTATAATAAAACTGTAACAGGTCCAATTCTGTACATTGAAGATATTTTGAAAATTGAATTTGTAGGGCATTCCATAACCGATACTGAAGCCGAAACTGTTATTTTTTTATTTTTTGTCTGTCTGTATCGTGGCCGCGCATCACGCCGAAACTACTGAATGGCTTCAAATGAAACTTGGCATGATTTGAGTTGATACTACGAGATAGGACATAGGATACTTTTTATCCCGTAATCTAGCACGGTTTTCTTGGGAGAGGGGATTAAAGTCAAAATGGGTACTTGGTTATAAGCTTGGTCTAAGTTTATCATGTTTTCTTTTTAATTATAATAAATATTAGTAAGGGTATAGACAGTTGTTATCAATGTTTGGCAATCGATCAGGTTAAGCAACAAAAGTCAAAGTATATAAAAATATCTTTATTATGTATAGGCCCCGCGGAGGCACTTACACAATTTCTTTTTTACAAACTACCACCGGTTCGTAACGCGGCCGCTACTGAGAAGTAAACTTTCAAATATGTATTGTTAGACAACCGATAGAATATCTATCTCTTTGAATTTCTCTCTAAGTGAATCAGTAGGATCCAGATTGTAAATGGCACTCACAGCTCTTTTCTGCAGGATAAAAATAGTATTAAGTTCTGCAGAAGATCCCCACAGTAATATACCATATGACATAACACTGTGAAAATAGCTGAAATAAACAATTCTAGCGGTTTCAACATCAGTTAAACATCAGTTAAACATCTAATTTTCTTGACTGCAAAAGCCGCGGAACTTGGCCTACCCGACAACTTTTTAATTTGTGGGCCCCACTGTAGTTTGGCGTCAATTGTTATACCTAAAAACACAGTCGACGCCTCAAGGTCCAACGCTGCTCCATTTATTTCTACATTGATTGCCAGCTGTCTCACATTAGGAGTTACGAATTTCATACATTTAGTTTTAAATTGTTAACATTAAACCAATGGACAACCATAGAAAGGACATTGTTCACTTCGTCATAATCATGGAGTTTACGCTTAACTTTAAATAGAAGAGATGTATCAGCCGCGAACAATACAATGTTAAGTTTGTCCCCCACGAAGTAGGGTAAGTCATTAATATATTAAAAACAAAAATGGGCCTAATTTTGAACCTTGAGAGACGCCCAAGGAAACCACGGAACCTGGAGATCTCTTACCGTTTACATCGACCCTCTGAATTCTATTATTCAAATATGAAGTCAGAAGGTCTAGAGCTTTCTTCCTTACACCATAGTGGCGTAATTTCCTGACCATCGTGTCGTGATCTACGCAGTCAAAAGCCTTGGATAAATCACAGAATATACCAAGAGCATCCCGTAATTCCTCCCAAGCCTCGTAGATATATTTCAATAATTCGACTCCCGCGTCTGTAGTTGAGCGATTCTTTCTAAAGCCGAACTGTCTATTGTGAAGAAGATTATTTTTATTAAAATGGTCCAGTATTTGACATAGAATAAGCTTTTCAAAAATTTTGCTCAAGGCTGGCAACACCGAAATTGGCCTGAAATTTGTAGGCTCAGCAGTGCTGCCAGACTTAAACAATGGTATAACTTTACTGTGTTTCATGAGGTCAGGAAATACTCCACTCTTGACACAGTTATTAAATATCACTGCCAATTGAGGGGCAATTACTTCAATTATAGACGCTATTGTTTTTACAGAAAGCCCTTGAAAGCTGTTTAAAAGTATTTATGATGTCATTGGCAGTTACAAAACAGAATTGAAAAGATGTGCCACACTCTGGTACTTTTTCTCGTAATAGGATTTCAGCGGAAGTGGACGAGGAATTTAGAGTTTTCGTTATATTAATAGGAATATCTGTAAAAAATCGTTCAAACTCTGTCGCTACATCTAAATCCGCCGTTACATCTGTATTATTAACATAAATCACTATTCCGTACTGATGACTTACCAGTCTCACTATTTATAATATTCCATGTCATTTTAATTTTGTTTTCAGTGTCTGATTTTACTTTTTAAATAATTAGCTTTAACTATGGAACATACTCGTTTAAATAACTTAGAATATTGTTTTACGTACTCTTTAAATAGCGGCGAGATGATAACAGATCTTTCGTTATAAAGTTCGTACAACTTTCTCCGGCTCGTATGAATACCTATCGTCGCCCAATCAACGTTAGGTTAGGTCATTAAATGGGTCACCGTTTAACGCCATTTAAACTAAACGCCTTCGGAGGGCAAGCAAAAAGTGGGTCCCAGTTTTTAACCGACTTTAAAAAAGGAGGTTATGTATTCGATGCGTCTGTTAATGAAAGTTTAGTTAACGAAAAAATAGTGCAGGTGGAGCTTCGTGGGTCAGCTAGTTTTCACTAAATGTGTTTTCACCATGCGATTCAATAACTTACTTCAATGGGGACTTGCATAAAATTATAATGATAAATTATGAATATAATTTAATTAAAGTAGTTGTAAAAGGGCATTACTAAAAGATTTACCTACTCTAAAATTATTATTTTTTTACGAAATATTTCTAGAACACCCATCAGGGAAGAGTGACGTCGTAATTCTACTTGCGATTGGCTAGTTAACAACTATCGCGCAAGACGGAGGGAATTTATGAAAACTTTAAACTACAAATATTGGCAATTAATTAGAAATGCAGAAAGGCTTTATTAAAGCAGATTCTCGAAACCTGCTCAAAGTGGATGGTAGACAAGTGCAGTGCTAACAACAGAATAACGTCACGTCAATTCAGTGAGCGTTCTCGTTCCAAGGTAGAAACGACAATTTTTGATTTGCAATAAGTACGTATTTGGGTGCCTTCAATATTGCAGCGCAGCTGTAGCATGGTTGCATATCTCTGCAGACGCTCTGCCATGTATATCCTTTTTAAACAAAAACGCGCATTTCAATTTACATATTATTTATACATGTGTTTAATTTGCATATTACTATTTTTTTGTTTATGGTACCTTTCTTTAAACGGATAATACATTAAACAAAAATTAAGCAAGTTCTCCATTCAAAACAAACCAGTTCTATAACTCGGAAGGAAACTAATTGAGCAAGTATCTTTAAATAATCATGATGAGGAGAACATATGTTTTATGAGCAATATGAGAATATCTACCATTGTTCTAAATTTGAATATGAGAGCCTTTGTTGGTGCTGTATTCTCGTTTTGAGATAAGAGTGATGTTACTGGTTTAAATCTAATATCTGAGGTTCGCCCATAATCTGTGTATACGAGTTGGCCGTCAGTACGCTCGCGTTATTTCATAGCTCGTCTCGATGTCTAATGAAATATTTGCGGAGGTTAGTTTCTCTTATCTCGGGTGTTGCTTTATGTGCTTTGTGGAAAATGTAAATAGGGCTAAATATTAAACGGATATGAAAATAAAGTATATTAAGTGTGCTTTATGAATTTATATTTGATGATAGATAAATATAAAAATAATCAGATTATTGGGAGAGATAATTTGCAGCAGAAGCATGGGTTGAGCACCTGCTCAGAAATATGAGTAGGTACATAGTCCTACTTAAATACATACAAACAATATCCACCTTTGACAAACAAGTGAAAACCGTTTGTTACTTGCAGCACCGGGATATTAACTATTTTTATAGAAACTTAAACTGACTGTAAAGAATAGGATCGAAAACGTATTAAGTAATGGAAATAATATTAAAGTCAGTATCAGGTGCCAGCCGGTTCTGGTGTTAACATGCTATGCTTAGCACCGATGATGCCTTGGTAATAGAATATCAGACCCTGCGTTGGTACACTACTTGAATAATCCCTTGCACAAAGGACCTACCACCATGAAATCCATGAAATTTAAGTTTGAAGAGGCAAATAAAAAAAAAAATACCTTTTCTCTTTGTAATATTAGACTAAATACTAACTATTCATAATCGAGTAACCGTTTTTAGGATGCAGACATGGCAGTGGCACCCCTGGCTATAACATCTGAACGGGAACGTATCATAGACTTCAGTGAGCCATTCCTCTCTCTGGAGACGCCGGTCACCTACATAAGGACCCCAAAACAGTTATCAGACACATTCAGCTTCCTCCGGCCATTATCGAAAGAAATATGGGTGAGTTAGAGGAATACTATTGAGCTCGATCGCTGGAGAAATATCCGTTTTTACTTAACTTTACTCAATTCGAGTGGATACTTCAACTGAGTGAACGTTCCATTTCGAGACGACGTCTATTTCATCGACAATTCGTAAGTTTTAATACTTGAGTGAAAGTATTTTTCTGGAATTATTGATGTCCATCAGAAGGTAAAAGACTGAGCGACGAATATTCCTCAATGCAATTTGTAAAAATACTAAAGACAAAGCTGTTTTAATATTTTTACCAGCTGCACATGTAATATAATTTTATTAAAAATGACAAGCAGTTCAAAATTTTACTTACTCGCTCGCCTTCAAGAACATTTTGTAGAACCCTTCCAAATTTACATGTTTCGTTTTATGAATTCGTCAACCACAAAATGAAAGATCGACCAGACCCGTATGCAGTTTACGTCCACAAACAAAATATGTAAATAGCATGTTTAAAATAATTCACACGTATGCGGGCCTTATACAATAATAGCCACTATTAAATTTAAATAGGTATTATATTATTATGTTTGTTTAACCTGGAAACAAGGCAAGTAAGTCGTTGCCTGATAGTAAGCAACACGCCTGCCTATAGACATCGAATTACGGTGAATGATGCGATGGCTCTTGAGCCCAGTAATTTAACCAGCTATAGTGCCCAGAACACAGCAATGTTTACACACTACTTCTTGGCAGAAACTATCTGAGACTGCGCTGGTACCTACCTTATAGAGTAACTACCTATAGAGCGTCCAAACGTTTATTTTCTTTTTGACAGCACCAATAGAACGTAACTGCGTCATGTTACGCAAAAGTTCACTTTTAAAGAGTTCACTTAAAGTGAACTTTTAAAGTTCACTCTATAATGTTTCGTACACTAACCTACGTAAATACTAACATTTATACAACACATTGAAATACAACTATTGTCACAAATTGCATCGCAGTCATTTTCAATCTCTCAAAATTAAATTGTGTACTTTATAATTTGCAATAACTGTTGTTCACAGCTCTGTGTTCTGTTTAGTTTCTTTGCTGTGAGCATTGTATTATTCCTAGTATCGAGATTCTCCCCTCATGAATGGAGATCGGTTTCCATATCCGATACACATTTGGATCACGCCATAAGCAGCACGAGCGAGGTAAGACACCTAACAACGATGCTAATAATTTATATTCAGTCTGCAAACTTTAAGAATATCATTATTCCTTCAGATAATTCTGCACAATGAATTCAGTATTTGGAATTCTTTCTGGTTTTCGCTGGGATCTTTTATGCAACAAGGCAGTGATGTCGTACCAAGGTATGTATTATAAATCCTACATAGCAGCGATACGAAACTATTTACATAAAAACAAGTGAATGGAAAACAACAGAACCGTGCGGCAATGCTCGAGATTTTTAAGTAATGCGGTCAATACTAGGTACCAAGTAGTTGCAACTCTAGATTAAATTCCGCGAGTTCCATTCTCTGGTTAAATCGTGCGAACGTTGGATGAAAGAGTATTCCTATACAAGTGAACGTTGGAAAAGAAGGAGCGCCGATAATCACCTTGTTACGCTTACCGATGCGAGATACCGCCCGTAATAAAATTACTTGTCTGCTCCCCCTTTTGAGGGAGCCGATTATAAAATACGTCCGTATTGTTACGTCTCTCTGTGTACGTAAAATGCCGCTCGGGACGTGAAGATAATCTATACCATTATAAATATCCAAATCGCGGAGATACTCAACAATTGTTCATGTGTATCGTGTTATGGTTTTGCTTCCTTTGTTATTTTACTTTAAATTGACAAGTTGATACATATACTACATATACCTATACAAAATATGCATTTTCACAAATGAGTAAATGTAACTGCTGCTTGTAGATAATTGTATCTAGGCGCGTACAGTAAACAGTAGTAGTGTATTGACACTACTACTGTTTACTGTACGCGTACACTAAGATACATTATAAAACCCTATAAATTAAGTTCCGTATTTTAGCAATTTCTATTTTACTATATTTAAACAATTTTTAAATTATTGCCTCATTAGTAAGTACTTATATCTAACAAATATTTATGTAGTTCTAGAAATAGGAAATGTATTTACGTTATGTCTGCCTGTATATTCTTATTTCATAGAAGCGAATAGACTACATTAAAATAAACTAAGTACATAGTTTAGAAGAAGCAAGCGTGCAAACGGAAATTTTATTATTATTGATATTATAGAGAAACAGAAATTAAATGAACGCGCATTTGTTTATTTTTTTACTATTTCATGCATTTAAGTGTCAAGAAAAGTAGTATGTCTGTCTGATGGAAAACGATACGGCTTCTCATGGTCAAATGCACTGCACCACAGATTGCCTCTCGTTACTCGAGTCCCGAGACAAGCGCGTAGACGCCATGATCCGGAAAATTAACTGAACAAGGCAGCTATAACAGTTGTGGTATACATATTATGTACAATCCCACTTCTGATTCTGATGCACCAAGTAATAAGAACACAATACACAAAGAGACCACGTAATATTATTAACATGTATGAGAGAATATATAGAATAGGTATATAATAATATTCCTGGGACAATCCACACACGGTCATCTAGATAGAGCCTGCACTATGGTAAACAGACAATTAATAAAATAAATGTATAAACACAGGAGTAATGGCTGACCGATGGCTAGCTAAAGACAATTGGTAGGATTGAATATGGCATATTGAATCCTATCAATTATTGGAGTAAACGCCTATTTCGTTCCATTTTGATCTTGTAAAGAACAGGGTATATTGTATACTTTTTTTCTGTGTTGAACTGCCGACCTATTCGGTATAGCGGCTAAGGTGTCTAAGCATGAGACCAACAGGCCCGTCCACGAACCGATATGAACGTCATCATCAAAATGATCATTTTTTTCATGTGTAGGGTATATCTATTATACGATTATATCGTTCAAAATCGGGCATTGCAGCCGATCCTGTTGTTATAAATTGTGTAAATGACAGACGCGTGAATATTTTAACAAAGGTTCCAGTCCGATCGCCGTGATAATTTTGACATGCCTTTTGTTAAATAGGTCATTGTTTTCTCGGTATAAATGGTACGATACTAATCAGGAACCGATGTAAAGTAACAAACGCAGTTATTAATATACTAGTACGCTTACATTCATTTGAAAATACCTACTTCAAGACAATCAAGACTTTGCCTAATGGTAAACAACATGTCTGCCTATAATTAGCTTCATTGTAGGTACTGCCGCTTATTAAACCGAGACATACAAATCTTGGTCATCACGACTAACCTAGGATGATACTCAGATTTAAGGAACGATTTCATGAGTCTAACTGCCGCACTCACAAACCCCAACTAACTTTAATTCCGAGTAAGTCACATTTGAAAATCTATTTATTTCGACTGTTGGAGCCGTTTATGATTAATTTCGATTATTGAATACGAGATAATTGTTATCGCTACTAACTATTAGCGTATTAAATATTAACTGGCTTCGAGTGTCGAAATAATCCGATTGCAAAAAATGGATTAATCACCATTAAATTTAATTGACGTTTGCAGGTTCGGCAGTAAGCCTAGGTTCGTCGTTAAACTGTTTTTCGTAATAAGGTGGAATAGGTTTTAGTTTCTTGTGTCCGGTATTTTACCAGCTACAGTGCGCTTCACACCGGAATACAACAATGTTTACACACTGCTGCTTGGCAGCAAAACCTTGTTAAAAAATATAAATAATTCTTGATTCGTACTCTTTGCTTTCCATATAGATCATTATCGGGCAGAATAGTCGGCACTGTATGGTGGTTCTTTGCACTCATCTTGGTGTGTTCATATACCGCGAATCTTGCGGCTTATCTCATTGTGGAGAGGATAGCGGAGCCGGCTCAATCCCTGAACTACGCACCGAGCCTTGCACATACCGAAGTAAGACCCACAACCACTATTACACGACGCAGGTAAACCAACTTGCTAAAGCCGGCTGTCTGCTGAAGCGAATTGACAAATACATTTTGTATCATAATTTGTATAATTAAATAGCAATAGCAGCAGCCAAAAGAGGTCCTCTGCTGAACAAAGTCCTTAAAAGGGAGGAGCTGCCATAATCCCCACGCTTGGCAGGCGTCTTGATGATTGCAGTATAGATGGTAGGTAATCCAAAAGAAAGATGCTAGTGCCCGTCTTATTGTTTTCCCTTAGTCGCCTCTTACGACACCCAAAGAAATAGAAAGTGATATTCTTATGCGGACACCCCACCGGAAAATCAAATGATTATTGAATATTGAATAATCATATTGAAACTGTTGTCGTATATTCGAGACTTTATTATAAGCACATTGTGTTACTTATTCCCGTTATGATTGACCGTGACCCGTGAAGTAGTCATGGAGTAATATTTTTAGCAAGCATTGCAGTATTCAGTTTGAAGTATGTGTGCAGGAATTACACGACTTGAGTCCACCTTCCCCTTTCTATCATCGGACGAGACATAAAGCCACCATGGACCCTTGGGTACTGCACGTCCTATTAGATCAGACTAACCGATTTAATTCATCATTTAAAAAAAACATACAGCTAAGGACAGGAATAGTTTTCCAGCTACGGTAAATTTACCATCCCAGATCTTTGCATTCCAATAGACGGAATTGCCGTAAAACACTATCTTATGTACTAAAAATCGTCAAATCTTGTTCTATGGTCAGTAAGTAACCAAACAATTATTTTGTTTTCTATCCTCAAACAAAATACAGAAAATAACTTCGACCACAATATGGGGCCAGTCAACTACTTTTGTTTCAGTTAATAGTCGGCACCGAAGCTAGAATGTCAATATGTCAAGTGAGATTAAGAGGGAGAGACGTTGTCAGGAACAACGCCCACTGCCGATCTAATTCTATTTCCACGAATCGCGTTATTTTTTTCTCTCAACTACTGTCTACTGTCATTCTTAGTTTGGTAGAAGAACATGCTGTATTTAATGATCAGGGGAATAATTAGTTATAATGTATTTCTAATTAATACAATCTGGGGCAATCTACTCACGGGCACCTGGATCCCACATTAGACAACTAATACGATACTTATTTACTTTTTCTGTAAATACGTGCTTATACAAAGGAATCGAACTAATGAACGATCTATTGGGTAGCAGCCAGGGTGTAAAACCACTAGACAGCGTTTGTACTGAGCGTCTACATGCCTTGTCTACACGTATTATCAAATAGACAGCAGTCGTAAAGCCAAGCCTGTAATGTATGATTTTGTTCATTAACTGCAACATTAGATTGCTGACGAAAGCAATCTAGTTTTATACTTAATGTGCATTTGTGTCATTATAGTAAAAGATTCAATAAGAAATGGATACCGACACGAGCTAGACGCCGCTTATTTATCTCCATCATCCACCAAAGGTCACCTTATTAGAGGCCTATAGCTTGAACTACTCTGATACCTACAGAATTTTCCACTAACCATAATATAAGGAAGGAGGGTTTCTAATAAAGAATATGGTACCGCTTTTCAAATAAAACTAATATTACAGGCACACAATTCTGACACAAGGAACAGTGTACTGAGGGATTCGATATTCATTAGTGACGATGTTGTCACACACCTAATGGAGGATGGTGAAGCTCTATGTGGAGGATTGTCGCGAGCTTGCAGATATAAGCACGTCAACTTCGCTATAGCCACAGCAAAAGGATCACCGTTAAGGTAACTTGATATAACAATTCCAGTGAACATTTAGCAAACGATTGCCAATGAAAGTATGCTCCAGGCACATACGCAGCTGTGTGTAAAAAATGTTAGAATACGGAGAGTCTGAAGCAATATTTTCATCTGTTTATTTAATAAGTTTGTACCTACATAAATATTGCATGGACGCAAAGATAAAAAAAGTCGTTTAAAACCTCGACAAAACGACACCGACAGAGTTTGGCGATAAATGGATGTTTTGTGTGAATTGTACATTTTTTCAAGTTACGTTCTCTGCCAGAATATAATTATTTTATTATAAACTATTATAATTATTAAAAATACAATTATTCTGCTTAATTATTGGGAGTGGCCCTTGTAAACAGACGAGAAACTGCAACTTGTGCGATGTGAAACGTAGAGTTATTTTCTTGGCTTAGACATACCGAAATTGTAACTAGCCAAGCTCTACGCTATGTCAATAAATAAATACTGGTATTGACCACTTTTGTTCCAGTTTTTATTTGCACAGTAATATAAATTGAAAAATCCTCTCGAAGTTTTGTTGATATGAACTGGGATGCCGTAAAAGTCTATAGTAGATAATATTTTCTTTATACATAAAAGTTGTAGAGCACCTATGATAGAGTATCGATCGGTGGTTGAGATTCTCATATTACCAACGCTTAGGAAAATAAGATTCAATCAGAAATGTAGCCAGCTTTTAATTAATATAAGCGTATTAATTAACTTGTGTCCAGCATTTCTAGTTCTTCGACGGTATTTGCTTACCAATTGGAATTATGTTTCATGTGAATATATCCGTACTAGCCACTCTGTGCATATTTCGGAATGAAGAGCCCGTATTATTTACTGGACCATAAAATATCTATATATAAATCTCGTAGGCACATCCATCCGTTGATTCAATTAATGCAGACGAAAGTGCGTTTGTTGGCGTTCACTAACTACATACCTACCAGTATACAGAAATTGCAAGTCACTGGCAAATTCACACTTTTAACGGTATTCAGATAATATTTTAGAACAAGAATAATTTATAAAAGTACTTAAAGCTCGACTGCTAAGATACAAAATGGTGTTAAATTAAATATATTATACATACCTTTAATTTGATAAATTATTATGATATTAATAATTAATTAATTAATTGATATTATTAATTATTTAATTATTATTATGATAAATTATTATTGCGTCCTTTTGTGACTGATATGGATATGTGTTTTTGTCTTGTATTTCTTGTTTTTTTTTGTTATTTTTTTGTTATCTATATCAGTCAAATAAATGTATCTTTCTTTCTTTCTTTCTTTATATTATGATAGCGTAGTATAAAGCTTACCGATCCTGTAAGGAACTCTATTTTGCACTCTGTAACGCAAATTGCTCATGTGGGTCGCACAGCTGCAGAACTGAAGTGGAATTGGGCTGGGCATATTTGCCGCATGCCGGATACTTTATAGGCCAAAACGACCACGCTATGGGTGCCACGCACTGGGACACGACGCTGTGGTAGGCCTAGACTGAGATGGCGGGATGAGATAGACTAAATATAGGAAGGACTGGCCACAAATTGCTATAGATCGGGAAAAGTGGAAAGAGGAAATGGAGGTCTTTGCCCTGCAGTGGGACAGTAGCGGCTGAATTATTATTATTATTAATTTGATACCCTTATTATTGTTTTTTGGAAGTAAAACAAAATACAAAATGGCCACTGAAAGCCAAAATATTAGTTTTTTTTTTGGCAAATTATATAGCCAATGTCTCTCCCACAACTATTACGAATTAAACGACATTTCGATAGTCAACATATGTAGCTACAGCTACACTGTAGGCCATGCCATAGAAATAAACATACATACATACATAAATAGTTACATACATACATACATACTCTCGGAAAACATGGCCCACCTTCTTGGGCAGTCAACATCTGTAGCTACAGCTACACTGTAGGCCATGCCATAGAAATAAACATACATACATACATAAATAGTTACGTACATACATACATACTCTCGGAAAACATGGCCCACCTTCTTGGGCAGTCGAGCAAAAACTGTACTCCACAACGGGATCGTGCGCTCAATGTATTGCAGCAGTTCAATACAGAAAGAAGACTTTAGCGAAATCACTTCATATTTAAGGGGCGCTGTTCCTACGGCTATTGCTAAAGGACCGTTGTTTTGTCCCTTGTTTTGTTTCTTTATTCTAATTAGCTAGAGCACTTCCATAACTGACTGCATCATCACTTATTATCTGGATGGTATTCAAGCATGTATAACCAGTAAAGAATAAATAAATTCACTGCTTTCTTCATAATGACTAACTGAAATTTTATGTGACCCTAAAATGTTTTTATCTACAACGTCAAACAGAAAACTATAAAACCACCACCCACCACTTTCTGTACCTTCGACTGTCTTTGAGTTCTTGTGTAAACCAGATTATTAGAGCTCTATAGAGAGTCACTGTGATGGCCACTGAGTGACCATCGTTCATCTAGCATCATAATTTTTCGTAGTATTCTTGATAATACGAAGTCCGATTCATTTAATTGACATTTTATAACCAGGCATTCACCTTCTCGCACACTGTTCGAGGGTTTGAAATATTCGTCGTTTTTTTAATTACTTGGCATATTATAAAACGTTTACAAAATTTTAGGCTCACACAGTCGTTTGTACGTTTTTTTTTTAATTTTGCCCTCAAAGTTAGGTAACGTATGTATACTGCGTCGAGCGTCGACTAGGCGCAATGACAATATAGGCTTTGACCAGTCACCCTAACTTTATTGGCGTCGCAATCAGTGGAGGCCATGGAAAAATAAAAACGGCAACGGAATGAATCGTAGCTAAATAAAATAATAAAAAAATTTAGCAACCTAACTACAAAAATATTTTGGCTTGTTATAAAAATAGCCTTTTCTGCGTTCTCGTTAGCAAAGCAGTGTCATACATCCACATGAAGTGTGTTTAAACAAAAGTGGAAAGGCTATTGCTATTTACAGAGCATTAAGATTTTGATATTCTCAAAGAAACTAATTCCAAAATCTACATTCTTCGCTTCGTTACATATTACTTCAAAGTCAAAAAATTAGTTTACTTTCATAAAACTTTAATAATGTGAATTCGAGAGTGCGAGAGTGAGAGATGCTAATTTGAAAACTTGTAGCGACAGATCTAATACATGACGAACTTTTCAGCCATCACTAAAAGATTGCCTACATCATCACGAGAACAATTTAAAACTAGTAAGGTTGTTCAATCAAAGCAATAAAGAAGTTATCTAATAAAATATATGAAATTTAATCGCGTTGGAATATATATTATCATCTTATACCCAGCTACTTTCTTTTGAAACTTCTTAATTAATACTATAAATACAAAAGTGTGTGTCTGTGTGTGTTCTTTTATTCTCGCGTTGCTCCAACGCATTGTTGCATTGCAAACAGTACCTATAACAGAAGATACTTTTTATTCTGGATTTACGTAGGTATGTACTACAGGTGTCTAGCTGTGGATAAATATTATGTATAAGTATCCCGTTGTCACACAGGAGTGATGGCTGACCGGTGGCTAGCGAGCTAAAGAGCATTGAATATAACATATTGAGCCCTACCAATTCTTTTTTGCATGGCTACCGCTGCGCACATACGGGTATTTTGCATTCGTAGCCGGGCGAAATTATTTTTTCAGTTTTTTCTGGTGTAGAGTAGGCAAGATTTACTAAAATCTGCAGACGTCCATTGGGGAAGCCTTTATCCAACAGTAAGCGTCATGGGCTGATATGACGATAAAATAAAAGAGTATTCACAATTTGAAATACCTTTTATAATGATTTTGATGAGGAAAAATGTCAGGGTTCATCGTCATTTTCTCCGACCTCTTCTGTTTTAGAAGTTCTAAAACAATAAAAAAGAAAACATTTCTTAATTTGTTTGAAAATAACGGTTGATACTTTTTAGCTAACACCACACTAACGCGCCAGTTTTGTCCAAAGTAGCATAAAATAGCACTCAATTCTTGAAATGCCTTTAATATGACAGCTATTGTCATGTATTACAACAGAAATCGTTACTCGGAAGCACTCGGAAGGATAACTAAAATCATTTTGAAATGTACAATTCAGATAAAAACTGCTTAAAAAATCGAGACAATTGTAAATTGATTTTGAGCAAATACATGTAAACATTAGTGAATCGACATAAATAAAACTGTAATTACCTCTGTACAATGATAATCCATAATAGGTTTGGTTAAATAACTCTTAATAAAAAAGCACTGAGGTTGCAAACACGGTAAGTTTTTAATGTAACCAGTCAATGTCAATGTTTTTAATGTAATGTCGTAAGCGCTTGTGACAACGATCAAGTTTCGATTATTTTGTGGCTGGCTGGCGTGGGCGCACGAGCCTGGAAAGGGTTGTCTATTGTTCAGTAGCTATCTGGCTCGCTGAAAATTATCCATTTTTGCATTTTTGTTGGAATTTGTTTTTACCAATTTCGCCCGCCTAGGAATGCAAAATACCCCTATGTGCACCGGTCAGACATCACTCTTGTCTTTTGTTCTGATTTTGATCTTGTAAATAAAAACAGGGTAAAGATAATATGAATATCATTCTTGCCACGTATAACAATGAATTCCGTATACACTTTTTAAGTTTAAATATTTACACCGAAACGGTTATTTCTAGCGACGATAAGGCAAAATAAAAGTAAGCGACCGTTTTATACGAACGTGCATTGCGGGATGAACATAAACTCTGTGTAAATTTCCGTACTGACAAGAACCCCTACTATCTATCTGAAATCTCAGCTCTATACGGTAATTCCCGGCAGGATACTGAAAACTCGTAAATTTACATGGGGCGCCGCCGTCGGTTGGGAAGGCGGTGCACTCCGCATTCCCAATTTATACCACCCACTTTATGGTACACAGTGTAGCGGACGTGATTTTTGACAAGTTAAAATTTACATTTTATATAATACGTCGGTTTTACAGTCCGCCGCGATCGAGTTGATACGGGCCGAGTATATTGAACTAAGGGAGTTTGTTTGGGAACTGGCTCTGTTTCAACAGATACCGCATTCGGGCCGGGCACAACATAATTATGTTCCTGATCAAAACAGCGCCGGAGGGTATCTGGGTAACAAATGCAGATGAAAACAAAATTATTCGCGTTGATTCCCAACACCCGTGTGATTTCAGTCGTTTTCTGTTTAGGTCTGTAGTATCGTCGATTTTAAATTTTACATTGAATAACCATAACATATCTGTTCGGTTATTTTGAATCTTTTTTAATCCTATTTACTTAGTCACTAAAATATCAATATTAAAACGTCCAATATCTTAGAATAAGGTTCCTTGAATTTTATTAAACTTCACGTTTTCCAGGGAAGCAATAAACTTGGCGATAGTAAATTTGAAGAAGGACGGACTCATAACAAAGCTTTGGCGTAAATGGATTACCTATAACAAAAAGGCGGACTGCGATGCCAACAAAGATGAGGTAAGGTAACATCGATAATGTTTTCATGATTCTAGTCCACTATCACCCTAGATAGTAACAAGTTTTAATAAATGCAGGTGCAGGCTCTACAAATGATTTAGTCGTAAAATGTTACGCTCTCTGCAATGCCTTGCAGAGAGCGTAACATTTTACCTTTAACACATTCCATCTCCATTTCTAAAGAATAAGAATTGATGAGTATCTATACTTATAATAAAACTGTAACAGGTCCAATTCTGTACATTGAAGATATTTTGAAAATAATACTTGGAGGGCATTCTATAACCGATACTGAGGCCGAAAATATTTTTTTTTAATTTTTTTTTGTCTGTCTGTCTGTCTGTATCACGGTTGCGCATCACGCCGAAACTACTGAATGGATTCAAATGAAACTTGGCATGATTTGAGATCTTACTACGAGGTAGGACATAGGATACTTTTTATCCCGTAATCTAGCACGGTTCTTTTAGGAGAGGGGATTAAAGTCAAAATGGGTAGTTGGTTATACGCTTGGTCCGATTTTATCAATTTTTCTTTATAATATAATAAATATTAGTAAGGGAACACTCATAGAGAGTTGTTATCAAGGTTTTGTAATCGATCGGGTTAAGCAACGTTAGGTAAGGTCATTAAATAGATGGGTGACCGTTTAACGCCATTTGAACTAAACGGGTCCGTGCTTCGGAGAGCAAGTAAAAAGTGGGTCCCAGTTTTTAACCGACTATAAAAAAAGGAGGTTATGTATTCGATGTGAATGTATGTTATTAAAAGTTTATTGAAATTAAACTACTTTTACGGATTTTATCGCGGTTTACGATACTACTATTACTACGATTTTACTATCCCGACGTTTCGAATGCTTTGCAGCACCCATGGTCACGGGAGGACTGAGATGTTGAACGTCCTTATGTCACAATTATGCCGGTGTACCCTCAGGTCTTCTTAGTTATTATTGTTGGTTATAAGTAGTTTAGTCCCCGTGGGGTGTCCGGGTAAGAATAGCACCCACCCATCTCTTCGCTTTGGGTGTACGTAAGAGGCGACTAAGGGAAATCAGAAGACGGGCAGCAGCGTCTTCTGTTTTAAATTCCATCTCTTCACAAAAACTGCGATCCCCAAGACGCCTGCCAAGCGTGGGGATTATGGCAAAACCCCCCCCCCCCCCAAACAATGATAGACAATAATTGCATACGGCCCCCAGTCCCCGGCGGCTCCTCTATTCCCCGCCTTGGTAGCAGGCGGGGTAACGGTCGAGCAGGGGGTGCTAAGAATCTCCGGCAGATGCCCCGCTACCACCCCCACCGAACTTTGGCCCTGGCAACACACAACATCCGCACGATGAGGACCGATGAGAAGATTGTCGAGCTGGAGGAAGAATTGAGCAAGTTGCGTTGGGACATCTTGGGATTATCTGAAATCCGGCGAGAGGGACAGGATACGATAACCCTTGATTCTGGCAACATGCTCTTCTTCCGGGAAGGAGACCGGAAATCCCAGGGTGGTGTCGGGTTTCTCGTCCGTAAGTCCCTTATTAACAACGTGATTAAGGTCAATAGTGTGTCGAGTAGGGTAGCGTACCTTATACTCAGAATAACCAGTCGGTATTCGTTGAAGGTTATACAGGTATACGCGCCGACCTCGGCACACCCTGATGATGAAGTAGAGGCTATGTATGAGGAGATATCAGAAGCCATACATACCTCCAAAACACACTTCACCGTTGTTATGGGGGACTTCAACGCGAAGGTGGGCACACGGAATGGCGATGAGTTGAGAGTGGGGTCATATGGGTACGGGCAGCGGAACCAAAGGGGCCAGCGGCTGGTCGACTTCATGGAGAAGGAGGGACTCTTTGCGATGAACTCCTTCTTCAAGAAGCGACCATCCAGGAAGTGGACGTGGTTAAGCCCCGATGGTTCAACCAAAAATGAGATCGACTTAATCATGACGACCAAGAAGCATATATTCGATGATGTCTCCGTGATCGGCAGGGTGAAAACCGGTAGCGATCACCGCATTGTTAGAGGCACATTGAATATCAATGTCAAGCTCGAGAGGTCTCGTCTGATGAAGTCCACGCTCCGTCCGGGAACCGCCCAAATCCGAAACCCCGAAGACTTTCAACTCGAACTACACAATCGCTTTCAGTGCCTAGCCGAATGCGAAACTGCGGACGAGTTAAACAATGGGTTGGTGCAAACTGTCCATGCAGTGGGGTCCAAGTTCTTTAAGACCCCACGCCGTAATAAGCCTCAGAAGCTCTCCAATCAAACCATTAAGTTAATGGAATCCCGGACTGAGATGAGACTGCAATCTTCAACTGATATGTCAGAATATGCTGAACTCAATAGACGAATCTCGAAATCCATGCGTCACGACTTGCGTTCCTATAATACAGCATGTATTAAGGACGCAATTGAGCGGAACCAAGGCTCTAAAGTGTTCGCAAAGAATTCGTCTATTGGGCGCAGCCATATGACCAGGCTGAAGATCGACGACGGCAGTGTCATCTCATCGAAACCGGAGATATTGAGAGAGCTCGAGAGGTTTTACGGACAGTTATACACCTCAACACAGGAACCCATTGCCAGAACAGCTCAGGACACCAGAGCCATATTAACCCGACACTACACTGAGGACATCCCAGACATCAGCCTGTACGAGATTAGAATGGCTCTCAAACAGCTCAAGAACAACAAGGCGCCGGGTGAAGACGGAATCACAACAGAACTTCTGAGAGCGGGTGGAAAACCGGTACTATTAGTCCTCCAGAAGTTATTTAATTCCGTCTTACTCCAGGGTACTACGCCAGAAGCATGGCACGGGAGTGTGGTGGTTCTTTTCTTCAAAAAAGGTGATAACACCTTGTTGAAGAATTATAGACCCATCTCACTCCTGAGCCATGTATACAAGCTGTTTTCGAGAGTCATTACGAACCGTCTCGAACGCAGGTTTGATGACTTCCAGCCTCCCGAACAAGCCGGGTTCCGAAAAGGCTTTAGCACCGTAGACCACATACATACGCTCCGCCAGATTATACAGAAGACCGAGGAGTATAATCGGCCATTATGTCTAGCGTTTGTGGACTACGAAAAAGCCTTCGATTCAATCGAGACCTGGGCGGTACTGCAGTCCCTCCAGCGGTGCCATATCGACTATAGGTACATCGAAGTGTTGAAGTGTTTGTACAGAAACGCCACCATGTCGATCCGACTACAGGACGAGAGCACGAAACCGATCCCATTGCAGCGAGGCGTGAGACAGGGAGACGTTATTTCTCCGAAACTGTTCACTAACGCATTGGAGGACGTTTTCAAGCTCTTGGACTGGTACGGATTCGGCATCAACATCAATGGCGAATACATCACTCACCTTCGTTTTGCCGATGATATAGTCATTATGGCTGAGTCGCTGGAGGACCTCAATACAATGCTCAGCGACCTCAGTAGCGTTTCCCAACAGGTGGGTCTTAAAATGAACATGAACAAGACGAAGATCATGTCTAATGTCCATGTTGCACCCGTACCGGTAGTTGTTGGGAACGATACAATCGAAGTTGTTGACCACTACGTATACCTAGGACAAACAATCCAGTTAGGTCGGTCCAACTTCGACAAAGAGGTCGCCCGAAGAATCCAACTCGGATGGGCAGCGTTCGGGAAACTACGTGACATCTTCTCATCAGAAATTCCGCAGTGCCTGAAGACAAAGGTTTTTAACCAGTGTGTGTTGCCAGTGATGACTTATGGTACTGAGACGTGGTCTTTAACAGCTGGCCTTTTGGAGAAGCTCAGAGTCACACAACGAGCTATGGAGAGAGCTATGCTCGGAGTTTCTTTGCGCGACAGAATCCGGAATGAGGAGATTCGCCGAAGAACCAAGACCACCGACATAGCTCGTAGAATATGCAAGTTGAAGTGGCAGTGGGCAGGCCACATCGCTCGAAGAACCGATAACCGTTGGGGAAGAAAGGTTCTCGAGTGGCGACCACGAACCGGAAGACGCAGCGTAGGCAGGCCTCCCACTAGGTGGACCGACGACATTGTTCGCGTCGCAGGCAACCGGTGGATGCAAATAGCAAATTGTCGTTCATTGTGGCGGTCTAAGGGGGAGGCCTATGTTCAGCAGTGGACGTCTTCCGGCTGGTGATGATGATGATGATGATGATGATAAGTAGTTTAATTTCAATGTGTAATATTCGCGTAAGTAAAAGACAACATTATTAAAAATTTTGCTAACGTAAAAATAGCGCAGGCGTAGCTGCGTGGGTCAGCTAGTTTTTAATATAAATACAACGACACACGGTCCTGTGTTCCTAAGCTAGGCAGAGAACTAAGTGTAGAATATCAATCATGCGAGTGCTATAAAAACATAGTGTATACATCTTTAAAACAAATAAATATTCATAATATATACTTTAACACACAAATATTTGTTCTGGTTGGGCATCGTAGATAGGTACCTCGGATCTAAAGTTAGCCGTAGCCAGGGTAACTAACCACTCCTCCAACGGGCCTTTTGTTTTTCGCTATCTTAAAATTCACATAATAGAACTCTGGTCTATATTATAAAATCTCAATTAAAATTATTCAAAGCCAATAAACAAACATTCGCTCCAGGAAACAACAATAACAGAGATGACGCTGAGCCAAGTTGCGGGTATATTCTACGTGTTAGTTGGCGGGTTGGCCTTGGCATTGGGTGTGGCATTGGTGGAGTTCTGCCAACATGGACGCGCTGAAGCAGCCAGAGCCAATGTGCCACTGCGGGCTGCGTTGCGGGCAAAAGCCCGTCTCGCATCGCGGGCGGATCGCAAAACTCCGCCTCAACGAGGCCCGAATGAACATGATCGACTTGGATGGAATGGGGCTGCTTTTGCTGGGGTCAGTATCAAAAATTTTCTGTAGCTATTCTATTATAAAGTTTACATTTAGTTAACTCATATTTTAAGTGTAACTAACGCTAAGATGGCATTCTCCTCGCTGTTCTTTCTCCTGGTTGCTTCGTACAAATGTTAACTATGTATAAAGAACAATTATTTTTCCTTTAAACTTAGTTGTCAACTTCCAAGTCGAGAAACTATTCGAAATGATACAATTTGATACACGAAATGATACAATTGTTTTTTTACTACGGAGAGAACTTTTATCATTTTTATAATGATCCAATAAAACACATTATTCAGAATATAATTAATTTTCTTTTAGAATAAATAATTTTATACAATTTAATTACTACTAAAGAGGAAACGGCGCCGCCAGTTTTTAAGTGCCCTTCTCTCCCGGGGCATGCTGGCAACTTTTAGGAAGTTTTTTTTTATTTAACTAATAAATGCTATAGGTGTTTTGTTGTTGAAATATACTTTCTTTATTCTTTTTCTGAATACTTGTAAAAAAAAAATACCAGTAGGTATTATTTATGGTATTGGTTTATACGGCTAAACCCCACTAAATTAAATTTACCAAAGGGAAACTTAAAAATAATTGCTTTAAATCAATGGCTAAAACGGAAATAAATTATTACCGTACATAATTAGGGTAACGCAATTTTGTAAAACTCAGTTATTTAACTAAGGAATATACTTTAGCGAATTGTTAGGTCGATATTGCAATAAATATAATAAAGAATACGAAAACCAGTTATTAATAATCTCGGCTCATTTTATAACTTGGATATTCAATATACTTATATTTTGATTTCTATCATATGTAAGGACAATTTATTTGATAATAAAATTAATAATTTATTTCTATTTTATGTTCAGTACAATGACTTCCTCATAGGCAGAGAAATGTCGAGGAATGTACACCGCAAGATATATTAGACACTAAAATATAACGTAAGTGGCAATTTGTGTCGTAAATAAATGCAAACCCTAATGTTATTTCTCCATAAAATTACCCACATTTATGGCACACCGCACATAACATCACTTACTATTACCTACCTGATTAAGGTTTAGTCTAAGATCCTTAGTAAGCCCTTTGTTGTTGTAAGTGTTCTTGTATAAAATTGGTCACATTGCTTCTTTACTACCTGATCCGTTGTTTAAATATAGGTAGTAAAAGCTTAAGTGTTTGCCGTACATCAGAGTTCTATTTGGCTCTACTGACGTATGTTATAATCAGTTTCATGACATTAGCCGAATTGCTGCCGCACTCACAAACTTCAATTAGTGTTAATTATAATTAATTCAATTCTTGAAATCGGATTAGTTTGAAACACGAAGCTAACTAATACTTGATATACTTATTATAAACTAATGGTGAGTAGATATATCGATTGTATCTGGTCCTAAATAATAGAACATTCATATAAACGGCTGCAAGAGTCGAAATAATTGTACAAAAAAAATATTTTAATTAGTATTAACGCTAATTAACGTGTCTGAGACCGGCAGTTAATAAATAAGCTGAAGCAAAGGTTGCAACGCAAATCAGGAGAACGCAAATCACCAAAAGTGTAGATTGTCCTAAGATTGCTAAAAATATCATTGACCCTAAAGCTAATTAAAACAAAGTACTACGCGTGTTTGCCGAAAAGAGGTACGGTTAAGACAAGCTCTGGGAAAAATAAACCTGAGCAAATAATAGGAGAAAAAAATATTTTTTTTTAGGAACATAGAGAGCACTCACTGTAAGCATAAAGTTATTTTTGGGACATTCGTTTGTTTAAAAAAGTGTAGCTTTACCGAATGGTGATGCTGTAATGTAAATCATAATTGACCCTATCTTTGTCTCACCTTGTAACTCTTGCTCTCATTGTAGGTCAGTGTGCGTTATACAATTAGTTAGTTAAGCAACGTTAGGCAGGGTCAGCCGATAGATTGGTGACTGTTATGTGGCATTTGACTAAACTGGGCGTCTCCGTGCTCCCCATGGCACGTAAAAAGACTGTTCGGGTTTTTGTTACCTAGACAGCAGTCTGTAAACGATTTCAAGGCCTGGACTTCAACAATTCTGTCACCCACCAGGTTAGCCACTAAACAAATGACAATGAACTCGACTATGATACTCTAATTTTTCTTTTCTAATAATTCCAGTACTTCACCTCCGGCACGCAAATCTCGCAGGAGGACACGGTTCATGCCAGTTTCACGCATGTCTGATCCTCGGAGAAGACCGGCGCCGGCGTGCGTCAGTCTACAACCATCATAAAACAACCGAACAATGTCGATCTTTATCAACTTTAATTATTACTACTTAAACTACGCGCTTTCGTTTCAAAAAGAACAAGAGCTCCGATTTTATTACCGTAATCTAAAAGATTTTTTAGAGAAATGTACTATGCAATGCAAACAAATTCCTGAAGAGCAACACTTTTTTTATTTACTGTTACTGTTTTTAAAGGCACATCATTTTTACCCTCTTCTTTATTTTTGAACTGGGCTCTTTTCAGTCAAGCAATTACCAATACAATCTGTCTCCTGATACGACGATACTCCCACTTATTCTTTATACTTGTCTTATAAGACTTCTTCTAGGTCTTCTTCCTTCGTTTCTTCTATGTTTCTTTTAGAATGGAATCTTATGACATCTAGATGACGTTTTTAGTATAGCAACAATCACGCGTGAAGCATGATCCGCATGGATTGCTCGATGATTTCTCGAATTATCTAGTTATGTATTTAATTGGTGAGAAAATTAGTAAAATTGATCGTAGCTTTGAAAGTTCATCACGTTATAATGAGATTTTAGAGCGTGGTTATGACAGCCGGGCCGATCCGTCAGCGACCACAGTCGCGCATATCTATACTGAATGAAAGCCGGTAGAGACTGGGAAACGCTGAGGGGCATTTCCCCTGTGAGAGCGTGTAAATGTCAAAAATGCTGACTTATGACACATACGAGCGCTGGGACTGGTAGGAGCTGGGGCTGGTAGGAGCTGGCGTTAGTAGGAGCTGGAGCCGCCTTCTTTTTATCCGACTGCGCCCTTACAATCTACATATATTGACGCTAGGTAGGGGGTAACATATTTTAAGAAATAAGATTTTTAGTTGGTAAAGACTACCAAAACATGTTTTTAATAAATAATGATACTAAGGCGACGATATAATATGTATGTAATCGATAATGTACTCGTAATATTTAAATCGTAAAACTGCCAAAATAATAATAAATACCTATACACAGTGTTGATAAAACCCTGTCCGATCTCTAAGGGTATTATTCCGCATAGTAATACAATCATGCTTATAGAACTACTCGTAATTTGTTGAGTATCTATAAATAATTATGGATATTCAAGAATTTGTACCAGCAATGCGAATATCCCCATACAAATCGGACAGGGGTTAACATCCTGTATATTGGTACTAGTAATTAAGAACCCGTAGAATGTAAAACCGTAATTACTTTGTTTACAATCTTACGCACTGGTTGATCTCAAAGCAGACATCCCGCGTCATGCGTTCGCCATACAATTCGACCTAAAAAAATTGCAATTAACTATTACATAAGATTATCAAACTATGGTGGTTTAATATGCTAAAGGAAAGGAACGGTCGCTAAGCGATCGACGCCCTGGAAAGCATGCATATAAAAATACTACATAGTGTTGTATGGAACAGAACTAATCAGCTATGCAATAAACGTTTTATATCTTTAAACAAACAAAAAATTAAAAATATCCTAATGGCCCCAATATTCCCCTTGTTTTTTCACTTTATAAAATTGTTCAGTTTTATCGCAAATTTTTTGACTCAATTTTAATTCTCAATAAAGTAGGGAGGGAGGGCGTAATCCATAACATAAGTAATTTGGTATGAAGTGCTTAATTTTCTGTAGCTTGGTCCATACATAGGTACTATAGTGCATATCCAACAAATGAATATTTAAGATAATTATGGACCTAGTCTGTTCAACAGAAGTTTCTTAACAAATTAACTCTTCAACTATTTAGTTTAGATTACTATGAGTTAAAATAATAGGGGACTGCAAAAACGTAAAAAAAAAGTGAGTGATATATAGAACGATTACTTCGTTTTACTATATGGTCGCTAAATACAATACTTTTTGCCTGTAAATCTCCATAAACCCTTACATAGTATAGTTTATACTAGATAGCTAAAACAATTCAATTACAGTACATACTTGCAATATTTAGGTTTAAAATTACTCGTACTACTTTTGAATTTTCATACCTATATATAACAACATTTGTGAAAACTTATGGTTAGGTAACCTTTTCTGAATCGACGTTTTCTATAAAGTAAGTAAAGTATGTGAAAATAAAGGTTGGTATTTAATATAATAATAGTGGAATAGGTATTCGCTAGTTAGTATTCGTAGTATTAGAAGTGTTCGATACATTTATTAGTAATTAATGTCTTCCGTTATCCGCGAGCGCATTGGTACTTAAATAAGTGTACCTAATATGTTCAACTGAATGTTATTCAATTGAACAGTATAATTCTACAAATGGAACCACTTCTATATAACATCCAAACTTCACCAAAAATCTACTTCACTTTAACATTCCACCTAAAATTCCACTTCTCTAATTTCAATAATGTTTCAGGTAAAATATTTTATATTTTACCTGAAACATTATTGAAATTACACTTTAAATAAAAACACAAAATGGGATTTTTAAATTAATTTGGCTTTGTTAGATATATATTTTAATGCCCGAATACCCCAGGAAAAGGGTTCTTACAAAATTGACACATAAAAATATTACTGACTTGTCAACGATGCCGTCTCAAGAAAAAATACATTGATTACGTAAGTAAATGTTGACGATGTTAATGATTAAAAACCACTACGAATATACTTACTTAACATCAATAATGATTTAATTAAACAAAAGTATGTAATATATTTTATGTGACTAACTGATACACTAATTCGAATGACATATTGTAATCTTCGCCCTATCAAAAAAATTATATAATACCTAAGTTTCAATATGAAACGCTTATTTAATATAAGTGATGTTGATGTATGTATTTAGTCCAGGAATAAAGGAATGCCAAAGGACGCCAATATTATTACTGTAGTATTATTTACTGTAGGTAATAATTAATAATAAATTGTGCCATTTAGCATAAAGCTCACGTTATACCTACTTTACTAATAATTAGGTTTGATGATACATTTTAAATGTTCATAGTACCATTTGCCTTCATTATAACGTTATACAAGTAAGACGCTTTGAACTAAACACCGCTAAGCAATAAATTGTACCTCTCTAATCATATAAAAACAGTAGCTTATTAATATTATCGTATTAAATATTTTGCACTGTTCACTATGCTAGTTTCTAAATATACAATATCATTAGATAATAATTAATCATAATAATGTTATGACATACATGGTCACTATTGTTATCCTATCCGAAAAGGAACCTATTACACAATTTAAAATCAAATACAAAAAAGTAACACAAAGTTGAATTAAATTTTCCTAACACTAGAAGATAGACAACTGATACGGTCCGGTATTGGGCTTTAAACGTGAATGAGTCTGCTTAATTACAGACGGGCAATGATAATTGATCGCTGTCGCACTAGTTCTTCCGTAGCTGTGAAAATGGGTTAAGTCAGCGTTACTGGCTTGTACCTGGCCCATAAGTATGTATGTATATTTTATGCTAGCAAAAGCATAATATGTATACCTATATGTAGTTTAAGTTAATTATATACATTTCATACCTAAAATAGGTATAAACGCACTTCAAGCGGCGACAAGTGATGCTGTATTTATATTTTTTTTTGTTAGGAAAAAACTAAACGACGTGCTGCGGTCAGTCGGATGAAAAACCTACGAGTAATTTAGTCTAGTACTAGTTTAAACCTAAATTCCCAGAACAGCGGCCAGCATTAGATGTAAATACCTACCTACTCTCAGACGAGTGCAAATGATTAGTGGTATATCTTATTTTGTTTATTTAAAACCTATGAAGTTAACATATGTTAATTTCATAGGTTTTAAATAAACAAAATCAACATCTAATGAAGCACTGCGCATGTCAGTATGGAACATGTGGCGCCCAACATGGGACTGCCTCGATTATGTAAAATTCATTTTTAAATATCTTTTGGCAAATGCGCCAGTAATACTTGCAATGATATTACGTTAAATGGTGACTTAGTCATTTTGTCATGTAGTCGATACTAGAACTATGCATTGGAGCATCGGAGAATGTTTGGTAAAAGAACTATCAGTTATTTTCTAGTATAAAAATATTGCGACAAAATTTGTTTTTGTCAGAATAATGCTAAAAAATTAAAATCAATGTTTAAAACTAAATCACATTACATTAACAATAACCTCTGATCGGAGATTCTCCTTATGAAAAACCTCCGGTTCGAACCATTTCCATAGTTATAATATAGGCTTATATCCATTATTTAATAATTTGGACATACATTTAATGATATTTAATATAGTAGAACGTTGAACGTCATACAGCGTATCAAAAAAATACGAGTAGTCAATAAATATTTAAATTTAAGTACCTTCATTCGTTTCGCTTGCCTCGTTTATCGTAATAATGTCTGCACCTTAATCTACTGTCCATCATTATCTTTATTTTTATCAGTAAATTTATATGTCATTCTTATTGTAAATCCCGAAGATATTATAGTATCTTATACATACAAATCCTTCAAAATGGCATTTAAACATTAAGATTTTCTATTAAAATCAGATATTAATTTCTGTCGTTGCTTATTAAGTGATCAAACGAACTTACCTTAAGTGAAGTTCGATCCTAATTATCCAGTCCTTGACGAAAGATTACTTGTAGTCCTTGTACATATACGTTCCGGTCTAGTCGCACAAGTTTAGAGAGGTTTAATAGAGAAAACAATATTATTGTCTCCCTCTCAACCACCCCGCTCCAGCAGAACGGCAGACACCTCATTATCTTTAGAGTAAAATGAAATACAGCTGCAACATTGATTCAACAGGGGCATTTAGGGTAGGGAGGGACCTTAAATCTTTCGTCAAGGACTGGATAATTAGGATCGAACTTCACTTAAGGTAAGTTCGTTTGATCACTTAATTATCCCGTCCTTGACTTCAAGATTACTTGTAGATGTTTAGAGATAAAAAATCAATGTTGCACTTAATGAGATTCCAGGATGAGATAAAGTTTTCTTAATTTGATGATTAAGCTATTAGTTATAATAAAACCAAAGTAGAAATTGCAAAATGCATACATACATTTAAATTAATTACTATAGTTATGTTTATATATTTAATGATTTCTGATATTTATATATTTCTTTAAATATATTTATTTTAATTATTTATCTATTCAATAGTTTAAACTTTTACCTTAACATTGTTGAACAATTAATTCCGACATTGTTACCCAAGTAGCAATTGAGGTCCATTATAGAAACTTAGAGACTGCTTGCTAATTGTGCAGACCATCCTGAAAACAGTTTTATAATGGTTTTAATAATAAAGCCTTTCTGGACAGCCGCTGAAGTCATGACTTCATTTCTCGTATCTACTGTAAATAGTAAAGATAGAAGCATCAATTGTGCTGTTTAATAATATCACTTTTTTATATGTTCATCGTCCCATGGTTTGAGAAGATGTTGATAAATTTATTATATAAATTAATAATATACTTAAAATAATATTTTGAGACAATCCAAATACGGTAGAGCTTGCGTCATGGCAACCAGACAACCGATACTAATAAGTATTAGTAGTGAAGGTATATAATACCTTTCCTCCTTGTAAATATAAACTAAAAAGATAAACAACACCCAGACACAAGCTAGGAATCGAACCCTCGATACATAGGACAGTGGCTAGAGTGACAAGATAAGACCATATCATGGAGGATATAACTGAAAAGTTAGTGTTGGTGCCAGACAAATATCAGGTCTTCGAATGAATTGATGCATATTTAAAATGGTTTGACATCTCCTTAGAAATTCCTAAGGTTTTAAGTCTGTAACTGGCCTTACGTTTGATATATTCTAATAGTTTAGCTTTTGTTTATTCTACAGGCAGAGAGTTAACGGTATAGCTATGTACTTTTAAGTTTTGAATAATATTTTCTAAACTAATAAAATCAGCTACTGTAAGTAATGTTTTATAAGTAACCAAAGATATTATGGTTCTATGTAATATAGTAATTAGATTCTATGCAATGTCATAGCGAGGAAATATTGGTTTCAGTTTACAGATTCCTTGAAAGAAACATTTAAAACTTTTAATAATATTGCCTATTTGGTTTATGTATATCAAAGAAATAGCTAATTTGTTACTCTTCAAATAAGTATAGAATTTATAAAAACTACTTATTAACGAACTTATCAGAGATGAGACGTTAATATCATTATAAAGTCAATGTTCTTTGCTTGAAATTAGACTTATTTTACAAGTTCTCTGTGAAACAAGAGAGAATAACTTCTGCAAAAGCTGATCGTTGTATGTGTTGTCTTCGAAAACATACCAGAACAACAAATATGCTGCTAGAGGAAGATGGCAGTGTAGTGAATGCTTTGGAAATAATTTCTATATAAGTAAATATTTTCAGGATTTAAAGATGGTGTACCACGGTTAAGACGACTATAATAGGAAAACTCCTAATCAAGTTATTAGGGTTTATCCTAATCAGGTTAATAAAGCCTTATTAACATTTCCAAAATATAAGATGGAAAGATTTTCCTAGGCATTTAATTTCATCCGGGCAGAGTATAGAAAGCAAAAAGCCTGAGACTGCAGATAATATACGGGAACCGAACACAAGCGTAGATATTAATTACATTTGAGGCTCATAATAAAAATTATGTCTATAATATTAGGTAATAATAGAACTTTTAAAGGCAGAACTTTCTGAAATAAGCTGTGCCTTTGTAGTAAAGAATAGTATCTGGCCTATATTTCTTCTTTCCTTTATTGTTACTGTGTGTACATAAATTATAAAACAATAATATAAATGCCCTTCTGGTTGATACGACCACAGCGGCCGATCTTTCACCAAATCAGCCTTCTACGCGAGAGATATTATAGTGAACAAGTGCTTGCGTAGACACAAGTGCACTCTATCTTCGTTTACACTCACAATTCGTTAAGATGAAAAATTGGCACGACTGGGGAGAGGCCAGGCGCAGGACTGACCTTTTACAAGCCCATCCGACGCCTGGATCATCTTACTTTACAGACAATCAGATGACCGGCCTGCATTGTCCAACCCAGCAATGAACAAGTATATAAAGTGGTTACTCTCCACGGGATTTCACAGATTTGAACCCGCGACCTCCGGTTTGCAAAACAAGTGGTTTACCGCTGCGCCACGGAGGCTATAATGAGACTCATAAAATAAGATAAAGGCCTCTTAGAGGTCAACTTTTATTATATGACAGCCCTTTGTAATAATTTTGGTAATGGTTATTACGATTCCCAGCCTTTTTTTTTTTATAAAATCTCCATCTGCAACTAACTTTGAGGATCATGAATATGGCCTATATTCGATATATAATAAATGCCTCATTTCGATCGTTATCGCTAAAAAATAGTCTTGGAAAAAAAATTACATTTGTATTTTTGTGCCCTTACCTGTTTTTTTTTTTTTTTTTTATATATATATGAGGGTACCCTATGTTATTCAAAATATTTTTTCTTTTAATATTATTCTTTTAATGTTGTTATACATATATTATTATAATTGTTTACACCCGATCTCTTGTTCTGTGTCTTTGTTTATCCTATTACTATTATATCGGCCTGCATAATATAATAAACTTATACTTGAACTAATGAGTTTGTTAATATGTGCACCTCACTTCCAAATATTAGCCTATCCTAATACTAGCTAGGGTAATAAACTGCTTATTCTGTGTTAATAAGAAAAGGCAGTGGTATTAGGTATACACACGATAGTCACAATTTTTCTTGTCTCCAGAGACTAAATCAATGGATTACCATTCGTTTTAACACACTCAATGTGGACCAATGCTCACCAGTTTTTCAAACCAATTGCTACGCTTCAACTTTAAGGTTTGAGTGCAGAGGAGTATGCCACTCGTTAGAAAGGCGTCCGTGAAAATCTGAAGAATATATTCATCTAAAAAAATCAAAAAGTTCACACATTTCACACAGTTAGAACATTCATTTAAGCAGGAGCTAAGTATCTAACTTGCTCAAGCGACATAGTACAACGTACATTGTCACAATGTAGTGTACCTACATAGTGTAATGGGACTTGCCGAAATAAGTCTAAAAAGGTGCAGACGATTTGCTTTTTTTTTTTTTTTAGTATTATTATTATTTTAATTGTTTTTATTTTGTATTTGAGTTTAACTGTTGCGGGAAAAAACAAGCAAAATTATGGAGCCCAGAATAAAACTTACTTTACTACAAGTTTTCGAAATAAACATTTATATTAATCATAATTAGTGATTAAACTGAGAGATATATTGAGTTGCATAACGGTGCTGTGACTCGTGGCGGACACGGTCGGCAATCAGTCAAGCAAGATGGCAGTCCTCGACGCCGCGCTGGCGGCGGTTAGAGTGCTCATTAAAAACCTCACTGGTTTCAGTCCACGGACTATGTCAGTGTAGTTCTGGCCATCATGCTGGTGCTAGGATTCAACTTAGGTCTTCGGAGCCTTTCCCGTTTAAACTTACAGTAAGTATGAAATCTGGGCAAGTATTAACTTAACTTACTACTGGTTTTTAATCATATATCAACCTGTTTTTTTTTTTTTTTTTTAATTGCCTAGATTTTCTCCATAAAATCTAACAAAAAAGAAATAAATCTGTTACACTATCTTTAAAGGGATCTGTCAAGGGTTGATCGATCAGTTGAATGATAACCGACCTACTGGTATCAGTTTCGGCATAGTGAGAATAAGCCAAGAGTTGACCCCTTCGTTTAGAGTACGGATATTATTATTATTATTTTTTTTTTATGGCTTGTCCACCTTCCCTGAAGCCAAAAGAGCTTTACTGACTAATAGACTTACAACTATCAATTAGCATGGTGCCAATCTCCAGGTTCAGAGTAGCTATTACAAATTGAGGAATAAATTTTCAGATACATAAAACCAAGTGAATCAACTTCGTTAGAGATTCCTTCCGACTATTATGTGACATTTGTTACCGTGCTTTGTTGCCTCCGCACCTTCGAGACAAATCCCGTTTCAGCGCGAAGCTTACATTTGACCAAGGAATACCATTAGGTATCTTTGCATTGTTTTTTTTTTTTTTTTAAATCATAATTGAGGGTACATCACCAGCGAATATTTATTCGCTTTTATCTAAAATAGACATACTTACTTACTTGTAGAAAATAATGCGGGTAGTTAGGACACGAAGAAAAAATGCATTATCTGGAGAATACAACAGATAAGCTGCACGATTTGCGATGAATCCAATTGTCATATTTAGGACATTGTGATAATTAGGCAAAATAATATCCGAAGAATACAACGGATAATAAAAATTAGTGCTTCCCAATGAATGCAAAGAGTACACAAACTCAGATCGAGCGTAGAAATCTTCGCAGGTACAGGAGGTACAGCAGTGCAGCAGCAGCAGGCAGGCAGGATGATATTTAGACACAATCATGGATGAATTCATCCATGGGCACAATAATATCCGAAGAATTCAACGGATAATAAACATTAGTGATTCCCAATGAATTCAAAGGGTACACTTTAGCTCGAGAGTATAAATCTTCGTTAACAGCGACACGAACAATGTTCCACTATTAGTTTTATGACTTCCTTTACTTTTCTTATTTATTTTAGTCTTTTTTCATGATTTCAAAGATCTTTTGTATTTGAAGTTTGAACTCGTGCGAACGCCGTGAGCGCACGGACAAGAATGAGGTGTCTGCCGTTCTGCTGGAGCGGGGTGGTTGAGAGGGAGACAATAATATTGTTTTCTCTATTAAACCTCTCTAAACTTGTGCGACTAGACCGGAACGTATATGTACAAGGACTACAAGTAATCTTGAAGTCAAGGACGGGATAATTTAATATTATAGAACCTTTTCCCGTTTGCACATTTTTTTAAAATATAAAATAGCTAAATAGTTTAAACATTATATTAAGCAATACAATTTCTTTACATACAAAAACATAGCTATTTGTATTTTTAATATATCGGGCGTTTTAAAAAGAAAATGACTGCTTAATAAATACGGAATGAGGCTGTATTAGTATTACGGAATTAGTATTCGATAAAACTCATGTAACTTACACATCAAATTTAAGCTGCGTATGTATTTCAAATACTTATTTATTAGTTAGTTTTCTTAGACGAGGCATTTGAAAAGTACGTTTTCAAAACATTTCTCACAACATTTTGATGTAATAATTCATTACATATTATGTGTTATTGATATTAAATATTGTCCAGTTATCAGTATTGTTTCATTCGCTACTCGGTTTACAGGAGATTACTATGTCTTTATTATTACTTGAGTTTTTATTTTTAATTAAATAGGTAGTTATACCCCAAAGTGGACCTATTAAAATGTTGTTATTTTCTGATGAAGGGTGTTGAGGTTAGGTTAGGTTAGAAAGAGTCTTCGGAGTCACTGGACGTTCGGGGTGTGGGCCCTTAGGACGTCCATTGAGTTCGGCGGCGACTCCGACGAGGACGGCGGCGGGGTTGCGACCCCCGTCCCCGTGAGCAGCGTTATGGCACCCGGGGCAATACAATGCGTCCCCCGGCGGCGGGCTCAAAGGCAAGGCACTGAGGGGCCCCTGGTGCAGATCCCAACGGCCCCAGTTTCGCCCCTCTTCATGTGCCGATGCGACAGCCACGGGGGTTTTAGTGGGTAAGAATCCCACATACCCCGGTCGAGCCCCACAGCTCCCGGGGATCTTTGGAAGATTTCCCCGCGTGAAAAAAAAAGGATAGAAAGAGTATCTACACATGTAGGTAAACTTTATAATGGAAATTACTTTATAATGAAAGTAGTGATTACATCACTCATTGTGAAAATAAGTTAAGTTTTGGCAAGAACTAAAACAGACTTAGAAATGATGCTATGAGACACACAGGCTTAAGCCTCTAAAACTTGAACACCCCTTCTACGTACGTGCTACTTCTATTCAAACCCTATGTTTGAACATAGTTCGAACCAATCTCGTGTCAACTGTCTCGCCATCTAGCGGAAGTCTTTAAGTGTGGTAAGCTAAATGAAAATGCATATAACTAGCAATGGTCCTTGTACCTACGGAATAAAACCAAGAACAGGCCTTTCTACTTTGGTCTTGTTACTAGATGTCAGTATTACCTACTATTTAATGATTTATAATAAATTCCAATCACAGAGACATCTCTACTTTTATCGTTACCTTAAGAAACCACTAAAAAACATGCCTATCTATCAACCTGGCTGTCACTAAGTTCTAAAGGAAAATTTACTTTACATCAAAATACTTTTTTTTATCGATAAAAGTGTCTATCTATACTATTCACCGTAAGATCTCAACGCCATTAAAAAATGGCGTTATTTCGCCGCAATCTTCGGTAAGGTGGACATCCTCGCTAGCCTAACTCTCATAAAAGTAAATAGTTATTTTCTTGAGCGATAAAATATTTATCGCTACTTTTTCACTAGTACCGACTGGTGTTTCGCCACCGAGTGATAGAAGTCCCAAATCTTACGTGGGTTACTGTAGACAACGGTCACTGATTAAGGCCGATGTTCATCGGACATGCATACAACGATCTGTTTTTAATTCAGCCGTTCTTATTTAATCATAATATAAACATGCAGCGTTTTCTTTTCCTGTTCTCCGCAGAATTCAAATAGCTAGTTAGCCGTACTAGCGATTTCGAATGAATTTGGAATGAATGAGTGAGTAATGTAATGTAACTAGAAGAAAATGTATGCTCTACACGACAAAATTCCTTTCGCCGGCCGCCATCGCAACTGTGTTTCGCAACTAGTTGCGATGGAAGAATTTTCCTCCTTTGTTAGCAAATAGTTGTGAAAGAAGAATATTTTACATTAATACCTACACAACCAGTTGCCATCGAATATTTTTTATAGTACCTATAATTGCAACAAAATAACGTTTATTCGTAACTAGCTGACCCACGCAGCTCCGCCTGCGCTATTTTTACGTTAACTGTCTGTGACATAAAATGTATGTTAGATTATCTATGTTCTTACATGTCATTATTTTCATGATTTGTCCATTCACTTTTATACTTGCAAAGGCTCAACAATATATCCAGTTTTCATTTATTACAAAATCTTTTATTTTAATTAATCTTGTACCTAACAAGATAATGGTGCCGAATAAGTTTCAGATAATTGCATAAATCCATTCAGTGAAAGTTATTTCGAACAAAAAACAAGTTTTCATAAAACTGCGCAATAGCGTGGGCCGTCATAGGTTTGTTTTCGCTGCATCTTTTTAGCTCCGGCAGTTCGTTCGCGCGGTCCGCGCTGCAGCACAGCAACACATTGGTACAATCAGCCAATGAGAGCCCGCGAAGTGATGCACAGCGTGCACAGTGCATAATACGCTTTACAGGTAATACGCTTCTGATCAACGAGAACAGACTTTTTTCACCAATTTGCAAGCCACGCGGTTTTACAAGTAACTTATTAAAACAATTACATTTATTACTTAAATCATGGATACGGATATTAAGGAGAAGAAACAATTAACTGTTTTGAAGGGCCAGTGTAAGGGAACTATTACTAGGCAAGAAAAGTATTTGGCCGAAAATGCGTCGAAAATTACATTGGAAGATTTAGAAGTGCGTCTTCAGGTGGTCGCCGATGCCTTAATCAAATATCAAGGATACCAAGCACAATTGCTCATGATCGATGAGACCACCCAAGAGGATGACATGGAAGAGCGCTGTTTACTATTACAGGCCAACATTCGACGACTTATGAAGGACCTAAATCAAAAGTCAGTTCCACAGATGTCAGTTCCCAAGCCCCCGGAAGTTTACGGTGCAAAGCTGCCGACTTTGGAAATACCAGTATTTGATGGCATTGACATCACCACATACAAGCCATTCTATGAGATGTTCGAAGCAGTGGTCAACAAGGATGAAAGGATTTCCAATGTACAGAAGCTATGTTTTTTGAAAAAATATTTACGTGGTGAACCTTTACAATTAATTGATAACCTACCGATCATAGGTGATTCTTACAGTGCGGCATTAGAATTATTGAAATCTCGATATGACAACACATCATTGTTGGTAAGCAATCATGTTGCATTCATTTTAGATATCCCGGCCATCAAGGGTACAGCGGGGCAATTGAGGGATTTTGTTGCCAGGATAAGGCAGCACTTAACTGCCTTAACAAACCTTAAGCAACCTGTAGACAGCTGGGACGCTGTCCTGATCACAGTGTTACTCCGTAAACTTGACCCTTACACTTCCCGTCTGTACCACACTGATCGGGATACTAAGGAATTGCCAAAACTAGATGAATTGTTAACCTTTTTAGATAAGCGGGCAGCCGCATTAGAGGCAAGTCCAGCATTTAATGATAGATATAAAAATAAAGGTAGTGTTGCCTTGGCATCTGCCGTTAATGTAGAAAAACCAAAGCAATGTTTATTATGTTCACAGGTGCACAGACTACACATGTGCCCACAATTTAAAGCCATGTCATCAAAAGATAGGTTAAAATATGTTAATGATAACAATTTGTGTAAAATTTGTTTAGCCCGCCATGCAAAGAAATGCAGATACACCTTCAAGTGTGGAGAGTGCCGTGCAAGTCACAACACGCTGATCCATGTAAAGGGGAACCCACCGGAGCCTGAGCAAGTAAATATAAATACTAATTCCGTAAGTCTTTCAACATTTCAACCCACTTATACAAATGTTTTGTTGCCAACAGCCAAGGTACTAGTAAAGGATGTCGAGGGAAATCAATATATAGCCAGGGCTCTTTTGGATAGTGGAAGTCAAACATCATTTTGTGCCACTGAGCTAGCTAATAAGCTAAGGCTGCCAATGTTCAATTTGAATAAAAATATTATTACTTTGGGTGGTAACAAGGACAAATGCAATAAGGGAATAAAATTAAACATTTCTTCTAGAGTACAAAATTTCAATATGGAAATTACATGTTCAGTAATTGATAAAATTACAACAAAGCTACCTCAAAGCCCAATTAACTTAAGTAGGTTTTCTATTCCAAAGTGTGTAGCATTAGCTGATGAGCAATTTAATGTTCCAGGTGAAGTGACCCTTCTCTTGGCCTCAGACGTATTCTTTAGAATATTACAAGATGGCAAGGTCGAAGGGAATCCAGGGGATCCAGTATTGATCAACACCCGCCTTGGATACATTGTGTCAGTCTGCAGTCATACAAGTACCAATGTTAGTACAGCTTTAACTATGCATACAGTGGATATATCCGATTCTGATCTTGATAATCAAGTTAAACAGTTTTGGGAAACCGAAAAGGTCCCTGAAGTGTATCATGAGACCTTACCGGAACACGAGTATAGTTTAAAAGTATTTCAAGAGTCTGTGACACTCAAAAATAATAAATTTGAAGTTAAACTTCCTTTAAAAGTTGCATTACAGGATGTTGACCCATCCAATTCATATTTCATTGCATTACAGAGACTAAATTATTTACAGAAGAGATTTAAAAGGGACCCTACATTTTTTACACTATACAAAGACACAATACAAGAATACCTAGATTTAGGACATGCAAAAATAATAGATACAGAGAACTGCAGTGCTCAAGATCAACCTTTGTTCTTTTTACCCCATCATGCCGTTATAAGACCAGAAAAACAAACAAATCGGTTACGTGTGGTATTTGATGGAAGCGCTAAAACAAAGGGTGGTCACAGTCTCAACAACATACTTTGCAATGGTCCCGTATTACAAAGGTCTTTATTTGAAATTTTATTATTATTTCGGACTTATAAATATACCTTTCAATGTGATATACGTCACATGTATAGAAATATACTTATACATTCAGATTATCGTTGTCTTCAAAATATACTGTGGCGTGAAAATGATATAATACAATGCTTACAGTTACAAACCGTAACATATGGATTGACTAGTTCGGCTTTTCTAGCCACTGCCTGTCTTGTCGAGCTAGCCAAGCGATATTATTCAGAATATCCCCTAGCATGTGAAGCCATATTACAATGTTCTTACATCGATGACATTCAATCGGGTAGCAATACACTTCAGGGAGCTATTTCATTAAAAAATCAATTACAAGCACTCATGAGCCAGGGAGGTTTTCAGTTACATAAATTTGCATCTAATGAATCACAACTGTTACAAGATTTACCCATAGACAAAATAAGTCAAGGCTATAAAGAGATTGATCAAGACAAATCTATACACAAAGTCCTGGGACTTGCATATGACTCGCAGGCAGATGTATTCAAGGTAAGTGGTAGAGTAATTTTATCAGCTGATGAGACTCCAACTAAAAGGAGTGTGTTAAGTATCATTAGCAGACTATTTGATCCCATGGGTTTTGTTGGACCTATAATTGTCAAAGCAAAATTATTTTTACAGCAAATATGGCAATACAATTTGGAGTGGGACACCCCTTTACCCACTGAGTTAGTTAAAATATGGAATGATTTTTATACAAACCTTATGAATACGTCTGAAATACAAATAGATCGATACTTACAAACAGCTGACTCTGAAGAATGTGAGTTAATAGGGTATTGTGACGCCTCTGCTAGTGCCTATGGCTGCTGCATTTTTATCAAAGTCAAAATAAATGGTAATATCCGCGTACATTTAATATGCTCCAAGTCAAAGGTGGCTCCCATAAATTCCAAACTTACAATACCTAAGCTAGAGCTTAACGGCGCATTATTATTAGCAAAACTTATTAATCATGTAAGCTCAATTTACAAAATTAAAAATATATGTTTGTTTTCGGACTCCAAAATAGTGCTAGGCTGGTTGGCTTTGCCCTCCGTAAAACTTCCTGCGTACATTGCAAATAGAACTAAGGAAATAATTAGACTCACTTCCAATATGCAATGGTCTTATACCCCAAGTTTGTTAAACCCAGCTGATATTTTGTCACGTGGCTGTGATATGCAGGAATTAATCAAAAATAAGATGTGGTTACATGGACCTGAGTATATTAGAGAAACTAGTGATTATAATTTTTATTTGTCTGAAATAGAGCTGCCAATGAAATATTCAGAAATCCCAAATGATGAATATTCCATTGGTGCAATATTGAATGAAAATTCAAATAATAAAATGTCAATCTTACCGCTTCTTGAAAAATATTCCACATTGTTTAAGACAATTCGTATAATGACATTAGTTCTAAGATTTATTAAGAAATGTAAAAAACAAAACATTACTGGCTACTTCACTGTACAAGAATGTAGATTGGCATTAACTTTTATTATAAAGGGAGTCCAATTATTTTATTTTAATAAAGAGTTAAAATGCATACAAGAAAATACAGTTGTAAAATCAAGCTTGAGTTCATTAACCCCTTTCGTAGATTCAGATGGGGTCCTCCGCGTAGGGGGCAGATTGCATAATGCCAATTTAGATTATTCACAAAAATTTCCAATAATTTTACCAAAACATTGTCATGTAACTACACTAATAATTAGACAAGAGCATTTAAAATTGATGCATGGAGGCTTAAAGCTTGTACAGAGTAATCTAAATTTAAATTATCATATAATTAATTCCATAAGAGAAATCAAAAGTGTCATTCACAAATGTATAACATGCTGTAGGTATAGAGCCACTACGGCTCAGCAACTTATGGGCTCTTTACCGAGCGATCGTGTTAACCCCGCTCGTGTATTTCAAAAGGTAGGGCTAGACTACTGTGGGCCATTTGATATCAGACAATCTTCCAAAAGAAATAGCATAATATCTAAAGGCTATGTTGCCGTATTTGTATGCTTTACTACAAAGGCAGTACACCTGGAGGTGGTGTCAGACATGTCCACTGACACTTTTTTAGCGGCGTTTAAAAGATTTATTGCACGAAGGGGTCATCCAACAGATGTCTATTGCGACAATGCCACCACCTTCAGGGGGGCGCACAATAAGTTGAAAGAACTATATAATTTACTTAATACTGAAAATTTTACAAATTGTATCAATAATTTTACGATTGAAAGGGGAATCAAATTTCATTTTATTCCGAAATATAGCCCGAACCATGGTGGTTTATGGGAGGCTGCGGTAAAATCGGCAAAGCACCATCTTAAAAGAGTCTTGTCCTTTAAGATATTTACTTACGAGCAATTTAATAGCATTATTATTGAAATTGAAAGTATTTTAAATTCTCGGCCAATCACTCCCATGTCACAAGATATTTCGGATTATTCATGTCTTACTCCAGGACACTTTCTAATAGGATCTGCGTTAACTGCTATACCACAACCCAGTCTTACTGATGTGCCGTCTAATAGATTGCGATTCTGGCGATGTTGCGAACAAACCAAACAAAATTTTTGGAAAGTATGGTCTAAGGATTATCTTTCTTCTTTAAATAAACGGACAAAGTGGCAAAAGGAATTTCCAAATTTAAAGGAAGGAATGTTGGTACTATTAAAAAATCCCAACACCCCTCCACTCCGATGGCCTACAGGAAAAATTATAAAAATTTTCCCTGGAAGGGATAACAGGGTACGTGTTATTGAGGTACAAACTTCGGATAAGAAAGTGCATTGCCGGGCCATATCTAAATTTGTTATTTTACCCATAGAAACGTAGTACAGTATAGTGTGATAAATTGTTTATTAAGCAAAATATTAATTGTACCCTTTGTACAATTGTTTTGTATTGTATCGTTATAAAATAGATTTAATTTTAAGGTTTTCTTTGGCGGCCCCACTTTATGTCTGTGACATAAAATGTATGTTAGATTATCTATGTTCTTACATGTCATTATTTTCATGATTTGTCCATTCACTTTTATACTTGCAAAGGCTCAACAATATATCCAGTTTTCATTTATTACAAAATCTTTTATTTTAATTAATCTTGTACCTAACATTAACTAAACTTTTAATAACAGACATTCGCATTGAATACATAACCTCCTTTTGTATAGTCGGTTAAAAACTGGGACCCACTTTTTACTTGTTCTCCGAAGCACGGACCCGTTTAGTTCAAATGGCGTTAAACGGTCACCCATCTATTTATTGACCTTACCTAACGTTGCTTAACCCGATCGATTACAAAACCTTGATAACAACTCTCTATGAGTGTTCCCTTACTAATATTTATTATATTATAAAGAAAAATTGATAAAATCGGACAAAGCGTATAACCAAGTACCCATTTTGACTTTAATCCCCTCTCCCAAAAGAACCGTGCTAGATTACGGGATAAAAAGTATCCTATGTCCTACCTCGTAGTAAGATCTCAAATCATGCCAAGTTTCATTTGAATCCATTGAGTAGTTTCGGCGTGATGCTCAGCCGTGATACAGACAGACAGACAAAAATTAAAAAAAAATACATTTTCGGCCTCAGTATCGGTTATAGAATGCCCTCCAAGTATAATTTTCAAAATATCTTCAATGTTCTGTACATTGAAGATATTGGACCTGTTACAGTTTTATTATAAGTATAGATAGATACGCAACCAAACTGAAGGAATAATTAAACATATGAATAGGTAGGAGACAATGCAATGAACATCTCTTTCACACATTAATTAATTGTCAGAAACTTTTAGCAGCCTTACTTATAAAAATCTACTAATCACCGTCTTAGCAACCAAATAACTACTTACTACATAACTCCTTAATAAGCAGTTTTATATTTTCTACTTATAAACGTTGCATAAGAGCGACATAACTAATTAACTGTTAATAAGGCAAAACATATTTTACTCTGTCAATACCGCCACGTGTTGTCAGCTTGAAATATTCAGTCTGACCTAAAACTTGGTAAAATGGCAACATTTTGTAATTCAATTCGACAAATAAGAAGCTAGGTTGTCAAATTCAAATTTGGAAGCATAGAACACAAATCAGTACTATAGAATGATTATTTTTAAGTAAGAACCGTAGGCACCGGTAAGAACATCAAAATACATAAATATCAGGTACACGACAATAGGTATTTTACCATCAGCCTGTATTTATCGACATTTGAAAGAAAGAATAATTAATTTGTGACACACAATTAACAATCAAAAAAATAGAACAAAAAAATAAATAAATAAAAATTTTAATAAGTAAGTTAGGTAGTTACATACTTTAACAAAATTGTGCGACACAAAATGGTTCCAACTCAGCAAAAATGCTGATCGTACACGCAACCAGCGGTGATCTTCCGTTTCGTTGTTTCGTCCGTGTTCGTTTCCGTTCCAGCGCTGATTTGCGATTGTGACAGATCAAATCCATCAATACTTATCACTTACATATCAATATAACTAGTTCAATTCACCTTCCCTCTCAGAATAAAATCTGCCTACACTTTGTTTAAGGGGATCATAGACAAACGCGTACTCTATTCTTAATATATAAACTCTATGCATCGATCGATACAAATTACAAAGCAAGCGCAACTGACTGAATCAGCTGATAGAGAACCGCCATATTGTTACATAACGTGTTCGTAAGCTTTTAAACAAGGGTCGGCCGCTGTTTAATTTGACAGCTACTTTAGAAAGCTGTTATGCAACGTATTAGGGATTAACATCGTTTATAAGTAAAAAATATTTTTAAATAGCTATTATGTGTTGCATAAAATTTAACCATCGTTTATAAGTAAGGCTGTGTGTTTTGTGTACCTTTTAGATGATTTGTGTAATAAAAGATGACAAATTCTGAAAAAATGTAAACATAATAGAAATACTGATATAATTTATTGCAAACGTTTGCCTAAAATACATAATATTTTTAACTTATAAATAAAAGAAAGTAGGTAAAATGGACTAATTATCTCCTCCTAATCTCCTAACAATAACCGACTGTAATTTTATTTTCTTTCAACTCTTTTACGATATTAAATATTTAATAATACAGGCGTATTAAATATTTAATATGCAAAAAAGCAAGTTTGGCATATACAAAAAAGATATGGGCCGTACAAAGAGTTGAAAATGGGAGGAAGCAGGCATATAATAATTTATATTATATTTTCGGACGAAGGAGGCATATTGTTTGGGACGAACCAGGATTTTTTTACATGGGACAAAACTCAGTGGGCTTAACTAGGAATAATTCGGCAAAATTGAATTCCTGGTCGATTACTTCATATTCTATGTTCTACTTACTTGTAATTTTCAATTCATATGCACTACACTGCGTTCGTAAGGCATTCAACAAATGGGGCAAAGTAGGATATTTTCGTTCAATGTAGCGATTTATTTTGCCGTGCCATCCTTCTATATGATTAGTAGTTCTTACTTTTTCTTTGGCACAAGAGCTAGAGATTAACATTTCATTTTTCTTAAGCCATTGTTTTTCGAAATACTTATTGAATTGTTGTATTACATCAGTTCTAGGGCTTTTCTTCATGACGTATCTATCCGTTATCTATATATTCTGTAGGTAGGCAAGCTAGCCCAAACATCGTGCAACATGCCGTTTCTCTGTTCTGAGATTAATGTGTAAAGTTTTGGCTTTTATCCACAACGAACGGTTAACCCTCAACTGGCTGGATGGTATTTTTGTAACATAACGGGCCGAGTGTGGTCACTGTGACCGCATGTACTTTAGGTATCATATTTTTGTGTTATTAATCAAATAATAAATAAATTAAATTACACAGTGTTATTGATATTATTTACTTTTAATTAGAAAAGAAAAAAATAACAGAATATAACTTTTATTAATGTTATATAAAAAAAAACATTACTCAAACGCTAATACTAAACAAAATCTCTAAACTTCTGTGAAAAGTCCTTAAAAAAATCTAATGTAATTTTTGGAAAATCATTTTGGTTTTGTTGTCTTAAGAGATCATACAACATAGAGAAAATAAAATATAATCATAAATGATATTACTAATGAAAAATTGACAACCATTATTTATGGTCTTGCTTCGCGACAATCGCGGCACATCTTTTGGCTACATTCGATACATATCGGCTTTTTACAACAAAAACATACATGATGCTCCTCTTCTGTAAGCCACTCTTGTATTTGTAGTTCATAACGATCCATTTTGTTAGGTAAATGTAGACTACACTGAGAAAGGAATAAGTTAATTTAAATCACACAACAGGCCGGGTGCGGTCACTGTGACCGCTGCAAACTTTTAAATAGTAAAAACTCAAAACAAAAGACGCGTGCGACTATTATTAAGCCGCTCCTCGTACTAATCGCCTGAGTTACGAAGGTACCAGGTGAGGCGAGTATCATCGAATATTGGAAGAGTATAAAATTGGTAGTGTTGCCACCTACTGCGGTCATGGTAACCGCACCTGGCTTGTTAAGGGTTAAAATGAAAAAAAAGCAACCTTTAAAAATGATTTCCGGAAATACACTTTGAAAAGAATTTATGGCTGCAACTTCAAAGTCAAGGGTTATCTTTCCTGCTTTCCAATAGTTGACTGAATCACGCTGAGCAAAATTGCATACGTTTTAGTTTTTTTTTCCAGGCAGTAGAGCGAAAATCAAAGGGACTATTGTAATATCTTAGTAAACCCATGTATCGAATAAAGTTGTGTAAATCCTTTCGGACAACTCAGGAATGTACCGTCAGCGAAAAAGTGATGGTCCTTGCTAATTTTCTTCTAATTGTATTACAACAGAAGACAATGATACGTTTGTTGTCACCCTTTTAATCACAAAGTATTAATTATTGAATCTTAGAGGGTACAACAACGTCGTGAGCATTAGCAAAGCGTGACTTTAAAACGCCTAAAACATTATTCCGCTGATTATAAAGTCCGGATTTAATGTTATCAAAAGTTGGTATATCACTGACCAAATCTAAACCTTCGGTTTTAATTTCCTGAATGACATCTTCATACTGCATCTTTATTGATTAAAATTGCAGCTGCTTTTCTGTTTCAGGTGGTTAAATTTTTGTAATATTATATTTCTACTCCAATCAGGTGCACAGTCACTGTCATGTTCTTTTGATTTCTGCGCTACCTCGTTACGACGATGACATTTTGATTAATAATAATGGTGGTAACCATGGCAACCTTTGGCAACGGTAAAAGCCCCTGGTAGCAAATAGCGGCAATGTACGGTGACCGAGAATTTCGAGCTAGGTTAAGATAATGGACTGTTAAGGGTCCATAACGAGGGTTATGACGGTAGTGAACAGGAAAAAATAGATAATCAATTCTTTTCTGAAATAACGTCTTTTATATTTTATACTTGGGCCTAAATGGTGTAAATGGAGTGCTATTGTGAATTACATATACAATTCTATCAAAATACCACATTTACAGAAATAACAACGATGAATGCTGTGTTCGTTATGTTTATTTAGCTCCACATTTTGAATAAATAAATATAAAATATTAGGCTGGTGTTCATGGTAGATATTCTATTTCACGAAGTCCGTTTGACTATGACTGTTGTAAGGTCTGTACGTGCACACTGTTTTAGTGTGCGTAACCTCGGGAGCGCTCAGTCACGATCGCGACGCGGTCAGAGTCACTAGTGTTTTGTTTCCGCGCTAAAAAAATTCAAAGAGTAACGTCAGCATGGCAAGTAAACGCAGAAAAGTTGTCCACAGTGAGGTAACATTTTTTTTAACTATTGTTACTACTTTTTGTGTGCTATTAAGAGTTTATCTATCTAATATTATGAAATTTGTTACTTAAATAGGTATTTCGATTTGGTTTTGTTCTAGGGTCGAAGCATGATAGCTAGCGTTTATCATTTCCTGCGAGAAGAGTATGAATTCACAAAATCAGTTGCGGAACCTAACTGTGATTTGTCTCATTTACGAGATATTACAAGGCGTACAGCTGAGGCTACAGGTGTTTCTATGAAAACTGTTCAACGGATATTAAAAGAAGAGAAGGAATTGCCATCCTGCTCATCAAATTTCACTTCTCCTATGAAGAAGAGAAGAAAGCGGAATAGTAAGATAGAAATAGATAATTTTACAGCCGATGTTGTTCGCAGTACTATACAAAATTTCCATGTCATCCATAAAGAAATTCCAACGTTGGCTAAGTTAAAAACTGTATTAAATGAAAAAATTGGTTTTGATGGTTGTATCGAAACTGTTCGTCAATTGTTACTGAAGTTAGGTTACAAGTGGCGTAAAACAGAGAATAACCGTAAAGTTTTGACGGAGCGTCATGATATACAAATGTGGCGTTTAAAATTTTTGAAGAAGATGTCAGAATATCGCAGTCAAGGTCGCCCAATTGTGTACACCGATGAAAGTTATGTCCTTTCAACACACGTGCGAAACAACACCTGGGCACAAAAGAAAGAGAGTACACCATTCTTAAAAAAAATTAGCACAGGCACTCGCTTTATATTAGTGCATGGGGGTACAAAGGATGGATTTATTGAAAATGCTTCATTGATTTATAAAGCCAACTCAACAGCTGGCGATTACCATTCTAATATGAGCTACGATAATTATGTTAAATGGCTAAACGAAAAACTTTTACCCAATTTATCCCCACGCTCTGTCATTGTCTTAGACAATGCTTCATATCACAACACACGGACTGAAAAACTACCGACGTCGGCTACAAAGAAAGCAGACATGCAGCAATGGCTCAGGGATAAAGGTATAGCATTTGAGCAATCTCTCCTTAAATTGGAATTGTACGATATTATAAAAAAACACAAAGATGAACACATAACGTATAAAATTGATGATTTTATTAAGAGCAAGGGTTTTGATGTAATACGTCTTCCCCCCTATCACCCAGAATTAAATGCTATTGAAAATATTTGGGGTATTGTAAAAAATTATATCGCATCAAAGAATATCGAACAAAACATGACGAACATGGAAAGACTGATCTTTGAAAGCTTGGATAGAGTAACCAGTGAAACATGGCAAAAAACCTGTGCTCATGTTGAAAAAATTGAAAAAGAATACTTAAAATACGTCGACCTGGATATTGAGTTCATAATTAACTTAGGGAACGATTCTGACGAAAGCGAATCAGAAATTGAATTTGATAGTGATTAAGTGCTGATTTTTTTGTTTCTTCTCTGTAATAAATAAAAATATTATTTACTTTCAACTGTTGTTTCTTTTCTCTGCAACTTATCATTCTAATAGCTAAATATTATTTACTTAAATTGTCTATATAATTTATTAAATAAATATATTATGCGTGTCAGATTTTTTTCCTAACGCTACCTACGTTTACACACACTAGCGCGCCTATCACTACACGTCACTACTACAACCAGAGCCAAACGGACTTCGTGAAATAGAATATAACTATCAGTTTTGTAAAGCTAATAAATTTGGAGCGTATCAACAACAACATAGACCATCAAAAAGTGCATGTAAAAAACTTCTGTCTAGTTTTGCAGTGCTATAACTGCTTTCAATTTGGATATACCAGGATCAAATGTACTTCAACCATTAAGACCATTAAGACATGTTCACACTGTGCTGCAGAGGGCCACCTTTTTAACACATGCACTATAAAATAAGATCGTGCAGCTACCAAATGTTACAACTGCACTACTCACAACAACAAGTTCAACTTGAACAGCAATGTATCACACACAGCTACATCCAATTTATGCTCAAGACTAAAATCAGCAACCGAAAAATTCATAATATGATAGATTAAGGATATTAGTAAGATGGCAAACAACGAGGGACTTGGAATATATTGCATTGTAAGACGTGGTAGACAGAGTCACTATGAGCTTCTACTTTATTTTATCTTTTGCATCGGTCGCATCCGCAAACTATCTGTCGGGGCTTTACCTACAGTGCAAATGATACCTGGATATAAAACATACCAATTTTGATTAGGCAGTATAGTCAAAACTTCCATCTGCTGTATTTGTTTAAAATTATATGAGAGTTTTAAATATTATTTGTATGTCAACCACTGTTACTCTATGTATAAAACTATTTTTTTAAATATTCCTTTTATAACTTCTGATTTGTGCGTAAATGTTTCTGGATCTCTAGAAACGAATGAACATGAGTTTATTATACCATTGTGCAGATATTATGGCTATCAATGAGATATGGGTGCGTAGCGAGGAAGAAGGCCGTGCGCAGGTAGTTCCTGGCTATCATTTGCGTCATATACCGCGCAGTGGAAGACGGGGAGGTGTTGCAATTTATATTAGGACAGGAATGAGTGTCAGAGTTAAATCACATCCTATTCATCCAATTGTTGAACAAATGTGGATGAGCCTAAAAACAAAACGGTTGTTAATAGGAACTGGGTATCAGCCGCCGTAGCTAGACTTAGATATTATATATTTAGATGCGATTACGGATAGCATGAGTAATATAATAGTATTAAGTTATCGTAAGGAGCTAGCTCCTTACGATAACTTAATACTATTAGGGGACTTTAATGTCAATTTATTAAATAACACGAGCACCAACTCAAAACGTTATACTAGTATAGAATATTTAAATTTCAAAATATGGACCAAATCGTATCTATACCAACGCATTTTGTGGGATATGGTGCTACTCTAATTGATGTCATTTGTACAGATACGCAGTACCGGGGGATAAATGTAGATTATATTAATGAACTGGGGCATCATTTATTCGTTAAGAAAGAAAATCCTGCCAGTAAAACTATTACTTATCGACCAATCAAGGACATACTTTTGGAGCACTTCGTTAAAGACCTGGAGATTATTCCCTGGATTAATGTGTATTCTCTACAGAATGTAAACGACATGGTGCACTTGCTAAATCAGTTTATCACGCAACTATTCGATATACATGCGCCCATCAAGACAAGCCTTTTTAAAAGAACACCAACTTCCTGGATTACAGACAATGTAAGACTCATATTTAAGCTTAGGAATAAAGCTCAATACCGATATAAAATGCATGCAAAGGAAGATGTGCACAAAAAATATTATTTTGATTTAAAACATTTAGCAAGTAGCTATCCAGTGAAAAACAAGCATATTTTACAAGACATATCAATGAAAACTTAAATGATCCAAAGGTATTATGGAAAAATTTAAAGCAACATGTCCTCCCAACAGGTAATGAGAATATACTTCCAGATCATTTTGATGACCCTGCGGGAATAAATGCTGCATTTCTAGATGTTCCGGGCGGTACAAAAACCACTATTTCTCAGTTAACCTGTTTCGAATTTAATCGGTACGGTCCAAAAAGCTTCTCTCTTACGCAAGTAGAGGAGAAAACAGTACCCAAAATTATAAAAATATATCCACAAATGCCTAAGGTGTTAGTGGAATAACTAGAGATATGATAAATCTTACTCTTACGCAATCATTGACTGCTATAACAGCCATTGTAAATCAATCAACAAATACAAGTACTTTCCCACATATATGGTGTAAAGCAATTGTGCTACCAATCCAAAAAAATAATAATCCGCAAAATTAGAAGGATCTCCGTCCTATTAGTGTCCCTTGTATATCAAAAGTCATGGAGCGAGTAGTTTATATGCAGGTTACAGAGTTTTTAGAGAAAAACGATATTATCTCAGAATTACAGTCTGGCTTCAGAAAAGGATGCGGGACAGCTTTGGCGGATGTTCTGGGGAATATATTCTAGAGCAGCCATACTCAACCTTTTTTACCCCTGAGCCATAGACATGAGAGAGACATAGTCGCTTCTGCTTTACCCTGCGGGCCGCATAGGCACTTCTGCTTTAGCCTACGGGCCGCAATAATTGTATGTTTAGATAAAACTACCCGAAGTATATTAAATTACAATACATCGCATAAATGAACGGGCCGCATGGAAAAGGCTAGCGGGCCGCCGCGGGCCGCAAGTTGAGTATGGCTGTTCTAGAGGCTCGGTACCGGGGTGATGGATTGATCCTCACGTTGCTTGATTTTTCCCGAGCGTCCGATTCGATTGACATCACATTGTTGCTGTCTAAACTATCGTATTATGGTTTTGAGAAAATAACGATAAAGTGGTTTGAAAGCTACTTATTGGACAGAGCGCAACCAAAGTCGAAATACGGAAACAGGATGGATCATCTCTGACCTCATCTCCACAGCTGTTGTTTCGGAGTGTTCCCCAGGGTTCCCTGTTAGGACCAATACTTTTTGTTTTGTACAGTGCTGATATAGTCAATTATATCCAAAATTGACAATTCCATATATATGCGGATAACACTCAGCTATAACATTTGTTTAGTCCTAAAAATATTGCATTAGCAGTGCAAAAATTTAAGGAAGACCTTGATAGGGTGGTAATTTAGTGTCATAATAACTCACTTGTACTTAACACAAATAAGTCTAAGTTTATAGTCTTGGGCAGCAAAAACCAAGCAAATTCTATTTTATTAGCTAACCCTCAAATCAAAATAGCGGGTGAAAATATTGTAAGGATAGATGTTGCACGTAACCTAGGATTTATCACTGATACGCAGCTACATTTTGAAGTTCACATCAGTACTGTAGTCAAGGAAAGTTTTTACAGCCTAAAAGTTTTATACAGAGTGACAGAATTTCTCAGTCTTAGTTTGAGAAAGAGATTTGTTGATTGATGCCTTGGTTTTATCGAAACTAAATTACTGTGATACAGTTTATGGTCCATGTTTAACACGTACCGCACATTAAATTTAGCGTGTACAAAATGCATGTGCTAGATTCTGTTTCAATATACCCCGGAGAATCCATGTAACGCCGTACTTAAATCAACATGACATTCTGAAAATGGCAGCTTAAAGGCAGCTACATAAGGCTAATTTATTGTTTGGTATTATTTCGACACAAGAACCTAATTACCTTTAATAGTAAGTTAGAATGGAGGCCTGATGACAGATACCCATCTGGATCAACTCCAGCTACAGCTTTTATAGGATGTTTTAAGTATGCCGCTACTAGATTTTGGAACCTTATACCTCTCCAATAAGGAAGAAATAGAGAAATTTTTTGGTATTCATATTGTATGTTTGCTTGAAAACGCAATATAAACGTCTAGTAACTATTTGTAATAGTGTGACAAAAGGCCCTCGTAATAGTAAAATGTACAGTGTAACCGTGACGCTGGCTGGACCGACTGTTGAATAGAATCTGTATTAAACCCATGCGTCAGATAAGCGTGTAAATACATACATATTATTTTTAGTAATGAAAGTTTTTTTTTAAATACTGAGCTTATACCGATTTCTACGTAACGTAATAAGGTGCAAGTCTGTGTATCTTTAATCAAGTGTTTTTTTTACGTATTTACGGTGTCATACAGGCGTATTTTATTTGGTCAATATAATATTATTGTATAGCCATAATAATTATTATTTATGTTCCTATAATCCGTGAAGCGAATTACCGAGAACATAAGCGAAGTATTGATAAGACGTGACGATGCCCAAGTCTGGGGCATCAGGCGGACGTGCCTCGGCTTTATTGTCGTTACAACAATGTGATATTCCTATGCTGATCTAAGAAGTATTAGATAATATAGTGGTTTACTTTTCGGGTGACAGACGTCATCCGAAGCGCTGTATAATAAATTTTCATTGCAAAATACTAATACTACTAGGATACAACGAAATCTAATTGTAACGATCGGTTATTATACGCCTTTTGTGCCAATATACTCGCAAGTGGCAATTTAAACCGTCTCGGCCGCCGTTCACAATGACCAATTCTGTGACATCTCCATAGTGAAAATTTTCTAAAAATGTTGTATGAAGCTTGCAATAAAGCACGCAGCAAGAAGTCAAACTCAGATGGAGTTTCCTTGACTGCGTCGTGGAGCACGATTGCTCCAACTGGTATCTATCATACCTACAGCATGTCTTTACATGTCACGAGAGGACCATAAACTTCTATGAAATAAATTAAAACAACTAATTCTGTAAACCTATGAATAAGTCTCCGAGAACCGACTGTGTACACGATGCACCAGTCACAACCAACACATCTGAATGAATCGCCTGTCGAATCCCTTACTCAAAACCTAGAAAATATGGAAATTCCTGCAGTTATTACTTCAACATTGACTGCTGCGAGTCGTGCTCTTCATGAAATGTTTAACTCGTGTTTATTCGTATGAAGAGCGAAATGAAAGAATTCACAAGCTCCCTAAACTCCACGATCGAAGATATTCTTTGGTTTCACCTCAACTAAAAGAACTGGACAAGTATGCAACAACAGAAGTGTCAATTCTATGTGCCAAAGTCTTTATTTTGCTTCAGGAGCTACAACCAAAATAACAAAACCGGCTTTTAAAGGACGTTGACATTACAGATGTGACGGAATGTAATGGTGAAAACCTTGAAAAGACGGTGAATGTTATTTCCGCAAAGCTTGGAATTGAACTTGATCCAAGAGATGTGGATGACGTGAGGTGAGTGGGAGTACGTGGTTCTGGTGAGCCGCCCACGCCCTCTCGTGCTAACTCTTAGTGGTCGGCCACACTGCAGGCCTAGCGCGGCGGCGGCGGCGGGCGCGAAATATCAAACATATGAAACCGCCGCTTGCGGCCACACTGAAGTGACTTAGGCGGGTGCCTAGCGCGACCGGCTTGAGCGAGTTTGCGGGCGTACTTTTCAAACGTTCCTATCCGCTCGTTCTGGCCACACTGCGGGCCTAGTCAACAAGCGACCGATCGCGCGGCTGGCGGGGTATCAAACCATTTCGGTCTTGTCGCTCGTTTTAAGTATTTTTTTATTATTAAATAACTTTAAATACATGTATAAAAAAGGTTTTTTTGGACATTTGAAATTGTAAGTGTATAATATGTATATTTTTGATGTTCCTTAATAAATAAAATAAACTTTTTTGATTACAATTTCAATTCTTATTTTTTTTTTTAAATCTCCCTTCATTTAACTGTTTTTAGTTATTTCGTGCGCACCCAGCACACCATCTCTTATCTTTAACGCCTCCCATCTCAGGATTGGCCTATCCAGTAAAAAATACAGAATCCTCATAAAAGGTTTGCGACACCTGCAATAAGTGTTATCGCCACAACAGCCCGCGCGTCACTGTGGCCACCCTGCGCGCCCGCCGCCGCGCCCGCGCTAGGCTCAAGTCACCGCGCGTTCACTGTGGCTAACCACATAGGCCTCGTTTACGGAGGCGCGGAGCGTCGCGCGTCGCGTGTGGCGTGGCATCTCGCATCTCTCTCTCACTCCTGCAACGCCATATGTTTTACCTCACTGCGGGCCGCGCCGCCCATCGCGACGCGTGAAGCCCCGCGCCTCCGTAAACGAGGCCTTAGGCCTAATTTACGGAGACGCGGGGCGACGCGCGTACGTACGATGACCGGTAGACGATAGACTGGCAGAAGGTTCCGCCAAAGGCATCGCTTCATCGAGAATCACCGCTGCGTGCGCCACTGCGATTAACGCCGCGTGGGACGTGACAGACGCCGCGAGACATTTCAAGCAAACGCGTGTATAATCGCTTCTCCGTAAACGCACTCATACAACGCCCTATATTTGAATTTAGTGCGGGCCGCGCCGCCACACGCGACGCGCGACGCCCCGCGTCTCCGTAAATGAGGCCTTACGAGGCGTCCACCACGAGATCAACTATTGCGAGCTTTTCGTGTTCGACGTGGCCTTACTTCCGAGCTTCTCGATATTCCTGGTTATCCACGTCGGGTTTTATCAATGAACACTTTACCAAAGAAAACAGGATTTTATTCAGTAAAACGCGAGAAACGGGATTAGAGCTAAGTTTTAAATTTGTTTGGATATCAAACGGTAACATTTATTTTTATTATTTATTTATTTAACTTTGTGCACTTATAGTACAAGGCGGACTTAATGCCTTAGGCATTTTCTAACAGTCTACCTTAGGGTAGTGCAGAAATATTTTGTGGTAGGTGCCGAATTGTGTGAAATAAAAACTGAAGAACATAGATATATTATACATACATAAAAATATGTATAAAAATACTATATATATATATATATGTATATACTATAACTAATACAAAATCACTTTTGTGATATGATACTAATAATATATACAATAATTATAAATGAAGAAGAATAAGGATGTCATTCTGCCAATGTGTGATAGAGATGCTCCCGAAGCTTAGCCTTGAAAGTTATGCGATTCTTAGCCATCCTGATTTCCTGAGGAAGTGCATTCCAGAGAAGAATAGATTGCACAAAAAAGGAAGAATGTATGAAGTTAGAACGATGAGATGGACACTTGAGGAGAAGATTATGTGAGGAGGCAGGCGAAGTAGACGAGTGAAGCAAAGAAAATAGGGTAGTTAGTGCTCTTAGAGTTCTTCGCTTACGAATGGGAAACCATTTTAAAAGAGCACGATGTTCGGATACATGGTCATATTTCCGAAGATTATATATGAAGCGTATACAGTTGTTTATAATTCGATCCAATTTATTTAAAAGATCAGAGTTTAGATCTAAATAGCACACATCACCATAGTCGATCAAAGGAAAGATTAAGGTTTGCACAAGCATTGTTTTAGTAGCAGATGGAAGAAAATTTTTAAATCGGTAGAGTAGCCGCAAGATACCCGTAACTTTTTGGCTGATACTAGAAATATGTGTTTGCCAACTAAGCGTCGCATCAATGTGTAGGCCCAGGTCTTTCACACTAGGACTATACTCAATAATTGTACCATCAAATAGGAGTGACGGGATAGCAGAAAAATCTACTTTAGCAAGCATACGAGGGCTACCAATAATGATTGCCTGACACTTAGCGGGGTTCACAGCCATACCGAACTTATCTATCCAATTCTTAATGGCAACAAGATCCAGATTTAAATTGGAAATAGCTGTAGAAATGTTGTCGATACTGGCAACCGAATAAAGTTGTAAGTCATCAGCATAGAGATGATACAAGGACTGAAGTTCAGAGGTAACAAGATCAATAAAGATAGAAAAAAGTAGAGGGGATAGAATTCCGCCTTGAGGGACACCAGCATCAAGGTCACACCATTTCGAGAAAGACTCATCGACACGTACTGACTGCTGACGCCCCCGAAGATATGAAGAGAACCATTCCAGAGCCTCATGCGAAACCAAACGATAGGAAAGGATAGATAAAAGAAAGTTATGATTAACTGTGTTAAAGGCATTCGAAAAGTCAACCAAGACTAAAATAGTGACCTTAGCGTCTTCCATTGCATATCTAATGTCGCCAGTCACCTTAAGAAGTGCAGATACAGTGCTATGCCCAGTCTTGAAACCAGATTGAAAGGGACTAGTGAGAGAATTTTGAAGTACAAAAAGAGATAACTGTTTGTGAGCACAGGCTTCTAACACTTTAGACAAGAATGGAAGAATAGAAATAGGGCGAAAATGACTAGGTAAAGAGGGATTGGGAATTTTGGCCAAGGGTATGACATATGCTTTACGCCAAAGAGAAGGAAAATCACCAGAGGTAAAAGAGAAGTTGATGATATGTACAATTATAGGAAGCAGTTGGTCCAGTAATAAAGTGATCATGTAGCGGCTTATATTATCAGAACCAATAGCTTTAGACTTAATGGATAAGATAATCTTTTTGATATCGTCTGAGGTAACTGGAATAAAGTGAAAAGGATTAATATCAGGACCTTTAAGATTATTGATATAAGTAAGAGTGTGATTCATTACAGAACTATCAAACGGAGAAGTAGATGAAAAGTGACGATTAAGATCATCTATATGAAGAGTCTGTGGAACATCAACGTGACGTGACTTGCCAATGCCTAAGGACTGAAGAAATTTCCAAGTGTTAGCCGGAGAAGAAGAAGAAGTGATATTATCCTGAATATGATGACGTTTAGCATCACGAATCATCCTGTTACACCTGTTCCTAGCTGTTTTAAATAAATTCCATTTGTCCTCAGTGCGTTCCTTCCTATATTTACGAAAAGCACGATTTCTTCGCCTCATTGCCATTCTAACACCCTGCGTTAACCAAGGCGCAGGCGGGCGCTTCAATCTGACTTTCCTGATGGGGGCATGAACATCATAAAGTTGAGTCACAACACTGTTGAATATGCCAGCTTTATCATTAACTGAAGAGGCATTATAGAGGGGTTCCCAGTTAATAGCAGATGCATCTTTGATCAGTTCATCATGATTCATACGTCTAAAACAACGCCTATGCAAGACCTTGGGGATAGGTTTTGGAGGTTTCAAAATGTAACAAAGGAAAATAATATCATGATGGGAACATTTTTATGCGACGTACTGATACTAGTTTAGTTAAGCGCGTCACTTCAGAAATAGTTCTTAATCTCATCACTCAGAACATGGAATAGCATCACTGACAACAAACAAGCTGTCATATTCCAAATATTAGATCTCTGATTCTAAACCTCAGTTCCTCAAAAATATCAAAATTCATAATTGCCGCCAATGTCTTCCGTCATGGTTGACCATATCTTGCAAAACGTATAAGAAGGGCCAGCGCCATTCTTAAGAAATTAAGAGACATTGTGGACAATGATTTAATCATAACCATATTATCCTCTGCCAATCAATAATTAACTATTGTACCTACCCTAACTGGGGTAGTGCTTCAAACACGGTGCTTCTTATTGCAGAAAGAGCTCAAAGATCTGTGTTATATTAATACTTAAAAAGCCCATCTGTTATCCGATAGCCTCCCTCCATAATGAGCTAAAACTTATTTATAACAGTCAAGAAATTATTTATTCAAGGGGGGGGAGGACTTATTGCTCACAATAAAGCGGTGACGGCTTTATACTATAACTACACAACTAGTCCAGGTAAGAATTTTCAATTTTAAATTGCCTCATGTTCACACATCTTTTGCACAAAGATTTAGAGATTTTTTAAGTATGTAGATACCTATAATGCAATTAATAAGCATTGTAATATTTTGAAATACTCGGTGTTTTCGAGCCAAATGCATTCTAAGTAAATGGTTGATAAAATTGGATTATGCAAATACTGAGAAAATAATTGAGATATTGGTTTAAGTTTTTGTTAGTCTGCATTAAGGGGAGAGCGTCTTGAGCGTTTTGGCGGACCACTGGGACTCTCCGATCCTTCAGCGCTGGATACAACTATGTGCTGAGGGCATCGGGGATCATCTTGCGGTTGTAATCTATAATTATTGGTTGATCTGTTTCTATTTTTCTTTATTGTTAATATGGATTTGTTTGTCTGATAATAACTTTATTATTATTATTTTAATGTTTTATTTACTCCCGTGGGGACGGATCCAACACGTAGAGGCCCGTTTTAGAAGAAGAAGTAAATGGTGTGTAAAACACCTCCCGGGGTCAACTGCTACAATGATGAAATTACAGCAGTTGACCTCGGTAGGTGGTAGGGACTATTGCAAGCATGTGAAAGGAATTCTAGTTTATGGGGTTGAGCATTTGGTGGGCTGGCGACTGGGCTATTGCAAAGGCCGGGGTCACTTGCCATAATTACATTCATTTATTTATTTTTATACCATTTATTAAAATTCTTTCAGTTTCTTACATTTTCAAATATAAATATAAAAAATAAATACATTTAAAAATATAAAAAACACCTTCCAACCGGCTGCGGGAACAGGGTCCTAGCAGACGGTGGTTAAGGTTCCAGAGAGAGGAACTTCCTCACAATGCGTGCCGTCTCCAGGAGCACTGCCTTCTGCATCCTGCCCTTGATCCAGCCGTCTAACGCGAGCCTCTTGAGGTGTTTATCGAGGCTCTTGGCCATTAGGCCATGGGCAGAAACGACTATAGGTACAATGATTGCCCTATCAATGTCCCACATGTCGACAACCTCGTGCGCGAGATCAAGATATTTGCATTCTTTATCTTTCTCCGCTTTCACGAGGTTCTCGTCATGAGGTACAGTGACATCTACAATCATTGCATGACGCTCGGTGCGATCTATCAACACAATATCAGGCTTATTGGCGACAATAGTCCTGTCTGTGATGATAGATCGGTCCCAGTATAACGTGATATGGCCATCCTCCAGAACTGGTTCTGGCACATACCTGTAGTACAGTACCTCTGACGTCACAAGGCGGTATTTCAAAGCAAGTTGCTGGTGGATTATCCTGGCTACTTGGTTATGTCTGTGCAATTATTCGCCATTTGCGAGACGCGAACAACCGGAAATAATATGCCTGAGAGATTTACCAGGGCGATGACATGCCTGACAAATGTCGATGGTGCCATCCCTCAGGATATTTTTCCGGTAGTTGTTCGTCATCACAACTTCATCCATAATTGCACAGACAAAACCTTCGGTTTCCCCAAAGAGGTCACCGAATCGTAGCCAGGCCACGGAGGCTGAGAAGTCTACATCGGGCCCATGAAGAGCCCGGTAGAACCTTCCGTGTAGCTCCTTGCTTTGCCATGCCGCCTCTCGATCGCCAGTGGTGAGCACCACAGGCTTGCGACAGTTCCCTTTGGCTAAGGATAGAGGGGTCAGTCCATTGTCCACAGCAACCACATCCGTATGCATCTCTCCGCCGCAGTGGAGGAAATATTCCCTGAGGCTACATATCTCACGGTTGTGTAGGGTCTTGGCATTTAAAAAGCCTCGGCCACCACATTTCCGTGGGATATATAACCTCATCACTGAAGAGCGAGGATGATGCATACGGTATGTGGTTAACAGTGTACGAACTGTTCTATCCAGGGTGTCTAGTTCAGTCTGAGTCCACTTGAGTATGCCAAAGGAGTACATTAAGACTGGCATGACCCAACCGTTGTAGGCTCGCACCCTGTTTCCAAAAGTCTGTCGACAAAAGACTTTTAAGTACTTTTCTCAGGCGGCCCAGGAAGCGTTTCCGCAACGACTGTTTCATGTCAGTCTCATTGATGCCCAATGCCTGTGACATACCCAAGTATTAGTAGGTTTCGGTTGCAGAGAGTGTCCTCAGATCGGTAGAGTCTGAGAGCTGTACGCTCCTAGACTCAACCAATCTCCCCCGCTTTACATGCATAACTGCACATTTGTCCACACCAAATTCCATCCTGATAGAATTACTGAAGGTTTCTGTGACCTTCAGTAAGCCCATCAGTTGGAGCTTAGTGGGGGCAAATAGTTTCAAGTCATCCATGTAAAGCAGGTGAGATATGACCTGACTACCTCTCCGCAACCGATAGCCTAACCCTGAACTCTTTAAGAGAGTGCTTAAAGGGTTCAGGGCCAGACAAAACCACAAGGGACTCAGACTGTCACCCTGAAAGATACACCGTTCTATCCTTATTGGATCACCGTTCCCAAGGGTCTGTCGAGATCCTGGATAGAGAAGAACCGTTCTCCACTGCCTCATACACGACGCCAGGAAGGTGCGTAGAGTTGCATTTACTTTATACAACTCTAGCACCCTCATAAGCCACGTATGAGGCACAGAGTCATAGGCCTTCTTGTAATCTATCCAGCATGTCGACAGATCCTTCCGACTCCGGCGAGCCTGCTGGCAGATGGCCATATCAATGAGGAGTAGCTCCTTAGTACCACGGGCCCCACTCCTACATCCATTCTGAGACGCAGACATTATTGAGTTGTCCTCAACATGTCTGTAGATTTTTGCTCTCAGAATGGATGTAAGATAAGAGTCTTATAAACTGTAGGCAGACACGTGATCGGCCTATAGTTCTTTGGGTCCGTGGTACTATTGGTCTTATGGAGCAGGTGGGTTATACCTGTAGTCATAAATTCTGGCAGCGACCCAGATTCCAAGGCTGATTGGAATAGGGAAGCCAAGCAAATATGCGAGCTGCGTATCCATTTGAGCCAAAAATTATGCAGTCCGTCTGGTCCTGGTGCCTTCCAATTAGGCAACTGACGGACTGCATCTGCTACATCTTAGGGCCAGATGGTGAAGGCCCCCATTTCTGGCAATGGCTCACATACCTGCTCAACATCCCTGATCCAATCACCCTCGGAATGAGTGACGGGCACCGACCAGATGTTACGCCAGAACGTGGTCATGGCGTCATCATCCGGTCGCCGCACGTCACCCTCCGTCTGACTAGGTCGCTCCCAGGACCTATAAACCCACCTTTGGTCTCTTTGAAACATATTGTTCTGGAAGTATCGGTCCACACGCGCCTTATACCTGCGTATCCGGTTCGCCCATGCACAAACTTTCTGCTTCAGAAAGTCAATGCGCTCTGTGACACGTGATAAGTATTCCCGGGGGCCGATGCCGGTCCCCGAGAATGCGCGCCTCACAAAGCGCATCACTCTAGGGCGCATATTGCCCTCTCTGAAGCAGGTGAGCTTGCCTATGAGTACCCTAGCCTCGCCAATGCGGCGCTCTATCCTGCACTGCCAAGCCGGTACAGCAGGTCTCGGTCGCGTAGCTGCGTCAGCATAAGGGACCTTGACGCGAGCTACGCGACTGCTATCATGGCTGCACAGTATAGGAGAGAGTGGGCATCAGCGAGGTCTTCACTACTGTCAAAATAACTTAACAGTAGTGAATCCAAGGCACACACAAGCGCTCTATTTCGTTTGTGCATAGGCAAACGGGGCAAGCGAGGTCTAAGGTTTTGCGGCATGGTCCGATATTCCCGAACAACATCTTCCAAAGTACTCCTCAACTGGGTAATTTTGTAGGTACTTACGTTGGTAGTAATGTCGTCCCCATCATTGTCGCTATTAGCTTCGAGCCGTGGCGCGGGCGCGGTGTAAATCACCGGGGCCACAGCTTGCGACGACGGTATACAGGGGGCGACACGGCTACCTTGTACCTCCGAGCGTAGCCGATCAAGTACAGCGTCATCCAACATGTTACCACGTTGGATGGCCCGCACCTGATCAGACAGCCGTTGCGCCTAGACGTTGACAGCTGGCTCAACGTCAAGCGCCTGAAACAGAGACAGCATCCGGTTGCGATACGCAGTGAGGTTAGTTCCTCCCGCTGTAGCCTCGTAGTAGGCGCGCATGACACTCTCATTGATGGTTGAGGTCCATCGCATGCGCCGCACTACACCACCGGGAACGAGGACCCTGTTCGGAGCCGGTTGCCCCAAACATCCCAAATCCCTCGGTGGCCAGCCTCTCCGCCGACATACTGGAGGTGGCGATGTCGGCGGAGAGAAGTATTCGTCGCTCTCGCTCGACGCAACTGCAGCCGGCGAACCATCAGAACTGCGGCCCGGCAGCTGCGAGGCGGAGCGTGGCAACGAACCCGGGGATCTCTGTCGTGCTTTGCTTCTTGTCAACATATTGTCTTTCTTTTCAGCTTCCAATATCTATAATTACGATCATTTTTATTGTTGAATAATCCTTTGTCCATCTAAAAGTGCGGTTGTCATTCTTAAGTAGTTTTTCCAAAATTATTGATGATTTTAGTTGAAAATGATTTTCCAATTAAAAAATTTATATACATAAATTGATTTATGGGTTATGGTTAATTTTAATGGCAAAAAATGTAAAAATACATATTAGAAATTAAACTTTGCGACTGACATTGTCGACAGTATTTTTTTAATTGCCATGTCGACCTGTCGCGTACGTCTACATTATTATTATTAAGTATTTTGTTTTCGTTGCTAGTGTAGTTTCGTTCTAGTGTATTTCTTTTCCTCAGTCCTTCTTACTCATTACTTAACTTCATTTCTCTTATATTTAATTTTGATATTTTATTCTTTTACTTAGTTCATTACATGATTACCTTCGTAATTTAATTAAAAAAAACATTATGGTACTCTAGATTTTAATATTTGCCATGCTTTTTTTCCTTCTCAATTTTTTTTGTTAAGCTCAAAATGTTGGTTTCCCAAGATACATGCCTGGCCTAGTATTACGTACTTATACTTACTTTTTTTATTTAGCCTAGGAACAGCGCCTGTATTGTACGGCCGCTCGTCACTCGTTACAGTACGCGACAGCACGCGACAGGTCGACTTGGCAATCGGGGTATGAGTTGAGACGCGAGGGAGGGGAATCCCCGCATACCCGTGCATCGGCCGCGCCTTCTTACGCGAACGATCCCGCATGACTTTCGGCCCGCACATTAGGTCCGTCCGCAATCGAGCGGCTTTCGTATTAGGTCGCCTGTATCCCCCTCTGCAAGCGGAGTAAAATGTCGCTTAGAAATAAGTTGACATTATACAAAGCTTGCATTCGCCCTATCATGACTTACGCGAGTGTAGTTTTCGCACACGCCGCCCGCACCCGTATCGATAGCCATCCAGAATCGTTTCCTCCGTCGCGCCGTCGGTGCCCCGTGGTACATGCGGAACGTAGATCTGCATTCCGATTTCAAATTAGATCCCCTTCGTAAGTTCCTCAAAGAAGCGTCGAAACGCTACTTTGAATCCGCGTCCCGTCACGCGAACAGTTTAATCCGCGCCGCCGCCGATTACGCCGCTAGTCCTTCTGACTCGCGCCGCAGACCACGGCACGTATTGCTCGACCCTCCTGACCCCATGACGGTCCTATTGGACCGGGATGCGCCGACTCCTCCCCGACAACCGTATGCTACACTAGCTATCAGACACCGGTCTCGCCGGCGAGGCCGAAGGGTCGTACGTATGCGACCGCAACGACGTGCATCACCCCACTGAGTTTCTTGCCGGTTCTTCTCACCGGTGGTAAACTCAGCCCTCTCTTAAGCGACAGCCCAAGCCGAGGCCGTGCCTCCCTGAGGTGCCCTTGTGCTCGTCGCTACTTCTGCCGTAAAGGCTAGAGCGCTTCAAGCGCTCGCCTCCTATTGTCCGGTGAAGCTGCAATAGCCATCTGCGGTTAACAGCGTCTATCATTCCCAAAAAAAAAATAAAAATAAAGGGGGTGTGGGGTGTTACATCCTTAATTGCCATGTCGACCTGTCGCGTACGTCTACATTAGTTATTTAGTCTCTTGTGTCCGGTAATTTCTCTAGCTACAGTGTCCTTCACACCGGATACCAGCGATGTTTTCACACTGTTACTTGGCGGCAAAATATCAGACATTTATTCAAAGTATGCATTATGTTTCGTGGCACAGAATAACAAATACAATATTAATTTAAAATTAATAGGATTATCATCTCTTTTCATTGTTTCATGGATGTTCGCACATCATTCAATTATTTCCTAAAACGTACCTAAATGTGTAGTTTTTTTCGAAACCGGAGGGTACAAGATGGGTCATCATACGGTGCCGTAGCTAATTAGGTCATGTGCCTTTCCACCTTCCACCTTCAAAAGGTACCCGATCAGGTAACCGTAGGGTTAGAGGTCGGGTTAGGTGGGATTCTAATCCATAAAAATCTAGCCGGTGGCCTTCATCGATGCTATGGAGAGGCGTGGCGTACGGCAATGCAAATACGAGCTAATTGCTGTAATGGACACCAAAAGGTTGTTCGATTCCTACTCAAGAAAAAATGTGCGTGAACATGCCTGGTTATCTAATATCTGGTAGTTATTGTACTTGTACCGGTTGGACATCATGCTACAGGCTCTGCCTAGTTTTGGATTAGAAAGCCGAGGGTAGGGATGTTAAAAAATAATCGATTTTATTTAAATCGATTATTATTTTCTAATAATCGATTTTTAGAAAATCGATTATAAAATTACGTGTTTAAATCGATTTTTAGAAACAGCTCGGATCTATGCGACGGATGAAAAAATCTTGCAGTAAGTTTCAATTTTATAAACAGGGCCATCTATGCGTTGGGTGAAAAATCTCGAATTAAGTTCATACGTATAAGTTCATCAAATAAAAACAGCACCATCTGTAGGTATGTATGCGTATAAAGTAGTTTCAGTGTAGTGTGACCAGATTTAGCAGAATTCTGGCCCTCATTTTAGGGTTTAGCCGATTATGTCGCAGAATAGAAAATCTTAGTAGTTTTTAGCAGAATCTAATGAACTTCAGCAGAAATTTAACAGAATACGGTAGTTAAACAATAATTAACAGGGTTTTATTTGAATAGTTGCTCAAAACACGTAAACAAATATTCCATTCCATTCCAATTTGTATTTACCCGACTACGGAACGGAAGGAGGGTTATGATTTAAACAAGAATGTATGTATGTATAAATGTATGTCCATCTGTTCCCGCATATCTTCTAATCTATTTAACATAATTTGACAAGTATGGTGTCGTTAGAAGCGTCTTGATTGTCCGCTGGTTATAGGCTATATAATATCACATTATTAGACTGCGATTTTATCCGTAGTTGGGTTTTTGTTTTTAAAACTTATTACGTTATTGAACTTCGTGTTAATCTAAAACTGCGCTTACCTCAATTTCTTGTTATAGATTCAACTTTAGCCATTACGATTATGAGTAAACCTGATTTAGTATCACGGGCTAATACCTATCTAATTTATAAATAAAACGGATACTAATATTTATAAACTTGTTTTTGAAAATGGATATGTGCATAAATAGATGAATAATATCCAGATTTTTTGCATATAGCATGTACTTTTTTATTATACAAAAAAAACGATTTTTTCGAAGAAATCGATTATTTATTTTTATTAAAATCGATTTTTGGCAAATCGATTTATTTTAAATAAAGAAAAATCGATTTTTATTTAATCGATTCTTTTCCATTAATCTCACATCCCTAGCCGAGGGTGGATTGTCCCAGAATCAATGATATTATCTATACTTATAATAAAACTGTAACAGGTCCAATTCTGTACATTGAAGATATTTTGAAAATTATGTTTGGAGGGCATTCTATAACCGATACTAAAGCCAAAAATGTATTTTGTTTTATTTTTGTCTGTCTGTCTGTCTGTCTGTATCTCGGCTGAGCATCACGCCGAAACTACTGGATGGATTGAAACGAAACTTGTCATGATTTGATTTAATACTCCGAGGTAGGACATAGGATACTTTTTATCCCGTCATTCGGCACGGTTCCCTTGGGAGAGGGGACTAAAGTCAAAATGTGATTTATCAATTTTTCATTATAATTATAATAAATACTTGTAAGGGAACACTCATAGACAGTTGTTAACAATGTTTGGAAATCGATCAGGTTAAGCAACGTTAGGTAAGATAATTAAATAGATGGGTGACCGTTTAACGCCATTTGAATTATTTCAACGTCTCCGTGCTTCGGAGGGCAAGTACAAAGTGGGTCCAAGTTTTTAACCGACTTTAAAAAAGGAGGTTTTGTATTCTATGCGAATGTATATTATTGACAGTTTAGTTAACGTAAACACAGCGCGGGCGTAGCTGCGTGGGTCAGCTAAGTAAACCATAAAAATGTTATATCCCTACTCATGCACGCCAAAAATTGTGACCCATGTAATTAAAATATTTGTTTTATTTTCAAAGGTACACGTCACTTTCACTATATTTTACCGACCCGAGACTTATTGTTTGTTCACCCAATTGGGTGAATTTTGTATCTTCACTTTTCTTGCGCTAATGACATCTATTGTATAAAATATCATTGCCCAGGATATTATAATTCTTTTTCACGGGTAGCGTTTGTAGGTGAACATTCTGCTTATTTCGTTACTGTGTTGAAAAAACACATGCAGTTCTTGCGAATGATAAAAATAACAACAGAAAATGACGGCTATGCCACTACCATCAATTTGATTACAACATGCATACCAAGTAGGTCTGTTTACATTCTCAATCCCGTATTCGCCAGCCTCAGATCTTATGTGTGGGTTGTGTATTATGTGAACACGTTCCACTGTTGAAATATTCATCTGGTAACCTTTGCGAGAGGCTAAAAATCGAGAGATCTCGATTCGCTTCGTCGGCACGTGTTTTCGGACTGTTTTATGCAAAGCATCTATGTTAACAGTTGGCGAATACTTCTTACTACGAGTAATTAAGGATCAAACGAACTTACCCTTACGTGAAGTTCGATCATAATTATGTGAACAGTTCGGTCCTTAGCAACTTATAATGTTTACTTATTGTAGTTATGCGTCCATACTACTAGCCTTGCACGGTCTTATTAAATTTTTTTTTTTGGGTACTTTAATATTTTATCACTTCGCCTACCAATCGCCCCATCACACTGACAGTCCTATAAGACGGCCCACCCGCAGTGTGTCTTCATTATGTTTAGAGTAGGAAAAATATTTCACATTTTATTCTTGGGACGGGTGATATGTTAAAGGGAGGGGAGTATATATAAGTTGCTAAGGACCGAACTGTTCACATAATTATGATCGAACTTCACGTAAGGGTAAGTTCGTTTGATCCTTAATTATGTTTCACAGTTCGGTCCTTAGCAACTTATAATGTTTACTTATTGTAGGATGTTGAGAGTGATGATCTGTAAAATGTGAATATTAGCTATTATGATTTGGGGAATGTTGTTGGTTGTACATTTGGCTATACTTTGCATGCATATTGTGTACTGATATTACAATGTATAACTGTTTGTTTTTCCCAATAAAATAAAATAGATTAAAATACAAGATATGCCCTAAAAATCCAAATTCATTTAGCTCTGTAATTATTATAATAAAAAAATAACATTACATAATATTATGCACTAGATTTTCTCTTTTTTGTTTTAAATATCAAATGAGTTTTCTAACAACAACCTTGATACGAGTCTTATAACACTAATATTATATTACACTTAGCCAACAGTAAAATGCAGACGTAAGTATTAAGCCCGTAATAAAGTAGATTATCTTCCCTGAACAATCGTAATTTATAGTGCGGAGGAACCGCAAGCAAAGTTTAAGTACGTAAGAATAGAAAGGTCGAATCGAGAAAAATCTCTCCTCAAAACCTGTCAACAGTGGCAATAAATCATTGTCCTGTAAAAACGCGCAAATGCATCAAGCTTACAAAAACAATTTTAAAGGAAATATGCAAAACCTCACCATTAGACAATGACTGAAATTGTAGTCCATTTTCGTAATTATTTTATCAATAACTGAACAATATAATAAGGGTAACATGTAAGTAAATATCAGTTTGTGAACGTAAATGGTCCCAAAGGCCACACAGGCCACATAGAGTAGTTAGAAAAAACCTAAAATGAATTATTTAATTAACATGGTGCACAACTATAAAGACGACCTTGCTCCGAGGAGAATAATAGAAGATATCATCACAGAATATAAATCACTTTTATTATAACACACTGTTTCCAAACTAAAAACTAGATAAATTAAATTCACAATACACAGTTACTTCCAACTCTTAACAGTCTCGTGGTTGACACTCGAATCCCCGCATTGTGCTCCCAACCATGGTTTTATCGGTAAAAATCCCTACCATCACAAAACCCCTAAACGTCTCACAACGACCAATCACAGCCCGCATCAGTTCTCTTTAATGCGGCCCCGTGATTGGCCGGCGCTACGAATCAATTGAATAGCTTCTACTTCTGTCAGTACTCTAAAAGTAGTTGCCAGTATATTAAAATATTAAACAATGAAAATAAAGAATTAAATAATTTGCGATAAATCTCTACAAAATTGCAAACCCTAACAATCGACCATCCTGACGACGTGTGCGTCCCCGCACACGACCCAGGTGGAAACCCTAACAATCGGTATCGAGTACATGGTCAGCAGCACGAAAGTCCCCAAATACTATAACCATTACATGAATTAACAATTAAACATTCTAATACAATCAATTAAACATCAACAATTTGTACAAACTATAGTTTAAAACCTGTTTTATTTTTATTTTATTTACATCATTTAAATATTTTACATTACAATAAACTTCGTTAGTTAATTAGATAATTAATTCCATTCCTGTTATTTTATTAAAAACAAATGTATCATCAATATAATTGCTGTTAGGAAAACTGTACACTTGTATAATATTGTAAACATCTAGTTAACCATTCTATTCTAATTTATTAGACAACGAATCGAAACCACATCGAAATATCAATATGTACATATATCAATAATTGCCGTTAGGAAAACTGTACACTTGTATTTCTATTCTAATTTATTAGACAACGAATCGAAACCACATCGAAATATCAATATGTACATATATGGACTTACTCAGGTCTACGAAAGACTGGTGACTGGCACACCAGCGCAAGCCGATCGATTGCTTCACACGGCGCAGGTGAGACTACTTAATGGCATTGGGATCGAATCGAGTCCATGAGGACTGCCCAACTACCATTTCAAAATAATATAGACACCGACTGGCGGATATACAAGCCGATCGATTACTTGATACCCGACAGTGGCACAATGCATCGTGGTGGCTCACACAAGCCGATCGATTACTTGTGGAGACGCACCATCGTGGCACCGAACGTATCAAACCATGGCACGATCGATTCGATACCATGCATGACCGGCCGACTACCAATTCGAAACACCAACTGGCGGCACAAGCCGATCGATTACTTGATACCGCACAGTGGGTCGATGCATTGTGGTGGCTCACACAAGCCGATCGATTACTTGTGGAGACGCACCGTCGTGGCACCGAACGTATCAAAACATGGCACGATCGATTCGATACCATGCATGACCGCCCGACTACCAATTCGAAATCAGATTAAAACCAACGGCGTGCACAAGCCGATCGATTACTTGCGACGGCGTAGTGGGTCGATGCGCACAAACCGATCGATTGCTTGCGATTTATCTGGAAAGATACAAAAGACCTTCTGTAGCAACATTACTCTTAACATCTCAAATTATACACACAAAATTATGGATTCAAATTAATCACCATCATTACTATTCTACTACATTAGCTTTAGATTCATTTTCGTGAACTTCTATTGAACTTATGTGGCTCAAAGGCCTGTAGTTCATACTTTTGTTTTGCATGCGTGCTGCTAAACCGCAAAACATTAATGTCTTGATAGGGTTCTATAAACATGGACATAAGCTTTTTGCTTTGCCCATCACTGTTAATGCAGGGTTTATATTTCTTTCTTATCTTACCTATCTTGAACCCCACTGCGAATAACAGATCGCTATTAAGGAGTTTTAATCGACTATCAAGTATCGCGTTAAGAATGAGCTTTGACCCCATTCATGCTGCCACCAAATAACACCTCTGAATACACCTATGTTTTATTTTAACGTTGTTAAGTATCCAGCGAACCCTCCCCAAAAGCCTATCTCAATCTTTCTCATCATGTTAGTGCGTTTAGCGATTCAAGGATAGTACGATTGAATCAACAACCATCAACACCGACTAATCAGTGTTAAAAACCTTTTCAAAAGCAAATCTTGTGAAAGCATGTGATGCAGAATAACTACAGTTATCGCTTGCCAAGCGATCCCCTGATCGACCCTAATTGTGTAAATTATAATCTTCAAAAACGAACACAGATTGTTTGTTTTCTTGACAGGTATAATCAATCAAGTAAACACACCCACAACTACAAGTAGGTGCGTATAACCTTACTTAGATCTTACGAAGGGCCTAAGGTGGTCAACATACAAATCATGAAACGGCACCACTATTTTTGTTTATGCGACATTGTGGAGTAATCCCTCATTCGCTTTTAAATTATGTTTTTTTTTTATATAAGAGACTTCTATGCAAACGTTTATACATATATATACCAACGATATCGTACCATAATTTTAATTTTATTTACTTTTTTTATAGCCCTACACGGTCCATAATTATACTTAGCTTTAAGCTACCAATTTAATAAATAACCACCTTGTAAATATTATGGAATGCAATAAACGATATGAATATATTAATTTTAACATTGTTTTCTGACTGACGAACCAGAATTGTCTGTCCTAAGGTCTTCTTTTGACACTGAAATGTTCAATGTCGCCGTGGTTCATACGACACAGTTGTCACCCCTCGGAACTACCCATCGAATACTGCTTTTATTACCATGTAAATAACTTAATACTTGACAGTCTTTTAAAACGTAATTATTTATGTAATTTAGGCACTTTTCATCACAATCGCTGTTAATACTTTTGATCCTACAGATTTGTCTCCCAGTTGGACAGTGCAACCAGTAGTCATTAAATATTGTTATTACACTCAGAAATTGGTCATTGACGGCTACGGGATTTCGCGGTAGCTTATTTGGCAACATGACCCACTTTTGAACCAGTCCTATGTTACAGAACAATCGAACTCTTGCAAAGTTTACACATACAGCCACCCACTAGAGATTCTCAGAATTAACCCCGGTACAGAAATGTGGAATGCAGTTCACTGACCGGTAATTATTAAAATACCGTACCTAGCAGATAACCCTAAACTTTCGCAGAAGGAAAATAACAGCTAAACTTTATAACTGAGTAGAGGTTCTTCGCTTCTGCTAAAGTCTGTGATGTAGTATAGTAAGCGACGATATGCTTGCTCTGCTCAGAAATTGGAACCCAGCTATCATCCCAACTTATTGTAGCAGTGCATGCTAGACGTAGAGCCTAACGCTGCTGGGATCCGTACTCACTATCGTATTTCTGCTCAACGTAGAGCTGACCGTTAAACTATTAGACCTTAAGTAGTTTCACTGAAAACCATAACCCTCGTGACGGTAGTGCTGCTTAAGCAAATTTATTGAACACGAAAACGTGACAAGCCACTGTCGTAGCATCGAGCTCGAGCCCTTGCTGCTTAGAGAACAGCACTACGGGTAATACCGATGACAGGCCTTTTCCGCAAGTAGAGGTATCTCGTCTTCAATGACAGGAATAAGATAATTTCAAGTTAACAGCCGATAATCAATGCACATTCTAAATGAACCATCCCTTTTACGAACAAGCAAACTAAGACTAGTTTGAGACGGGCTAACTATTCCGGGATACAACATTTTCTAATAGATGTTGCTAATTTCCAGACACATTTTTTTTTTCCAACGAGCCTGATTATTATAATGCTGTGATTGTGACTACATTTGACGGTGGTCCCGTTATGGCCTTGTCCGAAAATGGCACTATTCTCACGACAAAATACAAAATCTATCAAGATCCGACAAATGGCTGATGATGGTACTATCACAACATCAACACGTCCGCACTTAGCTTGATAAGAGTACTTTAGACATGTATTACTGTTTCTACTCTCTTTCATGTGTACTATTCGGGTGCAATGCGTTTTTTTTTTTCAATACTGCTACTAAATGGTAGATAAATCAGCCAATACCGTGGCTGCACCGTACAACCCAAATACATCGACTGATCAAGCTGTAAGGGAACATTCACTCATTTGTCAAACTCAGGTTAAGGAGAATTTATTACCTACATCAAGAAATTGCAACTGAGTCAAGTTTTTATAAGCGATTAATGTTCGTGCGCTTCCGCTGAAGCCGCATCAACACTGGCTTGTCTTACATGCATTCACCATCCCCTGATACAACTTGGGCAGTAACGTCTATGCATAGTTGAGGTGATAACATACCCAGACTTAACAAAGGACCATGCCCATAGTATGGAGCTGAAAGTCAGCAATGCAATGCCCAAATTGCACTCTATGTCATAAGATAACTTTTTAACAGTATTTATATGATATCTAGATTTAATGTTATTTATAGCACCGGTTCAAAAGATATTGGACATTAAACATGATAACTTCCTACTGGTTTTTTTTTTACATTTTATCGTTCACAGACAGCATTGCTATTAGTTTTTCACTAGGAACTTCATGATCATCACATAAGCTAAGTCAGATCAGTGTTCTTTTATATACTTATCTGTATGTTATCAGATAAACATGTCAGTTATTTAGAATTATCTAGTCTGTCTCCATTGTATAATGTCAATATGTATGTGAAAACAATTTGGTTAGATACACTGGTACTGCAATGTTAACAATAACGTCTTATTATTTTTTTTTATATCTAGTGCTTCATATGATTTAAAATTAACAACATAATTCTAGTTTTTATTTATTAGAGCAATCTTATAAATTACTTTATCTGGGCATTTATGGGGCACAGATGGGCATTGTCCTTTGTAAAACCGATGAGAGATGATTAGACAAAGTCCTAATTTTTGTACAACATATCCATTCGTTAAAGTGGAGTCACTGCCAAAGGGTACAAAGGCCGTGAAGAGTGCTATTTTCCGTACTTCATTCATAAATTTTGAGTAACGGCTCAGCTATTCTGACTTAATTAAACCTATACATGTCGCTTTTTGCAATGCATTTTAATAGAAAAAGGATAGCACCAGTAATTCATACTGGTGAACGCATACTGGTGAACGCATACTGGTGAACTCATACTGGTGAACGCATACCGGTGAACTCATACTGGTGAACGCATACTGGTGAACTCATACTGGTGAACTCATACTGGTGAACTCATACTGGGGACCAGTCAGCAACTTTGGCTCGTAAAGAGAGTTCGATCTTAAAAAGGACTGATGATCTTTAATGCCACAAAGATATTGCAAGAGTTTATCAGGATATGAGCATCGCGATGCCAGAGAGCCAGACCTCAAAGTTCGATACTTATATCTGCGAATAATACAATCTACCGCACGTTTTCCCTACAATATCACGTTGATTGTGTGTCAATTCTTCATAATAAACCTCGTACCTACTCCTTCGTCCTAAGACTCCTAAGTAGCCCCCCCTTCAAGACATAAGACCCGGCTATGTTCTGCTCGAAAGGAAAAACAAACAGTAATTTCTCTTGCCATTCTTACCAGGCCAATAGAATCGAACTACCAGACCTCGGCCAGATCCTAGAACTTCTAAATACCAAAATCAGTGATAGTTCTATCACCCTCCCGTATAGCGATGCACACTTGTTAAACAAATATAATTAATTTAACAAATCATGCATGCGTGATTTGAAGGATCCAAAATCTAAGTCTCGGTTTTTGCGTCCTGGGAAGATTGCAAGACCATCCCTAACGCATTTACAATATCGAAAACCACTTTTTTTTTAAATGAAGGACTACGTGACCTGTTAGATTGTCCCGCGTCAACACGTGGCTCTGTGCTACCGGCAGTCAGCGGACCGATTGCGATGGCTCCTTCCACGTCGGTCGTTGTCCCGCCGTGATTGTTAACGCTGATTCCGATCCACCTTTGTCATCCTCGCAGCCGTCATTCCGTAGCTCACGCTCGACTCGCAACAAAAAGGTTGTGTGAATATTATGCTACAGACTTACACGTGTATCGTATTATGACGGTAGCTTGTAAATAGTAGTAGAGAGCATTTTATATAGGCAAGCTAAAATTACTACCTATCTACCTAACACAATCACTGCCATACACTGTAGGAATATTTTGGTATCAGGTCACCCAACAATAACCGACGAGACCATTACTAATACTGCAATATGACACTAATACTGCGCACTTCAGCTATAATTTGATACAATACAGGCAGTGCTATCATCTTCCATATTATTCCATATCATGCAAGAAATGAATACAATCTCCCAATTATATTATTAGTTATAGGCTATCCGAAACTGTTACATACCTATGTATTTTTTTATAAGAATACAATTGGTATGGATGTATCTGTCAATCATTGGACTACCTATTGAAATTTCTCCGTGTTGACCGTCTTCTGTTTTTATTTGCAGAAAATAGCGGATTATACTACGGTTTAAGACATTTATTTTCTCAAAAGATTACAAGATAATCACTTACAGAGAAAATACAAAATATAATATACGAACAGTTTGATTTGCTCAATTAGCGTTGTACATAAAAATAGGGGTAGGTACTTTTAAAAATATTTAAACATTTTTATTTTTCCAGGTATTGCGGGTACCTTCATTTCATTTAGAAATCACAACGCACGATAATAAATTTTAAGCAGCAAGCCGATATAGAAAAACTACAACGCATAGAGATAAATATCAATTCAAACTAATTCAAAAGACAAAGATTACTTAATTCAAAACACTTCTTGTCTAAAAATTGTAGATTTGGGCGTGTACTTACGTTTTGTTGAAGTTAGTTGCGAATCCCACTTCTGATCTATAAAGACGACCTTGCTCCGAGGAGAATAATAGAAGATATCATCACAGAATATAAATCACTTTTATTATAACACACTGTTTCCAAACTAAAAACTAGATAAATTAAATTCACAATACACAGTTACTTCCAACTCTTAACAGTCTCGTGGTTGACACTCGAATCCCCGCATTGTGCTCCCAACCATGGTTTTATCGGTAAAAATCCCTACCATCACAAAACCCCTAAACGTCTCACAACGACCAATCACAGCCCGCATCAGTTCTCTTTAATGCGGCCCCGTGATTGGCCGGCGCTACGAATCAATTGAATAGCTTCTACTTCTGTCAGTACTCTAAAAGTAGTTGCCAGTATATTAAAATATTAAACAATGAAAATAAAGAATTAAATAATTTGCGATAAATCTCTACAAAATTGCAAACCCTAACAATACCGAAAACATTATTGAACATATTATCACTTATTATTATTTTTTTTATTTTTATTTATTAAGGTATCCAAACAGCATAGTCTACAATATATGGATAAATCAAATCTTATATGATACACCTTAGCCAAAGGAGGATACCCTATGTGCATCCAAATACACTCTATGCTCTCCGTTGTCCCGACATCGCGGCGTCGCCTCTCAGTTGTCCGGTTCTTGATTTTCACTTTTTACTGAATACTAAATACACTTGGAGCTTTGGATTGGAGACGTGCGAAGGTTTGAGCACGGAAACAAACAATGAAGACACTTTTTTTTTTTTTTGTATGAGTAGTACTGTTGGCCGCAGATGGCCATTACAGCTTCACCGGACAAGAGGGCGAGCGCTTTGAGCGCTCCAGCCCGGAAAGGTAGGTAGCGACTAGCTCAAGGGCACCTCAGGGAGGCACGGCCTCGGCTTGGGCTGCCGCTTAGAGAGTGTAAGTTTACCACTGGTTCACAACGCGCCCCCGCTGAGAAGAACCGGCAAGAAACTCAGCGAGGGGATGCATGTCGAGGTCGCATGCGTACGACCCTTCGGCCTCGCCGGCGAGACCGGTGTCTGTGTGTAGGTGTGTGTACGACTCGTGACGTCGTTGTCGGTGTTGGTGTTGGTGTTGTGTCATGGTCCAGGAGGACGGACATCGGGTCGGGTGGGTCGAGCAGTACATGCCGCGGACGGCGGCGATGTCGACGATCTGAGGGACCGGGACCAGGGTCGGGGTCGGGGATATAGTCGGCAGCGGCGCCGATGAGCGGGTTCGGGTGGGGCAATGAAGACACACTGCGGGTGGGCTGTTTTATAGGAGTGTCAGTGTGGTGGGGCGATTGGTAGGCGAAGTGATAAAATATTAAAGAACCCGAAAAAAAAAAGCTTCAATAAGACCGTGCAAGGCTAGTAGTATGGACGCATAACTACAATAAGTAAACATTACAAGTTGCTAAGGACCGAACTGTGAAACATGCCTGGTATGTAGGTACTAGTGAGAACCTATCTTTAGATGTAGTTGGGTGTTTATTTTTTACTAGGCGATCATTCAACCAACTTTATCAACTTGGTAATATGTTATTAAAGTTTTTTTGTTGACACGGAACAAACATTTATTTTCTGTCCATTAAGTATAAGCAAATAATAGCCAATAACCATCTCAATTAAACTAAAATTCAAATAAAAATACTGTATTTAAAACCTTCCATTAGTTTGAGAGCTACGAGGCCACAGGCAGACATAAGCATCAAACTGATAACACCCAGTCTTTTTGCGTCAGTCGTTATTAAATTCTGGATTTTTTCACATAACTATCAGCGAAAATACGCAGGAACTACACGAAAATTAGAATAGTACTTAGAACATTTTTGTTGCCGTACCTACATTTGTATTATTTACCTTCCGAGGAGCTGTGCCAAATATCTGGCCGGCAGGCTGAATGTAGTTGGCACGGTCCCACCGACCTACACAAGACGGTATCAGTACTTGGCAGTAGGCCACATAATTCTCTTATATACAAAACTACACAAAAAGGCTCATTTGTTAACTTCGGTTATTTCTTGTGCACATGTTTTCGCATTGTTTATCAGCGGGGATTCCATAGACGCACTCATCGTTCTATTTCCCTTAATCAAACTAGTGTAGGTGGCGAAAAGTGATAAATATCAACAAGTAGGTATATAATAATGTTTTATTTTTCGGGTGTTGAATTTTTGGTTCATACATTTTACTACTTTAATACTGTAGGATTATTTATGTCAAAACTGAAAGACCTGCTGAATCACCAGGTTAAGTACGATTTCGATATTGAAAAGTTCATATGAGTGTCTGGTTCTCAACTATCTGACACATCAACAAGGGCAAAAGATGCGGATAGAGATCCGCGTCCTCTCCTGTCGCGTCATCATGAATACCTCACCGCCTAGCCATCAGTAGGCTTAACTTGGATAATAGGCTTATTACACCTTCCGATATTTAGGAAGCTAAATGAGTTAGTCACTGAATTCAGTGAAGTGTAATCGCATTTAGTAAGTTAGGATTCTAAATTCCGAAGCAAGGGTGGTTTCTAACTTTTCTAACTGACTAATCCATCATTTAGAATCCTAATTAGAAACGCATTTAGGAAGGTGTAATCGCATTTAGTCACTGAATTTCAACTCAGTTGCTGCGTGGCTCTCCGCGCGTGAGGACGTGTAGGTAGGTTTGTTAAGTATTCAAAAAGTGCATTGCGAGTTTCATTATAAGGAGACACTTATTAGACAGGTTGTTATAAAATTTTGGCAATCGATCAGGTTAAGCAACGGTTGGCAAGGTCATTACAAAGATGGGTGACCATTTAATGCCATTTGAATCAAGCGTCTCCGTAGGACATGTATAAGTGGGTTCTAGTGTTTAACGGGTAACTGATTCAGTCACTGAATTAAGGACAGTGTGATCAGAAGCTCATACGAGTATTCAGAGACTGATGTTTAGGAAAGTGTAATAAGCCTATAACCAATTCGAATATTATATTTTTTAATTTGAATTTGCACTCCTGACAACATTGCTTAACATTGGTTATTCTAGTTGTATTCAATAATTGTATTAGATAGACATTGGCTCCGGGTATTATACAAATGCACAATTTGGAGTAAGCTCTTTTCGTGCGGCCTAAAATAATACTGACTGTTACTGATTAATAATAAAGAAAACAAATTAATTTTGGAACATGAAACCAAAATATATTCTGAAACGTTCTTGGATTGGAACATCAGTCAACCGTTACAAAAAGACACGCCCTCTTACAAAGCAAAAGTAATTGCGCGCTGGCATGGAGCATTCTTTTAAAATACTGTCTCAGTAGGTACGGCTATACGAGACTATGTACGTTTTTAAATGCAAACAAATTAGCTCGGGCGACTGCACCGGATGCGACCGGGCCGGAAATAGAAGACAGGAATTAAATTGCTTTTGAGTACGCCGCGGGCAACACGTGCAAGTATGCCCAACGGTTGACAGCGAAAAGTCGAGAAAGTAGCTATATTATACTGAGCATTATTGTAGGTAACTAAATTTTGCTTTACTGGTAAGAGTTTTTTACACAATCTTGTTGGAACTTATTTCCATTTACATTGAATTATTTGCCTGTGGGTTGTCTGGGTAAATGTTAGAATAGCACCCACCCATCTCCTCCACTTGGGTATCGTAAGCGGCGACTAAGGGAAAACAAGAAGACGGGCAGCAGCGTCTGTCTATTGGATTACCTACCACCCTGTTAGTTTATGTGACTGTGGGAACTTAAAGCAGATTACGGACACAGTTGATAAATTAAGAGATATGGATATTGAAATCAACAGTGACTTACTGTCAATAATGATACTCTATCTTCGTAGTATGGAAATTTTAGAACTGCAATTGAATATCAAGACTCACTACCAGATCCTGAAAAGTTAAAAATAAAAATTATTGACGAGAGTGATATACGTCTTAGTGATATTCAAAGTACTAGCACAATGAATGATACTGAAGAATGTTTGTATTATTTTTGTAAAATATGTAAAAAGAAAGGCCACGATTCGGTTAAATGCTGGTTAAACAGTCAAAATACAGGCAAGAAAAATCATCAGACTAAAAATAGCCAGAACAAAGTGGTCATAAGAGAAACAAACCTTTACAGCTGTAACTTAACAAATGAAAAAGCACAAAAGCACTGGGAAGTTCCCAGTGGGTGGGTGCTAGACAGTGGATGCACATCTCATATGACATTTTCGCATAAGCTCTTCATTGTTATGAAAAATGTTTCAAAAATTCTACAAGATAAAACTTCACAACATCAGTCAGTCACTCGCCTATACTTTAACTCGCATTTATTTTGATAAGGGGTAACACGTGTTTTAAGGACGTAAGTACATAAGTAAGCGTGCAAATGGTGAGTAGTTAATTAAAGATTAATTGTATATAAACTTTGTTATATAATTGACTTGCCGCATAACTCGGAATCAAATATAAAATTCTAAACTACTTTTTATATGAATCCATCACATGTGCAAGGGGCCGTCCTCGTAGGTACTACCTCATTGTCAGTGGCAAAGCAATGCAGTAGTCTATCGGCAGGAATTGTGCTTACCATCAAACGAACGACATGCTTGTTTAGTCCCTAAAGAAAAAGAAATGCTTAGTGCAAAAACCCGACAAAATGTTGGACACAAGGAGATTAAAAACGATATAGAACTTATTACACACATCGCAACAAAGTTCCGATAAAGATTTTGTAGCCCGGATTAAGTTCTCCTAGTCTGGAATGGGACAAAGGCCCACTTCACTGCACTTTGCTCCCACGTAACGTGTGCCATTTTAGTCATATCTCTAGTAGGTACTTAATTCGAATATTATAATGTTAATAGGCACATAGGCTTTCAATTATCATATATGAGTTTTATTCCGTCATTTGAATCTGATACTGATCCAAAATTATAGATTTTGTATAAAAAAAATATTTAGATGGAACCAACGTCTAGTCACTAATCTAAATTCATATTAATGATTTTTTTTACTTTTTCGTATATTTGGAAGAGATACTGGCTATAAAATTATTTAGAAATTATGTACTACTTACTTAAAATATTTTAAAACGTGATTGTAATTTTTAAGTATAAAAATCATCATCATCATCATCATCAGCCACTGCTGCACATAAGCCTCTCCTTTAGAACGCCACAATGAACGACAATTGGCTATTTGCATCCCCCAGTGTCGTCTGGTTACTGTCACGTCTGGGAGGCCTGCCTACGCTGCGTCTTCCGGTTCGTAGTCTCCACTCAGGAGCCTTACTTCCCCATCGGTTATCGTTTCTTCGAGCGATATGGCCTGCCCTTTGCCACTTCAATTTGCAGATTTTGGGAGCTATTAGTTTTTTTTTTATAATAATATAATAATCTTCTTCTTCTTCTTCAGCCTGTATCGGTCGTCCATTTCTGGACATAGGCCTCCTCCATTTGCCGGAACTGGAGGGAATATAATAATATCCTGGGACAATCCACACACGGTCATCTGATCCCAAACTAGGCAGAGCCTGTACTATGGAAACCAGACAACTGATACTAATACTTACATATATACTTTTTTTTCGTAAATACATACTTATATAGATAAAACAACTTGGTGGGAATCGAACCCATGACCTATTGGTCAGCGGGTAGGGTGTCTAACCACTAGACCAACAGGCCAGTTCTTCGGTGAATCTCCATATTTCGGATTCTGTCGCGCAAAGAAACTCCGAGCATAGCTATCTCCATGGCTCGTTGTGTGACTCTGAACTTCTCTAAAAGACCAGCTGTTAAGGACCACGTCTCAGTATTAATGTCATCACTGGCAACACACACTAGTTAAAAACCTTCGTTTTCAGGCAGTAGGCTGCAGTATTTTGGAAGTTTTCCGAACGCTGCCCATTCGAGTTGGATTATTCAAGCGACCTCTTTGTCGAAGTCGGACCGACCTAACTGGATCTTCTTTGTGCAAGGTTATATCGATTTACCACATATACAGCATATCGAGAAATCAAAAGAACCCGTGGGGTGTCCGGGTAAGAATAGCACCAACCCCATCTCCTGCCCCGTTGGGTGTCGTAAAAGGCGACTATGGGAAAACAAAAAGACAGGCAGCAGGGTATTTTTATTAGATTACCGTTACTGCGAACTGCGAGACGTCTGCCAATCGTGGGGGTTCGAAAGTAAAATAAAAATTAATATACCTACACATAAAACATTAGGAAGTTTAGAATCCATTATGAAGCTTTGAAAAAGTAGCCAAACAAATAGACGAACTTAGACGACATTGTTTTACACAAGGTAATAAGAAGAAGATTAGATAGGAAATCTACACTACATGTTCCCGAACAGTGGATATACCTATGGGATAACTTAAAGCAAGCGGTCTAAAAATGGTCTGCTCAGTAAAGATTTGATAAAGGATTTATTTAATATCACGCAAGAGAGTTCTGCGGTTGTATTGACATTACAAGAAAACAGTAAACCTAGCTATAAATGTATAAAATATGGGTTGTGTTTCAAGATCGCTACAATAAAATATTAGATAGATACGTACTTGGTTATTGGCCAGAGAGGAGAGCATTCATCTAGGGAACTAATTTATGCCGCGCGTTTGTTTATTTGCTGTATAACTTGGAAGCGAATATGGAATTCTAAAATAAATTCACTACTTTTTTCATGAATTCATCACATTTGCCCCTTGTGCGAGGGGCCGCCTAGATAGGTACCATGCAGTGTCAAATATTCTGCCGCCAAGCAGCAGTATGTCAACATTGTTGTGTTCTGGTGTGAAGGGCACTGTAGCTGGTGAAATTACTGAACACAAAATACTTAATATTGTCCTTCGTCGTGTTGCTAGCGTATATAGATAGAGTGTTTAAAAACACGTGTCCCATCCGTGAGGGTATTACTCAGTGTATCAATACAATTAAATGTATACAGCTCATTTGTTAGATATCTAATTTTCTTTTCCTAAATTTATCCAGAAGAATGAATCCGATCTTGTATTTTTGGTACAAATTAGAAAAAAAATTGATGCACTGAAAAAGGCCCTCACGGATCAAACACGTGTTTTTTGCCCGAATGCCCCAGGAAGGGGGTTATGTTTTCCAAGAGTATGTATGTCTATGTATGTATGTCTATTTCTTGGACACGGCCTACAGCCTAAACGGCTTTATAGACTGCAAGTTATGATATGTCGTTGGATTCGTCATAGTTGTGGGAGTGACATAGGCTACATACACACATCAAAAGTGTCTAGGGATCAAGCATTTTTGGGCAAAAAAATGGGCAGAAGAACAATGGCGTTTCGTGTGCTTTTCTGATGAGTCTCGTTTTGGTATGAGACCGGATACAAGACGTATACGACACTGGAGAACCCCTGGACGCCAACAGCGATTAAAATCCTGCCAGGAAGTCCATCCTTATAGTGGTGGAACCATCATGGTATGGGCGGGTATTTGGATCGGCGGAAGAACTGAGTTGATTTGGATCAGAGGCAACCTCAACGCTCAAATTTATGCTGAGACGATTGTATCAGACGTCATCGTTCCTCTACAAGTGCAAATCGGTCCCTTATTTCAGTTAATGCATGATAATGCACGACCGCACACCGCAAGAGTTGTAAGACAGACTCTCGCCGCAGCTAACATCAATGTCCTGCCCTGGCCTGCTCAGTCGCCAGACTTGAACCCGATTGAGCATGCATGGGATATGCTACAGAGAAGAGCTCTGCCGAATATGGAGGGTATCAGTCGCAAGAAGACCTTTTTTTGTTGTTGCAACGAACATGGGCGGCCATTCCACAGCGTGATTTGGATGAACTCATTTTGAGTATGCCAAACCGATGTTCTTGTGTTGTTAGTGTTCGCGGTAGAAACACGGATTATTAATTGTTTAAGTTACCCAATAAAATTTTAAAGAAAACTGTTATTTCAGTCTTTTTTTCGAACTTTTGTGTTAGTGGTTCAAATGTCAAAAATCCCTTTATTAGGAAAATGGCAAATTTCTTTATTAATGCAAAGGTGACTTGGTTTATCGTTACTGTGACAAACGAAAACACTTTATTTGATGAATCCTTAAAGAAAATTTTAATTAATATCAATCAGGAGAAAAGTTATTGCAAAAATATATGTTGATCCCTAGACACTTTTGATGTGTGTATTTTTGCAAAAAAAAAATATTTTGCCATTTTGTATATTTTTTACTTCCAAAAACATCAATATGGTTATTGGATGAAATAAGGGGCGGATAAATATTTTTTTTTTAATGGACTGAATTAGGTATCGATGAATATTAGGCGATAGGGCGAAAAAATCTAATTGCCCATAAAACTCTACGGCTACAAGAGAGCGGGCGAGGTAGGAAAACTTTGAAATCAGTACCTGCATATCCAGATTCCAGGTTGTCTTCTTCTGCGGGTTGATTCTTCGGTATTGATATATCACAGCATATTTTAAGATAATATTCAAAATCGCGAGACCGGTAACAGAACGAATGCGCGAATCATCTGCGCGCGCGACGAATAACGAATGGTTCTGCTGTCACTTTGTCATTTCTTCTTTTTTTTTCTTCTTCGGAACAAAGTGGTTTAACGATGGATATAATGTAATTTAAGACCATTTTTGTTTGCAGTCGGGCTTTTTGTGCTTTTCTAATTTAGGCAGGCCGTATTCATGCTTTCCACCTTGTTAGTCAGTATAAAAAAACCTTTCTATTACAAGTGAAACAAGTTTTTGATGGAACTTATTGTTCGCTAAGGCTGGTCGATTTGAGTTAACAGTGTTTCAGTTCATGAGAGAACGGAACAAGAAAATACCGTTGTACATAATTTTCACAACTATGAAGTAGGTACGTCCTAGGTAAGTACCGATCGCGTGTTTTAATGGCAGTTGTGCATAAAATCGTTTGATCGCTGATACATTTCTGGGTCGCGGTAGTTGCATGTCGCTTTTTCAGTCACCGGCAAACAGTATAGCATGACTTTTCTTTCATATTTTTTACTAACTTCCCGTGAGTTATGTGTTCAAGAGGTATTTATTTACGGACTACAGGTCGTTGCTCACTTACACGACACCGCACCAGCCTGCAACAGAACTAGGTTCAAATATAGGCATAATATGCTATGGGCATATATGGTACTTGACAATTGACGTTCGTGCACGCACAGACCCGCCACCGCGTGTGCTTTCTCCTGCCTGTCACCGCTTGGACAGCGAGCAGTCATTTCGAATTAACGTGGAGCCGTGTGGGTGCTGTGCAGGAGGAAGTCTTGTGTAAGTGAGCTACGACCTTTATTATACCAAATCCGTGATACTGCAACCGTATTCATTGAAATGGAATTCAATTGACTAGTTGTAATTTTTTTACCAAAATGAGAGTTAATGGCCTACCATTGACTCTCATTTTGGAATTACTACTGGAAAATTTCTGCCGCCAAGCCGCAGTGTAATTTGAGATTGATGATTTTGTTTTTGTATTGACGACAACACACGACTGTAGTTGCGCAATGGTTCGCCAAGCCCAACTTCAGACACACAAAAATCCGTTGTGATTACTGTACATAAACGATCTCGCGCACATAGGAAATACGTCGTAGACATATTTTATAGATGATTAAGTGAACATCATTTATTTGTACTCGATGTTCAAAAGTAAAACTACATAAGATCACTATCTATAGACATATTTAAAAAAAAATGTGCGTGCGTGGAGTCCCTCCGCGCGGAAGAAGTGAAACTTCACTCTCGCTCTGTCTCTTTCTATTCCCCCTCCCTGCGACTGAACGACACTGACCGACACTGCGACGCTGAACGACACTGAATGACACTGATCGACGCTGAATGACGCTGAACGACACTGATGACACTGAACGATACTGAACGACACTGAACGACACTGAACCGCGCTGAACGACACTGAACGACACTGAATGACACTGAATGACACTGATCGACTGATCGACGCTGAACGACGCTGAACGACACTGACCGACACTGAACGACACTGAATGACACTGAATGACACTGAATGACACTGATCGACGTTGAATAACGCTGAACGACACTGATGACACTGAACGACACTGAACGACACTGAACCACGCTGAACGACACTGAACGACACTGAACGACACTGAAATGACACTGAACGACACTGAATGACACTGAATGACGGAATGACTGAAGACTGAATGACTGATGACTGAGGCTGACTGCTGGAGGTGTGTGATAAATAACGTCACAGTGAAAAAATCACCGTGATCCGTAGTCTAGTTATCACTGTGACTTGTCGCAAGCGATCAACGTTCCAAGTAACGTATGTATGTCGTTCCTTTTTAGCTCCATAGTTCCACGATTCCGACTGGTTCCAACTGATATCTCGTTCTGTCACTCAATTCAAGAGTCACGACAATGCGAAATAACGTCGAGGTACGAAATAACCTCGACTAACTTCGGACGCCTTCGGCTTCAGTGCGAGAGAGAGATAGTAAATTTAGTTTTTTGTAATCCATATTACCGTACTAATTATTTCTAGAAATGACGAATGAAATCTAATAGCTATAAAGTTGTGATACTCAATTTAATTAGATTAATACTAGTTAGACAATTGTTTAAGTGAACCAAGCTATATTTATTTAAGTTTTCAAACTAAACAATAAAAACTATATTAAATCGATCATTTTCTAGTTATTTTTTACGGACACCATTTTACAAGTATGTAGTGACGTGAGTGATCGTGGTGATCGACGTGACAAAGTCACGATGATTTTTCACTGTGATTTTCTTGGAACTGGAACGACAGTTACGGTGATATCAAAATAACGCTATTCCCCATCGCTAATGACTGCGTCACGTGAGCGCTTTCATACCCCGTCCATGGTAGCGTTAACCGTGAAATGTTTAACGCGTTAAGCGTTAAACTTGTTGGAAGTCGCATAAAAAGTTTCACTTCAAAAACAGTTTTAATCACAGACATGTTATGATTACCTTTATTTAGTAAATAAGAGATGGTACCTCACATAAAGTAGACGCACTGCGGTGTACGTATGTGCACCACACGTATTGTTCAATTTGTAGAGTTGCAATATCGTACTGAACCACAATGCTCTCCTCTAAATTCAAATTTTCAATATTATGTTAGTTTGTTTTAAGTATCATCGTCTCTCATTGTGGTAATCCCATTATTTGTAAACTTAATAATAAACTAACTAGGTTCTAAGTCCAACTATGGCGAAGTCCAAACGGAGTGCTCAGAATCCCTCCATAGCATCAATAAAGGCCACCGGGGAGATTTTAATGGTAAAAAACCCACCTAACCCCGCCTTCGCCCTTAAGGAGACTGGGTACCTTATGAAGGTTTCTTCCCCGACAAAATAGACATCCTAGGTCCAGGTAGGTATACCACTGTAGTGTATATAATATCCTACCGCAAAGCTGCAGTACATTATATATACTTTGCTGAAATGTTCCAGTACCTATATTGGTGGAACGCAATAAAAAGCTTACTGGTTGGTGGACCCCTCGTGCAAGAGAAGCGTAGCCTCAAATATCCTACTGCAAAGTAGCAGCGTATTTGTAAGTACATTTTCTAATGGAATTTCGATATCTACTTTGGTGGAACACAATAATAAGCTGACTCGTTGGTGGATCCTTCGTGCAAGAGTAATTATTACCGTTGTGTCATATATTCTACCGCAAAGCAGCAGCGAATTTACATTGGTGATTTGTTCCGGTATCTAAATTGTTGGAACACAATAATAAGCTGACTCGTTGGTGGACCCTTCGTGCAAGAGTACTACCGCTGTGTCAGATATTCTACCTCATAGCAGCAGTGTAAATACATTTTATCAAACGGTATCTTTTGAAGACACTATTTTCACACCGGTCCCGGAGCTGGTCGTATTGGTAGTAGTAATCCCTTGTGCCCATACCAGATTGCCTTTCAGAGGTGCAATGTTTAGGTACACTCTGCTGCCCTGCAACAGAATATGCGACACTGCGGTGGTGTCTACCTGGACAATATAATATAAAATCTATGAAGACATTAGGGTTACGGAGCATAGAATCTATATTGAGGTAAAGAGAAGATATCATCAAACACAAGATGTCCACTGAAGGTCCCCTCCTTGAAGGTTGGTAGCTGGTTGCCATAATCCCCCAATCTTGGCAGGCGTCTCGGGCATCACAGTATAAGTGGCTAATCAAAATAGGTCGACGCTGCTGCCCATTGTCTTGTTCTTCTTCCTTAGTTGCCTCTTACGACGCCCAAGGAGAGGAGATGGGTGGATACTATTCTTACGCGGACACCTCACGGGCAAAGAGAGAAGATAATATGACATTGTGATTTCAAAAAAGCTTTTAATCTATGTCACATGGCTAAAAAAGTTTGTGTGCAGGAAGTTCAAAGCTTGTTTCAAATAATCTTGTTATGAATGCTTCTCTATCAATGAGAAACACTCGAGAACACTCGACAATATTGTCTTCCTTTGGAAGCCGGGTTGAAACAAACCGTGGATTTAAAAGGTAAGTACTCCAGCTACTCGAAAACTTACGAACGCAATATTCCGCTGAAGGACCTACGGAGCTATGCACACTTCACGTATGCATAGCACACTTAAAGTTGTAAGGTTTCATCATAATTATGTGGAACTTACAGTTGAATACATTTTACTAACACGTCTATAAATGTTCAACTCGTACCTCTAGCAGCAATTTTAATATATTTAACACAAACATACTTAGTTGTTTGTTAGCCCTTATTTAAGTAAGTACGGAAATTCTTACTGTGTATTCGTAACTTCTACGGTTTCTTCATTTATCATCAGTGTTTCCAGGGAACTAAATTGGAAACTTTGGAATGTATAGAGAACAATCACGAATTTAATATTAAAGTTTAACACTTCTTTTCCAACTATTCTATTTTTGTTTTAATATAATTATCAGTTTTTATTGGATTTAGAAACCTTTATTACTCGTATTACTCGAAGAACCGATAACCGATGGGGAAGCAAGGTTCGCGAGCGGCCATCATGAACCAAAAGACGGAGCGTAGGTAGGCCTCCTACTAGGTGGACTGACGACATTGTGTGCGTCGCTGGTATTTCATGGATACAAATAGTCAATTATCGTTCATTGTGGCGTTCCAAGGGGGAGGCAGCCTATGTTCAGCAGTGGACGTCTTCCGGCTGGTGATGATGATGAAGTAATATCAACTACCTGATCCATCGACGTTATGTATTATATCTCATTGTTGTATCTCTGTTTTTTTACATTATTATAATTATCTTGCCATTGTAACTCTGACTAATGCTGAAGATAAATTTACATAGCGGTATACGAATTTGAATATAAATATAATGCAAATAAAATTGTTTTCCAATTGGCGCGCCAACCGACAAATTCGAAATGGAACGATCTTTGGAACGACCAGCTGTAATTCTGATACAGTAAGCAAGATGCTCGAAGACATACTTGACGTTGATAATACAGGTAAACCGAATTCAGAAGGCAGGGGAATCAATTTATCGTCCAAGTATGAAAACTGAAACAAATCTGTTATTGATAACAGTACTTATTTCCTGTACTACCGATTCATTATCAACATCAACATTATCATCATCAGCCGCAATACGTCCACTTCTAAACATAGGCCTCCGCCTTGAGGAGGGGAAGGGGTACCATAATCCCGACGCTTAATTAAAATCTAAAATATATATCGAATAGTACCCGCTGTGCTGCAGCAGTATAAGAATGCAGCTAAAAATTTAAGTTGCTTTTTTATGCAAAAAGAGATGTTACAAAAAAAATTGTGACGTCAATTTGGTTAATACAAATCCAATTCTAAAGTGTTAAAAATAAATAGAAAACACGGCCGTTGTTTACTACATTATTATAAATAATTGAATTACTATTAAATCAAATTATACACACATAATTTTCCGCCACAGACTTACCATTACCAATACATTGGCATTTGCTTTTTCAATTTTATCACGTACATACGTCCAGCTTCGCAGACCTCGTTTACGGGAACATGTCCAATTTCATTGGTACAAGAACGGCCTTTCATTGTTCGGCTCCTATTTCTTCTTCATTCCTCTAACGTATGAAGATATCGATTTCCTATATGCAGACGTGGTAACATCACTTACTTATTCACTTTTACTTAATAAGACTCCGCGACTGGGTGGTAATTATTTTTTTCTTTATTCAAGCACTTGTTGGGCGTCTATTTTCATTTTGATTTTTATAATGATAATAACTAGCATAATATTTCAATAGAATTTGGTTAGGTACACGATGGAACTCGTAACAAACAAACGTTTAAAGAGAAAATCATAAAAAGATGTTGGATAATATCCATCTTCTTTTCAAATATTTTTCAATACAATATTATCTATTCTATACTTATAATAAAACTGTAACAGCGGGCCTAAAAAGGCCACTTTGTGCAATTCGCCTAAATGATGTCATATTCCATATTGACAGCAGATGCTTAGCAATGCCTCTAAATTTTCGTAAAATGGTCACATTATTTAGGTGAATCGTACTCAAATATTTTCATATCAGACTCCAAAGAGTCACTCATATTTGGGGTTAATGCTGCCATACGAAAAAAAATAAACCGATTAAAATTTTAACTTACCGGTTTTATTTTATCTTCGTTTTTTAATATTTTATGAAGGTTATCGGCATAAATTTGTGCCCTATAAACTTGTTCATAGTTATTTAAACTTGACACTATTCAATTTATTGTGATTAGTGATGAACAAGTAATCAATGATTTTTGTTATTTTTAGCTGGCAACAAGTAAGTAATCATGTTTTTTAGGTGACGGGGAATTGTCTTGTCATAATATTCTGTATTGGTAAAAATTATAATATTTTTTTAGGAATGGAAAGGCAAGCAGTGCCGAAGCTCAGTGAAACATATAAGTAGCTTAAGTTCTTTGAGCGCAGCTTGGAGTTTAAATAACAATACTATTGCTGTATACTGCTTGGTGAAGGGCTGTGTTTACGCTTCTGTAGGAGATACTTTGTGTAGATGTCTGACTCGCTCAATGTTGAGGGGTATGGCACAACATAAACACCAAAGGATTGATCCATTGTAAGTACATTATTTCATATCAGTCACATTTGTACTAGGTATGATAGATATAATTTTATCGATATTTACATTTTGTTTCCAGTGTGTCAGCAAATAGGTACAAAAGCTAGCTTATTAAATTGATTTTAAATAATCATTAATAATATATTCCGTAAAAGTAATTATATTTCAATACATGATTATTCCTATTTCCTTGCCAGCTGCTTACTGCTGAATTAAAATTCCTTAAGTGTTAGGTGTATCTCTGCTGTATTACCTGAAATAAGGATTTACATGTCAGTACATTAAACTTGAAATAAGGCAGATGAATTAAATTGCTTTTTTCTTATTATACAGCCTCCATTATAATAATTAAAATCACAACTTATAATTACTATTCCTGACTTTTCCTTAATTTGGTTATTGACGAGAAGCAAGACCTTTGCCTGATGGCGCGGGACTGCCACTCGTCAGCTGAGACATTAGCTATTAAGTCTCTTGAGCCTGGTGATTTCACTAACTACACTGCCCTTCACTGGAACACAGCAATGTTTATATAAAAATGAGCATTGCTGATATTTGACACTAATGTGTTACCTACCTGAAGAGTCTGATGTACATCTTGTACATCTTGTACTTTTACTAGATAGTCTCTTGACTATCTAGTATAAGTAATAGGGGTCTTGTTTGGATAAATACACATCCATACTAACCTAAAAACCTTCTTAATTTTCAGAATAGTGGAGTAAGGAGTTTTTCCAGGACTTCAATGGATTATGGCTCCACAATAAATAAATGAATCATGCTTTGGCCCACCATGGCTTGCATCAGCTTAAAATATTAGTCCGAGCTACATTCCTGAAAAGTTTAAATCTTTATCTTAATAAAAAAATATATAATAGGTGTTTTGTGTTTTATTATTATAGTTACATCTCCAGTATTCCTGTAAGGTTGATTGTGTCCACTTTACAAAATATTTTAGTAAGGAAACATCTTGAGGAAACTTGTCTATCCTCAATTAGGTATTTGTTGTTTTGAGATGTTTGCTTGGTGCATCGCAGCGTGTTCTCCTATTTGATACATAGTGCAGTGCGAAAATGAAAATGAAAGATGACCTAACTTTAGTATGGTAGGTATGTATTTCGAAGTGCGTAGGTTTGGTGGTAAAGTGTTATTACACAAAACAATGAATATTCACTTACCTTAGACTGTATTTATTCCAACTTGGTGAGATGGTAGATAAGGCTTCAGCTCCTGTAGCGTCATACACATCCTTATTCACTCAGAACAATTAATTAAAAACTCAGGTTCCAACACTGTAACGTTTCTTAAAAACTACGTCTATTTTCGAAGAGTTTCTACTTTGCTAACGATGTAAAATGCTCTCCATAACACAAGCATACATTAAAAAGTTTTCCTAGAGGTCTAAACACGCCAATACTCCTTATTTTTGAAGAAAAACTACGTTACGAACTCTTAGGTGTTCGATATGAATTGTAAGAAGTTAGTTTATAGTAACTTCTAATCATTCGGCTATTTGACGTAAAAGCAATTCGTATTTAGTGGACCATTTTACGAATATCCATAGAAAATTGTCAAATAAGTGTCAAATAGATGAACTTTCTAATTTGAGTCATACGCAGATGAGGATTTGTATGTGACCATTTTACGCTTTGACATCTAAATCATACTAGGCACATATTATGATTCGCCGAAAGTGGCCTTTTTAGCCCCCCAGGTCCAATTCTGTACATTGAAGATATTTTGAAAATTATGTTTGGAGGGCATTCTATAACCGTAAAGCTAAAAATTTATTTTTTTTATTTTTGTCTGTCTGTCCGTCTGTCTGTATCTCGGCTGAGCATCACGCCGAAACTACTGGATGGATTGAAACGAAACTTGGCATGATTTGATTTAATACTCCGAGGTAGGACATAGGATACTTTTTATCCCGACATTCGGCTCGGTTCCCTTGGGAGAGGGGACTAAAGTCAAAATGTGTGCTTGGTTATTCGCTTGCTCCGATTTTAACAATTTATCATTATAATTATAATAAATATTTATAAGGGAACACTCATAGACAGTTGTTAACAATGTTTGGAAATTGATCAGGTTAAGCAACGTTAGGTAAGGTCATTAAATAGATGGGTGACCGTTTAACGCCATTTGAACTAAACGTCTCCGTGGTGCGGAGGGCAAGTACAAAGCGGGTCCAAGTTTTTAACCGACTTTAAAAAAGGAGGTTTTGTATTCTATGCGAATGTATATTACTGAAAGTTTAGTTAACGTAAACACAGCGCGGGCGGAGCTGCGTGGGTCAGCTAGTTTATAAAATATTAACAACCTACAAGAGCAAAAGCTTGTAAATACCGTTTGCCGAAATTCTAGCACCGAAATATAAATATCAATGAAAAGTTAGCATTTGTCGGCCGTAAATTGCCATAGAATATTTAAAAGCACAGAACTCGCGACGTGGTTTTCCAATAGTCTCAATAAGTGCCAGGAAGAATAATTTATTTGGTATAATTTATATTAAATTATTCTATTTTTGGGATGAGAGGTGGGGCATAGTGGGGAACGCCCCACTGATAATGAATCAGCTAGATTTGGAAAGTACAGAGGTGTTAACTTTGAGTTACCTTTTGTACCTGCAGGCTTAGCACGACTTGCAAGTTTGGATGCGCGAGCCAAATGTATGGTAGGTAGGTATGGCTCGGGGTTGTTCGGGCGCACATTGCCTCGGCTGAGTGTAGCTCGACCAGCCACAAATTTGGCTCGCGAGACTACTTACTGCGCGAGCCCTTTCGACCGGTGGGGATGCGGGCAATCCACACTGATCTGTCAAGACTTACAAGTCTAGCTAAGTCTGCTGCAGTACCTAAATATGGTTGCCAGATTTCAATGAGGAGCCACTATTCTCGCAACTGAAAGATTTGGTCCTTCAGCGTCTAGTTGCCTGTGTTTTAATCTAGTGCCAGAAACCAGATCTTCTTACTAGTAGTCCCGTTATGTTCAAGTGGTAGTTAGTAAATAATGATTTTTATCTAACAGCCTCTGTTGGCAACTGGCCGGTTTTTGAAAGAATAGTATTTTTTAAAGTCGTCAAATATGTAGATTTCAAAATTAGTGCAGTTGCTCTGTCAGTGTCTTTTGGCATACATGTATTTTTAACCGACTTCAAAAAAGGAGGAGGTTCTCAATTCGTCTGTATATATTTTTTTTTTTTCTATGTATGTTCGCGCATAACTCTGGCAATTATGAACCGATATGAAAAAATCTTTCTTCCATCATTCTTTAATCCGTTAATTGGGTCCCATAAAAAAATTATTGCTTAGTAATAAGTAGTTCCTGAAAAAACAAGAATGGTGACTGCGCACTGAGAGCTGCAAGAAAGCCTATATAGATGACGTTTTAGTCGCTCGGACTCGCTCGGTCGGACAAAAATGGTCATAACTCTGGCAAATACTTACCAATTTCAATGATTCTTTTTTTATTCGAAAGAAGAAACCACTGTATTGAATCTGTATGAATTTTATTACAACCGGATAAGAACTCCCTTGAGGACCATGAACGATGTGGAGGAATTTATCTGGTAAAAACCATAAAACTGATGTTCTCCATTACATTGCTCTGACAATTATGAACCGATTTCGATGATTCTTTTTTTATTCGAGAGAGTAAACTACTATGATGTTTCCATGCAAATTTCATTACGACCGGATATTTTTTTCTGAAGAAACATGAATTATGTAAAACTATGTAGACGATAATGTGATCATAACCTACCTAGATAATTTTACGGTTTTCGATGGTTCAATCTTTATATATGAAAATATCACTAAAATGTTTAAAATTAAATCTTTTTAAAAAAAAATTGAACCGACTTCAATATCACTGAAAAGTATAAAATAATTTAAATATTATTGAAGTTGGTGCCAAATATACACAGCAGGTACGCTAACACCAACTTCAATAATATTTAAATTATTTTATACTTTTCAGTGATATTGAAGTCGGTTCAATTTTTTTTTAAAAAGATTTTATTAACTATTTAATTATATTGAATGAATGCTACTAAATGTAATGTACTACATGTGGGCAAACGTAATCCCAGGTTAACATATACATTGGATGAAGTTCAACTGTCGGAGATTAAAGTACAAACAGACTTAGGAGTAAAGATTACAGAAGATCTGAAGTGGGAGACTCATATATCTACAATCACAAAGAAAGCCAAAAGTCTGATATATCTCATCAGGAAAGCTTTTGGAATTTTGACACCAGATATGATGCTATAGATCTACAAAACATTCATTAGGCCGATCTTAGAGTACGCATTTCAAGTTTGGAGCCCTTACTTTATTAAAGATATTGAACTCTTAGAAAAGGTTCAGCGCAGTTTCACGAAACTCCCGAGCCAATTAAAACGGAAATCTTATGAAGAACGCTTACAAATGCTAAATCTCACTACCTTGAAAGACCGCAGGGAGCGTGGCGATTTAATCGAGACATACAAGATCTTAAATGGACACTATGATGTACCAGATTTCGACAAGTTATTCAGACTTAGCAAAAATGTTCATCTAAGGGGTCATTGCCTCAAACTGTCTACCAGGTTTTCGAAAAATAACCCTCATAAAAATTTCCTAAGTAACAGAGTGGTTAAAGCCTGGAACAGCCTCCCAGAAGAAGTTGTCACATCAGTTAACACCAACCAATTTAAAAACCGGCTTGACTCATATATCAACAACCGCAACAGTACAACTTAATAGAGAAGAACAGGATACGGGCTACTATCAGTTGTTTCAACTGCTTGCCTGTTAATTAATAATAATAATATTGGTTTAAATAATTCCTGAAAGTACGTGGTTATTATATGTATTCTGTGACGTGGTTTCCATCATCATCATCACCCTTAATACAGTCCACCACTCCGTAATATTTGGACCTTCGAAAAGGATCACCTACAAAATTTCATAATTTCACACTTCATTTTTTTTTCATTCTTTTCCATTTCTATTTTTTTCATTGATTTTCATTATCAAGGATGGTGGAAACACGTAGCACGTTAATCGGTAAAGGACCTGACAGCCACTGGAGGCGAACGCACGCAGCGCGATCACGATGAACGATCATTGCGCAATGTGCGAGCGGCTCCAACAACCGCAACTGCGAGCGTTTCGGCGTTGTCCCCCGGTACGGCCACACCGAGCTTGAATGTCAACCACCCTGGCGCTGAGCACTGAAGCGGCCGTTCTAGTCGACAATGTGACGACAATGCTCGAACATTATCTGTTAACCTAATCTTAGTGTTCACAGCCAATAATCGTGAGCGAACTCCCGCGCTGGTCGCGATATCATCGACCACGGTTCGCGTGGAAGTAGACTCTACGGCGCCAGTTGGAACGGGAACGCGAGCTTGAGCTCTCACAAGCGGAACGCGGAACGCGAGCGCTTACAGGCGGAATGCGCTACGGAACTTGCCCACAGAGGGAGCTACATGCAAAACTGGCTGCTTTGGAGTTTAAATTACAACGTGAAACATGACCACGACGGCACACGGGAACATTCCTGGCGAAGCACCGACTGTCACCTTGGACGTCAACCAAGGACACACTTGCAGCCGGCTTGTTCTCTGCACCAGAGGTCAACCATGCTAACGTACTACCGCCCATCACAAATGACACACGTCAGACATCCCAACTACGACAACGAGTAGACCACACTCCAACAGACCCTATAGGTTCTGTTGGAGTGTGGTCTACTCGTTGTAGCTAGCTGGGCTATAGCCCAGCTTGCTCAAGCTATAGGCACTCTCTCAGACCGCCCATCAAAGTCAAACTCGATTCCCCGTCTAGAGTTACAGGCAGCGTTAATTGCGACTACAATCTTAAAAGTTCATCAACTGATTCCCTCTGCAACCATTTATTAGACGGACTCAACCACCGTCCTTAAATGGATCCGCAGCGATGCTAGAAATTTTAAACCTTTTTTCCCACAGTCTGGGCGAAATTTTAGAAAACTCCAATTCTTCTGTTTGGAAGTACCTACCTCTTTAAATGTGGCCGACGATGCCACCAAACCTAAAAAAAAAGAAACTTAAACATAGGTCACAGATGGTTCACCGGCCCACTGTTTCTTTCTCAACTTCCAAATATTTAGCCGGTGGAGCGGGTTACGGACGTTGACGAGACCTCACCAGACTTTGAACTTAGGTCCGGGGATTTCGTGGGCCTTCTCGTCGACCTGCAGCTGCCTGACCCTCCCGTACCGAACGCGATGCGTTTTAGTTCGTGGCTGCGCTTGTTACGCGCCACTGCTCGTGTTTTACAATACGCGTGACTTTTTCGTTCTAAAGCTTTTCGTAGTCTCGACCAATAACTCCAAATTCTAAATTATTCATAGATGGCGCCACATCATCCTCCCAACTTCGAGCGTCGGACATCCTGAAAAGATGATTTATTTATTTAAAGGTTTACTAACGATCACTTAAACTATTGTATTTTATACCGAAATGTTTGCAGTGAGTCATCATTTATGTCAACAATTCCACTATACTGGTTTAATAATTTACACAGCCTAGGCACAGGCGAATTAGCACCAAGTACCGTCCTACGTAACAGAGGACTAAGAGGTGTTATAGGGTATCGCGGTATTCTAGGGGGCACTCTTATATTAAAGTTATTATGTAAGGCTGGACAGTCAACTTTGTTATTAAATAACTTATAAAGAAACAGCAGGTCTAAAATGTCTCTACGCCTTTCCAATGAAGACATTTTAAAGAAAGAAAGCCTATCGGCACAAGTAAACTTCCTGTGTCCTCTATTAATACAAAGCGCAAGGTGCCAAAGAAACCTTTTCTGTATCCGCTCTAATCTTAAATACTGAGTGACATAGTGGGGTCGCCATACTGTAGAACAATACTCAAGCGAGCTTCTTACTAGCGTATTGTATAGAAGCAGTTTAGTTTTTGTATTTCTGAATTTTCTAGCAGTTCTCAACACAAAACCTAACATTCGAGATGATTTATTATAATATTTTCTATATGGGGTTGGAACGTTACTTTCTTGTCAAAAATAATACCTAAATCCTTAATAGTTTCATGTTCTTCTATTACGTGATTTCCAATACTAATCAAAATGTATTAAACAGATTTTTCTCGAAAATTTAACATGGGAGCACTTTTTAGGGTTGAGTAGCATATAATTGTAATCACACCATTTTATTAATCTGTGTAATGCCCTGTTTCTGAAGATCTCAGTTAACTGTTCATTAGCTATTGGTTCAATAAAGTTGTGTATATGATAAACTTAGTTTAACTGTCACTGAGTTTCTGAGTACACCGAAAGCTATTCAATAACTATGAGACCGATAAGCAGTGCAATAATTCGACGATAGATGGGTCTTTTTCTCAGATCAAATTTAAAATTGATTTTAAAGTTTTATATTGCCAATATTACCAGTTCTTAGTTTTATTAACATTTTTCCGGCATAAATAAGTACTTAAGAACGATATTAATTAAGTAATCCATACTCGATACTATATACTTACTATATATTTTTAATATTATAAATGCGAAAGTAACTCTGTCTGTATGTCCGTCTGTCTGTCTGTTACTCTATAACGTCTAAGCCACTGGACCGATTTTGATGAAATTTGGCACAGAGATAGATTAGACCTCAAGGAAGGACATAGGCAACTTTTTATCCCGGAAAAAAAAATGAAAGGGGTTGAAATAGGGAAAGGAAAGTTAGTATGGAATTTCGTCATTGTTAAAGAAAAGACTTTATTTTACATCCCTACTTCCCTATCCATCCATACTTCCATACTACATTAAAATATAAACATTGAGAATCCATAAAAACAGTTGAGAAAAACAATCAAAGCGCGGGCGGAGCTGCGCGGGTCAGCTAGTACTCAATAAAATTCACCGTAAGTAGTGTCGCCAAACGCCGTTAATTCTCGTAAACAAAGTGACATACAAAAATTCAATTTTCCGCAGGATCCCTCCGCGCGCACCCTACAGCAGCGTCAACCTCAAAAACGTCAATTTTGATGTTGAAAACAATAATATCATTGGTTGAAATCGTCAAATAAAGTTATCGAATAGATAAACTGCACACATTGGTCAGTTAAATTGAGCCAAGTTTAAACGGACTTTATGTGATAATTTGAGGTTCGGAAACGCAATGTGTCAAGTTATCGAACCAATAGCGCTAACGAATAGATAAACTATAGATAAAAGTTCCTCAGAAACCGGCCATAAGTCTTGTTGCAGAAGCATGCAATCTTCTAGTGACTCAATAGGTTTCGCAAATTTCAAGTCATCTGTATAATATATGTAAACTGACGAAAATTTAAAACAATTTGAAATATCGTTAATGAAAGCATTGAATAGAATAGGACCTAAATGCGATCCTTGCGGCACACCCGAAGTTATGCTGCATGATACTTCAAAGAGCTCAAACAGAAAGTTTTCCGGAGGAGTTGAGAACCCTACGAGCCACGCAACCTATAGTTGTAATTTCTGTATACATGTTTTTTGTTCCAATAAAGATTATATTATTATTATTATTATAATATCATCAATAAATAAACCTAAGGTGTTAGAAAAGATGTTAAGTAAATCTGAAATTGCTAAGCTCACTTTTAAATGAGAACAAGAGTTTTTGACAATTATTTCCTGCGGACCGCATTTTGGAATTAAAAGATATTCTTTCGCAGATTCCCAAATTGAATAATCAGTGGGTCAAACAAGAGTATTTAGCCGCCAATTAGGGTATGATGAATCCTGACATTTACATAACTATTTGAATCAGTACGGATCATATAATTTTTACGAACACGTTAATCTATAGCTACAACGGAAATTCAAGCTATTGGCATAATTTACAGCAAGTTTCATCAAACCGAAATAACACAGGCCCTTTTGGTTGGTATAATATTATCATAGTAAGACAATAGAACTTTAAGACCTTATCTGTCCCCCTAGACAATGTAATATTCTACAAGCGCTATCGCTAATAGAAAGTTTAAAATTGTATGAGAATGACATAAGTCATCGAAAAATCATGTGACATATTGTAGGGAATTGACACCATTAGCGAATGAAGAAATACACACATCAAAAGTGTCTAGGGATCAACATATATTTTTGCAATAACTTTTCTCCTGATTGATATTAATTAAAATTTTCTTTAAGGATTCATCAAATAAAGTGTTTTCGTTTGTCACAGTAACGATAAACCAAGTCACCTTTGCATTAATAAAGAAATTTGCCATTTTCCTAATAAAGGGATTTTTGACATTTGAACCACTAACACAAAAGTTCGAAAAAAAGACTGAAATAACAGTTTTCTTTAAAATTTTATTGGGTAACTTAAACAATTAATAATCCGTGTTTCTACCGCGAACACTAACAACACAAGAACATCGGTTTTGCATACTCAAAATGAGTTCATCCAAATCACGCTGTGGAATGGCCGCCCATGTTCGTTGCAACAACAAAAAAAGGTCTTCTTGCGACTGGATACCCTCCATATTCGGCAGAGCTCTTCTCTGTAGCATATCCCATGCATGCTCAATCGGGTTCAAGTCTGGCGACTGAGCAGGCCAGGGCAGGACATTGATGTTAGCTGCGGCGAGAGTCTGTCTTACAACTCTTGCGGTGTGCGGTCGTGCATTATCATGCATTAACTGAAATAAGGGACCGATTTGCACTTGTAGAGGAACGATGACGTCTGATACAATCGTCTCAGCATAAATTTGAGCGTTGAGGTTGCCTCTGATCCAAATCAACTCAGTTCTTCCGCCGATCCAAATACCCGCCCATACCATGATGGTTCCACCACTATAAGGATGGACTTCCTGGCAGGATTTTAATCGCTGTTGGCGTCCAGGGGTTCTCCAGTGTCGTATACGTCTTGTATCCGGTCTCATACCAAAACGAGACTCATCAGAAAATCACACGAAACGCCATTGTTCTTCTGCCCAATTTCTGTGTTCAAGAGCCCATTGATATCGAATCCTACGATTGTGCATTGCTATAGGTGGTACCCGTAGCGGTCTTCGGGAATGAAGGTTCACTTCATGCAAGCGGTTTCTGACTGTTTGGTCGCTAATTAAGTTCCCTGAAGAGTGATGAAGCCTCACGGCTAACATCATGGCAGTTATTGTTGGAGCTCTTCGAGTTAAGATTTGAATATATCGGTCTTGTCTCCGTGTGGTGCAGCGATACCGTCCTCCATGGCGCTCAGCCACGGTACCAGTGCTTCGGTAACGTGTCCAAAGTCGACTGATAACACTCTGACTTGTATTCAGAGCTAAAGCCACAGTACGTTGCCGGGAACCAGCTTCTATCATTCCCACGGCTCTGAGCATTTCTTCCCTGCTTAAATGACGTCGCCGCTCCATAATAACGTTGGTTTTAATCAGTAGTAGGGAAACAGTAGCACTAATAATGTCTTCAATGCGTTGTATGTTTTTATAGGGAAAATATTGACAGCTGATTTTCATCTTTTACTCGAATTTGATTCACAGTTCCTGATTCAAATTATGAAATGCACCAAAAAGGATCCATATAAATTTATAAAATCATAAATTTATTACAAAGCCACATCTCAATCTCAAGAAATCCGCTTAAAAATGCTTGATCCCTAGACACTTTTGATGTGTGTAGATTCGCTATGAAGCGATTGCATCTTGTCTAGGTCCTCTGTACCTACATAAATATTCAACTATCTATAACTACAGGGGGGCGATTCTCGCTTACTTCGAATCGACTTCGATTTCGAATCTGCAATACGAAGCCTATCTCTACTAAGAAATCTCGTAACTCGAAGTGATTTTCTCGAATCTTGTATTCTGGGCAACAATCGAAGTAAACTTCGAAATAATCTCTATTCGAATGAGGAAATTGTTGCCATTATGAAAGATAAATGTCCCGCGAGTCATTCCGTTCAAGTAGTTGATACGGTTTTTTCACCGGATGGGATGTTTTTAGTAGAAAAACATATCTTTAAAGTGGTTCACGTCTATAAAATGGTAGAACGACATTTTGTACGATTTTTCACATAATTTATCACAAATTAATGAGTAATAAATACACAAAGCCGTGTGTTCTTACCATAGATTTTTATAAATCTATGGTTCTTACTTAGTAGCACAGACGTTTAGGGATCTTAGTAGTCTGTGGCTATATGATCCTAGTACCTTTGCCTGTCTTTCGGCGAAGTAAAATTAAAACAAAAATACCATATGTTTATGTTTACGATTTTGTTTTAGTATGCCCGAAAGGTTATTTATAAAAAGATAAGTTTTATTATTGTTGTCCGTATTCTTAAAGGCGTTTATGTGATGTTTAGGTGTATATAATCTTGTCGGCATAATGATTTTATCTTAATTGGCAGTCGATCGCAGTATCTCTTAATTAATAGTCTGTGTTGTTGATTGTTTGTTTGGTAATGAATTAAGTTATAATCAAGTGCGAAGACTTCGTAAAGTGTAGTTGTACTTTAATAAACTATCCAATAATGTTATTTTTTGAATAAAATAATCTAGAAATACGGTACTCATTTTAAAATTATAATCATATTATACGGCAAGGTTTGACATTTGTTGTGATTCGAACTCGAGATGACGATTCGAATGGTCTTGACCAGTCGAAGCAGTTCGAGCGGCTAGCGTTCGAAATAGGTTGGGCTCGACATGTCGAGAATACAATTACGTGATTTTTAGTCGCCAATAGTTCGAATTCGAATATTTTTTCGAATTCTTGATTGATTCGAAAGTGCGAGAATCGCCTCCCAGTGCACCTCGTAGTAACGCGTAGTAATGTAACGCGTAGCAATACTATACTCGTAGTAAAAATATCAATATTTAAGAGAAGAAAACCATAGGCACAGATTTTGTATAATTAGTTATTAAGTATCACTGAACCATGCTTATAATAAACCATTCATTCAATTGGCACCTACATGTAGGTAATTATTAATTACTTCACGACCTAAAGGTAGAGTAGTGGAAGAAAATACCTAAGTCGGCCACATAAAGTGTAAAAAACTAAAATATCGAAATTCCGTACCTACTACTGTAATGTATCAGGTGCATACATTCTGGTGGAGGGTAGTTTTAATTCTTTATGGGATTGTATGACAGGAGCGGAATAAACATTAAGTGCGAACGGGTGTGTTTTACTTGCGTCAATTATGGAACCTTCCAGAATACGTTACACCATAAGAAATAATAATTTATAACTGATATTCAACGATCTATTTGTTTAACAATACGCTATAGGAATGTTGTCCAAACGATGGAATTTAATTAACAGTGTCTATTATTAAATTCCAGTACATTTCACAGAATCCGAAATTACTTAGCTACTCTTCCGTTAAACTGGTAATAATAAAGCTAATAAACACTGTATATTTTTATAAAGTATTTAAAACGTGTGTTTATTGCGTTTAAAAGTTTTAGAATATATTTAGAAATGTAAACATACACACGACATAACATATGGTAATAAAATTTTGTAATTATTTTGGCGTCGCAGGTAACTGGTGGATGCAAATAGCCAATTGTCGTCCATTGTGGCGGAGGCCTATGTTCATCAGTGGACGTTTTCTGGCTGATGATGATGATGATCTTGAATTATTTTAAATACCTAAACAATTAGGTAAGTATATTATGAGATGTGAAGATCAAATATTTATCTATAAAATTTGCATGCTATCTTATAACGTGATAGCAAATCGATAACATGCCTTATACTTTACCTATATGAGTTCCTTTCTAGTTAAAAATGTATAACCTAATGAAGATCAATTGAGATTTATATTCCGCGGTGTCGCGCGCACGTTTGAAGTTTTAATGCAAAGGAGTCCGGCAGTGTAGTAATTAGGAGGTGAGTATCGGACGCGGTGGGCTGCGGCGGCGCGACGGTCGATAGCTCGAGCGGCAGGCGGTGCCGGGCCGGGTCACGCCTGTGGCCGCGATCGATACCGGCGCGGGGCTCGCGCCGGAGACGGAGCCGCCGCCAGTCCGCCGCGCGACACCGGCGGCGAGCGGCGACGGCAGCTCGATCAGCGCGGCACCCATGCGACTAGCGCGCGCGCCATGACCGGCGCCCGGCCCACCAGCGCGCCGCTCCTGCTGGCGCTCGCGGCTGCCTTCCTACCGCAGGCCAACCATGTCGCGTGAGTACTAATATATTAACGGCGACGCAAAACTTTACTACAGTTCCTCGATCGTAAATCACGGCGGAGCACTAAAACGGAATACATTAGATTCACGACGCATGACTTTATTATAATCTACGTTGATAACGCAACAATTTTCATTTTATATGGCAAAGTTTAAATGAGTATGGTGATGGAGGTGTAAAAAATAATGTAAACTGCAAACTTAATTGGTTTCAGTGACAGTTTTATAGTTTATAAAATGGGCGGCAGGTTGGCAGCGGTCATGTTAAGCATGCCCTTGAAACTACGTCTGTTCAATTTAACTTTATGAATGAATAATTGCCATGTTGATGCATTTTCAGCTGATTAATAAAAATCATAATCTTATATGTACAATACTTACATATATACAACGTTCACATTCATATAATAATAGATATGTGTATAAGATTCCGGCGCTGATATTCATAAATTCATAAAAGTATTGTGCTACGTGCATTTCACTACTTTTGCGAGCTGACGGTGGATAAAATATGTAAATGTCCCAAAATACTCGACGCTCCATGCGCCATTTCGTATCTACTAAGCTCTTTTCACACAAGCTGCTTGAAGTCTTGTGATAATATTAAAGACTACCCTTAAACCATGTCCCGTTTATTTCATAGTTTTATATTACTAATAAGAATATACATATTAATCTAGTACTAGTAACATTGGTACAAAAAGGTACCAATATTCTGCATAGTTAAACAATATTCTTTGGAATATAGAATTGTTTGACATGTTCAGGTACTTAAACAGTGAACCAAACGGAATGAATTTAGAAACATTTTACGAGTAGATGTGGTTTAGGTTAGGCTAGCTATCTACTTAGAACAAAAATAATAACAAATGTCGAAATAGAATGTTAGAAATTCAAGGATTAGATAGATTTGACAGAATGTAACTAATATTTATACTACTACTTATACTTACTTACTTATACTAATACTTAATAATTACAAAACCGATGAAACGAAGAGAGCAGAGAAGGACAAACAAGGACTACATGGGCCAAATCAAAGAGAAAACAAAATGATAGTATAGGTACAGCCAAGGTACAGCATCGTCAATAGAGTTGTCGCGATAAGAATACTTGCAGACTTTGACTTTTAAATTAGACAAAGAGAAGTTAAAGGCGAATAGACATGCACTGAATTATCCCACCGTTGGTTTTAATTAAGTCCATGCAGTAATGAAAACAAATACTCCATGCAAAGACCAAGTTTATTATGAAGCATAACAATTGTGTGGCTTACACGAACACTGTCAGACTGACACTTACTATTTTATCAGAATAAATAGTATGACAATTATTATACACAGTGTAATTGGCGATTGTGCGATTGCACGTAGTAGGGATTTAAAAACAAAAAAGTTAACATTTTACTAAACACGTGTTTTTACATCTCTACTACTAATTCAGTAATTAAATACGTACGTTGTATTAATATACAAACTGATGAATCGAACTACATAACTGATAATTCAGCTCTGATTTCAGCTCTGTTTCAATAAATCGCAATCAAAAACTGATGACTTAATTCATCCGGGATCAGATTCCGGGATAAGAGTGGAAAATTAAAGTCTGCACTTTTGAAATGAAAGCGAGCGACTATCGTTAAAACGAGAATGCAAAATCGTTCTAAATTTAAATTTTAAGTAAACTTTGCTTACTTTATTGCGGTATGGAAATTAAAGCAGTTTAGGTATTTTGATATTAAGCTAATAGTGTTTATCACTACTTACCAGTTGTGACGAAGACAATGGTGACAAGTGGGTATAGACTATAATAATTTCCTGCATTAATTGGTAACAAATTGAAAGGCAGATAAAAGTTATTTCGGAAATTACTTTAAATGACAATTGGCCTTCAGAAACTTTACCAAGCTGTACAACGGCACTCGATAGTCTAAAGTACCTATTGACTTGAGAGATGGCTAGGATAAGATAATTGATATCTTCTTTCTTCGTTCTTAGTCTCCTGAACTGTTCAAGTACCTACCACGCGGTGTAAGGTATTCTGTAGCAAAAAAATGCTGTGTAACTACCAGCGTGACCGGGCTCAAACGACTTAACATTTATTGATCAGATGGCGGGCAGTAGTGCAATACAACTATCTATGACTAAGCGTGTCGCTTATCATCACAGGCGAACGAACTGATAGTCTTATGGAAACCTGCTTTTTACTGCTTTTTTATTAATTTAAAATGATCTGAGGATCTTAGTTATTATTTTGATTTAATAATATCTGCTCAAAGATGCGACTTAGAAAAAGACAGGCTTTGTGTATACGTGACGTCATTGTTGTAGCGTTGTACCTACAATCTATAGGCTAGCCGCACACTGTCAATATTCTATAACCCGTGCAACTTAACTGTGCACCTGACGCTTTGACGTCGCATTTCAGCGTGGTGCACAGTTAAGTCGGGCGGGTTGTAAATTATTAACAATGTTATTTATAGTTTGCCTGCTACCATACGATAAAAGAGATTGGATAAACAAACATAATTTGATTTAAACTGATTTTTATGAAGCTTAAATTTTTACTATAATTTAGCTATTTAAACTTAAACACGTCATGTTAGATCTATTTACCCTCACAGTTTTCAATACAGCATGTTAAATAACCATATCCGATTTTTTCCCGCCCGATTATAATGTGGCTGTCTTCACAGCTAGAAAGAATAGGCTTTTAATATACAAGAGTCTCCTTTTATTTTTTTAGAAGGTAATATGATAGGCTTATATATCTTTGTATGCAAGATATAGGAGTATATTATTGCACCTATTTACAATTTCATTTTGCGGTCCTTCAAACCAAATTTCTCAAAAAATATTTTTTTCCGATCAAACGTAGATTTATAGCAACGATTATTTTACTTTTTGCACATTAACAGAACAGTTAGATTTGAATGGGTCGACAGAACAATATCCACGTATGGTACCTAGCCTTGTATTTTTAATTAGAATTTTCCGGAAATGTTGTTACGATTTGCCGCCCAAAGTAGTCTCTTTACAGTATCGTTTAATGTACGGCGGTGGTTAAATATTTATTTCCTGTTTTTAACGTAAATGTAGCCTGTATATTTCGAAATAATATGAGATACAAATACTTTGTTTGTTCAAAAATTTATTAAATGCGTGTTAAAGATATGAAGGAAAATATGAATATATTTTTTAAATTTCCAAGCTTAACCCGTATTTATATACACGGTTTAGAGTTCCTCACGCAACGGGACGCACGCAAACGCGTATTTAAACCGTCTTACTAACGCAACATCATGAAACCAATTTTTCAAGTAACTCACATGATACTATTTCATTACGGCCGACCGATACTTTATCACAAGCCTTCGTGATGAATTGGACGTGCTCAAACCACTCAAGGAGTAATAGTAGTTTTCGGGTCCTTGACCTTTTCTATTAGTTTTGATTATAATGGATGAGCGATAGGCTTAGCGTGTACTTACGTTCTTTAGAACTAAAGAAACAAACTCGTGGTTTCTTACGTGATTACAATTAGCTAAAAGAAATTAACTGAGTGGGTGAAACCAATGTTTAATCCAAACTAATTTTAACCAAGTGGCGCTGTCGTCGGCCTATCAATCTGTATCCATTCATTATTCAATCTCTTTAGGAGTGCAAAAAGCAGCAGAATTTGAAATTTAGTTGAGACTATATTGATTTTAATTTTCGAATGTAAGTTCTAACTACGGCTGTTAATCGTAAGTTTCTTAGTTCGATATCCAGCTTAAGAAATGCGTATTGACTTTCTTTTTGCTAAGAAAATTCGCAATAATAATATACGGAGTCTAACACGGCTGGGTGATATCACATGATAGACCGACCGAGCTCTTTAGAATAAACATGACTCTTCTTCTTTAGCTACTGTGCAGAATGCATGCAATTCTGCACACTGAACTAAGGATAGGCATGATGACTAATTTTGAAAGTATACTTTATAATGTCTACGGGTCTACCATTGGTGAAAATAATCATAATTATTTTTGTATTAAATTTACAATTAATATCAATATTTTCAATTTTTAAAATAGAGTTTGAATTTCGTTCCAAAACGATGGCTGGTGCATGGAGCCATTTTCTGACGTTACTACGGCGTAAATAAACATCTGTCTGTTGGTATAAAAGTGAATCATTGTATGAAAGAAAAAGTTGAGATGACAGTTTGACAGTTGTTTATTTATACCGGATTGACGTCATTCACTCTGATCAGTGTTTATTACAAAATGGCGATTAGATGTATTTAAGTAATTCATTTGCTTACATATTACGAAAATCTCTCTATTATTATGAAAATGAGATGCATTTTTGGAATCAGTGCAATCTGTTCTACTATATTAGAAAACCAGAGATTCATTGGTATTGTGTTGCAGTCATCCTGTTTATTCACCAGGTTATAAGTCCCTGCAGATACCTTTAGAAGGTTTCTTTCCAGACAATGAAAATAAAAGGTGGTTGCTCCCTTGTGCTACAGACCATCCTGGCAGTATCACCACAGTGTCTGATATTCTTCCACTAAGCAGCAAGGTTTTCATTGATAGCTTTGTATAACCGTGCATTTGGGAACGTTTGGCAACAGCTGCCCGTTATAACTTACTCTATCGCATCCCCGTAAGATTATCTTTCCATTATAAAGAACAAATACTACAAAGAATTCAGTTACTTTCGAATGAATATCACTGTCTAGAAATTAATTATCAGACTCAAGATTTCGTGAAAAAAAAATTGATTACAGCAACACTTTAAAAATTGAAGAGAATACTCTACACATTTGTGTACCTAATATACTTTAAGGAATACTTATATTAAAAATGGTGGGAAATAACGATCTCTCCCGGACAACCATCGATATAGTAATAAGTAACCAGATAAGCAGTCACCTACTAAATTTCATCCAAATATGGTAGTGATAGCTTAAATATTCCGTATGAACGTAAGATCCCGAGTGACCCGTCCAGGACTGCGCAGGATCTAAACGGTTTTTATAGGCGCAATGGTCATTGTACATAAAAATTTTTGTACAATGCTGTATCAATATTTACGCTACAAAAACAACGATGTATAGCGTTAAAACTATTTCTGCGAAGTTACTACCGTAGCGAATTATACCCGTAGCACCATCGATATACTGATAGTATATCGATGCGTAGCACCGTTCAAGCCACGCCACGAACGAGACAGGGATAGTGGCGGACAACGCGCGAAAGGGAGAACGGGATAACCGGAGACACGGAGGGCGAGCGAACAAGTCTCAACGTAAGCCGACCAACTTATCTTTGCTGGTGGCGCAACGAGAATTGAATTGAATTGATGTTATGAGAACTACGTGTAATTTGAGTGTTTTGTTTAGACAGTAGCGGCAAACTTAATTTGGTCAGCCGGTAGCTTGGCGGTTGGCGGACTAGTAGCAGAGATAATTATATAAAGAAATATTTATTATTTCGTATTTTAGTGATTTCTTACTGATATCTATCATTTAATCTAATACTATTAACTACTACTAATGGGAAATATATGTTCCGTATGAAAATTTGCTGTTGCGACGTGTATTAAGGCAGTTTTTAGACGCAAATGAGGCATTTCGACACGTCTTCACGCTAGCTGTTGTCGGCTCTTACTAATTTGAAATAGCAACACAACCGTCTCCGTAGCTCTATTTTAACAACAAAATTATAAAAGCAGTGACTAAAATATGAGCAGTTGTCGGTGTAACTACCTACCTAAGAATTGTAAAAGAAAATATGTTTTAAAGTTTTACAAAAAAAAACTACAACTAATCCACATAATTAATAAATAAATAATGCCATAATAGCGTATATAGCCCGATAATAATAAGGTCGAGGGGGATTATTCACGAAATAATATGGTGATTTGCTGCCGTAAATATGATAGCGATTCACGACAATACTGAAGCAGTTTTTAACTTTACTGCAGCAGAAGTTTAACTAGCTAATTACTTCACTTCTTTTACTCGAATTCATTTTGAAAAATTATTTCTTCATTTAATGTGACATTAATACAAAATCTATCGCAACCATGGAAGTAATAAGTACTATGGAAGTAATAAGTACTACGTACAACAGGAATGAGCTCTATCTGTGCATCTTGCAGCTAAAATAAAGAAAATAAAACCTTATGCTAAGGTTGTAAGAGGCTTGTAGCGCGCAAAATAAAAATGAAGCCGAGTGAGAGGGCAACCACGGAACGCTGTGTCTCGTTCTAACAGTGACTTAGAGTTGCCAGAGTTAAATTGATTTCAATCCTTTCGTTGTTTGTAGAGAAATATGCGATTGATGTAATGTAATGAAGTAAAAATATTTACTTCTAAAATGTTTCTAAATATAAATAATAATTTATTACCAACATGTTAAAGCAATATTATTTGTTGCTACGTGTGTTTTGCACTTATTTTGCGATTGGCGTATAGGTTTTCTTTTATTTATATGAAATACGGACACCTGACCTGACAAACGCAAATGAAATCGCCGACTCGGACGTTAATGGCGGAGTGTTTTTTGATTTCATGATATTATTGAAGAACTTTAGTTAAAATGGGGAGAATTTGTGTCGTGGAGGCTTGCGGAAGCGAGTATTATCCTGATTGTGGTTTATCTTTTCACAGGTAATAGTTTTAAACATAATTTGTTAGTGAAGAATTACGGTGACCATGCATGACTATCCAATCCTAGTTCAAGATCAAATAATTTAAATACCTATGCATTTTCTCTTCCTCTTTCAGATTTCCTACAAACTATATACATTGTTAGATCCACCACATCCTCCTCAATCTATATTTGAAGATCCACATGACATTCAATTGGTGAAGGCGTTAGCGAATTCATATCTCAATTTACGTTTAACTCATAATGCAAAATTAGAATCAATGAAACATAATTAGATAATCCTTAGATTAAGCTGGGTTTGCGGCAGAAACTTCACAAGACTATTTAGCAATGTCTGATTTAGAATTAAACTTAAATGTAAACTTAACTGTTTTTTTTCTTACCTAATTAATTAAATATACCACAATAGGTAGCTTATCGTAATTTTATCTCAGTCCAGCTGCATGTCGTGTCCTACAAGGACCAGTAGGTAAGTACCTACCTATATGACGCGAGTGTGAAAAGCAAGCAAAAACAGGAAATGTATAGTGCCGCAAAGGGCCAGTTTATCATTAGCATCTTTGATTAAAATCCATCTGATGACGTCAGATCACAAATCATTATTTATAATTATTGTCCTTAAATCATATTTCAATATAGTCACCATCGCCAGAAAGGGATAAGAGGTACAGTTATTGAGCTCTCTTTCGGCTTCTGTTGTACGTAGTACTTATTACTTCCATGATCGCAACACAGATCTATCGCTGAGTATGGCAATATACAATGTTGCTATATTGTTAAAACCATGTGATCAAAAAGTAATTTCATCATCATTGGCAAAGACATCCATTGCTAAACTGAGGCCCCCGTTTAGATGGGAGGGGTTACCATAATCCCTACGCTTGGCAGGCGGCTTGAGGATCGTAGTGTAGGTAGGTAATCCAATAGAAAGATGCAGCTGCTCGTCTTCTTGTTTTACCTTAGTCGCATCTTACGACAACCAACGGGAGGAGATGGTGGTAGGTGCTATTCTTAATCAGCGAGCAAAAAAAAAACTCTAACTATTGTTTTAAGAAGTTTCCTTTTATATTATGTTATGATTAAATAGTTTCTCATAATTATCAGTTCTATAATAAGCATGGACCATCCCCATATTAGTATGGAGCTGAAAGTCAGCAATGCCATGCAATGCCCAAATTCCAGCTCTATGTCATATGATAACTTTTTAACAGTATATAAATGATATCTAGATTTAATGTTATATAAAGCACCAGTTCAAAAGATATTGGACATTAAACATGATAACTTCCTACTGGTTTTTTATACATTTTATCGCTTACATACAGCATTGCTATTAGTTTTTCACTAGGAACTTCATGATCATCACATAAGCTAAGCCAGATCAGTGTTCTTTTATATACTTATCTGTATGTTACAGATAATATGTAAAGCAGTATATTATAATGTCATATAAAGCACCGGTTCAAAAGATATTGGACATTAAACATGATAACTTCCTACTGGTTTTTTATACACTTTATCGTTTACAGACAGCATTGCTATTAGTTTTTCACTAGGAACTTAATGATCATCATCACATAAGCTAAGCCAGATCAGTGTTCTTTTATATACTTATCTGTATGTTATCAGATAAACATGTCAGTTATTTGGAATTATCTAGTCTGTCTCCATTGTATAGTGTCAATATGTATGTGAAAACAATTTTGTTAGATACACTGGTACTGCAATGAAAACAGAACGTCTTATTTTTATCCAGTGCCTCATATGATTTAAAGTTAACAACACAATTCTAGTTTTTATTTATTATAGCAATCTTGTAATATACTTTATCTGGGCATTTCTGGGGCACAGATGGGCATGGTCCTTTAAAGTATTATGTGTATACCATACGTGTTTTAACGCCGTTTAACAGCTATTATGGTTGGGTTATCCAAATCCCGCTTACTCGTAAAAACGCGAGCATATATTAGTTTTTACAGCCCCGTAAGCCTACAAGCCAGGGTAACCCTCATAACTTTTTATACACAGGCAAGAAAGGTCGCGGGTAATCGGAATTAGTCCACATAAAGGCCTCAATATATTTAGCCATATTGCAACGATCCATAACGGGGTGGAGATGAGTTGTGGTGAAATGTTAAAAGGTGCGTCAAAAATGCGCAGTGCTTGCCCTTTGAACTGTGCAAGGACATTGAAGCACGTAGGAATAGACTGATCATAGTGAGCAAAATTTTCTTCACAATACTTGTTTGCAGTATTATTAAGTTAGTAGAAATGCGCGTAGCCTCTAATGGGATAAAAATGTTTTGGAGGAAATATGCCTAATTTTGTCGTTGCGGTATGTAATGATAAAATGGCTGAGACTACCGATCATTTTTATTAGTATCTTAAGAAGATTATATTTCTAAATAAAGGTGGATTTTCTACGAAGTGAGAAACAGTGTTTGTATAAAAATTATCATAAAGGCCACATATTTAATCATTTCATCTCTTTGATGCTATGTCACTAAGTGTTTGTTTTTTTTTATACGGACCACAACACTGGTTTCAATATTTCGCGGTAATAGTTTCAGCTGACATTTTATATAGCAATATATTCATGTCTGCCTTCAGTAACAAGACACGCTGGTCATTCACCTCACGGTAATAAACATGTTTGCCCGCCCATAGTAGACTGCACTGCACAGCCGCTCGTCACGTCGTCTTTTAAGTTCGTTGAGCCAACAACCTAGTACTTTTATTTTCTCAATTATTATTATACGTTAGATATTTTTGATAATAGTATACTTATAAAAGTACAAAATGTTCTAGTACCATACAAAAGCAACTCGCGGAAGCAATGGCATTGTCAAAATGTTGCATAAGTTACACCACGACTGCGACAGCTTGGCGCTGTGTTGCTACTCCAACACTTTGTTAAAGTAGCCCTTCGTGACGTAGCCGCAAACCGCGTGCTTTGCAAATCGGAGGACGTGGGTTCAAACCATATAGGGGGCAATAACTCTGTCTATTTGTTTATGAGATGATGATTCTTCCATCGGTTGAGCATGTAAAAACTCAGTCCTGTCTTCCATCTGGAAGAAAGAGTGTCTGCGTCAGTACTTGTACATAATTGTTCAAAGACGTTGACAAATCTTGATAAAAAAAAAGATTAGCCAGATAGGCCTGGCGAACACTATATTATAATTATTTTCTTATTAATTACTAGGCATTGGGTGATTATTTTCGTTAGATATCCTTAGACTAAATCTTTGTCTATCTATACCGAAGTAGTTCCGGTATTCTGCCCTAAGGCAAGTAACTGAATTAAAGAAATTCACTAAGCTCACTAGACTTAATAACTAATTCCTCAGACGACTTGGGACCGTTCAATGCCACTTTATATACCTATATAATATATATATATATATATATATATACATAGATAAGCATGTCACTTTCCATCAGGTCAATGTCCTGCACGTTCGTCCTTAGACCTCCATCATTTATTTGTAGAGTTTTTATAAAGACAACAATAAAGCTATTTGTACGGCTTGCGCCTTTGCTTAAAGATTATTTTTGAAAGCATATTGCTCCATTGTTTCTCAAAAAGGTATTTTCTTTGATATATTTTAATATAGCATCGACTGTTCTTTTGACATTTATTTAATGGTGAATAAGTTTTGATTATTATTAGGATTTTACGTAAATACACACATCAAAAGTGTCTAGGGATCAAGCATTTTTAAGCGGATTTCTTGAGATTGAGATGTGGCTTTGTAATAAATTTATGATTTTATAAATTTATATGGATCCTTTTTGGTGCATTTCATAATTTGAATCAGGAACTGTGAATCAAATTCGAGTAAAAGATGAAAATCAGCTGTCAATATTTTCCCTATAAAAACATACAACGCATTGAAGACATTATTAGTGCTACTGTTTCCCTACTACTGATTAAAACCAACGTTATTATGGAGCGGCGACGTCATTTAAGCAGGGAAGAAATGCTCAGAGCCGTGGGAATGATAGAAGCTGGTTCCCGGCAACGTACTGTGGCTTTAGCTCTGAATACAAGTCAGAGTGTTATCAGTCGACTTTGGACACGTTACCGAAGCACTGGTACCGTGGCTGAGCGCCATGGAGGACGGTATCGCTGCACCACACGGAGACAAGACCGATATATTCAAATCTTAACTCGAAGAGCTCCAACAATAACTGCCATGATGTTAGCCGTGAGGCTTCATCACTCTTCAGGGAACTTAATTAGCGACCAAACAGTCAGAAACCGCTTGCATGAAGTGAACCTTCATTCCCGAAGACCGCTACGGGTACCACCTATAGCAATGCACAATCGTAGGATTCGATATCAATGGGCTCTTGAACACAGAAATTGGGCAGAAGAACAATGGCGTTTCGTGTGCTTTTCTGATGAGTCTCGTTTTGGTATGAGACCGGATACAAGACGTATACGACACTGGAGAACCCCTGGACGCCAACAGCGATTAAAATCCTGCCAGGAAGTCCATCCTTATAGTGGTGGAACCATCATGGTATGGGCGGGTATTTGGATCGGCGGAAGAACTGAGTTGATTTGGATCAGAGGCAACCTCAACGCTCAAATTTATGCTGAGACGATTGTATCAGACGTCATCGTTCCTCTACAAGTGCAAATCGGTCCCTTATTTCAGTTAATGCATGATAATGCACGACCGCACACCGCAAGAGTTGTAAGACAGACTCTCGCCGCAGCTAACATCAATGTCCTGCCCTGGCCTGCTCAGTCGCCAGACTTGAACCCGATTGAGCATGCATGGGATATGCTACAGAGAAGAGCTCTGCCGAATATGGAAGGTATCCAGTCGCAAGAAGACCTTTTTTTGTTGTTGCAACGAACATGGGCGGCCATTCCACAGCGTGATTTGGATGAACTCATTTTGAGTATGCCAAACCGATGTTCTTGTGTTGTTAGTGTTCGCGGTAGAAACACGGATTATTAATTGTTTAAGTTACCCAATAAAATTTTAAAGAAAACTGTTATTTCAGTCTTTTTTTCGAACTTTTGTGTTAGTGGTTCAAATGTCAAAAATCCCTTTATTAGGAAAATGGCAAATTTCTTTATTAATGCAAAGGTGACTTGGTTTATCGTTACTGTGACAAACGAAAACACTTTATTTGATGAATCCTTAAAGAAAATTTTAATTAATATCAATCAGGAGAAAAGTTATTGCAAAAATATATGTTGATCCCTAGACACTTTTGATGTGTGTATATAGCCATCGGTTACTAGTAAACTATATTCGTGAAAATAAAGAAGACCTATGCGTCAAATTTTACTAATCGAAGGGTATAACAAGGGTTATTTTTTACGTACTTAAATATAAGAATGTGGAAGCTATCTACAAACTCTAGCTTTTCGATCGATACATACCTATTCTCAGTCCCGAAGCATTTATTTCTACGGAATTACTTCGTACGTCTCCACTTACATCAAATTTCTTTACCCCGGGGAGTTCTCAAAGTTGATCAATAAGAACACGCTTTGCTGCTTTTCACATAAAGCAACACAACGACTGTCTAGGGAGTGTTTAACTTTCTGGTACATTTTTTACATTAAAAATAATTTAAAAAAGCAATGTAATGTAATGTTACACAAATAAATAAAAAGTTGACTACCAACCGTTATTGGAACATACACATCATGGACTCAATATACCTATTATGTCGACTTTTCATTTTGACTTCAAAAAGGTCTAATAAAGGTTTAGGGGATGTTGTGATTGAGTATGGAAAGGAGCTCTTGATTGGACTTTTGCTCAATAAATATAATTGTGTATATGTACGTATTCACTGTTCGTTGTTTTATACGCAATATTGAAGGAGGACATCACGTATTTGTAAAGAAAACGAGACCGTGTTCCCCAAATAATAAGAGTGAAAACGTCCCGTTCGCGAGCAGCCCTGCGCATTAAGCTTCGCTCCGGGAATCCATGTCTATTTTTAGACAGCTGAAAAAGGCGTCAGTCCCTTAAAAATTTAAGTGCGTGTGGGAGCGGCTCGTGAACGTTTATTATTTATGGCATCTGTAGCAGTAACTGCGAATCGCACAATACGATGGTCGGCATTCATAACAAATGAAATGTTATCCAAGAAAGGAGAGGATCCAAATTCTGTAAAATTAGGGCACGGGACGAAGGGAGCAGTTGTTAATAAAATAATATACCTGTCGCGGTTAACTTGTAATTTATTTATTCTTAAACTTAGGGAGTTGTAATTGTATGTATAGTAATAAATCGATTGTTTTACTTGAATTCCCCGAAAAAAGAGGAAATCTCTTTCTAGTATGTAATGTAAATTTTTTATTCACACGACTTGATTAATTGACCAATTATAAGGATTCGTTATTATTATTTAATTGTGTTTTAGGAGTGACAGCGTGTTATTGCTAAGTATACCATTAATAATCTTGTTCATTACTCATATAAACTCTGACTGTACAGGTAATAATTTGGATCGCTCTCACAAATAAAAAATCGTCAACGAAATTATAACACCATAAAATCTAATGGAGCCCATTGTGTGTCCGTGTAAGAATAGTACTCATACATCTCCACCTGTTGGGTGACGTAATAAGAAGACAGGCAGCAGTCTTTCTATTAGATTACCCTTACTGCGAGCCCCATGATGTTTGCCAAGCATGAGATTATGGCAACATCCCTCTCCCCATGAGGCGTGGCCTTTGTTCAGCAGTGAACGACTTCCGGCTAATTATGATGAAAACCCAACGAAAAATACGCATAAGGATAGCTGAACAGATAAACAGAACACCACATTCAGGTCCCTTATCACTTCAACTCATATTTTCTAGCGCACATCGGTTACGCTTTATACAAGCTTCCGGCTGCGATGTAAAAGTTGTACGGTCCTCGTTTGTGCTAAGCGAAACTTTTCTAGCGATATGACAAAAATACATGAGATAACGTTGCGTTAAAGTAGTCCAGTTTCAATAAAACTGGCTGCGTTTGTAGCAAATTAATATCAAAAGCAGTTAGTTCAGTTATGATGATTATAATAAAGGTACCTACTTATTTTAATAATTGATATTTTTTAACTTTTGATTAATTATTATCCTCTCATCTCTAAGTATGTTAAATTCCATCAAACTGTTAAAGCAAGGCTACAAGATGGCAAGCAAAGCAAGGCCTCCAGATGCTAAAAACAAGCTTAACATTCTTAAAATCAAAAAGTAAATAAAATTTTCAATACACTTCTTCTTCTTCTTTTACGTGCCATCTCCATCCCGGAGGTTGGCAACCACTTATCGAAATGTCTCCCTGTCAGCAGTCATGCGAATTAATTTGTCCGTGTCTTCCACCTTCAAACAGTCTCTTATGTTTCCAGTCCATGACATCCTTCTTCTAACCGGCCCTCTCTTCCCTTAAATTTTGCCTTCAATTATTAATTTTAGTAATTTGTACTTTTCATTTCTGTAAATATGTCCGAAATATGCAGATTTTCTTTTTTTTATAGTTCTACTACTACTAATTTTACTATTAATTATTTTACTTTTTTTTTCTACTTCTAATTTTTTCTTCATTATTTTCAAAACTTTAACATTTAAAATTTTATCCGTCCATTTAATTTTGAGCATTCTCCGGTAAATCCACATTTCAAAAGCTCTCAGTTTACCAATTAACTTTAAAACACAACAACCTTCAATACACTTAGGACAATCGAAATCTCTCCACCATACTTTAGCAATTAACTGAAGTAAAATTAAAAACTTCTACTATTTTAAATGTCTCCCCTACATTTAAAATTATTCATAAAATTATATTTTACCAAACATAACCAAATTGACCACTACACGTTTCATAATTTTCATCCATTCTTCGATAAAAAAAATGGCATTATGTTAAAAGCCGACCTAAAGTTACAAAAAGGAAAAAAAAATCTTCTCTATGCAAACAAAGTCGCATTTGCGACTAAAGAGTTCATTAAAATTTAGACAATTTGAATGCCATAGAGCGGCCTATGGGATTTATTTCATGCAGTCATTACTTTTTATAGCTACCACATTTACAATTTCTAATAAGCAACAGTATTCTGTAGCTGTACTCAGATTAAGTCACATTAAATAATTTCATCATAGCGAGATTTGCAATGTCGCAACATGAGACACTGAGGCATATTATTATTTCATTCTTTTGTCGTAAGTGTGCACATTTCTTGCATTGCACATGATATGGCCAAAATATTCCAACTTTCTTCTCTTAATTATGTTCAAGATCTCTGTGGACTTCCCCAATCTTTCCAATAATGTGATATTACTGACGTGATCTCTCTATGATATCTTCAGCTTGCGCCTGTATACTAACATTTCAAACGCTTCCACTTTCTGAGAAGTCGCCTGGGTCACCGCCCATGCTTCGACACTATACAGGAGTATAGAGAAAATATAACAACGTACCACTCGAATACGTAGGGATATGCTTAAATTCCGGTCACAGAGAACTGTTTTCATCTTAGAAAATGCGTTTCTGCCATGTTCTGTTCTGCACTTAATCTCACGACTGTGGTTCCCTTTATCATTTAATGTAGCTCCTAAGTATCTGTAAGTATTGACACGATCTACAATGTGATCAACGAACAAGGAAGTTCTAGCCTCTGGAGATCTCCATATTATCATGTATATATTATTACACTAGGTAAAAAACTTCCTCCAAGGTGTCGCCGCACTGGGAGGGATGGGTACCTAAAAGACTGGTGGAGTTACCTTTTTATATGGCCAAGCTTATACGTTGGCAGAAAAATCTACCAGCCCGACAGTCTCCTGAGACTTCCAAAAGTTTAGATGAAAATTTTTTCACCAAACCGTGCGTCTCATGAGACCAAGGCCCCATGGTGGAGCAAAGGGCGCAAATAAATAGCTGGAATCTAGGACTGTATACTTACGCCGCTTTGTATCACATGTCGCATCCCACACCAACGAATTTCCATGCTGCCATGGTATTAAAGTATACCATCAGGCCTCTTGCCATCATCTCGTATAATACCGACTGGTTCCAGTACGGCGGTACCGACCTATTATACATGTGTAACAAGTATTTGATTATTAAAATTTTGATAAGGCCTGTCTATTTCCACGTATTTAAAAGTCTTTGGTTGCAACCTTTAAAAAATAAATTGCTTATGAACTAGTTTGTCATGCGTGCATGTTTGACTTTATTTTATAATTAAAACTTTTACACGATAAAAAGAACTAGGTCACTGTGTGAATAGCTTAGTTCTTAGGTATAACGATTACTGCACTAACACTATATTTAATTAATCCTATTCTAAACGTATGTACTTATGCATTTTCGTTCAACTTATTATCCCATGTTATCGCTCTCCTTACCTTATTATTTTCAAAAAGAAATATACCTGCATAGTAACTTTTATTTAAGTCAAAATATTATTATACTACATCGATCTATTTTTTAACCGACTTCAAAAAGGAGGGGTTACTATTCATAGTCTATTTTTTTTTAATTATACACACTTTATTAAAATACACTAACAACACAACATAAATTATGGTCTCTGATGCACTTTTACCAAAATTTTAATATAACCCTTTAATTCGTTAAAAAATATAATCCTAATAATTAGGTGCAAAAAAATTAAATATATTGAATAATAAGATTTTATTTAAAGTACATACCTAATACTGTTTTTGTGTCATCACGCATAGTCTAGTACAAATAATGTATTATATCGATGTTAAACTACATTAGATAGTGCTTAGTAAAGAGCTAGATAGTATCCTACGGTAACCACTTAATCAATTAAACCCAACACTTCTAATTTACTAATTCGGAACCCAATACTGCCGTTATGGCTGAAAGCGTATATTCCGTTGGAATTAGGTTGAACTACTTCAATTTAGGTCAAATATTATACTTCATGAAACGGAAGATTATATAGCTAACATTTTCGGAAGATAATGCCTTTGATTAAACGTGGCGCTAAATCAGTGACGTCATGACTGTGTTAGCCAAAAGATAAATATATTGTATATACTAAATTTATTTCTAAGTGATATATTTACAGTTACTAATGTATGTATAGATATTAACTAAACTAAGTTTAATAATAATATATCTATTTTTCTTTTTTTCTTTTAGTAAGTAGGATTAAGTCAGTAGATATATAATGTTGTCTTTTATTTACGCAAATACTATACATTCTAATTAAACTACTTTTAGACACATTCCGTAAAAGTAGTTTAATTACAATAAGTAGATATGCGAGTATTATGTATGATTTATTATGTATACCTTAGTTTAGTTAATAATAATATAATAATAAATATCTTTATTTATCACAAAATTGTAACAGTTTGATGTAGCCCTGTCTCCTAAACTAGGATCACCTGTATGTCAGAAGACAGTTCTTCCCAAAAACAAGTGATACAGGTGTTAATTTCAGACTTATTTCTAAGATATATTATGCTCATGGTGTATGTTTATTTAAATTTAATCTATTAGTAAGTGTGTGTGTGTGTGTGTGCGTGTACGGTTGTGCGTGCGCGCGTAATGTGTGTTCAAATTTATACGTGTATAATAAAACAAAATAAAAATAAAAACAGTAATGGGTATTTTAAATAATAATGCAACTACCACTGTGGAATGAAAATAACGGTAAAATAACGGTAATTAAATTAATAGTTTCTCACAGCTATCATAGTCAAATGACTTCAACCATTCAATTATAGTTATTTTAGCTTTATGACTGTTACTGTCGATAATTGTAAAAGTACTACTATTTAATTTATTATAAAGACGGGGACCCTGGAAAGCATAATGTCGTCTAGCAACTGCACTCTTCGCAACTGGGACCCTGCAAAGCTTGATTCTCTTGCTCTGGTCTATCAATGGGGCTGTTTTATGCATCGCCTAATGCATTCAAAAATATAAGTTTTTCGAACACTGAGGACGCCAGCTAACTCATAGACTGCCTTAGTTGGGTGCCTATAGGGTAGGAAAAGAATTACCTTCAATACAGCCCGTTGAGCTCGTTCTACCTCTATCATATTATGTGTTTTTGAAGATGCTCCCCAGGAACAAATGCAATAATTTATAAGGCTATGGCATAATGAATTATATATTTCTAGTATAAGTTTTGGATCAACAACTTCTCTTATTTTTTTAAACATTCCTAGGAGTCTTCTTATCCTATTAGCTAAAGCTGATATGTGACCAGTCCAGTTCAGGTTGCTATCTAAGGTAACCCCAAGATACTTGATGATGGTCGTGCTGTTAAGATGTGTGCAGTTGCAATTTGCACTTGGGGTATCAACAATGTTATATGGGTGAGAGTGTAGTACAATGGAAAAGTCGTTAGGAGGCTTAGTAGAAGCTGTTTTATGGAAAAACACATACTTAGTCTTAGAGGTTGATGGTAAGCAAACTATTCTCAAGGCACGTAGTGCATTTTCGTAGCCTTTTTTCAGCAAGTAACTTTACTGAGTCCCAACTAGAACCATGGAACAAGAGCACTGCATCATCTGCAAACATTACAAGGTCAGCATTTTGGATTTCCATTTTACAAAGCTCATTAATGTAGATCAAGAACAAAACTGGGCCAAGATTACTTCCTTGTGGAATACCGTGGGTGCAACTTGAAGGATCACTAGTATGCTGTTTGACGCGAATTACTTGGGGCCGGTTAGATAAGTAATCCTGAAACCATGAGTGGGTTACTCCTCTGATTCCTATGTTATGTAGCCGAGTCAGAAGGATAGGTATGGAAACCGTATCGAAAGCTTTTTGCAAATCAAGAAAAATACCCACACACTTTTCACTATTTTCTAAATACACACATCAAAAGTGTCTAGGGATCAACATATTTTTTTGCAATAACTTTTCTCCTGATTGATATTAATTAAAATTTTCTTTAAGGATTCATCAAATAAAGTGTTTTCGTTTGTCACAGTAACGATAAACCAAGTCACCTTTGCATTAATAAAGAAATTTGCCATTTTCCTAATAAAGGGATTTTTGACATTTGAACCACTAACACAAAAGTTCGAAAAAAAGACTGAAATAACAGTTTTCTTTAAAATTTTATTGGGTAACTTAAACAATTAATAATCCGTGTTTCTACCGCAAACACTAACAACACAAGAACATCGGTTTGGCATACTCAAAATGAGTTCATCCAAATCACGCTGTGGAATGGCCGCCCATGTTCGTTGCAACAACAAAAAAAGGTCTTCTTGCGACTGGATACCCTCCATATTCGGCAGAGCTCTTCTCTGTAGCATATCCCATGCATGCTCAATCGGGTTCAAGTCTGGCGACTGAGCAGGCCAGGGCAGGACATTGATGTTAGCTGCGGCGAGAGTCTGTCTTACAACTCTTGCGGTGTGCGGTCGTGCATTATCATGCATTAACTGAAATAAGGGACCGATTTGCACTTGTAGAGGAACGATGACGTCTGATACAATCGTCTCAGCATAAATTTGAGCGTTGAGGTTGCCTCTGATCCAAATCAACTCAGTTCTTCCGCCGATCCAAATACCCGCCCATACCATGATGGTTCCACCACTATAAGGATGGACTTCCTGGCAGGATTTTAATCGCTGTTGGCGTCCAGGGGTTCTCCAGTGTCGTGTACGTCTTGTATCCGGTCTCATACCAAAACGAGACTCATCAGAAAAGCACACGAAACGCCATTGTTCTTCTGCCCAATTTCTGTGTTCAAGAGCCCATTGATATCGAATCCTACGATTGTGCATTGCTATAGGTGGTACCCGTAACGCTCAAATTTATGCTGAGACGATTGTATCAGACGTCATCGTTCCTCTACAAGTGCAAATCGGTCCCTTATTTCAGTTAATGCATGATAATGCACGACCGCACACCGCAAGAGTTGTAAGACAGACTCTCGCCGCAGCTAACATCAATGTCCTGCCCTGGCCTGCTCAGTCGCCAGACTTGAACCCGATTGAGCATGCATGGGATATGCTACAGAGAAGAGCTCTGCCGAATATGGAGGGTATCCAGTCGCAAGAAGACCTTTTTTTGTTGTTGCAACGAACATGGGCGGCCATTCCACAGCGTGATTTGGATGAACTCATTTTGAGTATGCCAAACCGATGTTCTTGTGTTGTTAGTGTTCGCGGTAGAAACACGGATTATTAATTGTTTAAGTTACCCAATAAAATTTTAAAGAAAACTGTTATTTCAGTCTTTTTTTCGAACTTTTGTGTTAGTGGTTCAAATGTCAAAAATCCCTTTATTAGGAAAATGGCAAATTTCTTTATTAATGCAAAGGTGACTTGGTTTATCGTTACTGTGACAAACGAAAACACTTTATTTGATGAATCCTTAAAGAAAATTTTAATTAATATCAATCAGGAGAAAAGTTATTGCAAAAATATATGTTGATCCCTAGACACTTTTGATGTGTGTATTTTGTGATACTTGATGTTAGAAGAAGGACAGCGTCATTAGTTGCGCAATTCGTCCTAAAGCCAAATTGGTTATTATCCAGAAAATTATTTGTTTCAAGATAATTAACTAGCATTTTGTTTACAATTTTCTTTATTATTTTTGTAAGTACTGTTAGTAGAGAAATGGGTCTATAATTATTGGGTAATGTTGGATCTCCTGACTTATGTATTGGAACAACTATTGCTTGTTTGAGAATATCGGGAAATTTACCTGTTTCGAAGCTAAGATTACATAAGTGGGCGATGGGTTTACTAAGTGATTGGCTACATACTTTAAATATTTGTGATGAGAGATTGTCAAATCTTTAAAATCTCACAGTGCCAGGTGCACTGTGAGATTTTAAAGTTTGGATGGTGGTCCTAACTTCTTCGGGATCTGTCATAAATAATGACATCGATGACAAGGGGCCATCTTTATTTGCGTCACGAGCTAACTCCAATTCAGATTTGTCCAGCTTGAGAAGTATATCATTGGCCATCTCCCTACCAACGCTTGTGAAGTATTTATTAACTACATTAAGAGCACCCGATGGTGTACTTTGAATTTTAAGTAGATCTGTAGAATGCTGCCACGGTCGTTTCCAATTTCTTTAATTAATATCTATACATTAGTAACTGTAAATATTTTTTCTGAACCTTTTTGTATAGTCCCCTCATCATTATCTTGACTGATATTTTGATAGAATCCATATAAAATGGTCTTATAAACTGTAACGTTTATATTTATATCACCTGACATTTTTAAGGAAAGCAATAAATATTAAACTCACGTTTTCACGTGGCGAGGACATTACCTACTCTTTAGAAATTTTATTTCACAACCCCTCCCGCTCGGCACGTTTTCATCTCTGCGCCATATGACATGTGGAATAAACGACTAGCAATATTCGAATTATTCGTATACCTGCATACATTTTGGGAAGATATTCATTGTGTAATCACACAGAACTCTGATCCTTGGATAAGGCATAGTTTGATATTTACTGTTTGTTTTATTCACGGGCATGTGGCAAGACACTCTGGCCGCTACCAAATAGGTCGTGAGTTCGATTCCCATCGAGGACAAAAATTTTTATGCATGCACATGTCTATAAGTTTTGTATCTGGTTAGCATAGTACTAACTCTGCCTAGTTTGGGATTAGATGATCGTTTGTGTGGATTGTCCCAGGATATTTTTTTTCTGGCAACACTGCCATTTTTAATGTTCCTGAAAGGTATATTATATTTATACCAGGTACCTAATTCATAAAAGACACTTCTATAAATATATTAATTAGAATTAATATTTTTTAATAAATGGTCTGAAAATATTGATTTACTTGACAGAAAATATACTAACCTCTTATACTTAATAGAAACAAATAAGTAAGTTAAGAAAACGTAAAACGATATAACCTAAATATTATTATATGTTGAAATGACACTAATTTTACGGATTATATCGCGGTTTATTTTTGATTTTAGTTTCATTTCAATGTGTAATATTCGCGTAAATATCAGAAATCATTATATTATTATATGACTGAACCTTCTACCGACTACTTATATCCAGCTTATTACGGCCTTCTTCTTTAGGCCACTGAACTAGGGGAAATATTACCTATTTTGTATCTTATTTATTCCTCAACGCGGTATTATTTATATAAACGTAATCAGGGCAACCTGATTGTTGTGAATAATTTTAGTAATACCAAGATGATATTGATTTAGAAAAATAATAATCCTTGACATCAATTCAGTGGCACCAATCTCGATTTGCTATTGTCAATCTTATATCAGATGAGTGTAAAGAATAAAAATTTGAAATCAAACTCAAACTCAAAAATCTTTATTTCATATAGGCTTAACGCTAGCACTTTTTAATGGTCATTTTTTTTAAAAGCTACCACCGGATCACAACGTGGCCTCAACTGAGAAGATCCGGCAAGAAACTCAGCGGGCTTGTCATTTTTTCACGTTTTTATTAAACATTGTTTTGGTACAAATGAATCGACATCAGCGATAGTGTGTGTGAGAAGAGAAGAAAACAATAAATTACGACAAAAATTACAACAAACTAAAAGGCCAAAGGGATAGTAGTCGGACCCCCAAGCAGCACCCGCGCACGAGTTGACTCGAGCAGTAGCCATCACTCCCCTCTCAAATGATCTCAATAATCCATACAAATTAGTAAAACTGTGTTGTATAGATATGCAAGAGCGGTCCCTTTACCAGGTAGAGATCCAGTATCAATAAAAATATATTCTTTATATGAAACAGAAAGATCGCCGACTAGTCTAGAACATTCCGTGTCCGGACGTGATATGCAATATTCTGTCAAAATTATGAATAATAATAATAATATCTATAGTGTGTGATCAGAGTTGATTCTTGATATGAAAGATGTCCACAGTAGAATAAATGCCACCCCCTTACAAAGGAGGGGTTGCTATAATACCCCCGCTTAGCAGGCGTCTTGGGATCCCAGTAGGTATAGGTGGTAGGTAATTCAATAGAAACCGCTGCTGCCCGTCTTCTTGATTTCGCTTAGTCACCCATCGCAGGGATATGGGTGGGTGCTATTCTTATATGCCCCACGGGCCATACCTACATACGAGTATTTCTAGTAAAAAAAGAGCAACATTATATACCAATTTTTAAAATGCAATTGCCATTTTCATGTTTTCAATATTTTTTTCCTATTTTCCACAGGGGTGCCGGCGGAGGAGGCATGTACGGAGACGTTAATATATCTGCCATATTGGATTCATTTGGCATAAGTTACGACAAAAGAGTAAGGCCGAATTATGGAGGTTAGTAAAGTTTTAGACATACTTATTTATCTTTCGATAAAAAATGGAACACTGATTTAAGGTTCAGAGTCCTATTCAATAGCAAATAGCACTAACACTAACTGACTCACTAACAAATGCTCACTTACAAACGTCAATTAAAGTAGTAGTTTATTAATTAAACTAGCTGACCCACGCAGCTCCGCCCGCGCTGTGTTTGCGTTAACTAAACTTTCAATACCTAATAGAACAATACCTAATACATTCGTATAGAATACAAACCTCCTTTTTTAAAGTCGGTTAAAAACTTGGACTCACTTTGTACTTGCCCTCCGAAGCACGGAGACGTTTAGTTCAAATGGCGTTAAACGGTCACCCATCTATTTAATGACCTTACCTAACGTTGCTTAACCTGATCGATTTCCAAACATTGTTAACAACTGTCAATTATGAGTGTTCCCTTACAAATATTTATTATAATTATAATGAAAAATTGTTAAAATAAGCAAGCGTATAACCAAGTACACATTTTGACTTTAGTCCCCTCTCCCAAGGGAACCGTGCCGAATGTCGAGATAAAAAGTATCCTATGTCCTACCTCGGAGTATTAACTCGAATCATGCCAAGTTTCGTTTCAATCCATCCAGTAGTTTCGGCGTGATGCTCAGCCGAGATACAGACAGACAGACAGATAAAAAAAATACATTTTTGGCTTTAGTATCGGTTATAGAATGCCCTCCAAACATAATTTTCAAATTATCTTCAATGTACAGAATTGGACCTGTTACAGTTTTATTATAAGTATAGGTAATATATATAAGATATTAAATTAAAGATATAACTCTAATCAAAATGCTAATGATAATTATAGTTTTTGAAGCAAATAGGTGTGACCTTTTATGTTCATTTATTTAAAAGCTTACGCATTACTCTGTTAGACATTTTGGAGGTCCAATAATATTAACTTATTGAAGTACAGTATACTTATACAATAAATGTCAAGCAAATTAACTAAGTACACAACCAATGCCTCGGTATAATATTTTTAACTCTATGAAAGAATAATCGGTATTGTTCGTGTTCAAAAGAAATAAGCAATAAAAATGAACAGTCAGGTCAGGTAATTTTCAAGGGAATAAGATTATACACGAGCGTATGCCATATTTTTCAATAATTCTTAGCATTCTCAGGCTATCATAACAAACATCGCCACAAAATTGCAAGAAACTTTAAGTAAAAGGCTTCTAAAGCCATACAAACCTCGTGGTTATTTTTAGCGATACCTGTACAAAGTTTAGGCGTTTACATAGGTGACATGATAAGAGTTTTCTGAAAAATTGTGTGAATCTTGTCATAATATTAATATACGCTGTTACGCACGCTATTCATAGCTAGCCTTGAGTACTTTGTTAACAATGTTAACATTCCATCAATAGTTAAAGTGACAAACTTAAAATTTATGCAAATACTGAATTGCCTGAATTTATAGATTTCCATTAGCATATGAAGAAACTTTCACAATACAGGGAGTGACAACTCGCCATGGATCTTCTCCTAAAGTATTATAAATCTTCTTGTACGGTGGTTAAACCGTACAATAAGATTTGTAAGGCGATCTAACGTAATAACAAATTCTTGTTCAAAGTTGCAAGTGTTAACCTCGCATAGAGTACCTGCCACTCAACTATTAATAATATTTGCAAGAATTATCCATAGTTAGAGAACTCATTACGGTACTTAACGCACGCGAGTGCCAAGGACAGTTCTAACTCTTACCATTTGCTGTAAGTATATTGTGTCGTTTTCAGGACCACCCGTGGAAGTGGGGGTTACCATGTACGTGCTCTCCATCAGCTCTCTGTCTGAAGTGAAAATGGTATCTTATTTTAAAGCAATATTAAAGACACAGCGCATACATAGCAAGATTTTGTCCCTTAGTATTATCACCAGCATTTAACCGTTCATCGTAGCACCTGTGACCACGGTTCGATTGCATCGGTAGGCGCGACCCACGGCCCCGCGGCCCGTTCGCGAGTCGCGCGGGTCGTCGGCTCGTGGTCGTAGCTCGGTGCCCACACGCCCGGTACACTGATCACCCGCACGAACCCGCGCCTCTCGCGCCCTCCCGCTCGGCGATGGGGCACGTCACCATCCTCTGGTTTGGTTTTCACGGCGCGAGGCGCGCGCGCGACTCACGATTGGGCTTGATTGCAGGTCCGCCAGTGGAGGTGGGCGTCACCATGTATGTGCTCTCTATCAGCTCCGTCTCCGAAGTGCTCATGGTACTCGCCACTGTCAGCTCACGCTTGACTCGGTCGCTCCGGCCGCGCCCGCGCCGCCGCGACCGAGCAGCCCCAGACACGAGGCTGCGAGCATGTCCGCGTTTGATGGAGCAGATCGCCCTTTGTCCGCCCACTTGCTTTCTTATTATGTTTCTTCGCAATTCACTATTATGGTGAACTAAATTTGACTCTGACATCATAATAAGAAAAGCAATCCGTTATTACCTTGGGATTACCCAGTTGTGGCTCCTGCAGTACTCGTAACTCCAAAGTTGCTGCCGTGTGAAGTGATGACGTCTGTTAGATCGATGGTTTTTTAAATTGCAGTCGAAAAACTCCTGACGATAGATCCAGTCGCTATAGTAGACTTAATTAATATTTTTTATTGAAATTCAACCAAGATATTACTAAGCTATAATATATATGGATAAATTCTATTTATTGAATGGAAATCAGAAATATATATTATTTATAGCTTACAAATACTTGAAGTTGTAGCGGCCAACAACAGATCTTCATCACTAATCTTTTTGATATTATGCAGACACAAAACTTTTGTTGAAAAATTACGATGATTGACAGTTTAAAGTGGTACCTACCGGAGACAATTTAAAGTACTAACAAAAATAACTTAAATGTAACATCTTTACCCAAATTACGTTCATGCTCTATGGACTTGCGACGACTGTACATTTCTTATCGTGACTCATTTTGTAGTTTGTTGTTTATGTACGTACTATGTGTATTTACTGAAATACTGCCAATAATTGTAAGAACTTTCTATTCTCTCCAGTGACTTGGAACATCGATGCTATCGATCTCAGTTCATTTTTCAAAGGACATGTTTTTTATTAAGAAAGTAAATTAATGTTGAAATTCAAATTGCATTCGATTTTTCAACGTGTTCAACTGGGCGAACTTGCTAGGCGTATGTTTGGGTGAAGGACCCTTAAGTGGAAACCAAATCAAGGTTGGGAAGGTCACACTGAGACGTGACCCATGGCCCAGGGTGGGGAGGTTGCCAATCCACAATGCGCAAACTCTCGATTCGACCTAAATGATGTGTGTTAATTTGTTCCAAAACCTATATTGGTGGCAACTTATACGTGCCGGCTTGTTAGCTTCAATTATGAGGGGATTGCCACTATCGAGCCGTGGGTGTCCGCCTGCGCCGCCACCCACTCACCTCGCCCTCTCCTGACACTTAGAGCACCCACCTCCCAGTTCATTCTTAGACCTCACCTGTGTTCTGAAGGCTTCATTTCACAATCACACTCTGTGCACATTTTTTATTTTTTTATTTTATTACTTTCTTTAATTCAAAGCTTACCGCTCAATTTGTCTATACGATGTAGTGCAGTGTCTATTTATCTGAAGCCACCCCTATCTGAAGTTTCGAGAACCATGCTTCGGACGTATACATTTGAAGTTGTGTTTATTTAATATCTCTTAAAATATATATCGCAATGTCTGCTAACACATTGTGTAGGATAAAACGTTTTTCCAGCATAGCATGCAGATGTTAGATGTTTATGTATAGTTTCCCAGTAATTATAATAACTGTAATACAAGTTAGCACATTAATACAAAAACTTAATCAAATTTTTAGATACCAAACTTCAATTTGTTGTAAATTCTTATACGCAACTAAATGAAAACTCCCCAAGTAGGTAGACACACCTAGAAGATCATTTAAATAATGGAATTCGATTATTCAGATAATTATTTTTAGATTTCGAATACCTAGTGTCCTTCTCGTATTTACTAATTGTTTAAATTATTTTCCTTTCAGGACTTTACGTTGGATTTTTACTTCAGACAGTTTTGGACAGATCCACGACTCGCTTACAAGAAGAGAACGGGAGTGGAGACGTTATCAGTTGGTTCCGAATTCATAAAGAACATATGGGTTCCGGACACATTCTTTGTGAACGAGAAACAGTCCTATTTTCACATAGCCACAACTAGTAATGAATTCATCCGTATACATTATTCCGGATCAATTACAAGAAGCATCAGGTGAAGTATTTTTTTTAATAAGTTATTCAGTTATTAGGGTTTCATCGCACGCTACGTTATGTACGATGTACGTAACGTGCGTTGTATGCAATTTATATAATAACATGCATAAGTCTAGGTCGCTGCTGATAGTGAAAGGCTGACATAAGTAAGGTACCGCTATAAATAGACATCAAGTTTTTTTAACACTAGTCGTGCGGTTTTCGTTTAGATACTTCTTTTGCTGGATGGATATGGATTTCTTAAATTTCTTCTTATCTTTTACCTTCATTACTTAAGTAACTTCTGTGAAGAAATTTATGATGCTGAAGCATATCTTTTTAATGTTTTAGCTGCCTGTCAACCGACTGGTAGGCAAACCGACTAACAACAACTAGTCAGAATTAAAAAAAAATCAACACTATATTAATGTCACTTAAACAATTGTATGTAATTCAATCGGTTACATCCTTTATGTGTTACACATGTGTTGAAGGTGAAATCAGTAAATTCGTGCAACAACGGCTATAGCAGTATAGCCGTTGTCAGCTTATTACTACAAGTTACTAAATAAATCAAAGTATATTTACACAACAGTGAGTTTAATGATGAAATCAGCTAAAGGGAAAATAATCTCTTCATAGCTATCTATCACAGAACTGAAAAGTGCTTATTATAAATGTATAACGACCCATTTGGGTTCGGCTTAATGGAAGTAAGTGGCTGGGGATTGAGAACAAACGAAGCGAGTGTGACCTTTTCATTTTCTTTTTATTATTATTCTTTTGATTACATACAGTACATAGTACATACAATATGTAAAGTATAATTATGTATTAGTATTGTATAGATATGAACTTCAAAGAAAGGATATTAATCTAGTATACCTGCAACGCACTATGATTGTCGTTTTAATGTTTTGTCATGTTTGGAAGTACATTTGAATGAACAAATTATGGTTTTTACCTAAACGTATCTGGCTCAGAGTCAGGCGATGGGTCTGTTGGTCTAGTGGTTAGACAGCCTGGCCGCAACCCAATAGGTCGGGGATTCGATTACCGCCCAGGATCCATTTTTGTACAAGAAAATGTCTGTTTGCGCTCTACCACGTAGTGACCACTGCCTTAGTACTTCCTTTATGTTGCTGCAAAAAAATTTGCTTCCTACGAAATTTGCCGACGTATGGATTAATTGGGAAATCCGCCACTGCTGTCAATACATTTGTTGTATCTTGTTATTTACCATTTGCTTACCACTGCATGTTCGATAACTATCAGATGGAATTAGGGTTCTATTCTATTCTATTGTTGGTGGCTATAAATCGGGCCCGGTAACCACCAGAACACACTTCGACCCAGTTGGATCCATTGTGCATGCCCTAGCCCTTACTCTGTTTCTCACGTGTCGAAGAGTTCCCTCGCAACGATTGCGCCAGCTTGGAGCTGTGCACAATCATCTGGTGTAGGATAAGCTACTACCAGATGACTCAACCTACGTCTCGCAAGAGTGTCGCTGCCACACAAAACGTGTCGCATTGACTCTTTTTCACCTTTACGAAATCTGCAAGTATCAATAGTATTCTGTGCTCAGTGGTACCAAAATGTCCCGTGAGTGCACCTATTAGGTGCCTTATCTGTGACCTGTTAATTTTCAATAATTTAACCCCACAGTCCATCCTTGTGCTAGATAAAGTTTTGGAGTGGTTTAAGCCTGACGCTTCCCTCCATTCCTTTAAGTGTTCATTCCTAGCATGCGCATATAATGCTTGGTGGTACGTTCCATACGGAATCCCCACAAATGGTTCAGGACTCACCAACTGTCTTTGTGTCCTCGACACCTTCGTGTCCAGGTACCCAGATGAGGTTGACGTTGTTGTGTCTTCCCAGGTCATTCAAACCTGTAACACCTTCTTTAACCAGTTTAGAGACAACTCGGAAGGAGTTTAGAGCCTTCAGAGCTGCCTGACTGTCACTGAGAATGTAAATGGTTTTACCTTTAACATTTCTCCTTTGCATTTCTTTAATGCTGGCAATTATGGCTTAGGTCTCCGCTTGGAAAACCGATGAATAATGCCCCATGCTCTGACTGACCCTCCAGTCCTTGGAATAAATTCCTGCCCCAGTAGGTACCTGACTCCATTTTAGAACCATCAGTGTACCATATGAGGTGCGTTCCACCAACCGGTTTGAGTCCCCTCATCCCTTGATGGTATGTGTACTCGGTACCTCTAATTAAACATAAACACTGGATTTATCTTATCACAGGGCATGCCCATTAGATCATCCAGTTCTTTCACGGGATCCAATAAAGTGTGTTTTGTACAGGGTTTGTTACGATTCCAAGCTCCTGCTTTTGCAAGTCTGTATAGAGACTTCCTGGCTTATGTTTGGATATGAGTGTGTAGTGGAATTAGTTCCAGTATCCACTCAAGAGCCTGTGTAGGCGTTGTTTTAAAGGCACCCGTAATTGCCATGCAAATTACTCTTTGCACCTTCCTAAGCAAATCTTTACAGATCTTTAGTTTAGTCCTAGGCCACCATACGGCGCTGCCATATGTGAGAATAGGCCTCACCATCGTAGTGTACAACCAGTATATTACCTTTGGTTTGAGTCCCCAAGTTTTGCCATAGACAGAACGGCACATATTGAAGACTCGTAAGGCCTTTTTTGTTACATTTCCAACTACTGACTATGCCACGTTAGTTTCCTATCGAGAGTTACCCCCAGATATTTAACTTCCGTAGCCCATTTCAGTTTGGTATCGTACATTTCTAGTTCCCGAAGGCCCTCTTCGGAGGGATGGACGGAAGGAATTACAGTTAAGCACTAGCTACATCATTAGCCAGAAGACGTCCACTGCTGAACATAGGTCATTGAACTGTCTACTCTGCATCTTCTAGTTTGTGGTCGTCACACGAGAACTTTTCTGCCCCATCGGTTATTGGTTCATCGAGCGATGTGGCCTGCCCACTGCCACTTCAACTTGCAGATTTTGAGAACTATGTCGATTCGTTTAATTCTTCGGCGAATTGCCACATTCCGGATTTTATCGCGCAAAGAAAGATACTAATTAAGTATTATTTGCCCCGGTGGCGTAGCGGGAAACTGTTTTCTAAATAAGCCGGTCGTGTATGTATTTGTATTTGTCCATTAGATTGTGAGAGTAAAGGAAGAGAAAGTGCACTTGTGTCTACGTAAGCACTTGTGCACTATAATAATCTTCCACGTAGACGGCTGATCTTCTGAAAGGTTGGCAACTGGTCGCATCGGCCAGGAGCAAAAACGTTTTTTATTTATTTTGCAGTCTGTTTGCAATTATCATAATCAAAACCAGTTTTACTAGTAGTAGGTCCAAGAGACCGTCCAATAGGTACCCCCATTGCAGTGTAAAATAGTCTGCCGCCATGCAGCAATGTAAAAAAAATAGAGAGAGATGGAGAGAGAGATATATTATATATATAGAGAGACTTACTGCCGCACTCACAAAAGTCAATTAGTGCTTATTATCAATAATCTAATTAATACCTACTTTTATAGGGAGTAAAACTATCAATTATCTCGTAATCAATAATGGAACTTAAGCATAATATACGGCTCCAAGAGTCGAAATAATGAGAATGAATAATGGCTTAGTTCGAATTAACACTAATACCTAATTATCTTTTGAGAGAAACAGCAGCTGAATCGCTTCCACTAGACGAACGTCTTGCGCGTCTTGAAACCTACGAGTACTTGAGCATAAAACTTTACAAATTATTCATATTGATTAACGCTTCTAAAAATGTATTTCAGGTTAACAATCACAGCATCCTGCCCTATGAATCTCCAATACTTCCCAATGGATCGACAACTTTGTCATATAGAAATAGAAAGTTGTAAGTATTTTAACAATAATTTCGATTTGAAATATATTTTGTTATATTGTGTGTTTTTAACACATTTGTATAATCACAATAGTTTTATTAATACAGTACTCGTAATACCTGTGAATATATTACATTTATCACGTCCGAGTGTTTTGCTGGATAATCTCACGCTTTGTGTGCCAGATATAACAAAATAATAACCACATAAGTTAATTCGATTTTGTACAAAATTCAATTGAGATTATGAATTAAATTTTGAGCCTGGGTTTTTTAACGATGATAGAAAAATAATGAAAATAATATATACCTATACATTATATTATGTCGTGTGTATTGTACTCACTTAAAGCAATCAATAATACGATTATTTGCCACGATGCAAAATCACTAGGCTTACAGATATTGTGTTGTGACCACTTTCTTGTATCACAGATGCTACTCAGGGATGCCCTGTGAAGCACAAGCGTACAACTAAACCGTCGACACGTGCTGTGATTACCCTCGTGTTTTCATAAGTCAGAACGTCTCCTTCTCTCATACAGCACCCGCAGAAGGCAGACTCGTAAAATAGTAAACCTTTGTTCTCACGAGCATCAAGCGAATGAAAGGATACTAAGACATCGACGCTGCGGTATGCTGCGCGGGCTAAAGGAGGCGGGGAAAGGTGGCGGGGAAAGGTGGCGCTAGCGAGGTCGTCGCAACGCACCAGACGCAGACGGGCCCCGCGCCACGTACACCCTCGTACCACCGCCGCTTCCGCTCCTCACATGCACCCTGACTGAATGCACTCGCATGAAGTTGTCGCTTCTCCCTGCTATCCACATACGACCTGATCCGTTCTTATCACACTCTTTATTTCTAGTTTAAATGTATCTATTACGTAGAGTTTAATTTTCATATAATTTCAATAGATACTAATTGGGTGTAGGCTTGTTTTTACCACTGTAGATGTAGATGGTACTATATTTTTCTATCATCCACTTTGAGCCGATCTGAGAGCTAGTCGGCTCGGCAGGGTTGTCTCGCCATCTGAGTCCGCGAGTCCCATCCTCGACACAGCCGCGGCCGCGAGAGGGAACCGCGATGCTTCGCAGCGTAAGTGATAGCGTTTTGTGTGTTTGGCATGTCTCCGGAGTCGGGTACACGATGAGAGACATTCGGTACCATTGGAAGGACGGGTTGACGAGCGTCGGTATGAGCAACGAGGTCCAGCTGCCACAGTTTCGCGTTCTGGGCCACCGACAACGTGCCACAGTCATTACTCTGACGACAGGTAACCGATCGCATTTGCCGCTCCCCAGCACTGTCCATTCATCGCTAAGCCACTGACCCCGTCTCCCTCAGCCCGTGTGCAGACGATCGATACCGCGACACTAGCACACACGCTAACACGACACGACAAACGCACGACGAGACGCGCGAACTCGAGCTCGCGATCCCCGCTCTTACCCCAAACGAAAGACGACTCGTGTATTAAAACCCATTGCGATGGGCCTGGGGTTGTTTCATTTATAATGTCCGCTGCGCACAGTCGGCTACACCATGCGGGACATCCGATACAAATGGAACGAGGGGCCCAACTCTGTGGGTGTTTCCAGCGAGGTGTCGCTTCCGCAGTTCAAGGTGCTCGGTCATCGCCAGCGAGCTATGGAGATCTCCCTTACGACAGGTACTTGGGTCCACGGGGAAAATCAATGAGTGGGAAATATTTGTTGAAATTAAATGATAAACCATTACGTGGAACACTGGACAAAAACAGCCACGATTCTTTTCACGTCCTGCTTTTGTATTATTGCACAAAACACATAAGAGTGGTGTGAAATAGTTATATATGTCATAATATTTTGTTTTCTTAAAGTAACAGTGTTTTGAATAAATATTTTATAAAATTTTAGTAAAAAAATATCTGTAATCATTTACATAGGTACCGAATTCTCAAATTAAAAAATAAACAGTATGTGACTTCTACATTAGTTAGTTATTTTAATCTAGTAACTTAGAACAAACTATCAAATATCATATTGCACTTAATTTCATAAACTTTTTTTAAACTGTTTACAGGAAACTACTCAAGATTGGCATGTGAAATACAATTCGTTCGATCTATGGGATATTATCTTATTCAAATTTACATTCCATCCGGCTTGATTGTCATTATATCATGGGTTTCATTTTGGCTGAATCGAAATGCTACACCCGCTCGTGTAGCTCTTGGAGTGACGACCGTGTTGACGATGACTACGCTTATGTCATCCACAAACGCCGCTCTGCCAAAGATTTCCTACGTCAAATCCATTGACGTGTACCTAGGAACTTGCTTCGTGATGGTCTTTGCCAGTTTACTAGGTAATTGTTTTTATTAAATTTATTGCATAGCGAATTTTATGTTTGTGACTAATCCATATGCGAATTGCTGATGCGTGAGCGAATGACCCAAAACGGGAATACATGGTCCAAGTGTTAAACCAATATCATTTGTTACGAGCACACTTCTCTTATCTTTACAGAGTACGCCACAGTGGGCTACATGGCGAAAAGAATACAAATGAGGAAACAAAGATTTGTAGCTATCCAAAAAATTGCTTCAGAAAAGAAAATACCCGTTGATTGTCCACCTGTAGGTGATCCTCACACATTATCCAAGATGAGCACACTCAGCAGATGCCCACCGGGTCGTCCTTCGGTGAGATTCCAGACGTGCTTTCAATGGATGTCTATTCCCAGCTGAATCTTTTGCATATCATCCCATCTTATACTTCCAGGAGGTGCGTTTTAAAGTTCATGATCCAAAAGCACACTCTAAAGGTGGAACCCTTGAAAACACTATTAACGGAGGTCGCAGCGGAGCAGAGGAAGAAAACCCTGGCCCACCACCCCATATCCTGCATCCCGGAAAGGTGATTATTGAAAACTATCCACAAACTGATTCTGAGCCAAGCGATTTTGCTTTTGCCTGCGTTGATATTGAAGCTATGCGATTGTAGACTTATTTTATTATTAGGAGGACATTATCAAGTTAAGCGAATTTTTGCGAATTGTGTTAAAGTCACTGATAATTGTGCATTTTTTGAATACTTATGTAGTCGTCTTGCATACTGATACAAATATTTTGTTTTTCAGGACATATCCAAATTGCTCGGCATGACGCCTTCGGATATCGACAAATATTCTCGCATAGTTTTTCCTGTCTGCTTCGTATGCTTTAACCTGATGTACTGGATAATTTACCTTCACGTATCTGACGTCGTGGCTGACGATCTGGTTCTACTGGAAGAGGATAAATAGAGGGTCATGAATATAATCCACTTATTTTTCCACGACTGCTAGCTAAAAATAATAATTTGAAACATGCGCGATTATACGCTTTCTAAACGAATTTTAGGTTTAAATAAATCTCAATATTATTTATATATACCTGTTAGATCTAATATTATAAAAAAGAGACTTATATTAAATAAACTGAAAAAATGAAAGAAGAGAAGAAAAATCAAGTCAAAATAATTTTTCATTACAATAAGACAGATTGTTGAAACATCTCAGAGAAACTACTGGGTAGATATTTATTTTGGCATTTGTAGTTAAAACAAATATTTTGATTTTAGACTACTTTTATTACGAAAAATAAAAGCATTCCAGGAGAATAGTGTATCAATGTCTTATAGATTTTAAAGTAGTAGGTATATTCCGTCTATAACCCAAATATTATCGATGTATATGAACTCGTATATGACTTGTATAATGTCGATGTTTATGTGAGACGGTTATGGAATGAATTGGTTATAAATATAATTTACTGTTTTCACGAGATCAAAGCCGCCTACAAAAGCTCTTTGATTTAAAGAAATAAGTTAGCCATGATTTAGATCCTTTTTCTTGTAAGTAAGGTCCAAATTAGGATACAGAATAGCATCTCAGAGATAAAAGTGATGCAGTGCATTACAAACCCGAAATGTGCAAACTTAAATTACATACAGAATGGTTATAATAAATAGCATTTCAGATTCTATATATAAAAAAATAATGTCGTTAGTCTTTAGATATAGAAAATTATGATTATAAAATGAATTAAACATTTACTTGTAAAACACGAATCATAAATTCCATAGTAAACAATATTCATATTACAGCTTAGATAATTTAAGTAACTTCGACACTTAAATAGTTATTTCTGTTTTCTTTCTTTGCAAGTAGTAAAACTATGTCTACTAATCTGATGCTCAGACCCTTGTTTAGTAACTTTTAAATACATTTATACTCTCTCTCTCTCTCTCTCTCTCTCTCTCTCTCTCTCTCTACGCTAGTTCCAATTCAAGCAGTTACCTAATTGTTAACAAGCAGCAATTATGATTAAAATATATATTATGTTTCAAATTATTATTAGATAGTGGTAAAATGAGTGGAAAAGTAACAATACGAATCTGATGCTCAACTTTTCTGCTTGAATTATCTAATTAGTTTTAGTAAACTTTTGTAATTTATTACTGTATGTCATAAGATTAGTGATTTGTTTATTCTTTGCTAATATTGTTGTGATAATAATCATTAGGTATTTTATTTTAACTGTAGTTGCAAACCATTCCAATAATCCTAAATATTTTATTTGATATCATAGCTTTATTTTCTAACTTGTAAATGGTTAATGAATGTTTTGGGCAATTGACTTTGCTTGCCATTTGAGAATGCACGTTGATTTTTGGCTATCGCCTATGTATTTCTAACGACATTTAAACTAATGTAAACTTTGACAGTGATAAGGGAATGCCAAAATTCAACCGAATTTGATTATTTATAATACATCCCCTCAACACGATCCGGGTCAGGTAAATATTCACCTAATGCCATAAAACTATTCCTATTTCCATCATTATAGCAAAGCGGTTCAGTTCCATTAGTGGCATGCAGTCGCCATATATAAATACCTAAAACTTCCAGCATGTACGCTACCATTTTTGTCATGTTCTTATTATTAACTTTTTTAAATGTCCATCTGTGGCAGGTTTAGCTTCCGATCTTATAATTTCATTTTATCTTTATTTCAACATTGTGTTAAAGTCTTACAAATGTTCAAAATTATGTACTTCAATAAAATTTTTGATCATGAGAGTGAAATTCAGGTTTTATGTTTTTATTTGCAATTTAAGTAGGTGAAATTTTTGTATAAAGTTAATATCATTAAAAGCAAATAAAACTCAATTTAAAATTGAATGGGTCGTTGATAGATTTAATAGAATTTTGCAAAGAAATAACGGAAAACATTTATTCTGATTTTTCGATAGTAGCAATACTTGCCAAGTTCTATTCCAGTAACTAATGAACTTATGATCTTACAATGTTAAGAGTCAATAAACGCTTCAAATTATGCAGAACCATTAAACGGGAATCGCGAAAGCTACATTAGCCACCATTCATACAGAATTTCACAGTGATTTAGAACAGCCATTATACCGATGGCGTCATAAATTTCTGTGAATTCCTTATACCACCGATAGTCTCTGGCTGGCTCCAAGCCAGCTCGGCCACAACGCGAACCTGACTTTAAAAACTGCGTCAACTAACAATAATAAACAATTTTTTTCTGTTTTAAGGTCGTGTACCGTTCTTTAAACGAACACATAATTTTAGACAACCCACTCGATTATAGGAACAGAACGTCGATTATAAATACCATGTCTAATGATGAATTTGTATTTCATAAAACTAAAATCATGTATTTAGATAAGTTACTACTTAGTTTAGAACTCGATAAAAATAACATTTTACTCTTGAGAATATTTGCTATTTTTTTACTAGCTGCACAATAGCCCATGCAACGCTTTCCTAAATTAGTTCAATTTAGATCAAATAGTTTTTTTTTGCTCGCTAATAGGTACTCTATTAATGCTCCAGTAGTTGAAAAGCATAATTGAGCATGAGACATACGTTGTAAATATGGGAATGGGTTTAAGGAACTGCTCGCATTTTTGGATTGAAGTTCATGAATGTGAGATGTGTAGAATCCGCGTTCCCATCTTTGCAACGGGTACTCTTTCCCCCCTCGAATATCTGACAAGCAGGGCTCCTGTCTTCAGCTACGACTATCCATGTATTTTTCATAACGGGTTTCTTAAGGTGATGATTATCCTCCTGCGAGATTTAGAACTAGGCGGGGGCGAAAATGCATGGTTGAATGATATGGGTGGGATGCGGCAGTGAAGGCAACTTTGGCTCACCCTGATTGACTCATAATAACTTTGCCCCTGTCGGCGTATTACCAATCAGCAGCAGTCATGCACGTCGTCGTTGTCAAGCTAGAAATACATAAGATACAAAATATATAAAGGACTAATATATTTTCCCTATTAAATATTTGATTTATCAGAATTCACTGCCAATTGCCGAAGCACCACGAAAGCGTAGAAAAGATACAACAGTAAGTATTGTTTATCAATTAGGGTAAATAAATTTTCGATAGTAATAAAATTAAATATAGTATGTTCTCGGTATACCACTGCAAATAGTTTTTAGTCGGTGTTAAACTATGTTTAAGATTTTTAAAGTATCTTTAGTCTTTTTTTTGTGCGTACAATAATGTTAATTTTAGGACATGCTAAAATAACCATAAGGTCCATATTTCTTAGCCTGTCAATGTTTCAGCACTTTCAGACACCTCAAAATATCAAATTTATTCAAGTGTACTAACTTAAGCTAGTTAGTACTACTTTATATTTTCTTGGGAATCGGATATAATGGATCGAAAGTTTTTTGAGCGGTAGGTACACTTAAAATTTACCTTATGGAACCCTTTAAGAAATACTTTATCAGGAACTCCTGTAACAGAAAAAACTAATAAATAGTACTCATAGACAGAGAGTAAACAAAACTGAGAGCTATTGTATTCAACATACAAGCGACCACGATTTAATTTTAAAATAATGTTTTCATTCAACGCTTTATATAAAGATTCGTATCATAAACGATAGATGTATATTTAAATTAGATACTGTATATTTTAGAGATCTCAATATATCTGTAAGAAACTGATTGTACTGTATAGGTACACATTTTGGATTACAATTGTAAATAGATATCAATGCACTCAACACTTTGTATCTAATGTTTCACGTTTATTGAAATGCAATTATATGAGGTAAAATGTTTAGTGTTTTAATGATAGATTAAGAATTTGCTGGTAGAAAATGGTATTGCGAGTAGGTATTTGTAGCTATGGCTCGGTGCAAGCCTTGTCTCTCCGAAACGAAATTCTAAAATATTTGTCTAGTACTAGAGGCTAAGTTCGAGACGAATTAGTCTATTGGCGAATGTATATCGCCTAGTTGTTTAAGTAGTTGCACGTTCCCTAAAACGATTTTACATTAAGACAACCTAAAGTATATAAATATATTTAGAATTATACAACAAAAGTGTTAGTTCGCCTCCGAGATTTCTTTTTATATTTTGAGACAGCAGTTGATGAATTCGCGTGAAAATAGAATATATAAGAATATTTAATGATCGAAACATATAAAAAGTAAAGGTAGTTACTGAAGTACTGAATAAATAATTGTTGTCTTTAATTGAATTAAGTTAAATGGAAAAGCTGTTGTAATATGAATATTTATGTACGAGTCCTAGAACCAGGCATAAAGCTTCCTAACAACGTCCGAAAACCATCGACTCAAGATTGTCAACTGGCCGAGTCAGATATTATGAAATGAAAAGAAATGAAATCGTTTATTTCAAAGAGTCAAAATTAGCACTTACTCACAACGTGGGCTCAAATGAGAAGACGAGAAAAATACAAGCCCACTGAGTTTCTTGCCATCCAGCGTATTATGCGTATCAAACCAGCATATGTGCGAGTTTGATTGCAAAGACGATCTAACTCTCAGTTTTTCTCGACACTTTTCACACCAGCGCCTCTAGCGCTAACTATCAAAACAGAGCAAAATTTACTCGAAAACAATTATAAATGGTTTGTTTTTGTTAACTATCAATTCGTATTAGACCTCTGGTGACGCATAAATACATGGTCGCAACGTGTGTGTAGTGCTATGATCTTTTACGCGATTGTAGGAAGTTTTCTTTCTGGTTTTAGCAATTATTCATGTGCTACTGTGTCGTTAATATCTTTCTAAATAATTTTTTAATGACATATAAAATTTTAATAATAAATTGATGCTTGTAATTAATAATTATTATGCAAACCAAATTAGTCAAGTGATATATTCACTCCGATAAGCTTTAATTTTTACCAAAAAATAAATTAAAATTAATTTTAAAACATTGTCAAAATCGTAAATATTTACAAAAGTTGTAAGTAGATATTGTAAAATACTACTACATTTTAAAATGACTGAGTACCCACCAAAAGTATCACGTACTGTAAAACTATTTTTTTTTCCTGATTATGTAGTATTTTTAGGAAAAAAAAAATTTTGTTCGAAGACTTAGATTTTTATAAATATTCCAAGTTCTAAACTATCATCGTTAATATATTATTTTTCTTATAAGATAGTAATATACACTATAAATATAATGATGTTAGTCATATAACAATTAATTAGTATTCGTATGTAGAGCACCAAAAATGCCTGCCGTATCATCAATCAGATTATGTTAGGATATAAGAAAATAGCTCCCTTCCCTTATAGAGAGTATATAATAGCAGAAAAAAGGAATATAATTACATAATAGCTTAAAAATTCCCTTTAATATCTATTCAGGTACATATTTACATCGCGAAAGACCTTTTGCGTTTTTCCATACTGCAACACTAGCGCGATGGAAATATGTAAATATATAAACATAATATAATAAATTAATAATATAGAAACAACAATTTAAAATAAAAACACAAGAAGTTCATGCAATCATTTACTGTCAGATTTTTACGTAATGCACACATTTTTGTGGAATAATTATAAGTATCTATTTACATGTTTTCGCATAAAACAAATATATCAATTTTTGAATATTCGCATATTCAAGAATTGACATAAATAATTATTTTGGCCCTAATTACTTCAAACATCGTTACTTCCTTAAGACACGCTAGAATAATCTTTCAATGAGACACTGAATTCAATTAAAATTACGAATGCACCCTCATACGTGCAATGTTTTTATCATCGATATATTTTATATCGATGGTTTATAATAAATACATAAATAGATTATTAAAAAATATATAATTAAGATCATACTCAACATACTTTTAAAGTGGTTCTTGTTTTTTTAGTATTTACTTGTAAAGTAATGTGTTAGGTTCAACTTATTGTTTTCTTTTTTTAATTTAAGTTCATTAAAGTGTAGTTGTAGAAACTAATAGCTTACGCAGTATATTATACTACTAATTTATAATTATATCACATTATAGCTACCATAGAGTACATAATCATCGGATACCTTAGAGTATATAGATTTGTTTTATTTTTATTGTATACTTCTTTTAAATAATTCATTAAGTTAGTACCTACATAACATACCTCCTAAATTCTAAGTATTCTCATTATAATCACTTCCAACCATTAAATTTTCTCACACTTATCTATTGACTTCGGTGAATTAAAAGTAAATAATATAATAAATAGGTATCTAAGACTTGACTTTAGAAATGTTGTAATTTACATTGCTCACACTAATATAAGCATTTGATGGGAATTCATATTTTTGTGGACTTAACTGCACACACAATACCTTTCATAAGCCAACAACGTTTTTCTGTGGAACGCAAAAAAAAAAACGAAAATGAAATGTCAAGCGATTTGTTACTTCTAATTTTTCCACCAATTTTCGTAAATTAGACATAACTTAGAAATTATAGGTGATTTTACACGCTTAGTAATAAAAGTCAATATATAATCGTAGTCTACAAATAGGTAAAACGTAGTATGATAACGAAAACGCTGTGAACATGAAATGAAAAGAATAAATATTAAATTACGAACATGAAACTATAAAAATTAAGGTTGTTTGTTTTGAAAACTTGAATCATTGCTGAGCTGCATTTCTGTTCTGAAAATGAACATGTAAACAGCTAATTACAAACCGGTATTTTGACTTAGTACACGCAAATGAACTGGCACAAAATACTGTTTGTTGCCAGTTTAGCTATGTAGTCAGGTAGGTCAGGTTCATGCTTAACACTTTATCTTGGTATATTATACTTAATTCGGTATTTTCATTGCTGTGAGAATTTTCGCTGACGCTCGCGTTTTTCTGTGATAATTTCCGCTAACACAGTCGTCGGATTTTTTTAAAATTATTCTCAGTACACTGTGGTTATTTGTGTACCTACTTATGAATGATTATTAATTATGTAAAAAATAATAAAGAAAATAAAAACATTTTTCAAATAGCCAGTGTTTTTTTAACATTGAAATCCTTGAGACCTTTTAGCCCTAAAACTCATTATTTACTGGTACGTTTTTTATCATTTACAATACAATACAAATATTCTTTATTGTACACCAAAAGAGAAGATACAGCTTAAAAAGGAAAAGTAAAATTACAGTGTTACAATTAGGTACAGAACCCTACTCTATTCTATTGTAGGTGGGTATTAATAGGGCCCGGTAACCACTGGAACGCACTTCGACCCAGCTGGATTGTGCCATTGTGCCTGCCCTAGCCCTTACTCTGGTGCTGACTTATCGAAGAGATCCTTAGAGTACTCCACGATTGCGCCAGCTTGGAGCTGTATTTATCATCTGGTATAGGACAGGCTACTTCCAGATGACTCGATCTACGTCTTATAAGAGCGTCGCAGCCACACAGTGTGTGTAACATTGACTCTTTTTGATATTCACAGAATCTGCAAGTATCTACGGAACTTAGCCTCATTCTATGTAGGTGCTGGTTGGTACCAAAATAGCCCGTGAGTGCACCTATTAGGTGCCAGATTTGTCATATGTTTAGGTTTAATAATTTAAGCCCACAGTCCACCCTTGTGCTGGCGAAAGTTTTGGAGTGATTTAGGCCAATCGCTTCCCTCCATTATACAGAAACCTAAAAATAACAAAAAATCCCATTGCAGCTCAGGCAATAAACACTTTAATTTACTATTTTAAATAACCAATTGGAGCTTCACTTACTCCAGATACTTTTTCCAGTTACATTGTAGACAGTTGTTTTATAGCAATTACATTTGCTGCGGTATCTAGTTTACTAGGTGGTAGGCTTCTTGTGCAAGGAACCGTCCAGATTGGTACCACCGCAGAGTCAGATATGCTGCCGCCAAGCAGCAGTGTGTAAGTGTAAGAAGGGCACTGTAGCTGGTGAAATTACCGGACACAAAGACTTAATATCTAATGTCTTATAGGTCGGCAACGCGCTAGTGATTCTTCTGGTGTTGCTAGCGTATTTAGGCTGCGGTGGCTGCTTACCATCAGGCGGGTCGCATGCTTGATTGCCACCTTGATAGTATAAAAATAATATATAACTTTTTTATATTATGCTTATTTATTAAAAACAGCTGGCTCACAGAAAAAAAACAATGGTGTTGCCGTCCTGCTAAGACGCCGGCAACGCCACCTGGTGGATATAGTTTAAAATTGTTATGAATTGAAATTTATATTCGTTTCCAAAATAAGCCAATGGGAAGTAGGTATGTAGTTTTCTCTAGTACCAAAATTTTACTAGTTTCCGATATTTACCGCTAGAGGCGCTGGTCTGAATGGTAAAAACCGACAGTTTGGTCGATTTATATAACTATGAAAACCCGTACTAAGATTCCCCCCCCCCCGTGGTCTGGAAATAGCAAAAGTAAATACTAGATACAACAATTAATAAAATACAGTTCATACGTAAAGGACTTTAATCTAGACCACAATTGTACATTAGTACAGTAAATTTAATGCTTACAACTAAATTGAAATAAATTACTGTAATAAAACGTATACAAATGAAATATAGTATGGACAGCAACTGGACGGCAAGCGGTAGACACTAAACACTCCACTCCGCGAGTTGTAAACTTGTATACCATAATTGAACCTGGAATTAAAAAATATATTCAAACCTCCCATCACTGTTCACTATGAATAAACCGACAGAAAACATAGTTAAGTCTACATTGAAGCATGTACACACATTCTTTGGAGTGACTAAGAAGCATAAGTATCAATATTATTATTAAAACATTGGGCTTTCGGTAGGCTGCATATAAAATATACACAAACATTGCTATAGGGGAAATAATGATATACTCATTATAAATAGGTATTCATAAAACGTTCGCTATGCATAGACTTATAAATCGATTCAGTAATAGTAGGCACTACAGTAAGGACATACGATTTATACAACATGAATCTAAATGGATTGTATCAAGAAACTTCAAAGCTTCAACTTCACACTTCACGGTCAAATTATTTAAATCTGCTGACACCCTAAATTCAATAAAAATAATGAGGTATGGAAAAGATTTGCAATGATCTCAGAGTAACATGATAATAAAAGAGCTAATTAATCACAATTGTCAAAACGAGAGATAGTAGTAGTTGCGCTGTAAGAAAAACTAATTAAAAATTTAATGCTTGATGTAAGAAACTGCTAACACGTTCTTCACTGAAAGTTTGTATATACTCATATGTATATAAAACCTTAATATTTTTTTATGTAATTAGAAAACTGCAACATTTTACAACTGAGTTTTCTAAATGACACCCGTGGCTGGGGCTAGTTTGTTATAAATTTGTTTTCTTGGATGGATTTTCATCAAACATAGCTAAGGCCTCAGCCTCGAATCATGCAGGCAGCGGGGCGGCAGCGGGGCGGCAGCGGGGCGGCGGCGGCGGTGCCGCTGTTTTCGAAAACCGGTCCATTTGATTTTACGCATAAGATCCTGCCGGTCCCACGCCGCCGCCGCCGCCGACCCGCTGCAGCCCCGCTGCCCGCAAGATTCGAGGCAGAGGCCTAACAGTCAACATGATTAGACTTTCAAATTCCTTTAATCTAATTCAATTATTTATGCATTTAGGAAACATGATGCCACAGGCAGATAAGCGTAAAAATTTAAAGCACTTAGCACTAGTTAAAAATGTACACTTATACTTTTTAATTCAATATACTGGATCAGAGGACGTAAAATTATTGGTTATATAGTAGGTATATCATATCTATACTTATAATAAAACTGTAACAGCTCCAATTCTGTACATTGAAGATATTTTGAAAATTATTTTTGGAAGGCATTCTATAACCGATACTGAGGCCGAAAATGTATTTTTTTTAATTTTTGTCTGTCTGTCTGTCTGTCTGTCTGTCTGTATCACGGCTGAGCATCACGCCGAAACTACTGAATGGATTCCAATTAAACTTGGCATCATTTGAGATCTTACTACGAGGTAGGACATAGGATACTTTTTATCCCGTAATATAGCACGGTTCTTTCGGGAGAGGGGATTAAAGTCAAAATGGGTACTTGGTTATACGCTTGGTCAGATTTTATCAATTTTTCTTTATAATATAATAAATATTAGTAAGGTAACACTCATAGAGAGTTGTTATCAAAGTTTTGTAATCGATCGGGTTAAGCAACGTTAGGTAAGGTCATTAAATAGATGGGTGACCGTTTAACGCCATTTGAACTACGGGTCCGTGCTTCGGAGAGCAAGTAAAAAGTAGGTCCCAGTTTTTAACCGACTCTAAAAAAGGAGGTTATGTATTCGATGCTAATGTCTGTTATTAAAAGTTTAGTTAACGTAAAAATAGCGCAGGCGGAGCTGCGTGGGTCAGCTAGTTTAAAGAATAATTGTATGAATGAGATAGTACCTTTTACTTCCCCGCATTGGCGGAGAGGGACATAATGTTTTGGTGAATGCTTACAAAAAAGGAAAATAGATGACACTTAAAAACGAAATAGTACAAGATGTACAACTAAAATACTTAATATAATTACCATTATCATTTGAGGGTTGGACGAAACTTCATTCAACAGCTTCTATGTGATCAGGTACGTCGCCGTTTTCATATCTCGTCCACATTTTCTCATACAGAGATTCCAATCCACGTGTATAGTGCTGGCAATCGAACAACGTGCTGTTCAAACGTGCATTTGAAACTTTGGCCCGGATGTATCTTCGGCTGATATAAAAAATAGAGATATTAATGTTGGTTTAATGCCAAAGTTGTGTGAATACTGGTAGAGATTATACGAAAATGATTCTTATTATTTAAAAATTGCAGAACTTTTTTTTCTCTCTATTCTTTTACTAAAACTAATGAAGCCCCCTTAGTGTGAATGTACATAATAAGCGCACCCTATGAACGACTATCAATAGCAATAGCTCAATCCTAGAGCTACGATGAGAGCCATATACTTGTATTTGATAATCTCACTATTCATTCCATTAACAGGTATATGTACCAGCATACATGCGAAAACTATGCAAAGTCCAAAAAAGTTATTGTTATCATTGATTATTTTATAGCTAAGCAGTAAACCACCAACCTACCAACTATTATGAATGTAAAAGGTATAAGTAAATTACACTTATATTTGAGTAATATATATGACCACTTCCACCAGCCAGATAATTGGGTTAAATAATGGACCTGAACTAAATACCATAACTCCCGCATCTACTCGTAAACATGTTTCTAGTAGATGAAATGAGCATACATACTATTCTCTATTTGTTCCCATTTCTACAGCTATCTGTTCATACTGCAATCTACTACTCGCTATTAGCTCCGAACAACCGAGAGCATTCAATTGAGATGCAGCAACTCTGAAAAACAAGAACACAATTATAAAAGTCAAAGTAGACAATTGATACGAAGCAAAAACAATAAAAGTAACAAATCAATAAAAGTCGTCTGCACTCGTTAAATCTGTATTTCCAATGGAACCCGTGCCATTACCTATTGTATTTAATGACTTCGTCTAGAATCTTTTAGTTGAGAGTTTAACAGACAGATTAACTTTATAAATTCATAGGAACCGAACAAAATAACATTATTTTCTGGTAGTATGGCTATTATATTATGAAATTCCATATTGTCGTATATATTGTACTTAGTAAATAAAAAAGAGTAGCAATTTTATGCATTTGTTTCTTACTTTTTAGGGAAATACAGGCTGACTAACCGGTTGTTTGAAAATAAAGATGACGACGGAAAAAGTATCCTGCGTCCGATTGTGTCAGTCTTCTTGCATATTTAACTATGTGAATAAAAGAAGAAACAGTATACACTTAACATGCAATATAATTATATTGCTGGCTGATATACCAATAGGTTCAATGCGCACTGGAGTTGTAGAACTCAGGAGCACATTATTTATTTATTATTAATTAACTCTTTATTGCACACCAGATAGTAATAAATTTACAAGTTCTGCAAGAATAACAAGTACAATGGGCGGTCTTATCACTCATGGCGATCTCTTCCAGACAACCTTTGGATGGACAGAATGAAAATACATTATCTATTTATATCTAAAACAGATATGTATGTGCTAGCTGATTAAGCATCAAATGATTTAATTTTAGAAATTATTCTTAACTAGCTGACCCACGCAGCTCCACATGCGCTATTTTTATGTTAACTAAACTTTTAATAACAGACATTCGCATCGAATACATAACCTCCTTTTTTATAGTCAGTTAAAAACTGGGACCCACTTTTTACTTGCTCTCCGAAGCACAGACCCGTTTAGTTCAAATGGCGTTAAACGGTCACCCATCTATTGAATGACCTTACCTAACGTTGCTTAGCCCGATCGATTACAAAACCTTGATAACAACTCTCTATGAGTGTTCCCTTACTAATTTTTTTTCTTTTTATTATAATTATGAAGAAAAATTGATAAAATCGAACCAAGCGTATAACCAAGTACCCATTTTGACTTTAATTCCCTCTCCCAAAAGAACCGTGCTAGATTACGGGATCAAAAGTATCCTATGTCCTACCTCGTAGTAAGATCTCAAATCATGCCAAGTTTCATTTGAATCCATTCAGTAGTTTCGGCGTGATGCGCAGCCGTGATACAGACATACAGACAGACAGACAAAAATTAAAAAAAAATACATTTTCGGCCTCAGTATCGGTTATAGAATGCCCTCCAAATATAATTTTTAAAATATCTTCAATGTACAGAATTGGACTTGTTACAGTTTTATTATAAGTACTAGCTGACCCACGCAGCTCCGCCTGCGCTATTTTTACGTTAACTAAACTTTGAATAACAGACATTCGCATCGAATACATAACCTCATTTTTTATAGTCGGTTAAAAACTGGGACCCACTTTTTACTTGCTCTCCGAAGCACGGACCCGTTTAGTTCAAATGGCGTTAAACGGTCACCCATCTATTTAATGACCTTACCTAACGTTGCTTAACCCAATCGATTACAAAACCTTGATAACAACTCTCTATGAGTGTTCCCTTACTAATATTTATTTATATTTTATAGAAAAATTGATAAAATCGGACCAAGCGTATAACCAAGTACCCGTTTTGACTTTAATCCCCTCTCCCAAAAGAACCGTGCTAGATTACGGGACAAAAAGTATCCTATGTCCTACCTCGTAGTAAGATCTCAAATCATGCCAAGTTTCATGGGAATCCATTCAGTAGTTTCGGCGTGATGCTCAGCCGTGATGTATCATGACAGACAGACAGACAGACAGACAGACAGACAGACAAAAATTAAAAAAATTACATTTTCGGCCTCAGTATCGGTTGTAGAATGCCCTCCAAATATAATTTTCAAAATATCTTCAATGTACAGAATTGGACCTGTTACAGTTTTATTATAAGTATAGATAGCTAAAGATATTCAAATGTTTTTAATTTTATTAATTATTATTATATATGTCATTTGTGCCCGGTAATGATACATTGTACCTGTGAGATATTTTCGGAACTAAAAATAAAAAATGTCTCATAAGTCGCTTAAAACCGCTGTCCGTGAACTTCAAAAGTCAGTAGCCGCAATGACAGAGAGAATTGCTGCACTCGAGATGAAGATTGGTGAGCAAAACGCTATTATTTCCAAACAAGCCGAGGTAATTCATTTGTTCAAAGCGGATTTTGAGGGTAGCTCAAAGAATGACAAGAATCATAAGCTACCAGCTAGCCCACTGCCCGTAGCAGCGCTGCAGCGACCCGTGCCTCAAGCACGGCTGAACGCCGCTAAAGCGGTTGCCAGATCAACAACAACAAAAGAAAGCGCTATCGCCGCTGGCAAAACACTAGCCGCAGACAGTGAAGTAGACACGAAGCTGCCCGAGGTAAGCCGATCAGCTGAACCGAAAACCGTCGTCACCACCGCACCCATTTTGATTGTCCGTGACGGTGTGGCCACAGCACCGGCGATTACTACCTTGGCGAATGAACAGAGTGACTGTAACTCCGCTGAAAAATGGCAACTTGTTAAGAATAAACAATCGGCCAAAAGACAACGACTGTTAACCGGTACAGGAAAAAATTGATGACGACCTTCAAACTGTTGAACGAAAAAAATATGTTCAAGCGTGGTCGTTTAAACCCGAAACTACGGCCACGAACGTACTAAACTACCTAAAGAAACGGATTCAGTGTGATGAGCTTACTGTAGAAAAGCGAATTATAAAAACCGATACACATGCAGCTTTCGTTATTGGCTTTCCAGAAAACATACTAGATCAGGTATATACGCCGGTCTTGTGGCCTCCTGGCGTTAAGATCTCGGAGTGGTTTCGTAGGGGCAATGGCGGAGGAGCGCGGGGTTCCGCCGACATCGTCGGGTAACCTGCACTCGCATCCGTCAGCAGTTGCTACGACCTACTACTGCAGGAGTGACATTACGACGGTGAACTTATCGGATGTACCTAATAAACACGGTAATACCACAGGTAATACGTACTCATGCAAACCCATTGTATTGTGTCACCAAAATATAGCCGCGCTCGAGAATAAAACAACTAAACTAGAAGTGCTTCTACTAGGAGAATTAAAGTGTGATGTTCTTGCAATGACGGAGCATTGGCTCCCACATTCGAAATTAAACTGTGTTAAAATTGATGGGTACAAATTAGCGTCATGTTATTGTAGGAGCAACGTAATGCACGGTGGTTCTTGTATCTATACGAAGGACAACATTAGATGCGTAGAAAACATTGAAATAATACAATTATCAGTTGAAAGAATTTGTGAAATTTCTGCGGTAGACTTAATTGACTTTAATATTACTATTATATGTATTTACCGTACCAATCTTATTAGCGTAAATGATTTTTTACAGCATTTTGAACGAGTACTCAATAGACTAAGTGAATTGAATAAACAATGTTTAATTGTAGGTGATTTTAACATCAACTGCCTAGGTCAAATTCACGCAGACTTAAAAAAACTGTTGGATGTTCTGTCGGTCCATGGCATGGTTAACGAGGTTGACTTCCCCACGCGAGTGACTAGCACCACATCGACATGTCTTGATCATGTCTACTCCAGCTTTCCTGCTGGGACAGTTAGCACTACGCCTATTATTACTAATCTGAGTGATCACATCGCTGTAAGAAGTGAAGTACATTTACGTGGCAGTTGCATTGCGGAAATTGAGTATGGTAGAAGTTTCTCTGACAACAATCAGGCCAACTTTGCCGCGTCTATAGATAGTGTAGATTGGAGTGAGATAGTTAGAATAAATACGTGCTCAACGAAACTCGCAATGGCTATAATTAATATTATTTCAAATAAATTTAACATCTGTTTTCCACTACGAAAAAAAATCTAGGTAATAAGCATGACGCATTATGGGTAAGCCAGGAAATAAAGTTATTTAGGTCATTACTATTCGACATTATAGCAATTGGCAGACGTAACCCTAATAATGATATAGTCAATGACATGATATGTAACATGAAATGCCAATATGAAAATTTAATTAGAAGTAACAAGTCTAGGTACTATTCAGATATCATCACCTCTAGCAATGATAAGTCAAAGGCAATGTGGAACGTAGTGAATAAAGAGCGAGGCAAAAATAATACCCCTGTACTAGATGTCACTGCCGTGATCACAAATACTGATGGATCAAAATTTCTTACAAAAAATGAAGCCGTTAATGCTATGAACACCAGATTTATAGGAGCAGCAAAAGCGTGCGGTTCTCTCCGCGCTGATGTCTCTCGTGCTCTTAATATACTGTTTGCAGCACGAACTGCAGCTAACTGTTCCCTACGTCTACAACCATTTAGCGCAAATGAAGTTTATCGGATCATTACATCATGTATTCCGCCAATAGTGTCTAAAGATGTGTATAGATTAAGTATGAAACTACTGCGAACAGCTCCGCACACCCTAGCGTTTGTGTTAGCAGAATTATTCAATAAATGCCTAAAAGAAGGTACATATCCCGTACCTCTTAAAATCAGTAAAGTTGCGCCAGTGTTTAAGGGCAAGGGGAAGAGAGGGGATATGGATAGTTATAGGCCTGTCTCTATCATTCCTGCGACCGCTAAGGTATTTGAGAATGGACTAAGCAGTCGCCTTACTAAATATCTTGCCTCAACAAAAGCTCTCTCTGATAGGCAGTATGCTTATCAGGAAGGTCGTTCGACATCTCTGACTCGTGAATTGCTCCGTCATATAATGACTGCTCGGGAGACTAAACAGCACATCGCCGTACTATTCTGTGACCTCTCGAAGGCTTTTGATGTTGCCGATCATACCGTGCTTACTGGCAAGTTGCAATACTATGGTTTGCAGGGTCCATCTCTCGCTCTGTTTAAAAACTTACTCATGAATAGGTCGCAGATTGTGGTTGCCGATGGTGGGAAAGAAAGGTCTGACCCTTTGGAAACTACAATGGGTGTACCACAGGGATCATCTGTATCAAATTTGCTATTCTCCCTGTTGTTGAACGATCTACCAGATTCTGTCAATACGGCTGAAGTCTTGATGTACGCGGATGATGTCGCCGCTATAGTTGCAGCGCCTACTGTGGATTGTCTAGAACGAAAGTTGCATGAGACTGCAACACAGCTCGCTGATTGGTTCAATGCGAATGGATTGGCACTGAATCTCAAAAAAACACACTTCACAATGTTCAACCTATCTGGCCGTCAGTCGCGACCACTAACTGTCCTAGTAGAAGGCACGGTACTTGAACAAACGTGTTCTACCACATTTCTAGGATTTGAAATCGACTCTTTTCTGAAATGGGAAAACCATGTCGACAAGCTATGTGCCAGACTAGGGAGCGCATGTTTTGACTTGAGTGGAGTCTCAAGGACAGTATCGAGAGAGCTGCCTCGCACGTGTTACTTCGCCACGGTACACTCACTTGTACAGTATGGCGCGGAGCTCTGGGGACGATGTGCAGAGTGGGAACGAGTGTTCCGTCTCTAGAAGCGTGCCATACGAGCTATTGTCGGAGTGTCACAGGAAATCTCCGCAAGACCATATTATTTTAAAACTCTAGGCATACTCGTACTTACGTTACCGGCTATAATGTTATTACAAGTTGCCGTCTTCGTAAGAGTAAACTTGTCATCATTCAAGACTAATAGCTGTGTGCACTCGTACAGCACCCGAAATGCTCAAAAACTAGTTGCGATAAAGCACAGCCTCACAAAATCATCCAAACTTACCCATGTCATGGGTCCGACGGTTTACAATAAGCTGCCGAATCAAATAACCAATGCACCTACACTAAACAGTTTCAAACGTCGCCTTAAACGCTGGCTTATTGAGCACTCGTTCTACAGTTGTGAGCAATTTATAACACAAAAAACGTGACTGGTAAAATCCAAATTTATTGATTTTGACCTGTATTAGTTAATATTAGCTTTCTTAAATGATTTTGACATGAATTATTTTGATATTATGACTCAATTGTGACATGAAATTAACGACTTATAGACTAGTATTGCTAATTAATGTTTTTCTTAGGAAATTAATATGTAATTTGTGATTTGGATTGACTGTATCGACATAAATGAACTGACGTGTAAAATAACTTTACAAATAAATGATTATGATTATTATTGATTAAGTTATCAATACAATAAGTTTATACCGAGAAGCCAGAGTTTCCCCTGGCAAAGTGACTACTGGTGTACCAGTCCAAAGAATGTCCATTGTCGTAGTATGGCCATTGCATAGTGGCGTATCCAAACAGATGTCTGCTAGTTGTCCCCGCCTTACGTGCTCTTCCTTGCATGCAATTTCAGAAAATTTAATACGGCCCGGTTCAAGTCCTATAAAAAAAACATAATTGAGATAAAACTATTTAAAACATACAAAATTAGAAAGCATATAATAGTAATACCTAAACTCTGCGCATATTTATGAATATTTGGTTCGCCAGCAGCAGGAAAACTTAACAGCCAGAGAACGCTATCTGGTACCCTTTTTAATATGTTCACCCATATTTCCATGACTTTAGGATCCGTTTTATACAATTGGTTAAAGTTACAATACACAATAGCGTCGTCTGGAAGGCCGTACTGTTTTCTAGATGTAATTACTATACCCTCAAATATTTCCTCGGCAGATGCAATCTTTTTATTATATGTTGATATTGATAACCCATTGTGAATAGTCACCCCGTCAACAATTACCTAGAACAAATAAGAAATTCATGAGCAATGTAAAAGTAAACTGAATTATTGAATAGAAAAATCAGTATAGATACCTCTGCTTGTTGAGCATCGACGGTGCTTTCGATAACGTAGTTTGGAATGTCTATTTCTCTTACTATTAATTCAATTGTCTCCATATTTACCGACTCCATTTTATCTATTTTCTCAACCACTTTAAAAACGTTACTTAAATCAATACTTTCTGCACAATTTATCACTGCATTTACTGTACAATTAATTCCATCTTGACCTTTGATTTTATACTGCGCCTTCAAATGTGGGAACATTTGCTTGTGGTCACCAATAAAATATGTGTATGGCATAAAAGCAAATTGTTCACTGAAGTCTAAGGATGCAGCCATAGGGGAAGATATTTGATCAGTTATTATATAATCCAAATATTCAGCACCACTTGTGCCTGGATAACCTAGCCACATTACTTGAATAGGTGCTGGTTTAAGTGCAAATATTTCGTTTCTAGCGCCTTTTGTGTAACCGTTCATGTTTATCAAAATATGTATGCCGTCTTTGTATATTCTCTTGGCCGCCTTCACATAACAAGCTATGGGGGACAAATCAATAAAATGCTCCGAGTCTTCAACTATTTTACTACGGAATGTAGTTCCATCATCAGCATTCAAAGCGTAGCAAAAAACTTCAAACTTTAAGGAATCATGAAGACCTGGTATAGATTGCATTAAATGAGATGTTGGATGATTACCAAAATCACTACTTACATAACCAATTCGTAATCGCCCTTTGGTTTGTGAATCGTGTTTAAATGTGATTTTATTAAACATATTTACTTTTTCTACATATGAGTTGGCATGTCGTATAGCAATCTCTTTTCTCACTTCGTTAGATAGTGGATATAAAATGGAATGATGAGGATGTACGGAGGTTAACTTTTCGGTTCTTACTTGTTCTTCAACTATAGATACAATGTTATGCATCCGTTCGACGTAATCATCCCAGTTACACACTATTTGTAAACAGTGTGCCAAATTACAATAAGCATCGGGGAAATCCGGTTTAAACTTCAGAGCGTTTTTATAAGACTCAATTGCTTCACTGATGTTCCCCATATCTTTGTAAATACTTGCCAAATTGCAATGAGCGTCTGCAAATGTGGGATTTATGTCGATTGCCTTTTTGAAGCAAATAAGTGCACCTGTAACGTCCTGCAATTCTCTCAAAGTGTTTCCCATATTGCTATAAGCATCAGCAAACTTTGGTTGAATATTTATAGCCTGTCTGTAATGCATCAAAGCTTCATGGAGTTTGCCTGTAATTGTGATGTTATAACGACTGTAAAATCTGAAACTGCCGTATAAATTTTCTTTGCGCACGCTCATTTCCGGAATGTTTACATTGTAAATTCTAGTGAACTTGGATGTATGACCTACGTAAATGTACGTATTGTTACCATGACTACATTTAAATTTGTTCTCTACTAACGTAACTATACTGCCACCAAAGAATACCCAAAAAGCGATTCAGTATCAAATATAGTATCAAAATTAGATAAATTGATTGCTAAACAGTTTTCCATGATTCTCCGAACTCGATTCTCAGTATTAATTAGCAGAATAATATTGTACAAATATTTTACATGTAGGTATAACATTGAAGGTCAAACGTTTTTGCAGCATAATAGGCATAATTCAAAACCAATACAGACCTTGATGTTGTAAAAGTGACGCTAAATTGCTGTGAGTCACTGCAAAATTAGGAAACACTTCTAGTGCCCTCATATACAATTTAGTAGCTTCTTCAATATTCCCTTGTTCCCTTTTAACATTTCCGAGATTGTTGAGTGTATCCACGTGCGATGGACATAACCGTAAAGCATTGTTATAACACTCCTCCGCCTCAGCGACGAGTCCCTTCTCTTTAAGTGCATTAGCAAGATTGCAGTAGGCGTCCGGGAAATTGGGCTGAAGCTCTATGGCCCTTTTGTATGTATCTATGGCTAGATCTATGAAGCCCTGTTTGTAGTATATGCAAGCCAAGTTTCCATATATGGCGCCGCTGTTCGGGGTCAATCTTAATGTCTGAAGATATACTGCTACCGCTCTGAAATAAACACAAACTAATGTAGTTTTCACAATCTGTTTCTCCAAAATATCTGGTACGTGTTTAATTTTATATTAAATTAACAATGATTTAGGACAACGACCGGCTACAGACATAGAAATATAGATTAAGGTCATTATCTGGTTTAGGTAAATAAATACGGTATCTTTTGTAAAGTGGGTGTGTAGGGCCACAGATAACTCGATCGATCTTTGAATTATATGCATGTTGTTATAGGTGTCGTGCACCAATTATTATTACCTGGCTGACCCGCGCAGCTTCGCCCGCGCTTTTGTCGAAACTTCCAACAATTACCGTTATATTTCAACCAATTTACACATTATATAAATCTTCCTCATGAATTACTCTATCTATTGGTGAAAAGCGCATAAAAATCCGTTCAGTAGTTTTTGTGTTTATCGCGAACAGACAGACAGACGCAGTAGAGGACTATGTTTTTCTGTATAATATCTAGTGATGATATTATCCGCTAGATGACTTTAGTTACTTCATTAAATTCAACAAAATTCTAAAATTGTTAGATACGTTTTCTCTTAATTTTACCCACAGTTTTCTACTAATGATCGGAATTTGATCGAAAAACTTTTTAATTACTATGGAGGTTATTAAAACTTTGGGAACCTATATTTAATCGTATACCAAGTAATTACAAAATTTCACCGATTTTCAATCGGTGTTAAAGTAAACTTTTGATGTATTAAATACCACGATTTTTAATTAACATAGTATACCTAGTAGTAGTTTAGTTACTATACTAATAGTTTTATAAACACAATATCTTTTTGTTTTTATCTCAAAAAAGTAAAGTAGTAAAATCGCGGGAATACCGTGGAGCTTAACATAATCTATATATATATATATATACATATTATAAATCAAAGTCGCTCCCGCTGTCTGTCTGTCCCTATGTATGCTTAGATCTTTAAAACTACGCAACGGATTTTGATGCGGTTTTTCTTAATAGATAGAATGATTCAAAAGGAAGGTTTATAAGTATAACATGTATAATATAGTCGAGAAACACTGATCATTTTAGAGGTTTCTAACGTGATATCGTAAATAAAGACATTTTTTGAGCTTACATTGCAAACGCTGGCTGAACCCTACGAGATAGATCAAAATAATGTATAGTAGAATTGTATGTGTAGTAGTATTGTACACCTTAACAAGGTCTACAAAAAAGTCTGCAATGATATAAGTAGATATGTTTATCTCTTAGGTAGGGATAACCCACAATAACCATTTTTATCCTTTACTTTTTTATGGGAAATAATGGCTTAATAATCCTTATCCAATTAAGTATAAATACATTATTTACCACCCGTGCGAAGCCGGGGTGGGCCGCTAGTAAAGAATATTTTGAAGTTGATTACTGCAGATTAGCAAGTCCATCATCTTGATACGTAAAGATGGTTGTACTTACCTGAAACGCTTTCTCTCAAATCTACGAAATGGCTTAATGTATCCCTATTTTTATATAATAAGCAAATGTTTTAATACCTAATTTATTTCTAAGGAATGAGATTTCAGTCTCAATATTTTATTTACGGTTTATTCCACTTTGATCACCTTGGAATCAAATCACCTAGGTGATTTTAGCTGGGTGATTTGAGTGGAATTAATTAGCCTACTTTGATCACCTCGGAATCAAAAGGGTACCTACTCTTTACAATATTCTATAATATTATCAATTGCATTCATATTTTTTTCTACTTTTCGTCAATAAAATAATACAAGTTGTTCACTAAGTTTTTACTAGTTGGTAGGTTCCTTGTGCAAGGAACCGTCCGGGTAGGTACCACCGCAGTGTCAGATATTCCACCGCCAAGCAGCAGTGTGTAAAAATTGCTGTGTTCCGGTGAGAAGGGCACTGTAGCTGGTGAAATTACTGGACACAAAAGACTTAATATCTAATATCTTAAGAGTCGGCAACGCGCTAGTGATTCTTCTGGTGTTGCTAGCGTCTATAGGCTGCGGTGACTGCTTACCATCAGGCGGGCCGCACGCTTGCCTGCCTAGGTTGTTTAAAATAAAATAAAAACCTAAATCTACGCAGTCACAAAAACTAAACCTCTGCGCTGTTTCTTTACACCTAACTTTTGCGCCCACGTAGTATGGTTATGGCAATTTAGAACGACTAATTTTGATATTTAATTACAAAACAAATATATTATGTGGTAGAACAAAGTATGTTGTTATGTGTGGTTTAAATAAGTTGCCTAAAATTAGTGGATTTAATAACCCTGTAATAAAAAAAAATATCGCCTACCTACCTTTTGATCTTATTTATGAACCAGGTGACACAACCGTTGGTCAGATCCGACGCCTGGGCCGTGAGCCGAGGCGGCGCGATGTTGATAACGGTGTACACGACGATGCATTGGTAATCCATAACACGGACATGTCCTCAACGCGAGCAAGGTTGTACTGACGGCGCAGACACGGCCGAGTCAGGGACCGCGCCGCGTCACGGCGCGCAACGCACGGCTTGCGCCCACGCACCTCGCCAACTTCCCCGCGTCGACGCCGCCGACGCGACGCTGCGTCCACGCCGCCCGCGCCCTTCGCTCACACTCGAATCGTGAGCGTATACCACAGAATCCAATATCCATCAACACCGCGAACATCATACGTCGCCATCCAGTCATTTAGACGTTATATTTACAACATCATTCATCTCACCGTAAAATCGCTATTGCCCCGGAAAACTTCCGCGATCTAAAGAGGCCATCAAAAATTGCCGTGAGATATTTATTTAAATGTCTCTCATAGTGAAATAAAAGATAAACGAAGCGCGCATCGCGTCGCGTTTTTCATAACGTCGATCAGCTGTTCTCACAAATATCAGCTGGTACACGGCGGCTTATTTTCGCGTGTATTGTTTACCCAGAGAGATAGACTGTCACAGTGAACTGTTTTAAAGACGGAAAGGGACGCAATGAATTAGAAGTATTGAGGAAACACGTAATAAAAGTTTTTAAAAGGCCGTAAAATGTTTACGTGTTGTAATAAAATCGTGTATGTACGGCGGTATAGTAAATACGGTTATATTGATTTGCTAGGCAAGCGACGGCGGCGGCGTGGTGACGCGACGGAATCCCAACGCGACTGCGGCCACTCTGCCAAAACGCTGGATTTTACCACTTCAACTAACTTCTAACCATATTCGACGGTCACTGACAACAACTTTTACATACTAATAAAACTTTTAATTTATGGTTCATTGATTTTCATTACGTCTTAGGCATAAATACGTCATGTGACAGAGATCACGCCCTCCGCTGTGGCTACTGTGTCGTTCTACTGACCTAATTTCCTTTGCTTTCAATATACGTATTTTATATTTATGATAATTTATATAGGTACCGAAATCACACGTCATCCTTAGCAAATAATGAAAGAGAAATCAAAGTTTGTAGTTCTGATTCAATATAAAAATAACCAAGAGCGTGGCAACGACGTGTCAAAAAAGTTTTGTGCCGCCTTTTATAGAATAATCTTACTAGACTAAGATCCAAACTTTCTCTCTTGAACTTCTAGATAGGCATTGTGCTAATTATATATCTAAGAAATCACATTGGATCTCACAAAGAATTTTAAGGCTTATTTTATTAAACGTACACAGAAATAAGTACTTATCCTCGTCTTTTTTGTTCATACCTGGCACCTGAATTACAACTCAAATGCTTGTGTCATTCAAATATATCACAAGCGTTCCCTCTGGTATTGAAATTGTGAAACAGATTTTGCTTCGTACATTCCGAAATCTTTATATCAATTCATCCTTTAACGTGCAATAACTATTCTAAGTAAATAGTCGTCAGTAAATGTTAGAAGTAAACGGCTATAAACAAGTACTTTTTCTTGGGACTAATCCCACCACTGATACTCTTACACCACAATCTACAGTGGTGACCACTGAAGACATCGATGTTGGAACGTCAAATAATCGTTTTGGAAACCGCAATTTTTAAAAAAAAAAAGGTAGATAAGAGTTGGAAGGACATAAATTCCGCTTCCCTCCTTTGCAAAGCGGGAGACAAACAATAAAACACAAGCACACACACAATCAATACAAGCAATAAATGAATACAAGGTTGATACAACCTCAAAAAGGAAGACTCTTACGGACGGCAACGAAGGCAATTCCACCCGTAAGGTGCATACTTTATTTTGTAATTAAATAATAATAACAATTATACAAGTAAATTAAAGATGGAAAGGAAAATTGTTAATTTACGAATTTTTTTTTGATTGCCTTGCCACCAAATCATAAAAACCTAAGCGAGCTATTTGTGGTTTTACGAATGTTTTTATATTCACAACATCGGAAGACAACACGCACTTTAAAAATTTTTATCACGTAAATCTAAATCGTCTCCGGCTTAAACTAGGCGAAGGCAAAAAATAACCAAACATGCGACATCCAAAATTCAATGTTAAAAGCTAATTTTAACGCTACTCTTGTAGTTCACTTGCCAACTTTCCTACGATTTTGACAGATACGTAAGTAGTTATAATTAAATTCAAGAAACATTGCCAAGGACCCGGGTTTTAATAGTGTGCCTACTACGGGTGATATGATGTTCCGCGTTGTACATAGTGTGATAATTAATAGGGCTAATAAGTAAAATTTCACTTGCAATAAAATGACAAATTATACAGAGAAGCGTCTTCACTTCACATTCGTCAGTTTCATGTATGTTTTATCTTGAACATAAATATAATTATGTTTACTGACACTATTGCATCTTAACAGTTTATTTAATATTTTATTTAAATTTTAAGCCGTTTTAAATCATATCGGTTCTGTGTACGACCTCGTTTTACTGTGTTACGTCATTTTGTTTTAAAAATTAATGGATTTTATATTCTGGCATCATGCCCAACCAGTGCTCGTACCATCTGGTTATGTATAAACGACGACTGATAGCTCGTGATCGGTCGATACTGCCGCTGAGGATTGCAGATTAGAATGTAGGTGACTTTTTTATCTATTTTTTTTATTTTTTCTTTTTTATATTGACGATGAAGTAGAGGCTATGTATGAGGAGATATCAGAAGCCATACATACCTCCAAAACACACTTCACCGTAGTTATGGGGGACTTCAACGCGAAGGTGGGCACACGGAATGGCGATGAGTTGAGAGTGGGGTCATATGGGTACGGGCAGCGGAACCAAAGGGGCCAGCGGCTGGTCGACTTCATGGAGAAGGAGGGACTCTTTGCGATGAACTCCTTCTTCAAGAAGCGACCATCCAGGAAGTGGACGTGGATAGGCCCCGATGGTTCAACCAAAAATGAGATCGACTTCATCATGACCACCAAGAAGCATATATTCGATGATGTCTCCGTGATCGGCAGGGTGAAAACCGGTAGCGATCACCGCATTGTTAGAGGCACATTGAATATCAATGTCAAGCTCGAGAGGTCTCGTCTGATGAAGTCCACGCTCCGTCCGGGAACCGCCCAAATCCGAAACCCCGAAGAATTTCAACTCGAACTACACAATCGCTTTCAGTGCCTAGCCGAATGCGAAACTGCGGACGAGTTAAACAATGGGTTGGTGCAAACTGTCCATGCAGTGGGGTCCAAGTTCTTTAAGACCCCACGCCGTAATAAGCCTCAGAAGCTCTCCAATCAAACCATTAAGTTAATGGAAACCCGGACTGAGATGAGACTGCAATCTTCAGCTGATATGTCAGAATATGCTGAACTCAATAGACGAATCTCGAAATCCATGCGTCACGATTTGCGTTCCTATAATACAGCATGTATTAAGGACGCAATTGAGCGGAACCAAGGCTCTAAAGTGGTGGTTCTTTTCTTCAAAAAAGGTGATAACACCTTGTTGAAGAATTGTAGACCCATCTCACTCCTGAGCCATGTATACAAGCTGTTTTCGAGAGTCATTACGAACCGTCTCGAACGCAGGTTTGATGACTTCCAGCCTCCCGAACAAGCCGGGTTCCGAAAAGGCTTTAGCACCGTAGACCACATACATACGCTCCGCCAGATTATGCAGAAGACCGAGGAGTATAATCGGCCATTATGTCTAGCGTTTGTGGACTACGAAAAAGCCTTCGATTCAATCGAGACCTGGGCGGTACTGCAGTCCCTCCAGCGGTGCCATATCGACTATAGGTACATCGAAGTGTTGAAGTGTTTGTACAGAAACGCCACCATGTCGATCCGACTACAGGACGAGAGCACGAAACCAATCCCATTGCAGCGAGGCGTGAGACAGGGAGACGTTATTTCTCCGAAACTGTTCACTAACGCATTGGAGGACGTTTTCAAGCTCTTGGACTGGTACGGATTCGGCATCAACATCAATGGCGAATACATCACTCACCTTCGTTTTGCCGATGATATAGTCATTATGGCAGAGTCGCTGGAGGACCTCAATACAATGCTCAGCGACCTCAGTAGCGTTTCCCAACAGGTGGGTCTTCAAATGAACATGGACAAGACGAAGATCATGTCTAATGTCCATGTTGCACCCGTACCGGTAGTTGTTGGGAACGATACAATCGAAGTTGTTGACCACTACGTATACCTAGGACAAACAATCCAGTTAGGTCGGTCCAACTTCGACAAAGAGGTCGCCCGAAGAATCCAACTCGGATGGGCAGCGTTCGGGAAACTACGTGACATCTTCTCATCAGAAATTCCGCAGTGCCTGAAGACAAAGGTTTTTAACCAGTGTGTGTTGCCAGTGATGACTTATGGTACTAAGACGTGGTCTTTAACAGCTGGCCTTTTGGAGAAGCTCAGAGTCACACAACGAGCTATGGAGAGAGCTATGCTCGGAGTTTCTTTGCGCGACAGAATCCGGAATGAGGAGATTCGCCGAAGAACCAAGGCCACCGACATAGCTCGTAGAATATGCAAGTTGAAGTGGCAGTGGGCAGGCCACATCGCTCGAAGAACCGATAACCGTTGGGGAAGAAAGGTTCTCGAGTGGCGACCACGAACCGGAAGACGCAGCGTAGGCAGGCCTCCCACTAGGTGGACCGACGACATTGTTCGCGTCGCAGGCAACCGGTGGATGTAAATAGCAAATTGTCGTTCATTGTGGCGGTCTAAGGGGGAGGCCTATGTTCAGCAGTGGACGTCTTCTGGCTGGTGATGATGATGATGATGATGACTTTTTTATGTTTTCGGGGGGAAGGAAACCTTCAAAAGGTCTCCGTGATCAACCGAGGTATGGGGGATTCTTACCCACTAAGCACCATTGGCTGTCGCTTGGGCACATGAGAGAGGACACCAAGGTTCTCCGGTGGGATCTGCACCAGGAGTCCTCAGTGCCTTGCCTTAGAGCCCGCAGAGGGCGCATTATGGCCCCCGGGAGCCAGTCACAGTGCTCACGGGGATGGGGGTCGCAACCCCGCTGCAATCCTTAGAGCCGCCGCCGTACTCAATGGACGTCCTAAAGACCACACCCCGAACGGTCAGCGACTGCGAAGGACAATGTAGGTACCTGTGCTATAAATTCACTAGATACCCTCCCTTCCCAGGTTCTACACTAAATATTTTCTCAGCCATAATTTGTCACACTTTATATAGCCGATATCACTCACTACCACTGAAAGAATTTAGAATCGGATAGATAGTTACTGACATTACATTCTAAAACTATTATATTTTTCGATTGTTTGGTAGTTTTGATGCGCTTTGCATCTCACTCATCATAATTGTACCTTTAATTTCACTGTCTTACTCCCACCCATCTCCTCTCGTTGGCTGTCCGTAAGAGGCGACTAAGGGAAATTAAGAAGACGAGCAGCAGCGTCTTTCTATTGGATTACTTACCTACCACTTATATTGTGATCCCCAAGACGCCTGCGAAGCTTGGGGAATATATCAACCCCTCCCTTCAGTGAACGTCTTACGGCTGATGATGATGATGAATAGAATCCCTATTCGTTAATTAACGTATCATACATATTACCTTATTTAGTTTAGGGAATAACTTGACCTTTTCGTCATTTGGCGGGCCTACTAGTCTAGTGGTCACACACCCAGGGCGCTACCCAATAGGTCGTGAGTTCGATTCCCATCGTGCTTATGGGTGTTATATATAGGTAAGTATATTATTTACAAAAAAAGGATATAAGTGTTTGTATTACATCCGTTTACCATAGTACAGCAGGCTTAGCACGATTTGCCAAGACTTCGTAATCTTGACAGTTCGGTGTGGAGTATGACGTAGTTATCGACTTAGCTAATACCGAAAATGACGTTTCTACGTCGTTCTACTGTCAAGATTACGAAGTCTTGGCAAATCGTGCTAAGACTGCAGGCCGTGCCTAGTTTGGAATCAGATGACCGTGTGTGCATTGTCTCAGGATGAAATATGGAATTAGTTTAGTAATTTTCTCGTGATATAAAAAAATACATTCTACCTAGGTATATGAATATTTTTGAACAAACTTTAATAGCGTCATCGAATAATTTTTGTTTTCATTGCTATAATAAAATAACGTTCACGATAAAATCTAGAGGATGGCTTTATAACATATTTTTATATTCAGTGGTCAGATCGGCGTATTTTGAAATGTATAATACATACCATATACATAAATATATCACGATTATCAACCTTCATGGTTGTGCCAAAACTACTTAAATAAAAAAGGGCCAAATCAAAGACCAGCCTATACAAGTAATATGTTTTAAAAACTAAAACCCGACTAAGGATAAAATCGCAGTCTAATAATGTGATATTATATAGCCTATAACCAGCGGACAATCAAGACGCTTCTAACGACACCCTACTTGTCAAATTATGTTAAGTAGATTAGAAGATAATGCGGGAACAGATGAACATACATACGTACACCTAGATACATACATTCTTGTTAAAATCATAACCCTCCCTCCGTTCCGTAGTCTGGTAAAAAGTGTGCTGTGTGACTGATATATACTAATAAAATTTTATTGCAAAAAAACTACCCTATGCGCATATCTATATAGACTGGTTCAAAAAGCGATATTTACTGCCTTGTAAACGAATTACCTATTTAAACAACTTTCTACTCATATACCTACATCTGCTCGATGCAAAGACAGATTTATTGTTTATATATTAATAAAAATGTTTTATAGACATACAGGTGACTTTGAAATCTTTTTAGGGTTCCATGCCTAAAGGGTAAATAAGCAACACTTATTGGTGTGACTTCGTTTGTTTGTTTGTCTGTTACATCTATATATTTCAGGAACCACTGATGCTATCGATTTTAAACTTGGTGAAGGGATGCCTCGCTCACCAGAAAATCTGCTAATCATTCTAATTTAAATTTACCGAAACAAGTACGTGATGCCGTGAAATCAACACCCACCGCGATCTTAGGATGGGGGTCAATTTACTCACGACACTGTTGGCTAGTTCCGGTGAGGCGAGAAACTCGGGTCGCTGAAGGAGGCGAATCAAATCCACGCAACTTCTCACTCGGCGATAAACTCCTTCGCCGCTCACGAGGATTATCATTCAAATCTAATTTAGGCAGTGATTGCATCGACGAAAGCTGTTGGAGAACGATCAAATCCAGCAGGGCAAACCTTGTTTCCAGAGGCTGGATAATACGATCGGGATTATCAGCGGTCACTAGCAGCATTGCTACAGCTCAAGCTCTGCGACCGCCTTCTCGCGTTGAGCAGCGCGCGCTTCACGCTGCGTTCTGCCTCCTCTAGCCAAATCTCTATGTCGGCTAACGCTTTGCGTGCTCCACCTTCGCGGCTATTTCCTGCGCTCTCTCTGATGAACGCGCACTATGAAGAGACAGCGATTCTTTCGCCTCACAAGAACGAGCCCTGATTATCATTATTATATAGCGAGAGTTCAATTAAGATATTTACTGACCCGTATTGCTGACACCAATTTGTTAAGGATGCTTTTGCAGGAGGAAAAGAAACTAAGGCACGTGACGACCGACCGCTTCTACCTCGGAAAGACATTCACTGTGAGCACTTATTCCAGTTTCTAATTTACCATTTTTATAAGAATCTAACCAGTCCTCTACACGCGACGGGTAGCTGCGAGAACACTTGATGGCAGCTGGCTTGCAGCTCAAACTCTGCGACCGCCTTCTCGCGTTGAGCAGCGCGCGCTTAACGCTGCGTCTCTTCCTCATCTAGCCGTCTATCTGTGTCGGCTAATGCTTTGCGTGCTCCACCTTCGCGGCTATTTCCTGCGCTCTTTCCGACGAACGCGCACTATGAAGAGACGGCGAACACACGAGATGAGTGAATGCAAAGAGTTCTCATCATCAGGATTGGAAGATCGCTGGCAGTGGGTCGTCGACAACAAGGTTTATCACAAGTGCTTAAAGAAGGGTACACATTGGTACCGGAGGTGTACGAAAAAATGCAAAGTGAATAAATGCGAATCTACTCGCTCATATCACACGCTTCTTCATAGGAATTTTATGAATGAACCATGCCCTAAGCCTTCCGAAGGGGAACAGTCAACGTCTCCGAATACTTCAGAGGAAAAATCGGACCTGAATTACGCCAGTGTTGTCAAAGCTTCCGAAGACACACAGTCTCAGTCTGCAGTAGTAGGTCACAGTGCCTCGTTACCAGATTCTTCTACTCATAGACCGCTTTTAAAGGTAGTAGCCGTCACGATTTCCGGATCTAGCGGTAGTGTAGATACTTATGCTCTTTTAGATGATGGCAGTTCGGCGACTCTCTTGGACCATAGCGTAACCAATTTAGTTGGAGCAGATCTGCTCTACGCATTGATTGTATCGGAGGTCTTAATAAACAAGGTGATACATCTTTGGTTCATATAAAGGTTAAAGGTCGACATAGCACAGATACCTTTAATAAAACTGCTAGAACTGTTTCCAATTTAAGTATTAAAAGTCAGTCTGTAACACGTGATATTGTAGAACATTACGACTATTTGTCGGATCTTGTAGATGTGACGTTAAGCCAATGTTGCTGATCGTCCAACATCAATTAGACATCGAATCAAATCGCAGCCTGTTCTACTGCTCTCGGGTGGATATTATTTGGTTATTGTCCGCGTAAGACTACGGCCGTGCAATTTGTCAATCACTTCGAGTTGGAAGAGACCGACGCAGACACTTCTATGGACTCTCTTATTAGGGAGTATTACAAGTTGGATTCGATAGGAATTGAGAAGAGAGACTACTGAAGCGCGGACGAGGAACTTGCGCTCAAAATCCTTGAGAACACCACGACACGTCTGCCTTCAGGTAGATTTCAAACTAGAATGTTGTGGCGCAACAACATTGAACACGTACCTGTCAGTCGCAAACTCGTCTAATCAAGATTCAGCACTTTAAAGCGAAAAATGGCGAATGATAAGGATTAAGCTGACAACTATAAAAAAAAACATACATGCCATGTTTGACAAAGGTTACGCGGAGCTATGCACTGGTCCACCATCTGCAGACATCGTTTGGTATTTCCCGAATTTTGGAGTTGTCCATCCACACAAAAATAAGTTGTAAGTAAGTAAGTAAGTAAAAAGTAAGTAAGTAAAAATTTTATTCGACACAAAGTACTTACAAACAAAATACAGAGAAACACACACAAAGAAACGTTTAACAAGTAGAGATAGAAAAAATAAGAACAACTGCGTGTTCTGCAGCCCCAGGAAACTTGCGTCGAATAGGTACCTGGCTCAGCATGTGCTGGTCACAAACTGCAACCAACGCTGGTTTTCAGCCAGTACCTCCAGTGACTCAGGGAGGTCTAAGTGTACCTTAACAATAATAAAAACTTGCACCAATAATAACTTCAAATGTACTTATATAATATTATATATTATATATAATTACGTGTATGTCATTATTATTATGTATATATTTTATATAGACGCGTGTAATACACTAATCTGCTGCGAAGTGTGTTGGGGTAAGTTTAAACTCTCTATTGCTGCCCGGACCCGATCTCCTGCAGCAGTTTTTAGCCTTTGTAATGCGGTTTAGAGAAGGTCAGGTTGCACTTACAGCTGATATTCGGGAGATGTTTCCGCAGGTAAAAATAAGACCTCAGGATTGAGATGCCAAACGCTTCTTTCGGAGAGACAGTCCCGAGCTACCTCTACAAGTACAGTATGTCTTCTGTGATTGTTGGTGCGACTTCAAGTCCTTGTACAGCACTATATCTCAAAAACAAAAACGTGCACGTGAGTACGTACAAAACATTTCAAAGCCTACGCGCATCAACTCCGAAGCAGCAAGGTCTATCATTTACGATCATTATATGGATGATTTCATAGGAAGTGTAAATAGTATTGTGGAAGCGGCGCGCCTCGCACAGCAAATCGAAAGCATTCATAAAGCTGTTTGTTTTGTTCCTGCTGCCTTCTGATTTGTGTGCCACAAAATTTGGAAGCTGGTCATAGAATGGAATCCGATATTGCCAACTTTAACCGAAAAATGGAAGAACTGGTTCAGAGAACTTGAGACCCTTGTCGGTTGTTCCATTAATCACTGTTACATTCACGCCAATCGCTCCTCTGTATGGGAAGCCCAACTCCATGTCTGCTGACGCCAGTGAGTCTGTGTCGCCTACTGGCGTCTTACAAAATGTGACAGGCCTGTAGAACTTGATTTTATTGATGGAAAGTCAAGACTGGAGTTGCAGGTAGCCCTTATTTGCTCGTTTTACATCATTCATTAATTGTGGAGGCTCATAAGCGTAAACCTCGTCAGACCTTTCTATGGACAGACTCTCAGACAGTTCTGAAGTGGTTGTGTAGTGTGTAGTGAAGCTCGTACATTTAAGGCTTTTGTTTCTTTTCGAGTGGGGAGATAGCCAGTCAGCACCAATCAGGAAAAACAGTAGACTAAAGAGTGTATGTTTAGTTCTAGGTCGAGATAACCTCATCGGGCTTTCTGGTGCATCTGATGATCTAGAATGCCATAATGTATATATAGGTCAACCAACATAGTTTTTATATTTGATTAACATCATTGAAATGTAAAAAATAAATGAGAAACACCATAATTAAAAACTTGGACTTTATTTTATTTATTATATTCTAAAGTGGTAGCTAAGCGCTGAAAAATAACGTGAATCACACTCATCCTTTTGTCGATCACGATTCGTCTTGGAATTTATGCCAGGATATTTTTTCGTAAACTCTGAAGACGAAACTGGAGCTACGCAATGGACGGGGCCGCAAAGTTTCCAGTCTTAAAATTGAACGAACACAACTGGGACACCCGTATTCTATTCTATTCTTGGTGGCTATAAATTTGGGCCCGGTATTCCCGGAACACACTTCGACCCAGTTGGATCCATTGTGCATGCCCTGGCCCTTACTCTGTGGCTGGCGTATCGAAGAGCTCCCTCAGGTAAGCAACGATCGCGCCAGCTTGGAGCTGTAGCTAGGGCACCCGTATGTTAAGATGCAATAACGCAGTCACAGCTACAATCGCATTTAACGCGAAGTGATCTCGCATTGACTGATTATGACTGGTTGGTCATCGAAGCTGCAGTACCGGTTCTGGAATTATTTTATAACATAACAAAAGAGATTAGTACGGAATAAAATGTCACATTATCAAAGGTAATTCCTTTATATCGCATTATGTCAAATAATGTAAAGAGCCGTTTACGAGAAGGAAACACACTTCCAGAAATTAAAGATGTCCTCCAAACCTTAGATCAGGAATTAGAAGGACGGTTTTTGAACGTTGAGCTTAACGTTTTGTACGCCGAAGTCACCGTATTAGATCCCCGATTTAAACACAAGGGATTCAAAGACCCAAAAAACTACGTAATATGTGAAATAATTTGAAACATAAAGTAGGAAGAATTCTAGTGCAGCACCAACAGTGGTAATAAATCCAACTGATCTAGCCCCAACGCCATCAACTTCAACTGACGTATCGCGATCGACGTCCGACGCGTATGGAACGAATTCGATAACAAAAGTGGCTTTGTTAAGACCAGAAAACCCAACTGCTGCCGGACTTGTTGAAATTAACAAATATCTCCAGGAACCGAAGATGTCGAGGATGGAGGATCCACTTACTTGGTGGCACCAGATACGAAACATTTATCCGCATTTGTTTCAATATACATTATGTTGGTTATAGGGCAAAAATAAAAAGAATAAGTTAAAATATTATATATTATTGTTCATTTTATTTTCGCTATTTACAATGGAGATTTTGACAAGTTTTGTTTATTCTTTTATATTCAAATTTATTTTTCTTAATATTTGACAACACCTGCCCTTAAACTAAACTACATTAATTATCAGAAACCTGCCCTTAAGCTATTTATGAGTAACATACATAGCATACATGAATTCGATATTAAAGACTTAGGTCTCGTAAATGAATTTCTTGGTATGAGAATCAGTAAACAAGATGGGAAAGTAACTATTAATCAGCGTGATTACATAAATAGTGTTCTAAGTAGATTCAAGATGGAGAACTGTAAGCCAGTATGTACAACATAGGAAGTAGGTCTGAAACTTACGAGATCCGCAAAGAAATCAGAAAACTGTGAGTACAGAAATCTGATAGGCTGCCTCATGCACATAGCTGTTTGTACGCGGCCTGACATTGCGCACGCTGTGAGTTTCTTGAGCCAGTTTAATGAATATTATTCTAAAGAGCACTGGATCGCTGCTAAGCGCGTGCTCAGGTATTTAAAAGGCACCATTAATTTAGGTTTAATTTATGAAAAATCCGGTCTTGATGTTTATGGATATGTAGATGCTGATTGGGCAAGCTGTGAAGTAGACAGGAGATCGTATACGGGGTACATATTTAAAATTGGTAGCTCCGTTGTCTTCTGGGAGAGTCGAAAACAAAGAACAGTCGCTGTCTCTAGCACGGAAGCTGAGTACATGGGGCTTTCCGATGCTTGCAAAGAAGCATTGTTTATACGTAGTTTTCTTAAGGAGAGTTTGCATTTAGATTATGTAACTACGTTGTTCAATGACAATCAGTCAGCATAAAAACTCTCTTTGAACTCATCGTTTCATGCACGAACCAAACATATTGATGTTAGGCATCATTTTATCAGAGAAATTATTAATAAGAATTTGATAAAAGTAGTGTACCTTTCTACTGATAAGATGCTTGCCGACATGTTGACCAAACCATTATCAAAAGTGAAATTTGATATGTTTTTGCCACAGTTAGGTGTGAGATGTATAAAATAAAACGAATGTCTGTTAGAACTATTTAGTATAATAATTTGCCAATATTGTTTAGAAGTTGACGTTATGCTGTGGTATCTGCTTGTTTTACAAACTTGTATGCTATGTATGTTACTCATAAATAGCTTAAGGGTAGGTATCTGATAATTAATGTAGTTTAGTTTAAGGGCAGGTGTTGTCAAATATTAAGAAAAATAAATTTGAATATAAAAGAATAAACAAAACTTGTCTAAATCTCCATTGTGAATAGCGAAAATAAAATGAAGATTTTAACAAGTTTTGTTTATTCTTTTATATTCAAATTAATTTTTCTTAATATTTGACAACACATTATATTAAAACGACTATACTTAGTTGCAACATCAGTTCCCTGTGAACGCATTTTTTCTAATGCGGGTATACTTTAAATGAAAGAAGAACAAGATTAAAATCGAAAAAAACTATCGCAATTGTTGTTCATAAGCTACAATGGCGATTAAGCAGCTGATTAATGTAAATAGCGTGCAATGTAATTGTTAAATAATAGTAATAATGTACAGTGTAAATTTAAATCAATGTAAATAGCCAATGATTTTTAAATACGACAACCTAGATTTGTGTTTAGACTGTTTTTTGTTTTGTAATCAAAGGAATTTCCTACCTTTGATTGAAATTCATTGTATATTTACCTACCTAGGTTAATAGTCCTAAGCCTGTCAAGTATGAAGGAAAATGATTTGGCTAAAAAAACAAATGGTTCACACCTGGAGAAGATCCTTGTATCTTCTCAATGAAGAGGGGAGGAGAAAGACTGTTACTAGCACTGTACCTTGATCATGGCATCATAGCTGGCACATCACAGGCATTAATCGATGAATTTATCGAGAAGATAAAAACAAATTTAAAATTAAGATCCAGAGTAACAAGAAATCCTACTATTTCTTTGGACTTGAGATAGAGAAAGAGGAAGATTGCATTGAAGTACATCAAAGAACCTACACAAAGAAAATATTAGAAAGATTTGGTATGCAGAATAGTAGGGCTGTCCCTACATTCATAAAGACTGAATTAAGATAAGAAGCCGGAGGAGACAACGCGTTTCCATATAGAGAAGTGGTTGGAGCCCTTGCATATTTCATGGTGGAAACAAGACCCGATATTGCTTATGCCGTCGGTATCGCATCCAGACATCTGCAAACCCCAATCAGATCACATATAGCAAAAGCTAAAAGGATATTTCGCTATCTGAATGGTACTCGAAATGACTGCATTACTTACAGAAAAGGTACGCAAAAAGAACTGGTTTGCTACAGTGATGCTGATCACGGTGGAGACACTGACAAGGGTAGATCGACTTCTGGCATAATATGTGTCTATGGAGGTCCAATATCATGGAGAAATCAACTACAGACATCAGTCGCAATCTCAAGCACGGAAGCCGAAATCGTAGCTGCCAGTGAAGCCGCTAGAGAAATTATATGGCTTAAACGATTGATCGAAAACATAGAAAAATTATCTAAGAATTTTGTTCTTCATATAGACAACGAGTCAGTGATCAAACTGGAATTAAATCCGTCTTATAAATTCCATAACAGAACCAAGCACATCAAGTTACGACATTTCTTTATTCGGGAAACCGTAGCAGATGGGCTTGTCAAGATAGAAAAATTGGTACTAAGGGGCAGACATGTTAACGAAGGCAGTTTATAAACCAAGATTGGTAATGTTATGTAAGAAAGTCAACCTGCATGCATAACTATGAAAATTTGCTACCGACCATGAGCTTATAGAGCAGATGTTGGAATTTGTATACATTTAGAATTAACAATACTTATGTACTCCTTGGGTGAAGCTATGGTTAGCAGCCACGTAATAAAGGTCAACATACTTTTTATATTTGATTGACATCATTGACATGTAAAAAATATATGAGAAACACCTTATTAAAAAACACGGACATTATTTTATTTATTATATTCTAAAGTTATATTGCTTTTTTATGACATTTTAGATAGTATTTTATTTAGTGTAAAAATAGAGTCTTAGTGCGAGCACGTGCCTTGGTTTCTTTTCCTCCTGCAAAAGCATCCTGAACACTTGGAATAGTTTAAAAAAATATGTTTCAAAGTAGTTTTTTAGTAATCTTAAAACACCTCGCAAATAAACTTAGTTTTGCGGTTTGTTTTTTTTTTTTGCTAGTTGTGGTGTAAGACGAATAATAAATAACTTTAATAGGTCCAAAGAAGGTATGGAGTCCGACTCGTGATTGTCCGTTTGTGATGTGTTGATGTGCAACTGACTTAACTGGTGGATACAATCAATCCATTTTATTCTGTCTCTCTACTTTGACGGTTAAAGCTAGCCAGTATAGAAAATCATCTTCCATGCTTGAAACGCAAAGCGTTGAGTGTTCGTATTCTAGCATATACGGGTTACCCACGGATTTATAAATGTAAATTTACATTTATTATTCCGTGGGTATGACCCCACTATACCTATGGATAATTATTACAAGAAAAACAATTACCTATTACTTCGACTTACAGACAAGTGCGACGTGTACCTACCTACGTAGAGAGTGATTGTCAAAATAGGTGTAAAATTAAAAATATATATAAATTTATTTAATTATAACTTTCTTTATGAACGATTTCTTAAATTAAAATAAAAAGACCATGTAAATGTTTTAACGTATATTTTGACACAATTTTATAAGAATAACTCGTTGATTGATAATGTCTACTACTGAGTTTAGCGGTAAACAAAAAACATATATAAACAGCCGTAAACTTTGAAAATTTGCAACAATATACATCTTTAGCTACATAATTCCCTGGGTAGGTATATAATATTTTGAAACCATTACTAATAATGTAAAAGACTACGAGAATTTTACATAATTGTTTTTACATTATTGTTAGTACATATTATAAGTTTACATTATCTATAAGAATTCACACTCAGTCTATAACATAATAATAAATTTTGAAGTACATTCGCACTTACTAATATTACACATTTGACAAAGAAAAAGGAATGTAGAATCATTAGGGTAATATGTGTACATATTTCTACATATTACCACCTTGTATACAATAGGTACAAATCTAAGTTGATTTTTCTTTTGTTGAAAAATAAGTTACATCTTTTTATTGGTTTTAATTTTATTATTAGTTTACCAACAGCAACACTATTACACAAATGTATATTGTCAACTATGAAAGAATTCGGATTATCTTTACTTAGAAACGTCGTGTTTAGGAGATGCCCCCCTTTCGGAATTGGGTGTGCTAGCACCTGACGTACTCTGCGGACTCCGCTCATTGACCTGAGAAAATTATCAACATTAGAAGTTAATTAGCAATAATAACTAATCTTAATCCAAAGCGAGATTCAGATTTCGGATAATTTTTTTTTCAATGTATGAGTATTTTTAACCGGCTTCAAAAAGAAAGTTCGGTATTCGACGCGAATGTATGTAAGATTAATAAAAATACGTAATATTCACATATGTTAGTCTATGTAGGCTTCTAAACATATGTACCAAATCTCATGAGTGTATGTATGTAGGTTTGTCCCCCTATTTCTCAGTAACTATAAATCCTATTGCGGTAATTCTTGTTTCAATAGTTTCAGTATCGTTCAACTTAGAGAAGAGTATAAGTTTCATCAAAATCGGTTCAGTAGCCTTAAATATATGGACTGTTAATGTTTCCAATAAGTTACTCTAGCATAGCCGTTTGAGTTTACGACTATATTCCGAAAAAGGCTAGCCAGAGAAGTATATTTTTGTATATAAAATATACTAACTGATTTGATGTAGCCCACGTATTGCTGATATCTTGGCAACATTAAATTCGGTAAAAAGTGTCAATAAAATATCAGAAAATTTAAAAACCAACTTCAAAGAAGATGATCTAAAAAGCATTAAATAACGAAAATATATTGAAGTCGGTACCAGTCGGTGCTGAGTTAACACGCCATAACGCTATTTTTAGCGCCGACCCTTTCGGACAACCCGCACTTGGCCAGCGTGGTGGACTATGGCCTAAGCCCCCTCATCTTGAGGGGTGGCCCGTGCCCAAGAGTAGGACATAAACAAGGGCTGGTATTATTAATGCTTTTTCGATCGTCTTCTTTGAACTCGGTTTTTATTTTTGCTGAAAACATTTTATCATACGCCTAAATAAAAATCAAGATTGAAAAAGATTAATATGAAGATTTAATTCAGCTGTTAGTCATTAAAAAAATTACGTTCCTGGGACAACTAGATAAACTACTAAACAACTAGACGTTTTTTTAACCATCAGGTTCAATTTCTGGCTACGATTACTAATTTTTCAAAAATCCAATGATGCAGTTCTACTTTTCGTCAATCGAGCCCGTGACTCCTTTAACCTTTTTCGCTATTCCTTATAATTTCAGATTTGGCCATCCAACCCCCATGACAAATTCACGTTGTATATAACACAGTTACTGTAGCTGGATATGGGCTTAGCTAGCATGCAGTGGAAGGCTATATAGGGTATAAGAAATAAAATATAATAATAGAAATAAAAGTAAATGGTATATTGTAAAAACAGCAAGGCAGACAAGACACGATGAATAATTTTTATTTAACAGTAACCGGTACTACGGTAACGTACCTATTTCAAATTGGTTCCGTTTATGCCAGGTACATATTTAATACAAGTATCTACTCAATAGTAACATAAAGATAATTTTATGATATACGATTATGAGTTAATATCCCAAATAAAAGCTCAAAACGAAAATATACGAGAATTTCTATAATATTTTGGGGAGCAGAAAACCAAAACACATTCAGATAAGCTTGGTATCAGAAAAGAGAATAAATCGTTGGCGATTTTAGAAGTTGTTTATTATCTTGCCAATTAGGTAACTATTTGGTTTCACGATGTATGAGAAATACTGAATAGTATCATTACTGCAAGTACTTTAAGACGAGCGGCACGATTCCTTTAAATAACTCGAATTGGCTGATTTCACAGAATTTGACAGTCGCCTTGACTGTGTTGAATTCGTCAATTGAATGCGATCATTACGTCATCCAATCATAAAACGTACAGTAAGCGGTGATCTAATTTGGAAACCTTCAAACTGATATGAAGCGGAGCTCCTTAGTTACAGATCTCAGATGGCAACGGTCCACCACGGCTAAATCATTAATACACGTCTGTAAATAAACATTTTATCCCTGGCCCCATTATTTAAAATTAATATTTCGTTTTCCCGAGTGTATGATAATATCAGGTGTAATAAAATTTTCATCAAAGATTTGAGTTGATAATTAAAAGTAGTAGATGCCTATAGGTTTAACACAAACTTTGTTTGTAAATTATCGACTTCGAGATCAAGATTATAATAGACGCTCTAGTGTTCTCAAAAAATCTGCCATTCCCAAGGCGGAGTATGTAATACAAAGTTTTCTCCCGGCCGATAGAAGCACAGCGGCTATTCTTTTACAAGACCAGCCGCGGGAGCTATTATAGTGCACAATTGCTTGCGTAGACACAGGTGCACGTTCGCTTCCTTTGCTCTTACAATCCGATGGGACGGAAGATCAAAGTTCTTGCTCCCCGCGGGATTCGTACTTGCAACCTCGAGTATGCAAAGGCATCGGTTTTCCTCTGCGCCAGAGAGGCTACAGAGTGTGAAATAAATTCATGGTGGATATATTCTTTATTAAAAAGATAAATAATTTTTCAGTGCATAATGTGGAGTTGTATTGAAAATTTTGTTCACTGCAGCACTACAGTAAACATATGACTTTCTGAACTTACTGTCATGAATCATGCCGATTTCGTTTTATAATTACTCCCAGTTTTTCTTACCCCTTCCGGCTTCCAGTGACTACATGATATTGACATTTTGTTAAACTAATTTTGCGAAGGGGTGCACGGATCGGTTTCCTTTTCTATTTGACTTAGTCGATTACTTTGTTAACCATGGTTTTGTTAATTGTCGGTTCTTGTGTTTATTTCTTTTCTCTCCCCACAAAGTAAACACGAAAATTTATTTTTAGTACTGAATTAGTGTTTTTAACCGTCCCATCGGTTCGTAAATCTAATTTATTAAAAAAGAGTAAAGGGATCGTTTTGAAACAAAAGGCCATCCTCATCATCAGTCTTTATTTATGTATAATGATTAATATTGACACAAAAGTAAAAAATATCAGGATAATCTAAAAAGAACATTGATATAATAGATATACGTTCAAAACCTTTGTGATGATCAAAGGGAACGTGCAGAATGTTAGATAAACACCCATTGTGTGCTTACGTCGTTAGTGTAATGGTTATGTCTTTACGAATATGTTTTGAAGTCAAATAATTGCTTTTCTTTTATTAAGATATTTTTTCTATATTCTTTTTATATGTATTTTACCTATTCCGATTTTCATATTTAACCGAAACTGTTTTCGTTCATTCGCTACGTTTTAGAATTTCAACATTTATTATTAATTTAAAAGATGAACGGATTTTAACGTAATTTAACAGTTTGAATACTTGGCTTACTTAGATTTACAATCTTCACGAATAGAATAAAGATGCATGGAATAATTTAATAAGCGCCCAGAGATCTTTTAAAGCATAGAGGCACAATTTATAGATTGAGTTTCTGAAATTTCATAAGTAAATATTTATTACGTCGAATGTGCAAATTAACTAAGTAACCTTTACATTTGAAGGGCAGAAAGGGTTGCAATAAACCGATCCTCAAAATGTGTCTTATTATTACGAACCAATTATTCACAATCGGGGCTAAATAGCACCATTATTTCTTCTTACTACGTATTACTGAGCAAAAATTAGATTTACGAACCGTTCCTAGATAATAGGATATTTAAAAAACACTGAAACACCCACTATGACATTGTAGACCATTGTAGACGCATATCTACTATGACACCCACTATATCCATTAACAACCGAGTCAAAGCATGACGTCAATATATACCTATTTCTCTTTTTATAAAACTAAAAAAGTGTTAGATTTATGTTTTGTCTGGTTACCAAGTGCTAATTTATTCTCAGATGGCCATGCGTTTTTAAAGATGTCAAAGCCATTATTGTATGATATAACGCTTTACAAACATGGTACTTAATATTTAGGTTATAAGCTTTATAAAAATATGGTGTACTTTTAAAAAACAACCCGATTACATCTACCCACTTTTAACATGTAAAGTACGTATTTCTATAGTTACTACAAAAATAATAAATAAGGAATACATACAGCATCAAGGCTGACTAACTCTGAAAGACATAAATTTATAATTATTTGCTCGCATCTAAAATGGAGTTATAATTACATATTAAAGAAGACTATTCTGACCTGCAATCCAGTATGCAGCATGTTAGCGATACTCTCGACGTCCAAAGTCGAGTCTTGGGCTGATATCTTTTTGATGGCAGATGACACTATGCAGATGTCCCCCCTCAGCTCACGAACTAATGCAGTAATCTTCTGAGCGTTACTAAGTATCTCCACGCTCTGTGTGTAAGGATTGTAGCGAACACCGAACGGACGCTGTATGCTTTCAGCAAAAGCCCTGTACATGTTATGAAACGATTTGTTATTTAGTTAAGAAAGCAACCTCACTCAGTAATTTTAAGTATTTAGACTGGGAAAATACTCATAAGCAATAGTACTGCAGTGAGTAAAACTACAATTGTCTTATCAGTAATCGATGTAATGGCAGCTGAGTCGCCACTCAGCTCATGATGGTGGCGATAGCTGCGATGCAGTCTACTCGTACACGCTTTTGTAGCATACAAATTAGAAAGACAAGATCACATACTATAATTCATACATTCAAAGTTAACAATTTAGAGATAAAATATTTGACTTCCAATGTAACAGTATTGGGCGTTTGACTCTGCCAAGTTATTCATAGCATCCTATACATCTTAACAAGTATACCAATATAATGTGTTATGAAAAAACATACGACCACGTCGTCATGGTAATACATACAAGTTAAAACTTACGATTATCGGAGGACCGTTTTAGACTAGCTTCTTCGAAGCGTAAATCACTATAAATAGCATTATTGAACGTTAGCACCCTACTTTATTTCCTCAAGATAGTAAACGGTATTTTAGTAGTAAGCTTTAATTTTATGATGCCGTTTTGTGTCTTCATTGCTTAGATTTTTCACAGTAGCGAATGATTACGTTGTCTTTACTCTCATAATACTTTCAACAGTTTATGTCAATTGTACGAATGAGTAAGTTTTTATTTTCAGCAAGAACAACCATTTGGAGCATGCACCAACCTACCTCATTTTCTCCTTGGCTTCTTCGAAGGAATCGGTATAGTAGTACGCGTTTTGGTACGCCGTGATGATGCATTCCTCGTTCACAGTGAGGTCAGGATCGAAGCGTTTTATTTTATCGGGCGTGGTCAATGCGTGTTGCAATTCGGCCACAGAAGATAGTAGTCCGGCACCGTACACCCGGAACGATCCGTCGGTTTGACGGCACAAACCAAATTCCACGGTGAAGAAGTACAGCTAAAATGAATATTATTGCCTATTATAACTGTGGAAGAGAGCCACAGCAAAGATTTATGTTTCCTGATTTTTGGTAATCACTCAACGGCAACGCTACTAATAAAATTGCATGACGCTGATAGAAATACGAATGAACTCATTAATTCTCATTGACATTTATATTGAATTTAACATTGTAATTTAATTTTAGTCACTAAAATAGACGTTCGCCTGGTGGCAAGCAATACGCCTACCTACGGACAGCTACATTATTCTGTTCGTTCGTTCAGTTTTTAGAGCAGTAATTTTACCTAATACAGCCCCTTTACACCAGAACACAGAAATATTTACACCTGTAGTTTATTCACTACTGCTTTGTGACAGAAAACTTGAAACTGCGGTGGCATCTACCTATATAATATAGTATCAGGCACCAGCCGGAATATGTCCACTGCTGAACATAGGCCCCCTTCAAACGCCACAATAAACGACTATTGGCTACTTGCATCCACCGGTTACCTGCAACGCGCACAATGTCGTCAGACCACCATAGTGGGAGGCTACCCTACGCTGTATCTTCCGGTTCGTGGTCGCCACTCGAGAACCTTTCTTCCGCAACGGTTATCGCTTCATCGAGTGATGTGACAAGAGATTTACCACCTATTTAATGTTGGTGATTCCATCTTTATGTTATTAAAAACTAGCTGACCCACGCAGCTCCGCCCGCGCTGTGTTTACGTTAACTAAACTTTCAATAATATACATTCGCAATACAAAACCTTTTTTAAAGTCGGTTAAAACTTGGACCCACTTTGTACTTGCCCTTTCGGAGGGCAAGTACAAAGTACACACAAAACACGGAGTAGTACAAAGCACAGAGACGTTTAGTTCAAATGGCGTTAAACGGTCACCCATCTATTTAATGACCTTACCTAACGTTGCTTAACCTGATCGATTTCCAAACATTGTCTATGAGTGTTCCCTTACAAATATTTATTATAATTATAATGAAAAATTCTTAAAATCTGAGCAAGCGTATAACCAAGTACACATTTTGACTTTAGTCCCCTCTCCCAATGGAATCGTGCCGAATGTCGGGATAAAAAGTATCCTATGTAACTCAAATCATGCCAAGTTTCGTTTCAATCCATCCAGTAGTTTCGGCGTGATGCTCAGCCGAGATACAGACAGACAGACAAAAATTAAAAAAATTACATTTTCGGCCTCAGTATTGGTTATAGAATGCCCTCCAAACATAATTTTCAAAATATCTTCAATGTACAGAATTGGGCCTGTTACAGTTTTATTATAAGTATAGATGTTTGGTTTTCATGAAGCAGTATGTCGGATGTAGTTACCGTTGCCAATTTATCGATGTCCTCATCGGAAGCGCCGAGAGAAGCCAGCCCGAGCTCTTGGGAGAATTGTGCAAAGCTAGGGTTGGCGAGCAGGGGCATATGCCCCAAAAGTTCATGACAGCAGTCACTGTAAAAACGAATAAATAGACAACTTTGTATCAATATTATAGCAAATACACATTTGTGAAACATTGTTAAAATATATTTTAGGAATGACTCATATAGTAACAAAGTTATTATGAATGCCACCAATATTTATAAATACAATAATTGTTTATTTCACTTACGGCTCTGGTGTATAGAAGGGATCTGAGGAATGACGAATGTATTGAGTGCAATGAAATACTCTAAAAGCTAGACCGGACAGAAAGTCTCTCGGTGAGAGATAACCAGCAACGGGCCGCAGTTGGAATCCAGTTTTGCGTTTAAGAAACGTATTTACGTCTTCTAGCTGTAAACAATTTAATTATTTGAGAATTAGGTACAGGCATCCAATGGCAAGGGTTTGCGTGGGTAAACTGGCTAATATCCAATTTTTTGGTCAATATAAATATCAAAATTTTATAACAGTTCAGTTCTAACAGTTTTAACGATTAATCGTCTAAAGCACCATTTTCATTTCAAATTGTATATGTGTATTGTTATTCTTCTTTGTAATTATAAAGTAATGCTTTCTAATAGTTCCAGCAATTGAATTTTAAATCACCATCAAGCTACAAAATTGCTAAGGAAATTGCCAGATCCAATCCCTAATTAGGTCTATGCTCATTTTATTATGCACCGTATCCAAAGTAATTAATCCCGAATTGATTACGTCACCTGAGGCAAGTTGTCTTCCCTATACCCGCAGTACTTCACAAGTTGTGGCCAGTTCTCCAGATACTCCTCACAGGCGTACTTCTGATAAAGTTTGTGAAGTTCACGGAATACGATACCCCTGCACCAGAAACATAGCTTGAACAACGTGCGAAGTAATAATGAATGTGGTAGCAACGAGATGAGCTTTCAGAGCTTCCTTGGCGGCACAGGGTTATCAGGTTTGACGGATGGACATCCTGTGCAAATATTATTGTGCAACCAGCTTATGAAGTGAATGATTTAATGTACTTAGTGTGTTGTGTGCCTAATGACACGAATTATCTAATTTAAGATCTGCGGAGAATTTGGCCAGCTACCGGCTGTATAATCGTAGAAACAATAGCCATACAGCCAGTGATTACAAAATGTCACAAACGATAGTCCACTTTAATTTTCATACAACTGTGAAAGCACTAAATGAAAAAAAACCATAATATTTAATGTTAAAATTCGCGTAATCATCATCATCATCATCATCAGAAGCCCAAGACGAATAGAGGGGTTGCCAAATCCCCTAGCTTGGTAGGCACCTTGGGCATCGCAGTATAGGTGGTAGATAATCCAATAGAAAGACGCTACTGTTCGTCTTGTTTTCCCTTAGCTGCCTCTTACAGACACCCAATGGGAGGAGATGGGAGGGTTCTATTCTTATTCGCGTATTATGTTCATCAACATCTTATACTTGAAACTTCCCTTTTAGTGATAACTGAGATCTAGACTGATTACTCCAATATTAGAAATTAAATATAGAGTATATCACGCAAACATCGTGAGATCTTGCAATATTTAAATATTTCCAGATTTCGCAACAGCATTTTATTTATTTTTTGTCCTAGGATCTAATAAATAGCACAGGGCAACAAAACTCAGCAACTTTGCACAAAGATAGCGTTACAGTGTTCTTACCATGTCTTTATTTCGATATCGGTATATTGTACTTTTGGGATTGGCTGACCGCTGTAACAAACAAAGTTTGATGAAATAACGTGAAAAGATTTTAACAAAATGTCATTTAAACAACAACACCGTTTGGTTTAATGATGAATACAAGTACTTCTAGACCACAAAAATAGGGTCACAACAGTACTTATGTGGTTTGAAAAAAATAAGTAATTATTGCAATTAATGGAAAGCTTTCCCCAAATGTTGTTTTAGATAGTATATTATTTGTTAGAATATATTTTGAATAATTTCTACTTTTGTCTTCTGTAAACTTTTGTGTCCAATTACTAACAAACATGATTATAATTCTTAGAAAAACACGAAACTGTCAACTAAACAATCACTTACTATTTATAATTGTTGGCAATGGCAGCAAACTGCTCTCGTCTTTTCCTATAGATGGGGTCCTTGAATCCAGGGTGATCGGCATCTAGCTCAGAGCCGTACATCAATACGTTCTGTGCTCGGTCCAAGTCGGAAATCTTGCGAGGGAACCACTGCATCTCACCAAAATCTAAAAATGCGAATACAAAACCAACAATGCTACAATTAGGTATAAAAAGACGATATCTAAATCGGGCCTGCAGTCGATATGATTTCTGAAATATATTTGTTTACGAAATCGGCTACTCACTGAACTCTAAATCTTGAGAAAGATCCAAATGTACTTTAAAAAATGGGGCTTCATTATCAGCAGCCGAAAAACGTCCACACCAAAAAGGGAGGGGTTGCCATAATCCCCACGCTTGGCAGGCGTCTTGGGGATCGCAGTATAGGTGGTAGGTAATCCAATAGAAAGACACTGCTGCCCGTCATCTTGTTTTCCCTTAGTTGCCTCTTATGAACACCCAATGGGAAGAGATGGGAGGGTGCTATTCTTACTCGGACACCCCACGGGTAACTATCGTTAAAATAATGAATAACAAAGGAGAAAATTACCATTTTTGCACCAAGTGTGTACCTTGGTGTACCACTTCAATTATATCGCTTCAAATTTATAATACATAAAAAACTATTTAAAAAAAAATAAAAACCGACTTCAAAGTAAATTATCTAAAAAGCATAAAATAACGAAAATATTATTGAAGTTGGTGTTAGCGTACCTGCTGTTTATATTCTGCACCAACTTCCATAATATTTTCGTTATTTTATGCTTTTTAGATAATTTACTTTGAAGTCGGTTTTTATTTTTTTTAAATAGTTTATTTAACACTTTTTAGTGACTTATTTTACCAAGATAGGTATCTACACTGCACTATCACGCAACTCGAACGTCTACATTACAGTAACTTACTGAAAACATAAAAAGTTTATATCTCTTAAACTACTGGACCGACTTTGATGAAACTTGTACTCTACCCTAAGTTGAAAAATACTCTAACTATTGCAAAAAGAATTATCAAAATCGGACTTGTAGTTTCGAAATCCGCGGACAAACCTACATACATACATAGGTACATACATACACTCGTGAAATTTGGTAAATTTGTTTAGAAGCCCACATAGACTATCATATAGGAATATAACGCATTTCTATTAATATTACATACATACGCGTCGAATACAGAACCTCCTTTTTTGAAGTCGGTTAAATAAGAACCTGTTGTTAAGAATTGATTTTATAAGGACAAAAAATAGGCATACACTTACCAAAACTGGCGGCAGCAGAGAGGGGCGTTGGCGGTGGAAACTCTTCATCGGTTTGCGATGACACTACTTCGAAGTCCTGGACCTCTCGTTTTAACATCCGCTTCAGCTGCTCCATACGATTGGGGTCACACTCTACGTCCACGAGAATGTCTGACTAAACAAATCCAATATTTTATTAGACAACCGAAAATTTAGCAAAATACTCGTAAATGCTGCTTTTTGCATATTACAGTGATAAATATTAAATTAAATAAGTAGGTTGCCTGGAAGAGATTGCTTTTTAGCGATAAGGCCGCCTTTGTACATTGATATCTTCAACATAATTGTTCAATTTACATGTAACTTTTGGTGTACAATAAAGTGTATTTATTATTATTATTAAGTAAATTATGTAACTTGTACTACATTACATGTTTACACAATGTGGTGTTCGATTTAAAATCAGAAGTGCTGAAATTTTCAAGTCGGCTTAAATTCCAATAAGTTCCCATAATATGAGCAAACACTTACTGAAGATGTCTCAGATACTGATTTTCTGGACTCAATGTGCAGCACGTTGATCCCCAAGTCTTGGAAAACAGTCAAAGCTTTGACTAGACCTCCAACTTGGTTCTTTAAAGTAAATATCACAGAAATCTTCTCGCTCTCTGAATGTGTGGCCTGCTGCTGCATTGCCATATGCATTTCACCAAGTTTTGGATGGTGCGGCGCGTCATTTTTCACTTCCCAATCCGAACCGTTTCTGTAAAGCCAGAGTCCAAGAAGACCTTTACCAGAACCACTCATTTTTATCTGAAACGAATCAACGTTATTGTTTAATATTTAAAATTTGCTTAGTTATTTGTTGATAATGTGTTAACGTTATACCGATGAAGCACAAGCTGATTCCAAAACGTAATCACGAAAGTTCTATCAAAGTTAGGAGTGTTCTAATTTAATGTGTCAGATTTAATCTCATTACGGGATGTGTCGTTGCAGCGACTGGGACATACTGCGCCCTTCTTCGGGTTCTAGTCGCTTATAAAGAGAGAAGGCGCGGGAGATTCGAGGAGGGTGGGTATATTTGATTGGCTGAATCAAGTGTTCGGAGTAACTTGGAAAACGTTCTCTTTTCACACCGTAAAGTCACGGACACACTTCGGGTGCAATTTATTTGTATTAAATCTTTTGCAAATACGAGAAAAGGAAGTAAATCATATTGTTAGAATAAATCACGTTCGGTGAGTGCTTTTTTTATTTAATGTATACATAATCGTTGGAGTTGATTACACCATTACCACGACGACCACGAGACCAATTCTTAAGAAATTCAAGAAGACCAGTCACTGAAAAAATTAAAGAACACCAGTCACGCATCTTAACCTAAGAACTGGTGAAGTTAAAAATGTATATTTTATATAGGTACAGATCAATCGAAAGCTCTAACAATGGTAACATCAAGTAAGTATTTTACAACTTATGTAGTAGTAATATTAAGTATTATAACTATCGTAAAGAAGATAAGTATCGTTGCCATGTTTGAAAGATTGAATTGAATTTAATAAATTTGAAAAAATCGCAACCATTTATATCGCGCAATACTGGACGGTTATACCTACCAGTCGGTGGAAATAATTACTAATGAGAATTAATAAAAAGTTCTAACACATAATATAGATATCTATATACTTAAACTGATAAATATCAACTATTTCTCAGAAAAATAAAGTCCTAATTGCCTAGTACGATTAAAACACGAGATTTATAATTTAAAAACCGCATATTTTTACCATTTTCTGTTCTTATTTTGAAAATAAAAATCAGTAATTATGCTCGCCAGTTTACAAATCGATCACTCACACAAGCAGCACACTAGTGTAGACCAGAACTCAGGGTTGCCACCTCCGTTTCGCCGTTGGGCGTTAAGCGGACCAGTCACTGTATTTATTACCATTGTTTAGCAAAACGAGCATCCCCTATCATTCATTATCAAGTAGAACCCCGCCATTTATTCACCATGAATCTTTAGCGTTGGGTCCGTGCGAATAGGTGTGAAATGTAGGTTTATTTTTAGAAGTAAGTATAGCTTTTGTCTGGGGATGTTAGACTTTACTCGATAATAGTAACGAGTAACTTACAAAACGCTACTCTCATTTCCAATATTCAAATTGTGATCTCTTTTTTTGTGAAACGTTTTTCCTTTACTCTAATGATAGGTATCAATCCCATAAAATAGTGAATTGAATAGATTCATTAATAATGAGGTAGATACTTTAATATAAGAGATTTAGACAATCTATGAGAACTCATTTAAACATCACATATTTTAATATTAATATTCACACTGTCATAAGGCTAGTTTTTAAAATTTCCGGAATCAGATTCAGGAAATTTAAAAAACTAGCTATAACGTAGTACGTTTTAAGAAAAAAGAAGAAGACATTATTTAATGTGCATTATGCACGGCATATTAAGCAATTAAAATATGCATCTAATATAATAATTATAGATATTGGTATCAGACACGACCCTCAGGCCCATCGGCTTGCATGACTCTTACAAAAGCCTGGTGACGTCCCAACAACCCGTACTATCTTCATGCCTCGTTAAACAGTAAAATTAACATAACGAACTAATCCACTCGCTATTATTAGCTATGCTTAGGATATATTATAAGTGGTTCTAATGGCGCAATTATTCAGCACTAGTCGATGTTGATTGAATATTTCAGCTTATTATTCTAAATGCGTCTATTTTCAGTTCATTATTCGTACATACCAAGCTGGGCATTTTCCGGATTTATATATTATTGGGGTAACTAAGCATGCCGATTTCATTCTCTTAGATACGGAAATTGCAAATCGCTTATCAGGAAGCTAAGCAGTATTTTTGTTACCTTGTTGTTGCGGTAACATCGCTTCTGAAGCTGGGTATAGGAAATAATATAGATAAATATTCCTCAAAGCAAATAAACTTTCTCAAAATTAGTCTAACACTACCTACGATTTAAGACACGAAGATTTACTACACTGATGGACACACATAAACTGCATCAAAGTTCAAAATTATCAAATGAATATAGTTACTTTTCAGATTTACATAAATGAAAAAGTAAAGACGTAATTAATCATAAACAATGGAACTGCAGCAAAACAAATGATTATAGCCAAGAAAAGAAAATGTATGCGTGATCTCAGTTTTGCGTGTTATTATTTGCCAATTGAATTATTAGGTAGTCTTTTTTAACACAACAAGTATAGCGGTACAAATAATATGGATACTTCGTCCAAACAAGCCGCGCAAATTGTGGCATTGGTGCAGCAAGGCTTGGATCAACGAACAATTGCTAGAAATTTAAACCAAACTATAGAAGGTTTATAGAGACAGGTTCTTACAAAATCGTTTCCTCACGTCAGTTAACACCAAAAACAGAGCTGAATGAAGTACGTGGAGTAAACGTAAGTGCACGAACAATGAGAAGGAGGCTAAATGAAGTGGCTATCACCCCTTTTAGACCACCAAATGGTCCTAAGTTGTCTGCAGCTCACAGACAAGCTCGCTTAAGATTGCGCGTGAACACCTAAATTGGTCTGAAGAACCAATGAGCCTCTGTATTATTCACCGATGAGTGTAGGATATTGATGTCATGTTTATATAGTGCAGATGGTCGCAGAAGAATCTATCGCCAACGAGAGGAGAGATATGCTCATAGTTGCATTCAGGAACGTGTTCCTCTTTAAGGCGGTTCGTGTATGGTCTGGGGTGACATATCGATGAATGGACGAAAGGATCTTGTGTTCATCGACATGGTTCGTTAAAACGGTAATAACGAGGGTTTGATGGCACATCGCTATATAACAGAGATTTTAGAACCTCACGTGGTACCTTACATGGAATTCATAATCGATAATTTTACTCTAATGCAAGATAATGTTCGCCCGCACGTCGCTGCACAAGTTTAACAATATTGCGAAGAGGTTGGGATACGTACCTTGAGATGGCAGGCACGCAGCCAGGATTTTAAACCCATTGAGCACGTTTGGAAAATTAGAAAGAGCTGTATATGCGAGAAATCATGTGCCCACAACACTGGCAGCACTAAAGTAATAGCAATTTCACAAGAACGGGACAATACATATTACGCAAGACCGTATAATAACTCTAATCAAGTCTATGCCGAACCGATTAGAATCAGAGATAAGGGCACGTGGAGGTAACACATCTTATTAAAAGAAATAAAACCTTTTTTTTTTCAATTCCAAAAATCAACTTTTCAATTAAACCAATTTTTGTACCATTTGTCGTTATTGTCAAACAAAAATTCCAGTAAACAATCTTAAACTCATGGATATAATACTACGCCTTTTTATTAATTAACACGCTTTTATTAGCTTGACATGTATGTATGTATGTATGTATGTAACTATGTATGTATGATGGTAATGGAATCTTGCGATGCAATTTTGACCCACTTCTACACGTCCAAAACATTTGAAATTTTGCACATATATCAAGGACCGGTGACAATACAATAATATGGTATCATCGAGCTGATCTGATGCTGGGGCTCGAAGGTGGATAAGAGAACCCTTGGATGGCTACTAGTAAACTAATCGAGTTTGGGTTCATTTGATTTATTTTAAAGAGTTCTTTTCACTTTGACTATTAATGAGGACCTGATGGTGGAACTGGAGAAGGTGGGTGACGGAACCCTGAATTGGCTACTAGTAAACACATCGAGTTTGGGCTCATTTGATTTGTTTTAAAGAGTTCTTTTCAGTTTGACCATTAATGAGGACCTGATGATGGAACAGGAAGGTGGGTAACGGAACCCTGGAATGGCTACTAGTAAACACATCGGGTTTTGGTTCATTTGATTTGTTTTAAAGAGTTCTTTTCACTTTGACCATTAATGAGGACCTGATGATGGAACAGGAAGGTGGGTAAAGGAACCCTGGAATGGCTACTAGTAAACACATCGAGTTTTGGTTCATTCGATTTGTTTTAAAGAGTTCTTTTCACATTAACCATTATTCAGGACCTGATGATGGAACAGGAAGGTGGGTGATGTAACCCTGGATTGGCTACTAGTAAACACATGGAGTGTGGACTCATTTGATTTGTTTTAAAGAGTTCTTTTCACTTTAACCATTAATTAGGACCTGATGATAGAACTGGAAGGTAGGCGATGAAACCCTGGAATAGCTACTAGTAAACACATCGAGTTTGGGCTCATTCCATTCGTATTAAAAAGTTCTGTTTACTTTGCCCAATAATCAGGGTTGATGATGGAAATGAAAGGTGGTTAACGAAACCCTGGAATGATTACTAATAAACCCATCGAGCTTGGACTCATTTGATTTGTATAAAGGAGTTAATTACAAGCACGGGGTATAAAGAAAGAAAGAACGGTTTCGATAATTTATTTATTGCTTTTTAGTGCAGTCGTCCTTATAAAAGCGTGTATTTTTTGATTTTTAAACTAGTAATTTATTTTATAATTTTTAGTCTTAGAAATATAATCGCCTAAACTATTGATAAAATTAGTCCAAGTATTGATTTGTTCGTAGCTTGAATCGTAGGCAGGTTGTGTCAAAACATATTTTTACTAAACTAGGTATTACGCGTACCTACGCGTACTAGTAAACACATCGACTTTGGGCTCATTTCATTCGTATTAAAAAGTTCTATTTACTTTGCCCAATAATCAGGGTTGATGATGGAAATGAAAGGTGGTTAACGGAACCCTGGAATGATTACTAGTGACTACTACTGACCTAAAACTCAAACACTTAAACTCAATCAGATACCTATCTGATTGAATTTAAGAAAGCACTACGTATTTACCCTTTAAACAGTCAAAAGTACGCTAAAAGTCAATAGCTTCACAAGTAGTATTCAAGGGTTCCGTTACCAACCTTCCGGGTCCATCAACAGGTCCACGTTATTAGGCAAAGTGAATATAACTCCTTTATACAAATCAAATGAGTCCAAGCTCGATGGGTTTACTAGTAATCAGTCCACGTTCCTCACACATCTACCAACTATCGGCAGAATACATTTACTGTGAGAGCGAGCAAGAGCTTCAACGAATTATCTAAGCAATTTAATAAAGATTTATTTTGTACTGCTGTTACTACTGTGAGAAGACAACTAAACAATGATTTTTTTAAGCGAGATTAGTTCAGTTAAATTTGTATCTGCAGGATACAAATTTAAATTTGTATCCTGCATCTGTGCATTATTTAATTTAATCTGGTAACCCTATTTTTGTTTCGTTTATTTAAATTAATATCCGCATACCGTAGAGTTAAGTTTTACTTTATTTTCTAACAACTCTAATATGTTCACACAACTGTTTTGCATTTTGTCTTATAATCGTGAGAACCTAGAAATGTAATGATTTCTGATATTTACGCGAATATTACACATTGAAATGAAACTAATTTTACGGATTATATCATACATCGGGCAAACAAAAAGATCGGTAAAAACCCGTGTAAAAGAACATATAGCTGACGTTAAACATCGACGCTATACGAAGTCTGCAGTCTGTGAACATGTTCAGGATGGCACCCGCCATTATATTAGATTTGACAAACCACAAATCCTCGTAAAAGAACAGCGCTACCTACCAAGGATGATTCGTGAGGCTATTGAAATTAAAAAGTATCCAAATTTCAATAGAGAAGATGGCTGGGTGCTACCACCAGCTTGGGATCCCGTGATAAACATAGTCAAATCCAAAGACAAGCATTCCACTGCAAGACCTCAATATACTGTAAGCTCTTTCTGCGTAGATCGGACTAACAATAATAATTAGAAGACCTGAGGGTACCCTAAGACAACTATAACATATGGACAGCTACCACCTCAGTCCGCCCGTGACCATGAATGCTGTAAAGTATTCGAAACGTCGGGAAATTAAAATAAAAAATAAACCGCGATATAATCCGTAAAATTAGTTTCATTTCAACCTAGAAATGGCTCTCTGTTTTCTCTTCTATTATCATTCCTTTATAATAGCTGTAGATTTTCCTTTATAATAAATAAATAAATATATTTAATTCAAAGTCAGTTTATGTGTCTTCAATATAAGTGTATTTTTATAGCTATATGATTGTTTAGTGGCAAGCACTCAAATAATTTCTCTTTGAATTAGGTAATGTCGTTTATATTCAATTACTCATTTGACACTTAAAAATGATAATAAAATGTAATATATGTGTATATATAAGATAATAAGATAAATTTAGATTTAGTTGAATAATATGAATAAAATGATATGAATAACTTAACTTATAGTTAAAGTATCAAAACATTTATTGCTTACCCTACACAAAGGGCTGCCCCAAAAGCTCTGTCCGTATAAACGGACAGCTTTTATAAACGCAAAAAAATAACAATTGTAGCAATAAACAAAATAATACAGAAGAAGATCGTGTCTATACTTTGTCGAAGCGACTTTTAATTTGATTTCCTTCGAGACGTCTCCAAGCGCTTCTCTGATTTCCCATTTAGGTTTCTTTATTATTAATTGACAGTATTTGTTCTCAATTTACCGATGTATTACGAACACTTAGAAATATCTCAATTATTACTATTTGGTAAGTTTTTTTATGATTTAATAAAGGTACGTTAAGCTTTTATAATTACTGTCATGTCATTATTGTATTTTTAAAACACTTAGGTTTCCACTTGGGTTTTGGGTATACCTATCATAAAAGTCATTATTATTGTAAGATATTTCTTCCTGTATGTATGTACCGGAATATTATTATCATTTTACCCAATCACATACTTATAAAACGCACAAATATGAAACTTGTGATCATAAATAATGGAAATGAAATATGAATACCTACGCTAAAACTGTGTTCTAAAATAGATATTAGCTAGAGCTTTATAAACTTGCATATTCCGTTTTGTTTAACCACATACATTTTAATTGAGTGCTCGCTTTGTGCAAACTGAATTCATTCATCAAATGATTCTCTACAGTGTATTCCGTTTTATAGCTGGGAAATAACGTGGGCTTTTAACGTTTGTTCAGATGCTTTGGGATCTATGGATGCTTTACACTGCATAAAAGGTACATTTTCATTGATCTTGTTGATTTCATATAAAAATAACTAAACATTCCTTTTTATATGAGTTTATTGAAATAAAACCAATGCTATTTTATTATAAACAAGTAAAATATTATTGAATAGAACTATAATTTGGATTTCATCACACATTCCTTCAGAGATCATAACTCGTGTACTTACCAGATTGTTTATCTTCCCCCCAAATTCCTCGATTATTTAAGAAAAACTTCTGGGCTGAATTGTTAAAAACAGTAAAAGATGATATCAAGCCGTTTGGACAAATGCCAAATGCGCCGAGACTTTCACAGCTTTACCGACTATACTATCAAAGGTGTTCCGTCGGCTCTGGTCCCGGATTTTCGTTTACTGCGGATATTATGAAGTGGTAACTCGGGTTCTCCTATATTAAATTCATTTTCATCTTATTTTAGCGATGGCTAATGTTTATTTAGGGCCACTAATCTATTTGTGGATATAATAAGAACAGATTAAAGTTTATTTGTAACGAAAGGTTATTTGTATTAATACCTTTATAGGTAAAATGTTAAGATATCCAAGACGCACATTTCATATTCAAAACAGAATTATTTCCATTATATCAATCATAACGTAATTACAATTACACGTCAAGAGCTCATTGTTCCCATAAATTGTTCCGAAAAAGGAAAAAGTCAATGTCTCGGATTCATTGTTTGCAGTGGCCAGTCTTCCTTCATCCTGTCGGGTTCCAACGAGGCACGTTCGAAGAGTTCTATCAACACACTAAGCCTCTCTCATTCGACCGTCATAATAGACGCCGCTGGCGACCTTACACCCTTGAGAAGCTTCAAGATCCACTCGAACTTGGCGTTATTTTACTACCGTCTAGTTTACTAGTTTAGCGGACTACATTCATTGTTCATTGTTACATCATAGCGGAAACTTTATTTCACTGTTTGGAATCAGGCAAAGTAAAAGGCATGCTTCAAAACTACTGTATAAAATACAGACAGACAATGATAATTATAAATACCTACTAACTAACTACTAACATAGAACATACTAATGAAACAGGGTTACCGTGTGAAGGACACTGTACGAAGGAGACAGGCATTCCCATCTTGTGTCTGGGTGTTATTTATCTATTTAAGTATGTATTTACAAAAAACGTATAAAAGTATTAGTCATTATCATCAGCTGAAAACCGTCCACAACTAAACGCCTCCACCTGAGAAGGGAGAGCCATAATCCCTACGTTTGGCAGGCGTCTTAGGGTTCGCAGTATAGGTAATCCAATAGAAAGACGCTGCTGCCCGTCTTCTTGTTTCCCTTAGTCGTTTCTTACGAAACGGTAGGAGATGGGTTGGTGCTATTCTTTATCGGACACCCAACGGGCATATAAGTATTAGATAGTATCACTTAGTAAATGGTGTTTCGCTAAACATCATAAACGCTTGATAAAACAAAATTGATCCAATAAATAAAATTCAAAAAAAATCGAACCTTTTATTATTATTATTTTTTTATACTTTTTAGTGATATTTTCATACATACAGATGGACGGTAAAATGTTCTAGGTAGATTATGGTCACATTATCGTCTTCATAGTTTTACATAATTCATGTTTCTTCAGAAACTATTTATCCAGTCGTAATGAAATTTGCCTGGAATCATCATAGTAGTTTACTCTCTCGAATAAAAAACGAATCATCGAAATCGGTTCATATTTGTCAGAGTAATGTAATGGAGAACGCCAGTTTTATGGTTTTTACCAGATAAATTCCTCCACATCGCTCATGGTCCTCCAGGAAGTTCTTATCCGGTTGTGATAAAATTCATACAGATTCATTAGAGTGGTTCCTTCTTTTGAATAAAAAAGAATCATCAAAATTGGTAAATATTTGCCAGACTTATGAACATTTTTATCCCGGCATAAAGTCATCATTTAAGCCTTCATATAATTTTTTTATGGGACCCAATTAATGGATTGAAGAATGAAACGAAGAAAGATTTTTTCAAATGGGTTCATAATTGCCAGAGTTATGCCCGAACATACATAGAAAAAAAAAAAAAAAAAAAAGACGAATTGAGAACCTCCTTCTTTTTTCAAGCCGGTTAAAAAGTTCTGTCTATTTTCTAGATCGTACTTGTTCAGAGTTATATCCATGAGGTGATTTAGCAAAAATCAATATTACTATCCAGGAATCTAACCTGTTTGATTTTTAACAAAAAAACCTCAAATGTTTACATGGTTTAGGTATTGTAATGAGGGCTGTGCTGCTCGAGTCAACTCGTGCGCGGGTGCTGCTGGTCCGACTAATTTCCCTTAGGCCTTTTAGTTTGTTGTATTTTCGTCGTATTTTTTTTCTTTTTTCCCTGTTATTTTATCTATTCAACGGCAGAGGATACTATCGCTATTGCTGATCTAATTGTAACAAGACCAACACTGTTTAAAAAAAGTGAAAAAAATGACAAGCCTGCCGAGTTTCTTGCTGGATCTTCTCAGTAGAGGAAGCGTTGTGATCAGGTGGTAGTTTAAAAAAAAAATTACTGCTCATAAGTGCGTTAGCGTTAAGCCTCTTGGAAAGAAATAATTTTGAATTTGCACTTGTGACAAAGCTTTTTCCATTCCTTTTCCATATGGCATTAAAAAAAGAACCTAATTAGAAGAGGTTCGCATCGGTTCCGATTAAGTTAGTGGCTAAACGGGTTTCAGAGTTGTTCAAGTAGACCTCTGACTTGGCTTAACGACTGCGTCTAGAAGACCGACTTTTTAAGTGCCCTCGGAAGCACGCTTAGTTCAAATGCCATCTAAGAACTGACCTTACCTGACGTTGCTTAACCAAATGATCATTTACCGAACCTTGATTAAAACTGACAATAATAATAAGAATTTAATAATTAATTAAGATAATAATATAATATCCATTATTAAGAGTCCGGTAATCGAAACCTTACTCAACCAGAGAAAACATAATTTATGTCTCGTATTAAGTAGTTTGTTTAACTTGCTTAACTATTTCGAACTAATGTAGGGCCAATTTAATAGATCATATTTGACATCTGTCGGTTTCTTTGTTCTGTCTGTCTTTTTTGTCATTATTACAGTAATAAACAAATGATAATATTTCATGGCCGCCGTTACAAGGTTACGTTGTTAAATTTCGATGATGTGTCAAATGTGATCAATTAAATTGACCCTACTTTAAAAGAGCATCTTAAATACCATTCATACATTAAAAATGATTTTCCAGGAACGTAGAACGTTCATATTTAGACCGCTACAAATTAGTCTATTTACAGCCCACCGCTTATTCATTCAACATCTCTGAATGGGTTTCCCGCTGATGCATCCAGTACAATATATTGTGCGTTAGGGTGACACATGCCAACCAGCGTTTAGAGAGGGTTGGTGCGCGCGCAGAGGGTTGGACATGCGCAAACATAGCCTGGCTGTCGATTACGCGGGCCCTGGTCGATATAGTTTGCGGGGAGAGCAGTCGCGCATGCGGAGCACTCGTAACCCAACTATCAGGTGGAAGCCGACATGGCCGACAGCGAGTTTGAAGAATTTCGCCGAGTATTCGACAGATTACCCCAACACATAAAGGCTCCGACGCCATTCTACTCGTAAGTGTGATTATACATATAATACTCGCTACTCTTCACGAAGACCTTTGGCTAATTGACGCTAATTTTGTCACGTGAACTCTGATGAAAAAACCGTAAGCGCATTGCGATCAATCAAACTTTTATAGGTGGTAAAATTTTCTTAAAGCATATTTGGTTTAACAGATTAGTGCCAAATGTTGGTTTGGACGATGAATCCCCGTCGTCGAAGAGTGAAGGGACGCCAGAGGAGGATCGAGGATGTGTTGGAGAAGGTGACGGTGTGGCCGGAACTGGAACAGAAGACGTATGCTCACCTACCCCTCAGCCCGATGTAACAGATATACCAAAGAGTCCGCACCACCAACAGACCTTTAGAAATGGGGAACGACGAAGAAGAAAACTTCCAGAGATTCCCAAAAACAAGAAATGTAAGTAGAGAACCAGTTGTTCAGTATCAATTTGTAAAGATATTATCTTTAACAATGTGTAATGGTCGATAAACATGTGCTAATATCTAAGTATCTACTTGCAACTGCGCTACAGCGACTGTAAATTATACTTATTATGTGAATTGACGTGTATACGGCAAGCGTTGTTTTTCCGTCTGTTTTTATGATGGTACCTAAATATCTATTTTTTAATGATTAAATTCTTGTAATGAGTGAAAGAAATGTGTTTTAACAAAAAGTTGCAGTTTTTAAAAATTTCATTGTTACATTTCTAAAACCTGCATTTTAAGTAATTTCATAAACAAGCTAAGCAATTATTTGATTTGAAATTAACTTCTATATTTGAAATTTATTTACTTGCTTACGTATCTTTTAGTTTCGAAATGTTTTTGTTTTAATACAATCGCAACTCTGGACAGACGTTTCAAATCAGCAAAATAAAAATGTCAGGTCAAACAATGAAACCCAATACTATAACCTACTGAATCTTAAATCTTGGGATGGCGATATTGATTGTAAAAAATTATGAATGAGAAGATGCTCACAAAAAGGGCTTTTAGACAGTAATAGCTGTTGAATAACTACTAAAATACTGCTGAACATAGCCTTAACATACTTTTATATCTTTATATAAACCCATAGTACTGATTACACACGGTACATACGGTGCCTACGCTAAATGTGAGCGTCAGTACAATAGGTGCACTCAAGTGGACGAAGTGTATGTATGTACGAGTACTCGTAACCTGTGCTATAGTAAAAGACGTTTGCTCTAGCTTATACTCTGTTAAATATATCGTCAAACTCCTTTGAATACGAGAAACTGTTTTACTATTCCGTGCTTCATTATTGTTTCCACACTCTATCTGCTTAATCTATCCATCCTCCTCAAAAAAGAGGAGTAGGTATAAATATCGCTAGCAGAAACATTTCAAGAAAGTACTCTTGAATCTGTAAATGTGAGTTTGGGCTGTACTGGGACTGCCTGTAGTCGAAACGGTCTAATCCAAAAGTCACCCTCAGCCACTTTAAAAAACTGTTATCTTAATAAGACTGTAATCACAGAACACTATTACTCCAAGAGCTGTAATAGTCTATGCCTATAAGGTTTCCTCTGAATATTTAATATTGAAATAACTAGGAATTTTTATTGCCGAAACCGTTATACTAACTTTGATATTAGATATTATTATCATATAAGAACCATATTCAACGAAGTATCATGTCGCCAGTTGACGTTCACCTACAATTTGTCGTCCATATAAATCTTGTTTAAACAATAGTAGTTTAACATGTAAAGAAGTTGGAATGAATGTTAAATTACAAAATCAGAATCAACTTCTATAAAGACAATTTAATTTTGGGTTACTGATATAGTATTTTATATTTTCAGCAAATATATTAGCATGTAGTCAGCCTGCATCACTGGCAGATGAACTCGGAGCCTTAACTGGTCTACTAATAAGACCGGGCTGCCACGGGAGGCCCCTGCTCGTTCTAAAATGTGGCTATTTGCTCGACGAAGATTCCAGTCCAGATTCCGAGAGACTACAAAGCTTGGGTGACGTAGACAGTGGACATAGTACTGCCCATTCACCCATCGACACTGGGCCCAAGAGTATATCACCGACACCGTTACAACAAAATGGTTAGTGCTTTTGACTTGTAACAGCCTTGAATAAAAATCATGCATGCAAATAAATCGATAATTGCAATGCTTCTGACAAATAACTAACTTTTTTGATGATTTTTGAATAAACTGGTATTTTAGTATCAGATTTAAGTTCCTCATGGAAGATATTTATATCGATGCAATCCGTTAGGTAGGGTAATCAATTTTAGTATTAAAGACAATTCGAATGATCATGTCAATCGTGCTAAAGCTTCCAAAAATATCAGAACTGAAAATTTATTATAAGCCAATATGCCTCTAAAATGCTTTTTTTTTGTTGATCATAAGTTATGGATCTCAGTCGTATAAACTAAGCTCTAAACACAATTATATAAATAATTTCTCTGCCTGCAGTTTCACCATCATCAAGTTGCAGTATTAGTGGCCTCAACTACGCAAGGAACATGACCACCGTTCCTCACAGTCAACTGGAAATGCTTGAAGCGACACATAGAGGTTTACACAAATTTAACCCTAGACATCATGACGAAATCGAAGTGGAAATTGGGGATCCAATTTACGTGCAAAAAGAAGCTGACGATTTGTGGTGTGAAGGTAAGACATATAGGAATCATTGTAAAGTTTAGACATGTAAATTCGGGTAGGTACGTCGTGTCGGCTACTGAATGTTAACTTGCGTAACAGAAAAATCATTGGTGTAATATAATACATCACTAAATGAAACTGAGTGGATCTATACTCCGATCCACAATCACACTAGGAAGATAGCAAAGGAATAGTCAATTCCTATCGTCCTAATACAGCTGGCGTCCTAACTCAGATAAAGAACTCTAGAAGTAAAACATGTTATATACGTTATATATAAAAAAGAACCACTATTTGATTATATTTCAGTACCTGAGACATTCCATATACAGCATAATAGATATAAATAAATGAATGCTATAAATATTTACGTAAAAAGGAACGCTATAGGGTTATAGCGTTCTTTATTACGGAAACATCTGTCTACTTCTTTTAGGAGTAAATCTAAGAACCGGTCAACAAGGAATATTCCCTTCAGCCTACGCAGTTGACATGGACTACAACGACTTTGATCCGGCAAATGCCAAAGTAAAAAGGGAGCGGTATTTATTAGGGTAAATATAATACATCTTATTTCTTTTAATATTTTGTACAGTTAACAAATTATAGAGATCTTATTTTCTTTACATATTACAAGTAATTGTATCAATTATCCACGAATAACATAATATTTCATATTTTATTTATCAACATTAATATGAACATTTTTTTATCTTTCAAAGTAATATAATTGTATACTACAGTAATACTACATCTAATATTTCGTCTATGAAAAAGACAGATTTCATTATTTTATGAAATTTCTTTAACTATAACAAGTAATGACCCTGTGTAAATAAATGAGATTAAATTACTTGCACTTAGATAAAACTTTGTCATAAGAGTGTTGTTATTTTAAATGCATATGTACACTTTTATGAATTCCCATACAGGTACATGGGTTCAGTAGAAACCTTAGCACACAAAGGCACAGGGGTAGTGTGTCAAGCTGTAAAGAAGATTGTAGGAGAATGTAACGGTGAACCTACAATGCAACCTTGTATTCTAGAAGTATCGGACCAGGGTCTTCGCATGGTTGACCGATCAAAGCCAGATGTAAGTTATTATGGTAATGGTGATTCCACGATATTTTGTGTGTTATAACTATAGATTTAGGATTTTTCACTACGATATCCTGTGGTCATCTACGTCAACTACAAAACTTGAAAAATATTGGTTAATAATAATAAATAATAAACAATAATATTAAAACAAAATACATAAAGAAAATGAATACATTATTGTCAAAAGCAAATTTATATATGACAAGGAATTTTTAGATTACTATTCCTAATTTCAACATTCACCCCAAAATAGATAGACATATTAATAAAGATTCACGTTGTTGAGTTTATCTGTCAGATGATCAATCAAATGCTTGATGTTTGCATCGTAAAACAAAATTTTATGTACTGTATACAGTGCGAAATATTTCTGGTATAAACAACACTACTTTACCATAATTTACATTTACGTGGTAAAGTTACTACGCAAGGATTTGTAAATATTTGTTAAACTAGACTAGCATCGCTAAATAACTACTGCGAACAATATATATTAGTATAAGGTATGATGTTTCCGAACACAGAACAGGCAAATGATTTCACTGAAGGTTACGCAAATTCACCGACCTTAGGTTTAATTATACAGGTAGGTTCAATAGGGCAAAAATAGCCAATCGGGTATTTTTACCTTAGAGTTTACCATTAGTCCATTAACTAACGAGGCCGCTTTTGATGAAAGCTAAAACTACTTAATTGCATTTTTTAATAATCAATGCGCAGTTTCGTAAATATGTAGGGAACGTAAGAAAAATATAGTAGTATTTTGTTAAAACTGCGCTCTTTACTTAAGTTTATCAATTTGATTCTGACTTGCTAGGAATATTAATATTTCAAAAATCCAATGATGCAGATTTAATTTTCTTCATAATTGGGCTCGTTACTCCTTTTAGTATTTTTAGTTATTCTATATAGTTTAGAATGTGGCCATCCAAGCCCACTTAAAAATTTCATCCTGCATACCCGATACCAAATAGACTGAAATTAAGTAGAAAAATATAATAGAAAAATATAACAAGCCCTGTACAAAACACACTTTATTGGGTCCCGTGGAAGAACTGAATGGTCTAACGGACATGCCTTGTGATAAGATAAATCCAGTGCACATGTATAATAAGGGGTACCGAGTATACTTACCATCAATTAAAGAAATGCAGAGGAGAAATGTCAAAGGTAAAATCATTTACATTCTCAGTGACAGTCAAGCAGCTCTGAAGGCTCTGAACTCCTTCCAAATTGTCCCTTAACTGGTTAAAGAAGGTGTTACAGGTTTGAACAACCTGGGAAAGAGCAACAACGTCAGCCTTATTTGGGTACCTGGACACGAAGGCGACAGAGGGAACTCTTTGACACGTCAGCGACAGAGTAAGGGCTAGGGCATGCACAATGGATCCAACTGGGTCTAAGTGCGTTCCTGTGGTTACCGGGCCCGATTATAGCCACCAACAATAGAATAGAAGTAGAAAAATATTACTTAACAAATAGTTAAAGTTCCTACGGTATTTAGATTTTAGTTTTATTAGTACTGTACCATTAACGCTAGAAAGTTTATTTAATTTTTTGCAGAGAAATCGGAGTGGACCCTGCATTGATTACTTCTATTCATTGAAGAACGTGTCGTTTTGCGCATTCCACCCACGCGACCACCGGTATCTGGGTTTTATAACCAAACATCCAACACTGCAGAGATTTGCTTGCCATGTTTTTAGGGGGCAAGAGTCAACTAGGCCTGTCGCTGAAGCTGTTGGGTAAGTTTTTTCCTGTGTTCTTATTTTTCTGCGTTATAATCTAGGCTGTGACTTAGTTGAAGCATCTTGGATTGGTTTTTTTTAACATTACTGCATTTGTTATTACAGGAGAGCATTTCAGAGGTTTTACCAGAAATTTATAGAGACAGCGTACCCGATCGAAGATATTTACATAGAATAAGTCTTCAGCATATAATACATAATATTATACCATCAGTTAAATAAGCTTTACGTGAAAATACATCTCGGGCATTAAAAGTGACACTAGATAAAATAAATTACCATTAATAAAGCATGTATTATTAAATAGTCAAGTGAAATCTTTGAATACTTTTGAGAATTGTCTACCATGTCATTAATGGCCATAAAACAAAAACATCTATTATAGCTTAGATCCGTATTAATAAACCAAAATAGTGAAATCAAACTACTTTTACGGATTTTATCGCGGTAGATCGGACCAACAATAATAACTAAAAAGACCTGAGGGTACACCGGAATAATTGTGACATAAGGACGTTCAACATCTCAGTCCTCCCGTGACCATGGGTGCTGCAAAGCATTCATCAAGAAACGTCGGGATAGTAAAATCAAATAAAATATTAAAAAAAAAAATGAACCGACTTCAATTACACTAAAAAGTATAAAATAATTTAAATATTAAAGAAGTTGGTGTTAGCGTACCTGCTGTGTATATTTGGCACCAACTTCAATAATATTTAAATTATTTTATACTTTTTAGTGATATTTTCATACATAAAGATTGAACCATCGAAGACGGTAAAATGATCTAGGTAGGTTATGACATCATTATGACTTCACATTATCGTCTACATACTTTTACATAATTCATGTTTCTTCAGAAACTCAGAAACAATTTATCCGATCGTAATGAAATTTGCATGGAATCATCATAGTAGTTTACTCTCTCGAATAAAAAAAGAATCATCGAAATCGGTTCATATTTTTCAGAGAAATGTAAAGGAGAACATCAGTTTTACGGTTTTTGCCAGATAAATTCCTCCATATCATTCATGGTCCTCCAGGAAGTTCTTAACTGGTTTTGATAAAATTCATTAAAGTGGAAACCACTTTCTTCGAATAAAAAAAGAATCATTGAAATTGGTAAATATTTGCCAGAGTTATAACCATTTTTGTCCTTAAAAAGCGACATAAAGTCATCTATAGAGGCTTTCCTGCGCAGTCACCATTCTTGTTTTTTCAGGAACTACTTATTACTAAGCAATATTTTTTTTATGGGACCCAATTAACGGATTAAAGAATGGATGGAAGAAAGATTTATCCAAATCGGTTCAGAATTGCCAGAGTTATGTGCGAACATACATAGAAAAAACAAATATATATACAGATGAATTGAGAACCTCCTCCTTTTTTGAAGTCGGTTAAAAATAAACCGCGATAAAATCCGTAAAAGTAGTTTGATTACAAAACAGTGAATTTTGTTTATGTAATATTGGCCGATATTTCATTGAGCTTATCTATGCGTCTAATTTTAATCTCTTTAGTTTCACTTCTAGTAAACGATTCATTTGCAAAGCAATAAAGTTTCGTTTATAATTGAACCAAGTGTCACATTTAACGTCTGTTATATTTTGACTCGGTCTTTAAACTTGTTTTTGATCGCTGTGTAGCCATGTCGCCTTCAAAATATATCGGGAGCTACTGAAAAAAAATGTTACAGTTACGAAAATAATTTTACCATCGGAATGCGAACTTAGGGCTAATTCAGATAGAAAGATAGCATCTGGTCCTGACTCACCATCAAATAAAACTACTGCTAAGGGTTAATAAGCAGCACTAAGCAATGCCGGTTCAGGATAAGTCGTCTGCTGAGCTTTATATTTTACACACTATTCCTAGCCTTTATTAGTATAATCGCTGATCGCTAGTGATTCTGTGTAATTCTGATATATACCCGATGTGCCTTTTGCCAAGTTTGACGCCTTTTTAACTGTTTTCTACAGATGTGAGTTGCATAATAATTACAATCCTACTTCGATTAACACTAATGGATTTTTATACGAATACTGAAGTAACATTTAAAAAAAAATGTTGTTTCAATTATATTCGTTTTCATTCGAATAGCTCTCAATATATTTTAAAACAAATATAGAAAGGAAAGCGATATTGTGGGCTTTGTAAGCCTTAGCCTGTGTTTAAGTTCTTTAGGATGAGAGAGATCAAACCATCACCAACATTTAACAATCATAATATAGTAAGTCACCCATAAAATTAAATAAGCTTGGTATTGTATAAGATGATGGCATTTGTTCTATTAAAAAAACTACTTCCTATGGGCCTGGTAAGGGATAATACTATCTAATAAATGAAATTGGTCGAAAATACACGCAGTAACTGGGCCCTAACGTGCTTTAATTATTATGAAGCTTCTCTTCACTTTCCTAAATCTTTGGTCAAATAATGATTAATTCTTATTCTCCTATAAATTATTATTTTGTATCCGTTAATTTGTTTTATCTTGCCTTAAATTAAGTACATCGTATCTTGTGGGTTAACTGATATTATAATTGGCACTTCATGTCTTTCAATTCTTACATCAAAATGGATATTTTAGGTATTCATTTTGATAAAAATCAATGTACTATGGATTATTTTATATCCTTAATTGGATCCAACAAACATATCATCATCATTAATCTTTTGCACGGTGAGCGAATCTTCTGTCCTAATATTTATTCTAAGAACTTTAATTTAGTTTGGGTGCTAATTTTGAAAATGCAGACATTGTAATGAAAATATTTTCTTAGATAGTAAGAATTTCTTGCAAAAACATACAAATAAATTGTAACTGTAAAAGTATTATTCTAGGATCAGGCCTAACGGATGTAAGATACGTGAATTATACAAATTGTATTTTGTAATTGATTACGCCGTTCTATTGTTAATGCCGGTTGCCAGACACATTTGTTAGTCTCTCACTGTAAATGAAATAGAAAATCACACATGCTGATGTTTAACTAAAATTTAGGCCGTTTATACACATCAGATCAATTCGAGCTTTTACGAAACCAATGAAGAAAAAAGAATAAAACTTCTTCTTGACAAACCTATTTCTAAATAAGAAGAATAATTCTGATCTGGAAACCAGTGACGAAAAAAAAATATAAAAAAATCATTACTAAATTGAAAGTCGAAACCGTTTTTAAAACTTAACTATTTATTCAAATGAAAAAATCTAAAATCAGTAATTAAAATGTTAGTACCTAGAACCGCAAAAATATATTGGAGAAACAAAAATATGAATGTCGTTCTCGTCTATCAATTACAAAATAAATTTCTGTAAAATGAATAGAAACACACAAAAAATAGCATTCATTGACTCTTAACCACTGTGATATAAACAGTTGATTTCAAGTATCAGAAATCGTAATATAACTTCGTATAATGTCTACTTGTAAAGTATAATTAATATCAGTATGCTTAATCAATTGTAACTATAAATGTAGCTATTTGTATCTGTTAGGTAAATGTACAGTGATGTTTTGAAGCACTCGAGCATACCTCGTAGGTACTTTCAGTTGCTGCAGCATTTAATTTTTTGCAATACAAAAACATGTACCTACAACATCATGTAGAACTATGTATTTCTTATGTAAATAGTTTTGTTATGGATGATTTTATATCGCTTGGTGAGAAATGAGATAGGAATTTTCTTCAAGTTTTTATCACTGTCTTGTATTTCTCATATGTATTAGAAAATGTGAGATCACGAGCTTGTTGTGAACATCTTCCTCTTTGTGTCTCCTATTTCTCGGTTTTTAAGGTTTTGTGAAATTTATAATTGGTATAAAAAAGATAGACGAAATAGAGACTAGTAAGTAGCTTCTCATCTTCTACTATTGATGATTATTATCTTCTTACTACAATTTTACTACGCTGGAATCTAAATATGTTTGTCACTTTCATGCCCACACGAAACAACCTTACCTCGGACAAAGCTTTATTTTTACCTTCCGCTAAAGGCAACTACAAACATTCGACTTTTCTTCCATGTCTACTAATATTTGTATTATTGTCCGAGCAGCCATGCATAGCCTTCTGCGGCCAAGAGTAACTTTTTATTTTCCATAGTAGTGTTAGGCACTTACCCAGTTTCAGAGTATTTCAAGTTGCCTGTTGCCTGAAGAAAATAAACATGATCCTGCCTGAAGTTACTTAATTTTATGATCTTGTTTTTTAATGCTAAAAATAAGAGTACGTACGGGTATTTGGTACCTGGTCATCATCAGACTAAAGTGAAATATTAAATGAAATCCGTTGACTTAGAACTTTATTGAAAACGGATGGAGCAGTTTGAAACACAAGCTTTTCAATTAGGTAGTTGTCATGATTTTTCAAAAATTGTATCTGGTGGTATACCTATTTATTAGTTCATAAATGTTATTATTATAGTTACTTTTTAATAAGTTATTTTATTATATTTAAACTTTAAATATACTAGGACTATCGTATTGTAATATTAAATAGTACTAATATTTATACATATAAATAAGAGATTGATAACTAGGACAGTGATTTTCTTATAAGCTAGAAGCTTCAAAACTAAAGCTTATAGGGTCAAAGCAATTGTCTCACTTGTCGATATATTTTCAACCACTTGTAAATATAAAATCTTCAACAGGAGGCAGAGTATTCAACAAAGCTGAATGAAGCTGTGACTCATACGAAAAATAAAAATAAACTATTTATTTTTCCAGTAAATGTCATTGCATTACCTACATAGTATTGCGTAAGACATTAATACTATATTATTTGACTGACAATAGATTGTTTTATTTATCGCCTTTATATAAGTGTTACAAGTATTCTACACGTCTACACTAAAGTCTACACGTGGTATTTACGAACTTTATTTCGCCGTTAGTGTCATTTTTGTTTTGTTACAAATGTTTTTTATTTTATTTATTTATCTTTCTTACCACTATCATTACAGGATTACAACCTAATGCGATAGTGCAGCCACTTTTTAACCGACTTCAAAAAAAGGAAGAGGTTCTCAATTCGTCTGTATATATTTTTTAATTTCTTTGCTTATAAAATATGTCAAATAATGCTACTCTCGTAAATTCACTCAGATTGCAACAATATAGGTCCGTCTCATTTGATATGCTATTTAGTGCACATATTGCTCTCGTAAACGGTGCCTTATTCAGTAAGTTGGTTCGCCCGCGCGGCACTATGAGAAGCAGTGGTTGGTGCCGCCTCCACACATATCTATCTGAAACACACAAACCTACTCTACCTACCTAAAATATGTGCATTAAGAACCGTCCCTCTAATGACTATAACGAGTGTGAACTCTCTCCTAACTGTTAGCTCATTATGTCCGACCATACCCAAAACAAATAATGTTGGATACAATAATGGGTAAAATGGATAGACTCCATACTTTTTCAAATACAGGTATGTAACAAATTTGTTCTGGACCTTCCGTCCACGAAAGATAGTAACCGTCATACATTTTGAGGAATTAAATGTTTACTTATTTTCCTTACACCAGGTTACTACTCTGTCAATATCCAGCTGTAGTTTTCTACAGTCATCTTCGATTCTTAATTCTATAGATAATTTAAGATCATCAGCAAATAGTAAACATTTTGCATGCTTAACAACCCTTGGCAGATCGTTTATCATCATCAATATAAATTCAAGAGGACGAAGAGGCCTTGACTTACACCCGACCTAGTAAAATTCGTGTCCGATCTGTACCCGGCATATTCTACATACTGTTGCCTATCTATATACTATAATAAAACTCAAAGACCACTTTTTCTGTACATTGAATATTTTTCCAAAATTTCTATTTCTACTATACTATCGACATAGAGGCCAAAACAATTTTTTTTGGAATTATTGTCTGTCTGTCTGTCTGTCTGTCTGTCTGTCTGTCTGTCTGTCTGTCTGTCTGTCTGTCTGTCTGTCTGTCTGTCGTTCTGTTCGTCCAGGTATCATTTGAAAACCCGTGGATGGATTTTGATAGGACTTTCACTGATGTGTTGTGTAGAAGTCAAGGTGTAAGTTGGTATATAAAACATCACGCTATGTTTCATAGGGGCTAAGCAGTGAAACATTACTTGCACATATTACCACGTAATTTCCTTTGTATGTGAATAGGGTAATTATAGACTGATCAGTTAATCATTAAGATATGTATTATTACGCTATATACAATAGGGACTAAGCAGACATTTAGTTTGCATAAGATATGGCATTGGCGAAGGGTCAATTTTTGTAAGGGGTAAGCCGGTCCGGTACACCCAGGACATTTTCATTAGATTTCTGTATTGTTCTAAGTACTTTGCTGATAGCAATATGACATTATATCTTTGAAAAGTTAAAATCTGTAAATCCCGAGCGGATCCAAACTAGATTATGTATGTATTACAGTCGCAACAATAAAAGATGCGGAATACTTAAAACTTTCATTATCGAATATCATTAGACAGTAATTTACGATGTTAGCGTGATTTACATTATGAACAGCGCCATCTATCGGTGAAATTGAACATACAATAACTATAGAACTTTAATCTATATAATTATTATATCAAAGAAAGTCGTGTTAGTTACACTATTTATAACTCAAGAACGGCCTAACCGATTCGGCTGAAAATTGGTGGGAAGGTAGCTTAGAACCAGTAAACGGACATAGGATACTTTTTATCTCGGTAGGTTAAGGTTAAGCAACGTTAGGTAAGGTCATTAAATAGATGGGTGAACCGATTTGTATGAAAGTGTGCATATCGGGTAGGTCTGAGAATATAGGTCATACATTATATTTCATACCGCTAGGTTAAGGTTAAGCTACATAAGGCAAGGTCATTAAATAGATGGGTGAACCGATATGTATGAAATTATATGTGCATATCGGGGAGGTCTGAGAACAGGTCATAAAGTATATTTAATGCCGCTGATACCATGATTGACGAGGATATATAGAACGAGAGGAGGGTGCACGAGAGGAGAAAGAGGGAGAGGGGATTCGAGAAGGGGGCGATGGGGTGAGGGATCGGGGGAGTTAGGTGGAGTAAGGGGGGAGTGAGAAGGAGCAAGTTCGTAGAAGAGAGAGGGGGAGAGGGTTCAGAGAGGGGATAACAGGGTAGGAAGAGGGGGAGTGTGACGGAAACCGAAGCGGGAGGGGGAAAGAGAGAGGAGAGAAAGAGCATATAATTAGATTTTTTTTATAAGAGAGAGAGATATGGAGAGAGATAAATCTAGGGAGGAGGGAGAAAAGGGGAGCAAAATGTAATAAAAGCGCGGGCGGAGCTGCACGGGTCAGCTAGTCTGTATATATAAAAGAAGAAACTGACTGACTGACTGACTGACATATCAACGCACAGCCTAAACGGCTTGGGTTAGAGACTTGAAATTTTTACAGTAGGTACCTTTTATAACGTAGACAACCACCAAGGAAGGATTTTCGGAAATATCACCGCTAAGAGGGTAAAATAGGGGATGAAAATTTGTATGAAAATCCGTCATTTTTGAAGCTAAATTAATGAAAATTAGTATTTGGCCTTTAAGTTAAAAAATAAAAAAATATATTTCAGGATTTTTGGAAATTCTACCCTCTAAGGGGGTAAAATAGAGCATGAAAGTTTGTATGAAAATCAGTCATTTTTGAACTTAAATTCATGTAATTTAGTAATTGGCCTGTTAGTTAAAAATATAAAATATATATTTAAGGATTTTTGGAAATTCCACCCCTAAGGGGTTAACATGGGGGGTAAAATTTTGTATGAAAATCAGTCATTTTTAACTTAAATTCATGTAATTTAGTAATTGGCCTGTTAGTTAAAAAATAAAAAAATATATTTCAGGATTTTTGGAAATTCCACCCCTAAGGGGATAACATGGGGGATAAAATTTTGTATGAAAATCAGTAATTTATGAACTTAAATTCATGTAATTTAATAATTGGCCTGTTAGTTAAAAATAAAGAATACATATTAAAGAATTTTCGAAAATTCTACCCCTAAGGAGGTAAAATAGGGGATGAAAGTTTGTATGAAAATTAGAGATTTTCGAAGTTAAACGCATAAAATTGGTATTTGGTGTTTCAGTAAAAAAAAAAAAATTAGGGTATTAGGAAATTCCACCCCTACGGTGGGTAAAAGGATGACAACATTTATTATAATATTGTACTTGACTTACTGGCTATAGTACAGAATACATGCGATAGGACAATTGTATTGTTTACTTTGATTTTTTTTGGCTGATGATATCGGATTCTTTTTTTCATATTTACATAATTAATCTGTATTAATAAAAGAACAGGATGTTTTATAAGAATCACGAAACAGCCAAAACCATTTAACGTAGAATCTTGAAATTTGGAATCAACATTATTCAAATAGGCTGAGTGAACAATAGGAACGGATTTTCGAAGTTCCACACCTAAGTGGGTCAAATGGGCTCTCAAAGTTTGTATGGAAAAAAAAATTATTACATCACATGGGCGCGAAACTTTTCAGTGTACGGAGCAAAAGAAATTATGAAACACGGGTATCACAACTTTTTGAAAATCAACCTTTACTGGCGTTTTTGTGGTTGGTTTTGAGTATAACATATTTGAATATAACGCGAAAAAAATAATATATAGATATATGTACTCTTTATTGTACACACATACTTACACATAAAATAAAGCATAATATATTATACTTAAATACAAAGGGCGGCCTCATCCGCTATTCGCAACTTCTTCCAGGCAACCTTGGGATGGAAAAAAGAGAGATCCATTCTCTCTTTTTTCCATCCCAAGGTTGCGTTGCATAAACGTGGATGGATAAGTGGTGGTGAGATGCTCATAGCCAGTTGTAACCACTGTTCGATACACAATCAGTTGGGTAAGGAACGTCAAGCGAGGTCAGTCCTTAGATGGGTCACCACTTAGTGGCATTTGAACCGAGCGTTTCCTTGCTTCGGAGGGGCACGTTAAAAGTCGGTCCCGGCTATTGTCATCTAGGCAGCAGTCGTTAAGCTGAGTCAGAGGCCTAAGAGCAGCTTGAAAACTCTGACACCAGTTTGGCCACTAACCATACGACAAAAAAAGTAGTGGTGATGTGAATGGGACATGCTGAATTGATGAAACTTTGCCAATACACCATCCAACTACACCTGTCTAAATATTCATTTTTTAAAAACAACTCCCAAAGGGATTGGATTGGAGTCCAAAAAATGCTGTTTCGACCTACAGTCATAAGACTTAATTCCACACCCAACCTCATCACAAAAATACAAATGAAAAGAAAATCTTTTATTTTCTTATAATGGGCAGCGAAATGGATCCTCAAAATTTAATTTAAAGTGAGACTACCGTATCGAATGGGGTATCCTAAGAAAAGGCTTTATTTGCAAATTCCAAAACAGATTTTTATTTTGGTATATGTTATGTTACGTAGTTTTTGACTAAGAATCGAAAATGTCAAAAAATATTATAGGTGATACATACTTATCAATGTATATTTTACAGGAAAAATAAAATGATTTTTCGATGATGATGTGTGTATTCTTTAGAAATCCCATAAGAAATTCGACAGCCAAACTTAGTTTTGCGGTTTGGTTTTTTGCTATTGGTTGGTTTTGGTGTTATGTGTGTGGTTTTGGTTTGGTGTTAGACGAATAGTAAAATAACATTAATAGGTCCAATGAAGGTGTGCGAGTCCAACTCAACTTGACCGGGTTTTTTAAAATAATAGCGGTGAATATTTAAGAATCAGCACTATAATAGAAGCTACGATGCCTTGCTCAAAAATACAGGATATGTCATTAAATATGTCTACTTGATACTTATTAGACTAGATACTTATTAAACAATATTTTGAAAAACCATACCTTATTCAAAACACGCGTTACAAACAAAATTAACGCGGGCGAAGCCGCGGGCTACTGCTAGTCTTCTATATATATAAAAGGACTAGCTGACCCACGCAGTTCCGCCTGCGCTATTTTTACGATAACTAAACTTTAAATAACAGACATTCGCATCGAATACATAACCTCCTTTTTTATAGTCGGTTAAAAACTGGGACCCACTTTTTACTTGCTCTCCAAAGCACGGACCCGTTTAGTTCAAATGGCGTTAAACGGTCACCCATCTATTTAATAACCTTACCTAACCCGATCGATTACAAAACCTTGATAACAACTCTCTATGAGTATTCCCTTACTAATGTTTATTATAATTATGAAGAAAAATTGATAAAATCGGACCAAGCGTATAACCAAATACCCATTTTGACTTTAATCCCCTCTCCCAAAAGAACCGTTCTAGATTACGGAAGTACTGGGCGTTTTAGTAGGGAAGATACTCCGGTTCGAAGCTAGGTACTGAATCGAGATACCACCGGAGAGCCCAGGGTTCTCTCTCATGTGCCGCCGATGCGACAGCCGCGGGGGTTTTAGTAGGTAAGAATCCCACATACCCCGGTCGAGCCCTACAGCTCCCGGAAACACTTTGAAGGTTTCCCCGCGAAACAAAAAAGTACCGAATCGAACCAAAAAAAATCTAAAAAAAAACCGGTCATGTCTGACTCGCGCATCGAGGGTTCCCTACCTTCTTTGCACGTATTAAAGTTATTTTAATATTCCTCTTATAGCAAAAACCCAACCGCAAAACTAAGTTTGTTTCTTGAGGTTTTTTAGGATTACTAAAAAACTGTACCACTTTATTTTTTCTTCATTTTATTTTTTCTTTAAAATATGTATAGATAGACCTCTATTACCTATAATTATTTCATATTTTTCCCTTCACAAACTTGGGAGATAAGGGGGAACGGTATTTTTTGTGCCATTTTTTGTTATAAGCCAAAAAAACACGAGACATAAACAAAAAAAATCCTGTTTTGAAATTTGCAAATGAAGCCCTTTCATATGATACCCCACTTGATATAGTAGCCTCTTTGAAATTTTGACACCGGCCCCCATTAAAATAACAGTAAAAGGAATAAAATATAATTTTAATTTGCGATAAGTATTCTTATCCAACAAGTAAGATCTAAAACTGTTCTAAATATCAAATCGATAGCGCCAGTGGTTCTTGAAATATATACATGTGACAGACAGACAGACAGACGAATTACCGCCATAAGGGTTCCTTTTTTACCTTTTAGGTATGGAAACCTAAAAACATGCTGAGTCGTTGAGGTCGCTGGTAAAATTCTCTTCGATCGATTTCCCGAGATCTTTTCATTTTCGCTTCTGAGATAAAACTTCTAAGATATATCTAGTATTTACATTCGCGAGTCCACACAATAGACGCGACCGTAAAAAAATATGGAAAAGATACCACGTAACAGGTAAAGTGGATGACTTCCGTCTGTTGATGATGATGACTTCCTATATCCGATTGTTACAACCTGGTGACAACTGGGATTTCATTTTCCCATTCGTCACCACTGGCGACAAATGGGAATTTTTTGCCCGTTTGTCACCAGTGGGAAGGTTGCCAGTGGTGACGACTGGGAATACTTGCAATATAGGTGTGAGCATAGGTGTAGAGGTCAGGTAGAGAAAACCCGGAGACCACTACGACGACAGGTAGGTACCTAAGGGGAAAGTGGCAATTAAAGGAATGAGAACACAGGACCTTCAATTACACTATTATATATTTACAGTTCACTAATAAGTTCACAGTTCATTTGAAGGAATCGGGAACGCGAACACTTATAAACGCAAAAGATCACATAACTTGCACGTAAGCGCTCCTGGGCGCAGGGAACGGTGCCCTAGCGCCTGCAAAAGCAAGGCGGCGTGCCTAGATGGCACAGCCGCAGCCAGGCTGTTAGACGCCGGCAGGTTCAGCACCAGCCACGAAAGTCAGCCAGCAGGCCGACCGATGAAATGGGGTGCGGCGTCAGCACGCTACCACAGCAGCGCCCGTAGTCTCGTGGCCTCTGGCGTAGACACTCTCCGATCCCAGCTCAGGACCAGGCTCTGTCTTCGACTCTCCACGGCTCCAGCACAGCCTCCAGTCTCACTATTCCAGAGTCTCCACCCTAGACTCTCCAGCACAGCCTCTAGACTGACGTTTATTTTTTCATCTGCCCACTTGACAGCTCCTTGTCTATCAAATTTTTAAATTTAAAATATTAATTAAAAATAAATACAAATATTTTAAGAAAATAATGAGGTATGAGAATGGAGGTTGATATATGAAATGAAATGAGGTGAATATCCTACAGGGTTTTAGGCAGTTTTCACCATCAGTTAGATAATTTATATCGAGCTTCCTGTGATAATTTGTATCAGAGGATATGCACCAAGTCCAACGATCTAAGGGCCTCCGCCCACTAGCGTTTTCTAGCTGCAACGACTGGCAACTTTGCGACTGCATCGCGTTTTAGCAACTCATTAGCGACCATTGAGCTACTCCTTGCGCTCGGTCGCTGTATCGGAGTCGCGCGTTTTAGCAACCGCATCAATGCTGCACCGCGTTTTAGCGACTGCTGTCATCGATGCACAGTGGGCCAAAAATAAGGTTCACTAGCTTAATTTTTTTGAAAAATGAAATATATTTTATGTAGTTCAAATACACGGATTTGTTAAAATTACCATAACATCGAATTACTTAGTAATCACAAGTTTTATTTTTAACTTAACAACATTAAATGTTGTAAGAACATTCCAAATGTATCAACAAATGTATCAAAATATAATTTGTTTCCCCTTTTTTTAACCGGCTTCAAAAAGAAGGTTCTCTATTCGACGCGTATGTATGTAATATTGATAAAAATGCGTAATATTAATATATGTTAGTCTATGTGGGCTTCTAAACAAATTTACCAAATTTTATGAGTGTATGTATGTATGTATGTAGGTATGTATGTATGTAGGTTTGTCCACGGATTTCTCAGAAACTACAATACCGATTTTGAAAATTCTTTTTGCAATAGTTAGAGTATTTATCAACTTAGGGTAGAGTACAAGTTTCATCAAAATCGATCCAGTAGTTTCAGAGATATAAACTTTTTTATGTTTTCAGTAAGTTACTGTAACGTAGACGTTCGAGTTGCGTGATAGTGCTGATACCTATTTTGTTTTGGTAAAATAAGTCACTAAAAAGTGTTAAATAAACTATTTTTAAAAAAATTATAACCGACTTCATAGTAAATTATCTAAAAAGCATAAAATAACGAAAATATATTGAAGTCGGTGTCAGCTGGCACTAGTGTTAGTTAACATGATGTGCTAGCACCGACTTCAATATATTTTCGTTATTTTATGCTTTTTAGATAATTTACTATGAAGTCGGTTTTAACTTTTTTTTAAATAGTTTTTTGTGTTTGAATTGTAAAGCTGAATCTTTTTGGTCACGTTACGGTTATGGTAACAAAACCGTCTGAGTTTCAACCTTAACCCTTTTACAAATATCACATGCTGCTATTGCGGTATTATAGATGTCGTTGTTATTATGTTGATATACATATAAGTATGTATAAACTAATACCCAGTAGGTACTTTATAAAAAAACAAGTTCGCTTTGCATCTAAGTCACCAGGATTTGACTAATCCTTCTGAATAATGGTAAAATCGCTTAAGAACTTTGAAATGCAAATACATAATCAAGAAGTTGAATGAAATATAAAAAAAATGATATTATATACTTCACCCAAAACAATTTTCAGGTATTATTTAATTATATAATCTTTACGATAAACAAGCACAATAAGAACAATTTAGACAGAAAAAAAACTACAAATGCGTAGTTTTTTTTTATAAAAAGAGAACTTCATCTGCCTTTTAATTAAACCAATGTATTTAATAATAATATACGTTTATTTCAGACTCTTGATCCATACAAAAAAAATACAAAGACAAAAAAAAGGCAGAAACCAAACAGAATAAATAAATAATAACCAAACTAAACAAAAAAAACAGACATTCCAGTAAAAAAAAGAATTTTAAGCAGCTATTTCACGCCAACGTCTACACATGTTCGTTATAGACCAAGGGTCCGCGATTTCTTTAATAATACCGTTTCTACACTGACCAACCCTGGCCATATATGAAGCAATTTAGCTTCTCTGAATTGCATTGAACGTGTTCAGACGCGCCTCCGTAAACTTGCTAGAGGCACTACAGTACCTATTTAAAACCCATGAGGTGTCTGAAAATGTTATTATATTGTACACGAATACCATCCAATGACCTCCTTTTATAATTTGTCCAGAGTTGGCAAGTGTAGAAGTTTTTACAGTATGATTCAAATAAATGCACTTAAGTTTGAACATTAGCTTTAAAAAAATTGATCTTCTCTCACTTTCTTGGTAATAGATATGTATTAGTCTATCATAATATATTATAATATGTAGTTTATTTTTTATTTTATTAATTTTTTTTTAAATATATATATTTTTTTTAATCCACTTAATTTATTTATATAACTGCACCTGCCCATAAGAATGTTCTGTCCTGTACCCCAAGGTTGACTGGAAGAGATCGCTTTAGCGATAAGTCCGCCTTGTTGTTCACTGTTTTTAATTGTTTTAATTTCAAATGTATATTTCTTTTGTGTGCAATAAAGAGTATTTGTATTGTATTGTATTGTATATTATGTACTAGCTTTATCCTGCAGCATCGCTTGCACATATTTAGTTAATATCCTGGGACAATTCACACACGGTCATCTGATTCAAACTAGGCAGAGCCTGTACTATGGAACCAGACAACTGATACTAATACATATATACTTTTTTTTTTGTAAGTACATACTTATATAGATAAACACCCAGACACTTGGTGGGAATCGAACCCACGACCTGTTGGGTAGGAGACAGGGTTACTAACCACTAGACCAACGGGCCCGTCATCAGTTAGTACTTAGGTATAGATTGTTTATAGGTTTTAAACAATCAGTAACAACGCATATTGTATAATAATTTCATGCAAGAAAACTTCGTCCTTTACACGTCGTCATTTCATTTTCATCTTACTTTCAATCGGCCTGTATTGTCCAAACCAATAATAAATAACTTACTTCGCGCGTTTCGCATTTCGTCGCATTTAGCAAAGTGTAAAGAAGAGCCCGGAGCTCTTCAGTTTCTAAAGCAAGCGGTTTCCCTGCGCTTCCGAAGCAACAAAGTAAGTTACATAAATGAAAAACGGCCAGTTCATGAAACCTTGATTGAACTGCGGGATAAAATTTTCTCCATTTTCATAACCCCTAGTGCATCTTTAAAATCACTTAAAGCTTGCGAAATATTTATTTATTTATTTTATTTAAAAAGTCTTTTCAGTACCTACGTATTGTGGTAATCGAACGCAATGATCTTATATCGTTATGATTATGAATACGGTTGTTTGTATTTAAAAACCACAAGAAATACATTATCAAAAATCTTATGAAAGAGAAGCTTGTTTTAACGCCCACTGTGCGCTGTAACGTGTGAATCCAATACACTGTAACTACGAAAAACTGATTTTGAGAAAATGAGCAAAATAGTTTTTTTTAGTTTTTTCAAGATTACTCCAAAATTTTCGTTAGAAAGTTTTTAGTGTTTGCTGCCAATTTAAAAATAATTTTATATGTTATCCAGCCTATTAAGTTTTATATATATTTAGAGTATACATAATGAATTATCGTCGATAACTTGTGTTGTTCTAATAGTTGTCAGAAGCTAAGGAAGATATTGTTAAGGCAATACACTGTATCATATAGTTACAGTGTATTGACTTGGGAAAACAGGGCCTAAAAGTGTATTGGTAGGTATAAGTTGGAGAACCATAATACTGCACAGACGTGGCAGTTCTTGATATATTTTGGTATTTTCTATTGAGAATGCTCCATATTTAGATCTTGATTTCAATTAATGCACATTTTTAGAAGTCACTTGTTACTCTTGATAATGTTAAGTTGTCCACTTTAAATTGTCTCTCTTAGCTATCTTTGCCTTTATCTTCTCCTTTCTCTTTGAGTTCAGTTACTGAGGGGGTTGGAAATTATATCATCATGGTCTTCAGTTAAAATTGTTGTTACCTAACATTGAAGTAACCTTGACCAATCCTTGTCCAATAATCACTCGTTTCTTAAACTTTTAAATTGAATCCTGTTCTTTCCCGTCTTGGGAAGAACGCTTGTCATTGTCATTCCTTTTCCCAAACAGCCAAATTTTTCTGTTACAAATTTTAGTCCTATATCTACACTCCTTGTTCTGTTCTGGAAGTCCTGGAAGGTATTTATTGTTTACAAACAAATGACAGACTATTTTACACCTAATTGTCTTTTAGTCCTTAGTTTTAGTAAAAATAAGTGATGTTTGACGCTTGTTTATAGAAAGCAAACAACTGATTATTCTGGTATTATTGGATCTTGGTAGTGACTTCAATTCTGTTTATTTTGACATACTTCTAGGTATTCTTTCCTCTCTCTATGTCGCTTTTTCAGCTATCAATTGCTTTGATCATATTCATATCATCGTGGGCGCTCCCAGTCTGTCCGCTTTGAGGAGACATCATCTGTGTGGTGTGAGCTTGAGGCGGGTGTTCCACTGGGTGGCGTAATCTCTCCTCTTTTCAGTTTTCATGAATGTTATCGCGAGGGTTTTCTAGCTATCATCTCTATGCATGATCATCCTTAGCTTTATCGTCATGCCAATATTGATAAGCTTCGGTAAGCAATATATACGCTTACTAAATATTTAGATAGCATAAGTCAGTGGGCAAAATCAATTGGCTTGTTAGTGAACTCTACTAATTCTCAGGCTATCATATTTGGTGGCGGATACGTGATGAATCTGGTTGACATTAACTCACTCTCCAGTTTAGTTTTCGATTCCGTACCAATTGCATACTCAAATAAAGTTAAAATTCTTAGAGTTCGCTACTAGCGCGCTCGTCGCGCTAGCCCTTCTACTTTGTTTTGACAAAACACTGTATCTTGCAATCCGCGAAGATTATTTGGACAATGCACTGCATCATCAATTGCCGTGTTTTACTATTTCAGGCCTGTAGTTTTTAGTAAAAACAGTGTAATTTGCATTGCAATATCTCAGTATTTTTCATACAAAGTAAAAAAAACTATGAATGCTATAACATCAAACAGGTTAAAAGAAATCGAATGAACGTTGTTAATTCAAAACACTGTATCTGAAGTTACAGTGTATTGGATTCACATGGTACCGCTGGTGTGACATGTTTTGACTTAGGGGGGTTACCAACTTTTTCTGGTATTCTAGATTATTTTCGGGGTCGATTTAAGTTACCACTTTTTAAGGAATATTGCTGCTTTGGTTTTTAATTTCAAAGAAAGCACGTATTGCAAAAATATATATTTCACCTTCTACATGATTTTTAACACAAATCTACATGAATGATTGAATGATAATGTTTGCTTCAACACATAGGTTTTTGAAAACTGGTAATTGGATGTAGCCAGTACCACCTTCACCGTGATTTATATTTTCACTTTATTAGTAAAGCAAGAAGCAGTGCAGCTTTATAAGAGTCCATGGTAACGTTTAGCATCTCAATATTTATTATTACACTGAACACATATTGCACGAGTCTCGTTCCGCACCGGGCCGACTACTACTCTTAAAAAATATTTTTTACAAAAAAAAAAGAACCGCCTTCAAAATGCAACTAAAAGGCCTGAAATAATTTCTAAGAATTAGTGGTTTTTACATATACTTTGTTGGACTTGGGCTACAACATATTATAAATACATATTACTATCAAAGACGGCGCCAAACTGGAAAACAGTTAGGTACCTACTGCCCTTGTAAGTATTTGCTAGACGTTAGGCACCGACTTCGATAGTAATATGTATTTATAATATGTTGTAGCCCAAGTCCAACAATGTATTATGTATATGTAAAAACCACTAAATCTTAGAATTCTTTTAGTTGCATTTTGAAGGCGGTTCTTTTTTTTGTAAAAAAAATTTTTATTTTATTCTTTTTAGTGGTTCCCTTGGTGTATTATTAGGTTAACTTTTAACAACTTATATTTTATTCTGACAAACAGCCAGTTTAATATTTATTTTAAAATCACCCACTACATAACACAACTATGAACCATCACTAAAATATAAGCTTAAGCAAAAATTAAAAAAATATGTAGATGTGACAATATCTTAATAAAACAAACCAATTGCCATAAACCGAAGATATCTAGGTGTTATACTCGTAGTTCGAGAAAGCCTTTGATTCAATCGAGACCTGGGCAGTATTGCAATCTCTCCAGCGGTGCCACATTGACTATAGGTACATCGAAGTGTTGAAGTGTTTGTACAGCAACGCTACCATGTCGATCCGACTACAGGACGAGAGCACGAAACCAATCCCATTGCAGCGTGGTGTGAGACAGGGAGACGTTATTTCTCCGAAACTGTTCACAAACGCATTGGAGGACGTTTTCAAGCTCTTGGACTAGAACGGTTTCGGCATCAATATCAATGGCGAATACATCACTCACCTTCGTTTTGCCGATGATAGAGTCATTATGGCAGAGTCGCTGGAGGACCTCAATGCGATGCTCAGCGACCTCAGTAGCGTTTCCCAACAGGTGGGTCTTAAAATGAACATGGACAAGACGAAGATCATGTCTAATGTCCATGTTGCACCCGTACCGGTAATTGTTGAGAACGATACACTCGAAGTTGTTGACCACTATGTATACCTAGGACAAACTATCCAGGTAGGTCGGTCCAACTTCGACAAAGAGGTCGCCCGAAGAATCCAACTCGGATGGGCAGCGTTCGGGAAACTACACGAAATCTTCTCGTCCAAAATACCGCAGTGCCTAAAGACGAAGGTTTTTAACCAGTGTGTGTTGCCAGTGATGACATATGGTACTGAGACGTGGTCCCTAACTGTTGGCCTTTTGGATAAGCTCAGAGTCACACAACGAGCTATGGAGAGAGCTATGCTCGGAGTTTCTTTGCGCGACAGAATCCGAAATGAGGAGATTCGCCGAAGAACCAAGGTCACCGACATAGCTCTTAAAATCTGCAAGTTGAAGTGGCAATGGGCAGGCCACATCGCTCGGCGAACCGATAACCGCTGGGGAAGAAAGGTTCTCGAGTGGCGACCACGAACCGGAAGACGCAGCGTAGGTAGGCCTCCCACTAGGTGGACAGACGACATTGTGCGCGTCGCAGGTAACTGGTGGATGCAAATAGCCAATAGTCGGTCATTGTGGCGTTCGAAGGGGGAGGCCTATGTTCAGCAGTGGACGTCTTCCGGCTGGTGATGATGATGATGATGATACTCGTAGTTCTCGAGAACCATGGACTGCAAGCTCGGTGGGTCTACATTTATTTGTGCCGAGAACCCGTGTCCACCTTCTTGCTCCATTGTCAGACCCTGATCACCATTTTTCTAGCAACTACTCGTCGAGACCTATCCAACGAGTCCAAATTCAGTAGGTCTACGTTTGTTGGTGCCGAGATCCCGTGACGACCTTCTTGCTCCATCATCAGACGCTGATCACCATTTTTCTAGTAACTACTCATCGAGAGCTACCCAACGAGCCCAAACTCGGCGGATCTACGTTTATTGGTGCAGTGATCCCGTGACGACCTTCCTGCTCCATCATCAGACCCTGATCTCCATTTTTCTAGCAACTACTCGTCGTGACCTGTCCAACGAGTCCAAATTCGGTAGATCTACGTTTGTTGGTGCCGAGATACCGTGACGACCTTCCTGCTCCATTATCAGACCTTGATCACCATTGTTCTAGCAACTAGTCGTCGAGAGCTACCCAACGAACCCAAACTCGTGGGTCTATGTTTATTGATGCAGAGATCCCGTGACAACCATCCTGCTCGACCATCAAACCCTGATCTCCATTTTTCTAGCAACTACTCGTCGAGAACTATCCATCGAGTCCAAATTCGGTAGTTCTACGTTTAGTAGGCACGGCTAGGATAGGATGGATTGTTAATTTTATTACAAAGTTCCGGTGGCCGTCTATGGCCTTCTTCATCAGATCCACTTCACCAAATGATACCTTCTGAATGAAAATGCTTGACTAGTTTCTAAAAATACCAAAAACGCTATATGTATGCCTATAATATTTAAGGAGTTCCCTCAGTTACTCATGGTTCCCATCATCAGAACCTGTTTTTGAAAAAAATGGGACCAATCTGGAAGCATAACCTTTCAATTAAAAAAATAATTTTCCAAATCGGTTCGTAAACGACAGAGTTCTGAGGTAACAAACATAAAAAAAAACATACAACCGAATTGATAACCTCCTCCTTTTTTTTTGAAGTCGGTTAAAAATGTTTGATTTGATTTAGGGAAATCAAATCAAGTGATCCCTAATTATACTTATTTTTTTAGCCGTCTTAAAAAAGGAGGTTCTGTATTCGACGCGTATACATATTATAATAATTGACATATGTTAGACTATATATGGGCATCTAAGCATATGTATATCCGAGTAACCCCTTCGGCTATTGTTAGTCTCCCTTCCCATTACAATTTGTGAAAACGATACTTCTACCTTCCATTTAAGACACAACAAGACATTGACCTTTACTTGTCAAATAACAACCCAAACACGATCTTGTTGTACATGCTACGCGTCTCCACCGAACAGGCAAATCGTGTATGAGCCAAAGTATACACTTTTATAACAAACTGCCACAGGATATCCGAGATCTTCCAATGAAGAAATTTAAACTTTTTGAAGCCAAAAAAGGCTTATTATAAAATCTCGAATTACCTGGAGGATAAAACTGCGTGGGCTTGAACTGCTCAAATCATGTAAGCTTAGAATTTTAAGGCTACCTATACATAATTTGTAAAACTGTTTACACAATTGTTAAAAAAAAATAACAAAATAGGACATGCCCGCTGAGTGTCTTCCAAGATCTTCTCAGTAGCGGCCGCGTAAAAATTATTTTTGTGTAAGCCTCCGTGGGACCAATACATAATAAAGTTATTTTGACTTTGACTTTGATACTATTGACCTCATACCCTACATTTTAGAATTAACAGGACATTTAGTATTAATTGACAGCCTATACTAATGACCCGGCTGCGACATATATACATACATATATGTGTGTCTGTGTGTGTATGTATATATGTTTATTCCCATACTTCTCAGAAGCTACAAATCCGATTGCGGTAATTCTTGTTGTAATAGCTTCATCAAAATCAGTTCGGTACTTTAGTATATAATGCACTGTTTTGTTCCTAGTAAAGTCTAGCATAGTTGTTCTAGTTGCGTGGTAGTTTCATGCATTCAGAGCGTTATAATAGGTAAAGTCAATGAAAAGATTAAATAAAATATTTCTAGTATATTAAAATCCGACTTTAACGATATTATTATGATCTAAAAAGTACTATATAACGAAAATGTATTGAAGTCGGTGCTTAACATAACATATTAACTGACATCAGCTTCCCTCGCCGGAGTTTTAAACCTTATAATTATACATTATAATTATACCTACGTATAATATTAAAACGTACCGAAACCCTCAAAATGATTGTAGAAATTGGGTCAAAATTCAATGTTTAGTTTAGATTAAGGAAACAAACAAACAGGAGCGACTATACGTATAACACGGATAGTGACTGATTTTATATCTAACTAGCTGACCCACGCAGCTCCGCCCGCGCTGTGTTTACGTTTACTAAACTTTCAATAATATACATTCGCATAGAATAAAAAACCTCCTTTTTTAAAGTCGGTTAAAAACTTGGACCCACTTTGTGCTTGCCCTCCGAAGCACGGAAGCGTTTAGTTCAAATGGCGTTAAACGGTCACCCATCTATTTAATGACCTTACCTAACGTAGCTTAACCTGATCGATTTCCAAACATTGTTAACAACAGTCTGTGAGTGTTCCCTTACAAATATTTATTATAATTATAAAGAAAAAATGGTAAAATCGGACCAAGCGTCTAACCAAGTACCCATTTTGACTTTAATCCCCCTCTCCCAAAAGAACCGTGCTAGATTACGGGATAAAAAGTATCCTATGTCCTACCTCGTAGTAAGATCTCAAATCATGCCAAGTTTCGTTTCAATCCATCCAGTAGTTTCGGCGTGATGCTCAGCCGAGATACAGACAGACAGACAGACAAAAATTAAAAAAAATACATTTTCGGACTCAGTATCGGTTATAGAATGCCCTCCAAATATAATTTTCAAAATATCTTCAATGTACAGAATTGGACCTGTTATAGTTTTATTATAAGTATAGATAAGTACCTAGGTATCTACTTATTTAGATTGTTTTAAATTTCATACACTACAAGCGGCTTTGCACGGTACGAAAAAATATTTCAACGAATAAAATTTTAACAAAATTAATCAAGCTCAATATATTTTCCTCGAAGCAAGTTTTTTACACTAAGATCTTAACTACAAGTCGGTTTTAAGATTAATAACATTGCCCATTAATAAATGTTACGTAATCAGAATACAAATAGTTCAATGTATTATGCTCCATTTATTTAGGGAGAAATACTTAAAGTTGGGAACCCCGGAACTACCAAAGTCGCGGCGACTGGCATCTGTAGTGTGCGTGGTGTAGCGCGCGGTTGCTGCATCCAGCGACCGGAAAGCGTCGAAATCGCTGGTCGCTATCTGCTAGCAGTGTGCGGGGGTTCGCGATCGGCTGTGGTATCAAGCTTCCGAAAAGCAACAGAGTTGCCGAAAGCGGATGCAAAAAGTATCGTGTCGGCGGAGGCCCTATGGCAGATGCCATTCTCATTTTCTAGCAGATCAAAATAAGGATGTATCCAGAAGGTGCTGTATAAATCTAATAAAGGCCGGAAATAACGTTCCGATTATGACAATCCAGTAGATTTATGCGTAAAATAGTTAATCTAAAAATTGCAATTTATGACTGACTAAAAGATAAACATGATTTATTGTTATACAATTTGATTTTTTTGAAGTGAAACTTCTTATGCGCCTTCCAAAAATGTTATCATTTAACGCGTTAGTCGTTAAGCGTTAAATTTGTTAAGGTTATGAAAGCGCTCATGTGACGCCGTCACTGAGTGAGTGGGTGAGTGGGTGAGTGGGTGAGTGGGGGAGTGGGGGAGTGGGGGAGTGGGTGAGTGTGTGACTGGGTGAGTGGGTGACTGGGTGATTGATTGATTGAATGATTGATTGACCGGTGTACAGTGTCGTACAGTACAGAGCGAGAGTGAATTTTCACTTCTTCCGCGCGGAGGGACTCCACGCACGCACATTTTTTTTATTTTTCAAAGTTCTCACTATTGATTGGTCTAATCAATCAGAAAAAGTAAATCATGATTACGATTACAAATTAATAATGATTAATCACTAAATATGATTACTTTCTTGATTATTTTTGTAATCGTAATCCTTAATCATTAATCTGATTACATTTTGCCCAAGTCTGGGTGGAACAAACGAACGGGACACGCAGGGTAAGTAGGTACATTAAAACAATTAAGATGTTGAAATTCACTGAAAGGAAACATTTTTTAATGTTGTTAAATAATAATAACCGCATTCAAACATTACAAAAAAAGCATTCCCGAGCCGTTCAGCCTGGATTTTACTTGCTGTGTTCACACGTTTGGCATTTAAAAATAATGAATTCGCGGCAAACCCGTAAGTAGAAAATGAAATATTTAAAGAAAGTCTTTGCATTATTATTAGAAGAGTTGACTAATATATTAGAGAAAGAAATTATGAAGAAAGAACGACTTTGTGAAGAAAATGGCTAAGCGATAGGCCCATAACTGGAGCTTCTGCTTTGTTACTAAAACAACTAAGATACTCTTGATTTTCGCTTTAACTTCATCAATAGTCAGTCCTTCTATATTCATTCCTACACGAAGTTCTAGTGCCGAAGCGCGCATTTCTTTACTTTTGTATGCATCACAACGCTTATTCCACAAGCAATCGTGCTCTCTATAAAGTTTTACGAATTTATAAGGTATCATCGTTAAATTTTCTCGGCATTTTGTCGCGGAAATTCTCAACAAAAACAAACGCACATGCATCCTACAGACATCCGCCAGCGACTGGCGCGATGCGTTTACACGTGACCGCAACGCTGGCGCAGGGGTTGAAGGGTCTCCCCTTCGGAGTCGCTGGACGCTCGGGGTGTGGGCCCTTTGAGCGTCCATTGAGTACGGCGGCGACTCCGAGGAGGACGGCGGCGGGGTTGTGACCCCGTCCCCGTGAGTACCGTGTCAGGTTCCCGGGGGGCTACAATGCGCCCGCCGGCGGCGGGCTCAAAGGCAAGGCACTGAGGGGCCCCTGGTGGAGATCCCACCGGAGAGCCCTGGGGTCCCCCTTTCATGTACCGATGTGACAGCCGCGGGGGTTTTAGTGGGTAAGAATCCCACATACCCCGGTCGAGCCCCACAGCTCCCGGGGATCTTTGGAAGATTTCCCCCGCGTCAAAAAAAAAATGCCAGCATTGGCTTCATATAAACAAGCCTTTACTTTATAATCTTGTTACAGGCGGAATAAGATTAAACTCCAAGGAGGCTTAATAAAATTAAACATTCTTTTATAAATACAAATTAACTTGTGACAGGGCCATCTATGCGAAAACTATATAACTACAAAAATACTTTGTGTAGGAAGTAGTATTGCATTCCATAACACCAATTATCATTGGTGTATATAAATGATTGTACCTTCTTAATTGATAAATGTTTTTTGTTTAGGAACATTGGGGTTGTGTCCTATTATTTATCTAAACAATTAAACGATACTTTTTTGCATCCGTTTTATAATAGCTCCATCTGCAGTTTCAAGTAATCTATCATAGATGTCGCTACAAGTTCTGGAAAAGTCCTATTGTTATTTCGTACATTCTGATACTTTATAAAATGTATTCTGTGTTGATACTTAATTTGGTCTAAATCCAGTCTAAATCTAAAACTAGCTACGTTTACTGCCACAGTCATAGTCAATTAATTAATCTTCATTATACGAACTTTCATAAACTGAAAACTTTCTTTGCGGATTATTTTAATATTCAATTTTCATAAAATTATGCATAATAATATCATATATATGAGTAGGATACCTATTTTCGATATGAGTTTTTATTATTGCAGTACTGACGAGCCTGTTGGTCTAGTGCAGTGATTCCCAAAGTGGTCTATATCGACCCCTAAGGGTCTATGACAACCTGCAAAGGGTCTACGTCAGCGAAAAAAAATTTGGGGGTCCATGAAATGAAAATTCGGGTCCACGATAGTGGATCTCAACACATACACTGATAGTACCTACTTATTTACTTACATCATACTATCTTATAATATCAAGACATATACATTATTTATAAAATTACCTATGAAGTAATAAAATTATTATATATGGCATATGTTCGTTTTATTATGAATCAAGAAATCAACGAAGAACTGCTCTTCGCAAGAACTTTGATAACCGACACTAAAGGTGAATCAATATTTCAACTTTTAAACTTTAAAGGATTACTTCATTGAAAAAGCAATTCCTTTATCAAATATAATATCAGTAGCTAGCTCTGAGGTAAGTACCCAACACGGAAAAACATGGCAAGTGGTCTACGACACAAAAAAGTTTGGGGAACTCTGGTCTAGTGGTTAGACACCAGTGTCTGAGTACCTACTATTTACTATTTATCTATTATTACAAAAAAGTATAGAAGTACAAATACATTAACCACAGTATACAAATACATTATTAGATACCTATATTATAAAAATACCATTATTATTTTAATGAACATTATATTAATGTGTTGAGTAAGCCCCATCTGCTTGCCCTATTACCATTCTTATTTGGATTTGATTACTTACGTGGTTGGCAACTTGAACAAAAAAAAGTCTGTTCTATGGCTAAAAAATCTACCTCGGAAAATATTCTCCAAAAACTGCATAGTAAAATACCCGATGAACAACCTGTACGAAAATTCTATGAGCCCTAGAGGCCCCTTCAAGTGGATACGAAACAATAATCATTGTTTAGAAAAATAAAATGTCGACTACAAAGAAAATGATCTAACAAGTATACTTACCTAAATTGTAAAAGCAAAAAAACTCGTCTATGTTAAAAAAATTGTCTACAGTTACATTATACAGGTAGGTAAGTACTTATGTTTAATGTAACTTTTGACCATTTTTTTGTTATAATAACGTCTATAATTATTGTATTGTTAGACTTCAAAAATCGATATCAAATAAATTGTAGGTAGAATAGCCGAACGCGCTCAGCTCTAGCGGGTCTCGCCGGTGAGGCCGAAGGGTCGTACGTATGCGACCTCAACGACGTGCATCACCCCACTGAGTTTCTTGCCGGTTCTTCTCAGTGGGGGCGCGTTGTGAACCGGTGGTAAACTCAGCCCTCTCTTAAGCGACAGCCCAAGCCGAGGCCGTGCCTCCCTGGGTTGCCCTTGAGCTCGTCGCTACTTCTGCCGTAAAGGCTAGAGCGCTTCAAGCGCTTGCCTCCTATTGTCCGGTGAGGCTGTAATGGCCATCTGCGGCCAACAGCGTCTATCATTCCCAATAAAAAAAAAATACCGCAGTCATTCGTTTCTCAGATCTCGTACAGTGCGGAAGTCTCAGTGAAGTTGCTGCGTCATGGTGATTACAATATATTCCTGCTGCAGGAGTGTGGTAATAATTCTTCAGTGGTATGTTCAGTTTTTATTTTCAGAGACAATGGTTTCTGGACAGATTGTCTTTTTTTTAATAATCTTATTTAGGATTTCTAATAGTATATAATTCAACTTGCCTAGTTAAGGTTTTCATTTGATACCGTATTATAATTATAAACTAGAAAAAATAAAAAATGGTGGCTGACAGTCGCTACATTATATATTTTTATTAATTACTAGCTGACCCGCGCAGCTCCGCCCGCGCTTTTATTTCGTTTTGCTCGTCTCTCTTTCCCTCCCACTTCGGTCCTCGTCACACTCCCCTCTTCCTCTCCCTGTTGTCCCTTCTCTGAACCCTCTCTCTCTCTCTCTCTCTTCTCCCAACTTGCTCCACCTAACTCCCCCGATCCCTCACCCCATCACCCCCTCCTCAAATCCCCTCTCAGTCTCTCTCCTCTCTTGCTCTCCTCCTCCACTCATGTCCTCTCGTTCTATATATCCTCGTCAATCATGTTATCAGCGGCATAAAATATACTTTATGACCTATTCTCAGACCTACCCGATATGCACACAAAATTTCATACAAATCGGTTCACCTATCTATTTAATGACCTTGCCTTATGTTGCTTAACCTTAACTTACCGAGATAAAAAGTATCCTATGTCCGTTTCCTGGTTTTAAGCTACCTCTCCACCAATTTTCAGCCAAATCGGTTCAGCCGTTCTTGAGTTATAAATAGTGTAACTAACACGACATTTTTTTATAAAAAAACCTTTAAAAAAAAAATTGAACCGACTTCAATATCACTGAAAAGTATAAAATAATTTAAATATTATAGAAGTTGGTTTTAGCGTACCTGCTGTGTATATTTGGCACCAACTTCAATAATATTTAAATTATTTTATACTTTTCAGTGATATTGAAGTCGGTTCAACTTCGCCACTGCCATATCTTATGCAAACTAAATGTCTGCTCAGTCCCTATTGTATATAGCGTAATAATGGATATCTTAATGATTAACTGATCAGTTTATAATTACCCTACACATACAAAGGAAATTACGTGGTAATATGTGCAAGTAATGTTTCACTGCTTAGCTTCCCCTATGACACATAGCGTGATGTTTTATATACCAATTTATACCCCTACTTCTACACAACACATCAGTGAAAGTCCTATCAGAATCCATCCACGGGTTTTCAAATGATACCTGGACGAACAGAACGACAGACAGACAGACAGACAGACAGACAGACAGACAGACAATAATTCAAAAAAAAATGTTTTGGCCTCTATGTCGATAGTATAGTATCCCCACATAGAAATTTTGGAAAAATATTCAATGTACAAAAAAAGTGCTCTTTGAGTTTTATTATAGTATAGATACCCTATTTCACTCCCACGATTAAGATTAAGACGAGTTTAACGACCATAAGACAAAATCTATCAAGCCATTAAGGCTGTAAGCCATGCCAAATAAAGAGACATACATACCTACTAAAACATAGTTTCGCCAATTAAATAACGAAACATATTGAAGTTCGTGACAGCTGGTGATGGTGTTAGTTAACACGCTATGATAAGCTATTATTATTTAATACTTTTAGTGACTTATGTCACCATGATATCAGCAGTACGTGGGCTGTATTAAATTAGTTAAGACGTTATGTGCACAAAATATCTCATAATCTTTTCTGGGAATATGGTCCTGAAGACCAAAAATTACAAGCAAAATGCGAGACACTATTATTCATTATTATATAACTCTCCGAATTCATTTCGATGAAACGTGTAATCTTGCCTAAGTAGAAAGATATTATAAGTATTAATAAAAAATTACCGCAATCTGAAAGTATTTTCTGAAAAATTCGTGGACAAACCTACAGACTTACGTATATAAATACATACATACACTCATGTTTAGTACATTTGTTTAGATGTAAATAATATACTTACGACAACCATCATCATCATGAGCTTGAAGACGTCAACAAAGGCCTCAATCTTGAGGTGAGTGCGGGGTTGTCATAATCCCCACGCTTGGCAGACGTCTTGGAAATCTTAGTAGGTGGTAGGTAGTTCAATATAAATATTATATTTTCCCTCAGTCACCTCATACAACATCCGACGGGAGGAGATGGGTTGGTTCTATTCTTACCACGAACACTACGAGATGACTAAACGTAAATTATACCTATACCAAACCAACCAAGCATAAATTCATTTACCATTCTATATTATAATTATGTAGTGCGTCAGTAATAAATCAATATTGTATTCTATTCTACATGACTCTACTGACTAGTTACTTACTTATATTTATTCTAAAATTATTGTTTTACTTTGATACAATGATCACCATACATCATAACGGTTAACGTAGCTGATAGCATTAGCCCACTTTTCATCGTAAACACATTATTTTTATAGAAAAACAAGATACTTAATACATTTATACATCCCATTTCAAACACTGAATACTGATTTGCAACCATTTTCGAGCTTCTTGTTATAGTAATATAATATTTGATAATTATCATACGTGGTAATTCATCAGGCATCTCAATATTGAAAAAATCGTTTCTTAAAAAAAATAAAACAACAATACAGATCATATAATTTATTGGATCACAGAACTAAATTTCGTACAATGTAACTACTCGTTTTAAAGTTATTCAGTTTGAGCAACATCATTAACCACGCCGATACCATAAAATATAGTTATGCATCTAGGAAGAACAATTCACTTTCCAAATTCCAGATTGACATTTCCAATAACATAAACCAACATTGCACGAAATCAGAATACTATAATAATACTAGGGAATCATTAGACTCGATATAAGTTTATCAGATAAATCATAACATGAGCAATGTTTAACATCGCTGCTAACCACTTCTAAAATACCAGTTAAATTAGAGCGTATGAACTACTTTTTAGACGATGAAAACATTTTAATTTACTTTCAGTCTCAAAAACATTAAAAAAATTATCAATCTCGCTAACATACCTACTCGTAGTAACTGCAGGAAACTTCTATAAATGTATTAATAATTGCATTTCATGGCTGTTGATTTAAATACACATAATTATAATTCTACTTTATGACATCTGAAACTAGTTAATCAAATATTTTTACTAATATCTGGATAATTATCAACGCATAAACAGCTAAAGAAAAAATAAATTTTGAAGGTAATGTAGTGGTTTTCTTTTTATGTGTTTTTTTTTTCATTAGTGCTGTAGTTTATAATATAGGCTAACTGTAAAATAAATGTTGAACATTTGAGCAAATTATAAAGAGTAATGTAACTTTAACAAATATTGTTTTTTACAATAATACTCTTTTACTAACACATTCCTACTATTGAGACTGATTTACATATTTATTCAACGGTTATATATTATAAAGACTCAGGTTACATATTTACATGCAATTATATAAATAAATACCATAGAAATATATTCATGAATTGCGAATAAAAATTTAAAGCCTCACATTTGGCACTGTTCAAGTCCTCGTTTCTTAATCTGAATAATCAATTTTTATGTTGTAGTTATAATCTTTACTTATGCGTGCTCATTTTTCTACATACCATGTGTTTCGTTAAATGAAAATAATCTACAAGACCAATACATCATCTAAGTACAATAAATATCAATAACATCTTATAAATAAATTTATTGTAGGTATACTTCGCGTAAATCGCGTGTGCATTTGATGGCCCGATATTCTGGAACACCATTATAAATCCTCTTTAAAACACAGTTTATGAGACTGGAAAAGTAATTTATTCGTAATATTTGTAAGTGATTGTATGTTATTGATGGTTCCATATAACATAAATGTACTTTATAAAGCAAAATACCACTGTAGACATTTAAAAAAAATAACAATCTTTAACGCTTGTGGCACTGTTAAGCATAATAATCACATTATTTGACATAATCCACGTACATAATAAATTTGCGATGAGTAGGTACCATATAAATATGTTATAGTGTTTAATTAGGTAGGTATATGAGCAGTACTAATGCGGGTAATGTGATCTAAGAATTTCATCGGATTTATCTGATATCGACTATAATAAGTTATAATCTTAATACTTCTAAATTGATTTTACTCCCACAGTATAATTTGCTTAATTATGCTAAATTTATTTAAACGTGATTTAGAATTTGGTTTCGTGGATGGGGTTTACGGGCAACGCGCGCGTTGTTACTCATTTGATATACGCTGCGGAGAATTAGTGCATTCGTGTCTAAGTAATAGTACAATTCATGAACGTAGCTGAAATAATAGTAATAAGTAATGCGTTAGAACTATGCCTACGCACTTTATCCTGCAGACCTACCTATGTAACATACTTATTTCTCTGTAGCACGATTCGCCCGCATCCCCAAACGCTTAACTACGCTACTTCCTTACTAACTAGGTGCAATATAATGCGGATTTCATTTCTTAAATAATTATTTATTTTCTCATATTCATTTACATCATTTAATTCATAGTTCATTTGAAGTTTAACTAATTTTATTATTACACTTATCATTTTGGCTGAGTCTAACTACTATATTTAATGTACATACATATTATTAAGTCTATTATGTACCCAAACGTTTTTTTGGGAATATTATTTGCTATGATTCTGTAGTTTCCCGGTATACCGGAATTTCAATATTATTGAATGTTGATACTCTAAGAATTTACAAAACTAAGATAAACTAAAATGACGAATATTATTATTTTATTTCGCTTTATTTTCGCTTTATTTGTTTTGAAATACTAACTGAACATATTAATTATACTGATTCAGTCTTGATAATTTTTTTAGGGACCATTATACTCTTGAAATAAAAACAATTTTCATCAAAATTAGTGGATCTCTAGAACCAACCGATTTAAATAAATAATATCATTACAAGTCTTATCAACACAGTCTGAGGATGTAGGCAACTAATATTTACTTTTATAATTAATTCAGTTTCTTTCTAGCCTTTACAATATTTGTAGTGTCTGAACAATTCTATGTTTACTACCTTATTTGTACCTATTTATAAATAATATATTTTGAATTTGAGCAATTTCACAGAAAAAATCGTTCAGGGAATTCTAAGGTAGTGGGCTGTAGAAAGTAATGTTGCCTATTACAAATATCTAAAAGGGATATAGAAGTAGAATAAATAAAATTTTAACTTCATGTCACTGCATTTTGTCAGCTAGTTGTAAAAAGCCAGCGTGGTTTTAAAATATTTTATTCTAATCGTATGTAACAATAACAAATTTATTAATTTTCCTTTTCAGTTTATCAACTTTAAATTCCTTATAATTATATATTCAAATAATTGTGTGATTAAAACTTATAATAGTCACAGCTCTAATAACGGTACGCTACGAAATTTTACGTTTTATAATAATTTATAATGTCTTTTTTTTCAACCACTTACAGGTTATAGTAAATTAGCTTTCACTTTATCATCGAACACCTTCAATATCCATCCGCACATTAGAAGTAAACATTTATTCTTAGACGTCCATTTAACACATGGATGTGTGTATGTTAGTACACTAAAACCTGTTATATCCATACTTAAATCTCATATATTATCTGCATACACCATAATTTCTTAACCTAGATCCAATTTAGCCCATACTTACTATCATTGTTATTATTCACAATCGAAAACTTGGGGCCTACATACATGTCACCCAATAGTGCTCATTCCATAAACATGTCATTTTGTTACATGTAAATTTTCACAACATACGTAAAAAAGGTGTTCTGTGCACTAGTATTTATATTGAAGTGTGTTACCGGTGTATACATGATAAATCAATTATTATGTATTATTTTAAAATAGGACAATTTTGCGCATGTATGGTGTATCCTAATCGTATAAATATAATATCTTATCTTATTATATCTTTAATATCTATTGTTTAATTATATACAATTCCATTACTTAAATTGCCGTGGTCTTTATAGCGGTCTCAAGTCCTATTCAAATTCCATTGTTAGTTGGTTATTTCATAAATATATATGAATGGTTTTAAGTATTTATTCTGACGGAGATATTGCACTGTGTACGGACTGTGAACATTATTACAGTAGGAGAGGCACTAAGTTAAAATTGGACTATTTTCATCTGCATACAGGATCTACACGATATGAATGATAATTGTAAACATCTCTGACATGTCATTTAGAACATATTAGAATAATTATTGATGACTCTTGTTAAGAACAGTGGTTTTAAGACCTTAGGTACTACTAACCTTATTGGGGTTTCCATAATTTTTAAATACTGATCTCAAAGTGAAAAATTAAATTATATCATTTTCCTAAGGGCACAGACGGAGACGGCTAGTTTTCACCTAAGCACCTGCACATTAAATGCTTGTAATACTGATAAATAATGCTACAAAAGTTGCTTTATTATCATTATGATAAAAGGAAAACCTAAATTGATTTTAGAATGATTACTGATATTTTTGTGAATACTTCAAATTGAAATTTAAACCAATGTTAATATTGCGGTATTAAGATTATATCGCGGATACATTTTTTTTAAGTTCTTAATATTTCAAACACTTTACAGCGTCCATGGTCACAGGAAGACTATTATTAGTTTCATATTCCAATAATATCAGTTCAAATAAAAAAAAATACGGTACCCTCCCATAAAAAGGAACCTTTTGTAATACCAAAGGTAGAAGCTCGTAGAACATAATTTTCATTACATTCTTAAAATAATTCCGGAATATCATATACGATAACGTATGTGATATTATTTTCGTAACCATTTCATTCAATTGATTATTGTTATATTTAGGAGACACTAATGGTTTAATGTACTTCGTTAGTGATAGAACGTACCCCACACTATATTTGATGGATTGTTGATGACGAACACCTTAATATTAGGAAGTGCCTAATTCAATCTTGTAGAGTATTTTAATTTTCTTCACCAAGAAGCACTAAGTCATCAGCCACGACATCAGAAACGTGCAGATAAATTATCCAGTACATAAGATTAAAGCAAACGAAGCAGACTGGGAACACTATGCGGGAATATTTGTCGATGTCCGAAGGTGTGGTGCCCAGAAGTTTATTGATGCCCTGTAAATAACGATTTCTTGTGATGGACATTAAAGTTATAATATTAAATACAATTTATACTTCATGCAGTAATCGCTGCAGCTGCGCCCAATCGCATTGCACATAGTGGATAAATCGCTTTTGCAAAATCAGTCCATACAATCGCAAATTTTGTTAATTCATGGAAAAATATTTAAGAAAATATATTGTTACTAGTTAAAATTATCGTTTCTGGTTTTATACCTTAGAAGCGTGTATCAAATGTGGCGGTGGTCCTGCTTCTTCGTCGGGCTGCGGCGCAGGGCCAGGTGCTGCTCCTCGAGCACCATTAATAGTATTCTCTAAAGTACTTCCTTTAGAATACGATTTTGGTTCGTGTACTTTATAACGAACCTCCTGTACAAATTGCAGAATTATTTTAATATAACAAAACATGAAATATTTTGATGACTGTCTTCATATATGCGTGTTAGATTTCATAACTATCAATTCTAATAGACAAATTTTAATGAAAATATTTGTGTCTTACTTTATGATGGTTATGAATATTTCGTATTTTTATTATCATTTTGTTGGCTGTGGTAACCTATAACTAAGTGAAGAATGGACAATGAAATTGGCATTTTTCTATACTAATAAAACACTAGAGGTCGAAAAGACTGTACATTGAATATTTTTCCACCAAAATAGGCCAGAGAGACTAGAAATAAGCAATATAACATGTATGTATCAACTATTTTTAAAATTTATGTCTGTCTGTCGGCCTGTTTGTTACCTCGTCACGGGAAAACGACTGAATGCATAAAAATGCACTTTATACCGTGAAGTAGGTGCTACCCCAAATTAGAAGATAGTGCATGTTTTATCGAAATCGGTTAAGTAGATCTAGAGATATAGCTTGAGTAGGCAGCTGCTTACAAACAGGGTTAGTTGGTGGTCAGTATGTTTACGAATAATTTAGTATCAGATTTCTGTAAAATAAGTATCAAAATACTAAATAGACGTGTATGTCATCATCTGTTGTCTGTGAACTGGTTATTGGCAAAGCTGGTGTCAGCAGAGTTGTTCAAGGTGCCCCTTAGGCCTATGATTTGGCTACCGACTGCTTTGTACAACAACCGCAACCGATTTTTAATGTCCTCCAAAGCACGGAGACGCTCAGTTAAAATGCCGCTAAATGGTCACCCAATATCTATGGATTGACCTTGCCTAAAATTGCTTAACCAAATAATCGTTTGCCGAGCAGTAATTACAATTATACATGAGAGCCCCATGATCTGCTTACGTATGCCAGGCTGATAGTAATGCCAGCTTTAACGAATTAAACATTTATAGAAAACTGTTCTTCCGTTAAAATTGTATCTTATTTAGGCCAATCTACATCAAAGTCTTTTCATCATAGGCTTGAAAGTAAAGTTAGAGTCAAACTAAAAATACGACTTCTATCTTGGTATTGGTTTTGGTATAACTGGCTGGTTTGCGCAACTCCACGTCAAAGCGCGTATTTTGCATGCAGGTATACTTAGACTTCTATCTTTAAATATTACGAAAAGCTAAATGGGTCGCGTCTGTATATCAAGCACTTTTTGAAACCTTTTATTGTGGTAATTGTCCGATAGCAATTACCACATTATTTGTATCGATTACAGCAATGCTTGGAATTTTGTCTGTCGGACTGCGCAGTGCGCGCATCACGTAGAAACTACTGAATGGATATCATAGGCCACGATTTAGGATACTTTTACCCGGAAAAGTTGTAGCAGCAGGATAGGATATCAACGTTTTGTTCATTACTAAGTATAATGCGGAAACCACAGGATGGATTTTGATGTAATTTAGCTATGTTCAGGTTATAGGTAAGCGATTAGGCTACTATATATCCTAAATAATAATAAATAATGATTTTAAACTGTTTTTCGAGAGCCACTGGGTGGATTTTTGACATTGAAATAGCATAAGCAAAGTAAGGTTTTAGGTTTAGGTGCCTTTTTATCTATTTTGGTTGGACTGAACCAGCTCGGGCTGGTTCACAAAAACAACTAACTGGCTCCGAAGAAGAAGCATTTGTAAGGGATTCCGATGGAACATATCACCAAGAATTATATAATTATACACACGCTACGAATGAACAAAATAAAGAATGGATGGGAAGCAAGATGTCTAAATCACTCCAAAACCTTTTGCAACGCAAGGAAGAACTGTGATTAGGAAATTAGGATCACAAATTAGGTAGGTACAAGGTACCTAATGCGAGCACTAACTGGACATGTTGATACCAACAAACAAAATCTACAAAGTATGCGACTAAGTACTGTAGATACTTTCATCGAATCGTGAAGGTGGAAAAGAGTCAATGCTCCATACTTATTTATTCTTAAGGTACAAAAAAGTACATAGGCGGATTTAATGCCAGAGAATTCTCTACCAGTCTACCTTTACCATTTATATTGTGTTGCTAGCTGCGATGCTCTTGCAAGACGCAGGTAGAATTATTTAAGAGAAGTCTATCCTTCATCAGACGATTACACACAGCCCCAAACTGGCGTAATCGTTGTGTATCATAAGTAACTTTTCGACACGTTAGCAGAAAAGTATGGGTTGGGCAGGACGCATGCCCTATTGTGCATACTATGGATCCAACTAGGTAGAAGTGCGTTCCGGTGATTACCGAGACCAATAATAGCCAACAAATATAATAGAGGAAATGGGATTTAGTTGGGTCGAGTCAAGTCTGGGGTGGGGTTCAAACTGGTCCGAAGCGCCAATCAAGTTAAATATTATTAGGTATTATTTATTACTTTAGTTAACCATTTGGAGACAGTCCTAATTGAGAAAATTTAAATAAATTTTATACTACAAAAGGAGTTACTAAACCTATACTAAAATTTATACTCTTACCGACGATCTACTAGGAAGAGGAGGTCTATTTAATGTGCTTGTCCTCGGAGGCGGTATAGGTTCAGATGTTCCTGGTGGACCATCTAATTGCATTTTCTTCTCAGCAGCTATTTTTTGAACAGCAGTAAATCTCTGTTTCCTCATTTGTATCCTCTTTGCCATATAGCCCACTGTTGCATACTCTAAAATGAAATATTTTTTATTAATTATTATCTACAAGTGCCTGCATTTATTCGCAGAGCCAGAATCTTATTCAATAGATACAACAATACTATGAAGTTTTAATTATTGGTCATTTTAATAAAAAATATAGTTAAAATTCTAAGAACTGAGTCAGAAATAAAAATAGATATTATACAGTTTAGATTTTTTAAATTCTGATCATATAAGAATTTTTATAAAAGCATCTATCCTGTTGTTTTTACCTAATAGACTAGCGAAGACCATAACGAAGCAAGTGCCCAAATATACGTCTATAGATTTCACATATGAAATCTTAGGAAGAGCAGCGTTCGTCGATGACATCAGCGTAGTCATCGTCAATACAGTAGTTACTCCTAGTGAAACTCTAGCAGGAGTTGCGTTTCGGTTCAACCAAAACGACACCCAAGATATAATAACTATCAATCCAGATGGAATATAAATCTGGATCAGATAGTAGCCCATAGAGCGTACAAATTGAATTTCACACGCCAGTCGTGAGTAATTTCCTGAAATAAAAAATATATTTTAATGAGGAAGCGATTAACTACGTTATAAATCAAGATAAGCTTAACTTTCTCCCATCAGGTTATTAAAGAAAAGTTATCAATTGACCTTTTTCGGCTGAAGCGAAAGCATGCGGGTGTTTATTTTCCAGTAGGTGAAGTAAACAAAAGAAGCCAACAGTATGTCAGTTATGTTGCATCGATGCTCTGTACCTGTGGTTAGAGATATCTCCATGGCTCGCTGTCGATAGCCCAGCACTTTGAATTGCGGCAGAGACACTTCGCTCGAAACTCCCACAGAATTGGGTCCCTCGTTCCACTTGTATCGGATGTCCCGCATGGTGTAGCCGACTGTACCATGCAGAGAGATACAAAATGACAAAATAAGCACCCATCGCTCTGGGTTTTTATAGAACTGTAGGTGAATGAGTTCAAGACTACCAGATCAACCAAATATAAGAAATTGTATACCTACAACTTTGGGGATGGCAGACGTCATAAGTATTCAGAAGCGTTCCAACTTTGAAACGAAATGTTATCTACCGAATGTAAAAGCTTCATGAATCTGCAGATCAAGTATTATAAAAATAACTTTTGTGTTTTGTATCGTTATTTGTTTAATGAAACAAAACACATGGAGCTTTAGTCAAAAGTAGTTTTGTCGATATAGTCGTAACTAGTGTAAGCCAACAGAAAAGACTTAAAGTGAAACCACGCTAGACTTACAGCTTTCAATTTCAATGTTGCATAATTGACGATCCATAGGAAAATATTGCAAATCCATTGGACATGAAGCGGTGATAGTCAGTCTGTAATAAAAAATATAACTATATCTAAGGAAAAAATAACCAAAAATATTGCAAATGTTACAGTTGATACTTGCTAACCTTATACTTCGTGTAATAGATCCAGAGTGATGTATGCGTATGAATTCGTTACTCGTTGTAGCTATGTGGAAGTAAGACTGTTTCTCATTAACAAAGAATGTGTCGGGTACCCATATGTTTCTAATGAATTCAGATCCTACAGACAGGGTTTCTACACCTGTCCGCTTTTTGTAAGCGAGTCGTGGGTCTGTCCAGAACTGTCTGAAGTAGAAATCCAGTGTAAAATCCTGAAATATTGATATAAATGTAATCAAAATATATTCATAAAAATCTAATTATTAACATTTACGTAGAGAAAAGCAATAAATATATCCCGGCAACCAGTTTATGCGGAACGCTTGTCAGCAACATGAATGCTCATATAATCGGTAGTGCATTAAATTTATCACACAGTCACATTCATTGTTTCCATGCCCAAATATACCAGCAAATATCAATATTGAATTATGAAAACAAAGCAGGCTTGTAATAATGGAGAATTCACATTCCATGTGAAACTAATTAGCTAGACGCTAAACTCGATTGCCGACATTGCTTTTAATTTGGGATACTAAGAATAAGATTCAAATATAAGTAGCAACGGGCTTATAGAGATAGCACGCATCTTGAGTCCTGACTTGATATCGATCTACCACAATCGGATGGCAGGCAGTTCTGTTAATATTATGTTTAGTTTATCGTTAGCCCGAGTTTCCGATATACAGCTTTGAGACACCGACACCATATAAATACACTTTTGGTGTATTATTAGCAGGCGTGTTTTATTATAAGGATTAATCAATATTCACATTGATAATGTTAACTATGACACCGGAACTAGCGATATATTTATCTTATATTTACAATATTATTCGAAATTCGGGAAAGACGTTAAAAATACGTTTGTTTGTAATATTATTTTAGTTGTAAGTAACCTATTTATCTCAAGTTGACACAACTCAGTATTGTCACTGATAGTATAAAAGTTAATCCAAATGCCATAACAACTCTATAATCAGGAAATGACTTGTTAAGATTCTCGCTGTGAGTAGCTCATAGACGCTTGAATATGATTTCTTTGCTTACGTATTACAGGGTGTAAGGGACTACGTACCGAAAACTTGTTTATAAGATTTCTCATATTGTCCGTTACAACATTACAGAAACCATTTATATGGAAAATGACAATTGACTAACTTGTTGATTATGGCAACCCCTCCCTTCTAAGGGAGAGACCTTTGTTCAGCAGTGGACTTTTCGGCTGCTGATGATTGCTAATTTTGCACTAATAAGTAATTTATTGTTTTTAAATTGAAATTAGGCTTTATTATTATACCAATAATGATGTTATCCTAATTTTATTAAAAAGAGAGGCATTTTTTTTTGAAATTATAAAAAAAGCCGATGAAAATTCTCGACACTAGAATGTTCAGAATCATGTACTGGTATCGGTTTTCGGTACGATGTCCCTTACACCCCGTGTAAATGTTTGAATATATTTAGGGTGGATTCTACCAAACTTAAATTTATACACGAGTAACTATACCACGAATAATCTATTCCATGATTTTAATCTCGAGTAAATCCATAGTCGTTTCTCCACGTAATCGATAGTATACTTGCGCTAGGAATAACAATACGCGAATAGCAGAGTGAATGGTGAACGAAAATAAAACCTGGCAAATAAATGTTGTTCTACAACGGGATAGTGTAAGAGCATAACATCATGTCAACTCGATTTTGCCGTGTTATATTGTGAAAAAGTAGCTTTAGTATAAGTTGTCAAACGTGTTAATTTTATTTGTTTTTTGTTTGAGGGAATTATCAATTTTTTTAGTGTGGTTTTATCTGTTATCTTTTTTCGTCCATCTATTCACCATCTTGGACGTCTAGGTATAATTTCCTCATCACTATCATGAATCAAATTGTTTAAACGTTGCATTAAACAATGCCAGACTATTAATTTAGTGCGTTGCGTTGACTTGAAATTAAGAAACAGAATAAATATTTGTGAAATGACAGAAATCAGATGATTGGACTGACTGACGCCATTACATTATTCTAGGAATAGCTCCGTTATTCCGTGCGAAACGGCGGTATAGTAACAATTCCCGAATAGGCCCACTGTTCTTAGAATTGTAGATGGTAAAACGTAAAATTGATTTACTCTCGATTAACTGACGATTTATTCTAAGATTAAGATTTACTCTTGTATGGTCGAATCTACCCTTAGTCATTAAGAATAACGTCCCACAAATTACGAATAATAGGTAAAAGAAGACCACGTAAAAATAGTAAGCGCATACATATGCCATGTTATGGCACTGAGCTATGGTTAAACAAAAGTACCTTATATTTACGCGGTCTCCTTTAGACACTAAAACTATATCTAATATTATCCCGATAGGGTCACGTCCTAAAGTGACTTTCAGAGTCCCCTTGATTTGGTTTCCACTAGGGGTCATACACCCTGGTCTCAGTTTGACATCTGCATTTTGGAACCGTTATCAAGGGTATTTCGGCGACTCAATTTATAAAATCAAATGTTTATAAGTTTCTAAGTTATCCGGTCCTTTATCGCTGTCGGATGGTGTTTTACAGAAGAAAAATTAAATATTTTACAGGATTTGTTTTTTTTTTTAGTTATCACGAAACCATGACTCGTGATTGCTGGCAAGAATATTTTTTTCTACGAGACATTACAGTAGTGATTTGGGTTTTATAATGAAATAAATCACTGAAACGCAAGCAAATAGAAGGTTCCACGTCCAACCGGAACTCACTGGACAACGGTACAAACAAAACAAAAAACATTTAGGTACAGCAAGACTACGAAAAGTAAGAAAATTCAAGGCGAGTGGCGAATACGAAGTGTTTAGCGCCATTTAAAGAGACAATAGTAAGAAACTCACAATCACAACAAATACCTACTCAAGAACATAAAAAGCTTAAAACAAAAAGGAAAAAACAACAATGGAGCAAATTTACGACAGTGTCTCGTTTGGAGGGATGCTTAATGGCAAAGTACATTTTAGTATGTTTTTTACGGACACACCCGGAAAGGCATACCACTATTATTTCGATTCAAAGTAACACAACATAAAAACTTTTAATGAGATTTATGTAATTTGGACAATATACACTAGATGTTATGTCAGTAAGTTAGATGGTGGCGAAAATTGACCAAATTTTGAGGTAACTTTCAGATGAGATTGGCCACGTGTTAATCTAGTGTATTTACGCTAGGGGTGTGGTAAAACGCTTTCCGGGTTGTCGGCTCCTTAGCGCCGGCATGCTCGCAGCCTCGTGTCTGGGGCTGCTCGGTCGCAGCGGCGCGGGCGCGGCCGGAGCGACCGAGTCAAGCGTGAGCTGACAGTGGCGAGTACCATGAGCACTTCGGAGACGGAGCTGATAGAGAGCACATACATGGTGACGCCCACCTCCACTGGCGGACCTGCAATCAAGCCCAATCGTGAGTCGCGCGCGTGCCTCGCGCCGTGAAAACCAAACCAGAGGACGGTGACGTGACGCCCAGGTACCCTCGGTTGAACGCGGATTTTTACTCTGAGCAGCATTCTCTCAGATGCCTCGTTCAACCGAGGGCTACTAACTTAACGCTGTAGTTATTCCTCGATCTAAAACGGCCGTCTACGTAAAGGCAATGTACCATTTTCACTTCAGATAACGAGCTGATGGAGAGCACGTACATGGTGACTCCCACATCCACGGGCGGTCCTGAAATGTTACACCGGTTACATTACCTGAAAGGAATCATTTAATATTTTCTATTGGATACTAAAGTGGAAGATGTCTCGTGAGTGCGACACTGAGCACTTGTTCAGCTCGGAGAATGAATATTTAACGTGACCTCGTCAATGTCCTTGACCATGCAATTCCTTTAGCTAAATTATTTATAGGTATGCAAATACATCCGATCTATTTAAAATATTAAAAGAAACATGATCTCGTAATGTTTACAATAAAAACATATTAAATTAATAATAATTTTATGGCGGTTTATTTTTGATTAGTACTTTGCCGATGTTTCGCACACTTTATTCTCAGTTATTCTAGTTATGGGTGCTCATAACTAGAATAACTGAGAATAATTTAACTAACACAACAACTTTAGGAATCATAATAAAATTTTAGATTTAAAATTGTGTCATTTTTTGGAGTTAATATACAGGTACGCAAAAGTCTTATATCTACTATGGAAACCCATCAGCCTTCCTTGGTTATCTCATTGGACAATATCTCAGTGACAATATCTCATGGACTCACTAGAAAAGTAAAAACACAATTGGATATAATTTCAGGACAGCTAACTCACGACTAAATGAGATGCTAAAGGAGGTTGATTGGGCTAAGGAATTTTAATTGTACGAACAAATTAATCGTGTACTAGCTGAAGTCGTTCCTAAGTCGAGGCCTGCAAGTAACAAATATCCGGCTTGGTTCTCTAAAACCCTAACTCGACTCTTAAATGAAAAAGAAAATCTCAGAAAACGGTACATTAAATACAAAAATCCCCGGAATAACTTTAAAGTTATGGCAGCGACTGCAATTAAATCCAGTTATGAAAATTATATCCGTAGGACAGAAAAGGACATTAAACATCAATCCAAGCTATTTTTGTCTTTTCTAAAAATTTGAAAATAGCATCGTAAAGACATTCCCTCTGATTTACATCTAGATAATGATATTGCAACCACGGGTGAAGGTATCTGCTCGCTATTTGCTAATCACTTACTTCCATATTTATACATTCCGAGGATCCTAAAGAGACATTGCAAGATTCATGTAGATTTCCTCAAGTCACACTCAGTCGACTGGCGTTTACAGAAAAGCAGGTACTTAAAACTCTCAGAAACTTAAACAAATGCAAAGGTCCAGGACCCGATGGAATACCAGCGCTATTTTTTCATAAATGCGCTTAATACCTTGCTCTTCCTCTGATGCTTATTTTTAATAAATCTCTTAGTTTATCACAACTTCCGACAGAGTTGAAATTAGCAAATGTATTTCCTATTCACAAAAAGGGAGTTGTTATCAACATTCTCAAAAGTTTTTGAATCGCTGATCTGCCCTGTTTTAACATCGCACCTTAAATCCCAGCTATATCAGTGAGTCTGTTGATGCGCGCGCTCAAATTGAAGCTATCTAGACTGATTTTAGTTGCACACTTGATTGTGTGGATGTGCGACTATGAATGATTCCACCCGAATTATTCAACTTTATAAATCATTCGACTTATTCGAATGATTTGAAGAAGTTAGTAACTAATTAATATCTTGGGACAATCCACACACGGTCATCTGATCCCAAACTAGGCAGAGCCTGTACTATGGAAACCAGACAACTGATAGCAATACTTATATACATTTTTTTTTGTACATACATACTTAAATAGATAAATAACACCCAGACACTTAGTGGGAATCGAACCCACGACCCATCGGGTAGCAGTCAGGGTGTCTAACCGCTAGACCAACGGGCCCGTTACTTGCTCGACTTTGATTATTCGACAGAAGCTCTGACATTATTCGTTCCGGGACCGGAACGGCAAATAATTTATTCATCTTTCATTCCTAAAACTGTCGACTGAGTCGCGAATAATCTACTTCAAGTTTTATTTTTAGTTAGTAATTACTAATTAGTAGTGGTTATTCGACTATGTAGATTAGTATATTACTAATATTTAAGTCGAATGCGTACTTTAGTAGTTGTAGATAATTTGAATCGTTGGATTAGTAACAGTCGCGCATCTTTACATTTGATACAGTCGATCATCAGCTACTATTACAAAAACTTGCAACGTCGGAATTTTTGGGGAGCTTCTGCAATGGTTTAAGTCCTATTTAACAGACAAAAAGCATAGAATAACGGTCAAGGGATATGAGTCACCAATATATATTTCCACATCAGGTGTGCCTCAGGGATCGCACCTAAGTCCAATACTCTTTTTATTGTTTGCTAACGATATTGTACATTGCATAAAGTCCAGCAAATGCTCCTTGTATGCAGATGATTTAAAACTTTATAAATGTATCAAATCTAATGCAGATGCTGCTCTACTGCAGACTTAAATGCAGTACATGAGTGAAGCAACAATAACATAATGACCCTCAACACTAGCAAATGTTATCTTACGCGAAATCGGAATATAATCAACACCTCGTACGCATTGAATGGGGTGCTTCTGTACTCTGAAGGAGGTTATGACAGCCTTGTAAAAAGCATTTTGGACTTTGCTCAGTGTGGAATCCCTCTTATCTATTAATCGGATAGGAAAATTTCAGAAAACCTTCAAGACTCAAATTACCAACAAAGACTAAGGCACTTTCAAATGCCCACACTAAAACACCGTAGACTTGTTACTGACCAGCCAGAATACTAATAATACTATACAAACTAGTTAATGGCCTGACTGATGTACCTAATTTACTTACAAAAATTGCACTTACAGTACCCAAACGATCGTTTTTCAGACCAGACAGAAAACTGGATACTTTTGCTACACTAAATCACGAACTAACCTTGGCCGCACTGCTTGCTGCATAAACAAACTGACAAAGGCATACAACGAAATTTGTATTCCGACCATTAGCATCGATATCTTTTCAAATCAGTTGTCTGAATTTAGAAATATAATTGCATCCGAGGCAGTTTTGCTTTCCTAGTTATTGTACTTTATTTAATTTTACCATTTATTTATCGTTTAGTTTTACCCAATCCTATTTTATAAATATTTGGTTATCTTTGTATTGTTTTTTTTTAATGTTAACTATCAGGTAGATAAAAAGCATCAATGCTTGCTTTTAATTATATACTCTTACGATGGAGTTTAATAAGTGATGCGCATTCCTGTAAATGACACAATATCCACTCTGTTATTAGATATCTGTTTTAATTCTGTTAGTGTTTAGTGGATTAGTCGTTCGAGTGCCTTTTAATAAAATACAAAATTAATAAAATACCTTCTGGGTGACCAGGGATTCCGTACCTAGTGTTCGAAACTTCGGAATAAATAAAAAAAATACGATAGAAACCGTGAATTAATTCAAATACCTAATCAGAAAAAATAAACGCTCTGTCACACGATAAGGTCTCTAACTACTAGAAAACGAAATAGGAACAAATGAAGTAATACAATAAATACAACTTTTTACCTCAATAGTTCAAAGTTCCAAATACATAAAAGTAAAGCGCCTCAACTTTGAGCATTAAAAGCAGATGCAATTTGTTGATACTAAGTACCTATAATATGTAAACTCATGACAATGATTAAAATAAATTAAATGCCGCGCATCCCTGTCCCATTTTAATTTAATTAGCCTATGATGTACACCAATCCTTTGGTTAGCAAAATAATATACTGCTAAAGTATTAAAAGTTATTTACATAATATGATTACAATAGCTATATCATGTACAGAAAGTTTATATTTATCTGCCGGTATAGCATTGGGAAATAAGCTCTTTATTAGTAAGCTAAGCTACGGTTATAAAGTATTAAATATTGTGAAAAAAAACTATGAGTAAATAATGCAAACCTCCGTAATTCGGCCTCACTCTCTTGTCGTAGCTTACACTTAGAGAATCCAAAATGGCTGAGATGTTGACGTCACCAAACATGCCACCTCCGCCCGCTCCTCTGAAAGACAAATTACATAATACATTTAATATGTGAATTGTTTAGATGTTGCGCATCGAGAATAACGTACGTAAACCTATCATATTTAGAAGCTTCATTGTATTTTTTTTGTCAATTATAGACAAAGATATTTATTACCTACTTGTATTATTTGACAATTATAAGTTTGAAACTACGTAACACATAATATAATAAAAATCCGTTTTGTAATGTGCAAATGAACCTCTTTTCTGTTAAGCTAGACATACACGCGCAGGTTTACCTGACAGGTATACCTGTGCAGCAAACCGTACAAGTATAATTGAGCTCCATAGAGACCATACACGTAACGGTAAACCTGCACAAACGTTTTTTTTTTTTTTTTGACGCGGGGGAAATCTTCGAAAGATCCCCGGGAGCTGTGGGGCTCGACCGGGGTATGTGGGATTCTTACCCACTAAAACCCCCGCGGCTGTCGCATCGGCACATGAGAGGGGAGACCCCAGGGCTCTCCGGTGGGATCTGCACCAGGGGCCCCTCAGTGCCTTGCCTTTGAGCCCGCCGCCGGGGGGCGCACTGTAGCCCCCCGGGAACCTGTCACGGTGCTCACGGGGACGGGGGTCGTAACCCCGCCGCCGTCCTCCTCGGAGTCGCCGCCGTACTCAATGGACGCTCAAGGGGCCCACACCCCGAGCGTCCAGTGACTCCGAAGGAAACCTGCACAAACCTAACCTAACCTAGCCAAAGAGGTACTTTATAACCAAGGAATTTGTGCAAAAGCCCTTCGTGCCATACGGTTTCGAAGGCCTTTTCAATATCTAGCAAAACTATGGCAGTAGATCTTCTTAAATTTAAGATAGGGGAAACGTGCTCAGAAACACTAACCAATTGTTGTGTGGTAGAATGAGAGCGTCTAAATCCAAACTGTTCGGGAATAAGTAACGGATCTGTGATTTTGGACATACGGGACAAAATAGTTGATTCGAAGAGTTTTCCGATGCTTGGCAGTAAGCAAATTGGTCTGTAACTAGAAGGCAAATTATCTTCTTTCCCAGGCTTTTTCATTGGGATTACTTTAGCATGTTTAAATGTTGAAGGAAAGTAACCTAAGCGTAAACAACCATTAAAAAATTTCACTAGGAGAACAATACTTTTCTGGGGAAGATTTTTCAATAATCCGTTACCGATACCATCGATAGATTACGGATTTCGTTGGGTTGGACGAGTGAACAGCAATCCTGAATCTGATAACAATTCAATAATTGGATAGAATCGCTGACACTATTATCAGCATTACTACTCCAATCTGACGTGAGTTTGGTGTTCTCCAAGAAAACATCTGCCAGAGTCTCACACTGCTCAAGAGTTGAATTGGTAAAACATCCGTCTGTCATCTTTAGAGATGGAATTGTGTCATCTTGACGATTTAAAGATTTGACAACTCGCCACAGATCCGAGTTAGGATTGCTGATATTGGTTATTTTTTTATTCCAGTTACTGTCATGAAGAGCATTTATTTCAGACTTTATAATTGCTTGCATACTATTGACTTGATAGAATAACTGCTTTCTCGTAACAGGATTGCGTTCTTTTAAGGCCGATTTACGATTACAATTTTTAATTTTAATAAGAGTTTTGATAGGACGTGGGAGTTTGTAGTCCTGAATACTCGAAATTCTTGGAATAAATCTATCGCGTGCATCTGTGATGGTACTCGTAAGGTCCTGAATGGCATTATCAATGGCCTCAGAGTTTCCGAAGGTTGTGCTTGGAAGTTGAACCTTGTCATTTAAATAAGATCTGTAGCCTTGCCAGTTAGCCTTACCTCCGCCTCACCCGCGGCCGACTGTCAATGTGAAAAACGTGCGTCACGCCATTTGGAAGACGTCCGAATTATGTGTCAATGGGCAAAACCGCGTCAATTTTTTTTTCTATTTTGCTCTCAGTTTATGATCTGGCATTGACGGTGGTACATGTACCTGTCTGTGGCTGTCAATGAAACGATTAAATAAAATTGTCTGGATTTAATTATATGTTATTATGTCCACACCTGCCCGTGACTTTGTGTTAGAAGTAATTGAAAAATATAAATCGCATCCATGTTTATAGCAAGTAAAACATCGTGATTATCACGACAGGGAAAGGAAAAATGCAGCAATTAATGATATGTTATCATTGTTTAAAACAAAGGATCCTGACACCAATTTAGATACGGTTAAAAAGAAGATAACGTCTATGAGAAATTGTTTTAAAAAGGAATTTAATAAGGTGTGTCTAATATTCCGTTATTTTTAGTATTTTATAGTATTTATTTTTAATGTCTTTCTTTTTACATTTATACTCGTTATAATATATTTATCTATACAGGGTGTTAAATAACCCCTGTCCGATTTTTATGGTGAATATTCGTGCATACTCTGCAGCAGAGCCACCGCATTAAATACCAATAAATATCTTAAAATGATGTACGTGCAACGTACAAATATGTACGATCAACGTTGTTTGTGGCTCTGCTGGGGAGCATACTCTGCAGCAGAGCCATGTTGTACACGCATTCAGAAAGGATAAAAATGCTTGTTTTTTGATAAAAACTGATGTACGAGTGTTGTATAATGTGTACCTGTTCAAAAATATCATTATTAGATAGTGGTTTTGTTTATTTCATTATAAATAATTATATATGGAGCAATTGGAGCATCATTCATCTGACATATTATATTTCACATACCATGTAGTCCCCTTGCCTGCATCCAGGAGGATATAATAATTTGTTAGCACATAACATTTAGTTAATCATTAATCATTTTTGGTTCACTTCGTTTAACTCATTTTTAGTAGTTACCACTGAAAATGCTGGTGTGAAATATATGGAAAATAACTGAAAATATAAACTATCTAACAAACTCGTACTAGATCCCAAGTTATTTATAAGCAGGCGTGTCAGTTTTTACTATCGAACGTGTTGCTAGTATCGTTATTAAGTTAGTAAAATAAGATGATACGTGACGTATGCAGAATACAATTGCAGTTCGAGACAGTTCGGTATCTAGCGACAAATTGTTGCAATAAGTAATATCTCTCCACCATTCATAAACTCAACTGTACCTAAATTATTTTAAATTCTTACCCGCTTAAAATTTTGAAATCTCTGTATTTCTTTTCTCTCGTTCTTCGTGGGCAGCTTAACCACGGCATATTTAAAAATTAAAGATATTGTAAGTCATTGTAAGTGTACTAGTTTATGTTGTCATTAAATAAATATTTTTGTTGTTTTTTTTAGTAATGTTTGTAAAATTATTTTTATTATTTTTATTTTATTTTAATATTCTTTTTATGTACTTGTATTCAAATTTTTTTTTTGGTTCCATAGAAAAAACCTAAAATGTTGATTATCTCTGGATGCACGCAAAATTGACACTTGGGTGTTCTTGTCATGCATTAATAATACCAGCCCTTGTTAATGTCCCACTGCTGGGCACGGGCCTCCCTTCAAGATGGGGCTTAGGCCATAGTCCACCACGCTGGCCAAGTGCGGGTTGGCGGACTTCACACGTCATTCGAAAGGTAGTTAGGCTTTCTCAGACATGCAGGTTTCCTCACGATGTTTTCCTTCACCGAAAGCTAGTAACAATCGCACAAAGACGATTCGCACATGATTAATTAAAGAAATCAGAGGTGCGAGCCGGGGTTCGAACCTGCGCACCTTGTTTCCAAGGCATGCGCTCGCCCACTGAGCTGTGACAGCACTGCAGCAGCTGTGTCATGCATTAAGGATGTTTATTTATAGCTTGCGTTTAAGTCATGTTTATGTAAATAAAACAGTGTTGACCGTTTTTGGGTCATATTTCATACTGTGGGACAGGGGACTACATGTTACATTACAATATGTCAGACAAATGTCAGATGAATGATGCTCCATATATAATTATTTATAATGAAATAAACAAAACCACTATCTAATAATGATATATTTGAACACGTACACATTATACAACACTCGAACATCAGTTTTTGTCAAAAACAGTCAGGTTTATGCAGAGTATGCTCCCCAGCAGAGCCACAAACAACGTCGATTATTTATACATAGGTAATCGGTATATGTACATTATGTACGTTCAACGTACATAATTTTAAGATATCATTGATTGGTATTTAATGCGGTGGCTCTCCTGCAGAGTATGACACGAATATTCGCATTCCTGGTACAAAACAGGATAAAGATTTTTTATACAAATGAGTTATCACACTTATGTTTGTATTGCGACACTCAATAATACCCTCAGCGATCGGACAGGGTTTTATTAACAATCTGTATGCAACCTATCTGAGAGACAAATGAAACTACATATTTAGTATTTCCACTTATTTATTTGATTATATGCATAGATTTTTTATATGTCTACGAGAACAGGGTGCTTAATTTTTATATTTTAATCAACTATTTATTGCATTACAGGTTAAAACATCTAGCAAATCTGGTGCAGGAACAGCAGAAATTCATGTCCCTAAATTGTGGTACGACAGCGAAATGCTGTTCTTAGCAGATGGGGATGTACCAAGGGGCTCAAGATCAGTAAATTCAATCCTTGACGACATGCGGTTTGAAGATAATGTTGAAGTACATACACAATTTACGTTACTATGCTATTTTATCATATTGTCATTTGACACTGCCTACCCCATTAAAATATTGTACGAAGGCTTCCCTTACATTTTTTGCATTAGTGCTGGCATTTCTATTAGTAACATTTAATGGAGTGAGCCCAATGGTAGCAGTTGAATCACTAGTATTGATATCAATATCGAATGCATTATCTGATGCATATAGCTTGATTTTCAAAGAAAATTGTGAAGAAGACAGCATGTTAAAACAACTAGATCTATTCTGTCTAAACGTAAGTTTATAGCAGAATGGAAGATTCGGAAACGGTTTGAAATTATACCGAATACATTTTCTATTATTCGCCTAGCTCTTGACAACCTATAATTGAAAATTTTTCTTTCTGTTGTCAGAGCCGCTCTACTAAAAGGTTTCATAAAATCAGTTCTCAGGGCAAAGGCTTCATCCCCTACAAATACAAAGGGCATTTTAGTATTGCTGTTTTGACACTTATCATCATTCGGGATGTTAAGTTCCTTTGACTGCAACTTTTCGTAAAATATCGTATTCTGAATGACTCCTCCATCTGAAACTCGGCCATTTGTACCAACTTCGCACCATATTTTGACGGGCCCGTTGGTCTAGTGGTTAGAGACCCTGTCCGCTAACCGATGGGTCGTGGGTTCGATTCCCACCAAGTGTCTGGGTGTTATTTATCTATGTAAGTATGAATTTACAAAAAAAAAAATTATATAAGTATTAGTATCAGTTGTCTGGTTTCCATAGTACAGGCTCTGCCTAGTTTGGGATCAGATGACCGTGTGTGGATTGTCCCAAGATATTTATATTTATTTATTTATTTATATAAATTCATAGTTGGCATTTGCACAAGCCATAAGTACAATGCTATTGAAATTTTTGTAATTCCAAAAATATTAACCACTATCTGGAGGGGGTATAATCTGTACATGTTTTCCATCAATAGCTCCTAAACAATTAGGAAACTGCCATCGTTCTTCAAAGTCCTTTGCAATTTTCATCCATTCTTCTTCAGTATCTGGCATCTGTAACAAAAAAAAAGTTGTTTTCCAGGTCAGTAACGATGAAAGTGAAGATACTGTATCGACTAACGTGCAATCGCCATTATCAGAAAGTAGTGTGGCTTCATCATCAAGACTTCAAGCACGAAAAACCAAAGCCCAAGCAGATGTAGTTCTAGCAAAAATAGCAAAAAAAATGGAAGAACCTCTACAAGTGAAACTAAAATATGATTCATTTGGCGAACATATTGCGGAAAAATTCAGAAATTTGACGACTATGATGACTACATTTTGGCAAAAAATAATTAACGATGCGATATTCATGGCCGAAACGAACAATTTGACTATTGATTCGCGCATAGTACATAATCATACACAACAAGTAATTTTTAAGCCATCCTAATATAAACCGGAGTGATTCTATTATTTTGGTCAATACGTTAAGTCGGTCTGGACATTCACAGATAATACAGAATGCCAGTGAACATAATATATTATATGATGCATTTGTTGCTATTTGTTGCCGCTATTAGGGAAACACCGGAAAACACAGAATAATAATAAGTTTTCGATTACGTTTTTTTTCATATTCATGTTTTTTTTGTTCGTTAAGGCCAGTCTAAGCCTGAGTAGTTAAATATCTTTCTTAGCATTCTTAGGCGAAATTATTAACAAATAAAGATTATTGTAGACTAGTTATAATAATTTAATATACTTATATATTAAAAAACTCAACACAAATACAATTGTAGTATAATTTACTTACCTTCATATGATCTTTCAAAACAGTTACAATTGCCTTGCAAGTTTCAGGAATAATGATTCCCAGGCGCTGTGCAGAAATTACAGTTGAAAATTTCAGATTTTTATATGTCATTCCTGAAGCTAAAAAGCGAAGTGTAGCACATAGCCTCTCATGTGGACTTATGGCTTGCCTCATATTAGTATATTTTTTTAAAATTAATGGTGTCACAAGTTGCAGTAATTTGAAATAAGTCTCTTCGTCCATTCTCAAGTAATTTCTCCAATCGGTGGGTTCTAATGATAATTCGGACAGTAAATTAGTATGTGTGAATGTATTTCTTTTTTCCAACCACCCTTTCATCCATGTTCTCTTACGTTTTTTCTGTCTTTTTATTGAAATACACACTGCTGTTGCCACCGTTAAAAAAACCATTTTTAACCGACTTCAAAAAAGGAGGAGGTTTTCAATTCGTCTGTATATATATTTTTTTTCTGTGTATGTTCGCGCATAACTCTGGCAATTATGAACCGATTTGAAAAAATCTTTCTTCCATCCATTCTTTAATCCGTTAATTGGGTCCCATAAAAAAAATATTGGTTAGTAATAAGTAGATCCTGAAAAAACAAGAATGGTGACTGCGCACTGAGAGCTGCAAGAAAGCCTATATAGATGACGTTTTAGTCGCTCGGACTCGCTCGGTCGGACAAAAATAGTCACAACTCTGGCAAATATTTACCAATTTCAATGATTCTTTTTTTATTCGAAAGAAGAAACCACTGTATTGAATCTGTATGAATTTTATTACAACCGGATAAGAACTTCCTGGAGGACCATGAACGATGTGGAGGAATTTATCTGGTAAAAACCATAAAACTGATGTTCTCCATTACATTGCTCTGACAATTATGAACCGATTTCGATGATTCTTTTTTTATTCGAGAGAGTAAACTAGTATGATGTTTCCATGCAAATTTCATTACGACCGGATATTTTTTTCTGAAGAAACATGAATTATGTAAAACTATGTAGACGATAATGTGATCATAACCTACCTAGATAATTTTACGGTTTTCGATGGTTCAATCTTTATATATGAAAATATCACTAAAAAGTTTAAAATAAAAACTTTAAAAAAAAAATTGAACCGACTTCAATATCACTGAAAAGTATAAAATAATTTAAATATTATTGAAGTTGGTGCCAAATATACACAGCAGGTACGCTAACACCAACTTCAATAATATTTAAATTATTTTATACTATTCAGTGATATTGAAGTCGGTTCAATATTTTTTTAAAGTTTTTTGTTCCGTACTCGTGCAACGTTCGATCGAAGTTCATCGAAATGACGGCGCGTACGTCCAAATGGACGTATAGTCAATGTGCCTATAATTTGGAGTACTTCCATTTGGAAGTATGTATTCCATTTGGAAGCATTCCAAATGGACGTATCGTCAGTGGCTATCTTAAGGGCTATTGAGATATATCGGTGTGACAGCCAGACAGACGAAGTCGCACCATTTTCATCTTTTGGTATGGAACCCTAAAAATAGATGCCGAATACGGGCATGACAAAAATTTATCAGTGCAGGTGCAGCGATGAAAAAACAAATTTCATATCCGTTAATTTAAATGGAGCTGAAACACGAGAGGTGAAAATTATGGCAGCCATTGCAGCTAACTAAGGGATAATGGACAATCGATTGCAAGCCTATCGAAAATCTATGGCAGGTCTTCAAAGGTCCCTAATTGTCGTTTACTATTCACTATTAATACAGATGACTAACACCGTAATCAATTGTCAATAAAATGATCTAGGGATAAATGAGTTTACTAGGTTGTAGATCATTGTGCATGGTCCGACTAGGTAAGTACCACCGCAGTGTCAGTGTCAGATATTCTTAAACATGTCCAAGTGTGAAGGGTACTGTAGCTGGTGAAATTACTGGACATAAGAGAGTTAATAGCTCATGTCTCAAGGTGACGAGCGGCATTGTATTGCTTACCATCAGTCGAACGTCTTACTTGTCTCACCACTAGGTAATAAAGAACTTTACTAAACCTACATATTCTGAGGAAATATATTCGAGTATAATATACGAATTTTCAATATCTTGCAGATTTAACATACCGAAAATTATGAATTTGAAAGACGGATTACATAAAATAGGTACCTATACTAGCAAACAATCTATATAAGCTTATGTGAAGAAAACGTAGAATTCTCACCATTGTTATAAAGTAAGTAGGTAGGCGGTAAGTAGTAGGTAGGTACAGACGGGCGAATACAAGATACGAATTTTCACAGTTGATAAAATCGTATAAGTATTGAATCATTTCATGCGAATATACCTATTTGCTGCTGAATTAGTTTGATAAAATTATTTTAGGAAAGGAGTCTCCCATTACGAACTGTACAGACTTCTATGTTTATTTTTGATGATAAATATTCATACGGTTTTACAGTACAACAATAAATAAATTAAATTCCCCAGGCCATTACAAACGTGATAAATAGTGCAGTATTTATTCCACTGGAGCTATCAATCACTACGCATCAAGCATATGTATCTATTGCGCACAGGAACACTGCATCTGCAACCCGCGTTTGCATATACGAGACAGGCGTCATCAGCACCCAGAACGTGTTGTTATATTGGACACGGAGGGTGTTTTTTATGACACCAAGGTCGCAAATAAGTATGCGGCCCGCTTAATAGTAGTAGTCACCGCAGTCTATGCACGATTGAAACACCAGAACACCACCAGAAGAATTATTACCTAGCGCGTTGCCGACCTTTATAGAATTTTTTAAACTCCCTTTTTAAGAGCCCTATGGTAAATACTTGGGAAAACATCGACACCCAGTTCATTTCACAATCTAATGGTTCGCTTAAGAAAAATCATTTGAAACCGCAAAGTACGGAAGTTCATTGATAGTTATATGTCTCTAGGTACATATCATTAACTAACACTGTCTATGGCGAGCGGTGCGGTGGTAAAAAGTGGCCATAGGTATCATAGCCACGGTCGAAAAATTCTTTAGAAAATTGCCCGTTTATCACAATCGGTGGAACACACAAAGGGACGTGAAATCCCTCCTCACTCGTAAGCTTCTAAACCATTGGGGAGTTCAGGATCGTCTACAATTCGAATGTCTCTTCGCTGCACCGAGTCAAGAGGTTCATGCTGGTATTCAGACGCTCCCACCTTAGCTGCACCGAGTCAAGAGGTTCAAGCTGGTATTCAGACGCTCCGACCCATAGATGCCTGCAAAACCCATGGGTGATAGGGTGTTAAGTTAAAATCTCCAATGCAAAAAGTGTAACGTTATTGTTGGACGCTTACTTATTGCCTGTGTCATTATAGCCCCGTGATTCAACACCTTAGGTACCTCAGTCCTCCCGTGACCACGTCGGGAAAATAAAAATCTAAAATAAACTACTATGTAGGCATTTACAGTAGTTTATTTTTTTTATTACTTACTTATTGATCTCCAGGCCTATACTAATATAACTTGGTTCTTGGAATTTTACACAAAATCTTACAGCTAAGTACCTACGCGTCGAAGTCAGACGTAGTGTAGGTATACACATAAAGGCCCTTTAATTATGTACATCTAAGGAGCCGACTTAATTAAAAATGCTCTTCCCACCGAAAGACGTTATAAGATTTTCCTTTTTGTAATTAAAAACAAGAAACGTTTTTAGCAATCTCAATTTTGTTAATGAAAAAAAAAAGATTTATTTAAGTATATAAATGAACGTCTGTAAGTAGGTGTAGGACGCACTAGAATTGATCACTCATGAAACTCAATAAAAAATACAGAATTATAAACGAAATCATGCATCTAAGAATATTTCCGGACCCAAGGCACCCCTGGAGTATATATACCCCTGGTGGTGCCACGGAAACTTGAATTCGCTCCCGTGGCACCCTCGTTAGATTAGATTAGATTATGATCAATTAAAGCAATTCGTGGTTTCAGAACTATTTCCACAGTTGCTGCAATATCCTTGGCGGAGTTTACTCCACTTCACCTCAGACCATCTGCCATAGATATTCTACTCCATCCAGCAGATCGACTTACTATCAATTTTGACCAGGTCACATCTGAAAACGACATGAACCAACTATGTGCCACAGAGTTAATTAAGTTTTTTACCGATGGTAGCAAACATGATAATCAGGTGAGTGCAGCTTTTGTAGCCTATACTCCGGACTGTGAAATAGTCAAGAAATTTAAACTACACAATATACATGTACCGTGTTTCAGGCAGACCTGTTAGCTATTGAGAAAGCATGTAAATGTATCAAGCTGACCAACCAAAATGAATCAATAATCATCTCAGACAGCATGTCAGCACTCATGGAAATTAACAATACAAATTCAACAAACCCGTTTGTAACGAAAATTCAGGAAACCTTGCATCAATTTCCAGGGCTAGTCAAATTTGCATGGACTAAGGAACATGTCGGTATAAGGGGTAATGAAACTGCTGATGCATCTGCGAAACATCTGGCAACCCTCCATAAATCTCGTGACTACTCACACTGTCCTTTCAGCTACATCAACTCAAAAATCAGACAACATACCAATGAATCAGCGGACAGTTACTATGAAAACACCCCTCAAGGACAACGCACCAGGAATCTACTCCCTACCATTAATACAATATCAGATCTCTGGACCAAAACAAAACCATCATTTTCATAGATTTAGAATTTTAAGTACCGATAAATATCCATGCAATAACGGCGTAGTCCAGACAATAGAGCATCCCAGATATGCATGCCGAAGTTTAAATCACGAAAACATAAACTCCTACCACTTTATGGACCTGATGAAGAATCCAATAGGCGTTAATTTTTTTGAAAAGTTTCTACAAATAATAGTCTCAACATTCAAGAAATTTAAGAATTCATAGACTTCGTTCAGCTAGCTAAACTCTCAGAATTAATTTACAAATTTATTATTAATTTATTTTTCAACATTCGAATGGTGAAACTTGCATACCATTAGCAAGGTCATTCGATAGATGGTCACAGTCTCTCTACCCCAACCTCTAAGGTAAACCTCTAAGAACAGACCTTCAACAAAACAAAGGCTTTCTTGTGTACCCCTATAAAGAAATTTGAGTCCGCAATACGTGTGATCTATTCCAATACCTATGGAAGAAATAACATGCGCTTACGAGTATCTTGAACCTTTCTTGGGCTACGTGGGCAGGCAGACGGTATTGAATCTCGTTTAAAGGTATAAAATTAACTAATAAAATTATAAAGACCAAGCGAAGAGCTATACGTGCCAATATACACAACAACAGACAACTGGCTGATCCGCGCAGCTTTGCCCGTGGTGATTTTTTTATTACTAACACTCCAATTTTCCTTTATTGTTTTTTTTCATATATACTTCTCCCAAACAGAGCGGAAGTTATAGACAGAGGGGGTGCCCCCCCCCCTGTCTATAACTGGGTCTCTATCTCTAACTTCCGCTCTGTTTTTGATGAGATGTACTAGCAGTGTAATATTATTTCTTAAATCAACCCGAAAAATAAAGTTTCATACAAATTATAAAACCGCGTTTCAATCGCTTTGGGGTTTTTTTTCCAAATATCTCCATTTTAGTGAGTAGGTATACGTAGTACCTCGATACAAAATGAAAGTATTTTTTAATTTTAAGACTTTTTTGGGGTCATCACATCATTTGCTGGAAGACCTCCTGCTGAACATAGGCCTTCAAGCGCCACAATGAACGACAATTCATTGTAGCGTTTCCACCGGTTACCTGCGACGCGCACAATGTCGTCTGTCCAGGTAGTGGGAGGCCTACCTACGCTGCGTCTTCCAGATCGTGGTCACCATGGGTTTTGGGGTAGGTTTTTGAAAAATACTTTGTACATAGAGAGTATACTTATTACATAATGAACCTCTGTCCAAGTTTATAATATGAGGAATAATTTTACTAATTTGTTAGGAAACCGTCCTTGTTACCGCGATTCAAGTTTGGAAACATAATTGCTTAGAGCTTAAATTCACAAAGAAAGGGTTAACCGCAACAATACAACTACACACATCAAAAGTGTCTAGGGATCAAGCATTTTTAAGCGGATTTCTTGAGATTGAGATGTGGCTTTGTAATAAATTTATGATTTTATAAATTTATATGGATCCTTTTTGGTGCATTTCATAATTTGAATCAGGAACTGTGAATCAAATTCGAGTAAAAGATGAAAATCAGCTGTCAATATTTTCCCTATAAAAACATACAACGCATTGAAGACATTATTAGTGCTACTGTTTCCCTACTACTGATTAAAACCAACGTTATTATGGAGCGGCGACGTCATTTAAGCAGGGAAGAAATGCTCAGAGCCGTGGGAATGATAGAAGCTGGTTCCCGGCAACGTACTGTGGCTTTAGCTCTGAATACAAGTCAGAGTGTTATCAGTCGACTTTGGACACGTTACCGAAGCACTGGTACCGTGGCTGAGCGCCATGGAGGACGGTATCGCTGCACCACACGGAGACAAGACCGATATATTCAAATCTTAACTCGAAGAGCTCCAACAATAACTGCCATGATGTTAGCCGTGAGGCTTCATCACTCTTCAGGGAACTTAATTAGCGACCAAACAGTCAGAAACCGCTTGCATGAAGTGAACCTTCATTCCCGAAGACCGCTACGGGTACCACCTATAGCAATGCACAATCGTAGGATTCGATATCAATGGGCTCTTGAACACAGAAATTGGGCAGAAGAACAATGGCGTTTCGTGTGCTTTTCTGATGAGTCTCGTTTTGGTATGAGACCGGATACAAGACGTATACGACACTGGAGAACCCCTGGACGCCAACAGCGATTAAAATCCTGCCAGGAAGTCCATCCTTATAGTGGTGGAACCATCATGGTATGGGCGGGTATTTGGATCGGCGGAAGAACTGAGTTGATTTGGATCAGAGGCAACCTAAACGCTCAAATTTATGCTGAGACGATTGTATCAGACGTCATCGTTCCTCTACAAGTGCAAATCGGTCCCTTATTTCAGTTAATGCATGATAATGCACGACCGCACACCGCAAGAGTTGTAAGACAGACTCTCGCCGCAGCTAACATCAATGTCCTGCCCTGGCCTGCTCAGTCGCCAGACTTGAACCCGATTGAGCATGCATGGGATATGCTACAGAGAAGAGCTCTGCCGAATATGGAGGGTATCCAGTCGCAAGAAGACCTTTTTTTGTTGTTGCAACGAACATGGGCGGCCATTCCACAGCGTGATTTGGATGAACTCATTTTGAGTATGTCAAACCGATGTTCTTGTGTTGTTAGTGTTCGCGGTAGAAACACGGATTATTAATTGTTTAAGTTACCCAATAAAATTTTAAAGAAAACTGTTATTTCAGTCTTTTTTTCGAACTTTTGTGTTAGTGGTTCAAATGTCAAAAATCCCTTTATTAGGAAAATGGCAAATTTCTTTATTAATGCAAAGGTGACTTGGTTTATCGTTACTGTGACAAACGAAAACACTTTATTTGATGAATCCTTAAAGAAAATTTTAATTAATATCAATCAGGAGAAAAGTTATTGCAAAAATATATGTTGATCCCTAGACACTTTTGATGTGTGTATTTATGTGTAAAAGTGTGGGGCGCTTTTTCTCTGTAAATGATTTCAAATTATTGTCATGCGAATACAAATACTTAGCGTTCTTTAAATTTGACAAAAAGTTTAAGCTGTCATTCAGAAAAAGCGCCCCACGCTTTTACACACAAATATAATCCATAAATTACAAACATGAGGTGGAAAGAAAAAAAGCACGGTTTAGATAATTTATTTAGAGCTTTTTAATGCAGTAGTCCTTATAAAAGCGTGTATTTTTAGTTTTTTAAACTATTAATTTATTTTATACTCTTTAGTCTTAGAAATATTCGCCTAAACTACGAATAAAATTAGCTCAAGTATTGATTTGTTCGTAGCTTGAATCGTAGGCAGGTTGTGGCAAAACATATTTTTATATTACGCGTAGGTATCTGATTGAGTTAGCGAAGTTTAAGAAAGCACTACGTATTTACCCTTTAAACAGTTGAAAGTACGCCAAAAGTCAATAGTTTTACAAGTAGTACTCATGGAATATCTAATGGTATAACTGGTATTAACTAGTACCACCTATACCATTACAGGTATAAATGGGACAACTTAGTACCATTTATACCATTAATGGTACAATTCAATGGTATAACTGGTCCGAAGCCGTTCGGTGGCTTACCAACCTTCCGACTTCATCAACGTCCACGTTATTAGGCAAAGTAAATATAACTCCTTAATACAAATCAAATGAGTCCAAGCTACTAGTAAACCCATCGAGGTTTACTAGTAATCATTCCATGGTTCCGTCAACCACCTTTCATTTCCATCATCAACCCTGATTATTGGACAAAGTAAATAGAACTCCTTAAGTCTCCTTAAGAATAATAGCCGCAGCCACAAACTTCGTTCTCTTGTCTCTTCTGTCAATATGCACATTCTCCCACTTAATGCTACTCACCATGCTCCTCACAGTGCACCTTCGCTCTTAGATTTAATTCTTGTCTCTAAGTTAGACAATGTTGTGACATTTCGTCAGCTGCCTTCCTCTTTTTCCTATCACGATCTTATTTTTCTCTCGTATAAAGTAGCGTCGTCCAAAGCGTAAATCTAAATTTCTGTTTCTACGCAGCTTTAAAAATATTTCTTTGGAACGTTTAAGAGAAGATGTGAATGGAGTTGATTGGTCTCCAATTTACAACTGCAATGATGTGGACTCCAAGGTGGATATTTTCAATAAGTTGATGTTGGAGATATATGACAAACATGCACCTATTAAGACAGTTAGGGTTAAACATCTGCCAGCGCCCTGGCTGACTGATTCTATTAGACTGCTCATGACGAAAAGAGATAAAGCTAGGCGCAGATATAAACGATGCCCTAACGATGATAACTTTGTACTTTACAAGAAATTACGTAACCGCTGCAGTCGAATGTGTAGGGATGCAAAACGACGCCACATTAATGATTCTATAAAAAAACTTAACTCTGACAAGTTTGGAAATTTTTGAGGTCACTCGGTGTAGGAAAGACGCCGAACGATAGCACCCCGAATGTGGATCTCAATGCTCTTAACACACATTTCTCTAAACCTATTATTTCATTAGATCGGGAGACTAAGACCTCAACTTTAAATCTTATTTCTACTTTCCCTCTTCCTTCTTGTGTCCCTTCTCTTTCACTTTGACTTCAGAGGAGGACGTTAAAAAATCCATCCTTTCTATTTCTACCAAAGCGGTTGGCGATGATGGTCTACATTTACAAATGCTTCTTTTCATTCTGGATGATCTAGTCTCCCTTGCTACTAATTCATTTCCCTATTCCTGGAAGAAAGCCCACGTCATACCGCTACCTAAAACTTCTAATCCATCTACCTTCTCAGATTTCCGACCTATTTCCATACTTCCTATACTTTCTAAAGTTCTTGAGAGTATTGTACATAAGCAGTTGTCTTTTTTCCTTTCTTGTCACAACTTGCTTAGTCCGTTCCAGTCTGGTTTTCGTCCTGGTCACAGTACCGTAACTGCTTTAGTAAAAATTACGGATGATATTCGGCTGGCAATGGAGAATAAGCTTCTTACAATTCTTGTCCTTCTTGATTTTAGTAGTGCGTTTAACTCTGTGGACTTTGACATCCTCTTAAGTATCCTTTCATCACATAACGTCTCTTCTTCTGTTATTTCTTGGTTTAAATCTTATCTTCGAGGCCGCTCGCAGTCTGTGCGCGCCGGAGAGACCTCCTCTGACTGGTGTGACCTAGTTGCGGGTGTTCCTCAGGGTGGCGTTCTTTCCCCTCTTCTCTTCTCTTAGTTTATTAACACTATCACTTTGGCAATATCTTCAAATTTCCATCTCTATGCAGACGACTTGCAGATATACCGTCATTTTAAAACCGATGATGTTGTCGAGGCTGTCAATGCCATAAATATTGATCTCACAAGTATCAGTCAGTGGACGAAGACTTTTGGCTTACTTATTAACCCTAAGAAATCTCAAGTAATAATAATTGGCGGTAGGTATATGTACAATCTATTAACAAGTAATTTTATTTTAGTTAAAAATCTAGGAGTTCTCTTTAACTGCACTCTGTCGTGGGATTCGCACAATGCAGAGGTGAGTAGGAGAGTTTTTAGCACTTTTCACTCTCTAAAACGGCTTCAGATGTTCCTACCTTTTGAAACTAAAGTTACTCTTGCTCAATCTCTTCTTTTACCTCTTCTTGACTATGCTGATGTCTGCTTCCTTGATGCAACCGAAGAACTCCTGGACAAGCTGGAACGCCTTCAAAACTTGGGTATACGCTTTATTTATGGCCTTAGGAAATATGACCATGTATCAGAATTTAGAAAAAAACTAAAGTGGCTACCTATTAGGCATCGGCGTAACCTACACATACTTTCCCTATTATATAATGTCCTATTCAACCCTAAATCTCCTGAATACCTTCGTAAACATTTTAAATTTCTCGTACCTACTAATGTGCCTACTCGCTCTTCTAAGTCTCTTCTTCTCTCAAGATACCACTTCATTCGTCAAGTCGCTTTGACGGATCCTTTGTCGTTAAAGCTGCCAGACTCTGGAATAACCTTCCCCTTTCTCTTCGTGCCTGTCAATCTCTGGCCGTCTTCAGGAAAAGAATCAAGGAACATTTCCTATCTTTGTGATTTATTTATACATCTTTTTATTATTAATTTTTTGTATGTATTAGTGTATATTATATATATTTATATATATATTATTGAAGTATATATATATTTATGTTTTTTCTTATATATATAGCCATATGGTTGTGTATTTATGTATGAATTGTAATAAGTATATGTCAACATTTTACTTCTTTCTTTTACCCACTTTTGTGCAGTATTTTGCTTTTATCTCAACTCACTCAATGCACCTGGGTTTGCTGGAAGAAAACTCATTTAATGAGTTAAGCTCGCTCTTTGTAATATCTTTACTTTTATAAATGTTTTTGTATGTGTTTCTGTGTACAATAAAGGATAAATAATAATAATAAATAAAAAAATCTGAGACGATTTGGAAAGTCATGTGATATTATAATTGAGGCAGGGCAACAAAATGTTCAATCATGATTTTAACAGTCAATATTTTCAAGTAATAAAACTGTAAAGCCGTTTTCTGTTATAAGGGTCGGCCGTCGCCAAAGCAAGAGCCACTCAACAAAGTGGCTCTCGATAAGTGCTCTGATCTACCCCAGAGCTCGTTGTGACTTACATCAGCCTCTCGACGATGAATTTCCTTAAGAACCATTCTTCTTGAATAAAACAAAACTGTTGCACCAATGTTATTAGGTGTGCTAACAACATCGGGATAACAGTTTTTTTAAACCCCGTCCAAAAACGAGGGGAGTTATAAGTTTGATGCCTATGTCCGGAAGTCTGTCTGTCTGTATGTCTGTCTGTGGCATCGTAGCGCTCCAACCAGTGAACAGGTTTGAATGCGGTTTTTTATTTGAAAGTTAGTTCAAGCGAGATGGTTCTTAGCTATGTTTCATGAAAATTAGTCCAGCCGTTTGAAAACCATCAGCTCTTTTCAGAGTCGAGGAATGGTTATTTCGTATAGAATAGTCATTTTTCATTACTTCTATTAGTCCGAAAGAAAGGACATGTGTAAATCCGATGATACCAAATAAGATGATGCTGATGATAATATTCTGGGACAATCCACACACGGTCATTTGATCCCAAACTAGGCAGAGCCTGTACTATGGAAACCAGACAACTGATACTAATACTTATATACTTTTTTTTTTGTAAATGCCTTCAATAACCTTCAACAGGCTCTGATGATGATCGGCAAGAAGGTGGTAACAGGATCTCGGCCCTAATAAACGTAGAACCATCGAGTTTGGTCTCGGTGGATAGGTCTCGGCGAGTAATTGCTAGAAAAATGGTAATCAGGGTCTGATGATGTAGCAGCAACGTGGTCACAGGATCTCTGGACCAATATACGTAGACCCACCAAATTTCGGCTCGTTGGATATAGATCTCGACGAGTAGGTGCTAGAAAAATGGTGATCAGGGTCTGATGATGGCACAGGAAGATGGTCACGGGATCTCTGCTCTAATAAACGTAGATCCACCGAATCTAGACACGTTGGATAGGTTGCTACGAGTAGTAGGTAGAAAAATGATGATCAGAGTCTGGTGGGAGCAAGCAAGAAGTTGGTAACAGGAACTTGGCTCCATTAAATTTAAGACCCACCGAATTTTAAATTTGTGGTTAAATCTTGACGAGTAGTTAGTATACACATACTGATCAGGGTCTGATAGTTCGTTCACTTAGGTCGGGCGTTATCCAAAATTTTTATATTAATATTTGTTACCAATGATAATATTAGATACTACGTTACCTATTAAGCAATCGACGATTACAAATGACACAGCACTTACACATATTGCAACATCACACTAATGCATCTATTCTAGAATATTTGCTTGTGTATGTGTGTGTGGAATTTACTTAAGTAATCGTATTTTCGATTGTTTTGATGCGATTAATTATTAAAATGAAAACGAAGTGACGCTGTCAATGCTACCGTGGTGGGTGGTTGCTACTGACTCAAGTAGTAATTAACACATAATTAGCTCACCATTTTTTCGCCACTTTCAGATCGCTTATAACCTATCTACCTTCTTTTACTTTTTAATATTATTGGTTTTTACATTATAATTATTGGATTCTTCATAGATATATTCTGTATACAGAGTGTTAATAAATCTCTGACCGACCACTACGGTTATTATTTGGTGTAGCAGTACAAATCCAAGTGTACAGTAACTCTTTTGTTTAATATGGCATAAAAATATTTTCCTGAAATCTACCAGCATTGCAAATAAATAAAATAGTAATAAGTATATGTATAACTGTTTTGCTACACCCATGGATATAATATTTAAACTAAATAAACATTCACTAACAAAATGACAATTAAAATGTTGTCGCGGAGGTCGCGAACTTATCTGTGCTGGTGGCGGAAACGTGAACTACTGACATAATGACATGTAGTTTGACAGTTTCATATAGACAGTAGCGACACTCCTATCGGCAAAAATAAATTTGCCAGGATGTGGCTTGTAAAGAAATAGCGACACAAGAGCGCTATTTCTCGCTACCACTTTTTGAACCGTGACACCAAATCTAGTTTATATATTACTATATCGATGAGAGTGGCAACGTAATTATGATCCAAATCCTGGAAAGACAGTAGTATCATAAAGCTAAGTAATAGATTTCTGTATCAACTATAAGGATACCGATACCTTGTGATACCGCAACAGCCTGAATCTCAGACCACCAAATTACTCTCGGAGCTGTTTATGTAGGTACGAGAGAATCGATATCTTTACTCACTTTCAAAGTATAAATTATTTTTTATTCGAAGTCGGCCTAGGCTTCGAATTTAAAATACCGGATCTATATTAATGATAACTAACACTGATTGTCGTTTGTGAGTCCGGCAGTTGAAGTAAAAAAGTCCTGCAATTCATATGAGTGTTTTGAAAACAGAAATTCTACAAAGGCAGAATGCAGGTATTACAAAAATGTCATATTGCGTACGAGAATTGCGCTACCAAGCCATAATATATTATTATGTGAGTGATGCATATTAGAGAATGCCTCTATTTATGAAATTACTGAGGGGCATCATAATATAAATTGTATTGCTACTGGAAATGCCTAGGGTTACATTTTTAGATTGTATTTTTTCTATACATAGGTCACACTAAAAGTTTCCGGAACTGGCCACTTACATAAACAATATTTAAATAGTAATTACAACATTTTAAAATGGAACTCTTTGGCTGTAGAATGCAGTTTGTTTCATCTGACTGTCAATTGTTTTTACATTGTGGCGCCATTTTAAAAATTGCGTGTCTGCATTAACATGAATTTAACTCGGGAAAATTTTCGTAGTAGGATTTTTTACGATTTTAAGTGTAATTTGACAGCTAAACAGGGCATCGCTCGGCTTCAATCTGCTTTTGGCGATGAAGCACCATGCAAGACGACTATATAGGGTAAAAGTGGGATAGTTGCCCCAGGGGTATAGTTGCCTCGATTGTAATTTCTCTAGTTTGCCGGATGAATCACATGTTATTTTATTTATCTTTCGAAAGACTCTACAACTACCACTAAGTTGACCGTATTGCATGTCTCTGTGCGATTGCATGGAAAGGCAAGGTGAAATCAAAGTTTTTGCGGGATAGGTGGCCTCTTTTTCAGTGGGGCATCTATCCTATACGTAATTTATATAGATTAGGCAATTATCCCCTATATGGGATAGATGTTCCAAAATTTAGAGGTCCGCAAAAATCGCTAATACTCTGGAAATATCAAAGATGATGGTTTTTCCTTTCATAAGTTTGAAGATAATAAATCAAAGTACCTACCCGTATTACAAATAAAGAATTTTGCTTTTTTCACTGAGAGATATAAAGTAATTTCAAAAAGTATCCCACTTTTACCTATATATATATAATTCTGCAAACCATAATACACACATACATTCTGCTATAGGTTTTCAGAATTCAAGCGCAATCGTGTCAATCTCAGTGGTGACGAATCTCGCGATGGTCGCCCGTCCACCGCTGTGAACAACAAAAACATCGATGCTGTGCGCCGTATGTTTGAAATAGACAGGCATGTGACCTACCATGAGATTCGCGCATCCTTAGACATAAGCATGAGTCAAATACAATCAATCCTACACAAACATTTGGATCCCACATAATTTGACCGAGGCTCAAGAAACGGACCGCGTCACTTGGTGCAGTTCCATGCTTACCAGATTCAACGAAGGTGCGTCAAATTTGGTGTGGGATATAGTAACAGGTGACGAAACATGGATTTATTGCTACGATCCCCAAACAAAGCAGCAATCGAGCGTATGGGTCTTTCAAGATGAGCCGAAGCCAACCAAAGCGGCGCGCGTGAAAAGTGCATCTAAGCGGATGATTGCTTCTTTTTTTAATAAAGGCTACTGTTGCTTTAGAGAATCGTCTTACCGTGAATAGTAACTGGTACACGACCATTTGTTTGCCGGATATTATTGACCAACTCCGTAAAAATAACCGGAATCGCCGTATGATCTTGCACCACGATAATGCTAGTTCCCACACGGCCAGACAAACAAACGAATTTTTGAAGTTCCCAAAAATTAATTAAATTAATCTTTCTGTTCCCAAAAATTAATTAAATTAATTAATTAAGACCAAATTATGCGATAAACGATTTTCGTCACCAGAAGAGGCTGTCGAAGAGTATGAAAAACACGTTTCACCACGGAGGCTTGGCACAAAATTTTTCAAATTTGGGTTAATCGCATGAAAAAGTACATTTACGCAAAGGGGAATGAGAAACAATAAATTTATTTTTGACTTTTAATAGTATTTTTTCTTATTCATACCGGAAACTTTTAGTGCGCCCCACGTATTAGCCTGTACGTATTGGTAGCCTACCTACTTAACTGACTGATATTTTACTAATCGTCAACTATTATAATGAAGTACGGCAACATAATATTAAGGCAGTTCATTGTGCGACTTTATGAAGTTTTAAACATACAGGTGTAAGTATAAATTATAAAAGCACGCAATCCTGTGACTATGAGCGAACAAACGGCTATTCCACTTATCCCACCCCGCCATCCCACCTAGGTAGGAGGGAACAGTGGATTTTCTTTTCCACTGTTCCCTTCCAGGGTGGATAGTTAGAATCAGCCTTTCCACTTATCCACCCAGCTATAGGTACATACTTTTTATATTTGATTGACATTTATGAAAACAAAAGTACAATAAATGAGAATCGTCCATAATAAACCACGGACTTTATTTGTTTTATTCTAAAGAACATTGGTGTACATTTGGAGAGAAGCATCGAACGAATAATTTGGCCGAGGCGTAGATTAATCCATAAATGGTTTTTTTTTTGTTGCGGTGGAAATCTTCAAAATATCCCCGGGAGCTGTTGGGCTCGACCGGGGTATGTGGGATTCTTACCCACTAGAACTCCCGCGGCTGTCCAATCGGCACATGAGAGGGGACCCAGGTCTCTCCGGTGGGATCTGCACAAGGGGCCCTCAGTGCCTTGCCTTTGAGCCCGACGCCGGGGGGCGCATTGTAGCCCCCCCTGGGAACCTGACACGGTGCTCACGGGGACGGTGGTCACAACCCCGCCACCGTCCTCCTCAGAGTCACCACTGAACGACCAGCGACTCCGAAGGAAATGGAAAACCTAAGCTAACTTTATTTCAATTACTAAAGCGTATTCGTACTAACTCTACATACAACAGGAACCGCTATTTGTCAATTATGAACAAATAAAAAAAGACTACACATTATTCGCGATGTAATTGTTCAAAATGCACATATTCAATTAGTAAAGGGAAAATTGATGTAAACCTCTTTTTAGAAAAGTTGCGTCGATAAAACTGGGACTACGCACCGCAGTTCTGACAACTGGCATAGCGACTGGACCGCAAGAACGAGCCGACACGGCCTCCGCATACCCATTAATTAATTTTTTATTATAAAAGGGAAGACTCCAAATATAATATATTATACTCAATTATCCTGAGACGGACCAGTGGAAAAAAAACAACTTTTCCCTCCTAGGTGGGATAGCTGATTCCACTTATCCACCCTGGGAATAGTGGAAAAGAAAATCCACGTTTCCCTCCTAGGTGGGATAGCTGGGTGGATAAGTGGAAAAGCTGATTCCACTTATCCACCCTGGGAATAGTGGAAAAGAAAATCCACGTTTCCCTCCTAGGTGGGATAGCTGGGTGGATAAGTGGAAAAGCTGATTCCACTTATACACCCTAGGAGGGAATAGTGAAAAAAATAATCCACTTTTCCATCCTAAGTGGGATGTCTGACATATCCTACATATGTGGAATAGCCTCAAACAAAATGGTCATAAATTACATTATACATACATAAAAATATACACATGTATAAAGTATACTGTATCTCAATTCGACGAAGTCTCGTTACAACCATTCATTTGACATTAACATTGGTGTTTACCATGTACAAAATAGCGGATTACAGCCACCACATTAATGATTTTAAAAAATATACTGCCTATGTCGCTCCCACAACCTTGGTTGTGGATCCGTCAAGACTGGTCTACACCATAAGTTTAAATCCATTAAATCGATTAGGCTGTAGGCAATCAACGAATATTAATACACAGCATTTTCTTTGTCGTATGGTTATAACAACCTTATCTTTTTTTTTTGACGCAGGGAAATCTTGCAAAGATCCCCGGGAGCTGTGGGGCTCGACCGGGGTATGTGGGATTCTTACCCACTAAAACCCCCGCGGCTGTCGCATTGGCACATAAAGAGGGGCGAACCTGGGGCCTCCGTTGGGATCTGCACCAGGTGCCCCTCAGTGCCTTGCCTTTGAGCCCGCCGCCGGGGGACGCATTGTAGTCCCCCGGGTGCCATCACGGTGCTCACGGGGACGGGGGCCGCAACCCCGCCGCCGTCCTCCTCGGAGTCGCCGCCGTACTCAATGGACGTTCAAAGGGCCCACACCCCGAACGTCCAGCGACTCCGAAGGATGGTTAATAACAACCTGATGTCAGACTTGTTCAAGTCGCCCTTAGGCTAAGCTTAACGACTGTTTTCTATCCGAGGCACGAAGATGCTCAATTCAAATGTCACTAAGTGGTCACCAATCTGAGATCTGACCATACCAGGCGTTGCTTAACCTGTGAGTGCCACACACAGCATTTATATTATTGTATGTGAGAGTTGCACTCGCGTACCGAGGGTCCAGTATATAAGAAATTAGTTTATTATTCATCAAACACCTCAGGTAGCAAAATAAAACAATACTAATAGGTAACTAAGTAGTCAGTACGAACCCTAAAAATAATAGTAAGTAAAATGTAGGTGAGTATGTTATTAAACCGATAAACCACTTATACCAAAAGCTCTCTGCAAACTTATAACAAAAACATAATGAAGTATCTAAATTACAACTGCAATAATCTAATACTCCCCATAAATCTCCTTCGTTGCTGATTTAAGTGAATCCACAATCAATGGGGCGATGTTTTCCCGTCGTGTTGTCAGCCCGTCTGAATCATATAATTATTATAAATGTTCCAGTTTCTCCGACACATAACATAATTGAACATGTTCTACGCTAGAAACACGCCATACAGCTCTGATGTATTCTGAATACATCATTTATATTTCGCATTCACTTAAGTAAGTCATTGCAGCTAGTGAACATTTTCGGGTGTTTTATAATCCGAGGAGTACGCTCGCCAAATGTCGAGACGTCATCCCGAATGGAAATCTTTTGTTTGAGGGCGAGCCAATGTAAAACCGGCCGTAGAAACCCATACAATTGTCTAAATTGTATAGCAGTTTTATTAGCTAAAGGAATTGCTTGTAGGAAGTTCATAAACTCCTTATTTTAGTGTCCTAAAGTCCTACGTCATACGAGTACATAACTAAAATTGAGAAACATGTATACATTTCCGGAGATGGAATGGGATACTTACATAAATTATGTAATCGGAAAACTCATTACTTTAACGTTAAATATTTTGCCTGCATTCTACCTTGCATCCCTATAGGTATCCTAATATAATTTTATATATTTAGTTGGAGTTATATTGAAGAAAATTATAATTTGAAACAAGGCAGCTGAATTACTTGCTAGATCAGCTCATTCAAAGTCACGTCCTGAACAAAGGCGGTCGTAAAAAGGACGTTAAGTTGTTGGCGGTTTCGTGGGGTTTATACAAAACAATGAAGTTTTGGCTTTGTAAAACATCCAACGCGCCAATCAAACAAAATAGTCGAAACGGTAAAAGACAATTGAAAACACAAATCAAACTATAGTAAAAAAAATATCCATAAAACAAAGAGTATTTTTTTCTTTATGTAAGTACGTAAATACTAATCACTCAAATACAACGTTGTGTGTTTATATGTACTACAAATATTTGTAAGTTAATCGATAATTTGAATTATTTTTCCAGTCACGGAAGGACTGTGTTTGATGTTGAATGCAAAGATACGAGTATTATAATATCGTCGGCTGTAGGTTCAATTAAGGTAAGGGACAAAATACGACTTTTCAGGAGAGCCCGACAAAGTTTTTTTTCGGACTAAATAATTCATAACTTTTTTTGTAACAAACCTTTTTTGGATCGGATTTCACTTATAATCTTATATTTCAAAGCTCTATCTTTTTATCTAACGTTAGTTTAAATAATACAGCTATTTTAGAAAATAGATGTCCCTTACACCAACCTATTCCGTTAGTACTGTCCTTTACATCGAAGTTTTCTGTAGTCTCGTCTCTTACGTGAAATTGACCTCGACGAATGAAATTGATTGACGTTGAAATTTAGTGGTTTATGTAGACCCTTACCTTATTTAATTTTGGTAGGTGCTGGCAATTACACCAATTTCGAGTTGATATTTAAAATATTTGTTTAGATACACTATTTTTGTGCTGCTAATTTGACGAAAGACCCTAAAAATCATTGGGGTAAGGAACATTTTTTTAAAGCTAGAATTTTTTCATATACACCATTCGAAAGAGAAAAAAAAACTGAACAAAACTGTATACTCAACTCATTTTGCGTGTTTTGTCCCTTACCTTAATTGAACCTACAGCCAACGATATATTCATTCCTTAGATTTATTTTTTTTAGGGACAATTCACACACGGTCATCTAATCCCAAACTAAGCAGAGCCTGTACTATGGAAACCAGACAACTGATACTAATACACATATACTTTTTCTTTTTGTAAATATATAGGTACTTATATAGATAAACCACCCAGACACTTGGTGGGAATCGAACCCACGACCTGTTGGGTAGCAGACAGGGTCACTAACCATTAGACCAACAGGCCCGTCGAAGATAGAACAGGATAGAACAAGATAGAACAGGCACCTTAATATCTAGGAGACGCGTTTAAAGTATGCGCCCTAGACTTAGTAGATCGAGATTATAATATTATTACTAGCTGACCCGCGCAGCTCCGCTCGCGCTCTTTCACTTGTGAATCTAACCCATTCTCGAATCCCCTTGAACACACACAAACAATTTCATCAACATCGGTCCAGCCGGTTAGAAGGAGTGAGGGGTCCAGTGACATACACACGTACAGTAGAATTATATATATAAAGACTAGCTGACCCGCGCAGCTCCGCCCGCGCTTTGTGAATCTAAACCATTCTCGAATCCCCTTGAACACACACCAAAAATTTTATCAACATCGGTCCAGCCGTTTAGGAGGAGTTCAGTGACATACACACGTACAGTAGAATTATATATATAAAGATTAGCGGTGATTCCATTGAGCACGGCGGGGGAAGCGACTCTGGTCCCCGTGAGAGCGCCGTGTCGGTTTCGGGTGACATGAGTTCTCCGGCGGTAGGCTCAAAAGTAAAGCACAAGGGTACCTGATCCCCACCCACCGTTGAGATCTGCATCAGGTACCGGTACTGCCCAGGTTCTCCCTCTTATATACCAATCCGACATCCGCAGGGTTCTAGTGGATGAAAATCCCACATAACCCGATTGACCTTTTGAAGGTTTCTCCCGCGTGAGAGAAAAAGGGCAACATACCTTACCTCTACCTACACCATGGAACAGACCATATTTATAATGTTGGAAAGCATTGCAAATGTAAAAACATTCTGGCTGAATATAACCAGTCGCGCCTTTTCAGCATCGTAAACATCAAAGGTGGTAGCCCTGTGCCGAAGTGTGGGTATGCCAAGTTTGCCGCACGTGCGCAGTACAGTTCATCAAAGAAATTAACGCCTGTGTGAAAGAGTGACGTGAATCGATGTGCGAGACATTGCCCGTTAGGAATACGCAAGACTTTTGCAAATATCACAAGAACGCAAGACGGGCAAAAATATAATATAATTTTAATATCTTTGTTAGTAAAAATGATATTTTTGCCCGAATGCCCCAGGGGGAGCGTTATGTTTTTCGAGAGTATGTATGTAGGTCTATTTCTTTGGCACGTCCAAATAGCCCAAACGGCTGGATAGATTTTGACTTATAATATGTGGTTAGATTCTTCGTAGTTGTGGGAGTGATACAGGCTATATAATTTTATCAAACAAATTAAATGGCGTTCGCCACTCGCCATTTTATATATTTTTTTTTATTTCCAAAAACCTTAATATGGGTATCAAATGAAAAGTCTTGATGAAACGAGTTGAAATATATATAATAATATATCTTTATTGATCACAAAATATATATATAGATACTTCTCTATACGTATTATGTATGTATAATGTAATTTAAGTCTATTTTGTTTGTTTGCAGTCGGTCTTTTTATGCTTCTATAATTTATATTTGTATACTATTATAATAGATATGCCCTTAGCGCACGAAAAGGGAAGACATGAAATTCATCCAAGTGGGTGAACTAGCAGTAAGTCCCGCGTCGGTAAAATGTAACGAACCTGACGTGTGCCTTTGAAAATCAAGCGAAATGCTTCCATGCCTATTTAGAAAATGCACTAAGTACTGCACAAAAGTGAATACTTAATAAGGAAGGGATACCTTATTTTAATTCCATGGGTCACAATTTTTGGCGTGTATTAAGAAGAAGAAGAAAGAGAAAGAAAAAAAACATTTGTTTGTGACACAACACACAGGAAAAACAAAACAGTAAAAACGAAGTACACGTTATAACATGTCACAAAAAGGTCCAAGCTCAGCAATATGCTGACTGCGGACAACCAGCGCTGGTCTTCCGCTAGGACCTTTTAGGTTATAGGGAAATAACATATATCTACGGTTTATTGAGCGGTAGCAGCTCAGTGGGCGAGCGCTTGCCTTGGAAACAAGGTGCGCAGATTCGATATTACGGCTCACAGCTCTGATTTCTTTAATTAATCATGTGCGAATCGTCTTTGTGCGATTGTTACGATTGGTACTAGCTTTCGGTGAAGGAAAACATCGTGAGGAAATCTGCATGTCTGAGAAAGTCTAACTAGCTTTCGAATGGCGTGTGAAGTCTGCCAACCCGCACTTGGCCAGCGTGGTGGACTACGGCCTAAGCCCCCTCATCTACTCATACAAACACACACACACACTATTTATGTTAAGATATTATGCATAATTGATCTTTGTACATTGTCTCACCTTAAACATCATGCAATAGGTACCATAATGTGTAAGTTATGGAAGAGGGGAGTCTCATAATACAGGCATTATTTATTAAAAGGAGACTTCATTTACTAGCAAGCTGTACAATTTTGTTGAACAAATAAATTATTTGTAAGGTAAATGATGAAAATTCTAAAGCTAAAATACCATAGAATAGTGGTACATAAAGAGCCTTTTCTTGATACTTGCAACCTACAGTCTTATGAAGCTGCGCTTAAGCGCTCCAACTACAAAGCCAATTTCTTGTGTAACTTGATCACTCTCACGATGCAAATTGCAAGTCAGAAATAATCCCTAATAAAGTTAAGAGATTAATAATAGCCCGTAGCCCCTCTTGATATTTTATAACGGCACTCACTAATGCAATGTTGTCTATTGTAAAAACACATCTAATCGTAAAACGTTATTAACAAATTTAATAAAGATTGTTTTGATCTGATATTTAACTCTGCTGCCATCCCTCATCCGACATGTATAGTTAATGGCACGCGCTGACGTCACGGTTAAAAACAGTGACGTCAATAGTATGCATGTACGTATTATGCCCGATAAATTGTCTATGATTAAGAATGTTTTTAAGTTAAAATTTAAAGACGTCGTACACACACACACATACAGAGTGCAATTGTAGTCTTTGTTGGAAACTATCAGCACACATTTAGCAGTATAAATACACCCATGTGATATCCAAAAAGTAGTTTATTAAAAAGGTAGTAAGTGGAAAACGCACGTCCTAAGGGTAAAAAACGATGTATAAAAGAGATAAAATTGTAGACGGGAGTAGGTAACTATACTGGACCTCAAGGAAAAAGGTTCGGTTAGAAAATATTCATCATCTTTAAAAGTACCTGACCTGAGCTTTATGAAATAAAGACTAAATTAAAGAATATTTAATGCCACATACAATATTATATAAAACCGTTTTATTTATTATTGATAATTGTATAAAAAACTAAAATTGTAAAATAATGGACTTATTGAATTTAGTATCAAAATTCAAATTAATTGGTCTTTGCCTTATAAATTTTATTATTTTGAAGTCACCATGTCGAACCCCTGAAGGATCCCGACAATGCTTGAAGATGGACACAGTCAGCAAAACACAGCGAGAACTATTGGTGTGACTCTTTCTAAAGTTCAGCGAGTACTCCAACGTTTCCATGAAACTGCATCCAATCTTTGAGGACCAGGCACAGGCCGTACAAGGTGCACGATGGGGAGGATCACTATAATATGGTGTCAACGCCTAATAATATGGTGTATTTTGAAAAATCCCTTACTTGCTGCTGTTGAAGTAAAGAATCATCATTCACGAGCTGGAGGAAACAATCTCAGTACGGATGCAGTAAGGCGGCGTTTGGTTGAAGCAAATTCAAAGCCATTATAATTTGGGCAGATAACCCTATAACCCGATAAACAAACTAGAAAAACACCACAAAAATTTAAGGTTGAGTTGTGGTAGAGAACACGAGAATTGACTGGTCGAGAGTTATGTTTTCAGACGAGTCTAGATTCCGTTTATACAACCACGACGGGAGAAAAAGAATGTACAAAAGACCGGGAGAGGGAGCCTGTATGTACAAAAACTATAATACGGCGAAGCCTCTGTTCACGTGTGGGCTGGGATTTCTTCCGAAAGCCGCACTGAGCTAGTGGTGATAGAAAATGGAACTGCAGAAAGATATGTCACTGAAATTCTGAATAACTATGTTGGTCCATTTTTAGTGGACATGGGCGAGAATGCAGTTTTATACAAGACAATGCCCGCCCGCATACAGCTCAGATAGTGTGCCTATTTTCAAAAAGTCGGTATCACACACATGGAGTAGCCAGCACACAGCCCCGACTTAAACCCCATAGAGCATGCATGGGACGAACTGGCACGACGTGTACGTCAGCGGAATCCGTCGCGAATCACGCTACGAGAAATGAAAGAAACTCTAATAGAGGAATGGCAAAATATTCCGCAGCATCGCCTCAAAAACCTAGTAGAAATGCCAAATCGCATAACAACGGTATTGCGAGCTCGTAGACAGCACATCTGCAACCGATCTACATTTCCGAAAATACTGGAAAAAGTACACATTTTTATTTATTTTATTTTTATTAAAAATAAAAAGCTTGTTTTTTTTCATTTAAGCATGTTAATATAGTCTTTAATTTAGTGTTTATTTCATAATGATAGGGACTTTTGAAGATATTTAAGATTTTCTAACCGACCCTTTTTCTTTGTGGTCCAGTGTTTATCACCCTTAGCTATAGATTTGATTTATTTATTTTATTTATTTAACTTTGTGCACTTATAGTACAAGGCGGACTTAATGCCTTAGTCATTTTCTAACAGTCTACCTTAAGGTAGTGCAGAAGGTGCCAAATTGTGTGAAATAAAAACTGAAGAACATAGATATATATGGGTTAAGAACCTTATTCTCATAAGAAATAATTTCACTTACATGAGAATTTCACATATACACTCACAATTCACAATTTTGGGCACGTACACATTACTTATTAGTCTTATTACATGTTACATTATTAACATAAGAAGATATACATTAAAATACACATATTATTTGTAGGTAGGTAGCAAAATTACACAGTTCTGTCTATACAATAAAGTGAATGTTACACAGATAAGCGCAACTAGAAGTGGCAACTAACGACCGAACACTTTATTTACATTCACGACCACAATCGTAATAGGGTGATTAAGTGATTTACGTCTAAAACTTACTATGCACGAGTGTTTAATTAATAAAGGTTATTATGTATTAAGTATATTTTTTTTTTTTTTTTTCATCTTTTATCTTTTTTTGTTTTTTTTTTTTTTTACTATTTTTGTACACATATTTATGTATATAATTTAATATTATATAATTCGTTATATCGATATTTCTACTTACTATTATGATGGTTATTTCGTAACTATTCTGTCGTCTAGTGTATAGAAGGTAATTATTTATTTATTAATTTATTATTTTTTACAATATAGATTTTGAGAAGTTTTTTGAACATTAACATGGATTTTGCTTGTTTGATATCTTTAGGTAGTTGATTGTATATTTTAGCGCCTTCATACATAATATTATTTTTGCCGTAGCTGGTTTTAGGTACATGTAATTTTATGTCATTAGCATTTCTTAATCTCATTTTTTGAAATTGTTGATTTTTAGTAAAATTTAGTTCCGTATGTATATCTTTAGCCAATATTTTCCTAACCAATACACAATTTTGATATATATATGTTTGGAAAATTGTCATTATTTTAGTTTCCTTATACAATACTTCAGTAGGTGTGAGGAAGTCATAGTTGAATAATCTTTTAATTAATTTATTTTGCATTATTTGCAATGACTGTAGGTTAGTTTTTGCAGCTGTGCCCCACACTTCTATTAGGTAGTTAATGTGTGGTTTTACAAGTGAATTATATATCGTATATCGCACTCGCCTCGGTATACATCCTATTATGCCACGCAACATTCCCGTCAGTGATAACAATTTAGATCTTACTTTTTCTAAATGTGGTTTCCACGTCATGTTACTATCCATTATTAGGTACTTTTCTTGGTAAACTCTATTGACACTGATGTTATTTATCGTGAGTGGTGTGAACTGTGGTATTTTCTTGTTTTTAGCCATAAATATAACGTAATTGGTCTTTAAAATGTTTATTGTCAAAAGATTGTCTTGGAACCACGCATTAAGTAGGTCCAGATCATGCTGAACGTTCGCAATGATATACTCTATTGAATTCCCGAAATAAAATAAACTAGTATCATCAGCATACAAAGTGAGATCACCTTTCAAACCAATTTTATGAATATTGTTAATGTAGATAAGAAATAACAGTGGCCCTAAAATTGAGCCCTGAGGAACACCATATGCTATGACACATGGTTTGCTCTGTATTTGATCAATTTTTACAACCTGACGCCGATCAGAAAGGTATGACTTAAACATTGCATGCGCGGTACCAGTAACACCGATCTCATTAAGTTTTTTTAGAAGCAGATTATGACTCACTGTGTCAAAAGCCTTTTTTAGGTCAATGAAAACTCCTAGAACGATTGCCTTCTTATCTATATTAACATTTATTTTTGTAACAATATCAATAGTGGCGGAAAGTGTGCAAGATTTTGGTCTAAACCCATACTGTTTTTGATAGATGAAATCAATAGAGGTTAAAAAGGTTTCGAGCCTGTTATATAAGACTCTTTCAAAAATCTTTGAAATTATTGGTAATACCGAAATTGGTCTATAGTTTCCCGGATCTGTCCTTTGGCCAGCCTTAAAAATAGGTGTTACTTTAGCGAGTTTTAATGTGTCAGGAAAAATTCCGCATTCTAAGCATTTATTTACACAGTTTGTCAATTCGGGAAGAATTAGATCTTTCACGGTCTTAATACATTTAGTGTTTATCCCATCTAAACCTGAGCTAGTGTTGCAATTTAAGTTATCAATTATCTTTGCTATTTCGTCTATAGTTGAAGGTTTGAAGTTGTTTAATATTGCAGAAGTAGTTCCGGTTGCGCATATTGTGTCATTACTCAATAAATTATTATTAGCTTTAGGAATTTGTTCCGCTAAGATGGACCCCACGTTGGAAAAATATTCGTTAAATGTTTCACAAATTTCTAAATTGCTTGTAACGTATCCATTATGTGTTTGAAGTTTATTTGGGAATAAGGGCTCGCTATTTTATTATTCGATAGGTTATTTATTAATTTCCACATTTTTGCCGGTTTTTTTCTACAATTTTCAAATGCTTTGATATAGTAATCGCTTTTAGCGCTTTGTATGTTAACACAAACTTCATTTCTTTTCTTTCTAAACTTGACTTCCTTTGATATATCTTTTAGGTTATGTTTGTATTCAGACCATAGTTTGTTCCTTTCGTTTATTTTCGTTACAATAGTTTTATTTATCCACTCTTGTCTAGGCGGGTTTAATATTTTATATTTAGTAATTTGACTTCTCTCAATACAAGTTATCAATCTGTCTTCTAGAAGTTGGTACATACTATCCACGTTTGTACCCTGGTTATCGCTCATAATTTTGTATAATTTGGCGTAATCTACAGCTTTGTAACTAACTTTTTGTAGAGGTTCAGATTGATATCTTTTTATTTCAACGTATATCTGTTTGTGGTCTGACATTGGCGTTTCTATTATTGCGAGGTGAATATCATTGTCTTTTAAATTAGAGCATACATGATCAATTATAGTTTTTGATGTGGAGGTTTCTCGAGTGCAATAATCCTCATCTATCCTGTTTATGATTTTATAACCTACCTCTTGAAGCATTTCATTATATTGCTTTGATGTGCTACTCATTTCAAGTAAGTTAATGTTGAAGTCTCCAAAAGCAATGCATCTCTTGCTCTTATTTAATTGAATAGAGTAAGCATCTAAAAAGCTACCAAAGCCAACTGACTCAGGTTTTCTATAAACAGCACATACATCCAAACAAAAATTCTTAATGTGAATCCACAGGTAGTGATTGTTATCTATACATTGTTCTTCAATCAAGCCGTGTGATAACGTGTTATGTACATATATTGATGTTCCACCTCCCCTAGTGTTTAACCTGTAATTATAGTAATGGTGGTATCCTGTGATATTATGTCTTTTAGCTTCTTCATCTGATTTCAGCCACGTCTCTGTCAGGATTATAATGTGAATTATGCCTTTGAATGACTTGATAACACATTTTAGTTCGTCTAATTTACCAGGTTTTACAATACTTCTGACATTGGCATACAAAAATTTAAGCGACTTTTTACCACCTTCTATTTTGTCGTAACTGTCAACAACTTGATATGTAATGTTTTCTTTTGTAGTTAGGTTGTAATTTATAGTTGATTTCGATACGCTTAGTTTTTTGTCAACTTTTTAGTTATTGTAGGTACACCCTTAATGTACCTAATTGTAAGATCTTTATCGCCGTCATCAATCCGTCTTTTTAGTTCATCCTTCAGGTTTTTGATATAAGCTTGTTGTTGAGGTGTTTGATCAGAAAAAAGCTTAATATTATCTGATGTTATCTTATTTTTATTGCGAAGTATAGCTGTAACGATTTCTTGTGATCCATAGCAAGCTTTTAGAGGTCGAGTTTTAGTTTCACAGTATTTTCCTAGACGAAAAGTTTGAATAGGTTCTGGACATTCGATACTAATCAGTTTAGTTAATTTTACTACCTCATTTTTATCCGCAATCTTTCTAGTATCTTTGTCAAGCGACACTGGCTCAGGAATGCCAGAAATTATAATATTTTTCAGCCTTCCCTCTCGTTCTTTTATATCTGACATCATGGATTCGAGTGCACTTGTTGTAGGTGCCAGTGGGGTTCCGTGTATCTGTTTTATTTCTAATTCAAGTCGTTTTATATTTTCCTCAGTTACGGAGTTTTTGGCATTCAGACTAAAGATTTCGGACTTCATTGTACTTTGTTCTGTGATGAGGCTATTGGTTACACTTTTTATATCTTTTATTTCTTGCTTTATGACAGTTATATCTTCCGACACTTTATCCATGAATTCTTTTTGGCTATTGTTGGATAATGTCATAACATCCATCATTTTCGAGAGCTGCTTACGAATTTCGCTTAATTCCTGTTTGATGAGACCATCATCATCGGTTTGTTTCCGCTTGTTGCGGAGGGTGGGTCTATTATTATCAAGACATTCCGTGGGTGCAGATGAATCTCCGCTCACCAAATTTGGTTGAGAGCCACTACGCCCAGCCGCTAAGCCACTTCCAGTCAGTGAGCGTACTGAACTCATGATCTGTGTTGTAGTCGTACCTTGTTTTGTGGAAGGGGCTGCAGTATTGCTCGTCTCTTTCCTCCGAATGCAAAGTCCTTACTTGTTGAAGTTGTAGTAGCGTAAAATACACACTGCGTTTTACTTAATATTATTTCTTATTTTGTAGATTTAAGTTTGAAAATAGATTACATGAAATTTTATACTTTAAAAATAAATTTGCGACACGTCTGCTCTGTACGCTGCCCAGACGCAGGACTCAGGATATATTATACATACATACTAAAATATGAATAAAATTACTATATATATATATATATACTATAACTAATACAAAAGTGATAATAATACTAATAATATATACAATAATTATAAATGAAGAAGAATAAGGATGTCATTCTGTGTGATAGAGATGCTCCCGAAGCTTAGCCTTGAATGTTATTTGATTCTTAGCCATCCTGATTTCCTGAGGAAGTGCATTCCAGAGAAGAATAGATTGCACAAAAAAGGACGAATGTATGAAGTTATAACGATGAGATGGACACTTGAGGAGAAGATTATGTGAGGAGCGGAGGGATCTAGAATGACTAGAACAGAGATACTGAAAATGAGATGTAAGATAGGCAAGCGAAGTAGACGAGTGAAGCAAAGAAAATAGGGTAGTTAGTGCTCTTACGGCCGAACCTACAGTGGGTTAATTGATCCTTATCTAGATAATTAGAGTAGATGTCAAATTATCGGCGCTCTCAGTGGGTTAATGCTTAGTTAGCGCAAGTTAATCGCACTTAACTTTAAGTGGCCGAGAGACTTTACTTAGATTAGTTAATCAATGTTTTTGACACATTTTATGGCGGCAACAAACAGCTGATAGAATAGAATAGAATAGAGAGACCTTCAAATGAAGGTATCTTTGATTCGATTAATCTCTGCGGTACGGTACGCGAGAAGAGCGTCAGCGAATGGCGTAATAATCTATTCTTCGTGTGTTCTCTGGACAATCAACCGGAGAAGTACTTTCAGATTGACACCAATCTTTCCACTACGACACGAAAAGAAGATTGTATTCATTGGAAGATCGAGATATCAAGGGCTAAAGTTATATACCTACCTATCAACAGTCAGTCAGGGGGCCCTGAAAATAACCTCCAATAGCTCTCTAATCTGTGATAACGTTTAAGACGATGCTATAAAAAAATCTGTGGGCTTGTCTGCAGTCACTGAAGTTGTCAAGCGTGACTGTTGTACCAACACTGCCACATGAAAAAATAATATTGAGAATTATTAAAAACAAAGCGTGTTTATCTTGTATTTGTTCCAAATACTATTGATTATATTATTTGTATTGAATAAATACATGTATTTTGCAAAATAACTCAGAATTTATAATAAAACTTTTAATTCCCCTTTTAGTATTGGCAACACTCGATAGATTGTCTCATTGGACGCACTAATCGCACATTATGCATCCTTAAAATCTAATATTTGTAAAGTAAGCATTATATTTTGACAGTGGGCGCGAACGTTACTTAAGAAATTTAACTACAATTAACTAATTGTGATTAACGCTTAATATAAGTAATGTATGTAGGTTCGGCGGTTAGAGTTCTTCGCTTACGAATGGGAAACCATTTTAAAAGAGCACGATGTTCGGATACATGGTCATATTTCCGAAGATTTGTATTTAAATCTAACTAAAATCTACTCTCTAAGTACCTACTTATACCTTGCGTTTATTTACTAGATCAAAATCGAAATTGATGTCGAATAGGACATCAATTTCTTCATTCAAAACCTCACTAATTGTCATTCGCTAACCACCTGTGTTCATACATTTTTTGTTTCATTTTTGATCTTGAAAAGAAAACCAGCTTATGGGCCAGCTGAGAGAAGAAAGAGAGGGTTTGTGCAAATGGATTGCCAGCTTTTTGTCCAACAGATGCATTAGAGCCGTAGTCGATGGCAGTTGCTCTGATAGCATGGAGATTAACGCTGGCGTCCCACAAGGATCCGTGCTGTCTCCGACGCTGTTCCTTTTGCATATTAATGATATGCTATCCATCGATGGCATTCATTGCTATGCAGATGACAGTACCGTTGATACCAATTACTCGGGCCGTGCCAATATCCCTCGTTCTGTTGTGGAGGAAAGCCGTGGACGCCTTGTGTCTGAAATCGAGAGTACTCTCGACAAGATCTCTGATTGGGGACGACTTAATTTAGTCCAGTTTAACCCTACTAAGACACAAGTCTGTGCGTTCACCACTAAGAAAACCCCGTTCGCTGTAATACCTCAATTCCAGAACACAGCCCTTAGCATGTCAAAGAGCATCGGGATCTTAGGTGTCAATATATCCTTTGATGTGCAGTTCCGTGAGCACCTTGAGGACAAGGTCAAGCTGGCGTCTAGAAAGCTAGGTGTGCTTAATAGGGCGAAGAAGTACTTCACCTCGCGCAATAGGTTGTTACTGTATAAGTCGCAAGTTCGGCCGCATTTGGAGTACTGCTGTCACCTATGGGCGGGAGCGCCTGAATACCAACTTGGACCACTTCACTCGGTGCAGAGACGAGCCATCAGGATTGTCGACGATCCTGAACTCTCAAACGGTCTAGAATCACTACGGGTGAGAAGAGATTTTGCTTCCCTGTGTGTTTTCTACCGATTGTATAACGGTCAGTGCTCTGAAGAATTGTTTGACATCATGCCCACGGCCACTTTTTACCATCGCACCTCTCGCCATCGGCAGGGAGTTCATCCTCACATCTTAAAAACAATGTCATCCCGCACTTTGCGGTTTCAAAGAAGTTTTCTTCCCCGCACTTTGAAGTTGTGGAATGAATTGCCTGCCGAGGTTTTCCCGAATAATTACAGCATGGGTTTATTTAAAAAGGGAGTTAACAAATTTTTACGGGGTCGGCAACGCGCTTGTGATCCTACTGGTGTTGCTAGCGTCCATAGGCTGCGGTAACTGCTTCCCATCAGGCGGGCCGCATGCCTGTTTGCCACCTTGGTGGTATAAAAAAAAAAAAAAAAAAAAAAGAAATAAAGAAAGGGAGATAGGCGTTTCTGAAATACAATAAAATAATAATATTACATGAAGATAAACAAGATAACTACCAATCTAAAAAGTCCAATAAAAATCAAAATAAAAGAAGCCTTTCAGAGTCTCCCGAAATAACAAATGAAAACTCTAACACAATAAAACAATTATTTATGAAAAAGCTTCCAAAAAAACAAAAATCTAACATCAATAGGTTTATTATACAAAAGCTTTTAAAAAGAGCAAGGATGACTCTCCCACTACATCTACTTCTGCTTCAAATGCCCACACTATGTTAGTTCAAAACAAGATGTGACGAGGCGCTGCGACCTCTCCACGAAGTTCCCCAACTCAGCTGGTCACCGCGGGGAAAGAAGACCAAAACCCTCCACTCCATCTACTATACATTTGTACATATAATTCAAGATCGCTATTATCCGAAGAAAGGTTACTGGAATTTAAAGAAGCTATTTCAAAAATAAATAATTGGACTCGCAGAAATACGAAGAACAGGCTATAGTATAACAGAAGATAGAGACCATATATTCTGCTATTACAGCGTAACCAAAGGTCTTTACGGTGTTGGTTTCTTAGCAAAAAAATATTCAAACCAAATATTGAAAGCTTTATAGCTATTTCAGAGCTAGAATGCATTTTGAATTTAAAGTTCGATACTACTTATATCTCTATAATACAAGCATATTCCTCTACAAGTAAAGCGAGTGACGAGGATTTGTCAAATTTCTACGAAGAGCTTCAAGAGGCTCCAGGACAGAGCAGTGAGATCATTATTTTCATCAAACAAAAGAGGTGAGAACTTTTTACTTTTTGCACTTCAGTGATCAGAATATTATGTCAAATCATCTTCAACCCTAGAATATAAAAAAAAACAAATACCACAACAGTCTTCAGAAATACAAAAAAGATCCCTAGCTGAAATCATTAAGAAAATAGAAAAACTAAAAGAAGGGAAAAGCAGCGAACCAGACAACATATCAAATGAAATAATCATTATAGGAAAACTCTTACTAGCATTACTCCTGACCAACCTTTTCAATAAAATTCTAGTTTCTTAAAGAGATACCAAAGGACTGGGCAGAATCAGACATAATATTACTGTACAAAAAAAGGATATCCTACAGACATTGGCAACTATAGACCTATAGCTCCTACAGACATTGGCAACTATAGAACTATAGCTTACAATCAAATATCTACAAACTATTCGTCTCATGCTTGGAACTACGTATCTCTACATTTATCGAAGAGTACCAGCCTGTAGAACAAGCGGACTTCCGAAAGGGTTTCATTGACTGCGACCTGCAAGAATGTAAAATACCATTTGAGATAATTGTCCTCATAAAAGACATTTATAAGATAAGTATTAGCCCGGTAAAACTCGATAGAAAAGGTCCAGAAATAAAAATTTGTAGAGTCGTAAGACAGGGCGATCCATTGTCTCCAATAATAATTTATAACTGTACTTCAATATATTATGAAGAAACTTAATTGGTCGAGAAAGGGTATAAATATGAAAGGAACATATCTGAGTAACTTACGCATTGCTGATGATATAGTGTTATTCTCAGAAATAGCATCACAATTAGAAGAACTGATAAACGAACTGCACACGAATAAAACAAAAGTTATGACCAATCACATAGATATGCCCATTAAACTAAATAAATTAAATAAACAACCTATAGAATATGTGCAAAAATACATATATTTACGCAAGCAGATATCATTTGCAAAATTTCGACATTGAGATGTACACACAAGTCGTATAAATTTAACTTGGAACAAATTTTGGAACAGTAAAGAAATTTTGAAATCTAACATCCCGCTAGGAATAAATAAGAAAATTTTAGATTCATGCCTTCTACCCTGCCTCTCAACATGCGAGCCAAACATGGATTTACAATACGCACACAAAACGAAAAGTAGAAAGTTGTCAAAGAGCCATGGAACGAATATTCTCAATCTAAAACTTAAAGACAGAAAACTGAACACCGAGATAAGACACAAGACTAAAGTAATAGATGCTCTATCGCATTGCCAGAAGCTAAAGTGGAACTGGGCAGACCATATTGCACGCATGAATTAACAAAGTGGACGAAGAAAGTTACTACCTGGGATGGGCCTTCTGAAAAACGAAAAAGAGTCAGACCGTTAGAAAAATGGATAGATGAAATAAAAAGTATCGGGGAAGATGACTGATAGAAACAAGTGGAGAAGTCTGGAGGAGGTCTATACTCGTAGAGAGGTCCTTAATAATAAATAATGAAAATAATCAGTATATGTAATCTATTCAATTAATTAAATTATTATCCTTTTTCTAAATATTTTATGTTATAATATAATCAGACAATTAATTTATCCAATTCTTTTATCATTTTCATTGTGTGATCTCCTTCAATTAAATCAAATATCTAATCTATCTATACAATATTATAAAGAGGTAGGCCTTTTTCGCGTGGGTGACTCAATACCGCAGAGCCGAAACTACCAAAACTAGGACTACAAAATTTGGACAGGAGGTTAATTTTATGGCTTAACCAATCAATAAGAAAGGATTTTTGGAAATTCGAACTCTAAGGGTGTGAAATAGGGGTTGAAAGTTTGTATGGGAAGGGTGTACAAACATTGTCTTTTAACTTGAAATGTTGCACTTACACTCTTTAATGAAAATAATAAAATACGTTTTATTATTATTATAATAATAATAAATCATTTATTCAGTCTGAAAATAGGTGTAGTACATTGTGCATAGCAATTTTACAAAATTGGAAGAAGTACAAATTGTAAAGACAAACTTAGGTAGGTACTACATTATATTTGGGATTCAGCCTGATTTCCTAGCTAGGTTACATATAATATGTAACCTGTATTTAAGAGAATCAGTACTGCGCCCCCAGATTGGTTACCAATTTAATTGTTCGTGTTTGCCTATAAGAAATGTGTATGCATGTTTGTGTGTGTATGTGTGTGTGTACTGATGTGTGCGTATGTACTGATGTATGTGTGAGTGTGTGCTGATGTGTGTATTTCTGTATGTAAGTATTTTGAAATAATTAAGTATAAGACAGTATAAGAAGAAAAGGTATGTATTTTAGGATTTCTTTATGTTAGTGTTATCAAATACTTCTCTGTTTCCTCATATGTTAGATTAAGTAGGTGATTACGGACTGATATTTTACAATCATGTAGTGTCAAGTGATAAATTGGTAATATTTTATTAGTTTTGTTATAGAGACTGGGACCAAGATAGAAGAAGAATTTTTTTATAAATGCTAGTTTTACTTTTGGAAGAATACATATTAGGTTTTTACGACGTTTAGTAATCTTAACAAAAGGGGTTCGGCTATGTTGCAACAAAATTGTGTGTAAAATGAAGTTTTGTCTAACGTTTAGGACTTTCCAGTTTTTATAAAGTTCGGAAGTAGGATATAATATTGGACGGAAGGTGGATATTTTTAATATGGCTCTGTGGGCAACTTCAAGCGGTTTAAGGGTAGTTTTAGCTGCCCCGCCCCAACAAGAAATGCAATAAGTTAAAATAGAGAGACATAGTGCAAAGTAAACAGAACGAATAACACTAAATACGAATAATTATAAAAACAACGTGTATCAGCATTTTTCATAATTCGTCAGTTAAAGGTGTAATGTGAACTAAAAGAGGTATGCCTTTTTCGCGTGTCTAACTCATCAATGCAGAGCCGAAACTACCAAAGCTAAGACTACAAAATTTGAACAGGAGGTTCATTTTATAGCCTAGAGAACCAATAAGAACACTGACTCTACTAGTCGTCTAACATCACCATCAGAAATGTACCTACTTAAAGTTAGTCCACTGCTGGACATAAACCTCTTCAATTGTGCTACATGACCATCAATCTTCATTTTTTTATCATACAATTCTTGCATGGAACTTTCATCTTGCTCTCAAGACATTCTTTGTTGCGACGATGCATTAGACGTACAATAATTATGTTGTGTTTACTAATGTGTTTTATTCTATATATTTTACATTGTTTCAAAATTATACAAAATCCATAACATTATTTGATGAACAATTATATCAAATCATATATAGTATGCCCATTTGTTACTTCACAAATGTGTACAGTTATAACAGTTCGATTATCTCTCTCTCTCTCTCTCTCCCTCTCCAATTTAAGAGCTGTGCTGTTGTGTTGTAGTGAGGTAATGATCTGGCTCAATTTATATCTCTTGACATTCTTCACAGCCCCACCTTACCACACATGCACACACACACACACACACACACACACTTCTTGTTTTTACATAATAAAAGTGTTTATCTTATATTTTATGCATATTTAATCCCTAATAATTCTTTTGTTTATGATATAGGAGAAGCTCAGGGTCACACAACGAGCTATGGAGAGAGAGCTATGCTCGGAGTTTCTTTGCGCGACAGAATCCGGAATGAGGAGATTCGCCGAAGAACCAAGGTCACCGACATAGCTCGTATAATATGCAAGTTGAAGTGGCAGTGGGCAGGCCACATCGCTCGAAGAACCGATAGCCGTTGGGGAAGAAAGGTTCTCGAGTGGCGACTACGAACCGGAAGACGCAGCGTAGGCAGGCCCCCACTGGGTGGACCGACGACATTGTTCGCGTCGCAAGCAACCGGTGGATGCAAATAGCAAATTGTCGTTAATTGTGGCGGTCTAAGGGGGAGGCCTTAGTTCAGCAGTGGACATCTTCCGGCTGGTGATGATGATGATGATGATGATAATGATATAGGTACATTCGTGATTAACTTATTCAGTTTTATCTAAATACTTAGATTGGACTCCCTTATTTATTAGTTTACTTTGGGCGGAAGGCGCCAAAATCTGTAGCACTGTTTATACAGCCCTCAACACTACTCTTACGACAGTGCACAAATTAGTTATTAACTCTGTTCCTTGTATTTAGAGTAACAGTAAATTGTAGATTTTAATTAATAAATAGGGTAAATGTGGGATAGTTGCCCTAGGGGTATAGTTGCCTCGATTGTAATTTCTCTAGTTTGGCGGATGATCACATGTTATTTTATTTATCTTTCGAGAGACTCTACAACTACCACTAAGTTGACCGTGTTGCATGTCTTTGTGCGATTGCATGGTAGGGCAAGGTGAAATCAAAGTTTTTGCGGGATAGATGGCCTCTTTTTCAGTGGGGCCCTATCCTATACGTAATTTACATAGATTAGGCAATTATCCCCTATATGGGATAGATGCCCCAAAATTTAGAGGTCCGCAAAAATCGCTAATACTCAGGAAATATCAAAGATGTTGGTTTTTCCTTTCATAAGTTTGAAGATAATAAATCAAAGTACCCGTATTACAAATAAAGAATTTTGCTTTTTTCACTGAGAGATATAAAGTAATTTCAAAAAGTGTGGCAACTATCCCACTTTTACCCTACATATAATACTAAATATTATTATCTAAATATGTTTAGTCAGCAAGTGAGACAGACGGAGCGGGAAGGTGGTCACAAGACCTCTTTTTCTTAATGATGTACAGATTCTCGACGTGTTGATGGACAAATGATATTCAAGTTCTGATAACAGTGCAGGAATATAGCCACACGACAGATTCTCCTTGAATTACTTTTAAAGAATTAATTTTCTTCTAAGGATTTTGATCAATTTACACACTTTTTTATTTAGTTAAACAACAACTCTCGGTACCGCCAAATACGTTCAAGTTATTCCCAGTCGCAAACACTCCTCGGTAGGTACTCAGAATAATACTTGATACTCTTGTTTTTGTAACAAGTCACCTCGTTCAATACAGGAATTGTGTAGTTTATTTCTAGATAACCGCAGGCGAAAACTTCTGAAGCAAACATGAAAAAGTTTGCGGCAAGCGAAGCAAGCAACCGCGTAGCCTTGGCTTGCGTGATCGAAGTATTTCTTTGGCAAAATATTCCGCCTTCTGTTCAATCAAAAAGGAAGGTAAAGAAGGTTTATTAGATTTTTTAAAGAAATGGTCTGCTGCAAAGCATCAGTATTTAAATAACATAGTGTTTATGTGTGGTGAGCACTGTAAATGGAAAAATTACTGGACTCTAGACATCGGCAGACGACATCCATCCAGCAATACAACATCCTAAGGGTAGACGTGTTATTTACCCTCAGGCATTTAATTCTCGTGTGCCAAGAAACTGGGTCGTTAAGTGCACGTTCCATTATTTAAATTTAATTTCCATCCAACATTAGTCTAACGTCTGCCTTGCGGCGGACTCTCCTTCCGCCGATCGCTGGCCGGTCTCCGAAGAGTACTTATACGTCTCCGGGGCCCGCCACATAAAGCGGAACGAAGACACCATGGGGTGTTGGTCGGTAGAAGCCCGACATAACCCGCACTTTTACTCCCATGGCAGAGCGCGGATATAAAAAAGGTAGGTCCAAGTAATCTATGTATCGTGAGTATAATAAATAAAGGAAGAGGAAGAACAAAGTAGGGAAGTAAATTATTATTTGCAACGTTAACCTCAACTGTGTATTTTTTATTAGAAACAAAGAATAATAAAATTATAAATCGTAAAAATAATTCCTCAATGAAAGCACATAATTTAATAAGCACACAGAAACATTGATTGTTTGTAGATAAGTCCTCAGTCTTTAGTAACTAATTGGTACTATTTTAGCCAAAAGCTTGCGACTTGGTCTTTTGCACGCCATCCCTTGTGATGCTCATGTTAAGACATAGACTTCCTTACTACATAACAAACTGCACTCGATTATGTATCTTGCAAACAATTACCGATGGCAAAATTCGCACCATATCTCCTGTTTTTTTCGCAAAATTGAATTGTTTATTTAACCATTCACAAGCATACACTATTTATTGGCAGTGCTGCCTACGTCAAACAATCGGTAAATCTGTAAGCTTTTCGGCAATTTTTGGCTTTTGGTGACGACATTGTGACCGAGTTATTCACCCAAAAAAAGGTGCTTACTTAATTAGATTTTGTTTTGTCGTTTGGCATCAATCCCGCGAGAGTCGTAGATTCAATGCTGATATCTATTTTTATGTAATCATCGATTTGCGTGCGTGCTTTTCAAATCATAATTTACTTACGCTGTGCCACTTCCCTGAATGACATTATAATTCATGCTCTTAGAGAGATCTAAGACTATTTTAGTCACGCAGCTTATGAATATCTTACTTTAGTAGGTACCTTGCTTAATATTAGTTCTTCTTAGGAGCAATTAAAATGAAATCGTTCATTTCAAATAGGCCAAAATTAGCACTTTCGAATAGTCATATTTTATAGATAAAAAAACTACCACCAAATCACAATGCGGCCTCAACTGAGAAGGTCCGGCAAGAAATTCAGTGAGCTTGTTTTTTTTAATCTATTTTATGTATTTTTATTATGTACATCTGGTTCTCACAAACATAATTTTATCAGTGGCAATGTGTTGCTATCGGAATTTTAAAAAGGTAAAAAAATAAACGAATCAAAAGAGAATAAATAAAAAAGGAAAGAAAAGGACAGCGACCGGACCAGTCCCCCAATGTCTTATTCTAGTACATATCGTACGTAACGATAACGGGAAAAGCGAGAGGATTCATTAGACAAGACGATTATTAGACAAGACGCCAAACAAGTTATATATGTAATACATCTAAAAAGGAAAGTAAAAGAGAATGTCAACCACCTCTAGTGTCGAATTGCAGAAACTTTAATGATGGTTAAACCTGTACAATGCCATTAAGGCCGGAATGCCGGGAAATTCTACATACACTGCGAAGACAAAGCCCGTGATGTCCAAACTGGTCAAAAATCTCACAATAGTGACAGCCATGGGAAAGAAAACACATAGAAGGTATCCAGTCTTAGGAACGCAGCTAGTCCAATATTAGCGGAATCAAATCAGGATGCAATCCAACGTATAGGACTCTAAAAACGCAGAAAAACAACGAGCAAAGAGGATGTAATAAATATGTATATATTTGTCTTTCGTTCGAAGTATATAACCTTAGGTCCATGGACTATTTTTAAGATTGGTGTTTGGACACCCCAGAGCTGAACATCAATCAGCTAATCGGTCAGCTAATTGATCTAACATACACATAAGTTGTTCCGTAGTGGTAGTCAATTAGTCAAGATTATTATCATCTTACATTACACAACCAACCACAGTTAATTCACAACCAACTGACTTGTTCAAATATGAATATCAATTTATTTAGGCGTTTGACTACGGTCTCATAAATAATAATAAAGGATACCTAATACGTATGAGTACATTATGTATGTATATAAAAACTTCATGCAAGCAACGATGTTTTAATTAAAATATATAATAACGTAGTAGGTAAACTATGAATAATATAAATGTGGGAATTTAAACTCATATTTTGGGTTAAGCTCGCCTTTTGCATCTGTACCTACTAAGTGAAATATGTTGCTGCAAAGGACCATGCCCATATTAGTATGGAGCTGAAAGTCAGAAATGCCATGCAATGCCCAAATTGCAGCTCTATGTCATATGATGACTATTTAACAGTATTTATATGATAACTAGATTTAATGTCATTTAAAGCACTGGTTCAAAAGATATTGGACATTAAACATGATAACTTCCTACTGGTTTTTTATACATTTTATCGTTTACAGACGGCATTGCTACTAGTTTTCACTAGGAACTTCATGATCATCACATAAGCTAAGTCAGATCAGTGTTCTTTTATATACTTATCTGTATGTTATCAGATAATATGTAAAGCAGTATATTATAATGTCATATAAAGCATCGGTTCAAAAGATATTGGACATAAAACATGATAACCTCCTACTGGTTTTTTATACATTTTATCGTTTACAGACAGCATTGCTATTAGTTTTTCACTAGGAACTTCATGATAATCATCACATAAGCTAAGCCAGATCAGTGTTCTTTTATATACTTATCTGTATGTTATCAGATAAACATGTCAGTTATTTGGAATTATCTAGTCTGTCTCCACTGTATAGTGTCAATATGTATGTGAAAACAATTTGGTTAGATACACTGGTACTGCAATGTCAACAGAACGTATTATTTTTTTTTATTTTTTATCCGGTGCTACATATGATTTAAAAATAACAACATAATTCTAGTTTTTATTTATTAGAGCAATCTTGAAATATACTTTATCTGGGCATTTCTGGGGCACAAATGGGCATGGTCCTTTGTTCACAATAGAAAGAAAGAAATTGACTTAAGATGCCAAAGAATTTTATAAAACACTAGCTGACCCGCGCAGCTCCGCCAGCGCTTTTATTGTTATTTTTCTTAACTGTTTTCATGGATTTTTCCAATATTTATATTTTAAACCGCCTAAAATTATAATGGCCAAAAAGAGTTCCACAAGAACAGTTTGCTAAATATTTTGTATTTGGTATAAGCTAGCGTTGGTTAAGCAATGTCAAGCAAGGCCAATCCATGGATAGTCGACGTCCGGATTTTCTTGAATATTTGAACTAAGCTTCCCTGTGCTTCGGAGCGCGTGAAATAAAGACAGTTCCGGATGTTCTAGACAGTAGTCGTTACCTTCAGAGTCACCCTGAGTACGGCGACGTCACCGAGGAGGACGGGAGCGGGATTGCGAACCCTGTTCACGTGAGCAGACCAGACACGGTGTCTGGTTCCCGGGAGGCTATAATGCGTCCCCCCGCGGTGGGCTGAAAGGCAAGGCACTGGGGGGCTCCTGGCGCAGTTCTCATTGGAGAGCCCTGGCGCAGTTCTCATGTGCTGATGCGACAGCTACGGGTGTTTTAGTAGGTAAGATTCCCTCATACCCCGGTTGAGCCCCACAGCTTCCGGGGACCTATTGAAGGTCCCGCGAAAAAAAAAGACAGTAGTCGTTATGCAGTCAGAGGGCTAAGGGCAACTTGAATAACTCTACTGACACCAGCTTGGCCACTAATCAAAAGACAAAATAGTAAAAAAGGATCATTACACGCAATTTTTATTTTCCATATTTCAAAAATAAGTCCATATTTTTACAAAAATGAATATTTTTCTTTAAAAAGGGTAGCAAATAGATGTATACGAAACAAAGTACTTACGATAAGCGTAGGTGAATAAGAAAAAAAAAAGTTCATACGGGGTAGGAAGGAACAATTTGCGAATGAGCAAAATATTTATTATTCCGTAAACTTGTCACATCGCAGTCACGGGTCGTTACAGTAAGCTATCGACGCTAAATTCAGCGCCTATTCACCTACTACTTTCCCCGTATTCACCTTATAAATACACCTTTAAAAAATCACTGTCGCTAATAGCGATCCGTCAGATTCGAAACCGCGACCTCCGGTTTGCAAAGCAAGCGGTTTGCCACTGCGCCACTGAGGCTACAACAGGAGGCCAGTCACATACTGCGACGTTGAAAGATTATTCAGCCAGTACCAAGCCTCATTTTGACCAAACAGTACGACCTTGAATTTTCATCCATCCATTTGTTAGTCGTACAAACTTAAACATTACGTTTTTTGCATTGGGGGGTTACAAAACATGAGATCCGTGGACTGCAACAACACATATACTGAAAATAACTGCTATATACCTGAAACATGTTTATTTTTAACTCCATATTTTTCCATATTTTCCTTACTTTCGCTTTTTCGTCCATATTATAGTTTTTTTAGTCCATATTATATGTACATATTTAGGAATTTTAAATACATATAAATCCGGTCCCTAGTTATTAGTTAAAAGATTTTTTATTGGTTGTGGCGGCTCCTGAAGGTTAGGAAGACAAACTTTACCTGAAGCACAGCACATGCCATTAGGTTCGTCCGCCCATGTCTTGGCAGAGCAGTTAGAGCAGATCTTATTCATGACTCCGATTTGGACGGACGCTTGTTGTGCATAATCAACCTGCGGATCTTATCTGAAAGCCAGTCTGTTGCTGCTAGCTAAAATTCGATTGCGAACTCTATTTGTGGACAACTGCTGTCTGCTGTTTATAAGATCTACAATTAATTAGAACATTTTATGGTTCAATCTTTTATAGTTTAGGCAGCGTATGCAAAATAAGTAACTTTTCTGGTTGATTTTTTACTCCTTGTGTCCTAAAAAACCCAAATATCTTACGGAACCCTATTTTTTCCAAAATAAAATTTAGCCTATGTTACTCGTGGATAATGTAGCTTTTGAATGGTGAAAGAATTTTTAAAAACGGTCCAGTAGTTTTTGAGCCTATTCATTACAACCAAACAAACAAAGTTTTCCTCTTTATAATATTAGTGTAGATAAAAGTCTTATATACAGTGGCATTGCTTTGATGCTTGTAACCTGAGATATGAACTATAAAGCCAGTAATTTCATCAGCAACAGAACCCTACATACACGGAATACACTTTTTTTTGTTCTCGTAGAGGAACCTTTGATAGGTCCTCGAAACCTGTGGAAATCAACAGGGATATTTGGGATTCTTACCCACCAAAACCCACGTGACGTGACACATCGGCACGAGCGGAGACCTGGATTCTGTATATTTAGCACTTCGGTCGTACTAGCTGCTAGAACAATCATAGTCAGTAAGGTGAGCGGATAGTAATCTACAATATTTGTAATATGCTGAAATATTATATGAGTAATTATGATTTTGGAGCTAGTATCAGAAGAGGAACATGCTTTATACAAATTACACATTTTTAAGAATTCTTAAGTAAGAAAAAGGGTGGAGTGCACTGTATTTGATTTGTTTGCTTGTATATTTCGTCCATTCTAGTCCGGACCTGTTGTTTATTCTTTTTTGCCCATAATTCTAAGCTTATTATTAGCTTATTTTATTATTAGTTGTTTATACAAAACAGGAAATTCGTATCATAGGGACCGCTGAGCACGTAAATCTTAGTCACCGAAGAGATAAAACGCTATTCTTAGATATCGTAATTTAAATCCGGTATTTTATAAGGTGAAGAAGGATCTGTTAATGCGAACTAGCTTCACCCTAAGAAATCATGTTCAAGATAAGTTTATACTGATGCTACCTCGCACTCTGCAGAAATAAGCTGTAAAAAATTCTATCTCCACAGAATCTCTGCATCTATAAACGTAGACCCATCTCGATGGATAGGCCATGACGAGTAGTTGCTAGAAAAATGGTGATTAGTGACTGATGGTGGAACAGGAAGGTGGTCACAGGATCTATGTACCAATAAACGTAGACCCACAGAATTTGGACTCGTTGGATAGGTAGTGCCGAGTAAAGCGTCTTGAACAAGTAGTTGGTAGACAGATAGTAATCAGGGTCTGATAATGGAGCAGGAAAGCCATTTGAAGAGCTCGTTAAGAAGCGTATAGAGAGGTTAGTGCCTTTACAATTCAATGCAAGTTTGAAGGTATGGAATAGTCCCATTAAAGTATCGCAGCCAACCAAACTCGTTTATAATTTGGTTTTCAATCCATGTCCAGAATCAGAAGTAACTACGTGCCATAACGAAATAATAAATTATCTTGTTCATTGAGTTCATACCACAGACATCTTCTTTTTAGTTTAATTTCTTTTTAATTGTAAGAAAATCGAATTTTGTAATTGAAAAAGTAAAAACAAAATATTTTAAGAATCCACGTATATAGTACATATTTGATGACTCGTAGCGTTTCAAGTCTACAATAGTCAGTTGTTGTCATTCTTGGTTGTTTCAATGAAACTTCTATTTTCACATATTCTATTTTACTGTTTTCACTTCTATTTTTATTGTTATTTGTATAAGTATTTATATGGCCATTTCATTGAACAAATATTTGGTGTCCTTATTTTCTTTATTTATTTATTATGAAATCCCTAAGCTCCGTTCTCAGTGAAGCGCCATAATCGATGGACAAAAAAAATATTTTATTGCGTATTTGATAAGTATGTTGTATTGTGGTTCATGTAATTCAGAATTATATTTTGAACTATGCCAATAATATATTTACTTTAGATGTATTTATAAATAGTATTTAATCTATAATACATTTTTTAAACATATTTTTAATTTAAATGTGGACAAGAAAGTAGATAATACTTGAATAAACTCCATGATATAAACACAATATATAGGTACTTACCTAAAATTTTGTTGTGTAGGACATCAAGTAGGTAATTTATAGGTTTATATTTAAAACCTATTTAATGAATAGTTATAATCTTGTTTTAGTTAATATATAAGTACTATATTAAACCTTTTCCAAACTGGTACAAAAACAGGGAATTTTTTTTTACAACAGTTTATAATCCAAGGATTTCATTAATAAATTTACGTAGTATATACTTAGTACTTTTATGTTTTTTCACACGTAAAAGGTCAGATCTGTCTGTCTCACTTCTACAGTTTAACGGCGTCTCTGTCTTTCACTTCAATTGCGCTCAATTAGATGCTCTTTTTAAAGAAATTGTATGCAAATGTATATGCTCATATAAACGAACTGGACCGCAGTTCGTTAAAATCCAAGATAAGACTTGTGACACCTTTTTGGTGAAGATGAAAAGATCAGGAGATAAATCATCGCCACAAAGAAAATCGTTCCCAGCGGACCTAATGGCGGGCCAAATTTTTTCGATATTGTTCTCACAATCCGTGAATATCCATCGAACTGAAATCTCCATGAGCCAAAGTTAATGTTCACCAAAACATTTTTTTATTAGTAACAAAACGTTAACTATTGTATATTAACGAGACTGCCGAACCGCACTGAGTAGATTAAGCTAAGCGAGGAAGGTGGATTATTTTTTCACGCCAAATTATTATATTAAGCGGCCAAGCTATCTCGGGGAGCCTTGAGCCCCAACCCGTTTCCTTATTAGCCTGTTTGCAAGGGATTAGCATCGAGGCCGTGTTATGAACGAATCGGACGCGCGGCGAGCGATGCACATTCTCGGTGGTTTACACGCACGCTATGGCTTCCTAGACGTGTGCGCGGGATACTCACGCTGCGTGGTCGGCGTGCGGCAGCCAGGTGAGCGCGAGCGACAGCACGAGCGCGATGCTGTGCACGACGCGGGGACGGCTCGCTTGCATGGTCTGCGCGTCCGCGTCGCGCGGCCGGACGCTGGTGCCGGCGGCTGCGGTTCAGCCAGCCGGCGGACTGGCGTGCTCTCGCAGCCCCTCCGGCGGCGAGGGCCCGCGCCTGCGCCTCGCCGCCTATCGACCGCGGCCCGGCCGCCTCCTTCCGCTGCCGTGGACCACGCTCAGATCCTCACCGGGAGCCTTATTGAGCGACAAACGCTCTATCTTGACGCCATCACACTCCGAATTTACACCACCATTAGTGTTTTATTAACACGTCGATATTTTCAATTGCACTTCTTAATTAATTACAATTTCCTGGATATTGAATCGTCGTCGTAATTTTATTTTCTAAAATTTCCATTGTATGGGTTGTTTGTATAAACTCAAATTATTTTCTACCGTTATTTACAATTTCGACGTGTATTTGAAGTTGTATTATTGTAGAAAATTATAGAAAAATATACATAGTAGAAAAATGTTGAATTCAATAAGGAAGCGACACCCATTATATGATTGGTAGAGCTATCAAACAATTTGGATTGAAGTAGGTACAGTGCAACAATGAGGTGACATCATAAAGACGTTTGTGATCTGATAAAGTTGAAAGGTAAAAGATGCTAAGCCGTTACTCCTGAGTCTATTTTCCCTACTACTTTTATTTCGAAGAGTTGGCCCGAAGCCGTAGACTAGATTCATTCAAAAGTGCTGGTAATTTTGCGAGCTCATTGTGTTTTATTGTAAGTACGAGTAGGTATTGTGCCACGAACATTCATTGCGCTACAGCACCCGCCGAATTATTATTTATAGGTACGTACCTTTTATACGTTTGTTAATTCAACTCTTATTTTATATCAAATTATCACGGATCACAACGCGGACTCAAGTGAGAAGATCCGACAAGAAAATAGCGGGCTTGTCATTCTTTCACTTTTATTTAAACAGCTTTAAAAGCTGTTTAAATGAAAGTGAAAGAATGACAAGCCCGCTTTTGTTTTGTTACATTTTGATCAGCATCAGCGACAGTTTGTCCTGCCGTTCGAACGATAAAACAAATGAAAAAAAAAACAAAAATTACGAAGAAAATACAACAAATTAAAAGGCCAAAGCGATAGTAGTCGGACCAGTCCTCCCAAGCAGCACCCCGCGCACGAGTTGACTCGAGCAGCAGCAGCCATCGCTCCCCACAACCATATTAGAAGGAAGGGGGTGACACGCAACACGAAGTCGTCACACGAAGCCGCCACAAGGAAAGACTTTTCGATGAACTATCGGACCTGTTTTAATTGTACCAACAAATAATGACCCTCAAATTAGTATAACAATAACATCAACATACTGTAGATGTCATAATGAATACAGGTTTTTATATTACATTCTACGTATCATGGTTTAAAATATTATGGTTTGCGTTTGCTTATAGAATAGGAAACACAATGAAGAAATCTGTGTGATAAAGTTTATAAGGTGTTAAGAGAACAGTGGTTTGTTCATCCAAATAATACAATATCTACGTGGCCATCCACAGCGGCTGATCTTGATAACATAGAAGATCTTAAGAAGATAGGCAACTGCGATAGCGCTGCAAATATAGTAGTGTAAGTTTTGCGTTCACACAGGTCTAGTCTTTCCCTTCGGAGTCGCTGGACGTTTGGAGTGTGGGCCTTAGTGGTCGGCCACACTGCAGGCCTAGCGCGGTGGCGACGGCGGGCGCGAAATATCAAACATATGAAACCGCCGCCTGTAGCCACACTGAAGTGACTTAGGCCTCATTTACCGAGACGCGGGGCGTCGCACGTCGCGTGTGGCGTGGCGTCTCGCGGCGCGTCGGATGTTTTTATTGTTTACGTAGCGGCGGCGCGTATCATCGCACGCGTAAACACAGACTTATAGCAATATATGATACTGTTTATAGAGACGCGGGGCGGGAAGAGTGGCGGTGCCCGCCGCTGCGCCCGCGGCGGACAACGCCGCGGGCAACAGCGGTGCAACTCACTTATTAACATACAATTTCGTCTAAAAAAAATCTATCATTTCATACTCCATTGCGATGGTGACTACGTCTGTGTTGCACGATTACCAAATAGACTGGCAGAAGGTTCCGCCACAGGCATCGCTTCATCGAGAATCGCCGCTGCGTGCGCCGCCACGATTAACGCCGCGTGGGACGTGACGGCGCAGCAAGCAAACGCGTGTAAAATCGCTTCTCCGTAAACGCACTCATACAACGCCCTACATTTGAATTTAGTGCGGACCGCACCGCCACACGCGACGCGCGACGCCCCGCGTCTCCGTAAATGAGGCCTTAGTGGTCGGCCACACTGCAGGCCTAGCGCGGCGGCGGCGGCTGGCGCGAAATATCAAACATATGAAACCGCCGCTTGCGGCCACACTGAAGTGACTTAGGCGGGAGCCTAGCGCGACCGGCTTGAGCGAGTTAGCGGGCGTACTTTTCAAACGTTCCTATCCGCTCGTTCTGGCCACACTGCGGGCCTAGTCAACAAGCGACCGATCGCGCGGCTGGCGGGGTATGAAACCATTTCGGTCTTGTCGCTCGTTTTAAGTATTTTTTTATTATTAAATAACTTTAAATACATGTATAAAAATGGTTTTTTTGGACATTTGAAATTGTAAGTGTAAATAAAATAAACTTTTTTGACTACAATTTCAATTCTTAATATATTTTTTTTAAAAATCTCCATTCATTTAACTGTTTTTAGTTATTTCGTGCGCACCCAGCACACCATCTCTTATGATCAACGCCTCCCATCTCAGGATTGGCCTATGCAGTAAAAAATACAGAATCCTCATAAAAGGTTTGCGACACCTGCAATAAGTGTTATCGCCACAACAGCCCGCGCGTCACTGTGGCCACACTGCGCGCCCGCGCTAGGCTCAAGTCACCGCGCGTTCACTATGGCCAACCACTTAGGCGGGAGCCTAGCGCGACCGGCTTGAGCGAGTTAGCGAGCGTACTTTTCAAACGTTCCTATCCGCGCGTTCTGGCCACATTGCGGGCCTAGTCAAAAAGCGACCGATCGCGCGGCTGGCGGGGGTATCAAATCATTTCGGTCTTGTCGCTCGGCGTACGAGCGTCTGAAGTATTTTTTTTATAATCAAATAACTTTTTTGGCTACTTTTTAAATTTTTAATATAAATAAAAAAAAAACTTTATTTATTTAACTGTTTTTAGTTATTTTGTGCGCACCCAGCACACCATCTCTTGTATTCAACGCCTCCCATCTCAGGATTGACCTACGGTTTGTGACACCTGAAATAAGTTTTAGCGCCACAACAGCCCGCGCGTCACTGTGGCCACCCGGCGAACCCGCCGCCGCGCCCGCGCTAGGCTCAAGTCACCGCGCGTTCACTGTGGCCAACTACTTAGGCCTCGTTTACGGAGGCGCGGAGCGTCGAGCGTCGCGTATGGCGTGGTGTCTCGCATCTCTCTCTCACTCCTACAACGCCATATGTTTACTCAGTGCGGGCCGCGTCACCCATCGCGACGCGTGGCGTCCCGCGCCTCCGTAAACGAGGCCTTAGACGTTCATCGAGTACGGCGGCGAGTCCAAAGAGCATGGCGGTGGGGTTGCAAATCCTGTCCCCGTGAGCACCATGACATCTCACCGTCTGTAGTGCGCTCCCTGGCAGCGTTTTCAAAGACAAGACATCGAGGGGTTTCCCGGTGCAGATCCCACCGGAGAGGTCAGGTGTGAGGGATCATATGTGCCGATGCGACAGCTGATGGGGTTTTATTGGTTAAGAATTCCACGTACCCCGGTTGACTGGTCCCGGGGACGTATTAAATGGTTACCCCACACTAACAAAAAAAAACTATAATCGCCGTCGGAAGATCGATACCACCGCGGAAAGATTACGCGCAGTGAGCACCGACTTCATTCTATTACCCATCTGACACAGACTACGTGATTGGAAGCACGAAAGTAGTCTTACTATTTTATCCACTACTCAACCCTGCACAATTAAAAAATGGTTTGTCTCATCTTTGTGATGATAAAGACTATATAAAATGTTTGCAATGGGCACGATTACTCGATTTTAATTGAGTTTGTCTGCATTTCTCTTACACTCTTCGAAACTATGCATAAAGGAATGGAATTGTGGAAATGTGGAATTGTGGAAATTGTGGAATGTGGAAATAATTCAGCAAAGCGTCATCACACATCGACTTCGGGTTGTAGCGATAGTATGGTTTTGACAGGCCAAGACACACCAAGACGTCAGGATCTGGATCCTACATCTCCTATGAATATGAATCGGATTTTTGTACTTTTCAACCAGAAGAGTTATTGCGAGAAATAATTAGGCTAGAATTCAGAACCATCAGTTAAATCGACCAAAATAATTAAGGTTCCATTAACATTGCCATCAACCTCATAAAAAACAAACTGGAGGATCTAAAATCGTCGATGTGTTGTTAAAAATAAATTTTTAGATTATTTAATATAGAATTCTTAAATAACTTCAAGAAGATTCAAAAGCTTGAACTAGAAAACGACGTCTATTACGACACGCCTAAACTAGATGGACCAGAGGTAACAATTTATAAATTAAGTGTGTACTCCGTGCTGTACCGTCTAAAAGCGAAAATGTCATAAAAATTGTTTAACAACTTGCTCGTAGTGTAAATAACCCTATTAGAGAGTCTGAAATATATTACTTACTATTCTAGAATAGCAAAAATTACAGAACGCAGCCGCCCCAATTCCATTTTCGTGAAGCTTAGTAGTCATCAGTTAAGAGATTCACTACTTGCTGCAGTTATCAAATATAACAATCTCACTCACCAAAACGAGAAACCACAAACCAAAGATTTAGGTATCGATGGATCTAAATCTGTACCTGTATACTTAGAAGAAAATCTGTCACCTGAAAACAAAGTCTCTTGTTTTCAGGTGTGTGAAAAATACTTTTTCACACCACCTGCTCGATAATGTTGCATTATGTGTCATATAAAGTTGACATAAAGTACCTCATTATTGCCCTATAGTCTAGCCGGGTAATAATGTTGTACTAAACTCCCTTGGGTAATAATGTGATTTGAATTTCGAACGTCAAACGAAAACTCCTCTACACTTTTACCACAGGTATAATGCAACGCTAAGCATAGACCTGCACAAATAAAAACATTTGAAAATCGAACCGGGCGCGACGAGCAGAACCCAGTGTTCTAGAAAAGAAAAAGAAATAGATGATAACACGTTAACGCTGCAAAGCACTATGTTAATATTATTGACAGTCTCGTTAGTGTAGTGGTTAGACATCCTAGCCGCTATCTCGTCGTGGGTTCAATTCCCACCTAGTTTCTGGGTGTTATTTAACTATTTAATTAATATCAGTTGTCTGGTTTCAATAGTACAGGCTCTGCCTAGTTTGGGATCAGATGACCGTGTGTGGATTGTTCCAAAAGCAATATTTGTATTTTATTACCTCGCAGTAGGTGTGAAAAGTAGTGTATTCACCTCGGGGATAAAGGTGTATTTGTCTTGGGCGAGCTTAAATCCCTCGCTGTACTCAGGATTCTAGTATTAACTCCCGAGAGTAGCGAGGGAGTTAACACTATCCTCCCTCGCTACGCTCGGGAGTTGCTAGAATTCTTCGTTTGACTCGCGATTCAATTTAACGCCCGCGACATAAGACACTACTTTATCCCCTTGGTGCATAAACTACTATTATAACATGATCAGCGCTTTAGTCACTTTTCGTAAAATAAAGCGACTGCAAATTAGCATCGATGTAGCTGCAAAATTCTGTGTGTAATGGCCCATTATGTTTGGTTGTTTCTGAATTTACAATCCATGAACTGACCCTTCTAAGCATGAACTTGATGAATAAAATTCCAATACAAAACAAAAATGAACGTGAATCATCGCAGCCGGCGTATTGTCAATCTGTGGACACCACACGTAGGTAATAAATTCGTGGACAACATTGATGACTACGCAAGTGACGCAATATTATATATGATGAATATTACTTCGTAGATATCTTTGGGTGATGTAGTCTGTTTGATTGAGGCGGCTCTTTCAATACGCTCCAAGGTTGAGTCGAGTGATGGATGGCAGCTGTTAAAGATATACGCTTGTGCATTATGCCTATGGCCACTCATACTTAGGTGCTATCGTTTCAATCGCAACACACAATGGCCGTATTACCTAAAGTGATTGCAATTTTTTTAAGTAATAAAAAAGTCTTTTTAATTAAGGCCGCCTTGTTATCTAGCGGCAGTAAACAAATAACGCCAATTTTTAACCATACCTTCCTTTCGAACCTTGTTCTACCTTCAATTTTTCTTAGGTTATTACTTGTCGTAAGTTGTCTGTTTATTATCAAGCCATTTTTTTTCTTAAGAATTCTTTTAAACGGCAGCCTAGCAAGCGGTTCACCCATGAAACAACGTTCAACTTCCAAACGTTGAACCGTTCAATGACGGCCCATCAGTCTGGACTAAGTGATTTGTTTTGTTGTTTATATGTAATGCGTAGGTACAGCTATGGACTGAAATAGTTTGCCTGCAACGGTTTTCCCAACTGATAATTTTAGTGCCATTAATTTAATTTGCCAAAAAATTCTAAAAGTCCAAGTACTTGACACGAGTTTTCCTACAACGCAATACTAATACAAATCAAGTCGATGGCAGTTTTAGCAACGTTTCTGTAGACAGATAAGGATACATGAATCTTATTACAAATGAAATTACTAATCGATATTTAGTCTTAATAAGCTCAATAACAACAAAAAAATACTTATCGAATTCGACACCAGAGCTTCATTTCTTCCATGTCATTCAAACAATAAAAATACTGTTTGAATGACACAGATGATATAGGGAGAAAAACATTTATAACTGAGATTAACCTGTTGGATAAGCATACGTAAAATGCAACGTAAAAAATCAAGATTTTTCCGATAACTGTATTTTGAATCTTCGAAACCAAGTGCTACCTATGCTTTACCTACTGTCTTGGAGTTGTCTTATCACATGGACGAGCAAAAAAATCAGATCGGCCAATTACTTTTGCGTCACGATCTTTGACGAATAGCGAAAACAATTACATTTAGATTGACAAAGAAGTTACTATAACTTAATAGTACTCAGCACAATGAAATGTTTCCACTTTACTCATTTTCTTTTAGGAATCAGTTTTTATGTAAAGGTTCCAAGTCAAGTAGAAATATGTTTCAAATTGTGTCAATTTCCTGCTGCGTTATTAAAAACGGAAACAGCTAACGCGCGCATGTAAAATTGTAGATATTATGCCAATTTGATAGTGCAGTAAGGATAACGATAAAACTTGTATAAAATGGCAAGCAATTCGATTTCGCCATCCCTTAGGGCCTCCGCCGACACGATACTTTTTGCATCCGCGTTCGGCAACTCTGTTGCTTTTCGGAAGCTTGATACCGCAGCCGATCGCGAACCCCCGCACACTACTAGCAGATAGCGACAAGCGATTTCGACGCTTTCCGGTCGCTGGATGCAGCAACCGCGCGCTACACCACGCACACTACAGATGCCAGTCGCCGCGACTTTGGTAGTTCCGGGGTTCCCAACTTTAAGGATTTCTCTCTAAATAAATGGAGCATAATACATTGAACTATTTGTATTCTGATTACGTAACATTTATTAATGGGCAATGTTATTAATCTTAAAACCGACTTGTAGTTAAGATCTTAGTGTAAAAAACTTGCTTCGAGGAAAATATATTGAGTTTGATTAATTTTGTTAAAATTTTATTCGTTGAAATATTTTTTCAAAGCCGCTTGTAGTGTATAAAATTTAAAACAATCTAAATAAGTAGATACCTAGGTACTTATTAGATATAAAATCAGTCACTATCCGTGTTATACGTATAGTCGCTCCTGTTTGTTTGTTTCCTTAATCTAAACTAAACATTGAATTTTGACCCAATTTCTACAATCATTTTGAGGGTTTCGGTACGTTTTAATATTATACGTAGGTATAATTATAATGTATAATTATAAGGTTTAAGACTCCGGCGAGGGAAGCTGATGTCAGTTAATATGTTATGTTAAGCACCGACTTCAATACATTTTCGTTAAAGTACTTTTTAGATCATAATAATATCGTTAAAGTCGGATTTTAATACTAGAAATATTTTATTTAATCTTTTTATTGACTTTACCTATTATAACGCTCTGAATGCATGAAACTACCACGCAACTAGAACAACTATGCTAGACTTTACTAGGAACAAAACAGTGCATGCAAAAAACGCGTTAATCTTGGAAGACACTCAGCGGGCATGTCCTATTTTTAACCGACTTCAAAAAAGGAGGTTCTGTATTCGACGCGTATGTATGTAATATTAATAAAAATGCGTAATATTCATATATGTTAGTCTATGTGGGCTTCTAAACGAATTTACCAAATTTCACGAGTGTATGTATGTATGTATGTATGTATGTATGTATGTATGTATGTATGTATGTATGTATGTATGTAGGTTTGTCCACGGATTTCTCAGAAACTACAAGTCCGATTTCGAAAATTGTTTTTGCAATAGTTAGAGTATCTTTCAACTTAGGGTAGAGTACAAATTTCATCAAAATCGGTCCAGTAGTTTAGGAGATATAAACTTTTTATGTTTTCAGTAAGTTACTGTAATGTAGACGTTCGAGTTGCGTGATAGTGCTGATACCTATCTTGGTAAAATAAGTCACTAAAAAGTGTTAAATAAACTATTTTAAAAAAAATAAAAACCGACTTCAAAGTAAATTATCTAAAAAGCATAAAATAACGAAAATATTATTGAAGTTGGTGCAGAATATACACAGCAGGTACGCTAACACCAACTTCAATAATATTTTCGTTATTTTATGCTTTTTAGATAATTTACTTTGAAGTCGGTTTTTATTTTTTTTAAAATAGTTTTTAAAAAATTAAAACCGACTTCAAAGTAAATTATCTAAAAAGCATAAAATAACGAAAATATATTGAAGTCGGTGTCAGCTCGTGCTAGTCTTAGTTAACATGATGTGCTAGCACCGACTTCAATATATTTTCGTTATTTTATGCTTTTTAGATAATTTACTTTGAAGTCGGTTTTTATTTTTTAAAAAATAGTTTATGTAATTTATTTTAAACAATTGGGTAAACAGTTTTACAAATTATGTATAGGTAGCCTTAAAATTCTAAGCTTACATGATTTGAGCAGTTCAAGCCCACGCAGTTTTATCCTCCAGGTAAATCGAGATTTTATAATAAGCCTTTTTTGACAATCGGCTTCAAAAAGTTTAAATTTCTTCATTTCATTTATTTATTTCATTTTATTTCATTTATTTGCATTTATTTTATTTTCATTGGAAGATCTCGGATATCCTGTGGCAGTTTGTTATAAAAGTGTATACTTTGGCTCATAAACGATTTGCCTGTTCGGTGGAGACGCGTAGCATGTACAACAAGATCGTGTTTGGGTTGTTATTTGACAAGTAAAGGTCAATGTCTTGTTGTGTCTTAAATGGAAGGTAGAAGTATCGTTTTCACAAATTGTAATGGGAAGGGAGACTAACAATAGCCGAAGGGGTTACTCGGATATACATATGCTTAGATGCCCATATATAGTCTAACATATGTCAATTATTATAATATGTATACGCGTCGAATACAGAACCTCCTTTTTTAAGACGGCTAAAAAAATAAAGTATAATTGGGGATCACTTGATTTGATTTAGGGAGGAAACATTTTTAACCGACTTCAAAAAAAAGGAGGAGGTTATCAATTCGGTTGTATGTTTTTTTTTTATGTTTGTTACCTCAGAACTTTGTCGTTTACGAACCGATTTGGAAAATTATTTTTTAAATTGAAAGGATATGCTTCCAGATTGGTCCCATTTTTTTCAAAAACAGGTTCTGATGATGGGAACCATGAGTAACTGAGGGAACTCCTTAAATATTATAGGCATACATATAGCGTTTTTGGTATTTTTAGAAACTAGTCAAGCATTTTCATTCAGAAAGTATCATTTGGTGAAGTGGATCTGATGAAGAAGGCCAAGACGGCCACCGGAACTTTGTAATAAAATTGACAATCCATCCTATCCTAGCCGTGCCTACTAAACGTATAACTACCGAATTTGGACTCGATGGATAGTTCTCGACGAGTAGTTGCTAGAAAAATGGAGATCAGGGTTTGATGGTTGAGCAGGAAGGTTGTCACGGGATCTCTGCACCAATAAACATAGACCCACGAGTTTGGGTTCGTTGGGTATCTCTCGACGACTAGTTGCTAGAACAATGGTGATCAAGGTCTGATAATGGAGCAGGAAGGTCGTCACGGTATCTCGGCACCAACAAACGTAGATCTACCGAATTTGGACTCGTTGGACAGGTCTCGACGAGTAGTTGCTAGAAAAATGGAGATCAGGGTCTGATGATGGAGCAGGAAGGTCGTCACGGGATCACTGCACCAATAAACGTAGATCCGCCGAGTTTGGGCTCGTTGGGTAGCTCTCGATGAGTAGTTGCTAGAAAAATGGTGATCAGCGTCTGATGATGGAGCAAGAAGGTCGTCACGGGATCTCGGCACCAACAAACGTAGACCTACCGAATTTGGACCCGTTGGATAGGTCTCGACGAGTAGTTGCTAGAAAAATGGTGATCAGGGTCTAACAATGGAGCAAGAAGGTGGACACGGGTTCTCGGCACAAATAAATGTAGACCCACCGAGCTTGCAGTCCATGGTTCTCGAGAACTACGAGTATAACACCTAGATATCTTCGGTTTATGGCAATTGGTTAGTTTTATTAAGATATTATCACATCTACATTTTTTAAAATTTTTGCTTTAGCTTATATTTTAGTGATGGTCCATAGTTGTGTTATGTAGTGGGTGTTTTTAAAATAAATATTAAACTGGCTGTTTGTCAGAATAAAATATAAGTTTTTAAAAGTTAACCTAATAATACACCAAGGGAACCACTAAAAAGAATAAAATAAAAATATTTTTTACAAAAAAAAGAACCGCCTTCAAAATGCAACTAAAAGAATTCTAAGAATTAGTGGTTTTTACATATACATAATACATTGTTGGACTTGGGCTACAACATATTATAAATACATATTACTATCGAAGTCGGTGCCTTTTTTTTTTTTTTTTTTTTTTTTTTTTTTTTTTTTTTTTTTTTTTGTTATCGAGGAGGAAACCTTCCAAATGTACTCGGTCTCCGAGGGGGCGGAGGCCAGGTTATGTGGGATTTTTAACCACCAAAACCTCCCCGGTGGCCTTCATCGACGCTTATTGTGAGACTCTGGGCACTCCGTTCGGACCTTCGCCAAAGTCTCTCCAGCGCCAGATGCTCGCTAGAGCACGTCCCGGGGGGAGCTGAGATGCACGCTCCCCCCGACACCTTCACGGTGCTCGCGACGATGCAGGGCCTACACCGCGTCGTCGCCCGCCTCGGGGCCGCATTTAGTAGGGACGCACAGAGCCCCCACCCCATGCGTCCGCGACCCACGAGCCCCCTTTAAGGCAGGGGGATACCTCGTCACATTTCTATTAGGCCCCTGACGATGGGGCTGGAGTGCCGGAGCGTATAGCGCCGCCGCCCCGACGCTGTCGCCTCCGCCGAGCGGGATCTGCCCTCTCCCGATCTCGCTCCGCGGCCTCCTTCTGGGACATAACGGTCTCGCAAAAGGAGGCTACGGCCCTCCACGCCGATTCCTCCGCCAGCATAGCCGACACTACTGCTGGCAGAGAGAGGTCGTGTCCGATCCGGTTAACCAGGATCCGCCGCTCCGAGGCCCACGCAGGGCACTCCTGGAGCGTATGCTGGGCGGAATCCCGGTCACCGCCGCAATGGTGGCAAGTCGTCGTTGCCTCTCGCCCTATCTTATTCAGATAATCACCAAAACAACCATGTCCGGTGATTATCTGAGTAAGTCTGAAGGTGATTCGCCCACCTTTTCGCCTCAGCCAGGGTTCGAAGACCGGCAGGACAGCCCCGACAACGCGCTTGCTCGCGTACCGCTCATCTGAGAGCCGCGAGCGCCATTGTTCGAGCGCGTGTCGTCTTTCCTCCCGCCGGATTGATTCGAGTGCGGGCGCGCTTTCACCCCGCTGGCGGAGGACGCGGATCCGGTCATAGACCCTCGCATCCATTTCCGCCAGGATGTCCAGGGGCGGAAAGCGCGCCAGGATTGTCGCCGCCTCATAAGAGATGGTGCGGTACCCTCTCGCGACCCGGATGGCCATCTTGCGCTGCAGACTCAAGATCTTAGTCCTGCAGCGCCGGACGCCCGACAGTCGGTGTGACCACACCGGCGCCCCATAGAGCGCCACGGATCGCAGGACCCCCGCATAGAGGCGGCGTACCTCCTCACTCGGACCCCCGAGATTTGGCAGCAGTCTGTGCATGACACCCGCTACCCTCTCGATCCGGGGGACTAAGCGCTTGAAGTGCTCCTCAAAGCCCCAGCGCCCGTCTAAGGTGAGCCCTAGGTACTTCATGTACCGTCCCACCTGGACCTGCGAATCACCTACGCGAACCGTCGAGTCGGGTGGTTCCCTGCTCCTGGGCAGTTTATGGAACCATAGCGCCTCGGACTTGTGAGGCGCTATCTGGAGACCCAACTCGCGGATTTTGGCGATGACGACTTCTACACCAAGCTCAGCGAGCCCGATGGCTCTCTCAAAGGTTTCCCCCTCGGCTAACACCAACGTGTCGTCCGCATAACAGACGACTGTTACACCGGGGGGAAGATCCACTCGCAGCACCGCATCGTACGCAAGATTCCACAAGAGAGGGCCCAACACGGACCCCTGCGGAACCCCGCAGTGTATCTCCCTCCGTAATAAGGTACCATCCTGTCCCGAGTACTGGATGGACCTGTCGCGCAGATACGCCCCGACTATGCCCTGCAGATAGGGAGGGACACCATGATGTTCCAGCGCCCCCCGTATCGCGGCCCAGGGCAGGGTGTTAAATGCGTTGACGATATCTAAACTTATCGCCAACACTACCCCGCCCCGAGACACGACCTGCTCCGACAGGGTGCGGACGCGAATTATCGCGTCAATCGTCGAACGCCCCTGCCGGAAGCCAAACTGGCTGTCGGACAGATCAGGGCCCACACGCGACAGATGCCCGCTAAGACGATCGGCAATTACGCGCTCGAAGAGCTTGCCGGCCTCGTCCAGCAGGCATATGGGACGATACGCAGAGGGAGAGTCTGCGGCCCTGCCTTCCTTCTTCAGGAGAACCATCCTTGCCTCCTTCCAGGCCGTGGGAAACGTGGCAAATCGGAGGCAGCTGTTATACAGCCGCCTCAGCCTGTCCCCCAGGACGGCTAGAGCCAGCGCTAACACCCGCCCCGGGATACCATCGGGGCCGGGTGCAGTGTTCCGGCCACGCAAACGGCCTACGGCTCGGTCCAGCTCCTGCTCGGTCACCTCGAACTCTGCCAACCATTCGGACGGCGTCGGGGGAACTGAGGGACTCACTGGGGCCGCCGGGAAAAGCGTATCGATCACTCGACCCAGCAGCGCCGGATCCATGGTCTCCGTGATCGGAGGCGCCCAGGGGCGGAGCTTTCCGAGCACCGCCTTATAGGGTCGCCCCCATGGATCCCTGTCCAGGCCCTCAAGGAGCTCGCTCCAGGACCGAGACCTGGCATTCGCTATGGCGATTTGAAGCGCCTTAGTGGCCACTCGGTACGCCCTGTAGGCACTAGCCTTTTCCTCAGCTGTGGCTCGCCTTCTCCTCCGGGCTCTAGTGAACTGGCGTCGGCACCGCAAGCAGTCTACACGCAACTGCTCGATTTCAGCCGACCACCAGTACGTCTGCCCCGTTGGCTTGGGGTGTCTGGTTCGGGGCATGGAGGCGTCGCATATCGACGTCATCGTGCCCCGGAACCAGTTTGCCTCCTCCTCCGGATCGGACACGACCTCATCGGCGTTTACTTCCGGCCAGGCCACGACGTTAGCTGCGGCGACGAGACGATCTCGATCGAGCCGCTTGAGGGACCAACGTCGCAGGGGGCCGTCTTCTCTGGTGTTGGGTCGGTTGGGACGACGAAGGGCTACATCGAAAACGATGTAGCGGTGGTCGGATAGTGTGACCACTTCCTCCGCAACGCGCCATCCCGACAACATGCTGATGGCAGAGGGAGTCGCCCACGTTAGGTCGACGACCGACTCCCCCTGCCATCGTACGCACGTGCTGACGGACCCCCGATTTAGAAGACGAAGGTCAAGACCAGCTGCCCACGCCTGCAGTGCCTCTCCCTTTGGACTGTCTCTGCGGTTACCCCATGCCCTAGCGTGGGCGTTGAAGTCACCCAGGACGATTAGCGGACGAGGTAGGCATCGGCGAATGCAATTTGCCAGCCCGTCCAGGTACGCCTCGTAGTCGGCGAGGGACCTGTTGGGAGACACGTAGCAGCCGATAACAGCCAGAGCGCCCCATTGCACTGCGACGAAGCCCTGCCCTTGCTCTAGCAGGGTGCAGTGCGGGACACCGTCTCCGCCTCCCCAGTAAACTGCCACTGAGCTCAGGTCATCACCAAACCAGCGAGGGTGGTCCGGGACCCTGTAGGGCTCCGCAACTACGGCAAGGGCAACTGGCCACTCCGCAACGGTCTGCATCAGCAGATTTTGCGCGTTGCGGCAATGGTTCAAATTGCCCTGAAGTATCTTTGGAGGCGGGAATTTTAGGCCTCCATTGCTTCCGACGGGCCAGAAGTGCCCGTAGCTGCAGCATTAGAAGCCGCAGCAACCGTCTGGACAGGAGGGGCTGGGGCGGATTTATTGCCTTTGCCCTTCGGAGGGGTGCACTTCTTGGTGCCGAGGCGGTGATCCGCTCGGCACCCCTTGGCCGAGCAGAGCGGGCATTTGAGCACCTGTGCCTCGCAGTGGCTAGCCCTATGGTTTGGCTCAGAACACGCGTAGCACAGTGAGCTCCTGTCTACCCCGCAGGGGCACGTTTTTCCTACGTGCCCTTTTTCGAGGCACCGGAAGCACCTAAGCGGACGTGCTTCCAGTACCTCGACCTTTGCGGCCCCCCAGCCAATTGGCACCTTCTTTGCTGCAGCCAGTTTTCTGGCGGCACCGACCGGGCAGCGAACCCAGCACGTACCCAGAGCTTTTGGGTTACGGCGGATTTCCCCGACCTGGACGTTATCCACCGAACACTCGGTCGCCGCTGCAACCGCAGCCGCAACCTCTCGGGGCGTCACCGCATCGTCGAGCTCGCGAATGCGGAGCTCTCCTGTTTTCATCGGGCGGCTGATGCGGACATTGAAGTCCTTGAGGACCTCACGCATCCGCACTGCCAGACGATCAGCCTTTTCGTCGCCCTCTGGGCCGCCTATCTCCAGTAGCAGCCCGCCGGTCAGCGCCCGCTTTTGTCCGACTGTATCTATGCCAAGTTCAGCCAGCCTAATGCCAGCCTTGGCGGCTGCCATTACCTCGGCATAGGTAGTCGGAGAGCCTTCTGCCAGCGTGACAGCAATGGCTGCTGTTTTTGGCGGCTTTGGAAGCCTTCTCCTCGACTTTTTATTCGTCGGCGGTACAGATTTCGGCGGAGCTGCCTTAGAGCCTGCTCGCCGCGGTCCTCCTTTTTTGGCGGTAACTGTTGCCCACGACTGCCCTGCGGGTGACGCGGCAGTTGCCGCCACGGTCTCCGCTAATGCAGGAACAGCGGGGAGATCCTCCACAGGTTGGACCTGCTTCCTCCTACGCTTGCGGGTACGCTTGACCGTCGGTTTGGTGGTCTGTGTCGCGGTTTCCGCCCGTTTCATTGGCGATTGGGGCGATTCAGCCCTAGGCGCGGTCACAGCGGCAGTATTTATGGCTGTGCGCCGTGCCTTCGCAATCGGCCTACTGGGCCCCGGCTGTAAGGACGTAGGTGGCTGGTCCCTCGAGGGGGAAGTTACTGCAGTTGCCTGCGCATCCACCGCTAGAGGAGGCCGAAGTCTTTTCTCAGGTAAGAGGCGATCAGCCATCGCCTCGATACGCGCATTCATCATGGCTCCGACTTGAAGCATGACAGCGCGCGTTATTCTCTCCTCCAGGTCATCAAGAAGACGGTCATACGAAGGGGTGGGTGCGTCAGTGTCTTGTGGCAGCTGCGCTCTCGCCGCTTCTGCAGCGCGCAGTTGGGCCACCTCCTTACGTAGGCGCGCGTTCTCCTCGGCAACTATCGCAGTCTCTTTGGCCATAGTTCGGGCGTGGTACGCCTTTACCACCGCCTCCAGGGACCTCGCCGCATTTTTGAGGGACTTCTGGGAAGTCCCTTTGAGACTGTCTGATTTCTCGACAAACTCCCGAATGAGAGCGAGGTCTTTCTGCGCGGTCTCGTTCAAGACGCCCGCACCATGACCAACCGGCTTGGGAGGGATCTCGGCCTCCCCTCCAATCTGCTGGACGATTTTCTCGACCTCCAGCACTGCGGTATCGACCGCGGCTTCACGCAAGCTTGTGGACTCCTGCGTTGGCCTTCGCACCCTATCCGACCTCAATGAACCATCGGAGTCGCCCGTAAGGCTATCCAGGTTCTCGGATGGTAGTGGTTTAGTAAGGCGCCCTCGCCCGTCCCGCTTCGGTGGAGCCAGTTGCGGTCTGCTAGAAGCAGACCCACGCCCCCTTCTCGACTTAGGCACCTTCGGAGGTTCCGGCGCGGCAGACCCGCTCAACGAAGAATCGGAGCAAGTCCGCTGGGCCCCACGAAGGCGCTTCTGGCTCCTTGCACTCCTGGTGCTAAGTTCCTTCATTTCCGAGTCACTGAGATCAGAGCCCAGCGACTCAGGACGTGAGCCACCCTGGCTCGTTGCACCGCCAGACTGGGACTTGGCGGTGGATGTGCATGCGTTTTTTATGGCGCCCCCCAGATACGAGGCGCTTCCAGGCCCTGGGAGGGATTCTCCAGCTGCAGCGCAGCTGGTACCCTCCTGGGGTAATACGTTTTTGTTGCTTGCACTCATTATGTTTTCGTCACTTTTTTAAACAGGAGTGGCTAAACCTGTCAGCGCTTACGGTGGTGCTTTGCCCCCCACCTTTCAGCCTAATGGCACGCTGCACCTTCGGCATTGGGCGTTTCAGCCGGCACGTTCCTATCTACCCGGACTAAAGAAAAAAAAAAAAAAAAATTTTGAGGAAGAGAAACCAAAAGTGAAAGAAATATTAGTGATTAATAATCACTATAACAGAAAAGCCCGAGTGGACCCTTCCCGCTTCGATTGCCACTCAACGGTCTACTCTGCAGACAGAGAGGTACTGCGAGTGACAGTACGAAACCAGGCCTTGCGGCCCCCATCACGCATCCCATTGACACTGCTCCACAGTACTCTCCGAAACCCAGAGAGTACCGGGAGCAGTACCTTGTGACGCCACCTCCGTAGACTATTCGCCATCGAGCAACAACAACTCAGAGAAAATCCGAGCAGTTGTTGCCCGATGCCCGGGGTACACCACGTGGAGGTTGCCTACACGTACCCCATCGAAGTCGGTGCCTAACGTCTAGCAAATACTTACAAGGGCAGTAGGTACCTAACTGTTTTCCAGTTTGGCGCCGTCTTTGATAGTAATATGTATTTATAATATGTTGTAGCCCAAGTCCAACAAAGTATATGTAAAAACCACTAATTCTTAGAAATTATTTTAGGACTTTTAGTTGCATTTTGAAGGCGGTTCTTTTTTTTTGTAAAAAAAAAAATATTTTTTAAGAGTAGTAGTCGGCCCGGTGCCGAACGAGACTCGTGCAATATGTGTTCAGTGTAATAATAAATATTGACGATGCTAAACGTTACCATGGACTCTTATAAAGCTGCACTGCTTCTTGCTTTACTAATAAAGTGAAAATATTAATCACGGTGAAGGCGGTACTGGCTACATCCAATTACCAGTTTTCAAAAACCTATGTGTTGAAGCAAACATTATCATTCAATCATTCATGTAGATTTGTGTTAAAAATCATGTAGAAGGTGAAATATATATTTTTGCAATACGTGCTTTCTTTGAAATTAAAAACCAAAGCAGCAATATTCCTTAAAAAGTGGTAACTTAAATCGACCCCGAAAATAATCTAGAATACCAGAAAAAGTTGGTAACCCCCCTAAGTCAAAACATGTCACACCAGCGGTACCGTGTGAATCCAATACACTGTAACTTCAGATACAGTGTTTTGAATTAACAACGTTCATTCGATTTCTTTTAACCTGTTTGATGTTATAGCATTCATAGTTTTTTTTTACTTTGTATGAAAAATACTGAGATATTGCAATGCAAATTACACTGTTTTTACTAAAAACTACAGGCCTGAAATAGTAAAACACGGCAATTGATGATGCAGTGCATTGTCCAAATAATCTTCGCGGATTGCAAGATACAGTGTTTTGTCAAAACAAAGTAGAAGGGCTAGCGCGACGCGGCTGCGCCAATCAGATTGAGGCTGGGCTATCGATTTCAATTATTATTGGTCGATCTGGCCGAGAGCGACGGCGGCGCAGTGGCTGGAAAGTATGAGCTGATGAACTAATACGTACTGAAATTTAAAAATAAATATAGTATTATAAATACACTAAATATTAAAATAAATCTATCTGGAGAGGAAATGTTGTTTTTTAAATATGACTAAATTACAGCTACTACGCAAGGAATGTGGAAGCGAATTCCATAGCCGCACTGCTTGCATGGTAAAAAAAAACATTATAGCTACTATAATAATGAGGAGGAACTTCAAAATGCAGAGATATACTGGAACGTCAAGGCTTGTCACAAGACACGAGCAAGGAATAACGCTCACAAAGATAAAGAGGAGATTAAGGATTGTTAAGTATACAATTTAGAAAATAAAAAATGTACCAGTTCCGCCGCTGACGGATTGGCAGACATTCTAGTTGAGCCCGAAATTCCGACACGATCATATTTCCGCAGACCAAAGATGAAATGAATACACAAATTTTACAATTGCTCCAGTTTATTAAGAAGCTCCTCAGTTGCATCTAGAAACATACATCAGCATAATCGAAAAGAGCTAAAGATCAAGCAAAAAAGATTTTTGTCTGACGCAGAAGAAATTTTTGGAGACGCTTGTGAGACTGATAAGAGTAAAAGATCTTCTTACTTATACCTATCTCCAACATGAGATTCCCCAGAAATATTATAATCAAACAGAACTCTAAGAATTTTAACTTTATTTGAGTATGCAATTGGTACGGAATCGAAAACTAAACTGGAGAGTGAGTTAATGTCAACCAGATTCATCACGTATCCGCCACCAAATATGTATGATAGCCTGAGAATTAGTAGAGTTCACTAACAAGCCAATTGATTTTGCCCACTGACTTATGCTATCTAAATCTTTATTAAGCTTATATATCGCTTACCGAAGCTTATCAATATTGGCATGACGATAAAGCTAAGGATGATCATGCATAGAGATGATAGTTAGAAAACCCTCGCGATAACATTCATGAAAACTGAAAAGAGGAGAGATTACGCCACCCAGTGGAACACCCGCCTCAAGCTCACACCACACAGATGATGTCTCCTCAAAGCGGACAGACTGGGAGCGCCCACGATGATATGAATATGATCAAAGCAATTGATAGCTGAAAAAGCGACATAGAGAGAGGAAAGAATGCCTAGAAGTATGTCAAAATAAACAGAATTGAAGTCACTACCAAGATCCAATAATACCAGAATAATCAGTTGTTTGCTTTCTATAACCAAGCGTCAAACATCACTTATTTTTACTAAAACTAAGGACTAAAAGACAATTAGGTGTAAAATAGTCTGTCATTTGTTTGTAAACAATAAATACCTTCCAGGACTTCCAGAACAGAACAAGGAGTGTAGATATAGGACTAAAATTTGTAACAGAAAAATTTGGCTGTTTGGGAAAAGGAATGACAATGACAAGCGTTCTTCCCAAGACGGGAAAGAACAGGATTCAATTTAAAAGTTTAAGAAACGAGTGATTATTGGACAAGGATTGGTCAAGGTTACTTCAATGTTAGGTAACAACAATTTTAGCTGAAGACCATGATGATATAATTCCCAACCCCCTCAGTAACCGAACTCAAAGAGAAAGGAGAAGATAAAGGCAAAGATAGCTAAGAGAGACAATTTAAAGTGGACAACTTAACATTATCAAGAGTAACAAGTGACTTCTAAAAATGTGCATTAATTGAAATCAAGATCTAAATATGGAGCATTCTCAATAGAAAATACCAAAATATATCAAGAACTGCCACGTCTGTGTGTTATGGTTCTCCAACTTATACCTACCAATACACTTTTAGGCCCTGTTTTCCCAAGTCAATACACTGTAACTATATGATACAGTGTATTGCCTTAACAATATCTTCCTTAGCTTCTGACAACTATTAGAGCAACACAAGTTATCGACGATAATTCATTATGTATACTCTAAATATATATAAAACTTAATAGGCTGGATAACTTATAAAATTATTTTTAAATTGGCAGCAAACACTAAAAACTTTCTAACGAAAATTTTGGAGTAATCTTGAAAAAACTAAAAAAATCTATTTTGCTCATTTTCTCAAAATCAGTTTTTCGTAGTTACAATGTATTGGATTCACACGTTACAGCGCACAGTGGGCGTTAAAACAAGCTTCTCTTTCATAAGATTTTTGATAATGTATTTCTTGTGGTTTTTAAATACAAACAACCGTATTCATAATCATAACGATATAAGATCATTGCGTTCGATTATGTATTATGTATTGTGTATTATATCAATACGTAGGTACTGAAAAGACTTTTTAAATAAAATAAATAAATAAATATTTCGCAAGCTTTAAGTGATTTTAAAGATGCACTAGGGGTTATGAAAATGGAGAAAATTTTATCCCGCAGTTCAATCAAGGTTTCATGAACTGGCCGTTTTTCATTTATGTAACTTACTTTGTTGCTTCGGAAGCGCAGGGAAACCGCTTGCTTTAGAAACTGAAGAGCTCCGGGCTCTTCTTTACACTTTGCTAAATGCGACGAAACGCGAAACGCGCGAAGTAAGTTATTTATTATTGGTTTGGACAATACAGGCCGATTGAAAATAAGATGAAAATGAAATGACGACGTGTAAAGGACGAAGTTTTCTTGCATGAAATTATTATACAATATGCGTTGTTACTGATTGTTTAAAACCTATAAACAATCTATACCTAAGTACTAACTGATGACGGGCCCGTTGGTCTAGTGGTTAGTAACCCTGTCTCCTACCCAACAGGTCGTGGGTTCGATTCCCACCAAGTGTCTGGGTGTTTATCTATATAAGTATGTACTTACAAAAAAAAGTATATATGTATTAGTATCAGTTGTCTGGTTCCATAGTACAGGCTCTGCCTAGTTTGAATCAGATGACCGTGTGTGAATTGTCCCAGGATATTAACTAAATATGTGCAAGCGATGCTGCAGGATAAAGCTAGTACATAATATACAATACAATACAATACAAATACTCTTTGAAGAAATATACATTTGAAATTAAAACAATTAAAAACAGTGAACAACAAGGCGGACTTATCGCTAAAGCGATCTCTTCCAGTCAACCTTGGGGTACAGGACAGAGCATTCTTTTGGGCAGGTGCAGTTATATAAATAAATTTAGTGGATTAAAAAAAAATATATATATTTTAAAAAAAATTAATAAAACAAAAAATAAACTACATATTATAATATATTATGATAGACTAATACATATCTATTACCAAGAAAGTGAGAGAAGATCAATTTTTTTAAAGCTAATGTTCAAACTTAAGTGCATTTCTTTGAATCATACTGTAAAAACTTCTACACTTGCCAATTCTGGACAAATTATAAAAGGAGGTCATTGGATGGTATTCGTGTACAATATAATAACATTTTCAGACACCTCATGGGTTTTAAATAGGTACTGTAGTGCCTCTAGCAAGTTTACGGAGGCGCGTCTGAACACGTTCAATGCCATTCAGAGAAGCTGAATTGCTTCATATATGGCCAGGGTTGGTCAGTGTAGAAACGGTATTATTAAAGAAATCGCGGACCGTTGGTCTATAACGAACATGTGTAGACGTTGGCGTGAAATAGCTGCTTAAAATTCTTTTTTTTACTGGAATGTCTGTTTTTTTTGTTTAGTTTGGTTATTATTTATTTATTCTGTTTGGTTTCTTCCTTTTTTTGTCAATGTGTCTTTGTATTTTTTTGTATGGATCAAGAGTCTGAAATAAACGTATATTATTATTAAATACATTGGTTTAATTAAAAGGCAGATGAAGTTCTCTTTTTATAAAAAAAAACTACGCATTTGTAGTTTTTTTTTCTGTCTAAATTGTTCTTATTGTGCTTGTTTATCGTAAAGATTATATAATTAAATAATACCTGAAAATTGTTTTGGGTGAAGTATATAATATAATTTTTTTTATATTTCATTCAACTTCTTGATTATGTATTTGCATTTCAAAGTTCTTAAGCGATTTTACCATTATTCAGAAGGATTAGTCAAATCCTGGTGACTTAGATGCAAAGCGAACTTGTTTTTTTATAAAGTACCTACTGGGTATTAGTTTATACATACTTATATGTATATCAACATAATAACAACGACATCTATAATACCGCAATAGCAGCATGTGATATTTGTAAAAGGGTTAAGGTTGAAACTCAGACGGTTTTGTTACCATAACCGTAACGTGACCAAAAAGATTCAGCTTTACAATTCAAACACAAAAAAAAGGGGAAACAAATTATGTTTTGATACATTTGGAATGTTGTTACAACATTTAATGTTGTTAAGTTAAAAATAAAACTTGTGATTACTAAGTAATTCGATGTTATGGTAATTTTAACAAACCCGTGTATTTGAACTACATCAAATATATTTCATTTTTCAAAAAAATTAAGCTAGTGAACCTTATTTTTGGCCCACTGTGCATCGATGACAGCAGTCGCTAAAACGCGGTGCAGCATTGATGCGGTTGCTAAAACGCGCGACTCCGATACAGCGACCGAGCGCAAGGAGTAGCTCAATGGTCGCTAATGAGTTGCTAAAACGCGATGCAGTCGCAAAGTTGCCAGTCGTTGCAGCTAGAAAACGCTAGTGGGCGGAGGCCCTTAGTAACATCATCCATGGTAACATGAAATTCTTTCAAATGGTCTATTCCACTTTGATCACCTGGGTGATATCACGTCGGAATCAAATCACCCAGGTGATTTGATTCCGAGGTGCGTGGTGAGTTCCGAGCTGGGTGATTTGAGTGGAATTAATTATTCCAGCGGGTGCGGTGAGCGGGTGGAAAACCGGTACTTTTAGTCCTCCAGAAGTTATTTAATTCCGTCTTACTCGAGGGTACTACGCCAGAAGCATGGCACAGGAGTGTGGTGGTTCTCTTCTTCAAAAAAGGTGATAACACTTTATTGAAGAATTATAGACCCATCTCACTCCTGAGCCATGTATACAAGCTGTTTTCGAGAGTCATTACGAACCGTCTCGAACGCAGGTTTGATGACTTCCAGCCTCCCGAACAAGCTGGGTTCCGAAGAGGCTTTAGCACCGTAGACCACATACATACGCTCCGCCAGATTATACAGAAGACCGAGGAGTATAATCGGCCATTATGTCTAGCGTTTGTGGACTACGAAAAAGCCTTCGATTCAATCGAGACCTGGGCGGTATTGCAGTCCCTCCAGCGGTGCCACATTGACTATAGGTACACCGAAGTGTTGAAGTGTTTGTACAGCAACGCCACCATGTCGATCCGACTACAGGAAGAGAGCACGGAACCAATCCCATTGCAGCGAGGTGTGAACTGTTTCGGAGACGTTATTTCTCCGAAACTGTTCTCAAACGCATTGGAGGACGTTTTCAAGCTCTTGGATTGGTACGGATTCGGCATCAACATCAATGGCGAATACATCACTCACCTTCGTTTTGCCGACGATATAGTCATTATGGCAGAGTCGCTGGAGGACCTCAATACGATGCTCAGCGACCTCAGTAGCGTTTCCCAACAGGTGGGTCTTAAAATGAACATGGACAAGACGAAGATCATGTCTAATGTCCATGTTGCACCCGTACCGGTAGTTGTTGGGAACGATACACTCGAAGTTGTTGACCACTACGTATACCTAGGACAAACTGTCCAGTTAAGTCGGTCCAACTTTGACAAAGAGGTCGCCCGAAGAATCCAACTCGGATCGTTCGGGAAACTACGCGATATCTTCTCGTCCAAAATACCGCAGTGCCTGAAGACGAAGGTTTTTAACCAGTGTGTGTTGCCAGTGATGACATATGGTACTGAGACGTGGTCTCTAACGGCTGGCCTTTTAGAAAAGTTCAGAGTCACACAACGAGCCATGGAGAGAGCTATGCTCGGAGTTTCTTTGCGCGACAGAATCCGAAATGTGGAGATTCGCAGAAGAACTAAGGTCACCGACATAGCACTCAGAATCTGCAAGTTGAAGTGGCAATGGGCAGGCCACATCGCTCGAAGAACCGATAACCGTTGGGGAAGAAAGGTTCTCGAGTGGCGACCACGAACCAGAAGACGCAGCGTTGGCAGGCCTCCCACTAGGTGGACAGACGACATTGTGCGCGTCGCAGGTAACCGGTGGATGCAAATAGCCAATTGTCGTTCATTGTGGTGTTCTAAGGGAGAGGCCTATGTTCAGCAGTGGACGTCTTCCGGCTGATGATGATGATGATGATGAATTATTCCACTTTGATCAAATCACCTGGGTGATTTGAGTGGAATAAATTTGTGGACTTTGGTCACCTCGGAATCAAATCACCTGGGTGATTTGAGCTGGGTGATTTGAGTGGAATAAATTAGTGGACTTTGACGGGCCCGTTTATCTAGTGGTCAGACACCCTGCCTGCTAACCGATGGGTCGTGGGTTCGTTTCCCGCCAAGTGTCTGGGTGTTGTTTATCTATTTAAGTATGTATTTACAAAAAAAATATATATATATAAGTATTAGTATCAGTTGTCTGGTTTCCATAGTACAGGCTCTGTCTAGTTTGGGATCGGATGACCATGTGTGGATTGTCCGAAGATATTATTATTATTTATCACCTCGGAATCAAATCACCTGGGTGAACAGTGGCGACTACTATTTTTATTTTTCATTTTGTGTCTTTAAATCACCTACATTTGGATTTACAAAATTCAATGTTTAAGCATCGGTACCTACTTTTTATAAGTTTATCCTCACTAGCTAACCCGCGCAGTTTCGCTTGCGGTTAATTAGTACTTATAGATTGTTTTATAGGTTTCAAACAATCATTAGTAACGCATCCTGACGAAGTTTACCGCATAATCTTTAACCAACTTAAAAAAAGGAGGGGTATCAATTCGTCTATATATACATTTTTTTCCATGTATGTTCGCGCGTAACTCTGGCAATTATGAACCAATTTGGAACATTCTTACTACTTAGAAATAAGTAGTAATTTCTGAAAAAACAAGTATAGCGACTCAGAAAAAAATGGAGGAATGCCTAAAAGATGATGTTTTTATCGCTTTTTGGACAAAAATGGTTATAACTCTGGCAAATATTTACCAATTTCAATTACTCTTTTTTTATTCACAAGAAGGAACTACAGTAATGAATCTGTATAAATTTTATCACAACCGGATTAGAACTTCATGGAGATCCATGATTGATGTGTAGGAATTTATCTGGTAAAAACTATAAAACTGATGTTTTCCAATACATTACTCTGACAAATACGAAACGATTTCGATGATTCTTTTTTTATTCGAGAAACTACTATGATGATTCCAAGCAAATTTCATTACGACTGGATAAATTGTTCCTGAAGAAATATGAATTATGGAAAAAACTATGTCGACGATAATGTGATAACCTACCTAGATAATTTTAACGTCTTCGATGGTTAAAAACATCGATATAATATATGGATGGGATGCTTAAACATTGAATTTTGTAAATCCAAATGTAGGTGATTTAAAGACACAAAATGAAAAATAAAAATAGTAGTCGCCACTGTTCACCCAGGTGATTTGATTCCGAGGTGATCAAAGTCCACTAATTTATTTCACTCAAATCACCCAGCTCAAATCACCCAGGTGATTTGATTCCGAGGTGATCAAAGTCCACTAATTTATTCCACTCAAATCACCCAGGTGATTTGTTTCCTAGGTGATTAAAGTGGAATAATTAATTCCACTCAAATCACCCAGCTCAAATCACCCAGGTGATTTGATTCCGAGGTGATCAAAGTGGAATAAATTGTTCCACTTTAATCACCCAGGTGATATCACCCAGGTGATCAAAGTGGAATAGACCTTTCAAAATTGTTGTCAGACCGCTTCAATGTAATGTTACGTAAACGATATTGCGTAATGTGTGGTAATAGTGTGGTAAACTATAACAAAAAGGAGTTGTTCTCTTGGTGCTTCACAATATAACGTTTTCTTGTTTGTCTTTGTTACTCGTAGTTCTCATAGGCTATTGTAATGAAATCATTGTCAAAATTAATTGCATGAATAATTAATAACTAGGTACATAATATTCTCGTCTCTAATTCCTAAAGATTTATTTTCTTGTTTACCTCCCAGTCTCCAGATCGATTAAACATAGATATCACTTCTTTTCAATTTTGAAATATTAGGATATGATGATACATATGGAGCGTCGTAACGAAATCTGTCGAAACGATGTATGTAATTAATTGCATTATTACAACAACATTGTATCGCAACGTCGACCAGCACTTTGTATTTCAAGTTTATCAAATTAATACAGTAGATGTGTGACCAGAAATAATAGCCAATGAAATTAAAAATGATTCTGAATAAAAGTTATTACAATCTTTAAAAACATGCACACCTTTACGATATCTTGGTTACTTGGATAAATGCATATTAAAAGGAACTCTGATCATAATACAGGTTTTATGCAATCGCGTAGGTACTGGATGAATAACACAAAATATATAATTAAAGGAATTCTTTAAAATGAATTTTTAAGAAGTTAGAAGTTATGTTTATTACCATTAAAGAAAACGAAGTAAAATTTCGTTGATCTCATCGATTATAACAAAAAGAACCTAAAAATATACCATTGCATCAATGGGAAGAACCAAAAGAACCATGGCAAATAGATCTTGTCGGTCCTGATTTGGGCCATTCATTATTCACATTGGCAGATTCTTGTAACAAAAACGAGTCGCATAACTAAAACGAGTTCTTAGTCTATACAAAAGTCAAAAGAAATATTCTGCACGTTTGAAATAACTGAGATGTTAGAATCAGGTGAACGACAATTTACTGCACAGCAATTCAAAACTTTCTTAAAGGACTGTGGAATTACAAACAAGATTCACACATTTGCTCCTTACTATCCTGCGACTAATGGTTGAGCAGAACGCTGTGTGCGGACTATAGATAGAGCTGAGAGAGAACATGATATAGTGGGGGAGAGTGGCAGTCTAGTGGATAAACTGTTATCTATAAAGTTAAGATTTAGACGTACTCCCAATTATAACGGGCGGATGCCATATTATGTATGTACAAGTGTTCGGGAGAGATTTACGGAGACATGGCTAGACTTGGCTTTTGCAATCCTACAAGACCAATTTCTGTTACCAAAACCAAGAAAATTTGCTGTCTAGTACTGGGTACAAGACTGAAGCTACATAAAACCCAGGAAGAAATTGGACTATGGGACAATATTAGTCTTGTACTCATTCACTATTTGCAAACTGGTGAAAATCTCCAATATCTATACTATATTATAAAGAGGTAGGCCTTTTTTGCGTGACTGACTCAACACCGTAGAGCCGAAACTACCAAAGCTAGGACTACAAAATTTGAACAGGAGGTTCATTTTATGGCTTAATCAATCCAATAAGAAAGGATTTTTGGAAATTCGAACTCTAAGGGTGTGAAATAGGGGTTGAAAGTATGGGAAGGGTGTAAAAACATTGTCTATTAACTTGAAATTTTGCACTTAGACTCTTTAACGAAAATAATAAAACACGGGTATCAGCATTTTTCATAATTCGTCAGTTAAGGGTATAATATGAACTAAAAGAGGTGTACGCCTTTTTCGCGTGACTGACTCATCAAGCCTAGAGCCTAGAGAACCAATAAGAAAGGATTTTTGGAAAATCGAACTTTAAGTGTGTAAAATAAGGGTTAAAAGTTTGTATGGGGTGGGTGTAAAAACATTGTATTTTGACTTGAATTTGTGTACTTAGACTCTTTACTAAAAATAATCAAACAAGTGTATCAGCATTTATCATAATTCGTTAGTTAAGGGTGTAAATAAAGTTATATTATAAAAAGGTGGGCCTGTTTCGCGTTGGTGACTCAACAATGCAAAGACGAAACTGCCGAAGCTAGGACTACAAAATTTGGACAGGAGGTTCATTTTATGGCTTAACCAATCAATAAGAAAGGATTTTTGGAAATTCGAACTCTAAGGGTGTGAAATAGGGGTTGAGAGTTTCTATGGGATGGGTGTAAAAACATTGTCTTTTGACTTCAAATTTTGTAATTAGTGACTTTAATAAAAATAATAAGATACATGTATCAGCGTAACGTAATTCCTATGTTTAAATCCGGTAGTACCACTGAGCCTACGAATTTCAGGCCAATTTCGGTATTGCCTACATTAAGTAAAATCTTTGAAAAATTATTGCTTAATCAAATGTTAGACCATTTTAACAAATATGATCTGTTTCATGATATACAGTTTGGATTTACCAAGAATCGTTCTACGACAGATGCAGGAGTCGAATTATTAAGAAATATATACGACGCTTGGGATGACAAACAGGATGCCCTTGGCGTATTCTGCGACTTATCCAAGGCGTTTGATTGCGTACAGCATGATATGCTTGTCAGGAAATTACACCACTACGGAATCAGGAACAGAGCTCTCGATCTCTGAATTCATATCTGAGTAATAGAATTCAGAAGGTTGATATTAACGGAACGAGATCTGCAGGATCTGAAGTTACGTTGGGTGTACCACAGGGTTCAATACTAGGCCCATTACTATTTTTGATATATGTTAACCCTTCGGGCCCGGCCGCGCCCGGCCGCTATTCGCGCGCGTACGTTTTGTGATGACGTAACTGTTTATGTTATTCGGCGGCCCGCCGTGGTTTCAAATTACGAACGTTATATAAACACAACCACTTAACCGATTTGCGTTCTGTAAACAGAGTTCTATTGAGACAGGTATTAACTATCCAGTATATGCTTTTTTAGAGTTATAAATATCGATTTTTTAAAGGGAAAGTCTAAAATAGGTGATTTTTTGGCAAAGCTGATTTTACATATTTTTGAATTCGATTTTGAGGGTAGAATATTGACTCAGGCACTAAGAAAGATCCATTCTTTGCATCCAAACTCCTTTTTTACAAGTTTTAAACAAAACACTACCAAAAAAATCGAAATGAACTCAATTTTTTTTTAAATTACGTCACTGCGCGATATGACGTCATGGTATGCAAAATTTTCGATAGTTAGATTGGATTTTATGACTTTATCTTTGAGTTATTATCGTTATGATGTAATTACGATGTATTTACAACAATTACATTACAAATAATAACGGAATTATACCAAAAGTAAACAAACAAACAAAAAATCACCTAAGGTGTTTTTTTTCGTTTTTTCAGTTCGAAAATATACAATATTTTGACAAAATACACACTAACTACCCTCTACACAGCTTTATTATTACGTTAAAACAAAAAAATAAAACATTTCACCTGAAATAAAAGAATACTTACGATTTAAAACTAACATTCCGTGACCACAACTTTTAGTCCGTCCGACCGAGACCAGCCGACTTTCGTAACTGAATTTATGAATTAAAATGTCAAAAGAACTAATGAATAACGGGTCTATTTTAAAGATGATACTATGATGTAACCATAAAGCATAGGGTTCCCATACAAAAATTTAATTTCTACCATAAAAAAAAAGGTGAATTCCGTCAACGGCGGATGATACAAATACGTATCAACCCGGGCCTGAGGGAGTCATTGCGGTGCGTTATGTTATGATACAAATACGTATCACCCGGGCCTGAAGGGTTAATGGCTTACCCTATTTTGCAGGGGACAATTATAAGATTATATTGTTCGCGGATGACACCTCGCTTATGTTTAAAATTAAGCGTGGTCTAATAGATTACGACGATGTGAACAATGCTGTATCTAAAGCTGCCCATTGGTTTAATGTCAATAATTTAAAACTAAATGAAAGTAAAACCAAATGCATAAAATTCACAACACCTAATGTCAGACAGGTGAAAACCAATGTTGATATCAATGGAGCTGTTTTGGACCCTGTAAATTCAACTGTATTCTTGGGCATTACTGTTGACGCCAAGTTGCAATGGGACCCACATATTGAGAAACTGTCGGGTAGGCTAAGCTCGGCGGCTTATGCGGTTAAGAAAATTAGATATGTCACTGATATTGAAACCGCTAGAATTGTTTATTATAGTTATTTTCACAGTATTATGTCTTATGACATATTGCTGTGGGGATCTTCTGCAGATCTTAACACCATTCTTATTCTGCAGAAAAGAGCTGTGAGAGCTATTTACAATCTAGCACACTCCACGCGTCTCCATAGAATTAGCAATTCGTTCATGGGCCAAAGTATCCGTTTCCATAATAAACTGCCACAGGATATCCGAGACCTACCAATAAATAAGTTTAAAAGCACTATTAAAAGCCGGTTATCTAAAAAAGGCTACTATAAAATCTCGGATTAACAAGACTTCCACCTCATAGCCTCAAAATATAGGTAAAGTATCCAAATATTATAAGTTGATGAGTAATTTTAATCCCCTTAACATATGCAAGTGTGCCATGGGATAAGATTACAGTTTAGATTATAAAAAATAATATTATCGAAACCATTATCCTCACTGGACCAGCATATGGTCAAACTGTGCACATTTCTCGCATCCCTTTAATCTCTACAGACAGAGCTTTCAATTTAGCGTCAGAAATTTCCGGTAAAAAAGCTTATGTTATTATTTTAAACGAATTTTTTTGGAGTCGATCTACATGAAGAATGTTTTTCCCATGGACAGTTATATGGTTGGTCACTATAGAGCAGGGTATGCAGGCATGCAAAATTATCAACCTTTATCACACCTTGATGAATACTAATTGGAAGAAAAAAAGTCGTGTATTCAGTAATTTTACTTTAATGATTTTATTCCTTCTTCATGAACAAAAACTATAGTCTAAGTTGATTTAATTCAAATTTTGGACCAGGATTATAGGATAATTTTATGACAGTAATAGGTTTCTGAAACAGCAACAGCTCAGTGGGCAAGCGCTTGCCTTGGAAACAAGGTGTGCAGGTTTGAACCCCGGCTCAAACATCTGATTTCTTTAATTAATCATGTGCGAATAGTCATTGTGCTATTGATACCAGCTTTCGGTGAAGGAAAACATCGTGAGGAAACCTGCATGTCTAAGGATGGATTCGACCATACAAGAGTAAATCTTAATCTTAGAATAAATTGTCAGTTAATCGAGAGTAAATCAATTTTACGTTTTACCATCTACAATTCTAAGAATAGTGGGCCTATTCGGGAATTGTTACTATACCGCCGTTTCGCACGGAATAACGGAGCTATTCCTAGAATAATGTTATGGCGTCAGTCAGTCCAATCATCTGATTTCTGTCATTTCCCAAATATTTATTTCGTGTTTTAATTTTACGTCAACGCAACGCACTAAATTAATAGTCTGGCATTGTTTAATGCAACGTTTAAACAATTTGATTTATGATAGTGATAGTGATAAGGAAATTATACCTAGACGTCTAAGATGGTGGACGAAAAAAGATAAATGATAAAACCACACGACAAAACTTGATAATATTGTTATTCCTATCGTATATTCCCGCGTATTGTTATTCCTAGCGCAAGTATACTATCGATTACGTGGAGAACGACTATGGATTTACTCGAGATTAAAATCATGGAAAAGATTATTTCTGGTATAGTTACTCGTGTATTCTACCAAACTTAAATTGTTTGGTAGAATAAACCCTAAGAAAGCCTAACTAGCTTTCGAATGACGTTTGAAGTCATCCAACCCGCACTTGGCCAGCGTGGTGGACTATGGCCCAAGCCTCTACATTTTTAGGGGAGGCCCGTGTCCCAACAGTGGGACAAAAACAAGGGCTGGTAATAAAATAGGTTGCTATGAAGTAACCTAAATTTTCTTGAACGTTATATAGTTTGTGTATGCCACCCGTCGCCAAGTTGTACCTACTTATATTATTTTTTAAGATTGTTTCTGCTAAGAGGCAAAATAGAGAAGGAAAGTTTGCAATTTGTCCAATTTACGTGAAACTTAGCTAATATTTTTTGGTTAATACTCTTCAACAAATTATTTACAACGCGTTATTCAAAATTCAATTTATAAGGGTGTTAAAAGAAATCCTATCAGATCAGATCAGAAGAAATCAGTAGTGTTATGCGCTAAGCAAAATAACCTCGAGTTCGACGCCGCGGCACCGGCGAATTGCGTTTTCGCATTCACTAACTTTGCTTACGCAGCACTAGCGCCACGAGAATTAACGGCGTTTTGGTGGAACTACTTGCGGTCGAATAATTTGATTGTTCGTAGGTGAAAATCGTATTCGTTAAGCAAAATTTGTCAATCGTCTTGCCCTCGACTTCGCCCATAGCCTCGACATAACTTGTCAAAATAGAAAGCTTGTATTTTGCAGCTTTTTGTAGGCGAATTTGTGAACGAATTGCCACCGCTGCTTTAAAAGTTTTTGAATTGTATTATTATACGTGGATATTTATTGTTTTTGTGTTTAGAATAGTGTTAAAAACTCGGGGCCCGTTGGCTCGAATCGTATCAACAAAAAACCGCGCAAAAAAAATAGGCCCGGGCTCCAAAGGGTTAAAGTAGCTGTACGTGTGTTGTGCATCGTAGATTTACTAAGAGCCAAAAAATCTGATGATTTCCTTAAGCGTCGTCAAGTTCGTGAATTACATAATTCAATTAAAGGCTTTTTGAAGATTTACTAATATTTCAACATAGAATAGAATACTCTTTATTTGCACACCAAAGTAAAACATACAGAAAACTTAGAAAACATAATTATCTACCTCGACATAGAAGATGACTAGTGCATTAACTAATAAATTGAAGGAAAGAAGAAAAAGGGTATCTATTTGAATCTCTCAATTCGTTTTCATATAAGTAACTAACTTGTCTCGTAACTAATTTATATTTTTCTAACTCCTATATATACCTGCTGTACTGTGTACCTATCTATTTCTTTGTTCCGTTTCCCTGTTGTTTCGTTTCCCTGGGACGTTAAACCTCGGTGTCTTCAACTAGCTGACCCAATTGTTTATTTGTATTAGATATGTTATTCAAAATATTGTGCATAACCTATCTAATATAAATAAACAATACAATGCCAGTGAATACTTACTTATTAAATGCAAAAGTACCTAAATAACTTGTTTGAGTTGATTTATGTTATTAAAATAATTACTGTTTTCAGATTCTATATAAGTATCATCTCAGGCTAATGGAACGAGGAACTTACAAGATGCTAGTGGCCACAAATGTGGATTACTACCTATATATCGCAGTCCTCTCACACAAGTTATTCATGTTGTAAATGCAAGGCTAATATTGTAAAAAGGAATTCACGAAGTTTCTACAAAATACAGGAGAGTGGGTGATAGCCGGTTTCATTGTAATAAGAAAGAATTAATTTAATAAAATATTTAATATTAATTATGTATTGTTTTTTCAACAAATAAAATATTTAAAAAAGAACTTCATACCTTATTTGGAAACAAACAAACAATAGTTACATAAACTGGTAAAATTTGTTTCTTTACAAAAATAATATTAAAAAAAATATATAACAGGTGAAACCGCAGGAAAAAATCTTACCTATGGAGTGCAAAGTTTAGGATTGTAGAATTCATTAATTCCACAGATTACACCTACATACAAAAAACTACTTAGATTAGTATTAACAAACAAACAATTATTATTTACAATAAAACATTTATTAAAAATATTACACAGTTAGTAGACAAATACTTAGATTAGAACTATCTATGTAAACCCCTGTTTTTCGTTAGAAGATAAAAGTCAATAATTCATTTTCTTTCATCATTACACCTGTGTTCATACATTTATTGTGATATTGATAGCACCTAAACACAGCATGTTACAGTTGATGTCGTTCTAAGATTATTTCTTATATCGACTTCCAGAGCCCGCAAAACCTGCTATGTTGTAAGAAATCCAGGCTGGTGTGATCGAAACTTTGAGCCATGCTCACCAAAATTTAGGCATGCATCAGTTCTATCGCTACACTGAATTCTTCCAATAGCTTTCAGTCAAACTAGCCATTTATAAATTTCTGAGCTGGGGCACTACGATGCAATAGTCGCCGTCCTGTGTTCCTTTACAGCTGTCTCTCAAATGGATTTCCTCCACTGCAACCGCCATCAATATATGAATATATCTCAATGAAGTTGACAAGGACATCCTTCTTATCTTCCCTGTACTAAAATAAATAAATTGTATTAGTTTAGTTCAGTGGTAAATTATACCTACAGTAAAAGATAAAGAATTATCAAAACACAACTGACCTTAGCTCATCGTTGTTAACTTTTAGTCTGTGACTAAGGTTTTGATGCAATCATAGTATTAGTAGTATTCAGGATTAATTTTTCCTTGAGTACGGTGTGTGGTATGAGGAGTACGAGCAAGTCCAGTCGCGAGAACCTTATGCTTTTCTAACGTTTCAACTCGTTCACTTCACATTTTAAGAAAAAAGTCAACTTATTGCTAATTTTATCGATTGACTATACCATATCCGTTTTCCCAAAAAATTAAATGTAAACACATCGATATACAACAGTTACCTAGACAGGGTATCCAGGTCCTGCATGTGAAATTTCCCCAAATCAGGTTTTATTTTTCCCCAAAAAGACATTTTTATACAATTTTCCCCAAATTAATTTCGTATCTAATCCTTCCTTAGCTATACCTAATAATTTTATAAAACTAAAAACGAGTTAGTTTCTTAGTTTATTTGTTACGCTTTCACGTATTTGGCTGATTTTTTTGTCATATAGAGATAGATGGGAACTTGTACGTTAGAGGCTACTCTTTGGAAAAGAATTATTAAACTGTTCCAGAGGGACAAGAGGAACCAAAATTCACATATCTATACTACTAGTATGAGATGAAACTATAGCGGAGATTATTAAAATAAGATCTCTATCCATAAAAAAACACACCTTCCCCCGCCATTCTGACCATTAGCCATGAGTATTTTATTGTTTTACGTGTGATTCTGAAATATGTTTGATGAAACGATTTAAAATGATATAAACTTTCTGAATTAGACTTTTGTTTCTCCACAAGCTTTCGCCAAGCAAAAATGTGTTCCCCAAAATTTTCCCCATAGTTTTCGTTTCGCCAAAAGTTCCCCGAAGTTTTTATTTTTCCCCAAAATGGGAAAAAACCCCCAATCTGGAGACCCTGTACCTAGACTAGATAGACACTTGGAACGCGACATGACATTGACAATGACAGTCAAAATGTACTGCGTGATTTTTTGAATTAAAATCAAGCAAAGGTATCGACCACATACTGCCAAACACAAATACATATCAAGAAAAAACAATGTATAGTGCATTCCTGTGCCTAAAACTGAAAGTATGATGTTCATTGAACCATCTTTTGCATCCAGAAATTTTATTATTGATGGCATTTCCATTAGAATCGTGTTTAAAATAAAAACCGATTTTTACCGAAAAAAACTTTGAGCAGTCCTTAACTCGCCTTAGATAACGGCAGCGAACGGCACGGCCTCCAGTTCGTCGTCGAGCCGAAATGTGATAGAGAATGCGGATTTATGCTCGACGTCGAAATGAAGACTAATTCGACATCGAGCTTGCTGTCGAGCGTAGTCACGATTGGTTACTTTAATGAATTGCATAGCAGATTGTCCAGTTAGGTCGGTTCAACTTCGACAAAGAGGTCACCCGAAGAATCCAACTCGGATGGGCAGCGTTCGGGAAACTACGTGACATATTCTCATCTAAAATTCCGCAGTGCCTGAAGACAAAGGTTTTTAACCAGTGTGTGTTGCCAGTGATCACATATGGTATGAGACGTGGTCTTTAACAGCTGGCCTTTTAGAGAAGCTAAGAGTCACACAACGAGCTATGGAGAGAGCTATGCTCGGAGTTTCTTTGCGCGACAGAATCCGCAATGAGGAGATTCGCCGAAGAACCAACGTCACCGACATGGCTCTCAGAATCTGCAAGTTGAAGTGGCAATGGGCAGGCCACATCGCTTGAAGAACCGATAACCGTTGGGGAAGAAAGGTTCTCGAGTGGCGACCACGAACCGGAAGACGCAGTGTTGGTAGGCTTCCCACTAGGTGGACAGACGACATTGTGCGCGTCGCAGGTAACCGGTGGATGCAAGTCGCCAATTGTCGTTCAATGTGGCGTTCCAAGGGGGAGGCCTATGTTCAGCAGTGGACGTCTTCCGGCTGGTGATGATGAAAAGAAATCCAAAAATTTTGTAGATGGTTAATAGGCATGATGACTAATTTTGAAAAAATACTCTATAATGTACTTACGGGTCTACTATTGCCGAAAATAATCATATTTTTGTATTAAATTTACAATTAATAGCAATATTTTCAATTTTTAAAATAGAGTTTGAATTTCGTCCCAAAACGATGGCCGGTGCTTGGGGCCATTTTGTGACGTCTCTACGGCGGTGTAAATAAACATCTGTCTAGGGTTCTAGGTATAAAAGTGAATCATTGTATGAAAGAAAAAGTTGAGATGACAGTTTGTCAGTTGTTTATTTACACAGGATTGACGTCATTCACTCTGATCAGCGTTTATTACAACATGGCGATTAGCTGTATTTGAGTAATTTATTTGCTTAAATATCACGAAAATCTTTCTATTATTATGAAAATGAGATGCATTTTTGGAATCAGTGCAATCTGTTCTAATATTTAAAACCACAGATTTATTGGTATTGTGTTGCAGTCATCATGCCTATTGTTAGGGGAAATCTTATTCTACGAAAATCTAATATAGGTAAGGTAAGTTATTATTCTTTATACATATTATAATCTAAACATAACATTTTTCCACCCGTGCGAAGCCGGGGCGGGCCGCTAGTAGAATAATATTTGGGTGAATTTCAACAAGTGGATTTTTTTTATCACTTCGGTGAGATTTTTTATTTCAATGCTATTCTACAGATTTTTGATGACAAATAAAAGTTTAACCCATTTTATAACATTTGTGAGAGCGGGCAATAAATATCATTAAAATTCAGAGAAATATTCAAGATTGAATTTTTATAGGTCCACCGAAATTAAAAGTATCCTCCGAAATGATAAAAATGTCCACAGAAATGAAAATTCGTCCACTGAAATGATTTAACTGTACACCGATATTAATAATGACCACTGGAATGATATAGCTAGGAGCGACCGAAATGAAAGTTGGGAGGGTTCCTTACATTGTTATTTATTCAGTTTATACTAAAAGGCTCTGATAAAAAGTACGATTTTAACAGGTATGTACTATAAACTATTCTTATAGGTAGGTGATAGGTATAATTAAAAACTTCTAAAATAATCAAATCAACTTTTTTATTTTTAATCACAGCAATTATCACTTTATTTCACTAATCAGCCTTTTTTTACTATAGAGGATGTTTCCTTATTGGCTGCGGATGTTTTGGGGGATGTTATATGCACCCAAACAAACATGATGATCGAAAAAAAAAGATTTTTTGTAATTAAGTTTTTGAGAATTTGACACAATATTATGTTGATACCTAAAGTACCTAAATTCAAGAAAACATCCCCCTGTGTTGTTTTTTTACACTCACGGCCTTTCTATGTGCATTACTAAGCAATAGCATGCGAAAATATTGAAAAATGTCTTCGCTAGTCCATGTAATTCAATTTTGAAAAAAAAAAAAATATTTTTAAAACAAATTTTGACTCCCTTTTTTTTTCGATAAACGTTTTCAGTTAGGTCAATGTAACATCCCCTTAATGTGTCCGCAGCTAATAAGGTACCACCTTACATATAGGTATGTACGTACTCGTATGTATTATTATTTACTCGTTATCTTATAGATAGGTAAGTCGCAAGTATTATAATGCTTTAATAATATGTTCTATAAATCCTACTTAGCAAGTGTTCTTTTTGTTAATCATATCACGATGAATTTTTACCATAACTAAAATCATCATCATCATCATAACGTCACGCCTATTATCCCTTAAATAGGGGTAACCGGAGCGTCAGAATCACAAACTAATGATTCCTAATTAAAAAATATGGTCTCTCTCAAAACATCCATTCTTAATTTAATAGACTTGCTATTTTTAACAATAATGCAACAATCAAATCACTATAATTATTTAAAATCCTTCTTCATTACAACAAAAAAATCAAGAAAAAGTCGCGTTTTAATTATTAAGCCCACTTGTACTTTTTAATAATCATCTCCCTCAGAACAAATCTTTAGGTAAGTAGGTACTAACTAAAATCTTAATAAAAAATAAAGTCTTTCTCAAAAATCTTTCATGATTAGTTAACATACTCATTTCAATAATCAGCTCAAAACTATTTTTTCCTATAAGTAAGTAAAATCCTCTTTTATAATTACTATAATAGTTAACACATTATTTTTAATAATTTTCTCAGAATAAATGTTTACTATTCTTAAGTGATTAACTAAAATCCTTCTTAACTTATAATATAGACTTTCTCAAAAAGTCTTTTTACATAGTATTTTTAATAATCATGTCAGACCGAATCTTTACTATAACTAAAATCCTTTTTAAATTAAAAATAACGCTTTTCTCAGTCTTAAAAAATATTTCATCATATTTAGTTCACTTCTTTAACATAGGTAGGTATTAATTTTAATAATCATCAGAACGAATCTTTACTCTAACTAAAATTCTTCTTAATTTCAAAATAGTCTTTTTCAATAGACTTTCGTAAATTAGTTGACTTCTTATTTATAATAATCAGTCTACAGTTTAATTAAAATACTTATTAATTTAAAATGACGTCTTACTCAAAGTCCTAAAAAGTATCAAAAGAAATAAAAAGTGAAATTCTTCTATATAAAAAATAAAGTCTCAAGATTAAGATAATGATTAACTTCTACTATTATGATGATACCTTCATAAAAAAGTTTTTTAAAATAGTTTATACTTAATATCTATAAGGAACTTAATCAATAATTCTTAGGAGAATTATAAAATCAATGGCTTGATCCGTACGAATTTGATTCGTACACACTTAATATCTAACACAGGTATTATAATAAAGTCATGTCAATATTTAAAATAATCAATCAAAAATATTATAATCTGAAGAAGAAGAAGACCATAACCGTTTTACTTTCCTTTTCGGTTTCATCTTGATTCCTTCGTCGCTGTCATCATGCCTTGTCTTTTCATAGTTCTCAATAGTTGCAAAATCAGGATGTTCAAAGAGTGAACACGTTGGAGTACTAAGATCAAATAAGTTTCCACATCCATCTAGTAGTGATTTATGTAGCATTGATGTTTCCTGACCAGTCTCTCCTTTTTGGTTAGTAGCTCTATCATGAGATTGGGATGTTGACGGTTTAATAATTGGTATCTCAATGTTTTGGATTGAGTGGATCTTTGGTTTATTTGTGACACTATTTTGTGCTAATGATGTAGATGATTCTGACGGAAGCTTTTGAGACGATTTTGGCCGTAGTACCAATCTTTCTGATAGTTGGATTGTGCGTAATTGTGCGATATTTATATTATTTACCAAAGCAGACGAATTAGTCTCACTTAAATCATGAAAACCTAAATGTTTGCCATGAGGGCACCTGATAGTTTGATTGCGGCATTCTCTTTCAATACAAGAAAGATGACGGAGTGCTAAACGGTTTCTCGATTCTTTAGACCATACCACTTGGTGAACCTTCATAGTTCCTGCAAAAGGCTTCAAGTTTGTAGGCAATAGCCAATCTTTTTCTGACACTTGATAATCTTCAACTACTTCGATTTTGACACCTTTAACCGAAGTATTCAAGTTTTGTACCAGTGCTTCGATATTGGTAATGTCATGTTGATAGGAGACTTGTTTGTCCAGCGATCTCTTTAGTACACCACCCACTCCATCTGCTGCGCTTTTTCCATGACCACACTCACAATAGTTCCAAACTATGTGACTCAGCATTGGGCAATAGGAAGACAACTGTGATATTATATATAATATCTTTTTATTTCTATACTGCGCAGATGGTGAGTCAGAAATAACGTAAAGATTACGAACCAGTGGAGCAGTTACCTCAATTTCTTGTAAAATAGGGACAAGGTGTGCCCATACTGCAGCAGCATCATGTCTTAAAGAAGTGCTCACTGTACAAAAAGACTGGGTTTTGGAAGTTTCATTGCTCAATTTGAAATAGATTACAACAGTGTGTAAAGTAAATTGTTGTCTGCTACCACCAAAATGAACTGATTGAATTTCAGAACCGTATTTAGCATTATAGTTTTCGCTGAAATCAACGTGTATGATGCAGTCTTGTGTAGTCATATTGTCTTTCAAAGTCCGAAAAGCTTGAATTTGATTTTTATTATTGGCACAATGTTTGAAAAATGGTTCGAGACTGGTTTCAAATATCTTTATTAAATCTAGTGGTTTTACTGTGTGTTTCACCTTATCAACTTTGACAGCAGATCTTTCTGCGTTATTTTTGACGTATGTACTTTTATTTTTCTCCCAATTCCAGTAAGTAACAGTGACTCCATTATCAAACTCTTGGTAATCAACGTTTTTACTCTTACAGCTTGGACATGTTCTTTGCAGGCAATCTACGTTATCTTTTCTACAACAAAGGCTGTTTAATACTTCGGATATTGTGTTTTGTTTAATAATGCGGTTTCTCTTCAAAGATTCTATTATAAGTTTCATGTTTTCGTGCTTTTCACACAGGCATGTGTTACGTGCCCTAACGTCTGGTTGAGTGATCCAAAAAGGTTTCAATCTTGAAAACGTGGAGTAACTTATCGGTGGTTCACCTGATTCTAAATATTTGAGGTGTAAGTTTTTAAGTGTGTCTGTCAATAGTCTTTTCTGTTTTTTTAATCCGTGTCTTGATACGGTATCATTTTTTCCAGGGCAAAGTGTAGAATTTTCGTCGTCTTCCAAAAATTTTACAACCCTGGTGTGAATTGGGTTTTTTCTAATAGGTTTAGGTTTCATGACTTTTACTGATTGTGTTTCTACCTTTTCAGTGCTTTTTCTCATTTTAATATCGTTATTGGTTCGTAATCTGGCATATCTTTTTCTGAGCATTTCTTTTTCCATTGTGACCTGTGATAATTTATTTTTTAATTCTGTAATGAGCTTTGATTTAGTTCTTTGATATTTTCTAAATTTATCTTTAAGCCCTCGCTTGAATTCTATAGATGTAATTGATGATTCTGAAACAGGGCTATTGGGGCATAATGTTGACTCGATACTACTCAGATTTGGAGAAGGTGCTATTGGCTGTGGATCGCAAGGTTGCACAAAGCGAGATATAGTTGCTACATTATCATCAATATTATCTTGAATATTGGAACATTTGGAACTGACGTTATGGTCGCAATTCATCCGTAGGGAGCGCCGTAAAACGCTGCGACGCGAAACTCTTGGAGTCGAAGATGGGTTATCTTGTCGAGAAGTGCTTGAACCAGCAGAGTTATTATCTATTAGCGGTCGATTGATTGTTAGCGGGCTTTGTCGTGGACTGCTTATGTGTACGTTAACACTTCGTGGTTGGATATTCAAACTAATACTGTTGTTCGATCGTAAGCTGCGCCGTAAAGTATTACGACGGGAAGTTCTTGCAGTTAATGAATGTGAATCTGGGCGGGAAGTACTTTGGGTAGGATTATGATTCTCCTGGATTTCTTCTGGATTACCTTCATCAATGTCCTCATTTGTTTCATCTATAGGGTCAGCACGAGCAACTACAGAAGCCGCAGCTGCTCTCTGTTTTTTCCTTTGGTAATAAGCTGCGGCACTTATCTTATTCTTACTTCTTAAAGTTCTTAATTTATTTTGGGGCATTTGGGATCTTGACACAATCAATCCTGCCGCTTTTTTTTTGGCATATCTTTCTCTGTCTTTTCTTAGAAACTCTTCCCGTGTAGCTGCATTGCTCTTAATTCTCTCTTTTCTTCTTCTTTCGTACATCCTCCTCTTTTCCAACCTTTGTTCTCTAGTCTGTTGCCTAGGCCGCGCCATCCTAAAAGCAAAATCACATCACACACACACAATCACTCAGTATCTACACTTACTTACAGTAAGGTAATAATAAACACACATACCTACCTATTTACTACCATACACACACACACCTTACCACTCCTATAGGTACTATAACTGCCTACCTACCTTCACATACAAAACAGCGCAAAGATGAACAACGATTTATTTTATTTATCTACTAGCTTTTACCCGCGGCTTCGCCCGCGTCTAATTGGGGTAGCTAAATTAAAAAAAAAAGTAGAACAACGCAGTGAATGGCTTACAGCCGTTCTTTTGAGCCCAATATCGTTGATCTACGATAAAAACTGTAGGCGGAGTAGGCTCTGGACACCCCCACATACATACAGACAAACTTCTTTGAAATAATAAATAGATATTTATAAAAACATTTGTAATATCTTAACAGATTAGGTCCAATATGATATTACAAAGATAGAGAAAGACTATCAGACAAACAGACATAATTATTTACATTTTCATTATTAGTAAGATACCTAACAAACACCAAAAACGCCCGTCACGAACAAAATAAACACAAAAATTATGACTTCTACGTTAAAATAAATTTCGGAACTATGAATAAATATTTGAGACTGGGATCCCTAATTTATCATATATTTCAGAGATGCATTTCATTTCCGTGGACTGTTATCAGTATTACAGTTCACCGAATCCTCTGCAATGATAAAAGTGAAATGATAAAATGTACCTTCAATTTACATTATCTCTAGAACCAAAATCAGTATCAAAATATCAACACTTCTCAAACTAGCAGTCCTTACTGCGAGATTAATACACAACTTTGAAATAAATTAAATAATTCTAACACGAGTTATAATGGCTACCGAAATGATTTTTTTTTTGTCCCCACATCACTGAAATGATAAACTTACGTTTTTGGCGGACCACCACAACACGTCACGAGCGGTGCGTTCGCGCCGCGGGCTTGAGCCGCACTGATCCGAATTGGGGTGAGGAAAGGGGAGCACAACACGCCATGTTGACGGAACTATTCTACGAAAAAATACTGTCCTCTAAAATGATAACTTTTCGCCGGACAAAAGTTGACTGGTTGTCAAATCTATAACAACGTAGTTAAATAAACAAAAATAGTTTTTGTAGATAGATAATATATACTTCAATGAAATTAAACTATACTTACATTTAATTAATAAATCGTATTTGTAGGAAAACTTATTTTGTGAGTCGAATACAGTTTAGGACAGGTCACTGTTATGATAAAATGACATTTTGTAATTTTTTTTTTGCATGTTATCCTTATTGTAACTCAACAGTTTTTTTTGCCAAGGTAGAAGGAGGTCTTATTTTACTAAGAAAAATATATACAATCCTATAACAGCATCTTGTACCACCGTTCTCACATTTGCCGTGTGTTTTTTCTGTTTGCGCAATTCACCCATTTATGTATGTGTAGTTCACTAGACACGTCAAAAGAAACCTTTCGAAACCAACTCTATAGTGAATAGTGGTGCAAGGTGAAACCCTTATAAAAATCGTGAATCCATGTGTTATTCATTATTAAATGTCGGAGTAGGCTAAACTAACCAAATATTGACACCGTACCAATTTATTGGCACCTTACCATTTTTTATCTATATTAAGGTTACCAGGCCCCAATACATTTTTTTTTAAACAGGTAATTATCTGTATATTTATACGTTAGAGTACTGGCATCACAGAAATAGATATTTTTTCAATAAGGCGTCGGAATAAATACTTTTGTGACAAGTCTGTACGTGGATGTAAAAAAAAATATAAATCCTGACTTCTTGCTAAGGTAAGACCCATTTTAATCTTTGTTTATATAGTTGATGTTTTGAATTTTAGCAACAAATTATTTGATTTGATTTATGAGAGTATAAGAATTAATCAGCCAATATTTTTTTTGCTTTAACTGACGATTTTTAGTAGTTTATGCACCTAGGGGATAAAGTAGTGTCTTATGTCGCGGGCGTTAAATTGAATCGCGAGCATAACGAAGGATTCTAGCAACTCCCGAGCGCAGCGAGGGAGTTAATACTAGAATCCTGAGTACACGAGGGATTTAAGCTTGCCCAAGACAAAGACACCTTTATCCCCGAGGAACATACACTACTTTTCACACCTACTGCGAGGTAATAAAATACAAATATTGCAGGAATTAAAATAATAATAATAGCTTGGGACAATCCACACATGATCATCTGATCCCAAACTATGCAGAGCCTGTACTATGGAAACCAGACAACTGATATTAATTAAATAGTTAAATAACACCCAGACACTTGATGGGAATTGAACCCACGACCCATCGGGTAGCGGCCATAGTGTCTAACCACTAGACCAACGAGACTGTCAATTATTTCAAAATAGTGATTTGCAGCGTTAACGCGTTAGCATCTAATTTTTTTTTCTTTTCTTGATCACTGGGTTTTGCTAGTCGCGCCCGGTTCGATTTTCAAAAAAAACTTTTTCTTGCCGGTCTCTGCTTAGTGTGTCTATACCTGTGGTAAAAGAAGTGTTGAGGAATTTTCGTTTGACGTTCGAACTTCAAAATTCAAATCACATTATTACCCAAGGGAGTTTAGTACAACATTATTACCCGGCTAGACTATAGGGATATAATGAGGTACTTTATGTCATCGAGCATGTGGTGTGAAAAAGTATTTTTCACACCACCTGCTCGATAGTGTCGCATTATGTGTCATATAAAGATGACATAAAGTGCTTCATTATATCCCTATAGTATAGCCGGGTAATAATGTTGTACTCACAGAACAAAAATCAGTACAAGTACTATAGAATGCTTAAATGCAAGTAAGAACCGTAGGCACAGGTAAGAACATACAAATACATAGATGTCAGGCACATGACAATAGGTACTATACCGTCAGCTGTATTTATCGACATTTGCGCTTGTGACAGATCAAACCTATTACTACTTATCACTTACATATCAATATAACTCTTGTAATATAACTTTAAATAGTTCAATTCCCCGGCCTCGTAGAGGAAAATCTGCCTACGCTTTGTTTAATGGGACCATAGACAAACGCGTACTCTATAGACTATAGAGATCCTTCCTCTAAGGTTGTACTAAACTCCCTTGGGTAATAATGTGATTTGAATTTCGAACGTCAAACGAAAATTCCTCAACACTTTTACCAGACATATATTACATACTACTCTAAGCAGAGACCTGCACGAAAAACAAAACATTTGAAAATCGAACCGGGCGCGACGAGCACAACCCAGTGTTCTAGAAAAGAAAAGGAAGTAGATGTTAACGCGGCAAATCACTATGTTGATATTATTGACGTTCTCGTTGGTCTAGTGATTAGACACCCTGGCCACTACCCAATAGGTCGTAGGTTTGATTCCCACCTAGTGTCTGGGTGTTATTTAACTATTTAATTAATATTAGTTAAGTATCTGGTTTCCATAGTACAGGCTCTGTCTAGTTTGGGATCAGATTACCGTGTATAGACTGTCCCAAAATATTGTTATTATTCATATTAGGTATCGAAAATAAGTCATTAACCATTTTATTGACAGTCGTGCCAAAAATAGGTTTTATTATAAAGTTTGCCATCGCGGTTAAATATGCTTTATTTCTATTGTAATTCAAAAAGGTCATAAATTAATTTATGTTCCTTTTTGAATTAAATTAATTTATCTTAAAATTACTTGTCCTGACTGACTGATTCAACGCACGGGCCAAACCGCTGGACCTAGAAACCTGAAATTTCGGCGGTAGATTCTTCTTATGATGTAAGCATCCACTAAGAAAGGGTTTTTGAAAATTTCACTCCTGTAGGGATTGATTAAATGGGGTGGAAAAAATCGAATAGCGGGCGTAGCCGCAGAGAATTGCTAGTATCTTAAAATATCTTTAAAAAAATTGGTATTTCTGCAGTGAAAAAAGTGAAGAAATGCCAAAGCCAGAATCACAGAACCTCAGCCCAGACATTGAACTAGATAGAAAATAGTCTTAATAGCCTTGATATCCAAAATATGGATATCAAGGCTATTAAGACTATTTTCTATCTAGTTCAATGTCTATGGAATATGGGTTATTTTCAATGATTCTCTAAACCAATATGGCTATACCCAGGCATCAGACTATGAACATGTTTCACAATAAGTAATAGTGAAGTGTTATTTCTATTATAATGCACTTATGTTCCAACCTAATTTATGATAAGTGGCAATTCCTACAGGTTAAAAATAACGAAAATTTATTAAATACTATTTGATTTGCATAAAACTTCTATTAAATTTAGTATGTATTCACATAACGAATGAGGGGACAATAATAGGTAATTTTCCCTGTCAATAAAAGGTTTACCTATGCCAACATTTGGATATTTCAGACATTTCTTTTTAACGTAAAAATATTGATTAAAGTGCTTTGATTTGTAATAAAAATAACCTTAAAACATTCTCTTAACCTTATTTAAGGGATATCGATTCCCATGACATTGCTTAAATTAAAAGAAAATGCCTTTTTTGAATGGTTTAGTACAGCTACTCCTTAAGGTGTCAATATTTGGTTAGTTTACCCTATAATGAGTAAATACCTGACAGTAGACGATAGCGAATTTATTTTATACAGATTTTGAAATAGAGATATAATGCTATTCTCTCGTATACATTATATTAAAACACTTTCAAATACTTTCAATGAGTTTATCGTGCAATGGAAAATTCCACTGTTTCAGTTACATGTTTCTGTACCAAGAGAATCCGCATCGAATTTGGAATAGTTGATCTGAAATTCAATCGGCTGACACGACACGCTAGAAAACGAATAAGGTACTCGTACGTGAAAGAATAAAGCTGTGGATATAATAGATAACGTGTTACGATATAACGTCTCTTAGCCCCAGTAATTTCCATTTCACCAGCTACAATGCCCTTAATACCAGTACACAGCAAGGTTTACTCACCACCGCTTAGCATATCAGTTATCAGCTTTTAAGTATGGTAATAGATGTAGAAGAATTTGAGAGCAGCGCAAGAAACACACATTTATAAAAGTTAGCAGCCACTGGACTATGAAAGTACCTTACCTAGACTGCCAGTCTATGATAAATTCACTGAACTAACAGCTGAAGGTTTTAAGGACCGGTTTTGTTCTGTTCTGTTTCAGCGCAGTGATTTCTCTTTAAACACTTATAACTACTTCGGTGACCAATTTTCCTTTTCACTTTTTGCAATTTGCGCTATAATATTGAATTGGGATATCATTTCATTAAAGTAGTCTTATACTCAAATCACCATAAAACCACGGGGTTACCCGAGGTAGTATTTATGTCGACACGTAAAAAACTACTTACTTACTACTTAAAAATAAGAAGTAACTAACGGCCGAACCTACAGTGGGTTAATTGATCCTTATCTCGTTACTTAGTGTAGATGTCAAATCATTTGCGCTCTCAGTGGGTTAATGCTTAGTTAGCGCTAGTTAATCGTACTTAACTTTAAGTGGCCGAGAGACGTTACTTAGATTAGCTAATCAATGATTTTGACACATTTTATGGCGGCAACAAACAGCTGATAACTAGATTATTTGTTTCAAGAAGTCATTCTCTATAATTTTGGGCATATTTTAATTGTGATAACATAAATACGGAAAAACATGTATGATATTTTATTTGAAGGTCTCATTGATTCGATTATTCTCTGCGTTACGAGAGAAGAGCGTCAGCGAATGGCGTAATAATCTATGTTTTGTCGAGTTTTCTCTGGACAATAAACCGGAGAAGTACTTGCAAATTGATACCAATCGTTCCACTACGACACGAAAAGAATATTGAATTCATTGGGAGATCGAGATATCAAGGGCTAAAGTATCTGTGCTAAAGTGCTATAGATACCTAGTAGGCTAGTACTTACCTATGAACAGTCGGGTCAGGCTCAGGAGGCCCCAAAATAACCTTATAAAATATGATGATGCTATAAATATATCTAAATATCTGTGGGTGTCTGCTGTCACTGAAGTTTTTTTAATGTTGTCAAGCGTGACTGCTATACCAACACTGCCACATGAAAAACATTTATTACAAGTATTGAATAAATATTTATATTTAGCATATTATGCCAGTATTTAGAATAAAACTTTTATTTACCCGTTTTAATCGTACTTAACTTTAAGTGGCCGAGAGACGTTACTTAGATTAGCTAATCAATGATTTTGACACATTTTATGGCGGCAACAAACAGCTGATAACTAGATTACTTGTTTCAAGAAGTCATTCTCTATAATTTTGGGCATATTTTAATTGTGATAACATAAATACGGAAAAACATGTATGATATTTTATTTGAAGGTCTCATTGATTCGATTATTCTCTGCGTTACGAGAGAAGAGCGTCAGCGAATGGCGTAATAATCTATGTTTTGTCGAGTTTTCTCTGGACAATAAACCGGAGAAGTACTTGCAAATTGATACCAATCGTTCCACTACGACACGAAAAGAATATTGAATTCATTGGGAGATCGAGATATCAAGGGCTAAAGTATCTGTGCTAAAGTGCTATAGATACCTAGTAGGCTAGTACTTACCTATGAACAGTCGGGTCAGGCTCAGGAGGCCCCAAAATAACCTTATAAAATATGATGATGCTATAAATATATCTAAATATCTGTGGGTGTCTGCTGTCACTGAAGTTTTTTTAATGTTGTCAAGCGTGACTGCTATACCAACACTGCCACATGAAAAACATTTATTACAAGTATTGAATAAATATTTATATTTAGCATATTATGCCAGTATTTAGAATAAAACTTTTATTTACCCGTTTTAATCGTACTTAACTTTAAGTGGCCGAGAGACGTTACTTAGATTAGCTAATCAATGATTTTGACACATTTTATGGCGGCAACAAACAGCTGATAACTAGATTATTTGTTTCAAGAAGTCATTCTCTATAATTTTGGGCATATTTTAATTGTGATAACATAAATACGGAAAAACATGTATGATATTTTATTTGAAGGTCTCATTGATTCGATTATTCTCTGCGTTACGAGAGAAGAGCGTCAGCGAATGGCGTAATAATCTATGTTTTGTCGAGTTTTCTCTGGACAATAAACCGGAGAAGTACTTGCAAATTGATACCAATCGTTCCACTACGACACGAAAAGAATATTGAATTCATTGGGAGATCGAGATATCAAGGGCTAAAGTATCTGTGCTAAAGTGCTATAGATACCTAGTAGGCTAGTACTTACCTATGAACAGTCGGGTCAGGCTCAGGAGGCCCCAAAATAACCTTATAAAATATGATGATGCTATAAATATATCTAAATATCTGTGGGTGTCTGCTGTCACTGAAGTTTTTTTAATGTTGTCAAGCGTGACTGCTATACCAACACTGCCACATGAAAAACATTTATTACAAGTATTGAATAAATATTTATATTTAGCATATTATGCCAGTATTTAGAATAAAACTTTTATTTACCCGTTTAGTATTGGCAACACACGACAATTATCGATAGATTTGTCGCCTTGGACGCACTAGTCGCACACTATGCATTCTTAAATTCTAATATTTGTAAAGTAAGCATTAAATTTTGACAGTGGGCGCGAACGTTACTTAAGAAATTTAACTACAGTTAACTAATTGTGATTAACGCTTAATATAAGTAATGTATGTAGGTTCGGCCGTAAGTCAATCAACAAGATATCCTCTCAGAACATTAAGCCCTTGAAGATCTTACACTTCTTCCGCGCCCTCCGTTGAAATAGTACAGCTATTTATTTTAATTCAGCCTTTCCTAAAGTGGGCGATAACGACCCCTTGTGGGCGCTGCAGGCCTAAAGGGCGGTAGGAGCCCCAGACAAAAATGGGGCGTTGTGTAGAGGCTTGGGGGGCGATTTGTAATTTCATCTAGGACGACACCTAGACACCGACTGAGCTCTCAAATCTCGACTACAACTTATGAACATCAACTAATATTAATTAAGATATTACTCGAACTAACTCGGTTCGATATTTCTCTCCGCGTAGTTCATATATCTGTACTGCCCTGTTATTGAATAAATAAAATAAAGATCATGTCAATCGGTCGCTCCATTTCAAAATGAAAGTAGACTCAAACAAACAAACAAAAATGCAACAGACACACTTTCTCATTTTAAAAGTTATTAGTATTCCTAGATAGGTCATTTTCGTAGATAATAGACCGCGGGCAATCATATTTTAACAAGTTTTTGTTAAATAACCCGATTTGTGTATTCCTGTATCAATCGGCTGGTTCATAGAATACTTGTTCTTACTTGTTGAGTACGATTGAGCGTCGAATGAAATAAATGAGTTTATGCATGTTTGTCTTATTCCCGTCGGTGCGTGCTGCTTATGCAATCTATAAACAACGTAATATTTATTTTATTTTCATTTGCGGTTTCGCACGTAATAGATAAGCAGTACTTAAGTTCAACACTTACTTACGTATTTCTCAAAAGAAAACAATGTCGGAAGTAAAAAAAAAGAGACGGCAATACTATGCGGAATATATTAAATTCGGATTCATTGAAAATCCTACAAACCCATCGTCGCTTTTGTGCCTTCTATGTCTAAAAATATTTTCGAATGAAGCAATGAAGCCTTCAAAACTGCTAGCTCATTTGAATAAAATGCATCCAGATAAGAAAGACAATAATGTAGCATATTTTCAAATCCTAGAGAAGAAGCATAATACTCAGCCAAGTGTAGCAAAACTCTTTTCGGCGGATAAGCAAGATGACGACGGACTTCGAGCTTCGTACAATATCTCTTTGTTAATTGCTCAAAAAGGTAAACCACACAATATCGGAGAGGAGTTAATTTTGCCAACATTATAGGAAGTAATAACTACTGTGCTTAATAAACCGACCGCAGATATTATCCGAAAAATTCCTTTGAGTAATAATTTTGTGTCATCTGAGGACTAGTTAATTCATAATTCAGCTCGATGAGTCCACTTTACCAACTTACGAAGCATTGTTGCTGTCTTACGTGAGGTTTATTAAATATGAGAAAATATGTGAATAACTATTGTTTGCTAGAAATTTAGAGACCGATACAAAAGGCAAAACTATATCCAATACATTGGAAAAGTTTTGTGATGACAAACAGATTCCCTTGAAAAATAGTATATCAGTTGCTACGGATGGCGCTCCGGCTATGACAGGTTGCCATAAAGGCGTCATAGCATACTTAAAAAATAAAATTCCAGATGTCCTTGCTGTACATTGCGTTATTCATAGACAACATTTGGTTGCTAGAAATTTAGGTGAACGACTATTTAAATCACTGCAATATGTCATCAAAGCAGTAAATAAAATCAGTATCAGCTAGATTATTTCATCAGATTTGTGTTACTGATGACAAAGATTTCAACTGGTTGTTGTTTCATACTGAAGTTCGTTGGCTATCGAGAGAAAATTGTCGGACTCGATTTTACAACTTGTTTGACTCTGTGATAGAGTTCTTGGAAACTAAAGATACAGAATTTTGGAACAAGCTCATTACATCAAAAAAATATATAGCTTACATGACAGACCTGTATAAATTGTTCAACGACATGAATCAATGCAACCAACTGCAAGGCAATGAACTAAATTTAATTAAATCAAAAAATGTTGCTTTCGCAGCCAAACTGTTTCTACACAAAAAGAATATGGGCAGACGTGAGTTTCACAATTTTCCGAATTTATCAGTATCCTGCAGTAACGACGACTTGTTTGATACTGCCAATATTTGAAAAAAATAAATATTTTTCATTTTTCATATTTCTATTTTTCTTTTCATTTTGTTTTGAACTTGGAAATACCAGACTGGGTGTTGGAATGTCTAATAAGCAAATTGTTGTACCCAGTTTTCAAATGTCAACACAGCAATATCACCTCAGCTGGAAGAAGAACTTATAGAATTGACAACGAACGAGGAAATAAAAATCATGTTCAAAAATGGCTACCAAGAATTTTGGCTACAAAAGCCGATCCTGCAATTGTACCCTGGATTGTGGTCAATCGTTAACGATTCTTGATATCATTCCCATCGTCACATTTGTGTGAACGTGGATTTAGTGCTGTGGCAACGCTGCTTACTAAAAAGAGAAATCGTTTGCATGTTACCGAATGTGGCGACTTGCGGCTGTTCTTGAGTAAATCGGAACCTGATATCAACAAACAGCATCAGATTCATCCTTCACATTAGTTTATATTAGAATCGATTGTGTTTATTTTATTTTAAATAAAAGTTACTCTTTCTGAAAACTATAAAGTTGCGTTTCAATAATCATTTTCATTGGCAGGTGTAGCCCGTAAGAGTTAACTTGAGACCTGAGTGCCGTTGTGTACTACCTACTGCGCTCAGGTATCAAGTTAACTCTTATAGTAAAAGTCTCGTTTATAATGAATGTTTAATCTCCGCTCATATAGCTCGCAATAATTAATTTAATATGTACTTAGTTATAGTGGTTTTTAAGAAGGTGAACAAATAGGGGCGCTGAAATATAATTTATTCTCAAAGTGGGCAGTACAGAAAATACGTTTGGGAACCGCTGTTTTAATTGAATACAATCAGTAAAGTAGTACACGCGGCGAAACTTCGACCTAGACTGTTTGGACTTTGAACGATTAGACGTTAAACGCTACGAATCGTGCGAGAGGGTGCGATAATTATGTTGTTGTTATTTCGTCCCACTCAGCGCATGCGGCCGTCATGCCGCGTCCCTTTTTAACAATTATCTGTGTTGTATGTAGCGTAGTCATCGTTATATGTATAGGGTGTCGTGCTCCATGTGTAGCCATGTGAACGAACATGTAAACAAAATATTTTAATCGGTCAATGAAATACTAAAAATAATGAAAATAATAGGTACTATTTATACGTAAAACATTAATTATATTTATATGAAACTTGACCTACATATAAACAAAGCTTACACAAACAGATGAACAGGTACTATAGTGTTATTGTTGTGTAATAACCGCGTGCGTACTAGCGCGGTTCCTAGTGGTCGAGGCTTCGTACAGGTTCATAAGTGACGGCTCCGAACTGGAAGAGGACAGTCTAGTTTTGCTCTTACGTTTTATAGGAACGTGATAACAATCCAACATTTCCTGGAACAGAGAAAAGGGGCGAACAAACTTGAATCGTGAGAGGCATACTAATTTTCAGAGAGAGGGCGTTATACTGCTGGGAGTTGTTGATGATAAAAAGAATGCTCAAAAGAAGCAAAGCTCCCTGGTGGAGACACTTGGTCTCCATAGAATGAGTTAAATAATTCAAAGTTAGTATACATTTCCATAATTAACCTTCACCGGATATCCGAGATTTATTATTTATTAAAGGTTATAAAACTGTTACATTATGGACATCAGCACTAACAATACTACAGAATAGTTTATTAAATTAGGGCAACACAAAATAATTGTATCATCAGCAGCCGATACACATCCACTGCTGAATAAAAGGCCATTATGACAACCCCTCCTAGTGGAGGGATTGTAATCCCCACGCTTGGCAGGCATCTTAGGGATTGCAGTATTATAGGTGGTAGGTAATCCAATAGAAAGTAGCTGCTGCCCGTCTTCTTGTTTTGCCTTAATCGCCTCTTACGGATAGCCAACGAGATGGGAAGGAGCTATTTTTACCCCGAAACCCCAGTTACAGAAGTTCTCAGAATACGTATTTGCTGTACTAATTTTTGATACATATAATTTAACCTGGATAATAATCCATGAACTGACACTCATAGCCGAATAAAGAAACTAAGTTAATACATAGCATTAGACTGGTTTGGATCTTAAGCAAAACAATAGCAACCGGCGCGACATCCATTTACGAGCAAGCAAGCGAACATCAAAGTATTTGTGAATTGCTTATTAGACATTAGCAGCCGGATATAGAGAGAGATGATCCTTAAACGATATGAATCAGTAAAAGGTCGCGAATATACGAGGATATATAGCATCGCATCTAAAGCATATCAGCTGAATCCAATATCGAAAAGCATGTCGGTTCGACAAATGAACTTTAGGAGGGCAACAAATTTAGCGTTAGGTAATAAGCATTTTAAACGGTTAGACTGGTCGGTCTACACTGTAAAACAAACAGGTGATATCCTTTTCAAAAATAGTTTCTGGTAGTTTAAACCATCTATTGTGAAACGCTTCGCCGATCAAGCGATATTAAGACATTGCGACATTAAGACGTCTTTACTAAAGAAGGACAGAACACTAATGAATTCCAAAATAGCTCCACAGTGAGGTACTCGCAGATACAGTTATATTGCGGACTTGGCACAACCGTTCAATTTACAGGGAAACTGAATTGTAATTACTAGACTATGATGTAGGAGGCTGTCTGAAATTGTTACTATTTGTGAAAGCATCTGTCGTATCTGGTGCTAGGATATTGGCGCAAATAAGTAGCATAAGTTTCAGAATAGAAACAATATGAGCAAGTAAACAAGTCAACAAGTCTAACATAATTATAACTATTAATAATGGACAATGGGACAGGGCTAACATAAGAACATAGCCAGGAACAATCTCGCGTTCAAAAATTGGTTCAGGAATTGTTAGAGAAACGTGGTGATACGAGTATGTATACGTGTTACATCAATCCTTTTAAGTTAATATCAAATTCGAATTCGGTCATGAACTATACTATTCAAATTGATTAAAGCAAGCTCAACTTTTTGGCACGCTTAAACAGAAAATACATTTACAAGTTCTAATTTAGAGTTAAAACTTATTTTTAAGCGACATTGGTTTTGGATATAACATGACTTGTAAAAATAATTAATTTTAACTAAACGACTTTTGGACTGCCTACCACCAGGTAGGTAGATATCCAAAATTACGGAATCGTAAAACACGAAAAGTATAATCAAACACTTACATCTAAAAGCATACAATTGTGTTTGCATCTTCTGAGCCTTAAAATTTCGTTGTATATCCGTCTCCTTTTACGATCATCGGGATCGGGCGCTCCATATTTGTGATGAGCCAAAAATACTCCGGCTAAATTCTGAAATGAATTTTTAAGACAGTAAATATGTTTTTACCTGCTTATGATAAATAAATAACTAATCTTAAATCTTTGAAAGACCATATAATTTACTAAATTTTATAGGCGCGATAATTCATAAAACAACGGTGACAGAATATAGCTTAAGATAGCCACCACATATAAAAAAATACCAATTAAATCTTTGAACGTATTAAAGTAATTTTACTATTCATGTAACACCTCAGATAGCAAAAAAAAAAAACGCTAAACTAAGTTTGTTTGTTGAGGTTTTTTAGGATTACTAAAAAACTGTACTACTTAGAAAGATCATTTTATGTTTGCGGTAAAATATAGATAGACATGTATTACCCGTAATTATTTCAGATTTTTTCCTCCACAAACTTCAGAGATTAGGGACGTTATTTTTTTTAACATTTTTGGATATCAGCCAAGAACTGCTTGACATAAACCAAAATAAAAATCTGTTTGAGATTTGCAAATGAAGCCCCACTCGCTATAGTAGTCTCACTTTTAAAATCAAATGACCCATTTCGACCCCCATTATAAAGAAAGTAAAAGAAAGAAATATTTTTATCATTTGCGATGAGGTTGGGTAAGTAAGATCTAAAACTATTCCATGATTCACATCGATAACATCAGTGGTTCCTGAAATATGTAGATGTGATAGATAGACAGACATACAGGCAGACAGACGAAGTCAGACCATAAGGGTTCCTTTTTACCTTTTAGGTATGAAATCCTAAAACCTAAAGAGAGAAAACCAAACGCAAATTCTACTCTAAACAGGACAGACAACAGGGCGGAAGACAAAGCTACTCAGCGTAGAAAATGTACGAAAATGTATTAAAGCGTTAAAAAACTTTTCCTAACATCTCGTGACAAGTTTTATCTTAATACGTTACATCGTAATTAATTTAACAATTACATTTAACTTGCTTAAATTAAAAGCATGTTTTAAGAGGGTTCTCAAAATATATTTTATTATTGTTTAGTGATTATGTACAGTCTCGTTCTGGTTATATTCAAGCTCACCTAACCTGTATTGTATAGTAAAGTTCATGACTTAGAAGTTTCATTGTAAGCAGACAGTCATAGCTACAGCACAATAAATACTAACTGCATTCTACCATTATCCCAAATTTTAAAAAGTCCAATTGAGTTGAGAAAATCCTGACTGCAATAGATCGATTAGAATAAACTAAATTAAAGTACGTTTAGCTTGATGAGTCAAAAGAAAGTGTTCCAATAATAATTAACTTGCACTTTGAGTAAACTTATTAGTTCATTAATTAAGGATGGTATAAAAAAGGAAGACTTATTCTGAGAACATACGAATTTGGTTAAATCTGATTTGTATAGATAAATCTTATAATAATAAACAGATGAACAAAGGGGGACACTGACTGAGGCTAGGAACTCACGGCACGATATGCAACCGCGCCCGCGCACGGTGGCGGGACCACTGCAACACTCAAGTACATGAAAATGTAGATAGCCAATTTCACGACGCGGTTTACTCCCGCGGAGTACGCGGATGTTTGCGGTTCCCGCTGTGGGCCGCGCTCTCTATATTTTGTGCCCGGCACCGCTTGCCAGGTTTGCAAGCGATGATAGCAACCGCGGCTGCGGTTCCCGCACATATACAACCGGTCTCGTGAGTTTACTCAAACCACAGACAAGTTGTGACTCAAACGCCGCGCCGATGCACCGCCAGCGCGCGCAAGCGCGGTGCATACTGCGCCGTGAGTCCCTAGCCTTAGTATAGTTTATTTTACGACCAACTGATATTACGGTAAATTTTAATATACCAAAAACAAAACAATAACAACTCGAGTAGGTAAGTTAAATATACAAACATTTTGGATATTACTAACATTTTGAACTAAAAACCGTGCTATAGTTTTTATATGAAAAAAAAAAATAACTGTCATCGTCAGCGCTAGCCAAATGTACGCCGTGGGGAAACCTTCCATTTCTAATAGATCCATCACTCGCTGAACGAAGAAACTCTGAAACCAAAAACATAAGTTTGGATCAACGAAATCAGTCCAAAAGAACCATAAACTACTAATGTATTTTAACAAATTCAAAATCATATATTTCAAATAGACTTAATATGCTAGCACTTTTAAACGGTCAATTTTTTTATGAAGCTACCACCCGATCACAACGCTGCTTCAACTGAGAAGATCCGGCCGGCAAGAAACTCACCCTCACCTACAGCAATATTACAATCAGAAGTGACACGGTTTATTTTTCTTATCGTATATACCCACTAAACTGAAATTATCCAGTCGATATTGCCCAGTCGCAAATGCAAAATTTTGGTAAAACCGTCACTTTGCGAGCCACAGCAATTATATAACATATAAGTAATAAGAGGTTGAGGTGATAGGCAATCTGACAGCAGTGGAAAAAGGTGAGCTAATTGACACAACTTGAATCAGTAGCACATCACCCACGAAAGCATTGACAGTGTTACTTTGTTTGAATTGTATTGAATAATCGCAACAAACCAGTCGAAAGTACTATAATGTAAATTATCCAAATACACAAACAAATTTTCTAAAAATCAATAAATCACATTTCATTTGTTAGTATAAATTAATTCTATGCCACTTTTAATCGTCGATTGCTTAGTAGGTAACGTATCTATTTCTTATAATATCATTGAGCCACAGTAATATAATTATTACTGCTGCTTCCATAACTAAAAATTATCCAGTCCTTGACTCCAAGATATTTCTTCCATCACTAGTAGTACCACAGTCTATAAATCAATACAGTCGTCCAACGAAGCCGTCTAGACAGGGCATTCGTGTGGGGTGAGACGCGGGTAGGCGCGCCCGAGCTTCGTACGCTGCTGCCGCCCGAATTAGTTAGTAGCTCGGGACATAACTTTCAAGGCTGACGCGTATTTGTTTTAATTAACCGACTTCAAAAAAGGAGGAGGGTTTCAATTCGTCGTTCATGTAATTTTTTTGTAATCAGTTATAATGGTTATACTACCTGTGCTGTGTGAGAGAGATATTATTTTACACATTTTCAATTCCAAAACGACGGATATTTTATTTTTTTCAAAAAAATGTTATTGGTGTCATTTTCGAGGTTTCTCGGGGTGCTGATTACGAAAATGGCATCCATTTTCAAATCCAAAATGGCGGATTTTTTCTTTCTTTTTCCAAAAATTGTTATTGGTGTCATTTTCGAGGTTTCTCGGAGTGCTGATTACGAAAATAGCATCAATTTTCAAATCCAAAATGGCGAATATTTTCTTTTTTCAAAAAATGTTATTGGTATCATTTTCGAGGTTTCTCGGGGTGCTGATAACGAAAATGACATCCATTTTCAAATCGAAAATGACTGACATATTTTATACATTTCATTAACAGAAATTTAAAATCCAGTAAATATACAAACCGGAAATATTTTTCAGTTGAACATTTATAATAAACGATTTGGAAATATATTAATTAATTACAATATATTACATAACATTGTAAAACTCTATTTGGCCTAATTATCACAATCTCCTAAATACGACAGTTGCATTCATCGGAAATAATACAGCTTATCTGTTGTATTCTTCAGATATTGCTTTTTTTTTTCTTGGCCTAACTACCCGCATTATTTACTACAGGTGAGTTCGTCTATTTTTAGATAATAGCGAATAAATATTCGCTGTTGTTGTACCTTCAACTATGATCGAAAGAAAAATTCTAAATTTATGCATAGGTACCTAATGGTAATCATCAGTCAAATGCAAGCTTCGCGTGGTATCGGAATTTGTGCTCGAAGGTGCGGAGGCTACAAATCACGGTTACAAATGTTGCCACAGAAGAGTCCCTGATCAGTTTTGTTGGTGTGGTGGAAGGAATCTCTAACGAAGTTGATTCACTTAGTTTTATGAAACTTCATTACTCAATTTGTAATAGCTACTCTGAACCTGGAGTTTGGCACCATGCTGATTGATAGTTATAAGGCTATTAGTCAGCTAAGCTTAATTGGCTTCATGAAAGGTGGACAAGCCTCTTAAAACTTAAAAAAAAAACTGATATGCCGGATAATATCCGTACTCTAAACGAAGGGGCCACTCTTGGCTTATTCTCTCTATGCCGAAACTGATACCTGTCAGTCGGTTATCATTCTACTGATCGATCAAACCTTGACAGATCCTTTTAAGATTGTAAAACAGATTTCTTTTTTTTAGAACAAGTAGGAAGGCGATCCTGTAAAAATAAAAATTGCCCAGATTTCATACTCTCCGAAATACTATTTTTCAATTCTAGCACCAGCGCGACAAAGTCACGCACTACACTGACAAAGTCAGTGGTCTGAAACCAGTGAAGTTTTTAATGTGCACTCTAACCGCCACCAGCGCGGCGTCGAGGACTATCATCATCGCCTCCGCTTGACTGATTGCCGACCGTGTCCGCCACGAGTCCAAGCGTCGCAACAATTAAATGAAAAATCAGTTTCATCATTAATTACCAGTATAATGTTTGATTCAAAAACTTCTAGTAAAGTAAGTTTTATGCTGGGTCCATACTTTTGCTTGATTTGGCGCGCAACAGATATTCTAAAAATATATATATATATACTATATATATAATTATTAATTTCATTACAACACTATTAACTACAATTAGTATGTAATTGTACTCTGTCGCTTTAGCAAGATAGATACTAAGCTCCTGCTTATATGAATGATAACTGTGATATCATTATGACGTTGACATTATATTATTATTATTATAATGGTAATCCAATGTTATATTGATTTAGTCTCTGGAGACAAAAAAAAATGTGACTTTCGTGTGTATACCTAATACCACTGCCTTTTCTTATTCACACAGAATAAGTAGAGTTTATTACCCTAGCTAATATTGGGATAGGCTAACATTTGGAATTGGGGTGCACATATTAACAAATTCATATTTGCATCATATATATATTCATTCTTTATTATATTATTGAGGCTGATATAATACTATTAGGATAAATGCAGACACGGAACGAGAGATAGTGTGTAAAAAATAATTATGTATACATAATTAATGTATATATTTATGTATAATACAATTAAAACAATAATATTAAACCAAAAAATATTGTGAATATTCGACTTAATTAGGGGGGTACCCTCATATAAAAAAAAAGGAAAACCTAATGCAAGGGTAAGAAACTAAAAAAATATTTTTTTCCAAGACTATTCTTTAGCGATACGGATCGAAATGAGGCGTGTATTAAAAAATAATCTTTATGAAAGGGGAAAGATTTACCTAGCCATATTCATGATCCTCAAATGTCATGGAAAAATCTTCCAATGCTGTGATTATTTTATAAACGCTAATAAACCTTTATTAACCTTTTGATAACGTGATTAGGATAACTCCTAATCACCACCACCACCACCACCACGGTGATACCACGGTTAAGACAGCTATAATAGGATAACTCCTATTATAGCTGTCTTAACCGTGGTATCACACTTTACATCTCTCGAGACAATTCAGTAATTTCCTTCGAATAAATATCTTCTTTCTTCTTCAAAATCCAACGCATTCAAGTAGTGAATGCATTGGATTCACTACATCGACATGTTTCCCTAGCAGGATGTTTGTTAGTCTGGTCTGGTACATTTTCGTAGACAACACATACAACAATCAGCTTTTGAAGTTATTCTCTCCTAATTCACCGAGTACTGGTAACATAAGTCTAGTCTCAAACAAACAACATTGATTTGATGATGACAATTACGTCATTTCTTTAAAAAGTTCTGGACTAGATTGTTTTTTGAATATTGTATGGTTATTTACAACCAGCTATTTCTTTGATATCCACAAATTAAATTGGCAATATTATTAGAAGCAAAAACGGTTATTTCAAGGAACTTGTAAATTGAAACCAATCATTCCTCGCTATGTTCTACATTGCATAGGATCTATTTACTAGATTACTTAAAGTCACAATAACTTTAGTTACTTAAAAAACATTACATAAAGTTACTGATTTTATTAGTTTAGAGAATATTATTCAAACCAAAAAATTACATCTTTATACCTTTAATTCTCTGCCTAAAGAGTAAACAAAATATGCAAATAATTGTCATTAAACTATTAGAATTTACCAAATGTGTTGTAAGGTTTACACAGACTAAAAACCTTAGGTATGGAATTTGTAGATGTTAACCCAATTTAAATCTGCATCAATTCATTCAAAGACCTTCCCACTTGTCTGGTAACAACATTAACTTTTCAGTTTTATTCTCCATGACATGGCTCACATCTTGACACCCTGTCCGCTGCCCGATGTGTGGTGGGTTCGATTCCCACCTTGTCTGGGTGTAGTTTGTCTGTTTGGGTTGATATATTTTGCAGGAAGGAAAGGTATTTAAGGTATAAGTACCTATTGATATCGTTAGTCTGGTTGTCGTGGTGCAGGCTCTGCCTGATTTGGGGACGAATGCCCGCGTGTGGATTGTCCCAAATATGGTATATTATTTGCTATACAGCAAACAAAATAAATGGTATATTATTATAAGTATATGTCTTCTCAAGCCATGGGACGATGTATAAGAGAGATATTATTTAATAACACAATCGATACTTCTATCTGAATACTTACAATACGAGACGAGCCCTGGCTTCAGCAGCTGTCTTGAACGCCTTTATTATTAAAACTATTAGAAAATTGGTCGCAAGATGGTCTGCACGATTAGCAGGCTATGCTATTTGGGATTATATGTTCAAAAATGTTAATGTAAAATTTTAAATCATTGTATATTAAATAAGTTTCAATTCATCAAATAATATGTTTAAAAACATAATTACTTATATCAAATTAATTAATACGTATCTACGTGTTTATGTATTCTGCAAAAAAATGCAAAATATATTTGGCTTTATTATAACTAATAGTTTAAGCAACAAGTTAAGTTAACTTTGTTTTATTCTGGAATCTCTTTAATTGCAACATTGATTTTGTATCTCTAAACATCTACTAGTGATGGAAGAAATATCTTGGAGTCAAGGACTGGATAATTGAATGATCAAACGAACTTACCCTAAGTGAAGTTCGATCATAATTATCCAGTCCTTGACGAGAAGATATAAGGTCCCTCCCTACCCATTAATGACCCTGTTAAATCAATGTTGCAGCTGTATTTCATTTTACTCTAAAGATAATGAGGTGGCTGTCGCTCGGCTCAGGCGGGGTGGTTACTAAAGAGATAATAATGTTGTTTTCTCTTTCTAACCTCTGAAACTTGTGCGATATCTCCGGATCGTACCCACAGGGTACTACTAGTGATGGAAGAAATATCTTCTCGTCAAGGACTGGATAATTAAGATCGAACTTCACTTAGGGTAAGTTCGTTTGATCATTCAATTAATAACTGTGTTACAAGTAAAGCAGTTGAGAGTTAGTAACATGGATAATGAATAGATACATTATATCTTATAAACTTTTGCTTATCTCTTGTACATAGCTTAGAACAAAAAGAAGAAAAAGTGCAGTATGAACCGCACCTATTATTTTAAACAAGCATAAATTGATATAGTTTCATAACAGATTGGTGTGTGTATTATAGGTATTAAGTTTAAAACTTACAAAAAGAACTATGGGTAACAATATCCAACATCCTATCCAAAACTTAGTTGGTTTGAATCCAAGCCAAAACAGCATGTCTGTCGAAAACTTCTGAACTCCGTACAGCCACATAATAATAGCGACTCTAAATCCACCTAAATATAATATGGCCGCATTAAGTCCATTTATGAGACCTTGCACCCGTCGAACTGATTTCAAAGTCTGAAAAAATAACAGATTAATGATCAAAGTCTTCAAAATAGTCTTAAATATCCTAATTAGGCTGCTGTTCTAATCTGAACTAACACACCCTGTACTTATAATATTGCTTACATTTGTTGGCACCCCAGCAGGTTCGCCTATGTTAGCAGTGAAACGTCACTTGCAAATATTTTCACTTAATTTGCTTAACACATTTCACATGTCCCTCAGACGCACGGATCGTCTTATATTATTATTATCTAACTTTCCAGTTAACTATGTGATCGGCCGTCATTGTCAAAAACAATTGGTTTGCAAAGTAGGCGGTATCCCGCTACATCACGGCGGCTACATGGCGAGTGCAATGAGCCAGAATTTAAGGTACCTACTCTTTATCCCGAAAAGTTAAAGGGTTTGAGTCTGATCGAATCAGACGGTGTTCAAGTTTGTCTAGATGCCAAGCGCCAAGGAGGCCCGTTTACGCCTGAATTTGATATTTTGAGTCTAAAGCAAAAAAACACAGGCTGTGTGCGAAGCCGCGGGTACAGCTAATAACAAATAAATTCGATTTGTATAACTAAACGAAATATGAAATTTTGAAATAGTATTTGAAATTAGTACATACATCATTAAAATATTTTTGCATGAGGCTTAAGAGTTAACACTACCTAATATTGTGCAAAGCTCCTTATTCTGCGTTTCTAATTTAATTGTAATATGAAGATATACAGGATGTTTGAAAACACGCGGTCGATCAGTGAGGGTATCATTCGGTGAATCAATAGGTACCATTAAATGTATTTATCTCATTTAATTTTGTTGAATATCTAATTCATTTTCCTAACTTTTACCAGAAAAACGAATCCTCTTGTATTTATGGTACAAATAAGAAAAAAAATGAGATATTCAACAAATGGTTACGTACCTACCTTATTTTTTATTGATAAATTGAATAGGATACTCACGGATCGGACACGTGTTTTTAACACTGTATACAATTGACCAGTTTGTTCCAGAAGATTCTATGCCTCGAAAATAGGATTCATGGTAATTTATTGAGAAATGAATTCATGTTACTTGTGGCATATCTCATGAAATTTAGATTATACCTACTGTGTGGTGAAATTTGTGCAATTCTCTTTTCAGCGGTGGGTATTTTGAGTAGGTAGAGTATTTAAATTGAATTAAATTAATAATACCTAAATTTGAGCTGAGGCCAAATGACTTTAAATAATAAAATTAGACACCCGAGTAACAGTCTAATACAACGTTTTGTAGGTACTTACTACATATATTATTAAATAATAGAAAGCAGATTTAGGAAAATACCAAAGAAAGTAGTTACTATTCAAATTATATTAATTATGACGTTTTCTCTCGCTGTCCGAACTCAAAAAAAGAGCGTCGATAGCGCCGTATCAGCTGTATCAAATATACGGGGCCCCCGGGCTACAGGAGCCCCGAACGGGTGTAATCAAGAGCTCAGAAAATGTTATCCCCGTTTCATTCTCACTTACACTCATCCTCCATCTCCTCTTCCGCCTTGGTTGTGACAGTGTGTAGACGTGTTACTATTTTGTTGCGAATAAAAATACATATATGTCCGTAAGAAATTAAACACGTAGGTTAGGTATATGTACATCAGAATACTAAAATTTGTAGATACAAAAGTAAAAGTGTCACTGTAAAACAATAATTATAAAACAAGTGTAAAGAAGTAATCATTATATTGTAAAGAAGAAAGAAGGTATTCTATTCATTATATTTTTGCGTGCTCACTACCTGATTACACTCCAGTCTCGACTACATAAACTGTGAACTACAGAAACTCTTAAAAAAAAAAAAAATATGTCGAAACTTGCAAGATCACCTCCAAATAGTTTACACCACACGTTATCCGACTCGGATGTTACAAAAATACCACCTGGAACGTCAACGAATTCTTTTCTTTCTCAAAGAAATAAAAGACAACGTCAGTCAAGTGACGAACAAGTTTCCTTTAAGGATGAAATCAAAACCATGTTGAATGAATGGAAAGAATCTCAAAACACCTTGTTAAATAAGTTGGTGTCAGAAGTGGCTGAAATTAAGCACCAAAACAATCTAATTAAGCAGTCGAATGATGAAATTGAGAAGTCCCTACATTTTATAAATCAGCAATATGAAGACATGAAAAAAAAGGTGGAACTGCTTGAATCGGAGCGTAAGCAAAATTTGCTCCTAATAGCTTCATTACAATCAGACGTTGAAGACATGCGAAGAATCTCGATGGAGTCTACTATAGAAATAAGGAATGTACCAGTAACTAAAGAACCGGAAACTAAAACTGATCTGACTACCGTTATCCAGGAGACATGTAAGATACTAAACGTTGATGTACAGAAAACGGCTATTAGAAATGCATTTAGATCACAAAACACCAAAACTGGTAAAGGTACAATTATTGCAGAATTTGTCTCGGTACTGACGAAAAACGATGTGATTGAAAAATCAAAATTATACAATAAAGGACACCCTAACCAACGCCTTAATTCAGCAGTCATAGGATTAAAAGGTCAGCCAGTTCCGATTTATATTTCAGAAGCCCTCACAGCCAAAGGACGAAGATTGTTTTACCTTACTCGAGATTTTGCGAAGACCCATGGTTATAAATTTTGTTGGACAAGTCATGAAAAAATATTTTTGCGCAAGGATATTGGAGCATCACATATCGTAATCAAAGAAGAGTCTCAACTGTCCAATCTTAAAAATAACAGTAAACTGATGTAGGTTTTTATTTTAATATTTATTTTAATTTTTCTTTTATTTTTCTGTTTACTCATTCATTAAGGTCATATTTAAAGTTTGTAAACAAAATTCGATTTTTCTAATACTAATAATTTAATTAGTAGTATAGACCAGATAGGCTGTACTAGCCATACTTGTTCTGTAGAGTTATGTAAATCTTTCCTGACATCAGAAAACCTTCCAGCCAACAATTTAAAAATTCTTACACAGAATATTAGAAGTATCAATAAAAACTTTAATGAATTTGAATTGCTTTTGAGTGGACTTGATATTACTTGTGAAATATATATTTTGACTGAAACGTGGAACTCTATGCTAAATTTAAACTATCCAATCCTAGAAAATTACAATACACATTACACAAAAAATAATTGTAATCAAAATGATGGCATTGTAGTATACACCAAGCAGGACTTTTTTTGTGATATAGAGGAAATATTGATTAAGGATGCCACTTGTATGACCATAGAGATTGATAAACATACAGTTGTCATAGCTATTTATAGATCTCCGTCTCATAGAAATATCGAAAACTTTGTTAATTCCTTAGATAGAGTACTAATTAAATATAGTAAATATAGAAATGTTATCATAATGGGTGATTTAAATATTGACATAAAACTTAATAACCAAGATCGTAACGCTTCTGAATATTTAAATTTACTTGCAAGTCATGGTCTACTTCCTGGTCATATGTATCCTACAAGGACAAATAATTGTATAGATCATGCAATGGTTAAATCAAAATATTATACACTTACTTTAGTAATAGAGACACATATCACAGACCACTGCCCGGTCTTAACTTGTGTTGGTTTAGAAGTTAATAAAAACACAGTCGTCAAACAAACTGACATTCGTAAAATAAATTATGAGGGATTTCTTTTTGATCTAAAAGCCAAAAATTACGACATAATAATGAAATCACAGGATCCGAATTGGGCTGCTGAGTGTTTAGTCAATCTTTTAAACATGTCAATTCTTAAAAATTCACTACAGATACTTAAACCTAGAAGCAGTCGTTGTATAAAGCCCTGGATGACACCTGGTCTACTTCGATGCATAAGAAACCGAGATAACATGCATTTAAAATGTAGGAAAGAACCACGTAATATGATTTTAAGCATTACTTATCATCGATATAAAAATCATTGTAATGATTTACTAAAACGATTAAAAAGGAATTTTGAAAGAGAACAGTTAAACAAACACGCTAAAAATCCAAAAATGACATGGAAAATAATAAATAAAATTACAAATAGGAATAAAACTGCTAATATGCCGTCGTCCAACCTCTTAAAATTAGGCGATACACCGGATATGGCACTAAATAATGTAAATGAATATTTTGTAAATGTCGCAAATGACCTTGCTAGCAAGATAACAGCAGACAATATAAACGTAGAAAGGGTAAATACACCTGTAAATTCGATGGTGATGCTGCAAACAACTGAGAAAGAGGTTGAATCTATCATAACAAACTTAAAAAGTGATAGTGCTATGGGTTGGGATGGGATACCTACAAAATTGTTAAAAACAGCTAAGCATATTATTATACCACTTATGACACACATTGCAAATCTATGCATCCAAAAAGGCATATTTCCTAATGTGTTTAAAATATCTGTTATTCATCCTATCTATAAGTCAGGTGACAGACAATGTGTCAATAATTACCGCCCAATCTCAGTTTTGCCTGCACTATCCAAAATATTAGAAAAGATTATCAATAAACGATTACTATCATATTTAGAAAGAAAAAATATTTTGTCAAAAAATCAGTACGGTTTTAGAGCTGGTAAATCAACATCGCACGCAGTTTTGGAATTGACTGAGTTTGTTGCTGAGCATGTGGACAAGAAAAACAAATGTTGTGGGGTATTCTTAGATTTAACTAAGGCGTTTGACACAGTGTCTATTCCAATTCTAGTTAACAAAATGGAAAGTATAGGCGTCAGAGGTATAGCACTGGAATTATTTAAAGACTACTTATTAAATAGAAGTCAAAGAGTTGTGATAGATGGAAAATATAGTGATGATGCACCAATTGTTAGCGGTGTCCCACAGGGTAGTGTATTAGGTCCAACCCTATTTTTAATTTATATTAATAGTCTATGTGAGCTGAATCTGGAAAACTGTAAATTGGTCACATTTGCTGATGATACGGCACTTGTTTTCTACGGTAAAACTTGGGAAGCTACAAAAGCATACGCTGAGGCAGGCTTAAGAAGGGTATCTAATTGGTTAAATCAAAATCTTTTGTCACTTAACCTTGTAAAAACAAAATTCATACTTTTTGCTAATACTAAGCGAACATTGCCACCAGGGACATGTTTTAAACTACAAGTACATACTTGCAAAACTATCCCATCAATTAGTTGCGATTGTAGTTATATAGATAGAGTTAATACAATAAAATATCTGGGCATCTTTGTTGACGAAACTTTGTCTTGGTGCCCTCATATTGACAATCTAGTACAGAAAACGCGGAGTTTGATATATATCTTCAAGACATTGAGACACGTTGCTGACCATGCTCTTCTAAAAACTGTCTATTACGCATTGACGCAGTCAATTCTGTCATACTGCATTATAGTATGGGGTGGAGCACGTAAAACCCATCTAATTAAATTGGAAAGAGCTCAACGAGCGTTACTAAAAGTTATGTTTTACAAACCGTTTCGATACCCTACGAATGAATTGTATTTGGAATGTGATGTTCTGACCGTAAGACAACTATTTCTTAAAGAAAGTCTAATCACTCAGCATCGAAAACTTGTTTATGATCCCCAACGTTTAAATACTAGACGCAAAGATAATATATGCACTGCATTACCACACAAGACATTTTTTATCACAAAATTACAATGTTACATTGGTCCAAGACTTTATAATAAAACTAATAAGAGTATCCAAATCTACTCAAAAAATCTTCATCAATTTAAAAAGGAGATAATAGCATGGTTAAAATCTAAAAATTATGAGGAAACTGAGAATTTATTAAGATTTAAATGATAAATATATACTTAAATAAATAATACAGTCAAATTGAGATCCTCCTTTTTCAAAGTCGGTTGAAATAGATTTCTTTTTAAAATATATAGATTTATACATATATAAGTAAAACGACGAATATGGAATTGAAAAAAAAAAAAAAAACCTACTTATGACAAGGTCCATAGTTACTGTAGTCAATTTCTAGTATTAAAATAAGAATGTTTTTGAAGGTAGTCAGATAAAATCTTGATGTTTATATCAGTCAACATTTAACTTTATAGAGTTGATAAGTGTAATTAGAGAATATCCATATTTAACTGTTCAAAATACTGTCTATAATTAGTGTCACTGGAAGAAACTAGTGTCTAAGATACAGGCTAGGCCTAGTTTAGACGCTAGAGGTACATCGAAACTGCAAATTATAGGTAAGTTATATATAAGTTTAAATTGTTTAAGGATATTTTTGTGTTTTATGTCAATAAAGTTTTTATTTATTATTATTTACTCATAGGCCTTACCTTCATCCCCCCCCCCCCCCCCCAACAAATTTTGATACAGGACCCGACTCGGACAAGCTACGCCACTGCATACAGTCATAGGTATCTATGTAATCATTGATAATTTATCGAAGCCAGCCTTAAGTTTTCAAATCAAAATAGACAGTGTGAAGTAATAGGGTGGGAAAGGTTTACAGATCAAGGTAACCTCATTGATTGAGTCACCCTTCCGTAAGTATTCGATCTCGGCACAAACGGTGTTGTGGTCGGATGAAACTTTTAGTAGAGCTTGTGAATGTTTGATGGCAGACGAGTTTAAGAAAGTAAGTACCTTTGCAATGCCGCTCTGCCTTCATAATTTTTTCCCAAATTGCTAAAGACTTTCTCGTGTTTATTAACTATTTGACTATAGACATCCTGACTGAATACTTTCTCGTGTTTGTCGAGTGTTTGATTTAAAATTAAGCTTAAGCGCTTGAGAGCAAATAAATGTTTCTGGTTAAACCTTTTAAAGGATGAAAGCTGTAACGGATTCGCTGCAAATTTTATTTGATAAAATTTGACATCCAGGTATTTTTCATTTCCATTACCGTAGACACCAATTTACCTGGCTCCGTGATTTAGTCAAGTTATATTTACGTACTTCTTTTACAAATGTATTGTTATACGAGGCCTGCCTTTTAAGTTCTGTCGTTTCCATATTACCCGGCAATTTCGAATTTAGAACTGTTCTATATTCGAATGTGTTTAAATTTTGAATCTCAAAACAGTTGAAAGTATTAGGATTAATGCTATTGTTTAGTCACAGCGTCGATTGGAATCTGTCAGGTTACGTACGAAAATGAATCTTTCTAACATCGATATAATATAAAGATGCGCGACTGTTACTAATTCGACGATTCGAATAATCTACAACTACTAATGTACCCATTCGACTTGAATATTACTAATATACTAATGTTCATAGTCGAATAACCACTACTAATTAGTAATTACTAACGGCGTTTGAACTAGATTGTTCGCGAGTCAGTCGACAGTTTTTGGAATGAAATATGAATGAATTATTTGTCGTTCCGGTCACGAAACGAATAATGTCAGTGTCTATCAAATCACATCATTCAATCCGCGGAATAATGAGCGAATAATCAAAGTCGAGCAAGTATCAAATTAGTTACTAAATTCGTAAATCATTCGAATAAGTCGAATTATTTTTATATTCGAATAATTCGAACGAAATCATTCATAGTCGCACATCTTTAATATACAACGTGTTACAAGATACCTCGTAAAAAATATAATTAATTATCAAAGCAAAAAATTTTGTCAACCCTAGTAAGCTGTCATGTCAGGGAACCAGATTATTTAACAGAAAGGCCTACGTACCTATTTTACCTAATAATTGTCTACTTTAATAGTTTTTCTTTTTTTCATTCATACTTCAACACTGGCTTTAAAAAATGACAAGTTGGAAAAACAAATATGTTGTCAATTTCAAATCAGTTGACGTGTATTATGAAAAAGTAAGTGTTCGTTTAGGTGGTTTCGTTAGGTTAGGGTATTTTAAATTTTTTGTCATTGCGCGAATTAGGTAGAAATGTAGGTACATTCTGCGTAGTTTACTCTTTAATTTTACTGATATAGGGTTTGCACATCAGTGAAAATAATAATATTAATTAATGATATTTTTTACGGGGTATTTTGTAACACGTTGGATAAACTAGATAAACATTCACGAACAAATTGACATCTAAAATGTGGTCGCGGAGGTTGCAAACTTATCTGTGCTGGTGGCGGAAACGTGAACTAACGATTTTATCATGATAATAAATAAATAAATAAATAAATAAATCTTTATTTCAGACCAGACAGATCCATAGTTAGTACAAAAATCTTAATAAACTAGTGTTAAAATTAAATAATATAAATTATAATACATCCACATCTAGGAAGGCCATGAGCTAGAGCACTGCACACCTAGCTACAGGCGAATGTAGCTGCATCCAATGCTCCAGCACAGGGCAGTCCCATCTATCACACAATGTTCTCAGGATGCTGTGAGGGTTGGTACGTACCCTCTGCAAGAGGGAGGCACAGCTTTTTCGGATGACGGCATGAAAGCCGTCAATCCCAACATCAGCGAACATGCCTGATGCACTGCAAAATCTGGGCAACCCTAACAGCACCCTAAGAGCATTATTATACTGAACACGCAGGTCGCTGTATGCCCTCTGCGTATACCGAACCCACAGGCTGCACGTGTACTGTGACTGACAGTATGCTTTAAATAGCGTGATCTTAACCGGTGTGGTACATCGTGCAAATCTGCGGGCCAGCATATTGCATCGGACAGCCAGCGCTCTGCGTGCTCTTTCAATGTCAACATTGTCACTTAAATTATAATAATAATAATATCTTGGGACAATCCACACACGGTCATCCGATCCCAAACTAGGCAAAGCCTGTACTATGGAAACCAGACAACTGATACTAATACTTATATAATTTTTTTTTTGTAAATACATACTTAAATAGATAAACAACACCCAGACACTTGGCGGGAATCGAACCCACGACCCATCGGTTAGCAGGCAGGGTGTCTGACCACTAGACCAACGGGCCCGTCAAATTATCCGTAAGCCAGTGACCCAAGTACTTGAATTTAGTTACTTGCGTCAGGGGCTCATCGTATAATGTTACTTGTGGCTCTATCGAGTAACCTTTGTTGCCAGTTTTAAACACAAGTAACTCACTCTTTTTGTTATTGTACTTGAGCCCATGAGCCACGGCATACGCCTCACATACCCGTAAGAGGTGTTTCAAAGCAGCGACCGATGGACCCAGCAACACCATATCGTCGGCGTAGCTGATATTGTTCATACATATACCATCAATATGACATCCGACGCTGGTCTTGCTGAGCTCAACAATCAGTCCATTGATGTACAGGTTAAAAAGGCGAGGAGACGTAATCCCCCCCTGTCTTACTCCACATTTCAGCCTGTATTCATCCGACAAAGTTCCAGCCCACCTAATGTGATTGGTTTGGTTGTTATACCAATATTGGAACAAAGAGGTAACTTCATTTCCCACAGTACTTTCATTTCGACTTGTAGTTTGACAGTTTCATATAAACAGTAGCGACACTCCTATCGACAAAAATAAATTTGTCAGGATGTGGCTTGTAAAGAAATAGCGACACAAGGGCGCTATTTCTCGCTACCAGTTTTTGAACCGTGACACCAAATCTAGTTTATATATTATATCGATGCTTCGACACGGCTTCAGTGTTTTGAAGAGCTAACATCTGTGTTCAGTGATGAAGCCCCATGTCTGCGGACTGTCGAACGCTGGTATTTAGAATTCCAGCGTGGACATACTAGTGTTAGCGACAATTCTCGCGAAGGACTCCCAAACCGCCTTCACTGAAGATAACATCATTGCTGTGAGACAACTAATTCTCGAAGATAGTCATGTGACTTATCGAGAGATAGAGGCTCTATTAGGCATCTCAGGGACAACCATTCAGAAGATCTTGCATGAAGCGCTTGGTGTGAGAAAGCTAGTTTGCCATTGGATACTGCATCTGCTTTCCGATGATCACAAGGTCAGATGGTGCGTCAGATGGTGTAAGAAACTCTGCAAAGGTTCAACCGTGGAGAGACAAATCACGTCTACGACATCATCAGTGGTGACGAATCTTGGATCGATGCCTACGATCCTGATTCCGAACAACAATCAACAATCTGGGTCTTTCAAGACGAGACAAAGCCGACTAAAGTTGTTCATTCTCGAAGCACAAAGATGGCGGCCACGTTCGTTGGAAAAACCGGCCATGTTGCGACTGTAGTGTGTAGTGACACCTTCCTTATGTATGTTAGTATTAAGTAGTATATAAGGTGAGGATCGCATGGATCATTAATAAACATCTTGAGTCGCCACAAGTTCTTTCATTGCATGGCGACCCTGCCAGTGCTGCCTTCTGGGCAGTACTGAGGCATGAGTTTATATAAATGTTTGAAAAAAAGTGTAAAGACAAATAATGTTAGTGTATAATAATTAAAATAAAATTGCAATAAGAGACTTTTAATAAATACCGGACATAAGTCAAATATAAAGTGACAAAAAGAAAGAACAATGAGAAGAAAAAATAAAAATATAAATATGATGTAAAAAAAATGAAGACAATTATAAGAAAATGAATGAATATGTGATTTAAGTAACTTAAATATAAAAAAAATTAAGAATGACGAAAAAAACGATATGACGAAAAAAGAAGAAAAAACAAGATTAAAAATATTAATGTACTAAAGAAAAATAAAAGGAACGAGGAATGCCGCCAAAGCCGGGAGACGAGAGGAGCCGATTGATGATGAAAGTGCAAATGTGGAGGATGGAGATGAGAAAGCCGGGAGATGACGACGTGGTGTCGAAGCTCGAAGGTGCTGGCGTGTCGGAGATGTGTTGGTGCCGGGAGACGTGTGGAGACCGAGCTGAATGATGGAAGCTGCAGCTTTCTTAACGTATTTTTTTGAAAAGCATTATCCAATTTATTTAAATTTAGTTTTATACATAAAATCATGTATATTATAATTATTTTAAAATTTAATCATTGTAATTTGTGTTGTAGAAGTATTTTTAAAATTAAGTATTATTTTTGTATTAGTAGATTGACCCTATTTTTTTATTATATGAGTTGATATCTATACAAAATCATATTTTAATATAATTACAATAGTGATGTGAAATATTATTGTTGTTAAGTAAACATGCGACCAGATTAAGTATAAGGCCGCATTCCAGACGATTGACGACAACGAGTCTCACGGTGGTGTGTAATTTCGTCTCGAGTTACATGATAGCGTGATGACTTAGTGCATTTTATGCACCTGTAAATTTATTGTACTGAAATGTATTATCACGCCTCAATTATCTAAAGAGGTAAACTATTCAATTCGAAGTAATAAGAAAATGTTTTTTTTTTTAAATAATGTTGTTCGTATGGATAGGTATGAGTATATAGGAATAATATTGGAGATGAACTTAGAAACGGTTCAATGTTTTTTTTTTGCTTTTTTAATTTAACGGATTTTACAATGAATATGATCATGACGTAATTATGAGGAAAAAGTAAATATTGTATTAACGTGACGATTATTTAATTTAATTGTTGAAGACATAAAACTATTAAATTGTATTTGAGTTATTGATTAAATTTATAGTAGGGATTTTAATAGGCTTATTCCACTTTTCCCCCTTAAAAATCCCCCCTAGGGGGGAAAAGTGGAATCTAAAAATAAAAGTTCAGAAATCCCCCCTGCTCATCCAGTTTTCCCCCTTAAGGGGGAAAAATGGATTCGAGTGTTTGTTGGGTTCCAGTTTTCCCCCTTAATGTCCGAAAACCGCCGTTGAGGTATAATACGGTATATCTATATTGATTTATTTAATACAAGTGCATATGTTCTAAGGAATATATTATCAAAGAGTTTTTTTTCTTAGATGAATTGTAATCTCACACTGTAACGATCTATCTGCGTGTTTCGTTTGCTTAACTTTAATTTATCACTCTGCTGTACTCAATTGATAAGGTTCTTTTTCTATAGGCGGAGACTTGTAAATGACCTTCCTATCATTATCATAATATACTTTTATATCTGTATTAGCAGTAAGTCTTCCTAAAAGTAATAAAATAAATAAAACACGTGCGCCCACGCCGCAAAGGATCTTAAACAAAAAAACTTTTTCCTAGTTGGTCAGTTACATTTGCAAACAATAACATATTAAAAATATTTTATAAAATATTTTTAATATGTTATTGTTTGCAACTCATCACAACTAATGTAGGCAGGGGTAATGGTAGCCCTCCCTCCCAGTCATTTTAATTTATCTTTATGTATCTAGTTAACGCTTAGTTCTGTTACTGAGTGCATCATAGCTAGTTTTAGTGTTAACATAAGGTTTACTGGAAGACCAAATTATGAATGGTTGGTATGTTGCCAGCCAGAGCCCAGATGACGACAGTAGCAAAAAATTTCGCCAATACATGCTCCAACAATGGCATTTCTTAGGAAAAAAATAATAATTTAAGATGATTTATTTCAAAATATTTAGTATACGGACAGTCTGATAGCGAGTCATTCGTTGTATATAAGTGATTGTTTATATTTAAGTTCGACTTTCAGACATGTGCTGAAAGTTTTGTTAATTATGTGTGATTAATAAAGGAAAATTTCAGTGGGCTGGATAATTTCATTTTCTGGAAAGGTTCTTTGTAACTGTTTTGGTTATTATTTTTACTAAAGTCATCCGGTTTCGCTTATTTTAACTCTCCACATTTTGTAATTATAGAAATTCTGTCAAAGATACAGAGATTTTTGCATTAGATGTAGGCTGGAGGGGCTGCGGCGACCGCTAGTGATGCTAGGTTTCAGCTTTATATACAAATAAGTAGTAAAATATAACAAAAAGTCTATGACGTACAGTAACCCTAGGGCTGACAGTTAATCATATGAGATTTTGGTTTTTGGGAAGTATCCGTTTTCTTAATTCTATCGATGTCGGCCCGAGTACGAACCGCGAATATTGCAGTATTATCTGATTCTCGAGCAAGAATCGTGACATGCCTAACCCATACGTATTTAAAATGCCTCGCGACATTCACGAAAAAGCAGTTTTTTCTTAAAGGTTAGATGTTCGTTGAGGTAGATTGAAATAGATGGACCAGTAAGCCATAAGCACATTTTGTAATTATAGAAATTCTGTCAAAGATACAGAGATTTTTGCATTAGATGTAGGCTGGAGGGGCTGCGGCGACCGCTAGTGATGCTAGGTTTCGGCTTTATATTTGCGCCCTTTTGGGACCATGGGGCCTTGGCCTTGGCACGGTTTGGTGAAAGAAATTTCATCCAAACTTATCGAAGTCTCAGGAGACCGTCGGGCTGGTAGCTTTTTCTGCCAACGTATAAGCTTGGGTATACAAAGAGGTAATGCCGCCAGTATTTTAGGTACTCTTCCCTCCCAGTGCGGCGTCAACTTGGAGGAAGTTTTTTACCTAGTTTAAATATACATATTTGTAAATAAACTGCAAATATTTAGTACCAAAAATAAACATGATTAGGTATTTATTATTTTTTATTGTCTTTTTTTTTCTGTTACCGTAGGGGGGAAAATTGGAATATATATACAAAACTATAAGGGGGATTACTGGACTTTTTTTTACATTAGATTCCACTTTTCCCCCCTAGGGGGGATTTTTAAGTGGGAAAAGTGGAATAAGCCTTTTAATATAACATGGAGATAGATTTAATTTGAATAGATAATTTTCTGTTTTGCGACTTGGTTTGTTCTATTTAACGTAATGCTTAAAAAAGTGGTTTTTTTTTGTTGTGTTATAACTTTATTGTATATATATATCTATACTTATAATAAAACTGTAACAGGTCCAATTCTGTACATTGAAGATATTTTGAAAATTATATTTGGAGGGCATTCTATAACCGATACTGAGGCCGAAAATGTATTTTTTTATATTTTTGTCTGTCTGTCTGTCTGTCTGTCTGTCTGTATCACGGCTGAGCATCACGCCGAAACTACTACATATATATAATTATATAATATAATTTATTTATTTCTCACCACAACCAAATAACAAGCATAACAAGTAACAAAACAATAGTTTAAAATTGTAGTATGTAGGTTGTGGATCGCTGGTGCCTGAGGTAGGTAGAATGTACCTGTATTACAGGTCACCAGGTCCCCACATTACAAATATCGTGGAACAAAAGAGCCAGAGCTAGGATACATTTAAAAGTGCATTACATTGGTGAGTATCTTATTAACTAAGTAATAACTTGTAAAAGGTCCTCAGTTGTACTATAAGATTGTACAAGTAACCATTTTTTCAGAAATGACTTCAACTTAAATCGATTAAGGGAATAAAGTGATAAATATTTATGAAGTTTATTATAAAGAAATGGGCCTAGAAATACAAAAAACTTTCGGCTGTAAGAATTCTGAGAGACGTTGATGGTGCTACTATGCGATTACGTCGATCCATACTGAATGGATTCAAATGAAACTTGGCATGATTTGAGATCTTACTACGAGGTAGGACATAGTATACTTTTTATCCTGTAATCTAGCACGGTTCTTTTGGGAGAGGGGATTAAAGTCAAAATGGGTACTTGGTTATACGCTTGGTCCGATTTTATCAATTTTTCTTTATAATATAATAAATATTAGTAAGGGAACACTCATAGAGAGTTTTTATCAAGGTTTTGTAATCGATCGGGTTAAGCAACGTTAGGTAAGGTCAATAAATAGATGGGTGACCGTTTAACGCCATTTGAACTAAACGGGTCCGTGCTTTGGAGAGCAAGTAGAAAGTGGGTCCCTGTTTTTAACCGACTATAAAAAAGGAGGTTATGTATTCAATGCGAATGTCTGTTATTAAAAGTTTAGTTAACGTAAAAATAGCGCAGGCGGAGCTGCGTGGGTCAGCTAGTACTTAAATAAAAATATAATTTAATGAAATTCAGAAATATTTAACGCGTAGAAGTATTTAAAGTAAGGTTTTTAGAGAGTTGCAATGTGTTGTTTGGAAATATATTCAGAAGTGTAGAGAAGGTCCCTGTAATGCAGTTGCAAATGTGTTATCGAGGATCTGAAAGTCAAGGATATTCTACATTTGCATATAAGAACCAACTAATAAACTAGACTGATCACCTAGGAGTTTGATTGGAATTCTTATAAGCAGTGGAGTTCATTCTGACTATTTTGATTCGAAGTTAAAAGGTTTTAGGATGATGTACTGATTTACTAATAAATTGTGTCATATGAAATAATGTACAAAAAGTACTTACAAATTTGTTAACAGTAGCCTAAGATGCACTGTTAAACAAAAAATAATTTATAGCAAGGTACACCAGGATACAAGGCAGGCAAGAAATCCTTGTTGCGCTGATCATGACTAGGTCGAGCACCATTCGTGAAGACAACTTGGACATATTGTATGTTTAAAATGTAAGGACGTGTTAAAAGGACTGCCTGAATTATCTTCTTCTTCTATACTATATAATAAAACTCAAAGAGCACTTTTTCTGTACATTGAATATTTTTCCAAAATTTCTATGTGGGGATACTATACTATCGACATAGAGGCCAAAACAATTTTTTTTGGAATTATTGTCTGTCTGTCTGTCGTTCTGTTTGTCCAGGCATCATTCGAAAACCCGTGGATGGATTTTGATAGGACTTTCACTGATGTGTTGTGTAGAAGTAGGGGTATAAATTGGTATATAAAACATCACGCTATGTTTCATAGGGGCTAAGCAGTGAAACATTACTTGCACATATTACCACGTAATTTCCTTTGTATGTGAATAGGGTAATTATAGACTGATCAGTTAATCATTAAGATATGTATTATTACGCTATATACAATAGGGACTGAGCAGACATTTAGTTTGCATAAGATATGGCAGTGGCGAAGGGTCAATTTTTGTAAGAGGTAAGCCGTTCCGGTACACCCAGAAAATTTTCATTAGATTTCTGTATTGTTCTAAGTACTTTGCTGATAGCAATATGACATTATATCTTTGAAAAGTTAAAATCCTGTAATTTCCGAGCGAGTCCAAACTAGATTAGGAAAGATAGGTAAGGGAAAAATAACATTTCATTTTATTTAAAAGCCAGTTCATGAAATTTTAATGAAACTCCCCAAGTCCAGGTAGTGTATAGGTATTGTATCACAGTCGCAACAATAAAAGATGCAAAACACTAAGAACTTTCATTATCGAATATCATTAGACAGTAATTTACGATGTTAGCGTGATTTACATTATGAACAGTGCCATCTATCGGCGGAATTGGACATACAATCACTATAGAACTTTTATAACTCAAGAACGGCCTATCCGATTCGGCTGAAAATTGGTGGGGAGGTAGCTTAGAACCAGGAAACGGACATAGGACTTTTTATCCCGGTAGGTTAAGGTTAAGCAACGTTAGGTAAGGTCATTAAATAGATGGGTGAACCGATTTGTATGAAAGTGTGCATATCGGGTAGGTCTGAGAATAGGTCATACAGTATATTTCATACCGCTAGGTTAAGGTTAAGCAACATAAGGCAAGGTCATAAAACAGATGGGTGACCCGATTTGTATGAAACTTTGTGTGCATATCGGGGAGGTCTGAGAATAGGTCATAAAGTATATTTAATGCCGCTGATACCATGATTGACGAGGATATATAGAACGAGAGGAGGGTGCAAGAGAGGAGAAAGAGGGAAAGGGGATTCGAGGAGGGGGTGATGGGGTGAGGGATCGGGGGAGTTAGGTGGAGTAAGGGGGGAGTGAGAAGGAGCAAGTTCGTAGAAGAGAGAAGGGAGAGGGTTCAGAGAGGGGACAACAGGGAGAGGAAGTGGGGGAGTGTGACGGAAACCGAAGCGGGAGGGGGAAAGAGAGAGGAGAGATAGAGCATATAATTAGATTTTTTTTATAAGAGAGAGAGATATGGATAGAGATTAATCTAGGGAGGAGGGACAAAAGGGGAGCAAAATGTAATAAAAGCGAGGGCGGAGCTGCGCGGGTCAGCTAGTTAATAATAAATGAAATGTATAAAGTATGCACACAAGTGTGCACACAATAATATATGTAATATGTCTCAATTCCACTGCTACTTTTCCTTCTGTGATATGTTTAATACAACTATCACGTTATGCATTATTATGACCAATTAATTCTATCCTATTTTCAATTTCTAGAATTTTGTCTTTGTTTACATTGACTAACTAGCTGACCCACGCAGCTCCGCCTGCGCTATTTTTACGTTAACTAAATTTTTAATAACAGACATTCGCATCGAATACATAACCTCCTTTTTTATAGTCGGTTAAAAACTGGGACCCACTTTTTACTTGCTCTCTGAAGCACGGACTGTAATATGTCCTGCATAAATATGAATAATATTATTAAAGGTATTGGCTTTTAATACGTATTGGCTTCAACTGTATGAAGTTCTGTTAAATTTGGACGTATTATATTATAATACGAATTTGTTAATTTTTTTTACCATGAAATATAATAAAAAGTGTACCTTGCACTTGCATAGCATTCTTTTATAGAGATTAACCTTGCACAGCGTTGTGTTACTGAGATTTTGACTTGCACAAGTGACATTAAAGGTAATGTACCTAACGTTATGCTATTGTATTTTTGAGAAGTCTATTAATAAATAGTACTGAAGCTATCAACGTGTGAATATATTGTTACGACCGGGAGATAAAAGTGTTAATTACTCCGTTAATTATTACTTAATTGCAATGATCTCAAAATGCATTGTTAGTCTATAGGTCTACTATCGATCCGTACCGAAAGATCTCGAATTCTCAATAGAAAGTAGTTCCCTCCAATTCGGCAAGTACTTACGTATGTATTTACCTACGCGCTCGCGCTCGGTTCACTGCCCCCGCCTATTGTTAGTTTATTCTTGAAGGCCGCGCCGCTATTGTATTTCGCGAAAACGATAGAATAGGTACCTACTTACGAGTACATTCGCGAGATTTCCACCCCTCTGTTAATTTAGGTATATAAGCCGACGCATAGAAGCGCCCAGTCAGTTTGTGTTTACAAGCGACAGCGGAAACATCTTAAGGAAGCGATCGAAGAGAATTGTACCAGCGACCCTTGCGAAGACTTTGGACTACTGAGAAGTACTGTGCGACTCGGACTACTGTGCCTTGTGTGTATACAGTGTGGTTGTACGTGGAATAAAATCTTCTTGTACGTTAATCGGCATTTAATTACCAACCCGCACGTAACAATATTAAATGTGACAAGTAGTCTGCAGAACTATATTAAATGAAATGTTGAAAATAAAGAAGTATAGAATTTTTTTATAATTTCTTTACATAATGTATAATTGGGTATTTGAATTTTTTTTTCTGATAAATGGAAAGTTCATATATAAGTTTTATATTAAAACTATTTTTTGTTTTTTTTTATTCGCGATAATTCAAAAGATATTTCAAAATGAAAAATATAATTTTTGAATTTAGTACCGGAAACACGCCGACAGCTCCTGAACAAACCCGAGCGTGTGTGACGTCATAATGTTAAAGCTATTTAATAACAGTACAGCGTCAACGGCTATTACACTTGACTAGACAATAATCATCATCATCATCATCACCAGCCGGAAGACGTCCACTGCTGAACATAGGCCTCCCCCTTGGAACGCCACAATGAACGACAATTGGCGATTTGCATCTCTCATTTGGTTGTGATAAAATTCGTACAGGTTCATTACAGTAGTTTCTTCTTTCGAATAAAAAAAGAATCATTGAAATTGGTAAATATTTGCCAGAGTTATGACCATTTTTGTCCTTAAAAAGCACCATAAAGTCATCTATATAGGCTTTCTTGCAACTTTCCTGCGCAGTCAACATTCTTGTTTTTTCAGGAACTACTTATTACTAAGCAATAATTTTTTTATGGGACCCAATTAACGGATTAAAGAATGGATGGAAGAAAGATTTTTTCAAATCGGTTCATAATTGCCTGAGTTATGCGCGAACATACATAGAAAAAAAAATATATATATTCAGACGAATTGAGAACCTCCTCCTTTTTTGAAGTCGGTTAAAAAAGTAGAAATTCTTGACCATCCTCCTTACAGTCCTGACCTAAGCCCTAACGATTTCTTTACATTTCCTAAAATTAAGAAAAGTCTTCGTGGTCAAAGGTTCCAGTCCGGTGAAGAAGCAGTCGATGCTTTCAAGTCAGCCATTTTGAACACCCCCACTTTAGAGTGGAATAAATGTTATAATAACTGGTTTGAGCGAATGGAAAAGTGTATTAAGCTACGTGGTGAATACTTTGAAAAACAATAAAAAGTACTATAAGGTTCTAGTTGTGTTTTTTTCTTCAAACGACAAAACTTAAAAGGCATCCCTCGTATGTGATTAATGTATGTTATATTAACCTATATCTAATTAAAATCCGCGGTACGCCATGACGAACATCTTGGTCTCTAGGTATTCCTTTCCCCTTGCTACTTCGCGCAAACTAACAGCCACGTTTAAAGGTGCAGTTATATAACGTTAGTAAATGTTGCATAACATTTGCTATCTAACTTTTTTTTAACAAATTGTAACAAAAGTTATAAATTGTTAGTGATGTTATACAACTTCATGTAACAAAATGTTATACAACACAAGTAATAAGTTTTAAAAGCTAAAACCCGACTACGAATAAAATAGCAGTCTAATAATGTGATATCGACCGTAGCAATTAACATAGTCGGATCTGCATTTTTGCGATTTTCATTTTATTGCATTAAAGATCTTAGAATAAGCTTAGGAATGACCCCGCAAAATATTATCTTTCTAATATCAATAATCTTTGTTCTTTCAAGTAGAAAAAGTAGCAAGTGTTCACTGCGCACGATTAACACTGTCGCATAGTACTTTGAGACGTTATCTGCGGGGCGCGGGAGGAGAACAGACGCGAGCACGCGCCGCGGATCTGCCACTTCGCGCAATGTTAACGGGAGAGCGCACGCGTCGGTTATATTAAACACGTATAAATAAATTTAAATGATTATGTGTCGTTTATATTCATTACGAAAAATACGATGAAGAGAGAAGTAATTAAATAATATTGAATATAAGTTAGAATTATAGTATTTCATCGTACCTAGCCCAAACATGATTATATTTCTTTTAAATGTTGAAAACTATTCTGACCGGACAAAACTGTAGTATATGCCAGATACGACAATGTTAATGGTTTTTTATTTCGTTCGCTGTGTCGCATGTGTCACCTACTACATTATTCCTTGGTCGGAGGTAGTTTCAAACTGTCGGATATGGTATTACTGACTTTGTTGCATGTTCATTTGATAAATAGTATTGTAGGATGTACCATTTCCTACATTATTATTCGTTGTGTGTTTGATTGTATTTTGTCGGATAAGTCATTACTGACTTTGTTAAGTGTTTATTTTTAATATTTAGTGTCGGATGTACTAAATTCGACATTATTTTTACCTTAATAATAACAAGCTACTATTGGATATGGTACTACTGACATTTTTGTTTGTTAAAAGCTTTTTTTATCTTCTCACTTATCTATCTTACTTTAATATACAGGTTGTTGGTAGCACCGTGCCGGGGACTTCTGGGGTGTGTTCGGGCTGTGATTCTGGGTCGGTGTCAGGTGAAATTTTCCGTCGGAAAGCAAATAAAGGGTTGACTTCTCCATACAAATTGCCAAAGTCAGCTGATCATTTTGTATGAGGAAGTAAATTTTGTTATTGCTTTCCATCGGAAGGTTTTAAGTACTTGGTACCGACTCGGGATCATGGTCTGAATGCACCCTAGAGGTCTTCGGTGCGGTGCTGCTAACACTCTGTATTTATTAACAAATACTTACTTTAAACGCGAAAGTTTGTATGGATGTGTGGATGTAGGTATGATGTATGTTTGTTACTCTTTCACGCCTAAACGGATTTGGATGAAACTTGGTAGGTAGATAGATAAAATACTGGATTAACACATAGGGTACTTTTTTTTTTAAAAAGTCTACCCAGACAAAGTTGCTGGCAATAGCTAGTATGTTACATACCCACTGAGATGAACAGAGAGCCTATGACCTTGTCGCTACTCTGGTGGTGGTGGAGAAATCAGTGTACTCTACTACAAAAAGTGGCTTGCTACGTTAAATTTCTCAACTTCATCAAATTCCATGCTGAAAGAGGCGTCAAGGAATTTCGTTTTTGGTCCGAGAATTGTGCAGGGCAAAATAGGAACCGGATAGTGTTTTCGCTCTACTTGTTTGTAGCAAAAAAACTTGGTGTCACTGTCATCCATCGATTTTTAGAAAAAGGTCATACACAAAATGAGGGAGACAGTGTGCACGTGACAGTAGAACGGTAAAGCAAACACAAAACTATTTGGGTGCCAGAAGAATGGTATTGCTTAGTACGCTGGGCTAAAACTGAAGCTGATCCTTACATCGTGAAAGAAATAAGACAAGAAGACTTTTTTGATTTTAAAGCCTTGCTACAAAAAAAAAATACAAGGATATTACAGATCTATGCAGAGGGAGCATCATTCCTGATCGCTACCATCACTTTTGTTTAAACCTACCTCACACTGACGCTTCTAATCTAACTCGTGGTCGTGAAGAAACTGACTCAGAAGACGATTAGATTAAAACCGTTTGGGTTTAATATAATTCTGTAAACTGTATTTACAACCACTCGATATTCAGAATTCGATTCGATCCATAGGTAAATCACTAGTTTGACCTTTTCCATCATTTTCTTTACAGTTACCGAAAATCTAATCTATCGGTATCGAACGGCTGTGAATACGGCTCCAAGATTAAATTAACAATAGTACGCATACTACTATACATACCCTAAAGTAAAACTTCTATTCTATTCTATTGTTGGTGGCTAAGAATCGGGCCCGGTAAACCACCGGAACGCACTTCGACCCAGTTGGATCCATTGTGCATGCCCTAGCCCTTACTCTGTAGCTGGCGTGTCGAAGAGTTCCCTCAGGAACGCAACGATTGCGCCAGCCTGGAGCTGTACATAATCATCTGGTGTAGGATAGGCTACTCCCAGATGACCCAACCTACGTCTCGCAAGAGCGTCGTAGCCACACAATATGTGTCGCGTTTTCACCTTTACAAAATCTGCAAGTATCAATAGTACTTAGCCTCATTCTGTGAAGGTGCTCATTGATACCATTGATTGTAATTTAAATTATAGTTTTAAAATATTTATCTATGATTATTTAGTTTCACTTGTTTTGTTTGCACCTACCACGATTTGTCTCTGCATCACCCTAAGGTAGACTGGTAGAGAATGCCTCTGGCATTAAGTCCGCCTATGTACTGTTTTGTGCATAAAGAATAAATAAATAAATACCAAAATGTCCCGTGAGTGCACAGTGCCTATTTGGTGCCTTATTTGTGATCTGCTTAGGTTTAATCATTTAACCCCACAGTCCACCCTTGTGCTAGAGAACGCTTTGGAGTGGTTTAGGTCTGACGCTGCCCTCCATTCCTTCATGTGTTCGATTCTAGCATGTAAAGTAAAACTTACAAGCAAAGCAAAGTAAACCTTACAAGGAGGGGGGGGGGGGGGAATTAACAATGTCGAATCTGTCGGTTCGGGCCTAGGGTTCGACAATCGGTGTTCGCAGTTTCGGGAGTTTGCAGCCTCCGGTTTAGCTTGGGCTTGGCCGGCTACACTGATAATATAATAATAATAATACCAGCCCTTGTTTATGTCCCACTGCTGGGCACGGGCCTCCCTTCAAGAGGAAGGGGCTTAGGCCATAGTCCACCACGCTGGTCAAGTGCGGGTTGGTGGACTTCACACGTCATTCGAAAGCTAGTTAGGCTTTCTCAGACATGCAGGTTTCCTCACGATGTTTTCCTTCGCCGAAAGCTAGTAACAATCACACAAAGACGATTCGCACATGATTAATTAAAGAAATCAGAGGTGCGAGCCGGGGATCGAACCTGCGCACCTCGTTTCCAAGGCAAGCGCTCGCCCACTGAGCTGTTACAGCTGTTGGCTGCACTGAAATGCACTTAAAACAGTGTCAGTGTGGCCGGCCACGCCCAAGTCAAACTCTGGAGGTTGTGACTTCCGAAATTGTGATCTCAAATGTGAAGACTGTTATTTATTTTGTTGTTTAGTTGCTACTAGAAAATTTAATTCATGTTTTGTTAATTCACAAGCGCAGTTAGTTGTGATCAAACTCTGGATTATTATTGAATTTTCCAATAAAGGATTTTAACTTCATTTCATAACAGTAATTTAATTTTTTAATACACCCGTTTTACCCGCGTAGTTGCTGTTCCAGTAAGTATTTAAATATTGTATGTAACTCAATATTGTATTACCCAAGTCCTCAAATTAATGTAAGTAAGTAGTATCTACATGATACAATATTATATATTACGGACAATAACGTATTAAGTGGTACATCCAACATCAATAAGATTTTAAAGTCCAAAGAATACTGTAGGTTGTGCCACATCCGACCAAATTCAGAAATTATATTTCGGTTAATAATGTAGCATCTGCCATTTACGACAAAACAGTTGCATAATCTAGCGGTTAACAATGTGGCATGTGCAGTTTCTTACATTTCCAATAAATATTTGATAAATTTGCGTATACTACTACGTCGGGTAATAAATATTTATATACCACACCAAATTTGGTTAAAGTTTATTGACTATTGTTCACTTTATACACATTTGAAACTTTGAACGGGCGTACCCAAAAGTAGTGATTTTTCACATACGACTATGTTAATTGCTACGGTCGATATTATATAGCCTATAACCAGCGGACAATCAAGACGCTTCTAACGACACTCTACTTGTCAAATTATGTTAAGTAGATTAGAAGATATGCGGAAACAGATGAACATACATACATACAAGTTGAACCAGTGTAAGAGCGTTTATAATATAACATACTTAACATGTTGTAACAAAATTTTACACTCTCTTAAAAAATGTTAATGCTACACAATGTTTTATCTATATTAATAAAAGAGCAGGGTGTTTTCTAGGAATCACGATACAGCAAAAACCATATAACGTACAATCTTGAAATTTGGAACCAACATTATTCAAATAGTCTAGGTGAACAATAAGAACGGATTTTTCGAAATTCCATACTTAAGGGGGTCAAATGGGCTCCCAAAGTTTGTATGGAAAAAAATATTTTTTTCGTCACACGGACATGAAACTTTGTCAGTGTACTAAACAAAAGTAATAAAGAAACACGTGTATCACACTTTTAGAAAATCAACCCTTACAGGGGTTTTAGCATCGTTTTTGAGTATGCAACGCGGGAAAAAAAATTCATACTGCATTGCTGAAACTTTGCGAATACTTTAATCAAATTATAGCGATCCAAGTGCAAATAATATTTTTTTGAAAATCAACTCCTAAAGGGGTCCAATTGGGGTCCAAAAAATGTTTCTCGACCTACAGTCATAAGACTTAGTTTATATGTTGCACACAAGAATCTAAGAAACTTAAGTTCGGCATTTTTCGAAAAACTACCCCTAAGGTCATTTAATGGGGTTTCGAAGTTTGCACAAAGAAGGATTCCCATTTCATCATATGATGCAGCTAAAGTAACGAAACTCGGTAAATAAGCTCAACATAACAATTGAAAAAACTAATTTTGAGCATTTTTGTAAAATCAATCCCTAAGTGGGTCAAATGGGCTCCCAAAGTTTATATGGAAAAAAAAATTTTTCGTCGCACGGAATTGAAACTTTGTTACAGTACTGAGCAGCAGAAATAAAGAAACACATATATTACAACTTTTTGAAAATCGACCCTTAAAGGGGTTTTAACGTAGTTTTTGAGTATACAACGTAAACAAAAAACATACTTAAAATGTTTTTCCACCTACAGTCATAATACTTAGTTTATATATTGTACACAAGAATCTAAGAAACCCATTTCCTGTATTTTTCGAAATACAATCCTTAAGGTCCATATCAAGGGGTTGCAAAGTTTGCACAAAGAAGGATTTCCATTTCATGCTATGATGCAGCTATAGTAACTAAACTCAGTAAATAAACTCAACACAATAATTGAACAAACTTATTTTGAGCATTTTTGTAAAATCAACCCCTAAGTGGGTCAAATGGGCTCCCAAAGTTATTATGGAATTTTTTTTTTCATCACACGGATAAGAAATTTAGTCAATGTACTAAGCCAAAAAAAATAAGAAACACGTGTATCACATCTTTTTCAAATTCGGCCCGTAAAGGGGTGTTAGCATGGTTTTTGAATATGAAACGCAGAAAAAAATATCATGCTGCATTGATGAAACTTTGCGAATACATTTATCAAACTAAAGCAATGATTGTATAAATAATTATTTTTTGAAAATCAACTCTTAACGGGGTCCAATGGGGGTCCAAAATGATTTTTGACCTACAGTCATAAGACTTAATTTATGTGTTGCACACAAGAATCTAAGAAACCTATATCCGGCATTTTGCAAAAAACAACCCCTATGATCATTTAATGGGGTTGTAAAGTTTACACGTAGAACGATTTCCATTTAATGCTATAATAGAGCTAGAGAATCGAAACTCAGTACATAAACTGAATACAAAAATTGAATAAACTAATTTTCAGTATTTTTCGATAATCAACCTCTAAGTGGGTCAAATGGGATCTCAAAGTTTCTATGGAAAACATTTTGTTTTCACCACACATACACGAAATTTTGTCAACGTAACAAACATAAGAAATGAAAAAACACGTATATCACAACTTTTTGAAAATCCTTAAAGGGGTTTTAGTATGATTTTTAAGTTTGAACTACAGAAAAATATTATGCTGCATTGATGAAACTTTGCGAATACATTAATCAAACTAAAGTAATCCATGTGTAAATAGTTTTTGAAAATCAACTCCTAAAGGGGTCCAATTGGGGTCCAAAAATGTTTTTCGACCTGCAGTCATAAGACTTAATTTATGTATTGCTCACAAGAATCTAAGAAACCCATTTCCGGCATTTAGCGAAAAACAACCCCTAAGGTCATATAATGGGGTTGAAAAGTTTACACGTAGAACGATTTCCATTGAATGTTATAATGCAGCTAGAGTAACGAAAATCGGTACATAGACTGATCAAAACAATTTAACAAATTTATTTGCAGCATTTTTAAAAAATCAACCCCTGCGTGGGTCAAATGGGGTATCAAAATTACCATGGAAAGAAATATTCATAGCACATGGACACGAAACTTTCAGTGTACTGATAAAAAAATACGTGTATCACATTATTTTTTTAAATCAACCCTGGAAGGGGTTTTAGCATGGTTTTTGAGTATCAAGCGCGGAAAGGAAATCATGCTGATTTGACGAAATTTTGTGAATAAATTGATCAAGTTAAAGCAATTTAATTATTTTGAAAATCAACCCCCAAAAGGGTCTAATTGGGGACTTTTTTTATGCATTGCATATAATAATCTAAGAAACTTATTTCAGGCATTCTTCAAAAAACAATCCCTAAGGTCATTTTATGACGTTGCAAAGTTTGCATGAAGAAGGATTTTCATTTTAGCTATAATGTCTACAGTCACACAACTCATTAAATAAACTCAACATAACAACAAACAAATTTTCTGCATTTTTCGGAAATCAATCCCTAACTGGGTCAAATAGGGTATCAAAGTTTGCAAAAAAAATATTTTTCATCACACGGAAACAAAACTTAAGTCATCAAAAAAAAAAAAATTGATGAGGTTTTGAGTATGAATTCGGAAAAAAAGCATGCTGCACTGATGACACTGCGGATGCATTTATGAAATTAAAGAAATCCATGTGCAATTTTTTTTATTTGATTCTCAAAAAGGATTAATTGGGGTCCAAATCCTTTTGTCTCTTGTTGTGTCTTTTGTTTGTGTTTTGTTTTGTTTTACCCTGCGGTCACAAGACTTATTTCATGTATTGCACATAAGAATCTAAGAAACCTGTTTCCTGCATTCATCGAAAAATAAAACCCCTAAGATCAATTAATAGTTTCAAAGTTTGCATGCAGAAGGATTTCCATTTAATTTATAATACAGCTACAGTCACGAAACTCGGAAAGTAAACTCAACACAACAATTTAACAAACTAATTTTCAGCATCTTTAACGGACTTCAAAAAAGGAGGAGGTTCTTAATTTGTCTGTACATATTTTTTCTATGTATGATCGCGCATGATTCTGGCAATTATGAACCAATTTTAAAAAATCTTTCTGGTACGGATATGCCGCTCCACTGATTGGGTTCCATAAAAAAAATTACTTAGGAATAAGCAATTCCTGAAAAAACAAAAATGACGACTCAGAAAAAACTGTAGGAATGCCTAAAAGATGATATTTTTATCGCATTTTAAGGACGAAAGTGGTCAAACTCTGGCAAATACGAGTATTTACCAATTTCAATAATTCTTTTTTATGCGAAATAAGGAACCACTGTGGATAAGAACTTCCTGGAGAACCATGATTGATGTGGAGGAATTTATCTGGTAAAAAAAAGAATATATACAGACGAATTGAGAACCTCCTCCTTCTTTGAAGTCGGTTAAAAAAACATGAAACTGATGTTCTCCATTACATAACTCTGACAAATATGAACCGATTTCGATGATTCTTTTTTTATTGAAGGGAGTAAACTACTGTAATGATTTCATGCATTTTCATGCAATTTCATTAGGACCGGATAAAGTGTTCCTGAAGAAAATATACACAGTAGGTACGCCAACATCAACTTAAATTATTTTATGCTTTTTAGTGGTGTTGAAGTTGGTTCATTTTTTTTGTTGTGTCGTGTGCAATGTTTTATTTGAAAATCAACCCGTGGGACAAATGAGGTACCAAAGTTTGTATGTAAGAAAATATTTTTTCAGACACGAAACTTTGTCAGTGTACTCATCAAAAAATTCACCCTTAACGGGGTTTTAGCACGGTTTTTGAGTACCAAACGTGAAAAAAAAATCATGCTGCACTGATGACACTGCGGATACATTCGTCATATTTAAGCAATCCATGTTATTTTTATAAATTAACCCCTAAAAGCATTCAATTGAATTCCAAAAAATATTATATTCCTACAGCCACATGATATATTAGTACTACATACAAGAATCCCCATCCCGTGAAGAAATATCTCCATTTAATGCTATAATGCAACTATGGTAACGAAACTCAGTGAATGAACTAAACAAAACTGTTGAATAAACTTATTCCAGCATTTTCCAAAAATCAACAAAAAAAAGTAGTTTGATTTCAATGTGTAATATTCGCGTAAGTAAAATACAATAAGCTTATTATTTATGAAGCTGACTTCAAAATACAGGAACGGTAAATGTTGTCCTTGAAAACTGGGAATGCACGATGTCAAAAAGATTATCAATGCCGAAAGGATTAATGGAAATCCACAAATACATGGGCGATAGATTGGTAAGTAACAATTTATAACGAACTTTTTAACTAACACGAATGCTACACATTGAAATCAAAGTATGATTTCAATGTGTAGCTTTCGCGTAAATAAAAGACAACATTAGTGTAAACAATATTTTAAAAAACCTCGATCCACAAATCTAAACACGTTTGAGTAACAAAGTAAACGCGGGCGAAGCCGCGGGCTACTGCTAGTAATGTTATATAACTACTGTGTGGGAGCACCTTTAAGGAACAATTGATCAAGCTTAGTTGCAGACGTCTATGAAACTACGAAGTAAATCATCATCAGCAGCAGCCGAAATAAGTCCACTGCTGAACAAAAGGCCTCCCCCTTAGAAGGGAGGGGGTGCCATAATCCCCACGCTTGGCAGGCGTCTTGGGGATCGCAGTATAGGTGGAAGATAAATACAAAAGAAAGACGCTGCTGCCCGTCTTCTTGTTCTCGCTTAGTCGCCTCTTACGACACCCAACGAGAGGAGATGGGGGGATGCAATTCTAACCAAGCACCCCACGGGGAACGAAGTAAATATAACACCGAAAAGATAAGAAAAACGTAACAGTCTGTCGTATATACGTTACCATGAGTAGAGGAACGCATAGTAAAAATCCAATACAGCACAGCATGCCAACAATATATACGTGCTTGATAGATCGAAATTCATTTTGGAAAAACCTCGACATTGTTAAGGTCAACATTGCCTGAAAAAAAATACCATACACTTAATTTTATATATCAACATGCCTCTTAATCAGTGAAATGTACATATTTTTATGTATTTGAATTCAGGCTATATGCCCTTTATCTAGTGGTGTGGTGTGGTGCTAACGCACAGTATGAATAAACTATTTAAAAAAAATAAAAACCGACTTTAAAGTAAGTTATCTAAAAAGCATAAAATAACGAAAATATATTGAAGTCGGTGCTAGCACATCATGTTAACTAAGCCTAGCACGAGCTGACACCGACTTCAATATATTTTCGTTATTTTATGCTTTTTAACCGGCTTCAAAAAGAAGGTTCTCTATTCCACGCGTATGTATGTAATTAGATAATTTACTTTCAAGTCGGTTTTTTTTTAAATAGTTTATATAACAGTTTTTAGTGACTTAGTGCTGATACCTATTTTGCTAAAATAAGCTAAATAGGTATCAGCACTATCACGCAACTCGAACGACTACGTTACAGTAACTTACTAAAAACATAAAAAGAGATTATATCTCTTAAACTACTCGACAGATTTTGATGAAACTTGTACTCTACCATAAGTTGAAAAATACTCTAACTATTGCAAAAAGAATTTTTGTAATCGGATATGTAGTTTCTGAGAAATCCGCGGACAAACCTACATACATACACTCGTAAAATTTGGTATATTTGTTTAGAAGCCCACATAGACTAACATGAATATTACGCATTTTTATTAATATTACATACATACGCGTGGAATAGAGAACCTTCTTTTTGAAGCCGGTTAAAAAAGCATTATAACTCATTCTTTAGTATAGTTACAGCTGTTTAATTTACTAAAATGTAGCTCAAAGTACTCTCTAAACATTAGTAATAAGATGATTAGCTATAAATGACAGTATTTCTAGTTAACACAAAGGACCATGCCTATATTAGTATTGAACTGAAAGTCAGCAATGCCATGCAATGCCCAAATTGCAGCTCTATGTCATATGATAACTTTTTAACAGTATTTATATGATATCTAGATTTAATGTCATATAAAGCACCGGTTCAAAAGATATTGTACTTCAAACATGATACCTTCCTACTGGTTTTCAGACAGCATTGCTATTAGTTTTTCACTAGGAACTTCATGATCATCACATATGTTAAGCCAGATCAGTGTTCTTTTATATACTTATCTGTATGTTATCAGAGAAACATGTCAGTTATTTGGAATTATCTAGTCTGTCTCCATTGTATAGTATCAATATGTATGTGAAAACTATTTGGTTAGATACACTGGTACTGCAATGTCAACAAAACGTCATTTTTTTTATCCAGTGCTTTATATGATTTAAAATTAACAACATAATTCTAGTTTTTATTTATTAGAGCTTACTTGTAATAGATTTTACTGGGCATTTCTGGGGCACATATGGGCATTGTCCTTTGTTGATGGCTTTTTTGGGCTCCATAGAAAAAATCCTAAAATGTTGATTATCTCTGGATCTACGCAAAATGGACACTTGGGTGTTCTCGTCGTGCATCAAGGATGTTTATAGCTTGCGTTAATGTAAATAACACAGTGATGATCGCCTTCTGGGTCATTTTTTATACTGCGTACCGTCAAAATTGGACTCTAATTGTGTGTTTTTAAAATTACAGTGGTAATTTAAACACTTAATTAATAACTTAATTTCATAAATCGTTCGTTACTTATTTTTTTTTTTTCAATTTCATACATAAATAAATAATTTTATTGTTCGGAAAGTTGATACAACACCATAACCAAATACTTTTTAATAGTTATTTTCATCAGGACGAGTTCATTAGTATTTTTTTTAATTAACACTGTATATTTTACATATCGAAAGAGATTTTCAAATTATTTAGTACCTAAAGCGTTGATTGAAATGAAACAAAATAGAAAAGTACTCACAACATGAGACAATGTCGCATTCAAAAAATCAATATATATATAATACAAGTATAACTTATGAGCATAAAAAAATTCTGTGCTCAGTGGCAGAATAGCAAATATACTCGTATGTATACGAGGGTGCAAAGAATGCATGTCAACTTCAACACATTTCATCATCGCTATATACATAGTCTTCACTATCCAAGATCTGATTAATGCTAAGATTGTGAAGATAACCATGAAGATTAATACTGCATTATCTATCATTGTATAGGGGGACATGGCTCCGAAATCATAGAGACCCAAGAACCCAATGCCATACACGTAACAAACGTGACGAAGCGAAGTCATCTGAAACAAACACAAGTAAATTTCAACATTACAAAAATATAAAATTACTATAGGCCCAAAATTAAAAGCTGAAGCTGAACTCGGATAGTAACAATCTCTTGAGATACAGTCAAATCCCATAATATTTTTTTTTAGAATGGAACCCTCAAAGTTAAAGGAAATATACGCGATGCAAATTATCCTTGACGAAGCAGCAAACACACTAGACTACACACTAGCACTAGATTTGTCGATCCGCTTCACTGTGAAAATCTACGTTTTGGCTAAGAATTTTACATATGAGATTATTCAGTACATCAAAGACGAACAATTGATGACCTATGAACTATATGGTGGCTGTCAAATTAGCCAACAAGTTGGTATGTTACAGAGTGATTAACTATAATACAAAGAATCGGGAGATTGCAGGGGCACGTCAGATGTTAATCAGCCATATAAATCCTCTATGTACATATTACATAGTCAGTACTTCAGTATTGTTGCAATAATGTAGGGCCAATTTAATAGATCACTTTGACATAATAATATGACAGTTTCTTTGTTCTATCTATCGATATATAAGTAGTCTAAATATTATATCGATGGTTTTATCTGTTTCGTTTGTCATTAAAAAAATAAGCAATTGTGCAGTGCAGTTCTAATTTCGAAAAAAATAATAATATTTAAGTTACGTTGTTAAATTTTGATGAAGTCTCAAATTTGATCTATTAAATTGGTCCTGCATTAGTGTAACAAAACATTAAAATTTTAAGGTTCGTACAACAATAAAAAACTTTTGAACACAAACCACTGAGACTTGTTAATAATGTGAAAAATATAATCCAAAGATACAGCTGCTATGTAAAATAACCATCTTATAAGCATTGTTTTTGCAACTCAGTTCAAATTGTATATAAATGTAACCTTGCCTCTAACTAACTCGAGATTGATATTATCAGAATTTTTAGAATAATTTAAACATGTTATTTTTAATTTGATTTAAATACATATATATATATAATACGCATTTTGAACGTTTACTTATTGTAGAAACATATAATTTGAATAGGTACTCACAAATGAACGCGGAGAAGATATATCCATCATTTGAGCCATGGCAAGTATCGCATCGTTCTTAGCGGCAAATAGTATGAAAATAATTGTGATTATTGTAAATAATGTCCGACATATAAATGCTAACTTAAAAATCTGGAAGATAAATAAAAAAAAAACAGTAAATATGGGTATCTGATCTAGCTCAGTCTAATTCAAAATCATTATGTAGATGTCATCCGATTTTTTTTCCTTGATGTATGCCACGAATAAATATACATATTAATTATTCGTAGGATGTATGGGATTATCATTTTAAATGAAAGTTAAATTCAAAGATTTTAAATTAGATTTTGATCATAAAGCACACGGACAAACTAAGCATGTGTGAAAATAATAATCCCCAAATTATTGTTCTATTTTTTCATTAGCGGTGTTATTTCCAGACATTTCAAAATATAATATAATATTCTACGACGATCTACACTTGGTTATCCGATCCTAAACTAGGCAGAGCATTTACTATGGAAACCAGACAACTGATATTAATGATATTAAAATAATATTAGATACTTTTATTTTAAATCCATACTTAAATAGATAAAATACTCAGACACTTGGTGGGAATCGAACCCACGACTTGTTGGATTGCGGCCAGTGTGTGTAAACACTAGACCAATATACCCGTCAAGTGGTATAAAATTCGTATTTACAAAAGTTCCATAATTTTCCTAGATATTTTATTTATTTATTTTTTGGCCTTATTGCATTGAGTCTAGGTTGCTAGATAGTTATTTTGATACATAATTTTTCAAGAACCATTATGGGCAGCGATGCGATGCGATGCGGCGAGAAACAAATGAATTTTCGATACAAGTTGCAGGAACTTGTATCGGAAAATTCATTTGTTCGCAGTTATGTGTGGGAGCCCTATATTTGGCTATTAATTCAACCAAAATTCGTCACGACAAGTTAGTGAGCGTTTCCGCGCCAACGCAAAGTGGATAAGACAACTTTTGATTTGCAATGAATAAATTATTTGCGCTTGCTTATAGTTAGGTACTTAAAATCTAAAAAATTATTCACTAAAATTGTGCAATTGAATAATGACAATACCTTTATAACAGATTCTTCCGACGCTGATGCTAAAAGGAAATCAAAAATCCATACAAGTGCCACGAGAAAAAACCTTGTGGTCATAACGTTCCTATCAGTATCTGTAAAAGCCTTACTGAAACAATAATAACATAATGTAGGAAAACATGTAGGTACTACAGTGGGTAAAAAAGTAACTATCTTTGCTTATATTTTATTTAGAAGTGCTATATATTTATAAAGTTAAGTGAACTTTTTGTCTCCATTGTTATTCTTGTTTGAGATTTTAAGAAAAAACAGAATCAAGATAATTAATTCAAAGAAAGGCTGAAGACTGATTTCACATACGAGTTACGTACACTTCTTACATCTTATTTGAGACGAGGTAGAGACGGGAATATTCGTAGCTCTGTCACTTTCTATCGAGAAAGTAAGGTGAAAATAATATTACTCTTAGAGATTGTGGCCGACCCTAGATTTTATATAAATATGACTTAGATGCATACTGGTGACATTACCGGACACAAGAGAGTTAGCATCTAATGTTACTAGGGACAGCGACGCGCTTGTGATTTTTCTAGTATTACATTTAAAGTGTTAAGTAAAGTTACGTTAATTTTATATCAGTCCTAAGATATTTTTTAATAAAGATTACTAAAAGAAATTCAAAATTGTTAATATGTCTCTAGAATCTGCTTGCTTATGGATATTTGAAACGGTATAATAACATACTTAAAATTGGTTAAACAAGTCGAATACATTTTTTTGTCTACCCTCTGCATGCCACTGCGCCCTATAGGGGCTGAGAGGGCCCAGCTCTCATGGCAGAGAGGAGTCTGCGCCTGACCTTTAAAGCCAATGGTACAGTACAGTAACTACTGTTATGCATGTCCCAATAAACTTACTGATAATTGTGGAAAGCAGACGTTACGTTGAAATTAGTCGTGACATTGCTATTACAACGGAGTATAATGTCCGTCACAGCCACACATGAACTGTTTGTACTCGATTGACACCGAGACCAAGGAGGCACCTCTGATAAACTGATCACTGCAAACCTCAAAAAATCGGATAAATACACCGCGTGCTGAAACAAAATGAAAAACATTAATATATTATTACCTTAAGGCGTATCTATTCAACCAGTGATTTGCTTGACAGTTTTTGCGGGTTTATCGTTCAACGTCGTCGCCTTTAACACATAACTGCGATGCGATGCGATGCGGCGTGAAACAAATGAATTTTCGATACAAGTTGCAAGGAACTTGAAAGGAACTTACTAAGCGAGTGTACCCACGATGAACTCGGGGCGAACTCGCTGCGCAGTCATGGCGGTTTCTTACTAAATGATATATAAGCAAGTGCTTGAGAGATGGGGATGCAGCCGTGAATGATTTTATTACCAACACAAAAAATAACCCTGCGTCATAATTATGGCGTATGACTAAAAACTCTTCTCCTATTGTCATATCCATTTCCATCGTATAGACAACGTTATTCTACTAAATAATAATAATAATGTTCTGGGACAATACTGTGATCTGATCCCAACTAGGCAGAGCATGTACTATGGTAAGCAGACAACTGATACAAACACTTATATGCCTCTTTTCACAGGGTGGGAATCGAGCCCACGACCGTAGAACCACTAGATCCACCAAAAGCATTTTGCTCTACTCGTCATGAGAAAAATAAAGAAGGTTTAGTTTATGAATCAAAATACCTAAATAAAAAGTCGTGCCATACTGGTTGCTGGTCGCGTTGCCGTTACCACTTTAGAAAAAATCACAAATAGTTTAGTTTTTATAAAACATTAAACATCTAATAAATAATGTTCATTAAATATTTCTCTGCAAACACTGTACTCACATGTACGGTCCAAAATCCGGTTTGTAAAAGTACCCCAAAAGTAATCCCTCTGAGGAGAGGATTTAAATATTTATTACAGTCTAATCTTCTGGTGTATTGCTTAATAAAACAGTCCATACACATATACGATATGCCTATAGTTGCTTCGCAAATCACAAACTCAAAAATTCTACCTGAAACAAGGTGTAACGTGAATAAAAAGGCAGCAAGTTCTTTTTAGCTGTATTATCTATAAGTAGTATAAGAAAAAGTCTGTGTATAAAACCTAGTTTTTTGTGTTTTTACAGACACAACGTTTGAAATACTAATAGTAAAATGTCTATCATGGAAAGCTTTATCATTGCTGGTAATACTGAGTGCAAGAGATCACGTGGTCGAACGCCAGCAAGATGGGCAGACTAAGAAAACCCATCTCAAAATTTCAATAATGTGGTAGAAAGCGATAAAGTACTGTATATACCTACATAATACATTTAAGTACTTATTACAAAATAATAAACAAATTGTTGTTTTCTTAACAAATAACAATATGGCGACTTAGGCACACCATATTGTCCTTATTTCATTTTAAACCGACTTCAAAAAGGAGGGGGTTCTCAATTCGACTGTATTTATTAACCGGCTTCAAAAAGAAGGTTCTGTATTCGACGCGTATGTATGTAATATTAATAAAAATGCGTAATATTAATATTTATGTTAGTCTATGTGGGCTTCTAAACAAATTTACCAAATTTTATGAGTGTATGTATGTATGCATGTATGTATGTATGTAGGTTTGTCCACGGATTTCTCAGAAACTACAGGTCCGATTTCGAAAATTCTTTTTGCAATAGTTAGAGTATTTTTCAACTTAGGGTAGAGTACAAGTTTCATCAAAATCGGATCAGTAGTTTAAGAGATATAAACTTTTTATGTTTTCAGTAAGTTACTGTAACGTAGACGTTCGAGTTGCGTGATAGTGTTGATACCTATTTTGCTCAAATAAAAGTCACTAAAAAGTGTTAAATAAACTATTTTTCAAAAAAATAAAAACCGACTTCAAAGTAAATAAAAAATTATCTAAAAAGCATAAAATAACGAAAATATATTGAAGTCGGTGTCAGCTTGTGCTAGTCTTAGTTAACATGATGTGCTAGCACCGACTTCAATATATTTTCGTTATTTTATGCTTTTAGATAATTTTTTATTTACGTTGAAGTCGGTTTTTATTTTTTTGAAAAATAGTTTATTTTCTATCTATTTTTGCGCATAACTCTGGTAATTATGAACCGATTTGAAAAATTATTTCTTGTATGGATGGATAGGCCGATCCACTGACTGACAAAAAAAATGCGTACAAATAAGTAGTTCCTGAAAAAACAAGAATGGCGCCTCAGAAAAGAACTGTGGGAATGCCTAAAAGACGACGATTTTTAACCGACTTCAAAAAAGGAGGAGGTTCTCAATTCGTCTGTATATATATAATTTTTTTTCTATGTATGTTCGCGCATAACTCTGGCAATTATGAACCGATTTGCAAAAATCTTTCTTCCATCCATTCTTTAATCCGTTAATTGGGTCCCATAAAAAAAATATTGCTTACGAATAAGTAGTTCCTGAAAAAACAAGAATGGTGACTGCGCAGGAAACTTGCAGGAAAGCCTATATAGATGACTATATGTCGCTTTTTACGGACAAAAGTGGTCATAACTCTGACAAATATTTACCAATTTCAATGATTCTTTTTTTATTCGAAAGATTGAACCACTGTATTGAATCTGTATGAATTTTATCACAACCGGCTAAGAACTTACTGGAGGACAATGGACGATGTGGGGGAATTTATCTGGTATAAAATACACACATCAAAAGTGTCTAGGGATCAAGCATTTTTAAGCGGATTTCTTGAGATTGAGATGTGGCTTTGTAATAAATTTATGATTTTATAAATTTATATGGATCCTTTTTGGTGCATTTCATAATTTGAATCAGGAACTGTGAATCAAATTCGAGTAAAAGATGAAAATCAGCTGTCAATATTTTCCCTATAAAAACATACAACGCATTGAAGACATTATTAGTGCTACTGTTTCCCTACTACTGATTAAAACCAACGTTATTATGGAGCGGCGACGTCATTTAAGCAGGGAAGAAATGCTCAGAGCCGTGGGAATGATAGAAGCTGGTTCCCGGCAACGTACTGTGGCTTTAGCTCTGAATACAAGTCAGAGTGTTATCAGTCGACTTTGGACACGTTACCGAAGCACTGGTACCGTGGCTGAGCGCCATGGAGGACGGTATCGCTGCACCACACGGAGACAAGACCGATATATTCAAATCTTAACTCGAAGAGCTCCAACAATAACTGCCATGATGTTAGCCGTGAGGCTTCATCACTCTTCAGGGAACTTAATTAGCGACCAAACAGTCAGAAACCGCTTGCATGAAGTGAACCTTCATTCCCGAAGACCGCTACGGGTACCACCTATAGCAATGCACAATCGTAGGATTCGATATCAATGGGCTCTTGAACACAGAAATTGGGCAGAAGAACAATGGCGTTTCGTGTGCTTTTCTGATGAGTCTCGTTTTGGTATGAGACCGGATACAAGACGTATACGACACTGGAGAACCCCTGGACGCCAACAGCGATTAAAATCCTGCCAGGAAGTCCATCCTTATAGTGGTGGAACCATCATGGTATGGGCGGGTATTTGGATCGGCGGAAGAACTGAGTTGATTTGGATCAGAGGCAACCTCAACGCTCAAATTTATGCTGAGACGATTGTATCAGACGTCATCGTTCCTCTACAAGTGCAAATCGGTCCCTTATTTCAGTTAATGCATGATAATGCACGACCGCACACCGCAAGAGTTGTAAGACAGACTCTCGCCGCAGCTAACATCAATGTCCTGCCCTGGCCTGCTCAGTCGCCAGACTTGAACCCGATTGAGCATGCATGGGATATGCTACAGAGAAGAGCTCTGCCGAATATGGAGGGTATCCAGTCGCAAGAAGACCTTTTTTTGTTGTTGCAACGGACATGGGCGGCCATTCCACAGCGTGATTTGGATGAACTCATTTTGAGTATGCCAAACCGATGTTCTTGTGTTGTTAGTGTTCGCGGTAGAAACACGGATTATTAATTGTTTAAGTTACCCAATAAAATTTTAAAGAAAACTGTTATTTCAGTCTTTTTTTCGAACTTTTGTGTTAGTGGTTCAAATGTCAAAAATCCCTTTATTAGGAAAATGGCAAATTTCTTTATTAATGCAAAGGTGACTTGGTTTATCGTTACTGTGACAAACGAAAACACTTTATTTGATGAATCCATAGAAGAAAATTTTAATTAATATCAATCAGGAGAAAAGTTATTGCAAAAATATATGTTGATCCCTAGACACTTTTGATGTGTGTATTATAAAAAAAAAATTGAACCGACTTCAATATCACTGAAAAGTATAAAATAATTTAAATACTATTGAAGTTGGTGTTAGCTTACCGGCTGTGTATATTTGGCACCAACTTGAATAATATTTAAATTATTTTATACTTTTCTAAAAGATTTTATTTTTATACTTTTTTAAAAGATTTTATTTTAAACATTTTAGTGATATTTTCATATATAAAGATTGAACCATCGAAGACCGTAAAATGATCTAGGTAGGTTATGATCACATTATCGTCTACATAGTTTTACATAATTCATGTTTCTTCGGAAAAAAATATTCGATCGTAATGAAATTTGCATGGAATCATCATAGTAGTTTACTCTCTCGAATAAAAAAAGAATCATCGAAATCGGTTCATAATTTTCAGAGCAATGTACTTAATGTCGAACATCAGTTTTATGGTTTTTACCAGATAAATTCCTCCTCATCGTTCATGGTCTTCCAGGAAGTTCTTATCCGGTTGTGATATATTTCATACAGATTTATTAAAGTGGTTTCTTCTTTCGAATAAAAAAAGAATTATTGAAATTGGTACATATTTGCCAGAGTTATGACCATTTTTGTCCTTAAAAAGCGACCAAAAAGTCATCTATATAGGCTTTCCTGCAAGTTTCCTGCGCAGTCACCATTATTGCTTTTTCAGGAACTGCTTATTCGGACGCAATAATTTTTTATGGGACCCAACTAACGGATTAAAGAATGGATGGAAGAAAGATTTTTGCAAATCGGTTCATAAGTGCCAGAGTTATGCGGGAACATACATAGAAAAAGAATATATATATATACAGACGAATTGAGAACCTCCTCCTTTTTTTGAAGTCGGTTAAAAAACCATAAAACTGATGTTCTCCATTACATTACTCTGACAAATATAAACCGATTTCGATGATTCTTTTTTTATTCGAGAGAGTAAACTACTATGATGATTCCATGCAAATTTCATTCTTCTTCTTCTTGTAGTGCCTGCCATCTTCGTTACCGAAGGTTGGCGATCATTGTGGCAATTTGAACTTTCGACACACCTGCTCTAAAAAGTGTACGTGTGCTTTTGCCAAACCATTTCAAATTGCAAATTTCATTACGACCGGATATTTTTTTTCTGAAGAAACATGAATTATGTAAAACTATTTAGACGATAATGTGATCATAAACTACCTAGGTCATTTTACCGTCATCGATGGTCCAATCATTATTTATGTAAATATCACTAAAAAGAATAAAATAAAATCTTTTTAAAAAAAAATTGAACCGACTTCAATAACAAATTATTTTACACTTTTCAGTGATATTGAAGTCGGTTAAATTTTTTTTTCAAAAGATTTTATATGGTTTTTTTAAGGACAAAAATGGTCATAACTGGCAAATATTTACCAATTTCAATTATTCTTTTTTAAAATAAGACAAGAAGTCGAAGACAACACACTTTATTGGGCACCATGTTGGCATACATGAAAATAATATTATGCGTAGTAGTAATATTACACACGTCCCCCTTAAATCAAATTACTAACAGTATTTTTTCATAGAATAAAAATCGAGCTAAAGAACACGCCTTTCAGGTTTAAGGAGCGGGCGTTGGGTGAAAGGTAGAATCCAAAGCACCTTCTGTGGACGCAGATGACACCGACACTGGACTATCAGGTGCTTCAGCTAGTGCATCATCGAAAACCTCTGAACAATTTTTTTTTACTACTTATAAGCTAGTGCTTGACTGCAGTCCCACCTGATGGAAAGCGGCGACGCAATCGAGGATGGTAAAGCACACTAGCTTATTAAAAGCCTATTCAATCTTGTCTCGAAGACACTCACCCACATTATAATCGGGCGGGAAAACCGACGCAGACAAACTGTTCCAGTCCTTAGCTGTCCTTATTATAAAATAAGAAGCAAACCGCTTGGTCCGGACTGAAGGTACGTTTACCACATAAGGGTGAGTATGTGCCGTGCGTCTCGTCGTCCGATGATTGAAAGGGGATGGTGGAATCAAGTGCATTTTGGAGATTGTGCACAGGAATTGCATGATTCCTGTGCACACTCTCCAAAATGCATCCTGTAGAATACTGAGAGGCTCGCTACTCTGCGCCTGTGCTCTAGGCTTTGTAAATTGGCCGCTACTAACTCTGCGTCACCAATAAGCCTCTTAGCACGTCTCTCCAATGAGTCCAAAGCTGCAAGATGGCATTTTGCAGCACCAGCCCATATGTGACAACAGTACTCCATACACGACTGGACTTGTACTTCATATAGCATCAAAAGCTGCCCCGGTGTGAAGTACCGGCGGACCTTTGCAAGGGCAGCTAGCTTCCTTGCAGCTACCTTGGCCTTGGACTCAATGAACCGCCCAAAGTAGAGGTTTGAGGAAATTTCAACTCCCAACAACTGAAGGCGGTCGGTGTATTCCAAGAATACATTCTGAAAAGTAGGAGCCAAGGTGAACGGACTCCTTTTCGCGGTGAAGAGACACGCTTGAGTTTCGGTGGCATTGAATCGCACAAGGTTGGCATCACCCCATTCGGAGACCGCCTGATGTGTGCGATTGGCACGCTGTACCATCGCTACTCTTTCAGACTGGATCACATCCGTACTGAACATGTTGAACATTATTTTCATTTACGGAACTAACAGAGTGACGTAAGAGCTCCCACACATAACTGCGAATTCGCATAGCATCGCAAATATCTGCGAGAAACAAATGAATTTTTCGATACAAATTCCTGTTGTGTGTGGGAGCCCTAAGTCGTAAGTGACTTTCTAACAGGTAACAGCTGGTCAATATTTCTTTTCCATTTATTACCCTCCATGCATCTGACTTTATATGTGAGTGAGCGTCGTCCGATAACGACAGCCGGGGCCCACTTATTAGCACGTGCTCGATAGTCCCGTGGCAATACTCGATCTCCGAACTCTACGTAGCGCTCCGCTCCCGGGTGTAGCCGCGCAGCGCGCTCTCCTGCGGCCTCGCTTAGCCGTTCAACTTGTGTACCAGGTCTCAACATATCTAGCCGCGTGCGGAGTTGTCGTCCAAGCACCGCAACTGCCGGATAGATACCAAGATTACGATATTGAAGTAAAAATTGTAATACAGCAGTTTCAATGTCCATACCCTCATCATGGCTCGTTTGACACTCTTAACCGCGTTCTTCGCCGCCTCATTTCCAGCCGGACGATAAGGAGTCTTAATGGTATGTATAATAAAAAAAAACCTCGTGAAATCAGCAAACTCTGCGGAACCCCCATCGCTCACTATCTGTGATAGTAGACCAAAATGGGAAAATAATTCTCGTAATTTGATAATGGTAGCACTCGCATTCGTACTAGACATATTCTGTACCTCAATCCATTTACTTTGTGCGTCCACGGAAACGAGGTAGTGCTTACCTTGAAATTCGGCAAAATCAATGTGAACGCGCTGCCAAGGGCGCGTGGGGAACGGCCACGGGTGCAGTCAATACCTGTTTTCTTAAATCCTCTGGAACAACGACTCGGTGGTTATATAAAATGCAACCATGTAAATTATTTTTTCGGTTAAAGTACGGCTTTTCACTCTCATCCGTGATTTTCGATGGCCAACCATTACTAAAATTATTTTCTTTAGTCCACTAAGCTATCTCTGTAGCACTAATCGGGAACGACTCTTCTACGTAGTGTACGTAAGATACCGAAACCCGCTCATCACGTCTCTCACATGGCAGCGGCAGTCGAGAAAGCGCGTCAACATTGCTATTATCTTTTGATTTTACATACTCAATATCAAAGTCATATGACGCCAGTCTCGTAGCGTATCGCTGTAATCTACTGACTGCAGTTTGAGATGAACCAAATTTTAGTCCAAAAATAAAGGTCAATAGTTTATGATCAGTTTTTACAGTAAAATGACGACCATAAAGGTATTGGTGATGTTTTATAACCCCCGCAATAATTGCTTACGCTTCTTTATCGAGCTGGCTGAACGCGCGCTCGGCCACGGCCGAACGCGATGCACAACATATGGGCCGCTCGCAGTTTTCAAATCTGTGCGACAATACACTGTCAATGCCATACGAGCTACTGTCTACTTTGGATTAATCATAACTTTGTATTCACTGCATATTCTAATGTCGCCTGACTGGTACTATGGGTGTTCCATAATCCGAATATTCAACTTTATGAACAGTACCCTCAGCCTCAAGTCGCTCTAACTCTACTGGTGGTGTTCACAATGCTAAAGGCAACGGCCGCGCTTGAATAAATACTGAGTTGTATCACTCAGTCAGATGCAATGTCAGTTTCTTTGTACACGTACCTAATCCGGGAGCAAATACGGTTGGAAATTCGCGTCTCAATTCAGCCTGTAAATTGAATTCTGTAACTAGATTTTTTAACATTTCGTTAATTTAAATATTATAAATTTTTAACTGACGTAACCATGTCCTACACATTAAAGGCGGTCCTCTGTTGTGAATAATAAATAATTATAAGTTCATTGCCGAATGTGTTCCAATCTTAACATTAACCAAAATATAACCGACGGCCTCAATAATCGTGCCCGTGTACGAGTGTAAACAAACATTATATTTCACTAGCGGACATTCCTTAAAATTAAGTTTATAAAAATCCATACTTATAGCTGATCTCCCCCTTCAACCATATTATGTATTAAAGTTATCCGTATAGAGTACCTAACTTACGTACTAAGCAAATTAAGTGAATTTGTAACGCCATCTATTGAGTAATAATACGCCTTTTTAACTCTGTTAAATAAATTTAATGACGGGTTTTTTTTAATATTGTTTAATTTATGCTTGTTCATTGTAAACCTAGTATTTAATTGGTGTTTGTAAGTTACATACCCACGCTTGAAATTGAATCAGCAGTTGTTGTAATAACTTAGCAAAGATTTTTATTTTGCTTGATGCTTATCTTAAAAATTTAATTTTGTAATTAAGACATGGAGAATCAGTTAACAGCGGAAGCAGGTCGTATTTTATGTAAACTTTTTTTACAATTTGGTGTACTTACCAAAATCTTCACCAAATTCATCAATGTGACCCCAATTATGTTGGTTGTTTATTAGACTAATACAGATTTTTTTTTTTCGAGTAAGTGCATCTAAAAAGTTGCTTTATTAGACAAAAAAAAAACCTCCTAAAAGATGAGCTTGATAAGTTGAAAATTGAACTGGCGCATGGGGGGCATTAAATTCTCTACAAAAAAGGTCTGTTTCATTTTTTCGTTAAAACGCATACGAATAAAGTTACAAGGCTTTAAAAACGAAAATTATAACAAGTCAAAAAGTGCGTATCAATTTTTCTATTAAATAGAAAAAAAATCTTTTAATTAACTTGTTAGTAATTATACACTGTTTTAATGTATACATTATTTTTTTTCAATATACATATTTACTCTTCTTGACTGTTAAAGTCCAAAAAATTCTTTTTAAAGTTATTTGATTTTTTATAACTTTCGTTTTTTAAAGCTCTGTAACTTTTTTGCTATGCTGTGTAGCGAAAAAACTATGGAAACCTTTTTTGTAGAGAATTTAATTTCCTACAAGATAACAAAAAGGATAATGTAAAAATATTTTTTTTTCGACAATTTACAATGAAAATAAAGAAAATAGTTTTTTTCCAATGTATTTTTATATGGGAAAGGGGCGCCCCATGCGCCAGCTCAATTTTCAACTTATCAAGCTCATCTTTTAGGAGTTTTTTTTTTGTCTAATAAATAAACTTTTTAGATGCACTTACTTACTCAAAAAAATAATATTCTTAATCTGAATTTCCTATTTAAAAGTTATATAAAATAGTGTGTATCATAAATAAAATCTAGGTACCGTTGTGGCACACCTTTGAAAACAAATCGAAACTGAACACCGACGAGGAGAACGTATATGCCAGGTAAATGAACTTTTTTATACTCTGCCACCTGAAGTGGGTGTCGATTTCCAAGTCCTGAAACAAAGAAGCGTGATTTAAAATGTTATTTAGAAAAATATCACCGAAATTCAGTTAGAACAATACTTTAAAATTTACTAGCTGAGCCTGCAGCTCCACCCGCGTTTTTTTTATATCACCTAGCGTTATAAAATATACTTAACAACCAATACCCTATTTTTCTTTAGAAGATCAAAATCGTAGCATTAAATCTAAGAACACAGGAGTGATGGCTGACTGGCGGCCAGCCGTCACTCCTGTATTCATACATTTATGGCTACGATTAATGATTCAAACGAACTTACCTGTACGTGAAGTTCGATCATAATTATACGAAGAGCCTCGTCCGAAAAGATTAATATAATTCACAACGTAGTAACGCACAGTGACTACCACTATTTAGCACTATTTTTAGAGAAATTTTATCCTTATAGTTATTTTTTATTTCTAAGGTAGAAATATTTTTTCTTATGACAACACTAACACTCCCCACCTAAACGATTCTGCATCCGCCTCTCCACCTGTATTCATCCTCATTCAGTTTAGAGTTCTTGATCAATTTTAATATCTGATATTTCCTGAACGATACAGGGTTTCCGGGATGGGCGGGTTACACCTAATCTTTTCGGACGAGGCTCTTCGTATAATTATGATCGAACTTCACGTACAGGTAAGTTCGTTTGATCATCAATTATACTAGAGCCTCGTCCTCAAGATTAATATAATTCACAACGTAGATGTTGAGAGAAAGTGAGGGAAATATCAAGCAACATAAAAAATATGTTTAATTTTATGTGTATTTAACAAAGAATAAATTAAACATTCTAATGTTAACTTATGACAATCAATCTAATCAAGAGAGCATATTGCCAAAAACAGTGCAAGTATAGATAGTTGGGAAATATTATTTTCCTAACGTATGGAGATTACCGCTCCACCCTTTAATGTATCGTAGGACATCAATATTGATACCTGACTTACAAGGCGTAGAGGCGGAAGCGTGACGTATGTGATGGTAAAAATAGAGACATCTTTACTTAGTAGGTAACACTAGACCAACTCTTCATTATATTTCACAAACACTATTATAATGTTCTCAATTGTTCAGTTTTCTGAATATGTTAAAACCAGATTAAGTAGTATATTTGGGGTCTGTCATTGCGGAATGAAAGCAACCATTTGGTTGCTCTAATCCTACTGAGAAAGTTTTAATAAGTAATGCAATTTTACCTATAATTTTATCGTTACTATATTTTACTACAGATTTTAGACAACGTTTTGTAATCTGTGTTATCACAAAAGCAATCAAAATATTGCATTTTTTGGAAATCTGTTACAGAAAGAGATATGAAAAAACAAAAGTTTCTAGATGTGCGTTGCGTTATAACGTGTAAAGACGCTTTTAATTTTTGCCCTTAGTGAATCTGATTCTATCAACATCTGATGTTGGTCCAACAAAAAGAAATAACGCAGATGTGTCACTGGTATTATAAATAAATGTTAAAAATTCTATGATAATAATTGGATGATTCAAAAATATTAAAACTATTCTGGACACAATAAGTAACCGTTTAAGGCAAACTGTTTCAACGTGTTACGTGAGAGTAATGCCAGCATAATCTCTATTATTTAGCGAAAGGCGGGACTCTAGTAATGAAGTTTGAATAATCCCCGACAACCAGAGTAATCTGTTGGGGTTGCTGGTTGGAGGTATTGTAATATCATTAGCATTTAATAATATTACTTCAGAGACCAGTTACTTCACTTATAATAAAAACCAGGCCTGTGCTGGCTACTTGAGAGAATATACAACAAACGCATCGATGCGTATGCGTCAGGTTCTCTGTCAGGCAACATACACGTTTTTTTTTTAACCTTGGGCTGCTTTGAGATCAATACGAGGAACTTGAAACCTATCTCTATTTGGTATGCTACATTAGAGAGTGATCATACGGTATCTAAGTATGATAGTCTGGATTCTTTATCAGTCAGTATATTGACTTATTTTATATATACTACACTACAAATATTTTACGGAGCCCACACCACTACCATATGTGTTTTGACACTTTGATAATAAGAGAGTATCGTATCTCTCCACACACGGTTTATATAACTCAAAGCAGTAGTATATACTTATCCGTAACAATATTTGACAGTACGAAAAACTGAAAGAATATACTGCTAAAAGTGTTATAACTTATGTGAATTGAGGATTCTCTATTAAACCAATGACTATTAGTGGTTCTCCCATTACATGTGGCACCCTATCCCATCGTTGAGGTTTCAAACAATATATCTAGCACATACTTTACGGACGGACGGTGTCTTACTTTACGGACTTACGGAGTACATAATGCTGTTTAACTACCAGTGTATATCTATAAATATTGACTGAGGTAGCAATATATACTTAATTTACTTATTATAATTATTGTTATTCCTAAATAATGAAGGAAATTTATACCGTTCGAATTATTTCGTATAAAGCTGAAACTAGTAAACATATTAAATAGGTTAGCAGTTTCCTTACTTTACAGTGTTTGAACTTTGAAAATGATTCTATTTTACTATAGATTTTTAAACGAAGTGTTATTTTTCTGTGGGAAAAACTAATTGCCATATTTGAGTACTAATTATGTAGCTGAAATATTTGCAAGATTTAGAGGGTACTCTGACATTTATTTTCTTATTATGAGGTTTTCTTTGATTCCCATATTTTGCACGCTTGCTTATTAAGTATAACTACATAAAACAAATATGTAAGTATATATGACATAAAACGACATGAGCATAGTCGCTTAATTACTGGCTTCATTAGCTTGGTAAAAATGTACAGCCCTGTACAAAAAACCAAAGGGTAAATTAAACAAATTTTTCGTCTATCATAAAACGTAAGGTCTTCTAGAGCTAGGGTGGTTGGGAACAAAGAAATTTTCACCCTGTTAATAGGATTACCATACAACTATCTTTATATATTAGTTTAATTGCTGTTAAAATGCAGCCTTTATGTTCCGTGTAAACCACATGGTACCATTAGGTTTGGGACACACAAAAACATATGAATACAAATTAATCGCGGGTAGATGCACATTCGGATAAAGCTCCAATCGATAGTAATGTTCTTTTTATGTTTTGCCAGAACAGATAACAACCACGTATTCAAGAAATGATAGTCTGATCGTTAATCATCATAGACCCATTGCACATAAAAATTAGCAATACTACCAGCATAACGCAGCTCGTTTAACGGTGATGAGTCTGCTTAGAAGGATGATTATAGCTGCGAGGGGGGGGGGGGGGTTCCTCGCTTTGGTACTGCTGGTGTTACAGGCGAATTGATTCCTTGCAGGCACATCAGCTGCCTGCGGCTGTGGTACCCGTTTTTTGCAGTCTGTATCTGGATCCGTTAAGATGTTGTCCAGACAGATATTTATAAATCCTACTTATTGATAAATATCGGAGCGCGAAATTGCGTTTGGGTATAGTTTCTGCTTGCTGAATATCACAATACTACGGTATGCATCATGACTCCTTATATAGGTAATTTGACAGAATATTGCGTATTAAGAATTTAATCGGTTACTGTAGCCTAAATCTCAGGACATATATATATATTTTTAACATTTCCTTAACAAACAAACAGGTTGTTGCCACGTGATGAAATCATGTGGGCAACATCAGTTTATCTCCAGGCCATTTGTAAGACAGCATTTGGACCAGCTTCCAGAATTTCTAATATTTCAGAAATATATATATATATATATATATATATAATATATATATATATATAAAGTGTAAAAGAATATAGTATTATATATAAAGTATATACGGAAGTGTATAAGTAAGCCTTACAATTGATTACCCAAATAAATATAACCTTTGCTAAAGGAAGGCTAATGATTGCGGCGATATAGTCCCGCAGACTATTCTGGTGCAAACAGCTATAGCAGACAATGCGGCGGAATAGCCCTACAGACTACCCTGACGCATTTCAAGAGACAATGTGGTGGAATAGTCCCACACACTAACCTGATGCATTTCAACAGACAATGCGGTGGAATAGTCCTATAGACACGGACGGGCCCGATGGTCTAGTGGCTAGACACCCCGGCCGCTAACCGATGGGTATATATTTTTTTAATTTTTATTTATTTATTAAATAATTCATAAACACAATTATGACCTTGGCGCTCATAAACCATCATATATCTATATTACTCGAATGAGGAATGTGCGACGCTCGGACAAACCCATGGGGGTTTGTCCGAGCGTCGGACATTCCTCATTCGAGTAATATAGATATGAACTAATTATTTATAACAAATTAAAACACATCATGCACAATAATACAATATTGACGGTAGTTTTGTAAGCAATGCCAACGCACAACCGCGTTCGGTTGCGCGGCGGCAGCGTTCGCATTGTACCTGCAATTTATTCCATCAATACACAGCTTAACCCCTATGGGTCGTGGGTTCGATCCCCACAAAGTGTCCGGGCGTTATTTATCTATTTAAGTACATATGTATTTACAAAAAAATAAATAAATATGTATATAAGTATTAGTATATGTTTTCTGGCTTCAACAGCACAGGCCCTGCCCAGCCCGGGATCGGATGACCGTTTGCGGATTGTCCCAAGATATTATTACTATTCAAGACCATCCAGATTCGTTTCGACAGATAATGCGGCGGAATAGTCCCACAGACTACCCTGATGCACTTCAACAAATAATGCGGCGGAATAGTCCCACAGACTACCCTGATGCATTTCAACAGATAATGCGGCGGAATAGTCCCACAGACTACCCTGATGCACTTCAACAGATAATGCGGCGGAATAGTCCCACAGACTACCCTGATGCATTTCAACAGATAATGTGGCGGAATAGTCCCACAGACTACCCTGATGCATTTCGACAGACAATGCGGCGGAATAGTCCCACAGACTACCCTGATGCATTTCATCAGACAATGCGGCGGAATAGTCCCACAGACTATCCTATGATACATTTCAACAGATAATGCGGCGGAATAGTCCCACAGACTACCCTGATGCATTTCCATAGGCAATGCGGCGAGACAGTCCTACAGACTACTCTGATGCATAACATATAACACTACAGAAAAGGAAATCATTGTAGCAAATATAAGAATAATAAAACTTACATCTTGGATATCCTGAGATCAATGGATGGACGTGGCGAGGTGAATCTCGATGCCTGGCTCGAGGATGAAGAACTAATTGAAAACTGGTAAAGTTTTCCACGAACGTTCACTTCACTTGTTTTTTATAAATTTAATTTTCGTTACATTACTTGCTATAAACTCTTAATTTAGTTCACTACCGCGTTTTGGGCATAGTGCGAAGTGGCCGAGCACTGAATTGCGAATGAGGATGAATACAGGTGGAGAGGCGGATGCAGAATCGTTTAGGTGGGGTGTTAGTGTTGTCATAAGAAAAAATATTTCTACCTTAGAAATAAAAAATAACTATAAGGATAAAATTTCTCTAAAAATAGTGCTAAATAGTGGTAGTCACTGTGTGTTACTACGTTGTGAATTATATTAATCTTGAGGACGAGGCTCTAGTATAATTGTAATCTTGTACAGAAAAACAGGCCTATACCAAATAAACGTACACAATTCCATAAAAATTGGTCGAGCCGTTTCAGATGAGTGCAACAATAAACATTGTGACGCGAGATTATAACATATACGACAGTGTGTTGTGATACTCGTAGTCTAGGTAAATGCTAGGTGGGACTTGGGCTTTTCATGTAGAAATTCATCAGGCGCAGTCTAGTCAGCGCCATCTAGAATAGGCATGATGACTAATTTTGAAAAAATACTCTATAATGTACTTACGGGTCTACTATTGCCGGAAATAATCTTATTTTTGTATTAAATTTACAATTAATAGCAATATTTTCAATTTTTAAAATAGAGTTTGAATTTCGTTCCAAAACGATGGCCGGTGCATAGCGCCATTTTGTGACGTCACTACGGCGGTGTAAATAAACATCTGTCTAGGTATAAAAGTGAATCATTGTATCATTGTATGAAAGAAAATGTTGAGATGACAGTTTGACAGTTGTTTATTTACACCGGATTGACGTCATTCACTCTGATCAGCGTTTATTACAAAATGGCGATTAGCTGTATTTGAGTAATTTATTTGCTTAAATATCACGAAAATCTCTCTATTATTATGAAAATGAGATGCATTTTTGGAATCAGTGCAATCTGTTCTAATATTTTAAACCACAGATTTATTGGTATTGTGTTGCAGTCATCATGCCTATTATTTAAATATTATGATAGGATCATTGAAATCAAACTACTTTTACGGATTTTATCGCGGTTTATTTTTTGATTTTACTATCCCGACAAGTTTGATTTCAATGTGTAAAATTCGCGTAAGTAAAGACAACATTATGATATGATCGTTACAACCCGCCACACTGCGGCGATCACTTTTTTAACCAACTTCAAAAAAGGAGGAGGTTATCAATTCGTCGTGTTTGTATTTTTTTAAATTAGTTAGTTAGTATTGAATATAGTTAGTTAGTAGTCAAGTTGGTACCAGAGTTAACCGATCTGCCCTTAGGCTATTGACTTAACTACCGCTGTCTTGATGACAACAACCAGGATCGACTTTTAACAAGTGCTTGCAAGCACGGGGACGCTCAGTTGAAATGGCTCTAAAGCGTTACGTCCACAGGCGAGCGTGCCGCCACGAGACCGCTTCACTTTTGCCGGGTAATCGCCACGTGACTATTATTCTTTCGTCTGTACACCGGTGTGGATCTTGGCGGATGCCGCAACGGCTCGTTGCGGTCACGCGCGAGGTCGCGAATCATCGCTGCGGTTGCCGCGTGTCTGCACTTGTTGTGCTGCGAGTAGGTCGCAATCGTAGTCTCGCGGCGAATGCGCGGCTAATTGTTGACGTACGTCACTCGCCACATAACCGCGATAGTATCGTCGTTCATAGAGTTGTTACAGAATGAAGTGACAGAACGATAGTGTCGCCGCAGTAGACTCGCTGGTGGATGTAGCGTCTAGACGTTCACGCCATCGTTTACCAAACAGTGATCACAACTGACCATAATCGCCAAACTTATATTTCAGTAGATAACCGGAGATAAAACCCATGACCCCCTATTGAACCTTACAGTAGGTACCAATAAAACGTCTTTGGAGTCGCTGGACGTTCGGGGTGTGGGCCCTTTGATCGTCCATTGAGTACCTACGGCGGCGACTCCGAGGAGGACGGCGGCGGGGTTGCGACCCCCGTCCCCGTGAGCACCGTGACTGGTTCCCGGGGGGCTACAATGCGCCCCCCGGCGGCGGGCTCAAAGGCAAGGCACTGAGGGGCCCCTGGTGCAAACCCCACCGGAGAGCCCTGGGGTCCCCTCTCTCATGTGCCGATGCGACAGCCGCGGGGGTTTTAGTGGGTAAGAATCCCACATACCCCGGTCGAGCCCCACAGCTCCCGGGGATCTTTGGAAGATTTCCCCCGCGTCAAAAAAAAAAAAAGGTACCAATAAAACGTAAAATGTTGCAAAGGAACAAAGACTTACTGATAAGTGCGGTAAGTAAGTCTTTGTTCCGTAAATAAGCATTCAATCTAATTATGTCATTATTTTAGTTTAATTATTTCGGCTCGGAGTCGTGTATGCTTATTACCCGACTACGGAACGGAGGGAGGGTTATGATTTTAATAATAATCTGACAAGTAGGGTGTCATTAGAAGCGTCCTGATGTCCGCTGGTTATAGGCTATATAATATCACATTATTAGACTGCGATTTTATCCGTAGTCGAGTTTTAGTTTTTAAAACTTATTACTTGTTTTTCATTAGGGACTGTTAATCATCCCGATTAAGTACGGGATGATTAATATAGATCTATACCTACTCACTATCAGAGTATAAAGTATTAATGGCTTCAAATGTCAAAATAATCTGATATCAAGAACTGAATTACAATTAACAATAATAGACGTCTCTGATTGCGGCAGTTTTTTTTTTGACGCCCCCTTCGTGAGAATCCGTGATATTGATTGTAGAGCGAGTAATAATGGGCGTTTACTTTGCTACAGCGAAACTACATGGCGAGTTTGAATTAAAATGGTGCGATGGGCATCACCTACCGCTGAGAGGATAATAATGTCCTCCTGGCCGTTACGACCACAGCGGCTAATCTTTCACAAGATCAACCATGTACGCAGGAGATATTATAGTGCACAAGTGTTTGCGTAGACACAAGTGCACTCTCTCTTCCTTTATACCTCACATAATCCGATGGGACGGGAGACAGACACGACCGGGGAGAGGTTAGGCGCAGGACCGACTTTTTACATGCCCATCCGACGCATGGATCATCTTACTTTACAGACAATCAGGTGATCGGCCTGCATTGTCCTAGCCAGTAAGGAACAACTACACAAGTTGCCCCCCGCAGGATTCGAACCCGCGACCTCCGGTTTACAAAGCAAGCGGTTTCCCACTGCGCCACGGAGGTTAAATACAGTTGGTAAAGTACCTATTTAAAATTAAACTTACCTTTCTATCGCTAAATAGAGACACACTCGAGGAAAGGTCGATCATTGCTTGTGATTTCGGCATTTTAAAATAATGTTTTTCTTACACTTATTTAATTTAAATAAATCCGTTAAGGAAATTTATTGCTTACGCGTGCTGAAACAAAGATAAAACTTGTATGTATTATTTGTGGTCGGACATACTATCGGGTGAAGATATCGGGTATATGTATACTCGTATATTATGTCGGCAATCGGTTGAAATGATGCCTAATACTCTCCATATCAGTATGCGTTTCTTCCTTGTAGGCGAATCGTAGGTAATGTTGGTTGCAATGAAAGCAAGTCTTCCAATCGACCAAGTATAATTTCTCATCAAGTAACACACAATAAATATTACGTTAGTCTAGACGAACTACATGGAACGCGCGATAGTCTCTATCCGTGTTTTTTCCACTAGCCGACCGCCTCTTCAACGTCTCTTCAATTCCCGCCATTTTCTTCATTTGTTTTTTTTTGTTTTTTTTTTCACGGCTGCCAGCCAGTTTTACGCGGCCTAGAGTCCGTCGAACGCCATCTACATAGCGCTTGCGTTCCAATTACTTGTATACTTATTGGTTACTCGATTCCGAAATACGATTTCGCGTACCTACTAGGTACGGTCAGCCAAAAATATGGTTTACCACCCTACCGGTTGAAGTTCATATGCATATCATAAAACAACAAGGTTGATTTTCCCCTGCAATTATTCATACTGCTCTCTTTATCATTTATTGTAGAAACATCAACACTTTGCCTTGTGTTCCTTGTTTAAATTATAGCATCTGACTGATAGGTAACCCTCACATTTGTTTAAAAATTGTTTATACGGTGCGAGGCGAATTTTGAGCCAAATTTCGTCATACATTTCTATTTATCAGCTTAGCTTATATCAAGAGGTTAGATTGAAATAATCCTAATTTTTTTGCAATTAGTGCTCTTTATTTCTATTGTAAAAAGGTAGTATAGGTATAGTAGGTAGCATTTTGATTTTTTTTTCACACTTAGGTATATAATAACTAGCTTTCGCCCGCAGCTCCACCCATATGAATGTCGGTTATAGCACCAAAAGGTAAGCTATGTCCTTCTCCGAAGTTCAAACAATATTTAAACCAAATTTCATCAAAATCGGTCCAGTGGTTCAGTCATGAAAGGTGGACAAACAACCTAACACACTTTCACATTTATAATACTAAAGTATGTATTAATAGGGATAAGAGTAAAAGAAGAATACGAGTAAGTCTTTCCAAAAACAACTTTATCCGTAATAAAATAAAAATACAATTAGGTATACATAACTATATTAAATACAATAAAGCAATACAATACAATTAATAAATAACATAACTTATAAAACTTGCGAACGAACTAGTTGCTGGTAAATGGAAGAAATTTAACAGAAACCTTCAATTAAAAAAATGCAAAAATCTAAAATAGTCATATTAATAGCTCGTGTAACCGCCATTTGCGTCTATGACAGCTTGGAGACGGTCACCTATTGAACCCACAAGCCTTAAACAGACATCAGATCCGCGGGTTTCCTCCCATATCTCATTATACAGTGCCGTTTCAGAGCTTCCTTCGTTCTTTCGTAGCGGTTGGACACAGAACTCAGTGTTATTCCAATCGAAATTCAAGTGTTCTCTAGCAAAATTCAGTCAAGCAATTTTATGAGCGTCAGTCATATGTATTTTTTTTTGCATAATGCCTGTAATGCAAACCCAAGTAAACATCAAACATTTCGACAAAATGTTCAGTCGGTGTGAAACCATTATTTTCTTATACGCGTCGCAGGCGCGGCCGCTTCGACGAAGATCATTTAAATTTCCTTCTTCGCCACCACGTGTAATCCAACGACGAACAACTTGTATCTAAAATTAAAGATTAACTATATTAATAATATGCTTATAGAAAAAATAGAAAATGTATAATATTTATACTAAGGCACGGTGAACTTAATAAAACTTACCGACACATTTAAAAATCTCACTAATATGAGGCCATTGTTATGTAGTGCAATTATACTCGCTCTTTCGGCTATTGATATATTGCGAAGCATTTGTAAATTCGAGAAATAACAATGTAATCCATTTTTTTACATTCTTACATATAAATAAAAATGACAAATCTTGATAGTTGTCAGTGATATTTTCTTTTTTCAGTTAATAAGAGGTTTTCACCTAAAAACATGAACATAATGGAATCCTCACTAAAAGATGAAAAAAAGACTAATGGTTATATTTGTTCAAAATCTTAGCTTATTGCATTGAAAATAAAGGTCAAAATAACATCTTTAACCCATGACTTCATATGTTAGGCATCTCAGATAATAAAAAATACGTCATGATTGTGCATCTCTTTCATTATTAGAAATGTTCAACCTTGGTGTTATTTTGCCCGTGTTAACGGGTAGTTAACAAAACGCATTCGCTAAAACGTCCATGTTAGCTGGTAGTTAACATCGCGATTCAGTCTACTATGCCCGTGTCAACTAGTAGTTAACATGGCGCCGCCATGCTACCGCGGTTGAATAAAAATAGATATACTTGTCTTTATCGCTCTAGGGTTTAGTTTGTATTATTTATCTCGTTTCTCCGTTAAATTTCCCGTCCTATTAATCTCAGTCGAATATCCAAGCCATAGAGAAAAAAATACAAAAAAAAAATTAAACGTTTTTTCTCTTTCTTGTCACTGAGTGTTGATTTGGTGCGGGTTGTGTGCGATATTTTTGCTGATTTTCTTGTTAAATTGAGTTTTGTTCTTCAAGATCTATTGTATTTATCAAGCTGTTTAAATAACTAACACGTAGATATAAAAATCCACCATGAAAAGTATAAGTATATAGAACAAAAAAAAAACGAAAAACTAAAGTGATTTGACTGAGAGCATGGGAACTGTCTCAGAAATGTTCATATTTATCAGAAGTGGTGAATGCTATCCCTATGATTTTTGTTTGTTTTAAAAGAATATAAAACTACTTATTTACTGTTACTTTCATTTTATGCCTAAAATGATATTTGTGCATGATATGCCTTGTCAAGTTTTACGCCGCGCGGCGCCAGATAATGGTATGGGATCACAGGCCTGTAAATTAATAAATATGTATTGACGAGAATACGTTTTTATTTCTTATCCTATTATCCATTATTTAAGTAACGTAATCAAAGATTAAAAACCATATATCATCGCTTTAATTTTTGAGTTATGAGCTTTTAAATTCAAGACGAGCTTTAAAACGCGCAATCACAATTTCAACACAGCATAACTCTGCACCAGAGTCGTAATCTGAGGAACAAAAGATAACATTGTATAAGTAGTTTCATAGTAAACATAAAAAATATAACACTTGACCATCTTTCTAAACAAATTGACTCACAAGGACCGATTGCGTGAAATCCAACTCGCGCGCCGCAGCTGTAAACAACGGCGGGGTGCATAAGTGTTTGTTGCCGGGCAACGGTGTCAGGTAACGCTACGGGGGCCGGGCAACGGGAGTGCGAGCGGGACAAGCGAGCGGATAGGAAGATTTGTCAAAACTGGTAAACCACTTTCTAGGCCGACCGTACCTGTCCATAAGTATTTATTACTGTTTTGTTGTAAACAATGGTCAATGGTGTGCAGACGTATTATTTTGACTCGCTATTATTTTTTTCAAATAAATTCAAAAGAATTGTTATTTGCCAATATTAATGATAAATAATCTATACTATAATAAAACTCAAAGAGCACTTTTTCTGTACATTGAATATTTTTCCAAAATTTCTATGTGGGGATACTATACTATCGACATAGAGGCCAAAACTATTTTTTTGGAATTATTGTCTGTCTGTCTGTCTGTCTGTCTGTCTGTCGTTCTGTTCGTCCAGGTATCATTTGAAAACCCGTGGATGGATTTTGATAGGACTTTCACTGATGTATTGTGTAGAAGTCAAGGTATAAGTTGGTATATAAAACATCACGCTATGTTTCATAGGGGCTAAGCAGTGAAACATTACTTGCACATATTACCACGTAATTTCCTTTGTATGTGAATAGGGTAATTATAGACTGATCAGTTAATCATTAAGATATTTAATATTACGCTATATACAATAGGGACTGAGCAGACATTTAGTTTGTATAAGGTATGTCGTGTTAGTTACACTATTTATAACTCAAGAACGGCTTAACCGATTCGGCTGAAAATTGGTGGGGAGGTAGCTTAGAACCAGGAAACGGACATAGGATACTTTTTATCCCGGTAGGTTAAGGTTAAGCAACGTTAGGTACGGTCATTAAATAGGTGAACCGATTTGTATGAATGTGTGCATATCGGGTAGGTCTGAGAATAGGTCATACAGTATATTTCATACCGCTAGGTTAAGGTTAAGCTTACATAAGGCAAGGTCATTAAATAGATGGGTGAACCGATTTGTATGAAATTTTGTGTGCATATCGGGTAGGTCTGAGAATAGGCCGTAAAGTATATTTCATGCCACTAGGTTAAGGTTAAGCAATATAAGGAAAGGTCATTAAATAGATGGGTGAACCGATATTAATGAAATATTGTGTGCATATCGGGGAGGCCGCTCCATATGCCGCTGATACCATGATTGACGAGTATATATAGAACGAGAGGAGGGTGCAAGAGAGGGAGAGGGGAGGGTGATGGAGTGAGTGATCGGAGGAGGAGGTGGAGCAAGGGGGGGAGAGGGAGCAAGTTGGGAGAAGAGAGAGGAGGGAGAGGGTTCAGAGAGGACAACGGGGAGAGGAAGAGGGGAAGTGTGACGGGGACCGAAGCGGGAGGGGAGAGAAAGAGCATAGAATTAGATATTTTGTTATAAGAGAGAGAGAGATGGAGAGAGATAAATCAAGGGAGTAGGGAGAAAAGGGGAGCAAAATGTAATTAAAGCGCGGGCGGAGTTGCGCGGGTCAGCTAGTTATCTATAAATTCATACACCTACCGGGAAAGTGTTTTCTCCTATAGGTACCTACATCTGTACCTAACATTATTCATAATGGACTCAATCAAAGTGACGTTAGATGAAATGATGTCGGCATTTCATAGAAGGATGGCTGATTTTGAAGGTAACCTGCTGAAGTCACAAGCTACCCCATCCAGTACCACCACAGGTTTGGCCACAGAATTTGCTGCATTTAAAGCATTCATCACTGAAGCGTGGAATAGTTTACAGCAGCAGGTGGAAATGTCGGCTCACAATATTGATCGGCTAGAGATGCGTGGACGTAGGAAAATATTATTGCTGCATGGTGTGGCCGAAGAGAAGACTGAAGTTACTGCAGATGTTATTGTAAGTGTTGCCAGAGATCGTCTTAAAGTAGATAACTTTGCTCTCTGTGACTTAAAGCGGTGCCATAGAATGGGTAGGTTAGCTATTCCTAATAAGCCAAGACCTATACTATTAAAACTTCGGGAGCTAAATATGTGCGATAAACTGTGGTTCGCGAAAACCAAACTCAAAGGCACAGGCATAACTATATCGGAGTTACTTACAAAAGCACGTTACAGTGTTTTCATGGCTGCGGGTGAGAAGTTGGGTATAACCCACTGCTGAACCAGAGAAGGCAACATCTACGTGTTATCATCTGATGGTGCGCGTCAGCGGATATCTTCTCTTCAAGACCCCGAGAGGCTTGCAAATAAGGACGCCGGAAAAGTTCCAGCTGTGAAGAGCACTACCACAAAGTTAAAACGTATTGCTGCCAAAACGTAGTGCGTCTGTTGTAAGCTTTGGTTTCGGGTTCCCAAAATACTGATTTTATTTAGTCTTACTATATGTCTATGACTATGATATAGAATATCCTTTGCACAAGAATATGTATTGTAAAATGGTAAGTAAATATGTTCTTATATATGTTCTCTTGCTTAAAATCTTCTTGGTCTTTGGTTTTCCAAGATCATGACGAACTTTTATTTTCTTCTTCTATTGTGAGCAGTGAAGCCGAACACTTCCTGAATATGTTTGTGTAATATATTTTACTTTTTTTGTTTTTAATGTTGTCATGCATTTAGTCTAAGGTTGTATTGATTTCATTTTATGTATTCGTTACTTTAATTCAACACAACCGGTAGGTGGAACAATTACAAATACATTTGTTTGTTAGTTTTATATAATTTTATTATTTACATACTTATATACCATATAATATATACGTATATAATATATATAAATATTATATTTGTTTTATTTAATAATTCACGGCTAGTATTATAATATTATTTGTTTTCAGTTACTTTTAAATAGAGATTTTTCATTAATATACGTAGGCCCAATCTGAAATATCTTGTTGAATGTCTGATATACCCAATTCGGATTCAGATGATTGTATTTTAGCAGTGATGATGATGATAGCTTTGTGAGTATCCCGTCCTCAACTGACACGCTCAACTCACAATTTTCAGATGTTCCCAGGAATTTCAATGTTATTCATATCAATGCTCAGAGTATTCCGGCTCATTTTCCTGATATGCTGGCTAGTTTTGACTGTACTAATCTTCACGCTATCCTTGTTTCAGAATCTTGGTTAAAACCATGCCTACCTACTTTATCCTACACGTTGCCCGGCTACCAACTTATTAGGAATGATCGTGCGGTTGGCGGTGGTGGCGGTGTTGCTATATATCTTAGATCACATTTTCCTTACACAATTGTTGATATGTCGCCACAGCCACCACCAGTCAATGCTGGTGAACATCTCTTTGTAGAGGTCGAGACGAACCACACCAAAGTCCTTCTTGGTGTCTACTACTGTCCCTCTTTACGCATTAATTTCTTTTCCTCCCTTGACAATCTTTTAGAGAAGTTTGTGTCTTTATACAGTCATACTATCATTATGGGTGACTTCAACACATGCATTCTAAAAAATGACTCTCGTTCTGCATCATTTTCTTCTGTCGTATAATCCAATAACTTATCTATTCTTCCACTCAATGCCACTCATCACCTTCCCAATTGCACTCCATCATTACTGGACATTCATATTAGTTTCCTCTTCCCAACATGTTGCTAAACATGGTCAGTGTTCAGCCGATGCCTTTTCTTACCATGACTTAATGTACATGTCCTATACGGTACGGCCCCCAAAGAACAAGGTAAAAATTTTTAAGCAACGTAATTATCGTGCTATCGATCTTGTTGAACTTCGTAAGGATGTCAGTGACATTGATTGGACTCCCATTTTTTCTTCGCTATCTACTGATGATCAAATTAATCTCTTTAATAAACGCCTATCAGATATATACGACGTACATGCGCCGATTCGCTCAATCAAGGTAAAACATCTTCCGTCTCCCTGGCTAACAGATGATATAAAAACTCTCTTAGCAAAAAAGGATTTGGCTAAGAGCAAATTCAAGAGACGGTCAACTCCAAGTAATTGGGACAAGTTTGTTGTAATTCGTAATTACTGCAATAAGGTATGTAGGAAAGCTCGACGCCGCCACATTCATAGTTCCGTGGAAAACGGAGATCCCGCAAAGGTTTGGAAGTTTCTAAGAACATTAGGAGTTGGAAAATCACGAATAAACACGGTTCCCAAACATTTCAGCATTGATTCTTTAAATAAACACTTCTCGGCTTCGTCCAATTTTGATAGCACGGTTAAAGCTTGTACGCTACAACATCTGTTATCGCTTCCTGCTCCTAATTATTCTCAATTTGTCTTCACGCAATTCACTGATTGTGATGTTCAGAAGAGTATTTTATCAATTACATCCAATGCAGTTGGGGGTGATGGTGTCAGCCGTGATATGATTCGTCCTATCCTTGATCTGATCCTTCCTGTACTTAGTCATTTATTAAACTTTTCGTTATCCAGTGGTGTCTTTCCGACTATATGGAAAGATGCTCAAGTCACCCCCTTTACCCAAGGTGCCAAATCCCTCAACCTGTTCAGAAATTCGTCCCATATCTATTCTTCCATTTCTATCTAAAGTCCTTGAACGGTTAGTCCTTAATCAGCTAAGTAAATTCTTTACTGTAAATAATCTTTTAAATCCTTTCCAATCAGGTTTCCGTCCCAGTCATAGTACTACTTCAGCCTTGGTTCATATCACGGATGACATCCGCACCGGTATGGAAAACGGCAAACTGACAGTGCTTGTTTTACTAGATTTTAGCAATGCATTTAACACAGTTGATTTTGATGTCTTACTTCACATATTGCGCTCTCTGAACATATCTCCAACGGTGCTTGACTGGTTTCGAAGTTACCTGTTCGGCCGCCGGCAGCGCACTCGAATAGAAGATGCACTGTCTTCTTGGTGTGAAACATCTGCTGGTGTACCTCAGGGCAGCGTTCTCTCCCCTTTACTCTTCACAATATTTATAAACTCTATTTCTAAACAACTATCTTCATCCTATCACCTTTATGCAGATGATCTTCAAATTTATTTTCAAGCTCCATTTGCAGATCTGACGGAAGCTGTTAATGCTGTAAACAGAGATTTATCTCAGATTTGTACATGAAGTAAAGCACATGGTCTTACAATTAATCCCTTGAAAACCCAGGTCACTATCATTGGCAGTTCTAAAATGGTTTCTAAAATTAACTGGCTGCAACTTCCTAAAATTGTTTTTAGCGGAACCGTTATACCATACAAGGATGTTGTGAAAAATCTAGGCGTTTACATTGACAAAACTTTATCTTGGGATCATCAGTTGAAGGAGCTCAGTCGCAAAATTTTTGCTTCAGCGGCATCCTTACGAAGACTTCGTAACTTCCTTCCAATTTCCACTAAGACGGCTCTTGCACAGTCTCTTCTTCTTCCAATTCTTGACTATGCCGATGCCAGCTATCCTGATCTAACTGAAGTACAACTTAATAAACTTAGCGTCTCAAAAATTTCTGTATACGATTCATATTTGGGCTTCGTAAATATGATCATGTCTCAGTATTTCGTGATAAGCTCAAGTGGTTGCCAATTCGCTATCGCCGGAATACTCATTCTCTTACTACTATATAATATTCTTTTCAATCCCTCTTCTCCGTCGTATCTTAAAGAACGCTTTAGTTTCTTACATGAGACACATACGCGATCCCTGAGATCATCTGAAACTGTCGAGTTGAAAATACCACCGCATTCCACAATATTTTTAGATAAGTCTTACATGGCTAAAGCCGTACGCTTGTGGAATGCGTTACCCACACCAATAAGACAAGCAACTCCTGTCATTTCCTTCAAATCTCTTTAAAAGGAACACTATCTGTCCCTTTCATTCTAATTGTATTATTAATTCTAATTTAATTCTGTCAGTATCTGTTTCTAATTTGTATTTATATATAATATGTTATGTATTAGTATATCCTAGAAATTATTTAAGTATTAGTATGTAAATTATATTCTTATTTAAGAAGGTAGTTTAAGTATAGTTTACTTATATAGTTTGTTGCACCACGATTGCCCATTGCATTTAATATATTTTCATTCTGTCCATTCAAAGGTTGTCTGGAAGAGATCGCCATGAGTGATAAGACCGCCCATTGTACTTTTTATACTTGCTAAACTTGTACATTTATTACTATCTATGTGTGCAATAAAGAGTTTATAAATTAATAAATAATGGTTTTTGGTGCAATTTTTACTGTTATTTATTAAAACATTTTTTCTAACCAATGTATTTATTTATAGGTAGGTACGTAATACATTATAGAGTTGAAAATACCGCGCAATGTAATTCTTCTTTAAGTACTTACTATTTATTTTAATATGAATGCACATATTTTTGGCTAAAATATTTTAATAAAATATTTTAGCCAAAAATATGTGCTTTTTTCATTGATTTGGATAATGTATTATGAGTTAATTCACTTCGTACAATGTTGCAGGAGAATAAATTGTCAACCTGTATATTCACTTATTTTCACTAGATTGATAATTATGTGCGTTAGCGTATTAAGATGTTCTAGTGGGGGCTTTACTGCTCCCCCGGCGGCGTGTTCAAAGGTACTTAGGGGTACCATTTGCCGATCCCACCGGGAGAGTTCAGGTTCCCCCTCTCATGTGCCGATGCGACAGCAGCGAGGGTTTTAGTGGGTAAGAATCCTATACACCTACTCTGTTTAACTTCTCACAGCGTGCCGAGAATCTGTTAAAGGTTTCCCCGCGAGGACAAATAAAAGTATAGCAATCATAAAGCAAACGGCATAAATATTACACACACTCAACAGTAATCTCAAAAGCGACGGCATATGACATAATTTGTACCTAAATAGAAACCTATTAGGTTAACTTGCATTGACAGTTCTCTCTACGTCGCTACTCTCTACTGTCAACAAGCAAACCGGCGCTGTTAACTATTCGAAATTGAATAAAGTTCACGTCAGTGCCTCCCGCTGGTTTAATGGACTCATAATGCATTTTAACGGGGCGTTTTGTGTAAAAACATGGTTCCGACGCCCGCTTTATGAGCCAATAAGGGTGTGGGTGTGATACAGAAATATAAAGCAAATACGTCTAATAAATCAGTAAGTAAAATTAGTCGTTAAGAAGAAGAACACCGTGCAGACCGATGGGGACAGTCTGATAGCAAGTTTCTTCTGTCTTCACTATGCTTGGGCATAGTGACTTGTCTTAAAATATTGATCAGGCACAAGTCTGGAAGCTCGTAGTCCTAGAAGATTTTGCTGACAGACCACACCAAAAGACGAAAAGCTAAATTTCATACTCTTTTGTTGTTGAATAGAAAATGTCTAGTAAATTGAAATAATCGCCTGATTTTGTTATAAGTATAATAATTTTATTTTTCAACAGTTAAGTAGGCTACTTTAAAGTTCCTATATTAGAAAAAATGTGCGTGCGTAGAGTCCCTCCGCGCGGAAGAAGTGAAACTTCATTCTCGCTCAGTCGATCGGTCGGTCGGTCCCTCACATACTCACTCACACACACACACACACACACACACACACACACACACACACACACACATACACTCAACTGAACTGAACTGAACTGAACCGAACCGAACCGAACCGAGCCGAACCCAACCGAACCCAACTCACCTACCACTCAACTACCACTCACCTACCACTCACCTACCACTCACCTACCACTCACCTACCACTCACCTACCACTCACCTACCACTCACCTACCACTCACCTACCACTCACCTACCACTCACCTACCACTCACCTACCACTCACCTACCACGCACCTACCACTCACCTACCACTCACCTACCACTCACCTACCACTCACCTACCACTCACCTACCACTCATCTACCACTCACCTACCACTCACCTACCAATCACCTACCACTTGCCTACCACTCGCCTACCACTCGCCTACCACTCTCCTGCCACTCGCCTACCACTCGCCTACCACTCACCCACTCACCTACCACTCACCTACCACTCACCTACCACTCACCTACCACTCACCTACCACTCACCTACCACTCACCTACCACTCACCTACCACTCACCTACCACTCGCCTACCACTCTCCTGCCACTCGCCTACCACTCGCCTACCACTCGCCTACCACTCACCTACCACTCACCTACCACTCACCTACCACTCACCTACCACTCACCTACCACTCACCTACCACTCACCTACCACTCACCTATCACTCACCTACCACTCACCTACCACTCACCTACCACTCACCTACCACTCACCTACCACTCACCTACCACTCGCCTACCACTCGCCTACCACTCACCTACCACTCACCTACCACTCACCTACCACTCACCTACCACTCGCCTACCACTCGCCTACCACTCGCCTACCACTCGCCTACCACTCGCCTACCACTCTCCTACCACTCGCCTACCACTCGCCTACCACTCGCCTACCACTCGCCTACCACTCGCCTACCACTCGCCTAACACTCACGTACCACTCGCCTACCACTCGCCTACCACTCGCCTACCACTCACCCACTCACCTACCACTCACCCACTCACGTACCACTCACCCACTCACCTACCACTCACCTACCGCTCGCCTACCGCTCGCCTACCGCTCGCCTACCGCTCGCCTACCGCTCGCCTACCGCTCGCCTACCGCTCGCCTACCGCTCGCCTACCGCTCGCCTACCGCTCGCCTACCGCTCGCCTACCGCTCGCCTACCGCTCGCCTACCCCTCGCCTACCGCTCGCCTACCACTCACCTACCACTCACGCACCACTCACCCACTCACCTACCACTCACCGACTCACCTACCACTCACCCACCACTCTCCCACTCACCTACCACTCACCCACTCACCTACCACTCACCCACTCACCTACCACTCACCCACTCACCTACCACTCACCCACTCACCTACCACTCACCTACCACTCACCTACCACTCACCTACCACTCACCTACCACTCACCTACCACTCACCCACCACTCTCCCACTCACCTACCACTCACCCACTCACCTATCACTCACCCACTCACCTACTACTCACCCACTCACCTACCACTCACCCACTCACCTACCACTCACCCACTCACCTACCCAGTGATGTACAAGATACCCTAAACAAAGTATCTGAAATACAAGATGCAAGATACATTCAAATTAAGTATTTTAGATACTAGATACAAATACCTTTCTGGAAAGGTAGGTATCTGAAATACTAGATACAAAATACGTATCTTTCAAATACTTTTTAAAGATAAAATACATTTGCAAGACACGTATAAATTTAAAAATTTTACAAATCCCTAACACAGGTGAACTAACTGATAAAATGACTTTCCTGCTCCATCATCAGACCCTGATCACCATTTTCTAGCAAATCCTCGTCGAGAACTATCCAAAAAACCCAAACTCGATGGGTCTACGTTTATTGGGGCCGAGATCCTGTTACCACCTTCTTGCTGATCATCATCAGACCCTGGTGAACGTTACCATTTTTAACCCTCAAAACGAGGGGAGTTATAAATTTGACGTCTATTTCTGGAAGTCTGTCTGTCAGTATGTATGTCTGTCTGTGGCATCGTAGCGCTCAAACCAGTGGACGGATTTGTATGCGGTTCTTTTTATTTGAAAGCTAGTTTAAGCGAGATGTTTCATAAAAATTTGTCCAATCATTTGAAGGCGCTTTTCCGAGTCGAGGGCCCTCCCTCGATCGGGCCCTTCATCACTTCTACTAGTCCGAAAGATCTGAAATTTGGAACATATGTAAATCCGATGATACTCAATAAAATGGTAACCTTCACCAGGATCTGATGATTTAATCAGCAAGAAGATAGTAACAGGATCTCGGCCCCAATAAACCTAGACACACAGAATTTGGGGTCATTAGGTAGATCTCGATGAGTAGTTGGTGGCTAGAAAAATGGTGATCAGGGTCTGATGATGGAGCAGGAAGGTGGTCACCGGATCTCTGCACCAATAAACGTAGACCTACCGAATTTGTGCTCGTTGGATAGGTCTCTATGAATAGATACTTGAAAAATGGTAATCAGGGTCTGATGATATAGCAGGAAGGTGGCCACAAGATCTCTGCACGAATAAACGTAGACCCACCGAATTTGGACTCGTTGGATAGGTCTTGATGAATAGTTGCTAGAAAAATTGTAATCAGGGTCTGATGATGGAGCACGAAAATGGTCACAAGATCTTGATGAATAGTTGCTAGAAAAATTGTAATCAGGGTCTGATGATGGAGCACGAAAATGGTCACAAGATCTCTGCACCAATAAACGTAGACCCACCGAATTTGGGCTTGTTGGGTAGGCCTCGATGAATAGGTGCTAGAAAAATGGTGATCAGGGTCTGATGATAGAGCAGGAAGGTGGTAACGAAATCTCTACACCAATAAATGTAGACCCACCGAATTTGTACTCGTTGGATAGGTTACTACGAAGGAGTAGTAGGTAGAAAAATGATGATTAGAGTTTGTTGATGGGAGCAAGCAGAAAGGTGGTAACAGGAACTCGGCTCCATTAAATGTACGACCCACCGAATTTTAAACCTATGGTTAAATCTTAACGAGTAGTTAGGAGACAGATACTGATCAGGGTCTGATAATGGCGCAGGAAAGTAATTTTAAGAGTTCGTTCACCTACGTTAGACGCATTCAAATCCGTCCACTGTTGAAGCGCTTTGATGCCAAAGGCAAACAGCCAGACAGACTTCCGGACATAGGCGTCAAACTTATAACTCCTCGTTTTTGGTCGGGGGTTAAAAACCACAATAATTATTGAATGTGTTATTTTTTTTTACTTGAATTAGTTACAAATAAATCGCGTTGATGGTGCCAATATTGTCTGGTTACTATAGTATAGGCTCTGCCTAGTTTGGGATCAGATGACCGTGTGTGGATTGTCCCAAGATATTATTATTATTAATGTGACAAGGGAAATTATTATATATTTATGGTTTTAATGGAGATTTAAGTAAAACCAGTTCTTTAAATATTTTATTCGTTATTTTTTTAGGGTTCCATGCCTAAAAGGTAGAAAAGAAACCCTTACGATGCGAGAACACTGATTCTATTGATTTGATTGAAACGTATGGTATAGTTTAGCTCTCAGTTATCCAACTTCATAGTAAATGAAAAAAAAATAATTTAATGGGGGTCGAGATGAGGCGTCAAAATTTTATGTTTATGTTAAGAAGTTTTTGGCTTATACTAAAAATCCTCTGAAATAATTATAGATAATAGATATCGACCTACCACCAGAAGAATCACTAGCACGTTGCCGATCCTTAAAACATTAGATATTAAGTCTTTTGTGTCCGGTTATTTTACCAGCTACAGTGCCTTTCACACCGGAACACAGCATTATTTACGCACTGCTGCTTGGTGGCAGAATATCTGACACTGCGGTGGTACCAAACTGGACGGTTCCTTGTACAAGGAACCTACCACCTAGTCCACCTTTTCTTTGATGAGGCCTCTTAATCATACACCCAAAAGAGAAAAGTCGCTCCATAGGGGTAGAGAGGTGACATTATAATACCAGCCCTTGTTTATGTCCCACTGCTGGGCACGGGCCTCCCCTCAAGATGAGGGGGCTTAGGCCATAGTCCACCACGCTGGCCAAGTGCGGGTTGGCGGACTTCACACGTCATTCGAAAGCTAGTAAGGCTTTCTCAGACATGCAGGTTTCCTCACGATGTTTTCCTTCACCGAAAGCTAGTAACAATCGCACAAAGGAGGTGACATTGACATAATAATATTAATATTCTGGGACAATCCCCGTACGGTCATCTGATCCCAAACTAGGCAGAGCCTGTATTATGTAAATCAGACAAATGATACTAATACCTATATTTTTTTTATTGTAAATGAATAAATAGATAAAGCCTAGACACTTGGTGGGAATCGAAGCCACAACCTATCGGGTAGCGGCCAGGGTGTCTAACTGCTAGACCAACAGGTCCGTCAATGTAATATAATTTAAAATTAATGCCACCATAGAATCACATTTTGCGAATAATTACGAAAAGTATTTTAGCAAATAAAGTATTCACAAAATACTAAGGTACCTAACAAAAGGTATTTAAATACAAGATACAAATACATTTTTTTTAAAGTATCTTAGATACAAGATGAAGATACGTATTTTGTATCTTGTATCTGTATTTCAGATACTTGTATCTTAGATAAGTCACATCTCTGCACCTACCACTCACCCACTCACCCACTCACTCAGTAACGGCGTCACATGAGCGCTTTCATAACCTTAACAAATTTACGCCTATCGTTTAACACCTATCACTTAACGCGTTAAGCGATAACGCGTTAAGGTGACTCATTTAACGCTTAACGCGTTATGTGATAACATTTTTGGAAGTCGCATAAGAAGTTTCACTTCAATAAAGTAAATTAGAAAACCACCTATCGCATCACCATCGCTTCCACCACGACCACTCTGACAAATGTATGTTCTAGGTAAATGTGAAAAACTACTAAGCGCGCCCATGCCACCGTACTCGACAAAACGGCATCGTTCAACATAATGTTGGTGCATAGTGCTCCAAGCTCTGTTCTTCAGTAACGCCTTTCTAGAAGCTCGTTTTGAACAACCGTTGTATTGAAGCACAGAACATTTCAGTTTATACAACTAAATGGTATGTGAATGTAAAGATAATTTAATTACTAAAATATAAATATCTTCACAATGAAAGGAGTGCACTAAGAATTTAGGAATTAAAATATTCTGCAGCTTTAACTCTACATTTCGGTTTCAATTTTCATATACTTAAATAGGAATTAAATTTAAATAACTTGGTTAACTACGTCTCATAAACGTACTCGATAAAGTTGCATTATGTATCATATAAACATGACATAAAGTACCTCATTATATCCCTACAGTCTAGCCGGGTAATAATGTTGTACTAAACTCCCGTGGGTAATAATGTGTTTGAATTTCGAACGTCAAACGAAAATTCCTCAACACTTTTACCACAGGTATAAGGCTGCCTGTCCACCGGAGCGGAGCGAGCGAGGCAGCGGAGCGGAGATACGGTGAAATATTAACCAATAAGATTGCACTAAGATTTTGGAGCGGAGTTTTTGTGCAATCTTATTGGTTAATATTTCTCCGTTTCTCCGCTCCGCTCCGGTCAGTGTTGCCACCTCGGTAACAGATCTCGTAGCTAAACCGTATCGAAAAAGTTGCTAGATTTAGGGTTTTTAATACCTGCTAAAGTTGCTAAAAGTAGCTAAAGAGTAAAGTACTTGATGTACTTATTGGAAAAAATAAAAGGTATAGGTATTTAATTACTTTTGTCTATTTTTCTTACAAAATAAGCTAAAATAAAGACGAAAGTTTTTATATGTAACGAAATTGATCAATCTAGCCGTTTTCTCACATACATTTGACTACTTCCTCCTTATTCGTGAGAACGCAATGGTCAATCATTTAAATAATTTAATTAACCAAAATGGTGGCGATGTGGTTCACCACCCATCACGTCTCGTTCCTCACGGAGGCGAAAAGCGGCCCTTGGGATCTGCCTACCCCTACGGGAAAAAGGCGTGATTTTATGTATGTATTTTACTACTTAGTTACTTAGGTAATCTTTTTAATCACCGTTTTAGAAAAAAAAACATCTGAATGTTAGTTTCCTTAAACTATAAAAACACGTACTGGAGCTCGTGTTGATGTCCAAGGTTCAGGTAGTGCAGTTTCTCATTGGCTCTTACCGATGCTCCATACTCATCCTACTTACTAGAACCATGGATAATTTAGTTCATTTATCCATGCTAGAACTAAGTAATCGAAAACCGTCCATATCAAAATGTTAACAATTCTATGTCCATCTGTATGTTAATCTGTTACCACTATTCCAGTAATCACCATTCACACTCGAGCGCACTGATTTAGTAAAGATCGAGTGTATTTATAGGTATAGGTTCAGCGAGGAGAGCTTGATTTTAAAGTAGCTAGAAAAAGTAGCCAAATTTTTTAGCTACTGATTTATTTTTTTGGTAGCTGCCAAGTCCCAAAAAGTTGCTAGATCTAGCTAAAAAGTTGCTAAAGTGGCAACACTGGCTCCGGTGGACAGGCAGCCTAATACTACTCGAAGCAGAGACCTGCACGAAAAAAAACATTTGAAAATCGAATCGGGCGTGACGAGTAGAACCTATTGTTCTAGAAAAGAAAAAAATAGATGTTAACGCGTTAACTCTACAAATCACTATGCTGATATTACTGACAGTCTCGTGGGTCTAGTGGTTAGACACCCTGACCGCTACCCGATGGGTCGTGGGTTCAATTCCCACCAAGAATCTGGGTGTTATTTAATTATTATAGTCTGTATCTCTTAACTAATAGTTTCCATAGTACAGGTTTTAACTCTAGCAATATTTGTATTTTATTACCTCGCAGTAGGTGTAAAAAGTAGTATATTCTCCTCGGGGATAAAGGTGTCTTTGTCTTGGGCGAGCTTAAATCCCTCGCTGTACTCAGGATTCTAGTATTAACTCCCGCGCTACGCTCGGGAGTTAACTCTATACACCCTCGCTGCGCTCGGGAGTTGCTAGACTAGAATCCTTCGTTATGCTCGCGATTCAATTTAACGCCAGCGACATAAGACACTACTTTATCCCCTAGGTGCATAAACTACTATTAATAGTACAAGTCTTTACACATTTTTTATAGTTCAAGTATTTTCTCTTCCTTTTCTCTCATAATCAAGTCCGATTAGATGAGTACATTCAAGGAGCTCATCTACCACGTTCTGGATCATCTTTATTTTCAGTTGCAGAATACAATAAATGATAGTGTACACTATTGCATTAAGCATATGCTTGAAATGAGATATTGCCTTTCACATACTCTATATTTATGATCAATTCATCATACCAAAGTTCGTAACTTCATCATAGTTTTCAAAATCCCCTAGCTAATTAAGTTGCTTACCAATTTCATTAGCAGCCAAAAGACGTCCACTGCTGACCAAACGCTCCCCACGCTTGGCAGGCGGGTGTAGATTACCCCACGCTTGGCAGGCGTCTTGGGAATCGCAACACAGGTACTCGTAGTAGGTAATCAAATAGAAAGACACTGCTGCCCGTCGTCTTGTTTTCCCTTAGTTTAGTTGCCTCTTACGGACACGAAATGCAACAGTATTTAAAAAAAAAATGTAGCTTATGTCACTTCCACAACTAAGACGAGTCTAACGCCATAATCATAATTTTGTATAGGAACCCGAGATCATGCATACAGCGACGATTGTGCAATGTTTGCATATTAAAAAAGTTCAGCCCTTAATCGAAGGGAAAACGGTGACTAATACCCTGAGATACAAAAGCGAAGCCTCTGGTGAAGGCCCTTTGGGTATTCTCGATTCTTTGCGAGTCCACGGCGTAGAATGGGTTCCAGGCAACGCTTGCATATTCTAAGCGACCATGCACTAAGTACTTTCGGAAAACTTAGCCCTCTTTCTGGGGCATTTGGGCAAAAATATAAAAACCGTATATGAATATACGGCCACATTACACTTATAAAATCTTAACAATAAGACGGGCAGCAGCGTCTTTCTATTGGCTTACCTATCACCTAAGTACATACATATACTGCGATCCCAAAGATACCTGCCAAGCGTGGGAATTATAGCAAACCCGTCCTTCTCATAGGGAGGTGTTTGTTCAGCAGTGGACGTCTTTGGCTGATGATGATGATAGTATGATATTATATATGAGTATTTAAAAAAATAATACCTATTTGTATCAGTTGTCTGGTTAGCATTGCACAGGCTCTGCCTAGTTTGGGATCAAATGACCGTGTGTGGATTGTCCCAGGATATTGGTGTTATTATTTTACACACATCAAAAGTGTCTAGGGATCAACATATATTTTTGCAATAACTTTTCTCCTGATTGATATTAATTAAAATTTTCTTTAAGGATTCATCAAATAAAGTGTTTTCGTTTGTCACAGTAACGATAAACCAAGTCACCTTTGCATTAATAAAGAAATTTGCCATTTTCCTAATAAAGGGATTTTTGACATTTGAACCACTAACACAAAAGTTCGAAAAAAAGACTGAAATAACAGTTTTCTTTAAAATTTTATTGGGTAACTTAAACAATTAATAATCCGTGTTTCTACCGCGAACACTAACAACACAAGAACATCGGTTTGGCATACTCAAAATGAGTTCATCCAAATCACGCTGTGGAATGGCCGCCCATGTTCGTTGCAACAACAAAAAAAGGTCTTCTTGCGACTGGATACCCTCCATATTCGGCAGAGCTCTTCTCTGTAGCATATCCCATGCATGCTCAATCGGGTTCAAGTCTGGCGACTGAGCAGGCCAGGGCAGGACATTGATGTTAGCTGCGGCGAGAGTCTGTCTTACAACTCTTGCGGTGTGCGGTCGTGCATTATCATGCATTAACTGAAATAAGGGACCGATTTGCACTTGTAGAGGAACGATGACGTCTGATACAATCGTCTCAGCATAAATTTGAGCGTTACGGGTACCACCTATAGCAATGCACAATCGTAGGATTCGATATCAATGGGCTCTTGAACACAGAAATTGGGCAGAAGAACAATGGCGTTTCGTGTGCTTTTCTGATGAGTCTCGTTTTGGTATGAGACCGGATACAAGACGTATACGACACTGGAGAACCCCTGGACGCCAACAGCGATTAAAATCCTGCCAGGAAGTCCATCCTTATAGTGGTGGAACCATCATGGTATGGGCGGGTATTTGGATCGGCGGAAGAACTGAGTTGATTTGGATCAGAGGCAACCTCAACGCTCAAATTTATGCTGAGACGATTGTATCAGACGTCATCGTTCCTCTACAAGTGCAAATCGGTCCCTTATTTCAGTTAATGCATGATAATGCACGACCGCACACCGCAAGAGTTGTAAGACAGACTCTCGCCGCAGCTAACATCAATGTCCTGCCCTGGCCTGCTCAGTCGCCAGACTTGAACCCGATTGAGCATGCATGGGATATGCTACAGAGAAGAGCTCTGCCGAATATGGAGGGTATCCAGTCGCAAGAAGACCTTTTTTTGTTGTTGCAACGAACATGGGCGGCCATTCCACAGCGTGATTTGGATGAACTCATTTTGAGTATGCCAAACCGATGTTCTTGTGTTGTTAGTGTTCGCGGTAGAAACACGGATTATTAATTGTTTAAGTTACCCAATAAAATTTTAAAGAAAACTGTTATTTCAGTCTTTTTTTCGAACTTTTGTGTTAGTGGTTCAAATGTCAAAAATCCCTTTATTAGGAAAATGGCAAATTTCTTTATTAATGCAAAGGTGACTTGGTTTATCGTTACTGTGACAAACGAAAACACTTTATTTGATGAATCCTTAAAGAAAATTTTAATTAATATCAATCAGGAGAAAAGTTATTGCAAAAATATATGTTGATCCCTAGACACTTTTGATGTGTGTATTTATTTATACTACCAAGGTTGCAAGCACGCGTACGGCCCGCCTGATGGTAAGCAGTCACCGCAACCTATACACGCTAGCAACACCAGAAGAATCACTAGCACGTTGCTGACCCTTAAGACATTAGATATTAAGTCTTTGGGTGTGTGTAAGTTTCACGCCGGAACACAGCAATGCTTACACACTACTGCTTGGCAGTATAATATCTGACACTGCCACCTAGGAACCTACCACCTAGTAAAATAGATAGATAGTATTGGAAAAAATATTTACTGGGCTCCAAGGAAGTCTCATGGGACGAACAGCAACTATTGTTTAGGCAGGCGTGTAGCTTATTAAGATATATAAAAAACAGCCTCCGTGGCGCAGCGGCAAACCGCTCAATTAGTAAACTGGAGGTTGCGGGTTTAATTACCGCTGGGAGCAACAACATTGTGTTAGTTGCTATTTTACTGGCTAAGTTGGTACTGTTTTTTTACAAAGCAGGCCGATCACCTGATTATCTGAAAAGTAAGATGATCAATGCGTCCTATGGGCATGTGAAAAGTTAGTCCTGCACCTGAGCTCTCTCCGGTCATGTCGAGTTTCTGTCGGATTGTTAGGGCACAGGTGCTCTCTCTCTTCCAGTAAAGGAAGAGAGAGTGCACCTGTGCCCTAGCACGCAAGCACTTGCACACCATGATATCTCCTGCGTGGTTGGTTATATTCGTGGTAAAGAAAAGATTGGCCGAATACGGCCGTGGCAGGACACGGCCAGGAGAACTTTATTATATTTATATATGCCAACAAAACATGCACTATTGCATGCAATAATCATGACATCTTTATACTATGCAATATTGAGCAACTTCTTCTAATCCATTTGACATGAATAGTACGGAATGGTTGGCCAATCAGCAATATCTTACAGGATTGATTGTCCAGGGAATGCTTAGCTAACGTTTATTATTATACCACTCACCACCCCAACTGATAAATTACGTTCTTTCTACGTAAACCACACCGAGTGCGCTTCTATAAAGAGAGGCGCGAGCGCTTTTATCACGGCGCGCGGGAGGGATACGTTCATTCAGTCCGCTTGTACCGTGCACAGTTGCCTGATGTCATTACTTTACTTTCTAAGGTAGCTTTCAACTCTCCAATTCATCCTATACATTATTCAAATCAATAAGGATAAAATCTTATAGTCTGATGGAGCACTATTAATATAACCTACTACTACTTACTAAAAAACTACTAGTTTACTAGTTTGTTATTATATATAACTTTAATACAATGAAAATAGCAAGAAATTGTACCTGTATCATAATAAATAAGGTTCAAAAATAAATAAATGCAAAATAATTGGTTTATTTGAAAAATATATTTACTTACGTAATTACACCGTGTTCTTAGATACTTCCTATGACTAATAAACCACAGACTTGCTTCGTTTTATAGTTAGATGATTATTATAAATGCCATGATGATTTATTAAAAAACACAATATTTCTCGTTCAGTTTGATAAAACTACAATAAAATGTATAAAAAAAATATGCTGTAAGTCATCTGTCGTGTTTGTGAATTTTCGACACGACACTATTTGACAATAGTTTGCCATGTTGACAGATGTTGACAATAAAGGCATAGATAATAAAATATTACAAAAAAAGGGTTGTTTATATCTTGACAGAACTATTATCTATAACCAAACTATGGTACGCGTCCAAAGGCGCGCGCCGGACGCACCCCACGCATGGCACGCAACGGATTTTAGTTTGATTTCCATGACTTTTTTTAGCGCTGCGTCCATTATCCGCGCCGTCAATTTCCGATGCGGGTGGCGTGGATAGTGGACGCAGCGCCAGCGCTATGTAAAATCATACAAAGCAAACTAAAATCCGTTGCGTGCCGTGCGTGCGGTGCGTCCGGCGCGTGACATTGGACGCGTACCTAAACCTCTACCTCGATACTAATAGTAATTTATCTAAACTATCGTTTAAATAACCATCACCGTTGGCGAAATGTGAAATTTATTTCAACATGGAAATAGCACCGAACAGGCCTCAGACATTTCGCTGTTTGACAAATATGCAGTTTCCAAACGAGGATCCCTTAGGTTTTACAGCATCATGCTTCCTGGTATGATTCATATAAGATATAGTATAATCGTATACTTCTAGAAAGGTTTAACCATTGTTTAGAAAGCAATGTCTACATCAAAAGACTACACAAACTCTACACCAATCTGAATTACACACAGTTGCACATTTCGGTGCTCTACACTACTTAATATCCTTATTATGCATTGAGAGTAATCAATGAAAAAAAAAGTAAAAACAAAATTAACTACTAATAACTAAAACAAAATGAATCTATTTATAGCTATTACTAGTAGATATAACCCTTTGGAAGAGATCTAAGAACCTGTGGAAGAGATATTATATACATAAAGTATATCAATACGAGTACAATAGGGATAATGACTGGATAAAAAAAAATCTAATTGGTCCGTCAGTTAGATTATCAAAAAATATTGGATACGTATTTTTTTATTTAACAAATCAATAAAAATTGCCAAAGATATAGAGCGTCTAAGTTCGGGAGTGGGGGAATTTACGTCACACCTCAGTAAAAATTGTATACCGGAGTGACGTCACGCAACATTTCAAAGCACTATATCTTCGTCATTTTTTGTTTAATCGACAAAAGAAAAAATACTTGTCCACTATTTTTTGATAATCTAAATGACAGACAAAAAAATTTTTTTTGTCATCTAGTTTATTCAAACTTATAAAAAGATTGGCAAAACTAGATCGAGATCCATACAGGCAGTTATAAACATTAAAACTCATCACTTCATATAATTATCGCAACAGAAACCATTTGGCAATACCTTGCGTAAAGTTTACATACCTAAATTAGAAAATGTTATCTAAACCTAAAAGGAACTATCATTAAAATGCTTGTGCTCTATATAAGCACTTCCGGAGGTCATAGAAACCCTGATTAGTAATATTACCCCAATATTATGACATTGGTAAGGTTTTTTGGTGCCCTAAGAAATGCACTCAAAAGACCGACCTAAAATTTAATTTGATGCAAGTTAAATTTTAGGTTGGTCCTAACATTTCTTTGCAAAACACAGCCAAAGTAAAAAAATACTACACTGGATAAGACGTCTACATCTGTACGGTAACGGAATGGCTATAACTAGAAAGTTTGTATACACTATAAAACTAAGCTAGAACTGTTGCAGAATTTATATGTATAACGATCATAAGCTTATTGGTAATCTTGATTCACTTCCTTAGCTTAAACTGCGCAGTAAACGGTGGTGGAGAAGATAATATGCCCACGATAGGCTCATCGGAGGGCGCCGCAGCGGCTGGACATACAATCCTGTACTTCTGCATTATTCCCACAAAAGTGATAAAAATAAATGATTTGGCCAGGGCATCACCGGGACAACGACGGCGACCTGCAAACAAAATGATTAATGTTATCCTCATACTTGACATGCTGACAGACACGGTGCGGTGAAATAATAATGAGGACGAGAAAGCAAATTTTAAAATATGATGATGTACAAAATATGTAATAATAATACCATTATACGACAAACTATACGCGGTCACCCGATTTCAAACTAGGCAGAGCCTGTACTGTGGAAATCAGACTGAAATCAACTGACACCAATACTTAGAAAGAAGAAGAAGATGTGTGATTATGTTTTATTGTGTGTCTGTTTTTATTCCTTCTATTGTATCTTTTCTTTTTTAAGTTTCTTTTTCGCTTGTTTTGTACAATTTCTGTGTGTATATGTCAAATAAACGATTTTTCTTCTTCTTCTTACATAGGTACATAAAATACACAGACACTAAAATGATTACTAAATGGTGAGCAAATGTTAAAAAACTTGCCCGTGTGGCATATCCTCCCTCCCATATCCTCCCGTTGGGTGTCGTGCGAGGAGACTAAAGGAAAGCGAGAAGACGGACAGCAGCGTCTTTCTATTTCATTACCTACTACTACCTTGTTCGGCAGTGGACGTTTTCAGGCTGTTGATGATGAGATAATGATGTTAAGAAACTAAGCATGAATTTCCCTACATTCAGTTACGGATGAATTTTCCAATTTATTTGGTGCAAACGTAATCCCAGTTAACCATTCATTATGTTAAACATAGATTGATACATACCTAATCCAAAAGGGTATATCAGTTCTGAATTTTTCAGCATACCCCGTTCATCAATAAATCTTTCAGGCCGGAACACATACGGGTCGCCCCAAATTTCTTTGTCGAAGTGCATATCGGTCAGGGAAATAAGTACTGTACTGTTTTTAGGTATAGTGTAACCCCCAACAGTCGTATCCTTTAGGACCTTCCTGGGTCCTGCCAGGGGAACTATCGTGTAGTATCGTTGACATTCATGTAAATATGCTGATGTATAGACAAGCCTGGAATAATAAAATAAACTCTTTTCTGTGGAACTGATAGACATCTTTCAAAATTAGGAACCCAATAGTTTAATAGTATTTATAGAATAGCCAAATAAAAAGACGGGCAGTAGCGTCTTTCTATTTGATTAACTAACTACCTATATTGCGATCTCCAAGACGCCTGCCAAGCGTGGGGTTTGTGGCAACCCCTCCCTTCCAAGGGGAGACCTTTGTTCAACAGTGGACGTCTTACTGCTGATGATAGCCAAATTAAACATGTTTTAACTTATCCTTTCTTTGTCTATCTCAAAATTTCTTATTACATCTCGTGAAACCTATTAGTAAGCTTAGCTCTTGCTAGTATTGTATATGTACCAGTTACGATGGGTCTTGGTGAAGCGGCGCCGGCTCTGACATCCTGAGGCCTTCGTGTATTCGTTTTACAAACAATACATAATACACACATCAAAAGTGTCTAGGGATCAAGCATTTTTAAGCGGATTTCTTGAGATTGAGATGTGGCTTTGTAATAAATTTATGATTTTATAAATTTATATGGATCCTTTTTGGTGCATTTCATAATTTGAATCAGGAACTGTGAATCAAATTCGAGTAAAAGATGAAAATCAGCTGTCAATATTTTCCCTATAAAAACATACAACGCATTGAAGACATTATTAGTGCTACTGTTTCCCTACTACTGATTAAAACCAACGTTATTATGGAGCGGCGACGTCATTTAAGCAGGGAAGAAATGCTCAGAGCCGTGGGAATGATAGAAGCTGGTTCCCGGCAACGTACTGTGGCTTTAGCTCTGAATACAAGTCAGAGTGTTATCAGTCGACTTTGGACACGTTACCGAAGCACTGGTACCGTGGCTGAGCGCCATGGAGGACGGTATCGCTGCACCACACGGAGACAAGACCGATATATTCAAATCTTAACTCGAAGAGCTCCAACAATAACTGCCATGATGTTAGCCGTGAGGCTTCATCACTCTTCAGGGAACTTAATTAGCGACCAAACAGTCAGAAACCGCTTGCATGAAGTGAACCTTCATTCCCGAAGATCGCTACGGGTACCACCTATAGCAATGCACAATCGTAGGATTCGATATCAATGGGCTCTTGAACACAGAAATTGGGCAGGAGAACAATGGCGTTTCGTGTGCTTTTCTGATGAGTCTCGTTTTGGTATGAGACCGGATACAAGACGTATACGACACTGGAGAACCCCTGGACGCCAACAGCGATTAAAATCCTGCCAGGAAGTCCATCCTTATAGTGGTGGAACCATCATGGTATGGGCGGGTATTTGGATCGGCGGAAGAACTGAGTTGATTTGGATCAGAGGCAACCTCAACGCTCAAATTTATGCTGAGACGATTGTATCAGACGTCATCGTTCCTCTACAAGTGCAAATCGGTCCCTTATTTCAGTTAATGCATGATAATGCACGACCGCACACCGCAAGAGTTGTAAGACAGACTCTCGCCGCAGCTAACATCAATGTCCTGCCCTGGCCTGCTCAGTCGCCAGACTTGAACCCGATTGAGCATGCATGGGATATGCTACAGAGAAGAGCTCTGCCGAATATGGAGGGTATCCAGTCGCAAGAAGACCTTTTTTTGTTGTTGCAACGAACATGGGCGGCCATTCCACAGCGTGATTTGGATGAACTCATTTTGAGTATGCCAAACCGATGTTCTTGTGTTGTTAGTGTTCGCGGTAGAAACACGGATTATTAATTGTTTAAGTTACCCAATAAAATTTTAAAGAAAACTGTTATTTCAGTCTTTTTTTCGAACTTTTGTGTTAGTGGTTCAAATGTCAAAAATCCCTTTATTAGGAAAATGGCAAATTTCTTTATTAATGCAAAGGTGACTTGGTTTATCGTTACTGTGACAAACGAAAACACTTTATTTGATGAATCCTTAAAGAAAATTTTAATTAATATCAATCAGGAGAAAAGTTATTGCAAAAATATATGTTGATCCCTAGACACTTTTGATGTGTGTATATGTAGTTTATATGAACGTCTTACTTACGCGATTGGTACTAGTATTAATAAAATGCACCCATAGGTTATACTCGTACGCTCGGGCCTATGTTATGCTATTTGAATACACTAGCTTAAAAATCGTATACAACAAAAACTGACCTTTCATTATCACTCCAGTTAGGTACATTTTCCCCTAACATCGCATCTATTTCCTTTTGTATCCTCGCTTGCATATCTGGCGATTTCAAAGCTCTAAGTAGAGCGAACTCGGTCGCGTTGCTAGTTGTTTGTGTTCCAGCAATCAGAAAGTCCAGGCACACTATTTTTAATTGTTCTTCTACAAATAAAAGCAGTAATTGCAAGACATTTTAAAGTACCTTGGTGCATTGGTACTCATGGCATGGATATTTTATAATTAGTGTAGTGTATCACCTCATATCATTCTTCATATATCAACCTCCATTGTCATACCTCATCTTTTTATAAATATTTGTATTTACTTTTAATTCAAATTAAAAATTTAAATTTAGACAAGGTGCTGTCAAGTGGGGAGAGGAAAATTAAACGTTAGTCTGAAAACAGAGTCTGAAAATGGAGGTCTGAAGTCTTGGATCGGAAGGCTTGGTCTGGAGCCTGGAGACGAGTGAAAGCCTAAGGTCTACAGCCTAGAGTCGCAAGACCGGAGGCCGAGCTTAACCAGGTCTTGAGCCGGAATCGGCCATTATCTACGCCAGAGGCCACATATCTACGGGTGCTGCTGCTGTGGCGTGCTGACGCCCGCACCCCTTTTTCATCGGCCAGCCTGCTGGTTGAGTGTCGTGGCCGGTGCTAAACCTGCCGGCGTCCAACGGCCTGGCTGCGGTCGTGCCATCTGGCACGCCGCCAGGCTTCCCTGCGCCCAGGAATCTTTGCAAGCAAGTTACGTGATCTTACGCTAATAAGTGTCCGCGTTCCCGACCTGGTGAAACGAACTACGTAACTGTCGTTAAAGAACTGTAACGTTTTTATCTGTAATTATAGTTATATTGTAAGTCCTGAGTTCTCATTCTTTATTGCTACTTCCCCCTTAGTTACTTACCTATCTTAGTAGCGGTCTCCGGGTTCTCTCTACCCTACTCTAACCATCCGTTACGTGACATTAGAATAAAGTTAATTAAGTGTTACTTTGGCTTTTTTGATAAAAGTCTTCAGATTATAACACATGCTATCGCTAATTACGTTTATTTTAGAATAACTGAAGGAAATGTCTTACCGGTAAAAGTAGGGTCGCCTCCGCCAATTTCTTTCAAAAAGGAATAAATAAAATCGTTTCCTTCCACCAATTTCCGTTTATGTTTGGTTATTGCTTCCTGAAATACAGAAAACCAATAATTCAATATTGTTAACTTACAATGTCTGAACGAAAATAATGCGCTTTTATCAAGTTTGTCGATATATTCATAGATAATAGTATATGGATACATTATTTAATTATATTCTTCAGTAATGGGTATTGCGCGTATAAAATGATAATAATTACACCATTTATATTATTCAATGCATCTACACTACTACTCAGGACCCTAATGTTATGCAGCCCATAGTGGCTTGAAGTTTTTGGAAGCATAATTTTCACCTAGTCCATCGAAAAAAGAGAAATAAGGTATTTTATCTAAAAATTAATATTATTATGTTCAAGTCAGAGAACGACAACAAATAAACTATACAGAGATGCATTTTTTAAATTAGTTTAAATTTAGCAGTATCACTACTGACCTCGATGATACCAGAAATGCGTTCGTTTATGTCCTTGATCAGGGAATAGCCACTTAGGCCTGGTACAATGTACCTGCACCATGGTATTATATTCAACAAGCCTCCAACCATTGAGAAAGCTTTACTTCGTTCTCTGAATAGATCTAATAAATATATTAATTGATCCTCTCCTATACGCTCGCCTGAAAATTAAAGTATAATTTAAATCGTCGCATCAAGCAACATTTGTATATAATTTGTTAAACCAATTTGTATATAAATTAAAGGTGTAAAGTCCGTTGTGGAAAGGATCAGCCAAGGTCGAACGGTGTGTCAGATATTATGCCGCGAAGCAGTAATATTAACGTTGCTGAGTTCAGCAGGGCCTGTACCATCTGGTCTGCTGATCATCAGAGGACGGAGTGAAATATCAGAGCTGGTCAAATTATAGGAAAGCTTTTGCTACGAGGTTCAGATGGACACCAGCTACCATCTGTCGACTTCAATCCGACTTACTATTTTGTAAGTTTGTCTAACTTTGCTCTTGTTTGTAGAAGTCAAACGGAACATCAACTTTGTGGTTCGCTGAAACCACGAGATTAAATGCCACCCTATTCATCGCTCTCCTATGTCAATGATTCGAGAATTTATCGTAAGATGGCGTTCTCATAATCATAAAATTACAAATGAGTGTGTAGAGTACACACTCATTTGTGAATGATGGCTAAAAGCATGGATAAAAAAATGCTAAATATACACTAATTTGTTTTCTACTATGCTACGAGCTACGATTTATCTCTGTGCGCTTCATCTATGAATAATTAATTCTTGTTTGTTTCATTGAAAATCAACACGGTTTTATATTTTGTAAACCTCTTGCCTATATCTGCCACACTCTTCCCTCATCTCATCCTCATCAGGTGTCCTGATCTCCTCTTATTAAACTATATTGTAGTGAACTAAAGTATCACAATTTAAATATCTGGGACACATGTAACGAATAATTTGGGTGATACAGAGTAGGCGCAGGGCTCTGGCGGTGAGAGCTAATATTTCTATAATTGAAACTAATCCCACCACACATTCCCAACACTGTGACTCCTGTTAGCCAGGATCAACAGTGAGTGCTTATATAAATATGTTGGTTAACAGGTTTGCTCGTTGTGGTGCAGACATTTAGATCATCTTATTGAAAGCACAATGCCAGACGTTTTATACGGGCAATCTATTGACTTCCTACACTCAGAGATCGCTGGATGCTTTGCGTGTAGCAGTTCCGGTATGTTTGCTGGTTCTGACGCTATCAGGCGTAACAGGATAGCATAGATCATAAGCAAGGTGCGTTGTAGTTCCAACGGTTTCCTAAAGGTAGTAGCCGATTATTATCACGGCTGGTTTCTGAAGCGTTGGGTATACCTAAATATCCCTGACAAATAACTTGCAAATTAAATTTATTACTAACATAGGATAAGATTTTACTAACAATAGGATGGTGATAAAAAAACTTATTCAGAAACATCTACACTAATACACACATCAAAAGTGTCTAGGGATCAAGCATTTTTAAGCGGATTTCTTGAGATTGAGATGTGGCTTTGTAATAAATTTATGATTTTATAAATTTATATGGATCCTTTTTGGTGCATTTCATAATTTGAATCAGGAACTGTGAATCAAATTCGAGTAAAAGATGAAAATCAGCTGTCAATATTTTCCCTATAAAAACATACAACGCATTGAAGACATTATTAGTGCTACTGTTTCCCTACTACTGATTAAAACCAACGTTATTATGGAGCGGCGACGTCATTTAAGCAGGGAAGAAATGCTCAGAGCCGTGGGAATGATAGAAGCTGGTTCCCGGCAACGTACTGTGGCTTTAGCTCTGAATACAAGTCAGAGTGTTATCAGTCGACTTTGGACACGTTACCGAAGCACTGGTACCGTGGCTGAGCGCCATGGAGGACGGTATCGCTGCACCACACGGAGACAAGACCGATATATTCAAATCTTAACTCGAAGAGCTCCAACAATAACTGCCATGATGTTAGCCGTGAGGCTTCATCACTCTTCAGGGAACTTAATTAGCGACCAAACAGTCAGAAACCGCTTGCATGAAGTGAACCTTCATTCCCGAAGACCGCTACGGGTACCACCTATAGCAATGCACAATCGTAGGATTCGATATCAATGGGCTCTTGAACACAGAAATTGGGCAGAAGAACAATGGCGTTTCGTGTGCTTTTCTGATGAGTCTCGTTTTGGTATGAGACCGGATACAAGACGTATACGACACTGGAGAACCCCTGGACGCCAACAGCGATTAAAATCCTGCCAGGAAGTCCATCCTTATAGTGGTGGAACCATCATGGTATGGGCGGGTATTTGGATCGGCGGAAGAACTGAGTTGATTTGGATCAGAGGCAACCTCAACGCTCAAATTTATGCTGAGACGATTGTATCAGACGTCATCGTTCCTCTACAAGTGCAAATCGGTCCCTTATTTCAGTTAATGCATGATAATGCACGACCGCACACCGCAAGAGTTGTAAGACAGACTCTCGCCGCAGCTAACATCAATGTCCTGCCCTGGCCTGCTCAGTCGCCAGACTTGAACCCGATTGAGCATGCATGGGATATGCTACAGAGAAGAGCTCTGCCGAATATGGAGGGTATCCAGTCGCAAGAAGACCTTTTTTTGTTGTTGCAACGAACATGGGCGGCCATTCCACAGCGTGATTTGGATGAACTCATTTTGAGTATGCCAAACCGATGTTCTTGTGTTGTTAGTGTTCGCGGTAGAAACACGGATTATTAATTGTTTAAGTTACCCAATAAAATTTTAAAGAAAACTGTTATTTCAGTCTTTTTTTCGAACTTTTGTGTTAGTGGTTCAAATGTCAAAAATCCCTTTATTAGGAAAATGGCAAATTTCTTTATTAATGCAAAGGTGACTTGGTTTATCGTTACTGTGACAAACGAAAACACTTTATTTGATGAATCCTTAAAGAAAATTTTAATTAATATCAATCAGGAGAAAAGTTATTGCAAAAATATATGTTGATCCCTAGACACTTTTGATGTGTGTATTATAAAGAGGAAAATTTTGTTTGTTTGGTTGTAATGAATAGGCTCATTCACCATTCGAAAGCTACATTATCCACGAGTAACACAGGCTAAATTTTATATTGGAAAAAAATAGGGTTCCGTGAGATATTTGGGTTTTTTCGGACACAAGGTGTAAAAAATCAACCAGAAAAGTTATTTATTTTGCGTACGCTGCCTAAACTATAAAAGATTGAACCATAAAATGTTCTAATTAATTGTAGATCTTATAAATAGCAGACAGCAGTTGTCCACAAATAGAGTTCGCAATCGAATTTTAGCTAGCAGCAACAGGCTGGCTTTCAGATATGATCCGCAGGTTGATTATGCACAACAAGTACTGCTCTGCCAAGAAATGGGCGGACGAACCTAATGGCATGTGCTGTGCTTCAGGTAAAGTTTGTCTTCCTAATCTTCAGGAGCCGCCACAACCAATAAAAAACCTTTTAACTAATAACTAGGGACCGGATTTATATGTATTTAAAATCCCTAAATATGTACATATAATATGGACTAAAAAAACTATAATATGGACGAAAAAGCGAAAATAAGGAAAATATGGAGTAAAAAATAAACATGTTTCAGGTATATAGCAGTTATTTTCAGTATTTGTGTTGTTGCAGTACACGGATCTCATGTTTTGTAACCCCCCCAATGCAAAAAAGGCATGTTTAAGTTTGTACGGTCGGCCAAGAAAGTGGTTTACCAGTTTTGACAAAACTTCCTACGCAATCAAAATAACACTAAGGTTGAACATTTCTATCAGATGCGACTATTTATACTAGGAACAGAAGTCAAAGTGTTGACGTTAACGATAAAGAGAGCATTAGAAACGGTGTGAATAATTGCAAGGGAAAATCAACCTTGTTGTTTTATGATATGCATATGAACTTCAACCGTAGGGTGGTAAACCACATTTTTGGCTGACCGTACGACTAACAAATGGATGGATGAAAATTCAAGGTCGTACTGTTTGGTCAAAATGAGGCTTGGTACTGGCTGAATAATCTATCAACGTCGCAGTATGTGACTGGCCTCCTGTTGTAGCCTCAGTGGCGCAGTGGGAAACCGCTTGCTTTGCAAACCGGAGGTCGCGGTTTCGAATCTGACGGATCGCTATTAGCGACAGTGATTTTTTAAAGGTGTATTTATAAGGGGAAAGTAGTAGGTGAATAGGCGCTGAATTTAGCGCCGATAGCTTACTGTAACAACCCGTGACTGCGATGTGACACGTTTACAGAATAATAAATATTTTGCTCATTCGCAAATTGTTCCGGGGTAGGAACAATTTATGAACATTTTTTTTTTGTTATTTACCTACGCTTATCGTAAGTACTTTGTTTCGTATACCTATTTGCTACCCTTTTAAAAGAAAAATATTCATTTTTGTAAAAATATGGACTTATTTTTGAAATATGCCAAAATATGGAAAATAAAAATTGCGTGTTAAAATCCTTTTTTTAATATTTTGTCTTTTGATTAGTGGCCAAGCTGGTGTCAGTAGAGTTATTCAAGCTGCCCTTAGGCCCTCTGATTGCATAACGACTACTGTTTTTTTTTTTCGCGGGACGTTCAATAGGTCCCCGGAAGCTGTGGGGCTCAACCGGGGTATGAGGGAATCTTACCTACTAAAACACCCGTAGCTGTCGCATCGGCACACGAGAGGGACCCCCGGGCTCTCTGATGCGAACTGCGCCAGGAGCCCCCCAGTGCCTTGCCTTTCAGCCCACCGCCGGGGGACGCATTATAGCCTCCCGGAAGCCAGACACGGTGCTCACGTGAACAGGGTTCGCAATCCCGCCCCCGTCCTCCTCGGTGTCGTCGCCGTACTCAGGGTGACTCCGAAGGTAACGACTACTGTCTAGAACATCCGGAACTGTCTTTTTTCGCGCTTCGGAGCGCGCACAGGGAAGCTTAGTTCAAATATTCAAGCAAATCCGGACGTCGGCTATCCATGGATTGGCCTTGCTTGGCATTGCTTAACCAACGCTAGCTTATGCCAAATACAAAATATTTTGCAAATTGTTCTTCTGGAACTCTTTTTGGCCATTATAATTTTAGGCGGTTTAAAATATAAATATTGGGAAAATCCATGAAAACAGTTAAGAAAAATAACAATAAAAGCGCTGTCGGAGCTGCGCGGGTCAGCTAGTGTATATAATAAATGTCAAATGTTACAGTTCTCTAACAGCTGCAATCAAAGCCAGTTAAAAAATAATTATCTGGTCATGCAATTTAGGTATAGTCATGCAATGCACACAAAATCTATAGGTAAGGGTTGAATTAATGACTTAGTGACGGACTAAAATAATCGCATAAAGTGTTATATGTAAAAATTTAAGTACTATTACGGTTCTGTCAGATTTGAACAAGGTTTCTCATAATTTCAATTATTTAGGCCTTGAATTAAACTCGTCAAAATGTGAAATTTATATTTGCTATTCTCTCCCTCCCAGCCAGAAAAATTCAATCATTGATAACTTTAACAAAATTACACCAAATATCAAAATTATATCTAAAGAATCACTTTGCCTTCTCGGTGCCCCTCTACTTGACCAGGGTGTAGAACTATTTTTGGAAGATAAATTTAATAACTTTTTAGATAATTCTTCCAGACTGGGTATACTAAATTCCCACATAGCATACACTATCTTAAAGTACTGTTTATTCGTCCCAAAATTTACATACATTCTTCGCGCGAGCCCTGTCTGGAAATTTTCAGGACAACTTAACCGTATGGATGCCGCCCTTAAAAACACCCTCGAAAAAATTCTAAATTTACCCTTACACGACCTTTCCTGGCTCCAAGCAACTTTACCCATTAGACACGGCGGCATCGGTGTGAGGAAAATTGTGTGTTGCTCTTCCAGCTTTCCTTGCCTCTGTACACAGTGCTCACGATCTTTGTTCAAAAATAATTAACTACCCAACAATTGCTGGTGTTACAGAAGCATTGGAAACCTGGAAACGTATTTGTCCCAATGTCGATATCCCGAAGGAAGTAAACGAACAAAAACTTTGGGATACGCCATTGGTACAAATCTCTCATGCAATTTTGGCCGAAAAATTAACCAGTGATCGGGACCGTGCCAGGCTTTTAGCTGTAGGGGTAAAAGAATCAGGTCATTAGCTTCACACCATCCCTGCATCCAGGCTTGGTACTCTTTTAGACTCCGAAAGTTTTCGGATTGCGGTAGGTATCCGTCTGGGGGCACCAGTTTGCATGGAGCACGGATGTCCGTGTGGAGTGGAGGTGGATCGGTCTGGGCTACATGGGCTTTCCTGTCAGAAAAGTGCTGGGAGATTTTCCCGCCACAGCTCTCTCAACGATATCATCAAGAGGGCTCTTGCCACCATCAACGTTCCTTCACTATTGGAGCCTTTAGGAGTGTTTCGTGATGATGGCAAGAGACCTGATGGAATGACACTGATTCCCTGAGAAAGGGGACGGGCTCTTGTTTGGGATGCCACGTGTGTCGATACACTGGCACCCACCTCAGGGACGCGGGGTCTAAGGCGGGCGCTGCGGCGGAGAAGGCTGATCTGGGCAAGCGACGCAAATACGTGTCTCTAGCAAATACACATATATTTGTGCCGCTTGCTGTGGAAACGTTTGGTCCATGGAGCTCCAGCACAAGAAACTTTTTCCAACAAATTTCTCCACGACTGATCGCCTCCACTGGTGACAAGAGGGCTGGCTCTTTTCTCGCTCAAAGAATCAGCATTGCAATACAGCGAGGAAATGCAGCCAGCGTTCTTGCCACCATTCCGCGCGGTCACGATTTATTTGTTAATTTGTAAATAGTTTGGTATCTTTTTAATTTAAATGATAACTGTACATATCTATGTAAATAAACATTAAGTACTATTACTTTTTAATATTAATTATTTTCTTATCTAATTGTGAATCAATCAGTACTTAATTGCTGTCGGTAGGTATTTTTATATCTAATAAAAATTAAATAGTACCTGCAACATATTTCCACAGGATGTTCATCACCGATTCAGCTAACAAATTCTTTAGACTTATAGGTTTGTAGTTGCTTTTCTTTATTGAATGCAGCATGCGGCTCAATTCGCTTTGAATCTCTGTCTCCATAACACTCTTTCCAAAACCAACACTTCTCATATTTTTTGCAGCAAATTGTCTGTGAATCTTCCATATCGGTCCATTTGCAAAAGTTATACCTGAATCGAAATTACTGAACTTATTACATCGTTAAAAGTATATCGATGAGGTATTAAGTATCAACTCAACTATAATAGACGATGAACCCATAATATGTTATCAGTTTACTTTTGTTAGCTACTAAAATTGTATGCAATATCATATTTAAAAAAAAGGGACATTTGCGCTAAAAAAGTAAATTACCCATGTTTTCCTTTCCAAGACATCGTAGTTTGGCAAAGAAATTCGTAGGCCTTGAGTCGAAATCCCTCTCCAAGAATACATGGCGAAGATTTTCCTTTCCAAATATGACTACAATAAGTTCTCCGCTTGAATTAAGACCCAAGACTTTAGTTGAGTACTGTCTGGCCAATTCTTGAAACGCTTTGCTTTGGGATCCATGCTTCTTAGTCATAGCGGTCAAACTCTTGCTGCTACCAATAAATGGATACCATTTTGGTCCTGGAATGATAAAATGATTAACTATAATAAAGTTTTACAATGTTAAATGAAAGAATAATTACATTTTCAACCTTGTGAATAAGAATAAAGGCAAGGTGCACAGAGGTAAATCTATAATGAAAATAATACCTACGGTTAAAGTACTAAAAGAAACAGCTCTTCTGTGTGTGATCAAAGTAACTTAGTTGTTCGTACTGTTTTATTTACACTGTAGTTATTAATTTTTATTTTATTCTTTATGCATAAAACATTTTCTATTCTGTATTACTCTAAGTGGCTTCACTTACTAGTAGTGTACGCCGTTTATTCCTATTCTGATGATCGAAGAGTAACATTAAGGTCTCCTTGTCTTGCAAAAGATTTCACAGTAGGATTTATTACCATGTTTAACGAACTTGAAACAACCTTCCTGATATCGGATTCTCTTAAAACATAAAACCTAAGATATGTATATAAAGTATATGTATATATAGTGGATACAAAGGAAAAGTGCTTTATTTCTTTATTATTTAGTTTTATAGATAAGGAACTTTAAAGACATAAATTAAAAGTTCCTTTTCGCTCACATAAAGAGTGCTGTTTCAGTCGCAAAGTAGCTAACTGATGATATGATATGTGTTTTCTAGAAATTATACACAATAGGTACATATAATTTATCTTAATCTTTGGTACCCACAGTCAGACAAATATTAAAAATACGTTGTTTATTGTTCTACAATTGTGGAAGTTTTTGTCAAAGATATCTTTGTTTTTAGCAAATCTACTTCGTTCGGCCTTGCAAAATACATTCCCACTCCAAAAATTATAAACTAATTATGACTACTGACGATCTAGATGTCCACACATCAAATACCTACAGGCTTGCACCCAAGTATTTGATATACTTAGTAGGTAGTTCAATGCCCTGATACCTGCCAATAATATAAATGTGGCCGTAAACTTTTCAGTAATAACAGAGAAGAAGCTCACAACACCAAAATAACAATAACAAACTCAAATTATCTTTACAACAACAAATAAATTTTAAAGTGTCCCAACGAAAGATAATTAACTATCAATAGTTCTCACGCTGCTCTTATCATCATTAAAATTTGTATTTAGTTCTTTAGATCGTTATGACATTACAAAACTGTAGTGTATAGTATCGTAACATAATAATAGGTAGGTACTACACACATCAAAAGTGTCTAGGGATCAAGCATTTTTGGGCAAAAAAAATGGGCAGAAGAACAATGGCGTTTCGTGTGCTTTTCTGATGAGTCTCGTTTTGGTATGAGACCGGATACAAGACGTATACGACACTGGAGAACCCCTGGACGCCAACAGCGATTAAAATCCTGCCAGGAAGTCCATCCTTATAGTGGTGGAACCATCATGGTATGGGCGGGTATTTGGATCGGCGGAAGAACTGAGTTGATTTGGATCAGAGGCAACCTCAACGCTCAAATTTATTCTGAGACGATTGTATCAGACGTCATCGTTCCTCTACAAGTGCAAATCGGTCCCTTATTTCAGTTAATGCATGATAATGCACGACCGCACACCGCAAGAGTTGTAAGACAGACTCTCGCCGCAGCTAACATCAATGTCCTGCCCTGGCCTGCTCAGTCGCCAGACTTGAACCCGATTGAGCATGCATGGGATATGCTACAGAGAAGAGCTCTGCCGAATATGGAGGGTATCCAGTCGCAAGAAGACCTTTTTTTGTTGTTGCAACGAACATGGGCGGCCATTCCACAGCGTGATTTGGATGAACTCATTTTGAGTATGCCAAACCGATGTTCTTGTGTTGTTAGTGTTCGCGGTAGAAACACGGATTATTAATTGTTTAAGTTACCCAATAAAATTTTAAAGAAAACTGTTATTTCAGTCTTTTTTTCGAACTTTTGTGTTAGTGGTTCAAATGTCAAAAATCCCTTTATTAGGAAAATGGCAAATTTCTTTATTAATGCAAAGGTGACTTGGTTTATCGTTACTGTGACAAACGAAAACACTTTATTTGATGAATCCTTAAAGAAAATTTTAATTAATATCAATCAGGAGAAAAGTTATTGCAAAAATATATGTTGATCCCTAGACACTTTTGATGTGTGTATTTACAAAAAAAAAAAGTATTTATACCTATTTTTATAAAGTCACACATAAAGCCATCGGATCTTTATAAATGGTTTGTTAGTTTACGAACTCTGCACCTCCTTATAGATGGGAAATCACCCGGGTGAAACTCATCCATTATCGCCTATCTAGATATTACTACTACTACAACTAGAGAATTTGCATATATTATAAAAGATTCATGGCGCAATGTCTGTGAGACACCACCACAAAATTTTTCACCGTGAGCATGTTTTCTTTAAAAATATGATTTGCTGGTTTATAGAGCGTTTATGAGCGTTTCTATTAACTTACTCATTCACACGTGTAATAAGGTTTTGATGAAAATGGCTCGCTAAGGCTGGCTAACGTACCTTATACCTATTCAATGCCCACCGACCGAGCGCTCTGGACTCACTTTTTTATTAGGATTGTTCAAAAGTCCTAAGAACAAAACTCTAATAACAACTATAATGCAGACAAACCTGCAGGCTTAGCACGATTTGCCAAGACTTCGTAATCTTGACAGTTCGGTGTGGAGTATGACGTAGTTATCGACCTAGCTAATACCGAAAATGACGTTTCTACGTCCGTCCGAACTGTCAAGATTACGAAGTCTTGGCAAATCGTGCTAAGACTGCAGCATTCAAGCAGCGTCTTATAAATAAATAATGGCGATGCACGCCGAATCAGTTCGCCGGCTTTTATGTATGCACTACATCAGTTATTATTAACTGATGTAGTGCATACATAAAAGCTAATTGGCAGTCATTTTGAACACCTTTTATTATAAATAAATATGTAATGTCTGACGATTAACAATAATTGCTAAATGATATTATTTTTATCCAAGCTACTAAATAACTTTTTTATACCTATTATATCCAATAAAGTGCTTTTAACCATATAAATTTAAAAGTTTTTAACGACTTTAAGCTTTAACTGATCAAAGTTTAAAGCGCCTTTTATAAATACTTCTTCTTCAAATAATGTGTTTTCTTATTATTTTTTATAGAAACAAATTATTAGCTGGATAAAACAAACACTGGTGTGTAAAAGCACACACAAATAAACGAATTTTTAGAAGTCGCAAAGCACTGGATAAAATTTTGAAAATATTCATAAAATATAAACAAAGATGTGGTACAAATTAGGAAGAAAATATGGAAAATGGCTAACACCGTTGCATATTGCTACGTAATTACAAATCATAAAAAAGTTTTCTGAAATTTCAGGAAAAAAATCGCTTTCGTAAATTTCGCATTCCCATAAACACTTACCTGGGGGGAAATTCTTAGGCTTGATTATAGATGCGACTGCATACAACGCTACTGCTATGATGAACAAGAACCCGTAAATTGGGATCATTTTATCTAATCGAATATAATCGAATTAGCTACAAGAGACTTGGGTTATAAATAACCACTGTCCTACTCGGCAACTGAACCACGACTGTGCAATGCGAACGACAGTGGTGTCAATTTTTATGTTATGCCAGTTATTAAGACGTCCGCTTTTATAGCAGCGATGTCCTTTTTTATTTCCTTTGCGTCAGGCTTTCAGATATTGTCGAGATTTTCCAACAAAATAATTATTTTCGTGGAAATATTTATTTCGCAAATTAAACAAAAAAAAAAACAATGTCGTTGTTTTACCTTTATTTTATCAATGACGGCAGTGAATTGATACCTAGATTAATCAATAAGAAGATGATATCCATCTAAAATAATTATGGTAGCAGTTTCATGTACATAAACAAAAATAAAAAACTCGTTCATTTAAAATTAAAGCTTAAAAACTAAAATATAAGATCATAACATTTGCAAATAATTTAAAATACGGGCGGGAGAACATCGGCCTACTTTCTATTATAATTTTTGTGACCGTTTTTCTAGTCGTAACACTTAAATCTAGAACAAAAAATATGTCTATGATTGATACACAGTTATGTAGATGCTGGATACCCGTACTCGTTATACGATACATGTCTGGTGGGACTGAGACCTACCTACCTACCTACTCCCGTTCATATTTAGAGTAAGAGGATATAATTCTTTAACAGTATTATTATCTTACTTGACATGAGATAGAGACGTCAATATACACAGTTTATAGCTCTGTCACTTTCTATTGAGAAAATAAGGTGAAAATAATATTGCTATTTGAGGTGATGGTACAGGCCCAGTTCTGACTCGGCATTTTCTATCTACGTCATCGCTATTCATTAAGTTGGATTACGGTCAATTAAATAAAATAATAATAAAAAATATTCTAAAAATAACACACAAAATCAGTTAACCGTTTTTTATTACTCTGAAAATCCATTGTATCAGTTAGATTTTATGAGTGTGGGAACCAGCGGTAAGGTGTGCACTGTGTGGTGGGTCATGGTACAAATAGTTAGTTTGTGGCGTCGCACTTTTAATCTTGTACCACACGCCAATCTCATTCATTGTGCGCACGCATATTATCATATCATTCACTATGCGCACGCAGTCCATCCATTCATTCATTATTCATTCATACATTCGTTCGTTGGTTCGCGAGTTGTCAGGAGAAGATGGAGATTTTAATTATTGTTTTTTTATTGTACTTGATTTATGGATTCAAAGTTAATATAGGTCTACCAGAATCTCATGGCCACTGAGGAAATAAGAATTTGTTGTGTGCAATACTAGGGAAATTAGATTAAACGGTCTTGATACTGTTTGATTTTTATTTCTCTTTAGTATTAATGAACATGAAGTATATTAGGTATATGAATGAAAGCTGTTGTTATACATCGGGTTCTTAACATAGGAAAAATAAATTAATTTTATATTACTTTATGTGCTAATTTATTATATATCATTTAAATCATAAGAATAACTTCACACTTCATTTAGAACTAGAAAACGATTCCAAGAACTCCACTTGCATTTCTTGTTCTTCATCAGATGATGAAAATAAAGAGGTATTTACTATAAATCACTCTTCCAGCATTTCAATTATTCTATCTTGCTTGATAAAATCATTTTCAACTTTCTTTACATGTTCACAACATTTTTGCCATTCCTCTGCACCAATTTGTGAGAAAGCTTCTTCTGTTAATAATTTAATGTCACTTGCAGGCCTATTTACATTTTTATCAGCAACTTTTTGCTTCATTATACCCCAAATCATTTCTATGGGATTCAAAGTGCAATGATAAGGTGGGAGTCTTAAAACTTCGTGACCGTGCGATTTTAATACTTCATCTATCTCATACCTGGGCGCAGACATGTTTTGTTTCACTACTTCAAGAAGTTGATATTTACGCCAAAGATCATCATAATGTACATCGTTTGCACGAAGCCATTCTTTTATATCAGCGATACGATTAGCTTGTGGTTTGTTCATCCTTACGGAATGATAACTAGCATTATCCATAATAATAAGTGAAGGCCTTGTCAGATTTGGAATTAGCTTCTCTGTGACCCATTTTGTAAAATTCTCCTTATTCACATCGTGGTGATAGTCAGCAGATACACTTTTTGACCTGTACACCAGAGAAAAATTTGGTACAAAGCCATTTTCTCCACCAGCGTTAACAATGAACCACCTCGCTCCAAGTGAAATACTTTTAGATGGACCTGCAATATCTTTGCTTTGCCAGCACTTGTTCACAGAACATGAACCGTGAATGTAAGTCTCATCTAAATAAATCACATCCAATTTATTATGCTCTTCAGCTTCGCGGTTTTCCTTTATACGCTTCAAAAACTTGAATCTTTGTAGTTTTATGTCATCTCTCTACATCGAAATGGTCCTTTTTGATTGGCATTTAACATATTCAAAACCGATCTCCTTAAGGATAAGTCTGTAAACAAATAGTAAAATATATCATATTACTCAAACGATAGCTTAGTCATTCATCATCATCATCATCATCGAGTGACAGTTAGAGGGGTTATTACTTAATATTTTTCTTACCTCAAAGATTCTCTCCCTCCGTTGAAATCAATATCTTGTCGAAGAATTTGTAACAGTTTAATTACTGTTGGAATTTCCTTCCGAACTGTATAGAATTCATTTATTTTATTTCTAATCAATTCTAAATCGAAACTGTCCAAGTTGATTTTCTTCTTCCCCCCTCTCCTCTTTTTACCAGGCGTGGAAAATACACCATCATTTGATGTGCCCTCACTTACGATTCGCCGTATAGTAGTACTGGAAACCCCTATAAAGAAGCTAAAATTATGTAAGAAAAATATAAAATAAACCAAAAGTATCTTAACAACTCAGCCCAACTTACCGGTCAACTCTACGACGCGCTTTAAAATCAACGTTTGAGTTTGATTTCCCTTATTTTACGATACACATTGAAAACAATATTTCTCGCTTGAGATCGAAGTGGCTTTTTCGGCATTTTCACAAAAAGAAACTAATTGTCTTGAAGATATCACAAAATCTTAGCAGCGGTTGACAAATCACGTACTTTGATTTGACAGGTGACAATTGACATTACCATATTAAAATCACTTTTTTTTATTATTTTTTTATGCCATGAGATTCTGGTAGACCTATACAAATAAATGTTACGATGAATCTGATATGTTGGGTTTGATAACTTATAGTGGCTGATTAAACTCTATAGTGGTGACTTTCGACAAAAAAAAAGACAACCCTGAAAAAAAAATGTTTTGGAAAGTTCAAATAAAATAATAATAAAAATTATTCTAAAAATAACACACAAAATCATTTAACCGTTTTTTATTACTCTGAAAATCCATTGTATCAGTTAGATTTTATGAGTGTGGGAACCAGCGGTAAGGTGTGCACTGTGTGGTGGGTCATGGTACAAATAGTTAGTTTGTGGCGTCGCACTTTTAATCTTGTACCACACGCCAATCTCATTCATTGTGCGCATGCATGTTATCATATCATTCACTATGCGCACGCAGTCCATCCATTCATTCATTATTCATTCATACATTCGTTTTTTTTTATACTACCAAGGTGGCAAGCAAGCGTACGGCCCGCCTGATGGTAAGCAGCCACCGTAGCCTATAGACGCTAGCAACACCAGAAGAATCACTAGCGCGTTGCCGACCCTTAAGACATTAGATGTTAAGTCTTTGTGTCCGGTAATTTCACCAGCTACAGTGCCCTTCACGCCGGAACACAGCAATGCTTACACACTGCTGCTTGGCGGCAGAATATCTGACACTGCCTACCTGGCTACCTGACTAGCTGCCTGTGGTACCTACCTGGACGGTTCCTTGCACAAGGAACCGTCCAGGTAGTAGTAAAAGTTCGTTGGTTCGCGTGTTGTCAGGAGAAGATGGAGATTTTAATTATTGTTTTTCAGTTGTACTTGATTTATGTATTCAAAGTTAATACAATTAAATGATACGATGAATCTGATATGTTGGGTTTGATAACTTATAGTGGCTGATCAACCTCTATAGTGGTGACCTACGACAAAAAAAAAGACACCCTGAAAAAAAAATGTTTTGGAAAGTTCGAGACTGAGATGATGTATGGTCCAAGTGATAAGCGGTGAGCGTTTTTTTATAAAATTTACAAACTAAATGGAAGACGAATTTTGTGATGCAGAAGGCAGAGATGATAAGCCCTGTGTATCTAGAGAGGTGCATAGAGTTGGCATGCCCATACGTTGCCCGACATTCTGTCCCGACGAGCCAGCTTTGTGGTTTGCACAGTTAGAAGGCCAATTTATACTGTCTAGAATAAATAGCGACATAAAATCTATACTATAATAAAACAGTAGAGGTTGAAATGTCTGTACATAGATTATTATTTCATCGAAATAAGCCAGGGAGGCTAAACATAAGCTACATAACACATATTGAGTATTTTTTAAATGTCTGCCTGTCTGTCTGCCCGTTTTTTACCTCATCACGGGAAAACGGCTGAATGCATATCAATGCAATTTATATCATGAAGTAGTTATTATCCTAATTTAGAAGATAAGCTATATTTTATCAATATTGGTCTTGTAGATCAAGTGCTTGCTAGCTTACCCTCCTATTGTAAGCAGCCGCATACAAAAAAGGGGTCAGGGTTAGTTGGGCTGTGGGCATTATGTTTACGAATAATTCAATATTGCTGGCTGCGGGCAAACCTGCAGGCGCTGCTAGTAATACATAAAACTAAAAATCAATACATTAAATCTCGAAACCTTTGACAAATATTAAATAGAATTATTGGTAAAATTATAAAATCCGTAGATTATGTCATACTACCTGCATTAAGTAAACATTTTCCAAAATATAACTCCTAAATGCAATGTTAGATTGTTAGATCGATCGACTTACATGAAACCACTAAAAGTAACAATGCAATGCGATTAAGACCTGCCGTAGAGAAAGACATACGTTATATAATTAAATCTTTAAATAGTAATAAATCACCTGAAATTGATGGTATTAGAGCAAAGCAAGAGATTGTTAAAGCAACTACCAAAAAATATTAAATCTAAATACAAGAACGACTATCACAGACTTATAAAATTTTGCAAAATAATTCCAGAGCACGAGAAGGTCCAACTAACGCTATTAACTGAAAATTATTTCAATGAAAAACTAAATTAACCAGAAGCAATACGACCCAGAGAAAGTAAGAACCAGAAATATGTTCGAACTAAAATTAACATTACCAAGTTATAATAACTTGTACGGTAAACGAACACTGACATATTTAATTCCACAACTAATAAATCAATTACCGAACAACATCACTATAAAAAATTTCAAATATAGACTCAAAAATTACTTCTTTGATATACTATAATAACAATATACACAAACATACATATCTATATTCTATATTAATAAATCACCTGTATAATATAAATCATAAAAAGTAATGTGGGTAGTTACTAGTATTATCTATTCGCTGACGGCCCTGTCGAAAAAGCGTAGATGTGGTTGTATGTGTGATTACGGTCGTCGGTGTTTGACAATTTATTACTTTGTGTTATCACGGTCATGTTTATTGTGAATGACGTTGTATATTGGTGAAGACTCACTGGTGCACAGAAATAATTATATGAGTTTATGGTGCACCTTTTTCTTTGTAATACCTAATGTAAGCTCGTTAACAAATAAAAAAAAAAGAAAAATAGCAACGTACTTACGTACCACTCAGCTTGTTACTTAATATGCCTTGCATGTCAAAGATATTATAACAAAACCACCAGACAATAGCAAATATGACAAATTGAAAACGGACCTCATGCGTCGGCTGTTTGCATCACAAGAGAGGCGGATTAAGCAAATGTTAAAAGAGCCCGGTGATCGAAGACCATCGCAATTCTTGCGTCACCTACAAAATCTAGCCTGTCCATCGGGTGCTTCGGAATTTATTAAAAACATTTGGACAAATCGTTTACCTCAGACAGAACATTCAAACTGTTTTTGCTTCACAGATTGCTGAATTAGAGGTAATACTCGCTGAAATTGCCGAGTTAGCTCCATCATGTCCTCAAGTAGCTACTGCATCTGCCTTCGCCAGCGACGCTTCACTTGATATGAGTAAACAGTTAGTGACCTCACTAGGCAAGTAGCCTTACTTACTTTGCAGTTGAATAATGGCAATGGGCAACGATCACGCTCACGTTCACGCTTTCGTCAAAACCAGAGAAGGTAATACAGGTCCAGACCTAAGCAGCCACCGCCGAATCATCCGCACTGCTTCTACCATTACACCTACGGCAGTAAGGCGAACAAGTGTAAGCAGCCTTGTACCTTTGACTCGGAAAACAAGAAGGGCGGTCGCATGTCGCGGCCAACGACTGCCCTTCTTCAACAGGCCGTCTATTCATAACGGATCGGACTTCGAAAATGCAGTTCCTTGTGGACACTGGCTCTGACTTGTGTATTTTCCCCCGATCAGCAGTAAGAACGCCTTGCTTTCACTCAGTCAAAATATAATCTAACAGCTGCTACGAGTAATAACACTGTGATTCATACTTACGGACCAATTCAGCTGCAACTCAACTTAAGTCTCCGAAGAAACTTTGTTTGGAATTTTACCATTGCGGACGTATCTCAACCTATAATAGGAGTTGATTTCCTTTGTTTTTATAACTTGCTGGTAAACTACAGAAACCAAGGACTGATTGATAACCAAACGTCACTCACAGTTTCAGCGATGTATTGGAAGTCTGCTGAAGACATCGCGTCTGTAAAGACAGTGGTAGGATAGACATAGTATCATCAAATACTTCGACAGTATCCAGAAATTACCCTTCCTCCAAGTAGACATTCACCTAGCAAGCACAGTACACTAGATCATATCAGAACAACACCAGGTTCTCCAGTTTACTGTAAACCTCGATCCAGTTCGAATGCAAACTGCAAAAAAGGAGTTTGAAGACATGCTAGCTAGTGGTGTATCCTGACGCTCAGAAAGTGCATGGTCTTCTGCATTACATCTAGTAAGGAAAAAGGACGATTGATGGAGACCCTGTGGAAATTACAGAGCACTGAACTCAAGAACGATACCCGACAGGTATACTATCCGTCACATTTATGACTTTTCTTACCAGGTGTCAGGATGTTCAGTCTTCTCAACGATCGATTTAGTCAAAGCTTACAACCAAATTGCTGTCAATCCATAGGATATACCGAATACAGCCATCACAACATACACATCACACACATACATACACATCATACACATCACATTTGGACTTTTTGAATTCCCATACATGACTTTTGGTTTGAGAAATGCAGCCCAGACTTTCCAAAGGTTTATGAATGAAGTCTTAATTGGCCTCGATTTCTGCTACGGATATATCAATGACATTCTGGTGTTTTCAGCGACTCCAGAGGAGCATAAATCTCACCTACACCAGTTGTTTGTACGGTTGAGAGACTACGGAGTTGTAATAAACACTTCAAAATGCAACATCGGTCAGTCAGAAGTCGTTTTCCTTGGTTACTCTGTGTCAGCAGAAGGAACGAAGCCTCTGGAGTCGAAGGCCCAAGCTATTCAGGAATATCCAATCCCTAAGACTGTTAAAGAGCTAGACGTTTTCTAGGAATGATAAATTTTTATCGCCGTTTCGTTCCAAAAGCTGCAGAATTGCAAGCCCCTTTGCATGCTGTTTGGCTTTGGACCCGAAAGGTCCAAAAGTTAAAGGATCGCATCCAGTTGATATGACCCCTCAGCTAATGCAAGATTTCGAAGATTGTAGATCGTCACTTGCAAAGGCTACTCTTCTTGCTCATCCAGATGCAACGGCTGAATTAACAATTGTCACTGACGCATCGAACACAGCCTTAGGTGCTGTATTCCAACAGATCAAAGACAATATATGACAACCTTTAGCTTTTTACTCACACAAATTATCTAGTGCACAAAGAAAATATAGCCCCTATGATCGAGAGTTATTGGCTGTATACGAAGCAATAAGATATTTCCGTCACATGGTCGAAGCTAGAACCTTCGCTGTTTTTACAGATCATAAACCACTTACCTTTGCTTTCAAATCAAGTCGTAAAAACTGTCCGCCGCGTCAGTTTAGATACCTTGACTTCATTCGACCATTTACGACAGACTTAAGATACTTACTCGGACCTGGCAGAGAGAACGTTGTTGCTGACGCGTTATCACGAGTCGAGGGAATATCAGTTGCGATAGATTATATCGAACTTGCAAAACTTCAGGATAACGATCCAGAACTGCAAGAGTTACTTCGCCACGGTTGCGCATTGAAGCTAAAGAAGATGACTACGGTAAATAAATTGTAACTCACCTGTATACTGTGATGTTTCCATGCAGACACCTCGTCCGTATATCACGCCGCAATTTAGAACGCAAGTCTTCGATTCTCTGAACAACCTACATCACCCCGGAGCTTCAGCTACAGAGTGACCAACTCAACTTTTCAGGAACTTTTCAGGGATTCGCAAAGACTGTAGAGAGTGGGTTAGGCAATGTCTTAAATGCCAGACTTCAAAAATCTCTCGTCATACCAAAGCTTCACTTTACACTTCCGTGAATCCATCCCTCAGATTTTCCCATATTCACATCGACTTCGTAGGGCCGTTAACCCCTTCTTCTGATTACAGGTATTGACTCACTACCATCGATCGATTTATTGGTTGGCCTGAGGCGTTCCCACTAAAAGACATCACGGCTGAGACGTGTGCAGCTGCTCTAGTATCTGGCTGGATAGCCAGGTTTGGTTGTCCTACTCGGGTGACTACAGATCGTGGTCGCCAGTTTGAGTGCCATCTCTTCCAAGCCCTCACATCTTTGGTTGTTGCGTGACACTTCCGCACTACAGCCTATCACCCTGCTGCGAATGGCATCGTAGAACGTCTACACCGTCAACTCAAGACAGCCATTATGTGCCACGACAGATTGGAATGGACTGAAGCTCTCCCTTTGGTACTCCTTGGCATGCGAAACTCCTGGACGGAAGATATCCAGACTACGCCTGCCGAACTTGCGTATGGAGAAGCTCTTCATTTACCTGATCAGTTTCTGTATCCGAAAGATAACTTTACCGCAGCTGACATTACACTGTTCGCTACGCGGCTGCGCCAGAACATGACTAAGCTGACCCAAAGACCTACTTCATGGCATACCACTTCTCCATTCTATATTCCTCGAAATCTGAATACTTGTTCATATGTGTTTCTTCGGCAAGCTCGCGTCCGAAGCTCACTAGAACCACCTTACGCTGGACCATTCAAGGTAGTGGAAAGGCATCCTAAGTTCTTCACTCTGGATATTCGAGGAAAGCCAAATAACGTCTCCATTGACAGGCTGAAACCAGCTTATATGATGAAGGAAACAACAAGTCAGGAACCAGTAACAAAAACAGTACTAACACCTACTAGTACCAGCGAAGAAGACGAGAAGTGGACGTCGTGTTCGGTTTACAGATTTTTATCGACCGTAGTTACGGTCTGGCCAGGGGGAGTATGTGGCGTCGCACTTTTAATCTTGTACCACTCGCCAATCTCATTCATTGTGCGCACGCATGTTATCATATCATTTACTATGCGCACGCAGTCCACTCATTCATTAATTCATTCATACTTTCGTTCGTTGGTTCGTGGTTGGTTGTCAGGAGAATTATTGTTATTCAGTTGTACTTGATTTATGTATTTAAAGTTAATACAATTAAATGATACGATGAATCCGATATGTTGGATTTGATATCTAATAGTGGTAAACCCCTATAAGTTTATCGATCCTAAATTTAACAACAGAATAATGTATGTACCTATCTAACTGAGCCTGTATTATCGAATCTTTAAAGCTTTTCACATGTAATAAATCCAATATTCCGCATTATTCTTTTATAATAATAATACACAAAAAAAAAACAATTTAAGTAAGCACTGTAAGTATTTCTACAATAAATGTGTGTGTGTGTGTGTGTGTGTGTGTAAATAGGGTTGATATATATACGTGTAGATTTCAGCCATTCAACTGTGGCTATTTTAGCTTTATGACTATCACTGTTACTGCCGTACTTACTGACGTCTATTAGAGTTAATGATCATCCAGTTCTTGAAATCATATTATTTCGGCTCTCGCTTATTGCGAGTGTCGAAATATATTCAATACTTATTATATGATCAGAGATATCGAATGATCGATTATCTCGTACCTACACGATAATGGAAAATAAGCATTTCTAAACGAGTCCGAGAATGGAAATAATTAGGTAATAAAGGGCTAAATTTAATAATTTATTTCAATAAGATGGAAAGTTTCTATCGATTTGTCACTATCCCCACACTACTAAGATACATGTTGCTATGAAAATAGCCATAGAAGAAAATAACAACGCGATAGTTCATTGCTCTTTCAGGCTCGTATCTTGGTCAAAATCGGAATACAAAATGGATGTGACTGTTTACCATAATCTATGGACAGCTAATACATACCTATTGCAATTGTGTTCTCGTTACATTGCTGTGTGAGAGATATAAATGTACCGGTAAGAAAAGGGATGTACCAAGGACAAAAGATAGTCTTTTAGCCACAACCAGGCTCCATATAGAGCACTGAGTGGCAACCATGCTTATGGAAGGAACACAATGAAATTAAACTGTACGGATTATATCGCTGTTTTTTTTTTATTTTACTATCCCTGTGATAGTTTCACTTCTCACACGTTCACACATCACTTCATTTTGCGGATATAAATGTATGTAATCTGTGAAAATAATTTCATTTCAATGTGTAATATTCGCGAAAATACATTTAAAAAAATAACTTTGTGTACGTTGTTCCTTACAGGATAATGCAGGCCGATCACCTGATTCTCCGGAAAGTAAGATGATGCATGCGTCGGATGGGCATGTAAAACGTCGGTCCTGTGCCTAATCTCTCCCTGGTAGTGTCGGTCTTGATGGATTGTGAGAGTAAAGGAAGAGAGAGTGCACTTGTGTCTCCAAAGCATTTGTGTAGGCTATTATATATTACATCCTCTTTGTAGGCTATAATATCTCATATCTGGCTGATTTTGTGAAATTTTGGCTGCTGAAGAGGATTATTATCACATTATTTATATTTAGAAAATATAGACTTTAAATATTGAAAAGAAATGAACTCCGAACTAACCGTGAAGGCGGAAGTTAAGCTATCCTGAAAAGTGGATGCCATTTCAATAATGTAAAGAAAGGCTCTGTTGGTATTAATATTCATAATATATGGCTAATAATATTATACTATCACCACAACCGTTTATGTTGACTTTGATGCCTGAATGCCATTTACGGATAAATGCACTACATCCCAAGTACCTACCTATGTGACGTGAAACCCCGACGCTGTACGAAGTCTGAAGACTATGAACACATTCAGGATTGCATTTGCATATCAGTATCCGATTTGATAAACCTCAGAATCTATGAAATCTTAATTATCTTAATCCATAAACGACGTCAAAAATAATTTGTTAGGTACTAACATAAGTAAATTGATGGACTTTTGCATAAAAGTGCTTTATTATGTCCCATTGAATTTATAAGTATAAATTTCATGGTTTTCTGTTTATTTAATTTACCATGTTGGTTATAAAGATTTGATCCATATGATTGACCCCATCGATCGATGCCATAGAAGTACAGGTTGTTATTTTTTCGGATTTTAGCCGGATCGATAACCGACCATAAAAGTACAGAATATTATTTTTATGGATTTTAGCCGGATCAATAACCGAGTATGACAAGCTAATTTTTAACCGACTTCAAAAAGGAGGAGGTTCTCAATTCGTCTGTATATATATATATATTTTTTTTTTATGTATGTTCGCGCATAACTCTGGCAATTATGAACCGATTTGAAAAAATCTTTCTTCCATCCATTCTTCAATCCATTGATTGGGTCCCATAAAAAAATTATTGCGTAGTAATAAGTAGTTCCTGAGAAAACAAGAATGGTGACTGCGCAGGAAAGTTGCAGGTAAGCCTATATAGATGACTTTTTTGTCGCTTTTTGAACAAAAATGGTTATAACTCTGACAAATATTTACTAATTTCAATGATTCTTTTTTTATTCGAAAGAAGAAACCACTGTATTTAATCTGTATGAATTTTATCACAACCGGATAAGAACTTCTTGGAGGACCATGAACGATGTGGAGGAATTTATCTGGTAAAAACCATAAAACTGATGTTCTCCATTACATTGCTCTGACAATTATGAACCGATTTCGATGATTCTTTTTTTATTCGAGAGAGTAAACTACTGTGATGATTCCATGGAAATTTCATTACGATCGGATAAATTGTTTCTGAGTTTCTGAAGAAACATGAATTATGTAAAAGTATGTAGACGATAATGTGAAATCATAATGTCATAACCTACCTAGATCATTTTACCGTCTTCGATGGTTCAATCTTTATGTATGAAAATATCACTAAAAAGTATAAAATAAAATCTTTTTAAAAAAAAATTGAACCGACTTCAATATCACTGAAAAGTATAAAATAATTTAAATATTATTGAAGTTGGTGCCAAACATACCCAGCAGGTACGCTAACACCAACTTATATAATATTTAAATTATTTTATACTTTTCAGTGATATTGAAGTCGGTTCAATTTTTTTTTAAAAAGATTTTATTGTGCATCTTTGTTACTTTTTAAAAATAAAGGAATGTTTCCTTTGAGTAAAATTTGCTATCTCTAGTATTTAAAGTACTTTCCCTCCAGGTGGGGGGGGGGGGGTTTACAAAATTCCAGCCCGTAAGTATATGGATATGGTCCTCCCATGACCATTGGTGCTGCAAAGCATTTTGAATCGCAGTAGTCGGGAAAGTAAAAAAAAAATTGCTGGAATAATTCATTAAAATTAGTTTTATTTCATTAAAATTAGTACACTCATCTCATTAGGAATTTAGAATAATTTATAAATAAAATAAACATAGTTCTATGCGAAGCCACTAGATGTCACTGATATCTGACACTGCGGTGGTGTACCATCGTAGTGTCGGATATTTTACCGCCAAGCCGACGTTCATACACATTGCTATATTCTAGAGTGAAGGGCACTGTAGCTGGTGAAATTACCGGGCTCAAGGGACTTAATAACTAACGTCTCAGGTGATGAGCGGTAGTGCAATGCAGCTGTCTATAGGTAGGCGTACTGCTGACCATCAGGTGAACGTCTTGCTTGACCCGTTACTAAGTGGAATAAAAAATGAGCAATAAAGCGACAGTAGAATAGCAATTTATACTTTTAGACTTTCTCGTTCCATTATCAAACTTTATTTTAATTCTATTTTAATTTATGCTTTACTTTATTTTAACTTTATTAACCGACTTCAAAAAAGGAGGAGGTTCTCAATTCGACTGTATTTAATTTTTTTTTTTCTTTTTCTATGTATGTTCGCGCATAACTCTGGCAATTATGAACCGATTTGAAAAAATCTTTCTTCCATCCATTCTTTAATCCGTTAATTGGGTCCCATAAAAAAATATTGCTTAGTAATAAGTAGTTCCTGAAAAAACAAGAATGTTGACTGCGCAGGAAAACTGCAGGAAAGCCTATATAGATGACTTTATGTCGCTTTTTAAGGACAAAAATGGTCATAACTCTGGCAAATATTTACCAATTTCAATGATTCTTTTTTTGTTCGAAAGAAGAAACCACTGTTATGAACCTGTATGAATTTTATCACAACCAGATAAGAACTTCCTGGAGGACCATGAATGATATGGAGGAATTTATCTGGTAATAACCATAAAACTGATGTTCTCCTTTACATTTCTCTGACAAATATGAACCGATTTCGATGATTCTTTTTTTATTCGAGAGAGTAAACTACTATGATGATTCCATGCATATTTCATTATGATCGGATAAATTGTTTCTGAGTTTCTGAAGAAACATGAATTATGTAAAAGTATGTAGACGATAATGTGAAATCATAATGTTGTCATAACCTACTTAAGTATGAAAATATCACTAAAAAGTATAAAATAATGTATTTAAAAAAAAAATTTAACCGACCTCAATAACACTAAAAAGTATAAAATAATTTAAATATTATTGCAGTTGGTGCCAAATATACACAGCAGGTACGCTAACACCAACTGTTATTGTTATTAGTAGTGTAGTTATTGAAGTCGGTTCAATTTTTTTTTTAATATTTTATTTATATAAGGTAAATCGCGTTAATTCCCGATTAAAATAAAGTTAGAATAGCAATTTATTCTCTTTCTGCTGATTGTACCCAATCCGTTAAGTCAAAACAATAAAAGGTTTTGTTTTTATTTTATTTAATGTTCCGAAGTATAGTGAACATACTCAATCTGCTACTATAATAAGTACTCCGTTATACTTTTACTTGTTACTTTTATGATTTTTTTTTCAGCACATTATAATGCCAGAAGGTAATAAAATACTACATAAAAACAGCTTATTATATTATATGTGGTACATATAATACAATTAATTCGGGCTCTGCAACAGTGCATATTGTTGTACAAAGCCTGAAGAATTAAATCACTTGTAATTGCCTTATTGTACTTATTATCTAATTAAAGACTACATTTAAAAACTGATTAAAATACCTACACTAAATTAATTTGTAATTTAAAGATCACATTCATGTCCTAATGTTTTTTATCGCCATGGGTATGAATTACATTTTATAAACCAATTTTGCAGATACCTTGGGTACTCTGTACATGACAGATATATAGTACTTCTACTTCTGTGCGTTTAGTAGATAATTTTCTAATGAAATCTCTGTCGCAAAAAGTGTATCATGCTAGGTTTCATATCTGCAGTTGTTGCACCATTACACTGCGTTGTTGCCACCACCATGAAGTTGATGGCTCATTGTCATATTAGACCAGTTTATCTTTGTATCGTGTTACTAGACATATGCAACTTTCTTGGTTACTTTTCAAATGATTCTTGTGTCACTGGGGAATTACATTCCTGTAAACGGCATTTAAATTAACGATTTTAAATCATGTTCTTTTTTTGCCCGACTGCCGCAGAAGGAGGTCAGAAGGAGGGGAGGACTGTGTTTTCCAGTATAATTATGTAAGTATATTAAGTACCTACATCATCAGCAGCCTTAATTTTATAACTTCTATCTTTTAACAAGGTAGTCTGAAAGAAAATGCTTTAACGAAATTGCAACAGCAAAAACATGCATAGATCTAAGTAGATACTGCGAATGATAAGTTGAATTTTCGCGCAAAAACGATCACTGACAACCGAGCGTGACATCTTCTTCCACAGTCTTCTTCTTCTTATTTTATTATATGGCTTCCATCAATTATTGATGATTTCACCAGTGTCAAGTAGTTAAATAGCATTTGCAAAATAAATGAGAATATCAAAATCGTAATTATGATTTGATTTGACGTACCTAAACTTTTCATGGCGGGTGATGCATTTATCACTTCCCTGTGGACAATCACTCTGTGGTTGGAAAAATCTTCGATTATAATCGATGGAGGCCATATATTTTCTTTTTCTTTTTTCTTAACAAGTGAAGTGAAAATATTTGGAAAATATTCTCATTCAGTTAAACTTTTTACGACTGTAAATTCAGTATGATACTGATAAGATGATCCCCTAGCGTTATTAGTTCAATGAAAATGATTAGGTGATTACGAAACATATTTCCTAAGTACTTGCCAAAAATACCGTAAATAAATGGTATTTAAATGTTGTATATATAATAAAGTATATTATATATTTATTAAAGTTCTACCAAACACGTTCTAAGATTCAGTCTTTTTAAGGTTTAATACCTAAAAGGTAAATAAAAATTTTAGTATAAAAAGTAGGTAACCAACTTCAACAGACACAACACTAAAACTGAAAAATAACTTATATATAAATGAAGTTGGCTGATCAGTCGATTCTGTTTCTATTTTTATTTTCATTCCCTTGAATATTCCTTATTCAACTAGGTTATAAAGATATCAAGCTTTACCACTAAAAAGAAACTATCGAATTTGGCAGGATGACCTGGATAATGTATGACCATTTTATAGACAAAGATATCGTCTATTTTATGGTTTCTACTAGCTAAATTCTTCCCCACACTCACGTTCCTCGGAAAAGTTCTTATTTGGTCATGATAAAATTCAGACACAACCAGTGTACCTAATGGTTCATGCTCTCGAATAAAAAAAAAACATTGAAATAGGTAAATATTGTAAGTGTTATAATTAATTTTGTTGCTTAGAATGTTATCTTTTAGGCATTTCAGCACAAAATACGTTCCTTTAGGAACGTGAATAGCGCGTACTGGTTCATACGTAATAGTTTTTTTGTGGGACCAACTTGCTGGAACGTATTTGGGTACCGAAGAATCATCGAAATCGGCACATATTTGGCGGAATTATGAGTAAACATACGGGGTGACATCGTACCGAAAACCGATACCAGGGATCCAGTACATGATTCTGAACATTCTAGTGTTAAAATTATTCATCGGGTTTTTCACGAATTTCCAAAAAAATAATAGCGCTTTTTTTAATAAAATTATGATAACATCATTATTGGTATAATAATAAAGCCTAATTTCAATTTAAAAACAATAAATTACTTATTTGTGAAAAATTAGCAATCATCAGCAGCCGAAAAGTCCACTGCTGAACAAAGGCCTCTCCCTTAGAAGGTAGGGGTTGCCATAATCTCCACGTTCGGCAGGCGGCTTGATTGAAATTGGCGGATTGCTTGATTGAATTCAATGTTATTTGAAAAATAAATATTATTCCGCATGTATTCATTACATGTTCAAAAATTAACAAGTTAGTCATTGGTCATTTTCCGTTTCTATGGTTTCTATAAAGTTGTAACGAACAATATGAGAAATCTTAAATAAAAGTTTTCGGTCCGTAGTCCCTTACACCCTAGATATTAAAAAATACATAAATACAGTCAATTAACTTTAATTATAATTAAGTCAGTTATTAAAATCTATTTATTTCAACTGTCGGAGCCGTTTATGATTATTTTCGATTATTGAATACGAGATATTTGATATCTCTACTATCTGATAATTGGCATCGAGTGTCGAAATAATCGGATTACAAAAAATGGATAAATGAGCATCTATACTATAATAAAACTCAAAGAGCACTTTTTCTGTACATTGAATATTTTTCCAAAATTTCTATGTTACTATACTATCGACATAGAGGCCAAAACAATTTTTTTTTAGAATTATTGTCTGTCTGTCTGTCTGTCTGTCGTTCTGTTTGTCCAGGTATCATTTGAAAACCCGTTTATAGATTTATTTATTTATTTATTTAGATATTATTTATTTAGATAAGAGAAACAAACAGCATAAATAGTTCATAATATGGAACATACAATTAAAACGTCTAGCCAACAAAGTTTCTACTAATGATTGAATTAATGATGATGATTTTGATAGGACTTTCACTGATGTGTTGTGTAGAAGTCTAGGTATAAATTGGTATATAAAACATCACGCTGTGTTTCATAGGGGCTAAGCAGTGAAACATTACTTGCACATATTACCACGTAATTTCCTTTGTAAGTGAATAGGGTAATTATAGACTGATCAGTTAATCATTAAGATATGTATTATTACGCTATATACAATAGGGACTGAGCAGACATTTAGTTTGCATAAGATATGGCAGTGGCGAAGGGTCAATTTTTGTAAGGGGTAAGCCGGTCCGGTACACCCAGGAAATTTTCATTAGATTTCTGTATTGTTCTAAGTACTTTGCTGATAGCAATATGACATTATATCTTTGAAAAGTTAAAATCTGCAAAATCTGTCGTTCATGAAATTTTAATGAAACTCCCCAAGTCCAGGTAGTGTATAGGTATTGTATCACAGTCGCAACAATAAAATATGCCAAACACTTAAAACTTTCATTATCGAATATCATTAGACAGTAAATTACGATGTTAGCGTGATTTACAATTATGAACAGCGCCATCTATCGGTGAAATTGAACATACAAGCACTATAGAACTTTAATCTAGCTAAATAAAAGAAAGTCGTGTTAGTTACACTATTTATAACTCAGGAACGGCCTAACCGATTCGGCTGAAAATTGGTGGGGAGGTAGCTAAGAACCAGGAAACGGACATAGGAAACTTTTTATCCCGGTAGGTTAAGGTTAAGCAACGTTAGGTAAGGTAATTAAATAGATGGGTGAACCGATTTGTATGAAAGTGTGCATATCGGGTAGGTCTGAGAATAGGTCATACAGTATATTTCATACCGCTAGGTTAAGGTTAAGCAACATAAGGCAAGGTCATTAAATAGATGGGTGAACCGATATGTATGAAATTTTGTGTGCATATCGGGGAGGTCTGAGAATAGGTCATAAAGTATATTTAATGCCGCTGATACCATGATTGACGAGGATATATAGAACGAGAGGAGGGTGCAAGAGAGGAGAAAGAGGGAGAGGGGATTCGAGGAGGGGGTGATGGAGTGAGGGATCGGGGGAGTTAGGTGGAGTAAGGGGGGAGTGAGAAGGAGCAAGTTCGTAGAAGAGAGAGGGGGAGAGGGTTCAGAGAGGGGACAACAGGGAGAGGAAGTGGGGGAGTATGACGGAAACCGAAGCGGGAGGGGAAAGAGAGAGGAGAGAAAGAGCATATAATTAGATTTTTTTTATAAGAGAGAGCGATATGGAGAGAGATAAATCTAGGGAGGAGGGAGAAAAGGGGAGCAAAATGTAATAAAAGCGCGGGCGGAGCTACGCGGGTCAGCTAGTTAACTATATTGACGTTTGTAGGAGCGGTTTTGTTTTTTTTTTGGGAATTTCCATTATATTACCCAAATCCAAACTTAAAACAATTTTGGTATAGTTGTCACCTTTAAACACAAAAAGTAAAAATTCCTTGATACTGACAACATTTCTAGATTTTGACCTTAGAATCAACATAGGCTACTTTTTACAACGGTAAAATATTTATTTCCATGGGAATTTTTTACAAGGGAAAATTTCAGAGACCGCTAAACCCCTTTTTAACACGCTTTTATTATCTTGACCTGTATGTATGTATGTAACTATGATGGTAATGGAATCTTGCGATGCAATTTTGAACCACTTTTACACATCCAAAACATTTTAAATTTTGCACATGTATCAAGGACTCGAGCTGATCTGATGCTGGGGCTCGAAGGTGGATAAGGGAACCCTTGGATGGCTACTAGTAAACTAATCGAATTTGGGCTCATTTGATTTGTTTTAAAGAGTTATTTTCATATTGACCATTAATGAGGACCTGATGATGGAACTGGAAGGTGGGTAACGGAACCCTGGAATGGCTACTTGTAAACACATCGAGTTTGGACTCATTTGATTTGTTTTAAAGAGTTCTTTTCACTTTAACAATAATGAGGACCTGATGATGGATCTGGAAGGTGGGTAACGGAACCCTGGAATGGCTACTAGTAAACACATCGAGTATGGACTCATTTGATTTGTTTTAAAGAGTTCTTTTCACTTTAACAATAATGAGGACCTGATGATGGATCTGGAAGGTGGGTAACGGAACCCTGGAATGGCTACTAGTAAACACATCGAGTATGGACTCATTTGATTTGTTTTAAAGAGTTGTTTTCACTTGGACCAATAATGAGAACCTGATGACGGAACAGGAAGGTGGGTGACGGAACCCTGGAATGGCTACTAGTAAACACATCGAGTTTAAGCTCACATGATTCGTATTAAAGAGTTCTATTTACTTTGTCCAATAATCAGGGTTGATGATGGAAATGAAAGATGGTTGACGGAACCATGGAATGATTACTAGTAAACCTCGATGGGTTTACTAGTAGCTTGGACTCATTTGATTTGTATTAAGGAGTTATATTTACTTTGCCTAATAACGTGGACGTTGATAACTCGGAAGGTTGGTAAGCCACCAAACGGCTTCGGACCAGTTATGCCATTGAATTGTACCATTAATGGTATAAATGGTACTAAGTTGTCCCATTTATACCTGTAATGGTGTAGGTGGTACTAGTTAATACCAGTTATACCATTAGATATCCCTTGAATACTACTTGTAAAACTATTGACTTTTGGCGTACTTTCGACTGTTTAAAGGGTAAATACGTAGTGCTTTCTTAAATTTCGCTAACTCAATCAGATACCTACGCGTAATATAAAAATATGTTTTGCCACAACCTACCTACGATTCAAGCTACGAACATATCAATACTTGAGCTAATTTTATTCGTAGTTTAGGCGAATATTTCTAAGACTAAAAAGTATAAAATAAATTAATAGTTTAAAAAACTAAAAATACACGCTTTTATAAGGACTACTGCATTAAAAAGCTATAAATAAATTATCTAACTAAACCGTGCGTTCTTTCTTTCTACCTCGTGTTTGTAATTTATGGATTATATTTATGTGTAAAAGCGTGGGGCACTTTTTCTGAATAACAGCTTAACAATTTTGTTAAATTTCAAGAACGCTAAGTATTTGTATTCGCATGACAATAATTTGGCTGTGGTTACATAAATTACTTTATATTCACTGATAAATCTCAACAACTGCCTTTTAAAACTACCAGTAAGAATAACCTGTACCTATACATATAAAATTACTTGTCCTGACTGACTGATTCATCAACGCACAAGCCAAACCGCTGGACCTAGAAAGCTGAAATTTGGACAGTAGGTTCTTCTTATGTCCACTGAGAAAGGGTTTTTGAAAATACCACTCCTAAAGGGGTTAAATGGGGTCAAAAGAAAAATTGCGGGCGTTGCCGCAGGGAATTGCTAGTTCAAAATAAAAATAAAGTAGATTGCATAAATGATGTTAAAACGTGTATCCTTATATTAAGTTTACTCCACCTACCCATCAACCAGTTTCACAGTTTGAATTTCGTTGTGTTACATAATACTGTATAAGTAGTACATGCATTTGACTTACATAAATCGTCTTAGCTAAATAATATTGAAGTATTATGTTTTTTTTGTACTATTACAGAACGAAATATAATTAATTAAGACTTGTCAGAATGATATCTTCACCATCACACGTAGCTAATTATATTATGTTATTATATAATTACGTTTCGTTTTAATTACACTAACAATTTACCATCAGTTACTGACGTATTAAAATAGTTGTGAATTTCCCACTGTAAATCTGATAATATTATACCTAGTAATTATATATTTACCTACATACTTACATATTAATTTTAATTATACTTGCTACTGTTTCATCGTTTACCATTAGCTTTTGTGGGCAATTGCGTATAGTGACAGTGGTCATTCCTGGGATCTAGTACGGGTTCTGATAGTTTACGAGCTCGATCAAACTGTCAGTTTTCTCCCGTACATTTTACTAGTTTTTTATAGTTACCGCTAGGGGTGCTGGTGTGAAATGTATGGAGAAAACTGAAAGTTTGATCGAGCTCGTAAACTATCGAATTATCTAACGTAAAAATAAATATCAAAACTGGAATATTCTAAAATCACAAACGAATACTAAAATTTTATAGATTTGTAATATCTACCAAGGTGGCAAGCAAGCATTCTGCCCGCCTGATGTTATGCAGTCACCGCAGCCGCAGCCTATAGACGCTAGCAACATTAGAAGACACACCAACGCGTTGCCGACCCTAAAGACATTTGTGTCCGGCGCAGGCGATGCGCGAGTTAAACGGTCGGCCTATAATAGCCGTGTTCCGACATATAGATGAATTCTATACAGAATGTAAAAAAACACGTGTTCGATCCGCAAGGGTATTATTCAGTATATCAATACAAACACATGTATATAACTCATTTGTTCATTATCCCAATTTTTGTTTTCTAATTTGTACCAAAAATACAAGGTCAGATTCGTTTTTCTGGAACAAAGTAGGAAAAAAAATGAGATTTCAACAAATGAGTTATATACATGTGTTTGTATTGATACACTGAATAAGACCCTCACGGATCGGACACGTGTTTTTTTACACCCTGTATACAGGATGTGGTTTTGCATTTTTGCCTTTTTGCCATATTTGTAGACCTAACAGTTAAGGATTATGTTAATTGATTAAAAATAGATGAATAATTCAGTGGCTAATAACTAAAAGATAATTCATGATTCATGATTAACGTTCAACCAGAATTCTGTAGTCCTAGCTTTGGTAGTTTCGGCTCTGCGATGTTGAGTCAGTCACGCGAAAAAGGCCTACCTCTTTATAATAGAAGTATAGATATTTGTTCACCTGAAGCCTCCCATTTCAGTATCGTTGAGGAGTCCATTAGCGTTATACTATCAGGTCTCTTGCCATCATCACGAAGAATTCCTGAGAACACGCCAATTCCTTTTTTTTTTTTTTTTTTTTTTTTTAGCGATTGTGGAATCCTCATGGATACACCGCGCACGACGCCTACCATGCGCGGGTTATGTCGGACTCTTACCGACTAAACCAACATCGGGCCTTTCAGCACCTCCGCTATAGTGGCGGGCCCCGGGAACGTACGTAGCACTTCATCCGGTTCCCGCCAGCGGCCGTTCGGCTTGCGCCAAACCCAATCACAGCTCGGCCAAAATGGCCAAGCCGGCCAAAATGGTGCCCTCCAGTCCGCTCAGCAGAGAAGTACCAAGGGCGACCACAGTGACGAAACACCCTATAGCCTTTCGGCCCTAACCCCCCCGATTGCACCGAGCTACCGGGTCCCATACCCCAGCTACTGCCGCCTGCCGGCGCCCATACCCCGGCAGTGCGGTTGCTGCGGTGCCCCCGCCCTAAGACTTTGCGGCCCGACTCCCCCCTGCACTACCACCGCGCTCAACCGACGTCGATCCCGATCGGGAACAGCGGCAGCGGCGCCCCCGCCCAACGTGGCCTTTCAGCCCTACACAAACACGCCAATTCCTGAATTGGCGTGTTTAATGCTCACTAAAAATTATTGGAGTCAATTACCTATGTTTACTTTCCCAAGAAATTATTGGAGTCAATTACCTATGTTTACTTTCCCAAGACATCGCAATTTGATGAAGTAATTTGTTGGTCTTGCTTCAAAATTGCTCTCCAGGAAGGCACGACGAAGGTTTTCCTTCCCAAATATGACTACAATCATCTCGCCGCTTAAATTGAGACCCAGGACACGAGTGGAATGTTGCCTCGCCAGTTCTTGGAAAGCTTTATATTGACTTCCATATATTTTAGTCATTTCGGTCGTAAGTTTGCTGCACCCAATGAATGGATACCATTTTGGACCTGAAACAAACAAATTGTAATGTGAAACAATGTGCGTGTCTAGAAGTGTCTTTAATCGACTTTCACTGCTAATCTTAAAAAAAAAACAACATTTTTCTTATTTTCGTATTGACAATAGATGCAATCATACCCTGCCCTCCCAATACTTTACCACTCGCACTTCATTTTCAGTTGCATCTAATAATTCCTGAATTGTACAAGAGTCGGTGGACAGGACAACAAATGAGCTATACAGTGTTGGGAGAGCCCACACTCACAAAATTTGTAGTTCTTATATACATAAGAACTTATATACATAAGAACTACTAATTTCGCAAACAAACGTGAAAACCTTGAAATGAAACTAATTTTATGGATTATATCGCGGTTTAACTTGTTTTTACCCCACGTTTCGAACACATGAATTCCATGAATGCTGTAAAGTGTTCGAAACGTCAGCATAGTAGAATCAAAAATAAACCGCAATCCGTAAAATAAATTAATAGATAAAAAAACCTAAAAATTACATTCATTTGATAAGTACTACACTAAAAAGTAATAAATAAATTATCAAACCCGTTCTCTCTGTCTAACCGGTGTTTGTAATTAAGCATAGATATTTAAGTAGCCAAGTTGCCAAGACCACGTGTCTACAAACTGTTCAATGTACGTTTACACAAAAGTAACTTAGGACTTAATTCTCCTCTGACCAGAATGGTCAGACTGTATAATGATATCTCTTTAGCTCTAGATTTAGATATTGTCTGTGATAATTTGAACATATTTAAGACCAAGATATTAAAATACTTTATGTTTAATGTATAATAATGATAAAAAAAGATATTAATTGATTTTACTTTAATTACTTAATATTGTTATTTCACATTTTATATTATTCTTTGTTTTGATTAATCCAAATTGTAGTACATAGAACTATTTTATTATTTTATATAACAAGATTACGACACTGTTCCTTATGAATTCTCTCTTCTTATGACATTTGTTTCTTAAGTTCTTACGGCATCAACTTTTATTTTTATTTTTTACATTTAATTTCATTTTATCTCAATTTGTGATGTTTAAATTATTTTTAAATTATGTTAACTATACATTGGATCCTATTGATAATCATTTAATTATTGCGACGATTCTGTATTGTTAGTTGTGGTTGCCTGTAACTGGGAGATCACGAGACGAGATACTTAACATTGATTATTTTATTTGTAAAGTGTATCACTTGTTGGCGATCCTAATAAAGAAAAAAAAAAAATAAAAAAAAAATAAGTAAATAAAAGTGGGGCGCTTCTTCTCTATAAATGATTAAAAACTATTGACATTAAAAATACGTATCAGGTATACGGTAACCCGAACAGGTACTTAACTTAAAATGGATCAACTTGCTATTTCATTGGCTATGAAAAATATATGTAAGTACTTATACCTCAAATCTTCGCCAAAAATTTGTATTGTTTACATATCGGATTAAGTATAATGTTTTCATGCAATATGAATTTAAAAAATATACAACGTTGGATATGGATTGTGTCATTCGACTTTAAAAAAGGAGGTGGTTTTTAATACTACTGTAATTATTTTTGCCAGGGCCAAAGTTCGGTGGGGTGGTAGCGGGGCATCCGCCGGAAATACTTAGCACCCCCTACTCGACCGTTACTCCGCCCGCTACTCGGCGAGGAATAGAGGAGCTACCGGACACCCCACGGGGGCTTTTTACCGTACTACGGAACGGAGGGAGGGTTATGATTTTAACAAGAATGTATGTATGTATGTTCATCTGTTCCCGCATATCTTCTAAACTACTTAACATAATTTGACAAATAGGGTGTCGTTATAGAAGCGTCTTGATTGCCCGCTGGTTATAGGCTATATAATAGGTATCACATTATTAGACTGCGATTTTATCCGTAGTCGGGTTTTAGTTTTTAAAACTTAGTACTTACAATTATGTAAAACTAAAGACTAATTGCAATAAAATTTAAAATTACCTAAAAGCAAAACATAAAAAATATCATAAATGTTAGAAAACAAACTTCTTCATTTCGTGTATTGAGATTTATAAAGGTAAGTATGTTGAATAAGCACTTACCTGGGGGGAAATTCTTGGGCTTTGTCGTAGATACGACTGCATACACTATTGTGGCGATGATTATCAACAAAAGGTAAAGCGGGTTCATTTTATATATAAGTAGATACCTAACACTGAGTGGTCTAGTGTTCAATATGCACGGATCTACTCCGCAGCCGACTTAAGATTGTATAATTTATGCAATTTTTGTGTTATATATGTCCTCGTTCAGCTTAGGCTTACGCGAAGACCCGTACTCGGGTTTAGCGCTTACTTCAAAAACACTATCGCGAGTAATCGTCACCGGTTGTGACGGTAACCCAGATTTTTAAATATGTCGTGAATAATAATAATAATATGCGTAAATATTATTAAGGCGAAGTTCTATTTGAGTAAAAATGGATAAGCAAAATACAGTAAGGCTTCAAACGGAAACCGAACATCTTCTCCATCAACGTATACTGAGCAACAAGCAAGTAAATAATTTCAAAGTTTAGTTAAGGACTTACATTACCAAATTGAAGAGTTTCAGCGAGCACTGCAAGCAAATTAAAAATGCATCTTCAGCAGAATACACCAAGACGGCTTCTAAAAAAATCCAATCTCCATTATGAGACTGATGAAGAGGAACTAGCCAAGGAAACGGAGTGGATTCGTCAGCAAAGCCGAAGGAAAGTGAACCTGAACCAAAAACCATCGATATAATAATATTATATCGATGGCTGGCTGTTTAAGTTGAGTACAATGACATAACTTTGGCGGAGCTATGTTCTGAAGAAGCATATTCAAGATGCCTAACCTCCTGCTCGATAATGTGCGCTGGGCGTCCACTTGCAGTAACAGGGTTGTTTGACAACAGTGTTTACAGAGGTGTGTACCATATTAATTTTCAACATTATGATTTATTTGAAAGATAGTATTTAATCAAAGTTGAATTCGTGAAGTATATAAACCAGAAAAAAAAAAATTATATGAGGTACGCAATATAAATTAGTCTACCATGATTGCTGTGTTCCTAGGAAAAAGAACGAGTTCTGGTTGTATCAAGCTAAATTATAGCTCATAAAACTAGCGAATAATTTCTAAAAATAATTTATTACATCTAAACTTATTTTTATATCTATACAGTCAGACTGGTACATAGGTACATAGGATTTAGGTCTTCAAGAATTAGCTATTTAAGGTCATAAGAGTCATAAGTGACTTATACCTAATAATATTATTCTGGGACAATATGAATGTTACATGAAATAAATACCAAAGGAACCTTAATATGCAACCTTGCACTTGGTGTCGTTTGTCCGTCGAAGTCGCTGGACGTTCGGGGTATATACCCTAGGACGTCCATTGAAAACGGCGGCGACTCCGAGGAGGATGGTGAGGTGGCGGGGTTCCGACCCCCGTCCCCGTGAGCACCGTGTCTGGTTCATGGGGGACTATAATGTGCCCCCGGCGGCTGGCTCACAAGTAAGGCACTGAGGTGCTTCTGGCTCTGCAGGAATAAAGTATACTTATATAATTAAAATTCAAACTTTAATAGATGGGTTTACAGCACTCAGCTAGAGTGCTTCTATGCATAGGCTGTGGCGGCAGAGTACATTGCATCTAGCAGCGCTCGAGCGCTTGCATTTATACCTCAGCTATGAGTCTACGGTAAGTAAGTGAAGGTACAACCCTATATCCATATACAGGATGTCACAAACTTCACCCCCCATCCGTTTGTTTTTAGACCACAGCGTTTGAGACATTCTTTATATGCATTGTCGTAGATAGGGCTTCCATTCCGTAATTACGTACTTACGCAATTGCGTAATTACGCAAAGATTTTTAACTTCTGACAATTCCGTAACTAAAGGATTGAAATCCGTAATTACGTAAGTATCAAATTCTCTTATATATAAACTAAATATGATATAAATAAATAAAAAATATTAGATCACAGATTAGCGACTTCTTGTCATGTTGGCAACATTATTGTAAACAGTATGACATGAAAACCCAGCCCCCAGCCAACACTGGAACTGAACTAGCGGGTATTCCCTCGTACAGAATAATTTCTATCTAGTATCTGTGGTTTGGTTGCTAAACTTCCCGCGACTTCGCCTTTGCGATTCGGTCTTGGTTGTATGAAATAAAGTCTCACTCATTACTCCGTAGATAAATAAGTATATAGGAAATACATGGTTATTTAAATTTACGTACAATAAAGAGTATTCCTTTCTTTATCATATTTTTTTCTTTAGAAAGTAGCTCAATCTGCCATCTTGCAGAAAAGTATGGAAATACCCGGCAAGACCCGATGGAACAGCTTATCCAATGTGATTGGACGCTATTGGAAATCATGCGTTTAAACATTGATGCTCTATACCTTATGATAATACTTACCGTGAAATACCTTGGCATGACACAGCTTCGCTTGAAGGCTCATGTCAAAAAGAAACGCGAAGAGGCCTTCGCTGCAAGAAAATGCACTGGCTGCTTTGAAAGTACTCCGTATTGTGTGTGCAAAACAACAAAAACTTTTGTGCAAATAGGTCCAAGCATGGGCTATTGGTATACTGCGGTGGAGCTATACCAACAAAGTAACATACAGACAATACAAAGATTCCAAAATAATGTATCCAGAGGTATTTCATAGGGACATCAAAGTTCAAGACTATGCAGAAGCACATGGCTTCATCATCAATTACTATGCGTTTCAACTAAGAATGTGGCCGCCATGATGATCGTGACTGCGGAACTTCACTCGTTTTTTACGATTTTTGTACCGGCAGCAGAGTAAACACAAAATGAAATATTCGCTCCGGTTGTTGTTATTTATTGTATAATGTCTTATTTTGCTATCTATTTTTGTTAAAACATCATTTTTATTAATTTTATATTTGAAATGGCAAGATGGTGGTGACATTCTTAGTTGAAACGCATAGTAAATGTCAAAGCTATCCAGCTCCTCCACAACACGGACATAGTGAAAAGATTGAAAAGGATGTCCTTTGGAGTTAGTTGTATTGATGATGATGATGATGACGATTAATACAATTAGTATTTTTAAATTAATGCGAGCTTGTTGTTGATTTGTTGATGATGTCACAATATTCATGTCCATACTGTAGGTAATAGAAAAGTACTAAACTGATCGCTCCATTGTTTTTTTTTTAAATAAATCTTTTGTAATTAATGTCATTTTTCAATTCTTACATTTTCCTTAGCTTTTCTTTACTGTTTACTACCAATAAATACAAAGTAGGTAATTAAAGAAAACTTTTGATTTAAGAAATATTTAACAAATTACGTAATTAGTTACGTAATTGGACTGCTAAAATTCGTAATCAGTTACGTAATTAACATATCCGTAATTTTGCAAGCCCTAGTCGTAGAGTATTGAATGAAGCAACTTTTCGGCTTTATTTAACAAGCTTCTGAAGCGACAATTTTATTAGTCGAAACCGTAGACTTAGAACTTTTTTTTTTACTACGTCGCTGAGACGTAAGTTAGTTTTAGTCCGGCTGCCAAGGGACGACTGGGTCTAAATGTGAATGACTACAGACCCGAGGTTTGCTGTGCCGAAATAGTTGCACCAACAATTTAGCGCATCATCTATCATCATAATTATTATGGAAGGCGAAGCATGACTTCCGGACAGCCAGTTGACTAGAATTAATTTACTAAATTTTATGAGCTAAACTTGATGCTGAAGATTGTCATGTTTGAATCTAACAAAAAAAACAATGGGCGCCTGTGATTGGTTGGTGGATGAATATGGTCAATTTTGATTTTAACCTTCTCAAACAATGCCGGATTCGATACTAAGCCGTTATTTCAAACTGTCGTCGTCAATAATTGTCGTCTTTGAAACCAAAACGTAAAACTAAGTATTGTTATTTTAAACTTTCTGTAAGGTCGCGTTTTTCACACTGAAAGTGCGCTGCCAGCTGCTGCCATCTTGGTGTGAATTGAGCCTATGTCCTCTAAGATATATTCTGTCTACATTAATAATATTATAGATCAAAAAAACTGCATAACATTAGACTGCAGTTTTTTTGATCAAAATTTTAATGGATAGTAATTTGAATAATCTGAATGAAATAGACACAACTAACATATCTGATGCACTACATTGCGATATTGAGGACTTGTTGAATCATATTAATGTGCAAGAGAGCGACCTTTCTGTGGTCTGTCAAAATATAAGAAGTATTTATAGTAATATTGATGACCTAAATTTGACCCTAACTAAACTAAAATTTAATGCAGATATTTTAATTCTGACGGAATGTCGTATAAATCGTAACAAACCAATACCCCGTCTCGAAAATTACAATACTTTTAATACCACACACCATCTAAATCAAAATGATGGGGTTGTAGCCTATATTAAAAAATCGATTAAGTGCAAAGTTAGGGAAATTAAATTAGTACATGCCTCTTGTTTAGAAATCCTATTAGGAAATACGATTATTATTGGCATATATCGTTCGCCTTCAATTTCAAATGCTGATCTATTTATAGACTCTTTGCGTGTATATCTGGACACTATAAAAACATATGCAAACATAATATTAACCGGCGACATTAACATTAACTTAATACCGAAGTCAACAGAGCAGAGTATTGATCGCAATAAACGATCAAGTTATCTAAACATGTTATCTGTTTATGGATTATTACCAGGCCATCAATTACCTACACGTGAAGGAAGCTGTTTGGATCATTTTTTCTTAAAACTTGATCACAAGTATACTTCAGCACAAATAGCCGTCTTGAATACATCGGTAACTGACCACTTAATGATATTTTTGAAACTCTCGCAAAAAGTATGCAGGAATTCCACGCCATGCAAAATCAAAACCGTAATTGATTATAAAGAGGCTTTTAATAGCCTAATGCAAAAAAATCTTAATGGATTGCTTTTTATTGATGATCCTAATTTTGTTGCCGACTACTTAATTGCTAAAATTCAAGAGTCCCTGAATGAAAACACGAAACAAATTAATATTCCTAAAAACCAACGTATTATTAAGCCATGGATCACCCCGGGGATCCTACGCTGTATAAAAAACCGAAATAATATGCAAAAAAAACTTAGAGCTGACCCGTATAATGAAGTACTAATAATTACTTTTAAACGATATCGCAATTATTGTAACAATCTCATTAAAAAGCTAAGGCGCAAATACGAAAGAAATAAATTGGCGGAATCAGTAAAGTGCAATAAAATGTTATGGAAAACTATTAAAAATCTTACATATCTCTCAAAAAACAGCAATGATAATTTGGAATTATTAAATATTAAACAGTCAACTAATGACTCTGTTAATTTTATTAATGACTTTTTTGCTAATATAGGAAAAAATCTTGCAGAAACCTTTATATCTAATTCTAATAACTCTAGTAGTCAACTAAATAGCGATTGTCGACCCGTGCAGGCTAATCACCCATCTTCTTTGTTTCTATTGAACGCTACTACAGAGGAAGTGAGTAGTATACTTATGAACTTGAAATCTGATAGTTCGCCTGGGTGGGATGGAATCACAGCTCGCTTCTTAAAATTAGCTAAAAGTGAAGTTTTGCCAATAATCACTCACTTAACGAATCTTTGCCTTAATAAAGGAATTTTTCCGACCTCTCTAAAGCGGGCTGTAATCATCCCAGTACATAAGGGTGGGGATAAAACCGATATCAATAATTATAGACCAATATCGTTACTGCCTGCAATATCAAAAATAATAGAAAAAATAATTAATAACAGACTCTTAAATTACTTAGAAAAATATAACGTACTGTCTGAGTTTCAATTTGGGTTTAGGCGCAAAAAGTCAACAGAAGATGCAGTTCAGGCTCTCACTTCAAAGATAGTTGACCAACTTGATAAGGGTAAAAAAAGTCTAGCTGTTTTTATTGACCTTAAAAAAGCGTTTGATACCGTTTCTGTCCCCCTGCTAGTGCAAAATTTAGAACGCGTAGGAGTAAGAGGTGTTCCTCTCGAACTTTTAAAAAATTACCTAGAATCTCGAACACAGAGCGTTAGGGTTGGGCAGTGTACCAGTGATCACAAAGATATAACTTACGGAGTTCCTCAGGGCAGTGTGTTAGGACCTACTCTGTTCCTTGTGTACATCAATGGGCTTTGTCAATTAAAACTTCATAATGGACATATTTTTACATATGCAGATGACACTGCTATTGTTTTCAATGGCTCTACCTGGAAGGATGTTCGAGAGACTGCTGAGCTTGGTCTGGCTAAGGTTTCTAAGTGGCTTAATGCTAACCTCCTGGCTCTTAATGCCCAAAAAACTAAGTATATTTGTTTCTCTATAAATAACATTAAACGACCTGACGCAAACTTCGGCCTAAGAGTTCACACATGTGATAACATAAAAACAAACACTTGTGTCTGCCCTGTTATTGAGAGAGTTAATAGTACCAAGTACCTGGGTGTTATTATCGATCAACGTATGTCATGGTATCCCCAGATCGACGCTTTATCTAGTCGTATTAGAAAACTAATCTGGATCTTTGGAAAACTTAGATACGTCGCTACTCCTGATTTGGTAAACAGAATTTATGTGGCTCTAGCTCAATCTGTAATGATATATTGTATTTCTGTATGGGGAGGCGCTTGTAAGACGAAATTCATTGAGGTAGAAAGAGCACAGAGAGCACTTTTAAAAGTGATGCTCTTTAAACCGTTCCGGTACCCGACTGAAACACTATATTTAACTTGTGGCAACCTTACTATTAGAAAACTTTATATCCTACACATTACTTTGAGAAAACATAGCTCCATCAAATTTGACAGTAATTTAAATAAAAAGAGGAGAAAGTTTAGTATAGCAACTACATATACTAACACTATTTTCGCAACCCGCCATTGCAATAAACAATCATATACTTTTAGACTTTCGCGTTCCATTGTTAAACTTTATTTTTATCGGGAATTAACGCGATTTACCTTATATTTTTTTTTAGCTTGACGTTTCGGCCGGGTTGCACCAGCCGTGGTCACAAGCAGACTGGTTCAGCGAGACGGCTCCGTGCGGGAGGCAGAAATATCTTCGTCTACCCCCGTTCTTTCACTTGTAACGTTAAGCCCACTACACACTACACTCACAGTATCTGTATATTTAACCGCCGGCAAATAGCGAGGTTTTGTCATTTTAATCACTGGTTCCCATGTAGCTGATAACTTAAAGCCATCTTCCCGGTTGAAATTTTTATATTTTTTAATTTCAATCGCTTCACGAACAACTCTAGAGTAAAAGTGTCGATCGGTGGAAAGGACTTGTGGGCGATGAAACTCAATCCAGTGATTTGTATCCGACTGAAGTATATGCTCGGCAATCGCTGACTTGCTAATCTGACGGTTCTTCACAGCGGTGATATGCTCCTTAACCCTTTCTGCGATAGTCCGCTTCGTTTGGCCTATATAGGAGCTACCACAGCTGCAATTAATTTTGTAGACACCTGGTGTTTGTAATGGCAGAACATCCTTTGCAGTACCTACAACGTTGCTTACCTTGGACCCAGGTACGTACACAATGGGTACAGAATATTTCCTTAACACTGCACCCATTTTGTCCGTCACTCCCCTGATATAGGGCATGTAAGCAGGTTGTCTCTTGACTTCAGGACGTCTGCATTTCTTCTCTGATCGCCTCGGCCGTCCACTCGTTCTGTAACCGTTTTTCAGCAGTACCCCCTGAACATGCTTGAGCTCCTGTTCTAAATGTTCAGGGTCACAAAGGTCGTATGCTCTATTGTTGAGCGATGTAACTACGGATTGCAGATGACGGGGGTGATGATGTGAAGATGCGTGCAGGTATCTATCAGTGTGTGTAGGTTTGCGGTACACACAGTGTGACACAGTTCCATCTGTTCTCGCAAAAATCTTAACATCCAAGAACGACAACGACCTGTCCGTCTCCAATTCATATGTGAACCTCATGTTTGGGTGTAAGGAGTTAAGATGTTCTATATACTGAACTACTGCCTGTTCACCGCCTTTGATGATGCAGAATATGTCATCAACATATCTCTTCCACAATCTGATTGTCTGGGGCCCGAGACTTAAAGCCCTTTCCTCAAAATGTTCCATCCACAGATTGGCAAGTACAGGGGCTACAGGACTACCCATTGCGACGCCATCGATCTGTAGGTAGTATTGTCCTTGAAAAAGAAAGTAATTTCCATCTAAACAGTTCTTTAGTAGTTCAATATAATTAAACGGCATCTCGTTGTCACCTAGTCTGTTTTTCACGATGTCCAGGCATTCAAGAATTGGAACATTGGTGAAAAGCGATTCTACATCAAAACTCACCATGACATCATTTGGTTCCAATGTGAAATCCTTGATTATCTGGACAAAATGACGCGAGTCCTTCACAAAAGACGACGTCTTCCCGACAAGTGGCTGCAGCACCGAGGCAACGTGCTTGGCAAGATCATAAGTAGGCGATGCAATCTGACTTACGATAGGTCGCAACGGCACGTTCGGTTTGTGGATTTTCGGCAAGCCATATAACTTTGGTGGTACATGAGAAGTCGGTCTATGTAATTTGTCATAGTCGTCTAGTGTGAACAGGTCTTTATTCTCCAGAATTAGAGTTCGTATTCGTCGCGTTACTCTGGCTGTTGGATTGTACGATACCGGCTTGTACACCTTTTCGTCACTCAACAACTCACGTACTTTATTATGGTAATCAGTAGTATTCATCACCACAGTGGCGTTTCCCTTGTCAGCCCTTAGCACCAAGATATCCTCGTTTTCCCTGATTTTTCGTAATGCTAGACGCTCTTCTGTGGTGATATTACTGGTTGGCAGTTTAGACTTTCGTAATAATACAGCAATATCCTGTCTCAGCGCTTCAGCGTCACTAGATGGTATTTTATTACGAATTATTACCTCTTCAATACTACCGATTACATTTTCGTACGGTATTCGCCCTGGTGTTAATGCGTAGTTCATACCTTTCGACAAAATGTTCAACGTATGTTCATCTAAATCAACGTTAGATAAATTTACGACGGTGTTATGCTGTTTATCTGGTGTGTTCGTGGAAATGGTACTCTCGGCATATCGTCGGTTAAACTCCTTTGAGAACTTTTGCTCGTGAGAAACACTACACAGCTCAAAAGTACGACTTGCTTGCAAGTAAGTAACACGATCGCACAAATCGTAATCTTCCCGTGATAGATTCACACTACACATATAATGCAACATATATAACTCACTCTGAACTCTGTCAAGGTCACTGTGTTTGTTACGTATTAGTTGTCTCAAGAGTCGTACACTCGCATTTGTTAGAATTCTACCGGAACTAGCGATATCGCGACGCGGTTTTATACGCACACACGACGGTAACAAGTCCCAATCGCGACACCGTACAAGAAATGCCAACGATGTTTCTACACGCGCCCGCTTTTTCCGTAGATATTCTAGATGACGCACTTGTTTTGCAATTTCCGACCCGTAGCGGTTTGCAATATATACTTTTAGACTTTCGCGTTCCATTGTTAAACTTTATTTTTATCGGGAATTAACGCGATTTACCTTATATTTTAAAAAAAAAAAAAAAAAAATATAAGGTAAATCGCGAATTTTAACAAATGCGAGTGTACGACTCTTGAGACAACTAATACGTAACAAACACAGTGACCTTGACAGAGTTCAGAGTGAGTTATATATGTTGCATTATATGTGTAGTGTGAATCTATCACGGGAAGATTACGATTTGTGCGATCGTGTTACTTACTTGCAAGCAAGTCGTACTTTTGAGCTGTGTAGTGTTTCTCACGAGCAAAAGTTCTCAAAGGAGTTTAACCGACGATATGCCGAGAGTACCATTTCCACGAACACACCAGATAAACAGCATAACACCGTCGTAAATTTATCTAACGTTGATTTAGATGAACATACGTTGAACATTTTGTCGAAAGGTATGAACTACGCATTAACACCAGGGCGAATACCGTACGAAAATGTAATCGGTAGTATTGAAGAGGTAATAATTCGTAATAAAATACCATCTAGTGACGCTGAAGCGCTGAGACAGGATATTGCTGTATTATTACGAAAGTCTAAACTGCCAACCAGTAATATCACCACAGAAGAGCGTCTAGCATTACGAAAAATCAGGGAAAACGAGGATATCTTGGTGCTAAGGGCTGACAAGGGAAACGCCACTGTGGTGATGAATACTACTGATTACCATAATAAAGTACGTGAGTTGTTGAGTGACGAAAAGGTGTACAAGCCGGTATCGTACAATCCAACAGCCAGAGTAACGCGACGAATACGAACTCTAATTCTGGAGAATAAAGACCTGTTCACACTAGACGACTATGACAAATTACATAGACCGACTTCTCATGTACCACCAAAGTTATATGGCTTGCCGAAAATCCACAAACCGAACGTGCCGTTGCGACCTATCGTAAGTCAGATTGCATCGCCTACTTATGATCTTGCCAAGCACGTTGCCTCGGTGCTGCAGCCACTTGTCGGGAAGACGTCGTCTTTTGTGAAGGACTCGCGTCATTTTGTCCAGATAATCAAGGATTTCACATTGGAACCAAATGATGTCATGGTGAGTTTTGATGTAGAATCGCTTTTCACCAATGTTCCAATTCTTGAATGCCTGGACATCGTGAAAAACAGACTAGGTGACAACGAGATGCCGTTTAATTATATTGAACTACTAAAGAACTGTTTAGATGGAAATTACTTTCTTTTTCAAGGACAATACTACCTACAGATCGATGGCGTCGCAATGGGTAGTCCTGTAGCCCCTGTACTTGCCAATCTGTGGATGGAACATTTTGAGGAAAGGGCTTTAAGTCTCGGGCCCCAGACAATCAGATTGTGGAAGAGATATGTTGATGACATATTCTGCATCATCAAAGGCGGTGAACAGGCAGTAGTTCAGTATATAGAACATCTTAACTCCTTACACCCAAACATGAGGTTCACATATGAATTGGAGACGGACAGGTCGATGTCGTTCTTGGATGTTAAGATTTTTGCGAGAACAGATGGAACTGTGTCACACTGTGTGTACCGCAAACCAACACACACTGATAGATACCTGCACGCATCTTCACATCATCACCCCCGTCATCTGCAATCCGTAGTTACATCGCTCAACAATAGAGCATACGACCTTTGTGACCCTGAACATTTAGAACAGGAGCTCAAGCATGTTCAGGGGGTACTGCTGAAAAACGGTTACAGAACGAGTGGACGGCCGAGGCGATCAGAGAAGAAATGCAGACGTCCTGAAGTCAAGAGACAACCTGCTTACATGCCCTATATCAGGGGAGTGACGGACAAAATGGGTGCAGTGTTAAGGAAATATTCTGTACCCATTGTGTACGTACCTGGGTCCAAGGTAAGCAACGTTGTAGGTACTGCAAAGGATGTTCTGCCATTACAAACACCAGGTGTCTACAAAATTAATTGCAGCTGTGGTAGCTCCTATATAGGCCAAACGAAGCGGACTATCGCAGAAAGGGTTAAGGAGCATATCACCGCTGTGAAGAACCGTCAGATTAGCAAGTCAGCGATTGCCGAGCATATACTTCAGTCGGATACAAATCACTGGATTGAGTTTCATCGCCCACAAGTCCTTTCCACCGATCGACACTTTTACTCTAGAGTTGTTCGTGAAGCGATTGAAATTAAAAAATATAAAAATTTCAACCGGGAAGATGGCTTTAAGTTATCAGCTACATGGGAACCAGTGATTAAAATGACAAAACCTCGCTATTTGCCGGCGGTTAAATATACAGATACTGTGAGTGTAGTGTGTAGTGGGCTTAACGTTACAAGTGAAAGAACGGGGGTAGACGAAGATATTTCTGCCTCCCGCACGGAGCCGTCTCGCTGAACCAGTCTGCTTGTGACCACGGCTGGTGCAACCCGGCCGAAACGTCAAGCTAAAAAAAAATATAAGGTAAATCGCGTTAATTCCCGATAAAAATAAAGTTTAACAATGGAACGCGAAAGTCTAAAAGTATATATTGCAAACCGCTACGGGTCGGAAATTGCAAAACAAGTGCGTCATCTAGAATATCTACGGAAAAAGCGGGCGCGTGTAGAAACATCGTTGGCATTTCTTGTACGGTGTCGCGATTGGGACTTGTTACCGTCGTGTGTGCGTATAAAACCGCGTCGCGATATCGCTAGTTCCGGTAGAATTCTAACAAATGCGAGTGTACGACTCTTGAGACAACTAATACGTAACAAACACAGTGACCTTGACAGAGTTCAGAGTGAGTTATATATGTTGCATTATATGTGTAGTGTGAATCTATCACGGGAAGATTACGATTTGTGCGATCGTGTTACTTACTTGCAAGCAAGTCGTACTTTTGAGCTGTGTAGTGTTTCTCACGAGCAAAAGTTCTCAAAGGAGTTTAACCGACGATATGCCGAGAGTACCATTTCCACGAACACACCAGATAAACAGCATAACACCGTCGTAAATTTATCTAACGTTGATTTAGATGAACATACGTTGAACATTTTGTCGAAAGGTATGAACTACGCATTAACACCAGGGCGAATACCGTACGAAAATGTAATCGGTAGTATTGAAGAGGTAATAATTCGTAATAAAATACCATCTAGTGACGCTGAAGCGCTGAGACAGGATATTGCTGTATTATTACGAAAGTCTAAACTGCCAACCAGTAATATCACCACAGAAGAGCGTCTAGCATTACGAAAAATCAGGGAAAACGAGGATATCTTGGTGCTAAGGGCTGACAAGGGAAACGCCACTGTGGTGATGAATACTACTGATTACCATAATAAAGTACGTGAGTTGTTGAGTGACGAAAAGGTGTACAAGCCGGTATCGTACAATCCAACAGCCAGAGTAACGCGACGAATACGAACTCTAATTCTGGAGAATAAAGACCTGTTCACACTAGACGACTATGACAAATTACATAGACCGACTTCTCATGTACCACCAAAGTTATATGGCTTGCCGAAAATCCACAAACCGAACGTGCCGTTGCGACCTATCGTAAGTCAGATTGCATCGCCTACTTATGATCTTGCCAAGCACGTTGCCTCGGTGCTGCAGCCACTTGTCGGGAAGACGTCGTCTTTTGTGAAGGACTCGCGTCATTTTGTCCAGATAATCAAGGATTTCACATTGGAACCAAATGATGTCATGGTGAGTTTTGATGTAGAATCGCTTTTCACCAATGTTCCAATTCTTGAATGCCTGGACATCGTGAAAAACAGACTAGGTGACAACGAGATGCCGTTTAATTATATTGAACTACTAAAGAACTGTTTAGATGGAAATTACTTTCTTTTTCAAGGACAATACTACCTACAGATCGATGGCGTCGCAATGGGTAGTCCTGTAGCCCCTGTACTTGCCAATCTGTGGATGGAACATTTTGAGGAAAGGGCTTTAAGTCTCGGGCCCCAGACAATCAGATTGTGGAAGAGATATGTTGATGACATATTCTGCATCATCAAAGGCGGTGAACAGGCAGTAGTTCAGTATATAGAACATCTTAACTCCTTACACCCAAACATGAGGTTCACATATGAATTGGAGACGGACAGGTCGTTGTCGTTCTTGGATGTTAAGATTTTTGCGAGAACAGATGGAACTGTGTCACACTGTGTGTACCGCAAACCTACACACACTGATAGATACCTGCACGCATCTTCACATCATCACCCCCGTCATCTGCAATCCGTAGTTACATCGCTCAACAATAGAGCATACGACCTTTGTGACCCTGAACATTTAGAACAGGAGCTCAAGCATGTTCAGGGGGTACTGCTGAAAAACGGTTACAGAACGAGTGGACGGCCGAGGCGATCAGAGAAGAAATGCAGACGTCCTGAAGTCAAGAGACAACCTGCTTACATGCCCTATATCAGGGGAGTGACGGACAAAATGGGTGCAGTGTTAAGGAAATATTCTGTACCCATTGTGTACGTACCTGGGTCCAAGGTAAGCAACGTTGTAGGTACTGCAAAGGATGTTCTGCCATTACAAACACCAGGTGTCTACAAAATTAATTGCAGCTGTGGTAGCTCCTATATAGGCCAAACGAAGCGGACTATCGCAGAAAGGGTTAAGGAGCATATCACCGCTGTGAAGAACCGTCAGATTAGCAAGTCAGCGATTGCCGAGCATATACTTCAGTCGGATACAAATCACTGGATTGAGTTTCATCGCCCACAAGTCCTTTCCACCGATCGACACTTTTACTCTAGAGTTGTTCGTGAAGCGATTGAAATTAAAAAATATAAAAATTTCAACCGGGAAGATGGCTTTAAGTTATCAGCTACATGGGAACCAGTGATTAAAATGACAAAACCTCGCTATTTGCCGGCGGTTAAATATACAGATACTGTGAGTGTAGTGTGTAGTGGGCTTAACGTTACAAGTGAAAGAACGGGGGTAGACGAAGATATTTCTGCCTCCCGCACGGAGCCGTCTCGCTGAACCAGTCTGCTTGTGACCACGGCTGGTGCAACCCGGCCGAAACGTCAAGCTAAAAAATATAAGGTAAATCGCGTTAATTCCCGATAAAAATAAAGTTTAATAAACAATCAGCTCTAATATATAATTTAATTAATAAAAAACTGAATATATATCTAATGAATAAATATCAATGTAAGAAGACTGTTATAAAGTGGTTATTGACGATAAATTATGATGAAACGGAATCTGTCATACGTGCTTAGCTACTTTAATGGAATCTATTGCATATATCCCTCAAACACACATACTCACACACTCTATCTCTCTTACACACACGCACACACACACATACACACAATTATCTAAACAAAATTGTGCCCGTTTTTGTTACTATCAATACTTCTCTTACCATTATAGACTTTTTTATTTTTTTTTAAGTCTTTGCTAACTACCTTGGATTCATATTTTAAGTTTGTATTTGTTGCATTTATTTTTGTTTCTATATGTTAACGCAACGAGAAGAGCGGCACTTCCTGGTACAGGTATTACATACTTAATAGGGGGTGCCCACGAATGAATGTATTTAATCACTTTTGGAGATGAAATAAATGTATTTTTTTTTTTTTTTTATTTTTTTTTTATTATTAAGTATGTAGATATTAAAATTAACATTAAGTAAGAGAGAGTAAGAGAAAGTATTAAAATTAAGTAAGAATAATATGTAAAATTATACTTAAAAAAAATTGATAAATGTGGGCGTTTGCCTTGGAAACAAGGTACGCATATCTTTAATTAATCATGTGCAAATAGTCTTTGTGCGATTGTTACTAGCTTTCGGTGAATGAAAAAATCGTGAGGAAACCTGCATGTCGGAGAAAGCTAACTAGCTTTCCAACACCTGGCCAACGCGGTGCCTAAGTCCCTTCATCTTGAGGGGAGGCCCGTGCCCAAAAGTGGGACAACAACAAGGGCTGGTATTATTATTATAATAAATTAAAATATTTTACGTTTTAAAACTAATGGAAATTAAGAGAAAGTCAAATGACTTAGGTATAAGGTGATGAAGGAAGACCAGTTCTTTCGTTGCCTTCGGGTACGGAACCCTAAAAATGACGTCACCCTGTCAGTGAGCGTTTTCGCATCAAGGTCAAAAAGTCAATATTAGAATTGCAATATTTAGATTATTTAAATTCTATTTTATCTAGATTATTTCTATTTTATTAGCTATATAAGGAAGCCTAAAATTTTTATGATACACAAAAAAAAAACAATAAATGTGCAAGTTCCCCATTGTAGATTTTCCACCATACAAATATATCAGTGAATCAGTGGGAATCGGATTTTTTAAAGAACGAGACCTTGTATTGTAGATATGTCAGATAGTCAGTTATCGCCTTGTTGCCTGTCACCCAGCATTGTCGCGTTTATTGAATAGGCTTCTGGGGCCTATTGTATTAAGGTATGTACTCTTTTTACTATACCTACAGGTGGTATGTACTTTATACATAGCTTGCAGACTGTAGGTTTCTGTACACAACTCATAGATGAAACTCACAACTTAAACCATAGATTTATAATTTATTATAAATCTAAGGGAGTGGCCTAATAGAACGCGATCACGCGATCATCGCGCGAACGAACGACGCGACCATCGCGCGATGACTGGCGAAAGTACTGGTGGTCCCGCGATCCGCGCGACCGCTAGTTAGGACACTCGTTCGACGTCCATACGTTTGAGATTTCATCGCGCGATGGTCGCGTCGTTCGTTCGCGCGACGATCGCGTGATCGCGTTTAGTTAGGACATCGCCTATGACTTAAACTTATACTAACTATATAGTACCTACTGTGAATTTGGAATACAGAAATTAGTGTAAGAAAAAACTCCATACATTGGATGATTATTCATTGGTGCCATCTAGTGATAATAATAATTGATCGGTATATTAATTATTGCAGGATGTCGTAAAATACAGTAGTATAGGTCTCCTTCGGAGTCGCTGGACGCTCGGGGTGTGGGCCCTTTGAGCGTCCATTGAGTACGGCGGCGAGTCCGAGGAGGGCGGCGGCGGGGTTGCGACCCCCGTCCCCGTGAGTACCGTGTCAGGTTCCCGGGGAGCTACAATGTGCCCCCCAGCGGTGGGCTCAAACGCAAGGCACTGAGGGGCCCCTGGTGCAGATCCCACCGGAGAGCCCTGGGGTCCCCCCTCTCATGTGCCGATGCGACAGCCGCGGGGGTTTTAGTGGGTAAGAATCCCACATACTCCCGGGGATCTTTCGAAGATTGCCCTCGCGTCAAAAAAAAAAGGTACTATAGGTCTACAAGCTATGTAGGCATAGCTTGTAGGCTGTTGGATTTTACTTTTCTATACACAATTCAGAGATGTCACTGTTATACATTTTTAGTATCCAATGAGAATGCGTAAATAATAATTATGTAATCTCATGTGTGTTCTTCCTTTATTTATGACCTTAATAATAATACCAGCCCTTGTTTATGTCCCACTGTTGGGCACAGGCCTCCTTCATGATGAGGGGGCTTAGGCCATAGTCCACCACGCTGGCCGAGTGCGGGTTGGCGGACTTCACACGTCATTCGAAAGCTGCTTAAGCTTGATGTCTTCCTTCACCGAAAGCTTGTAACAATCGCACAAAGACGATTCGCACATGACCTTAATGCAATAACTAGGTATATTACCTAAATATACTTTTGATCAGTATAATGGAATATTGTTATTATTTTAGATTACGAATAATTAACATAAGTCAATGATTACCACATTAGTAAACAATGCGCTTCTGCTTCTGTATTCTGAGAATAGAGTGCATCTCACGGCATGCCATAAAAAGGGTTAAAACGTAAATAAAACATCTAATGATATGATAAAAATATATATTTTATTTTGACTTCGTGTTTTTAGACCTATAATTTGCAACACTTAGGCCCTGTTTCACAAGTTAATGACAAGTGCTAACTGAAATAAGGTAATTAAGATATTTCATAAAGATATTTCATATTTGGCCATACAAAGGGGTAATGCCGCCAGTCTTTTAGGTACCCTTCCCTCCCAGTGCGGCGACAACTTCGAGGAAGTTTTTTACCTAGTTTAAGTGTACATATTTGTAAATAAACTGTAAATATTTTGTTTCAATAAATATTTCATAAAGTATAATAAGTACCATAAGTTTCTTAATATGTGAAATGCATTCATGGTAAATCAATATACACAATAATGTTATTTCATGACTTGAGAAATGCAGGGGTAATGTCATATTTATGTGCTGTGAATAAGCACGATGCTAGCACTTATCTGTTACCTGCAAAACAGGCTCTTAATTAAATAAAAGTAGATATACACAAAATGGTAGTTGACGGCTTGTAACGTACTATGTAATGTTATCTACCTACTTTCGGGGTATAAATTGGGCAGTAAACGGCTGTGGAGAAGCAAACATGCCTATAATAGGTTCATCAGAGGGTGTTGTGTCGTTGGAGCATACTATCTTGTATTTCTGCATTGTACCGACAAAAACAATGAATATGAACGACTTCGCCAAAGATTCTCCGAGACAACGTCTGCGGCCTGCGAAGAAAAAAAATGTTATATGAATGAGCTTATTTTTTTTGTAAAGAATAAAGAAAATATGTAAGTACAAATAATCTAAATTGCAAATCAATAGTTGATTGTATGACGTTGGCGAGAACGCCCACTGACAGCATGACATCATAATACTTTTCATGGCTATGTACTTTTGGTACCACTGGAAATATTCTCATTATATTGAGTTTTAGTTATGCCAACAGACCCTTTAAATGAAGACGATGTAATTGAACTAACTAGAGCGTAACTACTCAAAATAAAATAGACTACACCTTGTACCTACTGTAATTAATTTGATAACACACAACTTTTCGACGGTTAGTTATAAATAGATAGGTACATTAAAGTATCGATTTAGAAGTTGTATAGACATGAATAGTAGTTAATGGTCTTTGTTTAGTGGGAACTGCACTCTAAAATAGTTTTTAGGAAAATTGGCAATGAATGTAGAGCAAAACTTAACGATAATTTATGATTATTTTTGTTACAATTTTTAATGTTTAATAATGAATTGAGTCTCTTTCGCTTCATGTGCACTCTCTAAGCCTGTCTGGTAGGTACGCCTACAATAGGGCTGATAACGTTTTAGTCTGGTATTCTTTCCCAACAGTACTTAAGCGCGTTAATGAGCTCCCGTTGGCTATTAATGCAAATGTAGGCTATCTATAGATTCATTTTCAATTGATCATATAAATGTTCAATGGGATAAGGGTCAGGTTTATTACTGGCTACGACAAACCCGTGATTTTGGCTTCATAAAACGCTGTTTGATATGCGGCGTATGAGCATTGGTATTATCCTGCATTAGGATAAAGTCACTGTCAATTATACGCGAACATTTAATTACATAAGATCAAAATACATGTCCGACGTAACTGGCAGCGGGCCTGTATCTATTTTGCCTGACGAGCTTATTCCACCTGATACCATAACAGTTAGGTCTCCAAAACGGTTGGTTTTATGCAAACATGCTGCTGCTTATCGTTGTTACTAATTTAACTGATAATTTCTACCTACAAAGATACGCCTGCCTATGGGCAGGTATAATGCAAGTTGTTTGATTACAACTGTCCATAGACAGTTGTAATTAAACAACTTGCATTATGTCTTACGACACGCATACGACACGCCTGCCCATAGACAATTGTAATCTAAGAATTGGCATATATATATATATATATCTGCTTGCCCATAGACAGTTGTAATCAAAGAATTGAGAGATAATGTTTATTATAGTTTCTCTAGCCCAATATTTTTTCAGGTTCAATGCCTGTCACACCGAAGTGCATCAATATTTTTACACTGCTGCTGTGTAGCTTAAAGAGGCACTGCACTGGAGACTGGCAACATTTTGTTGGACAAAAGTAGGCAATCTAAGTTTATTGAATTTTTTATTTTTCTAATTACACTTTCGAGCTCCTTGGTCAAATCTCACCTACTGCCACGAAGAAAGTAAGCCACCGAAAGTATACAATATTCATTCGTAATAATACATTACGACTTTTGCTTGGAGCGGTTGATATGGCGATCTGTTACCAGAAGATGAATACATTAACCAACCATATTGTGGCTCTCCCTATATCTGTTCAGTTTCATGATACAGACACGGCCAGGCGTCTGTCCGTAGTAGTAATACATACCTAATGCGAAAGGATACACCTTTTCTAAATTTGTCAATGCGCCTTGCTCATCAATAAATCTTTCAGGCCGGAACACGTGTGGGTCGCCCCAAATTTCATTATCATAGTGCAGATCAGCCAAGCACATGAGCACTGTACTGTTTTTGGGTACAGTATAACCATCGATGACCGTGTCCTTTGAGACGTTCCTGGGACCAGCCAAGGGGGCTATCGTGTAGTATCTTTGGCATTCATGTAGGTACGCTGATGTGTAGACTAGTCTGAAACATTAATGTAACAGTTGGTTTTTGGTAAAAAAATGATATCAACACTCAAAAGAGTCACACCACTAGGCTACCTAGCAATCATAATATCGGCCATAAAACAGTTTATAGCTTGACGATTTTAACAGTACTCTTAGGCCTCATTTACGGAGACGCGGGGCGTCGTGCGTCGCCTGTGGCGGCGCGGCCCGCACTAAATTCAAATGTAGGGCGTTGTATGAGTACGTTTACGGAGAAGCGATTTTACACGCGTTTGCTTGAAATGGAGCGTGTTTTACGGGGCGGAGCCCGCGGATGGCATCGTCACGTCCCACGCGGCGTAAATCGCGGTGGCGCACGCAGCGGCGATTCTCGATGTAGCGATGCCTGTGGCGGAACCTTCTGCCAGTCTATTTGGTAATCGTGCAACACAGACGTAGTCACCATCGCAATGGAGTGGATATGATCGATTTTTTTTTAGAAGAAATAGTCTCTATAAACAGCATCATATATTGCTATAAGTCTGTGTTTACGCGTGCGATGATACGTGCCGCTTCACGCGCCGCCGCTACGTAAATAATAAAAACGTCCGATGCTCCGCGAGACGCCATGCCACACGAGACGCGGATTCCCCGCGTCTCCGTAAATGAGGCCTTATGTTATTTACAGTATTTTAGGGTCGCCGCACCCGTCGCCGCCACTAGAAGCTTGAAGCGGCTACAAAAGTAGCTGACGCGCGCGACAGCCGCTTGTGGTCCATGTTGGACACTTGCGGTCGGTGGCCGCTACTTTTTTTAACTCGTGCTTGCAGTGATTTCACTGCAAGCACGAGTTAAAAAAACGTTCAAAAACGCAGCCACCGAACTGCCTCCATTTGAAGGGAGAGAGGGGTGGGGAATCGCGCGAGTGGCTTGTGTCGGCATTTTGTGGCGGCGTTTTGTGGCCGAGCCGACCACTAGAGGCGAGCATTGGCGATTTGTGGCGTGTGGCGACCACCGGGGTTACAGTGTGCGGCGAGCCCATGCAAAATGTATGAAAACAACAGGAAATAGGTCGGTGGCTGCGTTTTGTGGTTGTGGCTGGTGGCCCGTGTGCGGCAACACTAACAGTCTTCTGAACAAATGAAAATCGTGACTAACTACTCGAGCAGTATTACTGTAATGTTATATCCCGAGAGAAAGGAACGAAAATGTAAACAATTGTAAATGTATATCTGCATCTCTTTCCTAAGTAAAAGTAAGATTACTTTACCACTGAAATAAGATCTGGTAAGTAGGGTCTCTGTAGCTTCAAGTAGCTTGAATGAAATATGTCGTTGTATTATTAGTTTATTTTCTACCTTTCGTTGTCGCTCCAGCTAGGTGGATTGTCTCCTAATACCGCATCTATTTCCGTATGGATTTTCCCTTGAATATCCTGGGATTTCAAAGCTTTAAGCAGAGTGAACTCGGTTGCATTGCTAGTAGTTTGTGAGCCAGCGATCAAAAAGTCTAGACATACTATTTTTAATTGATCCTCTATAATAAAAAATAAATTTATATTATGTACTTTGGACACAAATTTTTATCTTGGTTTAATCCATACCAATACATATTATATCCATCATTTAACATATCTTTGTTATCATTGCATACCGGTAAAAGTAGGATCCTTTCCGTCAATTTCTTTCAGAAACGAATAAATAAAATCGGTCCCTTCCACCTGTTTCATTTTATGTTTTGTTATTGCTTCCTGTAAAAAAAAGAAAAATACATTATGGAATATCATTATGTTTTATGGTTCTAATCAAGTAGGTTTGGGTGGAAGTCTCTAGTGCAAGGGACCACCTAGATTGGTTCATGCCAACACTTTAATACTATGTTTGTACCACCAACACAGTGTCAACGATTCTGTTGCAAATCTGCAGTTTATAACCTTTGCTGTGTTCTGTTGGGAAGGGCTGATGTTTTAAGTGAAGAGTAACAATTCAATGCAACTGCCTATTTTCAGGCATGTCGCTTACCATAAGGGGAACTTCGAGCTCGTCTCTACACTAAGACTGTTTAGCCGCTGTTGTTCAAAAAGCTACTGAATCAGGTTGACCTCAAAGTTGATACTAATTATCCACCTATTTTAATATCCATTTTAATATATCATATTTATCATCATCAGCCGAGAAGACTGCTGAACAAGGACCTCCCATTATAAACACCAATTGATTATTTACATCCTCCGGTTGCCTGCGATTTGCAAAATGTCGTCAGTCCACCTAGTGTGACGCCTATCTACTGCGTCTTTTGGTTTGTGGTCGCTCGAGAACCTTTGTTCCCCAACGGTTATCGGTTCTTTGAGTGATGTGGCCTGCCCATTGCCAGTTCAACTTACAAATCCTGAGAGCTATGTTTATCGGTGGCTTTGGTTCTTCCGGGAATTTCCTCACTCCGGATTTTGTCGTGCAAAGAACCTCCGAGCATAGCTCTCACTATAGTGAGAGTACGTGCTATGGCTCGTTATGTGACTCTGAGCTTCTCTAAAGGACCATGTCGGGCTCAGTGGCGTGCACAGAAAGTAGGCAAAAATACTCTCGAGTTGTTTATGCTTTACGCTAATTGTTCGTGTTCCAGCACACATATCCTTAAATTAATCAACATTACCAACATATCCATTTACTTTAAAAAAAATACAATAATTCATGTCCGAAATAAGATTTTTTTAAATTAAGATTGTTTAGAGAAATCCTCCATATGAACTACTCCAACTAATTGTTCATGGTAAAATTCAGGGAGCTCGCAAGCCGGGAAGGAGAAGAACATCGTGGTTAAAAAACCTTCGACAATGGTTTGGCAAAAGCACATGTACACTTTTTAGAGCAGCTGTGCCATAATGATCGCCAACCTTCGGTAACGAAGATGGCACTACAAGAAGAAGAAGAGAAATCCTAGGGTAGGCAAAGAATTTTTGTCAGTATGGAGCCGCTGAATGAACTTAATAATGTTTTGAAATACAAATTAATGTGTCTATAGTATTTGCTTGCTATTTGATATTTGAAATGGTATACCTACTAATATATTTAAAATAGGTTAAACAAGCCGAATACATTTTATTGCCTACCCTCTGTGCACGCCACTGCGTCTTAGTACCATATGTCATCACAGTTTAATAAAAGGTATTTTGATCTCAATAATACTGATTGATACTGACCTCAATAATACAGGATATGCGTTCATTAATGTCCTGTATCAGTGAATAACCACTCAAACTTGGTATAATGTATCTGGTCCACGGGATTTGATTCAGCAAACCTCCTACCAGTGAGAAAGCAATACTCCTTTGTCTGAATAGATTCAATAAATAAGTTAATTTATCCTGCGTGATACGTTCTCCTGTAATAATAAAAACGTGTTAAAAAAAGAGTAGTCAGGTAGTTTGTACTTTTTTTGGGAAAGATAGACGCTGTTGGCCGCAAATAGCCATTAAAGCTTCACCGGACAAGAGGAAGCGAGCGCTTATAGCATTCCGGGCACGGGGAGCGACGATCTCAAGGGCACCTCAGGGAGACACGGCCTCGGCTTGGGCTGTCGCTTAAGAGATAAGGCTGATTCTACCACCGGTTCACAACGCGTCCCCACTGAGAAGAACCGGCAAGAAACTCAGTGAGGTGATGCACGTCGTTGAGGTTGCATGCATATGACCCTTCGGCCTGCCGGCGAGATCGGTGTCTGATAGTGTACCAGCGGAGAACATATGGCGGGTCCCCGGGAGAAAAGCACCGCAACACTATTTTCCGGGTTCACCTCTATGGGCCACATACGAAACCATTCGCCGAGGGTGTTGACTGCGGCTTGAAGAGCGCGAGTCAAATAGGACATGTTCCTATAGGAATAATAGAGAGTGGTGTCATCCGCGTAAAGGGCGACTTGGGCTCTGTTCGAACGAGAAATGTCGTTCGTGAACAGGCTGAAAAGAAGAGAAGAGAGCACAGAGCCCTGGGGGACTCCTGCCTGTAGAGAAAGGGAAAAAGAATACGTACCTTCGACCTGGTATCGAAAAGTACAATTCGAGAGAAAGCCTCATATCATGAGTATAAGCCTATTGGGCACACCTAGCCGGAAGAGCTTGTAGATCAGCCCGTTGTGCCAGACCTTGTCGAAGGCCTTTGCAACATCGAAAAATAGAGCCCCTGTGTAGACGGGCTTGGGCTGGTTGAGTAGGGTCAGGATGTGCTCCGTGAGGCAGTGTACCTAGTGGACGCAAGAGTGTCTGGCTTGAAAGCCAAACTGCTCGTCGATGAGGATAATAAGTGACAAACTCTCTGAGTCCACTAGCAGCAAGCACTAGTAGAGTTTGCAGTGAGATTTTAGAAGACTGATAGACCGGTAGCTCGTAGGGCTGCTACAAGACAAGACTTACCCGGCTTAGGGATACCGATGACGTACCGATGATTTTTCCACTCAGCAGGAAAGATGCAGTGGGACATGGCAGCGTTAAAGATAGTCACTAAAAGACATACCAGGTGTACGGGGAGAACCTTAAGGACGCGCTTGGAGATGCCGTCGGAGCCCAATGCTTTCTTCGGCTTAAGGCCTTTAATAATGTCTTCCACTTCGGTCTGCGTGACCGGGGAGAGGGGTTCAGTGGGAGGGAGTGAAGACCTGCGCTCTACTAGGACAAGGTGGGTTGGGTCGACGGGAGCGTAGCTGGGAGAACACCAACTGGCGGGTTGGTCGCCTGAAGGGCGGATCTTTAAGTTTCTATTGTCAAAGATTTATTACAAAGATCTCACATATATTGATTATAAAGACCTCTTACAGACTGATAGTAAATTTTAGAATTATCGAAAAGTGAAATATTTTATTTTTCATTATTTTACGGAAGAACAATTGATTATTTATGTGTCAAGTTAAACATTATTAAGTTAGTTTTATAATAAATATACATTACTTTGTGATTTAATAAAGTTAACGAGTTTAATAGGCTTTTTTTGTAACCATTTGTTTTGAAATTAAACTAATTTTACGGATTATATCGCGGTTTATTTTTGATTTTAATTTCCCGACGTTTCGAATACTTTACAGCATTCATGGTCACGGGCGGACTGAGGTGGTAGCTGTCCATATGTCATAGTTGTCTTAGGGTACCCTCAGGTCTTCTAATTATTATTGTTAGTCCGATCTACGCAGAAAGAGCTTACAGTATCTTGAGGTCTTGCAGTGGAATGCTTGTCTTTGGATAGACTATGTTTATCACGGGATCCCAAGCTGGTGGTAGCACCCAGCCATCCTCTCTATTGAAATTTGGATGCTTTTTAATTTCAATAGCCTCACAAATCATCCTTGGTAGGTAGCGCTGTTCTTTTACGAGGATTTGTGGTTTGTCAAATCTAATATAATGACGGGTGCGATCCTGAACATGTTCACAGACTGCAGACTTCGTATAGCGTCGATGTTTAACGTCAGCTATATGTTCTTTTACACGGGTTTTTACCGATCTTTTTGTTTGCCCGATGTATGAGAGCCCACAGTCACAATCCAGTTTGTATACTCCTGCAACTTGTAGAGGTATATGGCACTTGACTGATGGTAAAAACTGACTAATCTTCTTTGGTGGCTTGAAAAATGTTTTAATTGAAGCTCGCTTTAAGATATAGCCAATCTTGTCTGTTACCCCTCTAACATATGGCAATACAGCAGGCATACGTTCGACTGTGGATGGCTTGACACGTTCACAGTGACGGCGGCGCGGAACTCGGAGCTTGTTATCATGCAGGACCTGCTTAACATGTTGAAGCTCGGCACCAAGATGTTCCTCGTCACAGATCCCGTGTGCTCTCTGAAACAACGATTTACCGACAGTAGCTAACTGTGTTGGGGGATGATGAGATTCGCCGTTTAGATATCTATCTGTATGGGTCTTTTTCCTATACACAGTATGACTCAAGGTGTTATTGGGATTACGGATTACTAAGACATCTAAGAATGCTAAAGAGTTATTTGATTCCAACTCCATTGTAAATTGGATTTTAGTGTTTATGGAGTTAAGGTGATCTAGGAAAGCAGTTACTTTATCTGATGGTAATATTGTGAAAGTATCGTCTACGTACCGCTTGTAGAATCGTGGCTTAACAGGTGCAGTATTAAGGGCCGTCTCCTCAAAGTCCTCCATAAAATTAAATTAAAAATCATCCAAATTTCAATAGAGAGGATGGCTGGGTGCTACCACCAGCTTGGGATCCCGTGATAAACATAGTCAAATCCAAAGACAAGCATTCCACTGCAAGACCTCAAGATACTGTAAGCTCTTTCTGCGTAGATCGGACTAACAATAATAATTAGAAGACCTGAGGGTACCCTAAGACAACTATGACATATGGACAGCTACCACCTCAGTCCGCCCGTGACCATGAATGCTGTAAAGTATTCGAAACGTCGGGAAATTAAAATCAAAAATAAACCGCGATATAATCCGTAAAATTAGTTTAATTTCAATGTGTAATATTCGCGTAAGTATCAGAAATCATTATGTGAACCATTTGTTTATTGAAACAAAATATTTAGTTTATTTACAAACATGTACACTTAAACTAGGTAAAAAACTTCCTCGAAGATAGGCTTTTTAATTACCCTGTACCAATCTACCCCATGGTGTACGAAAGTACCCCACTCGCTGTATGAAAGTGTGGGGTGCGTTTGTACAAATATCTTATCGTAGAAAAATGGCTATAACCCTTTAATCGCCTAACATAATAGTTTCAAAGTTTTACAAACTATCAATAAATATTTGTTACACTTAGGTGCAAAAACTAGATAATTTTGACAATTGATCAAAGAGTAAAAAAATTATATGTAAAAAGCGTACGAAGGGTGATTACCTTCCCCTACATCGAAATAATAACTCAGTTATTTAGAATATTTGGAAATTTTTATCACACCTGTTTAACTAGGAAGGATCAGGAAAATTCTAAATCACACTCTTATTTAAATATCCTCGATTCTTAAATGCTACTTATCTAATAGTAGTTTATCTAAGATATAAATAGAGGAAAATGATATTACCCCCAACATACTTCCACAGTACATTTGTCACGCCTTCAGCTAGCAATATTTTGAGACTTATAGGAGTACAGTTGCTTTTCTCTATTGAATACAGAATTCGGCTCAATTCATCTTGAACCGCTTTCTCCATGTAGGCCTTGCCGAAACCGATATGCTTCAAACTTTTTACTGCAAATTGTCTGTGAATCTTCCACTTTGCCCCACTAGCGAATGTTAAACCTACAATCATTTTAATTATTAAATGCAATTAATAAATACTTTTAATCTTTTGTGTCTGCGTTTATATTTATTTATACAAGTGGTATCTTCCTATAATACCTAGTAGTATGTACTATATATATGTTGGATGTAAACAGTTGTTCCCAGGTTTAATTTATATACTGGGTAAAATACTACTTGGTTTACTAGGATTTTCTGTCAGGAAATAAGTTTTACAATTCCTGTTTAAGTAGGTGCTTTTTGATTGAATTATTTAATATACACAAAAAAAAACCAAATTACGTATAAAAGAGACACAGAAAAAAAATAGTACCTAATCTCTTTTATTTAATTGTAATCTTTTATAATAAGACCGTTGCGCTGGCTGCATTTCCCACTGAAATTCGATACTAATTCTTTGCGTGAGAAAAGAGCTAGCCCTATTGTCACCAGTAAAGGCGATAAGTTCTGGGGATGGTGTTGAAGAGAGAACAAAAAATTGAAGAAAGCTTAATGCGTTAGAGCTCCATGGACCGACTGTTTCCTATGCACACGGCACAAATACGTAGGTAGGTATTTGCCGAAAAGACCTTGCCTTCCGCCATCTTTGAAAATGCGTCAATGAGATGGTGCCATTGTATCGTAGCGTCCCAAGCGTCATACTACCCAAGTATCTTGCCATAATTACGAAAAATCCCTAACCCCTAACGACAGGTGATACATATATGTATGTACATATACTTTTTTGTGTAAATACATATATGTCCTAATTAGATGAATAGCACACAGACGCAAGACAAATAGACATTTTCATGTTCATGAACACAAACGTTTGTCCTGGTCGGACAATAGGTTCGATCCCTACAATCGAACCTATTGACTAGCAGCCGATGTGAATATATAGATTACTGTAGTCTGACCGCTATCTACTAATAACAGGGATCAGGCAGCTATCTATTAATAACAGGGACGATGCCTGGGTAAAAAAATATCAGTCAGAATATCAAAACATATTCGATACATATTTTTTTATATAACAATTGACACTAAATATTTACAGTTTATTTACAAAGATACTTAAACTAGGTAAGAACTTCCTTCAAGTTGTCGCCACACTGGGAGGGAAGGGTAGGTACCTAAAAGACTGGCGGCATTACCCCTTTGTATGGCCAAGCTTATTCGTTGGCAGAAAAAGCTACCTACCAGCCCGACAGTCTCATGAAACTTCGATAAGTTTGGATGAAATTTCTTTCACCAAACCGTGCGTCTCACTGCATGCACATTACAAAACAGATTTATATTTTGGTTTATGTTACGTAGTTTTTGGCTTATAATCAAAAATGACAAAAAAATAATACCGCCCTATCTCTGAAGTTTCTGGAGGGTAAAATTTAAAATAATTATAGGTAATACATGTCTATCTGTATTTTACAGCAAAAATAAAATGATCTTTCTAAGTAGTAGGTACAGTTTATTAGTAATCCTAAAAAAACCTCGACAAACAAACTTAGTTTTGCTGTTTGTTTCTTTTTTGCTATCTGAGGTATATACCTCACATATCATCATTCTCCTTACCTTATCCCATCAACTGGGGTCGGCGCAATAGGTTTTATCCTTCCATTCATCTCTATTTGCAGTCATTTCCACACTCACTCCAGCTACTTTCATATAATTCGTAATACAATATATCCATCTCTTCTTCGGCCTTCCGCGCGCTCTATATCCATCCACATTCAAGCTCATCATTCTTCTCGTGACATGCGTCTCCTCTCTCCTCAATACATGCCCAAACCAAGATAGCCTCCGACTCCGAATTTTATCGGTGACAGGCGCTACTTTCATACTTCCTCTTACATACACATTCCTCACCTTATCCATTCGCGTCACTCCACACATCCATCCATCTTAACATTCTCATCTCGGCAGAATGAACACGCTTTTCGTCCTGCACTTTAGCGGCCCAACATTCCGCACCATAGAGCATAACTGGTCTAATAACAGATTTATAAATTTTGCCCTTAAGTTTCAACGGCATTTTTGGGTCGCATGTGGTACCAGTTATTTGTCGCCACTTTTGCCATCCGGCGTTGACTCGCCTTTTAACATCCCGGTCCACATTTCCGTCAGCCTGTAGCAACGAACCGAACCGTATATATATATATTTTACTATTCGTTGTATATACAACGAATAGTAAAATAACTTTAATAGGACCAAAGAACGTATGGAACCCTCGGTGCGCAAGTCCGACTTGATTGTTTTTTGATAATGTAAATGACGTAGGTAGAATTTTTCAATTTTTCATTAGGCTAGTTTTTTTGTATGTATAGTATACCCATGTTTTCTTTCCCAAGACATCGCAATTTGGCGAAGAAATTCGTTGGTCTTGGTTCAAAATTGGTCTCCGTGAATGCATGGTGAAGGTTTTCCTTCCCAAATATGATTACGATTAGTTCCCCGCTTGAGTTGAGACCCAAGACTTGAGTAGAATGCTGCCTCGCCAGTTCCTGAAAAGCTTTGTATTGACTTCCATGTGTCTCAGTCATTTCTGTCACAATTTTGCTGCATCCAATGATTGGATACCATTTTGGACCTGAAACAATTAAACCATGTAAAATGATGTGTGTCCTTTAATCGAAGAAAAACGACATTAAAGAAGTAATACTGTATTATGGACCATTTACACGCGAGACTATCCACTAAGCCATGACACTATGCCAATGGAAAACGAATGAAAATGCAACGTCGTTTACACGTAGGCCTTGTATAGTCCCTATATGAGGCAATTTTTAATGACACTATCGAATTCATACGCTTCTAGAGATGGATAGGCGTAAAACTGGAATTTGAAAAACGTTAAAAAGTCTTTAAAAATGTATGTACCTAATAATGTATAATAATAAAAAGGAATTCCGGTTATGATATATGATGAAATACATTTTAAAACTTAGTCTAACTAAGCCCACAACAATGGCTTACTGGCTAGGAACGCGCTAGGAACTCGATTACATAAAGCCATGCAAAAGCCAATCCAACGTGCGAGTATTGGGGGAAGGTATAGGCTCTGAAAAACTTGAAATTGTTCTATTGGATAAGGTATTGGATTCGCTTGAGGACAATCCAATGCAGTGGAATGTCTCTATTTTTTAACAGCCCTTGTTTTTGATCCTAGCCCGTTTGAGGCCATAGTCTACCTTGGCCAAGTGCGGTTTGGCTGAGTTCATCCGGAGGCGGAAGAAACCTGCATGTATGAGAAAGCATACCTAGCTTTCGAATGACGAAAGCTAGGTATGCTTTCTCATACATGCAGGTTTCCTCACGATGTTTTCCTTTACCAAAAGCTAGTAACAATCGCACAAATGTCTCTATTTAGATGGAATGTAAACACTGAATATTGAATTAGCTTAGTGAAATGTCTCCCGTATAAAAGGTCCTTGACTCCAACTCTTTCGCTTCATCATGCCTAGAAAAGAAAGAAGATATTTGACATTTCACATTAACTGATTTCGTACTGTACTGCTAGCGAGTACCTAACTAAATAGTGTCAAAAATATAAAGTTATATTTTAAAAAAGAAACTAATTTCAAGATAAAGAAAATAACATTGAAGTCGGTGCCAAGAAGCACCAGGGCCTGTACCATCACCTCTAAAAGCAATGTAAGGCTGCCTTTCCACCGGAGCGGAGCGAGGCAGCGGAGCGGAGAAACGGTGAAATATTAACCAATAAGATTGCACAAAAAAGAGTAGCCGAGATTTTGTGCAATCTTATTGGTTAATATTTCACCGTTTCTCCGCTCCGCTGCCTCGCTCCGCTCCGGTGGACAGGCAGCCTAAATGTCACCTTACTTTCTCGACAGAAAGCGACAGAGGTATAAACTACCTTTACTACGTATATTGACGTCTCTACCTCATGTCAAATAAGATGATAATAATACAGCTAGTTGAGGTGATGGTAGGGCCCCAGCTCGCTGGCATATATGCATTAGAAAGTTAGAACAGCCGCCTAACCTCTCCGGTTAATCGTATCGGTCTCTTATAAAGAAAGAGAAAGTGCCAGCTGTTAAGACAAGCTGTTGTTTATAGGACAGCTGATGGACAGCTGCCATAAACTGACTGCTGAAGTAACGCGTGAGATAATCAATTACAATAGTCCTATATCTGTCTAATTTTATTAGCCACGATAAGGTTGTTTTCCGCATTTAATTAGGAACGAATGCCTACTATGGTATAAAAATATGACTCAATGTTTTTACGGCTACAAATCAGATATAATAAGTATTTATGATGCCTGGCTTCTATAGGTGATTAGGGCTAGAATAACTAGACATATAAATGGAGTACTTATCTACTGTTAAGGTAGTTAATGTACTTTAGTATTTGTGTCAGTTTGTGATTCAAAAACCTTTGGTTTAGTGATGATTAAAAAAATTAAAAGGAAATCGTTTAATTTAAAGAATAGGCTTGAATTATCAGTTTCGAATTGTCATAATTGTATCTTAAAACTACAAAAAAGCTTCCACCGGATCACAACGCGGCCTCAACTGAGAAGATCCGGCAAGAAACTTAGTGGGCTTGTCATTTTTAACGTTGTTTAACATTGGTTCTCACATACATAATTATTAATCAGTGCCGATGTGATCTGAATTTAAAAAAGTAAATAAAAACGAATCAAAAGAATAGAATTAGCACCCACCCATCTTCTCCCGTTGGGTGTTATAAAAGGTCGCCTCTTATAACATGGGAAAACAAGAAGACGGACAGCAGCGTTTTTCTATTGGCTTACCTACCACCTATACTCCAATCCCCAAAACGCCTGCCAAGCGTGGAGATTATGGCCACCCCTCCCTTCCTGCTAAGGGGGAGGCCTTTGTTTAACAGTGGATGGACGTCTATCGGCTGATCATGATCCGAAAAACAGCAATGTGCATCACATTGCTGTTTTTCGGTGTGAAGCGCACTGTAGCTGATGAAATTACCGAAAACATGAGGCTTATACCCTGTTTTTCTTTACAAGATCATAAATGGATGAATAAATGAATGAACATAGGAATGATGGCTGACTGGAAGGCGATGGTGATGGATGGATAGCGTAGACAGAATATGACAAGACATCTAGCTAGCTTTCCGCCGATAAGGACAAACAATCAGCACTCTTATACTAAACACACGTTATGGATATTTATTTAAATGCGGCTATGAAATTCGATTTGTAAACACAAAAGCGAAAATACTTTAAAAGTAAAACGCACAGCTGGTGCGTTTTCTTGAAGTCCGTGACAGATGCGGAACACACCCTGAAGGGCAAAAAATCATATGCTCTGTTTCGTTCTATCACATGTAACATATTAAATGCATTTTCTTGGACGAATGAGAGAGAAAGTGTCCATCTCTATAGAGATTCTTCCTCTAAGATGAACCCCAACCAATTGTCTTTGGCTGGCCACCGATCAGCCCTCAGGGTCAGATATCACTTCGGTGTCCATACATATTTGATCTTGTAAAGAAAAACAATAAATAATGACTTGCATGACGAGCGGCAGTGCAATGCGATAGAACGGCGCGTCGCTTATCATCAAACGTGCGCATCTTGCGCGCTATCACGTAAAAAAACTCGCATATTGCATGCACTTACCTGGAGGGAAATTCTTCGGTTTTGTCATAGATACGACCGCATACACTAATGTAGCGACGATTATCAACAGTAGGTAAACTGGGATCATTGTATATTTATCAGAATAGGATTAGTTACAAGGTGCTCCAGTTTTAATATCCACAGATCTACTCCGCAACCGAACTAAGACTGTGTACTTTGTGCAATTTTTTGTGTTATATATATATCATCATACGAGAATTAACAGCCGCAGGGTGGATTCGTCTGCGCTTGGGACTAGGTACGTAGTTGTGATACTAGAAATACTAGATGATCAAATCATGGCGCGGAATGTATATCATAATAATATCTACTAATAACAGTCGAGGGAAAACTGTTAGAAAAAAAACCGATCAAGTGCGAGTCGGACTCGTGCACCCATGGATGCCGCCAGGATTACATTCAGGGGGGTGCATCTACATCTACACATTATACTATTAACTAATTTAAAATTGTATAGAATTATACATGTAAGAATATAATGTAAATAAATATGTAATTCAAAATTGGACAGCAACCTAGACACTTTAAGTTTTTATTCAAACAGTAACATAATAAAAAAGATATCCATCTATTTTCTTTACTGACTGGGTGCCAGGGAGGTGCAAGCGCACCCCCTTGCACCCTGCTGCCGGTGTCCATGCGCGCACCGACGGTTTTATACCTTCTATGGACCTATTAAACTTATTTTACTATTCATCTAAACCCCCAGATAGCAAAAAAACAAACCGCAAAACTAAGTTTGTTTGTCGTGGATTTTTGAAAATATATAAGTAAATAGACTGTATTACCTGTAAATATTTCAGTTTTTTTCCTCCACAAACTTCGGAGATACGGGGGGGTAAGGTAGTTTTTTTTTATATTTTTGATTCAAAGCCAAAAACTGCGTGACATAAACCAAAATAAAAATCTGTTTTGAAATATGCAAATGAAGCCCTTTCAAACGATATCTTACTCGTTACAATAGTCTAACTTTGAAATTTTGATGAACGATTTCGATTTTTTATTTTTAAATGGGGATTAAAAAAACTTTAAAAAATGCGAGTAAGTAAGGAAATACTTATATGGGTGTGACAGACGGATAGACGAAATCGCAAATATAAAGGTTCCTTTTTTACCTTTTAGGTAGGGAACCCTTAAAACGGATTGTTTACTACCAAATTTAAAACCACTACAAATACCTATATAATTATATGTACTACATCGTAATTAATTTTAATCACGAATGATATCTATCAGTGCGTTTTCCTTAATCATAATGAAAATTAACAGTCAAGTGTGAGTCGGACTTACGCACTGACTGAGGACACCTTCTTTGGACCTATTAAAGTTAGTTAACACCTCAGATATTCTAGCAAAAACAAGCCGCAGAACTAAGTTTGTTTGAAAAGGGTCAAACTAAGTTTTTTTGAGAAGGGGTGACATATTTGATTATAAGCCATAAGCATTTTTTTAGGTACTAACATAAACCCAAAAAAAAAACTGTTTTGAAATGTGTAAATGAAGTATAGGTAAAATTAATAGTGTAGTTTAGAATAAGTAAGCAAATAGACATATAATTTTATACTTACACATAAACCATCCCAAGGAAATTAACCAACTGATGGTGAAAACCGCTTAAAAATCAATTGCGTGCTTTACAGATAGACGCGGAAAGCGAATTTGTTTTACTATAAATATTGACGTAAAGAAGAAGAAGATTTACTTCCAATCATGAAAATGTATCATGTAACATTTCTATTAACTGGTTTCTAGACAGTAGGTACTGGTTTATTCTGTCTAGGTACCTCTATCTTCTCTACCCACTGCAAAGTTAATTTAGGATTTTGGTGGTAAGTATAAAAAACATAGCCCTCTTCCTGGGGTAGTCGGGTAAAAATGTAAACTTCTTACAAATCAAATCCAAGTAAACACTATAACCAAATCTAAGAAAATGCTATGCGTTTCGGCGCGAGGGCGAGGTGGATCGAGTTGGATCGCACCAAGGCTGTGATGGAGTTCGAACTGGCGCCAAAGGTGGGCAAGGATTTTTTAAGAGTTGTTAAATTTAACACACAAATTGCATTCTACGGACGGGCGAAGCCACGGGCACAGAGGTAGTAAAAAATAAAATTAGAATGTAATGTGTAAGATGGGGCGACTCAATTTCTAGTGATTATAGACTTTAGAATGTGGAGTACGTCAAGACCCACCTTGACCTCGCCCGGCCTAATATTATTTTAATCCCCGACCAAAAACGAGGGGAGTTAAGTTTGACCCCTATGTCCGGAAGTCTGTCCGTCTGTCTGTCTGTCTGTATGTCTGTCTGTCTATCTATCTGTATGTATGTCTGTCTGTGTCTGTCCGTCTGCATCGTAGCGGTCCAACCAGTGAACGGATTTGGATGCGGTTTTTTTTTATTTGAAAGCTAGTTTAAGCAAGATGGTTCTTAGCTATCAGCTCTTTTCCGAGTCAAGGTAGGGGATAGGTCACGTTGGGTAGGTCTCGACGAGTAGTCGTTAGATAAAATCTTTTTTAAAAAAAATTGAACCGACTTCAATATCACTGAAAAGTATAAAATAATTTAAATATTATAGAAGTTGGTGTTAGCCTTAGATCATATAAAATAGTCTAAGGTGTTAGCGTACCTGCTGTGTATATTTGGCACCAACTTCAATAATATTTAAATTATTTTATACTTTTCAGTGCTTAGAATAATAACGCCTAGAAACCGAGAACATGCACGCAGAGTGAGGCAAGTAAAACCAAGCCATACATAATGGCTCAGTATCGAACATCCCGCCCGCGTCAGTCCTTGAGGTCGAGTCGTAGTGCTAGTAGCTCTCGATATTTTATTTTAAAATGATGGTTTTTGATATAAATGAATGTCACAGTACATCGGAAACACTTACTTATTAATAAACTATGATTAGCGTCAGAACAACTTTACTCCAAGACTTACGCAAAGATTAGGCAATTATGGTATTAATAAACTAGTAGTAAGGACGGAGTTAACTAATCAAAATGTAGTCCCGGAGTAAAAGTTACTCCGCGGAGCCCCATGGTTTAACGTTTGAGTAAGCATAGATTTGTATTGTATTTCTAACTTCCATTGAGATAATTATATATACTAAACATAACCTAATTGTATAAACCTCGCAATATCCCTTTTGAAGACCTTGAAGACGAGTTTAAATATAAATATAGATTTACACGCTCAACTGCATATTACGCTAACACGCGTTACGCTAACAACATTATATTTTCACTCGTGTGCGTGTCGCAGAGCGTCAATACGCGTGGCTTACGCCTACATCAACGATAATTGTGCCTCAAACGAGACGTTTTTTTCGTATGAAACTATCATTCTAGGCGTTATTATTCTATGTTTCAGTGATATTGAAGTCGGTCCAATTAAAAAAAAAAAAATTTCAATTTAAATTTTTTTGTGATATTTTCATAAAGATTGAACCATCGAAGACGGTAAAATGATCTAGGTAGGTTATGTTGGTTGTCACATTATCGTCTACATAGTTTTACATAATTAATGTTTCTTCAGAAAAAAATATCCGGTCGTAATGAAATTTGCATGCAATCATCATAGTACTTAGTTTACTCTCTCGAATAAAAAAAGAATCATCGAAATCGGTTCATATTTGTCAGAGTAATGTAATGGAGAACATCAGTTTTATGGTTTTTACCAGATAAATTCCCCCACATCGTTCATGGTCCTCCAGTAAGTTCTTAGCCGGTTGTGATAAAATTCATACAGATTCATTACAGTGGTATTTTCTTGTGAATAAAAAAGAATCATTGAAATTGGTAAATATTTGCCAGAGTTATGACCATTTTTGTCCGTAAAAAGCGACATAAAGTCATCTATATAGGCATTCCTGCAGTTTTCCTGCACAGTCACCATTCATGTTTTTTCAGGAACTACTTATTCGTAAGCAATATTTTTTTTTTATGGGACCCAATTTTAACGGATCAAAGAATGGATGGAAGAAAGATTTTTTCAAATCGGTTCATAATTGCCAGAGTTATGCGCGAACATACATAGAAATATATATATATATATATATGTATATATATATATAAACAGACGAATTGAGAACCTCCTCCTTTTTTGAAGTCGGTTAAAAAATGGTGATCAGGGTCTGATGATGATCAGCAAGAAGGTGGTAACAGGATCTCGGCCCCAAATAAACGTGGACCCATCGAATTTTGGCTCGTTAGGTAGGTCTCGACGAGCAGTTGCCAGAAAAATGGTGATCAGGGTCTGATGGCGGAGCAGGAATGTGATCACGGGATCTCTGCACCAATAGCTCGTTAGGTAGGTCTCAACGAGTAGTTACTAGAAAATGGTAAATATTATTTAGAGGTATTTCTAAGGTTTGTGATTACATAAAATATTTTAGGTACCTTTGAAATTAATCGAAAAAAAAAAAGGATATTTAGTTAATTTGATTGATCGTAATAGCCTAAATTTGGGCTAATGTTATTCATTGCCCTTTTTGTAAGCTATCGTATGTTAAAAATAACATTCGGAATATACTCTGTTCAAATCTTGCAGACTCATAAAATTACTCCAACGAAAATGGTTTTGTGGGGTATTCCGACTTGAGTTTAGGGCTTAGAGGAAGAAAACAATAGAGGGCTGGACACTTTCTTTCTCATTCACGCAAGAAAAGAATGCGTTTATGTAGGTTACGTGTGATAGAAAGGAACAGTGTATATGATTTTTTGTCCCTCAGCATGTGTTCGATTTTTCCGCGCCGTGGGTGCGATACAAATTTGACGTTTGCTCCCACTTTGCTGCGTGACAATTTTATCGTGGTTTTAATTTAAATAAATAACTTAAAATTCAATAAAAAACTAACTGTGACATTACTGTGTGTTGTGGAAATCCTATAAGAATCGTGCAGTGCAGTATTATAGGCTGTAAAAGTGACAGTGAACGTAAAATTAGTGGAGTATCGTTTCACAGGTAAACGTGAATTATTATGGCCAATTTAGAGATTACATTTAGAAACTAATACATGTAAACGACTTATTTAGATCTTATTGTTCTAAATTAGTTACTATTTTACTTGAAAGTTACGTGTAAGATCGATAAATTCTTGTTTTTCATCCATAACCTAAAATTTTCAGTTTATTGATCGCCATTATCAGTGTTGCCGTTGTATAAAAGAGAGACTACCATAAATAAGTGGTAAATTATTATTAAGTGCATCATACACGATCCCACATGCTGGGTGCATCGAAGAATTTCTCAGATTTCCCGAATTTATTTTTATGATTTCCTGAAAATATGGATATTTGTATACTGTGGATAGCAGCAACAAAAAGAATTAATTAGGTTGCTAAAAGTTATTCCCGAATGCTTAAATATTCAGAAATAACGTAAGCGCTCAAGTAATTCGTCCAAGGCTGCGCAGGACGTATTCATTCGTTATTTATAGGCACAATGGTCATTGTACATTTAATCGTGCTTTTACTATATGCATGTTGTTTAAATATATGTATGTATGTTGTTGGTTACAATTTATTGGTAAATTTGTCTGAATTATAAATAAATAGTACCGACGTTGAATAGTTTGTTTCATTTGCCCCCCTATTATGTACCTATCTCGTTTGACAACTAACGTGATGATCAATAAAGCAAAGTGACTATTAATAACTATCAAATGATTCATTTGGTATTGCCTAACTTGAATCACCAATAAATACCAAACACACTTTCAGTAGACATCAAAGTTTGGTGGACAACTGAAGCTTGATAGTCACTTTGCTTTATTGATCATCACTTTTTTTTTGTAGGAATAGTACTGTTTCACCGGACAAGAGGGCGAGCGCTTAAAGCGCTCCAGCCAGAAAGGTTTGGGTAGCGACTACCACAAGGGCACCTTGTGGTAGTCGCTACCCAAACCTTTCTGGTCGGCCTTTCGGGAGGCACGGCCTCGGCTTGGGCTGTCGCTTAGAGAAAATGAGTTTACCACCGGTTCACAACGCGCCCCCGCTGAGAAGAACCGGCAAGAAACTCAGCGAGGGGATGCATGTCGAGGTCGCATGCGTACGGATCCCTTCGGCCTCGCCGGCGAGACCGGTGTCTGTGTGTTGATGTGTTTACGACTCTTGACATCGTTGTCGGTGTTGGTGTTGGTGTTGTGTCATGTAAAAAGTCGGTCCTGCGCCTAACTTCTCCCCAGTCGTGTCGGTCTTCCGTCCCATCGGATTATGAGAGCTACCTATTATATAAAGGAAGAGAGAGTGCACTTGTGTCTACGCAAGCACTTGTGCACTATAATATCTCCTGCGTACATGGCTGATCTTGTGAAAGATTGGCCGCTGTGGTCGTTTCGGCTAGGAGGACATTATTATAACAATCACTTTCGTACTTTTTGCAGACTGTCATAGATTAAGATGATATAATGTAAGAAAAGTAAATGTTGTGTCAAAAAAGTGGTTTTTGGTTAGGAAAGAAAATATAATTTACAACAACCTCCGTATTTGCTTTACACAAAGGGTAAAATTTCCCTTACGTGGCAACTCTAAATTTAGTATGTACTTATTTTTCTGTCCTTATCGGCGGCACGCTTGGTATATGTCTGTATTATATTCTGTCTACGGTTTAGGGGGAATTTTTTCAAATGATTGTAACACCTTGCTTTACTCTATGGTTCAATGTTCGTCAATCATATAAATAGACTTAGTAGGCCAGCTAAATAAATAAATCGAATGTCAAATCCTCTGACATTTTCTTGTTCTTCATTATTTGATATCGTGAGATATTTTCAGTTTCCAGTGATATTATCTTTTTAACGTTGAAATGTCGGAGCCAGGTATATTTGGCCCATTAGTCGGTGCCATCGATGAGGGCACTTCCAGTGCGCGGTTTATTATTTTCAAAGCGAATTCTGCAGAAGTTGTTGCTTTCCATCAAAAGGAGCTCGAGCAGCATTTCCCCCAAGAAGGATGGGTGGAGCAGGATCCCAATGCCATTTTAGAAGTGGTTACCACATGCGTACAAAAGGCTGTCGAGGACCTAGTGTCTTTAGGTGGTTCCCCAAAGGTTTGTTTTTTATAAATTTGTTTTTTTTGTTTGATTTTACTTATACATAGGCTCCTGAAGACCATTGCTGCTGACCAAGAGCCTAATTTAGTTATTTACAAAGTTTTTTTGTGTGAAACCTCTCAGAGATGTTCATATTTAATTATTAAGCAGGATCATTGTTATGGTTATGTAAAGTGTCATCATCATGATAAATGAAATGAATAATTTCATACTGTTTCTAATTATATTAATTTCCACATGTTGCTTTTTTTATTATCAAAGGGCAAATAAAGGACATTACATATTGAATAAACATATTCAGTAATACTGCAGTGCTACCACACAAAATAAATTATTTAATTCCGTACTTATTACTAGTCAATATTTTCTTACCATTAAAGTTATTTAAACAAAAAAAAAAATGTTTCTTTACACTCTTGTCTTCAATGTTGCTAAGGAAAAATTGTAATGTAACCTAAAAATAGGTCATTCATTCTCTCTGGTGAATAGAAACATGATGACTTTTACACAAAATACATGCTTTGATGTTGCAACCCGCTACAACAAACCAATACTAAACCAGATTTACGTCGGAATCAATCCCTATACCACAGCAAGACCAGTGAGTCTAGCTGTTTATCATATCATATCATGAGAATCTTTGGTGGGATTAGACCTAAGTAAGGACAAGGATATTAAACTTGCGGCCCACACTTAGTTTATTTCAAGCAAAATGGATGCTTCAGTTCAAAGACACAACTTGGTACATTAAATTACTTAGAAATAGAACGACAATAGCGAGGACAAATTCATCGCAAAACTTGTTACATGGGTAATAAATCAGTAGAGAAATGTGCATACACTGCCGATAAAATATTGTTGAAGGAAATATACTTCATTTCATGTGTTTCAATATATCAAATCTCACTATGATAGTATAACTGAATGAGTTTTCAGATTATTATGTAATTTGTATATTTACTGAAGAATTTTTAATATGTGGCAATAGTAGAAAGTGGCGACAGTTTTGTTTTATGTTTTGTTTTATGAAAAAATACATTGATATAATATATAAACTAGATAAACATTCACAAACAAAATGACATCTAAAATGTGGTCACGGAGGTAGTAAACTTATCTGTGCTGGTGGCGGAAACATGAACTAACGTTTTTGATAAGATAATGACGTGTAGTTTGACAGTTTCATATAGACAGTAGCGACACTCCTATTGGCAAAAATAATTTTGTCAGACTATGGCTTGTAAAGAAATAGCGACACAAGGGCACTATTTCTTGCTACCACTTTTTGTACCGTGACACCAAATCTAGTTTAAATATTATATCGAAAAAATATCAAAGACTGCTATATTATGGGTCTTTATATTTATCATATCTCTTTGCTTGGTTAGTACCTCCACCATAAATAAAATAGCAGCTAAATAACTCTTCCATTGACTAGGGTTGTGTTTCTGCTACAAGTATGGTTGCCAGTTCTCTATTGGGGAGTCTGTGCTAGCTGCTATGGGATAAGGCCATTGTTCAATCCTTGTGGTGCTGGCGCATTGATGCCTTAGCAACAGGGACCTCTTTTTGATATTGGTGTAATGGACAGGTTCCCACAACAGCGCTGAGAAAGCGCATATTTTGAGTACTGGAGGGAATGGATTTATTTGATCCACCCTAAATCCAATGAGAAAGTCTAGGACTTGGGTAACCCAAATACTCTTTTTCTTTTTTTGCAAAGCACAACTCTATGTATCTGCATCTCAGTACCAGGGTCCTTATATTGTTGTTAATAAACTAGTTAATACTAGTCCCATCTACAGTTGCATCCAATGTGCTATTTCACTATCTAGCACTATAATATAAACACTAGCTAGATTAAGTAAAAAAATATATTGACTAAATATAAACAGTAATGACTATTTTGCTCTGTATTTAATTGGTATGTAGTATTCAATCCTAGTCGTAAGACCAGAGTAAGTTAATTAATTGAGCTGCTTAATTAATTAGCTGAGAGATTAGTTAAGGCCACGTTTTGTACTATCACGGACATGAACACTGTACTAGTTTTCAATCAAAATCGTTTGAACACCGTTACGTGCGCTTACTTTGCCCGCATGTTTTTTGGGCCAGCTCATGTAAGCGATTATCTTCTCCTGAAGGTGGTATACACTGTTCATGACTGCGAGAGTACATATTCCATTTTTTAGTCTGTTTATGTGCTTTAATTTATGTGTAAGTTTGTGTGTACAACAAAGAGTATACTTTTAGACTCGCGTTCCATTATCAAACTTTATTTTAATCGGGAATTAACGCGGCTGTGACCACGGCTGGTGCAACCCGGCCGAAACCAAGCCAAATTAATATATACGTATATCTATCTATCTTAACACTCTAAATGAAAACTTTATTGAAACTAAATATTTACAGTTTATTTACAAACATGTACATTTAAACTAGGTAAAAAACTTCGTCAAAGTCGCCGCACTGGGAGGGAAGGGTACCTAAAAGACTGGCGGCATTGGCGACTGCCTTGAATAAATTTCACCACCTGTAATGCCCATGACACTGGAACACAGCTGCTGCACACAGAAGACCTTACAACACTACCAATTATTACAGGATATAATAGCTGTGGGTGTCACAAATCAACGAGAGACAACCATTGTCTGGGATAAGGCCACTGGCAAACCCCTGCACAATGCCATCGTTTGGTTGGACATGAGAACATCATCTACCATCGACAAGTTACTGGACACGGTGCCAAATAAAACAAGAAACAAAAATTATTTAAAGGTATATCTCAATTATATCTATATACATATGTAGCAACGTAATCTTGTAAATATAACGTATTTGCTTTTCTGATTATTATGATAAGAGACATAACATTAATGGCATATGGCTTAAGTTTATCAAAGTTGTTCTAATTACGATGAGTTATATGTAACAGAACATTGGCAATATCATATTATATGGCATTATAATAAATATTATATTAGTAATGGCTTTCGTCATACCTCTTGAACATAGAATTCTATTTTGTCCCACACTGCACTGGTTTTGTATAGGTGGACAGATAATTTTATACTGCATAATTTTTATACAATTACTTCTAATTATTTAAATGACAAATTCAAATAGGCTTAACACTAGCACTTTTGAACGGTCAATTTCTTTAAAAGCTACCTCCGGATCACTTCTCAGTTGAGGCCGCGTTGTGAGAAGATCCGGCAAGAAACTCAGCGGGCTTGTCAATTTTTAACTGTTTTCAAACAGTTTTTGTCTTGTTACAATTTGATCAGCATCAGCGACAGTGTGCGTGACATGGTGTAAAAGGCAAAATCTCTCTAATTTTAATGAGAGTTTAAAGTATAAAATACCGGTCAAGTGCGAGCCGGACTCGCGCACCGAGGGTTTCCATACCATTTTTGGACATATTAAAGTAATTTTATTATTCACTAGCTGACCCACGCAGCTCCGCATGCGCTATTTTTACGTTAACTAAACTTTTAATAATAGACATTCGCATCGAATACATAACCTCCTTTTTTATAGTCGGTTAAAAACTGGGACCCACTTTTTACTTGCTCTCCGAAGCAGGGACCCGTTTAGTTCAAATGGCGTTAAACGGTCACCCATCTATTTAATGACCTTACCTAACGTTGCTTAACCCGATCGATTACAAAACCTGATAACAACTCTCTATGAGTGTTCCTTTACTAATATTTATTATATTATAAAGAAAAATTTATAAAATCTGACCAAGCGTATAACCAAGTACCCATTTTGACTTTAATCCCCTCTCCCAAAAGAACCGTGCTAGATTACGGGATAAAAAGTATCCTATGTCCTACCTCGTAGTTAGATCTCAAATCTTGCCAAGTTTCATTTAAATCCATTCAGTAGTTTCGGCGTGATGCTCAGCCGTGATACAGACAGACAGACAGACAGACAAAAATAGAAAAAATTACATTTTCGGCCTCAGTATCGGTTATAGAATGCCCTCCAAAAATAATTTTCAAAATATCTTCAATGTACAGAATTGGACCTGTTACAGTTTTATTATAAGTATAGATGTAACACTTCAAAAGGTAGCAAATAAACCAAACCGCAAAAACAAGTCTATTTGTCGAGGTTTTTTTAGGATTACTAAAAAACTGTACTACTTAGAAAGATTATTTTATTTCTTCTTCTGTAAAATATAGATAGACATGTACTTACTACCCAAAATTATAAAAAACATATTTTTTTCATTTGTGATGAGGTTCGGTAAAAAAGATCTAAAACTATTCCAGTTTCAAATCGATAGAGTCAGCGGTTCCTGAAATATACGTAGGTATAGGTGTGACTGACAGACAGACAGACGAAGTCTCACCATAAAGGTACGCGTCCATTGGGACGCGCCGGACGCACCGCACGCACGGCACGCACCTTAAGGGTTCCTTTTTCGATATTCCATCATCATGTACAGTGAGAGACATTTCCGGTGTATCACCCTTGGGGACACAGAAGCATGGCACAGGAGTGTGGTGGTTCTTTTCTTCAAAAAAGGTGATAACACTTTATTGAAGAATTATAGACCTATCTCACTCCTGAGCCATGTATACAAGCTGTTTTCGAGAGTCATTACGAACCGTCTCGAACGCAGGTTTGATGACTTCCAGCCTCCCGAACAAGCCGGGTTCCGAAAAGGCTTTAGCACCGTAGACCACATACATACGCTCCGCCAGATTATACAGAAGACCGAGGAGTATAATCGGCCATTATGTCTAGCGTTTGTGGACTACGAGAAAGCCTTTGATTCAATCGAGACCTGGGCAGTATTGCAATCTCTCCAGCGGTGCCACATTGACTATAGGTACATCGAAGTGTTGAAGTGTTTGTACAGCAACGCCACCATGTCGATCCGACTACAGGACGAGAGCACGAAACCAATCCCATTGCAGCGTGGTGTGAGACAGGGAGACGTTATTTCTCCGAAACTGTTCACAAACGCATTGGAGGACGTTTTCAAGCTCTTGGACTGGAACGGATTCGGCATCAATATCAATGGCGAATACATCACTCACCTTCGTTTTGCCGATGATATAGTCATTATGGCAGAGTCGCTGGAGGACCTCAATACGATGCTCAGCGACCTCAGTAGCGTTTCCCAACAGGTGGGTCTTAAAATGAACATGGACAAGACGAAGATCATGTCTAATGTCCATGTTGCACCCGTACCGGTAATTGTTGGGAACGATACACTCGAAGTTGTTGACCACTATGTATACCTAGGACAAACTATCCAGGTAGGTCGGTCCAACTTCGACAAAGAGGTCGCCCGAAGAATCCAACTCGGATGGGCAGCGTTCGGGAAACTACGCGAAATCTTCTCGTCCAAAATACCGCAGTGCCTAAAGACGAAGGTTTTTAACCAGTGTGTGTTGCCAGTGATGACATATGGTACTGAGACGTGGTCCCTAACTGTTGGCCTTTTGGATAAGCTCAGAGTCACACAACGAGCTATGGAGAGAGCTATGCTCGGAGTTTCTTTGCGCGACAGAATCCGAAATGAGGAGATTCGCCGAAGAACCAAGGTCACCGACATAGCTCTTAAAATCTGCAAGTTGAAGTGGCAATGGGCAGGCCACATCGCTCGGCGAACCGATAACCGCTGGGGAAGAAAGGTTCTCGAGTGGCGACCACGAACCGGAAGACGCAGCGTAGGTAGGCCTCCCACTAGGTGGACAGACGACATTGTGCGCGTCGCAGGTAACCGGTGGATGCAAATAGCCAATTGTCGGTCATTGTGGCGTTCGAAGGGGGAGGCCTATGTTCAGCAGTGGACGTCTTCCGGCTGGTGATACCCTTGGGGACAATAGTCACTTTCATGTCAATCAAAAGATTTTGTTTGAAAACTGTTCAAGCGTTTATGATTATACCATAATCGTATTTATCATATGCTATTTGATACAGTATTGGTTTAGAACATGTCAATTTTCATAGCAATCTTCTTAGCTGTTCTTAAGTTATGAAGCGACAAACAAACGAAATATGTACTTATACATCTTAGATCATATAATAGTCTAAGTTATACATGTATATGTTTTTCTTTACAAGATCAAAATCGCAGCAATACATGTATGAAGACAAGCATGTAAAAGTCAATTGGTAGGGTTGAATATGACATACTGAACCCTACCAATCGTATTTTGCTGGCCACCGGTCAGCCATCACTCCTTTATTGCTACAATTTTGATGTTGTAAAAAAACAGGGTTCACATCTCCTCTTTGTATTACTAGTTTGATCGGGTTGTACATTACAGCCACTCTGTGGACTTCCTCTGTCTCCCTACTTCAGTGCCGTGAAGCTGAGATGGCTCAGTGACAATGTGGAGGCTGTGAAAATTGCCATGAAGAAAGGTACATGCTGTTTCGGCACAGTCGACTCATGGATTATGTGGAATTTGACAGGTATATGGCCACCAGCTCAGCAAATAACTTGATACTGTAATATATAAAATGAGGTCTGTGATGCCATTTAATTTCTCAAATTAATTGCTGATTATTATAACTATGTTTTTCATATTGTTCTATTTTGGGTATCTTTTATATAGTCACTGTATCTGTAGTTATAGTCACTGTAGTTATATACCCTAATACCTAAGGATTACTCAAAAGGTGTAATAGAGTATGTACGCACCTTGCTGATTGGCCAATATTTTGTTTTTTTTTGTGTGTTTCTTGCCAGAGAGCTAAGCGATAGAATGTATCTTTGAGCCATTAAATTGATGACACATGTTTATATCACGACGATACTTTCAGGATAGGAATCGGGGGATTGGCAATCGGGCTAAATATCGAAGGAAAGATAATCTCATTCAATTTGTGTCAAAAGAGACTCAACATCACGACTCATCAACATACAAGCTTGGTTTCATGACTGGAGTTAGTAATTAATAATAATAATACCAGCCCTTGGTATGTCCCACTGTTGGGCATGGGCTCCTCAAGATGATGGGCTTAGGTCATGATGAGTCTAAAATAGCCAACGACACAGTGGTTTTTGAAAGATTATCAGGGAGGATAGAAAAAGAAAAATAAATGTAATTTCAATACATCATAGTGAGGAGCCGTTAGTTACCCATGGATTTTTATATTACTTGTATCATGTGACATTAGTTATTTTCCTGATTCAAGGAATTTGTCAGCTACAGTGCCTTCACTGCTAAACACAGCAATGTTTACATCATCATCATCATGTCAGCCACAAGACGTCCACTGCTGAACATAGGCTTCCCCCATATACTTCCATTGCGACCGATGTTGTGCCGCCTGTATCCAACAACGGATCCCTGCCACCTTGACGAGGTTGTCTGTCCATCTAGTGTGGGGCCGTCCCACACTGCGCTTTCCAGTCCTTGGTCGCCACTCGAGAACCTTTCCTCCCCACCGGTCGTCAGTTCTCCGGACTATATGACCTGCCCGTAAGTCACTAACTACTAGAGCTATGTCTCACGTTACTTTAGTTCTCCTACGGATTTCGTTCCGGATTTTATAACGTAGAGACACTCCGAGCATAGCCCTTTTCATAGCACGTTGAGCTACTTTGAGATTTTTTATGAGGCCAATAGTCAGTGGCCAAGTCTCTGATCCATGGGTCATCACTGGCAGCACACTGATTGAATACTTTGGTTTTTAAACATTGAGGTAATTCAGACGAGAAGATGTAACGCAATTTCCGGAAGGCTGCCCAACCTAGTTTAAATCCTTCTTCTATACTGCAGAATAGTGCAGAACATCGCCCACTGCGGATGTTCCTATCTGGACGGTCCCTCGCAAGTCCTTTAACCTACCACTTAGTGCTAAAAACAATGACTTATTAATAGCATACATATCTGTTGGTCACTATTAGGCCCTTCTCACATGGAGTTACTTAAAAAGAACTGGTTACAAACTCAAATTACCTCTAATAGCTAGTTCTTTTTAAGTAGTTCCATTGAGAAGGCCCTTAGAGCTAAGAAGTATTAGGCTAGATTCAAGTGGTATCATAATAGTTACTAACACAAGTCACTATTACGGTACTACGTATTATGTTTCAACAGTTTTATTGCCGGACCTACAAATATTAATTAGAGTTAATAATCATTAATTATATTTTTTAAATAGGATTATTTCGACACAAATCGCCAATTAATAATTACTACTCTGATAGTGAGTTGAGATATCGATTAGGTATGTCGTAGTCAATAAAAAACCATCATAAGTGGCTTCCAGAGTCGAAAAATTCATAAAGAAAATGGTGTAGAAATAAGACTTTTACTTATCCAGGTGGTCCCAATGGAGGCAAGCACGTGACCGACGTGTCGAATGCGTCACGAACAATGTTGATGAACATTGAAAATCTCAACTGGGATCCACTGTTGTTGAAGTTCTTCGAAGTGCCCAAGTCTGTTCTGCCAGAAATTAAATCCAGTTCTGAGGTATGAAATTACAAGATGTAAATGATAACCAAACGACCGAAATTTAGTCATCATCATCAGCCGGAAGACGTCCACTGCTGAACATAGACCTCCCCCTTCCAACGCAATAATGAACGAAAATTGCCTATTTGCATCCACCTGTTTACTAAATTTACTATGAAATAAATATTTATTTTGCGTGCACTATACAAATATCTCCCGTAAACATACCGTTAATAGAATTTGCGCCCATTGGAAACGTCAATATAGTAATAGAAAATTGAGCCTTTGCATACATTCTTAATCTAATTTAATTTATTAGTTCAGGTCAAGTTATACATATTGCTGATCACGCTAATATGCTAGATTGTAATTTATATGTATGGTGCAAGCTTAAAGATATTGAAACTGTTCTTAATTTCGACCATAAATAAGTCTAAAATATATTGGGCACAGAGATCAAAAGTCCTAACATTATGTAAATATTTTCAGGTATACGGATTGATAGCCAACGGGCCTTTGAAAGGTACTCCAATAGCCGGCTGTTTAGGAGACCAGCAAGCGGCTTTAGTTGGTCAAATGTGCCTTCAGAAAGGACAGGCGAAGGCGACGTACGGCACCGGTTGTTTCGTCCTTTACAACACGGGGGATATCCAAGTGAACTCTAGTAGAGGCTTGCTGACTACCGTGGCTTATCAACTGGGCTCCGAGAACCCACCATGTTATGCTTTAGAGGGCTCGGTGAGTAAATAAGCATTAAGTATAACAGGCATCGATATAATATTTAAAATAGATTGGCTGTTACGGTCCGCAAAGTGGTACACAGAAATAGCGCCCTTGCGTCGCTATTTCTTTTCAAGCCACAGGCTGACAAAGTTATTATTGCCGATAGGAGTGTCGCTACTGTCTTTATGAATCTGTCAAACTAGAAGAAGAAAATACATTTATTAAAAACACACACTGACAAGACAACCAAACACAGTAGGTACAACTTAATTTAGATACCAACTACGATCATATCAATTCGTGATCATAATAAAGCCTAGCCCCGCGACCATATTTTAGATGTCATTTTGTTAGTGAATGTTTATCTACTTTATATAGGTATTATATCGATGATAACAGGGTGGGCCAAAACGTACATTACCAAAACCGCGAGTTATTCAGCTCAAACTGTCGCGTCGTACTCACTAACGTTTAAAAAGAAAGAGATAGCCGACAGGAGTGTTGTAAACAAATAAATAGGTATTAAAACTTATCGCTGCGTACCGAAAATCTGTTTGAAGGCGCGCGCCGGTGTCCAATTGTCCATTTTTGATTAATAATTGTCTCAAATATTGAGCACCTATTTTTATTACCTATTTAGGACGAGAATCCCTAAGCGCCCTGCATTAATTTCTCCCATGTTCAACCAGTCACATGGTATATTTATGGAACTAAAGAAAACATCCAACCAAATAAACCTCCGTTCTACGTTCTTTGTGTCTTTCCCCTCGCCCCCCCCCCCCTCTGGAATCGCGTAGGGCTGTTATCAGCCCCCTATTACGTATCTCGATTGACAACTCAAGTGATGATCACTATAGCAAAGTGACCATAAAAAAACTGACAAATTTTAATTATTCATTCGGTATTGCCTAACTTGAGTGACCAATAAATACCATTGCTAACACACTTTCAGTTGACCTCTAAAGTTCGGTTGGACAACTGAAGCTGGTTAGTCACTTGGGCTAAAGACACGCAATAAACCTGCTGGTTTATCATTCCAGGTGGCGGTTGCTGGTGCGGCATTGGGTTGGTTGCGTGATAACATCAACCTCTTAGATAGCGCTAAGGAATCCCAGCAGTTAGCTGAAAAGGCCACAGAGAACGGCAGCGTTGTGTTTGTACCGGCTTTCAGTGGATTGTACGCGCCATATTGGAGGCAAGATGCGAGGGGGTAAGCGATATAAATTTGAGGTTTCAATAATAATACAGAGTGTTCAAAAGCCCTTGTCCGATCACTAAGGACACCCTTAAAAGATTATAAGGTTAGGTAGGTAAGGCAATATTATTAGGTTTCGCAGTAAAATTATTTTTTTCTTGAATATATCGTAAAAATTATGAAATGAACGGATATTTCCCTTACTAATCGGATGGGGATTTTTTATCTCTGTATAATCATGGATCTAGAATATATATAGGATCCACACAGAACAACCCAGTGTTCTTTATTTATTGAAGTATGTATTTATAAAAAGAAACTATAAGTTTAGTACGTAATGATTTCTGATATTTACGCGAATATTACACATTGAAATGAAACTAATTTTACGGATTATATCGCGGTTTACTTATACGAATCGTTATCGACGCTATACGAAGTCTGCAGTCTGTGAACATGTTCAGGATCGCACTCGTCATTATATTAGATTTGACAAACCACAAATCCAAATTTCAATAGAGAAGATGGATGGGTGCTACCACCAGCTTGGGATCCCGTGATAAACATAGTCAAATCCAGAGACAAGCATTCCACTGCAAGACCTCAAGATACTGTAAGCTCTTTCTGCGTAGATCGGACTAACAATAATAATTAGAAGACCTGAGGGTACCCTAAGACAACTATGACAGCTACCACCTCAGTCCGCCCGTGACCATGAATGTTGTAAAGTATTCGAAACGTCGGGAAATCAAAATCAAAAATAAACCGCGATATAATCCGTAAAATTAGTTTCATTTCAAAGTTTAGTACGATTCAATTAGATCAAATTAGATCGATTTAGGTATAGTACGATTAAAACTTAAAGGCGGCTCTGTGAAGTTCGTGCATTACGTCTTCGCGCATGTACAGTCAAGTTGACAATAAATTAGGTAAGTAGATCGTTTTTTTGGAGTTTTGTGAAATTCTGTTTTTTTTTTTCACTTTCACAAATATTAATATACATAGTAAGATAATTATTGAAGTCTAAATCTGCTGATAGGACTTTTTAAGGTATCTAGGTAAGATCGTTCTGGTGGACTACGCTTCTAGTTGCAAACGACATTTTCTGATCGATTCTTATACCTATACGAATGGGTGTAGCAATTAAACTGTCAATAGTCACTCACTTCCACCGCTTACAATAATTGGTACGCAGAATTACAATATTAAATTGACAAAGCGCTCGCACCGGTCCGTGGCTAAACAGAATGAGACAGAGAGATAGTTTTGCTAATATTAAATACTAGCTGACCCGCGCAGCTTCGCCCGCGCGTACTTCATATTAACCTTTCCCTTAAATCACCCTAGCTATTGCTGATAACTGCATTCAAATCCGTTGCGTAGTTTAAAAGACCTAAGCGTACAAACAGCGGGAGCGACTGTGTCATACTATGTAATGATGATGCGAAGTTTTAAATACAATGTTGCTAATAACGAAAACGACGTTGTCAGGTCAAAGCCTCATATTTCCTTTAAAAGACAAAAACTTGTCGGGTCGAAGTCTCGATTTAGATAAATTGCGGAACGTTATCTAACATTTTCGTCGCATGCCTTCCAAAATGTTATATCATCCACGTGGCATTATTCTAACAAAACTGATAGCGTTACAAATAATTAACAACATTAAATAACACAAAAAAACAATAACGATGATTATGAGCTCGACTGTACGTAACCCGAATTCCGTGAATGTGTGCAGCGTACAGATGACAAACTCATACAAACAAATCTGTGGAATACTCGCGGGTGGCGGGCGGGTGCCCCCGCCTCTCACCTCAGCATTACCCCGCTGATACCTTAAATTGGTTACTGCGCAGCGACTTGAGCCTAACTTCACGGCCGCCATTAAGTTTGAATCGGACTGTAGTATCAGTTGTCTGTCTGTTCAGAATCAGATGAACGTATGTGGATTGTCCGAGAAAAAAAAAGTAAAATGTAATACTACTTACTAAATGGTGGGCCCCTCCCTTGTGCAAAGAATCGTCCAGGTAGGTTCCACCGTAGTGTCATAGATTTTGCCGCTGAGAAGCAATGTGCAGTTGCTGTGTTCGGGTGTGAAGGGCACTGTAGCTGGTGAAATTACCGGACCGGACCGAACACAAGAAACTTAATATCTAATGTCTGAAGGGTTGGCACTGCGCTAGTGATTCCTATGGTGTTGCTAGCGTACATAGGCTGCGATAACTGCTTACTATCAGGCGGGCTGCATGATAGTTTGCCACCTTAGTAGTATAAAAAAATCTTAATTATTTTGTAGAGTAATATGTGGAATATCTGAAGATACAAATTCAAATCACATAGTAAAGGCGGCTCTAGAAGCCGTATGCTTTCAAGTGAGAGATATTTTAGACGCTATGAACGAAGACTGCGGTATACCTCTACAATTGTTGAAGGTAAACTTTTTGTTATTATATTTACAATAAATAAACATTAAGTTCATATGCCATCTACAATTTATTTAAGCTACTGCGAAGTTGTTTAGTGGTAGAGACTGAAATGAGTAGTTTCAATGATGCACCACTAGATGGCATATTTCCTTCATTGTCAAAAGAATTTCTTGAAGAAGAAAAAACGACATTGATACAACTATAAATAGATCCAACCGTTTATTTTCTTTTTTACAGCACCAATAGAACGTAACTGCGTCATGTTACGCAAAAGTTCACTTTTAAATGCGAGGTTTTAAAAATATGACAACTGCCTAAGTTTGCTCCTTGATCCCGTATAATAATCATCTTTGACAAATTGAGTCCATAAGTGCACTAGTTTTTTTATAAATTACATAAAATAACAAACGTTTTTAAAAATTTACCTATGGCTATCAACATAGTTATGTTACGATTGAGATATCGATATTGTTTATTAATTATTTTTACACGGGTATAATGTAGCATTCTAATGTAGTATAAATATAGATTGGTATGAAATGATATGAAAAAAATATTGTGACTGACTTATTTATATATAATTTATTTATTAATCAGTTTCATCGTCGCTGTCACTCGAGCTATCGCCGACATTTATAATTAATTGTTGATTCATATTATCTATCGCCACGTGTTTATCCCAATCTGCCATTATAGTTTCTTGTGTTTTTTTAATTACATTTTGCCAGTTTTCCGCAGTTACTTCCACACATGCATTTTTTAATAAATCAAGCATTTTGTTTGCCGTGAATGGGGGTTTAGTGTTATTTCGAGCGGCGTGTCCTTTTACGTGAGCCCATATTAATTCAATGGCATTGTATTGACAATGATAGGGTGGAAGTCTAAGAACCCAATGACCATGTTCTGCAGCTATTTCCTCGATCACATATCGTTTTGGGAAGTGTTTTTTTGTTCGTAATATATTTAGTAATTGTACTTTTAGTAAGGAGTTATCAACATTTTCGCCATGTCGTTGAAGCCAGTCAATGATTACTTGTTTTTTGTCGGCCTGGGTCGGCATTTTATCAATTTGGCGTGAGTGATAGGATGCGTTATCCATAATAATGACTGACGGTTCTTCCAATGATTGCACTATTTCCTTAAACCAACTTTCGTAAACCTCAGAATTCATTTCTTCGTGGTACTCAACTGTTTTTTTGGATTTAAAGGCCAACAAAGCATCTGGCATGAATCCTTTCATAGACCCTGCATGGCAAATGATTAGGCGTTCTCCTTTTCCCATCGGCACTGAGCTAGTGGAAGCAGCGGTGTCATCAGTCCAGTTCTTAGACACTGTGTGGTTCGCATTCAGCCAAGTTTCGTCAGTGAAAACAACATTTGACCACTCTGCAATTTTTTTGGCTTCGCTCAAAAATTCGTAACGAGCAAAAGCTACGTCGCGACGCTCCATCAATATTTTGCGTTTGTCCGATTTTTTTATAAGTAAATCCAATTTCTTTCAAGACCTTTGCCAATGACGATTTTTGGCCTCGGAACAATTCACATTCACGCAAAGAAGCAACAAGTTTTTTAAGTGTTGGAACTTCTTTACGTAAGTAATAGTTATATATATGACGGCGTATAGCGTCTGCGTCAAAGTTGTCAACCGATGTCACACGACGTGGTTGGCGTTTTTTCTTCGGCGTACGAAGCTTATTCTCCTGCATGCCGCTTGTTCCGTAGGCTTCGGTAGTAATTTTTGTAACCGTAGGTGCACTAATACCTAACGCGGCCGCAACGCGCTCTCGCACTTGCGACAATGGTAAAAGCGGGCCGCCATTTTGATACTCTGCTTCAAAGTAATTACGAAGCTTGATCACCATTTCTCTCGTCTGTCCTTTCAGCACTGATCCTTTCGGCATTTTATAGTTCGAATATAAAACAATACAAAACTCAGCAAACAATGACTAGCACGGCCGTCTTGTTGCGAGTGACAGATGATAGTGACAAACACAAAATGGCGGTGGACCATTGAGTGTTGCTACCTTGGAAAAATACTACTGCTCAGATAGACAAAAAATGGGGTAAGTAATAGAACGTTTTAAAAACCCCGGTCTAATATTTAGGAAGATTATTATTACGTGTCAATGTAACAAAAGTGATAATAGAATGACGTTCTACTACTTACTAGTGCCATTCCTACGACTGTTGCTCTTTCCGCACTCGATAGAAAAATGAATCGATATCGTGTCCACTATAATCACTTGGTCACAACACTAAAACTGTCAAATTAGATCTGTCAAATAGAAAATAAACGGTTGGATCTATTATAGGTATAAACTGTAATATATTTTATTACCCCTTTTGCTTTTGTTAGCGATTTCCTTAACCCTACACTCTTTTAAATTTGAATCCTTGCAGTTCCTTGTTACAAATTACTTCCATGCCTTTACTTTCAAAAACGGTTGTTTTAGGTTGACGGTGGAATGACGTCCAATGCGTTTGTAATGCAAATGCAAGCAGATTTGATTGGTATCAACGTAATCAAAGCTGGTTTCGCCGAGAGTACCGCATTAGGGGCCGCTCTAGTCGCATATTGGGGGGTAGAACCTTCTAAACAAGGTGTTTCCATACCTATGACATCAGGAACAATTTACTCGCCCAAAATTTCTGACGATCAACGGGATATAAGGTACAAGCAATGGAAGATGGCGGTCGACAGATCTTTGGGATGGGAACAAATTTAATAGAAATATCGACAGTGTGACTTTAAGTTGATTTTAGGATAGCACGTCCTATTATAACTAATACCTGTATGTACGTAACTTGTTCCTTGGGTCTTGTTTAAATTTGTATTACAGTTGCTACCACGAGTTTTTTTTAACTCTACTCACATAATAGGTCAATGACTCCCATCGAGATATCCAAATTTGAAGATCGCATTGCTAGTTTGTTATTTATACATACTTCAGTGCAATGTAAATACTTTAACTAACATTTATGTATCTGTCAGTGGCGTGCACACACGTGTACGACAAGGTAGGCAAGAAAGCAAATTACTAAAACGGCTATGATCTTTTAGGCATGATGTTTTTATTCTGCCTCCTAAAATATATATGTATAAATACTCTCGACGTTAAACTCATATTTTCCTTTCAAAAACTTAATAATTAAGATTAACTGTGTTGTTATCATCCAGAGACGTTGTATTTAGGCATTTCCTGGTGTGTTAAGCAGTCGTTTTGCCTGTATATACTGCCACTCTTATTTTTAACAGAGGTCAAATGATCTAGGCAGGTATTGCTTTAAACTATGCTACGTCACTAATGTTGATAAATGACATAAGCGACCGCAGCGTACCTTAAATGACTTCCTACCGCTGGATTAAATACATAATGTAATAATCGACGAGGTAGGTCATTGACCGCAGTCAGATATCAGGCTGACTTCTATTAAGAAACAAAATTCACGTTTGATGAAATGTTTTTAGGCTGATTTGAATTGTATAACGTGTGCTATTTCATCCTGTTCAAGGTTTTAGGTGTCAAAATCGGCAGCATGTATATGCTACGTCACTAATGTCGTTAAATGACATAAGCAACCGCAGCGTACCTTAAATGCTTTCCTACCACTGGATTAAGTGCATAATGTAATAATCGACGAGGTAGGTCATTGACCGCCGTCAGATATCAGGCTGACTTCTATTAAGAAACGAAATTCACGTTTGATGAAATGTTTTTAGGCTGATTTGAATTGTATAACGTGTGCTATTTCATCCTGTTGAAGCTTTTAGGTGTCAAAATCGGCAGCCTGTATAGTAAGTTTTCTTTTAAATTCGTTAGCGATTTAGGAATATTATTAATTTGAAAATTTGACCATGTATGTTGGCCATAATATATGATACGAAGTACGAACTTACTGTTACACCTTTCAGTGAAAGCTACACTTTCCGTTTATAACTTAACGGTGGTCTAGATGCTGTTTTCTAGACTGTACCTAATTATGTTTTTTTTCAATCGTTCAAAGTGAACTCTTCTTCATACTCTAGTGTTTTCATTTTTAAGACTACTAACGTAGTTATGTTCGTTTTGTTGTGTTTTATTTTTTAATGTATGTAAAGCTCAAATTCATATAAAAAATATATGTGATTTTAAAATACGCTATGACGTACGTAATACGTCATAGCAATGTATTCATTCCATGCTATAAAATAGCGTGCTATTGTTAAACAATGCTAATTCATCTGTGATCTCTAAAAACGTAACGAACAATACAAAATCGAATGTGTATATTCAAATTGTAAATACTTATGTGAAAACAGTTTTTTTTTATGGAAATATTGTGCAATGTTTATTTTTGAATTTAAGAAATTTTATAATAAATTTACAGATTATTAAGAACAAACGTCATAAAAGGGTATAAAACTAGATGTCGTTATACGTATTATATAGTTTGACGTTCACATCGACGTGGATGTGCGCTACGCTTAGGAGTAGACAGGCTTTACCGTGCAATTTATTCATCAAAAACTTGTTACACGTGTAGTAAGTCAGTAAAACGTCTAATATGCCTCATTTGTATGACAAAATGACTAAATGAGAGTACAGTTTATATGCAGCTATATTATGTCAGTATAATATTGCATTTGACTGGTTGAACACGGGTCATGTTTATACAGGGTGCTCAGTACTCGATTCTCTTCTTAAATATGTAATAAAAATAGGTACTTTATATTTGAACCAATTATATCAATCAAAAATGGAAACTGCGCGCGCCTCTACAATTTTTAGTTATACAGCGATAAGTTTTAATACCTATTTATATGTTTACAATGCTCCGATCGCCTATATTTTTTCTTGTAAAAAGCCACACGATGATGGAAGGCACCTAGTGCAAAGTTGCACATTATGTTAATTAAGGTTTCCTTAGTTATTTATAGGTATTTATTTCTTTAAACTTTTTTTATACGTTACTTAAGACCATGAATTGCTATATCCTTGAGTATGTCACATGTTCAACCAATCAGCCTGTATACTACTGTATTGTATACTTACTGAAGATTTTATTATAAAAGTAATGATGATTTTTTTTTAATGAAAAATTGCATTCTCAAAATCATATTCTCTCGTGGAAAACCAATACGGGCTTTCTTATTAAATGGCCCTTTACTTGGATGTCTATAGAAGCCTACAAGTAGGTACATAGTTAAATAAGAAATATTTTATTTTAACATAATTTTAGGGATTGGCGAAGGTAGAATCATTTTAGTCGTAAGCTGTAATTTTATTACATCTATGCTTATTTTTATTTGTTTGAGATTTCAGATGACCTGGTCAGCTAATCGCAATTCATTCAAAATTTTAATTTTATACGTACCCCGGTCAGTCAAAGTTATTAAAATTATCGTTGAAGTAAAAAAGGATTTATATATTTGTTTTATAAATTATAATAATATCCTGTGTTAGTTTTTAACTACCACAGTCACAAACGTGAATTATAAGGTATTTGTTTATACGGGCCATAGTTGCCTGCAATTGTTAATATCACAAGCGCAATTATTGTAAATTATCACTAATTCGGATTTTGTAATCATATCGTCATAAGACCACCTGGCCAATCAAATGGCAATCTCAAAGATAAACACTTAAATTTCGACTGTTAAATCCAAAGATAATTTTTATTAGAAATATTTATTTCGGCCGTGAATGCTACTGTAGCTATGGATGTTACAGCCAAAGAGAGTACGAAAGTTAATTTGCCGATTATTTATCATCAAACAGCTGATTTGGTCGGCTTGAAAATTGTAAAAATAACGCGGCTTTTTTGCTATAGTTGGTACTTTTCTAATCCAGGGGATACGTCCCCTGGATTAGAAAAGTACCAACTATAGCAAAAAATCGCGTTATTAGTTTTTTTTGCTGTTATTAGCTGTATATTTTAGTTATTAAATAACATGTTATTTATAAATGTAGGAAAATACGTTGCCTCCATACGTATATCGATAAATAAAAAAAGACATTAATAATTAATTTGTATGTGTCGTTCAAGAATGTTGTTACTTGATTATAAGTTGCTTGAACGACACTTAGTTGGAAAACAGACCTAAGCAATCGACAATACGTATATCATTAAATTATAGTGTGTTAAGACCATCGACTAAATACAATAGTTTTTTGCTGCAACAGATTCACAATCGACAATGACAATACATAAACTAAAAATATTCATAGGTACTTAGTTAATACATACTTATTTTAACCTGATAGTATAACGTTCCTAGTTAAACTTTATTTTTATCGGGAATTAACGCGATTTACCTTATATTTTAGCTTGACGGCCGAGGCGATCAGAGAAGAAATGCAGACGTCCTAAAGTCAAGAGACAACCTGCTTAAATGCCCTATATCAGGGGAGTGACGGACAAAATGGGTGCAGTGTTAAGGAAATATTCTGTACCCATTGTGTACGTACCTGGGTCCAAGGTAAGCAACGTTGTAGGTACTGCAAAGGATGTTCTGCCATTACAAAAACCAGGTGTCTACAAAATTAATTGCAGCTGTGGTAGCTCCTATATAGGCCAAACGAAGCGGACTATCGCAGAAAGGGTTAAGGAGCATATCACCGCTGTGAAGAACCGTCAGATTAGCAAGTCAGCGATTGCCGAGCATATACTTCAGTCGGATACAAATCACTGGATTGAGTTTCATCGCCCACAAGTCCTTTCCACCGATCGACACTTTTACTCTAGAGTTGTTCGTGAAGCGATTGAAATTAAAAAATATAAAAATTTCAACCGGGAAGATGGTAAAGCCATCTTCCCGGTTGAAATTTTTATATTTTTTTTTAGTTATCAGCTACATGGGAACCAGTGATTAAAATGACAAAACCTCGCTATTTGCCGGCGTTTAAATATACAGATACTGTGAGTGTAGTGTGTAGTGGGCTTAACGTTACAAGTGAAAGAACGGGGGTAGACGAAGATATTTCTGCCTCCCGCACGGAGCCGTCTCGCTGAACCAGTCTGCTTGTGACCACGGCTGGTGCAACCCGGCCGAAACGTCAAGCTAAAATTTAAGGTAAATCGCGTTAATTCCCGATAAAAATAAAGTTTAACAATGGAACGCGAAAGTCTAAAAGTATATGTTCCTAGTTAATCTATGCGTATAAAATGCCTTTGATGTAATTATAGCTGTCAATGTAGCTTTTTTGTTTTGCTATATTTGTGTTATCAGCTAAGAGTCTTGATATTATAAGTGACTGCGATTGTGAATCTGTAGTTGACCATGAAACAATATCTGTGTAGCCTTATTAGTGTAAGTATATAGGCAATTATTGTAGTATGTTTGTTGTATAATAGAATTTAGGGGGTTTATAGGTTAAAATACTTTTACCTTGTTATGAATTTCTTGAAATCAGATTTTAATAAAATATCGATGTTAAACATTGATTAAGTATTTTTATTTTCCAGTTATTTTAATCACTATCATAGATATCGCTAAGTAGTTACGAGGTAGGTAATATGTACTCTTGGGTAAAATATTTCGCCTCTTTACCTTGCCGCATATAGATATAAATACTTATTTAAAAATACCTACATCTTTACTACCCTGGCGGGCCCGTTGGTCTAGTGATTAAGGCACCCTGGCCGCTACCCGATGGGTCGTGGGTTCGATTACCACCAAGTGTCTGGCTGTTATATCTATATAACTTAAGTATATACTTTTTTTGAAAATACACTTATAAGTATTAGTATCAATTGTCTGGTTAGCATTATACTATTAGATCTACTTAATATGGGACCAAACCTCTATATTTGCTGGCGGTTAAATTAGATGCTGCGCGAGTGTAGTGTGTAGTGGACCTTAACAACAAGTGAAACAACGGGTAGACGAAGAGATATGATTGTTTACCTCACACACAGAGCTAGTTGTGACCATAGCTTTTTTTTGTATTTCGCGGGGGATACCTTCAAAAGGTCCCCGGAAGCTGTGGGGCTCGCTCGACCGAGATATGTGGGATTCTTACCCACTAAAACCCCTGCGGCTGTCGCATCGGCACTTGAAAGGGAACCCCAGGGCTCCCCGGCGGGATCTGCACCAGGGGGCCCTCAGTGCCTTGCCTCTGAGTCCGCCGCCAGGGGTGCATAGTAGCCCCCCGGAACCAGACACGGTGTTCACTGGGATGGGGGTCGCCACCACGTCGCCGTCTTCGGAGTTGCCGCCATATTCGATGGACGAATCTCCTTCTCTACATATACATCTTTGCAGGTAGGTACCTAGGTGCATAGTTGTTAGTTAGGTATTATTTATTTTATAGCCTTAAATCAAATGAATGTTCGAAGTTACTACTTACCTGATAACAAAAACATACTGAATGTGATAAAACTTACTGTAACTTTAATAGGTATACCTAGGTAGTAGACCACCAAAACCTATTTTACTAATGGACACATTTTCATTCCAGCCAATTATTCATGTAATTTATTGTGTCCTCTTTTTTCCCGAAGAAAAATGATAATCCAAAGGCTATTTAAATCACACAGCTTTCTATACAGATTGTCGTTTAATTGCAGCATTTCTTAGTATTTATCGTCCTTTCAGTACTACTTTGGGCTATTATAAGTCCATAATTACTGTTCGAAATCGCGATTGACCTTAATGGTCTTTTCTGTTTGATCGAGTGAAGTTGATCGCTTTTTAAATTCAATTGCTTTTTTAGCCCGTCGTCGTACTATGTCGTTTGTTCAGACAAAGAAATTCCCTGGCCGATATTAATGGGGAACTTGTACAATTTTTACGAGTTCATACGTAAAAGGTAAGTAATGTTTTACATTTTAGGTATTGAACCCTTATTGTGAGACTTCGTCTGTCTGTCTGTCACACCTATATTTCAGGAACCACTGACGCTATCGATTTAAAACTAACTGCCGAACCTACAAACGTCAATTAAAGTTAATGATGATTAATTCATTTTTTGAAATCGTATTATTTCGACCGTTTTGGATATATCCTGATTGTTTTTTAACAAGTTATTAATGTCATTTTATGTAATTGTTGTAGTTTATAAGTAGGTAAGTAGGTATATCGGTTTCAGTGTATATCATATCACTATTTAACAAAAATATCGAATGTTGTGCCCATAAAGTTTCCATTCTGTATATGAGATGAGTTCAAATGTATTACCGCTTGCTTTGCAAATTGGACGTCGCGGGCTCAAATCTCACAGCGATGTAACAACGTTATGTAACTACATAACATTGTTAACGTTGTTTCTTACTAAGGTGCTGGTTAGGTCAATGGAGGCCGGGCACTCTGGAAGTAAGATGATCCATGCGGATGGGTATGTTAAAAGTCGGTCCTGCGCCTGACGTCTCCGTTGTCGTGTCTATCTTCCGTCCCATCAGATAGTGAGAGTAAAAGAAGTGAGAGCGCACTTGTGTCTACGCAAGCACTCGTGCACTATATTATCTCCCGCGCCCTCCCGATCTTAGCCGCTTTCAAAGTATCGTATCGGGTGGTATCGGCTAGGACATTATTATTATGTAATTATTATATCTGGATACATAATTATTAGTACGTGAATATGTATGTAGCTTACCTTAGGTACCGAAAATATCAGTTTTCTGCTTAAAACCTCCTATTCAAGCAAGTACCTAGGTAGTTCATCTGACAGCAAAAAATTAAAAAGATCGATATTAGTTAGCGTAGGTACTTACTCACATTGAACAGCTGCATACATTTTCATCAAACACAACATAGCCACGAGCCCTCCTAAATAAACTACCTTTCAATTAAAAACCGCATTCAAATTCGTCAAGTCCTTTGAGAGTTACGATATAGACATAGTGGTGTGAAACTTGTCTACCGGACAAGTTTCCACCGGCGGTGGAACTATCATGTCATGACCATCTGCCGTGATCACTAAACTTCATTAAAAAAAAAGTCCAGCTCATGACATCCCTCCTTTATTCATCGTGGGTGTTAAAACTCATAGCTGTCCACTTAGTATTAAATAAGACACATATAAATTATTCAACAAACTGCTCCAACGACTGCATCGTATATCATGCGAACTGAAGCAACTATCCACTATCTGTCACCGCGGCAGTCATAATTGGGTATTGCGGGATGACCACTCGGGCCCTTCATAACTATTAACAAGCAGCAAGTCGGGCCCTCGTCGCCATAGACACATGTATGTTGGTGCGAAGTTAAGTGCATAGTCGTGTAGCGACGCCGCCACGACAGCCTGACGGATGGGGAGACTGAGTGGGGCTGTGCCGCGTCTTCGGCCCGTCTGAGCCCTCGGCAGGGATCCACGAAATGTAACTACGATGACGTGATTAGGTTACACATATTTAGTTATTAGTAGTGACGTGCTTGAAATAACTACAAATGCAGTAACTATAAAAGTCTGTACTAATCGAAATTATGAATAACAACATCTCAAAGCAAATTATATTCAACTAACTACAGCTACACACATCAAAAGTGTCTAGGGATCAAGCATTTTTAAGCGGATTTCTTGAGATTGAGATGTGGCTTTGTAATAAATTTATGATTTTATAAATTTATATGGATCCTTTTTGGTGCATTTCATAATTTGAATCAGGAACTGTGAATCAAATTCGAGTAAAAGATGAAAATCAGCTGTCAATATTTTCCCTATAAAAACATACAACGCATTGAAGACATTATTAGTGCTACTGTTTCCCTACTACTGATTAAAACCAACGTTATTATGGAGCGGCGACGTCATTTAAGCAGGGAAGAAATGCTCAGAGCCGTGGGAATGATAGAAGCTGGTTCCCGGCAACGTACTGTGGCTTTAGCTCTGAATACAAGTCAGAGTGTTATCAGTCGACTTTGGACACGTTACCGAAGCACTGGTACCGTGGCTGAGCGCCATGGAGGACGGTATCGCTGCACCACACGGAGACAAGACCGATATATTCAAATCTTAACTCGAAGAGCTCCAACAATAACTGCCATGATGTTAGCCGTGAGGCTTCATCACTCTTCAGGGAACTTAATTAGCGACCAAACAGTCAGAAACCGCTTGCATGAAGTGAACCTTCATTCCCGAAGACCGCTACGGGTACCACCTATAGCAATGCACAATCGTAGGATTCGATATCAATGGGCTCTTGAACACAGAAATTGGGCAGAAGAACAATGGCGTTTCGTGTGCTTTTCTGATGAGTCTCGTTTTGGTATGAGACCGGATACAAGACGTATACGACACTGGAGAACCCCTGGACGCCAACAGCGATTAAAATCCTGCCAGGAAGTCCATCCTTATAGTGGTGGAACCATCATGGTATGGGCGGGTATTTGGATCGGCGGAAGAACTGAGTTGATTTGGATCAGAGGCAACCTCAACGCTCAAATTTATGCTGAGACGATTGTATCAGACGTCATCGTTCCTCTACAAGTGCAAATCGGTCCCTTATTTCAGTTAATGCATGATAATGCACGACCGCACACCGCAAGAGTTGTAAGACAGACTCTCGCCGCAGCTAACATCAATATCCTGCCCTGGCCTGCTCAGTCGCCAGACTTGAACCCGATTGAGCATGCATGGGATATGCTACAGAGAAGAGCTCTGCCGAATATGGAGGGTATCCAGTCGCAAGAAGACCTTTTTTTGTTGTTGCAACGAACATGGGCGGCCATTCCACAGCGTGATTTGGATGAACTCATTTTGAGTATGCCAAACCGATGTTCTTGTGTTGTTAGTGTTCGCGGTAGAAACACGGATTATTAATTGTTTAAGTTACCCAATAAAATTTTAAAGAAAACTGTTATTTCAGTCTTTTTTTCGAACTTTTGTGTTAGTGGTTCAAATGTCAAAAATCCCTTTATTAGGAAAATGGCAAATTTCTTTATTAATGCAAAGGTGACTTGGTTTATCGTTACTGTGACAAACGAAAACACTTTATTTGATGAATCCTTAAAGAAAATTTTAATTAATATCAATCAGGAGAAAAGTTATTGCAAAAATATATGTTGATCCCTAGACACTTTTGATGTGTGTAGTTACACACACTAGTGTTATGTAATATAGTATAAACCGGTCAAGTGCGATTCGGACCCGCATAAAAGGGTGCCGTATAATTTTTAATTAGTATCAATAAAATTAGTATTTGTCGTTATAGTGTCACTAGAAATCAATAACAGCCCGATTACAGACAGACGGACGAACAGCGGAGGCTTTGTAATAGGGTCCTGTTGGCACCATTTGGGTACGGAACCCTAAAGCACAAAATAATGAATGGTGCTAGTGGTTGAAATGGTTCACTTCGAATTTTGTGGTGTCGAAAGAAATATAATAGTTTCTCTATTGCTTATTAGTTGCGTATGATGACTTTGTGTGTGTTTATTTTATGTTACAAATTGAAGATTAATCACGACAAGTGGGGTTTGAAAGGTGTAAATAAATATATTACCTTAATAATGTCGATGAGGTCTCAGTATACAGAGGTAAGTAGGCACATAATTATGTCATATTGTGAAATCATAACTTACAGTAAACACATACTTAATAGAATATACCTATAGTCTTTTTGTTCGTCCATTGTACTTACAAGTATCAACAGAATATAACTGGGGGAAATTTTGATGCAATTTGCCACGGTAATAAAACATGTAGATCAAGCTTTAAACTACTTGGAATAAGCCACTTTTTACCCCGAAAGATTTTAGTGTACCGCAAGACAGGATATTAATGTCGTGATTGATTGTACACGTATCTATGTACCTATGTACGAGTATATTACCAGTACTTTCATAAGTAAATTAAATTTAATTAAATTTGATGTGGTTAGCTAAACTCCCAGTATGTATGTGTGTATTTCTGTTTACAACTCAGAACAGTGTGTGCATGTTTATATTACAACTAGCTGACCCACGCAGCTCCGCCTACGCTGTATTTACGTTAACTGAACTTTCAATAATATACATTCGCATAGAATACAAAACCTCCTTTTTTAAAGTCGGTTAAAAACTTGGACCCACTTTGTACTTGCCCTCCAAAGCAAGGAGACGTTTAGTTCAAATGGCGTTAAACGGTCACCCATCTATTAAATGACCTTACCTAACGTTGCTTAACCTGATCGATTTCCAAACATTGTTAACAACTGTCTATGAGTGTTCTCTTACAAATATTTATTATAATTATAATGAAAAATTGTTAAAATCGGAGCAAGCGTATAACCAAGTACACATTTTGACTTTAGTCCCCTCTCCCAAGGGAACCGTGCCGAATGTCGGGATAAAAAGTATCCTATGTCCTACCTCGGAGTATTAACTCAAATCATGCCAAGTTTCGTTTCAATCCATCCAGTAGTTTCGGCGTGATGCTCAGCCGAGATACAGACAGACAGACAGACAAAAATAAAAAAAAATACATTATTGGCTTTTGTATCGGCTATAGAATGCCCTCCACACATAATTTTCAAAATATCTTCAATGTACAGAATTGGACCTGTTACAGTTTTATTATGATAGCACTGAATTTCCATTTGGTCTTTAGCTCATATCGAAATATAATAGAGATCACCAAGATACGAGTATATTACCACCACCGTCATGTGAGTCGTTCTCCCACAAACCACGCAGTGTGTAATATTCGCGTGTAAATGATACTGTACGGGTCTTAAGAGGCTTAACAACTAATGTCTCGGGTGACCAGAGGCAGTGTAGCTGTTCATAGGAAGGCATGCCATGTTAGTGGCATGCCTTCCCATGGCAAACGTCTTACTTGCTACCGTTTCGTAAAAGTACCAAGGATGATTCGTTGAGGCTATTGAAATCAAAAAACATTCTTATTTCAATAGAGAAGAAGGTTGGGTGTTGCATATCCATGACAAGTAGCCCACTTGTCCCTAATAATATAATAAATAAGGATGGTTTTTTAATTTCAATAGCCTCACGGATCATCCTTGGTTCACTTAACAAACGGTAGTAAAACAAAACAAATTTAGATTTTTACGCGTCGTGTCCACGATTAAGGAATTCCGCTTCCCAGATCCTATTGCATATATCTACTAATGTCCTGCTAGATCCGAGCTCTCACGCTTCCAAAGTGACATGTGAGAGTGCATCCGTATCTGCCTACTGCAACATCTCAGATTTGCACAAACCTTAACACTTTGTATACATAGCTTACCTTAAATAGACAATAGACATAAATAATCTAATTGTAAATATAGGACATACAAACATAAATGGTATGATTAGTCAGTTATCAGTTATATAAATAAACAGAAGTAATCCTGCAGGTACAAAAATAAAACGATTACTAAATACATACATATATTTCTACGTTAAGTACGTTTTCTTTATTTAAAATTCGTTATTGAAATTACCAGATATAATAATAAAGATAAAGACGATAGAGAGACGCATTACAGAATAATACCAGATATAGATATCACTCCCTTAACTATGAATAATGCAGACTTCATTTCAAATTTTCCTGCGGCCTTTAAAACTGGTACACAGTTTGTTTAAGCCCATACAAAAATTTGTCACAAAAAGCTAACTGTCGCACGCCAATTATCTTTAATAGCTTAATTATAATTAAGACACTTTTTGAAACTCTTTAATTCGACTTTCGGAGCCGTTTATGCCTATGTTCCATTACGCAGTAGGTACAAGTATACCTAACACATATTATATCTACTCACTATCTGAGTAGGTATAAGTAAAACATTAATTGGCTTCAAATGTCGAAATGAACGAATGACAATAAATACTAAAGGACGACGACGTCTGGGCTTCGCTCTCTAGGTTTTCTTTATTCACAAGGCTATCTACCTTCACATCAAAACGTATCAAAATTAAAGATAGATCAGCGACGCCTAAAATAAATCTCTAGTGTGTTTATCGAGCAATCACTCAGAGTTGTCGCGGTTCTGACGTATTGACGACTCTATCTCCCTGTTCGTGTGATGCACGGTCCGCAAACACCTATCGCCCCATCCCGGCGAACAAACGCGTGCCAGAATTTGATAAAGTCTCGGTTCATGTATAATCATATGACATTAAAGGCGAATGTACACAGACGGCGTGTCGGCAGCTAGATCACCGAATTATCATTTTCCATCAACCCACCGTGGGGGCGAACGTTTGTTTATCCCAGTTTGTTTACAGATATAGCACAATCTGTGTCGTTCTGGATAATTTGTTTGATGGAACAGAATTGATTTCTCTGTTAGATTTTTTTTGACAGCTGATGGTATATACTGTATTTTTTAACAGCCCTTGTTTTTGTCTCACTATTGGGTATGGGTCTCCCCTAAAGATGAAGCGCTTAGCCCATAGCACCACGCTGACCAAGTGCGGGTTGGCGGACTTCACCCGTCGTTCGAAAGCTAGATAAGTCTTCCCAGATATCCGGTTCCCTCATGATGTTTTCCTTATTCAACCGAAAGCTGGTAACAATCGCACAAAGACGATTCGCATACGATTAAGTATAGAAATCACAGGTGCGAGCCGGGGTTCAAATCTGCGCAACTTGATTCCAAGTCAAGCGCTCGCCCACTGAACTGTCATTGCTTATTCACAAGTACCTAGAGACAATATTCTTTAGCATTTGAATATTATTTTTGATGGTTATTCGAAATGGCGTATAATTAATGTGTAATTAGAATAAATAACAGATATTAATACTATCAGTGATGACATACTATGGTACTGAGACATGGTCCCTAACTGCTTGCTTTTAGACAAGCTCAGAATCACACATCGAGCTACGGACAGAGCTATGCCCGAGTTTCCTTGCGCGATGACATCCGGAATGAGGGGATTCGCTGAAGAACTAAAGTCACCGACATAGCTTTCAGAATCTGCAAGTTGAAGTGGCAATGGGCAGGCCACATCGTTTGAAGAAGCGATAACCGATGGGGAAGAAAGGTTCTCGAGTGGCGACCACGAACTGGAAGATGCAGCGTAGGTAGGCCTCCCACTTAGTGGCCTCCCACTTAGTCCACCTAGTCTAGGTGGACTGACGACATTGTGCGCGTCGCATGTGTGGGTGCACCCAGCAAATAGCCAATTGTTGTTCATTGTGGCGTTTTAAGGGGAGGCCTATGTTTAATAGTGGAGATCTTCCGGCGGATGCTCGTGATAAATACAATCAAAGATAGCAAAATACTATTATGGATGATATTAAAACTGTAAAAAAAATAGCACCTATTTTTATGAAATATTCTGTATTGATGGAATACAATCATTAATTAAAGACGACATAATTAAATATACAAAAAAAATATCTTTTTTTAATTTACAATAACTGGTAGTTCAGTTATCAAATTCCCCAGCGTACTTGCATATCGGGAATCATTCACTTACAACTCTTAATCCTAAATTCTCAAACCGACGACGACGCGACGCCGAAACGTGAAGCGGTCACCCCTACTGCTATCGCGAAAGGGTGCGATTTTTCCTTCAAATTCACATGACATGAAAAGATTTGAAGCTTTTTTAATTTAAATTATATCGGCAATTAGAAACAGACAACAAGTTATTAATAGTTCCCCCCGATGTCGCTTCCATGGATATCATTCGTCATGCGTGGCGGGGCTGGAGACGCGCGCTGCGAATGCACTTCAAATGTTAATGTTGTACTGCGTTACACCACGTTTAATTGACATTAATGGATCAATATGTTGCAGATTTCTATTCAAAATCTAGGGTTGAGAATATATATAAGTATATTATTAATGTCCTTCTGACTGATACGCGGCTAACCAAGTGGCGAAACAAGATCTCTGAGTGGAGAGATATCCTCAATCTCTTTACGTTCCACCGGTTGAATATCTGCCTCCAGGATTTAAAGAGCCGTGGCGTACAAGGAAAAGCCTGAATAGGCTAAGATCTCAGGTAGGCAGCTAAACTCTTCTTAGTTAGATAGGGATTTAACATTGATGCCAACATTAGTTGCGAGTGTGGTGTGTCTCCTCAAACTATGTCTCACCTTACCAGTTGCCCTGCCTGTCCGCCTACCTGTACAATAGAGGACTTGCTCCAGGCAAATCAGAACGTCATTAATGTGGCCGGATATGATCGCCGGGCGTAACCTAGGGCATTAGCCCTAGAAGATCAAGTCGATTACTTATTTTCCCTAACCACATGAATTACTTTGTGGTAGTTATTCATGTTGACAAAAAAATAACACTTTTATTTACTGTCTCAATAGTCGTATGTATGTATCTATTTTATACATACGACTATTGAAACAACAAAGAAAAGTCGCTTTCGAACGCAAACCGATTTCGCAATGCATTGTCGCCAACGAACATGTTTTGGTGACCCGCTACTTATAAACGTGATAAGTACCAAAATGCTGTTATTTCTAAGGACACACGCAAAATGAGTTAATCAAACGGCCGAAAAGCAGAACCACTAATTCTAGCAACTAAATAAATGATGATTGATGATGCTTAAAGCACATATTCGGGACGTACTTAGGTACAGCAACTGAGCTGTAGATAGTATATCGATGGCTGTAGCATCAAGTTTTCGAAAATAAGCCGCTGATGCAAAAAAAATCCTGTATGCTAAGGCTCAAGCCAATTGCGAGGTGTGTGATGAGCAATGGGCATTGATTTTGATCGTTGTGATGTGTTTAAATATGGAAAATGATGGCAAGCGTTTAACAAGTTATGACGACCGTTTTGTTTCACGAATAATTTGTTGAAACACATAACCCTTCCTTGGCAGTCGGGTAAAAAGGCTGGCGTGTTTTATTGTGTTTCGCATAAAGATTTACAGAGCATGTCCTTTATTTTTCCTTTTTAAAATTATTGGTACTATCTGGTTGGCAAATCTTACTCTAATATCCTAATGAGGTGACTGATGCAGATAACTAATTAGCTACTGCTTGTAAACTCAGAGACAGCAGACTTTTTAGAATACAATCAGTTATTGCTGTATAATGTGCAGTTTGAAAATCTAAACGGTATGCGATTCAAGTTTGGAAACATAATTGCTTAGAGCTTAAATTCACAAAGAAAGGGTTAACCGCAACAATACAACTATATTTTAATAAAGCAAGTAGTTTTACGTGAATTGTCAGAGAGAGGTCTTCCTCCTTTCAAAGCCACTGATGTAAATTGTCATTCTATTTAAAATGCGAATGCCGTTTTCTGCAAATGATTTTCTAACGACATCTTTGTTAATCAGTTCTGACAATTTTGACAGTTTAATGAGTCCAATTTTCGAATCATTACCTACTTACGTTTTTTCTTTGCATAGATGTAGGTACCATACATACCACACTGGCGTGAGCTTTTACGAATCAGTGTTCGATCATAGTGGCAGTAGGACATTTCGCGAGTCGAAATCGTAAACTCATATCGCAATACGCGTGTGACAATAGTAGGAGCGGGGCGGACATACCAAACTTGCTTTAACAGTGGTTTAGAACAGCAAAATGTATCCCTTCACCAAAAAGGCTGCCCGCTATACAATGCTAAATATTTAAACTTGTAATTTTTTTGTTGATTTGTAATTTTTTTTAAGTGCTCTCTCCAATCTCCATCTCTCAAGCTTTTAGCTTGTCGCGGGAGGACTATTTACTAGTCATTATATAAATCGTATTGTGTTAGTTATAAATTCAACTTTGATCTTTTGCTACATACTTCATAGTATATTGTGAGAAAAATTGTCGGCAACCAAATCGTTAATCATGGTAATGAGGATGTATCTACTCGTTGTCTAATATATTCATGAACAAAGCAATGCAAACATTCGGTAGCTTTTAAAGTTTAGCATCCTTTATTTTAACGATATGGCTATATTACCTTAAACGGCTAATATACGCATGTATCGAAGGTAAAAAGGGTTCAATATTTTCTAAAGCCCAAAGAAGTAAATTGGTCGTACAATGGATTTGAACTGAAATGTTCTGATTTCTAGTGGGGGTATAATTTTAATGAAACGGCAGGGTTAAGCGAAGTTCATTAGCGGCCCGGCGGCAAAGCAACACTCGTAAAAATGAAAAAGGGAGAAAAGGGATTTCACAAAGCCGAGCCCAATTTGGATTCAATGAGCCGCGAATTGGTAATGCTAAACGCTCCGAGAGGGCTTAGATGTCCCTACTATACATAGTTATATTCTTGTAGGTATGTTGCCCCGTCTGATGTTCACCGATTACTGTAACGTGAAATTGTTGTTTTCTGCGGATTAGCTTTCTGATGAGAATGTATCTTGTTTTGTTAATTTTATTTTTGGTTGCGACGCTGACTTTTGATCACTTCTTTCATCATATTTTGCATACTTAAGTGTTAGATGGCTGAGTCATAGGTTACCTATTTATACATCGTATTGTTTTATACCACCAGAGTTTACAGCTTCACTGTCGTTTTATTTATTACTAGCTGACCCGTGCAGCTCCGCCCGCGCTTTTATTACATTTTGCTCCCCTTTTCTCCCTCCTCCCTAGATTTATCTCTCTCCATATCTCTCTCTTATAAAAAAAAATCTAATTATATGCTCTTTCTCTCCTCTCTCTTTCCCCCTCCCGCTTCGGTTTCCGTCACACTCCCCCTCTTCCTACCCTGTTATCCCCTCTCTGAATCCTCTCCCCCTCTCTCTTCTACGAACTTGCTCCTTCTCACTCCCCCCTTACTCCACCTAACTCCCCCGATCCCTCACCCCATCGCCCCCTTCTCGAATCCCCTCTCCCTCTTTCTCCTCTCGTGCACCCTCCTCTCGTTCTATATATCCTCGTCAATCATGGTATCAGCGGCATTAAATATACTTTATGACCTATTCTCAGACCTCCCCGATATGCACACATAATTTCATACATATCGGTTCACCCATCTATTTAATGACCTTGCCTTATGTAGCTTAACCTTAACCTAGCGGTATGAAATATACTGTATGACCTATTCTCAGACCTACCCGATATGCACACTTTCATACAAATCGGTTCACCCATCTATTTAATGACCTTACCTAACGTTGCTTAACCTTAACCTACCGGGATAAAAAGTATCCTATGTCCGTTTACTGGTTCTAAGCTACCTCCCCACCAATTTTCAGCCGAATCGGTTAGGCCGTTCTTGAGTTATAAATAGTGTAACTAACACGACTTTCTTTGATATAATATATAGATTAAAGTTCTATAGTTATTGTATGTTCAATTTCACCGATAGATGGCGCTGTTCATAATGTAAATCACGCTAACATCGTAAATTACTGTCTAATTATATTCGATAATGAAAGTTTTAAGTTTTCCCGGGCTGGAGCGCTCAAAGCGCTCGCCCTCTTGTCCGGTGAAGCTGTAATGGCCATCTGCGGCCAACAGCACTACTCCAACATAAAAAAAAAAAATATATTAAGTTTTCCGCATCTTTTATTGTTGCGACTGTAATACATACATAATCTAGTTTGGATCCGCTCGGGATTTACAGATTTTAACTTTTCAAAGATATAATGTCATATTGCTATCAGCAAAGTACTTAGAACAATACAGAAATCTAATGAAAATGTCCTGGGTGTACCGGACCGGCTTACCCCTTACAAAAATTGACCCTTCGCCAATACCATATCTTATGCAAACTAAATGTCTGCTCAGTCCCTATTGTATATAGCGTAATAATTCATATCTTAATGATTAACTGATCAGTCTATAATTACCCTATTCACATACAAAGGAAATTACGTGGTAATATGTGCAAGTAATGTTTCACTGCTTAGCCCCTATGAAACATAGCGTGATGTTTTATATACCAACTTACACCTTGACTTCTACACAACACATCAGTGAATGTCCTATTAAAATCCATCCACGGGTTTTCAAATGATACCTGGACGAACAGAACGACAGACAGACAGACAGACAATAATTCCAAAAAAAATTGTTTTGGCCTCTATGTCGATAGTATAGTACCCCCACTTAGAAATTTTGGAAAAATATTCAATGTACAGAAAAAGTGCTCTTTGAGTTTTATTATAGTACTAGCTGACCCGTGCAGCTCCGCCCGCGCTTTTATTACATTTTGCTCCCCTTTTCTCCCTCCTCCCTAAATTTATCTCTCTCCATATCTCTCTCTCTTATAAATAATTCTAATTATATGCTCTTTCTCTCCTCTCTCTTTCCCCCTCCCGCTTCGGTTTCCGTCACACTCCCCCTCTTCCTACCCTGTTATCCCCTCTCTGAACCCTCTCCCCCTCTCTCTTCTACGAACTGGCTCCTTCTCACTCCCCCCTTACTCCACCTAACTCCCCCCTTACTCCACCTAACTCCCCCGATCCCTCACCCCATCGCCCCCTTCTCGAATCCCCTCTCCCTCTTTCTCCTCTCGTGCACCCTCCTCTCGTTCTATATATCCTCGTCAATCATGGTATCAGCGGCATTAAATATACTTTATGACCTATTCTCAGACCTCCCCAATATGCACACATAATTTCATACATATCGGTTCACCCATCTATTTAATGACCTTGCCTTATGTAGCTTAACCTTAACCTAGCGGTATGAAATATACTGTATGACCTATTCTCAGACCTACCCGATATGCACACTTTCATACAAATCGGTTCACCCATCTATTTAATGACCTTACCTAACGTTGCTTAACCTTAACCTACCGGATAAAAAGTATCCTATGTCCGTTTACTGATATAATATATTATATAGATTAAAGTTCTATAGTTATTGTATGTTCAATTTCACCGATAGATGGCGCTGTTCATAATGTAAATCACGCTAACATCGTAAATTACTGTGTAATGATATTCGATAATGAAAGTTTTAAGTTTTCCGCACCTTTTATTGTTGCGACTGTAATACATACATAATCTAGTTTGGATCCGCTCGGGATTTACAGATTTTAACTTTTCAAAGATATAATGTCATATTGCTATCAGCAAAGTACTTAGAACAATACAGAAATCTAATGAAAATGTCCTGGGTGTACGTACCGGACCGGCTTAACCCTTACAAAAATTGACCCTTCGCCAATGCCATATCTTATGCAAACTAAATGTCTGCTCAGTCCCTATTGTATATAGCGTAATAATACATATCTTAATGATTAACTGATCAGTCTATAATTACCCTATTCACATACAAAGGAAATTACGTAGTAATATGTGCAAATAATGTTTCACTGCTTAGCCCCTATGAAACATAGCGTGATGTTTTATATACCAACTTACACCTTGACTTCTACACAACACATCAGTGAAAGTCCTATCAAAATCCATCCACGGGTTTTCAAATGATACCTGGACGAACAGAACGACAGACAGACAGACAGACAGACAGACAATAATTCCAAAAAAAATTGTTTTGGCCTCTATGTCCATAGTATAGTACCCCCGCATAGAAATGTTGGAAAAATATTCAATGTACAGAAAAAGTGCTCTTTAAGTTTTATTATAGTATAGATAGAAGAAGATAGAATAGATAGAAGATACCTAATTGTGTGTTCTGCTTGAGAACTGATACTGTAATGGTGCTCTAAATTATAGAAATTTAGTAACGGTTTGATCTTACTGCCAAGTCAAAATATGTATCTCTATCTATTTAGGCGTTTGTTAGTGCAATCATCAAAGTCGGAATTCGATGATTAACTTATGTCAAAACTTCATGACAACTTCGTAAATATTTAATACAAAGTACGCGCTGAAACTCACTTACAAATCCGGCCTATGGCTTAGCGGTGTTTACAGAATGTCTCGGCCCGGAGTGGCAGCAATATAAAGATGATAGGTCGACACGTCGGCTCATGTATAATGTGCATACAAATTTAAGTGAGTGCGAGGAGCGGGCGGGTCGTCTGACGACTGAGTAGCACATCCTTATGATAAGAGCGGAGGAGGAGGCCGCGACACATGTCCGCCCAGCACCGCGCCGCGCCCGCCCCGCCCCGCGGTCGACACGTGTAAGTGTGCCTGAATCTTGCTCGCTACGCTCTCCTACGAATTCGGCGTCGTTCCGAGTTTGTTCCGCTCTATATTTACATGAAACGGCGAAGATTTTTGTATTCTATGTAGACAAAGCCAGTTTCCGTGGGGTATATTTTCGTGCGTCCACATACTGTAATGTGCGTCGTCCTAGTTTCCGGCCTTAGATTATTATTGCGTATGAAATTCTTGGAACTCAAAACTGCTCATGTTTAGCAAACCATTCGAATGTTAAGCAAATATCAGAATGCTTAGATTTAAACGACTTCAAGAAAGTATGTGGTTAAGTTCGATGCGTATTATTTCTTGGTGGTCATGAAACTGACTTATAAACCCAATTTTAAAGTAAAAAGTTACCAAGTTGCCGTGGGTTACTGTTTGTCAAATACCGTTATTAATACCCATCGTTCTATTTTTACTGGCTCACAATAGGCACTCATAAGCGGTGCTACAATAAACCCGTCCTCAAATCACATTTACATGCCCTTACGAAGTAATTCCCTCTGTGGGGATGCTTATGTAATAATAACGCTTTTAGTACATTGAATGTTCGCGAGGAAGCCTACACGGCTGTTTATATTAACATACAAAGTTTTGTTGCTCCCTATTCGAAGGAACCACCCTTCTGGGTGGTGTTATTAGTATAAGCGAAAGACATAAATTCCCCCCTCTTGCAGACGTGGTGTGCATACAATGGTGTCGGCATTGATTTCGACTTAATGTAACCCCTTCAGCGTTTGTTGCATTGTTGTGCGCGTCGTGTACAAACATAGCGACATGAGTTATTGTCGCTAGTTCTTTTATCTGTCTCATTGCAGCCATTAATCAGATGCGTTTAATAGACGTGTCTGTGTATGATTTCAATGTCACTGTTCGCCGTCGTTACAATGTCAAGGGATTCGCAAATATTTTGGCATTGGAGTTTTTCCAGTAGGCTTATAATGTATCGTGTTATGCTGTTCCTTTTGTAATAATAACTGTTCAAAGTTATTTTCTATTATGCTAGGCGTCGCAGTAGAAGTTTGCCTGATGGTAAGCGATGCGTCTGCCTATAGTCAGCTGCACTGCTCTACTAATCGTCACCCCAGACATTAATTCTTCCGTATCGTGAACCCTTTGATTCGATAATCTCAAACTCAATGATGGAATATAAGCATAAACAGCTTCAACGGCTTCAAGAGTCTATATAATCAGATTCCAAAAATGGCTTAATGAGAATTTATGTTATTTGACGTTTGTGTGCATGCATTTAGCACCAAAAACAAAGGCGCAGAAAGAGAATGACATCCATTTTATCAAATTCTTGTAATTTTCGCCAAAGAAAGCTAATCAACCAATGACGTCCAATGAGTTCTATAATTACCAATATAAAACTTTATTTCTCACAGGTGCACATAATTATTTTACGTTCCAGACAAAATAAACTGAAGAAATGTAAATAATATCCGTCATCAAGTATAATCCAAATACGTCATTGAATGAAATATACGGGGAAAATTATACTAAGAGAGGTGCAGAAAGCGGGAGCGAACAGCGGAGAGTTAACTGCTGAACAAAAGACTTCCCCATTAAAAGGGAGGTAATCCAATAGAAAGACTCCTGCCCGACTTCTTGTTTTCCTTGCCTCTTACGGACACCCAACGGGAGGAGATGGTTGGGTGGTATTCTCACACAGTATCTCTCTCTACCACTTGTAAAAGTGGTTGATGTGTATGTTCTCCGTAAAAGTCGATCTCTATCTTAACTAGCAGTATTTTTTATACAACCTAGTGACACTGCCGCTCGTCACCAGATACATTAGTTAGCAAGACTCTGGACTGGACACAAGCCAGTAATTTGACCAGGTTATCTCTCTCTACCACTTGTAAAAGTGGTTGATGTGTATGTTCTCCGTAAAAGTCGATCTCTATCTTAACTAGCAGTATTTTTTATACAACCTAGTGACACTGCCGCTCGTCACCAGAGACATTAGTTAGCAAGACTCTGGACTGGACACAAGCCAGTAATTTGACCAGGTTATCTCTCTCTACCACTTGTAAAAGTGGTTGATGTGTATGTTCTCCGTAAAAGTCGATCTATATCTTAACTAGCAGTATTTTTTATACAACCTAGTGACACTGCCGCTCGTCACCAGATACAGTAGTTAGCAAGACTCTGGACTGGACACAAGCCAGTAATTTGACCAGGTTCAGTGGCAATGTTTAGGTACACACTTCTGCTTGGTGGCATAATATCTGACACTATAATGGTAGGTACCTATCTGGACGGCCTCTTGCACAATTGACCTACCACCTAGTATTCATACATTAATATCATACAAGAAATGATATGAGTGTATAATAATACGTGATTCGTCATTCCGCTGTCGCTTTTGCAATGTTTGAACACTTAGCTCCATCCGGCGGGTACAGAATTAAATACCGTGAAAGATTACCTGCTTTGAACTGTTTATCAATACTAATCTGTAAACACAAAACTGTTAAAATCCGCTCTTTGACGGGCGAGTTTGTTCAGGTGCAACCCTTCAATGCAGCTTGCCTAAATCCTCTTGAATGTCATGCGCGTATCCTTTATCCGTTCGACAGTTTCCGAATGGATGCAAAACAGTTGAAGTAATTAGAATCGATATATTTGTCATATTTCAATGGACGTCAGAATTCCGAAGTCCGAAACCACGGTTTGCGCTTCGCAGCTGCGTAATTAGTCACAAGTTTAGTAGGTTTTTTTATTGTATCCGCTTTATTGTATAAAATTTGAAGATAATTTGCCTTTGGAAACATGTTTTTATTTTATTAGATTCCAGTAATTATGACAAATTAATAATTCATCAGTAGGTAACATCTAATTTGAGGTAAGTTTAAAATTTAAATATAGGTACTATATTAATTTCATTGCAATTACAAACACTACTACCACCACTACCATTGATAAATATTAGTTCACAAACTCAAAACCTCTACCAATTCATTTCTAGTAGCTCAAAAAATCGTAATAGCTAATTTCTTTAATTAGATCTTTAATGGTTAAATACTAATTAATGATCATTAATAATTCATTCTTATTCTAACGTACCCTACGTGTTATAGCAAAAATTAAGTAACGTGACTATTAGTTTGCAGCAGGCCAAACGTTGCAGAATCAATGGGTTACACACCGAATTGTATTATTTTTGGCCTCCCACTATATTAATTTCGTTACAAAAGGTTACGCAAAGATTAAAAAAACATTATTTAAATTCCCACAAGGTAAAAGTACGTAGTTAAACGAGGCATGGCCGCCTCGTCGGCGAAATCCCACCGGCTTACTAAGTCAACTCCGCTGAAAAAAAATACAATATGTTCACGCCGCTTTGTCCTTTTATTCATATTTAATCTCCGGAGAGTCTACAAAAAACAATGATTTCACGGTGCCGCATTAACGCATGTAGGCATAACAGAGAGGAGACCAACCCAAAGCAAACACAAGACCATATATTAAAATGTTGTCAATCGTATTTACAGACATTTTACTCTGTGTTTATCTTATAAATCTATTGTGTGCATGGTGGTCGAAATTATGGGATTTTGTGTCAATATTGACGCGAGGCGGTTTTGTCGTCCGTTGCATTTAACACGTCCCACTGTGCCGATAGCGCAGCACAGTTTTCTCACCTGCGCGGAGAGATGGCGCTAGCCGTGTCGTGTATTGCGCGCTATAATTTGTATTCTATATAGTTTTTCTTTCTTTTTCTTTTGCGTTATTGTTATTCTTATTTAATTAACGTTCAGGCCCTTTGGTTGATATGTAAGCCTTTGTGTATTTTTTGAAATAAATAAATTAATTACTCTTATCTATTTTACCAGCCGTGTTTCCCGAGCACACGGCCAATTTAAGGTATGAATTTCCAAAATATTTCTCAGTGATTACCTATGTATACGTCTTATGGAACAGCTGAATCCACTGTTCAAAATTTCATGCTTTTAAACCATTTTCACTGCTACCGGGGAAGAAATGTATCCGGTCCGGACAGCAAATTTTTTGCTATCAATTTGTAGCAGCTTTAAAGTATTTTACTTAAGTATTTCGGTACGGAGTAATTAAACATCCACTTGAAATCCAGAACCATTACGATCATTCGAGTTTACAAGCCAAATAATCACTGTAAATGGAAAACATTGTACCGTGTGTCATGTAACCTAGCGAAAACTTGCTTCAAAAATCATTAGCACACTCTACCATTCCCAAATCCTAAGTTTACAGAGACGACTCAATCAGAAGCTTGGCGGAACATTTGAAGAGGTAAATTAAAGGTCGCATTCACGAACAAAGCATTCAGTAAAATGCGCTGTGTCGGCTCAGGTAGGTACATCAGCCCGTCTGGATGTCATTAGCGCCGCCCGGCTTTCTAATGCCTAACTGCGCACCGCCCCCTATTGTCGACGTTATAATGAGCAACTAACGATTTAAGCTGCTGCATTTATTGTACTCGAAATGCAAAAATAGATTCAATGGGACACCAACTCTGTAGAGATTCGAGGTTTTATTGAATGAATATGTGTTCGAGGTTTTATTGAAGTTTTCTATAGTTATGCATTGAATTTTTTAACTAAATCTCATAGTTGTAGTTCATTAACTACAAGTTTGAGATTTATCTACAGTTAACAGTAATTCAACTTTTATCAATGGATAAAAGTTGATTTTATATCAACTGTCATTATCATATCACTGTCATTCACTGAAACTGGCCGCGTTGTGATCCGGTGGTAGCTTTTAAAAAAATGACCGTTCAAAAATGCCTGTTGAAATAAAAATTTTGAATTTTTTTTTTTTTAACTACTTTTACCGATTAGTTATTTGGAAAGAGTCTGTAATACTCTCTAAAATAAATTTCGTTTCCATGTCTAGTATTTACGTAAATAAAGATACAATGTCTCTATAGACACTTCGTAAAGGAAGTTCGTCCTTCTTCGAATTAGGGGAAGACCTCGCCTCGTAGACAAAAAACAAATAGTTTTTAAAAATAACCGAATGCTTAACTATCTCTAAAACCACATAATTAAACTTACTTAAAAAACAAATATGGATTGTAATCTAAATGAAAAAATACGCAGAGCTAAACATAGTTTAGTGATCAAAGTGGAAAGTCACCACGATTCCCTTGCAAACAGGGTGATTGACGTGGACTCTCACAAGATGCGTCTAGGGGATGTGCGCTCGGCACAAAACGAGCCCCGATGTTTATATTCGTGTGATGTATCAACGCCGGCGGATCAAGCCCAGCTTTAAGGTCATCCAATAATTAAACACACTGAATAAATATTGTACGATATTGCTTTTCAAAAAGTCCACGGACGGCAACATTCGATATGTTTGGACATTACACGATGTATTTGTGTTTGTGATAAATGTAGGTTACGGAGTGTTTTCCTTTAGTTCTCGACGTTGGCTGAGGTGCGTTATTAGCTAAATTTTATTATCAATAGTGCTTATCGAGTTGTCGTCTGACTGAAATGTTATGCCATTCTCGTTCTCTCATTATTGCATCCGTTTCTAATAATCGTCAATTTTGATTCCTAGGGCTCGTTTTGGACGTTGTTTGATCTAAACTTGTGAATAGAGACTTTTATTTACATAATAAACTAAATATTTACAGTTTGAAAAAATGACAAGCCCGCTGAGTTTCTTGCCAGATCTTCTCAGTTGAGGCCGCGTTGTGATCCGGTGGTAGTTTTTAAAAAAATTACCATTCAAGAGTGTAGTAGGTTCAAAACACGCAAAAAGTGGTTAATGAAGACTTGCAATATACACTTTATAAAATGTGAGCTAGTTAGTGTTACTTTTAGCCATGTACTGTATGTGGTAGATACTAAAGGAGCGGTTTTAATCCTTACAATATTCTCGAGCAACGAAAGTTTGTCGAAACATCGGAACTCTCGACATATAGGCTAGGATAACCGCCAGGGTGTCTACTAGACCAACAGGCCAGCCAAATGTGAGCCATGCCTGAAACAATGCATTATTTAGTAATTTTCTCGATAGATGCGCGACAGCCTAGCTATCTTAGTACGACGGTTACAAGATCTCTGTTAACTAAATATTGAATGCTAAACTTGATAACAAACTTAAAGAAAACTTGGGTGAAAAATAAGTTATGTGGTGTATAAAACACAAATTCTTATTTCAAATTGTTAATTATTTCGATATCTATTAGACTGCTCATGTGTTTGCTAAAATATATAAGATTATGGCTTTATTACGCAGTGTTACTTTACTTAGAAACTAAAAACAGCCAATCTTTATATCAAAGCATTATAAATCGGTATTCACAAATCGATAACCATCATCGATACAAATAAAACGAATTAATAAACCATCTCGATAACTAAATAGAATGTATCAACAAATCGAGTGATTAATTAAAATAAAGCGAGTTGTTTGGCGGCGGCGAATTGTCGCTGTGTTGTTGTCATAACGTGTGATAGAGGGTGTTCATATAGGGTGTTTCTACAATAAAAGCTATAGAGTCTATGCGATATATACGAGTCTAAGCTATATAAGTAAAAAAATATGAATGCTTAATTTTATATTGTATGAGGTGCTTATCCAGTAATCGATAACCGATGGGGAGACGAAAATCGAGCCACAGCGTAGGTAGGCAGGCAGGCAGGTGGACTGCCGACATTGTGCGCGTCGTAGGTGGTTACCGAAATGAATGAAGAAGGTTGAAGAATGAAAATAGCCAATTTTCGTTCTTATGGCGTTCCAATGGGACGGCCTGTGGCTGGTGATGATGGTGTGATGAAGTTTCGCCAGTAGTAATCACTGTTCGGTAAACGTTCAATTAGTTAAACAACGTCAAGCAAGATCAGTCCATATAATTATGGGTACCTATTTGTGTAGTAGCGTTTGAACTGATCATCTAACCATAATGATAATTAAGATTTAGAGGTGTCTTATAGATACCCGCTTGGAAGTTCCTTTTTTTAAGGTAAGGTATGTAATAAATGAGTATTACCAGTAATTATGTATGTATACATAAGTGTTATACTATTGAGTACATCGATAATATGTTTATCTTAACATTTTATGACCTGTAGTTAAAATATAGTGACTTGAATTGTTTTTAATATTTACAAGTTTGATCTGGTATAAAAATCCAAATATGGACCAGTCGGTATCCAGTTTGATGAAAGCAGTGAATATGATGAGTTGATGGACCAAGTATCTCCTGACTCTGCTGATACATAAAGTATGTTCTGTATGAGACTTTTTTCAATGGATAAAAGTGGAGAAAGCTGGATTAAGTGCATAATGTGTTGGCTCTGGGCACATTATGATTGTGCTGGCCCAGAGTTTGGTATCTACTTGGATCTGTGACTTTTGCAAGTGAATTAAGCAACTTCTTTCATTTATCATAATATTTTGTTTAAATTTATTTGATCTCATAGATATTTATGTCTATTTTTGTCATTGATATGATGATATATGGTTATACTCCATATATGGGTACCTATTCCATATTTGGTCACTCATTTGTGATTTTGTTATTTGTATTAGATTTTAATTTGATAATTAATATATTTGATAAAAGGCTGTTAATTACTACTTATAAATGTATGCCTGATTAGTAATAACATTAAACTATTTTATTTTCTTTGTAGTTTTTTTTTAAATCCCTAAAACAAAATGGTATTCCATATTTGGTGACCTTTCCTCTATATTATACAATCGATGTAGGTACTGACTTATTGATGACAAGGTGAACGTAAGTTAGGGATATCGCTGCATTTCGAGCGATAGAGACGAAACCAAGGTACCGATGACTGTTTATAAGTGCGACATTCACAGTCCTGCATAGTCTCTACATTGTTTTAAATTCAAATTCCTCCGCATTTTTATTTCAATGTATTTCTATTGGATTACCTATAAAGCGATCCCCAAGCCGCCTGCCAAGCGTGAGGATTATGGCACTACTACTTAGTCGTACACTCCTGGCGGAGTGGTCGTGGTCATGGATTGTCTGTCATATTGGTCACGGCTTTTGCGAGACTTCTCCATGTCTCCCTATTCGTGGCACTGCGTGTACATTTAGTAAGGGAACACTTTGAAGATGATTTTATGAGGTCTGTCCATTTTGTGGGTGATCGGCCGCGAGAACGTTGACCCTCTACTCTTCCTTGTATAACAAGTCGTTCCAAAGAGCTTTCATTGCGGATGATATGTCCAAACATCTTAAGCACTCGCAGTTGCACAATCGACGAAAGCCTTTGTTGGATGCTCTTTTAGGATCTTTTAGGATTATGGCAACGCATCCCTTAATAATAACAGCAATTTTTATTTATTTTTATTTGTTAATTCAGCAGTGGACGTGCTATGGCTGATGATGATGATATATTTAATTCACCTTACCCGATGAAAAAATAACCTTTATGTTATTATTTTTTACAATAGTGTATAGTGGCAGTAGTAGTTCAGGATTCGAAGTAATGAATCGTGCCATTTTGGCCTTCGGCTACTTTAAGTAAACACGACAGACATGTAATTATCTTAGTGTATGTATATGTAATTATAGTAGGTACTTCATCATCATCATCTGAGGATCATGGTAACCCCTCCCTTCTAAGGGGAGTCCTTTGTTTAGAAGTGGACGTCTTTTGGCTGCTGAAGATGATGATGAGGTACTACGTATTTACTTGTGTCGTCTAATTGTTTTAATAATAAATAGATAATGTTAGGAAGCTTATATTTGACTAGTGGTTTTCTATGTACCTATTGTACAGGAAAATGTGGATTGAAATATTTTTTTATGTGACGATCTTTGCCATCTGACTATAATGTGGGTTTCAGGGCAAGTTTAAATAAGCTGTTAATAGTGTGTGTTATTTATCTCATATCATCTTCTTCTATATCTATATCTATACATATTATAAAACAAAGTTCTCCGCCGCGTCTGTCTGTCCCTATGTATGCTTAGATCTTTAAAACTAAGCAATGGATTTTAATGCGGTTTTTTTTTAATAGATAGAGTGATTGAAGAGAAAGGTTTTTATGTATAATACATGCATAATATAGTAGAGAAACACTGATTATTTTAGTGGTTTCTAATGTGATGTCGTAAATAAACACATATTTTAGCGTTTATATTGCAAACGCTGCGCTGGCTGAACCCTACGAGATAGATCAAAATAATGTACTACAGTATTGTACACCTTAACAAGGTCTACAAAAAAGTTCGCGAAGGCATATGTTTATCTCTTAGGGATAACCCACAATCACCATTTTTTATCCTTTACTTTTTATGATAAATAATTAACTATTAAATTGTGAATGAATTGAATGACATGACATGAATTTGTCCCTTCTTCAATATAACGTAAACTTCACTAATATTTACACCAATGATAAAACAGCTGTGAACGTTGTATAAACCGCTAGGTTAAGGTTAAGCAACATAAGGCAAGGTCATTAAATAGATGGGTGAATCGATTTGTGATCACGGTGCCAGGTTTCTGGGGGCTATAATGCGCACTGAGGAGTATTTGGTGCAGATCCCACTGAAGGGCACAGGGCCTCTTATGTGGCGATGCGACAGCCGCAGGGGTTTAAGTGGGTAAGAATCCCAGATACCATGATTAACGAGGATATATACAGCGAGAGGAGGATGCAAAAGAGGAGAGAGAGGGAGAGGGGATTCGAGGAGGGAGTGATGGGGTGAGGGATAGGGGGATTAAGGTAGAGCAAGGGGAGTGAGGGGGAGCAAGGTGAGATAAGAGAGAGGTGGAGGGGGTTCAGAGAGGGGACAACGGGGAGAGGAAGAGGGGGAGTGTAACGAACGGACCGAAGCGGGAAAGGGGAAAGAGAAAGGAGAGAGAGAGAGCATAGAATTAGATTTTTCTTACAAGAGAGAGAGAGAGATGGAGAGATAAATCAATCAAGGGAGGAGGGAGAAAAGGGGAGCAAAATGTAATAAAAGCGCGGGTGGAGCTGCGCAGGTCAGCTAGTTATATATATAATTCTACTGTACGGGTGTATGTCACTGAACTCCTCCTAAACGGCTGGACCGATGTTGATGAAATTGTTTGTGTGTGTTCAAGGGGATTCGAGAATGGTTTAGATTCACAAGTGAAAGAGCGCGAGCGGAGCTGCGCGGGTCAGCTAGTATCAGTATATATTTAGAAAAAAATATTTATCTGTTATCTGGTTACCATACTATAGGATTTTCCTACTTTGGAATCGGAAGGCCCGCTGGCATTTCATGTAATTCCTGCGTACACTCCAAAATCAATCCAGTAGAATGGCTAGAGGTTGGTTATTCTGGGTCTATACTCTAGACTTTATAAATTAGTATTAACCAAGTGAGGGTCACCCCTGGGGTGTCCGGGTAAAAATAGCACCTTCCCATATTCTCCCGGGTGCTCGTAACAGGCGATTACGGGTACCAAGAAGTCAGGCATTAGCGTGTTTCTGTTGGATTACCTACCTATTCACAAGACGCCGTCCAAGCGTGGGGATTATGCCACCCCTCCCTTCTAAGAGGGAGGCCTTTGTTTAGCAGTAGACGTGTGTGTCGGCTGCTGATGAAGTGATAAGTCCCCGATAAGTCTCTTAATAGTACCAGCCCTTGCTTTTGTCCCTCAAGATAAAGGGGCTTAGGCCATAGTCCACCACGCTGGCCGGGTGCGGGGCGGCAAACTTCAAACGTCATTCGAAAGCTCGTTAGGATTTCTCTGATATGCAGGTTTCCTCACGATGTTTTCTTTCACCAAAAGTGTTACTACTAGCAGTACCTTGCCTGCGCACCTTGTTTCCATCTGGTGCTGCTTATAAGCATCTAACTGCTGCACTCACAGACATCAATTAACTTTAATCTCAATTAAGTCATTTATTATAATCTAGTTATTTCGACTCACCGAGTCACTTATGATTATCTTTTAGTATTAATTACGAGAGATTATTGATATACCTATCTACTTACTATCCGCGTATTAAGTATTATTTGGCTTCGAAAGTCGAAATAATCCATTTACAAAATATGACTTAATCACAATTAACTATATAATTGACGTTTGTAAGTGCGGCAGTTAGTACGCTTTTAATTGAGTCTAAAACTGCTGGATGGCGTTTCACAGCCCCAGCTACAAACCGTACGTAGCATATCACCACTAACTTTGTACCTTTGTACCCGTGGGGTGTCTGGTTAAGAATAGCACCCTCCCATTCCCTCCCGTTGCGTGCCCGTAAGAGGCGACTAAGGGAAAAGAAGAAGACGGGCAGCAGCGTCTTTCTATTGGATTACTTACTACCTATACTGCGATCCCCAAGCAGCCTGCCACGCGTGGCGATTATGGCAACCCCTCCCTTCTAAGGGGGAGACCTTTGTTAAGCAGTGGGCGTCTTTCGACTGCTGATGAACTTTGTACCTAGTAGGTACTATACATACACTCAACTACACATTATATAATAGAAAACTTATATAGTAACTCAACTTGCAAAAGTCTACCAAACATATATGTATAACGAGCGGCATCAATCCATTGTAGCTGACACACCGAGTGGACCAATATGTTTGTGCATCGCTCTGCTATTGTAGCGACCAGCCACGGGCAAACAAACCCGGGGGTAACAGTATACACAGAAAACCCTCACACTGTTTGCCTACGTGTGATTTATTGGCTTCGTCGGATTTAGAGGCACGCACTAACGGAGCCTAGAGCACACGGTGTTGCGTTACCGAGCGCTCGGTAGGGGCTAAACACACTTGTCCGTATCTATTACTATCTATAAATATGTAGATTGATAGGGTAGGGTGGGGCAAAGATCCGCAATTTTAGGTTTTAATTTTTTTTCTCACCTAGTAAGTAAAAGGTCCCACATGTTTTGGCTTCACTGGAAAGCTTAATTTATGTGCTACAATGTACCATTTTATTAGTAGCGAAATAAGCACCATTTAGAAAAAAAAAGGAAAGGTAGACAACCTTGCCTTTGCGGACCTTTGCCCCACTGTTTGGGGTAAACGTCCGCAGATGCGGGGCAAATGTCCGCAGCTGCGGATCTTTGTCCCATTGAGACGAAATAAATAGAAAAATTAACTTTAATCCGTTTATTTAGAGAGCGGAATCGCAGTTATCGTTGCCAAAGTCTAATATTGGTTCTTGGACGAAATCTTCTTCCGGGCTTCGGTCAAGTACGGACGTAGGAGCCTGAGGCTGCACTGAATGCTCAGGAACAGGGCAGTCAAGAACGGTATCACAGTTATCGTCGCCAAAATCTACCATTGGTTCTTGAACGAAATCATCTTCTTCCAGACTTTGATCCGTCACCCGACTCGGAAGAAAATCAGCATCTGAGAAAACCCCGGGGTCCAGGGGAAAGATTCCCGTTGCGCGGAAGGAGGCAGTTGCTTTTTCAATGGTAGCAGTTCTTTCATAAGCCCGATTAAAGAGCTCAGCGACATGATAAACTGTTATTACCTGCCCGGGGTGGGACGATTGCCACGAATCCGTGACCTCGTTGTAGTAGGTTTTAGGGGGTTTAAAAAACACCCGGTCGAGTGGCTGAGTTTTGTGGCTCGTATGGGGTGGCAAGCTGAGCATAACCACATTCAATGCTTCAGCCTGAGATATTGATTCGATTGAAACATGCGAGGCATGATTATCCAGGCTAAGAAGGACAGGAGCTTCAGGAGCAGGGGCAAACATCCGCGCGCGGACATTTGCCCCATTTTGTTATTGTCAACACAAAACAAGAGATTCGCATCTGGCAAAAATATTGTCCTTAGATCCCCTTTCAAAACCTGAATTATGGAATTGAACCAGTATAGAAGTCAGCAAAGCGTACAGAATATACATTTTCAACTGAGGATGACCTAGGGATTATTACATCAAAACAAGTAAAAAGCATTCTCACCTCATTGTTATTGTTGTGCCGGTCGCGCGCCAAGTAACTTTTGTGAGTCGTCTGCTATCAATGTTGCCAACATAAAAATGTGTCTAAAACCACGACAATATTTGGCGGTCATTTTAAATTGGGGGTGCGGATCGTTTCCCATTGCGGATCTTTGCCCCACCCTAATAATTCTTTGTTGTACAACCAACTTATATTATAACAAAACAAGTAATACAGTCAAGTAGCAAATTTAAAATGGGCGGCCTTATCACTAGTAGTGATCTTATACACGTAAACAATGATATTGTATATATAACAATAGATATGCCATCAGCCCACAAAAAGTAAACACGAAATAGATCCAATTGGAACCTATGCAGTTAGCTCGCATAAGCAACGCAACCAGACACAAGTTTTGGTGTGCATTAGTAGAGATATAAAATAAATTATCATTATCACCAGCCAGATGACATCCACTGCAGAACAAAGCCTCCCCCCCCCTTTGGAACGCCATAATGAAAGACAATTGGCTATTTGTATTCAACGGTTACCACAATGTCGTCTGTTCAATATATGTACTATAATATCTATAGAAAAATAGAATTCCAGGTAAACTTTGACAATAAAAATACATGTTTACGTGATGAACCGCGAGTGTATTGGTGTAACGCTGCACACAGTTCATTAAATTATTCACAATAATATACCGCAGAGCTGCATGTGGCTAGTTGTAATTGTTGTGCAACGATACTACGGACTCGAGTGCTCAAGAGAGTCGGTAAGGCCCCCATCGGCGAATCATTGTCGGTCGAGTGGAAATCGAAGGGGGCCTGCAGGACTTTGAGCAGTGGCTTGCCCTAATTTTCAGTCCAGAGAGTAGTCGTTAGAGCTATATACTCTAGGGGTGAAAGTGTTAAGAGGTATAACACCGCGAGTAACTCTGAAGACGGCGCAGCACATTTCTCGACACCTCTAAGCGAGTCACACAGATGGTGGTGCTCTCTGTCTTCCTCTGATAAAATCTTTTCAGGGGCCCATCTAGAGTGTGACCTGTTACCACATGCCGGGATATAATCGGACAATATAATTATGACAAGTGATGACAAGTGACCCAGGCCTTCTGCAATAGCCCAGATTCCAGTCCACTAAATGATCAACCACATAGACCTTTTGGCCAAGCCATCCAGCGGTTGTAGAAAAATCCGTGATAATGGGTTTAACCCACTCGTGATAACCCATCTATAATAATAATCTGGCACAATCCATACATCTGATCTCAAACTAGGAAAAGCCTACGCTATGGAAACTAGACAACTGATACTAATATTTTCATACTTTAGTTTTGTACGTACCCTACATACTTAAATGGAAAAATAACACCCAGATTCACACCCTATGGAATCTAACCCACGACATAAAGGGTGGCGGCCAGGGTGTCAAACCACTAGGCTAAAAGGCTTGTCATCTATGTTGAGTGTCCACTAGAATCCATCCGGGCGACATACATTTGTTTGCCATCTTGGTAATACCAAAAAGTACAACCATGACGGCCCCAATCTTGGTAATAAAAAGTATAGCATAACCATGACAGCCCCATGGTCGGCGCAGACAATGAAGAGGAGGGTACGTGGTGTCATCTGCTTTGAACATAATTAAAATCACTTTAAATAATGCCACTAGGCGCCCAACCCCGCCTGGGTTTTATTTAAAAAGTGCTATTAGCATTAAATTTAGTTTCGCGAATGATTATGTCGCTCCCAGGCCCGGGCGCACATTAACTGCTCACAATTTTTGTGAATTATGTCCGGCCCGTACACCCTCGCCTTTTATAACACGCTTATACCAATTTTTGACTACCCTTAGTCGGTTTGTAAGGAAATTATAAGTGTTCAATTTGTACGTTATGATGAAATAAAATAATAAACATCTTTTGCTCTCTATCATTTTCTGACGGCCATATAAAGAGCCCATGGGTGGCGAGTCACCGCTTACCAAAAAAATAGTCAGGTGCAATAGCCTATTTTAAAGTCCACCAATGTTATGTACATATAACTAGAATACTTTTCATAGACTTTTCATAGACAAGACTTGTAATAGTTCCCGCATCAGCCGGGGCCTACTGCTGTTTTTATTTCGTTTTCAGCAGTTGATCCCAGGAGGTGCCTTACTCATCATTATTTCCTCACAAAACCCGAGATTTCAAAACATTATTATCTTTTCTTATAGTTACTCAATAAATAATAATAATGCCCTGGTCAATACGGCCACAGCGGGCAAATCGGGCGCTTGCGCAGATACAAGTCCACTCATTCTTCGTCTACTCTAAAAAATCCAATGGGACGGAACGGCCGACATGAACGGGGAGAGGTTAAGCGCAGGACCGACTGTTTACGTGCCCACACGACGCATGGATCATCTTATTTTCCGGACGATCAAGTGTCCTCAGCAGTAAGAAACAACTACACTAGGTATGTTCTTGCCCTCTACAGGATTTAAAGCTGCGACCTCCCGTTTGCAAAGTGGTTACCCGCTGCGCCAAAGTGGCTGCAGAGAATAAATATCTACTAAATAAGTAAAGAACAATAATTATAAACTCTGACACATATTTTGTTTATGTTATTCAATGTTTAGGTAGATTTCCTGATGTCAAACCCCGTCCGCTGACTGGTGTTGCGATTTGCCGCTAATTATTGTTATTAAAAATAAAAGCTTAAATTTAAAAAGTTAAATACCCCTGACTATGAGAACGAACTATTAAGAAGTAAAGAAGACGAGTTCAAGTGACGAGATTCCTGCTCCATTATCAGATACCACCATTATCTGTATACCAGCTACTCGTCGAAATCTCTCACGCGAGTCCAAATTCAGTACGTTTAATAGAGTAGAGTTCTTGTATTCTCGTTCCTGCTCCATATTTAGACCCTGGTGAGGTGGCTATGTTCTTTGTATTATTGTATTCAAATACTGTACCAAATGTCATACTATTCGGAAGTAATAATAATGAAAAACTCACTGACACTCTGGTTTGTGCAAGTATTTCCTTATCTCTCTGAAATACAACACGTAGTTCTTCTTAGTTTTATTGGACTTAAGTGCCTTCCGGTACATGATGCCCTAAAAATGAGCATACTTTGAATAAGAGCCGGTCTAGCAACAATACCAAACCGCCAAAACTACGAATAACGCATTACAAACAAGGATATAAACAGTAAAACATCATCACACTATGATACTTTTAACAAGCAAGTAATTGAATTTGAGAGCATCAAGACTTGCACAAAGTGAATCGATTAATGTCTTTTAATCGCAATACATTTTGTTTTTAATTAAAAGAAGGTGATAAAGGCACCCGACGCAGCGCCACCTACACACAGTGTACACAAGTACAATCGGAACATAAAGTTCGCTCAGAACACGCTTATCGGCACGATCGGAGCCAAAGTATCGGAAAGAAAAACAATTGTCCGGGGGTAGGATTCTTTTAATTTATCCATCGCAGTTTTAAATCGGTGTTAAGATTCAGCAGTCGTAACGTTTTTTCAATTATCGGCGTCGATCTCTACGCGGCTTACGATAGCTACCGAGCCCGAACACGCCAAGTCTTGGGCCCTGTTAAAAGGGAAAAAAAGTCCACCTAAATACGCTTCGCCTTCGACGAACACAGGCCAGTCAATGAGTTCGATTCCGTACACAAAAAAATATTTCTTTGAATGAGTGTTCGGTCTCCTGGTTTAATTTAATTATGTGGTTCAATACTCGTATGACTGTGAAAATTATAATATGCTTCGAGAGTTTTATTGGCAGCTGCGGTGTCGAGAGCCTCGCGTAGGCAGATAACAATCTTAAAAAATGGAAGATGTGCACCTTGTATATGATCAAGATTTATAAATCTTTAAATATAGAATAGTTCGCGAAAATAAAATCTTCTCAAACTATAATGATAATATAAATTGTTCAGGAGACCAATAACTATGGCCGCTGCAGGCAAACATTGAAAAGATCAGCTACCTACGCTGCGTTGGATGTATTAGAGTGCACAGATGTTTGCCCAGATACAAGTGCACTCTATTTTCCTCTAATCTCAGTAGTTCAGTGGAAAGTAAATGCCAACTTATCAAAGGAGAGAACAATCGAAAGATTGACTTTTTGCCCGAATGCCCCAGGAAAGCTATGTTTTTCGAGAGTATGTATGTATCTCTATTGCATTGGCAAGTCCTACAGCCTAAACAGCTTGGTGGATTTTGTGGGAGTGACATAGCCTATAGGTAAATCTTTTTCAGAAAGTTTATACCTACGGCGGCCTTTAGTCGTCATTTTGTATTTTTTTTACTTCCGAAAACATTAATATGGATATCATCAACGACCTGCGGGTAGTAAAACAAGCTCTCTGCTGCACTACAGCGACTTGCAAAATAATAAAACATGTTCAAGGCACCAATTAAAATAACTTAATCTTTGGCGAACAAAAAATTAAACTTTGGTAATTTTTATTCATATTTTTGTATTAATCAATTTATATTTTTATTGATATTCATAAGCTACGCAGAAGTTCTAGGCTTTCTCAGTGTCACTGATTGATAGCGCCGTGTGTAGTATAAATCTCTTGTTTCATGAGATGAGCCGATAAGAGCTAGTTGCTTGCTCGGCCCTGCTCGGAACAATAATGTGATATGTCTGTGAAAGTAAATATAATAGCTATGTGTGACTTGTCTTCTAGAGGTGCCTCTAATTCGTTTAGTATGCTTTCTTTTTTATTGTCTACTTAGTGTATGCAAATGTAGAGACTTATATTATTCTGTAATTTGCTTTGTATATTATGCCAGATTTCTCTTTTTAACTTAATAACTACTTACGACACACTTAACGATCACAAACTGTTTAACGAGCTTAAAAAATTATGCGACGTTAAAATTTGTACCATTTGTGAATATTTAGTGTAGGTACGATAATAGCATTTTAAATCTTGATAGTCTAATATTTACGCGAATACTACACATTGGATTGAAACCACTTTTACGTACTATATCGTGGTTTATTTTGAATTTTAACTTTTCCGATGTTTCGATTGCAGCACCCATGGTTACGGAGGAACTGAGGTGTAGAACGTCCTCATGTCACAATTATTCAATAGTCAGCTAGGTGACCGTAAGAGGCAGGTATGGGAAATCAAGAAAACCGGGAGCAGCGTCTTTCTATTCATTACTTACCACCTATACTGCGATCCCCAAGACGCCTGCCAAACATGGGTATTATATATAGCAACCCCTCCCTTCTACAGGGAAGGCCATTTTCAGCAGTGGACGTATTTTAGCTGCTGATGATTCTGGTGTAAGCCTTAGAACCACTTAGTTATTTTCTTATTAAATCTTCATGTTAAAATAACATAAGATGCGCTCGTATTTAGATATTATTAGTACAGAAACCGAAACCATAATTTAAGCGGCGATTAAACAAACTAAATGATCCGATATTATCGCATTATTTCAAACGGAGCGTCCGCCCTGACGCCATAAAAAAGGTGTATCTTCGTATACACGTAAATATGAGTAGTAAAAGCGAACGCAGGGTATACCGAAGCACTATCTATAATTAAACAATGGAGTGACCCGCGCCCCCATTACATCCCGACAGCGACATTTAACACATTCAGATAATCTCGGTAAATCGCCATAATCTCTGCTCGGGACGAAACTTAATTCAATTCCACGTTAATTTACTTATTTGAAAACGAGAGCGCCCGCGATACAGGGCTACGGGTGTGGGCCCCTGGGCATTAGGGTCTAGTGGATGAAAAGGATAATCTTTTTACGAATAAATCACGATATGAGAGCCTCGGCTTCGCGCTGTGTTACGTGAGAACTTTAATTTGATTGCTCTAATAAATTCAGTAGCACGCAGTTGGTTTGTTGTTTCATGGCTAGGTAATTAGTGTTTATGTCTTGCTGAATAACCTTAACTAAAAGAATAAGTTTATAAGGGGCGCATAGTAAACGTAAGTGAAGCCGCCTAAAGTAATACCAAATCGCAAAGTAGCAAGTGTACATTCGCTTGTGAGCTACGATGCTATGAACAGACAGATAAACAAACAGTGGTAGGCGTCAAAGTTATAACACCCGTTTTTTTAATATCAGGCATTAAAAATCAAAGTCACATTATGTTACATTATACATAATACAATATTACATACAATATTAAAATTTTGCGGTGATTGTTAATACTAATATTCTCACCAATTTACACATGGCCATTTGAGACCACAGTCTGTAGATGGAGCCTGTACTATGGTGACTAGATATAAGATATATTCATATGGATTTATGTTGACAATTTTTTTTTTTTGTATTTAGTTTTTTGACCAGTAAGCCACCTAAAAGGCTTCAGCTGAAAATCAGCGCTGAATATATATGCAGTATTTAGCTGAGCTGTTGCCTTTTAGAGACACATTATACAGACCGAGACTGCTACTGTTGCTAAGTGTGTCTTACATCTAGTTATTTATACTGTTTATCACCTTTAATTTAATTATTACTAGCTGACCCGCGCAGCTCCGCCCGCGCTTTTATTACATTTGGCTCCCCTTTTCTCCCTCCTCCCTTGATTTATTTCTCTCTCTATCTCTCTTTTATAGGAAAAATCTTAGTCTATGCTCTCTCCTCTCTTTCCCCCTCCCGCTTCGGTCCCCGTCAAGCTCCCCCTCTTCCCTCTCCCCGTTGTCCCCTCTTTGAACGCCCTCCCCCTCTCTCTTCTCCCACATTGCTCCCCCTTCCCCCCACTTACCCATTGCTCCATCTTAATCCCCCTATCCCTCACCCCATCACCCCCTCTTCGAATCCCCTCTCCTTCTCTCTCCTCTCTTGCACCCTCCTCTCGTTCTATATATCCTCGTCAATCAAGGTATCTGGGATTCTTACCCACTTAAACCCCTACAGCTGTCGCATCACTACATAAGAGGGGAGACCTGGGCCCTCCAGTAGGATCTGCACCAAATACCCCTCTAGTGCGCATTAGAACCTCCTTAAACCTGGCACCATGATCGCGGGGACGGGGCTCGCAATCCCGTCACCGTCCTCCTCGGAGTTGCCGCCGTCACCCATCTATGTAATGACCTTGCCTAGCGTTGCTTAACCTAGCGCCATGAAGTATACTTTACGACCTATTCTCAGACCTACCCGATATGCACACAAAATTTCATACAAATCGGTTCACCCATCTATGTAATGACCTTGCCTTATGTTGCTTAACCTTAACCTAGCGGTATGAACAACGTTCACAGCGATTTTTTCATTGGTGTAAATATTAATGAAGTTTACGTTATATTGAAGAAGGGACAAATTCATGCTAACAACAATTAAAAAGTGTTTATTGTGGGTTATCCCTAAGAGATAAATATATAGCATCACAGACTTTTGTAGACCTTGTTAAGGTGTACAATACTGTAGTACATTATTTTCATCTATCTCGTTTGCAATTTAAACGCAAAACGATGTGTTAATTTACGACATCACATTAGAAACCTCTAAAATTATCAGTGTTTCTCTAGTATATTATGCATGTATTATACTTTAAAACCTTCCTCTAGAATCACTCTATCTATTAAGAAAAATCGCATCAAAATCCGTTGCGTAGTTTTAAAGATCTAAGCATACATAGGGACAGACAGACGCGGCGGAGGACTTTGTTTTATAATATGTATAGATGTGGACATGGATATTGTACGTGGATGCGCTGATCGTCGCGCTCAGTAGTCAGCGTGTCGGATGCCATATTGATGACGTATGTGTCAATAATTTAAGTTATGCGGACGACATGGTTCTGCTGAGCGGGTCAGTCTGTGGCCTCAGAAGGTTGATAGCCATTTGTGAGGAATACGCGGATAGGCATGGGCTTTTGTATAATGCTAACAAAAGTCAATTTATGGTCTTTGAGGCCGGCCGTGCTAGGTGCCCGGAGCACATACCAGCTGTGCGTCTGAATAATATTCCTCTGGAGAGGGTAAAACAATTTAAATACCTAGGGCATATAGTCACGGACGACCTCAGAGATCATGCCGACATTGAACGGGAGCGGAGGGTGCTGTCAAAAAGAGCGAACATGTTGGCTCGTAGGTTTGCGCGATATTCAGGTGAGGTAAAAATAACGCTTTTCCGATCGTACTGCACCTCCCTGTACACGTGTGGCCTGTGGGCTAACTACTCGCAGAGATGTTACAGCGCCCTCCGTGTCCAATTCAACAACGCACTTAGGGCGATGTTGGGCCTGCCCCGCCATTGCAGTGCGTCGGGTATGTTCGCGTGGGCGCATACGGACTGCTTCCACGCGACCATGCGCAAGCGCTGCGCGTCTTTGGTGCGTAGAGTAAGGGCGAGCTCCAATACCGTCCTAAAGATGATCGCCAGTAGGTTAGATTGTCCCTACGTCCGGCACTGTTGTGACCGCCATGTGGTAACATTCGGTGCGGGACGTAGGTTTCAATTGTAATTCTGTGTATGTGATTTTGTGTGTGTGAATTTTTGTTTGTATTGTATCGTGTAATTTTTGTGTTTATTAATGTTAATTTATAATGTGGGTCAATACTTAGTTACCTGAAATAAATGAATTTTAATTTTAATTTAATTTTAATTATGTGTGTATCTAGTGGTCCCTTGTGTACTTGTGTTTCTATTAAATGTTTTTTCTTCTTCTTCTTCTATAACAACCAGACACAAGACAAACAGACATTGTCATGTTGTTCTAGCCCTAGACGGCCGTCGAGTACAGTGACGACTCCGAGGAGCACCGTGTCAGGTTCCCGGGGGCTATAATGCACCCCCGGCGGCGGGCTTAAAGGGGTGCCAGGTGCCTGATGCAGATCTGTTGTAATACGACCTATATAGTTATATAGTTGTTTTATATTTAAAAAGTTAAAGACAATTTTTAAAAAAGAAATTAGATGTCTATTATGTCAGCTTTTTAACTATTCGTATTTTATCAATTCTTATTTTTGTTATTCTTTAATAAATTCAGTTTCTCCACCAACAAGCATATCCTTTATATTTATTTCAACACGTTATCAGCACGAAGCTCTATGGCGGGGAACAACATGAATTTTCACGGAATACAAATGTTAAGAAACCGAGATGGTTATTCAACTTGGAAGTTCAAAATGCGTATGCTACTCATTCATGAGGAGTGTTGGACAGCCATAGTTGGATACAATGATTCAGATAAGCCGTCAAAAGAGATACAATTACGAAATGATCAGAAGGCATTATCAAAAATTTGCCTTACTGTTGACGCAAGTGCAATCTCGCATGTACGATCTGCACAAACTGCTAAAGAGGCTTGGACTGCTCTGCAGAAAGCTTATGAAGATCGAGGTATGGGGAGACGACTTTCACTAGAACGTAAGTTGTATAAATATTCTTTGACTGATTTTCAAGATATTGAATCATATATCAATGCTATTATCAGTACTGCACAAGATCTCGATGACATTGGAAAGAAAATCGATGACAGTTCTTTGGCGGCGATTATTCTCGGAGGATTGACTTCAAAATACGAACCATTAATTATGGCCCTAGAGAATTCCAATATTCTTGTTAGTAGTGAACTGGTCAAGACTAGATTATTAAACGAATTGTCAAAAGACACCCCTCAAGAAGAGGTGGTTGCACTGCGATCGAAGGAATCTCAATTTACTAAAAAGAAAAGGCCTATAATCTGTTATAAGTGTAAGCAACCAGGTCACAAAAGCCCAAAATGTACAATGAAAAATGATAAGAAGGGGGCGTTAAGTGTGACAACTAACCTAGAGGTTCAAAGCACAGATTCCCAAGTAACTGAGATGGTGGAACAGGCTTCCATAGAGGGAATGGCTCTCTCAGCACCATCACTGACAGATCGGAAATGGATTATAGACTCCGGTGCAACTATACACATGACTCCACATCGTGAGTGGTTCGGCAGTTATCAACCAGTACAAGGTGGAATGATTACTGTGGCTAACGGACAGAAAGTGGCTGTTGTAGGAGTTGGTGATGTATCTATTTCAACTGACTCATTAGCAGATAAAATAGATAATGTAGCCCATGTTCCTCATCTGAGTTGTAATTTACTATCAGTTAAGGTTATGGTAGATAAAGGTTATTCTGTAGTTTTTAACGAAAAAGGATGTATCATATATTATACGCGTAAGAAAAATGATGAAGTTCTTACTAAAGAAATATTAGCTAAGGGTTCTCTTTGTGATGGGGTATATACTTTAGATTGTAAAGTTAATATGTCCAATACTCTTTCAGCTAAGTATGTGCACTCTGACTGTTCTAACTTTCAGCTTTGGCATAAAAGGTTAGGGCATCTTTGCAGAATTGGCATGGACCTACTTAGAAAAGGTCAAGCTATCGGCGTGGAGTACACAGTAGTTGATAAAGAACCTTGCATACCTTGTATAGAGGGTAAGCAAGCCAGAAAACCTTTTAAAAGGTTGAAGTATGTGAAGGCTAAATCACTTTTGGAGCTTGTCCACACAGACGTGTGTGGACCTCTGCAAACAACTTCGTTCAAAGGTAATAAATATTTTATAATTTTTGTTGATGATTATACAAGATTTATATTTGTATATTGTATGTCGTCTAAGACTGACGTTAAGACGAAGTTCTGTGCTTTTCAATCATTTGTAGAAAGACAGACTGGCACAAAAATAAAGAGTATGCGTTCCGACAATGGGACAGAATTTCTCAACAAAGAAATGACAGACTTTGTAGAATCACAGGGAATTATTTGGCAAACCACGGCACCTTACAGCCCTCAACAGAATGGGGTTAGTGAGAGATGCAACCGTAGTATAGTAGAAAAAGCTCGCTCTCTATTGTCACACTGTTCACTTCCACAAGCCTATTGGCAAGAAGCAGTAGAGACGAGTGTTTACTTAAAAAATCGTTCACCACATCGAGCTCTCACAGGTAAGACGCCTTATGAAATGTGGTTTAACATAAAACCTGATCTGTCTCACCTAAAAGTCTTTGGATGTAGAGCACTGATTCATGTTCCGTCCGGTCAAAGGAACAAATTAGATATGAAAGCGGAGGAACAAATTTTTGTAGGATATTCAGATAATCCTCAAAACTATTTGTTTAGGAATGCCTCATGTCCAAGAAGGTTGTTGAAGTCGAGAGACGTAACATTCTTTGAAAATAATTTTACTGGATTAAAGGATAATAAAAGTGCACCAATATGTACTGTGAACTCTAACATTGTCAAATTATTTTCTCAGACATCATCTTCATCAGGAGCTAGAAGAGAAGAAAACTTACCATCTACTTCTGGGAGTAGTGACATAAATGTTGATATTTCGGATGCTTCTTTTGTGGATGCTGATGATACTTCAGAGGAGAACGAAGTAGGTGTAGAGGCCAATGTTGTCGATAATAATCAACAATCAGGTGAGCAGTTTGATTTGTCTCCAGATTCCTCAAATGAATCTAGGGTAGATGATGATTCTTCAAGGCGATATCCTTCACGAGTTCGCAAACCTCCAAACTACTTCTCTTATACTACTCTTTTAAATGATGATTGTGATGATCCATATAGTTATCATGATGCTATCACTTGTGATGATAGAGATAACTGGATATTAGCTATGAAAGAAGAGTACAATGCTCTTCTCAAAAAGGGCACATGGATTTTGGTAGACAAACCAAGTAATAAAACTTGTATTCCATGCAAGTGGGTTTACAAACAAAAGCGTGATGCAGACGGTAACATAGTCAAATATAAAGCACGTTTAGTAGCAAAGGGATTTCGACAAAAAGAAGGTGTTGATTACAGCGAGACTTTTGCTCCAGTTGTACGTAATTCGTCTTTGAGAACCTTGTTAGCAATTGCAGTGCAAGAAGACTATAATGTGCGACATATTGATGTCGATACAGCGTTCTTAAATGGAGATTTAGCAGAAGAAGTGTACTTGACACAGCCGAAAGGTTTTGTTCGGAAAGGGGAAGAATCAAGAGTTTGTCTGCTGAAACGATCACTATATGGTTTAAAGCAGGCACCAAGAGCGTGGAATACGAAGCTCAAGGAGACTTTACTTAATCTTGATTTTCAGCAAACAACAGAGCCCTGTATTTTTATAAAAAGATTTTCGAACAAAGACTCTTTGGTGTTGGCATGTTATGTTGACGACCTCGTCGTTCTTTACAAAGATCAAGAGACGCTTGACAATTTCAAAAGTCAAATTGAGAATTTTTTCTCAATAAAAGATCTTGGTTTAATAAAATTCTTCACTGGAATAAATATTAATCGTGATAACAATGGAATAAAATTGTGCCAAAGTACGTATATTGACAAAGTTTTAAAGAAATTCAATATGATCGATTGTAAAGATGTCTCAACCCCGCTCATCAAGAAAAATCTTGAACATGGCGGAAGCGAGTGTAGTGAGTTTCCTTATCGTGAATTGATTGGATGTTTAATGTTTTTGGCTGTAAATACTCGTCCAGATATTGCCTATACTGTGAGCTATTTAAGCCAATTTAATTCATGCTATGACGAATCTCACTGGAATATGGCTAAAAGGTGTCTTAGATATTTAAAACATACCAAAGATTACGGTATCACTTATTCTAAGGGCAATCTTGATTCAATAACAGGATTTTCAGATGCAGATTGGGCCAATTGTTCCACAGACAGACGGTCATATACTGGATTCTTTTTCGAGCTTGCCTCAGGTCCTGTTTCATGGGAAGCTAGAAAGCAGCCTACGGTAGCTCTTTCCTCAGCAGAAGCAGAATACATGGCCTTAGCTTCGGCAGTAAAGGATGCAATATACTTGAAACGATTGGTATACGATATTACAAGTAAGTGTCCTAATGTTGTATTGTACACGGATAGTCAGAGTGCCCAAAAGTTAGCCATGAATCCTGTACATCATACCAGGACAAAACATATAGACGTAAAGTACCATTTCATTCGTGAGAAGGTTAGTGACAAGACAGTAGAACTAAAGTATATGCCCACCGATAAACTACCTGCTGATGTTTTAACTAAGCCTTTAGGGCCAACAAAACATCACAAATGTATTAAGCATATGGGTATGTCTTAGTGTTTCTATTATGGTTTATATACCTTAGAATTAAGGGAGCATGTTAATTTCTGTTAACTTTTTAAGGGAGCATGTTGTAATACGACCTATATAGTTATATAGTTGTTTTATATTTAAAAAGTTAAAGACAATTTTTAAAAAAGAAATTAGATGTCTATTATGTCAGCTTTTTAACTATTCGTATTTAGCTTTTTAACTATTCGTATTTTATCAATTCTTATTTTTGTTATTCTTTAATAAATTCAGTTTCTCCACCAACAAGCATATCCTTTATATTTATTTCAACACGTTATCAGCACGAAGCTCTATGGCGGGGAACAACATGAATTTTCACGGAATACAAATGTTAAGAAACCGAGATGGTTATTCAACTTGGAAGTTCAAAATGCGTATGCTACTCATTCATGAGGAGTGTTGGACAGCCATAGTTGGATACAATGATTCAGATAAGCCGTCAAAAGAGATACAATTACGAAATGATCAGAAGGCATTATCAAAAATTTGCCTTACTGTTGACGCAAGTGCAATCTCGCATGTACGATCTGCACAAACTGCTAAAGAGGCTTGGACTGCTCTGCAGAAAGCTTATGAAGATCGAGGTATGGGGAGACGACTTTCACTAGAACGTAAGTTGTATAAATATTCTTTGACTGATTTTCAAGATATTGAATCATATATCAATGCTATTATCAGTACTGCACAAGATCTCGATGACATTGGAAAGAAAATCGATGACAGTTCTTTGGCGGCGATTATTCTCGGAGGATTGACTTCAAAATACGAACCATTAATTATGGCCCTAGAGAATTCCAATATTCTTGTTAGTAGTGAACTGGTCAAGACTAGATTATTAAACGAATTGTCAAAAGACACCCCTCAAGAAGAGGTGGTTGCACTGCGATCGAAGGAATCTCAATTTACTAAAAAGAAAAGGCCTATAATCTGTTATAAGTGTAAGCAACCAGGTCACAAAAGCCCAAAATGTACAATGAAAAATGATAAGAAGGGGGCGTTAAGTGTGACAACTAACCTAGAGGTTCAAAGCACAGATTCCCAAGTAACTGAGATGGTGGAACAGGCTTCCATAGAGGGAATGGCTCTCTCAGCACCATCACTGACAGATCGGAAATGGATTATAGACTCCGGTGCAACTATACACATGACTCCACATCGTGAGTGGTTCGGCAGTTATCAACCAGTACAAGGTGGAATGATTACTGTGGCTAACGGACAGAAAGTGGCTGTTGTAGGAGTTGGTGATGTATCTATTTCAACTGACTCATTAGCAGATAAAATAGATAATGTAGCCCATGTTCCTCATCTGAGTTGTAATTTACTATCAGTTAAGGTTATGGTAGATAAAGGTTATTCTGTAGTTTTTAACGAAAAAGGATGTATCATATATTATACGCGTAAGAAAAATGATGAAGTTCTTACTAAAGAAATATTAGCTAAGGGTTCTCTTTGTGATGGGGTATATACTTTAGATTGTAAAGTTAATATGTCCAATACTCTTTCAGCTAAGTATGTGCACTCTGACTGTTCTAACTTTCAGCTTTGGCATAAAAGGTTAGGGCATCTTTGCAGAATTGGCATGGACCTACTTAGAAAAGGTCAAGCTATCGGCGTGGAGTACACAGTAGTTGATAAAGAACCTTGCATACCTTGTATAGAGGGTAAGCAAGCCAGAAAACCTTTTAAAAGGTTGAAGTATGTGAAGGCTAAATCACTTTTGGAGCTTGTCCACACAGACGTGTGTGGACCTCTGCAAACAACTTCGTTCAAAGGTAATAAATATTTTATAATTTTTGTTGATGATTATACAAGATTTATATTTGTATATTGTATGTCGTCTAAGACTGACGTTAAGACGAAGTTCTGTGCTTTTCAATCATTTGTAGAAAGACAGACTGGCACAAAAATAAAGAGTATGCGTTCCGACAATGGGACAGAATTTCTCAACAAAGAAATGACAGACTTTGTAGAATCACAGGGAATTATTTGGCAAACCACGGCACCTTACAGCCCTCAACAGAATGGGGTTAGTGAGAGATGCAACCGTAGTATAGTAGAAAAAGCTCGCTCTCTATTGTCACACTGTTCACTTCCACAAGCCTATTGGCAAGAAGCAGTAGAGACGAGTGTTTACTTAAAAAATCGTTCACCACATCGAGCTCTCACAGGTAAGACGCCTTATGAAATGTGGTTTAACATAAAACCTGATCTGTCTCACCTAAAAGTCTTTGGATGTAGAGCACTGATTCATGTTCCGTCCGGTCAAAGGAACAAATTAGATATGAAAGCGGAGGAACAAATTTTTGTAGGATATTCAGATAATCCTCAAAACTATTTGTTTAGGAATGCCTCATGTCCAAGAAGGTTGTTGAAGTCGAGAGACGTAACATTCTTTGAAAATAATTTTACTGGATTAAAGGATAATAAAAGTGCACCAATATGTACTGTGAACTCTAACATTGTCAAATTATTTTCTCAGACATCATCTTCATCAGGAGCTAGAAGAGAAGAAAACTTACCATCTACTTCTGGGAGTAGTGACATAAATGTTGATATTTCGGATGCTTCTTTTGTGGATGCTGATGATACTTCAGAGGAGAACGAAGTAGGTGTAGAGGCCAATGTTGTCGATAATAATCAACAATCAGGTGAGCAGTTTGATTTGTCTCCAGATTCCTCAAATGAATCTAGGGTAGATGATGATTCTTCAAGGCGATATCCTTCACGAGTTCGCAAACCTCCAAACTACTTCTCTTATACTACTCTTTTAAATGATGATTGTGATGATCCATATAGTTATCATGATGCTATCACTTGTGATGATAGAGATAACTGGATATTAGCTATGAAAGAAGAGTACAATGCTCTTCTCAAAAAGGGCACATGGATTTTGGTAGACAAACCAAGTAATAAAACTTGTATTCCATGCAAGTGGGTTTACAAACAAAAGCGTGATGCAGACGGTAACATAGTCAAATATAAAGCACGTTTAGTAGCAAAGGGATTTCGACAAAAAGAAGGTGTTGATTACAGCGAGACTTTTGCTCCAGTTGTACGTAATTCGTCTTTGAGAACCTTGTTAGCAATTGCAGTGCAAGAAGACTATAATGTGCGACATATTGATGTCGATACAGCGTTCTTAAATGGAGATTTAGCAGAAGAAGTGTACTTGACACAGCCGAAAGGTTTTGTTCGGAAAGGGGAAGAATCAAGAGTTTGTCTGCTGAAACGATCACTATATGGTTTAAAGCAGGCACCAAGAGCGTGGAATACGAAGCTCAAGGAGACTTTACTTAATCTTGATTTTCAGCAAACAACAGAGCCCTGTATTTTTATAAAAAGATTTTCGAACAAAGACTCTTTGGTGTTGGCATGTTATGTTGACGACCTCGTCGTTCTTTACAAAGATCAAGAGACGCTTGACAATTTCAAAAGTCAAATTGAGAATTTTTTCTCAATAAAAGATCTTGGTTTAATAAAATTCTTCACTGGAATAAATATTAATCGTGATAACAATGGAATAAAATTGTGCCAAAGTACGTATATTGACAAAGTTTTAAAGAAATTCAATATGATCGATTGTAAAGATGTCTCAACCCCGCTCATCAAGAAAAATCTTGAACATGGCGGAAGCGAGTGTAGTGAGTTTCCTTATCGTGAATTGATTGGATGTTTAATGTTTTTGGCTGTAAATACTCGTCCAGATATTGCCTATACTGTGAGCTATTTAAGCCAATTTAATTCATGCTATGACGAATCTCACTGGAATATGGCTAAAAGGTGTCTTAGATATTTAAAACATACCAAAGATTACGGTATCACTTATTCTAAGGGCAATCTTGATTCAATAACAGGATTTTCAGATGCAGATTGGGCCAATTGTTCCACAGACAGACGGTCATATACTGGATTCTTTTTCGAGCTTGCCTCAGGTCCTGTTTCATGGGAAGCTAGAAAGCAGCCTACGGTAGCTCTTTCCTCAGCAGAAGCAGAATACATGGCCTTAGCTTCGGCAGTAAAGGATGCAATATACTTGAAACGATTGGTATACGATATTACAAGTAAGTGTCCTAATGTTGTATTGTACACGGATAGTCAGAGTGCCCAAAAGTTAGCCATGAATCCTGTACATCATACCAGGACAAAACATATAGACGTAAAGTACCATTTCATTCGTGAGAAGGTTAGTGACAAGACAGTAGAACTAAAGTATATGCCCACCGATAAACTACCTGCTGATGTTTTAACTAAGCCTTTAGGGCCAACAAAACATCACAAATGTATTAAGCATATGGGTATGTCTTAGTGTTTCTATTATGGTTTATATACCTTAGAATTAAGGGAGCATGTTAATTTCTGTTAACTTTTTAAGGGAGCATGTTGTAATACGACCTATATAGTTATATAGTTGTTTTATATTTAAAAAGTTAAAGACAATTTTTAAAAAAGAAATTAGATGTCTATTATGTCAGCTTTTTAACTATTCGTATTTTATCAATTCTTATTTTTGTTATTCTTTAATAAATTCAGTTTCTCCACCAACAAGCATATCCTTTATATTTATTTCAACAAGATCCCACCGGAGAGCCCAGGTTTCCCACTCACGTGCCGATGCGGCCGTCGTGTAGGTTTTAGTGGGTAAGAATACCCCAGTTGAACCCGGGGACCTATTAAAGGTTTCCCCCACCGAAAACAATTTTTTTGTGTAGGAGTAGTGCTGTTGGCCGCAGATGGCCATTACAGCTTCACCGGACAGGGGAAAACAATAGAAAATCTGGCAATCGAACCTAAGACTTATTATTTTTAGCCAGGGTACGGTTAGCTGGCCGCGGCCCTGTCTGCTGCCCCATAGGTTATAGGTTCGAATGTCAGATTTTTTCAGTTGGTAAGGATCCCATATACGATGGTCGTGCCCCACAGCCCCGGGAAACTTTTGAAGGTTACACTCGCGGAATATAAAATAGGTACACGCAGATATTCTGCCGCCAAGCATCAGCGTGACAATATTGCTGTGTTCCGGTGTAAAGGGCACGGTGGCTGGTGAAATTACCGGTCACAGAAGACTTAAAATCTAATGTTGGCAACGCGCTAGTGATTCTTCTGGTATTGCTAGCTGCAGGCTCCGGTGACTGCTTACCATCAGGCGGGACGCATGCTTGCTTGCCACATTGGTAGTATAAAAAAATATTTTGTTTTGAAAAGGAAAATATGTTTGTATTAGTTTGTATCATTGCAGAACCTAAGAACTCGTAGTTATTTTGGTAATTTGCTTTTTTTGCCTACTCTGTCGAATAGTGTGTTTACGCCACTGGGTTCACTAAATAGTTAGAGGTCGTATCTTCGCAGAATACCTATGTAGACACATATGCAGTGCTTGCTATGTATACTTAAACATATATGGATAAAAAAACTTACAATAAATTTACTTATTATTATGCCATCGTATATTTCAGTAGATTCCAGTCTTATTCATATTACAATTACAACCTACCTATTTATAAAAAAATACTCTATCGCAAAATACAGTGTGTAAAAATATTGTGTTTCAGGGAGACTGACGAACTAGGGTAGAATCCAATTATCCACATACAGGTGTGTTGCTCACCATCAGGCTAACACCCCACTCGTTGTCTTGACGTTAAATGAAACAGGGAAATACCACTAAGTTTTCTAAGTCAAACGATTTAAATGTAAACTACATTGCTGGTAGAAAATAAAGATTCACGACATAGATTAAGTATAGGCGGGAAATTAAACGATGCTTTAAATTATTTGTTAGCCTCCATAACATGTCAAATGATCATATTCCGTGGCAAATTGCTCGAGGAGATCATTCACAGCGATCGTTCATTTCTCAAATCTAGCAAGAGATCGAGGATAAAGAGTGTAGGCGGCCCGGCCCGACGTTTATCACGAACATCTATTATGTGTCATTCAGATTTTTAGTTAAGTTAAATGGCTAGCAACTTACACAAAATAGATTTTAAACGAAACAGGTGAATTATTATCGATACTTTATTCGGTAGCTAATGCCAGATAATTGTATGCGTTTGTGCGCACAATGACAAATATCATTATTTAAATTGTTACGACAGATAGGCAAGAGGTAGGGGCGAAGTGTCGCTGTGTATTTTTAGGTCGCGGGAGCGCGCGGGCGCAGGCGACTCGCCGCTGCGTCGCCGCGTCGCCGACCGCCGCAAACGCCGCATGACATTAACAAATTACATCGGCTGTCAACTTTCTGAAACAATATACCAGTTGGCGTTTAACTTATCTTGGGACTTTTCGTCTCGTGTAGATAAAATGTTGTAATACTAAAATGTCATTATGCTCGGCCGAGAGGCCAGTACCCGTAAGTCACATAGGAGATAATATTTCACTGGCGCGCTCGGCGGACGCTATCGATTCAGTTAGTATCGCAGTTACCGAAGCGATTTGTTATGTTATCTCCGTTACTTTGTTTGAGGTTGATAGGTCAACTTAAAGGTATAGTTCATTAAATTCATTAAACTATGAACGGTGATTCAAAAACACAGTTTTGTGGTATCTATGTGAGCTTAAAATCCAGTTTACTATTAGTACTCGCCATTGCGACTCGTAACCGCTCCGATTGCGAGCAACTGATAAGATAAAAAAAAATTTTAAATGTTTTATAGTAGATCTAGTAATTAAGTAGGTAAGTAAGTAGGTAAGTACTAAAGGTGACGACTTATTTAGACTTAATCAGGTGTTTACACATGCGACCAGCAGAGGTAGGTACATAATTAGCCAACATGCGAGATAGCAAATTGTTAATTAGAAGCCCACCTGCTACCGCTGAGCACGCCGGTGTGTGCAACTCGGCACACGTGTCTGTATGCACACGCTAACACAAAGTGAACACACACAAATTTCTCCATTGTAGGGAAATGATAAACATGAGATTAGTCACGGAATTTAAAACATCAACATTATACAAGTGGTTCCGTCTGACGTATATAATTTTGAATAGGATTAAAGTTTACCAATCTGACAGAAGTGTAGGCACGATAGCATCGCGGACATCCCGACTTTGGAGTAACATATTGCCTCTTTAGACAAACGGTACAAGCCCACGTTCTTTGACAATCGGTGGGCCCGGACTTGAAAAAACTAATCACACCACTTTTTATTACTCTTTGGGAGTGCGGCTAGAAGTGATTTGTCCAGGGCAATCTATCATTCAAGCACTATGGGAATAATTAGTGTCAGCGGACGCATCCGGACGGCGTGCGAGCCAACAATGAGCCGTGTGACGCACCATTCAAACAAACCATTAATAATTTTGAACGCTAGTTTTTCCAAGACGGATCCACTCTTGTTAATAAATGGTACAGCGGATTCTTAACTACCTTCTTACGGAGACATTTTTTAGTCGAGCGCGCCGTTACGAGGGCAACGTCATGGCCGCTTTGTACCGCTAAAGTTTAAGTAACGTTAATTTTATGAAAATTACGCTTAGTTTCATAGGTTTAACAATAATAATACGCGTAGTCAGTTGTAATCAGTGTTCGCAAAACGATCAGTTGATGTCAGTCAAGGCAGGAGTTGAGGTAAGGTCAGTCTCTAGCTCTGTCATGTCCCAGAAGGAGGCCGCCGAGCGGAAACGCGAACGCGCTGATTCTGCTCGGCGACGAAGGCGCAGGCCGTATCAAGCGGCCGCCCAACGTCTCGCTCCCCAGCCCTGAGCACGGGGCTATAAACAACGGGCAACCTTCTGAGTCGCTGGACGTTCGGGGTGTGGGCCCTTAGGACGTCCATTGAGTACGGCGGCGACTCGGAGGAGGACGGCGGCGGGATTGCGACCCCCGTCCCCGTGAGTACGGTGTCTGGTTCCCGGGGGGCTACAATGCGCCCCCGGCGGTCGGCTACAATGCGCCCCCCGGCGGTGGTCTCAAAGGCAAGGCACTGAGGGGCCCCTGGTGCAGATCCCATCGGAGAGCCCTGGGGTCCCCTCTCATGTGCCGATGCGACAGCCGCGGGGGTTTTAGTGGGTAAGAATCCCACATACCCCGGTAGAGCCCCACAGCTCCCGGGAATCTTTCGAAGATTTCCACAGCGTCAAAAAAAAAAAGGTCAGTCTCTAGCTGGGCGATTGTTTAAGGGCATTAAAACGTGACACCGTGGCTACACGGTTATAAACCACAGGCACTAACTTGATAAAGTGGCTATGATTCCAGGAAAAATATCGATATGTCGATATTTTATGTTTACTAGTCTTGTGTACTACAAGAACGGTGAACGGTTAGGAACCGTTGCGCAATGCTCACCGAATAGATTCGGTAATCTTAATCGTACATCGGACACTTGCTGTTTTAGTTCAGCTTGAACGATGAACAAGCAACCGTACGAAGTACTACGTACGAAAGAGTCCGGTCCTCATCTTGCGGATGTTGTGTGTTGCCAGGGCCAAAGTTCGGTGGGGGTGGTAGCGGGGCATCTGCCGGAGATTCTTAGCACCCCCTACTGGACCGTTACCCCACCTGCTACCAAGACGAGGAATAGAGGAGCCGCCGGGGACTAGGGGCCATTTGCAAGTCGTGTCTGTCATTGTGTGTTTAGTGTGTTAGTTTAGGGATTTGCCATAATCCCCACGCTTGGCAGGCGTCTTGGGGATCGCAGTATATATGAAGAAATGAATCTCAAACAAAAGACGCTGCTGCCCGTCTTCTTGATTTCCCTTAGTCGCCTCTTAAAAAACACCCAACGGAAAGAGGTGGGGGATGCAATTCTAACCCGGCACCCCACGGGTATTTTATACTACATATACAAAATTCCTGTGACCAGTAAAAAAACCCCGCCCCCACACCATGTGATGATAATGATGATCGTTGTGTGATGATGTGATGATGATCTTCATCACCAAGATATGAACGAAGTTGATGATGTGTGATAATGATTTATCTTTTAATGTGTACTTATGTATACATGAAAAATACACGATATATTTATTTCAATTTGTAAATAAAATTCGTTTATTAATCGGTTAGTAAAAGTAAACAAGAAGACTAAGCTAGTGTAGAGGTTGAAAAAACGACGGATGCATCGTCAACGATTGACAATGACGTCCACAACTAAAAACATTCTGTTTACGATATAAACTAGTCGAAAATTTTCTGTTTTTTTTTTATTTAATTTTTTTTCGGGGCTTTTGCTCTGGTGGAGTACACCAGCCCCATTTAGACTGTTTTATAAAACAGTTTATCGTGGACGATATACGGTCTTGTTTTGTCGAATGAAAATGCGTCGACGATAGACTTGTGTAGTACATGAGAGAACTATTCCTTTTCATTTTTAGTACAACACTCTTTTAGTACTTCGTCTTTCAGTATGTATTCGACTATTCGTAGTCTCTAGCTCTATAATAACTGGTCAGCTATTCCTATTCGTTTTTAGTACATCATTCATTTGGATTCATTTAGTACTTCGTCTTCCGCTCGAGATTTATTCGTAGTCTCTGGTTCTGCACGAACTGGTCCGATCAGTTACTCGTTGACACACTCAGAACGGGACTGAATGAGCGGGAATGATATGTACTAAAAGTACTAAAATAATAAATTATTACATTTAAAAGATTATACTAGTACGTAGCGCTCCGTTCAATGTCCGAGCAAAAACAAGCCTAGAAGATATGCATACCTATGTTAAAGAACATGAGGATAAGGTTATTATTGAATATTAATTATGTAACGTTTATGATTTTAATAGTTTTAATATTATTGTTGTATGACGCAGTATGTAAACAAATAAAGCTAACAAAAAAAAAACAAGATAATTAAATGGCTGAAATGCGTGGGGTGGTGGCGTCTTCAATGATGATGATATAGATGATGATGGTGATGATTATGATGATAGTTGTGTGATGAACGTGATGAAAATGTGAATGATGATGTTGAATGGTGATGAAGATATGAATGGTGATGATGGTGTGAAAGTTGTGAATGATGATGAATGGTGATTATGTGTTATAATGGTGATGAGGATGTGAATGATGATGATGATGAATAGTGAAAATGTGTGATGATGGTGATAAACATATGAATAGTGTTGATGATGATGAATGGCGATGATGGTGTTTGATGATGATGATGAACGGTGATGAATATGTGAATGGTGATGTAGATGTGAATAATGATGATGATGATGTGTGATAATGCTGATGAAGATGTGAAAAATGATGATTATGATGAATGGTGATGATGGTGTGCAGAAGTACACATGAAAAATTACACGAAAATATACTGATTACAATTTGTAATTAAAGTCATTGATCTATCGATTAGTAAACGTAAACGAGAAGCCTACACTAGTTTCGTCGTTGACCAAACGACAACGACAACGATAGACAACGACGTCGACGATCAACGTCTACAGCTAAAAACATTCTGCTTACGATATAAACTGCTCGAAACTTTAGACTGTATTATAAACTAGTTTAGCGTGGACGATAAACGGCCTCGTTTCGTCAACCGAAAATGCGTCGACGACCCATCCCTAGATGCGTGTTTACCGGACGCCGGAGTTCTAAACACACTGAAAGTTCAAATTAGTTTTTGTGTGTAGTACAAGAACCGTGAACAGTTAGGAACCATTCCGCAATGCTGATTAACCACCAACCGTTAATCGTACATCGGACACTCGCTCTATTAATTCAGCTTGAACGATGTGCAAGAAACCGCTCGATGTACTAAGTATGAAGAAGTATGGGTACACGACTATCAGATGCAAGTGGAAAACAGAACGATGAGAGGGGGAACCCCAGGGCTCTCCGGTGGGATCTGCACCAGGGGTCCCTCAATGCCTTGCCTTTGAGCCCGACGCCGGGGGGCGCATTGTAGCCTGCCGCCGGGGGGCGCATTGTAGCCCCCCGGGAACCAGTCACGGTGCTCACGGGGACGGGGGTCGCAACCCCGTCGCCTTCCTCAATGGATGTTCAAAGAGCCCACACCTCGAACGTCCAGCGACGTCCAGCGTCATATTCAGCTTTCATCTTTTGCCTTACTGGACACAGACCCAATGGAAATACATGATGTGATTAATTCGTTGAAATCTAGCAGTGCTCCAGGCTGGGACAATATACCTTCTAGTTTTTTAAAACTTGCCATAAACGAAGTTACTCCAATTATATGTCATCTGGTCAATCTATGCTTCAAACTGGGCGTATTTCCTGCAATGCTTAAGCAAGCTCTTATTACTCCGGTATACAAGAATGGTGACAAAAACGATGTTAACAACTATCGTCCTATTTCAGTACTATCTTCTATATCTAAGATAGTAGAAAAAGTAATGAACAAAAGATTAATCAATTATTTGAGTAAATATAACATTTTATCTGATTCGCAATTCGGTTTTAGGCAAAACAAGTCGACAGAGGATGCCGTCATAGCTTTAAGCTCACTAATAGCTTTAAGCTAACACATTTAGATAAAGGATACAAGAGTCTTGCTGTATTTCTAGATTTCAAAAAGGCATTTGACACCTTTTCTGTCCCCATTCTGGTGCAAAAGCTTGAGAACATAGGCATCAGGGGTACCCCCCTACTGCTTTTCAAAGACTATTTGAGTGGTCGGAAACAGAAAGTAAAAGTTGGACAATATGTCAGTGAAGACACACATATTTCTTACGGAGTGCCACAAGGCAGTGTGTTGGGCCCGACGCTGTTTTTGATTTCTATCAATGGGCTGTGTAATTTACAAATTAAAGGTGCTAATATATTTTGCTATGCCGATGACACAGTCTTGGTTGTTAATGGTTCTTCATGGAATACTGAACGATCATAACGATACTGAACTGGCACTTATGCAGGTGGCTCATTGGTTAAGGATGAACCTTCTTTCGCTCAATAGTGAGAAGACTAACTATATATGTTTTTCGAAAAATATTCGTACCCAGCCTGCTACTAACTTTAGTATTCAATTACATACTTGTCATTATTCACCTGAAATAAATTGCAATTGCTCTACAATTAATAAAGTAGCTTCGACTAAATACCTAGGTGTAATGATTATCATGGCCCAGTCATATAGATTTAGTTTCTACCAGAATAAGAAAGTTAATTTGGATTTTTAAAACATTAAGATATGTAGCCTCTGAATCACTTTTGAATAGAATATATTTAGCATTAGCTCAGTCTGTGTTAGGTTACTGTGTCTCTGTCTGGGGTGGGGCATCCAAAATAAAATTTTTGGAAGTGGAACGAGCTCAAAGGGCGCTCTTAAAAGTGATGTATTTTAAGCCGTACATGTACCCCACAAATGAGCTTTACATGGAAAGTAATTTATTGACCGTCAGAAAATTGTATATTTTATTTGTAGTACTGAAAAGGCATAAATCTGTAGTCTTTGATCCCAGTATTTTAACTAAAAGGAGGAAAGATATCGTTTTCACTATAGACAATGTCAAAACTGTTTTTGCTCAACGACAGTATATTAAACAATCGGCCCTCTTATACAATAAAGTTAATAAAATCTTAAACATCTATCCTATGGATACTCGTACTTGTAAATTAAGGATAACTAATTGGTTAAAATCTTTAACATATGAAGATACAGAAACATTATTACAATCATCTTCGTAATTTATATTGTAGTAAGTACCTATAATAAAAATTAAAAATCATGAATTTGAATCATTCGTATGAGACGTTTTTGGATTATATTTATACTTATACATAGTTAAATATCAACACTCTCTCTCTCACACAACTACACACACAGTCACACACGCACACGCACACCTACACACAAACACACACACACATAGGCAAACATACATTCAGATACAGAATACAAAAAAAAAACTTACCTTTTCTTTATTTTTTTGTCTGTTAATGTTAATATTTACAATAACACACAATTTACTGCTAGGTTTATTGAAATGTATAAATACATATGGCTATGGGAGAGCGGAATCGTCTGGCACAGGTGTTACACTTAAAAGGCGATTCCAACCTTGTTTTGAAGTTTGTAATCTTTCTGGTTAATGAATAAAGATTTATTTATTAATCTACACTAATATTATAAAGAGGAAAACTTTGTTTGTTTGGTTGTAATGAATAGGCTCAAAAACTACTGGACCGTTTTTAAAAATTCTTTCACCATTCGAAAGCTACATTATTCACGAGTAACATAGGCTAAATTTTATTTTGGAAAAAATAGGGTTCCGTAAGATATTTGGGTTTTTTCGGACACAAGGTGTAAAAAATCAACCAGAAAAGTTACTTATTTTGCGTACGCTGCCTAAACTATAAAAGATAGAACCATAAAATGTTCTAATTAATTGTAGATCTTATAAATATCTACAAAAAAGTCCGCGGCCCACGAGCATATCTATGTCGAGTGAGGCCCAACAACCATTTTTTTATTTAAAAATCTTGAATTTTGTTTGGACTACATTTGAACGCATTTATTTTACTCATGCTATTAATCCTTATCAAAATAAATTATTTCATCATTAAGTACAGTTTATGTAGATAATATTTGGTCTTTGAATGATTAAAATTGGACATTTGGTTTTGAAGTTATGGCGAAATTAAAATATTACTGCTTATAAATTAAAAGATTTCTGCTGCACGGCCCGTTGCGAAGTGAGCGTCACCAAGGCGGGGGTGCGCATGCGGGAGGGAGTTTAGATCTATGAGTAACGTACCCGCGCGGCTCAGACACGAGGTCGGCTCCCTCTCGATTTTTTTTAGATTTCTTTCTTAAAACTACACCTACGCAAAAGTTCTTCTCAGAGCTAATCAACAGTTCTTTTCAGGGCTAACCAACAGATTTTTTCAGGGGTAACCAACAGTTCTTTTCAGGGCTAACCAACAGTTCTTTTCAGGGCTAAACAACAGTTCTTTTCAGGGCTAAACAACAGTTCTTTTCAGGGCTAAACAACAGTTCTTTTCAGCGCTAGAATATTATACGCTGTTAGCATTTTCTTAAACATTTGAAAATGCCTAAGAGAGCCAGGTCTCAACTTTCTAAACATAGTTCTCAAGCACGGGCAGCAAGAATACGTCGTATGGGAGAATCTTCACCTGAACGTTCACAACGCCTTGCTGAACAAAATCAGAGAAACTCTCAGGTACGCGCACGAGAGTCGAGTGTCGAACGTTCGCAACGCCTTGCACATCAAAATCTGAGAACCTCTGAGTTACGTGCACGAGAGTCGGGTGAACCGATATGTATGAAATTTTGCGGGTAGGTCTGAGAATAGGTTATAAAGTATATTTTATGCCGCTGATACCATAATTGACGAGGATATATAGAACGAGAGGAGGGTGCAAGAGAGGGAGAGGGGAGGGTGATGGAGTGAGTGATCGGAGGAGTTAGGTGGAGCAAGGGGGGGGGGGAGTGAGAGGGAGCAAGTTGGGAGAAGAGGGAGAGGAGAGGAAGAGGGGAAGTGTGACGGGGACCGAAGCGGGAGGGGAGAGAAATAGCATAGAATTCGATTTTTATTATAAGAGAGAGAGATGGAGAGAGATAAATCAAGGGAGTAGGGAGAAAAGGGGAGCAAAATGTAATTAAAGCGCGGGCGGAGCTGCGCGGGTCAGCTAGTTATTTATTATTTTGCTCGGACATTGAACGGAGCGCTACGTACTAGTATAATCTTTCAAATGTAAAAATGTATTATTTTAGTACTTTTAGTACATATAATTCCCGCTCATTCAGTCCCGTTCTATGTGTCAACCAGTAACTGATCGGACCAGTTCGTGCAGAACCAGAGACGAATAAATCTCGAGCGGAAGACGAAGTACTAAATTAATCCAAATGAATGATGTACTAAAACCGAATAGGAATAGCTTACCAGTTATTATCTGTAATAACTGGTCAGCTATTCCTATTCGTTCATAGAGCCAGAGACTACGAATACATACCGAAAGACGAAGTACTAAAAGAGTGTTGTACTAAAAATGAAAAGGAATAGTTCTCTCATGTACTACACAAGTCTATCGTCGACGATAAACTAGTAATATCGTCCACGATAATCTAGTTTATAAAACAGTCTAAAGTTTCGACTAGTTTATATCGTAAACAGAATGTTTTTAGCTGTCGACGTCGTTGTCAATCGTTGACGATGCATCCGTCGTTTTTTCAACCTCAAAACTAGTTTAGTCTTTTTGTTTACTTTTACCAACCGATTAATAAACGAATTTTATTTACAAATTGAAATAAATACATCGTGTATTTTTCATGTATACATAAGTACACATGAAAAGATAAATCATCATCACACATCATCAACTTCGTTCATATCTTGGTGATGAAGATCATCATCACACAACGATCATCATTATCATCACATGGTTTGGGGCTGGTCACAGGAATTTTGCGTATGTAGTTTAAAATACCCGTGGGGTGCCGGGTCATCCCCCCATCTCTTCCCGTTGGGTGTATCGTAAGAGGCGACTAAGGGAAATCAAGAAGACGGGCAGCAGCGTCTTTTGTTTGAGATTCATCTCTTCGTATATACTGCGATCCCCAAGACACCTGCGTGGGGATTATGGCAACTCCCCCCTAAACACACAATGACAGACACGACTTGCAAATGGGCCCCAGTCCCCGGCGGCTCCTCTATTCTTCGCCTTGATAGCAGGCGGGGTAACGGTCGAGCAGGGGGTGCTAAGAATCTCCGGCAGATGCCCCGCTACCACCCCTACCGAACTTTGGCCCTGGCAACACACAACATCCGCAAGATGAGGACCGGACTCTTTCGTACGTAGTACTTCGTACGGTTGCTTGTTCATCGTTCAAGCTGAACTAAAAGAACAAGTGTCCGATGTACGATTATGATTAGGGAATCGAATCTATTCGGTGAGCACTGCGCAACGGTTCCTAACCGTTCACCGTTCTTGTAGTACACAAGACTACTAAACATAAAATATCGACATATCGATATTTTTCCTGGAATCATAGCCACTTTATCAAGTTAGTGCCTGTGGTTTATAACCGTGTAGCCAGCGTGTGAGCGTCTTCGTGCTATAAACGTACATAAAAATTCAGTGCTGGTAGTTGTGATCTACACAGCAGTTGTTTTGTTATGTCAAGTCAGAGTCCTAAGGGTCCTTATACAACTCCAACATCAGGTTAGCCGATGACCAAACAACAAAAAAGTTACATACGGTGATTGATTCTATACTAGATTGAAAGTGTATCTATGGGCTATGAATGGGCGAATAATAAAATATTTCAAAAAAAAAATTGAACCGACTTCAATACCACTGAAAAGTATAAAATAATTTAAATATTATAGAAGTTGGTTTTAGCGTACCTGCTGTGTATAATTAGCACCAACTTCAATAATATTTAAATTATTTTATACTTTTCAGTGGTATTGAAGTCGGTTCAATTTTTTTTAAAAATGATTTTATTTTATACTTTTTAGTGATATTTTCATAAATAATGATTGAACCATCGAAGACGGTAAAATGATCTAGGTAGGTTATGATCGCATTATCGTCTACATAGTTTTACATAATTCATGTTTCTTCAGAAAAATATATCCGGTCGTAATGAAATTTGCAAGGAGTCATCATAGTAGTTTACTCTCTCGAATAAAAAAAGAATCATCGAAATCGGTTTATATTTGTCAGAGTAATGTAATGGAGAACATCAGTTTTATGGTTTTTACCAGATAAATTCCCCCGCATCGTTCATGGTCCTCCAGTAAGTTCTTAGCCGGTTGTGATAAAATTCATACAGATTCATTACAGTGGTTCAATCTATCGAATAAAAAAAGAATCATTGAAATTGGTAAATATTTGCCAGAGTTATGACCATTTTTGTCCGTAAAAAGCGACATAAAGTCATCTATATAGGCATTCCTGCAGTTCTCCTGCGCAGTCACCATTCTTGTTTTTTCAGGAACTACTTATTCGTATGCAATAATTTTTTTATGGGACCCAATTAACGGATTAAAGAATGGATGGAAAGAAAGATTTTTTTCAAATCGGTTCATAATTGCCAGAGTTATGCGCGAACATACATAGAAAAAAATAATATATATACAGACGAATTGAGAACCTCCTCCTTTTTTGAAGTCGGTTAAAAATGCAAGTTTATCGTATTAATATTTTACATTAACCTTGCAAACTGTTTTAAGCCTATTGGTTAGTCTATACATAGGTAGAGTTGTATGAAATGAATTCAAAGAGAGCGTCAAACGTTCTAAGTAATACAGATGCTATGCGGCCATTGATCTATCCCGTAGTATTTTTTTAATCAATTTACTGATAAGACAGGTAGAGCAATCAAGTGATGGTAAGTGACACGCGAACCATGGACAGCTTATCCATACTGCTGTTCAACACCCGAGACATTAGTTATTATAAAGGTCTTGAGGCCGGTGATTTTACAAGATTCATACCGGATATATTCCGGAAAAGTTTACATATTGCTACTTGGCTGCAGAATATCTGACATAACGTTGGCATCTACCTGGTACATTACCTTGCACAAGAGCAAATAGACCACCTAGTTAAGTTTAATATAGAAAATATTGTACTGTCTTGCTGCCGAATGACATGTACTGAGAATCAAAATTCGAATTCATAATTTTATTTTCTCCAGGGTTTAAAAGCCGATCCAAAACCGCGATGTGGAGACTCCGAGCGCTTTTGTTTTTAGGTGCACGTATAAAAAAATAAAATTAAATATTGTCGAGGGAACGCGAACGGTCACGGTCGCACACCGCGTTTTGAAGGAACCGAACACGTGTGAACGACCTTTGTTTCATTCCAAGATATGTTTTAATACGCATTTTAATAAAGCTCGCATTGTTTAGGCTATGCCGGAATACATTACGCCTGTCGTCAGAAGTGGCCGATGCGTTTGCTTTTAAAATGTAATTAAACACACGTAATGTTATCAGATTGTGTCGTTTCCCTTCTATAAACAGAATCGCTTTATTACTGTGGCGTTATTATATTTTGTAAATAGCCCACGTCGGAGTTGGATCTGGAACTGAGCGTGAGATGTCAAAACTGTCGTAAAGTTTTGCTGTGGTTTTGCTAAGTATTATCCGTATCCGTTATATAGTTAAGTGTAAAGTGGTTGGCTGTTTAGAGATTAACTGCACTTAGCCAGCCCGATCTGGGTGAGAGACAGGTAGTTTTGTGGGATCGATAACGTCTTGGCGCGCTTCGCGAGCACGACCGGAAGTGAGTTCATGAATTAGGTTTTATTATAAGTTCCTAATGACCTATATCTCCGAATACCTAATTTATAAGTTAGCCCAGTAAAAGCTAACTTTAGTAACATTATAAAACGGTATGAACGTTACTTATAATTAAATCTAATGTACACAGTTGTCAACAAATACAGAAAGACACATACCTATTAAGAATAATTACTCCACCTAAAAATAAATTTTAAGAAATTAAGTGGTAATGATAAGTACATTGAGATTACTATACCTCTTTAGTACATTATATCTCAATGGGTAAATAGGACGATATGGGTTGTGCAGTCCAAACAGAGTGGCCAGGTTCTCTCCTCAGTATTGATGTAGGTCACCGGGGAAGGATAAAGAGACCGGGCACATTTTGAAAACAACCTCACCAACAGCAAAAAAGCCGACAGAAAGAAGCTGCTGCCTGTCTTCTTGTTTTCCCTTAGTCGCCTCTTACGGACACCGAACGGGAGGTGATGGGAGCGTGCTATTCTTACCAAGACACCCCACGGATAACGCACGCTTTATCTAATCTTTATCGAAATCGGGGTTGATTTAATTGATTAAAACCAAAACCGACGGGCCCAATTGGTCTAGTGGTTAGTGACCCTGTCTGCTACCCAACAGGTCGTGGGTTCGATTCCCACCAAGAGTCTGGGTGTTTTATCTATATAAGTATGTATTTACAAAAAAAAAAGTATATATGTATTAGTATCAGTTGTCTGGTTTCCATAGTACAGGCTCTGCCTAGTTTGGGATTAGATGACCGTGTTTGAATTGTCCCAGGATATTATTATTATTATTAAATATTTACAGTTTATTTACAAATATGTATACTTAAACTAGGTAAAAAACTTCCTCCAAGTTATCGCCGCACTGGGAGGAAAGGGTACCTGAAAGACTGACGGCATTACCTCTTTTTCTGCCAAGCTTATACATTGGCAGAAAAAACTACCAGCCCGACGGTCTCCTGAGACTTCGATAGGTTTGGATGAAATTTCTTTCACCAAACCGTGCGTTTCACGAGACCAAAGCCCCATAGTCTCCACCGCAAAGGGCGCAAATATAATCAAAATCTATATTATATTAGTGGATACCTTTTTAAATGTTATGATGCATTTAAAGTAATAGGTACTACAAAATGTCTCTTTATTTATAAAATCATAAATACACAATTCGTGTTTTTTTTCTAACTCCCAACTTCGAATCGATAAATCAAAGAAAATAAACTCGGATATACAAAAAATAAACTGGTTTTCATATTTACAACAGAGCAGAATATATACATTGAATTTAAAAAAAAAACCGTAGTAAATCAGCCTGTACACGGTACCGTAAGTGATTCTTCGAGGACAATGACACTAATCTCTTTACTTAGTGCAGCGAAAATCAGTACATATTACGGACACGAAGACACGGCTTTGTACATATAAAATAAACAAGGCTATGTTCACACGTCATTTAACCGGGCCGAAAAAACTACAAGTATAAATAACTTCATCCAGCATAACAATTTATGTTAATTAAATTAGTTGGCAATGGTCAAGTAGGTGGTAATTGTTTGAGATAATGAATTCCGTATGTACGGGATTAATGTGAGAATATTGTTCTCTTGATGTACAAAATCAAGTTAGACGCCTGTATGTGTGGATTATGGCAGGTAATTGCAGAGATAAGTAAAGCACTAGGCATCCATAGGCGCTGTCCTATTGCGCGTTGCGTCCGACGAATATGATTGTACGACCGTGCGTTCAATCATACTGGTAACAAATGAATGTCCTATTGAAAGTCGTGCGATCATGCGATGGGACCGAATGCGGTTTCATCGCACGATGAAATCGCATCGCATCATCGCGCGAGAGATGGCAATAGGACATCGCCTTAGGCTCCCCGTCCACGGAGCCGTAGCTTCAAACTCTTCACTATATCATCATGATCAGTAGCCGAAATATGTCCACTGCTGAACAAAGGCCTTTCCCTTAAAAGGGAGGGGCAGCCATAATCCCCACGCTTGGCAGGCGTCTTGGGGATCGCAGTAGGAAGGTAGTAGGTAATCAAATAAAAAGACGCTGCTGCCCGTCTTCTGGTTTTACCTTATGCCGACAGCCGCGGGGGTTTTAGTGGGTAAGAATCCCACATACCCCGGTCGAGCCCCACAGCTCCCGGGGATCTTTGGAAGATTTACCGCGCGTCAAAAAAAAAAGGTGCCTATAACTAATAAACGAGCCGTTTTAGTAACGAACAGTAAAATTTTCTACCAGACATTAGCGAAAACTGTTCCTATTAACAATTAACGTGCAATTTTCTAGAACACTGAATGACGCCTCGTTAATAGTTACTTGATTACTGTTACAAACAACGGGTTATTGAATATAGGAGCTCCCCAGCATTAGTCGCCTCTTACGGACACACACTTTTTTTGTTGTAAATACGTACATTAGAAATATCACCTAGACAAGATACGCGGTGAGAATCGAATCTACGACATATTGCGTATAGGTTCAGGGTGTCTAGCCACTAGACTAACGGGTCCATGAATTTACAAATCACAAAATGTAAATAATTCATCCTTCGTAAAGTGTTAAGCCTTGTATCTTGTTTAAATCTCGTACCAATCAATAAAACGCTTACGACGATGGCATAAACGTAATTTATTTAGTCTATAAATACTTTAAAATTTTGGTCGTTATATATCCAACTTAATGTGTAGCCGCGTGTACATAATTGAAGTTTTTATTCTTAAAGATAATAAAAAGTGTCTGGGTGACAGTGGATTGCTCTATATTACATTTTTTATCCATACATATATTTATATCGAGTTTAGTAATATATAATACATTATAAGTAGGTATACTTACATCTATACAACCTTTCCCATATTATTACACAAGACTTAGTACAACTCTTAAAATTTCAACAAATAAATTCAAGTGGGCAATAAACTTTCTCGACTTAATAAAGAATCTCATTTTGCCTCGACCGGCGAACCCCAAATATGAAATGTAAAAAATAAACAATGGCGATTAACCTCCTCTAAGATATTTTCTGAATGGGGCTTCACTTCGTGTAATAAAGAACTCGTTCATAATTAGCGCTGTATATTAAATATAATGTCTAAAAAGTGATAATAAGGAAGTAACGTAGGCAAGCAACGTCGTTATATTATATGAGATTTCTTTATGTGTATAACTAAATGAGCGAACGTATTAATTAATTTACATCACCTGTTATCGTGTATGAAATACAGCTAGTTTTACCGTAACAAGAGGTTTTACCTAACTAGAGTGTGAACAAAGAATATTGAATAATGAGACAGTTGTTTTGTCGGTTGGCTGATGCTACGAGAACTGCGGGGCAGTTGATGTTCTTCTTGAGGTCTATCTTCATACTCTAGAGAAATAGGAACTCTACGCTCATAAAGCCCATGGTTATATAGTTTGGATCTACATAGATATTTTCTATCTATCCTAGGTATCTTTGAATGTCCTAGTCTAGTCATATTTTTCTTTACATTAGTTATGATTTCGTTCGATTTTTTACTTGTCTTTGGATACTTTTGAGATATTGAACGTTGGTTGCTATGTTTAATACTATAAATTGGTTAGAATATTTAACTCACAAGATTACTTCAATCTTTCTGAGAAAGATTTCTACATTATTAGATGTCAACCCGTGCACATTTAACTAAAATCAATTACGTATGTTACATTAGTGTTGACGAATCAAATATGTTGTAGTATCACTTTAGTTAGTTAGTTTTCTTTTTCTTCACTATTTCTGGTATAGGTAGATTAAAATAGGTACATTGAATCACCGTTTCTTATGTGTTTCACAATTTCCTCAAGAACTCTCGGAAATGTAAGTTTTTTCAGTAGTAGGATGTCGTTGAGCACAGGAATAAGCACAAATAGCAGATGCGATTGATACGATCAATAACAACTCGCGACGTGGTCTAGAAGCTTTAATATTATAATGTTATTCCTTCTTTGAAAACGAATATCAAAGCAATGAAATCCGGGCAGATTTTTCTGTATCATTGGCGCGATTACACAGAAAGCAGTGACACCGTCGACAGATTTAACGAGTCGGCCAAACAACGGCTCACAGATATCTTTCACCTGAATATTCAGCTCTTTGAGTAAAAATAAATCTTTCCGCTTCTCGGAATAACAACAGTGTCAAGTCAAGCTTCAGAGCAAAGATTATATTTGTCATCGAGTATGGTATTAAGCTCGTTTACGGGGTGTTGCGGACGCGGTAAACGATTTAGTCGGAATGGCCGCGGCCTCAGCACATGGAACAGATGTTTTGTCATCACATCACTTTCCTGCTTCAAGCGCTCTCTTTTAGCTTCGGCAATTCGAAAATAACCGAAAAAAATCTATACTCTTAGAAGACGCCCGGCGACTATTTATAGAGCTGTCATCTCAGCTTATAGACCTAATGAGGCGTTTCTAATATCGTATGGTTGTGATCACGCTGTTACACTGCTCACGGAATCACACGCGTACGGGATCGTCTATAGGGCAATTTATAGATTTACTAGTGACCCGCCCGCGGGTGTAATTTAGAAGACTCGGTTGCAAAATATTGTACATTTTTCTACTTATCTAAAACTTAATTAAGTTTTTATATACATAAAATTTCAGTTAAAAATTATCTAACTGATGGTGGAAATCGCTTGAAGATCTATTGCGTAGTATAAGAGGTGTTAGTGGATATACAGACAGACAGACAGGCGCAGAAAGCGACTTTATTCTAAATTATGTAAAAAAGATAAAAAAGAAGTAGATTAAGAAACAGAATTAATGTCACGGTACGATAATACATGCAGGAGGCCAGGAATTGAGATACACCCAGAGATCCTATATTAAAGCATTTAAAGCGAAGCCTCCGGAATGGAGGAAGCTACGAAGGGCGTCAACACGGTTCGCCGGCCGCCGCGGAGGATTTGAGGAATATCCCCGCATTAGTCCTCACCACCTGTCCGTTCGCACTCGACCTCCGGAATTTTTCGGTATTGCCGATGCAAAGTTTCTCGTTAATATGCAAATTAAGAGTGTTAGGGATTTAGGGTTACTTTCAAATAACGCGGAGTATACGCGGCTAAATGAAAATTGGAACTTCACGCCCCGATTCAACGCAGGCCCGTTTAAAGATTTAGCATAACATTAATTACTAGATTTTTTTTTAGTTGTATGTGTTTTTCTTGGTGTACATACGATTAACATAAAATTACGTGTGAAATCTGTGGCGCACATATTGTTACTAACGAAGTAAAAAAAAATAATAATGTGTTACTTTGCTTATTTAAATTCAAGTAAACTATAAAGAAAGACATAAAACGGATTGTATGCGTTATCTCATTAATATTTTGACTATTATTTTAAGTATAGGAGACCTGTCGAGTCTTAAAAAAAATTACTTTGTGTATAATTAGGTGACTGATTACTGTAATTGTTTTACCAATTTAAATTATAATATAATTTGGGAAAGGTTGGTTTTTCATAATTTGAAGAACTTTATATCTTCTACAGTGGGTAGGTTGTGGTGAGTGGCGTCGGATAAAAGCAACTATAATTATCATTAGGTATCTGTAAGTGGACTTAAAAGTAGGCATAATTACCGTTAGATTACCGTTAGTTTTCTTCTTGTATCGACAGTAAAGAAAAAATGCGCTTGTATGTTTTGGGACAGGAAGAGGCTACTTTTATCTCATTATGATTTGCTCAGAGTAAGTTATCTTTAGTGCACGAATGTAGCAGCGGCTCCGTCTCATGTAGAATGTCTTTCTGGAAGTTACACGTAGATTCGTGGCGTAAAATAAAACAGGATTAGTGTTAGTTGATGTGTTTTTATTCTCCATGATCCGGCGGCGCACCCGCCATTATTATTCTTATTGACATTTCTCTTAATGTTGTCAGCATAAAAATCTTATCTCCAAATAATTAGTCGTAAACAGTGGTAATGCTACTATAACTTTTATATATTTTAGTAATTACATATTAATCGTAAATAATAATACATCACTCACTAATATAATAAAATAAATAAATAAAATAGTAATACATCACTCACCTTCGTTTTGCCGATGATATAGTCATTATGGCAGAGTCGCTGGAGGACCTCAATACGATGCTCAGCGACCTCAGTAGCGTTTCCCAACAGGTGGGTCTTAAAATGAACATGGACAAGACGAAGATCATGTCTAATGTCCATGTTGCACCCGTACCGGGAGTTATTGGGAACGATACACTCGAAGTTGTTGACCGCGACGTATACCTAGGACAAACTATCCAGTTAGGTCGGTCCAACTTCGACAAAGAGGTCGCCCGAAGAATCCAACTCGGATGGGCAGCATTCGGAAACTACGCGAAATCTTCTCGTCCGGAAATACCGCAGTGCCTGAAGACGAAGGTTTTTAACCAGAGTGTGTTGCCAGTGATGACATATGGTACTGAGACAAATCTGCAAGTTGAAGTGGCAATGGGCAGGCCACATCGCTCGGCGAACCGATAGCCGCTGGGGAAGAAAGGTTCTCGAGTGGCGACCACGAACCGGAAGACGCAGCGTAGGTAGGCCTCCCACTAGGTGGACAGACGACATTGTGCGCGTCGCAGGTAACCGGTGGATGCAAATAGCCAATTGTCGTTCATTGTGGCGTTCGAAGGGAGAGGCCTATGTTCAGCAGTGGACGTCTTCCGGTTGGTGATGATGAATCGTAAATTTACATTAAACATATTATTATTTACGATTTGAGCAGTTTCAGTTGTCTATCCTTCTAAGGGTGTGATACATTGATAATATTTATCTATGGTCGATATACAGGGTGTAAGGGACCACGTACCGAATTTTTTTTTATAAGACGTCAAATAATGTCCGTTACATTTATATGGTAAATGACAAATTTAATGACTAACTTGTTAATTTTCGAGCATGGAATTAATATATGCGGAATAATATTTATTTATTTATGGGCAGGCCACATCGCTCGAAGAACCGATAACCGTTGGGGAAGAAAGGTTCTCGAGTGGCGACCACGAACCGGAAGACGCAGCGTTGGCAGGCCTCCCACTAGGTGGACAGACGACATTGTGCGCGTCGCAGGTAACCGGTGGATGCAAATAGCCAATTGTCGTTCATTGTGGCGTTCTAAGGGGGAGGCCTATGTTCAGCAGTGGACGTCTTCCGGCTGATGATGATGATGATGATGATGATGAATATTTATTTTTCAAATTACATTGCTAATTTTCTAAAATAATAATAGTTAATTGCCTATGCACTGTTTTTGTACTTAAGAATAAATAAATAAAAAAAAACACAAATAATTAATTTATTGTTTTTAAATTAAAATTAGGCTTTATTATTATACCAATAATGATGTTATACTAATTTTATTTTAAAAAAGTGAAAAATTTTTTTTTTGTATTTCATGAAAAATCCGATGTAAAATTTCAACATCCTAGATGTTCAGAATCATTTACTGGATCCCTCCTATCGGTTTTCGGTACGATGTCCCTTACACCCGCATCGCTTACACCCGCATTATAATTGCAATGTTCACTGCTAGTACCTGTGATCAACTAAATATAATTTACAATGGTATAATTCGGTTTGTTCTCAACGTATCACGCTATGTATCACACTGTTGCCCTAGGACGTCTATTGAGTACGGCAACTCTTGCGTCTAAATCCCGTCTCCGTGAGCATCATGACGGTACCCGGGGGACTACAATGCATCCCCTAAGGGCGGGCTCAAAGGAAAGGCAAGGCACTGAGGGGCTCCTGGTGCGGATCCCAGCGGAGAGCCCGGGGGTCCCCTCTCATGTGCCGATGAAACAGCCACGAGGGTTGGGGGTTTTAGGTCCCCCGGTCGAGCCCCACAGCTGCCGGGGTTTAAATGTTTCCCCCGCGAAGAAAAGATATCGCTGTTAAACAAAAGTTTAGTCAAAAGTGAACGGATGCCGACACATATTATGGGATAGTAGCCTAACAATTTAAAATACCGGTCAAGTGCGAGTTGGACTCGCTCACCGAGGGTTCCATACCATTTTTGGACGTATTAAAGTAATTTTACTATTCAGGTAGCAAAAAAAAAAACAAACTGCAAAACTGTTTGTTTGTAGAGGTTTTTTTAGGATTACTAAAAAATACAGTTTTTTAGAAAGATCATTTTATTTTTCCTGTAAAATATAGATAGACATGTAATTACATTACCCATAATTATTTCAGATTTTTCCCTCCACAAACTTCGGAGATAAGGGGGGGGGGGGGGAACGGTATTTTTTTGATATTTTTGATTATCAACCAAAAACTACGCGACATAAACCAAAATAAAAATCTGTTTTGAGATGTACAAATGAAGCCCTTTCATATGATACCCCACTCGATATAGTAGTCTCACTTTAAAATTTTGATGATCCATTTCGACTTCCATTAAAAAAAAAAATAAAAGGATTTTTTTTTTTTATTTGCGACGAGGTTGGGTAAAAAAGATCTAAAACTGTTCCAAGTTTCAAATCGAAAGCCATAGCGGTTCCTGAAATATATAGGTGTGACAGACAGACAGACAGACAGACGAAGTCTCACCATAAGGGTTCCTTTCTTACCTTTTAGGTATGGAAAACCTAAAAACATTATTATCATATACACCGTTATAATTAAAAACTAAACACCCCAACATAATTTTTAACCGACTTCAAGAAAAGGAGGAGGTTCTCAATTCGTCTGTATATATATATTTTTTTCTATGTATGTTCGCGCATAACTCTGGCAATTATGAACCGATTAGCAAAAATCTTTCTTCCATCCATTCTTTAATCCGTTAATTGGGTCCCATAAAAAAATTATTGCTTCCAAATAAGTAGTTCCTGAAAAAACAATAATGGTGACTGCGCAGGAAACTTGCAGGAAAGCCTATATAGATGACTTTTTGTCGCTTTTTAAGGACAAAAATGGTCATAACTCTGGCAAATATTTAGCAATTTCAATGATTCTTTTTTTATTCGAAAGAAGTAACCACTGTAATAAATCTGTATGAAATTTATCACAACCGGATAAGAACTTCCTGGAAGACCATGAACGATGAGGAGGAATTTATCTGGTAAAAACCATAAAACTGATGTTCTCCATTACATTGCTCTGACAATTATGAACCGATTTCGATGATTATTTTTTTATTCGAGAGAGTAAACTACTATGATGATTCCATGCAAATTTCATTACGACCGGATATTTTTTCCGAAGAAACATGAATTATGTAAAACTATGTATAGACGATAATGTGATCATAACCTACCTAGATCATTTTACGGTCTTCGATGGTTCAATCTTTATATATGAAAATATCACTAAAAAGTCAAAAATAAAATCTTTAAAAAAAAAATTGAACCGACTTCATTATCACTGAAAAGTATAAAATAATTTAAATGAAGTCGGTTAAATTTTTTTTTTTAAAGATTTTATAATACTTAAGTATTACTTATTTTATAAACTATCGTCAAAGATATTAGCTTTTCCTAATATATTAATAACTAGCTGACCCACGCAGCTCCGCCCGCGCTGTGTTTATGTTAACTAAACTTTCATTATTATACATTCGCATAGAATACAAAACCTCCTTTTTTAAAGTCGGTTAAAAACTTGGACCCACTTTGTACTTGCCCTCCGAAGCACGGAGACGTTTAGTTCCAATGGCGTTAAACGGTCACCCATCTATTTAATGACCTTACCTAACGTTGCTTAACCTGATCGATTTCCAAACTTTGTTAACAACTGTCTATGAGTGTTCCCTTACAAATATTTATTATAATTATAATGAAAATGTGTTAAAATCGGAGCAAGCGTATAACCAAGTACAAATTTTGACTTTAGTCCTCTCTCCCAAGGGAACCGTACCGAATGTCGGGATAAAAAGTATCCTATGTCCTACCTCGGAGTATTAACTCAAATCATGCCAAGTTTCGTTTCAATCCATCCAGTAGTTTCGGCGTGATGCTCAGCCGAGATACAGACAGACAGACAGACAAAAACAAAAAAAATACATTTTTGGCTTTAGTATCGGTTATAGAATGCCTCCAAACATAATTTTCAAAATATCTTTAATGTACAGAATTGGACCTGTTACAGTTTTATTATAAGTATAGACTATTATGTGTGTTCGTAACTCTATGCTCGTTACTTGAGTTTCGTATTCTCTGTCCTGGAGTTGACCGTCTGTGCTTTAAAACTAAGCTAGGCATAATATAGTAAAAATTAACTTATATTAAAAAGTTGTGTAGTAAATTCTGCTCTCGATACGGAACAAATTAGTTTCATGTTTTGCATTAGTTCGTTAACACGTTGTATAATGTATCTGACATAAATATACCAAAACTATTGACGATCACCAATCACCGTAGTATATGAAATAACAAGTACCGCATCACTTGAACGACTCTAAAGTAGAATATTAGGTATCTGTTTACCGCAGAAAGCCAACACTAACATAAAGATGAAGATTTTTGTAGAGGATTTCTAGAGGTATCTCCTTAGTCAGGCTATACAAGTCTTTAAGTGGAAAATCTCGATATACCATAATACTAGTGGATCGCCCAGTAGTGGTGATGGTGGTAGTATGTGTAATGTTTATTTTACTAATTTATTTCTAATGCATATTATACGGGGTGTAAGGGACATCGCACCAAAAACCGATACCAGGGATCCAGTTCATATTTCTGAACATTCTAGTGTTGAGTTTTACCATCGGCTTTTTCATGAATTTAAAAAAAAGTCCACTTTTTTTAATAAAGTTTGTCTAACATCATTATTGGTATAATAATAAAGCATAATTTTAATTTAAAAACAATAAATTTCTTATCTGTGGAAAATTTATTTATTTATTCTTTATGCACAAAAACAGTACAAAGGCAATTAATTAATTGGCAATTAACTATTATTATTTTATAAAATTAGCAATGTAATTTGAAACATAAATATTATTCCGCATATATTCATTACATGCTCGAAAATTAATAACTGAGTCATTTGTCATTTTCCATATAAATGGTTTCTGTAATGTTGTAGCGGACATTATTTGCAATCTTATTAAAAAAAAATCGGTACGTGGTCCTTTACACCCTTTATAAAATATTACTCTTCTGCACTCCTTCTTCATTTAAATTTCAACTGTGTCAAATTTGGCCTGCGTAGTGTAAAAACCCCTTTTTACAAAGGTTTTTTCTTAATAAATAGATTATATTCTATAATAGTAGCAGGTACCAATTGTATTAGATATTGTTATACATTTTCAATATTTAACCAACTTCAAAAAAGGAGGAGGTTCTCAATTCGTCTGTATATATTTTTTTTTTCACGACCACAGCTAAAGGTAGTAGTAGCCTTTAACAAACCGCGATGAATTCCATAAATAATGAATTCAATACATATCGAAAACCTATAATAAGAAATACAACTACCGATTCATAAAGCACACGGTCCTAGAACATGGGTACGATCTTTAGGTACGAAGTCAACGTTGTTCGCTTGTTAGCAGTAGTGAAAGCGTAGCTGCGGTGAATTACCGCTTGACCAAGACTCGGAGCGGCGCGCGGCGGTGGCTATGAAGTGTCACCAACCAATTAACTGCCATGCGTGCTGAAAGAGATTTATCACGAGCACTTGTGAGGATTTCTCGATACCAATGCCGACCGTATGTCGTCAATATTCACGTTATTTTTACCATACGATCATTAATCATAAAATAAAGTACTACTTGATGCCCTTACACTTTGCTGTACAATGTACAATTACACTGTAATAGAATCGTTGTAAAATATATTCTAGTACCTACATTTTACCTACGTTGCTCGTTTATATAGTTTTTAATAAATATTTGTTTACTTGGTATGGCATAATAACTTAAAATATCACTGTTATTCGGTTTGAGATATAAAGTGGCTAGCATTTTACATGGAAACATATTTGATTATTTAAAGTGTAGAGGCGAAAGAGCTGTGAAAGTTGTAAAGTGTAAACACAAAAGATAATTAGTTCTTTTCTGCTAACCCGCAAGTCACTTTGAATAAATACATTAAATTGGTAATTTAAAAAAAACTGAATTAAATGCAAAAAAGTCACATCCCTCGTTCCATCGCCTCGCCTAATTATTTTAATAATTGCGTACAAATTAAGTTGTATTCGATCATCGAAGAAAACAATAGGTAATCCTTAGTATTAATTCATGAGCGACCTAAATATACCAACGGGCTCGGACATCACTGATTGAGGGCCCGCATTAATTTATTTCTTAAATGAAAATCTATTAAAAAAAACAAACAACTGTTTATTTGAAATTCCAAACAAAATAACATTTAGTCGGTATGACAAAACCAGCGCGGGACTGGATTGTTTGCGGAATACTAATATGGCTTAAAGAAGAAATAAAGAATCGCATAATGTTGTGTCGTATTTGTAATATGGACATCGATAAATCATAGGGAACGGACCACAATCGTTCCGATGACATGGCATGTTTACAAAAAATAATACAAGCCATCATTCAGAATGCCCCGTAGAATTGGGTGGGACCTAAGTTCAACTGTAGGGCTGTACTTAATATTAACTCTAGGATATGGATTTTGTAGTAAATTTACCTCCTTCCGTGTCTGAGTGTCATAATAATTATGAAAAATCTTAACTTTGTTGCATTTTTTTGTAAAAAGCATTCCATATTTATTTTTTGGGACTCTGGTTCAAATTGTTGCTGAAATAATATTGAGATACTGGTCTTTACTTCTGGTAAATAAATGATTACATTTCGTAGCTCTTTTAAGAAACATTTCATTTTTTTCTTTTGCCCATGCTGAGAATTCGATGATTTTTCTCAATGTTATTAAGTATGTACGGTGCATGTCTTTCTTTAATGTAATAATAAATAATAACAATAGTATTAATGTAAAAACTGCTGATTTACTCGTTAGTGTTTTAATATTTTCAATCTCCGAGAACTTTAAGTTGTGTATGAAGATTCTTTGATAAGAACAAAATATACATAAGAGCTGATCTACTCAAATAAGGTTTAATTGCGGATTCGCCGCAGATTTAAAAACTCTCAAATTTCGTAATTTTGATATTTCGCTGCCCAATAAAATGATGTTCATAACCATTCTATGGCTTGACCATCTCTTTACTTCCACATGATGTTTAGACATAAATTACAATCAAATACAATTTACATTTAATTAACTTTCGTTTTAATTTAGTTACACTAGATTTAATCTAGTTAACAAAAGAGAAAATAAGACATTAAGCCATCCCAATGCGCTTGTTTAATGAGCCTATAAACTATAACAATTATAGTAAAGTTACTTTTCTACATTATACATCTTAATTTAGAATGATAAGGAATCAAATTACTGGGAACTTAAATAACTGCATAACCGTCTTAACAGTGTGTACTGTGAAGATGGTCCATGTAAAACACTCAAAATGTCGGGAAAGTATTATAATTAAAGATTCCTTACACATTCATAAATATTCCGTTAAAATACCTACCTTATAATTTTATTGAATAGTATAAAAATAATTTACCACATTAAAACGGTAGGTAAAAAAACATTGTAAAATAACTTCAATCCTAATTCCATTTTAAAAATAATTTTGACAATCATAATACAGCACACGCGCTTTGAAAGAAATAATTTGTTGTTCGGCAACCTTAGCAAAATAAGTATATGATACAAGCAAAAGACAATTTTATACTGAATTATATTATGAAGAGATGTCCCTAATTTATTTATCTATTGTATTAACATTTATCAAGGAAACATCGCTTTTATGACAAGTTTAAACAAATAATTTATATATGAATTGAATTTGTACATCAAATATACTACCAATATTTTGTAGGTACTTGGTATTTATGTATTTTATAAAATAATATTCGATAAAGGAAAATATCGTGAGTAAACCTGCATATCTGAGAAAGCCTAACTAGCGTGTGAAGTCCGCCAACCCGCACTTGGCCAGCGTATTGGACTATGGCCTAAGCCCCTTCATCTTGAGGGGAGGCCCGTGCCCAACAGTGGGACATAAACAAGGGCTGGTAGTATTATAATTATAAAATAATATATCTTTATTACTAGGTGCTTGAAAAATATAAAGCCCGGCGCTAAAAAGAACTATTGAACATGAATGGCGAATTTTCTAATTAGCAATATACCTAGTCTTAAAACTGTGATACAGTATATTATTTCCCGATTACTGTACACATTTATCAGCCAGTGCTTAAGCTGCTAGTGCTGTAATGCTGTTGGCTGTCGCAGCCAGCTGAGCAGTTCCTCGGTTCTTAATACGTCAGTCTTTATTTGCACTAGCGCTTACTATCAGCTAGCACTTCTGTCAGACATCACTTTAATTGTTGTTTAAAGATAATAATCTAAATACAACATACAATATTTCAGTTATGTGCAATTTGGTTAACGAAGTTCTTCTGTCGCTTGAAGGTATTTCGAAAGTCCAACGAACGTCCTGTACAAATAAACGTACAACAGAATACTAATTCCTTATCGCATGGTTCACTTACTTAAATTATACATATCCACGTGGGAGAAAGGTTTTAACGTATTTTAAAGTATGCACACATTCCCTTGACGATCCCGACTCATTGTTTGTGAGCAAAGAAAGAGCAAAACACCAACCAAGATGGAGATGTCCAATATTTTAGATGGCATAGCAGTCGCCGCTACGAAATCGAAATTCCTGCCTCAAGGATTCTCTAGAGCCGCATACACAAAAACATCCGTAACAATTTGTAATTAAGGTCCATTTTCGCACGCGAAATACTCTGTACAATGAGACTGTATCGCGACGTCCGAACAACGCTTTAGTAACCAGGTATGCAATAGATAACCATGTTTTATGCTAATCCTATAAAGAGGAACATAACTTACAAATTTTCGAGGGCTTTCGTAAACGTTGAAGTCGAATCACAAGGAAATGAGCTTTATTGGGCAGGACCGCGTGCGCACTGCGCGCACAGAATTACGAGCAATCAACTCGTAGATTGTTGTTAACTTTTGCCCGTCATCGGCTATTAAGATTTCTTTGTTATAGAAACATGTTGGACTATTTACACAACACGCTGCTCTCAGAGTGCCTTTGTATGAATAACTTAGCCTTTTTTCGTGTCGGTCAGCATATCGCTCTCACGATATTGAATGAAATACTCGAGTCATAGCTCCGCGACGTTAGAATTTGCTTTTTAACTTATTGAATCGTTTCGATAACTTTATTGTGGAGGCCGAGTGACGGCGATATAGACCGGTAAATATACAACAAAGCGGGAATCTCGAGGTGACAATGATGCGTGATTGCCGCGTGAGAGATTGTAATTGAGTTATGGGGTTTAAATACATTCTGAGTCACTGTATAAAAATGTTGATTGGCCTTGGGAAAGTCAATGCATCGATGTGACTACGTTTGCACTTGAAGATTGACCTATTTACTTAATTAAACTCTAACACTGACGAGCTGAGGGACAATTAAGCTTGAAAATCTCATCTTATAGGTACTTATAAATGTATAAGAAACTTTAGGCCAAAATTTGTTTTTGGCATTTTTTTTAAGAGAAGATCCCATCGGGTATGCCATAAAATAATGTTTCTCTTCGATGTCTTTTTAACTCCCAACGCAAAAAGGTGTTAAGAATTTGAAGCCTATTTGTTTGTGTGTCGAAGGAAAGCATTTATTTATATTTTTGAAAACAGGTTTAATCGAGATGGTTTTGAGTTAAGTTTGTTGAAAATATAATATATAATATTCTGAGGTTTATTTCATTATAAATATTTATGCATTTTTAGAAGATTTTATTATATGTTGTAGAATATTAATTTATTTTCTTTTTGGAGAACTTCGGTTTGGAGGTTCGGCTATAAAATAATTAATGATAATGATGATATATTAAATACAGAGTTTGAGTTTCAGAATCCCTGTATATTAACACTAAAACCGAATTGGAAGATATTATACACTTCGATTATTATCAAAGACACTCGTAGTGTCGTAGTGTTTTTTTTTCGGCTGGGCGGATATGATTCATGATGTGTATAACGCAAAAGGAACTTGAGATTCCTCTACAGACAGACACAATATTCAAATGTAATATCGGAAGTAATATTTCCTTTATGCGTCACAAAAGGACCTATTAAATAATAAATAAATAAATAAATAATAATATCTTGGGACAATCCACACACGGTCATTCCCAAACTAGGCAGAGCCTGTACAATGGAAACCAGACAACTGATATTAATACTTATATACTTTTTTTTTGTAAATACATACTTAAATAGATAAACAACACCCAGACGCGGGAATCGAACCCACGACCCATCGGTTAGCAGGCAGGGTGTCTGACCACTAGACCAACGGGCCCGTCATACCTAAATACCTAGTTATCATTTGATATTTTTTAATAATTTTCATTAATGACAAATAAGACGTAAAAGCACAAAAATGCGACCGCGATCCTAACCGTAGGTATACTTAGAATCTTTTTAAGTATATGTGAAATCAATGTAGGGTTGAATATGACATATTTAATCCAACCAATTGGCTGGCCACACCGGTTAGCCATCACACCTGTATTCAAACATCTATGGCTACGATTTTGATCTTGTAAAGAAATACAGGATACTTACGAATATGATTTATTTATTTGCTGCCATTTTTAATTTTTGTATAAAATGTAACATAATTACGAAGTTATATCGGCTATCAACTTTGAAAACGATAAAATTTTCAGTAAACACGCGGTATGTCTAGCTGTAACATCTAAACTTTATTTTATCGGAATGGGATAAGTATGAGATTTTTTGTATGTTTCATTAGGTATACCAAACCCAATAACTGTGTACGGTGCAGTTTTCACCATCATTTAGAGAAATTATCCCGAAAAATAAAATGTATAATACCTACATGTATGTATATTACATTACAACCTTTTTTGAGCTAAGTCGGGAGATACCGCGCACCGGATCCCTAGATTTACAAAAATAGATTCTTACGGACGTATATTACAGTGTACAACCTATTTCGATAAATAAATGTTCGATTTGGTATAATTTACCTAGCACAACACGGTTTGTTATATCGCATTACAACTTATGATAAGTGAAGTTTTAATTAAAAGTACTTACATATATTATATTAACAGCAACAACGCTAAGAGTAGTAATTAACTAGATTTTGTAAGGAGAAACCGATAATTTTTGCAATGAATAATAATAATAAACAATATGTACCATAAAAATCGATATTGAATAAATAAGTGGAAATAGGACATAAGTATTCTCACCGGATTTTAGCTACCTACCTAATTGTTTTATTGATGTTTTTCAGTAAAACCCTTAGTTGCGACTTTTGATCTAATGTGTTCAGATTCGTGGCTGGCCAAGCAAGATACGTTGCCGTGCTGTCTGACGTCATTGCTGATTGTCATGCACATTACACTGTATTCTTTAGAACTTCTTAAGACGTGTAAATATGTTCCACTGAAAACATCCAGTTACATCCACCGTGATCGAACACTATCTAGAACTGACCCCAATACATCCAAATACAGAACACAGCGGCCACTTAAGGCTCATGCACATAAACACGATGCGACGTCGTTTTCCGATGCGGCATCGGGTCGTAAATACCTACGACGAACATTACATATATTTACAGTTTATTGACAAATATACTTATACAAAGTAAAAAAAACTTCCTATATAGAAAACTCCCTAAACAACTGCATAAGCTACGGAAAATAATCAACGCACGCGATCGAGCATATCCTGCGTACTTCTTAAAAATTTTTGAAACTGTAATTACTTCTCATGTGTTCGTTCTGTGTTTATGTGTAGGAGTCCTAATAAATCCCAAAAAATGGTCTATAACGGTTTTAAAAAAAAAAAACATTTTCGTTAACCACAACGATCCCATGAATTCCTATATTATAATTCTATCATTTGTCGCCTCATCGCGCCTCTATTTGTTTATTTATATTGTATTCGCCTTTCATCTAGTGTACGTGAGTAAATAACGAATGTACAACATATCAGCACGGCACGGTGACGTCACTCCGGACATGGTACATCAAAGCACTTCACTTTTATATATGATTTATGCGTATTTTGTTAGACTCACCCCAATTAAGTTCGTGAAAATTTGTGCACATTTCATAATAAAGTGTTTAGCGCTGAAAACCTTTGATGTCTAATTAGGCGGATGGTGCGCGGAGGTGTCATAATATATCTATAACTAAGAGTCTGTTCGTAATTGGTGATTGATTTATCGTAACACCATGAATAACAGCCGGCTGGGGGCACTGGTAATAAGATACACTGTATATTTGGATTTATGAAGCGGAGCTGTTTCTTCCGCGCTGGGGCTTTGAATAGAGCTATTTGTTTAAAAAGAAATATTCCTACTGTAACGATAGCTACCATAATGCGTTAAATACCCGGTGACATGTTTAAAAAAGAAAGTTTACAAAACTGTAGTCGGCTTATGGGTGGTAAGCCGATAAGTAAAACAAAATTATAGTATCGACATACAAATCGTATTAAAGAAATTTTTCATATCAAGCGGGTGATTACTAAATACTGATGATGCACTTACTATCTTCAAGGCGAATAAGGCTTGCACTGAAATATTGATGGGGCACTTAACTTATTAAAAAAGAAAGATCTTTATATTTTGAAGTAGACATTAAACTATTCAGTACAAGGAAGTGTGACTCACGCCCTCTGCTCTCTAGCTGGTTGCTTTTCTGTACCAATAAGTATATTTCTTTTCTTACTACTAGTGTTTTTCCCTCCCTCCCCACTACGTAACAGAAGTTTAGTAAAACTCATGTTGATGAGCACTAATTTTTTAACTCAATATGAACTAGTGCTTGACTTCGATACCACTTGATGGGAAGTGGTACAGCAGCCGCGGATGGGAGCGCACTAGCTTCGTCATCATCATGTCAGCCATAAGACCCCTCTCCCCCATGCACTTCTATTGCAACCGATGTTGTGCCGCCTGTATGGCTCCCAGCCACCTTGACATGGTCATCTGTCCATCAAGTTGGGGGCCGTCTCACACTACTTTTTCCAGTCCTTGGGCGCCACTCGAGATGCTTTTGTTCCCACCGGTTGTCAGTTCTACGCACTATAAGATTTGCCCATTACCACTTCAACCTAGTAACTACTAGAGCTATGTCGGTTATTTTAGTTCTTCTATAGATCCCCAACTACATACCACTAGTACTAGCTTATTATCAATAAAGGGCGCTGAGTCAGGGACACTGCTATGCTGGCAGCATAAAGAACTAACTAAACTATGTGACTATGATCCATTAGTCATAGCGAATCGTCGTAGAATACTGGTGTCCTGAACAATAGGTACAAAAACAAGTAACAAATATATTATTATGACCTGCTGTACTGTATGCTTGCATATTATAATATACAGTCTACGAGTGTGATTGAGGTAAAGACTGGGACTAGGTGTCAAGAGCATTTAAATTTCCAATAAACCATTATAAATACTGAAGCTAATAAGGTAATGGCCGGTTTCTTAATACCTTAATATTAATTTAGCAGTATCCTGGGACAATTTACACACGATCATCTGATCCCAATTTAGGCAGAGCCTGTACTATGGAAATCAAACAACTGATACTAATACTTACATTTTTTGTAAATACATACTTAAATAGATAAATATCGAACCCTCGACCTTCGGGTAGCGGCCAGGGTGTCTAACCACTAGACCAACAGGCCTGCCTGCCTTGATACTTAACTCAGATCCATTTTGCTGTCATTTCAGATTTAGTTTCTATGAGACATAATTTTAAAATGACAGCTAGGTAAGAGTATCTAGCTACATTAGGTATATAAATTGTATTATGAAGTAATATTGGATTAGACCCATCACGACTGGTTTAATATGAACTAAAATATCTAATTCGTACTGCGTTTTGTTTCGTACTAAAATATTAAAATAATAATTGATGTCGGTATTGTGTGATCAGGGACAGTGTGACCCTTTTAGAGATTTGAACCTCAGGAGTATATCAATATTTATGGTGACTGTTGAGTAAGTTATGATACATTTCCATATGCAGTGTAAAAATAAGAATAAACTTAATTTTATGTCAAAATATCTATATTAAGTATAGGCCTCATGGAGGCACTTACACACAATAAATCATTATTTACATACCTACTACTACCGGATCGTAACGCGGCCGCTACTGAGACGATCCGGCAAGAAACTGAGCGAGCTTGTCATTTTTGTCATATTTTTTCTGAAAGCCAGTTCATATAATGTTACAAATTGTAAGCCTTAAAATTCTAAGCTAGCATCAGTTGGGCAGGTCAAGCCCACGCAGATTTATCCTCCAGGTGATCCAAGATTTCTTAATAAGCCTTTTAAGACAACCGGCTATTATATATGAGATTTGTTGATTAGAGGTAGGGCATAGTAGTCACTCACTATTTAGGCCGAGCTGTGACGTTGTGTCCATTACTAGTACTCTAGTCTGTATGTAGAGTCGTCGCACTGTGAGTGTTACTTTTGATGTCGAGCATTTTCTTCTTTCCCACAGAATCTGAAGACAAAGTGTTCAATCAGTGCATCCTACCTGTCATAACGTACACACATTACTCTGAAAGATTGAATCCGGAACGAGGTGATCAGACAGAGAACCAAAGTTATCGACATAGGATTAGCAAGCTAATCGATGGAGCAAACGAGTTCTTGAGTGGAGACCACGAGCTTGCAATCGAAGCGTGGGACGTCCTCAAGCGAGATGGAGTGATGATATACATAAAGTGGCAGGCAGAAATTGAATGGGGAAAGCCGAGGATCGCAGTCAGTGGCGTGATATTGGAGAGGGCAAGGTCCAGCTGTGGACGATTGTAAGCTGGTGATGATGATTCCCGCATGTCGATTCCTCTGGCTACTTTTCCTTGCTATTGCTAACGAGGTAATATGTACTATCGCGGTCACAAATGATTGACCAGTTTACAAACAAAAACCTCTTAATGACGTTATGCACGCTCTTATCCCGCCCGCACGTATTATGGGTCGGCTCGTGCAAGCAATTACCGTCCTAAAGGTGATCAACCAAAAATGTCTTTCACCGTACATTTTACCTCAGTGGATATTGCACGGTATAACTACTTACCGGTGGAATCGACGTAAAACGTTAGATTACATAGAGTAAAAATAAAAAAATACATTTTTACTTATATTATATCTTATATTATTATAATATTTCTAATATTTACAGTTTATTTACAAATATGTACACTTAAACTAGGTAAAAAACTTCCTCGAAGTTGTCGCCGCACTGGGAGGGAAGGGTACCTAAAAGACTGGCGGCATTACCCCTTTGTATGGCCAAGCTTATACGTTGGCAGAAAAAGCTACCAGCCCGGCGGTCTCCTGAGACTTCGATAAGTTTGGATGAAATATCTTTTACCAAAGCGTGCGTCTCATGAGACCAAGGCCCCATGGTCTCCACCGCAAAGGGCGCAAATATATAGCTCGAACCTAGAGCTGCATACTTGCGTCGCTTTGCATCACTAGCGGTCGCCGCAGCCCCTCCAGCCGCCCTGCAAGTTGCCGGGGTGTGGGACGCAGCAAGTGTGTCGACACATGTCGCATCCCACACCAGCGGCTTACCATGTTGCCATGGTATTAAAGTGACACCATCAGGCCTCTTGCCGTCATCTCGTGTAATGCCGACTGGTTCCAGTACGGCAGGGACACCGGCAGTGACAAGCCCCCTGCGAATAATATCATTAAGGGCGGCATGGCGTGACATACGGCCAGCGCTACGCGAGCAAGACTATTAAATAGGACAATATAAGAAAACTCTACTCACACTTTGATTTTTGTTGTGTTTGTTATGTCATTCTCAGCATTCAGTATGTAGGAACTAAGTTTTATTTGTCTGGTGGTTCAAAATCAATGGAAGAATTTGAATGTTAGTTTTTTAGAGCTGTTTGTTTATTTTAACTGTTTGTTGACAATTTGTTTAGCGGCTTATCAAGTTACAGTGTACTTGTTTATTATAAACTTCGTTGCTAATTTCTTATTTTTGAACTAATTACACATTTTAATCAATTTTTTGTACTTAAGTAATTTAATTTACTTAACTAATTGCACCGTTGCAAGTATTTATATTAACTAACCACAATCAAGTTAACAGTGGTACATCTCTTAAAATGCAACTAACAAAATTCAAAACAAATAGGTATAAGTAGAAGCATCACACACACATAAAACCGGGTTATTTATTTCGAGACAAAGTTAAGATACCTGTAAAATGTTTTACTTAATTAAAGTCGTAATAAGCACGAAATTATGGAGTATGAACCGCTTGGCACGCGAACATCATGCATACAGGTGCATTTGCGTTGACCACTTACTTAGCTTCTCGGCATTATAAAGTATATTGCCGCCTGATATACATTTGACAACCTAGTATTTATAAATTGATGCAGTAAATTAGTACATTAGTAGAAATAGGGTTAATTTTACTTTAAAACCAGATTAAGCTTTTCAGGTTTTTTCAACATCATCAATGAATTTGAGAAACTACTTTGGTTATACTGGAGCAATCTACACACGGCTATAGGATTCCAAATTAGGCAGAATCTGTACTATCGTGATCGGATAACTGATACAAATACATACATTTTTTATTCTCTAAATACTATACTAATAATAATTTAATTTGAATCTTCTCTTTTGGTGTACAATAAAGAATATTCGTATTGTATTGTATACTATATTTTCATAAATATCACCCTGACACCAGAAATCATTCACTCGCCCCGCACCGCAGTCCGCCCGTGACATGGGTACTGCAAAGTATTCGAAACGTCGGGAAAGTTGAAGTCGTTTTACTAGGTGGTAGGTTCCAGGTAGGTACCACCGCAGTGTCAGATATTCTGCCGCCAAGCAGCAGTGAAGTGCACTGTAGCTGGTGAAATTACCGGGCACAAAGACTTAGGGTAAGTCCGGGGGAGATGGCCGTACGGGAGAGATGGCCAGTTCAATTATTTTCGAAACTAATGGCTAGATGGCCCAGGCTTATACTCAGTTTGATCCTTTCAGCGGAGGTCACCAGTGACACGCGCAAAGTGATAGTGAAATTAAATCAAAAGGTAAGTAAAAAGCAGTTTATTTGTTTTCAAAAGTACAATTTTTTTTCAATGGGTTTACATCTTACCTCGTGGTGAAAAAAATCCAATGGAATCTTGTGCTTTTTATGTTTTATTATGTTTGAAATGATAGTTGTGTTGTATTCTAACCTCAAAATTGCAACCATATCCTACTCGTTCATATTTTTATTGATATGGCCATCTCTCCCGGTCAATTTAGGAGAGATGGCCACATGCAGTCCGGTGAAGATGGCCATATTATTATTTTTAATTCTAGATGTTTAATTTAACCTTTCAATATTTTGTTGCAGATGCCGAACGTCTACAAGAGAATAACAGTTCGGACAGCAGCGATTTAGACATTGAAAAAGAAAATGAAGAAGACAAGTGTGCTGGATGCTGGGAAAATTATTACACTACCCAACTTATAGAGGAGTGGTTGAAATCTGTGATTTGTTCATTATGGGTTCATGAAAACTGTACTGATTTTGACTATAATATGTACTCAAAGTATGGGCAGCGGAAGAAAAGAGAAGAGAAGCAGAAATAGGTATAGAAAAATAGTCAAGTAAAGTACTGGCCATCATCCCCCTACACCTATGGCCATCTCACCCGGATATCTCGGGAGAGATGGCCAAACGAGAGCTACAGTTATGTTTTTTTTATAAATTATTTAGAAGAGAATTTGTTGATTACTTTGTGTTTTTTTTATGTTTCAATGATTAAAGACTAATTTAAAATAAAAAATTTAGAAAAAATACGCCTAGTTTGATTTTTATAGCGCCTCATAAAAACTACGGCCATCTCCCCCGGACTTACCCTAATACTTAAGGGTCGGCATCGCGCTAGTAGTTCTCCTAGCGGTATTGCTAGCGTCTATAGGCTGCGGTGACTGCTTACCATCAGGCGGGCCACACGCTTGCTTGCCAACTTGGTTGTATAAAAAAAAAGTAAAACCTAAAATAAACTGCGATATATTTCATAAGAGTAGTTTTATGTGTAGTTAATAATAATAATAATATCTTGGGACAATCCACACACGGTCATCCGATCCCAAACTAGGCAAAGCCTGTACTATGGAAACCAGATAACTGATACTAATACATAAATACTTTTTTCATACTTAAAATAGATAAATAACACCCAGACATTTGGTGGGAATCGAACCCACGACCCATCGGGTAGCAGCCAGGGTGTCTAACCACTAGACCAACGGGCCCGTCAATGTGTAGGCCAGTTCAATGTGTAGTATACGCGTAAATAAAATACAAGGTAATTATTCCATATTAATTCAAGGAATTCATTGCCTGTCTGAAAATTAAGATGATCCATGAAGCGTCGTACGGGCATATACAAATTCGGTCCTACACCTGACCTCTCTCCGGTTACTTGTTGCTGCGTAGGTATGCACTTGTGCGCTATATTTCCAGCGTAGATGGCTGATGATTTGTATAAGATTCGCTGCTTTAGCTGTTTCGGTCAGGAGGACTTTTTAGTAGTATACCTACCCATTTTATACATTTATAGCTGTTGCAAGTTACCTGGGGGGTGTTCGGGTAAGAGTAGCACCCTCCCATCTCCTCCCGTTGGGTATCAATAAGAAGCGACTAAGGGAAACAAGAAAACTAGCAGCAGTCTTTCTATTTGATTAATCACCACCTATACTGCGATCCCCAAGACGCCCAAGCCAAGCGTGGAGATTACGGCAGCCCCTCCCTTCTAAGAGGAAGCTATATTTGCGATAACGCCAGCGAATCTCGCCAATTCCTCGCCTTTGCAAGCTTCTGAATCAATTTAGTGATCTAGTCGATGTCAATTTTGACTCCATAAGCATGTTTTATTACCATATATCAACATACCTAAGTAAATGCCACTAAGAGTAGTCTAAGAGAAGTCTTTTTGTTTTTAGATACAATAATTTGTAAGATAATTTTAAGTTATATTTAAGTAAACTGCTAGCTGCTGTAAAGAAAAAAAAAAACTGTACCTACTTTAATAATTGCATGTTGAGTTTACCTTTAAGTGATTGTGCATTTAGTTCAAATCTTTATGGCAAGTGTTATGATAATGTATTAGTGTAACAATCGTTGGTAATCCTAATAAATTAAAAAAAAAAAAACCTCTCCTTTATTTCTCAACATCTCTCTGTTTGCCACCTTCTGATATGAAATTACCATAAAGTTGTTCAAATTATCACATCATTTGAACCCTCAATAAGCTATAAAGCGACTGCTTTGCCGTCAAAGACAGACAAGACGGACTGGCAGGCATGACGTTATAAATCTGTAATTATGTCGTCTTGTCGACCTGTGCGTGCTCATACGTGGTCAGGTTACTGCCAAACGAACTTAATTACTGTCTTTTCATCCACACTTCTAAATTACGTCTTCAGGAGCTTTAAAATCCATTAGTAAGCCTTCCATAGTAGATAGAACTCAGGTTGTATGTAGGATGAAACAATTGAAACCAAAAAAAAATATTTCTGTATTAAATTTTATTGCATCTATTCACACACCTTTCTGGGGAAACGGTTAAAAACGGGTAAAGACGTTGAAGCTAACAAAATAATACAATAGGTAATAACTTTAACAACAGTTACTTTGTGTTTCAACTTATTCCATGTGATGATAGTTTCCGATTCTACATCTCGCTTTAAGATCTATTATATACTTTTCGACATTACTGTTATAATGATATAATGTATTTCTCGTATCTTAGTTTTATTGGTACGAACACAGCACTTATTTCGTTTCGTCCATCGTCGAATACTCTTCGATGTGTATACAGCTAACTATAAGAGTCGCGTTCCGTCCATATTTTATTTACATTAAAAAGGACTTCTAATACAGAAAAATTATTGCAGTTACCTCTCTTAAATACACAAGTTATTATTACAATATATACTTACAACAGTGACGTATGTACAAAACTATAGACTCAATTTTGGACTTTCAGTCTCTACAATATTGAAAGAAAAATATAGTACATACAATTTTTTAAAATAAATCGTCAATATACATTCTTTTACTTATACAAGGCCATTTTACAGATTTAGTAATGTCAAAGTATTGTTGTTGTATATATTCTTTCTGAGACAAGTCTTAGGTCAACAGTATTAGAGATAGTTACTTACTGCCAAACCTACAAACGTCAATTAAAGTAAATGATGATTAATCCATTTTTTGAAATCGGATTATTTCGACACTCGAAGCAATTACTAATTAATACGCTGATCGTGAGTAGATATAACAATTACAGTCGAAATATATAGATTTTAAAAATTGACTTAATTAGAATTAAAAATAATTGTGGTTTGTAAGTGCGGCGGTTACATATTATCTTCAGTTAAGTAGGACTGGCGACGACACGGCCAATATTTTGGCTACAAATATAGTTACTATTGTGTCGGAGAGTGTTGCGACAGGTATGGATGAGGATTCAATAAGGTACATCGATCCTAATAATTTTGGATCGATGTAATTGAATGTATTTAATTACGATGTAAATAATGCGTGTGAACGCAAAGCGTTTGTGTTGTGTCAGGATTTTTTAAATTAAACAATGGTGTGTCGTATTACACACTAAATTCAGTTGCGAAAGTAGGCACCATTCTGCTACCGATTACATGAAAATATTAAAAAGTCAACAATTTACCTATACATCCAATTTTTATATTAATATATTCAATGCAATCAATTACTTCACAAATTCATGCTAAGTTTTTTTTGTAATATTATACCTAAGCACATTGTGTTGTCTATCTATTATGTCAGCTATATTAACCCTTAAGTGGCATATATCAGGCCAGTTAATGTACTTTCTGTTTTCTTTTTATATATAGAGTGTTTAAAAACTTGTGTCCCATCCGTGAGGGCATTATTCGGTGTATCAATACAATTAAATGTAAATAACGCATTTGTTGAATAAAAAAATATGAGATATTTAACAAATGAGTCATGTATATGTATTTGTATTGCTACACTGAATGAGACCCTCACGGATCGGACACGTGTTTTTTAACACTCTGTATATGCAGTGGGATAACAAAAAACAAAATAAAGTGCGAAAGTAGCGTGTGAGGGAAACATACAGTTGTATGTTCCAATCTTTGTTCTATAAATGTATTTTATTTTGACTGCGTATAAAATTTAATAATTATTTTAATTAATGATATCCAATTTAAAACTATTTCATACGACATTTTGCCAACTGTGGTTGATAATTGAGGGAGATCCGGTCACTAGGTATTAATCGGGTTAAGTTCTCAACTAGAAAACCAGGGATTAAAATCGAGACCACACCGTCAATAATTCTGCCGTAAGATGTATATGATATATGTATATAGATGTATATGGATGAAATTTAAAAACATGATTTCTTTTCTACGTTGTTCGAATGCCCTTTCATTGTGCATATATTTTTGTGTTATCAAAATGTACTTTTTTAATAATTTTGATATGGTGGCTTCTAAATTCAAAATATTATCCTTATTTTACATGGGCCACGGCTTTTACATATTGTACACTTTTCTATAACTACCATCAAAACGCGGCCTCCCCGTCCTCTTCTGAATAAAAATAAATCAACCCTTGATATATATTCAACAGATTGTCCGTATTCTTGTACCTGTGTTCATAATATTATATTTTAAACAATATAAAATAACAAGTTATTAAGTGGACATTCATATTACACAAAACCAAGACAATGGACGCGTTCTAGATGTGTAACGTTTGCGCGAACACATCTCTTTAACGGTAGTTTTTTTATAGTTAAACACCGTTGCCCGTTGCCGTATGCAAATACGAGTTGAAATAAATGCTAGTTATTTTAATTGTTACAATAAATTTACTAGAATCACGTAGTGTAGCCGAGAACAACTTTCATATTTAGAACTTTAATTAGGTATATTAGTTTTGCAGGTCTCTTCCGCATTTCACATTTCGTTGGTCCCACATGATTTGAAGTTACCTATATTAACTATTAACCATGATTATATGGTACGTTTTTCGAACGTTCTGTTTTTATGATACGTGCCGTCATGCCAGACCCGCTTAAAAACTTAGTTAAAGTAACTATCAGAGACAACAGTCAGTAAGTAAATAAAAGGATGTAATTTCAAAAACGTTTAACACAGACAATCGTAGTCTCATGACTAGAAAATTACTTGCAGATTTCCCAAACTCCTTAACAAATCTGATACACATTATGGATATTTTGTATATTAAAAGAAACCTTACATTTAAGACTCGTTACAACTACTGACCTCGTATCAATAAATATTGAAATTCAAATGTTAGATATTTTATGAAACTATCAAACAATAGAAAACACTGGACGTAATTAGGCACTAAATATATAGGATTTATGAAAAATAATAATTTACACTACGTACAAATAATAGTCTAGAACAGTGTTGTTTATCTATAAGAAACATAACACATATTAATACCTATTTTTGAATGAAATCACTTCGTTAACCACCTCCAATAATAACTACAGCAACGTGTTGCAAGGTCCAACTGTATAGCACCTAGTATTGTCGGTCGGTCGGCGCGGGCGTGGCGCCAACGTCTTGCGAGCTGTCAACCTCACGGGCGCGGCGCGGCGGCGCGGACGCCTTGTGTCCACTATCACAAATCTAAGCTTCTCTACCGGTGCATAGTAATTATTATCACGTATTTATACGTATGTATACATATTTATATTAATCTATAGCTATTTACATGGAATGCCTTAGCGGCACCCGTCGGGAGAGATCGCGGTTATTGTCGATGCGCCAGCGGCGGGCGGGGGGCTGGCGGTCAAGCGCGGGGCGGAGGCGGTGGCTCGGCCAGCGAGGAGGTGGACGAGGAGGACGGTGAGGGAGCGGGTGGCGCGGGCGCCGGCGCCGCCAGCGCTAAGGAACGGGAGTACTCGAGGAGAGCGACATCCGTAGGATGGGTCGGAGGGTACAGGCCGCGGTACAGCTCGGGCCGGCTGTAGGGGTGCGCGAGCCGAGCGGCTGCCGCAGCGGCTGCAGAATGGTAGAAGGCCGACGCCGAGGACGGTGGCGCCGGCGTCTCTCCATCCTTGCTCGCCATGTCAGCCAGTGACCATATTCTCGGCTTAGCCGACGCCGGCGTGCTGCCCGGCGGGGCGCGGGATGGAAGGTGCTGATAAGCCGGGTGGATTGGTCGTTCATAAGGTTCAGGGGACTCGGGCCCGCTGTCCGCGCGTGACTCGGACCACTCCGATTCAGTTCTTTGACCTAGCATGTCCAATCTTTGTTGCGGTCTGTCTCCATCTTCACTGGAGCCGGTGCCTGAGTCTTTTCCATCTAAAATAAAATGTTTTATATGAGGCAAAGAAAATATTATAAGCCAGTGGATGACTGGGAATGAGTTATTATTGATTATTATTTAAAAGTGATACATACCTAGTCCGTCTTTTCCGTCATTACTTTTGTGGTCATCGTCATCGTTATTATTGTCGTCGTCATCGACCCTGTTCCTGGGCTCCCAAGTCATCTTGTTCTCCTTCTTGAGCCGACGGCGCGCGTTGGCGAACCACGTGGACACCTGGGTGAGCGTCATCTTGGTGATGATCGCCAGCATTATCTTCTCGCCCTTCGTTGGGTACGGGTTCTTTTTGTGCTCGTTCAGCCACGCCTTGAGTGTGCTTGTCGTTTCTCTTGTGGCATTTTTTCTTCTTGCTCCATTGAGGTCCATTCCATATCTAAAACAATAGAAAAATAAAGTTTTAAGTAATGACCATTTTGATAACTAGGTTGATTAATTCTGCAAAAAATTAGTAGGCACACCTATTAAACATTAGCCAAAATAGCTTATAGCCTTGCAAATTAAAATCTGCCTTTGAAAAATTGTTCGTCTAATAAATTATTCTTAAATTGTTGATCTAGAAGTTGGTATATTTTCGGTGTGTTTTAGGGCTCCCACACATAACTGCGAACTCGCATCGCATCGCAAATATTGCGAGAAACAAAGTAATTTTTGTATTGAAAATTCATTTGTTTCTCGCAGATATTTGCGATGCGATGCGAGTTCGCAGTTATCTGTGGGAGCCCTTAGGGACATTGTATTTTTACCATCCATCAAATCAAAATAATTACATACATAATCAGACTGAACCATATTTGCATAATGCAATGTAAATGAGAAATGAACTCCAAGTAATCCAAACGCTTTTATTTACAGCACTAGTTGAGGCGAATTTTTCACAGACGCGATCAGGCGTATAATTGTGAAGTGTGATTTGGGAGAGATTTCAGATAGCTGAGTTGGGAGCGCCCCAATCCCCAGCGCGCGCCGCCCCACGATCGCCACACAGGACCAATGAAAGCTCCAGCATAATAATTGAAATCGAGATAAGCCATCGGCTGCTGCGCCACCGTTAAGCTGTAGCTTATCTGAGACAGCTATGAACGTATTTGCTGGCGGACCATACGCCATTATTTGAATTGTACTATCTTTATTGCGATGCAGTTGGTATCGGTCCTATTAAGCTTCGTTCACGGCTTGTCGCGCGCCTATATAAATGTATTTTCGGTAAAAGTTTATGGACGTCCGTTGTGTAATGAATATTTCTCGAAAGTACTTTTTATTGTTTAATGTGTGTGTAGTTGAATTTAAATTTGGTGTGTAGAAAGCATAAAATATAAAAATAATTGTGTACTGTTTCTTTTTATTACACCAATGTGTAGGCAGGAGCGACGGCAGTCTTATCAATTTTATTAAGATAAGAAGTGAGACCATTTTATTAATATGTATTTAGTTAAGCATATTCTAGCTATTCTTATTTAAATACTATACAATTATTAATTTTGGATTTCACCTGTGCAACTTAAGAGTAGGCGGAATAATAATGTACTTAATATATTACTTTTGAAATTGAATTTTTTTCATAAAATAGTAAGTCTATAATATCACTTGCTCACTTAGTGATTTCATGATTTCCCTTAGACAAGACTAAGTCATTACTGATAAAAGAAGAGACTCTATTTTTCAGGGCTGTCAATTCTATCGTTAGCTGTTGGCTCAGTGAAAGTACTCTTTCGGATTTTACATGCTGCTCCACTGTTTTTGCTGAATGAAAAAAAAAACTAAACCACTGAGTTTAAATATCATTAATAAACTAATTAGGCATACACTATTGGGCGATTAATATAACTTCTTCCTGCCAAAGAATACTAAATATTACTTCGTCATACCATATGTTTCTCTTCGCCTTCGCAAGTCAGCTGGGGTGGAAAGCGGGGATGAGTAGTATGGGAAATTAATAAAACTGTCACTTAAATAGCAAAAGTGACATGCAGCGACCCTCACACTGCCACCCGCGTTGGATTATATGTCTTAATTCCAAGTGGTATGGTTACAATTGAAGTGATACCTCCATCAATGAACTCACTCTATTGTTAAGTTCGCTGTTGACTTAATTCATGTCGACCCTATCAAATGATATTCTCGTAAATGCGATGGGAAATTCCATTCGTTTTGTTATGATTTTCATTAATATTAGAAACATAAACTTAATAATTTATTAACTAGGTTAATGTAGTTATCGCTGAGAAACGTTGTGTCTACTAAAATGGCAAAAGAACATGAAGTTGGTGCGTACAAAGAACATCCTTGAATGACGTCATTAATTAGTAAATATTGGCCTGGTACACCTTGGACAACCAGTCATTGAAAATAGCGCACCTTGGACAGCCCAGCAATAAAAGAGTTTGCTGATTGACCAATAATTCCATTACGACATGCGAACCTTCGTAGCTTTCATGCTATCGAAAACTAGAAGTAAAAAATACAACAGTGTTTTTGCTACGTACTTTATCATGTTAATTAATCGTGTTACAATAATCTATTGTTTAAGTTACAAAACGATTTGGTAACAACGAAAATTATGAAATAGCTGCACGAGCACATTATATGATAATTTGAGGAGAAACCGCCGCTTAAAGACGACATAAATTTAATGATGCACTCGCCGAAGCGACCTCTATGAATGAACTAACATCCATAGAATTGGAGTGACAATACAAAAGTGGAGCGTCGCCAAGCTTAGGCGTATTTCACAAACAAAAAAGCTTCATTTATCCACGGCGTGCCAGTTTCACGGCATCCGAGCTTGCGGGGGATCGGTCTGCGAGCTTCATTTTTTTATTATTTTGCTACCCCCGTAGCGTGGTCGCGCCCCGCGGGGTTGCGGCTACCCACCCCTCTATACCGACGCCTTCAATTAAATCCCTATCTCTCGCGCCACCTCATGCTTCCTACTTAAACTCATAAAAATGAGATAAACAGAAAAATATTGCTCGTACTCTCTGTCATTGTTATTAAAGTAATCCACGGTTGTGGCGGTTTATGATCTACTTAGACGAAACAACGTTCAGAATCAAAAATCGATTACAGACAAAATAATCGAGCAAAATATTGTAGGCGAGTACACAATCGATAAGTCTACATTTTTCCGAGTACCACTCACGGATCGATCGTAGATTATGTAGCTACAGACAGTCCAATAAAAGCGGGCGGTACAGGGCGGGGAATTGGGAATCATAATAATGAAATAAAGGTAAAAGAATGAGCGGCCGAGGCCAGCGGTTGTAATACCCATAGCATAGATAGAACACAGCGTACCGCTGCGGGAACCATTTAGCTCCACAATACGGGACATGATAATTTTTCTTTTTATTTTATTCACTTCTGCATTTTATTTATTTTATGACTTACGAAAGTTTCTTGGCTTTGAACCGTTTAAATGTTTCTGTATTTTATGGTATTGATACTCAATACTGCGGATTGGTAGGTGGTTTGACGGGCCCGTTGGTCTAGTGGTTAGACACCCTGTCCGCTAACCTATGGGTCGTGGGTTCGATTCCCACCAAGTGTCTGGGTATTATTTATCTATTTAAGTATGTATTTACAAAAAAAAATGTATATAAGTATTAGTATCAGTTGTCTGGTTTCCATAGTACAGGCTCTGCCTAGTTTGGGATCAGATGACCGTGTGTGGATTGTCCCAAGATATTATTATTATTCCATTTATTCATTTTTAACTGATTTTATTACATTTTGAAATATAAATATAACAACAAGTACATTTAAAAATATAAAAAACCGCTTCCAACCGGCTGCGGGAACCCTAGCAGACGGTGGTTAAGGCTCCAGAGAGAGGAACTTCCTCACAATGCGTACCGCCTCCAGGAGCACTGCCTTCTGCATCTGGCCTTTGATCCAGCCGTCTAACGTGAGCCTCTTGAGGTATTTATCGAGGCTCTTGGCCATTAGGCCATGGGCGGATACGACTATAGGTACAATGATTGCCTTATCAATGTCCCACAGGTCGACAACCTCGTGCGCGAGATCAAGATATTTGCATTCTTTATCTTTCTCCGCTTTCACGAGGTTCTCGTTCTTATTATTATTATTATTACTAACTACCAACTAACGGCCGGTCCCAATACTCTATCCCCGATAGCAATCTCAGTTAAAAAGTAACAATATGACACTTGAAATTAATTTTCTTATCTCTAGTAAGCTTTATCTATCTCGAAGCTAGACCAATAGTAAGGACAGATATTTCTATCTTTGTTTATTGAAACGGAAATATGTCATAAAGCTATCGATGGTAACTATTTTAACTGATAGTAAGAGATAGATAGGATATTGGAACCGGCAGAATGAAAAATAGACTAAAATAAAGTCTTCTAGAATCTTCTCACAAGGCAAGTGGCTGCCTGTAAGTTTTCGTGTGTGTTCTTCAGTATCAGTTTTGATCGTTAGCGAAGACGTCCATACTTTAAGTTTCCATGTATACAGTTAACCCAGGTTATAATACTTATATGCAGATAAACCAAAATGGAACCATTTTTTACGATTAAAGAAAGCATACTGGATGTATCAATCTATCTGCTCTTATATTCAAATGGCTAGAAAAATATTAAATGCACCTTATCAGATTTTTTTTCTGTTCTTCAATTAACTTCAATTAATAATTGTGTTAATATGCATCTGCATCGATAATGCGCGCTATGATAAAAAAATGGGAACCATAAACATTTAACAAGGCAAGCAACTGGTTAACTGGCTTAAAGATGGACACACAAAATATAGAAGTCACAAAAATCACAATCTCTGCATAGAAAGTAAACGTAGCAACCTATATTTTATATAGAGTGCGAAATTGGTTCTTGTAGAGCGATGCTTAGAGTTCACTATGAAATGATTACAGACGATCGCTTCGCGATCTGATCCAAAGTATTCATGCGATCCGAATTTTAATTACACATGTTTCTGTCTTGTTTAATTATATATATCCTTTACATTCCGTAGAAACTTTCCATTTGTGGAATGGAGCTTTCAATTCGGGATGTAGCACTTTGATACATGTATTACTGTATAATACGAACAATACTCCGCGATACCTTCGAAATGCTGTATCGACTTTTAACCACACGTATCTAAAATAACCAGATTTGAAAAACAAAACTGTAGCATAATCAATTGAACTCTGTTGGGCAAAATGTCCGCTTCGCATAAAGACCTCAGGAAGATTGATAGTTCTATAAAAATAGCCTAAGTGTGCAAGTTATGTAAGAAAATTATTTACAATTATTATCTTGTTCCTATCTGAGGTGTTAGTCGGATGGTCTAAATAACTTTAATACGTCCAAAGAAGGTATATGCGGTGCGCGAGTCCGACTCGCACTTGTCTGAGTATTTAGAGTTTAGACTGATTTAAAGAAAATATACATTATTTAGTAGGTCACATTTTTAAATTCTGGTAAGGATTTAGGCACAAAGCCTGGATCTTTATACTTCACAGATAACTGTGGACAGCGTTATGAAGACTATTAGTATAAGTACTACGTCATTGTACATATGTTGAGTCCCAAACGGCTACAAACTAAGGTCTTTACACAGACTAAGCGGTTAAGTAAGTCTCACGACATAATTATGTTAGGACTGCGAATGTTAATTACTTATGCTAGATAATATACAGGCTGGCCGCTCTCGTGATACGGGCTTCCCAAATCGGTGGAATTAATTTACATTATGGTACTAAATTGCCCGGTGTATTATATATTGCTAACAATATTACGTGAAGTACCTATTATATATACATAGTAAACTAATTGACGTATGTAAGTGGCCCCACTTATTTAAACACTTAGTACAACTTATTTTTTTCTTCTGTTAATAATAAGTTGGCGCTTTCAACTATAGTTGTGTCATCACTTACGATATGATGATATGGGGGAATGCGTTCCACTTCGCGTCCGTCCAACACTAATTACCAGATACTACACCAGAAGCATGGCACAGGAGTGTGGTAGTGCTTTCCTTCAAAAAAGGTGAAAATATCTTATTGAAGAGTTATAGACCTATCTCACTCCTGAGCCTATACAAGCTGTTTTCGAGAGTCATTACGAACCATCTCGAACGCAGGTTTGAGGACTTCCTGCCTCCCGGTACTGAGGCGTGGTCCCTAACTGTTGGTCTTTTAGAGAAGCTTAGAGTAACACAACGAGCTACGGAGAGAGCTATGCTCGGAGTTTCTTTGCGTGACAGAATCGGTAATGAGGAGATTCGTCGAAGAACTAAAATTACCGACATAGATTCTTAGAATCTGCAAGTTAAAGTAGCAATGGGCAAGCCACATCGCTCGAAGAACCGATAACCGATGGAGAAGAAAGATTCTCGAGTGGCGACCACGAACCGGTAGACGCAGTGTGGGTAGGCCTCCCACTAGGTGGACTGACGACATTGTGCACGTCGCAGGTAACCGGTAGATGCAAAAGCCAAGTCGTTCATTGTGGCGTTTGAAAGGGGAGGCCTATATTCAGCAGTGGACGTCTTCCGGCTAATGATGATGATGTATTTTCCTATCATTAATTTTTTAGTAGCAGTGCGTAACTTAAGTACACCAGCCGCGGAACCCTTGTTTGGATTTGTAGGAGGCCTCACTGGATGTAAAGTCGTACACAGTCCTGCAATGACTTGGCGTCCTGCACGCCGGCTGCCACGCTGGACCGTGAATGGTGAACTTTAGAATTAAATAAAAATAGTTGAAATACATCATCATTATCATAATCAGCCCACATCAGTCCACTGCTGGACATAGGCCTCCCCCAATACACGCCCCACCTGATTCACAGGACGTCCTTCGCTACTTTTTCTGGATCGTGGTCTCTACTCTAGAACCAGTCGTCCCCAACGAGTTCCACAAGTTGAAAAACATGCATTTTTGTAATTAATGTAGTTCACACAGTTTAATTTTAGCACAAAGACTAAGACAATTTATTTGTGTGATAGCAATATTTTATGAGCAAACGAGTTAGCTCTTACTAAACATAACTCAGCAAAAACATACGCGCTAACAAGATTAGGTTGTTGAAATTTACAAACAATATAATGTATATTTAATTACAGAGGTAATACATATTCAGCTAGTTATTTAACATATAAAACTGATATATGTACATTACAAATGTAATCGTACACTCGCTGTGTAAGGCCGAACGCGGTGTTCGGCGCCTCACAAACTCACAAAACGTCCACCGCATATTGTATTACTCTTCAGTTTGAATTTACCAATGACAAGGCGCCCACCCATATAATATTACACGGTGCGATATTTTGTGAGGTAATAGAAGTACAGCTTTTTCTTACGCCTCAAATATTTCGTCAACATTGTAATCCACCAACTATGAAACCCAAATGACAAGTTTAATGCACGGTGACAGTTTTTTGTGTAAAAACGCTCCGAGATAGTATCTGTGTCGATATATCAAATTTCGAATGTCAATACGATAGTTTTCAAGTCGGACCGCCCAACAAACCGTTTAAAATTTGGCATAATAACCTCGGCCGGATCACCTACTAAGACCAATAAATACGACATACCTCGGGTAGTAGGAGCATTTTCAAACACAAACATCGCCTTTCATGCTACAAGTAAATTACCATGTTCATAAAAATGATATCAGATAAAGCTAATTATTCGTCGTCGTAATGTAGAAATGGGGGCACGCAACGGGTCCAATCTCGGGTTATGGACGAAGTTTTAAAAGGTACGATACAGGGCCGAAATATTGGTGGGTAGATAGGGCGGTAGGGCGCGGCACGCCAAAAACACATTACCAGCCGGCAACGCGCTATAACGGTGTACCGCACGAGTCCATGTTAGCCGATAGCTGCCACCCGAACATGCTATCCGACGACTAATTGGTCAGCTTCATGCACAAAAACCTCAAATAGAAGCGACTGTGGTCGGGGGACCGCTTTATAGCCGAAAACGCATATTATCGCCAGGCGCGCGTGTGTTGATGTCTACCGAATATTTTCGGCGGTGGAAAATTGAAATGAGGACCAATCGTTAAGTAAGGTAGCTTGAAGGGCGTGTTATCTAGAGGCTTGGGCGGCGCATGTCACGGGCCAAACGAACCGTAAACTCACCACCGGTGCTTCGGACGCGCCATCTTTGTTTTTGTAACGAGGGGTGACGGTTTAAAATGATTTTATTATAGAAAGTTTCGAATTACCTGCGTCATTTCCGGTGAAATGATACGTTAAGTACATACTATGTTTACATAAAAGCGTTTGAAAAAGTGGTCATGAACGTGGTTTAGACGTAAGGTCGTTTTGTAGCCAAAATTAATAACTGATACCCACAAACTAAGCTAATACTTAAAATAATATCTTCACTGAATATAAATTCAAAATTATACTCTCGATATTTTCCCTAAATTAAATTAAACTGGGGAGCTTACTTTACTGGTTTATAGCTATATTTTCCAGTCATTATGAGGGGTCATAGTGACTGGAAAACATAGCTATAAACCAGTAAAGTATTAAACGATGCTCCAAAAAACACATTCAAATCTGTCTATCTGGTTTGAGAACTACTCGTATAATGCCATAGATATACACTAGCGTAACTATAACTCTTTTATTATACTACCAAGGTGGCAAGCAAGCTTACGTACGGCCCGCCTGATGATAAGCAGTCGCTGCAGCCTATAGACGCTAGCAACAACAGAAGAATTACTAGCGCGTTGCCGACCCTTAAGACATAACTCAAATAGTCTTTGTGTCCGGAAATTTTAAAATCTACAGTGCCCTTCACGCCGGAACACAGCAATGCTCACGCACTGCTGCTTGGCGGCAAATCTAAATCTGCGGTGGTACCTACCTAGACGGTTCCTTGCACAAGGAACCTACCACCTAACATAGAACACTCTCCTTTTTTTGAACTGAGGGCGAAAAATAACATTGAATCCGATATTTTAATAGTTTTGGGCGAGGTTCAAATATTAATTCCAACTGTTAACATGAGATATTTTATTGCATTCAATCGGGATTCATAAAATCTTATTAATTGTAATCACAAACCGTAGTTTTATGAACGTCATCACTGTATAAATCTTTCGATATCAATCTTTTCTTGTTCCCACTATTGAAACTGGACAGAAACAAAGCATAATTGTGCAGTTTTATCTGTGGCAAATTATTTTTCTGTTAAACCCCTGTCTTGACCCGGCCGTCTGCGTAAATGATAAACGTATTAATGTGTGCGATATAGAGAGTTGTTTTAATTAATTTAATAAAAATATAACAATATTATTGTAGTGGTAGGCAATTAAAATCAAAGTTAATGTAAGTGAAGCTAAGTCAACCAGACTCGGAGTGCGACCCATTACTGCGTGAATGTCGTTCAAATGAATACCATTTGGATTATGAGCTTTTGTTATCTACTCTTCTATAAGGTTACAATAATTATTTGACGTCAGCTGAGTAGGGTTTAGAAAATAGCCTCCATGGTGCAGGGATAACCGCTTGCTTTGCAAACTAGAGGTCGCTGGTTCAAAGCACGCGGGGAGCAACAGCGTTGTGTACTTGATCCTTACTGTCTAGAGAAATGAAGCCTGATCGCCTAATTCTCTAAAAAGTAAGATGCTCCATGCATTGTATAGGCATAAAAAAGTCAGTCCTTCACCTAAACTCTCTTCGGTCGCATCGGCCTTTTGTCCCATTGGATAGTGAAAGTAAAGGAATAGAGATGCACCTGATACAACGCAAGCAATTGTGCACTATAATATTTTCCGCGTAGATGGCTGATCTTCTAAAGATTGGCCGCTGTGGTTATATCGGTCAAAGGAGATTAGGTGTTAGAATAAATACTAACAGTAACTAGAGCCAATAATGTCCTGTGTGCTCAAAAACCCAGAACTTTTCATACATATTTTATTTATTTAGTTAATTAAAATCAAGACACACACAGACACACACCCACAATGATTCTCCTAGGTGTGAAACCAACCCACCATCTATTTATATTGGCCAGGGTGTCTACTACGGGGCTGGTGTGAAATATATGGAGAAAACTGACAGTTTGATCGAGTTCGTTAACTATCAAAACCAGCTCTAGACCCCCAGTTGGTTAATTTTGCACTGAAGGTTATATATAAAAAACTATATATTATTTACCCAGGCGAAGCCAGTCGTTAGTTGCTCCCATTTAGATGCCTACTTTGTTATGTAAACCCACTTACATACCAAAATAAATAACCCATTTTCTATTGTTTACTTTCAACACTGCCTGTAAATTAGTACAATTAATTACACATGTAGTTAAATAATTCAGAATTTATAATGTTTCCGTGTTAAATACGCATAAAATACTAATTACATGGGAATTCGAAAAGTAGCGTGTACCTAATAAAAATGCCTATTCGACCACGCCAGATCCGGTCCAAAATACAAAAGAATTTAACGTTAATTAATACTTGCTTACGTTGTTTAAAGGCTTTTGTATACAATAAATCGGGCATATAATGTTACTTTACTTAATATTAAAGTATGTCTAATTTATTCTTTACCGTTCCACTGTAAGGCAAAGGCCTCCTTTACTTCTTTTCACTTTTCTTGATCGAACTCAATTTGTGACCTGAGGGCCTGGACAAGATGTAATCGCTTCATAGCGATTCTATTTTTTCTTTCGCTAACGGTGTCAATTCTCTATATTTGTCACGTGATATTTCTATGGTGATATTTACGTGATATTTTTATGTCATTCTCATATATTTTTATACTTTCTATTAGCGATAACGCTTGTAGAATGTTACATTGTCTGGGCCCTCAATCCTTTTAATTATAGACCAGCTCATCCCGCCATCTCCGCTTAGGCCTACCACGATATCGCGTTCCCATCCCATTCGTAAGAAGCAAGAACTAAAAAAAAGGGTCGTGAAGATAAACTACTAAACTTATCTAATTGATATTTAGAAGACGTCCTTGGAATACCATGTTGTATATGCGGTTTAATTTAATATCATCACGTTTGTCGTATCCTATTTGTAATATAATATTCAGAAACAATGAACAACAAACATAAAGGATTACATAATCCTGCTTACAGTACATGTCGTCGCATCTACGGAATATCAGCTTTCTTGACCATAATAACTAATCGATGTATCAACAATCTCGAATAAAATCTCTTTGAAGTCTAGACAATGAAGCAGATTTGCTGTTATCTTATTTATTGGGTCTTTGTTTTGCATTCGCAGAGGTCACAAAAACGCTCGGAATCCTCAGCTAATGTTAGTACAGGAAGCTTTGTATGTATTTTGCCATAGCTATTGTTAGGTCCCGAGATAAAAGTGATTGATCAAAATTTATCATATTAGTTAATTTTATCGTATTATTTATATTATGGGCCACGAAATTAAATTCGCAGAAATTTATTTTTAGAACTAAATACGTTTCTTTTAAATAGTATAGCGTCGTGTTGTTTGTGACAAACCTAGTATCAGAGGTGTTCCAGCTAAAGCAACAGCAGTTTGATAACCGTGAGTATCGTTTCACGTGCTCTTTGAATCAGGAAGATAATCCGTTCAAATACTAAATGATCACCCATCTAATTACTGACCTACCAAATTTAATTATATAATTACGTATACATTGATCCAGTAGAAGACATACTCAAATCAACACCATTAATTGCATGGTGCAGTTTTACACATAAAAGCTGTCATGTGCAGCTTTAAATCAGCATTTGTGGTCAACTACGTCAAGGAAATACTCCATGTCCACATATAAGTTTAAAAATAATGCGTGCAAAGCATTTGTAGATATTGACAAGGACAAGCAACCGCAAGTTATATTGCGGCCTCGTGTTGCTTTTGTTATGACATTAAATGATGAAAGAAGCAGAAAGAACTATAAAAGTAGCAGGAAAAAAAATACTAGGACCTTTCTAGAAGGGGCCGTCTACTGGAAGGTAGGTTGCATTGGAGACTCAGATATTCTGCCACCACTCGTGGCTTGGTAGTTGCTACTTAGCAATGCTGGGCGACAATTGTGACGCGACAGCCATATCATTAAGACTATTTAACCGATTTGTAACCGATGAATAAAATATTTTGTTTATTTTTTATTTAAACAATGGTGTCGATTGATCAACGATCTGTTTAATGATTGATGGTATCGCTCGGCTCTACTATTATTGCAAGTTAATTTAAATTTATACGTTGGTAAGATTGAACGGTAACTCGACTTTGCAGGGTGATATTATACATCATGTTACAAAATACCCCGTAAAAAATATAATTAATTATCAAAGCCAAAAATGTTGTCAACCCTAGTAAGGTTAGGTCTTTTAAAAATTTTGTCGTTCCGCGAATTAAGTAGAAATGTAGGTACATTCTGCGTAGTTTACTTTTTAATTTTACTGATATAGGGTTTGCACATCAGTGAAAATAATAATATTATTTTGTTATTTTTTTACGGGGTATTTTGTAGCACGTTGTATAACGGGTGTAAGGGACATCGTACCGAAAACCGATACCAGGGATCCAGAACATGATTCTGAACATCCTAGTGTTGAAAATTTTCATCGGCTTTTTCATGAATTTCCAAAAAAATAAAACATTTTTTTAAATTAAATTAGTATAACATCATTATTGGTATAATAATAAAGCCTAATTTTAATTTAAAATCAATAAATTAATTATTTGTGGGTTTTTTTTATTTATTTATTTATTCTTTATGCACAAAAACAGTGCATAGGCAATTAATTAATAGGCAATTAACTATTATCATTTTAGAAAATTAGCAAATTTATTTTAAAAATAAATATATTCATTACATGCTCGAAAATTAACCGCATATATTCATTACATGCTCGAAAATTAACAAGTTAGACAATTGTCACTTACTGTACTGTAAAATGGTTACTGTAACGGATATTATTTGACGTCTTATAAAAAATTTTTCGGCACGTAGTCCCTTACAGCCTGTATATTATTATTTGAGTAATAAAAGTTACACGTGCGTGAAGGAAGAAAGAGATCTTGTAGATCCTGGCTGACAGGAGTCACAGTGGTGGGAATGAATGGTGGGATTAGTTCCAAAAAGTGATCTTTTTACATTTGCCTGGCACTGTTTTATTGATAGTTATTAAAGTAATGACTTTTATAACTAGGTTTCAATATTAAGTTAAAATAGTTCTCTACATTTATCGATTAATAGTATGTAATAAAATATATCTTTCTATATGGAATAAAAAATAAAATAATTAAAGTAATGTATCCGTATAGTGGCGATAAGCTTACCACATGTTACATCACTGTTTTCCGTTAAAACATGGATTTACAAGCATTAGAAGACTTAGTATTGTTTTCTATAATTTCACGTTTGACACAGTTAAATGATAGCACGAATTATCCACTTAAATGCCACCCCTAGGATTTTAAATTTAGAGCATAATTTAGGTCAGCAAGCAATAATAGGTCAACACGTCATCAAAGCTCAACCGGAAGTATTAATCTAAAACAATTTTGGTACTTGTGCAATAAGGCTGTTTTCGTTATGCAACTATAATACTTAATAGTGATTGACTTTGATAAGTACAGTACTTAACACAGGCAATTTAGTGATTCAGGCATACATTCATTTAGTTATCAAGCATTAGTCTTTATTAATTTTACGTGAGTCACCGATTACCGTCCGACGGGATTGTCGAGCACTGACTATATTTATCAAAAAAAAATAGTTTGTTGCTATGCGTCATTGTGGTGCAGAATACACCCCTTTTTTGTTGATCCGGGAGGAAACCTTGAAAAGGTTTCCTCCCGGATTCTCCGTAGGGGTGGAGGCATTATGTGGAACGTTTACCCAGTAAAACATCCCTGGTGGCGTTCATCAACGCTCTGGAAACTTCATTCGGACCTAGTCAGTCTCTCCAATGCCAGACCACGTCCCAGGGAGAAACAGAGCACGCTCCCCCTGGCCCACTCGCGGTGCTCGCAATGACACAGGACCTACAACGCGTCTTCGCCCACCTAGGGGTCACAATTGGTAGGCACTTACAGAAATAATACAACCCTACGAATGACCAATAATATCACCGTGATTGTGATCACGGTGGCCCCTGAATAACTGTGTTGTGACACAGGGTTACTGCTGCTGTGATCTTTCTATTGCTACGCAACTGTTGCGTAACAATATAAAAAATACAAGAACCGTTGCGAAACAATGCCTGTCGAGAGTATAAAATTTAATATTCTCATCGATATTAATAACATGTCAGTAATAAAATGAGACGTGACCCCAGATAGCAATTGAACCGTGGTCACGACACTTAATTTTCACTAGTTTATACGTTCTACATATGGCGTCTTGTGAGGTCCGGCTATCGCTGCCGGCGCCGGACTACCCGACGCAGCGCGTACAGAGTACATGTTAGGGCATGCGTAGACTACACGAATAGAACGCTAGTAAAGGCTTGATTGATCGCCTTAACAGTTAGAGCGTATGTTAGTTATCGATAAATACTAACTTATTAACAGCAGAAGAATTTAAGGACACCGGCCCGACTGGGAAAGTGCCTTACAGAAGCAGCCAAATAATTCCACCTTCGAGTTGGTTGTGCTCTATGAAGTGTAACCATCACTCACCTTTCTTCGCATGGGGCGATACGTCTAATAAAGGGTCCTTTTCCCTGTGTTATAGATATCGCTAAGCTAGTGTGTTCCTTGTCCACCTTTAGGTTTAATTATGGTAACAAGCACCATTTTTCTATACAACCTGTTAACGAATTAACGCAAAACCTAAAACTAGTTTGTACTGTATCGAAAACAGAATTGATTACACTACTTATTAATATTAATATTTGATACTCCGCTGGGCCTTCCTGAACACTGTCCTTTGCACAAGTATTATAACAATAAGTTTTATTAATTAGTCTTGAATTAAACAGCCCTAACAATTCATAATAGCGAAGGAAATTTTTAACCATAATTAATTGTTCAGACAGATTTTATTACCACTACGAAATAAGATATGATAAATAATGTAAGCATTTATCTTTTGTCTTATAAATGACCTACTTACTTGATATGTTCGTATTGTAATTAATGGAAAAATTCCTCAACTTTTATGGCAGATTTCAAGTGTTTTTTATTAGTCATAGTTAACGCGTTGTAATTATAATAGAATCAGAATTATACCGTTGTAGAGTCGGTCTATTGTTGTTCTATATACAATTAATTCACATATTAAACAGAATTCAGGAATGTATTTAAATATACTTTTTGTACTCAATGTAATCTTTTTTCTATTCCAAGGATGCCTGGAAGGCCCTTTGTACAAATGACTTTTTGATTCCCTTTTAAATCTACAAAATAATATGCTTGAGTTATATGTGTACAATAAAGAGTATAATAAATATATTCTACTTGCATTTTTAGATGTACTAAAAGCTTAATTTAGGTAATAACTTTTTCCTGAAGATCAAAGAAACATCCGCTAAACAGTAGCATCAATGCCAAATTGTTTAATAATCTACTATATTTTTATATATATATAATAATTTTTATAATAATCTACAATTTCATTTTTCTACATCGACAAATTCTGCCCGTTATTAAACTTACCATTTTGTTAAACAAAAAAATCCTACGGAGTCTGGTCTGTCGGTAAATAAAGTTCATAGTCAATAAAAACAATACATCTAGATCTCATTTAAGTGCTTAGCAGCGACACTTAATTTATTAGCAAATGTGAAATGTTGATAACATAATAACAAATCATATATATCTAAATAAAAAATTAATTGCGCCAGTTATCACCGTAATGAGAATACACATATACATTAAATTCAATAAAACGGAGTCGTATCTACATACGGCTAGGTCACACAAAAGCTAGGTCACTTTTTAGTGTAATTCAAACAAAGATAAAATTAAAACTACGTATATAGTTAAAAGTAGTAAAGTAAAAGTAAGAGTAGTTTTATTACAATGTGTAGTATACGCGTAAATAAACGACAAGGTAATTATTCCATATTAATTCAAGGAATTCATTGCCTGTCTGAAAATTAAGATGATCCATGAAGCGTCGTACGGGCATATAAAAATTCGCTCCTACACCTGACCTCTCCCCGGTTACTTGTTGCTGCGTATGCACTTGTGTATATTTCCAGCGTAGATGGCTGATGATTTGTATAAGATTGACTGCTTTAGCTGTTTCGGTCAGGAGGACTTTTTAGTAGTAAACCTACCCATTTTATACATATAAAGCTGTTGCAAGTTACCCGGGGGGTGTCCGGGTAATATTAGCACCCTACTATCTCCTCCCGTTGGGTGTTCGTAAAAGGCGACTAAGGGAAAACAAGAAAATGGGCAGCAGCGTCTTCTTATTGGATTACCTATACTGCGATCCCCAAGCTGCCTAGCAAGCGTAGGGATTATGGCAACCCCTCCCTTCTAAGGGAGAGGCCTTTATTCAGCAGTGGACGTATGGTCAGTAATTTAAATTATTTAATTCTTAATTTTTATATTAGAAGCCGGTTTTAGTATAATTTTATTTCTTACCTAAAACTACTAATTTTTATATCAGGGCCAAATTTTGTAAAACTTCAGCACTTGCAATGCGCAACGCTGAAATTGCCACACTCACAAAAAGCAATTAAACTTGACACCGGATTATTTCGACTTTCGAAGTGAAATAAAAAAAAGAAAAAAAAAAAGAAAAAATAAAAAAAAAAGTTAATGGCTTTAAAAAAATAGCTTTATGTGAAATAACGTTAGTTGATGTTTGTCAGTGCAGCTGATCAGTTTGACGCCTTATTGAATTAAAGCAGTTGCCTTTTTCAAGCGAACAGAGTAAAGTTACGGCATCTCAAGCGGTAGGGCCATGGTAGAGTTAATAAGACATTGTCTATTATATCCACGCCCTTACTCGACCATGTAGGTACACAAGCAAGAGTTGATTGACGTCTGATAAGGAGCATGTGTTGACATCTCCCTAGTGAGAGCTGGACGTTGATAAGTCTTTGGGAGGTCGAACGTAAACAAATTTACAACAGCAAAATAAACAAGACAATTTATCGACCTGATAATATACTGCGACTATATTTTATTTGTACAAATGACCACTGTTGCAATCATTTGTTAGAACTTTTCTTCTTATTTATTGCTTTCGCACAATCGCTACAATACTCATGTTACACAAATTAATGGTTAGTGACCATATTGTTATGATTGGTTTTTCCTTGGCGTATGGGCGTAGTTATGTATCATTTCATTACGTTGGCTGATTGATAGAAGTTACTTTACCTATACCTATTATAAGAGAGCGTCTTATTTATCTTCTTATTTGTTTTGTATGAAAGTGACACGCCTGCTTATGGATAAGTTGCGTTGTAGGTATACCCTGTTTTTCTTTATAACATCAATATGGTAGGGTTGACATAATATTCAACACTGTATTTATATATTTATTGTTACGAATTGTAAAAAAAAAACAGGGTATACCTACTGTAGCTTATTATCTAAGGCATTAGTTATTACATCTCGTGAGTACAGTGATTTCTCCAGCCTAAGTACACAGTATACGGAAATACAGCAGATATACACATTGCTAATTTTCGTAAACGACGAAGGAAATCTTTAATTCAGGTCCAATGGGACGTCCAAAAAGGATGTCTCTATGGGTCCAATGATAGAAGGGGGAAATGTGCAATCAAGTATTATTCCTTCGCGCTCTCTCCAAAATGTATCCGGCAGAATACTGAGAGGCTTGCACTCTGGGTCATCACTAGGTTTTGTGAGTTAGCAAGCAAACTTGGTAAGCTCACCACTTTGTCACTGTTATAACAATGAATCGGCTTTTCATGATAATGCTGGCCTAGCAACTATGTTTATTTGGTTGGGGATAAAACCTTTATTTATTTATTTATTCTTTATGTACACACTAGACCAATAGAAAGAGTTTTGCAATAGAATAAAAAAACATATGTTGTGTTAAACAAAAAAACATACATTTAATAGTTATGCGGTCTTCGAGGGTGTGTTATGTGGGATTCTTGATACACTAAAACCTCTGCGATGGCCTTCGGACCGCATCAGTCTCTACAGAAAGCAATCATACCCAATTATCCTTAAAACCTATGAATGAATATCTATGGGCTCACTATCTGTTTCACCGGACTTATCAGAGTCAGAGAAATGTGGATAATAACGCAACTCTGTCAACCCCTGATTGGATAAAGCGTAAAGCTATATAATATGATCATAAAAATGCCAAAGTGGGCCAGCATTCCATTACCGTACATAACGCACGTTACTGTAACATAACACACGACCTCTCTAAAGTCATTACTGACCTTGTTCAACAATTCATGATAAATAATATACCTATTATGTTACAGAAAATAAACTGCATATTTCAATGTCGTCATAAAATATTTTCTTTATATTAAAACTGATAAATATTATAGTGACATTGTTCAAAATATCACACTATTTACTATGAACAATGACATTCCCTTATCAAACTTTCCGTGTGTAATGAAATATTATAAAAATATCATTTTATATTCAATACTTGAATATAAAAACAACATGTTTATTACTTTAAATGCAATACAAAAGACTTGCTAACAATAATATTTTAGAAATGACTGTACTTACTTGTATTAAGTTAATACCTACGTGTATTAAGAAGTTCCTAGTAAAATACAAATATATACCTATGACATAGCATTGTCATTAGTACAGGTTAATAATTGACAACGAAACGCAAGTATTATTTCATATTTTAGGTTAAAGGTAGAATTGTCATCTTTTACCAATTGTAATGGGTAGCACAAAGGTCTAGCGCCTTTATAAGAATGAGGCGCTAGAGAGAAGAATCGAAATAGGTGTTGCAATGGCATTCTATCGTGATATTTCCTTGTAAATAAATCAGTGAAGTGTAGTAGTGAGTCAAATTGTGAGGATCCGAACGAGAGTCTGCGGTCAGCGTCGGGGAGCCGGTCGGGGATGGTTCAGAGCTAAATTCTTTATTATTTAGTATACTAGAAAGTATTGCTTCCGCTCCCGTGTGATATTAATGTAGTGCGGACGTGTAGGCCTTGGTACATGCCTTGGTGTATTTCTATGTAGATACTTGTGATGGTTGCTGTGTAATGTGAATATGCGTTCGTAGGTGGTGGCCTTACTGGCTTGTGTAGCCTACATCTAGTTCCCAGGCGGTTAGAAGGTCGTGATACGAAGCTGGCTGGTCAGGGTTGGCTGAGAGGGGAAATGGAGGAGGCCAATCGTTAGGTAGGCAGGGCTTCAATGCTCTTCTCCGATCTTTTCTGATTGTTACCCTCGTAAGGCAAGGTTCATTTGAGTAAGGCTTTGTTAGAGATGCCCAGAGGCACTAGCGCATGTGTAGCGCGTGTATAGGATAGTTGAGGGTTGGTGCTAGGATATCAGTGTCATCCTGTTTGTATTTCTTTATTCTTATTTTGTGCTATGTAAATATAGGTAGATATCCCCCTTCCGACATATATATCTGAGCGATCCGCACACGATCTAATTCCAACTTAAAATGGTAACCAGACAATTTATACGAATACAGATACTATCCCTATGTTGTATTGTTTAAATTTTCTACATATTCCATAAGCTTTCACTCATTGCGATAAAAATTACCAAGGCAACTCTTATCTCGTAGGAGTACTGTATGTAGGGTAAAGGACTTATGTACATGCATACGCGACCGATACACGACCAATACAACAAACTGTGTACATTATGTTCTCACAGCGTGTTACACATTGATCAAGGGACCGCAAATGCTGTCTTGATACCTACGTTAAATCGTACGTATATTAGAGATATATGTATCTCTAACGAGTGCCTACATGGCGCCGCACAGATGGATCATTTTTAATTCACGAGCTCTCGAGTTTTTATGTAATAAAGCAGTTTATTTGATAGTTTCGGTAAATAACGGCTTTTTACTGTCGAAATACGTGATACATTATCATCATCATCAGCACGTCCACTGTTGAAAAAACGCCTCCCACTTAGAAGGGAGTGGTTGCCATAATCCCCACGCTTGGCAGGCCGCTTGGGGACCGCAGTATAGTTGGTAGGTAATTCAATAGAAAGACGCTGCTACCCGTCTTCTAGTCTTTCCTTAGTCGCCTCTTACAGATACCCAACGGGAAGAGATGGGAGGATGCTATTCTTACTCGTACATCTCACAAGTATTACGTGATTAAACAAATAATAAAATGTATCAGCTAAAAAAATTGCAAGTTTGTACTTGCCAATTTTCCCAACGCATTGAGCGACTTAACTCCGACCCCACTCCGTATTGAGATTCTTGCTTTAAATATTGTCGCTTCCACGTTGTCATACCTACATACTAATAATTTCAACAGTTTCCTTTAAAATAGCGGTAACCGTCAAATTGATGTTTTTTAACTAGCAACCATATGCGGAAACATTTAAACAATAGTTGCACCAACAAAAGTTGCTACGTGTGCGCAGAGTCTATATCAACGTCGCTATGTCCGTCTGTTTGTTAGTTTTCGTCTTCTTCTTCTTTCTTTCTGCACTTCTCTATTACTGAAGGTCAGTGGTTCAGAAACTTAACTGTATTCTTGGCAAGTGTGAATAAGTGTTCCACAGACGATTCCAGGACATTTTCTTATTTATGTAGTCAGGATATCGTCATCTTTCTACATTTCTTTTTCTTATTTGTTTAATTCTCCCGAGCTGATAATAGATTTTGATGTGGCATTCACCACCATTTAGACAATTTCTATCTGTAGCTTATTGTGTATAATACAGTTATCTATGTATGTATGTTAGGTATATAACTTAAAATGCGGGGCGAAACCGCGGCGAGTCCCTAGTTGCAATAAACAAGTAAGACCGTCAAACAACTGCTTTCGAGTAACACATTTTGTTGAATTGAAAAATACTAGTAGTAGCAAGCGTATTTCAGAAAAATATTTATAGTTGGTGTCCACACCGCTACAAACGAGTGATTGTGCATTTAGTTCCGATTGGAGAATGTTAAGAAACTGTAACATTGTAACATAGTTGGTAATCCTAATAAATTAAAAAATAATAGCTTAGCATGCTCATTTTGCTAACACGTGCGCACAATCTTATCATTTAAGTACGATGAATTTGTGCGAGTGATCTTGTATTAGAACACCCTAAGACGAATTACGAACGAAGCGTCAAAAGACTTGTAATCTTTGTATGTAATAGACCAACTATTAACACTTAATTTATTTAAACTCGTTGTAATATAACTATAAAAGTTAAAAATAAACACATTCAAAATGTTACATAAGTTTATTGTCTCCGTTTGTGATTAATGCAATTGACTTTTTGCAATAGCGCACGTGTAAGTAAATGTCACGAAATAACTTAATGAACAAGTATACATTGCATAAAAATTTGATTGCTTACAAACATTAGTGTAGTGTTGAACCTAATTGTAATTTAGCAAATATTTATGTATATTCTAAACGTTTTGCCGGCTTAAAGCGAAGTAAGACTTCAGTGTCACTATTTAATGGTTGCACATTATTCTTTATATTCCGAACCACCGCGACACGGCGGTACTCACAAAAACATGTTAAATAACAATTTGAAAACACAACTCGAGCGCACACAGCCTATACCCGGAAAACGATGCATTCCACAAAACTAAACGTACCTACAAGTAACAAAGTTGAATCATGATTCATATATTTTTAATCAGTTGAATAAGTACATGTCGACCGCAGCGCCTCGTGCCCGCTCCTGACCGATAGGAAAAAGGAAAGAGGAAGCGTCCAATGCGTCTAGAATGAAATTAGCCCGTCGGTCAATTACTCCGAACCGAGTCGAGCTTACTAATGGCACGCGCGGCGCACCCTGCATACACCGGCGCTCATTTATATGCCCCAGCGCGTTCTCTTTATTGTTCCATAGATTGGTAATACACGGGAGGACTGGCACTTTATGCTGTAAATTGTTGTCTGTACACATATCCGCGATTAACTGTGTGCCAGAGCGGGCACCGTGTCGTTCATGCCGCCTGCGCTAGTGTGGACCGATGACATAATGTCCGGAGTAGACGGCCACACAGAAGACGTGAGGGTACGTGCGCGTCTCATTATTGTTGCGCGCTGGCCGCGGCGCGGATGACGCATGGCCCTTCAGCCCCGCAAGACATTAATATGTGAAATTGATCCGCCGTGTTGATAAACGTTAAAAGCGAGCGGCTCTTGTTTTCCGTAAAGGATACCGCGATTTTTTTTTAATTCTGCTGCTTTGCAACTTTTTGTTAATTTGGCCATTGAAGTATAAGATGTTTTTGGCAACTATGTTGCCATTGGCACCTTTGCTGTATGTATGTGTTTTTTTGTTGTTGTTTGAATGTGATTAATGCGGCACGTGAACCTAATAAATAGGTTGTGTTCTTCTATACCCTGTTTTTCGTTACAAGATCAATAAATGTATGAACACAGGCGTGATGGCTGACCGGTGGCCAGCCAAATAGAGCGAGTATTGTCGAATATGAGATATTCAACCCTACGCTCTATTTGGCTGGGGTTTACGGTTTACGTTAATCCCTTTATTGTTCAAATTTTTATATTGTAAAGAAAAACAGTGTATACAGAGTACATTGGTTTTATTATTTTTACCCTCTGATTATTTACCTCGATTTTCTATTTACTCTCTGTTTCAACTTGCATTACTACTTGCATCCATAAAATACATTTACATAACCACATCCCACCTAAGTAGAAATTAATTCATGGTTTCTTAAACGCTCTAGCTTGTTAGAAGACTATTCAGACTAGCAAAACATACTTACTTACATGATAATCGCAAGTAAATTTCAATGCGAATCATGTTTTTTTTTTTAATCGCAAGGAAATTTCGATGCGAATCATGATTTTTTTATGTTTATTTACATAGAATTTCAACAACTGTTTACAGGTGAAGTGTTTTTAACTATTCTTAATTTTCTTACAATTATTATAAGAATCACTTAGCAAAATGCATCTCATTTAGTACTAAATCATGTAAGCACGGTAGATGTAGTTTTTTAAATGTTTAACCTACTTGGCTAGGGCGTTAAAAGGTAAACACTATGTAAATTCACTTATTCTTCATTTACTTTGATGTAAAAGCATTGTCATACCAACGATTTGTGACTGTGAAAATCTAAAGAACCTTTTCTATCAACTCCTTAGAGACGGTGATTGACAAATTGTGAACGTTAAACCTTCTTAACTTCACTACCCCTCGCTACCCCATCGTGAATACCCTCGGGGGTTCAGGAGAAAAGTAACAATCCCGGAGACGACTGCGTACATAAACATATCGCAAAACATCCCCATGATTTATAATCTTAAACCTAATTTTGGTAACACGTAACTTATAAAAGCACGAAAAGACCGACTGGAAATAAGTACAGCGTACCTATATATTTTTTATATAATAATTATTATCCATTATATTATTAATTTAAAACTACTCATTACCTCTTAGAGGTAATACAAGTAACTTAATCTCATTTCACTCATTACATTTTTCTCTGTCCTCAAGAAAATAAGAATATTTAACGTCGTTGCAACAGAGAACAAACAGTGTCAAAAATTTATATTTCAACCATGTTTACTTATTGCCACCATTTAGATTTTATAAAATATATAAATAAGAAGCTTTATTCAGTATAAAGAAGTTACCTATCAGACGATATAATTACTTTTTAAATAACCCTGTATAACGCAGTTCCTAATATCAGGTTTAAGATCATCATAACATCCACAACTAAAACGAATCTAACGATAAATCACGTGTAAATCCATAGCCGTTTCCACTGCAAGCCGATCCAAATAAATAGCCTACATATTATGTATATACAATTATGCGGGAAAAACATAACCCACCTTCTGGGCCACTTAGTTTAACATCCAATTAATTATTAATTATTTGTTCATAAAGTTAAATTTTTCATTCAGTAGGTGACTGACGTGCTGGTACGTCAGTCATATCACGTCTGCTCTTCAAATAGGTATTTCTTTTTCAGCGCAACAGATACGTACAGGCGTCTTCATATTGGGAAGTTATAACCATTAAGAGAATACAATCGCAATTTCTTCCTGTCGTAAATAAACTTCGGCGGGCATGAGTAATCATCACTTTGTGTGCGCGATATCGGGCGGGGGCCAAATAGATTGATACGTGATCGGAATACACTGCTTGCTTTGTATTATCACTTGCTTCAACGAAATTCGTCTACACGGTTTTGTATGGTGTTGGTAGTTGAATTTTCCGTTTGTAATTATGTCGGTGGACGGAAGTGTCGGCGATGTTTGTTACACTGGTCACGAGGCGGTCGGCTGACGCCCGACGCCCGGCGAGTAACGGTCTTCACCCGCTATGGACGGCGACGCGACCATCTCACTTGGGGACTTTAAATAAATTCACTTGGGTCGGAACACAATTGCCTTATCGATTCTCGATCCCGAATCGAATCACTAATGCCGAAAGGTGAACGTTATGGTGAGACATTCGATATTTCCTGTTCGATTTTGAATTTTGAACCGATCGGGGAAAGTGTTTTTGTGATATTGTAATTTTTTTGTTTGTTTATTTTATGATGTCTTTCTATACGTATGTATATGTTATGTTATAGATATATGTGGCCAGTGTTGATAAGGACGGCCATATTATTAGATACACTAATTTACATAATGACTATGAGTCATTGCTGCCAATGAGAAGTAAAAAAAGTAACAAATAGAATCAATAATGATAATCAATAGTTTTAGTAATAGCAATTACCGATTTTGACTACCCATATACATTTATTTTTACCAATAGCAATAATAATAAGCTCAAGGAAATCCAACTAGATAGTATAAAAGAAAATATTCAGAAAATCGTTGAAGCATTTCAAACTCTAGATTTCAATACTTAAGCATGTATTTACGACCAAACCGAGACATACATTGGAATATATTGAAAAGGCATGTTTTGTAGTTTTGCCATTTTGTTTTTGAATTTGGCATAAACCTTTAATCTCGCGAAGATGACATAAAATCCTAATAGGTAACGTTAAGGAACTCGTAGTCAGAAGATGTAACATGAATTAATTACATATTATGTACTCCGGCCTGGCCGAGTGACCGGGGAGGGACGGGCTAAGAGGGTTTGTTTGTAGTCATCCAGGGGACAAGGCCGGTGTCACTCTTCATTCGAAACAAGCCTGCCCGTTGGCTAATTGGGTGCGAGAAGTTCCGACAAGCGATATTGTTATTGCCACATGCCAACTTTGTCAAGAGTTCAAACTATTTATGTCGCCTTCAGAAGAATTTATATTCTGACAATATGACAAATGTTAATTGAAAATGGATGTAGATAATCATAATCATGACAATCCGCACATGGTTATTTGATGTCAATATAGAAAGACCCGATAACAGATTGACTGATAATTAATACACATATATTTGTCTATAAATAGTCTATAAATTTAAAAAAAATCTTAAGTAGTTATGTATATTTTATGCAGATAAATAGATACATAGATGTTTTTTTTAAATATATTTTAGGCTAAATCATTGAATATTAAAATATTCGAATACAATCTCATTTTTAATCAATACTCCTAATAATAGACATTGTTATTTTAATTAATGAATTAAAATTAATGACAGTTTATGAGAGCTATTTTTAACTTTTTTCCTAATTAAATAATTAGCAATTATACATTCCTTTAGTAACTAGTACTATACTATACATTCCTTTACTAGGAAATTCTTGCGTCAGTCAGGAATACTTTCCTAAATTCATACAGTCTGTTTTTCTATCATCTGTTTGGTTAGTCTAGACGTTTATTTTTGTAAAAACATAGTCTAGTATATATACCCTTTTATAATATTAGGATACAGATAATTAGGTATCCATTTTTATCAACATTTACGTTATTTATTTGATCATTAGAATTGTAATTACAAATTTTGGCGTGTTCGCATGTATTATCATGTATTTTATTTAGTTTTTGATCATAATTTTAATGAGCGTGTTGCTCGTTCCTCGAATCAGATGATGAAGGATGTGGAGTCAGTATAGAGTTGTATTCCATTATATTGTTAAGTACTAAAATGTCTTCGCTCACGCAATTACGCCTCGACTAACAGAATTCTGATGTTACATGCACAATTTAATAGCATTACAGAAGTACCTTCAGCTAATTTTCGGAAACATTACCTAGATGATTGAGCATTGCATTTCTTATTAACGACCGTATTCTCTTAGCAAATATTCAATATTTCAAGATTGCTCATAATTTTTATGCGGTTAAATTGATAATAAATAAAAGTAATGAATTAATACCAAGTGAATTAGAAGAAAATTTTATGATTAATAATTCCAACCCATACGACCGTAGTGCGTAAAATTGAGATTTTATAGAATTTCCATCCCTATTTTAGATGATCTGCTACCCCTATCTGCCTACCCCTAATAAAAATCTAAACTGATCTGCCTACCCCTACGGGAAAGAGGCGTGATATGTATTTTAGATGATGACGTTTTAAAGTAGCCGATAGATCACTCTTTTTTGTTTTGTCCCCGGGACCCTGTGGGTAGTTGACCGGTGTATGTGGGATTCTTACCCACTAAAAACCCCCGGCTGTCGCATTGGCCCATGAGAATGGTCACCAGGACTCTCCGGTGGGATCTGCACCAGGAACCCCTCAGTGCCTTGCCTTTGAGCCCGCCGCCGGTGGGCGCATTGTAGCACCCATGGTGAGAAACCAGACATGGTGCTCACGAGTACGGAGGTCACAACCCCGCCACCAACCTCCTCGAAGTCAACACCATACTCTTTGAACGTCTTGGTCCCACACCCCAATCGTCGAACAATTTCAAAGATCATTACATCACCTTCGAATCCGCAACAGTCTTTGAACTAATCACCACATCACTATTGGAATAACAAGCGTTAAGTAACACAATTAAAACGTTGTAAAAGTCGAGGGGTGTTCCACTAATAACGAGGTAATAGGAGGTTTCGAAGCAACACACGGCAGGTGTGAACCGAGCCAACGGTGCCTTCCCGATGTGTATCTCACCTTAATCACTCACGCGTCGGCACAATCCATAATGATATGTACTAAATAAACACGAAAACGGACCTCAATTAAGTATATTTAAGTTACCGACTCCGAAACATGATGGAGGTGAATTAAATAGAGACTTTTATTATTTTTTTACATGGGATCACAGATACTCTTAATTCTGGTACTTAATGAGATTTTTATGGATAGGTAAATAAATACTGCATATTGTTATCATTAATATTTTCCAACTTATATGTACATAACTAACAAAAGACATTGTATAAAAAGTATAATAATAGGTATAGCTAAAGTATTCCACAGCATCGCTGTTCATCGTTTTTAACTGACTGTAAAAAAGAAAGATGTTCTTAATTCATCTCTGTATGGAAAAGATCAATACAGGCGCAAAAAAAAAGAAGACAATCATACTCTCATTGAAGAGACACACAAAATTCAAAGATGGGGTTTTTGCCTACGATCACAAGTTTACAGAAGTAAGCTGGACAGCACATCCCAGTTGGTCGTTTTCACTGAGCCGAACCTCTCTCAAAAACAAATAAATATGAAATATATAATACCTACCATCAATCAGTCGGTAAATTTTTATTTACCGATGGTTACGTATATTGTTCGGTATACGGTTTTTCGTATGACATGAACTTTTCAATACACACAATTGATTTTTATTGCCATTTTATATGACTTCCGAGCGATATCTTAATTTAATTATGTATAAAATATATATATTAAAATATATATATTTTATAGTATATAGTATAGTATATTTATTATATTTTATTTTCTAATATATAAGTATTAGTATTATATTAATTATTGTAAGTTAAATTATAGTTTTAAAATATTTATCTATGATTATTTAGTTTCACTTGTTTTGTTTGCACCTACCACGATTTGTCTCTGCATCACCCTAAGGTAGACTGGTAGAGAATGCCTCTGGCATTAAGTCGGCCTATGTAAGGTTTTGTGCATAAAGAATAAATAAATAAAAAAAATATCTTCTTGTTAATTGATGTATATGTAGTCTGACCTTGTATTGATCACCTGTGTCTAATCAAATACGCTAATTAATTGCTTGATACAGTTAGTGTTATATGTACAGGTACCGTTAGGTACATGTAAAACATATATAAAGGGTGAGTATAATGTCTTCTTATATCTTCTTAAAACTATATTGTAGTGATATTTATAATCATATTTTTTTTTATCATAGACTTCAATTTAAAGTTATTGATCAAGGTTTCATTCAACAGTAATGCTAACAATTTAATAAGACTAGAATTTGCACTTACGAACTGTCATTGTGCAACAAGAACGATGAGTCAATTGAGCTGCAAATTATTTTATGTAGAAAAAATACTACATACATCCTACATTAACACAAGCCATGCTAATGTATTCATTAGGTCCGATAATGTTAAATTATATGCCTGTATGTATTTACACACAGTACAGTTTAACATAATCATTGCAGTCAATTTATTCCTTCATACGTATAAAGCCTCAACAGGGAAGAGGGTAAAGACTACATGAATAATTATTACCAGAGAGAAAGCTATCTACAATCGCGCAAGAACACAGACCGCCAGTTGACAGAATCTTAAGAAGCTTTTTCTCTAGTTTTTAAGAGAATTATTATTAAGAATTCCCAATAATTCTTAATTAGCGTTATTTAGTCCCTAAATAATATTAAAATATCTCTATCTGTCTCAATTTTGATTGACTTCTTTTAATTTTGGCAATATTAATGTTATCCTAGAGACCTAAAATTGTCAGTTTTAACCGCAGCGGATTGCTAATCATTTATTCATTTTACCAACGCTCAAATATAAACAAAAACAATCTATGTAGATCCGACTCCATCAGTTTATATATGGTGATTTTTTTCAGGTTCCATCATTATATAGAAAATGCCATTCGAAAAGTTTTTGTGTAAAACACATGCATATAGACCCATAAAAAGCTTGGGTGGAGTCGTAGCGAATATCTCTTGTCATGTATAAATTCTACATTTACTAAGTAGTCCCTAGTCTAATCTATACTTATAATAAAACTGTAACAGGTCCAATTCTGTACATTGAAGATATTTTGAAAATTATATTTGGAGGGCATTCTATAACCGATACTGAGGCCGAAAATGTAATTTTTTTATTTTTTGTCTGTCTGTCTGTCTTTCTGTCTGTCTGTCTGTCTGTCTGTCTGTCTGTATCACGGCTGAGCATCACGCCGAAACTACTGAATGGATTCAAATGAAACTTGGCATGATTTGAGATCTTACCACGAGGTAGGACATAGGATACTTTTTATCCCGTAATCTACCACGGTTCTTTTGGGAGAGGGGATTAAAGTCAAAATGGGTACTTGGTTATACGCTTGGTCCGATTTTATCAATTTTTCTTTATAATATAAAAAATATTAGTAAGTGAACACTCATAGAGAGTTGTTATCAAGTTTTGTCATCGATCGCGTTAAGCAACGTTAGGTAAGGTCATTAAATAGATGGGTGACCGTTTAATGCCATTTGAACTAAACGTTTCCGTGCTTCGGAGGGCAAGCACAAAGTGGGTCCAAGTTTTTAACCGACTTTAAAAAAGGAGGTTTTGTATTCTATGCGAATGTATATTATTGAAAGTTTAGTAAACGTAAACAAAACGCGGGCGGAGCTGCGTGGGTCAGCTAGTAGACCATAAGCGTACTACCTTATTGGTAGATGAAGGTAATGCGCTTCCATCTAAGGCTCCATTATTACTTTACAAAAGGTATCCCACCTATTTCACGGACAAGCACTTAGTAAAAATACACACAAACCCCGCTATGACGATATAGCTATTTACAGGTGTTTTTTTTTATTCAGAATAATTTATTTATTAATAGCCTGACGAGGTCTAAATACGTCCCCACTAGCTATTAATTAGGTAGTGATAGAGCTATTTCGTGCCTCATTATCTTAAGTATTCATGAAACCTAACTAGTATATCACGGGCTATTTAACAAGGTGTAAAACTTTTTGTGCACCGGAACTCTTCTAAGTAAAATGTATGGCAACTGCATACACAACAAAGCCGTTTTTTAAAGCAACTAATGATAGAACATCGGCAATAATTATACATACATTACACCGTATATGTTTAGGTAGGTTTATATATAAATTTGTAATTTCATTATATTTGGTTACGTATTGATGTCGATACGCAAGGTTAGAACAGATTTTAGTTCGGGACAGGCTGAAGTATATCCGGTAGTAGTAACAAATGAATAAATACTTCTACTGATTTATAAGACTCATTGTTTTAATCACTATGACTACTTTACAATACTAAAAAATAAAAAGTATAAAATAAAGAAAAATGGTTTAGTTTTGTACTATTAGGATCAGTTCATCTTTCCCTGACGTTACTAAAGGCTCGAAAACCTGACGATAAGCTTCATACAACTTCCTGCTCACAGTTTATTTATTCCACACATCTGAATATTTTAAATCTATGATTGTCTTAAATAGAGTATGCATATTTGCTGGTAGCGCACTCTATGATGCCAACTTTTGGCCAGACCCAAAGGCCGGACCGCGATTTGTAGTAAGAGGTTTCCGGAAAAGCTAGAATTGAATTCTGATAACCAAATTGTTCCGAGGGTTAAAAGCCACAAAAATTCAGAAGACAACTGTCATTCAGGTATCTACTAATCTTGAGAGCGGAAATATAGCATATTATTTTATTTTTGCGAAATATTTCACAAAGCGCGTTAGTTACAGGTTCAACTTTTGGTAAAGTGGTGTTTTCTTTTATTGAGCAAAGTTAATCTTCGCTAAGTGCTACAATTAAACACGTATAAATCATACAATTCCCTTTATATCTCTGAGAATCTAGCAATGCATTATAAATAAAACTGTTAATTAACTTACACTCATCTACTGTTTTACATACCTAATAGTAATTAATATTTTTCACACCTTGGTAATTAAATTTAAAATATTATCATAAAAGTTATCTCAGAAATATAAAATGTATTAGAACGTTGTTAATTTTTTTGTATGAAATTTGCTCATAATAATAATTACTTTGTGCATTTAATTGGCATTTTTACATAGATTGCGTTAGTTTTACTTTAAGGACGCCGACAAAGTTAAGCACTCACGTACCTACTTATAAGTTTTATGCAATTTATGTGTGTAATAATGTGTGAAGCAACTATTGTAAAGGTGTGAACTTGTATATTCGTCGGCGAGACTACTTTACGATAAACTCGAAAATGACTCAGGGAGCCATTAGTTTATTTTCTCTAATTAAATAATTTATATTATGTTCTTATTGTTTTACATATATTTTTCTTTTATAATAATATATTTCATTAGTATTTTTAAATATTTTAACATTTCCCTACTAACAATATGTGGTATCTCATAGTAGTCACCATTAATTCCATGATCCGATGACCTAATATCTGATGAACCGTGAAAGACGCCGATAGCATATAGTTAAATATAATAGGTATGTACATAATATGACCATTATCACGGTTTAATGGTTACTGGGAAAAAGTGAAGGATAAAACTATGATAGATCAATAGTTCTTGAAGTTAGATTTTTAGCGCTCTACAAGGAATCGTTACTAGCGGCATAGTATCAAATCCCCTTTGCTAGCGGCGACAGTGATGCTTTTTTTCTCTTATAATAATGCAATTTCTTTGACACAGATTCTCTATGCCGTAAATAAGCTACACTTTTACAATCCAATCGACAATTACCATCATTTTTGTCAAGCACTAGCTTATTTTTCTTGCTTCTGGCTTCACGCGAATGCATTTTGCAATTGTCAGAGTTTTGTTGCTTGAAATACTAATCAGTTCAAGAAGTTTCCGCGCTTTCCACAAATTCTACTTTATAACTTTGTAAAATGATGGCTCCCATCAATTATCGATGATTTCGCCAGTGTCACATAGTTAACTAGCGATTGTAAAATAAATTATAAATGAGGAAACAAGAATTGGACAATTTGTGTCGCTGCCATCAAGATAGCGGCTACGAAAGAAATCCTAGCCAAGAAAGTTGCATATGTCTGATCCTAGCTTTTTTTTTCTTTCTTGTTCTGGCGTCACACTTAGTGTATATTGTCAATGTCAAGTTTTGATGCTTGTGTTACGAGAGTTCCCGCGGTTTCCACAGCTTCTTCAGTCTTCTTCTTTTATAAAATTATGGCTTCCATCAATTATCGACGGGTTTCGCCAGTGTCGGGTAGTTAAATAGCAGTTACAAAATGAGTTAAAGTTATGAAATTAAAGAGAAAACGTAAATTGGAGAATTTGCGTTCGCAGTCGCTACCACCAAGATGGCGACCGCGAACCAAACTCCCTGATCCTAGCTTATATTCACTTTATTAAAAACAAAATACCATAGATAAACAAATGAATCATATAGATAATATTACAGACCATAGACGAAGGAAGACATATTGTATATGATACAGATGAAGTTAGAAAACGGCGTTGTTTATCGACACGGCACCATAGCTAGTAATAACTACGTGTATTGCCGTGTTGAGCACGCAACAAAAACATACCATGAGAATATCAACGATTGTAAAATAAATATATATTTCTTATTCCTGTTACCAGATCAATAGGTTTTAGCCGACGTAAAAAATAATGTAGTTTCTAAATATCAATGGCGTGAAACTAATAAAGCGTTAGTATAGCAAAAAATATAATACGTGTTTTTGTTTTGGACGACGCATATATCTTAGTTCATTTACATTAATCCACGTGCATACATTTAAAACCAGCACTGTCTGTCTGTTTGTCACCTTTTCACGAATAAACGGCTAAACAGATCTCGATTAATCTTGACAAGTTCATAGTGCGCATCGTGAGCAAGGTCACATACTCTGATTTATTTCCAAAATAAATATCCACTGTGGTAACGTATGAATAGAGAATTTTAATCACAACATAGTACGCAAGGAAATTATTGATGTGATATATTTTACAGATAAGTTTTCTATAAGAAATTACTAAAGATATTTTTTTATATTCATATAAGTAGTTTTATAAAACTGGATATGAGTTCCGCTACTTGGAAGCTTGTGAATTTAGATCACGTGGTCCGTGAATAATAAGAACAGATAGAATTATGTAAAATCGTCTGCTTCAAATATTAACGATTCTAAACACTTAATGTTTAATCTAAACAATTTGTTTTATCAATTCTATTATAGAATGAAAAATGCATTCGCGGTTACAATATTTCTAAATGTTGTACGAACAAAAAACTTTTGTATATTTTAAATTCCTAACACCGAGTTGATAGATTATATCAATTGAAAAGGTATTTATGGTTTTAGTATATCGAACGATACAAATAACGATATAAATAGCTTCTGTATGTATATTTAATTTTAAATTCTGAACGCTGAATTGATTTTATTCTGTCCAGTTCTATCTAAAGCATAGACAACATAGAATAAAAATAACACAATAAAACGGTTTAAAAATCGAGACTAGTATAAAAGTACCGGTTTTTATTTATGTTTGTTTGTCCTTTTAGAAGCTCTGACCGGAAAAGGTGAGAATGTGATAAAATCAGATTAAACATTAAGGCGTCGCGCGCACTACGATGAAACTGTACGGTGTTTTGTCGTGGGGTTGTGGGCGAGTATAAAAAAAATAGCATTGTTAAAAAGAACTTCATAAAATGTACATTTCATAATAAGAAGCACAGGGCATTTTACATGATATCATGATGATCTGTCACTACTCTTCACTCTACAAACTTTAGAAAGTATTTTTTTATTAATTGATAATGTCCAATGTTCAAAAAATATAATATATCCCCATAAATGTACTCGCTTCCTATCAGATAATATGCAATTATTTTTTTTTCAAGAAAATTACATAGGTTTTCAGTATAAAATGTGTTATCATGTGTATGTATTTTAATTTTTTAAAGTCGATTCAAGCTTTTAACTGTATAGCGATTCGTCTGGTATATGCGCGGGGCCTTAGTCAAATCTACCCATCGTATTTAGGTCGGCAGTGATTACGCATAATAATAATTGCCGCTTCCCGTGTCCCTGTGTACTGTGCCCTATAACATGGCCACAGTTTCGATAATCTGATACAACATTCATAATTATCTAATAAACTCATGTTTTGTAACCTTTACAGTTTGCCGCTATCAGTTTACATAATCGTGTTGACTATATCGAGTTCTATCTACATAGGTACGTTTGCGGTGATTACGATAATGTATACTATATCAAAAGAAGTCAAAATAATTACTTGCTTGTTTTTCAGAAATCGACCGATAACAGTGATGGCCGAATGCAATGCGAACAAACCAACTTCAAAATGTAATTTACCGGTTTTTTTTATTCAATAATATTTTAATAACAGTGACGAGACCAGGAAGACATTATTTTGTCTGTGGCACTCGTCCCTCGTCACCCGAGACATTTAGTATTAATTCGTGTTGAGCCCGGTAATTTGACCAGCTATAGTGACCTTCTTACCGGAACTTATTTGCGATGAAAAGATTATCAAGAATTTGTGACTTAGTATTTTAACGCTGAACTATTTATTTTGCATAGTGAAGCAAGTTGCGTTGCCAGGTCATAATGCAACTCGTGATATTTTTATTTTATTTTATTAAATCTTATTGTTCCTTTCATTCATGTAATGGTGGTTTATGGCCCAAACACTGCCAAAGTGAGTGGGAGTTAGCCAAAGATAGAATGTTTGCTTTAGGCTTTTGTTATAATCATAGATTTCCTGATATCAAAATGAAATCTAACATTAAGGTTTATACAGCACAATAGTATTTATATAATGTTGTCTTTTATTTACGCGAATACTAGACATTGCAATCAATCTATTCTTACGGATTATATCGCGATTTATTTTATTTTTCCCGACGTTTCGAATGCTTTGCAGCACCCATGGTCACGGGCGGACTGAGATGTTGAACGTCCCTGCGCTCTATTTATACTGTCATAATTTTCGGTGTACCCTCAGTTAATAAAATAAATCGCGATATAATCCGTAAGAATAGATTGATTGCAATAGTATTTATGATAAAATTTGATTCAATTAAGTACAATATTTTATCCTAGTCATAGTCCTTACTTATTTATTTGGAGAAACATGTAAAAGTGTTTAACCGTATTGTTTGTTTTCCAAATAAAATCAATATTCACGCTGATTGGTCAAAAATTTGTACGTTATTCTGAGACAAAACAGATATTAAATATATATTATTTTAAGTATCTTCAATTTCGGAGGGTGAAAGGTAAGCAACCTTTAAGTACTAAAACAAGCTGACATGCCGTCATGCCGAATCTATGATTTAATTCTCAAAGGTTTTGCGTACGAAGAAATCTTTACGCTTGGTTAATTACAACCGTTTATTTATATTCGTTCCTTCAATTCAATGTATACAATATAAATCTATGCTTAAGTCACTGTGCCAATATGTATAGCATTACGTAACTCATTTTACTGGTAAACTCGGTATGGCGTCCGCACTAAGCTGATTTGGTTTAAATGAGATTTGTTTGTTGCTGTGTGTGTTGCTTTGCACATAATATGGAGGAGGTCTAGTTTTTTCCACATCCACTTAAGCAAAGGGCACTGGAAACATTACTAATAGCAGATACGAATACCCATAACCAATAAGATAATGCAACGTTACCGTTACTAAGGTTAGTAACGTTACATTTTACTTAACTTGGTATCAGTACGTAAATAATATGTTAAGTGTAATTGGTAGTATATTTAACGTCATGAGATATCATTAACAGAATTATTGGATTACGTGGCAAAGTTATTATTACCAATCTACTTTAGTTAATTTGGCAAGGAAACCGTGTTTTACGTGCTGATAAAGTTCATGTTATCGATACTTTCCCCAATATTTAATCTTCATATCATCGATATAAAGCAACGTTGCTTACGTTAGCTCTATTCGTATGTAAACGTTAAGATCAGTTACCGGTAATCAAGACGAATGTGAATAGCAAAAAAAAACCGTTAAATTAATAACTGATATTTTTTATTAATTTTACAATTGTTGAGTGCAAGGTCATATTATGTGTTTTAACGTTATTTTTAGCTTTGGCACAACGCCACCAGAAGGTGGAGTCAAATGGGGTCTTCTGTAAAATGGGGGTACTAACCTAATCGGACTACTCTATTATTATACAAACGTTCCCGATGTGACTATAATCTATTAAATTGTCTTTAACAACTAGTGCACTCGTTGCGAGCATCTTGTCACTTTGTAATTTGTCCACAGTTGTCATGCTATATTATCGATGTATTGAATCAACGAATTAACTGTAGTTAATCCCACTCCATCCGACTTGAACGACATACCTAATTAGCATCTTGTTAACACAGTTTCAACGGGTAATATTAATAACACATTGTTATCTGTGAAAAGTTTGATCTCGGATGGACAGTATTATCAGGAGCCTGCTGTTTTAAAAAGATAGTATTCGTAGTTGAGTTCATTTGAGTACACTTAAATAGACTATAAGTCTTCTTTTGAGGCGCTGTATAATCAACGTTCTATAAACGACAACTTAGTTAAGTAACGTTAGGTAAGGTCCTAGGTGACGGTTTAGTGGCATTTGAACTAAGCATTTCCAACTAAGTGCTTCCGACGATATATAAAAATTGATCCCGGATTTAGCCATCTAGATATCAGTATTTAAGTGAATTTAGATGCCTGAGACCGTTTTGAGACTCCCGCTGTTTATTCCCATCACTTTTAATCCCGTAAGCCAGGTTCTAGAAACGCTACCACTGAATATACCGAAATTTGACCCTAATCAAGTCCCGGAGGAACCCTATGCTGTCTTGGAATCAGCAGCAAATTTAAGACATCAGGGATGCTTGAGGCCATGGGCGTACGCAGCTTTTGGTCTATGGGGGGTCAACATAAGGTATTTTTTTGTTGGTGATCAAATTCATCAAAGCACAAATAAATACATTGTAAATTTTACTGCCGCACTTAACTTGCCGCACGTCAATTAACTTTAATTATACTTAAGTCAGTTATTAAAATCTATTTATTTCAACTGTCGGAGCCGTTTATGATTATTTTTGATTATTGAATATAAGATATTTGATATCTCTACTCACAATCTGATTGAGAATTGGCATCGAGTGTCGAAATAATCGGATTTCAAAAAATGGATAAATGAGCATTAACTATATTAACTTTTGTAGGAGCGGTTTTGTTTTTTTTTTGTTGGGAATTCTATTATCTTACCCATATCCAAACTTAAAACAATGTTTGTCTAGTTGTCACCTTTAAACTCAAAAATTAAAAATGCTGTAGACTTTATACTGACAAAAATTCTAGATTTTGACCTTAGAATCAACATAGGCTACTTTTTACAACGAGAAAATATTTATTTCCGTGGGAATTTTTTACAAGAGATAATTTCAGAGACCGCTACACTCCTTTTTTTCTGTTTAAATTGAATTTGGTTAATTTTTTGGTAAATAAACGTTTTTGCAGGAGCTAAAATGGTTTTAGATTTTTTTGGACGCCAGCTAGTTATTAATCGACCACGCGATGACAGATTGTTAACGGAAATAACAAGACTACGAAATCTGCCTTCTGACAAAACGAGGGATATTACCATTAAAATAATTATGACAATCATATGAGCCCTGAACACGGCTAAGATATATTTTTTGTTCCGGCTTCATCATCATATCAATTTGATGGTACTATATTCGATTTTACTATTTATTTTGCACATGACATCATAGTCAAAGTCAATTCCACTTCGCCAAATGATACTCTCTCTGAATGCAAATGCTCGTTTTTTGTTGAATACATATGTATGTATATACTCGTAGGTACCTATACTATTTGAAGAGTTCACTCATGCCCATAAACAGAACTAGATTTTGATGAAAATTGGAACAATCTGAAACTACTTAATTACTTTCAAATTTCCAAATCAGTTAAATAATGCAGTTCTGGTTCTGAGGTAATAAAATAAAAAAAATACATCCAAATTAAGAAAATCTTGCTTTTCTTTAAGTTGGTTTAAAAGGGGCAAAATGCAATTCCTTAAAAATAATGGATCTTCTGCAAACCGGTTATAAGGTAACTTCCGTTAAAAAATCATCCATAGTACTTACAATCATCTGTCTGCCATCGATCAAGATTAAGCGCGCAGCGCCGAAATTTTAGTTTTTTAATTCTAACATGATGATTTGTAATTAAAAACATAAATTCCTTTTACAATTTCTTTCAAATAAATGTATAATTAGACAAAATATTGTCAGCTTAGAAATGGTTGCCAAGCACATGGGGGGGGGGGGGGGTCAACGGCCCCCCCTGCCCATCCTGCGTACGCCCATGCTTGAGGCTTATTCGATTTTTCAAAATTGTTTCCAATAACGGATATGACCTAAACGGGCCACAAGGCCCAAGTAATTTACGACTCCAGGTGTCACAATCAAACTGTCTAAAATAAAGTACAGCCCTGCTACTCGTATTCTCTAAGCAACACAACTTCGATTTCGACACTGCGGGCAGCGGCGAGTTGCATTTTCGTATTCTAACTTTTCTTGCGTATCAGCTACCACCACGTGAATTTATGGTTTTCAGTGGAAATACTTAAGGTCGAATAGTTTAACAGTCAGTTTGACGTTGAGCTGAAATGCGATGATAAATATGAATTTCTACAGCGTTAAAGTCGACGTCGTATTTAAGGTTGGTTCAAACGCCGTGCACGCCATCGAGTGCAGCCACGATAGTTTACGTTAGAGAATAGCGTAGCAGTTGCCAGAAACTGCGACAGAGAGAGAGAGAGAGAGATGGGGCCACTAATTTAAAATAAAATAATTTGCTCCTAACGTTGCCAGCCATGCATGGCCCATCAAAAATTGTACGACACTGTGGTCCACCTCTATCCTTACTCTAGCAAGGCGTTCATGGACATTCAGAAAAAAAGGATATGTCAGAGATAGTATACTGCTTAGTAGTATGCGTTCCTTCCTCACTGGCGTTCTGATTACTTGCATATGGGTTACTCGAAGGCGACACAAAAATTATGTAGACGACGACCCAGAGACCAAGCAGCTTGAACAAATCTGAGACCATTTTGGCCACTAACCACTAATCACGACCTTGCTGTACCTAACTACATGCATCTAGTAAAAAAATATTCTTTATGCCTATCAATTATAATGAAACAACGCCCACTTTCCCATTCCATCACTGTCCAACTCCGTAGCGTGCTTTAACCTTAGTGTACGTAATAATCTCCGTCATTTTTTTCCAGATAGGCTTATATCAGGGTAATAGACGGACGATTTTAAATTAAAAAAAATAACCTTTGTAACACAGGATGCTGAAATTTTGAGTGCGTCTAGAATAAAAAATATAGTCCTGCGCTAATGGCAGTGATACGTAAAATCGGCTTGCATTTTGGATAGACGGCTTAGCCCACAAAAAGAATGCCGAGGGTACAGAGAATCTAGAGTGACAGTGGATAGGGCGAAGCTGGCTTCATGGTGACTTTTTTATCACGTTTTATAGAGATTTTCACGTCTCTCCTGTCGATATCGCTGCCGTTAGGGACTTCTCTGTAAAATGGCGTGGCGTCCGCTACAGCATCCGAGCGCGGCTTACTCAAAAATTAATTATGTCAGGCGTCGAATTCCCACTGCTGTCTGCGCGGGCATCGAGCGGCCTCCGGAGGTGCATGAATTTTAGATGACGCTTCATTCCGTCTATCTGTGTTTATTACTTAGAAATTATAACTCACCCGTTAAAAGGGTATCCGGCGAAGGCGGCGTCGTAAGGGTGGTAAACGGTAGGGTAGGGCCACGTCGCTGCGCTGGCCGCGAGGTTTTCTTTTAGCTCAATCCCAGCAGCCTAATAAAAAAGAAACATTATTAGAGACATCTTAATGTTGTCTTTGGCACAATATTGACAGCGAATAAAGTATTGAATATTGATAACAGTTCTTTTGTCGTTTCCGGTAGCTTTAACGTAATCCATTACGAAAATGATCCTCGTCGGATTGATTTCTTGATCGATCACTTAGCGTTTCGTTCTTAACTATTATTACTTAATGGGCAAAGATACGAGACGAGTGCATCAATCATCTCTCGGTCGACAAATGTATCGTTTTTTTTTCGTTTAGGGATTGTTGAACTTTGCTTTCTTTTATGTTCTTAAGATAAACAAATAAATAAACCTTCGAACAAAGCATATTTTTTGTTCTTAACCCGTGTTACTTGTATAAGCGGTAATGATTAATTCGTCGTTGGGTCTCTTTAAAAGGAACACTGTCGTTAAGGGTCCAAAAATTTATAGCGACGCATTAAAAATAACTCAGGAGCAAGTCTTAATGCGGTCAGCCAGGATAAATCTATCAAAAGATTTTGTTGTCCAACAACTTCATTGGTGGCCGAATCGAAAATCCGATAATAAATTTTACTCCAGCAAGACAGCGTAATCCAGTCGCGCTGTCGCTCTTTGTTGCTGCGACCTTTCTGATATAATTCCAGTTTTCTGTTACTTCAAATAATCGGACTAAGCTGTAACGCGAATCTGCGCTGACTCGGATTTATTATTATTATTTTCCTTTTGTGCAACTTAGCGATGAGATGAGAAAGAACGTTCGCCTGATACTATACGTCAGCCTAGACTATAGACAGTATTGCTCGTCACCCGTAACATGGGATATTACCAATTTATTACAACAATACTACTAATTTTTACGAACTACAAGAACATAACAATGTATGACACATTGCTGTTTTGCACTCTGGGGTATGGCCAGAGTCCATTCAGGTTACATCGTAGGGTCAGATATGTCTGACCCTACGATGTAACCTGAATGGACTCTGGCCTGGGACATATTATCTAGTTATTCTATATTTATTTACTCATACGATGGTAAATATTGCATGAAAAATCAGTTCTAAAGTTTATTTTAGTCACAAGTTTCGATATAAATTAAGTGTTTATAAAAAGTTATTCTCAGAAATGATGTGACCGTAGTTTGTGTAGCGAAGTTTTTGCCTTGTTTGCCACCGAAGAAGTGAAGCATTAATACATATAGATTAGTTCTACTGTAAACACCGCTACTATTAAAACATCGATTAGAGTTAAAGAATCTGGCTGATCATATTCAAAATCTTGATACCACGATGATTGATGTTCGTAACTTGACAAAACAATTTAGACATAAAAAAATGCCAGCTCGTGATCTTTATTGGTATCAACATTATAGCTTTAACGGAACCTAGCTTTAATCCCATTAACATTAGTGTGTTGAACTAGCTTGATATATATTTTTATGGAAGGTATAAGTTTAATCCGCGGAGCGATGCGACGGACACGCAAGCAGGTAGCGTTTTGAAATGTCGTCGCGCCGACCTCGCAAGCAAGTTACACTGCTCTTCGGCGGACGTCACTCATTTTGTTTATTATTAAACTATACCCATATTAACTTTCAATTTGAAACGAAATTATACTAATAATATACGCTACCACGTACCTACTTACAAAACAAAACTGCCATTGAATTTTTCACCGCGATTTGCTGCTGAATAAATCATCACAAAAATATATGACTATAAATAATATTCTCATATTAATTTGTTCTTTTTGAATACATTTTAAAATACACCGATTCTAAAGACCGTTGCGATTATCATAAATTGTGGGGGACGTTAAACACAAATCTGTTATGACCAGTAGCGCGGCACCGTGATTTATTCTCGGACACTTCTTCAGATGTATATATTGATATTTTTCCGATATTATGATGACAATTTCCAGCGATGATCGCGAATGAAAACGATTTAACCTACTAAGCTGTAAAATATTTTGACACATTTTCTGTTATAAGAGAACTTTTATCTGAATGTTTACAGCGGCCATTCAGAGGTATTAAGCCTTTAAAAGTGTAAACAAACACGTTATAATCCGATAACTAAAAACACCAAACAAAGAAGCTCGACAAAAACACAAGTTTAGTGCACAGATACCCGAGGACGGGATGAAATAATAAATTATAGACAAAATAAAAGGCGTTAACTAAAAAAAACTGTGAGGCAGGATCCCATTGAAAGCGGCAGCCGGAGTTAACACTTTCGCCACCGATGATGTATGATCATATCTTCATGAATGATCGAATCATCTGCCGGGACACGTTCACCGCCATTAACACCTTCCTCCAAAAGTTTTAGTACGCGTCATATATTACGTGCCGTGGCTACTTTTATGTTGTTATGATCATTATCATTCAACGTCAGTGTTGTCTACCCACACACGAATCTCCGCGAGGCGCACTCTAACACAGGGAGTGCTTCTATGTGTATTTAGATTTGACGCGCGAAGCGGGAATCTTGTGTTTATAAACTTATGATGTTCTTGTGTTTGTTGTAAATTTCACATAAACAACAAAGATTTGTTCCACTGTTCCTTTTCTTGTTCCGTTGTGCGGCTATTATTTACATTTGTGTAATTAAAGACGCTAAAAGCATTATTCTACCTTGTATAAACAAAACACGAAGCCAATATGGAACTTCTAACGTTTAATCCCGAGGGAACGTCGTCGTTAAACTTATTAAGTTATTGAACTCAGCTCGATACGACTTTTTATAAAATGCCGGACAAAAGAGCATGCATCAACGGATTACGATTCTAATTTATATGTATTATTACTTATATCGTAAACCTCATTGTGGTGGCTACTTAACGCTGCGAAGGAGTCTTATAACTATGTCTCTAAGGTACTATTTTGACATCGGATCCTAATTATTTTAACGTAATACCCTTTGTAGTTGGGTGTGAAGAGAAAAAAAAAGAAGTGACAAAAAGTAAAGCTGCTCTGCTGTAGATGCACCTAAATCCTCCGGTCGATGATATCTCGCCTCCAAACGATGATGTGGCCGTAAGCTGTTGTGGACGTAATTAATTTCAGTCATAGTTTAATAAGATTAGGCGGTGTTGAATAACAATGTTTTCGAACAAGGTGGGACTGTTAATGCTAACAAGAGATCGACATGCTTCTGATTGCTATACGAAATGTAGGTTATGAATAGTTAAGGAAACTATGGATTATTAATTATAAAACCAACTCACTACTTTTTAATTGATATCATTAAATGCATTCAAAATTAAATCGTCCAATGCCTGAAATAGTATTTAACGATATCGCTGTGAAACCTACTTTCCGTACAAGGCTGATAGAAATAGGGTTGTGCTAAGTGAGCGAGATAAAAAGAGAACCATCAATGACAACATCCCTATAACAATAAAATATTAAATGACTAGTTCGCTTACTACACAGACAGACTGAACAAAAACCTGTCAACGAAACTAGTTTTGTGTAAGTAGATACGCGGTGCGGACTGGTCGTAAGACCGTAAACGCCAACCCGTGAGGTGATCTGCTCTGCCTTATCTATACATTTTATTGTACTAAAATTAAATACACGCCTCATTCTGTACTAAGAGCATCTTGTACGATACTTAGGGCTACCATACCGTAATGGAGCTCCCACGCCTAAAGGCCTGTATGTAGTAAACGGAGCAATCCTTTCAACTACCTACACTCATTTATTTGTTTATATTAAGTGAAAACTATATTGAATAAGTCCTATACTTGCTGAATCAAATAAGTAAAAATTATAATTACTTTTAGATATAATCACACACTAACAAAAATAACGAATATTTACGTAAAAATATAATATAATTATTCAAGGTCAAAAACGAATCGGAACTTTATCGACATCACTAAATAATATAAACTTTACAAAGAACCGATTTCTAGATGTTATCTACTATTGCTCGTTATTATATTATTAGCTAATAACATAGAAATATTTAAGGATACTCTTCCTTTATATCGCGAGTAAATTGTACAAATTAGAATAAATTTACATACACATGTATCACGAATAAATTTGCATTTAAAATTTCGTATTATATTAAAGAAAATTATTAGAAAAATACTATCCAACTTAAATTATTATTTGTTAATGCCTTGTCTTGCAATTTAAGCATACTGTCGGTGTGAACCAAGTTTGAGCTGTATTTTTACGGCGTTATAGGTACCTACTTTAAAACCAAAATTTTCATATAATACTATTTATAATGCGATGATCTCATTTACTACATAATTTAAACTGAATATCCAAGGATACAAAGCTTAGATAGCAGATTTAGAAAGCCATTTTACTTGAGCTCCGCTTGCGTCCTTGCGTTGATATTGGAAAACATCGATACATCTGATAACATCTTTAGTCTCCAATAAAAAGATCCTATTTTGGTTAAAACAAAAATTGAAGTATTTCTTTTTTACTTTTCGATTAGCATCTATCCGTAAACTAATCGCATTAACGTAACTATCGATAAATAGGTACACATCACTATTCTATAATTGAATATGCCGACATAATTAAAGTGATTCAGTAGCATCTTCGTAATTAAGTGCCAATTTAAATATCTGTTTCCAAGTAGGTAACAAAAAAAGACTCTCGATTTTTATTTGCAATTCAATTGGATATCCCTAATTCATGTTCGGTTTCGAAACTAGTGGCCGATTATCACGTGATTACCGCAAGAATCGGATCACATATTATTGAAAAGTAAGTCGAGGTGTGTCTTTTCACACAGTTCTAGTATTTAGGGCTCTCTTATTAGTAAGAAATTAGAATGAATTAACAAAATTATACATTTAATCTCAACTTGTATCTGACTTGTGTCAAATTTACATACTTTGTTGCGTTAAATAATATGTCTCAATAATAGGTACTACAAATAGATATTTGCAGTATGCAAATAGCATAGCTTTGTCCTGTAAATGACAATATTCAATTTTTTTTCATTAATTATATCATTTTAATTACCTATTAAATAATACCTTGCTGACTGCTAAAATGTGATTGAACGGATTATCTATACTTATAATAAAACTGTAACAGGTCCAATTCTGTACATTGAAGATATTTTGAAAATTATATTTGGAGGGCATTCTATAACCGATACTAAGGCCGAAAATTTAATTTTTTTAATTTTTGTCTGTCTGTCTGTCTGTCTGTCTGTCTGTCTGTATCACGGCTGAGCATCACGCCGAAGCTACTGAATGGATTCAAATGAAACTTGGCATGATTTGAGATCTTACTACGAGGTAGGACATAGGATACTTTTGATCCCGTAATCTAGCACGGTTCTTTTGGGAGAGGGGATTAAAGTCAAAATGGGTACTTGGTTATACGCTTGGTCCGATTTTATATATTTTTCTTTATAATATAATAAATATTAGTAAGGGAACACTCATAGAGGGTTGTTATCAAGGTTTTGTAATCGATCGGGTTAAGCAACGTTAGGTAAGGTCATTAAATAGATGGGTAACCGTTTAACGCCATTTGAACTAAACGGGTCCGTGCTTCGGAGAGCAAGTAAAAAGTGGGTCCCAGTTTTTAACCGACTATAAAAAAGGAGGTTATGTATTGCATGCAAATGTCTGTTAATAAAAGTTTAGCTAACGTAAAAATAGCGCAGGCGGAGCTGCGTGGGTCAGCTAGTTAAATAATAATGTTATTTTATACTTACGGTGTTTGTGTAGAAAGGCGGCTGATCCGCGGCCAGGGCTGGGAAATAGGCCGCCATGCCAGCAGCCGTGGCGGCGGCGGCGTCCGAGTACGGGGCGCTGTACATCGACAGTGGCACGCCAGAGGCGAGCCTCTGGTAGTTGAGAAACTCGTACTGGCACGAGCATACGGTCTGGCCAGTGATTGGGTCCTGGAATATAGGGCGGCCGGTGTCGCAGCATCGAGGCGCGGAAGCGGCGGGCGAATTCGGTCGCGCTGCGCTCGCGCCGCCCGCGCCCGCGCTCATTCCCGCCTGCGACGGCGGCGGACTGTTGGAGGCTGTCGAGATGGTGCTCTGTAAGTTGTAAATTTTGAAATGCCTTTATGGCGCGTTTTCACATTCGCTGTTGCAGGACAAACACATTACAGGAGGCCTCCGTGCGCGCAGCGGCATTCGCAATGCAAATTATTGTCGTGATATGCTTACGTGGTTAATGCATCGGAAATATTACAACGGTATTAGCATAGTGTTATTGATGTGTAGTTAATGAGTATTTAATGTGCGAAAAGGGAAACTTTGGGCGTGTCTCTAGCGTCGTCGGCGCGGTACGGTAAGCAAATTCGAAACGGATCGAAAACCCTTTACATTGTAATGTGAAAAAAAAATTGTAGCCGCCGGCAGCGATTCTAATATGATGCGATTGAAGATTTAAAATTAATGACAATGGGAGCGGGCTGGGCGGACATATTGTTGTCGTAATAGATTTATTCGCCGGACTACCTGAATCGATAACGCGGTCGCAAAATAAACATCCGGCCGTTGTCCGATTATAATGGCAAAGACGCGAGTCGAGATCGCCCTTATAATTGAACGCACTGTAGTATCGCACGCGGGTAAATAACTTTCTAAATATTTGTCATTGAAATGAAAAATGGTCGCAGCCGTCCGACATTCATTGTGCTTTCAATGGGATTAGAAACCGAGAAATGCGACCCGTCCGTTCTTATAAAATTCCGTGTCAACTTTTTTCAACAAAATCATAATTAATACGCCTTTTGTGTCCTTTTACGTGTTTTTATTGGATGTTTCCGGAATAATATCAGTTGTGAATAAACATTTTTAATGATTATTTTTTTCTAAAATACGAATGTTATTTGATTGTCATGTATTTTTTCTAACAGCGTAAACGCAAAGTTGAAGGTCAGTGCTTGCACGATACAACTGCGTTACTCTTAATTCTTATTACCGGTACCTATCTAAGCACGAAATATCTAGGTATAACACTTTTAGCCCGAAGTTAACTAAGACTATTCTTATAAGTTGACGCAAAAATCTTCTGGTATGCATAGTTAGTAATATAACTGGATAATGAATAGTTGCTGTGACAAATGACGAATCGTTGAATATAGGATCCCGGTATTGGTGTATTCCCTCTTCTGCGATATTTTACAATTGAAGGATTTATAGTTTCAATTTATATTACGTGCTATGACTTAACCTATTGTGTAAGAAGATGGTTGTCAACATAAGCCTAGTAAATTCCCGCCACGGTTGACTGTGCCTTAAGCCGAAGCTGCCTCCCGCTGGCCGCGGTATGGCTTCAGTAGGCCCCACCACTCGCCTGCATACTTCGACCTATGGCATTGCCACGCACTAACACTACCACGGCGAAAACATTTGTTGTGTTAAGGGAATTATTGAGGTAATCCCGAAGCCGTTTTAAACGTCGAATCCCTGCATTACCTACATTACATACCCTGCATAGTTACTTAATCCTTGCTCGCTAACATTGTGTACCCTATCGCGGGTGCCAGGGTCGGGAGGTGTTCGCGCCGTATCCCTCATAGGACCTAATGACTATCGCAATAGAGATCATATCGATATATGGGGGGATGCGGCTGAAATCGACGCCGGTGCTTAGAGGGGATTCAATCCGTTCAAACGATATGAGTGTATGTTAGATGGAACGACATAATTACGTACAGTATTCCGTTCAGGCTGGGCGGCCATTGTCGACTGCTTTATATACTCGTATTGCGAAGTCGTTGTTGTAAAACGGACTCTTACTACATAATATCAGAGCTCATAATTGTTTAAGTTCGATCTTGAATAAAACGTCTAATGGCTAATACTTAATTATGTTGGTTGTAAGTAGATAGTGTAATAATCCATCAAGTCCGCTGTTTTAAGTTGGCATGTGTATTAGGAGTACCGCCAGTTGTATAGTAAGCTCTACAGTCACCCCTCCACCGCGTGTCATGACCGTGACTTCCTCCCATACATTTCTCACTTGCGCCTCTAGTAGAACCTATCGGAAATATTTGAATATTCGTACGAAGAAGTCAACTAAAGCTCAGATAATTTAATTTATAGTAAACTCTACCGCCGCCACAGCCGTGACCATGACATCTATTCATACATTTCTAACTAGTCTAATATATTAATTAGCTAACTGGTAACTGGTTCAACATGGGACATATCAATAGGGTGCTCAGTACTCGATTGTCGTTCGAAATATGTACCTAATAAAAAGTACCTACTTAATATTTAACACAATTATCAATCAAAAAACGACACTTACTCGCGCGAGTTTCTAAACCATAGAGGTATACGTATAAGTACAACATATCTCAATGATCTAAACAGATTTTTGGTAGATAGGCAGCGATGAGTTTTTATACCTATTTATTTGTTTACAACGCTCCGGTCGGTTTCTTTGTAAAAAGCCGTGTGACGATGGAAGACACTTAGTGCAAGGTTACATATTATTATTGTTAAAGTTTTTTTCTATTTTTAATTTATTTAACTTTATTATACGTTTATTGTCCTTGAGTATGTCCCATGCTCAGCCAGTCACATGGTATAGAGGAATCACTCACAGTTCAGACAGTAAAACATAATTACATATATAGTAAACTCTACATTTCTTTCGTGCATTTCTCACTAGCTTCCCTAACAGAATCTATCAGAAATGTACGAATGAATGGAGAAGTCACTCATAGTTCAGATGGTACAACACAGCCTTGACCCGACTGCCCCAGAAGAAGGAATATGTTTTTCGAACGTATTTGTGTTATGTATATCTTTTGGCATGTTCTATAGCCCCAACGGCAACGGCTTGATGGATTTGAACATTGATTGTAATTAGATTCTGCTTAATTACCGCACTCAGAGATAGTTTTGGACTCAGTGTAGGTTTTATATTGAAATCTATAGATTTCAACAATACTATTGATCTATCTATAGATTTCTATACTATATATCGTCACTTGGTATACCAAGTGACGTCGATTAAGACTACTGTATTGAAATACCTTGGATAATTTTATCATTAAGGCAGCAGTCACCATCAAGTTTTGTTTTAATTATTAAATAGTCTGTATTTGGTAATATGAGTATCGAATGAATGGTTTTTATGAGCTAAAATTAAATGTGGCTATTATAAACCTTTTTTAGTGGTATTTTATGTTTATAACTTTAATTGAGTCCATTATATTCACAGTCTGGTTTCTATTCTTGTATCGTAAGGTAACTATATAAAACTATAGATTCTGTTGTAGGAAAAAATCACCTAATACTAGTAGAAAAAAAAACAGTGTTTGTTATGGGAATAAAATTATTTTGGCTCGAGCCAAAGCCATCATTGATAAGTTAGGTATAAAAAATAAAACTAAAAATTCTGCAATATTTATGTGGCAGATAAAACAAATCCATTTTAATGAACGCGTACATCAGACTCCTTTGCCGGTGTCCTCGAGATCACTAGAATGTATGATAAGTGATGATAACCTTCATATACACTCGCCCCATTCACGAGAACCGAGACAGTTAAGTGGTTCTAAACTAAACATTCTAACTGTCGCGACATCGCAACATTCGCTTGTCGGTCTGTACGGAACCAACACAATGTTACTAGCCGCTACAATATACAAAACGGTATGAAAACATGACATGTAACTAAATACGTCATACTCATTTATCGGCATCGACAAACTTCGGGTATAAGTACGTCTTTAAGCGAGTATTGGTTATGTGTGCTTATTAGATAAAGAGTACAAAAAAGATGTCATCATATCCTTTTCAAATATCGGACGGTTGGAGGATTAAAGTGCCGCTGCACCTTATCTACAGCAGACATCTTTTAAAAAACAAACACGAAGAGTATTCTCTTTTTGTCGACTTTTTTATCGTAACCCGCAGGATGTGTTAGAGTCGTTAAGCCCTTTTAAGTGTTAAACCATGTAACTGAATATTCGACCGTATAAGGGTCCGATCTATTTGTTAAATAATGTAAAAAAGTTAATCTTAGAGAAATCGGACCCAATGACATGAATTTCGTTAAAGACATCAGCCGGGCAAAAAATATCGATGACATGTCGTCGTTCGCTCAGCTAACCGTGGGTGACGCCGAGCGATGCCTTTTGTCCAGGTACGACGGGCGTTTTTTACTAAAGTCGGCCCTTTAGCAGACATCATTAAAGTATTAAATTTACGATAAGGTTACCGGTGCACAGTAATTATTTGGAAATTCTTGCTAATGTTTAATACTCTGATAAAGTGATAAGCGGTTCGTGTGCGTTTATCGTTGGTGCGCGCGAAGCGGTGTGTTGTCTTCTAGATCACACACTGCACAGTGTTGGTGTTCTAACTTTGATGGCACGATAGCCAACTACTCTTATTAAAATAAGTCATACGTAAATCTTAATGGACAACTCCGCTGTAAATTGCTATGTCTCATTACCACTATCGAGAAATGTAATAAAAAAAATTGTCTGACAGTAAAAATATTTTTCAGATTATAACTTTGGTTCAACTTCTGATAATAATCAAATTAACATATCCCGTTGGCTGCAACCCAAGAGGTTGTGGGTTCGATTCATACCTAGGACAACCATTTGTGTGCATGAACATATCTGTTATCATACCATCTACATATCTAAGTATGTTTTCAATTAGTATTTGAATTAGTTGTCTGTTTCTACAGTCCAGTTTCTGCTTAGTTTGGGATAAGATGACCGTACGTTTGCTGGATTGCTCTAAAACATTATTAATAAAATTTTATAATTAATATTAAATTAGTAGTCTTTCATAACATTACTTTGATGCTATTAATAATCGGAATAAATGAAGATAAAAAATGAGTTTAAAACACTCATTTTTTTCATTCACAACTTCTTGTTAATTTCGGATGCATAAATCATATTATTATAATGTAGTAATGTTATCTCTCTAATTTACTGCCTTTGTACTGTGCATTGTAATGTTTAGTAAGCACTCCGATACACATGGATACACAAAAGTTAAATTTGTAGTATTAAAATTAATCTGCGCAATTAGATTGGTTTGGATATCACTGAGACAAGATTATTTAAATAAAGACTCCATTAAAAAGTTTATAATTTTACTTGAGTGTTAAAAATAAATAGGTACATACAACCATTTGAATTGAGTACACGTTCAAATTATTATACTATTAGTAAACCTACCTAGCGTACAAAAATACGTAAAATAAAATAGACAGAAAGAGAACTTCTTAGATCTAAAATCTAACTTAAAAATAAATATTTCCATCTAAAAAGTGCGTTATACGTATACACTGATACTAGCCAGTCCTTGTCGTAGAACTAGTTTTACATGGACTTTTAAGGTTCTAAACCTAAAAAGACGTATTTATGTATATCTCATTTATAATACAGCTAAGGACTTGAATGGTTTGCCTGCGTCGGTTTTCCAGTCCGATTATAATTTGGGTGGTGAATAGGATTTTACTAAGCTTTAGTATCGCCGATTGCATTGCCGTTTTCCATTAAGTGTGACTGCAATCAAGCATTAGCTTGTATTGGACAAAAATATAAGTAAGCCCTCAGAAAAAAGAAATACATAATGAAAATAAAACCAAGAAACTGCATTACAAACCGATGTAGTAACAAGTAAAAAAAATAAAGCTGTGTAGAAAAAGAATAATAGATAAACCCAAACAGCGATTGGAATATACGATTAGTACTAAAAAGTTTAACATATACGATTTAGATACTAAAAAGAAAAGATTAAATAATAATAATGATATCCTAGAACAATCCGCAGATGGTCATCAGATCTCAAAATTGGTAGAGCGTGTACTATGCTAACTGGACTTAAAATAAAGATTATCGACAGTTTTAGTAAATAGAGCTCAATTTACGAGCTCTATTTACGATGATCAAAGTGGAATAGACCTTTACTTTCAGTATGTAGTTGCTAATTTAGTAGGATATGATGCTTAAAGCAGATGGATAAAGAAAACGTCATATGATTGTGGTGTCTAGATTAAAGGTAAAAATATAAAAGTAGAGCAAACAGGACAAATACCGCAATCTATGAATGATTGCCTATGATATGATGGCGTATTCACATAATAATAATGGCTATAATAATCTAGCCTAATCTCTTTCGCACATACTTGGAAGAAAGAGCATCACAGTTTTAATAGATCTTAGATAAAACTGCCGCGTCGCGTCGGTGCGCGGGCGCACACGTCACGCCATTTGAGTTCGCGCTTACGTTCTAGAGGAAAGCGTGCGCAAGTAACACCGATCTGGTATATTTTTTACTCGCGTATGAGACGGGTTAATTGCTAAGATTAAGATCAATAGTAAAATAACTTGTTTAACAGTCACACACAAGTTCCTGTAGTTCCTGTAGACTCGCAAGATTCCATGTGTTAATTAGAGGTATTACAAAAATATTAATTGTTACTACATGACGGGTATCTTCTTCTGATGTTTTCAAAACTTGTTAATAAAATTAAGTCTGGAAGTTTAGTGCCAATACGGATAGATCGATTAGGTCTGTTTACTTAACTTTTTTTGTGAGTAGGTAATCGATTTTAATATTATTACATACATCATTCGTCTTTATTGACAGTCAAGGAGATTCTAAATTTATTATTTACTTTGGAAGATACATAATATGTATTAAATATAATATTACCACAATAACAGTTAAATTGCTTAGTTAAACTCACTCCGGGAATGCAGTCAAATAGATCGGTAAATTGGGAAGACGCGCGAGCAGACCGCGTAATAGAGACATGTGACGATTTGAACGTTTTTGAGACAGAGTGAGCATATAATGCTAGACTGTGGTAGAATTTGTATATATCGGGGCAATTGCCCAAATGGATTTAAAATAAAAAATTAATATGATTTTTAAACAATCGACCCAGTAGTTAGTAGTTACCTGGCTTGTGGTTACAACAAACAATGTTGTCACATTTTGATCTTTGCATAAAAACACATGTCACATTATACAGTTAATGTGCAAAAACAACTCACGCATCACGTTGACAAAGTATGACAGATCATCGTCAATTCAAAATTAACCGCTAACATACCGTGTGAACCCGACTTAATTACTGCACAACTACGTAGCTCACGTGAATGGGAATATAAATTAATTAGACATTTTATTAATGTTTCTTTCTTTAACGGTCAAGTGGGCGGCTAACAAGGGTCGAGACATAACTTAATCATGCTGCTCGTTGGTCTAATAGAAGTAATAGAAATTAGTAGACCAGGGTCTGGAATGTACTACTGAGATTATTATCCGGTAATAATCTCAGTTTGCAGAATTACCAAAGTCTTTTAATTATAATACAATTAATACCTAACAATATTTCATGAAAAAATACGTAGATATAAATAAACTAATTTTCCCAAATCAGCTGGTTAAATTTATCAGAATACGAATGCATGGGGTAGGTTTAAAGAGAAATTTGTAAGGAAAATTACCCTTTTTCTATATTATTTATTTTATTCGGAACTAATGATATCCCTACTACATCTGGAGAAAGTCTACCTAAGTATATTGGAAATTGCAATTCCCTTCTTAGCGAAGCGGGAGACTACTACTCTTCTGGGCCTCTAACATGAGACTAACAAGGTAAAGGTACCATCCCCTCTTGAAAGCTTAAACCTATCATTTATGGAATGTATAATATATCCAACATGTTTCGTACTTTATTGGTATTCATTGCTCTGCAGCCAAATTGTATTTTGCGGTGATCGATCAAAACGTAATCGTTAACCCGCCAATACCAAAATATAAATTCTACGTCGTTCGACAGGTTATTTACATAAAATTGTGACTTTAATTGGACAATTACATGGTGGATCCCCTGTCGGGGTAGGTGTCTATTTCGACCGCTTCCTGTGTCGAGATATCTTTATAGATAAGCACTCGAAATTGGCCCACCCTCGAAATGCATAATGCCCTTAAAGAAATTCACACCTTACCTAATTAGGGTGGAATTAGGGAAGAATAAATATTGAAAAGGAACCGCCGACCACCGCCGACCTTATACTGTAATATTTAACAATATTAATGTAAAGATAAATACGTAATAATGGAGTATAATTTTAATTAATGCATAATAATTATACAATACAACACAGCCGTCTAGAGTCGGAGCAACTTCTACAGGATGATCTCTTAAAGTTTAGTATATTTTGTACCAATTAATTCCAACTCTAGTAAGTTTACTGTGTGTCAATTATCAATCACATATGTATGAGCCCACCCGCGATTACATTAGCTAATATGGCCGGCGATAAATTATGAACAATTATTACAAGGTCGCCTTTTATGAACCAAGTGGGTATACGTAAAGTTCACATGTAAGTGTTGCTGATGAAGTTCAATTAATAAGAACGTATTTATAGCTGTGAATTCGCTAACACATTGAATGTGGTCAACGTACAGGCCACGTTTTGGTAGCGGCTATAAAAAGTGTTATAAAATAGTGTCGGCAAATTAAAATGGTAATATCTTATCGGCCGATGATCTGGCTAGGTGGGTAAAAGACACTTGACTTGTTCTGTTTTTTTGCTTCGAGATTATAAACTTAATTATATGGCTCGAAATTCTCGAGTACAAAAGCAAACGGTTATTATTATGATGATCTCTAATATTTATGTAGGTAGCGTATATTTTTGGGTATAATGTTGCTGTTTTTTACGAAGTAACTAGTGTTTTAATTAGCACTTCCTAAATTGTATTCATATGAACATTTTAGGAAACCAAACAACTGTTATCTTCTACTTTTGTACTAATTTCGTTAATAACGTGTACGTATTTCATCGGATACTATTAATCGTGAGATTTACCTACTTGTATTTTGCAAATCATATGATAAATAGTTGTTTTTTTTTTGTCCCTGCTTTCTGGAGAGCTGTATTGCACTTTTGCTCATCACTTGGGACTGTTTATTAAGTCTAATGAACCCAGCAATTGCTTTAGCCACTGTGGGCACTGTAACTAAATAAATTTCAGACCAAAACACCAATGGTTATACGTTGCTGCTTGGCGGAATTTATGGTACTGCATTAATACCTACCCGGACGATCTCGTACAAGAGACCATCTTGACTGTATTAATAATATTAATTAGAGATGCAAACTTTTTTGTCGTACGTATTTTAATAACAAGAATAAAAGCTAAAGCTTTTCAATTACATAAAGCCTAATCAACCCGATGGCTGTAACAGTGAGCTTTTGCAATTCTATCTTCCAATATTAAGGTGCACAGAAAGGGTGTAACTTAAAACAGCACTTGGCGGTGCGTTGTGAACCGAAATACAATATTATTAAGTGTTTTATGAGGAGCTGAAATCTTTAACGTCGGCCCAAATATTATGTACCTTTAAAAGGCTACTCGGACACGTACACGTCCCAAGCGCTTTCCGCCTCGGTTCGCGGACTGTGCCGTATTATTATTGTATTTCATTCAAACAACTCATTCATAAAATTGCAACTCTTTCGACAGCAACCGGAGAACGCAGCGTCACACTTGACCGCACCCGCAAATGTGGCCGACTCAATGACTTTTACCTGCGTCTTTTAATTCAATATAAATCATATAGTGCATATGCAATGATGTCTATAGTAGACCTACCCTCATAAACATTATGAGAGTAAATCATCCTTTACCTTTACCTTTTTAGCGTACTTATTTTAACAACGCCATCAATTATTTGATGGGGTAACTTAAAATAAAACAAAAATATTCTAGTTTAAAAAATATTAGCTACAATTATTTTTTCTTCACTAAAGACTTAAAGACTTGATAGTTTCAAATGCGTTTCTTACCGGATCTTCTCAATTGAGGCCGCGTTGTGAACCGGTGGTAGCTTTTAAAAAAATTGACCATTCAAAAGTGCTAGCGTTAAGCCTATTTGAAAGTAAAGATTTTTGACTTTGACTTTGGCTACTAACCGGGTAATGAGATATCCCGTCTTTCAATTTTACACGGGAATCATAATTTTTCCCTCCTAACACCACAAAGGCATAGTTTTGTGTGAACCGCGTACGTCTGTCCGCAAAACTGAAAGCGTTCCGTGTCACTAGCACGCTGGTCTCAAATATAAATTTCAGCAGGTTCAGGTTCAACTTGCCCTAGTTGCGAATTGTTATAGTAAGTCAATGTGTGTACGTGATGTTCCATTATCTCGGCACATTGTGTCTTCAATCATGCGGCACGGGCCCGCGGCCGCTGATTTCGCTAATGAAGTTGTTTCAGATTGTTCAGCGAGATTTATTGGCCTCCGTTACGGAATAAACATGTGCTAGTGCTCGGGTACTTGTCTATTAATAACCGGCCCATTATTCTGCTTAATACCCCTGTGACGCGGTCGCAAACATTCCCACAATACGGTAATACCCAAATTAGATTGACGTAATCAGAATGTTAGTACAATCAAATATTTATATTTTTATGCTGATAATACGGTAACTACCAATCATTTTTTTTATTATAATACGGATTGTATTTATTGTTTCGTACTTATCATATCTAATTGTCGTTAATTGTGGTGTTCAAACCTCTTCCAGCTGATGATGACTTAGTAAGTGTACCTAGTAGTAGAGCTAACATACTAAGCTCTACTATGTTTTTAGTCAAATATGGGAAACAAGGGAAACGTCCGTTCAGTAGAAAAATGAAGCAGTTCTATTGGACGAAAGTCTTGTATTTCTACGGTGAGTATTGTTGCCGTTGCTCTCCAGTCTCCATGAGGATTCAATTTAATGTCACGTCAAGGCATCCTTACCAGTATTCCTTGTGCTGCTTACATTTCGCCAGGCATTTCACCGGAACGCACTTCGACCCGATTGGATTCATTGTGCTTACCCTAGCCATTGCTATATCGCGTCGAAGAGATCCAGCCACGCGCCAGTTTCGAACTGTACTCATCTGGTACACTACTCCCAAATGACTCAACCTACGTCTCGCAAGAGCGTCATGGCCACACAATATGTGTTGCATTGACTGTTTTTCATCTGCACAAAATCGGCAAGTATCTACCGTACCTAGCCTCATTCTAAGTAGGTGCTCGTTGGTGCCAGAATTTCCATTCGCCAGGTATAGGATCTTATTTGGTTTAGTAAAGTTGTTGTTGTTTTGCTTAAAAAACTACGACTGCATTAACGTTTAGTGTATTTCTCCTTAAGTTTATTATTATTCTAGGCTTTTATTTTGAATTTTTGTAAGTTCCTATGTATCAACTAGTTGGTCGCTTAAAATCTAGCTATCTATACATTTGACTAATCATTATGTAGGCGTCGTATGCCGTATATGGGCTTCTCCAATTGCACACCACTGAACACAAAGTATTCTTAACGTACATTCAGATTTATGGTAATATTTTAATGTGAATTCATGCAACTTGAACCGGTTTGAATTATAGTATTTGGTGCATCATTTGAAAAATTGTACACTGTGTATTTATTTTCGGTCATCCCATACAAACATTTTTTTATTTCTATTATAAAACACGTTATTTTATATGTATAAATAATGTACACAATACCGAGGTACCAGATACCGAAAGTTAAACAATTACATTATCAAAAATGGAACTTTAACTTTACTTAAAGAATTGTATTTTTATTGTAAAGATTTTGGTATAATTCGAATTAATATCGATATTAAAACGATTCGTTGGCGCAGTTCGTATCGAGTGTTATGTCAGGCGATGTTTAGAACTGGAAGAGGGGCTTCGAAATTTGAATTATCGGTTAATACAGGCGCCATTAAAGCGGTGGCGATTCAAAACATCCCGTGCAGTTCCCGGCCGAGCCTTTATTGCATACTCCCTGTCGTTACCCACTAATCGACAACTGTGTTACCAAAATAACTCTGTGCAAAATTACCCACAGCGCGTAATACTAATTTATTGGGAAATTTCACTATTAGTTACCGCCAGGATGTGATCAGTGTGCGATACAAGTTTGTATGGCACTATACTATGATAGAGGTAGAATATGGTACTCAGGCAATGATTATTTGTTTATAAGTCTACTGTAATTCTGGCGCCGCGCGCCGGTGAATTATAAATTTGACGGGCCCGTTGGTCTAGTGGTTAGTGACCCTGTCCGCTAACCGATGGGTCGTGGGTTCGATTCCCACCAAGTGTCTGGGTGTTATTTATCTATTTAAGTATGTATTTACAAAAAAAAAAAATATATCAGTATTAGTTGTCTGGTTTCCATAGTACAGGCTCTGCCTAGTTTGGGATCAGATGACCGTGTGTGGATTGTCCCAAGATATTATTATACAGTGGATTGATAATACAAATATTGAGAAAACTAAATGTTCTTTGGCTCAACCTTGGCTATACATAATCTATATAGGTCTGTAAGATTTGATGGCTATCAAGCTTGATAATCGGGTGAAAATACAGTATCCAGATTTCCCCGACACGTCCAGATTTCATCATCACAGCAATATTCAACTGGGAATGTCTATAAGCCTAGGTGTGATTGTCGAAAGCTAGAAATATTATAGATCAAAATTACTATCGAATAGTCTTCTCGGGGTAAACCGAAGTAAGGATGATACGTTGTATTGAGTTTGTGTTGCGGTTGTTTTGCATCAATTGGAGGACGAAGTCCATAAAACAAAATTAAAAAAAAACAAAATTCTTTATTATGCATAGGGCTTCTTACATATTGTCATATTTTACAACTACCAATAAAAAGAAAAATCATTTCAATCAATGCTGGTAACAACAATATTTTACTGTATCTTTAATTTTATTATCTTAACCAACCTAATACTCTGTAGGCCTAAGTCTTATGTATTTAATTCGGGCTCAATTGCGTGGTTTGAGGATGCCTTTGTTCAGTTGAGGAAGTTGATTATGACGACGACGTACGATGATTATTTAAATATATTGGGGAACCCGGAAGAAGCCTACTTGAATGGTAAAATAATGGTTCACCGGGCGCACCCATCCTGTATAGTTGTCCAGGTTACGCCATAGAAAATCTCTAACTGACTAATCTCTCGATCATGTCATGAATAACGTCATCCAACATAAAAAAAGAATGCTAAAAATATTAGAAGGTATGTATTATATTTTATAGTAGGTACCCTAAAAACATACGTCAAGATATACATTCAATGTTCATAATATGACGAAAACAATAGTCCAAAATCTATATGATACTCGTATTGTATTCATTTAATATTTTAATTTTATATAACGAGAAACAGAACTATCTACAATATTTAAATGTAGTTGCTCTATTTACAGGACATTTTGAAAGTGTCAATTGATTTACGTAACACACAGCACTTGATGTGAGTCGAACAAATTAGGTGACTGTGATATGTTAAGATTAAAGGTATTGTATTATGAATATATTGACAAGTACAAATAGAATTTTTTCTTGAAATCTATACTTAGAATAAAACTGTAACAGGTCCAATTCTGTACATTGAAGATATTTTGAAAATTATATTTGGAGGGCATTAATAACCGATACTGAGGACGAAAATGTAATTTTTTAATTTTTGTCTGTCTGTCTGTCTGTCTATCTGTATCACGGCTGAGCATCACGCCGAAACTACTGAATGGATTCAAATGAAACTTGGCATGATTTGAGATCTTACTACGAGGTAGGACATAGGATACTTTTTATCCCGTAATCCAACACGGTTCTTTTGGGAGAGGGGATTAGAGTCAAAACGGGTACTTGGTTATACGCTTGGTCCGATTTTATCAATTTTTCTTTATAATATAATAAATATTAGTAAGGGAACACTCATAGAGAGTTGTTATCAAGGTTTTGTAATCGATCTGGTTAAGCAACGTTAGGTAAGGTCATTAAATAGATGGGTGACCGCTTAACGCCATTTGAACTAAACGGGTCCGTGCTTCGGAGAGCAAGTAAAAAGTGGGTCCCAGTTTTTAACCGACTATAAAAAATGAGGTTATGTATTCGATGCGAATGTCTGTTATTCAAAGTTTAGTTAACGTAAAAATAGCGCAGGCGGAGCTGCGTGGGTCAGCTAGTCTAAAATATAATTGAACTAGAGGTCCCTGTGTTTAAAACACTGTCTAGTTAGATACCACCACAGTTTCAGATGTTCTACCTCCAAACAACTGGTAAGATAACTGTTCTGTGTTCCGATGTCATGGAAATTATTATAGTTGAAAAAGTAAATTGACTCTATTCAATTGACGAGCGTCTTTGAGAGATCAGGTCGATTACTATCAAGTATATACTGCTTATCTCGTTGCTAAGTGACATAATCATATAATTTTTAATACATAAATACAGTAAATATGTAATACTTATTATCCTAGCTTGATAAAATGAGAGAAAATGAAAATGCTCTACTTTCTTACAGGTATATTTCAAGACGGTTTTTACATAACCTACGCCTTCTGTCCGGTAAATTGAACATTAATTTAGTTTAAAAAAAAAAAAAACAAATATTTTTATTTATTTTATTTTCCTCCAAATTTACTGTTAAAAAGTCTACCAAACTCAAGGAAGTTTTCTTAGTTTATGTATATTTGTAAATGAACTGTAAATATTTTGTTAAAAATAACTTTATACAAATTGAAATTACTTACTCAGTGGTACTTTGCATCAATAACTGAATGTGACTTTGTTTTACAAGACCAGTTCGAATGACAGCACGGTGGTTAGTTCCCCAGTCTTCGGAGCCGTGTGTCGCGGTCACACGACACAGCTGCCGCGACGCTCCGCGGACGATCCAGAGGCGACGAGGTGTGAACTAATGATATGTGAGCACCTCATCCGTCGCACACACACGCCCGTGGCCGAGACATCGCCAGTAATTGTCATACATGTGTATTTTAAGTTCACAATGTTGGTAATAAAGTTTCACGACTCTCTAAAGCGCTGATTAGGGGCACAAACGAAAGATCTGTGGTGTCGACGCTCTGCAAACGCCCACTCATACGTGTACTGCCGTTGTCTCCGCGTTTGTTACTCTGTTTATTTCTGTTAATCTCTGATATAAATAATTACGGGAGAAAATGTAAAAAATAAAAAGCATTCTTTGATGACTTCATTAAAGCAACTAACGTTTTCTAAACGAATAAACACGTCGTAAAACCATACGTAGAGTTTTGAGATGCCATTTCTCTGTCAATTAAGAAAATATTTTTATTCATATTTTCTCCGAGTCTGCTTTATTAGAATGCGCTTAGTTTGTAGCTCATATTTTAATTCGTTTGCCTATTTACTAGTTTTTTACCGGTCAGCTCATTTAAGTGGTAATACAAAGCCGATCTGTATGTTACTTGTATCACATAACTGCTAGACATGCAGCAAGATCTACAACATTTTGCCTACGTCTATAAAAATTACCTTGCGTTCTTATTTATCGCAGCATAACTCGCTAACACTGTTTTTTTACTACCGCTTTTGAATGCGAAAAGTTTTATTACCATCAAAGTGTCGTAACTAAGTCGGGGTTCCGTCAAGCTTACTATAACGCATGTGTAAATTAATCTCTATTGGGAACGGGGAAGATTCAAATTCGGAGGGACAACGCGATTCGGTATTCTCGAAACGGGTGGAAGTGTTGGCGATATACGCACGCACACATGCGCTATCAAATCCGGTTGCGTGCGCCCGCGCTTTAGAATGAGAAACACTATCACAATTCGTCGCTGCCGTAACGAGAGACTACAAAATTTACTAACCGCGTGAACAGCGCACGCCCTTCATTTCGGAGAAATTAATTAAAGTTTCCGAGAAGTGAACGTCTCATTCACCTATCTGATTAGGGAGAGTCGTCGAGTGCTGGGGATCGGTGCTGGGGTCGGTGTGATAAGGTGTCAGGTTTACGGTGTATAAGACTTTTTTGATCCTAATTTTGCCTTTCCAAATACTCAAGTGAGAAATTCTAATGATACTGATTCCAATAATCTGTTCAACGATATTCTAGTCTGGACTCTTCGTCATTAAATGTTATAAAATGTTTATTTGAATACAGTTCCGATAATGAATTCACATTATTTATGCATCCTTGTAGTTCGTGTTTCTATGTTTCGGGTCTCGTTAAAATGCTCATCGCTTGTCGACGCGGGGTCACACTTGGTTAAATTAATTTTATAATTTCATTAAGGATCCGTACCGGCCACACTTAACGAAATATAATTACAAAAGTAATTAGTACAACTGCGATACGATATTATATTACACGAATAAAACACGGTGCATACCATTAAACATTGGCTGTGTCAAGAACAATAGGTCGCTGGAGGAACATTTACTTAATCATGACTTTTTATTAGGTACGCATTATTAAAAGTGAAACGGGGTACGAGCACCAAACGTCAAATTACGAGCCGAGCAAAAAGGGGGTCAGTGAGCGGTCGAATGCAAACTGCAAAAATGACGAAGATTGTTCATGGCTCATTATTAACTTAAATGAATGGTGGTACTTTTCTTTTTTAGGTTTACGTGTTCCGAGGTCGTGCACGCGTGTTCACCGATATGGTAGGTGGTGGCTTGATAGAGCTGACTCGCTCACGCCTTGACTACTCAGCCTTACCATTGTTGCCTATAGACAAACATATTTTGCTGTCGGGGAGGAAATATTTAAAAGGTCTCCGTAGAGATTGAGGCCGGATTATGTGGGGTTTTACCCATCAAGTCCCGGGGGGAGCAGAGCAGAGAAACCACGCTCATCAGTCGCCCGCCTCGAGGATGTAGACAGGAAAGCCAACAAATCGTTGGCTCCCGGTTGGCTTCTAAAATCCACAACTCTTTCTAATGAAATAAAAAAAAACTTCCATTCTTTCAAAAGATAGGTGTTGCTAGTAATAGGTATACTTGTCATAACGTGATGAATATACTTAGGTAATTAGAACTGAAAGACCTAAAGATGTTATAGGCTCTATTTCAACCGCTTTAGTGACACCTGAATATGGATATGATGATCGACTGCACTAAACTGCTGCTCATGACAATAAGTCTTTTAAGCCCGACTCCCCAACTATAATGCCCTTCACACCGGAACATACATAGAAACTTCTACAAAGATTGCTTCTTGGCGTCAGAATATCAGATATTGTTATGGTGCCTACGCGGATGATACCCTTACACAAAGGCCTTATTAAATTGTAATAATAATATTGTTTATAGTATTTTTTTATTTGACTATATTGGGGGGACTGGTCCGACTACTATCCCTTTGGCTTTTTAGTTTGTTGTACCTACTTTCGTCGTATTTTATTATTTTTTTTTCCCTGTATTATTTGATCTTTTGAACGGCAAGACACACTGTCGCTCTGATCTAACTGTAACATGACACACTGTTTAAAAAAAAAAAAGTGATAAAATGACAAGCCTGCTGAGTTTCTTGCCGGATCTTCTCAGTTGAGGCCGCGTTGTGATCCGGTGGTAGCTTTTTAAAAAAAAAATACATGACCTTTCAAAAGTGCTAGCGTTAAGCCTATTTGAAATAAACTATTTTTGACTTTTGACTTTGACTTTGACTATCGACTTGTTTAAACAAAGGTGGTTATTACACCTAATGCTCTACCATGTCCCACAACGGGCTCACAAAATATTAATCTGGAATTCGACACTTACAATGAAGGCTTGACGAGACTCATATGACCTAAATAAAAACAACTCTGAGTCTTTTGTTCCAGGTTGTTTGCCAAATGAAAACGTAGCGACATAAGTACATAACTTGTACACGCGAGTAGATAAAGAGTTACATTTAATTTATGTCCGCAGTTGTTGTATGTTACCATTTTGTTTTTAATTTGTCGCTGTGTGCTGTACGGTGAAATATAGAGGACAGTAATAAAAAATAATTACATAAAAATGAGTTTTTTTTTCAGTTGCTTTCTATCGTAAGAGAGTGTATTGCTTCGTTAAAAGATTAAGAAAGATGGTTAAATAAAATCAACTTGACGCTGAAGCGGCATCGCTCCATTGTTACAATTATTTTCTAACATTTTATGTATAAAGTAAAATAATGCCATCATAGGTTTAGCATGGTCTTAAAACGCACGATACAGCGCAACATAAACGTTTACAGCCCATTCTTGAACTTAATTGCTGTTTAAATAAAAACGTACCATGAAAGCAATGGAACCGTGCTGGCATTAAAAAAGTAAGAAAATAAAACTTAAATTCTTATTAAGTAAGCGTATTTAAACGCAGACTTTACGACAGCCCCGTATGAAGTGGAAAAAATAGGAGAGCATAAGAGTGAGGAAGGTATTCGAGTTATTGAGTGTTGTAAGTCGCGGAATGTGACGTCGAATTGTAGGGGCCGAGTTCCGAGACTGTGGAATAACGAGGATAATCCCCTCCCTACGGAGGGACTCCCTCTTATCAAGGAGATAGCCAAAGTGGATCACAAACCGCACGCACCGGCCTGCTGCCCATTATCTTTATTAACATCGCTTTACGTGGGTAATATTTGACCATTTTAATTATGCCAGAAAAATCAACTGTATTGTTAGATAAGTTTGACCATTGCAATATTAATACGACAAGCGTGAAATTTAATAAAGTATTATCAGATAGCAAATAAGGGCTACAGTGAATCTAATAATATATTAGAGAATCATATCCACTCGAGATAGTCCGGATATAAATGATGAACTACACATCTGATAGTGGATTTTATTTCCAATATGTAGATTTAATACTTCATGATCGACAATTTTAATGTGTCCTTCAGAACTTTTCGGATACTTGCAATAGTTCTACCAACTTTTCGTAATTAGGTTAGGTATGTTGCACAACAGACCCAACTGGGTCGAAGTGCGTTCCAGTGGTTACCGGGCCCAATTCATTGCCATCGACAATAGAATAGGTATCTATTATTTGTTATAAAACAATTTGACTTCCGCATTTTTTTTAATTACACGTATTTTTATGATTTGATTAGTATAACATATTTTTCACATACTTACCTATGGTGTGTTGTATGTGGTTCTTGAGATAGAAAGGATAAAGAGGATAGTATAACTAGTAAAAAATGTGAAATAGTCTCAAAACATATGTAACATATAAATGCAAAACGGTAGTACCTAATTATAGAACAGATCATAAAAAATGAGGAAATAAAATATGCAGAAAAATAAAGGGCGGAAGAGGAAGACCAAGAAAGAATAAGATCAACCAAATGAAAAAGAAAGCAAACGTTCCAATATTCCTCTGAATATTGGAACGTTTGCTTTCATTTTCATACAACTGGCTAGCTAGAATCTACAAAAATACCACATCAACAAAAAAGACATGAGATATAGAGCTACATGTAAAAGCTCTTATTTATAAAAGTGTCAGTTGCATTACTCTGTCGTGGGAAACTTAGACAAAGATATTTGCTTGCGTGCAAACTTAGTAAACAATACAATCAGTGCAATTTAATAAGATGTTCTTAAATAAATTGATATAGAAGCAAATTTATAAAATTAAATACCGTTATTTTTTTGTTTGGTAATTAATGAAAATATCAAATTTAGTTAAAAGTGTTAGAACTTATAGGTACTTTATTAATTGACGTCAGTACCTACCCACATTGAAATGAAACCATTGTTACGGATTAAATCACAGTTTATTTTACATTTGGCTTTTACGACGTTTTGAATCATGGTCACGAGAGGACTGAGATGTGGTACGTCCTTATGTCACAATGTATAATTAGTATTATATAATTTCATAATTATAGTAAAATTTATGAAAGTACCTTGCCCTCTCCGGTATCGGATATCAATTCTTAAAAAGTTCAAACTTTCTAAAAATTTATATTATATTAATATACAATTTAATATTATTGTATTGACATAGGTTCATTTTTCCACGCTACATAAAACGAGGCGGGACCGATATAAAAACATAAAAACCAATGGAAATAATGCAGTGGATTTTATGTTTCTGTTATCTTCTTACATATGAATAATAATAATGTTATGTAGGTATTATTTAGTATCATAAAATTGTAGTGAGAAATCAAAGTTTGAGCTAAGTGGCGTACAACTAAGAAAGAAAGGAAAAATTCAACATATTTATTTGACCAACACAACTAAAAACAAAATTATTTAAAATAAAAGTTTACAAAAACTGTATGGGGACAAAAAGAGCTAGTCGCAGCATTTTGCTGCACCATCTATACATACATATAAAATTACTTGTCCTGACTAACTGACTGACTGACTGATTCATCAACGCACAGGCCAAACCGCTGGATATAGAAAGCTGACATTTGGACAGTAGGTTTTTATGACGTAAGCATCCACTAAGAAAGGATTTTTGAAAATTTGTCTTCTAAAGGGGTTAAAGGGTGTGTTTTCTTTTAATGAAACTTTTTATTGTATGGTTCGATTGACTTAAAATTTTCTGAAAAGATTCTCTAAATAAAATAAATCAATACGTGTTTCGCGAATTTTCAAAAATAACCTTTGGGGGTGTGTTAGGGGTTGGTAAACTCTGTAAAAAAATTAGCGGGCGAAGCCGCAGGAAATTGCTAGTAATAACTATATACCGTTAGCGCTGTTATTCTGACAGCACCTTCAAAAAGTGCTGACGGTACCAACTAGAGTGGACACTGCTGAGCAGTTACAAGATTACATAAAGTTCGACGATTTCAAACCATAGTCTATTAGGGTTTCGGAATCTTCTTCCTCGCATTGTAACTATTATGTGTCATGATTTTACTTTTTTCGGAGACTAACAGCTACATAGGACAGAAAAGTAACTGAAAGGTTACAGCTAATAACAAGTACCTTTTTAGGTCTACACAATTAATACATTATTTTGTATTTAATTTATTATTCTGTTTGAAAATGTATAAATATCTAAAAATTAGTTGGATTAGTTGGACATCGAAAAATATTTTTTATTAATTTTAGTAGAAAACGTTAAAAACATCTTTGAAAGTAGAAATAAGCTAAATGTAAGGTAGGTACCATAGTAAAAAACAAAATAATTGTGATCAGCCGCGTAGTCAACCCATTATAACCATTGATGTATTTTTATTTTCTGATGGAACATTACATAACAATAATCCATTATAACCACTTAATAACGTTAAAAATGTTAAGACTAATGTGCTAAAGTGAGACGATAATAGTTGAACTACGTAATCATCATCATCATCATTAAGAATTACCCCGCGTAGACCAGGGAAGACAAACAAAACATGGCCTCAAACTGAGAAATATGATTTAAAACAATTAAGGACAGCAGTATCTTTAGTTTGTACTAACAAAAAAGTTCTTAAATCCGTAATAGATATGATGTATTGTGACATTATTACATTGTGTAATAAACAAAGAACATTTCGATTTGATTTTACACATACATTTACATAAAAACTCGTTTCGACTAGTTAAACAAACTATTGTTTAACCAGTATGGTTAGGGCCAGCTAGCTATTGATATAATTGATGATCGTGTTTTTTAACTAACTAATTATACAGATTATACTATATTAGTATACACATATAATGATCATGTGTCGTGAGATCTATGGATTTATCGATAGACAACTGACGTAAGATTCATGTGAAATATATTTTTTTTTTTCATATCGTTAACAACTAAAATGTGAACAAATAAAAAAAAGAATGGAAAAAACTTGTTAATATTCCTGGTGTCGCACGAATCCAAGACGTGTACCTAATCAAAAGTGCTTTTAAGAGTTTACCTCCGAGCTAGCTATTAGTTCTTTTTATGAATAGTGTAGTTGTAAAATCCGAGTTTTATAAATATTTTTGTATATCTAATTTGCGTCTAATTTGACATGGCCATATTAATCTCATTAGTACTGAATATGATTTATAAACCTTTTTACATATACAATTTGATGTTAGAAATACGACATAGCGAATTTTTAATTTTTTTGATCATATGGTTAGTAGTGGCTCACCTGGTCAAAGATTTTTAAGCTGCCCTTAGGCTTTTGACTTGCTTTAACGACTGATGTCTAGATGACGACTGAGACATACTTGACCTGCCCTCTGAAGCACGGAACTGACGCTTTTAAATGTCACTAAACGGTCACCTATCTATGGATCGATATTTCCTGACGTTACTTACTTAACTAACTCATCGTCTAGCGATCAGTGATTACAAGCAGCTTAGTAGCTATTTTAATCAAAAAGGTGCTCCTTATTGGTTAAAATTAATAAATTTATGTACACACAAACATGGTTAGAGAAGTATTAGGAGAATACAGGTACAAAGGTAGAGCTTATTTCTATAGAAATCTTTTCCAGCATGTCCAGGAGAGAAACGGAGAGAAAGAGATAGGGGCGCAGTGTGTTTATATAGACATATATAAATAACATGATAGAAAAACAGAACCACAATCAATATAATAAATACATAATGAAATAAAAATAAATACTTATGTATACATATAGTATATATATATAAACTCAAACTCAAACTCAAAAATCTTTATTTCAAATAGGCTTAACGCTAGCACTTTTGAATCGTCATTTTTTAGAAGCTACCACCGGATCACAACGCGGCCTCAACTGAGAAGATCCGGCAAGAAACTCAGCGGGCTTGTCATTTTTTCACTTTTTTTTTTTAAACATTGTTTTGTTACAAATGAATCGACATTAGCGATATTGTGTCCTGCCATTCGAAACATAAAGCAAGGGAGAAAAGAAAAAAACAATAAATTAAGACAAACTAAAAGGCCAAATGGATAGAAGTCGGACCAGTCCCCCCAAGCAGCACCCGCGCACGAGTTGACTCGAGCAGCAGCCATCACTCCCCTCAACCATATTAGAGGGAAGGGGGTGACCCGCCATAAATAACTAAATATATACTAATAACATAAACAAATATGAAAGCATTGTATTTAAAGGACAATAGACAGAGACTACAAAACAGAGGAAAGATAGTGTGCTCTTTAACGCGATTCTGTGTTGTTTTTATAACTTTTTGTGGTATATTACTTCCTCGTTCCAGAAATTATGTACAAGTACCTATACATATCTCCATGAGGACACTTTTTACTTAAAGAGGCCTATTCAATAAAGATTAAAAGCCTTCTACTCCTTTAATTCTAACTGTGTTCTATATAATGGCCGAATTTTAAAATACCTAATATTATACCTAATTAATACCTCACAGATTAATAATCAACATCAAATTGTAACGAATAACCAAACTCCTACTTTAAAATCGCAGTTAAAAATATATGAATTCGAATAAGATAGAGATGGGATTTAAAGGTTCACAAAAAGGATGTTTAATAAAAGTGAATGCACGGCCATACTTTATTTAGAGATAGCGGCGCGTCGGCTACTTGCCATTGATGCTTACAAAAATAATTTGGTATCTGAAATGTATATCTATATAAATGTATATACCTATTGTATATTTTATAAATAACAATTACAATAGGTACTCCGTTTTTCTTGTATTATTATCTACTATTATTTATTTCATAAAAAAATATATCTATTGTTATATATAATTTTAAGACTATGTATTACTTTTGTTTCCAGTTAAAATAATTCAAATAAAGTTCGATCACTACCTACACCACCCACAACTCTCATTACATTTGTATGAGCCTAATCGAATTAGTTTCCAATTGTTTATGCTTCGTTCAACAATATGCTGTGTTGCTAGTACACGCGTATTGTTAAATTAAAAGTAAATACTTTTATGTGATTGTGTATTATTTCTATTCAAAGAATAAATTGTCGTTATTCGTTACGTTGCTATGATTAAAACCTGTAGAGTCCATGTAGAGTCTTGGAATTTTGTGTAGCGCTAAACTTACTACTGTATATACGAGTATGTGATGTAGCTTATTTTTCAGGATATTAATATAGATGTATGTAGGTATATATTACTGTTTATTTCTTATCTTTACTACCTACATAGGGCAAAATATGGGTTGCTCTCGTTTACAAATAGGTTTTGTTTGAGATCGTTGAGCATAGCAAGTCCGTAATCAAATAAATTTGTCAGTATGTTTATTGTGTTTAATCAGTTCTAATTATTAAAGTAGACTAATAGTGTATCGTTAATAATTAATAGATTTGAAATTAATAACCACGTAAATATATCACTTTTTACATACATCACTACATTAAAAACGACACAAGGAAAACAACTAATGTCGCACTGCAATTTTGTAAAAAAAGTATTAAAAAGTTAACGATAATAACCAAATTTTTATTTCACCAATTGTAAATAAACGCATGTTTACCTGATTCGGTGGTGATCCTCGGAACGCGAATTGGGACGTCATCTTTCACTTTGCAAACCGGCGGTAAACTTGTAAATAATCACGTTTAGCGTAATGTCTCTGTCACTGTCCGCACACACTTCACAGTTGCATGTTGCGCGCTGCCACTAGTGCCGAGTCGCGGGGTGGACTCTTCCGCGGTGCATCCCCGAGCGGTCGACAGTCTGCGGAGTGGTTAGCACGGGATGCACTCGCGACGGTGGCCGGCCGCGGCGCTGCGAATATCGATTGCGTGGAGTCGGGAGCCAGCGGAGCGTCACAGGAGCGGAGCGAGCCGCGTGGTGCAGCGGGCGCGTGGTCGCGCGCGCGGCGGCAGTGGGTAATGCGGTAGCTGCCCGCCAGGTGATAGTAATTGGCGCCGCCGTCCCGCTCTCTCGTCGGCCGTCCCTCTCGGCGCGCACACGCACACGTGCGCTAGTGTGCGTGATGCTCGCACACCGCTCCTTCTTTTCACGCTCGCGTCGCCGTTTGACCCCGCGCCGCCGTCGACGCTCTCGATTTTTGCGGTGCTGTGGGTGGCGCCCGCCACAGGGGCGGCCCGTCGCGGTGGGGGCGGCCGGAGGTGGGGGTAGATGCACTCCTTTCTTTTTTAAAGCTTCTCTTTCTTTTCTCGTATTTTTTATGTCAGTATTGGTACGGAGCGGTCTCTTTTATTTTATTTTATACATATATATTGTGATAATTAACAGTGACGACGCGCACGACGAGCGAGTTTGCCGAAGCGTCGACTTAATGATAGCTTTGCATTTGATTAAAGGTAACCACGACATTTGTAATTTTTATTTTCCTGCCATGTGAAACGTTGTCGGGTTGGGTATAGAAGCCGGCCTGTGAATGCAGAGGTTGTGGCCTGTTGTAGAGTAGTTTATATTACTGGGAGTCGCGATGGAAACATGTTTGCGGTGACAGTATTAAACGGTCTTTTGAATGTGTTTCTTTCGGCGTCTGTATTACGTATCAGCTAACTTATACATAAAGTTGTGGATGCATTAAATTACCAACAACCTTAAATCTGGTAGACATACAAGTATAAGCTTTGCAAACTAAGTATTTTTATTAAAGTAGTATAAGTAGGTACCTATATAAATTGGTACTTTGTTGCGTATATTTTGTACCAAACCATACGTAGATAAAAGTAATACCAATATTTTTTCAGAAAAAAGTGGATATGTTTCAAGACAAATTTAAATTTTATAATCAATATTTCGTCTAATTATCTGTGTTTAATTGCTCCATTTTTTATTATCTCAGTATTTTGCGACTATGTATCTTCTTAGCTCTGAAGACTACAAAAGACTTTTAAACAACCTTTATGTTTACACAAATTAACACAAATATCTGTGGCTATGTAATAAAGAAATTTACCAAGTGTTACTATTCTTAGTCACCATGCTAGAAGATCAAAAATGATTACAATCTACAATTAAACTATGACAATAACACAAGCAAGTATCGAAATAAAAAGCGCAACGTCCCCGATCGATCTGTTCCCCTCTTCTTTCTTATCGCGCGAATATTTCACACTGAACGCATACCAACCGAAAAAACTCACACAGATATAAAATATTCAAACGGTGTAACATAAAATAAATTATCTTAGGTGAACGTGCGATAGTGTGCGTTGCCCCCTCCCCTGGGCGGGCCGCCGGCGAGCGACCAATAAGGTAGAGCGGCGCGCGACGCCGGGCCAAAGTCACTCATCGCGACGCCGCCACTGACGCTGCACGCCACTATCCGCTTCGCAGGCGCGTCCGCACCCGGTTCCCATTGAGCACTGACCTTAATCTTTTGACTCATTACCACGACTCGTCTACACCTTATATAGTACTTAACGATATTTCTGCAATGAATGACCTACCAGCTACCTCAGCCTTGTAAAATCTCGATGGCAGCCGTCCATATCAAACAATTAATTTATAAAAAGGGCTAAATAATAAAAAAATAACGTTTTCATCATCGACAATTAATAGGATTCTAATATACTAGCTATTATTATTATAATAAAAATTAAAGACTTTTAGAGATCTTGACTCTTATTATACAAAATGTATGTAAACAGAATAATCTATATTTATGTACCTACTTCGTTTTCGAGCTCTAAGTAAGTTCCACGTTAACTAGTGTCAAGTCATTATTATAGTCCTATATTTAATTCAACCTATTTCTACTAGTTAGTCCGTTCATCTTAAATGTAGAGTCATTTGACAGCTGCTACCATTTAAAATTATAATTGCACCTTTCATTGAATAGTCGAGTTTTGAAACAGGGACACTACTTTGCGAGAATAATTCTTAATTGGTATCTAAACAGAAAATAAAAAACTCACTTTAGATGAGAAGTTACCAAAGGACCAAATCAAATCATTTAGTATTGTTATTTTGTAATTAAAATATTTAGGTAATACGAACTGCACCCATCAGTAATAACCCCTGTTGTTTCATAGCCTTAAGAATGTGCTTCGAGGTATTGCTGTGCTCGCAGCTACAGCATTATAGTTCGTCTATTCTGCTGCCGGCTTATCGATACATCTAGCAAAAGAGTCCTATTTCTGGTGATTATCAAAAACATGCAAAACTTGTCATATTGAGAAACAATTGATGAAAATACAATCCAAACAATAGTGATTACGTTTATTAGAAGATCTAAAACAAAATTGAAAAATAAAATGTTGATGTAATGCTACTGAAATATGAATAGCTGCCTAGCGCAGAACACATTCCTACGTATCGACAACATTTTATCGTTTGATATGTTACCACTATATTTTTTTTAATAGGGACACTAATAAACTTACGTACAAAGACAAACAAAAAGGTGGAAAGAAAATTGGATCTATTCAGTACTTATAGTGTTCGTTACAATGCATATAATCAAATTACGGGTTAGCGATATCGTAAGTTTTGGTATGCATCATCGTCATCAGTTGGAAGACGTCCACTGCTGAACATAGGTCTCCTCCTTTGAACGCCACAATAAATGGAAACTGGCTACTTTTATCCTCTTGTTACTTGCGACGCGCACAATGCCGTTAGTCCACCCAGTGGGAGGCCAATCTGCGCTGCATCTTCTGATTCGTGGTCGTCACTCGAGAAACTTACTTCCCTATCGGGTATCGGCTCTTCGAACAATGTGGCCTGCCAATTGCCACTTCTACTTGCGTGAGAGTTATGTCAGTGACTTTAGTTCTTTGGCGAATCTCCTCTTTCCGGAGTTTATCATGCAAAGAAACTACTAGCATAGCCCTCTCCATAGCTCCTTGTACGACTCTGAACCACCTAAAAGGCCAACAGTTAGGGTGCTCCCTCGTTTCAGTACCATTATGTCATCAGTTTTGGTATTGCCACACCAAAATTTCTATTCTTAGGGACATGACTAAATTAGACAGACATAGAAAGGCTTCCTAGTAGATCAAGGGATAATTCCAATCTCCGGGTTTCAAACTGGTTGCACACAATGAACATCTGTTTTTGACATCCAGTTGCGAAACTCATATGCCAAAACGGCTGACAGTTGATAGCATATGAGTTTCGCAGGAACAAAGAGGTGGCGTTGTCCTACCATAACTCAAGCACTTGCTCGTATTGAGACCCCCTCAGTCGCTCCCTAATTTTTGAGGATCATGACTTCGTATTTAGTCTTTTCCATGCTTCTTCCCACTGAATTCGGTCTTTAGCTTTGTGGAGCACAGCGTGGACAGGGCATTTCCAACAACTACTTCACCCGGTCAGGCCATCGTTTTGGACTTCGGAATATCTATTTATAGAGTTTATAGCTAATCAATTATACATTAAAACTAAATACAAATAAGATACAAGTATAAATTAATGTAATTTTAGCTCTTTACAAGTATAAGTTTATGTAATTTTAGCTCTTTTGTTACACGCTATATTAACCACAGAAGCGATTACATTTGGTGAAAACATATTCTTGGGATCGTAAAATGCAAACGTAGTTCGTCTTCAAGTTCAAGATGGATATCTTCGTGTCAGAAACTGATTACGACCACGGACCTCGAGGCTTGATTTCGGATGCATGAAATTGTTAAGGCCTGACTAGCAATGGCTGCGATGAGGAGTTGTAGGTGTGAAATATGATCAATAAGTTGTTAAGTTTTTAAATGCTTACAGCCCCTGGGACGGTAACCGAGTTGTCACCTAAAGAATAGAAAACAAATTTAGTGGAATAACATATCTCTTCACGTGACTTAGCGAAGACATATAGACATATACTATTCCCATACATTTGTTTTCTGTTCCTTAGCATTTCGTTTTGTAGAATGACATCTTGGCTAAGGGGGCTGGAGCGGTGTTGTACCTTCACCAACAGCGTTTTCTAGATTATTGTTCCAACTTGATTAGTGCAGTTACTTAATAGTAGTGTGTGCCGGGGCTAACAGTACTAGTAAGATAACTAAATCTCACCTTAATCTAGTCGGGGCAAGAGATATAATAAACGGTTCTATTCTTATTATTTCGGACTGATGTCATTACAGTAAATAAATAAATAATATCCTGCCTGGGACAATTTACACACGGTCATCTGATCCCAAACTAGGCAGAGCCTGTATTATGAAAACCAGTTAACTGGTACTAATACTTATAAACTTCTTTTTTGTAAATATATACTTAAATAGATAAAACACCCCGACACTTGGTGGGAATCGAACCCACGAACTATTGGGTAGCGGCCAAGGTATCTAACCACTAGACCAACAGACCCGTCAATATACTAATAGCTATCCTGGAATAATATTAGGAACATGTATTTGAAGTAATATTATATCATACGAGTAATAATGTAACTTGTTGGTATAGGTCAGTTTGTAGCTTTAGTCGATAACACTTATCTGTCCAGTACTTATTAGATTGGTAAAATTTTGAAGAAATTGACGATAGTCCGTTTTGTAGATCCGCTACATCCAACATACATAAAAAAGGTATACGACTGAAACACAAATCTTAATTCAATATTTATTATATACATAAAGTTTGCTTATTCTTTAAATTTTGTTATATGAGACGATCGATAGGTGTATTTGGCTATATATTTATTTATATATATTTGGCTGATGGTAAGTAATACGCGTACCTATCGGCAGTTACACGGCACTGCTGCTTATCACCTTGTACGGGGTGTAAGGGACATTGTACCGAAAACCGATACCAGGGATCCAGTACATGATTCTGAACATTCTAGTGTTGAAATTTTTCAACGCCTTTTTCATGCATTCCCAAAAAAAGAACCGCTTTTTTTAAATAAAATTAGTTTAACATCATTATTGGTATAGCATTAAAGCCTAATTTCAAAACAATAAATTATACTTATTTATGCAAAATTAGTACCTAATGTAATTTGAAAAATAAATATTATTCCGCACGCATTCATTACATGCTCAAGAATTAACAACAACTAAACTTGTTTTCCATATAAATGGTTTCTGTAATGTTATAACGGTTATTATTTGAAATCTTAAATAAACATTTTCGGTACGTACACCCTGTAAATAATACGTTAATTATTAAGTATCTTTATGCCAGTTCCCTAGCTTCAATACCCTACCTTATTTAAACTATCTTGCAGAATATCTGATTCTGCGATTGAACCTGTACCTGGGTGTGCTCTTGCATAATAGACTTACTGCCGCACTTAACTTAACTTTAATTCTAATTAAGTCACTTTTTCAAATGTATATTTCGACTTTCGAAGCCGTTTATGATTATTTTCGAGATAATTGATATCTCTATACTCACTGTCGTATTAATTGGCTTCGAGTGTCGGAATAACCCGATTCCAAAAAAAAATTATTAATGATCATTAACTATAATTGACGTTTGTAGGTTCGGCAGTTAGCTCCTAGTGAAATTATAATTAAGTATACCGAAAAGTTATAATAATTGATATTCATCTAGCCACCACCACCACTTTGTTCCTTTTTTAGAAATAACTTGATTTCATTTTTATCTGCTCATTTAATTAGACAAGATTATATTTTTTGTTTAAACTTCAATAAATAATAAAATCACAGTAGGTACGACTGCATCAGCCTTGTCATAATATTATCCGTAGCTGTTATTTTTGAGTCGCTCGGCAGTCACAACAAATCATTTGACTGTCTTACCTTTCTTTGATTTCAGGCGTTCCAGTGATCTTTATTAGGTGTCATTCACGCACACCTACAGTTCTATAGCACCGTACGACAGATCGAAATAAAATGTGGAGACGCATCGGCATCTTAAAAGGCGTGCGCATATGAAAACAAAAAGAAAGTGAGCGTTATTTGTTTTAGTCAAATGAGTTTCTGACGTAAAGCGTCTCATACATTCCCAGTTCGTGGAAGGTTCGCTTTATTAGCGAGACTGTACAGCCACAAAGACACATCGCATTTAAATATCACGCTAAAAGCGTCAATCTACATACGTCCTATCCAGCAAATCCTAAAAGTGATTTATACCGGGGCCCTATTCGATTGAAGTAGATTACAAATAATGAATAAAATTGCATACGAAATGAGTAGACCGAGAGTCCGCGGGAGTAGGTTGTTTGAGCGGGGCGCAGGGGGTGTGCAGCGGGCTTATTGCCGGTAACTTAGCTATAGACCTTTAGATTCCCCGCCGTATACGCCTGTGTGGAATCATCAAACCTCATTCGCGCTTTTGATCTGACGCTCGTCGGCTTTGCACATATTCCACAATTCCAGTATGTAGTCGTATTGCTGGCAATGAGCTTGCATTTATTACGGTTTCAACGATTGACGAACAGACATCTCAGAAAAGTCGGTCGAATATATACTCGAAATATGCGCCGCAGAGTTAATTAAAGAGAATGTACTATTAGTTGTTATGTATTGGAACAGAAGGGAGGAAGTAGTCTTTTCAAAATCAATCAATCAATTGAAAATCATTTTAAATTATATAAACAAAACATATTCAAAATTAATAATAATATTAGGAGGGGATTTTAACATTGAGATTTTAGAAAATAGTTTAAAATCGAATTCATTTACAGACCTTATGCTAGAGTTTAAATTAAAACAACATATAAAAACCCCTACTAGGATAACGCATACTACATCAACATGCTTGGATTTAATATTCACAAATTTCAATGATACAGTTAAAACATCTGTAGAAGAGTTAGGTTTTTCGGACCATTGTGGAACAAGCATACAAATAAGCGTACCACGATCAAATAAACAATTATGTACCACGATTTGTTTATAAAATACTATTTAATACAACTAACATACAAAAATATAAATCTAAATTAAATAAACCTATTTAACAATTTTTTCGCATCTATAGGGGAGAAAAATAACCCCCTTCCTTTAGCAGTAATACACAAGAAAGTACACAAGTAATCAACCCCACCAAAAATTCAGTGTTCCTTCGTCCTGTAGATAAAAAAAAAAAAATTGATTAAAAAAAAAAAAATCATATGGAAATATACAAGTTATTAAAAACTCTGAAAAGTAAAAAAATGCCACGGGGTAGACCATCTACCACCCATTCTTTTCAAAGAATGTGCCGAGGAGCTAACATTACCGTTACATAATAATAATACCAGCCCTTGTTTATGTCCCACTGCTGGGCACGGGCCTCCCTTCAAGTTGAAGGGGCTTAGGCCATAGTCCACCACGCTGGCCAAGTGCGGGTTGGCGGACTTCACACGTCTTTCGAATGCTAGTTAGGCTTTCTCAGACATGCAGGTTTCATCACGATGTTTTCCTTCACCGAAAGCTAGTAACAATCGCACAAAGACGATTCGCACATGATTAATTAAATAAATCAGAGGTGCGAGCCGGGGTTCGAACCTGCGCACCTTGTTTCCAAGGCAAGCGCTCGCCCACTGAGCTGTCCGCCACATACCGTTACATATACTAGTAAATAAATCATTTGAAGTAGGTGAATTCCCTGACCTTTTAAAAAAAGCTTTAATAAAACCAATACACAAAAAAAACTCCAGAAAAGACCCTAACAATTATCGACCTATCTCTTTACTACCGACAGCGTCCAAAATATTCGAAAAGCTATGTGCGACCGAATTTATAGTTTTTGTGAAAAATACAATATATTTAATGAATGCCAAAATAGATTCCGTAAAAACCGTTCAACAATTTTAGCTGTTTATAAATACATTCAAGAAGCACTCAATATATTGGATAAGAAGAAATATGCAGTGGAAATTTTATTAGATATGACGAAAGCGTATGATAAAGTACAATTTAAAATATTATTAGATAACTATATGGAGTAGGTATCCGCGGAAAAGCTCACGACTGGTTTATATCGTACTTAAAAAACCGCGACAATGCGTAGAAATTGAATTTTTCATTAACGACACAAATGAAATACAATCCATTAGATCAGATAATAAATCAATTAATGCATCAATTCCCCAAGGTAGTGTCATAGGTTGTTTGTTGTTCCTTATTTACATAAATGATCTACCAAAATGTATAGATGAACCGTGTGCACTATTTGCCGACGACATCTCACTATTAACATCGTGCCAAGATGACATTAACCTAAAAGTAAAACTAAGCTCTCTACTTACTCAAACATCAAATTGGATGGAAAAACATAATTTGGAAATTAACTACGCGAAAACTAAACTTATAACATTTCACCCTCCCCAAAAAACATCACTAAAAATTAACTTATCATTCAAAGGAATTAAACTAGACGTTGTAAGCAACTTTACTCTACTAGGCCTAGTCATAGACACACACGTTAACTGGAAACTTCACGTACAGAAAATACGAACAAAACTTTCAAAATTTTCTTATGCACTCCGTGAGATCAAAAAAAAACTACAAATTTAGAAACCGCGCTAGTAGCCTATTACGCGTACGCATATGCTTGGCTAAACTACGGCGTTACTTTATGGGGTAACAGTACTGATGCTCCCACCCTCTTCACCATCCTAAAAAAGTTAATAAGAATATTGGTAAATATACAAGAAACAGATAGTTGCAAACCACATTTTAAAGAACTTAGAATCCTTACATTACCTTCAATATATATACTAGAAATTTGCAATGTCCGTAAATATCCAGCATTTTTCCAAACGCGCGAAGAAGTTACGCCTTCGTTTAATTTAAGACATGAAAATAGATTGAACTTACCTTATACAAGATTAAAAATGCATTCCGCAAGTACATATGTAATGGCAATTAAAATATATAATAAATTACCCAAATCTCTTATAGATCAAAAGAAAAACTCCATATTCATAAACAAATTAAAAGAACTCTTAAATATGAAATGTTATTACACTATAAATGAATATATAAACGATAATTATCATCAATGCCCATCCATTTAATCCCAGCCCATTATTATTATTAACCCGTGGGGTGTCCGGGTAAGAATAACACCCTCCCATATCCTCCGTGGGTGTCCGTAAGAGGCGACTAAGGGAAAACAAGAAGACGGGCAGCAGCGTCTTTCTATTGGATTATCTACCACCTATCTACGGCGATACACAAGACGCGTGCCAAGCGTGGGGTTATGACAACAGTGGACGTTCAGCAGTGGGCGTGTTTCAGCTGCCGATGATGATGATAATAATTATTATTATCAAAGAAGTCAGTAGGTACGCCAGCTGTCACAAAATATTCAAAACGAATGTATTAGGTATCTAATTATGTGTACTTATTAAATTAAAATAAATCATAAAACTATCAAAATGGAAGAAAGATTACCTGGGCTTTGTGCCGAATGCATTGCTACACAATTCTATCTCTTTACGAAGCCGTTTAAAGCCACCAACACCTTGTCAATTATGACCGTAATTAATTAAGGTGGTTGATTTTGAATACGGTTACAACCGCATTTAACTCCATAATCTGTTCATTGCACTTCCTCATTATTACAGTTATACAAGTGCAGAGGTAATGTTAAAGGTTTCGGTGTATCTTTTTTACATTTTTACTTATTTGTAATAAATTTTAATAAATTACCACAGGTCTTGCAAGTTTTTTTTGTAGTTTCATTAAAAAAAGGTAACGTATGGTCTACCTTCCCTATGCTATTAAGATTTTATTATTAATACCTACAATATAATTAAAGTGCAAGGTGCCTGAATTCAAAATTTATAAAATTACATTTTTATTCCAATGCACGGCACCACACCACAGCTTCACACACAGGCAGTAATTTTCGAGTTATACTGAAAAAATAAAATTAAAACGACATTGGAACTACTTGGCGCTTAGAATCTCGACAAACTCGACCCAATACGATTCAACTCGATCCAATTCGTTCCGACTCGATTCGATTCAATCCGATCCGATCCGAGTTAATATAATAATAGTATTCTGTTACAATCCACACACGGTACTACTGCTACTACTAACTAGACAGTGCTTGTACTATGGCAACCAGACAACTGATACTAATACTTATTTTTTTTTTGGAATTACATACTTAAATAGATAAAACACCCAGACACTCGGTGGGAATCGAACCCATTACCTATTGAGTAACAGCCAGGGCGTCTAACCACTAGACCAACAGGCCCGCCAAGTTCAATACTTATAAAATTACATTCATAGTTGAATAGAATTCCGATCGTGTTTAAAGCCTGAGAATAATATACATATTATATTTTCTAGTAATCAATACATATTATAACATATCTACCGTACTTGTGACTTTAATTGGTAAGCTCGTTGTAAACTCTGAAAACTCACAAAGCCTGAAGTCGTAAAAAATGTACCAATGATGGTACCAAAACAAACAAGCTTAGACAGACAGCAGATCGTTTAATCAGTCCGTGTTGCAGAGACGGGTGTGGTAGGGGGAGGGGCTACCTTCCACTAAATGACCATCCCTCCACTCTGTTAACCCGTGCCACCGTATCCGCAAACAGTATACTTGGCGAGTGAAGCAAACAACATTGACGTATAGTCTCATAGAGGTGGCACTTTACTGTACTTCTTCAATTTTGTTTTAATTTTGCAAAACGGCTTATATAGTTACAACCGATTTAGCTCTATGTTAATAGTCAACTATTCATATATTAAATTTAATTCAATTCAAATATTTTCATAGGCCTCACAGGGCTCTCGCATAGTGTCATCATTTTTACACCTATCATCGGATCAGAACGCTTCCTCCACTTAGAAGATCCTCCACGAAATTCCGCAGCGCTGGCATTTTTCAATAAAACCATATCGTTATAAATCTCCTTTTAATAATAATACGAGTATAATTATTTCGCGAATAATTTATTCTAGGGTCTTGTAGAAGAAGAAGGAGACTAGGTTTGTTCACATTTTTTTTTTCCTGATACATCTCTAAGTTATGATAGTGGCAGGTTTTTTTATACTAACCCAAGTATGACTTTTCTTTAAATACAAATTTTGCAGACCAGTAAATTTCAATCCTAAGTTAAGTACCTATATCATTAAGCAATATGTAATATGAAATTGACCATCATCATAATCAATAGGTATACTTAATATACATACTTAATATACGAGTATTAAGATGTGTTATTAACATTATCTTCTATCTATACTTATAATAAAACTGTAACAGGTCCAATTCTGTACATTGAAGATAAAAAAAAATTATATTTTTGAAAATTATATTTGGAGGGCATTCTATAACCGATACTGAGGCCGAAAATGTATTTTATTTTATTTTTGTCTGTCTGTCTGTCTGTCTGTATTACGGCTGAGCATCACGCCGAAACTACTGAATGGATTCAAATGAAACTTGGCATGATTTGAGATCTTACTACGAGGTAGGACATAGGATACTTTTTATCCCGTAATCTAGCGGTTCTTTTGGGAGAGGGGATTAAAGTCAAAACGGGTACTTGGTTATACGCTTGGTCCGATTTTATCAATTTTTCTATAAAATATAATAAATATTAGTAAGGGAACACTCATAGAGAGTTTTTATCAAGGTTTTGTAATCGATCGGGTTAAGCAACGTTAGGTAAGGTCATTAAATAGATGGGTGACCGTTTAACGCCATTTGAACTAAACGGGTCCGTGCTTCGGAGGGCAAGTAAAAAGTTGGTCCCAGTTTTTAACCGACTATAAAAAATGAGGTTATGTATTCGATGCGAATGTCTGTTATTCAAAGTTTAGTTAACGTAAAAATAGCGCAGGCGGAGCTGCGTGGGTCAGCTAGTACTATAATAAAACTCAAAGAGCACTTTTTCTGTACATTGAATATTTTTCCAAAATTTCTATGTGGGGATTACTATACTATCGACATAGAGGCCAACACAATTTTTTTGGAATTATTGTCTGTCTGTCTGTCGTTCTGTTCGTCCAGGTATCATTTGAAAACCCGTGGATGGATTCTGATAGGACTTTCACTGATATATTGTGTAGAAGTAGGTGTATAAATTGGTATATAAAACATCACGCTATGTTTCATAGAGGCTAAGCAGTGAAACATTACTTCCACATATTACCACGTAATTTCCTTTGTATGTGAATAGGGTAATTATAAACTGATCAGTTAATCATTAAGATATCTATTATTACGCTATATACAATAGGGACTGAGCAGACATTTAGTTTGCATAAAATATGGCAGTGGCAAAGGGTTAATTTTTGTAAGGGGTAAGCCGGTCCGGTACACCCAGGACATTCTCATTAGATTTCTGTATTGTTCTAAGTACTTTGCTGATAGCAATATGACATTATATCTTTGAAAAGTTAAAATCTGTAAATCCCGAGCGAGTCCAAACTAGATTCGGAAAGAAATAGGCAAGAGAAAAATACCATTTCATTTCATTTAAAAGTCAGCGGTTAGGTCCGCTGCACCACCAAGGCTACATTTGTATAGGTAGGCAGAAATTGAGAATACGAAATTGCTAAATTTTTACTTAGGTAAAAGACCTAAAATAACTCGAAATGATCTAATCTAACGCAATAAAATGTACAACTACAATTCACACTACACACAATGAACAGCGCTCCCAAAAAACGCTTCAAGGTCAGGGATCAGGGGTGTTGGGGGGTTTCATGAAATTTTAATGAAACTCCCCAAGTCCAGGTAGTGTATAGGTATTGTATTACAGTCGCAACAATAAAAGATGCGAAAAACGTAGAGCTTTCATTATCGAATATGATTAGACAGTAATTTACGATGTTAGCGTGATTTACATTATGAACAGCGCCATCTATTGGTGTAATTGAACATACAATCACTATAGAACTTTAATCTATAACTCAAGAACGGCCTAACCGATTCGGCTGAAAATTGGTGGGAAGGTAGCTAAGAACCAGGAAACGGACATAGGATTTCTTTTTATCCCGGTAGGTTAAGGTTAAGCAACGTTAGGCAAGGTCATTAAATAGATGGGTGAACCGATTTGTATGAAATTTTGTGTGCATATCGGGTAGGTCTGAGAATAGGCCGAAAAGTATATTTCATGCCACTAGGATAAGGTTAAGCAACATAAGGAAAGGTCATTAAATAGATGGGTGAACCGATATGTATGAAATTTTGTGTGCATATCGGGGAGGTCTGAGAATAGGTCATAAAGTATATTTAATGCCGCTGATACCACGATTGACGAGGATATATAGAACGTGAGGAGGGTGCAAGAGAGGGGATTCGAGGAGGGGGTGATGGGGTGAGGGATCGGGGGAGTTAGGTGGAGTAAGGGGGGAGTGAGAAGGAGCAAGTTCGTAGAAGAGAGAGGGGGAGAGGGTTCAGAGAAGGGACAACAGGGATAGGAAGAGGGGGAGTGTGACGGAAACCGAAGCGGGAGGGGGAAAGAGAGAGGAGAGAAAGAGCATATAATTATATTTTTTTATAAGAGAGAGAGATATGGAGAGAGATAAATCTAGGGGAGGAGGGAGAAAAGGGGAGCATAATGTAATAAAAGCGCGGGCGGTGCTGCGCGGGTCAGCTAGTATTAAAATATGAGTGGCAATTTCTATGCAAAATAAATAGATGCTAAGTATTTAAAATCAAACATCGAATTCGGCTGTCAGATAAAAATAATTTGCTTTATTGCAGGTTTCATAAATTTAACACCCATAATCATTAAACGTACTTTTTGTATATTATACTATATTTATTGTTATACTTTTGAAAGTTTTATACTTTTGTTTTCCCGCAGTCGTTAACCTGAAGACTAATTTTCCCTTAAAAATTCCTAGTCATTTTTCTGTTGATCTAGTGCAGATCAGCGGGCTATCGCACTTAGACTTCTGCTGGAGTTTCCTCACACTCTACATACAAGTGACTCCGACTTTTTGCGCCAGATGGCATCAAATCCTTAAAAGTACGCGCATCAGCGAACATGGTCAACGCACTGCAGAATTTCGGGGGCTATGCATAGCTTGGAATTAAATGGTCGTGTGTAAAAATATATTACCAGTAATGGTATTTTGATCATATTATCAACTAGCTGACCCACGCAGCTCCGCCTGCGCTATTTTTACGTTAACTAAACTTTTACTAACAGACATTCGCATCGAATACATAACCTCCTTTTTTATAGTCGGTTAAAAACTGGGACCTACTTTTTACTTGCTCTCCGAAGTACGGACCCGTTTAGTTCAAATGGCGTTAAACGGTCACCCATCTATTTAATGACCTTACCTAACGTTGCTTAACCCGATCGATTAAAAAACCTTGATAACAACTCTCTATGAGTGTTCCCTTACTAATATTTATTATATTATAAAGAAAAATTGATAAAATCTGACCAAGCGTATAACCAAGTACCCATTTTGACCATAATCCCCTCTCCCAAAAGAACCCTGCTAGATTACGGGATAAAAAGTATCCTATGTCCTACCTCGTAGTAAGATCTCAAATCATGCCAAGTTTCATTTGAATCCATTCAGTAGTTTCGGCGTGATGCTCAGCCGTGATACAGACAGACAGACAGACAGACAGACAGACAGACAGACAGACAAAAATTAAAAAAATTATATTTTCGGCCTCAGTATCGGTTATAGAATGCCCTCCAAATATAATTTTCAAAATACACACATCAAAAGTGTCTAGGGATCAACATATATTTTTGCAATAACTTTTCTCCTGATTGATATTAATTAAAATTTTCTTTAAGGATTCATCAAATAAAGTGTTTTCGTTTGTCACAGTAACGATAAACCAAGTCACCTTTGCATTAATAAAGAAATTTGCCATTTTCCTAATAAAGGGATTTTTGACATTTGAACCACTAACACAAAAGTTCGAAAAAAAGACTGAAATAACAGTTTTCTTTAAAATTTTATTGGGTAACTTAAACAATTAATAATCCGTGTTTCTACCGCGAACACTAACAACACAAGAACATCGGTTTGGCATACTCAAAATGAGTTCATCCAAATCACGCTGTGGAATGGCCGCCCATGTTCGTTGCAACAACAAATAAAGGTCTTCTTGCGACTGGATACCCTCCATATTCGGCAGAGCTCTTCTCTGTAGCATATCCCATGCATGCTCAATCGGGTTCAAGTCTGGCGACTGAGCAGGCCAGGGCAGGACATTGATGTTAGCTGCGGCGAGAGTCTGTCTTACAACTCTTGCGGTGTGCGGTCGTGCATTATCATGCATTAACTGAAATAAGGGACCGATTTGCACTTGTAGAGGAACGATGACGTCTGATACAATCGTCTCAGCATAAATTTGAGCGTTGAGGTTGCCTCTGATCCAAATCAACTCAGTTCTTCCGCCGATCCAAATACCCGCCCATACCATGATGGTTCCACCACTATAAGGATGGACTTCCTGGCAGGATTTTAATCGCTGTTGGCGTCCAGGGGTTCTCCAGTGTCGTATACGTCTTGTATCCGGTCTCATACCAAAACGAGACTCATCAGAAAAGTACACGAAACGCCATTGTTCTTCTGCCCAATTTCTGTGTTCAAGAGCCCATTGATATCGAATCCTACGATTGTGCATTGCTATAGGTGGTACCCGTAGCGGTCTTCGGGAATGAAGGTTCACTTCATGCAAGCGGTTTCTGACTGTTTGGTCGCTAATTAAGTTCCCTGAAGAGTGATGAAGCCTCACGGCTAACATCATGGCAGTTATTGTTGGAGCTCTTCGAGTTAAGATTTGAATATATCGGTCTTGTCTCCGTGTGGTGCAGCGATACCGTCCTCCATGGCGCTCAGCCACGGTACCAGTGCTTCGGTAACGTGTCCAAAGTCGACTGATAACACTCTGACTTGTATTCAGAGCTAAAGCCACAGTACGTTGCCGGGAACCAGCTTCTATCATTCCCACGGCTCTGAGCATTTCTTCCCTGCTTAAATGACGTCGCCGCTCCATAATAACGTTGGTTTTAATCAGTAGTAGGGAAACAGTAGCACTAATAATGTCTTCAATGCGTTGTATGTTTTTATAGGGAAAATATTGACAGCTGATTTTCATCTTTTACTCGAATTTGATTCACAGTTCCTGATTCAAATTATGAAATGCACCAAAAAGGATCCATATAAATTTATAAAATCATAAATTTATTACAAAGCCACATCTCAATCTCAAGAAATCCGCTTAAAAATGCTTGATCCCTAGACACTTTTGATGTGTGTATCTTCAATGTACAGAATTGGACCTGTTACAGTTTTATTATAAGTATAGATATATATTTTACAGATTATAGTTTATTAGTTCTGTGAGAGTATGTGTGTCTATGGCATTGCCTCCCGTGTTGTTCCCGCGGCCTCACCCGCCGCCAGGGCCGAGCGGAAGCTCCCTGCTCGTCCGGATTCATTTCTGGTTTTCGCTACTCCTTTGCCTTAAACTGTTTTTGTAACTTGTCTCCCCCTATCCCAAGAAAATGTTTACCCGCTCGTTCAATGTGTACTGCCGAGATAAGTTCATAGATAATTTAATTTAAAATGTTCAGAGCTCAAATTTCGTAATAGACGTCGAAATAGTTTGCGACTTTGCGAATTTGAATTATATATCAAAAATAATTACCTAATAAATGTCGAAAATAAAATGTAAAATTTAAACGGGTAGGTGTCATGGGATTAATAACAATGCAAATATTCATAATTCAGTCATTGGCAATTCAAATGAGCATTTTGTTAGTTTTGGGTCTTCCTTTGACCCGACCGACAATAGACAAATATAACTTTGACCGCACAAAGTTTGAACTGCCATCAAAACTGTACTGTTACTTGTTCTCTGATGTCATGTTATGATTATTATCTTTTCAGTCTTATTCATAGCACATTATAGATATTATATTTTATAAAACTATTACTAATACGGTAAATAATGATAATAGTTAAATTTTAATATTTTTGGTACACTCCACACACGTGGTTTGTTTTTAAAAATATTAATAACTAGCTGACCCACGCAGCTCCGCCCGCGCTGTGTTTACGTTAACAAAACTTTGAATAATATACCTACATTCGCATAGAATACAAAACCTCCTTTTTTAAAGTCGGTTAAAAACTTGGACCCACTTTGTACTTGCCCTCCGAAGCACGGAGACGTTTAGTTGAAATGGCGTTAAACGGTCACCCATCTATTTCATGACCTTACCTAACGTTGCTTAACCTGATCGATTTCCAAACATTGTAAACAACTGTCTATGAGTGTTCCTTTACAAATATTTATTATAATTATAATGAAAAATTTTTAAAATTGGAGCAAGCTTATAACCAAGTACACATTTTGACTTTAGTCCCCACTCCCAAGGGAACCGTGCCGAATGTCGGGATAAAAAGTATCCTATGTCCTACCTCGGAGTATTAACTCAAATCATGCCAAGTTTCGTTCCAATCCATCCAGTAGTTTCGGCGTGATGGTCAGCCGAGATACAGACAGACAGACAGACAAAAAAATAAAATATTTTTTTTTGGCTTTAGTATCGGTTATAGAATGCCCTCCAAACATAATTTTCAAAATATTTTGCTCTTTGTGATGAAAAATAAAGAGGGAGAACTCTTTATTTTTGCGGGTCTACTTGATTATAATCAAGCAGACCCGCGGGGCTAATAAGGCCACACTAAGTAATTCACCGAATAGCAATTCATGTTTTGAATTTCAAGCATATCCTTATAAGTTCTACTAGTTTTTGAAAAGTGGTCTCACATTTTAGGTGATTCATACTGAATTCATTTATGAGCAATAATTAGCAGACTCATATTTGGTGTTAATGCTGCCATACGAAGAAGAATTCAACCGTAACTTACTGATATTATGATTCACCTTTGACGAACCGAGAGTGCCCATTTTAGATCCGCAGGACAAGTAAGGTATGGTCAAAAGACATACCTAATAACTAATGTCTTAAGTGCTAACTTTGCACAAGGGTTTTAAACGAGTTCTTTAGAGACCTTAAATCGGCATACGTAACGTAAGACCCCTTACGCTAGATAAAGTTATAATGTATAGACTCCATATCGATGATGATATCGATAGAGTATATACTTGTTGTAACAATAATCGCATGTCTTTAAACGTAAAAAAATGTCAAACTATAACTGTCAGTAAAAATAAAACTATTTTTTGTTTAAATTATAGGATAGATAACACAGTTTTAAGTAAAGTTAGTGCAATCAGAGATCAGGGGGCCGATTCTCGCTTACTTCGAATCGACTTCGATTTCGAATTTGCAATACGAAGCCTATCTCTACTAAGAAATCTCGTAACTCGAAGTGATTTTCTCGAATCTTGTATTCTGGGCAACAATCGAAGTAAACTTCGAAATAATCTCTATTTGAATGAGGAACATGTTGCCATTATGAAAGATAAATGTCCCGCGAGTCATTCCGTTCAAGTAGTTGATACGGTTTTTTTATCGGATGGAATGTTTTTAGTAGAAAAACATATCTTTAAAGTGGTTCACGTCTATAAAATGGTAGAACGACATTTTGTACGATTTTTCACATAATTTATCACAAATTAATGAGTAATAAATACACAAAGCTGTGTATTCTTACCATAGATTTTTATAAATCTATGGTTCGTACTTAGTAGTCTGTAGCTGTATGAGCCTAGTACCTTTGCCTGTCTTTCGGCGAAGTAAAATTAAAACAAAAATACCATATGTTTATGTATTTATGTTTACGATTTTGTTTTAGTATGCCCGAAAGGTTATTTATAAAAACATAAGTTTTATTATTGTTGTCCGTATTCCTATAGGCCCTAGGTTCCCAAAGTGTGGGTCGCGACCCACTGGTGGGTCGCGAGCGAATATTAAGTGGGCCCTGAAAACCCGACCGATCGGGCTTACAGCTGGTCCGCCATTGAGGGAGGGGTGCGGGCGCCGCGGGCACGGACGACCGGCGCGGTGGCGCTCGGGGGTCGGGACCATAGATTTAGAATTTTTCACTACGTTCATATATAATATCTTTGGTCGGGACAGGCGGCGAAATGCATTTCGTGTAAATTGGTGAGCCTGAGTCGGACGTCTTTTGTTTTTGTGATATTTTTTAACCCTCGACCAAAAACGAGGGGAGTTATAAGTTTGACGCCTATGTCCGGAAGTCTGTCTGTCTGTCTGTATGTATGTCTATCTGTGGCAACGTCCTCTACGTTGCGGTACTATTCGAGCGGTCCAACCAGTGAACGGATTTGAATGCGGTTTTTATATTTATCATTGACCATCAGCTCTTTTCCGTGTCGAGGTAGGGATATTTTGTATAAAATTAATTCTATTAGTCCGAAAAATCTGAAATTTACTACATATGTAAATTCGATAATACTAAATAAAATGGTAACATTCACCAGGGTCTGATGATGATCAGCAAGAAGGTGGTAGCAGGATCTCGGCCCCAATAAACCTAGACCCATCGAGTTTGGGCTCGTTGGATAAGTCTCGACGAGTAGTTGCCAGAAAAATGGTAATCAGGGTCTGATGATGGAGCAGGAAGGCAGTCACGGGATCTCTGTACCAATAAACGTAGACCAACCGAGTTTGGGTTCGTTGGATAGGTCTCGACGAGTAGTTGCTAGAAAAATGGTGATCAGGGTCTGATCATGGAGCAGGAAGGTGGTCATGGGATCTCTGCACCAATAAAGGTAGACCCACCGAGTTTGATCTCGTTAGATAGGTCTCGACGAGTAGTTGCTAGATAAATGATGATCAGGGTCTGATGATGGAGCAGGAAGGTGGTCATGGGATCTCTGCACCAATAAAGGTAGACTCACCGAGTTTGGTCTCGTTAGATAGGTCTCGACGTGTAGTTGCTAGAAAAATGGTGATCAGGGTCTGATGATGGAGCAGGAAGGTGGTCATGGGATCTCTGCACCAATAAAGGTAGACTCACCGAGTTTGGGCTCAAGAATAAAGCAAATTTATACATAAAGTCAAAATCTCCTGCTTTTTTTTGTTGATCTCCTGATTTTTGGCTTTAATTCTCCTGATATTTTGAAATTACACCTGGCAACACTGACAAGAGTTGCTACAAAAATGGTGATTAGGGCCTGATGATGGAGCAGTTTATTAGTGCAGAGATTCCGTGACCACCTTGGTCACGGAATCTCTGCACTAATAAACGTAGACCCACCGAATTTGGATTCGTTGGATAGGTTGCTGCGATTAGTAGGGTTAAAAAGTTCTATTCCAAATTAAAGTTGTTTTTCTTATCTGAACAGTCCTTCATCCATATTGATGACGCTTAAATTTCCATTGTTTGAGCTGACTTAAGTTTCTAAATTGCAATATATATGTTGTTTGTGATAATAACAGAATAATGTAAAATAATAAAAAAATTGCTACTTTGAAACAAACTCTCAGTCAGTCCACGTCGTGAGGCTTCGCGTCGGCGAATATTTGCTTCCCTCTGAACACAGAGACTAGGGAATCTGAGCGTTACCAATATTGTATGCCCTTTTTAAGACAGCCAAGAGGTGGGTCCCGAATTTGGCAGTTTTTGTTAGGTGGGTCGGAGCCCAATCAAGTTTGGGAACCACTGCTATAGGCGTTTATGTGATGTTTAGGTGTATATACCTACTCTATCTTGTCGGCATAATTATTTTATCTTAATTGGCTGTCGATCGCAGTATCTCTTAATTAATAGTCTGTGGTGTTGATTGTTTGTTTGGTAATGAATTAAGTTTTAATCAAGTGCGAGGACTTCGTAAAGTGTAGTTATACTTTAACTATCCAATAATGTTATTTTGAATAAAATAATCTAGGAATACGGTACTCACTCATCTTAAAATTAAAATCATATTATACGGTAAGGTTTGACATTTGTTGTGATTCGAACTCGAGATGACGATTCGAATGGTCTTGACCAGTCGAAGCAGTTCGAGCGGCTAGCGTTCGAAATAGGTTGGGCTCGACATGTCGAGAATACAATTACGTGATTTTTAGTCGCCAATAGTTCGAATTCGAATATTTTTTCGAATTCGTGATTGATTCGAAAGTGCGAGAATCGCCTCCCTGGGCATTATTTTTGATACTTCACTTTCGTTTAGATAACACTATCATCACAGACAAAGCCAATAAAATGTTAGGGTTTATCATAAGCACAGCAAAGCCATTTAAGAATCTTAAATCATGGATAACGCTCTATGTATCGCTAGTTAGAAGCAATCTGGAATACTGCTCTTCTATTACTAGATACGGTCTTAGAAAGCAAGTAAAAGAATATGAAGATTGACTGAACAGGTTTAATCTCAAAAGTCTTCAAAATAGACGTATTATTGCAGACTTAAGTATGCTCCATAGGATTGTTGGTGGTAATTTTGGTACAAGTCTATGTGAAAAAATTCTGTTTGATGTACCAACCCGGTCTCGACGCAGTCATAAGTTGTTCAACATTCCAGTATCTAATAATAATGTATCGCATAATAATCCATTGCATAGAATGTTGAGAACCTACAATGAAATAGCTAATGAATGTGATATTTTTAATTGTAATCTTGTTAAATTTAAGAATCATGTTTATTAGCAAAATGAAGTTTCAAACATCCTGTTAAAATTGCTGTTTAATATTGTTTAATTTAATACTATTTATATTTTTTACTAGCATTTTATCTATTTATTGAAATCCATTATGTTTACAAGTCTATACCATTTTTTAAAATCATTTTATTGTTTTATATCCTTAATTTTTGTTATCCTTAACTTTTATTTAAAATGAACTTCGTATTCAATGTTGTGTGCAGTAGTATAGAACGTCGGATTTTTAACGATTTTGCGAATTGATAATTTTTTAATGTGTAATCTGATTGTTTGTACTTATTCAATAAAATAAAAATAAAATAAATATGATAGGCAAGAAATAGATGTTGAAAGCCGAAGGTTGAAATGGTAGCCAGTGGTGTTTAATTGGAGAGGCCTATGTTGAGCAGTTGACGATTATAGGTTGATAATAACGATGACTTTAGATGGGGTAGTTTAGGTAAGTACCACCGTAGTGTCAGATATTCTGTCGTCAAGCAGCAGTAAGCTTTGATATATTTCGATGTGAATAGCAATATAGGCGTTGAAATTATGGATTCCAGAGCCTTAATAACTAGTCTCTCAAGTGAAGAATATCAGTGCAATGCAACGGTCTAAAGGGAGGCGAGTCGCATACAATATGGCAAACGAAAAGAAGAGGGAACACCCGGTCTTGTGGGGAAGTAGAAGAATGTAGCCAAATTTTGATTTGGCCAGTGCCACTGTTATGAGACTTTACATCCTTTACAATAATTATGATTGCAGTTCTAAGTCGAAGAATCGCGCTGCTTCGTAGTACCACCGTTTTTCTATTTTACTGCCGACATTGTACCTACCGACATTGTACCTACCGGTGACACAGGACCCTTTCAATTGTGTTGTTAATAAACTAATAAGCTTATCAAATTGTTAACAAAATATCGTACTCACTCATCTATACTATATTTAGAAATTACCCACATAATATTGTTAAAAATGTTCATGTTTGATACAAAATAATATACTCACACCCACCAATACCTGTTCATTAAAAACTGTTATGGTTTTTTGAAATAGTTTATACTATTACGGAAGATAGTGTGATCCAGAATAAAAAATAATATTTTTTTTTTGTAAGTAGATTACTTTCTGTTGTCACAATTTTATTGAGGTTGGTCCAAGGTTTTATGAATAAACTAGCGGCCCGGTACGTGCTTCGCTACGTATAAAGTGAAATAATAATAATAATAATATCTTGGGACAATCCACACACGGTCATCCGATCCCAAACTAGGCAGAGCCTGTACTATGGAAACCAGACAACTGATACTAATACTTATATACTTTTTTTTTGTAAATACATACTTAAATAGATAAACTACACCCAGACACTTGGCGGGAATCGAACCCACGACCCATCGGTTAGCAGGCAGGGTGTCTGACCACTAGACCAACAGGCCCGTCAAAAATATTAAAAACATTTAATTCGAAACTCAAATTCATTTATTCAAACAAAAAATGGCATTTTTCCTTCAATGAAAAAAGAATAAATCAAATTAAAAAACAAATTGCTACATTAATTAATAGTGGTACACAATATGGTTTTTCAAATGAAGAAACACACATGCATACATGTTAATCACTTCAACAGTTCAAAACTTACCGTTTGTGTAAATGCTTTTGACAATTTAATTCAAATAAAGCCTGTAAACGATATGAAACATCAACAGCTCGCTAAAAAACTGAGAAAAGTACACGCACACATTATATACATTACATTACATTTGAACAAATAAAATCTTTAAAAAAAATTTGAACGGACTTCAATATCACTGAAAAGTATAAAATACTTAATTTAAATATTATTGAAGTTGGTGTTAGCATATCGGTTGTGTATATTTAGCACCAACCGCAGCAACTTCAATAATATTTAAATTATTTTATACTTTTCAGTGAAATTGAAGTCGGTTAAATTTTTTTTTTTAAAGATTTTATTTTAAACTTTTTAGTGATATTTTCATACATAAAGATTGAACCATCTAAGACCGTAAAATGATCTAGGTAGGTTATGATCACATTATCGTCTACATAGTTTTACATAATTCATGTTTCTTCAGAAAAAAATATCCGGTCGTAATGAAATTTGCAATGGAATCATCATAGTAGTTTACTCTCTCGAATAAAAAAAGAATCATCGAAATCGGTTCATAATTGTCAGAGCAATGTAATGGAGAACATCAGTTTTATGGTTTTTACCAGATTAATTCCTCCTCATCGTTCATGGTCCTCCAGAAAGGTCTTATCCGGTTGTGGTAAATTTCATACAGATTCATTACAGTGGTTTCTTCTTTCGAATAAAAAAAGAATCATTGAAATTGGTAAATATTTGCCAGAGTTATGACCATTTTTGTCCTTAAAAAGCAACATAAAGTCATCTATAGAGGCTTTCCTGCGCAGTCACCATTCTTGTTTTTTCAGGAACTACTTATTCGACGATATAGTCATTATGGCAGAGTCGCTGGAGGACCTCAATACGATGCTCAGCGACCTCAGTAGCGTTTCCCAACAGGTGGGTCTTAAAATGAACATGGACAAGACGAAGATCATGTCTAATGTCCATGTTGCACCCGTACCGGTAGTTGTTGGGAACGATACTCTCGAAGTTTTTGACCACTACGTATACCTAGGACAAACTGTCCAGTTAGGTCGGTCCAACTTTGACAAAGAGGTCGCCCGAAGAATCCAACTCGGCTGGGCAGCGTTCGGGAAACTACGCGATATCTTCTCGTCCAAAATACCGCAGTGCCTGAAGACGAAGGTTTTTAACCAGTGTGTGTTGCCAGTGATGACATATGGTACTGAGACGTGGTCTCTAACGGCTGGCCTTTTAGATAAGTTCGGAGTCACACAACGAGCTATGGAGAGAGCTATGCTCGGAGTTTCTTTGCGCGACAGAATCCGAAATGTGGAGATTCGCCGAAGAACTAAGGTCACCGACATAGCTCTCAGAATCTGCAAGTTGAAGTGGCAATGGGCAGGCCACATCGCTCGAAGAACCGATAACGTTGGGGAAGAAAGGTTCTCGAGTGGCGACCACGAACTGGAAGACGCAGCGTTGGCAGGCCTCCCACTAGGACAGACGACATTCTGCGCGTCGCAGGTAACCGGTGGATGCAAATAGCCAATTGTCGTTCATTGTGGCGTTCTAAGGGGGAGGCCTATGTTCAGCAGTGGACGTCTTCCGGCTGATGATGATGATGATGACTTATTCGTAAGCAATAGTTTTTTTATTAGACCCAATCAACGGATTAAAGAATGGATAGAAGAAAGATTTTTTCAAATCGGTTCATAATTGCCAGAGTTATGCGCGAACATACATAGAAAAAAAATGTATACAGACGAATTGAGAAGCTCCTCCTTTTTTGAAGTCGGTTAAAAATCTGTTTTGAGATGTGCAAATGAAGTTCTATCATATGACACCCCCACTCGACATAGTAATCTCACTTTGAAGTTTCGATGACCCAATTCGACACCCATTAAAAAAAAAAGATAAAAACATATTTTTTGTCATTTGTGATGAGTCTGGGTAATCTATACTTATAATAAAACTGTAACAGGTCCAATTCTGTACATTGAAGATATTTTGAAAATTATATTTGGATGGCATTCTATAACCGATACTGAGGCCGAAAATATTTTTTTTTAATTTTTGTCTGCCTGTCTGTCTGTCTGTATCACGGCTGCGCATCACGCCGAAACTACTGAATGGATTCAAATGAAACTTGGCATGATTTGAGATCTTACTACGAGGTAGGACATAGGATACTTTTTATCCCGTGATCTAGCACGGTTCTTTTAGGAGAGGGGATTAAAGTCAAAATGGGTAGTTGGTTATACGCTTGGTCCGATTCTATAAATTTTTCTTTATAATATAATAAATATTAGTAAGGGAACACTCATAGAGAATTGTTATCAAGGTTTTGTAATCGATCGGGTTAAGCAACGTTAGGTAAGGTCATTAAATAGATGGGTGACCGTTTAACGCCATTTGAACTAAACGGGTCCGTGCTTCGGAGAGCAAGTAAAAAGTGGGTCCCAGTTTTTAACCGTCTATAAAAAAGGAGGTTATGTATTCGATGTGAATCTCTGTTATTAAAAGTTTAGCTAACGTAAAAAAATAGCGCAGGCGGAGCTGCGTGGGTCAGCTAGTTAAGATCTAAAACTATTCTAAGTTTAAAATCGACAGCGTCAGTGGTTCCTGAAATACATAGGTGTGACAGACAGACAGACGAAGTCTCACCATAAGGGTTCCTTTTTACCTTTTAAGTATATAGCCCTAAAAACGTCCTTCGGAGTAGCTGGACGGTTAGGGTGTGGGCCCTAGATCTCCATTGCGTACGACGGCGATTCTGAATTATCTCACAAATACGATAATTATGAGTCAACTTATTTTGAGAATCGGCCGAGATAACCAGCAAAAATCATCTCAATTTCCGCTTGAAAAAACTGTACCTAAGTTTTTTAAGGCACGCCTTTTAATTTTTTACAACTATTAGCCTTCTAAATCCAGCTTATCTTTATGTCTCTGAATGAGAAATCGTAAATTAAGATTTAAATAAAAGATGTCTTGTAAACAACAAACCTTTTGCTAAAAGCGGTAATAAATTGTGGGACGGGCAATTTTTTTAATACGTTTTTTTGTTCACGTTATACATTTTTCTGGTCACCTATTCATTTTTACTTTTTACCTTTTTACTAGCACTACAGATTTTATCGTAGAACACATTTTTGAATGTCGTGCGTAGGTAGTAAAGGCCTTTTGAGCGTGACAGATAACGTTTAGGCTTTTTGAGATTTAACCTACCTACGCTGAATGTATTTGTTTTTTGGATTGCTTATCTACGGGTTAAAATTAATTAAACTCAAGTTTCGATTCTTGTCTGATATCTAACAGATCTGTATTCTTTTTATTCTATTATATAAAAAAAATCCTACCAACCCTCATAGGTACTAACATAGGTAGAGTTGCGTCTTTCAAGTACCTTGGTCACGTGGTTAATGGGGACTTGAAAGATGATGATGATATTGAGAGGGAAAGAGGGCGTTGGCAGTCCGCTGCAATACAGTCTGTCCAGTATAACTTGGCGCGCAAGAGTGGCGCCACGGTGTTAAAAAAAATGTCCTTTTCTAACACCAATTAATCACTATCAAAATCACTTTACGCAAGATTACGGTATAGTATTTTACAAACAATACGCACCGATTTCAACAGTAAAATTTCAAGTTTATAAGTAACTTTTTAGTTCTTTAAAAACGCCACGCGCCAACATATACTGGTCAGACTGTATGTTGGCTCGCAGATTTCTCGATCCAGCGTAGAGGTAAAAATAAAACTTTAAAGCTTGCTTTTGCTTAAACTTGTACACCTGTGGCTTGTGGGTTAATTATACGCAGAGGGCTGTCAACGCACTCCGAGTACAGTACAATGATACCTTCAAGGTGATGTTGTGGCTCCTTCGATACTGCGTCTGCGATGTTTGCGCTAGCTCACACAGATGGTTTCAATACTGTTGTGCGCAATCGTATAGCATCACTTATGCGTACAGTGCATCGGAGTAGCAACACTACGGCTATTAGTAGTAAACCCGATTGTCCAATTATGAGGCACTTCACGTGTGCATGACCCGGTGTGTCAAACAGCGCGGGCAAGTATTTATACTAAAATTATGTATTAAGGCAATTCAGTAACCCCATAAGGATTCCTTGTAGTCAGTAAATAAACGTATTGTTTTTTTTGTATTGAAATCTGTTCTATTAATTTTGTACGGCGCAGCGCGACCTTACAATTTGATGCGTATTTTACTCGGCACGCGTAGCCTAATTAAACTCTTCAACATCAGTTCGTATATATCGGTGGCAAGAAAACCCCGCATGCTCACTAATTCATTTCCATACAGTTCATTAATTTAGTTAAGTTATATAATAAATACAGTTGTTATCTTAACTAAGTTTATCATTTCCAAAACTTTTATACTGTATGGTTTACCAAGAAATGTACAAATATACCTATCTAGTTCCTCTACATCATGTACACGCCAAAAACGGTAAGAGGGGAACGTGATGTGATAGTTTTCCAGTAGGTACACTATTATCAACGCCAAATACAATACTATTTAAATGCACTGATTTACATGCGCCATTTGCACTTAACCACAACGCGTGTATGTACTGCGTCCATAAAACATAAATACCTATCTCTAGCGTAAGTACCTACTTAAGTCATCATTCTCATCATCATCATCCGGAAGACCTCCACTGTTAAAGAAAGGCCCTTGGTTATTGGATATCTTAGTGTAAAGAACATTTGAAAGAAAAATTATGTTGCGAGTATTAGTGAAAATATAGGTATGTTTTCAGTCACTCTTTATTTATGTACTGCTATGTTATGCTAGGCAAAGCATTCCCCACCTCTTTCCCCTTCACTCTCCACTAACTTGTTCCTCCAGAACCTCTGGTCAAGTACTACTCTACTCGTGATTGTCCAATACATCCGGCCACCGTTTCGGCCTGCCACTATTTCAGTGACTACTTGAGCGGTATGCAATTCGTGGTGATTATACTGACCTAAGCAACGAGCTATGGAGAGAGCTATGCTCGGAGTTTCTTTGCGCGACAGAATCCGGAATGAGGAGATTCGCCGAAGAACAAGGTCACCGACATAGCTCGAAAAATATGCAAGTTAAAGTGGCAGTGGGCAGGCCACATCGCTCGAAGAACCGATAACCGTTGGGGAAGAAAGGTTCTCGAGTGGCGACCACGAACCGGAAGACGCAGCGTAGGCCGTCTTGTCAAATATGTCATCATCATCATCATTATCAGCCGGAAGACGTCCACTGCTGAACATAGGCCTCCCCCTTAGAACGCCACAATGAACGACTATTGGCTATTTGCATCCACCGGTTACCTGCGACGCGCACAATGTCGTCTGTCCACCTAGTGGGAGGCCTACCTACGCTGCGTCTTCCGGTTCGTGGTCGCCACTCGAGAACCTTTCTTCCCCAGCAGTTATCGGTTCTTCGAGCGATGTGGCCTGCCCATTGCCACTTCAACTTGCAGATTCTGAGAGCTATGTCGGTGACCTTGGTTCTTCGGCGAATCTCCACATTTCGGATTCTGTCGCGCAAAGAAACTCCGAGCATAGCTCTCTCCATGGCTCGTTGTGTGACTCTGAACTTCTCTAAAAGGCCAGCCGTTAGAGACCACGTCTCAGTACCATATGTCATCACTGGCAACACACACTGGTAAAAAACCTTCGTCTTCAGGCACTGCGGTATTTCGGACGAGAAGATATCGCGTAGTTTCCCGAACGCTGCCCATCCGAGTTGGATTCTTCGGGCGACCTCTTTGTCGAAGTTGGACCGACCTAACTGGATAGTTTGTCCGAGGTATACGTAGTGGTCAACAACTTCGAGTGTATCGTTCCCAACAACTACCGGTACGGGTGCAACATGGACATTAGACATGATTTTCGTCTTGTCCATGTTCATTTTAAGACCCACCTGTTGGGAAACGCTACTGAGGTCGCTGAGCATCGTATTGAGGTCCTCCAGCGACTCTGTCATAATGACTATATCATCGGCAAAACGAAGGTGAGTGATGTATTCGCCATTGATGTTGATGCCGAATCCGTACCAGTCCAAGAGCTTGAAAACGTCCTCCAATGCATTTGAGAACAGTTTCGGAGAAATAACGTCTCCCTGTCTCACACCTCGCTGCAATGGGATTGGTTTCGTGCTCTCGTCCTGTAGTCGGATCGACATGGTGGCGTTGCTGTACAAACACTTCAACACTTCGATGTACCTATAGTCAATGTGGCACCGCTGGAGGGACTGCAATGCTGCCCAGGTCTCGATTGAATCGAAGGCTTTTTCGTAGTCCACAAACGCTAGACATAATGGCCGATTATACTCCTCGGTCTTCTGTATAATCTGGCGGAGCGTATGTATGTGGTCTACGGTGCTAAAGCCTTTTCGGAACCCGGCTTGTTCGGGAGGCTGGAAGTCATCAAACCTGCGTTCGAGACGGTTCGTAATGACTCTCGAAAACAGCTTGTATACATGGCTCAGGAGTGAGATGGGTCTATAATTCTTCAGTAAAGTGTTATCACCTTTTTTGAAGAAAAGAACCACCACACTCCTGTGCCATGCTTCTGGCGTAGTACCCTCGAGTAAGACGGAATTAAATAACTTCTGGAGGACTAAAAGTACCGGTTTTCCACCCGCTCTCAGAAGTTCTGTTGTGATTCCGTCTTCACCCGGCGCCTTGTTGTTCTTAAGCTGTTTGAGAGCCATTCTAATCTCGTACAGGCTGATGTCTGGGATGTCTTCAGTGTAATGTCGGGTTAGTTTGGCTCTGGTGTCCTGAGCTGTTCTGGCAATGGGATCCCGTGTTGAGGTGTATAACTGTCCGTAAAATCTCTCAAGCTCTCTCAATATCTCCGGTTTCGATGAGATGACACTGCCGTCATCGATCTTCAGCTTTGTCATTTGGCTACGCCCAATAGACGAATTCTTTGCGAACACTTTATAGCCTTGGTTCCGCTCAATTGCGTCCTTAATACATGCTGTATTATAGGAACGCAAGTCGTGTCGCACGGATTTCGAGATTCGTCTATTGAGTTTGGCATAACCCGACATATCAGCTGAAAATTGCAGTCTCATCTCAGTCCGGTTTTCCATTAGCTTAATGGTTGTATTGGAGAGCTTTTGAGGCTTTGTACGGCGTGGGGTCTTAAAGAACTTGGACCCCACTGCGTGGACAGTTTGCACAAACCCATTGTTTATCTCGTCCGCAGTTTCGCATTCGGCGAGGCACTGGAAGCGATTATGCAGTTCGAGTTGAAAGTCTTCGGGGTTTCGGATTTGGGCGGTTCCCGGACGGAGCGTGGACTTCATCAGACGGGACCTCTCAAGCTTGACGTTGATATTCAATGTGCCTCTAACAATGCGGTGATCGCTACCGGTTTTCACCCTGCCGATCACGGAGATATCATCGAATATATGCTTGTTGGTCGTCATGATGAAGTCGATCTCATTTTTGGTTGAACCATCGGGGCTTATCCACGTCCACTTCCTGGATGGTCGCTTCCTGAAGAAGGAGTTCATCGCAAAGAGTCCCTCCTTCTCCATGAAGTCGACCAGCCGCTGGTCCCTTTGGTTCCGCTGCCCGTACCCATATGACCCCACTCTCAACTCATCGCCATTCCGTGTGCCAACCTTCGCGTTGAAGTCCCCCATAACAACGGTGAAGTGTGTTTTGGAGGTATGTATGGCTTCTGCTATCTCCTCATACATAGCCTCTACTTCATCGACAGGGTGTGCCGAGGTCGGAGCGTAAACCTGTATAACCTTCAACGAATACCGACTGGTTATTCTGAGTATAAGGTACGCTACCCTGCTCGACACACTATCGACCTTTACAACGTTGTTAATGAGGGACTTACGGACGAGAAACCCAACACCACCCTGAGATTTTCGATCTCCTTCCCGGAAGAAGAGCAAGTTTCCGGAATCAAGGGTTATCGTATCCTGTCCCTCTCGTCGGATTTCAGATAATCCCAAGATATCCCAACGTAACTTGCTCAATTCTTCCTCCAGCTCGATAATCTTCTCGTCAGTCCCAAGTGTCCGGACATTATGTGTTGCCAGGGCCAAAGTTCGGTGGGGGTGGTAGCGGGGCATCTGCCGGAGATTCTTCGCACCCCCTGCTCGACCGTTACCTCGCCCGCTACCAAGGCGGGGAATAGAGGAGCTGCCGGGGACTGGGGGCCGTAAATAATCATTGTCAATCATTGTGGGGGGGAGGGTGCCATAATCCCCACGCTTGGCAGGCGTCTTGGGGATCGCAGTTTTGAAGAGATGGATATGTTATACAGAAGACGCTGCTGCCCGTCTTCTGGCTTTCCCTCAATCGCCTCTTACGAAACCCACGGGAAGAGAGGGGTGGATGCAAATTCTTAGCCGGCGGCTAATATGTAGATTTCAAAATTAGTGTTGAGTTGCTCTATCAGTGCCGTGTTGTACGTGTATTTTCTAATATTTAATTATATTGGTTTAATTTCTGAAAGTACGTAGTTTCCATCATCATCATCCTTATTACAGTCCACCGCTCCGTAATAGACCATTATGATGTTTTTTTTCTTAACTCTCCTTAAAATCGGTTTTAATAAATTTGCCTTTATAATAAATATATAATAATAATATCTTAGGACAATCCACACACGGTCATCTGATCCCAAACTAGGCAGAGCCTGTACTATGGAAACCAGACAACTGATACTAATACTTATATTCTTTTTGTTTGTAAATACATACTTAAATAGATAAATAACACCCAAACACTTGGTGGGAATCGAACCCACGACCCATCGATTAGCGGACAGGGTGTCTAACCACTAGACCAACAGGTCCGTCAATCTTCATAATCTAGTACAAACACAGATACATAAATAACTGATATTTAGATATCTCTGACTACAAATAATATATCGATGTCTGAATGGCTCAAACCCATCACGGCTAAGCTACCATCGCATTGTTATTTTCGCAAATAAGAGTTTATGCAAACAAGATTGAATGTCTTGAAAGTGAATCATCATCATCAGCCGGAAGACGTCCACTACTGAATAAACGCCTCCCCCTATAAACGCCACAATGAACAACAATTGGATATTTGTATTTTTTATAAGTTGCTTATTTGAAATCAGTTACTGTTTATTAAACTGAGCCGTAACTGTAGTTTATTAGTTCTTAAATATGCTACTTTTGGTACAGTTGTTACTGGTATACAGCAAAATAAACGTATTTATTATACAATGATTTCACGACAACGTCGTGTCGAGACAAGCAAAACATTCGCGTGATGGTAAGTGGTATGGATGACCAAGGACAGCTGCAATGCATTTCCACTTGCTTCTTCTTTAGCTTGACACAACACATTAACGTTCACAGTATAAACGTCTATAAACGTTTTACTATTTTTTAAACGGTTTACATGTATACATGGTGTACGGGACTACGTACCGAAAACTTTTTATAAGATCTCTCATATTGTCCGTTACAAAGTGAAATTTTTTATATCTATTTATCTATTTATATTTTTAGGTTACAACATTACAGAAACCATTTATATGGAAAATTACAAATGACTAACTTGTTAATCTTTGAGCATGTAATGCATACGTACGGAATAATATTTATTTTTCAAATTACATTGCTAATTTCAATCAAGCCGCTTGCTAAACGTGGAAATTATGGCAACCTCTCCCTTCTAAGGGAGAGACCTTTATTCAGCAGTGGACTTTTCGGCTGCTGATGATTGCTTATTTTGAACAAATAAGTAATTTATTGTTTTTAAGTTGTAATTAGGCTTTATTATTATACCAATAATGATGTTATCCTAATGTTATTAAAAAAGGGCTTTTTTTTTGGAAGACATGTAAAAGCCGATGAAAAATTTCAACACTAGAATGTTTAGAATCATGTACTGGATCCCTGGTATCGGTTTTCGGTACGATGTCCCTTACACCCTGTATAGGTACTTCATACGTTGATTGCTACTTGACAGCAAAATATCGGACACTGAGATAACGCCTCCTGGACAAGACACAAGGGACTACCTTCTACTTGATTCTTTGTTAAGGTATTTGGTTTCAATATGAAGTAAATAAGCCACCGTTTTATTGGTTTTATTCAAACTCATGACGAGTGGAGCAAGGCGTCCGCCTGTAGCTGCATTGCACTGTTCCTCGTCACCCGAGGCATTATTAGCTATTACGTCCGATGTATCCGTTAATTTCACCAGTTATAGTCCCCATCACAGCGGAAACAGCAATGCTTACACACTACTGCTTGGCTGCAGAATATCTTACACTGCGGTGGTACCTACCTGAACAGTTCCTCGCATAAGAGACCTACCTCCTAGTAAAACAGTTAAAGTTTTTTGATACTATTTCTCAGTCCCGTTATTTATGAATGTGATACTGTAATCAATCAAGTAATATACATATATATATATACTGTAATAATTATTTGTTTAACAGCAATGACTGCGCATGACAAAATATATTGGTAAGTATTACCGTTCGAATCAAATTAATTTTAAATCGTGTTCTTTAAAGCGCATACAAAATTTAATGAATATTTATTAAGCAGGAATTGGAATAACTAATTTAACGTTAAACAATGAACACGGGGTCAATGGAAGTGACCCTCTTTCCTGATTCTCCTAATTAAACATTATATCATAACGCACGGTCATTTAACGTCAAATGTGTCTATATTTCAACATATGAGATTTTTCTTTTATATTACCTAATATCATATGATTTGGATACCTAATAGATCTGATAATAGATCATGTATTTGAAATAATAAATTAATAATAAAATTATCTTATATCACGATTTTTATAAAAATATTATAGACATAGATAATTTAGTTTTATTTTAAACTAGCTGACCCACGCAGCTCCGCCTGCGCAATTTTTACGCTAACTAAACTTTGAATAACAGACATTCGCATCGAATACATAACCTCATTTTTTATAGTCGGTTAAAAACTGGGACCCACTTTTTACTTGCTCTCCGAAGCACGGACCCGTTTAGTTCAAATGGCGTTAATCGGTCACCCATCTATTTAATGACCTTACCTAACGTTGCTTAACCCGATCGATTACAAAACCTTGATAACAACTCTCTATGAGTGTTCCCTTACTAATATTTATTATATTATAAAGAAAATTTGATAAAATCGGACCAAGCGTATAACCAAGTACCCGTTTTGACTTTAATCCCCTCTCCCAGAAGAACCGTGCTAGATTACGGGATAAAAAGTATCCTATGTCCTACCTCGTAGTAAGATCTCAAATCATGCCAAGTTTCATTTGAATCCATTCAGTAGTTTCGGCGTGATGCTCAGCCGTGATACAGACAGACAGACAGACAGACAGACAGACAGACAGACAGACAGACAAAAATTAAAAAAATTACATTTTCGGCCTCAGTATCGGTTATAGAATGCCCTCCAAATATAATTTTCAAAATATCTTCAATGTACAGAATTGGACCTGTTACAGTTTTATTATAAGTATAGAAGACATTATGTAAACAAATGTTGTAAAAAATATTTAAGTATTACAGTTATCGGTAAACAATTTATATTATAAATATCATTTAATATTAATTATAAGTATCATTTAATAGCTTTGCTCTTATTTTGAATAAATGCAAGAAATATTAAACCTACTGTCACAGGACTATTAAAATTTGCTCAAAATAAAGTCCGAAGTCGTTGAATGAAATGATCGTGGCACTGGTATTATGCACTTTTTGGGATTACTAAACTTGAGCTGTGCAGGAGCGGAGGCGGCGAGGGCGTCAAGCGCGCACTGGAGCACGGACCTCAACAGTAGGTGAAGACCAACACGTTCTTCGGATTTATTCTGTTCTATTATTGATGGCTATTAATTGGGCTCGGTAACCACCGGAGCGCACTTCGACCCGGCTGGATTAATTGTACATATCCCTTACTCTGTTGCTGACTTATCGAAGAGTTCCTTCGTCGGACGTAGATCACCAGATGCTTATAATTTGAAATTGATACAAATTCGCCTCAGACGCAGGTAGCCTTCACCTAGAGTCCAGATTCCACAGTCTCTAGTCTGTAGCAAAAAACAAACTAATCACCTGGTCCAAAAAATTAGAAGAACTGGAAGAAATTGGTGGAATATAATTCTCTCAGTCCTGCAATATTATTCGTTCTTCCTGTCTTTATTTATTGAATAAATAGGTCTCCAACAAAAAGAAATACAGTATTTGTCAATGTGTTCATTAACTTATAGGCATGTGCAAAATAAAAAAAAAACAATCACAGATATATTATACAAAACAAAATACTTCAGACAAAACAGAAAGTGGTACTAAATACTACATAATAAAGATAGTGAAAGTAAAAATACTAAAAGTAAAGTAAAAGAGAAATGATAAAAAGAAACAAAATAAAGTAGTAAGTTATTGAAATTATCTAATAAAATATGATAAATATAATAAAATTAATTTCAATTTAGAGTAATATTGAGGTAGGTAAATAAAATAAATCCGCAGCTGACACTAAAAATATTTATTTGCAATTATTTTTGTATATGGACAGATTATTGCTTAAATCCAAACCCTTCTTGCAAGAGCGCTGTGCTGCTTACAGTCTCGGCATAACAGCGTGATGGCCAAGATCAGTTGAAAAAATAGGAATATTAAATAAATAATTTATTTATTCCTAGGTAATCTAATAGTTATATAAATTCTAAACGTCCTAAAAGTTCTGGACAGTCAATTGCGCTTTTCTTTCATAACATTTTTGTCACAGAACGTCATTGCTTCGATTGTTTACGTACCAAAATATTTATTTTATTTAATAGATAACTGTTGCAATATAACGAGATTTAATATAACCATTTATGTAATTAAATAGCTCTGATAGAGTATGGTGGTTAATATGAAGTAGGTACAAAAACTGTGGCGGTTTCAAATTCGAACGTAAAGACGACAAAAAAGTTATTTTATGGCCAAATATCACCGGTAAGCAGATAATTAGTTAAATAATCCTATCTTTTCTCTATTGTTAATATAATTCATTATAAATTACCTATCAGTCCTTTAGATTGAGAACAGAGAGGAGCTATAGCATATTTTTTATATATCGATATCAGTGAATAATCCTTTTTTTATTTTCTTAATATGATTATTTTTAAGATATTAGTGTAATCGTGAATAGTAAGGTACCCCTTGTCAACTGCGGCTATCCGCGATACAGGCAAGTCGTAGTGTGGAGAACACTATGTTTTTGTAAACCACTTGCTATCAATAAAATCTATTATTCATTAATATTTATTTAAAGAATGCGTTTAAATGACCGGTAAATAAGATTTACCATATATAACGATCGAGAAACTACATGAACTTAAATTTGATTTAGAATATAATATATTCTACATGCTTTCGGCAAACAAATTTAAGTTTGGAGGAGGAGGAGTCCGCTTATGAGCACAACTGGTGCAACCCTGCCGAAACGTCCAGCCAAAATATGAGGTAACTCGCGTTAATTCTCGCGCGACCAGTTTTAATATCTTATTATATAAAAGAGTAAGCAAAAACCCACTCATCACGAAAACTCAGAAACTACAAGTGCTAGAAGTCTCAAATTTTGCATGGGGGTTCCTTTTAGGACAAAGGTGCTCACTAAGACGGGTTTTTGCGAAATTCAACCTCTAAGGGGGTGAAACAGGGGGGCAAAGTTTGTATGGGAGAACGCGATTCCTTGGTCCTATTGGCTTGAAATTTTGCACAGACATTCGTTAAATTAATTGAATTTGTATTTCATATTTTTTTTAATTTATCCCTTAACAGGGTAAAAAAGGAGTATTATTACTCAACCGATGGCGGTACAAATATATCACAAGAATAAGATACGGTAATTCGTTAAATAAAGTAAAAGTTCCTTGGTCAAGTGGTTACGGAAGCGTCCTCTAAGCACGGACTGTCCGGGTTCGCTACCCGTGTGCGGATTTTCTTTTTGTATTTTTAAACTTTGTTTTTGATTTTTTTATTTATATAAAAATTCGATGTTTTAAATATTTAACTCATATTAACTCCAGCACTTTTTATCTCTAATATATTTTTTATATTTAATACTTTTTTAAATTTAAAATCATGCATACGTGGTTAGCTTCTCTCTAATGTTATGATTTAGTTATTAGTGGTAATTTAATTGATTTTTAACCGACTTCAAGAAAAGGAGGAGGTTCTCAATTCGTCATGTATGTATTTTTTTTGTACTATTGGATCTTATATCTATATATATAAAAGAAAGTCGTGTTAGTTACTTCACTTATAACTCAAGAACGGCTGAACCGATTTAGCTGAAAATTGGCAGGGAGGTAGTTTAGAGCCAGGAGAAGGACATAGGATACTTTTTATCCCGGTAGGTTAAGGTTAAGCAACGTTAGGTAAGGTCATTATATAGATGGGTGAACTGATTTGTATCATTTATTTTGTGCATATCGGGTAGGTCTGAGAATAGGTCATAAAGTATATTTCATACCTCTAGGTTAAGGTTAAGCAACACAAGGCCAGGTCATTAAAATGATGGGTGAACTGATTTGTATGAAATTTTGTGTGCATTTCGGGTAGGTCTCAGAATAGGTCGTAAAGTATATTTCATACCGCTAAGTTAAGGTTAAGCAACATAAGGCAAGGTCTTTAAATAGATGGGTGAACCGATATGTATGAAATTTTGCGGGTAGGTCTGAGAATAGGTTATAAAGTATATTTTATGACGCTGATACCATGATTGACGAGGATATATAGAACGAGAGAAGGAGAGGGGAGGGTGATGGAGTGAGTGATCGGAGGAGTTAGGTGGAGCAAGGGGGGGGAGTAAGAGGGAGCAAGTTGGGAGAAGAGAGAGGAGGGAGAGGGTTCAGAGAGGACAACGGGGAGAGGAAGAGGGGAAGTATGACGGGGACCGAAGCGGGAGGGGAGAGAAAGAGCATAGAATTATATTTTTCTTATAAAAGAGAGAGATGGAGAGAGATAAATCAAGGGAGTAGTGAGCAAAGGGGAGCAAAATGTAATTAAAGCGCGGGCGGAGCTGCGCGGGTCTGCTAGTATTGTATATGTCGGGAACACGCGTAACATTTTTTTTTTAAACTTTACATTATCTCCAGAACACAGAAACACAATCTCACTCATACACACTAGAATAACACACGAGGAAACTACCGGCATAAAGTCTCGAGTAGGCACTGAAGCCCTACCTACCTACCTAGAGTGCTTCCCACCAACTAAAGCTTCCCTCCGACCAGTCATCTAATGACAGCGTGAACCTGACAACGTGACATCTTGTCATATCATCATCTCGTATGATGACATAATCCTCCACACACACGGTGATGTTCGACCTCATACAAACCACCACTGGCTAAGGCGTCCCATCGACCAGCTGCTTGTCATCTCATATGACAGTGTGGACCGGACAACCTGGCACCTCATCATGTCATCATCTCGTATGATCATCTCGTATGATGACATGACCCTCCGCACACACAATGATGTTCTACCTCCTGCAAACCATCACTGGCTAAGACGTCCCTTCGAGTAGTTGTCATCTCATATGACAGCGTGGACCGGACAACCTGGCACCTTAACATGTCATCATCTCGTATGATGACATGACCCTTCACACACACAGTAATGTTCGACCTCATACAATACAAGCGACCCTGTACTAGACCACCGACCAGACCGCTACGATACCACAAACTAGATCTAGACCTAATGTCATGGCGTCACGTCAAACATGACAGTTGACATCTCATAATAATGACGTGACATAATATATATACCACGAACAACCACTGCAATGTACTCAAAAATCTAGAGTTTGATGTTTTTATACCTACCTAATGTGTGTAAATATAAGCGCAAACATTGCTTAGTTTTAGTTAGGTAATACAAAATTATTTAATAAATAAAGGATATTTATCAGAAGGTATCTACATTATTTTACAGTTGTGAGAAAATGAGAGTCAAAATCTAAAATAGTTAAGTCATAGCCAGCAGACTTCGCCCATAAGGAAAATAGTAAGATAGTCAAATGCAGTTTTTTTTTTTTTTTTTTAACACTTATAAGCTAGTGCTTGACTGCAGTCCCACCCGATGGAAAGCGGCGACGCAATCGAGGATGGCAAAACACACTAGCTTATTAAAAGCCTATTCACTCTAGTCTTAAAGACACCCACATTATAATCGGGCGGGAAAACCGACGCAGGCAAACTGTTCCAGTCCTTAGCTGTCCTTATTATAAATGAAGAAGCAAACCGCTTAGACCGGACTGAAGGCACTTTCACCACATAAGGGTGTGTACGTGCCGTGCGTCTCGTCGTCCGATGATGAAAGGGAGATGGTGGAATCAAGTCATGCAATTCCTGTGCACACTCTCCAAAATGCATCCTGTAGAACACCGAGAGGCTGGCTACTCTGCGCCTGTGCTCTAGGCTTTGTAAATTGGCCGCTACTAACTCTGCGTCACCAATAAGCCTCTTAGCACGCCTCTCCACTGAGTCCAAAGCTGCAAGATGACATTTAGCAGCACCAGCCCATATGTGACTACAGTACTCCACACACGACCGGACTTGTACTTTATATAGCATCAAAAGTTGCTCCGGTGTGAAGTACCGGCGGACCTTTGAAAGGACACCTAGCTTCCTTGCAGCTACCTTGGCTTTGGACTCAATGAACCGCCCAAAGTTGAGGTTTGAGGAAATTTCAACTCCCAACAACTGAAGGCGGTCCGTGTATTCCAAGGATACATTCTGAAAAGTAGGAGCCAAGGTGAACGGACTCCTTTTCGCGGTGAATAGACACGCTTGAGTTTTGGTGGCATTGAATCTCACAAGATTGGCATCACCCCGTTCGGAGACTGCCTGAAGTGTGAGATTCGCGCGCTCCACCATAGCTACTCTTTCAGACTGGATAACATCCTTACTGGCCCGAGCACTCGGCATATATCTCTCCACAATAGTGCTGTCATCTGCATACCCATAGATACCGGGCAACAGCAGATCGTTAATATGCAGCAGGAAGAGAGTTGCGGAGAGAACGGACCCCTGAGGAACTCCGGCATTAGTCGTCAACGGCTCCGATGTGCAACCGTCAACAACCACTCGGAGAGACCGTTCACTCAGGAAGTCCTTTATCCAGCCGATCAGTCCAGGGGATATGCGGTACGCTGGCAGCTTGTTTAAAAGGCTAGCGTGCCAGACCCTGTCGAAGGCCTTCGAGACATCCAGGGAAACAGCGAGCGCTTCCCCATTTTTCTCGAGGGCCTCGCCCCATAAGTGAGTGACATACACTAGAAGGTCTCCCGTCGTCAGTTTAACGTTAAAGCAAATTGGAATAATAATATTATATTATGATAACATAAGCTTTATGAAATCAAAACCCAGCTGAAGGGAAACGTTGGATAGAAAATGATAAAGCTCTGGCTTTTGTTATGTTTAAAAAATCTCCAATGTTAGTACCTTTGTCCAGTACAATTTCTCTATAGAGCATTCTAAGCAAAAGGCCTACCCACCCTGGATGTAATAATACCATAATGATATAATGAATCATCTTAAAAGAAAGGCCATGATTTGACTACTAGGGACAAAACATGCGTTGTTATGTTTGATGAGATGTCACTTATAAAATTACTGGCAACCAGGAGATAGCAGAACATGACCGTACTGAAGAGATAGCTAGCAAAGCTTTAGTTTTACTATTACAAGGTATACACAAGAAATTTAAGCACCCTCTTGCCTACTACTTTGTTACAAAAAAAAATACCCTTTGAAAAATTAACAGTCATTATTAAAAATGCAATACAAAAATAGTTACCAAAATTGTATCAAACGTTATTACTACAGTATGTGATCAAGGATCAACTAACGCTGGTGCTCTTAATTTACTCAAGAAATTTACAGGACAGTAACTTCTTTGAGGCCGAAAATAAAAAAGTGTTTATTATCTACGACATATACAATTGTTAAAAGTATTCGCATTTTCTTATGAATGAACCTATAGGCGGTTTTATGGTTTATAATTAATCACATTGATACCTAACTATTTATAACTAACGCGCATGATAGCTACTGGTAGACAATCTATCTACACTATCAGTGTGTATTTCACCGAAAACATCTAACCTACCACAATTTGCACTTTACGATTACAATTATCAGAACTAGATAATTCGTTTCCATTAATTTTTGTATAATGATACCGATATCTGGTAAAATAATCATTTCTTACACTTACAATACAACTTCCTGTAAACTGGGAGCTTACCCCAATTTTTACTTTTTTTTGTTGATATTTTTATCATATTTTTTTAGTTTGTTGTAAAGTTAATATATTTTCTGAGCCAAAGTCGCGATAATAAAAATATTTTTTAAAAAAAATTGAACCGACTTCAATATCACTGAAAAGTATAAAATAATTTAAATATTATTGAAGTTGGTGTTAGCGTACCTGCTGTGTATATTTGGCACCAACTTCAATAATATTTAAATTATTTTATACTTTTCAGTGATATTGAAGTCGGTTCAATTTTTTTTTAAAAAGATTTTATTTTAAACCTTTTAGTGATATTTTCATATATAAAGATTGAACCATCGAAAACCGTAAAATTATCTAGGTAGGTTATGATCACATTATCGTCTACATAGTTTTACATAATTCATGTTTCTTCAGAAAAAAATATCCGGTCGCAATGAAATTTGCATGGAAACATCATAGTAGTTTACTCTCTCGAATAAAAAAAGAACCATCGAAATCGGTTCATAATTGTCAGAGCAATGTAATGGAGAACATCAGTTTTATGGTTTTTACCAGATAAATTCCTCCACATCGTTCATGGTCCTCCAGGAAGTTCTTATCCGGTTGTAATAAAATTCATACAGATTCAATACAGTGGTTCCTTCTTTCGAATAAAAAAGGAATCATTGAAATTGGTAAATATTTGCCAGAGTTATGACCATTTTTGTCCGACCGAGCGAGTCCGAGCGACTAAAACGTCATCTATATAGGCTTTCTTGCAGGTCTCAGTGCGCAGTCACCATTATTGTTTTTTCAGGAACTACTTATTACTAAGCAATAATTTTTTTATGGGACCCAATTAACGGATTAAAGAATGGATGGAAGAAAGATTTTTTCAAATCGGTTCATAATTGCCAGAGTTATGCGCGAACATACATAGAAAAAAAATATATATATATATACAGTCGAATTGAGAACCTCCTCCTTTTTTTGAAGTCGGTTAAAAACATTATTTGCACTTTTGCACTGATCAAATATTGAGGATATCGTTAACTAAAGAACTTAGTCTCAATTATCCCGTCCTTGACTTCAAGATTACTTGTAGTCCTTGTACATATACGTTCCGGTCTAGTCGCACAAGTTTAGAGAGGTTTTATAGAGAAAACAATATTATTGTCTCCCTCTCAACCACCCCGCTCCGGCAGAACGGCAGACACCTCATTCTTGTCCGTGCGCTCACGGCGTTCGCACGAGTTCAAATACAAAAGATCTTTGAAATCATGAAAAAAAAACTAAAATAAATAAGAAAAGTAAAGGAAGTCATAAAACTAATAGTGGAACATTGTTCGTGTCGCTGTTAACGAAGATTTATACTCTCGAGCTAAAGTGTACCCTTTGAATTCATTGGGAATCACTACTGTTTAATCCGTAGAATTCTAAGGATATTATTGTGCCCATGGATGAATTCATCCATGATTGTGTCTAAATATCACCCTGCCTGACTGCTGCTGCTGCACTGCTGTACCTCCTGTACCTGCGAAGATTTCTACGCTCGAGCTGAGTTTGTGTACCCTTTGCATTCATTGGGAAGCACTAATTTTTATTATCCGTTGTATTCTTCGGATATTATTTTGCCTAATTATCACAATGTCCTAAATATGACTATTGGATTCATCGCAAATCGTGCAGCTTATCTGTTGTAATCTTCAGATAATGCATTTTTTCTTCGTGTCCTAACTACCCGCATTATTTACTACAAGTAAGTAAGTATGTCTATTTTAGATAAAAGCGAATAAATATTCGCTGGTGTTGTACCCTCAATTATGATTAAAAAAAAAAACTATGCGAAGATACCTAATGGTATTCATTGGTCAAATGTAAGCTTCGCGCTGAAACGGGATTTGTGCTCGAAGGTGCGGAGGCAACAAAGCACGGTAACAAATGTCACATAATAGTCCCTGATCAGATGAGATTTTTGTTCGTGAGGCGGAAGGAATCTCTAACGAAGTTGATTCACTTGGTTTATGAATCTTTATTCCTCAATTTGTAATAGCTACTCTGAACCTGGAGATTGGCACCATGCTAATTGATAGTTGTAAGTCTATTAGTCAGTAAAGCTCTTTTGGCTTCAGGGAAGGTGGACAAGCCTATACATCATAAAAAAAAAAAAAAAAAACAATAATAATAATAATATCCGTACTCTAAACGAAGGGGTCAACTCTTGGCTTATTCTCACTATGCCGAAACTGATACCAGTAGGTCGGTTATCATTCAACTGATCGATCAACCCTTGACAGATCCCTTTAAAGATAGTGTAACAGATTTATTTCTTTTTTGTTAGATTTTATGGAGAATATCTAGGCAATTATACAAAAAAAAAAAACAGAGGTAGATATATGATTAAAAACCAGTAGTAAGTTAAGTTAATACTTGCCCAGATTTCATACTTACTGTAAGCTTAAACGGGAAAGGCTCCGAAGACCTAAGTTGAATCCTAGCACCAGCATGATGGCCAGAACTACACTGACATAGTCCGTGGATTGAAACCAGTGAGGTTTTTAGTGAGCACTCTAACCGCCACCAGCGCGGCGTCGAGGACTGCCATCTTCACCGCTTGACTGATTGCCGACCGTGTCCGCCACGAGTCACAGCACCGTTATGCAACTCAATCTATCTCTCAGTTTAATCACTAATTATTATTAATATAAATGTTTATTTCGAAAACTTGTAGTAAAGTAAGTTTTATTCTGGGCTCCATAATTTTGCTTGTTTTTTTCCGCAACAGTTAAACTCAAATACAAAATAAAAACAATTAAAATAATAATAATACTAAAAAAAAAAAAAGTATTGTGTCTGCACCTTTTTAGACTTATTTCGGCAAGTCCCACTACACTTTGTAGGTACACTACATTGTGACAATGTACGTTGTACTATGTCGCTTGAGCAAGTTAGATACTTAGCTCCTGCTTAAATGAATGTTCTAACTGTGTGAAATGTGTGAAATGTGTGAACTTTTTGATTTTTTTAGATGAATATATTCTTCAGATTTTCACGGACGCCTTTCTAACGAGTGGCATACTCCTCTGCACTCAAACCTTAAAGTTGAAGCGTAGCGATTGGTTTGAAAAACTGGTGAGCATTGGTCCACATTGAGTGTGTTAAAACGAATGGTAATCCATTGATTTAGTCTCTGGAGACAAGAAAAATTGTGACTATCGTGTGTATACCTAATACCACTGCCTTTTCTTATTAACACAGAATAAGCAGTTTATTACCCTAGCTAGTATTAGGATAGGCTAATATTTGGAAGTGAGGTGCACATATTAACAAACTCATTAGTTCAAGTATAAGTTTATTATATTATGCAGGCCGATATAATAGTAATAGGATAAACAAAGACACAGAACAAGAGATCGGGAGTAAACAATTATAATAATATATGTATAACAACATTAAAAGAATAATATTAAAAGAAAAAATATTTTGAATAACATAGGGTACCCTCATATAAAAAAAAAAAAAAAACTAAGGTAAGGGCACAAAAATACAAATGTAATTTTTTTTTCAAAGACTATTTTTTAGCGATAACGATCGAAATGAGGCATTTATTATATATCGAATATAGGCCATATTCATGATCCTCAAAGTTAGTAGCAGATGAAGATTTTATAAAAAAAAAAAAAAAGGCTGGGAATCGTAATAACCATTACCAACATTATTACAAAGGGCTGTCATATAATAAAAGTTGACCTCTAAGAGGCCTTTATCTTATATCTTATTTTATGAGCCTCATTATAGCCTCCGTGGCGCAGCGGTAAACCACTTGTTTTGCAAACCGGAGGTCGCGGGTTCAAATCCGTGAAATCCCGTGGAGAGTAACCACTTTATATACTTGTTCATTGCTGGGTTGGACAATGCAGGCCGGTCATCTGATTCTCTGTAAAGTAAGACGATCCATGCGTCGGATGGGCTTGTAAAAGGTCAGTCCTGCGCCTGGCCTCTCCCCAGTCGTGCCAATTTTTCATCTTAACGAATTGTGAGTGTAAACGAAGATAGAGTGCACTTGTGTCTACGCAAGCACTTGTTCACTATAATATCTCTCGCGTAGAAGGCTGATTTTGTGAAAGATCGGCCGCTGTGGTCGTATCAACCAGAAGGGCATTTATATTATTGTTTTATAATTTATGTACACACAGTAACAATAAAGGAAAGAAGAAATATAGGCAAGATACTATTCTTTACTACAAAGGCACAGCTTATTTCAGAAAGTTCTGCCTTTAAAAGTTCTATTATTACCTACTATTATAGACATAATTTTTACTATGAGCCTCAAATGTAATTAATATCTACGCTTGTGTTCGGTTCCCGTATATTATCTGCAGTCTCAGGTTTTTTGCTTTCTATACTCTGCCCGGATGAAATTAAATGCCTAGGAAAATCTTTCCATCTTATATTTTGGAAACGTTAATAAGCCTTTATTAACCTGATTAGGATAAACCCTAATAACTTGATTAGGAGTTTTCCTATTATAGTCATCTTAACCGTGGTACACCATCTTTAAATCCTGAAAATATTTACTTATATAGAAATTATTTCCAAAGCATTCACTACACTGCCATCTTCCTCTAGCAGCATATTTGTTGTTCTGGTATGTTTTCGAAGACAACACATACAACGATCAGCTTTTGCAGAAGTTATTCTCTCTTGTTTCACAGAGAACTTGTAAAATAAGTCTAATTTCAAGCAAAGACATTGATTTTATAATGATATTAACGTCTCATCTCTGATAAGTTCGTTAATAAGTAGTTTTTTATAAATTCTATATTTATTTGAAGAGTAACAAATTAGCTATTTCTTTGATATACATAAACAAAATAGGCAATATTATTAAAAGTTTTAAATGTTTCTTTCAAGGAATCTGTAAACTCAAACCAATATTTCCTCGCTATGACATTGCATAGAATCTAATTACTATATTACATACAACCATAATATCTTTGGTTACTTATAAAACATTACTTACAGTAGCTGATTTTATTAGTTTAGAAAATATTATTCAAAACTTAAAAGTACATAGCTATACCGTTAACTCTCTGCCTGTAGAATAAACAAAAGCTAAACTATTAGAATATATCAAACGTAAGGCCAGTTACAGACTTAAAACCTTAGGAATTTGTAAGTAGATGTCAAACCATTTTAAATATGCATCAATTCATTCGAAGACCTGATATTTGTCTGGCACCAACACTAACTTTTCAGTTATATCCTCCATGATATGGTCTTATCTTGTCACTCTAGCCACTGTCCTATGTATCGAGGGTTCGATTCCTAGCTTGTGTCTGGGTGTTGTTTATCTTTTTAGTTTATATTTACAAGGAGGAAAGGTATATAGTTTTATACCTCCACTACTAATACTTATTAGTATCGGTTGTCTGGTTGCCATGACGCAAGCTCTACCGTATTTGGATTGTCTCAAAATATTATTTTAAGTATATTATTAATTTATATAATAAATTTATCAACATCTTCTCAAACCATGGGACGATGAACATATAAAAAAGTGATATTATTAAACAGCACAATTGATGCTTCTATCTTTACTACTTACAGTAGATACGAGAAATGAAGTCATGACTTCAGCGGCTGTCCAGAAAGGCTTTATTATTAAAACCATTATAAAACTGTTTTCAGGATGGTCTGCACAATTAGCAAGCAGTCTCTAAGTTTCTATAATGGACCTCAATTGCTACTTGGGTAACAATGTCGGAATTAATTGTTCAACAATGTTAAGGTAAAAGTTTAAACTATTGAATAGATAAATAATTAAAATAAATATATTTAAAGAAATATATAAATATCAGAAATCATTAAATATATAAACATAACTATAGTAATTAATTTAAATGTATGTATGCATTTTGCAATTTCTACTTTGGTTTTATTATAACTAATAGCTTAATCATCAAATTAAGAAACCTTTATCGCATCCTGGAATCTCATTAAGTGCAACATTGATTTTTTATCTCTAAACATCTACAAGTAATCTTGAAGTCAAGGACGGGATAATTAAGTGATCAAACGAACTTACCTTAAGTGAAGTTCGATCCTAATTATCCAGTCCTTGACGAAAGATTTAAGGTCCCTCCCTACCCTAAATGTCCCTGTTGAATCAATGTTGCAGCTGTATTTCATTTTACTCTAAAGATAATGAGGTGTCTGCCGTTCTGCCGGAGCGGGGTGGTTGAGAGGGAGACAATAATATTGTTTTCTCTATAAAACCTCTCTAAACTTGTGCGACTAGACCGGAACGTATATGTACAAGGACTACAAGTAATCTTTCGTCAAGGACTGGATAATTAGGATCGAACTTCACTTAAGGTAAGTTCGTTTGATCACTTAATTTTGGTAGGTATTAAGGATAGTAAAAAAAACTGAAGAAAGTCTGCGGTTTTGTCATTTTTTTTAGCTATACCTACATACCAAAATTAAGAAAGGAAAGTGAGGCATTCGCCTAGCACTGGGGAAATGTAGGTTGATATAAAATTAATTCCGTCATCTAATAATTAAAATCACTCCCAATATCCACTTACCACAGTGAACTCTTTGTGCAAAAGCCAAGGGAAACGATGGACAGAAAACGATATAGCTCTGGAATTAGCTATGTTTAAAAAATCTCCAAAGTTGTACAGATATTTAAGACAATTAATACCCTTGTCCAGTACAAGGATTTTACAGAACATTCTAAGCAAAATCCCTATATAATATAAATATAATCTTAAGTGTATATTATCTACGATATACCACGCTTAAAGTCCATTAGATAGTTGGTTGAGCCATCTACAGTGAGCTTTTTGTGGAAAAGCCCATCCGAGTAATTATTACCGCAGTCATAATATACTGCTGAAAATCAGCTGTGAAAATATTCCTGTGTTTCGTAAAGGGCATTCGAGTTTAGGAAGTTAATTGGGCTCCAGATAATGTATCAGATGTTAAACAACATAATTATAAGTCCTAGTTAAACTCGCTTATGTGGGTACACCAAGAAAATTGTAAGTATATGTATAGTCTAGCAAATCATTGTGCACTGAGAATATAGATACATATTGTATAAAGAAATGGACTGTCATCTTGGAATTTTTCATTGAATCGTTATAGGCAGAGCATACACTTACTCTAAGAGCACATTTTACGTCTGTAAGCATCAAACTCTTATTAACGAATCCGTAGACAAATGAATTGTTTCCAATTAACCTACAGGGTTCGTTTCTAAACCTACTCTATGGTGGTCGTTGGTGTTCTGTGTTTGCGAAGTTCTTCGCCAAAGAGTCATGGTGAAAACTTCAATGTAAAGTGGACGTGGTCGCAGGATGAAGACGAAATTTCTCGCGAGAAGATCATCGCCCAATTTCTTGGAGAGACATGCGCAGATTGACCTTGAATTTCTTACCACGTGGAAATATTTATTGCGCAAAACGACTGACCCTCGTGTACAAATCAACTTTAAATTACGATTTTTTCAACTTTAATTTCGATTTTACAATCAAAATATATTATGCAACATGCAAATTCGGAGCACAGCGACATATTCACATAAGTGAATACATTACATGACAACACATTACATCTATACTTACAATAAAACTGTAACTGGTCCAATTCTGTACATTGAAGATATTTTGAAAATTATGTTTGGAGGGCATTCTATAACCGATACTAAAGCCAAAAATGTATTTGTTTTTATTTTTGTCTGTCTGTCTGTCTGTCTGTATCTCGGCTGAGCATCACGCCGAAACTGCTGGATGGATTGAAACGAAACTTGGCATGATTTGAGTTAATACTCCGAGGTAGGACATAGGATACTTTTTATCCCGACATTCGGCACGGTTCCCTTGGGAGAGGGGACTAAATTCAAAATGTGTACTTGGTTATACGCTTGCTCCGATTTTAACAATTTTTCATTATAATTATAATAAATATTTGTAAGGGAACACTCATAGACAGTTGTTAACAATGTTTGGAAATCGATCAGGTTAAGCAACGTTATGTAACGTCATTAAATAGATAGGTGACCGTTTAACGCCATTTGAACTAAACGTCTCCGTGCTTCAGAGGTTAAATACAAAGTGGTTCCAAGTTTTTAACCGACATTAAAAAAGGAGGTTTTGTATTCTATGCGAATGTATATTATTGAAAGTTTAGTTAACGTAAACACAGCGCGGGCGGAACTGCGTGGGTCAGCTAGTTATACATATAATGTATTTTCATGAAATAGCTCCTGGCTTAAGTACTTTAAACTTAATACTTACTGGCTTTAGTACTTTTGGCTTTATTTGCTTTTTTTAGTAAGTACTTTAGGAACTAGTACAAATTTCAATTTAATAAATATCCTAAGTAGCAATCGACGAATTAGCTCCAGCAAAGTACAGCAGCACCACTTAATTGGTAGAATTTAATGCTGTATTGGATTGAAATTGACATTGGTTTCCGGAGTGAAAATAAAATTACATTTAACATTTAATGGGTGGCGACGATCGACGATGGGTGTCGACGATGTGTGGAAGAAAGTAGTTTTCTTAGAGATCACTATGTAAATATTACGAAAATTTAGAACGTATACGCGATAGTGTCCAAGATACAAAACAACAACAAGTGCGGAAAGAATAGGTAAGCTAATAGGATACAATGTACCTATTCCAAAAATGCAGTAGGCACCAATATTCTGTGTATTATCTAATGGTGAATTTACTTGGTGGTAGGTTCCATGTACAAGGGTACGTCCATATACTTCTCGGCCAAGCACCAGTGTGTAAACATTGCTGTGTTCCGGTGTGAAGGGCTAGTAGTCGCTAGTTAAATTATCGGACTCAAGAAACTTAATATAACTAATTTCTCGGGTGACGAGTGGCGGCATCAGCACAGACTTGGGTTGGGGTGGTTTTGAAGTGTAGTAAATACTCAACTACTTCCGTAGATTACCTACACCTTTTCTTCCGGTTTTGGATTCTTTCCTCTCGGTTTTACTAGACTTGGCGATCACCTATTGCACTCCGTGAACAAAATTTGAACATAGAAAACCCATTATACCTTTGGGCAAAGACCTGGATCCGTGCATGATTTGATCAACACTCGAATCGTGGTGTCCAACCCAATCCGATACAATATAAACAAATAATTAAATGATTACTGAATTATGAAATCCAGCCATGGCTTGAGGCCATACACCTTATAATAATATAACAATCGTTTAATATTCCACATATATTCAACTTGACCTCCGAACATCCTCGATGTAATCGGTAATAACGTATTTGTAATTCACTGTAAACAGAATAGGCACTGGGTTCCCATCTATTTGAATGTGAAGTTGAATATTAATTCAATATCGGTAATAGTAGGTTTTCTTGTAGCAACCATTTGATGGTGCCGAACTATCATCATTATCAGCTGGAACATGTCCACTGCTGGACATAGGCCTCCCCCCTGGAACGCCACAATGAACGATAAATTGGCTATTCGCATCTCGGTAGCAGCGAATAGCTAACTGTAAAATTGCGAGTCGCGGATATCCGGTGATGTCATCAGTCTGCGCCCTCAGGTTCATAGTTCCCAATCGAGATCCTTTCTGTTCCATCGTTTCTATTCGAGCAATGTGGCCTGTGTTTAGGTTTAATAATTTAACCCCAAAGTCCATTCTAGTGCCGGAAAAAGATTTAGAGTGTTTTTTTTTCTGTCTGGGAGGAAACCTTCAAAGATACTCAGTCTTCGCAGGGGCAGAGACTTATATGGGAGTTTTATCCACTAAATGCTCCCCGGCAAAGTAGGTTTGAGAATTTCATTTGCAGGTGTTTTCTGTGTTATATGAATACAATTTCTTATAACAGAACGAAGAATTTGAAACGCCCGCCGTAGGTCAACATCCATAGATTTCATTTGACAATACGTATTTCATTTTCTGTGTCGCAATTCTAACCTGGCACCCCCATCCCCCCATCTCCTCTCGTTGGGTGTCGTAAAAGGCGACTAAGCGAGAACGGGAAGACGGGCAGCAGCGTCTTTCTTTTGGATTTATCTTCCACTTATACTGCGATCCCCAAGCCGCCTGCCAAGCGTGGGGATTATGGCAATCCCTCCCTTCTATGGGGGAGGCCTTTGTTCAGCAGTGGACGTCCATCGGCTGCTAATGATTTCATTTTCAAAAGACAACAGTAAGATGCAAAATTAAATCTGTAACCAAGATATAAAAGTTGTAAAGTAGTCTACATGAAACCTAAATACAATACCAACCGATTAATTTCATGATTGTAGGACGTTTTACGGTGTTTACAATTTGTAATACTGTCAAAAAAAAATTATTACCTTTTATATATTTAATTTATTTAATTTGCTAATATCGCATTATTGTTTATTAATGGAATCTTCCTTTACGTAGCATGTATTGTTTTTCTACAATGTTTGAAAGCCATTACTTATATTTCGACCTTCAGGGAAATATTAACTAATTTGTTAGTGTGCAATCTATACTAATCTCAAAATAATTGCCTCTTAAGAACTGTAATTGCTTTAAAATCTTTATAAGAGCAAATTTCGTAAGATCATGCATAGAGTTCATGTTTTGTAGAATTGGCTACTATTAGACATCACTCAAGCGCAATCTTATCTTCAGGAACAGTCAGTTGTTCTCGACCTCCGGTTTATTGGTCGTCGTTTATTATCAAGATAAGTTATCTTTGAGGAGCCAATTAAATTTGAAAACAAAGGTAACATAATAAGGCGCCATAGTAAACCCGGCCGCGGCGGAAGGCAAGGGGAGCGGGCGGGTCCGCGGCGGGGAGGGGGTCACTGGCACTGGGCCGATTGCGTAGGCGCAGCTCCTTTGTCGCTCAAAGGATTTATATGGTAACAATATACGGAGTCGGCTATCGCACTATCGAACTGTATCCGGTGAATCGATAAGATTGATACACTGATTACGTTCAGTATCAAATAAAATTTGATAATTACATGAATGTAAATACATGGCGGCGAGTTGTGTAAAATGACAAATTAAACATAAACACCAAAAACATTTAGACTTTATCGTCAATGCGGATCGCAATAACAATTTGAAAGGAATAGATTTCATACTTAATTTTCGATGAGCGATACCAGAGCACACTCCATGCTTGGCCTATATCCGTTCGGTGCCTCAATCTTCCCACTTTATTGCCCTTATTTCTTCCAAAAGGTAGACACAAAGAAGTGTGTTTATAGCTAATGATACTTAGGTGTGTATTTTAACACAAAACCCGGGCGTCCAAAAGGTGCATATAAAAAATACACTACACGACATAATAAGGATTTGGCTGCAGTACATCAACTCGGGATTCTCTCTGGTGGCGCCTATTTTTTGTCAAGATTTTTTGGACGCATATTAAACCAAGAGTTGGCACTGTAATAAACTAGCAGCAGCAAGAAATTTAACAGCCACTTTCGGCAGATTCTTCAAGTTTTATTGTATTAATGGCTGCCTGCTTACGCGATAAATATTTTCTAAACCAACGTTTATTTTGGGATGCGTGAAGAGAGCCTATGAATAGTAGTATATTTGCATATTAGATCAGGCGTACACCGGATCAGTGAAATCAGCAAAAGTAAACCTCGTAGATTGATTAATATTTTCAGCACATCTAATATATAGGGAGATTGTGCTGGACTACCATCCTTCGTCTCTTTTGGTTCCGTTACTGTGACGGCTAACACTTCTTTTTCCTTGTGAAGTCAATAAGTTAGTTCACTTACCTACTTACCACGGCTGAACTCTCCACTCAGAATCAGTTCAGATCACAGTCAAGTTCAAAAAGTTTATATTGGGTGAAAAAACATGAAGTTTGTCGTTTAAACTAATTATATACGCAAATAACGACGTTTCGATGATTGATAATAGCTACGTGCTGTATTTGACACCGATAAGTGGAACGGTAACAAACAATGATTATGTTAATGAGATATCTACTTACACAAGTACATACACGTAAGCCGATTATTTTACTTTGATGACAGAATCGTGTTTTCGACGATAACAAAAAAAAGTGAATTAGCCGACCGTTACTTATTGGATGGTAGGTAAACAATAAATCAAAAACTCAATTCACATAAAACCTGAAGCGAAAAAAAAATACAATGAAATGAAATTAGGGCAACAAGTCAAACTTTTGCTGTGACTTACTCTGCCGTGTCACGCGATGCAAACGACATCGAAACATAATGTCAACGGAAAATACGGTGGTTAATACAATAAAATGGAAATTATTTTACTAAGCCTGAATGTTAATAAGTTATTGATTTACAATGGAATGCCACTAAAAGGATTACAAATTACAAGAGAAAGAGTGGTACTACTGTGCAGCTGTCTATAAGCAGGCTTGTCGCATAACCTATCATCATCATTCATCATTAGCAGCCAAAAGACGTCCACTGCTGAACAAAGGCCTCCCCCTTTGAAGGGAGGGGTTGCCATAATCCCCACGCTTGGCAGGCGGCTTGGGGATCGCAATATAGGTGGAAGATAAATCCAAAAGAAAGACGCTGCTGACCAGATGGTCAGCAGCGTCTTACGACACCCAACGAGAGGGGATGGGGGGATGCTATTCTAAGCCGGCACCCCACGGGATAACTTATACGTGACGTCTAACTTGAGTTGTCATTAAATTGCCAACCGCACTTGCGACTAACTTAAAGTCATATTAAAATAAAATAAGTAAATAAAAATAGTTTTGCGGTTTTATTGAAGAAAATAGATAATAATGTGAATAATGAACAAAACGCTAGCAAATAATTATGTAGGTCTTAGTTACTAGTCAACACACCATACTCATAATCAATCTACGGCATTGATCAGACAAAAAAATAAAATCAAATAAAGTTTGCCTGCGTCGGTTTTCTTGCCCGATCATAATGTGGGTGATTTCAAGGGTTGAGTACATAGGCTTCTACTAAACTAGTGTGCTTTACCATCTTCGATTGCGTCGCCGTTTTCCATCTGGTGGGTCTGCAATCAAGCACTAGCTTGTAATTAATAAGAAAAGGTACCTGGATGTGGGGTTTTACCCAATAAAACCTCCCTAGTGGTTTTCATCAATTCCGTGAAAAGGCTCTGGACACACAATTCTTATCTCGCTAGAGTCAACCCACCAGCAGTTTACCAGAGCAAGTCCTTGGGGAGCAGATAAAGCAAGCTCCCTCGCGGTAACCGTGACGACGCAAGGCATATTCACCTTAAGGTCTTGTTTAGTAGCGCACTCAGAGCTGCGCAAAGGACCAGGTACCACCCAGTAGGTATAACCTATGTAGAGTATCAATAATAAAATCTTTTTAAAAAAAAATTGAACCGACTTCAATATCACTGAAAAGTATAAAATAATGAAAATATTATTGTAGTTGGTGTTAGCTTACCGGCTGTGTATATTTGGCACCAACTTCAATAATATTTAAATTATTTTATACGTTTCAGTGATATTGAAGTCGGTTCAATTTTTTTTTTTTAAGATTTTATTTTAAATCTTTTAGTGATATTTTCATATATAAAGATTGAACCATCGAAAACCGTAAAATTATCTAGGTAGGTTATGATCACATTATCGTCTACATAGTTGTACATAATTCATGTTTCTTCAGAAAAAAATATCCGGTCGTAATGAAATTTGCATGGAATCATCATAGAAGTTTACTCTCTCGAATAAAAAAAGAATCATCGAAATCGGTTCATAATTGTCAGAGCAATGTAATGGAAAATATCAGTTTTATGGTTTTTACCAGATAAATTACTCCACATCGTTCATGGTCCTCCAGGAAGTTCTTATCCGGTTGTAATAAAATTCATACAGATTTAATACAGTGGTTTCTTCTTTCGAATAAAAAAAGAATCATTGAAATTGGTAAATATTTGCCAGAGTTATGACCATTTTTGTCCTTAAAAAGCGACATAAAGTCATCTATATAGGCTTTCCTGCAGGTCTCAGTGCGCAGTCACCATTCTTGTTTTTTCAGGAACTACTTATTACTAAAGTACGGCATACACGCGCAGGTATACCTGACAGGTATACCTGTACAGTTCAACTGCGCAGGTAAACCTGAGCGTGTATGCCGCAAAACTGTGCAGGTCTCCACGCCTGTACAGGCGAGTCAAAAAATATGAATTTTCATATTTTTAACTGCGCAGGTATACCTGTGCAGTTTACCTGTGCAGGCAAAACTGAGCGTGTATGGCACTCGCCTGCGCAGGCGTCAGTTATCCGATGACTGTTAGAGGGAAAGGACGCGCGGCGCTCTAATACAGTATGTCGTCTCGTAAGCGGAATGTAGTAATGGAAGAATTTATAAACATGTACAAGTCGGAGCATTGTTTTTGGCATATTAAGTGTAAAGATTATCACGATAAAATTTAAATAATTTTATTCCTTGAGATGATTATGTCACCCTGTAACGATAAAACATTTGTACGCCGGAAACGGTAGAATACTTGGTACCATCTATTATTGTAACATAAAAATATGCTGACAAATAATGATTCTTAATCTTTTAAAAATAAAAAAGTTGCAGCAATTATAATAAATCGTAAGAAAAAAATCATCGAGAAAAGTCTTTTCATCTTATTGGGGCCTGTTGGTCTAGTGGTCACGCCGGCTGCTACCCAATAGGTAGTGGGTTCGATTCCTGCCAAGTGTCTAGGTGTTATTTACCTATTTATGTATGTATTTACAAGAAAAAGTCATCTAGTTTCCATAGTATAGGCTCTGCCTAATTTGTGATCTGTGTGGATTGTCCCAGAATATTATTATTATTCGTAGATAATTGCGGTAATAATAATTCGGTTTAAATTTCAATTCCTTCAATAAGTCGACATAAGAGCACTGTTTGCTTTTCACCACTGTTCACGGTGTCGTCGTTTAATATCCTTTTCTTTAATAAAACAAACTATTAATCTATTAACGCTACTGCGTCGCAGTCATGCGCCGCTGTCGGGGCCATGGTTTCAACTGAGAGTTTGTGCAGGTTTACCGTTACGTGTATGGTCTCTATGGAGCTCAATTATACCTGTACAGTTTAACTGCACAGGTATACCTGTCAGGTATACCTGCGCGTGTATGCCGTACTTAAGCAATAATTTTTTTATGGGACCCAATCAATGGATTGAAGAATGGATGGAAGAAAGATTTTTTCAAATCGGTTCATAATTGACAGAGTTATGCGCGAACATACATAAAAAAAATATATATATACAGACGAATTGAGTACCTCCTCCTTTTTTGAAGTCGGTTAAAAATACTAATGAGCACCTTCAAAGCTCGCTTACTGTGCTTACTTTATCTGGGAATGGCGTACCCTACAGTGGATGATTAGAAACAGCTCCAAATTGATGCAATCGTAAAGTACCTTCGCAAACTCTTTGGGACTTCAGCTATGAAGTAAAGCATGGGCTAGGGCAATACACAATGGTTTCAACTGCCGGGCCTAAATTATAGCAGTTAATAGAATAGAACAAATAAAAATATCTAAAATGCTCACGAAAACAGATCCTTCTGTTATTGAAATCGGTTAAAACATCCATCTATTGTCAAGGAGAAACAAACTATCCAATGTTGTTTTAAATACAGTAATAGCTTTCTATATCTTCGTTATCTAAGGTCCGACAGAGGACGCGTCCGGGACACACGACAAAACCATTGCATTTTAGATTAACCCCGTCAATTTTAGATAACTAGTCTACCGTTCTACTACCTACCTACCTACCTACCGTTCTACTGTGTGGCCTACTAAAATAAATAAATAGTAAACATAAGAAAAATGGTAACATCGTCCGGTTCTTATTCAGTAAGCGCGGCCTCGTCTCTCCAATAAACGACCGCATACCTGTCCATTAATGAAAAAAAAAACCATAAAAATAATTCGAGATCTAGTATAAAAACTTTGGTAAGGGGGAAAAGTATTTCTATTTATTTTTATCTGTAAATTATTGAGATCGGTACATAGTACCTATTAGTTGCAAGGCATTATTCGAAATTGAAATAAAATGGCTCTTAGAATTTCCACTGTAAAGTTACTAAAAATTTCATAGATAAACTAGAACAAATCGTCCAGTATCGGCAAGGATGCATATTCAATTTTGACTCCTCATTGTGTTGTTTAGATTTGTTTTCCTGGTGTAATTGTCACCTAAACCAACGAGCAATTAGACAAAGAACTCTGTAGTATTCTGTGCGTTAAACACATGCTGAACAGGTTATTTACGTATATAAAAAAATATTTGTGATGCGGGAAACAGAACACTTTTCAAATGAACCTTTTGACTTCTATGCATTTAGGGAAGAAATTAACTTATTTATAAACATCATATTTTTTTATTGTTTCACTGAATGTTCAAATCGAATAAGATATAAAGTAGGTACCTATACCTACCTAAGATCTAATTATAAAGAATAATACATAAACAAGCAACAAATATTAAGCATACAATTTTAGTAGCATCCGTGGTGCCTTATTTAGCCTTCATTGGTCCGCAATAGTCCGTATGTAAGAGTCTTTCTTTTTGAGGTTATTATATAGATCTCATGATAATCCATTGCTTGTCTCCCTCTTCACAAAGGAGGGTAGTGGAATTTGTGTCTTTCCAACTTCTCTTATCTACCTTTCTAATTAAATTTTCTGCAAGTTCCAAAACAATTAAGAGTTTCCTCGATACTCGATGAGGGTCAAACCCCAGTGTCTTCAGTGGCAACCACTGTAGATCCTGGCTTACAAGAGTAACAGTGGTGGTCATGAGTGACGGGATTAGTCCCAACAACGACGTCCAAAACGGTCAGCCATTTATGCTTGGTTTTTAAATAATCTATTATATTTTATAGTATGTCTGTGGCAGATGTAGCTGCTAGTTATCTCTCGGCTATGCCCACTCTTTTTCCGGACAGTAGGCGTGAAGGATATGAAAAGGTAACGAATGATCTTGATTGGAGTGCACCCAGCGACCTTTGTCGACGCTCCATTAGTGAAAGAGTTTGTCACGACTTGCGGCCAGTGTTATTTAGTGTTCACGGTGGGAGCGACGCCGGGAGCGGAATGGTAAATAAACTAGCGTTTTGTGCATCACGAGTGAAATTTACTTGAAGTTTGCAATCGTTATCGTCAATGTTATCTCGTAACACTCTCGCTGTTGTATATATAATAGGTACATACAGTACAGAAGATGCACTAAGAACGAACGACTCTACACTCTGTCCTATATCTGAAGTCGCCTATGACAGATACATTAGTGAAGATACACTTCGTTCAAAATTCTCCGATATTAATTCATGAAACAGATCTGGCAAACTGATTAGTTCCTATACCCACAGATAAGTTGGTTGAACTGTTGCCTATCTTCGGTTTTTTATTATCACGTGAGAAACCTTCAATAGGTCTCTGGATCCCTGTCAGGTCAGCTGGGATAAATGGGATTCTTACCCACTAAAATCATATATCGCATCGGTACATGAGACGGGGGAATCTGGGATCTTCAGCAGGTCTTGCTCAGAGTCTCGGCTTTGAGCGCGCTGTGGGGGGCGCATTATATCTCCCGGGAATCTGGAGCGGTTCTCACAGATATGGGGGTTGCGAACCCGGGTCCCGGGGACCGCTTGTCGAACGTTTCCGCTTCGAAAAAAAAACAATTTTATCAGAAACTATATTATAAATATTGGAGGAAAAGTATTTCGTGTCTATGGTTTATGTCATCACGGACATTTATTTCTTATGTTAAGCATAATACCACTGAAAATAACAAGTGGTCAATTAAGCTGAGTGCATGACTAACGTGTTTCCTAATCATCCCTCGTAGTTTTTACATTCGCACCTGAGAAAAGGCTTTCTGCTAAGTCCACCGCTCCCGCTGGCACCAATCCTATTTATATCATATTCTCCCAGTTTCTCTGTACTATCTGCGGTAGTATAGCAAAATGAACATTTATGCACAGAACAAACAGCAGCGGGAAGTTTGTGACAGTCCCCGCCTCGACTAGGTATATTGCGAGTTAGATCGTCAGAACAACTCGTGAACATACGGGTGAACTTTGTTTCTTATTGGTTTAGACCGGCAATGCTTGGCGTATTTCTGGACTGCATCATTATGGTAAGAAATGCAAGAAGGTTTTTAAATTACTCTTTATGAATATAGGATATTGATATACCTACTACGTACCTATGTATTTTTAATATATTGCTTACTTATTCAGACGGTACGGAATGTAGCCCTAAATCAATAAATAACTATTCGTGGATTTTAAAACGAAAAATGAATGCCACAATGAGTAATCATTATTTTCTTTTCCTTATATTCGCCGTTTTTGAGAACAATGCCGCCTAAACTGTTTAATTTACATCCGAAACAGTGAAACAAAAAGGTTGAAGTGGTGACATGCGCAGACACACCAAAAGCCTAGAGTTGTCCGGACCGTGAGGCCGGCGCGCGCGCATCGCCGCCGCAAAAAGACAAATCATTAGGAGGCGCCACACGAGATCCCATTTAAAAGTATGAGAATATTTCCACAAAAAGCCTCACATTCAACTCCCGGCACATTCATTTTATGAGAACAATGACTGATTTTTGTATTTTTCTTTAATTCTATGTCGATTTTATCCGCTGCAGTGTGGAGGCGAGCCTCTGTGGTTGTCGCCTCGTTCCGTCTTCGACTTTTTGCTGCAGGGGAAGCGCGGGCGTCGGCGACGAACGGTGGTTTTATTCCCGCAGAGGCGCTAGACCCCGTTCCCCGCGATGCTACCCTCCCCCAGCGACGCCCTGTCCTCGGCGCCACATTTCGCGCTCTTGACGCTCGTTGATCCGCGCACAGGACTTTGTATGCCCACAATGCCCCCTCGATGCATCGCGATCAATTAACTATAAAGTTTTTGCGATATCGAGTCGTCATCAACAATTTACGTAATAAGGTACAAAATTAATATTTATTATTAGTTCAAAACGGATTTAAATTAAAATTACGATGAAAGTGCTTAAATCAAAACCATGAACAATTATTGTGAAGTGGATAATGAGTAGCTACGCCCCGAGCGGTGATGTTTTTTGTTATTTATTTCTAACAGATCTATGACGGGTTCACGGTACATGTAGACGTGACGGCATAATGGTGCGGAGACAATGGACTTCAAGACTTGTTTATTGAGTGGATGGAGTCGTTTTGAAGTAGAGTGTGCGCAGGAGTGGAGGCGGCGTCCGCGCCGTGAGAGCCAATGATAGCGGGCCTGCGAAGTGGGAGGCACGAGTAATCACGCGGCTACCACGAGCATCGTCGAGGAGATTCACCTCGCGGTAACAACTTTACGGTTCATTATAAATATTTTGTGTAACTTTGTTTATTAAGCTCTTTAGGGTACACTTTAATTTGTGACTGAAAACCGAGGGAACCCGTCCGGTAATTGAGACGTTATTATAGCTTTTTATCAAGTCTTTTATTGTCATCTTTATTTGCGCCGGTGAAGGCGTCGACGTCAGCTCCAATTTCGTTTATGAGTACATGTAGTTGGGTAAATCAGTCTGATGACGCTATTACTGGCGAGGATTGGTCTCACGAAATCATTATACTGAATTACTTCTGTAATTAGGTGTTAACGAAATAGCTTTAGATATAAATGGATAATTGGAATAAAACCCGTTCGTAAACATAATATCTACTTAAGTATGAAGATTTTAGAGTGAACTAAAAAAAAATTTACGCTACGCTGCTTAGCGTTTAGGCATAATATGAATTTATGAAAAACAATACTTTTTAAAATGAATACAATACTAGTTTTAATACAATTCAGAAGTCATAATAAAAGCAGGTAGGTGCCTACTCAATTAAAAATTCTACGTAATAAAAACAAACTGCACTAGATAGAAATAGAAAAAGAAGCCTTTAAACCACAATTTTAAGGAGTCAAAAATACTGAATAATTACGAATCTGGAAAAAATAACAGTTACCTGGAACCTATTTGTCAAACTTCAGTAACATTAGCAACACAATGCTCTTGAGATCATCACGTTGGTTAAATGGTCACAGTTCTAGTACAGTAGCATGCATAATTATGTAGGTACTAACCGAAAAATGCAGAAACACTAAGAAATGAGTTTACCTAGATATACTTTACAGTTTGTTGGAGAGGCTTGTCTGGTTTATCAATTAGCATTTTTATCGCGTTAAAGGGCTAAGTAAAATACTAATAACAACATTGTAGATAACAATAAAAGAAAAGAGCAACGTTTTAAAGAAAGAAGCCCAACAGAAGGTACTTACTTTTTTCTAAGACACAGCCATTGCAGAGCAATATGAGTCGTTATATCGGCTGAGAGAGCACCACTTTGTCTCTTGCAGCCAAGCACAGCAACTCAAGAAAAGTCAGTCAATATAATAGGTGACTGTATGTACGGAGCGTCTTTGCGCTTCAGAGGAGACGTAAATAGTCCGTTCCGGTTATTGTCATTTATGTAACAGTCGCTAAGCCAAGACGGAGAGCTGCCCGTAGGGGGCAACTTATGATACGATAGATAACATAGTTAACACGTTGAGTGCGTTAGGGGATCTAAAGGATCTCTAGCGTGACTTTCAGCTGGTGCAGCGCCGAAAATCGTGTTCTCCACGTCTATGCGGGAGGTCGTAACTTCGTTATTTCTATGTGTTTGACTGAGACAAATATACATACCTACTTCCAGCTGCGAGTTTGATTTAATAATGTAATAAAAACAATTGGAGATCGATGAGGTCCCTAACGCACTGAGTTGTAATGATATACATCCGTTGCGTGAGGAGATCTTTCCCACCTCCTAAAACACAGGCCTCGTAGACGCAAGGAACGGAGCGCGGGCAACGCGGGCGCCGTTTGCTCGCGCTCAGTGTTGTTCAACTGTCGATAACATCGATGCGACGTGAACGTGTACCTGTGCACTTCGTGTGAAAAAATACGCGCTTATATGAGTAATTACTTACCTGTGTTATACTTATACGTGATTTATAGCTGGATTACAAAATAACACTTGTCAATTATGAGGAAACTAATCACAATCAATATAAATGAGTCGGATTTATTTGAAACTAGTATAATTAAGAGTTTTATTGCAAAATATAGTTCCGTCTTAGTGTAGGGGTAGATATTCTACCCTCAATATCAAACCAAGAATAGGGAAAATCGGCCTTGACCAAACCCCACCTAAAAACCCTTCTATTTTTTACTCACCCTTAATATTTCATAAAATATTATATTTATATATGTCACCTATTAGATACTAAATTTCTCATCAAAACCATATTTACAGAATGCAAATCGGTTGAGTGGTTAAGCTTTTATGACGCTCGTAATGAGTGGGATTTCCGCGGGTGGCAAAAAAATAAAATACAGGTAAAAAAAGTGTATAAATAACGCGAGAAAGAAAAAAATAGGAAGAGTTAAATATATTTTATATTACTATGTCTAAATGATTACTAAATAAAAGTAAAGCTATCGACAACTGGGGTTTTATTTTAATTCCCTTCACTAGACACTACCCAAACTTACCTATCATTAGTTGCGATGCGCAATCCAATCGATACCCTATTTTTTTTTCGTTATATCTCATAACTCACTTGTCATATCCCCATGCGTAGCAAACTTGAGGTAGAATAGTTAATTATCTATTATTTACAAAGAAAATAGCTTGTATCTTATTTTTTGATAGAGATATGATTTTTTTCTTAATACCATATTTTAGGAGATGGTTTAGGTCTCATACGCACTACAGTGAAGCTCGGTTATGAGTTCTAATAGGTCTCTAACGCACTGGCTGAAAGTCCTCTGAAAATGGCACCGCACTCAACGTGTTAAAAGCGCTTTGTAAACGGGTTGCTAATGAGCTAATACACTTTACCATTTGCGGCTGCAGCACCACTTGCCATCACGTATTATTACCGTCAAGCAATAGCTTTAAACGAGTGAAAAAGAATCTGTATATCTATGGTACGGTTGATAATAAATTTGAAATCAAAACAAAAGTGTACCTACTTGGTTTTGTTCACCAAATGCAAGGGTAATTTTACAAGGAAGATTTACGATATTACATTCAAATGTTACTCATTTTGTTGCATGCATTTTAATGTGTTGTCCATGTTATCGCTTGTTGCTAGTGGGTGCATTCGCAAAAGTTTTATAAAATGTATTCAAAGGAAAAGTAATACCTATTATTATATTTTACCCTTTATGATTCAATTGAAAGAAATAGTATACACAGTTAGTCAGTTATGCACTTAGTCCATAATAAGAAAGTATAAACATAGAAAATAGGATGTTATAGGTACTGATATTTTTTGTAGAAGCCTGGTAACTTCAATTATTATAACCAAAATTATATTTAAATATATATCCTTCTATTTAAATTCAGACATAGCATATGTGGCACTTGAAAATAATTCATTACAACATACGGAAAGATTTACTTCGTATAACTCACGAAATATCTTATTAAAAGCGGGATAAATTATAGATGGAATAACTTTTACTCGTGCTGGAAATTTAAAATGTGAATAATGTTGATGCATGAGGAACTGTAGAACACAAAAAAGGGTTTGTAGAGTATAATAAAATGCCTACAGAAATGCGCTAAGGACGACCAGAAGGCTCTTTCAAAAATATGCCTAACAGTCGAAGGTTTCCCTACCATTACGCGTGTTAGAACGGGAATGACAGAAACAGAAGCTTGGGATACACTGCAAATAGCTTATAAGGATCGCGGTTTAGATCGTTAATTGTACTTGGAAAGACGAGTGAATAGATACTGCTTGTTTAGTTGCTTGCCAATATTGGTAAAATAATAGAGAATTTCTCTTGCTGCAATAATTTTGGGTAATCTATCTTCACGACATGAACTATTAATAATGGAGGATAGTAACATAGAAGTAACGTCGGTGTTGGTGAAGACAAATTATTAAGTGAAATGTCAAAAGATGCTTAAAATAATGAGATGGAGGTCAATACTTACTAACAAACAAGACCATAATATTGTTGTAGATGCTAAAGTAGTTAACATAAAAGCCCTAATTGTCCTCCAATAAGTCGAAGAAGAAAGAATAATGTACTGAAAATTGAACTAACTGTCATCGCTACGGTATAAGTGAATACGACGAAGAATGTAGTAGCAAAGGCTTTATCTGCACCAAGTGATATTGGTAACATAAAAGGAGCTAATTCACATATGACTTTACATGATGAATAGTTACAAAATTACCAATATATTTATATTGGAAAAATAACTATTACTAACCATGAAATGTTGCCATCTAGAGGCCTAAAAAGGCCACATTGAGCCATCCACATCAGGTCAGCTATCCACCATTTAAATCAGGTCAATTTTATATTCTCAGCAGATGCTTAGCAATGCCTCTAAATTTTCGTAAAATGGTCACACTATTTAAGTGAATCATACTCAATTAATTTCGTATCAGATTAATATTTGGTGTCAATGCAACATTGATTTCAGCGCGGGTGTTCGTCAGGGATACATAATATCACCACTGCTGTTCAAAATCTATATAGAGCTAATCATGCGCATCACTTTAGAGGACTGGACCGACGGCAGAATCGTAAATTTACTCTATGCAGATGACACAACCTTGTTCGCAAGTAGTGCTGAGCGTATGAAGGAGTTACTACAGAGCATGGAGCGTGTGAGTCTCAAGTTTTGATTAAAAATCAATCGCCAAAAGACTAAGGTAATGATGGTGGACCGCATAGCAACTCGCCCGAAGTTACTCATTTAGCGAACTGTGAAGTGGTCCCATCCTACGTTTACCTAGGCGTATTGATATCAAACAATGGAGGTTGCATGGAAGAAGTAAAGAGATGTATGGCAATGACAAGGAGTGCCATGGATAATCTAAAGAAAACATGGAGGAACCGAAAACTCGTTACAAGTACCAAGATCAGGCTCATATATACACTCGTGTTCCCCATTTTGTTGTAAGCTGCAGAGACGTGGACCATACGGGAAATTGAAAAGAAAAAGATAGACGCTCTGGAAATGTTTTTCTGGAGAAGGATGCTTGGAGTATCGTAGATCGAATTTGGAACCAACGTCTCTATACTCCAAGAACTCGACATCAAGCAGCGTCTGTCAGAAACCGCACAATCCCGTTAACTAAAGTTCTTCGGTCACGTCTCTAGAAGAAGTGAAGACTACATAGAGCGCCTTGTCGTGCAAGGAAAGGTAGAAGGTACTGGACCGCGCGGGCCGCGGGGCGCGGGCGGCCTATGCGATGGACCGACCAAATTAAATCTGCGCTGGGTGGTCTCTTGCATGAGTGCACCAGGATGACGGCAAGCAGAGAGAGATGGCGACAAGTCGTGAGGGGCGTAACATCTGCTCCTAGTGACACTAAATAACGGCCACGACCGCTCCGCTCTGTCAAGAGCGTTGCGACAGAGAAGAGAAAAAGATGTCAGCAACTACAAAAGCAAACTGCAAAAAAGTAGTTGCTGAAGTAAATCCTGAGGTCATTTCAACAGGCGGAGGAACTTCTCGAGCAAGCTTCCTGTCAGATTTGGAGCAAAGATTCCTTGCGATCATGGGGTCAGGATTTGGTGCAGCACCTCCTCAAGTAGGTGTTAACCCTTTCCCTGATGCGGTAATTACTAATAAATGTTATATGTCTTTTCAATGATTTTCCTCATTATTAGAAAATCATATTAAACACATATTTATCACAGAATATGAACATTAAGTAAAATAATAGAATGAGCGAATGTGATAACTATCCACTGCGTAACCCTTAATCTAAATTAATATTATCTTAATTTCTTAAATCTTCATTGAGACAATATGATGAGGCTGTAATTGGTGACGTTACCATGTTCAGCATAGCTAATTTAAGCCAAACCTCTGTGATTGCTGAACAATCAATTATTGCAACTCCAGGAGCATCAAGCAACAGAGTTTTGATACATCTCCTTTACCACGGCAGACTCCGCGAGCCCGATTTCGCAGTAAATAAAAGTGAAGCTGTGGGTGAATGATACTAGCTTATTATAGTTAAAACAGTAGAGTTGAACGGCACAAGAGGATAATTTACCAACAGACCTTGGTTGGTTTAGCCATAACAGCCAGCCAGCCAGCCTACACAGGCAAAACACCGGCGACATGGACAATTGGACACTACCAGTATTAATAAGACACTTATTTTCCAATATTCCTATTTTGGAGCTACAAGATAGAGTCAAAGCCTAACAGGCCGTGAAGAAATCGGCTCAAGAGTAGGTACTCTTGAACACCTGCTCAACCCACTTTCTTTAAAACGAAACTCCACCACTCAAACAATCAATTGAATTGCGCTTTTAAAACCTCTCAGTATTTGTTAAGAAAGCGTTAATTATATTAACATTTAAAAAAAAACGTTGCTCAGTATTTTCAGTTAGCGTGAATTAATAGAAAATGTGGAAACGCCAGTGAGGTTGGAATAAAGATAATGGAGACCTTGTGGATACCGATTACTGATATCAATCCTGTATGCAATAGGCCCAGTAACTAGAAAGTTCATTCAAGATGGCGGCCACTTAATTCTGACAACAGATTAGGTACATAAAGACCGGAGAACACTGAGATAGAATTGGAAACTAGTTGAAAGTAACTAAATAGTTTAAAATGCCATCTATTCCGTTCATTTTTAACTCAATATAACCCAATTCAATTTCTGACATTGTTTGACGTTGCTATTATAAAAGGTCGCTTCCGGAATTTGAATATAAATAAATTATGTAAAATCCTTCTCTTATTGGTATATTATTTTAAAATATCAATAAATGGCACAATACTTACTACTTTTTTCAAAAGATGTTCAGATAGCTGTAAAACCAATAAAAAATTGACTAAAGTTACACTTCACTTAAGAATAATATTTTTTGATAGTAAAAATACACGCGATTTTGGAACCATTAGAATTTTCAAAATTGGAAGTACTAAAATGTAGTCAGTAGCCAACACAATATTTTATTTAAAAAAACAACATTCGTTTTTCATATTGAATTCGGATCGATAAAGGGTTCTCATTAAGTACGTACAACATAGTATGAATTATAACGGGCACAGGCGGGCAATAAAAACTGTCGACCGATATCGGCGAGGCATAAATAAACGTTGTTGGGTAGCGCTCCAGAACACTGTCGATCCCTGATTAGGCGCATGTTGCGTGACAAAGTCCTATTTGTTCGATCATTGTCTTGCCTGAATCCTCGCGCGATCAAAACAAACAGGAACACACACAAACAGTCAAATATCGAAGTCTTGTTATTATTATTCATTATTGGTCCCATTGAGGTATTATGAGTACTATGATTGTTGTATTAGTTTTTTTACTTAATATATTCATAGTTGGACTGGAATTTTGATAGTAAGTGGTAAGGGGTCCAAGTTTTCCACAATTATTCTATTAAATATTTTAAATTACTTGATATATTTTATACTATTACTACTCGGAAAGTACGTTATTGTTCCATTTTTGACAACAGTACAGGAAATATGTACCATGTATCATTTAATGGGCGGAAAATCGATTTGGAAAACAGTGCAAGCAACATAATAATGACAAAAAGGCAAAAATGTTAATGTCCCAGATCGCTAATGAAACTGGTCGCTTGTTTTTCTGTACATTATTAAAAAAACTGCCTGAGAAAAGTATCACCAAGAAATGTGCTTATTGTCATATCGCTGAATAAGTATCACTTGAGTTTGACGAGTAACTACTTATCTATATCTATACTTATAATAAAACTGTAACAGGTCCAATTCTGTACATTGAAGATATTTTGAAAATTATTTTTGGAGGGCATTCTATAACCGATACTAAAGCCAAATCTGTATTTTTTTTTATTTTTGTCTGTCTGTCTGTCTGTATCTCGGCTGCGCATCACGCCGAAACTACTGGATGGATTGAAACGAATCTTGGCATGATTTGAGTTAATACTCCGAGGTAGGACATAGGATACTTTTTATTCCGACATTCGGCACGGTTCCCTTGGGAGAGGGTACTAAAGTCAAAATGTGTACTTGGTTATACGCTTGCTCCGATTTTAACAATTTTTCATTATAATTATAATAAATATTTGTAAAGAAACACTCATAGACAACAATGTTTGGAAATCGATCAGGTTAAGCAACGTTAGGTAAGGTCATTAAATAGATGGGTGACCATTTAACGCCATTTGAACTAAACGTCTCCGTGCTGCGGAGGGCAAGTACAAAGTGGTTCCAAGTTTTTAAAAGACTTTAAAAAATGAGGTTTTGTATTCTATGCGAATGTATATTATTGAAAGTTTAGTTAACGTAAACACAGCGCGGGCGGAGCTGCGTGGGTCAGCAGGTATGCAAAATTATTGGTTTTATTAACTGTGATGATTTTAATTGTCAACCTCAATGAGTGTTTATATAAATATATTTTCCTCCCAGGTGTAGTAAAAAGCACTATGTGTTACTCGGGAGAGAGTGCGATTCCCATCTCTTGTGCATTAAAGCAAACTCAAACTGCACCCTCGTTGGTAATCGGACACTTTCTTCAGTCGGTGAATAGTAGTTTACTATTTAGTTCAGGTACCGCCCAGAGCGACCATCGTATTATTGACGACAACAAAAATATATTTATATTTTATGCATCATACCAGTTCATAATTTACTCCTTCAGTTAAAAAAACTGGCAGAAAATACAAGTGTCCCTACTGTAGTACATCTTATACTGCCGGAGTAAGTGAATGAAAATCCATTGGTAACGTGGTGAGAAGCTGTGTAAATATTAAATCTTAGAAAATAACATTTAAAAGTTTAATAAAACTATGGAAATGTTAACACGACTAGTCACGTAAACAATATAATCAAACAATAGCCTCCAAAAAATGTAAAATTCACCATATTCCTAAAATTTCGCTTTAATTTTCCGGTCTCTTGGTACCTCTTAAATTATAGGTGCACGTTTGGAAATATTTATATGCTTATTTTCAAAATAATACATGTCGTACAAAATATTTTCTTGTCCTACAAACTTAGTAGTTGCTGTAATTAAAATAATACAAAAAATCTTCGTTGTAAATGTACCTATTCCCATATAATTTTGATTATTTTGGGAGGCGCACAAAGCTATTAATTTTCACAAAGAACATAAATATATTTTTATACATCTAAATTTACATAAAAGATGATGCCATTGTTCCTGGACAATGCTTTATGTGTGTCTAATTAGACATTGTTAAATATACGAGTACTATAATACATATAATGATTTGGTTATTATAAAATGTTCATAACCATTTAATAATATTAGCAGTGTGTAAGGTCATTATACATATTGTAAATTATTGTAATCTATACTATGTATAGACGAGAATTTTAACACAGAAGGATTTGTTTGTTACGACTTCATCTGTCTGTTACACTCATATTATATGATAGCATCCAAGTAAAATTTTTATTTTTACTATACCGGTATAAGTACTTTTGGAATTAAATTTGTTCCGGGTTGCAGGAATCGCTGAGGATAGTCCCAATAAAAAAATATCTTACTATTGTATGTGCTATTGTATTAGACATGTGTCTGACTATTAAGTTTTTTACTAGCAGTGCCAGCTACCTATCCTCAGTCATCATCATCATCAGCCCGAAGACTTCCACCGCTGAATAAAGGCCTCTCCCTTAAAACGCTGCAATGAACAACAGTTAGCCACTTGCATCTATCAGTTGTCTACGACTTTTACAGTGTAGTTGGTCCATCTATCTAGCGGTAGGCCTACCTACGCTGCGTCATTAGGTTCAGGGTCCACTCTTGTCCCCATTCAGTAACATGCAGATTCTACAGTTCTTCTGTGAATCACCTCATTCCAGATTCCGTCGCGGAGTGAAACACCGAGCATAAGTTCTCTTCATGGCTCCTTGTGTAACGAGTTTCTCTAGAAGGCTAGCAGTTAAGGACCACGTCTCAGTACCCCATTATTATCACAGGCAGCACACACTACCTTAGTACAATAATTAATTAGATTAAATTTGTACATTGGCAGCTATATTTTGTTACAGAGTTATCTCTAAAATAAAATATGAATTAAATATAAATGGCTGGTTTTATGTTTCACAGAGTTACGCTTTTGCGCAAAGTTAATGAGCCAGTCATCGCCAGGACACTGCTCCACAGTCGGTGTAACAATTTTCTAATTTATTTTATATTGGGTTTTTATTTAATTTATTCAGCTGTGAGAGAAGTGGGCAGGGTTCTGATGCTTGTTACGATACGATAATCTCGGCTTACAGGATGTTTGTGGCGATTTAATTGGCACTCGAAATGCTTCGACGTTTTTGCACTTGCCTTTTATTACTGGCTAACGAGAAATGAACATTGTTATGTCCAGTATACAGTCCTTGCATGACTCGACTTTTGATGAGGAGCCAAGATCTGCAGAGTCAAAGGTCCTTTGCCTATATCGTTTCATTATAGCATTTCACGCTTTTATAGTAAAGGATACAAGCCTTTTGTGAAACGTAAAAATAACTAAACGTTTCACATATTCCTACATTTGACTTACAAAATATCATCATCATCAGCAGCTGAAACACAGCTAAACAAAGGCCTCCGCTTTAAAGAGAGGGGTTGATATAATCCCTACGTACGCTTGGCAGGCGCCTTTGAGATCGTAGTATAAGTGGTAGGTAAAACCAATAGAAAGACGCTGCTTCCCGTCTTCTTGGTTTCCCTTAGTCGCCTCTTACGGACACCGAGCGGGGGAGATGGTGCTTCTCCACGGTTAAAATAATATGTTTAATTACAAATTTGTTTAGTGATTAATTTGTTTCTAATTGTGCACTCTCAGATTCCCTAACCAAAAACGAAATCATTTGGCAAACATCAAATTTGTCAACACACATCGACTATCGGTAAGAACAAAGCTCTTGAAACAAAAAAAAAGGAATTATGTAGCGCACATGAAATGGTGTTATAATTATGTACAATACGATAAATTAAGTGTTCTGTTGATAGAGTAGTGGAGCTGACGACAGCTTAGGCATTTTGCGTGAGAACCAAAAAAAGTGGGTATACATACCGTGGCATGCTATTTATGCTTTAAAGTACAGATTCCTTATTAACATTTTAGAAATTACATGTACTTAATGATTTCTGATATTTAGGCAAATATAACACATTGAAATTAAACTAATTTGACAGAGTTTATTTGTGATTTTTCTTTCTTCGGCAAACGATCAGTTGGTTAAACAGCGTCAGGCACGATCAGTCCTTAGCTGGGTGAGTACCGTTTTGAACTGAACTGAGCGTCTCAGTGCACTTAAAAATAAGACCCGGTTGTTGCGTTGTCGTCAGAAATCGTGAAGTTGTCACTAGCCTAAACACAGCTTGAAAAACTCTAAGACCATGTTGGTGACTAACCAAACGATAAAACCAAACGGGAAAAACCCACTTGTTAACAAGTGGGTTTCCAAGTTCATCACACTTATTGAAAGTGGAATCGAATTCTAACACTGACTGTGTGTGCAAATACTTGTGTACTTTTTATCTCCTGTATAGTTGGTTGAAATTCTCAATGGTCATCTGCTGTAGCAGTTCTGGCCCTCTAGAGAACGTAACATCCTACAAGCGTTACGCGAAATAACGTATAAAAATGTATGAGATTGACATGACATAGAAAAATCACGTGATGAATTATAATTGATATCGTGAGCGAATGAAGAAATAGAATCCCTATGAAGTGATTGTATCTTGTCTAGGCCCTCTGGTTAGTGGGAGATCACTGGTTGACTCTGTTAAGATTGAAATAGAACTCCTACGTGTTTATTATTCTCAATGATTATTCCTGACGCTTCCAGTCTTGTTGCCCTGTTTAAGCAAGTCGGGAATGATTTGGGATATAAAGATTCCATGTTACCCACATATAGTATGATGGTGATTTTGACCACTAGTAGTCAAATTGCAGTACTTACTATCAGGTTTTAGACTCAAGTACAGAGTTTGTAGTGATTAATACATTTTAATATACACACATCAAAAGTGTCTAGGGATCAAGCATTTTTAAGCGGATTTCTTGAGATTGAGATGTGGCTTTGTAATAAATTTATGATTTTATAAATTTATATGGATCCTTTTTGGTGCATTTCATAATTTGAATCAGGAACTGTGAATCAAATTCGAGTAAAAGATGAAAATCAGCTGTCAATATTTTCCCTATAAAAACATACAACGCATTGAAGACATTATTAGTGCTACTGTTTCCCTACTACTGATTAAAACCAACGTTATTATGGAGCGGCGACGTCATTTAAGCAGGGAAGAAATGCTCAGAGCCGTGGGAATGATAGAAGCTGGTTCCCGGCAACGTACTGTGGCTTTAGCTCTGAATACAAGTCAGAGTGTTATCAGTCGACTTTGGACACGTTACCGAAGCACTGGTACCGTGGCTGAGCGCCATGGAGGACGGTATCGCTGCACCACACGGAGACAAGACCGATATATTCAAATCTTAACTCGAAGAGCTCCAACAATAACTGCCATGATGTTAGCCGTGAGGCTTCATCACTCTTCAGGAAACTTAATTAGCGACCAAACAGTCAGAAACCGCTTGCATGAAGTGAACCTTCATTCCCGAAGACCGCTACGGGTACCACCTATAGCAATGCACAATCGTAGGATTCGATATCAATGGGCTCTTGAACACAGAAATTGGGCAGAAGAACAATGGCGTTTCGTGTGCTTTTCTGATGAGTCTCGTTTTGGTATGAGACCGGATACAAGACGTATACGACACTGGAGAACCCCTGGACGCCAACAGCGATTAAAATCCTGCCAGGAAGTCCATCCTTATAGTGGTGGAACCATCATGGTATGGGCGGGTATTTGGATCGGCGGAAGAACTGAGTTGATTTGGATCAGAGGCAACCTCAACGCTCAAATGTATGCTGAGACGATTGTATCAGACGTCATCGTTCCTCTACAAGTGCAAATCGGTCCCTTATTTCAGTTAATGCATGATAATGCACGACCGCACACCGCAAGAGTTGTAAGACAGACTCTCGCCGCAGCTAACATCAATGTCCTGCCCTGGCCTGCTCAGTCGCCAGACTTGAACCCGATTGAGCATGCATGGGATATGCTACAGAGAAGAGCTCTGCCGAATATGGAGGGTATCCAGTCGCAAGAAGACCTTTTTTTGTTGTTGCAACGAACATGGGCGGCCATTCCACAGCGTGATTTGGATGAACTCATTTTGAGTATGCCAAACCGATGTTCTTGTGTTGTTAGTGTTCGCGGTAGAAACACGGATTATTAATTGTTTAAGTTACCCAATAAAATTTTAAAGAAAACTGTTATTTCAGTCTTTTTTTCGAACTTTTGTGTTAGTGGTTCAAATGTCAAAAATCCCTTTATTAGGAAAATGGCAAATTTCTTTATTAATGCAAAGGTGACTTGGTTTATCGTTACTGTGACAAACGAAAACACTTTATTTGATGAATCCTTAAAGAAAATTTTAATTAATATCAATCAGGAGAAAAGTTATTGCAAAAATATATGTTGATCCCTAGACACTTTTGATGTGTGTATGTTAAGTACTTAGATTTTATTCAACCACTTCTAAGCGGTTAACTTAGCCAGCCACGTGGATCAAGTCCTGGATCTGTATTTTTATTATTACAGTCCCTTATTACAGTCCTTGGTGACGCTCTGACTCTATACTTATAGATCTCTTTCGTTTTTTTTTTTGTTCTGCACCTGTCAATGTCATGGTTTCAATATTTGATACCAACGGGTTGCGTTTATCACGTAACCTTTTCAGGGATTGATGTACGAAAACACATATTTCATTTACTTAAGCAACAGTAATACAACATACGAGCAAGCCCGGCGCCCTGAAACTAGTGACAAGATGGTTGATATGATTATTTTTATTGCATTTCCATGCCAAATTATTGCCTCCTAAGGCATGCATGATGATGATGATGATGAAGGCATGCCTAATGTGTAAGACTCGTCGTCGTGCATATGGATGTCTATCACCACCATCACCAGCTGGAAGACGTCCACACAGGCGACGATGATCGGGACGATACGACTACCAACGTAAGTACCCAGTATATTAATTTGTTGAGGAGTACTTTGGAGGATGTTGTTCGGGAGTATCGGACCATGCCTCAAAGCCTTAGACCTCGCTTGCCCCGTTTGCCTATGTACAAACGAAATAGAGCGCTTGTGTGTGCCTTAGATTCACTACTGTCAAGTTACTTTGACAGTAGTGAAGACCTTGCCGATGCCCACTCTCTCCTGTACTGCGCGGCCATGACGGCATGTCGCGTAGCTCGCGTCAAGTTACCTAATACTGACGCAGCTACGCGACCGAGACCTGCTGCACCGGCTTGGCAGTGCAGGATAGAGCGACGCATTGGCGAGGCTAGGGTACTCATTGGCAAGCTCACCTGCTTCAGGGAGGGCAATACGCGCCCTAGGGTGATGCGCTTTGTGAGACGTGCATTCTCGGGGACCGGCATCGGTCCCCGCGAATACGTTTCGCGTATCACAGAGCGCATCGACTTTCTGAAGCAGAAAGTTTGTGCATGGGCGAATCGGATACGCAGGTATAGGGCACGTGTGGACCGATACTCTCAGAACAACATGTTCCAAAGGGATCAAAGGTGGGTGTATAGATCCTGGGAGCGACCTAGCCAGACAGGTGGTGAAGCGCAGCGGCCGGATGATGACGCCATGATTAGGTTCTGGCGCACAGCTGGTCGGTGCCCGTCACTCACTCCGAGGGTGATTGGATCAGGGATGTCGAACAAGTTTGCGAGCCTATACCAGAAATGGGGGCCATTACCATCAGGCCCCAAGACGTAGCCGATGCAGTCCGTCCGTTGCCTAATTGGAAGGCACCAGGACCAGACGGACTGCATAATTTCTGGCTCAAATGGTTACGCAGCTCTCATGCTTGTTTGGCATCTCTGTTTCAATCGGCCGTAGAGTCTGGGTCGCTGCCGGATTTTTTGACTACAGGAATAACCCACCTGCTCCATAAGACCAATAGTACCACGGACCCGAAGAACTATAGGCCAATCACGTGTCTGCCTACAGTTTATAAAACTCTTACATCCATTCTGAGAGCAAAAATCTACAGACATGTTGAGGGCAACTCGATAATGTCTGCGTCTCAGAATGGATGTAAGAGTGGGGCCCGTGGTACTAAGGAGCTACTCCTCATTGATATGGCCATCTGCCAGCAGGCTCGCCGGAACCGGAAGGATCTGTCGACATGCTGGATAGATTATAAGAAGGCCTATGACTCTGTGCCCCATACATGGCTTATGAGGGTGCTGGAGTTGTATAAAGTCAATACAACTCTACGCACCTTCCTGGCGTCGTGTATGAGGCAGTGGAGAACGGTCCTTCTCTATCCGGGATCTCGACAGACCCTTGGTGACGGTGAGCCAATAAGGATAGAGCGGGGTATCTTTCAGGGTGATAGTCTGAGTCCCTTGTGGTTTTGTCTGGCCCTGAACCCTTTAAGCACTCTCTTAAAGAGTTCAGGGCTAGGTTGCCGGTTGCGGAGAGGTGGTCAGGTCATATCTCACCTGCTTTACATGGATGACTTGAAATTGTTTGCCCCCACTGAACTCCAACTGATGGGCCTGCTGAAGGTCACAGAAACCTTCAGTAATTCTATCAGGATGGAGTTTGGTGTGGACAAATGTGCAGTTATGCATGTAAAGCGGGGGAGATTGGTTGAGTCTAGGAGCGTACAGCTCTCAGACTCTACCGATCTGAGGACACTCTCTGCAATCGAAACCTACAAATACTTGGGTATGTCACAGGCGTTGGGCATCAATGAGACTGACATGAAACAGTCGTTGCGGGAACGCTTCCTGGGCCGCCTGAGAAAAGTACTTAAAAGTCTTTTGTCGGGCGGAAACAGGGTGCGAGCCTACAACGGTTGGGTCATGCCAGTCTTGATGTACTCCTTTGGCATACTCAAGTGGACTCAGACTGAATTAGACACCCTGGATAGAACAGTTCGTACACTGTTAACCACATACTGTATGCATCATCCTCGCTCTTCAGTGATGAGGTTATATATCCCACGGAAGTGTGGTGGTCGAGGCTTTTTAAATGCCAAGACCCTACACAACCGTGAGATATGTAATCTCAGGGAATATTTCCTCCACTGCGGCGGAGAGATGCAAACGGATGTGGTTGCTGTGGACAATGGACTGACCCCTCTATCCTTAGCCAAAGGGAACTGGCGCAAGCCTGTGGTGCTCACCACTGGTGATCGCGGGGCGGTATGGCAAAGTAAGGAGCTACACGGAAGGTTCTACCGGGCTCTTCATGGGCCCGATGTAGATTTCTCAGCCTCCGTGGCCTGGCTACGATTCGGTGACCTCTTTGGGGAAACCGAAGGTTTTGTCTGTGCAATTATGGACGAAGTTGTGATGACGAACAACTACCGGAAATATATCCTAAGGGATGGCACCATCGACATTTGTCGGGCATGTCATCGCCCTGGTGAATCCCTGAGGCATATTATTTCCGGTTGTTCGCGTCTCGCAAATGGTGAATACTTGCACAGACATAACCAAGTGGCCAGGATAATCCACCAGCAACTTGCTTTGAAATACCGCCTTGTGACGTCAGAGGTACCGTACTACAGGTATGTACCAGAACCAGTTCTGGAGGATGGCCATATCACGTTATACTGGGACCGATCTATCATCACAGACAGGACTATTGTTGCCAATAAACCTGATATTGTGTTGATAGATCGCACCGAGCGTCGTGCAATGATTGTAGATGTCACTGTCCCTCATGATGAGAACCTCGTGAAAGCGGAGAAAGATAAAGAATGTAAATATCTTGATCTTGCGCACGAGGTTGTCGACATGTGGGACATTGATAGGGCAATCATTGTACCCATAGTCGTTTCCGTCCATGGCCTAATGGCCAAGAGCCTCGATAAACACCTCAAGAGGCTCACGTTAGACGGCTGGATCAAGGGCCAGATGCAGAAGGCAGTGCTCCTGGAGACGGCGCGCATCGTGAGAAAGTTCCTCTCTCTGGAGCCCTAACCACCGTCTGCTAGGACCCTGTTCCCGCAGCCGGTTGGAAGCCGTTTTTTATATTTTTAAATGTATTTTTTTTTATAATCTATATTTAAAAATGTAATTAATGTAGTTATATTTAAAATAAATGAAATAATAATAATATTATTATGTTCGTTCGGTTTGTGGCCGCTACTCGAAAACCTTTCTTCCCCATCGGTAATCGGTTCTTCGAGCGATGTGGCCAATATCTATACAACGAATATTTTGACGCCTGACTATAATAACAATATGAGACCGATAAGTTTTATTATAATGATTTGTTCAAGTAATATAATATACGTGTTGCGGACTCTTTGTATTTTTTAGAACATGTATTTATTTTTATAATTTTTACTTTTTAAAAAATTCAAAATTCTACCTTTTTAGATTGGCTACATTTTTCTGACTGTTATCGCCGTATGTAAGAAATTATATAAAAATCCGTATTTTCACTTATGATCATGAAATGAGTGGAATGTGTTGTAACACATTCCACTCATTTCTACATCCATTTAAGCTGACGTTCATATTTTGGTACTTCTGCCTAGTTTTTCAGCGCATCCACCAGAACCCATTTGTTTTTCATGCTTGTTATTTAAAATAATTCATTATTGTGCACATATTTTATTTATATTTTTCCCCTAATATCACCCATCATAAAGTATATACTTTATCCACATTCTATCCCGCCTTTCATGATCACCCGTAGTAAGAGTAGAGCCAAAGCTTAAAAGGCTGCCATAGAGGCACTTGCTTTGCGTCGCCGACTTGAGCATGAGAAGAACTCGTGGCACGTGAACGTGAACGGGAACAGGAACTCGCAAAGCTTCGTCGTTTAGTGGAGGAAACTGAGCTGCAGGCTGAACTCGCCGCTGTTGAGGCCGAGGCTAGCAAAAGTGGCTCCGGAAGCCGCAGGAGTCAACACAGCTCTCTCGGGGTAAGCGTAGATAGAACCAAAAAGTGGATAGAGGATCATGGCGATAACACTAATGTAGTGAAAGAAGATATTAGGGGAATTTTAGCAGTAAGATGTGAACATCACATTTATGTTCCGTCTCCTTGCCAACCGGTAACGGTAACTATGGTCTTGTGGCCATAGTTACACACAACTACACACCCTATTAATCTTTTCTCTCAAATGCAATCTCTCAATCTCTGAGGTGGCTGGCAATATGCCCCCGCTCATCACGGAGCTAAGCAAACACGCTCCTTCACTTTTACAAACTGTAGCGGATACTGCCGCAACTGCAAAGGCTCTTGCCTGTGCCGCTAAAGCGCAGAAATGGGAGCTCTTTCCTTTTTCTGGAAACACGTTGCAATGGTTACAATTTAAACGTATTTATGATGTTACTAAAATGAATTTTTCACCTTTAGAAAATATAAAGATAAATATAGGTACGATTACAAAATGCACTCCGCGGCCCCGCACGAGAGGCCGTCGCAGCTTTGCTAATGTCAACAGATGACCCGCAGGAAAGGAAGGAAGGAAGGCGACCTAAATTAGAAATACTGTCTGACTTTTTACAGCGTGAACAATACCAATACAGGTTTGGTTTATCACCCGAGTCAAGCTCGGCACTAAAACTAGTGTTTGTGTGTGAAACAGGAAAGATTGAAGGAAAGCGGCCAAGAGGACGGTGTGTAAAGCGGTGGATGAACCAGATCTCCGAGATACTGGAGCGATCTGTCAGCTCTGCCCTTCACCTGGCGGAAGATCGGGTTCAATGGAGGCGGATCACAGCTAATATACATGAGCGTGCACAGCGGAATCACGATCCTCAGCAATGAGGCACCGACTGGAAGAGAGAGAGAGAGAGAGAGAGAGAGAGAGAGAGAGAGAGAGAGAGAAAGTTCGGCACAACAATTGCAAGATTTTCCTATAGAAAGACAGGTATTAAAACGTGAAAATATAAATGCTCTAACACAAGCAAAGATTGTTTCTAAGGGTAATTCCACCATTAAACAAGAATGTTCATTTTGTAAGAAACCTCAGAATAGAAAGTCATGCAATGAATTTAAGTCTTTGTCTATCGACGATAGGTGGCAATGGTTACGCGAAGCGAAGGTGTGCTACCGTTGTCTAAAACGCAAGTCACATCAATGGAAAACTTGCAAAGTTGATCCGTGTGGTATCAATGGATGCCATTTACGCCATAATCCGCTGCTTTACAAAGCAAAAAAAGTTTTTGTAAAGCAGCGGATTATGACGTAAATGGCATGAATTCTGGTGTGTATTTTGACAAACTGTCTGTGTTTGTGTACAGACACAGCCGGTCAAAATACACACCAGAATTCAAGTTGTAATATCGACTACTTCTACAGGCGTACAACCACCAAACACAATCTTAGCTCTTCGTCCTCGCGCCTATTTGCAAATAATCCCTGTCACTGTTTTCGGTCCTACAGGAACCTGTAACGTTTATGCTCTCCTGGACGACGGGAGCACCGCCACATTTATAGGCTCAAGCGTTGCTTCGCGAATAGGAGTCACGGGGCCGCAACAGACGATACCAGTGAATTGGTGGTTTTGAGTGTAATACCAAGTTATCGTATGTTGATTTTTATATTAAACGTAAACACACACAGGAAACCTTTTTAGTGAAGAACGCGAGAGCTATGGAATCGTTGTCTTTGCGCCCACAAACCATTCAACGAGAACACACTTGGTAGACCTGGTAGACGTTTTGTCGTATGAAGATGCTACGGGCTACCCCAACTATTTTAATTGGAGCTGAACATTGGTATCTGTCAATTAACCGCGAAGTTGGCGTTGGTAAAAAGAACGACTCAGTAGCTTATTTTACATTATTAGGCTGGACTTTATACGGTGTACTTCTAGCAAAACAAAATTAGTGGAATTCGTCTAAATTAGTCGAATCATAGTACGTACACTAAGACAATCGAGGATAGTAATTTAGAGTTCCTAATCAAGGAAAATTACAAACTTGATTCTTTAGGGATCTGTAAGAATGAAACTGTTCATAGTAAGCAGGACCAACGCGTTGTAGATATCCTAGAATCTACTACGCGATGTTAACCCACAGGTCGATTCGAGGTAGGCATGTCATGGCGTGACGACATACAACGCATACCTAAAAGTTACCCTCAGGCAATGTCAAGTCTCTTAAGTCTCGAAAAATGCATGGCCAAAGACACCCGTTTCGCTGTAGCTTATGATGAATTTATGACTAATATCATTACTAAAGGCTATGCGGAGGAATGCACCTCAGATTCGTATTACTCGGGCAACAATAGTAATGAAGATCACAATGTACGTTTATATCTCCCACATTTTGGCGTGTGTCATCCCCAAAAGTGCAAAATTCGCATTGTTCACGATGCCGCCGCCATGAATGAAGGGGTCAGCCTGAATTCTTTGTTGCTTGCTGGTCCTGATTTACTTAAATCTTTGCTGAAAGTCTTATTTTGTTTCCGGGAAGGCCGTGTTGCTATAACAACAAATATAAAAAAATGTTTCCTTAGATTCGAATTAGAATCTAACCTGCTCGGTTAGAGATGCTCTCCGGTATCTATGGAGGTCTGAAAAATAACCTATAAAATAATTCAGGATGACAACCGTTATTTTTGGCGCATGCTGTAGCCCCTTTATTGCGCATTACATAAAGAATAAAAATGGTAAAGAGCACATTCGTTCGTATCCTAAAGCTGTTGACGCCATTTTATTCCATCTTTATATGGATGACTATATATATTCGCAAGATGATGTTCAAGAATCCGCCCAACTAGCAGCAGACATTATTACTGTTCACAGTTCAGCATGCTTTGAAATAAGAGGTTGGATTTCCAATGAGACAGCAGCATTAAATCTAGTCCCTGAGTATTTGCTAGCTGCTCAACCTTCGGAAATCAATCTTGGCAATTTTAGCATCGATATAATATATAAACTAGATTTGGTGTCACGGTTCAAAGAGTGGTAGCGAGAAATAGCGCCCTTGCGTCGCTATTTCTTTACAAGCCACATCCTAAAAAAATATTTTTTGCCAATAAGAGTGTCGCTACTGTCTATATGAAACTGTCAAACTACAAGTCATTATCATTATAAAATCGTTAGTTCACGTTTCCGCCACCAGAACAGATAAGTTTGCAAACTCCGCGTCCACATTTTAGATGTCATTTTGTTCGTGAATGTTTATCTAGCTTATATATTATATCGATGAATTTTAGTAATAACATTCAAGCACTAGGTGTAGTTTGTGACCCCGCCACGGATGACTTAGGTTTTTGAACTGGGTTCTGCGAGGGCGTTCTCAGCCCGCCTACAAAACGCAAAGTACTATCACACCTCATGCGCGTTTACGACCCTCTCGGTCTGTTAGGACCTGTAGTTGTTAAGGGCCGAATTTTATTCCAACAGGCGTGGAGGTTAAATATCGATTGGGATACTGAACTGCCACCAGCAGAAGCATCGAAGTGGTTTGAATGGTTCCAAGAACTTTCCAAAATTTCTAAAAATTGCCCGTTGGTATTCAAAGGGCAGCGATACTGAGCCTTCTTACAGAGAGCTACACGTTTTGGCGGATGCAAGCCAGCTTGCCTATTCTTGCGTCGCGTATTGGCGTTTGGTGTACCCTGATGGCAGCATCAAACTCTCACTCATCGCAAGCAAGGCACGGGTTTCTCCTTTGAAGCCCACGTCTATACCGCGCTTGGAACTTCAGGCAGCTTTGATTGCTTCTCGTCTCGCTCTGACAGTTAAGGACAGCCATCGAAAAAGACCAATACGAACGTTCAAGAACGAACTTCAATGGTTGTGTAGTGACGCCCGTTCTTTTAAACCTTTTGTTGCTCATTGACTAGGAGAAATTTGCATTTGCATATGTATGGTTATTATGATATTGCTGTGGTATTTTTTTAGCTAACTCACTACCTATCTCACAGAAGTATTTATTAAAACAGTCACATATTTTGTAGAGTCTGTAATGACCCCGGAAGGAGTGTTGATTTTTGAAATAATCTGATTGGATTCAACTTTGTTATTTGTTAGTCTGTTGATAAGGTGTTACATTTTCAAGGAATTTCCTTGACAATCTTTAAAAGATTTTAGATAGTATTAGGTCTTAGCAGGGTATTACCTCGGGCACATCAACATCACTATTGGACGACGCCATGAAAAACTATACGTAGCACTTTACACATGCCTCACTACCAGAGCGCTCCACCTTGAGATGGTCCACAGTCTTACTGCAGATTCGGCGATTTATTGCCAGACGCGGCACACCAGCCAAAATTTATTCCGGTAACGAAACTGCTTTCGTTGGTGCTAACCAAATCCTGAGAGAATTTTACACGAAGGACGTTGAATATTTTGCAGCCACTAAGGGGATCACATGGTGCTTTATTCCAGCCGCAGCCCCCAATTTTGGTGGATGTTGGGAGCGCCTGGTGCGGACGGTAAAAGTAGCGTTAAAAGCCACCCTCAATGAAATATTGCCTAAAGAGGAAACACCAATTACACTGTTAGCAGAAGCGGAAGCTATCGTGAACTCTCGTCCATTAACTCATGTGTCCACAGATCCTGAAGACCCAACTACGTTGACTCCATTTCATTTCCTAATTGGCTCATCATCAAACCAAATTCTGCCAAAGAACTTAGTTGAGCGTGATTTGGCTGATCGGTCAGAATGGAAGAAGGCGATAAAATTATCTGACCACTTTTGGAATTGATGGGTTCGCGAAATTCTATCCACGATACAAATGCGTGCATCATCGGCAGGCCAAGATGGGCAGAAGCTGCAGGTTTTTTATAATTTTTACTTTTAATAAAATTCAATATTTGACGTTGTTAGATTGGCTACATTTTTCTGACTGTTATCGCCGTACGTGAGAAATTATATGAAAACTAGCTGACCCACGCAGCTCCGCCTGCGCTATTTTTACGTTAACTAAACTTTTATTAACAGACATTCGCATCGAATACATAACCTCCTTTTTTATAGTCGGTTAAAAACTGGGACCCACTTATTACTTGCTCTCCGAAGCGCGGACCCGTTTAGTTCAAATGGCGTTATACGGTCACCCATCAATTTAATGACCTTACCTAACGTTGCTTAACCCGATCGATTACAAAACCTTGATAACAACTCTCTATGAGTGTTCCCTTACTAATATTTATTATATTATAAAGAAAAATTGATGAAATCGGACCAAGCGTATAACCAAGTACCCATTTTGACTTTAATCCCCTCTCCCAAAAGAACCGTGCTAGATTGAGATACTTTGGGGGGCGGTCTACTCGCGTCCGTAGGAATTACTTGACTTCTGAATTCCCTACACGTGTCCCCTGGGTAGTGCTAAACGAGTAGCGACTCTGGTGGTAGGCCAAATCATCGGCTGCCGGCTTTTTAGTTACCACCCATCAGACTAAGCCATGCCGCCAAACGATTCGTCGTGTTCCGGCATGTTGTCTGATGAAGCCGCATGGAGGATGGGTCTGAACAGTTGCTTTGCGATGGATACCGGGTACGATGCGTCAGTTTTTTGTTGTGTCGGATGCTTGGTCTCGGAGGGTAGCGGGATCCGAAGCACGGTGCTCCGCTGGCCGACCGCAGATAGTTGGGGGCCCAAGTAGTGTGCTAGCCACGCATGAAAGGCTGCCCCGCCAACTGTGAAAAATCCCAGGGTGGCTTCATCGTGCCGGTTGGCGACCGCACGAGAGGACCCGATGGCGATCTCTGGGGGGGTTCGGGCGTCCCCGCAGTCTCCGGTTCAAGCCTCCAGTGGTGCAATAAGACTGACCGTATTGTTGGGTTAACATTGCAAAGTCTCGTCAACTGCCATCCTCCATCCATACTATTCACCTCTTTAAAATATGAATCGGACACGCAAGAAAAGTAAGTTTGTACAGCGGATGCACGTCCTCTCACTGCAAGTGCACCTCACTAATATTCGAGGTCTGCACTCAAATCTCAATGCAGTCCACCACCACCTTGAGACTGAAAAGCCGCACTTGCTTTTCTTGACGGAAACGCAGATTAGATGTCCATCAGATGCGGCGTACCTCGACTACCCAGGGTATTCATTAGAGCATAATTTCCACCAGCGCGCCGGAGTCTGTGTGTACGTCCGCAATGACATCTGCTGCCAGCGTCTCCGTCAACTCGAGGACCCCACATTCTCTACAATGTGGATGTTAGTAGACACTGGTATAGATAAAATTGTCTATACTTGTGTCTATAGATCACATAGCGGTGACCTGGAGACAACTCGCCTTTTTGACCACCTTAGTGAGGCCACTGATGAGGCCCTGCATCGGTACCCTGATGCGCAGCTGGTCACTCTGGGGGACTTTAATGCCTGTCACCAGGACTGGCTGTTCCCATACCAGAGGACTGACCATGCTGGGAGAGAAGCGCGGAACTTTGCGCTGTCGCTAGGGCTTTCCCAGCTGGTAAAGCAAGCGACTAGGGTACCTGATGTTGTTGGTCATACAGCCAATTGTCTAGACCTTCTGCTGACAACTGATCCAGACAGGTATGATGTAATAGTTTCCTCACCTTTAGGAACCTCGGATCATTGTCTGGTGAAATCTGTATCGACCTTTTCTCCACCTGACTGCGATATTCGTGGTGTGCGGCGATTGTGGCGATACAAGTCAGCAGATTGGGATGAGATGCGGCATTTCTTTGCATCTTATCCTTGGCGGCAGGTCTGCTTCTCTTCCGAAGATCCGTCGAGTTGCGCGGATGCTATAACCGACGTGGTACATCAAGGAATGGAATATTTTATCCCTTTCGCTGATGTACCTGTCGGTGGCAAAGCTCGCCCATGGTTCAACGCTGAATGTGCTCAAGCTGAAAAGAGCAAACATTCGGCGTATCTTTCCTGGGTTGAAGCTCGTGACCGCAAAGCTCCGGATATTAGCAATAAGAAGAGAGCCTTTAACCAAGCCGCTAAGTTCTACAAGAAGGCGTTAAAGAAGGCTCGTTTCGGCCACGTCAACCACATTGGCTCAAAGCTCGCTGCCCAGCCATCTGGTAGTAGAGCTTTCTGGTCTCTTGCCAAATCAGTCGAAACGAACTTCTGTTGGCCTTCACTGCCTCCGCTAGTAAAGCCTGATGGAACTCTAGCTCATACGGCAGGAGAGAAAGCAGGTTTATTTGCATCTCTCTTTGCCAATAATTCGCGTTTAGACACTGGCATTGCTATTCCACCACAACTGCCTCATTGCGGTTCGTCAATGGCGGAAGTCCGCATTACAAATAAGGAGGTAATGAGAGCACTGTGTCGTCTAGATGTGAATAAAGCTAGTGGTCCTGACGGTATTCCAGCAATAGTACTTAAGGCATGTGCACCCGAGTTGTCTCCGGTATTGACACGTTTGTACCGTCTCTCATTTAAGACTGGAATAGTGCCCAAGTCCTGGAAGCTCGCTAACGTGCAACCCGTGCCCAAAAAGGGCAGTCGTGCCGATCCAGCCAACTATCGGCCGATTTCAATAACCTCCATACTCTGTAAGACTATGGAGCGTATATTGAACTCGCGCCTCATGGCATACCTAGAACAGAATGATCTCCTCAACGACCGACAGTACGGATTTCGCCGAAATCGGTCGACGGGAGACCTTCTAGTGTATGTCACTCACTTATGGGGCGAGGCCCTCGAGAAAAATGGGGAAGCGCTCGCTGTTTCCCTGGATGTCTCGAAGGCCTTCGACAGGGTCTGGCACGCTAGCCTTTTAAACAAGCTGCCAGCGTACGGCATATCCCCTGGACTGATCGGCTGGATAAAGGACTTCCTGAGTGAACGGTCTCTCCGAGTGGTTGTTGACGGTTGCACATCGGAGCCGTTGACGACTAATGCCGGAGTTCCTCAGGGGTCCGTTCTCTCCGCAACTCTCTTCCTGCTGCATATTAACGATCTGCTGTTGCCCGGTATCTATGGGTTGCAGGTGTAGATGCAGATGACAGCACTATTGTGGAGAGATATATGCCGAGTGCTCGGGCCAGTAAGGATGTTATCCAGTCTGAAAGAGTAGCCATGGTGGAGCGCGCGAATCTCACACTTCAGGCAGTCTCCGAACGGGGTGATGCCAATCTTGTGAGATTCAATGCCACCAAAACTCAAGCGTGTCTATTCACCGCGAAAAGGAGTCCGTTCACCTTGGCTCCTACTTTTCAGAATGTATCCTTGGAATACACGGACCGCCTTCAGTTGTTGGGAGTTGAAATTTCCTCAAACCTCAACTTTGGGCGGTTCATTGAATCCAAAGCCAAGGTAGCTGCAAGGAAGCTAGGTGTCTTTTCAAAGGTCCGCCGGTACTTCACACCGGAGCAACTTTTGATGCTATATAAAGCACAAGTCCGGTCGTGTGTGGAGTACTGTAGTCACATATGGGCTGGTGCTGCTAAATGTCATCTTGCAGCTTTGGACTCAGTGGAGAGGCGTGCTAAGAGGCTTATTGGTGACGCAGAGATAGTAGCGGCCAATTTACAAAGCCTAGAGCACAGGCGCAGAGTAGCCAGCCTCTCGGTGTTCTACAGGATGCATTTTGGAGAGTGTGCACAGGAATTGCATGACTTGATTCCACCATCTCCCTTTCATCATCGGACGACGAGACGCACGGCACGTACACACCCTTATGTGGTGAAAGTGCCTTCAGTCCGGTCTAAGCGGTTTGCTTCTTCATTTATAATAAGGACAGCTAAGGACTGGAACAGTTTGCCTGCGTCGGTTTTCCCGCCCGATTATAATGTGGGTGTCTTTAAGACTGGAGTGAATAGGCTTTTAATAAGCTAGTGTGTTTTGCCATCCTCGATTGCGTCGCCGCTTTCCATCGGGTGGGACTGCAGTCAAGCTAGTGCTTGACTTTTTTTTTTTTTTTTAACACTTATAAGCTAGTGCTTATAAGTGTTAAAAAAAAAAAAAAAAAGATTACGGGTAAAAAGTATCCTATGTCTTACCTCGTAGTAAGATCTCAAATCATGCCAAGTTTCATTTGAATCCATTCAGTAGTTTCGGCGTGATGCGCAGCCGAGATACAGACAGACAGACAGACAGACACTCAAAAATTAAAAAAAATACATTTTCGGCCTCAGTATCGGTTATAGAATGCCCTCCAAATATAATTTTCAAAATATCTTCAATGTACAGAATTGGTCCTGTTACAGTTTTATTTTATGTATAGATAGATAGATCACGATTTAAAAGGGCATTTTCACTTACCCATTTAAGCTGTCGTTACGTAAACACATGGTAGAAATTAGTTGCCCCGTTAGCGCGGAACTATCAAAAGGAGGCTCGCTAGGGAAAACAATTACAAGATCAATCTCTTGTCTTTTCAAAAATTCAAGTTGGTGAGCTAAAGTTCAAGTTATCGAAAATTGTAATTGTATACAGTAAGTATGATGAACTATAATCACACAGGTGACACAGATTGAGTAACTAACGATTTAGGCACAGAGCTGGACGAACGTAAAAATAAAATTATATCAGCAAATACATGTGCGAACAACAAGCAAAAAATAGCGTCCATAAAAAAGGTCAGGTTTATCGGAATAATCAATGATAAAAGAATAGATATTTTAGTTTTGGTGTTGTGTTTTGGTTGTCCAAAACACTGGGAGATTGTAATGTATATTTAAATTTGCTATTGATATAAGTACCTATTCTTTTTTACTCTGTCAATGCCATAAAATAATTAATCGTGTACACATCTACCCGTGGGGTGTCCAGATAAGAATAGCAACCTTCCTTCTCCTCCCGTTGAGTGTCTGTAAGAGGCGACTAAGAGAAAGCAAGGATTTTTATGAAAAAACGAAAGAAATATGGATTGTTGCCGACGCTGGCTGTTTATAGAAATTTTATTATAGATATAGTTTTTCGTATTTATTTCTATATTTAAATGACTGATATTTATACTTTTGTTTTTTACTTGTCAGTGTTTTGGTCTAAAAATAAACTCGATGGAAAAAGACGTGTTTTCTTCCATTACAATTTCTGGTGGCAGCTTAAAAAGGAACCATGCTTACGCGAAGCCAAGCACGTAATGTTCAAAGTGAGGAAGGTGCCAGTAAAGTAAGTAAAAGTGAGTTCGTCCAAGTCTTCCGCCACTGTCCATGCAATTGAAGCGGTGGGCGACGTTCACTGGTCTCTTCACGAATGGAGCTGAGTAACTTTAGTTATGGGATTAACCCATCATATGTGCCGCAGACCTGTGTGGAAACGTCGTGCGCATCCATCTCAGCACCCTTGCCCTGTCTGGCACCAGAGGGTGTCATGGCTGCGTCACCATTAGACGTAATGCCGCCTTTTTCATCTGAGGTCCATGAAGTCCATAGCTCCCCGACCACCTTTTCACATGCTCAAATAAGTGTTTCGCCTGATTATAAAAACAGCCTGCCTACAAATAATAATTTAGTTTCATATTGCAGTACACTTATTTACACGTTGGCACCTAGAGGTGGCACCTTTCCTGTCACTTTGTCGACTCCTTGAGCTGCAGCTGTGCCTGAATCGGAACACAAAGCTCTACACAACCAGTTTAGGCTAGTTTAGGCACACAGCCATACATTTTGATCGACTATTGTAACAATTACATTAATAAAGACCAATGTAGTAACGACACCCTACACCTAGCTCAAGCGAGTGCTGACATCGCCGCCACAGTCGGATCCCGTGTTGAAGTGCTGCATTACCTATCTTCAACGACAAGCCGACGAATTGGCTCGTTTTTTAAAAAGCATACGATACCACCAGTCCTTCGTTCCTTCTCGCCATCGGATAATTTATTTAGAGTTGATACTGCTTTACTAGAGCCGCTCGCGACGCTGTAGCCGTCTTATCAGCGGCCGCTTGCGCCCCACTTGAGGTTGTTCGGGCTCTCTAGGTTGAGTTTGCTCTGCCACAGCGCATTACCAGAGTTGGAGTCAGTTCGGGCGCTGCCTAAATAATCCAATCTCGAAAGCGATGTTTTTGCCTGTAGAGTACGGCGTTGCGTAGAAGTAGTACACCTACTCAATATAGCAGAGTATCTAGCCTCCCCAGAACTTTGCAACGAGAACGCGAGGAAACTCACCACTTCGTTACGATCTCGATGGGCAGATTTCGCATACTGTAGAAAACATCTCAAGTTTCTCGACTCAAATTTCTTTAGAAAATTCTCATGCAAGAGGCTAATTTGAGATCAAAATACAATCTTAAATGCGAAACTGCCCGGCATGAAAGTCGTAAACTTTCAGATCTGTCAAGTATCATGTCACTTTGGAAAATTCATCGAAAATATTTAAAAAGGTTTGTACTTATTGCAATCAAAAAGGTCACATAGTAATAGATTGCAAAAAATTTCGACGAGTTCATATAGATAATAGATGGGATTGGGCTAAAACAAAAAAGGTTTGTCGTAAGTATCTTCTTAGAGGGAATAATTTCAACCGCAGCTGTAAAGTTCTCTTGCGAAATTCCTCATTGTTCGCATAAGGCCGGTCACCATACCTTATCCCATCAATATGTATGTCACCATCTATATGTAATAGATGTGGATGCGACACAAGCGTCGGCCATCGAACATTTAGTGTGACAACACACGTCCGATTTTTTCATCCGATTGTCTGATCAAGCTATCGGAAGGCGCTAGAGCCATTATTTTATTTGGACCACTACATACGTCCGATCCGGTAGTCGGATCGGACCTCCGAGTCTGAAGGCGCTTCTGGTTTTATTGCCGATCCGATTGTCTGAAGTCGCGGTCTGCATACTACTGGATTTTCAGGTGCCGATGTGAAAAAGAAATAGAACAATCTAAGAGATTGCTACCAGAGGGATATGAACAAAATTAAAAGCACATAAACTGAAACAATTTTAGAAAAGAAAAACCACACAGGAAATTATGCTGATGAAGAAAACATCAGATCAATGGAAGAGCAAGATACAGAAAATAATGAAAATATAAGTAATATTCGGGATCTGTAAAGTTCTTCAGCAATAGAAGAAAGCACGCCGAGAATTAGGAAAAGGGGAAAGGATATGGATGTATCTACTCAAATATTAGAACTCATAAAAAAAGGATGAGCAAACTGTTCAACATGAAGACGACAATGATAAGTATTTACTCAGCTTTCGCTCTGAATTCTGATAAAATCTCAAAAAATGATCTTAAAATTGGAATGTTATAATTACTACGTAAAATTACTGATCCCCAATATGGCCATAATACACAAACTGTGTGCCCAAATTCAAGACCACAAACCCCAAACACTCGACCGTCCTATTTACTGAAGAAGAAGAAAAAGAAGAACGTCAACTTGACATTTTTAATATTATTTGCAATATTAAGTATGTGTAAATTCTCAGTATCGTAAAGTAGTCCAGTGTGTCTAGTGTATAGTGCACGTTTTAATAGTGTAAGGAAATATAAGAATCTAACAATGGCAAGTCGTCGATTCAAACTTCAATGTGGGTGTTTAAAAGATATACTCGATAAAAACATTATCAAATGCTCAACAGTCACCTGTAAAATGCCTTACCATCGCGACGTCTGTATGGGTTCTTCTTCTTCAGCAATAGAGATCTCCCCCAACAAATGGATTTGCCCAAAGTGTCGATGCAATGCTAAAAGACCTGGAGACAATTCTCAAACTCCACATCGCCAGCAATCTACCGACAATCTCTATGTAACGCACCGTTCCAAAAATTATACGCACGCACTCTATTTATGGTAGCCCGAATGAACAAGTAAAGCAATGTGCTTTATTAGGCCGTTCTGACCCAAATTCTAAATTAGAATCTACGAAACATTCTGAGTTTGTGTCTTCTTCAAAATTACCCTTGATAGATGTAGATGAATTAGTCCAAGCAGAATATCTATCACTTACTCTTGCTCTCTGAATTGGACTTTTTTGAAGAGCAGTATATCAGCTTAACCAGAACCCAATACATTGTCCAAACAGAACAAACTTAAGAATCTTTCCGTTTTCATTGACGACAATGGCTTGCAAATACGATCCAAGGGCAGAATATCAGCTGTGAGAAATGACCTCTGACAAAGATTCTGTCGTCTTATATGGAAAGATCTATATTGTTAGGTTACTGATTTACTTCTATCATACACGTGCAGCTCATTCTGGGAGCATCATGGTCATTAACTACTTGCGGTAATGGTTCTACATCGTTGGTATACGTTTGGTGGTGAAATAAGTTCTTCGAGAATGCCTACAATACACTCAGGAATGATGTTCCAGTTACCCCACCAATCGGCGATCTTCCTCCGGAACATTTGGCGCATCAAATGCTGGCTCATTATAGCTCCTTTCACTCATGTCGTCCTAGATTATTTTGGCCCTATTAACGTGTCTATTGAAAGAAGAACAGAAAAGCGTTGGGTGGCTTTGTTTACTTTATTGACTGTTCGCGCAGTACACCTTGAATTTGTCGGCAGCCTTAGCACAGATTTTGCCATTATGGCTTTACGGAAATTCATTGCATGCAAATGAAATAGTAGCAGCAACTACGCGACTCGGTATTTTGTCATGAAAATGTGTCTTATTGGCAATGAGCTATGGAAGTCCGTCATGAAGGCTGCAGAAGAAATTTCTGATTATATTATTCTTAAGTGTTAGCGAGTATTTTTATCCCATTATACAATATCGAAAGAAACCTGGAAGCGAACTTACTCGACGCTTACAAATAATGAATATTAGTACCAAGCTTGAAATATACTTGAGCATAGAAGCCAACGTGAAGGACATTCGGCATGTATAACATCAGTTGATTGATTGGCTGTCAAACTCGCCTGCAAGATGAACTTTTTTGTGTAATTATGCGGCAGGACTCAATGACAGTTACAGCCCAACGGTGACGGCAATTGAAAAATCCAGTACCCCGATATGTACATACGGACTGCAGCAGGAAGAAACAGTAAATTTATGGAAACAGGAGTTTACATTAAATATGTATGTATACAAGGTGCTTTGATTACGGGGAAGTGTTAAAATCTACGTTTGAAAATACAAATAAAGCACTGTTAAATTTTTACGCTATCAATATCTCATCTGTCACAGAATAACGCTAAACGCTACTCTGCTGCATGGCAGAATAATAATAATGGCATTAAGTTTCCAGATACTTCGACAAGCCTTATACCAAACTGTATACCGAACCGTCTAAATCAACAATATAAAGAAACTGAAATTGACATTGCGCTACTAATATCCGGTTATTTACACACGGTCACTCACAGCCAAACAACAAAGAACGCTGTTAAAAATTTATCTTTAAACATCCGCCACCAACAATCGGATATAAAACCCATTCATCTGTTTTTTAAAACACCCAATGACAATAGCACGTCGGATCGGAACGCAAACAAATCAACGTCGAATCTAGGCGACACGGACAGATTAAAGTTCGACAAAGCACGCATTAGGAAATCAAAAATCGTCCGGCGACCCCCGTTCATAATTCAAGAATCAACGTGGTGCATATTCGCCAGGGTGCGGACAATGGGGCGGACAACACACAGTTAAACGCCGCAAATGCCGTAAGCGGCGATATATCATCGACATAGCGGAAGTGCGTAGTCGGCCGGTGGCGAGCGCCGAGCGCCGCAATAACGGTTGCGCGACGTCTCCGGCATTTTCAGCGTTATAGATAAATTGAATGCCAACAGATCCAGCCGGGCGACGCGGCCGGCGCGCTAGGAATGTCCAAATAATTTTTTTGATAAACGCACCGGAAGCTGGAGCTATTACGTGACGCTGCCCCCGTTCCGTCTTAGCGTCCTCGGTTATTGTTTTTCTCAATCGGCATCCGGGGAATTTTGAGCTTTTATTCAAACCGGCATATGGGAAGCGCGGCCCTTTGAATCGATTAGATCGTAATCAGTAAACTGTAATAGGTCAGTTCTGTGTCGGAATTAATCAAGCGTCAAAGGCCTGGCTATAATTGAGCGCCGAAGGCTGCGGGTGTGTCGTATATCTCACTAATTAATGGATTCGCTAGAAATGTTTTGTCACAAAAGATACCGCGCGCTCATCTAAGAAAAAAAACATCTTGAATCGTTTTTGTGTTCACACAACAGTAACCCTTCTCAGAGTCTAGAGCATGTGTCGTTTATGCGTCAGGGTGACGCGATGCGAGGTTATTGAAATCGTTTTAGAATCCGCGGCACTCCAGCAGGGCGGTGGCGATGCGTGCGTGTTCGATATAAAGAAATATTAATATTCCCGGGAACATAAACAAGCAGTTGACGATGATAATTCGAACGCATAAAACAAAGCTTTATCTATGATCGACAGACAGCCCCGGTAGACTTTAGTGTGAAATGTGTTCTCAAAGACACCGTTTAGTAGCGTAATGCGCGTGACTGTCGTACAAATTATGCATTTTCGAGACAAGTCGATTTTATTGCCGCGGAAGTGACGTCAATAAAGCACAATGTACAGCAGTTTAATGTTCTCGTATTATAATTTGTGATCGGCTCCGTTTACGTCATGCATCACGCTCCGGAACGGACACGGAACACGTGCCCTCTTCACTTGCCTCTCGGTCACCACAGTTTGTTCTTAAGTACCATGAGTACCTGCCTACTTAATATTATCCTCTCGTCTGGAATGCAAACACTTCACACGGTACATACTCGATATTTCCTAGAAAGGTGAGAATTTTTTTGACCGTTTTAACACTCAAATACTTTTAATATCCACTAAATTATGAATAAACGCTGAACTCAAGTGGCTCTCCTTTGTACCAGCTATTGAAAAACCACCTATTAATTAAGAACAGTTATCCACCTCAAAAAAAATCTACACCGGCTGTTTGAGTTGCACCAAAGCAAATGTGTAGATTATAAATAAATAAGTGATAGTAATAAATTATGTTAATTAGTACAGCTTAAATTTAATTGACTATTTTAAGAAGATGTACAAATGATTTTCTATGATCTTGGTATATTTATATAGGATGCGGAAACCAAAGTGGACGATGAATAAGACTGTGTTAGCCAGATATTGTTTTCCAAACGCGGTTCAGTAATAATAAAGTGTATATCCAATATCACAGAACAATCAATAGCAAGTTATTGAAACTATTATTTTAAACTGTAACATAATTCACGTCTCTAAAATCACGACGAAAAATCATAAAGGCCGAAATATAAATGGTGTGTGACGCCCAATCGTTCCAAACGCCCTCCGAGGCTCGGTGCCGACTCAAAAAATGATATACTCCGCACCTTATATTGAACGGGAAATAAATCGTATACTTCCTTTAAGTGCCAATAAAAGTTGGAGTAAATCATAAAAGTATCACTCCTCGAGAAATGTCTATAACAAGTATGTTATTGCGGAATAATTCAGTAGCTACGGAGGGTGGTTTGAAAGATGGCTCCCACTAGATCCAACCGGGTCTGTATTCCGACCTGGAATTCCCGACGCTCTATCAAAGCCTTCAATTATTTATCGGACCCGTGTCTACTTTTCATTTTACTCCTTTCCCGGGTAAGGCTTTCAGTAACGGGGTATAAACATGTCACACTATTGGGAATAAGGTTTACATGAGAAGTGGTATTGTGACTGCTATAAACACTACTGGTTGTGGGCTCGCCAGCGACAGTGATATATGGCGTTTGTTTCATAAAATTATTTATCTCAATTTGCCTTTCTCGTAGTTACGTGCAGAAATTAAAACTGATTAGGCTTAAGTTGCACCCTTGGTTCGTAATAGCGATGGAAAATGAACCCTGTGATAAAAGGAATGAACGAACATCTCGCAGTGACTCTCAAATGCATCTTAGTCGCTGCAGAAATTTATTACCTCTTGAAGGCTATTTCACTTGGCGATCATGTCTTGTATTATACAAAAATGCACAAAAATAGTGCAATGAGTTACAGAAGAACGTCCTATCAAATTTAGATGAGTATTATAAAACTAAATAGGTAATAAAACTAATAAAAATTATATATTCATACTCATTACCTGCTCATGAAAGCTGTAATACAGCTAGAAATTACTAGTAGACCAAGTAATATATTTTAAAATTAGAAACTTTTTAAATATATTACTTGGTCTACTGTACTATTATGTATATTTTTTAAAATAATTAGACTTATTATGTAGGTAAAACCATATACAAATAGATTACAAGTTACGGTATGCTTAAAATACGGTTTGTTTCTTTTTTTATTGGGGGATCACCCGAGCATTAATAGGTATTCAAAAATATTGCCGTCCCTTCATGCATGCAATAATATTAGTTCAGTAATAGTCTCAACTAATAAATCAAAAGGCTAATTTATAGTTACAGTTCGCTATAAAATAATATCATTATGCACAGTAACAGAGGAGGAAACATAAAAATTATATTATCTTTTCACGTGTAAGCCCGATCTGTCGTTTAGTACCTAGTAAATAATGTGAATAATGTGGTCAATGTGAGATATATCAAAAATGACAACCTATGAAGAGTATTTCAACTAATGTAGTTCTAACATTATAAAATAAAAATAAAACACTAGTAACTGAACTGCTATTCTCTATTTCCGTAAGATGATTGAGATATTGTGGAAATTGATGACGCAAATGTAAGATAGGTACGCTGGAAATGTATAAGATTTTTTTTTTTTTATTGCAAGCGTTTCATAGTAGGTACCTATTTCATCATCCCCTCTGGCTCTGGCAGAGGACTATTTCTGCCGATGGCATTTTTAAGTCACGCCTTTTCCCTCAAACTTACCCAACACGACTCGTCTTTTACCCTCAATCCTACCCCACACAACTCGTCTTTTCCCCTCAATCTTACCCATCACGACTCGTCTTTTCCTCTCAAGCTTACCCATCGAAGTTACTTATCTAATATTGCACTACACATCGTGTCATGTACCCGGCAGAAACTCGGATATTTGCCTTTCTAGAGACAGGTGTAACAACGTTTCTTTAGAATACCGATTATCAACTTCATATCAGGGTGGAAATATTACGATATATAAACTATACATAATGTATAGATATGATTATCAATAATAATAATGTCCTCCTGACCGGTACGACCACAACGGGCAATCAGAGGACCACTAATCTACGCGGGAGACATAATTTTGTGCACAAGTGCATTCTCTCTTCCTTCACTCTCACAATCCAATGGGATGGCAGATCGACACAACCCTTGACAGGTCAGGTGCAGGACCGATTTAAAACATACTAATACGACGCATGGATGATTTTACTTACCAGACAGTCAGGTAATCGACCTGCATTATCCTAACCAGTAAGGATCAACTCCATAAAGCTGTTGTTCCCCACGGAAGTTAACCCGTGACCTCCGGTTCACAACAAGCGGTTTCCCTCGCGCCATAGAGGCTACAGATCGGAGGCTTGAAATAATCTGTCATTTATTTAATGAATTGACTAGCGACCAGCCCCGGCTTCGCACTAGTGTATAGTTTTTAACACGCTTTTATTAGCTTGACCTGTATGTATGTAACTATGTATGTATGATGGTAATCGAATCTTGCGATGTAATTTTGACCCATTTCTACACGTGCAAAACATTAGAAATTTTGCACATGTATCATGAACCGGTGACAATACAATAATATGGTATCATCGAGCTGATCTGACGCTGGGGCTCGAAGGTAGATGAGGAAACCCTTGGATGGCTACTAGTAAACACATCGAGTTTGGCTTCATTTGATTGGTTTTAAAGAGTTCTTTTCACTTTGACCACTAATGAGGACCTGATGATGGAACAGGAAGGTGGGTAACGGAACCCTGGAACGGCTACTAGTAAACACATCGAGTTTGGGTTCATTTAATTTGTTTTAAAGAGTTCTTTTCTTTCTTCCGGGAAGGAGACCGGAAATCCCAGGGTGGTGTCGGGTTTCTCGTCCGTAAGTCCCTTGTTAACAACGTGATTAAGGTCGATAGTGTGTCGAGTAGGGTAGCGTACCTTATACTCAGAATAACCAGTCGGTATTCGTTGAAGGTTATACAGGTTTACGCGCCGACCTCGGCACACCCTGACGATGAAGTAGAGGCTATGTATGAGGAGATATCAGAAGCCATACATACCTCCAAAACACACTTCACCGTTGTTATGGGGGACTTCAACGCAAAGGTGGGCACACGGAATGGCGATGAGTTGAGAGTGGGGTCATATGGGTACGGGCAGCGGAACCAAAGGGGCCAGCGGCTGGTCGGCTTCATGGAGAAGGAGGGACTCTTTGCGATGAACTCCTTCTTCAAGAAGCGACCATCCAGGAAGTGGACGTGGATAAGCCCCGATGGTTCAACCAAAAACGAGATCGACTTCATCATGACGACCAAGAAGCATATATTCGATTATGTCTCCGTGATCGGCAGGGTGAAAACCGGTAGCGATCACCGCATTGTTAGAGGCACATTGAATATCAATGTCAAGCTTGAGAGGTCTCGTCTGATGAAGTCCACGCTCCGTCCGGGAACCGCCCAAATCCGAAACCCCAAAAACTTGCAGTGTCATCTCATCGAAACCGGAGATATTGAGAGAGCTCGAGAGGTTTTACGGACAGTTATACACCTCAACACAGGAACCCATTGTCAGAACAGCTCAGGACACCAGAGCCAAATTAACCCGACACTACACTGAGGACATCCCAGACATCAGCCTGTACGAGATTAGAATGGCTCTCAAACAGCTTAAGAACAACAAGGCGCCGGGTCACAACAGAAACGGAACGGAACGGAATCACAACAGACCTTCTGAGAGCGGGTGGAAAACCGGTACTTTTAGTCCTCCAGAAGTTATTTAATTCCGTCTTACTCGAGGGTACTACGCCAGAAGCATGGCACGGGAGTGTGGTGGTTTTTTTCTTCAAAAAAGGTGATAACACCTTATTGAAGAATTATAGACCCATCTCACTCCTGAGCCATGTATACAAGCTGTTTTCGTGAGTCATTACGAACCGTCTCGAACGCAGGTTTGATGACTTCCAGCCTCCCGAACAAGCCGGGTTCCGAAAAGGCTTTAGCACCGTAGACCACATACATACGCTCCGCCAGATTATACAGAAGACCGAGGAGTATAATCGGCCATTATGTCTAGCGTTTGTGGACTACGAGAAAGCCTTTGATTCAATCGAGACCTGGGCGGTATTGCAGTCCCTCCAGCGGTGTCACATTGACTATAGGTACATCGAAGTGTTGAAGTGTTTGTACAGCAACGCCACCATGTCGATCCGACTACAGGACGAGAGCACGAAACCAATCCCATTGCAGCGGGGCGTGAGACAGGGAGACGTTATTTCTCCGAAACTGTTCACGAACGCATTGGAGAACGTTTTCAAGCTCTTGGGCTGGTACGGATTCGGCATCAACATCAATGGCGAATACATCACTCACCTTCGTTTTGCCGATGATATAGTCATTATGGCAGAATCGCTGGAGGACCTCAATACAATGCTCAGCGACCTCAGTAGCGTTTCCCAACAGGTGGGTCTTAAAATGAACATGGACAAGACGAAGATCATGTCTAATGTCCATGTTGCACCCGTACCGGTAGTTGTTGGGAACGTTACACTCGAAGTTGTTGACCACTACGTATACCTAGGACAAACTATCCAGTTAGGTCGGTCCAACTTCGACAAAGAGGTCGCCCGAAGAATGCAACTCGGATGGGCAGCATTCGGGAAACTACGTGACATCTTCTCATCAGAAATTCCGCAGTGCCTGAAGACAAAGGTTTTTAACCAGTGTGTGTTGCCAGTGATGACATATGGTACTGAGACGTGGTCTCTAACAGCTGGCCTTTTGGAGAAGCTCAGAGTCACACAACGAGCTATGGAGAGAGCTATGCTCGGAGTTTCTTTGCGCGACAGAATCCGGAATGAGAAGATTCGCCGAAGAACCAAAGTCACCGACATAGCTCGTAGAATATGCAAGTTGAAGTGGCAGTGGGCCGGCCACATCGCTCGAAGAACCGATAACCGTTGGGGAAGAAAGGTTCTCGAGTGGCGACCACGAACCGGAAGACGCAGCGTAGGCAGGCCTCCCACTAGGTGGACCGACGACATTGTTCGCGTCGCAGGAAACCGGTGGATGCAAATAGCAAATTGTCGGTCATTGTGGCGGTCTAAGGGGGAGGCCTTTGTTCAGCAGTGGACGTCTTCCGGCTGGTGATGATGATGATGATGATGAAAGAGTTCTTTTCACATGAACCACTAATCAGGACCTGATGCTGGAACAGGAAGGTGGGTGACGGAACTCTGGATTGGCTACTAGTAAACACATCGAGTGTGGGCTTATTTGATTTGTTTTAAAGAGTATTTTCACTTTGACCATTAATGAGGACCTGATGATGGAACTGGAAGGTGGGCGATGGAACCCTGGAATAGCTAATAGTAAACACATCGAGATTGCGCTCATTTGATTTGTTTTAAAGAGTTCTTTTCACTTTGACCATTAATGAGGACCTGATGATAGAACAGGAAGGTGGGTGACGGAACCCTGGAATGGCTACCAGTAAACACATCGAGTGTGGGCTTATTTGATTTGTTTTAAAGAGTTATTTTCACTTTGACCATTAATGAGGACCTGATGATGGAACTGGAAGGTGGGCGACGGAACCCTGGAATGGCTAATAGTAAAAACATCGAGTTTGGGCTCATTTGGTTCGTATTCAAAAGTTCTTTTCAATTTGACCATTACTGAGGACTTGATGAACCCTGGAACGGCTACTAGTAAACTCATCGAGTTTAAGCTCATTTGATTCCTATTAAAAAGTTCTATTTACTTTTTTTTTTTTTTTTTTTTTTTTTTTTTTTTATACTACCAAGGTGGCAAGCAAGCGTACGGCCCACCTGATGGTAAGCAGCCACCGTAGCCTATAGACGCTAGCAACACCAGAAGAATCACTAGCGCGTTGCCGACCCTTAAGACATTAGATATTAAGTCTTTGTGTCCAGTAATTTCACCAGCTACAGTGCCCTTCACGCCGGAACACAGCAATGCTTACACACTGCTACTTGGCGGCAGAATATCTGACACACTTACTTGCCCAATAATCATGGTTGATGATGGAAATGAAAAGTGGTTGACGGAACCCTGGAATGATTACTAGTAAACCCATCGTGTTTGGACTCATTTGATTTGTATTAAGAAGTTATATTCACTTTGCCTAATACGTGGACCTCTTGATGGACCCGGAAGGTTGGTAACGGAACCCTTGAATACTACTTGTGAAGCTATTGACGTTTAGCGTACTTTCGACTGTTTAAAGGGTAAATACGTAGTAGGTACTTTCTTAAACTCATTCAGATATCTACGCGTAATATCTAGTTTACTAAAAATATGTTTAGCCACAACCTGCCTACGATTCAAGCTACGAACAAATCAATACTTGGGCTTATTTTATCCGCAGTTTAGGCGAATCGGGTTCTATCTAAGACTAAAAAGTATAAAATAATTTACTAGTTTAAAAAACTAAAAATACACGCTTTTTTAAGGACTACTGCACTAAAAAGCAATAAATAAATTGTCGAAACGGTTCTTTCTTTCTTTCTACCCCGTGCTTGTAATTTATGAATTATATTTAGGGTAAAAGTGGGATAGTTGCCACACTTTTTGAAATTACTTTATATCTCTCAGTGAAAAAAGCAAAATTCTTTATTTGTAATACGGGTAGGTACTTTGATTTATTATCTTCAAACTTATGAAAGGAAAAACCATCATCTTTGATATTTCCAGAGTATTAGCGATTTTTGCGGACCTCTACATTTTGGGGCATCTATCCCATATAGGGGATAATTGCCTAATCTATGTAAATTACGTATAGGATAGATGCCCCACTGAAAAAGAGGCCATCTATCCCGCAAAAACTTTGATTGCACCTTGCCTTTCCATGCAATCGCACAGAGACGTGCAACACGGTCAACTTAGTGGTAGTTGTAGAGTCTTTCGAAAGATAAATAAAATAACATGTGATTCATCCGGCAAACTAGAGAAATTACAATCGAGGCAACTATACCCCTGGGGCAACTATCCCACTTTTACCCTATGTGTAAAAGCGTGTATTTTTAGTTTTTTAAACTAGTAATTTATTTTATATACATAAACTTTCAGTAAACAAATAATAACTGATGGTGAAAACCGCTTAAAAATCCAATGCATTGTTTAGGTGGAGTAAGCGGATGTACAGACAGACAGACGCGGAATGCGACTTTGTTTTATATTATGCAAAGATATTTAGCCCGTCATAGTAATTCTGTAATAACAGAACTACGACAATAAGGGAGTCTTCATTGTTGTCGCGCTGCAGCCGCGCTGAAACTTGAAGGCACCGTAAGTACTAAATTGACTATCCAACTCGAATGCAATCTCAGAAACAGTAATTCACAACTAAAAGGAATCTCCATTCACGCATATGGTACATAAAATAGACGCGTAGTACCGTGCGGGCAGGACAGATCTCAGCGTTGCGCGCGGTCATGGCGGCAAAAAGCGTTGATAACGACATTGCCCATCGGCAAGAAAGGGCGTGAGATGAGACCCGCTTCCGAACGCCACCGGAATAAAGATGACCCGACCGCAGACGACGGAATCTCTCAGACTGGATAGTCTGAAACATCTCTAGATATCCAAAGGTCAGAGCTATGATCGATACATTCCAAAATATTTCAAGGCGGCAGGCTGTCTAGACGAGCTATTAAATTTTAGTAACCCTGAAATATTTTAAATCTTCGGGCCATGTGTATCATGTTTTAGAAACAAAGAGCGCCGCTTGAACATTCATCTACCTATATATTTCAGATTGCGATATGTAAAGGGGCAATGGTGCGTATATTATATTATCTAATGTTTATCATTTATTACAGACAGAGTTACTTCTTTAGGATTAACATCTAATCTTTATTAGATTTGAATTTTTACAAACGATTTCTTAAAAATATGCTTACGCCGTTTTAATTCAGTGTAATGATTATTTGGCAAAACAATTCATTTTGTGTCTATTAATATTTGTGTTATAAATATTTATTATCTAAGATATTAGTTATACTAGTGATGAATATACTCCAATTATAACCGACTACTAGTTTCTTTTAATATTAGTTTACTCCACTACTCTGCACGGAAGTAAGTCTAGAGAAATATCGATGAGAGAAATACATACTCAACAACTGTATACCACATGTCATAAGACAATCACTGTTAATACACAGTACAGATCTTGCGGCACATGAAGCTAGAAGAATACCAAAGAGATATAGCTCATATTATTAATCTTTTAAAATTCAAAATTCCTATACCTATAGGCTTACCGTTTTTGTAGTATAATTTTACTCTAATCTATACTTGTATTAAAACTGTAACAGGTTCAATTCTGTACATTGAAGATATTTTGAAAATTATATTTGGAGGGCATTCTATAACCGATACTGAGGCCGAAAATGTAATTTTTTTAATTTTTGTCTGTCTGTCTGTCTGTCTGTCTGTATCACGGCTGCGCATCACGCCGAAACTACTGAATGGATTCAAATGAAACTTGGCATGATTTAAGATCTTACTACGAGGTAAGACATAGTATACTTTTTATCCCGTAATCTAGCACGGTTCTTTTGGGAGAGGGGATTAAAGTCAAAATGGGTACTTGGTTATACGCTTGGTCCGATTTTATCATTTTTTTTATAATATAATAAATAATTAGTAAGGGAACACTCATAGAGAGTTGTTATCAAGGTTTTGTAATCGATCGGGTTAAGCAACGTTAGGTAAGGTCATTAAATAGATGGGTGACCGTTTAACGCCATTTGAACTAAACGGGTCCGTGCTTCGGAGAGCAAGTAAAAAGTGGGTCCCAGTTTTTAACCGACTATAAAAAAGGAGGTTATGTATTCGATGCGAATGTCTGTTATTAAAAGTTTAGTTAACGTAAACATAGCGCAGGCGGAGCTGCGTGGGTCAGCTAGTCTAATATATATATGTATTTGGAAAAAAAGACATATCACAATATACACAAGGGAATCTCTATCGCAGCATAAGCTTTATCATATGAAGTTGGTTATAAAAATGGTAGTGATACTTCTCAGTGGCGTATCAAAGAGGGAGGCCTCGAGCAATAGTAGAAACACGTCGCGAACATCATCCGGGGGTCACGTAATGTTACCATACCGAATTACTCTCGAAAACTGATCTTAAGGGACTCCATACAATACACTGTGATGAGGGTTAAGGACCTCTCGCCAAAAACAGCTACGGCTGGCTTTAGTTACTAGCTTTTGCAGGCACTTCAAGTTTCCGTTAGTTATTATCATCGTACTAGATATCAATAGCATGTTAGGTCAATATATAAAAAGGCAAGGGAATTTTTTTAGGAATGCGCTACGATAAAGCGAGAAACCCAGTCATATTCCCCTTTTTAGTAGCTTATCTCTTTCCTACATCGATTACCCGCTTAAGTGAATGTCAGCCCTAACCGTGTCCAGGGAAATATGCCACGGTAAGGAAATAAAAAGTAAGTCCAACAAAATAACGTTTTATTGCGTCACGGTAAGCGACGCGCTGGGCCATGTTGATCCGGGATGAACGGCAATCATTGCCGCCATTCGGGTGGACAGAAGGCTAGGGTGTTTAATAGTGTACTTACACAGCTCGGAGTCATGTTACTACGTCATCGATATGTGCCAGTAATATAATGATATACATATCTAGTATTTTTGACGAGACGACTCCTAGATCCGTTCGGATAGCAATGCAAATATGCAATAGCGTTGTATGTACATCAGCTGAAAAGTTTGCTTTTATACAATTAAGAAAAGGGACCACATGTTGTTTTGTTTTGGACTGATGATGGCACGTATTGTCTTAACAAGTTTTTTTTTTATATCAACCTAGTAACGAGATTAGCAAGATGTTCGTCTCATGGTAAGCAACACGCCATTGCGCTGCCGCTCGTCATCCGATACATTAGTTACTACGTCTCTTGTGTCCAATATTATCACCAACTACAGTGCCCTTCATGCCGGATTACGGCATTGTTTACATATTGCTGCTTTGCGGCAGTATAAATGACACTGCGATAGTAACAGTCCTTTTCACAAGGCACTTACCATATAGTGAGCCTAGTGGAGTTGCATTGACGTTCCTTACTTGAGACATTAGATATTACGGTTCTTAAGTTCAATAATTCTCCCAGTTAGAGTGCAATTTAGACCGAAGCAGCAATACTTGGAACAATATCTAATACTGGAACCTAAACGATATTTAGCACAAAGGCCATGGCATCAAGTATCAAATCCGTTAAAACAAATATAAACCGGGAGCTTATTACTCCACTCCGGCCTGAGTCAATAGTGGGGGCGCGCCGGTAACTGAGTTTTCACAAACTCCCAAAACAATATCTCCAGCGTTTCCCACTCAAATCTTTCTATAAGCCTCAGCTTTTTAAAATCTTATTCAAACTTTATAAAATAAGTGGCGTTCCCCTCTGAAGGGGTCTGCGCTAAGGTTATTGTGTAGCCATCTGTGACGAGGCCGGGACGCCATGGAAAAGACATATTTTTAGATTTAACTCGTAAATTACTCCGATCCAATTGGTTTACGCTCGTGTGAGAATTAGGAGCTAACTTTTATTTGCCGATGTGGTTCTTTGCAGCCGAGGGGGACCGGGACAAACGCGATTATGAGTTATTGCACCTTATAGTCTATCAATTTATTATCTATTCTTTGTATATACATATTATTGTCCAACATGATCTATAAATGTTGATTTGTAATATTAAACAGTACCGTTTTTTTTGCCAGTGATGACATATGGTGCCGTGGCTTTTAGAGGAGCTTAGAGTTACATCGCGAGCTATGGAGAGAGCTATGCTCGGTGTTTCTTTGCGCGATAAAATCTGGATTGAAAAGCTAAAGTCACCGAGATAGCTCTTAGAATCTTGCAAGTCGAAGTCGCAATGGACAGGCCACATAGCTCGAAGAACCAATAACCGATGGGTGAAGAAAGATTCTCAAATGGGGAATACGAATCGCATGACGAAGCGAAGGCAGGCCTTCAACTAGGTGGACTGACGATATTGGATAGCCAATTGTCGTTCATTGTGGCATGCCAAGGGGACAGTTCACCAGTGAACGTCTTGAAGCTGATGATATGATGCACTGACACTGACTGATATTTCTTTATTCAACTTTGTGCCTATAGACATCTTGCCCGAGACTTTAGTTATTAAGCCTTTTGAACCCGGTAATTTCACCAGCTACTTACTATTGCTGCTTGGCGGAAGAATATCAGACACTGTGGTACTTACCCGGACAGTCCCTCGCACAAGGGACCACCTAGTAAAATTTGCACAGATACGCGAAAACAAATAAATTGGTTGATATTGCATTTAAAAAACGTGTCTCTTCTTTTTCACTAAGGTTACCCATATCATGGTGGCCTGATTGATCAAGAAACAAAATCTTTCATGGCTAGTTGTCACGGTCATCTATTATTTTCACATTTGAGGAGGCTTTCCATACATCCCAACGCAATTTTAAGTGCATTAATTATACACATAGTAGTGAATACATAATATAGTATACCTATTGTAATTTCGATATTCATACACAGTCAAAATATTGTAAAATTTATCTCCTAATTTATAGGTATTTGGACTTGACTTGTTTAAATGATAGCATTTAAACAAGTCCGTCTGTCTGATTGTGAATCAATTTTCATCATCGGGAAATATATTTTTAGGAAGATGATTTTGTTTTAACATAATATGTATAATATTATACTTTAGAAAGTTTAAAATGACACGTACAGACGCGCCGTGCTAATTAATAATAAAAAAAAATTAATTTATGTATTTAGAAAATTCAAATTTCATTTTTCTATATCTTACATGAACGTGGTAGGTAACTGCATTTCACTCGACACTTGAAGATTTGTATGCAACCATATTTTATCAAATGAATGAATGAGACAGAATTAAAGTTACAGTTAGTTGGTCACCATACCAACTAAAAAAATATGCAAACAAAAATACGTAGGTTTTTATTACAAAGTTGTTTTAGCCATATAATCATCCTGAATACGTTAGAAGGAATTCCCCCAGTACGATGAACTAGTACTAAAAGCTAGCACCAACAACATAACATTATATTTTTTTCTCAACATCTAATTAGGGTTGATAGCTTAGTCGTATATTAATGTGGATTCAGTGTAGTAGGTGTTACATCATCAACTCAACTTCATACTTACTTATAATACCTAAAATAAATATCAATATAAAAACCGATATGTAGTTACTGTTAACGTTATTTTATAATAGGTACTTATTTTTCCAAATACAGGCACGCTAATAAATCATGAACAAAAATTAAACATTTCCAATGGAGCCATTAGGAGTTGCCCGTTAAAAATGCGTGTCTAAATATAATTCATGCCATCAATCCGAGCCGTTGTATTGGACTAATAGACGTTTTTAGCTCATCACAATCATCTGACGGAACTGAACACGTAGCTAACCAATTTAAAAATTATGTCCTTCTTTATTAACGTGGCAATAAATTAATTTTCTTTCATACTAATATAATATTACGAGGCCGCTATAAAAAGTGTCTGTCACCATAATTCTGGACACAGATTGTTGCACTAATGCGTCGGGTTTAAAAGAAGGGGTTGACGACCCCTTTTGCTCGATTTTCATTCGTCACACACACGCCGTCAAATGGAAGTTTAATTTTTTAAAATTGGATTTTTATTACGTTTTCGGGCCCGAATGGAAAGTGGCAACACCGACTTTGATATCTAGTTGTTGCGCGTGCACAATTAAAACGCATCAAAATGCGGACTTGTCGTCACGTTGCATTTCACAGATAAAAATTTAAAGCTATTTTTATTTTAGATACCACAAAACGTGATAACTATTATATTTAATTAATGTGTTTTGTCTAATCCCGTGTTTTAAATTTTTAAATATATCCTTAAAGTGTGAAGAGCTTTTTCTCAAAGCTTAACATTTAAGTCAAATGTGAAGGGGAAAAAAAATATTTAATTCTGCCTGTTCCTGTGCATAATATCTACTATATTTTCATTCACGTGACGTTATTTTGAGAAGCAAAACCGCTGACTGAGAATAGCAGTGCAGGTTTTCACACTCCAATGTTTTAGTTAGGTAATTACTTACAAACCCGACTGCTACTAAGGTATTTACCGGATAGATAAAAAGAACAAATTCGATAATTATTATTATTTTTTGGTTTACTTTGGTTTATTTATTTAGATACCAAAACATAATAACTCTGTACAGAGTTGTGCAGTAAAGTGTTATGCGTGGAGTACTCACATTTTCTTTATTTAGGTTTTGGGTTGTAACTTGTAAGTAAAATCTTGAATGCACCTATAATTTATCGACTACTCGAATACACCTACTTACTTACGTTTCTCTACTTTGCCTAGTAAAAAATGCTGTTGTACATACATAGAAAAATCTTTCTAGAATATTTTTAGGTTACTACTTACTATCACAAAAGCATGATGATATTTGACGCTAAATCAAAATATACTAGATCTAGACATGTCTTATCCCTCTCTAATACTCATCCCCACTACTGTGAATTTGCTTCTGTGAACTAGGATCTGCTGTGAAGATTTCCATTATCGATATGTCTCATAGAAATGATAAACTTGATTTGAACCAGCAACAAATTATAGATAGTAAGACACAATTTTACTTCCCTTTACTTTATTTTTCAATTTAATTTGATTGTGAGAGTAAGGGGTAGAGTGCACCTGTATATGTGCAAGTACAAATCTCATACTTAATTTACTCGCCTTGTCCCAGATTAGTGGTTCTGGGTGTTTCGGTCAGAAGGTTAATTTTTTAAACTACCAAGCTGGCAAACAAACATACGACCCGCCTGATGGTAAGCAGCCACCGTAAACTATAGACTTCAGCAACGTCTCTTGTGTCCGGTAACTTCACCAGCTACAGTGTCCTTCACACCGAAACACAGCAATGGATGGTTCCTTGCACAAGGAACCAACCATAATAGTAATAATATGTTCCGAGAATAGTGAGTACACAAAAAATTTCAAGTGTAGTTTCTTGTACCACAGGCGTAACATTATGCGAGCCAATTTAAAAGTTACATCCGAAGTTGTATATTCTTCAGAACTTGTGGCGACAAAGGAAAACTTTTATTTGTTCAGATGTTTTCCCTTATTTCTTATAAGTACCTAACACTAATGAAAGTTGAAATAATTTTCTTAGGTTGAGAACATTCGTGGTGCATTCTAAACTTCGTTGATATACTTATAAGACACGTTTCTGATCGACTAGAATCAACAATTGCTTGTTGCCGCAGTGGTCTACTTCTATTCGTGCCCTTGTAAAGAACACGAACGCATATGAAAAGAAAAACTGAAGATGACGATCGTTGAAGAATGGCATGGATTTTTAATTACTACTAAATTAATAACCATTAACAAAGTGAACTCCAAACATAGCATCGGGTTACTAAGAATATGCATTTAAATATAATTGAAAATACTACTTAAACCTTTATAAAATAAGGTTCTAACCGTTTGCAAACAATGTTAAATAAGAATACTTTCTGTGCACCTAATACAAATTATATAATCGATATATGCATCCATACCTGCAACGACTATGACACGATAAGTACGTCATTGCTGCCTTAAAAATTCGCCCCTTAAAAAATACAGCGAGACTACCCACTCAAAATACTGGAACAGCTGCAAGACTCCGCAATATATAAGTTTTACCTAACAGTATTATTATACCAATTAAACTGATGATTAAAGTATTTAATTACGAAACATCATGCAACTATATCACTTAATGACGCTCCATAGTATTATTCTATTAAAATATTTAGCAATTTAGTGCATACTGAGGTATTTATATATACTAACAATGACAAACAAAAAAAACAGACGCAGTGCAGGAGCTAAATAGCCATTAACAGCTAGTTGCGGCTCCTTTATAATACTAGAACGCTCCTTTAAAATTTGCACCGTTGTTTTAATGGGATAATTGGCACTGTGGGGTGAAGTATGGCCCGTTTTGAGCGTAAATAATTCCAAGGGCCGGTGTCCGTTGATCATATAATCGGTACAAATTATACACGGATAGCGAGTTAAATGTAGGTTTCAGCAGTCTAACGTTCACTATTCTCTGATAACTAGGTGTCAACGCTCTATGGAGTGTGCAACACGGTAGCAGCGGCGCGATCAGCGGAAACTACGAGCATAGCGGTAATTTGAAACATGTAACTGCTACAAATGGATACTCTCGTTCATTTTGTTATAATGTATTAATTACGTTCCAATTTTTCAGTCACGCGGTGATAAGTAATGATGTAACCTTAGATGGTATTTTTCGCTCGCTACCTTCGGAGTCGCTGGACGTTTGGGGCGTAGGCTCGAGGATGTGCATTGGGTACAGCGTTGGCTCCGAGGAGGACGGTGGCGGGTTTGCGTCCCCCGTCCCCGTGAGCACCGTGTCTGTTTCCCTATAATGCGCCCCCCGGCGGCGGGCTCAAAGGCAAGACAGTACAGGTCCCACCAGAAACCCCAGGTCCCTGCACCCCTGTGTCTATGCAACATCATGCGTGCGATTTTAGTGGGTAAGTATCTCATATACCCCTGTGGATCCTCACAGGTCCGGGGGATCTATGGAAGGATTCCCCAGAGATATCTGCCACCAAATAGCAATGTTTAAACATTGCTGTGTTCCGGTTTGAAGGGCACTGTAGCTGATGAAATTGAAAGCAGCGAAACCTCTTGAGAAATACAACGCCCCACTCCAGGATGACATTAATTTGTCTGCGATCTTCTGTAAGGTAAAGGTACTTCTCTACGTTGTACAGCTCTAATTTTGATAGTTTTGACTTTCCTCTACCTCTGTTTATCTAACTCTAGTACCGTTTACTGTTCGCTATTCCTTCCACCCTCTTGGCCTAAAATGTCACAGCCGGATACGTAACCAGAAGAATTATACTAGCGCGTTGCCGACCCATTAGATATTAATTCTTTTGTGTCCGCCAATTTCACCAGCTACAGTGCCCTTCACACGGGAACACAGCCATGTTTACCCACTGCTGCTTAGCGGCAGAATAACTGACACTGTGGAGGTAGCTACCTCGACGGTTCCTTGCACAAGAGCACCTACCCACCTAGGGGGTAGGATGATTAAAACTGGTTTAATCATCGCTCAGTAAACGATCAGTTCGTTAAGTAACGTCAGGCAGGATCAGGCCTTAGACCGGTGACCGTTTAGTAGCATTTAAACTATGAGTCGCTATGCTTCGGAGGGTACGTAAAAGGTTACTCCCAGTTGTTGGAATCACAATATTCAGTTGATAGCAGTCGTTAAACCCAGTCAAAGACTTAAAAGCAGCTTGAAAAACTCCAATGCTAGGTAAACCACTAGCCGATAGGTATCAGTAAGAAGTAACTAAGGTAAAATAATAAAACAGGAAGTAGCGTCTGTCTATTGTATTACCTATCTAATTAAGCGAACACCTCCTAATTCTACCTATTCTGCTAAGTAGCTGTCATGACTTCCAAATCCATCCAAATTAATCAAGAACAAACACAAAATCCTGCTTTAAGTAAAAATAACTGGTCAAGGGCGAGTCGGACACGCGCGCACCGTGGGTTCCTTACCATCTTTGGACGTATTAAAGTTATAATAATAATAATAATAATAAAATATTCTTTATTCAAGTAACCAAGACTCATAAACAAAAACAAACACAAGACAAAAAGGTATAACTTATTTCTAATTATAATAATGATACAAATACACATATGATACGCAAATCATCGCTGCACCAGACCATGGGAAATGGAGCAACAATGATTCACGTATCCACAATCCAGTCTATTTGCTATCATGTCCAGAATACTGTTAGGGCTGCTCCGCACCCTGCGCACCAGGGACGCACACCTCTATATTCATATTTGTCTAACATTTCCGATACCTACCAAAAAAACAAAAACGCAAAACTATGTTTTAGGATTAATAAACAACTGTACTACTTGAGAAGATCATTTTATTTTTTCTTTTTTAAGGACAAAAATGGTCAAATATTTACCAAGTTTAATGATTCTTTTTTTATTAGAAAGAAGGAACCACTGTAATTAATCTGAATATAAATGTTATCACAACCGGATAAGAACTTCCTGCAGGACCATGAACGATGTGGAGGAATTTCTCTGGTAAAAACCATAAAACTGATGTTCTCCATTACATTACTCTGATAAATATGAACCGATTTCGATGTTTCTTTTTTTATTTGAGAGAGTAAATTACTATAACGATTCCATGCAAATTTCATTACGACCGGATAAATTATTGCTGAAGAAACATGAATTATGTAAAACTATTTATTTATTGTTATTCCTTATTGCACACAATAATATTACACATTATAAAACTATGTAGACGATAATGTGACCATAACCTACCTAGATCATTTTACCGTCCTCGATGGTTCAATCTTTATGTATGAAAATATCACAAAAAAAGAACAAAATATAATATTTAAAAATAAATTGAACCGACTTCAATAGATAACACTGAAAAGTATAAAATAATTTAAATATTATTGAAGTTGCTGCCAAATATACACAGCAGGTACGCTAACACCAACTTCCATAATATTTAAATTATTTTTATACTTTTGAGTGTTATTGAAGTCGGTTCAAATTTTTTTTTAAATATTTTTCACCGTTTAGTATGGAACCCTAAAATGGCGGCACGAAAAGGGAAAAATCTAATAAAATATACTACATATGTAATTACTTCAATTAGGTTGTTAACTTACTTATGCTTAGTTGGCTATGGAAATATATAATATTTAACCTACCGTAAAGTTATAATGAAGATCTACGCAATTTAATGAATAGTTCCTTGAAACCGAAAAACTTGTTATAACGTTTATTGATCATAGTAACAATAAAATTAAAATAATGAAATCATCAAGCTTATCAACAGTCACGATCATTTATATACATAATATAGCTAACAATATATACTCATTATAAATTTAGCTAATAATATCCGGATTGCTTAAATATATAGCAACATTTAGATTAAGATATTTTATTGTATAAAAGTTCTCATACTTTAAATAATAAGCGGCTGGTACATAATTTTTATCACCAGCTAAGCACCAACCCGATTAAACATGCTCATTAATACAACAAAAAATGCAATTCGTTTGAAAAATACAATGTTACAGACATAGAAATAGGCGACAAACATCAAACGAAATGTATTTTATGTATTTTTAGAGGCAGAATTTCCCCGTTGTGTAGGTACTCGTACCTAAAGTACCCGCTGAGCTATGATACTCCTAACTCCTGGGCCTGGGTATTGATGTACTGAGGCCATGACTTGTAATGTTGACCAAAAATATACTAAATATAAACCAACCAACCATATAATACCAACACACAAAATAAAAATCACATTAGGGTAGGCTATCGCGTAGGGTAATTTATGGGGTCATTCCTTCGGAGTAGCTGGACGTTCGGGGCCGAGGACGTCCATTGAGTACGGCGGCGACTCCGACGAAGACGGCGGCGGGGTTGCGACCCCCTCCTCGTGAGCATCGTGTCTGGTTCTCGAAAGGCTTTTATGCGCCCCCCGGCAGCGGGCTCAAAGTCACTGAGGAGCCCCTGGTGCAGATCCCACTGAAGAGCTCAGGGTTCTCCTCCGCCGATGTTACAGCCGATGGTAAGAATCCCACATACCCCGGTCGAGCCCCACAGCTCCCGGGGACCTTTGAAAGGCGTGCCCCACGAAAAAAAATACGTTATGGGGTCATTACGCTGTATCACTTTTCAGAATAACAAAATATTAGGTACACACTTTTTATAATATTGTCTTTTACTTACGCGAATATTACACATTGAAATCAAACTACGGATTTTATCGCGGTTTATTTTTTGATTTTACTATCCCGACGTTTCGAATGCTTTGCAGCACCCATGGTCACGGGAGGACTGAGATGTTGAACATCCTAGCGGCAAAACTACATCCGATCTCTAGATACTGTAAGCTCTTACTGCGTAGATCAGACCAATAATAATAACTAAGAAGACCTGAGGGTACACCGGCATAATTGTGACATAAGGATGTTCAACATCTCAGTCCTCCCGTGACCATGGGTAAAAGTGGTTTGATTTCAATACACTCATTTTGTTGCAGTGAATTCCAGAGGTCTGATGATAGATTAAATAGTTCATCGACTGATGAAAAAGTGTTCCTGTACCTGAACTCAGACAAATTTGATATTTACAGTTCTCAACATACTATGCACTCAAAACGAATTAAAAAACGTGTAAACCACTTAACTAAAATATTCCAAAACAAAAACGATAGCGTCTTCAATGTTATTAACTAATATTTGTTTGGGATATTTGAAGTTTCAAGTAACTAAAGTAAATTAGATAATACCGTGGCGTTATCGTCTGAAAAATATTCTTTTATCATGGTCTCATTTCGCTTCTTTCATTTTCCCCGCCCGTTTGAACAAAAAAGCAGAGTATTATAGGACAGACACATACCAAGCGTTACTATACTATGCGTAATTTATTTGCATAATACTCTTTTGTCAGCGAATGTTAATACAATGTCTACAACAAATACAGTAATCATCATCATCATCATCATCATCAGCCAAGGGATGGCCACTGTTAAAGGCCTCCCACTTAGAATGGAGAGGTTGCCACAATCCCCACACTTGGCAGTCATCTTGAGGATCGCAGTGTAGGAGGTAGGTAATCCAAAAGAAAGGCGCTACTGCCCGTTTTCTTGTTTTTTCTTTAGTCACCTTCTACGTCACCCAACGGTAGGAGATGGGTGAGTGCTATTCTTACCCGGACATATGCTTTGCATCGGTGCTGTCATAGTTTTGGGCATCGATATAGTTTGGGTATCTCTTTCTTCCAGTTTGGTGGCACAATCAAGGTTTTTTTTTGTATTATACATTTCCACAAATAATTACCTAATTTGTTAATAAATGCAGCGTTTCTAGTGAAATAAAAATATTATAAAAACCTTCGCCGAGCTTTATTTAGAAACAGTAGTCTCTTGCTGTGTAACACTACTTTACTGTGGGGTTCATATTGCAGTGTTGGCGAACAATCGGAAAGTTTAGCAGCGGGAGTCGGCGCGTCTACAAACCTCAAGTTAATCGAGACTAAACCTGCGTACATTACGGTGTAACTTTGCAACGGTAGCTCTACAGTGGCTGTTAAATAAATCTATGGAAGCACCGGTGTTGCTAAACTTCACTCAGGCGGACAAAACTGGAACTAGTATTGCCGCTAGGAATATAAGCACACAATTTTTATATTCTTAAAGTGCTAGCAGCAGCTTTTATAAAGATGAGATATAAGAGATTGCTGATACTGCTACTTATTGAAAGCTGTTATTTATAGAAATAAATTAAATGCACTAGAATTATTCTTCTTCTTTAATTCATTCTATGAGTCTTTAAACACACGTGTCCTATCCATGAGAGTAGTATTCGGTGTATCAATTCAATTAAATGTATATAACTCATTTATTGAATATGTATTTTCCTAAATTGTTTCCGAAAAACGAACCCGATCTTGTATTTCTAACTGTTTAAGCATATTTATAGCTAATGTTTAATAACAATTAATTACGGTCATTGGGCACTGGTCTTATAAAACTAGTACTTAGATTGCATTGAATTAACATAATATAAGTAAGGTTTGATGCCCTACTTTGATGCTAAGCTGGTAGTTTCCATGTGAGGAAAAGGTTATTCGAGTGAGGATTTGTGAGATTGTGTTTCTAGGTACTTTTGGCAAACTTGTTGAGCTTTGGAGAATTAAGGATTGGTGCCAGGTATAGCTGCTGTTCGTTTGTTCTATTTTGTCTGGATGTTTTGCTCTACTAGCCTTAGTAGTTCTTCTTCTCCATAAAATTATTTTAGTGTTTATTTATATTTTTCATTCGAAACTTACCGACTGTTTGTGAAACGTAGTCTTTATGCGTACGCTAAGTAATTTCTCTTGTACTATACAGTGTTATAGTCTATGCTAATGACAATAGTTTGGGCTAGAGATATTAAATAACTCTTTGATAACTCTGGTATCCGGTGCAGTATATCTGCACGCCCATGCATACATGTCGCTTTTACCGAACGACCTGCATATCTCGTGACTAAAACGCTAAAAAATATGTTGGCATCTGCCCACAGCCTTACGTTTCGAATAAAACCTGACAAAACTGTTAACAACACTATATACTATGTGAAACTACCTTACCACGGTTCACGTTAAACTTAATACTTACTTCAAACTCTCGCGGCGTGATTGCGAATCTGAAAAGTTTCTTCCAGGCATGTCTCGGATTCGCATGTGCCGCCAACATGCGGCGACATCCGGAAACGTACTCTATATGCAAGAAACTAAGACGTTATATGGCTTGATGGATTTATCTGTTCGTTGTTTATGAACTATCGGTTCACACTTGTGTATCCCATTTCGCCTTGCTGTGGATTAGTTCTTAACTGTAAGCGTGTCTTGCGCTCAAGTTTTTGAACTTACGTTGTTACAACTCAAGCGTTGTGTTTTGTAGAGACGGTGTTATTTTTCCGTTTATCTCAATGATATGTCACTGCTGATTACCAATCCCTCATCATATGAGGGCATCGTCATAATAGTTCAAACAAAACTTATGTAAAAAAAGTCGATTTGATTTAGAGTCGTTTTCGTCGCCGTCGGGACGCAAGCCACAACTAAACACACTTTGTTAGTGATACTACACTTTAAACATTTCAATTACAAAATCACTACTAGGTCTAGTTGGTAGATTCTTTTCGCAAAAGTCCAGGTAGGTACCACCGCAGTGTCAGATATTCTGCCGCCAAGCAGCCGTGTGTAAACATTGCTGTGTTCCGGTTTGAAGGGCACTGTAGCTGGTGAATTATCGAGCTTAAGAGACTTAATGAACTAATGTCTCGGATGACGAGCGACAGTGAAATGCAGCTGCCGTCTATAGGCAGGCGTATCACTATCATCAGGCGAACGTCTTTCGTTTCTCTTTGGAAAAAAAAATATTGCCGAACTATCTACCACCCCAACTATCACAACCAGCCTGCAGCCATCGTATTAGCAAAATAGTTGCGTACCTAGCCGGCCGCTATGATATCAGAAATTAGTTGAAAATTTTAATATCGCCAACAATTTGCATTTGCGCAAACGGCAAGAGCATTTAATAAAAGCGTGGAACAAACAACTCGGCTATGGTATGAACTCTTGCAAATTGCTTTAAGCTGCGGGGCGGCGGCGTCTAACAAGACCTGCGCGGACCAAGTTCCGCCGAGTTCCACTTTAAGGCCAAGAGACGGCAAAGGTTATTTAATGCCGTATTGTTAAAAAGGCTAGCCTTCGCCCTTCACAGATTGATATCTGTAGGTAAAATGTTATTTAGATTTCTCTGTTGTTTACTTATTGGCGGTAACACTGGAGACCTTTTATTAGTGAACGTATCTAAGTGTTGGAAGAGTTTTTTTATGTTACCTGATCCACAATTTCTGATTTAAAACTTTTTTAAAGTTTATATTGTAATATCAATATTTATGTAATAGTTAATTTTCCAATGCAAGAACTGACAAAAGTTCTCAATTAATTTTGTTTTATTTGCGTAAGAATTAGCTTGAAAGTCAATTTGGCAATATAGACATTGCTGCAATATTTGTGGAGCCTACTCTAAGCACTAACTTAATAAATAAATATTACATAAGTTTTATTTAATAAGTACATTTTTATTTAATTGTAGAAAAAAAATCATATTATTGAGTGATAAGACTGACCATTGTTTTGCGCAAGCAATTTCCAAATATAATTAAAATTATTATGCAGTGGACGATTTCCTTGATTATTACAGAAATTTATGTAGCTTGCCCACTGCTGGATTAGTTACGTAGGTTTCCCAAGATATTGGCTTCGTTTCACTCGTTGGGTTTCATTATAAGAAGGTAATAACATAATCATAAAAATTAGGTTTTCTTGATTTAATAAAAAAATGCGCAGTTTGGCAAACTATTGAAGCAACATGGTCCGCCTTATTACTAAAGGCAGTACTGATTAACCTTGGTTTAGACTCAGGTTTAAGGAACAATTTCCTAAGTCTAAACCTAGGTTTGTCGTTCAACTGCTTTTCGTAATAAGACGGAATATGTTTTAGTTCCTCAACATAAAAATTATTTCGACACATTCACGTGCGGCTCTAACAAGCGCATTGTATTCCATTGTTAATTCTAGTACTCTGGCAGCAGTCACTTGAAATCGTCCAATTAGCGAGTGCTGAGCCTTAAGCTGGGGCTCGATGAGAGCTTGCGAACAAAACTATGCGGTGGCGCGGAATAGCGAAGCAAGCAATGCAACCCCCGCCCCCGCCTCGCCTCACCACCGTAGCCCCCCTACCCCCCAGGTACATACAGAGGTGAACAGCAATCTCAACCGTGCAATACTCTGTAGGTAGACTAGGTAGTTGAACACAATAGTTCTGTGAGCCCGGCCAAGTAGGATGCATCCGTCCAACGAATGACTAGACCGGATTTCTAAGCTTTAATTTCCTTTCTTTGTTTCCATGCAAACATGCACTGCGTTTTTGGTAATAAAAAAATTACCACGCTTGTAACATGGTCTTGATAAATTATTATGCAAATTTTATTTGACGACCGTTATTTATGTTGGTACAAGTTATTTTACCGTTGCATTGTAAATTAATATTCAGGGCTTGTAGGTAGGTAATGTTTAAGGAACAGTACATATTTTGTGGTTTATTTATCCTTTATATTTTACATGTTTTGCTTCAATTTCAGTTATATTAATTTAAACTAGCTGACCCACGCAGCTCCGCCTGCGCTATTTTTACGTTAACTAAACTTTTAATAACAGACATTCGCATCGAATACATAACCTCCTTTTTCATAGTCGGTTAAAAACTGGGACCCACTTTTTACTTGCTTTCCGAAGCATGGATCCGTTTAGTTCAAATGGCGTTAAACGGTCACCCATCTATTTAATGACCTTACCTAACGTTGCTTAACCCGATGATTACAAAACCTTGATAACAACTCTCTATGAGTGTTCCCTTACTAATGTTTATTATATTATAAAGAAAAAATGATAAAATCGGACCAAGTGTATAACCAAGTACCCATTTTGACTTTAATCCCCTCTCCCAAAAGAACCGTGCTAGATTACGGGATAAAAAGTATCCTATGTCTTACCTCGTAATAAGATCTCCAATCATGCCAAGTTCCGTTTGAATCCATTCAGTAGTTTCGGCGTGATGCGCAGCCGTGATACAGACAGCTAGACAAAATTTTTTAAAATTACATTTTCGGCCTCAGTATCGGTTATAGAATGCCCTCCAAATATAATTTTCATAATAACTTCAATGTGCAGAATTGGACCTGTTACAGTTTTATTATAAGTATAGATATAGATACGTGGATTAGGACTATTTAATGTAAAGAGACTAGAGACTTAAGATTAGTTTAGATGCATCCTACATAAAATAGGACTTATGGACACCAACCTTACCAGTTGTGGAAAATAAGGATATTAATGTTTTCGCGAAGCGCCGCACTTGTTTCACAGGATTTGTAAAAGGTCATTTAACGGTCATTTATCACAGAACCCTATTATTATACTGGCTAAGATTTGTTTTTATATAGTAATCTAAATATTAGCGTACCTGCTGGGTATATTTGGCACCAACTTCAATAATATTTAAATTATTTTATACTTTTCAGTGATATTGAAGTCGGTTCAATTTTTTTTTAAAAGATTTTATTTTAAGCTTTTTAGTGATATTTTCATATATAAAGATTGAACCATCGAAGACCGTAAAATGATCTAGGTAGGTTATGATCACATTATCGTCTACATAGTTTTACATAATTCATGTTTCTTCAGAAAAAAATATCCGGTCGTAATGAAACTTGCATGGAATCATCATAGTAGTTTACTCTCTCGATTAAAAAAAGAATCATCGAAATCTGTTCATAATTGTCAGAGCAATGTAATGGAGAACATCAGTTTTATGGTTTTTACCAGATAAATTCCTCCACATCGTTCATGGTCTTCTAGGAAGTTCTTATCTGGTTGTGATAAAATTCATACAGATTCAATACAGTGGTTTCTACTTTCGAATAAAAAAAGAATCATTGAAATTGGTAAATATTTGCCAGAGTTATGACCATTTTTGTCCTTAAAAAGCGACATAAAGTCATCTATATAGGCTTTCCTGCAGCTTTCCTGCGCAGTCACCATTCCTGTTTTCTCAGGAACTACTAATTACTTAGCAATATTTTTTTTATGGGACCCAATCAACGGATTGAAGAATGGATGGAAGAAAGATTTTTTCAAATCGGTTCATAATTGCCAGAGTTATGCGCGAACATACATAAATATATATATATATATACAGACGAATTGAGAACCTCCTCCTTTTTGAAGTCGGTTAAAAAACAGGAACTAACATGCGTCAGGAGAATGAACAGTTGAGAGTTTGATGTAGACTCCTGGCCGATAGGACCAGCGGCCAATCTTTAACAAGATCAGCTATCTACGAGGAACATGCACACAAGTGTGCTTGCTTAGAGACAAGTGCACTCTCTCTTCCTTTTACCTCTCACAATCCGATGGGATGGAAAACCGACACGACCGGGGAGAGATCGGGTGCATGACCGACTTTTTACATTGACGCAAGGATCATCTTAATTTACAATCAGGTGATCGGCCTGCAGTGCCCTAGCCTACAACTACATAAAGTTGGTGCTCCTGGTTTTGCAAAACATGTGGTTTCCCACTGTACCATGGAGGTTACAAACGCAGGCAACTGAGGTGGACTATACGTTTTTAATAACAAAATATACCTACTGTTTTATGATTTTTACTTTCACCATGTAAATGCCGCTCACAAACTGGGCAACAGTCGGCTAAACAATACGATTTAACAGCACAATAAAAATATGTACCTATCATATAAAACATCGTTCAAAATTACCGTTATTAGATATGGTCCCTTAAATAGCAGTTTGTAACAAAAGCCCCTGTTATAACGCTGATAAAGCCTACCGAGATTCGTTCTATTATAATCTGTGCTACTTAAATCTATCTCTTGTGTATGCTGCTTCGTTAGTATGTGATGCGATCACAGTTTTGTTGTAAAGATTATGTCCCAAAGAAACTCCCATCCGGTCGTTGGAGGAGCCCGCTGCACACGATACAAATTAAAACCTATATTTTCGTAATAAATAAATTTTATTTTGTATATTATATTTTAGTTTTGATATTTCCTCAAGGACTAGCATTCCACGTATAGTTGATCGCTATCCCACATATGGTATGGTGTCCCTGATGGTAAGCTGCTGTGCATTCGCGGCTGGTAAAGCGCGATTGTTAATTAATTAATAAAACATCGTTCAAAATTACCGTTATTAGATATGGTCCCTTAAATAGCAGTTTGTAACAAAAGCCCCTGTTATAACGCTGATAAAGCCTACCGAGATTCGTTCTATTATAATCTGTGCTACTTAAATCTATCTCTTGTGTATGCTGCTTCGTTAGTATGTGATGCGATCACAGTTTTGTTGTAAAGATTATGTCCCAAAGAAACTCCCATCCGGTCGTTGGAGGAGCCCGCTGCACACGATACAAATTAAAACCTATATTTTCGTAATAAATAAATTTTATTTTGTATATTATATTTTAGTTTTGATATTTCCTCAAGGACTAGCATTCCACGTATAGTTGATCGCTATCCCACATATGGTATGGTGTCCCTGATGGTAAGCTGCTGTGCATTCGCGGCTGGTAAAGCGCGATTGTTAATTAATTACAAAGCCAAGGACACTCTATGAAAGGAAGAGCGGTAATCGCTACCAGCACATCAACTACTGGAGATGTCTGAAGCTTTTAGATGACTTTACAGAGCAAGGTTCGTGACCTCCGTGAAGTATAATGGTCGATTGTATACTGGCAACCGTACTTCAGGACAATGCTTAATGAAGGCACCGTTATTGGGAGTTACACTCTTCTGTTATTGTTTATTTTATAAGCTCATAACAATTAAATCTATAACAATTTGTAAAAGTAATTTTTCAGTTATTTTAATAATAATTATTATTTATTTATTTATATAAACTCAACTCAATTGTATTAGTAAAGTATTTTGACTGTGTTTGAATATAATCGACTATCGTGTAATGCAAATGTAGATCTGTCTCGTTTTATCTTTTTTCGGCCATACAGCTGAAACGACAAGATCTTTTAATTTGCCAAATAACGGTGCCTTCGTAGCTATTTAATCCGAAAAATTATCATTAAGGTTTCCAAGAACGCAATATGGTAAAAAGAATATACAGTATGAAGGTGCGCAACTATATAACAAACTACCGCTATGTATACGTGAAGCCAAATCCACTTTGACATTCAAAAAACAGCGAAAAGAATACATTTGTAGTAACGAACAATTTTTACTATTTTAGAATAATTTTGTAACACATTATAACATATTGTAAACATTATTACATTTCGTAGTGCCTATATAACATATACATATAAATAATGTAGTACCTAATGGTAACAAATAAATGTATCTTGACACCTTTTACGTACACTGGATGGCATGTAATTTAACTACTCTATTTTGTATGTACTTCTCATTAAGTGAACCATGTTCTTTTGAGAAATAAAGTTCTTTAAACCGAAAAATAACGGTTTTGCAGGCTTTAGTTCCAGTTTTGAATAATTTTATTTATTCAAAATTATTCAAATTTCATAATTAACTAGAATGATATAAACAGATAATAAACTTAATTATATTTGTTGATAATTAAATCTCGGTCTAGTTTTGCTGATCAGTTAAGTACTTTACTTTCTAAATAATTTTAAATTACTCTTGGCAGCATTTCACAGTGTACATTACTGTGTTCCAGTGTAACAGCCACTGTAGTTGGTGTCGCTTACTATCAGACAAACAGCGGGTGTTTGCCTGATCATAACATAATTGTATCAAAAAAAACTAACCAGCATGTATATCACTCATATCTTGAGATATGTCCGCAGAATGTAATACAGCGTATGCACCACGTATAGTGGTCAACATCGGTCCTCCAATGTAGGACATGTCGCTCCTATCTGTTTCGATGCATTTGTCGTTTATACACCGACCTGTAATAAATCAGCCACCATACTAACTCCTGCTAAATGTAATAACTCCAATATCAGACAACTCAAAAAAGAATCGAAAACCAACTAAATAAGATCTCCTTTCGAATGCGGAATCATCGTCCCTTCTGACAGTGCCACGACAGCTAATTTAAGCCTATCTCAAGTCCACTACGGACACTCTTCATTCAATACTTTAAATGAGATTCTTATCGCACGCCCTTAAATAGATTAGTAGATTAATGATGTCTGTAATAATTAATAATGGATCGTGAATTTTACAACAACAATAAAAGCGGTTCGGCCGTTGTCGTAAACGTAGCTTTGCAGTTTGTTCTTTGAATCCTTTAGTTTTACGGTCCGTCAATGCATTCATATATATACCTTATTTTAATTACATTAAATACATCCTCTCGGGTTTATTGCACTACATTTTTGATTCGATCAAAGCCCTGTTCAGTGGCATGATGATAACCTTTATGACTATATTGCAATGTACAATTTAAGAGTACTAATAAAGCAATCAAATTAATATCGCAAAAACAAACATATGTTTTATTATAAGTCCACAAAATAAAAATGTTACGGATATTATGTTTGCCAAGTATATGATATGTATATGTAATTGTGTTTTATCAGTTTCTTGCCGCAGAGGTTTTGTCTCATACGAGCTCGAAATCTTAATGTTTGCAGCCTTTTATCTTTATACCGGTTTAATTTGAAATCAATACAAGGATCATTGAGATTGATCTAATCAAATAAGTCAGTAAAAAATAACGAACCGGCGAGCGCCGGCTGGTCAACGTACAAGCTTTAAAAAGTTAAGCCCTTTTCGAAAAAAGATAAAAAAAAATCGAGAAGAGCCCCTAATTGATGCGTCGTCTTTGTTTAGTTTAATTCTAACATGCTTTTCCCATTAAAGTGGTCAGGAATCGGCCCTGTATAGAAGATAACGCCGACTCTTTTACTCTTTACACGTTATAATATTATGAGGTTGGGGCGAACCCTCCACAAGTTTAACCCTAGTTTAACTCTCGTTTGGCGTTGTTCGTCACTCACCGCACGGGAGAACAAATAGGCGAATGCTGCAGTGTGCCGAACGCGACGCACTCGCGTTTTTACATTGTCCCGATGTCCCCGGGGCGTCAGCGACGCATATTGAGAATCGATATGTTTGTGCTAAGTGCTTAAGTGCTTCGGGGGATTGCATTTCGCTGATGAATAAGCAACGCTCATTAAAAACATTTCGCGATAGGTAGGTATACACGTTTGCTCACAGTTTTTCTAGATGAAATTTACTCGCTATAATTATATTCCCGCTTAACATCTGTTTAAATTACGTATTATTTTGAACACAGAAATATACACAATTATTTTTTTGCATTAATTAACATAGGTATATATATATATATATATAAATTAAATTCACGCTACATGTTGAACGTGATTTGAAGGATTACGCATACTCGATAACACTACTTGATATTAAAGTATCTGAGATTTTTTCTTGGTTAACCGTTAACCTATCATTAATTTAATGCACGGCCGCGCGCCGTGGATTAAGCTGCGGTTAGAAACTTCCGTGCGATCGGCCACGCTGTGAAGACAACTCGGCACCTTTTGTGAGTTTTATGGATTATCTCGGTTTACGTGTATTAACATGGCGAGCGGTGTTGGACCGGCCGGCCACTCCGCGCCCACTAGGTCTTATCACCCACACGGTCAATGCTCGATAATTTTATTACAGAAGTTTTGTCGAATTACTTGATCCTTCAAATTAAATTAAACGATGCTTGTCTCCCGTTGATATGAAGCTTTAATTTATTTTAGGGCTTCGTTTTACATGCGAGACCCCGATAGGCTTGAGATTTCACTTCGAATTTTCTTCATCGACCGACGACATCAAATGTAACTATATAAGGAGGGGGACGCGATGCCGTCGAACAACGGGACAAACACGAGCGTTTCCAAAGCTCCCCTGCGTTTCAGGAATGACACAGTAAACAAAAGTATCATATAAGTTTATTAATTACACGGCCCCTCCGGCACGAGCCTCCATGAATATTAATTACTGGATACCGAAAAGCTTTAGAGCGCTCAAGGAGGGAAAGTTTTACAAAGAGCTTTTATTATTTAAGAAGTAGCGTCGATGCGGTGAAACGAATTATGCCCACTAGATGTTGTCAGCGAAAATTGAGCTCTCGCGCGGGGAAACACAGGGTCCCAATCATGTTGCAGGAAGGTACGTTTATCATAACTCGATAAGAAAGTGACGGAAGAAAGTCAATAGAGTAGGTGCTTGAGGGTAGGCTTTACATAGCGTCGGGGCCCGCCCTAATGAACAAACAACACCCGCCGTGCGCACCGCGGTGGAGACCGCTCGAATTATTCTGTTTTCACAAAAATATGCAGTTACGATGTTTTTAATGTGGACTACCTTTGCAAGTGTGCGCTCCGCAGACGATACAGTCGTTATGTAGGAGGTACTTACATTAATCGTACATTAACTTGTTAAGCCACGCTTTTTATCAATTTAATTTTAGTTTTCATGATTATAATTTTTAATTTTTCTATTAGGTGTTAAACTTTTGTGTACATTTAAATGCTAATTGTATAATGTCGTGGGTATTTCAGTAATAGAATATATTTTATATGATTATTGCAATTTTAATGTAAGAAACGACTCGCAATCGCTAATACGTTTAAGCCAACTTGTGTCAGAAATATCGTTGAGCCGGTAACCAAATGTGGGTTTTGACACCAACCGTATTTTAGGGGTCCGGAACGCTTTCAGTTGTGCGGACAGACATGCGTGGTTCACAATAGAAAATGCCCCCGTGTATCTTAAATGACTGGATATTAAAACGCCATATGACATCAAAGTATATAGTAATCAAGCCTATAAACAAAAAGTAAAGATACAGTAACTTAAATTAAAGAAATAATAATAGCACAAATAGCTACTTCAAAACATTTGTTTCATGTCATGTTTTAGGCCAATAGATGGCGCTGGTACAATAAATACGATAAAATGTTAAAACAGAATTTTCATGAAGGCAAGGCAGATCTTTACTAATAACGTCATTGGGCTTACAATTACTATGCCTCTTTTAATAAGGTAGCAGAAACACGTGACCACGCAAATGGTTTTGTTTTTTAAATTAATAACACTCCGTTTCTGAAGGTTGAACAACCCGCTATACATAAAACTAAAATAAATCAGCCAACAATGGTAGGTACGCTGCCGCGGGCGATCTGCGAAGAGATTCTAACAACTATAAGAGTCACTTGAGCGTCTGTGGTGTGGAGTTTTATACGAGGGCAAGCACGCTCACCCCGGAGCTATGTAGGTGCACCCATTAAACACTCCTTGTTCTGAGCCACATTACATTTTGTGTTAACTCGTGTTTATATTTGCTCTTTTTATACATAACATTTTCGTGAAATCATTTTCGCACTCGAAAAACTGAAATCTATATTACTTATAATAAAACTGTAACAGGTCCAATTCTGTACATTGAAGATATTTTGAAAATTATATTTGGAAGGCATTCTATAATCGATACTGAGGACGAAAATGTAATTTTTTTAATTTTTGTCTGTCTGTCTGTCTGTATCACGGCTGAGCATCACGCCGAAACTACTGAATGGATTCACGTGAAACTTGGCATGATTTGAGATCTTACTACGAGGTAGGACATAGGATACTTTTAACCCGTAATCTAGCACGGTTCTTTTGGGAGAGGGGATTAAAGTCAAAATGGGTACTTGGTTATACGCTTGGTCCGATTTTGTCAATTTTTCTTTATAATATAATAAATATTAGTAAGGGAACACTCATAGAGAGTTGTTATCAAGGTTTTGTAATCGATCGGGTTAAGCAACGTTAGGTAAGGTCATTTAATAGATGGGTGACCGTTTAACGCCATTTGAACTAAACGGACCGTGTTTCGGAGAGCGAGTAAAAAGTGGGTCCCAGTTTTTACCCGACTATAAAAAAGGAGGTTATGTATTCGATGCGAATGTCTGTTATTAAAAGTTTAGTTAACGTAAAAATTGCGCAAGCGGAGCTGCGTGGGTCAGCTAGTCAATTATAAATACGAAGGTTTTGTAACTACTCATGTATCACATACATAATATTATAATAATTATCGTCAGATTGATACGGCCACATGAGCCAATCTTCAACAAAAACAGCATTTTTTTTTACTGTTATAGTTAATGGCCATCATGGTGTCAGAATGCCAATGCCACTAAACGGTCACCCATCTATAGACTGAACTTGCCTGAAGTTGTTAAACTAAATGATCGTTTACCAAACACGACGACGACTATGATTACGACTGGCTATCAGCCAATTACGCAGGATACATTAAAGTACTCTCAGTATTCGTTGAGACGGAAGATCGACGCAGTCGGGGAGAGATCGGGGATTTAACAAAATCACACAAAAAGGAAAGGGAAAAGAAGGTGAACAAGGAGTTCCTGTTCCTGTAATATGTTGGAAAAAATGCTCTCTCATTCAACAAAACATCAGAGAGCCAAAGGCAAACCTTTCATAGCTAGGCTTATCACTCGCACGCGAAGTTGCAGTTTTCTTTAAGTTGGAGGTTCCTTAGTCAGACTACGCAAATTTTGACATTGAAAACTCATGATTGGAAGATAGTTTTCAGCTTAGGCTTACTTTCTGAACTATCAATATCAAATCCGATCTACAAATATGACTTCGTTTTCTTTTTTGTCTAAATTATTCTATCAAATTATTCAATGCCATTTTGGAATATGACGTGGACAAAACCAAAGTTCTGTTTCGTGTAATACTAATTGACTCTTGTGTCACATAAAGTCATTAGCCTATACCTTTTTTTCTGACACAAACTGGACCCGCAAAAGAGTAAACTGACAGTTAGTTCGTAGATGAATATAAAAAAATAATATATAAAAAATCCTAAAGCCTCAATTCTAGCGTTCTTAAAGATTTTATTGATTTCTAAACATTTGGGCGTTAGCAACTTGGAAGTCCAAAATAAATGTTGACAACATTTAGAGCGGAAAACATTGAGCATTCACAACATTCAACCAATTTCGAGCACATTGTAACGTGTTCTTAGTAGAGGCGCCTAGCTCGGCTTGCCCGGCATCCAGTTATTATTTAAAGTAATTATTTAATTAACACCGTGTCACGGAGTCTTACCCTCTTAAGCGAGTTTAGGGCTACAAGGAATTAAGTACGGGGCTAATGTTAACACAGCATACGTCGCGGTTATTGTCGGCGACGCCTGATGGCCCCCCGCCGCGGTATTTATGCCCTCCGCACCCGAGTTTTGGCGCACACACCCGAACTATGACTGTTAACAATGTTACTTACCCCTCGCTTTTAACGTCATTAGTTGTACGAGATTTCGTACGTACTCTTAATGTGTATTTGTTTTCATAACTCACTGTTCCATAGTGTTTTCAGTTCGCCCTTATAATGCGATGCCGTTTAATCGCTGTGGGAAAGCAATGTTTTGACTAGGCATTTTTTTTCATCTATTGACACTGTACACTTTTATGACGTAAGCAGATGCTTACTAGAGAGCGTTTTACGTTACTCTGGTAGCACTACACGCTACGTGCACTTCAAATGGCTGCAACTATTGAAGGTGTAAACGGATAGACAAAAAGACTCGTAATGTTTTTGTACGCACATTAACATAACCTAAACTTTATCTAAACTCTCTTTTGGTGCAGTAAAAAGAAATTCATCACGTTTTATATGACCGTTTTATACAGACGGCGAGCATCAAAGAGCACTAAAGCTGTGCGCCTTTAAATTCATAACTTTTAATTAACTGGAATGCTAACACAATTACAGGGTTTATAGTCGTATCAAATTTTCCGAAACGGACCGTTCACCGTCGTAAAATGTGAGAATGATTACAAATTTTAAAACAAAGCGTTGTAACGTAGAATTTAGTGCCTCGACCAGCTGGCGTCTCGCTTAAGGGAAGCTTTAGGGCTCGTTCCGAGCTGGAAATGGCTGGTTGCAATGCCTCAGTTCGCTCGAGTCGGTGTTAATTTGCCGCTATCAAAGTAACAGATGGTACTTACTACTGGAGTCTGTGTACTGCTGCAGCGTAGCCCTCTGTGCTTGTGCGACATCCAATTAGTAAAAAATGGAGAGACACAGTGATTGATTACGTATTACATGGACAGTCTGAACGAAACCGTCGCAGCTTATCTAAGTAAAGATTTAACTGTGCATCTGAGACGAGTTTCTTCTTTTAGATATTGTGGCTTTTTTAAGATTGAATTATTGGTAGCTCTTCAGGTTTGAATTTTGTTGGCAGTATCAGCTCAGTGGGCAAGCGTTTGCCTTGGAAACAAGGTGCGCAGGCTCGAACACGGCTCGCACCACTGATTTCTTTCATTAATCATTTGCGAATCGTCTTTGTGCGATCGTTACTAGCTTTCGATGAAGGAAAAACATCGTGAGGAAACCTGCATGTCCAAGAAAGCCTAACCAAGCCTAACTAGCGATCGAATAACGTGTGAAGTCCGCCAACCCGCACTTGGCCAACGTGGTGGACTATGTCCTAAGCCCATACGCAACAGTATAATAAAACAAGGGCTGGTATTATTATTTGTATATTTTAGAATGTTCAAAAAACGGACTAAACTTAAATGTGAGAAAATAATCAGTATTGAAAGTGACTATTTCAGTATTTATATGGTTTAAAAACTTGATAAATTTTTGGGCCTGTCGGACTAGTACACAAACATCCTAGCCGCTACTCGATAAGTCGTGGGTTCGATTCCCACCAAGAGTCTGCGTGTTATTATGTCATTATCATCCTCAACAGCAACAGCATCCGAAATACGTCCACTGCTGAACAAAGGTCTCCCCCTTTAAGGAGGAGAGGTTACCACTTAGAGGAGATATGGAGATAGCATGATGCGCTAACCCCACTGCCAAATTTTGTACATATGGTCAGGTCATTCTTTATTTGTGTGCGTATCTTTTTGAATGTGTTGCGAGTTTATTATAGTGTGGGTATGCGTGAAATTGTATCTGTGTGTGTTTACTTCGCCTCCCGCACCCCGCAAAAGTGCCACGAAAAATTTGTACGGCGAATCGACGCGATACTAGCTCCATTCTAATTACTCTGAGGGTTACCATAATCCCCACGTTTGGCAGGCATCATGGGGATCGCCGATTTACAAAAAAGTACCTAGTATTACCTAGTATCAGTTGTCTGGTTTTCATAGTACAGGCTCTGCCTAGTTTGGGATCAGATGGCCGTATGTGTGAATTGTTTCAGAATATTATCATATCATTTATTTTACTACATTATTTCCATTTTTAGATATATAATATAAAAAAGAAATGTCGGTAAGTAGGTCCTAGTGGCAGTATCAAATACTCAGCCATAACCAAAGCAGGATTGTGTAAACATTCATGGATTTCGGTCAGAGATTTAAATACTTAGGAACAGTCGGTCTTAGAGAGCAAAATTGCCATCAAAAACTTGTTACACGTGTAACAAATCAGTAGAAACGTACGTACCTGCGGTCTAAGCTAACAAAACATATTTTTGAAGGAATTGTTCCTCATTTCGTGTTGTGATATAGCAAATACCAGTAAGACAAAATGACTGAACAGTTTAATTCCATATGTTATTTCGTGTATTTCTGGAGAATTCATTATAGGTGGCTGTTGTAAAAAGTGATAACATTTTTTGTAGGAATAAAATTCCCAAAGGCATTATGGACTTAAATATTCAATCTCTTTAGTTTCGGTGTAATTTACGTCAATAGCAAGTTAAATTGTTTTTAATAAGTATAAACAGTTCTCCATCCATATAATGTATTACTATTAAATTCGTATATACATATTACATTAATGTAACTACACTTATCTTCTTTTATTTGCGCGAATAAACTATTTAAGAATAGTTTTATTTCAATGTCCACTTATGTTATTTAATTGCAGTACAAGTTTTACGGTTTTCAAATTAATCATCTATCAACGTATATAATTATACTTTTATACCTTTTTGCATAGTCTAGTTAGATTTGCAGTGTTTAGTAGTTAAATGCTAATTACTTAGCAAATACAATCCATCTTTCCGCCATCTTGCCGACATAAGACATAACGCATTAAAATAAAATACAGCACTTATTGAATATTTTTATTCAATAAGTAAGTAAAGTCTAATTATGCTATCGCAGCTTCGTGGGTTAGTTAAATAGTAGGTACTTTATTTTTTTTGTACCTAGTATTTATTCCAATTTTAAATCTAATCTTCTTTATTATGATTAGGTCTCTCGGGGAATCTTACATAGTAAACTTTTTTTACAGCCAACACCAAGTAGCCTAGCGCGGCCTCGGAAAGAAACTCAGCGGGCTTGTTTTTTTCTATCAGTATACTTTTCTGTCACCAGATATCACACGTTTATGTAGGTACTAAACTGATTCATCTGTATATACATCTAAAAAATTAAATAGCTGTCTGTTAGTCTCGTTAAATCTTAGGAATGGTATGACCGATTTGAATAATTTTGTTTTTTGTTTTGTTCGTTCTGGACCAGGGCGGGAATTTAGAAAAAAAAATGGGATAATCCATGGAAACAGCTGAAAAAATACACGGAAGGAGCTGCGCGGCTCAGCATTTTTTTAAAAATAATACGCGTTAATAGCACTCCAGCCTGAAGGGTAGGCGAGTGATTAGCAACAAGCACGTAAGTCAGGCACTACCTCAGCTTGGGCTGTCGCTTCAGGTCTGGCCGGATCACAACGCGCCCCTACTGAGAAGATCCGGCAAGAAACTCAGTGGGGTGATACTTGTCGTTGAGATCGCAGACGAGGCAGGCGGTGTCTGTGAACTAAACTGATGTATACTATGTACATGCATTGTATGTATATATAAAATCCCATCAGTATTTATGGTGGTTCGTTACTTCAATTTAACCACTTCACATATACTTGCGAATGTTTTATGGCTATATAATATAAAAACACTGTTTTAATTAGAGAGATATTGATATCATGTCGGAATGTTAATGATTTGATCAAAGATATACCATTTGGCTCTAAACTTGTCAACTATATATAGCCTTTTTTATGGGCTACTCCTTTGCACGATGCGATCCCAATAAGGGATGAATTTCAAAAGTTCTTTGTTAGCCTTCTTCTGTTACACAAGAAACTCGTTGTAAGATTTTATTCAGCTTCTATACCCGACGTATTGAGTTGTACTCCGTTCATAAGTAAGTGTTAGAGTTTTATTAAGTTCACCTGTTTATGCGTAGAGATTTCTCATTGGGCAGGCGGAATCCCTTATCGGATTATATTTGCAAATATAATTTCTTAATTTCAATCTTCTTACTCTCACCTACGATATGTACCTACTTATGGAACTTTCATTTCCATTTTACTAGAACTTACAATACAACATCTTCCGGCCTCAATTTTTACTTGACCTAGAATATTTAAGCATAGAACGGATATTTTTAACAAAATATAGGTGCACACTAAACAAAAAGTATGGCAGCTATAAATATACCGACACAGAAAATAATACTAACATGAAACTGAGCTTTGGATATTAAAAAAGGTGTCAAGCCATCCGTCGTCAGTAACTTCCAACAAAGATATTCGCATGGCCCGCGACGTTCCCCGCGGCGCGAACGCACCCCGGCGCCTCCTCCCACCAATTTCCGACATTAATCCCCAGATCCTAAGGTTTGTTAAATCAAATAAGTTCTTGCTTTATAATTTAAGCATTCGCATTTACATTCGAACTAGATTCATCTCGCCGCCGTCTTAGGCCAAAAATTTTAATAACAAAATAACTTGCCAACTTCGTCTCGTCAAATATAATAGCAAAGTTGGAAGTAATAAGACAAAATTTTATGCATAACAAGGGGAGCCCTTCGAGACGGGGTGGGGAGTACGAGGGAGCGCGGGGGAGAGAGTAGGGTTTGCACTCGTCGGCCTACCTAGACAGAAATGAAACGTCAAGCCTTATGAAGACGAACAACTTTGCCTTAACAAATATAAATCTCCTTTTAATCCAGCGATGCTTTTTTGAGGCAGTTAAGGGTAATGTTAATTTATGGTTTGTAATTGTTTGATGTTAACCTTGTTGGTTAAGTACGTTGCGGTAAGTTTTAGAGTGGTTTTTTTGTCGAACCATTATTGTATGAAGACACAAAATGGTTAGAGGCAATGCAACTAGTAAAGCCTCAATTAAAATAAGGCAAAAACGCAACGTTTCTTTAACACGATATCATCATCAGCCGAAACACATCCAGTGCCTAACAGTCCTCCCCTTAGAAGGGAGGGGTTGCCATAATCCCTGCGCTAGGCACGCACGCTATGCACGCAGTCTAGGTTATACGTACCTCAATAGAAAGACGCTACTGCCCGTCTTCTAGTCGCCTCTTACGACGACATCCAACAGGAGGAGATGGGTGGGTGCTATTCTTATCAGGACACCCCACGGTATTACACGATGTAGTAGCGTAAGATTGGCGAGCATAAACGTCAGATTGGCAGAACATGGTTGTACTAGATCATACTAAGTACTACTACACTAATAGCTTTTTAAAAGCTGATAGATTTTAATTAATTTTGGCACCAACGACTTCCCTCACCCGTTTAATTCATACTTCACTCGACACTTTTTTACCTACCTCAGCTCATCAGTTCGTTGTTGCATTTTTATTACAATTTAAGGACATTGTGTTTGTGAAAATCCGTTTTAGTCCTGCCTTTTAACAGCGAGACGACGATGTTACACAATCTCGAGCCGGAACTTCGCAAATGATGTGGGGAGCAACGAGTGGCATCCGTCGCTGGATGCGACACCATCTGCACAACCATTTACATACAACAACAAAATATATTAAAATCCTGTCATCGCGATCCAAGAGCCAGTTGCGAGCCGTCATCGGCACCGGGCGCGGCCGGTGATTAGCTGGGGGGAAGGGGGGCGCACTGGCGACAAGGAAAAAGGGCTACCCGGCAATAATTACTTTATATACCCCCTGTGAATAATTACCCCGGCCAGAGATCAATTAGACGGAAACCCCGAATTAAAACCCCCGCTAATGAGCCTGCAAATTTTTATTTCTGTTAAATCGCAGACTTTAGCAGCGATCGGCAATGAACTCGCGGGAATACGCACGGAATAATACATCGCTGCGATAATTGTCCTCCCTGTAATTGACATAATTCCACTGTCAGAGCACACCAAAGGCATCATCTATTACCTTAATGCGTCTTAAAAAAAAAGGTTGTTCATCGTGCCTACGAAGACTGTACCAACGCGAGAAACGGCCGGTTTGTCATACCATCTCTCACGAGTCGTAAAACATTTTTTTCCACTTCCTACTTTAACGTTGTAACACATGGTGAACTAAATTATGTTACCTACGTCTAAACGACAGCAAAATAAAAATGTCCAAACATTTGTATACATTAAATAAATTTATCATCCCGTTTCATTTATAGGAGCGTCGCAGTGAAAAGGAAGCTGCCGCGCGCATATGGGGTGCCGTCAAATCCCAAACGTATTATTTTTTCAATATCACCTCACACTCGCTAATACAAGATAACGAAATTCACGACAATCGGATGAATGTTCGCGCCGCGTGAAATCACTATATTTGTGTGGAAAAAAGGCTGAACCGGTGCGTCTCGTGGAAGGACGAGCTCGCGTGGGACGAGCGAACACGTGTATGTGGGCAGACGAGGGTACGGGCTGCGATGATACCTGTCAAAATATGACGAGCCATCCAGCTACAGATGTAGCCATTGTCATCGCGCTAATCTAATTCGGGAGTCGTGGACCGTGAAAGTGTTCGCGATTAACACATTTTCGTAACGAATTATTGGGAGGCTGTCAGATTGCGTAAGCTGTGACAGGAGAGTGGCAGCGGCCGTGGGGTGCGAGATTAGGGCATCTAGAGTGCGGTGGTAGCTCGTCGAGTGATTGGTTATCGCTGTCCATACGCTCGTACAAGAAGCGTGGTGGCTCGAGCTTAACACGGCTTTTACCTTACTAAATGCTACATTTTTTTGAAACGCAAGTCATAAGCTAGAAAAGCAGGTCGTTTAATGATAAGCGACGCGCCTGCCAATTGGCAGCACCCGCAAGATAATAGTTATTAAGTCTCATGAGTCCGGTAATTTCGCTAGCTACAGTGAGTGCCCTGCACATTGGAGCACAGTAGTTATGGCAGGCAGGAGGTCTGCTGATATTATAGCTGGAAACTACTTCGAAAGTCCCTTGCACGTGAGACCTTCAACCTAATACTGCCTAAAATAAAAGTCATCGACGCCGTGTATATTATAAAACCAATGGATTTTTTTTCTTCTCGTCACCAAAAACACATTTCTTCATAAACTCATCAACCCTAATTGTCGCGTCTTCTTCTGGCTTCCGAAACATCGACCTCGACTACCCAAAATAGCGCCAACATGATTGATCTAAAAAAGCAGTGCTTTTTTTGTTTCGCTCCGCGCTCCAATTGAAATAGACAACAAATCAGCTCCTAAAACACATTTGGTTTAAATGTTCCTTCCCCAATACATTTGTAAAGATACGGCTACTTAGTAAAATTAGAGGGTAGGGGAGAAGTGTCGCACAAAAGTTATTTAGATGTTTACGTGTGCAACGTTGCATTAAATAAGCAACGAATCCTTGCGGGGGGTGGCCCGGACTCGAACCTGGGACAATGATATCGCGACACCCGGCCCACCCCGGCGCACTAACGTGATTAACTTTTATATTGGCAATCGCAGCCGTTGACGTTTCCAGTTTTTGTTCACTATTACACAACTGCATTGTGTCTTTTGTTGGTTTGAATGACTAAATTTAGTACAGGCACGATAGGATTATCTATAGTACAAGTACCAATTGGTTTGCTGATTTGAATATATAAACTTAGTCATTGGTGAGGTCTCGGACCAAAAGAACTAATGGGAAAATAATGACACAGTGTAAATAATACAGTAAGTACGAAAACACGGCTCTGATCACACGCATAGAGCCCTTGGTTCTAGTGCGATGTGGTCATTGTGATTTATTTTCACTTTGAGCGACTTCATTTACTAGTCATCTCATCATCTTTGGTATAAGGGTCATACTTTTATTATCCTCACTAGGTCTTAAAGTGCGCTTGTAATTGGTCTGTTATCATATATGTAGGCTATAGTCATAAGTAGCACGCACACACTTTTACGACAGGGTAGGCAAATTAATTACCAAAATATCTACGAGTTATAAATATCTACGGCTTTAATATAATGTTTTTATTGCGCCACCAAAATATCATAAATGAACTGATACATATTACAGACATATTTTACTTATATAAATTATACTTAACAATTCAGATTATTATAATCATACAGAGATATCATAGAGTAGGCAGTGTTTTTGCCTGTATGGACTGCACGCCACTGGTAGCCATACTCTTCACATGCACCATTTCTAATTAACCATAACATTAAGACAACTTAGTGTGGATAGTACGTATAAAATATTTTTGTAAATTCTCAATACACAGTGGTGCTAGAAGTTCGTAATGAAAATGCCTAAGAAGTGAACGGCCAAATCAGTAGGTGTTCGATATGGTAGGCGTCAGTGTGTAACGCTACATATGTCTCGGAGGACTCCCGCACCACCTCGACCTAATGCCGAGATAATGTCTGACAGAGGAGTTAATTGCAAGCGCGGCACCACACACCACCGCCAGGGGCCCACACGCTCCCCCGAGACGCAGGCTGCTCGAGTTGACGCCCCCGTCTCCACTCCCGACCTCTTAATCATTCACTCCTAATGGAAATCCATCTGCGACGTCTATCTTGCTAAAATACGCATGAAATTTAAATGACCCACTCGAAAGGAAAGCGACTGAGTAAAAAAAAAGCGCAGCACGAGAATGTTTGCCGAATTGTGTCCGCACTGAACAATAGCGGAGCCACCAACGCTGTCGTTGTGCGTCCCGCGGCGCGACTTATGAATAGAATAATGCGAGCCAACACAAAACCCGTGCGGGGTGAACATCATCAATCAATGTATTTAGAAATGTTTCATTAGTAAACATTAAGATGTTTGCTTACATGTCCGAATGTTGTCTGCCGTAATGTGGCCGGATTCCGTGAAATGAGGGGTCGGTGTATAAAATATTGTCAGTGAAGACGTATGGGACAGTGTTGCGAGGTGAAATGATCGCAAATCCAAGTTGCGGGGCAGTACCCGCGCGGTAGGTGTCTGGCCCCGCTGTGATTTTTTTTATCTATGTGTATGTTGGGACAAATTTAGTTCACATTCTACTCGGGTGGCTATCCATCTGGACCCTTAAACGCCCATTGTGCGATATAGCAACGAGGTTTGAATAAGATATAATGTCAAAACTGGACCTCATTTTAGTTATTTTTAATATGTATTGTGTAACGCACACTTAAAAGATTATACAGTATAATACTCGTAAACAAATGAATATCGAATACACAGAAACAATAAATAAGCTTCAATTGTTATTTTACTGGATTAATCGTTAATTAATGCGCTTGCGCAGAGAGAGCGCCTGTTCAAAACACACTAGCTATTCTTAAAACGTAACTTAAATGCAGCTTGCTTTTGCGCAGGCGTCGCGCGTTCCAACGCTAACTCTGAGTAAAATTGGTGAATATAATATCTAGCCATCTTTTATACTATATAAAAATGAAATTAAGTATTTTAAATATAGTTCATTAAACTTATAACTTATAAGCATGCAAACATATAGATGCTCTAGCTACTGACGAAAATTAGATACCTACTTAGGTAGTCACAATGAACGAACGTTCATTGTCATAATAATTATGAATTTCTGAAAGGGTTGGTACACTAAATATAGTGCATGTTTTCTACATTTGAATATAACCTTAACATTATAGATATATGTACAATTACCTACTATTCAGCAAAATTACATGAACTGTTATTACAGTGACTACAAAAAGTCTATTTTATGGTTCGGTTTACAAAATAGAATTCTGTAATTATAATAAGTATAACAAGAGGTGATATGTTTTAATGTACACATCTATACCTAGAGAACGCGTCTCGATATGATCGATGGCTGGAGCAGTCAAGGACACCCACCCATGCATCCCCATATAGACTTAGTTATAGACGCTACTAGAAGCGACACTAGCGTGGCTGCTAGCTCGTCAGCGGTGTTACTAAGTTGAATTAGGTTTGTATCTAAAATGCAGACTTCTTGTGTAAGGCATAAATAAAATGAATTAATTAAATAAAAGTAAATTTATTTCTAGCTATATCTTAGAACGACTGACATAGGAGATTTTGACAAGATAGTGAAATAAAAACCGAATATATTCATTGAAAAACATTAACAATTTAGTTTATTTTCCATTTTAAACAGTTCTAATTCTTTATAATAACAAGAACTAAAACTACAGAGACAGAAAACTTTTTTATTGATTACCTAAAAAAGAATTGTCTAGAAAGGTAACGAAATACCTATAAATATTTTTAGAAATAATGGCTAATATATATTAAATATATTTTTAGGCTTAACGTCTCCGTTGTGCGAGTAGGCTTCAGGAGAGTCAACATGTTAGATACCTGTAGATCAAATCTATATATTTAATGATGTTGAATTTATACTTTTATTCTATTATATCTAGGTCACACTAAAAGTTTCCGGAACTGGCCACTTACATAAACAATATTTAAAAAGTAATTACAACATTTTAAAATGGAACTCTTTGGCTGTAGAATGCAGTTTGTTTCATTCATCTGACTGTCAATTGTTTTTACATAGTGGCGCCATTTCTAAAATTGCGTGTCTACATTAACATGGATTTAACTCGTAATAAACTTCGTAGTATGATTTTCTACGATTTTAAGTGTAATTTGACAGCTCAGAGCATCGCTTGGTTTCAAAATGATTTTGGCGATGAAGCAACATGCAAGACTACTATTTATAGCTGGTTTGCAGAATTCAAGCACGGTCGTGTCAATCTCAGTGACGAATCTCGCGATGGTCGCCCGTCCACCGCTGTGAACAACAAAATCACCGATGCTGTGCGCCGTATGATTGAAACAGACAGGCATGTGACCTACCATGAGATTCGCGCATCCTTAGACATAGGCATGAGTCAAATACAATCAATCCTACACAAACATTTGGGTGTGAGAAAGCTGTGCTCACGGTGGATCCCACACAATTTGGTGCAGTTCCATGTTTACCAGATTTAACGAAGCGCATGCGCCAAATTTGGTGTGGGACATGGTAACAGGTGACGAAACATGGATTTATTGCTACGATCCCAAAACAAAGCAGCAATCGAGCGTATGGATCATTCAAAATGAGCTGAAGCCAACTAAAGCGGCGCGCGTGAAAAGTGCATCTAAGCGGATGATTGCTTCTATTTTTTACTAATACTGGACACGTGGCTACTGTTGCTTTAGAGAATCGTCGTACCGTGAATAGTGACTGGTACACGACCATTTGTTTGCCGGAAATTATTGACGAACTCCGTAAAGATAACCGGAAACGCCGTATCATCTTGCACCGCGACAATGCTAGTTCCCACACGGCTCGACAAACAAACGAATTTTTGAAGGTGAACAACGTAGAACTTATGAGCCATCCTGCATACAGACACCCGACCCGGCACCTTGTGACTTTTTTCTGTTCCCAAAAATTAAGAACCAATTACGCGGTCAACGATTTTCGTCACCAGAAGAGGCTGTCGAAGAGTATGAAAAACACGTTTCTGAGGTCACCACGGAGGAGTGGCACAAAAGTTATCAAAATTGGTTTGATCGCATGAAAATGTGCATTTACGCAAAGGGAGAATATTTTGAGAAACAATAAATTCATTTTTTACCTTTAATAGTATTTTTTTCTTATTAATTCCGGAAACTTTTAGTGCGCCCCACGTATTACTATTTTTATTATTGTTTAGTAGAAAGTAATATAAATCGTAAATTGTCTATAAATCATATTGATAGAAATAAAAGTTTACTAAAAATTGGTAATAATAATTATTTCCGAACTCTGTTTTTATAAAACACAACTTAAGTATATCATTTTGGAAAATATTTAGTTCTTTAAATTTTTAAAAAAATACTAAATCTTTGTTTATGTAAGTTAGCTATAAAATATTTAAAAACAAATTGAACCGACTTCATTAACAATAAAAAGTATAAAATAATTTAAATATAGGTAATTTTTTTGTCAGCGTACCTACTGTGTATATTTAACACCAACTTATTGTTTATTATTGTTGATTTTTAACGCGCTATTTTGTTTTTTCAGGAACTGCTTATTCGTACGTATATTTTTTTACTATCCGTACAAGAAATATTTTTTTTAAATCGTTTCATAATTGCCAGAGTTATGCGCAAACATACATAAAACATATAGAAACTTGAGAACCTCCTCATCTTTTGAAGTCGGTTAAAAATAAGTAGGGCTTACTTAATTGAGAATTTATTACTCGACGTAACTTAAGACTGACATTATTTAATTGTAAGTATACCACGTGTAGGAATATTAAATTGATTTGTGCCTAGGTATATTTATTATCAAATTGCGTTCTGTATTCCCAATTAATTCAATTTTTCGATGATTACATCATTCAAGTTAAAAAAAACCAGATAACTCAGTAAACGACGATAGCTTTTGACACGTAATGCCACAAATTTAATTAGAGCGTATCTTAAAACAACAGCATCAATTAGTAAATCTGTTAAAAATATGTAAAAGTTCAAAGTCATTTGTATTTTTCATTTGATAAGACTTTAAATTATGTAGTTGTTTGAAGAAGTAGGTACCTAGTAGGTTTATTAAATACGGCTATACCAGGCAATCACTATGGCCCAGGCTTATAGTAATTGCCAACACACATTTTACAAAACTTTTCACGGATTTATTTCGAATCGGATTTGATAGATGTTACTGCTGGAACTGATGTAAATTTTGTCAAATCGAATTTGAAAAAGTTTCATAAAATGTGTTCATTTCTTAACGTTGGCAATCGCTATGTGCTGAGTAATCACAATACCGGTTACCTTACATTATCAGATTTCATACGAAAGATTTACACTAGCATCGATTTAAATGTGATCGTGTTTACATAGATGAGAATCGACAGTCGAATAAATCCTCAGCCTTCTTTAACTACAACCTACACTTACCCAATACGATTGTTTCATCGACGCCTAGCTGATGATCAAGACTCAACAAACAAGATCTAGTAAATTTCAGATGTTACAGGTCATGCACAGCCGTAACTCTTCTCTTAGACATATCAGCATAATTAATTATGCTCAATTGTGTACCATCTCATATTGCACCTTTAAAAAACCGATTGAGGTAGATAGTATTTCCCGCTATTGCAGGACTGAGACGTGGTCCCTAACTGTTGGCCTTTTGGATAAGCTCAGAGTCACACAACGAGCTATGGAGAGAGCTATGCTCGGAGTTTCTTTGCGCGACAGAATCCGCAATGAGGAGATTCACCGAAGAACCAAGGTCACCGACATAGCTCTTAAAATCTGCAAGTTGAAGTGGCAATGGGCAGGACATCGCTCGGAGAACCGATAACCGTCGGAAGAAAGGTTCTCGAGTGGCGACCACGAACCGGAAGACGCAGTGTAGGTAGGCCTCCCACTAGGTGGACAAACGACATTGTGCGCGTCGCAGGTAATCGGTGGATGCAAATAGCCAACTGTCGTGATTGTGGCGTTTGAAGGGGGAGGCCTATGTTCAGCTGTGGACGTCTTCCGGCTGGCGATGATGATGACCCACAGGTTTTCTTAGTAATTATTGTTGGTCCGATCTATGCAGAAAGAGTTTACAGTATATCTTGAGGCCTTGTATTTTTTTTATACTTGGTTTTGGATTTAATTATTATAATTGCATATAATTCGAAATAAGAACACGCGTGTATCTTGCTCCTTAATATTGTGGCCGTTTTTCGAATCGTTACCCTTAGTCTAGGTACCACATCTAGTAATCTGACTAGGTCTACGTGAAAACGTACGTGCTTAATGCAATACACATATCGATACATCATTGATCGTGGTGCGATAGCGGGGCGCACGTCATGTTTACTAGATCTGACATGAACGCCCCGTGTAGTTTCAACTCTCATTACCTAAATTAATGATGATTGTCGAGTGGAGCCGTGCCGTGCTTTCATTAGTTCTAAACTTAATAGAATTGAAGAGATAATTCGGTCCAATAAGTTCAGCAATCGATTATCAAGAAATCAGTTGTGTTCGTATTTTATGATCGAGAAACCGATCGCTTTAATGTCTGTGTATGTTGCAATTAAATCGGCTAATGTATCTTAGGTAGGTATACATTAAATTAATAATGAAATTGAGCGCAAAATAGTCATTAAACTCAAAACACTACTAGAGTAGTAGAAAAGTAGTACTAAAGATGCGAATGATTATTAAAATAAAAAGTTAGAAGATATTTCTATAAAAAATATACTTACCTAGGTATAATAATATTTTATTTCATCGACTATAATAAAGCGAAAGGGTTAGTGTTTTTAAACAATAATAACTCCATTGAGGCCTTATTGATTATAAAAATATCAGAAAACGGGAGTTTTACAACCGAAATCATTAATAATAAAATGTTAAAAACGACCGCAACGCTCGATCACATCACGAGTTCGAGCAGAAATCTGCTGTATGTAGTAATATCGAACGGGTGCCTTAATTGTTACGCGCGTATAATTATTATTACTATTGTCTCTAAAGTTGTGCTTTACGAGTACCATCCTCGATTGTACACTTTTGTACTCTAAATCTGATTCTCCTCGCTAGAACATGACAAAATTTCTTAGAACATATTAGCCTAATGTTGTCTTTTATTTACGCGAATACTACGCATTGAAAAAAATTACAAGATGCTGCAAGCAAGCTCTTAGGGTGACACCAAATTTGCAGCGCGGTTGCAGCGCTGCTAATTTGATGTTAACCTTAGGTAGGTACTATGTAGATTGTACGAACAATAATAAGTAAGAAGATCTGAGGGTGAACCGGCATTATTGTGACATAAGGACGTTCAACATCTCGATCCTCCCGTGACCATGGGTGCTGCAAAGCATTCGAAACGTCGGGAAAGTAACATAAAAAATAAACTGCGATAGAATCCGTGGTTTTATTTCGACATATATCAATCGAGACCTGGGCGGTACTGCAGTCCCTCCAGCGGTGCCATATTGATAGGTACATCGACGTGTTGAAGTGTTTGTACAGCAACGCCATCATGTCGATCCGACTACGCATTGGAGGACGTTTTTAAGCTCTTGGATTGGAACGGATTCTCGTTTTGCCGACGATATGGTCATTATGGCAGAGTCGCTGGAGGACCTCAATACGATGCTCAGCGACTTCAGTAGCGTTTCCCAACAGGTGGGTCTTAAAATTAACACGGACAAGACGAAGATCATGTCTAATGTCCATGTTGCACCCGTACCGGGAGTTGTTGGGAACGATACACTCTAAGCTGTTGACCACTATGTTTACCTTGGGCAGATTGTCCAGTTAGGTCGGTCCAACTTTGGCAAAGAGGTCGCCCGAAGAATCCAACTCGGATGGGCAGCGTTCGGGAAACTACGTGACATCTTCTCATCTGAAATTCCGCAGTGCCTGAAGACAAAGGTTTTTAACCAGTGTGTGTTGCCAGTGATGACATATGGTACTGAGACGTGGTCTTTAACAGCTGGCCTTTTAGAGAAACTCAGAGTCGCACAACGAGCTATGGAGAGAGCTATGCTCGGTGTTTCTTTGCGCGACAGAATCCGCAAAGAGGAGATTCGCCCAAGAACCAACGTCACCGACATAGCTCTCAGAATCTGCAAGTTGAAGTGGCAATGGGCAGGCCACATCGCTCGAAGAACCGATAACCGTTGGAGAAGAAAGGTTCTCGAGTGGCGACCACGAACCGGAAGACGCAGCATAGGTAGGCCTCCCACTAGGTGAACAGACGACATTGTGCGCGTCGCAAGTAACCGGTGGATGCAAATCGCCAATTGTCGTTCATTGTGGCGTTCCAAGGGGGAGGCCTATGTTCAGCAGTGGACGTCTTCCGGCTGGTGATGATGATGATGAAAGTAGCCATCTCTATCTATCTATACCAATTAGGTGTAGTAACACAACATTTAATCGGGCTCGTTGGTCTAGTGGTTTGATGCCCTAGCTGCTACTCAATAGACTGTGATTCATCTATGATCGTCGGGTCGATTCCCACCTCGCATTCTGGGTGTTATTTAACTATAGAACTTATATATGTGTTATTAACAAAAAAAAAAATGTATTGGTATAGTTACCATAGTACAGCCTATGCTTACCTTCGGAGTCGCTGGACGTTCTGGGTGTGGGCCCTTTGAACGTCCATTGAGTACGGCGGCGACTCCGAGGAGGACGGCGGCGGGGTTGCGACCCCCGGCCCCGTGAGTACCGTGTCAGGTTCTCGGGGGGCTACAATGTTCCCCCCGGCGGCGGGCTCAAAGGCAAGGCACTGAGGGGCCCCTGGTGCAGATCCCACCAGAGAGCCTTGGGGTCCCCCTCTCATGTGCCGATGCGACAGCCGCGGGGGTTTTAGTGGGTAAGAATTCCACATACCCCGGTCGAGCCCCACAGCTTCCGGGGATTTTTGGAAGATTTCCCCCGCGTCATAAAAAAAATAAAAGTACAGCCTATGCTTAGTTAGATCAGATGACCGTGTGTGGATTGTCCCAGGACATTATAGATAGGTAGGTACTAAATAAAATAGATTGTAAATATATTATTAATATTGAGAATTCTATATTTTCTCAATCTAATTTTTTATTAGGACCTAAGTTTTAATCTATACGTATAATAAAACTGTAACAGGTCCAATTCTGTACATTGAAGATATTTTGAAAATTATATTTGGAGGGCATTCTATAACCGATACTGAGGCTGAAAATGTTTATTTTTTATTTTTGTCTGTCTGTCTGTCCGTCTGTCTGTCTATCTGTCTGTCTGTCTGTCTGTCTGTCTGTCTGTCTAATAAATATTAGTAAGGGAACACTCATAGAGAGTTGTTATCAAGGTTTTGTAATCGATCGGGTTAAGCAACGTTAGGTAAGGTCATTAAATAGATGGGTGACCGTTTAACGCTATTTGAACTAAACGGGTCCGTGCTTCTGAGAGCAAGTAAAAAGTGGGTCCCAGTTTTTAACCGACTATAAAAAAGGAGGTTATGTATTCGATTAGTTAACGTAAAAATAGCGCAGGCGGAGCTGCGTGGGTCAGCTAGTTATGATATAAAATAGAGACCATATTTTTATTTTAGATTCCTAATCTTAAATATTTGGTTGTTAAAACAATGAGCAAGGTGGAAAAAATAATGAAGATAAGTAATTAAAAACAATACTAACTATTAGTGTTCAGAAAAGATTGTGACGTTTAATAAATGTTATAAACCAATATGTTGACGTGTATAGTCCGTAAACTAATGCCTACTTAGTAGTTATAGCTACTCACACAATAGATACAAAAAAATACATTATTTTTTAGCTCACGTTTCGTTTTTCACACATCCGGCTTAAAAGGATATAACACGGATGGTATAGCGGCCACTGTGATAATAATCGAATATTATTTGTCACGGACTACGAAATCGGATTCTGTCTCGACAGCGCCCTTTTATATGAGTGTCATCATAATTCGTTACCGAATATTTAACCAATAAACCTTAATATGAACAAGCATTCCAGAAATTCAAGGGATATATTCAAATAAATACCAAACGATGATTATAATACACTTATATTCATTAATCTCGGGATATATTATAATTTATAATGGTGTAGGTTCGGCGCATTAATAAATTTGGACGGGAGTATTGAAAAGTCTGAAGTTATGATAAATAAATAACAACATGTTATCGTGGACAGCAAACAAACATAGGTCGCCTCCCGGGGCTCGGCGCGCGTGCGACGGATTAGCTGCATTTTCATATCAAAGGGCTCGCTCAGTTTTATGAATTACTCCTATTTGGGCACCGAGCTAATGTCTCTCTTTATTCTGGGGACGTTGCGCGTGGGAGAATTTAATTTGTTGCACTTTTGGTTTAATCGCATTAGAGGGAGTTCTCATAATCTTTGTTCGGTCGTCATTTCCCATTCTTATCTTTCGTTAGCATGGATATTTTGATTACTGTTTTATAAAAAGCATCCTCTTGTATAATTGTTTCGTAACAGAATGAAATATCTTCCCCCAGTTGAGTACGATACGTCTGGATTTGTCTTGACATTGTCATCCCTTCTGGATGTGAGGATTTTAGGAATGTAACTGTCAGGATCCAGATTACAAAATTGTAAGAATGTTCTATATGTGTATACGATGTAGGAAGTGGGCCCTTTGAGTAAGAGACCAACGAGTCAAATGTTCTATCGCTTAAAATCTATAGCTGGAGACATTACGAGTACTAAACTGAAGATACTGTCTAGGACAAGTAGGAGATAAGTAAGAGTAAGATACAAGTAGGACTTACCATCAGGAAAATATCTGGTCGCTAAATTGTTTATAAAATATTTTTTAATTTCTCTCCCAACACGTAACTTTCCCTTCCGCTCTATGTCATCTACTACTCACATCCACATAATCCATTTTTTCTCTATTTTTAATATTGTTAACAAACATTATAGTCGTTTTTATTACGTCGTTTCAACTAATTCGACTAATATATCCGAGCAACAACCATCAGAAAGCGGAAGTTCAAGATAAGAGTGGTTTTTGATTCGATTAAGTGGTCCAGTGATGTGACGTCATCATTGCGCTCCGCAAATCGATCCAGCGACGGACCACCGGCACTCGGCATTGTCTGATTTGTCCCCATTTCCATGAATTTTGTTTATTCAACATTGGCCCGTTTCTGGGTTTGTTTTGTACGTTTTTTTTACAAATACACATGATTTATCCTCACCCATTAGGTCACGGTGAGTAATGCAGCCGAGCCGAGCCAGCGCCCCGGGGCGCCCGATCCGTCCGCGTAGATAGCAACTACACGTGTTGTCAACTTGTATGTTTTCATCCAAATACCGTATATTTGATAAATTTAACATTCTACATTAGTATGATATCTCGATAATGACACCGCTTTATATCGAGGTGTCAGCTAATAAAAATCTCCTGTTTCGGCGTTCGTCGTGTCCGCTCGACTGTAGGAGTTTCACAGCTTGTTCGCGCTCGTGTCTATATTTCACGACATCGCTTTAATGATCGCGAATATAAATAGGTGGTATCTATTACTGGCCGCCACAATTCGAAGAATACTAACGGTTTGTGAATCTATTATCAAGTTAAAAAAATACTCAGTTTTATTACGCACGCTATAAATCAGAACTGCTTGATTTTGGTCATGGACGAAGATCATCGCTCCTCAGACCCCCTCGTTAATACACAGCTATCGAGTGCCTGTCTGCAGCCCATTACCAGCCCGACTATAAGCTCCAAAAGAGCGCAGTCATCAGGTGTTATGAACAAGTTAAACAAATCAACAAATAATATAAACAAAGGCCACTTGTCACCCGACGTAAGCGTTTTTGTTCGTCGTGCATTTTTTAACAAGCTTTTTTTGTACCGATGCGATGTAGGAAGGAAGCCGCAACGGGGGGGCCGGCCTCCCGGGGCATCGCTACACAAAACATTTCGTGATCCACAAAGACAAAAGGAAAATTAAAATCTGTAAACTCGCGGGATGGACCTACTAGCGTCGGTGCCTCGCACTGCGGCCAAAATACACACCAAATTGTTTCGGTAATTGTAGGTTGCTCAAAACGTTTGCCAGCCTATATTTCAGACGATGAAATTATTTTAAAAATCCTTATATCTCACTTTTTAGGTGCCTACTAAAACGTTAAGTTTGCTTCGTGTACCAAATATTATTATTGGACTTTTGTTGAGTCATGTTACTGCTGCATATTGTCGATGTAAAGCAGCATCTTTGTATCAATTATTTTACACTCTTTGGTACAATCACGTTCATAATCAGGCACTCTATAAATTGTAATTACTGTTGTGAAACCACAAATATAAATACAAATTTGAAACCACACCTACCACAAAATATTTCTTCACTATCCAAAGGTAGACTGTTAGAAAATGCCTAAGGTATTAAGTCCGCCTTGTACTTTAAATAAATACATTTGAACTATGAGAGACATAGACGGAAATCCCGTTAAAAACTGAATCAGCAGAATTGGGGAAGTATCTTATGGCAGACAGTAGTTAAATAAAGCCTCCTTCGACCAAATTTGTGTTCCTGTGACGATTACATTGGCCAGTGCTCTAGGAGCAAGACTTGAAATAACGAAAACACACATAAAAAAGCATACAGTTGAATTGAGAACATCCTTCTTTTTTTGACGTTTAGATAAAAATAACATCCCAGATTCTTTATGTACTATTAGTACTATTATAACAGCCTTTTTATTAACCTAGTGAAGACAGAAACAAGACGTTCGCCTGATAGTAAGCGACACGCCTGTCTATAGACAGATTAGACAGCTGCACTGCACTCCCATCCGTCATCCAATCAAAATAAAGTCAACTTCAGAGTTACAAATCCAGAATATTATTTAATTGTAGCACTTAACTAAAATCATAATAAACAGTCAGAACTATTGCACTCCACCACCACCGTATCGCGAAGTAGTCACGAGAGCTCACAGAGCGCATACATAATAATGTATTTACATATTGTTATTCATGGAAACAAATGTCCTTTGAATGGTTTTTAGATTTGTTGACTTAATACAAAGTGGCTCGCCGAGTGGTGGTCGCTCTGTCGCCGACGTCACGTAATGGATGGCCCGATGTTCACATTTTGTGCAAAATGTTTCTCTTATTATATCGCGAAATATATGTCTGCGAGTGGAATCGATGCCTTTGTTGCCTTTTTCGCTTTCTATTATGTTCGGGGCACTTTGCCGGAGTTTTTCTATGCAATATAATCTGTGGGGTAATCCGGTTTATTTTGAAAAGCGTTATTTAAAGTTGCGTGTGAAAACTCGTTATGATAATACGTAGATGTGCTGTGAAAATAAGTCAATTGACAAGGCCGTCGTCTGCTCGTTTAGTTAGATGATAATCTATTGATAGAGATACACGAGCCTGATACGTGGATGGATCGGTTAGGACGTGGAGAAAGAACAAATATAACATTTAGATAAGAATTCACATCGGTTCGACCTGTCAAATTCAGAAGGTATGTACCGTAAAGCAAGGGTGTCAAACACACGCGGTTCGTGTAAATATAGTTATAGGCTGTGGCTCAAAAAAAAACATACGGAATTTAATAATGACTATGTTTTTCACAAATTTTGCACCTACGTACCTACCCCAATATATAGAAATGTCCTCTTAACCAAGTATAAATAAGTAGGTAAACAGAAGTATAGATCCCATAACCTGCTCTAAGATTCTTATAAAACTCACATTAGAAAGATAGAAATCATTTGTAAAAATCAAATAAAAAACTTGTCTTCTAATCCAACATAGTTTTCTCCAAGTTTCCTTTTTTGTTTGAAGTCCACCTAGTCAAAACTTTGTTTTGCCCGTGTTGCCCCTAAGACCAAGTTGCGATTAAAGATGAATCTTGCTCCGCTCCGCAAGCACTCCAAATTAATTAGGTACCATTTAAATATTCATTTCCTAAAACTTCGCTCTACTAGTAGTAGACTTAAAAAATGGCTTAAAATATACTTCTGAGATTGTCAGATGACAATCTTAAAAGATCCAACGCCTCTTTAATATTTTTAAGCAAAAGCGTGAACAACGAGAGGAAGAATCGAAGACTGCGCTGCGGAGACATGGCTATCTCCGTCCCCGGAAATGATTGGTGCTACGAGTATAATAAAGAGCTGGGCAAGAAAGCGCCCGCACGCTGTGTGATAGATGCCAAAGACCAGCGACCAAAAAAAAAACAAAATCGACTTAGCAAACATGTTTAATAAAATAAATGACCCGCTCGTATATCTTCACCTGCTTAGTATGACATAAATTATAATAACATTATGTTGTACACGTTCAAGGAGTCCCAACAAATTCTTATTCACTAGAAAATAAGACGTTCCACAAAAAATATTGTTCGAGTTATTAAGATAAGTTCCAAATAGAATAAAATGGTCCAACAAAATCTATGTGACGTCCTGCTGCTGAATGAATCGTGGTATCTTTTTGTCATTCCTGTCTTTCACGGGTAATGGCAAAAGGATATTACGAATTCAGGACATACTGCATTTTTTCATCATAACTTTAGGAATATTAGATTATAATTTATCTCCTTTTGACTTTAGCACCCAGTAACTTTTTCGGAATGTATACTTTTAAACAAAGGAATGAGGCCTATTTTGATAAGAGATAATAAGTAAGTAGATATTTAATATGACAAACGGCGTAACAGGTACATTAATAAAAATATTTTCAAAATGAGTAGGACCAGTACCTTTTTGAATATCATCCAATTCAGAGACAGGTAAACAGAGGACAGGTGGGGGGAGCGTCCATCCGTACAGAACCTCCATCATACAGAAGACCATACAGAAGACCGTAGTCGATTAATTCTACACTAACACCTATAAACTAGTCAGTAAGTTCAATACTAAAAGTCGGTAAAATATCGCTAAAACTGATTCTACCAATAGCGGACTCAGGTTTTAGTTCTGGTCGTTCTATAAGTAGCTGAAAGATTTTTGTCGTGAGAACTTTTGTTTCGCTAAGACTTAAGCAAAAGTAGTCATTTCTAGCAACAAAGTCGCTAAATTGGCAGCAATGTGCCTTCGAGTTGCGTTGGCCTACTGGATTAAGGTTTCCACTGCTATAGAAGGAGACGTTATACTGCTGGCTGGGGACTACTTCGTACTTCGTGCGACGTTTTTCTAAGACACGATGACTACGTTGTTAATAGCTAATGCAACCACGTCTACATTACAAGTTTCCATCAGATGGGGTTGCTGTGAAACCCTATATTTAAAAAAAAAATATTCATCAGAATATTGACAAGACAGGCCAGACCTTCACTCAAAGGTAAGTGACACGCCTGCCTATAGACAGCTGCACTGCACCGCCTTTAATTAGCTACGGTGCCCTTTAGATCGAAACACAAGTAATGTTTGGCGTTAAACATTGCAGTTTGGCGGCAAAATATATGAAACTTCGCTGGTACCTATAACCTAATAATAATACCAGCCTTTGCCCAACAGTGGGAACTGTTGGGCACGGGCCTCCCCTCAAGATGAAGACGCTTAGGCCATAGCCACCACGCTGGCCAAGTGCGGGTTGGCGAACTTCACAGTAATTCGAAAGCTAGTTAGGCTTTCTTAGACAAGCAGGTTTCCTCAGATGTTTTCGATCACCGTAAGCTAGTAACAATCGCACAAAGACTATTCTCCCATGATTAATTCAAGAAATCAGAAGTGCGAGTCAGGGTTCAAACCTCACCTTGTTTCCAAGGCAAGCGCTCATCCACTGAGCTGTTACTGCTAATCCTACCACCTATCATCTAGTAAAAAAAATAATGATATATTTTGTACTATAATGTGGTGGTCACCATGAAAATACAAGTATCTATAATATCATCATCGCCACGAATAAAGGCTTGTTAAACGATAAATCCTTAAAACAAAGGCACGTCGTTCAAATACCCGATAAGAGTTCAGACAAAGCCTACAAAATTGCCTCCCCACACCTACCCTTAACGATCGCAAAAGCAGGCTGCACATAATTAGCGCTAAACAATATTTAGCACCGATTAACCCCATAAACTCGCATTAAATTAGAAGGGCAGTAAAAATCAATTAGAGAGTCCATCTGAGTGATGTAACCGCACGCTTCTGAATTCCTCCTTTTATTAACAATTAGATGGGTTTATGTGTGGAGTAGGTGCGGATTAGGTGAGTTTGGGACGGCGTGCGTGTCTCCGTCGGCCGGCGGGGGCTTAGCCTCGAGGGATGCGACGACCCTTCCAGCTACACGATGACAGCTGCCTTTGTCATGTCCGAGGAGGAATTTTATACCGCGAAATTGACAGCGACGGTGTACCGTAACTCATCGATCGCAACGTGTTCCAGCCGATGTTCCGATGAGCGCAATAAACTATTTGTTCATGTTTCGAGCGCATGAGTGAATCGAGTACGGAGTTCACGCGGCGGGATCCGATTTATGTTGCCTTGTCCGGCTTTTGTTAATGTGAAAACTAAATCACTTTATGTTTTTATAACATCATTTTACTTATTACTTTCGAGTTTGGCTTTGTTGCTGTTATTATTTGGCGCCGCTGTTTTATTGAGGCTAGATGTAGACACGATATTGTTTTCTCTTCACACGTAGCAATAGATTTATTTCGCACTGGGAGTCTGCTATCATGCGAGGTGAATAGATTCAATCGTTTTATGGTTTTCGTACTTCAGACTTATAGTCGAAAGCTCGATAAAAATTTTGAGTTCCGATGAATGAGAACATCTTTATTCAATTCTACGTCATACAGATAAAATTGTTAGACGTACAAACACTTTTCTACGGATAATCTTCGCAGTGATCTGCATATTAGGTACGTGAGCATACCAGAGCAAATCACGTGAGAAGGTGAACTCATTTAGACTCCAAAGTTGGTGAGGTTCGTGAACCCTCAACAGCCGTGTAGGAATGTCTCATTGATTTCCTCCAGATTATGCGTCGACGCCGCCACCGTGAAAGTATTCCCAACTTTGGAATTCTATTCCAATGGAAATTATTAATGAAGCAAATCTTTCTCATATCTTTCGCACTTTCAGAGTACGCAATACCTGCTGTCATTCTTCTGCACCTGATTTATTTATCACGTATACTCTTTGGAGAACGTAGAAATTTGTTGAGTGATTTCTAGCAATGAAATATAAATACATACTCAGAAAATTCAGTCTATTCTTGAGCGAAGGGAATCGAGCTGTTAAACCGTGAGGCTAATGATGTTTTTTTTTTAACTTACCATCTGCTTGACTTTACGGCTACGAATTTTAATAGATATGAGATAATAGCCATTTTAATCAGTTAAGTATCTGCAGTAAATAGTACGCATCTGCTTATCTTTGATGGTATTAATATTTGTAAGAAGAGCGAGTCGCTCCAGCTAGGTGCGCGTAGGTATGTGGCACACAGGGAGCCGGGCGCAGACGAATTGCTATAGATAAATTATTAAACGTAATGTTTTCAGTTATCTCGGATGTCGGAATGGTGGAATGCCGCCGATCTCATCTCGGCCGGGCGATCGATGCGCCGATACGCGGCCGGCACACATCTGGTAGCCGATGGTTTGTTATCGGCGTGAACCGCCGGCCAAACCTATTTATCGAAGTCATAGAGATTTATTCATGGCTATTTTAGTTAATAACATGACGTCTAACACATTATGTCACAATAAATAATTAGACATATCATGGCACGCAAACAACTGTAATTTATAAAATGTTAGTTTTATGTTCTACGCTCTTAATCTATGGGACAATTTTATACACATTGATAAACGTTCAATTAACAAATGGATCGATAATGCTCTGAAATCTAAAGATTAACATCTCGAACGTTCGTCGTAAATTGATAATATTTTGGACGGGAAGATATGTTTACGGGTCGTTCAACCTCAGTTTAAACAAATTACGGAATGTTTAGAAACAAGACGAATGTTTTAAACGAGCCAAACGAGTCCGGGTCGCATAAATCGTTCATAAAAATCTGTTTGGTAGTGCAATAAATAAAGCGAAAGGTCTGCAGATCGCCATGCATATAGGGGCAATATTACGCAATAGTTTGATTTATCGGTTTCGGCAAGGTGCACAAAATTCTAACGGGCCTCGCCCTCTTCACACTCCGTGATAGAATTTCGGCTCGCCAATTTTCTCGTACAAGCGAAAAACTATTCGGAGAGGCCTGCGGTGATAAATGTGAGGTTATGAATAAATTTGCCCCTCCGCACCCCAATCTGAAGTGATTAGATTCGACACCTCCGCGCAGGTGGGTCGCCACCTGTGTTTTTATATTGTTTACGGCTGTAGTTGCAACGTCGTCGTAACGTAATTGTAATAGCCACTAATAGCTCGGCGAGGCTGTATGCCACGTATACGGTTAACGTTGTATCGCTCCCCAGGTCGAGCGGCATCTACACCTAATAAATACAATCTCGATAAGTAGACCCGTGACCGCAATAAGAGTTATCCTGGAGAACAATAGCAAAATAACAGGCACGATGCGGTGAAATTACGTCAGAAATCTAAATATTTATTTGAATTACTGAGCGGACGACGGCCGGTTCTGGCCGACTGGGCCCGCGATCTTCGTCAGGGTTAACCCGAGACGAGCCTGAAATATTTATGAAGGTACTGAATGTAAACGCGCTAGTATACGATAATATCGCTCAAAGGAATCAATAGACGATCCGGGCACAAGACTCGACTGCTAAACTTCCTTGGTGGTCACTGCGGTACTTTATTGGGAACAATAATCGAGGAGTACTTTTACTGTTCATTTTATTGACAGATAAAGATAAGTGATAACAGTGTAGTATAATTATATTAAGGATCGTATTGTTAATGTTTTTTTCCTGTTTAACTTTAAGTCGTGTAATAAAACTGACAGACTTTAATATTGTCAGGAAAGAAGACGATCAGATCCACTACGGTTTGAAATAAGTATAATGTTAAATGGAAATTATCATTAGGCTTAATACCTATAACTAACCTCTAAATAGTTTTAAAAAGTCACAATGTTTGTGGTTCTTTGAAACATAAGCATAAACGGCTCAGAGATTAATGAAAAATTAAAACATTGGTTTGATTAGAATTAAGGATAACTGACATTTGTGAGTGAGGGAGTAAGTCTATAGGCTCCGTATTTTCCCAAATATAGTTCTCTTTACACCGGAACACAGCAGTACATAAATTTGTAGCAGACTAACACTACAGTGCTATTTACCTGAACAGTTTCTTATACCTATGAGTAACATACCACCTATTAAAACCACCTACTATTTAGTATAATATAGCTTACATTAAGTGTTCATGGTGCGAAACTATGAGTGCCATCTGTCGCCGGGCGGTGGAAGCTCGTTACACTATACCCCTACTTCCTGATTTCACGGCCCGTGCTTCGCATTTAAACTGTAGAGCTAGTTTATTAGTTCTATAGTAATTGATGCATGCACAAAGATGGGGGAGCGTTTGGTTTAGATTGATTGCTAATCTTTTTATAATCCTAAACTTTATTAGACAGGAAAGGATTAACTAACTGTTTTTGAAGTTATTCTACTTTTTATGGACATGAAAACGTTAAAAGTAACATGTCTGCAGTTCGTTATTTTATAAAATAACTTTAAATTGGACTCAAAAACAAGTATTATGCTCAACACTTGTATTTGTTTCATTAATCAGTTTATGGTATATAAGTGCACCTTCAATGCGCAGCAATCGTTGATTAAATTTTATTTATAAATTTATAGAGTTGGCGAGAGCCTTAAAGCTTTTTAAACCAAGAGAGAAGGAGAGAGAATCATGTGTATGACAAAGATAAATGTTTAATTGCAATACTAAACAATGCAGTTTAATAAAGATGGTTTAACTATACACATATTAATACGATATTATATGTAAACACATACTTGTTTGATGATACAGAAAAATCATGTCCTCTATCACCCATCTATCACCTATAAAGTCGTCCGCCAATAAGCACTGATTAAATTAATTAAAAGCGGTTGCGACAGCAAACATATTTACTGGCCAGCAATCATCCTCAACACCAGATCGGCAAAGGTGTGTAGGTAAGCACATACTATAAAATATTTTGTGCTACGAATCACCCTGATTGGAGCCGCAGGTTATTAGTTGCTATTTGTGTTGTCAATGTTTATGGCCATTTTATTAGCAATGGAGATTTTATTGCAGATTCAATTGCATTGGTAACGGATTTGATTAAGTATAGTGCCGCGATTTGTTTGGCGTACCAAATTATTGGACTTTATTGTCGGATTCTAGTGCGGTTTTATGTTTTGTTAGTCTCTGAACTCGTACGTTTATTATTACGATAGGTGGTGAAGATTGCATGTGAAGCTATGCTATAATTGTGTACGTTTATATGATTCAAAAATTAGACACAATCCAGGATGTGTCGGTCCGCTAGTTGAACCAAGATTTATGGCAGATTCAATTAGAATTTTATTTTATTAACTTAGCGATACAAGAGCCGCGCAACAGAAAGAGATAAATAACACTGGCCGTAAATTTAAAATGATTCATCGTTGTTATATGAAACTTGCTAAATGTAAAACATTTGATAGGTAGACCCTTATCCTGAAGCCGTTTAGGTGGGTGACACAGTGAAGCAAGCAAAGCAGCTATGTAATAAAATAATTGTATCCTGATGTAAAAAGCTTATCTCGATAACGTAACTGGACTCGCGGTAGTACAACGCAACAGTCTATTGACAGGCATGGGGCTTACTGCCAGGTGAATCACTAGTCTCATACCTAAGTGGCATAAAAAAATATCAGTATCTTCCTCATTCGTTTCCTTGTTGAGAATTGTGACACATCTTATGAAGTCTTCTCACTTCTCCCTATTTATAGCGGCGAACTAAGTTTCTTGTTTGTTTTTCAGATTATAAGCGTTCCTACGTTCTACATGGCTGAAGCAGGATCTGGCGAAGGTATGAGGTAGTGAACCGGTTTTGGTCCTCCTGATTTAGGCTCTTCTTTCTGGATTATTTTTTACGCGCTACCTAGGGCATCTAGGGTTTGTATTAGTTTTTCTCAGTGCGCTATGATTTCCGCTTGTGGCCTATTTTTAATGCATATTTATTAATTTATTGTTATACCTACTTTGCGAAAGGATTAAGCGTATATTGAATTCGTATCTTGGAGCGAATTTTCTTCTCAATAAGCAACAGACTGTAGGTACGGGTTTCGCCTAAATTAGTCAACAAGGGATCTCATAATGTATGGGCCATATTGTTTACTTAAGGCTTGCTAATCTTGTGTAAAATCTGAAGCTTCTAGCGTACGGTGTAAAGGTACGGTGTATAAGTTGCTTATCGGAACCGATGGAAACGAATGCCGGAATACCTCTGGGGTGCTGATGTCAGATATGTGTATTAGTAGATATACAGATGACAGTATGGTTGTAAAAAAAGGGGCCATGAATAATCGGTCAGTCTGAAAGAGTGCTCTCTCGCGCTCGCTCTCATGGTAGTGCACTCCAATCTCAAACTTCCAGCGGTCTCCAAATGCACTGTCTCTGTTTACAACACAAAAAAATACTTTTAACTTGGCTTCTAACATTCAGAATGTATCTTTAGTGTATACTGACCGCCTTCAATTGTTATTGTGTGCTAAGATTCTCTCAACTTTGGGTAGTTGATAAATTCAAGCAATATAAGTATCCTAGGGAAAGTGCAGTAGTAATTTACACCGAGACAGTTTTGCAGGTGATATTTTATTGCAGCCTTTATTAATTTAATAACTTATTACCAGCACTTGGAGAACAGGTTTTTCCATGGAAAATATGTAGGATATTTTAAACATGTAGATACCAAGCCAACAGCCAAACCATATAAAAATAAAATTTGTTATTTTGAGATGCACAACAATTTAATGCCTAAGTTTAAAATTTTGTGGGCTCTAGAAATTTTTCTCCCGTATCGTATGTTCCGGTATGGAAAGTGGCACTGTGAGAAATTGCTGGGTTTAGGCTTTATAACTTAATGTCTAGGATAGACGAACAATAGCAATACAAATGATCATGGGTGTTCACGTCGCTTACCGTTTGTAAGCAGCCTGCTCGTCAGTATAATTACCATCGTGTAGTATATATAAAAGTTGTTTATCGCCTATACTCGTAAATAAATTCATAAGTTCACCGTTATGAAAACTGGCCAGTACAATTGGCCACAAAATGTGTATAAAAATAAACCCCAAATACCCATCAATTAACATAATCGGCTTAACTCCACAACTGTACGAAGTTTTAAAAAGGTACGATTTTATTACCCCTTAAAAAGTACTATTTAAGAGTCGAGAGGCAAGGGAGAGAACTTTTAGCGGTTCATTATCGAATTTTTCCCTCATTTTGTTTGTGTGCAAGTGCCCTAAGATTGGAAATGGGTTCTTTTAATTAACTTCGCTCTGGCTACGGGTTAAGCCAAGGCTTAAACGCGGTGTCTATCAGCGACCTCTCTCATTAGGGATTAATTACGAGTTAATGGGAAAAGGTTTGAACCGACAGAGGTTCTTAATGAAAAGGTGCTGATAATTTACTTATTCAACAGTTTGAGATAGGTAATAGGGAAACTATTTGTATACTCATTTATTAGTTTTTATCTTGCTGCTATGGGGACTGTGTTTATCGGAGCGTTTTGTGATATGTACATTTTTTATTAAGATGGACTTAGACAGGTAGGATCCTCCAACTAATTAAAAAAAATAACAGCTAGTGGAGTTCATGTAGTGGAGTGGAATAACTCCACTATTATAGTGTAATAATCCGTATATTTATCTAGCAGGTCTTACACAGGAACAGTGGGTTTTTATAGTACTTTCTTAGTTTAACTAAACTTTGAGTTTGCATATTTATCATAGTTATTAAAGGACTATTTTATTTAAGAATGTTAGTAAAATGAAACTTACACCGTTGAAATAAAGATTTAATTACAATCGTTACATAATTTTACTCATAATAATAATAATTAATAGGTATATATTCTATAAATATCTATATAGAACATTTAATATTAAGCGAATGTATTCGATTTGGTCACATTATTTTTTTTAATTAAAATTTGTTTAGATGAAATTCTAAAATAACAAGCCTCAAAGTATCGCGAAGATTTTGTGACCAGAGAAAATAAGGTTTTTGTGGGGAAACTTCGTCGTATTTCTATGATAAATTCTTAATAAAAATATCTTATAGTGTCGATCGATGCATTTTTTCGTGTCACAAAATGTATTCAAACATGTTACTTAGATATTCACAGCTCCGATATATTAGCGCTACCTGTGTGCACACATCTTACGCTGCGAGTCAGTATACCGTTTTTCTTTACAAGATCAAAATCATAGTAATAAATATACGAACACAGGAGTATTGGCTGATGGCCAGTCAAAAACAATTGGTAGGGTTGAATATGACCTTTTGAATTCAACCAATTGTGTTTGGCTGGACACCGGCCGGTCAGACACCACTCCTGTGGTCATACATTTATTGTTACGATGTTGATCTTGTAAAGAAAAACAGAGTACCTATGGAAGTTTCATTGCTTCAGTATCTTTGACTGTGTAAACACCGCTACCGCAACTATGTAGAGTTCATTTCAATCAACAACCTATTTGCCACGTATTATTTAATATACGTTATGGCTACACATCTCTTAGACTATGCAAACAGTTGCAACTTAAATTTAATTTCTTTTATTATTTTTCATAATACGGACATATGTATATTTTTATTGTTTTTAAAAGAGGCATTGACAAATTTCCCCCAAATTCTTTGTTAACAGTGAGGCATCGTAAAATGACGGTGACCAATTTGAAAGTAAAAAATTAAAACATATTCAGAATATATTTATGTATGTACATGTATACTAATAATACTTTTAAACAATATTTATAAGGTTCATAATTATTATTATTAGTGTCCGTCAACAACATCGATCGTGGCGAAATCATACTAATTACTTTGTACACATCTTGACAAATTAAAATTAGAAAATCTACAAAACATTTTTTTATATATATATGTATATACAAGGACAACAACAATAATAACCAAATCGACGATTGTGAATCGACTATTCATCTAGTTAATTAACAGAGTTAAACAGATTGTGTAGCGGTACCCACGTATACCTCGAGTTCTACACAATGCTTAAATGCTTAGTCTAGCCGAATCTAAGCCTGGCAGCTATAGCTTTACACCAGTGACTCATTGTTTCGAACAAATCAAATAAAGTTTGGAAGAACTTAGTAAAAATAATATTTAGATTTTTAAATAATAATTATGTTGCCGTACGACGAACGCTCCACACGTAAAATTAATTATATGTATATATATAAATTTACAATAATTCACTAAAACCAATATTGGTTAATTTTACACAATAATTGCGCTTTTCGTGTTTCTATAAATAATTTTGGATACTATCTCCGTAATATTCTTAAATCTATAAAAATACTGAGCAACGTCGATTTTTATACAATGTTCCGTTCGATAAGTACTAAGTGACAACCGCAGAAGAACGGAACGAATTAAGTACTTAATGAATCAATATAGAAAAAAAATATACATCGTCATAATCTGTGCATTGATTATAGGAATTTTAACATTACACTATGCGTTTTACAAATAACGTAAGTACGTAACAAATAATACGTTTTGCAGACCGTTTAAAGGTCTGGTCGTATCAGCCGGGCGTATTAACTAAGGCTTATTCGTGTCTAGTCTCAACGTTGAACTGAAACATTGTGCCACTGTGATCTGAGAGTCCTGGCGGTTGACGGGCAGTGCAGCGACCCAGGCTCCACGAACTTTACCTGAAACAACGGAGGGCCCATTTAATTACCGACAGAAACACACTCGCACGACACCGCTTGGCTCGCAACGCCCGCGTCACTTCGGTTTATTTTAAAACAATAAAAGTAACCCTTAAAAACAATAGCGGTATTTAAACTAACAAAAAAAGAAGGTCCATTCCGATAGGTGTTCCGATTCTATCGCAGCGTCGGCGGTGCGCGCCCGCCGCCGCGTTCACACATATAAATCCAAAAAGAGAAAAGAAAAACATCTAAACCAATCGAGATGAGGTGACGAAACGTTCAGTCTCATTATCTGGGAATTTATTAACGAATCGGCCGGACCGGAAAACCGAAATGTGAAAGAAATAAAAATTCGACCTCGGCCGCGGTCATCCTAAGTTTGTACGGCGTCAGTGAAAAAAGAAGTCAAACTGGTTATCCGGGCGACCCGCGACTGAATGAAACGGAGAAGGACCCGAGCCAGGATCCAGAGATAAGAGGAAAGATTAGGACGTCCAAAAAAAAGTAAAGCAGCTTTTAATGTGGAGGTAGTGTTGTGAATGAAGAGGATCCATTGAGATTCCGCGCCCACGCGCGCTCGCGGTGTGCTCTACAGCCGCGCCCGCCGTCCAAACTCATTGTACATTAACGTTTTTTGTCTTTCCAGTTTATTCAAAGTAGCCACAGTGAATGGTATTAGAATAAGGTGCTGCGAGCCGCCGCGGGCGATTATAACCCTCTAGAAACCCTCTAGAACTCCGACTCTCTGTCCCTCGTTACAATTATTACATTATGTCATCAATCAAAGTATAAAGTTAAGTCGTTTTCCGCGTCTGTTTGTTTACTTACTGCTTTCAAAGTATAGGTACATGGGATTTTAATGGGGTTTTCAATATCCGTAATTTATCGTAAGAGAGTTTCTACCGCAACTGTTACGTTTGTACATAAAACATGTAGATACTGGCTTAGAACCTTATAAAGGAAGAAGCCGGAATAGCTAGTAAACTATAAACATAATCTTGAATGCAGTAGCGATATCGTTTAGGAAAATAATAAGCTAAAACGATACAGGAATGTTATTTAAGTCGAAACAAAAACTGTCGATTCCAGTTCCTCCTTTTTGGGGGCTACTTTAAAGGAATGCCGCGATAAGAAGTTATTTTCGCGTCAAGGAATTCGAGGGACAAAAAGGCGTGAAAACCAAAATAACACAAAAGGTTTATAGAAGTGAATTTGTGAGCGTTTGGCTAAAACAAAATTCTTGGCGACACCGTCCTGTGCGGCAACAGCGGCTGCGCGATTTATTGTAATGAGACGCGGATACCGCTGCTTCTTCTTAGAAAATCATTGACAACTCTGGGAAATATGTTGCTATGGAAACCGAACAGCGTGCGACTTCACACGGTGATGCTGACGCTTTATCAAATAATTCTCCATCATGAAACAATCTTGGAATATACTCTAATGTAGTCATTGTTCAAATTCGCTCCTTACAGATTTTTAGGATGAAAAATCTAATCTAGTCTCGAATCATAAATCGGTATAGTCATGATAAATTGCAGTTCGAGTAGTAACTCAAAAATTACATTAGTGGAGTCGGAATCCATTACGAACGACAGTGACCAACCAGCGAGTTGACGTGTTCGTAGAAAGAGCTAATTTGGGCAGGTCAGCGGCGCGCGTAGGTGTACGGATCGCGTCTCTCTGACAATGACAAATGACTCAAGATTGCAATCTAGCCGCCCTCGAGTCGCGTCGCCCTTCCGCCTCGACGCGACTCCATTGTTTTCAATTACCGACATGACACCCGGAGAACGAGCCTCCGCCGAAGCGCGGTCGCTCGGCACTCGTATCCGCGCCCCGTGCTCTCGTCTCTCATTTATCCGTGTGATCCGCGAGCCCGACTCGTCAATCTGAATCAATCTGTAACTCACCGCTGATCGCCCGCGGTCCGCTTTCACACGGCCGGCACGAAACCGTTGGGATGCTGTAGCGAGCTGGAATGGGAAACATGCACTCTTTTCACGTGAAGTTAATTTGCTGGCGTTCGCGCATCGACATGTCGGAAGCTACACACAAACTTTAAATTAGATGAGGTGATATTAACCTTTTATAGAAAGGCTTGAAGGCGGCGGCCCCTTCGTTGTGGTGCGGCTGGTTGGGTTGGTGACTGTTGGCGGCGTGGTGCGGGTTGTGGTAGGGGTCGCGCTGGGGGGATTGCTGGTGCCGCGGGAAGCAGTAACCTGAGCCGCCGCCGCTGCCGAGCGGGTTGGCGACGCTGGGCACCTTCATGTTGGGGGGTGTCTGCGGCGGCGTGTCGGTTTGCACGTCGGGAAACGAGGCGGGGTGCACGCACGGGTGCTGTCCGCCGTACTGGCCGCCGGTGAAGCCGCCGTACCGGCCGTAGGATCCGCCGGCCGGGCTGGCGGCCGCTGTGGCTGGCAGCGCGAACCCATTGGAGCCACTGTCCGCTGGCGCCGCGCGCTCTGGCGGCCCGTACGCATGCTGAGGCCACGGCTGCGCGGCAGGCGGAGGTGTCTTGCACGCCGCCGTATCCGCCAGCGACCATATTTTCGGCTTCGACGCAGGTATCGGCACGCCGCAGTCCGAGCCTCCCCTCTTCGCCTCCTCCTTTATTCCGTAGCCCAACATTTGGTGGTGCATGCCCTGCAGCATCTCGTCACCCTTTCGCTCCTCATCTGAAAAGATAATCATATACATGGATCATATTTTTTGTCCAACAGGCAATAAAAGCGAGAGCGTAGCTCGTCGCCGTCAGATTAGTCGCAATAGCCACCGTAACTAACGCGACAACAATAAAGAGAGCTTAAAATGTCTTCGAAAAAAATCGATATGTTGCGGATTGAGTCGTCTCCGTGACCGTTACAAGCGAGACGTAAGTTTTAGCTAGTAAGAACGGGATCTCAGCGCTCCCTTCGGAAAAGTCGTGTGAAAATACGTTAGGCGTGCAGTGACCCATTCGTTAAGTGGTTATCCGATTAGCGAAGTGAAAATACCACTTTGGGGCGCGAGTCCCCCGCCGCGGGCGCTGGCGATCCCTTTCGTATTTAAGCCGAGCATTTATTTCGCATTTCCCGGCGCGCCCCGCGGCACCCACCGCCGCACTTCGCTCCGCGAAATGTGCGCCACACAATTAACGGTCAACCGAATTACAACCGATTCGTTTTTTTTTTACTCTCACGCATGTATGTAACAATTTATCATTTTCCCAAACATTTCTATTGATTATGAATTCTCATTCTAACTGAAAATACGTGCCCACATCCTTTTACAGGACCAGAATGATCGCAGTGGATTGTTATTATAAAAGTGCAATGAAATTAAACTGAAGATCGTGGCTCGCTCGCAAAAAAATTTGATGTTATTGTACAATTACACAAAAATGTTTATTCAGCGAATTTTATAAGGCTTTAAGTATTATCATAACGCCATTTTCCGTTGTAAAGTGGGTTTCGGCGGGCGGGGGCGGCCCCGGGGCTCTAATGAAATTCAGAGGCCCGCGAATGTGCGGAGAGCGCGGGCGGGCCGCGCGGGCTGCGGGGAGAGGAGACCGCTCGACTTCATTCTCTTTATTCCATTTAATGCTGACTGCTCCTAGCTTTTAAGAGGGGTTATCCGTGTTGCCCTTCACTAAGGATAAATAGGGACGCCACTGATACCCCGCGCGAAGATATTTATCCGGCAAATTGTTTTAATTTTCATTGTATTAATCTAATAAAGGCCCACAACGACGGGAGATAAGCGAGCGATGGACGGTTCCGTAATGTTTTATTTTGGCAATATGTTTAATGTTACTGCTGAGTTAATTTCTTTACAAATTAACCGGGAGACTATCAGATTTGTCAACGACTGCGGTTATTATAATTATTTTTGTGTACATACGAGTATAGAACCTAAATTAAATTAGAACTCACATATTACATTGTTTTTTTTTTATTATTGAACCTAGTGACGAGACAAGCAACACGTACTCTCGCGGTCACAAGCGGTGTATCACCTTCAGGGCGACAATCACTTGCACGAGCCGGCCCAAAATACGTGCGGGCGGGGTAAGCACACGAAACGTCGTTCGTTTTGTTTGATTGAAAACTGGTACACCATTTGTGTCCGCAATACTACACCTGATAAACTCCTCTTGTGTCTGATTATTCACCAGCTACAGTACCGGGACGCAGTAATGTTCATACTATGTTGCTTGGCGGCTCAACGTCTGACACCACAGCACCTGTAGCCAAGTTATCATTCTACAATACGAAACGCTAGGGAACTCAAACTAGAAAAGCTCTTCATGTAACTTAGCGAACAGTTATGTCAGTCCTATACATCTGTTTTCTGTTCTCTAGCGTTTCGTATCGTAGAATGACAACTTGGCTAAGGGGGCTGATCTGACACTGCGGTCTGACATTGGTACCTGGACGGTCCCATGCACAAGAAACCTACCCTATTTCTAATAATTGTTATCTTAGTAAGTATACATAAATGATTAAGTAGCTGGATTAGGCTGGTATACATATTCATTAAACCTTGTATGAAAGGTAAAGACAAAGCGTTAGATATTTTAGTAAAATACATAAACCTTTAATAAAAACTGTATCAAGTATCTATAGAAAATGAGGGAAACCGCTGCCACATTCTAGTAAATACTATACAGCCCTTGTTTGTAGATGTTAATGCGTACCCACCAATAAAAGTACATATCTATATAACTCGCCTTTGGACCTAGCATGGGAATTTAATGAGTATTCTCGTGTCATATCTTTAGAAATATCGGGTGTAGAAATAAAATAAAAATATTCATTTTGTTTCCATTACTTTTATGTCACAGAACAATATTCTTTAAATCATTCAATACAAAATTATGATAAACTTATTTATAAAAATAATAGAAAATATTGAATTTATGGTTTCGATTTAGTTTTGACATTGAAATTAAAATTTACTAATTGCTCATTTTAATAATAATAAATAATAATATTTTGGGACACACACGACACTTGACATTTAATAATAATAATAATATCCTGGGATAATTCACACACGGTCATCTGATCCCAAACTAGACAGAGCCTGTACTATGGAAACCAGACAACTGATATTAATACTTTTTTTTTTTTAATACATACTTATTACAAAACACCCAGACACCTGGTGGGAATCGAACCCACGACCTGTTGGGTAGCACACAGGGTCACTAACCACTAGACTAACAGGCCAATTTAGGGGCAATTTTTCCAAATATTAAAGGCTGCTAGGTGAATCTTCTTTTATACATTTTTACTTCAACAAAACGAAAATGAATAAAATTATTTCACATAGCAAGGATATAATTACTACCTACATAATGACACTTCATAAGATCATATGAAGACAGAGTCTTAGGGGAGAGAGGGACGAGCTAGACAAGTGTGGATAGCGCGATGCACACTTCACGCCGAGTGGCTCTCCCTTCCGTGCGCTTTACTCCGTGAGGGTTTAATAAAAACCCGTCTCGGTAGCTCCAGGCGGCTCGAACCCCACTCTCCCCATGCCCTCACGAAAACCCCTTGTATAGGGTGTAATAATTCGACTAGGATTTGTTTATGTTTGAGACATTGAATTAGATACGTTTATAGAGTGTATCTAGATTTATATCGTACAAGTCACCCAGTATTTATGAGTTTATATATATAATATTGTTATGTAGACTGCAGTACCGGCTTAGTTTTTCGTAGTGCGGGAGGGACCTTACAAAAAATATGACTAAGACTTGTAAAACGTGTTAACTATTTGTATGAAATATTTTCTAAGTAAGATAATACAATCCTAAAATGTATCTATTTTTATTAATATTTCATTTGATTTTTCATAGTTTATCTAATCTATGATAAGATTTTTACGAATACAAAAGAAAACAATGGAGCTCTAAAATGATTGATGTTAACAGTTTTTTTTTTCTAAATTCAATTTCATAAAAAGAACGGGGAAGTAATAAACAATGAAACACTCTCTTAATCCCAGGCACAGCGACACATTTAATCCACGGCAATCTAATTGACTCGTTTTTAAGTGTAATGTTACTTGTCAGGAGGATGGCTGCTGCGCCCGCGGCGTCCGTCACCCTTCACTGCAGCCCCGCACTCTGCAACCCTGCACTCCTGCACTTTGCACTCTGCAGCTGAGGTCATTGCAATTTATTGCTCCTAGCCGAACGACGCTCACATGTTTGCGTTACTTCTACTCGTTTTCCATTAGCGCCCGTCGGATTAATATTATGTTTGCGACGCGCACGCCCGCGACAAAAATTAACATTTATCGGTTAGGGTCAGAAAATGAAGCTTTTATTCATGAGTGGCTTAGCTTCGATAGTTTCTGTACGTTTGTTTGCCGACGACGCTCCGGGGATCGCGTGTGAAAGCTTTTATATTGGCTTTGTTTGCCGTGACTTAAAATTATATATCGCGCGTCGGTAACATTGACGGTTTTGTGGAATTATAGAACACGTTAGCGGGGATGTTATGGTTTATTTGCAATGTTTGTGACTGATCGCATATTAAGTATTATATGCATTGGCGGTGTACGGTTGATCCTTTCGAGAGCGACATTTGATTGCTTTTCCGTGGGAATGAAAATTTTGTTTGGATTTTGTACGGTTTCTGCATCTAATTTCATTAATTAGCTTAAGCTAATCCTAATTATAGTTCCATTTGTTCCAGCAATAAGAGGTGAAGCGGTTGTAAATGGTGAAGGTTTCAGAATCCTAGGCTGCTAATAATACAGTGGTGTTAGTGTTGCACTGGCATTAAAAAAGTGAACTTCAACTTCTTATAGACAAATAGAAATTGTTATTTGTTGTAAACTGTGCTGTCCTGTTGTTGTAAAAAACAACTAATTAAGTTGCTTCAATCGTTTTAATGGGCGTTCCCACTCTTCCTTATCAACAATATATGTTTTATCTGCTCTAAGTTACATTTGACCTAAAATATTTTAAAGTAAAGGAATTACTTTAAAATATATTTAAATTGACACCGACCTAAATTTTTATGTGTATCTGTTATTCCAATGCTCAATTATCATCATTTCACATGATCCATGCCAACTTGTTGAAGCATCGGTAATTATCTTATTCAAAAAGCTAACGCGTGACCATTTACTACCGATAACAAGGCTTTGATAACAAGATCAGAAAATGCCCTTTACAGGAATCTTTTATTCGAAAATCATTACTACTTAATAGTAATCATGAATAAGTTAGATTAGGAAATCGTGCTTAGTTATTAATGATCAATAAGCTCGCTATAGTAACGTAGCTGGCGAGTAAAATGTAAGTTTTGTAATACACTTTGCAAAGAAGACGTTATGCTCTGTTATAGCTGCCCATTGAGATACCTACTGTTCATAAAAGGGATTAGCACATCTTATGCCATGTTTGTTTCTCTCCTGGTTGGTGGCCAACCGAGTGTCAGTGTTTTTCAGCCCTAAGGACAGATTGAAAAACACTGTAGTCTAGATGACAACGACGAGGACTGACCTTTTACGTGCACTGCATAGCATGGACTACGCTGTCTGATGTCGATGTCAGCAGTAAAAGTTATTATTATTAATAAGTTTGATGTCTATGATGTCTATACGTGGCAGTGTAGTTCCCATAGTTAGATTTTAATGTTTGTTAGTTAAAGGGTAGGGAATTGAAAATATTGTGGTTCTTATGTTTGATGAAAATTTGTTCAGCCGTTTAAGATTATCAGCTCTTTTCCTAGCCGATGTAGAGATACTAGACAAACAAATTTTTTTTTACTTCTATGTGCCCGTACGACATAAAGTTTGATATCAAAAAATATGGTAACCGTTGCAGTCTGATAATCTTGCAGGAAGATAATCATATGGACCTTTCCTTCATTAGACTAGACTCACCGAATTTGGACTCCTTGGATAGGTCTCGATGAGTAGTTGGTAGACAAATTATACTTAATTAGGTTCTGTTGATGCAGCGCAATGGTATTTATCCTAGACCTACCGTGGATAGATGACATTGTGCGCGTCGCAGGTAGCCAGTGGATGCAAATAGTCAATTGTCGTTCGTTGTGGCGTTCGAAGGGGGAGGCCTATGTTCAGCAGTGTCCACTGCTTCCGGCAGGTGATGTAGACCTACTGTGCTTGGAATCGTTGGATTGATCTCGACGAGTAGTTGATGGACATAAGGTGATCAGGGTTTGACAGTGGACACAGGAATTCAGGTTCGAAGCAGGACTTTGAATTCTAGTCGAAGGCATTTTGTTTTAAATTTTAATTTATATTTATTTACCTTTAATGGAGACTGATAATTCATAAAACTTATTTACTTTATATTATATACAACTTTTTTAATTTGAACAGGTACCAAATTGAACTATTTTTTGTGATTTAATTAATTAATTGTATGTAGAGTTGTCTGGAACTAATAGCTTTAAACGATAAAGCCAACTAATACCTACGTAAGTAGGTATATAATTTAATTTATCTATTGTGGTATTTAGTACCTAGGCATGTGCAATAAAGTGTATTGCAATTTGCAATTCTAGCCTCTGCACAGGACCTATACTTATTTTCAGAAATACTAGTAACTTTAATATATTTGTTGTTTTTTTTCTATTTGTCCATATATTTATAATGTAAATAATTTGGAAATTCAATTTTGTTTGTGGGAAAGGGCAATACGCAACTACCCCCACAACCGCGCGACACCCCGTTGTGGTCGGAAGTCGCGCAGTCGCCACAGGGCGCGTGCCTATAATCCTGCGCACAATGCGACTGTCTTACGTTTTTTCTGTCGCATCGTGGAGGGTTGCCGGATTGCATCGGATTGACACTAGAGCTTTCTAGGAATACACGGATTCGCTTTTACGAACGCGTTTTATGAAGATGTTTATATTTCGATTTTTAAATTTATAGTTATCCGGAATTATTTATGGTATTTAAATGAATTATTTTTGTATTTCTTAAACATACGGGATCAACTGTTAGATAGTAAAATATATGTTTTATTTTCAATGATACCTACTTAATCAAATCACCAAACAGGTGTGTAATGTAGTGTCGCCTTATATCATTTTAATAGGAATGGTATTAATATAATTAATTAATTAATAAATTTAGAATTTGTCATATGTTTTATGCCTTATTCTACAACAACATTGTTTGTTTAATATTGTTTGTTTGTTTAGTATTAATATTTTATACATTATGTTTTAAATTTATCGTAATTACCTATTACGTCGAAATGCTTCTCCAATTTCAGTGTTGTAGGTACAACAAATTGAATTTATACAAGCATAAGTAGGTACTTATGCTTGTATAAATCCAATTTCTTCTCTCTCGTCTTATTCTTAGGGTTAGGTTCGACCTACAGTAGGTAGGTACCTAAATATTTTTGAAAGCTTACCACGACTTGGTAATCTACCCACGCAATTTCACCACCCTAAACTGCATCCCGCTTTACGATCCTTGTCCAGCATGTTAGAACATAAAATTTGTTCCACTTCTACACTCGTACAACTTAAAGCTTTTTATTAACAGTATTTTGACGAGTGGGTCTCGCACGAGGCCATTGAAGCCGCGAATTAAGCACTCTCCGCCGACAATAGCTTTCTTCATTACCGGCCGTATGCCGGCGTCACGCGCCGCTCCCCCGCCCATTAGCGGCGTGAACTTCACTATGAAAACACTCTTGTTCGAAGGCATCTTATTGTAACAATGCCTACTTATAATTTATGTCGTCGACATGCGCCGCGAAGGCCACCCTCACCGCTTCTCACGTGCCGTATCGAATGCGTATCTGGATTTTATTGTTGTCAGCGAACGCGACGCGTCTAATGTTTACAGCGTAAAAATATTCAACGCGAGCCGTTCGATCGCACCAAAGTGAAGCTCGCAACAAAAACGGCGCCGACAAAAGGCGCCACGTTCGTTCGGCACACATTATAAATCCCCGAAACCGTGCCTACTTACGACCCGACGGAATATCCTCATAAAAGAAACGATCCACGAACTCGACAAATCCTTTGGCAAGAACACGGAGTAGGGCAGATCGTCAGACAAGTTGTACGCGACCTCCGAGCGGGCCGGCGCGCCGTGGCGACGAACGGAAGACGCGTTATATGAAATTTGGGTCCGGGCGCCGCCCCCTTTACTACGAATAGGAAATCCGGGAGCGAGGAGCGGTTACGCACAGTTACACGCCTGAGACCTACCCCCCTCCCCCCTTCCGCCCGCGCCGATGTCCCGCGCCCGCGCGCCTCCTCGCCTCCTCTCGAGCCGCACACCCTCCGGCCACGTTATGCCAATTCACTCGACGATTTATACACCGACAAAATTAAAGCAATTTTAAACGGTTAACAGCACCGGCGCAATTCGTACATGAAAATAATATACACTACTCATAGTTCAAACGTAATTAGTGATATATTGTTATATTATACATTCGCATTCGCATTGAACAAATGTGTGACACGATACATGATATGAACACAGTATAACAAAACTCGCAGCGCAGAAACGGGGCAGTACATTACACAATACACATAGACAATGGTAGGGTTAAATGTAAATCAACATCTGACAGTCAACGGATTCGTGGGTGAATCTTCATATCACAATCTGATTACTGCCGTTGACTGCCCGACGTTGGGTCGGTACGGAACAGAACAAACCTTTGTGGGTTTTAATTTTCTCTTCTTGGTCGTCCTTTTCTTTTTCTTCATCGGAGAGCATCGTGTCGTCATCGTCGTCCGTCTTATTCTTGGGCTCCCAGGTCATCTTGTTCTCCTTCTTGAGGCGGCGGCGCGCGTTGGCGAACCACGTGGACACCTGGGTGAGCGTCATCTTGGTGATGATGGCTAGCATTATCTTCTCGCCCTTCGTTGGATATGGGTTCTTCTTGTGCTCATTTAGCCACGCCTTGAGCGTCGCCGTCGACTCCCGCGTCGCATTTTTCCGCCTGGCGGCTAAATCGTACCCAGCTCCGTATCTGTCGACAAACATGTTTATACTTACATATACCTAATGGGAAAAGGTACATACGCTTCCGGCCTTACTCTAGTAAACTTTCGCTTTGGATCAAAATTTCGGATGCCGTAATAGTGACTGATTGTTATTGTAACTAGATTTTGATTGACATATCCAATAATAATGGAATATAATTAAATATATAAAAAAAATTAACCAAGGTGTTCATAAATAACGCGACGAATAACATTTATAGCGCTTTAACAATATAGTCTCCGTAGCCAATAAATCCTTCACATTACTAGACGACATAATTCTTTGCAGCGTAATTTCAGCTAGTTACATCGCCCATGCGTCGAATCGTTTACAGCGAGCAATAAAGTGCCTTTTAAATTCGTAGCAGATAGGCGTTTTATTTGAGGCAATAGATTTCTCGTAACGGCAGCAAAAATAAAGCTATCGCGGCACCGAGCGACATTCGGTACTTTTTAGAGCCTACGGACCCATTTGCATCCGCATTCTGAGCGTAATTGTGGCTTCCCCCCGGCGCCCCTAGCGTACCTGACTTCGATTTTCTCGCCGACATGACAAAGGCGCGGTCTAAGGGGCCCAATAAATAGGTTCCACGCGCGTGAAAATAGTTAAAAAATGGCCCCGCATTGCCGCATGTTCGTGCAAATTGCGATGTTCAAGCGCCCTGCTTACGGTCTAGTATCGCGAACGTGCGCTCAGATTTTCGCAGACGTGTTATGCATGACGCGAATACGATTCGCAGGATTGACGCCGTTTGTTCTTTTGTTGCTTTTCATGTCGCTCTTATTGATTTAGGTCGGTTATCTGGCAGATGCGATTGGATATAAAACGGGCGACGCTTCGATTGCGAGTAAAAATTTGTCGAGTAAAGAGAGTCAGTGCGTTACTAGGTTTTGCTAACTCTTCATCGCGGAAACTTTAGTTCGGGAAAGGTCGTCCGCTAAGAGGGCGGGGAGTTGCATCTCGGTTGCAATTGCAGGGCGGTGCAGCGCAGGCGTGGGCTGCGTGGGCGTACTCACCACCAATCGATCGCGACGCCATCTTGTTAACCGGACATCACCGGTATTACTAGTCGCTGAACGACCGCCGGCCGGCGACACGGGCTCCACAGGCCGGCCTCGCGGGCCGGCTTTTATTAAAACCGAATCATTTAACATATTGATGTCGTTTTTTTTGGTCGAAGCAACATCAAGAACCTGTCGTCTTTATTTTTAATGTAGTACTAGTAGGAACGCGCATCTTTGAGTATTTATACGCGCGTCCTCTCAAAGCCTCTGAAACCGAACCGCATTAGTTTGAACACGAATAAGCTCTTCAGTATCATCGGCGGTTAGTGACGACAGCGGCGCGGGCTACGAAAAACAGCGCTTTAATGTTTTATTGATTGGACTGCGTTTGGTGGGTTTGTAGCGCTGGACCGCTGAAAGGGTCGGATCCTTTGGCTGCTTTGTTCATTAATTAAGACAGACCACTTAGTCGTCGCGCCCGCCCTGCGTGAACACATGCATTCGGCTCTGAGATTCTTAATACTTTCACGGACGGAAACACTTACTTAATTTGAAAATAAATATGGCTCTGACAGTTTAGTTTTGAGTAATGTCTCGTGTTTATGGGACAAACGAATGGTTGGATTAATTTTTCATGACGTTTCCTCTCTTTTAAATATCAGTTCAGAGATCTTGAAAGACGAAAACAATTCAAAAAAGCAACATGCCTACTTATATTTTTAAAAGTAGAAGGATAGAAAACATGATAGCACTATATAGGGAAATGTTATTAGTCATTTTAACAACATAAATGTTTAATAAAACAATGTATTCCCGTTCGAAAGTTGGGAAGGCCACCCCGAGGAAAGCGAGCCGTTCAGGGCGGGCGGCTACAAACGCTATATTTGCACTTGTGGAGTATTCAATTCGCGGTATCGAAGGTTTACGATCTACCCGCTTGGGGGACTTGCGGCCTCGACATGCCTCCCCGTAAACCATACAGCTATGTACCAATGAGCACATAAGTACCTACCCCTCCCGCCGCCGTCATGGGGAGTCTCGGCTCGTATTAGAATTAGGATCCTCAACTCAAACACGACTCGATTGAGCGTCCTTAGAACTGGATTGTTGCGTTTACTTTGTCCGTTTGCTATGATATCCTAGACTGGTTTAAATGCCGCATTAGCCGTGCTGCATATGTCGGCGATTTAGATAATATCTTGAATATTAATAAACAGCGTTCCGTTTGATTTAACGTTTTGCGCTTATTCCAAAAATCATGTCAATAATCGTGCAATGTATATTTAGAGTTAATTTCTTGTATAAAAAAGCTATTAAAAATCATCTCATTTATATGGTTTGTATTATCACAGTGAACACAATCTGTCCACGCATCTTATTATGATAAATTACTACAAAGAACATTTTAAATATACTAGAAATTATCATTTTAGTTTGCTATTTTTAAATAACAAGTATATTATACAATAATAAAACAAGATAATTCAAACAGTACAGTAGGTACATATTTCCACTGTACTTAGTCAATAAACCCCGCTAGAAATTCCCATAAACAGTGAAAAAATATGAAATTTAGGATGGTATTATATAGTATATTTAAATAAAACATAGTAAACCTGTTTTCTATTTTATTCAAAATGTTATTTGTAGCAATTTATCTTCATAAGATGTGTGAACAGATTATGTCTACTGTGATAATGAGCACTATTTATATGAAATGAGTTTAGCAGCTTTTTACACCAATTCTTTATTATTATACCGTGAAGAATATTTTTGAAAGATAGTAACTGATACACGTTAAATTATTTTAAGGCCGAACATAGTCCAGCCTCGTATGAAGAGCGCGAGTATTATTGAATTTCATGACATTTATATCAGCGATTGTTTTGAGTGGAATTGGGTAAGTATTATTAGTATTAGGTAGTACCACCATAGATGGTGAAAGAGGTGATATTTTAGTAGGTGGGTTTTAATAGAAATTATCGGATTTGTGAATAGAGTTTACAGAGAAACCTGAAATTTCCGGATTTGAATAGCTGATTGATCATTTTAGCAATTACGTATTTATATGAACGAGTGTTGACGTATTGGAAAATAATACTATTATTAATGGATATCAAAATGTTCTAATTTATTCAGATCCACTAGGATCTGAAGAAGAACAATTGGAAAAGTCACGTTCACATTTTTAATTGTCCTCTGCCCCTCGTAACTATTTTTATATAATTTATTACTTAAACTTGTGTGTGTTGAAGAAAGAAAAATCTTGTGCTAGTGTAAAGCTAGTGCTTTACTAGTATGAACTTATTTTCTTTCTTCAACACACACAAGTTTAAGTGCTTATATAAAAATAGTTACGAGGGGCAGAGGACAGTTAAAAATGTGAACGTGACTTTTCCAATTGTTCTTCTAAAACAGTAAATAACTAGCTGCTATGGGTACTAAGTGCAAGCTGAACGTAGAAAATTGACTTGACAACGCAGTCTATTTTAAACATTCTAAGTGTATTCAACTGGAATTTTGAACATTCTTATCTGATTTTAATCACTGTGTTTAAAATTAGGTATTTATGTAATTTAAGATATTATTTACATTTAAATTATCAATCATTCTAAATATATGGTCTCTAATATGTATATAGCAAAATTAATATTTACAGTCGTAGATATTAAGTATGCTTTTAAAATATTTATTTTTAACAAGGAAATCAATTACGTCCGAAATGGATATTAAGTGTTTGATTAGTTTTTATACGACCGCATAATTTGAATACATGAAAAGCTTTGATTTTTAATAATGTCTAAATTCTAAAATTAAAACCATTTAATTTACATCAAATATCAGGCAATGTAACACCAAATATTTGTAACATACGAATTCGGAAGATACGGAGATTAAGTAGGTAGGTTACGTGTTTCAGTATTAGAGCCTACGAGAAAATATTTTCCAATAATGAAATCAAGATTTTTCCGATAATATAGTAATCAAGATACGAGTACTTCCGATATGTTTTATTTTTAATCAACCATACAAAAAATAATGCTATCAATATCGTGAAGTCGATCATACATCTTCATGTAGGAAGACAACCACCGTCTGTGTGTCAATCATGGCTCGGTGCGGGTGTAATTAGTTAATTAACTGGACTTCCTTCGTGCCGCCTTCGTACAATTCATTATAAGTGCATTTGTTATGAGCTCACACCTCACTGGAACTCCCCGCATGATGTTTTAATTACGAGCGGCAGATGTACCGGGTAATTGTAAATACAGTTCAATTTATACGCGGCTTGATGTCTACGAAGAAAAAAATAATTCATGCATACATGATTATTAAAAATTGAACGACGCGTGGCACAATTACCATCTAGCATAAAATAATGAAGAAATAAGAAATAATTTTTATTATTATTGTATACAATTATTCTAGAAATTTACCGACTACAGTGAAAAGTAATGTGACATGTGGAAGATAATCGTGGCAGAGAAAATAGCCTTGAGTAGATGGATGTATTGCTTTAGCGTGTGTGGACACGGCGTTTGACAAATGTGCGCTAAACGTTCATAAACGTCACGGGAGCGGCGTCTCGTTAACAACCGCTGGCTTATTTAAAAAGCAACAAACCAAATCGCTGGCACAAATACGTCCCCGCGAGCGCGACGCTCGGAGCTCAGTAATTTCCTGCGCGTTTTGATCCCAATGGTGCGGTACAAGTGCTCCCCTCGTCTCTTTTCTCTAATTTTTGTACGTTTTCTGTGCTTCAGACTTGTGTTAAAAATAGCTGAGTAATTTTTCATTTCGGCGCGCGGCGGGCGTGGCAGATTACAGGCTGTTCCAAATAATACGCCAACGGTACTTAACTCGAGTGCGCCTCCTCACGCCGCCAACTTTTGTTGCTTGTGTACGCTTTTCACAGTACTTGTTTCTTTGCGAGGCCATTTTATTCGGCCCTGCTAAGTTATTGCGGCCCCCGGAACGTTTTATGAGCCTCTTATGAAGTTTTTCTTTTGAAACGTATACCTACGCAACAATAACGTTGGCTACCGTGTGTAATTACACTTGCAAATAAATGAATTGTTTAGGAGGCACGCGATAAGTGTTACGCGAAAACGGTTCCGTTTTCGCAGCTTTGGGGGCCAGTTTATAGCATTACTAGGTTTTATGTTACAATGAAACGTACGTTATGTGGACACCCTATGCGTGGCCGGGGAACAATTGTCGCAGCACCGGGCGCTATATATCACGGTGTATTTCCGTGCACGGCCCACCACCATTCTATACGGCAGCGTCTTTTTTACGCATAAAAACTAATGTCGCCTCTAATTATTTTTAGATTATATCGCACCGCCTGCTATATATTAAGTCGGGCGCAGCCGAATTGTCAGCATAACTCCGCTTTGATGTATCATGATTTGTTTTTATTTTCGGACAGTTTCGGCGTGATTCATGGGCGGATAAATTTCAAGTGCACCGTGAAACGTATATTTAATTGATGCGTCTGCATAATACATTGTTATGGCATTGTTATGATAGCCGCTGCCGAATATAAGGTATCGGTGGTGGGATTTAAATGAAATTGAATAAGAGGCCACCCTAGTCCCTTAACGCGTCTGACGGGTTGATAAGTTTGCCGAAAACGTCAGCGCAACGCGTCGAGAGAACGCGTTTCAAAGAAAAACTGTGAATTAATCAAGCACTAGCGCGAACGGCTGCCGAGTCATCCGTCTCCGTCAGGCAGACTGACGGGCGTAGGTCGGAGCGAGACGCAACACCGGGAGTGGTTACCCAGTCATTTGTCCCTTGCGGCCGACACGCACTGCCTGACTGGTATACGTGTGTCTAAACCTTTATGCCTGTGCTTGAATTTTTTTAAGTTGGGATCAGTAACTACATTTGCACAAAACACTTTCCTTTTTTTAAATGCAATAAACTCACCTCGACTCTAGCTTTTATTGTTACATTCTACACTTTAGCTGATGTCGAGCATATTTTCACATTTTATTGAATCATTTCTATATGTACCTATCTATAAAAAAGAATCCATATTATACTTATTCCTGTAGTCCACATCGATATATTAAAAACATAGCGGCAAGTTTACTGATGTATACAACATTAGGAAAACCAGTAGAGGTAAGGGATAAACTACATTCAGCCGGTTGCTTATTTTCGTTTCAATTGCAATTAACCTGAAGACTAAGTAAGAATGTAGATAAGCTTTCTATATTCTTATCATCGATGTATCATTTTATGTTGTGTGTTGTAGTAGTAATAACAAACTTAGGATACAGAATAAGATGTAAAGCCGACAACATAGAATAATACTCGAATTATTATTATTATAAGATCACGCGCGTACTCACTTCCGTACTCACAAACGCCAATTAGTGTTAAATGTCTTAATCCAGTTTTTGAAATTGGACTATTTCAACACTCAATGAACACTTTATACTCTGATAGTGAGTGGAGATATAGATAGATATGTGCGTAATAATGAAACCTAAACATAAATAGTTCCAAGAGTTGAAATAATCAAATTAAAAAAATACTTGATTAGAGTTAATGTTAATATAAGTTCGGCGGCGGCAGTATTCTTATTTTTGTGACCGTTTATCGAATCGACATACTTAATCTAGTACTCCATAAATGTATATCCTTAATTCACAGAAATACTATCTATACTTGTCGTTTTTTTAAAAAGAAGAAAGATCTCAATTCGTCGCATGTGATTTGTTTAACACGTTGATTTTGTAATGTGCTATTTGATCACATCTAAATGGGAAACGCCAATTGGTGGTGGTGTAATATCTAGATGTCAGACAAGCACTTTATGATAACAATTCCATTGGGACCCGGTATTAAATCGATCGTGTGTCTAATAAAGATATAAGTTGAATGTCAAGCAATATAATATAATAGCATAATTAAATGTTGAAGCGATAGTCACAATGGTTGGAAGCTCTCGTCAGTATAAAATATTAGGTTACTCAAGGCTGTGCCATTTTTTTAAAATTAGAAATCAAAATCGTTGTCATAATATATTTGTTTCAAAACACAGCATCCTAAAAATATGGTATTATTTTTGTTATTGATGGATCCTCAACCGACTGAAGATTGTTATAGCTATATTTAAGCTGATAATTTAGGATGGAAATTAATATAAGAATAAATACAATTCATTCATCATTAAATGCGGTTACCTATTGAATTCAGTAGTTTTTTTGTTTGTTTATAATATTATCTCTGCTACATGAGGTCGCATGAGGTAATTAACTTATTAAGTCTACCTACGACATAATTTGGAGACTATGCACTTAATACAAAAAAAAAACGAAGGTACTTATAAGGAATTATTGTCAAAATCCGAACCGTTTTTAAAATACATAAATAATTTTGTAATCTGTTTCAATCACCATCAGTCACTAAAACTCGTCCCGAAATCAATAACACTAAAACACGTAGGGGGTACATATGCACAGCATAATAAAATTTATTAAAGTCAACGCGAGTCGCCAAATACAAACACGAGCCTTTCGCATTGCAATCTATTAGAGAGATAAGTCTCGATAGGGAGGTATTATGTTAATCCGGGCGCGGCGCGGGCTTTATCTAAAGTGGCGCGGGCGTTGTGGACCTCAAGGGTCCGAAAGGCCCTGGGGACTTACCCGTAGGCTGCGAGCGTCGGGTCGTAGGGGTAGTAGCCGCCGGAGGGTTGGAGGCCAGCCGACGTCCACGCAGACATCTCGCCGCCGCCCTCCTTCAGCGCGTAAGGGTTGCTCTGGAACACCGCACAACACAATGAACAAACATGCCTACGGCTATGTCGGCTTGCGTATTTGATACAGTTTATTTCGTTAACTCAATATATAGATTCCCATTTTATTTTTCTTTTCTAAAAATAATTCTTTTAGGTTGTTCGTTGGTACTAAAAGCGGTTTGCCATTTACAGGATATAGTAAGTACCTACGTATTCGTATGACACTAGATTGATATTGATAAATTCCCGTTGTTCATGCGCTTGTATTCATTTAATTGTATGGTTTGGTACTAAATAGATACATATGAAAACCATTAAAGCTGTTTAAAAAACACTAACCTAAATTATTCATTGTTTATTCTTATTGACATTTTTTTTATTATTTCTCCTATTTTTTTAATTTGAGCATTCCATGATTAATGCCTATTTTAGGTACTGTCAGAATAGGCACTGCACTATACACACTATGGTGCAACAATATGCTGGGCCCTTTTTGTCCGCACACAACTTTAACGTCAACGTATTTTATACGTATATTAGATACATGCTTTTCTTCTGTTTTTTCTCACATTTTGGTGATAGGATAAAATGTCAATCTAAATAATAAATTTACAAGAGCATACAATGTGTTGTATACTTTTTTAATGTAAGTACATATATTATGGGTCTTTAAGGGTAATCTAACTTAGCCAAAAGTCTATCGACTAAACGACTAAACATCGCAAAGGAATATTTACGTAAATCACAATTTGTGGAAGCTTGCTTTAACACAACTGACATGATATAAATGTTCACACAAATAATCTGTTAAAAATTAATCAAAAGACTATACAAACCGTAACACGCCATTATCTTGATAGTATAGTACCCAATCACTACACTCTGAATCTATAATTAATGTCAATTTAATCTGAAATTACTCCCACTTTTATGAATAAATATTGACTTACGAGATAAATATACATACGTTTGTTGATATCTAAAGGTGTATTAAATTAGCTGATTAATACTTCACATCATTTGCATGTCACGCTATTATTTTTTTTAAAGTTTAATATGTTCAAACTCAACAAAGCATTATCCAACTAAAAATCAGAGTTGTGGTTTAGCACTATGCTGGTTTTTTTCGAATGATTTCTTTTTTAAATAATGTATTTACTTTTTTTCTGGAGTCGAATAATGGTTTCTTTCTTTTTTCAGAATATATTATGAGATTTTTGTTGGATTTGAACTTTATCAACCCATTTCTTTAATACTTGATAGATTTAACATTTTTCTACAAACATTAACACATTTCTTACTTATTGTTTAATCTTTTATGATTACATTTGGTGCAGACAACAAAACAATTCAATGGGGTATACCTACTTGGGACTTGCTGACAGGTCACAGAATAATCTCAGAAGAAAATGTTTATTCTAATATTTTATTTTAAAATTAAAATCTCCTCAAACGAACAAAATGAGCAAAACGATCATCCAATCACAAAATAATTCGTCAGCCATTAACACTAGCACTCCACCGTTAAACCATGTAAGCGGATAAATCTCGACAGCTAATACCTTTCAGTCAATCGGCCTTACAAATACGGCTCGAATTTAATTAAAGTTAACTTAATAAAAGGGAATAAACTCACGGACAACAATAAAAGTCCCAAGTGTACGGGGAGACGTATCACTAGCGAATTTGCATAATGTATGGAAACAGAGGGGAAAACTATTAAGGCTGTGTGCACCCTTCGCGTGATAGTTGTTTAACAGCGACTCAGGGATGTCACCCTCTATGCTCACTTATTCGCATACATTAGGAGCAACTAAATTAAAAGTGTGAACGATCCGAACGCTGCTGGCGCATCCCTTGTCTCACCCCACGCGACTGCTGTTAATAAAATGAAAAGCATTATGATATGTGGCGCTGGTTGTCGCGATAGCTGAATAAAAAGACCAATCTTATTTGTCGCCCCTCGGTTTTTAAATAAGAAAATGTGTTGTTGCGTTTGCCGTGTTGTTTTCATTAAAATTTGTAAATTAATCCTTCGCTTGCTAATTTGTGATTTATTAAAATATTTCTGCCTAATGATGTCTTTTATTTACGCGAATACTACACATTGAATAGAAATTAACTTTTACACTGTTTTGCTTGGTTTTGGATTTAATTAAACCGCGATATAATCCTTAAAAGTAGTTTTATTTAAACATTTCTACCTGATTTAATTATTGTTTATCGCATTTAAAAGTATTCACGCAAAAGATAACTGAATTTTGCTTTATTGTCGTAAGAAACTTCGAAAACAACACTTACCTATATCTAGCACCGTAAAGATTACAGATTATCAGCACTAAAACAACATCCTACGAAATGAGTTTACATATGTAGATAAGTAAAATGATACACGCTTTGTAACTTGAGTAATAAAAAGTTACGCCTGTAATTACGTATAGAGAAAAAAAACCAAGCAACCTCGTAACAGACCTTATTAGAATGGTAACGAGTATTTGTGAGATAATAACATAATTATTGCTTGGGACCTGGGCATAATAGTGGTTGTAAGTAAATGGCTTGTTTGTTCGTATCATTGCTCGTACAAATTGACTGCCTTCGTTATCTGCACGGGTAATTATTGCAGTTGGTGACGTTGTTTGATTTACAGTACAACACGGCACAACATATTGTGGAATGCGGCTGAGACACAAGAAATCGCGATAAATTGCAAAATATTGCAGCTAATCTGCAATCTTTACACGCAATCAACCTAGATTTGTTGTTTCGTTCCAGAAAAACTATATATCCATTCGAAAATATCTCTTACTGTCATATTCTCAAGGTTTCTCAACTACTCCTACAAATTAAAAAACCAACTCTTCTCCAAACAGTACTATCAAGCAATATCTATTGTTTGTCTGTTTACTTACTTTTTCTAAACTAGCAAATGGATTTTTATATGATTTCCATAGCCATTTAGAGAATTTCTTCCGAAAGGCGTACCTATATATGTATAAAGTTGCTTTAGTTATTCAGAGACAACTTAGATATTTAGGTATTTAACGGCCTGTTAGTAAGCGGTGATGATGCAATCGTCAGTCAGCTGTGGCAGCAAAAGGAACTATAATATTTGTCTCAAAGCCATTATACAGTGAGTTTTATAGAGCCCCAGCAAAGGATTGCTGGGGCTCTATAAAACTCACTGGATGGATGGATACAAGGATGTCACAGCAAGAACACAACATCATTCAAAGAACTACCAAACAAAGATATTCAAATATTAATGACAAAAAAAATTATTATTTAAGTATGTAGATGATAATCCAAAAGATTAGATTAAGAACTAGAACTTCAGTTCACGTAGCTTAACGAAGAGCTATGTCATTCCCATACTTTGTTTTCTATTTTCTAGCGTTTCGTATTGTAGAATGATAACATGGCTAAGGGGGCTGGTCTTCATCGTCATCACAGTTGAAAGACGTCCACTGCTGAACAAAGGCCTCCCCCTTAGAAGGGAGGGGTTGCCATAATCCCCACGCTTGGTGGGCGTCTTGGGGATCGGAGTATAGTTGGTAGGTAATTCAATAGAAAGACGCTGCTGCCCGTCTTCTTGTTTTCCCTTAGTCGCCTCTTACAGACACCCAACAGGAGGAGATGGGAAGATGCTATTCTTACCCGTATACCTCACGGAAACGGGCTGATCTTACTGACTCATAATTCAATAGTAGAGTTTTAAACAATTTAATTTTCACAGAATGTGGAACTGTGATCTCGGGACTCTAGAAAGGATTCTGCACAAAAACAATAACATTTTTATCTAGGCCTCATACAGATATTTTGTGACTCCCAAAATCAAACAATGAAGTGTTATCAGTGTATTAGCTATCAGCCTGAAGGTATCTATCTCCATAATAATGTACAAACTGCTGCATTGTAACTGGCCTTAATACATCAGGCGCCTTAAATATTGCAGTAAACGTAAAATGAGATTGTACGCAATATACATATTTCGACAAACCCACTCCTAGCTTATATAGGTCACAGTATGCAAGGATTGATTGGCGGAATAAGTTCCATTAAAAAGGTCCCAATAAATCATGCATTTACACTTGTACATACAAATTTACAGTTAAAGTGACTTTAAACTTAAGTATTGTTTAGTACCTACAGGTTAGAGACTTAAGTGGGTACTATTAATATTTAAAAATGAATCATCATCAACAGTTAAAAGACGTCCACTGCTGAATAAAGTTTTTTCTAAATAATAGTATTGAAAACAATAATAATATGTCCTTATGACCAATACGACCACAGTGCCAGATCTTTCACAAAATTAGCCATCCATATTATCTACGCGGGAGATATCTCTCTTTCACCCTCTCTTTTTTACTCCCACAATCCTATGAAACGAAAAAACCCGACCCGACCGCGGAGAGGTCAAGCGCCAAACCAAAATTTAACATGCTAACAGGACGCGACGAGATCATCTTACTTCAGGTGATGGGCCTGCATAGTTCTAGCCATTAAGGAACAACTACACAAAGATATAACTACCCGTGGGACCTCCGGTTTCTATTTGGTGTGTAATTAGTGCAGCACTACGGTAGCGACTATGATGCAAAATAAAATATGATATGAAATGAAGCTGTAATGGCCATCTGCGGCCAACAGCGTCTATCATTCCAAAACAAAAAAATACTAGCGAAGCATGTACCGCATGCATGCGAGCAAGTAAGCATTACTTAATTCTCTTTACCAACGAAAGGGACCACTATGATAGATAAATAAACCTCAGGAGTTCTCTACATTCAGCTAGAGCTTGCATTCATAAACAAGTGTGCGCTAACGTCCACGATCACTTACTATCAAGTTGGATGCGGTCGAGCACCGGCTATAACTAAGTAACCGTCTCATAGTATCATTCGTATTTAAAAAGTTTCAAAATTAAACTAAACATCTACCGAAAACACACTCAAACCCATAAAAACTGCAATCACATCCCAACAAAACAGGCAGACAGCGAAACACGGCGAGCAGAGAGCCGCACCGTTGAATGATAGCACCATCATTAATATCTATCATAGTGTAAGTAAACATTACACTCTTCCCACTTTCCCCGCCAAATAAGCCAGTGACAAATTCGCAGCAACTCTTTTGTGGTGGTGTGTGATAAAAATTGCTCCTTTTCCTGGCCGTGACAGGGCAGTGGCGCCCTCTGAGGTCGGGGTTCACTAACTAAGAGTGATGATGGCGTCGCCCCTAACATTAGCCGCGTGACTCGAGATTGCACGTGGCTGCGCGAACATTAATGATTATACTATTATTACTTACGCCACTATGCATATCAGACAGCGGCCTATATTTTTTCACAGTAAGGGCCCGCTGGGGAGACGTTAATAAGGCTTATTACCTTACTGTCTGTAATAGATCATGATGAATACGTATTATCTAGTCCTAAAAGGCTAAACATAATAAACACACCTCTTTTGCTTACTGCACCCCTGGTAGTAATTTGCGTCATACAGTTTTCTCTGCATACCTTTAGCGCCATTCTGATAATCATCATTAGAGGCGCTGATGTTAAATTTATCTTTTAGTTCACTATTAAAACTCCTTAACAAGAAATATAAATAAAAAATATGATAATGTTATTTAGCCACATACCCACACTTATTACTCAGACCTCTTCTGTAACATGCTATATATTTAATATTTTAAGCCGACGTGGATGGCTAAAGTCGAAACTATAAAGGAATAGCGAAAATACTCAAAGGAGTAACGGGTCAGATTTTAATGAACATTAAAACTTCATCTTTAGATTTTTTGTTGGTGCACTTTCTAACGATACAGGGGCATATTAAAACATATTAGCCGCTAAGGAGGAGGAAGGTACCTATCAAGGTAGCGCCATAAATTTAGGTACATAAATACAGGGTTATTCAACACATACATTAAAGACTCTTTTTTGATTACAAAAAAATACCTATTACATCTAAGTACCCGCAAATACTTGGAATAATATAATAATAATAATATCTTGGGACAATCCACACACGGTCATACGATCCCAAACTAGGCAGAGCCTGTACTATGGAAACCAGACAACTGATACTAATACTTATATACTTTTTTTTTCAACAGACATTTATCTTGAAATTCTTACGTCAGACGACGGCCTTATATCATTTCAAGCAAAGAAAATACTCGACAAGATAATTTCCATCTTAGCTAGCTTATTTACAACAGCAAATTGTTCTTAAACAGGTGTCATTATTCGAATAGCACGACAGAGTTTTACTATCTGCAAACCACCAACGTATTTATGCTAACCGTAGCGATAAACTTCATTTATTAACCCTTAAAAAATCTTACCCACACCAATTCATCCCCTTTTTCCGTAAGACTGAATCTAACAACATTTTAATCAATTCTCCACAGGCTCCGCGAGTCAGCGCGCCAGATAGACTCATTACACCAACCCCAAATAAATATAAACAGTAGCGAAAAGGGGCCGGGCCCCACTATTAACGTTATTCACACGCGTTGCTAAATCCATAAATAAAAGCCAACTACAGCGACCCTAGAAACAAAAAAAAGACAAGTTCACGTTCGACTGATCCATGCGGTTCATAAATAAGGCCCGTTTATTTCATTGCATTAAACTGGTGATAAGTTATTTGACGGTTCATAAATTCGTGCCCCATCGGCGGTTGGTGTCGGTGAGCGCTGAGCTGGCGGCCCGACTACGCCCGAGGCGCCGCGGCGGCCCGCCAGCTTGCCAAATCGTCGCTCTTCCATCACTCCGCGACTCAGCTTTCTGGCTACTGTGCGCCATTTAAACGCATTATTTTATGCCGGCGTCGTGTACTGCGACAACATTTTCTGCATCATAAACGACATGATACTGCCTAGTGTACTCTACCGTATAGATACTTATAAACGACTCGGCCTACGAACTCTACTTCGCTCTGTATTTGCCTAGTGATTGGACTGCGATCGTCGGGAATCCGCAACTAAACTGTAGCGCAAATAAAATTATTCATGCTATAAAATAATAACGATAGGAGGCACTACCAGCGGAATCTAAAAGTGAATTGTAGCGAGTGGAAAAAAGAATGACTGTAAGTGGATAAAGCGAATACAAACGAAAAGGTCATTTCATGGCGCGGTGCGCGGTGCGTGCGGCCGCACGCCACTTTGAGTCGTCGCTGCTTAAGTTAAAGTTTGTATTCGCGACGCGGTCATGCAACGTGGCTAAGTTCAATAAAGCTTTCCCCCAAATAAGCCATAAAACGAGCGGCGACGGGCGCGGGCGTTTTGGGTACGTTCCCGTTCCAATTATTTGTTTGTGGAGGCACAATAATTTTATTTTACGTTTTATTTAACATTTATTTCGTTACGGCAATTTCACGGGTATCAAAGAATTGCTAGATTGTGATTTAAACGAAATTGGTTATTTTCCACTTCGGAGGCTGAAAGTTATTTCTTTCGGTATCGTATTAATATTATTTTATTATGCATGATATTGTGTTCATAATCACGAACATTTCCTTTTACAACGATTTATTATTGCAAATTGGCCGAGCGATCGTAATTCCAAAACGGTCGGTCGCTATTAATAACATCGTGTTAGCGGGGTCTAATCGTCGTTTTAATTAGCCGTGAGATCATAGAAAAATAACTAGCGACTGGTGAGGGGTGTCCCACGCACGGCACTAATTAGTAAAGACGCGGCTGAGCGCCTTCGATGGAGGTAGGCCGCGGGACGACTCGCGGCGCGTCGGTTTGGCGGCCCGCCATAAATAAATAAACAATAAACCGGGATTAAACAAGTCAATTGGAGCTCAGACACAGACAATATGCGGTCACGTTTAACTGCCGAGCCTGACGGTAACCGATCGCGGCCGGCGTAATTCAATGATCGTAAACGCTCGCAATGATATCAATTAGACGGAGCCCCGAGACCGATAAAGCTCCACTTTAATTAGGAGAACAAACAACAGACGGTTGTTAATGAGCCGTGCGCGTGTGGAGGGCGAGAGAGGTAATTAGGTCGGGGGAGACGCAACATCAACCCGGCCGATCAATTATTGAGCCTCCGTGATTGATTTGGTCGCGGGTCGCGGCTTGCACGCCGCCTCTTAATTCCCATCCACCACAACACCTAATTTCACTAAAACTGTCTCTACCACCGCTGCCGTTTAATATGAAAGTTATGCCAATTATTCTAATGCTACGTGTAAAATACTTGAATTAACATTCCTAAGTCCTTCACTTTTATTTTTATCGAGCGATGAACGGACTTAACGAGTGCCCAAATTAAAACACAAAAATGACTAATTCAATGATAACACTGTAAGCATTAATTTAAAATGGGTCCCGGAGTGACGCAGTTCATAAGAGTTTCCGGGACCCTTATACCGTATTTATCTGATGTCTCGCTAATAGCCGTCATTCGAGGGTGAAACGCAGCTGTAAAAGCTCGACTGCACGTATAAATTACATATAAAATAAGGACATTAAAAACCATTTAGAGCAATAACTATTATAAACTGAATATAGCTATAAATATAAATTGAATAAATTATATGTATTATTTTGATACAGAAATAAATGTTAGAGGTGTCAGCGTTAATGGTGGCGGCGGGGAGGTCGGGGCGGAGAGGACAATGCGCCCCCGGGGCGCTTTTGTTAGCGCGCGGATTCCCTGCCAGTGACATCTGTCCGAATTGCTACAATAACTCGCAAAAAACTCACTCCAAATTTACCAACTGTAAAGCGCTTCTCTGCGATTATTTTCCGCTGTATATACAATGCATCTATCGTAGCCTCGCCTGCACGCAGCGACGTCTTCATTGAGCCATTGTTGTCTGTGACGTATCATTTATTCTATTTTGAATTAGTACCCCCGCAGCTCCGGTGGTCTACGCGATCGGGCACCATGCGCTACGGCGAAATCGTGTCACAATATTATAAATAGCGTTAAATTTAGCCATTTCATTGAGTCCGTTGGACTTTTTGTGCAAAATATGAAAAAAGAATTGGAGTGTCAGAAGTTCCCTGTTGAATTACGAGGTAATCTTCTTACTTGGATTGACGTATGAAGTTTCGTATTTTGTTCAATAAAACTAAATAAGTAAGTTAAATGTAATATATACAAGAAAAGAATATTATTAATGTACGGTGTTGAAAATTGTTTTATTTTTTTATAACCATATTTGTTTTTTACTGCTTTTTATTGATAATTATATATTTGATTACAAGATGGCAATTTACTAGCCACCATATTATGTAGGTATACTTATATTGGCGTAATGTATAAATTTCTTCTATAAAGCTTTTTATTATGCAAATGGTTTCTAGTACACAAAACCACGCCATCCTAAAACAAACTTAAAATTAATAGTAACGTAGTTAAAAGCTATCTCAAGTTTAATCGACACCTTGTTTTTTATTTCACTAATGCGCAATGCGTCGAGCAAGCGATGTGGCAGACAAAAATTACGCTCGGATCATGTTTTTTTTTTTACTTCCGGTCAAGATAACCGTCAAAATAAGCACCTTTATATTGTTATAAGTGGTCACAGATCGCTCAGTAAACGGCACGTTGGATATTATTTTTTATTTTCAAACGCTAACACGCCCCTCTTTGATACTTTGTAAAAGTTTCAATTATCGCACATTATACCGTTTCCTCTGGTCAAGCGAGCGGCCAAACTTTTCGCTCAAGATAAATCGCGGACGCCTTCACACGGAACGGTCATAATATCCTCCAGTTCCGGGCCTAACAAAGGGACGTAACAAATTTCCTGTGCCCGAAATTGCTGACTAACGTCTGCTACAAGCTCGCAAGTCCTACACGAGGCGAAAATGATCGCCGAATGAAATATGCATCGACACACGTAATACATCGGTCACGATAGTGCTGTACGAGGTGTATTCAAACAATAGTAAATGCATTTAGCTCGACCATTGTGTGATTTATAGCGAAAGCGTGTAGGTAATTTATAAGAGTGGCGCGGGAGTGGACGAAGGGCGGCGGGCGCCACGGGACGTCGGGAAATCGGGGAAAATCCGAAGATTTATGAGCAGCGCGACCGCGGTGCGGCCGACCGCGCCGCCGCCGCCTCGCCGCTTTGTTTGCCCACTCATTAAACTCGCCAAGCAACGCTTAGTGCCAAGATGAGTATATTTGCGGAGCAATTAACGCTTTTGAGGTGAGACGAGGGTTGCGGGCTGACCGCAGCGGTCAACGCAGAATTATAACAAGGCGTCCGCCGCGGCCGCGACCCTTATCAACTGTACGTATTTTCGGCCGGCGATTCGACCATCTTTCGTTTGTACGGTATCGTCGAAACGCTTATATGGCCGACAGATAAGGCGGCCGATACAGAAGGTGTATCTGCCCCGGGATATCGCAGTGTAAACATACGCCATGTCAATCACTGCGAGGCGGCGCTTTACAACATTTATCGATTGTCACATAGGTAATCTAAGTATAACGCATTTATGTCAAATCGTCGATGTACCTATTGATAAGCCCACCCACGTTTCACCGGCGCTACATTGCATCATTAAAGCAATGGCGGTTGTGTGTACTGTCAGTTATACGTATTGATATTACGGGACTACGGAAACATGGCACCTACACAATAATTCCTGTTGCATTTTATGCCTACATAGGTATTGTAGCGGACAAAAGTCACATGTATATTTATTCATATTAATAACCCCCAAAAAATGTATTGTTAATAAAATGATAGCAATAGATGTCTGCTATTGGTAGGACGCAAAATGTTAACTGTGTTCAACAGCCACTAGCTAACGTCCCGAACTTGTAAAAGGACCCTCTGCTCGACTAAGTTGGCTCAGGTGTTCTTGACTAACTTCATATCTATACTTTATATTATATCTTGTTTATATTTTTTACCAATTTTATTATAATTCTTATTTTTCTAAAAATAAGAATCAACATAAGTGCATTTGCATACGCGTACATAAACTATTATTATCTTTCCTTTGTAAACTTGATCACTTAAAGTGGTGACGCAGTCGTGAATGGACGCTGGACAACACAAGGAAATACACCTCGTATGGTCTACTAGACCATGGTGTTAGAGATATCGTTATATCTACAGCAAAAGGAACAAATGGTGGACCCTCAGACAGTATAATTTGCGTAGAGTTGCTGCAATCCTCTGGATTTTCTACGGCATTTACCAGCGGCCTACGTATCTCATAAAGTTTCAATAATAATTCGTATGGGGCGAGCATAAAAGTCATTCGCGGTAAAATCAATGCACACAGGCGCCCTATCAAAATAAAACAGCCATTATGCGTCGCGTTATCTCTATCTAAATACACAGCCCAATCTAAAGATAGCTTATCCATTTACAGAATACTCCTACTAGCACACATGGATATGTTTATAATCTCACACACATTTAGCTGTTTGATATCAAAATGATTCTGAACCCTATAATCTATGGTTCCAAAGTATAGTATTGAGTGGGACGCTCAAACCCAAAATTCTCTTTTCTCGCCGAGGCTAATTAAAAAGAAAATAAAATAAACCGACGCCATTACTCAGGAGCAAGGTCGTCTGTAACTAATTAATTGGCGAAAGAGTAATGTAGATAATATACTAACATTGAAATATTTATGATTAAACTATTCGGATATATTATTATTCGCGTTAAAGTTTCTGACGGCATTATAGATATCGTTAAGGTCATTTTGTGAACGCTCAAATTATATTTATGACCGCGATTTAATTATCACGAAAAATAAAATGTATTTTTTATTATTCTCACATAATGTTATAAATAAAGTAGATAAAATTATATTTCTTGTTGTAATTTTGCGGTATATTTGTGACAGAAGCAACACAATTATGACAGAAGTAAGATAAAGCGAGGAGCTTCCGATCAAAAAGAGCAGCCAACCTATCCTACATGTAAGTAAGTATGTAGTCAAATGACAATCACTTCGAATGACGCTAACATCAGTGACTAAGTTGCTAGACCCTTCATACGTATAAAGTGTTGCTGTACTAATTACTGAAAAACTCCCGTATCGCCCATTTAACAGGCACCGCAGTGATTCCTTTGTTTAATAGGCCTAGTGAGCTTCTCCATACACCAATTATCTTCAGGGACTGAAGTCAAGTACCCACTAGCATGGACAATATCATAGCAAGCCCACTGATTTGAATAAAAGCGCAGATCTATCAAAATATTATTATGAATCACTAGGAGTATATCATCCGGAACAGCCTCGAAAATTGGAAAGGTGGTGTCTCAATCGGTGGCGTCAAAGTAACAAACCTTCGTTACGCCGACGATACCACATTACTTGCTGCATCTGAATCCGAGATGGTGGTTTTGCTGGATAGGATGGAGAAGATAAGTGCAGAATTGAGACTTGCCATAGGTCTAAAACTAAAATCATGGTAGTGGACAGAACCAAAAAGTTGGAATTTACTGGAGCGCTAAACATGGATGTAGTAGACAACTTTATCTACCTAGGTTCCAACATAAGCAGTACTGGTTCATGCGAGCCTGAGGTGCGTCGACGTATCGGTATGGCTAAGAGTGCCATGACACAGCTGCAGAGTATATGGAGAGACAGGAACATCACCTTAAAGACCAAAACCAAGCTGGTATATTCTTTGGTTTTCTCCATTTTCCTGTACGGGTCGGAGACGTGGACACTCAAAGCGGCTGATCGCAGACGGATTGATGCTTTTGAGATGTGGTGCTGGAGGAAAATGCTCCGGATTCCCTGGACTGCAAAAAGAACCAACGTGTCAGTTCTTAAAGAACTAAAGATCAAGACACGACTATCATCCATCTGTCTGAGACGAACCCTTGAGTACTTCGGTCACATAGCTCGCAAAAATCCTGACAGCTTAGAAAAGTTAATTGTTACAGGTAAGATCGAAGGAAAAAGGCCACGGGGACGTTCGCCGACACGTTGGTCTCACCAGATTCGCGCCACTCTCGAAACCCCAGTGCACGTAGCGTTCCATGATGCCTCGGATCGTGATAAGTGGAAAACCGTCATCCGAAGCAAAGTATTATCTGCATCCGTAACAACAGGTCACGACCCTCAGCATTGAGGTATCGACGCGAGGAGGAGGAGGTATTTAATTATGTCTTTTACTTACGCGAATATTACACATTGAAATCAAACTACTTTTACGGATTTTATCGCGGTTTATTTTTAATTTTACTATCCCGACGTTTCGTTTCAAAAATAAACCGCGATAAAATCCGTAAAAGTAGTTTGATCTCACTAGGTATTTAATTCGATTGACATTCGGAATTAGCATTCGCATTCAAATTTAATAGGTATCCGATTTTCATTGTCGTTTACCACACATTAATTAGGCAATATGTACCTAGCAATTGAGACTCTACATTATTTTCATATATTTGTATTCATTAAGATTTAGATACTCATCATATGTGTCAGCTACAAGACACCCACTGTTGAACATAGGCCTAACTAAAAATAGGTAGATAGTAAGTAAGCAGTAAGTAAGTAGGTACTATAATATTGTTATGAAGGAATTTACATGAATAAAGTATACTTGTAAAGTAAAATTATTTTAATACTTGAAATGTCTGCTTGCGTCACATGTTCACGCTGTTATTTTGTTATAAAATATTGTTCACACTGTCCTTACGAGTATAAGGACCCAAAATATTTTTTTCAATCGTATACTGACATTTTAATAACTTTATTATCACCCAGTGATTTGTTTATGACAAAAACCGAATATCAACGAAGTCGAATTGTTTCACGAACAAAAAGAGCGACATTATCAATAACATCATCCATTGTTGGTCGTGCTACACATTTAATAATTAGGTCGAAACTTAGTCTGCAGTGATTAATGAACAAAGCGAGTACTACAGGCAGACCACCCACGGGGAGGAGACGGCTTAATAAGACCCTCATTAACACCTTAATGGCTATTCTCAATTCGCCTGATTTCTCTTCACTTTTATTTATTTTATATCCTTCTCGCTCTGGCTCGGCTCCTGCGCATCGCACCTCTCGCTTCTGCGCCCTTCTTTAATTGAATTTCTGGTCTCCTTTTTCTAAACTTATTCTGTTTGACTTAAGATTAGTGATGTATTTAAATTGGCGTTTTGTTACGTTTTTATAGTCGGCCGAATGTAGACTCGCCTTTTTGCATTTCTCTCGTTTTCTTATCGAACTTTTAATTTGATCGCGATAATGGAATGAGAATGAAACTTTCTTATAAGAAATACGATGGCTTTTTTCTCGTTAGCGTAAAGATTGAGCGTGCGTTTGCGCTTTTCACCGGCTTTCATCTTCAAATTGGGATATCACGTCGTATGTCTATCATTGCATTATAACACTGAAAAGGGAAGGGTTCGGAGGTTTCCGTTTGCAATAAACGAGTGAGAAATGTATGTGTAGGACACATGCTGCCGTTGCACATGCTCTTGAACTGCTGATGAGAGATTTTATTGCCTCCCTTCAGGAATCGCTACCCGCATGGTAAATTATACATTTGATCATATTTTATGAAGCGTACATGTGTTTGTGCTTAATTCAGAAGAAAAGTTATCCATATTCAGTGGCAATATTATTGTAGGAGAAAACGATGGAATGAGGCAGGTTTCTTTGTTAATATTGAAGTTTATATATTTATTAAGTTCTTTCCATAATTTCAACTATGGGCATTAATATAGGGCTAAAAAAAGGATACGAAATTATTTTTTAGTTAAATTATTAATTAGTTCAGTTATAAACTAAATATTTAATACTACTTTTATAATGACATTTATTAATATCAGTTTTTTTTTCTTTATTTATATTAATAAGGGTACATATCAGTTTATTGCAAACTATCTCAAAAACCCTAAATTGGGTTTGTCTGGATACCAAACAAAAAGTACTTGTATAATATTTTTAAAAAAAATATAAGTACCTATATCTATTGTGATTTTTGTAATGATGAGCATTGTTGCTCATAATTACAAAAATCAAAATATTATTATTAATAATAATATTTATCATATGACACATTAGTTCATTAGTTTGAAGTAGATATATTCATTGTATTCTATAGTTTATTTGTTTCATTAGATAAATTGTAAAATTTGGTAATTTTGACATATTTTTAATTCGGTTTCAGTCCTCACTTCTAATTTCATTTCAACATGAGTGATTTATAATCTCCTTCTCTACCTATTGCTATGTACTTACATTTTAGAAACTTCTTATACCAAAGAAATCACATGTATTTAATAAAAGTAGGTAAACGTTATCCCGTCCATTGTGTACGGCGGCGACTCCGAGGAGGACGGCGGCGGGGTTGCGACCCCCGTCCCCGTGAGCACCGTGTCAGGTTCCCGGTGGGCTTACAATGCGCCCCGGCGGAGGGCTCAAAAGCAAAGCACTGAGGGGCCCCTGGTGCAGATCCCACCGGAGAGACCAGGGTCCCCCTCTCACGTGCCGATGCGACAGCCGCGGGGGTTTAAGTGGGTAAGAATCCCACATAACCTGGTCGAGCCCAACAGCTCCCGGGGATCTTTCGAAGATTTCCCCCGTCAAAAAAAAGGGGTAAATGTTATCTACAAGCGAAGTTAGAGCCAGACCAATAAATATTTTTCTCTTTTAAATCTTTTTAATATTCATTGACAACCAACCCATCCACAAACAATCAACAATTGCTGAAAAACTTACATGGAGGTACATAATATGCTGAAACCGTTGGAGATATCGAATATTGATAATGGTGAAGTTATAGCTCTAGTAGTCAAGATAGGTACCACCGCCAAGCTAGTTATTATTAGAGATATTACTAGGATCCTTCATACCTAATAACTAAGGTGACAAGTGATAGTGTACCAACCATGTGTGCTTACCATCAGACCAACATCCTGGTCGTTTTTTTATTAACTGCCGCACTTACAAAAGTCAATTACAGTTGATGATCAGCAATCTAGTTCATAAAATCGGATTATTTCGACACTCAAAGCAAATTAATATTTTATACTCTGAAAGTGAGTAGAGATATCGATTATCTCGTACTAATTAATAGAAAATAAGCATAAACTGCTCCACGAGTCAAACTAATTAGTTTAAAAATAGCTTAAATATAATTAACGATAACTGATGTTTATAAGTGCTGCAGCCAGTTACATAAAAGGAATAAAAATATGCCTCAAGAACAAAATCCTGTATGAATTAAAACATCAGAGTCAATAAATCGTAGCGTTAAGCAGTTAGCTTGACGTCATTAAAAGGCGGTTACACAAACAATCCCTTTTATTGATTATCAAACGCGCACAATAGATGGCGCTGGTGGTGCCACGAGTCGCGGCGCGGACTGACGCCGCCACCGGAGTTGCTCGCGAACAAAAATGGCAGTTGGATATTTTCCCCCGCAACGGTTGAGTACCACACCGAGCAACACTACGCCCTATGAAGTAAGCACTAAAGTCCCTTTCAGTTTGTACGCTAATAAAGACAACCAGAAACAGACAAGTGTATTTGCGGTAGAGCGTCGTCATTGTTCGCTAAATCGTCGCATGCACGGAACCGGGCGAGCTTGTCGTGAGTTAGGTATGAACGGGCACACACAATGACAGTATACATACATTTAAACACCTGTTATTAAACATGCAGGGTCACAAAGCGTAGGCACGTCCGACTTCGTTAAATAAACGATAGAGATCTCACTGCGCTGACGGTTTAGGATGCATCCACAATTACCGCCGCGAGTTGCCACATGATATTATAATTACGAGTTTAATGAACTCATTTTTTTTGTTCTATAAACATGAATCCTAAAACAGAGGTTGTTTTATTTGAAATCGTCTAAAGAACAAACGCGATCGTACAAAGACATGCGTTGAAGAAAACAATAAAAAAAATGTTTCTAAAGCTTTCTGAACTATTCTAAAGATTTTAATAGGGTCAATTAACAAATATTTTCCGCTTAAATTTACGTACTTAGGCAACATCATTGACTAAGCTTCAAGCGCCAAATACTTGTAAACGAATCAAGATAAATAGTTGCACGCAACGAGCTGGCCTGCCGATTTGAAAAGAGTCAATTTTAATGGTCGACTGGGAACTTGCATGCTACTGTTTCTGAAATACTTTACTATAAATTACCTAATAATTCACAGCAATACTTGTTCAGTGACAATAATAATAATTTCCTGGGACAATCAATACACGGTCATCTGATCCTAAACTAGGCAAAGCCTGTACGGATACCTAATACAAGACATAGAGATACACACAAATGTTTGTCCTGCCTGGGTGGGACTCGATCCCACGATCTATTGGGTAGCGGCCAGGGTCTGACCACTAGACCATCTCACTAATGTTAAATCTCTGCAGCCTAGTCATTTCCAGTTACATTATATTGAAATACAGGAAATGTACTGTTTTGTGGAAGAAGATACTGCGGTGTACCTACGCGTGGATGGCTTTTGCATGTGGGACCCTTTTCCTACCGGGCAGGAAATCTTCAAAATGTGCCCTTGATAGGGGCGGAAGTTCAGCTTATGTGGGATTTTTACCCACTACTTGCCGCTGGCCTTCATCTAGAATCTCCTCCTCGTCAGTCTCTCAAGGACTAGATGCTCGCTAAAGTACGACCCGGGGGAAATAGAGGATGCAAACCCTAGGAAATATTTTAAAACTCATATTGTTCAAAATATTGTATTGCATTTGAATACCTTACTAACACGTCCACTGCTGAACAAAGATCTTCCCCTAAGGGAGGGGTTTCCATAATCCCCCCCGCTTGGCAGGCGTAGATAATCCAATAAAAGGACGCTACTGCCCATCTCCTTGTATTCCCTTCGTCGCCTCTTACAACACCCAACGGAAGGACATGGGTGGCCACGATTTTCTTTCTTTCTAATTTCTTTGAAGAAAAAAACATTATTGTTTTATACTACCAATGTGGCAAATAAACATGCAGCCCGTTTGATGGTAAGCAGTCGCCGCAGCCTGTGGACACTAGCAAGACTAGAAGAGTCACCAGCGCATTTCCGACCCAATCGAGATTAAATATTAAGTCTCTTATGTGCAGGAATTTCACCAGTTCCCTTCACACCGGAACACAGCAATGTTTACACATTGCTGCCTGCGGAGCCTATCTGGCAGTATCTGGTACGTACCTGACTGTTTCCTGGCACAGCCTACCACCTAGTGAAAAACTTATTCTAAAATGGTACTTCATAATTGTAACTCGTCAAGTCGCTCTATAGGTACGCTATTACTTGTATATCATGTCGCAGAACGGTTCAATCAATAATAAAACAATTTTCTGTGAGAAATAATACGGATCATTCTATCCTTTGATAGGATTTACCAGGCTTAAATGGATTTCACATACATTGGAATCAGTCCAATTGTGACGAGCGAATAATCTGGATTTGTGCCGAGGCAATATACCTACAGGAAAATCAGCAATTTCCCTTATAACAGACTACCAATGATTGTACAAAGGGCTTTAAAATACCTTAGAACCCAACTAAATCTGCAGTAGCTCGGATACACTCGATTCTTTGTCAAGTATATACCCTTATAGGGACTACGGGTGCCGCAAAACCGATCGGCCATTTGTAACTTTACCCAGACAAGGTGTTAAACCAAACTGCAGCACCGGTCTTTCTGCCGACCACAACACAAAATTGGATACTTATTGCAATTTATGAAAAACGCATTCAACAACTGTCATAATTGTAACGAGTCGAAGGAAAATACGAAACGAGATATTCCGTGTCATTTCAAACAACGTAAACGTATGCTTCAGAGGTTGAACGGAGATAGAGCGTAATTGGTATAATAATGGCGGTCGCCTTTTGAATTTATTTTTTGAGTTTAAATATTAATGTTTCGTGACAGGGCGGCGAGGTCCGCGAGGTGTCGGTGGTTTTCTGGCCCAGCGCGCCCGGACCGGTTCGCCGATGGCTCGCACGCCACACCAGAAAAGCCAAACACGTTGTATAGCAGTCGAGAGCGATAAACCTTGCATCGTATACGGGTAAACGGCAAACGACCTATTCGTACCAATTTGCAGCTTGTTCATTCCGTTTTAGGAGGCGAACAATCCGAGGGTAGTTGCTACTACGAAATAAACTGTATCAAAATTGGATATCGTCGGACTGCGACCGATTATGACGTTGCCGGTAATGTCGCTTGACATTACCTTAAAGCGTTGCACCTTTCAATTAGTTTCATGAGAGCAATTTGTTGTTTTGACATGTAATATCGAATCACAATGTATGTTTTCGTAATACGATCTCAGCAATCGCTCGATTTCGATGTAACGATATATTACGAGTCGACATGATAGTTAATACGTACCAATGGTGAATAGAACGCTGAGCTGTCGACTCCGATGCTCGGATACGGATTCTGGTCTGTTGACGGGTAGGGCGTTCCGTACACTCCAACGGCAGCGCTCGAGAGTCGCGGATACGACGTGAGGGCGAGCCTGGCTCCGTCGTACTGGCAGGAGCAGACGGTCTGCCCGGATACGGGATCTGTGATGATGGGGCGGGGCGTATCGCAGCACGAGGCTGCCGGGGTGCTGGCGTGGCTGCCGGCGCCGGGGGACAGCGCGCCCCCGGCCACGGCCGAGCCCCCGGGCGAGAGCGGGGGCGCGGAGCTCGACCCGCCGTCAGGCGAGGTTGCCGCACCACCTGTGCCCGCCCCGCTGCTGCCGACAAGCAACTGCAACCAACACGCCATCTATAAACATCAGTTCATTAACCATCATTATCTAGACGGTAGATCCCTTGTGCAAAAACCGAAGGTTTTGTGCCGCCAATGTGTTCTGGTCAAAAGGGTATTGTAGGTGTTCAAGTTAGCGGGCTCGCCGTGACGAGCGGCAGTGCAGTACAGCTGTCTACAGGCAGGCGTGTTTACCATCAGGCGAACGTCTTGCGTGTCTCGCCACTAGGCTGAATAAATAAACTTCATTGGGGACTCGCATACCATCCTCGGGTTATATAATGCAGCTAACCGTGCCTAACGAATTAGTAACAGAGCCACAGTCATTCCTATAAATGATAATTATACATCCATCTGTCTGTTCAAAAAGATTGTTAGGTCGCTTGCTACTTTCGCTCAAGAGTTCAAACACTGTCCACTCACGAGGCAACATTATTATCTGATTATATTTTGTGCAAATCCCAAGATTAAATTGAATGTGTCTTTAATTAATCATAGTGAGCTTCCTTTTTTTAACTGGAGCTAAGCTTGACCTTTTGTGTAAAAGCAGAGGGTGTAGCCCGGGTATAAATAGCGTTATTATAACTATGTTACTTGAGTGATCATTGTGCTAAACAATCATTGAGCTTTATGCCCTTGGGGCTCTTTAATAAGAGCTTCCATTGCAACCGTTGAGCACCTTGATAAGAGTTATTAGCTGATATAAGAATATATCTCAGGTATCTACGAAAAATGCCTCAGGAGACGATTAACTTTTAATATTTACTATGGGTATTTGGTTTAAACAAAGATACTATAGGCGGTCTTTGGTACTTGTTTCATACAAAAACTGTCATCGCATTTTAAAAATGCCACCTTATAATAAATACATACTTCTGTAAATATAGAAATAAATACAAATGTAAATAAATTGTAGCCACATTTACGATACCTTTATCATAGTGTGATTTGCAATATCCCAACACGAAATTCGGCATACTTCCTTCAAAATATATTTTTTATCGCTTTAGAGCGTACACACGTTTCTTCTGACTTATTACACATGTAAAAAGTTTTTTGTGAAATTGTTGTTCGCTATGGTCGATCTATTCCTAAGAAGTACTGTATCTTTTGGTCTTCAAACAAAAAAAAAACAAAAAAAAACTTGTTATATTTCTTTAAATTACTTATATTAGGTTTAATAAATAATAATGATTTTGCATTTAAACTGCGACAAATGTACAGATACGCTCATAAATACGTATACCTACGTCGCAGTAAGTTTGTGTGCTAGTGTGAATGCGGGTGCGTGAGTGTGCGTGTGCATGTGTGTAAGTTTGTGTATACTTAACACTGCTCAATCAATACTTGCGATGTGTATGTTATTTAGAAGAAAAAAAAACGTTTTTTTTTTCTATTTGTAAATGGATTCTACAGTGCCAAATAAATAGTTAATTTTACTAAGTTTATATTTTCATCTATACTTATAATAAAACTGTAACAGGTCCAATTCTGTACATTGAAGATATTTTGAAAATTATATTTGGAGGGCATTCTATAACCGATACTGAGGCCGAAAATGATTTTTTTTTTTAATTTTTGTCTGTCTGTCTGTCTGTCTGTATCACGGCTGCGCATCACGCCAAAACTACTGAATGGATTCAAATGAAACTTGGCATGATTTGAGATCTTACTACGAGGTAGGACATAGGATACTTTTTATCCCGTAATCTAGCACGGTTCTTTTGGGAGAGGGGATTAAAGTCAAAATGGGTACTTGGTTATACGCTTGGTCCGATTTTATAAATTTTTCTTCATAATTATAATAAATATTAGTAAGGGAACACTCATACGGGTTAAGCAACGTTAGGTAAGGTCATTAAATAGATGGGTGACTGTTTAACGCCATTTGAACTAAACGGGTCCGTGCTTTGGAGAGCAAGTAAAAAGTGGGTCCCAGTTTTTAACCGACTATAAAAAAGGAGGTTATGTATTCGATGCGAATGTCTGTTATTAAAAGTTTAGTTAACGTAAAAATAGCGCATGCGGAGCACCGTGGGTCAGCTAGTAATTAATAAGAATTAATTTCTTTAATTAAAATCTATAGCAAATTAGTAAAAGACAAACTGTGTGAAGTCATCACACCATTATCGTAGTGACAAGTAAACGGCGTAAACTTACAAAACTCTATAATTTCGATAAACGTCATACATACTCTACTATCAACTTCTACCTTATCTACTTTTGATCTATTTCTAAGTAAAATAGTCTATTAGTGTTGTCTATTGAGGTTTGTGGAATAAGCTGTCACATCATGATCGATATACAAGATGTCCGGCCAATTAAAAAAAAATGTCTCAGTCATCTTTGACGTACGAAATTCAAACTACAAGCTCGGGTGATTTACAGTTAAAAACATCGTTACTCGCTCGATTTGACTACACCTAACAAGTGGAGCGCTTTCTTGTGCGTTTATTTTTAAATGAATGCAAATTAATTACATTTCTAGGGCAGAGCGGTAAGATAATATCAGGGGCATCCGTTCAATCTAAGAATTTTTGTGACGCGCCCATCGCCCCGACCCGGTGTGGAGGTGCTCTCGAATTACTTCGTGGAAATAATTAGTACATGTATTATGAAGAGGCAAGTAAGCGCTCCGCTGGTCAGAGTAACGATGTGATCAGCACAATTTGTTAATCGTAACATCTTGTTTAACTCGTGCTCGTTCTATGTTGATATTTTTAATAGATGAGTCTCGGCCACTTCCTCTGTTTTCGATTTAAGCATTTATTATGCGATGATGGCTGTATAGAGACCAAATCAAGTGGATATCAAATCACTATTGTGATTTAATTTATATGCAGAGACACTTTACATGTATGTTGTTGTTGTACGGCTGACAAAAAATAATGTAGGTACTTATTGTTGAACGGCTCTAATAAAATAAATCAACTTTACTTTAAAGGATAACTGCACCATATATATTTCACTCGGTGATTAGTCGTATTTCACACACAAACATACGCATATGTAAACACGCGCGCGCGCATACCCACAGATACACACGCACACACGCCCATGTACACACGCACATGCAAGCACACACACATACCTCTTCATTTGTAGAATCTATCGTGGAAGATAATTATTTCGTTACGATATTACCGAGCGGAACAATCATTGAATGACCCATAGAAAAACTCAAGCACTTAGTAAATACACTAAGAGTAAATAGCATGGGCCCATTGAGAAGAAAAAGTGGACTCGAACAACGCACTACAGCCTACTTAATATAACAAATATGATTTTTTTTATTTAATAAATACGAGTATAGGCGGTGAGATTAAAGGGGACGTCAACAGGTTTGGTCAAACATTGGGGCTGGCTTGACTTAGAAATAATAGCGTAAGATACTATGCACACACGGGCCACTTCACCTCTGATGCTCCGTTTGAGTGCATCAACTTGTTTTCTTTAAACAGAGCAAAGTCTTCAAAGGCCCGGCCCTTGCGTGTTTGCTGGCCGATATATTCAGGTCCTTGTGAATCACCGGGACAAAGTTCAAAGTTTCCAATCAATAACTTTGATTACCAATTTTAAACGTTATTAAGTCTATAAAACCTATATAAGAAACCTTCTCGGTTCTAGAAGTTTAAAGATGAGACAAAAATATTTTTATAGTAAATTTTTAATGCTAAACAAAAAAAAATATGTTAAAAAGTAACCCGGTGCGACTGCGTCTGTCTGTCTGTCTGTCATACCTAAATTTTTCAGGAACCACTGATGCTATCTATTTGAAATCTAGAATATTTTAGATCTTACTTAACTAAACCCAATAAGTACCCAGTAAGTAGAAATGTAAAAAAAAGATTCTTATTATGTGGGTCGAAATGGGCCGTCAAATCAAAATCGACAAAAAAATGACTACTTATTTCTCCGAAGTTTGTAGAGGGGAAAATCTAAAATAATTACAGATAATAGGTAGTACAGTAGAAATAAAATGATGTATCGTTTCTAAGTAGTAGGTACAGTGTTTTAGAAATCCTAATAGAACCTCGTCAAACAAACTTAGTCTCGCGGTTTGGTGTTTTTGTTATCTGAGGTATTAGACGAATAGTAAAATAACTTTAATACGTCGAAAGAAGGCGTGGAACCCTTGGTGCGCGAGTCCATCTAGCACTTGACCAATTTTTAATTAAATTTTATACTTCTCTATACTTACTAAGATAACTTAATAAGAGTACTTAATAATATTAGATACAAATCGTATTTATACATAGCTAAGCAATAAAACGCAAGTTGATTTTTAAAATAAATAACAATGATAATTGACAGTAATAAAAAATTTGACAACGCTATCAATATATTGTTAAAGAAAAAATCATGGACAAAACTTTATTACAGACCCGTTACAGTGTTCAAGGCCTTTTTTATACAAGACACCGAATTTTCAATGCTGAACATGATACGTATGGACAGGGTGATATCTGAGTCAACAATCGCGCCGACTCGCCCTGGTTCATCCGCGCTATAATACAAAGAGCCTTCCGCAGCACTACCCCGATATATTTATACAACCGGCACTATCACGACTGGCGTGCATTCGTGTAATTAGTAATAGTCCGAGATAACACACGTACACAGTGTCATTACGGATAACGATATAGAATAGGTATGAAATTGTGATTTCGATATCAATCGCGCCGCTCGATAATCGCACCGTGTAGCGCCGCCATTATATTTGAGTGATTCCGTTCTATTAACACGGGTCATACATCAGGGTTTATATTATCCCCAATTTAGGCTTACTAGGAGGATGGAGTGGGGAGTGGGAATTCAAAACAGCTTCTCTAACGAAATAAATTCATTTGATTATCGATTTGTATTTATGTAAGGGCTAGGGCATGCACAATGGATCCAATTGGGTCGAAGTGCGTTCCGGTGGTTTACCGGGCCCGATTCTTAGCCACCAACAATAGAATAGAATCCATTTGTATTTACGCCACACCATCGCTATAAATATATCGATGCAATACATTGAATACATCACTCTGTTAATAGCCAATAAACGAATACAGCTGAAGTATCGTAAACAAAAGCCGAAGCTTTTTAAAAAAATGCAGTTACCCTGGCAGTTAAATTCACAAAATGGTATTCACAAGCATTACGATATATTAAAAATTAAAATATCATAACACGTCCAGCCGCGTTCACTATTCAGAGACTGAGTGTGAGTACAGTATCCTCTCTCCCTTCTTAACTAAGATTATGAATGGTTCAGCGTGTCAAAGACCTTATCAGATGGATTATTAAGATGCTTGCTTGCTGAATGAATTAACACGTTCTCAGATATAAATAGAGGTATGGCACGGTAGATTGGGTAATTTTAAGTTAAAGAAGATCGCAAGCCTTGTACGAATGGCGCGGTAAGTAACGCTACAGTAAGGAGAAAATGTGCCGATGGCTGACAGAGCAATTCTTGTAGGTTGGTTTCTCCTTTTTGCTGGTACCGTAGTGATGTGCCGTAATGACTGCTGACACAGAATCCCTGGCTTCACCACTAACCATCAGCTGGGATGCTCATCAAGCGATAGCCAATATTGAGTAAAACAAAAAATAACTCGCTTAATTTATGGATATAAGTAGGTATACACTGCATAAATTCCTGTTAGTGAAGTTAAGTCCAATTGGGCCACACACCATGACTAAACACCTATTATTTGGATAATTTTCCATAACAATGCAACGCTTCAGATAGGGATTTAATTATCTCCACCGCTAATTAAACACAACAATAAGGATATAGCTGTTAAGAAAAGTAACGAGCATTTATAAGTTAATAAAAACGGGAGGGTAGCGGCAATAACCAGCCTTCCCGCGCCGCGGAGGGTTGATCAAATCAAATATAAGCAATATTATGTCACTGTGTACAAAAGGGGCGAAACTCCACGACGCTTGACTACTTCGGTCAACAAAACTTCCAATAAAAACTACTTGGACGGGAAGAGGTTTCACTGAGATTGAGCAAACAACAGTTCCAAGAGAAATGCTCTACCGATTTCTATTACCCTTAAATTAAATAAAAAAAAGCTTTGGTAATTTAGTCCAATCTGTCAAATGAAGAGTGTTGAGCAAAGAGAGGGTCTGGGATTAATGTTTTATGTGGGCGATATCATTTTGATGGGGGTTGAATGTGACCGTTCTGTTCATGTAGTTATTTACATTAGGAATCCTAATGCGGAATAATACATACATTTTGAATAAAATCAAACTATGTAGATTTGATTCCACAAAAAATTCCATCAAGTTCAGAAATTTTACTCAATCGTAATCAAATAATATTAATTGAATTAAAGAAAAGCTTTCTCAATTTATAATAAAATCAGTATATAACAAGTGGGTCAGTTAATTGAATTTAATTTTTACCTTTTTTGTTACAGAATTATTTTATTTTAATGTCAGCCTCAGAATAGACATTCTAGTAAAGATATTTTTTTTTAATATTCGAAAAAGCTCCTATAGCCAAAAAATTCATCTAATAGCTAACTAAAACCCTGAACAAATTAGTCTATCATGGAAACAGTCCACTCAAATCAAATGATCATTTTGTCCGGCGATTCATTTATTATGCATGCACCTAAATATAATTGAAATGGGGCGGAGTCTATGTACTCGCCTAGTCATACATAGAACTATGTAAGAACAGGTATAGATAGGGAGGTAGCCATGCTTTCAGTCTAATATCAATGTTTAATGAGATCCGGACAGCTCGGACAGCGTCCGCACCGACCGCTCGCTTTTCATGCTGACATTCCGGTAGCTACTACGTCATCAAAATCGTTATTGAATATACAACATGAAAATTATTCACACAGAAATATTATATATACGTTTTTATTCGTATAATGTTATAATAAATATTATATAATACTGTAAGGAACAATATTTAGAGGGAAACTCCATAACATTCTTTTTCTAAAATAAGCTAATATAAGTAAACTAAACCACTGACCACATGGGCTCTGAATAAAAACTGTTACATAATAAATCCTAATGTTTTACACGTTTATATGATATCTATTGCTAATTAACGTCAGACGATTATTTCATTTATCCGATTATAAATTTTATTGTCATAAAATCACAAAATAACGACTTTTAAGGCCGAATAACGTACTTAGTTTAAAAACAAAATTCGTTATTTACTTAATATTATTACCATTTATACATTCTCAGTGATAACAACAGTTCTTAGTTAGAGTTGGGCAGCTTAAAACAAAAACAAATGTGCAACAGTTTCAAGTATATTTACAGAGTTATTATGGATAGTAAGGATTTCCGCAGTGCACAGTAACAATCGTTAGCACCGCCTACATTCACCAACTGCTAGGGTGGCCCTCGTTCAGTCTCAATTTCCAGGACATAAAATGAAAACAATGCACCATACCAACAAACTTTATATCATGCATATCATTATTTCAATTGAAAGACAGTCAAGTAGCTACCTGTATGGTATCTACATTTGAATATAGAGCCCGGTTCACACGGACGGAACACATCGCCATAAACCCGGAGGACACCAAAAGTCTAAGTAATGTGTTTATTTTAAAAGCACCGTTAAAAGGCATCAAGATGATCTCACAATTTCCATTACATTAGCGAGGGCATTATCTCGACTCGAAGGTCCGTCTCTCGCTCCAATTTCGCCCCGGCCAACGGGATATGTTAAAGAGGACATTATAATAATTAGATTGTTATCAGATGTTATTATATGAATTTTCCAAAATTATAAGAGCGGACGACTGAGATAAGTCGACGATATCGTGACGACGGTAGGAATAGATTACGGAATGGCCGGCGGGCAGCGCGGCGGCCTAATCGGTCGCACTAAATTTTGGTCCTTTAGAAAAACACGCCATACAGCAAATCGATAACCGATCATTATAATGATTGGGCTCTAAATGCCACTTTTATTTTTTTAAGTCACTGGACGAACGGGAGTCATATTTAAAAATTATACGCGCGAAAGCGGCAACGCGCTTTCATTGACTCTACTTCATCTGCTCCCAAATTCTACAAAATTTTATAACCATTTCTCTTTCAGGGACTCTCCATCTCTTTTCACTTAAAAAAACTAATGCCTAGTGTGAAATATGATGTGTAATTGTATTATAATTATCGAAGTATACAAGATATCAGAAACACGATTCCAACTAGACATGCTTTTATAATAAGTCAAATTTGTTTGTTATCCTAATTCTTTAAGATTATACAACAGTGCTGATATTTATTTTCTATTCCCCGTAAACGAGCCGCTTTTAAAAATAGAGCTATAAGAGTTTTTTTTTTATGAATGGTCATCCGTAATACCCCGTGAGTGCTATTTAAATATCAGAGTAATGGGTGGAGACATCACAAACATCCTCGCATCGGGCTGGAACACAAAAGGGGTCGACTTCTTCGCTGCCAGCTTTCAATTGACGCCACTATTATGCGTATCATAAACATAAATCTTCCAGCGCCATTCCTTGGAAATATTATGTGGCGCTTTGCAGCGGTGCGCCGGAAAAATTGTCTCGCCGAGCGACCGAACGACCGAGACGCCTAACTGTGTACAGTCGGGCGCACAGTTCACATCTCTCTCGTAATAGCCCACGGCAAATTCATATCACACCGGAGACAGCGCAACGCAGAGTGTACGCTACGACTGAAAACTAACAGCGACTGTCAACGAAATGCCTATTCATTTTAAAGCCCTATTTTATACATTAAGGTAATGTGTCGCCGAGTGTACACGACACGGCACCGACATAATATTATTATGTACTGAGGCTCGCTGTGCCGTGCCGTGCCATCGTATAATGTGTCCACAGTGTAATATACAATATGTCATGTGGGTATTAACGTGTGGTGTCACACTAGGCGTCGAAATGTCGAGCGCGGCATGCTAAGCCGGAACACGAATTGGCGAAAACAATAATACGACTAGGGCGCGTTAAAACGGCTCGATTCTTGTTGTAAAATTGAAATGAGGTGTGTGCGTGACGCACGTTGTCACGGAAAACTGGTTGGCGGCGTGCGAGGCGATCGAAACACGACGGACTGACGTGTCGTCGGCGTCGGCCTCGCGACACGTGGGACGCGCGCGACACTAGAGACGCATCGACGCGACGGCCCGGCGGCACCGGATCGGCGGCACCGTCGATAAATATCAATCGGCGCTCGCGACAACAATTAATGGTTATTTAACGCGCTTTCATTCAATTATTGTCCAGCGGATTGCACCGATAATACCGATGGCCGAATTCCCAGCGGTTAACATTCGGCGCGCACTACGTTTATAGCTCTCGACGTGCGATCGACGGACCTACTTGTTCAATCAACAGCCATCAAACATTAATTCTGCAACGTACGCAACCGACAGAGCGTGAAAGTATGTTTACGCAGCTTAAAAAACTTAAATGTCATCTGCCAGTAGGTATATCGTTTAATTACTCTTCTAGCCGATGAAATAGCGATAGCGTTCCACGATTAATAGCCAAATAATAAAAAGGTTCAGGTAATTTGTAACGTAAATAAATAACATGGCTGCTATTAGATATTTTTTATAGTTGGCAGTAATTACCGGATAATGAAAAAAGCGCACAAATTAACCTTTACGAAAAATCGTTAAAACCGGTAGGTACCGAAGACTGCTTTTAAAATTACATAAACATATTTTAAAGAGTCGAAGGTACATACCTCGGCTCGCGGTCGAGGATAAGGACGCGGGTAAGGGAGAAGCAACTCACTCGAATGTGCAGACGCGGGTGGTCGGAGTGCGCGCCGTACATCGCTCGCGAGCAAAATGCAACCGCACCGAGTAATTGTTCCCCACAAAACACAATCTAAGCGCATGCGAACGACCATTCGGCCGCGACGCAGCAATTTCAGATTCATGTACATCTTGAATTATCGACAAGTTTAATAACAAGCGTAAAGGCAATAGCAATAATCGCCGCAAATTAATTACCAGCTTAGAGCGAGCGCGAAGAAAAACAGTAAAAGTAATGACGCGTTTCTGAAACAGTAGCGGTGCGGCGCGGCGGGTAGAATGGGGTGCAATAGGCTGAAATTTATACACGGCGTAGGTGCGGCCGGCGGCTGTTCCGAGTTTCGCTTATAAATAACATTTAGCTGGAGGGCGGGGGCGAGGATTATGAGGTCGGGGGACTCAATTAAACTGCGCTACCGGACCCGGCTTTTATTGTGGACTTTTGCCGTGACCTCCCACCGGATTCCCAAATAAATGGGCCCACTTTACGCACGACGTTGGCGTTCGCACAAAATTCGGGCGAATTAATGATAATGATTTCACCGCAAACGTTTCCCACTACATAGATGTGTTATTGTATTGGCTTTAAGTGCTAACACTTTGGGTGCGAGAGAACTATGAAATATATTTCTCATTATACATAACTGAAAGAAGTCGATTGCGACGCGGCATTATTCTTCATTGGTTGAGCAAGCAAAGAAAGAAGTTTTTTTTTTAATTTACTTCTTGTGCACAATATACGTTAACAAGATGTAGCTCATAGCAAAATGGCAGGTCATGTTTTTATAACAGACGAGTTTAATTTATTACCCACTGTATTATTAATTAATGACAGTGTATAAAGACAAAATGTATGCAACAATCGGCAATTTGTTCTATCTGTATTTCAAAAGACAGTAAAAAAAACATGTAGCACTTACATGTATGTATTCAATAATGAATAACGTACTCACAGATAAATAATTCAATAGTGTTTACATTGCAAAAACACACATAGTTATTTTATGTAGGCAGACATAACATGCCTAATACGGTTCTCATAAGTAGATGACGGTTCTTCATTACGTCCAATATGTAGTGTTAAATAAAATTTATGACAGAGGGCAAAATATTTATTGCTTCTGTTTATTACATAACACCATCCGTCCATACCATGACTGTATTATGAACGTATCAAGCACGGAAAAGAAATGACGGAGACTATGCACTACGCACACAAAACGTATCATACACACACGGGTGTATGTATGTAACGCGTTTATTGACAAAATGTTACGGCACGGCGGGCGGTTACGTTATATTCTGTCACCCGGACTGTCACCAGTACCACAGTATAAATAAATACACTAAGAACAAAAAGCCCTAATTACACGGCTCTGATTAATAAAGTTGCTAAACAGCTACTGCGGCCAGCGCGTATAGGAATAGCAACATCACCTAATGCTAACAAGACATTTCGTGAATTTTTAAGCCTCTTAAGGGGTTGGCCAGTGACGGTCTAGTGGGCGCTGTTGCATATTAATTCATACAAAGAGTTTTATTTTGCCTGAAATGTTCAGAGCATGAGGTCTTGTAAATACCCAATTTTGAACGTTTCAAAAATCAGTGTGTGCTGCCAGTGATGACATGGATCAGAGACTTGGCCACTGATTATAGTCCTCATAAAAAGGCTCAAAGTAGTTCAACGTGCTATGGAAAGGGCTATGCTCGGAATGTCTCTACGTGATAATCTTAATTTTTTTGTCAAACGTTGTGGTGAAAATCAGTATTTACTGCCGGAAAATCAATTGTGCCACCGAAACCGTCTCACTTTTTCTTGTACGCACCCAGACGTTAAAACCAAATGTACCTATCTATTGTCTAAATAAACAGAATGTACAACCAAATACTTTTACCTTATTTATTTATTATACTCATTATATTCTCATTGCAACGCATGCCGGGTACAGCTAGTATATTATACAAGTAAGGCAATACGGAGCAAACGACTTACACATAATTTGTCCAAAAGCAAATAAGTTTGAGCAGTTTGCGCATTCACATTCAAGTCGCTGTCGCGTGGACACCGTCCTATACAATGCTTTTGTGCATTTTTTTAAACTGTTTGCTTATTCAAGTCACTGTGTGTAGGCGGTAATTTAAATTATAAAATATTTATATTGAAATAATAATTATTTGTATTTGGCACTGTTCAGAGTACCCAACAGTAAAATATATATATGTCAGACCCCTGATATACGCTGAAGGAGGTTTGCATAGCAGGGCGAGCATCGCGTGTGGCCGCGAGGTGGTGCCACTGGCGGTGCTAAGAAAACACGGGAGCCGGTCGGCGATCGTCACTTTTTTTCAAGAACAGAAGAAATCGCCGTCACCGGGAGCTGAAAGTGGCTATACTCCCGCGGATTGTTGTCTTCGCTGCAAACCCTCAGTGTTTAGTACAAGCTGGTGCAGAATAAAACTGAAGAAGCGATCTAAACCCGTATTTGTTTTCTAAAAACTCCACCCACGTGCTGAGCTGAACCCTCATGATGTCCGAATCTGGAGCTGATGGCTATCTGCCGACAATATATATATAATTCTGATTTTTCTTCTCTCCATTTAATATGTATATACTGCCATGCCACTTGCCCGTCTTTTTTTAAATATTTTGTCTTAAAATTACTCTTTGCCATTTTGGAAAAATATAGGTTAACTTGAAGTCGAGTACCGTTCTTTCTTTAATTAAATTATTGTTAATTTTACAACCAAAAATGTTAATTATACATTAGTTTTACCAACATCGTCAACTTCGAGGATTGTTGAAGGTACGTACTTTAATTACTGAACATTTAAAATTCCTTTACAATATCCAATTACTAAAAAAACATTATTTTTTTCCTATTAAAGGTTTTGTACATTCCGTAGTCGCGATGATGTAGCAGGTGAAAGCCAGTATTAAAAAAAATATATACCTACAGACGAATTGAGAACCTCCTCCTTTTTTGAAGTCGGTTAATAAAAACCAGGACCAAAATATTAAAACACGATTGCTAAATTGTCTTTACTACACGGATAATTGGTGTGGTCACACAAAGAACTAATTTCCATACAAAGAATGCACACACCAAGAGTGACTGTTCACATTCATTGTAAAGCTGTGTACTCACCAGTGCACTCACCTTGTTGACGAGCATTCGAAAGAGAGCATTCACTTTTTGTCAACATTTATCTAAAAATTAAATTTACACGCATTGATCTAAAATGTGTACAAGACTAATCTGCTGCAAGTTGGTATACGCGCATTCACAGCGGTTTTGATTTTTCGTTCGGGTCTAAAATACTTAATCATTGCTTATCAGCTTGTTGTCAAGTGCTCATTATAAGCGAATACAATTATCTAAGACGGACTCATTTACTGTATCTTACAAAGAGTATAAAAACACGAATGGAAGAAAATTTTAACTGTAGATAATTACTTATTACAGTAAAAATGTCAAATAATATCTTTTCCTTTTCATGTTTTTGTAAAACAGAAACTTGAGTCTTTTCAGCTTTATCCAATATAGTAAAACTGGCTATAGTTTTTGATAAATAATTTATACCTACTTTACTTACGAGTATATAGTAGTAAAATTGATTGACCATGGTTATTAATACTAGGTAGTAGGTTCTTTGTGCAAGGAAGCGTCCAGGTATAAATACCGCAGTGTCAGATATTCTGCCATTCTGGTGTGTAGCTGGTGAAATTACTGGACACAAAAGACTCAATATCTAAACGCGCTAGTGATTCTTCTGATGTTGCTAGCGTCTATAGATTGCAGTGACTGCTTACCATCAGGCGGGCCTCATGCTTGTTTGCCACCTTCGTAGTAAATAACAATATATAGAAATTAAATAGATTAATAAACATGTTTAGCCGTTGTAAGAATTTCTGGTATATAATATCCTTCTATTTCATCACCCATGTTGCGCAATTAAACGTAAAACAAATGAAAAATTTAACAGCATCCAATCCAATCGTTTACCAAAGCTATATGCAATGTAATTTTCTTTCGAGTTTGTTTGATTTCCTACCACGGTGCCAATATCGGTAGGCTATTAACTATTTTAACTGCTATCGAATCAGCTTGAATGGTCAATTGCACTCGTTCAATTAGACGGAAAATTGTTGCGGGGTATACTCACGCTCCACTCAAAGGGAGCTAACCCACTTGTATGTTAACATGCATGTGTAGCGTCCGTGGTGCAGTGAAAAACCGCTTGCTTTGCAAATCGGAGGAGCAACAACTTTGCAATAACTTGTGTAGTGTCGGCCACCTGATTGTCTTTTTTTTATATAATCAATAGGTTTGCGCTTGACCACAATCTCACATGATGGTAAGTGAAGATGTGGTCTAGGATGGACCGCGCTTACCCATAAGATGCCTGTTCACTCTAGAATTGTATACCCCCAAGTTATATTTATCAGGGAAATTGTTGTCCGGGAGGGGGGTATTCCACAGCTTGGCCGTGCGCATGAGGAAAGAAGAAGCGAAACGCTTAGCGCTAAAAGAAAGGGGATGGTGGTACAAGATCAAAAAGTGCTTGAGCGCATTCACCGTGGAACAATCTGTAAAAAACCGATAAACATGCAATAAGACGACGATGATCCAATTGTTGCAGTTTTTCATTTGTTAAGTCGTTATCGTCAATTATCCTGCGAGCGCGTCTGTCTAACGAATCCAAAGAGTCAAATTGATATTTGGCAGAGCCATCTCTCAGGTGAGAACAGTACTCCATGCGGGGTCTAGATTATAGAAAGATAGATTTGTCAATCGGTTGGATTGGGTTAAAAATAACTTAATAATAGACTTCTTGTGCATAATCCATCCAGCCACGTCCAGACAAGCCACCGCAGTGTCAGTTAATCCGCAGCAAACCAGCAGTATGCTAGCATTGCTCCAATATAGGCCACGGAAGCTGATGTAGGTAATTTATTAGTTCGAGAGATTTAATAACTGATGTTTTAGCTGTGAGGAAGTGCAAGCTGATATGAGGAAGAGCCTAATACAAGCGTAGCGAAAACTTGGGAGTGGGTTAGATAGATACTTGACGTATCCACACGTAAGAGTGATCAAGTAGTCAAAGTCAAAATATCTTTGAATAGGCCTCACAGAGGCACTTAGGCAAAAATCATGTTTTACAAACTACCAGCGGATCGTAACGCAGCCGCCAATGAGAAAATCTGACAAGTAACTCAGCGGACTTGTCTTTTTTGCCATATTTTTTTACTGTTACAAATTGTAAGCCTCGAAATTATAAGCATGCATGAGTTGGGCAGTTCAAGCCCACGCAGCTTTATCCTCCAGGTAAAAAGTATCTAATAAAATTAGTAGCATTTTCAAGCCTTTAAGAAAATACCAGATCTTGGCTGGAGGTGGACGACGAACTGAGTTTGTTACCTTGAAAGCCTTTGCCTAGTAACAAGCTAATAAAATATAAACCGACTCAAAGGTCAATCTTCGAGTGCAAAATCAATTTAGCAACTGAATACTTATAAGACATCCCGTAACATACTGGAGAACTATTCAACATGACTGAACTTTTATGGCTTCAGCTATTTTAAGACGACACAGGTAAGTATACAGTACGCATAAACGATGAGTGTAATCTTACCTGAGAATATACCAAAATAGTGTAGTACGTATTTTAGGTTAAAGATATTGTGCCAAATAATGTTAAACCAATATGTTAACTGTTTTGATATAGATAATTGATATAGCGTAGACAATTTTAAGATTCAAGTCCAATATAAAGATAAAAAGTTTTGAGTCAACTTATCAAAAATAAATGAGTCCATGGTAAAGACAAGAAATTGTACACACGCGTTTTCCCACTGACGACAGGACCAACAAATTACTTTCATATCATATCATCATTTTTAAAAATCAATAATCTTGTACGAAGTAATAGAATTATGTAAAAATAATAAGCATTGTATATTATAAATTATTTAAATCAAGAAACTACTAGAAAACCCCTTTAACAAAGCCAACCCCCTTTTAGTTAGAGAGACTTCTAGCCATCCAAACTAACATTGTTAGAGCCACCTACTCATTGTTTAGCCAAATATAAAGACAACCTATCTTTGATCATAATAAGGAAACGCGTAGAACAGCTGACTGCCCAGATCGCCCTACCGATAAACGGATTAAGGCATTTTTAATCCCACTTAAATCGGAAAATTAATATGTAAATTGCAGCTTAATATCTAAATACGCACCACTTAAAAAAGTGATTTTATTAAAATATACAGTTTCTAAAATAAATATCCAAATTTTAATGCAAGTACGGTTCAACTCTACCTGCGTCTCAAACATTATCTGATCTTATTTGTTCTCGACGGCGCCATCTTGATATTTTTTGGAGTCCCGCAAAGGTAAAAACGGAACCCCGAATGGGATTACTCGTTTGTCAACTCGTCCGGCTATTCATCTGTCACCGAGCAACCTCCTACAATTGGGACAGTTTTTTACTAAACACTCTTTTTTTGTTTCATTATTTGATAAAATCACAAAGATAATATTTTCAGATAGATTTTTATAAAATACAGCGTGCTATAGACAAACAATATTTTTGTAGTGTATAAGGAAGAACTCATCAATAGGCTAAATATGAAAGGTCAAGACTACAACTAAATAATGCATGTTAATAATTATAATCACATTGTATTACAGCATGTGTTAAAAATATGGTTTGATTAATATTGTTGGTAGATACGTTATATTGATTTAAATAAAATATATTTGAACTAATTTTACATTGTAATCCGAACATAATCTTCATTATCGTAAATAGGTATTTTCACTTCAAAAAATTAAAAATACCTACTATTGATCTTTTTAATTTCATACATTTTGCGTTGAAAATTACATACTATAAATGCCTACATAATGTACAGAACCATGTGTAACATAACAATACAAATATTACTTAAACATTTTTTCTTGTACAGTGGACTCAATGCGGGTGTTAGAAATTAACGTCTACTTACACAATGCTGGAGCAAAACATTTGCTCCACAATCATATTAACTAACACAAAGAGCGTTAAACGATTTTGGACGGTAATTAATAGAGTCTAAGGTGATATTGGTTTGAGCAGTCGAACAGATGTTAATAGCTTTTAATCCTATCTATATAGGCGATCAGAGTCGCCCGCCACCTTTTTAGGATTGTTCTAATTAATTATTAGTATCTGACTTTTCAAATGGTATAATCTTGTTAATTATCGAAATATCATTTTTATTAGGCCTTTAAACATTATAATTTGGGTTCCTGTTATTTAAATAATCCAAGACATCAGATCATATCTCAGATATATCTATAGCTACATATATTAAACTGACGGCTGTCTGTTTCTCTGGTTCGTGTACCTACCTACTTCATAATAAGAATGGCATATCTGAAAACCAAAGGTCACGGGTTCAAATCCTGCGGGGAGCAAGTAGTAGTTCCTTACTGGGTTAGGATAATACTGATTGGACTGGAAAGTAAGATAATCCATGCGTCGAAAGGGCATGTAAGAAGTCGTTCGGTTCTGCGCCTGACCTGTATCTGATCTTGTCTGTCTTCCGTTTCGCCGGATATTTTGCCGCCAATCGGCAATGCATACAATGGTCTTAAGTGTAGCTGGTGAAATAACCGAAGACTTAATAGTTAATTACATTATATAGTACCTACTGAAGCGTGGTCCTTAACTGCTGGCATTTGGCAGAAGGCGAGAGTCACATAACAAGTTATGGAGAGAAGTACACTCGGAGTTTCTTTGCGAAATTAAATCCGGAATAAAGAAATTCACCGAAGAAATTCGCCAAGTCACGGCTCATCCCCCGAAGAACCGATAGCCGATGGGGAAGAAAGGTTCTCGAGTGGCGACAACGAATCGGAAGACTCAGCGTTTCACAGCCTCAGCAGGCCTCCCACTAGGTGGACTGATAACATTGTGCGAGTTGCAGGCAACTGTTGAATGCGAATAGCCAATAGTCGTTCTTTATCGCGTTAAAATTGGATGCATATTTTCAGCAGAGGACGACTTTCGGATAGTGACGATGTTGAATAAATGCTGTCTCGGGTAGTAGCACCTTTGTCGATGAAAAGAAACGTGGTAATCCAACAAGCGGAAGTCCTGCTTGTCTTGGCACAAAGTTTCCTCAAAATAGTTGAAGACTTACCGATAGGTAGGTATCATGTGAACGTAATTAACATGTTACAAAGTGAGCATTTATACAGCAGGATTATTATATGATTTGATTAAACATAGGTTGTAACAAAACACGATCGTTTCGAATGTTACGTTACACTTACGTTACTATTTATTTAGGTCATTCGCCGGCTCTATGTATCAAGTTTTCAACTGACTGTCGTTCACATTAAATTCTTTTCGATAAAACGATAACATTAATGTTTTAATTGTGGCTAGTACATTAGTTATTAACAGGATATTATTTTGTACATTATGTAAAGATATTAATTTATGTCAAAGATATAATGATAAGCTAAGTATACCTTTGTCGTCTGCCGCTTCAGATAACTGTCGAATATGCAACCAACTTATCAGTACAATAGGGAAATGTTAAGAGATTATGACGTTTTCCTCGAAATTTGATACGTTTTGATTATGCTGTGAAAATCGATAACGACACAAATATATTTTTAAAATTTGTGATGAGATCAGGGAAGCTTTTGCTTGATAATTGCACAGAAAAATTATCGCCTGGTGGGTGAGATATTTTGAATCTGTAATTTCTTTAGCTACAATCCCTTCAGAGCCGAACATGGTAAGTTTGCTGCAGTACCTACAGGCTTGCTTTACGACAGTATAAATATATGATTCCCGTTCCTTGTATGTTATTCCCCGTGGGGTGTCCGGATAAGAATAGCACCCTCCCTTCTCCTCCCGTTGGGTGTCCGCAAGAGGCGACTAAGGGAAAACGAGAAGACGGGCAGCAGCGTCTTTCTATTGGATTACCTACCACTCCTGCGATACCCAAGAATCAAGCGCCGGGATTATGGCAACCCCTCCCTTCTAAGGTCTCCTTTGTTCAGCAGTGGACGTCTATCGGATAACAGATAATGTGTAATGATTTTATATATACTGCTTGCTCAAAATTGGAGCATCCAGACTGGGGTGTAACTCCATCATACAGTAGATTGCATTCCTTCGTTTCGATGGTGTTTTATTACAGAGGCATATAACAAGACAAGAAAATTGTATTAAAAAGGTAAGTGTGCAGTGAAAAATGAAAGGTCAACCTATCTACATGTTTCATTAGCTACTATTATCGTACCTATTAGAAATTGTCAATACTATCAAAGTCATATTGAGTCTTGTACGAAAAGGATTCCAGTAAGACGTGATGATAATAAAATATTGCATGGTAGATACATATCTAATACACACACACAATATGTTTATCATATTTTATACCATCGAGCATCAAATTAGTTCAATCGGTTAAAGTTGGGGTGTTTCTACAGTTAAGATGGATTTACTTACATTCTTATTGGTATGTCAAAATGGTCACTGTCATGTCAACGTAATTTCCAGTTAATTGCAGAACGCAATAAGTACCTAAGCAAAATAAAATTAATAAAATTAAACCATTATTTACTGCCGCACTCACAAACGTCACTTAGCATTTATTTTTAGGTAAGCCATTTTTGAATGTGTTAATTTGGACTGTCGAGCCGTTTTAGCTTATGTTCCATCACTGAGTACGAGAAAATCGATATCTCTACTCACTAACACTTGTATATAATATTTTTTATTTAAATAATATTCTGGGCTGGGACAATCCACACACGGTCATCTGAAAACTAGTTAGAGCATGTACTATGGAAACCAGATAACTGATACTACTACATATATACCTTTTTATTGTAAATATAATTAAATAGTTAAATAACACCCAGACATCTGGCGGGAATCAAACTTGCGACCAGCCACGCCAGGTATCTAACCACTAGACCAACAAGCCCGTCAATTGACTACGAGCGTCGGAATAATCTGATTAAAAAATGGACAAGTTAGAATTAACTTCCAATTAGTCCTAAAATAAAACAAGCCTATATGGTAAAATGTTTTCAAGGAACAAACATTTATTTATGTTGCGTTATTAAACATACATCTTCTTACGGTATAACATGCTGCAAATACACAAAATTGTGTAGAGTCCGGTGCAGAAAGAAATTCAAAAACCTTTTTGTGTATATGAGACCTTTATTAAATTACCTAAATGGCTATGATGAAATACTATCTGGGGTATATAGTGTTTAAGTATATAAATTACTGCATGTTTATCTAGGCAGTAACAATTCTGTTCTTAATGATATTATGCTATTTAAAACGGACTGGTGGTGCTGAAAACCACTTTGGCTTTTGAACACTGTGATTCATTTAGGTAAGTTATTCAATAAGACAATTGTTTATTACAAATAATCTAAAAGATTACGATTAGTGTAATGTACGTATTTCGCTTTCACAGATTAAGGCCGATTACCTGTGTTTATCGATATTTGACAAACAACTAATTGATTTATCTAATCGAGTTAAGATACACACTGAGTATTTTCTGACGTCAATTTTCTTTTTAAAACAATATTCGTTATGTATAGAGACAAGGGGATTATTTTATTTTATATTGAAAATAGGTACCTAGCACAAAATACATATTATTATTACGCTTAACAGTAAACCATAAATAATTGTAGCTACACAGAGGTGTAGCTCCCGTGTGGTGCTGTGTTTGGTGTGCTCATTTCCATCTCTCTCACTCTCAATTCACTCTTACGATGGTTCTCTGTAAATTAACAAAATGTTATTACCTACTCTCACAACTTATACGTTAAATATTCTGAGACAGACCACACAAGGTCTCTGATCCCAAAACTAGACAGAGCCTGTAGGCTCTATGGAAACCAGGCAACTGATACAAATACTTAGGTATATTTACTTATTTTTGAAAATACATACTTATACAAAGTGTTAAAATATCCCTTGTCCAATCAGGACAAGGGATATTTTAACACGGATATTTTTTTCGGTGTACAAATATATGTACGTAACTATTTTTTACCAGAAATACTAATCTGATCTTGTACATCTAGTATGAAAATATCTGAAAATATGAGTTATTCAACAAATGATTCACAAACATATGATTGTATCGATACTCCGAATAACGCCCTCAAGGGACGGACAGAGTTTTTTTAATACACTGTATAGATAAACAACACCCAGACACAAGTTGGGAATCGAAACCATGATCTATTAGACCAACGGTTTTGATCTAACCACTAAACCAACAGGACTGTCAAAATTAAATGATACGAGTTAAATGATCATTTTGGCGCAAAGCTTTTTATTTATGTTTTTATTCCATTTTCTCACAATTTACTGATTGTACTGACGTAGAAATATGACTTTTTTATGTAGAGTTCCAACATTTGAGTTTAATTATATTATACACAACATCATAATATATATTTTTTTGCAAAATTAGTCAGCGTTTGATTTTGATTTGTTCGGAATGAAGCAAGATTTGACGCTATATCGTTGGTATATTTGAAATTATTTAAAATACAGATCTACTATCCACCATTATCTAAAAATCACAAAAATTGTCGCATAATTAGCGCGGTTTGCAAGTGGACTACTCAATTGTTTGTTTAACTACATATGTATAAATCAAGAATTCTACGAGTACAATCTTGGTAATCACAGTTATTTCATATTATTATAGAAATAGTTTAACCAATGCTAACACAATGAAGCGATTTTCTTTCGGTTAAGTCGCCGAGGGCAGATAAAAACTCGTGCTACAGATAAGGATTGATAAACCTGCACTGTTAGAAACCAGATCACCTTAAAATATATTTGGGACACTGATGAATACTTGTAACTTAACTTCACACCTTTATACTCTGATATGATCTAATTATGAATCCCAGTATGATAAAATTAAGGTCTATTTCCTTCTTTTTCTCCTCGACATGAGAGGGATTACGCCATAATGCACCAAGAAAGCGAAGTGCCTGACTTTGCTCTCATTATTCCCTTTATATTTAGTGAATAGTAAATCTTTTAACTAGGGTAGAGGCGGCGCGAGCGCGTCATGGCGTGCCATCATCTATTTCTCTGTATATAATTCAGTATTCCCTATCTATACTTATAATAAAACTGTAACAGGTCCAATTCTGTACATTGAAGATATTTTGAAATTTATATTTGGAGGGCATTCTATAACCGATACTGAGGCCGAAAATGTATTTTTTTTAATTTTTGTCTGTCTGTCTGTCTGTCTGTCTGTCTGTCTGTCTGTCTGTCTGTATCACGGCTGAGCATCACGCCGAAACTACTGAATGGATTCAAATGAAACTTGGCATGATTTGAGATCTTACCACGAGGTAGGACATAGGATACTTTTTAACCCGTAATCTAGCACGGTTCTTTTGGGAGAGGGTATTAAAGTCAACATGGGTACTTGGTTATACGCTTGGTCCGATTTTATCAATTTTTCTTTATAATATAATAAATATCAGTAAGGTAACACTCTTAAAGAGTTGTTATCAAGGTTTTGTAATCGATCGGGTTAAGCAACGTCAGGTAAGGTCATAAAATAGATGGGTGACCGTTTAACGCCATTTGAACTAAACGGGTCCGTGCTTCGGAGAGCAAGTAAAAAGTGGCTCCCAGTATTTAACCGACTATAAAGAAGGAGGTTATGTATTCGATGCGAATGTCTGTTATTAAAAGTTTAGTTAACGTAAAAATAGCGCAGGCGGAGCTGCGTGGGTCAGCTAGTATATAATATATATTATACCAATTCAGTGTTCTATAGCGTAGCGGGAAACCACTTGTCGGTCCTACGGCTGACCTGTTCCTGGTCTTGCTGGTCTTTCGTCCCATCGGATATTAAGAGTAAAGAGTGAGTGGATTTGCGTCGATATAATCATCCTAACCGATAAGACTACAGTCTTGTCGGTTAGGATGATTATTATAATGACATTATTATGACATATGTCCTCCTCCTGGCCGAAACGACCACAGCGACCAATCTTTCACAAGATCAGCCATGTACGCAGGAGATATTATAGTGCACAAGCGCTTGCGTAGACACAAGTGCACTCTTTCTTCCTTTATATAATACCTCTCATAATCCGATGGGACGGAAGACCGACACGACCGGGGAGAAGTCAGGCGCAGGACCGACTTTTTACATGCCCATCCGATGCATGGATCATTTTACTTTACAGACAATCAGGTGATCGGCCTGCATTGTCCTAGCCAGTAAGGAACAACTACTCAAATTTGTTGCCCCCCGCAGGATTCCAACCCGCGACCTCCGGTTTACAAAGCAAGCGGTTTCCCACTGCGCCATGGAGGCTACAATACACATATGACATATGATTGTCATTATTATTATAAAACTTCACTAATAGTATCTGTTAAGCTAAGCAACGTAGATCGCTAAACGACATTCATGACACATTTCTTATTCTAAAAGCTTTTTGCTTAAATAAACATAGAAGTCCCAATTTTCCCTTATCCGTATTTAAGAATGTCTATTAAATGGTTACCCGATCTTAGCCTATAGGTATTCGATGTCTACTTTATCAAATCATTGTAATAAAAATCAGTTTAATTTGTTTCACAGATTTTAATTATAAAAACTAAGTATATTATATTTGCACCTATAACGTGAGATATAATTTGGAATGTGATGATAATAATATTATAGAATACATAAAATAAACTTGTAAATTATGCGTTATTATAATACTTATGTTATTTAGAAGGATCGAGGTGCTTCGACTAGTTTTTTAAGTTCTTTATTGCTTGATACACATCTCTACTGTTTATTGCATGTCCTTGATTTTATATTCAGGAAGTTCTGATTGTATAAAAGGCAATGCACACATTACAAATATATGAAAACAGAGAAGTTATTTCAGATTTAGGTATAAAAGAAAGCTTTCTGCCGCCAGAAGAATTTTTCTCCTTTGTTAGCAACTAGTTGTGAAAGAAGATTATTTTACAATACGCAACCAGTTGCCGTGAAGTAAACTATTTTACACTATAGCAACTATATTTCGCAACCAGTTGCAAAGATTTTGTTTATTTTCTTAAAACGCAACGTATACATTATCTTTCAATTGACTGACTACTAGAGTCAGTCAATTGAAAGATAATGTATACGAATTTATTAAAATTTTTGGCTAGCGTTATACACCTTAAAATGCTTTTCAAAGTGTATTTCCGGAAATCATCTTTAAACGTTGTTTTTTTTTCATTTTAACCGTTCTCTATGGCGAAAAGCAAAGGCATTACAAATTAAACTCAGAACGGAGAAACGGCATGTTGCTCGATGTGTTGGGTTAGCTCGCCGACTACCTCATTCGGAGTCGCTGGACGCTCGGGGTGTGGGCCCTTTAAGCGTCCATTGAGTACGACGGCGGCGGGGTTGCGACCCCCGTCCCCATGAGCACCGTGTTAGGTTCCCGGGGGGCTAAAATGCGCCCCCCGGCGGCTCAAAGGCAAGGCACTGAGGGGCCCCTGGTGCAGATCCCACCGGAGAGCCCTGGGGTCCCCTCTCTCATGTGCCGATGCGACAGCCGCGGGGGTTTTAGTGGGTGGGTTTTTCCCACATACCCCGGTCGAGCCCCACAGCTCCCGGGGATCTTTAGAAGATTTCCCCCGCGTTAAAAAAGAAAAAAAAAGCTCGCCGACTACCTACAAAATATATTGAGAAAGAATATAGATACGTCATGAAGAAAAGCCCTAGATGTGATGTAATACAAAAATTCAATAAGTATTTCGAAAAACAATGGCATAGTGCGTTTCACGAAAGAGTTCCCTTCGTGGTTAAGTTTAAAAAAAAAATTATATCTTGGGACAATCCACATACGGTCATCTGATCCCAAACTAGGCAAAGCCTGTACTATGGAAACCAGACAACTGATACTAATACTTATATACATTTTTTTTTAAATACATACTTAAATAGATAAATAACACCGAGACACTGGGTGGGAATCGAACCCACTACCCATCGGTTAGCGGACAGGGTCTCTAACCACTAGACCAACGGGCCTGTCAAATGAAATTTTAAGCTCTTGCTCTTGTGCCAACGAAAAAGTATGAACTAACGACGAAAATATCCTACTTTGCCCCTTTTGTTGAATGTCTTACGAACGCAGAGTAGTGCATATGAATTGAAAAATACAAGCAAGAAGAACATAGAATGAATAAATCGAAAAGGAAATTAATTTAGCCGTAAAAGAACTAAAAGGAAATTAATCTACAGTCGGTCATTGTTTGGAGATAATTTGCCCATTTTCAATAACGTTTTAAAAAGCCAAACATATATTACCTACTTAATAAGTTAAAAATATTATGTATTTCAGGCAAACCTTTTCAATAAATTATATAAGTATTTCTATAATCATGTTTACATTTTTTCGTAATTTGTCACCTCTTTTATTATACAAACCATCTAAAAGGATAAGTTTCTGAGAATTAATTAATGTGTGAAAGAAATGTTAATACCTAGCATCAATGATATTTTACTTATCATTACCTAGCATTGTTTCCTACCTATTCATATGTTTAATGAATCCTTCAGTTTGGTTGTGTATTACGAATAAACTGTATTTTGTCGCAACTATACTATAAAAAAATTCTTCGTTGGCAACTGGTTGCGTATTAATGTAAAATAATCTTCTTTCACAAATAGTTGCCAACAAAGGAGAAAAATTCTTCCATCGCAACTAGTTGCGAAACTCAGTTGTGATGGCGGCCGAAAGCAAAAGAAATATCTAAAGAAGTGAATTACGGAAAAAGACAATATTTTAATTTATTTATAGCAATGCTTCTCAACAACTAGTAAGATATTTGACCATCTTACATTTACTGCCGCACTTACAAACGCCATTTAAAGTTAATTATAATTAATCCAGTTCTTGGATTCATATTATTTTGACACTAGAAGCCAATTAATACTCTATTAAAAAGTAGAGCTTTCGATTATCGCGTGCTCAAGCATGGAAAATAATCATAAACAGCTCCAAGGTTCAACATATTTAAATTCAGAAAAATGACTTAATTAGAATTAACGCTAATAGATGTTTATGCGTACGGTGGTTAGACATTGTAAAAAGTAGTTTAAATGTCTGACTGACATTATTCTAACATTCATAGTGTGTTAACTCTTGGCCTATTGTCTCGCCGCTATATTAATTAAGTTAAGGCATTACGAGCAAATTAACAAAGAGCTGTAATATTAATTGTGTGTTCCTATTTAACCCACCGGATGGCTCGGGCTACGTGTTGGATTGGGAACTTAACCCTCTCAACGCATATGATATAACAGAAGAGCCACTAACTCAGTAAAAGCGCTAAATATGATTTAAAAATAATTATCATAAGCAATAAAAATATCAAAACATGCGATCACAAAGGTACTGAATAAATTAGATATCATTCCAAAGAAAATACTAGTAGAAAATTTTAAACAATAACAGAGATTTTAAAATACAATCCAAGATTGTATTTATTGTTTATATAGGTACGTCGGAATTACTAGTGGTTGTGCGTCCCCCATGCAAGGGAATTTCCAGATAGGTACCACTGCAGTGTCAGATATTCTGCCACTGCAGCTGGGCACTGTAGCTGAGGAACTGGGCACAAGAGGCCTATTTATGTGTCAGATGACGGTGGCGGAAGGCGGCAGGCATGTCACTTACCATTAGCGAAAGTCTTGCTTGTTTCTTCACTGGGTTAAATAAAAAGATAAGTACCTATTTGTGAGCGTTTTCTTCGTCCATTCAAATACACCATATCAAACCAAACTCCATTAAGGTAGGTACAGATAATGCAACGCATCATATACTAAACCCGTTTCGATAAAACTATCTACAGAAGGACACAACACACTCTCCTTTTAATTTAAGAGATAATTTTTTCAATAGGGTTTTAATTGCGCCTACAAAAGCAAGCCTTGACCGGCCATTGGCCGCCGGCTTAAGGACACAGCTGATCAAAATGTCAGAGAATAATAGAGATGCAAGTTGATTATTGAAAAGCAATATTAAAAAGACAGTTGGTTGGTAGAGATAGGCAGATGATATGATCATCTTGAAGGACTAGTTACATTATTAAGACATTGAGCTTAATTGATTTTAATTCAAAAAAATTAAGAAGCAATTTTTGCCTATTAAGGATTTTTTTATAAAATTGAATGTTAATCTAAAATTTTAAATCACTTAATACTTTCAGCCGTAAGTGCCTTAAAATAAAGATTATGTTATTAGGTTCACCAGCTGTGATGGAAAACGCGAGACTGTCTCACCTACTCGTATGTTATCATAATACTTACATCATATAAGCCGAACTTGTTAATATTGCTGAAGAAGATTTACATGAGTGTAGTAAACATCACCACACCTTTATCCTGACGGAGTCAGCAGACTAGTACATTACTTGGAGGAGGTAATGTGCAGTCGTAGTTGATAGCCCATCTTTGGAAGTCGCTGACAGACCACAGCCGATGCCGAGGGCATAATTATTCAAAACATCGAGCTGCTCTAATTTTCTGTCAGATAAATCTAATCTCTTTGTACCCTGGATATTGTACCTAGGATTACAGTAAAACTGGAACGACAAACAATCGAGGCAAGTAAGTTAGACAAGTTAATGTTTATAACCGAATTATTTTATTTTTATTGACTCGTTTTTGTACTAATTATATTATTACTTATTAGTATAAATACATGTTTGTAAAAAAAATAATCGAGGAAATTATACTTGTCAATGTCGTTTTCTAATGTAAATGATATTTAACTTTAATTTGTAGTAGATATAAATCATACATAATAATATTGATACACGCCGCCAATGTTATGATTTTGTGATATTATTAGGTTGTTATTATTATTTAAACATTATTTTATTTGCAGTGGTTTAATTTATTTTATATGATAGGTATAATTATCTAATGTCTAGTTGCTGACAGTTGCTAACTGATTTATATTTTTATAACAACTATTATATGTAAATGCTAATTCCAACGTTACTAAATCTAACCTTTAGCAAATTTGTAAGTAATATAAAACAAAACAGTATAATATTAAGGATTAAAATGAATGCATTAATTTATAAATGTCTAAATAATATGATATATTTTTTAACTCAGCATGAAATCGATTTTTTAATTAGAAATCATTATCTTCTATTATCTTTACTGTCTGTCTACCTGTTAATAATTTACGCTGATGTTGTACGAAATTAATATTGTACTCACAAAATCGCAATTTGGGCTTTCTAAAACCTATACGATTTTGTCTTTAAGTATTTATATATACCTAACAATTAAATATGTATACCTACCCTATACATTACTTACATGTAATAAAAATGTGTTGTCAAAGCAATTTACATCAGACAACACCCAAATAACCGATCATTAGACAATAATAAGTTACAAAAAATTAATAAAGTAACATAAAAAATAATCACGTAACATCTACTCTACATATATCTAGATTAGTATATTTTTATCATATGTTACCCATCTACGGGTATTAAAATTCAATAGAACACCTTGTTGCTGTCAAACTAGAACACTTAAAGGGACATGTTTTATGTTTTATTAAATTAAGTGGTTAAGTTAGGATTAAGTGACACCGGTATTAAGTTTCCGTGCGACTAATATGTGTTAGTTTATAGTAATAAAATGGTCAGATTAAATAAGAATAGTTAGGTAAGTATATGAGAGCAAAAAAATGGAACAAAACTTCACTATAATAATAAAAAAGTAAAGAAAAAGACACAAAGACATAAAATGCGAGGCAAAAGAGAAATGATTAATACTAATAAATGATTACTGAGTGATACTTTGTCGCATAATTATAAACACATCTAATAACATTATTTATGGTACACAACGTTTTGTAGGTATAAATAAAAAATCATTTAGTTTAGGTAGGTAGGTGTACCTATTTATATTAATGATGTACCTATATTATATACATATATACAGCCGTCTGTAAGTAAACAAAAGATAAGTTATACTGTTCATGTCTTTATTTGACTTCTTTTAAAATAGGCCTATGTTACTATACGACTATCTAGACTATTTTTAGAACTTTTTGCGTTTGCTTAGATATTTAGTATCAACTAAGTATGCGTCTAGGTTTCTATTATCTATTTCTTTATTCTATCTTTGCTATTAATGAAGTTTATCTACTTTTAACCACCAAATTTAACATGTTACTACAATTACTTATCCATTATCGTTAGGTATCACTTCAGCTAAACAAGATGAATGAGATTATTAATAAAAATAATATATTATAATATTACTGTTGATTACAAATTAATATGTTTGTAGTTATGTCAGATTCATCAGCAGGTACTCGTAGAGTTGCTCTACCATGTAATTATGTAAGATATACTACATTTACACTTTTTTCAATTTAATATCACTTAGGTACTTCAGGTTCGCATTTGTTACTTACAGACCAGTGAACATAACATTAGACATGAAGCCATTTGAAAACCCCTTTCTTTGTCATGAGTACGTCATGTATCGATCCGTGTAACAGGTATGCTCATTTGCATAATAAGTAGAGGGAAGTTATTATTCGTTACTGACCTGCGAGGCGGGCGGGTATGAGTAGCCAAATTGCGCATACGCTGCCATCGGGACGATCATATGGGCGGCTTCACACTGAACACTGTCTCTCAAAGTCTAAGTACAAGCACGGACGTATTAGTTTCCTAAAAAATACTACTATTGCTAGTGCGAAATTATGTTAGTTGTATCACAGTTGGGTGAGTGCGCGGCGACTGCGCGGCGCGCTGCCATTCCTGCGCGTCAGCGGGCCGGTGCGCGCGCGCTTCGCATGCCTGGCCCCGTGCTCCGAGCGAGCGGCCACTACCTTCTTCACGCGTTCGAGGCTAAACACCGACTAGCGCGCGTACGCCGCCCGACGCCCCGCCGCCGTAGGAGAGGGCCAATTTGGCCCCGCCTACGAGGCGGAGCCGCACTCTGACAGCCAACGGCGGCCTTAATTTTCTGTCCTTTTCGACGCACCGGACGAAAACGGGGCACGCTATTGGCGGAGGGCATCCCCTCTCCCTCAGCGCGCCGCCCACACGCTCGCGGCCGCCCACGTCCGGGTGGGGCGCTTGAAAAAAGCGGCATAGTCGGTCTGACTTGATCATGTTTATGGGTTTCCGTCGAGACAGTCCGCCAGCCCTGTACCACGGCCAAACAAATCTCTAGTGGCAAAAAATGGCTCGGCCGACGACAAGTTGTTTCACCTCGTCAGATTTACGAACAACGCGGCGTAGAGTTAAGAATCGACCTTATAGGCTCTACCACCTGCGTCGATGCTCCGGCGAGCTTTGTTTTATTCACATATAGGTACACTTACTCTGTACCGTCGGTAGGTAGGTATAGGTAAACGTTAGGGGGAGGGTTCGATAAGGCGACCCATCTGCCATTTTCACATTAGATTCAATCGAATAGTGTATTTTGCTAAATAGATTTAGTATTACTTTGTATTATCTACCTACTGTAGAGTTTATGTACCTAGTTAATAAGTAAAACAGTAGATACTTAGGTACATAGTATTTAGGTAGTAACATAGGTAGATGCAGTTCTATTTGAGGGTAATACCTAATTATGTTTTACTAATAGCCTATGCGAAATAAATAGCGGTGTGTGTAAATTTAATCAAAATCTGGGTTAAAAGCATCAATAGGTATTTTTACTAGCTAATAAAATCTAATTTCTAATGACAGTATTGTTAGACATGGCTAGTATGGTATACGTCCTTATAAGTAACTAGCTGACCCACGCAGCTCCACCTGCGCTATTTTTACGTTAACTAAACTTTTAATAACAGACATTCGCATCGATTACATAACCTCCTTTTTTATAGTCGGTTAAAAACTGGGACCCACTTTTTACTTGCTCTCCGAAGCACGGACCCGTTTAGTTCAAATGGCGTTAAACGGTCACCCATCTATTTAATGACCTTACCTAACGTTGCTTAACCCGATCGATTACAAAACCTTGATAACCACTCTCTATGAGTGTTCCCTTACTAATATTTATTATATTATAAAGAAAAATTTATAAAATCGGACCAAGCGTATAACCAAGTACCCATTTTGACTTTAATCCCCTCTCCCAAAAGAACCGTGCTAGATTACGGGATAAAAAGTATCCTATGTCCTACCTCGTAGTAAGATCTCAAATCATGCCAAGTTTCATTTGAATCCATTCAGTAGTTTCGGCGTGATGCTCAGCCGTGATACAGACAGACAGAGAGACAGACAGACAAAAATTAAAAAAAATAGATTTTCGGCCTCAGTATCGGTTATAGAATGCCCTCCAAATATAATTTTCAAAATATCTTCAATGTACAGAATTGGACCTGTTACAGTTTTATTATAAGTAATAGTGATTTAACTCTGGTTACGTATACTTACCTATATGTAGGTAACTGAAATTATTCCTATTACCTATGTAATTTAAGTAATAAACCTTTTTTCTACGTAATATATACGTATAGCTAAGCTATTGCTCGACCACGATCCCAGATAACTGTAAGTGATGGTAAGCGGCGATGCACCTGAACAGTCTATACCTACCAATTTTCAGGAACTTCCCGCTATTTCCTACCTCTCTGCAGAAAACAATACATTCAATATAATAATAATAAAAACCTGCCTAGCTGTAGATACACTACATATGCGTATAATTAAATCCTTCATGGACAGATATTAAGTCACAACGTGCAACATTATATTCTCAACTTTAGAACTCTCAACTTATAGCAGGTAACCAAAAAATATATATAATAATATTGTGTAATTATATATAAATTCAACTTTATTATTTTGTGAATAATACTATGATAAATAGATACTTATATAATATTTTTGGCCCTCTGACCTAAAATACATCCGTATACAATAAAAGGCTGAAAACCCTTACAGAATAGACAAAAGCGGTAACCGCCGGTACTAACTGAAATAAAGGTTAATGCGCAGTCGTATCCTGAAACGTTTCAGTTGTCGCTCGATAGGTGGCGACTCTAACGGCAAACTGACGTCACCAGTATTAAAGCTTAGGTAATGTAAGGCTACACGATACGAATAAAATTCAGTACCAATCTTCCTTTTCATAGCACAGTTAATTGACACATCACTTGATGGCGAATGAAATTTGTGAATAAAAAAGTTATGCCTTGTTTTCATGCTTAAGTGCTAGTGCATATTAGGCGTTCGGCGTTTTGTGCAGTGCGCAATGGTAGCATACATCATCATCCAGCCAAAACACATCCACTGCTGAACAAAAGGCTTCCCCCTTAGAAGGGAGGAATTGCCATAATCCCCACGCTTGGCAGGCGTGTTGGGGATCGCAGTATAGGTGGTAGGTAATCCAATAGAAAGACGCTGTTGCCCATCTTCTTGTTTTCCCTTAGTCGCCTCTTATGGGTCCACCCAACGAGGAGAGATCGTTGTGTTTTATTCTTACCGGACACCCCACGGGGTATCATACATACAACTTGCTTAACATGGCGTTTGAAAAGCGTAACCAAGGTATCGTAAAAGACAAACGTTATGCCTGATTTCGTTTAAAGCTCGCTTATTGCAGTAGTAGTACCTTCATCTTATCTACACACACCTACTTTTTTGTTCACGCGGTTAAAATCTTCAGAAGGTCCTCGGAACCCTGTGGATGGTTAGGTTAACCGGTATCTGCGGTTCTTACTTCCTAAAACTGCCGCGGCCGTCGCATCGACACATGAGAGGGGGGACCGTAGTATTCCTCAGTGCCTTGTTTTTGAGCCCACCGGGGGAGGCGCATTGTAGTCTCCCCGGAACCTGTCACGATACTCACGGTGACAGGGTCGTAGCCACGCCACCATCCTCCTTAAAGTCGCCCCCATTTTTGAAAGACGTCTTGGGCTATATCTACGCACACGCTATCTGGTCCCTTGCTTCGACGGGCATGTCCAAATTCGGTCCTAGTTGTTGTCACTTAGACGGCAGCTGTTAGGTCAAGTCACCTAAGTAGCTTGAACAACTCTGACACGATGTTGGCCAGTCATTAACACCGCATTCAAATAGCATTACGCTCTTGCGGTTCAAAATATTAGTGTTTTATTAGGTTTTCACCATCGTTTAGATAATTTTTCACTGAAGGTTCATGTATCTAATAAAAACCAAATTAGGTTTTATGCAAGTACAAAAAAATACAATATTTTGCAACCGAGTTTTCTAAAATACACCCGTGCTAAGTGGCTGTGGGTTGCTAATAATAAATATTAAGTTTAAAATTAGATTTTATAATATTCTTAAAAAATTATGATATCTTTATGTCACTCAATAATAAATTATGAAACACGAAACACGCGTTCCTTCCAATCTTGGAACTTACGACATTTATATTTTCAGATGACTTTTAAAACCGTTTACAGAAAAATATAAAGTAGAAATGTAAAGTACCTATTAGCGGAGACATCACAATTGTATTATTTTTAACCCGTAACTTGGTTTCGTAACGAGTAAGTTTTAACAAGCTTTATAGTTCCGGCGCACAAACTAATTTAGTCTATGCGACGTAAGTATTTACGTTGATATGCGACAACCACGACAACGATCCTGCCTAGAGAAGAATGATGAGAAATTTCGTAATGAAGAATGACAATTTGTCTAGGCCCTTAGGCCCTTTGGTGACTGATCATCTGATTGAAAAATAAGATGATCAGGGCCTTTAGCCAAGTATTCATTATGCAATACGAAAAGCTAGATAGTAAATATAATATGGGAATGATATATCTGTTCACGTGACTTCGAAGAGATATGTCATTTCCATACATTTGTTTTCAATTATCTAGCTTTTAATATTGCAGAATGACAACTTGACTAAAGGCCCTGATCATCTTATTTTTCAATCAGATGATCAAACAGTAAGAAATAACCGCACAAAGTATTTGCTCCCCACAGGATCCATTTTGCTGCAAGTAATGGACTAGACGCTACTGTTTTATATCGACATTTAACACCCTCTTTGTATTGCAAAACGTATTTACCAGAGCAATGTAAAATTCATAGGTAATTTGACATAATTACATATTCGCCTACCGTTTACCTAACGCAGTTAACTATAAGGTATTTATCAAACGATAATTGCCACGAAAGGTCTTGGTAATCATTATTGCCTTGTTCAGCTTATTTTCCAATTATTTTGAAAAATAAGTCTTCAATTATATCCAAACGCAAGGAGAATTTGTTGTAATAATTTTATCTAGACAAATGATCATCAGGACCCTTTAAAGGAAAGATATCCTGTGTTTAGCAGATAAACTACCTACTTGCTGCGTGGCAAAAAATCCCAATGGTATTAATATTGTTAAAATGGGCACAAAACTCATAACCAACAAGATATTTTAATAATTTATCTTTTCTTTCTTTCTTAAAACTTACCTTTTTTATGCAACACAAGGTAGTACTTTATTGCAGTGCCACCTGATGGAAAGCGGCCACGCAATCGAAAATGGTAAAGGAGCTATATAGCTATAGCTTATTAAAATCCTATTCACTCCAGCCTTGACGACACGTTATGATCAGGCGGGAAAACCGACACAGGCAAACTGTTCCAGTCCGTAGCAAGCAAGCTGCAAGCTGTCCTTATTTTTAATAAGGACAGCAAAGGACTGGAATCGTCGTTTTTACGAAGAAGCTTAGAAGCTTATATAGGAAGAAGGACCTAATTGTGATTACTGGTTATTCTTACACACGATATACAGCTTTCTACTATTTACATTGTTTAGTATATCAAAACCTACTGTTTTGATTTAGTAAATGTAAAGCTGTAATATTTTTAATTTCGCAACGTATATGTTAATAAGTAGACTTTATCGCTACAAGTCTTCATGAATTCGTTGTGTACTACCTTATAAAAATACTACTAGAACCTTGTGTCCAAGGAACCGTCACAGAATAAAAATTTGAATGGCATACACGTCGGTCCGCCGACCGCACAACTGTACTTTAATAGCGCGGATAAAAGTTAATTTGCTTTAAGTAAGTGCAAACCTAAACAGAAATACGATTTTTAAAGCAGAAGTAAGTAAGAAAGAAGATACCTACACGTGAAAATGTATGCAATAAAATAATAAAAGATACAAATATAATACAATGAGTACGTACCTGAGTCTTTATTCATAATTATTAGATTACGTTATTCTGTACGTTCTACCCATAAATGTCAGTGCAAAAGTGGCCTCAGCCTGCGACTGCTTAAATTGAGACTCACTTACGCGATAGGTACGTATTGTTTATAAAACGAATACACTCAGGCTTCTAGTCAGCCAAATAAGGCAAGCCAGAGCTAAGTGTCTAGACCCCCTTCTGTTAGTCCAGTCGATAGACTATGGCACGCTCAGTTGACAGCAGTGACCATCTCGTAACAGAACTCTGTTCTAGTAGATTCACCACCCTACTAACAGCTCAGCTGTCCACCAACGGCCCTGTAGCTTTATGATTTTAATGATTATTATCAACCTTTAAAAAGTCACATTATTATACTTTAAGTTATTCACTTTAGTATCACAAAAGACAAAAGATCATCGCATATCTTTGAAGTGTATCAGTCAGATCCATCCATACACAGTGGCGGTCCGAGAGTCGGGGTCGTAGGGATCATGACCCCCCCCCCCCCCCAAATCCATATTCGTATATGGCAAAATTGGGTAGCGGCTAGGGTCTAGGTACAAGACCAACGGGACCGTCACATATGACCAAAATCGTCGGCTGCGACCGGGCCAGTCCATACAGTCAGACATAATATATAAGACTAGGTTTATACAAGACTAGCTGACCTGTGCAGGTCCACCCACTTTTTCAAATTAGTGTTTTTATGAATTTTCCCAATTTGTTTTTCTTCTAAACAAAACAAAAAATATTCAAATCGGTTAATTAAGCCGTTTTTGACATTTAGCGAGACTGACAGTTGTTTATTTTTATATAATATTTTATAGATAGAAAGGGCGCTATGACGTACCCAGGCTAGTTGGCGTTACTTTCAGAGGGGGGGCTTATTATATAGGGTAAAAGTGGGATAGTTGCCTCGATTGTAATTTCTATAGTTTGGCGGATGATCACATGTTATTTTATTTATCTTTCGAGAGACTCTACAACTACCACTAAGTCGACCGTTTTGCATGTCTCTGTGCGATTGTATGGAAGGGCTAGGTGAAATCAAAGTTTTTGCGGGATAGATGGCCTCTTTTTCAGCGGGGCATCTATCCTAAACGTAATTTACATAGATTAGGCAATTATCCCCTAAATGGGATGGATGCCCCAAAATTTAGAGGTCCGCAAAAATCGTTAATACTCTGGAAATATCAAAGATGATGGTTTTTTCCTTTCATAAGTTTGAAGATAATAAATCAAAGTACCTACCCGTATTACAAATAAAGAATTTTGCTTTTTTCACTGAGAGATATAAAGTAATTTCAAAAAGTGTGGCAACTATCCCACTTTTACCCTACGCTTTAAAATCAAAAAATTAGGTACCTACTTCAAACAAGTCACTATTACCTTACTTTGATAGGTAAGCAGTATATTTTTTTTACAATGATAGGTGGTTGTCTATGAAAAAAGTACCTACCCAACATTTTTATCAAGAAATGAAAGGCAGAATTGACTTGGCAGATAAAGTGGTAGAAAACAAAGAACCTCTCACAAGAAAACCGACGCGTAGCCAAATTAGCGGTCGCGTCTAGATAACAATCTATAATTATATCAAACAAAGTTTCATACACAAAAGTAAAAATACACACAAACCAAACGTATCAATCTGAAACTTTACGAAGCATGACGGAAATAATTATGACATTTGCGGCGTCTTTAATTGAAAGTAGAGTTCTCACTCGTGACGTAAATACAATTCACAATAGAGTGCTTTTAAATCATATAACATTACTGAAAATTACCACCTCATTATTGAGTGCTGCATCATAATCAAAAATAAACACAATATTAACAGTTGTACACGCCCAAGCTAGTATTATAAGAACGATATCTCAACATCTCATTTCTCCTCGCTATAGACAAAAAATAAACAAAACTTTGTGTCACTAATTGCACATCCATAGCTCTAGTATCAACACATCCGATCGGTCGCCACGAAAGGTTCAATTTCACCGTAGATCCAAAGGGTGATCTAAGTCAACGGGTTAAGGTCGCCTTTAGCCTTGGCCTTATCCCTAGCCGGCGCTAAGACATCTGTCATCGTTAATAACAAGCAATTTGAGCCAATTTTGCATTTTTCGAATATCGACGAGCGCCCAGGCGTCTCGCTCTCACGGCAGGAAGTAACAAAAACCAACACTAAATAAAGTAGTGGTTGACATGTTTAGTTTTTGCCCCGGGGCCACTAATTACGCGGGCGGCGGTAGTGCGTGCGCGATCGCGTGAACCGCCGCCGTCGCGAACGTTGCCTGTAAATGCTAGCAGTTTAGATATTTATGAACATGTGTACGTAATTAATTTTTACGATGGATCAGATAACGGAATCGGTGGAGCGATACGCTTGTCGCGGCGGGGCGGCGTCTCGGCGACTCGTATAAAGGTTAATTAAGCCTGAATTAGCGGGTGAAGAGGTTTTTCCTAGGGCCGTACTCGTTGAATAATGAAGGAGGCTGCGGGTCGCGACCCTCCGTGCACTAACAATAGTCCTCCGCGGCGGGGCACGCCGGCGCCGACGTGTTAACATCCTTCCTATTTCCATAGAAAGCAATTTAAAAATGAATGAGATTGGTTAGAAAAATAAGAAAACTCCAACAGCGTTCAAGTTACGGATATAAATTACGTGAGTGGGTTTAAACCTCTTACGTGAGTAATCCTTTTGTTACAATTCGATGCTATATCCTCCTACGTAGGTATGTGTGGATATACAGGGTGTATGTAGCGGTAATGTATTGCTCGCGTATACCATTTGTTAAGAGTTGTCCCTCGTTTTTGTGGAGTTGTGTGTTATTTTACGCCCCTTTTACAAACAACATGGAACCTCGACGCTTGCAAATATACTTCAAGTTGTATAATTAAAAGTGTCTAAACTATAATTTTAACCGCTAGTTGTCCTACATTCATTAAATTACTGTCATTTCTTGTCCTATTCTGCTAGTTAGCCGGAGGCAAAACTGCTTCTAGCCGTACGGCTAGTTAAATCTTGTGGTCGATGTTTGTTTTGCCTCATTAGGCCAGGTGTTTGACCAATATAACAATTAAAAAATATTTTGTATACATATACGAGTATAGTAGTAGTAATACATAAAATAACTTCGAAAAGATGTAGGACTAATCCACGTTTCGTAAGGGTACTATGCGATTCGACCGTCTCATGCATGGGATACCTATCAGCTTGAAAATCAGACCACAAAACCTACAGATATCAACTGGACCATTATATACCACTCGGTCGTCCAATTTTTTTTTTAAGATTTTCATTATAAAGTACCTACTTTTATAGTTTTTTTTATATTTATACACATTTATAATTACAAGTTATTCATATCTTTTACATTATTTATCAATCTTTATTAATACTATACTACAAGTACCTAGGACAATAAAGGTACCTACTATACTTTATAACACAGAAAAAAGCAACCATAAATAACAATATCGTCCAACGTAGGATTACATTAACGTAGCGCGTGATAATTCCGCAACGAAAATGTATTCAGCTATAACCAGCCATTTGTAATTCGCATTAATTAAGCAACTGGCTAAATAAATGCCAAAAAGTAATCTTTCCGATTCACAATGGGAATATGAACCTTTTTACGGGGGGATGTAGGGGAAAAGGGTGAATAGAAGGGCGCTGTCGGCGGGTTGGCAAACACTGTGTTTATGCCTTGATTAAACACATACACGGCCGCAATGCGTATGCAACCGGACGTACATATTACCAACGCTCGAATTCTGATTGTTTAGAGGATTTATTACTCTCGCGTCGTGTACAGTTAATTGAATTCGCCTGTAGAATAGGCACGGGCTGAATTGGCGGGCGAGCGTTTATCTCGTCTTGCCAGTAAACTCATGACGCGCATTGACGACATTTTTGTTGAATATAGAACCTTGGTCATGTCTTACAAAACACCTTGAATTAAACCTCGGGATTATTAAAAGGACTATAAGCTAGGAGCCAAACTAAATTATCTTTCCTACTGTTTACTTTTCAGATAAAATACGATGCCAACACAATTTAGCGTTCTCCGGGACTTACAGATAGTCAATCCTAGGTGTCTTAACTGGTGACCACTGTAGATCCTTGCTCACAGGAGTCACAGTGGTGGCATTAGTCCCAAAAAAAGGGAAAAATGTGCCAAACTAACATCAACGCGACTAATATAATGCAGATATCAAATTTGGAATAAGAAAAACTTGCAGTAAGAAAAACTAATAACCTGGATCCAGGTGGACCAACAAGTATCTGATTGATTATAAACTAGTCTAATTGTGGGACGTGTAAATTCTCTTTCTAATGTTTGGTTAATTCTCGTCTACTCGTACTATACATTATCTGTATCACTTTCCTTAAGACCTATATAATGCCGAACACAGCAACTCTCTGCGAAATAGATCTTGATTTTCGCCTGCGTTTGCTCTATGGCGCTCTCTACACCACAAATCCTCATGGATATAATTTTATTGTATTTTTGTTATATTGTTTTATTTCATGTAGTTTTTCAGTAAACTAAGTATAATGCCTACCGTGTGGGATATTTAGACAATCTGGAAATACTACTTTTTTGTGATTTAGGAAGGAATTTTATATATAGGAAGGACCGTACAATTAAAAATACTACACTGTGCCAGGGAGCAACAACCTGTGAATTTTTAAAGGCGAATAGAAATCATTCTTTGTGAAAAACTGCGCTTTGTATGAGCTTGGAGTAAGGAGAATAAATTCGCAATCAGATAAATTGGTCTCTTATTACTCTTTTTTATTGCACGTACTAATAAGAAAACTGGTTAAAATCATGCATAATTCCTCTAAGATGTAGTTAATCATTATTTTGTGAGTGTCGCTGCTTTCTATATAACGGTACACCCTTACATTAAAACCCTTAAGGTTCCCATTTAATTATTAAGTCTAAACTATATAACAAAATATGCCAAGTCTGAATTAAGTTTATCAAGACATGTACATAATCATACAAAGTAAGTTCTTTACGTGAATTTTAGTTTAATCAGTAAGAAAAAAGATTCAGTAGGATGGAAAATACACAAATTAATGTCTACAGAATTTATTTATCAGAAAATGATATGAGCATTACTTAAAGGCTCGGCTGATAATCTAAAACTAAGAACTACTTTTAACCATCGTCGCATGCTTATTTGTTTTTATTACAATTATTTTAAGCTATAATAGTTTAATAACTAATACTTGTATAATCAATTGACCTCCATTCTTCGATGCTATCAATTACGATACGCACATTATTCAATTTAATATTATGATATAACTCACTCACAAAATGCACTAAAATCCTAAAGGTATTTCTGCACTGTGCATAAGCGATGGATTAAGGTAACAACTTTCACGTCTTATCATAAAAGACCTTGCCTACAGTGGTACTTGACAGTTAAGTACCCTTAAACTCTGACGAAGAGTTATGTTTTACGACCAACTAACATGATTGATAACGTAAACAAATTATTTTATTAAAACATAACAACCTTTAAAGGCTTACGTATTGTCGATAAATGTCTACGAAAACAAAAACAGCCTACACTCTGCAAAGTTCTGGAATTGAATAGGCGATGCCTTAATCAGACGGCGCCGTTTAAAAAAATGGATCCGGATGTAGTGGAAGCACGTTATCCTAACCACTTGTATTCTGTATCTGTGGTACACGTGTCAAATGTGTTTACTGACGTTTGGTTTGTTATCGCCACTTTGTATTTTTTTTAATTAAGCCGTTGCGTAGCGAGGTTTGGCACGCGAGTTCTAAGTTGAAAGCCAGCTATTAGTGAAATTGATAAAAAAAATTGAATTCCTGATAAAAACAACCTTTTATTTGTAAACTATTTTAGATGGCTCATAATTTACGTATTGATTTTAAATTTCCTAGTCCAGAAATGTCGTAGGTTCGATTCCTACCCGGGACAAAGTTCTCCTAGGTTTTGGTGTTATTTATCTATGTATTTAATAAACATAATATATATGCACCTATATGTATTAATTGTCTGCCTCTACTTAGTCCTAGTTTGCCTAGTTTGGGATCAGAAAGGGATTGTGGGGGTTGATTGTCCCATAAATGCGACGGAAACTACGGCGAATCAAAAAACAAGAATTCAAATATCTTTATTCGTTTTTAAACTTGTCTGCACCCACTCGGAACAATACAAAAATAAATTTCTAATATATTTTGTACGATTTAAATCCGGTGTCTTATATACGATTTGAATCCAGTATTTATCATTCAGCATTTACTCCAATCTCTTTCATGGCCAATTATCATAATCTATACATATAAAATTACTTGTCCTGACTGACTGACTGACTGATTCATCAACGCACAGGCCAAACCGCTGGACCTAGAAAGCTGAAATTTGGACAGTAGGTTCTTCTTATGATGTAAGCATCCACTAAGAAAGGGTTTTTGAAAATTCCACTCTTAAAGGGGTTAAATGGGGGTGGAAAGAAAAATTGCGGGCGTAGCCGCATGGAATTGCTAGTGACGTATATAACAATGGCGCCTACATATCACCGATCGATTAGCTAGGTAATAATACGGTATCCGTATAGGGCAGGTAGGTACAAGCACACAATCAACGCCATGTGTAGATTTTCCCATAGGATCTGCTGACATGTAAATGCATTTCTAGGGAGAACGTCTTGGAAAGCTCTTAGCGTATCAGTCTCGTAGGTAGGTATAGAATACGTCGAACTTGTGTGTTGCCGTTTAAAATAAAATTCTATTTCTCGTTTGGAATTTATTAAAATTGCAGGCGTGACATTCGTACTTCGACCAAATGGTATACCTATACAGAGTGTTAAATAAGTCCGGTCCGATCACTAAGAGTATTATTCGATGTAGTAATACAATCATACGTATATAACTCATTTGTTGAATATCTCTTTTTTTTTGTATTTCGTATCAGAAATACCTACATTCCCTGGATACCGTAAGCTATGTTCCTACGGAACGTACCACGTATGTATCCTATGGTGACATAGGTTATGCAGTAGCTGTACCTACTATTGAGAACGTAGTATGTTTAGGAAAAAGGAATAATCAATTTTTTTTGTATACATGTCATCGTTATCAGCCAGAAGACGTCCACTACCGAACATAGGCCTCTCCCTTCGAACGCCACAATGAACGACAATTGGCTATTTGCATCCACTGGTTGTCAGCGACGCGCATAATGTCGTCTGTACAGTGTACACCTAGTAGATGCAGCGTGGGTCGTCCCCATCCTTCGCTGCGTCTTCCGGTTGATGTTCGCCACTCGAGAACCTTTCTTTAATAATAATAATTTATTTATTTAAGGAAAACATACAGCTTTTATAACACATAAATATAGATACATTTAGATTAAAACCAGGCCGTCGACACTGCCTAGAAACAGATATTTGTATGGAGTTATGAACGTACTTATTAGAAATAATGGCACTAATTAGGTAGGCAATATAAAGTTACCAAATTAAAATGACTGCTAATACATATTGGCTTCAACTGTATGAAGTTCTGTTTTAATTTGGACGTATTATATTATAATACGAATTTGTTATTTTTTTTGTTGTCTAACCTGTGGATGTAACTTGACATTTGGAAATTTTATTCTGGTTTGAATTTTGGCGGCTAATAAGTTATTATATTATTTACATTTATTTAAGCCTTAATGGGCGTTGTGTTAATATTATGGGTGGTAAATCGTTAAGAAAATGTGAAATATGTGGTGTTAGGCGAGTCACAAAAAGGTTTTCTGAGATATTTTTGGCCAGATTTTCACATAACCCGGCAAGGTAAAATTTTATGATAAATTAATATAAAAATGTAAATATTTCTTGTGGTGTAGCAGTTACATTACTTTTGAATCCTATTTAGTAGTCGATCGCAAGTTTTGTAATGGAATTATGAATTTATTCATAAAACTTAGTTGTTGAACAAAATAAATAGTGATGTACATATTATATACTGATAAGTCCATAAATATCGATATTTTTGCCTGACTAGCCCAGAAAGAGGGCTATATTTTTCGAGTGTGTGTATGTATGTTTTTATTTGTAGTTGTTTTTTGTGCTTTTATAATATTATGCTTTTTTCTTCAGATGGGTGAAGTTAATTGGAAATGAAGACTTGTTGTATTTATCCATACAAAGATATGGCACAACGTGTTATCAGGATTAAGAATTACTAATACAGCATATAAATAAGCATATCTAGTATGACGACTCCATTGTGAATCGAATTTTGAGATTAATGATCGTAAAGCATTCAAAAATCATAAATATTTCTTTATTTTATTTGTAAAAATTGCTTAATTTTATTTTGAAGACATGGTTATTGTACATAGGTAACTTTGCGTGAATTAAACTTAACAATAAACACACCCGTATATTGTGTTCTTTCATTTTCATCGATATCGATAGACAAACATGCTAATGGGTGGCAAGCCCTAGTGGTATACAATATTTAAAAAAAAAATGGCAGGTTGGCCAACTGGTAGCCATTAAATTTTATGTTTGTTAAGTTAGGAAAAGTACGTTCATGATTCGATTCAGGGGCTTGTATGGGAGTGCCGACTCTTATACGTAGTGTTAAATCCTCTTTGATTAAAACATTAGCAAAACAGTTTCCACGAATAGGTAGCACAAAGTGAAGACAATAGAACACAAGAGACAGACAAAGATTAGAATTTATGTAGTAAACAAAAAAAACAAAAAGTTAAATAAAAAATATATATATATATATGTGATTATGAATGAAAGACGATATGAATAAATTAAATTAAAATGAGAAAAATAACATTAACATAAATTACTATTTACTTTTCACCAGAGAAATATATTACCATCGGTTATTAGTTCTTTGAGCGATACATATGTAGTTCCTTATTTGGTATAAATTCCTTTACAATTCAGATCTTCCACGATCACAATTGATCAAAGTTTAACAAAGCAAGCCAAAGGCTTCATTTCGTACGACACCCAATGAGGTGAGTTTATTGAGCTTGTATCTATTTGTGTGCAGCCCCCGTTCAAGTGTGGATATGCAAACAGTTTTCGGTAGTAATCTATGCGATGTTTACATAGGTTCTTCCGAACTATGTTCGGCAATACGTAATTGCTGGAGGCATAATTGGAGAAGGAGGGAGTGGGTAAGTATACAGGGTTTGTAGAAAGAAGTAGTGGTTGTAGTTTACTTTAAGTGGTAGGTCTCTTGTGCAAGGGATATTTCAGGTAAGCATCACCGTAGATAGACAGATAGACAATTGCGCATAAAGAAACAGATACTAGAAGAATAAAACATGCAACAATGAGCGGCCTTATCGGTAAAAGCGATCTCTTCCAGGCAACCTTTTAATATATAATATAATAATAAAATATTAAGAGTGCATAAGAGACTTAAATAACTAATGTCTCTGATGACGAGCGGCAGAGTAGTGCAGCTGTCTATAGGCAGGCGTCGCTTACCATCAGGCGAACATCTTGTCTCGTCACTAGTGGCCGAATTATCGTTATATACCTACATAATTCTACTCCTCCTCCTAAACGGCTGGACCGATGTTGATGAAATTGTTTGTGTGTGTTCAAGGGGATTCGAGAATGGTTTAGATTCACAGGTGAAGGAGCGCGAGCAGAACTGCGCGGGTCAGCTAGTATACATATATGAAACGAGTCGTTTTATTAACGAATTTGTTTACCTGATGTTAGCTGAAACTGTTGCTATAGGTACACGTAGTAGACGTGAAATCTTGTCGAGCACTACGTGACGCCTCGTTAGTAGAGACTTAATTACTGTGACAAACGACGGGTTGTTCAATAATAGAAACCCGGTGAAGTAAAAAAAAAATGTAAACTGTATGTACCACCTCAGTGTCAGTGATTCTGCAAAATAGGTCCCCCTGTTACGGGTACTCAAAATGTCTAGTTATTATTTTTTTGCTAATTTTCCTGTTAAATGTACAGCACATTGTGCCAAATACATTATTATTATTAATTCTGCCGCCAAGCAGCAATGTGGAAAATTATGTTCCGGTTTGAAGAGCACTGTGGCTGGTGAAATTAAGATTCAATAACTAGAGTCCAGCGTGATGAGCGTCAGTGCAATGCAGCAGTAGACAGGCGTATTGCATCCCATCAGACAGACCACTTGCTTGTCTATTTACTAAGTTAAATAACAAAAAATGTCGTTATCAGACACCGTAGACCTCGAACAAAATAGGATATATATAGCGTTAAAGTGAGTGATAAAAATACCATGACATATTATCTGATTATCTTAAACATTGCATCCTCAAAGACTCTATTGCGGACTCTTTGTCACTAATATTTTTTATAATAGGTATGTACTTATTATTATAATTTTTACCTTTTTAAATTCAGACTGATAGATTTGCCATGACTGCAATCATTAACGCGCTCTTTTTTAAATTAATAGTTATTTGTTAGACTACATTACATTCATGTCTTCTTCTTATGAATATAATGTAAGTAGTTACAAGGTGAACTTTTCAAGTTGGATGGCCAAATCCGAAACTATAAGGAATAGCGAATAGTGACAGGTTATAATCATAATCATTTATTCACCATAAATAGAGTAACGTAAAGTTACCCACCGAGAGTAACATAATATTACCCACTGTTGGTAATATTATGTAAAAGAAGTGCTTAAGTCCATTTCGCCTAATAAGGCATGTGAATTTCCAAGATGTTATTGATTTAATTAATTAATGTCATAAATATTAGTAATAGAATTAAATTAATAAATGTCAAATTTAGAGGATTGAAATAACAGTATTTTATCAAAATCAATCAGATATAAAATAGTTTGTTATTAGTTGTTCTTCTTGCACAGGTGTATTGCAAAATATGATTTGATTGAACTATTTGTCATCAAATGTTCAATGAGAAGAAGTATATATTAATGAATAGGTACAAGAAAAGAAAATCCAAACAAAACATAGGTTATATATGGATATAACCTATGTTATATGGATAACACGTTATAATAAATACACTTAAGTAGAGCCAGTCTATAAACGGTAAAGGAGTCTGCCCATTACCCTGAATCATACCATGATCGTGTCATGAACCCCGAATCATACCATCATGAACTAAAATAAATTATTTGTATTAATAAACATGAAACAACTCCTATTTTATCATTCTGACACCGTTTACATACCGAGCTATGAATGAACCTACAGAAAATGCAGGAAAATTTACCATTCCTGTCGTCCGTAGTGTGAGTATTAAGTACTCAATCAATAAGCGCCTGTACTGCTGTAGAGCATATAGGTACATGTGCACCGTGCATCTGTACACCCGTATGCAATTCATTTAGTGACCGTGTGAACGGTTACTGAAGGCATAGTGTAAGGGCACGCGTTTTTTATACGTTTAAGCTTCCGTCATTCATCTATAGGAGCTACGAGTATATATTGGTCCAACTGTCAGTTTTCTCGCGTACATTTTACCAGTTATGCTAGAGGCGCTGGTGTGAAATGTATATGGAGAAACTGACAGATCGGCTTCCTTAACTATCAAAGGGCTTACCACCTGTGCCTTATATCTACGTCCATAACATAATCATGATAATATGGTTCGGGGTAATGATCAGAGTCCTTAATTTACATCAATATGGAGCAACTGATCACATCCTGTGTCCAAGATTAACCCATTCTTTGGGACTATAAATAGTTACTGCCGTTTTATCACTATATTAAATTATGTAGACACAAGAAACAATACTAAAAAGATTTTATTGGCGCGATCTATTCTGTTTTTATCGAGAAAGCTAGGGAAATTGTCACAATTAATTATTTAAATTTATTATACTTAATAAACTCAGCGTACTCGCAGACACTCGTCTGAATTTTACAGGTGAATTTAATTACATGAAATAAAATCATGCAACACAAATAAATAGAATTCAACTGAGATGTATTATAAATTCGTTTGGGAAAATAGAGTAAAGAGTACGTACAACACACAGACCTGTGGTACCGCAGATGCAATTCCATTAAATTGACATCTATGTATGTTGTACAATACACGCCTTTGCCTAAAAATCATCGTAATCACAATAGGCTTGCTTTAAACCTACTTAACATACCTATTTAAATGCATAAAAATTAAAAATCGAATTTATTTGTTTTTAGATAAATATTGCAGTATAAAGCCTACCGCCGACCAGTGCTAATGTCTACGCTGTGCTTAGCACTGACTTTAATATTATTTTTATTATTCCTCATTATAGTTTTTAGTGAGTATTTTTATATAAACATTTTATTTTATAGCTCCACCCCGCCTTAACCTGGCAAAACCAACATTGTTTGTACTGTTTTTAATCATAATGTTCCAATCAAAATATTTTCCATTCAGTAAAGGCGTAATCCAGACAAATCATTATTTTTTCTCTTTATTTTGGCAACAAACAGTCATCACAATAATAATTTTCACAAAGTATGACTACTACCTTGGCCTTGAGTGCCGAGACTTATACTACTTATTTATAAAGCATCTGTACTGTAACTTTTTTATCGTATACATGCGTTATTACGTGTTACAGATACATATGCCCAAATAAGAAGGTTATACCTATTACAGTGATTGCAATAATATGGTACTACTAAATAATTTTAGTCACCTCTGTATTAAAACCCTAAAGTGAGTTAATAAAAGGATCTAATTAAGAAAAAAAAATATTGTAGGTACTGCGTAAGAACACGACGAAGGAAACCATATCTTGTAAAATTCTTACTAAGCCAAGGAGGTGCAAGGAATTAAATAATTTCTAGGACGTGAGAGTCGATATGGTCTACGAGTGGATATACTGGGTGTCCCATAAATGGTATATCAAGCCGAAGGGGATGTATAGTATTGATACTAAATACTCCAGAAAAAATGTCAAATACGGTAAAAATTGATATTTTGAATAACTTAAAAAATATATATATCTTCTTAAAACTGCTCCTAAGCAACCCTGTGGCATTGTGCCTACTTCTAAGGAGTCACTATTTTTTATTGATTGCGTTCCTGACCTGTTTAATAAGAAATTCATTCATTTTCGGTTAAATAACGAATAAAATTTTGAGCTAACTACTCTAAAACTGTTGTATTTTTTTAATTTTTTCTTTTGTGATTGCTTGTGGGTTACGCCAGTGTGTAACCCACAAGCACAATGACGCATTCGTCATTACAGGCTAGATACCACATATCTGGGACACTCTGTATAAAAATGATACTGAAGATAACAATGTTCGCAAGTCAATTTTATTGTTGAGAAGTTTGTAAAGAAAAACTAAGTTAAATAATTTGCGACGATTATTTAAGCTGGACAATTTTAATTCTCGTAACGAATCGCAATAATTTACTTTGTTCTTATTGGTACGATAATTTTAAATTTTGATAGTGTTTCTGAATCTTTTCTAGTCGTTCTATTTGTACTTGAGTTTCGCGTGTGTAGTTGACTACACATCCGAAATGTAATACAGATCTTACTAGTGAATAATCGAGTACTTTTAAGGTGTTTATTTTTTTTATTTGCTTTGTGACTCTATTTATGAAATCTAGATTTTTAAATGATGAATTTTTGTTCAACTGTAATTTAAATGTAAATTATTATACCTAAATCATGTATACAATCAACACGTATTATAGTATTACTCCCAACATGTAACGTTGTTTGTTATATATGGCTACACGCGGCTGCAAAAATCAACGCTAAATAATTCGTCGTTTTTTGCGGCCGCGTACAAAATATTTGTATTGCAAAGACTATTGCAAAAGTGGTAGAACAAAGATCCTTATAAATAGGTATTTTTGTACATTTAAAAATATTTATAGATAAAAGGCGTGAATGCTCCACTGATTCACATTTGCACTTTTTGGTCCCGATGGTGGATTATTACCTAAACTCGCTCCTGTCGTCTCATGACCGGGGATCGGACTTAGACTCCTTTTTTATTCTCACTGGGGAAACCTTCAAAAGGTATATGGTATTCTTACCCACTAAACCCCCGTGGCTGTCGTATAGGCACATGAGAGACCCGTCACCATGGGGACCTGGGATACGCAAGGGACTGAGAGAGCACCTTGCATTTGAGCCGTCGAGCCCACCACCCGGGCCGCATTGTAGCCACTCGAACCTGTCCCGGTGCTTAAGGGACGAGAAAGATGTCTTACGGACTAAGATTCTTGCCCGAGCAGCAGGATATCACAGCTCATATATACACTACTTAAAATTAATGTTTTACTAATTTATTTTAATTTATTCCAAAGAAGCCTTGTTTTGCTTTCTGTCAATTTCGATATAATACCAAGTGCTGTATGTACTTACATACTCCACCTCGGCTTAGTCGAAGTAACAACTTGGATTGACTCCTCCTTGATATATTCTGTGTTTAGAATAAGATTATAATATTAAGGAGGTCCCCCTCGGCGTCTCAGTTAGGTGAGTCCCTGGAAATGTCCCGGTGACTACACTCCCGAATTATAATTGGAGATTAGGTATAGATACATAATGTTAACTCGGATGTCGTCTAGAGGGCGTGGATGACTTGCTACGTGATTATTAAAAGGTTTGTCAAATTACTTAAGATACTAAATTTTTTTTAGTTATCTTTTTGCTGGCAACTGGCCAGTTATCTTTATCTATACTAATATTATAAAGAGGTGGGCTTTTTTCGCGTGACTGATTCATCAACGAAGAGCCGAAACTGCCTAAACTAGGACTACAAAATTTGGACATGCGGTTCATTTTATGGCCTAGGGAACCACTATGAAAGGATTTTTAAAAATTCGAACTCTAAGAGTGTAAAATAGAGGTAGAAAGTCTGTACCTATGCGGTGGGCGTAAAAACATTGCTTTTAGACGTAAAATTTTGTATTTTTAAATACAAATAATGTAAAACGTGTATCAGCGGGAGTGATCGATCTCTCCGAGTTGTTGTTGACGGTTGCTCATCGGAGTCGATGACGACTAATGCCGGAACTCCTCAGGGGTCTGTTCTCTCCGCAACACTCTTCTTGCTATCAATGTTCTGTTAATGCCCGGTATCTATGCAGATGACAGCACTGTTGTGGAGAGTTACATTCCGAGTGCTCGGACCAGTAAGGATGTGATCCAGTCTGAAAGAGTAGCGATGGTAGAGCGTGCTAATCGCACACGTCAGGCGATCTCCGAATGGGGTGATGCCAACCTTGTGCGATTCAACGCCGCTAAAACACAAGCGTGTCTTTTCACTGCCAAACGGAGTCTTTTCACTTCGGCTCCTACTTTTCAGAATGTATCCTTCGAATACACCGACCGCCTTCAGTTGTTGGGTGTTGAAATTTCCACACAAACCTTAACTTTGGGCGGTTCATTGAGTCCAAGTAGCTGCAAGGAAGCTAGGTGTCCTTACAAAGGTCCAGTGGTACTCCACACCGGGGCAGCTTTTGATATTACACATATTCACTGTAGTCACATATGGGCTGGTGCTGCGAAATGCCATCTTTCAGCTTTGGACTTAGTGGAGAGGTGCGCTAAGAGGCTTATTGATAACTCTGGGTTAGTAGACCAATTTACAAAGCCTGGAGTACAGGCGCAGAGTAACCAGCCTCTCGGTATTCTACAGGATGCATTTTGGAGAGTGTGCGCAGGAATTACATGACTTGATTTCACCATCCCCCTTCCATCATCAGACAACGAGACGCACGGCGCTCACACACCAAAGCGATTTGCATCTTCATTCATGATAAGGACAGCTAAGGACTGGAACAGTTTGCTTGCGTCAGTTTTTCCGCCCGATTATAATGTGGGTGTCTTCAAAGCTAGAGTGAATAGGTTTTTAATAAGCCAGTGTGCTTTACCATCCTAGATTGCCTCTCCATCAGGCGGGACTGCAGTCAAGCACTGGCTTCTAGTGAGTAAAAAAAAGTATTTATCACAATTAATTAGCTAGGGACATATAGCTTATATATTAAAATAAAGTATAAAATAAAGTACGCGTTTGTCTAACATCCCCTTAAACAAAGCGTAGGCAGATATTCCTCTAAGAGGCACGTGAATTGAACTATTTAAAGTTATATAATAGAGTCATATTGTTATGTAATTGATAAGTAGTGATATCGAAAAATCACATAATGTTGTCTTTTATTTACGCGAATACTAGACATTGCAATCAATCTATTCTTACGGATTATATCGCGATTTATTTTATTTTTCCCGACGTTTCGAATGCTTTGCAGCACCCATGGTCACGGGCGGACTGAGATGTTGAACGTCCCTGCGCTCTATTTATACTGTCATAATTTTCGGTGTACCCTCAGTTATTGTTGTTGTTTTTATTGATGTACCCTCAATTCTTATTGGTTATTATTGTTGTTGGTCCGACCTACGCAGTAAGAGCTTACAGTATCTTGACGCCGTGCAGTGTTTTGTCTGGTTTTGGATTTAATTATATTTATCACAGGATCCCAAGCTGGTGGTAACACCCAACCATCCTCTCTATTGAAATTAGGATGTTTTTTTATTTCAATAGCCTCACGAATCATCCTTGGTTGGAAACGGTGTTCTTTTGCGAGGATTTGTGGTTTATCAAATCTGATATAATGGCGGGTGCGATCCTGAACGTGTTCACAGACTGCAGATTTTGTACAGCGTCGGTGTTTCACATCAGCTATGTGCTCTTTAACGCGAGTTTTTATTGCACGCTTTGTTTGCCCAATGTAGGAGAGCCCACAGTCACAGTCGAGTTTATAAACTCCTGCATCTTGTAAAGGTATGTGGCATTTGACAGGTGGTAAATATTGACTAATCTTCTTTGGTGGCTTATAATAAGTTTTGATTGAAGCCCGCTTTAAGATGTAGCCAATCTTGTCAGTAACCCCTCTAACATATGGTAGGACAGCAGGTTGACGCTCCACTGTGGCTGGTTTGACACGTTCACTATGATGGCGGCGCGGGATCCGGAGCTTGTTGTCACGCAGTACTTGCTTGACATGTTGAAGCTCAGCGCTCAGATGGTCATCATCACAGATTCCGCGTGCTCTTTGAAACAAAGATTTACCCACTGTAGCTAGCTGTGTTGGGGGATGATGAGACTCACCATTCAAGTACCTATCTGTATGGGTTGGTTTTCTGTACACAGTATGGCCCAAGGTATTATTAGGATTCCGCATTACTAATACATCCAAAAAGGCCAATGAGTTATTTGACTCCAACTCCATTGTGAATTTAATTTTTGGATTGATGGAGTTAAGATGGTCCAGGAATACTGTTACTTTATCAGATGGTAATATTGTGAAGGTATCATCTACGTATCGCTTGTAGAATCTCGGAGTAACAGGTGAAGTTCTGAGGGCTGTCTCCTCAAAGTCTTCCATGAAAATGTCAGCTACTACGGGAGATACAGGTGAGCCCATCGCTACTCCATCTACTTGCTTATAGAATTGCTCCTTCCACAATAGATAGCCAGATGTAAGGCAATGTTCTAATAGTTCTGCATATTCCTTTGGCATGTTTTTCTCGGCTAGCCTCTTTTTTACAATTTCAATGCAGTCCACCACAGGTAGGCATGTGAATAGGGACTGGACATCAAAACTGACCATAGTTTCATTGTCAGAAATACTCAGATGTTTGATTTCATTGACAAAATGGTATGAATCCCTAGTATGCGCTTGTGTGTGCCCTCTTAGTGATGAAAGCACTTTTGCCACGTGCTGAGCCAACTTGTAAGTTGGTGTGTCGATCTGGCTCACAATTGGACGTAGCGGAGCATTGGACCAACAACAATAATAACCAATAAGAATTGAGGGTACATCAATAAAAACAACAACAATAACTGAGGGTACACCGAAAATTATGACAGTATAAATAGAGCGCAGGGACGTTCAACATCTCAGTCCGCCCGTGACCATGGGTGCTGCAAAGCATTCGAAACGTCGGGAAAAATAAAATAAATCGCGATATAATCCGTAAGAATAGATTGATTGCAATCGAAAAATCACTTGTGTTTCGGACACAAAAAAAAATGGCGCGTACCTTTCTTTTTTGCAGTCAAAAAACTATTGACAGGTGAATTTACAACCCGAAGAGTGACGAACAGCACAAACGCTATTCTGTACTAAATCGTCGTTTATGAATCATCATAATATTACGTGGGAGTCTTATTCTCACCAAACTAATTAAAGTAATTAATTAATTAAATACCAATTTATGATTAATTAGGCAATATAATAGGCGGCCAACTTAAAACCGTAAGAAACTGAATAAGTACTGCATATTGTTTAACAATGTAGTAAAACGCCAGCTAATTAACACCGTACGAGTTGAAGTATAATTTGAGGTTTATAAATACAAGCCGCTTAATGAGTGGTTGCATATAATTTCATGCAATTTAAGTATAACAGAGAATGTGTTTATTACTATGCAAAAGAGATATTTTATTTTTTGTGCCACAATTGTTTGTTAAATTAGCTAGATTTACAAGCAGATTGTGTATTCTATATATAGGTATATCTATTTAATACATATTAAAGTGGTTATGGTAATTAGGTCTATAAACAAATGTTTGTGTGAGGTAACATTAAGTTCTCCAGCCTAAAATGCTGATCACAAATTAGACACACACACTGAAGAATGTTTAAGAGTTTGTATCTAGTCACTTTTTTATTAATTTAAATAGAAAAATTAAAATAAAATATAATGGTAAAAAATAAATAATAATAATATGTAGGTAATAGTAGTAAAATAAATTAGTTACAAGAAAGTGAATTATTATGAAATCATTTGGCTATCACGTCGTGCTTTACGTTGAGAACTATTATCACAATACATTTTTAAAAGTTAAAATGGATCGACAATAAAATAAGTTACATCGATTAGTGATGTTACCTTTTTTTCTGACACATAATTCTTAAATTTTAATACGTGTATAAACCCTTTAAAAGGCTTTTTCAAGTGTTAATATACAAAAAAATGTTAAAAAGCCATCCGACATCAGCGACCATTGTCACACACGGTTGGATACACGCGAAACAAGAGTGCCGTCCCGTTCACACGCAGGCAGGCAGGCGTAGGCACGTCGAAGCGTTCATTCACGAAGGGCATACGCGTCCCCTGTCCTCTGAACCCATCCTCTTCATCTTGTCTTATCTCTGTTCATTCATTACCATCTAGTTTTATAAGAGTCGACGGTCCGAAAACATATCGCGCCTCCATTTTTTGTCACATCACTTAATTATCAGGATTTATATCGCGATAAAATCGATATAGACGATATCAATAAAAAATGGTTATTACAAAGAAAAAACTAATTGCTCCGGTATTTTCGATATAACTGAAATATAGATTAGTAAGTTTTGAAACATTACTAGTTTATACCCATTTGTTATGCATTTCAATGACTGAAATGTATTCCGTTTTAATTTAAGACGCGCAAATCTCACTAAGAGCACCAGTAGATGTATAGGATTCTTGCTTCTTACGGTTTCTTTTTAATATATCCTGTGTTTCACAATGGCAATACCTTAATCCACCGGCGGTGATGCGTGATCGCGCTTATGCGATTCGCGTGTTAAGATGATGCAGATCGGACCCACCGGCCATTGAGAGAAAAATGGACAAGTTAATTAAATGCCTAATCATCACTGCTAAAGAGAATCCTTTATCAACACTGTACAAACTATTATACTTTTTCTAGTTAATTTTATAATCAGACTAGCTGACCCACGCAGCTCCGCCCACGCTGTGTTTACGTTAGCTAAACTTTCAATAATACCTATACATTCGCATAGAATACAAAACCTCCTTTTTTAAAGTCGGTTAAAAACTTGGATCCACTTTGTACTTGCCCTCCGAAGCACGGAGACATTTAGTTCAAATGGCGTTAAACGGTCACCCATCTGTTCAGTTTTTCTGTCATTCAGTCGGGATAAAAAGTATCTTATGTCCTACCTCGGAGTATTAACTCAAATCATGCCAAGTTCCGTTTCAATCCATCCAGTAGTTTCGGCGTGCTGCTCAGCCGAGATACAGACAGACAGACAAAAAAAAAAAAAATATTTTTGGCTTTAGTATCGGTTATAGAATGCCCTTCGTTTATTAGAGAAGTTCAGAGTCACACAACGAGCCATGGAGAGAGCTATGCTCGGAGTTTCTTTGCGCGACAGAATCCGAAATGTGGAGATTCGCCGAAGAACCAAGGTCACCGACATAGCTCTCAGAATCAGCAAGTTGAAGTGGCAATGGGCAGGCCACATCGCTCGAAGAACCGATAACCGTTGGGGAAGAAAGGTTCTCGAGTGGCGACCACGAACCGGAAGACGCAGCGTAGGCAGGCCTCCCACAAGGTGGACAGACGACATTGTGCGCGTCGCAGGTAATCGGTGGATGTAAATAGCCAATTGTCGTTCATTGTGGCGTTCTAAGGGGGAGGCCTATGTTCAGCAGTGGACGTCTTCCGGCTGATGATGATAGAATGCCCTCCAAACATAATTTTCAAAATATCTTCAATGTACAGAATTGGACCTGTTACAGTTTTATTATAAGTATAGATAGATATTAATTTTTTTTTCATTACATGGTTGCAGTAAAAAAGCGCATAGTCCCATTGAAACAATACAAAATTGAGGTAAATTTTTCATATGAAAAAATGTTAAGTACTTAATTACTAATTAGCTTACATCCCTGCATCTTACTGATGAAATCGTCCACTTTAACTGTTTATACCGAGCTTTGTACGTATTAAATTTCATTAATAGTTTGTTTTATTTAATTACTTGTTATTAATTAGGATAATATACGTCTAGTGTTTCCAATCACGTTAATAATAGACCATGAATAAATACATATTAACGAATTCATGCGGCGTTGATTTAAAAATACATATATGATTATTATCATTAATAAAATATTCATAACCATGAAGATAGTTGTAAAAATATTATGCTATGACCATGATAACTTTTCTGGACTGAAATTGATGTGAGCGTGTGATTTTTAATAAATCCAATACGGATAACAGTTGAGGTATACCTATGATAATATATTGGATCAAACAAAATGGCCTATTTTAGCGACAAATTACTAAAATTAAAGCAGATATTCTTATACGATAACATTTGCTTAATTCCAGGATATGAAGCTGAACACTCAAAAGATTTTCGCACTATTCACATCGAACGACATAAAAATGTAATTTATATTTTCCAATTACGTTAGCTGCAGTCGAAAAGTCGTAAAGAAACCAGAATCACCTATAAAAGTTTAGTTAATAAAAGTACAAGTATTCTGTTTAATTCTTAGGAATAACGAAGCGAATAGATGTCTCATGTGTACCTACTGGTAGCTGCAATTGTAGTAAACCTGTACACAGCTAAACGTGTTATGGAAAGCCCAAGCCTATACAGGTAATGTACAGAGGAGGTAGATTTTCGCCTACAATAGGTGAAGACAGAGGCAAAAAAACCTAAGAGTATGTTCTATACTCTTAGGCTCTATATCACTCTAGATTTCATACGCATACGCTCAAATTACCATCGGCTACAATCCGTTACAATTGTTGTGTGTCAGAGAAAATAACAAGACAATAAGACTTGGTGCGTTAGGTGCAGAAGAAACTATACGTAACATGAAAAAAATATTAGATACCTATAACAATAGTTATTAAAACAAACACGTTTTAACGTAGGTGGAACTAGTTGACGAAATGAAAGTAGGCTGAAAGTAGACTAAAAATCTGTCATAATTATAATTAAGATAAAACTACACATTCATCGCCGATCATGTAAATTTTAAGTACTACATTTGCTATTAGCGGCTTAAAAATGTAAGTTCGCAAAAACGAAGCTATAGACGGACAATGCGTACCACAGCGTGGGTCGCGATTTATGCGTGGCCATGCATTTTTCGAGGCTTGTGCCCCTTTGTTGCGCGTCCGATACATTGGCGGGCGAATTGGCTTGGTTTTAGTTAATTACAGAGTGCGACTAAGCGCCGGCCGCCCCGGTGGCCGCCGCCCGCTACACAAAAGCGGGTCGATGCCTTCGATAACGAAGCGAGTTTTTATCTTCTTATTTCAACGCTTTTAATTAGTTAGGAAAATATTCTCAAATAAAAACTGCCCGCGGCCATCGCCAAGCCTCGCGTTAAGGATTGTCTTTGACCGGTCGCAGCTCCGGGCGTACTATAATGGAACGGAATACCTCCGTTATTTCGATTGGCTCCTGTGTTGCCGATAACATTAATAACCTGTTGGTAATTATTCTGTGTGTGTATTACTTTAATGAATTTCTTAGTGCTCGTTATGGATACCCGACTATAAAGCGAAGCATCACAAGAAACGGTAGACGCTTAAGTTTAATGTTCGCCGGTCATATTTTATTTAACTTATTTGAACAACAGTAATTCAATCACTCATAAATATAAGGAATGAGTATCATGCTAAAGAGTACCATTTTAATAATGATTAAACGTTGTTTTATTGTTATTCTATGTACCAGTGCATTTAATTGCTGTTAGGCTTTACCGTGAAACTGTATATATACGAATAGGTCCACTATTATAGTGAAATTCAAAATGTAAGCAAAAGGAAACAATCGATGTAACTAGACGTATCATATTAAATTAACAATGGATCGTACATATTTTTTATGCAAATAATAGTTAAATTAATAATTTATGATTACACCGCCATCAGTTGGATACGTCTGTAATTATAATACATGAATAATGAATGCGATATTCTCAGGTCAACAATCAAACCACAATTAAAACTTAAACAACCGCTCGTGTCGAAAGTTTTCGAACTGTACAAAATGATATACCACTTACGTATCATTTCGCTGCGTATTCAAGTTGTTTTAACAGTTTATCAGTGCCTTATTCATTTTATAAGGGAACGCTGCCACACCGGGTAGGTAATGACATTGTATTATATAATAACATATAATTAGTATCTACCTGCAACAAAGATAAAGGAGGGACAACGGAGTTTTTAAAAGCTGTTTACAATCAGCTGTAAGTGGAAGTACTGACACAGACGAAAATTGTTGACTCATTTTATTGGTCTTGTTAATTTATCGAATTACTTTTATAGATTAAAGCTGAGTTAAAAACACTGACCTTTGTAAGTTCGACATTTAAAAAGATAAATGGCGTTTAGTAATTGGATGATGTAAGTAAAAAGCTATCTATGTATTATTATCACAAAATTATAAATTGTAGAATTTTTTTAATGCTGGCTTGAGGTTGGTATAATATAATATTATTTACCAACTTTTAATTCATGGATAGGCATATCATACATGACATGGTTCGCTGATTAAGAACGCTGATGGTCAACTTATGTTGGTATCATAGAAATTAACAGCCACCTGAAATAAATTATATTTTTTTACAAACTGCTGCTTTACAGTGAAACAGCTGACGCTACTGTGGTACCTATCTAGAGTCATTGCGGAAAATAATATAAATTCCAATCAGTCCCTGAAGGGGACCCCGAAATCTCCAAACAAAATGCACCAGTCATGGACTTACCGTTAATACTTTACAATACAATACAATACAAATATTCTTTATTGTACGAAGAAGACGAAAAAGAAGATACAACTTACAACAACAACTCTTCCAACTTTACTTTACTTTACTATCTTTCTCTTTCTTACAACTTTAGTATATAAAGTACGTAACACAATTAAATGAAAAGCGTGAAACTGTTTGATGAATAGATGAAGACTAATATAATTAAACAGTTCATATTATTAACACTCACATTTTCAATTATACAATATTACACACAAAAATATTATACAATATTATAAAAATACATAAAATTAACGCACCATTATTTTATACTTCACCAGTTTCACGGTTTGCATTTAGTTGTGTTGTAGAAAAATAAAAAAATAAGTAAAATTTCTTTAAAAGAAAATTATCTACACTTAAATTCTATATAAAATTTGGAGGTGTGTTGTGATTAGTTCCATTTTTAAATGGTCAAAATACAAAATATTGATAGAGTTGTGTGCGCGATGTTACTGCGGACGTTAGGGCTCGTTACCACGTTATCGCGGCTGGCCGCGATGTTTATCTTGACAGGCACGCTGGTGACCACCTCTTCGGCCCTTCAGCATCGACACCTCGCAACAATAAATTGACCTTGTTAACCCTTTGTGCAGCACTGCCTATGGTTATAGTGTATATCTTGTAATTGGTATGTTCGCTAATTAATATTCTAGGGTTTAAAGTCTGATCGTGCGCCAACAGGAACTTCGTCGATGCTATCTGTGTTAAGCAACTGCGATTGTAGTACAAAATGCAGCGGGCCACCTTTGTACAAAATGTTTATTGTAGGTATCAATAAGTTTGTTTTCCTTTTTATCATCTCTCTCTCCCTCTCTCTCCTTAGCATTTATTAATCCATATGATGGTGGCGTGTGGTCTTCCCGTCTTTGTAAAATGAAAGAAAGAAAGAAAGATAATTTTATTAGACTGATATAGATAACATTACAATACAACGAGACGTAAGAAAATATCAAACTACACATAGAAATACAAAAATAAAAGAAATACATACATATCCATATCAGTCACAAAAGGACGCACTCAGCTCAAACCGGAGGTCTTGTGTGACCACCGACGCTGGTTTTCAGTGCGCCCTTTTGTTAGTGACTAAACATATAACTTAACAATAAATAACTAAGAAACTAAAACTTAAACACTAAATAACTACTACAAATTACATAATAACCTATTATAATTAAAATGTGACTTTAAAAATACACGTAGGCTATAACATATTTAACACAAACACAAATACAAAAAATGACATACCTAATGCATACATAAATACATAAACCGTTATTCTAACTACCCACATACATAAAACTTACACAATATAAAATCTTTTTTAAAAAATATTGAACCGACTTCAATATCACTGAAAAATATAAAATAATTTAAATATTATTGAAGTTGGTGTTAGCGTACCTGCTGTGTATATTTGGCACCAACTTCAATAATATTTAAATTATTTTATACTTTTCAGTGATATTGAAGTCGGTTAAATTTTTTTTAAAAAAGATTTTATTTTAAACTTTTTAGTGATATTTTCATATATAAAGATTGAACCATCGAAAACCGTAAAATTATCTAGGTAGGTTATGATCACATTATCGTCTACATAGTTTTACATAATTCATGTTTCTTCAGAAAAAAATATCCGGTCGTAATGAAATTTGCATGGAAACATCATAGTAGTTTACTCTCTCGAATAAAAAAAGAATCATCGAAATCGGTTCATAATTGTCAGAGCAATGTAATGGAGAACATCAGTTTTATGGTTTTTACCAGATAAATTCCTCCACATCGTTCATGGTCCTCCAGGAAGTTCTTATCCGGTTGTAATAAAATTCATACAGATTCAATACAGTGGTTTCTTCTTTCGAATAAAAAAAGAATCATTGAAATTGGTAAATATTTGCCAGAGTTATGACCATTTTTGTCCGACCGAGCGAGTCCGAGCGACTAAAACGTCATCTATATAGGCTTTCTTGCAGCTCTCAGTGCGCAGTCACCATTCTTGTTTTTTCAGGAACTACTTATTACTAAGCAATAATTTTTTTATGGGACCCAATTAACGGATTAAAGAATGGATGGAAGAAAGATTTTTTCAAATCGGTTCATAATTGCCAGAGTTATGCGCGAACATACATAGAAAAAAATAATATATATATATATACAGACGAATTGAGAACCTCCTCCTTTTTTGAAGTCGGTTAAAAATCAACACATCACGGCCACAATATTTATTAATTTTATGTACTTAATAGATACTCGTACGTAACCTACCAACGAATCGGCGAATTACAAGTGGCACAGAATCAATTCAAACTAACAAATGGAATGTGACTTATTAATTTTTAGAAAATTTCATTAAGTATACATATAGGTACTTACTTGTACTTATAATTTACTTAAACGTATTTTCGAATTGTTTTGATGCGATTATTCAACAACCTTAAAATAAAGTGATACTGTCAATGCTTCCGTGGGTGGTGTGCTACTGATTTAAGATGTGTTAATTAGCACAACAAATGGAAGCACTTCGCTCTATCCTACGTGTCAGTTCCAGACAAATCGCTTCTTTGATTGATTGATATTTTGCAATACAGTCAGTCTATCTTAGTTTTGGTCTTTCTATTCTTCTAGAACCAGGGAGGCTACGATGTTCTTTTTAAATCAAGTTCAGAAAAAAGGAGGAATTTACACGGACTCCAATATAACTGCACCATAAATGAAGTCATGGTATTTGAGATTAGGGGGAAATATCCTGATGATACTCAGTCTGTTCTACTCGGTAGAACGCCTTTACAGAGGGTATATAAAGCATAATATCTTGGTCATATATTGATGATCCCCAGTCTCAAGGACATTGAACCGGAGCGGAGGACGATGTCTGTAAGAGTGAATACGCTGGCTCGCATGTACGTAACGTACAGCCTGTGGGCCAGATACACTCATAGACTTTACAACGCCCTTCGCGTACAATATAATAACGCTTTTAGGATTCTGTAGCACATTAGAGATACCACAATGAGAAAAAGATGTGCGTCACTGGTGCGTAGAGTGTTGGCTAGCCCCAAAAGTATCCTGTAACTGATTGCAAGTAGGGTAGATTGTCTTTACGTAAATCATTGCTACAAAATTTCTCATGGATTATTGCAGCGGTGACTCACGTGTACAATCTACATAATCACCGATTACTACAGACGCCAGAGACAAGCAGTTTCTCAGACCCCGTAGAAAAACAAATTGGTACTCCAGAATAAAAATCACACGACGGCACTTGCATTGGAGGCCGATAGACGTCGATAGCGGTCTTCAAGTTCGTCTCATATTGCATTTGCCGTGATCAGGAGTTCATCATAATAACAAATTTTATGTGTTTTTTGTTTGTTCATATATTTTAGGTTCAGTTCTATTTTATTATTGTAACTATATGTATGTGTAGTTTAGTATTATTTTTTGTAGTTTTAATTGTTTTTATCTGTGCTCATAGGCCCACCATTTCTTCCCAGCTAGATCTCTTGGTGTATTCTCAGTGTAATGATGGAAGACGTTTCAGAGGTAGAAAAGGTCTTCGTATACATACATCATGGTGTCACAGCTATGCGTTCTCATCATCCCTTCCCCCGGCTGATCCATCTCCTTCCGTCAATACTCACATCTGTCCCTTCAATGCACTCGCCAGCTCTGAGTTACCATTTAACATCCTAAATTCCAGACTCCATCAATGTAATCCTGTAGTCAAACGGATTCCGGGAGGCGCAAGAATCTCTTTAGCTATTCTCTTTCAAATGCGATTAAAACTGCTTATTTACATACATAACTCCAAAAACTTATGGGAACAGTTACACACTTTCGCCTATATACACTTTACACACACAAATCCCAATCAATTTCCCTGACTCAATAGCTTAAACAAAATTGTAATGGTTTGTTCTGTTGATAAAATAACGATTTCTTCTGCTAAATTTTTGCCCTAAACAACTTAAGCCGTTCAACGTAACCCAATCAAATGTTCAGGGCAGACTTTAAGAATGCAGCTCGGCTCCTTTTTTCTAACGACACAATTACGCCTCATAATGACATAATGCTTTTCCGCATGCATTGCATCACATTTGAAAAGCATTGTAGTATTGTATTGTTTTGTAAAAGAAGAAGATGTCCTGGCGGTCATTTCATCATTTCCCAACTGCCGTCAGTACTTGTATTACGGTTCATGAGATACATTGGACATTATAAAAGACGCCAAAATGGAAGAGATAATACTAGAAATTATTTAATGGAATATTAAATCCACTGAACTGTTGAAAACCATTTTTTTGGGTATGAATATAAACAATATGAATTGAATCATTATGGGCTCGAGTGAGGCTATAGAAAACTGGAAAGTGAATTGTCCCAATGATGAGATCCCTAAGGAATTAAAAGTGGTACAATCAACCGCGAATAATTTAACCCAAAATTGTACCAGCAATCGCGATCGTGCTCGGCTTCTAGCATCCGGCCATTAGCTACAGGTATTACCGTCCTCTGCAGTCAGTACACTACTCGACTCGGAGAGTTTTTCCGTGGCTGTGGCGATCCGTCTCGGGGCTCCTGTCTGCTGCAAGCACACATGTCCATTTGGGTTAGAGGTGGACAGTTGGTCTCCATGTTCTCTTGTATAGTAGAAATGCAAGTAGGTTTTCTCAACTTGGCTCCCTGAACAATATTATTAAGAGGGCTCTTGCCTCCATCGACGTACTATCCGTTTCAGAAACGGGTGGAGTCTCGTTCGTATCGTCGGCTCGTTTTGGATGCCACATGTGTGGACACCCTCGCACCCTCGCACCTCAGTGAGTCAGCGTCTGCAGCGGGAGCTGTAGCTGAGCGGGCTGCTTCTGCCAAGCGGCACAAATGTGTGGCTATTATTAATTCATCATTCATTAATAATATTTGAGCCACCTGCTTTTGAGACCTTCATACCATGCAGCATACCATGCATTTCCACAACGCGCACACTTTTAAAAAAATAAGTCCAGATCTGGGCTCCTCTTCGGGTGACGGGCTGGCTCATTCTTCGCTCAACGGATCGGTATAGCGATCCAGCGAGGTAATGCAGTCAGAATTCTTGCCATAATCCCAAGTGTACAATTTTATATTTTAATTTGTATTTAAATTTATTCTAGATTTATTATATATAATATTGTATTTGTTAGCTTCGTTTTAGTTCATTAAGGTTAATATTAGTATATTTTTTAAATTTAATGTAATAAGTAGGTACTTTTTAAGCAACTAATTCAATAATCTATATAAATAAAAACTAGCTTTATCAAATATATTTATATTTGGTACATTAAAAAAACTACACAATATTGGTCGTAGACAATCTTATTTGTTTATATTTTTTTATTTCTTTTACAAAAAATGCTCCTATTATTTGAATAAAATTGCTACTATTCTATTCTAAATTTGACTCTATGTATTTTTTTCGTGACGATGCGATATTCTAAATACTAATAAACGTTATTCATGTCGCGCTCGCAAGATCTAGAGCCGATAGTCCTGTGAGCGCTCGGTGAACTTTTTATTGTTTTACCATTCAAGAAAGCCCTTTATCAGGTTTGTGCAATAATAATAAATTAATAGTGATCCAATTTTAATGACATATTAATATTTTATAGATATTTAATGTCTTGGAACCCACAGAATAAAACACATTTATACAGTATAATTGAGAACCTCTATTTTTTTGAGTATGTTAAAAACATAAGAACCATAAACACTTAAAATGGAAATATACTAATCTACTAGCGCTTCTAAAACTTTTTTTATCGTCTCTACTTATTTAATGTAAGAACCTACTTTCGGTTCCAGGTACGTTTTTGGACAGAATTCTATATAGGTCAACGATACCATATCAACTCGGTTAAAGTATTAACTCATCTACTTCCACTTATTCTACTTCGCATAACTTTGACTGCCGCTATTCGCATTCGGCAGAAATCGGCTTAGCAGACCACACTTCGAGCAAACTGTCTAACAATGCACACACTAGTTCACATCACAGTTTGGCTCTGCTAGAAAAAAAACACAAAAACATTTATTTACTTCTAGAGCAAAGGGTCCTTTGCTAGGGGTCTATCTGGATAGATAATTGAGACCACAAAACCAGCGAGGCTTCGTAGTGAATTTAAATCGAGCGAAACAGTCAAATGCGCCAATATTATTCTATTTAATAATAACAACAATAACATGCATTTGCAGATTTACACTTCTAGGAATGGCGCGACGTGACGTTTGCGTTAGATTGGCGTCAAAACGCTTTTGTGACTCTCAGTAAAGATTGCCAGCACATGCATAAGCTGGTACTTTTTTGATATAATATATGTGCTCAACATGGGCAGAATTACAATGTCGATGGATCTGTCCAAACCCTTAAATTGGCAGCTGGATTTAATAGAAAACTAAAAGTTTTTTTTCGATACCTACATGGTTTTTGTTACTATTTGTGTTTTAAGTATATTGTTTAAAATTGTATTAATGCGGATAGGAACAAAATACAAACAATTATAATTAATTAATTACATTACTCTACATATAATAGAATTTTGATTGGACTTAGTTGTATGACGTAAAAAGAGTAAACTGCAACAATAAAAGGTATCCACTCAAAAATACTAAACAGTACAACGTAATTAATTACTTGAATTACGTTTCACCAATAAATCATAGGATAACGTATATAATTCAAAGTACATATTTACAACAGTTTTATTTTTTCCATACATGATTTTCAAAGCATCGTACGGTATTGGTTCTACATAATTGCGCTATTTGTCTCTCAGTGTCATGTATGGCGTTATTGTTTTTCATATTATTTGTTGTTATATTGCGTGTTCTGAGGCAATGTGTACTACATACAATATTGTTCGTAATAAGACCGAAATGTTTATATTTCTTTATAAGGCCGGCTCTACACTCACTGCGGATTCTCATATAAGGGTGTGTGAGTTAGTGAATTTTGGCCCATATTTAATTACCTATCACACTTTTGATAGTGATTCTATATTTGTTTTTTTTTACCCTGCCACCTTACGTAGCTGTTCCTATTTGGTTACGATAATGTAGGCCGATCACCCGATGGTCTGGAACTTCTGGAAAGTAAGATAATCCATGCGTCGGATGGGCACGTAAAAATTCGGTCCTGCGACTGACTACTTCCCGGTCGTGTCAGTCTTCCATCGGATTGTAAGAGCAAAGGAAGAGAGAGTTCACTGTGCCTTGTCTACACAATCACTTCTTCTTCTTCTCGTATCAATATGAATATTATATGTAGTTATTCATATTGTCATAGAAAGATTGGTCGATCAGCAATTTTTTTTGAGATGATTGTCCAGGTTGCGCCCGGTGATCATATAGGTACATTATTTGGCCATTCGCATGCTGAGTGCATGCAACGTATCCTATTATGGTTAATATAGGTTAGTTTTCAGCCTTCCTTCGGAGTCGCTGGACGTTTGGGGTATGGACCCTAGACATACATAGATTACGGCGGCGACTTCGACATACTTCGAGGAGGACGGCGGCGGAGTTGCGTACCCCATCCCTGTGAGCACCGTTACATGTTTCATGGGGGCTGTAATGCGCTCCCGGCGACTGGCTCAAAGGCAAAGCACCGCGGGACACCTGGTGCAGATTCCACCGAAGAACTCAGGTTCCGCTCTCATGTGCCTACCGATGCAATAGCCGCGGGGCTTGTAGTGGGTAAGAATTCCCACAGGGTTCTGGTTACTAGGTTTCTCTTATAAAAACAAAAAAAATAGCTGCTTAGTGTAGACCCGTCAAATCGCTAAACTATAGCATCGCGACTCCATCCATTAAGAATGTAATATTTAACAAAGATTTATTTTTAATCAAATCTAAAATTGCATAGGATTCTGATATCAGCTGAGTTTATAAGCATGACGATCTTGACCCTTATTGACACTTCAATTAGGTACGACTACTGTTTACTAATAAGTGAAAATTTAAAAATATCAATCGTATCTAGATCAACTAATATCAACTAATATTTTATATGAAATCATCAAATTAATTCTGCATTAAGGTCTTAAATGAGAATTCTAAAAGAACGTAGCTGTTAGAGCCTGTATAGACAGCATTTCGCACAATATTCGAACTAATATTTCTAGAGGAGACATTAGGTACTGCCATAAGTCTAGGGCCAGCCTTATTTTAAAGAATCAACGGCTTTACAAAAGCTAACCACGACTGCAGTTTGAGGGTGAGTGCGTATCGTGGGCTGCTAAACTCGGTCTTTAATGACTACTGCTTTAAATTAAATTATTATTTTAATGCAACTTATTAATTAAGAACAAGGAAGTTTGCATAATAACATACCTACTCATGAGAAAAGTTTTTAAGAGGACCTAGCAATTACTACAGTCGCATCGCCCTTCACACCGGAACATACCAGTTTAGACAAACCGCTTTACAACAAATTACGACAGTGTGGTTTCCTGCTACATTTTTTTGCCGTTGTGTTCCGAGCTTACTATAAATCGGGTATACAAAGACACGTACCGAGGGACTTAGCATTTGGATGTAGCACTTATGAGGGATGAGCTTGCATTATAACGCATATTCGTTGCACAGTGAGGTCTACCAAAACTGGCTTATGTATGTTTTAAAATGCTTAATTCCACTGTTTCGTTACCGCAAACAATTATAACCACGAAATGTATGCTGAAATTAAAGAAAACGTAACATTATAACAGCTTAGGTAAACGGAACAGATTGTGTTACATAATGTTATGCTTTCTAGCTTCAGCCAAGTCGGTGATAGCGGTTCAAATTACAAAGTTATGTAAACTAACTACGCTACAAGTGTCGGACTCCCGTACCGCAGTTAGTTAAATCCTTAATCCTAGTGTACACGCTAACGCTTTACTTAATATGTTAATTTAATTAGTCATTAAAAAGTATAAAGAAACAATTTAATTCTAGAATTGGATTTATATAAAATAGGTACATAATGTAATCTTCTAATAAGCCCGAAAATACTTTCAACATTATAGTTTAATTTGGAAAAAAAAAATTACCGACAAGGAGTTATATATGTCGAACCTAATGCAAAAACAGTGACCATAGTCGATCAGCGCTATTCGTAAATTGCTCGGCGTGTGTGTCGTATTTTTTTTTTTGTGTGAATGATAGACGCTGCTGGCCGCAGATGGCCATTACAGCTTCACCGGACAATAGGAGGCGAGCGCTTCAAGCGCTCTAGCCTTTACGGCAGAAGTAGCGACGAGCTCAAGGGCACCTCAGGGAGGCACGGCCTCGGCTTGGGCTGTCGCTTAAGAGAGGGCTGAGTTGTTTACCACCGGTTCACAACGCGCCCCCACTGAGAAGAACCGGCAAGAAACTCAGTGGGGTGATGCACGTCGTTGAGGTCGCATACGTACGACTCTTCGGCCTCGCCGGCGAGACCGGTTTCTGATAGCTAGTGTAGCATACGGTTGTCGGGGAGGGGTCGGCGCATCCCGGTCCAATAGGACCGTCATGGGGTCAGGAGGGTCGAGCAGTACGTGCCGTGGTCTGCGGCGCGAGTCAGAAGGACTAGGGGCGTAATCGGCGGCGGCGCGGATTAAACTGTTCGCGTGACGGGACGCGGATTCAAAGTAGCGTTTCGACGCTTCTTTGAGGAACTTACGAAGGGGATCTAATTTGAAATCGGAATGCAGATCTACGTTCCGCATGTACCACGGGGCACCAACGGCACGTCGGAGGAAACGATTCTGGATAACCTGGAGGCTATCGATATGGGTGCGGGCGGCGTGCGCGAAAACTACACTCGCGTAAGTCATGATAGGGCGAATGCAAGCTTTGTATAATGTCAACTTATTTCTAAGCGACATTTTACTCCGCTTGCAGAGAAGGGGATATAGGCGACCTAATACGAAAGCCGCTCGATTGCGGACGGACCTAATGTGCGGGCCGAAAGTCATGGCGGAGTCCAAGGTGACTCCGAGGTACTTAACCTTCCTAGTCCAGGGGATAGGGCGATTGAATAGGGATATTGGGGCTAGTCGTCTGTTGGGCCGAAGGCTCCGCGCGGAGAACATATTGGGAGAAGACCACCGCGGCACTCTTCTCCGGGTTCACCTCTATGCGCCACGTACGGAACCATTGACCCAGGGCGTCGACTGCGGCTTGAAGAGCACGCGTTAAATAGGACATGTTCCTATGGGAATAATAGAGAGCGGTGTCATCCGCGTAAAGGGCGAGTTGGACTCTGCTCGAACGAGGAATGTCGTTCGTGAACAGGCTGAACAGGAGGAGGACGGAGCCCTGAGGGACTCCGGCCTGTATGGGATGGGGCGAAGAAAACGTACCTTCGACCCGGTATCGAAAGGTACGATTCGAGAGAAAAACTCGTATGATGAGTACGAGCCTATCGGGGACTCCTAACTGGAAGAGCTTGTATATCAAGCCGTTGTGCCAGACCTTGTCGAAGGCCTTGGCAACATCGAAGAATAGGGCGCCTGTGGAGACGGGCTTGGGCTGGTTGAGCCTGGTCAGGATGTGCTCCGTGAGGCGGTGCACCTGGTGGACGCAAGAGTGTCTGGTTCGAAAACCAAACTGCTCGTCAATAAGGATATTATTAGAGGTGACAAAGTCTTTGAGTCTCGTTAGTAGCAAGCGCTCATAGAGTTTGCCGAGAGATTTTAGGAGACTGATAGGCCGGTAGCTCGCAGGGCTGCTGCGAGGCTTACCCGGCTTAGGGATACCTACTACATCCGCGTCTTTCCATTCGGCAGGAAAGACGCAGTGGGACATGGCTGCGTTGAAGATAGTCACTAATAGACATATCAGATGGACAGGGAGAACATTGAGGACGCGATTGGAAATGCCGTCGGAGCCAGGTGCTTTCTTCGGCTTAAGGCCTTTGATTAGGTTTTCCACCTCGGTTTGCGTGACCGGGGAGAGGGATTCGGTGGGAGGGAGTGAGGACCTGCGCTCTACTTCCCTATCCACAAGATCGAGGTGCGCCGGATCGACGGGAGCGGAGCTGGGTGTGCACTGACTCTCTAGAGAGTCAGCGAGAACCTCAGCCTTCTCGTCGTCCTCGAACGCGGGTGGGTCGCCTGAAGGGCGGGTCAAGGGGGGCATGGTAGTTACGGTGTCGGTTTTGAGGGATCTCGCGAGCCGCCAGTAAGCCTGGTGTGACGGCGAGATCTCCTCTAGAAACCCTCCCCATCGAGCCTCCCTGAGTTCCGCGATGCTGCGCTTCACGTCCCTCTGCAAAGAAAGCATGCGGGCCCGATTGGCATCGGTGGGGTAGGAGGCGTACGCGCGAATAGCCGCGTTTTTAGCGCGGACTAATTCCTGAATGTCATCGGGTAGCTTGAAGCGCACAGCGTAAAAGTTGTCCGCTTCAACCTGCCGGGAGGACTGGCTGATGGCCGATTTGAGATGATCGGTGAAAGCGCCGATCGCTTGGTCGGTGTCCTAAGGGGACGAGATTTGCGCCGGGAAGCGGGCAAGATGCGGAGAGTTGGCATCGGCTAAACGGGTGTTTAGCTGGTGCCAGTCCAGAACGGTCCTAGTGACCGGCTGGGAAGTAGGCGGGGGACCTAGTTCCATTAGGACCGGTCGGTGGTCAGAGTCTAGCTCATGGAGAACCTCTAAGGAGCGCAACCGGAGGGTCACACCCTTCAGGAGGGCCATGTCTAAGACATCGGGGCGGTGATTGACATTATTGGGATAATGGGTCGGGCGCATAGGTGCGATGACGTCAAAGTCGAGAACGTCGACCAAGCCGTCGAGGCACCTGCCGTTGCCGGTGTGACGTTACAATTCCACCTGACATGCTTGTAGTTGAAGTCGCCGGACAGAATGACCGCGTTGTCCAGGTCAAGGAGTGACTCGATATCACTCCTGAGGGGCCGCTTATCAGGTGGAAGATAGATAGAGGCGATAGTGACAGCCGAATGGCCGTAAAGAGAGAGGCGGCAGACCGAGGCCTCTATATTAGTGAGCGCAGGGGGATCGATAGGGATGCAGTGCAGGGCCCTTCTGTAATAGATGGCAGTGCCACCTCCGAGGGAGGTGTCAAGGTCATTTCGCACAAGATGGTAGTTGGCGATATTCGGACTCCTATGAGAGGGTTTCAGGAGGGTCTCCTGCACCAGCAAGACATCAACTTAGTGACTTCGCAGGAAGTCAGCAACCTGATCTCTTTGTCGGGAGAAGCCATGCGCATTGAAAAATGCGAGGGAAAGGGAATGGGGTTTTTGTCTACTCTGGTGTAAATCCATTTACAGGCCTACGTTTGAGTTTATGGGGGACAGGGCGTAGTACACGTCCTCGAAGTCGGCGATGGCTAATACCCTATCGCCAGCGGTCTGTGCGCACCGAAGGCGGTTCGCGAAAAGGCGAATTCTATCGATGTTAATACCATCGATAGCGCGTTGGACCAATTCAAAGTCCGAAGCGAGGCTGGACGCGTGCGCTGAAGGCGCAGGCGCGGCCGGTTGCTTGGCGGGGGCGCTCGTTGCTTTAGGAGCAGCGGCGGGGCGGACGTAGGGCAGCGTCTTATTCCACGCGTTCGGTGGACGCACTGCGGGCTGGGACGATGAGAGCGGTCGCGGCGCTGAGGGCGCGGCGACGCGGGGGGCCGGAAGCGGCTGCGAATGGGGGGCTGAGGGCACCGGGGGCTGAGGCGCTGAATGCGGCGGCACATGGACTTAAATACAAAAGCGCCAAAACAGAATACATCGTCTTTCGGGCAGGCGCCAATAACCCAGTAACGGTACCCCCAATATTATTACATGGTGTAAAGATAAACAGGGTGGATAGGTTTAAATACCTGGGGCATATTGTCACGCACGACCAGAAAGACGATGATGATATGGAGAGGGAACGCAGAGCATTGTCAGTACGAGCGAACATGCTGGTTCACAGGTTTCCGCGATGTACAGACGAGGTAAAAGTTACGCTTTTTAAGGCGTATTGCACATCACTGTACTCGGGGGCCCTGTGGGTCAGTTATACTAAGAAATCTTACAATGCTCTGCGGGTCCAATATAATAATGCATTTAGGGTGCTGGTGCGACTGCCGAAATTTTGCAGTGCGTCGACTATGTTTGCAAATGCGCGTACAGATGGATTTGATGCCATCTGGCGCAAAAAGTCGGCGTCACTTGTATCTAGGGTGCGAGGCAGCCCCAGCAGCAGCCTAAATGCGATAGCAAAAAGGCCGGACAGCCCACTGATCTGGGAACTCACCCAGAGGACCAGAACACAACTAGTTATTAAGTACTAACATAGCGTAAGTTTTAGAATAGGTTTTACTAACATAATGGATCTTTGTTGTCCGATATTTTTAATAAATAATAATAATAATAGTGTAAAATACTGCAAAAGCAGTGACCATAGTAGCATGGTCTTAAATTCTGTTATATGAAACAGAATATTTATAGTGAAATTTTGGAATTTCACCCCTAAATGGGCTAAGTGAAGTCTTGAATCTCTATAAAAAGACACCTCTCAATTTTTTTTTCCAAACCCCATAATAGATTTACCATGTTTTTTTTAAATTTTATTTATTTAATCGTATGGCATTTAATAAAATATAGGTACTTATGTAATAAAAATAGAAAAATAATACAAATTGAAGAATATTATGTCAAATTAAATGTCAATATCCAAGGTTTTTAACCAGGTAACTGCGTCAGGAGTAAGATAGATTAGATCGTCAGGAGGCCCCGAGTATGAATATGTATGAGCAGCGACGGACTATGTGCTCCATGGTTTGGGCTTCCTCACCACATTCACAAATTGTTGAGTCTTTCCATCCCCATTTATGTAGCATGTGGTTTTTTTTAATAATCATATTGATTATACGACGATATAAGCAAATTCAAATTTTTTCTTTTAGAATTTGAATATTTGTTAAAAATGCTGTAGAAATATCGGAGTCATAGTGTCAAATTGTGCACCATGACAGCTGCGTGGGGCAGCTAACATACCTACACGAGATCATACACGTAAATAAATTTTATAAACGTTGGTGAAAACATCACCAAATTCGACAAAATAATTAAAAAAAGTACCTAATCTAACAAATAAACAAATGCAAACAGCGACTTCTATTTAGAGATTAGAGATAACATACGAAATTAAGTACCTGCTGAGCGCTGGATAGCCGATTTTTAATCAAATGCAGTATTAGGTACTCAACGAAATACGCAGTGACCACGGGCCGGCTCCTTATGAATAAATTATTACGCGCCGGCAGGTGGAATGACCTGACACAAAATGTTTTGATGGAATTGTTTTAATTGGACGTTATCTTGACTCGACTATCGCGTCCGATACATCGTTACGAAAATATGAATTTTGTTGGCCGACCATTCACACCACCGTTCGCGTTTAATTATAACTTCATTGGATCATCTTGATATTGGTAAACAAATAACCGAGCGGGAAGACAGTGCGATTAATTGTTTCTCATTAAACGAAGCCATTAGAGAATTCTTAACGGCTTGTAACATGTGCTGGTTGATTGACGTCATGCAAGAACAAAAAATACTAGACTCGTAAGCGTGATCTAGTTCAGACTCAAAAGTGAATATCTAAGTAGGATGGTCGATAATGAGCATGATAGGCAATATTCAAAACTTTCGTTGTAAAAAATAAACTGTCACTCACCTCAAGATAGTCAAAAAATCTGGTTTTATTTATGAACTCGTGATTACCATTCCTAGTCAACCCGCACACCAAATTATATCTTGTAATTAAAATAAGTATGTTTTCATAACTTAATTTCATTAAAACGCGACACTTCTCGAGAACGTTGTACATATTATATAACTATCTAAAATGTAAAAGTTTATATAATTGAATATGAGTAACATATTATTATATAGTATGCGGAAACATTAATACTGTTCGCTATAAAATGAAAAAGTATTGCGATGGAACCGACAATAATTTGAAATGTTTTTTCTCACATGAACTGCATTATGCGGGTTATTATCAAAGTGGCTGCTTGGATTCCACGACGTCCGCAACTTTGCTGTTCGGCGAGACGCCTTCCTACTATTATTTATGTTCACAATGCAATAAAATAACTCTCACCTTTCTATTATTTAATTAAACATAAAAATAATTAATATTTCGTGGCTCGTACAATAGTATAAAGTGCTTATTTCCATAAGTAACAAGGGTTTGCCTAATTATTCGATTTAATTAATTACAAGGTTATGAAAAACAGGAAACACCTACACGCGTCTATGATTAAACGTATTCATGAAATACAAGTAATAATGATACGTTCAATAACAGATGAAAGTGATGTTAGCATTTAATATTCATTGAGGTACCTATTATGTTCATGCTAAGACTAGATTCTAGTAAACAGAAATATTAGAATGTAACAAATAGAAAAATACAGACGATTAATGCAGTGATCTATGCTTAGTTCGCTTTTAATTATGATGTAAATTATTTCAGTTCTCACGATATAGAAATTGGGTCCAAGTAAAAACGATCATAATCCAGTATTTGCCTTATTAATTATTTAACTATACTATTTTATAGCACAATACCCGGCAGATAGTATAGACCTCTCTCTCTTATCCTAACTTGGATAGATAGTATAGACCTATGGATGCAATTTACACAAATGTCGAAAAGGTTTCGCTTACCTCTTCTGGCGTAATTGCGTTGAGGTGCTTATTTAATTTGACTATTTAGATGCAGACTCTGCACTCCCTAGATGGCAGCAAAATTAATTTAAAACAATTTATTTTAGACAAGTGGCTGACAGCTTTACATGTTGCCTTACGCATAGCGTTAATAAAACGACGCAAAAGCTCACATAAAAAATAATTATAGTATTTTTGAAATTAAAATACTGTACAGAATTTTAACGGTTCTAAATGTTTTGCTGGTGATCGATTTTATTCAGCTTGTTAAAAAGCTTACACTTTCCTTCTTTAAGAGTGCAGCCGAATCATGCCCTCTTGGACTAATGTCACGTATTGCTGTAAGTAAGGTTGCCAGTGAGGAGCCTAGTAGCATTTTCCGTAGGCTTTCCGTCCCCCCAACGGTTGGGTATGTGTGTATTGTACACATGGTTAGGTAGTTGGGTCTTCAACTTATTCCCCAAATCAACGATCAACGGTTTCAACTTGGGCGTCTTGTCTAACTGTTAGCCAATAATTGGCCTGTTGATATAGAGCATTGGGTGATTTATATAAAGATCCAAGTTAGGATAAGAATATTGGGTCAACAGTGATATGTCTTACAATGAGGCTAATAATGCTACTGGCACTGTTGGGTAATCATAGGTTTAAACTAGGTACTAGGTATTATGCTGCCAGCTGAGAGACACATGTTTAATCTTTTTTCAGTCTCTACAGCAAATCTGATATGCTGAGAAGCTAGTGCACTTTTCCTTTCACAGCTGCGTCAATATTAGGTACTATCACTTATTATTGCGGTTAAGTACTAGCACACGTCTTTTTTATACATATTATAACCCTACCCTTATGATTAATACACATAATAGCCAGTGGCTGGCATGCCTTCGTTTATCAATTACAAAGTACTAATAGCCAATGGAGTATAAACCGACAAGCAACCTTTACGTGATGGAAACAGCAGATGCGCGTTGTCCCTACGGCAGACCGAAGCTAAGACCCGTTTACAAATCAATCGATCAGAAGAAAATACTAACCGCTTAATATTGTTTCATTAACACATTAACACATAAATCCTTAATGTAAATAATGACATTGAAATCAAACTACTTGGTATTTTTTTAATTTAATTTTTTTTTACGTCGGGATAGTAATATCAAAAAATTAACCGCGATAAAATCCGTAAAAGTAGTTTAATTTCAATTTGTAATATTCGCGTAAGTAAAAGACAACATTAAATAATGACTTTCAAAGAATTCTTTATTCTAAATGATATATGGTAATACGATATTTTAATACGGTTTTAATACGGTTTAAAACACTTTTAGGGTTCCATATCTAAAAGGTTAAAAAGGAATTCACGGTCTGACTTCGTCTGTCTGTCTGTTTGTCACACCTATATATTTCTGAAACCACTGATGCTATCGATTTGGAAATTGGAATAGTTTTAGATCTTACTTATCCAACCTCTTCGCAAATAAAAAAAAAATTTTTCGCTGTTGGTCGAAATGGGGCGTCAAAATTTCAATGTGAGACTACTAGGTATAACGAGTGGGGGTATCATATAAAAGGGCTCCATTTGCACCTTTCGAAAAAGATTTTTAATTTATGTCACGTAGTTTTTGGCTTATAATCAAACATGACAAAATAGATACCATTCGCACTTGACTGGTTTCTTTATTTTGATATAAAATGTTGTTAGGCTATCCAATTTACTAACGGACATATAAAATAGACACTACAATTTAATTCATCTTGTTAACTACCTTGCGCATTATCTTCCATGCCTCACTGCAATTATAATAGCATTTCTGCATGATATCTTAGTGTGCAGGACGGGCGGACCCGAATGCACGAGCCACTGACGTCCTGTGTGTCTGTAGCTATCGCTGGTACGGTATGAACCCGCCGAAGAGTGTTGACGCTATTGGTTACAATGTAGGTTGGTTACAAGGTGTCCGTGAAATAAGAACTCCCAATTTGATAGCAAGCTTGATAGTGGCTACGACGGTGGCGCTCTTCGTACTGAATATTCTTTTCTTCTATTTATATCTTGCTTTTAGTTCCCGCGTCGACCGCTTGCTTGTTCACCGACAGTGGCGCCGAATGCGCATTTACTATCCTTGCAGGGAACTTTACCGTAACGAGAGCCCCACCGAGGCAGCCACTAACGTTTTATTTTTATTATAAAAACTGTACATTTTCGCTTATTCTACTTAGACTATTCTAGACACATACATGATACCTATACCGTTAGAAAGTGCGTGTAAGCAGCTTTCTAACGGTGTACATAGGGTTTATCTATCTATTTCTGTTAGGGAACTACAGGCCGATAAATACTGTAATAGGGGCGCGACGACCATGCTTTGGCCGCTTGTCACTTCGCCTGCGCCCTGCCCGTAGCATCCACATGCCCACAAATAGTACCGATAGGTAGCCTGCGATGTGTACTATCTGTATATCTATGATCTAGACCACCTAGGGGCCTAGGTCATAGCGAAAACCCTAGAAAACATGATATGCGATAGAACAACTGCCTATAACTATGGAAATATGTACATCAGTGCTGTTTAGGCACTTAGACCCACCAAGGCGGACCCAGATCTAGGTCCTGAGTTGGTTCCTAGATTTGGGACCTAGCTGCAAATAGCTATTTGCCGTTCATATATGTGCTTAGCACATCTAGGGCATGTGGGTACTTCTATTATACTATTACCCTACGCTAATTACAAATAGCAAGTACTATGAGACCTAGGCTAGGCTATCTATAACTGATTCAGCTCACCCCTCCTCGGGATAGTGAGCTTATACACAAAACTATATTATAATTTATTAGGTAATTAAATCTAGGCTCTTAACTATCGCAGAGTTATAAAACTTAACTATATATTACTATAAAACACAACACTCTGTAACACAAACACTATTTTGTCCTTTCTTCCTATTGTAGTCGTCCTGAACATCTCTCCCGCCGTGCTGCAGCGCGACGGGCCGGAGCGATGCTGCATCCTCTTCCGGTGAAGGGCGACGCTTCCGGCGCTCTCGACGCTTCTATTTCGGTAGTGGCACGATCTTCTTCGTGGGGCGTTTTAAGATGCCCCCCGCAGTGCGCACCTCCACAGTGCGGACTTCTCCGTCGGCTCCGGGGTAGATTGCCTCGACCCTCCCGCGCGGCCAAGTGTTGCGCGGCAGCTGTCCGTCGGCGATCAGGACGGGATCGCCCACCTGGAGACTGGGACCCCTCCCGTGGGGCTCCCGCCGGTACTGTAGCTCGGGCAGGTACTCGCGCACCCAGCGTCGCCAGAACATGTCGGCGAGCGCTTGCGAGCGTCGCCATTGCTTCTTGCTGTCTAGGTCGCTCTCGTCGAACGTCCCGGGTGTCGGCAGCCGCGCCGACCCCCCGAGCAGCAGGTGATTGGGCGTGATGGCTTCGTCGTCCCCGGTGTCCACTGATACGTGCGTCAGTGGTCTGCTGTTGACTGTGTATTCGGCCTCGCAGAGCAGCGTGGCCAGAACCTCTTCTTGCGGGTGCTTCTCCTGTAGTACTGTGCTCAGTGTGGTCTTGACACAGCGAACGAGACGCTCCCAGGCGCCTCCCATGAAGGGCGCTGAGGGCGTTATGAAGCGCCACGCCATCCCACGACGGCCGGCTTCCTCGGCGAGTGCGTCGCGCAGCTCCCTGTCCGCGCCGTGCATGTTGGTGCCATTGTCGGAATAGATCTCCGCGGGGCACCCACGGCGTGCCGCGAACCTTCGTAGCGCGAGCACGGCGGAGTCCGCGCTGAGGCTGGCCGCGACTTCGAGGTGTACGGCCCGTGTGGTGAGGCAGGTGAAGAGGGCCACGTATCTCTTCTGGTGTTGACGACCGACGGTGACGGAGAACGGTCCGAAGTAGTCCAGACCGGTGAATGTGAACGGTCTCTGGTGATGCGCCAGTCGTGTCTTCGGGTGGTCGCCGGTGGACGGTACTGGAGGTTGTGCTCGTCGTATGCGACATCTCAAGCAACGGTTCACGATGCTTTTCGTGACGGGCCGAAGTCGCACTATCCAATAGTGCTGGCGCACCTCGTTTACGATCATTTCTGTTCCACTGTGGTGTAGATCGCGGTGCGTCCAGTCGATGTAGAGCTGCGTGATGTAGTGATCGCCGTCTAGCACGGGCGGTCTTTTCGTCTCTTCTGTTACATCTTCAGCAGCGGCGATGCGACTTCTGAGCGTGATGATGCCGTCGTTGCGGAGTTCTATCGGCAGCGATCTCAGGCGACTGTCGATGGCGATACTGTTGCCCTTCCGGAGGTCATTGATTTCCCGTCCGAAGGACTCTTCTTGTACTACGCGGATCAGTAGTACTTCTGCTTCCCTTAGGAATTCGGCCGGTAACGTGACGAATCTTCGAGTGGTGACTGCCTTCTGTGGAGGTCTGCAGGTCTTCTGAGTCCTCTTCTGTCGTCTCCCGTCGGGATCTTGTTCCGGATTCTTTCTGGTCCTTTTGTAGCACGTTTTCGCTGTGGTTTTTCGACACAGTGCTATAAATTGAAGCGCTCTTGCCGTGGCCCGCAGTAATCGTTCCCACTTCGAAAATCTGTGCGGATCGGGAACGACTTCTCTGTGTTTCGGTGCGCTGCGAGCTTCTGTTACTGTCAGAGTCTTCTCTTCTCCCGTTGGTTCGTTGATGCTTGGTCTCTCGTTCGGCCATTGTGACGGATCTTCATACAAAAACGTCGGGCCCCGGTACCATTCGTGTCCGGCGTTGAAGTTCGGCGGCACGTCGCGGGTAGCGACGTCGGCGACGTTCATTTTGGACGGCACCCAGCGCCAGTCCGTCACCCTGCTGTGCTCTTCTATGGCGGCCACGCGATGAGCGACGAACGGTTTGTACGACCGCGCGCCGCTTCGAAGCCACGTGAGAACGGTCTTGCTGTCGGTCCAGTATGTTACCGACTCTGGTTTCGCCCGGTGTTCTTGCACGACGGCAGCAGCCAGTCTACTTCCCATTACGGCGGCTTGCAACTCAAGACGTGGGATTGACGTGGTCTTGAGCGGCGCCACCCTCGCCTTGGCGATGACCAGGCTGATGTGCGGTGTTCCGTCGAGCGAAGTCGTCCTCCAGTAGACGGCAGCAGCGTAGGCGGCTTCACTGGCATCGGTGAATACGTGTACTTGGAGAGATTCTGCGTCTGTGTATCCGGGATAGCTTCTCGGCAGACTGACGGTCTTGAGATTCTTGAGGTGCTCGACCCATTCCTTCCATTGATGCGCCAGGTCTTCGTCTAACTGTTGATCCCATCCGATTCCTCTTCTCCAGGCTTCTTGCAGTATTTGTTTGGCCCGTATTGTGACCGGTGAGGCGAGGCCGAGGGGATCGTATAGCGACATCACGATCTTGAGGGCTTCTCTCTTGGTCGGCGCGACTCTGTGCAGTATGTCTTCTGGTAGACGTGCTAGCTTTAGATTGAAGCTCAGTTCATCCTTTTCCGGCTTCCAGATCAGTCCCAGAATTTTCTCTTCTGTTGATTTGCAGCCTATACTGACTGTGTTGACTGCGTCCCGTTCTGGTTCCAGCGTCTTCTTGACGTCTTCTGAATTGGAGACCCATTTTCGTAACTCGAAGTGTGCTTCTCGGTGTATGTCACGTACTGTTTACGCTATTCGCACAGCGTCCTCTTCTGTACGAAAACTGTCGAGATAGTCGTCCATGTAGTGATTATGGACGATTGCTTCAACCGCCTCCGGATGCTTGCTGGCATGTTTCTGTGCATTCCAGTTCTTGGCGAAGATGGCGGTGCACGGTGAGCTTGCTGCGCCGAAAATTATCGACGTCATCCTATATTCTTGCGGGGCTCCCTCCCGCCGGTGTCCTCTCCACAGGTACCTGAGCGCGTCTCTGTCTTCTGGTCTCACTTTGACTTGCATGAACATTTCAGCTATGTCCGCCGAGACTGCGACGGGGTGTCGGCGGAATCTCATCATCACTCCTGGCAGTGATTGCAGCAAGTCCGGTCCGGTGAGCAGGTAATCGTTGAGAGACATTCCTGTTGATCTTGCGGCGGCGTCGTGTACGATCCGCAGCTTCTCAGGCTTCATCGGGTTGTGGACGTCGAAGTGGGGCAGGTACCAGGTTCTTCCGGGTACGCTGTTCTTCGGTGCTATCTCTGCGTATCCCTTTTGTACGAGCGAATCCATGTATTCGCCGTACCTATTCTTCAGGTCGGGATTGCGATCCAATTTCTTCTCCGTGGAGACAAGCCTCTTCATAGCGGTGCCGTAACTGTCTGGCATCGTTATGTCTTCTTTCTTCCATAGCAGCGCAGTCTGTACGTGTCCGTCCTCCAACTGGTGTGTGTGCTTATTGAGCGTGTCTTCGGCCCTCTTCTCGGGGTCGTTCGCCGGCCGACGAGGGTTGACGATGAGAGATTCTATGGCGAAAAATTCCCTCATTTGCTCTTCTACGCTGTCTTCGCTGGCAGTCAATCTGTTCACGAAGTGGACGCGCTGACCTAATGCTCTGGTGTGCGCGCCGTGTAGCACCCATCCCAGCGGAGTGAGCGAAGCTACCGGCTGATGTCGCGGGCCTCTTCGCACGTTGCTGGCGAGAAGCAGGTGCCAGTTGTCTTGCCCGATGAGTATTCGTGGCACCGCTCCCTCGTAGGCGAGCTTCTCGCGCAGATCTTCTAAGTGTTCGCAGCCCGTGACGTCGTTCCGGTCCACGGTTTGCGGCGACAGGTGCAGTCCTGGTACGGTGCGCGCGTGTAGGTTAACGCGCTGTCCTTGCGGCCCCGTGAGCGAGACCGCAACGCGACGAGACTCTGGCGTGTCGACGATAATGTCCCCGATGGCTTCCATCTTGAGCGGGTCCAGACGTCCTTCGGCTCCCACTTGCTTGGCGATCTCTTCGTCGATGAGAGACACCGTAGACCCGTCGTCCAGCAGGGCGTACGTCGAGGTCTCTCCCGCCGGTCCGATGACTCGTACCGGAACTATCTTCAGATAGGCTTGAGGCTTCTGCGACATCCATGCGTTGGCGACTGTCTCCCTGGCTTCCTCCGCATTCCTCTCTTCGGTGGACGCTACCAACGCCGCCTTTTCGTGATGGAGAAGGCGGTGGTGCGTCCTCTTGCATCCCTTGATCTCGCACCTTCTGATCTTGCAGTGATGCTTCGCGTATCTTGGCTTCAGACAGCGAAAGCATAGGCTGTGCTTCTTCGCGAGATCCCACCTTCCATCTGAATCGGCTTCCTTGAACTTGGCACAATCTGTAATGGCGTGCCCCTCCTTGTTGCAGACCCTGCACCGCGGCGTCTGCTTCTCTGTTGCGGTGTGCGCTCTGTGCGTCGGCGTCGTCCGTAGACTGGCCCGTGGTTCGGTGATCAGCTCCGGCGGTGCGAAGGCGCTGCAGTAGCGGGCTTGCTCGGTGACGAAGTCGCTGTATCTTGCTAAGTCCGGAACTGAATTATACTTCTCGGTGAACATCTTGTACCACTGGACGCGCAGAGAGTTCGGTAGCTTCTCGGTGAGACACCGCAGTAGCTCGGCGTTGATGAGATAATATTCTTTCTTCAACGCGCGAAGTGTGACCACGCTGCTTCTGACCCTGCTTGCAAAGGTGCAGATGTCCTTCGGCGATTCTGTGCAGCGCGGCAAAGTTCGGAGTTTTTCTGTTTCCGCTTGAGCGATGGAGTCCGGACGGCCAAACTGTAGTTCCAATTCCTTCATAATGTCGTCCGGCTTCGCGTGCCCGATGAGTTCCGAGCTAACTGTTTCCAAGGCTCTTCCCTTGAGACTTCTTCTTAGTCTTGCTGTATTTTCAACGTCGTTGAAGTAGCTGCGAGTGGTGTCATATATGGCGCGAAACGATAACCACTCGGTGTGTGCTCCACTGAAGATTGGCAGGTCCATGATGACCTTCGATGCGGCGGCAACCGGCGTGACTGCGTACGTCTCGAACGGTTTGCTTCGGTCGGCGAGCGCGGCGATAGCGGACGTTAGTTCGCTGATGAACGGACGGAGTGCGTCGCCTTCCTTCGGGATCTTCACTGGATCAGCACACTTCTGTTCTTCTGTATCCGGAACCCCAGTCTTCTGTGCGGCGTCGGGATCCGGTCGATGCTCGTGAAGTCTTCTGTCTTGAGCCGGCGCGATGTCCTCCGGGCAGAGCGGCAGTGTCTGAACGGGCTGCGCGGCGTCGGCGTCGGCATCCCTCCCGGTGGTCTCGTCCTCTTCTGGGCGTGGCTGTGACTCTGGTTCCGGTGCTTCTTCCAGCCAGGAACGTACGAATTCTGTCTTGGAGTGACCGTCGTCATCGTAGTCGTCCTCCGATGAGTCCTCTTCAGCCTTCTGTAGCGCTAGCTCGGCTAATTCCAACTTGAGTTTCAGTATTTCTTCACGGGCTTTCAGTATCCTCTTCTGGGATCGATGAGTCCTGTGGGACTTCGGTGGGCCGGTCGGCCTCTTCGATTCTTCGGTCCGGGTTTCTTCTTCCCGGCTTACGGTCGCTGCGTCCGGTCGGTGTGCTTCGTCGGCGGGGCGCAGCGTCGCATCTGAATGTTTTCCTGTATGTTTCCCCTTCCTCTGGCTCGGCGGCTCTGGTCTCTCTGGAACAGTCCTCGGGGCCGGCGGAGGGGACCGCCGCGGGGTCGCGGGCCGCGGCGGGTCGGTGCTGACGGTCGACGGGGAACGCGGCGGCAGCTCGTGGCGAACGGACGGTTCTTCTCTGGGGGTGGGGGCCCCCCCCACCTCAATCATCCATGCCTCGGGAGCCCGTCCTCTTGAACGCGTTATGGGCATCTTGTAAGTCTTCAGTCCAAATTTTCAGTCCTTCAGTTCAAATCTTCAGCTCTTCAGCCGGTTCTTCGGTAATCCGGCTCCGTAGGACCAGCGAATGCTGGTTGGTACTCTTCAGCCGATTCTTCGGTTATCCGGCTCCGTAGGACCAGCGAATGTGCAGGACGGGCGGACCCGAATGCACGAGCCACTGACGTCCTGTGTGTCTGTAGCTATCGCTGGTACGGTATGAACCCGCCGAAGAGTGTTGACGCTATTGGTTACAATGTAGGTTGGTTACAAGGTGTCCGTGAAATAAGAACTCCCAATTTGATAGCAAGCTTGATAGTGGCTACGACGGTGGCGCTCTTCGTACTGAATATTCTTTTCTTCTATTTATATCTTGCTTTTAGTTCCCGCGTCGACCGCTTGCTTGTTCACCGACAGTGGCGCCGAATGCGCATTTACTATCCTTGCAGGGAACTTTACCGTAACGAGAGCCCCACCGAGGCAGCCACTAACGTTTTATTTTTATTATAAAAACTGTACATTTTCGCTTATTCTACTTAGACTATTCTAGACACATACATGATACCTATACCGTTAGAAAGTGCGTGTAAGCAGCTTTCTAACGGTGTACATAGGGTTTATCTATCTATTTCTGTTAGGGAACTACAGGCCGATAAATACTGTAATAGGGGCGCGACGACCATGCTTTGGCCGCTTGTCACTTCGCCTGCGCCCTGCCCGTAGCATCCACATGCCCACAAATAGTACCGATAGGTAGCCTGCGATGTGTACTATCTGTATATCTATGATCTAGACCACCTAGGGGCCTAGGTCATAGCGAAAACCCTAGAAAACATGATATGCGATAGAACAACTGCCTATAACTATGGAAATATGTACATCAGTGCTGTTTAGGCACTTAGAACCACCAAGGCGGACCCAGATCTAGGTCCTGAGTTGGTTCCTAGATTTGGGACCTAGCTGCAAATAGCTATTTGCCGTTCATATATGTGCTTAGCACATCTAGGGCATGTGGGTACTTCTATTATACTATTACCCTACGCTAATTACAAATAGCAAGTACTATGAGACCTAGGCTAGGCTATCTATAACTGATTCAGCTCACCCCTCCTCGGGATAGTGAGCTTATACACAAAACTATATTATAATTTATTAGGTAATTAAATCTAGGCTCTTAACTATCGCAGAGTTATAAAACTTAACTATATATTACTATAAAACACAACACTCTGTAACACAAACACTATTTTGTCCTTTCTTCCTATTGTAGTCGTCCTGAACACTTAGGTTTCCCTGAATGCATTTCTGGACTGACTTCATGACAGACAGTTTTTGAGTATACGCACAAACATCTTCAACTAATCAATATCAATTAATTTTTTATCATAATCATGTGCGTAGTTGCCTATCTGAGCGCGTATTTCTGTCTTGTACAATCACGAAACAATTTTATGTTTCTGTTATGCATTCCTACCGTGTAAACATCGAATCAACAAGATTATTTAACAAGATTAAAATAATTTATTACCGCCGTGTCGTGGAAAATGACACATAATGTGTGTTTATTAATATTCGGTAACAAACCGCATTTACGTGGTTTCGGGTTCGATCTATAGGAGAAATGATAATATCACCGTTTCAGGAGCAGGTGGTAAGATTGTTCATAAATTCTTAATTTATTAATTTCAATTAATTAATTCTTCTTAGGTTAAAATAGGTAGTTTTCCTATTCTATAGAAATAGCACATTGAATGCCCGATAAAAATGAAGGATTTGACATATACATTCTGACCGAACTACCAATCCGGAATGTTTGTATTTATTTTTCTAAATTTACAGTTTTAGTCTAAACTATGTTATGTATATGTGATGAGATTAACAGACTTCATAGAAAAATTTATAAAAAAAAATAAACCGACTTCAATAGACACCACACTAAAAAGTGAAAAATAACTTCAATATTATTATTAACTTCAAGAATATTGAAGTTATTTTTCACTTTTTAGTGTGGTGTCTATTGAAGTCGGTTTATTTTTCTTTATATTTTTTTTTTATTTTTTTTTGTCATATCCTCTTGAAAAGTCTTTATTCAACTATATACCGATTTGGATATAAAGCTTTAATACCAACAGGTATAAATTTATTTTAATTAAAAACTACCAACCCTACATTTCATGGAACAGAGTTCCTGTTAACATCTTACTGTTTGTTCCCATCACCAGACTCTGAACATCATTTTTCTAGCAGATACTCGTCGAGACCTACACAACGAGCCCAAACTCAGTGGGTCTACGTTTATTGGTGCAGAAATCCTGTGACCACCTTCCTGCTCCATCATCAGACCCTGGTGAAGGTTACCATTTTCTTAGTACCAGTTTTTTAGTATCAACGGATTTACAAATGTTCTAAATTTCAGATCTTTCGGAGTATATCCCTATCTCGACTTGGAGCTGATGGTTTTCAAAGCTAAACCGATTTTCTAGAAACATCGCTAAGAACCATCTCCAATAAAACAGCATACGCCAATCTGTCCACTCGTTTGAGCGCTGCGATGCCACAGACAGTTATACAGACAGACACGACCAGAAGCCCCCCCCCCCCCCCCCCCACTAATAACACCTCGTTTATGGTCGGGGGTCAAAAAGAAACGATCGAATTCGGTACGATGATCTGGATGGGGTATGACCATTTTGTAGACGAAGATATCATCTATTTTATGGTTTCTACCAGTTATATCTCCTTCCCATCACTCATGTTTTTCGAAAAAGTATTTATCCAGTCTTGATGAAATTCATACCAAACCATCCTAATGGTTCATGCTTTCGAATAAAAAAAGAATCACTGAAATTGGTAAATATTTGTAGGAGTTATAACCATTATTGATTAGAATATCATCTATTTTTAGGCGTTTTACCAGATAATTCTAACATTCCATTCATGTTTTCTCAGGAACTACTGGTTCATAAGGAATAAAAATTTTATGGGACCAACTTGATGGAACGTCCATTAGGTACAAAAAAGAATCATCCAAATCGGTACATATTTGGCGGAATTATGAGTGAACATACATTAAAAAAAAGAAAATACATACACAATGAATTGAGAACCTCCTCCTTTTTTGAAGTCGGTTAAAAATGATGAGATTTTTTAATTCTGTTTTCGCTTTTATCTCATTATTATAATACTTTTGTGGTTACTAGTTCTTTCTTAATCTTAATTATCTATAGTATTGCAAATAAATAGGTATTTCTTGGTAGTAAATAAATCATTGCATTGCAAAAAAAGAGTCTGTTATTCCATTGGCTTAAAGTCCAAAAATAAAGGTCATTAAAGGTCGATGATAATGATGGCCTAAGACAAAGCAATGTGAACATTATGGTAGGTAATTACACGTCATTTCAAAAATAAAGGCGTGTTCTTAATCAGAGATCTCCAGCAATTCTGTTCAGCAGCAGTAGCGGCAGTGCTATAGGTTCTCGTCACTCTTTTGATCGAATGCCAGTGAGCACTAGACTTAAAAAGCTTACAACGTAACGTAAGGAATCCCTTATACTGACAACTTTCGAACATAGTGATAGATTCGACGTATACTTTTTTTTTAATTAATAGAAATTGACTTCAATTAAGAACAAGCCTAAATTACACAAACACAATAAACCCTACTGTGAACAAACAAAATAGACGTGATTTATACTATAATAATAACATGTATACTAGTATCTGATTGGGATACTGATGTTTTTGGAGATAAAATAGTAAAAATGTAGTACAGGTCATCCCGACAATTAAAACTAATCTAAAAATATGTATTAAGACAAAATCCATCAATCGGTTTAGGCTGTAGGCTGTGATAAAGAAATATACATCCTTTAAAAAACACGTTTAACCGTCTGAACGGTAACTATTTGGTGCCTTATACGGCAACGTTTATAAACATAGTTTCCTAGTATAAATCCGGCCAGCAACTTAAAACATTTTTATGACTAGATATAGAAAAAAATAGGATCAATATACATATAATCATCACATTTATTGTCACAATTCATTCAAAAAGACATATCAGTCAAGTCATAAAGGACGGAACAACCACTTAATGCACAATTGTCAATGGCCTTATTTTCAGCCCATAAAAGCTTTGTAGCCCTTCCCTTTGTAATATTGGTTATTCCTCATTTTTCCATTCAGCCGCAGAACGAATGGTTCCGAACAACACTGTGGGAAGGCTCGCGTAAAAAAGGTATTTTATGAAGGTCCATAAATGACGATAGAGACGGAGCCCGCTAATGAAAAGATATATCGTTACCTATTTCAATATTGTAGTTTCATTGAACCTGATAAACCCTGATCTTGATATGGAGGAAATTAAAATTAGTTCCATCACATGGTATGGTTAAGCACTCAATGTTTGTGTTGAGCACGCCTTTGTGCATTAATTTTCTTTATTTTATAATAATGTGTAATATTATTGTCTGCAATAAAGAATAACAATATTGTAACAGTACTGGTTAGGCGCTCTACTTTTTGAGTTATTTATTTATTACTTTAATGTACAAATAAAGGAGTTAAATAAAAAACATAAAACGGTAATTTAATTCACAAAGGCGAGAATTACTCAAAAATAAGTTTTCTACCAGCAAACCCATACTACACCAGTACAACCCGTACAGGTACAGGTAGGCACAGAAAACAAATCAGAAATTTTAAATGAATTCCACTAGTGACACTACTGGTCTGAAATCTATGGAGAAATTCCTCGTAATTCTTATAGAACGTATTTTTTTGTAACAAAACTGTCGCCAAATGTACAGCGTTCATCGAAACTGCAGTCGGTTGTCATTGTTTATGTTGATACTCACTCTTAAAAACGATAATGGCTTAAATAATGTTTGTAGCTCGTGAAGCGTCCGCTACGCACGCATTCGTTAGCCTCTCCGGAAGTGCGTCGCGTGCTTCCATCGGCGATAGTCCATTGAATTATTTATACTTTTAATAATATTGTAATTATTATACACCAGCGCCCACCTTATTATCATTTGTGTTATTATATTAAATGTATAATAACGCTCGCCGCAGAAAGGTTATACGTTGATAAGGAGATAAGGCTCACTGTCAGCGCTTAATGATCGTTTTCGTTCATACCTGGCGACGCGCTCACACAGCCGAATGCTAATTTCCCTACTCGCCAACTTGTTCCTTATATTATTACACGCAACGAATAAATTCTTTTACAATTTGTACTCGTTTGTCCGACTTGGCGGTCGTGTTTCGATACCGAACGTTGTACCGTGTTCGTTGATGATACGGGATGTGTTAATGTATGTATGTTTAATTACACCAAACACTGCATTATATTTATATTTACAAGCCGCGCTTTGTGCGCAAATATCAAACCTTCCACAGATATGACGTCATACAAAGAAAATACTATCCAGGTGGGAACAAAGACAATGTTATTTCAGACCTGTGAGTTTAGTGGTTAGACACTCTGATCGCTACCCGATAGGCCGTGGGTTGGATTCCAGCGTTCCAGACACTGTTATTTATCTATTTAAATCTTTACAAAATAAGTATTGTAAACGGGGGTTGATGGTTGTTAACGGTGAAAGAAGATTTGAGTACACGTTTATTATTCAATAATCTAATATTAATATGGTTATTGTATGGTGAATGGTACTGGTAGTAGGTAACACGCTCGTGGCGGTTGTTTGTGTACTGAAAATTATACAAAACTAGAATGCGATGCGCGGTGACAAATTGCAGACGGCTCAGTATATTGCAATGCATGTACGTACACTGTACAAGTATAATATACTTTTATTAAAGGTTTGTATCAATTGTCTGGTTAACATAGTACAGGATCAGATGACCGTATGTGAATTGTTCCAGGAAATGTTTATTTCTAGAAACTTATTCCTCAGAACTATGAACTATGGCATTAAGGGACCGTCTTACAATCAGTATAAAAAATACCAATGTACTTCTTATTAATTCTTTCAAATATCAATATCAGAAGTGCACTCAAGAAATAAAATGAGGATTATCCAAATCGACATAGATGCTAGAAATATGCTACTAGTAACCGAGATAAAAAAAATAGGATACATAAATATAAACGAATTAATCCTCCTTTTTTCAAGCTATTCATTCATTTTAAACCTGTCTGTATAATAATTCTAATAATCATGGCTTATACATATTATCAAGACTCGATGCTAACAGTCTCTAGCTCTAACTTTTACTAGAATATATGTCTGAAGGCTCTATTTAAAATTCAATATGCGTTTTGGTGTGTATGAAATTAATTCGTGCTGAGCGAGGACCAGCCGAGTGTGGCACAGCTGCACAGTGTAGAATTTCATTAAAAAATACCGGTTCTCAAGTAAAATAATGCGGGTAGATGGACGGTTAGCAGACGGTGGACACACGTGTCCAAGATAGTACTTCCTAAAGCCACCTGAATGCGTCGCAAGCGCTCTTTCCCACGGCAAAGCAGTAAAATGGTATAATACATTAAAAGATAATGGGAAAAACTAGTAATAGCACTTAGCTGTCCACTACGAAGTGGCCACCTTCAGTTTTGACTGCTATAGGACCATGACGTGAGACAATAGATTTTCTATTGTTACCTAGCGAATACTTTTTAAAAACAAGTATGAATTATAATTAGCATAAAAACCGGACCGTGAACTAAATAGACTTAATTTTGTTATACTATACGTAGGTACATTAAACATAACTCACACAATGCTTTTCTATATATTTTATTTGCTGGCCATATATTTGACACTTAATTATTGATGTTTTTTTATAAATAAAAGTAACTGGAGAGTTAGTCAATATAGCTGGTATTTGATTTTTAGAAAATAAGTATTCCTAGTCCTATCTTAATAACCTATAGATATCCGAAATTTTAAACATATGACTAACGAAAGTTATTCTTATATGTAAATGTCAATATCTATATGTTTGGTACTACACTACCTACACCATCAGATATTAAGAAAGGTAGGTAACCTACCTAAATTTCATTTGTTTTAGAACTGTATAACAATTATTTTCGTCTATAAAATAGTTTATTTACAAGAAATTAAATATCATACAAAAACTCTATAGTGCATTATTCATGAACTATCTTCAGTTTTTTATTTGCGCCTCATATTAACTAAAATACTACATATTTAAAGAAAATAATAAAGCTCATTTCTCTACTTTTATACCTCTTTGCACGTCGTTTGTACACTAGTTGACCATTTAAAGCCCTCTATTATAATTTTCATAGCTGATATTACTACATACTAAGGAGGTCTGCGTGTGTATAAGGCCAGGACTACAGTTCTCAATCAATAGTGTCATTCACGTTTCGATAAAACTTCCTAGTTAAAGGTTAAAGAGAAAAGTATAAACCTCTAATTGCTTTAATTATTATTAAAATATTGTGAATTACTAATGGGGCCCGACTTGTGTCTGTACAATAAATATGTATATTTAGACATTTTTATTTGGAACTGTCCCACGCAGATCCGCCAGCGTATTTTTTTAATTTTCAGGACAACTGTATTATTATTTTTTTCTGTAAGAACCGACTACACATTATTTCTCTCTCTCTCCAATTTAAGAGCTGTGCTATTATCGGTGAAGCAATTTCCAATCCGATCTATTGACCTCCTGATACAACAGTCCTCTCAATATTTAGAACACTTTATAGAAAGATGAATGCAATCGGTAAAGACATTCTCAAGAAATAGGGATTCATTTTTAAATAGTACATATAACTAGGTGTCATGCACAGCTCCGCCCGCGTAATTTTTTAATTTTCTGCACAACTTTCTTAATTTTTACTCGCTGTATGCATTATAAACGATGAAGCAAGACAAGACTTTTTGGTCAGGAACGAAGGTTGGTATGTTGACGTAATATTAGCTACATACGAAAATTTTATGAAAACAATGTTCATTACATTAAAAAACAAAACTAGACAATGTCTGTTCCTTAAGCATGTCTGTTTGCGTTGCACCCCTCTAGCTAATTATTAGTTAAAACGGCGCCGTTTTGAACTGACCACTTTGTCACGAAACATTGTTTTATCGCAAAACACTTTTTTTAAACACTATTTTTTATTATCTTTACAGTTGTCAATGTGTCTTTTGCTGATTTATATCTTTTGACTTCTGGACATGAAGTCGTTAATTTCGCTCCGTTACTTCGCGATGCTTTTCAAGCGGTTATTATGAGCCCGATACATTCGTAAACTTTAACTGACACACAAGTCACGCCATCTTGAAAGATAGTACTCCCGCCGTTTCTACGTTTAAATCTTTAACGCAACGGATTTTAATTCAGTTTCAGTGATAGATAGTGATTCAAGAGGAAGGTTTATATGGAGCATGCCAGGACGGAGCTGCGCGGGTCAGCTAGTGAAGGATACAGTTTAAATACATTTAGAACTAACAAGAATAAATATGTTCATTGAAAAATACTTAGTACGCTGCGTAATTAAGTCAGGTACACATTTTGAAATCCACCATACCTATACTTTAATGGTTGGTAAGAGAACTGAAAGATATATAATTTATTATGATATATTAAACTCCCATAATATAGGTACTATAATATTTTATAATTTATAAAAACACTTTCGTTTCAAAAAGACAGAAATAAGTAAGTATTCGTAGTTGAAAAAATTAAATATCAGGTAAATATTGCTTCGAGAACTTTGCAAACACAGCATACAAAAGGCATTCTTGTCTTCAGTCCGTAAGGCTCCCTTGATACTTAACTGAATCGTTTAGATATTAGAAGTAAATTAGACATTAGTAGAAATTTTATCAGGTTATAAAGGTTCTTATACCGATAACAGCGGCTTTTGGGATTACTTTCATACAAAAGCTGTCTTAACTATTCCTTTACTAAATATACAATAAACATATTAAAACCAAACTGTAGTCTCGTCCATACAACGCAACCCGAAATTAGGCACTTGAATATGACTGATTGCCCAGTGATAATAAGCTTTGTGAAGAAAATTTAGCTTTCTATGGCCGGTCTATTCCTAATTATTAATGTAACGTAGGCAATGACATATCTTTTATTAACTTATTGAATTTTCTAAGAAACGCTCTTTGGATCAGTGTGAAAGTAATAGTCTCGCGAACAAGACCTTTTCAAACCTCTCCCTGCAAATAACAAATATTTCATCATACTACATAGAAAACGGATGTAAAGGGTTATACTCGTATTGTAGATATTTTTTCTTGCTAAAAATATATTTTTTTAAGTAACGCCACAGGCATTATTTAATGAAGGGATTGTTTGTAAGAAACTTTTTAATAACAATAAAATAGCTTATCAATTAAAATGTTATAAAATATCATGGCATATTCATATACTTGTATTATTCTATTAGTAGGTATATGAAAAAGAAACAGTGAAATAAAAATAGTAAGAATTTTAATCATGTAGAGATTGTGAAGATGTCAATTAGAGCCTGGAAATAAATTTAAATTGTACATCATATAAGAAATAAGAGCAAGGATATAAACCAGTAAAACTATTTTTTGATAAACCTCATTTAAATAAGAAATAACTTTTAAAATAAAACATCTAAAAATTACGATAAGTTATTGAAGAAGTTGGTGCACACAGTGAGTACGTTAACACCAACATCGACACCGACTTCAATAATATTATTAATACATAATTTTTAGTTTTAATTTTTAGTTTCTAGTTTTTTTAGTTAACTACTAAGAAAATAATGATTACCTATATTTCTACATTTGTAACCCTCGGAATCTGAGGATCCTCTCAAATCACTAGTGTGACAGCGCTTTTAATGACTCTTGGAAAACACCAAAAAGTCAATAATATTTTCATAATATCACGTGTACCTCACACACTTCCAACAAACAGTAATAATGACTCCTTCGAAATAAGGGTTCAATACGCGAGTGCAGGACGGAACCTATCATTTATGAGCCTGAAATGACAAGTTACGTTCGTTAATTACCCGTAGTGGGCGACTTATCTTTCATCTATTTCAAAACGTAAAAACTTCACAAACACGTTGGGATTTTTTCAATCCATGGCTTGTTTAGTACAAAATATATTTTATATTTAATGCTTTTGGTGACTTTATTTTGCTTTGAAAGGTGTTACTAGTATCAATATTGGTTGTGCTGGATGGCTAAATTCTAAATTATTATTAGTGCAAATTTCCTGTTCCAACCTACTTTTGCCATCCTATCCACTTTTTAAATCACTTGCACTTAGTGTGTAACCCACGCTTCTCTCGGCTCCTGGCTTTATAACTTCAAGAATCCAACCATTGTCGTTAAGCTATACTCTCTTTACGCTGGGACAGTTTTGGACTTCATTTTCTCGTGTACAGAAGAAAGCCCAGGTAGGTTTTCTCGCTACCTAAATAACATTGTAAAGATGGCTTGTCTCTATCGACGTGACTTCCGTTTGGAACTAGTAAGAGCGCTATGCTGTAACGGCAAGAGGCCTGACGGTATAAAGCTGCTCCCCTGCAAGTGCTGTGTACCCTCGTCTGGGGTGCCACATGTGTGGACACTCCTCGAACCCTTACAACTCAGTTACTCACTGTCTGCGGCTGAGCTCAGTGAAATCTGGTGCTTCTGCCGGCTAAAATATTTGTCTAATACTAAATGGTATTTAAGCAGCACCTTTAAGAACTTTAGGTCCGGTATGTTATCAATGAGCAACTTCTTCAAAATCAGTCCAAAACTGGACTCCTTTTTGGGTGAGAAAAGAGCTGGCTCATTTCTCGCTCAACCAATCGATAGGTATTGTGTTACAGCGAGGTAATGCAGGCAACATTTTAGCCGCAATACCTACGACGTGGACAGATTTTTATATAATATAATAAGTCTACGCTAAGTTCTTGGTGAATTTCATGTTATTGAAACCTGGACCTTTTCTGGTTTGCTTATTTGCTACAACCCTTTACAGTCCATTCATCCAGTTACCGGTTAGGGTAAATTTTAGTTCAATGAGTAAATGGTAACTTTAGGATTTTCCTATGATATTAAAGTAAATTGAATTTACTCTACGGGTACGAAATAAATTTACTAAATAAATTCCCACGTGACTTATTTCGTACCCGTTGCAATTTTGTTCTAAAATTTACTTATCGTCTCGAATGTTATCCACATTGGAGAATTATTCGCAACTTACGAGGTCTATGTTTTATAAATTTTGATAAAGTAATACTAAGTATTACTATCAGTAGGTCTATTGGGAAGGGAATATTTAGTAGTTCAACTGGTAAGACTACTTGGTAAGCACTGACGAAGTAGACAGTTCTTGATATGGAACAATTGATCATGAACAACGCGCTGAAGAACTTTGGATAGGAAAGATAAAATGGAATATGCATTATGAAAACGGAAAAGAAAAGAGGGGAGGGACACCAATATATGGGACACCCGCATCAAGCGCCCACCACTCGGATGCTGACTTCTCAAAGTGAACAGATTGTATGCGCCCACGAAGAATATGAATCAAACCACCTAATAGCCGAAGAAAAGACATTGGGAGAGGAAATAAAGCCTAGAAGGATGTCAAAATGAACAACAATTCTGTTCATTTTGACATCCTTCTAGACTTTAACTAATATAATTGTTTTTTGTTTGTAAAAGTAAATAAATTGATATGAAACTCATGAAAAGTCACATTCAGCTACCTTGAAATTACTACAGAGTTAATAAAAAAAATAAAACAATTCATAAGTGTACAGAAGTAAAAACTGGTCCACAGCAGACAGCTTATATTTTTTATAAAATTTGTAATAAAATCAACGGCTCTTGGTACTTCTCTGTTGAGCGGAGTGGACTAGGGGCACCGCACGCTACATGGTGGGGGAGAGCCTGCAATGGCTCGGGCCACTTTGACCGAGCTGTTGGAAAGTTCGGCTCACTTCGAACAGCCGCTGGCGGGAACCGGACGAATACCCCCGATAGTACGTTCCCGGGGCCCACCACTAGCGGAGGTGCTGGAAGACCCGATGGAGTTTTAGTCGGTAAGAGCCCGATATCACACGCGCTAGGCGGCTATCCACGAGGATTTCTCCATCGCAAAAAAAGGCGAACAACAAGACCATGAAACTTGGAAGGAAGTTCAACCCTTCAAATATCGTGGTGGTTTTAGATCGAACCTTCACGTTAGATCCAAATGTGAACATGCTCTAAGGAAGGTAATCACAATAAATGACCTCTTGTTTACCTTTAACACGTGGCGAGTCTTACCAAAATATCTACAGACAACATGGCGGCTATTGCGCTGGGGAATATGCAATTTTAATGTGGGATCAAAGGTGTAATCGATCTTTTTATACAAAACTGGTGGATACAGTTCTTAACACAACTTGTCGGAAAATTAAAGGTTGTCTTAAACCAACTCCGCTAGGAAAACTGTATCTACTTGCTAGCAAGTTAATAAATAGGCTTGCTACTCGTGGCATGGAAGTTCTAATTACGAGTACAATGCATATTTTGCATCATTTAGGTTGAAATTATAAAAATTAGGGGGAAAAATCCCCGGTTGAAGTCCAAAATGTTTATCTGCCTGACGATGCAACAGTTGAATTTTCCGAAGCCAACAACTGAAATAAGTGAAGAAAATCAGTGAGAAGACCACATTGAATAAATGTCACGATTCTGGAAAATACGAGAACGACCAAAGAGAAGAAACATAATGATATAAAGAAATACTATTTATTAATGTTCGGAAAGCTCTGCGTAATCCTGCGTGGGATTACATTTCAAAGGTTGTGCTATAGATATTCTCCTAATGACAGGCATAAAATATGGCCCACGCATTCTGTAAGACAATGCCATGATCCACCCTCTCAGGTCTCTGAGTGACCATCTTTTTTACCATATGTTCCCTGACAACATTCAAATGTCCCTGTTCGGACCCACGTGGAACATCACCATATTAATAAAAGTAGTCGCCGTTCAACAACAAAAGGACTGTTGAGCAAGATGTCAAGCTGTGTTAAAAAGGGATTTTGATAATCAACTACACCCAACAGCTACGACCTTTCTTTGACAGTGTTAAGGTTACAGCAAAAAATTGCAAAATAATAATTTAGACGCTACTTGTGGTAGGTTTATTTTTAACTAAATTTAGTCTGCAAACATCATTGAAATCAGTAACATTATATGGATACGCTGCAAAGGAGAAACTGTATTCAATAATATACAATTTCATTGCACCGTCCATGTTATCACGGAAGTTTCGCCAATAACCGATTCGAACACCAATAACGAGGCCATGTTTAAGCAAAGACATAGATGCGGAGAGCCGAGCCGTGGGCAATGGCGCACTTACTCGGGCAATTAAGCATTACTACCGAACAGCGGGCACCTTGCCATATGGCAGCAGCCTCCAATCTCATTTTATACGGTCTAACCCCGCGATGTTCGACATATATCTACAGTAGACCCGGTAGTTAGCAAAACATAGCTTCTGCATATTATATTTGTATAAGTACGGAAGGATTAATGGTCTGTTCATAGAATACTAAGGAATTAGTTATTGGCTAGTCTATATTGTGTACGTTTTATCGACGTTAAATTACAATTATCGAATAGTATTTGCATATTTTAACTGCGATAAACTATATTAATTGCTCTGTGCGCAGACGCTTTTATGCATAATTCGTCTATGTAAAATTATAATTTGTGGCCCATTCTTGACTATTTTACTGACTATTAGAGATACTTTTTATGTTTATCATCAAAATATTTTTTTCATACACCTTTAATTACCTGAATACATATAAAAACAAGGCTGCCTACAGCAATGGATGTTTGTATGTGTAGGTAAAACTTAGCTATAGCTACCGATCAGTCCAAGCTTCATTGTACTGAAAAGTTTACATACTGACCATAGTCACTTCAGTCGTGCGTTGTTCATTGCTATTCAAAATAACATACCGAATAAAGAATATGATAATTATAATAATTTTGCCTAATTCTTGTTTCAAGCTCAAAATAAACAATTCATCAAATAATTAGATTACAATCCTGTGATATCAGACAAGTTTACGTCAATTGTGATCCGAACTGATCTCAACTGGTGACCTTTAGACTGATAGGTATTATTATTTATACGATCACCAACACTGAAATCCAGTTATCAATCAATTAATTCGTGACATAAAAATATTAGCATCCATAAATAAGAACAGAGTTTAACTTCTGCACTCAGTTCGTTAATTAACTAGCATTTTATAATATAAATGCATAACTTAAAAACAAGGTGTATACTTAGTGAAGATATTATTACTTATTAACGGATTCTGAGCGCGGCAGTAAGCCATGATTCTAATTTATTATAAGAAGATGATGGACTTTAGGCAGAAGGCACCTTATAGAAGTTCGCAGCTAAATAACATTCACTAGGTGTGGTGTTGTGTTCTTTGTGTTAATCCTTATGTCGACGACGACTCTATCTTGACAATGTAAGGACTCTCGCTTTGTTTTTATTCTTGCTAGCGCATCAATCCTTTCAAGACATGTGTTGTTAATAAGTTAGTACGCTTATATTAATATTACATTGAACTTCAAAGGACTATTCAGAATGATTAATAACTAGCGGCATATAATCGTCCTCTTCTCCAATTGCACATTCATCTCGAACCTCGGCATCTATATGCTTGGCGAGACGGCTATTACACACAATATAATAACAGATAAAAGAAATATTTATAATAGAGTAAATCGTGGGACATCACACATCGTAGAAAGCTCGTCAATCAGTCAAGAGGCGGCGTATCAAAGAAATCGCACGCACCGAGACACATTTAGGACATCTTTAACTAATGAAGAATTTTCATTTTCTCGTATTTTAATATAACTTTGAAGCTGTGGGGTGGATATTGAATTGTAACGAATGGGTTAATTGGTTAAAACAACGATACGTTCTATTGGTACTAATTCTGAACGAAACGATCGAAACCTTTTCCCACATGACAGCAGCTCGGCATACGGCAGTCCTACGTCTCGGCAGTCGTATTTTAACCCATTGTGGCAGTGTTACATACAAGTTAAGGTGCAGCAGATCAATGGTTTAAAACTCGTCAAAACTAGTTTTGACAGAAAAGAAAACTTTTCTTCACGACAGCCGTAGGTCACGGCAGTCCTACATCACCGCAATCGCATTTTAACCCACTGAGGTAGGGTCGCGAACAATATTGTTCAAGAAATAATTATACAGAGTTTTTCGTTAATATTTTTTATGCTGTATACAGTATATTTGTATAACAATCAAAAAATTTAAAAACGTTTTTGTTAACAGTAAGTTAAAGTGAAAACTAAAGTATTAACCAAATCGGTCTAAATTATTTGCTGCACGGCAGCCGCACGGTACACGGCAGTCACATTTTAACCCATTGTAACAATGTTTGATCAGGTCAAGGTTGCATCAGATCAATGTCTTCAATATTGACCAAGCGTGTTTGAAGATGGTGGTAAATTAGTTTTCATTATGTAATATCGTGAAGAAGAAGACTTTAGCAGTTTTCAAACAAAATCGTTTGAATGATGTTACGTGCGCTTACAGTGTCCACGCGTCTTTTGGGCCGGCTCGAGCAAGCTATTATCGTCCTAAAGGTGATGTCTCTCACTGTATAAAGTATATGTATTTATTACGATCAAGAGTTAAAAATATAGGTTGGTACTGGTATGTAACCGGGATCTGTTCAAAAAATAGTGTGCGTCCACTGAGATCCCTTATTTGGATACACTGTGGTAGATATTTGGATTTTTCGTCCACATGAATCCCTTCTAAATGATCAACTGGGGATCTTCATCATATGAATGCCTGTTCAAAAGATATTTAGTGTGCGTCTACTAAGATCCCTTGTTTGGATACACTGTGGTAGATATTTGGATTTTTCGTCCACATGAATCCCCTGTGAACTGGGGATGATGTAGATCCCCAGTTGATCAAATGATCAACTGGGGATCTACATCATATGCATGTTTTGTCCATGCTGGTTATCAGAGAATAACGCTTTTTTTTAAAGTAATAGTAAGTCATTATTAGCGCTCTGATGACCATTTCTATCAAACTCGTGTGACTTGTATCCTCAAATTCGCTGATGATGTTTGGCTTATTTATTCTAAAGGCAATGCTTCAATGTATTTGTATCGGTTCTAATATTCTGCTTCAGCTTTCTTATTGCAAATAATTATCTACATAATTGTAAATCAATTATTAATTTAACCAACGCATTCTTGTTTTATTTCGATTCAGTCATCGAATTAATTATTATCAATCCAATATTTGACGATAATGAAGTACAGTCGGCTGGCAAACGTACATAATCACATGCTACGCAAGTGTGTCGATTTAATAAATCCTAATGATTTCTTATAGTTAATAGACATTAATAACGAGCAAGTACTCTCGGCGGATGTGGAACAGAATAAAAATTGACTGATTAAGTCATTACACAAACAGATAATGATAGGCAGCCGGCATTCAAAACGTATTTTTATTGCAATTGAAAGCTTTAAGCGTGTAATTATGAAGTTTAATGTCTTGTTGTTAGAAATAAAATGGCTTTTAAGTACCACTTGTCATAACTCTTTAGATAAAGTGGACCTCTGTTATCACAATGTAGGCTGGTACAAGTAGGTAGTGCCTTTTCAAATACATGCAGAGCTAGTATATTATAGACTGCACCTGTTCATTCTATATTGAATTTTATGGTTATTTGTTGATCAGATAAAGACATTACAATAATTAATTGAAGGATTATCATATGCAAATAATATTCGACCGCCGCTCGTATAATGGGTTATATTCGAGTATTTTAGCTGTTGAATGCCAGGAATACAGGTTCTACGTTTATCACTTACGTCTTGCTGATTAAAGAAGTCGTCTTGGGCGTCTTCGTTGGCACAACCCATATCGTGCAGAAGCGGGGTTACGTGCCGCTCCCAGTCATCCATTATTATAAAACTTCCCCTAAACAGTTAGAAAAACGCGAACCGACAATCACAGCTCAACCACCTTCACAAACAACAGTGCAGTCATTTCAGTGCGAGCCACTGGGCTCCAGCGCTCCCAGCACGCGCGACGTCGAGTCGCACATTTCGCGCCAAAAACTTCACAAGTGTACTTTTTTACTTTTCCGTGGGCTACTGAAAGTGGCGGGAAATGGGCGAGATCGCACGCGACACCCGGCTGTCACAGAGCCGAGCGAAAGAGAAAAAAACAGCTGCGGCTGCGGGCGTATCACGTGCCCGCTGTTACCGACGCGCATTCAAAGAACGTACTAGGAGAAAAGTCGGCGTTCAGCGTTTGCGAAGTCAGTGTGGCGAAGCGCGGGTTCCCGGCCGCCCGTCGTCGCGACCGGAACAGGAGTGCGTGCCGGCTTGCGAGCTCGTACGCCCTCTGCGTCGCGCCGCCTCGCGTCGCTCTTGCTCAAACCCGCGCCGTTCCAATATGACCGTCCCACTCGCTCGGCCCGGCGCCGCACGCCTCCCATGGGCGGCCGCGATTTCCCGCCGTCCGTCCGCGGCCGCAACATGGCCGTACCTATCCGCAGGTCCCAGCTCACCAGCTCCTATCAACCATCATGGACTTTGGTCCTAGACTACAACATTAGAAAAACTTCGAGACAAAGTTTCAAATATTAATCCACGTGACTAAGCGATTTTCCGGTAAACTTATAGGAATCTTGTAAGAACCGTTTGCGCTCTACATTTTAACTTTATCATCCATTAATAACACACGTAGACATGGCTGAATTTCAGACTAATATTTTAGCTTTTCAGTATCAAGGATACGATATTTAAAAAAATAAATTCCATACTCCGAATTTGTTTTTAGCTTTAGTTTGTTCTGTTTATAATCCACCTAGTTTTTACTCACTATAATTTTAAAGTCCGTATACTAAGTAGTTTTTTACTGGTTCTGTTTACCGCGCATATTCAGCCATAAGAAGAAATATCGTAAAAATAGGAATCAGACAGTAGGTAGATACGTAGATGTAGTACAAATAGATATTTAGGCAGATCGTGGTGGATATATATAGGATATGTAGGCACATACCTATACAACGCGTTTAAAAAAATACTGCAGGCAGTATAAACAAACCTCTATTGGTTTAGTAAAAAAATCTATTGTAACAACGCACATCCTACACGTGACGCACCGATTGCACAAAAAGTAGCAACCTATCCTATACATGGCTCTATAAAACTGATCAAACTTATTTTGTAATAAATTTAGCTTTTTAAACAAAAAGAGACAATCACGATATCGTAAGAAAAGTTAATTCCAACCGCGGCTCGAATGATGCTTAGGAATTTTATTTCTAACTTTACAAATAGATACCTACTCCCTTAATTTTGACCCGTAATTATTGCTAATCGTCCTACAGGTAGGTCCAATACCTGCACCACTTACCTAACGTGTCGAGCCTGATTTCGAAATACAAAATCCCAAACGGTCAAAGTGCGGAAAGTAACTTCGGTCATTATTAAAAGCGCAGAGTACCTATAACATAGTTAAACACTTACTGCGAACAAAGTTTCTGAAGACCGTACAAGCGGCCAATTAAAAGTTAAATGTCTAATTCTTGTTAGATGCGGGAAACCCCGCAACTAGTGGATCCAGGGTATACTACTAAACTGAAAGTTCTCCAGTGTTTCGCATAGGTATGACATGGATCCAATCAGTCTGAGATGGACCGGGCTCGGTGAGAATTTGAGTAATGAGGAAGTTTGGCTATTTCGGCGTCAAATGTTTCGAACTAATTTGTTGACAGCGCATTATAAATGATGGAGAAGACGTGGGGAATCATGTCAATATTGTGACTGGGGAAAAATGGTTTAAACGAATGATGTACAATTTTTTTTTGTAATTATGTATTTATTGGGTTCTAAATAACATAAAATATAATTTGATATGCATGCACGTAAACTTAGGTATGGTTGTGACATAAAATCTTTTTAAAAAAAAATTGAACCGACTTCAATATCACTGAAAAGTATAAAATAATTTAAATATTATTGAAGTTGGTGTTAGCTTACCGGCTGTGTATATTTGGCACCAACTTCATTAATATTTAAATTATTTTATACTTTTCAGTGATATTGAAGTCGGTTCAATTTTTTTTTTAAAAGATTTTGTTTAAAGTTTTTAGTGATATTTTCATATATATACACACATCAAAAGTGTCTAGGGATCAACATATATTTTTGCAATAACTTTTCTCCTGATTGATATTAATTAAAATTTTCTTTAAGGATTCATCAAATAAAGTGTTTTCGTTTGTCACAGTAACGATAAACCAAGTCACCTTTGCATTAATAAAGAAATTTGCCATTTTCCTAATAAAGGGATTTTTGACATTTGAACCACTAACACAAAAGTTCGAAAAAAAGACTGAAATAACAGTTTTCTTTAAAATTTTATTGGGTAACTTAAACAATTAATAATCCGTGTTTCTACCGCGAACACTAACAACACAAGAACATCGGTTTGGCATACTCAAAATGAGTTCATCCAAATCACGCTGTGGAATGGCCGCCCATGTTCGTTGCAACAACAAAAAAAGGTCTTCTTGCGACTGGATACCCTCCATATTCGGCAGAGCTCTTCTCTGTAGCATATCCCATGCATGCTCAATCGGGTTCAAGTCTGGCGACTGAGCAGGCCAGGGCAGGACATTGATGTTAGCTGCGGCGAGAGTCTGTCTTACAACTCTTGCGGTGTGCGGTCGTGCATTATCATGCATTAACTGAAATAAGGGACCGATTTGCACTTGTAGAGGAACGATGACGTCTGATACAATCGTCTCAGCATAAATTTGAGCGTTGAGGTTGCCTCTGATCCAAATCAACTCAGTTCTTCCGCCGATCCAAATACCCGCCCATACCATGATGGTTCCACCACTATAAGGATGGACTTCCTGGCAGGATTTTAATCGCTGTTGGCGTCCAGGGGTTCTCCAGTGTCGTATACGTCTTGTATCCGGTCTCATACCAAAACGAGACTCATCAGAAAAGCACACGAAACGCCATTGTTCTTCTGCCCAATTTCTGTGTTCAAGAGCCCATTGATATCGAATCCTACGATTGTGCATTGCTATAGGTGGTACCCGTAACGCTCAAATTTATGCTGAGACGATTGTATCAGACGTCATCGTTCCTCTACAAGTGCAAATCGGTCCCTTATTTCAGTTAATGCATGATAATGCACGACCGCACACCGCAAGAGTTGTAAGACAGACTCTCGCCGCAGCTAACATCAATGTCCTGCCCTGGCCTGCTCAGTCGCCAGACTTGAACCCGATTGAGCATGCATGGGATATGCTACAGAGAAGAGCTCTGCCGAATATGGAGGGTATCCAGTCGCAAGAAGACCTTTTTTTGTTGTTGCAACGAACATGGGCGGCCATTCCACAGCGTGATTTGGATGAACTCATTTTGAGTATGCCAAACCGATGTTCTTGTGTTGTTAGTGTTCGCGGTAGAAACACGGATTATTAATTGTTTAAGTTACCCAATAAAATTTTAAAGAAAACTGTTATTTAAGTCTTTTTTTCGAACTTTTGTGTTAGTGGTTCAAATGTCAAAAATCCCTTTATTAGGAAAATGGCAAATTTCTTTATTAATGCAAAGGTGACTTGGTTTATCGTTACTGTGACAAACGAAAACACTTTATTTGATGAATCCTTAAAGAAAATTTTAATTAATATCAATCAGGAGAAAAGTTATTGCAAAAATATATGTTGATCCCTAGACACTTTTGATGTGTGTAGATTGAACCATCGAAAACCGTAAAATTATATAGATAGGTTACGATCACATTATCGTCTACATGGTTTTACATAATTCATGTTTCTTCAGAAACTCAGAAACTATTTATCCGGTCGTAATGAAATTTGCATGGAATCATCTTAGTAGTTTACTCTCTCAAATAAAAAAAGAATCATCGCAATCGGTTCATAATTGTCAGAGCAATGTAATGGAGAACATCAGTTTTATGGTTTTTACCAGATAAATTCCTCCACATCGTTCATGTTCCTCCAGGAAGTTCTTATCCGGTTGTAATACAATTCATACAGATTTAATACAGTGGTTTCTTCTTTCGAATAAAAAAAGAATCATTGAAATTGGTAAATATTTGCCAGAGTTATGACCATTTTTGTCCTTAAAAAGCATAAAGTCATCGATATAGGCTTTCCTGCAGCTCTCAGTGCGCAGTCACCATTCTTGTTTTTTCAGGAACTACTTATTACTACGCAATAATTTTTTTATGGGACCCAATCAATGGATTGAAGAATGGATGGAAGAAAGATTTTTTCAAATCGGTTCATAATTGACAGAGTTATGCGCGAACATACATAAAAAAAATATATATATACAGACGAATTGAGAACCTCCTCCTTTTTTGAAGTCGGTTAAAAAGGAAATCAGGTATTTCACGGGATACGAAAAGAGCGGCTTCGTAACTCATTATTCATAATAATAACAATAGTTTCTACACCTGTTTTAGTCACACCTGTTAGTATCAGTTGTCTGTTTTCCATAGTAGAGGGTCTGCCTAGTTTGGGATCAGATGACCGTGTGTGGATTGTCCCAGAATATTATTATTATTATTACCTGTCGAGGTCAACTGCAATTTTTTCACCATTTCAGCAGTTGATCCCGGGAGGTGTTTTACACACCATTTATTTCTCTCTAAAAAGACTGGGTTAAACCCATGAGCACAGCTACCATAGAAATAATAATAATATAATAATACCAGCCCCTTATTTCCCACTGTTGGGCACTCACCTTAAGATTAATTTTTAGATTGCGGGTTCGCAGACTTCATATACGTCATTCGAAAGCTAGTTAGGTTTTCTCAGACATGCAGGCTTCCTCACGATGTTTTCCTTCACCGAAAGTTAGTAACGATCGCACAAAGACGATTCGCATGATTAATTAAAGAAATTAGGGGTGGAGAGCCGGGGTCCGTACCTGCGCAACTTGCTTCCAAGGCAAGTACTCGCCCACTGTGCTGTTACTGCTGTAATTATATTATTATTCTATATGTCATAACATAATTATTCATAATGACTAGTAAGTAATCATTGGGTGGGTGGATAATCAAAATTTATTTAAAAAATTTAAAACTGTTACAAATTTTGTTAATTAATCTCAAAATTAAGTTAAGTACATACACTCACCCGCCAGGGTCATCTGATCTTTATTTCATCATTTTCAACAGTTGATTTCCGCAGATATTTTTCACACCGTTTAGCTCTTAAAACGGGCCTCAATGTATTGGCTCCGTCCCCACGTAAGCAGCATAAAAGACCTAGAAAAGTTCGAAAAAGGATAGATGAATAAATAATATCCTGATACAAATTAACACTCGACCATCTGCTCTCCAACTAGGCAGTATTTGTCAAGTAGAAACCAGACAACTGATACACCGCTATTTGCCTATAATATTTGAGAAGTTCCTTTAATTCCTTGTGGACCGGATTTCGATAAAAATAGGACTAATCTGGAAATATATTCTTATAATGATGAGAAGTCATCACTACGAACTTCGTTACAACTAGATACGAGAAAAAGTTGTCTACTCATAAGTGGGACTGAGAGAAGTTTAGCAATACTATTCAGCAAGAATTGAAAGTTACGCAAATAAAAAAAAAAACCATTTTCCAAATCGGTTTATAACTAACGTACTTACTTAGTTATTAGGTAACAAATAAAAAACTATAATTTTTTAAGAACCACAAACAGTCATTTCACAAGCCATCATCGACAATGTCCATAGAGTGGTCCATCGCGCTGGATCGTAAAAATGTTCCAATAGCCGCCGCCTACAATGATCAGGACCCACGGCGTCGGCCACGGAGCAATCAAGTATCGAGACAACCATGAGATATCACTGCAATAGCCAAGGGCATTTAACAACCACATCACACTCGAAAAATTAATTAGAACAACATCATCAGCAGCCTTTGCATTAAAAGCAGCAATGAAAATGGAAAATTTGCATTAAAAGCAGCATTGAATTTGGATAGAAATCAATCGGTATCGGCGGAAACTGCCGAATTAGCGGCCGATTAATAACGGCATTAAAAAGGCAGACCACAAAAATGTACAGTTCATAGCCATTGCGAGAGCAAAGTTAAGGAATGGACGCAGTGTGTGTGTCGTGTGGCGGGTCACCCCTTCCCTCTAATATGGTTGAGGGGAGTGATGGCTGCTGCTCGAGTCAACTCATGCGCGGGTGCTGCTTGGGGAACTGGTCCGACTACTATCCTTTTGGCCTTTTAGTTTGTTTTCATTTTGTCGTAATATATTGTTTTCTTCTTTTCTCCCTTGTTTTATGTTTCGAACGATAGGACACACTCTGCTAATGTTGATCAAATTGTAACAAGACAAACAATGTTTAAAAAAGTGAAAAAATGACAAGCCCGCTGAGTTTCTTGCCGGATCTTCTCAGTTGAGGCCGCGTTGTGATTAGTTGGTAGCTTTTAAAAAAATACCATTCAAAAGTGCTAGCGTTAAACCTATTTGAAATAAATATTTTTGACTTTGACTTTGTAATCAACATGAACTGGTGAGGCCAGCAGCTCACGATGAGCAGGTTACCTGCAATTTACCACGATACTTTTTAGTCCAGTAGGTATTGACACTGAGTCCGGCATAACCTTATTCCCACTTGGTCCTCTACGAACTACATTACAATCATGTTAAATCACGTTAGGGTCCCGAGTAAGATACTTTTGGTGACTCAATAATCTAGATCCAGTCCACCAATGTTTGCGAATTAAGTGACGACAGAAACTTATGGATTTTTAAAATACATATCTGCGTGGCCCCGCTATAGAAAACCTTCTGGCCTTAACATCTAAATCATTTTGGTAAGGAGAATGTATTTTTCATTTCTCATACTCGGAATGTAGGTAGGTAGGGTAACCAGGCCAAAAGCGGGTAGGCTGCCCAAAGCAGGTAGGCGTTTGTATATCGTTATTTGAAACATAATTGTGAATGTGTGCGTGCGCCGCGAGAGACCGAACGCCAAAGAGTTTCAACTAGTCACGAGCGAGCGGCACTGTGAAGAGGATGATTTTTAGTGTGCGATCAAAGTTTTTTGGTGTTTTTACTAAAAAAAGTCAAGGTAAGTGTTATTTGAGAGTGATAACACTAGTTAATAGTCTTATCATGTATTGTCACCTTTGTTTAGCATTGCAATGAGATCGGAATCATTCAAGTCCCCGCTCGTATTTCAAGCTTATATTTTGTCAATTTGAAACGAGTGTGTTTAGGCAAAGCGGGGTAGGGCAAAGTGGGTAGCCACCCGCTTTACCCTAAAATAGAAAAAAAAACTATGAGTCCATGGTGACAATTAGCTAACAATGTTTTTAATTTAGTTACTTATTTTTGTTAAAATAGTGTGACTATTTAGTAACAACATCATCTTGACACTAAATAGTTAAGATATTATTTTTCATCAATGATTAGATGATACTTTGTTGTTAATCCTAATTGAAGTTTAATTAAACAGATAAGTTTACTGTTGCTACATTTGTATTGCTCTAAGATCTCTAAAATAACTGTAAAGACTGCATATGAGACTATAATTAATAATATGTCTTAGTAATATTTAAGAAAGTTAATGATGATACGTGTTCGAGGGGACGAGGGGAGTGATGGCTGCTGCTCGAGTCAACTCGTGCGCGGGTGCTGCTTGGGGGGACTGGTCCGACTTCTATCCATTTGGCCTTTTAGTTTGTCGTAATTTATTGTTTTCTTCTTTTCTCCCTTGCTTTATCTTTCGAACGGCAGGACACAATATCGCTAATGTCGATTCATTTGTAACAAAACAATGTTTAAAAAAAAAAAAGTGAAAATATGACAAGCCCGCTGAGTTTCTTGCCGGATCTTCTCAGTTGAGGCCGCGTTGTGATCCGGTGGTAGCTTCTAAAAAATGACGATTCAAAAGTGCTAGGGTTAAGCCTATTTGAAATAAAGATTTTTGAGTTTGAGTTTGTTCCAATTCCAAAGTAATGAAACATTTTAAAAGTATAGGTTAGGTACATTTAATTCTTGTTAAATTTTATATAATGTACTGTTTTGTAAAGATTATAATAGTGCATGGTTTCTGTTCCATTTTTGACATTAAATATTTGCTTTAATTAATATATGTTTTGTATTTAATTTTGAAATTACCCCCTTTGCCCAAGGAGCCACCCGATTTGCCCAAAGCACCTACCCACTTTAGGCTCATGTCTGGGCAAAGCGGGTTTTAGAAGACCTTTTGTTGTTTATTTATTGTATAAAAATGTCACTAGCAATCTTAAAAACTAATGTTTTATATTAATGCCAAATAAATATCCTTTCAAATGACGTACAATTTGTTACTGTACGTCTATAAAATTGTGGTTTTTAGGACTTCCGTCGTTAGCATACCCGTGTTGGGCCCGCTTACCCTACGCTTGAAATTACCTGATCAGAGGGACGAAAACAGTATGTTTCGTCCCTGAAAAGCAATTTTCCCTGCTGTCAAAAAAATTAAAAACTGTGCAAACCATGTCCCAACTTATCCTCGTACAGCCACGGTTAAATTGTAATTAAAAAATATTATCAAGAATTTTGTTACACGACTTTATGATTATAATTTACTTTTCACTAAATTATTATTTGATTTACCCAGAATTGAGCGAAATATTTACCATCATAAGTGATAAAAAATATTGGCTGGTACAATGCCACAGATAGAGAAACATAAATAAGAAAAATTAGTATATCAATGGAAAAATGGAAAAGCGGTAATTCAATCTTCAGTTGTTTTGTCGAGTGCTAATATTATTTGTTTAGCTAATCAGGTTTTTATTTCATCATCATCATCAGCAGCCGAAAGACGTCCACTGCTGAACTAAGGCCTCCCCCTTATATGGGAGGGGTTGCCATAATCTCTACGATTGGCAGGCGGCTTGTGTATCGCAGCATAGGTTAGGTAATCCAATAGAAAGACGCTGCTGCCCGTCTTCTTGTTTTCTCTTAGTCGCCTCTTACGGACACCCAATAGGAGAAGATGGCTGAGTGCTATTCTAACCCGGTTTTATTTATACTTTCCTCTTATTGAAATGAAAAGCAGAGTGTTTACATCGGGTGAAATACCTATTTAGACACTCGAACTATAAGCGCCCTCGCTACGCTCGTGCGCCAAACCATCTCGTGCCTAAATAGGTCACTCATCTCTTGTGTAACAATCTGCTATTACGGCCCAAGGATCAGTAAATTATTAAACTAAAACTAAAATTTTGTTTTCAACTTTGCGCCTTTTACTAATCTCTTCCATGCATTGGAGAAGTTTGTATCTTGTGCGACGTGTAAATACCAAATTTTTCAAATTTTTAATTTAGAATTTTTTTATCAAAACGAAATTAGCACGTGTGAGAACTTGTTGTTTGAGTATAATTAGGCAACGTAGATGTTACCTACATCTTGGTATTGGTTGGCATTGATTTCGCGTACAAGAATACATACCTATTGAGCGGAATTCTGGAGTGCTTATGCCATTCTATGCCCTTTAATGTGACCGACGAAGTCACACAGACACACATCCACGACAGTAAAGTTTAGGTTGTTCACTCCGACTGTGCAAGATATTCTTCTTAAAAGTGGTACCACTCCATGCGGAACTACACTGCAATAAAGCGGCGCAACATATTATCGCAATAGCAAGATTTATAGTTTCTGAGAAATACCTGAACAAACATACATACACTAAGGAAATGTAGTACATTTGGTTAGATGCCTAAACTTGAGAGAGCTCGAGACTCAAAACTCAAACTCAAAAATCTTTATTTCAAATAGGCTTAACGCTAGCACTTTTGAATGGTCATTTTTTAAAAGCTACCACCGGATCACAACGCGGCCTCAACTGAGAAGATCCGGCAAGAAATTCAGCGGGCTTGTCATTTTTTCACTTTTTTTTAAACATTGTATTGTTACAAATGAATCGACATTAGCGATATTGTGTCTTGCCGTTCGAAACATAAAGCAAGGGAGAAAAGAAGAAAACAATAAATTACGACAAAAATTTCAACAAACTAAAAGGCCAAAGGGATAGTAGTCGGACCAGTCCCCCCAAGCAGCACCCGCGCACGAGTTGACACGAGCAGCAGCCATCACTCCCCTCAACCATATCAGAGGGAAGGGGGTGACCCGCCACGAGAGGTTTTAAGTACACACCTTGACATGGAAACCCATTGCCAATTCAGCTTTGCGCACCAGAACCTGCTAACCACACACTACACCGAGAAATTTCTAGCCGGACATCAGCCTGTACGTGATTAGAATGACTCTTAAACAGCTTAAGAACAACGAGCCGCGTGGATGGTAGACGGAATTACAACTTAACTTTTGAGAAGGGGTGGAAATCCGGTACTTTTACTCCTCCAGTTATTTAATTCCGTTATACTTGCGGGTATTCCGCAAGAAAAATGGCACAGGCAGGAGTGTTGTAATGATTTTATTTAAGATAAAATCTTTTTAAAAAAAAAATTGAACCGACTTCAATATCACTGAAAAGTATAAAATAATTTAAATATTATTGAAGTTGGTGTTAGCTTACCGGCTGTGTATATTTGGCACCAACTTCAATAATATTTAAATTATTTTATACTTTTCAGTGATATTGAAGTCGGTTAATTTTTTTTTATTTTAAACTTTTTAGTGATATTTTCATATATAAAGATTGAACCATCGAAAACCGTAAAATTATCTAGATAGGTTATGATCACATTATCGTCTACATAGTTTTACATAATGCATGTTTCTTCAGAAAAAAATATCCGGTCGTAATGAAATTTGCATGGTATCATCATAGCAGTTTACTCTCTCGAATAAAAAAAGAATCATCGCAATCGGTTCATAATTGTCAGAGCAATGTAATGGAGAACATCAGTTTTATGGTTTTTACCAGATAAATTCCTCCACATCGTTCATGGTCCTCCAGGAATTTCTTATCCGGTTGTAATAAAATTCATACAGATTTAATACAGTGGTTTCTTCTTTCGAATAAAAAAAGAATCATTGAAATTGGTAAATATTTGCCAGAGTTATGACCATTTTTGTCCTTAAAAAGTGACATAAAGTCATCGATATAGGCTTTCCTGCAGCTCTCAGTGCGCAGTCACCATTCTTGTTTTTTAGGAACTACTTATTACTACGCAATAATTTTTTTATGGGACCCAATCAATGGATTGAAGAATGGATGGAAGAAAGATTTTTTCAAATCGGTTCATAATTGACAGAGTTATGCGCGAACATACATAAAAAAATATATATATACAGACGAATTGAGAACCTCCTCCTTTTTTGAAGTCGGTTAAAAAGTGACAATACTTTAATGAAGAATTATATTCTAGATACCTTAATGAACAATAATACCTTATTCTTCAATAAGGTAATTGTCCTAACTAGCTATCTAACTTCTGATATAATGCTTCTGGTTAATATTTTAAATAGCCAGTTGTTGTTGTTGTCGTATGGTTAGTGGCCAACCTGGTGTCAGAGTTTTCAAGCTACCCTTAGGCCTCTGAGTTAGCCTAACTGTATAGATGACAATAGCCTGAACCGTCTTTTAACGTGCCCTCCGAAGCACGGAGACGCTCAGTTCAAATGCCACTAATCTAAGGATTGGCCTTGCCTAATGTTGCTTACCCAGCTGATCGTTTACCGAACAGAGGTTACAACTGCCTATGAGCGTCTCGAGGTTATAGCAGTGCCGGATTAGCCATATAGCAGGGGTCAGCAAATGCTACGGGCCCCGCGCCTTGGAGGGGCCCTCCAAGGCGCGGGGCACATATAGCAAAGAAAAAAAAATCAAGTAAATAAGATAATGTTTATACCATCCACCGTCTATTTGGAATACATAGCAGTCTATATCAGTCATGTAAAATTATCTGTTTTTCTTTTCTTTTTTAACCAACTTCATTAGTTATTCTAAAAGTCACATTAGCCGCATCTATTATTATAATTGTAGAAGTTGACAACACGACAAAACAAAACTATCCAGTGTCTTCAACTTGGTCTTCAAGCCTGTCCTTCGAAGGAATTCAAATAGCCCTTACTGTTAGCTACAAGCTGTTCGTATAACCCGACCATTTAGAATAGTTTTCTGTTGATAGTCTATCTGCTACTCTACTATTAGAAAGTAGTACCTGATGGCTCAGGTACTACTTTCTCCAACACCCTATACGGATTCCGAGAGGGTCGGTCTAACATAGACACGGCCCTTGGCCCTCTCGGATGCGGCTGGTCAGGGCCATCTCGGATGCGGCAGTGCCTCAGGGTGGTGTCATGTTGGCGGTGTCTCTTGACATCGCCAATGCTTTCAACTCACTTCAATTCAGATGTGTGATGGAGGCTACGGCTATACGGCTACGGGTATCTTACCATCAATCAGCCAGGCCCTGTGTTTCCACGGACCTAGGAAGAGGCCGCGCTCAGGGGCCGGAACAGCTGCTGAGAGTGTCACGAACTAAGTCGGGAGCTAAATGAAATATTTGGGTCTTGTCCTCGACCGAAACGGCGATTCGTCGTCCATTACAAGGGTTTAGCCGAAGCTGATTCGGTTGTGGGTCCTCTGTCGCGGCTCCTTCCGATTCCGGGTGGCCTGAGTGATAGTTGCCGTTGCCTGTATATCGGAGTAGTGCGAACGATGTCCCTATAAGGCGCACCAGTGTGGGCCGAAATCATGACTGCCTAAACCAAGACCCCGTAGCAACGACCACAGAGAGTCATGGTGGTCCGTGTGATACGAGCATACCACACAATTTCGTGCGAGGCCGCATGCGCGCTGTCGAGGCACGCAACCCTGGGGCTTGGAGGCGCTGGTGTTGACCGCAACTTATTTACAGAACACAGAGCGGCGGAACCAAGCGCCGGCTACTTGAGCATATCGGAGGTACCCTCACATTCCAGCGACTCACGTAGATCCTGTCGGGGCATAGTTACTTCAGCAGGTACTATTACAAAACAGCCAGAACGGAGAACCCCAGCTACCATAAGCTACCGTAACTGTACTGAAGATCATTGCGCAGCACACACTTGAGGTTTGCACGGCGTGGACGGTGGGGCGTAGCCAGCTGTGCGCCGCAATTGGGGCCAACACGTCGATGTCCGCATTGATCCAAGACATAATAGGCTGTGAAAGGTTGTGGTTGACAATGGGCTTCATCTGGGAAAGCCTTATTTCGCAGAAAGAAGCAATGAGGCGGTTTAGAGAGGGCGATCCCGTTGCTGATCCACGATGCCGCAGGAGGCCCGTGCAGAAGGCAGGCCAATGCTGACCTTATGACCCCGTAGCCAGGCAGCAAGAACGGTTGAACTTTACCTGTGCACTGCACAGTGACATGTCGCCCTCGAGGAGGCTGGCGTGCTAAGGGGTCTCGGCACGCTACTGGATGATAGTCTGCGGGGCTTTTACACCCGCAAACAGGTCCGTGGGTATTAAGCCCATGACGTAGGAATTGCTGTAAGGCGAATAGCCGCTGGCGGCACTTGGTCGAGTACTGTCGGTGTATTATTTAAATAAACGCACGAGTAAACATTATAAGCATAGTTTTATTTTAATAAAATCTACAGATTGATTAGAGATGACGTTGCAAGAGTGTCAGAGGAATTTCATATTTGGAGAATAGTGATGTACGGCCGCGATAGTGCTGTGCGCATACCTTCACTCCTCTTCACGGCACTGTCGTGTCCATTAGGAGAGCCCTAGGCTGTTGCTGAGGTTTACCAGCCGTGGGCCAGCTAGGGCTTTTGTCAGCAGGTCTGCCTCCATTCTCTCAGTTGGCAAATACTTGACCTCTATTAATCCCTCTTTGATGCAACTTCGAATGAAATGCATCTTTAAGTCAATGTGTTTGGATTTTGAGGTCACCATTGAATTTTGGCTCAGTTTTAGAGCCGCTTGATTATCATTTAAAATGACTATGCATCCGAAGTCTGCTCCCAAATCCTTATAAAGGTTTTTCAAGTGAATGGCTTCCTTCGCGGCTTCGGTCAACGCAACATATTCCGCCTCAGCAGTCGACAAGGCAATGCTTTTTTGCTTTTTGGCCATCCAGCTAACAGCTGTTCCTGCATATTTAAAACAGTACCCTGAAAATGATTTTCGATCGAGCTTACATGCGCCCCAATCCGCATCTGCCATGCCGTACAAATCTTCTTCTGTTTTCTTGAATGTCAAGCCGACACTCTTTGTTGACTTCAAATAACGAAGTACCCTTTTTGCACATTTGAAGTGCTCTTCGTTGTAGCAGTCATTGAATTGTGACAGATAGCTTATGGCAAATGTTATGTCGGGTCGAGTTGCGACTGCCAGGTACATAAGCGTACCTATCAGATTTTTGTATGGAAGCTGGGAGCATTGGGATTTGTCTTTTTCATTTTTGGTGAGCTTGAGTCCAGGTTCCATGGGCGTAGATACTCCTTTACAATCCTCCATTCCAAATTTTTGGAGAGTGTCTTCAATAAACTTTTGTTGATTGATTTTAATCCCATCCTTGTTGTATATTACATCTATGCCGATAAGTCTTTTTGGTCTTCCTAAATCTCTCAATTCGAATCTTGAGTTAAGTAGGTCTTTGACTTCTTCCAATTTTCTTGGACACGAGTAGGCAATTAATAGATCATCGACATAGATTACCATTATAATTTTAGCTCCTCTTTTCTCCAGTAGGTATACAAGTCTGGCTTTTCTTGTGATGTTGTTGTGGGGTCCAACTTTGTCCTTTAATACCATCTTATAGTCCACGACTTTCATATCGTTCTTTTTCTCTTCAATTTTCCACGTACCATTTTTGATGTGTGCTCTTATTTCAGCTTTAATAGCATCGTGCCAGTATTCTTCATTTTCAATTTCATCAGACATGTTGCAGATCTCGATGAGTAGGTGACCTTCTTCAGTATCACCTAATACAAAATCCTTCATCCATGATGGTGGGTGCCTTGTTTTTTGTGGCCTCCCATTTTCTGGTATGTCTGCAATCTCTGAAGCATCATCAAAAATCTCAATTTCGTCAATTTCTTCACATGGATTGCTAGGAATATGTGAAGAATTTTCATTTGTCTCCTCTGTAATTTCAATTTCTATGGGTTTACTTTCCTTCCCAATTTCAGATTTGTTTATTGGACGCTCCTCTTCATTCACAAGGCTTTCGTAGTTCGTATCATTGTTTCCAAAAAACATTGTGTCTGTGACTTTAATATCTCGGCTTATTACCACATCATCACATTCAGGTAGATACACTCTGTACCCTTTTAAGGTCAATGAGTAGCCCATAAATACTCCATCATTGGTTTTTGGTGTCAGCTTACCTCGTCTGTTCTTTTTCAAGACGAAAGTTTTCCTGCCGAAGACATGAAGATGATTGCCGGATGGTGTTCTACCTGTCCATTTTGTGAATGGTATGTTGCCATTTAAAGCCTTTGAAGGGCTGCGATTTATAAGGTAATTAGCAGTAGATACTGCTTCTGCCCAGAGCTTTTTGGGAGCAATCGCTTCGATTAACAAGCATCTCGCTTTCTCCAATAATGATCTGTTCTTTCTCTCACTTATTCCGTTCTGCTGTGGAGTGTAGACTGTGGTCAACCTTCTTTGGATACCATGTGACTTGAGAAAATTGACAAATTCTTTATTGCGATATTCGGTCCCATTGTCTGATTGCAGATGTCTTATTTTCTTGTTGAGGAATGTCTCGACTTCATTTTTATAGGTTTTGAAAGTTGTGAACACATCACTTTTCTTCTTGATGAAATATACATAGCAGTATCGAGTAAAATCATCGATAAAGGTGACATAGTACCTTGAGCCTGCCAGTGTATCACACTCAAAAGGTCCGCATACGTCGCTATGAATGATTTCTAGCGGTTCAGTTGTGTAGAGACTGTCATGTTTTGGAAATGGTAATCTTGAAAGCTTGCCCTTGATGCAGGTTTCACAGGTTTCAAATTTTTCATCAACCAGGTTCAGTCCATACATAAGGTTGTCTGCCATCTTCTTCAGATCCCTTTCATTTATGTGGCCCAGTTTACGGTGCCATTCCATGACATCGCTGCATTGCTTTGGTGAGTAATTAGCAATATCATTTTCCTTAAATTCAAGGTAGTACAGTCCCTCTTTTCTTTGCGCTGTCAATGTTACTTCACCGCTCTTCTCCACTATGTAAGCTTTGTCTTTTTCAAAAACGACTTTGTTTCCTCTGTCTGTTATTTTTCCCACAGACAGTAAATTAACTGAAACATCAGGAACAAATAGGGTGTCATTAAAATTGTAACTTTCTTTGTCTGTGTTGACTGTTACTCTCCCTTTTCCTTCTATCTTACTAGTGTATTTATTAGATGCCAACTTCAAACTTCCATTTTCAGTAGTCAGGAGGGAAAACATTGATTTGTCACCACACATATGAGATGAGCATCCACTGTCAAGACACCATACATCTTTATTGGCGCTTGGGTGAGCAGTACTCAGACAGATGTTGTAGTTTCTGTTCTGGTTTCCTTTGTTTTTCTCATGTGTTATTTTCTTTTTGCCCCAACATGCCTCGGTAGTGTGTCCTTTCTTTTTACAGCTCTTGCAAAATGGTTTTTGTTTACCTTTCTTAAAGTGGTATGCTTCAGAGCTTTCGGCTTGTTCACTACCATTCCTGGCCTGGTATTCTTCAAAGATTTTAACTTTCAGGTCATCAGGATTGGGCAATGTGTCTCTGGATTCTATGGCTACACGGAAATTTTCAAAAGATGTTGGCAAACTGTAGAGTAGCATTATGCTGAGTAATTCTGGCGGTATTTTTATTTCCATATCGGCGAGCTTGTCCACAATATCCATAAAATTATTTATGTGATCACGGATGTCTTCATCATTGGTCATTCGCTTTAGAACCAACTGTTTGAGCAAGGTCGCTTTCCTCGCAGGCCCAGTGCTTTGATACGTAGCTTTAAGTTTGTCCCATACAGCTTTAGATGTCGTGCAGATCTTTATTTGTTTGAGTTCGGAAAGTGACAGCAAAAGTAAAATTTCAGCTCTTGCCTTCAAATCCTCCTTGTTGAACGCTAACATCGCTGCCGCATCGGCGTTGGGAGGCATTTTTTTCTCGCCGCTTACGATATCCCAATAATCATTTTTAATTATATGCTTCAGAGATTGCAGACATACCAGAAAATGGGAGGCCACAAAGAACAAGGCACCCACCATCATGGATGAAGGATTTTGTATTAGGTGATACTGAAGAAGGTCACCTACTCACCGAGATCTGCAACATGTCTGATCAAAGTCAAAGTCAAAAGTCAAAATATTTTTATTATGTATAGGCCCCACGGAGGCACTTACACAAAAATCATTTTTACAAACTACCACCGGATCGTAACGCGGCCGCTACTGAGAAGATCCGGCAAGAAACTCAGCAGGCTTGTCTTTTTTTGTCATTTTTTTTTTTTTAAATAGTTTAATAAATTTTACTTATGTCAAGTATGTCAGCCTTAAACTTCTAAGCTTGCATGAGTTGAGCAGCTCAAGCCCACGGCAGCTTTATCCTCCAGGTAATCCGAGATTTTATAATAAGCCTTTTTTGACAAACGGCTTTTTATCAAAGGTTTAAATTTCTTTATTGGAAGATCTCGGATATCCTGTGGCAGTTTGTTATAAAAGCGTATACTTTGGCCCATAAACGATTTGCCTGTTCTGTGGAGACGCGTGGCATGTACAACAAGATCGTGTTTGTTCCGGGAATATTATGTGTATCACTATACTTTTTAAAAGAACTGATATTTTTTTTAACATAAACTAAATTTTCAAATATGTATTGTGACACAACCGTTAGAATATCTATCTCTTTGAATTTCTCTCGAAGTGAATCAATAGGAGCCAGATTGTAAATGGCTCTCACAGCTCTTTTCTGCAGAATAAAAATAGTATTAAGTTCTGCAGAAGATCCCCACAGTAATATGCCATATGACATAACACTGTGTAAATAGCTGAAATAAACAATTCTAGCGGTTTCAACATCAGTTAAACGTCTAATTTTCTTGACTGCATAAGCCGCGGAACTTAGCCTACCCGACAACTTCTTAATTTGTGGGCCCCACTGTAGTTTGGCGTCAATTGTTAACCTAAAAACACAGTCGACGCCTCAAGGTCCAACGTTGTTCCATTTATTTCTACATTGGTTGCCAGCTGTCTCACATTAGGAGTTACAAATTTCATACATTTAGTTTTGGTCTCATTAAGTTTTAAATTGTTAACATTGAACCAATGGACAAACATAGAAAGTACATTGTTCACTTCGTCATAATCATGGAGTTTACGCTTAACTTTAAATAGAAGAGATGTATCATCCGCGAACAATACTAAGTTTAAGTAAATATTAAGTTTGTCCCCCATGAAGTAGGGTAAGTCATTAATATATATTAAAAACAAAAATGGGCCTAATATTGAACCTTGAGGAACGCCCAGGGAGACCACGGAACCTGGAGATCTCTTACCGTTTACATCGACCCTCTGAATTCTATTATTCAAATATGAAGTCAGAAGGTCTAGAGCTTTATTCCTTACACCATAGTGGCGTAATGAAATTGAAAATGAAGAATACTGGCACGATGCTATTAAAGCTGAAATAAGAGCACACATCAAAAATGGTACGTGGAAAATTGAAGAGAAAAAGAACGATATGAAAGTCGTGGACTATAAGATGGTATTAAAGAACAAAGTTGGACCCCACAACAACATCACAAGAAAAGCCAGACTTGTTGCGAGGGGCTTCACACAACGACCAGGAATAGACTACAATGAAACATATGCTGCTGTAGCCAAACTAACCTCTGTCAGATCTGTCATTGGCATGGCTATGCCAATGACAGACCTACGGCTGTAGGAGAAGGGTTACAATTAAACCAGTTAGACGTAACAACCGCTTACCTAAATGGTGAACTGGAAGAAAATATTTTAATGAAATACCCCGACTATCTCGAAGACTACCTGACTGAAATTATGGTTGAAGAAAGTACAAAAGAGGATTTGACTATCTATAATAAGACAATGGACATGCTAAAAGACATAAAGAGCACATCAAAGGAGAAGGTTTGCTGTCTTATAAAAGCTCTCTATGGACTCAAGCAGGCAGGGAGGCAGTGGTATAAGAAACTCGACACAGAACTGAAAAACATAGGTTTTAAAGCATCAGAAGCTGACCCATGTGTATACCTACTGGAGAAAAGAGGAGCTAAAATTATAATGGTAATCTATGTCGATGATCTATTAATTGCCTACTCGTGTCCAAGAAAATTGGAAGAAGTCAAAGACCTACTTAACTCAAGATTCGAATTGAGAGATTTAGGAAGACCAAAAAGACTTATCGGCATAGATGTAATATACAACAAGGATGGGATTAAAATCAATCAACAAAAGTTTATTGAAGACACTCTCCAAAAATTTGGAATGGAGGATTGTAAAGGAGTATCTACGCCCATGGAACCTGGACTCAAGCTCACCAAAAATGAAAAAGACAAATCCCAATGCTCCCAGCTTCCATACAAAAATCTGATAGGTACGCTTATGTACCTGGCAGTCGCAACTCGACCCGACATAACATTTGCCATAAGCTATCTGTCACAATTCAATGACTGCTACAACGAAGAGCACTTCAAATGTGCAAAAAGGGTACTTCGTTATTTGAAGTCAACAAAGAGTGTCGGCTTGACATTCAAGAAAACAGAAGAAGATTTGTACGGCATGGCAGATGCGGATTGGGGCGCATGTAAGCTCGATCGAAAATCATTTTCAGGGTACTGTTTTAAATATGCAGGAACAGCTGTTAGCTGGATGGCCAAAAAGCAAAAAAGCATTGCCTTGTCGACTGCTGAGGCGGAATATGTTGCGTTGACCGAAGCCGCGAAGGAAGCCATTCACTTGAAAAACCTTTATAAGGATTTGGGAGCAGACTTCGGATGCATAGTCATTTTAAATGATAATCAAGCGGCTCTAAAACTGAGCCAAAATTCAATGGTGACCTCAAAATCCAAACACATTGACTTAAAGATGCATTTCATTCGAAGTTGCATCAAAGAGGGATTAATAGAGGTCAAGTATTTGCCAACTGAGAGAATGGAGGCAGACCTGCTGACAAAAGCCCTAGCTGGCCCACGGCTGGTAAACCTCAGCAACAGCCTAGGGCTCTCCTAATGGACACGACAGTGCCGTGAAGAGGAGTGAAGGTATGCGCACAGCACTATCGCGGCCGTACATCACTATTCTCCAAATATGAAATTCCTCTGACACTCTTGCAACGTCATCTCTAATCAATCTGTAGATTTTATTAAAATAAAACTATGCTTATAATGTTTACTCGTGCGTTTATTTAAATAATACACCGACAGTACTCGACCAAGTGCCGCCAGCGGCTATTCGCCTTACAGCAATTCCTACGTCATGGGCTTAATACCCACGGACCTGTTTGCGGGTGTAAAAGCCCCGCAGACTATCATCCAGTAGCGTGCCGAGACCCCTTAGCACGCCAGCCTCCTCGAGGGCGACATGTCACTGTGCAGTGCACAGGTAAAGTTCAACCGTTCTTGCTGCCTGGCTACGGGGTCATAAGGTCAGCATTGGCCTGCCTTCTGCACGGGCCTCCTGCGGCATCGTGGATCAGCAACGGGATCGCCCTCTCTAAACCGCCTCATTGATTCTTTCTGCGAAATAAGGCTTTCCCAGATGAAGCCCATTGTCAACCACAACCTTTCACAGCCTATTATGTCTTGGATCAATGCGGACATCGACGTGTTGGCCCCAATTGCGGCGCACAGCTGGCTACGCCCCACCGTCCACGCCGTGCAAACCTCAAGTGTGTGCTGCGCAATGATCTTCAGTACAGTTACGGTAGCTTATGGTAGCTGGGGTTCTCCGTTCTGGCTGTTTTGTAATAGTACCTGCTGATGTAACTATGCCCCGACAGGATCTACATGAGTCGCTGGAATGTGAGGGTACCTCCGATATGCTCAAGTAGCCGGCGCTTGGTTCCGCCGCTCTGTGTTCTGTCAATAAGTTGCGGTCAACACCAGCGCCTCCAAGCCCCAGGGTTGCGTGCCTCGACAGCGCGCATGCGGCCTCGCACGAAATTGTGTGGTATGCTCGTATCACACGGACCACCATGACTCTCTGTGGTCGTTGCTACGGGGTCTTGGTTTAGGCAGTCATGATTTCGGCCCACACTGGTGCGCCTTATAGGGACATCGTTCGCACTACTCCGATATACAGGCAACGGCAACTATCACTCAGGCCACCCGGAATCGGAAGGAGCCGCGACAGAGGAACCACAGCCGAATCAGCTTCGGCTAAACCCTTGTAATGGACGACGAATCGCCGTTTCGGTCGAGGACAAGACCCAAATATTTCATTTAGCTCCCGACTTAGTTCGTGACACTCTATACTTATTATTATACTTATTTATATTTTCGTGCCCTGTCCGTGACGTGAGATTGGACCTATCTGAAAATCAGCGCTGTGGCAACTTAGTTGCTGCAGCATAAAGCTGAGATAGGGGCCATTTTTGGCATCACATAGCAGGTAGATTATTATTCTGTTGAATGTGTTAAATTCTTTTTCTTTTCTTTTCACTTATGTCGTTTTATTGTGTAGTATTTTGTGTGTTACGTCCTAAGAAATGACAGATGTTACTATACACCTGGTTATACCTAGTTTGTGTTTGTCAAAATAAAAATGTTTCTTCTTCTTCTTCAAACGTCTTGACTTGAACGCAGGTTTGATGACTTCCAACTGTGCACACGCTTCGCCAGTTTATACAGAAGACCGAGGAGTACAATTGACCATTATGTCTAGCGTTTATGGACTACGATAAAGCTCACGATTCAATCAAAACCTAGGCGGTAGCCACCGAAGCCACATTGACGGTAAGTATATCGAAGGGTTGAAGTGTTTGTACAGCAACGCTCGCTACCATGTCGATCCGACTACAGAAGCAATCCGATTGCAGAGAGGTGTAAGACAGGGAGACTTTATTCCTCCGAAACTGTTCACAATCGCATTGAAAGACGTTTTTAAGCTCTTGGACCGAAAAAAGGATTTGGCATCGAATTCATATCACTCGCCTTTGATAATGTATTCATTATGGCGGGGTCGCTGGAGGACTCGTGCTATATGACCTCAGGAGCGTTTTCCAACAGGTTGGTCTTAAAATGAACACGGACAAGACGAAGATCATTACTAATTAATTTCCATGTAGCACCCGTTCCGATAGTCGTTGGGAACGACACACTTGAATTTGTTAACCACTTTGTTTACCTAGGACAGACTATCCAGTTAGGTAAATCCAACTTCGACAAAGAGGTTCATTAACAACAACAGCAGCCGAAAAACCTTTACTGCTTAACAAAGGCCTCCCTCATAGAAGGGAGAGGTTGCCATAATCCCTCAGTATAGGTTGACCTGTACCTCAACCAACAGAAAGACGATGCTGCCCGTCTTCTTGTTTTCCCTTAGTCGCCTCTTGCGGGCACCCAACGGGAAGAGATGGGAGGGTGCTATTCTTACCAACAAAAAGACAAAGAGAACAAATAGGTTGCCAGAAAAATATTTAGAGGAGCTAAACCTTTCAGCTATCTTCTAACATGGTTGCTCTCATCCTTGTTTTTTCAAAATTATTTTGATAACCTATATTTTGATTTAATTTTTTCAGCGTTTCAAAGAAGGAAGTTAAATTTGTCGATTTGACGTGTAAGATTTTGGGATTTGGGGGGGGGGGGGTCATGACCCCCAAGGCCCCCCCCCCTCTCGGACCGCCACTGCTCCGAATAGCTGGCCTAGACTGGGTCAGCTAACATAGTACAGAGCAATTCTTAATGGAGAATTAGCTCTACAAATCACTTAATTCCAACACATCTGTTCATAGTCCTGAAGACTGATCGCATGACAAATACCTACCTATTATAAAAAAAAAACTGTCCGAATGTTTGCGAAACTATTACGCAACTCGAAAGGCTATGGCAGAGTAACTTACTGAAAACATAATCTCTAACTTGTAAACTATTGAACCAATTTCGATGAAACTTGTACCTACTCTTTCCTAAATTGAAAGATACTAAAACTATCAGAAAAATAATTACCTACCGCAATCTGATTTATAGTTTCTGAGAAATCAAGGGACAAACCTACATACACTCATGAAATTTGGTACACTTGTTTAAATGCCCACGTATACCTACTTACCTAGAAACATGCGTGTCGAATACAGAACCTCCTTTTGAAGTCGGTTAAACATGGTTTAATAAGGCAGCAATGCTTTAGTAGATAATAATTTAGCTATTTATTTACTTAACCCTTCAGGCCCGGGTGATACGTATTTGTATCATGACATAACGCACCGCAATGAATCCCTCAGGCCCGGGTGATACGTATTTGTATCATCCGCCGTTGACGGAATTCACAATTTTTTTTTCATGGTAGAAATTTAATTTTTGTATGGGAACCCTATGCTTTATGGTTACATCATAGTATCATCTTTAAAATAGACCAGTTATTCATTAGTTCTTTTGACATTTTAAGTCATAAATTCAGTTACGAAAGTCGGCTGGTCTCGGTTGGACGGAGTAAAAGTTGTGGTCACGGAATGTTAGTTTTAAATCGTAAGTATTCTTTTATTTCAGGTGAAATGTTTTATTTTTTTGTTTTAACGTAATAATAAAGCTGTGTAGAGGGTAGTTAGTGCGTATTTTGTCAAAATATTGTATATTTTCGAACTGAAAAAACAAAAAAAAACACCATAGGTGATTTTTTTGTTTGTTTGTTTACTTTTGGTATAATTCCGTTATTATTTGTAATGTAGTTGTTGTAAATACATCGTAATTACATCATAACGATAATAACTCAAAGATAAAGTCATAAAATCCAATCTAACTATCGAAAATTTTGCATACCATGACGTCATATCGCGCAGTGACGTCATTTTTTTTTTTAAATTGAGTTCATTTCGATTTTTTGGTAGTGTTTTGTTTAAAACTTGTAAAAAAGGAGTTTGGATGCAAAGAATGGATCTTTCTTAGTGCCTGAGTCAATATTCTACCCTCAAAATCGAATTCAAAAATAGGTAAAATCAGCTTTGCCAAAAAATCACCTATTTTAGACTTTCCCTTTAAAAAATCGATATTTATAACTCTAAAAAAGCATATACTGGATAGCTTTTACTTGTCTCAGTAGAACTCTGTTTACAGAACGCAAATCGGTTAAGTGGTTGTGTTTATATAACGTTCGTAATTTGAAACCACGGCGGGCCGCCGAATAACATAAACAATTACGTCATCACAAAACGTGCGAGCGCGAAAAGCGGCCGGGCCTTACCGGGCCCGAAGGGTTAATGCACTCTACTAACGAACAGACTTGACGTAAACGATATAGGATCACGTGCGGCCATACATTTGTTCGTAAATCAGCTGTTCTTGTCAGTACAAAAAATATTGTAATCTAATAAAATACTAAACATGTATGTAGTAAGTGTCTACATTAGACAATGTACATTCATTATTAATCCCTACTAACTATACATACATATGTATTTATTTACTTAGTATAAAATTGAATCAATGATTCGTTAAATTTTATGTTATGTAGTAGTGCGAAATGGAACGCAACTGTCAAACTTCATCCAAAACTCGTTTGACGTTTGATAGGGAAAGTTGTAGGTACGACAGATTTACTTGCTTACATGATAAATTATCAATCAATTATCAGTATTTAGTGTAATTTATTTAAAATAATGTTGCCTCCAACGGAACTGAGTTTTGATGAAATATTAAAGTTTATGCTGGCACACAACGGCAAGGTTACGAATCATGAATTAGTGAAACATTTCAAAGTGTTTTTGATGAATCCAGACATGAGAGGTGAGTAACTACGTAGTTGGTTTATCATTCTTTCACTTTGAGTCTCTATCTTACCAGCCTTTTACATAACTAAATATTACCTGTAGATGAGGCCAGAAGCACATTCAAAAAGCATGTGAACGCGTTAGCTATAATAAAGAATCAGAACAATGAAAAGTGGCTCATACTGAAAAGGAAATACATGTCAAATAACGGTAAAGAACAAGATGATGCTACTGAGAGTAAATTGCCTGATTCGTCCAGTGTGAATGCTCCTGAATCACCAATAATTACCGAACCAAGTGTTGTAGAGGTGCCTCCAGAGCGTCCTCCACTGCCGTTGCAGTTGAATCAAGATTTCAGTATACTAACAAATTTAATTCAGGACAGTGCGTTACCTGTAAATAATGTTCAAATACCACATAGTGAGTCAAAAGAAAATCTACTGTCTGGGCCAAGTGAGGATGAGCCTCCAAAAGTACACCCACGCAGAAGGTCCTCAGTCAAAGCTAATGAGAAAAGATCGAGTATTACTGGGCCTCCCGTTCAGAGGACTTCAATTCCAAATCAGGATATTTCCGAGTTGAATGAGACATCATCACCAACGTTAACATCATCGAGGAGCGAAAGTATGCTGATAGATACGGAGCAGAAAATATCTGTAAAAGAAAGAAAGCAAATGTTCAATAGAATGGCATCAGAGAGTGATGTTTTGAAGTCAAACAAACTTGGTGGCAACTTCAACTCACAGGTAAATAAATCTTTGTTTATAACCCATTATCACCACAGTATAAATAATGCATACAGTAGTAACACTGCAAACCAATGGTATTAAAACACTCATAGTGACAAGCATTGCTACACAAGTTTTGATATTCAGATAGTCAAACCAAAGTAGGTAGTTCCTGTACTCTATTTTTATGGTGTTTCCACTGTTAATCACTGTTTATATTATTTATACTGTGCAATAACCAAGAGAGATAAAAGAGGAAATAAAATTTGTGCTGTGCAGTCGGTTTGTATTTGCCATAGGTAAAATATTGTCAAGGCTCATTTAGAGGTTATTTATTTATAGACAATCATCATGGGTTTGATTCCCACCAAGTGTCTGGTTCTTATTTATCTATTTAATAAAGTATTTACAAAAAAAAAATGTATAAAAGTATTAGTATCAGTTGTCTGATTTCCATAGTACAGGCTCTGCCTAGTTTGGGAACCATGTGTGGTTTGTCCCAAGATATTATTATTATTTATTATTATCTGTGTCAATATATATTTGTAAATTGATTTTGAGCAATGAGTAGCTAGTGAAAATAGTTGGCTCAAGAATCTTAATAATAACTAATGTCTTGGGTGATGAATAGCGGTGCAGTGCAGCTGTCTATTGGCAAGCGTACCAGATAACATCAGGTGAGAATAAAAATTCACAGACATTAGGTAACTACTACTAAAATGTGTTTGTTAATTGTAATTTATATTATCTATCTTCTATACATATCGACGCTTGAAAGGCAATCGTATCTAAGCGACATTGAGTAAATTTTACAGGAGAGCGATTTAAAGTTCAAATTATTTTTTTAAAAAATCATAAAAAATCTCCATATTATTCGATTTAAATTCTGTTAACACTTGTAGAAAGATCTTTTTAATAGCTATTCAAGTTATTAATATAAGAACCCTGGCCCTTTTAAAAGCACTGGTTTGTGTCGGTTATATAAAAATGACCTGATTTTATTACCAGGTAAAATTATCTAAATCAACACTACAGTGTGTGCAGCAACAAGTAAAAATAGGTAAACTTACATATTTAAGATTTTTTTAATAGGTTAATTGATCTAAAAGGTCGTGATAGCTTAAATTAAATCAAGTAAATTTTACTAAGCATTATTTTAACGCTTTTTGTGAATGAGGTAATGTTATCTTAACTAACATAACTACCCCAAACCACGCTTCGTAACTGACATTAACCAACAGCTGTATTTTATGGTGATCATTATCATGCATGAAAATAAATGAAATCAATTAGGTATTTATGAATGAATAAGTCTTTATTATTTTTATCATCAATTTCACCAATCGCCAACAATCAACAGTCAAATTATCTTAATTAAAAACGATACAATAATTAACGTACTATCGACCTTAAAAAAATAGTAAAAAAAAACGAATTATGACATAACGTTGTCTATTCTGAGATCAATAATTACTTTTTACTTGAGTATCATATTTATCAGTCACTATTTAAAAATATAACACAATATTATCCACAAATGAATTATAATAGCACGTAAATTATAACATAACATTGTCTTTTCTCAGATCAATAATTATTTTTTTACTTGAGTATCATAATATATATCAGTCACTATCTTAAAAGATAACTCACAATTACCTATTATTATGCATTATAAACTATTAAACATAGTAAGTAAACAAACCTTATGAAAAGTCAAGAGATCATAGTGTCGACAGTAATTTATTGACACAATGTGTTAATAAGTTACTGTTGACACTACATAACAATTATCTTTATATTTCTTCCTTCGTAGATAAAATCTTGTATGCAACTGCACGTTGATGGTTTTTTAATACCCGTGCTTACAAAAAAAAATGGCACAATTATTAATAACACTGTATACACTGTATACTTAATTACTATGATAACAACACTTATTATTTTCACAACATAATTAGTCTCTTTGAACAATCGAGATAATATTTGTTATTATCAAAAATATAAAAATCCTTAATCTAATTGTATCTTCATAAAAAATCTTTAATATGAGTTTATGTGATTATATATTATTAATATTTAAATTTGGTTACACCAAATCTAAATATTAATTATTATCACAATCTTCAATGTCTGATTCGGGTAGACAATCTTTGACCAATCTTTGTCTTTGATCTTTTTGGCTATTTGCCGGCGGTTAAATATACAGATACTGTGAGTGTAGTGTGTAGTGGGCTTAACGTTACAAGTGAAAGAACGGGGGTAGATGAAGATATTTCTGCCTCCCGCACGGAGCCGTCTCGCTGAACCAGTCTGCTTGTGACCACGGCTGGTGCAACCCGGCCGAAACGTCAAGCCAAAATATAAAATATAAGGTAAATCGCGTTAATTCCCGATAAAAATAAAGTTTAATCTTTGACATTTGTTGTGCGTGGAATGTTCACAAATTCCTGTTTAAAACAATTAGGAATAACATTGTCCGTGCAAAGTTTGACTAAATCGTCATATTTAGCCTTTGATATAGGAAGTTGCGATCGATAACAAGGTACAACAGATACCTTAGTTTTAGACTGAACATCAACATCAAAGGACGCCGCAGTAGGATTCATAGATGTTTAATACTTAACGCTTTGTTTGTCTTTTCTGAAAGTTATAATTCGGATCTTGCTTATCTTTCCATTTAAATTGCCTTTGAAATATTTGTCGCCAATGTTATCCCATTTATAAAAATCTTCATAACTCAGTCGTTCTACCTCATAATCATAATGTAGCTTAGTCAAGTCTCTGGGTCTTAAGTTGTTATTTTGACTGAAGACGTTACAGTTAGAACTTTCAGGCTTCTAAACAGGGGTCTGCAAGATTCAAGAGGTCCTACACCACAAATTGCTCTGATACATTTTTATTGGGATATAAGGACTTTGGTAATATCAGTGGAATTTCCCCATAATAGCACTCCATATCTTAGCACTGATCCCACATAACCATGATATGCCAAGAGAGCTGTACATTGACTAGTAATTTGTCTTAGTTTTTTTAGTGCATAAACAAACCTATTTACACGTATGCATACATTTTTAACATGCGCTTTCCAATTGCAATTTTTGTCAAGCAAAATCCCTAAGAATTTGGTTTCGTTAGCTTCTTCTTCCTCGAAAGGTGCTGGTTCTTGTCTAGCAGTAATTGATGCAGTCCTTTCAATATCTGTTGTGGTACGTAAGCTATCAGCAAGAATTAAATCTTCTAAAGTGTCATTGCTGATAGGAGCTGGCTCTAACGTTTTGTTAAACTGCTTCATGTTGCTATTAGTTGAACAAGCCGCAGACTGCAAAAAAAAAACAATTTGTTGGTGCTAGATTTTAATAAGTGAACCTATAAGATAAATAAATAGGAACTCAAACAAATATTAAGGAGGTAGGAAATAGGAGGTAGAGCTTAACGACGTTTACTCACTCAAACAGTGCTCGTAAGTGAAAGTACCTCCGCCCTTCAGAAGACCGCAGTCACAACAGAACTATTTATAGCTGTACGAAGAATTTATGATACATTAGTATACTCGCACACAGTAAGCACATCAGACATTATTAGAAATGAGGGGAAACTTAGTACCTATAATAAAGTGTACCTACGTCTTATAAAACAAGTAAATTATAAAGTGTTTGAATCTTAATATAATTGTAACCTATTTTAATGTTGCACAAATCTCTGTCCTTCCGGTACCTTCAACTTAGGAACTACTGGGGGTAGGGAGACGTGCAATACCTTTTTGAAAAAAATCAGAATAGGGTCTGATGGTAAGCGGGTATGCGGATAGCTAGGTAGGTACCCGCTTACCCGTAGCTCGGGTAGGTACTAGTACCTACCCGAGCTACGGGCCCCAAAATTATTGAATCTGTCTTACAAACATTTTAAGTTAAACATAAGGCATTATACCTACTTATAAATCATTGTGTACCTAGAAAAGATTTAATCAATTTCTTATACCAATATATCCAACACCTAGTCTAGATAAGTAGGTACTTACTTACCTAACTACCTACCTATCACCTATCAACATAATTATTTTATAAGTAGTTAATATACGTAGGTAATTACCGTAAACACACTTATGTATAGATAAACATAAGTGTGTCTACTGCTAGCTCATCGTACAAACTCGTAAAACTTCAGGATATTTCGATGGACGTCTATGCCTACTACTTAAAAAGATCGTGTCTAAGTTACACATTATGGCCTTGTCTATGGGTAGTCATTTTCCACCAGGTTTGTCACAGTATCAATAAAAAAGTGGAGTAGGTACTTACTGTGTTGAGTTCATAACTCAATCGTCTTCGACACTTCGGACTATTTCTTTCTATGCCAGCATTCACCAACGCCATGTCAACTATGGATGAACTACGTCGTTTCCACTGGCGACTCATTTTTAAACTACAAAGAAAAATAAAATTAGCTTATACTTACTGTGTACTTTATTTTTTATAACGTAACAGGGTTTAAAATAATAATTAAAGCTGTTTCGAAATAGATACCTTTACATAATTTGATTGTATACTTACCGCGTCTTTATCGAATGTACACCAAATCGTACTACGTCCACTCTAAGCGACGGCCGGTGCCGGAATGACAACCCGTATAAACCAGTGGCGTGCACAGAGGGTAGGCAAAATAAAGTATTCGGCTTGTTTAACCTATTTTAAGTATGTTAGTATACCTTTTCAAATATCCATAAGCAAGCAAATACTATAGACATATTAATTTGCATTACAAAACATTAATAAGTTTATTCAGCGGCTCCATACTGACAAAAATACTTTGCCTACCCTAGGATTTGTCTAAGCAATCTTAATTTGAAAAAATCTTAGCCCGGACATGAATTAAAGTATTTTTTTTTAATGTAAATGGATATATTGGTAATATTGATTGATTTAAGGATATTTGTGATGGAACACGAACAAATAGCATAAAGCAAAAACAACTCGCAGAAATTTTTGCCTGCTTTCTGTGCACGCCACTGGTATAAACGTGTCGTGTTCCGTGTCGCGCATATCTACACGATGTTTTTTAAACACCTACAGTTCATAAGCGACAAGAAAATAAAATTTGCAGACGAGTAAATTTATCCATGCGCCATACTAGGCCATTTAGTAAATCAAGTAGAATTATCTAACCGACAAAAATAATATTAACCGTTATTAGGAAAAAATGTCTACAGATAAAAAAGAACTATTTGTTTTACAAGTAAAATTATCTAAGCTCTAACAATCTACCAATTTATTTCAGGTTAACTTATACAAATGATACTGTCACAAAATATAAAAACATGTTAAATTATATAAACCACATGTATTACAATTTCATTGGGTGGGTAAAATCTACTAACTGGTTTCAAAGGAAAATTTCATAACAAGTAAATATACGTAAATACAAATAAATAAAAAGTTAATACAGGTATAACCGACTAAGTTCATTATCCTCATTATTAGAATGTCGTAAGTGCTGAATAATTGAAAAATCACTTTTTTTTGGTCGTTTAGTGAGTACAAAATGTAGATTTGACCCACATTACTCAATATCTAAACGACAACAAAACTCATCGTAGAGCTATGGGACCTAGACCAAACGACGCAGAAAAATCTGGCGATTCGAATGGTATATTTAACTCATTTTACAGATTTTTGTCGCTTAGTCAAGATTGCCTTTCAAGCGTCGATATAAAATTACTTGTCCTGACTGACTGACTGATTCATCAACGCTCAGGCCAAACCGTTGGACTTGGAAATCTGAAATTTTGACAGTAGGTTATACTTATATTGTAAGTATCCACTAAGAAAGGGTTTTTGAAAATACCACTCCTAAAGGGATTAAATGGGGTGGAAAAAAATAATAGAGGGTGTAGCCGCAGGGAGTTTGTGGAATATAATTTTGTATATATATAAAGGAAAAACTGTTCATCCGTTGTAAAAGATTTATTTTGATGTGACACATAAAATTATATGTCTAAAATAGAATGATGTATATTTGAATACATTTTGATTATAAACTAGCCAGTATTCTACAACATCCCTCCCTTAATCAAAATACCACAGAATATTTAAAATCTAGCATAGTCCCAAAAATATGACCTTACTGGTTAACTAAACAAACAACAAAAACATTAAACTCTAAGTGAGACCTATAAATAAAATAATAAAATAAAATAGCCTTTATTCACTGACCAAGTTACATAGATAATGATATAAAACAAAATCATTTGCTATTTTCTACTATAAGTTTTCCTCAGCTGGTTCAGGTTGTCTATTGACAAAGGCCTCCTCCTTGTCCTGCCACTGCCTACGATCAAGACAATTCCTCCGCCAGTTTTTTGGGAAGTCATCCTCCCATCGCTTTTTCTGACGTCCTCTTTTTCTTTTCCCGTCACGAGGATACCATACTGTTGTGTCGTATGACCATTTTTTTTATCTTTGACCTCATCGTATGTCCAGTCCATCTCCATTTTAGCTGTCGAATTTTCATGGTGATATCACTAACCTTTGTTAAATGTCTTATGTCAGTAAGCCTTATCCGATCTTTTAGTTTAAGGTTTAACATGCTTCTTTCCATTTTATGTTGGCATACTTCTAATCTTTGATTATTCAGTTTAGTGAGCGACCATGTCGACCGAGTGAGACCTATACTAGAAATTCAAGATGCGCGACTGTTACTAATCCGACGATTCGAATCATCTGCAACTACTAATGTACGCATTCGACTTGAATATTAGTAATATACTAATGTTCATAGTCGAATAACCACTACTAATTAGTAACTACTAACGGCGTTTGAACTAGACTATTCGCGACTCAGTCGGCAGTTTTTCGAATGAAAGATGAATGAATTATTTGCCGTTCCGAATAATGTCAGTGCGCCTGACAAATCACATCATTCAATTGGCCGATAATCAAAGTCAAGCGAGTATCAAATTAGTTACTAATTTCAAAAAATCATTCGAATAAGTCGAATGATTTATAAAGTCGAATAATTCGGATGAAATCATTCATAGTCGCCCATCTTTACTAGAAATGCACTTCTTATGTGCTGTGCGCCCTAGTGGCTTAGTAAGTACATCAGTCTGTAAATACCTTAAAACTACTGATTTGTCAGCGACCTTTTCTCTTATAAAATGATACCTAGTATCTATATGCTTGGTTCGAGCATGGTGGACTGGGTTTTTAGCAATTTTGAGTGCACTCTGACTATCAGTGTGTAACAACACCCTATCCAACCTACCACAAACTTCTGACACGAACCTGCGCAGAAAAATTGCTTCCCTGGTAGCCGAACTCAATGGCATATACTCCGCTTCCGTCGAGGATAGTGCTACGGTACTCTGCTTTCTGCTTTCCCAAGAGATCGGATCACCGGCTAAAGTGAAGTAAAATCCACTATATGAACGCCAGATGATGACCAGTATCTGGTTTGAAGGCGCGATAGAAACTATTCAAGCACGGGTCAGGTTTTGGGTGGTGGTGTTCTCATCGCGGTCCGCTATGACATGTTAGTTAACAATCACGATGATTGGTGTTCAGCAGTTGAGGACATTTGGCTAACTTTGACGTTGAAATGCGGCAAGCCCAGACGTATAACGTGCATATTTGTGTAGCGTATATTTGTGATCAGAATTTAGGAAATTCTTTAACTGCCCTATTATGCAATTCCTACACAAATTTAAATGAAATTGTATTTGACCATATAACTGATGGCTTTATTATCTTGGGTGATTTTAATTTTCCCGGCTCCCGGCAGAGGATGAGTTATCGTTTCACCCCTCAAATATTCAAGGACCGGTTCAAACTGATTTTTTCGACACGCTTTTAACATGCAACTTGTCTCAATATAACAGCCATGCGAATAGTAACAATCGGATTTTAGATTTAGTCTTTTGTAATAACAGTTTAACAGTTTCTAGATGTTTGGATCCTTTGGTCCCGGAAGACAAGCATCATCCAGCCCTAATTATAGCCGCTGAATTTTTTCAATATCATAAACTTCCGAACAAACCAAAAACTACATATATGTACAATCAGGCAGATTTTAATTTAATATCACGTGAACTGCACACAGTCGACTGGGTAAACGAAATTAATAAGGGTTCTGTGGAGGATAGCGTGTCTATATTATATAGTCATCTTGAACGCCTTAGAGATATTTATGTGGCTTCTAAATTAATAAAATCAAACACGAAATATCAACCCTGGTTTAACACATCGCTTATAAAAAATTTAAAAGAAAAATTTAAGTATCACTCCAAGTATAAAAAATATGGCAATTTGTCCGATCGGGAATCCTTCGTGCTTTTGCGGGATCGCGCTAAAATACTTGAAATAGAATTATATGATAATTACATAAAAAACATTGAGCACAATATCAATCAGTCCCCTAACTAGGGCATTCTGGGCCTTCGTTAAGAGTAAAACTTGTGCGAATTCACTCCCTTCAAATATGAAATTCGGAGGATTGTCTTCTGGACAGGGTGAGGATATCTGTAATATGTTTAACAAATTCTTTCAATCGAATTTTCTCCACTCGTCTAATTCGGATACTAATGCGGATCAAATATATAATATTGATTGTCAGTCATCGGCAGATATTAGTAGTATCGAGGTCAACGAGACCGAAATATTAAAGCTCTTTAAGTCCCTTGACTTAAATAAGTCTGCCGGCCCAGATGGAATTCCCCCAATACTTATAGTGCGGTGTGCTGAAAGTTTAGCTTTACCTCTTAGTTTGATATATCGAAGATCTTTAAACGAAGGTCTTGTGCATCAAATCTGGAAGACAGCTTTTATTACGCCTATCCATAAAAAGGGACCCAAAGACCAGGTTGAAAATTATAGGCCTATTTCAAAACTCTGCATATTCGCCAAAGTTTTAGAAAAAGTAGTCTGTAAGCAATAAATCGCAGTCTGCATCATTCAGTTAGTGAAAATCAGCATGGTTTTATAAAAAATAGATCTACTATTTCAAATCTAATAGTGTGCTCAGATTTTTTGACACATAATATATCAGAGCCGTCTCAAGTTGACGTAGTCTACACGGACTATAGCAAAGCTTTTGACAGAATCGACCACAACATCCTTTTGCAAAAACTGCTTGAATCAGGAATTCGGGGGGATTTATATAGATGGTTCATATCGTATATAAAGAATCGATGTCAAACAGTTGTTCTAAATGGCTACAGTTCCACGTCAACGCAAATAATTCCATCCGGAGTTCCTCAAGGATCCATTTTGGGCCCATTGCTCTTTACAATATTTATAAATGATATCGCCTCATGCTTTACTCATTCCAAAATAATTTTGTATGCAGACGATATGAAAATAATGTGTCCTATCACTAATGAAAATTCTTGCCGAAACCTGCAGCATGATCTTCTTAACTTGCAAAACTATTGCCAAACCAATAAGCTGGCTTTAAATCCATCTAAGTGCTTTGTCTGTTCCTTCACTCGTAAACCAAATCCAATTATCTTTCAGTATACCCTAGAGAGCACTGTTTTGAACAGAAGTAACTCTATTAGAGATCTTGGTGTTACCTTTGACTCTAAATTACTATTCTCATCCCACATTGACAGTATTGTTAAGAAGGCTTCCAAGGCGCTCGGTTTCTTGCTAAGATTCTCATCAGATTTTAAAAACGTCAAAACATTCAAAATTTTGTACTGTTCGCTGATCCGTAGTCACCTTGAGTATGGCTCACAAATATGGTACCCTAATTACAATCTTTATATCGACAGAATTGAGCGTATCCAAAAAAAGTTTCTACGTTTTCTACAATTTAAATCAGGTAAATATTTTAAAAACTATACCGAACGATGTAGGTGGTTCCACATTCTTCCCTTATATGAACGTAGACGTATTGCAGATTTAGTATATTTATTTAAGATTGCCAATGGCACTGTTGATTGTCCAGAGCTTTTAAGTAAGCTAGGATTAGCTCACCGCAATAGATTGGCGTAAGCCTTCTTTGCTTCACGTTCCGTGCGTTAATAGTACATATAGGCAAAATTCTTTTCTCATACGATCATGTAGACAGTTTAATGAGATTGTGCACAATATTGATGTAGACTTATTCCATACCAGCGTCCCTCATCTTAAACGCATATTGACTAATTGTTTTGTTTTTGTACCATTAATTTATAATTTTTATAGTTTTTCAAATATTTCATGTAGATATACTGCTACTATTTCTTTTATTGTTTAAAATTTATTTTTCTGAATTGCTAGCAGTTTCTGATTCTGCCGATTGATCCACTAAATTGTATTAAACTGTTGCTTATCTGTGGAAACTTTTAAATGGCTTTCATATATTTATTAGTACTTAATACTTGTATATTCCTATTGTACAGTTTTTCAGGCACAAATGTTCGCGCTCTCCAAGGCTATTGATATAGCACTGGAAGGCGAGGACGAAACAACTAATATCTTTAGTGACTCCAGATCAGGTAATCTCCTGTTTTCCTGTAAGTAATACAGATATCCATAGTTCCTTTCAAATATTGAAGCACTCTTTTAGCTGCGATCCAATGCGACTTGCCGAACTTTGTATTAAAGTGACTAAGATAGCTTGTAGCGTAAGCTATGTCTGGTCGAGTGTTCACAGCCAGAAACATCAGACAGCCAATCAAATTTTGATAAGGATATTCGGATTGCTCACCATAACACGGTTCCAACTTATTGTTTTGCAAAGGAGTATCTACTGTCTTGCAGTCAGTCATATTAAACCGCTTTAACACTTTTCTAAATGGTGATTTGGAAGAACAAGTGTACAGAACTTATCCTGGCATCCCAAGTGATCAGTATAATATTCACTGCTCACAACGTAAATAGGCAGAAAGTGAAGGGCACTAATACAAACATGCAAACGAAAGTTGGTTCAACTGATTACAACATACATTTTATGGGAAATGATTATTCTATCCCACGGGCTGATATAAATAAGATATGGTTGGATGAAACAAAGAAAGAGGGCCTTGAGTACAAGAACTTCTCAATGGACAGTGAGGAAAATTGGTATGGTACAATGGGCCCATATCTGGACATGTTTGCAGCATTCAAGTTAAGGATGGATGAGTTGAGACTTTGACATGGTACTATGCCAATAACGAAGAAAGATGGAACACACACTTCTTTCCAAGTATCTAAATATGGATTAACTGGAGCTCACCACATCTTGTTGGAGGGTAACAGATTCCCACCAGAGAGACGGTCATCAATAGTTCAGAGTCTGGGCCCAATGACTGCTTTTCTATGCATGGTGAGGACAGAGGGCATATACAGGAACAAATTTGCTGCAGCAGTGAAAAGGGCCATGTCCCATATACCCTCAATTGATGACATAATAGAGATAACAAAGAACATCAAAATGTCTTTTGAGCTGTCAACTCTGATAAGTTTGATAGCAGAGATACTATTGATAACCACATCAAGACAGGCCACTCGTATGTGCTTCCCTATAAATTTCTTAGCAGTGACTCTGGAGTAAATGAGAAAGGAAGAGAGAGGCCCATTCCTTAAATTCTTCAAAATAAATCTTTTACAACGGATGAATAGTTTTTCCTTTATATGAGTATTTCTCAAAATAAATGTACATTTGTGAAAAAAAAAAGTGTGCCTCGTAATATTTAAAAAGTTACACGTTTTTATTCAATTATGAAAACATAATTGTAAAATTAACATATTAAACTTTAAAATTACTATACATGATTAGTATAATCTATGATTCAACTAATTATAAAACACTTTAATAACCATGTTTTTTGCTTTTCATACAAAAATAAATTGCAACCCTACCACCCTCATATGTATTATACTACATAAAATACGTTATGTCACGTCAATATTGTCCACTTTTGTGTATTACAAGTCCATATTAAAGGTAGTTTCTATTGAAAAGTAATTTTATATGGGTTTCCATAGTAAATTAATTAATTAAATGAGAAAAACAACATGAGTCATGCCCATTTTCTTTTTCGATATTACTCTTTAGTTACGTTTTATTTCTACTTCCATGTAATTTCTAAATGAATTTGTTAAATTTTAAGATGGGCAAGCCTAGCTTCTTTCAGATTGGTTGTGTTGGTCTGGCGTCTCAATCATATCTTTGAATATGAAAATCAGTTAAAACCGGTTTCATTTTTCAACTACTTTTTCGTAACACAAATTATTACCAGCAGTTTTTCACAATGTGGAGAGCCTTGATTTATTTTTCTTACTATAATACCTGTGGTATGGACATAGAAGCGTATATATATATATATATATAATTGCAGTTTCATGGTATAACATACTGTTAACTTTTTAGAATCCTGTTTTGTCTAATCCTTTTTACAATTTCGTTACGTTTTCGTAACGTTACGGAAAAATAAATTATAAAGCTGAGTGTATACAGTTACAACCTAATTATGCATAGTAACATTCATTGCCAACATGAAATAAATACACTTATGCTGAAAATAATAATACGATAGAAAATAACACTAAACCTGAACGTAATTAAACAAATAATGAGAATGTCATGCATATTGAAGATACTAATACAATCTACAGCAAAATACGTGGCCTATTTTTAAAGAAGAAACACTGGAAATTATATTACCTTTTTGTTCAATTCTTTAAAAGAACAGATCTTGCTGTTTCTTAAATTTGGATAGCTTTTTTTTTATAATAACATAAATAAATGTATACGTCCTTGTTGTATTTTAAATGTTCCAAAAGACAGTAGAAAATATAAATAGGTAAATATTACAAAAATAAATAAGAAGATAGGTACTTATGAAACATCAAGAATATTCGATTAAATAAATTATGTTTCGCCATCATGTAACAAGCCTTACATTTACTATTTAGTTACATCTTAGACTATTTCGTAACAATATTTCGTAACAACTATTTCGTTACGTACATTAATTTTGAGAAATACTCATATATACAAAATTATATTCCTAACGAATGTGGAATATAATTTTGTATATATAAAGGAAAAACTGTTCATCCGTTGTAAAAGATTTATTTTGAAGTGACACATAAAATGATATGTCTAAAATAGAAGGATGTATATTTGAATACATTTTGATTATAAACTAGCCAGTATTCTACAACAGAGTTGCTAGTCTCTAATATTAGTGTAAATATTAGAATAGAATTAAGTGACATGAAACATAGTATTCATCCATCTATCTGTAAGTGTACTTCTACCCAGTGAATTTTGATGCGGTTTTCAATATTATTAAGATAACTTTTTCCAGAATATTTATTTTTAAACAATATAATTTATTTACGAAAACCATCATGGTCAGACAAAACCACATATTATAAGTATTATACAAATTTCAAGTGTGGATATTTCTTAACAACTATGTATGTCAACAATGAATGTTAGGCAACCTTCCAAGATCAATACAAATACTGTTATGTGGTATTTAAATATTGAACTTATGCTTTCGGAACTAAATAGTATCTCTTCTGCGACTAAAGTTTACTTCTCATTTGATTCATCCAAAGTGCCATTGTAATATCAAACTATGAACTATAGTTTGATATTATTTAGGGCGCTTATAGTTGTAATCACTGTTCAGTAAACAATCAGTTGGTTAAGCAACGTCTGGCAACATCAGACCTTAGATGGGTGATTGTTTAATGGTATTTAAACTGACTGTCTTCATGCTTTGGAGAGCATGTAAAGGTCTGCCCCGGTTGTTGTCATTTATACAGCAGTGAACCAGTCGGGCTTTTTTGTACTTTATTATTTATGTTTTTTTATTATGTTAGTAGTGAGTTTAGTGATAGTGTTTTTATTGATATCCTTTAAGGGCGTGATAAGATGAGCAGGATTATAGAGAGACACACTGTATTGCCGCTTATCACCTGAGATTAGTTATTTTAGAACTTTACTGAGTGGCAAGTCTCTTGCGGAAGTGACTATCCAGGTACCATCGCAGTGTCAGATATTCTGCCGCCAAGCGGCAGTACGTAAACATTGGTGTGATCCAGTGTGAACGGCACTGTACCTGATGAAATTACCGGGCTCAAGGCTTAACTAATGTGTGAAGGGCACTGTAGCTGATGAAATTACCGGGTTCAAGGCTTACCTAATGTCTCGGGTGCCAAACGGCAGTGCAGTCTAACATCTAGGCTATCGCCTCCATCGCTTACCATCAAGGCGAACATCTTGCTTGTTCCGACTCTGTATTTTTTTAGCTACAGTGTATTTTATACCGGAATACTGCTTGGGGGGACTGGTCCGACTACTATCCCTTTGGCATTTTAGTTTAATGTATTTTCGTCGTATTTTTTATTTTATTTGATATTTTGAACGGCAGGACACACTGTCGCTGGTGCTGATCTAATTGTAAAAAGACAAACTTTGTTTTAAAAAAAAAATGTGAAAAAATGACAAGCCCGCTGGGTTTCTTGCCGGATCTTCTCAGTTGGGGCCGCGTTGTGATCCGGTGGTAGCTTTAAAAAAAAAAATGACCGTTCAAAAGTGCTTGCGTTAAGCCTATTTGAAATAAAAATTCTGAATTTTGAATTTTGCGGTGTTTTTTGATTTAAAACTGGTGGTACCTAGCTGAATAGCTAGGTACCACCAGTTTTACTTCACGTTTCCGCCACCAGCACAGATAAGTTTGCAACCTCCGCGACCACATTTTAGATGTAATTTTGTTCGTGAATGTTTATCTAGTTTATATATTATATCAATGCTCAAAACAGTTGAAAGTATTAGGATTAATGCTATTGTTTAGTCACAGCGTCGATTGGAATATGTCAGGTTACGTACGAAAATTAATGTTTCTAAGGAAAATCTTCGTGCAATAATTTTCAACAACTTTAGAAGAGGCCTGACACGGCTTCAGTATTTTGAAGAGCTAACATCTGTGTTCAGTGATGAAGCCCCATGTCTGCAGACTGTCGAACGCTGGTATTTAGAATTCCAGCGTGGACATACTAGTGTTAGTGACAAATCTCGCGAAGGACGCCCAAAATCCGCCTTCACTGAAGATAACATCATTGCTGTGAGACAACGAATTCTCGAAGATCGTCATGTGACGTATCGAGAGATAGAGGCTCTATTAGGCATCTCAGGGACAACCATTCAGAAGATCTTGCATGAAGCGCTTGGTATGAGAAAGCTAGTTTGCCGTTGGATACCGCATCTGCTTTCCTACGATGACAAGGCGGCCCGCGTCACACGGTGTAAGAAAACTCTGCAAAGGTTCAACCGAGGAGAGTCAAATCACGTCTACGACATCATCAGTGGTGACGAATCTTGGATCTATGCTTACGATCCTGATTCCAAACAACAATCTACAATCTGGGTCTTTCAAGACGAGCCAAAGCCGACTAAAGATGTACGTTCTCGAAGCACTTCAAAGAAGATGGTGGCCACGTTCGTTGGAAAAACCGGCCATGTTGCGACTTTGCGACTATTGCACTTGAAGATCGTAGAACGGTTAACGCAGAGTGGTATACCACAGTTTGTTTACCACAAGTCAACGCCGAACTTCGAAAATCTAACACAAAGCGACGCATCATCCTGCACCATGACAACGCAAGCTCACACAGCGCTCGTCAAACGATTGAGTATTTGAAGCAGGAAAAAGTAGAAATTCTGGACCATCCTCCATACAGTCCTGACCTAAGCCCTAACGATTTCTTTACATTTCCTAAAATTAAGAAAAGTCTTCGTGGTCAAAGGTTCCAGTCCGGTGAAGAAGCAGTCGACGCTTTCAAGTCAGCCATTTTGAACACCCCCACTTTAGAGTGGAATAAATGTTATAATAACTGGTTTGAGCGAATGGAAAAGTGTATTAAGCTACGTGGTGAATACTTTGAAAAAAATAAAAAGTACTATAAGGTTCTAGTTGTGTTTTTTTCACTCACTGCATAATAATAATAATTTTGATAGGATATTCGGATTGCTCACCATAACACGGTTCCAACTTATTGTTTTGCAAAGGAGTATCTACTGTCTTGCAGTCAGTCATATTAAACCGGTTTAACACTTTTCTAAATGGTGATTTGGAAGAACAAGTGTACAGAACTTATCCTGGCATCCCAAGTGACCAGTATAATATTCACTGCTCACAACGTAAATAGGCAGAAAGTGAAGGGCACTAATACAAACATGCAAACGAAAGTTGGTTCAACTGATTACAACATACATTTTATGGGAAATGATTATTCTATCCCACGGGCTGATATAAATAAGATATGGTTGGATGAAACAAAGAAAGAGGGCCTTGAGTACAAGAACTTCTCAATGGACAGTGAGGAAAATTGGTATGGTATAATGGGCCCATATCTGGACATGTTTGCAGCATTCAAGTTAAGGATGGATGAGTTGAGACTTGGACATGGTACTATGCCAATAACGAAGAAAGATGGAACACACACTTCTTTCCAAGTATCTAAATATGGATTAACTGGAGCTCACCACATATTGTTGGAGGGTAACAGCTTCCCACCAGAGAGACGGTCATCAATAGTTCAGAGTCTGGGCCCAATGACTGCTTTTCTATGCATGGTGAGGACAGAGGGCATATACAGGAACAAATTTGCTGCAGCAGTGAAAAGGGCCATGTCCCATATACCCTCAATTGATGACATAATAGAGATAACAAAGAACATCAAAATGTCTTTTGAGCTGTCAACTCTGATAAGTTTGATAGCAGAGATACTATTGATAACCACATCAAGACAGGCCACTCGTATGTGCTTCCCTATAAATTTCCTAGCAGTGACTCTGGAGTCAATGAGAAAGGAAGAGAGAGGCCCATTCCTTAAATTCTTCAAAATAAATCTTTTACAACGGATGAACAGTTTTTCCTTTATATATACAAAATTATATTCCTAACGAATGTGGAATATAATTTTCCCACCAAGTGTCTGGTTCTTATTTATCTATTTAATAATGTATTTACAAAAAAAAAATGTATAAAAGTATAAGTATCAGTTGTCTGATTTCCATAGTACAGGCTCTGCCTAGTTTGGGAACCATGTGTGGTTTGTCCCAAGATATTATTATTATTTATTATTATCTGTGTCAATATATATTTGTAAATTGATTTTGAGCAATGAGTAGCTAGTGAAATTACTTGGCTCAAGAATCTTAATAATAACTAATGTCTTGGGTGATGAATAGCGGTGCAGTGCAGCTGTCTATTGGCAAGCGTACCACATAACATCAGGTGAGAATAAAAATTCACAGACATTAGGTAACTACTACTAAAATGTGTTTAATTGTAATTTATATTATCTATCTTCTATACATATAAAATTACTTGTCCTGACTGACTGACTGATTCATCAACGCACAGGCCAAACCGCTGGACCTGGAAATCTGAAATTTTGACAGTAGGTTATACTTATATTGTAAATATCCAGTAAGAAAGGGTTTTTGAAAATTCCACTCCTAAAGGGATTAAACGGGGTGGAAAAAAATAATAGAGGGTGTAGCCGCAGGGAGTTTGTGGAATATAATTTTGTATATATAAAGGAAAAACTGTTCATCCGTTGTAAAAGATTTATTTTGAAGTGACACATAAAATTATATGTCTAAAATAGAAGGATATATATTTGAATACATTTTGATTATAAACTAGCCAGTATTCTACAACATCCCTCCCTTAATCAAAATACCGCAGAATATTTAAAATCTAGCATAGTCCCAAAAATATGACCTTACTGGTTAACTAAACAAACAACAAAAACATTAAACTCTAAGTGAGACCTATACTAGAAATGCACTTCTTATGTGCTGTGCGCCCTAGTGGCTTAGTAAGTACATCAGCTGCCATATCATTAGTCTGTAAATACCTTAAAACTACTGATTTGTCAGCGACCTTTTCTCTTATAAAATGATACCTAGTATCTATATGCTTGGTTCGAGCATGGTGGACTGGGTTCTTAGCAATTTTGAGTGCACTCTGACTATCAGTGTGTAACAACACCCTATCCAACCTACCACAAACTTCTGACACGAACCTGCGCAGAAAAATTGCTTCCCTGGTAGCCGAAGTCAATGGCATATACTCCGCTTCCGACGAGGATAGTGCCACGGTACTCTGCTTTCTGCTTTCCCAAGAGATCGGACCACCGGCTAAAGTGAAGTAAAATCCAGTATATGAACGCCGATTAATATTACTATTGGCCCAGTCAGCATCCGCGTAGCCCATCAGGTAATCTCCTGTTTTCCTGTAATACAGATATCCATAGTTCCTTTCAAATATTGAAGCACTCTTTTAGCTGCGATCCAATGCGACTTGCCGAACTTTGTATTAAACTGACTAAGATAGCTTGTAGCGTAAGCTATGTCTGGTCGAGTGTTCACAGCCAGAAACATCAGACAGCCAATCAAATTTTGATAAGGATATTCGGATTGCTCACCATAACACGGTTCCAACTTATTGTTTTGCAAAGGAGTATCTACTGTCTTGCAGTCAGTCATATTAAACCGCTTTAACACTTTTCTAAATGGTGATTTGGAAGAACAAGTGTACAGAACTTATCCTGGCATCCCAAGTGATCAGTATAATATTCACTGCTCACAACGTAAATAGGCAGAAAGTGAAGGGCACTAATACAAACATGCAAACGAAAGTTGGTTCAACTGATTACAACATACATTTTATGGGAAATGATTATTCTATCCCACGGGCTGATATAAATAAGATATGGTTGGATGAAACAAAGAAAGAGGGCCTTGAGTACAAGAACTTCTCAATAGACAGTGAGGAAAATTGGTATGGTACAATGGGCCCATATCTGGACATGTTTGCAGCATTCAAGTTAAGGATGGATGAGTTGAGACTTGGACATGGTACTATGCCAATAACGAAGAAAGATGCAACACACACTTCTTTCCAAGTATCTAAATATGGATTAACTGGAGCTCACCACATCTTGTTGGAGGGTAACAGCTTCCCACCAGAGAGACGGTCATCAATAGTTCAGAGTCTGGGCCCAATGACTGCTTTTCTATGCATGGTGAGGACAGAGGGCATATACAGGAACAAATTTGCTGCAGCAGTGAAAAGGGCCATGTCCCATATACCCTCAATTGATGACATAATAGAGATAACAAAGAACATCAAAATGTCTTTTGAGCTGTCAACTCTGATAAGTTTGATAGCAGAGATACTATTGATAACCACATCAAGACAGGCCACTCGTATGTGCTTCCCTATAAATTTCTTAGCAGTGACTCTGGAGTCAATGAGAAAGGAAGAGAGAGGCCCATTCCTTAAATTCTTCAAAATAAACCTTTTACAACGGATGAATAGTTTTTCCTTTATATGAGTATTTCTCAAAATAAATGTACATTTGTGAAAAAAAAGTGTGCCTCGTAATATTTAAAAAGGTACACGTTTTTATTCAATTATGAAAACATAATTGTAAAATTAACATATTAACCTTTAAAATTACTATACATGATTAGTATAATCTATGATTCAACTAATTATAAAACACTCTTTAATAACCATGTTTTTTGCTTTTCATACAAAAATAAATTGCAACCCTACCACCCTTATATGTATTATGCTACATAAAATACGTTATGTCACGTCAATATTGTCCACTTTTGTGTATTACAAGTCCATATTAAAGGTAGTTTCTATTGAAAAGTAATTTTATATGGGTTTCCATAGTAAATTAATTAATTAAATGAGAAAAACAACATGAGTCATGCCCATTTTCTTTTTCGATATTACTCTTTAGTTACGTTTTATTTCTACTTCCATGTAATTTCTAAATGAATTTGTTAAATTTTAAGATGGGCAAGCCTAGCTTCTTTCAGATTGGTTGTGTTGGTCTGGCGTCTCAATCATATCTTTGAATATGAAAATCAGTTAAAACCGGTTTCATTTTTCAACTACTTTTTCGTAACACAAATTATTACCAGCAGTTTTTCACAATGTGGAGAGCCTTGATTTATTTTTCTTACTATAATACCTGTGGTATGGACATAGAAGCGTATATATATATATATATATAATTGCAGTTTCATGGTATAACATACTGTTAACTTTTTAGAATCCTGTTTTGTCTAATCCTTTTTACAATTTCGTTACGTTTTCGTAACGTTACGGAAAAATAAATTATAAAGCTGAGTGTATACAGTTACAACCTAATTATGCATAGTAACATTCATTGCCAACATGAAATAAATACACTTATGCTGAAAATAATAATACGATAGAAAATAACACTAAACCTGAACGTAATTAAACAAATAATGAGAATGTCATGCATATTGAAGATACTAATACAATCTACAGCAAAATACGTGGCCTATTTTTAAAGAAGAAACACTGGAAATTATATTACCTTTTTGTTCAATTCTTTAAAAGAACAGATCTTGCTGTTTCTTAAATTTGGATAGCTTTTTTTTTATAATAACATGAATAAATGTATACGTCCTTGTTGTATTTTAAATGTTCCAAAAGACAGTAGAAAATATAAATAGGTAAATATTACAAAAATAAATAAGAAGATAGATACTTATGAAACATCAAGAATATTCGATTAAATAAATTATGTTTCGCCATCATGTAACAAGCCTTACATTTACTATTTAGTTACATCTTAGACTATTTCGTAACAATATTTCGTAACAACTATTTCGTTACGTACATTAATTTTGAGAAATACTCATATATACAAAATTATATTCCTAACGAATGTGGAATCTAATTTTGTATATATAAAGGAAAAACTGTTCATCCGTGGTAAAAGATTTATTTTGAAGTGACACATAAAATTATATGTCTAAAATAGAAGGATGTATATTTTGAATACATTTTGATTATAAACTAGCCAGTATTCTACAACAGAGTTGCTAGTCTCTAATATTAGTGTGAATATTAGAATAGAATTAAGTGACATGAAACATAGTATTCATCCATCTATCTGTAAGTGTACTTCTACCCAGTGAATTTTGATGCGGTTTTCAATATTATTAAGATAACTTTTTCCAGAATATTTCTTTTTAAACAATATAATTTATTTATGAAAACCATCATGGTCAGACAAAACCACATATTATAAGTATTATACAAATTTAAAGTGTGGATATTTCTTAACAACTATGTATGTCAACAATGAATGTTAGGCAACCTTCCAAGATCAATACAAATACTGTTATGTGGTATTTAAATATTGAACTTATGCTTTCGGAACTAAATAGTATCTCATCTGTGACTAAAGTTTACTTCTCATTTGATTCATCCAAAGTGCCATTGTAATATCAAACTATGAACTATAGTTTGATATTATTTAGGGCGCTTATAGTTGTAATCACTGTTCAGTAAACAATCAGTTGGTTAAGCAACGTCTGGCAACATCAGACCTTAGATGGGTGATTGTTTAATGGTATTTAAACTGACTGTCTTCATGCTTTGGAGAGCATGTAAAGGTCTGCCCCGGTTGTTGTCATTTATACAGCAGTGAACCAGTCGGGCTTTTTTGTACTTTATTATTTATGTTTTTTTATTATGTTAGTAGTGAGTTTAGTGATAGTGTTTTTATTGATATCCTTTAAGGGCGTGATAAGATGAGCAGGATTATAGAGAGACACGCTGTATTGCCGCTTATCACCTGAGATTAGTTATTTTAGAACTTTACTGAGTGGCAAGTCTCTTGCGGAAGTGACTATCCAGGTACCATCGCAGTGTCAGATATTCTGCCGCCAAGCGGCAGTACGTAAACATTGGTGTGATCCAGTGTGAACGGCACTGTACCTGATGAAATTACCGGGCTCAAGGCTTAACTAATGTGTGAAGGGCACTGTAGCTGATGAAATTACCGGGTTCAAGGCTTACCTAATGTCTCGGGTGCCAAACGGCAGTGCAGTCTAACATCTAGGCTATCGCCTCCATCGCTTACCATCAAGGTGAACATCTTGCTTGTTCCGACTCTGTATTTTTTTAGCTACAGTGTATTTTATACCGGAATACTGCGGTGTTTTTTGATTTAAAACTGTAAAAACACTAGATAAGTACGCCCTTTATTCAAGAGACCATTCGGACTTTTACGTATTTATCTACTACCCAGGAAGCCGTTCTTAGATTGTACAAAAATTCGCTAGATTAGATACCTACTTATAAACTTGCCTTCCTATGATCCCCAAGACGCCTGGCAAGCGTGGGGTTTTTATGGCAACCCCTCCCTCCTAAACAGGAGGCATATGTTCAGCAGTGGACTTCTTCCGGGTGACGGTTTCGGTCCATAATTTGATATCTTTGTTTTATTAATAATAGGCTAGATGAGTTAAAATTTTTATTTAGTCTGTCATTTAGATTATCAAAAAATATTGGACACGTAATTTTTTTTACAAAAAATTACAAAATTACATAAAATGACGAAGAAAAGTGCGTTGGAATTCCGCGTGATGTCACGCCTGTACAATTTTTAATGAGGCGTGACGTCACGATATACCTAAGAAATAATGTCGAAAAAAATACCGGTCCCCTTATCTTTGAAGTTTGTTATGGGAAAAAAGTAATAAATGTCTATGTACTATTGAGGACACGAACGGTGTACCAGATTTCCATCAAAATCGTATTACCGCACGTATTTGGGGCCGGCACGTGCAAGCGATTGTCGTCCTAGAGGTGATAAACCGCTTGTAACCGCGAGAGTACATATATTTTACAGACAAAATAAAACGATGTTTCATAGTTTTTTATTAATCTTTAAATAGCCTCGACAGACAGACTTAGTTCTGCGGTTTATTATAGATACATACGAGGCCTGCCTTTTAAGTTCTGTCGTTTCCATATTTCCCGGCAATGTTGAATTTGGAACTGTTCTATATTCGAATGTGTTTAAATTTTGAATCTTAAAACCATCGATATAATATAAACTAGATTTGGTGTCTCGGTTCAAAAAGTGGTAGCGAGATATAGCGCCCTTGTGTCGCTATTTCTTTACAAGCCACATCCTGACAAATTTATTTTTGCCGATAGGAATGTCGCTACTGTCTATATGAAACTGTCAAATTACAAGTCATTATCATTATAAAATTGTTACTTCACGTTTCCGCCACCAGCACAGATAAGTTTGCAACCTCCGCGACCACATTTTAGATGTAATTTTGTTCGTGAATGTTTATCTAGTTTATATATTATACCAATGCTCAAAACAGTTGAAAGTATTAGGATTAATGCTATTGTTGAGTCACAGCGTCGATTGGAATATATCAGGTTACGTACGAAAATTAATCTTTCTAAGGAAAATCTTCGTGCAATAATTTTCTACATCTTTAGAAGAGGGCTGACACGGCTTCAGTATTTTGGAGAGCTAACATCTGTGTTCAGTGATGTCCGCGGACTGTCGAACGCTGGTATTTAGAATTCCAGCGTGGACATACTAGTGTTAGTGACCATAGATAAGAGTATATTACTTAGAAATAGATAGGTAACTCCCATGTCAAAACGCGCCCCCTAACACCAGCGCCTCCAGCGGTGTGATTTGAAACTTCAATAGTCTCGAGAATTTTTAATAAAAAAAAATAGCTAAAACTTTGTAGTATTCGATATAAAGTACGCGGACGTCAATAGTAATGCATTAAGGAATGAAATAAAAAAAGAAAAATGATTTCGAACCCCATCCACAAGCCCCACCCATGGGTTGGGGTTCGAACCCGCGCCCCCTAGACTTCGTATTAATTTGATTCCAACCTATTTACCGCTACCGCTGTATGTCATATGACGTCAGATGCAAAATACTGATCTACTATCTCAGTTTCATTCCGAACAGAGAAAAGTTGCAAATAACGCCGCAAGAGGGTGCTACTGGTAGCTTTTTCCATTTCTTCTAAGATACCATACCATGTTAGTGACAAATCTCGCGAAGGACGCCCAAAATCCGCCTTCACTGAAGATAACATCATTGATGTGAGACAACGAATTCTCGAAGATCGTCATGTGTCGTATCGAGAGATAGAGGCTCTATTAGGCATCTCAGGGACAACTACTGCAAAATAACTTTTACATGTCCATGATGTCCAAAGAAGGTACAGAACTCTCGCTGCGAGTCCGCTTGCATTTGCTCACGCACTTAACCGGTTTTTTTAAATAGTCCTCGAAAATCAGTTGTTATAAAAAATAAACGTTATTTGATAACAACATAGAATGACCATTAAATACGTAGGTGTTCGTATAATGAAAGCATGGTGGGAAAATGTAATAATACAAATTAAGGCGTCTTATCTAATTACTTGAACTAATTCAAATGCATACAGATGAATATTCCGTCCACGCACATTTAAAAAACAAATTATCATAATTTCGTATAAATCATTAAAGAATATTTGAATATTTTTATTATATTCATACATAATTGTGTTTTAATCATATGTCTGATGGTGAATCATTTTGTATTCAACAACCTCGCCCAGTATTTACTTAGATAGTTAATTATCGCTTTAAATTATTAAATAATTATAAAATATTAGGGGTTGCGGTCACGAAGCTCGGAGCACCTGTCTCACCATCATTAACAAGTATTTTGACCCTAAACTATGCGACAACGACTTCGTGTGGAGAACCCGACAATCCTTTAATATTATGTTTTGGTTCTGCCCCCCATTCAATTAACTTCATGATATAATCGGTTCAGAGGAAATAATAGTTGCTAGAGGCTTCTGTTTCTCTTTCTTTCTAGAAAGAAAGGGGGGAGTGAGATTTACGGTAGTAATCGTAGCAAACGTTTCTGCGCTTAGCTATAATTATTATTTATTCTTATTAACCGACTTCAAAAAAGGAGGAGGTTCTCAATTCGTCTGTATATATATTTTTTATGTATGTTCGCGCATAACTCTGGCAATTATGAACCGATTTGAAAAAATCTTTCTTCCATCCATTCTTCAATCCATCGATTGGGTCCCATAAGAAAAATATTGCTTACGAATAAGTACTTCCTGAAAAAACAAGAATGGCGACTGCGCAGGAAACCTGCAGGAATGCTTATAAGATGATATTATGTCGCTTTTTAAGGATAAAAATGGTCATAACTCTGACAAATATTTACCAATATTAATGATTCTTTTTTTATTCGAAAGAAGGAACCACTGTAATAAATCTGTATGAAGAACTTCCTGGAGGACCATGAACGATGTGGGGGAATTTATCTGGTAAAAACCATAAAACTGATGTTGTCCATTACATTACTCTGACAAATATGAACCGATTTCGATGATTCTTTTTTTATTCGAGAGAGTAAACTACTATGATGATTCCATGCAAATTTCATTACGACCGGATAAATTGTTTCTGAAGAAACATGAATTATGTAAAACTATGTAGACGATAATGTGATCATAACCTACCTAGATCATTTTACCGTCTTCGATGGTTAAATCTTTATGTATGAAAATATCACTAAAAGGTATAAAATAAAATATTAAAAAAAATTGAACTGACTTCAATAACACTGAAAAGTATAAAATAATTTAAATATCATACGGATTGAGCTATATACATACACACATCAAAAGTGTCTAGGGATCAACATATATTTTTGCAATAACTTTTCTCCTGATTGATATTAATTAAAATTTTCTTTAAGGATTCATCAAATAAAGTGTTTTCGTTTGTCACAGTAACGATAAACCAAGTCACCTTTGCATTAATAAAGAAATTTGCCATTTTCCTAATAAAGGGATTTTTGACATTTGAACCACTAACACAAAAGTTCGAAAAAAAGACTGAAATAACAGTTTTCTTTAAAATTTTATTGGGTAACTTAAACAATTAATAATCCGTGTTTCTACCGCGAACACTAACAACACAAGAACATCGGTTTGGCATACTCAAAATGAGTTCATCCAAATCACGCTGTGGAATGGCCGCCCATGTTCGTTGCAACAACAAAAAAAGGTCTTCTTGCGACTGGATACCCTCCATATTCGGCAGAGCTCTTCTCTGTAGCATATCCCATGCATGCTCAATAGGGTTCAAGTCTGGCGACTGAGCAGGCCAGGGCAGGACATTGATGTTAGCTGCGGCGAGAGTCTGTCTTACAACTCTTGCGGTGTGCGGTCGTGCATTATCATGCATTAACTGAAATAAGGGACCGATTTGCACTTGTAGAGGAACGATGACGTCTGATACAATCGTCTCAGCATAAATTTGAGCGTTACGGGTACCACCTATAGCAATGCACAATCGTAGGATTCGATATCAATGGGCTCTTGAACACAGAAATTGGGCAGAAGAACAATGGCGTTTCGTGTGCTTTTCTGATGAGTCTCGTTTTGGTATGAGACCGGATACAAGACGTATACGACACTGGAGAACCCCTGGACGCCAACAGCGATTAAAATCCTGCCAGGAAGTCCATCCTTATAGTGGTGGAACCATCATGGTATGGGCGGGTATTTGGATCGGCGGAAGAACTGAGTTGATTTGGATCAGAGGCAACCTCAACGCTCAAATTTATGCTGAGACGATTGTATCAGACGTCATCGTTCCTCTACAAGTGCAAATCGGTCCCTTATTTCAGTTAATGCATGATAATGCACGACCGCACACCGCAAGAGTTGTAAGACAGACTCTCGCCGCAGCTAACATCAATGTCCTGCCCTGGCCTGCTCAGTCGCCAGACTTGAACCCGATTGAGCATGCATGGGATATGCTACAGAGAAGAGCTCTGCCGAATATGGAGGGTATCCAGTCGCAAGAAGACCTTTTTTTGTTGTTGCAACGAACATGGGCGGCCATTCCACAGCGTGATTTGGATGAACTCATTTTGAGTATGCCAAACCGATGTTCTTGTGTTGTTAGTGTTCGCGGTAGAAACACGGATTATTAATTGTTTAAGTTACCCAATAAAATTTTAAAGAAAACTGTTATTTCAGTCTTTTTTTCGAACTTTTGTGTTAGTGGTTCAAATGTCAAAAATCCCTTTATTAGGAAAATGGCAAATTTCTTTATTAATGCAAAGGTGACTTGGTTTATCGTTACTGTGACAAACGAAAACACTTTATTTGATGAATCCTTAAAGAAAATTTTAATTAATATCAATCAGGAGAAAAGTTATTGCAAAAATATATGTTGATCCCTAGACACTTTTGATGTGTGTATTTATAAATTACTAGCTGACCCACGCAGCTCCGCCCGCGCTGTGTTTACGTTAACTAAACTTTCAATAATATACATTCGCATAGAATACAAAACCTCCTTTTTTAAAGTCTGATAAAAACTTGGACCCACTTTATACTTGCCCTCCAAAGCACGGAGACGTTTAGTTCAAATGGCGTTAAACGGTCACCGATCTATTTAATGACCTTACCTAACGCTGCTTAACCTGATCGATTTCCAAACATTGTTAACAACTGTCTATGAGTGTTTCCTTACAAATATTTATCTATACTTATAATATTTCAATAATATACATTCGCATAGAATACAAAACCTCCTTTTTTAAAGTCGGATAAAAACTTGGACCCACTTTGTACTTGCCCTCCGAAGTACGGAGACGTTTAGTTCAAATGGCGTTAAACGGTCACCCATCTATTTAATGACCTGACCTAACGTTGCTTAACCTGATCGATTTCCAAACATTGTTAACAACTGTCTATGAGTGTTCCCTTACTTTATTTATTATAATTATAATGAAAAATTGTTAAAATCGGAGCAAGCGTATAACCAAGTACACATTTTGATTTTAGTCCCCTCTCCCAAGGGAACCGTGTCGAATGTCGGGATAAAAGTATCCTATGTCCTACCTCGGGGTATTAACTCAAATCTTGCCAAGTTTCGTTTCAATCCATCCAGTAGTTTCGGCGTGATGCTCAGCCGAGATACAGACAGACAGACAGACAAAAATAAACAAAAAACATTTTTGGCTTTAGTATCGGTTATAGAATGCCCTCCAAACATAATTTTCAAAATATCTTCAATGTACAGAATTGGACCTGTTACAGTTTTATTACAAGTATAGATTAAACTAGCTGACCCACGCAGCTCCGCACGCGCTGTGTTTACGTTAACTAAACTTTCATTAATATACATTCGCATAGAACACAAAACCTCCTTTTTTAAAGTCGGTTAAAAACTTGGACCCACTTTGTACTTGCCCTCCGAAGCACGGAGACGTTTAGTTCAAATGGCGTTAAACGGTCACCCATCTATTTAATGACCTTACCTAACGTTGCTTAACCTGATCGATTTCCAAACATTGTTAATAACTGTCTATGAGTGTTCCCTTACAAATATTTACTATAATTATAATGAAAAATTGTTAAAATCGGAGCAAGCGTATAACCAAAAGTACACATTTTGACTTTAGTCCCCTCTCCCAAGGGAACCGTGCCGAATGTCGGGATAAAAAGTATCCTCGGAGTATTAACTCAAATCATGCCAAGTTTCGTTTCAATCCATCCAGTAGTTTCGGCGTGATGCTCAGCCGAGATACAGACAGACAGACAGACAAAAATAAAAAAAATTACATTTTTGGCTTTAGTATCGCAAGAATGCCCTCCAAACATAATTTTCAAAATATCTTCAATGTACAGAATTGGACCTGTTACAGTTTTATTATAAGTATAGATAAACAGATTGACTGCCCGGTCTTATTTCAAACAATTAACGCACACTATTTCATTTGCCCATTCGCAAGTCATGTGGGTATAGCCTTTTGCATCATCTCTGCTAGGGCAGATCTAAAGCGATTAGTCTAAGCAGAGTCCCAGCAGTCTTTAATGCCAAAAATGTACAACTTGCTAGTCTGTGAATGTATTTTTCTGACACTCAACGCACTATATATTAGTCGTGTGTAGTTCACGAATGAATCCTTCAATTGGACTACTTCAGTTGGTTTACTTCCTTCGTTCTCTAGTTCAGTTACAATTCATCTACTTCATAGTTCAGTTGTTTAGTCCACCGGGCGCGAACGATCCGATCCGAAACACGAACGATACGCAGTGCGGATAGATAATGCTGTCTCGCTCTGTTGTAGGTACTGAAGTGATTTTTCTACTTCACTCAAACTTTGACTCGGTTATGTAATACAATCGTTCGAGAACGATATTAGGCGTGCTCTTACTCTAGCTGTACATTGCTTGTTATTTAGAAAAGCTGATATTGAACTACCAAGCAAAATGGCAATGTACAGTTCATAAACACATTTGCACGAGCTTGAATATAAAATGTAGCAATCATAAAAGCGCATTGTTTTCATTCGTAAGTATCTGAGTAGTTATGAAAACTGTAAAGTTTTTAGAGTATTTTGAGCTTTATGACATGATGTTACGAGAGTACGGGTCACTTTAGTATAATTGTTACAGTTTACTGTTCATCTGAAATGAGTTGTGTGCATTGAGATATAATGTACCAATTGTACGGGAAATCGTTTCCAAATGGCTTAATTATCTAACTTTACAAAAACAGAAAATTAACGGAAGTTACTCAACTCATGCGATAAGCTGGTTAAAAAGTGTACTGATAATTAATATATCAACCATTTCAATATCTCTCATTGAAATAAGAACGAAAACCGAGCAACAGACTAAATCATTTCTGTTGAGCTACTGGACTAGATTGAACTATTGAACTAAAAGATAGATATACTTCACAGTAGTGAAAAGATATGTATGTATCTTTTCATTCAAGTGACACATTCTGCGCAAGGCTACTATATATTATTGATAGCCAAGCTATTGTTTTATGTTAACACACTTCAAAACTGTACATATTATAATTAGTACCTATTTTATTGTAATAAAGTGTTTCTTATCTAACAATTACTGGGTGTCCAAAATAAATGAAGTAACTCTAAAAATAATCCAAAGTATGTAAATTTTCCTTTATTTAAGCATGATTTACGCGAATACTGAACATTGAAACCAACCTACCTTTACGCATTAAAAAAATTGTTTGCATTTTTAATGCTTTGCAGCACCTATGAGAACGCATAAAAGTAAACACCAAATATAAACTGCCATATTATAATCCTTTTGATTTCAAGCAAATGGCCATTATTTTAAAAACAACTAAATAGTTCTAATAGTACAATTACAATGCAAAATGGTAGCCGCAGCCCTTGACCATGACCACCATAACCAAAATCTTGTAATATATATTGGTCGATATTCGTCATAATTTCGAGGACACATAAATATTCAAATATCAATTTATTTTAAAAAAAATCCTAGCATGCCTGAGGTAAGCAAACGGCGGTCGACAACCGAATCGCGACTTCTCACCGAGGTGACCTTGGGCGACGCTGGTAATGTAAGCTTACCGTTGTTTTAGAACATGTTTTAGTGAGTCGTCTAGTCTATCTCATAGGATTTCATATAAACTGCAAATGCTCGCGTGGTGGCGCGTCCAGTGTGACCAGATTAAAATTGATCATTATGCTAGCCGCCATGCCAAAATCTGCTAAACATTTTGAAAACATGCTAAGATTCTGCTAATTCATGTTTATTACCTACCCCTTCGAAAATAAATAAAAACACTAAAATATATTTTTTTAATAATTTTACAAGAGCAGCCATATTAACTGACCGGTGACTGTCCAGAATATCTAATAATACTTTTTTGTGCTTTACTAAAGTAATATATGTATATTCTAAAACCTATAAAACTAAAAGACATGTCATGCTTGAACCTTATTACATATCACATGATTTAAGGCAGTATTTATTTAGAATATATAAAAGTGGCAGATTTTATTACGTGGTTTGTGCAACTATCCAAGTAAAATTCTGCAAAATTTCTGCTAAGCCCTAAAATAGCAGAAATCTGCTAAATCTGGTCACACTGGGCGCGTCGCTGCGCTGCAGTGCAGTTCTGCTTAGTGCGGTTTCACCTTTGTGTATTGGAAAATCGATTTAATGTTTCGTTCGTATTAGTCAGTAACAGTAGGTAAGTAATTTTATACGACCTTATTTTATGAAGTAAGCATGCTTATTTTCGTACAATTTAATTATAAATATACATAGAAGAAGTAACAATGAACCGTTAATAGTGGATATCTAATTTACATCAACCCTCTATAAACATTTGATTATCTGACCACTCGAGACCCCACGTTGTAACCTTCGTCAGCGCAGAAAGGCAACTGAATAAGTAAAATACAACTATAAATTAGTTATTCTCTATAATAAAACTCTTTTAAATATTAAATTGTTGCGTCGCGGTACGGGTAAAAGTTTCCTGCCTGTCGACACCTGGTGCAACTAATTGAATTGTAAAACCTTCGTCATGGCCCTTTGGCGGTCAAAATGATGTCGAATATGATTATTATCGATAATAATTTTCGCGATCGCGCCGGGATATCGAAAGGGAACGGGAAATTGCTAATGTAAGAACACCTTTAAACGAATCATTTACATCGATGAATTATTTAGAAAATATTAACATATTTATACACACACCTACCTACTCACTGTCATATAGTATCTACTAATAGAAGGCAACATCACACCCAAAGGGCACATTTCGAAAACAACCGACGGGGGATGTTCGCCGCGAGTGCAAAAATTTATATAATAATAATTTCGGCTCATCTGAACGGGAACTACCCCTGCGTGGGGGATGCTCGCACAACATGAACAACAAAAGCTCCTAATGACAAATATTAGGCCGCGCCTCCGCACACCTAATGGACTTTACAATTGCTTTACACCGCGTACTTCACGTTGTATCATATTAAAAGGACGAGAGGACGCATTAACCCTCCTGTAATAACATAATCCGGCGTATAGTTTCCAAAATAATACCTCCGAAGATTTTTAGCTTCCAATAATTCATCGTCAGAAACGAAAGTAAAGGTGAATTCTCCTGTATCGAAACCAAAATTAATATTTTAAACGTGGGCTTTAGCAATTAGAACATCGTTTATAAATACGAGATTCCGGACGAGATTGACATAAGTTTCTACTATATGGGAATTCACTTAACGCCGCCACAGAAGCCAATAAATAATAAATGAACTATCCGTTTCTCACTAATATGCCACGTTGCCACCCGTCCGAGCGAGATCCGAGCGCATAAATCATCACTAAAATAGAACAACGATGTATGCACGCACTTCCGCTCGTCAATTTGAATACTTCCAAAAAATTAATCTACAAAGATTTTATGAAAGCCCTGTTTCTCGACGTCGTGCTATAAACGGTATACTTATACTTTAAGTTTAAAGGGATCGAAGTGAAGTTTTTATCCGTTTCCTTTAGATGAGAGATGATTACAAAATCGTGGCTTAAGTAATTTTGTGAAATAAGAATTATGAGGTCATTTTGCCCGGATGAGAGGAGATTATGCGAGTAAGTTGTTTCACCAATTGCTTATTGTTCATATGTGACGTGAATAATAATAATAATAATAATAAATACACTTTATTGTACACCAAAAGTTACATGTAAATTGAACAATACGTTGATGATATCAATGTACAAAGGCGGCCTTTTCGCTAAAAAGCAACCTCTTCCAGGCAACCTAACTAGAAAATGAGAAAGAGAAACATAATGGGCAGTTGATGGTGCACCTCAATAAAACTAAAATTTTATTGTTGAATAGAAGAAGATGAAGAAAATAGAAAACATATATAATAGTAGTATATAATATAAAATAGAAAATATATTTTTTTATTACCATTATAAAGAGAGATAATGTTCTTTAACTAGATATTTAAAACTAGGCAAGGACTTAGTTTTCCTGACTTGGATAGGCAATGCGTTCCACAGTCTGACGGCTTGAACAGCAAAAGATTTGACGTGGTCGGCCACATCTAATTCGTGTGCGTTTAATACATTGTTGAGTCCCTGTTGGTGTGACATCGGAGTTACGAATCCGGCTAAAGTCAATATTAACATCATTATTCACGGCATATAGCATATTGGATACAGCTTCGTGACTTGCGATCGATTGTCAATTATTGTCGTGTGACTCCAAAGCGACACGTGTGCTATTAAAGCTTTAAAAAAGGTCATTCGTGCTTTGCGTGGACCACGTTACTAGTTCGTTTCGCTTGTGTTTTAATTATGACCTGCCTGCTAATTAGAATTTGAGCTTCACGTTAGTACCACCGAAGATACGCATGCAGACGCATCAGTGTTTTACAAACATAGTTGGTAGGTAGTGCAGATTTGTGGCAATTTTAATGTTTAATGCGTTAAACGATTCTCCATGTGCACTAAATGAGGAATTCAATTAGTTTTAAGTGGCTGACGGGCCAGTAACCCTCTTTATTGCCCCAGTCGTTGTGATCCACGTTTTAACCATACTTACCTTGGATAGATTGAGATCCGTATAGTTAAATCTTGGTTAGATATCTTGGTAATCTACAAATGGTAAAGAATAATATTCTTATTTTTTCAATTTCTCCTGCCGAATTGTACCTTGTGAATTTAAAGTAGACTAAATGGATTATATATCATTGCGTGTGAATATTGCAACTTCAAAATGGCCATACTTATCCTATGTTGATGGATGATAACATAGCTTATATAATTTCAGGCAAACCTTGCATTGAAATTTCGAAGTTGCTTTCGTTGATACTATTATACCCTGTTTTTCTTTACAAGATCAAAAATGGAACAATAAATGTATGAACGCAGGCGAGATGGCTGACCGATGGCCAGCCAAAGACAATTGGTAGGGTTGAATGTCTCATATTCGACCCTACTGGCCCTGAGCGCAATAAATCCCTCACAAAGGTAGTGAAAATAACCTTCAGTTTAAATATACGTCATCGAAAGATTTGAATAAACGCGCAGTTGTTATGCAAGATGAGGTAGATAACGCAGTACGGTCCGTTGCGGGCTGGCAGGAAAATATGACCGATTTCATTGTTCTCCCCGTGCTATTCGAGCCTGAGAATCACTTTGAGCCATCAACAACGCGGATGCCACACTTAACGAGCCTTGTCGAAGCGATGGAAATAGGAACGGATGAATTAGCCGTCAGCTATTGAATGATAAAAGTAACATAACACATGCTCCGCGATACGAAACAACAGATAGTCTATGCCAATAATTGCGCTTGCGAAAGTGGCCTTTCCAGTGCGTAAGGTTTTCAAAAGGTTTCTTTATAATTTATGCGTATTCCGACGCTAAGTCCCTAAACTAAACTCGATCGATCATAGGCGCCAGTCTGCTGATGATATCTTATCTCGTATCTATACAATAGGCTATTCAGGCTACTAATTCTTTACGTCCGCTGAACCCGTGCAATAAGCCCAATAGGTATATTGGCCTGGTTAATTAATTAAAGTTTAACAGCCGTCTTAGTTTTATTGCTTTTGGAATGCAGAAAGATTTGTGGCGTTGTCATATTTTTTTTTAAAATGTAGGTTGTGACGTGTATCGATCGTAATGTGGTGCCGTCGCCGTCGCCACCACAGTGCGAGGCAGCTCCAACGATGTGATGCGTATGGCGTCCTACGGCGAGGCAGCGGGCACGCTCGCCTGGGGCTCTTTGGCGACTAACTGGCGAGCCTGCCCCTTCAATTTACTTACATTAATATCGAATTCATTTTTACTGTATTATATGACAATATTTGGATACATAAAAAAGGAAATTTTACTGGCGAACGGTTCAGTGGCTCCGATGTTTTATGCCCCATTATGATTTACTTTTCTTTTGTATGATATTCCCACCGTACCGTTATTTGGACTAGTGAAAATGATTTCATATTAGTAAAATGATATTAAAGTACCTACTTAGTACTGTGTGAGTAAAAAAATGTGTAAATAGTTACGTAGGGTAGAAGGAATCCCACTACTATTAATAGTAGCAAAGCGTGTGATGTTAATGTTATCATAAACCTACTACTTAATCATGATTCATTGAATAAACCTGTGAATCTATTAAGTAAATTGGCAGAATTCGCATAAATACAAGGAAATCTTATTTCATTGTTTATTTTATTGACCATGCAGAACGGCCTATTTATTACTTAGAAACTTAGATCTTAGGAGTTCATTGAAGAACTAATTTTAATTGTTATTACGATAGGACATAAAACCCGCAACGTACAAACTTAATCATATATTAAATCAAACACATCACATTAAGGATGTTATCTTGTCAATATCGAAGTCCCTAACAGTGAGGCCAATAGTGTAGACATAAATATGTAACGACAGGTGGTAAAGTGGCCATGCTGCGCAACGCACGCCCGCAGCGCCGCCCGCCAACGGCATATCCTCGCCGGCACATTGCACAAAACTCAACTGTATCATATAACACTTAGAGTTTTTAATTACGTACACCGAGACATATCGCTAGCGACCTTCAGCACTCGGCATAAATAGCAGCGCAAGCCTGAAGACGGGAGAATTCGAATTTATTGACCATTAATTCAAAATATTATTTTCACAATATAAGTACTCATTTATTAATTTTGAAATATTAGGTTCCGATTAATTTATATGTGTCGTTAAGATATTTATTATGTATGTAAATATCCTCTTTATTTATAATCCTAATCTTTTGTCTTCATACGTTAAGTACGTTGGTGTACATCATTTAATAAATTGTTGCTCATAAATGAACATGCTTATGTTTAAAAGCATAAAAAAGATAATGAAACCTTGAAATGTAACTATGGCTCATTGTGTTGTTTGTTCGCAGGGCGTGGATGAGGAAGACAGAGTCTCTGTAAGTAAAAATATGATTAAATTCATTACAAATAAAAAGTAATAAATAATATGTGAGGCTCAATACATTTTGCGTGATTGTAGTTGGACCAAAAGAATGAGACGGATCCATTGGACTCGAAGCAGAAAGAATGGATCCTGTGCGCAGCCAGAGGAGATTACCATGCACTGGCGAAGATGTCCAAGGAGAATGCGAAACTTGTTAAAACTAAGGTGAGCTAATCAAATTGTTCTATAGCCACTTAAGTTTATAGCGTAGTGAACAAGTAATGTAAAGAGAAGTAGGTGCTATTTTAAGCAAGAATACATATGTTTTGATTAAGAAATATAAGTATTATAAACGATATTATACTAAAAGCTTTACATAAGCTAAATGCAGTTCTACAGTCGGTCGACAGAGATAGGGATCAATGTTAACCCAGATTGCGAATTCTGTCCACGGTGCCCGCTGGGAACCCGAACTATTTTTGTAAAAAAAGTGATAAACGGTAACGGATGTAGTTGTCCCATATCCTTGAGTTTTTAGACGTTAGTTAGCGCCAAGTGAGAGCACATGTCCAAAAGGTGTGCTTCTAATTGGGTCTCGGGGAGCGGGCCCGGCGCCGGCCCGCGCCCCCCCGCCGCATGCTATCTTGACACATCTCCGGACGTAGTCCCTTGTTTTATTTTACGAGCCATCTCTCAGAGCCCGTTTTTTTTTCTATACAACTATTGTGTTTACGCTGTTCCAACGCACGCACTTGATATATAGACGTCATATAAACCGAAAGGATCGCTAATTCTCCAGAGCATTCCATTGATTTATATGAATACGATTAGTAAATTACAACCTTCCGTAAGCTTCACTTAACTTTCAGAGAACATAATATTATAAGCAGTGTTGAACTAAACTCAATTAATTGCAATTCTCTCGAAAGATTCCGATTAGTGGATCCGTTCAGTAAATCAGCTGGTTTTAATTTAATTTTATGAGTGCTGCTAATGGGATCAGTGACGTCGACGATTTTTAAATACACATTATATTATTTAGGTAGGTATACGTGTTTTAGTAAATGATCCCTAGTCTTTATTCGAGTCTGTCGTTCTGTCGCCGCATTGATTACCAAGTACATTACTTTTATTGAATACGTAATAAAAAAGGTAATGATAGCCTTCTCTTTTATTGATTCCTTGTAAATCAAGGGTCGACGCAATTGGATTTAAATTTTATTGACATCTCGTAGGCATGTGAGTAGTTGTTAACAGAACTTAATGAGAATTATCCAAGATTTGTATTAACGTGGCCTTTTCTTTATTCTAGTCGTAGATGAAGCATGAACTTGAACAGATTTCAAATTTGTTTCCAATTAATTCATCCTTGTTCGTATTGCCGTTACACGTGCTTTAGAATGTAGAGCGGCAGTTGTTTTCATTTTCTTCTATCCACTTCCCGAGCTAATAAAGCAACAGTAAATATTGTCAGACAATATGTAACACGTGTTTGCTTCTGTGCCTTGCTGGTTGACATTTGTCGTCATTCCTCTAAAAAACACTTTGATGCTTATTTTCGTATTTGCCCGAGTTGCTGATGGAATTATAGATTTGTGGAAATTTCTATGTGTGTGGGTTCTTATGATATTTTTTATAGTAGGCCTCGCCTTGTTCTCTTTGAAATGAGAAATTTAAATATGTCATCGTCGTTTCCTATCTAAAAGAGCTCATCTTTAATATTTATACTTTAATGCTACACGTTGATTAAATGAGATAAATTAGTTGACTTTATTAGATTTTTTAACACTTCATGACATTCCCGTTTACATTTTGTTAATGTTGATTTCATTTTATCTGTTTAAAAAATATTAAGACAGCTACCGGGAAGATCTTTAACATTTTAACAGACGGGAGTATTGTTTGATAAATTATTTGCTTTTAGTACCGCGACTGTTGAAACTAAAACGGTTGAAACACAAAAGATATTTTCTATACAAGATAAGATGGCTTTAAAAATTTTTTTTTGCTAAGTTCTCCGGTCAGTTTACAAAAGTATCGTAGTTCCGAAATGTCCTTCTCGTATTACAGATGCAGATAATGCTGCAAGATACCGTCTTTTGTCTACAGATCGTGTGACTCATTGCTAATACCCCAACTTGCCTATTTTACACAAATATAATAATTGACAATCTTTGTTAGTAGTCTCGGCTGGTGATCCCCAGAAAGCAATTTGGTAATATTTAATTGTTCTCTAACGATCGTGTAATTGTGTTGATAAAGATTTGGTTAGTCAATATAAAAGAGGAAAGCTTGGTATTATTATTGTTGATTTACGACCATTCCATTCCGACGAGGGCGGAGTTGGTGATCCAAGTAATTAAATCCAAATCATTCGACGTTAGTTGCCATACCAACGTTTATATTGATACGATCCAATAATGGTATTGTTAATTACATTTATATCGGGTAATATAAGAAGAAATTTATATCGTCGTCTTTAATTTGAATGACTACTTACGGATTTTATTATGTTTGTTAAATATCATTTAAGATGATGCTTCAATAAATCGGATAGATTCTTTGGTTTGGCATGTTCTAATTGGCGTCTTCGACTCGACTGCGATTACTCTCGAGATTTTTTTGTGGCGCCTGCTCGCAGACCCCGGTGTACCATTTCACTGTAAAAAATATTTCCAAACATTCGTCTAAGATTTCGGCTGCACGCGCTATTAACGCCAACTCGACGGTGGGAGTGTCGTTGCGGAAAGCAATTTAAGTCCTGATTTATTCCGGTGCAAGGCACTGGTTCCGTTGACATCTCTCCGTCTAATTAAGACAGTGGTTTTCTAAATGATTTATCTCCGTTTAAAATTACAATCTGCATTGTGTACATCTAGCTAGCCTTTAGGATTTTGTTTAATTACGCTGTGTTAAGACTTCTTTTACATATATTTATCATTTGATTGTTTTTAATAATATATTACCTAGTTCAAATTGTCATTACTTACCAAATGCATGTAACAGCTAGAACGATCTAAGTACGTACGTATTTAAGGAAATGAATCACTGCGGTATATAACATAACGAAAATAGTAAGCAAAAATTAGACGATTACCTATAATATCCTGAGTTGTGCTATGTGTCTATGACCATGGACGAGTGCCCATATCGCTCCCGTAGTACGAACGTTTTCTCTGATACGATAATTATTTAAAATATAACGAAAAACAACCAAATTAGTAAGTACTTAAAAAGCACAACGGCATATCAATGTTTATTTTAACGTTGCATACGTCTCTATGCTTACACGATACAAATGGCAAGATGTTCTAATTGGTTATTTTTTGTGTCTTCATTGCGTGTTCTGTCTGAAGACGGTTTTTATTTTTTCAATCAATCTACTAGTTAGTTTTCTGTATTTTTCAGCGCCAAATAATTATTTTGTTTCATATGGTTTTTAAAGTTACCAGTTTGTGTTTAAAATGTTTAACTATAATTAAAGATCCGTGCGACACAGGTCTGTGTGACTAGTGCAGAGATCGAAATAGACTAGGTCATTCTATTATAAATAAAAAGTACTTAAATATCTAAACAACTGATAGAAATACATACAACTTTTGCCCGATTGCCCCAGAAGGAGGGATATGTTTTTGAAGAGTATGTAGGTATTTCTTTGGCATGGCCTACAGCCTAAACGGCTAGATGGATTTTGACTTATGATATGTCGTTAGATTACACTTGAAATAAAATATTTCGCCTATGTCACTCACATAGGCTAAATATTTAATTTCTCTAAAAAACATCAACTGGCTGTCTGTAAAGTAAGATGATCCATGCGTCGGATGGTGAAACAGTTGTTATAGACACCAGTACCAAAGGAAACGTCATCGTCGCTCCAAAATTTAAGTACTTTTGTAATTAAAATTTTCATAATTAGTTGACAAAACACTCTTGCGTGGTAGTAAATATTACAACCCACGATAACCTTGATGGTTGGCATTTTAAAATAAAAAAAATACATTGAGCAAAAACATTCAACCTTACTACAGTTGTTCGATGTTTTGGCATCGGAAGTTACAAGCTATGATTTAAAAAATATACCTGGATTATCAGAAGAAAGTAATGAAATATGTAAACGATGTAGCTGCGTGAGTCATGATGTTCTTAAAAACTAAATTAATATCGAAAATTAATAATAATTTTTTTACGAAATAAGTATGTAAAATACATTTTTTAATAATAAGAAACCTCTGCTCTACACTGAGCTCGATAGAAAAATATTTAAACGTCACATGGGCATTCTTATTTTGAATTTGCTCTACGTTTTATACATTGCTTGTCTGCATCACCCCCTGGGTCAGATACAGAACTAGACGATAGATACTTATTATATGTAGAATGCTACCGTGTAGGTGCATGATTATCGATGCAGTGTGCATTTAAATTATTAGCCTTTCTGTAAATAATTTATAAATAATGAAAAAAAAATTCTTAACGTCACATATTCATTATATTTGATTACGACATTATATATTTTTAACAAATTGTCAGTAAATGCATATTAGATTAACTTTATAAAAAATGCCGATAAGTTTATATGCGTACAATATTTAGCGTAAAAGTATGGTGCCCATAAAATCGATTCGCCGCCGACGCGACGGTATCGTTTGTTACGGTCGCTTGTTACTTTGTGAAGTGAAGCACGACGACTGCAAGAACTTTTTGGGTGTATTGTTTTATTTTTTTATCGGTTTCAATGGGTGTGCTAACTTCTCGAATATGCCGGCCGGCGCCAAGCCGGTGCAACCCGAGATTTGACGCCGCGGCTCATTTGACCCGTCCCATGAAGCGCGCTCCATATTCTAGGGTACAAGGTACGAATATAGTATACTTACGTGTAGACACGACGCGCTTAAACAAATTTTTGACGTACCTACTGATTTCATTAGTGCAGACATACACTTTTATTATTTAAAAAAAAAACATTTGCAAAATATGTTTGTTATTAACGATGCGACGTTTCTAAATGGTCCTACCTTCTCTATTAAAGCCTGGTATTTTTATAAACCGATACTTAAGTGATGATGACTTAACTAAAATCTATCCTTTAAATTGCAACTTGTGCTATATAAAATTAGTCCAGTGACACTGAATCCGTTTATAGAATGCGATTTAGACCAATAGAACTTTCAAGCAATACTTTCTTTGTAATAACTAAATCAGTACTAGTTTCTTCAACTCCACTACAGGTGGCAAAATTCATTTGAAAGGGAAGTAGTATCAAGAGTTCCACGCGATCAGGTACATGTGCGAAAATGTAATTAATCGATTCTTTCATCGATTTTAATACGGTGTTATGTAAATGCGAGTAACAGTTAAGACGGGGGGTCTCGCACAGAACACGAGCTAGACGTGCAGCATAAGGCACTTGCGCAGGAGTGCAAGTCACTCCCACAATAAGTGATTTCCAACACGGTGACGCAGCGATATTGTAATGGTTGTTTGTTTAGTGGTTCTACCTTACTCGTGTATCGGCCTAATCATATATGCCCATAGTTTTGTTTTTATACGGTCGTTTCATTATAGAGTTCATGGGCGTGTGATGTTGCGCGCAATCAAATTTGAAAGGAGACAGCTCAGCGTTCGTGCTGCTTTGGTAATTTGGTTCTGGCGCCACGAGGTGTTGGCCTGTGTTCCTATATTGAATACCATCGGTTCCTGCTATTTGTCTAATAACATAGCTAACGGTAAAATTGCGCAAAATTGCACCAGTCAAATCGTAGACTTGAATAGTCTGATGAGAGTTTGATTATTTATTATAATTATCAATCCAGGGCGCTCAAAATAAACTTTTATTTTTAATTCTTCAATATCCTTTTGCGTTTTCCCTACCTTGTGGAAAGAGGCTTACATTATTCCTCTTCCTAAAAAGAGCAATCCTACTTCTTTATCCTGAATACCGCTCTATTTCTATATTACCATTCCTTTCTAAAGTTTTAGAACGGCTCGTACACTTTATGCTTAGTTCTTATCTTTCACATAATTCTCTATTAAATCCTTTCCAGTCAGGTTTTCGTCCGGGACACAGTACTGTGACTGCGCTGGTAAAAATCTCTGATGATATTCGTGCTGGCATGGAGGACAACAAGCTCACTGTTCTATCACTCTTGGATTTTAGCAACGCTTTCAATTCAGTGGACTTTGATGTTCTATTAGCCATTCTCCGCACACTTAATATATCTTCATCGGTTGTTGACTGGTTCAGCAGCTATTTGCCTGGGCGTCGGCAACGAATTAGAGTTGATGAGACTTTTTCTACGTGGTGTGGTACAACTGCCGGAGTTCCTCAAGGAGGTGTCTTATCTCCACTTCTTTTTTCTATCTTCATTTCCTCTATTACGGATAACATCTCTTCATCCTACCATCTTTATGCTGATGACTTGCAAATCTATAGACAATCTTCTTTAACTGATCTCCCATCTGCAATCCACCTTACAAATAATGACCTAACCATATTCTCGTTTTGGTCTAACAGTGAATCAATCTAAGACAAAATCTATTATTATTGGCAGCAAAGCACTCATTGCTAGGGTTGACTGGGACCGGTTACCACCTATCATTTTTGATGGAGTTCTCATACCATACAGCAAAGAAGTTAAAAATCTAGGTATCATTTTTGATCAAACTTTGTCATGGATTCACCAAGTTGCTGAGGTAAGCAGAAAATTGTTTGCTGTTGCTGGTTCACTTAGGCGACTTCGTAATTTTTTGCCAATTGACACCAAAATTGCGTTCTCTAAGTGTTTTCTTCCCCCATTATCTTGATTACGCTGACGTCAGCTATCTAGATCTTACTGAGGAGCTTTTAAACAAACTTGAGCGACTTCAGAATTTCTGTATTCGGTTCATATTTGGCTTGCACAAATATGACCACCTCACCATGTTTCGTTAACAGGCTCAAGTGGCTCCCTATTCGCCTTCGCCGGAATACTCATATCCTCTCTTTGCTTTATACTGTTCTTTGCAATCCTAGGGCACCACTTTATTTAAAAGAGCGTTTTATGTTTTTTATTTCCCAACATCACGCCCTTCGGACTTCCTCCGAATTGGGACTAGTTACACCTTCTCATACGTCTCATGCCTACACGAAATCGTTTACTGTTCAAGCTGGCCGTCTGTGGAATTCCTTGCCACAGAATATAAGACGAGCTCAGAATCTGGAATCATTTAAAACACAGGTTACCTCTTACTATCTTTCTCTTCCGTAAATCTATTCTTTCTCGAATTTATAGAATGTAATAGTACTTATTTAAAGTCATAGAGCTACATCATAGATTTAATTATTTGTTAATTTATCTATGTATTATAATATTTATATTGTTATCTATATATATATATATACCTATCTAAAGTTGTAATTACACCTGCACTTCAACATACTATCCTGTACCCCAAGGTTGTCTGGAAGAAATCGCTTTAGCGATAAGACCGCCTTAAATTGTCACACTGTAATCTTCTTCTCCTTTAAACTGTATGTTCTCTTTTGGTGTACAATAAAGAATATTTGTATTGTATTGTACATGTTTAACTATATTTTACAGGAAAAATTAAATGATCTTTGAATCTTTTAAACTTTATCTACAATACGTAAAATACCAGTATGGCTTGAAAAACGCGGCGCGCGGGCGGCTCCGACAGCCTCGAGCGGCGTCGCGTTTTTCAAGCGATACTGGTCTTTTACGTATTGTAGATAAAGTTTAAAATTCTTTCACACTGAAAGTACGCTGACGGCCGCTGCCGTTCTGGTGTGAATTGAGCCTAAGGGGGTTAAGAATATAATGAATATCACTTGGTTGGTACCTCTAGTTATAACAGAAACGTAGATTCGCGTAACGATATTAAGATTTTCTTTGCTTTCTATATGTGTCTGTCGTGTCGTGGAAACAATGCGGAGGGCATTGTTTCCACCAAACGGGGCTGGTATTGCAAAACATGAAAGCATGCTAATTGAAATTCAGCATGAAAGGGATAATGAGGGTGGTGAGAGCGCCTCGCCCCTCGGCTTCGCCCGCCGTCAGTCAGCAGCCGTGTGACGTGAAGATCATCGCTCACTATTGCAAAACTTGCTTCGAACTTAACCCTGTTTGTTACACCACAGTTCATACTATCCTATGAGCGACAAATACTTTGAGTTAAACATCGATCAGATCGAGTCTAATAAAAATGTATTTTTAGTCCCTATCACCTGAGCGGATATTCTTAGAATTTTGCGTTTATTCTTAGTCTAGTCTTTCTAATTTGGAAAGCTGATTTATGAAAAGTGGTTTTAAGAATTGCATAGCAAATAAAATTGAAAGGACTATCGCAAAATTGTTAGGTGGTTGAAATTATATGTTTTTTAAATTGGTTATTGGAGCACGCGGTCGTGAAAGGAGAATTTAGGGGACCGCGAGACGTCATATTTTTGTAAATGACATTTAGATTGATTTCGTAGAAAAAAAAATCATTTATTTGATCAATAAGTGATTGACGAATTTATTAAGATTAAGACTGTCTCAGCTAAGAATATTCCTGTCTCGCTGTTTGTGTCGTTGCGTTTACCAAACCTTGCCTTTATTATTTAAATAAGTGTGTCCGAAATGAATGATGTAATCGATAGAAAATTTTGGCAAAATCTAAATATTCTTTTCCTAATTACTTTCTTTTTAAATACACGTTTAGACTTGGTTCAGCCTACATAGTAGCGCAGACTTATTAGTCATGTTTTGTTTGATATAAGAGAAATCTCTACCTATATTATGTACATTGTAGTTTTATTTTTGGGAGATCTACCGTAGCCTCGCTCGGATCTCGAAATCACTTAAAACCAAGACCAAGCTCAACAACTTGCGGCCTATGGACTATGACGACATACGAGAATATTAAAATCACTTATACACGAGTTAACCAAGTTACGTAATAGTGTGCTCACGTATAGTAAAGTTAAATTGTGTTAACACCGTGCAGCGGTTCATATAAGCTTGTACTTCATTCTGTGGTTTTGTGACAAATGGTGCTACTTTGTACACGCTGTGAATATCTCGCGCCGCCATTTTCCTCGTGTAGCTACCCGTAACACACAAATGAGAATACGCCCAGATTACAAAGAATCCGACTGTACAACCCGAGAGCATTTGTTAAGCCCCGTCTCTTTTGGGCGTCGAATTTTAATTTGGCGAAATTGGTGCTATCGTACACGCGGGATGGGTGCTCAATTTACGAAACCCGGGTCGGGGATGCGAGGGAGAGCTCGCACTTTACCATGGCACATTAATTAACCGAGCTGAATCTACATACGGCGCCACAACTAGGCAGAGGGCCCACTGGCGGCACGAGTAGATTTACGACTCGTTCGACCACCGTCTATCGGATAAACTAATTGCAGCGCAGAGCTATTGTTTCTAAACTAGGCAGAAATAGAGACCGCTGGCTGGCGCCCGCCGTCGCCGCTGCGACGACAATTATACGATTGTCCCGCTGTTCGAATGCAATTCGATCTTTGTTCGTGGTTATTAGCCACGTAATAGATGAGTTTATGGGACAAGGATATAGAGATGGTTATTGATATTCGACGATTTGCAGCAAATTATTTATGAAGGTGGCGCTGACTGGCGTAGCGGACTTAGCGTTGGCTGCTTATAATGGATATGACAATACAATCATACTCGAATGTTTAGATAGGTAGTATACGTCCTATTGGCTAGACTAATACACGTTTTCCCAATTCGAGAGAATATAGGTACACGTGGGGGTATGTAGCCGATCTCGCCCGGAGGCGTACAAGCCGCGTGCCGCTCGCTATCAGCAATCCGCGGGAACACGCTCTCTTACCCTCTCTTCTTTTGATACATTGCATCATACGATTTTGTACAGCTTTGTCCGAAAATAATAACTCAAAACATTTCCTTAACCTTTGATGTTCGCAGAACGCGCATTGTTGTATCGGTTTAAGAAGAAAAGTATTAATATTACTCCCGTCCATTGTAATTAGCCCTTGCTGACAATTACCTATCAATTATAAGTTCATTGACTTAAAAAATAAAATTAGGCAGAGCGTTTATGCACACATATGTAGATAGTCCCGGGTTTGAACCCATAATTTCTGTAGTAGCCAGTGTCCAATCTAATTAGCTATCCTAATAATTAATTTTTCTACCTAATTATTAATTCATATATTAGAAATCAATTTTATAGAAATCTAGTGACCCACTTCGGCTGTGTAATATTAATAACATATTAAGCAATGGTAAAAATCGCATCAAAGCATTGTGTAGTTAAAAAGATGTTGACCGAACACACGGTTAGCAAATTAATTTTAAACCTACTATTTAAAGATTTATGCAAGCCATCACGGTGGCGAGCGTACTGTATGCCACAGTGTTTCTAATCAGCTAATCCCTAGAAGCGTCGCGGGCGTCAACTTGTCTCGAGACACTTTCATCTCGATCTATACGATACACCCACAGAGCTATCTCAGGACAAAAATAATTATAAGCAAGAGACGGCAAGCGAAGCTCCGAGGTACTCCGCTAAGCCACTACAATTCGTTTGCGGTGGCAATGAGCGGCTTGTAAATCAAAGGGATTCTACATAATTAAGCTCATAATTAATGTAAAGACTCCTTTATTTATAGGCGCAGTCATTCTTAAAATTGCTCCCGTTTTGATAAGACGCCTCTAAGAGGACGTGATTAACACATGTAACATGTTAATGGGTGTAGATAATGGTAGGATTTTAACTTTTTTAAGAGACGTCTGTCTGGAGACGTGTAAACACAACGTATTGTTTGTTTTAGCTATAATTCAATTAAACAGTCAAACAACTTTTATGGCTCACTATTCGGGAGGGTTATAAAAATTATTACTTAAGAATTATATTTCCTTAATGCTGTCATCCATTAATGAAAATATCACAGCTAGACAGGAAATGTTTATTTAATAAAAGCAGAGAGAGTCTGGTCGTAATTTGCTGCGCGTGCGCTTATTTTTTAGTGAGTGCATTAATGAATGATGTGGAGTATCTCATCAAACGAGCCCGTGCCGGGTGAGCCGCTCGGCAGCCGCGCCGCGCCGCTGCGGGCCCGACCGGCACCCTATTAATTTGTTTATATTAGAGTCGTTCACTTGCGCAGTCAATCACGATTGTCGTCAAGCCACCGATACACGATTTGTTTTCGAAAGATCTTAACCGTGTTTCGGTTATTTCTGTACAATTGAAGCTTTTAAATTTAGTGTCACCGCAACTCTCGGGAGACGCTCTAAGCATTTGTCTCGGGATATTTATCGCCGCGGCTCGTCGCCTATATCATCCCGCCAGCATTGTGGCAATCGATCAGAACCCGCGCGCGGCCGGCTAAATTGATTATTTATTCAGGCTTAGTTAAATCTTTGAACAGTCGCGTTATTTGTAGACTAAACAGGCAGGAAGTGGTTAAATGCTTATTTGAAATGTGTGGCGCGGCACGCCTCGTTTGTCATCGCGGCAAATTTAAATATATTGCTCGCTGAAGTGTGATAAATATTTAACATAATTATGCAATTTGATAAATTCCTCAGAAGAAATTAAGTTTAATACGTTTAGAAAAAGTGCATGTTAAACTAGCAAGACTAAAATCGTACATATGCTAAACCGAACCTAAATGAATTTTGGTTTTGTTGAAAGTACTTCACCGCAGTTAGTTATAATAAAATTATATAAGTAGATACACTTCAAAATAACTTAAGTGATGTTCAATTAGTAAACTCATCAGCATAATAAGCCACTAAACTATCGTATCCCATTCATGAACAACAATAGGAATACATGAACCAGAACAACACTACAAGCTACTAATGAGAGGCGGCAACCTTTTGAACCACAATATTGTGGGGATCATTTTACACACAAAACGTTACCACACCCGTAGATCCGAATGCGCACTTATCCCTTTTGTACTACCGTTTTGAAGATTCTCCGGTGTACAACTAGAGGGCCGCAACCGCATGACCTCCCGGGGCAAACGGGGATGAGTACACGCCACACTCGCGTGGAAATATAAAACATGTTCATTATTTTAAGGCTAATTGGGAGAGGCCGCTTGCAGCGAGGTTGGTGCGAGCGCGCCGCCCGCCCACGGCACTACCAAATTCGAGCGCCGTGTAACGCCCTCATTACGGCGTAAACGCGAATATATGTATAGACACTGTTTCTGCATTAAGTCGAAGTATCACGCTTTAACGGAAGATATGTCTAACCGTATACATGTTAGGTTACGTAGAATCCCGTTGATCCGTCGTGTGGTCTCGCCAATTTCGGAGTGATGGCATTGATATTTATTTAAACAGCTATTATCCCTAAAACCTTTTCTTTATAATACTTTAAATGTTTGTGAATAGATTAGCAAGTTTAGAAGAAGGATTCATTCTCGTCTTTGATGATCTCACCGCCCCAGGCGTATACGTTATTGTGAAACTTTTATATTTCGCTGCAGATTGAGCGTTGTTTTACTGAAAAACTTCCTTTATAAGGATAAAATACAAAAGAAGTTCACTAAGTACAACCCTCGCGTTAAGATTACTCTTTTCCATGCGAAACTTTTAATTAATCAAAATTAAAAGGGACCGTTGATGATATTTTGTCTAGGCCGTACAAAGGGTTTCTTGTCTTCTAATATAATATTCTACGAGGTTTGTATTTTAGTAGGTATCTGAAGTAGTCTGGTACTAAACTTATATTATAGACTAGCTAACCCACGCAGCTCCGCCTGCGCTATGTTTACGTTAACTAAACTTTTAATAACAGACATTCGCATCGAATACATAACCTCCTTTTTTATAGTCGGTTAAAAACTGGGACCAACTTTTTACTTGCTCTCCGAAGCACGGACCCGTTTAGTTCAAATGGCGTTAAACGGTCACCCATCTATTTAATGACCTTACCTAACGTTGCTTAACCCGATCGATTACAAAACCTTGATAACAACTCTCTATGAGTGTTCCCTTACTAATATTTATTATATTATAAAGAAAAATTGATAAAACCGGACCAAGCTTATAACCAAGTACACATTTTGACTTTAATCCCCTCTCCCAAAAGAACCGTGCTAGATTACGGGATAAAAAGTATCCTATGTCCTACCTCGTAGTAAGATCTCAAATCATGCCAAGTTTCATTTGAATCCATTCAGTAGTTTCGGCGTGATGCTCAGCCGTGATACAGACAGACAGACAAAAATTAAAAAAATTACATTTTCGGCCTCAGTATCGGTTATAGAATGCCCTCCAAATATAATTTTCAAAATATCTTCAATGTACAGAATTGGACCTGTTACAGTTTTATTATAAGTATAGATATAATCAATAAAAGTCCTTTTATACGGCATGCCTATCTAAAGTGTGAAAAACATTTTTCTCCATAGTTCTATACAAAAGTAAGTACACAAATTACGTTGTTAATATGTTTGGATACTACATCTGTGGATACTATCTCATTGTTTTATGTCGAAAAAAATTGCGTTCAGGTTTGTGGACATTTTTAACTGACTTTATAAAAAGGAGGAGGCTCTCACACAATTCGTCTGATTTTTTTACGGAGGTTCCCCGACTAGTTAAAGACGCCTAGACCTATTTGGAAAATTCATCTTTTTTTTGAAAGGGTATATTCCCAGGTCACCAGGTCAAGATCTGATGATGAGATCCTGGAGAAATCCAGGGAACTCTTTAATTTTTTTTGGCACAGTTGTTAGTGATACCGATTTGGATATATAACCAAATGGGTATATGTATTTGAATAAAGACGCAAAAGAATAAAATAATATTTAATATGAAAAAAATCAAGATACAACACAAAAAAAAAGTCAAATATTATTGAAGTTGGTGCTAAATAAACACAGTACTTACGCTAACACCAGAATCGACTGTCTGTCTAGCTCCAAATTCAATATTTGAGTAATTTTTTAGTCGGATTATTTTACTTTAAATTTATTTTCTTTAAATTTGATTTTTTCTTAACTAAATCAACATCTATATTAGTATGTTACATTAACCCAAATATACCACAGACTATCCATTACAACAATAAATACACTGAACACGAACCTAACGATCAATAAAGGAAGTAACAATTCTCGAAATCAAATTAACAAACCCTTTCGGGACGTGTTTATTGTGTCGCATCAGTGAAGTGGTCCCCCCGAGCGACGGCGGGCGGCGCAGTCATCGCGGGCTGGTCTCCGCCGACCGAACTAACGTCCACGATAGTTAATCACTATTCGCATCTGTGATGAAGTGTGGCTCGATTGTAATTACTTTGTGTGTTGATTTAAGCTTGCCGGTGCCGAGGTACCCGCGGCCCCGCACCGGAATATTGAATTTATTCCTCCGGAGATACTTTATACAATTACTGGCGGAGGTGCCGCCACGGGAACCTATTAAAATATTGGAGATAAGATCAAATTTTTAGTGCGGACGAGGTGGGCCGGCCGGCGTATAAACGAGAATCGGAGCCCGGCCGCTTCCAGTGCACGCTATCTCGGTTATAGTTTTTGTGTTTACAATTGTTTCTAATTATGGATTGATCAAACATTCAATTCGATATTGTTTGTAATTATCTTGAGATGTTTGCTTTTATTTCTAATTTGTTATTTAATTGGCTTCTGATTATGAAGTGATCGAAGCATTTTTAATGAACACCAACCAAATGAGTAGGAGAAAGTACACCATCGAAACTGATAATGCATTATTTATCACACTTGACATCATACTACTTGTCGCGGTATGTGGGTCGAGGAAGCTAGATGATCAAATTATGACGAAGCGATTAAAATGCCATATTTCCTTTGCTCTAGACTCTAGAGTAACAAATTTAATGGCAGTTTCAGAATTCAGTGTAGATAAGATCAATCTATCAAATTTCCGAGTGCAGAAATTTGATAGGTTGATGCTTATCATAAAATTCTCGATTGGGAAACCGGCTAGATACTTCATAAAAACAAATACACACTCGGTCCAAGCAAAGTACGGCTTGGCCGCTAAACGACTGGGAGGTGTCCAGACGCGGTGACTAACGGCCCGAAGCCTTCGCGTAATATACGACAGCGGCTGAATATAGTTTTTAATTAGGATCTGCCTACCGACCCGGCGAGGCCTCTATTTGTTTAACCAAATGCTAAGAAAAGCAAATGAGATGCGAACCAAACGATAACCGCTATCACGAATGCTCGATCCAGTGGTTTTATTTGTGGATCAGCCATTAGAAAGATTTACGCCAGGGAACGGGTTAAATGCGACATCATTTGGGTAAAGAGAATTAACTGCAAACCGGTAAAAGGCGTACTAAACAGTTTTGACTACAAGCCTATTCTGAAACTTGTACAGGCTTTTAAAGCTCAGTTAAAAAAATAAATTCGCGTTTGACATTTTGCTTTCAGAGTTTTTCCGGCTGCTTGTACTGTAACAAAAAAGGAAGGGAGGCCGTATGAGCCGTAATAAGATTAATGATGTAACTGCCATCGCAAATTAAAGTTCCCTTCAAGATTTTAATAAGGCCTTTGTCGAGTGAAAGTTTAGAATTCATGTAAATTGCTAAGTTTAGTCTGTTGGCAGTTGGAAAGGAAGCGGCGTACTCGTCGTATGCCGTTGTTGCTATTTGGTTTAGTCTAGTCACAGTACTGGTGTTACGGTGAACACTGGCAAGTGTTGCACACGGCACCTAAGCCGGCGACACGCAGGACGTAAACAAATTCGACAAGGAAAAGGAGGACCGCATGCGCCCTCAGAGCCGCGGCAGAGCACTGTAATTTCCCATTAAAATTATTTTCGCTACCGCCGTTGAATTGGCCCAATGAACGTTTCGTTTTGCATAAATGCCCGCCAGCTGTTTACAATAATCGATGATATGTTTTTACGAGTTACAATTTCAATTTATTGATATTAATTCTTGGTCGGACAATTTATTTGTATCGATAATGTTTCAAAGACTTCTGTTTATTTTTATCGTAGAGGCGCTGACGGGTTTACGATGGCGCGTCTCGGCCCAAAATGATATATAGGTTCTGTTATAATTACGGTTTAATTATGAATCGTTAATTTTAATCGTCACAGAAATGAGTCGTAACGGGCACCTAAGCCGGCGACACGCAGGACGTAAACAAATTCGACAAGGAAAAGAATACAATGGAATAAAATAAACATATGTGTTAGATCTTATTGTTTCTGTGTTCGGCCCATTCTGATTTGTGGCTCTTTTATTTGTTGGGTCTCAAGATCCTGTTTAAACGTAACCTCTAGAGGCGTTGACTCTGAGCAGAGTCGGGTGTGTTGTGTTGGCGCAACTAACCGACGTCAGCGAGTTGAAAACAGTTTTTCACATCCCGGTAAGATAAGTGCATTTGCTTGTAGCGACACGGCGCGGCGCGGCGACCGCCTCGCCATGCCGCCCCGATGGGCGCGCGTTCTTTATTTATATACGCCCTTCTGTAATTAACGATAGTAAAAAGAAATACATATATCTTTTGATTTATATCATATCATTCTTTCCTTGTGCTTGTTTTCGGAGGAAACCGTTCCGTTATCTCCCTTTGTTTAACGTCCACTGACTGTGTGAAAGAAGAACGTATATCATTTGTATGATTTCATTAGAATATTACCTATTTAAATTATTTGAACCGTCACGTCGTAGCCAATGTTATCTAATTTTTAGGTGTTTTAGCAGTCTACTGAGTGAGAACGCACAAGCTCGCCGTCTCAGTCGTTTTGAATCAACCCTGATACCACGTCTGAAATTCAGTAAATGTTAATTTCATTTGAAACAGAAAACAATTGTACATGTACTATTACTAGAATTAGAATACAATATACATATAAAATTACATACTAAATGTACAACCTACAACACTATTCACATAGTACTATTAGGGATAGTAACGATGGCGGAAGATGCAATTTACTTCAAAAAATAAAATTAAAACAAACAAAAACGACAAATTATTGTCTGGAATCTATACAAAAAAGAAAACAAAAAAATTGTGGGGAATGTTATTATTAATACGTCGCATCTAATACTGCTTTTTGGAATCTGAAAGGACTTAAGTTAAATACCTGTGTCAATTTGTTCATATTGTTCATTGTAATTATTTACTAACTGTCTCAGTGGAGAATGCACACCCGCATTGGTATGGCTTGATACTGACTACCACGACGGTTTACAGTTCTAGGGATTACATACAGTATTTCGTTCAAGTTGTAGAGGAATTTTGCACCAAGAATTGATCGTCTACTAGTCAAGGGTATAAGATTATATAATTTTAGAAGTTCATCGTACGATTTATTACAATGAATATGCCTATAGTGGACGGTAGGTAAGAATTTACGTTGGACAGCCTCAATTGAATCTATTATATTTTTGATACCATACAACAGCTGCATATTCTTAGTGTGGTCGTATTAAATACACTAATAAATATCGAAACCTAGACGCTTGCCGAAAATTCCTGGAATTTCTCATAACAAATCCGTAAATGCTGTATGCTTTGTTAACTATTGATGATACATGTAAATCAAAATGTAGCTTTGGGTCCTTAACACCAAGGTCTCTCAGGGAAATAACTTTATTTAATGGATAAAAGTTTCATGTTTTTGGTAAATGTTATTGGTGCCGATTCTGATGTCACACACTAGAACTAACCTAGTCTAAATTTTAGTTTAGTCGTGTTAATCTACGATTCCTATTCAGAGATCCATGAATTAAACTAAATTATATTTTGACAGACTATAATTGGTTTTAGTTACTCAACTTAGTTTAAAAGGTATTTTGCTATTCTGTTGTGCATAGTTTACGTCAAATTACGCCTAATATTAGAAACTTCAAACTAAAATCAGATCAAAATAGTAGCTATCTAAATTGATGTCGACTAAAATAAAAAATCTTAATTTAAAGTGCAATATTTGTTGCATATGTGGTTGCGGAGAATAAGGCTGTAAAGTTTAAGGGATTTTTCAAATCCCTTCGAAGTAGCCAAGAAGTTCAAAAATATTTAGAATTATTTAATCTGGGGCCATACATTTGATTAATACTTTAGGTGACCCTTACATAAATGAAGGCTTCGTTCCCAAATATATAAAAAATTGTATATTGAACCTTTAATAAGTAGGTGCTTGTTATTCCTATCTCAAGCTCAAATGATTGAATCAAACAAATATCTACCTAGGTAGGTACCGTTATATAAGTATCGTAGCCGGAGAATTATTTTAGTTAAGTGTAGTCAGAACAAGAGAATTGTTTTCTTTTAACACAATTTGACCAATGAAAACCTCACTATTAACTTAATTTAGTAGCTGTCAAAGTCAAAATAAGTGATGATTAAATTTAGTTTCTATGAACAACAGAATAGGATAAATGATTTTCTAAACTTAATTAAGAATTATTTTAGTGTAGTTTAGTGTAGTCAGATGAACAAGTGAATCGGCACTATTGTGAACATTTATTAAGATTTACGTTAATTTTATTAACTGAACAGAATTCTGACAGACGATCTAAGTCTTGTTAAAATAGATTGCGATCACGTAAAGAAAATACTGTTTTATAGCATTTAAGGTCATTGGCATATAAAAGGAATTTTGTGTTTCTAAAACATTGATTAATGTCATTAATAAATAAATTGGATAGAAATGGTCCTAATATTGATCCCTGTGGGACTCCCAATGTGACATACAACAATGTGATTTACAATATCTGAAGTATATCCATTGGTTACTGCCTTATGAGTTCTATTTGTGCCATACACCAAACGGAAACAAACCCACAAACCAGGTTACCCCGAATCCCATTATATGCAATTTTTTTAGGAGTAATTTGTGATCCACCTTGTCAAAGGATTATTGAAAATCAGTGTACATAGCATCGGTTTGTAAATGGTTATCCATATTCTAAAATAAGAAATTAGTAAATGTTATTAAATTAGTTGTAGTTGACCTAAGTTTAACAAAACCATGGTGCTCCTGTATGATTTGGTTGTAGAAAATCGGGTATAATTGGCTGTGTACAAGTTTCTCGAAAAGCTTTGACAAGGTGAACACAATGGAAATGGGACGGTAATTTTCCACGTCATGCTTAGAACCAGTCTTTTGAACAGGAGTTACATGAGCCTGCTTCCAAATAACTGGAAACATTCTTTCCGTTAAGCATTTATTTTATTAAACAATAGATAAAGCGGCTTGCAAATTTTATCTGCTGTCTTAGTTATATAAATGGGAGGACAATTTCAGATTCAGGTATGTATAGTTCTCCTATAGGAGTACATTCATCACAGAAATCTAGATCATCAAAACGACTGTCCGGTTGTAGTGAAGACGGCTCGTAAACAGATTCAAAGAATTTAGAAAATATGTTACAAATTTCCGAAGGATTACTAGTAGATTTATCATGAGAGTGTATATTTGAAGATATTTTAGATGAAGGTGTCAAGTTAGATACGTAGAACCATATATTATCTTCTACAAATTTAATATAATTCTTGTGTTGTCGTATTGTGTGTCACGTTGACGGTGTCATACACTTTTTTAAATCTAGCTCTAAATAAAGAAAATAATTCATAATCAGATATCTACCGGTAATACTTCCATTTCAACCAATACTGTTTTAATGTGAAGTACCCAGGTAGTAGGTTTGAACCCAGAGGGGGGTATGTGGAAGTCCTACATACCTACATCGGACCTGAGTAATATTTTTATTAATAATTTTATATACTATGTCATAGATGATAGCTACAAATTGATTGGCAGGTACATTGTGTAGATTTTTTTCCCAGTCAATTATACGAACTTCGACATTTATAGCCTGATAGTTTTCTTTCCGAAAACAATACTTGGAGAACGGACATACCTTCATGGGACAACTTAAAATATTAAGCGTTGGACTAATATGCAAAGGAGGATGATACTCATCTACGGGTAACAAAGGTTCATTTATTTATTGAAATGAAACTAATTTTACGGATTATATCGCGGTTTATTCTAATACGATATAATCCGTAAAATTAGTTTCATTTCAATGTGTAGTATTCGCGTAAATATCAGAATTCATTTATTTAGTTAGTTCAACATTCCGAATTCGGAAATTTTAATAATATTAATCTGTGAAGCGTTGTTAATAGATAAGAAACTAGAAAGCGTATGTGCCATATTTGATAGTTGTATTGCTTATAGAAGTTGCATAAATGTTGTTTTCTTGGGCATTCCAATCACGCAGTAGCAACAAACAATCAGACACAACAGTAGTGAATTCCGTTAATTGAGGTTAGGGGTAGCACCGTATAGCATAAAATTGCAAGCACACATTACAGGTGCGGTGCTGGCGCACGTCTGTCGGTAACTGATAGTATATAAAATATAAAAAAATGTCCCGAAAAAAAGGAGATGGATGAGGAAAAGGTAAAAAATATAGTAAATAGACTAATGTGGGCTTGCGGAAAAATCAATAGATGTAACGGGGAAACACTAAAAATATTACGCTCAATCAACATCAATAATGTTAGAGCTATTGAAAGAAACTCAAGGTCAGTAAATGACCCAAATCCATTAAGAAGCACTATGCACAATAAAAATTTGAAATACCCTATAACATTAAGAAAAGACTTAAAACTAAGTGAAATCCCAGGTGACTTAGGTATATATTCTGTTAACAACAGAAGATACAGTAGGATTCTGTGCTAAATTCATATGGTGAAATTTTACATGCATGAATGTAAGATACAAATATTAGACAAGACAGAAAAGACAAGACAAGATAGAAAAGCTATGTTACAAATTTCAGAAGGCAATGCTAAAAGATTAAATCTTTACATACATATGTAACTTGACATAAGGATAACCTTGGAGCGAAGTCAGGTTTAAATTTGGTGAAGTGTCTATCAGGATCGTTGGTGCCAGTTAACTTATATGAAATAGACATAACTAAAAAAATTGTGAAACCAGCATTCTCTGGGATTGAGCATCCTCATAGACTATGAACATATCCCAGAATATTATTTACATACATACATAAAACATAAAATCACGCCTTTTTCCCGTAGGGGTAGGCAGAGCCCAAGGGCCGCTTTTCGCCTCCGTGAGAAACGAGACGTGATGGGTGGCGAACCACATCGCCGCCATTTTGGTTAATTAAATTTTTTGTATGATATTATTTAAACTAGATAAAAAGCATTTTAAGGTCAAGCTGCTAGATACAGAAATATATTAGATGTTTGGAAAATAGTACGTTATTCACCTCTTTTGCCAGGGCAAAACACCGCAGTTTGTTAATGTGTCACACGCTCTGGTAAAACCGCAATATACTCGTAGAGTTAATAGTATAATGGAAGAATCTTCAACTTTACATTAATTTAATTAAATATGTTCAACTTATTATCACCTATGGGATCTTGCAAAATCAATTAGTATCAATGATTACACATTAATTAAACTTTTGGATTCGTCAGATGCAAATAAGTAGGTTACCCGTGGGATGTCCAGGTAAGAATAGCACCCACATATCTCCTCCCGTTGGGTGCCCTTAAGAGGCGACTAAGGGTAAACAAGAAGACGAGCAGCAGCGTCTTTATATTGGATTACCTACCATATATACTGCGATCCCAAAGGCGCCTGCCAAGCGTGGGGATTATGGCAATACCTCCCTTCAAAGGGGGAGGCCTTTGTTCAGCAGTGGACGACTTTCGGCTGAAGATGAAATAAGTAGGTACATACGTCAAATCTTTAAAGGGAGTTTTGGTAAAGAAAGTTAATCCTATGACCGAGAATGAGAAATGTTAAATCAAGGAAGATATCTATTTTAAAAGAAGAATGGATGGGGAAGAAGTTGTTTATTTTGAGAGCACAATTTGTAAAGGGATTTTTTGTGCATAATGCTGATACTTTATTGTCATTATAGATATAAAGCGGTAAATAGTAAGCTCATGTTTTGTTTAGTAGAACAGAATAGCAGTTTTTTGACATAATGATTGTAGTTTATAAAGCGAAAAACTTTGAGCCAGGTCAGGTACAATCGGTAACAAATATGCATGATTCGTTTTACTAGGTGGTAGGTTCCTTGTGCAAGGAACCGTCCAGCTAGGTACCACCGCAGTGTCAGATATTCTGCCGCCAAGCAGCAGTGTGTAAGCATTGCTGTGTTCCGGCGTGAAGGGCACTGTAGCTGGTGAAATTACCGGACACAAAGACTTAACATCTAATGTCTTAAGGGTCGGCAACGCGCTAGTGATTATTCTGGTGTTGCTAGCGTCTATAGGCTACGGTGATTGCTTACCATCAGGCGGGCCGTACGCTTGCTTGCCACCTTGGTAGTATAAAAAATATATATATATATAGTCAAGAAGTGATATAAGTGTGTAATTATTTTTACTAAAAAATTTCTTTGTATAATAATTTTGAATGAGGAGGTGTGTGATGTGGCAGTTCAGGGAGTGAGAACCCACGAGCTTGGCGTTTCAGTCGTTTGTGAATCTTTGCCCTGGCACCACGTCTGTTAGCGATATTAAAATATTGAAATTCATTATACGTTGTATTACATAACTGTTGTTTTCTTGGACATTCCAATCATGCAAACAAACAATCAGACACAACAGTGTGAATTGAAGGTTGTTTTTATAGTATATACTTAATAGTAAAATAATTTAGAAAAGCGAAACAAGTATTCGACTTGAAGGTTTTATGTATACGGTACACCGAAACCGTGTGTTACTATAGAAGTAATAAAATTTTACGATTTCCAACTCGAGGACGTCTATCGTAATGCTAAGAATTGTAGGTATAAAGCAGGCACTTGTCTTTTGGTTTTCTTTCTCCTTTAAGTCAAATAAATGTTCGTCCAGTACAGTCTACCGCATTTAGATGAATTTTAGTAATAACCGACAGCTTTCAAATATTTTTATTTAGTATAATCACGTAACTTAAAATGAGGTAATGGCTAATGTATATGATAACAGAGAGATCTATATAAGATACATTTTTAGAGAGATCTATCATCTATATATAAGGCATACATATATTAATAAGGTTCCGTTGTTTGGGCTCCTACTCGGCATCTTCATTCTCGCATTTACCAAACCAACGTGTGAATGAAGAAGGGATTTAAATCTTAGGGACAATAAAACATTTTATCCTTACGGAGTAGGTTTACATTAAGCCGCAATGAACTAGAAGGTACGTAGGAGTAGCGTAATGTAGCTGACAAAATACGATGTAATGAAAAAAGCTTAAAACGTTTAGACACATGAAATAAAATAAATTTATAGCGACTTGACGATTATAAACAACAGTAAAAGACGCTTGAGCTCAAATATTTGACAGTTCAATAAAATCATATTGCACTACAGCAATAACAGTCAGTATAACAATCAGTAAAAATTAAGATATAAATTTTTAAAAACGCGGTAAGCATTTCACATTTCGTATTAGCGCACGCAGCTAAGTCGATAATGCTAAAACAAACAAATAGATAGTGACCGGCGAGAGAACGAAATGAAAATTGAACAGAGCGTTGATAAAATAAGAGTATTTAGGAGTAGAACGTGAGGAATGAGACATCGACGCAAGAGTGCAGAGGCGGTCGAGCAGCTGACACCTGTCATCACGCAATTTATTAGTCGCTCCGAAATAACAGAGTCACTGAACGTTCAAACAAAATGAAGAGACACAACGCTCTATTAACAACACATACTCGGGGTGCACGCGTTAACAGCGTCGCGATTAAATTCACAATGTTCCTCGATATACCTACATATAAAAATAATAAAATTGGATCGCGCACTTTGTCATTATGCGCACTGTCGCCTTTGCCATGAACGACCAACCGACAGCCGTCCCTCGTGATCCCAAACCTTTTCGATGTATAACAAAATTAACGTGCTAAACGGTGCATCTTAATTGATTTAAACTTTTATTTAAAATATAAAGAATGTTTCCCAATTGGAAAGTAACGGGAACGTAATAAATGTCCATAAAGTGGAGAAGAATGATGCCATCGTATTTGTCACGGCTTTGATTTATACATCAGTCGGATGCGTTTCACACAGAGATGACAATCGGAGGCGCGCCGCACTCTCTTCGTCCTGATGCAGTGTTCTAACGCTTAATAACTGTCGACGAATGTTTGCGTCACTGCGTCTGCAATGCTTATGATAATAAATGGCCTCTTATTTTAGAAATCCTCATTCACCATGCTTATAGCCATACGCGCATCGTTTACGATGCCGGCACACATTTCTCCAAAATGACACTCGACGACTGATTGTTTATTGCTTTCGAGTTTTTTGATTAATTATGTTCGGACTTATTTGCAGTGTCTTATTCTGTAGATGATGGCATTCTTTTCATATAACCGATGAGATGGACGTGCAGTAACAGTAAGCCTATCTATAGACAGTTGCGCTCAGTAAATTACATAGCTACAGTAGAGTGCCTTATGTTTAGTTTAAATAATTTTTTGCGGAGGAATTTATTCACTTTTCGTACGTGCAAGTTTGAAAAGAGGGGTTTGATTGGCTCATTATCCGAATGATTAGTATTTTACGTCTTGATAGATACTTAGTAAATAAACCAACTCCTATTACCTCCTATTACTCCCTTACCTAAGCTCATGTGACGACGACTCTCTCCACTGCAGAACTGTTAGGAACTGTTACTGCCTCTGATATAGAAGTCCATATCTTCCACACCGTTCTTGATAACGCAGTTCACGATTCAGTCTGCTTTTTATGATTTTGCGAATCTTAGGTGACATCTTACCTATTGACATTAAATCCTGGAAATATTTAGAATTCAGCATTTTATAATCCGAATATCGGGATTGCCTTTGGGAAGTTGGAAGATGCAGAAATCAAACGGATTTGCTGAGTAGAGGGTGCATAGGCGGTGGCGCGCTGACGCAGTCATTACCTCAACTTTGTACACGCATGGCGTAGTATAGCACTGATGGGATATTAAAGTTATTACCAACGGCGAAATTGGCCCAGCGACCGCTGAGGAAGCTGCCCACCGATACCTATTAGCGGTATTACATATTTTATGTGATCCAGCGTCGATCGACGATTATGGGTGTATTAAAACGCCGTCTGCCCTTCTCCCGATCATGGGAATATGCACAGGCTTCGCTTTTATCTACGTTTTTTACAGTTTAGTTGGTAATTCGGCGATCACTGCGCGTCTGAGTCCGTACGCCGAACATTATGGATACTACACAGATACTTTTAATGGTTATTAGGTAGATTTTTAACGTACATGCGGTACCGTGAGAGCCGAGTGAAATTGTTACAAAGCCGACGGATTTTTGTAAATAAAATAGTTGCTACTATTTCTGCATAATCCGACAGAAAACGATTAATTGCTGGCTCAACCTTGTTGGTTATTTTAATTTATATAGGTTTTAGATATGAAAACTTCAAATAGGATAGGAAATTATTGTACGCATTGTATGAACCCACAAATTGTCCGACCAGATAAAAATATTAATCTTTAAGACCACACAAATTATGTACCTACATATAAATATAATTGCAGCGCATATAGAATTATATTCAGCCTATAAATGCCATCTTTTGTATCTCATAGGGACGCTCCCTTATAAATATTAATATCCTCACTTATAATAAGAGTATTTACGCGGCGCAAGGCAATTTTAGTAATTTTACAATATGTATAACCAATTTTGTTGGTCGCTAATTATATCTAAGATAAATTTAAAACAAAATGCATTAGCTTTTAGTCCGCGGAACATTTTGAAATTACACGTATTAGCGGTCATGTTAATATAACCAATCAAGTTTTGTTTTTACGTCGTGTTACTCATAATAACTTTTAATTCGATGCGATTATGATATGTAGATATTGTGAATGTTCTAAATCAAATTTGAATTAACTACATCATATTATATTTTTTGAAGATAGGTAGTCCTTCTATTATCTACACTCTTCGTTTTCTAACAAAACTTATTGAAATGAAACTATTTCATACAAATTTTATATTGCTGATTTTTACCAACTTGTCGAATTGATCAATCAACTATTATTTTTTTGTCCGAATTATGACTTAAGGGTACACTATGAATATTGGCTGATAAGGGCGTTTAACACCTCAGTTGGGGACCATGGGTGCTGCATTTAAATTGTAATGTAACATCAGTAATGTAAAAACTAAAATATACTGCGATATAATTGCTTATAAAAATTGTTTGTGTCAATATACAAGACTTGTTTAATCTGCTATTTTATTGCAGGACTATTAATCAATTTTATTTAAAAATCCTTTCTTTTCTTTTCACAATGCCAGAAGTATTTATATAGTTACATAAATTTCTAATAAAAGTTAACGAATTAGTTATATAGTTAGTTAGTTTATAGTTTATTTTTTTCCTTTTTGTTTCAGGACCCTTTCACGGTAAGCTACACAAGTATTAAATAATAGTGAGTAGTATACCCTGGTAAGTAATTACTTACATTGCTTGTTGTCATCGGAAAGGAAGTATCGCATATAGTATAACAATCATACAGACACTGTACGGTGGAGTAAATTACAAATAGCTTAGTTATTATAAGTATATCCCCAATAGACAGAAAAGGTATACCTTACAAGCTAATATCTTCGTATAAATATCTCTGTAAACTGAAAAGGAAATGACTTTTAGATCAAAAATATAGCTATTCTTCTGGAGGCAAAAGCTACATTTCTAATATTATTTTAAACAAGAAATAGAATTACAAATTAGATTTAAGATGCAATAGAAGATATCATAACTTGTTAATAAGTCTATCTAGGAACGGAAATTGACTATACATCCATATGTCTCTATCTTTTATCATCATAATAATTGCAAGTGTTGCACAGTAAGAAAATTATTGCAGATTTATCTTGTGCATGTACCATCAGTTTTAATGTAATTTTATCTTCTTTTTCGGTATCATTCATACATCGGCGTACGGAGAAACAGGGTGTAAGTATATATATTGACGTTTATTTATTTAAAATGTTGTTTTTAACCCACTAATTTATTCGGCAAGCACCTTTCTTTCCTACTAAAAGGGTCATTGACTGTATTTAAAGTTTGCCAAGTGCAATTTGAGGTCCTACATCCCGAATTAATCACGATACCATCACCATGAGAGGTGCGTAAAGTGTCTACGTTTTTGCCTACACCTATTATGTATTCTGTGCCTACACCTCAATCGACCTAGACAGCTTTCTATTACTAGCGGTGCAGCTGGCTACAGACTCACATCGAATTTAGATCATTTTAACACTTATGATAGCTAGTTAGAGATGAATAGTGACACTCACGGTTCGACGCGTACATCAACGTCGCTGTCAACCTATATGCATAATTACACAGTGACAAGATGATAATTAGTGGGTCGGAAGACGCATAGTCCCGCGGATCCTAATTGATGTACATGCAAACGCAATCAATATGACGTGGTGGCGGATGTCGGAAGACGCACCGTTGATGTAGCGTGTATACTCGCGCTAAACAATTCTACACGCTGCGCTGTCACCGTATTAGAACGTGTGCGTATGCGCTATAGAAAAATATCTTCTTTCGTGGTGAAACATTGCGTAGAATTCACGGAGAAGAAGTTTCTCCGGTCCGCGGTCACGAAGATCATTGCAAAGTATCAAAAACTAGCATGAAATAAATGAAGCTTACGCTCTTAATCCCAGAAGGTGTGAGCTGGGGCGATTATATAGTTCGGATATTTATCCTGTGAGGTGGTAAGAATAGCACTACCACCTACCGTAGAGGCGACTAAGGGAAAACCAGAAGACGGGCAGCAGCGTCTCTGCCTTGCCTAGCCAGCGATTGCGTACCACATATCTATACTGCGATTCCGAAGACGGCTGCCAAGTGTGGGGATCTGGGGAGTATGGTAACCTCTCCCTTCTAAAGGGGAGGCCTTCGTTCAGTAGTGGATGTCTCTGGGCCGCTGATGATATTTAGGTCCTGGTGTGACGGATGGTTAACCTATCGCCAGTCATCAGTAGCAAATAGTAAATGCTGGCAGCAAAAGGGACAAAGTATACTAAGATACAAAAACAGTCAGGATTTTTCGGTATCCCCCGCGAGAACAATTATAAATGTATACAAAAACAACATTTAAGTCAACGATTATTGGTGGGGAAAGACTTAAAAGTATTTGTGGTCAACATTCGGTTACACAACGGTGTGATGTTAGTTAAAGTAGTCACTAGTTAACACATAAAGCGTCGTAGCTGGCCTTTGGTTTCCGAACACAACATTGCTTTTTATACGCCGAAAATAAAATGGCCTATAACAATTTACACTTTAAAATGGACGGAAGTGAAATGCATCCTGTGTGGGTAGCCGTCGTTCTGGTCAAGAATTATCCACTCTTGAACCAAGACTTTTTATGACTGAAAACGTAAAACATTCAATTGAATTGCAGAATTATCAAGTTACAGTATGATTTAAAAAAACAATTCGTATAAAAAGAAAATTTGGTCATAGTATCGAGATGTTAGTAAGCTTTATATTGAAAGAAATAAAAAATGCTTCATCAACAATAGTTCAGTTCCAGAAAATGTATTAAAATTAGATTAAATTATAAAAACTACGGCAGGTGCATAATGTTTTACTACTGGACTGAATATGCAAATAACCCCTGAATTTTTTTTTTATTCTAAAACTGCGGTACGGTACGGTAGCAGGAACCCTTGGTGGGTGCTAGCGCGCCTGAAGTGTCTAGCCCAGCTCTTTAAGTCGATTTAAATGATATTTCACTCGTTTGACGCAACTGAGATTTATATCGGGCAAATTATAAGGCTTTGCGTTGTGCACGGACCACCTAATCCTGTTTTAAATTTATTAGGTTAGCCGACAATAAATTTGTAAATTATGTAGCCCGCTGACCCGGAAACGTCGCCTTAATGAGACTTTTATTTTAGAGATTTTCAAAGGACCCTTATCTCTTTAAGTAGCCTTCCTGTCTAGTATTCTTTTTAATTCACTTGTTTTACTAATTATATTTCGGCTTTATTCCCGCATGTCGATCGTGAATGCCTGCCTGATGCTGCTGGTGTGAACGCATGCAACATACAGTATGTAAGTACATTTAATTACTTGTAAATTACAGGCACTTCAAAAAACATTCATAATATGTTTGTGCGGTGCCCTCGGGCTGACATAACAAAGAACGTTACTAATTAGCTGGTAAATGACCGACGTTATTAACAAAATGCCAGCACATAAATCCACTATATTTATCTTTGTGTAACATCTTGTTTTGTAATGTGTACTACATTCGATAGTATAATTTTCAACTTGTTGAAATAGAATGATTTATTATTGTAAGTTTGCCTAAATAGCGACTTTCATTTGCTTAAAACAGATAGATAGATACATTGAATTTTAAAATAAAAAGACTAAATATTTCCAATTAGTTGTCAACAATATCGCACTGAACACAAAGGGCTTTAACCAATATTGGCAGTACTAGGGTTGCGACGCGTAGGTAGATACGTGGAAAATCGTGCATGTACCCCTGTGCGCTGCAAATTAACAGCGCTTCCCTCGGGGCCAATATTTCTCCGAGCGACGTCGAACCTAGGACCGCCCGCCACTAACTACCCCACTGAATCAGCGACGATCACGCCTACATCTTGTACATACGCCGATTGGTACGTACCTCGTACCCTCGCCGCGGATAAAGCAATATATATTCGTAAGACTTTACTGCTGACTGAAAATCTTGGAGCACCTAACGCGTCCGAGATTTTATGGGGTCTGGTGCACTGCGGGTCAATTGTTTTATTTGGTGCTCCTATTTGCACTCTCTGCGATTGAGACAGAAAAACTATCATTGTGGTTATCGATATTTATGTACTTGTTATATTGTGTTTATTATCTGTATAATTGATGATAATGGGGACCTCAGTCGGGAGATTAAGTGCAGAATAGAACATGCCAGAAACGCATTTTCTAAGATGAAAACAGTTCTCTGTGACCGGAATTTAAGCATATCCCTACGTATTCGAGTGGTACGGTGTTATATTTTCTCTATACTCCTGTATGGCGTCGAAGCATGGACACTGACCCAGGCGACTTCTCAGAAAGAGGAAGCGTTTGAAATGTGGGTATACAAGCGCATGCTGAAGATATCATGGAGAGATCACGTCAGTAATATCACAGTATTGGAAAGAATGGGGAAGTCCACAGAGATCTTGAACATAATTAAGAGAAGAAAGTTGGAATATTTTGGTCATATCATGCCAAGTACGACCTTCTACGGGTCATTCTGCAGGGAAAAATAGAGGGTAGAAGAAGGCCTGGCCGAAGAAGGACATCATGGCTTAAAAACTTGCGTCAATGGTTTGAACAAACAACTCCGCAACTATTTCCAGTGACAGATTCTAAAGCAGAAATAGCCTTAATGATTGCTAACCTCCGATAGGAGATGGCACTTAAAGAAGAAGAAGAACCTGTATAAAATACAGATGTATTAACACTGGTTGGTATTCTAGATAGAACAAGAAGAAAATCTATCCTTTCGGAAATGTTATTCCTTTTCTCGCTTTCGATCGTATCCATTTCTTAATGAACACAATTTAACAATTTGATTCTTGATTGATTTCGACGCTGTACGAAGTCTGCAGTTTGTGAACACGTTCAGGATCGCACCCGCCATTATATCAGTTTTGATAAATTACAAATATTCGCAAAAGAACCGCAAGGATGATTCGTGAGGATATTGAAATCAAAAAACATCCTAATTTCAATAGAGAAGATGGTTGGGTGTTACCACTGGCTTGGGCTTGGGATCTTGTGTTAGCTATAATTAAATCCAAAACCAAGCAAAACACTGCACGGCCTCAAAATACTGTAAGCTATAGCTAGCTGCGTAGGTCGGACAAACAATAATACCTAATAATACCGGTAAATTATGACAGTATAAATTGAACGCAAGGTCGTTGAACATCTGAGTCTTGCCTGGTGAAGCTGTAACGGCCATCTGCGGCCAACAGCGCCTATTATTCCCAAAAAAAGAAAACAACATCTTAGTCCGCCCGTGACCATGGGTGCTACATTCGAAACTTCGGGAAAGTAAAACCTAAAATAAACCGCGATTTATTCCGTAAAAGTAGTTTTATATTAATGTGTAGTATTTGCATAAATATGTTGGTTGATTCTGTGTTGATCAAACTATTACATTTGTGCCGATAGAGATTTTAATATTCTACTTATATTCTCGGTGGTGTTCTTCTAAGCCAGCGTTTATAATTCTTATGTGAATGTTATGTTACACGTTTTCGTCTCCATAATCCCAGTACAAATAACAAAACGTATAGATACATTGAAACCACAAAACAGCTAGCTAGTAGAACACGCTAAATTACTGATTATTACGGACTTAAAAGCAGCGACGCAGCCTCCACATAAAAAAGTCTCTTTAAATTATGCCATGCTTACCATAACGTTTTAAATAATAAACTGGCCAGCGATGATGGCAAGCTAATTCCTGTAACTAAGCTAATAACACCTACCCTAACCAAAATATAATCTTTAATCTGAATGCAAATCATCCTAATACGTTCTGATTATAAAGAACTATAATTTCGGCATTATATTGTCCATCAAGTGTTTTACATATATAAAAATAAAAGGCTGGCAATCAAGTAATTTGTTTCTCGACCTACTAAACTCTTTTCGTGATGGAATCAGGTTTTGTGTTTTTAGGTTTTGAATATTTAGCTTCTTGATGCAATTTTGAAATTTGTAATTTTGAAATTATGCTATAATTAGGTAACCTGGGAAATTTTACTTTTACGTCTTATTTTATATTGCTTACTATTTTAAGTGAGTTCTGTCTGATACTTTATTAATTAACAACTATCATAATAAGTCATACCGCTGATGTGTGACTTTAATAAACAATTAGATAAGTGACGTTACCTAAGTACGTTACTTTTATTCTTTACTTGCTGACCCACGCAGCTCCGCCTGCGCTATTTTTACGTTAACTAAACTTTTAATAACAGACATTCGCATCGAATACATAACCTCCTTTTTTTCAATCGGTTAAAAACTGGGATCCACTTTTTACTTGCTCTCCGAAGCACGGACCCGTTTAGTTCAAATGGCGTTAAACGGTCACCCATCTATTTAATGACCTTACCTAACGTTGCTTAACCCGATCGATTACAAAACCTTGATAACAACTCTCTATGAGTGTTACCTTACTAATATTTATTATAATTATAAAGAAAAATTGATAAAATCGGACCAAGCGTATAACCAAGTACCCATTTTGACTTTAATCCCCTGTCCCAAAAGAACCGTGCTAGATTACGGGATAAAAAGTATCCTATGTCCTACCTCGTAGTAAGATCTCAAATCATGCCAAGTTTCATTTGAACCCATTCAGTAGTTTCGGCGTGATGCGCAGCCGTGATACAGACAGACAGACAGACAGACAAAATATTTAAAAAATACATTTTCGGTCTCAGTATCGGTTATAGAATGCCCTCCAAATATAATTTTCAAAATATCTTCAATGTACAGAAATGGACCTGTTACAGTTTTATTATAAGTATAGATTGCTTTAATAAACTGCTCACTTATTTTCACACATACAATACCTATTTACTATTTTAATTATCTCATTACTCGTGACCCTCCCTGGCTTCGCACGAGTGAGTATACTTATAGATTTTAATACTTATTAAATAAAGCTTCAGTGAAAAATTATCAAACTGAAGGTAAAAAGTGCTTAAAAATCTGTTGCGTTGTATAGGAGTTAGCGGATATATGTAGACAGACGCGGTAATAACATGTCACTAGATTTTTTAAGTAGGTAAGTTAAACGTCATACCCAAAGGTTTGCAAAATAAATTCCTGATGACACCATCACATTATATAATACCTACATTATTTTGTGGCTATAGGAGTGAGCGAGTGAGTGAGTAGAAGTGTACCGTCAGTACATTGATATTTAGTTAGTTCATCGTTTTTTTTGTGTTGTTTTATGAATGAGCCATAGATTAAATAGATCTCCGATACCAGGCTCCTTGGGTTTAAGTTCTCATAAAATGTACTGCCAACATGCCAGTCCAATTTATAGATCTTGTTAATTTTATGTACTAGTTTCAATTACAGCCGCGCATCGCATCAATTAAAGTGTTATTTCACACGGCAGTTTGAGAGTTAATATAAAAACACAACGCCTTTGCAATGATTCTTAAACCACTGTGGTAAAGTTAGTGTTGCGGACCATATATTATCTACCACTTAGGTACATGCGGCCAGGATACGTTGGTTCCAATGCACTAAAACCATATTATATCGAAAGCAACTTATTGTACACGTATGTACGTGAATGTTAGCTAGTTCCTGGTTGTTTAATTTCAGACAGCGATGCACTGGGCTTGTAAGCGCGGCGATGAAAATTTGGTGAAGCTACTGGGTGGACTAGCCCGACACATCGTCAACGAGCGATCGGTAAGCCAACATTTGATTCTGCCTGCCTACGCATAATAGGTTTATCTGAAAATTTCAATAGAATGTATCCAGTTAATGGATGTATCCTGTCTATGTTCTACCTACAGTATGTCGCCTCAATAAGAGGAGCTTGATTGAAAAACTTCTGTGCGTATACATTTTTTGGGCGACGATATATCATCAACTTCCCATCGATACGATACAAAAAGATGTCTAAATGCCGAAATGCATGAGAGCAAAGAATTTACTTTTAACCCGTGGATATCGCAGGGGGAGCAATTTGGATTCCTTATTTGGTAACGACAGTGGAAGGGATTTTATCTCGCTGGGTTTTATATCTAAAGAAATATAGTGAGCCAAATATGCTCCACCCGTCGAAGTTATGCGACTGCAATTGACTATAAATGGAGTTCGGTCGATTAATTATGTGTTTACATCTGCAAACCAGTATCGTATACTTTACAGTTACCTAGAACCTTTAATGTCCAATCAAATTTACTTACAGCGGGTATTTTGCCTGTTTTTTTACGGTATCGTTAAAGTGTCGTTACAATCTTTTTCATGTGGTGTTCGGCGTTGTTGGCGACGGAAGTAGAATGGGGTAAGTCCGCCGGCCATTTTATTGCTGGACTACTTGTGGATTGCGAGGGAAGTGGTGGTAAATTTATCTGTGTGCCACTCAACATTTTAATGCCCCTCCTTTCCTAATAAAGCCATAGACGTTTTATGACAACTTTAACGTACTTGTCGTCTGAACAGCTCACGTGGAGCCAATTACCATTCTGCCTATTCCAGGAACGGTAATCAAGTGAGCACCGTCATATTATGTAGGCGTTTGCGTTTTATTCCATTTAAATGTACTGTGACCCCATGATGCTAAGTCATTAAAAAACGAATAACTTCGAAAAAAAGATCCGAGGTTGAACAAGTGCAACTTTTTTTATGGGGCCCAATCAGTGGATTGATCTATACCCACACAGTGGAGAAAAAAAAATCAAATCGGTTTATTATTGCCAGAGTTACGCGCGAACATACATACAAAAATATAAATATAGCCGAATTGAGAACTTCCTCCTTTTTTGAAATCGGACGAAAAACATAGCTCTCTTGCTGGGACAGTCGGGCAATCAAGTTTAAAGAAAACACAATTATTATAGAGCAAGAGCCCGTGAACGCCAAACGTAAGTCATAGTATATATGAGCGTTTCCTTCCGCAATTCCAGTTTTGCCCCCGTTTCCATCGAAGCTGTATCTCATAACAAATTAAGAGTATTCTTAATTTGTTATAAAGAAGAGACACACTTAGGCGCATCATAGAAAATGGGGAGAGTCGAATGACCGCTGGGCCCGCACGCATGCTGTCACCTATGCTCATTCTAAGGGGGGTCTCGAAAGACACACCTCCTGAAGATCTCGCCGACTTAATTAAACAACAAAATCCCGCACTAGCCCCACATTTCACAAATGTCGACGAGCTCAAATTAAAATTTACTCGCCGCAATCGAAAGGAGTAATTGTACAATACAGTTTTTATAGCACTTCCACAACTCCTCCGAATCCATCAAAAGCTCCACGTCGACAACTTCACTAACTTTTTACAGTGCCACAGATGCCTGCAGTTTGGGCACACACACACAAAGCCCACTGCACCGCTACCATTACCCCGTGTTCTCATTGCGGCTCCACAGACCATCAGATCGAGGCTTGCCCTCCGAAACCTGGCTCAGTCCGCCAAGTGCTACAATTTGCACATCGCAGAACGCTATATTCAACCGCAAACTGAATACCCTCCACCGCGCCAGTTCCAATTCTTGACCCACCCTGATAGCCATATAAGATAAAATAAACTTACGTGTTGATTATGGATATTAAGCCATTCAAAATATTACAGTGTATTCTCGACCAATCCCGCAACAGTACCCATGAGTTTATTGTATCTTTCATGGCTGGTCAAGTAGCTTTAATATCCGAGCCATACGTCACACATAGGGGGTATTTTGCTAATCTATCCAGTCATAATAATTTTTTTCGATTTATTTACTTTTACTGATTTTTCTATAGGTGTACAGCTATAATAAGTGTTTTTCAATAAAAAGAAGATTATAAGGAGGTTGATTAGAGTAGTAAAAAATAAAAATACAAAAATTATAATATAATATTTTGATTAAACTTGATATTTTTTTAATATCACTAACTTAATTATTACTATATTATTATTATTAAGTAAGTAATCTTGTTGCCGTGTGGTTTAACAAATCTTCAAGATTCACTTGAGCTAATATTTCAGTGATGAAACGAATCCTCAGGCGGATAGCAATCTTTTTTTCTTTTTGTATGAGACTGTACCTGGGGTAGGTATATCTTCTTAGAGGCACTTCTAATAATTTCATATTGGCGCCGAGAGAAGTCAGCTTCTACAAAAATAGCAAGTGCACACAACAGGGTCAGATTCGCATTCTGAACTATTTCATGAGCTTTCTTAAGCTTTGTAGCTCTCGTTGGAGATTCGGTTATATGCCTTAATATATATGAAGCATATTTGTGTCCAGATGTATTTAGTTTTCTTGGTGCAGCGTGCATTACATGCCTTCACCTATCGCGCTCCGTAATTCAGTCATAACTCTTCGTTCACTTAATTCTGTGAAATATTTCGATGGTCGACCAGATAGATCTTTGTTGTTGCACTATGGGTATTTCGAATGTTTTTTTCAACCATTCGTCATTACTTTGAAGAAAATGATTCTTTTCCGTTTGTTTATTTCCATCTTCGCCTCAATTCTGAATTAATATACGAGAAACATAGTTTTACTTTTTTAATTCTTCATCAAAAAGTCTTCGCAAGACAACAAGTAATTTTCCAAATAAGAAACTTTGTTTTAAATTTCTTAATTCTTCATCGAAAAATCTTCGCAAGACAAGAAGTAATTTTCCAAATATATCAACTTTTCTTCAATTTTGGGCAATTTTTGCACTTGCATTTTGTCGTATAGATATTTGCGGATTACTACTTTGAACACGTGAGCCACTTGACGAACCTAAAACCAAATAAAACGTGGTAAAGTGACATACAAAAAAAAAGGTTACTTTTTTCTTCCGTTAGTTTTTCAATCTTAACTCAAAAAACCGCAAATATGCGCAAGGTTTTTTGCCATTAATTTGTTGTAAGAACTATCAGCTAGCTAAAAAACATAAAAAAATAACTCGGACGGACCCTGAAGTACAACAAAACCCTTTTTATGTTTCAAAAAATGATCAAAAATTTATAAAATTTAAACCGTTTTAGAAAAAATAAAAATCTATAATAAAAATACGGGCCCTTACCTGCTTTATCTAAAACCGTGACTTCAAAACATTCACTTAAAAAAATAATATTTAAAATTGAACTGAGAGTCAAACTGGGACCGTCGAGAAAAATACGTGCACTTGAGCGATGGTAAAGTTTAGACTAAAATCACTGTGCAGTCGCAACTGATAAGAAAAAGGGGAGGGTGGCCTATTGTTCTCTAGTTATCTGTCAATAATAATAACTAGTTTTTTTGGACCTGAGGACCAAGTTCTAAGAAATGGACTTTTGACCGGCTAGATTGGCAAAATGCGCGTGCGTGCGCGTATGTGCCTCGGCTCGGGCCTAGAGCTGAAATCACAACCTGGCTTCACCGTTCTGCAATTCTCGCAGGGACACAGGGTCAAGGCTTGTATTATCATCAAAACTGGAGTTGGCCGGATCTTGGGCCTAACCCAATATTCCAACCCCAAGCTGTGCGTAGCCCAGCTGTCTATCGGCCCTCGCAACATCTACTTGCGTCAATTTACATTGAACCTAACAGTGACTAGAAACCATACCCTAGATCGCCTAGATGCATATCTGAAGCTCACTGACGGTTCCCACCGAGTGAGGGGCGGCGATTTTAATGGCTGGCATCACTGGAGGGGAAGCAGCGCGAGGACACGACATAGCCGACGTGATACACGGGAACGATCTGTTTGTTTGCAATCAAGGAAATAGCCCTACCTTCGAAACTGTTACTCATGGACGCTGCCACTCTTCAATTATTGGCCATACTTTAGCCTCTTCACCCATAGACCCTCTCATATCTAACTGGTACGTCAACCTTAACATCTGCCCTACTTCCCAACACAATGACATTGAATTTTCCATCAATTTCTCAGACTGCTACGACACACAGACCCATCCGACATCTACCTACTTATATAATACTGAAAAGCCATGCTGATCCAGGTTTAAAACAGCTTTAATGATGATAACTGATCTAATTGACCTCGACGTTCCCAATCTCAATTCGACAGAACTTGACGCTGCAATCGAGAAAATGGCATCTACAATTCAGCTGGCATGTAGGGAATCTATGACGGTTCGAAGAGGAGTAGGAAGCTCTAAGATCCGCCCTCCGTGGTGGTCGCGCGAACTTGAACGGCATAAACGGGACGTCATCGAATCTCATCGCCACGTTAGCGCTACCGTGAGACAGGGTCCACCACCTCAGGAACTGTTGGAAGACCAGCGAGTCAAAATAGCCCTCTATGCGGATCTTCTCAGGACCGAATCCACTCGACACTTCAGAAGTTTCTGCGAGCTTCAGACAAAGGAGAACGTCTGGCCCCTCACAAACAGATTGCTCATGGAATTTACCCCCAATCGTCCTCTCGCAACCCTAAAAATAGGCAACTGTTTCACCACTTCCGCTAAAGAAACCGCCACAGCCCTGTTTTATCACTTTTACCCAGATGATCTTCCGGACACCGAACCTCGTCAACACAATTTACGTTCTCACTTTCAAACTACTCCTCACACCGAAGTCGACCTTCCATTTGCTAGGGAGGAAGTGCTGGAGATGCTCCAAAACATGAATCCTTCCAAAGCCCCTGAAATAGATCATCTTACGTCTTATATTTGTCACCAATTCGCTGTTTAATACCCTCAATTTATAAAAGATATTATGAACAGGTGTCTCGCCCTCAAGCACTTCCCTGATCAATGGAAGGTCGCCTATGTGAAAATCATACTCAAGCCAGGTAAAGCTAACTACAGCGAACTCGGCACTTTCAGGCCCATTGGCTTACTACCAGTTTTCGCCAAACTCTTGGAAAAACTGTTCATTAAAAGGATTACATAACTGACCGCAAAAAAAGACCAATGTTCGGCAATTCTGCTTCCGGGAACAGAAACACCACTGAGGCGCTACATACCCTGAAAGAAGTAGAGAAAGCGAAAACTGAAAAACAACAAGTAGTGGCTATCTCCCTCGACATAAAGGCAGCCGTCGACAACGCCTGGTGGCCGGCCCTACTCCATCGACTACGGCACGTAGGCTGCCCGAAGAATATCTTCGACTTGATCCAGAGCTACGTCGAAAATCGACAGGTGGTTCTGAATCACGCCTGAGAACGGGCCACCAAGAGTATAAAGAAGGGGTGCATCCAGGTCTCCACGTGGGTTCCAATATATCGAAGGTATTTTTCTTCCACAATGCTGATTCCCTCTTAACATTGAGCATATACAGGAACACCCTCAAAGAATTGGTTTTTATATAATCAGGAGTGGCTGTTTTTCTAACTAAAAAACCCAAAAAGATGATGCCAGAGCACGATGACGAGCATTAGGAGAGCAGTAACAGATAGTATTTAAAAGTGAAAATCTACAGTTAATCAATAAAAAATGGAAGAGTCAAACAAACAAATGAATACCTTAGACCGTATCATTTGGACTTGTGAAAAGATTTTAAAATGAAAAATGAGTCAGTAAAAATATTACGGGAAAGTACCTTATCAAATATGACAGCCATGGAGAGAAACTCAAGACAGTTAAAGATCCAAATCTTTTAATGAGCACAATGACAAACATCAACTTGAAATTTCCAATAACTTTTAAGAAATATGACATCAATTTAAATGAAGTTCCAAAAGAACTCTATTCAGGATCTGATAATAGAAGGTTTGGGAGGTTGATGAGTAAAACTGATATGGTGCAGTGGTACATTCATGAACATAAAATCCCCCAAGACGAAAATACTGTTAAAGCAATAACAACTGTTTGAAAGCAATTCTAGGAGATTGAATAAGGTATTTAATTATAAATGGCATGAAGCTAAATTTAAAATTGGGACTGTGAACTTATCAAGAGCATTGGTTCCTGTAAATTCTAATTTGATAGACAACCCAAGGGAATTAGTGAAGTCTGCAAATATTGCATTCTTTGGGTCTGAGCAATTTGATAAGAGTATCAAGATATTCCAACTTATTATTTAGAACAAATAAGAAAAATAGTAGCAGAAAGCAACCTTGATGTTAGGAAGATACCAAAGCTTATTGAATTACATCCAGTCTCAAGTGGATAAAAGATACAGGTATTTGCCTATGTTGCCCGGTTTAGATCCTGATTTTGTGTTTATCTCACATACCTTGCTTCAGCCCCAATATCGTGTAAACAGTTTAATGGATGACAGCTCCAGCTTCAAGGGTCAAAATGTAGAAATTACCTCAATATGTATAAATTTATTAAGTCATTGCCAAGTTAATAACATTCCTTATCACAAAATGAGAGATATGATAGGGACAATAAAGGTTAATGATAACCCTTTAACAAAATTTTTGGAAACAACTGATGAACTAAAGAACGCGTTACCATAAAAAAGTACAAGCTCCACTCCTCGTACACAGTATTCCAAGCAAAACTCTTCGTCATTCTCCACGCCTGTAAATTCGCTATAACACAGAATCTCATACACACCATCATATACTCTGACTCACTCTTTTCCATCCAAGCCATCCGCAACAGAAGTAACACCTATCCCCTTGTATCACAAATTCACTACATCCTCTACAACCGAGAGAAACGAGTCGCCTGGGTCAAGGCTCATGTTGGGGTGACGGGGAACGAGGCCGCGGACGTCGCTGCAAAGGAAGCCAACCGGTTGCACACGGCGCCCCATTACGCGGAGTTGCCTATCTCTTATGTGAAACACCACATCAAGAAATCACTTGGTGAGATATAGAACTCTCGTTATTTAAGTGAGCCTCAAGGTGCGCACACCAAGCGCCTTCTGCAAACGCTCGACGATGTCCTTGACCTCTTTTCCCACACCAGACGCACATTCGAGCTCGCACAACTTCTAAGTGGACACGGATTCCACATAACGGATGACGCTGCTTGTCCCTGTGACGGGACATACGATCAAACAATAGGGCATCTACTTACGACGTGTCCAAAATTTAGCGTTCACAGGACCAAGCACGAGCAACATCGCTTAAGCATGGGTCTTACCTTTCGAATTCAGTTAAATCTACAAGGACCAAAATGCCTTGAATTCATACATAGTACTATGGACTGCCATCGTATGCAATTTAAAAATGTTTAACGGAACATATAAACTCATCTTCTCTTCTCTTTCTTTCACTCTTTCTTCAATCTTAAAATCTCTTTTCATTCTCATGTCTTTGGTTTTGAAGCTTCCGTATCAAATCGCGGATGCATCTATATCAAGCCCTCTCAAAAAGTAACCATGATACTCTATATAGTGAGAAAACATAGTATACACCGTTTTATAAAACAAAAGTGATTCAACAAAAGTTAATAAAAAATGTCCTAGTATAAAGGCTGAAAGTTTTTCTGCGCAAGTACACTAGCTTGTAGAAATGATTAGGCTACGTTTACTATGATCTTTAGTGCACAAATATCTAAAACATAATTAATGTGGTGCTCATAGCCAGTGAAAAATATCAGTTGGTTGAGCATCGTCAAGCAAGGTCAGTACTTAGATGGGTGACAGTCCATCGCCAATCTCCATCCATACGAGTACTAGCCAATTGTTCTTACCTGCTGTAGTGAAGATTTTTATGCAAAAAAATATTTTAGCTTTTATCTATGACGTTAGTCTGGCGTTCATGATATTTTGGAGTATTCATCATCGGCAGCCTAAACAGGTCCAATAACGCACGTCTTCTAGTTTTTCTTAGTCGCCTCTTACGGACACCTAACGGGAGGAGATGGGTGGATGCTATTCTTACCCGGACTTACTTGGACTATTAGATTTCGATAAATGTCAATTTATAATCCTACTGCCTTTATAAAATTGAGATAAAAGTTTCTAGTTACACGTGAATGCAGTGTACAGCTGTTGCTGCTATATATTCAGCAATATCCAAAGAGTTTAATATCTATCGCGGATAATATTGAATGGGTATAAGCGAAATCGCGTCGGGGCCGATTATGAAGACAGGAGCAGCTGCGAGCATTTACAAGTCGATCTGTGCGCGCCCCATGCAACCCCGAGGCTCGCGCCCTTTCGACTTGAAATATTTCATATCTGATAGTATCACGAAGGTGCAATCTTGGGGACTTGTTTATATAAATATAATATTCTATATACTTACAGGTGAAACTGAAATACCTACCGCACATTATTTAATATTGGTAATCGTATGTGTAACATGAAAATTTAGAGCATGTCAATAAGAAAGATGAATTGGTTATTAATTTGTAGCATTGCGAAAACATTTAACTACTTAGGACTAGACCGGCCGTAGCGAACAATTTTTTTAATCAAAACCTACGAAAAATTTTATTTTAAAAGAAAATAATGTCTAATTTTTATGGCAAAATCACTGAATGAGTCTACAGTTTATTTTCGTATATATTATGAATTTTGTATATTACTGAAGCATTTAATATAAAAGTGATGACAACTTTTGGATCAAAAATTCCTAAAGGCTTCTCTATGACATATATTGAATCTCTTTGATTTTCAAGTTTTCATAATTTGTGTACCTGAGGATATTTGAAGACAATAACTTTACTTCGTGTAAATCTGAAGACAGTAACTTAAATTTGCACCATTAACGAAATACGACTTTTTCGTAATTTAATTAAGAAGTTAGTATTTAAGTACGTAATTAAGTTATTGAGCCTCCATTTTTTTTTATTTCACCTGTATAAGGTGGCTATAACTACCTGTGATCGGTAACTGGATATTTGCGTCGGACCTCAGCAGATCTTCTCTGACCCTATTGCGTATTTATACACTCGCAACAAATATTAGCTGTTGAATCCTTACTAGTGTCTAAAGGCTTTGTCTAAATTTAAATTAATACCAGAAGGACGTTTTCAATTAATGAGTTGATAATGTAGTAGATAATTATACCTACTTTCACTGATTCCAGGGCTACACACCTCTTCACATAGCGATGCAATTCCGTCACGAGAACGTCTACAGACTATTAGTTGAAGTTTACGGTAAGTTTATTCTTTGGCTTCATTAGATAAACAGCTAAAACGAAGTGACCTGTCGTATGTTGTGTACAGAATACTAAATTGTTTTTATTCCATACATTTTTAGGGCATGATTTTTAATTAATATTACCTAGTGCTTGGCCACAATCCACCAGTGATGAACCCGCCCATTGTAATGTTTGCTTGTTCATTACTTTTTTACTTGTATTTTTATTACGGTGGTTACAATATAGAATTATCTATCTATCTTTCTACGGGATGGTAAGCAGCGATGTCCTTGTGGATAGCAAACTGCGTAAGCTATACAACGTGTTAACTCATAACCGCAAAACTAGTGTGTTCACAATTGAGAGCAGGATTGATTACAGTACTTTTTAATATAGGTTAAAAATTAAACCTCCAGCGCATGCGTTAGTCTAGTATGTACAGAGCTATGAACAAACAATACATATGAATTTAAGAAAACCACCTCGACTCTAATTTATGAAAACAAATGACATTATGCTAAATTAATATTTAAAAATGAAATTAAGTTGGAGCATCTAAGGTTTTGCGTCCTTACATTAACAATTTATAAATAACATAAAATAAAGAAGTTAAAATTATAAAAACACAAAAAGCCCGACAGCGAACAAACAAAATGATCGTAAATTACATTACCACATAAAACTTATACATAGGTATATGTATAAATATTTCAAGTTATCTCGTTAAAACCTTTCACTATATCCATGCGATACCCATGCTATGTTTCTCGAGAGTATGTACGTATGCCTATTTCTTTGGCACGGAGTATACTATTTTTCATTCGAAGTTCCAATGTTTACAAACATTGGAATTGTCTATGAATTGACGAACTAACTAGTGATGTGGTAGCGTAGACACTTAACGAATCATAATCGATCGTTACAGTTAACCGTTACTCGTAACGGCTGCTTATGTTATTGTAATGTTGTCTATTTGCGTAAAGCATCATCAACAAGTAGAAGTGGAACAAGAGTCGAATAAATATTTAATAAAATAAACATTAATAATAATCGCTTATTCAGACAAAATATCCCAAAAACACAAAAAGAAAATAAAGAAAATTAGTAAAATATTGTTTTCATTACATTACCTAGCTGACCCACGTAGCTTCACTGTCCTAATTTTACATTAATACCTACTGGTAGCACTGCGCTTATAGTGTTAGTATTATAAAATTATACAAAAAAAAACTCGCACCGCACACGCACCACCAAAAACTACAAAACAAAATACCGGCATCATTGTTCCCATTTTTTTATAATTACAATTCTATTTCTACTGAACTCATAATATTTTCACTCCCCTGTTGCTGCTCGGTATTGAAGTTTTTGTTAGAAAAACGATCATTGTATAATAACGGTTATTGTTATAATAACGGTATCGGTAGTACGCGTTTTTCATAACTTCACTAAGGTTCCATAGACAAATAGAGTATCGAAAAAAAAACAATCACAGCTCGTGTTGACGCCGTTACCTAGTTTGTGCATTTTTGGTGAATTTTGTTAGTTTTTCATATATAATTCATAGTTAAATGCAGTGCCAGATGGACGTGATATAGTGCTAGATAAATTAAAATAAACTTCAGCTAAATTCTGCGGAAGGTTGTCGAGAAACATGTGAAAATGGTTTTGTTTACATGATCTGTAACTTCAAATGACCAGAACTGTAGGTACATCGTAACTAAACAATAGTGTTGTGTGGCATAAACGGCTTGATGGATTTTGATTTATGATGTATCGTTAGATTCGTGGGAGTGACATAGGCTACATATTTTATGTTTAAAAAAAATATGTTGGCGGTGGTCAGTCACCATTTTGTATTTAACTTCCAAAAAAATCAATATGGGTATCATAATATTGCTAGGGTTGAATATGACCTATTGGACTCTACCATTTGTCTGGCTAGCCACCGGACAGCCATCACTCCTGCGTTACGATTTTGATCTTGTAAAGAAATACAGGGTACTTATATGTCATCTGCATTGGTGCTTAGGCTAGTCGTCTTTGCGATTGATAATATCATCGTCATTGGAGCGACATCTTTCGAATTCCCGCTGCATTACAGTTATTGCTCCCTACATTGTTGTTGTATACTTGTACTAAATGTTTATGTTCTTTGGACGTTAGATGGCGTGATTCTTAAAATATTTATGTATGGACTTAAGTTGCATAATTTCTACAATAGATACCCTTTTCGTAAATAAGGATACTAAACGCTCGATTCCTTTAGCATGAGGTGTGCTAGTTTTATTAAGCCAATTATAACTTACAGATGCAGACCCAAATGTCCGGGATTGGTCAGGCCGAAAACCAAGACAGTATTTAGTGCACATGGACACATCGCTTTCACCAGGATCTTATCGGAGTAAGTTTTCGACGGTACATACATTCTTACTACTGGCCAGTACTTTATAGGTATTTTATTTTGCAAATATTGATAAATTATCAGTTTAGTATACGAACTAATCGTAATGATTTGCAGAGTCAGACACGTTCGTCACACGTCGACCGGAGCCAACGTCTCCCGCCATTAGAATAGCTCCAAACCCAATTAGTATTCACCAGTCAAGTAAGGCTCAAATGTAAATCGCTTCACTGCGTGTAACCTGTCTATATCTTGTGCCCATATCTTGTTTGTTCGTCAAATTCGTGTTTTCGTTTCTTTACAGTGCATTTTTTATCATTACTGAGCGACTTAATACTAATAAACCTGCAATTAATGAAACATACGACCAAAATTGACCTCAGCTAGCAAAATTTTTTTTCCGCGGGGAAACCTTCAAAAGTTCCTCGGGATTGTGGGGGTCCACCGAGGTATGACTATGAGGGTGGCACATGGTAGGGTAGCCTAGGTTTTATTTAAAGCTATTTGTAATTAATAACCTACCTGAAAATGAAAAAAAAAGAAAGTCTAAAGTCTAATCAACAGTTCACACTTTGCTTGTTTTACAATCCGAATAAATTCACCTTATGGGAATTGATCTATACAAGGGAAAACATATATTGTTTTACACATGGGTATTGACTTTTTGCTTATAGGGCAAATAATGTTTGTTCATCCTTGCGTATACTCGATTTTTAAACAATCGAATGGATTAAAATAAAACGCACCTAAAACTGGCCAAAAGCCAAAAATTGCCACAAATCAGTTGAAATTGAAAGTAAATAAACAATTTTACTGACGTGTTGTCTAGGAAACACTATCAAAATATAACTATGAAAGTTGAATTGATTGTTAGGTTCGTGCAAATATTTGGGAAAAGTGCCTAGCGGACAAATGTTTTGTTATCTAGTGTTCAAAGTCGGATAATCAGGATAGTCGCAATAATCAACACAAGCATTTTACGGTCAATTATATTTTATAAACAATTGGGCAGAGTTTCCCCTTACAACTGTTCTCAACGACGGTTACAGAAAGAATATCTCGAACGTTGTGACACATCGGTTTATATAGACAAACAGATAAGCTAATCAAGAGTCATACATATACAAAATATCAATCAATAATACATATAAACCGCAACTAATGTAAATATTACTCATAATCAGTATTTTGTTACGCCGGAAGCTGTCAAGCGGACGGCGACATAATTATATTTCATTTAGTAGGTAGTTACAAAACAAGTATTTAAACACAAATCAAAATAATGTCATGCTATAGAACAAATTAAGTCACAAATATAATCAATATATAATTATCTAGGTGCACAAAGTTGAGCAGGGACCGGAAGTCTGTAACACTACGGTTAATCATGACCCAAAATCTTGGTCATAAAGAACTGATTTATTACATTATACATATCAAACGACATTTTCATGATTTTGAATCAGCTTGCTTCCTCTGGAAACTAATGTCAATTTATATCTAACCGAGCGAGTGGCGCTACGCTACAGCTAGATAATTTTATCGATTATGCAATAATATAAATATAATAATACCAACCATCGATATACTATACCAACTAGATTAGCTGTCACGAACAAAATGACATCGAAAATGTGGTCGCGGTTACATATACTTACACAACTATACACGTACACGCAAAACAATAATATGTTCATATAAAAAGATAACTTACACACTATAAAATAAGGTTCAATAATAATTGCAGACAATTGAGCGACAGCCGTCTCCGTAGCTCTTATTTTCGTGACCACTTTTCGGGTCGTGACAGCAAATCTAGTTGGTATAGTATATCGATGATACCAACCCTTGTTTATGTCCCACTGCTGGGCACGGGCCTCTCCTCAAGATGAGGGGCCTTAGGCCATAGTCCACCACGCTGGCCAAGTGCGGGTTGGCGGACTTCACACGTCATTCGAGAGCTAGTTAGGCTTTCTCAGACATGCAGGTTTCCTCACGATGTTTTCTTTCACCGATAGCTAGTAACAATCGCACAGTTTCCAAGGCAAGCGCTCGTCCACTGAGCTGTTATGTTGGGAGATTAAAAAGTAACGGAATTCAATTTACTTTGAAATTATATAGGATTCGGTTTTCTAGAGTAAACCTACCGATCAAATAGGTATTAATTTGATTAAACGAGGTGAACACCTACTCGGGAATTAAACGCACTCTATTGCAATTTGTCCATACTCCTTTCAATTATATGTGCGGCATCTCAACTGAAACGGCATCTGCAATGCTATTCTGTGAAAATATCGATGCAATGTTGAACGTACTGCAAGAAAACTTGATCATAAAAATTAACAACATCAAAAGCAAAAGCAAAGACTGATTGTGGAGCAAAACTTGTTATGTCGAAACCGCTCTGCGTCTTTAAAATAGCACTAACAAGCTTTTTCCGATAATAGCACAGGAAAAATAAACAGCAAACATGAGACAAACTTTAGTTATAGAGCGTCCAACCGTTTATTTTCTTTTTGACAGCACCAATAGAATGTAACTGCGTCATGTTACGCAAAAGTTCACTTAAAGTGAAAGTGAACTTTTGCGTAACATGACGGAACGGCAAGAAAATAAACGGTTCGACGCTCTATAGGTAATTTATCATGATAAAACTTACGAATTTTAATCGCAGTTCGCTGGCTTTTAACTGGTGGCGATATGTTTTACACTTGCAGACTGCTCGACTTTGCTTGCGACCTCAACCGAAACGTGAACAACATTAATTCTCGTTAATAAATAATTTTAAATACATAATGGAACACGACAGACTGTCGCCGAGAGTCTAACTGTCGCACTTATAAACGTCAATTAGGGTTCAAAGAGAGGTCAGAGACATATCTAGCTAAACTAATATGTTATACTTATTATCTCGTACTAAATAATTAAAATGAAATTGCAGTGGAAAATAAACGTAAACGCTTCGAGTCGAAATAATTAGATTTAAAAAATGACTTAATGAGAATTAACGAAAACTGACGTTTGAGAGTGCGAAAAAAGCCAAAAGTGAAGCAAATCTCCCCAAAAACAGGTTAGGTTAGCTAACCTAACCTACCGTTGTTGGTTAGATTTGGTTGCTTTGCATTAGTGATATTAAGTATCACAAAATATTGCAATAAACATAATTTACAATAATAATTCAAATGATGTTTATTGTTTTCGTTTTGTACATACCACCAGTGCACACATCCTCACGGTTATGGTTCTTGCCACTCTTTATTGTATACGTTTGAGATTTTTGTCACAAGTGCTTTATGTCTGTCTCGTTATTGTGCAAGTTTGGAAGGGGTGTTTTAAAAATGTCATAAGCTTGGATTTATATGGATACTTATATTAATAGAAAATTTATCAAAAATACACGCTTGTATTGAAATTCTGCATATAATACTATGCGAACCATCCAGACAATTCGGTCCTCGTCCTGAAACGTGGACTCGTTGTTGGTTGTTGACAGATGGCGATCAACGTCTAATAATGGAACAGACACGGGTGGTGACGTGAATTAAATTTTATTAATCGTAGAACCAATGAATTTGGACTCGTCGGGTTGGTCCTGACGAATAATTGGTAGGCAAAATAGTAATTAAGCTCTGATGATAAATCAGGAAGATGGTCTCAGAAATCTGGCTTCCTAAATTACGGTTTAAGAGTTCGTTTTCTGGAGTCGGGGTTTTTTATAATTTGTTGTTTTTTAATTATATTAAGCTTATAGCAAAGCAAATAGTTAAGTTCAAGTTATAAACAAGTTATGTTATTGTCATATACGTTCTTAGAGAAAAACGATACAGTTTACAATGCTTACGATCTTATACATATATGTATTTTTTATTACTATTATTCAAGTTTTTTTTATAAGCAATAGGTTTGCGCTTGACCACAAACACACATGAGTATCCAAAAAATTGTCTAACATTTTGACTTTTACCACTCTAGTTACTAGTAGACAATAGACAGAAAAATAATTTACGGCGGATTACTTCATTAGTCTAATCAAGTGAAGCAATTTGCCAGCTTGAAGCAGTTTGCAGGCGCTGAACTTGAACTCGGCCATCCTCAGTCTACAGATGACTAAAACTAGAGCACCAGCTAAAATTATTCACAACGCACATCGCTTACAGAGAAAGAAGGCTTCCTTCGCATCGGCTCACTGAACGTCCGAGTGAAGAAGACAACAGAAGCGTTCAGTAACTTTCTAGGAGTGGGCGCGACGAGATCCTCCGCGTACGTGCCCAAGTCTTCTAGAGAGGAAAGGCGCTCCGAAAATGGCGACCAACTGCATAAGAGTTGGGGCTCTGCCGACAATATACAAGTAACTTTTGTCAATCAATATTTAATATCAGTTTTTTTTGTCTCACTACATTTTTTTTCTTTGTTCGAGTTCAACTCAAACATTTAAATTTGATATACCTACGTAAGTGATAATATTACGTCAAATCAAACAGGCCTTGTGATACAAGACTATTCTTTTCAAGTTAATCTTATCCTTACCTATATGCACAACCGGAGGCGACCCGTTATTCCATCAATTAAATAAAATACGTTACTTATTTAGGTACTAATTTCTTAATATAAATTGGTCGAGGTTAACCTTCGTCTTTTGTGGTATAGATAGATAGATAATAATACTTTGTTGTAACCATCTTAATAATAAAACAAGCAAAAAGATAAAAAAAGCAAACTTAATAGTAATCTTTACCACAGAGAGGATCTGCGGGGTTTGCAGAATCCTTGACAAGATTTTGTACCTAAATGATGATTCTAATATTAATAAATATATGTGTGGAGGTGACATTTGTCATGTCAGCAAAGCCTTCTTAGGCTAAAAAGAACTTGGTAATTATGTCCACTTGTTAACAAGCGCGCGTTATATCTTGCCTTTAGTGTTGTTTCACTACCGCTGGTCATTTTTCTTGATCCCGGTTATTGCTCCAACTGCTGTGCTCTTTATACTGAAACACTTCAATGATGGACGACAGACTGCGGTTATGCGGTAGAATAACTGAAACTGCATTGGTATCTGTACGACTAGTTTGGAAATCAACGTGAATATAATCCAATTGTAATTCCACCACGCGAGTGGCGCAATGGCATGAAATTTACATTGGTTTCCAGAGTAACTGAGGCCGACAGCCTTTGTGCCTTGCACAAAATAGCTACCGGCTAGTGCACATAACCAAATTATTAACTCAGAAATAAAATCGAATCTCGTTTATTTCGTTATATGGGGATTAAATAAAAGACTGTAACAATGTAAGACTGATTATGTCTTAATTATAAATATTTGTATCAGAAAGACGATAAACTGATGCCTCCGCCTATGAACAATAAGATTCGCCGTCGAGGTGCCAGCGGTCGCCGGGGCCTAGGAGCTGCTCACAGTAGAAGCACGCCATCAACACCAGACCAGGTATGCTCTACAAGAAGATTTTGGGAAAGTGAACACTTAAGCCTTATTCCCACTACCTTAGATTCCTTGTCGTTTTCGCGGTTGCGTTCTGAAGCTAAACTTTTACAGTAAAACTCGGTATTCGTTTATACAAAGTGTATGTTGAATGTAAATAATAATAAAAAGTCATTACGATACCTTACTTCGCCAAAACTATCTTGCTGATAGTACAGGATATGATATTTTATAACTGCGTTTTTACATGTCAATGTATTTTTAATATCATTGTACGATATATTTACTATAAACCGCTTTTATCCAATACCGTAAATTGCGCTGGAAAGCTAAATTCTAAATTATAGCACAAACTCTATGTCCCGACCTCCTTTCCCTTTTCCTTTCTTTTTTCAAACCGCTCGCACTGAAGAGAACGCTGTTAACATTTACGGCAGCCGTCAGTCCAAGAAAATTGGGAAGTGACATCGCACATATTAACTAAAATATTCATGCTGCGAGCATTTACGCTGGAAATAACACTACGCGCCGCGTTCTTAATTATAGCGCTTGTTAAATAATAAACATTGAAGAAAGTGTTCGTGCACACTCCGCACGGTCGACCGGTCGCTTCGGTCGGTCGAGGTGGTAGCAGAGCTGTACTGCTGGCTCAGCGGGCCTTGGAAGTAAGTACGAGCTTTCCTACTCCGTACTTATTCGCCTCGACTGTAACATACAGTCCATTCATTTGTGGCGACTAAAACCTCTTTGCCACTTGAATTATGTAAATTGGATGTAAATTGAATATCGAACAGTGCGGTGTTTGAGCGGTGCTGACTTTCTGGTGGCAGACACACGAGACAGATTTTCCGTGGAGTCGAGACATCGAAAGTTACTGTATTGCCTTTCAATTATGTGATATGAATTAATAATCACCCGTCGCAAAGTTGCCGACGTGTAACAGTATTTTCCAAATAATTATAGAATTTGAAGATAAATTGGAGTCATTTTATTTATTTAATGGATTACTAGTTCCGTACCCATATTTGGTGACCAGACATTGGACTAGCAAACAGCCAATAGTAAGATGTAAAGTAACACCACCTACATAACTACCAGCCGGATTAAAAGGTAACCAATATAATACCTACTTCAAATAAAGAGAAGAAAAATTTGAAATGAAACGGTGTGTGTGTTTTATTTTACTATACTTACGTCGGAGTATCGTCGGCCATTTAATGGTTCAACGGTATCGCTATAAAAGCGACAACAGAGTTTCATTTTGGAAAATATTTGCCGTTGCAACGATATCGTGGGATTCAACGAGCAAATCTCTTCGGTTTCATCGAGTTTTTCGAGGTTCCTGACAGCATAATTTTTTTTTCGATCGTCTTCGTACCCCGCCCTTCTGCAAAGATCGTCCTGCATTGTGGTTCGCGAGCCTGGAAGCGCAGTTCTGCATCAATGGTTTGGTGAATCAACTAACGAAATTCCACTACGGGATGGCACATCTAGATACAAACTGTACTAGAGAGGTTGAGGATATTATCCTGTCTCCCCCAGAGAAGGATCCATACAACACTTTGCGGGATGCTATCATCCGTAGGTTCTCTGTCTCTCATGAAGAGAAGATTAGGTGTTTGCTAGAGAAAGAACAGATCGGCGACCGCAAGCCATCGTCTTTCTTGCGCTACCTTAGGTCCCTAGCAGGAACAACATTCCCTGAGGATGTTTTGAAGACCATCTGGATGAGCAGACTCCCCAGGTATCTTCAAACCGTGCTCACCGCGCAGCGTCTTCAGAACCTGCCTGAACTTAACGAGTTGGCTGACCAGTTGATGGAAATCAATGCTCAGCCATCTCAACACATGGCTTGCGCGTCAACCTCGCTACAAACTACCTCGAGTAATAACGATCCGCAGATTGCAGAGCTTAACCTAAAGATCGAGAACTTACTCGCGTAGTGGCTTCTTTAGCCAACCGAGGCGTTGACCAACGGGGCCTCTCGCGAGAACGTAGACAGTATAATTTCCGGAACCGATCACGTTCGCGCAACAGCGAGTTGTGTTATTAATCATGACCGTTTCAGAGTAAAAGCTAAGAAGTGCGTTCAACCATGCAAATGGACAGGCCCTCCACCTTCAGCGGCTGGTGGCTGCAAAGAGTCGTCGGAAAACAAATAGAGCGTCCGGTTTTGGCGACTGCCCAATGCTCAGCCACGAGTCGCCGCCTTTTCGTAACTGACCGGTATACTAACAGGAAGTTTCTTGTGGATACTAGTTTGGACGTAAGCTGTGTACCTGTTAATAATGTTAGCAAGCTAAAAAGACAGCCGCAGCCGTACGATTTAGTGGCAGCGAACGGTTCTAATATTCAGACTTACGGTTTAGTCACGTTATGCTTAAACTTAGGTCTTAGGCGCAGTTTATCTTGGAATTTTGTAGTTGCGGATGTAGAAACTGGAATAATAGGATCAGACTTTTTGTCGCAGTATAACCTACTTCCTGACTGTGCTCATGGGAAATGGTTTGTCATCCTTCGCGGAACTCCCAGGATGTTAGCCAGTCCAGCGTCAAAATTATTTCCATCCCCGAATCGCCTTTCTCAGCGATCCTTCAGAAATTTCCGAGTATCACGCGCCTGGTGTACTTCAGGAGCCTAAACATGCAACTGTGAATTTTATTAAGACAACTGATGGCCCTCCGGTATCATCGAGGCCGCGTCGTCTGGCTTCATTGAAGCTTCGCGCAGCGAAGAAGAAATTTGAGGACATGGTCAAGGCTGGACCAGGCCATCTTCTAGTCCTTGGTCTTCGGCTTTACACCTGGTGGAGAAGAAAGATTCAACGTGGCGACCGTGCGGTGATTATCGCGCCTTGAATGCACGCACTGTTCCTGACAGATATCCGGTTCGGCACATAGGTGACGTTTGTCAGAACCTTGTTGGAAGTACCATATATAATTTAGTGAAGGCATACTAGCAAATTCCGGTAAAGCCTACCGATATTTGCAAAACCGAAATAATCACACCATTCGGGTTGTTCGAATTCCCATACATTAGTTTTGGACTTGGAACGCAGGTCAAACTTTTCAACGTTTTATAGACGAAGTTGTTCGTGGCCTTGATTTTTGTTATGCCTACGTCGACGATATCCTGGTCTACTCAAATTCCAGCTCCCTGCATGCTCAGCACCTGGAAATACTCTTCAGAAGGTTGCATGAGTACGGAGTCGTCATCAACACCGCTAAGAGCGTCTTTGGGGCTAAAGAGGTCACCTTTTTGGGGTATCACATCAATGAAGAGGGTGCTAGATCCCCTATCGACAGAATCCAAGCCCTAGTGGATTTCCCTCCCCCCAAAAATGTTGAAGGAATGCGTAGATTCCTTGGCATGGCCAATTTTTATCGCCGATTCATACCAGCTGCCGCCAAATTCCAAGCAACCTTGATTGACGCAGTAGCTGCTATTCAGGGTAAAGGCGCCAAGCCTTTCGTTTGGTCTCCTGAGCTTTTGGCGTGTTTCGAAGAGTGCAAGAAAAGTTTGACGTCTGCAAAGATCCTTGCGCATCCAGACTGCAGTGCCTCACTTGATCTCTTCACTGACGCATCGAGCACTCATGTAGGCTCTTGCCTGCAACAGCGTCGTACCGAAGCAGATGTGGTTGGCAGCCGATCGCGTACTTTAGTAAAAAGCTGAACCTTAAACAGGCTTATTACAGAGAACTCCTCGGCGTTTATGAGAGCGTTCAGCATTTTAGGCATATTCTCGAAGCGCAGCACGCAACAATTTTTACGGATCACAAGCCGTTGATTTACGCGTTTGCCCAGCGGAGATAAAAGCTGCCGCCCGCACAGCTGAATCAATTGTCTTTCATCAGTCAATTCACCACAGACATTGTCCACATCAAGGGCGTTGGTAACGTCGTAGCGGATACATTATCTCGTATCAAGGGTATTTCCTTGGAAGCTGACTTTGCCGCACTTTCTACTTCGCAGCGTTCTGATGAAGAATTAGCACATGCTCGCGTGAGTTCTTCGCTTAAGCTGGAGGACGTATCAATTCCCGGAACTAATGTGAGCATCACTTGCGACATGTCGACTGGTAAAGCTCGTCCATACTTAACGCCACCATTTCGTAAAGCAGTTTTTAACAAGTGCCATAATCTTAGCCATCCTGGTGCGCAGGCTTCTGCACGCATGGTGACTGAGAGATATGTTTGGCCTGGTGTTAACGCAGATTGTAACAGATGGACTCGTTCATGTTTAGATTGCCAGCGTTGCAAAGTGACAAGACACGTTAAGTCTCCGCTGAGTAATTTCAGCAGTCCATCCGATAGATTTAAACATGTTCACATCGACATCGTTGGTCCACTTCCTCACTCTAACCGGTTTTAATTATTGCCTCACCGCGATTGACAAGTTCACGCGGTGGTCGGAAGCTTGGCCGATGAGTTCCATCACTGCAGAAGAAGTCGCAGACACCTTCGTGAACGGCTGGGTGTCTCGCTTCGGCGTTCCCAGTATTTTAACAACGGATCAGGGGCGCCAATTTGAATCATGTCTCTTTCAACGCCTTATGTGTGTTTGCGCGACTAAGAGGATTCGGACAACGAGCTACCACCCATGCGCAAATGGCATGGCCGAGCGGTTGCACCGCCAGCTTAAGGCGGCGTTAATGTGCCATGCCGAAACGTGGTCGACGGCACTTCCGTTTGTTCTCTTTAGTATGAGATCGCCTTTTAAAGAGGATGTCAAACCTTCTTCCGCCGAGCTCGTGTATGGCGAATCATTACGTTTGCCAGGAGAGTTCTTTGTACCCGCCATGTCTCGTGTAGCCCTGATTCGGTCGTTGATCACGTCTCAGATCTTAAGTAGCGAATGGAAGTAATGCGTCCAGTCGAAGCTTCGAACCATGCGCGTCCTGCAATTTTTGTTTTTAAAGAACTAGCATCAGCATCTCACGTCTGGCTACGGGACGACACCGTTAGACGTTCACTACAACCACCGTACTCCGGTCCACACAGGGTGATTAGGCGTAAGGACAAAACCTTAACTTTAGATGTTAAGGGGCGTGAGGTTACTGTTAGCATTGATCGCGTTAAGCCTGCCTTTATTGAAGCCGATTTAGAGTTAGGGCATCATGAGTTGCCAGCCTCGCGATGTTCAGTGATGGATGGTCCCGCTGGTGCTCCGTCGAGCAAAACCGTTTGTTGAGCTTGCTCCGCCAGCTTCTTTGTCTCCTCCTGCCTCCATTGTCACTCGGTCCGGTCGTAGAGTTAAGTTTAGGGATATTCTAGATTTATAATTTAACTTGAGGCTCCTGCCCCATGTTTGAGAGGGGTTTCCTCTCTGCGTGGGGGGTGATGAGGCGACTAAAACCTCTTTGCCACTTGAACTATGTAAATTGGATGTAAATTGAATATCGAACAGTGCGGTGTTTGAGCGGTGCTGTCTTTCTGGTGGCAGACACACTAGAGACAGATTTTCCGTGGAGTGAGACATCGAAAGTTACTGTATTGCCTTTCAATTATGTGATATGAATTAATAATCACCCGTCGCAAAGTCGCCGACGTGTAACAGATAATTGTACATGTTAAATTAATTGTAAATGATAAACATGTTTTCCAGATAATTATAGAATTTGAAGATAAATTGGAGTCATTTTATTTATTTAATGGAGTACGAGTTCCGTACCCATACATTGTTTCTTTTGTTATCATCATTCGTCAATTTATTTACTAAATAAGTTACCTACGTTAATTTTTCAACAGAAACAGAATTGAAAATATTTATATTTCGTCAATTCTAAAGATTTTTAAAACTATAATAGATCCAACCGTTTATTTTCTTATAGACAGCACCAATAGAACGTAACTGCGTCATGTTACGCAAAAGTTCACTTTTAAAAGTTCACTTAAAGTGAACTTTTAAAAGTGAACTTCACTTTAAGTGAACTTTTGCGTAACATGACGCAGTTACGTTCTATTGGTGCTGTCAAAAAGAAAATAAACGGTTGGATCTATTATAATAGTACTAAACATCGTAGTACATACATTACGTCGAAGGATTTTAAGATTTTCGGATAGTTTTCATGAAAACTAAGGTTTTTTTACAGTATTATCCACATTCCACAATACAATTTATGTTACATCGACTAGTTTCAGTTCTATAGTATCTCAAACGTTCAAAATGCCCAGATAGAAAAAAATCACAACATATATGAGAAATATAATTTTATGAAAATTTAGGCTCAGACTACAAAAGCACTCATTTATTTTTAAATATATAACGTTGTATTTTAAATATATAACGTTGTATTTTAAATATTTTGCTATGAATTATTTTCAAAGGACTTCTAATAGCGTAGGTATAGAATTATCGATTTTTACCGTAAAAAACTTAAAGCACAGCTTCAAAACGCATAGATGAAAAAGACAAAAATCAACAATGTTCATAGGGAATATTCCCACACACACACACAAACATTCAGCCAGTGCCTGAACAAGGCTGTATGTCCTGTGTCTCGGTGTTATTTATTTACATCTACATATTAATATATATTTAAAGAAAAGCTATAAAAGTGTATTAGTTATCTGGTTACATCAGATGACCGTGTGTGAATTGTGTTAGGATATTATTATTGAGGTTATATGTATTAACATCATGTATCAACACCCGGAGAGAAGTTTATGAAGTAATATTTTTCAGCCTCGTGCACACATCGGAGTTAGCGAAGAGGGAGACTCCGACTCGGATTCAGCCGCAGGCTTTCACTCAGCATGGAGGCAGCAAAGGGCCTCCCACTGCACATAACTATTCACACTGCCTATAACTATTTAAAAAAAAAGAAAAATCATTTATTCCCAATTTACATTCCACTACTCTACGTTTATAGATTTTCCAAAATTAATAGTAGCTAATTTTTAAAGACATTTTATACCTGTTGTTATAATTAGGAACTCTGAAAACGTTCTACCATATTTTGTAAATAAAGTGATATATTGCAAAAGTATTATTTTAAAAATACTTTTTTTCTTGCATATAAGTATTAAATTATCTTTGATAATTCGTTAAATAATGAATTAAATGGATTTAGTTAAAATAAAATATTTGATTTGTGTATCGAATAAAACTGGTGTCGGTGAAATAGGGTATTTATGACCTTAACGCGGTCGGCTAAATTGGTTAAACGCTGATTTAGATGGATTTAGTTTTGAGACGAACGTCGTAGTCGTCTTAGGGTGGATTCTACCAAACTTAAATTTATACACGAGTAACTATACCAGGAATAATCTATTCCATGATTTTAATCTCGAGTAAATCCATAGTCGTTTCTCCACGTAGTCGATAGTATACTTGCGCTAGGAATAACAATACGCGAATAGCAGAGTGAATGGTGAACGAAAATCAAACCCGGCAAATAAACGTTGTTCTACAACGGGATAGTCTATGAGCATACATCATGTCAACTCGATTTTACCGTATTATAGTGTGAAAAAGTAGCTGTTGTGTATGCTAGCTAGCTGTCAAACGTGTTAATTTTATTTGTTGTTTGTTTGAGGGAATTATCAAGTATTGTCGTGTGGTTTTATCTTTTATCTTTTTTCGTCCATCTATTCACCATATTGGACGTCTAGGTATAATTTCCTCATCACTCACTCACTATCATCAATCAAATTGTTTAAACGTTGCATTATACAATGCCAGACTAATAATTTAGTGCGTTGCGTTGATTTGAAATTAAAACACAGAATAAATATTTGTGAAATGACAGAAATCAGATGATTGGACTGACTGACGCCATTACATTATTCTAGGAATAGCTCCGTTATTCCGTGCGAAATGGCGGTATAGTAACAATTCCCGAATAGGCCCACTATTCTTAGAATTGTAGATGGTAAAACGTAAAATTGATTTACTCTCGATTAACTGACGATTTATTCTAAGATTAATATTTACTCTTGTATGGTCGAATCCACCCTTAGTAGTTAGACGTCTTATCGTAGTATTATAACGAATAATACTGTTTTTAAAATTTGCAAGTAATCTTCAACCATCACAAAAATATGTAATTTAAATATGAGATATCAATAGTGGGTAAATAATATTAGTTATTTTTCGATAAATAACATGATGCAAATTTACCACAGAGTTTATAAAATAATATTCATACTACTACACCTGCTCGGATTGTACCTACTTACCTTTCTCGGCCTAATCCCAGTAGTCTTACCAGTTGAACTACTGGGAATTTCCTTCTCAATAGACGGATATAACCTCGTTCCAGGTAGAAACGGTGGCTCGTAGGAAAAAAATATTGTTACATTTTGTATAGATAGTTTTATGATCTACAATTTTTGTCTGATGTACTTTTAGGATAAAACTTACAGTTTTGCTAAAACTCATTTTTTTACCTTTGACCTCGAGTAAATTTTTTCCCATACACGGGAATGATGGGGAACTTAAAAATTATATTTATAATTATGTTTTGAACAATTTTACTAATTTTCAGCTTGTTGGGATTTTATGCACCTTTGAATGTCTAGAATTCTAGAACGAACTAAGTAAGCGGGCGAAAAGTATTTGAAAAACGAGAGAATATAATACTACATATAAGAAGAACTTGATTCGCAAAATAATACAGGCCACTTGCTTTTTTCTGTATATTTTTTGAATCCCTGGCATAAGGCTTACAATGAGTAATACTACTTCAATCAAAGAATTTGACTTTTATTTTCCACGCAGGTGTAGTACATTAAAGCACTATGTTTCACCCGGAAGAAAGGACGATTTACAACTCGTGTGTGTTAAGATAATTGTATGTATTCAATCTACAGTCTCGTTGATAATCGGTCACTGTCTCCTCGATAAACAATGTCCTATTTAATAAATTTAAGAGCAGTAATACTAAATGTTATTAATTATTACAGAGCTACGTTACCTATATCATTATAGTTTAAAAAAAATATTAGTAGGGGAGAAACTAGCAGATAGTATTTAGTAGTAAGGTAATTGTTATTTTTATGAAACCTTATCTAATGTCATTGTACTCACAATTTTTTCCGATACAGTAAATATAAGCTTTGATATATTAATTGATGAATGCATCGATACGAGTATTTGTGCGAGATTATCATTATGAGTAGCAACGTGTGCTGCAGTTTTCAATGTGATACATGTATATTATTTTTATCAGTATTTCTTTTTATTTATATTCGCAACAAAGTGCCTTGTATATTAAACTAGTATGACTAAACAGATAAGCATAATCTTATTTTTGTAGTCTATAAGGATTTACCTATAAGTTTTTTATAAATAAACTTACGTTTATATATAGAAAATGAATTAAGGACTGTATCCACCTTATTTTTAATTTTTTTTAAGTACTTATTGCATTTAATATTAAATGAATTCAACATGTTATTTATTTATTTAGCAACTAAAATCCATTTTACTACATCCATATTACTATCTTCATCAGGAGGTTTAAGATTTTTAGTGTATAATGTATGATATATACTTGGGAAATATTAAATTAACTGTACTCTATCTTGCCCACACAAATCTTTATTTGAACTGCTATTCACGCCTTCAACTAAGCAAATCATTTTAAAATCTTATGAATAGTGACTTAGAAGTTTCGGAAAACTTACATTTGAGTTACAAAAAATTCCCATTGCCACGTTTGCCCAGTAATATTTTGTTTATAAACTCCTGTTATGAGTGAACAACTTAGGAATACCTACAGGAACTAACGACAGAGGCTATTGTTGCATACAGGTGGAAAGAAAAGTGGGCCGCGGTTCACAATAAGTAGGTTCTTGCCTCCTTAAGAATACATTTGAAAACGTAAAACTAAATGTAAATTAATACAATGAATCGAAATATTATATTAGTGCTAGGCTCGGTTTATTCCTCGTAGTCCGATTGGTACTCGTAGTCCGATCATTCATCGGACAGAAAGGATTTATTTTGTCAAAATTCCCGTCTGTCCGACTGGCTTCCGCGATCGAACTGTTAGGAAATAAATTTTGTGTAAATATTCCCAGTAGTTATACCGGCTGAATGAGGCAGCTCCAGCCGGAATTTCAAAGGGCATCCCACTATGATGGAATAGCGCAAAACTGCGCGTTCTCTTTTAGGGAGAATGAGCTTTCGATAAAAAGAGACGGATAATGTTTGTCCCTTGGATGAAGAACTAAAGAAGTTTGTCCCGTCAGACCTTTTTTAGCCGTATAAGTTTTTAAAACATCAAATGTATCTTAGGCTAGCCGCACACTACCAATAATATTGCCAATATTCTACAACCCGTCCGAATTAACTGTGCACCTCGCTGAAATGTGGCGTCACAGCGCCAGATGCACGCTTAAATCGCTCGGGTTGTAGAATATTGACAATATTATTGACGGTGTGTTGGCTACCTTAGGCTAGCCACACACATACAATATTATTGTCAATATTTTTCATCAATATTGGCCCCCGCACACTAAGCAATATTATTGTCAATATATCGTGGTATAATGTGACGCAGTCGTTTAGTAGCCAGATCGTGTGCGCACGTTTTATATATAAAAAATCAATCCAGAAAGAAACGATGAATTAAAGATGTTTGAGAAGATAACCTAAGTTAAATCATTTCAATATAAATGAACCGCGCGTTACAGCAGAACATAATTTAAAAAAATACATGAGAATGAGAGATAGCAGCCTTCAAAAACTATTATCATTAGTATCACCTTATTTGAAAAAATATTATTCCATGTTTTTGGGAAAGTATCCCATGTTTTATCATCATCATCGTCAGCAGCTGAAAGACGACCACTTTTAAACAAAGGGAGGGCTCCCCCTTATAAGGGTGGGATTGCCATAATTCCTACGCTTAGCAGGAGTCTTGGGGATCGCAGTATAGGTGGCAGGTAATCCAATAGAAAGACGCTGCTGTCCGTCTTCTCGTTTTCCCTTAGTCGCCTCTAACGGACATCCAACGGGAAGATAGGAAAGAGTGTTATTTTTACCCGGATATCCCACAGGGAATGTTTTATAAATTCTGATAAATATCGTTTTGGGTGGGAGTAGAATCTACAATATTTTTACTGTTTTCGCCCTCCATTTTGAACAAAACATGAACGTCTGCTTGCTTAGAAATCGTTTCTTCAACTAAAATATTGCCGCGCGCCCCCACACATCAATATTATTTACAATACCCCTGCCTCCCCCCGATATTGTCGCGACAAAATCAGAATATCTGGAAATCGACAATAATATTGAACAATACCGCAATACGGGCCGCACACATACAATATTATTGACAATATGCACTATATTGACAATAATATTGAGCGTGTGCGGCTAGCCTAAGATTCATTCGAATACTACAAATTTGAACATCAATATTTGTGTATTGTGGAACTGAAAGTATTGGGCCTCTTTAATTTGGTAGTAAAGAAGGAGAAGAATAAGAATTTTAAAACAGTGGAGAACCTTCGAAACCAAATTAAGAACTATATATTCGTCCTTTTTTCTTGATGCATGTCTTATATGGGATTTTCCCATATAGGAGCTCAGAGGAAAGCTCAGGGGAAAAGCGGATGAACACAAAGTAACTTGTTTCAATCTCAGAGGTTTCAATAGCCACAGCCTCTCCAAAATACTACCCTAGTACCTACTATACACTTAAGATGTCGATGAACGCCTCGCTCCATGATGGTAGCCTCATTTCCGATCAAACCACAAAGAAGTAAGTAGACCAATAGAACAAACAGAGGCAAGGAAGTCGCTATATAGACTTGCAAAAGCAGAAGTTTGGAATCGTAACAAGCCCTGTACAAAACACACTATTGGATCCCGTGAAAGAACTGGATGATCTAATGGACATGCCCTGTGATAAGATAAATCCAGTGTACATGTTTAATAAGAGGTACCGAGTACACATACCATCAACGGACGAGGGGACTCGAACCGGTTGGTGGAACTCACCTCATATGGTACACTGACGGTTCTAAAATGGAGTCAGGTACAGGGGCAGGAATTTATTCCAAGGACTGCAGGGTCAGTCAGAGCATGGGGCATTATGCATCGGTATTCCAAGCGGAAACCTATGCCATGATTGCCAGCATGAAAGAAATGCCAAGGATAAATATCAAAGGTAAAATCATCTACATTCTCAGTGACAGACAGTCTCTGAAGGCTCTAAACTCCTTCCGAGTTGTCTCCAAACTGGTTAAAGAAGGTGTTACAGGTTTGAATAAACTGGGAAGACACAACAGCATCAGCCTTATCTGGGTACCTGAGGCCTCGAGGGTAATGAAAAGGCAGACAGACTAGCGAGGGCCGGCTCGCAGAGACATTTGGTTGGTTCCGAACCATTTGTGGGGATTCCGTATGGAACATATTACGCAGCATTATATGCGCATGCTAGGAACGAACACATGAAGGAATGGAGGGCACCGTCAGGCCTAAACCACTCCAAAGCGTTCTCTAGCACAAGGGTGGACTGTGGGGTTAAATTATTAAACCTAAGCAGATCACATATAAGGCACCTAATAGGTGCACTCACGGGATATTTTGGTTCCTAACCTGGTAAATAAATAAATAAAAAAGAAAATAAAATGAGCACCTTCACAGAATGAGGCTATTGATAATTGCAGATTTTGTAAAGGTGAAAAAGAGTCAATGCGACACATATTGTGTGGCTGCGACGCTCTTGCGAGACGTAGGTTGGGTCATCTGGAAGTAGCCTATCCTACACCAGATGATTATGTACAGCTCCAGGCTGGCGCAATCGTTGCCTACCTGAGGGAACTCTTCGACACGCCAGCTACAGAGTAAGGGCTAGGGCATGCAGAATGGATCCAACTGGGTCGAAGTGCGTTCCGGTGGTTTACCGGGCCCGATTTTAGCCACCAAGAATAGAATAGACCAATAGAAACAAATCTCAGACTACAAAGATGACGGGAAACTGAAAGTGCCTCTTTCACAAATGCTTCGAATAAGGTAAGTAAGTATCTTAATATGCATTTTCTTTCAGGGAAAACGCTACTGTTAGGTCCCCACGACGCGAATAAATCCCCATTTAGCATCATGGGCTCCCCAATTAAGTAATAACATAAAGGAAAATAATTATTATCCATCCTTTTTAAAGTACCTATCCCTTTTAAAAGACAATATTTTCGAAAATTTAAATTAAAGCTTTAGAAAAATTCATTAAATGTCATATCTTGGATTTCATATTTTCGTTTGTTTCAAGACCTTCGATCACAGCTTTCGTTTCTCACTTCTGTCCATCATGGAATCTCTTAAATTTATAAAAAGGGGAAGGGTACAATTCTGTTATTAAATGGGCAACAATATTATAAAAATAAATCGTACAAAAATGGATTCACCATATGGAAATGTTCCATGGATAAAACCATGTGTTGGTTCGGTTACCGTACAGGTAAAATATTTTTCAATGTATGTTCCACTCCCCTCCAAAGTCAATTATGTCTAGATATGGAGAAAATCTCATGCATTTGTTAAAATTGCTATTTAAAAATTCTGATTTCATATAATGAACATCAAACATATATTGATTCTCAACCCGCCTGTCAAGCGTGGGGATTATGGCAACCCCTTCCTTCTAAGGAGAGGCATTTGTTCAGCAGTGGACGTCTATCGGCTGCTAATGAATGAATGATAATGAAACATATAATTGCGTCACTACTACGAGAAAAGGTTAGTTTGATTCAACGTTACAGAATCGTATTGCCGTGAGTACCAGAAAGAGGAGAAAATAATTAATATTCCAATTGAAAGCAACCCTAAAGTGCCGCCTGATTGGAAAGCCAAATCAAATAAGAGTACAAATTAATTATTATAACGCGCACTACTGGCCCTCGAGCGGATAATATTATTTTGAATTCCCCGCCGCGGTCTCGGTGCAGAAACGACGCGCTCGTTGAGACTCGCGCGTGCGCAGAACGGTTCGCGGGCGACGCGGTAAGCGACGAACGCGCCACGCGTAATCGCCGCGGCTGTTCAGTGAGGATTCCGGCTCGGTCTGTACCATGGTAACCAGAGAAGCGATACGAATACTTTGATACTTTTTTTAATACACACGTACTTATATATGACTTATACCTATTGATAAATAACACCTAGACACCAGGTGGGAACTGAACCCATGACCTAATGGGGACCGGCCAATGACTAAGAACCTACTAATAAATTTCGTAATTCTTTTTTTCCATGGGGAAATTATAATAAAGAGCAAAAGTCATAGCGAGAACTGCGGCCCCGACTTTGCAAAAAATGATATAGCCGTAGAAATGGATAAATGTAGAGAAAGGGCTGCCAAACAACCAACCGATTCTATCCCTTCCATTTATAATCAAACTTTAGTAGAGCTACAGGATTCCGGAGTGGATATTATATGTAAAATCCCACCTTTTAGTTTTTTGTACAGCTGAAATAAGAAACATAATGAAAAATATAAAACATGTTCTAGCTGACGGAACATTTACCGCAGGTCCTGAACATTTTACGCAAATTTACAGCCTTCATGGCGATATGAGTAGTTCCACAACAAACACAAATATAATTCCAATAATTTACGCACTGATGTCTTCAAAAACTAAAGACGCATATGTGGCATTGTTTGAAATAATTAAATCATAAATTCCAGATTGGTCACCTACAAAATTTACTAGTGACTTTGAGAAAGCCGCGATAAATGCGATAACAGTGTTTCCGAACATAATAGTCAAGGGCTGCTATTACCATTTTAGGAATAGTATTTGGAGGAAGGGAAAGCAACTACAGCTTACAAATAGTAAATTAACCCGACGGATTATTGCTCTGTGTTCCGTTCTACCCTTAGTTCCAAGAAATTATATTGATTTGGGGTGGACTTATATAAAAGAATTCATAGACACCAATGATAAAAAATGTTGTCCTTTTCGTCATATTATATGCAAAAGTTTTGGATAAAAGATGAGAAGTTCATCGATTCGTGGTGTGTTTTTGGCGAAATCCATCAAACTAATAATTGTATTGAGGGGTGGCATGTCAAAATAAACAATTAATATAGAAGGAAAAAAGCCACTCTATTACAAATTTTAAAAGTTTTTTTTCTGACGATGCGGCATTAAATTCGGTTTTAATAAAGCACATAGAACATAATGTGAACCCCACATTCAAAACAATACCTAAAGAGAGCATTCTACGAGATAAACGCGTAAAGAATCTTTTAATGATGTTAATACATGGTGATTTATATCTGTGGGGCATTGTTTAGAAATATTAAGGTAAAATTATAGGCATAAGGTACATAATTATACCTTAATATCTATACTATAATAAAACTCAAAGAGCATTTTTTCTGTACATTGAATATTTTTCCAAAATTTCTATATGGGGATACTATACTATAGACGTAGAGGCCAAAACAATTTTTTTTGGAATTATTGTCTGTCTGTCTGTCTGTCGTTCTGTTCGTCCAGGTATCATTTGAAAACCCGTAGATGGATTTTGATAGGACTTTCACTGATGTGTTGTGTAGAAGTCAAGGTATAAGTTGGTATATAAAACATCACGCTATGTTTCATAGGGGCTAAGCAGTGAAACATTACTTGCACATATTACCACGTAATTTCCTTTGTATGTGAATAGGGTAATTATAGACTGATCAGTTAATCATTAAGATATATATTACTAGCAATTTCCTGCGGCTTCGCCCGCTAATTTTTTTATAGAGTTTCCCAACCACTAACACACCTCCAAAGGTAGTTTTTGAAAATTTGCGTAACACGTATTTGGTTATTTTATTTAGAGAATCTTTTCAGTAAATTTCAAGTCAATTGAACCATACAATAAAAAGTTTCATACAAAAGAAAACACCCCATTTAACCCCTTTAGGAGTCCAATTTTCAAAAATCCTTTCTTAGTGGATGCTTACGTCATAAGAGGAACCTACTGTCCAATTTTCAGATTTCTAGGTCCAGCGGTTTGGCCTGTGCGTTGATGAATCAGTCAGTCAGTCAGTCAGGACAAGTAATTTTATATGTATAGATTACACTATATACAATAGGGACTGACCAGACATTTAGTTTGCATAAGATATGGCATTGGCGAAGGGTCAACTTTTGTAAGGGGTAAGCCGGTCTGGTACACTCAGAACATTTTCATTAGATTTCTGTATTGTTCTAAGTACTTTGCTGATAGCAATATGACATTATATCTTTGAAAAGTTAAAATCTGTAAATCCCGAGCGAGTCCAAACTAGATTAGGAAAGAAATAGGCAAGGGAAAAATACCATTTCATTTAAAAGCCAGCGGTTAGGTCCGCTGCACCACCAAGGCTACATTTGTATAGGTAGGTAGAAATTGAGAATACGAATGTTTCATGAAATTTTAATGAAACTCCCCAAGTCCAGTAGGGATGTGAGATTAATGGAAAAGAATCGATTAAATAAAAATCGATTTATCTTTATTCAAAATAAATCGATTTGCCAAAAATCGATTTTAATTAAAATAAATAATCGATTTCTTCGAAAAAAATCGATTTTTTTGTATTATTAAAAAGTACATGCTATATGCAAAAAATCTGGATGCTCAGAGTAAATAGTATATAGAGTACGCGTTAGTCTATGGTTCCTTTAAACAAAGCGTAGGCAGATTTTGTTCTACGAGGCATGAAAATCTAACTATTTAAAGTTATATTATAAGAGTTATATTGATATGTAAGTTATAAGTAGTGATGTGTTTGATCTGTCACAAGCGCATGTGTCGATAAATACAGCTGACGGTATGGTTCCTACTGTCGTTTACCTAATATTTATGTATTTTGATGTTCTTACCCGTGCCTACGAGTTCTTACTTGAATTAAGCATTCTGTAGTACTTGTACTGATTTTTGTTCTGTGTCTGGATGTTATTCATGTATTTATGCACATATCCATTTTCAAAAACAAGTTTATAATTATTAGTATCCGTTTTATTTATAAATTATAGTCTACATACTTTTACATAATTCATGTTTCTTCAGAAACTCAGAAACAATTTATCCGATCGTAATGAAATTTTCATGGAATCATCATAGTAGTTTACTGTCTCGAATAAAAAAAGAATCATCGAAATCGGTTCATATTTATCAGAGAAATGTAAAGGAGAACATCAGTTTTATGGTTTTTACCAGATAAATTCCTCCATATCATTCATGGACCATGAAGTTCTTATCCGGTTGTGATAAAATTCATACAGGTTCATTACAGTGGTTTCTTCTTTCGAATAAAAAAAGAATCCATAGAGTTATATATTAAGAATAGAGTACTCGTTAGTCTATGGTTCCTTTAAACAAAGCGTAGGCAGATTTTCCTCTACGAGGTAGGAAAATCTAACTATTTAAAGTTATATTATAAGAGTTATATTGATATGTAAGTGATAAGTAGTTATGAGTTCGATCTGTCACTAGCGCATTTGTCGATAAATACAGCTGACGGTGTGGTACCTACTGTCGTTTACCTAATATTTATGTATTTTGATGTTCTTACCCGTGCCTACGAGTTCTTACTTGAATTAAGCATTCTATAGTACTTGTACTGATTTTTGTTCTGTGAAAGAATCATTGAAATTGGTAAATGTTTACCAGAGTTATGACCATTTTTAACCGACTTCAAAAAAGGAGGAGCTTCTCAATTCGTCTGTATATATATTTTTTTGCAAGATTTTTTCATCCATCGCATAGATACGAGCTGTTTCAAAAATCGATTTAAACATGTAATTTATATAATCGATTTTCCAAAAATCGATTAATATTATAAAAATCGACAATAAAAAATCGATTATTAGATAGAAAATAATAATCGATTTTAATAAAAATCGATTATTTTTTAACATCCCTAAGTCCAGGTAGTGTATAGATAGGTATTGTATTACAGTCGCAACAATAAAAGATGCGATAAACTTAGAACTTTCGTTATCGAATATCATTAGACAGTAATTTACGATGTTAGCGTGATTTACATTATGAACAGCGCCATCTATCGGTGAAATTGAAGATACAATCACTATAGAACTTTAATCTATAAATTATATCAAAGAAAGTCGTGTTAGTTACACTATTTATAACTCAAGAACGGCCTAACCGATTCGGCTGAAAATTGGTGGGGAGGTAGCTTAGAACCAGGAAACGGACATAGGATACTTTTTATCCCGGTAGGTTAAGGTTAAGCAACGTTAGGTAAGGTCATTAAATAGATGGGTGAACCGATTTGTATGAAAGTGTGCATATCGGGTAGGTCTGAGAATAGGTCATACAGTATATTTCATACCGCTAGGTTAAGGTTAAGCTACATAAGGCAAGGTCATTAAATAGATGGGTGAACCGATTTGTATGAAATTTTGTGTGCTTATCGGGGAGGTCTGAGAATAGGTCATAAAGTATATTTGATGCCGCTGATACCATGATTGACGAGGATATATAGAACGAGAGGAGGGTGCAAGAGAGGAGAAAGAGGGAGAGGGGATTCGAGGAGAGGGTGATGGGGTGAGGGATCGGGGGAGTTAGGTGGAGTAAGGGGGGAGTGAGAAGGAGCAAGTTCGTAGAAGAGAGAGGGGGAGAGGGTTCAGAGAGGGGATAACAGGGAGAGGAAGAGGGGAAGTGTGACGGAAACCGAAGCGGGAGGGGGAAAGAGAGAGGCGAGAAAGAGCATATAATTAGATTTCTTTTTATAAGAGAGAGAGATATGGAGAGAGATAAATCTAGGGAGGAGGGAGAAAAGGGGAGCAAAACGTAATAAAAGCGCGGACGGAGCTGCACGGGTCAGCTAGTTTCTATCTATACCTAATCAACTAAAATACTATGATATATGTCATTATTTATTACCATATTGCTGGGACGGAACAGATGCTGAAAGGGCTAGAAACAAAATTATCCAAATACACTATGAAGGATTATTTATTTATTTATTTATTCTTTATGCACAAAACAGTACATAGGCGGACTTAATGCCAGAGGCATTCTCTACCAGTCTACCTTAGGGTGATGCAGAGACAAATCGTGGTAGGTGCAAACAAAACAAGTGAAACTAAATAATCATAGATAAATATTTTAAAACTATAATTTAACTTACAATAATTAATATAATACTAATACTTATATATTAGAAAATAAAATATACTAATATATATTTTAATATATATATTATATACATAATTATCTTCGAGAAGAATCTGCCATTTTACTGCGCAAGTATTCCTGTAACTTTGTTTTAAATGTATAACGTGTTGTAGCCATCCTGAGTTCTAGAGGGAGCGCATTCCAGAGGAGAATGGACTGGACGAAAAAAGAAGAATGTATAAAATCCGTTCTGTGAGAAGGACATAGAAGAAGACGATTATTAGAAGAACGAATAATTTTATCATGAGTAGAGCATAGATAAGTAAACTGCGAAGTTAAATAAGGAGGTGAGTTAGGTGAAAAGAGTATAGAAAAAAGAGTAGTCAAAGCTCTTAGAATTCTGCGCTCACGAATAGGAAACCATTGCAACAGGGCACGATGCGTGGAAATATGGTCATATTTACGGAGATTATAAAAGAACCGAATGCAGTTATTCAGAAGGCGATCAAGTTTATTGAGTAGATCTGCATTCAGTTCATAATAGCACACATCACCATAGTCGATTATCGGAAAGATTAAGGTCTGTACGAGCATTGCTTTTATATTTGATGGTAATAAGTTTTTTAATCGATAAAGAGATCTTAGAATTCCAGTGACCTTCTGGCTGATGTTCTTAATTTGAGTTTGCCAATTGAGTGTGTTATCAATATACAATCTACTACCTACAATGATAGCTTGACATTTTGCAGGATTAAGACGCACCAAATTTGTCAGACCATTTTTTAATAGCAACTAAATCAACGTTTAATTTATTGATTGCGTCAGAGACGCTATCAACATCCACTTGTGAGTACAATTGTAAATCATCAGCATAAAGATGATACGCACACTGAAGTTCAGGAGTCGAGATCTATAAAAATTGAAAATAAAAGAGGAGAAAGAATACCGCCTTGAGGAACGCCAGTACTAATGTTACACCAAGCCGATGACGACTCATCTACACGAACTGACTGCTGACGTTCCCGAAGATAAGAAGAAAACCATTCCAATGACTCATCAGACACCATCAGGTGGGAGAGGATAGATAGAAGAATTTTATTACTGACAGTATTGAAAGCATTGGAAAAATCAACCAAAACCAGAACAGTAACTTTATTGTTCTCCATACCAGTTCTTATATCACCAGTCACTTTAAGTAACGCAGAAATAGTGCTGTGCCTGGGCCTAAATCCAGATTGAAAACAATTAATCAGGGAGTTACGATGAATGAAATTAGAGAATTGTTTATGGACACAAGCCTCAAGCACTTTGGACAAGAAAGGAAGAATAGAAATTGGACGAAAATGACTGGGAAGAGAGGGATTAGGGATTTTGGGAAGAGGTCGAACGTAGGCTTTACACCATAAGGACGGAAAAACACTGGACTCAATGGAAAAGTTGACAATATGCGTTATAGCCGGTAAAAGGAAGTCCAGTATTGTTACAATCATGTGTCTGCTGATATTGTCACAGCCAATGGCATTAGATTTTATGGACAAAAAATTATCTTCCTGATGTCTTCAGAGCTAACCGGAATGAAGTTAAAATAATTGATTGCTGGAGCCTTTAAACTAGCTAGTTTAGTACAACTAGTTTAGTTAGTAACTAGTTAGTAGTAACTAGTTAGTTTAGCTAGTTTAGTATATAATTTACTGTTTGGTTTATTGTTTGATGATCTAATGAAGAAGCTGTGGTGAAATTTTGATTCAGATCATCTAACTTTATTGTGGTTGGAAGGTCAAATGACTTTGTTTACCAATGCCAACAGTTCCGAGGAATTTCCAAACATCAGCAGAAGAAGAAGAAGATATATTATCTAGAATATAGCGGCGTTTAGCGTGGCGTATCATCTTATTGCACAAATTTCTAGCAGTTTTAAAGAAAGTCCAGTTGTCTTCGGAACGATCATTTTTAAATTTCCGAAAAGCACGGTTTCTTTGCCTCATCGCCATCCGAATCCCCCTAGTCATCCACGGTGCAGGTACTAGCTTCAATTTAACCTTCTTAACGGGAGCATGCACGTCGTAAAGCTTATTAACCATGTCATTAAAGATGTTGATCTTATCATCAACTGTGCTAGCATCTACAAGGGGCTCCCAGCAAATTTCAGCAGCATCTTTATGAAGCTTCGAAACATCCATGCGAGCAAAGCAACGCCTATACAGAACCTTAGAGTTAGGTTTAGGAGGTTTTAAGATATAAGAAAGGAAAATAAGATCATGATGAGAAAAACCAGGGGCATCATGTTGGCCATGGGAAGAAACAAGAGAGAGATTGGAAGTGAGGATCAAGCCAAGTGTCATCAGAAATATTATTGTGATGTGTAGCTTGAAGAGGCAATACATGCAGACTAGCTGACTCAATCAAACGAAGAAGATTACGGGAGCGAGAAGAGTTAAGTGCTAGGAGCTTAGTGTTAAAATCACCCATGATGATGTGATGTGCATATTCAGAACCCAAAGATTCTAGAACAGCTATATCAGTGAAATAATTAATTGCAGGCGGGCAATAGACAACACCAACCACAATTTTGACTCCTTTAACACAAACCTCTAAAAAAAGAAATTCAGCCGAAGATGAAACATTTGAAGACGAAGTGGCTAAGCTTCTATATGGGAAATCGCTGCGTAGATAAATAGCAACAACAGCCACCTTTAACAGTTCGGTCATTCCGAACAAGAATAAAACCAGGTAGTGCGTAGGTTGTTGATAGAAGGTGAGGTTTAAACCAAGTTTAAGAAATCAGGATGGCATGGACGTTACTGTTAATAAAAGTGTCATACAATTCGCTGTGATGGCTAGGTACGCTTTGAGCATTAATATGGCAAACATTGAGTAACTTATTAGACTGTTGATTAAAATTTTGTGGCAAAAAGTCACTAAGATTATTATCTAGGGAACAAAAACTATTATCACTAGAATCAGCAGATTCAATACCAGAACAAAAAGAATCACTATCAGAATACATATAAAATAAATATAATTATATACTTAATACACTAAATACCGATAAGCGGTGCAACACTTGATCTCTGCACCACCCGCCAGCTAACATCTAGAAAAATGAAAGAGAACAAAAAATAATAATGTAAAGTTCACACAAAATATGACAAAATAAACATAAACAGTCTGTATAAGGAACGCACCACAGCAATGACAATGTCACCTGACAATTGACATAACAATGTACAAACTTGACATCTGACAGTTGACATTATAAGGTTAAAGTTTTTTTCCTAAATCAGACAAAAACAAATAAAAATAAAAAGAAATGGTTATCACAAAAAAAAAGAGAAGTACATCTAAAAAGTATTAATATTCAGATAGATAAACCATATATACCATGGCAAAGTATGTTAATATGATAGGTTATCTATCAGAAAACATAATTAAATTAAACGATCTAAACCTTTATAACCCGTACCGTGACAATTCGCTTCATTTACGTAAGGTGTTATCTACTGTTATGGATGCGCTATGTGCCTTAGGATACTTTGCCAACAAGGGGTTGAACTCCTCCGCCGAAGTAATCCTATGCCGAGTCCCATCAGAAGCCTTAATCACGATAACGCCGTCCTTTGTCCAACAAGATCGCATCCCAAAATGAAGACGCGCCTTACTAAAAATGGATTGCCTGGCTTTTGTCAAGACCTCCTTGACTGATATTTTGGTACCCTTCAACCGTGTCTTCGCTCTCCAGACAGACAATTTATCTTCCACATTTGAAAACCACACCAATATGGGCCTATGATGTTCTTTGCCGGGCATTCCAAGTCTGTGACAGTGCGCAATGGAAGATCCAGTGAAGTCCTTTAAATCCAATTTGGTATTGACTATGCCCATGATAACTGTCTTGCAGTCTTCTTTATCTACCTCTGGGATACCCTGGAAGACGAGTTTTCCGTCGATTCTTGGTCTCCAAACCATCAAGCTGTCTGACACACTCACTAATTTACTTACGAAGCAGCCCAAGCATTGAGAAAATGAGTTCCCTAAAAGCCCGGAACTCTTCAGCAACCTTTGCCACGGTGTCCTTGGCAGGCCCAGCACTCTGGATTTGTGCTTCGAGTTGACTCAACTTTTTCGTGAAATTCTCTTCAAGACTCCTTTGGACAGATAACACTTCATCTAGTTGAGACATAGTGCACTTGTGAAAGTAGTAATAGTTTAATTTGTGCAGTCACTAAACGCTAAGCTGGCAGGTGGTTTAGTCTTGGACATATACGGTCTTATTACGAAAAACGAGTTAGTACCATACTTTAGTCTAGAACTAACTAGTCCGAGGTTTAAAGTTGTTACCTAGACTAAAATTTTTCTTATTACAAAAGATGAATTAGGCCAGGACTCGTTAGTCTTTACTTAAATCGTACACAGATAATACAAAAACCAAGAAATACAGATTCTATACTAAAATCATTCATTCAAACAAATCTCATTCAATTGTAACGTTCCGTTTGCATGAATTATGGAATATATGTAACGAAATATTTTATTGTTATGAACTCAAAAGAAGTTGTGAACAGCGGAATCTAATAAAAATGAGGATATTTATTTAATTCTTATTTATTTATCGCGTTTTAGCTTATACTTTTTTATGTTTATTTTAACAATTACAAGGAGTAATATCACCGTAGAATGGAACATAAAACTTATGTCAACCGCGCGTAGTACATCCTATTTACTCGCCTAAACAAACATTACATTCTATTCATATTCTATATCATGTAAACATATATGTGATTAAAATTACCTTATGCTTTCTTTACTGTACGAAATATTATCATTATTCTATAACGCCACCAGCAGCCCGACCGTAGCCCGACCGAGGGTACCTCCACCTTAGAGACGCCAACACCGTATACCTACCTTAGTGAATACCTATCGAATAATTAAAATTCGCAGCGTTGTCTTGTGTTCCTACAGTGAATTAAGGTGCTAGTGCTCGATGAATTCTGTGCTAAAAGATCTTAGTTCGTGTCTTTGCTTCGAGTTTAGCAATAACATTCACATCACAGCATCCATAACGTTGTGTTGTTATAACATGTACCTAGCAGACGCTTCCAAACCATACACGGCTGCGTCAACACACCATCAATTGAGATTTTGGTCAAGCATTAGCTAATGAGGAAAAAAGATCCTATTTATACCTTATCAGTGTATTTGGTAAGAAATAAAAATGATGACCCATAGGGGTATCCAGGTAAGAAGACTAGCAGCGGCGTTTTTATATTAGATTACCTACCACCTATATGGGGTTCACACCCAAGACACTTGCCAAGGGTGGGGATTATGGCAACCCCTCCCTTTTGAGGGGGGACTTCTTTGTACAACAGTAGACGGCTTTGGGCTGCTACTGATGATGATAAAAATAAAACACTGTAATACATACCAGTCTTGTTGTGTAAAGGACTACTATAATACATATAACTTTATTTAGAAACATAGTAAAATATCATAGAAACACATCATGCAGTAAGCCAGATAACGAACAAGTTTGCAAAGCTGAAAAATATATTTAAACAAACCATAAAATACATCTTATATTTACAAAACATTTTTACCAATATGCTATATGTAGCAAGTAGGTACCTAACAAATTGTGGTTAGCTAAATTTCATTTTGCATGATGTTAACTTATAATTTATCTTTCTTCTTGCAGTTCCTGGAAGTGTAAATAAGTATTGTGTGCATGGATAACTGCTGTAACAATGACATGCCCCGGCTGAAACCATCATTTTAAGCAACTTTCTTTGACTGTTCAAGAATCTATCTTTGCTGCCACTCACTCTTGCAACATCAACATTGTTGTCTTAACCTGGAAGAAGAATGTAAAGTATATTTAACACTCTGTTAAATATGTTTGTATTAAAGTACATAATAACAAAATAATTTATATATTTTATTTGTACCCCTCCATTAATTGATGGAAATAGAAATAAGTTGTTGCTATTATTTGACAATAATCAGTAAATAAATAATAATATTCTGGGACAATTCCACACACGGTCATCTGATCCCAAACTAGGCAGAGCCTGTACTATGGAAACCAGATAACTAATACTTATATACTTTTTGCACTGTCTACTGCTGCAGAACTTTCTCATAGCTGAGAGAGGTTCCTTGATTGGCATTTTAATATAGATATGGGTGGGTATAGCCACCCTGGTGCAGTGGGAAACCGCTAGCTTTGCAAATCAGAGGTTGTGGGTTCGAATCCAGCGGGGGGCAACCACTTTGTGTAGTTGTTCCTTACTGGCTAGGACAATGCAGGCTGATCACCTAATTGTCTGTCGAATGGGCATGTAAAAAGTACATCCTACGCCAACCTCTTCCCCGATCGTGTCTGTCTTCCGTCACTATGATTGTGAGAGGTATAAAGGAAGAGAGAGTGCACTTGCGCCCAATAATATCTTCCGCCTAGATGGCTGATCTTGTGAAATATTAGCTGCTGTGGTTGTATCGGCCAGGAGGACATTATAGATATGGGTGCCTAGATATAAAGCCTCACTGCAGGCTGTCACATCACATCTTAAAGAACTACCATATCGTCTTGAATCTAAAGCAAAATGAGTGGGTTTTTAATAAACACTGATCACTAAAATTAGTTAAGAACATTATTGTATACACAAGATAACACTTACTTCATGGCAGCGCAGTTTCGCAGTTTCATAAAGGGCAAAGCACGTATCTATCACCCGACCAATATCGGCAATTCTTGAGCATTGTGGCATAAATATTCTTTAGTTCTATGCTTTAGTTAAATCCACAATCGTACAAAACAACACGGGCAATTGTAAACAATTCCTATCACAGTTTGTCGAAAGTATGTGCGCGAACTCGATTTTTTTAGGCCGTCTTCACACTCTTATAACCCGTTTTTAGTAATTTATATATAGATATTGGTCAATAATCAATTATTATGAAAATTTTATCTGTATTTTTCCAGTAAAACATGAATATCACAATGTAACCTCAAATGGCGAATTTTGAAATTTCCTAGTTAAAACCGAGTTAAACTAGGTGGCGCCCTGGTTTATCTTTTTAGTACCTTAGGTACTAAATTGTGACCTGGACTAAGCGCAAAATTTTTTTTGTAATAACTATTTCCCTTAAACCCGGGTCTAAACCTAGGTCTATCTTTAAACTTCGTTTCGTAATAAGACGGATAGAGTCACATGATTAGCAGCAAACGTAAATAGTACTTTTTCAACGGTTTATCACTAAGCAAATATATGAATAAAGGTGAAAAAAGTTGTATTTATATTTTAAATATACTTTATAAGATTATGTTGCGTCTGTATTATTCCACACCCTCAAAAAAAAAAAAATATTGTGTTATACAACTTGTCCAGGAAGGCTATTTAACAACCAAATATTATTTTAAACTCGTGTTTGATATTAGGAATGCTTTGAAAATAATACAAAAACATTATAATATGCCTGCCAACTTATAAATATGAATAATTATAGCTGTAATATGTTTCACTGGAGAGTTGAAAACTTTAATAATTTACTAGATATTCTAACGCATTAACACGCATATATACTAGATTCTAACAGAACTTTACATTACGACTATAGCATATTTGATAGAAGAACAGGAATAATCAATAACGGAATTAATATTGATGTCATATGTACCTATAATAATAAATATATACAGTATACAGAGTGCCAAATTATAATAATTTGAACTTGTTTTTGAGAGACTAGAAAGGTTGCTCAGTATACTTTCCAGTAAAAGTAATAGGAAAAAAATAGTAATTGCAGGGGATTTCAATATTAACATTTATCTATCTATATTAAGTAGGTAAAATAACTCAAAGAGCACTTTGTCTGTACACTGTACAGATTGATTGCTTCGTTTATACCGCAACGTGGGCGATAACTCAAATTAAACGCAGGAGACGGCTATGAGTACCATCTACTTGAAAGACCAGCGTAGGTACCTAATTAAAATAAGCCTGCATGTAAGACTGTTCCAAAAAGCTATATATTTAAACAAGGACCGAGTATCTAAAATTGCGATTATTTCCAGTAGTCACCACTGGCTACGTCCCCACTGGTGACAAACAGTAAAATAAATCCCATTTGTCGCCAGTGGTGACGAATTAGAAAATGAAATCTCAATTGTCACCAGTGGTGACAATCGGACACAGGAAATAATCATCATCATCACCAGACGGAAGACGTTCACTGCTGAATTTAGACCCCCCGACCCCCTTCAGAATAAAGGAAAATCCCAATCGTTGCCAGTGCAGTGGTAACGCTTGAGAATAAAAAAAAATTACATCACAACGTCTCTATTCTAATGTACGAGTATAATCATTACTTAAAGAATAGACATGTTATTTTACTGTTACATGGTATCTTTTACATATTAATTTTGATATTATTATATTATTTACTGATATTATACTTATTACCATTTCAGTAAAGCTATATGGGCTAAAGGACGTGAATTGGGTATAACAAAGTCCCAGGATCCCAAAAAATATACGTCTGTTAGCACTCATTGCTGTTATTCCATTACTTCCAAGGAATGAAATAATGACTGGGTGGAATTACATTATTCGTCGGATTAATGAAGATTCAAATTTATAAAATATATGGAAAACCAATGGCTTAAAGCAGACTTTGTATCAATATGGTGTACCTACGGCGAAGAACACCGTACTACCAATGCTTTAGAGGAATGGCACGCCAAACAAAACCGAGCAGTCGGTAAGAAGAACCCAAATTTAATGCATTTTCTCGGTGTTTTATAAGAAGAAGCTGTTTTCTATACAGCATATGATATTCGTCACAGGAACAAAGCAAAACCTCTTAAAAACAAACGACTAAGTCAGTTCTAACTTGCCGCTTGGGCCGTGGGATGCCGGCTAAGAATTTGCATCCCCCCCTCTCTTCGCGTGGGTTTCGTAAGAGGCGATTGAGGGAAAGCCAGAAGACGGGCAGTAGCGTCTTCTGTATAACATATCCATCTCTTCAAAACTGCGATCCCCAAGACGCCTGCCAAGCGTGGGGTTTTTGGCAACCCCCCCCCCCCCCCCCCCCACAATGATTGACAATGATTATTTACGGCCCCCAGTCCCCGGCAGCTCCTCTATGCCCCGCCTTGGTAGCGGGCGGGGTAACGGTCGAGCAGGGGGTGCGAAGAATCTCCGGCAGATGCCCCGCTACCACCCCCACCGAACTTTAGCCCTGGCAACACATAATGTCCGGACACTTAGGACTGACGAGAAGATTATCGAGCTGGAGGAAGAATTGAGCAAGTTACGTTGGGATATCTTGGGATTATCTGAAATCCGACGAGAGGGACAGGATACGATAACCCTTGATTCCGGAAACTTGCTCTTCGTCCGGGAAGGAGATCGAAAATCTCAGGGTGGTGTTGGGTTTCTCGTCAGTAAGTCCCTCATTAACAACGTTGTAAAGGTCAATAGTGTGACGAGCAGGGTAGCGTTCGCTCCGACCTCGGCACACCCTGACGATGAAGTAGAGGCTATGTATGAGGAGATAGCAGAAGCCATACATACCTCCAAAACACACTTCACCGTTGTTATGGGGGACTTCAACGCGAAGGTGGGCACACGAAATGGCGATGAGTTGAGAGTGGGGTCATATGGGTACGGGCAGCGGAACCAAAGGGGCCAGCGGCTGGTCGACTTCATGGAGAAGGAGGGACTCTTTGCGATGAACTTCTTCTTCAAGAAGCGACCATCCAGGAAGTGGACGTGGATAAGCCCCGATAGTTCAACCAAAAATGAGATTGACTTCATCATGACGACCAAGAAGCATATGTTCGATGATATCTCCGTGATCGGCAGGGTGAAAACCGGTGGCGATCACCGTATTGTTAGAGGCACATTGAATATTAACGTCAAGCTTGAGAGATCCCGTCTGATGAAGTCCACGCTCCGTCCGGGAACCGCCCAAATCCGAAACCCTGAAGACTTTCAACTCGAACTGCATAATCGCTTCCAGTGCCTCGCCGAATGCGAAACTGCGGACGAGATAAACAATGGGTTGGTGCAAACTGTCCACGCAGTGGGGTCCAAGTTCTTTAAGACCCCACGCCGTACAAGGCCTCAAAAGCTCTCCAATACAACCATTAAGCTAATGGAAAACCGGACTGAGATGAGACTGCAATCTTCAGCTGATATGTCGGGTTATGCCAAACTCAATAAACGAATCTCGAAATCCGTGCGACACGACTTGCGTTCCTATAATACAGCATGTATTAAGGACGCAATTGAGCGGAACCAAGGCTCTAAAGTGTTCGCAAAGAATTCGTCTATTGGGCGTAGCCAAATGACAAAGCTGAAGATCGATGACGGCAGTGTCATCTCATCGAAACCGGAGATATTGAGAGAGCTTGAGAGATTTTACGGACAGTTATACACCTCAACACGGGATCCCATTGCCAGAACAGCTCAGGACACCAGAGCCAAACTAACCCGACATTTCACTGAAGACATCCCAGACATCAGCCTGTACGAGATTAGAATGGCTCTCAAACAGCTTAAGAACAACAAGGCGCCGGGTGAAGACGGAATCACAACAGAACTTCTGAGAGCGGGTGGAAAACCGGTACTTTTAGTCCTCCAGAAGTTATTTAATTCCGTCTTACTCGAGGGTACTACGCCAGAAACATGGCACAGGAGTGTGGTGGTTCTTTTCTTCAAAAAAGGTGATAACACTTTATTGAAGAATTATAGACCCATCTCACTCCTGAGCCATGTATACAAGCTGTTTTCGAGAGTCATTACGAACCGTCTCGAACGCAGGTTTGATGACTTCCAGCATCCCGAACAAGCCGGGTTCCGAAAAGGCTTTAGCACCGTAGACCACATACATATGCTCCGCCAGATTATACAGAAGACCGAGGAGTATAATCGGCCATTATGTCTACCGTTTGTGGACTACGAAAAAGCCTTCGATTCAATCGAGATCTGGGCGGTATTGCAGTCCCTCCAGCGGTGCCACATTGACTATAGGTACATCGAAGTGTTGAAGTGTTTGTACAGCAACGCCACCATGTCGATCCGACTACAGGACGAGAGCACGAAACCAATCCCATTGCAGCGAGGTGTGAGACAGGGAGACGTTATTTCTCCGAAACTGTTCTCAAATGCATTGGAGGACGTTTTCAAGCTCTTGGACTGGTACGGATTCGGCATCAACATCAATGGCGAATACATCACTCACCTTCATTTTGCCGATGATATAGTCATTATGGCAGAGTCGCTGGAGGACCTCAATACGATGCTCAGCGACCTCGGTAGCGTTTCCCAACAGGTGGGTCTTAAAATGAACATGGACAAGACGAAGATCATGTCTAATGTCCATGTTGCATCCGTACCGGTAGTTGTTGGGAACGATACACTCGAAGTTGTTGACCACTACGTATATGGACAAGACGAAGATCATATCTAATGTCCATGTTGCATCCGTACCGGTAGTTGTTGGGAACGATACACTCGAAGTTGTTGACGTATACCTAGGACAAACTGTCCAGTTAGGTCGGTCCAACTTCGACAAAGAGGTCGCCCGAAGAATCCAACTCGGATGGGCAGCGTTCGGGAAACTACGCGATATCTTCTCGTCCGAAATACCGCAGTGCCTGAAGACGAAGGTTTTTAACCAGTGTGTGTTGCCAGTGATGACATATGGTACTGAGACGTGGTCTCTAACGGCTGGCCTTTTAGAGAAGTTCAGAGTCACACAACGAGCCATGGAGAGAGCTATGCTCGAAGTTTCTTTGCGCGACAGAATCCGAAATGTGGAGATCCGCCGAAGAACCCAGGTCACCGACATAGCTCTCAGAATCTGCAAGTTGAAGTGGCAATGGGCAGGCCACATCGCTCGAAGAACCGATAACCGTTGGGGAAGAAAGGTTCTCGAGTGGCGACCACGAACCGGAAGACGCAGCGTAGGCAGGCCTCCCACTAGGTGCACAGGCGATATTGTGCGCGTCGCAGGTACCCGGTGGATGCAAATAGCCAATTGTCGTTCATTGTGGCGTTCGAAGGGGGAGGCCTATGTTCAGCAGTGGACGTCTTCCGGCTGATGATGATGATGATGAAGTTCTAACTGACGAATTCATCCAAGAAGCTCAATTAGAGCTTGTAATGGGTGAAATATCTGTAGGTCAGTTTTTAGTAATTTTAAGGCATTAGGCAATCCTACTGAGGGAAACACTTGGACGTCTTCCGGCTGATGATAAAGAAAGAAAGAAAATATATTTATTTTACACACTCAATAACAAACTAGGTAAAAATTAACAGAAAGGAAAAAAATAAAGTTGTGTGGGGTCAAAATAGATGCTGCCTCAGCATGTTGCTATGCCTAAAATAAATCTGACGCATCTGTTGATGATGGTGATGATGTTTTTTTTTGTATTTCAGTGGCGACAATTGGGAATTAAAAGTCCCAACTGTCGCCACTGATAATAACTGGGAATTTAATGATTCATTCGTCACCACTGGCCACAAATGGGAATCATTTTCCCGTTTGTCACCAGTGGGGACGTAGCCAGTGATGACTGGGAATAATCGCTAAAATTGCTAGTAATATTCGAAGAAAACACACGACAAAAAAGGCAAAGTGACTGTAGATCAGTTGAGAAGAAAGTAAACTTAAGGTCGTTATTTTCGCTAAGAATGGTTTTAATGTGTCATAGGATGCCAATTGATTGGAAGAAAGAAAGAAGCAAGAAAAAATATGGCTGTGCGGTCGCCGATATAATTTATTCAAATGTTCAAACAAATTACATTTTTTTACGTTGTATATACTCGTATGTGAAAAGAACCAGACGGGGGTGAGTTTAGGGCTTAAGTTTATTTTATTTTAGTTCCTCAACATTACACATAAGACAGGGCGACTTTTACAAAACAGGAATAAAATTCAAACGCCCTGAACGAGCGCCTTGCGGACATGTTTGTTGAACCCTTTCCGAGCCAAACGCGGTGGCGAGGAAGGTTTACCAACACAAGTACCAATATTATTCCCAATATTTTTTTGCTTTCTTTCTAACAAAACTCAGCACAACCTATGAAAGAATTTTCTCAGGTCTGAGTTCCTGAGTCAAGCTTCACATCAATTTTGTGATTATGAAATCGCAATAATTAACGCCGCAAAAACTATTTTCACAGATATTCTAGTCAAATGCAATTTTTTTTTCATTTTAATCATGTCATATACAAAAAAGCCCAAGCAATCGGAAAGATGACAGACAACTATTTGAAGAAAATTGCTAGGCTAACTGCAAACCTACCGTTGCTGCCATGTCAGTATATTCCTGAAGGATGGTTAGCAATGGCTTTTTGAAGTACCTATCCCTTTTAAAAGACAATATTTTCGAAAATTTAAATTGATAATATTAGAAAAATTCATTGTCATATCTTGGATTTGATATTTTCGTTTGTTTCAAGACCTTCGATCACAGCTTTCGTTTCTCAGTTCTGTTCATCATGGAATCTCTTAAATTTATAAAAAGGGTAAGGGTACAATTCTGTTATTAAATGGGCAACAATATTATAAAAATAAATCGTACAAAAATGGATTCACCATATGGAAATGTTCCATGAATAAAACCAACAAATGTGTTGGTTCGGTTACCGTACAGATAAAATATATTTCAATGTATGTTCCACTCCCCTCCAAAGTCAATTATGTCTAGATATGGAGAAAATCTCATGCATTTGTTAAAATTGCTATTTAAAAATTCTGATTTCATATAATGAACATCAAACATATAACATCAAACATATATTGATCCCCAACCCGCCTGCGAAGCGTGGGGATTATGGCAACCCCTCCCTTCCAAGGAGAGGCATTTGTTCAGCAGTGGATGTCTATCGGCTGCTAATGAATGAATGATAATGAAACATAATAATTGCGTCACTACTACGAGAAAAGGTTAGTTTGATTCAACGTTACAGAATCGTATTGCCGTGAGTACCAGAAGGAGGAGAAATCTCAATTGTCACCAGTGGTGACAATCGGACAAAGGAAATAATCATCATCACCAGACGGAAGACGTCCACTGCTGAATTTAGACCCCCCGACCCCCTTCAGAATAAAGGAAAATCCCAATCGTTGCCAGTGCAGTGGTAACGCTTGAGAATAAAAAAAATCACATCACAACGTCTCTATTCTAATGTATGAGTATAATCATTACTTAAAGAATAGACATGTTATTTTACTGTTACATGGTATCTTTTACATATTATTTTTGATATTATTATATTATTTACTGATATTATACTTACTACCATTTCAGTAAAGCTATATGGGCTAAAGGACGTGAATTGGGACTACCAAAGTCCCAGGATCCCAAAAAATATACGTCTGTTAGCACACAGTGCTGTTATTCCATTACTTCCAAGGAATGAAATGACTGGGTGGAATTACATTATTCGTCGGATTAATGAAGATTCAAATTTATAAAATATATGGAAAACCAATGGCTTAAAGCAGACTTTGTATCAATATGGTGTACCTACGGCGAAGAACACCGTACTACCAATGCTTTAGAGGCATGTCACGCCAAACAAAACCGAGCAGTCGGTAAAAAGAACCCAAATTTAATGCATTTTCTCGGTGTTTTATAAGAAGATGCCGTTTTCTATACAGCATATGATATTCGTCACAAGAACAAAGCAAAACCTAAAACGACTAAGTAATTTCTAACTGACGAATTCATCCAAGAAGCTCAATTATATCATATACAAAAAAGCCGAAGCAATCGGAAAGATGACAGACAACTATTTGAAGAAAATTGCTAGGCTAACTGCAAACCTACCGTTGCTGCCATGTCAGTATATTCCTGAAGGATGGTTAGCAATGGCTTTTTGAAGTACCTATCCCTTTTAAAAGACAATATTTTCGAAAATTTAAATTAATGACATTAGAAAAATTCATTGTCATATCTTGGATTTGATATTTTCGTTTGTTTCAAGACCTTCGATCACAGCTTTCGTTTCTCAGTTCTGTTCATCATGGAATCTCTTAAATTTATAAAAAGGGGAAGGGTACAATTCTGTTATTAAATGGGCAACAATATTATAAAAATAATCGTACAAAAATGGATTCACCATATGGAAATGTTCCATGAATAAAACCAACAAATGTGTTGGTTCGGTTACCGTGCAGGTAAAATATTTTTCAATGTATGTTCCACTCCCCTCCAAAGTCAATTATGTATGGATATGGAGAAAATCTCATGCATTTGTTAAAATTGCTATTTAAAAATTCTGATTTCATATAATGAACATCAAACATATAACATCAAACATATATGGATCCCCAACCCGCCTGCCAAGCGTGGGGATTATGGCAACCCCTCCCTTCTAAGGAGAGGCATTTGTTCAGCAGTGAACGTCTATCGGCTGCTAATGAATGAATGATAATGAAACATATAATTGCGTCACTGCTACGAGAAAAGGTTAGTTTGATTCAACGTTACAGAATCGTATTGCCGTGAGTACCAGAAGGAGGAGAAAATAATTAATATTCCAATTGAAAGCAACCCTAAAGTGCCGCCTGATTGGAAAGCCAAATCAAATAAGAGTACAAATTAATTATTATAACGCGCACTACTGGCCCTCGAGCGGATAATATTATTTTGAATTCCCCGCCGCGGGCTCGGTGCAGAAACGACGCGCTCGTTGAGACTCGCGCGTGCGCAGAACGGTTCGCGGGCGACGCGGTAAGCGACGAACGCGCCACGCGTAATCGCCGCGGCTGTTCAGTGAGGATTCCGGCTCGGTCTGTACCATGGTAACCAGAGAAGCGATACGAATACTTTGATACTTTTTTTAAAACACACGTACTTATATATGACTTATACATATTGATAAATAACACCTAGACACCAGGTGGGAACTGAACCCATGACCTAATGGGGACCGGCCAATGACTAAGAACCTACTAATAAATTTCGTAATTCTTTTTTTCCATGGGGAAACTATAATAAAGAGCAAAAGTCATAGCGAGAACTGCGGCCCCGACTTTGCAAAAAATGATATAGCCGTAGAAATGGATAAATGTAGAGAAAGGGCTACCAAACAACCAACCGATTCTATCCCTTCCATTTATAATCAAACTTTAGTAGAGCTACAGGATTCCGGAGTGGATATTATATGTAAAATCCCACCTTTTAGTTTTTTGTACAGCTGAAATAAGAAACATAATGAAAAATATAAAACATGTTCTAGCTGACGGAACATTTACCGCAGGTCCAGAACATTTTACGCAAATTTACAGCCTTCATGGCGATATGGGTAGTTCCACAACAAACACAAATATAATTCCAATAATTTACGCACTGATGTCTTCAAAAACTAAAGACGCATATGTGGCATTGTTTGAAATAATTAAATCATAAATTCCAGATTGGTCACCTACAAAATTTACTAGTGACTTTGAGAAAGCCGCGATAAATGCGATATTAACAGTGTTTCCGAACATAATAGTCATGGGCTGCTATTACCATTTTAGGAATAGTGTTTGGAAGAAGGGAAAGCAACTACAGCTTACAAATAGTAAATTAACCCGACGGATTATTGCTCTGTGTTCCGTTCTACCCTTAGTTCCAAGAAATTATATTGATTTGGGGTGGACTTATATAAAAGAATTCATAGACACCAATGGTAAAAAATGTTGTCCTTTTCGTCATATATGCAAAAGTTTTGGATAAAAGATGAGAAGTTCATCGATTCGTGGTGTGTTTTTGGCGAAATCCATCAAACTAATAATTGTATTGAGGGGTGGCATGTCAAAATAAACAACTAATATAGAAGGAAAAAAGCCACTCTATTACAAATTTTAAAAGTTTTTTTTCTGACGATGCGGCATTAAATTCGGTTTTAATAAAGCACATAGAACATAATGTGAACCCCACATTCAAAACAATACCTAAAGAGAGCATTCTACGAGATAAACACGTAAAGAATCTTTTAATGATGTTAATACATGGTGATTTATATCTGTGGGGCATTGTTTAGAAATATTAAGCTAAAATTATAGGCATAAGGTAGATAATTATACCTTCATATTTCTATCTATACCTAATCAACTAAAATACTATGATATATATCATTATTTATTACCATATTGCTGGGACGGAACAGATGCTGAAAGGGCTAGAAACAAAATTATCCAAATACACTATGAAGGATTATTGTGTTATACAACTTGGCCAGGAAGACTATTTAATAACCAAATATTATTTTAAACTCGTGTTTGATATTAGGAATGCTTTGAAAATAATACAAAATACTAACATTATAATATGCCTGCCAACTTATAAATATGAATAATTATAGCTATAATATGTTTAACTGGAGAGTTGAAAACTTTCATAATTTACTAGATATTCTAAAGCATGAACACGCATATATACTAGATTCTAACAAAACTTTACATTACGACTATAGCATATTTGATAGAAGAACAGGAATAATCAATAACGGAATTAATATTGATGTCATATGTACCTATATTGGAACATTTTATTCATTTACGATATCAGGAACAGAAAATAACCTAAGTATACCACTTAGCTGCATACTACCAGTCGACGTGATAGGTACTAACAGAGGAGGTACATGTATATTAATCAAAAAAAGGATTTCAGTGGCAAACAATTGACTTTCATTGACAGGTCTATTTGAATGTTGTGCAATAGATTTAGTAGATTGCAGTACCGTTATTGTATGTGTATACAGAGTGCCAAATTATAATAATTTGAACTTGTTCTTTGAGAGACTAGAAAGGTTGCCCTGTATTCTTTCCAGTAAAAGTAATAGGAAAAAAATTGTAATTGCAGGGGATTTCAATATTAACATTTATCTATCTATATTAAGTAGGTAAAATAACTCAAAGAGCACTTTGTCTGTACATTGTACAGATTGATTGCTTCGTTTATACCGCAACGTGGGCGATAACTCAAATTAAACGCAGGGGACGGCTATGAGTACCATATACTTGAAATACCAGCGTAGGTACCTAATTAAAATAAGCCTGCATGTAAGACTGTTCCAAAAATATATAAATGAATAAAATGCTCCAATATAGGTACATATGACATCAATATTAATTCCGTTATTATATTTAAACAAGGACCGAGTATCTAAAAGTGCGATTATTCCCAGTAGTCACCACTGGCTACGTCCCCACTGGTGACAAACAGTAAAATAAATCCCATTTGTCGCCAGTGGTGACGAATTAGATGGTCACCACTGGTGACAATTGAGATTTCAAAGGACAAAGGAAATAATCATCATCATCACCAGACGGAAGACGTCCACTGCTGAATTTAGACCCCCCGACCCCCTTCAGAATAAAGGAAAATCCCAATCGTTGCCAGTGCAGTGGTAACGCGAATTTGAGAAAAAACACATCACAACGTCTCTATTCTAATGTAAGAGTATAATCATTACTTAAAGAATATACATGTTATTTTACTGTTACATGGTATCTTTTACAGATTATTTTTGATATTATATTATTTACTGATATTATACTTACTACCATTTCAGTATAGCTATATGGGCTAAAGGACGTGAATTGGGAATAACAAAGTCCCAGGATCCCAAAAAATATACGTCTGTTAGCACTCAGTGCTGTTATTCCATTACTTCCAAGGAATGAAATAATGACTGGGTGGAATTACATTATTCGTCGGATTAATGAAAATTCAAATTTATAAAAAATATGGAAAACCAATGGCTTAAAGCAGACTTTGTATCAATATGGTGTACCTACGGCGAAGAACACCGTACTACCAATGCTTTAGAGGCATGGCACGCCAAACAAAACCGAGCAGTCGGTAAAAAGAACCCAAATTTAATGCATTTTCTCGGTGTTTTATAAGAAGATGCTGTTTTCTATACAGCATATGATATTCGTCACAGGAACAAAGCAAAACCTCTTAAAAACGACTAATGGCTGGTTTCTGAGGTACTTTTATCTATAGTTTTTCTATTCGTTAGCGCTATTGGTTCGATAACTTGACACATTGCCTTTCCAAACCACACATTGTCACATAAAGTCCGTTTAAACTTGGCTCAATTTAACTGACCAATTTGTGCAGTTTATTGGTTCGATAACTTTATTTGACGATTTCAACAAATGATATTATTGTTTTCAACACCAAAACTGACGTTTTTGAGGTTGACGCTGCTGCAGCGTGAGCGCGCAGGGAGCCTGCAGAAAATTAAATTTTTGTATTTCACTTTGTTTACGCAGCAAGCGCTACGAGAATTAACGGCGTTTAGTGACACTACTTACAGTGAATTTAATTGATTATTACTTAATTAATATCATTCTTAAGCACTTATTTATACCGGAAAAAATGTTAATAAAAATAAGAACAGGTAATATTGGCTATATAAAACTTTAAAATCAATTTTAAATTTGATCTGAGAAAAAGGCCCATCTAGCGTCGAATTATTGCACTGCTTATCGGTCTCACAGTTATTGAATGCCTTTCGGAGTACTCAGAAACTCAGCGACAGTTAAACTAACTTTATCTTATACATAACTTTATTGAACCAATAGCTAATAAACAGTTAACTGAGATCTTCAGAAACCGAGCATAAGTAAGTTCTAACTGACGAATTCATCCAAGAAGCTCAATTAGAGCTTGTAATGGGTGAAATGTCGGTAGGTCAGTTTTTAGTAATTTTAAGGCATTAGGCAATCCTACTGAGGGAAACGCTTGGACGTCTTCCGGCTGATGATAAAGAAAGAAAGAAAATATATTTATTTTACACACTCAATAACAAACTAGGTAAAAATTAACAGAAAGGAAAAAAATAAAGTTGTGTGGGGTCAAAATAGATGCTGCCTCAGCATGTTGCTATGCCTAAAAGAACTAACATTGGATACGCATTTAAATTGGAAAAAGCATGTAGAAAAAATTAAATCAAAATTATCACAATTTGCCTATGCCCTGTATGTACTTAAAACTAATACAAACACTAAATGCGCTCTATCTGCTTACTACGCCTACGCCTACGCATGGCTCCGCTATGGAGTCATCATGTGGGGACATAGTACAGATGCAATAGATCTATTCATCGCCCAGAAAAAATGCATCCGAATTATATATAATATAAAACCAAGAAATAGTTGTAGACCTCACTTTATAAAAGAAAACATCTCACCATGCCTTCAATGTATATTTTGGAAGTAGCCTTATTCGTCAGGAAACATTTAAGCTTATTCGAATTTGATACAAATGTAAGACGTAAAAATAAATTAACCCTACCAAGACCAAGATTAGAAATGTTTCGAAACAGTCCACAGTACCGCAGCATTCAAATTTATAATAAGATACCTAACGCAATAAGGGATTTAAAAACAGATAGCGCCTTTAAATCGAAGCTTAAATTATTTTTATTGGAAAAATGTTATTATAATATAAAAGAATTTATGGAAGATAAATGTAACTTGTAACTTTTCATATAATTATTGTACTCCCTCTTTGTGACACCCTGCCAGGGTATGTACATATTAGTATAGTTTTAGGTAACTTAACCTTTAGCTTAAGACTGTATGTATAAAACGCAAATAAATGAAATGAATGAATGAATAAAATAAATCTGACGCATCTGATTGATGATGATGTTTTTTTTTGTATTTCAGTGGCGACTATTGGGAATTAAAAGTCCCAACTGTCGCCACTGATAATAACTGGGAATTTAATGATTCATTCGTCACCACTGGCCACAAATGGGAATCATTTTCCCGTTTGTCACCAGTGGGGACGTAGCCAGTGGTGACTGGGAATAATCGCTAAAATTGCTAGTAATATTCGAAGAAAACACACGACATAAAAGGCAAAGTGACCGTAGATCAGTTGAGAAGAAAGTAAACTTAAGGTCGTTATTTTCGCTAAGAATGGTTTTAATGTGTCATAGGATGCCAATTGATTGGAAGAAAGAAAGAAGCAAGAAAAAATATGGCTGTGCGGTCGCCGATATAATTTATTCAAATGTTCAAACAAATTACATTTTTTTACGTTGTATATACTCGTATGTGAAAAGAACCAGACGGGGGTGAGTTTAGGGCTTAAGTTTATTTTATTTTAGTTCCTCAACATTACACATAAGACAGGGCGACTTTTACAAAACAGGAAGAAAATTCAAACGCCCTGAACGAGCGCCTTGCGGACACGTTTGTTGAACCCTTTCCGAGCCAAACGCGGTGGCGAGGAAGGTTTACCAACACAAGTACCAATATTATTCCCAATATTTTTTTGCTTTCTTTCTAACAAAACTCAGCACAACCTATGAAAGAATTTTCTCAGGTCTGAGTTCCTGAGTCAAGCTTCACATCAATTTTGTGATTATGAAATCGCAATAATTAACGCCGCAAAAACTATTTTCACAGATATTCTAGTCAAATGCAATTTTTTTTTTCATTTTAATCATGTCATATACAAAAAGCCCAAGCAATCGGAAAGATGACAGACAACTATTTGAAGAAAATTGCTAGGCTTACTGCAAACCTACCGTTGCTGCCATGTCAGTATATTCCTGAAGGATGGTTAGCAATGGCTTTTTGAAGTACCTATCCCTTTTAAGGGGGTAACAACGGTAAAATTGCAAAAATAGCCTTAGTTTAAAGAGTTCGATGGATCAATCCGCTATTGCATTGGCTATGAAAATTATATGTACTTATACCTCAGATCTTCAGCAAACAGTTTTATTGATTAGATATTGGATTAAATAAAATGTTTTCAAGCAATATGTATTATAAAAATGTACTACGTTGGATATGAATTGTGTTAGCGTTCAATATCCGTTCATCGGATAGACGTCAAACTTGGACTATAAAAAGCATAATAACCTATTCTACAATTTGTATTGATTACATTTCTTAATTTCATTCATGTTTTACAAGAAATTATAGAAAAATCACGTACGAGATGCATTTCCCCTTGCAGCGCCCCCGCGATCGCCTTCTACCAGTCTTTCGTGGACTGTTATGGAGGGTGGACGTGCTCGAATTTTTTTTGACAAGACGAATTTAATTTAAATGATTTTGAACATGTTTTTAATTAAGATATGTTACATATGGTATAATTATAACATTATAAATCATTTCAAATGAATTCTATACTTCTATATTTAATTAAAGATATTTTTATAGTAATACCATATTTTTGGTTCATCATAGAATATGCGAAAGTATCGTTGCCATGTATTATGCCTAACTTTTAAAGCGTATCAGAGTCATATATGATCTTACTAATTGAAATCGCATTTAATACTGTGTAGGTCAACAAAATGACATACATTACGATATCCTTTACATTATGTTTTTTTTTGTCAAAATATGAACGGTATTATTATTATTATCATGTCCGTTTTTGCAACTTAGCAACGAGTCGAGTACCTGGGTGGTTGGCTTGGTGGTGAGCGACACGCTTACCTACGGACAGTTGCATTGGACAGTTGCTCGTCTTTTGAGACATCTGGATGGTTAAGTTGGAAGGGTACTCGTGTGCTATCTAGGTGGCGCTACTTTAATCTTAGATTTCTTCCGCTATGTAACATAAGTAGAAGGTCACTGTAGCTGGCAAAAAAACTATCGGACCAAAAGGCTATAATTATAGTTTTGGATGACAGGGACAGGAGGAGACTTTTCTATGGGTGGGTGCTTCGATTACTATCAGGTAATATCTTGTTACTTAACTAAGTTGCGTAACAATAAACTGTAGGTGTTATTGGCAGGCACGAGAAAAAATACCACCGCGTTAAAATGTTACTTACTCTAAAACCAGATTGCTTATTAGAATCAATGTAAATTAAATATCTAAATGTGCTAAAGAATAAATAAAATAAAGTAAAATGTCAAATGCTCCGCGTAGTTCAAACCCCGCGATGGGTACAGAATTCAAGATGAAGTTACGTTACGTACTTTCGCGGTTACGAACGGTGTATCACCTTTAGGACGACAATCGCTTGCACGTGCCAGCCCAAAATACATGCGGGTGGGGTAAGCGCCCGGAACGTCGTCGTCGCCCGGATCGCGGACACGAACGCTATACCAGTTTTCAATCAAAAACTATTTTGATTGAAAAATAGTATAGCGTTCGAGTCCGTGATAGTATATAATATGACGTTACACTAAAAAAGACTATTACTGGATTCGTGCGTTCAAACAAACAGTGCTACGGATTCCTTTGGCAGCCACGTATATTGAATAACAACACAGGTCCGTTGATTTTGTAGTTTGCTACCCTGGCCGCTGACCTTAAGGTCTTGGGGTCGATTCCCACACAGGACAAACATTCATGTGCGTGAACATAATCTGTTTGTCTTGGGTCTGGGTCGTTTTTACCTGTACTTAATTATGGAAAAAGTTAAGTATCTTATCATAGTTTCAGTTCGATGACCATTACGGAGTCGATCACGGAACTCATCATCATCATCAGCAGCCGAAACGTCCACTGTTGAAAAAAGGCGCTCTCTCCCTTAGAGGAGAGGGGTTGCCATAATCCCCACGCCTGGCAGGCGGTTGGTGATCGCAGATAGTTGGTAGGTAATCCAATAAAAAACGCTGCTGCTCGTCTTGTTGTTTTTCCTTAGTCGCCTTTTACGGACACCCAACGGGAGGAGATGGATAGGTGCGCTATTATTCTTATCACGGAACTAATTGTCGTAATAAAAATAATTTATGATTTTTAGGTCTGCACGACTTGGGTCGACGTTGGGTATCTGGTTTTGAGTAAGGTTGGAAGCTAGCAAGCTTCCAAGATTCGGGTACTTGTGCCGCTCTTAAAGAGAATATACGCATTAGAATAGGAAACATTACAGTTACACGCTTCTTTAATAATACCGCTAGCATCTCATCAGGGCTACTGGCATGCATTGCAGCATCTTAAGTCACTCTCTTTGTCATACCCGAACATCGCAATCAATCATCAATTTGGTTTCAGTTCATTTTTCCAGGGATCGAAAAGCTCAAACATCAGATGGATGTTTATTGGTTAGAGAATTTGGAACTAATTTAGGAAATATGTTAAAAATGTCCCTTTTTTAAAAAAAAAACTATATTTTGAAGGCTCTGTTAAACGCTTTCGTTTTGACTTGCAGAATAGAAACCTTAGAACTTTGTGCATAGTTTCATTTCAAGTACGCTTACAGTAATCACGGCAAGACGCTGCACAGTAGCTATTTTTATGTTTATGTATTCAGAACTCATAACTGTACTTGCGCAATGGTTCGCCAACCCTAACTTCAGACACACAAAAATCCGCTGTGATTGTATGTTATAAGTAGTACGAATGTATATGGATTCCGAATGGCAGGCACAATGTATTCAGCTGGGTCGAACTGCGTTCCGGTTGTAACCGGACCTAATAACCACCTACAATAGAATAGAAGTATGTATAAGTCTCACTAGTCAGGCATTGACCATTCTATAATAGACGGACTGAAACTTTGATATGAATAAGAATAAGAATCATTTATTTGCGTAGAATACAGATTTTGAATATGAAAGAAGTTTGGAATATGACATGCAATAATCCGTATCCTGATGCAACACGTCAACTACGTTACCATTGTAAGTGGTTGGGTTGTCAGATTGTAATTAGGTGGCACGCCAAGGTATAAATCAAGATATAAAACAGTGGGTTAGGTATCGTTATTAAACTGCATCATTTCATTCTATAACGGAATAGGCAAAATTAACAAAACTCCATTCGACACATCTGCATATTTTTAGTCTATGATTTTTCAAATGTAATATTCATATTTGCTGGTAGCGCCCTCTACGATGACAACTCTCGGTCGGAGCGGCCAGATTCTCAAGGTCATTGGCGCATGTTACCCCCTTAAAAGACAATATTTTCGAAAATCTAATTAATAATATTAGAAAAATTCATTGTCATATCTTGGATTTGATATTTTCGTTTGTTTCAAGACCTTCGATCACAGCTTTCGTTTCTCAGTTCTGTTCATCATGGAATCTCTTAAATTTATAAAAAAGGTAAGGGTACAATTCTGTTATTAAATGGGCAACAATATTATAAAAATAAATGGTACAAAAATGGATTCACCATATGGAAATGTTCCATGAATAAAACCAACAAATGTGTTGGTTCGGTTACCGTACAGGTAAAATATTTTTCAATGTATGTTCCACTCCCCTCCAAAGTCAATTATGTCTAGATATGGAGAAAATCTCATGCATTTGTTAAAATTGCTATTTAAAAATTCTGATTTCATATAATGAACATCAAACATATAACATCAAACATATATTGATCCCCAACCCGCCTGCGAAGCGTGGGGATTATGGCAACCCCTCCCTTCCAAGGAGAGGCATTTGTTCAGCAGTGGACGTCTATCGGCTGCTAATGAATGAATGATAATGAAACATATAATTGCGTCACTACTACGAGAAAAGGTTAGTTTGATTCAACGTTACAGAATCGTATTGCCGTGAGTACCAGAAGGAGGAGAAATCTCAATTGTCACCAGTGTTGACAATCGGACAAAGGAAATAATCATCATCACCAGACGGAAGACGTCTACTGCTGAATTTAGACCCGACCCCCTTCAGAATAAAGGAAAATCCCAATCGTTGCCAGTGCAGTGGTAACGCTTGAGAATAAAAAAAATCACATCACAACGTCTCTAGTCTAATGTATGAGTAAAATCATTACTTAAAGAATAGACATGTTATTTTACTGTTACATGGTATCTTTTACATATTATTTTTGATATTATTATATTATTTACTGATATTATACTTACTACCATTTCAGTAAAGCTATATGGGCTAAAGGACGTGAATTGGGAATACCAAAATCCCAGGATCCCAAAAAATATACGCCTGTTAGCACTCAGTGCTGTTATTCCATTACTTCCAAGGAATGAAATGACTGGGTGGAATTACATTATTCGTCGGATTAATGAAGATTCAAATTTATAAAATATATGGAAAACCAATGGCTTAAAGCAGACTTTGTATCAATATGGTGTACCTACGGCGAAGAACACCGTACTACCAATGCTTTAGAGGCATGGCACGCCAAACAAAACCGAGCAGTCGGTAAAAAGAACCCAAATTTAATGCATTTTCTCGGTGTTTTATAAGAAGATGCTGTTTTCTATACAGCATATGATATTCGTTACAGGAACAAAGCAAAACCTAAAACGACTAAGTAAGTTCTAACTGACGAATTCATCCAAGAAGCTCAATTATGTCATATACAAAAAAGCCGAAGCAATCGGAAAGATGACAGACAACTATTTGAAGAAAATTGCTAGGCTAACTGCAAACCATGCCAGGTCAGTATATTCCTGAAGGATGGTTAGCAATGGCTTTTTGAAGTACTTATCCCTTTTAAAAGACAATATTTTCGAAAATTTTAATTAATGACATTAGAAAAATTCATTGTCATATCTTGTATTTGATATTTTCGTTTGTTTCAAGACCTTCGATCACATCTTTCGTTTCTCAGTTCTGTTCATCATGGAATCTCTTAAATTTATAAAAAGGGGAAGGGTACAATTCTGTTATTAAATGGGCAACAATATTATAAAAATAAATCGTACAAAAATGGATTCACCATATGGAAATGTTCCATGAATAAAACCAACAAATGTGTTGGTTCGGTTACCGTACAGGTAAAATATTTTTCAATGTATGTTCCACTCTCCTCCAAAGGATGATGATGATGCGACTAAACAACGATGTGATGTGTCGATGACGAACGTGTTATCCATGAGGGATATCTACCTACATTTAGGGTTTTCCATTCACAGAGGCTTAAGCTTACTTTAGGTTGTACATGATGTGGCATCCATACGCAACTAAGGCTATTATAAGTCTTAAGAGCTTGTTAAAGGAACAAGGTCCAGAATTGTAACAAATATCCCAGAAGGATGAACAGTCACAACAAAAATGTCAGCGAGATAGAGCCGACGAATCGGACGGCGTGCCATTTATTAATTAAAAAGAGGTGGGTGGGTATTAGGAATTAAATTAGATACTATTCAATATTTGTTAAGCTTTCGAATTCAGGTTCCGTTCAATCGAAAACATGCATGAAAGTACCTAGAAATATTGTCAGTAGTTTATTTTTAAATGTAATGTGACATAACAATTACATTATGTAGAGTGCGTTTCACAAAAGAGTTCCCTTCGTGGTTAAGTTGGTATAATTGAATTAGGTGTCATTAAATTTAAAAATATTTACCCTTTATATAGGGCAAATACACTAATATAAAGCACAGGGATGTATTCATTAGTGCAAAATTACGTAAATACGCAGTACCTTAATTTATATTTTTCGCTTTATACAGGTTAAATAAATACATAGAATTAAAGACAAAAATCATTTTCAATAATTTTATGCTCTCATAAATAAGGTTTGGCTTGGCTGTTGTGGCCAATTACAACAGGCAAATACACCAAACGAACAACTTGAGGACATAAATCGTTTATTATCTTATACCCAAACTTCCACTGCTAGCTAAGCCCATAACCTGCTACAATGGTTATGGACCCAGCTTATGCGCAAGAAATAAAATAGTTATAATAACGGGTATGAAAACAGTACGAGGTTATTAGACGAGATCGTGTGATCGTGATTTAAAAAGCCCACCTACAGCAGAATTACAACACAGAATTCTGCTGTAGGTGGAGCTGTGAGGTGGCAACCAAGAATACGGTAAGAATAGAGTCTTGTTCGGAATAATTATCATTCCCAGAAGATCCAAGCAAAAGCGATTTTATTCAAAAACGATCTTTGGGAATACGTAGATAATACTAGACCGAAGCCTGCTGAAATAGTAGAGGCGGCTGTATTGGAATTAAATGTTTCAAAAGCAAGGGCGGAAATCATACTAGCGATGAGCCCGAGTGAATTGCAACATGCAAAAGGGTGCAAGACGTCTAAAGAGCTCTGGATGAAATTAGAATCAGTTTATGCTTCTAAGGGGCCCGCCAGAAAGGCCACCTTGCTGAAGCAGCTCACATTAAATAATATGAGCGAAGGTGACGATGTTCACGAACATTTGAGCAGATTCTTTGATGCCAGAGATAGATTGCACGATATGGGCGTTGAAATACAAAACGATTTAGCATCAATAATGGTATTGTATCGTTTGTCTTCAAGCTATGAGAATTTTAGATGTTCAATAGAATCCAGGGATGAGTTTCCTGAGCCTGAAGTGCTAGAGATTAAAGTTCTAGAATAAAGTAGCTCAAGGAGATCATTCACGGAGAATATAATGTTAGTCCTAGGCAAGAGGCTAAACAAGAAAACTCCCAGACAAAAACCGGTACAGTTGGACGATGATAAGGGTTGCGAAGTTAGTCCAAAATTCATCTAAAGATGCTTTAAGTGCCATAATAAAAAGGGTCATAAAGCTTCGGAATGTAAAAAACTCAATATACAAGAGTCGGTGAAGTGGGTATCGAAGAATAAAACTAAAACGTGTGCTATTGATTCTAGTTTTGTAACATTTATTGTCATGCTGCAGCCTGCGAGAATGGGAACTGGATCATTGATAGTGGTTGTACAAGTCACTTGTGCAATAACAAAGCAAGTTTTGAAGATATGTTACTACCATCTTATGGAAAATTGAATTTGGCAAATAATGAAAGCGCTCTTGTACAAGGTAAAGGTACGGTAAGTTTTGTTCGTGTGTAGTGAAACTACCAGACATGTTATACGTTCCGGATTTGAGAGCTAACTTGATTTCAGTAGTAAAGATTACTGATAAGGGGTTTGAAGTCACGTTTGGGAGCGATAGAGCTCTAGTGACGGATTCCCAGGGTAATATTAGGTTAGTTGCGAATCGTATGGGTAATTTATATTACGTTCAGGAACAGCGTGCTGAAGCTGCTGCTACGAGTATATCGAATAACGAGGTCGATATACAAGCATGGCACAAGGGTTTGGGTCATTTAAATGTAAGAGACCTAGTTAAACTAATAAATCGTTGCGATTTGGGCATGAAAGTCGATTTGACAAATATCGATAGGTTAAATGAGTTCGGTTCCTTTCCCCAGTTCGGGTGGACCATGTAACGAGAAGCTTAAAATTATTTATTCCGATGTTGTAGGGCCGATGAAAAATACAGCCCTAGGAGGCGCAAGACATTTAGTGACTTTTATAGACGATTGTACAAGGTGGTTCTAGGTATATTTGTTAAGTAAAAAGAGTTTGGTTTTTACAGTTTTTAAAATATAGAAGCAGTTTGTCGAGAACTTAATTGGGAAAAGATTCAAATATTTGCAAACTGATAATGGTGGTGAATATTGTAATAGAGACCTTGATGATTTCTTGTTAAAGGAAGGAATCAGTATAAGATTGACTATTCCCCACACTCCTCAGCAGAACGGTGTTGCTGAAAGGATGAATAGGACCGAAGAAAATATACAGAATGGTTAGCGTACCAAGAAGGCAAAGAGAACAGGATCAGGATGAGGAGAGAAATGACAGAGGTGGAATTGAGACTGATGTTGTGCCAGCTGTTACATCATATTTTGTAGCTGCCGCAACAGAAGTATCATTGAAAGAGGTTTTTCATTTTCATTTATTTATTAAATATTTCATTTACACAATTATGATCTTGGCGCTCATAAACCAACAAGGGTTTGTCCGAGCGTCGCACATTCCTCATTTGAGTAATAAATTAATAAAACAAATCAAAACATATCATGCACATTATTACAAAACTAGCTAACCCGCGCAGCTCCGCCCGCGCTTTAATTACATTTTGCTCCCCTTTTCTCCCTACTTCCTTGATTTATCTCTCTCCATCTCTCTCTCTTATAATAAAAATCTAATTCTATGCTATTTCTCTCCCCTCCCGCTTCGGTCCCCGTCACACTTCCCCTCTTCCTCTCTGAACCCTCTCCCTCCTCTCTTCTCCCAACTTGCTCCCTCTCACTCCCCCCCCCCTTTGCTCCACCTAACTCCTCCGATCACAGACTCCATCACCCTCCCCTCTCCCTCTCTTGCACCCTCCTCTCGTTCTATATATCCTCGTCAATCATGGTATCAGCGGCATAAAATATACTTTATAACCTATTCTCAGACCTACCCGCAAAATTTCATACATATCGGTTCACCAGACTCTCGTGCACGTAACTCAGGAGTTCTCAGATTTTGTTGTGCAAGGTGTTGCGAACGTTCGACGCTCGACTCTTATGCGCGTACCTGAGAGTTTCTTCATTATGTTCAGCAAGGCGTTGTGCACGTTCAGGTGAAGATTCTCCCATACGACGTATTCTTGCTGCCCGTGCTTGAGAACTATGTTTAGAAAGTTGAGACCTGGCTCTCTTAGGCATTTTCAAATGTTTAAGAAAATGCTAATAGCGTGTAATAATCTAGCTCTGAAAAGAAGTGTTGTTTAGCCCTGAAAAGAACTGTTGTTTAGCCCTGAAAATAACTGTTGGTTAGCCCTGAAAAGAACTGTTGATTAGCTCTGAGAAGAACTGTTGTTTAGCTCTGAGAAGATTTTTTGCGTATGTGTAGTTTTAAGAAAGAAATCTAAAAAAAATCGCACGAAAATTATTAGAATTCGCGCACGACCGCTGCGTAGGGAGCCGACCTCGCGTCTGAGCCGCGCGGGTACCTTCTCAAGTTACTCATAGATCTAAACTCCCCTCCCGCATGCGCACCCCCGTCTTGGTGACGCTCACTTCGCAACGGGCCGTGCAGCAGAAATCTTTTAATTTATAAGCAGTAATATTTTAATTTCGCCATAACTTCAAAACCAAATGTCCAATTTTAATCATTCATAGACCAAATATTATCTACATAAACTGTACTTAATGATGAAATAATTTATTTTGATAAGGATTAATAGCATGAGTGAAATAAATGCGTTTAAATGTAGTCCAAACAAAATTCAAGAGTTTTAAATAAAAAAAATGGTTGTTGGGCCTCACTCGACATAGATACGCGCGTGTGCCGCGGACTTTTTTGTAGATATTTACAAGATCTACAATTAATTAGAACATTGTATGGTTCTATCTTTTATAGTTTAGGCAGCGTACGCAAAATAAGTAACTTTTCTGGTTGATTTTTACACCTTGTGTCCGAAAAAACCCAAATATCTTACGGAATCCTATTTTTTTTCCAAAATAAAATTTAGCCTATGTTACTCGTGGATAATGTAGCTTTCGAATGGTGAAAGAATTTTTAAAAACGGTCGAGTAGTTTTTGAGCCTATTCATTACAACCAAACAAAGTTTTCCTCTTTATAATATTAGTGTAGATTGAGGGTAGTTTTTGTACGTAATGTCAACGCACAATCGCAGCCGGCGGCGCGGCGGCGGCGGCGTTCGCATTGTACCTACAATTTATTCCATCAGTACCAACCACACAGCTTGACCCCTATACAGACTGTTACAAATATTTTTTTTATTTTAAGAAGAGTTTTTTTTGTTGTTTTTTATTTTTTATTTTAAGTAAAAGCTTAATGTTATATTGACATGTTTAAATGTAGTATATACTTTTTTAGTATAAATTTATAGTTTTTCGTTGTTATTTTCTGCCTAACATCGTATGGAATTTAATTTATTCATTTCATCAAGAAAACAACGCCTAATGAGCACGTAAATAAAAACCATATTGGCATGCCAAATGTGGTGAATCAATTAAATAAGATGCCGATGACAGAAAGTTTACCTAACAATGAAGTGATAGAGGATAACGAATTCCAAGTGGTCAAATATAAAAAGTATAAACCTAGAAATACAAATATGCGTGGAAGTTTACAGGTACAGAGTAAAATCCAGGTAGCCGATTCAATTAACTCCTTATATATCTCTCGTATTAAAAAATCTGTTACGGAGGCCGATATACGCGAACATATAATGGAAAGGGGAGAACAATGCATAAGTATCGAGCTGTTAAAACAGAACCGTGAAACAACGTTCAATTCTTTTAAGATTGTTATACTGAATAGTAAAATTAGCACGTTCTTAGACGCCAGCTTCTGGCCGGTTGGTGTTGTTTACCGCAGATACCGCGAACGTGTTACCCGCACTAATAATCATTCAACATGAATAACAACGATACGGACAATAAAACATCCTATATAAATATCGTGACCTTTAATTGTAAATCAATTAAAAGGTCCGTGGAGCAAGTAAGAGCGATATGTCACGGGGCGGATATCATCACTTTACAGGAAACATGGCTTTTCCCCCATGATTTAAATTTTATTAATGAGATTAGTGATGATTTTGGATGTTTTGCCAAATCATCGGTTGATACATCGTTAGGTGTTCATAAAGGACGTCCATATGGGGGACTGGCTTTGCTGTGGCGCAAAACAAGGTTCCCGAACGTGTCAATAGTGGACTGTTGTAGCGACAGAATAGCTGCAGTTCGAGTAAGTCTGGAGAGTAGCTCCTTTCTTGTTTTCAGCGTATATTTGCCAGTGGATAAAGAAGAAAACTTGACAGAGTTTACCGATGTGCTTGCTAATATAGCTGCTCTGATTGAGGATAGTGAAAGTGAGGTAGCGTATGTGTTGGGGGATTTCAACGCCCACCCAGGCTCGCATTTTGGTGAAGAGCTAAAAGCTTTTTGTGTGGAACATAACCTGTTGTGTGCTGACAATGTAATTCTGGCGAACGACACATTTACATTTTTAAGTGAAGTCCACGGATCACGTCGCTGGTTGGATCACTGTGTCACGACACGTGCGGCGATGGATACTATTGTGTCCATATCGGTTAATAATCAAGTGTTTTGGTCAGATCACTTCCCCATGACCGTGACTTGTGATTTAGATACTATAGTAACAAAAAAGTCGGTGACAAACTTTTCTGCCGTAAAAGGTGTGAAATGGGGACTAAGAGACAGCGAACAGATTAAACGTTACACTAATTACTGTAATGACCGTCTAGATAAGCTATTTAGTACTAGACTTCTAGCTAATTGTGATCTGAGTAATGTGTGTAGAAGTAAGGTATTGGTTGACTCTTACTATAATTGTATGGTAGATATATTGAGAACAAGTGCAATAAAAACAAGTAATCGTTGTGGTGCACAGAGAAAATCTAGTCAAGTTTTGGGCTGGAACTATCATGTGAAGGCAAGTCATAATGAAGCTAAGCTGTCTTTCGATTGCTGGTTAATGGCAGGTAGACCTGACTCGGGTAACGTATACCAAAAAATGATTTCTAGTCGTAAAATATTTAAAAATAAACTAAAGTGGTGCCAAAACAACGAGGACAAAATAAAAATGGATATTCTGGCTATGCATCAAGCTGACAAAAACTTTATGAAATTTTGGAATGCTACTAAAAAGCTTAATTACAAAACAACTGTTCCCATAAGCGTCGAAGGTAAAAATGACTCTAAAGCAATTGCCGACTTGTTTTCGCATCAATTTAAAGTTAAACCTCGACAAATTACTTCTTCTTCTTCTTCTTTAAGTTCTGCTTTTCTTGAACAACCTAATGTGATACGACAGTCGCAATTTATGACAGCTAATAGACATTCCCGTTTCCATCCAGACGATGTTAGAAAAGTAGTTCAACAGATGAAAACTGGTAAATCACCAGGTCATGATGACCTGAGCTTGGAACACATTTTAAATGCTGGTAACTCGATTTATCATGTACTTGCTGAACTTTATAATTGTTGTTCGTCTTTCGGTTACTTGCCAAGTAAACTTATGAAAACAGTGGTAGTTCCAGTACCTAAAAATAAAACCGGTGACCTATCTAGTCTTAAAAATTACAGGCCTATCTCTTTAGGTACCATTACGGGTAAAATATTAGAGCGACTTATTCACCCTGACCTTAAGAGTAATTTGAATATGGATGATTCTGCAATATTTAGTATGAAATCAACCGTCAATTACTACAAAAGTAGGAACACTTCCGTTTACGCCTGCTTCCTAGACTTAAGTCGCGCTTTTGACTTAGTAAATTATAATTTACTGTGGGAAAAACTGAACAAGTCTAATGTCTTAGAATGTAATGTGAATCTGTTGAGATACTGGTACGAAAATCAAACGAATTGTGTAAGATGGGGCGACTCCACTTCTAGTGATTATAGACTAGAATGTGGAGTACGTCAAGGTGGGTTGACCTCGCCTGACCTATTTAATTTTTATATGGATAACCTGATAGAGGAACTGAGAAGCACCAAGATTGGTTGCCATATTGGTGGCGTCTGTATGAACAATTTTAGTTATGCAGATGACATGGTGCTTCTCAGTCCCTCAATCAAGGGACTACGACAACTTTTAAAGGTATGCGAAGATTATGTTTCACGTCACGGCTTGGTGTACAATGTTAATAAAACGCATGTAATGGTGTTCAGGTCAGGGGCAGGTCCGAAGACGGTTCCGCCGGTTTTCTTATACGGTACAAGTATTGATGTAGTGGTTAAATTCCGGTACCTAGGACACATACTTACGGAGAATCTCATTGATGATGAGGACGTAGAACGTGAACGTCGCTCCTTGGCTGTGAGATGCAACATGCTCGCTCGCCGATTTGTTAAATGTGGTGATGCAGTGAAGTTGACATTGTTTAGGGCTTACTGTCAAAGTTTCTATACATGCCAGCTTTGGACAAACTACACGAAACGTGCAATGAGTGTCATTAGAGTGCAGTATAATAATGCATACCGTGCTCTAATGAAACTCCCAAGATATTGCAGTGCATCGAGCATGTTTGCTATCAATCGAATTCCCGACTTTTTTGCGATACGAAGAATGCGAATCGCGTCGTTCTGGTCCCGAATAAGAGAATCCAACAATGTGATTCTCCGTACATTAGCTGAGTATTTCGATAATCCTATATATAAGAGCTGGTTATCTGTGCACCACGATGCGAATAGGAAATGATCTTTCAGTTCTGACTCGAAAGTTTATAATGATTTACAACTTTTACAATTTTATTTATACTTTTATATACCTATTTTTTACTTTATTTTATGACGTGCCCACTATTGTGGACAATTGTATACTTATATCTATTACTGTAATTTATGGGAACTATGCCTGAAATAAAGATCATTATTATTATTATTATTTATTAACCTTGGCACTATGAAGGCACTCGTTCTCTCCCCATAAAAATTATTAGCTTTAGTTGTTAGAAGTTTTTTGTATTTTACACTCCGCGTAAATTTATTGTCGGCTACGTAATTACTATTATTTTCATAATAGAAATAGTTTTCATATACTAAAAGTAGCTTCGTACGTTCATGCACAGGTAAAACCCTGCAAAACTGAAACAGTTGGTCTATGTCGTTTTTGTACTGTTGTTTAATTTTACGAGGGACAATTTTTTAAGTAGTGTTAGCACCCCAGCCGGTGTACCTATATAAATGAGGTGCAAGCTGAGACAAGGACGTTCATACAGCGGTCACGGGACAGTCAACGGTCTACCCTCATCAGGATAACAGTACGGTTTGAAGAATTAAATTTGTAAGTAATTTATTATTATTCTCTTCACTGTCTAGTTAGTGTGATACTTGATCTTTTACTTTGTGTATTTGACGATATGATATAATATTATGCTAAAGATTTAAATAATCGTCATGCCTCTTACATCAGAAGTGTGATAAGTAAGTCGCTAGCCCACAAACTATAGCTGTTTTTATATTTCTTATATATAATATACTTTTGTTTTATGTTAAATGGTTAAAATCTCTAAGGGTTAAAAGTATTTTTATGGTTAGTACATAGAAACTGATTTATTGCAAAATCTACTACCCACATCTAGTAGATATCGAATATCGGCGATTGTTGTTTTTATGAAATGTAAACTGTATCACGTTAACCCACTACTATAGATGTGTTTAACTATCTTTTGATTTAATTTTGATATTTATGACCGTGTTAAAGTATTTCAAAGTTTAGTACAGAAAGAAAGTGAATAGTTGCAGAAGTGCCTAATGATAGAATCTACTTCCCACATCTAATAGATATCGAATATCGGCGATTGTTGTTTTTGTGAAATGTAAACTGTAACACGTTAAGGCACTACTATATTTGTGTTTGTCTATCCTTTGATATAATTTTTATATTTTTGACCGTGTTAAAAGCATTTTAAAGATAATACAGAAAGTGAATAATTAAGTGCTTAATGAAGGAATCTACTACCCACATCTGGTAGATATCTAATAATCGTAATTGTTTGTCAAACGGAAACTGTGAGTATTCATAACTGCAAATATACGTACCGCATGTTGAAGTGATGTATCCACGTAATTTCTATAATTAATTATTGTTTAAATAATTAATCTTAAAGTGCTGTATTAATTAACCTGGTAATTTGTCATGATAAAAGGAAAAAATATATAAAGGTTGCAGGTAGAAAGCAAATTGTGTTGAAAATATTTACGTTTGAATTAGAAAAGAATGGTTCTTCGTGGTAATATTTATATTATGTGCATTTTCGTCAAATACCTACCTACTAGTTTTACGAAATGGTATAATAACTTGTATAATGACGGCACCTACCTTTACCATTATAAAATACTTTACTGGTTATGTTTAGGGGAGGACGGCCGAACGGTTGATAGCGGTAATAGTTTTCAATTATAACTAAAAGTTATTAATGATAATAAATAAGAATCTCAGTAAAGTTAAATCCTTGTTAATTTTATTGTGACAATGTAGTCGCGTATCTGCATTTCAAGTGGGAGCGCAATGGCGGAGAATGCTATAATGCTGACGTGTGCTGTCATTTAAGATGACTGTAGTTGCGATCGGTATTGCGACAATGTGGAAGCGCAATAGCGGTGAGAACTACAGTGTCTTGGTGATATATACTGTGTCATTTGATTAGGACATGTAGTCTTGTAGCCACATGGACATGTAGTCTTGTAGCTACATTGTGACAATGTGAGCACAATGGCTAGAGGAAACTACAGTGTCCTAGTAATGTCTGGATAATGTTGTAATGCAAAATTATGTTTTACAGAAAGTTGATATGCACTGTAGCTGGCTCACTCAAACTCATGGTGCCTGAGGGCAGGCACCCGTGCAGGAGGGCCGTGTTAGCACCCCAGCCGGTGTGCCTATATAAATAAGGTGCAAGCTGAGACAAGGACATTCATAAAGCGGTCACGGGACAGTCAACGGTCTACCCTCATCAGGATAACAGTACGGTTTGAAGAATTAAATTTGTAAGTGATTTATTATTATTCTCTTCACTGTCTAGTTATTGTGATACTTGCTCTTTTACTTTGTGTATTTCACGATATGATATAATATTATGCTAAAGATTTAAATAATCGTCATGCCTCTTACAGTAGACGCAATTGTAAGTCATAAATCTTTTCTATAGAAGTTTTAAATGTGCATTTAAAACTTTTTTTTTAAAGTGCTGCAAGGTACTCGTATCTTTTATAATGTGAAATTTTGCGAAAATGGCTCTTAATTTATCACACACGTTATTTAAATGTTTATACCTGTACGAGGCAACTCGTACATCTTGCTGCGTCGGCAATATACGCCAGGCGCGCGATAATTAGCACTTTTATAACCAGTTCACGTTCGGCAGCAGCAAGGCAATCGCGCGTGTTCTCACACTATCATTATCATAAATCATTAAAATATCAAGGAATCAATAAATGAATTATTATACATATACTCGAGTATAAATCAATCAATATCAATCACGACAAGAGTTGTAGAGGTTAATCAAGGACCCTACATCTCTTTCTGGTCCTTCGTAAGGACTTCGCGAGTGCACTATCAAGGTTGTGTTATCGTGAGGTGAATCAGCAAGAACTTTGGATATTCCGTTGTATATCTGGAGTGCAGTGACTTGGAGTATCAAGACATATCAAGTTCGTCTCGGTGGGCAAGCAAGGCTCGCTGTTCCAAGTACACCTATCAAAGACTATCAAGTAAGATCTTTCCTATTTATTTCGACATCAAGCAAGGATGGAAGATATACTAGCAATTCAGTACCAATTGGTTGGAGCCATTGAGCAGGTTTACTCCAACTTTAGGAAAGATGGACCGGAACGCAAAACCGGTGACTACATCAAGCGTAGGCTCGAAACCCTGGATCAATACTGGCAGGAGTTTCAGAGTAATCATGTGAAATTATGTGGGTTAGGTATCAGGTCCCACGAATATTTTATCAATAAGCAGTTTGATCAAACAAAAGAACGGTATGAACATATCAGATCCGCTATCCAGTGTTATCAAGTACGGGAGGCTAGGCCTTCAACTCCGTTGCTTAAGCCAGCTACTCCTCTAGGCGTGTGCGAGACGCCGCACCAGCCAGCGGGGGCGGAGATGCCTGCAGCAAGACCAGGCACATCACATCAAGGTGTATCAAACGAAAGTGCTGCTGCAGCACAATCAATCACTTTCAGGGCGCAAGGTGTTAATAGCAGGACGGATGAGTTGCTTAGAAAGCAAGCTAGCAACTTCCGAGCTCTTCAGAAAAAGGTAACCAGCTTAGACTTAAGTAGAGTTACAGAAAAATGGGAATTTGACGACTTGTTACGTACGTTTCAATCTCGTTGGTCAGCAATAGACTCTTTACATCTAGAAATCGACAGTGAACTAGAGGGTAAAAATCAAGAATACGAAAATACTTTCAATCATTACGAGGAAGTTTATGAAGAAATCAAGAAGGCTATAAATAGGAAAATGTGGTCTGTGTGTCACCGAGATAAATCAACGCCTCAAATGGAGCTTCCGGTGTTCAGCGGCAACTTTCAACATTGGACATCATTCAAGGATCTCTTTACAGAGACAATCCATAACAACCCGTCGCTTTCTAACGCGCAAAAAATGCAGTTCCTAAAGGGTAAGCTCAGGGGTGTGGCTGAGAGACTCGTTCAGCATCTACAGATCGGTTCAGATAACTATATCACCTGCTGGGATATACTCAACAACCGGTACAATAACAGAAAACTTATTTTTACGTCGCATATCAATATACTCATGAATATACCGGTGTCGCAGCAACCATCATTTGGACACATCAAGAAGATCCACGACATCTCATTAGAGTCGTTAAACGCCATCAAGAACCTGGGTGTAGACATAAGCACTTGGGATCCCTTACTCGTTCATATATTATGTCAAAAATTGGACTCTGACACTTATAACGAGTATGTATCATCATTAAAACAACCCCGAGAATTGCCGTCCTTAAAGGAATTCTTGGAATTTCTAGAAAGCAAGTTCAATGCTTTGGAAACTTCTCGCAAGAAGAATTATTATCAAGAAACTTCATCAAGTAATTATAATTATAACAAGTCTAATAAATACAAAAAACCTACTTATGTGAAACAAACACTTGTCTCAAGTAACAAGTTTGCGCAATCAACGTCCGGTCAACATAATAGCAAGTTTACAAAAAATTGTCCGATGTGCAATAAAAGTGAGCATGGATTGTATTACTGTCCTAAATTTTTAGACTTGCCATCGCATTTAAAACGCAAAATTATTATTGAAAAGAACTTATGCCAAAACTGCCTTTATGATCATCAAGGGAAGGCATGTTTTTCAGAAAAACGTTGTCGCGATTGCAACGGTAATCATAATTCTATATTACATGAAGCATTTAGCAACAAGGCATATGCTTCAACATCAAAGGACACACGTGCTTCTTGCAATAATGTTTCGAAGACCGAGCAAGTTCAAGGAAACAAGCATGTGATGCTCCAGGGCCAAGAGCCAGAAATACTTCTAGCAACAGCCGTCATAAAGGTTCAAGCTTGTGATGGATCCTATCACAGCATGCGCGCTCTTCTTGACCAGGGTTCCCAGGCTTCGTTAATATCAGAAAAAGCAGCTCATGTCCTCGGGTTACCAAGAAGAAGATGCCGCGGTGTCATATCAGGCATAGGAGACAAAGACAATATTTGCAAGGGAGTTATCACGCTCAAATGTCAGTCTTATCATGAAGACTTTAGTTTTAAAACCGACGCCTATATCATGAAATCATTAATAAAATGTTTGCCGAGTTCTACCTTTCCAAAGCCAAATTGGCCGCTTTTGGATCAGTTACCTCTAGCGGACAAAAATTATAATTTGAGTAATCAGATTGATATTCTCTTAGCTGCGGATATTTACAGCATTATAATATTGGAAGGGATATATAGAGCGGGGCCAAACCTACCTATTGCACAGAAAACACGCTTAGGTTGGATTTTAAGCGGATACGTGGAGCGCACACTTCAGTGTAATGTAACATTAAATAACGTCGACGATATCCATCAATTCTGGCAAATTGAGGATATCTCGGAACAGAGTTCTATATCATCCGAAGACGAGCGGGTCATGGAGTTTTATAAAAATACCACTGTACGCCACCCTGATGGTAGGTACGAAGTCCGTCTACCTTTAAAATCAAACATTAATCAAGAATTGGGGTTATCAAGAAACAAAGCTGTTGCCCAATTTAAACAGCTCGAAAGAAAATTTATGCACCAAGAAGAAGTAGCTGAACAGTATAAACTTTTTATCCACGAATATTTATCACTGAAGCATATGCACCCTACCGGTAACTCGACACTGGGTTATTATTTACCTCATCATTGCGTATTTCGCGAGGAATCTTCTACATCAAGAGTTCGCGTCGTATTCAATGGATCGGCCAAGACAACTTCGGGATCCAGTCTAAATGATTTAATGGAAAGGGGTCCGAATCTGCAGCAAGATCTGCAAGGTCTCATTATCAAGTGGAGACAGTACAGATACGGTTTCACTGCGGACATCGAGAAGATGTTTCGTCAAGTTTGGTTACATCAAGACGACCAAATATATCAGAAAATTATATGGAGGGATTCCCCATTAGATAAATTGCAGGAATATCAGCTCGCAACTGTAACGTACGGCATCGAGGCCGCACCATTCCTTGCAATGATGACGCTTCGACAATTAGCAAATGATGAAAAACAGAACTATCCCGACAGTTTAGCGCCGAGTGTTATACAATCATCATTTTTTATGGATGACCTTGTTTACGGATGTCATTCCGTCGATCAAGCAAAACAGCTTATATTAGATATGATTAATATCATGAAATCAGGAGGATTTAACTTGAGAAAGTGGAGGTCTAACAATGAAGACATACTAAGGTCACTTCAGGGTAATCAAGATCAAGTCGATTACACCTTCAAGCATGCCGAACCATCAAAAACTTTAGGTCTCAGCTGGAATCCACAGGAAGATAAATTCACTTTCACGGGAAAAATAGTTTTCTACGAAAAAGCAAACAAAACGATCATTTTTGTCGGATATGTCCAAGTTATTTGATCCACTTGGTTGGTTGTCTCCAATTTCAACCAAAATCAAAATTTTATTTCAACAAGTTTGGCAATTAGACATTCAGTGCGATGAGCCGTTACCTCAAAACATCGAACAAGAATGGATTAAAATAAAAACTGACATGGTTAATATTCAGCAGTTCGATATCCCCAGATGGTTAGGGACAACTGCAAATGCATCCATTGAACTCCATGGGTTTTCTGACGCATCAATGAAGGCGTATGCCTGCGTTGTATACTGCAAGGTGACATATCAAGGTCACACATCAGTCACCATGATAGCGGGAAAACCAAGATTAGTACCGAATAGCAAAACTTTTACACTGCCAAAATTAGAATTGTGTGGGGCTCTCTTACTCATCAAGTTGATGGCAAAAATCAAGGAATGCCTAGAGGGCTACCATATCAGCACCTGCTGCTGGGTCGATTCAATGGTAGTTTTAGGGTGGATTAATGGTGATCCAGAACGTTGGAAGCCATTCGTAGCAAATAGAATCAAGCAAATAACAAGCGAAGTTCCCCCTACATCCTGGAAATACGTAAAGTCGGAGGACAATCCAGCAGATTGCGCTAGCAGTGGTCTTACAGTATCTCAGTTACGTGATCATAAGCTGTGGTGGAATGGACCCACTTGGCTGCCCACATTCAACGTAAATGAGCAGAAAAACAATCAAGCAAGTTATACCACCGATCAAGAGGTGCGAAAAGCTAAACAAGTAGCGACTATTGTTATCACAGAAGAAAGCATTATCAAGCAATTACTAAGCAAATATAGCTCGTTCAGCAAGATTACGAGAATTTTAGCATGGGTATACCGATTCATATCTAAAAAGCAAGCAAGAAAACCATACCTAACACTAAGAGAATTAAATCAAGCAAAAATCAAGATTATCAAGCATGTGCAACATCAGTATTTTTATCAAGAAATAGCAGATTTACAAAAGGGTAAGCAAGTATCAACAAAAAGCAAGATTTGTATGTTGAACCCTATCATAGATCAAGATCAAGTACTTAGAGTGGGTGGACGTCTTAAACACGCACGCATCATATTAGACATGAAGCACCCCATTATCATACCGAAAAATAGTCGGTTATCAGATTTAATTATCGATCAATGCCATGAGCTCACATATCACGGTGGAGCTCGGCTTACGTCCGCATTTATGCGACAAAAATATTGGCTGATAGGAGGCATCAGGAATACCAAAAAACGCATTCGTCAGTGCGTAAAATGCAGAAAGCATAGTCCAAGCCGGCACTATCAAATAATGGGAGACTTACCAGCATCAAGGGTAAACCCTTCCCGACCGTTCTACCATACAGGGGTAGACTACACAGGACATGTTTTTATTAAGTCCAACAAGGGACGTGGTATCAAGACCACCAAAGGATATGTGGCTGTGTTTGTATGTATGGTGACCAAGGCCATACATTTAGAATTGGTTTCAGATTTGACCACATCAGCATTTTTAGCGGCGCTCCGCAGAATGTCATCAAGAAGAGGAGTGCCCAAGCATATGTACAGTGATCAAGGTACAACATTTATCGGAGCAAATAAAGTACTACAGCAAGAGTACGAGGAAATAAAGGAAACGTTCAATGATCAGTTTATGAACGAAGTCTCAGAGATGGGTATCAAGTGGCATTTCAATGCCCCATCTTGGCCATCAGCTGGCGGCCTCTGGGAAGCTTCAGTTAAAAGTCTGAAACACCACCTGAAGCGGGTAATAGGTGAGCAGAGACTTACCTTCGAAGAGTATAGCACGTTACTCTCGCAGCTTGAGGCATGTTTAAATCAAAGACCTTTATGCCCTTTGACTGAAGACCCTGAAGACTTAGATTGTTTGACTCCATCACACTTTTTAACAAGTGGGCCAACACTAGCGTTTTACAACACGGAGACAGATTTACGTACGCGTTGGCATTTAACACAGCATTTATTTGAAGACATCTGGAAAAGGTGGCAATCCGAATATCTTACCCAATTATCAATACGCAGCAAGTGGACTAGATCGCAAGCTAACATCAAAATCAACGATGTAGTTATTATCCATGATGCTAATCTTCCCGCCGGGAGGTGGCTTCTTGGCCGCGTCATACAACTACATCCCGGTAGCGACGGTCAAGTGAGAGTAGTCACGTTGAAGACGAAAAACGGTATCATGAAACGTCCCATCGTGAAACTATCAATATTACCTATTCATCAAGAAAATAGGAGCCCACCAACAAATACTGCGAATAAACAAGAGAACCTGAAACAAACGTATCACGTATCGCAATCAAGAATAAAGCATACGTACAGCTTATCAAAAATGGTTTTCGCATTATTAATGTTTATGTTAACCCTTATAGCAAGTACAGAAGGTTCATATAACATTACGCCTTTTCAAAACGATCGAAGTTTGTATTTTGACAAGATTACAAACATGGGCTTAATCAAAGATGAGTGGCGCCTAGTAGTCTACTACGACATGAGTCCCTACTGGGAAGGCTCACAGGTTCTAAACAAGTACACTGAATATTTACAAAACATATGTTCGAAGATCAAAGACCGCTCACAATGCGAGGCGATCATGTTACAATTACAACACGGTAATGAACAGCTGCTCCATTATAATAACCTTTTACTGAACAAGCAAAATATGCGCACGCGACGAGGACTGATAAACGGAATCGGATCCGTAGCAAACAGTTTATTCGGAATTTTAGACAGCAATTTTGCCGAAAAATACGAAAAAGACATACAGCTTATCAAGGAAAATCAAGAACATCTATCATTACTTTGGAAAAATCAGACATCAATTGTAGAGGCGGAATTTAATTTAATACAACGTACAGAAAATATCATGACTAAGCAACACAAAGCTATTAATCTACGATTACAGAAATTAGAAAATATGGTAATTGACTTGAAGATTGAAAATTTAAACAATTCGGTAATTAATGATTTCACTCTCTCAGCGATGATAGCTAATAACATACTGCTACACCTCAAGGACATGCAAGACACATTGTTGGATACCTTGACCGACATCTACAATGGTCAGATGAGTTTCCACCTTCTGACACCTGACCAATTGCTTCGTGAGATAAACATCATTACTGGAAAAATTTCAAAGGATTTATCAGTACCCTTTGACAGCAATAATTTACCCAAAATTTATCATTTATTAAAGACAAAAGCAAGAATGTCGAAAATTATATCATATTCGAAACCAAAATACCTCTAGTTCAACGAGATACGTACGAAATATATAAAGTAATTCCCATACCAAGATTACATCATGAAAAAATAATGGTTTATATAGAACCAGTATCAAATTACTTAGCAATTAATTTAAGGAAAGATATCCTTTTGCCAATGAAAGAAAGTGATCTTCATTCGTGTTTACATCAAGATTTAAACACAATTCTATGCATGATAAGATCCCCAGTCTATCATATCAAGGAAGATGACAATTTATGTAAACGGGATAAAGTTACAAGCAAGTGTAACACGTATCAAGAACCGTGTGAGATAAAATGGTACGAACTAAATCAAATTAATAATTACTTTTATTTTTGTTGCGACCAGTGCCAAGTGAAGCTACTTTGCGCGGATCAGATTACACCAGTTCAGCTATCAAACGCCGGTGTATTGACTGCAGGTGAAGGTTGCATAATAAAGTTCAAAGACTTCAATGTATATACTCATAAACAAGGCATGAGTAATGTGCATATCCAGGCAGATCTTGAAGTCCCAACGTTATCTCCTATCAATCATTTTATTAACTTATCTATACTAATTTCTCCCAATTACACGGCTGAAGCAGACTTAGCAGAACATACAAAACAGCTGATTGACATACGAGAAAGGATAGATGAGATGCAGCAGACGGTGCCTTTGTATAACACCATCAGCAATCACAACATTCATCATTATGCTGTAGCATACATCATCGTCGCTGTATTAGTAGTAGTGGCAATGTTCTGGATGATAAGGAAAATTCGGCAGAGATCTTCTGTGGTGGCGGGGGAAGCTGCGGTAGCAAATCCGCAGGCAGTCACCCAGCCCCGCGATCATGATGGAGCAAGTGCGCAACCGGTCGCCCAGCCACGCAATCTTGACGGACCAAGTGAACAGTGTTTTAGGGTTCCGCGATATCAACGTCGTTTTATCAATAGTGATCAGTGCAGAAATGACGTGGGCATTAGTCAAAGTGTTCAGTGTTTAGAACGCCCTAACGTCAATAAGCAAAACAAGTATACGTCACCAGCTTTTCAAGCGGTTTACGTTGTCGGGAATGATAATGTTAAATACAATTCACTTTAGTATTAATCACATACAATTGTTTCCACCTACTAACAAGAGTAGAAATATAAGGAATATTGTTCATCATGTTGTACCACCTCATCAATACTAACTTTTCACTTTTTTCGGCGTGGGAGCATGTACGAGGCAACTCGTACATCTTGCTGCGTCGGCAATATACGCCAGGCGCGCGATAATTAGCACTTTTATAACCAGTTCACGTTCGGCAGCGGCAAGGCAATCGCGCGTGTTCTCACACTATCATTATCATAAATCATTAAAATATCAAGGAATCAATAAATGAATTATTATACATATACTCGAGTATAAATCAATAATATCAATCACGACAAGAGTTGTAGAGGTTAATCAAGGACCCTACAATACCATTTAAATCTATTGTCAATAATTACTCCAAGGTATTTTTGCAATGTGACAGTTTCTATAGCAGGACAATTACATGGTATTGTGTTGTTGTGTAAACATTTATGGCTATGTGCTATCAAGTTATGTTCTAGATTTAGTTTATTTTGTGCTGATTTTATGTGAAGGAATTTTGTTTTCTTGAAATTCAGGACTAAACCAGCGTCATGTGACCATTTGCTTAAAAGAGTAGTCATGTTGTAACCTTTTAAGTGCAGCTTCAGGGTCTATATCGTCTGCTATTAGGCATGTAAAATCAGCGTATAGGTATACCTTACATTGAGTTACAACATTGTTTACGTCGTTCACATAAGTCAGGTAGTGTAGGGGGCTTATCACTGAACCTTGTGCTGTTCCTTCTGTACTGAAGATGCAGTCACTTAGATGGTTTTCTACTTTAACATGATACGATCTAGTATTTAGATAGTCAATGCACCAATTTAAAAGTTTACCACGTATACCACTATTGTCCAATTTTTCAATAAGGATATCATGTTGAAGAGTGTCGAAAGCCTTACTGTAATCAATAAACACTATTAGAACATGTTTTTTCTGGTCTAGGCATGTATTCACATAGTCGGTAAATTGAGAAAGCAATTGAGATGTACTTTTTTTGTTTTGAAAGCCAAATTGGTTTTAGGTGTTATCTTGTAATGAGCGAAAGCTATATATATGGGAAGCTGCCATTATGTCCGAGATTAGAAGCCTCGTAAAAAATCAAACGTGGAAAATAGTAAAGAAACCTCCAAATCGGGAAGTAGTAGGATGTCGCTATGTCCTCACTACGAAGCTGAATGTGGACAAAACTGAAAAGAAGAAAGCAAGATTGGTTGCAAAGGGCTATAGCCAGCGTTATGGTATTGACAATCGCGATACCTTCCCTCCAGTCATGAGGCTTGATACAGGTAGATTATTGACCGCATTGGCAGTAGAATTGGATATGGATATTCATCAAGTAGATATAAATACTGCTTATTTGAATGGATATCTTGAGGAGGAAGTATACATGAAAATACTTGAAAACTGTTGCGCATAGAAGAGGATGACTTAGTCAAAGACCAAGCGCAACAAATGTTGAACGATATAAGAGCTGGTGGTAATGTTTGCAGTTTACATAAATCTCTTTATGGTTTGAAACAAGCTGGACGCCAATGGAATATCAGATTGTACGAGAAGCTGACCATGTTTGTATTATAAAGAACTGGATGACCGTGGAGCAATGCCTTTTGTTTGTGTCTATACGGACGATATTATGATTGCGAGTCAGAAAAAAGATTGTATAGTAAACTTTAAAACAGAATTAGCAAAAGAGTTCGAAATGAAGGATTACGGAGTTGCTAAATTCATTTTGGGCATAGATATTGTCAGAAGTGACAATGCCATTAAGTTGTCACAAACACAATGTGTTGACAGGATTTTACGAAAATTTTGCCTAGAAAATTGTATAGAATTTTGTACGCCAATGGAGGTAAATTTTAAATTACCGAATACCGAGAACGACAACGATCGTAACATACCGTACAGGGAATTATTAGGATGTTTAATTTACCTGTCCGTAGAAACCAGGCCAGACATCTCAAATGCCGTGGCGAAATTGGGACAGTATGTGGATAAATCCGATCAGAGGTGCTGGAAAGCAGCATTGAGAATCCTTCGTTAACTCAAGAGGAGTCGTGAACATGGCCTCGTCTACAGGAAATCCGGTAATAGTGTCATTGGGTATAGCGATAGTGATTGGGGAAACTGTACAATCGATAGGCGAAGTTATTCAGCTATGCGTTTATTTTAACTGGGGCAGCAATCTCGTGAAAATCGCAGAAACAAAAATGTGTCGCGACTTCAACCTGCGAGGCTGAATACGTTAGTCTAGCTTTGAGTATGAAGAAGGCTATATATTTGAATAGCCTGCTAACTGAAATCGGGTTAGCGCAATATAACAAGGTATTGTTACATGCGGACAATCAGGGAGTGATCGCATTATCAAAAGATCAAATCAATGCAAATTTTGCACAAATAAGTAATTTATTGTTTTTAAATTGTAATAAAGCTTTATTATTACACCAATATTGATGTTATCCTATATATTATTAAAAAAGCGAATTTTTTTTTGGAAAATTTTGAAACAGCCGTTGACAAATTTCAACACTAGAATGTTCAGAATCATGTACTGGATCCCTGGTATCGGTTTTCGGTACGATGTCCCTTACACCCTGTATACATGTGGATATATTTCAACTCGTATCGTTTGGTCCTTTCATTTGATGTCCATATTGAGGTTTTCGGAAGTAAAAAATATACAAAAAATGTGCGTGCGTGGAGTCCGCGCGGAAGAAGTGAAACTTCATTCTCGCTCAGTCGATCGGTCGGTCGGTCGGTCGGTCCCTCACTCACTCACTCACACACACACACACACAGACACACACACACACACACACTAACTCAACTCAACTCCACTCTGAACTCCACTCGGAACTCCACTCGGAACTCCACTCTGAACTCCACTCTGAACTCCACTCTGAACTCCACTCTGAACTCCACTCTGAACTCCACTCTGAACTCCACTGTGAACTCCACTGTGAACTCCACTGTGAACTCCACTGTGAACTCCACTGTGAACTCCACTGTGAACTCCACTGTGAACTCCACTGTGAACTCCACTGTGAACTCCACTGTGAACTCCACTGTGAACTCCACTGTGAACTCCACTGTGAACTCCACTGTGAACTCCACTGTGAACTCCACTGTGAACTCCACTGTGAACTCCACTGTGAACTCCACTCTGAACTCCACTGTGAACTCCACTGTGAACTCCACTCTGAACTCCACTCTGAACTCCACTCTGAACTCCACTCTGAACTCCACTCTGAACTCCACTCTGAACTCCACTCTGAACTCCACTGTGAACTCCACTCTGAACTCCACTCTGAACTCCACTCTGAACTCCACTCACCCACTCACTCAGTGACGGCGTCACATGAGCGCTTTCATAACCTTAACAAATTTACGCCTATCGCCTATCGTTTAACACCTATCACTTAACGCGTTAAGGTGCTTCATTTAACGCTTGACGCGTTATGTGATAACATTTTTGGAAGTCGCATAAGAAGTTTCACTTCAAAATGGCGACTAAGGGCCGACACGATACTTTTTGCATCCGCGTTCGGCAACTCTGTTGCTTTTCAGAAGCTTGATACCGCAGCCGATCGCGAACCCCCGCACACTACTAGCAGATAGCGACCTCGCTGGTCGCTATCTTTTCGACGCTTTCCGGTCGCTGGATGCAGCAACCGCGCGCTACACCACGCACACTACAGATGCCAGTCGCCGCGACTTTGGTAGTTCCGGGGTTCCCAACTTTACTCCCTAAATAAATGGAGCATAATACATTGAACTATTTTTATTCTGATTACGTAACATTTATTAATGGGCAATGTTATTAATCTTAAAACCGACTTGTAGTTAAGATCTTAGTGTAAAAAACTTGCTTCGAGGAAAATATATTGAGTTTGATTAATTTTGTTAAAATTTTATTCGTTGAAATATTTTTTCGTACCGTGCAAAGCCGCTTGTAGTGTATGAAATTTAAAACAATCTAAATAAGTAGATACCTAGGTACTTATTAGATATAAAATCAGTCACTATCCGTGTTATACGTATAGTCGCTCCTGTTTGTTTGTTTCCTTAATCTAAACTAAACATTAAATTTTGACCCAATTTCTACAATCATTTTGAGGGTTTCGGTACGTTTTAATATTATACGTAGGTATAATTATAATGTATAATTATAAGGTTTAAAACTCCGGCGAGGGAAGCTGATGTCAGTTAATATGTTATGTTAAGCACCGACTTCAATACATTTTCGTTATATAGTACTTTTTAGATCATAATAATATCGTTAAAGTCGGATTTTAATATACTAGAAATATTTTATTTAATCTTTTTATTGACTTTACCTATTATAACGCTCTGAATGCATGAAACTACCACGCAACTAGAACAACTATGCTAGACTTTACTAGGAACAAAACAGTGCATTACATAAGTACCGAACTTACTAAAGTACCGAACTGATTTTGATGAAGCTATTACAACAAGAATTACCGCAATCGGATTTGTAGCTTCTGAGAAGTATGGGAATAAACATATATACATACACACACAGACACACATATATGTATGTATATATGTCGCAGCCGGATCATTAGTATATGCTGTCAATTAATACTAAATGTCCTGTTAATTCTAAAATGTAGGGTATGAGGTCAATAGTATCAAAGTCAAAGTCAAAATAACATTATTATGTATAGGTCCCACGGAGGCTTACACAAAAATAATTTTTACATGGCCGCTACTGAGAAGATCTTTTTTTTATTTATTTATTTATTTAAGGACAACCAACAAGACTTACACTAATACATTGCATTTTTTACATTGGTGAACTTAAAACTAAGTGCAAGCTTAATTATAGGTCGCCACAGCATGCAAAAAACGCGTTAATCTTGGAAGACACTCAGCGGGCATGTCCTCTTTTGTAATTTTTTTTTAAACAATTGGGTAAACAGTTTTACAAATTATGTATAGGTAGCCTTAAAATTCTAAGCTTACATGATTTGAGCAGTTCAAGCCCACGCAGTTTTATCCTCCAGGTAAATCGAGATTTTATAATAAGCCTTTTTTGACAATCGGCTTCAAAAAGTTTAAATTTCTTCATTGGAAGATCTCGGATATCCTGTGGCAGTTTGTTATAAAAGTGTATACTTTGGCTCATAAACGATTTGCCTGTTCGGTGGAGACGCGTAGCATGTACAACAAGATCGTGTTTGGGTTGTTATTTGACAAGTAAAGGTCAATGTCTTGTTGTGTCTTAAATGGAAGGTAGAAGTATCGTTTTCACAAATTGTAATGGGAAGGGAGACTAACAATAGCCGAAGGGGTTACTCGGATATACATATGCTTAGATGCCCATATATAGTCTAACATATGTCAATTATTATAATATGTATAAGCGTCGAATACAGAACCTCCTTTTTTAAGACGGCTAAAAAAATAAAGTATAATTGGGGATCACTTGATTTGATTTAGGGAAGAAACATTTTTAACCGACTTCAAAAAAAAGGAGGAGGTTATCAATTCGGTTGTGTTTTTTTTTTATGTTTGTTACCTCAGAACTCTGTCGTTTACGAACCGATTTGGAAAATTATTTTTTTAATTGAAAGGATATGCTTCCAGATTGGTCCCATTTTTTTCAAAAACAGGTTCTGATGATGGGAACCATGAGTAACTGAGGGAACTCCTTAAATATTATAGGCATCCATATAGCGTTTTTGGTATTTTTAGAAACTAGTCAAGCATTTTCATTCAGAAAGTATCATTTGGTGAAGTGGATCTGATGAAGAAGGCCATAGACGGCCACCGGAACTTTGTAATAAAATTGACAATCCATCCTATCCTAGCCGTGCCTACTAAACGTAGAACTACCGAATTTGGACTTGATGGATAGTTCTCGACGAGTAGTTGCTAGAAAAATGGAGAGCAGGGTTTGATGGTTGAGCAGGAAGGTTGTCACGGGATCTCTGCACCAATAAACATAGACCCACGAGTTTGGGTTCGTTGGGTATCTCTCGACGACTAGTTGCTAGAACAATGGTGATCAAGGTCTGATAATGGAGCAGGAAGGCAGTGGCGTGCACAGACTTTTTGATCAGGGTAGGCAAAAAAGCAAATTTTTTAGATCTCTAGAGTCGTAGGGTAACAGTCTTTTTGTTTGTACACTGTAACATAAGTAAGTCTATTTATTTGTGCTTACTGATGTTTTTTTGAATAAATGAGCACTGCTATGCAATAATGAGTCAACAAAAATATAAATAATTCTGTGTTAACGCCATCTATCTCTTGTATAACAAGAGATAGATGGCGTTAACACAGCATCGGGCCTAGGCGACAAACTAAATTAAGATTTTTTTTGTTAGATGGAGCTTTACTAACTTACTGAGCTGAATTACCGACATGGGCATTTTTTTGAAAACGTCTCGCCTGGGCCTATAACAAGAGATAGATGGCGTGAACACAGAATTATTTATATTTTTGTTGACTCATTATTGCATTATTGCTCAAATATTCCTAAATATATTCTATTTCACTCCCATAACTAAAACGAATCTTACGATTATGTAGGAAGTACCTAAGTATATTTAATTAAAATCCATGCAGCCATGGATTTTAATTTAATATGCCGCAGACCGTGTTAAAAAAATAAACATACCTACTATCGAAAAATATAATAGCTAAATTATTATCTTTCGCAAAGTACAAACTACGTGCTCACACGTCCTCTTTTCTTTTTCGTTCCTTATTATATACCCGCACCTCTTTATATTCTATTAAATAATTTAAAAAACATTACAAAAAGAAACTTCGATTCTAAGAGGATACGAACTCGCGTCTCGTCTCGTCTCGCTTCCGAACGCCTAACAAAATGATCTGCCGCTGCGATATCTAAGTGCGTAAAATTAGCATTCATGTCGTAACATAAATATCTATCGGGACTAAACTGTATTGAAATGTCACTTTTGGTAGGCAGTGTCTCTCTGTGCCTCTGTCCTTTGTCTGTGTGCGTGATATTTCTTCTATTATACATGTCAGATTATTTATGGGTACGTGTATCGGTGTGAGTCTGTGTGCAAGAAATCTGTTTGAATGTGTGAAAATTGAGACAACGCCGTATCGTGTCTGCGTGGCCCGCGCGCAAAATCTATCTTTACATTTATGAGTAGATAGGTGTAGTTATGTTAAGTTCGTCGCGCATAGGTGATTGATTTCAAAAATTTTGCGTGCTTTTGTTTATTTATAATGGTGAAATAATTGAAAACGAAATATTACTATGCACACTTTATATTGATATGTCTGATTGGGAAAATCACAGGGTAGGCAAACACTTTTTGCCTATATGGACTGCACGACACTGCAGGAAGGTCGTCACGGTATCTCGGCACCAACAAACGTAGATCTACCGAATTTGGACTCATTGGACAGGTCTCGACGAGTAGTTGCTAGAAAAATGGAGATCAGGGTCTGATGATGGAGCAGGAAGGTCGTCACGGGATCACTGCACCAATAAACGTAGATCCGCCGAGTTTGGGCTCGTTGGGTAGCTCTCGATGAGTAGTTGCTAGAAAAATGGTGATCAGCGTCTGATGATGGAGCAAGAAGGTCGTCACGGGATCTCGGCACCAACAAACGTAGACCTACCGAATTTGGACTCGTTGGATAGGTCTCGACGAGTAGTTGCTAGAAAAATGGTGATCAGGGTCTGACAATGGAGCAAGAAGGGGGACACGGGTTCTCGGCACAAATAAATGTAGACCCACCGAGCTTGCAGTCCATGGTTCTCGAGAACTACGAGTATAACACCTAGATATCTTCGGTTTATGGCAATTGGTTTGTTTTATTAAGATATTGTCTTGTCACATCTACATTTTTTTAAATTTTTGCTTAAGCTTATATTTTAGTGATGGTTCATAGTTGTGTTATGTAGTGGGTGTTTTTAAAATAAATATTAAACTGGCTGTTTGTCAGAATAAAATATAAGTTTTTAAAAGTTAACCTAATAATACACCAAGGGAACCACTAAAAAGAATAAAATAAAAATATTTTTTACAAAAAAAAAGAACCGCCTTCAAAATGCAACTAAAAGAATTCTAAGAATTAGTGGTTTTTACATATACATAATACATTGTTGGACTTGGGCTACAACATATTATAAATACATATTACTATCGAAGTCGGTGCCTAACGTCTAGCAAATACTTACAAGGGCAGTAGGTACCTAACTGTTTTCCAGTTTGGCGCCGTCTTTGATAGTAATATGTATTTATAATATGTTGTAGCCCAAGTCCAACAAAGTATATGTAAAAACCACTAATTCTTAGAAATTATTTCAGGCCTTTTAGTTGCATTTTGAAGGCGGTTCTTTTTTTTGTAAAAAATATTTTTTAAGAGTAGTAGTCGGCCCGGTGCAGAACGAGACTCGTGCAATATGTGTTCAGTGTAATAATAAATATTGACGATGCTAAACGTTACCATGGACTCTTATAAAGCTGCACTGCTTCTTGCTTTACTAATAAAGTGAAAATATAAATCACGGGGAAGGCGGTACTGGCTACATCCAATTACCAGTTTTCGAAAACCTATGTGTTGAAGCAAACATTATCATTCAATCATTCATGTAGATTTGTGTTAAAAATCATGTAGAAGGTGAAATATATATTTTTGCAATACGTGCTTTCTTTGAAATTAAAAACCAAAGCAGCAATATTCCTTAAAAAGTGGTAACTTAAATCGACCCCGAAAATAATCTAGAATACCAGAAAAAGTTGGTAACCCCCCTAAGTCAAAACATGTCACACCAGCGGTACCGTGTGAATCCAATACACTGTAACTTCAGATACAGTGTTTTGAATTAACAACGTCCATTCGATTTCTTTTAACCTGTTTGATGTTATAGCATTCATAGTTTTTTTTACTTTGTATGAAAAATACTGAGATATTGCAATGCAAATTACACTGTTTTTACTAAAAACTACAGGCCTGAAATAGTAAAACACGGCAATTGATGATGCAGTGCATTGTCCAAATAATCTTCGCGGATTGCAAGATACAGTGTTTTGTCAAAACAAAGTAGAAGGGCTAGCGCTACGCGGCTGCGCCAATCAGATTGAGGCTGGGCTATCGATTTCAATTATTATTGGTCGATCTGGCCGAGAGCGACGGCGGCGCAGTGGCTGAAAAGTATGAGCTGATGAACTAATACGTACTGAAATTTAAAAATAAATATAGTATTATAAATACACTAAATATTAAAATAAATCTATCTGGAGAGGAAATGTTGTTTTTTAAATATGACTAAATTACAGCTACTACGCAAGGAATTTGGAAGCGAATTCCATAGCCGCACTGCTTGCATGGTAAAAAAAAACATTATAGCTACTATAATAATGAGGAGGAACTTCAAAATGCAGAGATATACTGGAACGTCAAGGCTTGTCACAAGACACGAGCAAGGAATAACGCTCACAAAGATAAAGAGGAGATTAAGGATTGTTAAGTATACAATTTAGAAAATAAAAAATGTACCAGTTCCGCCGCTGACGGATTGGCAGACATTCTAGTTGAGCCCGAAATTCCGACACGATCATATTTCCGCAGACCAAAGATGAAATGAATACACAAATTTTACAATTGCTCCAGTTTATTAAGAAGCTCCTCAGTTGCATCTAGAAACATACATCAGCATAATCGAAAAGAGCTAAAGATCAAGCAAAAAAGATTTTTGTCTGACGCAGAAGAAATTTTTGGAGACGCTTGTGAGACTGATAAGAGTAAAAGATCTTCTTACTTATACCTATCTCCAACATGAGATTCCCAAGAAATATTATAATCAAACAGAACTCTAAGAATTTTAACTTTATTTGAGTATGCAATTGGTACGGAATCGAAAACTAAACTGGAGAGTGAGTTAATGTCAACCAGATTCATCACGTATCCGCCACCAAATATGTATGTACGCTTACCGAAGCTTATCAATATTGGCATGACGATAAAGCTAAGGATGATCATGCATAGAGATGATAGTTAGAAAACCCTCGCGATAACATTCATGAAAACTGAAAAGAGGAGAGATTACGCCACCCAGTGGAACACCCGCCTCAAGCTCACACCACACAGATGATGTCTCCTCAAAGCGGACAGACTGGGAGCGCCCACGATGATATGAATATGATCAAAGCAATTGATAGCTGAAAAAGCGACATAGAGAGAGGAAAGAATGCCTAGAAGTATGTCAAAATAAACAGAATTGAAGTCACTACCAAGATCCAATAATACCAGAATAATCAGTTGTTTGCTTTCTATAACCAAGCGTCAAACATTACTTATTTTTACTAAAACTAAGGACTAAAAGACAATTAGGTGTAAAATAGTCTGTCATTTGTTTGTAAACAATAAATACCTTCCAGGACTTCCAGAACAGAACAAGGAGTGTAGATATAGGACTAAAATTTGTAACAGAAAAATTTAGCTGTTTGGGAAAAGGAATGACAATGACAAGCGTTCTTCCCAAGACGGGAAAGAACAGGATTCAATTTAAAAGTTTAAGAAACGAGTGATTATTGGACAAGGATTGGTCAAGGTTACTTCAATGTTAGGTAACAACAATTTTAGCTGAAGACCATGATGATATAATTCCCAACCCCCTCAGTAACCGAACTCAAAGAGAAAGGAGAAGATAAAGGCAAAGATAGTTAAGAGAGACAATTTAAAGTGGACAACTTAACATTATCAAGAGTAACAAGTGACTTCTAAAAATGTGCATTAATTGAAATCAAGATCTAAATATGGAGCATTCTCAATAGAAAATACCAAAATATATCAAGAACTGCCACGTCTGTGCAGTATTATGGTTCTCCAACTTATACCTACCAATACACTTTTAGGCCATGTTTTCCCAAGTCAATACACTGTAACTATATGATACAGTGTATTGCCTTAACAATATCTTCCTTAGCTTCTGACAACTATTAGAGCAACACAAGTTATCGACGATAATTCATTATGTATACTCTAAATATATATAAAACTTAATAGGCTGGATAACTTATAAAATTATTTTTAAATTAGCAGCAAACACTAAAAACTTTCTAACGAAAATTTTGGAGTAATCTTGAAAAAACTAAAAAAAACTATTTTGCTCATTTTCTCAAAATCAGTTTTTCGTAGTTACAGTGTATTGGATTCACACGTTACAGCGCACAGTGGACGTTAAAACAAGCTTCTCTTTCATAAGATTTATGATAATGTATTTCTTGTGGTTTTTAAATACAAACAACCGTATTCATAATCATAACGATATAAGATCATTGCGTTCGATTACCACAATACTGAAAAGACTTATTAAATAAAATAAATAAATAAATATTTCGCAAGTTTTAAGTGATTTTAAAGATGCACTAGGGGTTATGAGAATGGAGAAAATTTTATCCCGCAGTTCAATCAAGGTTTCATGAACTGGCCGTTTTTCATTTATGTAACTTACTTTGTTGCTTCGGAAGCGCAGGGAAACCGCTTGCTTTAGAAACTGAAGAGCTCCGGGCTCTTCTTTACACTTTGCTAAATGCGACGAAACGCGAAACGCGCGAAGTAAGTTATTTATTATTGGTTTGGACAATACAGGCCGATTGAAAATAAGATGAAAATGAAATGACGACGTGTAAAGGACGAAGTTTTTTTGCATGAAATTATTATACAATATGCGTTGTTACTGATTGTTTAAAACCTATAAACAATCTATACCTAAGTACTAACTCATGACGGGCCCGTTGGTCTAGTGGTTAGTAACCCTGTCTCCTACCCAACAGGTCGTGGGTTCGATTCCCACCAAGTGTCTGGGTGTTTATCTATATAAGTATGTACTTACAAAAAAAAAGTATATATGTATTAGTATCAGTTGTCTGGTTCCATAGTACAGGCTCTGCCTAGTTTGAATCAGATGACCGTGTGTGAATTGTCCCAGGATATTAACTAAATATGTGCAAGCGATGCTGCAGGATAAAGCTAGTACATAATATACAATACAATACAATACAAATACTCTTTATTGCACACAAAAGAAATATATATTTGAAATTAAAACAATTAAAAACAGTGAACAACAAGGCGGACTTATCGCTAAAGCGATCTCTTCCAGTCAACCTTGGGGTACAGGACAGAGCATTCTTATGGGCAGGTGCAGTTATATAAATAAATTTAGTGGATTAAAAAAATATATATATATTTAAAAAAAAAAAATAAAAAAAAAAATAAACTACATATTATAATATATTATGATAGACTAATACATATCTATTACCAAGAAAGTGAGAGAAGATCAATTTTTTTAAAGCTAATGTTACTGTAAAAACTTCTACACTTGCCAACTCTGGACAAATTATAAAAGGAGGTCATTGGATGGTATTCGTTTACAATATAATAACATTTTCAGACACCTCATGGGTTTTAAATAGGTACTGTAGTGCCTCTAGCAAGTTTACGGAGGCGCGTCTGAACACGTTCAATGCCATTCAGAGAAGCTGAATTGCTTCATATATAGCCAGGGTTGGTCAGTGTAGAAACGGTATTATTAAAGAAATCGCGGACCGTTGGTCTATAACGAACATGTGTAGACGTTGGCGTGAAATAGCTGCTTAAAATTCTTTTTTTTACTGGAATGTCTGTTTTTTTTTGTTTAGTTTGGTTATTATTTATTTATTCTGTTTGGTTTCTTCCTTTTTTTTGTCAATGTGTCTTTGTATTTTTTTTGTATGGATCAAGAGTCTGAAATAAACGTATATTATTATTAAATACATTGGTTTAATTAAAAGGCAGATGAAATTCTCTTTTTATAAAAAAAACTACGCATTTGTAGTTTTTTTTTCTGTCTAAATTGTTCTTATTGTGCTTGTTTATCGTAAAGATTATATAATTAAATAATACCTGAAAATTGTTTTGGGTGAAGTATATAATATCATTTTTTTTATATTTCATTCAACTTCTTGATTATGTACACACATCAAAAGTGTCTAGGGATCAAGCATTTTTAAGCGGATTTCTTGAGATTGAGATGTGGCTTTGTAATAAATTTATGATTTTATAAATTTATATGGATCCTTTTTGGTGCATTTCATAATTTGAATCAGGAACTGTGAATCAAATTCGAGTAAAAGATGAAAATCAGCTGTCAATATTTTCCCTATAAAAACATACAACGCATTGAAGACATTATTAGTGCTACTGTTTCCCTACTACTGATTAAAACCAACGTTATTATGGAGCGGCGACGTCATTTAAGCAGGGAAGAAATGCTCAGAGCCGTGGGAATGATAGAAGCTGGTTCCCGGCAACGTACTGTGGCTTTAGCTCTGAATACAAGTCAGAGTGTTATCAGTCGACTTTGGACACGTTACCGAAGCACTGGTACCGTGGCTGAGCGCCATGGAGGACGGTATCGCTGCACCACACGGAGACAAGACCGATATATTCAAATCTTAACTCGAAGAGCTCCAACAATAACTGCCATGATGTTAGCCGTGAGGCTTCATCACTCTTCAGGGAACTTAATTAGCGACCAAACAGTCAGAAACCGCTTGCATGAAGTGAACCTTCATTCCCGAAGACCGCTACGGGTACCACCTATAGCAATGCACAATCGTAGGATTCGATATCAATGGGCTCTTGAACACAGAAATTGGGCAGAAGAACAATGGCGTTTCGTGTGCTTTTCTGATGAGTCTCGTTTTGGTATGAGACCGGATACAAGACGTATACGACACTGGAGAACCCCTGGACGCCAACAGCGATTAAAATCCTGCCAGGAAGTCCATCCTTATAGTGGTGGAACCATCATGGTATGGGCGGGTATTTGGATCGGCGGAAGAACTGAGTTGATTTGGATCAGAGGCAACCTCAACGCTCAAATTTATGCTGAGACGATTGTATCAGACGTCATCGTTCCTCTACAAGTGCAAATCGGTCCCTTATTTCAGTTAATGCATGATAATGCACGACCGCACACCGCAAGAGTTGTAAGACAGACTCTCGCCGCAGCTAACATCAATGTCCTGCCCTGGCCTGCTCAGTCGCCAGACTTGAACCCGATTGAGCATGCATGGGATATGCTACAGAGAAGAGCTCTGCCGAATATGGAGGGTATCCAGTCGCAAGAAGACCTTTTTTTGTTGTTGCAACGAACATGGGCGGCCATTCCACAGCGTGATTTGGATGAACTCATTTTGAGTATGCCAAACCGATGTTCTTGTGTTGTTAGTGTTCGCGGTAGAAACACGGATTATTAATTGTTTAAGTTACCCAATAAAATTTTAAAGAAAACTGTTATTTCAGTCTTTTTTTCGAACTTTTGTGTTAGTGGTTCAAATGTCAAAAATCCCTTTATTAGGAAAATGGCAAATTTCTTTATTAATGCAAAGGTGACTTGGTTTATCGTTACTGTGACAAACGAAAACACTTTATTTGATGAATCCTTAAAGAAAATTTTAATTAATATCAATCAGGAGAAAAGTTATTGCAAAAATATATGTTGATCCCTAGACACTTTTGATGTGTGTATTTGCATTTCAAAGTTCTTAAGCGATTTTACCATTATTCAGAAGGATTAGTCAAATCCTGGTGACTTAGATGCAAAGCGAACTTGTTTTTTTATAAAGTACCTACTGGGTATTAGTTTATACATACTTATATGTATATCAACATAATAACAACGACATCTATAATACCGCAATAGCAGCATGTGATATTTGTAAAAGGGTTAAGGTTGAAACTCAGACGGTTTTGTTACCATAACCGTAACGTGATCAAAAAGATTCAGCTTTACAATTCAAACACAAAAAAAAGGGGAAACAAATTATATTTTGATACATTTGGAATGTTGTTACAACATTTAATGTTGTTAAGTTAAAAATAAAACTTGTGATTACTAAGTAATTCGATGTTATGGTAATTTTAACAAACCCGTGTATTTGAACTACATAAAATATATTTCATTTTACAAAAAAATTAAGCTAGTGAACCTTATTTTTGGCCCACTGTGCATCGATGACAGCAGTCGCTAAAACGCGGTGCAGCATTGATGCGGTTGCTAAAACGCGCGACTCCGATACAGCGACCGAGCGCAAGGAGTAGCTCAATGGTCGCTAATGAGTTGCTAAAACGTGATGCAGTCGCAAAGTTGCCAGTCGTTGCAGCTAGAAAACGCTAGTGGGCGGAGGCCCTCAGTCGCCATATATTTTTTTTATGCTATAATGTATAGCCTATACCACTCCTACAACTAAGACGAATCTAAAGACATTTTATATGTCAAAATCCAACAAGCGGTTGAGGCTGTAGGCCGTGCCGAAGAAATAGACATACATATATATAAACAAAAATAAAACCTAATTCGGGGAAATTTCACATGCATAACCTGGTGACCCTGGGCTCCGTTGGCACCCAAGTTGGCATCTACCAAGGTGGCAAGCAAGCATACGGCCCGCCTGATGGTAAGCAGTCACCGCAGCCTATAGACACTAGCAAAACCAGAAGAATCACTAGCGCGTTGCCGACCCTTAAGACATTAGATATTAAGTCTTTGTGTCCGGTAATTTCACCAGCTACTTAGCCCTTCACGCCGGAACACAGCAATGCTTACACACTGCTGCTTGGCGGCAGAATATCTGACACTGCGGTGGTACCTACCTGGACGGTTCCTGCACAAGGAGTACCACCTAGTACCTACCACCTAGTAAAATAGGACCTATGTGAATAATTATACTTTTACTGATTCCACAGTCAACCGTGCCCAAGGTGTAGTAGGGTATTGTGAGAAAACTATATATCATTCTTATGTTATAAATAAATACACTACAATACAATTGATTTTCTTAGACGGTACTTTTAAAACTCTTCCACCACCGTTTTATAAATTTTTATCAATACACATAGACGTAGGCAGTACAAGAGAAAGTACCAAGTACCAATATTATCTATACTTATACCTGTAACCGGTCCAATTCTGTACATTGAAGATATTTTGAAAATTATGTTTGGAGGGCATTCTATAACCGATACTAAAGCCAAAAATTTATATTTTTTTATTTTTGTTTGTCTGTCTGTATCTCGGCTGAGCATCACGCCGAAACTACTGGATGGATTGAAACGAAACTTGGCATGATTTGAGTTAATACTCCGAGGTAGGACATAGGATACTTTTTATCCCAACATTCGGCACGGTTCGCTTGGGAGAGGGGACTAAAGTCAAAATGTGTAGTTGGTTATACGCTTGCTCCGATTTAAAAAAAATTCCATTATAATTATAATAAATATTTGTCAGGAAACACTCATAGACAGTAGTTAACAATGTTTGGAAATCGATCAGGTTAAGCAACGTTAGGTAAGGTCATTAAATAGATGGGTGACCGTTTAACGCCATTTGAACTAAACGTCTCCGTGCTTAGGAGGGCATGTACAAAGTGGGTCCAAGTTTTTAACCGACTTTAACAAAGGAGGTTTTGTATTCTATGCGAATGTATATTAATGAAAGTTTAGTTAACGTAAACACAGCGCGGGCGGAGCTGCGTGGGTCAGCTAGTTCTCAATATTTTTCTGCCTCCTTCCTAACAAAACTCAGCACAACCTATGAGAGTTTTCTCAGGTTTGAGTTCCCGAAGCTTCACATAAAGGAGGCTGATATTTCTGGGCTAACGCCGAATAAGATGAGTTATGGTTTATAAAAATGGTTATATTTTTATGTAAAAATGTGCACAAATATCAGCCTCCTAATCAATCTTGGGAAAGAAAATAGGAAAAGGTTTATGTAACAAATACAATAGAATCGATTATCGATTATCGTGGATGTGTTCAAGCAAAAGTATAAAATCTCCATTTTGAAGAATGCAGTTAGCATTATAATAAAATAAAAGTAAATTAATCTATCGAAATCAATGAAATATAATCAAGAAAAAATATATATTTATACGTAGAGAAATACATATTTACATATCGATTAATTAATTCGATTTATTGTGTATTTTTAGTCTGTTGAAATCAGACCGTTTTTTACCTTTGTTACAATGCGTGACAGATGGCAACTCTATTAATCTATGAAAAATCACTCGTTCATGTCGTATCGTTTTGTGCGTTTGTGTTTTATTGATTTGTTATTCCTCGACTTTATAACTACGGTCTGCTGATCTTGCTTAACTTGATCTAGTATTTATACCGGACACGCGACGACGAAGCTCGCATAGCCAACTGAATTGGATTTTTTTACCGGCCGGCTTAACGACTGAATTGTTGTTAAGGATCGATGTGTAAATTGATATAAAAATTATAATACTAGTCGCTACATTAGGCCGACGTGCCTTAGATGACGAAAGAGTACTTTCAGTGATTCGTCAATGGCTTGCACCACCACCTGTAAGTATACACACCTCCGTCATATATTACCTGAAACCAAACCAAACCAAAGACCTACCAAAGAACTACCCGCTTATTTGGCCTATATATTGCATCTCTAAGTTAGATCAGTTTTTATGTGTACTACATATTACTGGTATACTATTTTTAAACTGTAGCTGTACATTTTTATTGTAAAATATTTTACTCACTATGTATTTTTGTTGCAGATAGTAGCAGCAAATCATATATGCTGTACATATGGTCTCTAATCCAAAAACTTCGTCCCGAGTAAGGAGCACTGTAAGCTGCTGCGGCCATATAATGTCTATAATATGGTACCTTAGTAGGTAGCCAGGTATCAGGTTTTAGGTGATATATTAATCATTAATTCAATAATTAAGAATAAGATTAATAAAAAAGTTATATATCGTAGTGTCTTTTACTTAAAACCAGTAAAAATAAAAACTATTTACCTAAAAGCCCGATTGCAAACAAAATAGATTTAAACTTAACGTATGTATGTATTTATTTGAAGTAGTCTATTTAAACCACTGATATAGATATACATATATGTATATCTATATCTGTGATTTAAACCGTGGCTAATTGGAAGTGGGCGGGCCACATATGCCGTAGACAGGACGAGAGATGGGCAAGAAAGGTACTGGAGTGAATACCGCGCACGGGTCACAGAAGCGTCGGCAGACCTCTAGCCAGATAGTCTGATGACCTAGTTATAGTAGCTGGACGAAGCTGGATGAGGAAAGCTCAAGACCGAGAAGTAGCGGTGGGCGTTGCGACGAGAAACCGTTATAAAGGACCGTTTTGTGTTCTGCAACGATAAAACCGTTTTACGTGCTGGGTCAAAACAGTCCTCGTTGCACAAAACAGTCTTCGAATTACGTGACGCGATTTTTTACTTTACACCTAAGACAACTCAGTCGACAATGCAATGTTGCAAACTTGCAACTATCATCACACTCGTCACGTCGTCTCGTCCATGTCAAAACAATGCACTTTTTACTACTACTGCCAAGAAAATAAAGTCGAAAATACAATGTTGCAACTACATCACTGCTCGTCGCGTCGTCTCGTCCTTGTCATAACAAACATTTTTTACTATACTGCTAAGAAAATACAGTCGATAATGCAATGTTGCAACTACATCACTGGTCGTCGCGTCGTCTCGTCCTTGTCATAACAAACATTTTTTACTATACTGCTAAGAAAACAGAGTCGATAATTCAATGTTGCAACTACATCACTGGTCGTCGCGTCGTCTCGTCCTTGTCATAAAAAAAAACATTTATTACTACACTGCTAAGAAAATAGAGTCGATAATGCAATGTTGCAAGTATCATCACATTCGTCGTGTCGTACTTGTCGTTCTTGTTCGTTCTGTTCGATAAGTTCCGTCCTTGGAGCCGTCTTCAAACCAGTTGCAACGACGACCGTTTTCCGCAGCCGTTTTCGACACCGCGGAAACGGTTGCGTCTCGTCCGTCTAAAATTCGACGACGACCCACCGCTACCGAGAAGGGTGGCATGCATTGGAGGAGGCTTTCACTCAGCATTGGGTGGCAACAGGTTGAAGAAAGAAGTCTATTTAGACCCTTATTAGATTTTTTTACTGTATGAGGACTTGTTGGTCCAGTGGTTGGTCACTCAGGCCCAATAGGTCGTGGGTTCGCTTCCCACTTTCTGTCTGGGTGTTATTTATCTATATACTTACTTTTTTACTTGGTGGGACCGTTCAGGTAGGTACCACCGCAGTTTCAGATATTCTGCCGGCAAGCACCAGTGTGTAAGCATTGCTGTGTTCCGGCGTGAAGGTCACTGTAGCTGGTGAAATTACAGGACACAAAGACTTAATATCTAATGTCTTAAGGGTCTGCAACGCGCTAGCTATTCTTCTGGTGTTGCTAGCGTCTATAGGCTGCAGTGACTGCTTACCATCAGGCTTGCTTGCCACCTTGGTGGTATAAAAAAAAAGATTGTATTTGTGCACATCATGTATTGTATCACTTGTCTGGTTACCGTTGTACAGGGTCTGTCTGGTCAGTACTTAATCAGATGACCATGTGAATTATGGACATTATTATTATACAGCCATGTCCCTTGCACAATTAAGAGCAATCTAACGACTTAGCATAAGTTAAACCGCTAAGCTTAGTAGGTAGTTCCAAAGAAATAAACATTGCGTGTGTACGCTAGAAAAACATAACCTTCCTTCTGGCGCAGTTGAGTTAAAATCCCTTTATGGCCAATATCTGAAATATCCTACTATTGTATACAATGAAATACATAAAAATATCCACAGCACATAAAAATCAGGTGATAAACTATAAGCCAAATAAGCTTTTCATATCATAACCTCACTTTTGCTTAGTGGCTTATAACTCTGTTCTCAGATTGTCCAATTCTTCAGAATTTTTAGAGATTGTCTGGTATTATGTTAGCTATAATTTGACACCATTTTCATCTTTTTCGATGCATGAAACTGTGTAGCCCGAGAATGTATGAAACTGTGTCTTTCTCCTTTTATGGTTATGAAATCGCATTAATTAACGCCGCAAAAACTATTTTCACAGATATTTTAGACAAATGCAATTATTTTTTTCGTTTTAATCAAGTCATATATAAAAAAGCCCAAGCAATCGGAAAGATGACAGACAACAATTTGAAGAAAATTGCTAGGCTAACTACAAATTTAGCGTTGCTGCCATGTCAGTATATTCCTGAAGGATGGTTAGCAATACTTGAAATGATGCTAGAAAATGGTAGTAGGGTGGAAAGCTTTCAAAAATATATTACTGACCAATGGCAAAAGAGAATTTCACAGGATATGTAGTGTAGTGCAACTAAACGCAATCGTACCAACTACGCAGTAGAGGGTTGGCATCGGAGATTAGGGTCTAATGTACATACCTATATTAAAGAAAGGAGCGAATTTTATTTTAAAAAGTTAAGAGAAGCTGGGAAGCAAAGGTAACATCAGACATTATATAAGACGCCAAAATAGAAGAGATAATAGATAAATTATTTAATGGAATATTAAATCCACTGAACTGTGTAAAACAATTCCCCGTGGGGTGCCGGGTTAGAATTGCAGCAAGAACAGGAAGACGGGCAGCAGCGCCTTTCTTTTGGATTTATCTTCCACATAACACATAAGTAATTACTGTAAGCCGCCTGCTAAGCGTGGGGATTATGGCAACATCTCCCTTCTAAGGGGAAGGCCTTTGTTCAGCAGTGGACGTCTATCGGCTGCTAATGATGAGCAAAAAAAACAAAAATACACTGACGAACTACCAAATTGACCTATAACAAATTTGACGAATTCTTGATTTGACCAACAGAAACGATACCAAACCGTCCAAAATACATAACAAATTAACATAATTGGAAATTAAACAAGACGTAGTGATAGTTATCTGAAGACGTTCAAAACATGAGTCGAGTCGAGGAACGTGGCGGCAGCGACAGACAGGCGACGCGACGGGCAGCCGCCTTCAGAGTTCAGACGTTTCCCGGCCTTCAGTTGGCCCAGCCGCGCCGCGCATACGCCCGCCCGCCCTAACGCGAGACGAGACACACGGCGCGCGTATACCCACCGCCGCCTAATTACTTACTAATTCCATTGTTTGACAAATTACTCAACGGTGACATAATATTTCGTGATACCGTGAAATTACCCGCCTCACATTGGCCGGAGGTAAGCACTAGACTTATTAGTTTCTATCTTCTAAACGTTTTAATAAAAGCATGAGATAGTAAAAATATAACAATAAAGATTCTCAAGGCGAATAAGAAGCATTCGAGCACCGTCGTTGATAGCTTAATATGAATAAATGGACAAAATGGCATTTAAGTGTTTCAGCGATGTTACTACGGGAATACCCAGTTCTTTTCATAGTGTAGTACGTAAACAAACTCAATATGCGACGGTATTATTTGGCGCCGCGAGAGCTATTTGCTTATTTTGCACCAAACTAGCCTGCGATGAGCTATGTTGAACAATCCTGTCGGGAATAGAACCCGTCATCACGGCACGCAATATCTTGTCCCGAGGAGTGAATTAAATGCCTATCCTATCGAAAATAAAATTACTTTTTTTCGCATGATGTCATAAGTGCTGGTTAGTTTTATCCTTGAAAATACATATAATTTTCCCCATGCGCCCAAAATGCACCCAAATACCAAAACATCACGCGACAAACAGAATTGCAGGATATTTGCAATATCAAAAATAAATGGTTTTAGAGTTTCTAAGTATAACTACGTATAAGTACTTATAATATTTTGCAAAATATTATAAATTGCGAAGAAGGTCAAGACAAACAGTAGATTTTATGAAAAAACGCACAAGAATATTCAGTTACGACCTGTAGCAATGAAAAGCTTGCGTAATGTGTTTAGTTAATTAGTTAATAGTCGTGGAGACAGCTTCTTTCTCGCTCTGACGGAAGAATTAAACAGACAATTAATGGAAATTACCTCAGCTGGAGGTTTTAACTGAATTAAATTGATTCTCCAATTCATTGTTTGGTAGAGCCAACACTACTTTATTATTATGTACTTTATAGTGTGTACTACGTTAGCATACCATACATAAAATATAGAGGATAATAAATTTTAGTAGGTACTGAAAACTGGAGAAATGCTTTGGATAAAAAGCTTTTAGTTTTAGCTTTTTATTCAAAACATTTCTTTACCGAAAAAAGTGACGTAGGGGGTAGAAATGTCAAAAAGACAAAACAAGCAACATTTTTTTTAAAGTGGCGTCTAATAACAAGCTCGGTTCTCGATAATAACGGATGTACTAAATCGAAGGTGTGTAAACTGATCTGAAATAAGAAAATGATAATTAAGATTTATGATACATATAATTTTTATTTCTGTTTATATTTGACTTATAATTATGGTCATTAGTTTTCTACTGACTGTATTTGTATTTTTCTATTGACTGTAGTATCAGTAGACGGTATTTTTTCAAAATTTGTAATACCCACACAACACTATTCTATAAAACAACTATTTAATAAAAACAATAGGATTTCCATTTCACCCTCAGATGACAATAGGGATGAAAGTAAATATTTTTCAGTTTAATACGAAATCACATGACATGTTTTCCTTCGGTGAGCCTAACGAAGATGCTCCATTGCAAGTAACATACGAATGTGTCTCATTAACGCTAAACCACCTGTTGGAATGTCTCTTGGTTGTTTTTATAAACCCTAGTAAGAGTAAAGATTTTGGAAAATTAATAACGTAATTAATGGAATCTTACTTATCACAAAAAAACATTCAGTAAAATTTCAACGCAACCTGCTAATCTACATACGGTATTAACCCTCATGTATGAAGGGTTATTTATTTTTTTATTGGCATCGCTCAAAGCTATTTAGATCGTTATAATCATGTTTACAAAACCAATCTAAATGACATTTTTCTAAAACGATCCAAGCTACATGGTAAATTTTTATTTTAAATAATAGAACTAAAAATGTGGCATGAATTAAAGAATAAACATAATATATTATATACATGATATTTTACTGTCCGAAAATATACAAATAGTTTTATTTTATTATTATTTATGAATAGGTATTCCCTTCAAATTGAACATTTCTTCTTCTTTATTTTTTCTTTATTTTAAATTACTTAAGTGTTTCCGACTAATTTCTAGAAACTTATTGAATCTCACTCATAGCTGGAAAGATATGCATGATTTGCCTGCCTATGTTTAGCAGTGGACTTCTTCTACTTCTTCTTGGTGATGATGATGAGTCGACTTTTAGATACACTTCTGCTTTATACAAGAAAGCCTGTGCACTAGCTTGAAAATGAATTATTTCTAAAACATTAACACCTTAATTTTCAATCACTAATTATTTTTTTCTGTATGTGTGTTAGTTTTTAAGTATGATATTATAATGTAAAACTTGGACACAAGAAGACTTATTAATATCATTATTAATTATATTTTCTCAGCGTATACTGAGCTGGCATAACTTTGGAACATAATATACCTCTGCTAATTTCTTGTTCTTTCACGGTGGAAACGTGGTATAAACATATTCTTTAATAATAAATATTATTTCAATATGTATCAAAGAAAGTTATACCTTTTTGCTCTTTCATTATATATATATATATATATATATATAATTGGTAATAGAAATTTGTAATAAATTTCCGGTCCATTTTCAGAATCGAATTGCTCTTTGTGACTTAGTCATTTAGACATCGTTTGGATATCTGAAATTAATATTTTATTGGACAAACACAGTACCGTTACTTCAAAGCATTCAGTTACTTTATTTCAAAGAGCATCAACAAACAAATTAAATTTGGATTTCATTCGCCGAATATGTTTAAAAATTGAAATTATATTGGCACAGTGTGTATATTGATCTTTCGATTCGTGAAACGTTTTTGTATCATCCTAAATTCCATTCGATGTGCATCGCCGAAATGTGTGAGTTTAGTGTAATACTTGCGACGACGTGATTACACTAATCGCGCACTACGACACGCATTGTTTGTATATTATCACGTTGACAGGAAGACTGTTTTCAATATTGTATTCAGTAGTAAAAAAATATCGATAATAACTGGGCTGGAAAATTTCCAGCTTAGAATTATTCTTATATCACTATCAAGTCCCAAACTGTCAGGGTGCACGGGACCGTCCACATTGCCATGCCAACACAATGTCAGATATGCTGCGGCCAACCAGCATTGTAACATTGCTGTGTTTCGGTGTGAAATTACCGGTCGCCACGAGACTCAATGACTACGTAAATGTCACAGGTGACGAGTGGCAGTGAATGGCAGCTTTCTTCAGGCAGGCGTGAAGCTTAACATCAGACGAACTCCTTGCTTGTCTCGTCACTAGGTCAAAATAACAACTGCATTAATATTACTTACACAATGAGTGTCGTTTTTTAATATGACAAGTTAAAAAAAATAATTAATATCATCGGCTGCGCAGTCACTAATCATTCGAATTACTCGTACCTTCACATTAAATTTAAGAACTCCATTTTTACGTTTTCAATGCGTTATTTATGGAAAAAATATTCTGGTAGACGCCTACACCGGTAATTGAAGGTACATTAAAATGCAAAACTCAGGTTCACTTAAGAGGTTTTTAATATTCTATTCAATCGGCATTTAGGTAATGTTAGCCACTATAAGAAAGTTGTTAATCTTTATATAGTTTACAATATCGTAAAGGGCGTAAAAGGACATTTAAAGGACATTAGAAATTTGGACCCGTAGTGAAAAACAAACTAAAATTTATAAATTTGTAATAGAACCTCGTACACATTGTCAGATTTCTTCCCCTAAACTGGCGAAAAATATTTAGGAAATGTCTTACAATTTAAACGAAAGGCAGTTTGATTGTATCACTAATCTGAACCAATTAGCGTACCACTTAGATTTATGACCTAAACTGTCAGCTTTTATGATAATAAGGAAGTCTTTAGATGAATTTTCTAAGAATTATTGGAACAATATATTAAAAGGCCCCAATACTAAGACGAAAAGCTCTCCAAAAATGGTATCGCGGTCGTAGTTATACAAGTACTTTGTGGAATTTCAAGTAAAATAAAACTAAACCAAAACCCAAATCAAGAATGCCGAAAAGTAATAAAAAGCACGCAATGTGATAGATAATGTTCGAGCATGGTGGCCAACGTCAGGCAGAATTTAGTCTGTAACTCGCTAGGCGAGATTCAGTGATATCTATTACTTCGTTATCACAGCCGCTTGTTGAATCCAATCAATCTGGCTATCTGCTCGTATTTGAATTGGCAGTTGTGCTCGGAACTGAAGTTTATTTAGTGGACAAACAGCGGGCAAGGACGCATATGTGATTTGATTCCTCGTGACGCAATGGACCGTTTTACAAACCTCACAAAATTGAAAGGGTGTAGATAATTATGAGTATTAAGCACATTTTACATCATCACTATAAATTATAACCTTTTTGTGACATGTTTGTAACTTGGACTTCGTTTTTACTGTTTTGTTTTTCCTGTGTGTCTGTTTGCGCCTCTTTGGATCACCGAATACTTTATTCTGTTTTATATATATTTGTATTTTTTGACACTGTAAAAATTCCTGTCACTTCAGAAAAATATTCAATAAAACATGTACAAATAATATTGAGATTTCTTCACATCGTGTGTATGCATGTACAAACGCACTAGAATTGCATACATTTGAACCTACTACGCCGGATATACCAAAGGAACCAAAAAACCGTACCTACTTACGAGATTTTGCGTGTCCGATCACGCGGCGTTGGTGGTGTTTGTTGGCAGCTTATTACGCGCAGCGCCCTACGTTCGCCGATTCGGTTAGCGTATAATCGTAAGTACCTAGTAGGTAGGTATCTACTGTATTTCCTTCGCACGATGGATACAGATGCAAAAATAGAGTTAAAGTTAAAGGAACTGAGAAGTAAGCGAGGCTCAGTCAAATGTCGCATAACCAACTTAAGAAAATATGTACCTTCATAACATAACTGTAGTTATGTGGTAATCAGCGGTCGGAAATAAAACTGAGAATGACAGGGTCTCAAGCTATACTCAATGACTTCAACAACATTCAAAGTCAAATAGAGGATATAAGTCCTGAGTCAGAATTCGAGCTGCAGTCAGAATTACGCGAAGAAGTTGAACGTGAATATTATAACATTTTGGCTACAGCCGAGTGTATTGTTACTAGCTATGAACCATCCGCTTATACATCAGACTCACCAGCTCAGATTTCTAATACAATAAAATTACCAATTATTTCTGTGCCGGACTTCGACGGTACATTTGAGCGCTGGTTAGAATATCGTGATACATTTTTCTCTCTAATATACAATTGCAAAACAATAACGCCTATTCAAAAAATTCTGTTGGGAAACCTTCCTTGTACACTCCCCGCGAGAGCACTGCCATCCAACGGACTCTGCGGTATCACCGCTCTAGAATTGTAAGAATTATCACTTGATTTCGGATGACGCTCCTACGCCGTCGCTGGAATGTCGAAGTGAAGCAATGTATGATGCTTAGGTGAATTACATTTATAGCAATTAGCCCTATAGGTACATTCCCTAACATTATGTTTATTAAGGCACTTAAAACAAAGACGATTGGCAATGATGTGACGTTTCCGCACCGCAGGCTTCATAGCCAAAAACTCATCACATTTTGCAATAAAGTGTGGGCCTTTTCCGCATACTATACATAAAACCGCCGAACTCTGAAAAGCCACGTGAGCCCTAACCGCTGGGCTCGCCGCTCTGCTGCGTCTATTGGGTACAGCTGCGCTAGTTTGGAGATCCGCACTTGATTCTAAAATCCTAACTTCTGTTTCCAACAGTCTAATTAGGTCCGCAAAAGACGGTAGGTCCTTATCAACTAACTTGCTTTCAAAATGCTTACGCAACTGGATGTCTAATTTCTGGAAATTAATGTAAAATAAGAGGTAGGACCAAAATTCCACAGGAAAATCCAGCTTTTGCAAAGCTTTTGTACTTTCCAATAAAGTATTTAGAAGTGATTTTAGTGCGTTCAGATTGTTTCCGTTAATCTGAGGTACACTTAACAAATTATGTAACCATTTCTCCGCTAATAACCGCTTATTACTATACCGCGCCTTAAGTAAATCAATAGCAATCGAATAATTGTCATTTGTATATGACAAGTGTTGGTGTGTTGGTGGAGTGCTTTAGGTTCCCCAGACAAAGCACCAGCTAAATAGGTTAACTTTTCAGAATCCGTTATAAAACTATTACGATTTACAAGAGACTCAAACAATTCTATAAAAGACACAAACTCTTCCATTTTCCCCGAGAATGTGGGTAATGGTAAACTCGGTAGAGATGGCCGCATATTTTTTGATCTGTTACTACAATTACTACCGCCGTCCGCATTATGCCCGCCAAACATTTCCATATGTTTCCCTTTAATAAAATAATATCTTCTGTTATACTCATCAAAAGACGACCCAAGTTTTCCCAACTCACTCTCTTCCGCCTTAAGAGTGATTTAAAAATAAGTTTCTTTAAACTCCGCAAAAACCGCATTAAGATCCGCAAAACGCACCAGAAACTCATTTTTCTGATCCGCAGAAAATGATTCCGTCTGTGCTAAATCGTAAAGAAAGTCGATATTTTGAGCCGCAATCTTATATTTCATCTGTGATAATGCTTGACTTCGAGTCATGATGAAAAGATTATAATATAAAACCGCGTATATAGCACAGAACCCCGAAAGGCACAATAATTTGTGAAATATAATTATGACGATAGTAAAACAAATCGATTCAATAATATTTGAAAATAATGAGCAATTAACCTTACCGCTTGGTTAATATACACCGCAATCCGCAATAAAATATTTACAAAATTTTCAGAATCGAACTGGTTATTACAGTTACATGTCTATTACCGCTAAACACGTAACGTAAGAACTTACTAAGAGGACCGCCGCGACCCCTATTGTAGAAAATAAACACAAATCCCGTAAAAAAAAAAAATTAAATAGGTTCAATCTTGATACCTACAAACTCCGCTAGATGCCGCAATTCAATTTAAAAATTGAATTGTATGTGAAAAGTGTTATGTATGAATAATGTGGGAGGGCTAAAATATTTACCAATAACGTGTGCCTAGCACTAAAACAAAAAATACCGCAAAACCTGTGTGTAGTTTTTAAGAAATAATTCATATAAAAATGTTAGTGGGCAGATTCCGCCATTACCGCACAAACATTTTATATGCCGCAAAATACCGCAGTGTTTCTCTGTAGACAGGATTACTTTTACAAAGCAGAAAATCGAGCAAAATCCGGCTCGAAGGACCAAAAAATGTTGGGAAACCTTCCTCCCCACCGCGTTTTGGGTCGTAAAGGGTTCACCCAACGTCTCCCCGCAAGGCACTGGTTCAGGGCGTTACAATCTTTCTCCTGCCTTGAAAAAGTCGCCCTGTCATGTGTAATGATGAGAGAAACTATAATAAGATAAACTTATGCCCTAAACTCACCCCAAGAATATTGTCTGGTCCTTTTCACATATATACAACACAAAAATAATAATTTGTTGAACTAAATTATAACGGCGACCGCACAGCCATATTGTCTTCTTTTTTTTAAACGGCATCCGATGACACATTAAAACCAAAAACCCTTGTCGAAAAGAGGATATATATTTATATTATGGTGTGTGTTGTGCATGAAGGTGTAAATGTAATCGTAAACTAAACAATTTCATTATTTGAAATCCTCGCTAAAGGGGGATGCGAGAGATACTATTGATTCCATCGAATTTCCGCTGATATTTATCAAGTTGCATGGCAGTCATTGCTAGATCGATTTGATAATATTAGTTTACTCATCCATAATCATATTAGGTCTATTTTTACCATTCAATCGCTTTATAAAGAATCAGCAGTGCATTTACGTAAACTCGTGGACAAATTTCTTAAGAATATACGTGCTTTGAAACTACTAGGCGAGCCCACAGACTCTTGGGACACGTTGATCATATATATTGTGGTTTCAAAGTTAGACCAGGTCACAGAATGCCAATGGGAACAACATAAACGTACACTTCCTAAGAATGTCATTTCTAATAGTAGAACAATTACGATAGCCAATTTAATTCGATTTTTAAGAGATCGTGCAGAAATTCTAGAGACATTAAATGTGTCTCATAGTAGAGTACAGTCGGTTAGTAATAATAAAGACAATAAAAAATCGTATTCGCATACTGTATCCAAGTGTAATGCCGTTTCATGTAAGATAAGCAAACCACAAATTAAGAACATGCTGAGGCTTTGTCTTATGCGTAACTTACCACACCCGTTATACGCAACGCATATAACGTATTTCTTAATCTCAGTGTACAAGAGAGATTCAAATTTATTAATGATAAGAATCTTTGCATTAATTGTATTCGCCCGGGTCATTCGGTCGATACGTGTGTCTTTGGCCCTTGTAGGAAGTGTGACAAGAAACACAATTCGTTAGTTTGTGATGCTAATTGTCTAGGAAATACGTCACGCGCAGTAACTCTTGTATCTACGAATGAGCAAGTAGTTATTCCTACGACTAGCATCGATAACGATGATCACACGCACAGTCAATCACTACAAGTGGATCACATAAACACACACGCTGAGAATACGCTGTCCAATGCTGCACAACCGGTGTTGTTATCGACTTCACTCGTTGAGGTGCTCGGACACGCCGGAGTGTATCATCAAGCGCGCGCACTCTTGGACAGCGGCAGCGAACGTTCTTTTATCACGCAGTCGTTATGCGACAAATTAAATACACACACTTTACAGTCCACACACCATATTCGCGGTATCGGAGGTTCAGTAACACAGTGTTCGCGAACCTGTAATATCGAATTGAAATCACGCAATGGTAGCTTTGTTACGCGTATTCAATGTTTAATGCTACCACAGATAATGTCCAAGATACCTTCCGTAACTTTCGTCAGGCATCAGTTTGACATTCCTAGTAATATTAAATAAGCTTATTCAAATTTTTGCGACAGTCAAAATGTGGATTTGTTAATCGGTTCGGAATTGTTTTGGAATTTAATTACGGAAGGTAAAATGCGACTAAAGAATGGCCCATGCCTGCAGAGCACAAAGATAGGCTGGGTGGTAACGGGTTCAATTCCATATAATTCGCAAAAATATGTGAAGCATGTCCACTGTAATATTATGCAAACAGTAGACAGTGTGATGCGTGTTCACTAGACGAATTACTGCGTAAATTTTGGGAAATCGAGGAGGTTCCCACACGGTGCAATAGCGTACGTAGTGACGAAGAGCTAGCATGCTAGGAACATTTTATCCGTACAACTACCAGGCTGACGGAGGGTGGGTTCAATGTTCGAATCCCGTTTAAACAATCACCTGAGACATTAGGTGAATCGCTCACAGTAGCTGAGCGTCGATTTTACGCTTTAGAAAAAAGGCTTAATCACAACCCTGACTATAAAGCTATGTATAAGGATTTTTTTTTATTGCGATTTGGATCACATGACACGCATATCGAACTATGATAAGCCGTACTGTTTTTTACCTCACCACGGTGTATTTCGTGAACATGCTACTAGCACTAAGCTACGAGTAGTTTTTGATGCTGGAATGAATAGTTAGTTCAGGGTTGTCACTAAATGACATACAAATGGTCGGTGCAGGTATTCAAGACGATTTATTTGCAATTTTGTTGCGTTTTCATGAAAATAGATACGTAGCTTGTGCCGATATACAAAAAAAGTATCGTCAGATTTCAGTGCATGAAGATCAGCGAAACTTCCAGTTGATATTGTGGCGAGACGAACCTACTGATCCATTAAGTGTGTATCAATTGAAAACCGTAACGTACGGCACAGCTTCCGCTCCGTACTTAAGTTGTCGCTGTTTAAAACAATTAGCTCGATACGGGAAGATATGTACGTAGATGTTCTTATTTGCAGTAATAATAGCCTATCAACGCTAGAAAGAATTTGCGAAGGAGTTACAAAGGTTTTGAAGTCTGGATGTTTTATATTGCACAAATGGCTTTTTAATTTTGATCGAGATGTTAATAAAGAAGCCCAGAATGTAAATAAGCAACTTGCATTGGGTGATAATGTGCATAGTAAAATAAAAATTAGGATGAACTGACTTTTCACACACAGTTTAAAAATACCTCAGACATAATTACTAAACGTAATATTTTGTCAACTGCATCGCAAATTTACGATCCTTTAGGGTTATTAAGTCCGGTTATTACTATAGCTAAGGCTTTGTGTTACAAAACTGTTGGTTATTGAAACTTGATTGGGACATACAAGTTCCCTATGACATCGCACAGATTTGGGTTAAATTCTTTAATAGCTTAACGTCGCTTAATAGTTTACACATTCCGCGTCATGTAATGTGCACAAACACAACACGCATATAGCTTCATATATTTAGTTATGCTTCATTGACGGCCTACGGTGCTTGTGCTTATCTACGATCGACAATGAATCAACTGTAGTCGTGTGCTTGCTATATGCGAAAGGTAAGATTGCTCCTACGAAAAATATAACTGTACCCAAGTTAGAGTTATGCGGGGCTGTATTAGGCGCAAGGTTATTTACAAAAATTATAACTTCATTGCGATCGAGAATAGACAGAGTTGTGTTTTGGACCGACTCAACAATAGTTTTGGGTTGGTTAGGAATGCCTCCTAATCTCCTAAAAACGTATGTTCAGAGCAGAACAGCAGAAATTCACGAATTAACAAAGGATCATTCTTGGCTTGTATCATGAAAAAATAATCCAGCTGATTTGGTTACTCGCGGACAATCTTTAGATACCCTTATCAGTTCTTCTTTGTGGTGGGAAGGTCCACACTTTTTACATGATTTCGATTTTGAGATTCCTAGTGTGCATAATAATAACATACCACAGGATAATTTACCAGAGTTAAAATCTAATAACGTTCTCAATCGCGTTGTAAATCTTAATGATACTATTAATTTATTTCCTTTCATTCGTTTTTCTAAGTTTACTCGTATGAAGCGAACAATGGCTTATGTAATGCACTTCATCTTGACTTGCATCTGAAAATCAGCGCTGTAGATCATATTCTTGCTGCAGCAACAAGCTGAGATAGAAGCCATTTTTGACATCGCACAGCTTGGTACCAACGAGGATCCATATACTACTTGGTACTGGCTTAAGGTCAGTCTCTGTTATGTCCTACTTATTGTAATTCTTTCTCTTTCGCACTATTGTACGTCTCTTTTTTATCTTCTGTGTGTTTAATGTTCATTGGGTACCTTGTCTTGTGTATGCCAGAATAAATATATTTCTTCTTCTTCTTCTTTATATATAATATTCGGAATAAAAATACACGTCGATCAAGTTCACTCACAGTTGGTGAACTTGAATATTCTGAGTTATTATTAGCGAAATTAAGCTAGCAGGAATCATTCCCTGAAGTATACGAAATACTTACAGGCAAAGGAAATAACAAACTAGACGCACAATTGTTAAAACTAAATTTATTTATTGATGATAAGATATTTCGAATAGGTGGACGCATTCTAAATTGGCCTCATTTTAATTATAATAAGAACACCCTATTTTACATACGGGCACTACAAGCAGCACCACAGCTGCTCTTATACACATTGAGGGAATCGTGGTGGCCGGTCGGTGGACGTAATCTAGCTAGGAAGGTTGTCCACGCTTGTGTTACGTGTGCTTGACAGCGCGCTCCAACAATAAGTCCTATCATGGGAAATTTGCCGCAGGAGCGTTTAGAACCGGGTTTTCCTTTTTTGTACTGCGGCGTTGATTATGTGGGACCGGTGCTCACTGTAAACCGTAAGGCCTCAGCCTCGAATCTTGCGGGCAGCGGGGCGGCGGTGGCGGCGGCGGCGGCGGCGGCGCGGGTGGTGTCATGTGTAGGCATCGAGGCAGGTGCCTAAAGGCAAAGGTACTCGGTTACAGAAATCATACATATGTTTGTTTATATGCTTTGCCACACGCGCTGTGCATTTAGAGTTGGTGAGCGATCTATCAACGGATGCCTATCTCTTGTCTCTTAAGCGTTTTATTGCAAGACGCGGCAAACCATTAGAAATATTTTCCGATAGTGGAAGAAACTTTGTAGGCCTGAAGAATGAGTTCACGAAGTTCTTAAGTTCGTGTTCAGATGACATTAAAGAATACGCTACTTCTTTGAATATATAATTCTAAATGATTTCTACATATGCTAGCCATTTCGGCGGACTATGGGAAGCCAAAGAGCTGCAAAGATCATTTGCGTCGCGTGGTTGGCAACGCTCATTTAACCTTTGAGGAAGCGGGTACAGTTCTAGCGCCGATCGAAGCTATCCTTAACTCCAGGCCCTTGTCACCGATGTCATCGGATCCTCAAGATTTCCTAACTCTTAGTCCAGCACATTTTATCATTGGTCGGCCACTTCTTGCACCTGCGACAGCTGATCTCATGGACGAGCTTACTCACCGTCTCACACGATACCGGAGGCTTGAGCAAATAAGGCAACATTTCTGGAGCAGATAGGCTAAGAAGTACATATCAGAAATGCAGACCAGGAGTAAATGGCATCTGCATAGAGGAGAGTTGAAGGACAAGACGCTAGTCCTCATTAAAGATGATAACTTGCCGCCACTAAAATGGAGCCTTGGACGAATTATAAAGTTTCACCCTGGAAGAGATGGTATCTCCCGAGTAGCAGAAATCCGCACGGCGAGTGGCATTGTCCGACGTGCCTTTAATAAAATATGCCCACTTCCTGTGATGGAATGATGACCGATGGGCCATTGGATGTACTTATATTATGGTTTATGCCATTCAAGAATTATTAGAAGCTGATGCTTCCAAAGCCGGGAGTATGTTTGCGCCTCTTTGGTTCTTTTTTATATATATTTGTATTTTTTGACACTGTAAAAATTCCTGTCACTTCTGAAAAATATTCAATAAAACATGTACAAATAATATTGAGATTTCTTCATATCGTGTGTATGCATGTACAAACGCAGAAAGAAAGAGCAAACGTAGAATTGCATACAGTGTCGTGTCACAAATAAATGTTTTTCTTCTTCTATAAATCTATAAAGGGTTGAAATAAAAGAACGGGACACGGAGGGGAAGTATATTAAATATTAAGGATATCAAAATTCACTGAAAGAAAATATTCATTTTTTAAATATTTATAACCGTGTACATACTTTTTTTTCTAAAAGTGCTTGCCTAATTCGGGAATCGATAAATAAATATTGTATCCTAGAATTAAAGACCTTGAAATTGAATCGATTTGTTCCGATTTTTTAAATACTAAAATTCTAAACAGAATCTTGTCTTTCTCTCTCTCTCTCTTTATTTATATTTAGCTTACATTTTTCTTATCATTTCTAAATATCCAAATATATTTCTTAATTCACTTAGATAATAATTATCAATTACATATTCTTTTTCATCCCATCTATTCGAAAAGCGATGCTTAGTTCCTCGATAACTGCGACCAAAGTTGTTCATTCCGGCGCACTTAATAACAGGGAAGAAAAGACTTTTTAATCCTCAATTTGGAAGATCCGTGCTCAGCACCAAAGAAATCGAACGCAAATATTGTTTGAATAAAGACTGATTAGTACGACGGCCCATGGTCGCGCCGCCGGCTGAATAAAAAAAATCTAATTAAAAACGCGCGAACTATACAGCCCGCGTTTTCGTCATTTTGACGGATTGTTAGAAATTTGTGGTTTTGTTCTAAAAATGAGTTCTTCAAGTGAAAATAGTGAATTAACTCCTGAATGTATTAGAACTGACGCAAAAAATGTGATAGATAATCTATTACCTGCAAAATCCCGGGAGAAATATATGAAAGCCTAAGGTAATTTTATTGAATGGAGAAATGCAAGAGGCCCTAATAATTTTTCAGAATCTATGTTTTTGGCCTACTTCCAGTACTTAGCCAAAACTAAATGACCTTCCACTCTTTGGAGTACCTACTCAATGCTAAAATCAAGACAGTTCTAATAACGACGTAAAACTGGACACATATTCGGAATAGCATATCTGAAGAGGATGTCTGATGGATTTAAACCTAAAAAATCCAAAGTATTCTCAGTCAAAAACGTGGAGACTTTCCTTAAATGAGGCACTCGACAAAGTCGTTCTTGCCGTAAAAGTAAGTAACTATGTATATGGTGGATTAGTAAAGTATAACCATAGTGTTTTAAAATGCGCATTTTATTGGAACCTGTACTTCGATAGATACTTGTCTTATTCACATTCTTTCGGAGTACATGGAGCTTGTCGTGGCAATGAACTTTTACAAATAACTGTGATGACGTTGAAAATCACTCGGATGATTTACTGTTAGTAAAGCTGACAAGACACAAAAACAAAAATTGACCGATCCTTCGTAATCCGAGGAGAATACAAAACTATTGTACAGAAATACCTGGACCTGCGTCCTGCTGATATGAAGACCAATCAGTTTTTCATCCGTTATCAAAATGGGCAAGTGCTTCAAACAAAATATGGGAAAAAATACATTTTCTAACATGCCACAAGAAATTGCTACTTATTTGAAGTTACCAGATATTAAGCTGTATACAAGACATTGTTTTCGTCGTACTTCTGCTACTCTTTTGGCAGATTCTGGAGCGGACTTAATTGTTCTCAAGCGACATGGAGGATGAAGTCTAGTGCTGTAGCAGAGGGGTATATAGAAGATTCCATTGAGAATAAGGCGAAAACATGTGAACGCATCGTGGAATATTACATTGTAACCTTCAGTTAATCCATCCATGCCACTGTCGCTGCGCCCATCTACATCCAAACAACAAATCTCACCGTCACATGATCCTCAAAATGAGCCAGCTTCGGACATTATTTCAAACACGCAGAATATAAAATCTACAAAAATCTCTATTCCTAATATAACTGTAACAATAAATTTTCATAATTGTGAAAATGTCTCAAATGTAAATATAAGTTTTTAGTTATTTTATTATTAGATACCTACTATTTAATTTCAATTTCTACACTATGGTTTATTAATTAATAATATTACAATAAAATATGAGGCGCCTTTTATTTTCTCATAGTGGGTGATGAAAAGTAGTGTGTCACTCAGGCGCAAATTATATTTTTGGCTCGGGCAACGTACTTTGAATCCCTCGCTACGTTCAGGACTCTACTAAAGAATCCCTCACTTCGCTCTGGATTCAAAAAAGCGCCCTCGCCGTAAAAATATTATTTTGCTCCCTTGTGACACAATCTACTATTTTATCCTCTTCAGCTCTTTTGGAAAATAATCGTAGAAAATAAGATAGGAAACATACCTATATTTAAAGGATTTTGGAGTATGCCAAGTCATACTCCAAAATCCCAAGGAAAAAATATGTTGATGGCATTGTAACATAAATACCTGTCAAAAGACGATAAAAAAACGAAAGTATAATAAAGACTGGAAGAAATCACTCACTTGTATATTATATAAAAAACAAGGCATGCGAATTAAAGTCTGCAGGCCTATGTTCTGAACACACTCGCTATTGGTGGATGGGATGTCCTTAGTTGGAAAAACAAGCAAACACTTGTCACAAACCCAAATATTTCTCCTAGAGCTTTTGAAATCGAGACTTCCTCAGTAGTAACTACGAGTAAAGTCTAGTTACAGTTCTTAAAAAAATATAGAATAGGAAAAACTTAGAAATATTTAGGTATTATTTATTATTTTTCTCTAATATACACACATCAAAAGTGTCTAGGGATCAACATATATTTTTGCAATAACTTTTCTCCTGATTGATATTAATTAAAATTTTCTTTAAGGATTCATCAAATAAAGTGTTTTCGTTTGTCACAGTAACGATAAACCAAGTCACCTTTGCATTAATAAAGAAATTTTCCATTTTCCTAATAAAGGGATTTTTGACATTTGAACCACTAACACAAAAGTTCGAAAAAAAGACTGAAATAACAGTTTTCTTTAAAATTTTATTGGGTAACTTAAACAATTAATAATCCGTGTTTCTACCGCGAACACTAACAACACAAGAACATCGGTTTGGCATACTCAAAATGAGTTCATCCAAATCACGCTGTGGAATGGCCGCCCATGTTCGTTGCAACAACAAAAAAAGGTCTTCTTGCGACTGGATACCCTCCATATTCGGCAGAGCTCTTCTCTGTAGCATATCCCATGCATGCTCAATCGGGTTCAAGTCTGGCGACTGAGCAGGCCAGGGCAGGACATTGATGTTAGCTGCGGCGAGAGTCTGTCTTACAACTCTTGCGGTGTGCGGTCGTGCATTATCATGCATTAACTGAAATAAGGGACCGATTTGCACTTGTAGAGGAACGATGACGTCTGATACAATCGTCTCAGCATAAATTTGAGCGTTGAGGTTGCCTCTGATCCAAATCAACTCAGTTCTTCCGCCGATCCAAATACCCGCCCATACCATGATGGTTCCACCACTATAAGGATGGACTTCCTGGCAGGATTTTAATCGCTGCTGGCGTCCCCCCTGGACGCCAACAGCGATTATTATATATTCTCCAGTGTCGAATACGTCTTGTATCCGGTCTCATACCAAAACGAGACTCATCAGAAAAGCACACGAAACGCCATTGTTCTTCTGCCCATTTTTTTGCCCAAAAATGCTTGATCCCTAGACACTTTTGATGTGTGTATTTTGCTTGTTATAATTGTATTTATTTATGGAGGTCTAATTCGATGAAATCTTAACTTCATTTCATGATTATACTTATTTCCTATAACATATTTTTTCATCTTATATTTTTTTATTTCAACCAAAAAACCTGCTATGTTGCAAAATCGCTTACAAAACAGTAACTACAACATTTTATTTATTCATTTATAGTAAACTAAAGAATATTAAAAAATAAAAAACCTATATTTTTAGTTTGGTTCATAACCTACAAATATAAATTATTAGAAGTTTTTTGTCTGCCCTGTAAAATGATATGAAGTTAGTTAGCAGGTTTTCACTTTAAGCCGACGATTTGACGACCGCGTTAGTCGTCACCTACTGGTACTGCCTGCTGCCGAAACACCGGCCGGGGTCCAGCTGGCGCTAGACATCGCACCTCCGCTCTCCTGCAGCGCTTGGGTACTAAATGCCCCGTTTCGCACGAACACACTGAGGTACCTGTCAATGCCAGGTACAGTTACGTATTTCCAATTGCTACGCGCCTACCTGTACCAGTGCCTAATGATTATTTTAAGTGGTTCCCTGTTTACTGCTTTACATTTTAGTTAATATTTATAAATTATTTTATTGTGATTTTTATTTTTATGGTTTAGTCTAACCACTTTCCCTTAGACACCAGCTAACGTAGCGGCCCCTCCAGGTTTCAACATTTTATCCGGCTTTTATGTTACAATAGTAACTATATAGATCATAATGTTGTATTTTATTCGGTCCGCCCGTGACCATGGGTGCTGCAAAGCATTCGAAACGTCGGGAAAATTAAAATAAATCGCGATATAATCCGTAAGAATAGATTAATTGCAATAAATAGATCATATTATTACATGTTCTGATTTTAAGAATATAAATAAGCAGAGCTTTAAGACCAATCGTCAACGGTTTACAAGTGGTGGTGTTTAGCAAATTTCTTAGACAAGACTTCTAAAGAAGACTACATAAAATTATCATTGTCATCACCAGCCAGAAGACAACTGCCGCTAATCAGCAGGGTTCAGCAGTAGACGTCTATTTGAATTTACTGATTGCTTGCGACTAGCAAAATGACGTCTGTCCACCTAGTGAGAGCTTTGTCTACGCTGCGTCTTCTGGTTTTTGGTCGCCACTCGATAACCTTTCTTCCCCATCGGTTATCGGTTCTTTGAGGGATGTAGCCTGCCCAATGCCATTTAAATTTTCAAATTCTGATAGATATGTCTGCTTTGGTTCTTCCGCGAATTTCCTCATTCCAGATTCTGTCGCGCAAATAGTATTTCTATTTTGCGTTATAAAAAAATTATCTCGTGTTTTCACCTTAATGCTGCTGAGGGAACGCAGCGTAGGCAGACCCCCACAAGGTGGTCCGACGATAATGTGCGCGTCGCAGGGTACCGGTGGATGCAAAAGACTAACTGTCGTTCCTTGTGGCAGTCTAATGGGGGAGGCCTTTGTTCACCAGTGGATGTGTTCCGGCTGATGATGATAATGCTGAGGGAAATCTTAATATCGTACAACTTCATTATTTATGTAATTACATATAACGAGATCCCACTCTAGGCCAAGTGGAGTGACGATCCCATAAAATGCAACACAATAAAATAGCGTTTTACGCAATAATCAATACCCGCAGCTACCGATAGCCCCTGCTACAAGTGGACGAATCAAGAATACTAATATGTGCCTAAATCCGCCTGATCTGTTGCTTAGTGACATTTTTACAATTATTAAATACTTAAATAATCCATCTAGGACCATCGAATTCAGCTTTGATCATACACTGGACTAATTTTCATTAAATATAGAAACATTCCGATTAAACCTATTTTGAATTTAAAATGGTTGTATTTATTGCATTTCAATTTGACCAAAGCCAGACCATTCGTTTTCTATAAAATTACACAATCGCTATAATCAAAGACTTCTTTACTCTTAGGCTAAGCGCGCACGGGTGACATTTGTCACCGTGACTGTTTCGTCATTCTTATCAAGTCCGTGGATATGTATGGAGATGCGCGCATGTTATGACGTGACAACTGGGTGACATTTATGTACGCCGACCGGCGAACAAGCCTGTGACGAAACTGTCACCGTGCCTCTAGGTTTTCATAGCAGTGCGCGCACGGGCGAAAAAATTGTCACTCTCCGCGTCGTTCGCATTTGACTTTCGATTCTCGACTTTGATGCACGTAAAATGGCGTCATCATCTACACAAAACGTGAACATCCGAGAAGACGATATTGATAATGACATCATTATAGAAGAAGTGGAAAAGAGAAAAGCACTCTACGATACGTCCTATTTCTTTCCTCCAATTATGCTCCCGCAGGCCAGCTGAAAGAAATTTCTTTAGAAATAAGCTGTACCTTTGTACTACTCTTTCCTATATTTCCGTTTTCATTTAATGTTATTGTGTGTACATAAATTATAAATAAAAAAAAATAAAAAATTGAAGAGTATTCAGATATTAATGTGAAAATTAAATCATGGGAAAGTAGAATAATATTTAGCAATTTTTGGGGTTCTACCACGAAACGACCGTCTCTTCGAAAGCCATATCGGCAAATGATGCTACGATTTCAAAAACGTTTTGTCACTGTCACCCTTCGTGAGCGCACCCCACTTTGGAAACGTGACGTGACAATGACAAAAACTTTAATTTCACGGCGACAAAAGTAACCCGTGCGCCCTAGCCTTTACGTCAAAACTACTAAGATTGCAATCAACATGACTTGTTTAGATTTCTTGTAGAGTTGTTGATTGTGGTAACTATCGCTAAAAAAATATTAGACTGGTGTTATTAGTCTCCTTAACTATCTATACGAAAAGTAACCAAGGTAACGATAGACTTTGGTTACTTTTTATGATTTGCCTGCACTCTTTAGTGTATCGGAAATAAGAGCAAAAGAAAAATCTATATTAATAAAAGAGCAGGGTGTTTTCTAGGCACGATACAGCAAAAACCATATAACGTACAATCTTGAAATTTGGAACCAACATTATTCAAATAGTCTAGGTGAACAATAAGAACGGATTTTTCGAAATTCCATACCTAAGTGGGTCAAATGGGCTCCCAAAGTTTGTATGGAAAAATATTTTTTTTTTGTCACACTGACATGAAACTTTGTCAGTGTACTAAACAAAAGAAATAAAGAAATACGTGTATCACACTTTTTGATAATCAACCCTTATAGGGATTTTAGTATGGTTTTTGAGTATGCAAGGCGGAAAAAAAAATTCATACTGCATCGCTGAAACTTTGCGAATACATTAATCAAATTATAGTAATCCAAGTGTAAATAATCATTTTTTGAAAATCAATTCCTAATGGGGTCCAATTGGGGTCCAAAAAATGTTTCTCGACATACAGTCATAACACTTAGTTTATATATTGCACACAAGAATCTAAGAAACCTATTTCCGGAATTTTTCGAAAAACTACCCCTAAGGTCTTTTAATGGGGTTTCAAAGTTTGCACAAAGAAGGATTTCCATTTCATCATGATGCAACTAGAGTAACGAAACTCGGTACTCTCAATAAACTCAATATAACAATTATAAAAAATAATTTTGAGCATTTTTGTAAAATCAACCCCTAAGTGGGTCAAATGGGCTCCCTAAGATTGTAAGGAAAAAAAATATTTTCGTCACACGGAAACGAAACTTTGTTAAAGTACTGAGCAAAAGTAATAAAGAAACACGTATGATCGCGCCGAATAAATTCGCCGCGATTTGTTTATTATTTTCTTTTACAACCAGAAGTAGGTTCTCTTAATTTTATTTATTTTCGCTGCACTACCGCAAACTTTAGTACTGGACCACCATCGGTCGCGTCTAGTCGCGTGTGCCCTGCTCCGTTTTCTCGAGGACTTGCCACGCCACCGCCACTGTTTTGAAGTCAGTGCATCGCCTGCACAGCTTCGTCCTCAAATCGAAGGACCGCCAAAAAATCGAACCCCTCGTACGAAGGAAGAGCGCATCAGGTCGGCCCCAGTCGGAGGTAAGTGGTTGTGCAGCTTCCCTTTGTTTAGGGTTAGGTTTTTTTTCCCGCTATATTATATTATAAAATTACCTATGGAGATACATAGTTGACCGGGATTAGCTTTCCGCGTCATCAACGTATATTGCAACTTTTTGAAAATCGACAATTAAAGGGATTTTAACATGGTTTTTGAGTATACAACGGTAAAAAAAACATACTTACTGCATTGATGAAACTTTGCGAATATATTTATCAAATTATAGCAATCTATGAATAAATAATCATGTGTTGAGAATCAACTCCAAAGTGGGTCCAAAAATGTTTTTCGACCTACAGTCATAAGACTTAGATTATATATTGTACACAAGAATCTAAGAAACCTATTTCCGGCATTTTACGAAAAGCAACCCCTAAGGTCATATCAAGGGGTTGCAGTTTGCACAAAGAAGGATTTCCATTTCATGCTATGATGCAGCTAGAGTAACGAAACTCAGTAAATAAACTTAACACAACAATTGAACAAACTTATTTTGAACATTTTTGTAAAATCAACACCTAAGTGGGTCAAATGGACTCCCAAAGTTAGTATGGAAATATTTTATTTTTTCATCACACGGATATGAAATTTAGTCAATGTACTAAGCCAAAGAAATTAAGAAACACGTGTATCACATCTTTTTCAAATTCGACCCGTAAAGGGGTGTTAGCATGGTTTTTGATTATGAAACGCGGAAAAAAAAATGCTGGTATGATGAAACTTTGCGAATACATTTATCAAACTAAAGCAATGATATTGTATAAATAATCATTTTTTGAAAATCGACTCTTAAAGGGGTCCAATGGGGGTCCAAAAATGATTTTCGACCTACAGTCATAAGGCTTAATTTATGTATTGCACACAAGAATCTAAGAAACCTATATTCGGCATTTTGCAAAAAACAACCCCTATAATAATTTAATGGGGTTGTAAAGTTTACACGTAGAACGATTTCCATTTAATGCTATAAAGCTAGAGTAACGAAACTCTGTACATAAACTCAAAACAAAAATCTAATAAACTAATTTTCAGCATTTTTCAATAATCAACCCCAAAGTGGGTCAAATGGGGTCTCAAAGTTTGTATAGAAAACATTTTGTTTTCACCACACATACACGAAATTTTGTCAACGTACTAAACAAAAGAAACGAAGAAACACGTGTATCACAACTTTTTGAAAATCGACCCTTAAAGGGGTTTTAGTATGGTTTTTAAGTTTGAACCACGGAAAAATATTATGCTGCATTGATGAAACTTTGCGAATGCATTAATCAAACTAAAGCAATCCATGTGTAAATAGTTTGAAAATCACCTCCTAAAGGGGTCCAATCGGGGTCCAAAAATGTTTTTCGACCTGCAGTCATAAGACTTAATTTATGTATTGCACTCAAGAATCTAAGAAACTTATTTCAGGCATTCTACAAAAAACAATCCCTAAGTTCATTTTATGAGGTTGCAAAGTTTGCATGAAGAAGGATTTTCATTTTAGCTATAATGTTGCTACAGTCACAAAACTAATTGAATAAACTCAACATAACAACAAACAAATTTTCTGCATTTTTAACCGGCTTCAAAAAGAAGCGGTGTCAGCTGGTGTCAGCTGGTGCTAGTGTTAGTTAACATGATGAGCTAGCACCGACTTCAATATATTTTCGTTATTTTATGCTTTTTAGATAATTTACTTTGAAGTCGGTTTTTATTTTTTTTAAATTAGTTTATTTAACACTTTTTAGTGACTTATTTTACCATGAAGCCGGTTAAAAATAGGTATCAGCACTATCACGCAACTCGAACGTCTACGTTACAATAACTTACTGAAAACATAAAAAGTTTATATCTCTTAAACTACTGGACCGATTTTGATGAAACTTGTACTCTACCCTAAGTTGAAAAATACTCTAACTATTGCAAAAAGAATTTTCAAAACCGGACTTGTAGTTTCTGAGAAATCCGTGGACAAACCTACATACATACATACATACACTCATAAAATTTGGTAAATTTGTTTAGAAGCCCACATATACTAACATATATTAATATTACGCATTTTTATCAATATTACATACATACGCGTCGAATAGAGAACCTTCTTTTTGAAGCCGGTTAAAAATGCAGAAAATTTGTTTGTTGTTATGTTGAGTTTATTCAATTAGTTTTGTGACTGTAGCAACATTATAGCTAAAATGAAAATCCTTCTTCATGCAAACTTTGCAACCTCATAAAATGAACTTAGGGATTGTTTTTTGTAGAATGCCTGAAATAAGTTTCTTAGATTCTTGAGTGCAATACATAAATTAAGTCTTATGACTGCAGGTCGAAAAACATTTTTGGACCCCGATTGGACCCCTTTAGGAGGTGATTTTCAAACTATTTACACATGGATTGCTTTAGTTTGATTAATGCATTCGCAAAGTTTCATCAATGCAGCATAATATTTTTCCGTGGTTCAAACTTAAAAACCATACTAAAACCCCTTTAAGGGTCGATTTTCAAAAAGTTGTGATACACGTGTTTCTTCGTTTCTTTTGTTTAGTACGTTGATAAAATTTCGTGTATGTGTGGTGAAAACAAAATGTTTTCTATACAAACTTTGAGACCCCATTTGACCCACTTTGGGGTTGATTATTGAAAAATGCTGAAAATTAGTTTATTAGATTTTTGTTTTGAGTTTATGTACAGAGTTTCGTTACTCTAGCTTTATAGCATTAAATGGAAATCGTTCTACGTGTAAACTTTACAACCCCATTAAATTATTATAGGGGTTGTTTTTTGCAAAATGCCGAATATAGGTTTCTAAGATTCTTGTGTGCAATACATAAATTAAGCCTTATGACTGTAGGTCGAAAATCATTTTTGGACCCTCATTGGACCCCTTTAAGAGTCGATTTTCAAAAAATGATTATTTATACAATATCATTGCTTTAGTTTGATAAATGTATTCGCAAAGTTTCATCATACCAGCATTTTTTTTTCCGCGTTTCATAATCAAAAACCATGCTAACACCCCTTTACGGGTCGAATTTGAAAAAGATGTGATACACGTGTTTCTTAATTTCTTTGGCTTAGTACATTGACTAAATTTCATATCCGTGTGATGAAAAAATAAAATATTTCCATACTAACTTTGGGAGTCCATTTGACCCACTTAGGTGTTGATTTTACAAAAATGTTCAAAATAAGTTTGTTCAATTGTTGTGTTAAGTTTATTTATTGAGTTTCGTTACTCTAGCTGCATCATAGCATGAAATGGAAATCCTTCTTTGTGCAAACTGCAACCCCTTGATATGACCTTAGGGGTTGCTTTTCGTAAAATGCCGGAAATAGGTTTCTTAGATTCTTGTGTACAATATATAATCTAAGTCTTATGACTGTAGGTCGAAAAACATTTTTTGGACCCACTTTGGAGTTGATTCTCAACACATGATTATTTATTCATAGATTGCTATAATTTGATAAATATATTTGATAAATAAACAGCAAAATAAACAGCAGTCTGTTAGTCTCGCTAAATCTCAGAAAGGGCTTGACCGATTTGAATATTTTTCTGTTTATTTATGTTTGCATTTATGTAGTTAAGAAGAATATTAGAGATATAAATGTAACTCGCGGACTGAGATGCGCGTGTGCGCGTGCTAGTTTTGTATTTTAATTGTAGTAAGTAGTATTTTAAGTAGTATTTTAATTTTAGTTCTAATTGTATATTTTGGTTACGATCAAAGCGGCATTGGAATGTCACGGAGGTTGGCCCTTAAAACCAGCGCTGCGCGGGGAACTTGTTGCCAGTGCAGCATGACGCTGAGTGGTCAACCTCATTTGGACGATAATGCGGCGTACGATGTCTATGTCGTTATTATTGTACCTGTTTTATCTTTTTGTTTCGCTTATATTTGTAATGTTTAGGTTTAGTTTTTCTTATTTTTGTGTGTGCGTCGTTTTTCGTTTAAATAAATGTATTTCTTCTTCTTCTTTCTTCTATATTCGCAAAGTTTCATCAATGCAGTAAGTATGTTTTTTTACGTTGTATACTCAAAAACCATGTTAAAATCCCTTTAATTGTCGATTTTCAAAAAGTTGCAATATACGTTGATGACGCAGAAAGCTAATCCCGGTCAACTATGTATCTCCATAGGTAATTTTATAATATAATATAGCGGGAAAAAAAACCTAACCCTAAACAAAGGGAAGCTGCGCAACCACTTACCTCCGACTGGGGCCGACCTGGTGCGCTCTTCCTTCGTACGAGGGGTTCGATTTTTTGGCGGTCCTTCGACTTGTGGACGAAGCTGTGCAGGCGATGCACTGACTTCAAAACAGCGGCGGTGGCGTGGCAAGTCCTCGAGAAAACGGAGCAGGGCACACGCGACCGATGGTGGTCCAGTACTAAAGTTCGCGGTAGTGCAGCGAAAATAAATAAAATTAAGAGTACCTACTTCTGATTGTAAAAGAAAATAATAAACAAATCGCGGCGAATTTATTCGGCGCGATCATACGTGTTTCTTTATTACTTTTGCTCAGTACTGTAACAAAGTTTCGTTTCTATTTTTTTTTAAATAGTTTATTAGGAAATCAACCCCTAACTGGATCAAATAGGGTAATAATCAAAGCTTGCAAAAAATATTTTTCATCACATGGACACAAAACTTACGTCATCAAAAGAAGTTGAGAAACACTTGACGGGCCTGTTGGTCTAGTGGTCAGTCACCCTGCCTGCCAACCAATGGGTCGTGGGTTCGATTCCCGCCAAGTGTCTGGGTGTTGTTTATCTATTTAAGTATGTATTTACAAAAAAAAAAGTATATAAGTATTAGTATCAGTTGTCTGGTTTCCATAGTACAGGCTCTGCCTAGTTTGGGATCGGATGACCGTGTGTGGATTGTCCCAAGATATTATTATTATTATTATATTATTACTTTATGACACATTTGTTTTGAAAATCAACCCTTGACAGGGTTTAGCACGGTTTTTGAGTATGAATTTGGAAAAAAAAATCATGCTGCACTGATGACACTGCGGATGCATTTATGAAATTAAAGAAATCCATGTGCAATTTTTTTTTTTATTTGATTCCCAAAAGGGATTAATTGGGGTCAAATTCTGTTGTTTTACCCTACGGTCACAAGACTTATTTTATGTATTGCACACAAGAATCTAAGAAACCTGTTTTCTGCATTCATCGAAAAATAAAACCTTGATCGATTAATGGTTTCAAAGTTTGCATGCAAAAGTATTTCCATTTAAGTTTAAATACAGCTACAGTCACGAAACTCGGTAAGTAAACTCAACACAACAATTTAACAAACTAATTTTCAGCATTTCTATCGGACTTCAAAGAAGGAGGAGGTACTCAATTTGTCTGTACATATATATTTTTTTCTATGTATGATCGCGCATGACTGGCAATTATGAACCGATTTCAAAAAATCTTTCTGGTACGGATAAGCCGCTCCACTGATTGGGTGGGAAAAAAATATTACTTATAAATATGCAGTCCCTGAAAAAAACAAAATTAGCGACTTAGAAAAAACTGTAGGAATGTCTAAAAGATGATGTTTTTATCGCTTTTTAAGGACGAAAATCGTCACACTCTGGCAAATATGCACCAATTTCAATGATTCTTTTTTATGCGAAAGAAGGATCACTGTAATGAATATGTATAACTTTTATCACAACTGGATAATAACTTCCTGGAGAACCATGATTGATGTGGAGGAATTTATCTGTTAAAAAAAAAGAATATATACAGACGAATTGAGAACCTCCTCCTTCTTTGAAGTCGGTTAAAAAAGTATGAAACTGATGTTCTCCATTACTCTGACAAATATGAACCGATTTCGATGATTCTTTTTTTTATTCAAGGGAGTAAACCTACTGTAATGATTTCATGCAAATTTCATTAGGACCGGATAAAGTGTTCCTGAAGAAAATATACACAGTAGGTACGTCAACATCAACTTCAATAACATTTGAATTATTTTATGCTTTTTAGTGTTGTTGAAGTCGGTTCATTTTTTTTGTTGTGTCGTGTGTAATGTTTTATTTGAAAATCAACCCGTGGGACAAATGAGGTACCAAAGTTTGTATGTAAGAAAATATTTTTTCAAAGACACGAAACTTTGTCAGTGTACTCATCAAAAAACTGAGAAACACGTCTAATACATTTGTTTTGAAAATCACCCTTAACGGGGTTTTAGGACGGTTTTTGAGTCACAAACGCGAAAAAAAAATTCATGCTGCACTGATGACACTGCGGATACGGATACATTCATCATATTGAAGCAATCCATGTCATTTTTTTAAATTAACCCCTAAAAGCGTTCAATTGAATGCCAAAAAATATTTTATTCCTACAGCCACATGACATATTTTATGTACTGCATACAAGAATCCCTAAAGTTTGCGTGAAGAATGATCTCCATTTAATGCAATATAATCTATATAATCATGCAATTATGGTAACGAAACTCAGTGAATGAACTGAACAAAACTGTTGAATAAACTTATTTCCAGCATTTTTCGAAAATCAACCGCTAAGGGCCGCTCGACCAATGGGGTTACCAAATGGTTTCCACTTAACAACCTCATATGTTTTTTAATGGAATTGCAAAATAAGTACAGTATCTTTTTAAATAAAGAAGTAAATATTAAAGTTTATTAGAAGTAAAAATATTTAAGAAAGCTATGATAGCTTGCACAATAATACAGGCTACATACTTGATTAGATCAAGGTTTAATAAAAGTGATCTGAAAATCGATCGTCCGAATATCGGACCAACAATAATAACTAAGAAGACCTGAGGGTACTCGGGCATAATTGTGACATAAGGACGTGCAACATCTCAGTTCTCACGTGACCAAGGGTTCTGCAAAGCATTCGAAACGTCGGGATAGTAAAAGCTAAAATAAACCGCGATTAAATCCGTAAAAAGTAGTTTGATTTCAATGTGTAATATTCGCGTAAGTAAAATACAATAAGCTTATTATTTATTATGAAGCTGGCTTCAAAATACAGAAACGGTAAATGTTGTCCTTGAAAACTGGAAATGCACGAACGCATCAAAAAGATTATCAATGCCTAAAGGATTAATGGAAATCCACAAATACATGGACGATAGATTGGTACGTAAGAATTTACTAACGCGAATGCTACACATTGAAATCAAACTATGATTTCAATGTGTTAGCTAGCATTCGCGTAAATAAAAGACAACATTAGTGTAAACAATATTTTAAAAAAACCTTAATCCATAATTCAAAATACGTTTGAGTAACAAAGTAAACGCGGGCGAAGCCGCGGGCTACAGCTAGTGTACTATAAATTATTACACTTAAAGTTTAGAAAGCCTTGGTTTAATTGTATTTCGTTTTAGAAGATACAGGCAAAGGTTACTTAGTATTAGTCTTAGACAAGACTTCTAAAGAAGACTACATAAAATTATCATTGTCATCACCAGCCAGAAGACGACTGCTGCTAATATCAGCAGGGTTCAGCAGGGTTCAGCAGTAGACGTCTATTTGCATTTACTGATTGCTTGCGACTAGCAAAATGACGTCTGTCCACCTAGTGAGAGCTTTGTCTACGGTGCGTCTTCTGGTTTTTGGTCGCCACTCGATAACCTTTCTTCCCCATCGGTTATCGGTTCTTTGAGGGGTGTAGCCTGCCCAATGCCATTTAAATTTGCAAATTCTGATAGCTATGTCTGCTTTGGTTCTTCCGCGAATTTGCTCATTCCAGATTCTGTCGCACAAATAGTATTTCTATTTTGCGTTATAAAAAAATTATCTCGTGTTTTCAATTGCAATCAACATGACTTGTTTAGATTTCTTGTAGAGTTGTTGACTGTGGTAACTATCCCTAAAAAATATAAGTCTGATGTTATTAGTCTCCTTAACTATCTATAAGAAAAGTAACCAAAGTAACGATAGACCTTGGTTACTTTTTATGATTTGCCTGCACTCTTTAGTGTATCGGAAATAAGAGCAAAAGAAAAATGTACTATTAATTTTTACACTTAAAGTTTAGAAAGCCTTAGTTTAATTGTATTTCGTTTTAGAAGATACAGGCAAAGGTTACTTAGTATTTTAAATATAAAATCCAAAGCGCTACGCTATCTGATTAAATCTAAAAACAAAGTACCTTCTGTAAAAGTGTCGTAAAGGCTAATACCATGACGTAAAACTTTATGGAGTGACATCCATATGCAAAACTACGTAAACTGCATTGTTTCTACGTTCTTTGGCGTACAAGTTACATTTACAAATTCGATTTACATTTACATAATGTATATCTTCCTAGACATACTGTCAATTGTTTAATATTTTTTTCTAGTTGTTAAGTTGTAACAGTATCATCACATCATCTGCTCATGATGCACCCTTACATGGGTGGGTTGCGATAATCCCCACGCTTGGCAGTTTAAATGTGTTAGGTATTCTAATAGAACGACGCTGCTGCCCGTCTTCCTGTTTGTTACAATATAACTGCTAATAAATAATTCCATTTTCTTAAAAAAAATATAGTAATTGTATAAATTGACACGTTCTTTGACCAGTTTAGAAGCAACTCTGAAGGAATTCAGAGAATTCAGTACTGCCTGACTATCGCTGAGAATGCAAATGGTTTTACCTTTGACATTTCTCCTTTGCATTTCTTTAATGCTGGCAATTATGGCATAGGTTTCCGCTTGGTATACCGATGAATACCGCATGCCGTGACCGACACTATACTCCTTAAACAGCCTCTGCCCTACCAGGGTAACTATCAGATCAGGATCAGTAATACTTGACATTGCTACCTCCCGATTGGCCTCCACCATACACTTTATTGTACGGTATTTTGAACTCATTTGCGATGTATGTTTATGCAAGGTATATAAACCCTCATTCGCAATTTAATGCCCGTTCACAATCCAATGAGAACCACTTTTCGTACGATATCTAAACCACCCCTGCGAAATTTAATGCACGTTTGTTAAACCCTCGCAATCTAATGCACGGTATTGAAACCCTCACAATTTAATGCACGGTATTGAAACCCTCGCAATTTAATGCACGGTATTGAAACCCTCGCAATTTAATGCACGGTATTGAAACCCTCGCAATTTAATGCACGGTATTGAAACCCTCGCAATTGAATGCACGGTAAAACCCTCGCAATTTAATGCACGGTAAAACCCTCGCAATTTAATGCACGGTCTTTAAACCCTCGCAATTTAATGCACGGTCTTTAAACCCTCGCAATTTAATGCACGGTATTTAAACCCTCGCAATTTAATGCACGGTATTTAAACCATCATTCGCAATTTAATGCCTGTTCACAATTTAATGTGAACCACTTTTTGTATGGTACCTTCGCAATTTAATGCGTGGTATTTGAACCATCGCAAATGAATGCACGGTATTCAAACACCCATTAGCAATTTGATACCGCCCTACAAAATTTATTGAATGTCCTTAGCAAAATTTAATATAAGTAAGTAACACCATTTAAGTTAGGTACTACAAATTAAATACTAGAATCAATATCACTCAGGTATTTTAAAACAACCCTTACATTACAGATCAGGATAACGTTTGCTAACCTTCTACACCTACACATATAACTGAATAATTTCTGCTATTGGGACTAGTTACTTATAAGTATTATTTTTCTTATAACAATTAAAGAGTGATCACTGAATTTGTGTTCAATCTATAACCATGAATCACTCCTATATGCCATTATATTTTATTAGGTTAATGTTAAAATAAATACGTGTTGTAATCACAACCTCAAGCAAATCTGAGATGTAATCGCCCCAAGAACCTAACTCGTTGTTGATATTATAATATGCAAATATATATAAATTTTCGAGTTTACATTTGTTGTTTAAGCTGTGCTTATCAGGAGGACAGGTGCCATTCTTAAAAACTTTAGAAACATTGTGGACATCGACTTATTAATAAAACCATCTACACGACTTTGGGTCAGTCAATTATTAGCTATGATATCTGTCTGGGAAGGCACAAAAAATCGCTTCTTTTAACTGCAGAAAGGGCACAAAGATCTGTGGTTAATAAGTTTTTCTTTTTTTAAAGTTTTCAGCATCATTTTCGGTATCACGGTATTTTTATAAAGAAACACAGGTGTGCTAACCTCTAAATTTTCTAATCTTTTATGGAAAAGATTTTTGTTTAAAACCACCTACTGTGCGTACTAGCTTTGCAGGTACATGTGACATTATTATTTCTATTCTTTTTTTTTAACCAAGCAATTCGAAAGTACTGAGATATTTCTAAATACTCTGTATTTGGAGAGAAACATTTTATTACAAAATGGTCACCATCCTTTGACCTCGTTAAGACATACGAGACGACTTAAGAATTGAGATAATAGTTTGATTTCACACTTCTGTATTGTTTTAATTATGTTCTCTTATTACACTTATTATTTCCAAAACTTGAAAAGATTTTAATTGTATGTATGATCAAACTTATTTTGTCACTTCCAATTCCTTCCAAAAATAGTTCATTTTTATTATATTTCCAAAACTTGAAAAGATTTTAATTGTATGTCTATGATCAAACTAAGTAAGAATTGAAAGTAACAAAATAAGTATTTTGTCACTTTCAATTCTTTTCAAAAAGTTTATGATGATTATTTTATTCACTTATCACGTAATAAGGTATTTCGATCACGCCACTTACGTTTTTTTTAATAATTTAATTTGCACTCTTATTAATTAATCAAAAATATAAAATTACTCACGGTTTTCACCTCGTCGCCATGTAGAGTTCACTATATTTGTTTGTCTTTCTCGCATCCCCACTCAGTGCCTGCGTAGTGTGCCCGCTTGAGACGATAAACTTATCTACCCACAACTTTACTCAATTTTCCAGTACACTACAGAACCAAATAGAGATAGGAAAAAATAAATTATCAATGACGAAATAAAAAGAGTTTAATATTCTCAAAAAGATAAAACGTATGAGAGGTTTTAATAATACTGGTGAAGTAGATATAAGAGCCACTTGAAAAGTAATAGATGGCAGATTTAGATGAGAATACAAAAACTGTGAATTTAACAGGAGGCAATTGCAACGAATAGAATCTAGTTGGCGTAGAAAAAGAGCAAAATGATTTTATATTAAAATACATGTAGGGTAAGATATTTCTGTAGAAAAACGTGGAAATATATTATTAGATTTATTAAGAATATAAATTTAAGGATAAACAAAAATATTATAAGGTCACATTTTTTAAAAATGTCAAGGATTTGTGTGATTCCCAAAAGTTCGAAGTCCAAAGAAAACTTGATATTGATATTGTGGTTGAGAATTCTATCACCAAAAAAGTTAATTATTGTAGGTAGTAAGGCTTTAATTTCTCGGGTTGACTGGGTCCAGTTATGTATATTCGATGGCGTTCTCATACCTTACAGAGATGTAGTTAAAAATTTAGGCGTTTTAATTGACCGAACGTTGTCATGGGCTCCACAAGTTGCAGAGATTAGCAGGAAGGTGTTTGCTGTTGCAGGATCGCTTAGGTGATTAAGTAACTTTTTGCCAATTGAGTTCAAAATTGCACTCGCGCTTTGCTTACTTTTACCTCACCTTGATTACGACGACAGAAGAGCTTTTGAATAAATTTGAGCGTCTTCAAAACTTTTGTATCCGGTTCATATTTAGCTTGCGCAAGTATGACCATGTATGAATGTATCTTTCGTAACAGGCTCAAGTGGCTTCCTATCCGCCTTCGCCGGAATGCTCATGTCCTTTCACTTCTATACATTATTCTACATAACCCGCGGGCACCACACTATTTGAAAGAGAGTTTTTTTTTACCTCTGCACATCACACTCTTCGCAACTCTTCTTAACTGTGTCTTCTTATTCCTTCCCATACATCTCACACTTACACTAAGTCCTTCACTGTCCATGCTGGTCGTCTTTGGAATGCTTTGCCGCAAAATATAAGAAGAGCTCAGAGTTTAGACGTCTTCAAATCTCAGGTTACTTCTCACTATCTTTACTTGCAGTAAACTTCTCCTATTTCTGTTTTATTTATTTATCTTTCCTTTTTATTGCCCGAAATTTACCCTAATATGATAATGTATCATAATATGATAATTAATAATTTGAGTAGATATAATACATTCCGGTTTTAATAACCATAAACCATAAAATTTTACTATAATATATCATAGTAGTGAGTGAACTACGAAATAACTACGAAGTAAATTCCTCTATCGTCAATAAGAAAAAAAATATTGGCAAATATTTGCATACCACGATAGTAATTTCTTTGTAGGTAAACCAATTGCGTAACTTGGTTGCCAAAATGGCAGAGACCAACACACATTTCCAAGATTCGATATCACCGAAGGAACGTTTAAAAACCGCACTGCACGCTACTGTCCGGACAAATGTTGCAAAAGTTTTCTTACAGGTGGAAACGCGGCCTTGGGATTTTTTTTCTTTGTGGGCAAGCCAAGTAGTGTATAACAAGACGTTCAAATTATTAAGGGGGTATCATGCGGCGAGGAGACCTTGGAGCGATGCAGAAAAGGATATACATGTTAATTTATTAGAACTTATGGCAGCCTTTTTCGGATTAAAAATATTCGCGAAACATCTAAGAGACTGTCAGTTCCTTTTACGAATTGATAATACCACCGCTTTGTCTTATATCAACCGAATCGGAGGTATAAAATTCCCGCATTTAAACACCATTGTAAAAGAACTTTGGAAATGGTGTGAGGAAAGAAATATTTTTGTATTTGCTTCGTATATAAGCTCAGCATTCGCCTTCAAATTGTATTGTCACAATAAACTTTCTGCACATCTACAGAGAATTTAAGAGTCAGACACTTAAAGTATTAGTATTTATTACATTTGATATGGCACGTATGGCATATTTACTAATCATGGGCTAGTTTAGGGCGTAGATACAAACCAAACCAACATAGGAAAATAATGCTTTAATGTTAATCAACAATTTTTGGACATGTTTTCGTAGTGATTATTTAGATGGACTCGCTACTTTTTGTGTAGATGTGAATATAGTCTCGATAAGACTGTCTATTTCCTAAGACAGATACATTTTTATAGTTATGGAAATACTTGTTGAAATAAATAATGTTCCTACGGCATTGTAACCAAATGTACTGTAAGCAAAGCGAGCAAAAGTTTGATATAAATCAAATATTCGTAATTTTTTTTTTGGGAATGATAGTCGCTGTTGGCCGCAGATGGGCATTACAGCTTCACCGGACAATAGGAGGCGAGCGCTTAAAGCACTCTAGCCTTGACGGCAGAAGTAGCGACGAGCTCAAGGGCACCTCAGGGAGGCACGGCCTCGGCTTGGGCTGTCGCTTGAGAGAGGGCTGAGTTTACCACCAGTTCACACGCGCCCGCACTGAGAAGAACCGGCAAGAAACTCAGTGGGGTCAAATATTCGTCAAATGACATGCCCTAGGAAGAGTTGTTTTACGATGTCTATAGAAATTAAGTTTTTCAGTGATTTCTCGACTATAGTTGGGGTACATTGATCTAATTGTTAACAAAACAAGCAAAGGGCATAACTATCTTCAGTTCAACGTGTTTTTTGTCAACCAACGAAATTTAACACCTGGATAGTATTCAATTAAAGTATATTTTTGCAGCTGATGCTGATGTCGGCGGCGGCCACGTAGGGACATGTCATGTGGGCCTACATCATCGCGGCTACACGCGGTGACTCACGGCAGACTATCCATAAACGCAACATCTCTGCCAACGCGTCCGACAACAATCTATACTCGTAAGTAACATTTTCTTCGGTGTAGACATAAACAAATAATCATACAAATAAACATACAGTGTACGATATCTTCTCGTCCAAAATACCGCAGTGCCTGAAGACGAAGGTTTTTAACCAGTGTGTGTTGCCAGTGATGACATATGGTACCGAGACGTGGTCTCTAACGGCTGGCCTTTTAGAAAAGTTCAGAGTCACACAACGAGCCATGGAGAGAGCTATGCTCGGAGTTTCTTTGCGCGACAGAATCCGAAATGTGGAGATTCGCCGAAGAACTAAGGTCACCGACATAGCTCTCAGAATCTGCAAGTTGAAGTGGCAATGGGCAGGCCACATTGCTCGAAGAACCGATAACCGTTGGGGAAGAAAGGTTCTCGAGTGGCGACCACGAACCGGAAGACGCAGCGTTGGCAGGCCTCCCACTAGGTGGACAGACGACATTGTGCGCGTCGCAGGTAACCGGTGGATGCAAATAGCCAATTGTCGTTCATTGTGGCGTTCTAAGGGGGAGGCCTATGTTCAGCAGTGGACGTCTTCCGGCTGATGATGATGATGATGATGTACGAATGAATATGGAAACCGTAATTATCCCGTGTACCTGATTATTGCACCTAAAAGAAAATTAAATGTGTGTGTGTGAGAAAATAACATAGCAATTAGCTGCAAATTGATTGTCATATCCATGCAGGTACCGGTATGTATCTAAATACGAATTCTATTTCGGATGCTCAAGGCCCGGCCTGGTTGTGAGCCACGTCTCGGGGTTTCCGGGCAAACTACTGATGCTGGCTCGCGAGCAGGCTGCCCGCAGGAGCCCGTGCTCCCGGTTTGAACGCCATTATTGGCAATGGCACGGCATATTAAGTAGTTTGTTACTAGCAAAGAGAATCTAGTTACTACGTACATAAGTTTAGCTAGAAACCCATTAGATTCTCTTTCGGATGAGCCACAAACAAAACTAGACCAATACAAAAAACAACGAGTTTTACGTTACCTACTAAAGTCTGAGACTAATATCTGTCAAAACTGATGTAAATAGCAAAGATATGAAAGAAATAATAATGCTTGCTTTGAACAATTTAAAAATTCTAGCTGACCAGGGCTACTTATTATTACGAAAAGTAAGATCAACATGAGCAGAAGATATCGTTTGTGTATCCAAAATTGTCTGCGCCACTTATTTGCGTATTTATGTAGGTAACCGACCTCTTTCATTCGTACTCTTCAGCACCTGTATGTTCTGACCATATCCGTCACCGCATGAAAAAGAAACTGCTTGTCCAGTAGTCTTGGCTGATCGTGGCTGCCGCGCAACGCTGCATATAATATTCCCCCTTGGGTTTTGAACGTCCCCTCGTTTGACGTTCCCCGCGTAATAACCGCGTGTGATACTCCACTAATATCGAAGGCCGCCGGGAATAAGAAGACCCAGCCTACACCGAGCCGCGCATCCCCGGACGCCGCTGCGCAAAACCACCACAGGCAAGTGCCCGATCGAGGGTTGTTTTACATGTACTTTGTAGTGCGGCACGGATAGGCCGACATACAGGTGTCTTCATTCCTAATACCAGCTATCCTCTATCCCGCCAGTGAAGGCGCGCTCCGCTACACAGCTTAGCGGTAGCGCCGACACAAAAATCATACTATTGGGTAGTTATGTGTACTCGTAGCAAGCAAATGAATTGTTCACAAAGTGATTGGGGCTATGTCTCACCGAGAGCGCGTGTCGCAATAGAAACGCGCGCGCCCGGGCTGCCGGAAAAGAAATGCGGCCTGGGGCCGCATTTCTTTAATCCTTCCTCCAAGGGCCGTTCTAGCAATTTATAAACCGAAAAATATAACGGTACACACTCAAGTGTGTACCGTTATATTTTTCGGTTTTTTTGTTTATTAGTTCAAACTAATAAACAAAAAAACACGTCTTCCATTAGTTTTGTATACAGGACTTGTAGTAATTGAGGTAGTGTAAGGCCACTACCTCGTGTAACATGCAGATTATGCTAAAAAATAGCTCTTAGCCAAGTTGTCATTTAACAATACGGAACGTTGGGGAATAGAAAACAAATGTATGGGAATGACCTCAAACAGAGAAAGACTCCGATGAAATGTCGTTCTTTTCGTTCGTTCGTTTAGCCTACACTGGAAAATATAGTTGTTTTACAGATACCGTCATGGCAAGGCCTTCACACTGTCGAGCTCCGCGAGTCCACACCCTAGCACTTCAGGGGTGAGCCGCACTACTAGGTTCCAGTACTCCGAAAAAACCGTCAAACACAACGCACTGACCTCCACCCACATGCGTACCGAGTACAAAAACCAGTTGGAGGAAGGCGTGGAGTCCTTTGAGGATGTAAGTACCGTAATCAATTCCATAATACCAAAATCCCAACATCAATTTTATATCTTTGCATAAAATGTGGTACAAAGTTAGACTGTACAAATACAAATTTTGCCATAAATAATGACATCAAAATATTCATTCAGGAATGATGTCTCTTAACTAAACATTTATCTGGCACAGTAACTTAACCAACGTCAACAGTTACATCCCTCAAAATAAAAGGAAGATGAAAAGAATCTTAAATCATGATGAAAATTCTAGATAACCATAAAAGTATCAATATGATTTATAATTGTACAATAGAATTGGACGTGCGTGGGATTAACAAAGTATCTAATACATTATCTTAGACCGATAGGGACTGCTAATAAAATGTATGCTCCTTAGTCGTTTACACTTTGTAGAAAATGTCAGTATCTACTACATTATTTAAAACAAAGATTTCAAAAAGGACCGCAAAGCAATTAAAATCTTTGCTTAATTTAGTTAAAACCTTTAGATCGCAAACACTGTTGTAATTGCGATGATGAGACATCGAAACATGATCACCTTAATGCATTAACTTTTAAAGGGGCAATTAGACGTATTGCGGTCGGCGATGGTGGTCGGGCAATCAGTATTTACGGCGGAAGCTACGGGGAACGCGTCATAAATGTGACTTCGGGAAGTAGCCGGCAGCGCGTCGCGCTTCTCATGGCCTATTGTTTTAACGCTGCCTTGGTCACGCACAGACTGCCCATTAAATTTGGAATGGATGCTCCTCATTCCCTTTTCAAACGCACAAGCAACGGACGTTGACACCCACCGCGAATTTGACATAGGGATCGCGACAATCCAAATATTTTCGTTCATAAATGTGACATCTATCTTAATTGAACACCGCCCCTTCTATGTATCATGTTGACATGTTAACAAAATTCCTTTAATTAAGTTCGTGCTAATCGGTATCGTGACTCAAGCTTCTAACAATTATTTTGATACTAATCTATTATACTATTTGTCGACGAGACTTAATGAGTCTACTTGTTTTGAAGACATTGGTGTAGTGAACGATAGTGGATGATACAATGGAATAAGTAACAGTGATCTGCGGTCGCGTGTGATAACGCTTACCATGAGCCCCGTGTACACTATCCAAAAAATAGGCTTAAACAACATGGGTCCGGTGAGTAAACTAATCTTAATACATTTTAATGATAGTCGATATTAAGGACACATTAATAGAATCTGCATACCTACTGAGATCAAGGATTAATAGAAATCACTTTATTTCTTCTCTCAAAAAAAAAATTAGGGCCGGTTTTTAAGTACATACCTTGTTTTACAGTATATTTATGCACCAAAAATAAAATGTACATACTTAATTATATATTACTGTAGGTAGGTGAAAGAGAACAGAGTAGGTACGCTATTACTGTGCAATAAACTATCAACCGTGTGTCTGAAGTTATAAAGATTCCTGTTTCATACCTACTATTTTCATAGACTTCATTTTTTTTCCATTTTCATGTCAATAAATTAGGAGGTAACCACACCCGGGAGAAGTCACCAATATCGCAGCTTGGTTACCTGGAAGCTTGTGAGTTTCGAGATTATTTACTTACATAAAGTATAGATGGTAAAATTATACTTTCCTGAAAACCTGGTAAAACGTAATTATTTTCTAATATTGCAAACATTTCAAACGACAATGAAATCGTATTTCTAAACACGGCCACTAATTATTTTTACATTTATTAGCCAAGCGCTGCCGGCGGCATGCAAATAAAATATTTGTGTTTGTTTTGTACGCATTTCAATTGTCATTATAGGTACAACAAACCTTTATGTATTTAAAGAGTCTTAATGCCAACTTTAAGTGCCCATTAAATTGTCCTGTTTTCAATATTTTTTTCGCTATAGGTACTTAGTTTTTCAAACATAAATTGTTTATTATAAATTTAGAGAGAAATTAATTGCATTCGTCGCAATTACAAGCTTAATTGACTAAATTTACGTATTTGATGTAAACTGACAAATGGTTTAAAAAAGGACTGAGTCAATTATATGACGTGAACTGAGTGAAATTATATGATGATGTTAAATATGAGCCACTGTAATTTTGGATCGATCATGCTCGCCATCGAAGTCTTTGCTTGTGGCGGCTTCGTGTTCCCTTCCCTTCAATATTGCTGCTCGAGTCAACTCATGCGCGGGGGGCTGCTTAGGGGGACTGAACTACTATCCTTTGGCCTTTTAGTTTGTTGTTATCATCATTATCAGTCGAAAGACGTCCACTGCTGGGCAACCCCCCCCCCCTCCCCCACCTTAGAAGGGAGGGGTTGCCATAATTCCCACGCTTGGCAGGCGGCTTGGCGATTGCAGTATAGGAAGATAAAACCAAAAGAAAGACGCTGCTGCCCGTCTCCGTTATCGCTTATTCGCCTCTTACGACACCCAACGAGCGGAGATGGGGGGATGCATTTCTAACCCGGCACCCCACGGGTAGTTTGTTGATTATAAGTCCAATGGAGTCCAAATCCTTTGTATGTATACTTTATTTTAAAAAATATAATAATAATAATTATTATTTGAATATAATAAATAATCTTATGACCACGTTTCAAGTCGTCAGACTTCTACAATTATTATGGTCAGATACAAATAAACCTAATACAAGCTACATAACGCAGAATAATACGTATCCTACTGCTGTTATTAACAAGGGGTACCTTGAATTTAGACTTGAATCTGGAATAGTTTTAAGAATGAGACGTTGATTTGACAACTATAATGAACATAATAAGGTCGATACCTCAAAATGGTTATGACTCGCGATATCTAATTGCACGTCGATTGGACCGATCGCGTACCTAGTACCCGATGTCCGTATATCAGGCGATATATTATGGCAATATTTGATACAGATAAGTTAAAGTGATTTGAAATGGAAATTTCCAAAAAAAAGACAGCTAGCTGAATTCTAAATATCAAAATGTGATGTAACGTTACAGTGGTAACATAAGCAACAACTGTGTATACCACTTAACTGTCAAATACTTGAAAAAAACCGTCGTAAAACGCGGTCGCTTATTCAGAAAATGTTACATGTATTGTTCTTCATTAGAAAAGACATGAACTGATATTTAGTTCCAATACCTTTTTTGGTAAGGTTAAGCTGGTTTCTTTATTCCTTCCTCCAAGAAGCAGGTTAACTATTTAAAGTTATTGATATTTAAGTGACAAATAGTGATGGGTTTGATCTGTTACAAGCGCAAATGTCGATAAATCTGACGGTAGAGAACCATTTCGATGTTCTTACTCGTGCCTACGGTTCTTACTTGAAAGTTTCTCTCACTGAAGTGATACTAAGTTTATAGCAACACTAACGTCAAATCTAAATTCAAGCTCAATTCGTATCTTATTTTGAAACCTGCCAAATGTTTCTTTCTACGGGCTGTTAAAAACATAGTCCTTCCACCAGAACACTTTTTAAATCGAACATCATTCGAACTTGAATAATTAGCAATTAAATAAATATTGCTCATTGCAACAATAAATGATACGCCACAGTAAATAAGTTTCCACTGTCATTAATTCTGTGTATTCGTGCGTTCCAATAGTTTAAAGGTACTCTTTCACACTTTTACTATTTCCCTGGCTAATTAATAAAACATTATATGAGCGTTTCAATGAACTATAACCATCCATATTTGCCATACGACATCAACCGCTAATGAGCTAGTTACTATACACACAACGTAAATTCAATGGCTAAGTACATTGTTTTAACCATCGCCATGAGCCCATAGCTCCCAACACTGATGTCATAATTGCGAATGTTTGCATTTTAATTACTTGCTTAAAAGTGGATGTACCGAATTGGAATAGACAGATTTCGACGTCCATAATGTTTCTACGCGACTAAACGTTGGCAAGACAACAGCTTCACTAATCAGTAACAAAACCTATTATAGACATTCTAATCATATTATATCATAAGCCAGAAGATTTACGATAGAGACTAGCTTAATAATCCGGCAAGACAGCAACACTGGTACCAACAGAAAATTATCTAAAAATAGATACAGTTTACTAAAGATCAATTATTCCAACAGTTTCTTGACCGGCCAGATAGTTTAACAATGAAGAAGGCTAACTCTTTTAGCAGAGGACCCCAATCATCACTTAGTGTTATTATTTACAACACACTGAAGGAAATATCTAATTTCACCAAATTATTTGTAACGAATTTTAGTGTGCCGAAATTTTAGTGATATTTATCAAGGAAAATACGTTTAGGCAACGGCAGACTTACTTTATGGTGTTGCAACCGTGTCCAATACGATGTAGGTCATGTTGTCCCTAAAAATTAATCAGGTCGTAGGTACTGTCAACTTATGGGGATGGATGTGCTCCGACGACGGCAACTACGAATAACAATGATTTCAATTTGGAAGAAGGTGTGAGTGTACCATTTTTTGACACATTAATAATTAATGTGCGACTATATCATATAATTATTATATGAAACATAATGTTCCAACACACAGCGCCCGGGATACATTTTAGTATTTAAACCTTCATCGTGACATTAGCCTACCCATTCTCTGATTTGAACCCAATACATTTATTGGGTTTGATGGTTCAGCTTCGAAAATCCCAAAATGAAAAATATTACACTCTTTTCTAACATTGTGCCCAAGTGTGAGAAGACCTTTTGGGGACTATTATCGCTTCTGTTGAATAGACTAACGGCCTCAGTAGCTGCTGATGAGGCTTATACCAGATAATTTAATATAACTACCGAAAAAAAAATACATTAAATTTTTTAAATTGCGAATGATCTAAAATTTTTCACTACTAAACTACATACAAAAATATTTATTTCTTTATCAATTTTATCTAGTAGGTATAAGAATAGATACACGCCACATAATAGACGTGGTATAAGGTAAACCATTGTAAATTCTTTATCATGTCCAGTAAAATTAATTCACGTCTACAGTCATTTTATTTCCGCCAGATTTCTGTTTTATAAGATTAAGAATTCTCTATTCTAGATGAGATTCCCTGAGAAAATCTCTATATACATATTTATTCCAATACATAAATAATATACTTAGATAATGAAAGATTCAAATACAGCCTTGTAGATTCAAATTTACACTCGTAAAATTCCGGGTCATTCCGTGGCGGATCCTTAGTCTAAGATTAGCGAAGACGCATAACATAGTTTAATAAGGTTTAATATATTTTATGCCGTACGTGTATAAAATTAAATTGAGCCCAAAATTGTTTCAATGACATGATACACATTGATAGAGGCTGTTTTAAATTCATCACTCATTCGCAGCTGATACTTGGCAGACCTTAATGACATTCGACGCGGTGTGAACTAGTGGTACGCCATACTTACTAAAAATTTTAAGCAGCAACTCTTATGAGGAAAGACCATTCTTTTAGTGAGGAAGTTATTTATAAATTGTATTGTAATTGACGACACATAAGGCCATCTTCGCATGCGCAACAAGTCAAGGCTTGTGCAACCTTTGAACTAATACGTAACAAGGATAATGTCGCGAAAAGAAAACCACTTTGATATTAAATCTCTCTCTTAGAAAACGTGCGTGCTAATATTTTACGTCTCTTAAAATGCCTTCAATAACATGTCGGAGACGGATCAAATGATGATACCTTCCTTAGCGGTATGTGATCCTTCCTTGTGGGCGTATCGTGGTAAAAGTTGGTTGTAATGAAAGCAAGTCCTTCAATTGCCACAGATTAAGTACAATGACTGACCAAGTAACACACAAATAGCCTGTTGTACTAGATACTTTTTATTTAATACTAGCAATTTAGAACTCTAATTTTAATTAAGATTTTATATTGTTTGAAATATAAAATGTAATGTCACTCGAAAATAAATATTCAAACACCAAGCACGTGTTTCTCTCCTAATGAACATGGAACGCGCAATGGTTTCTATCTGTGGTTACTAGCCGACTGCCTATTTAATTTCCATCCATTATCTTCATTTGTTTTTTTTCATCTGTTTTCCTTTTTCACTCCATTTTTGAGACTCCATCGAGTGCTTTTATATAGCGCTGGTGATGTATGTTTTCTTATGCATTTTTAAGAGTTCTGTTAACTTGAACTCGACCTTTATACATGCACTTCTGTTACATAAACATGTGCATCTTTAGTAGTCACTTTTTTTTCTCAATTATTGAATGCCTTTTTAGCCGTAATTATATTACATGTACCTGCCCTTTATACATAATCACGAAACTTAAGTTTTCGTTTTGTTTAACCGCTACCACCGGCTGGTACCGATACTAATAATTATATTTTATATAAAGTATATTTTAATGTGTGTGTGTCGGCTGGTCATATTTGCCGCAGAACCGATGATGGTTGGGGAAGACTGGTTCTGGACTGGAGACCATCAACTGGAAAACGTAGCATCGGACGCCCTGTGACCAGGTGGAGTGAAGATATATGCAAAGCAGTTGGCTGTAACTGGATGAGGAGAGTCGAAGACCGGTCTCAATGGCGTGTATTGAGGGAGGCCTATGTTCAGCAGTGGACTAATGTAGACTGATAATGATGATGAAGATGTTATTTTAATGTAGGTACTTACATTTTGTGTATGTAAAAATGGCAAAACGGTTGGCTAAAATCGGCTAAATCTTTCACGTTCTCAATATCAACCTGCGAGTAACATCGCTCTCACTGCGAGAACCCGTTGTATATCATAATTAACTTATGCACCCTATCCAATGGAAATCCAACTTTAGCTTAAGCGCGGTGAATTTTCATAGATTTATAGCGAGCCTCTAAAAGTTGAAAATCTTATGCTGGCTTTTCTTGGTATTATACATTTGCCCGTTGTTTTGCAAATTAAATTTCCCAGATGTTCAATAACGAGCTGATACCACAGATTGACGCGCTTTTTAGGACTAATTTAATTAACTACAACATCGGTCATCAATGTAATATCCGACATGATGACTAGTAATAGCCTTAATCAGTCCGTTTATACAGAGATAAAACAAGTATAAATTAAGAAACACAAAAAGTCCGACTGCGAACAAAAAAGTGGTCATAAATTGCATCATAAACATGCATAAAATATGTACATAAAAAATATACATATGTAAATATTTGATCTTGTCATACAACACGGTGACTGACGTACACGATATAATTTTTTCTGGATAAATATGTGACAACTTAAACGAATCTAACGATATTTATAAGTTAAAATCCAACTTTAGGCTGTAGGCCGTGCCAAAAAATCAGATATACATATGTACTATCGCGGACACGAACGGTGTACCAGTTTTCAAACAAAATCGTTTAAACAACGTTACGTGCGCTTACCTCGCCCGCACGTACGTTGGGCCGGCTCGTGCAAGCGAGCATCGTCCTAAAGGTGGTACACCGTTCGTGACCACGGGAGTACATACTCTCGAAAAACAGAGCTGTTTCTCAGCAGTATTCGGGCAGAAACGCAAAAGAAGATAGCTTACCTGGCCTCACTCCGTATGGTTGCCAGTCTATACGAATTAACATTCACATTCGACAGTAAGTACTCTCCGAGTTTATCGGTTTAGTATGAGCTCTAGAGGCAGACTTATGGCGTCATCAGTTTCATCATGCGAAAGTCCGATACGCAAACCTTCGTCGTATAATAAAGCCAGCGCGCTATTATTTGTAAAACAATAAACAAGCACAAACCCTGGTAAAATTTGAAATTTTCTAACAACATTACGAAATGAAAACCCTTTAAAAGCTTTTTTTTATGTTATTTTTGGTCACAGGTTGCGAAGTACTTTATACGTTCAAAAGAATTTCTTCAAATAATTTGCGTCACCAATCTTTTGTTTCAGTAAAACTGGTCTTATTTTGGGAACAATAAGGAAAATATTCACAAAAGATACTTTTTAGTGAGGTAGAGGTTGGATTACGTTGGATTCTTACACAATAAAAATTCTAGGTACTCTAGTGTAAGCCTATTTGACCAAGCTCGTATACCTAAGCGATAACCTCAAAAATATTTTTTAGGACTTTTTAGGACAGCTTGCACGACTTTGGTATTTTCTAGCCAAAAGTTCGGTGTTCATTCCTATCTATGATTGATTTTCAACTTGACACAGGAAAACGATGACAATTAACTACGTCGATCACTGACGGTCTTGACTTAATTTAGAATCCTAGTATACATTTTGTATGGAATACATGTTCTCAAAGTAATATCGTTCTTCTACTTTTTGGCAGGCAACAAGCGAGGTAAACTCCGGAAGCAACTGGTTGCAAAGACAACTGTCCAGGCTGACTAGGAATCTGCGTTACCGCATCAGTGGGGAGGGCAACGCTAAGCCTCCAGACTGGTTCCTTGACAAATTCGCCGCCCAAACCTTCACCGATCCTGAAGAACCGCTTTATCAGGCAAAGAGATCCAAAATGCTGTGCGGACTCAGACTTGCCTTTGATCCTACACTTCCTGGACATTATCAGGTATGTATAGTTGTTCTAAATCACAGGTACATGATATGTAGCTGTTTATATGTTATTTTTGCCCGCGCGAATGCCCCACAAAGAGGGTTATGTTATTCGGGAGTATTTATGTAAGTATGTATGTATGTCTATTTCTTTGACACGGCCTACAGCCTAAACGGCTCGATGGATTTCAACTTATAATATGTCGTTGTGGGAGTGACATAGGCTATGTATATTTTTTTAAACATAATATCCGCCAGCCACCATTTCTGTTTTTACTTCCAAAAACATCAATATGTGTATCAAATCAACGCACACACAGCTAGCTATACTACGAATATATTTGTCTGCTGTTTTATTTTTGAAGATAGTTTATTTTAAAGTGAGCTGGTTTATTCTAAAATAAGGTTGAGCTTATGTAAATAGTTCTGGTTAATCAAATATTCCGTAAATTCAAATTCTTCTATAGTTTCTCATGATATGGGGATAATTATAAATAGGTAGACGTTAAAAGTATATAAAAAAAACAATTTATATAATATTATACTATCAAATACTTGCTTATTTGCTTACATAAAGTAGGTAACTTTCAATATAAAAAGCGTGGTAAGAATTACAAGATTTAATTACCTTCTTTAAGATGAAAACTTATTTTGCTGAAATTCATAAAATTGGCTTTATGTAGGACCAAAAAATGTCGTTGCTTTATAAACATTGCCTGCATTTAGAGGGGTGATATTGAAATGATTACGTGAATGAAGCCATATAAGCCATGAAAGTTAATTGATGGGTTCGACAACTGTATTCTATAAGCTTTTTTCTGAATACCTATAGACCTACGTACCTGTATGGAAAAGCGTAAATGTAACTTTCAGAATACTGATCACTATACATTAACTTAACAAAAATGGCTGTAGCTTAAACTTTCAGCCATCTTCTGTCTTCCCTGACGTTACATTCACCAGAGTCTATACCGAAACCCTTTCTTAAAAAAGATCGAATCTTGTGCACCACCTTCCAGACGTTTGCGTTTCTTGTCGTCAAATTGGTCATACAGCGTCTATTTTGAAAGCTTTTTATTAAAAATCGTCCGGAAATTATGCAGCTGCAGTGAAGAAAGGCCCCACAGGGTGCCGGGTTAGAATTGTATCCCCCATCTCATTTCGTTGGATGTCGTAAGAGGCGACTAAGCGAGAACAAGGAAGACGGGCAGCAGCGTCTTTATTTTGGATTTATCTTCCACCTATACTGCGATTCCCAAGCCGCCGGCCGGCCAACGGCCACGGCCAAGCGTGGGTATTATGGCAACCCCTCCCTTCTAAGGGGGAAGCCTTTTTCCAGCAGTGTATGTCTATCGGCTGTAATGATGATGATGAGTGAAGAAAGAGATGTCCCACACCCCCTATATAGATGATATAATCTATTATATCATCTACCACTATTATCTATTATCTCACCAAGAATATTATACAAGGTTGTTGTTATGCCCATAAATTGCTCCAGAAAAGTGCGGAACTATACTATTGTAGGCAGAATGGAAGAAAAAAAGCACAGCAAATTGTTTTTCACAGATCATTCGGTACATGAAAGACTTATCTGTAAAAGTTTTAAGCCAGATCACTATGTCTCAACATAGTTTACACGAAAGGCACTTGGAGGGTGTTTAGACAACAAGGGAGTGTCCCTGAAGTGACTAGAGTATAACTTTACTTAGCTAAGTAATGTTGTCAGGAGTCAACAATTAAGACGCTACCGTATCATCTTCTAGTGGGCAGAGAACTCAGACATTTGATGCGTCCTTCTTCGAACATTTTGAGAAAAGTAGAGTTAAATGGGAAAACACTGAACTACTTATTTAATAAACATTCTAAAAAATAGTAACTTACTAATCCTTTTAAAATATACTGACTAAGCGAAAAAGATTTAGGCCAATTTGGCCCTCATGGCTTTATTTATCACGTAGGGTGTTCCCTTACCATATCACAGTACATTATTATGCATAATGTATGTACAGTAGATGGAAATTATTTGTATCGATGTTACTTTTTTTACTGGACGGTCCTGGACAAGGCCTCCCCTAAGGTAGGGCATATAGCCCGATCTTCGGCTCTCCTTTCCAGTCACTGCAACCGATTAGCATATATCGTCTCTTCATCTGGGTACAGGGTTTTGGCCCAGGTTACGTTTTCACTGGTCACAGCGATTTCACACAACAGTATAAAGTCAACTACACACGACACGAACTAACCTATCATAAACTAAACATGTTGGATAAATTGGGAAGTCGAACGAATATAATCGTAACATATTGACTTTGACTGCAACCGATTAGCGTATAATTATCGTCACTCCACCTGGGCACAGGGTTTTGGCCTACTATCCGTTTTCACTGGTCACAGCGATTTCCCGAAACAGTATAAAGTCAACCACACACGACACGAACTAACCTATCATAAACTAAACATGTTGGATAAATTGGGAAGTCGAACGAATATAGTCGTAACAATATTTGTTTAATCATTATTATTCCCTATAGGGTTACATACCTAAAAGGTAAAAAGGAGCCCTTATGGGGCGATGTCTGTCGGTAAATATATAGAATATTTAAGGAACCACTAATGCTATCGATTTTAAATTTAGAAAGTTTTATATCTTGCTTACCTAACCTCATCGCAAATAAAAATATGTATTATCTTTTTTCTTTTACTCTCTTATTTAGAGGCGCCGAAATGGGGAGCCGAAATTGAAATTGAAACTACTACATATATCAAGTGGGGTATCATATAAAAAGGCTGCATTTGCACATTTTAAAAGAGCTTTTGTTCTGGTTTATGTCCCGCAGTGTTTAGCTTATAATTAAAAATGTCGTAAACATACCGTTCCCTCTTATCTCCGAAATTTGTGGAGGAAAAAAAACTGAAATAATTACAGGTATTAAAATTTACATATAGTACCTCAGTTTGTTAAAATACTTAAAAAAATTTGACATACAAACTTAGTTTTACGGTTTGGTCTTTTTGCTATCTGAAGTGTTAGAAGAACAGTAAAATAACTTCAATATATCCAATAAAGGTATGGAACCCACCGTGCGCGAGTCCGTCTCACACTTGACCGGTTTTTAGTAGCATTTATGTGGAGATTAATTCTGTACGTGTAGGGCGTATTATGTAGTGTATACAGAAATATAAACTTCCGTATTTTCATTATCACTTGCAACTTCGTTTTTTATTAACTAGTAATGTTGCATACAGTGGCTGGCCGTGGTGTCACTGGCCATCCTCTACAACATGGTGCTGGTCATCGGAAGAGCCGTCTTCTGGGAGCTGGACAAGCTGACACCGCTGTGGTTCTTGTTTGACTACCTCTGCGATGGAATTTACCTCATCGACACAATCGTTCACATTCACGAAGGTAATAAAACTGAAGTCCAACATAAATGGTGGACATATCGCCATGGGTACACAATCGACTTAAAAGTAGATTGTGTATGTACCCATGGCTGACTTTCAGATTCCGATCAAAATATGCGCTTAAGCAAAAGTCTAATATGTCCACCGTCTGCGTTGCGACATATAATGAAATTGTTTGTACTACGGGATCGTCCTTGTATTATTTTATACTTACTGCATTTAGTCGGTGAAGATATTCCCGCTTAGTATCTTTATATTGCATATTTTGTGCAAATTAGCTTGCTGTGTAATTTCTAGTAAATAAGCGATTTATGGATATTGTAGTAAATTTAACAAATATTTTTTTTCAAAACTCATTATGTAATACAATAATTTTTAAGTAATTCTGCTTAGCGAAAGGCTATTCTTATACGTTGATCGTGGATAACGTTAGCAAAAGGCGAATTTTATTTCTAAACATTTTACATAAACTAGGGAGATTTTTAGTCTATCTTCCTACGTTTCACACCAGCAACAATCGCAAAAGAATAAAATGTAAGAAAAATACCTCATACCACAATTTACGGTACAGTTTTAATTGATTACCTCTAATTTTACGGTTATTGAATAGGTAAGCACTTAGGATTAAGCTATTATTAAGGACGATACGTATAACACAGTAATCAATAACTGGTCACCATCGGACATTCTGTGAAAAACTCAGCTTATTATGCGTCACAGCACAGCATATAAAGCGCTGGAGTAAAACGCCCGCGTGAAAATTCGGTAATGTTTAGGAGAAATATAAGCTCCTAGTTGCTTTTAAAAACATTTAGAAACTAAAAAAAAACATATTATTCCAAAGTTATAAATATGAATATTCGAAAGGCTAGATGTGGTGCGGGAAGGGGCCTACCCTCGTCAGGCTTTTGCTGAAACCCTGCGTCAAAACATTTACTTTCGAGAACCAGTCCAGAGACCCGTTCCAAGACCCATGACGCCACTTGTAATGCTGTGGATAGCGCTCCAGCTGGCATCCCTCCCTCTCCGGGGTTGACTGCAAGAATGTCAGGCTAATGTTGATACTGTATCAATGCCGCCGAATGAATTCCTTCTTCTCCGGCGGTATCGACGAGTAATTTACTTGTATAAGATATCACTAGTGATATCTGAAGAACCTGCTCCCTTTAAAAAAAGATTTGGGCCTTGCAATGCATTTGATTAAACATCACAGAAAATAACTAGTTCTAGCAATATTTATTTCAATTCTATAAATAAAAGCGGCTATTCCAATTTTCCCACCCAGCCATCCCACCTAGGTGGGAAAAGCGGTTTTTTTTTTCACTTTCCCATCCAGGGTGGATAAGTGGAATCAGCTCAGGGTCCGACTCAGGGTGGATGAGTGGAATATATTTGGAGTCTTCCTTACTAGAACAAAAATTAAATTAATGGGTATGCGGAGGCTGTGCTAGCTCGTCCTTGCGCTCCAGTCTCTATGCCAGTTGTCGGTGGATTCAGTTCCAGTGCGTAGTCCCAGGGAGTCGGGGTTGATGCTGCGTATTCCTCAGTCGGGCGTGCAGTGAGTGGCTGGCGGCTGCTAGACGTACCGGTGAGAGAAATTCGCTCTTCTTACATGGACCAGCTGTAAGTGCAGGGGTGCTGTGCCAAGTCGTGGCCGAAGGTAGACCAGGCTTGCATCTGCAGCTACATGCTGTGGTCGTTCGATGAGGCCGGTAAAATTAACGAAGACATTCGGCTTCAAGCACTGCGGAATTTTGGATGAGAAGATGTCACGAAGTTTCTCGAACGCTGCCCATCCGTGTTGTATTCTTCGGGTAATGTACACAAAAAAAAATTAAAATTTTAAAGAGGATCGGATATGGACCCAGGCCACTTTACCGATTTGTTCAGGTGGTCTGGGTGTCCGCAAAATTTCCGATCTAGCTCTCCCGGCATTTTTGTCCTCAGTATATAGTACCGAAATCCTCAGCAGGTCTATTATTGTCTCAGCCTTAGGATCGTTGAGGTGACGTATTTGAGTGAGGCCAGAAATGCCTAGCTGTTGGCTTGACCGTGTTCAGACCCTCCGGTTCCGACCAACCCTGAATCTTAACTCACTCTCAGAGACAGTGGGATAAGCCACTTTGTAATTCAATTTGGCATTCACTTTTATCACCCAACACTAACGATTTGGATCATGCGCGGTTGCTAGCTGTCTCTGCGAAGGAGTCCGGTCACTGGTTGCAGGCTATGCCATCGTCACACATTGGTACCTTTTTGACCAATACCACACTTAGTCTTGCAGTTTGTTTGCGGGTGGGTGCCAGGACCAACCTTAAAAGAAAGATATGGTCACCACGGGCTGTCTTGCTCGCGTAGCGCTGGCCGTATGTCACGCCATGCCGCCCTCAATGATATTATTCGCAGGGGGCTTGTCACTGCCGGTATCCCTGCCGTACCGGAACCAGTCGGTATTACACGAGATGATGGCAAGAGGCCTGATGGTGTCACTTTAATACCATGGCAACATGGAAAGCCGTTGGTGTGGGATGCGACATGTGTCGACACACTTGCTGCGTCTCACACCCCGGCAACTTGCAGAGGAGCTGCGGCGACCGCTAGAGATGCAAAGCGACGCAAGTATGCAGCTCTAGGTTCGAGCTATATATTTGCACCCTTTGCGGTGGAGACCATGGGGCCTTGGTCTCATGAGACGCACGGTTTGGTAAAATAAATTTCATCCAAACTGATCGAAGTCTCAGGAGACCGTCGGGCTGGTAGCTTTTTCGGCCAACGTATAATATATATAAGCTTGGCTATACAAAGGGGTAATGCCGCCAGTCTTTTAGGTACTCTTCCCTCCCAGTGCGGCGACAACTTGGAGGAAGTTTGTTATCTAGTTTAAGTATACATATTTGTAAATAAACTGTAAATATTTTGTTTCAATAAATGTCTAAGAAACATAATTATAAATACTTTTTTAAAGTTCCCCATCATTTTCGTGTATGGAAAAAATTTTACTCGAAGTCAAAGGTCAAAACAGTTTTTCGCGATTTTCGGTAAAACGGTAAGTTTTATCATAAAAGTACCTCAGACAAAAATTGCAGATCATAAAATTATCTATAAAAAATGTATCAATACTTTTTTTCCTACGAGCCACCGTTTCTGAGATATAACGATTCAAAAAGTTGGAAAAGTTGTTATCTAGTATAGATTTAATACAAAATTCATTTTCTCGATATCCAATAGTGTTAAGGGTATGCGAAAAAGATTTATGTATGTAGTGTCGCTTTGAATGATCACAGCAACATTCATATTTATAATTTTAAAATAATGATTTTTGGACATTCTGAATATTTTAATTTAAGCAACTTTCATAGCCTCTAGCTCATATTTCTCCTACACTATACCGAATTACTAGCTTTGGAATAACAACACATTCAAATCCGTTCATTAATTTGGGAGCTACGATGCCATAGATAGACACGGGCATAGGCGTCAAACATAAACATTCATTTTTGCTGGGATAGTATAGTATAGGCTGAATAAGCTTCAAGCCGTTACAGAAGTCACCTTTACGGTGAAGATTCAGGTAGCACATTGTTTCCGTTTATTGAGACGAATATTTACGATCAACAGCTGCATAAACGTTGTAAGAACTATTGAAATCGATATCACTTACGACAATGTAGGTTACTACTATTGCTTTTGAGTGCGGCCGCAAATCAACAATTTGACACCCACGCAGTGCCGCGCCTTACGTCATCAAATTTAGCTAACATGTGAACAAACATTTGACCGTGCCTAGTCGCTTTTTTTTAAATATGTATATTGCACCACGAATGCCAGGACCCGATTTCATTTGCATTGATTGATATCGTGATATCAGCCTAAGTTCAGTATTGTCTTTTTATCGATGATAACCATAAAAAATGGAGGTCTCATTTTGGTTAGGAGTTACATTGAGAGATTAGTCGACTTTTCTAAAAATGCTCTTAAAACAATCTGCTCATAATTTCTTTACAATAGGCAACTTCTACCAAGGGCAATGAAAATAAAGGTAGTTTTAGACATATTTAGATAATATTTATGTATTGTTCGCAGGATATCTTGAACAAGGTCTTATGGTAAAGGATCCAAAAATGCTCAGAACACACTATCTAAAATCAGTATCATGGAGATATGATTTGATATCATTGCTCCCCACCGACATTGGCTACTATTGGTGGCGACCAGGAACTTGTGACGATGTTAGTATCTACCATAACGAACAACAGTTAAATACCTATACACTTACATATTTTTGGGCACTTCGATTCCACCACGAGAGCCAATATCACGAGGAAATATTGCCCTTGTCATTACATAACTATGTTATACTAAAGTGTCAATATTGGCTGTGTTCCAGAAATGTTTGCCGTGCCCCGTTATTGTGCGACTGAATCGACTATTCCGCCTGCCCCGAATGTGGGAGTGGTTCGATCGCACCGAGACCGCCACTAGTTTCCCCAACGCCTTCAGGATATGCAAGGTGAATACTCTCGCATAGTCAGAATGTATAATTTTTTACACTGAACTAATTTTTATTATGGTTTTCAGGTCGTCATGGCGATCCTTGTACTTATCCACTGGAACGCTTGCCTGTATTTCGCAATTAGCTACGCGATAGGGTTCGGTGAAGACAATTGGGTGTACAACATAACCGGAGGCCGTAACGGAACCCTCTCCCATCAGTATATTTATAGCTTCTATTGGTCCACCCTGACATTGACCACGATTGGAGAAACACCGCAGCCAGAAATCGACGTAGAGTATCTATTTGTCGTTGCCGACTTTTTGGCTGGAGTGCTCATTTTTGCAACAATAGTCGGTAATATCGGATCTATGATCTCAAACATGAATGTGGCAAGAGTAGAGTTTCAGAATAAAATGGACGGTGTGAAACAGTATATGGATTTTAGAAAAGTGAGTGGAGAATTGGAAGCGCGAGTGATTCGATGGTTCGCTTACACATGGGCACAGAGTGGGGCTTTGGATGAAGAAAATGTTTTGTCATCTCTACCGGACAAACTAAAAGCAGAGATTGCTATCAGAGTTCACTTAGATACTTTGCGACAAGTAAGGATATTCCAAGATTGTGAACCTGGTTTGCTAGAAGCTTTGGTCTTGAAGTTGAAACTTCAAGTATTCAGCCCTGGAGATTATATATGCAGGAAGGGAGATGTTGGAAAAGAAATGTATATCGTCAAGAGAGGGCGACTTCAAGTAGTGGCAGATGATGGGAAAACGGTTCTAGCTACCTTGAGTGCTGGATCCGTGTTTGGTGAAGTAAGCGTTTTAGAAATTGCAGGCAACCGCACCGGGAACAGGAGGACGGCAAATGTTCGGTCTCTGGGCTATTCTGATCTATTCTGTTTGGCAAAAAGAGATCTCTGGGAAGCGCTGGCTGATTACCCAGATGCGCGCGCGACCCTCACTGAACGTGGCTGTCAATTGTTGAGGAAGGTTTGTTAGTATGCTTTTTAGTACTAACAATACCAAATAAAGCACTTTAAAATCTAGATACATTTGTGCGAATTTTATTATTACAGGATGGATTGCTCGACGAAAGCGTATTCGAAAATGCTCAAACCACTCAACAAAGCCTGGAGGAAACTGTACACAAATTGGAAAATACAGTGGATATGTTACAGAATCGTCTACAAGGACTACTGACAGATGTGGGAGAAGAACAAGCCAAAATAAAACAAAGGATTAATAAGATAGAAGTGAGGTTAGTCAGTAATAAATGTAATTTGCCAAAATATAGCTCTTAAGATACTGCAGTTATTTGCTATAGCGAATATCGGTCGAGCTGCTATGCGAATGTCCGATAACGAATATTTTAATATACAAGATAAATGAAAAATGCAACATTTCAGAGTTTTGGATACGGATGATGAAGATGCCGATTCTGATGACATCACATCGATGGCAGCGTCAGAACTGAGGAGTGAAATCGCGCGAGGATGCGATGCATCCGGATACAGCGAAATGCCGATGGTTTCCGCCCACAACACCTCCATGCTTCTGCTCGGCCACTCAGCGCCGGTGCGTGAACGAGGCCACTCGCTCAGTGTTGAGAGGTCGCCCGGCCTGCTGCAACGCGTCCCAGAGCCACGGAGCAAGTCACTACGTTTAAAAAGAATTCCCAAGGACTCCTCGAAGTAAACATTCATGTGATGAAAGTAGTTTAACTACAAATAGAAAAAAAATAAAAGAAGGAAACTATAAATTCTTTCAAAATGAACAACCGGGCTTATAATTATATATCAATCAATCATAAAATTATAAACTATTAATATTACATTATTTTTGATACCATGGTATACATAATGAACTACGGGGCTAGTTACGACGAATAGGATGTAATGAATAATAAGTTGACATAAATCTGAATGCTGGTTTTAATCAAAAATCACAGAATTCTTTCTCCAAATAGCTACAGCGGCGGCGTCAACGAGCACTAATTATTCTTCATAATAATATTATTATATCTAATAAGTAATGGCCTATTTTAAGTATGTATAACATTAAACGTAACAATTTTTACAGCCCTTATACTTAAATAAACTTCACAAGTTTTGGTACAGTTTTAGGATGATACCACAATAAATAGATTTAAATTAGATAATACGATGAACAAAAAACAAAAATGAAACTCGTGTCAATAGATATCGGCTTTAAAATGTGACCAAGTGAATTCAACCAACATTTTATTAGGTACATTATGTAAGTGGTGAAAAGTTTTGGAGATTGGACAATTATCGGTATTTTATATGTTGTTATGATAAATGTTAAATCTAAGATATATTACATACATACATATTACAACATATAACAATAGCACTTAAACCTCCGTGTTTTAGTAATCGTCTTAAATATTTCATAATTTCTAGTAAATATATTATATTCTACAACAGTAATTTATCTCTATTAAAATTTCAATTATGTTTATTTTATGGTCGTAGAATTCCATGCCATAATAAATATTAGACATTGTTTATATTATATACCTTAATTATCAATGTTGTTTATTTTAATTTACGCCAACTCCGGTAACTTGTATTTTGATAAGGAAAGACTACTCAAGAGGCGGCGGTCTTGAAGTTCGGGCTCTAAAAGAAACTTTTAAAATATTTGTTGAAGATAAAATGAGGAATTTGCATTGATATTCTCAATAGTTCCAAGCAAGTTACAAATTTATAAAGAAAATAGTTCTCAATATGAGCAACATTAACTAAATTCAATGCAGACAAGAAATGGTATAGTGTTATCGTAACCTTTCATTAACCCAATCGAGTGCCTCTCGAGTGATATCATTATATTAGCCTAGATTGGTGGATTTATCATTGATACATAGTATCTATCTGTAACGAACTTTATAGAAATGATTTATATAAGATATGTTGCATGTTAGAATATAATTCAATATTATTCAATGTCTCAATTTGTGTAGCGTATTAATAATAAACAGTTTCTGCTGATATTATTTATATATGTAAGTATGTGTAGTTTATATGAACTCATTATGTGTGTACAAAAAGACAGAACTGTGGTCGGCCTCGACTCAAGAGGTGACAAGATTGTTGTAAATATTTTTATTAAAAATGTCCAGTTGGTTTTTAAATGAAAGTTAAATAAATTTTATCCCTTAGTATTAAGGACAAATACTTTATTTTTCACCCTATTTAATAAAAATCCTTTTATAATGGCAAACAGTGACCTATTAAATATCTATTGTCGATACATCGATTTACAGACAGTTGTACATTTGGCAAACAAGATACATGACATTTAATTTTGCTAAACATTTATACCACAAGCACAACGTCGATAACTATTAGCTTACAAGCACGTTGCGGTCTGAAAAATCCTAAATAATTTACCGTGCACTTAATTTTATTAATTCGGATAATTTGTATTAAAGCTACACCACATTCACGCCAGCTGTTGAGAAAGTCGCAAAAAAGCGCATTTCAATAATATACCAGTGCAAAAATAGATATTTACGATTATCAGTCAACTTGACTATATGTATAACATTTATTTTACCATACATAAAGTTACCCTGTATACACCCTGTTGATATGTTAATTTTATGTATCAGGCGTGAATGTGAAGCAACGTATCACTACATATACATTTAAATTCGTTCTCCTAAATTAAATGCACTTTATAACTTTAGTTAATACCAGCCAATATTACAGTCACTTATTTCAAATATTCACGCAGTGCTTATTTATATTGGATATAAGTCCTGTGCGTGCCTTAACTTTGGCATTTACATGAAACATTTGGAGTATGGAGCAGAATTTGCCACCAGACTCGACGACGCCTCCTCTTTGACACCAACTGCCAAAGAACAAACATTTGCTTGTTAAACTCGATCAAGACAAAATACCACTATTTTCAAAATAAGAATTCATACAATGGGGTCAGATCTTTTAGGTGCGACTAAATAGGGGTTCTCAGGCGATAGGGGTAGTGTTGGGTAGGACACGGTTTTAAAATGGATTTTTTGTAAGGAGCCAGTACAATGTCTCACTTCAAATGAGGCGAGGTGTCATAAAGCTCTCGGTACATTTGAACTAACGAGTATGACAGAGACAGACACCCGCGTCGTTTGAAAGAGTGAAGAGGAACGCGACATGTACTCTCGGGGTCACTAACGGTGTACCACTTTTAGGACGACTTATCTTAGATTCGGCAAGTATTTTATAAGTAGTTGCAATTCGTGTGTGTTCGCGCGATTGGCACTTGAGTATGGGTTTCACTATCAGGAATTTTACTAAGTAGAGGTCATCTGTGCGAAGGACATTCTGCCGCCTAGCAACAATGTGTAAAATTGCCGTGTTTTGGTGTTAGGAGTACTGTGGCGGGGTAAATTACCGGGCTTAAGAGCTTTAGCCTTGCCTTGACCCTGAGATGACCATGGGCAGATTTGTAGCTTACCCTCAGACTTGGGTCCTGCATGTCAGGTATTAAGTTGATTAAAGAAATCTGAGTCAGCATAACAATAAGGCTAAATAGATAAGCTTCTAAATTATTCTGAAAATTACTACAATGGGGATGAAAACTGGGTAAAAAAAATATCTAATTAGTCCGTCAGTTAGATTATCAAAAAACATTGAACATGTACTTTTTTATTCAACAGATCGATAGAAATTACCTAAGATATAGAGCGACACAGTTGATGAGCGTCACTCGGAATTTCAAGGCACTTTATCGTTGTCATTTTTTATTTAATTGACAAAAAAAATACGTGTCCAATATTTTTTGATAATAAATGACGGACTAAATAGAATGTTTTAGTCATCTAGCTTGATAATACGTAACAAATTCGATTTGTCATATTAGACACTTAAATTTAGGACTAGTAATCCAATATGGTTAGTCACCATCAGGCCAAAAAGAGAAGCGGGCGCTGGTCGCGTCCGACGATGTTACAGCCTCATGGCGACGGGTTGGCGAGAAGCTGCTGGATGGCCCGTAGCCAGGGTTGGGGCTCGGTGAACCACCTGCATTAAAGGAGCAAAAAAACGTTAACATACCAAACATGGATACCTGCGAATTGCATTTATGCTTTTTAAGCGAATTTGTACAAATTAGCTTTTTTAGACTAATTCCACCACTCATTGGCCAGAATCTACAGAGGTCACCAGTCAAGATAGCAAGGTTTGATCCTTAGCAAGTAATATGGAAACGCAAAAGTTTCTTGAAACCTGAAGTAAAGAACCATGCCCATATTAGTATGGAGCTGAAAGTCAGCAACGCCATGCAATGCCCAAATTGCAGCTCTATGTCATATGATAACTTTTTAACAGTATTTATATGATATTTAGATTTAATGTCATATAAAGCACCGGTTCAAAAGATATTGGACATTAAACATGATAACTTCCTACTGGTTTTCTATACATTTTATCGTTTACAGACAGCATTGCTATTAGTTTTTCACTAGGAACTTCATGATCATCACATAAGCAAAACTTATCTGTATGTTATCAGATAAACATGTCAGTTATTTGGAATTATCTAGTCTGTCTCCATTGTATAGTGTCAATATGTATGTGAAAACTATTTGGTTAGATACACTGGTACTGCAATGTCAACATAACGTCTTATTTTATTTTTATTTATTATGCTTCATATGATTTAAAATTAACAACATAATTCTAGTTTTTATTTATTAGAGCAATCTTGTAATATACTTTATCTGGACATTTCTGGGACACAGATGGGAATTGTCCTTTAATTAGAATATATTTAACTAAGAAGGTAGTTGGAAAGTATGATTTTCGCAGTTTATGGATCAAGTAAAGATATAAGCGGTAAGAAAAAATCACATGTGACCCAAGACCAAGCCCCCTTAAACTTTTATCAAATCCTGTTATGACAATGATAATGACAATGATTTAAATAGAATGAGATCTAAAACGGGCGTGATGTATTTTGATTTGATACAGAAGAACGTAAGCCAAAAGCTATTTAGGTACTGTAAATTTGCATGTAGTGTTTTCTTCATTTTTAAACAAATAGCTTTGAAGTGTTTTACTGTGCTATCTTCACAAGAGTGTATTCATGATTCGTAGCAAAACAACATTTTCGCGGAACGGAATTATTGTGGGCCAAGGGTGTAAAAATTAACAGAATTACTGTATTCAAATCAAGCAATACGAGAATCGTTAGGTCTTTATTTTAAAAATCAATTTGCTGAAGCAGAATGCTTGAGCATGGTCAAATCACAGGTATAAAGCACGTGTGGACTGATACTCCCAGAGCAATATGTGGGTTCTTCATTTCGAGGGTGATTGGATCAGGGATGTCGAGCAGGTATGCAACCCACTACCAGAAGTGGGGCTATTACTATCGAGCCCCAAGATATTACAGATGTGTCCTTTGCCTGACTGAAAGGCACCAGGACTAGAAGGACTGCATAATTTCAGACTTAAATAGCTGTTTCAATCGGTCTTGGAGTTTGGGTCCTTGCCGGAATTTATGACAACAGGTATAACCCATCTGCTCTATAAAACCAGTATTACCTCGGACTCAAAGAAATATGATCACGTGTCTCCCTACAGTTTACAAAACTCTTACTTCAATTCTGAGAGCAAAAATATACAGACAAGTTGAGGATAACTCAGTATTGTCTGCGTCTCAGAATGTATGTGGGAGTAGAGCTCGTGGTACTGAGGAGCTACGCTTTATTTGATATGGCCATCTGCCAGCAGGCTAGCCGGAACTGTAAGGATGTCGACATGCTGGATAGATTATACTCTAGACACTCTCTGCAACCGAAACCTACCTAGTATGTCACAGGCATTGGGAATGAGACTGACATGAAACAGTCGTTGCGGGAACGCTTCTTGGGCTGCCTGGAAAAAGTACTGAAAAGTTTTTTGTCAGGCGAAAACATGGTACAAGAATTTCTTTATGCCAGTCTTGATGTACTCCTTTGGCACACTCAACTGGACCTAGACTGAACTATACACCCTGAATAGCACATTTCGCACACTGTTAACTACATATCGTATGTATCCCTTTCTTTACTGATCCCACGGAAATGTGACAGCCGGGTCTTTTTAAATTATAAGACCCTATTTGACTCTATATAAGCGTTAGATATGTAACCTCAGATAATCATTCCTCCACTGCAATGGGGAGATGCATATGGATGTAGTTGTTGTGTACAATGAATCTGTCCTTAGGCAAAGGGAACTCAGCAAGAAGCTACACAGAAGGTTCTACCGGGCTCTTCATCGGCCCTTCATCGGATTAGGTGAGCTCTTTAGGGAAACCCAAGGTTTCATCTGTGCAAATACAGATGAATTTGTGGTGAAAACAACTACCGGATATATCCTACGGGTTGCCATCTTCGTCATAATTATGTCGGGCTTGTCATCGCCACGGTGGCGGCGCGCCGTAGCGAATCTTTTAGGCATATTATTTCCGGTTGTTCGCGTCTCGAAAATTGGGACCGACTTTATACGTGTCCGTAGCAAAACAAAAATACGGAGGGCACGTATAAAGTCGGTCCCAATTTTTTTTGTAAGTAAAGAGTTGTATAAACGGAACAATATTAAATTAGTGTTAATTAGGGTTATAATTAGGCTAATCAAGAAGAAATCGCTATTAGCGATGAGGCCGCCGTTTGTACTACTGTGTATTAAGTTAAACCATGGCCATGGATAAATGAACTAATGCACTATTTTCTTGTTCAATTGTTTGGTGTACAATAAAGTATATTCTATTCTAAATTTAATCTCGGATACAATAATGCACAATATTTAGTGTTTCACCTTTATGAAAATATAAAAGAAATCACACACAAAACAAATTTTGTATACACTATTTTGGTAAAGAGTTTACTCTTTATCAAAATAGTGTACATAAAGTTTGATGTTGAAAAAGTGATAGTTTTACTATAAAGTCCTCCCCCCCTTTTTTAGGTCAGCTAAAGTAATAGCAATTTACGAGTTGTAGTTTTGAAACCAATTTACAACACACTTCTAGATCACATATAGCGCTCTATCGGCCAGTGTTGGAACTAACACATGGTTAACACTGGGTTGTTTGATTGAACTGCTTGAAACCAACATGTAGCCACTACAGAATGAAAACGATAGATGTCTCTCTTGACCTGAAATTGTGCAATCAGGTACTATCTGTGGTTTCGTCTATCGTCAAACGTGCGTATTTAATACTAGCCCCCGATACTTCGTTCGCGCATAAATAGTGAATATAACGGCAACAATTCTAAATATGGAACTTCCACTTAAAATGACCTGACAGCAAAACCCGACACGATATCATTTAATCCAACTTTCAAAATAAATTCAGGACTTTATATCAGGGACTGCACTTGAGCCTCCGGACGACCGAGCGACTCAAGCAAGAGTACAATTGTTACAATAATATATTTTCCCATCATCAAGTAGTGATGGGCGAATGCGAATACATAATTCATTGGAATGATCATTCGAAAGGGTAGTCATTCGAATTATTCGATTGTAGAAAAGAGCTATTCGAATGAAAAAAGTATTCGAATCAAAAAAATTGAATGGAAATCTTACTAATAATTATAAATGCGCAAGCAAATGAATGTGTGCGTGAATATTTGTTACCATGTATCTCCTAATAATAACAACTCTTATATGCCTGTCAATCAATGGTCAAATATATATTAATAGCAATTAATATCAACCGGTCACATTGTTATCAATAAATATGGCACCAGAACAAACAAAAGTAAAATAGCTTTAAGATAGTTTATAAGAAATATTTCGTTATCTACTAACATTCACCTAATATACACTTATTGCCGAAAAACAACAAAGAAGTACGGCTAATTTCAGAAACAAATACGAAATAAGCAGTGTCGCACTTGCTAAGTAAACATAATATCAATTCATTCGTTTTTTTTTTCATTCGAATGAATTATTTAGTTCAAGTCATTCGAATAGCACATGATTTGAATGAAACAAAAAAAACATTGGAATGACGAATGATTATTCGAATAGCGCTTACTCATTCATTCGGATCATTCATCATCATCATTATCAGCCTACATTAGTCCACTGCTGGACATAGGCCTCCCCCAATACGCAATTGAGCCCGGTCTTCGAATCATTCAATTTTTTATTTTTGTAACAATCGTTCATCACTATCATGAAGTAGTCATGATGATATTACACTTGGCAGTTTCATTTTGGTCTACTTGATATTATTCATTCCTGTCTTTTAAATCCCAAAAAAGCGTTTCCGAATCATGCTCAGCCGAGGCAACCTGCGCCCCGCACGACCTCGAAGCACTTCTATATCGACCACACATTTGGCTCGCGAGGCTACCGCGCGAGCCCGTGCGGCCGGTAGAGACGCGGCTAATTATCTGTTTAACGATATCATACTCGAAATTATTAACTTAGGGGTCGTCTTTTGACTTGGAGAACTCTAAAATATCTCATACTCCACTAAAATTTGCCATATTATTATTTTAACGCTTTTATTACCCGCCACAGAACATGGTTTATCATTACGTCAAACTTTATCAAGATCCACCTTTTTATTTTTGTAGTCAACTAATTAATATGACTGATTTACACAATGATCATGTGAATGATTGCAAAGTTATAGGTTCCATACAGAAATTCAGAATTTTATTTATAGTTTTATAGTTCTAAGAAGGGCCAATGCGACTGCGCTACGTTCAGTAATGCTATGGGTAGAGAATAAGAAAAAATAAGAGAAAATTATGAAACACATTTAAAGGAAAAATATATTATTAGAATATGACTAGATTAGAGAAGGATAAAGATAAAAGTTCCCAGAAAATGTCTTAGTCGCAATTTATAACCTAGACTAAACCCAAAGAGGCGCACGCATTAATACCCACCTTCGGACCAGAATGGAAACCGGGAGACAGCCGCATCTGAGGAAGTCACGATGTCATGATTCCGGTTCGGCGAGAACCCACCTGCAGACGGCGCGTACCCCGGACCAGGGCTTGGTGATCCATCTGGAATCACAACCGAACAGTTATCATAAATTTAAAGCAAATCAGAGTTCACAATGACAAACAATGGTCACTTATTGATTTGGTCTGATTCATGTGCCGGACAAAACAAAACCTATAAAATAATTGCACTTTATCAATTATTTTATATTATTCTTTATTGTACACAATAAAATTATACAATATTATAAAAATACAGAAAATGCACAAAGGCGTGCTTAACCCAAAATATTACGTAAATTATTTAAAAAAAAACCGCATACAAGTTCGTCCACTAGTTGGAGCGCTCAATGCCACAGACTGACATACAGACAAGACATATAGACAGACTTTCGGACATAGGTGTCAAACTTATAACTCCCGCGTCGTTTTTGGTCGGGGGTTAATAATCGACCATAAATTTCTCGAAGTTGGACATTCTTATTTAGATTCGGATCGTGATTTTGGTAGGATTGAAAAAGTCCTTAGGAAACAGTTAATGTGATACAGTTTATATTCCTGACGAATACCGGAGCATCATATGCAAATCTTCTTCTCAAAATACTGTTATCGATATGACCTATAATATTTAACAAAATAATAAACTTAATTTGATTAACAGGAAAAAATATGTCAAAAATGGAACAGTATATTTTAAGGATGGTATTAAATGGATACGCGAATATGGTTCCTACATATACAAAGAAACATACGACGAAATAAGATAGACATATAAAAATAAAAACTCAGAACCTCTTCACGTACGAACGGAAAATGGTTTTTTCCATTGTGCTCCAGGAATGCATTCAACCGAGATGATTTGAGAAAAGTTAGCAAAAAAATAAATTTAGCATGAAACATAATATTAAATACTAGCTATACCTACCCCGCGATGCTCTTCAGTGGCTAAGGGTCCTGATTGCCGCTTGGGACCAATTCAAACCCGGACCGACCCAAATAGTCTAGGAATATTAGGGGTTTCACCTCGGTATGAGAGATAGTCAGCTATAAACTTGTATAAACCTTTATTTCGACACCCTAAAACTTGTCTCAAAACCTACTTATCGTAGGCTGTCCGCGACTACAGATATTCCAAGGTCAAATATCAAAAAATCATTTTTTTTACACATTTATTGCAAATATCTCGTTTCCTATGGGTTATGCTATTTGTATTTATTATAAATATTATGGGTTGCAGTGCTCTTTAGCTTGTGGACAGTGTAATTGGCATGCTGATGCTTCACCATATCAGAGTGATATCAATGAAGACGGTACTTTTGACTCCGAAATTCTGGAAGAACTGGAGACAAATGTTGAAGACGAGAACACAGAGGAATTTGAAATTTTACAGCGATAGAAAGACGATGATGATGAAGAAGAAGAAGAAGAAAATTGAAATTAGAACTTGTAGTTCTTATTATTATACAATGTTTTAAATTTCAGCGTTCATAAATGTATCAAATGGTATTTTTCAATAAAAACCTTTATTAAAAGTTTAATTCTTTTCTTTTCTAGTTAGGAAATAATTAGTATAAATAAGATTACAGTTCAAAAATAATTATAGTATTTCCCTTAATAACTTTATAATTACACGGTAGGTATGTGTTATTAAATTATAACATAAAACATAGTTAATAAAAAATGCAAATTATTCAGAATTATATAATTATGAATACAATTTATAAACTTTATACGGCGTGTTTTTAATCGCGACTACAGGTTGACTTCGAATGATACTCATCCTTCCACGGGGGGAGAGCTGTCCAGTTCCGAGTTAGAGGCAGACACAGAGATGATTGATGTATCAGCTAGGGCAAGCGTGTCCACTCTTGTTCCTATCTCGGATACAGGTACAAAACAGGTTATTATAGGAGGACGAGAAACAAGATCTACGAAGAGAAGAATTACCCCTGATGGTGGGAACCAAGCAGAACCTGCTCCACGTGGAAAGAAGTTTAGGTCCTGCTCTGTCTCAGATCATCATCTGAGAGGGCTTATTAATCGACAAGAAGAAACTCTACAGGAGGTACTAAAAGAACTGAAGAACTTAACAGCAACAGTGGACAACCTAAGGACAACTGTCACAAACATGATAACAATGGAAACAAAGCTAGCCGTGCAAAAGGACAGGATCAATCCCTTCCGACGGCCCGCCGCGACGGGTTTCTCAATTCTCTGACACTGGAGACAACACAAACCTCCCCCTCCATGGGAGTCCCGCATTACGTTGCTCAAGCTCCCAACCCACCAAGATCAGCCCCAGCACCAGGACCCGGCCCTACCAGCCCCAGCATCCTTGATGGTTTTGGTTTCTGATTGCAGTGCGCGCGCTCTGCCCTCTTCTCGAAAATGGTTGAAGATATTAAACACATGTTTAAACAAAAGTTGTAGAAAATTTAATCCTCTAGAATATTTATGATATACATATACAAATAGCATAAAACCCATAAGAAACGAGATATTTGCAATGAATGTGTAAAAAATAACGTTTTTTTTTACCTTTGTTTTTTTGGGACTGATAGACGCTGTTGGCCGCAGATGGCCATTACAGCTTCACCGGACAAAAGGAGGCGAGCGCTTATAGCATTCTAGCCTCAACGGCGGAAGTAGCGACGAGCTCAAGGGCACCTCAGGGAGGCACGGCCTCGGCTCGGCCACTGAGAAGAACCGGCAAGAAACTCAGTGGGGTGATGCACGTCGTTGAGGTCGCATGCGTACGACCCTTCGGCCTCGCCGGCGAGACCGGGTGTCTGATACCTTTGACGCGGACACACTACGGTGTCAAAATAAAGGTTTATACAGTAAGCTGTTATTACGTAGTAATACATACGTTGTTATAGTAGTGAGTTTATACAACTTTATAGCTGACTGTCGCTCATTCCGAGATACTTGCCCTCATTTGATTAATTTTCATGGTCCGATTCAGCACGACTCAACTCAATACAACTCTCTCTCTCTCTGTATTCTATTTATTGGATGTACATTTATTGTAATGTGTGTCTATGCAATAAATATTATTAAATATTAAATATTAATGGGTTTTGGAGCGCAGTGGCGGGCGAGAGCGCAACATAATATGGTACTGTTTCAATGAAAAACAAAATCTCCGACACCAACTTAAGTACGTGAAACCAGAATATCGCTACTTCTATGATTCTAATTTTAGCCGAGAGTAATATTTTTATTAAAGCTAAGACATTGCACACAAGCGGTCACTGCTAAGAATAATAAAATATCAATACATATTTTTGTCAGTTATAAAAAAATACTTTCGCGACGAATAGAGAACCTCTACCCTTTTGAAGTTTGTTAAAATTAGGTAATGTATTTCTACAATTTAACTTTGCCTTACCAATAGCACCGACACCAATGGGGTTGTACGTGTTCATAGACATTGACTGCATCGGCTGCAATGGACTTTGGAGCTGAAAAAAAAACAATATGTGTAAAGCTCTGCACCGGCAAATAAACAACGGTTGCCCGCAGAATCCAACTCGGATGGGCAGCGTTCGGGAAACTACGCGATATCTTCTCGTCCGAAATACCGCAGTGCCTGAAGACGAAGGTTTTTAACCTCCCACTAGGTGGACAGACGACATTGTGCGCGTCGCAGGTAACCGATGGATGCAAATAGCCAGTCGTTCATTGAGGCTTTCTAAGGGGGAGTCCTATGTTCAGCAGTGGACGTCTTCCGGCTGATGATGATGATATACGGTTGTAAGAATCATCAAGGTGTGCGGGAAAAAGAAGAAAAGAGTGATAATACCACCCCATTTAACTTGCAAATTTATTACTATCCGGTGTGCAATAAAGAGTTAATAAATAAATAAAAGAGCTAAAATAAAAGACATTTTCGCACGGAGCACCATTATTTTTAATCTCTAACGCAAAATGTGATAAGGTTTTTAGTAGCCCATAAAGACTTTAAAGACTTGTAATTAGAATAATAAAAAATGACATTTTTTTGACCTTATTGCTATAGTTAGGTACAGAGGAAAATTGCTTACACCAGTAAACCATCAACATCTATGTTCGAATTTCATAACTTAGGTACACTTAGAGAATATATTATATGTTTCTTATGTATTTAACCACCGGACTAAGATAATTGGAACATTTATAATAACTACGTTTATTAAATGAAAAAAAAATCTATTAATTATCATTAAATAAAAACGTCAACATTCTTAAAGCAATTGCAACGATTTTAAACTATCCTAACTTTTGCCAGCTACTTGCATTTACTCAATGTTTATCGTCGATAAAGTCGTTTATTGAGTGGTCATAGCGCCAATTTGCGAACATACAGTTTTACTGCTTTTTGATACGCTACTCAAATTTTAATCTTGATTTAATTACTGAAATGGAATTAGCCTCTTAACACACCATCTGAACTCACGGTAGCGTTACAAAAAATTATACGTACCAATAAAGAGCTTACTTAATGATAAAAAAGTAAAAGGCGAAATACTAATTCGACTAACACGTGAGATGTTTTGTAAGAGATATGGTATTTTAATGAAACAAAGAACAACGATGCCATAGACAGACAAAAATAATCATCAAACTTAACCCTATTCCTGGATATGCTGCATCAAGAGTACGATGACAGACTCAACTCAAGAGGCGATTTATACAATGTGAATTAAAGACTTGTTGATTACTCTCATCATCATCATCAGCAGCCGAAAGACGTCCACTGCTGAACAAAGGCCTCCCCCTTAGAAGGGAGGGGTTGCCATAATCCCCATGCTTGGCAGGTGGCTTGGGGATCTCAGTATAGGTGGTAGGTAATCCAATGGAAAGACGCTGCTGCCCGTCTAACCTGTCTTATTGTTTTTCCTTAGTTGCCTCTTACGAACACCCTACGGAGGAGATGGGTGGGTGCTGTTCTTGCCCGGACACCCCTCGGGGAATTTTACGGGTTGATTACTCTGCAAAGGACCATGCCCATATTAGTATGGAGCTGAAAGTCAAAAATACCATGCAATGCCCAAATTGCAGCTCTATGTCATATGATAACTATTTAACAGTATTTATATGATAACTAGATTTAATGTCATATAAAGCACCGGTTCAAAAGATATTGGACATTAAACATGATAACTTCCTACTGATTTTTTTATCGTTTACAGACGGCATTGCTATTAGTTTTTCACTAGGAACTTTATGATCATCACATAAGCTAAGTCAGATCAGTGTTCTTTTTTATACTTATCTGTATGTTATCAGATAATATGTAAAGCAGTATATTATAATGTCATATAAAGCACCGGTTCAAAAGATATTGGACATTAAACATGATAACCTCCTACTGGTTTTTTATACATTTTATCGTTTACAGACAGCTATTAGTTTTCACTAGGAACTTCATAATCATCATCACATAAGCTAAGCCAGATCAGTGTTCTTTTATATACTTATCTGTATGTCATCAGATAAACGTGTCAGTTATTTGGAATTATCTAGTCTGTCTCCATTGTATAGTGTCAATATGTATGTGAAAACAATTTGGTTAGATACACTGGTACTGCAATGTCAACAGAACGTCTTATTATTATTATTTTTATCCAGTGCTTCATATGATTTAAAATTAGCAACATAATTCTAGTTTTTATTTATTAGAGCAATATTGTAATATACTTTATCTGGGCATTTCTGGGGCACAAATGGGCATGGTCCTTTACATTTCAAAATATTGCACTGTGACCAGTGGCGCTGCCACATAATAGGAAGAATTTACGACTGGATTGGCTTGAAATTTATATTGGTTCCCCCAGTACTGGTTACACATTATTTGTGCTATTATTTTAACACCGAGTCCTACTCGAATTATGCTTTCTAACAAATATCGTAAATAATATAAAATAATTCAACGGACAGTACGATATTTAGTTTCACTGTTTGTATATTGTGACGGTTTTAACAATCATATTCTAAAAAGACCTTAGGCTCGTAGGCTGTACTTATAGCGAGAACGTTTCTAGCGAGACGTAAACCTTAAAAAACCCTACTAGATCAAATGTCATTACCTGTCCCTGTATCGGATGCGTGGCGAAAGGATTGACGGAGACCGGTGACGACTGATGAGGCAGCGCGCTGTGCGGCGAACATCCTGGTGGACTACGGCCCATACCACTGCATGCAGTTGCATATCCTAGCCCTCCAGGGGACTGTGCCAGCCATGTACTGAAAAATTACCGTAAACCTCTTTTTATACTTAGTGATGAGTCGAATGGCACTTTTGTAATACAACACGCTTGGACATGAGATACACTAAAGCTTATCATGTGACACATGATAGTTAATGAATTTGTGCCCTTTACAGGAATACAGCAACGATTATACACTGCTGTTTTGCGGCAGAACATTTGACACTGCGATGGCATCTCTGAGCGACTTACCATGAACGAACTAATCAGTAACATGAACATACGCCATTTATAAAAGTGGCTGTGGGCTAACGCATCAGCCTAGTTGACAGGTGTAATTATTTTTGCAGCTAAAAATTAAAATTATTATTTAACTTTTTTATTATGATTTAATTATTATTATTATCATTCAAATTTAATTAAACTACTTAATACCATATAATTCTACGATTAACTATAATTAACTGGTTTTTGATTGATTTATGTAAATTCTATATAAAAAAAAAACAAATCACTTCCTTTTTTTGAGTGTTGTATACGCCTGTAATGGCATTGCACTTAGACTAAGTCTTAGTTACACAAAAAAGAGGAGCGGAGATTTTGTGCAATCTTATAGGTTAATATTTCACCGTTTCTCCGCTCCGGTGGACAGGCAGCCTTATTCTTGTATTTTCTTATTCTTACTGTATCGTGTTGTGCCGCTGGTGTATTTTTTTATATAAATAAATAAATAAGCGCTTTCACGAGCGTTCCAAATCCGTGACAGCGTTTGATTGCATAAGCACGATATCAGTCAGTATCAGTACACGGAACATCACTGTGAATTCGTCAGCAATTTTAGCATTTCTCGGAATGCACCCTTTCACTATCAAACCGTTTAGTTTCCCGTCTGAGCACTAAACATACTGGGCGACGCAATTATCTATACTTATAATAAAACTGTAACAGGTCCAATTCTGTACATTGAAGATATTTTGAAAATTATATTTGGAGGGCATTCTATAACCAATACTGAGGCCGAAAATATATTTTTTTAAATTTTTGTCTGTCTGTCTGTCTGTATGTCTGTATCACGGCTGCGCATCACGCCGAAACTACTGAATGGATTCAAATGAAACTTGGCATGATTTGAGATCTTACTACGAGGTAGGACATAGGATACTTTTTATCCCGTAATCTAGCACGGTTCTTTTGGGAGAGGGGATTAAGTCAAAATGGGTACTTGGTAATACGCTTGGTCCGATTTTATCAATTTTTCTTTATAATATAATAAATATTAGTAAGGGAACACTCATAGAGAGTTGTTATCAAGGTTTTGTAATCGATCGGGTTAAGCAACGTTAGGTAAGGTAATTAAATAGATGGGTGATCGTTTAACGCCATTTGAACTAAATGGGTCCGTGCTTCGGAGAGCAAGTAAAAAGTGGGTCCCAGTTTTTAACAGACTATAAAAAAGGAGGTTATGTATTCGATGCGAATGTCTGTTATTAAAAGTTTAGTTAACGTAAAAATAGCGCAGGCGGAGCTGCGTGGGTCAGCTAGTTGTAAATATATTTTAATTCACTCAATTTTGCTATATAAGAATTATTATAGATATATTATAATAAATTAATAAACAACAACCTAAAAATGATTGACAATGACTTATTAAGACTGTTTTTCTTTTGGCTTAGTACAGTAACAAGTTAAGTAAAAGTAATGACTCGTTTATATAAACGGGTGTAAGTAGTTTGCCACTTGCAAACTTAACAGAAAACAACGACTTAAACTTCATTAAAGGTCTCCTTCGTGGGGAGGGGAATATTAAATCAAGACAACTACCTACGCAGAGATAAATGCAAACGTGTAAAGCCTTAAGGCGTCCACGTGCACGACTGTATTTTAAAATCTACGATGCAGGTCGTTCCTCTCGAAAACGTTCGGCGTGAATAGGCTGGGAGAGATAAATGTACAGACTCCGCCCACCAACCTTCGGCCAATCGCGTTCGGGCCTTCAACAAAAATAATTGCCGTTATTGCGCATGCATAGACTCGGCTTCCACTTCTCAAGGAACCGATGGGTGTACACGCTTGCCACCGTTAAAAGCGTAGATTAAATTAGAAATGTGTAATTTTGTAGACGAAATTAACATAATCATAAAAGATTGTGCCTTTCACTATCGGAGACTGTGTTTAGATTTTCATATCATTATACCGATTCAGTCTTGCGTGCTTTCATAAATCTACATTAAACTACAAACTACTACTACTTCGAGGACATTGGTGTGGGTTGAAAATAATCAAAAGAAAAATAACACTGACTGGGTCGAAGGTCGAACTCCCGATAAGGGTCCCGACAGATCATTTTTAGTCCAGCGGTTTAGATTTTCAATCATTAAACCGATTTACTGTCAAGTTCATCCATGAATCATAAAAAAATAGACTAATTTGTGAACTTTATTGTGGGTTATTATATATTTAGTATTAATTATCTTATCCGTATAGTGTCAAATAAATAAAAAAAAAACTACTTGGTACTTGCGCCCTTTCTCGTCCTTTGCTCTATAATCTGATGGGACGGAAGACCGGCACGACCAGGTCGAGGTCAGGTGCAAGACCTTCTTGTTGCATGTCCATCCGACGCATGAAAAATCTTAGTTTCCAAACCAGTCAAAAACAATTAAGTACACTAAATTTGACATTTGACTTAGGGTTTGAACGCACACACAATCTACGGTTTTCAAATCAAGCTGTTTCCCGCTGCGCCATGAAGGCTACAAATCTTATATACATGTACTACATGTCAACTATTATCATTCAATAATCACCGCATGTAATGACTCGGGAATTCGGGATGGTTTTGAAAGGTTGGGTGCGCAATTAAACATTGCCCAGACGATGTCGACTCCGCATAGATATCGGACTTCATTCGTAATATAATACATTATGTACGCAATTACGTCTATCAACGTCGATTATTAGGTACATTGCATTTGCGATTTTCAAAATGCGGACATAGTTTAAAATATCATTTATACAGGAGGCAACTCGTTCGTCGACAAAAATATTAAAGAAGATTGCCTATAATATAATTATTATTATAATAATAAATAATTTAGACAATATGTATATTATAAATTATATGGTTACTGCAAACACACTATTTCAAGCTCTTCTCCATCCAAAGGTACCTGGCAGAAATCACTATAAGGCCATCCATTATGACATTTAACTACGCTGTTTTTTATTTTGTGTTTATAACTGGAGCAAGTGTTCTATTGCTATAATGTTTTATATATGTATGTTCTCCACATTCGTTTATTGCTTGTTGAATGTACAAAAACAGCAGAAATTCAGCATTTCATAATCACTTTATGTATTTTCAGAGCACGATTTTTGTTATAATTCAAAACCTATTTATCGATTGTCAACAAACATACCTAGGTCGCTAGAGGTCAATGACCGTGAGCTAGCTAACAGCATAACAGTCTACAAAAATAAAGGTAGCCCGTCCTATGAACAAGAAACAAAAAAAGTTAAATGAATATTTTAATAATATACATGTTTCACGACTAACTACAGAATCATCATGTATAAAACATGGCAAAATAGGTACAAGTATTTTTGTGTAGTCAAATACATAGCTATTATGTAAACTGAACTTCAAATACATGTCAAGGTGAGACGTATTTTAAGTTATCGGCAATTCGTACTCGTAAATGCAAATGGCACAAAATACGACATAATAAGTACTTAATTGTCGAAATATGAGAACCACTATCAAGTCTTTGTGTTCCTGTTATCTATTGCGAATGCAAAGGTACCTATTTTGTGTGGAATGACTTGCCCGATAAACTTTCCAAACTCCCAATTAACAGTCCAACTAAGTAACACAGTTATCAAAAGTCTTTGCATGATATTGTTTAAAAATTATAAGTCACCTGACTTACACTCCTCTTATCAGTATCGCTGATAAGGAGGTCGTGTTTTCGTATACCTGAATAAATTTTTCAATGTCAAAATGACATCCATTGACAGGAAGCTTATTTGAAGCCCGCACTAGGAAATCGGAAATAAAATTCTTCAAGGACATATCAGTAAATTATTAGCATTTGTTTTGTAAACACGATCAAGACAAACGTAAATATTTAGTATAATTAATTACTATGTAATAAATAATACAGTACCGCGATGCTACTACCTATCTAAGCGATATTATGGTGGAAGTTTTAAAACCCAACTATAAGATTGCCCGCACAAAAATAAAAACAACTGTCAACATTTGCCTTTACAGCTATCTCATACGGTTGGATAGTTTGCCACTGCCACATAAACAAGTTGAATTTCGACTTTAATTGCACTTTACGACACATTCGCCTAATTCTGTTTTATAAATATTAAATCTATTTTTATTAATCGTAACACGGACTTGAATGATATCATTTCGTTAGTCTATTAACCATAAAGATTTGACTTTAAATCCACGAAATGTAGCCGTTATCACGTTAACAGTTATTGTATAGACTTACGTGTCGTATCTGGGATATGAAGGTGGATGGTACGGGGATCCAGATCCAAAATAGTTTCTAGCTCCGAGCGGCAAGGGCTGCATATGCGGGGGGACATGCTGGCCGACATGTGCCACATGGTACCCGTCTCCAAATAGACCTTTAGAGTAAGGTGTAGCCCGGAATGGTCTCTTCATGCGCCGCCTCCGCCTAAAGTTCCCATTCTCGAACATCTCTCCGCATTGAGGATCTAAAACCACAATATTCTCACCACCCAAGAGTTTATGCGCACGACCGTTTCCTTAACTATAACGCTAGCAATTCGCTTGGAAAATATAGTGTAACATGAAATGATAGTGAATGATCGCAGAGCAGTCGCGGCACACATTCGCCTTGCTAATTAAAAATTCGTAGGAAATAAAATCCCTCAACTCAAATTTTATCGGATCCCTAATTATTCAGCATAATATATTGTTAACTAACTTATTACATATAATAAACAAATTCCATTAATTAGTAATATAATACACACAATATTTTATGGACAATACTGCACCGCCTCACTAAAATTTACTTTTAAATAGGATTGTTTTATCTAAAGCGCTATGGAAAAAAACTCAGCAAAGATCCTGCTAACATGTAAAAGTAGCCAAAATAATTGATTCAACTTTATGCAACAATCAGAGAAATTAAGAACAACTTACGAGTACTTACACGACATAACGACAACTCACCCAGAGTCCAGTAGTTTCCCTTGCGCTCTCCCCCACCCTCTCGGGGAACTTTTATGAAGCACTCGTTTAAACTTAAATTATGCCTGATAGAATTCTGCCAGCCTTTCTTGTTTTTCTCAAAAAACGGAAATTCCTTGGTGATGTAAGCGTATATTTCACTCAGAGTGGCGCGTTTCGTTTGGCTGTTTTGTATTGCCATCGTGATGAGCGCCACGTAGGAGTACGGGGGTTTGGTGAGGGCTTGCGATGTCGGGGTGGTGGACTGAGGCTTCATTTCAGAACTACCAGGACTAGCCGGTGTGCTTGACTTAGATTTACTTTTTGCTTCGGTGCTAGAACAATGAATTAGTATTACAGGATAACTGTGATATTCTACATTGTTATTATAGTAGCCAGAAGACCTATATTACAATTAAAGTGCACCTAGTATTTGGTTTAGGCGTATAAAGGCAGATTCTCAAAATTGCAGATGAGTCTACAAAGGGTTTATTATCCAAAATGGTTGGCTGGCTGATTTTAAAAAACGGCAAATTCTTAAAATGGTAGATTTTATGAACGGCATACTCTCGAAATTGCGCACTTTAAATCTTAAGAAAAATTAGTAAAAAGTAAACATAACAATAAACCTCTGTTATTCATTGGAAGAAAAAACTGTAATTTTATTTAAAAAGTGGTTTAGTCAATTCCATTTTATTTAATAACTCTACTTCCAATCATAAGTTTGCGTCGCTTTGAAATAAAAATATAAATAAGATTGGACATTATGAAATTCAAATGTGATTATGATTTATCAATTATGAATGCGGTCAAAACTGTAACTGATTAGTAATTGGATGTTATTTTTACTTTCAAAAGCTATATAGAAAAAAGCGAGAGAACTGATATACCTACCAGGGAAGAGAGTAAAATTATTAAAAAAAAAAAACAATTCTGCCAACACGAAATATACCATAACGCCGGCAGCAGAGAAAATGGAAACATTATAGATCATTTTTGCAAGGCAATGGTAGGTATCTATGGATGAATTCAATAATTTTCTGTTGTAAAGGTCTACGACACAACACGACATATGCTTTGATCGATATTTTCCCTACATAATGTATTTTCCCGTGATACACATATTGATCGAAAGAAGAAAATAAAAAAGCCGTTGATATCTCCTCTGAGAGTTTGCTGCAGTCATGCTGCAGTCTCATCTCATTGTATCTTACTGACCTGACAGCGTTTCCTAATTATAATATTATTAGTTAATCATTAGTTAAGTTGGCATTAAGGAATTGTCCAAAATATAATGAAAATTTGTGTCAAATAGCTAAACAATTTTCTTAATATCGTATTTGTTATAGCTGACGTTCCTTCAATGAAAGCTCTGGCAGTTGTAATTTGTTATATTTATATATTTTTATTTCTCTATATTTTTCTCATCTCCTCTGTTTCCTATAGTTTTTCCTACCAGATGTGTTGATAGCTGATTTCCATCATTATCAATTCCAGGCCAGTCTACCTAATTTGCCTATATATTCTAGTCAGTTTGTGCTACATTCTAGTCAGTTTATGCAATTTGCAAGTAGAGTAAGCTCATATAACCAAATCTAATAAGTTAAAATCTAGAAAACGTTGGTAGTAACGGATTTAAGTAGAGAGATATTTTATTAGCAAGGCTCAAACCAACCTGTTGTTGGGACTGGTGTCTTCCCTGGCAAGTGGGGGCAACGAGAGCGTCTGATATACTCGAGACAATTCCTCCTCCTCCTTGACAGTTTGGGAATTTGATGTGTCCGCTGTACTTTCCTGAAGGCATATTCTACTGTCGTATGGTGAGGGACCTGCAGAACAAATGTTTCGTATCTAAATTTTTGCCGCACAATGGCCAAGTTTTCTTGATATTGGTGAACATAAAAATGTATTAACCTAGCAAATATATTATGAAAAAATATATGTATTCTTAACATATTAAAAATATTATTGTTAGGAATTCAATTATTTGATGATCAACATCCTGACAGGTAGTTTTGGAATAACAAAAAAGATGTCACATTTTCAAATCTAGTAGTGGCAACAAATCGTTTATGAAAATATAATAGTAAGGTAAGGTGGGGTAAGACTAACATACTTTACTGTCGGATAGACAAACTGTCTTTTTATGACTTACTTTTATGCCCTACCTTTAAGACAGTAATGCCACTGGTACATTAACACTATAAGCTTCTATAAAACAATGAATACATTACCGCCATTGCTTCTGGAACTGAAATTTTGAAGAAATCGTGGAATGGGTAAAACTGGTAGGCTTCCCCCACCACATGGGGTAAGACTGTCATATTTTACCCAAAATCGTTCACCAAATAGAATTTTTTAAAATAAATCGTGTTTATAACAAGTAAATCAAGTAAAAGATAACTCTATCGCAACGCTACAGCATTCATTTTTGCGGCAATTCGTGTAAATAGTTATCCGGGGTAAGTCTAACATACAATTGAAAACAGGGGTGTAAAACCTTTGACTTATTTTTTTTATCGACATCAAAACCTCATTGTCACTATGAATGAAGAAGGAGCAAACACAAACACACACAAACTTTCCTGTAAACAATATAGGAAGCTTTCGAAGAACACTTGCTCGCTTTGAATGATTAAACTGAAGCTAATATAGCATATTTTTAGAGATGTGACATTTAAAATTATTTTCAGATGTCTACCAGTCTTAGAACACTAACTTTTGGTGTTTAAACTGTGAAGGTACAGATATGCTCTAGAAATCTAATAATCTGTCTTATCCGCCGTTGATTTATCCCCCCATCATGAGTTTATATCATTAATACAAAGTCAAACTGAGGGCGTATCCATGCACTCCATTTACCTTCTCCCCTCAAGCGATGCCGTGCCAATAGGTAATTAATATCCACTAAAATGTAAGCGTAAACGGAGTGCTACTGTTTAGAGTGCATACAATATACATTATTGTTATTATGTTGTAACATTAACACTCGAGATTTAGCCAATCTTACGCGTACGTGCCTCCAGATACGGGTTTCTTGGAAATCGTCGCTTAGCGCTGTAGGTAACTAAACAAGCAAGCATACAACACATACTCCTATAGTTACCTACCCTGGTAACGGATAGCCACGCGCGCTCGGACGTACTTACCAATGCCCTTAAGTAAGAGGCTACATAAATGCACTTACTTTTCATTAAAAAAAATATATTCCGTCCGTTTAAAACGTTTTAGCTGTGGAATGAGTTTCCATAAAGAAATAGTTGGAACATTCTCTGTTCATAAGACCTAGTCTGATGATCGTGGTTTTTCCTAAAAAGATTAGGTCCAGTATAAGAATAAAACAGTATGATCGACGTTCAATATCGCTTGATTTTTTTAGAAACTAAAACAAAGATCCAATTAAATTCAGTAAAATAAAATAACTTCTTTTATTCTACAAAATATGTTTTGCTTATGCAAACATAATCGATAACAGGGCAAATTTCGGAAAGCTATGTAGATAAATCGATAACGAGACCCTGAAATTGATGTACTATCGACGAACTGCGATCCATAAAAGAAACCCAACCCATATTTATCTGGCAATATATTTTAACCATTTCCTTGACCCATTGATTATTTTAGCTAATCTTATGCTGGACTTCAGGTCGTATTTCAGCGCAATAAAGGCATACTTCTACAATCCACGCGTGTACAAGAATGCGTCAGACAGGCGACGCATTGCATATCGGATTCGAGCCGAGCCGCGAACACCGCGAGGTATTGTGTCGCTTATAGAACAATGCGTCGTATTTATAAAACATTAAAAGCCGGCGTATCGTTCGTGAAATTAATAACAAATAACAATTGTGAAACGTTAGTTCGGGAGCAGTGCGAATTACCCATGCCGTTGAATAACTGATTTCTGAATGTACAGCCGGCATGTGGGATCCGTTTTTGAGCAATAAAGCGGAACTATATAGAGCTTCCTAGTTATGTATGTGATATTTGTTTCAGCAAATGATCATGTTGAAATTGAAAAGAAATATCTTATAGAAAAGAAGAACAGAGTGGTTACGTCCACCACCAACCATACAGAAGACCACAACCAAATAATCGAATGTTTTCTTTTGCTTGTAAAACAACACGATTGAAATGTTGCTTAGCTAGGTGCATTACCTGTGGGGTGTCCGAGTAAGAATAACACCCAAACATCTCCTCCCGTTGGGTGACGTAAGAGGCAACTAAGGGAAAAAATAACACACGCGTTTCTATTGGATTACCTTCCATCTATAATGATCCCTGAGACGCCTGCCAAGCGTGGGGATTATAGCAACCCTACCCTTGGGAGGCCTTTTATCAATCAGTAGAAGTATTACAGCTGATGGTGTGGTGCGTTGCAACAAATACTAAAGAAAACCCAAAAAGCAATATGATAAGACCAGACAAGTGTTCCCGTGCCATACCCATCTCACACTGCCCGTATAGTCAACCAGTGGTTCCATCGTCATGATGATATAACGTTGATTCCCTGGCCTGCTAGATCTGCAGATATGAACCCTATAGAAAATAATGTATAATGGTGCAGCGATGGGAAAACCAAAATAGAAGGACTAAGAAGCCTTTAGAAGACCATTGCCGAAACATTTGGGAACGTGTGGGAGGGATGGGGCCTTTGCTCACGCCTTGTGAGCTCTATGAGAAATAGAATATAATGTGTCATTGAAGCTAATGGTGGTTACATCAGCTATTAAATACTATTGTTACTTAATTGTAGTTTTGTTTTACTTTCATTGAAGAATGAGTTTAGTTCAAATTTAGTTTAGTCCTGTCAATAAAGTTGACCCCGAAAATAATAATTGTTCCTCTGACATAAAAAAAGGTGAAGACCAAATTAGAGAAATTTACATCATATTTTGCCAAAGAAAATAATCTTTTGGATTGACAAGATGAGTCTGTAATAAAACTAATAACTTTACGCAATACGCAAAACCCACATAAGGTTAAAGTTCTAAATATATATACATATAGGTATAGATGTAATTATATATTTCCCTCAATGGAGATTTTGTTGCCAAATAAAACACAGGTATAAAAATTCCTTGCTGCCACAGTCACGAGTAGTGTTGTTTTTGTTTCTTCTTCTACAGTGTCTGTGCTCGCAGTACACTAAATTCCTGATGTCTGGTATCTGGATGATGGTACTTTGGGGGGTGCAGCGAATTTGGTTTGGTTTCATGTAACGAATTAAGGTACGTCTAAGGAATTTCTGTACCCTCCCGGTTGGTGAATAAAAAAAAATCTATGATGCCACTGATCGCATCTACAAAACTCTCATTTAACATTCTTCATTATTCATTTTTGTCTTTTCAGTGGGATTGACTACTTTATAATTCTATTTGGCAATCACTTTTATCATCCAGCACTAACAATTCGGATTGTGCGCGTTTGCTAGCTGTCTCTGCGGGGCGAAGGAGTGCGGTCGCTAGTTGCAAACTATTCCATCTTCACACATTGGTACATTATTGACCACCATTCGTTTTGCAGTATGTTTGCGGTGGGTGCCATGACCAACATTCTTCATCGTTGTCGCTATGGGGAACAGGTCGATAAATGTGGTTACCACGGGATTTTTTGCTGTCGTAGCGCTGGTCGTTTGTTGCGCCATAGCTGTACTGGAAGCAGTCGGTATTACACGTGATTATGGCAAGAGGCCTGATGGTATGACTTTAATTCCATGGCAACACGGAAAGCCGTTGGTGTGGGATGCAACATGTGTCGATACACTTGCTACGTACCACACTCCGGCAGCTTGTAGGTTGTAGGGCAGCTGGAGGGGCGGCGGCGACGTTAGTGATGCAAAGTGGCGCAATTTCCAGGTATATATTGGCGCCCTTTACGGCGGAGTGGAGACCATGGGCCTTGGTCTCATTAAGCGCACGGTTTGGTGAAAAACTAATCATCCAAACTTATCGAAGTCTAAGAAGACAGTCGGTCTGGTAAATTTTTCTGCCAACGTATAAGCTTGGCCATACAAAGAGGAAACACCGCGGGTCTTTTAGGTTCCCTACCCCTAGTGCGGCGAGAACTTAGAGGATTTTTTCCTAGTTTAAGTATTATTTGTAAATAAACTGTAAATAAAATTTGTCACATAAACCTTCAGTGAAAAGTTATCTAACTGATGGTATCAAACCGCTTACAAATCCGTTGCGTAGTTTAGGAAGAGTTAGTGGACAGGCAGTCAGATGCGGAAAACGGCTTTTTTTAGACTTTTCTCTTTTCTAAAGAAGATGAATAACGTTATGCTGTAAGTAAGGAACCCAAGGCGATGACGCTTACTGTGTCCCACCCACACACCGGCAACGGCAACAAATGCTATTTATTGCAGGCCTTGATTAATGTAATGAGACGATTATTTTATAAGAGGAAATACCGCCAGTCTTTTAGGTAGATACCCTTATTCTCCCAGTATGGCGATGACTATGTTTTATACTTCGTATAACTGACAGTTCAGAGTACAACTTTTATTGTTAAGATTTTAACTTAACTAAAATATAGCTCCCAAATGTAGATTATTAATCATTCTCAAGTAGTTTTTCATATATGTAGAGGGAGGAGATATAGGTATAATTAAATGTTTTTCTACAATGAACTGATTACTGTGCTAGTTAGCTGTAGCTGACAAACGACTGCTGAACAATTTACAAAATATTTGTCAGAGTTATTTTATTTATTACTTACTACTGAATTTACTCGTAAAAGCAACAGCTGCAGTCATTGGGAGACGTGAAGCATTGCCCAGATTACCAGAATTATAATACATCAGTCATCAAACCTTCTTGTACATAATCATGCAGCTGACTGCAAATCAATTAGGAAAAAGAAACGTTATTATTAAATAAAGAATTATGTAACACATATGAATCATTAAGATTATCAGCAACAGTGTGTTACCGCCAAGACGTTATTACAAGTGTTCCTATTAAATAATATAATAAGCTACTAACAACTAAAAGCACCTCTCTTCTCCAAATGTTAAACGAATAAATTTTGTTGCGAGTAATCATGACCATACCCTTCTATAAATTCATGCATAATATGGAAACTTGAGTCCTAATTCTATACAACGTGGTGTGGGCACGTTTGTTATACCACTGGAATTCCTAACAATCATGCAGGCCAATGGTACTCGTATAAGATGATAAGCCATTTGCGCAGCCTACGTAGGCTAGCAAGACAATATCATCATCAATTTCACTTTACAGACCCTGTTATATTAGAGGAATGGCTGCATTGCCAGCAGAAGAAATGCAAACAGTTCTAAAGCGCCACGAGGGCAAATCCCTATCAAAGCTACTCTTGATACTGGAACCATAATCAGCACGAAAACAAAATTCAATTCAAAGATGATGTATTGTAGTAATTGGTGAGTAGACTAAATTTTATATTTCATTCATTCAGCTGTCCCGCGCTTTATTTAAAATATTTTATGCATTATTTTTCTCCTATACCACCATATTTATAAGTTTAGATTTCATGGTTTTCCTTTCATTTAATTTGACATGTTTGTTAGAGAGATTTGATCCTTATGATTGACCCTATCGATCAATGCCATAAAAGTACAGGTTCGATTACAGTGTGGCAAGCAAGTTTTCGAAAATCTTTGAATGCAAATTGTTTCTTTTTATAAATACAGGAATGTTTCCTTTGAGTAAAACTATTTCCAGTAATAAAAATACTTTCCGTACCTAAAAAAAAATAGGGGGGTCATAAAATTCCACCCTGTATGTAGATAACACCTAAGTTACTACTACAACTGAAAAACCGGTATAAAAACCTAGCAAAGATATAAATAACTCTACATAGACAAAAATAATACCAAATATAAACATTCCAATTCCGTGAAATTAATATCAGTTTTGCCACCAACTAAAATAAATCATAACACTGACATTGAAACAAGATGCCCCAATTAGCACTTCGGAAAAATCTGATTCCGAAAAAGGTACTAGATGCCCCGAAGCGCGACAACAATGCTACTATTAATACTTTATTTCAGGATTCGCCTAATAGGCGGAGATACGCCCCGGGCCAGTAATAATATCTTTTCGCTCAATTAGCAATCTAAAAGTATCCATGGAGAGAAACACCTTGAGGCCATTAAAATCAAACACCTGGTTACGAGAGAAAAAAAAGACGTCACAAACGTAAACACTCGTTTCTCACAGCGACATTTGGCGTAGTAAAAAAAAATATGTTTGTAAATAGCGCTAGTTATGTTTGTAAATGCATATTTTGATGATTTGTGTGATTGCAAAGCTTTTATAATATTCGTAATGAAATGTTTTCGACTTCGTTGATGTATGTGGTTCTCAGAAGGACCGTTGACCCCACTCTGGTAGGTACTGTAGTGTGCAAATCTTCAATGCGCCATATTCTGTAAGGTTATTAAAATCCTCATCTTTCAGTGTTTATAATCATTGAGAATATTAGCCAACTACATATAGGTGAACTCTAGATTTCTGTTTGCTTTTATAGCCTGACGGAAAGGGTGATGATATACGATCAAGATGAGATCATCCGTAAAAACGATTATCTTTTTTTCAGATCCAGGTGATTAGTCAGTATTGGCCTAGCTAACAACTAAAAGTCCAGTCACAACTATACATAGTTGTGGGTGATCTCCTGTTTGTACAGTAGGCACCTTTAAACGCTACACCACGGGAGACCAGACAGAGCTATAGTATGACGTAAGTGTAAGTCACGCAATTTAGGCGTATGTGCTTCATGCTCCGTATTTCAGAGAAAACGAAACAAAGAGGTATTAAAGAAGACGGTAATTCTAGCTCTGGCGACTTACGTTAAATAGTTGAACTCGAGCTCTCAGCATTACTTAACGCGTCCACTGATAATGGCGTCGATACCCAACTCGTACAAAAGGTAATTGTTCTCTCAAACAATAAAGTTTAATAACGTAAGGTTCTAAGTAAGGTGCGCGCATGCATTGGCGATCGCGGTAACACCTTATGGCGTTCAGTGTATAGTTAGATAACACCATGAATAGCTCTTAGGTAACTTTGTCCGCGATAGAAAAGAAACAAGAATCTATTACAAGGATAACACAGCGTACTGACTTTTGTATAGTCCGAATAAAAAAAATACCTTCAAACTATGGTCGTGGATTTAAACACGGTAACCTGAGTATTTCTCATACTTGGGTCCGTATTCATAACGGCTGATATTGGAATGCACTGGATCTAGTAAGAGATGCAGAACTAGACTAGCGGTCTACTGTTACAGATACAGTGCGCTTATTACAGCACCACTTGAATAGTGATAATCCATTCCAGTACCACTTAGACACCCTGGCCACTACCCAATAGGTCGTGGGTTCGATTCCCACCTAGTGTATGGGTGTTTTATTAACATTAGGTAATACACGTTCCGTTGCTATCTGGGGCGAATTTTTCAGAATCTTTAGCCGAAGAAATAATGTGCGTAAAATATTGAAGCGTAAGATATAAATTGCGAATTTAATTTTTCAATTTACAGAAATGTTTTCACTAAATTGAAAAATAGGATTTAATAATGAAAAAGTCTGAATCTGCTTTGCAATATTCCGCTCTGCCTATTTTTTCCTTTTTAAAGATGTCTAAATAATTTAACGAGGGCAGAAAATCTAAACTTTTTCTTACAATTTAAATTACGAGGTAATATAAATAATACAGTAATTCACTCAAGTCCATGATTAACTAGGGTTAGAAAAAATTAGACAATCTAAGAAAAAAAATTGAATCTGTTTATTTCACAATTTGCTGTATAAAATAACAAATACAGATACTATCTCCGTTTCATGTGTCAAATCTAAGAACAATTTATAAATACATACCTAGAAGTCATAGGTTAGGTGTAAAGTCTAACATAATCACTTATCAGCTCTTAACGATGGTTGATAGCCTCAATCCCACAGTTAGTGGAAATCTAAGTCAAGTTCCCTGTATAATGTCGGTATGCCCCTTGTGCGAGAGATATAGGTAGGTTTCACCGCAAAATATATTCTAGCGCAATGCAGCAGAGTGTCGAGATTCACGCATTCCGGTTGCTGGATAAATTAGTGGGCTAAAGGAATAATAGCTCATGTCTTAGCTGATGAGCGACAACGTAATGCAGCTATCCATAGGCAAGTTATCCAACTAGTCAAGTAACTAATTTATATAAAGTAATGTAAGATTTAAGGCAAGATACTAATGATCGTGCAAGCCATTCGTGGCTCTTTGAATTTGGTACAGACAGACCAGACTTGCTGTCTGTTACCACGTGTTATGTACTGATGTCACATCATGTTGAGTTACCAACATCTACATCTTATCTTTTAAATTATACATATTTAGCAAGTCAAAGGAAAATACAGTAATAAATGTGCACAACATCGGGATCGTCATCATAGAGAGCAATAACATTGCATCTGTTTCATCAAAAATAACAAGCATAGTTTTCTGCTATATCCGATTATGTAGTTGCATAAATGAAAATATCTTGAAAGCCAACCAAATCAATGGAATTTTTATAGAGTATCAAACACAATGCTCCACAAACACGTCAGTCTTCGATCGTTAGGCTTCTTCACGTTCATTATATTTATCACTAAGTCCACGTACTTGAAATTACAGTGTATTCAATCCGCTGATACATACATAATTATATCAACTTACCCTATGCTAATGTAATGCCCGCCATATCTTTTGATGGTTCACTAATTCATCCGTAAGTTAGTACATTTTTCTTTGGTGAACTAACACATAATAATAACTATTTTTCATACAATTATAGATTAATCCGTCTTCCGTTCGAGAATATTAAATACGTAATATTAATATTAACTGATTTCCAAACAATACTCGTGGACCAATCAATAAGAAATAAATTGAATCACAATCTCACTACACTTTAAAGTATGAACTTCGGTGACTATTGATTAATCAAAATGTATGTAACGAACTAAATCACGGCACGTATAAATATTTTTTTTTATTGTAATCGGATTGAATTGTGAGCGGTTTGCAACAAGAGCACGGGGTTAAGGGGACGTGACCTCAGATGACGTCAGGGGCTTGAGATCGGTGCGCCTGCGCCCGCTAGATACCGATGTCGTCCTCTCAGATAAACCCCGCGATTGCGCTAATCACACTATTTCATATCAATTTATATTTGTGGCCGTAACTAGTAAATATGTAGTAAGTAGGGTTAATTAAGTAGATTTATATAAGTATTTTATTCTTGCAATGTTCCAAATATATTGTAATACATATTTCATAATATAATGTTAAACAATAAAATAATATATTTAAAACCTACTAACTAACCTAACCCAGTCTTTTTAGAAATTGTATAGCGTTCTTTTCACGAATATTTTACTAAAAAGATCAATAATACCACCTTCAAAGTATGCTCCTTCAGAAACGATACACTTACGCCAACGAATAATCCAATCATCAAAACATTGGAGGAATTGATTCAGTTCTCGCCGCCAATTCTCCTACCGAATAAAAACAGGTGCCACAAAGTGGTAATATAGGTTTAGGAAAGCAGCAGCGATGGCCTTATCACATTACCGTGGTACAAAATCTAAGAATTTGCTTTCCACAAATCTGGCCTTTTTCGTCGAATTTACTCTCAAACGCTGAAATAATATTCTTTATCCCGAGTGCACAACACCGCGCTAGTCGAAGAAAACCGTCAACATGACTTTTGATCGACATTGGCGTGGTTTTTTCGGTTGCGGTTCAGTTGAAAGGCGCCACTCCAAAGCTTGTTGACTAGTTTGCATGTCAAACTCGTAAACCCACGTCTCGTCACCAGTAACAATGCGTTTCATGAATTTTGGGTCGGAATAGACTCGTTCTAGCATGTCCCCAGCAACTCTTATGCGATTGAGTTTTTGGAGAATATTCAGGTCTTTTGGGACTAGCCCAGGGGCAACATGTTACGAGGCATGCCTTTTAAGTTCTGTCGTTTCCATATTTCCCGGCAATATTGAATTTGGAACTGTTCTATATTCGAATGTTTAAATTTTGAATCTCAAAACAGTTGAAAGTATGTAGCATATTCACCTCATTACAATCTTATATATCAACCTCCATTGTCATACCTCATCATATCATCATTTTACGTTTATAAGTGTCCGCGGTCCCAATTCCTGTGAATGTACTGTGAACTTTAAATATATAATAGTGTAATTGAAAGTCCTTCTGTGTTCTCATTCCTTTAATTGCCACTTTCCCTTAGGTACCTACCTGTCGTCGTAGTGGTCTCCGGGCTTTCTCTACCTCATCTCTGGACCTACACCTATAAACCCCTACTGTAACGTGACGACCTATAAACCCCTACTGTAACGTGACGACCTACTCACCCCTATACTATACGTTACGTGACAAGTATTAGGATTAATGCTATTGTTTAGTCACAGCGTCGATTGGAATCTCTCAGGTTACGTACGAAAATGAATCTAAGGAAAATGTTCGTGCTATAATTTTCTACAACTTTACAAGAGGCCTGACACGGCTTCAGTGTTTTGAAGAGTTAACATCTGTGTTCAGTGATGAACTGACTGTAGATCGCTGGTATTTAGAATTCCAGCGTGGTCGTACTAGTGTTAGTGACAAATCTCGCGAAGGACGCCCAAAATCCGCCTTCACTGAAGATAACATCATTGCTGTGAGACAACTAATTCTCGAAGATCGTCATGTGACGTATCGAGAGATAGAGGCTCTATTAGGCATCTCAGGGACAACCATTCAATCAAAACAACAGTCTACAATCTGGGTCTTTCAAGACGAGCCAAAGCCGACTAAAGTTGTTCGTTCTCGAAGCACTTCAAAGAAGATGGTGGCCACGTTCGTTGGAAAAACCGGCCATGTCGCGACTATTGACACTTGAAGATCGTAGAACGGTTAACGCAGAGTGGTATACCACAGTTTGTTTACCACAAGTCATCTCCGAACTTCGAAAATCTAACTCAAAGCGACGCATCATCCTGCACCACGACAACGCAAGCTCACACAGCGCTCGTCAAACGATTGAGTATTTGAAGCAGGAAAAAGTAGAAATTCTTGACCATCCTCCATACAGTCCTGACCTAAGCCCTAACGATTTCTTTACATTTCCTAAAATTAAGAAATGTCTTCGTGGTTAAAGGTTCCAGTCCGGTGAAGAAGCAGTCGACGGTTTCAAGTCAGCCATTTTAAACACCCCCACTTTAGAGTGGAATAAATGTTATAATAACTGATTTCTGATACTTACGCGAATATTACACATTGAAATGAAACTAATTTTACGGATTATATCGCGGTTTATTTTTGATTTTAATTTCCCGACGTTTCGAATACTTTACAGCATTCATGGTCACGGGCGGACTGAGGTGGTAGCTGTCCATATGTCATAGTTGTCTTAGGGTACCCTCAGGTCTTCTAATTATTATTGTTAGTCCGATCTACGCAGAAAGAGCTTACAGTATCTTGAGGTCTTGCAGTGGAATGCTTGTCTTTGGATTTGACTATGTTTATCACGGGATCCCAAGCTGGTGGTAGCACCCAGCTATCCTCTCTATTGAAATTTGGATGCTTTTTAATCAAAAATAAACCGCGATATAATCCGTAAAATTAGTTTCATTTCAATGTTATAATAACTGGTTTGAGCGAATGGAAAAGTATATTAAGCTACGTGGTGAATACTTTGAAAAACAATAAAAAGTACTATAAGGTTCTAGTTGTGTTTTTTTCTTCAAACGACAAAACTACCATGCCTCGTATCAAATGATTATTTAAAATGGTACGGATCGACTCGTGAGACACAGAATCTTCGGCTATCTCTCTCAAACTTGAACGAGGATTTTCAGTCACTATTTCCTTCAATTTTGGGATGTTAACTTCAGTTGCAGACGTTGATGGCCTACCAGAGCGAGGCAAATCTTCCATCACATCTCGACGGCTTTGGAACGCTTTGTAACACTCATAAGTACGTGTTTTTGATAAAGTCGGTTCACCTTCTGTAACATTATCAGTGAGTGACTCCGAACACGAAATACTATTGGCGATGCAAAATGTAAGGCAAACTCTTTGTTTGATGTGTTTGTCCATTATGGAAATCGTAATACTCACTGAATATGATATAACTAAAAACAGCACTGTATTTAATCTAAATAACAGACGCTACTCAAACCCCGCGCCAAAATGAACTGACTGAAACTGAACTGAATTAAAACAAAAAAGACCACAAAAATTAATTTTGAACCATAATGAAATCATCCATTCCCGATACTCTTAATTGAATATTCATAATTGACTTCGTAGCCCACGATAGTTGTCTAATACTATTTTTAATCTGACATCTTAGGACTCTATATAAGATAAGAATATTAGAACGTCGGCCTGACAGTGAAAAAACAAGACTAAAACAAGGGACAGAGGAGACACGACCCGACCACTGACCAAAACAGATGAGCTAACTTATAACTTTATTGTAGTTTTCCTGATCAGATCTTTCAAAGAGGTAGCATATAGAGTGTTAAAAACTCCCTGTCCGATCACTGAGGGTATCATTATATGTATCAATGGCTTGTATGTATGTAACTCATTTGTTGAATATTTAATTTTTTCATAATTTGTACTAGAAATACAACATCTGATTCGTATAGCTAATGTCTGGCTGCTCTGGGATCTCTGTATATTATCAATCGACAACAATGCTGTAGTGTAAAAACCATGGTAATAAAATTGTATATTACACAGCGTACATATTTTGTGCCTGTTGACACGCAAGAATTACGATGATAAAGCAATCGTAAATGAATTTATCAGCTAATCGATTTCCCTCGATGTCTAATCGATTAAGGTGTAAACTGTGTTAAAGTTCCCTCGACACGACATTAAAAGTAAGAACACGCTCATATTTGTACTGGATTCGATGCGGGCCACTTTACGACCACAATCAATGCTTCTTGGTAGGGTTGTGTAACTTGCTACTGACCGGAGCTGGAGACTAAGTAATCATACCACAGCTGCTAGTTTAATTTTATCTGGATTTTTTTGAGTAATGCTTCACGGGTGAATTATACCTAAGTTAAGACTCGACTGACTTATTAAACCATATTAACCATATTAATTTAGTAATATAAGAAATAAGATTAAACTAAATACAATGTAACTATCGTAAATAATAGGTATTCTTTTTACTGTATGCCGACAAATAAAACAGTTTATCATACTCTCAAATATTTACTGAAATAAATGGGGTTCGCGGTAATTAATAACAACACAAAATCCTCAGCCAAAAAGAAAAACGCCATGCCGATTAGTGAAACTCATTATTCGTACTGAATGGTACCTATACACATCGACGTTGTTAGCTGTAACAGAATGATCTCATATGAACTAGTAAAGGAGGAGAAGGCTGTGATTGTAATATAAACAATTTGTACCTACTATTATAAACATGGACGTCAAAGAATGACGTGGCATTATGTAATGGAGTTCATAAATGGAAACTTACATTATGTTACAGTGAAAGATTAACATTCTTTTCGATATTTTTTTTAGATTTCGGTTTTACATACATACTTACTCTATTTCTGAGTAATTCAGCTGCTGCATGCCTTTGTTAAAACTATTATTGAAGGATTTTTATATCCAAATGGGAATAGTTTTATAAAAACTATAGAGAATATGACTTAAAAGATTGAAATAAAAATTTTTCATAAAAAAATAAAACGGACTTCAATACACCACACAAAAAAGTTAAATAACTCAAAAGTTGGCGGTAAATAAAATACTTTTTACTTTACTTTACTTTCTTTTTACTTTACTTTTTTCATTACAAAACTTTAATGTCTATCCTTCTTCAACTTCTTATAATTGCTCTAATAGCAATAATTAATCAAGCCTTGTGGTTTAAATTCTACATACATTTGACGACCGTGATTGTCTTCACCCGCTGATGCCTGCACTGCTGAAACACCGGTTGCGGTCCAGCTGGCGCACTGGCGAGCGATAACCGTTCTACCACACTGAGTGCCTTTTCTGGTCTTCAGTCACCTATACCGTGCCTAATGGATACTTTCCCTAATTGTACCAGTGCCTACTGATTACGTTTTGGGTGGTTCCCAGTGCGAATAACTGTTTTAATTTTAAATACATATTAAGACTTAGGGTGGGTCTAGCCACTTTCTCTTAGATACCCAGCTAACGTAGCGACCTCTCTGGGTAACATCACTTTACCTTGCTGTTACGTTACAATTCATATACAATATTGTGATTTCTAAAACCTAGGATTTGACAGTTGCCACTATGTAAATACCAAGATTTGTAATTTTTGGATGCGCTGGAAAGCTAAATTCAAAATTTTCATTGTAAACTTCACTTTTCGCGGGGGATACTTTCCAAATGTCCCCGGGACCTGTGACAGTGTGCAAGTCAACCAGGGAATGTGGGATTCTTACCCAATACCCCTGCGGCCTTCGCATCGGCAGGGGATGAAGATGAAGAAGAGGGGATCGAAGTCTAAGGGGACCGTCGCACTGGTAGCTTTTTCTGCCAAAATATAAGCTTGGCCTTACCAAGAGGAAACGCCGCCAGTCTTTTAGGTATCGTCGTCGTAATAAACTCGAAATATTTTATTGTTAGGTAAATAAAGTTTTGATAAATAAATACGGATGTAAATTTAATCTCCCTTTGACAAGCAATAATAATATGTTGAATATATATTATCTATTAATATTATTATGTATGATTATACGAATAGGACTGTCCTATTCGTATATATTTATAATTTATGCTTGTTATTGCTTTTGTTTAAACGTGTTATTGATAATAGTTTTAGAAACTTCTGCTAACTTAACATAATTTCTATATTGGATTATATTATTTCAAAGCTGAACTATCAGCCAGCTCCAATTTTCCTCACAGAGACTGTAAATACGTAATGCTTCGCAAGCTACAATGTAACGTTTAATAATGTAATAAAATTTTACTGCACTATTTCATGTTCATCTAAAAGAGCATTTGAACGATTTAGAATATATAAATACTATTTATAGTAAGTTAGGTTCAGTAGTTTTTTCTTCTTTAACTTAGTGACGAAACACTCACACACATCTGCACTGCACTGCGGTCCTTCACACCACACAGGAATACAGCAATGTTTACACATTACTGCTTAACGGCAGAACATCGCACGCTGTGGTACTACCAACCTGTACGTTCCCTTGCAGGACCCACATCACATACATTGATATATGTAGTTCGTAAGTACATAATACCTCAATGATCACGTACTATAATTCAGAAATATCCCAACAAACTTCATTGTGTGCAGAAAAATGACACATTAATTTCCGGGCATGTATCATTTTGGGCTATTCATTGTATGTATAATATTTTTACAAAGAGCTGCTAACAGTAAAGATTACCAGTGACGCCACCACATTTAAGTATTTTTTATCATTATCAGCAGCTGAAAGGCGTCTACTTACACAAAGGCCTCCCCCTTAGAAGGGAGGGGTTGCCATAAACCCCATGCTTAGCAGGCATTTTGGGGGTTGCAGTATAGGTGGTAGGTAATTTAGAAAGACGCCGCTGCCCGTCTTGGTGTTTTCCCTTAGCCGCCTCTTACGGACACCCAATGAGAGGATGCTATTCTTACCCGGACACCCCAAGGATAAAAAACCTTGTATGATATGTGGACCTAACCTAAAGAAAACTATGAAAACTATATTCGGCAAGCTAACCAAAAACGGGATTGTTTTCGTACTGTATGCACCAACAAATTCAAAATTTAAAAAAAGCTTAATTTGTAACAAAACCAGTCGAAATAATCGTGCACATACTGACGCAAATTAATTTTAATTTCAGATTACAATGATCCCAGCGAGCTCCCTGAAAATAGCACCAGTTTTTAGTGCGGCGCACTGAGCCGACCGGACGGCTTTAATGACTTAGCAATTTACTCCTCAAATCAAATCCTACTGCGTCGCACGTTATTTCAGTGCGCGGCGATTAAATCTATCAATGAATTTCCGGCAGCGGCCACTTGACACTTTTAATATCGCCAATCAACCCGAGACCGTTCTGAATGAACAATGCTGGTTCAGCCGTAAATTAAATATTCCTAAGTCCGTGCCAACGCAGCGCGTTTGACGGTATGTACTCAAGGAGCAAAGTCGGTTAGTTGAAATACGCTCGCTACATATGACCCGGTAAAGTCACACACACAAGGCGTAACGCGACACGTACTATGACATTTAGTCTTGTACTGTGTTTGATATTTTGTTTTAAATCTGCATAATATTACGAAGTTCACTGGGAAAATAACTAAACAGTATAATAAAATATTTAAAAAAAAATCGAACCGACTTCAATAACACTGAAAAGTATAAAATAATTTAAATATTATAGAAGTTGGTGTTAGCGTACCTGCTGTGTATATTTGGCTATTCAATTTTATACTTTTTAGTGATATTTTCATGCTAAAAGATTGAACCATCGAAGACGGTAAAATGATCTAGGTAGGTTATGATCACATTATCGTCTACATAGTTTTACATAATTCATGTTTCTTCAGAAACAATTTATCCGGTCGTAATGAAATTTGCTTGGAATCATCATAGTAGTTTACTCTCTCGAATAAAAAAAGAATCATCGAAATTGGTTCATATTTGTCAGAGTAATGTAATGGAGAACATCAGTTTTATGGTTGTTACTAGATAAATTCCCCCACATCGTTCATGGTCCTCCAGTAAGTTCTTATCATACAGATTCATTACAGTGGTTCTTTCTTTCGAATAAAAAAAGAATCATTACAATTGATAAATATTTGCCAGAGTTATGACCATTTTTGTCCTGAAAAAGTCAGTCATCTTATAGGCATTCCTGCAGTTTTCCTGCGCGGTCTCCACTCTTGTTTTTTCGGGAACTACTTATTCGTAAGAAATATTTTTTTTATGGGACCCAATCAACGGATTAAAGAATGGATAGAAGAAAGATTTTTTCAAATCGGTTCATAATTGCCAGAGATATGCGCGAACATACATAAAATATAAATATATATATATACAGACGAATTGAGAACCTCCTCCTTTTTTGAAGTCGGTTAAAAAGAAAAAATATTTTGCTATTATATATATATTAAAAACAAAAACTTCTTGCCTTACAATAATTTCTGCACAAAGTCCAAACCTCAAGATTTACGAAAATAAATTTGTCAAAACGTATTAAAGGTAGCCAATGAATACTACGAAGTACGAAGTATTGTTGTAGGTACTTATACCTCCTACATCAAAAAATGTTATTTCACAATAACGAAGATTCAATTACCGCGTTATTATTCAGTTTAGTTTATATGTTATAAAATATTACACACCTAAACGTAATATTGACTAATTAAGAGAAACATGAAACCACCACCGGTTTGATATGTGAGATTTTTGGTGAAGAGTCGTAATCGGATCGCAGGCTGAATTCATACGTGGAACTACCAATCAATATATCTGCAATAATTACAATAAGGTATTTTTATATCACAGGCCTGGTTCTAATTTAAACATGTGCTATAGAGACATGGCTATATCTGGTCACGACGTATAGATAAAGACAAACCCCATTTGTGGTCTTGCCCCATTACAATGATATATTGGTTTATAATATCTTTGCCCCAAAAGGTTTAATCTTTTCGTGCAGGTTGAATAGACTACCATACTAATGATGATGTAATAATATGGCAAGTAACCCGGCCTTTTGCAATAGCCCAGTGTTCAGTCCACCAAATGGTCACTTAAAGAAAATAGAACATACTTACCATGGTCCCTACACTTGCCAAAGTCAACCGCTATTTATATCTTATTTCCAGCAGTTGATCCTGACTGGTATGGTCCATACCATTAATTTCTTTCAACAAGCCTCTACGTGTTGCATTCGTCCCCACGCAAGCCTTTTAAAAATCCGGGTGTAAAATCTGTTATCAAACATCAAAAATAATACTCATATAAAGTCCCTTAAGTTTAATAGCCTCCGTGGTGTCTTGCATATGGGCGTCGTTAGTCGTTCTGAAAGAGATTGTATTGATTCGATTTCCGTGACTCGCCGTTGGTCGAAACTCGATGTTTTCAGTGGTGACCACAGTGGTGTATGTCGGCTTACAGGAGTAACAATGGTAGGAATTATAGAATTAAACCCAATAAAAACAATGACAACAATTTTTGAAATGTTATTGACATAAACGATTTCTTTATTTAATATTTTGACTCACGGGTTTACAGCCAGGATGATTATATATATTATTTTGTAAATCGCCATGAAAGTTAAAACAGTATTTCTTTACTTTCGTTTGTACTCGTATTTAGTGAATCCTATGCATCGTAGCGTCGTTTCTTTTGAATTATTTTCATACCATTTTATAGTACATAATTTTGATATTTTAATATTTTCATAATATATATAATACATTTATTGAAACAAAATATTTACAGTTTATTTACAAACATGTACACCTAAACTAGGTAAAAAACTTCCTCGAAGTTGTCGCCGCACTGGGAGGGAAGGGTACCTAAAAGACTGGCGGCATTACCCCTTTGTATGGCCAAGCTTATACGTTGGCAGAAAAAGCTACCAGCCCGGCGGTCTCCTGAGACTTCGATAAGTTTGGAAGAAATTTCTTTCACCAAAGCGTGCGTCTCATGAGACCAAGGCCCCATGGTCTCCACCGCAAAGGGCGCAAATATATAGCTCGAACCTAGAGCTGCATACTTGCGTCGCTTTGCAACACTAGCGGTCGCCGCAGCCCCTCCAGCCGCCCTGCAAGTTGCCGGGGTGTGGGACGCAGCAAGTGTGTCGACACATGTCGCATCCCACACCAGCGGCTTTCCATGTTGCCATGGTATTAAAGTGACACCATCAGGCCTCTTGCCGTCATCTCGTGTAATGCCGACTGGTTCCAGTACGGCAGGGACACCGGCAGTGACAAGCCCCCTGCGAATAATATCATTAAGGGCGGCATGGCGTGACATACGGCCAGCGCTACGCGAGCAAGACAGCCCGTGGTGACCATATTTATCTACGTACTCCCCACAGCGACAACGATGAGGAAGGTTGGTCCTGGCACCCACCCGCAAACAAACTGCAAGACTAAGTGTGGTATTGGTCAATAAGGTACCAATATGAGACGATGGCATAGCCTGCAGCCAGTGACCGGACTCCTTCGCAGAGACAGCTAGCAAAATAATTAATTTTCATAATTAAATTAAATTAAAATATCTTTATTTCAGACCGTTAGTCCATAAAATCATTACAAATTTATTATAAACCAATACATATTATGTCAAATCAATCAAATAAACTAAAATTAAATTACAAACATTCAATTCCTTAAACAAATTCAATTAAAATAACATCATCATTTTATTAGTGTAGTGTTTGGTCTAGAAAATCCTACATGAACTCTTGTCCAATACTTGAGTATAGGAGTATCCAGCCCAACCCTACCTGCGACCAGCTGTAAGTAGCTGTTGGAACTGCCTCTCATCTGACGCAGATCTCATCTCATCAGTGACGCTAACCTCCTGCGTATTATAGCGGCAAAACCATCCACCTGAGCATCGGCAAACATTCCTGACGCGCTACAAAAGCGTGGCAGTCTCAAATAATAATGATTAAATAATGATTTCTGATATTTACGCAAATACTACACATTGAATTCTTTTTTAACCGGCTTCAAAAAGAAGGTTCTCTATTCGACGCGTATGTATGTAATATTGATAAAAATGCGTAATATTAATATATGTTAGTCTATGTGGGCTTCTAAACAAATTTACCAAATTTTATGAGTGTATGTATGTAGGTATGTATGTATGTAGGTTTGTCCACGGATTTCTCAGAAACTACAAGTCCGATTTTGAAAATTCTTTTTGCAATAGTTAGAGTATTTTTCAACTTAGGGTAGAGTACAAGTTTCATCAAAATCGGTCCAGTAGTTTAAGAGATATAAACTTTTATGTTTTCAGTAAGTTACTGTAACGTAGAAGTTCGAGTTGCGTGATAGTGCTGATACCTATTTTGGTAAAATAAGTCACTAAAAAGTGTTAAATAAACTATTTAAAAAAAAAACGACTTCAAAGTAAATTATCTAAAAAGCATAAAATAACGAAAATATATTGAAGTCGGTGTCAGCTGGTGCTAGTGTTAGTTAACATGATGTGCTAGCACCGACTTCAATATATTTTATTATTATTATTATTATTCTTAATGATGTTCCCTTGTGGTAACCCCATATAAATTACAATCTAGCTTAATGGCTAATAAGCAATTTTACTTTAACCTAAACGAATAAATTATATTAGAGTGTCCAATGGCACTTTTCTTATTGTCTCTATTAAGGCGAAGACACTTTGTTATTGTATTCTACACTGCACTATAGTACTGCTCTAATATAACACTTAAACTAGGGATGTAACGATACCGATTCCGATACCGATGTATCGGCTGATATAATCGGCAGGCCGATATATCGCTCAAAAAAGACTTCTTATCCTTGATATAGAATTTGAAAATGGGGTAAGGTGGAAAGAGCGGTGCTCTGCCCAAGCAGAAGCGTCCGAACAACTCTCACAAGTGCAGCATATCTCGACAGGTTCGTTCGTCACCCCGCGCATCATAAAATGGAAAACAGGTTTCTTTCTAAGTGAGTCATCTTTAGTTTACTAGGATAAAAAATATGCGTTTATCTAATAACTGCATCGGTAATTAGACAGGAAACAAATGTACATTTTAATTAAGAGATTAAGACATGCTGAACACGCTCTCTAACAGAATTTAGAAGGTGGAAGGAATTTTACTGATGGGAGTTTGAGTACGTGATCTCAACAGTGGCAGCCATCCACGTAAGGTTTTTTATTTATTAAAATTTACGTATGTAAATAATTTTCGGTGGTGACAAAAACAAACGCGCGCGCTGTCCTTTGTCTCGTTCATATCCTAAATCTTACTTATACCATTTGTTGATGGGACTAGAAAAATAATATTTTCTAACAAGAATGTCATTCACAAAATATGTGTATATGTGGCAGCAGTGGCAGCGACGTGACTAGACCAATCGCCGAGGTTGCGGAGACCATCTGACAGAAGTAGATACTGATTACAAACTGATGTTCCTACTAGGGTTCCCAACTCTCGAAAGGAGAGACTCGGGAGAATTTTATGAAATCGGTTAGTGAGGGGGGGGGGGGGTGTTGGAGGGTTTGTGACGGAAAAATCTCAATCATTTATTATTAATTTCTAAATTTATATGTACCTTGCACCATTCGAGCAGCATCTAATACTTGTCGGTTTTTCACCACAAAATCATAAAAACTTTTAACACACGTCTTTCGATTTCGTAAAGAAGTCAACCCAGCGTAAATCCACTCGAATTTCTTCAACGAGCTGTGGTTGCATCTCACGCAAAAGTCCAACGTCATTGTGTTGGATTAATTAATCGATTGTAGGAAAAGTAAAAAAAAGGTAAAAGTATGTCTATGACTCTTGTATATGCCCTCCACTGTAGAGGGCGAGGTGCTACTTACTATACTGTATTGTGTGTAGAGGGTCTGGTGTAGAGGAGGCATGAGAAACCACCGAATTTACCTCCAAGGAATCGACAACGTCGAAGGCGAGACAAACAGGTTTGTACCGGTAGCGACACGTGCGAGCGACGAATGCGTACATAATATTTAGGAAAACCGGAGAAATGATTGCAGTCCGGGAGTTCGGGAGATTAACCATTATTACCGGAGTCTCCCGGGAAATCCGGGAGGGTTGGGAACCCTAGTTCCTACTCATAGTTAAAATAACCAGTCAATTTCCTGGCCAAATATTAATATTTTCCTGTATAAATATCCTAAAAAACTATTCGGTTACTAACCTGAATGGTGTAAACTGACGGAGCAAAGGTTCGATGATGGCGCCAATGAATAAGAAGGCTCATCTTTCGGCTTCAACAGCAGCTCGTGGCTGGACACCGCGTGAATTGACAGCTCCTAGACAAACAAAATAGTTTCAATTTGTATACAACGCAAATACAACTCTTTAATGATATTATTAGCTACAATATATGTACGTGCATATCTGTATATATAAAAGAAGAAACTGACTGACTGACTGACTGACTGACTGACTGACTGACATATCAACGCACAGCCTAAACGGCTTGGGTTAGAGACTTGAAATTTTTACAGTAGGTACCTTTTATAACGTAGACATCCACTAAGGAAGTATTTTTGAAAATACCACCCCTAAGAGGGTAAAATAGGGGATGAAAATTTGTATGAAAATCCGTAATTTTTGAAGTTAAATTAATGAAAATTAGTATTTGGCCTTTAAGTTAAAAAATAAAAAATCTATTTCAGGATTTTTGGAAATTCCACCCCCTAAGGGGTTAACATGGGGGATAAAATTTTGTATGAAAATCAGTCATTTATAAACTTAAATTCATGTAATTTAGTAATTGGCCTGTTAGTTAAAAATAAAGAATACATATTAATGGATTTTTGAAAATTCTACCCCTAAGTGGGTAAAATAGGGGGATAAAAGTTTGTATGAAAATTAGAGATTTTCGAAGTTAAACGCATATAAATTGGTATTTGGTGTTTCAGTAAAAAAAAATATATTTTAGGGTATTAGGAAATTCCACCCCTAAGGTCGGTAAAAGGATGACAACATTTATTATATTATTGTACTTGACTTACTGGCTATAGTACAGAATACATGCGATAGGACAATTGTATAGTTTTCTTTGATTATTTTTTTGGCTGATGATATTGGATTCTTTTTTTCATATTTTATAATCAGTATTAATAACACATATTAATCTGTATTAATAAAAGAACAGGATGTTTTATAAGAATCACGAAACAGCCAAAACCATTTAACGTAGAATCTTGAAATTTGGAATCAACATTATTCAAATAGGCTGAGTGAACAATAGGAACGGATTTTCGAAGTTCCACACCTAAGTGGGTCAAATGGGCTTTCAAAGTTTGTATGGAAAAAAATATATTACATCACATGGGCGCGAAACTTTTCAGTGTACGGAGCAAAAGAAATTATGAAACACGGGTATCACAAATTTTTGAAAATCAACCTTTACTGGCGTTTTTGTGGTTGGTTTTGAGTATAACATATTTGAGTATAACGCGAAAAAAAATATATATAGATATAACTTTATTGTACACACAAACTTACACATAAAATAAAGCATAATATATACTTAAATACAAAGGGCGGCCTCATCCGCTATTCGCAACTTCTTCCAGGCAACCTTGGGATGGAAAAAAATAGAGATTTTTTTTTTTTTGGGAATCATCTTCACCGGACAATAGGAGGCGAGCGCTTGAAGCGCTCTAGCCTTTACGGCAGAAGTAGCGACGAGCACAAGGGCACCTCAGGGAGGCACGGCCTCGGCTTGGGCTGTCGCTTAAGAGAGGGCTGAGTTTACCACCGGTTCACAACGCGCCCCCACTGAGAAGAACCGGCAAGAAACTCAGTGGGGTGATGCACGTCGTTGCGGTCGCATACGTACGACCCTTCGGCCTCGCCGGCGAGACCGGTGTCTGATAGCTAGTGTAGCATACGGTTGTCGGGGGAGGGGTCGGCGCATCCCGGTCCAATAGGACCGTCATGGGGTCAGGAGGGTCGAGCAGTACGTGCCGTGGTCTGCGGCGCGAGTCAGAAGGACTAGCGGCGTAATCGGCGGCGGCGCGGATTAAACTGTTCGCGTGACGGGACGCGGATTCAAAGTAGCGTTTCGACGCTTCTTTGAGGAACTTACGAAGGGGATCTAATTTGAAATCGGAATGCAGATCTACGTTCCGCATGTACCACGGGGCACCGACGGCGCGACGGAGGAAACGATTCTGGATAACCTGGAGGCTATCGATACGGGTGCGGGCGGCGTGTGCGAAAACTACACTCGCGTAAGTCATGATAGGGCGAATGCAAGCTTTGTATAATGTCAACTTATTTCTAAGCGACATTTTACTCCGCTTGCAGAGAAGGGGATACAGGCGACCTAATACGAAAGCCGCTCGATTGCGGACGGACCTAATGTGCGGGCCGAAAGTCATGCGGGAGTCCAAGGTGACTCCGAGGTACTTAACCTTCCTAGTCCAAGGGATAGGGCGATTGAATAGGGATATTGGGACTAGTCGTCTGTTGGGCCGAAGGCTCCGCGCGGAGAACATATTGGCGGGTCCCCGGGAGAAGACCACTGCGGCACTCTTCTCCGGGTTCACCTCTATGCGCCACGTACGGAACCATTGACCCAGGGCGTCGACTGCGGCTTGAAGAGCACGCGTCAAATAGGACATGTTCATATGGGAATAATAGAGGGCGGTGTCATCCGCGTAAAGGGCGAGTTGGACTCTGCTCGAACGAGGAATGTCGTTCGTGAACAGGCTGAACAAGAGGGGAGAGAGCACGGAGCCCTGAGGGACTCCGGCCTGTATAGGATGGGGTGAAGAAAACGTACCTTCGACCCGGTATCGAAAGGTACGATTCGAGAGAAAGTCTCGTATGATGAGTACGAGCCTATCGGGGACTCCTAACTGGAAGAGCTTGTATATCAAGCCGTTGTGCCAAGGCCTTCGACAAGGTCTGGCACAACGGCTTGATATATAAACGTGGATGAATAAGTGGTGGTGAGATGCTCATAGCCAGTTGTAACCACTGTTCGATACACAATCAGCTGGGTAAGGAACGTCAGGCGAGGTCAGTCCTTAGATGGGTCACCACTTAGTGGCATTTGAACCGAGCGTTTCCTTGCTTCGGAGTGGCACGTTAAAAGTCGGTCCCGGCTATTGTCATCTAGGCAGCAGTCGTTAAGCTGAGTCAGAGGCCTAAGGGCAGCTTGAAAACTGACACCAGTTTGGCCACTAACCATACGACAAAAAAAAAGTAGTGGTGATGTGAATGGGACATGCTGCATTGATGAAACTTTGCCAATACACCATCCAACTACACCTGTCTAAATATTCATTTTTTGAAAATCAACTGCCAAAGGGATTTGGAGTCCAAAAAATGGTGTTTCGACCTACAGTCATAAGACTTAATTACACACCCAACCTCATCACAAAAATACAAATGAAAAGAAAATCTTTTATTTTCTTATAATGGGCAGCGAAAAGTATCCTCAAAATTTAATTTAAAGTGAGACTACTGTATCGAATGGGGTATCTTAAAAAAAGGCTTTATTTGCAAATTCCAAAACAGATTTTTATTTTGGTATATGTTACGTAGTTTTTGACTTAAAATCGAAAATGTCAAAAAATATTATAGGTGATACATACTTATCAATCTATATTTTACAGGAAAAATAAAATTATTTTTCGATGATGATGTGTGTATTCTTTAGAAATCCCAAACGAAATTCGACAGCTAAACTTAGTTTTGCGGTTTGGTTTTTTGCTATTGGTTGGTGTTGTGTGTGGTTTTGGTTTGGTGTTAGACGAATAGTAAAATAACATTAATAGGTACAATGAAGGTGTGCGAGTCCAACTCAACTTGACCGGATTTTTTTAAATAATAGCGGTGAATATTTAAGAATCAGCACTATAATAGAAGCTACGATGCCTTGCTCAAAAATACTGGATATGTCTAAATATGTCCTCTTGACACTTATCAGACTTCATACTTATTAAACAATATTTTGAAAAACCATGTTACCTAATTCAAAACACGTGTCACAAACAAAATCAACGCGGGCGAAGCCGCGGGCTACTGCTAGTGTAGTATCAGTATACGTTTAAAATTTTCTATAAATAATAACTTTACAATTTATGATTATTGTTATATCAAACGTGTTTGTTAAAATGAAAAAATACACACACAAATCTCTGAACAATTTATTGGTTATTGTTTACTTCATTTTTACACCTATCACTTTTTACTCATTTTTCTTTGATAGCAAAGCAATAAATATTTCTTTAAAAAGTGAACAAGCTTGATTGCTCTGGATTGAATTACGAAAAGCTTATGCTTCGATTTAAAAGCTTTCTTTAATATTTTCAAAACGTGCACATTTCAATTTATGCAGAAAATGTATGAAATAAACATTCTCCTTAGATTCTTACTTCAAAAAACCAGAAAATCATAATAATGAGAACTACGAGTATGTATTCCATTTAAAGTCTAGGAAAATTAGTCCAATAAGGGTAAGAATCTCGGAATGAGAGATAGTCAGCTATAAAGTTGTATAAACCTTTATTTAGGAACCCTAAAACTTGACTCAAAACCTACATATCGTAGTGTCCGCGACTAGAGATATTTCAATGTCAAAGAATCATTTTTTACGCATTTATTACAAATATCTCGTTTCGTGGGTTAAATCGACAAGAGTATCCTCCAGTTAACTAACTTAAACACGGCCGCAAGAATTTCTAGAGGAACTCCCTCAGAAGATTCACGTCATACACCGGATTGGATAGTTGGCTCAACATTAACACGAAGTCTTGGGTTCAGTTATACTTCAAATCACGGTGTCCTAAATAATATCACAGAAGATGACCTAGGATTTATAGCGACAGATACCATTGGAACACCAATTGCAACCTTAGTCAAAACAGTAAATAAACCGAGAGTATTGAAATGTTTCTAAATAAAGACTTGAAAATCTTAAGTAAGTACAGTGTTAACAGAAAATAAGAATTTTCTCACAACAATTGTGTTGTAATCATTGGATTACGAGGCATGCTTTTTAAGTTTTGTCGATTGAAAAAAAAAACAACTAGAACCTTATAGTACTTTTTATTGTTTTTCGAAGTATTCACCACGTAGCTTAATACACTTTTCCATTCGCTCAAACCAGTTATTATAACATTTATTCCACTCTAAAGTGGGGGTGTTCAAAATGGCTGACTTGAAAGCGTCGACTGCTTCTTCACCGGACTGGAACCTTTCACCACGAAGACTTTTCTTAATTTTAGGAAATGTAAAGAAATCGTTAGGGCTTAGGTCAGGACTGTATGGAGGATGGTCAAGAATTTCTACTTTTCCTGCTTTAAATACTCAATTGTTTGACGAGAGCTGCGTTGTCGTGGTGCAGGATGCGTCGCTTTGAGTTAGATTTTCGAAGTTCGACGATGACTGGTAAAGAAACTGTGGTATACCACTCTGCGTTAACCGATCTACAATCTTCAAGTGCAATAATCGCAACATGGCCAGTTTTACCAACGAACGTGGCCACCATCTTCTTTGAAGTGCTTCGAGAACGAACAACTTTAGTCGGCTTTGGCTCGTCTTGAAAGACCCAGATTGTAGATTGTTGTTTGGAATCAGGATCGTAGGCATAGATCCAAGATTCGTCACCACTGATGATGTCTTAGACGTGATTTGACTCTCCTCGGTTGAACCTTTGCAGAGTTTTCTTACACCGTGTGACAAGGGCCGCCTTGTCATCGTCGGAAAGCAGATGCGGTATCCAACGGCAAACTAGCTTTCTCACACCAAGCGCTTCATGCAAGATCTTCTGAATGGTTGTCCTTGAGATGCCTAATAGATCTCTCGATACGTCACATGACGATCTTCGAGAATTAGTTGTCTCACAGCAATGATGTTATCTTCAGTGAAGGCCGATTTTGGGCGTCCTTCGCGAGATTTGTCACTAACACTAGTATGTCCACGCTGGAATTCTAAATACCAGCGTTCGACAGTCCGCAGACATGGGGTTTGTTAGAGTCAATATAATCACAACACTAATTGTATTGTATGACATCACTATTATAGAGTTGCGCCTTTTATTAAACCCTGGACCCATAATCTCAATAGGGCTTCATCACTTCTTCTAAAGTTGTAGAAAATTATTGCACGAAGATTTTCCTTAGAAAGATTCATTTTCGTACGTAACCTGACAGATTCCAATCGACGCTGTGACTAAACAATAGCATTAATCCTAATACTTTCAACTGTTTTGAGATTCAAAATTTAAACACATTCGAATATAGAACAGTTCCAAATTCAAAATTGCCGGGAAATATGGAAACGACAGAACTTAAAAGGCAGGCCTAGTAACCCCCGCCTGGCCGTCTTAAGGGGATAAAGGTCATATTACATGGTCATCATCATCATCAGCCGGAAGACGTCCACTGCTGAACATAGGCCTCACCCTTTGGAACGCCAAAATGAACGACAATTGGCTATTTGCATCCACCGGCTACCTGCGACGCGCACAATGCCGTCTGTCCACCTAGTGGGAGGCCTGCCTACGTTGCGTCTTCCAGTTCGTGGTCGCCACTCGAGAACCTTTCTTCCCCAACGGTTATCGGTTCTTCGAGCGATGTACAGTGGATATTACATGGTATTCTGGACTTACAACAACCAGTGGATAAAAATAGATCTATTGGCCAACTCGTGGTCGCCACTCGAGAACCTTTCTTCCCCAACGGTTATCGGTTCTTCGAGCGATGTACATGTGGATATTACATGGTATTCTGGACTTAAACAACCAGTGGATAAAAATAGATCTATTGGCCAACAATTGAATTTGCCATTTTTATGTTAAAACGTTGAATAAATATGGAAACAATAAATTAATGCATTTTCATTAGAAATGGCTGTGGCAGACGCAACAAGCAGGTGCCAAACCACGTGGCATAGAGTACGAGTATTTGGGATTGATCGCTCACTCTACACACATTCATTGTTAAACCCCTTTAACCACGTTGCATAAAAGATGCACCTAAATAACAAACCCTGTCAAAAAGTATTGACTTCTACATTCATATAGAAGGCAGATCTGTACGCCTGTAAAACTATCGTGAGGACATTTGACATACATAATAGTAACGGCCCTGAACAAATTACTGTCCATCGAATAAACACGTGCGTACTATATTTTTCTAATCTTAATATTAAATCGAATCCCGAAGCGATGGCCAATAAATATTCTACAATATCTATTTTTAAATACGTAGGATGCTTTCTCCGATCTTGAATGAACGGCGAGTCGACCCTCCTCGTAATGTCTTTGCTTGTTACGGAGCGGTGAAAGCGACGAGCGGAACGCGGTTGCAAGAAGATGTCAAAATTTATGTAATGTAAGTGTTATCACTTAACTGTTTTATAACAGTCAGAAGACATCTTAAAGAACGTAATTTAAAACCATACAAAGCTACAATAACTGTTAAATTTACTACAGTTTACAATTTCGCAGGATTGGATTTTGCTCTTGCACAACGCGAGCGGAGCGTGGCGCAATCAGGGCAAATACTCTATTATGATGCATGGGAGAGGGATAGCACAATACACCATACCCGAAAAGGTAAGCTTTGAAGGCTGTTTAAATTTGTTTTGGAGAAAAATAAGTAAGTATAAATGCCCGTATGGAGCTGGTTGTCCGGGATAGTGGAACCGTGACTACTGCATCGTACATGACTGACCTTCTTGAAGAGCATGAAGTGCCATACTCCAAAATAATCAGCCCACGATTCAAATCAATGCACGATCGATCGACGGGCCTGTTGGTCTGGCTGCTACTCAATAGGTTGTGGGTACGATTTCCACCAAGTATGCATGGGTTTACTCTGAGTTTTATTAGTCTATTTAAGTATGTATTTACAAAAAAAAAGTATATAAGTAATAGTATTAGTTATCTGGTTTTCATAGTACAGGCTCTGCCTAGTTGGGGATCAGATGACCGTGTGTGGAATTGTCCCAGAATATTATTATATTGTAATGCGCACCCCACACTGCAATGTACCTACGTTAGACAAAACTTGGGGGAAGTAGGGACACAGGTTCTGTGTATGCCAGCACGAAATCCAGACCTTAATCCCATAGAACACTTATAAAACGACGCGAGAAATAGTGTAAACCAGTTTCAGAGAACTTTCAACCAAAACGGCTTTAAATACGTCAACTAATAATTCTGACACAAAAATCAATAGCAATATATCATAAAAATAATTATCTTCTATTTCATTGACGACAGCAAATTTTAAGGCTAGCCGCACACGTACAATATTATTGTCAATACAATATTGACAATATTTTTCATCAATAATGAGCCCCACACACTACGCAATATTATTGTCAATATTTCGTGGTATAATTTGACTCAGTCGTATAGTAGCCAGATTCGTGTGCACACGTTTCATATACAAAAAAGCAATTCAGAAGGAAACGATGAATTAAACATGGTTGAGAAAATTACCTAAGCTAAATCATTTCAATGTAATAAATGAACTGCGCGTTACAGCAGAACATAATTTTAAAAAAATACATGAGAATGAAGAAAATATGATTCTATATTTCTGAGAAAGTTTCGCTTGTTTTATCATCATCATCAGCAACTGAAAGACGTCCACTGCTAAACAAAAGCCTCCCGCTTAGAAGGAAGCGGTTGCCATAATCCCCACGCTTGGCAGGCATCTTGGGGATCGCAGTATATGTGGTAGGTAATCAAATAGAAAGACGCTGCTGCCCGTTTTCTTTTTTTCCCTTAGTTGCCTCTAACGGACACCCAACGGGAAGATAGGAAAGAGTGTTATTTTTACCCGGATATCCCACGTGGAATGTTTTATACATTCTGATAAATATTGGTTTTGGGTGGGAGTAGAATCTACAATAGTTTTACTGTTTTCGTCCTCCATTTTGAACAAAAACACGAACGTCTGCTTGCTTAGAAATCGTTTCTTCAACTAAAATAATTATTGCCATGCGCCCCGCACACGTCAATATTATTGACAATACCTCTGCCTCCCCCCGATATTGTCGCGTCAAAATCAGAATATCTGGAAATCGACAATAATATTGAACAATACCGAAATACGGGCCGTACACACAATATTTGACAATATGCACTATATTGAGCGTGTGCGGCTAGCCTAAAGGTGGCTTAATTTTTTGAAGTGAAACTTCTTATGCGACTTCCAAAAATGTTATAATTTAACGCGTTAGACGTTATGCGATAGATGTTAAGCGTTAAATGATAGGTGTTAAACGTTAAGTGATAGACGTTAAGCGTTAAATTTGTTAAGGTTATGAAAGCGCTCATGTGACGCCGTCAGTGAGTGAGTGGGCGAGTTGGCGAGTTGGCGAGTTGGCGAGTGGGCGAGTGGGCGAGTTGGCGAGTGGGCGAGTGGGCGAGTTGGCGAGTGGGCGAGTGGGCGAGTGGGCGAGTTGGCGAGTGGGTGTATGTGTGTGAGAGTGAGTGAGTGAGTGAGGGACCGACCGACCGACCGACTGACTGTAAAAAGAGACAGAGCGAGAATGAAGTTTCACTTCTTCCGCGCGGAGGGACTCCACGCACGCACATTTTTTTTGTCCACCAGTTTATTTTAATCACTGAGTACGCACGCGTGAAAATAATCATGTTTATTCGTAGGTATAACTTACGCTGTATGTAGTTTGTATGTAGCTTTTTACTTGTCTTCATCATCTATACTTATAATAAAACTGTAACAGGTCCAATTCTGTACATTGAAGATATTTTGTGTAATTTTTTTAATTTTTGTCTGTCTGTCTGTCTGTATCACGGCTTAGCATCACGCCTAAACTACTGAATGGATTCAAATGAAACTTGGCATGATTTGAGATCTTACTACGAGGTAGGACATAGGATACTTTTTATCCCGTAATCTAGCACGGTTCTTTTGGGAGAGGGGATTAAAGTCAAAATAGGTACTTGGTTGTATAACCAAGTACCTATTTTTTTAAAGAAAAAATTATACAATCTGACCAAGCGTATGCTTGGTCAGATTGTATAATTTTTTCTTTATAATATAATAAATATTAGTAAGGGAACACTCATAGAGAGTTGTTATCAAGGTTTTGTAATCGATCGGGTTAAGCAACGTTAGGTAAGGTAATTAAATAGATGGGTGACCGTTTAACGCCATTTGAACTAAACGGGTCCGTGCTTCGGAGAGCAAGTAAAAAGTGGGTCCCAGTTCTTAACCGACTATAAAAAAGGAGGTTATGTACCTATTCGATGCGAATGTCTGTTATTAAAAGTTTAGTTAACGTAAAAATAGCGCAGGCGGAGCTGCGTGGGTCAGCTAGTTAACAATATTAAGGTGTATGTGCGTTTAAATTAACATGTTATATTTTGCGTTTATAAATATGTATATTAACAAATGTAATGAACATTATTATGAGTGCTTAAACCATAGCTTTAAAATAAACATTTGTATATAAGTATAAGAATTTGTATCCTGGTCACCTTAGTTTAGCATCAGGTGGTTTATTGTCCAAGATATATATTATTATACATATTAATTAAGTGCAACCATAGGCAGTCGCTCGACGCTTACCTCACACGACGAAGTGTTAGCTTTTTGACAGTGTCAGCTATATCCGAGCTGATTTGTTCGCAACAGCTGCGTGAGCGCACCTATTAACCGCTGATACATGTTTGTCAGCCGGCTATTAGGGTGAAAGAGATAAAATTTCGGATTCATCTATATAAGAGCGAGATCGATTCATTTCTCCAATTCACGACCAATATTTATTTGCTGCATCGTGACACTCGAGAAAAATTCCTGAACCAAAAAATTAGAATTGGAATATAAATGCGAGATCTTCGTTGGCAGGTCATTTTTCTTGTTACTATATAAAGAAATATTGGTCAAGAAATTAAATTATCCGCCCAGCCACTGGCTTTTTATCCCATCAAATGATTACTAGGATGCACTACTGGCATCAGCATTTGTTATGAAGTTTAGCAATAAACAGAAACATATTTAAAAATGTAATAAGAAAAGTGTTTTACAGCAACAGGAAATTTATAGACCCCGGTGTAATAGTAGTAACAATATCAAAAAGACATTTATTACGTGTTCACTTTTTTAAGAAAAAATATGCTCTTGGCTGAGCATCAACCAAAATTATTTTGTCAACGCTAGGTTAGTTTATCAACAATTCAAAACAGTGACATGTTTTGGTAATTTGTACATTCACACCTTCACATCCGCTACCCCTTGCGAGGTGGACAGACTATCAACAACATCAAGTATCTTGAAGCAATCCTTTAGCTGGATTAATAATAATGACTCAAAAGATGGTTTAATGCCAAATGTAGTTTACCAACCTGTCAACCACAGTTCCTTTCGAAGATTATTACAATATGACCTGAAAAATGACACTCCTAGATCATGGTGGAAGGAGAATATGTCTGATAAGTCCGATCCGATAGCAAAGAAAATATTTGTAACTTCCCACTAAAAATGCTTAAACAAAGTATCCATAACAAAATGGTTATTGTCCGTCACAGGGATAATACCCGTGGGTTGTCCGGGTAAGAATAGCACCTTCCCATCCCTTCCGGTTGAGTACACTCAACCGAAACATTCTATTTATATGGTGGAATGAATATACTTTCAGATTGGTCCCGTTTTCATCTAGATTCTCTAACTCAAAAAGCCTAGAAAATAAAGGAATTAAAAACTTAAAACGAATCCTCCAACCTAGTGTTTACTAATTTCATTTATACTTTTAACTAACATTATTATTTTGTAGTGTGTATTATTTATTTATTACTATACTATGAATTACTTATGTATTTTATTATTGTACTTGTTTATTTTTATAGCTTTTTCCTTTATAATAATGTTATCTTACTTTCTATTATACATATAACTGGTAACTGTAAATATATTCGTACTATCACGCACCTCATAATCATCTCACTAACTTGACTTTCTTTGCCTTATTTTCTATTCGGGCCTATCTTCATCCTTTACATCGTATTATACTCTTATTTAACGAGTTTTTGTAGTGTTTTGAAATCTTTTCTTGAACTTTATACTCATCGAGCGGTACACATTCATTAAATAAGCCTTGTTTGAGTCTTTTATACATTAGTTTCTTTTTCCTTTCTGTGGGTTTTCATCGCATAGCCGTTAACTACACTGCTCATTAAAGACATAATCCAGTTAAATACCTTGTGGAGTAGGTACGAGTCATAGATCCCATGTCGTAAACCATATCCTATCCCTTCTGCAAGTGCTAGTGCTTGTGGAAATTTGAAAGTTGATCAGTTAAAAATGATATAACAAAAATACAAATTTTTAAAGTTTAATAAAAATTCTAAAGAAGTTCAAAAAATATAATAAATCTTTTTCGTTTCATAAAGAAAAAAAAATACTTAAATGGAAATTTAAAGTTTTAAATTTGCTGTGCTGTCAAGGCGACGGTTGAGTCAAACAAGGGATCAGCTTTGGGGGTACCACGGGAACAAACGCAGTGCCTTTTTCCGGTCTTCAGTTACGAACTTCCACGATTCGTATCAGTGCTACTGTATATTTTTGCTTTCATATGCACAATTACTGTAATTCTACTTTTAAAGACTTTAATTTATGTACTTACTTCATTGTTATTTAGTGTTCTTATTTCTTAAGGTAACGGCCTCTCTGGGTTAGATCATCTTATCCAGCCATTACGTTACAACGTGTTGAGAGTTACGAACAAACAGAAAAGTTACGATACTCAAAAATATCTTTCACAAAATAAATACTTACCTAATAATTTGCTAATGGTTTTAATATAATTAAGTTGGCTTCACAAGACTTGACTGTAAAATATATGTAGTTACACATAATACGTAGGTATAATTAATAATTTGCGAGAGCCTAATAAATTTAATGAGCTAAGCTCGCCTGTGTACATATTATTTCTTTGTGTAATTTGTTGTATTAATGTTTTAGGGTGTACAATACGAGGGCGACCACTATCGCAAGATCTATTTTTTATCGCTTAGAACATTCTCGTAGACAGCTACTGTCAAAATTTCAACCGAATCGGACGCGTAGTTCTGTTTTGACCGCGTGTGGAAGCAAGCTTGTCCGCGGATTTCAGAAAAATGGAAAAAGAGCAATATCGGTCAGTGATTCGATTCTTGTTTTTGGAAGGGAAATCGCGCAGCGAAATCAAAGAACGCTTGGATGCAGTGTACGGTGACTTCTCCTTCGATGGCGACCGTTAAAAATTGGTTTGATGAGTTTCAACGTGGTCGCACGTCGGTTTTTGATGAGCCACGCCCAGGTGCCCCGAAAACGGCTACCACGGAGGATAACGTGACAAAAATCCGCGAGATAGCTGAGACAGTAGGCATCTCAAAATACCGCGTGGGTTATATCTTGCACGAAGTATTGGGCATGAGAAAGCTGTCGGCGCGATGGGTGCCGCGTTTGCTCACTCTGGAAAACAAGCGCAACCGTGAGACCACTTCAGAGCAGTGTTTGACAACATTTAAGCGCAATCCGAAGGAGTTTCCGCGTCGTTTCGTGACCGTGGACGAAACGTGGATACATTGGTACACGCCAGAGACCAAGGAACAGTAGAAACAGTGGACTTCACCCGGCGAACGTGCTCCGAAGAAGGCGAAGACTGTCCCATCGGCCGGAAAGGTGAAGGCCACCGTTTTTTGGGACTCAAAAGGTGTGATCTACGTCGACTACCTGCAGAAGGGCAAAACGATCACAGGGCTCTACTATGCCGAATTATTGGGCCGATTCGACGCCGAATGGAAGGAAAAACGGTGCTCTTCCATCATGATAATGCACTGGCTCACACCTCCGCCGTCGCCACGGCCAAATTGGTAGAGTTAGGCTACGAACTGCTGCCCCACCCACCGTATTCTCCGGATTTGGCCCCGTGCGACTTCTTTTTGTTTCCAAATTTGAAAAAGTCACTCGTCGGGCAGAAATTTGAGTAGAATGAGGCGGTTATCGCCGCCACGGAGGCCTACTTTGCAGACCTCCAGAAGACGTATTTTTCAGACGGATTAAAGAAGTTGGAACATCGCTGGGTCAAGTGTATCGAACTCACAGGAGATTATGTTGAGAAATAAATCGCCATTTTTCCAAAAAATGTTTTATTTTTTTGTAGGCTAAGTACTTATCGGACCATCCTCGTAATAATATTGTGCATTGAAACCAATATTATTTCTGATTCACGGTCAAAGGTCATACAATAAATATGCGTAGGTATCTTCGTATTGTCCTATAACAAATGCATAGATAACGGAAGGGATAGGTTCAAGAAAAGCTCTGGACAAAATGTTATGAAATGCCGTTCAAAGTACTTCGAGGAGTAATCAATTGCAGAAATGCAAACTACTATTATTGCAAACGGAACGTTATTCAATATGCTCAATTAGTTTTCAATTCGATTAAGAAACAGTCCGCTGACTTCGCAGATAATGACGAAACGACAGTGGATCGCAGGGTGGAATTAACGAAAATAGCACAGTAATTAATGGGCGTTCCCAAGCCCACAATCTTAAAATGAGACACATTACAAGAATTTCAACTCGTACAAATCTAATAAAATCTTCGAATATGAAATTCTACGTAACTATTTCATGAATTTATTCGAATTCTACAACAAATAGATATAATTTTTACATTTACCTCATGGATTATTTTTAAAACATCCGTCAGGCAAAATAGTACCTGAATTTAATATTGAAATATTTGAAATTGTATGTTACTCTGCATAACTGAATATTATGCTTTATTCATATTTCTATAATAATAATATGTTAACAATTTTCACTAATCGCTGTGAGTTAATCTTTATTGGGGTCGCCTGCGATACAGGTATGGCTAGTGAGTGCAGGGGCCGTTTTAACTAAAAACCATGTAAACCTATCAGGATTAATAAACTTTACTAATATATATTTTTAAATTGGGAATTGAATGTATTTGTTAGAACTTATTTTATAACGGAGGATCATTTGATATTTTTATAACAACGTAATAAACTTCCACAGCCGTAGGTACTTGCTAATGACTCAATGCTAACTACATCCAATGTTTACTTTTGAATGATATCATATTCCTAGTAGATGATTTGCAGACGAATGCAATACTATTTAAAAGTTATTAATTATTATAGGTAAGTAGGTACTACAAAGAATTTAGTTCTCTGTTTAGGTTTACACTAGGGATTGCTCCCCGGAATTCTTGGTACCGATTTTTCACGGAGAATCCTGGTATTCTAATGTTTTTTTTTCTAGTACCGGTACCTACTGACAACGGAATTCCCGGAGTTTCGGTATTTTCGGGACTTTATTATTAACTTATTGCTATTTTCACAAGTTTTGGATTTCGTTCGAACCAAAGTGAGGGTGGACGGACACAATAGCACGACCAATGCCTTCTATTTACATAATTACTGCATAATATATGTACGTAGATCTTTAATGTTGCGAATAATAGAGATCAAATCAGAGAATAGCGGTGAATGAGGTCGGCATTTGTATCTTGCTTATAAGCTACTTGTTATTTACCAGGAAATATATTCTCAACTGCTGGTTAAGTCTGTATTCAATAAACCATCCTGTCAAGATTTGAAAAAAAATACTCTCATCAACTAGAGGCAGTCGGTGGTGTATAGAACACACATTTTGAAAAGTAGGAACCAAAGGGCACAGACTCCTTTTGGCGGTGAACAAATACGCTTTTATTGACGGCGCGGCATTGAATCTCACAAGTTTGCTATCACCCCATTCGGAGACCGCCTGAATGAAGTGTAAGACACGCGCGCCCTACTATGACCACTTCTTCAGACTGAAATGGCATTTTTACTAGCCTGCGCCACATCAATACATATGAAATTACTTGTCCTGACTGACTGACTGATTCATCAACACACAGTCCAAACCGCTGGACCTAGGAAACTGAAATTTGGACAGTAGATTCTTCTTATGACGTAAGCATCCTTAGTGGATGCAAAGAATTTTTGAAAATTCCAATCTAAGGGGGTTAAATGGGGTGTTTTCTTTTGTATGAAACTTTATATTGTATGGTTCGATTTACTTGAAATTTACTGAAAAGATTCTCTAAATAAAATAAATCAATACGTGTTTCGCGAATTTTCAAGAACAACCTTTGGTGTTAAGGGTTGGTAAACTCTGTAAAAAAATTAGCGGGCGAAGCCGCAGGAAATTGCTAGTCAGTTAATATTAGAACGAAAGACGGTTACAAGAGTGTTATACTGAATCTCGCAAGTTAATTATTTCAACACTACAATCTACACACTACAATCAATTGATCTTCTCCATTTTCTTGTACGTGTAGGTAGGTACACTCAATGCGGCCGATAACAGACGAATTGATGCTATTGAGATGAGGTGTTGAAGGAAAATGCTGCGGATACCCTGGACTGCGAAAATACCTAACGTATCGTTCTAGTGGTTCTTAAAGAACTACAGACCAAGACACGACCGTCATCCATCAGTCTTAGACGAATCCTTGAATACTTAGGTCACATAGCTGGCAAACATTCTGACAGCTTGGAGAATTTAATTGTTACAAGAAGCTTCGCGATCGCTGGTTAGTCGTTGATATACGTTGGTCTGACCAAACCCGCTCTAGTCTCAAATCCCCATTGCATGTAGCGTTCCTCAGATCGTAATAAGTGAAAAACTATCGTCCTACATAAGTTGTCATCTACATCTCAAACAATAAGTCACGCTCACGACCCTAGGTATCGAACGCGAGAAAGAGGAGCAAAACTCAAAGAAACTACCCGGACTTGTCAAACGATATTCGCTATGATTGCTCACGACAGCGCAAGACCTCACCCTGCTCGAGAAACTTACTGTTTTACTTTTAATATTCATTGGGTACCAAGTTAGTAGGTACCGAAATTACCCGGTTGTACCAATATTAGTTTAAGCTTAGTACCTGAAATATCACGACACCTCAGTACCTGGAAATTCAAATTCTTATGGTACACGTACCTATAAGGGCTTTAAGAACTAAATATATACATAAATAATTAATATTTGTAAAGCAACATTTAATTATAGCAATGAATGATAATTAATTTTGACGAAAGTGAAGGGAAGGGTTTTGTACCGTTTCTGGTAGATACTATCAAATTCGAAATTGATGCTTTCACAGAATTATGACAATTTAGTATACCTATATGGACTCTAGGTACATCGATTTATAAACCAAAAAAAAAGGCATTAACAATGTGATGAACTGATTTGAATACCACGTAATGTGTGTTGGTTGCCGAATCCGACGCTATTCTGAAATAACGGTATCTCACATTCCAAATAGCCACTGGAAATCTATCTAAACCAAGCGACGTTATATTTTATGTACGATTCAATTGATTATAAAATATTACACCTAAGTAAATAAGTTTTTTTAGTGTTAATAATTTATACCGAATTTTTAATTCAATACAGACATTTTAATTCTTTGTCATGCTTTCGTGGTGCACAGCTACTCTGCACTTATCACCACCCGAGCCGTAACAAATCAGTACGCCAAAATTAAACTACATTATGAAGTGAAAACTAAAACAGTAAATTACTACCAAAAGCCAAAAAGTAATCAACTATAACTAACGAACTAACTATAAACTCTTTACACGACGCCAACCTACCAACCACGTCAAAACACTAAGCAGATCTGGGCAATGTGCGTAACTGAAATTCTACAAAACTGAAACGGGTTTAAAAAAAAATTGACAGTGTAAAGAATGAACAAACTAATACGAGCTACAACCTATCTTAATGGAAGTCCTCCTTACTATTTTTGGTAACAGGCATTGGATTCTTAAAAGGAAATTACTCCATACACTTTTGTGATTGGAAGACCAAGTGGCGAGCCAGTGATGAAATATTTTGACGACGCTAATCTTCACAGGCGTGTAGATTATAACAAAAAGTTGATAATTTATAGTAAAATTCTTTAAAAGAATACCTGTCTAAACTTGCCATTCGGAACAAGAAATCAAACGGGCTAGTTCAAGGTTCGGGACCTAGTACGTATTTATAGGGGTTCTTTTGGCCACGGGACATAATGTATAGTATACAGACATGACATTGTTCGTATTGTAGACATTTAAAGGGTTTGATATTGCTAGTGAAATAAAAAGAGCATTCTTGCTCTTGATTTTCAAAGAACGAGACGTTTAGTGAACCCGCACATTGAACACTAGTGACTGAACACCGCTGTTTTGTAGCCGTTGTTAAAAGGTCTGAAAGAAAAAAAAACCATTCACTATCATCTAAATTACACCATTGCCTTTGAACCACGATCAGAGAACACAAATAAAAATTGAAAAACAAAACGCCTGTTAAGGAAGACCATTTTCAGCAAGCATTGCAACCACTGCTAACAACCATCCCGATGATTGTTATAAGTGAAATGGTGAAAATCTTACTAAAATTCGTCAATTATTTTAAAAGCTACGATGCTTCTGGCGACAAAGGTATTGATGGAGGGCTCCTTAACATAATTACCAATCACATTACTGTTGAAATATTCCTCAACTACATCTATTTATTTGGTACAGTTTAAGTAAAAAGTGATCATCAGTATGTTACTGTTTTTTTCCTATAATGTTTTTTTTTTCTATAAAGTTAATTGTAGACGTAAACAAAAATATCCTATATGACTCGTGTACATATACGAGTAAGTGCTGCCCTACAAACAAAGTAAAAAGGAAATATGAATTCTTGCCTTCTGATTTCAATAAGGACTTGACACTTAGAGAATCCGCACAATCAACACTAATGGCCGAAAATAATGAACTTGCACAAACTTTGGCCGTAAATGTACAAAATCAATCGTATATCAAATATAATTAAACGACATAAAGATAATCTAATGGGGTAATATGTGCTAACGTAATAAAGATGAGGAAAAAATAGCTACGTTAGCGTTAGTACCAAGTAGGTATCTGTCAAAGGAAAATCGAGAGTATGCTAGAGATAAGTTTCTATAGTTTCAGATAAAGTAAGCAATGTAAATATCAGAAAGAAGACAAAGCCATGGACATCGTGTCTTGAAAAGAATTAGATTGCTCAAATGGAACTGGGCAGGACAATTTCCTTAATAGTAGATGAACAAAAAGGTAACAAAATGAGTTCCGTTGGAAGGTAAAAGGAAACAAGGGATTTAAACCAACTGGACCCGACTGGATGCAAAAACCGCGAGATAGAAGCGAGTTAGGGGTGGCCGGCGAGGAGGCGCCTACTATTTAGGTATTGATGTCGATGTCAAAAATATAGAGATATTTCAACCCGTAAGTCAATATACTTAATTATCAAACTAGATTATTGTAAACGAGCGATGAAGATTCGTAGCACAAGTTGTTGGTCTGAGTTAAATTGATAACTTTACAACTGCGAGCATTGTGTGCGAACAAGCTGGTTCTAAAGCTCTCGTAAGATTGGCACATATTGTTAAAATCATTTCTCTATGATGAGTATAATGCTAATAACCAGAGAACTGATGGCATAACCGTAATAGGTATTTTCTTGGTAGCTACACATCAGCTCCGCGTCTTCTTTAATTGATATGTTTTACAATGATGGGTCTAATGGAACTACGCGTATGGTATCACCGACTCCCTTTTATTAAATAAGTATAAAGATACGTATGAGATTATTATCTCTTCAGAACGAAAGATTTTCCAATCTTTCGTTCAGTACTGGAAATAAACCGATGAAAATCAAGATTTTTATCTTTTCAGAACTAAAGTGCCTACTTTGGAAAAACCCGAAGAAACCGTTGTTTTAGTACCAATTTATATTAAACTACATTGGGATGGAGAGAGCTATGCTCGGAGTTTCTTTGCGTGACAGAATCCGAAATGTGGAGATTCGCCGAAGAACTAAGGTTACTGACATAGCTCTCAGAATCTGCAAGTTGAAATGGCAATGGGCAGGCCACATCGCTCGAAGAACCGATAACCGTTGGGGAAGAAAGGTTCTCAAGTGGCGACCACGAACCGGAAGACGCAGCGTAGGCCTCCCACTAGGTGGACAAGACGACATTGTGCGCGTCGCAGGTAACCGGTGGATGCAAATAGCCAATCGTCGTTCATTGTGGCTTTCTAAGGGGGAGACCTATGTTCAGCAGTGGACGTCTTCCGGCTGATGATGTATACAATCAAAATACGAACTGCAACCATTTATACACTGCTTGCACCCAGGAAAAAAAATATATTTTGAATTTAAATGAAACAATTACTATTATTATAGATTACATCGCAGTTTAAAAGTTAGAAGGTTTGATTTCAGTTCGGACTATTCACGTTAGTAAAAGAAAACATAATGCTATTTTCATTTCACTTCTCAAATACAAGGTTTAGAATAAGTTAAAATTTCAATTTGTTGAATCGACGATTTTGTCTGGTGTACCATTAGTAAATACTTAGGAGCTACGTCCTGGGATCTGCAACCCACAATTCCCAACTTTGCGATTATGGGCAAAAGCGCAGAGCGGTTGCAAGAGGAGAACCGAAGATCGGGCTGTGGCGTGGCGTGGCTTGGAAGATACCAATCACATCAGTGCACTGGCACCAGTGCACTGTGAGCTGAATATTCATAAATATTTGTCAGAAACTGCAGTATTTATAAAAATATAATTATGAGTGAATAAACATTAAAAAGGCTCATAACATAGTTTCTAGATTTTATGGCTAAACCCACAGTGACATTTGAAGTAAAATAAAACCTATATAAAATCAAATCGGATATTCTCACCATTGGGCGCGAGATTGACCCATACAATATTGCTTTTTTGTAAGGTGGTTTTATATTCACCGAAAAGAAACGAATGATAGCCTAAATATCATGAGGAATAGGAGATATTCACTAAATTATAACTTTAAAAAGCAATCTTCTGCCACCATAGACACATTTATAATAATACTAGCTGACCCACGCAGCTCCGCCTGCGCTATTTTTACGTTAACTAAACTTTTAATAACAGACATTCGTATCGAATACATAACCTCCTTTTTTATAGTCGGTTAAAAACTGGGACCCACTTTTTACTTGTTCTCCGAAGCACGGCCCTCCAAATATAATTTTCAAAATATCTTCAATGTACAGAATTGGACCTGTTACAGTTTTATTATAAGTATAGATTATACCTATATATCTACACACCCATGACTATACCATTATCTCATTAGTTTTTATTCTAAGACAAATACAAAGACAAAGTCTAGATCACAGAATCCTAAGTAGATGTAAAATACTTGCACTGCAGGTAGTTTATTGAGGGCACTCACTGTAGTAGATTTAGATTTTCCTACTTTCATAGCCTGACACAATGAGTTTTCTTTATTACTTAGTTTTACTTTAAAATCTATTTGGTCTGTTTCAGCTTTAGGTTAGGTATACAAAAAAATATTTATAATTTTATTACATTATTTAGCAAATATGCTTATTGTTTTTATTAAGAACATATATCAAGCCTAATAAGTTATGAAAGAGATTGGGTAGACTTAACAGGTAACAGGTTTCTTATTCTTTATTCCTGTGAACTAAAAGTTGAAAGGAACTAATTATAAAATCTATAAAAACTTTACAATTATAATTCAATGTAGATATTGTTCTTTATTTCATATTACCTATTTTTAAAGCCCATTATGGTCTTTTAAACATAATATGGTTGCATAAACTAACAAGGACACATCATAGTTCTACCAAGTAAAAAAATAGTTTGCTGAAAACAATTTTCTTGCAAACTTTGTTGGCTGGGAAAAAAATGTACAAATATTTGTTGTAAAAATAAAATATTTTCTGAAATAAAAAAATGTTTCCTTGGAGTACCTATTTAGAATATTGCAGACAAAGATTTTTATGCCTAAATATTTGATCTCAAAATTTGCTTCTTGACACAAAACAATTTTGTTTAAAGACCAAACCCAAGAATTAATAATTGATCTGAAAATTTGCTTCTTGACACAAAACAATTTTGTTTAACAACCAAACCAAAGAATTAATATTTGATCTGAAAATTTGCTCCGACACAAAACAATTTTGTTTAACGACCAAACCAAAGAATTAATATTTGATCTGAAAATTTGCTCCTTGACACAAAACAATTTTGTTTAATGACCAAACCAAAGAATTAATATTTGATCTGAAAATTTGCTCCGACACAAAACAATTTTGTTTAGCAACCAAACCAAAGAATACCTGGCTACGAATGGAACATTGGTAGAAATCAAAGAAAGACTCTCTTAAATATCTCAAAAACCTTTGGTGTGTTTTTTGACTAGTTTTTCTTCTAAGAGTGTATTAACATATGAAAACACAAGCTTCATTTACTTAAGTTATTATCAATATATTTTTCTTTACTAACAAGCCCGGAGCCCTGAAACTGGCGTGTCAAAGATAAATTCGCCATGAACCATGGGGGAGGCAGCATGATGTACAAGATACAAGGCTACATGAGAAAGCCATTTGAGTTTGTGAAAAATAGTAGTTAAATTACCTAACCACCAGGACAAATGAATAATCTAACGAGAGCACAGGGGTATGACCACCTTTTCAAAACCGTAAACTTGTCTAATAATTAGTTTAGTTCTTCAGACCATTACACAGTGCACAAACACTATAAAATCTAAAAATTGTACACTAATATGACAGACCTATTACAATGTCCTTAAGCACAATGTTAGTATTTACCTATTTAAAAATCATTGCATTACAGAAAAATCAAAAACCTTTAGAAAAACGTAATAATGAATCAATTCAACAAAGAAAAAACAAAAGCGTAACTAGCAAATGAAGTCGGGTTTTTTTTCTTGCTTCTGGCTTCACACTTGTGTATTTAGCCAATGTCAAAGTTTTGTTTGAGTTGCTATTTAAAAACGCGGGAACCAAAATTATAAAAAAACAGGTGAATGAGGCTTGGAGGATGAGGAAAATCTGAATATTTCACAAAGGATAGATCAAGAGGTTATAGGTATCTGATAAATAAAATATCTATTTACAAATGATGTCGGTTTTAAAGCCACACACAAAACAGCACAGGGCTGCCAATCATTTAAAAAGTTTCCCCCAATCTCAAGTCAAAATTGAGTTTTCGTTGAAACGAATGTATGAATGAATGACTCTACAACATTCAGTGTGACCAAATTAAATTTTATGAAAATACCGAGGCCTCCTCGAAAAAATACTGGAATATACCGAGGCCACCTCGAAAAAATACTAAAAAAAATACTGAGTAAAACCTCTTTGCACACCGAGGGTTCTGTGAAAGGTTCCGTGCCATCATTGACGTAGAAAAATTCGTTTCTTATTTATCTTCCTTCTCAGAAAACCAAACCACACACCTCAGTTTTGTTAATGAAAGTTTTTTTGATGATTTCTACAAAAACTGTGCTACTTGTCAACATTGTTTTATCTTTTATTTTTCCGAAAAAATATACATGAACATTTATTACCTGCAAAATTAAAAAAAAAATGCCCAACCAGTGTTTTTGGAGGTCCCAAGATTTTGTCCAAGTGATGACATATGGTACTGAGACGTGGTCTCTAACGGCTGGCCTTTTAGAGAAGGAGTTTCTTTGCGCGACAGAATCCGAAATGTGGAGATTCGCCGAGGAACCCAGGTCACCGACATAGCTCTCAGAATCTGCAAGTTGAAGTGGCAATGGGCAGGCCACATCGCTCGAAGAACCGATAACCGTTGGGGAAGAAAGGTTCTCGAGTGGCGACCACAAACCGGAAGACGCAGCGTAGGCAGGCCTCCCACTAGGTGGACAGACGACATTGTGCGCGTCGCAGGTAACCGGTGGATGCAAATAGCCAATTGTCGTTCATTGTGGCGTTCTAAGGGGGAGGGCTATGTTCAGCAGTGGACGTCTTCCGGCTGATGATGATGATGATGATGCTAAGATTTTGTGATATCTTCAAGACAATTAGTTTCTTTTTTTGAAAATGTCGAAAAAGCCACTTCGATCTCAAGCGAGAAATATTGTTTTCAATGTGTATCGTAAAATAAGGGAAGAAGAAGGCGTAAATCAAACTCAAACGTTGATTTTAAAGCGCGTCGTAGAGTTGACCGGTAAGTTGGGCTGAGTTGTTAAGATACTTTTGGTTTATTTTATATTTTTCTTACATAATTGTAGCTTCTTTATAGGGGTTTCCAGTACTACTATACGGCGAATCGTAAGTGAGGGCACATCAAATGATGGTGTATTTTCCACGCCTGGTAAAAAGAGGAGAGGGGGGAAGAAGAAAATCAACTTGGACAGTTTCGATTTAGAATTGATCTATATACTATAATAAAACTCAAAGAGCACTTTTTCTGTACATTGAATATTTTTCCAAAATTTCTATGTGGGTCTACTATACTATCGACATAGAGGTCAAAACAATTTTTTTTGGAATTATTGTCTGTCTGTCTGTCTGTCTGTCTGTCTGTCTGTCGTTCTGTTCGTCCAGGTATCATTTGAAAACCCGTAGATGGATTTTGATAGGACTTTCACTGATGTGTTGTGTAGAAGTCAAGGTGTAAGTTGGTATATAAAACATCACGCTATGTTTCATAGGGGCTAAGCAGTGACACATTACTTGCACATATTACCACGTAATTTCCTTTGTATGTGAATAGGGTAATTATAGACTGATCAGTTAATCATTAAGATATGTATTATTACGCTATATACAATAGGGACTGAGCAGACATTTAGTTTGCATAAGATATGGCATTGGCGAAGGGTCAATTTTTGTAAGGGGTAAGCCGGTCCGGTACACCCAGGACATTTTCATTAGATTTCTGTATTGTTCTAAGTACTTTGCTGATAGCAATATGACATTATATCTTTGAAAAGTTAAAATCTGTAAATCCCGAGCGGATCCAAAGTAGATTAAGTATGTATTACAGTCGCAACAATAAAAGATGCGGAAAACTTAAAACTTTCATTATCGAATATCATTAGACAGTAATTTACGATGTTAGCGTGATTTACATTATGAACAGCGCCATCTATCGGTGAAATTGAACATACAATAACTATAGAACTTTAATATACTAACTTTAATATATTTTATATTTATTATGTTTTTTTATTTAACTTTTATATTATATCAAAGAAAGTCATGTTAGTTACCTACACTATTTATAACTCAAGAACGGCCTAACCGATTCGGCTGAAAATTGGTGGGGAGGTAGCTTAGAACCAGTAAACGGACATAGGATACTTTTTATACTGTATGACCTATTCTCAGACCTACCCGATGGTAGGTCTAAGAATAGGTCATACAGTATATTTCATACCGCTAGGTTAATGTTAAGCTACATAAGGCAAGGTCATTAAATAGATGGGTGAACCGATATGTATGAAATTATGTGTGAATATCGGGGAGGTCTGAGAATAGGTCATAAAGTATATTTAATGCCGCTGATACCATGATTGACGAGGATATATAGAACGAGAGGAGGGTGCACGAGAGGAGAAAGAGGGAGAGGGGATTCGAGAAGGGGGCGATGGGGTGTGGGATCGGGGGAGTTAGGTGGAGTAAGGGGGGAGTGAGAAGGAGCAAGTTCGTAGAAGAGAGAGGGGGAGAGGGTTCAGAGAGGGGATAACAGGGTAGGAAGAGGGAGAGTGTGACGGAAACCGAAGCGGGAGGGGGAAAGAGAGAGGAGAGAAAGAGCATAAAATTAGATTTTTTTTATAAGAGAGAGAGATATGGAGAGAGATAAATCTAGGGAGGAGGGAGAAAAGGGGAGCAAAATATAATAAAAGCGTGGGCGGAGCTGCACGAGTCAGCTAGTTAGAAATAAAGTAAATGAATTCTATACAGTTCGGAAGGAAATTCCAACAGTAATTAAACTGTTACAAATTCTTCGACAAGATATTGATTTCAACGGAGGGAGAGAATCTTTGAGGTAAGAAAAATATTAAGTAATAACCCCTCTAACTGTCACTCGATGATGATGATGATGATGAATGACTAAGCTATCTTTTGAGTAATATGATATATTTTACTATTTTTTTACAGACTTATCCTTAAGGAGATCGGTTTTGAATATGTTAAATGCCAATCAAAAAGGACCATTTTGATGGAGAGAGATGACATAAAACTACAAAGATTCAAGTTTTTGAAGCGTATAAAGGAAAACCGCGAAGTTGAAGAGCATAATAAATTGGATGTGATTTATTTAGATGAGACTTACATTCACAGTTCATGTTCTGTGAACAAGTGCTGGCAAAGCAAAGATATTGCAGGTCCATCTAAAAGTATTTCACTTGGAGCGAGGTGGATCATTGTTAACGCTGGTGGAGAAAATGGCTTTGTACCAAATTGTTCTCTGGTGTAAGGGTCAAAAAGTGTATCTGCTGACTATCACCACGATATGAATAAGGAGAATTTTACAAAATGGGTGACAGAGAAGCTAATTCCAAATCTGACAAGGCCTTCACTAATTATTATGGATAATGCTAGTTATCATTCCGTAAGGATGAACAAACCAGCAAGCTAATCGTATCGTTGATATAAAAGAATGGCTTCGTGCAAACGATGTACATTATGATGATCTTTGGCGTAAATGTCAACTTCTTGAAGTAGTGAAACAAAACATGTCTGCGCCCAGGTATGAGATAGATGAAGTATTAAAATCACACGGTCACGAAGTTTTAAGACTCCCACCTTATCTTATTGCACTTTGAATCCCATAGAAATGATTTGGGGTATAATGAAGCAAAAAGTTGCTGATAAAAATGTAAATAGGCCTGCAAGTGACATTAAATTATTAACAGAAGAAGCTTTCTCACAAATTGGTGCAGAGGAATGGCGAAAATGTTTTGAACATGTAAAGAAAGTTGAAAATGATTTTATCAAGCAAGATAGAATAATTGAAATGCTGGAAGACCGATTTATAGTAAATACCTCTTTATCTTCATCATCTGATGAAGAACAAGAAATGCAAGTGGAGTTCTTGGAATCGTTTTCTAGTTCTGAATGAAGTGTGAAGTTATTCTTATAATTTAAATTATATATAATAAATTAGCACATAAAGTAATATAAAATTAATTTATTTTTCCTATGTTAAGAACCCGATGTATAACAACAGTTTTCATTCACATACCTAATATACTTCATGTTCATTAATACTAAAGAGAAATAAAAATCAAACAGTATCAAGACCGTTTAATCCAATTTCTCTAGTATTGCACACAACAAATTCTTATTTACCCATTTGCCATGAGATTCTGGTAGACCTATAGTTCGCCCTTAGCATTTCGGCACAAGTATGAAGAAACGAAATACAAATACGTACGTACGTTAAGATACCTGCAGCTGATTCAGCGTCAAGTGTGTATCAGCAAAGCGCTATATTTTAAGGTTATTAAATTGTTCGTCCGCGATGTGCTTGATGGTGAACTTACGCGTCGCAGCCTGCACTTCAGGGAAAAATTTAGACCAACGACAGCGCAGTCCGTAGTTTATTTTATATCGTACCGTTAGTATGTACTTATAAAAAGGCACTTTTTAACGGACCGTGATCAACATCAGAACAAATTTACTCGTGCGAGCAATCAGGTAGAACAATACCTAAATCAGTTTATAAAGTAATTAAATTAGATAACAAACATATTTCATCTGTTCAGAATACCCTAGAAATACTCCTAAATATTTTAAGCCCCGAGGAAAACCACTAGATTTGTTTTCCTCTAAATCTAGGGGAAAGCCCCGAAGTTGGTAACCCTGTGTAATAACACCATAGATAAAATTATTAGACGTTTTCACAGACGCAATATGGATGCTACGCATGGACGTTTATATAGGCAGACCATAAACTGCCTCTAGAAATTGCTTGGTTGACTTTACTCTGAACTCTGAGGTTAGGACGTATGTTGAGTATTGTCTATGCTTTAGGGTGGTTTAAAAAGTGACTTACTTATAATAAAAGTTAATTGGCGTTTGTGAGTACGGCGTACTCTATTCTTAATATATAAACTCTATGCACTAACTGCCGCACTCACAAACGTCAATAAACTTTAATTGTAATTAAGTAATTTTTTAAAACTAATTTATCGACTGTCGGAGCCGTATATGATTAATGTCGATTATGTATTGAATACGAGTTAATTGATATTTCTACTCACTATCAGAGTGTGAAGTATCAATTGGCGTTGGGTCTCGAAATAATCCGATTTCAAAAGATGGATTAATGATACTTACCAGCTTTTGTTTATGTCCCACGGGCCTCCCCTCAAGATGAAGGGGCTTTGGCCATAGTCCACCACGCTAGCCAAGTGCGAGTTGGCGGACTTCACACGTCATTCGAAACCTAGTTACGCTTTCTCAGACATGCAGGTTTCCTCACGATGTTTTCCTTCACCGAAAGCTAGTAACAATCGCACAAAGACGATTCACACCTTCGATTAGTCTATAAGATTCACACATGATTAATTAACTAAATCAGAGGTGCGAGCCGGTGTTCCTGCGCACCTTGTTTCCAAGGCAAGCGCTCGCCCACTGAGCTGTTACAGCTACGGATTAACGATAATTAACTGTAATTGACATTTGAAGGTGCGGCAGTATGTACACTGTTTTTATCTAGTTTTAAATAATTTCTTTGTAAAGGTGTTTGATTTTTTTATACTTACATACCATTACTAAAATCATTAATATCGACTAGTAGGCGACCGCCAGCGCCAGCTTAATATAAGTCTTTTCACTTACTGACAATATTAACTAAGAATCGCGACTTCTTAAAAGAAGATTAACTGTCGCACTCACAAACGCCAATTAAATTTAGTTATAATTAAGTCCCGTTATAAAATCCATTTATTTCGACTATCGGAGCCGTATATGATTAATTTCAATTAATAAACGCGAGATAATTGATATCTCTACTCAGTATCTGCGTATTAACTATTACAGGGCTTCGAGTGTCAAAACCTTAGAGAAAGAAACCAATAGAGAGCTGCTACGGAGAGCTGGCACTTTCTTTCTCATTCGCTCGCATATAAATTTTTTTTTAGGTGCCACGTGTTGAGAGGTATCTGAATCACCCCCATATGTATGTTCTACGAGTTACGATTTTATTAATGATCTTTAGCAAAATTGCGACCGGATCAGTTTGAAACATTTTTTTTTTAAAGTAGAAGGTTTCTTCGATTTTTTTTCTTGCAGCTTAATCTCTATAAACTTTACATTTATGCATAAAATAAACAGCCTCATAACTTTAATGGAAGTTACTACAAAATTGACCTAAAGTTGAGAACTACGAGTTCTGTTGAGTTGATAGCGCATTCTCTGAAGCTACTTAGAAACTAAGAAATTATCAGTTTAGATTTTTAATTTTCAGTTGAAAATTTAAATGATACCTCTCAACACGAGGCACCTAAAATAATTTTATGACGTCACTGTTTTGGCCAACCTGTATGTGATAGAAAGAAACAGAGCATATGATTTTTTTACCTTCAGCGTGTGTTCAGCACCGGGCGCACCGCCGCCGCCGGTGCGGTTTTCTTCGAGTACCTACTAATGAAATTTTCTCGTTCACGATGTGGCTTTGGAGTTTTAAATTGAATTGCCTTAGGAAATATCGTTTAAACTACATAATAGGCGATTGATTATTTTCTGTCCTTATCGGCGCCGGCACGCTAGCTAGATGTCTTGGTATAATCTGTCTACGGTCAAAACAATCCGATTTCATAAAATGGATTAATGATCATTAAACTTTAATTGACGTTTGTAGGTTCGGCAGTAAGTAGGTAAAGTTATGTTTTTACCAGTTTTCAGTTTACTTAAAAATTAACTTACAAATTATAGTTTCTAACTATTTAAAAAAAACCGACTTCAAAGTAAGTTATCTAAAAAGCATAAAATAACGAAAATATATTGAAGTCGGTGCTAGCACATCATGTTAACTAACACTAGCACCAGCTGACACCGACTTCAATATATTTTCGTTATTTTATGCTTTTTAGATAATTTACTTTGAAGACGGTTTTTATTTTTTTTTAACCCCTTGTAGCCCGCCAAAAATTAAGTACATACATTTTTGCACCGCCTATGTATGTTTATTTTTCGGTTTTTTTGGTCCGGGCGAGCCCACTTGTCATTACGAGCGTTATAAAAACCTAACCACTCAACCGATTTGCATTCTGTAAATGTAGTTTTGATGAGAAATGTATTAACTATTCAATAGATGACACATATATACGTTTTTGTGAGATATAAATATAGTTTTTCAAAGGGAAAGTCAAAAATAGATGGGTTTTTAGATGGGTTTTGGTCAAGGTCGATTTTTCTTTTTCTGGGTTTGATTTTGAGGGTGGAATATCAACCCCCACACTAAGAAAGAACTAAACTATGCACTAAAACTCCTAATTATACTAGTTTCGAATAAAAATCTGTAAAAATCAACAATTTTATTTAACACTTTTTATAATAGTGACTTATTTTACCAAAATAGGTATCAGCACTATCACGCAACTCGAACGTCTACGTTACAGTAACTCACTGAAAACATAAAAAGTTTATATCTCTTAAACTACTGGACCTATTTTGATGAAACTTGTACTCTACCCTAAGTTGAAAAATACTCTAACAATTGCATAAAGAATTTTCGAAATCAGACCTGCAGTTACTGAGAAATTCGTGGACAAACCTACATACATACATATATACATACATACACTCATAAAATTTGGTAAATTTGTTTAGAAGCCCACATAGACTAACATATATTAATATTACGCATTTTTATTAATGTTACATACATACGCGTCGAATAGAGAACCTTCTTTTTGAAAAAAAAGGAACTTTTATTGTCGGACTTCGTCTGTCTGTTTGTCACACCTATATATTTCAGGAACCACAGACGCTATCGATTTAAAACTTGGAACAGTTTTAGATCTCACTTACCCAACCTCATCGCAAATAAGAAAAAAAATCTTTAACTTTTTTTATAATGGGGATCGAAATGGATCATCAAAATTTCAAAGAGAGACTACTATATCGAGTATCATATGAAAAGGGTTCGTTTGCACATCTCAAAACAGATTTTTATTTTGGTTTATGTCATGTAGTTTTTGGCTGATAATCACAAAATGTCAAAAAATACTACAGGTAATACTACAGGTAAGTATAATAGTTTCAGCAAAATCGCAAAAAATCTTCAGAAGAAGTTGACTTTTTCAAGACGTGTAGTCAAGACCAATTTATATTGAGATATTAATAATTCGCTTTTAGCCAAAAGCTTCCATCATTGATCTAAAAAAGATAAGTACAAACGATACAAGAACTAAAAAATGGAACCAAGTTAATTGGCTCGTGAAATAGGTCCATTGTGCTTTACACACGTCGGAATTAGCTGTATGGCATAGCAATATTTCCGATAAGCCAGTTTTTAAATGGGCTACCTTATTTAGCTCTTTACATCCCTTAAATAAGATCGAGTTTAGTTTGTAGTTTGTATAGTATGAAATTTGACGCCAAAGTAAAATGTACATATGTAAAAAAGTACTAGTCGGCCACCCACGAGCAAAGAACGACTGCACAAACAGTGAACATTCCCTTGCACGTGCAGGGAACTACCAGTAGGTACTGCAGTTTCTTAACACAATGACCGCACAAGTTCAACTCGATTGTGCTTAGCTATATTTACTTTGCTGTAGGTATATAATTTTGGTGCAACCTAGTAGAGGTTGTTTATTTTGTGATAGCGTAACTTTTAGTAGGTATGAACATAACGAAGATGGTACTTATGTTAAACGTCTAAATTGTATAAGTTAGGTACTAATCCCCTTTTTTACCCGACTGCCCAAGAAGGAGGGTTATTTCTTAGAACATTTATATTATCGACGGGCCCGTTGGTCTAGTGGTTAGACACCCTGGCTGCTAACCGATGGGTCGTGGGTTCGATTCCCACCAAGTGTCTGGGTGTTATTTATCTATCTAAGTATGTATTTACAAAAAAAAAGTATATAAGTAATTGTATCAGTTGTCTGGTTTCCATAGTACAGGCCCTGCCTAGTTTGGGATCGGATGACCGTGTGTGGAATGTCCCAAAATATTAAAAAAACAAAAAAAAAAAATTGAATAGATTATCGCGAAATAGTTTTCGTTTTATTTTACTTTTTGCCCGAATGCCCCAGGTAGAGGGTTATGTTTTTCGAGAGTATGTACCTATGTATGCAGGTATGTCTATTTCTTTGGCACGGCCTACAGCCTAAACGGGGTGATGGACAGTGACTTATAATATGTCGTTAGATTCGTCTTAATTGTGGGAGAAACCTATGTTTGGTTGCCTATGCAACCTATATATTTTTCCAAAAAAAAATTAATGGCTGCCGCCAGCCGCCATTTTATATTTTTTTTGTTCCAAAAACATCACCATGGGCATCAAATGGAAGTCTTAACGAGACGAGTATCTACATATTATTATTTATTATGTATACGTAAGTATAATGTATGTATAATGTAATTTATGACCATTTTGTTTGTTCGGGCTTTTTCTGCTTTTATAATATACTTGTTGAATAAACAAGCTGGATGTTTGCCTAATGGTAAGCGTACTAGCGTCTTACTCGAGGGTACTACGCCAGAAACATGGCACAGGAGTGTGGTGGTTCTTTTCTTCAAAAAAGGTGATAACACTTTATTGAAGCTCTCACTCCTGAGCCATGTATACAAGCTGTTTTCGAGAGTCATTACGAACCGTCTCGAACGCAGGTTTGATGACTTCCAGCCTCCCGAACAAGCCGGGTTCCGAAAAGGCTTTAGCACCGTAGACCACATACATACGCTCCGCCAGATTATACAGAAGACCGAGGAGTATAATCGGCCATTATGTCTAGCGTTTGTGGACTACGAAAAAGCCTTCGATTCAATCGAGACCTGGGCGGTATTGCAGTCCCTCCAGCGGTGCCATATTGACTATAGGTACATCACACACGTGTTGAAGTGTTTGTACAGCAACGCCACCATGTCGATCCGACTACAGGACGAGAGCACGAAACCAATCCCATTGCAGCGAGGTGTGAGACAGGGAGACGTTATTTCTCCGAAACTGTTCTCAAATGCATTGGAGGACGTTTTCAAGCTCTTGGACTGGTACGGATTCGGCATCAACATCAATGGCGAATACATCACTCACCTTCGTTTTGCCGATGATATAGTCATTATGGCAGAGTCGCTGGAGAACCTCAATACGATGCTCAGCGACCTCAGTAGCGTTTCCCAACAGGTGGGTCTTAAAATGAACATGGACAAGACGAAGATCATGTCTAATGTCCATGTTGCACCCGTACCGGTAGTTGTTGGGAACGATACACGCGAAGTTGTTGACCACTACGTATACCTAGGACAAACTATCCAGTTAGGTCGGTCCAACTTCGACAAAGAGGTCGCCCGAAGAATCCAACTCGGATGGGCAACGTTCGGGAAACTACGCGATATCTTCTCGTCCGAAATACCGCAGTGCCTGAAGACGAAGGTTTTTAACCAGTGTGTGTTGCCAGTGATGACATATGGTACTGAGACGTGGTCTCTAACGGCTGGCCTTTTAGAGAAGTTCAGAGTCACACAACGAGCCATGGAGAGAGCTATGCTCGGAGTTTCTTTGCGCGACAGAATCCGAAATGTGGAGATTCGCCGAAGAACCCAGGTCACCGACATAGCTTTCAGAAGCTGCAAGTTGAAGTGGCAATGGGCAGGCCACATCGCTCGAAGAACCGATAACCGTTGGGGAAGAAAGGTTCTCGAGTGGCGACCACGAACCGGAAGACGCAGCGTAGGCAGGCCTCCCACTAGGTGGACAGACGACATTGTGCGCGTCGCAGGTAACCGGTGGATTCAAATAGCCAATTGTCGTTCATTGTGGCGTTCTAAGGGGGAGGCCTATGTTCAGCAGTGGACGTCTTCCGGCTGATGATGATGATGAAGCGGCACGTTTACCCATATACAGTTACATTGTATCGTCATATTATTATTATTATCTTGAACCCAGTAGGTAATTTATTCAGCTACAGTGCTCTTTACACTGAAACACGGTAGACACTGTTAACTCATAGTTACTTTGTGTAACGTAACGTAACCTAGATGATCTCTTTCACAAGCGCCTACCATCTATCATTTATTATATATCTAAGTTTTACTTACTTATTCTTACTTGGTTTTTCAGCCACTGTAGGAAAATGATTTTTATTCGACTCAATAGGTATGTACTTAGTGTGACAATAGATAAGAACATTATTAAATAAATAGTTACTTTACTCAGTGATAGAAACTGTCGTCAATTTCATGACGGCATTTAACTAATATGCCAAAAGTAAAATTGTTAAACAGTGCAGCAACATTTTACTTTCATATTTCTAAAGAAATATGATATCTATTAACACGTTGAGTGCGGTGCCATTTTTAGATGACTTTCAGTTAGTGCGCTAGAGATCTATTGGATCTCGTAACCAAGCTTAACTGTAGTGCGTATGAGACCTAAACGATCTCCTAAAATAAGGTATTTTAAAAAAGCTCATATCTCCATCAAAAAATAAGATACAATCTATGTTCTTTCTGAAAACAATAGAGAATTAACTGTTCTATCACAAGTTTGCTACGCATGGGGATCTGATAAGTGGATTATCCACTGGAACGCCCACGGATGCCGCGGTATCACGGCTCAAAAGCGTGTTGACCGCCCGCGGATACCATGGTATCCAGTGGCGGTTAACCACTTTTTGATTGAGATTTCGTTTTCTGTAGCCGATCATAGACTATTAATCATTAAAATAGAAGCGCATCGGCATTGTGAAGTGAATTAGCCAACTTAATAAAATTATTTGGTACCTCAAGTAGAAAAAAATAAAAATAAAAAAAAATGACGAAGTTTGATATTTACGTACAGGTGTGTTTGTGGGTGCGTCGGCGGCGTTAATATTTGTTATTATTGTGAGATTATTGTTTATTTTGATGCATATTATACATAAAAATGATCGTGAAGAATAATGCTATAATATTTTGATGTAGGTAAGTAGAAATACAATCTCAATGTCTTAACTTTTTTCCCCTTGAAAAAAGCAGGTAGTTTTCGTGTTTTTATGACTGATTTTCACTTCTACCCGTTTTTTAGAATTCTAAATTATAATTAAAACTCTTGATGTTTATTTAAGTAGCTTCGTAATACACTTAGCTTTTTAACGGTAGTTTTATCTTTATTCTAGCCCTTGTTGTTTACGAATGTCAAGTGTTTTTATCGCTCCGGGCTCGAGTGGGTTTCAAATTACATTTTTTTCGCGGAAGCTCGGACGAGTCGGATCACATTAGTCGCGAGAGCTGGGCGTTCCAGTGGTTATGAGATATATCGAAAAAAAAATTAGGTATCGATTAGATCTCGCATCGCAACTAAAGATAGATCAGTTTGGGTAGTGACTAGTGATGGGAATTAAAATAAAACCCCAGTTATCGACAGCTTAATTTTTATTAAATTACTTAGTAATTTATTGAGGTAATCATTTAAACATAGTAATTTAAAATATATTTAAGAAAATTGTTTCTCATTGAAGCACGGTAAACACATTTGTTGATCGCATTGGACACATAGTTTCGTTATTCGTTTGGCTTTTTTGGATGCCTCTGTGCTACTCAATGTGAGCCGTAATTTACTGTAACAGCCTGTGCAACGTCTTTTTTTGCCACCATGCTGAAAAAGATGATCTGTAGTTCTTCCATCCGGAAAATCTTCAATTAAATAAATATATAATAATAATATCGTAGGAAATATATAATAATAATATCTTAGGACAATTCCGAACACGGTCATCCGATCCCAAACTAGGCAGAGCCTGTACTATGGAAACCAAACAACTGATACTAATACTTATATACATATTTATTTTTGTAAATACATACTAAAATAGATAAAAACACCCAGACACAGAATCCGACTCATTTATAGAGCTTAGTTTAGCAAATATTGCCTTTTCACTCTTTTTTTCGTTTAACAGAACTCATAATTGTATTCCGGTTATAAATTACGTATAACTATTACAGGTAAGCAATTACGTATTTATATACGTAATTTTTTTTTCACGCGTATTTTTTTCACTCGGTATCCGCAGGTACACCTTATCGACACTTGAACAACACTGAGCGCGAGCGAACGGCGCCCGCGCCGCCCGCGCTCCGCTCCTTGCGTCTACGAGGCCTGTGTTTTAGGAGATGGAAAAGATCTCCTAACGCAACAGATGCATATTATTGCAACTCAGTGCGTTAGGGACCTCATCGATCTCCAATTGTTTTTATTACATTATTGAATCAAACTTGCAGCGGGAAGTCCGTATGTATATTTGTCTTTGTCAAACGCGCAGAAATATAGATGTTTCGACCTCCCGCACAGAGGTGTAGAACACGATTTTTGGCGCCGCACCAGCTGAAAGTCACGCTAGAGATCTTTTAGATCCCCTAACGCACTCAACGTGTTAATCATCCAATATAATGATAATAATAAAAATCGAATATAATGATAATGTTTAAAACTTACCTATCTATCAAAAATCTAATGAAACTCCAATTTCTTTGCTTCAGGTTTCTTTACCTACATTTTGGATCGCCGATACAGCCAGCGACGCGAAGACGCGGCAGATCAGGGAAATTGGCGCGATGAGCTGAATATCTTCCTTGTAGATTGGCGATAGAGGAAAACTTAATATAAATTATCTATTAATAGTCTACTTCCACAGGTTGGAGCGCAACGATGACACAGACAGACATTTAGACAGACAGACATGAGACTGACTTCTGGACATAGGCGTCAAACTTATAACTCCCCTCGTTTTTGGTCGGGGGTTAAAAAAAGACCCAAAATCTTTGCAATTGGTTGCGAAACATAGTTGCTAGAGAGCAAAAATTCGTTTATTTCACGGCAACACTAGTTGTGTATTATTGTAAAATATACTCCTTTTACAACTAGATGTTAACAAGGGAGGAAATTCTTCCATTGCAACTAGTTGCGATGAGGGTCGAAGCATGAGGCATGTAATAGACTAAGATGGAGGAAAAGGAGGGAGGCCTATGCCCAACAGTGGGATAAAACAGGCTGACGTAATATTATAAATCCTTAAAATATACCTTAAAATATCTATACTTATCTTTGAGTATTAAATTGGTTTAATACTCAAAGATACTTATAATAAAACTGTAACAGGTCCAATTCTGTACATTGAAGAGATTATGAAAATTATATTTGGAGGGCATTCTATAACCGATACTGAGGCCGAAAATGTATTGTCTGTCTGTCTATCTGTCTGTCTGTCTGTCTGTCTGTCTGTCTGTCTGTCTGTCTATCTGTATCTCGGCTGAGCATCACACCGAAACTACTGGATGGATTGAAACGAAAATTGGCATGATTTGAGATCTTACTACGAGGTAGGACATAGGATACTTTTTATCCCGTAATCTAGCACGGTTCTTTTGGGAGAGAGGATTAAAGTCAAAATGGGTACTTGGTTATACGCTTGGTCCGATTTTATCATTTTTTCTTTATAATTATAATAAATATTTGTAAGGGAACACTCATAGACAGTTGTTAACAATTTTTGGAAATCGATCAGGTTAAGCAACGTTAGCTAAGGTCATTAAATAGATGGGTGACCGTTTAACGTGCTTTGGAGGGCAAGTACAAAGTGGGTCCAAGTTTTTAACAGACTTTAAAAAAGGAGGTTTTGTATTCTATGCGAATGTATATTATTGAAAGTTTAGTAAACGTAAACACAGCGCGGGCGGAGCTGCGTGGGTCAGCTAGTAGTAAATAATAATGAAAAGCTTCCCTTAAACGTCGTTTTTAATTTCCGGAACCCAACTTTAAAAACCAGGGAAATTGGATATACGAGTTGGTACTCGCTCGGTGACCATACAACCAATATAATTATCCTTACAAAAAATCGAAGAGTTACCTAAGTAAAATCATAAAACACCTTAAAACTCTACGCAAGCGTACTGTCTACTTCTAGTCCTGATACATACAACGGTATTAAGGGTATTTCCGTCTGAATTATGTACTGAAATAGTTTTCTTTTTTAATATTAGGTTTCAGGACACAACCAACCAGTAACACTTTTGTCCATATTAATCGGTAACTAAATCTACTCTCACTGTAACTGAAAACCTTGTCTACTGTAACTTGGCCAGGTTTACTTAGCCTTGATCGATGTATTGATCACATTCCTGTGATGTGTCACTATACCCCGAACAGATTATATAACCCGTATTGGCTTGTGTGTATAGTATTAGTTAGACAATTAGTTTTAAAGTTAAGTAAGTTTATAATAGTAATTTTCTGCGACATATGATCGTCAGATCCTAAACTGGGCAGAGTGTGCAATGGTAACCAGACAACGATACAATGCAGTAGGTAGTCACAGAGCAAGAAATTAGTGGTGGGATTAGTCCCATAAAATACAAAATAAAAGCTATGTCCGGAGTTTCTTTGCCTGATTAAATCCGGAATGAGGACATTCCCGAAGAATTAAAGACACCGACATAGCTCTCAGAATCTGGAAGTTATACTCGTAGTGGCAATCAGCAGGCCACATCGCTCAAAAAACCGATGACCGCTGGGAAATAAAGGTTTTCAAGTGGCGACTACGGACCGGAAGACGCAGCGTAGGTGGACTGACGACATTGTGCACATAGTCAATTGTCGGTCACTTTAGCGTTCCAAGGGGGAGGCCTACGTTCAGCAATGTTCTTCCGGCTGGTGATGACGATGATGCACACTTAAAGCGCGAGTAGTCTGCGATTTAATCGCCGTAATATATTCACACACTTCGATAAGGAACCCACAGTTTTGCAGTGCTAGCATTTTATGATTTCGTCACAATCATTATTATAACTTGGCATCATTTAGTTACTACTACGATTCACTTGATTGGGGTCAGTTGCGACACTAATATATTTCATGTCTTTACGTCGAGTGATATTTTAAATCTAAAAAATAAGTTGGGTGTGTGTTTTGGGGGCAGGTCCATGTTGAAAGTGAAACATTCAGTTGGCAGAGTTTAGTTTGCTGGAAAAAGGGACCAAGGATCTTTCCTCAGCCTATAGGGAGCTCAGAGGTGTGCAATTAAGGCAAGGCTCTGCTGATAGACCTGACTAGGAAACGATGCTGTAGTAACAGTTTGTCTTCTAATTAAACGTATCAGTAGAATGAACAAATCAAACTTTAAATTTAACCCTACTGAAGGGAAAAATAACACATTAATGGTTTCTTCGGCGTGGCACAATGTTCGAGAGACACTCATCTCCGATATCGGGAAAGAATTATCAATCAATGTCAATTGTTATAACGATAAACAATGATACGAATGATTAGGCAGAAGAAGGCGACGGGATGGGCACTAAAAACTAAGGTACAGGATCGCCCAGGAGGCCACGATGCAGGAATTGTATATATGACGGGCTCGTTGGTCTAGTGGTCAGACACCCTGCCTGCTAACCGATGGGTTGTGGGTTCGGTTCCCGCCAAGTGTCTGGGTATGATTTATCTATTTAAGTATGTATTTACAAAAAAAAAATGTATATAAGTATTAGTATCAGTTGTCTGGTTTCCATAGTACAGGCTCTGCCTAGTTTGGGATCGGATGACCGTGTGTGGATTGTCCCAAGATAATATTATAATATATATAGGAATATGTAGGTTGTCGAACCCCCTATACATGAATGCGTGTGGGCCAAGAGTCACGTAAACTCTCTAACATAAATCTTGAGTGGCATGGTGATATGACGATGTGTTCCTGATTATTATGTCGACTGGTGGTTGGAAACTTGCACTGATAGACTTTTGCAAACTATTAAGAAGTAAAAACGAAGAGGAGTTGTTCAAAACAACCTCACAAAGTCCTTGTTGAATGTTTTATAGTACTGCTATAGAGCAGTATAGATTTTACGTTCCATGCTTATACACTCCGAAATCCTAAATATATATTTAGGATTTCGGAGTGTAAACCATGGAACATGTATGTTAACTATTTGACTTTTGTAAGCGACGACATGTGCTTGGTCTACGGCTAATATCTAATGCAACACCTCAAGGTGTTATAATAGCTGCGTGGTCCAATGGTCTATACAACTCCGAAAAAGACAGGTAATTAGTATTAATGTAATTTTAATGTTTCTCAATTTGGATTGAAGTTTGAAGGAATGGGGTTTGGACCTCAGTGGTCAATATGTTCGAACATTTTATATACCTACTGACCAAAAAAGAAACACTCGACACTTCTATAGACCCTCAACTCATAAACCGGCTGTTACTCATCAACATCGAACAAGAGCTGCACATATCGATGAATGTTATCGTAAATTACATATAATTCATTTGCGTAATAAAATCGCGGTGTATGTACAGGAGTTTTGGAAGCACGGACGGTGGCAAGACTCGGCGTACTAAAAACGCAATACTTTTCACATTTGTCACAGGACGGCGTCGGATTACAGCCGAGTCATTCGACTCGGCGCGCCGCGTGCCGAAGCAGCTGAGCCGACGTCATCGCTCGCCGGTTGCGCTTACGCAGCCATGTTCTCGCCTCAGGAAATTAATATATTACAAACATCGACTATTGATTTTTATGATTTTATCACAATAAACGGTCGATAGAGCCACAAGCCAGCAGCAACCCACTTTCAGCATTAACAAAGTCAATGGCTGAATGTTAATTGCTTTGTGAATATTAGGTAATACTACTGCAAAGGATAGTATTTATGATCGAAGAGTATTTCAAATATTAGTGACTATTCATTTTTAGAATACTATCCTTGTACTTGTACTAACATTGCAAGAAACATACCATGCATTTAAAAGATCGTTGCGTTTTTTATTAATCTGTTGGTAACTAAGTCGGGACTTGATGGCATACGATTTTATTCCGTATGAATATTGTAAGTCGAAGTCTGTTAAATGAATTTGAGAAATGAAATAAGTGCATAGCTTGTACCAAGTATTTCAATCTTATTATTCATGATATTGACATATTTTCGCATATATATATGTATAACTAAGTAAGATGTAGAGATCGTGCTGTTTCGTGTTTGAGTATCAAACCGTTTTGTTTGAACGGAACAGTCCTATTTTCTGGTCAGTCTCGGTGTCCACGAAGAAACCTTCACAACGTCATTTTCTATACATAAATCACATTTCTATATGGAATACTACATAGTGATAAGTGACGTCATATTTACACTTTATTCTATGCAAGGGTCCGCACGCAGTCGACAGGTATCGAGAAGCGCCATTAAGAGCCGATATTTTTTTATTCAGGGGAGGTCGTCCAATGAGCTGGACGTATTCGTTATACTCGTACACTATTGAGTTCCCAAGCTCTACCATTTTAATTCTGGAGTGGTAAGTACTGGCGCATAGATGCTCGCGGATTATGCTTCCGGGTGGGTATTAGCTTCAGTCTTTCTATCTATCCGCTCATAACTACATCTGAAGGACTAAAGAACGAATTTGGGTTATATGCTCAGTAAAATCTATACATTAAACAAAACAGCGGAAGAGAGCCGAAGATTGGGCCGAAGTAAGCCTCCCCAAGACACGCTATTGTCTTACTTCCAGCAGTGGACCTATGTAGGCTATAGGCTATAATGTTGATAGAAGAAAATAGTAGGCTCCACTGCTGTGTTAATTTGTCGCTATATGACGAATAAATAGTTTTCTCTGTTATGCTATCCAATACTCTGTTAAAAAGTATAAGCTATACGAGTAAAATTAATTTGATGGGAAGAGGGGTGAGACTCTGCGTAGATGGAATCGCAAGTACAGCTTCGGTCCTACCACCACCTAACTCTAATAGCAGTAGTATCTAATCTATTATAATCTTACTTTCTCGACAGAAAGTGACAGAACTATAAACAACATCAATATCTCTACCTACCTCTCTCTATGTCTCTACCTTGTCTCATAGAAAGATCAGGGGCGTAGCTACCGCGGTATCAATGATACGGAGCCTTAGGGAACAGAGACAAGTTGAAGTGTCAGTGGGCAGGCCACATTGCTCAATGAACCAATAACCATTGGGGAAGATAGGTGCTCGAGTAGCGACCACGAACCGGAAGACGCAGCATAGGCAGGCTTCCCACTAGGTGGACCGCAGGCAACCGGTGGATGCAAATAGCCAATTGTCGTTCATTGTAGTTACGATGAGAGGTGGTGCAAGGGCCCCAGGTATGTTATAAAACTGTAACTAGGCCGTTGCCGTTATTTCAACACAGATTTTAACTGTATACATTATTATACATAGACATAGCCAGAACCTTTTATTCCTATCACTAAAGCTCTTATAAACAAGGATCTACAGCCAATGCAGACGCGGAGATCTTTTTAATTAATCCTACTCTCTATCTCTCTCACTGCTATTAGTGTCCGAATTTGGCCAGTATATCATGGCTTATGCTTTGAAATTTGAAAATTCAAGGTCATGCAGAGAGTAACCAGCATATGACCAGCATTAATATTATTATAAAACTAATTGCATTGATAACCACTTTTACCATTATTTAACTTTTTTCATTGAGCCATAAAATTCCTTATCCTAATTCCTATCTGGTATTGACAATGATAGAATAAAAGAAAATAAAGAGATAGGGAGATTTTTAGTATTGTAATGTGACTTTATCCGTCTATGTTTTTCAGTAAGTATTTGTTTATTATTCAAAACAGGTTAATGATAGACAAGATTGATCATCATTGGTATGAATAACAAATTAACAACCGATGTAGGCGAAGATATGTAGTTTCTCATTATATATTTTTATATACGAATGTAATGATAATACCTACTGAATCTTATTGACAATCTGTTGTTCGGTTTGCGATGAACTTATGTCATGGACGCAAGATAAAACCCCGCAACGATCATAATTACTTTAATTTTCATCAAATTGTGCCACTGTTACACAAAGTGCCCAATATTTACTTGTAATTTAAATTAATATTAATTGTTATTTATATTTAAAACAATCTTTAGGATGGATTTATAATTTTATCTACATATTTACGGTAAGTACATAGGTATATAATAAAATAATTAACGACCGCCTGCGATGATATTATTATAACAACCGGGAAAATCAGAAACATCTCGTAAAGATTAATCCGTATAAGTAGTTCTCTCGCGGTCGTGACGACTTAAGAATAATAATAATAAAATAATAATATTAAAATACGAATAATAATTTAAAGGCAATAAATAGATAAAGTCGAAAAAGTCAAACAAACAAGGTCGGTGATGTAACGGGCGGTGACGGAGACATTCTAGATAACAAGAGTTCAGTGCTGCGATAGCGGTCCGGCGCTAAACGTCATGAACAACTCGCTATTAGGAAAGTAATTATATTAATAAAACCAACTAATAATATGGAATAGGTATAAGTATATTTTATTTACTAATAACTCATACGTCACTGTTTATTTATGAAATTGCCTGGGTACGTTTATCCGTATGACACGTGGGGATACACGGAACATGGAGAACATAATAAAAATTCCGTCGTATGATACACTGAATTATTTTTTGAAAGGCAATGGATTTTATTATTATGATAACCACAAAGTTCTGTACGTGAGGGTTCCTTTTTATCTAGTATTTAAGTACTTGTTTATATATAAGTATTTATGTTCACCGAATACAGTCATTAAAAGTAATTGATAAAAGAGAAATGATAAAGATTATGCACTGTTAACTCATATAAAATGAAAGGTGTTATAATTTCTAGAGAGCATAATGCATAAAATAAACTAAAAAAAAATGAATTAGTTCGTGTGAACTGGTAGACGAGCGAATGCGAGTCGAATGGCCACTTTCAGAGTGGAAACCTTACTCCCAGTCAGTACTATAGCTTCAATATTCTTATTTCCGCGCCTTGAGTCGTACTTCATCTTTTCAACGTAATATTTTTGTTTTTATTGTTGACGTTTTATGGTTTAAAGACGGATTTGTTTTGCTTCAGCTTATACGATTCACACATTAGTTTTAAGAGTTTATTTGACAAGTTTGATATGTTTTATTTTATCGCGAAAAATTACTGTTTTTCTTAAACTAGGTAAGTAAGTATAGCTTAAAAATTGCGTTCAAGAAAAAAATAGAGATTTTAAAGCCTGAATACATAACCCTATCCATATGAACTGATGTTTCTGGATTCCGGGTCCTAGCTATGAAATTGTTGTATTATCGTCGGGTTTTGCAATTTGAATAGATTTAAGTTTTTAAAGAGAGTGAAAATTTCTACGAAGTTATAATAATTATTTTATTACATTCAAGAACGTGTAGTTAAAGCTAATAGAGACGCCTTTGCAACGCGATTTATCCTCGCACTCCTTGAATGCTCATGCAATTCAGAATTAAACTAACTAAGTACTAAGTACACTAATTTAAAAAAGAATTAAAACAATAATTTAAACAAACTTAGTCAAATCGTCCTTAGCTACACCATATATATGTATGATGATGAATATGAATACTAATTACTAATTATCCTATCCTTAGATACGTCTATTACCGCCCGGCCACGAGAATTTCGCTACGAGCGAAATCTAAGTGCGGCGTGCGAAATGTACTATCTATACTTATAATAAAACTGTAACAGGTCCAATTCTGTACATTGAAGATATTTTGAAAATTATATTTGGAGGGCATTCTATAACCGATACTGAGGCCGCAAATGTATTTTTTTTAATTTTTGTCTGTCTGTCTGTCTGTCTGTCTGTATCACGGCTGCGCATCACGCCGAAACTACTGAATGGATTCAAATGAAACTTGGCATGATTTGAGATATAACTACGAGGTAGGACATAAGATACTTTTTATCCCGTAATCTAGCACGGTTCTTTTGGGAGAGGGGATTAAAGTCAAAATGGGTACTTGGTTATACGCTTGGTCCGATTTTATCAATTTTTCTTCATAATTATAATAAATATTAGGAAGGGAACACTCATAGAGAGTTGTTATCAAGGTTTTGTAATCGATCGGGTTAAGCAACGTTAGGTAAGGTCATTAAATAGATGGGTGACCGTTTAACGCCATTTGAACTAAACGGGTCTGTGCTTCGAAAAGCAAGTAAAAAGTGGGTCCCAGTTTTTAACCGACTATAAAAAAGGAGGTTATGTATTCGATGCGAATGTCTGCTAATAAAAGTTTTGTTAACGTAAAAATAGCGCAGGCGGAGCTGCGTGGGTCAGCTAGTAAAAAATATATATATACAGTCAAATTGAGAACCTGCTCCTTTTTTGAAGTCGGTTAAAAATATATGAAACATGCCACGAGCCGCCGCTCACAGTGGCAACGCGGGCGAATATCGCCGAGCGATCGGCGACGGCGGCGGCGGTGCGGACGCAAAGGGAACAAATGAACGCGCGAAAGAGAGATGCCATGAAACAGAGCCAATCGGACAGCGGCGAACATTGGTCGCCGCCGCACGTCGCAACTGAGAGTACAATTTTACGTGGCATGGCTTTCGCGCCGCCGCCCCACCGCCGCCGCCACCGCCGCCGCCGCCCGATTCGCTCGCTCGTCGCATCGCACGCCTAAGTCATGGCCGGACCGATGCACCATTACGCTAAATATTCTAGCTATTTTGTAATTTATTTTACTATTACTAAACAATGGTATATATTCAATGTGATGTATAGGTACCCGAGAAACCTTTATAACCACTTACTGCTACAACATTATGACCGGACTAGGTGGTAGGTTAACGACTGTCATCAGTTCTGAGATTGACATGGACTAGAAAATTTATAATTTTAAATTTAAGGTGCTATTTTTTATTCTTTATGGTAATGTATCATGCGCTGATTCACCATGCTTAAGCTTGTCCACGGTTTAATCGGCACCCTGTATAAAGTAACCAGACTCACCGTAGGATGAATGTGGGGATGTGAGTAAAGTTGCATTCTGCGTGTGTCCAAAGTGTACGAGTTCGGTGGCAGATCGTTCATATCGAAGTTTGTCTGTGGATGCAGGCCAGGAGTCAGCCGCGAGACGTCGTCTTCGCAGCCTCCTTCGAGGCCTGCTCCATCGGTACTCCGGGCCACTGTTGAAAATAAAAACACATTATAAGGCCATAAAGCCAAAGAGTGTGGTGTCAAAAACATACGAGTAAGGATCGCGGATCGCGAAACAGTGGAAACAACTTTGTGAATTCATCTCAACAACTAGGTATCTACTAACTTTAAAATTATTTAACTTATGCAAATAGAATCGTATAACACTTAGAATTATTATTGTCATTGATATTTAAATAAGAAATGTAATTATTTTGTAAATTATCTAAATTTGCGGGGCGCGGAACGGGCTTTCTTGCAGGGAGAAAATATAATAGGTACTTCTCAGCCGCTCGCCGGGCGAACCCTGGTTTATCAGCCCGAGCTAGAAATTATATTGACTATCTTTCTATCATAATATGATAGCTCGGATGGAATTACTTAGTATTCTAAGGAGGTCTATTGCCATGCTACAGCAGTTCCATTGAACAAAAATCATTATAGTCGGAATTTAAATAAGCACGTAGTTGCTTACCACGCTGGCACGAAAAGAGAATGCACCTATCAGTCCCACGCAGAGATTCTACTACACCCTGTTCTTTCTTCTATATAAGATCAAATAATGAACAGTAAATGTATGAACGCAGGTGTGATGGAGATGAAGAAAAACAGGATAAGTATAGATTGTAATACGGTGAAAAATGACCCTTGGATGAATCGGGAGGAAACTTCTCGACGTTGTGTTGTCGACGAGGGATAGAGGGATAGGGAGGATAATAATAATAATTTCTTATTCGAAGCCTATTCGAATTAAATACCGTTATACATATGCCTACCTTACCTACCTTAATAACTACGGTGTTATATGCCGGTCATACACTATGACGAATTCATAAGGATTCCATTGGTTCCTTTCGATTAGGGAACCATTAAAATGGTATCGGGGCAATTGAACGGCATGTAGTTAAATCTAATCCGCGTATACCTTAACAAAATATTTGAGGGAGGAGTTTGGTCTTTAAAATTAGGGATCGTTACGATCTCTGAATGTTTGAAGCGAAAAGTAGGCGTGCGATAACCATGCCGCCCCTAAACTTACACGCCCCTAACTTTGGCATCGCTTCTTCTTCCGGCTTTTTAAAAGTATCCGTTTAGAGCTTCTACCTACCGAACTGATTTACCTACTATCGGTTTCAAAAAACACAGTGTAACACTGCAGTAATGTTAACATAATGCTGGTATTTTGCCATAAGAAAAATATCTGACATTGAGGCGGACCTACTAGAAAGGTCACTCCTATAAATGTAGTACCTATACCCATTGAGGTATTATGTACTCACATACTACATGTACCACCATATAGGTCATGGTGGTATATGTACTTACGTACTATAGGTACCGTAAAATTATTTTATCATTTAGATTTTTATAATATAACTAACTAACCCCCGTACAGGTCCACCTGCGCTTTTTTATATAAGTGAACACCTAATTTAATTTCTTTTAAACCACCCCTGGATTAGAACAAACAAAACAATACAAAAGTTATTCAAATCGGTCAAGCCGTTTCTGAGTTTTTGCGAGACAAACGGACAACTATTGTTTTTTTTTATACATAAGTATATCATTCTTACGGGTTTTTATTGCGGATAACTTAGGTTGCTAGTTTCTTGACGTTTCGGTAGGTTTTTACACCCTTTAAAGACTCGAATATCGAAGGCTTTTTAGCATCTGATGTCCAGAGGAAACTTTCAATCGTGTCTTGTGTGGACTTAACAGCCACAGTAAAAAGAAACTTACCATTTTTTAAAATGAAATCATTCAAGTGTAAAATTCATTGTACCGATCTTACTACGCCCGAACGGGGCGTCAGGTGCATTTAACCTTAGACCTATAAATGTATGTGTATTACCATTGTTCTCGGAATAACTGAGCCGATTTTGATATGGTTTTAATGTTATTTTTTTTGGTTTTAGCGGCTTTTATTATATGGGCTAAGAGAACATAAATGCATTAAATTTTATGACTCTACACGTATGTATAATTATCCATATATATAAAGGTTTTCAATATGTTATAGGTGTTATTTATTAAATTGGGAACTATACCTTATGTTTCAAAGTTTATAAGTACTTACATGTATTTTAATACACAGTACCTACGTTATTGATAAGATTGATTTGAAATAATAAATGATAAAAACTTAAATGCGTGCCTAAGTTTTGAGGATGGCAATCGGTAGGTGCCTCCTCTCAGCTTTACTCGGAAACTAAAAATATGAACTATGCATATTTCACATAATATATTTGAAATTTCCAACCTCCATACTCATTAAAAATTGCATGTAAAAAGTCGGTCCTGCGCCTGAGCTCTAAGTAAGTATATAAATTTCATTACCAATATATTATATAAGACAACGTTTTGCCGAGCGCATACCTAAATGCCTATGTATTATATATATTATCGAGATTTATGTGAATGTACTACATAAGCATCTTGATATTGGCAATAAGTAGGGCGAGAAACGGTGTCAGATTAAATAAGTTACCGTAATTTAAGATTCAATTAACATGTTGGGCGTTCCTTATATATTTATTTTTCTTCCGTGTCGCCGTGAAGAATATTTAAAGGTTATTTATATCGATTAGGTCTTTGGAAAGATTGATCTATTAGCAAAATATACCTAAAGCTGGATGTCCAGTGTGCATCAAGCAAACATCCATTATTATTTAATTAGAAAACTTAAAGGAAGTTCTTTACTAAATCAAGTATTTTTTAAATAAACTGTAAACAATTAAGTAGAAAAAATTTATATATTTTTTTTTTTAAATATGTACTTAATGCCTTGGGCATTCTCTGCCAGTCTACCTTTAGATGATGGAGAGGGTAATAGTGGTTTTATGTCTATTAAGTATGTTTATAAATCAAAACATATACTTAGGTATGTGAGGAAACTGTTTTTTACAATATTCCAGATGCATAAATGATCGCAGTTTATATAAGTTAGTATATTTTAATGTCATAATCTTGACTTTTTAAGTATATTTGTGATTTATGAATACTAATAATCGTAACCTATAGGTTACGATTATTAGTATTGATATATCAAGGTATATAAAATATTCAAGAGTAAATTCGTAAACTAGTTTGTGATTAAAGGTCTAATATAACACTTAATATTTAAATAACTTGTTAGGAATTATATGCATATTTTATTTAGGTAGGTACCTACTTATTAATTGTTTATCAAAGCATATTTATTACTGCTATTAATTACTAGTACCAAAGATTCATTACATATAATTCTACTCACCCACTTTTTCAAATTTAGTACGAAGAAAATCCTCCACGGCCGTTTTGAAGTTTAAAACTCTCTTTATAATATTAATAGTTTCAGAACCGCAAACATTCTAATAAATAACCACAAAAAGTTGCAACGTTCGTTCAAGATTTTTTTATACACTTCGGGTAAATATTTGCGATGTTGTCATTTGATTAACACCTGTCTTTTACGGTCGACTTTTTTTTGTAAACAATAAATATTATTGAATTTTATTTTTACAATAATAGTCGCGCTCAGGGCGGGCGGGCGTTCGCAGTCGCGGCGGTCAGTCGACGCAGGCGGTGCGCCAAACGAGCGGTGCGCTCCGTAGCGAGGCTAAGGACTGACAAACACTCGAATGAAACTCGCGCTTGCCACTGAACAGCGCAAAGCTCAACGCTCGCCGCGTGGGCGTCCTAACTTTTTGCACCTGAACACACTTGCATCCTAAATGAAAACTCTACCATGAAATCCGTGCCTGTTCTCGCGGAAAATTATCAAAGTCGCATTTTGGTTTCGTCGCGCAGCCGAACGCTCCGACTGATGGTAGAATAGTTACCCGCGTTACGACAATTTTTAGGTGTAATTGTTGAAAAACGGCCGTTTTTCTCAATCAAGGAAAACCGTAATCTTTGTAAAGTGGTACGAGTGGGGCATACCGCGCGGTCTCATTGGCGGAGCTATGTCGGCCAACGCCAATGGCACGGGAAGGAGGAGCCGTAAAGCAATCGTTTGGAAGTTTGGCGAGACACGGCGTTTGCCTCCCCAATCCTTTTTTTTTCATAAGACGGTATACAAAAATAGGCTTTCTTTTTATTTGAAATGCGTTAACCCCTAGTAACTCCTTTCCGGCTTTGTTGTTGCATTTTATATCATGGAGTACTCCACTACTTCCGAGATTATGTATCAATCAACATGTAAAAACCTGTTTTTGGCCAGTCAAGCCGCATTGATGAATAAATAAATGCATCCAAGACGTTGTGTTTGAAGCCTAGATACTAGATTAACAGGGCTTGTAATGAATAAAGTATGAATACCTTCATTATAATTTTAACAGCCTGCATATTTCCACAATGGGCTTCAAAGCTTACAATATTATCATAATCTACGCAAGTAATTGATGAAATGAGCTTTGGACTTATTTATTCTTTTGAGGCTATTATTATCATCAGCTACAGTGCCCATTACATTTGAGCAAAGGAATGTTTAATCATTGCTAATTTGCAGACCACCAAGAGTACCAGAACAGTATGTTGTAAAAGAGACCAATAAAAGTAAATGTGTATCGGCAATGTATCTCCAATGGGACTTACCTTTTAGATGGGATTACCTACATATATGACACTCCTACGGGAGTAGGAGTGTCATATATGTAGGTAATCTGTCGCAATGCAGCGATGTGTAAACATTACCTACTATCGTCTGGTGTAAAGGCAACTGTAGCTGGTACCGGATCTAAGAGCTCATATTTTGTAATGAAAAAAAAATATACTTACAGACGAATTGAGAACCTCTTCCTTTTATGAAGTCGGTTAAAATAGCTTCTATATTTACTTTTGATGTGTATTTTGATTTATTCAGACTTTTCTCACAGAGCGGTAAAATAAAAATGTGCAATTATTCGTACAGAACCTAATTTTGATATTGGCTTGTACGATGACTACCTCAAAAAATGAAGCTTTACTAATCTAGAGAGAAATATAATTCCTCTCGTAATTATTCAGCGGATTTCAGAGGTCTATTGTGTACCTACATAAATGTAATGTAGGTACCTATTACAATTAGTCACAGCACAACATAATTGATAGATACTTTACTTTTTTTACATACATATTTATATACTTAATTATATTTAAGCTTACAAAACTAACACCTACAGTAAATACAGTAGACTTAAAGAAACAATAAAAAACAAAAAAGGAAAAAAGCACAATAATTTCAAAAAACACCTATTCTCAAACCTCCCCGATATGCACACAAAATTTCATACATATCGGTTCACCCATCTATTTAATGACCTTTCCTTATGTTGCTTAACCTTAACCTAGTGGCATGAAATATACTTTACTGCCTATTCTCAGACCTACCCGATATGCACACAAAATTTCATACAAATCGGTTCACCCATCTATTTAATGACCTTGCCTTATGTTGCTTAACCTTAACCTAGCGGTATGAAATATACTGTATGACCTATTCTCAGACCTACTCGATATGCACACTTTCATACAAATCGGTTCACCCATTTATTTAATGACCTTACCTAACGTTGCTTTACCTTAAACTACCGTGATAAAAAGTATCCTATGTCCGTTTCCTGGCTCTAAGCTACCTCCCCACCAATTTTCAGCCGAATCGGTTAGGCCGTTCTTGAGTTGTAAATAGTGTATAACTAACTAACACGACTTCCTTTTACATTTCTATTAGATTAAAGTTCTATAGTGATTCAATGTATGTTCAATTTCATCGATAGATGGCGCTGTTCATAATGTAAATCACGCTAACATCGTAAATTACTGTCTAATGATATTCTTTAATGAAAGTTTTTCGCATCTTTTATTGTTGCGACTGTAATACAATACCTATACACTACCTGGACTTGGGGAGTTTCATAAAAATATCATGAACCATCTTATGCAAACTAAATGTCTGCTCAGTCCCTATTGTATATAGCGTAATAATACATATCTTAATGATTAACTGATCAGTCTATAATTACCTTATTCACATACAAAGGAAATTACGTGGTAATATGTGCAAGTAATGTTTCACTGCTTAGCCCCTATGAAACATAGCGTGATGTTTTATATACCAATTTATACCCCTACTTCTACACAACACATCAGTGAAAGTCCTATCAGAATCCATCCACGGGTTTTCAAATGATACCTGGACGAACAGAACGACAGACAGACAGACAGACAATATATCAAAAAAAAATTGTTTTGTCCTCTATGTCGATAGTATAGTATCCCCACATAGAAATTTTGGAAAAATATTCAATGTACAGAAAAAGTGCTCTTTGAGTTTTATTATAGTATACATAGAAGATTGGTTAATTTGTACTGTATTTCTATTTATTTACCTTGCCGAGCATTGGCGGTCTACTCAATCTGGCGGCTGGCGGCAGTAAGAAGTTATTAACCACTAGCGAACGTAGGTATATTAGGTAAGTGTAGAGTTAAAAAGTCTAATGTATATGTGGCAATAACTAATGTAAAAAAAATTGTGAACTAAATTAATTTTTAATAATATAATTAAGTTCGGATGTCGGAGGATATCGTTATTACATTAACACGTTGTATAAAACTATTATGATATAAAATATAATTTGTAGTAACTACTTCAGTACTCAAACATAATTTTAGCCTTGACTTGGGCCCTTAATTCACTATGACGATTTTAAAATTTCACGTTCCAATCTTGTGCACGAAACCATGTTTATGCCGAAATTACATAATAAAATATAATAATAATACCAGCCCTTGTTTATGTCCCACCGCTTGGCACGGGCCTTCCCTCAAGATGAGGGGGCTTAGGCCATAGTCCACCACGCTGGCCGAGTGCGGGTTTGCAGACTTCACACGTAATTCTAGAGCTAGTTAAGCTTTCTCTGACATGCAGGTTTCCTCACGATGTTTTCCTTCACCGAATGAATTACTTAACGAAGTGTAATTACGGACATTTATCATAATATATCTACGGTTAATATAATACCCATTACTCTTTATTGCCATATTCTTTGCAGGGCAAGATGTTGGCGTGTGATGTAAATATAGAATTAGGGCCCTGGGTCCTTACCACTACCTCTATTAGCAGTATTATTATCACCTTACTTGACATGAGGAAGAGACGTCAATACATATACCTACTTAGTTTATAGCTCTGTTACTTTCTATCGAGAAAGTAAGGTGAAAATAATATTGCTATTAGAGGTTATGGTACTGGCTCTGATAGCATTGTTTGTGGTAATGCAGTCATGGATACCACATAGATCCGGTCAAGTTTATTAATAATAAGGAAAATAACCCCCATGTCAGAGGTATCGCCAGTGGCGTGTGGACCCTAGACTGTTTATCCTACGACTCCTCTAAATTACTATAATATACGATATTAAATAATCTAAGAAATTTTCCTTTATGCCCCTGACCCTGTCAAAAAAATTGGGTGCTGACACTGGGTATCGCAGCTAGCAAGTGTGATAACCCATGATCCCTCAACCGTCATCAGAGAACCTAGGAAACACCTGGAAAACAATGATAGTAATTTGTACATATCTGGTTACCACATCATAGGTTTTACCTAGTTTCATCAGAAGATAATAATATTATATTATGTTCCGAAACAAAAAAAAATACTTACACCTATTAGCTCGCACTTACTTACTTATATATATACATATTTTCTACGAGGATATTTTAATTATTATATTTACGTAACTACAGAAATAATATACCTACCCTTAGATTGTTTCTGTAGGTAATTACCTATAGCTGAACTGTTGGTGTTAATGTCCACTAGCATTTAATCTTATAAATATTTTATTGTTTGATCCTTAACTTGAGTAGCTTTCATACTTATGAAAGCTACTCAAGTTATGGATCAAACAATAAAATATTTAAAAAATATCTCTCCTATAATACGTACTTATAAAAGCTATGTACTTACATAGCTTTTATAAGTACGTATTATAGGAGAGATATTTTTTTGTTTATTGCATGCTTTGCGTGTTACGGGAGGACTGAGATGTTGAAAGTCCTTAAGTATGTCACAATTATGCCGTGTACCCTCAGGTCTTCTTAGTTGTTATTGTTGGTCCGCTCTACGCAGTAAGAGCTTACAGTATCTTCTTGAGGCCGTACAGTGGTTTGCTTGGTTATTGATTTAATTATATTTATCACTGGATCACAAAACCGGGGTAACACCAATCATCTTCGATTTGAGGTGTATCAAATCTGATGTAATAGTGGGTGCGATCCTGAACATTTTCATAGACTGCAGACTCCATACAGCGTCGGTGTTCCACATCAGCTACGTGTTCTTTAACGCGAGTTTTTATTGCACGCCTTGTTTGCCCGATGTAGTAAGGAGAGCCCACAGTCACTTGGTGGCTTAAAATTAAGTATTAAGTTTTGATTGAAGCTCGCTTTAAGATGTCTGCTGTTCTACCATATGTTAGAGTAAGAGTACAGTGCTGAGCCTATCCCACCATCATTTCCGTGATGTGCTCATGTAATCACAACACAATCCACCACTCAAACGAAATGCAAATTATTCGATTAATAAAATAAAATCTTTTAAAAAAAATATTGAACCGACTTCAATATCACTGAAAAGTATAAAATAATTTAAATTTTATTGAAGTTGGTGTTAGCTTACCGGCTGTGTATATTTGGCACCAACTTCAATAATATTTAAATTATTTTATACTTTTCAGTGATATTGAAGTCGGTTCAATTTTTTTTAAAAAAGATTTTATTTTAAACTTTTTAGTGATATTTTCATATATAAAGATTGAACCATCGAAAACCGTAAAATTATCTAGATAGGTTATGATCACATTATCGTCTACATAGTTTTACATAATTCATGTTTCTTCAGGAAAAAATATCCGGTCGTAATGAAATTTGCATGGACTCATCATAGCAGTTTACTCTCTCGAATAAAAAAAGAATCATCGCAATCGGTTCATAATTGTCAGAGCAATGTAATGGAGAACATCAGTTTTATGGTGTTTACCAGATAAATTCCTCCACATCGTTCATGGTCCTCCAGGAAGTTCTTATCCGGTTGTAATAAAATTCATACAGATTTAATACAGTGGTTTCTTCTTTCGAATAAAAAAAGAATCATTGAAATTGGTAAATATTTGCCAGAGTTATGACTATTTTTGTCCTTAAAAAGCGACATAAAGTCATCGATATAGGCTTTCCTGCAGCTCTCAGTGCGCAGTCACCATTCTTGTTTTTCAGGAACTACTTATTACTACGCAATAATTTTTTTATGGGACCCAATCAATGGATTGAAGAATGGATGGAAGAAAGATTTTTTCAAATCGGTTCATAATTGACAGAGTTATGCGCGAACATACATAAAAAAAATAAATAAAAAAAATATATATACAGACGAATTGAGAACCTCCTCCTTTTTTGAAGTCGGTTAATAAGTAGGTACCGTGTGGAATGAATTGTCCTGCATGCGTGGACTTTCTTCTAATGCTTTCCTTCTCTTATAGGTAAGTAACAAATTTTTAAAATAACCTACAAAGCAAGCGAATAAGCAGTCTGAGGTCGCATTTGGTGGGCTGGTCATATTTACCGCTTGGTCGTTGGGGCAGATTGGTTCTGGAGTAATAGTAGGCTCCACTACGACTAGACTAGACTGACACTAGACGTAATGTAGGACGCTCTGTTAATCCGATGAAAAATTCACAATGCATGTTACTATGAAATTACATCATCATTCCAAATAGGTTTAACAAAACACTTCGATGATTCGTAAATACCTAGGGGCGAAAAAAAAATCATCGGATTCGAATACAGAAAATTTCGGACAGCTGTAAATAGCCCCACAGGTGGCGCGATGATAATATGCGCAAAGCGGTTGGCGGTCAAGTGGGTTGGAAGAGGAGAGCCAAAGATCGGGCTCAGTGGCGTGTCTACGGGGAGGCCTATGTCCAGCAATGGACTAATGTAAACGAATTATTATGCTGGTGAAATCTTCCGAATACCCCCGTTCCATGTGGAATGCCTACTCATTAGAAATACTGTCTGACTAGAAATTGACCCGGCGCATAGACATAGTCTACCACGCTGGCCTAGTGCGGGTGGCGTGGCAGACTTAACACGTCATTCGAAAGCTAGTTAGACTTTCTTAATCATGCAGAATTCCCCGCGATATTTTCCTTCACCGTTAGTAACCATTGCACTAAGACGATTCACACATCATTAATTATGAAAATCAGAGGTGGGAGCCGCGGTTCGAACCTGCGCGCCTGTTTCCAAGGCAAGCACTCGCCCACTGAGCTGTTACTGCTTCAGTATGATTCTTAGAAATAAATCTTTATGTATTCGCCTTTTTTTCGAGTTTTATATAAGTAAGTAATGTAAGTATAAATAGTACGCAAGGATAATCTTTCTTATTCAAATTATGTATTTACTTATTTCAAAAAGGCTTAGCACTTTTGAATGGGCATTTTTTTTAAAGCTACCGCCGGATCACATCGCGGCCTCAACTGAGAAGATCTGGCTAGAAACTCAGCGAGCTTGTCATTTCACTTTTTTTGTAAACAGTGTTTGTCTTGTTACAATTAGATCAGCATCAGCGACAGTGTTTCCTGTCGTTCGAAAGATAAAAGAAGAGAGAGATAAAAAAAAACACGAAAATACATCAAACTTAAGAGGCCAAAGGAATAGTAGGTACCTAGTCGGACCAGTCCCCCCAAGCAGCACCCGCGCATGAGTTGACTCGAGCAGCAGCCATCACTCCCCTCAACCATATTGGAGCGAAGGGGGTGACCCGCCACACGAAGCCGCCACAAGCAAAGACTTTTCGATGGCGAGCATGACCGATCCACAATCACAGTGACTCATTCTTAACTTCTGCTGTTAATCAATGCCTCGTCAGGCAAGACACAAAGTCTTTTAACATGGGTAAGTAGGTGCTATTCATGTCATCAATTAATTGACTTGTGCAACAGCCATCAGTTATCCACCAATTTATATTATAAGGATTCATGGCAAAGACGTTTACAAATCTTTTTATTTAATTCTGCGTTTGATTTTGTTTTTGTTGCGTTAACTTCAAAAAATATGAACGGTTTACTTACTTACTTACCTACTCATTATGTAGGTACCTAGTATTTTCTGTCGGTTCTGTCATTTTTCGATTTCGTTTTGCTTTTGTTATTTTTGTTTTGTTTTGATTTCGCTTTACTTATATTGGCCAAGTGGGCAGTGGGTGTGTGTTTGGTGGAGGGTCCGTGGAGTCACTTAGGGTTCCAACGGAAGACCAGAGCGCTGCTTGCATGCAAGCCGCTTTATGCTGAATTGGGACTGGACTTGCCAGACGTCCTTAAATTTAAAGGACGTCCTCATTTTCAGTCCTAAATATAGATAGTGTCCTTTATTTTAAAATAAAGACTGGAGGACGATACTTCGTCCTTTATTTTGGATAAAAATGAACGCAGTACCTAGGTCACGTCAGTATGGGCGTGCGGGCGGGCAGGCTGTTGAATACACCTCGGTAACGGATCTCGTAGCTAAACCGCATCGATATACATAGTTTATGCTAAAAACTTAACCACGAAGGGAACTCTTTCGTGAAACTCTCTCTACTTCTACATTGGAATTTTTTTTTATTATCAAGTGGGGAATTTTTAGGATTTGTAGCGTAGGACAAAACATCTAAACGTGCCACCACTATGGACAAAATCCACACGTTGGAACCTAGAGAAATTTGTTCAAATTTATAGGGCTAAAATATAGTTATTATCATAGTAAATCTATGATAATAACTATATTTTAGGATTTTTAACTATCTTTGGTTATAACAATAAACACCAAAGAGATCGATACCAAAAGGTGCTTTTTCTTCAAGTCCGTGACGGATGCTGAAGGATAAGACAAACAACAATCCTCAAGCTTAACAATCTCTGTTTCTTTCTAGAATATCACACACATGTAAACCATAGGTTTAGGCTCAATTCACATCAAGATGGCAGCGGCCGGCACCGCACTTTCAGTGTGAAAACTAACTTTAAATTTAATCTACAATACTTCTACTTCTTCTTATCGCGTGAAAGAATTTTAAACTTTATCTACAATACTTAGAACGCATTGTAGATAAAGTTTAAAATTCTTTCATACTGAATGTGCGCTGCTGGCCGCTGCCATCTAGGTGTGTATTGAGCCTTAGGATCTTCACTATGTAAACTTACTGTAAAAATCAACAATTTTATGTCCTCGCGGGATTCACGGCAGTGGTGACGTCACGGGAGTACAATTTGTAACGATTTTTTTTATAGGTTTTTATTACTTTTTTTCTATATAAAGTCGTCATTATCGATTCAATATGTAATTAAGATGAATTTATGATTTCGTTTCTTGTTTGAATGAGAAAGAAACTTTTCATCTCTCTAGACATTCTTCATCTAAGATTTGTATTATAGGGAATTGTTGTCCACTATTTTAGGGAAAATTGGATTTTTGTTTTTGGTAATACTAAGTGTCACTGTCTCTGGCGTGCGCACAGACTAAGCTGGCGTGTCTGGTCTCTGTCAACTTGAAAGGTCATTCATGGAGTATTACCAGGTATATAATATTTTCAGGAGATGTACTTATTTTTAGTCTACTGAAATGTATAAATATTAAAATCTCCTTTTGTGTTTTTCGAAACAAGTGGACATGACATTCTTATCTCTTAATTTTTCAATTTTAACACAAGGCCAATGAACAAATTTTGCAAAATAGATAAACCTATTGTTAAATTTAGCCTTTTGTTAGTGTAAAGACATGAAAAAACTAATAAAAAAGTCTAGACTATGTCAATTATGTACATTGCAATGTACAATAATAATGATAATAATATATAATAATAACTATTAGCTGGTTTCTATAAACCACTGTTTTATACTTCTATTCTATTACTGATGGCTATTAATTGCGCCCGGTAACCTGCGGAACGCACTTCAACCCAGTTAGATCCATTGTGCCTAAAATACTACTACTTATAATATATATTTTAGAATAGTACTTATATAAGAAAAATCAAAACCATAAATGTTAGTTTTCGACAGCAAAATACAAAATGAACATTGCATTTTGCATGCAATGTTTCCTTTCAGAGAATTTTGATATCTTAATTTAATATAATAAGTAGGTAAAAATGTGCTTCCCTCCATATTCTGTTCGTTTGTTCCATCCTGTATTTTAAAGTCATGTAAGTTTGAATTTAGCTCATATCGTACCGACCGGATCCCTCGATGATACTGGATCGGATGGGTTTTTTAACTAAAAGGTAATTTTTATTTTTACTGCGATCCCTAAGACGCCTGCCAAGCGTGGGGATTAAGGCAACCCCTCCCTTCTAAGGGGGAGGCCTTTTTTTCAGCAGTGGACATGTTTCGGGTGCTGATGATGATGTAATATTTTGGGCATCTTTTATAATATACATATTTTGAAATAAATATAGTGTTGACTAAATACACAGAATAATAATCAGTACAAGTACTATAGAATGCGCATTCAAGTGAGAACGCGTAGGCACGGGTAAGAACATAGCTTCGTTCCGCACGCAAGCGCTAGTAGTCAAACAAATGCCAACGTTGTGTGAGCCGGTTGGGAGTTCTTGGTTGATGATTTAATTCTTTATCAAGGTTATATGGGTAAATCTACAATAAAATCTTGTAAATCGAATACTCTGAAACACACTAAAGATAATTCAAGCATTACATTTCACCATTAATTTATTTTTTATACTTTTGATTTAAATAAAAATCACGCTTCACGGGGGTGAAGGAGGTGCAAGACGCGAGGCTACATGTAACACCCCCCACAGCCCCGCACCCCGCCGAGACGGATAGTGATTGACGCGTTCGATGCCGTTGTCGATATTAATAATTTCATCGGTATTAAATTATTGGTATTTAAAATTTAATAGTATTTAAATTATGGTTTGAATGGCAAGTTGATTTAATTAATGAATTGATAAAATATATATAAGTTTATTTGATGGGCCCGTTCGTATATGTAAGTCAGTTGTCTGGTAAGGTACCATAACACACACTATTTATTATAGGCTTTACTTGGGATCAGATGGCTATGAGATATTCACTATTTTCTATGTTGCAAAATACTGAAATTGATGGAGAAGTGGTATGATACGACAGATGGATTGGGTTAGAAAACATACATTATGACCATCATTTCTAATCTACACTAATATTATAAAGAGGAAAACTTTGTTTGTTTGGTTGTAATGAATAGGCTCAAAAACTACTGGACCGTTTTTAAAAATTCTTTCACCATTCGAAAGCTACATTATCCACAAGTAACATAGGCTAAATTTTATTTTGGAAAAAAATAGGGTTCCGTAAGATATTTGGTTTTTTTCGGACATAAGGTGTAAAAAATCAACAAGAAAAGTTACTTATTTTGCGTACGCTGCCTAAACTATAAAAGATAGAACCATAAAATGTTCTAATTAATTGTAGATCTTATAAATATGTAGCTATTATCGTACTTATGTAAATGGTAACATATGTTTTAGTTCCAATAAAATATGATTTGATTTGATATAAGTATGTATTTACAAAAAAAAAGTATATAAATGTATTAGTATCAGTTGTCTGGTTTCCATAGTACAGGCTCTGTCTAGTTTGGGATCAGATGACCGTGTGTGAATTGTCCCAGGATATTATATTATACCTTATTATACCCATTCATTCGTTCATTCTTCGCACAGAGCGGAGCGCCTGCACGTCGTATCGCCGCAGCACTCGAGCGCATACTGCGTAGAAATCAGTCCCGATTTCGCTACACACGTGCCGACAACGCTCCCTAGACGATAATCGTCCCTAAATCGGGAGCTCGCCCGAAGCGATTTCAGACCCGATTTCTAAACAATAAAAATTGGATACGATTTGCCTATACACGAGGGACGATTGAAAAGCCCTACACACGGCACTAAAATCAGTGGCAATATCGGGACAGTGGTGGGGAGGACCCTAAATCGTCCCTCGTGTATAGGCAAATCGTATCCAATTTTTATTGTTTAGAAATCGGGTCTGAAATCGGTTCGGGCGAGCTCCCGATTTAGGGGCGATTATCGTCTAGGGAGCGTTGTCGGCTCGTGTGTAGCGAAATCGGGACTGATTTCTACGCAGTATGCGCTCGAGTGCTGCGGCGATACGACGTGCAGGCGCTCCGCTCTGTGCGAAGAATGAACGAATGAATGGGTATAATAAGGTATAATATAATATCCTGGGACAATTCACACACGGTCATCTGATCCCAAACTAGACAGAGCCTGTACTATGGAAACCAGACAACTGATACTAATACATTTATATACTTTTTTTTTGTGAATACATACTTATATCAAATCAAATCATATTTTATTGGAACTAAAACATATGTTAACATTTACATAAGTACGATAATAGCTAAATTAGTTAAAAACTGTGTCGCAGCTATTAACGCCCACCTCAAAAGGATAGATAGATAGAACACCCGACCAACAGAAGAAAATATAGATAAAACACCCAGACACTTGGTGGGAATCGAACCCACGCCTGTTGGCACCATAGTAAGTACCAAGGCAATGCCTTTTTTTGCTGTTTTGATAGTGTCGGCGGCATCTCGGATCAACGAGCAGTCTGTTGCACGGTCGGTTCTGTACTAACTGGTTGGGTCGTGTGTAGAGTAGTAGCCGATTTCATCCCCACCACCACTGTCCCGATATTGCCACTGATTTTAGTGCCGTGTGTAGGGCTTTTGAGCCGTGCGGGTACTTACCTTAAACGGCCTACACACGGCACTAAAATCAGTGGCGATATCGGGACAGTGGTGGGGAGGACCCTAAAAAGCCCTACACACGGCACTAAAATCAGTGGCAATATCGGGACAGTGGTGGTGGGGATGAAATCGGCTACTACTCTACACACGACCCAACCAGTTAGTACAGAACCGACCGTGCAACAGACTGCTCGTTGATCCGAGATGCCGCCGACACTATCAAAACAGCAAAAAAAGGCATTGCCTTGGTACTTACTATGGTGCCAACAGGCGTGGGTTCGATTCCCACCAAGTGTCTGGGTGTTTTATCTATATTTTCTTCTGTTGGTCGGGTGTTCTATCTATCTATCCTTTTGAGGTGGGCGTTAATAGCTGCGACACAGTTTTTAACTAATTTAGCTATTATCGTACTTATGTAAATGTTAACATATGTTTTAGTTCCAATAAAATATGATTTGATTTGATATAAGTATGTATTCACAAAAAAAAAGTATATAAATGTATTAGTATCAGTTGTCTGGTTTCCATAGTACAGGCTCTGTCAAGTTTGGGATCAGATGACCGTGTGTGAATTGTCCCAGGATATTATATTATACCTTATTATACCCATTCATTCGTTCATTCTTCGCACAGAGCGGAGCGCCTGCACGTCGTATCGCCGCAGCACTCGAGCGCATACTGCGTAGAAATCAGTCCCGATTTCGCTACACACGAGCCGACAACGCTCCCTAGACGATAATCGCCCCTAAATCGGGAGCTCGCCCGAACCGATTTCAGACCCGATTTCTAAACAATAAAAATTGGATACGATTTGCCTATACACGAGGGACGATTTAGGGTCCTCCCCACCACTGTCCCGATATTGCCACTGATTTTAGTGCCGTGTGTAGGGCTTTTCAGACGCGAGGTCGGCTCGGCTCCCTACGCAGCGGTCGTGCGCGAAGTCTAATAATTTTCGTGCGATTTTTTTTAGATTTTTTTCTTAAAACTACATCTACGCAAAAGTTCTTCTCAGAGCTAAGCAACAGTTCTTCTCAGAGCTAATCAATAGTTCTTCTCAGAGCTAATCAACAGTTCTTTTCAGGGCTAACCAACAGATTTTTTCAGGGGTAACCAACAGTTCTTTTCAGGGCTAACCAACAGATATTTTCAGGGCTAAACAACAGTTCTTTTCAGGGCTAAACAACAGTTCTTTTCAGAGCTAGAATATTACACGCTATTAGCATTTTCTTAAACATTTGAAAATGCCTAAGAGAGCCAGGTCTCAACTTTCTAAACATAGTTCTCAAGCACGGGCAGCAAGAATACGTCGTATGGGAGAATCTTCACCTGAACGTTCACAACGCCTTGCTGAACAAAATCAGAGAAACTCTCAGGTACGCGCACGAGAGTCGAGTGTCGAACATTCGCATCGCCTTGCACAACAAAATCTGAGAACCACTGAGTTACATGCACGAGAGTCGGGTGAACCGATATGTATGAAATTTTGCGGGTAGGTCTGAGAATAGGTTATAAAGTATATTTTATGCCGCTGATACCATGATTGACGAGGATATATAGAACGAGAGGAGGGTGCAAGAGAGGGAGAGGGGAGGGTGATGGAGTGAGTGATCGGAGGAGTTAGTTGGAGCAAGGGGGGGGGGGGGGGGGTGCGCGGGAGCAAGTTGGAAGAGAGAGGAGGGAGAGGGTTCAGAGAGAACAACGGGGAGAGGAAGAGGAGAAGTGTGACGGGGACCGAAGCGGTAGGGGAGAGAAATAGCATAGAATTAGATTTTTATTATAAGAGAGAGAGATGGAGAGAGATAAATCAAGGGAGTAGGGAGAAAAGGGGAGCAAAATGTAATTAAAGCGCGGGCGGAGCTGAGCGGGTCAGCTAGTTATTAATAAATACGGGTGTGGATTACGGCGGCTGGTTGCCGTTACCGTGCTGCAGGTGCAAAGGCAAATGAAAAAATGGGGGGGGGGAGCTTCTTCACATAGTATTTGACTGTATTACAATATGGTACGAGCTGATGAAATCTTTAAAGTCTATTATATTTTAACAGTACTTTGTAATAAAAACTTAAAAAATAATATTTTAAGTTGTTTCTTTAAAATTCGAATTAAAATATGTTTTTTCTCGAAATCGGTCAAGCGATCACTAACGCTCTATTAATGGATGAGTGCCTTTGTTAGATAACTTTTCAACTGGTTTCAAAAAGGAGGTTCTGTATTCTGTGTTCTGTGGGAATCTAAACCAATGTACCAAATCTCATGAGTGTATGTATGTAGGTTTGTCCCCTGATTATATCCCCCATAAACTATAAATTCGATTGTGGTAATTCTTTTTGAAATAGTTGTAGTATCTTCCAAATTAGGGAAGAGTATAAGTAACATCAAAATCGGTAGTTTTAAAGATATGGACTGTTAATGTTTTCAGTAAGTTACTCTAGGATAGCCGTTCGTAGATAAGGTGAACGCAAGTTATATGATGAATAATAGTGAATCCTATTTAGCTTGTCATTTTTTGGACTTCAAAATCATATTCCGAAAAAGGAGCCAGAGAAGTATATTTTTGTATACATTTTTTAATAACTGATTGATGTAGTAGCCTACGCAATACGACTATAATCGACGACGATACGACTATAATCGACGACGATACGACTTCGATATATTTTCGTTATTTAATGCTTTTAGAAAAAAGTGATCTTTCTTTTAATCACATCTCTTGTTCATACGAAAAAAGTTCGCGTGAACTTGCGACAGTCGTGTGATCGCGTTATATCCATCGCCTTATAATACCGCTGTGAGCTCTAGTTGCGAGTCTGATAATTTCATTGATTTGATAATAAAGATATATATGGTTATATGTGCAATAAAGTCTTGCAAGTCCGATACTCGGAAATACAATAATGACCGTAAAACTAATAAATTAGTAACGACATATTCACGACAATAGGTACCGTTAGAGTATTTATCGACATTTGCACCTGTGACAGATTACACCCATCACTACTTGTCACTGGGTTCACCTACGCCTACGCCGTGTATAAGGGGATCATAGACAAACGCGTACTCTATTCTTAATACATAACTCTATGACTAAATATTATGTTGTACATCAAATTAAAATATATTTTTAAAACAAGAACATCATAAATGTTCTTTTTCGCATAATTTCTTCTGATATTTTCTAATTGCATCTGGTAACAACGGCTGTCACTGTCGGTCGGTTGTCATGTTTGTTTTTATTTCCGCCAAAGAGGATGTAGGTAAACCTCAGTGTAAATTGTAAAACGTAGCGCATAATGATTAAATTCTCTGAGCCTGCTTGCTTGCTGAGAAATGAGAAAATACCTTGAAAATACAGATAGGTAGATTAGGTAGGCAACGAATTTTTTCCTTCCTGTTAATACTAATCAAAGTACTGTACGTGTATTATCTATGTTCAAAGTACAGAAAATAAGTGCATAAACCACGGAAAAATAAGTCACTGCTTGCTGGAATAAGTTGAAAAGTTTCAGGGGACCTGAACTATAGCATCGTCCGGCTGGTAAAAGCTAAATCAAGTAAGTAAAAAAGTTTGTCGTTAACTTTACGCACGTGCTTGCTTCGTCTATATTTACAATTCACACCAGAACACAAGTGTGTTCTTGGGTACATAAAACCATCTCATTGCATAGAGTTATTATTTTCTCTCTTAGAGTCTATGTTTTCCCTAGAGTACCTGCATAATTTTATTTATTATATTATTTTTGCTATTTTTCCATTCAATGTTCTAATTATTGTACAATGCGGAAAATGGAGAGTTAAGACTTTTTTGCTAAATTATATCTCATGGGAGTGCAAAAATTGTCATTATTTGATCTTGGTGATATTTTTCTAAATATGCTAGTGCACTAGTGCATCATTGTCCACCAGATAAAATCACAGTGAACTACCAGTTTTTACTTTCAATAATAATTTAATGCAGAATAAGATATGGTGTTTATAATTTGCATAAGAATGATAATTTTGCGTAGTACTTGAAAACTTGAATTATGTTACGTATGTAACTGGTATTTTTAGTTACTGTTACTTGATTTAACTAACTTTGCCTAATAAGAATTAGTTGCATTAGTTTCACCAGTTATTCTTTTGCAGGTAAATATGTTGCCCTCAAAAATGAATGTCAATAAAAAATTGTTGCCTATGAAAGGACATTATTTTTTCTTCAACGCTGGTAAGTGTTATAAAATCATAATAAATTTTGTAGTACCTATAAAAATCTATTTTAGATTTTAGAAATAAAATTGAATTATAATGAACTAAAAGTAAATGGTTTAATATTAAGAAAAAGTTCTTTATGTACTTAGTTCACTGTACAATATGAGAGATAAAAGTCCTATTCTTGACATTGACTGAATCTGGTTGTTTGTGTTCATATAAATGCACTATCTGACCTGCGGTTTATTTTTTTCACCTCCCTATAGACCTGGTTAGGATAGGTATTTCAGGGGCAGTTTCACTAAATTTCAAATCAATCAAACAATTAATATTTTTTGTCCATACAAAGTTCATTAAACCCCTAGTGCAACCTAGGCTGTTTTTGAAAATTCATAATGTTTCATACATATGAAAAGATTGGAGTCATAAATCATATGAGGAAGCTACCATTCAAGTTTCAGATTTCTAGGATGTTTGAGCTGTGCATTGATAGGTCAGTTAGTCTGTCACTCAGGACACCGTCCTAAATATTAAACTACTTAAAACAAAATAGGGCCTACTCTGAAACAAAATCTTGCTTACAAATAAATCATAACAATCATTAGTGAAGTGATGTACCCTGACATAAAATTAGGCATATTTATGAACCCTTATCAATATATTGAGTGCCAATTTTTATGTTATTCTCAAGTGGCTGGACAGAGAAATGTTGCTTGAATTTTTTGCATGAATATATTTTTGATCACTTGTGTTTGCTGCAAATTTTAAATCTTAAGTTTATTGTAATTAATAGTCCTGATTGCAATGTCTGGTTCTCGGCGATATATGGATATGGAAACTGCTACACTAGGGGTTGCTTTACTTTAAGAGTGATCTGTATCGATAGTCTAGGTGTTTCACAACACTTGCTATCCGTAACATGTGAAACCATTTATTAATATATAGAGGCACGGGACAACATATTTGTAATCTTCTTTTCTGAGTTTCTTTTTGTGAACTTAAAATGATGGGATTCTTACTTTTTTATTTTTTGTCCTGACTGGTTTGTTGCTTAATGTTTCTTTCTTTTTTATTATGTGACCATGTTTTCAATAAGACATGCGTGGTAACAGGTACAACTGTAGGTATTTAGGATATACCTCTGTACTTGTTTGTTGACATTAAAACAAACTTGACTGAACTTGAACTGATCGGTTTGATGATATTTATAGATTTATGATAAGACAAGCTAGAAATTAGCGCAATGGTTATGATTACCTGAGGCATTAGAACACAATTGTATGTCTAGCTACAGCACCCTTCAGATCGGAACAGCAATTTTTACATAATATACTGCTTTGTTGTTTACACTGGAGTGTCGATGTTAGATTGTCTCTTGTACAAGAACCAACGCGTTGAGTCACGACACGTCAGCCTAATGTGTTTCTGGCTTAACGCTCTAGTCCAGGGGTGGCGAACCTTTATGTATAAACGTAAAATAATGTTGAATTCGTGATTATTTAAAAATAAATACTAAGGAAATATAGTATTTTATTTTAAAAAAAATATTTTTTCTTAGAAGTATTTTTATATCAGTGCGTAATGAACTTTGTGATTGGTGGCGTACCCAAAATATTGTGTGCCACTGGTTCACAATCCCTGCTCTAGTCAATTGTCGTCAAAATATACTTTTCTGTAACATTCGCTAGAATGCTTACTACAAGTGAATGCTCAATCTTCCGCTATCAGCACCTTTAGTATAATAATTTTGTATTATTTATGTATTATTTGTATGTCATTCAGTTCATGTTTAGAAACTCGTGTTGATTATTATGTTAGTAAGACAATAAATTGACTGTAATTTTATTGCATCCTTTTTTAGCTCTGTGACATACAGTAGTGTCAAGCCGAACATTCACCCAAAGAATTTGCATATGTCTTACATACCTAGCATGCTGTCTTCATAAAAGTAAATAACACTTACGCGTATGATTTTTAGGTTCTACATTAAAATAGATTGAGTTAGAGAAAAAAATGATCTTGACAAAGTTGAACAAAACAAGAACCCCCCTTTAACCTCAGTATTTACAGGCCTGTTGGTCTAGTGGTTAGAGACTCTGCTGCTACCCAATAGGTCGTGGGTTTGATTCCCGCCAAGCGTCTGGGTGTTATTTATTTAAGTATGTATTCACAAAAAAAAAGTATATAAGTTATCTGGTTTCCATAGTACAGAATGTGCCTAGTTTGGGATCAGATGACCGTGTGTGGCCTACTGCCTATTTACAGCTGCGATGCACTGCGATTGTCACCAGATATTAGTTATTAACTGCCGCACTTGCAAACGCCAATTATCGTTCTAATTGTCATTTTTTAAATTTGATTTCTTCTGTTCTCTGAGCTGTTTCATCATCATCATCATCACATCCACTGCTGTACATATGCCTCCCCCTTCTAACGCCACAATGAACGATAATTGGCTATTTGCATTCACCGCTTACCTGCAACGCGCACAATGTTGTTGTCTGTCCACCTAGTGGGAGGGCCTACCTACGCTGCGTCTTCCGATCCGTGGTCGCCACTCGAGAACCTTTATTCCCCATTGGTTATCGTTTCTTCGAGCGATGTGGCCTGCCCATTGCCACTTCAACATGCAGATTTTGAGAGCTATGTCGGTGGCCTTGGTTCTTCGGCGAATGTCCTCATTACGAATTCTGTCGCTCTAGTGCTAGTTGATTATAGAATATCTATCCAATCCAGCGATGGTTCCTACATCCAAGGTTTTTTTTTAACACTTATAAGCTAGTGCTTGACTGCAGTCCCACCTGATGGAAAGCGGCGATGTAATCGAGGATGGCTAAACACACTAGCTTATTAAAAGTTTATTCACTCTAGTCTTAAAGACACCCACATTATAATCGGGCGGGAAAACCGACGCAGGCAAACTGTTCCAGTCCTTAGCTGTCCTTATTATAAATGAAGAAGCAAGCCGCTTAGTCCGGACTGAAGGCACTTTCACCACATAAGGGTGTGTACGTGCCGTGCGTCTCGTCGTCCGATGATGAAAGGGAGATGGTGGAATCAAGTCATGCAATTCAATACAAGGTCAATAGAAACTACCAACTATAAAGTAGTCTGAACTTGCAATTAAGGATAGGTTAGCATGTGTTTTCTAGCGAATGGAGTTCCCAAATTCTTCGCAGGGCCCCATAGAAGTCCGGGTAACTTTTGAAGGTTTCTGCCGGTTTTAATAAAAATTAATAGTTATCGTAGCAGTGCTTAAAACTTGTAGTGATTTGGGATTTACGGCAAGCCATAAATGTATTGATTCGGCATACCATTAATAATTAGTGGTATAATTATTGAATAATTTACGTTGCGTAGCGGTATTCTGTCTGTTTAGTACGAGTTCTGATATTTTACGAGCTCGATCAAACTGACACCAGCGTGTATCTCCAGCCAGATCCTGTTTTTCCACCTGATTCCTCTTTGCCTGGCCACCTGTTGGTAAGGAGTTACCGCAGCCTATAGACGCTAGTAACACCAGAAAAGAAATTAGATATTAAGTCTTTGCGTCCGGTAATTTCACTAGCTACAGTGCGCTTTACGCCGAAACATAGCAATGTTTGCACACTGCTGCTTTGGCGACAGAATATCTGACACTGTGGTGGTACCTACCTGGACGCTTCCTTGCACAAGGAACAGGAACCTACCACGTAGTAAAATGCCTTAAGCCTTAAGGTCATTATGGTATTGATCTGTTTTAGGTACTGCACCGTTAGTGCCATATTTGTCGTCATTCGCTCGTCAGCTGGGATTTTCGTCCGCAACAGTCGGCTTAATATACGCAGTCCTGCCTATATTCGGACTTATTGCAAAACCTTTATTTGGTGTTATAGCGGACAGGTAATCCTATGTGAACATTTTTTTATATACTCACATATAATCCATTTATATTGTCTATAAATATTTTGTAATCTGCTTATCTTAATCTATGCATTGCGATATACGTAACTTTGGTATAACTGGCAGTTTTTCCGCCTGTGAACTAAATAGATAATATTATCTTTACTAAAATTATGAGCATTTTTTTACAGGTTTAAGAAACAGAAGTCAATATTTATTATATTTCAAATTATAACTATAGCTAGTTTCTCGGCTATATACCTGATACCTGAGGAAAGGACATTAACTGTTGGATTAGACTGTAACGATGGTGTTTCTATGCTACACAGCTGTTATAAAAGTGAAAACGACATAGACCATTGTAAAATTACCTCAATAAATAGTTTAGATGAAAATGCTACTACAATTTGTAGGGTGAGTATTATGACTGTTTCATCATGTACACACACACACACAGAGAGATATTAAGTAGTATGCGGGTACATTTTCTGCTTTGTTGTACATACAATAAAGTGAATGAATGTATACCCCGTGTTTCTTTACAGGATCAACATTATAGCAATTAATGTATGAATACAGTAGTGATGGCTGACCGGTGCGTGGCCAGCCAAAGACAATTGGTAGGTGATGTCCTAATTGAACGCGATCATCGCGCGAAGGAACGATGCGACCATCGCGCTATGACTGGCGAATGTACTGGAGGTCGCCGCCAGTTAGGACACTCGTTCGACGTCCATAGTTTGAGATTCATTCGCGCGATGGTCGCGTCGTTCGTTCGCGCGATGATCACGTGTTTGCGTTCTATTAGGACACTCCCGTAGGGTTCAATATGTCATATTCAACCCTACCGATTGCATTTGGCTGGCCACCGGTCAGGCATCACTCCTGTGTTTATACGTTTTTTGCTACGATTTTGATCTTGGAAAGGTAATCATGATATAGGTAGATTAATTATGTGTATCATACAACCACTTTGTAACTAGCTGAATATATCGTCCTTACGATAAATGTGTTTCACATAACATCAGTAAGTAGGTACATAATAACCGAAAAACATATTAAACCTCCAAGGCAAAAAGAAGGTGTGTTAAAAGCTCTTAAAAAATAATTGGAACTTAACTGAAGTTCTGTATTTAATGCATTCGTTTATTTTTTATTGGGACTTTTTTTACAATTCTCATGTAATAATACCGTTTCCTGTCGGGATAAAAGTCTAAAAGGACGTCAACGAAAGTCTGAAAAAAAAACTAATGAATGGATGGATTTAAATGCTTTTTTCTGTGATAGTTGTGTTTATCTGCGATTGATTTTTACCTTATCTGTTCAGCTGTTTATCACCCGTATTCTGAAAAAAAAAAACGCTCGACGTAGTAGGACATAATTATCGACAGCAACTCCAGATTTATGTTCTAAAAAATTCGCTGCATTTTTCGTTTGATTTGGAACTGGCATAACTCAAGTTTAAGCTTAAAAGCTCAAAGCCTTGTGATTATTGTTTCAATTAAACTAAGCTTATCTCTAATTGTTTATGCAGATGAACTGTGATATGACCACGCCAAAAATGTGGCAAACGGTGTGCGAACACTGGCACATACCGGGGTACTGTTACAGTAACACAAACAACATACAGTACTCGTCGTCAGTGAGCGACGTGACTCTCAGGAGTGATAACTGCACATACATTGCTGTGAACAATGTCACCATTGACGGTAAGTGATTGACCATCATTTTGAAAATATCTTATAAATAGATGGAGATGCATCATACATCATGTTAGCCACAAGACGTCCACTGCTGAACATAGGCGTCCCCCATAATACTTCCATTGCGACAAGCCTCAAAGACGTTGAGGAAGCCACATCGAGTACTAATTAATTCACCCGTTTATATGTCGCCCTCAGAGTTTGTTGATAAGTCATTATTCCTTCCTTAGACTAACTATTTCCTACTTAGTAGAGAGTGACAAGATAATGCCTCATTAACGGACTTCAAGTGTATTTTTTATACAACCGATTTTATAAACAAACTTGCGGCCCGCCTGATTGTAAGCAGTCATCGCTGCATATGGACGTTAGCTACACCAGGAGAATAAAAAGCACGTTGCCGACCCTAAAGGCAACTCCATACAGCATGTTTACAAATTGATGCTTGGCAGCGGAATATCTTACACTGCGGTGGTACGTACTTAGACGGTCCATTGCACAAGGTACTTACCGCCTATTAAAGTAGGCAGTTTCCTAGTCAAACTGAAAACATGTTGGTTGGGCGTTTCGCTTTGTTCTACCTAATTAAAAATAATTATAATTATTTCCAGACAACATATTTACTTCCCATTGCCGGCTTGGAAAAGATTTTGTAGATGTAAACGAGCCTTGCGCTCTGACCTGTGCCGACGCCACACTTGCCGCCGCCATTGGTCAAGAGAAAGTGAATATGACGTGTATAAACAATAATATAAACTACAGAATATGTTCAAACACAACTGAACAGATAGAATTAGCTATAGGAAATAAAAGTAGTTATTGTCAGGTAATTTTCCATTATTTAATTATGTTTGATGCCTATAAATATAGTTTTTAAACATTATTGCTTGGGACTTTATAATCAATCAATATCTGGCCTTTTTCTTGTTGGAGATGAGTTTTTATTCCATATTCTTCCGGTTTTCTTATCACCTATCAGGTTTTCTTCCCACCGGATGAAACCTTACTTTATTTAGCCTTTTTAAGGCTACCTATAGATCTGTCGACTGCATGACATGTTAACTGGTCTTTTGTCTTCAATTTCTAATTTCTTCAATAGTATTCCGAATTACATATGGCAATGATGATGACATATGGTACTGAGACGTGGTCCCTAAAGGTACGCGTACATTGGCACGCGCCGGACGCGCACCGCACGCACGGCACGCAACGGATTTAGAAATATAAAATATTGAAAGAAAAAATTGAACCGACTTCAATAACACTAAAAAGTATAAAATAATTTAAATATTAAAGATGTTTGGTGTTAGCGTACCTGCTGTGTATATTTGGCACCAACTTCAATAATATTTAAATTATTTTATACTTTTTAGTGTTATTGAAGTCGGTTCAATTTTTTTTTAAAATATATTATTTTATACTTTTTAGTGATATTTTCATACATAAAGATTGAACCATCGAAGACGTTAAAATGATCTAGGTAGGTTATGACATCATTATGATTTCACATTATCGTCTACATACTTTTACATAATTCATGTTTCTTCAGAAACTCAGAAAAAATTTATCCGATCGTAATGAAATTTGCATGGAATCATCATAGTAGTTTACTCTCTCGAATAAAAAAAGAATCATCGAAATCGGTTCATATATATCAGAGAAATGTAAAGGAGAACATCAGTTTTATGGTTTTTACCAGATAAATTCCTCCATATCATTCATGGTCCTCCAGGAAGTTCTTATCCCGTTGTGATAAAATTCATACAGGTTCATTACAGTGGCTTCTTCTTTCGAATAAAAAAAGAATCATTGAAATTGGTAAATGTTTACCAGAGTTATGACCATTTTTGTCCTAAAAAGCACCATAAAGTCATCTATATAGGCTTTCCTGCAGCTCTCAGTGCGCAGTCACCATTCTTGTTTTTTCAGGAACTACTTATTACTAAGCAATAATTTTTTTATGGGACTCAATTAATGGATTAAAGAATGGATGGAAGAAAGATTTTTTCAAATCGGTTCATAATTGCCAGAGTTATGCGCGAACATACATACATAGCTATGCAACGAAATATACCTATACAACTGTCAGTTTTCTCCATAAATGTCACACCAGTGCCTCTAGCGGTAACTATCAAAAACTAGTAAAATGCACGGTAGAAAGCTGACAGTCTGTTAGTCCATTTCGCTAACTATCGAAACCCGTATTATACACACTGTATATTATATTTGTGTCATTTGTGTGGTTTGGGCCGTGACTGTTAATTTTATTTTATTTTTAATCAATTTGACAGGCTTCTTGTGACCTCGATGTGACAGCTCCTTGGCGATTGATGGAGATATGTGAGTGGTGGCATGCGGATGTCGCCAGCTATTGCCAAGCGAAGACAAGGGAAGGAGAACAGTTTCCCGCGAACTTTTCTTTCGACGGCGTTGTCAAATTGTCAAGCGCGCTTGTCGAACATGATTGCGTTTTCATGGAGCTTAAGCAAATTGAAGTGACTGACGACTATGGCCAAGGTAATTTTCTATAAATACCGTTTTTGCATGTGGAATTTCAATATATACTAGGTGGTACGAATTTGGTGCGTGGGACCATCCATGTATCAGCCAGTGGCGTGCAGTCCATATAGGCAAAAAGTGTTTGCCTACCCTGTGATTTCCGGAACAATACATGATAACAAAAATAATTTATCTGCTCAATAACATTTTGTTTTGAATTATTTCATCATTATAAATAAGCAAAAGCTCGCGAAAAACGGGCATTAAACTATTCCTAGTTCCTAGATACGCGGAGATTTAAATTTCCCGCGCGCCAAACCGCGAGGCCCGCTACTCAAAATTTTAAGATTTTAAGATCGAAACTCTTAATTCCCACACATTCACAGATTTTTTTCTAACAAACTTACACACACCAGTAGGCACGCCGACCAATCAAACAGTATAAATGTCACGCACACCATGCAAAAATAGACAGTGCCTCTCGGGTGTGCTCGGGTCTGCTCGGGTGCTCTCGGCAGCAATGACGACCTCGGAGGAAGGACTAAAGAAATGTTGACCAATAGCAGCTCAATCTTAGCCCAATGCATCGAACGGGATGGATGAGTGAGAATGGGTGATCGATGAATGAAAAATACTACAAATTATAAAATACCTAGTTTGTTCAAACTTCAAGATTTCATAATGACATCCATTTTTTGTTGGTTTTTATTCTATAATTTTTTATTATACGATTGATAACGATTGTTTTCGGTGCATTAAGTGTTGTGTTTCCAAATTATAAAACTTACTTAGTAGAAAATGGAAGTGGTAACGTGTGATTGATGTTCTGGCCAAGAGTGTATAGAAAAATTAAAAATTCACGCGTTTTCGACACGATAAATAATCTAAAATATTTAGATTTAAAGTATATTTACAATCGGTTAGCCAGCTGGAAACATAGAATCTAAATATCATTAAATTTTTTGATATTTTGAGGTGGCATATTTATAATCATCTTAATGTATGTGTACAAGCAAGACAAGTAACTCGCAGTCATATTTGTAAGTTTTTTTATTTTTACTTTATTATTGTTTTTATTGACTGTGTAGTATGTCTGGTTCTTTAAGACGCTCTGCGGCCTAAATGGCTGGATGGATTTTAACGTAGGTACTTACTTCCTACGTGTCGTCTTAGTAGTGGAAGTGAAATAGAATATATATTAATTCGAAATAAAAACATAAGTATTAGGTACTCATCAAATGTTTTGTGTTCACATCATTCATTAATGTCAATTTAGGTCCCCGTGGGGTGTCCGGGTAAGAATACCACCCAACCATCTCCTTCCGTTGGGTGTCCGTAAAAGGCGACAAAGGGAAAACGAGAAGACGGGCAGCAGCGTCTTTTTATTGGATTACCTACCACCTTTACTGCGATCCCCAAGCCGCCTGCCGAGCGTGGGGATTATGGCAACCCCTCCCTGCTAAGGGGGAGGCCTTTGCTCAGCAGTGGACGTTTCGGCTGCTGATGAGGTTGAAGTCACTTTTTGCCTACCCTGTCATATAACCCAGTGCACGCCACTGGTATCAGCGTAGTGTCAGGTATTCCGAGCGGTAGTGTGTAAACACCGCTCTGTGATCTGGCGTAAAGAACACTGTATATGCTGATAAAAAACTAATTAATTGTAATTTTAACAGTAGGTATTCTAAGAATTTAATATACAAATTACTATATATAACGGTGGTCACAGTTATCACAAAGAAAGACGAATTCATATATTGAATATTTCTTATTTGTTTCAGTATCAATACATTACCCTAATTGTGGTTCTCAATCTACTAATCAAAAACAATCTAAACCATTTCAGTCATCCTGCGAAATAAACTGTGATAATATGCTGGTAAGTATTTGCGCTTTACATTATGTCGCGGTCTCGAACGTTGTACCATATCTCAAACAAAATCGTTTGATTGACGTTAAGTACGCTTACCTCGTCTATACGTACTTTGGGCCAGCTCGCGCAAGCAATTATCGTTCTTAAGGTGAACGACCAAATGAATATTTCTTTCCTCGGAGATGTTTACAAAGTCAAAGTTTCGTTATTGACTGAGAGACAATTAATATCTCTACTCAATACCGGAGTATGAATTTGAAGTAACTTCAAGTGTTGAAACAATCCGGTTTCAAGAACTGGTTTAATAATAATTAAAAGTAACTGCCGTTGTGAGTGCGGTTTGTTTTGCTTGCACTTACTATGATTTGTCTCTGCATCACCCTAAAGCCGGCTCCACACTCGCGGCGCGAACGACCGCGAAAGCTAGTAGCGTACAAGAAATCGTAGGGTGTGGCAGCAGAAATCACGTCGTCGTCCATCAAAGTCGCGAACAAGACTGAAGCTTTGCGAGTGTGGAAGGACACAGTTCTCGCGCGGATCGCGGCGTTTATTCACGGCGTGAATTCACGGCGCGACTTCGCGCGCGAGTGTAGAGCCGGCATAAGGTAGCATGGTAGAGAACGCCTCTGGCATTAAGTCGGCCTATGTACTGTTTTTGTGCATAAAGAATAAATAAATAAGATATACCTAGTCATTAAAATCCACGACGTACCCTTACATATTTCAATTTCGGTATTTCAGGTGAATGAATTAATTAAGGGGGCAATGGAAAGCAATACAGACGACAACAATCGCAACACATTACAGTTTTGGTTGTTTTTTACCTTTATGATATTGAGTTGGATCGGGCAAGCGGTCGTTGTGACGTTTGCTGACACGATATGCTTCGATCTACTAGGTAAGGTATTGTCATTCATAAATATCATTTGCTGGTCATATTGGTGAAACAGCATTACGTTTGTTTCCCCAAAGCTGTTGATTAACCCCTGTTTTTCTTCACAAAAACAAAATCGTAGCAACAAATGTATGAACACAGGAGTGATGGCTGACCGGTGACTATCCAAAGATAATGACATTGGTGACATATTCAACCCTACCTGTGTTCATACATTTATTGCTAAGATTTTGATCTTGTAAAGAAAAATATGGTATAGGTCAGGCGCGGTCACAGCCAACGATGTGGGGGGGGGGGGGGGGGGGGTTCATAGTTGACGGGCCTGTTGGTCTAGTACCCTGGCCGCTAGCCAATAGGCCGTGGGTTCAATTGCGTGCGTTCTAAAGTTGCATGAAAAAGGCAGCTTGTTCGAATGATGTTATTGTCTGCGTGAACATTAGTTTAGTTTTCCTAAATAGTTTGTTGCAACCACGATTGCCCGTTGCATTTAATATATTTTCTTTCTGTCCATCCAAAGGTTGTCTGGAAGAGATCGCCATGAGTGATAAGATCGCCCTTTGTACTTTTTATTTTTGCAAAACTTGTAAATTTATTACTATCTATATGTGTGCAATAAAGAGTAAAAAAAGTGCGTGCGTGGAGGCCCTCCGCGCGGAAGAAGTGAAACTTCATTCTCGTTCTGTCTCTTTCTACAGTCAGTCAGTCGGTCGGTCGGTCGGTCCCTCACTCACTCACTCACACATACTCACACACACTCTTACACACACACACACACACTCACCCACTCACTCACTCGCCCACTCGCCCACTCGCCCACTTGCCCACTCGCACACTCGCCCACCCACTCGCCCTCTCGCCCTCCCGCCCACTCGCCCTCTCGCCCACTCGCCCACTCGCCCGCTCGCCCACTCGCCCACTCGCCCACTCCCCCACTCACCCTCTCGCCCACTCACTCACTCACTCACTGACGGCGTCACAGGAGCGCTTTCATAACCTTAACAAATTTAACGCTTAACGTCTAACGCACGACGTCTAACGCGTTAAATGATAACATTTTTGGAAATCGCTTATGAAGTTTCACTTCAATAAATAAATAAACATTACATTGTTAGTTTTTTAAAAACAGACCAGACAGATACATGCTTGTATCTGTGTTTTTTTAACTAGTTGCATTAAATATTGCGCATTTTAGCCATTACAGACTATGCGACGCAGGGCACTCGCCCGGGGTGGATGTAAATAGCCAATTTTCGTTCTGAAGGGAAGGCCTATGTTTTAGCAGTGGACGTCTTTCGGCTGATAATGATTATGAAACGTAAAAAAGCTGATGCATACGTATACAGACGAATTGAGAACCTCCTCCTTTTTTAAAGTCGGTTAAAAATACTCTGTGTTATATGGCTTTCCTGCTTGACTTATCACTTACCGTAGATTTAAATGCTAAATCTACATATACTAAGGAAAGAAGTAATGACTCATTAATATAATTTGAGTGCAATAACCAATGATTTATTGTATTTCAGGTTCCAAATTCGCTTTGTATGGGAAACAGAGGATGTGGGGATCCGTCGGCTGGGGCGTCTTTTCCCTGCTAACCGGTGTCTTTATAGATCTGTTAAGTGAAGGCGCTTATAAAGATTACACAATCGCTTTCGTACTGATGTTTGTATTCATGGTTGGCGATGTTCTTGTATCTTGTTTCCTTGAGGTAGGTATATTATGTTTTTATATTACTTGATACTAACGACCCGCCCCGGCTTCGCACGGGTGTAATTTGAACACTCGGTTGCAACATATTGTTTTTTTTTTATTGCAATCTTAATTAGTTTTTTTTTTTAATGCAATCTTAATTAGTTTTTTTTATATAGGTATAAACCTTCAGAAAAAAATATCTAGCTGATGGTGAAAACCGCTTAAAAATCCGTTGCGTGGTTTAGAAGGAGTTAGCGGATATACACATAGACGCGGAAAACGTCTTTGTTGAAACTAAGTCCTTTCACTATGCATAGAAGATTAATTGCCGAACCTACAAACGTCAATTATAGTTAATGATCATTAACCCATTTTTTGAAATCTGATTATTTCCATACTTGAAGCTAACTAATACTTAATACGCTGATAGTCGGTAGATAGATCAATTATCTCGTATCCATTAATCGATAATAATCATAAACGCCTTAGACAGTCGATATAATTACATTTTAAAAAGTGACTTAATTATAGGCCGACCGTTTAACTCGCGTGTCGCCTGCGCGGTGGGAGGGGAGCGGGGGCGGGTAACGCTACACACGGAGTCAATAATCCAAAGATTTATCTCGAGATAGACATTGTTGGTAAAGAATAAAATAATAAGTACCTTTTTTTTAAGTATTTATTTTTATGTTTTACAAATATTTTATAATAGCTTTATAGGTACAAAATCATAAAACAATAATTAACTCCGTTTAAGAAATATTTAACCACAGATAAAAAATTTATAGGACTATTCGTCACTAATATTCATATCGCTTGAATCATCATCACTGTCTGTGTAGCTTGAGGAGTCAGAATCTTGCAAATTAATAATAAATCGGTCCATCTCTTCATCAACGAACTGGAAGAGCGATTCATCTTGAGATTTATCTTGGCAGTCGTATACCTTGTGCGTTTATCTTCAAGCGTCGCGTCTGTAACAAAAACACCAACCACGCGCTGCGAGCACAGCCAGCGCACTGCCGCACTTGACGTAAGCTCTCTGCTCCGCGCACCCCTTTCACCCATCCGCTAACATCTCCCCTCGCTCCCTTCTTGCCGCGCAGGCGATGCGCGAGTTAAACGGTCGGCCTATAGTATTAAAGTTAATTGGCGTTTGAGAGTGCGGCCATAAGGAGTGTTTCAATGGAAGCCCAGCTAATGGTTTGAGCTGCAGTGTTACAATTTGCATTAGTAAAACTCTCTAGGTTATTAAAGGCCTATCTACTGGAGTCTTGACATTATTCTCATACTGCAGTCTTAGCACGATTTTCCAAGACTTCGTAATCTTGACAGTTCGGTGTGGAAAATGACGTAGTTATCGACATAGAAACGTCATTTTCGGTATTAGCTAGGTCGTTAACTACGTCATACTCCACACCGAACTGTCAAGATTACGAAGTCTTGGCAAATCGTGCTAAGCCTGCTGGAAGACTTGCGAAGGTTGGCAAATTATTCCATTCTTGTTGGTCGCCTATAGTTATATTAACAGCTGATTCGGCTTAAGGCGCTGACCTGCAATGTATAGAAAGAAGTCACACGGCGGTAAATTTATTGAGGAATCTCGTATTAGGGACTAATAATCGGAAAGAAATTGGACACAAGACTGTCTAAATTACACACTGAAATGCATTGATAATCTTTCTTTGCAGACAATCGGGTAATTTTCTCGAAAGGAACGACTGCAAAGATTTTAACATTGCTTATCCATCGTAATATCTAGTTAATTTTTGTTTCCTCTTTTAGACAGACAACACAAAGATGTCAATGAACATCTTGGCTGATATTGGAACGCTTCTTTCTTCTCTGCCGACCTTCATATTTTTAATATGGACAGTGGCTGTTGGTCTGTGCACTGGTCTCCTCTGGCAGTTCCTATTCTGGCTTGTGGAAGACATAGCAGGCTGTGACGGCTCCGACTATGTGAAGACTCTCCAAGGCTTAGTTAGTGCTGTGCAGACGTTTGGAGGCGAAATACCATTTCTGTTTGTGTCAGGTACATACAAACTGAATTATAAAAAAGTTATAATAACTATAACTGGGTAATCTCTCGGGTTGATACTCTGAGTGGGCTAAAACCCATTATCCCCCATGTTGGTTAACCCACTGGATGTTTTGTGGAAGCAATGTATGCAATTCGAAGTTCACTTACATCAATGAGATGAATCAACAATTTAGATTGAAAGTGTTTTCACACGGATTGAATCGCATACTTAGTATTCACTCTGCAAAACCGGATGGTTTGTTGTTTTGTCCCACACACGTGGTGGAACAAAATAATAAAGTTATAAGGGGTTTACACCAAATCGTAAGTTTCCATCCGGGTGGTTACCTATTCTACTATACTGCGTGTCCCGGAAAAGGGTGTCAAAGAAGGACTCCACAGCCAGGGACACAGAATAAGGGACGGGAGCGATGCCAGACAAAAATATAAAAAATCACATTAAATTTACACTGTAGAATCACTTGTTTTTTATGTATAAATATTATGATTCCTTTTCTGTTTGTTTAGTTAAAAAAACAATCAATTTTCAGGTTATGTTCTAAGAAAAGTAGGCCATGTGAACATGATGACTTTGGTATTGTTCGCTTTTGGCGTCAGGTTTATACTGTACTCGTTTTTATCGAACCCCTGGTTGGTGCTCCCCGTAGAACTGTTTCAAGGAATCACTTTCGGCATGTTTTACCCAACGATGACGTCGTACGCCAATATTGTGTCTCCACCGGGAACGGAGACCACTGTGCAGGTTTGTTGTTTTTTTTTACATTGTTAATGAAGGTGATAATTACATAAATATATTGAAATATTTTATGACATAAGCTGCAGCTACTGCTACTGCTGCTGCTGGTTGCTGCTGCTGTTACGAAATATTTCTTTAGTTGCTGGATAGTCGATAAAATCTTATTACTTTTAGGGACCGGATTTATATGTAAATACATATTTTTAATTTCAATGGTTTTTGCTCAGTATATTGTTTTCTTCACGAATCACATTTGGAATGAGAAAATGCAATTTCCATATTTTGGCATATTTCAAAGATAAGTCCATATTTTTACAAAAAAAAAATATATTTCTGTAAAAAGGGTAGCAAAGATGTACTTATACGAAACAAAGTACTTACGATAAGCGTTACCTACGCTTCTCAATCACAAAAAGAAAATGTCATATGGGTTAGGAACAATTTGCGAATGAGCAAAATATTTATTATTTTGTAAACGTGTCACATCACAGTCACGGGTCGTTACAGTAAACTTTCGGCGCTGAATTTATTGTACTTTCCTCTTATTCACCTTATAAATACACCTTTAAAACCAACTGGCTACTTAGTTGCCCGGAGGTCGCAGCATACAGGGCTAAGTACTTGGAAACCCGAGAACTCCCGAGAGATCGTCAGCGGCATTAGGCGCCTGCTGGCCTTTCTCGAGGAGTTGGGGTGGAACGAATAAGTTCATTCCCACCCGCACGCAAAATACGCGCTTTGACGTGGAGTTGAGGAAACCAGCCCGTTATACCTATACACCTTTAAAAAATCACTGTCTTGAATATGTCCGTCAGATTCGAACCCGCGACCTCCGGTTTGCTAAGCAAGCGGTTTCCCACTGCGCCACGGAGGCTACAACAGGAGGCCAGTCACATACTGCGATAATGATTTCTGATATTTACGCGAATACTACACATTGAAATGAAACTAATTTTACGGATTATATCGCGGTTTATTTAAATAATCCGTAAAATTAGTTTAATTTCAACACATACTGCGACGTTAAAAGATCAAACAGAACAACCTTGAATTTTCATCCATCCATTCTTTAGAAAGCTACGATGCCACAGACATACATACACTCTCTGTCTGTACATAATCTTACAAACTTAAACATGCCTTTTTTGCATTGGGGGTTACTAAACATGAAATCCGTGTACTGCATCAACACAAATACTGAAAAGAACTGCCATTACCTGAAACTTATGGTTATTTTTTACTCCATATTTTCCATATTTTCCCTTTTTAGTCCATATTATATGTACATATTTTGGAATTTTAAATACATATAAATCCGGTCCCTACTTATTACGTATGCAGCCTCATAATTGGTGGTTTTAATACACACTATCATTATTTTATCATATACTTATGTAAAAAAGTCTTCCTCAACAATTTTTTTGTAGTAATTTGCGGTTAACGGTGTTGGTTACTTACTAATAAAATAGAAATAATTTTTGTATGTTATAGCCTAGTTTGTAACTGATAATTGACCCTAATAAATAAAATAAAAAATAAAAATAAAAAAATATTTTAATTCTCAGATTTGCCACATATTACAAAATAACGCTGTTACTGTTGAATTTACATAACATAACTGCACAAATAGCCTGTAAAATTTTTGGATGGGCGGGACACCAAATAGGACAAATCTTCACCTTACTCTGAAATACATTATCGAAATCTTTGATGGCAAACAATGCCATGGTAAAAAGTTGTATTTGCACTAGCTTACACGATAGAGGTATAAGTTTACGTCTTTAACCGAAATGGGATTCGGGAGTTGAAATAAGACACATATTTCAGAGGTTTTTTTTCTTGATTGTTTTAGGGGCTTGTGGGTGCTATTTTTGAAGGAGTCGGTACGTCTTTAGGCAGCTACATCGGCGGCACATTGTACGATGCCTACGGTGGTTGGAACACATTCCGTGTGTTTGGTATCGGGGCACTGATATGCGGCGTTATTCACGCGCTCTGTTCACACTTCCTTAAAGACAAACTTGCCCAAGCTGGAGTTATGACAGGTAAAAACAAACCTAACGAGGAATAGTTTGAGGTTATTTCCAATAATCAACAACGATGCGATTTCAGTGTGCGTTGATTTTTTGATACTTTAAATGTATACAGTGATTGAATGCTTCACTTTTTGACGCATCTCTCTTTTGGTACTATAAGTAGTGATGTTATTGTAATTTTGGATGCTTTACAGAAGATAATACACATAACTTTGGTAACTAACAGTGTACGTATTTACTTTGTAAATGCTTTATGACTATGTGCTCAAACTGAACCACTTCTAGAGGTTTGGTGCCGAAAAGTGATCGTCGCGCAATAGGTAACAAAGTGCCACAAACTACATCTTGACTTCGATACAGCAATAAACTAATATTGAAAACTGTACGGGAACAATACGTCTGATACTGTATTTCTTGATATGAGGCTACTATACGAGTATTACTGACTTATTTACATTTTTACATGATATAGTTACTTTTAGTATAATTCTTTAGTGGAATACATTTTTAATTGATCAGGATTACATGTTCTAGTAAATTTTTAGATTTGATTTACATTTTTTTACAAAACTTACGGTCAGTCTTATCGTAATATCTGTCAATTAAATCAATGAGCAAATCGTTATTATATTATGGGTGAGGGTAGACTAAGATTTTTTTTAATAAGATTAGTTTTATTTAGACTTATTGTGAACGTTTCTGGCTATGGTCAGAATGTATTGTCAAGGCCAATAAAAGTAATTCAAGTCATTTAGTTTATCCCCGATGAAACAAAGGAAGTGTTGAATTTGGACTCTTTGGATTAGTTTAGACGTACTTGATCCAACGAGTTCAAGCTAATCAGGGTATGGTGATGAAGTAGAAAGGTGGTCACAGAACTGTTGAAGTCTAATGAGTAAGTCTCTTTGGATAGATCTCTACGAGTAGTTGTTAGACCGATGGTGATCAGAGACTGTTATTAATAAAGCAGTTAGTCACAAGAACCCTGATTAATTAAACGTAGACACACCTGCGGGACTATCGGGGAGCTGCGTATCTCGTTTGACAACTAAAGCGTTGATCACTATAGCAAAGTGATCATCAAACAACGGTCAAATGATTCATCCCGGTATTATCTAAATTGAGTGACCAATGTTAACACACTTTCGGTTGACATCAAAGTACGGTGGACAACTGAAGCTTGATAGTCACTTGGGTGGCTAAAGATACGCAATAGCCCTGCAGGACACAAATGATGGATCAATCTCTGATGATTGAGCAGGACTTTGGTGGAAGGAACTCAGCTTCTTAGTTTACTTAAAGAGTTTGTAGTTCGAGTAAATTACTTACTAATTCGTTGTTGTTATATCTTGAATTGTTTTTATTGGCCATAATAACATTGATTACATATAATGACTTGGCACACTATCCACGGTGGAGTCATTTGACGGATGCAGGCACCGTACAAATGATGATTACGTATTTTGCATTTTTGTTATGTCCACGTTATCTTCAAGCAATCGTCAAAACACGCTGCAAAATGTTTCGGTTTTCTTTCAAGTAGCATCGCGAAAGCACGTGCTTTCGTTGGTAAAATGTCAAGTGATGAAAATGTGAGTATAGCATACAACTTTATTAGAAGACGTCGAACCAGGCGGACAATGTATTAGCTCCAACCATACATCGAAATAAACATATGCTTTTGTGAGCAACTGCAAAAAATCTACATATCTTATATAAGTTGAATGTTGTCTGTATAAAGTTATAACAAATATGTGTACGAGTATTTCTCTTATATTTATGAACTTACGGCCTGTATTAGAATATTTTTAGTCAGAAAAAAATAACAAGAATCCCCTATTTATGAAAGAGACATCTGGTAGAAAGAGATACCTGCCTAAACGAATTTTTGGTCGTGTGGTCACTGTAGTTTAAAGGACCACCGAACAGTTACTCTGACAAAGACATATAGCAGAGGTTGTTGACTTTTCCCTTTTAATCGATTTTTGGTCGGCAGTCAGCTATCCTGCTAAGGTAGCAAATCGCGCGAACTGCATGACATCAACCAAACGCTTAGATGCCCCAGCCAGTGTGGTTATTATAATTTAGTGTTGATGGTACGCAAGATGCAAGTAATCGTCAATTGACGATAGCATGCGCATAACGTGTGGTTTGCGTGGACAGTAGGCCTTAATGACGTAATATCAATACTTTGAGTATCCCTTTAGTTAAGTTTATTAGTATTATATTGTGTAATTGGACTTTGATTTTACATTATTATAGTAACTGATATATTATTTAAAGACCAATCCTCTACCACCATGAGATTTATGAAATTTGAAATGTACTTTGGTAGCTTAATTTATTTATTTTATTTATTAACAAATCTCTAGGTACATACTTTTGATTAAATGTAATAATGATTCTTATGAACTTTTCTTTGTGCCATACTATTTATTTTGCGCTGTGAACATTTTCGAATTACTACCTTTAAGATCAAAAATCTATTTTAAAATCCTAGGTATAGATTTCTATTGTTAATTATTCATAATTACAAATTAAAATTTTTACGAGGCCAAAGATTTTGTTAAATTGGTTTGCAAATTTTGATTCTTCGCTCAAAAGCGTTTTAGTCCAAATTAATAATTAAGTTAGTCTATTTCTAGATTTTCACCTTATAGACTTCAAACATTCCTCTTTGTCTTCTATTCCGATAAAGTTTAATTTATTTACTGAATTATTGTCAAGGGCTTTTTATATTTGTTCAACATAATGTGTTTATTTTATGTAAGTATATTAATATAAACCCGAGTATCCATTGTGTGTTTGATTTTAAAATAATAATAAAAATACCCAAAACTTAATTATCACTTTACAAAAATCACGAGCTTGTAATTTTTTTCTTTAACTAATTCCTTTTGAGCCTTTGTAAGAAGGATTTCCATTCGTTTAGAACGTTTCTTGTCACTTACATAGATATTATGGGGGATGCCATTACGACAAAACATAGTATTACTGAAAAAATATGGACCATCAAGCAAACATATCTGTTTTGATGTACTATAACCATTTATAATGTATACAACAGTCTTGTAACTTAAATTAGATAAACTTATCCTTACTAATGACGACTAATCTATCTATTCTAGTGCCCATTTTATTGCGTTCTAGAGTCTACTTTCAGTAAGATTACTAATTCAATTCTTTATTAACTTGGTATCGTAATCATTGTGAGTGGCACAGCTGGAATATATTACCATCAAAATTGTCGGTAAATTATGAGAAGCAAGTAAATTCCAAATTTATTTATACACTGCTATTAATATTGCATAGTCAGTGATATTTGTATGTGTTATATTGAGTACTGTCACACCAACTGAGTATTGCCAATAGCGATCATCTTAATTTCGCCGTGTTATACAGATTGCAATGTGAAATATTCTAACGCCACCATCCAGTCATGATCCTGGCGTAGATTAGTGCTACTGTAATTTTTAAAAATCTTTTACTTTAATTGAATAAGTCATATTGCTGTGCTAACGCACATAAATATGAAATAACCTAAGTTTGACGTGTTGTCATCATTATAACACAACTAAATTAAGAATATGTACATGGCAATAAATACGTTACGGTAATACGACGTTTTGGTGTGACTACAATGTTATTTCATCCCTGCCTCAGTCTCCCGTATCTTTAGTAAATAAGCTGAGGTTATCAATTCAGTATTATGAATTACTTAGATATACCTGTAGTGACCTGCAATGCTATACCTTTCCTACTATTTCTAGTGTGACGTGAGATCTATTTAAAAAAAGATTTTATTGTAAATACTACATACTGATGTTCAATATTTTTTTACAGGTTACTCGTCTGTGATTCGATACGAACAGCCAAACGATATGGTCTATATGTTGGAGGATATGAACGAAGGTAGATCGTGAAAACATTCCGGAACAATACCTAATGAAAAGTGTTACATCAAGACACACCCAGGAAAACCCAGAGAACACCAGCTTTTGGAATAAAACTGCACCTAATAGTTCAATTGTGATTAATAATGTCAGAAAATTTGAGATCAATAATCTTAGGGTCCGGTCACATCATACATCTAAAAACAAAAAAAAAAATACGTTAAATGAGACTAAAAATATTTAAAAACAAAATCACTGACAAATAAGTACTGTTAAGTCTACTGAAAATGAAATGACAAGAACAAGTTCCGAACCAAATAGCCAAAAAACTATAAAAGAAAACTAGATGAGCAGAGTATTCCGACAAATAAAAAGAAACCTGACAAATTCGCGAATGAACGCATTGAACTTATCAGTAAAATCTAACCAACGAAACACAAAAGAAATTTCGAATATTAAACCAAAAATACAAGGCAACTGTCCCAAAGATAATTTGAAGAAAAATGTGGAATACGTAAAAGAAAATTCAAAATTGAAATCAAACTGTAAAAACAAAAAGATCTACAAAATATAAAGTCTTAACTTAAAACTATTAATAACTCAAAGAAGAATGTAAGTCAGGGTGCTAAGAATTTTATATATTTCTGTTTTGAGTAATATAGCAGAGTTCAAAGTTAAAAAACAAAACTAAAAATAAATTGAATGTAAAGAGTGTTTTGTAGTTCTAGAAAAGAAAAATAACTCATCGTCATTGGATAATAATGACAATAAGAGTTAAAAAAAATTTACTTAGTGTTACTCTAAAAATTAATGTTAATTTCAATCCAGTCCAATTTAAAATTCCACCATGTGAGTGTTAGTGAAGCTTTAACTATACAGGCAAAAAAGCAGAACAACCTACAGTCAAACAGTTCTATTAGCGAAATGAACTAGGTATATACTTGTAAGAAGTCCTATTTGCAAAATCATAGCTAATGGTCCTAAAATCATACGGACAAGCTTTTAGACAAGATGGCAGTGCGACTAGTTTGGTTGAATTTAAAATTGAATTCGCATGAAATTTACATAAATAACGCTACGGTACTCTAGTATGAGTTTAGATAGTAAAACAAAAACACTGTACTATCACATTCCTTTCATACAGTTTACACATTTTTAAAGTGTGGAATGTATGAAAGAAAACCAGCGTTTTTTAACTATCAACTCTCATACAAGTATTATTAAGTTTACTCTTACTTAAGTAAGTATACGATTTATTATTGTATAACAATAAATGGAGAACATTGTCTCAGTTTAAGTATAATTTTATTGAATACGGGTGAAGTTCATACTATGAATTAATATTTTAATTTTATGGATCTTTGTATTGGTATTTGAGATGTCGTGACTGTTGTGTAAATTGGTTTATGGTAGGTGTACTTAGTCCAAATTAATTAAAATTTATTTGTTATTACTATTTGTAGTGAGAATTGAAGACAAAGATAAAGATAACATGGTATATTTATTTTATACGTTAAAAAACATAACCTATTATATTTCTAGTTTGGACTTCATTATACTTCTATTGCATAGATAAGTTTAATTATTCTGTGATCAATATTTCCTAATATATTTAAACGCCGCTCAAAATGACAAATTGCTTCAATTAAGTAAGTATTTGTTAGTATTATAAGTGATTCAAAATCGATCGTGCCTATAGACAATGTAAACGCACTTTTTTGTTAGTACTTAAATGTAATTAAATTTAGATTGCCCGTAGCAAATACCCTGTATCACGTTGAACGCGTCTGCATACACCGGACCATACTATGACCGTGCTAGACTTTGTCTAATTAACCTTTAAAATAATACCGGTCAAGTGTGAGTCGGACTCGCGAACCGTGGGTCCCATACCATCTTTGGACGTATTAATAGTCGTTTATCCACCAAGGGGATAAAGTAGTGTCTTATGTCGCGGGCGTTAAATTGAATCGCGAGCATAGCGAAGGAGTCGGGAGTTGCTAAACGCAGCGAGAGTGTTAATACTAGAATCCTGAGTACAACGAGGGATTTAAGCTCGCTCGCAAGTGTGTCTTATTAAAATATACACTGTTATTTAGTTCCTTCTAAGATAAGTGGGTTTTTTATTACGTTTTATTTTATACTAATATTTAATTTTTCTCTAAGAATAGTTCATCAAGTACCTATGCACTTTAAAGAGACATTCCATATCTAGCCTAGCTACAATTGTAATACTACTAAAGTACGAACTAATGGTAAAGTACGATCGCCGAGCAGGAAGAATTTGGTACGTTACCCTGCTATTACCTGTCTCTGTTGCTCTCGGGCAAAATACATTGCGTCACGCTCGCACAGATGCAATGACCGCGTATGTGCAAGCGTGAGCTACAGAGACAGGTAATGACATGTCAACGTACCAAATTCTTCCTGTTCGGCGATCGTACTTTACCATTAGTTCGTACCATGTTAATTAAATATTTGACAAAGTCAAGTATCATAAGTAGATGTACTGGCAATATTTGAATATTTAATGTTTAGATATGTGTAGTTAAATATTTAGGTAGGTATTATATAAGTATTTTGGGATGAATATTGAATAATATGTAGTAACTTTTATAAATAATATACGGGCGTTTTATGAAGCTTAAACACTTAGGTTAGGTGGGATTTTTTTCTTTGTCGTGCACAGAGTAATCGATGAGAATAATAGGTAGTGATTAAAATAGTCAGGTATTACTGTTATTACAGTCAGACGTAGAGTACTTGTATCACAAAGGTTGTTCATTTCAAGTTTATTATTTTGTTCTTAAACTGCACAAGTGCTTGTTTGTTAACATTGTCACAGATACGGGTTGTTCCAGAAGAGGAGTATCAAGTCACTAATGACACATTGTGTAATTCACAAGCAATAAATTTGTGAAAGGTAATAATGAAAAAAGTCGACAGTTTTAGTGCCGTGAGATCAAAATTTCTTCGTTATTTAACTGAAACTAGATGAATTTCTTATTGATCAGGGCAGGCACGCAATAACAATCGGCAGTTTTAAGACTATTAATTTTCTTTTTTTATTTATTCAAAATATCAATATTTTTTGGGATCTTTACTATCAATACCATACATACCTACAGGCTTGATATACCCTTGGAGGTACACCCAGTATAATTAGCATAAGTAAATATTTTTTTATTTCTTTCTGTAGTAAATACATTTTATTTAGTTTTTTGGAAAACGATAGTAAGTCTACCGTTTTAGTGCACGCACTTATGTAAAAAATAATGTAAGTACCTATAAACGAAGAACTATTCCTAGAAATTTACTGTGTCTTCTAATACGAGTTAAACAAAAATGTCCTCCATACCATCCATGTGAAGGTAATTTGAAAACTATAGAAGTATACAATAAATAAAAACGAACTGAAAGTATTACCTTTTCTATAACTATGTTTGTACTAAGTAGGGGTACTATTCTTCTTTTGACTGGCTTATGAATAAGTCACGGTTTAATTTTTATTCGAATGGCAGCAGTGGCGTAGCTTGCCTTAGACGGGCCCTGTATCAAAATTTGTTGGGGGGCCCAAATGATGGTACGGTCTAAGAGATTATGTAAGATCATGGATTTTTTGAATTTTTGGTTACAAATGTTCTGGGCCCCTGTAGCCCGGGGGCCTCATATCTACGCCTCTGTATGGCAGCATTAACACCAAGTATGAATATGTGACCATTTTACGCAAATTATAGGATTTGCGAAGGATCTGCTGGGAATGTAGAATACGAATTCCTTTTATATGAAATGCTTAATGTGTTATTTTTAGGCCCGCTGGTCATCGGAAAACCGTGCGCAAAATGTACCATATATTGTGTAAATCATCGTTATAGAAAACAGGGTCTACCGATCAGCTAACATAAGAATTTGTTGACATTTTATGTCAAATGAAGGCACTTTAACTGTGTCTCTTATAAACGTTAATTACTGTTCATTATCATTGATCGAGTATAATAAATCAGATTATTTTGACACACTCAGCTAATGAATACTTTATACTCTGACTGATAGTGAGTAGAAATCGATTATCTCGTACTCAATCGTGGGAAGTAACCACAAACGGCTTCGAGAATCAAAAGAATTAGAGTTGAAATAATGCTTAGTTAGAATTAAAGATAACTGACATTTGTGAATGCGGCAGTAAATGAATAAAAAAAATAAGCGTTGCATTATACTAAGTTTTCTTAGTCCATGGCATATATTTTGTCTGTATTAAATTAATAAAATCTTAGGTGCTTGCGAGTTATCTTTTATTTCGATTAATTGTACACATATTTCAAATAATTTAAAACCAATGAATGCCTACGTCAAAAGACCTGCAAGTTCATTGTTGGCCCGTGTTTGTACATGATGTCTGTGCTGTGTGTACTATATATTTTGGTAAGTATATAAATAAAGTGTAGGTGTCTGGCCGCTCACCACGCATAAACTACTGAATGGATTCAAATCAAATGAAACTTGGCATGCTGTGGTAGGGCGTATGATAATTTTTATCCCGAAATCTGCAATGTTCCCTTGGGAGATGGGATTAATGTTTATTTGGTCTTGCGTAGCCCGATTTTTTTCATTTTTCTTAATAACTAGTTGGTAATATAGGGACACTCATAGACAGTTGTAATCTCAGAGTAACAAGAAGTTGTAATTAATAAAAACATCAATGTTGAGCAATCGATCCGGTGTACTCGATCGATAGGTGTTGAAAGCAATAAACTTGATATGATTTGATATCTCCTCTAAGGATTTGATTTATAATTTCAATTTGTTTCTCCTTTATGATTATACTTGATAACTTTTCCGATTTATTTGCCGTAACGATTCGTCTTATAATTTTCAAAATATACCTTGGCACCGGCAACTCTATAATGCATGATTGATGATTGGATATGACTGAAAATTCTTTGGTTATTGGAGGCTTAAAAGCACTTGTATCCGAAACCGTAAAATCGAGCTAAAAAAGAAATGGAAGTGACTGGATCTTAGAGGAAGAAAACAATAGAGGGCTGGACACTTTCTTTCTCATTCACGCAAGAAAAGAATGCGTTTATGTAGGTTACGTGTGATAGAAAGAAACAGTGTATATGATTTTTTGTCCCTCAGCATGTGTTCGATTTTTCCGCGCCGTGGGTGCGAAACAAATTTGACGTTTGCTCCCACTTTGCTCCGTGACAATTTTATCGTGGTTTTAATATTAAATAAATAACTTAAAATTCAATAAAAAACTAACTGTGACATTACTGTGTGTTGTGGAAATCCTATAAGAATCGTGCAGTGCAGTATTATTGGCTGTAAAAGTGACAGTGAACGTAAAATTAGTGGAGTATCGTTTCACAGGTAAACGTGAATTATTATGGCCAATTTAGAGATTACATTTAGAAACTAATACATGTAAACGACTTATTTAGATCTTATTGCTCTAAATTAGTTACTATTTTACTTGAAAGTTACGTGTAAGATCGATAAATTCTTGTTTTTCATCCATAACCTAAAATTTTCAGTTTATTGATCGCCATTATCAGTGTTGCCAGTGTATAAAAGAGAGACTACCATAAATAAGTGGTAAATTATTATTAAGTGCATCATACACGATCCCACATGCTGGGTGCATCGAAGAATTTCTCAGATTTCCCGAATTTATTTTTATGATTTTCTGAAAATATGGATATTTGTATACTGTGGATAGCAGCAACAAAAAGAATTAATTAGGTTGCTAAAAGTTATTCCCGAATGCTTAAATATTCAGAAATAACGTAAGCGCTCAAGTAATTCGTCCAAGGCTGCGCAGGACGTATTCATTCGTTATTTATAGGCACAATGGTCATTGTACATTTAATCGTGCTTTTACTATATGCATGTTGTTCAAATATATGTATGTATGTTGTTGGTTATAATTTATTGGTAAATTTGTCTGAATTATAAATAAATAGTACCGACGTTGAATAGTTTGTTTCATTTGCCCCCCTACTATGTACCTATCTCGTTTGACAACTAAAGTGTTGATCAATAAAGCAAAGTGACTATTAAATGAGTATCAAATGATTCATTTGGCATTGCCTAACTTGAATCACCAATACATACCAAACACACTTTCAGTAGACATCAAAGTTTGGTGGACAACTGAAGCTTGATAGTCACTTTGCTTTATTGATCATCATTTTTTTTTTTGTAGGAATAGTACTGTTTCACCGGACAAGAGGACGAGCGCTTAAAGCGCTCCAGCTAGAAAGGTTTGGGTAGCGACTAGCACAAGGGCACCTCAGGGAGGCACAGCCTCGGCTTGGGCTGCCGCTTAGAGAAAATGAGTTTACCACCGGTTCACAACGCGCCCCCGCTGAGAAGAACCGGCAAGAAACTCAGCGAGGGGTTGCATGCGTACGGATCCCTTCGGCCTCGCCGGCGAGACCGGTGTCTGTGTGTTGATGTGTTTACGACTCTTGACATCGTTGTCGGTGTTGGTGTTGTGTCATGGTCCAGGAGGACGGACATCGGGTCGGGTGGGTCGAGCAAACAAATTTGAGTAGTTGTTCCTTACTGGCTAGGACAATGCAGGCCGATGACCTGATTGTCTGTAAAGTAAGATGATCCATGTGTCGGAATTTGCGATAGGACGTATGCCCGACTCCTGTCCGTCAAATTAAAACGCCGAGCTTTGGTAATAAACACTTATAATCAAATTGAGAGAGAACAACTTATAATACAGTGGAGTAATCGTAATAATTAAAACATGTCTCTGCCATAGATACTAGCGCGCTGTCATCTTTTTGACAGCCCCTTTGGCGTTCCGAAACCGTGATCCGAGATACGCCACACATGCGTCGGATGGGCATGTAAAAAGTCGGTCCTGCGCTTAACTTCTCCCCAGTCGTGTCGGTCTTCCGTCCCATCGGATTATGAGAGGTACCTATTATATAAAGGAAGAGAGAGTGCACTTGTGTCTACGCAAGCACTTGTGCACTATAATATCTCCTGCGTACATGGCTGATCTTGTGAAAGATTGGCCGCTGTGGTCGTTTCGGCTAGGAGGACATTATTATAACAATCACTTTCGTACTTTTTGCAGACTGTCATAGATTAAGACGATATAATGTAAGAAAAGTAAATGTTGTGTCAAAAAAGTGGTTTTTTGTTAGGAAAGAAAATATAATTTACAACAACCTCCGTATTTGCTTTACACAAAGGGTAAAATTTCCCTTACGTGGCAACTCTAAATTTAGTATGTACTTATTTTTCTGTCCTTATCGGGGCGGCACGCTTGGTATGTGTCTGTATTATATTCTGTCTACGGACTGGATTGACAATGACATGTGGTGACATGCAACTGACATCCCGAAATGTTTCGTAGCAAATTTTATGTTTCAAAGCATTATGAGCAGGATAGCATCACATATTTTACTGAAAGTGCAATAAAGATAGCACAAGTGATAAACATGCATGCAGTAAAACTTTTATCGCCAACTGGCGAAAAATGATACAGTAAAATCGTCCGTCTTTCGTAATAGCTTTGGAAATAGTGATAAAAATCTTTAAAAATGTTCTACATACTCGAACCGAATGTAATTTCCTATGGCTTGTGATGTATCGTGAAAAGTGCTTTTTCATATAAGTTACCTACTGCAACTTGGAAATGTGGAAGATGTAAACAAAATTTCGTATGGTCCACGTCGAGACATGGGTTCCAGAGTGAGGTAATTACCATTTCACTTAATAAGTTCCGTCGATTGCCGGTATTATTGTGCACTACTAACACAGTTAGCAGGCCCCTTGTAAAAGAGACTGTCCAGGTTGGTACCCCCACAGTGTCTCATAGTTCACGCAAAACAGATGTCTGTAAACATTGCTGTGTCTCTATGTGCAGGACACTGTAGTTGGTGAAATTGTTCGACTTGCCAGCTGAAGGTCTCGGTCATTTCGTCACTATCTTGCGTAAATGCCATTTGTCAAGTGAATCTAACAAACTGGGATATTACTGTTGCAAGTCGTCTATCCTCGCATCATTTTAAGTCGTAACTGCATTTCGCTTTCATTTCCTTTCTAAGCTTCCATGGTTGTTTGACTCCTGATAAATTTGTAATAGTGTTTCCTGCAATGGTTTATCAATAATAAGTAATTAAGTACTCTTTTATTTTATAATATTCAAGTTATAAAATTAGTGATAACAGCACTGCCATATTGTATGATAATAGCATGAGATAAGTACAATTTAGAAACAATATGGGTTGGAGCTGCCTTATCATTTTACAATACCTAAAAGTGCATTACATTCTTTGTTAAATGCTAGTAAGTATACATATAGTTTATTAATTTCTAATTTATAACTGAAATCAATAAGAACTTTTAACATTATTTAATTGTTACAATGAAATATCTACAAAAGAAGTATTTTTTTTACATGCAAATACATTGCCTGTAAAATCTCGAATGAATTCTCATTTTAACAGACTGAAATAAGAAGCATTTCTCATTTCTTTTTTATATAATATATAAAAAAGAAATGAGAAATGCATACATATATAAAAATATTGTCATACTTACATAAATGTAATCATTTATGTAAGTATGACAATATTTTTATATATGTTCACATAACTGGCACACTAAATATGAAATGATTTCTGTATTAATTCAGAAATCTCAGAACTGGATAATTGATTCTAAATCAAATAGCATGATTCACTCTCATTTACAATTGTGGTGCTCAGATTACCTTTGCAAAAAAAAGTCGTCTAGCCATTGAAGTGTGAAAGGACATTCAGAGAATAGGTATCATGTAACAATGATACATGATAACAATCTTTGCCCACTGTAAAACATTCAAGCAAGACTTTTAATGCTTGAAAAATATATTCTGACACTGTCACAACAAGAGTCTGCAACTCTTGTGGGGTAGGCAAAAATATAAAAGAGAAAGATTAGTGAAGCTGCTGTAGGTTAGCTCTAGCTTATTTCCTCAGTAAAATTGTTATTAAATCTCTTAATTCATGCTCCCAATTCTGTAGCTGACATAAAGTCAAGCAATAGATGGAAAAATTATGAATAGTAAGGCCAGTCTTGGTCTTTGTGTATTGTTAATTAATCCTTTATGAGTATATTCAGGGAGTTATATTGCTAAATTGGAGTGTACCATACACTCCACCATAACTACCCAGTTAGAGTACATAATAATAAGATTAATGGACAGATAGAGCTCTGAGAATGTAATTACATCATAAGCCAATGCCAGTGCAGGGGAGCTTGAACAGTGGGATGTCCGGGTAAGCACCCACACATCTCCTCCTGTTGGGTGTCCGTAAAAGGCGACTAAGGGAAAACAAGAAGACAGGCAGCAGCATCTTTTTTTTGGAATACCTACCACCTATTCTGGGATCCCCAAGCCGCCTGCCAAGTGTGGGGATTATGGCAACCCCTCCCTTCTAAGGCGCAGGCCTTTGTTCAACAGTGGACGTTTCGGCTGATGATGATGATGATAATGATCAAGTTGTATGTTTTATTTCCAGAGACACTGTACGCTTCTTGTTTGAATTATTTTGTGAAGTATCACCAGGTGATCAACTGAGGGAACCATATATTATTCGAAAATACCCCGAGGCCTACAAAAATGAAGAGGAGTTGAAAAACATACCGAAATTCACATTTCCATGTCAATTAGAGAAGTGAGCTATATATATTTTTTATTAAAGTAGCAAAAACTACTGATTGCTTCTGTTGATTAAAGTGTACTATATTATTATTGCCCGTAAGGTATCTGGGTAAGAATAGCACCCACCCATCTCCTACCACTGGGTGTTGTATGAGGTGACTAAAGGAAAGTAAGAAATTGGGCTGCAGCATCTTTTTATTGGATTACCTCCTACCACCGATACTGTGAACTCTCTTATAAGGAGGAGGCCTTTGTCCAGCCGTGGACGTCTTTCAGCTGATGATGATAATGATATTATCACCAACTCTAGGAAACCCTACCTACCTGCACACAGATTAAGGATTAATAATGACACTTTTTCTTCTTCATATGATAGTTTCTACCACAACTCAACGTCTATTGCACCCCTATTGTGTGTGAGAGTGCAGGTAAGCCGGTTCAGTCCAGCCGTCCCAGCTCCACTAGGCAGTCTTCCAGCTGCTTGAGGTTGTTGAAGACGTCCCCGAGGTTACCTAGCATACCCAGGTGCATCGTTCGGTATGTCGCCACCACGCCGCATGTGGGCAGCTGTGTCTTCTTGCTCCATACACACTCTGCACAGTGGACTGTCAGGGATGCCTAAATTAAATAGGTGTCTGTTACCTCTAAAACCACCATCTTAGTTATCAAGGCTCAAGGGGGTGTTTTATTTAGTTGCAATATTTAAATGGTTGAGATACTGCCCTATCATCTGCAATTTATAATTGTAAAATATAGTCTTTAAATTTTTTATTAGGATAATCATCATTATTATATTGTTTACTTTCATTTCAGTTCATTTGCGCAGCATTACTCATTTGTATTGACTTCAGAGGACTCCAAATATACATTTTGTTTCTGTCGATACGATCCAAAAGCTAATAGTGCATTGGTTTTATTGTCACATTTACCATGGCACGACATATTCTATAAGTAAGTATCTTAATTCCTTTTAGGGTGAATTTAAATCTGCGGGCGTTTTTCATTTATATGGATTTACAAAGCAGCGCTTCAGTCGCGCTGCAAATTTGAAGTCACCCTAACTCACCGTATAGCTTTAATGAAAGCTGCTATGCGAATACATATATCGCGCATATTCTGCATTAGAGTAAAAACAATGGTTGCGTGTTTTCATTTCTTGCAAAAGCGAAAGGTTACTTATGAAGCGATTCATAGGAGGCCCCCATTTCTACATGAGCTTCATACATTGATCCACTAGGCCTCTTACACTTTAAAGGCTCTGCGATTGGGTGACACTATACCATAAAATATTCCACCGCAAAGCAGATGCATGTAATCATTGCTGTTTTTGTATGATACCGGTGTCTTTTAGCTGAAGAAATGACTGGGTTCATGAGGTTATAAATGTCCTAGTCCAATGATGACGTTAGATTTGCTTATTGATTGCCATCACCACGAAAATATTATTTAAGTTGTGGAAGCTAGTCTGCTGATTTTAACATACACTAAAATATAAAACGTTCGTAATTAAAAATAACAAACAGTATCACCATTTACCACTTTATTTTAGAGATCGCATACACTTGTGCCAATTAAATCAAATAATTTCAATATTTAATTGATTATAAAAGTTTTTCTGTATAAGAAGAAACCTCTAAGATGCTATTGGTAGTTTTAAGTTAACCCTGTTTAATCGAATATTTATCAGATTTAAGCTGGCGTAACGAAAAAAAGTTTATTTTATTTCTTAGCTTCATCGTAGACCGACAGATCGATGGTCATGTAGTGGCAAATGATAACTCACGCCTGAGGGGATGGTAATACACTACGTTTGTATCATCGTTAGATCAATTTAATCTCTGCAATGTTGTAACTTTATGTATAGAAAAATAACAGTATCGCCTCAGTCAATGAATGAATAAGAGTAGCGAAACTTATCCAAAATCTTCGGACATCTGATCAATTCCCTGTCATTTTTGAAAATTATTCCATGAGAATGAAATTAAAATGACAGCGTAATCTAAGTTTGTAGATCAAGATCATTATCAATTTCAGCCGTAACTGAAACTCAACTAGACTGCTTGCTGTGCGATCGATGCACATTCTGGTCAATGTATTTTTTATATTTATAGCCTTGAGCACTGTGGGATACTAATACGTTTCAATCGTTCCCTAATCCGTGATGCCGTGTGTTTTTTAAACAGAAGATAAAATCTGCTATCTATGCGAAATTTCTCTACTGACTGCCATTTCGAATTCTTTGCACACCTTATCTGCGATTAACCTTTGGCTAATGCGATGCTATACTAGGTAACAGATAGTGGTATCTACTAAGCTATATCAATATACTTTGGTGTATGTTTTGTAGGAGCTAGGTTTACTGTCCAAACTCAAATAGGCATTGCAGAGTAGCGACTATAAAAATGTATTTGTTCTAATGTAAGGGCATCAGGTGGAATTACTGATCCCAGGAGATTAATGTCTCAAGTGACGCACGGCAGTATAATTCGAACATCCAGTGACTGTGTAGCTGTGCCTGTATGTAACTTACAGACGAACTTCTATTTCGTCCTTATTTTTTAAATATTACTATCGTACCGTCTCCCTTTTAGGTTACTAAACTGCATAGCGAATCTAATCAATAGTCCCGAGAAGGGTGAGTTGACGTCGTTCCTTGAAACATGTCACATACGGCCGCCTATGCCCGGTCACACGCTGAAAGTGACCTACAATGCAGGTCACAGCGTTTTCACGTGCCAGTGTCCTGACAACAGACTTCCGAGTATTCCTGAAAATGTGAGTATATTTATTAGAAACATTGAGCCTATATTACAATTTAGAGTTTTGATAGTAACATAAATATTCTAATATTCTTCTCTACCGACATGCTAAGACGAGGGTTTGTATTCGATCATTTGGCTATCAATAAAGAAATTTCTAAACACTGTAAATGACACGCTGTAGTATAAGTCTTAACCAATGGAAATCCCTTTTATAATAATAATAATACCAGCCCTTGTTTATGTCCCACTGCTGGGCACGGGCCTCCCCTCATGATGAGGGGGCTTAGGCCATAGTCCACCACGCTGGCCAAGTGCGGGTTGGCGGACTTCACACGTCATTCGAAAGCTAGTAAGGCTTTCTCAGACATGCAGGTTTCCTCACGATGTTTTCCTTCACCGAAAGCTAGTAACAATCGTACAAAGACGATTCGCACATGATTCATTAAATAAATCAGAGGTGCGAGCCGGGGTTCGAACCTGCGCACCTTGTTTCCAAGGCAAGCGCTCGCCCACTGAGCTGTTACCGCATTAATCCCTCCCTTCCCTAAAATAAATCCGCATAAATCCCTTTTAATAGTTCTTAATCCTATGAAATTGTTCCGTCATTCCGGATAGGTCTGTCAAATGGTGGTGTTGCGAGAAAGAGTAATTCCGCTGCTTTCTGCACTCCTGAAAACAAAAAATTATTTAATACCATCAGATTGGACAGTACCCACACTTGGTTTTAATTAGTTTGTCTTTAAAAAGATTTCTTGAATGCTGAGAAGTCCGAAGTCAAGTTTGTATTAGGTGATTCGCGTGATGTATACAATTATACATCGGGTATGTTATTTTCAGTGCAATTTAACGGAATACTTCAGTGCCATGGACGCTAAATGCATGGCCGGGTTATGGGCGTCGTTGCTCCACGAGCGGCGGGTCGCTATTGTGGCTACAAAGCCGTCAAGGCTCTCGGCGTGCGTGCAAGCGGCCAATGCGACTCTGTTCCCCATGTCCTGGCAACACATATTCATTCCGATACTGCCCAAACACCTAGTAGATTATTTATTGGCGCCAATGCCTTTTCTTATTGGAGTTCCTAGGAGTGTTATGGAGGTAAGTGAAAGTCAGTGGCGTGCACAGGCTTATACCTACCCTGTTTTCTTTACAAGACCAAAATCAGAACAATTGATGTACGAAAACAGGGGTGATGGTAAAGACAATTGGTAGGGTTGAATATGAAATATTGAACGCCTCTTGTAAAGAAAAACAGGGGTATACGTCAGGGTCTACGAGTTCTTAGGCTATATAAAGTTTTTATTGAGTGTCTATATAAAACTAAATTTAATATTTAAGATTATTTATATTATAATCATCTAGAACAGTCACAGGCAAAGTCTTCTTGCCTATAGAGACTGCTGGTGGATACCATTTTATGAGTTACACATGGTACAACGAACAAAAGGTCGCTGTATGTAGGAGTATCGTCCGCCCCCGTGGCCCCTTACTTTCTTTTCTTGGTTAAGCAACATCAGACAAGTTCAGCCCTTAAAGTGGTAAAAAAGTACGTCCCGGTTGTCGTAATCTAGGCAGCAATCGTTAAAACGTGTCCCAGGCCTAAAGGCAGATCGAAAAATTCTGACACAAAGTTGGCTACGACGTTGGCATACGACTGATCATGTCCATCCTTAATTCGAGCACCATTACTAATTGTATAATGTCATAACACCATTATTTCTATTACAGACTGTGAGAATGTCAGAAATAGGTGATGTGGTTATATTAGATGTAGATGCAAATGAGCTTAGATCTCCTTTTAACGATTTAGAAAGTCTTCCGAGTGATTTGGTGAGTATTTTTATTTAAGTTTCCTCCTCGAGGTCTAGCACTTGACTTACTCTCTGCACGAACAACACGCCACTCGAAGGCCCTTGCCATGCCATTTTCACCTTTTAAAATCAATACAAATTGAGTTAAAATTACATAATATTATAACCGGCAAAAACTCAGTCTTTAGGGTTATTCGAGGGTATTTTGTGAATGCAGCTATTTCAATTATATTTATCTGTACCTTTTTTATACATTAATACAGAGCACATTTTTATACAGAACACACACATGACACTCCTACCTATAGGCGTTTACAATACATTGCTTTTTATCACCTAAGACATTAACACACCGGTACAATATTGTTTGCAAACTGCAGCTTGACAGTTTATCTGACTGCTGTGGTATCACTTAGTCGTTTCTTACATATGAGATCTGCCACCTTTTGGAAACTAAGTATTCATCATGATCTGTACCAGTTATGAAATTAATAATAATAATACCATGCAAATAGCCAATTGTCGTTCATTGTGGCGTTCTAAGGGGGAGGCCTATGTTCAGCAGTGGACGTCTTCCGGCTGATGATGATGATGATGATGAATACCATGGGACAATCCACACACGGTCATCTGATCCAAGACTAGGCAAACCCTGTACTCTGGTTACCAGACAACTGGCAGAAATACTTTTTTTTTTGTAAATACATACTTATGTAAATCAATGTAAAATATCAGTGTCGCTCGCTCGACGAAACGATAAACGATGGGGAAGAAAGGTTCTCGAATGGCTACCACGATTCGGAAGACAATTTTCGTTCTTTGTGGCGTTCTAATGGGGAGGCCTATGTTCTGCAGTGGACGTCTTCCTGCTGGTGGCGATGATGATGATCCGTCTCTAACCAACTAGACCAACGCGCCTGACAGTTATATTATTTGTTTAAATTTCAGGTAGCGAGTTTAAAAAAAGCTTTAAGTGATAAAAATGCCCTAGGTGATGCGGTGTCGCGAGCGTTTTTGCGTGCGCTAGTGTGCTTGATAGGAGGTTATCGTGATGCTATTAAGTAAGATTTTATTTATTCTTCTATTTTATTAGTCTAGTACCTCGTACTGCAGGGCAAAGCCCTACCTACAATCCTTCCACTTTACTCGGTTTATGGCTGGTTGACTTCATTGTGCGTCATAAGTGCCAGCTCGTCCCGCCATATTTATATTTCGAGACTTCTAGGCCACAGTTCACTCGGTATGCGGCAGATACATCCAATACAGTTCCAGTTCCAACTGATATTAAACCTTTATTCTATTTGAAAGCTAGCTGAGTCAGGATGGTTCTTGGCTATATTTGATAAAGATAATTATGTCCAGTATTTTTTTCTGTCATGTATTTTTTTAGTTTCTATTTACTCGTTGATCTAAACATGTAAACTGTCTGGTGCCTCGTCCTCTAAGCAATAAAATGATGTATATTACAATTTTTTCATTTTTTTTAGAATTGAAAATGGTCAGTTGATCACATTCAATCCAGAGGCTTTCGTTAGAACTAGAAAAAATATGCAAACATTCCTTAAAAAGATATTACAATCGCAAATATTCCGTCAGGTAAGTGTTATGTTTACCTTTTATTGTTTTTTTTTATTCAACCTTGTAATGAGACCAGTAAGACGTTCGCCTGAAGGTAAGTGACACGCCTGCCTATAAACAGCTGCATTGCACTGCCGCTCGTCACCAGAGACATTAATTACTAAGTCTGTTGTGTCCGGTAATTTCACCAGCACAGCACAGTGCAACGCATGCAATGTTAGATCATAGTAAATTGTTTACATACTGGACTGGTAGTATTTGTATGTTCAGTTACCTGTATCACCGCAGTGTCAGATATTTTTCCGCCAAGTACTCAAGTACTCCAGTTTTTACTCCAGTATGTAAACAATTTGCTATGATCAAAGTATTGTGTTTTGTTTTTTATTTATACTTTTTAATTTATAACTCCCAAATAGTTTATCGACGAAAGACTGGACTTGCTCAATTCGGGTCGCGGCTTCAACGACGAATTCGAAGTGGAATGTAACATTTATGCGGACAAACTAAACACAGGCAGCGGGCAAAAACTGAAGCAGCAATACAGGGATTGGGCGAAAAATGTTAAGAAGGAAGGGGGAGCTTTCTTCAAAACTGTCAAAGACAAGGTCAGTAGCACCAAACCCTTGCTGTATCTACTGTGGTGAAGCTTATAATGTCCGCGTCTAACATTATGGGGTTTGATTAATGTCCTTGCTTCGATGTAAGATACAAGGTTTTGCTTTACGAGTATATGTTTGGCTATAGAGTATACATATAAAAGTAGGCACTTATACAGAGTGTTAAAAAATACGTGCCCGATCCGTGAGGGTATTATTCCGTGTATCAATAGTATTAAATGTATATATCATTTGTTGAATATTGTGGGCGATAGATTTCCCAGGATCTTGAGAAGCTTGATAATAAAACACCGGTCTCTTGGAAACAGTAGGGAGGCAGCGGAGGCGGGGCAGAATTCCTTTTCTTCCTTTTCTTCTTGACTTGTTGTGAATCACTTGTGAACCGCGAATGACGCCTCGGCCAATCAGCGTCCTTTTTATACTTTACTCGAGTGTGTTTCTGGAAGGTTCTCTGCCTCACCCCCTCTGACCAATCTTTATTGATAACTTCTTACGTCTATTACATACAGGTTTTACCTTATGTCTAGGTCTTAGGTTAGGTCATTCCACATTCCTTGACATATGCGTGCGCACCCGGCGTTGCCTGGTTTTAGAATGAGAACGCGCGGACGCGGCGGGGATATTTAAGTGACCTCGCCTCCCACCGTCCTGGTATAAATATTCGCCCTACGTGCGCTCGCATGCCATTCTATGAGAGCGAGCCGTCGCATGCACATGCATGACATTATGATCTTAAATTTACCTATTTCTTACACAATTAATATATTCTAAACATATTATAATATCCTATTCATTTCCTTTTAAAATAAAACACAATAACAAGTATATTTTATTATCCAAAAAATCCTTATTCTACTAGTTACACTACTCACTAGTTGAGATACCATTCTTATACGACTACCTTATCCTATTTTTCTTAACATCTAAAATACTGTAAAAACTACTGCAAACATGTAAATATAATGTCCTTATGTCCCTATGCCTATCCTATGATAATATACACATGTAAACGCACTGTCTCACGCACTGAGTCTATTCTGTCGTGCACAAATATCCATTTTTTTCCTAAATTGTTCCAGAAAAACGAATCTGATATTGTATTTCTGGTACAAATTAGGGAAAAATATGAGATATTCAACAAACGAGTTACGTACATGTATCTGTATTGATACACTGAGTAAAACCCTCACGGATCGGACGCGTGTTTTTTAACACTCTGTATAGGCTATATCAATGTGGGAATGATGTTACATTATGATAGCTGACCCGCGCAGCTCCGCCCACGGTTATTTTTTGCGTTCGCGTTGGTTATCTTATATTGTTCGAGCGTACCTATTAATATGGCTATCACATTCAGTCTACAGTTACTAATATTGATTTTTATAACATTTCTAAAGGATACTAAGGATACTATACAGTTTTTTTTTATCTTCAGTTGAGTATATTTTTTCGTCCCCCCATGTATCTGTGTTATGGAGAATAAATATCTGTTTAATAATATTTTTCAATCATTCCCACATTATATAGGTAACATTGGTTTTGATATAGAGTATAATCTTGGTATAAGTTATGGTAAACAATGGTATTATATTATAGTCTTATTTGTAGATACGTATTATCATTTTGAATTAACTTCATTGATTTGCAATAATATAGCTAATATTAATTTCTAACCAAAAAGATCAAGTGACATGCAGGGCTGCTAGAAACAGATTTCAGCTATAGAATAATATACATATTTTCAAAAATTGTAACAAATTGTATAACGTGTAGCAAAGAATATAGTTTTTTTTTAACCGGCTTCATAAATATTGTTTGGTATTAATTTTTATGTGCAATATTTACGGTCGCCGCTGGCCGCCATGCATGACTTCTTTATCGTATTGCTGGATGCTGCGCTGGAAGCAAAGTTATAAACGGTCCAACATCGAATCAGCGTCCAGTGCAGCGGCCGGCATGCAGAACTATGGAGAACTGTGAAGGGTGTACTGTAGATCCAAAAAAAGTTTTCTAAAAGATCGAGAATATTCTGCTATACTGGATAGTTTTTATTTAATTTAGACTTCTATATCTGGCAGCCCTGCATTACGTTCTACATAACGCGCATGCTGTAAGTACTTGAGTTTTCTTTGTTCGCTTTAAAATATGAATATTTACAGGCGAACCCAGCTGTACAATCTGCAGTCAAAACGGTGAGTCCTAGTGAACTCTGTTGTTCAACCATTTGTGCACTGATATTCGTTACTAGGTGGAGTATACTTTATGTCCGGGGTCGTAAAAAGCTAGAAGCGAATTAGCGGACACTACTTAAATTTATGTGACGGTATTTTTTTAATGTAACGTTGACTCGAAATTGTTACACATCGGATGTCACCGACTGACTTAATACGTCGTTTAATACGTCTATCGTCAGGTCGGTGTCGGTTGACGATTACTAGGGAAAACAAGAAGACGGGCAGCAGCTTCTTTCTATTGGATTACCTACCACCTATACTGCGATTCCCAAGACGCCTGCCAAGCGTAGGTATTATGGCAACCCCTCCTTTCTAAAGGCTCCTATCAAGACAGACGTCCACTGCTAGACGTCTTTCGGCTGCTGATGATGATGCAGTTTATGAGTGCGACGATTTACTGCTGGTAAACGTTAAAAACTAGACTGACATAATCAAAGAATTACTGCTAATATACTTTTTACGTGTAATGTGACTATTTGTGGTTTAGGTACTCTGGAACACAGATTTCAACAATTTGATAGGATGACACCACCATTCGGTTGAAATTAGCTTGGATTTATACCAATTGGTTACCAGATTAAGCCAGATTATTAAATACACTCACCGCTCGTAACACCGAGCCGCGTCCAATATTTCGTTTCTAGCTTTGCATATTCTACAATGGCATGGTTGTTGTATCTCATATGTAGTAGTAGTATTAATTTTATGTGATAAAGTTGGAATTATTACACACTTTAGGGACGTGCGTACATGAAGAAGTACAATGACGGCATTGTACTTCTTCAACGTCTTGCATAAGCGTAAAACTCCTTTTAATATGGTTGGATCTTGGATATGTGTGTATGTAAAATAGACTGATTTTCCGAGGTGAAGGCAGTAAATTTATTTACGTACGGTGATAATTATTTATTTTACAAGGTTCCTTTATCTTTACAGTAAGGCTGTACTGTCCACGTTAAACGCACGTCATACGCACGCTATCGTCAATTGACAACTGCTTGTATCTTGCGTAGAAACACTGTGTCGACGACGCGGCAACGTCGCATCTGGCTGTCATTATGCGTTCGTCCATGCGGTTCGCGCCGCAGCATGGACACAGAGTTGAATGATTCTACCCAAGATTTATGCAAAATAACAATGCGGCAACGTCGCATCTGGCTGTCATTATGCGTTCGTCCATGCGGTTCGCGCCGCAGCATGGACACAGAGTTGAATGATTCTACGCAAGATTTATGCAAAATAACAATGCGGCAACGTCGCATCTGGATGTCGTTATGCGTTCGTCATGCGGTTCGCGCCGCAGCATGGACACAGAGTTGAATGAATCTACGCAAGATTTATGCAAAATAACCATGCGGCAACGTCGCATCTGGCTGTCGTTATGCGTTCGTCATGCGGTTCGCGCCGTAGCATGGACACAGAGTTGAATGGATCTACGCAAGATTTATGCAAAATAACCATGCGGCAACGTCGCATCTGGCTGTCGTTATACGTACGTCATGCGGTTTGCGTGGCAGCATGGATACAGAGTTGATTGATTCTACGCAAGATTTATGCAAAATGCAAGCAATTGTCAACTAACGTTAATGACGATAGCGTGCGCATGACGTGCGGTTTACGTGGACAGTAGGCCTAAATGATAATAAAACCTATTCCTGTTGATATTGGGGATATTTTTCTACTTTTCTCTATTTGTTGGTTTTAAGAATAAAAACCTATATATTCCTACTATTGGAATAAATTTATAAGGTTTATCTTCATCAGTATGTAATAAGGCTTATGTAAAAAAGATTTTATAAGAAGCAAGTTTAATATATTATTTTTTTAGAATAAACTTGAATAGTTTATTTTTTCTGTTACGATGTTTACTTGTATATAGATTTTAAAATATCAAATATATGTTTTCATATTTATTTGTTAAATTTATGAATTTCAATATCTATTTTCAAACTATCTTGTGTATAATAATATCCCGTAATTCATTACATGCTTGAGATTAATATTACTGTAGTAGGTAATATAGACTGCAATTTTTATACATATTACTATTTATTTGTAGTTTTATCTGCACAGTAGTTAAAGTATAACTCCACAAAGTTATGAATATGAAAAAATAAAGTTTAAATTATAATAAATACCTACTGATAATTGCACGGGATACCTGTTTTAATGATTCGAATAAGATGTGTTCCTTATTTGCATGCCTGTGTATGTTTTTATTTCTACATAAATGTACTTACCTATATTAAAATCATTCTCCGCAGTCCTTCAAGAAATATAGTTTGGTTTAAATCGATCGATATGTATCGATGATAGTTTGTTTACTTCAAGAAATGTAGGTAACTATTTTCATATTGAAACAAACTTATTTTAATTGGAAGAATACAATTCCTTGCAATATCGTGATGGTTCCCAAATATTTTTAATTCAACAAGACCAAGACCTACATTAGATATGTAAATATTTACTGAATAATGAAACTTAATACAAAGTTAAGTAACAGTGGTGTGCAAAATGACCATTCTATGAGGTAAATCGCGTAATACATTTATTTTATTGATTCTACGTTATTTCAATGATAAATATTTTTACCTAAAGGTTCGTCAAGGCGGCAAGAATATGAAATCGGCAGTGAAGGGACTGAAGAATAAAATACCAAGGACTGGATCGCGACCATCGTCAATAAACACCACAGATGACAGCAGGTAGGTAATGTTTGTATTATAAACATATTATTATAAAACAAGTGGAATGTCAAATGTTCGCATTTATTCTCCAATCAATCTATTTTGATTTTTATTGAGAAAATGGTTAGTATAAATCTAAAGATATTAAAGGAAAGTAAATCGGTTAAAAATAAGACCATGGCAAAATATTAGGTAGGCAACAAAGGCGCACCGCCCCATCGCACGCTCAAATCGTCAAAGTAAATATCCGTTAGAGGCAGACTTTGAGACGAAAACAGACCATAATCACATATCAATTCGATTATTTACAAAAAAATCCAATAGTTCTGAATAATTGAAAGATTCTTGTCCTCGACTAGTGGTAGCTTCATCCTGCTGCTGAATACATTACGACTCTTTCTTATTGTAACGGCTTCAAAAACTTTTTGTTTTGTATGATACTCCGCAGTACTGAGGCTTGCAGGTGATTTAAAAATCTACTTATATACAGGAATAATCCGGGATTATTTGATTACTAGCTGACCCACGCAGCTCCCCCTGCGCTATTTTTACGTTAACTAAACTTTGAATAACAGACATTCGCATCGAATACATAACCTCATTTTTTATAGTCGGTTAAAAACTGGAACCCACTTTTTACTTGCTCTCCGAAGCACGGACCCGTTTAGTTCAAATGGGGTTAAACGGTCACCCATCTATTTAATGACCTTACCTAACGTTGCTTAACCCGATCGATTACAAAACCTTGATAAATGCTCTCTATGAGTGTTCCCTTACTAATATTTATTATATTTTATAGAAAAATTGATAAAATGGGACCAAGCGTATAACCAAGTACCCGTTTTGACTTTAATCCCCTCTCCCAAAAGAACCGTGCTAGATTACGGGATAAAAAGTATCCTATGTCCTACCTCGTAGTAAGATCTCAAATCATGCCAAGTTTCATTTGAATCCATTCAGTAGTTTCGGCGTGATGCTCAGCCGTGATACAGACAGACAGACAGACAGACAAAAATTTAAAAAATTACATTTTCCGCCTCAGTATCGGTTATAGATTGCCCTCCAAATATAATTTTCATAATATCTTCAATGTACAGAATTGGACCTGTTACAGTTTTATTATAAGTATAGATTATGCCCGCGGGCATGAATGTGTAGGTAGCTAACTAGCTATGGAAAAGAAGTTTCAAATTTCTACCCAGACTAAACTTAATAACAACTTATCATGTTCGTATACGTTCTTTTTTTTGTGCCTAATCCCACCACCCATTCCCACCACCGTTACTCCTGTAAGCCAGGATCTACAGTGGTCACCTCTGAAGACACCGAGGTTTGACCCTCGGCGAGTCCCAGGGGAACGCTAAATTGTCTTGGAACCCGCAACAAATTTAATTAAATAGGTAGATAGGAGGAGTTGGAAATACATATATTCCACTTCCCTCCTTTGCAAAGCGGGAGATAAGCAAAGAATTAACAAACTGTAGATACAACCTCAAAAAGGAAGACTCTTACAAGCGGACCAACGAAGGCTAGTCCACCGGTAAGGCACCACGGATTCTGCTAATATTTTAAGGGGCCTATTTGATTTTTCAAACTTGTTTCCAATAATAGGTAGGGTAAGCGGGCCCAACGCGGGTATGCTAACGACGGAAGTCCTAAAAACCACAATTTTATAGAAGTACAGTAACAAATTGTACGTCATTTGAAAGGATATTTATTTGGCATGAATATACAACATCAGTTTTTAAGATTGGTAGTGAGATTTTTATACAATAAATAAACAACAAAAGGTCTTCTAAAACCCGCTTTGCCCAGACATGGGCCTAAAGTGGGTAGGTGCTTTGGGCAAATTTCAAAATTAAATACAAAACATATAATTAAAGCAAATATTTAATATCAAAAATGTAACAGAAACCATGTACTATTTTAATCTTTACAAAACAGTACTTACATGTAAATAAAATTTAACAGGTATTAAATGTACTAACCTATACTTTTAAAATGTTTCATTACTTTGGAATTGGAACCAAGTCGAATCCCATCTGCTTTGCCATTCAGTTAGGTCTTCATTAACTACCAATTGAGAATTAAAAAAAAACGCGAGATCTTAGCGCGGTCACGTGTTGGTAGGAATTCAGTATTCATATTATCACAGTGGAATAATAGATAGCCGCACGTCTCTGTACCTCTAAGTCAACCGGAAGTACGCCCGCGAGTACTGGTAACGCTTCAGTACTGACCGTTCGGTTCGGTTACACAAAAATATACGTCGTAAATATCGTATACGTTCGTTTACTAGCCGGTTACTAAACGCATTGTACACGGATATAGGTGCACGGCGCCCGTACTACCTACGGGTGTATTGATCGTACTCTCCGGTCGCAAGCGGTGTATCACATTCACCGTTTGCACGTGCCGGCCCGGCACGTAACGTCGTTCAAACGATTTTGATTGAAAATGGTACACCGTTCGTGTCTGCGATAGTACATATTGATTAAAACTGACAACTTCGTGTACCATGCAGTAAATGTACTCGCGAATATACTCTCGGTCCGGTCGTAGCACGCTACGGTGTTTGGACGGTGACGGATAGTTCTAGTGGACGGTTTCATGTTAATTTATACAAAAACAGTTTTGCCTGATTCGTTTATCATCATCATCAGCCGAAAGACGTCCACTACTAAACAAATGCCTCGCCCTAAGAAGGGAGGGGCTGCCATAATCCCCACGTTGCGTGGCGCTGGGGAGGCGTTTTGGAGATCGCAGTATAGATAGAAGATAATCCAATAGAACGTCACTACTACCCGTCTTCTTGTTTTCCCTTAGTGGCCTCTTACAACACCTAAGGCAGGCGATGGGTAGGTGCTATTCTTACCCGGACACCCCACGGACACTGATTTGTTCATAGCATGGTTAAAAAACAGATGCCTCAAAGCATTAAAGAGTATGCAGTGTACGTCTATACGTCAGGGTGTCTGTCTGTCTGTGGCATCGCAACGCTCAAACAATTAGACGGATTTGTATGTAGTTTTTCTATTTCAAAGCTGGTTTAATCGAGGTGGCTCTTGGCGATGTTTTACGGAAATCGGTTAAGCCGTTTGAAGACCATCTCTCTTTTCCGAGTCGAGATCCCTACCTCGGTATGAATTATCCCTATATTTTATATACAATGGGCATTTTCATTACTTCTATTAGTCCAAAAGTTCTGAAAGTTAGAACATATGTAAATCCGATGATACTAAAGATAATGCTAACCTTCACCAGGGTCTGATGATCAGCAAGAACGTGGTAACAGGATCTCGGCCCCAATAAACCTAGACCCACCGAATTTGGGATCGTTGGATAGGTCTCGACGAGTTGTTGGTAGAAAAATTGTGATAAGGGTCTGATAATAGAGCAGGAACGTCTGTTTAAGAGTTTCTTTCCCCGACGTCGTTTTTTTTGTATTTCTAAGCACGATGCGGCTTGGCTGGAGATGATTAAACAAAAGAAAGTTCGGAAATCTACTGCGCCACCTCCAACTTCTGTCTTTGTGTGTGATAAGTGTGGAAAGATTTGTCGTGCAGCAATTGGTTTGTTTAGTCATAAACGCAGATGTCTCCAGACAACGTAGATAGGCGCTGCAACAAACATCTGTAAAGATGCTGTGGCCAATGATGATGATACTTGTTGATCATGTTAAATATTGTATAGATTTTCGTGCGGATCTGCGACGCCCGTGTCGTCAGACTCGTCGGACTGTTCACCCGCGCATGAGCCTCCGCCTCCGCGCGACGCTCCGCCCGCGCTTCCGCTCGACCTCCTCACAGAAATGCAGTTCCTCTTCACCAACAAGAACACGCGCCGCGACAGCCTCCCCGAAAGCTCGCACAACTCCGACATAAGCCTCGCCGACAAAGCGGTAAGTGCCAAACCATTATACATCGTAAATATATGAATGTAGATTTCGTTTTGACGTAGCAACGTGTTAGACGCTTGTCTTCCTCTCGTCTCGTTATGCTTGTTAGTACATAATCAACGCTTTCGGTACGCCACTCTGAATATTAAATTTAGGCTCCGTTCGACACGCGTTTAAATTTATTTTGTTTAAGTTTAATGACGTCGCAAATGCGTCATCTGAATTGTGTTATTTGATTTAATTTGCAATTTAGTTTCATTTAGATCTCCTTTTGTATTGGCCGTCTTTATTCTTGGAGGCGTATCGAAGGTATAATTGTTTATAAACATCTGTGTCATAGAGTACCTTTTTAATTTTCATTCCCATTAGTCATCAGTGTAGATTGCACACATTCACACTGTAGGTACTTGCATTAGCCTACTACATTACATTTGAATTTAAAAAGGTACCCATAGCATAGCTTTCGATATCATCCAGCCACACATACACCTGTACTGTACTGTGCTTAGTTCGTTGTCCTGTCCATACAGTGTACCTTGTGGAATGCGATACTGGCATGTACGCTCCTAGGAGCACCGTGGCACATTATTTAATTTTATTTTTCAGAAAACACTGTCGCCATCTGTCCCACCCCGGTTACCGGAACGTCCCCAACTCCCAGTCCGTTATCCAATTATTTCCACGAGGAAACTAGTCGATTTGTCCGAGGCGCCGAAGCCGCCGCCCCGCGCTGCCACAGCGGCCGCCGCCAACCATCATTTTGTCAGTAACATCACCAAAAACGACGTGAACACCACGTCGGATTTCCATACGAGCGCTATACGCTTCACGGACGGCAAAGACAAGGCGAAACTAAAGCTGACTCTGTCGGCGAACCAGAGGAAAGTGTCGCAATCGCTCCAACAGCCGTGCAACGGCTCGGCGTCCAAATTAGCTACGACCTCTGTAGTCGCTAGGCAGCCATTGCCGGGCGAAAGGCCGCGGCTCCCGGCGCGACCGGCGCCCTCACTCGCACCCTACAAGGGGAAACTGCAAGAGGTAATTGTCATATGCACATTTGTAATCATATCGATTTTGTACCTTTACATAAAAGAAAAATTGATCGCATACGTGCCTTGACGTGTAACAGTGGATCTCGTTGTGCACTAACCCACGGCGTTTGCGAATACTTAATTTATGTATTGAAACCTTATTATTATCAGACAGTTGATATATAAAATTATTGATAGTATACATATATTATTACTTAACACTGCAAGGATATATAATATCTTTCTTACTAAAATCTATATTGACTTACCCCACTTTTCGATGTAGCACGGTGAAATGGTGGATTACCGGTCACAGAATGATTATGTTACTTTATAATATAATTTGTTCATATTAGTTGACACGTATAAACTGTCCGCTGTGCATGACAATTACACGCGCGGAGGGAGATATATAATATAATTTTGATGATTTAGTTGGACGTAATCCAAAAGTTAGCCAGATGACGCACTCGTAAAGATGCCTCCAAATGTCGCTAGGAAGATGTACCGTTTTTTGAACAAAGGTAAATATGAAGTGAGTTTGTAAAGCGATACTTAAACTGGGCTTGAGTTACTGTCATTTGAGGAGTTGGCTACGACATCGCACAGATAATATTAACCTCCGATACGTATGTGCTGACTAATGCGGTCATAGTTTATTTCATGTTTTGTTTCATCTAGAACAAGTATATAATTTAGACGATAAATCATTGTGTTGACACAATTAATTTAATATACATATCTACCTTTTTACATCTCGCTTTTTATAATGCTTATCAGAATTTATTTTGGTTTTCATTCGTATTAATTTTGTTGTTGATATTAAAATAACCTTCCTGCTAGTTCTATTCATAACCGATATTTGATTTTTATTGCCGAAGTGATGTGATATTTAATTTTTATTGTTAGAAATTAATTTTATTACTGACGATGTTAACTGCAAATGTTCTATGCTCAATATTTAAAATGGTCACGCTATGACAAATTTATATTTTTATCTAAAATTCAGTAACACTAAGTTCTGAAATTAATTTTATTTTTTTAATATTTTGACTATTTTACCAATATATTTAAGCATAATAATATGTGATCTCATATTATTGTAGATCAAAGATCGTTTATTTAAGTTCTGTAGGTATATTTACAAGTATTGCTATGTTATCTGGTATGTCGAACCGCAAATGATTTTGGAATATTATTGAGTACAATAAAACTAGTGGGAATACACTTCTGTACATCTTTGTATTATACCTACAACCTAATCTACATATATTCAACCTGAGCACTTGTATATCACACGTTTGTCGTTCTGCAAGAATGCTTAAACCTGCAATGCATGTTACAATCTAAATATAAGTATGCACATATACCGCATTTTTATTTTGTAGTGATGTACATAATGTGTCTGCTCTGTGGAATGTGCTGTATAATCTTTGCCTTTGAATGGGAGAAATAGTTATTGTAGCAGTTGGTGTTATTTAATTTATAACACGAATATGTGTTAAATAAATAATGCCACTGTTCCTTTTCCATAATTGTGTAAATGGATTTACAAATATTTGCGCTAGAATACAGCACGTTAGTTGTCGAATGTGTACGTACGTGGTCGGTGTTAAAGAATATTTATTTGCTAAGAAAGAAAAGTTTTTTAGCTAACTTCGACATCAAAAATACAGTGTTTTTACACAGACTAAGCATGCATAATTTAAAAAAAAAAAAAAAATATGTCTATCTAATCTAACACCTCAAATAGCAAAAAGACCAAACCGCAATGTTTTGCGGTTAAAATGAGTGTTGGTTTTTTGATGATTTCTAAAAAACTATACTACGTAGAAAGAACATTTTATTTTTCCTGTAAAATTTACATAGTAAATATTTTACTCCGTGTAAATATATTAGATTTTTGAAGAGGGCTTTTTTTGTCATTTTTAATTATATGCACAAACTAAGTACGTGACATAAACCAAAATTAAAATCTGTTTAGAAATGTAAATGAAGCCCTTTTCATATGATGCCCCACTTAATATATAAAAGAAAGTAATAAAAATATTCTTTTTATTAGCGATGAGGTTGGATAAGCGATATTTTAAACTATTCCAAATTTCTAATCGATAGTATTAGGGCTCCCACACATAACTGCGAATTCGCATCGCATCGCAAATATCTGCGAGAAACAAATGAATTTTTGTATTGAAAATGCATTTGTTTCTCGCAGATATTTACGGGAGCCCTTAGTGGTTGCTGAAATATATGGTGTAACAGACAGACAGACGAAGTGGTACCATCAAGGTTCCTTTCTTACCTTTTGGGTACGGAACCCTGAAATTGATAACACATTATTGTAATTCCAACTAACAATATTAATGTTTTAATGGGGAGTTCCGGATATGTGAGGCCGCTACTATGAATAAACTTAACGTTAACTTACGTAGGTAGTGTGTGCGAGCGACGAGAAGTCTCGTGTGCTTTTGGCATGATTTGTATTTGTGAGGGTGATGAAGTCCAGTGTACCTATAGTGTAAGAGACCGGTTAACATTTTAATATTTTGTACGATTTTTTTATACAGGGTTAATTAAAAAGAGCTAATAATCTTTTAGAGCTGCCTACCTTACATCATATTGAACAACATTTTGTTCTATCACTTTTAGTAATTCATCAATGTTCACTGCATTACCCAAATTGAGATTTTTAAATTAGTTGATTTATGGTTGCTAATGATATTATTTCTACGCGTACGCAAAATATATTATTTGCAATCGCGTAATTTAAATATTTGTGTTATTGATAAATTTAGGAATATCTTTTTAGTAAAGAATGTGTTTATTAAATGTGATAAAACAGACGTTGGCCAAGAAAAGAGAGATTATTAGTATTATTATATTAACCCTATTATAAGTCACAAAGATCGGTTCACACTCGGTAGGTACTATAGCTTTGTGTTTAACATAAGTATTTCTTTTTCAGTCATGTGGCTCAGATTCTGATCTCATTAAACTGGACGATTCGCCGACAAACCTAGAAGATTTCGATCCGCTCAAGAGTAGCGGTAAAAATCAGAAAGTCGAACAGATCAAGTCTACAGACAGTGCTCTCTTACACGAATATGGACTTGATTTTAGCCAATTCGGTTTGTTAGACTATTCGGCGGGTTCGAGTGCCGGGCAGGAACCGACGACTAGCGTGCCCAAAGGGTGGACCACTTTCAATTAGTACATGTATCCGCTGGCCTATCTGATCGATGTAACATAAACCTGTATACTAGGTGTCCCGGAAATTGGGTATCGAGCCGGCGATGACGTATAGTGCTACGGATTCAAGCGATCGATTCATCCAAGAAAATAAATAAAATATTATCAGTCTCAGTATCGAAATTATAAGGTCGAATTTTTGATGAACTTATGTAATGGATTTATTTTTACATGTGACAAGCGCGCAATTAATAAATAAGCACGATTCCATAGACGTAAACAAAAGTGATCTAGGGCACGATCAAGAATCAAGACGGCAGCTGGCGCCGATTCTTCTTATTGGCATATTTATTTAGTGATCGTCGCATGCAATTACCTACTTATTACGAGCCGTTCAAATGGCAAGTTTGGCAGTGTGTCAACTCGCAATCAGTAATTTTAATTCTATTATGATTTTTTTACGTTATTGTGTCAAATCTCAACATATCCTGTTTGCTTTATTCCAGGGCAGATATATCCTTTCCGGGACACCCGGTTGTTCGTACACTTACTCAATGTACTCGTTGGTACATAAATATGACGCTTTTTGTCTTTATATACAACAATTTTTATTTATTACGAATGCGATAATGATTAATGTATTAATAATAATGTACATAGTGTTACATATCAGTGAGTTGTAAATGATGTCATAATTTCGATCAATAACAATGGTATTTGTATATGTGTTGTAGATTATTAAAGTAAGGTTTTTGTGTATAAAGAGTATGTAGAATAGTATTGTTTAACAATAGTTAATAACACACGGGTCTTCTGCGGCGAGGTGGTTCGAGTGCTTGAAGTTCTTCCGATTCATAAGTATACTTTTAATATATTATTATTAGCTCGCATATACATATATGTATATAATTCATGAATTGTATTGTTCGTCTTATTACCTACTCTTCTTATTTTACTATACGACTCTTACATTAAATTGTATAAATATTTATAAATTTTCGACAGTGAGTGTTTTGTATCGCACATTTTTGGATAGGAAAATAGCCTCAAATTATTTTATACTTGTCTACGTATTCAACTCGATATTATGTCATTAAAAAAGTACAATTAAGCTGTTTATAAGATTCCGGATACCAGTTAAGGTTTTGTTATGTGCCCATTGAGAAATTATTTCATAAGGTGCTTTATAAAAACCTACATACGGTAATACGAATAGGTATTATAATTTGTTGTCTTTTTGTAGTAAAAGTGTAATTACAGTGCCTACCAAAATAGTGCTCTGATGATTTTTCTTCGCTTTTGTAGTGACCTTTTTAAATTAGATTTTTCCGGACAACTTCGCAACTGAATTTCGTAAACAGTTGCGACACAGGAGATATTATTGTTCATCTGAATATCAATAAATGGTTCTACTAATATCTCAATGATTGCAATAAAACAATTTGCTACCATTTGTAGCTTAGTCGTTCGCAACAAGACAACGTTTAATGAGTTTCCAAAAATGTTGTAACAATATTACTTAAAATTTAACAATTTACTGTACTGTGGTGGCTTATGAAACGTCTCTTCCCGTTTCATAAGGTGCGGCGGCCGCAATTCCGTGAATGGTAAGTAGAAGTAGGTATATTTAAGCGGCAGGTAAATATAAATTCAAAGTGAATATTAATTCTTCTATCGCAACGTGTTGCTGATGAAGAATTGTTTTATTTTTCTCACAACTGTTTGCGGAAATCAGTTGCGATAGTGGCTGGAAAGAATTAGAAATAGATAGCTTGCGGCAATTATCGGTGCAACGCCTAATTTTCATATAAGTATATTGATATTATTCAGGCTGTAAAATTTAAAAGCACACATCAACTTGTGAGACTGAGCTTTTGATCGTGTCAACGTATCTAGGTAGATAGAGTTGTAATTAATTGATGAACATACTTGCGAAAGACTGGACCCACATAATGTACCTGATTGTACTGGCAGCGTTCAAATGTGCCGCGGTCTGTTTTTAAACGCAAATGATCTGATTAATCTAGTTTTACTGGATCACTTCGATTGACTTTTAATTTCATAAGCAATGTTTAGAATGCTGGTATATAAAGGTAGAGATAGATTGGTCCTACGTGCGCAACGCGCCGTATCTCGAGCTCGCGAACGTTTAATATCCGATTATTGGTGCGTGACGTGTATCGTCAAGGAACACAAGTCTTATGCGGTGGATAGCATCATCCCTTTAATTTCCTCAAGTCGTTGTGCAGTGTTAGCATGGCATGCAAATCCTGACGTAGTTTTTGACATAGAAACAGCAATTACTATCACAAATTTGAGTTACTTTGTTGAAAATGACGATACTGCACACCAGTCTGTCATGACTTGCATCGCCTGCTAGCTGTATAGGTAAATAATGTGCCCATAATTTGTTTTTCACATCTTATTTGTGGCATGTAAAGAACTTCAGTTCGATACAAATCGCCAAAAATTGTCATGAAAGTCCATCGAAGTGATACCTCAATGTTTACACACAAAACGTCAGTGCATCTCATACTATCGAGGCAGGCCCGTATAAACAAGTGTGTATAGAACCTTAATTCCCAACCTTCGAATACGTTAGCGATCTCATTGAGATTGATAATCCCACGCTTACTGATCAATAAAAACCTGTGCTGAATTTGTTTGAATAACAAATTGATTAATGGGTCTGGCTTAACATAAGCTACGTGTGTTTGTTTAGCCGTTATCCGACTGATAACAGCGCTAACTACACTAAATAGTTACGCGAATGTGATCAGGGAAATGTTCCCGATAACCAATAAAACTATTTATAAAAAAAATACCGTTATTATTTTAGTGGCCTTTCTCTACAAGTGCAAAGCTCAGAAAAATCCTTATCTAAGAGACTTAAAATATTTATCAATGACACTATATTGTGTCATCTCCGAGTACATATTGTAAAACTACATTATACAGCATGTGTCATTGCTGCTATTAGACTGAAGGCCTTCATGTGTCTAAACGCAGCACACACGTAGTACACCACGGGGTCTAAGGGGTGCTGGTGTGAAATGTATGGAGACCCCCAGGAAATATATATTTTTTCCCTTTAGATGTGTAATCCGACTGTATGAATTCGACACAGTGGACAACGCCGGGCGTCCTTATTTTAAGGACTGTTAATCATATTCGATAATGAAAGTTTTACGCATCTTTTATTGTTGCGACTGTAATACAACTACACTACCCGGACTTGGGGAGTTTCATTAAAAAGTCATGAAACCTCAGTCCCTATTGTATATAGCGTAATAATACATATCTTAATTATTAACTGATCAGTCTATAATTACCCTATTCACATACAAAGGAAATTACGTGGTAATATGTGCAAGTAATGTTTCACTGCTTAGCCCCTATGAAACATAGCGTGATGTTTTATATACCAATTTATACCTTGACTTCTACACAACACATCAGTGAAAGTCCTATCAAAATCCAACCACGGGTTTTCAAATGATACCTGGACAAACAGAACGACAGACAGACAATAATTCCAAAAAAAATTGTTTTTCCTCTATGTCGATAGTATAGTATCCCCACATAGAAATTTTGGAAAAATATTTAATGTACAGAAAAAGTGCTCTTTGAGTTTTATTATAGTATAGAAGTGCTTACGTCTATCGTTCGTATACTGATTTGCCTGAAGCAAGTACTCTCTCGTGCAGCATGAGAGAGGCAATTAGTAATAAGATACATAGTTTCAAAGTAGGCACGGCTGTTAATTCCCCGTCTATTATGAAAGAGATTGCAGCGGCCTGCTTGAGATCTTAGCCTATTTCAGACTTTTCCATGTTGGTCATGGAAATCTGAACACTGGAGGCAGAATTTCTCCTACGTAACGTTCCCGCAGAAGAAATTCTGCCGTACATTCCGTTCGTATAAGGATTGAGTAGGTATATCACTCCACCTAGAAGACTTGCCTGGTAACGCCACCAGAGGCTGCACATACTTATTGAAACCGACTAGTACCTCATCGGGCTCGTGCAGAAATATAATTGTGAAGTGGGATTCTTAGGGTCCGTCACTTGTCACTTATACACGTGATCACAGTAGAAGAGACCCTTACATTTCAATGGAAGAAATGCACATTGTAACATACAGTACAGCTTTACTCTGTCGGCAAAACAACTTCTACTGGTAATTAATTAATAGTTCATTACGTTCTATGAGATTGTCGTAGGTAAGGTTTTCTTGGATCTAGGTGATCTTTGAAACCTTATTTTTCTAAGGTCAGTGCACATTGACATTTTTGACGATTGAAAGCACCTAGATTAGATAGCAGTATTGAGGCATCCTCACGATGCTATGAGTAAGCGCCGGTCTTTAGCAAGGGGCTTCTTTATCATGAGGGCTAGCTAAGAGTTTTTAAGCAGTAAATTAAATAATAATGTTCTACAGGCTGTATCTGGCCTATTTTTTTTAACAAGTTCAGTCAACTAAGTTGAACTAAGTACACAGGAGATATTATAGTGCACAAGTGCTTGCTTGATGTGCTCTCTCTTCCTTTAACTCTCACAATCCGATGGGACGGATGACCGTGTCGTTCGTTACATTAAGGCGCAGGGCCGACTTGTTACATGCTTATTCGAAGCACGGACTATCTTACTTTTCAGAAAATTTGGTGATAGGACAATACAGTGTCCTAGCCAGTAAGGAACAACAAAGACAAAGTTGGCACTCCCCGCGGGATTTGAAACCGCATCCTCCGGTTTGCAAACCGAGCAGATTCGGCCTATTCTCAGTAGCTCTACATTTTGTTCTACATGTAGGTATGACTTCAGCAGCAGTGAATGACGCAGGGCTTGCATAGCTATTGGTGGATCAGCATTGCTTAACTACCTTGGGAAAATAGCCATTATGCATCTATTTCTCCTAAAGAAATGCAGGCATCACGCACATTAGATCAAATATTTATTCAAGTTTGAGTGGTGATTCTTACTTTGTTAGGCTCAATTCATACCAAGATGGCAGCGGCCCGGCGAGCAGTTTCACTGTGAAAGAATTTTAAACTTTATCTACAATACGTAAAAGAACAGTATCGCTTGAAAAGCTCAAAGAAGCCGCGCGGCTGCCCGCGCAGTCGCGCGGCGACTCGCATTTGGTCAGAGCGGCCGTAGGCGTACGGTAGCGGCCGTGAGCGGCCGCCACCGGCGGCGACGCGCGGCTTGTGGGGTGGAGTGTCCTTGTAGAATGTACGAACTAGAATCAAGGCGCGCGACTGCTCGCGATGGTGCGGGCGGCCGCTGCCAGCAGCTTCGCGCCTCTTCTGACGGCTGCCGTCTTGGTATGAATTGAGCCTTAGTCCCAACGTCTGGTACGCCAGATTGACACATACAGATCTGCTATAGGCTAGTTATACCTATCATATTTAGTACGGCAGCTTTTAAATAAAATTATTAGGTGACATCAATGCTCGTTGTGTGCTCTTGGTTTCTCTAACGGAAGTGGATGGGTTACATAACTATTCGGCCCCGTTCCGGCTCTTTGGAAGTTTCGATTCTGGTAATTAACTTGGTCAGCACTAAGTTAATTACCAGGTCTCCTGTACAAAGGGCCAACCAGATAGGTACCACCGCAGTGTCAAATATTATGCCGCCAAGCAGCAATGTGTCACCATTTGCTGTGTCCTGGTGTGAAGGGAGTCCTCTTAACACCAGGACACAGCAAACGGTGACACGCTGGTGAAATTATGACTGACACAAGAAATTTAATAACTAATGTCTTAGTTGACTGACGAGTGGGAGTGCAGTGTTGTAGCTGTCTATAGGCAGGCGTGTCGCTTGCTATCGGGCAAACGTCTTGCTTGTCATGTCACTAGAGCCTCAGTCAGAGGCCTTTTAGAGAAGCTCAGAGCTACACAACGAACTATGCTCGGAGTTCCTGTGCGCGACAGAATCCGTAATAAGGAGATTCCCGGAAGAACCAAGGTCACCGATATAGCTCCCCACCGCAGGTAAGCAGTACCGCCACAGAGGCCAATCCTCTCATAAGATCAGCCAAATACGCAGGAGCTGAAGGTTTATTTCTCCAGTGCTTATTATGAAGACAGGTGCACGCTCTCTTCGTCTTACAACCTGATAAGACGGTGACAGACCGACACGACCAGACGCAGGATCGAATATACCTAAGTACTTACATGCCCATACGTCCCACGGGCTATATCCATTCATAAGATTAGGTGATCGTATGATATACATAATAATTGTAATTTCTAGTAGGTACTAGAAATCATGCGGGACTTTGTGTACCTAGTTGTTCTTTAGAACAACTACACAACGTGGTACCGCATGATTCGAACCTGAGACTTTCGGATAAGATACAGAGTGAGCGGCTTCCTGCGGCGCCTTGGAGACAACAAGGCTATATTATGTTCATATAATGTGCCTACTCCTTATTTTATTAGACGAAATAACGAATAATTACAAAAGTATACCTACCTAACGTCTGGTCTGGTGTATACATCGATATAATATATATATAATTAACTAGCTGACCCACGCAGCTCCGCCTGCGCTATTTTTACGTTAACTAAACTTTTAATAACAGACATTAGCATCGAATACATAACCTCCTTTTTTATAGTCGGTTAAAAACTGGGACCTACTTTTTACTTGCTCTCCGAAGCACGGACCCGTTTAGTTCAAATGGCGTTAAACGGTCACCCATAATGACCTTACCTAATGTTGCTTAACCCGATCGATTACAAAACCTTGATAACAACAACTCTCTATGAGTGTTACCTTACTAATATTTGTTATATTATAAAGAAAAATTGATAAAATCTGACCAAGCGTATAACCAAGTACCCATTTTGACTTTAATCCCCTCTCCCGAAAGAACCGTGCTAGATTACGGGATAAAAAGTATCCTACCTCGTAGTAAGATCTCAAATCATGCCAAGTTTCATTTGAATCCATTCAGTAGTTTCGGCGTGATGCTCAGCCGTGATACAGACAGACAGACAGACAAAAATTTAAAAAAATACATTTTCGGCTTCAGTATCGGTTATAGAATGCCCTCCAAAAATAATTTTCAAAATATTTTCAATGTACAGAATTGGACCTGTTACAGTTTTATTATAAGTATAGATTTACTATTGGTTTAATGGAGATGCACCCCTAAATACAAGGGCTTTGTTACTAAAACTATTGGCACAAAATTTTCATTTCTCCGAGGGTTTCTACGGATGAAAATTTACTGATGTCAGTAGGTATGTGCCTAAGCATCCGCTAGTAAAATAAAATAATAATTTCTCTACAGAAAATCCGAAAACCAAAGTCATTTTATTAGTCTCTACATGTATTTTTTTTCGTGGTGTAAGCACAAACTTTGATAAGCCTGTGTAGATAATGAATAATTCATATTGGCCTGGGCAAGTTCGCTGAGTCAATGGGAAGCGTATTATGTCCGACCTTATTTTACCGACTAAGGTGATTTTGCGTACCATTGTAAACGAAATTCAAAGTGATATTCTCAGGGCTATTGGACTTTTTGTGAAGGGAAAATTGCTTTAAAATTTGGATTGATAACAACCGGAAATAATTATTGTATTTACGTGCACTATCTTAGATAGTGCTATCAATCAAGCTTCGTTTCTATATAGAAACATATATCTCTGTACCTATATAGAAACAAAGGTTGAGAGATTGAAGAGGAGATTTATTCAACCTGTTAAACCAGCAGGAGGCCTCAGCTTTCACCACTGGTGGTAGGTACTAGGTACTGCTACCACCCGCGAGCGGTTCGGGAGTCCGCTCAGTGGCGCGTCCCCCGGGTGGCGGATAGGGGAGCTCTCCGAGTGGAGAGTCCGACTTGCGTGAGCGGTCGGCGTGGACCAAATCCCGAGGGTCGAGGCACCCCTGACTTCGGTTGAAGCGGCTCATGTGTTCCCACCTTCTTATCCTTTTCCTTATCCTCCTTCCTTTCTTCTTCCTTTCCTCTCCTGGGGGGTCCGGTGGAGACAACCACTTGCAAAAATCGTGGTGGGGGCGCCGAACTGCTGTTTGACCGATTAGGACACGTCGGTTGAGCGGCAGGGAGGCGCAGGGGGGTGTAGGGCCGAAAGGCCACGTAGGGCGGGGGCCCCGCTGCCACTGTTCCCGACGGGGATCGACGTCGGTTGAGCGCGGTGGTGGTGCAGGGGGGAGTCGGGCCGCAAGGTCTTAGGGCGGGGGCACCGCAGCAACCGCACTGCCGGGGTATGGGCGCCGGCAGGCGGCAGTACCTGGGGTATGGGACCCGGTAGCTCGATGCAATTGGGGGGGGGGGGGGGGGGTAGGGCCGAAAGGCTATAGGGTGTTTTGTCACTGTGGTCGCCCTTGGTACTTCTCCGCTGAGCAGAGTGGATGGATTCCACCATCGCTAAAAATAAAAAGGTACTGCTACCACGAACAATTTTTTTGTCCGTGGTTTCTCTGGGTTAGTTAAGTACCTACTACGGACAACTCCGTGGTACCACTAGAGATGAATTAATTAGATTTAAATAATATTTAACTTGATGGTAAGGGGGACATTAGTTACAAATTGTCCAACTACAGGACCCTTTACATCGGAATAGTAGTAAACTTTCCATCGAGTGTGGCGGCGACTCCAAGGAGTGGCGATCCCATCCCCGTGAGCGAGCACCGTGACAGTTACTGGGGGGCTATAATGCGCCCCCGGCGACAGGCCCCACATCCAAAAAGCCCACATAACCCAGTCTACCTACTTCGGAGACCGGGTGACCTTTTGAAGGTTTTCCTCTCCGACGGCAAAAAACACTCGGAAATTCAAAAAGGGTACTTTGTGTATCTTTCATTGTTCTAGTTTTTATTATTAACACATTCACTTATGTAACTTGACAATAGGTAGGTACCTACCTCATAATTAGGGAAAATAAAACACAGTTTATGAATATTTTTTTATAATTGCGTATACATCTAAGATTGATATTTATTTATTACTACTTACAGTCTAAAATTAGCCTTAATTTTATTTAAAATTTGGTAAGCGTCGATTGTATAAGCCCCCATATGTATTGCCATGTAATGAGTTCCTGTTTTTGTCATCGGCCTGATATTGGGCCAACAGCATAGGCCAGCCTTTCTCGCTGTCGGCAATGTTTGGATTGGCCTCTATCCGTTGGCGAATCTTCGCAGCTTTGGCTACCACTTCGGCGTTCAGCATGTTCTCCAGATACCTCAGTTTGTGCGGCAAAACTATCTTGCATAACTGTAAAGGTTAATATTGATGTAGGTTAGGTCGGAATAGCTACTATAAAATGTTGCAAAGGGGATATTGATGACTATTTAAATTCTTAATATTAGTGCAGATACACAAAAATACCTAGCACCTTCTATGGTATCCTATCCTATAGATAGGCTCGTTGGCGTGGTGGTTAGATACCTTGGCCGCTACCTGATTGGTCGTGGCTTCGACTCCTATGAAGTGTCTGGGTGTTATTTATCTGTTTTAGTACCTATCGATTTACGAAATAAAAGTATAATAAGTATTAGTATCAGTGGTCTGATTTCCATAGTACATGGTCTGCCTACTTGGGATCAGATGACCGTGCGTGAAATTGTCCCAAGATATTAACGTTATTGATAATTCTGGGTAATTTTAATCGGAGTTGACGTCTACAGAGGACCGTCCTGAAACTGTTCCAATGACGATAAAAAGATTGTACCCGAAACAGTAATAAAAAACCCGACAAGTGCGAGTCAGATTCGTTCATCGAAGGTTTCGTACCTTCTTTGGACGTAAGTATAAAAGTTGGTTTGTTATTAAATGAACACCGCAGGTTGCACCAAAAGATCAAACCGCATAAGAAAGTCAATATTTTTTGATGATTTCTATAAAAAATGTGATTTATTATTTATTTTTTGCGGTGGGATTGGGTAAGCAATGTTGAAAACTATTTCAAATCGATAGCCTATGTAGTTAGGTATGTAGTTGCTGAAATATATCGGTGTAACAGATAGGCACACGAAGTCACACCATAAGGTTTCCTTCATATCTTTTAGGTAAGTACGGAACCCTAAAAAAGTAGCTGGGTCAGCTTTTTTCAGGGTGAATATTTGTTTGGAATTTCGGATTCAAAAAGGGAACGATCTCATAAAAGGAATTCCTATTTCCCTACACACACATACAAATTATTACTTGTACCTAATACATCGATATAATATATAAACTAGATTTGGTGTCACGGTTCACAAAGTGGTAGCGAGAAATAGCGCCCTTGCGTCGCTATTTCTTTACAAGCCACATCCTGACAAATTTATTTTTGCCGATAGGAGTGTCGCTACTGTCTATATGAAACTGTTAAACTACAAGTCATTATCATTATAAAATCGTTAGTTCACGTTTCCGCCACCAGCACAGATAAGTTTGCAACCTCCGCGACCACATTCTAGATGTCATTTTGTTCGTGAATGTTTACTAGTTTATATATTATATCGATGACCTAATATGAGAAATTATCACGATATTACAAATTGCCAGGATTTGCGAGCGTGCTTCCACGAGGTGAATCTCAGTGCTCACCGTCACCACCGCGAGATCTCGTGGCGAGGTGACGACCCTTAATACCAAAATGAATGTAAATACTAGAAGCGTACGTTACGCCCTCGTTTTGCTTTCTATGCTTTCACGCCACGGCTACGTTATGAATTAGTTTGTCTTGATTTGTCTGTGCTCAAACGTTTCTCTAGTAAAAAGACCAACCACAGTCAATCACTATCTAATGTCGTCAGGGGTGCGAAAAACAGCGGATTCTTTGAGGTATTAGATACTAAAGTAGGTATCTACTAGAGACTCCATCTCAAACTAATTACCTTGCACAAAATTATCATGTTCCGTAGCTCAATAATCTACATGATTAACAATGATATAATATTTGTATTGTTATGTAATCTGATTTTTTGCGTTAGCTCTAAAGTTTGTTCAACATAATTTCTGATCATAGAGACGGCGACTCTAGTACCGTACGTTACGTTAGTAGGAACCATAATATATCTATAATAATAATAATATTCTAGAATAATCTACAAACGGTCATCTGATCCCAAACTAGGCAGAGCTATGGAAACCAGACAACTGACACTAATAATATTTTTTTTTTGTAAGTAGGTACATACTTAACTTGGTGGTACAAACCCACGACCTATTGGGTAGCGGCCAGGGTGACTAACCACTAGGCCAACAATCATCAATCAATCATCTATGGTTACCATATGGTTTCTTAATACCTCAATTTATATTAATGTTGATTTTTCAGAGTAGGTAAACCTACTGATCATTAATAAGAGAAAAAGAAAACATTTATTCGTGACACACAAAATAAACAACAGAGAAAACACATTAACTATTTTATACAATGTGTCACAACTTAACTCAGCATATAATGCCGAGTTATTTAATTATTAACATTGTATGTTGAATGAAAGCGATAGACAAAAATATTATCAGCTAAATTATCCGTGAGCCTTCCTGGCGTTACAAAATAAACGGAGTTAATTGAAAGATCGTCGTGATATGCTCCGCTTAAGTAATCCTGTCTCATTGTATATTATATATGTCTTATTATATATTATAATTAATTATACATTTATTATTTTAAAACCACTTGCTTAACTCATACTAACAGCAGTATGGGACCTAACTTCATATAAATTAATTACCAAATCTATTATTAAAATGTTTTGTGCTTTATGTAACTGGGAAAATATTAGGTACACAATTCATTTTCTAAAATTAAAAGACAATTTTCTTTGAGGGGTACATTACACACAGTTTAAATAGGTACTTCTTATTTGATACATCGTGACATCATGGATTGGGTTTGGGTTTTAGTTTTAAGTAAGTATATTATGTGCAAGTTTAAGATTTCATATAAGTAGTTATATAGATTATTATTTTTTATTCTCCTTTTATAAAGTTGCGGTTTCGAGTTGTGTCACTTTTTGTCGGAGTAACTAAACTTTTAAATTAGGTTTTATTATAGCAATCTGATGATATTTCATTACGTAAGATTTTTCTTTAACCAGTTAAGTAGAATACAAGATAATTCTAGGTAGTCCGTAGCTACATAAATGTAATACCAGTTCAGTTAATACATATTGGTAGGTATTAATGTGAAGGCAGCAATCGATGGAAAGCAATAAAGGGACAAAGTATTCTGTCGAAAATTGAAGCCCTGCCATAAAAGTTAACACCGCGGAACTCGCGATTCGAGACTTCTTTTCAGCTTCTAATGGAGTGTAACCAAGATATCGTATTCTCCCATATCACTTCACTAAGCTGCTGGCTGCACTCCGTTTCCTTTAGAAGCTTTCTGTTATCTTCTAACGGAAAAAAATAGGAAAACATATTGTTTATTTTATACCATTACATGCGATTAGAAAGTTTCCGCAACTTTAAACAAAAACTACGTTTGTTATTTGTCCATGCATTGTTATTATAATGATAATTTGCAGTCTTATTTGGTGTTGCTATTTGTTTCAATCTGCATTAAATGAAGCTTTCAGGAAATGGATACTCAGTATAAAAAATGCATGAAATCCTCACAGTGCTTGTGCTACCCTACAACTACAATAATACCCAGTTAGCGAGTAGGTACTGCCTATCTAACCGAGTTCATAAAATGTTTTTATTTTTATTTTTTTAAGCGAGCCTGGTTTTCCGCCCCAGACAAATCTACTGATCGGCACTTAGTGCGAAGCACGGTAAGTGGATAGAAAAACAAATAACATCAGAAAAGAAAATTCTTTTCACTCGACTCTGTTAAGTTTTCAGTGTATCATGTCTAGAAATATGGTTTAATTTGTCGGAAAATCGTTTGTCTCCGGGCGAGGTGCAGCCGAGCGGCTGGAAACGCTGCGATGCTTTGTTTTGTAGATTTAATTTGTGGATGTCTTTATCAAAAAGGAGTGTATATAAACTACCTACTGCTAATTTTTAAATACTTTATATAGGTTTATAATTGTTTAACTACAGGAAACTATAAGAATTAATAGATATAATATATGTACCTATGTAATGTATAAGGATACATTTAACTTTTTTTAAGAAAGTGTAACTTAGTTATGAGATGAATAGGATGCCCATGGACTTTGCATTGCACTGCCAGTCACCTTTATTAGTCTTTGCAGTTTTTTACCCAAATTATTACAGGCGACAAATAAAACAGTATAGTAGGTACTTAATATGAACACGTAATAATTTATTTTTACGGGCTGATAAACTACCGATCAAACAGATAAGATAGAATCTCAAAACTCGAGTACGTAATTACAAAGAACGTCGAAACCAATCGACGCAAGTACAGATTGGCAATAAAACTTAAGTAATTGTAAAACTTCACTTACAGAGTCTGTCGAGAAATACAAAACGGCAAATGAGACCATCAGAACTTTTAAACAGGCCATTGCGATCGGGAACTGAAGCCAAATAAAACTGTGGCTGCTGAGATATCGAACATGCGTTATCGCACGGGACTAACGAACGGTTGCGTGTTTATAAAACTACTAAACAATTGTTTACTAAACGTCCGGTAACAATGGAGTCCGCTACGCTAAGGAGAAAACGTTACTCGATAATACAGGAAGCAGATTTAATGAGAGACCTACAAGCGTTCAATGTGGTGGATAAATAGTCGCAAAGAATTTTATTGTTTTCATAGAGTACTTGGCTCGCTTGGTAGATTATTATTATTACTGAGAGTAGCATTGATACGGCCTACGGCTGGTACGGCTGTGGGTGTAGCTACCGTTATGATACGGGCCCCTCGGGCTACAGAGACCCCAAATTACATTTTGTTAGCAAAAAATCCTAAACTGTTTATTTATTTACTTTTTATTTATTTACTAGGGACATTTTTATAGACTACGAAAAACATTTTTTTTTTACTCCCTATAAGCCAGTGCTTGACTACAGTCCCACCTGATGGAAAGCGGCGACGCAATCTAGGATGGTAAAGCACACTGGCTTATTAAAAGCCTATTCACTCTAGCTTTGAAGACACCCAGGTTATAATCGGGCGGGAAAACTGACGCAGGCAAACTGTTCCCGTCCTTAGCTGTCCTTATTATGAATGACGATGCAAATCGCTTAGTTCGGACTGAAGGCACGTTTACCACATATGGGTGTGTGCGCGCCGTGCGTCTCGTTGTCCGATGATGGAAGGGGGATGGTGGAATCAAGTCATGTAATTCCTGCGCACACTCTCCAAAATACATCCTGTAGAATACCGAGAGGCTGGCTACTCTGCGCCTGTGCTCCAGGCTTTGTAAATTGGTCTCTACTAACCCAGAGTTACCAATAAGCCTCTTAGCGCGCCTCTCCACTGAGTCCAAAGCTGAAAGATGGCATTTCGCAGCACCAGCCCATATGTGACTACAGTACTCCACACACGATCGGACTTGCGCTTTATATAACATCAAAAGCTGCTCCGACATGGCGCGATGACCTAGATGCCTTCCTTGTAGATTGGCCGATAGAAGTGGGTAATAGACCAAGATGGAGGGAAAGGAGGCCTTTGCCCAGCAGTGGGACAGAACCGGCTGACATAATAATTTATTTACTTTATTAGGATCGCCAACAATATACGAAAATAACAAATATCTAGTTTTAACCAAATTTAAACGCATTGAATGTTTTGGCGATCAAGGTCCTATAGTTCTGCTATGTCTGCTTTGATAGAGGGAAAGTACCAAGAGAGATCAAGATTGATTTTTTCCCAATGAAATTAATGGGTTGCTGTTAAAAGGCGCTGACAAAACAGGGAGGCATCAGTGGGAAGAAATATACCTGTCTGAAGTTAGGAATCTGTAGTTAGAACTAAGTAGTTTTGTGAATTTCGTTCCGAAGATCATAATTAACTAGATGACCTGCGCAGCTCCGCTCGCGCTCTTTTTACTCAGAAACTTTCCTGGACTCATGCACAACGCTTTGCTTAATAATCATGACATGATCAAATGCATAGTTTACGATACTATAAAGGACATACAGACAAACATTCATTTTTATGTATATATAAGTATATTTCTATGAAACCTATACCAATTTACTTCAACCTCAATAAACAGATGGTAATGGTAAATGTGACGGTGTTCTAGTGTGTAAAGTCTTTGAGGCGGTGGGTCACTAGTGCAAGGGACCGGCCAGTCAGTAGTACTACAGTGTCATATTAGAGTATTTTTTTTTGCTAAGCAGCAGTGTGTAAACAATACTGTATACTGGTGTGAAGAGCACTGTAGCTAGTGAACAAAGCTCGTTAGATTTAACGGTTTACTGTTGGCAACGCTAATCACAATCGAAAGCTGCCTTTAGCCGTTCACCTCCAGCAAGTATAGGTATTATTTTAGAATGACAAAAAATCTTTCTTATAAGTAGGGACCGGATTTATATGTATTAAAAAAATCCAAAATATGTACATATAATATGGACAAAAAAATCGAGAATAAAGACAAAAAATCGAAAATATGGCAAAAGCACCATCATCATGTCAGCCACAAGACGTCCACTGCTGAACATAGGCCTCCCCCATATACTTCCATTGCGACCGATGTTGTGCCGCCTGTATCCAACGACTCCCTGCCACCTTGACGAGGTCATCTGTCTATCTAGTGGGGGGCCAACCCACACTGCGCTTTCCAGTCCTTGGTCGCCACTCGAGAACTTTTCTTCCCCACCGGTTGTCATGGCAAAATATGTAGTTAAAAAGTTTCAGGTCTATGGCAATTCTTTTCAGTATTTCTATTATTGCAGTAGGTACACGGATCTCAAATGCAAAAAAAAGCATGTCTAAATTTGACGCTTATGTTTGTTTTATGTCTGTCTGTGGCATCGTAGCTCCCAAATGAATGAATGGATTGATGATGAAATTTTCAAAATTCAAGGTCGTTCCGTTTGTTCAAAATAAGGCTTTGTACTGGCTGAACAATCTTTCAACATCACAGTATGTGACTGGAATATACTTGCACACTGAACTGACGGACTGGTATCCGTGACATTCATTTTTGATTAATGTATTGATAAGGTGAATACGGGGAATGCACAATAATTTCAGCGGCGATAGCTTACTGTAACGAGCCCCGACTGCGATGTGCCACGTTTACAGAAGAATGAATATTTTGATCATTCGCAAATTGTTGCTACCCCATATGAAGGTTTTTTGTGATTAACCTACGCGGTATAATAACTACTTTGTTTCGTATACATATGGAAAAATGTAAAAATATGTAACATATTAAATAAGTGAAAACTGTTGAAATTAAAAATATGTATTTACATACATATAAATCCGGTCCCAACTTATAAGTATAAAAATCTCGTGTCACGGTTTTCGTTGTCGCACTACTCAGAAACGGCTCGACCGATTTTTGTTTATGTAGGTATATTTGGTAGGTATGAGAATAGAGAAAGGCGCTGGCGGAGCCGCGCGGGTCAGCTAGTAAAAAATATTTTATTTCACGCATGTGCCACTGTGACATAAAGCAGTAACTTAAGTTCTAATTATTAGACCGCTCACATCGCTACCACTTAGTTTAAAGCTGCGTTAAGGCACCAAGACAGTGCTGGTTTTCACTGACAACCCCAAGAAGACTTAATCAAAACTCTTCATTTTCCCGCGGTTGGAATTGAAACAGCTTTGTAATTTCTGTCTCTGTATGTGTGTGTTTGTGGTGGATTCAGTTTAACCAAAAGACTATATCTCCAAGAAAACTGCCAAGCATGGGAATTATTAAGAGGGAGACCTTTGTTCAGCAGTGAGCGTTTTCTAGCTGATGACGAGACTATATCCATACCCTCGAAGACCTATAAGTCTTTAGCAAAATCGCGGGCTTTAAACTTTATAATTTTACATTTGTTTTCGTTCACACAACTTTTCCGACTTTCCGTATTTGTTTCAAAGAGACTTCTATTACAGCCGTCAGAGTTTATCCAAGCATTAATGTTTATTTTGATACTAGCGGCCTGAAACTGCTTCACACGGGTAGAAAAAATATTTTAAAGAACTCTTCTTTTATGTTTAATATTATAATTTGGTTTATAAAAATATAGGTACAAGCCTATAGCCACGCGAGAAGACCTTCTTTATAATATTAGTATTGATTACCATACAAACTTTCAACCACTATTTTACACCCTAAGATGTTGAACTTCCCAAAATTCTTTCTTATTGCTTGCTTAGGCTATAGAACAAAAAGGAACCTACTGTCCAAATGTCGTACTCCTAGCTTCCGCACCTAGTTTTGGCTCTGCGTTGATGAGTCAGTCACGCGAAAGGCCTTCCTCTTTATAATATTAGTAGGTATAGATATAGATTACAAACAATGATATTATACACCATAGATATGTTATAACCCTATACTAATGCGCGCCAAAAATTGTGACTTATGTAATTAAAATATTTTCTCATATACCTACTTATAGTTAAGTTATAATAATAATATCTTGGGACAATCCATACACGGTCATCCGATCCCAAACTAGGCAGAGCCTGTACTATGGAATCCAGACACCTGATACTAATACTTATATACTTTTTTTTTGTAAATACATACTTAAATAGATAAATAACACCCAGACACTTGGTGGGAATCGAACCCACGAGCCGTCGCCGTCGGGTAGCAGCCAGGGTGTCTAACCACTAGACCAACGGGCCCGTTAAAGGTATGATAACATTTCCTTAATATTTACTTTTTAAGAACTTTGTGCATTTTCTAAATCAGCATGAAGGCATTTTATTTGATTTTCAAAGGCACACGTCACTTTCGCTACATTTTACCGACGCGTGACTTAGGTAGTTCACCCATTTTGGGTGAATTTTGTTGTTTCACTTTTCGTGCGCTAATGGCTTATCATTGATTACAAATTAATCTTTCTACCACTATTTTACATCCTTAACTAATGAATTTTGATAAATGCTGAAACACGTGTTTCATTATTTAGTTTGGAGTCTAAGAACAGAGTTTCAAGTCACAATGTTTTTTATCCCACTCCATACAAACTGTCAACCCCTATTTTACAATCTTAGAGGATGAATTGATAATTTTTTTTTCTTATTACTGGCGTAGGCCATAAAAAAAACCTACTGTCCAATTTTTGTAATTCGAGCACCGGTAGTTTCGGCACTGAGTTGATGAGGCTTATTCCAGAGTCAATCCGGTTGAAATTTAAAATATATGAAGTTTGAAAGACTTCTTGCTGATTAACAGTATCCTATTCATCGTCTCGCTGAATTTAACAGATAGCAGTTGAAAAATGACGAACATCAGTATCGGCTTGCGATTAATGGTGTTCAACAACTTGCTTTAGATGGACTGGGAGAGTCCCTTTACGTTGAGCTCGACGTCCAATTCAAGGCGTGCTCGACGTCGAGTACAGCAACGACAACGACGTTAGACAATAGCATAGCAGCAGTGAACGTTCCGGCTGATGGTGATCATGATGATGTTGTGCTCGCGAAGGGACTACCGTTCATCTTTAGGGTCCGTCCAGGCACAAAATACTGAGAGTACAAAAGGCAAGCTCATGTATATACCTCGCTTTTCATACCTACGCTCGGTGGTCGCGCTAGGTTTATCAACTCTGGCTTATGCGAAAAAACTATCGTGACAGTGGCACTCGTATCTAGTGTTTTTGATTGATTGTTGAGAGTAAAATAGGAAGTACGGAAGACGAGTGTTTGAAGCGGACGGCATTCGCGCTCGCACTAACCCGAGATCTACCGAGATAACGTGTCCGTGAGCGTTGTCTATGTGTGCGTTGCTCGAGCGCCCGTTGTATGAAGCTTGCCTTCTGTACTCTCAGTATTTTGTGGTTCAGGTGCGTACCACCACAGGTTCAGATATTCTGCCATCAAGCAGCAGTGTTTAAGCATTGCTGTGTTCCGCTGTGAAGGGCACTGTAGCTGTGGAAATTACCGAATATAAGATACTTAATAACTGTGTTGGGTGAGGAGCGGCAGTGCAATGCAGCTGTTTACAGGCAGGGTCGCTTACTATCAGACAAACGTCTTGCTTGTCTCGTCATGAGGTCAAACAGACATGTTTATGCACACAACATGTATGTGGGATCGAACCCACGACCTATATCTGGTAATGGCCAGAGTGTCTAGCCATTAGGATATCTAACCGATTTCGTGGACTTATGATCAATTACCTACTCTAATTAACGTTTGTACGAGCGAAAGTAATATAGAGTCTGTATAGTTGTGACGAAACTTCTGAGCTTGTTTGAACCAATTATAGATTATTTAGGGTATAGAAAACCCTTTAGGATTGTTTCATACAAAAACTGTCGTATTTTTTTACTAGTACTACTTGATGCTTTTACTAGGTATATTCAGTTTGTAAATATACAGAAAAAATACAAATTCTACTGACTTAATAAGTCAGCTAGCGTCAGCACTAGAAATAAATTATAGGATGAAATTTTTTCTCACTATTGCCGGTCTAACCCTAAGTAGTTAAATATATTTGGTTTAAAACAATCTATGTTTGATATTCCTGTATGTATTCGTTATTCATATCACCTCAATTTACCATGCCAGCACTCTATTTCGACTCTATGTATCTATGCAGAGTCACATCTATCACGGTATACAGTATGTAACACAACGGAATTCAAGCCGTGAAACTGGTTGATGGGTAGGTGGAGTATAATATATGGTACACTTTTTACCACCATTCATGCTATCCACTTTATTTTTAATTTGAATATAGGATATTAATACTAGTAGTTTTTAATGGCAATTGTTAAGATTTCTCCGTGAAGTAAAGCAATTTATGTAACCACAAAAATTGGCTTACTAAATCTCAAGAGATGTTAAATCTTAATAATATCCTATATTGAAATTACAAATAACGTGAATACCATTTTATGGTTTGAATTTCGTTGTGTTACATACTATATTTATTTATACCTACTTACCAAGTTACGAGTACTTATAGATAAATGAACTTTACAATTTCTCTATTGTAATTTTGAATAGGCACTTTCAAGCACTACGTAAGGACAAAAAGGTGATCCTTGTTTAACAAAGAACAAGGACGAGAATGAAATTCAATTTACATTAATGAGTTACTTAGACAAAATAATTGCTTTTTCTAGGGTGTTAATTACAGGGATAATAACAGAGAGATCGTAATAAGATGTCGATCAAACAGCTGCGAGACACTTCTGTACAGCTATTGAACAAATTAAAAGCTTTTCAGCGAGGTATAGGATTGGTTTTGCTTGGAGATTCTCTGAAAAATCTAATTCTAAGTAGAAGTTGGTATGTCGATAATATACCTTGTGGATAAAATTATCTAAATGATGTTCAAAACGGCATCAAAATTTATTGTTATTAGGAAAAAAAGACGCAGATAGAACTGGAAATCTGAAGGCAATTTGTTACTAATTTTACAAGTAAATAAACCAGAGATTGAGCAGGAGCATCAACTAAACTGCACCTAAAGATTTATCAATTACATTTCAATTTCATATGCTCCCATTCTGAGATCTAAGATTGATTTATGCAGTATACACGCTCCATTATTCAGTGCTAACCATATCAGCCCAAACACCTACGTAAATATTTACTGAGCAACACCAATACTTCGTTATATCGGGTTAAAACGTCGCTTTTCAATGGCCTACGGTGCGCAGAGTGCTCGATAAAATAATTTTCCTTTTAATCTTCGTAATTCAATAGAATATGAGGTCCCAATTTTTTCCTTGTGCCCTATCCTGAGGGACGCTTCGAGGGCACAGCTTATTCGATTATTATCCGCTTCATCGGATACAAAATATACTGAAGTGTTTGCCCTTAATACACTGAACCGTGACTTCGTTATTTCTTGGAAATTAAATTTGTAATGAGATTAATTTTCTCAAGAAACGTCATTAGTCAAGTTTACGAGAAAACCTAACGTTCTACAAATTAAGAGAGCGTCTGATATTAGGATCATCAGTGCGTAGCTCTATATTAATGTTTACCGTCTCATGTGTTAAATAAATTATGTTTACACTTAAAAGTTATACATTATCAAAGTTACGTGTTCACCGTTATCATGGAAAGAAAACGGCAAATTGACGACATATTATTATTATAACAAGACTATATTCATAAATCGAGGCTTCACCGCAGAAGGTACGCTTATTGTTTATTAGGAAGCGGTCCATATTTGGCCTACACTACTACCTAGATACACTATTAATAAAAGCGCCACCATGCGAACGATGTCGCCGCGTCGGTCGGTCGGTTCACTGGAACGAATTATCTAATCGATTAACTTATCGCATGTCACTAAGCGTAACACCTGTCTTCTTGGTTCAGCCTTAGGATATAATATAGCAAGCATGCAGGAAGTGCCCAGGCAGCTGCTTGACCGTCTCTTGATTATAATACACGCGTCAGCAATAAGAAATTTATTACTGTACTGGTTAATTCTTCTATAAATTACGCAACGCGGCTGTGCGTTTCGGTCGTTGCCCTGCACAGGACATTCATTCTTCCCTGACGCAAGTTAAGCGCACACACTATACATTTTATTACCCAGCAGCCGCGCAGTGTAATGTATAGGGCGTATAAAGGGGGTTGGTCTCTTTGAGTCTAGTAAAATTGAAGTACTTTCTCAAGCTCCATACTCACACAGTGCAGCATACTTAGGCGACAATCACAAATTGCACTCTAAACATTAAAACCGTCGTAGGACCTTCTACTATTCTGTACAATTACTCTCTCTCTCTTACTCCCAATCGGTTCCTGATGATTACTAAGGATCAGGACTCCGCTGATATCGAAACTACAAGTATACTGCGGACACCCTGACGCGCCTGCCAAGCGTGGGGATTATGGCAACCTACTAAGTGTCGCCGCACACGGGCCACCAGCCACAACCACAAAACGCAGCCACCGACCTATTTCCTGTTGTTTTCATACATTTTGCATGGACTCGCCGCACACTGTAAACGTCGGTGGTCGCCACACGCCACAAATCGCCACTGCTCGCCTCTAGTGGTCGGCTCGGCCACAAAACGTCGACACAAGCCACTCGCGCGATTCCCCACCCCTCTCTCCCTTCATTTCACTGCAAGCACGAGTTAAAAAAAGTAGTGGCCACCGACCACAAGTGTCCAACATGGACCACAAGTGGCTGTCGCGCGCGTCAGCTTCTTTTGTAGCCGCTTCTAGCTTCAAGTGGCGACGATTGTGGATGTGGCCAGTGGCCCGTGTGCGGCGACACTTAGGCGGATATTCAGCAGTGGACGCCTTCCGACTGATGATAGATCACGTAGTATCTATTACAACTTTGCGAGGTTCCTGGCTCCACTTCTCAATATTTGCTTGAGTCAGCACTTTATCTTTCATCGTATCTTGGGTCTACGAGATCCTGGGTATTTCGTCTCTCGAAACCTTTTAAGCTTATGTTCCGTACGTACCTACGTATTGACTGCCTATTATTGCCGTGAGTCTGAGCGTTCCTAATTAATTGAAGTTTGTTAGTGCGGAAAAACTTAGCACCCACTTAAAGTTTGTAATATGTGTCAGGAAGTAGTACCACCGCCTTCACATCGTAGTTAAAAGATGCCGCCTTGGACTAACTGATGTGCTGCTGAATGGAATGTGGTTGAATGGACTGATCAAGACTCGTTGTCTTCGAATGCAGTGTTCCAGGAGGATTCGCTGCCATGTTGTAGCTACTATGGTTACCGCGGTCAGCGATTACTCTGGTACATAATCATTTGCGGTGTGGTTTTACTAAGCCCTTCCGTTCAAGGTCGATCGCTTACTGTATGGTGACGTCGCGGCGACAAAAGAAGTAAAAAAAAACATCATAATAACATACAGATAGGTATTATATATGTAATTATTGTCACTTTTCAAATACGATGGTGAGGGAGGTTTTTATTGTGTTTTTATTATAAGCCGTGGGCCGTTCTAGTGATGTCCTTTTCACAATGGAAATATCGGGACATTATCTTTTAAAAGAGCCTCTCGGTTCTATGAAATATTATTTTTAATATGTACTTGGAATTTATTGTGCCTATTACCTTTGTTGCTCGCTTGATTGATTTTCTCGAGTTGAGTTAAATTTAATAAAATTTTAATCCTTTTTCGTTATGATTTTCAAATGTACTATCACTAACTAAATGGGTTAAAACGGCTCAATGACTTCCGCGTGTTAACCAGGCATCTCTATTTACCTGAGCTATTACATTTTAATTTATGGCCCTTTTTAACCGACTTCAAAAAAGGAGGAGGTTCTCAATTCGTCTGTATATATATATTTTTTTTTCTATGTATGTTCGCGCATAACTCTGGCAATTATGAAGCGATTTGAAAAAATCTTTCTTCCATCCATTCTTTAATCCGTTAATTGGGTCCAATAAAAAAATTATTGCTTAGTAATAAGTAGTTCCTGAAAAAACAAGAATGGTGACTGCGCACTGAGAGCTGCAAGAAAGCCTATATAGATGACGTTTTAGTCGGTTTTAAGGACAAAAATGGTCATAACTCTGGCAAATATTTACCAATTTCAATGATTCTTTTTTTATTCGAAAGAAGAAACCACTGTATTGAATCTGTATGAATTTTATTACTACCGGATAAGAACTTCCTGGAGGACCATGAACGATGTGGAGCAATTTATCTGGTAAAAACCATAAAACTGATGTTCTCCATTACATTGCTCTGACAATTATGAACCGATTTCGATGATTCTTTTTTTATTCGAGAGAGTAAACTACTATGATGATTCCATGCAAATTTCATTACGACCGGATATATTTTTCTGAAGAAACATGAATTATGTAAAACTATGTATACGATAATGTGATCATAACCTACCTAGATAATTTTACGGTTTTCGATGGTTCAATCTTAATACATGAAAATATCACTAAAAAGTTTAAAATAAAATCATTTAAAAAAAAAATTGAACCGACTTCAATATCACTGAAAAGTATAAAATAATTTAAATATTATTGAAGTTGGTGCCAAATATACACAGCAGATACGCTAACACCAACTTCTTTAATATTTAAATTATTTTATACTTTTCAGTGATATTGAAGTCGATTCAATTTTTTTTTTAAAGATTTTATTGTAGCGAATGTTTAAATAAAGGACGATGTTATAAGTTTAACACTGGTAGCATCGTACAAGAAATTGCATATGCATCGTATGGATGTGTGGCAATTTAGCTCCCAAATGAATTGATTGAATTGAATGTGGGTTCTTCAATTGAAAGCTGGTAAATATATCCGTGATAGATCCTGGCTTTGTTTGATGAAAATCTGTTCAGACGTATTATGAGTTTATTTAATTCTGCCGAGGTTTAAATGTTCGATTTGATGGAATACATAAGCCAGAAATACATACTGTTTGGAGTGTTTTTAACGCGCTATATATAGCGATTGGGATGTTTCAAAATATTGAGACTGTTGGCGATCTACATCGCTGCAAACCTGTTTGGCATTATGCGTACGGAGACAAACACGAGCAAAAGATCGATCTTTGATTTTTAGCTCATTTTAGGCGTGCTTAACAGAGACAGTTGATAACATTTAACGATTCTCAAAAAAAGTTATCAAGATCGTCTAAATGGAACAGTTGTCAGCACTATTTACCGGTTATTGTGAACGTCGATCGTTAACCAAACAGGGTGTGTGCGTGTTGGTAACTTTTGATTACCTTTTTATGTAAATACTTAGGCTGTGAATTATCTATGATTATTTTAGGTTCATTATATGTACTTTTTTAAATTATTTCATCATTCATCACCAGCCAGAAGATCACCAGCCCAGTGCTGAACATAGGCCTCCCCCTTCGAACGCCACAAATAACGAATAAATATTGGTTACTGATTGACTTTAATTTTAATAAACACACATGCAATTATATACTTATCTACTGCCAAGGGTGGGTGGGTTTTGAATCGAAGCCCAACGCGCTAAGCAGGTGCCTTGGTTACTAGGATACCATCGCTTCATAATAATCAGCCAACAGTATAATTTACCTAATTGAAATTATATCTATACTTTTAATATTGATAGTAATTTCAACATAATCTAAGTAGTTAAATCGAAAATATGTACATTGGGTGAAATTAAGCCAATCGAAAAAATAACATTGAAATTCCAATCATAATCACCAATTCGATTCGATCAACGATAACCTTGAAATTATATATACCTAAATTACATTTTTCAGAACACTGGAATGAATAAATAAATAATTTAAATTTATTATTTGAAGTTTTGATTAAATTTGATTTGGAACATTCTTTGCCATTAAAATTTTAATTATTATTAGATTAATCCCACGACTCATTCTTTCTACTGTTACTCCTGTTAACCAGGATCTATAGTAAGTAGTTACCACGACGCGACGCCGAGGTTTAACTGTCAGCAAGCCCCGGGAAACGCAAAATTGTCTTGGATCCAGCTACAACGTCATCTACGAGTAGAAAAAAAGTAGACAAGAGGACTTTGAACTTAGAGCTTTAATGCTCAGAATTTGAAAGACAAGCTTTGTAAGGACTTACATGACAGTCATCACAGTCATATATTTTAAAATGAACTCAGTATTCTTTTAGGCAAAGACATTTAAATGTTTAAGAATAGACCGGCCATAGCGAGCAAAATTTGTAACACGTACCTAATAAACAGTAGAAACGTGCATACGCTCTAAGTCGGCATAAAATATTTTTAAAGGAATAATTTCGTGGTGAGATATTACAAATGACTGAATGAGACCACTTTATTTTTATATGTATTTTGTATATTTACTAATGAAAGGATACAATAAAGGAATCTGTTGCGGATAATGATGACAGTATTCGTATATAAACTCATTATCATCAACAGGCGAAACCCCCCCACGCTTGGCAGGCGTCTTGGGGATCGCAGTATAGGTGGTAGGTAATCCAATAGATAGACGCTGCTCCCTGTGTTCTTATATTCCGTTAGTCGCGTCCTACGACACCCAACGGGAGGAGATGTGGGGTGGGAGTGTGCTATTCTTACCCGGATACCCCAAGGGCAAGTGGTAAATACACCACTTGAAATATCTTCTATTCAACAATGAGTACCCTGTTTTTCTTTGTTTTGTCATAACTAATATGTCACATTCAACTCTACCAATTGTCTTTGGCTGGTCAGCCATCACTTCTGTGTTCATACATTTATTGTTCCAATTTTGATCTTGTAAATAAACAGACAGAAGAAGATGTTTTTATCGTAAAGAATTCCCTTTTCCTTATAATCGAATTATATTTTACTAATTATCTGTGGCTTATTCTAAATGGAATAACATTCATGGCTGACTTGATTCCGATTTCAAAATAAAATAGTTACTGTCACGTTAAAGTCTGGAGTTAATTGGATTTAAGGGTCCTTCGTGGACTTATTTCTATAAAGCTGTGGCATCGAAATTACCTTCAACCTTTAATCAATGCACGATGTAAGTATATTCGCGCGAATGTGGATCGCACACACAGCTATGTTTGTGTGTTGTCCCGACGCGTCCATGCTCACGGCTCACGTTATCCGCGTAAAGTGACGTCACGGAATAGGCGCGGATGTAATCGGCCAGATCCGAGAGGTAGCGCCCCAAGCACACGGTTATAAACATACATGCAAAACGTACACACACGCCGTGCTATTGATGTTGTTACCGAATTCCGTTGAACAGTTCTCCCCCAAAGGTTTGCTCCTACAGCGACCGAATTCAACATACTTGCAACTCGTAGCCTACGTACCTAATTTTCCACACAAAAACTGGAAGCGTATTACGAAGTTCAGAAAGTGTTTTTGATAACCCTCATAATTTCTTAGAGTGGTGAGATAACTTGATTGCTACCCAAAGGCTGTGGGTTTGTTTTTTTAAATAAAAAGTATTTTCTTATATTTGTGTAAAAATTATCTACGCTTGACACATTATATTTTCAAGTATGTTTACCCGTTTAGGACAAGTTCGGCAACAATAAACTTTAATTTTTAAACGATAGGTAAGGGTTCGCATTGCGCTTCTACAGAAATGCTTGTCATGTTCCGTTTTAAAGTATTTGGGACATTTACAAATTCGCAATCCAGTTGTGTCGTTATTCAAGGGTACAAAATAAAGGATGGAGGCAAATTGGGTGTATTATTTTTTGGAGGTCTAAGGGGAGTAATCTAAGTCGGTGTGTATATTCACAGCAGTGTTAAGGCAGTGGTTAGATATAGCGAGGGGCGGGTGAACTTGCTCGTGTAGTGACGGGACATGCGGTCTAAATTCAATTTATCGATATAAGTTGAGCTGAACTGCAACTAATTATTGTTTATTAGAACTTAACCGCAAGTACACGATTCGCGTTTGCCATGTCGGAGCTACTCACCATGGATGACTCTATTACTGCCAAGTTTAGTACTTCTATAACTAGATTTGTTTTATACAAGAGGATTCTAAAAAAAGGAATTATAAATTTGGTAACAGAAATATGTGGATAAAATATTTTTCTTTTTGTGTTGACTTTTCAGGTTGCACTGAACGAACTTGGTATAGTTTTGCCATACGAGGAGGCTTTTTTCCGCGTACTCCCTACAAAAACATTAAGCAAAAAACACTAACACATCTTTTAAGTAAAACTCGAACGACTTGCTTAGTAAATTTACTACAATAAGCTACATATACAGTAAAAAGGAGCGATGTAGCGATACGCAGTCCACTGTAGGCAATGCGCACATCCCTATCCACTTGCCAACGATTACACCGTAGAACGACGAACGAATCCAGCGAGTAGTCGACCGCCGTCGCGAGGGTTGGCCGTTCGCCGCTCCGTGCCTCCCTAACGCAAAAACGTACGAAAAGCTCCGAAACACGTAACCACTTCGTACAACATTCATAACATATAACATAGACTAATTCAGTGCTACGTTCGCCGTATTGTTACAAAAAAGCTCTCTCACGAATTACCACAAGTTTATCATGAAAACTATATTGATGATAAACTTGAAGGTTATCACCAAAGAATTCGGCAACTGGGATGATATATAAATCCCATCCTTTGCAGCGGTCTACCCTTCGTTGTTTCGATTAAAGAAGGTAAGGTTTGAGTTAATTAAAAACCTGCGGCCCGCATTTGTGTGCGCAGTGTTTGGCATACTTTTCCCGTAAGTTTTGTATGCTATAAGTAAAGTATGTGGACACAATGTTTCGCTAACGTTTCAAGTTTATTTCGCTTTTAAAGCTCAGTAATTAAACTTTTATTGTTCCGTACAAAGTTACGATGAATTGTAACATTTTTAATGCTTCAAACTCCACGGAAAAGTTTCCAAACACGACTTTGCTGTTGCGATGTTTTTAAAAATAAATTTTATGTTTGAAAGGTGATCGATAAGCGTGAGCATAATAAATATAAAATAAAATATAGGTAAATATAAGTTAAATATAGGCATATTATGTAAACTGTTTTGCGCTGTTGTAATTTATGAATTATTTATAAATGCATTGCGATTTTATTTATTCATCTATTGTCTTAATCTGGTGTTTCTACAAAGTTTTACTTAATGGGGCGCTTTCAGACAGATGATGATCTTACTTGTTGAAATATTGAGCAATCAGGGAATTAATATCCGAAATAAAAAAAATTGCCAACAAGCGGGTTCGTTTGGAGTTGGTGAAAACATTAAACAATCATCGGGCATTGTGAAAGCCGGTGGCAGGTATTTTTACCTTGACCCTCCACCTACATAATAATTTCTTTGCTTCGTATTTAGAATATTATTTCTATACTCAAACGGCTTTTAGTAGCTTATATCCTATCGATGATGTTTATAAACAACTTAGTGACGAGTCAAGCAGGATTTTCGCCTGATGGTAAGCGACACGCCGACCTGAGTACAACGACACTGTACTGTGGGTCATAACCCGGAACTTTAGGGGTCGTGCATTAATCACGTGATGTTTTTTAGCAACTTTTTAACCCCTCCCCCCCTCCTGGTGATATGTGGTGAGGTTTTTAAACTATTTTTTCGGAACACCTCCCCCCCCCCTTTCGAGCCTCACGTGATTAATGGACGACCCCTTACTTATATGTTGAACCCTTATTTCACCAGGTCCGATGGCCTTCAAACTTAAACATAGCAATGTACACACATCAAAAGTGTCTAGGGATCAACATATATTTTTGCAATAACTTTTCTCCTGATTGATATTAATTAAAATTTTCTTTAAGGATTCATCAAATAAAGTGTTTTCGTTTGTCACAGTAACGATAAACCAAGTCACCTTTGCATTAATAAAGAAATTTGCCATTTTCCTAATAAAGGGATTTTTGACATTTGAACCACTAACACAAAAGTTCGAAAAAAAGACTGAAATAACAGTTTTCTTTAAAATTTTTTTGGGTAACTTAAACAATTAATAATCCGTGTTTCTACCGCGAACACTAACAACACAAGAACATCGGTTTGGCATACTCAAAATGAGTTCATCCAAATCACGCTGTGGAATGGCCGCCCATGTTCGTTGCAACAACAAAAAAAGGTCTTCTTGCGACTGGATACCCTCCATATTCGGCTGAGCTCTTCTCTGTAGCATATCCCATGCATGCTCAATCGGGTTCAAGTCTGGCGACTGAGCAGGCCAGGGCAGGACATTGATGTTAGCTGCGGCGAGAGTCTGTCTTACAACTCTTGCGGTGTGCGGTCGTGCATTATCATGCATTAACTGAAATAAGGGACCGATTTGCACTTGTAGAGGAACGATGACGTCTGATACAATCGTCTCAGCATAAATTTGAGCGTTGAGGTTGCCTCTGATCCAAATCAACTCAGTTCTTCCGCCGATCCAAATACCCGCCCATACCATGATGGTTCCACCACTATAAGGATGGACTTCCTGGCAGGATTTTAATCGCTGTTGGCGTCCAGGGGTTCTCCAGTGTCGTATACGTCTTGTATCCGGTCTCATACCAAAACGAGACTCATCAGAAAAGCACACGAAACGCCATTGTTCTTCTGCCCAATTTCTGTGTTCAAGAGCCCATTGATATCGAATCCTACGATTGTGCATTGCTATAGGTGGTACCCGTAGCGGTCTTCGGGAATGAAGGTTCACTTCATGCAAGCGGTTTCTGACTGTTTGGTCGCTAATTAAGTTCCCTGAAGAGTGATGAAGCCTCACGGCTAACATCATGGCAGTTATTGTTGGAGCTCTTCGAGTTAAGATTTGAATATATCGGTCTTGTCTCCGTGTGGTGCAGCGATACCGTCCTCCATGGCGCTCAGCCACGGTACCAGTGCTTCGGTAACGTGTCCAAAGTCGACTGATAACACTCTGACTTGTATTCAGAGCTAAAGCCACAGTACGTTGCCGGGAACCAGCTTCTATCATTCCCACGGCTCTGAGCATTTCTTCCCTGCTTAAGGGGGTAACATGCGCCAATGACCTTGAGAATCTGGCCGCTCCGGCCGAGAGTTGTCATCGTAGAGGGCGCTACCAGCAAATATGAATATTACATTTGAAAAATCATAGACTTAAAATATGCAGATGTGTCGAATGGAGTTTTGTTAATTTTGCCTATTCCGTTATAGAATGAAATGATGCAGTTTAATAACGGTAACCCACTGTTTTATATCTTGATTTATACCTTGACGTGCCACCTAATTACAATCTGACAACCCAACCACTTACAATGGTAACGTAGTTGACGTGTTGCATCAGGATACGGATTATTGCATTTCATATTCCAAACTTCATATCAAAGGTTCAGTCCGTCTATTATAGAATGGCCAATGCCTGACTAGTAAGACTTATACATACTTCTATTCTATTGTTGCCCAGCTGAATACATTGTGCCTGCCATTCGGAATCCATATACATTCTACTTATACGTACTACTTATAACTTTTGACGGGCCCGTCGGTCTAGTTGGCAGACACCCTGCCTGCTAACCGATGGGTCGTGGGTTCGATTCCTGCCAAGTGTCTGGGTGTTGTTTATGTATTTAAGAATGTATTTAAAAAAAAAAAAAGTATATAAGTATTAGTATCAGTTGTCTGGTTTCCATAGTACAGGCACTGCCTAGTTTGGGATCGGATGACCGTGTGTGGATTGTCCCAAGATATTATTATTAAACTACAGTCACAGCGGATTTTTATGTGTCTGAAGTTAGGGTTGACGAACCATTGCGCAAGTACAGTTGTGAGTTCTGAATACATAAACATAAAAATAGCTACTGCGCAGCGTCTTGCCGTGACTACTGTAAGCGTACTTGAAATGAAACTATGCACAAACTTCTAAGGTTTCTGTTCTGCACGTCAAAACGAAAGCGTTTAACAGAGCCTTCAAACTATAGTTTTTTTTCTTAAAAAGGGACCTTTTTAACATATTTCCTAAATTAGTTCCAAATTCTCTAACCAATAAACATCCATCTGATAGTTGAGCTTTTTGATCCCTGGAAAAATGAACTGAAACCAAATTGATGATTGATTGCGATGTTCGAGTATGACAAAGAGAGTGACTTAAGATGCTGCAATGCATGCCAGTGGCCCTGATGAGATGCTAGCGGTATTATTGAAGAAGCGTGTAACTGTAGTGTTTCCTATTCTAATGCGTATATTCTCTTTAAGAGCGGCACAACTACCCGAATCTTGGAAGCTTGCTAGCTTCCAACCTTACTCAATACCAGATACCCAACGTTGACCCAAGTCGTGCAGACCCAAAAATCATAACTTATTTTTATTGCGACAATTAGTTCCGTGATAAGAATAATAGCACCCATCCATCTCCTCCCGTTGGGTGTTCGTAAAAGGCGACTAAGGAAAAACAAGAAAACGAGCAGCAGCGTCTTTTTATTGGATTACCTACCACCTATCTGCGATCCCCAACCTCCTACCAGGCGTGGGGATTATGGAAACCCCTCCCCTCTAAGGGAGAGAGGGCCTTTTTTCAACAGTGGACGTTTCGGCTGCTGATGATGATGTAGATGAGTTCCATGATCGACTCCGTAATGGCCATCGAACTGAAACTATGATAAGATACTTAACTTTTTCCATAATTAAGTACAGGTAAAAACGACACAGACCCAAGACAAACAGATTATGTTCATGCACATGAATGTTTGTCCTGTGTGGGAATCGACCCCAAGACCTTAAGGTCAGCGGCCAGGGTAGCAAACTACAAAATCAACGGACCTGTGTTGTTATTCAATATACGTGGCTGCCAAAGGAATCCGTAGCACTGTTTGTTTGAATGCATGAATTCAGTAATAGTCTTTTTTAGTGTAACGTCATATTATGTACTATCGCGGACACGAACGCGATACCAGTTTTCAATAAAAATAGTTTGAACGACGTTCCGGGCGCTTACCCCGCCCGCATGTATTTTGGGCCGGCACGTGCAAGCGAATGTCGTCCTAAAGGTGATACACCGTTCGTGACCGCGAGAGTACGTAACGTAACTTCATCTTGAGTTCTGTACCCATCGTGTGGTTTGAACCATGCGGAGCATTTGACATTTTATTTTATTTAATTTATTCTTTAGCACACTTAAACATGTACAAGGCGGACTTAATGCCTTAGGCATTCTCTGCCAGTCTTCACCTTTGGATGATGCAGAAGGTAATAGTGGTAGGTGCATAGGTAATGTAAAATTTAAATAGATATTTAATTTACATTGATTCTAATAAGCCATCTGGTTTTAGAGTAAGTAACATTTTAACGCAGTGGTATTTTTTCTCGTGCCTGCCAACAACACCATCAGTTTATTGTTACGCAACTTAGTTACTTAACTAATTTGCGTAACAATAAAGTGCTTCGATTACTATCAGGTAATACCTTGTTACTTAACAAGGTATTACCTGATAGTAATCGAAGCACCCACCCATAGAAAAGTCTCTTCCTGTCCCTGTCATCCAAAACTATAATTATAGCCTTTTGGTCCGATAGTTTTTTTGCCAGCTACAGTGACCTTCTACTTATGTTACATAGCGGAAGAAAACTAAGATTAAAGTGGCGCCACCTAGATAGCACATGAGTACCCTTCCAACTTAACCATCCAGATGTCTCAAAAGACGAGCAACTGTCCAATGCAACTGTCCATAGGTAAGCGTGTCACTCAACACCAAGCCAACCACCCAGGTACTCGACTCGTTGCTAAGTTGCCGCCACCACCAACATGATAGTAATAATAACACCGTTCATGTTTTGACAAAAAAAAATCATAATGTAAAGGATATCATAATGTATGTCATTTTGTCGACCTACACAGTATTAAATACGATTTCAATTAGTAAGATCATATATGACTCCGATACGCTTTAAAAGTTAGGCATAATACTCGGCAACGATACTTTCGCATACTCTATGATGAACCAAAAATATGGTATTACTATAAAAATATCTTTAATTAAATATAGAAGTATAGATTTCCTTTGAAATGATTTATAATGTTATAATTATACCATATGTAACATATCTTAATTAAAAATATGTTCAAAATCATTTAAATTAAATTCGTCCTGTCAAAAAAAATTCGAGCAAGTCCACCCTCCATAACAGTCCACGAAAGACTGGTGGAAGGTGATCGCGGGGGCGCTGCAAGGGGAAATGCATCGCGTACGTGGTTTTTCTATAATTTCTTGTAAAACATGAATGAAATTAAGAAATGTAATCAATACAAATTGTAGAATAGGTTATTATGCTTTTTACAGTCCAAGTTTGACGTCTATCCGATGAACGGATATTGAACGCTAACACAATTCATATCCAACGTAGTACATTTTTTAAATACATATTGCTTGAAAACATTATATTTAATCCAATATCTAATCAATAAAACTATTTGCTGAAGATCTGAGGTATAAGTACATATAATTTTCATAGCCAATGCAATAGCGGATTGATCCATCGAACTCTTTAAACTAAGGCTATTTTTGCAATTTTACCGTTGTTACCCCCTTAAATGACGTCGCCGCTCCATAATAACGTTGGTTTTAATCAGTAGTAGGGAAACAGTAGCACTAATAATGTCTTCAATGCGTTGTATGTTTTTATAGGGAAAATATTGACAGCTGATTTTCATCTTTTACTCGAATTTGATTCACAGTTCCTGATTCAAATTATGAAATGCACCAAAAAGGATCCATATAAATTTATAAAATCATAAATTTATTACAAAGCCACATCTCAATCTCAAGAAATCCGCTTAAAAATGCTTGATCCCTAGACACTTTTGATGTGTGTATATACGTGGCTGGCCGTGGCTCTTGGTAGCAGAATATCTGACACTGCGGTGGTACCTACCTGGGTGATTCATTGCTTCAGGGATAAGGGTATATACCTTTAGGCTTATAGAAATTGGAAGGTACTAATCAGCTTGATGTGAATCAGGTGAAACTACCGGACACAAAAGACCTAATATCTAATGTCTTAAGGGTCGGCAACGCGCTAGTGATTCTTCTGGTGTTGCTAGCGTCTTAGGCTGCGGTGACTGCTAATCATCAAGGGGTCGCACGCTTGCTTGCCACCTTGGTAGTATAAAAAATGTCTAGTCGACCATGGGGTTACCTACTATCCTATAACGGTTTACTGAATTAAAAAGTTAATATTTATGTACACGTTCTTAGGTATCCCGAAAAACAAAACAATATAATTTTTCTTTCCTCCGCTAATACCTACTCTACATTTCCATTTTCGATTTTAAGCAAAGTCATGTGTAGGTTTAACAGAGTTTATTGAGCTCATTAAGAATTCTGGTGAACCGATATTTATACAAGCTCTTATTGGCTTTTCTGAAAGTAGCCAGTCATGCTAATTGCCACCGAAGATTAAATGAAATAAGGTTCGTGGTTTAAAAGTATATGTAAGGGTTTTCATGATACATTATGTAGATTGTAAATAAATTATTGATGATACTAAATAAAATATAGAACAGAAAGCTTTTTTTATCGACAACCAAAATTAAGCACTGTTTGAGTTTTAGATGTAACAATCAAGTCTAAGCAAATTAATAATAATAATGCCCTTACCCTTGCATCTCAGTGTGTCGACAACTTCGAGGAAGTTTTGTACTTAAATTACATTTGTAAATAAACTATAAATATATTTTGTTATAATGTAAATAAATAATATTTTCCTCATACAATAACAGATATTATAATGATGCATACAATTCACGCATAAAGGGAGTGAAATGGCTTCATTAGAACTCTCAGAATTGGTACGTTTGATGTTCAAAATGCCATGGCTCTGCGGTTTACTCCAACTGAGCGATTTTCATGTTGTAACATTGTTTTGTTTGTTTACTATTCAAATATTGTTTACACTAAATAAATTTCCCGTAAGCACGGTAGGTACTTTATAAAGTTTTTAGTGCTGGTAGCTTATTTGAATGTCGCAACTTATGAGTTTCAAATAAGCCGACACAGGGCGGACGTGATTTACAGTTTATGTAGACTTACTAAAAAGAAAACCATAATCATTTAACTATTACTAAAATTGATTTTATTATTTACCAGCTGACCCGCGCAGCTTTTATTACATTTTGCTGCCCTTTTTTCGCTCCTCCCTTAATTTTATTTCGTTTATTTCTCTCTCCAACTCTCTCTCTTTTCTAAGAAAAATCTAATTTTACGCTCTCTCTCTCCTCTCTCTTTCCTCCTCCCGGTTCGATCCTCATCACACTTGGGGAAGTGTGATGAGGACCGAGAGGGGACAACGGGGAGAAGAAGAGGGGTCTTTTTCTCCCCGTTGTCCCCTCTCTGAACCTCCTCCCTCCTCTCTCTTCTCCCACCTTGCTCCCCTTCACTCCCTCCTTGCTCCACCTTAATCCCCCTATCCCTTGCCCCATCACCCTCTCCTCGAATCCCCTCTCCCTCTCGCTACTCTCTTGCACCCTCCTCTCGTTCTATATATTCTCGTCAATCATTGTATTTGAGATTCTTTTGTCATTGATGTAAATATTAGTGAAGTTAAATGGTTATTGTGGATTATCCCTAAGAGATAAACATATATCATCGCAGACTTTTTTGTAGACCTTGTTAAGGTGTACAATACTGTACCTAATACATTATTTTGATCTATCTCGTACGGTTCAGCCAGCGTTTGCAATGTAAGCGCAAAAACACGTGTTTATTTACGACATCACATTAGAAACCTCTAAAATGATCAGTGTTTCTTTACTATATTATGCATACATTATACATATAAACTTTCCTCTTGAATCACTCTATCTATTAAAAAAAACTGCATCAAAATCGGTTGCGTAGTTTTAAAGATCTAAGCATATATATGGACAGACAGACGCGGCGGAGGACTTTGTTTTATAATATGTATAGAATATAGAATAGATAATTACTACATTATATTTTATATTATTGTTTATTTAATTTTATATTAGTACCTATTACCGTTTGTTATTCCATGCTAACTAATGAATTAAAAAACAAGCCCTAGATGTTTTCAAGAGATGCGCTGTAAATTATTTCTGTTACAATAAAAAACTGTATTTATTCTCAGCGTTTTTCTTCAATTATTTTTTTGCTAAACATTAATCTAATGTCTAATTTATGAGTTATTGTGGCGAAAGTTTTACCGCTTTAACACGTTAAACGCCAAGTGTCCGCCACACAGTGGATTTTTCTATTGTAATGTGACCGGACGGCAGTCAAAGGCTTAATTGACTAATTACAACTGACTATATAAATATTCAATATAACATCAGGCAATTAATTCTGAGAACAAAGACCCTTTCCCAACTTGAGATCAACAAACGTTACAACTAAATAGCTTTAGCTTTACAAAGATATTTACGTCGAGTATATACGGAGCAATAAGAGAAATAGGCACATACATAGCCGTGCAACATTTATTTCAAAGATTATAACTAATCAAATAATTCTAAACACAATCAGAATGTCCGTATATTTTTAGAAATTGACAAAGAGAGTTGCGTAAAGAATAAACTCGTAACCAAGCACACCCGACGTACATAGACTGTCTTCCTCTCGATCAGGCTCTTGCAACGCTACCAATACCCATACGACCTCTTTTCAGGTTCAGCTAGGTAGCAATCTCTCCTTCAGAGTCGCTGGAAGTTAGGATTGTGGGACCTCGGTCGTCCATTTAGCACGGCGGCGGTGACACCGAGGAGGACGGTGGCGGTGTTGCGACCTCCGTCCCCGTGAGCACCGTGTCTGGTTCTTGGGGGGCTATAATGCGCCCCCCGGCGGCGTGCTTCAAGGCAAGACACCGAGGGGCTCCTGCTGCAGATCCCACTGGAGAGCCCTGGGGTCCCCCCTCATGTGCCGATGCGACAGCCGCGGGGGTTTAGTGGGTAAGAATCCCACATACCCCGGTTGACCCCCACAGATCCCGGAGACCTTTTGAAGGTTTCCCCCGATAAAAAGGCCTATTAATACTTACAAGTATTTCATGCAGTTACTTTGCAACCGGATAGATGCAGATATTACACTTGGCCTGTGGTAGCCCGGCAGTTAAATTCTGGGGAACATTAATTTTTCACAAGTTTCTTATACATAAGTAAAAAAAATTCAAGGCAATTTTTTATAGGTAATACCGAAATTAATGGGTGAATGTGTGATTGACATTCGAATTTGACCGAAATAAGCCAATCAGCTTTCAAAAGCCATGTTTGGGAGCCCGCGCCCAATTAGCTAGGCTATATTTTGAAGTAGGGTAGACTGGGTACGATTGTGCCAGGGTACGGTTGTGACAGTCGTCGTAATAGCGAAACTATAGGGAATATCGAGGTGGGTGCATGAGAAGAAAGGAGCAGCGTGCTTGTCTGAATCTGTTCCACCGAATTGCGTCAGCCATCGCGCGACGTTTCTGCTTGCAGAGTCCTACATTACGTTTTATCAATGAAAAATAAAAAAAATTAAAAATTGTTTATTTTCAACCATTTTTGACTATGTTCTTAAATAGTACAAGTTTTAGAGCCTCCTAATAAGCATAAAGACACTTGTATCAGGAAACTCCTCTCTTCCATAGCCAGCGACACTTTAAATTGAAATAAACGTGTATTTACACATTTTTACTTAGTTTGTATGTTATATGGATTAAGTAGCCATGGAGAGAGCTATGCTCGGAGTTTCTTTGCGTGACAGAATCCGAAATGTGGAGATTCGCCGAAGAACTAAGGTCACCGACATAGCTCTCAGAATCTGCAAGTTGAAGTGGCAATGGGCAGGCCACATCGCTCGAAGAACCGATAACCGTTGGGGAAGAAAGGTTCTCGAGTGGCGACCACGAACCGGAAGACGCAGCGTTGGCAGGCCTCCCACTAGGTGGACAGACGACATTGTGCGCGTCGCAGGTAACCGGTGGATGCAAATAGCCAATTGTCGTTCATTGTGGCGTTCTAAGGGGGAGGCCTATGTTCAGCAGTGGACGTCTTCCGGCTGATGATGATGATGATGATGTATTAAGTATATATATATAATATATGTGTAAATAATTATATATATATATATATATGTGTGTGTGTGTGTGTGTGTGCGCGCGTGCGTTTATGTGTCAGTGTGTTTATTTTATTATTTCCAATACTGTTTCTATATTTCTGTGTGTGTTCTTCTGTGTTCTTCTTCTTCTTCTGATAGTGATGACAGTTTTTCTAGTATTGTGCCTTCTCTTCATGATTCCCTTGTCTCGGAGTTTACCGATGTTCCTCATAATTTTAACGTGGTTCACATAAATGCTCAAAGTATTCCAGCACACTACCCAGATCTCGTTATGTCTATCAACTGTAAAAATATACATGCAATCTTAATATCTGAAACATTCCTAAAACCTTCGCTTCCCTCTACTGCTTACTCTCTCCCAGGTTTCCATTTGATTCGTAACGATCGCACGTGCAGTTCCTATGGTGGAGTTGCAATATATCTTCGAAACTCTATTCCCTATTCCATCATCAGCAAGTCCTCGCAACCGCCACCTCCAAATACAGCTGTGCATCTATTTATTGAAATTACTCTAAATCATCGCAGAGTTCTTGTACGAGTATATTATAGCCCTGAGAGATAACAATAACAATAAACCCGCAGGGCAGCTAGTGGCGAGCTGTTGGTGCGTAACGACACCACGGACCTGAGTGCTCCAGAGAGTCGGTCAGGGCCTCCACCTCGGCGTGTCTTCGTCGGCCGAGTGGAAACCGAAGGGGGCCCGCAGGACTCTCAGCTCTGGCTTGCCTTAATTGACCGTCCAGAGAGGAGTTGTTAGAGCTATACGCTCCAGGGGTGGAAGTGTTAAAGGGCATAACGCCGCGAGTAACTTCGGAGAAAGCGCAGCACACCTCTCGACATCCCTGAGCCACTCACACCGGTGTTGCTCCCTGTCGTCCGCTGAAGATCATTTAGGGAGCCCATTTAGTGAGTGGCAAGTCACCACTTGCCGCAAAATAATTTGAAATAAAATTATGGCAAGTGAACCCGGCCTTTTGAAATAACCCAATTGCCAGTTCACCAAATGCTCAACCCCATAAACCTAGAATTCTTTTCACATGCTTGCAATAGTCCCTACCACCTACCGAGGTCAACTGCTGTAATTTCATCATTGTGGGAGTTGACCCCGGGAGGTGTTTTACGCACCAATTACTTCTTCTAAAACGGGCCTCTACGTGTTGGATCCGTCCCCACGCAAGCCTCAAAAAGACCGGGCTAAGCCCGTGAGTAAATAAAACATAATAATAATATCCTGGGACAATTCACACACGGTCATCTGATCCCAAACTAGGCACAGCCTGTACTATGGAACCCAGACAACTGATACAAATACTTATATACTTTTTTTTTGTAAATACATACTTATATAGATAAAACACCCAGACACTTGACAATAATAGACAATAGATTGATTGACGCTTGTAATTTTAATATTCTACCTCTTTCAGCAACCCATCACTCTCCTAATTGTACCCCTTCTCTTCTTGACCTTATCTTAGTTTCTTCCCTTGATCATGTCACTAAACATGGCCAGCTAAGTGCTGATGCTTTTTCCTACCACGATTTAATTTTCCTTTCTTACAAGTTACGTCCTCCCAAAATTAAACCTTCTACTATTTTACAACGTAACTTTAGTGCTATGGATATTGATTGTCTCCAGAGTGACGCAGAGATGATTGATTGGTCTTGTGTTTTGCAGGCTGATTCAGTTGACAGTAAAATTTGTAATTTTAATTCCATACTTATTGACCTTTATGATCGTCATGCACCTATTCGCAGAGTAAAATTGAAACATTCCCCGGCTTCTTGGCTTTCCGATGATATCAAGCGTCTTATCGAAAGGAAGAACCAAGCCAAAGCTAGATTTAAGGTTGATTCTAGGGATAAATATCGCAACCGTTATATGCAAAACTCTTCATAAAAATAACAATAAGATAATCCGAGACAAACACAACTTAGTTCGGCCATTTAGAGCGATTAAGCTTTGGGGTAATGTCCACAGTAACACAGTAACTTGAGGAATATTTTAACTAAACGATGTAAAGCGATACCGTTTGCATGTCGTAATGTAATCAAAGTAGTCGTAAAACGAGTTAATTTTATCAATTGTTTCCTATGAGATTGTTTATATGTGTAGGATATTAAGACGTGTATAAATAATACTGCGACAGTTTAGACACGGTTATGTGATCCCTAGTTAAAGCTAACAGACCACCACACAACCCTATGGTTAGTAGGCAACCTGGGGCCGTACCAACGGACTAATTTGCACCCAGCTATTACGTCACCCAACCAGGTGAGTGGTCAATATTATTGTCATAGCGTGATTAGTGCGCTCATGGCACATAGTAAGAGCTCCCACACATACCTAACTGCGAATTCGCATCGCATTGCAAATATCTGCGAGAAACAAATGAATTTTCGGTACAAGTTCCTGCAATGCGGCGCCGCATCGCATTGCATCGCAGTCATGTGTGGGAGCCCTAAGACAGGTCACTTTTCGTGTTTAACTGCCCTGTTATATGATTTCGTGGTAAGGCCCCTGGTGTCAGAGTTGTCAAGCTGCCTTTAGGCCTCTAACTTAACTTATCAACTGCTGTTTAGATGACAAGAACCCAGTCCGACTTTCGTGCGTGCCCTCCGAAGCAAGGAGACACAGTGAGTCACTCAGTTCAAATGCCACTAAACGGTCACCCATCTATGGACTGACGTCGCCCGAGGATCGTTTACTGAACAGTGAATACAGATGAGTGCCTTACAACTGATATAAATACATGCTTATAAACATGTACATACATCAATTCAAATTACAAACATAAATGTTTACGCACACAAATGCTGTATAAATGGAAATCAAACCTATGACATTCTTGAGTATCAGTCAGGTGTTAACCTACGAACATTTCGTATGTCCTCGAGCCATTACACCAAAGAACGCGTCACAGCTCGGAAAGTACCTTTTTCCTATTACGAAGACAAGTGAGAAAATACGTCATTACCTACTGTCATACATACAAATATGCGAGGGAAAAGTGTATTCAATGAATATCCAACATCCATTGAGGAATTTTTTGAGTGGGGAGAATATAATATTTTGGAAAATCTAATTCATCAGATTCATCATCTACCAGACCAACTAATAAATGACAAAATCCAGAAAGTTTTTATGTCCAGGTGCACAAAAGACTTACCGTAAATGTGATTTTTATTATAAAGTGTTATGATTTAAATATCTAATAAGATAAATCTGTAAGAGGCATGATGATTATTTAAATCTTGACCATAATATTACATAGAACTTTTAGTTTAGTCACAGTAAAACGTCATAAATTACAATAAATAGACAGTAGAGAGAACAATAATAAATCACTTACAAGATTTTATCTTCAAACTGTATTAATATCCTGATGAGGGTAGACCGTTGACTGTCCCGTGACCGCTGTATGAATGTTCTTGCCTTTTTTTTTGTGTAGGAGTAGTACTGTTGGCCGCAGATGGCCATTACAGCTTCACCGGACAAGAGGGTGAGCGCTTTAAGCGCTCCAGCCAGAAAGGTAGCGACTAGCTCAAGGGCACCACAGGGAGGCACGGCCTCGGCTTGGGCTGCCGCTTAGAGAAAGTGAGTTTACCACCGGTTCACAACGCGCCCCCGCTGAGAAGAACCGGCAAGAAACTCAGCAAGGAGATGCATGTCGAGGTCGCATGCGTACGACCCTTCGGCCTCGCCGGCGAGACCGGTGTCTGTGTGTAGGTGTGTTTACGACTCGTGACGTCGTTGTCGGTGTTGGTGTTGTGTCATGGTCCAGGAGGACTGACATCGGGTCGGGTGGGTCGAGCAGTACATGCCGCGGACGGCGGCGATGTACGGTAGTTCGACGATCTGAGGGACCGGGACCAGGGTCGGGGTCGGGGATATAGTCGGCGCCGATTAGCGGGTTTGGGTGGACGCACGCTTTTTCAAAGTAATGTTCGGACATTTCTTTGAAAAATTTGCGGATAGAGACTAGACCGAAGTCTGAATGTAGGTCGACATTCCGCATGTACAACGGGGCACCGACGGCATGTCGAAGGAATCGGTTTTGAATAACCTGGAGGCTATTGATGTGAACGGGAGCCGCGTGTGCGAAAACGGCACTGGCGTAAGCTAGGATTGGACGGATGCAGGTTTTGTAAAGTGTCAACTTATTTCTAAGCGACAGTTTACTCCGCCTGCAGATCATGGGGTAGAGCCGACCGAGGACGAAGGCCTCTCGGTTGCGTACTGACCGTATATGCGGTCCAAATGACATGTGGGAGTCTAGGGTGACGTCTAGATATTTGACCTTTCTGGTCCAGGGAATGGGACGCCCATAGAGGGTGATCGGACCTAAACGACGACTGGGATGGCCCGCAGTGTGGGATCTGATGGTACCCCGAGAGAAGAACACCGCGGCGCTCTTTTCCGGGTTCACATCGATGAGCCACTTTCGGAACCATTCGCCTAGGGCGTTGACGGCGACTTGAAGAGTGCGCGTCAGGAAAGCCTTATTTCTGTGTGAGAAATATAGTGCGGTGTCGTCCGCATATAGGGCTAGTTGCACCCTGTCCGAATGAGGGATGTCGTTCGTGAACAGGCTGAACAGGAGTGGAGAGAGCACAGAGCCTTGAGGGACTCCGGCCTGAATAGGGTGGGGAGTGGATCGCGTACCTTCGACACGATATCGAAAAGTACGATTCCTGAGATAATCTCGTATGATGAGAACGAGACGGTCTGGCACGCCCATGAGGTAGAGCTTGTGAAGCAAGCCATTGTGCCAGACCTTATCGAATGCCTTGGCGACATCGAAGAATAAGGCTCCGGTGTATATAGGTCTGGGCTGGTTGAGCCCGGAGAGGACATGCTCCGTGATGCGGTGCACTTGATGGACGCAAGAGTGTCTAGCTCGAAAGCCGAACTGCTCGTGTATGAGTATGCCCTTCGAGATGACAAATTCTTTGAGTCTTGCGAGAAGCAAGCGCTCGTAGAGTTTGCCCAGGGCGCTAAGGAGACTTATGGGGCGGTAGTACGTGGGATCGTCACGTGGCTTACCGGGTTTGTGAATGCCGATGACGTCTGCTACTTTCCACTCCGAAGGGAAGATAGCGTGCGTCATGGCGGCATTGAAGATGGCTACCAAGAGATAGATTAAGTGGTAGGGAAAGATTTTTAGTACGCGGTTCGAGATGCCGTCAGGGCCGGGGGCTTTCTTAGGCTTAAGGCCTTTGATGAGGTCTTCCACCTCGGAATGCGTGAACGGGGTGAGCGTGTCAGATGGCGGGACAGAAACTCTGTGCTCTACTTCCCTATCTACGTGTTCGCGATGGGGTGGGTCGGAGATTGCGACACTAGGAGAACATTGTCTCTCTAGAGAGTCTGCTAGGACCTCGGCTTTTTCCTCGTCGTCAAAGGCTGGAGGGGCGCCTGAAGGGCGGGTCAGGTGAGGCATGGTGGCTACCGTGTCGGACTTAAGAGCCCTCGCTAGCCGCCAGTAAGCTTGGTGAGAGGGAGTGATGCCCTCGAGAAAACCGTCCCACCGGTCCCCCCGGAGTTCCGCGATGCGGAGCTTTACATCCCTCTGTAAAGCGCGCATGCGGATCCGGTTGGCTTTGGTGGGGAAGGAGTCATGAGCGCGGATAGCCGCGTTTTTGGCTAGGACCAATTCTTTGACGTCGGCCGGCAGTTTGAAGCGTTGGACATAAGGGTCCACCGCTTCAACCTGCCGGGAAGATTGGCTGACGGCCGATTGGAGGTTGTCAGTGAAAGTACTGAAGGGTTGTTCGGTGTCCTGAGGGGACGAGAGGTGGACTGGGATACGAGAGAGGTGTGGCGTGTCGGCATTGGTCAAGCAGGTGCTCAGCTGCTGCCAGTCCACCACGGTCTTCATGACCGGTTCCGGTGAGGGAGGTGGTCCGAGCTCCATGAGAACGGGACGGTGGTCCGAGTCTAGTTCATGAAGCACTTCTAAGGAGCGCAGCCGAAGCGTTACGTTCTTCAGAAGTGCCATGTCTAGGATATCGGGACGGTCTGTGTTCTTGCCTCAGCATGCACCTCATTTATATAGGCACACCGGCTGGGGTGCTAACTAATCAAGTATAAAATAAACTGTAAGGATTTTATTAAGATTTGTTTTCTTTTTATATAATTCCCTTGCTAACAAATCAAGTATACTTTATCAAGTATAAAATAAACTGTAAGGATTTTATTAAAAATTGTTTTCTTTTTATATCATTCTCTGAAAGGACTATGTCTAATTCCTTCCTGACGAAGTGCAATCCCTAAGTTGTGTGCATTAAGGCTTGTTGGTGACTTTCTTCTCTCGGTCAACATTTATGATTCTGGAAAGACGATTACAAAGGAGGTATTTTACGATTGTACAAAGGAGGTATTTTAAAGAAAGACCGTCCGGGTATCATCATAGTGTTAGATAATCCTCTTATAAAAGCTGCTTTGTGTGGACATGTTGTGTTCCGGTGTAATGACACGGTAGCTGGAGAAATATCGTAGCAAAATAAAATAAAGTACTCAAAATGTCCATTAGGTTTTATTGCGTTATACGTCGGTATTATTCAATTAAACAATACTACTCAACAATGACATCGAAACCGCGGTTATACTACGCTACAAAAACTTTATATCTCATTACATAAAAATATACACCCATAATTACCAGAGCGAGTGATCCACCAACAATAAAATATTTATATTAGAAGAAGAAAGAAGAAATAAATTTTATTACGTTATTTATATGTTTTATTTCAATTAAGTATGTTAATTCAATTGCTAGTCGCCTTCTAACAGGCGGCGGTGAGACTCAAATAAATTGAACCCGATCATCATATTAGGTTTAGGCAAAAGTCAGAGGAAGATCTTTCACTAAAAGCAAAGAGTAAATACAGGCATTAATTATCTTTGGGATTTTTTCGTAGAAAAACTGTTATCACTTTATATATTAAATTCTACATTAAAAATATTTTTTTCTGAAGAAACATGTATTATGTAAAACTATGCAGACGCTAATGTGATCATAACCTACCTAAACCATTTTAACGTCTTCGATGGTTCAATCTTTATGTATGAAAATATCACTAAAAATTTTAAAATAAAATCTTAAAAAAAAAACTGAACCGACTTCAATATCACTGAAAAGTATAAAATAATTTAAATATTATTGGAGTTGGTGTTAGCGTACCTGCTGTGTATATTTGGCACCAACTTCAATAATATTTAAATTATTTTATACTTTTCAGTGATATTGAAGTCGGTTCAATTTTTTTTAAGATTTTATTATAAACTTTTTAGTGATATTTTCATACATAAATATTGAACCATCGAAGACGTTAAAATGATCTAGGTAGGTTATGATCACATTAGCGTCTGTATAGTTTTACATAATACATGTTTCTTCAGAAAAAAATACCCGGTCGCAATGAAATTTTCATAGAATCATCATAGTAGTTTACTCTCTCGAATAGAAAAAGAATCATCGAAATCGGTTCATATTTGTCAGAGTAATGTAATGGAGAACATCAGTTTTATGGATTTTACAGATAAATTCCCACACATCGTTCATGGTCCTCCAGGAAGTTCTTATCTGGCTGTGATAAAATTCATACAGATTCATTACAGTGGTTTTTTCTTTCGAATAAAAAAGAATCATTGAAATTGGTCAATATTTGCCAGAGTTATGACCATTTTTGTCCTTAAAAAGCGACATAAAGTCATCTTATAGGCATTCCTGCAGGTTTCCTGCGCAGTCACCATTCTTATTTTTCAGGAACTACTTATTCGTAAGCTATAATTTTTTTATGGGATCCGGAAGAAAGATTTTTTCAAATCGGTTCATAATTGCCAGAGTTATGCGCGAACATACATAGAAAAAAATGTATATACAGACATTGAGAACCTCCTCCTTTTTTGAAGTCGGTTAAAAATACATAATAGGTATATGAAATTCATGTATGTATACAGTATAGGAACGATAAACTATAGTCTCGTTCAGTCATCTACACTAATATTATAAAGAGGAAAACTTTGTTTGTTTGGTTGTAATGAATAGGCTCAAAAACTACTGGACCGTTTTTAAAAATTCTTTCACCATTCGAAAGCTAAATTATCCACGAGTAACATAGGTTAAATTTTATTTTGAAAAAAAAATAGGGTTCCGTAAGATATTTGGGTTTTTCGGACACAAGGTGTAAAAAATCAACCAGAAAAGTTACTTATTTGGCGTACGCTCCCTAAACTATAAAAGATAGAACCATAAAATGTTCTAATTAATTGTATAACTTATAAATATCTACAAAAAAGTCCGCGGCACACTATCTATGTCGAGGCCCAACAACCATTTTTTTTATTTAAAAATCTTGATTTTTGTTTGGACTACATTTAAACGCATTTATTTTAATCAAGCTATTAATCCATATCAAAATAAATTAATTCATCATTAAGTACAGTTTATGTAGATAATATTTGTTCTTTGAATGATTAAAATTGGACATTTGGTTTTGAAGTTATGGCGAAATTAAAATATTACGATTTCTGCTGCACGGCCCGTTGCGAAGTGAGCGTCACCAAGGCGGGGGTGCGCATGCGGGAGGGTAGTTTAGATCTATGAGTAAGGTACCCGCGCGGCTCAGACGCGAGGTCGGCTCCCTCTCGATTTTTTTTAGATTTCTTTCTTAAAACTACACCTACGCAAAAGTTCTTCTCAGAGCTAAGCAACAGTTCTTTTCAGGGCTAAACAACAGTTCTTTTCAGCGCTAGCATATTACACGCTGTTAGCATTTTCTTAAACATTTGAAAATGCCTAAGAGAGCCATGTCTCAACTTTCTAAACATAGTTCTCAAGCACGGGCAGCAAGAATACGTCGTATGGGAGAATCTTCACCTGAACGTTCACAACGCCTTGCTGAACAAAATCAGAGAAACTCTCAGGTACGCGCACGAGAGTCGAGTGTCGAACGTTCGCAACGCCTTGCACAACAAAATCTGAGAACCTCTGAGTTACGTGCACGAGAGTCTGGTGAACCGATATGTATGAAATCTTGCGGGTAGGTCTGCGGGCATGATTGACGAGGGTATATAGAACGAGAGGAGGGTGCAAGAGAGGGAGAGGGGAGGGTGATGGAGTGAGTGATCGGAGGAGTTAGGTGGAGCAAGGGGGGGAGTGAGAGGGAGCAAGTTGGGAGAAGAGACAGGAGGGAGAGGGTTCAGAGAGGACAACGGGCAGAGGAAGAGGGGAAGTGTGACGGGGACCTGCGTCGGTTTTCCCGCCCGATTATAATGTGGGTGTCTTTAAGACTAGAGTGAATAGGCTTTTAATAAGCTAGTGTGTTTTGCCATCCTCGATTGCGTCGCCGCTTTCCATCGGGTGGGACTGCAGTCAAGCACTAGCTTATAAGTGTTAAAAAAAAAAAAAGACCGAAGCGGGAGGGGAGAGAAATAGCATAGAATTAGATTTTTATTATAAGAGAGAGAGATGGAGAGAGATAAATCAAGGGAGTAGGAAGAAAAGGGGAGCAAAATCTAATTAAAGCGCGGGCGGAGCTGCGCGGGTCAGCTAGTTATAACATAAAATTATAATAAAACTGTAACAGGTCCAATTCTGTACATTGAAGATATTTTGATAATTATATTTGGAGGGCATTCTATAACCGATACTGAGGCCAAAAATGTATTTTTTTTTAATTTTTGTCTGTCTGTCTGTCTGTCTGTCTGTGTATGTCTGTATCACGGCTGCGCATCACGCCGAAACAACTGAATGGATTCAAATGAAACTTGGCATGATTTGAGATCTTACTACGAGGTGGGACATAGGATACTTTTTATCCCGTAATCTAGCACGGTTCTTTTAGGAGAGGGGATTAAAGTCAAAACGGGTACTTGGTTTTACGCTTAGTCCGATTTTATAAATTGTTCTTCATAAATATAATACTTATTAGTAAGGGAACACTCATAGAGAGTTGTTATCAAGGTTTTGTAATCGATCGGGTTAAGCAACGTTAGGTAAGGTCATTAAATAGATGGGTGACCGTTTAACGCCATTTGGACTAAACTGGTCTGTGCTTCGGAGAGCAAGTAAAAAGTGGGTCCCAGTTTTTAACCGACTATAAAAAAGGAGGTTATGTATTCGATGCGAATGTCGGTTATTAAAAGTTTAGTTAACGTAAAAATCGCGCATGCGGAGCTGCGTGGGTCAGCTAGTTATAACATAAAATTAAAAAAATATATATTATTAGTCGGCTTAGAGCGTACATTTATGTACGTTTCGATGACTTACAAGTTTTTTAATGAAAATTATGCTCGCCTTGGCTTTTCCAGGTCTAACTAGTTAATTAAATGTCTTTAAATAAAAGTAATAGGTTAAATCAGTTAAAATTAAAGTTTACTGAACGTAAACTTTCAATTTTAGTTCACTCCCCATGGCTTTTCATCGCAACCTCGCCCAGTTCGGGGGTAAGAGTAAGTGCGTTTATTTGGCTGTATTTATATATATCGATGATTCGTCAAATTGAATTTAGACCGGGATTCCATTCACTGTAATATTATACAGTTATTGATATTTTATGCCTACAGCACTCGGTTTCTTCATAAGCCGCGTAACATCGTAGACCTTTGTGAAATTGAATTTATTTGGGTAGAAATGAAGGAGTTACGAAAATTGATCGAACTCTCCTTTTTTATAAGTTGTTTATAGTTTTCTCTTCACGTGGCACTTAATGGCTATAAACCTATCGTGTTGAGGGTGTGAACTAAAGAAATCTAAGAGCATCGACGCTAATAATGATATTTATATTTATAGTAGAAACCCTCATATACATATAAAAAGGGCTTACATCGTTCCTCGTAGAGCGCATCATACTTATATCAAATAACTAAATGAAATTTTGGTAGACGTCGTAACATGCCAATACGGTTAGGGCCGTCAATTAAACTAATGCGCGTTCATGAGTGTAAGAAAAAAGGTCCACCAAAAATGTCACTGATCATCAGAGCAGTCGGAAGACGTCCACTGCTGTAACTAAGGTCTTCTCCTTAAAAGGGAGGGGTAGCCACATCGATATAGTATATCGATGGGTAGCCATAATCCCTGCGCTTGGCAGGCGCCTCATCGTCTGAAAAACACTGTCTGTCAAAATGTCACTAGCTGAAGAAATTACTAGGCGCAAGTGACTTAATATCTAAATGTCTCAGGTGATGATGCATGGGTAAGCATACTACTACACATCATGCGAAGATCCCTCTCGTCACCATATAACGTTAGAGGCGTTCACATAGTGTATGTTGTTAAGCAATAGCAATATAAGAACAATGATGGCCAATATCACCGCGTCTGGATTTTTAATCAAAATATACCTGCATGTATCTTGAATACAGAATCTTGCTTCATATTCTCCCAACCGGTAGGCTGTATTATGTAATTTAATAAGAAATCCGCGACATGACTACGTAATGAACATATAAAATGTAGGGCCAACATCATCCCAACATGAACAATGTATGAATTCGCTACTTTTTTTAATACAGCTGGTTCTTTCTTGTCTAAGTTGGTTTCTATTTACGAGTCAAACTAAAATCCACATCTCTGTAAAGTAGATACGATTTACCGAGTAATTGTAGCGTTACAAGGGGATGGCATAAGGTGGACGTCTTCCGGCTGATGATGGTGATGAATCCTTTTGAAACAAAACCGCATCAAAATCCATTTTATTAAAAGGCACTCCAACGACAAATCCACTAAACACTATCAGAATGAAAACACAGATATCCAATAACAGAGTTGATGTGTCACTTAAAGGAATGCACAACACTTACATTAATTAAAATTACGTTTCTAAAATTGGATCATAAGAGTTTATAGTTAAAAGCAAGCATTGATCCTAACTATCAGGTGGATAAAAGTTTAAAAACATTTAAAAAAATACAAAGACATTATCCAAACATTAAAAAGAAATGTTATGGTTGAGAAGAAATACAAAAAGTGAACAAGCATACTGTGTCGGCGCGGCCGCTAAGCAATATAGCGGAGCGCGCCTTCACTAGCGGGGTTAGAGGATAGCTGGTATATATATATGGAACGAAGAAAACGCCTGTAGGTCGGCCTATCCGTGCCGCACTAAAAGTACATGTAAGACAACCCTCGATCGGGCACTTGCCTGTGTTGGTTTGCGCAGAGGCGTCCCGTGTTGCGCGGCTCTTAAGCTGGGGCTTCTTGGTCCGGCGGCCTTCGATAGTAGCGGAGTACGACTATCACACGCGGACAGCCGTTAGTACGCGGTTGTATCAGGATTATAGGCGGGGAACGTTATTCGACGGAACGTTCTGCAGCGGTGTATGGCAGCCACGACCGGCGAGGGCGGTTCACAGCACGAAGATATAGGGTCAAAGTGGAGCCCAAACTCCAAATAGTTGATTGAGGCATACGCTATCCCTTACATTGAGGCCGGTTCTCTCTTTCTAAGTGGTCCAATGTGTGGTCCATGTAATAATTTAAATTACCCGAGAAATGGATACCCTAATATAGAAATGCTCTACTTCAACATCAAAAGATTGTTTTCCACCCGAAAACATAAAATACGATGACAATCATGTCTAATAATGTTTTTTTTTTGGTATTGTTCTGCGAGTACGATTAGAATAATGCTCTATTGTGTTTTCGCCAATTGTACTCAAATGCAATTTTAAATACCGATTTTAAGGGTTCGTATTTTGTGGCAACACTGGCACTTATTGTCAGCATGAAACTGTCTGTCATTTAAATCGATCCAACATTTAAATACCATAATTTCAAGATAAAGTGAATTAAACTAATAAGAATGGTGATAAAATGTGTAGTACTTAGTTGCAAAAATATGTTGTACCCCTTAGATGATACCGAATATCACTCGTAAGTCCGATTTGTTCAATAATGTACCTACCGATGATCCCTTTGGATTATGCACCATATTTTCGATCAGTTCTTCTTTCGATAGGCACATAACACGTTTTCAGTTCGTTTGTTAGTATTGGGTTTAACTTTCTATTAATTTGTAGTTGAATTATCTAATTTAAAATATTTTACATTGTTTTCATAGAGTAGCCATGGTAAAGATTTTTTGAAGACTTTCCGTTTTGGGGATTTTTTTACCGCCACTTTATGATAAAAAATATACGATGTAGGTATTTAGTTCAAAGGATTGATATGGAAAAAATATTGTATGTTCAAGTGTGTATGTAGTTTTAAACATATTATTATAATATATTTATAGGATAGGCATATAAAATTCGTTCCTGCGCCTGACCTCTCCCCGGTCGTGTTGATCTTTCGTATCACTACATTGTGAGAGGTAAAAGGAAGAAAGAGTGCACTTGTGGCTACGCAAGCATTTGTGCACTGGCTGATGGCTGATCTTGCGAAAGATTGGCCGCTGTGGTCGTATCGGCGAGAGTACCTATATCATTCTATAAATATACATATAATCACGCCTCTTTCCCGTAGGGGTAGGCAGAGACCACTTCTTTCCACTTGCTACGATCCTTACATACTTGTTTCGCTTCGTCCACTTTCATTATTCCCTTCATACATGCTCTTCGATTTAGGGTACTCTTTGACCCTATATCTTCGTGGTTCACAGACTGCTTGACAGCAGTTTTCTTTTTCGTGCGGTGACGGCTATGACAGACCGTACAGGTGTTGAAGAGTATGAGGTTGAAATAAAGGAGTTAGGTTAACAACATAAAGTGCCACAAACAAGTGGCGCGGACACATACTTAGCGACTCAGATAGCGACTTTAGTTTATGGTATTTAGAGATTAATATCATCTCCACATTTCCTTGAGATTAACGAGCAGGAACGATATGTTATTATTTAATTATTATACTAAAGTTCCGCTATTGTAAACACGTTACTCATATTGAACGCAAAAATATCTGCATCATAACATAATAATCAAACTATACTTATAATAAAACTGTAACAGGTCCAATTCTGTACATTGAAGATATTTTGAAAATTATATTTGGAGGGCATTCAGTAACTGATACTGAGGCCGAAAATGTATTTTTTTTAAATTTTGTCTGTCTGTCTGTCTGTCTGTATCACGGCTGAGCATCACGCCGAAACTACTGAATGGATTCAAATGAAACTTGGCATGATTTGAGATCTTACTACGAGGTAGGACATAGGATACTTTTTATCCCGTAATCTAGCACGGTTCTTTTGGGAGAGGGGATTAAAGTCAAAATGGGTAGTTGGTTATACGCTTGGTCCGATTTTATCAATTTTTCTTTATAATATAATAAATAATAGTAAGGTTACACTCATAGAGAGTTATTATCAAGGTTTTGTAATCGATCGGGTTAAGCAACGTTAGGTAAGGTCATTAAATAGATGGGTGACCGTTTAACGCCATTTGAACTAAACGGGTCCGTGCTTCGGAGAGCAAGTAAAAAGTGGGTCCCAGTTTTTAACCGACTATAAAAAAGGAGGTTATGTATTCGATGCGAATGTCTATTATTAACAGTTTAGTTAACGTAAAAATAGCGCAGGCGGAGCTGCGTGGGTCAGCTAGTAATCAAATAACTCTCGCGGAGTTTTCAACAGATAATAATTTTAAAGTCGAACATTATCTACGGCTTGTTTGGTTACGCTACAACGTATTGTATATAAAAATATACAATACGTTGTTAAACAAACGACTATTTTCATAAGATCAACAAAATGAACAAAGATAAATTGGAATACTCTCGTCGATACAAGCATATTTTTAACCGACTTCAAAAAAGGAGGAGGTTCTCAATTCGTCTGTATTTTTTTTTTTTCTATGTATGTTCGCGCATAACTCTGGCAATTATGAACCGATTTGAAAAAATCTTTCTTCCACCCATTCTTTAATCCGTTAATTGGGTCCCATAAAAAAATTATTGCTTAGTAATAAGTAGTTCCTGAAAAAAACAAGAATGGTGACTGCGCACTGAGAGCTGCAAGAAAGCCTATATAGATGACTTTATGGTGCTTTTTAAGGACAAAAATGGTCATAACTCTGGTAAATATTTACCAATTTCAATGATTCTTTTTTTATTCGAAAGAAGAAACAACTGTAATGAACCTGTATGAATTTTATCACAACCGGATAAGAACTTCCTGGAGGACCATGAATGATATGGAGGAATTTATCTGGTAAAAACCATAAAACTGATGTTCTCCTTTACATTTCTCTGATAAATATGAACCGATTTCGATGATTTTTTATTCGAGAGAGTAAACTACTATGATGATTCCATGCAAATTTCATTACGATCGGATAAATTGTTTCTGAGTTTCTGAAGAAACATGAATCATGTAAAAGTATGTAGACGATAATGTGAAATCATAATGATGTCATAACCTACCTAGATCATTTTACCGTATTCGATGGTTCAATCTATACGTATGAAAATATCATTAAAAAGTATAAAATAAAATATTTTTAAAAAAAATTGAACCGACTTCAATAACACTAAAAAGTATAAAATAATTTAAATATTATTGAAATTGGTGCCAAATATACACAGCAGGTACGCTAACACCAACTTCTTTAATATTTAAATTATTTTATACTTTTTAGTGTTATTGAAGTCGGTTCAATTTTTTTTAAAAATATTTTATTAATTTCAAAGTAGTGCTTTGAAATTAATAAAATATTACGGATATTTCACTCCTTAAGTATTCTATGTTTAAGGTATGCTGTGCTGTGATTTAGGAACATCACAGGGTCAATCGAGCGAGAAATATTTGCATAGGTACCTACTACTAAATCACATTCAAATAAAAATAAACTAATTTTCGAAGCCCTGCTTTTATTTTTTTATTTCTCCACATATTGAACACTGATGGATCATTCTCATCCAGGATCATGGATTGTATAGTCCTTCTGTAGACTCTATACTCGTATACGTAAATAGTTTTTAATATTATAACGTAACGTAACTATCAAACATCAGTAGGCCTACCACGAGTTTTAATAACTAATTTACGACAGTAGAATACTGTCAAGTGTCTATACAGACTGAAGTTTTCTATACTTGCTCTACTACGAGTTTTGTGAAACGGTACAGTTTAATATTGTAGTTGGCAAAAACGAAACGTAGCTAACGTTTTCGAATACGATTGTATAGTAACTGATGTTTATGCTACCATGAGTTAATAATTTGACACTTTGTGATAGAATAAACAATAGATTACTATTACGTGCTCTCGTGTGGCTCTCACTGTATTTTATATGGGTGAAACAAGTATAGTAAAAGTAAAATGGCGTCTTATTTTTATTTTGTGTGGCATTTTGACATATTTATCAAACGTTTTGGATCGGAATTTCATACTCCAGACGTATAAAGGAATACTAATCCAGTGATGGGTGGCCACGACAGCATTGGGCAGTTTTTAAGACGCCTACATCCCCCCGACCTGCCCTGACGTATTGTCAGATATTCTACCGCCAAGCAGTATTTCTGAATTCCGCTGTGTAGGTTTCGAAATAACTGAGCTTTGCTTTATTATTACAAATTAAGGGATGTAATAACTAATGTCTACGCAGTAAAATGCAGTTGACTATGGGCTGGCATGTTGCTTACCATCGCAAGTCCGGCTAGCCTCCTTACTAAGTTGCTTAAACTAAACAAATAGTCCTTATCTTATTTGATTGTTTATATAATATTCACTCGCGTTCCCGAAACCAATCCTCATTATAATAAGTAACTTATAGCGGGTTATTGTTGTAGAATGCCTTTCATGCAAATGTGATAAAGTCTATTTTGCTTAAACAATTCTGCGTCATAGTTTCTTTTGTTTTAAGGACTTACTTTTTGACGGTAACGTAGCGGCGATAGCGTAAACATTAGATGTGAAATGATCCCATGGTAGATATGAAAACGTAGCGTTGGTGTAGTCGCGTGAAGACGTAAGGCCTCATTTACGGAGGCGCGGGGCGTCACGCGTCGCGTTGGGCGGCGCGGCCCGCACTGAGATAAAACATATGGCGTTATAGGAGTGAGAGAGAGATGCGAGACGCCACGCCACACGCGACGCTAGACGCTCCGCGCCTCCGTAAACGAGGCCTTACTGTTCTATATGGCGTTTACGATCTCATGTTGATAAACTCGTGGTAGGCCTACAGTATATTTTACGTTGATTGATTATACATACAGTATAGTAAATTGTAATAGCAGCCCGGGCTTGGATCGATCGACAGCCTACCAGACATTTACCTTTTATTACACACGATTTCCATTTGTTACGAATTCTTAATACCTTATTAACTGTCTGAGAATCTAGTACGGATTTCGGTAATTCACGAAATCAGTCAAACTGACAGTTTTATCCCGTGCAGTTTCCTTGTTCTAGAGGCCCTGGTGTGATATGTATGCGTAAGAACAGACATTTTAGTCGATTGCGATAATTATAAGAACTCTTACTAAACCCCCAGAACTAATTGAATGATTTATTACTCGCTATTGAAGGGAAACGTCATGAAGAAAACTAGATATGCGCTAGAAGAATTTATTATACACTAGCTGACCCACGCAGCTCCGCCCGCGCTGTGTTTACGTTTACTAAACTTTCAATAATATACATTCGCATAGAATACAAAACCTCCTTTTTTAAAGTCGGTTAAAAACTTGGACCCACTTTGTACTTGCCCTCCAAAGCACGGAAACGTTTAGTTCAAATGGCGTTAAACGGTCACCCATCTATTTAATGACCTTAGCTAACGTTGCTTAACCTGATCGATTTCCAAAAATTGTTAACAACTGTCTATGAGTGTTCCCTTACAAATATTTATTATAATTATAAAGAAAAAATGATAAAATCGGACCAAGCGTATAACCAAGTACCCATTTTGACTTTAATCCTCTCTCCCAAAAGAACCGTGCTAGATTACGGGATAAAAAGTATCCTATGTCCTACCTCGTAGTAAGATCTCAAATCATGCCAAGTTTCGTTTCAATCCATCCAGTAGTTTCGACGTGATGCTCAGCCGAGATACAGACAGACAGACAGACAGACAGACAGACAGACAGACAGACAGACAAAAATTAAAAAAATTACATTTTCGGCCTCAGTATCGGTTATAGAATGCCCTCCAAATATAATTTTCAAAATATCTTCAATGTACAGAATTGGACCTGTTACAGTTTTATTATAAGTATAGATAAAGTCATAAAGGTGTGTCTGTTCTACCAGTAAGCACTCAGCTCGCGTGATGGACTATAAATAAAAAAACGCCGCGCATACCTCATCGATCTTCGTTGACCCTTATACCAAAATACCTTTAGACTGAGCCAGTTATTGATGAATAATAGATTGAGCAACAGTATTCAATCAATGCAGGGGCTTACCACACTTACAAAAGTTAGTTATGGTTAATTCTAATTAACAAAAATGTGTGATGGTTAAGCTGTGTTTAGGGTTCCATACCTAAAAGGTAAAAAAGAAACCCTTACGGTGAGACTTCGTCTGACTGTCTGTCTGTCACACCTATATATTTAAGGAACCACTGATGCTATCGATTTGATACTTGGAATAGTTTTAGAACTCATTTACCCAACTTTATCGCAAATCAAAAACATATTACTTTTTTTGGCTTTAGGGGTGTCGAAATGGGGCGTCAATATTTCAAAGTGAGACTATATTGAGTGGGGTATCGTATGAAAGGGCTTCATTTGCTCATTTTAAAACAGATTTTTCTTTTGGTTTTTAACACATAGTTTTTGGCTAACAATCAAAAATATCAAAAATATACCAGGAACGGTATTTTTTTCCTTATCTCCGAAGTTTGTGGAGGGAAAAGTCTGAAATAATTATAGGTAACGCATGTCTATCTATATTTTACAGGAAAATGAAATGATGTTTCTAAATAGTACGGTTTTTTAGTAATCCTAAAAAACCTCGACGAACTAACTAAGTTTTGCGGTTTGTTTTTTTTCGCCGTCCGACTCGCACTTGACCGGTATTTATAACATAGTTGACTCTTGCAGCGTTTATGTTTATTTTCCATTACTATGTACGAGACAATTGTTATCTCTACTCAACATCAGAGTAAGTAACTGTAACAGGTCAAATTCTGTACATAGAAGATATTTTGAAAATTATATTTGGAGGGTATTCTATTACCGATACTGAGGCCGAAAATTTATTTTTTTAATTTTTGTCTGTCTGTCTGTCTGTCTGTATCACGGCTGAGCATCACGCCGAAACTACTGAATGGATTCAAATGAAACTTGGCATGATTTGAGATCTTACTACGAGGTAGGACATAGGATACTTTTGATTCCGTAATCTAGCACGGTTCTTTTGGGAGAGGGGATTAAAGTCAAAATGGGTACTTGGTTATACGCTTGGTCCGATTTTATCAATTTTTCTTCATAATTATAATAAATATTAGTAAGGGAACACTCATAGAGAGTTGTTATCAAGGTTTTGTAATCGATAGCAACGTTAGGTAAGGTCAATAAATAGATGGGTGACCGTTTAACGCCATTTGGACTAAACGGGTCAGTGCTTCGGAGAGCAAGTAAAAAGTGGGTCCCAGTTTTTAACCGACTATAAAAAAGGAGGTTATGTATTCGATGCGAATGTCTGTTATTAAAAGTTTAGTTAACATAAAAATAGCGCAGGCGGAGCTGCGTGGGTCAGCTAGTAAAGTATATAATTGATTCGAAGTCTCGAAATACTTACTCCGATTTCAAGAACTGAATCAATGATCATTAAATCTAATGAACGTTTGTAGGTGCGGCAGTTAGACGTAAATGATTTGATAATAGAAATCTAAATAATTATAGAGTTCTGCGCCTGAGAACAGTTATGGTCCCCTTGAGCCCGATAATTTCTCTAGCTACAGTGCACTTCACACTCGAATCCGGGATACAGCAATGTTTACACACTGCTGTATTGCGGTTGAATAGTGGACAACGTAGTGGTTAGTTACCTAAAGAGCATCTGAACAAATTAAAACTGTAAAATAAAATATAGTGCACTGTAGGGAGTTTGAGTTGGGTTGACACTTTCAATTGAAAACACTAAGAAACGTAGTTCCAACTATTTTCCGCTGACAACACCGGGATAGTTGTTTATTTAAAACTTTTACACTGCGGAACGTAAATGGAATGGAGTTTTTTCCAAGCTGCGATCCCTCGGGCATAATGGAAAGAAAAATACAATAAACTTCAGCGATCCCATTTAGCAGGTGTTTGAGTTTTGAAATTTACACCTGCAACTTAGTGTGTAATATTTGATTCATTGTTTGACATGTTTCTATCGGACGACGAGTCTGGACTAAGCGATTTGCTTTCGTTTGCGTAGAGGTAAGGAATTGAGTAGTTTGCATGAATCGGTTTTCCCGTCCGATTATAATGTGGGTGTCCTCAAGGCTAGAGTGGCTTTTAATTAGCTAGTCTGCTTTATCATTATCGATTGCATCGTTGCATTCAATCAAGTAAGGTTGCAGTCAAGTAATAGAGTGAATCTCGTATTGTTCGATCATTTTTGATGATACTCGAGCACAAATAATAACTGACATCATTTGTTAAAGATTAGTAACAGTAAGGTAGGTTCGTACTATCGCGGCCACAAACGGTGTACTACATTTAGGACGACAATCCCTTGCACGAGCCGGCCCAAAATACGTGTGGGCGGGGCAAGCGCACATAACGTTGTCCAAAAAATATTGAATGAAAACTGGGACACCGTTCGTATCCGCGATAGTACACAGTAATTAACACTCAGGCTGAAGAAGAATCGTAACCAAATAATGCTACTTACGGGCGGTGTTGTACTCGTTATGCAGTAGATTGCTAGTGCTATATGTGTCGTCAGTGCTGGCGGCTAAGAGACGACAGTTGTCTTTCTTTTACTACTAGTGCATGTATGTTCTAATACCTAGTATACATACCAGCAAACGTGAAACGATCATAGTCAGAACCATGTCAGAACTATCCAGTTATGACAACTTTCATCGTGACAATTATTTAGTTGTGACAATTATCAACACAATTATACAAAAATAATAATCATATTGCTGCTGCTTCTTCATAATTATACTGAGTGCTAAAAAGACCCCTGAGCCCTGCACGATCACTATTAATAGGCGTCACCGCGTCACAATATAACGATACGTAGAAATATTACTCTTTTGAAATATTTCCCTGAAATGTACTCAGCAATATGAATTCCTCTTATAATTCGGACAGGGAACAAATTGTAGCGATACCGGTTAAAAGGTTTAAACAAAGTTTTCATCATTATAAATTCTAATTGTCTACTTTATAGGACTTCCGGAACAAGGTTGAGAGCCGCTCCTGCTCTACCTTTGGTTATACCTACCTGTCCATTTCTATGCTATATTCTATAAATAGATACTTCTCATGCAATACCGCTTAGTATTTTTTACAGCTCCTAACAAGAATATATTTGCTGAATTAATAAACAGGTTCATTTTTGGAACGAAGTTCCTTATTGGACGATGCGGAGGGTACCCTAGCCGGGAAAAAACGTGCGTAACGTGACCATCCGATCATTATTCATAAATATATATCTTATTTTAGTTACCATAAAACTTAAATTTCTATGATCGAACATAATTAGGCTTAATTATTATTATTGGAACGGAGTTGTGTGTGTTTGTGTGTGTTTGTAGGTGTGTGTGTGTGTGTGTGTGGTGTGGTGTGGTGGTGTGTGGTGTGTGTGTGTGTGTGTCTGTGTGTGGGCGTGTGGTGTGTGTGTGTGCTTTTTTTCGTTTTATTATTATTTTTTGTATCTTTTTATATTTTGTTTATATTTTTATATATTGTTTTTATTTATTTATTTATTATTATTATTTAATGACTGAATGACTGCGTCACGTGAGCACTTTCATAAGGTTAACAAATTTAACGCGTAAAGTGATAACATTTTTGGAAGTCGCATATGAAGTTTCACTTCAAAAAATGTATACCTACCCGAATAATTATTTTCTTTATACCTCGAATAGAACTTAAAATTATTATTTTTATAATAAGGAACTTCGTTCCTATCCGGTGTCCCACGACACCACACCAATTGGCTCAGTCAGCACGCCATTAATATTATTTAATGTAATAACATTTATTGAAACTAAATATTTACAGTTTATTTACAAATACGAATAGGTACTTAAACTAGGTAAAGGTAAAGGAGATGCACGCTCCCCCGACACCCTTGCGTGCCTAACGGTGCTCGCGACGACGCAGGGCCTACACCGTGTCGTCGCCCGCCTCGGGGCCGGACCAGTCCCCCCTAGCAGCACCAGCGCACGAGTTGGCTCACGTTTAACATTTACCTTCTGCTGTTAAGCAGTGCCTAGTCAGGCAAGACACAAAGCACTTTAACATATTACCAACTTTTACCACAAGTCGTCTAAGTTAGATACACACCAAGAATAATTTACAAGCTCAAGTGAATTGCCTTCAGAACGTAAATAAAGCAACAATCAATTTTGCTGCTAGACTACGAAAGAAAAAAAAGATAAAGAAGGACAGCGGCCGGACCAGTCCCCCCAAGCAGCACCCACGCATGAGTTGACTTGAGCAGCAGCCATCACTCCCCTCCCAAAAAAATAATAAGCGCACTGGTTAAAAAATACCCTATATTTTTTAATATTAAGAATATATTGAATTTTTTTAGATAGGTAAATCTATACTTATAATAAAACTGTAACAGGTCCAATTCTGTACATTCAAGATATTTTGAAAATTATGTTTGGAGGGCATTCTATAACCGATACTAAAGCTAAAAATGTATTTTTTTTGTCTGCCTGTCTGTCTGTCTGTATCTCGGCTGAGCATCACGACGAAACTACTGGATGAATTGAAACGAAACTTGGCATGATTTGAGTTAATACTCCGAGGTAGGACATAGGATACTTTTTATCCTGACATTCGGCACGGTTCCCTTGGGAGAGGGGACTAAAGTCAAAATTTGTACTTGGTTATACGCTTGCTCCGATTTTAAAATTTTTTCATTATAATTATAATAAATATTTGTAAGGGAACACTCATAAACAGTTGTTAACAATGTTTGGAAATCGATCAGGTTAAGCAACGTTAGGTAAGGTAATTAAATAGATGGGTGACCGTTTAACGCCATTTGAACTAAACGTCTCCGTGCTTCAGAGGGCAAGTACAAAGTGGGTTCAAGCTTTTAACCGACTTTAAAAAAGGAGGTTTTGTATTCTATGCGAATGTACATATATTATTGAAAGTTTAGTTAACGTAAACATAGCGCGGGCGGAGCTGCGTGGGTCAGCTAGTCTAAAATAAACCGCGATATAATCCGTAAAAGTAGTTTGATTTCAATGTGTAATATTCGCGTAAGTAAAAGACAACATTATTAAGAATAAGTTTAAATTTCTAAGAAACATAGTGTAGTTTAATTTGCTAGTCATCGATATACTATAGTTTATCGATGTTGCTAGTCGTTGTAGTTCTTAGTTAATGCAGCACTCGTGTTCAGCTGAGGAATATCTCGCCCCTGAGAGTATAGACATCTGTACCACTCACGTAGGTATTCTAACTAAATTTTAAGCAATCTATTATAACTATATATCTATCTATCCAATAACATTTCTACACGAGGACTTACGTAAGCCACACCAGGTCCCATTCCTTTCACTATTACGAAACTTGTTAACTTATAATCACGGCGGCTTCGCCTCTTATCATCAGAATACGTCACTTACCTATTTTAAATTTAGGTATAATAATAAATAATAATAAATAAATTCTTTAAAACAATACTGCAGGTCCGGTAAAATCCACAGTCTATTAAAAACTAACACATTTTAGTAAAATTACTACTAAATATTATTTCTTAGTAGGAACTTTTAAACGTCACTGCTGTTCGTATCAGTAATCAGATCAAAGTAGCTTCAGGGCAAAATAGATTTTTCGTTTTAACCCGGCAACGTCGGCGTGTTGCAAATGGCCGGAAGGCCGATTACGGATCTTGCAAACGATTAGCGACTGCTCGCTATATCTGGTGATTGTTTTTAGCATGATACTTTATATATGCGATTTACAAACCAAAGTAAGCTATCGGCAGTACTGTCCTCAGTCAAACAATCCGTACCTACCTAAAATTTGTTTCAGTGATAACTTTTTTTCGATTTTGGATGCAGTGTCGCAGAAAAAAAAGCCGAAATTAAAAATGTTACAAATCATATTATTTTTTTGCCCGGCTGCCCCAGAGGAGGGTTATGTTTTTCGAGTATGTCTATTTCTTTGGCACGGCCTACAGCCAAAACAGCTTGATGGATTTTGAATTATAATATGTCTTTAGATTCGTCTCAGTTGTGGAAGTGACAAAAGCTATATCTTTTTTCAAAAAAGTTAATTTGGCGGCCGTCAGTCGCCATTTTGTGCGTTTTTTTACTTTAAAAAACACCAATTTATAGGCTAAAATGAAAGATCTTAACGAGACGAGTTGAAATATATATACATGTGTACATCTATTTTGTATGTATATTGAAATTGAATTCCATTTTGTTTGTTCGCAGTCGGGCTTTTATTTATACTTGTTAATTTTTTAATGCAAACGCGTGAATATGGATGATGCCAATATTTACGGAATAAGGGCCTTTGACAACGACTATATGGTATTTTCTCCGTTGACATCACCCGGCATCCGTAGTGTGACGAAGTGCCACTCGCAGTAGAAATACTTCAATATGCGCGTGCCAGCGGCGGCGGTTAAAGGGTATCAATTCGTTTGATGTCAGTAGTGGATACCTTCAAACACCAAACCCACAACTGTTCCAAAGGCGGTAATGACAGGTAATTTATAGCCAGACTGAACGAGGGCAATTTATTTGACTTTACCACATTTGGTGAGGTCTTATGATGCAGCTCAGAGAGGTATAGTCAAAAGTCATTATGACGGTTTTAATAAATAAGTATTATGTTCTATGATGTGAGTAAATTTTAATTTCAACACAAATGACGTGAACATCTTTTATGAAAACCAGTCTTACTAGACTGGACTGGACTGGTCTTACTGGACTAGAATACTTTTGTGTATGTGTTTCTTGTTCCTACATATTCTTGTGTAATTCATTATATATTATACTTTCTTTAATGTAATAGTTGATATTCTTAGAAATAAATCTAAATCGCTAATGATAATCTAATGTGTACATAGTAATTCGTATCGACTGCTAAAAGGGGATGGGATCCTTGATTGAAAATTTAAAGATAAAACTAATACGGTGACTAATTATAACTATTGAACTTTTTAATATACTTTTGCTTGAGCACTTTGTTAGTACTTTTGAATGTAGAACCTCGCCATTCCTATATATTGCATACTTATTGGAAAAAAAGTCGATCATAGACCACTTAAAGTATTTAGGTTAGAAAAAATTTGCAAATTTGTATAGCAATAAGTAGGACATAGAAGATTTAAGACTTCTTATGAAAGAGTCCATATCTATGCAAAGTATTTGTAGGAAAACTTATAGCCCCAATTTCGATAAGTTTTGACCTGCTAACATATTACTCAGAGTTTGAGAGAAATATTGGTTTTCCCGTCTATACGCAATAGATAAATTATGATATATAGATATAATTCAACCACATAAAAAGTTCTTGGAAAACAAGTAGTGAACGTCAAATATACGGATGACCATAAATTACAATTTGGAAAGTCAGAGAAAGACAATAAACATGTGGCCTGGGAATAAGGGTGTTAGCGAACTATCAATGAAAAAATAGTTGACTTTACTAAACCTACCAATTTACTAAGCGTGAATTTTTAAACGTCTCCAATGTAGCTATCTTTATTGAACGATAAAATTTAATAGTACCCACTCACCGTACTTAATGTTGAAAACTTTCGTTTAGATTAGATTTTATATTCTTTTGAATAATTTTGGAGATAAGATTAACGTTTAAATTATTTCAGATACCTTAGATACTCGTACTTGCTAGGATAATAATCATAATAATTTTAAATTCTTTTCGTCGGATTTACCGACATTGTTTATTTTAATTTACAATTTAATTTTATGCCGAACTTTTTCGTTTACAAGGCGTGAGTCAATAGAAATAAATTATGTTTACCGCTAATTTGATACAATATATATTTTTTGCCGGTTCTCTGAGCGGGCTTAAAATCTATGTCGTCCGGGATCACCCAATCCGAGCGGCCCGATGTCATGTTCCGATGATACCCGTTCAAGTGTTAAATATATTCAAGGGTTAGGTACACAAGACTTTAACAATATTCAATATTCGTGTCAAATACAACGGATTCCTAAAAAAACTCAGTGAAATATACAGGGGCCTTTAGATTATCACGAGGAGTACGAGTACAATATGAAGATATTTAAGAACTTTTTGGGGAAGATTAATCACAACATAAATCTTTGTGACCAACACAACCGCAGACCGCAAAGCGGAAACCTAAAGCGTCACTGTGTACTGTCGTGTAGTGAACTCTGAAAACCCAATTACAATACAAATTGAATTATATTTTTTTGCATACCTGAAAACGTTAAATATTGATGGGTAACAATAGGATTGGTTGGCTACGAACAATCCAAACTATCCTTGTTATTATGAACAATTTAAATCTGAAATAATAGTTATTTATAGTGCGAGCCTAATTCATCAAATGTGCGAGCTATGAGTGGGGTTGAAATTAGTATAAATTTCAATCTGAACTCAGATTGAAATTTATATTGCTTTCCTTAGTAAACCAGCTGGTTTGGTTTGTACATAACTGCATGATTTTATTAGCTGATATTTCTATCACTCCCTTATAACTGGGTAAAATGAATAATAATTAGTCCATCAGTTAGGATTATCAAAAAATATTGGACACGTATTTTTTTATCGAATAAATAAAAATTGACAAAGAAAAAGAGCGGCAAAGTTCGGGAGTGGGGGCTCTTGACGTCACGCCTCAGTAAAAGTGTTACAAGGAGTAACGTCATGCGGAATTTTAACGCACTATATCTTCGTAATTTTTGTTTAATTGCCAAAACAAAAAATGCTTGTTCAATATTCTTTGATAATCTAAATGACGTGCTAAATAGAATTTAATTCATCTAGCCTAACGTGTAGAATTAGCGTTGGGAGTTAAAAATAAATCATTGTGTTGATTTAATGTTCCTATATATTTGATTTGCCATAGCGAGAAATTTTTTATCACAAAACTTTTACACGAGTAGGTATACTTACCCTGTTTTTCTTTACAAGATCAAATCGTAGCAATAAATGAATGAACCCAGGAGTGACTGACCGGCGGCCAGCCAAAGACAATTGGTTGGGGTTAGTAGGTATATCATATTCAACCCTACCAATTGACCTAGAGTTTAGATATAGTAAGTCCGCGGAAACGTGCGTAGCCTAAGCCGACATAAAATATTTTTTGTATGTTTGCCCTAATTTTGTAATGCGATATCGCAAATCTCATTATAATAAAGTTACTGAATGCAACTACAGTTCTTTCACATAACAATGTTATAAAAGTGGTTGCTGTTATAAAATGCAGTGACCGCTCAATGGCATAATATTTAATCGGTTTGGAGGGTGCCTTTTTTGTGGAAACTGATTCTTTGATTTGTATCCCTAATAATAATAATACACGTAGTTGACTCACGCCCTTGGAATGAGAATACAATACAATCGAGCCAGCAGATTACCTACTTTCCTCGACATAAACTGGTAATCATCTGGTACAACCCTATTCTACGGGATTTTGAACTTTAAAATGCACTACGCAAGGGTATGATGTTGCTTGTACAGAACTATTTTATCCGAGTCACGTAAATTGTGTCTCGTACATACGTTTACTTACTAAATAAGCCAGAGGTTAAGGTTAATTAGAAGGCATAAGGCTAACTTGGAGGTACAATAAAGTTCACGATATGAAGTATGTTTCGAAAAGAGAAAGGGTAAAGGGACAACGACCACTCAGAAAAGGCAAATAAGCCCGATTGTGTAAGAGCGTTACCTTACAGACGACTGCATCCAAATGACGTCACCGTAGAGTAGCGTTGCAGGAATGAGCGGTCTATGAAGGGTCGTTGTTTTGCAAGCTGAGGGGCGCTTCGTCCCTTTTAAGGCAAGTGTTGCGCTTTCTTTGAAGAGAGAATGTTGAGGTTCTAAGGTGGAGGCCTTTGTTCAGCAGTGGACGTCATTCACCTGATATATATACAAAGAGAGTGCTATCAACACATTGCGAGATTAAAATTATAATAATCCTCAGTGTTTAATAAACTCGAAACACCGCAAAGTACAAAAGGTTTGTACCTCAAAGATTTACTAACTTAAATTTTATTTTTTAATAATTGGTTCGCCTTTTGAAAAGCAAGAGTATGCTTAAAGAAAAAATGCCTATTTTTATCCGCCTGAGGCTGGGTTTTCGCGATATCCGAAAGAGTTTTGTTAGGTTGTGTTGTCGTGTTTCGTTCCTACGACGTATTTTTTTTACTATGAGCTACCACTTGACTATTATTTCACCTGATGGTAAGGGACAGTGCAGCCGTGGATGGAAGTGCACTGGCCTAGTAGCCACATACAATAGACTTCTTGTAAGTAAATGGATAAGCCAAACCTTAAATGAATAACGATAGAACCTCTTAAGCAACTTTCCGACGTAGTATAGAATAGTTAAGATACGCGATATCTTCTCGTCCGAAATACCGCAGTGCCTGAAGACGAAGATTTATTATTTTACATATGTCATCACTTGCAACACAAACTGGTCTCTAACTGAGACGTGATCTCTAACTGCTGGCCTTTTAGAGAAGTTCAGAGTCACACAACGAGCCATGGAGAGAGCTATGCTCGGAGTTTCTTTACGTGTCAGGATTCGAAATGTGGAGATTCACCGAAGTACTAAGGTCACCGACATAGCTCTCAGAATCTGCAAGTTGAAGTGGCAATGGGCAGGCCACATCGCTCGAAGAACCGATAACCGTTGGGAAAGAAAGGTTCTCGAGTGGCGACCACGAACCGGAAGACGCCTCCAACTAGGTGGACAGAGTAACCGGTGGATGCAAATAACCAACTGTCGTTCATTGTGGCGTTCGATAGGGGAGGCCTTTGTTCAGCAGTGGACGTCTTCCGGCTGATGATGATAGAATAGTTTGCTGTAGGTATGTATACTTGTACATATAATATGCCATTGAAGATACCGCAGTGCGGTCTGAGCTACGAGCCGTGACATACCACCGTATGCTACGGTAGGTATCAGCGGCCTTTCATCAATGTTCGCCGTAGCAAGTTGTAGCAAAGTCGTAGCAAGGTCGTAGCTAGGATAATTTGCTACGACAACGCAGCGTAGTCGCGCATTCACGATCCATCCAGTTTCGTTTTTCATTTATTAAAAAACGAAATACCGATACGAGCACGACTGCACTGCTTTCGTTCACAGTAGACTAAGTTATTAAGTATCTTAGCCCATTCATTTCTTCAGCTGCTGCGATGGTGCCTACTTGGGCGGTCTGCGACAGTTATTTTAATGTTGCTACTTTTTAGTTTCCTTACTGCCGAACCTACAAACGTCAATTAAAGTTAATGACCATTAATCCATTTTTTGAAATCGGATTATTTCGACACTCGAAGCCCATTAATACTTAATACGCAGATAGTAGATATATAAATTATCTCGAGTTCAATAATCGAAATTAATCATAAACGGCCCGACAGTCGAAATACATAGATTTTAAAAATGACTTAATTAGAATTAAAGTTAATTGGGGTTTGTGAGTGCGGCAGTTAGTCACTAACATCATGGCTTCGTCCTCAGACTGCTTATTGTGCACAATCAAAGTACCATGAAACCAAATTAATATTCCAAGTATATTCTCGTTAAAATCGAACGTTATGTTTCGAAACGACGAGGGTTTAGTCACAGTCTGTTGCGGAGTTTAATTTGAAATCAATCTAAAGTTATTATATTAAGGTTATTATGTAATATATGTATGTAATGTATGTAATATTATGTAATTATATTAGTCTACGCTGATATGGACGACCACAGCGGGCGATCCTCTAGCTAGCAGCAAGCTTATCAACGCAGAAGATATTATAGTCTACAAGTGAGTGCAGCCATGGGTGCACTCAGTCTTCTTACACTCTTATATTCGGATTGGACAGAAGACCGATATAACCGGGGAGAGATAAGGCGCAGAATCGATTTACTGCATGTTTGAACTCCTTCTAGAATTTATGATTTAACAAGTATAAATTATATAAAAGCATAAAAATCCCGACTGCCAACAAACAAAATGGTCCTAAATTACATTATACATACATAATACGTATGCATTATGTGTATATATTTCAACTCGTCGCGTTAAGACCTTTCATTTGATACCCATATTGATGTTTTTTGGGCTAAACAAAAATACCAAATGGCGACTTGCGGCCATATATATATATATTTTTTTTTACATATGTACCTGTCACTGACACAACTAAGATGTATCTAACGACATATAAGCCAGTGTCCATCACGCCGTTTAGGCTATAGGCCATGCCAAAGAAATAGACATGTATGTTTACATACATACTTACATATATACAAACATACATACTCTCGAAAAACATTAGCCTTTGCCTGGGGCATTCGGGCAAAAAGAAAGTAGAGATTATCTATTCAATCAATTTTAATACTTGTGTCTAGTCGCTACCCGTCAAAAAGTATCTACGGGGCAACTTATACAGAAAATATCTGTTAAACTACCTTTTTACCAAATTAATTGAAAAATCAACTAGAATATGTATATATATATATAGCGCGGTACGAAATTTGATTGCAAGGCGAAGGTTGATCAAACTTGAATAGTCAAATTTGCACTACCGTTTATTCTCGACACCTCTAACGTAAATAATGTTTCAGAGCCTTTATAGTTCCCATATTTTAACGGTCTCCGAGAAAAGTGAGGCGTCGGATAACAATTGTGTTTACCTTCAAAGAGTTCAGTGGAGGGTCGGGTCCCAAGTGTATACCTCTGTATATCTAAAAGTCTATAAAAACAAAGAACAAGGTTTGTGTTTCGTTTCGCAGTCCATTACGTTAAAAATATGGTTATGCGTGTGTAAGATAAGTGGATTGCTAGTGCGTGCGTTATAAATGCGTCAGTATGATGACTTAAAATTATTAACTGTTTATAAATATAATAATAATAATGTTCTCCAGGCCGTGTCCGGCCACGGCGGCCAATGTTTTTTACACTATTAATTAACAATGCAGGAGATATTAAAGTGCACTCTCTTTGCTTTTAACTCTCACAATTCAATGGTACGGAAGATAGACACCACCGGGGTGAGGTCAGGCTCAGGACCGAATTTTCACATGCGCATTCGATGGATGGATCATCTTACTTTTCAGACAATCAGGTGTTTTTTTCTATACTACCAAGGACGCCAGCGGTCCACCTGATGATAAGCAGTCACCGCAGCCTATAAAATAGACGCTAGCAACACCAGAAGAATCACTAGCGCGTTGCCGACCCGTAAGACATTAGATATTAGTCATTGTGTCCGGTAATTTCACCAGCTGCAATGCCCTTCACGCCGCTACACAGCAATGCTTACACACTGCGGTGGTACCTACCTGTACGGTTCCTTGCACAAGGAACCTACCACCTAGTGAAATTGGCCTGTTTCAGCTATTAAGGAACACCTAAAATAAAGTTGTTGTTCCCGCGGCATTTGAACCCACAAACTCCGTTTTGCAAAGCGAGCGGTTTCCCGCTGTGCCACGGAAGCTAAGTATTGATAAACATACGAACGATGAAACGATACATTCAGATAAGACAATAATATATTTTTTTAAATTAATGGGAATCTAATCTACTACGATGATGATAGAAGTGGGATTGGGCGGGACATATTTGTCGCATGAAGGCAGACAGATGGGCCAAGGTTGTCACACAATGGGTGCCGAAGGATGGACGTCGTCGTCGTGGAAGGCCTAAAAAGCGTTGGCGTGACGACTTAGACGCATTTGAGAAGGACTGGTCCGAGATGGCTCAGGACAGTGATATGTGGATGGTCATGGGGGAGACCTTTGCCCAGCAGTGGGACAATATAGGTTAAACAAAAAAAAAAAAAATCTACTACCCCGTGGGGTGCCGGGTTAGAATTGCATCCCCCCATCTCTTCCAGTTGGGTGTATCGTAAGAGGCGACTAATGGAAATCAAGAAGACGGGCAGCAGCGTCTTTTGTTTCAGATTCATCTCTTCATATATACTGCGATCCCCAAGACGCCTGCCATGCGTGGGGATTGTGGCAACTCCCCCCCCCCCTAAACACACAATGACAGACACGACTTGCAAATGGCCCCCAGTCCCCGGCGGCTCCTCTATTCCTCGCCTTGTTAGCAGGCGGGGTAACGGTCGAGCAGGGGGTGCTAAGAATCTCCGGCAGATGCCCCGCTACCACCCCCACCGAACTTTGGCCCTGGCAACACATAACGTCCGCACGTTGAGGACCGATGAGAAGATTGTCGAGCTGGAGGAAGAATTTAGCAAGTTGCGTTGGGACATCTTGGGATTATCCGAAATCCGACGAGAGGGACAGGATATCCGCCCAAATCCAGAACCCCGAACACTTTCAACTCGAACTGCACAATCGCTTCCAGTGCCTAACCGAATGCGAAACTGCGGACGAGATAAATAATGGGTTGGTGCAAACTGTCCATGCAGTGGGGTCCAAGTTCTTTAAGACCCCACGCCGCAAGAAACCTCAAAAGCTCTCCAATAAATCCATTAAGTTAATGGAAACCCGGACTGAGATGAGACTCCAATCTTCAGCTGATATGTCAGAATATGCTGAACTCAATAGACGAATCTCCAAATCCATGCGACACGACTTGCGTTCCTATAATACAGCATGTATTAAGGACGCAATTGAGCGGAACCAAGGCTTTAAAGTGTTCGCAAAGAATTCGTCTATTGGGCGTAGGTAGCCAAATGACCAAGCTGAAGATCGAAGACGGTAGTATCATCTCATCGAGACCGGAAATATTGAGAGAGCTTGAGAGGTTTTACGGACAATTATACACCTCGACACGAGAACCCATTAGTAGAACAGCTCAGGACACCAGAGCTAAATTAACCCGACACTACACTGAGGACATCCCAGACATCAGCCTGTACGAGATTAGAATGGCTCTCAAACAGCTTAAGAACAACAAGGCGCCGGGTGAAGACGGAATTACAACTTCTGAGAGCGGGTGGAAAACCGGTACTTTTAGTCCTCCAGAAGTTATTTAATTCCGTCTTACTCGAGGGTACCACGCCAGAAGCATGGCACAGGAGTGTGGTAGTACTTTTCTTCATAAAAGTTGATAACACCTTACTGGAGAATTATAGACATATCTCACTCCTGAGCCACGTGTATACGCTGTTTTCGAGAGTCATTACGAACCGTCTCGAACGCAGGTTTGATGACTTCCAGCCTCCCGAACAAGCCGGGTTCCGAAAAGGCTTTAGCACCGTAGACCACATACATACGCTCCGCCAGATTATACAGAAGACCGAGGAGTATAATCGGCTATTATGTCTAGCGTTCGTGGACTACGAAAAAGCCTTCGATTCAATCGAGACCTGGGCGGTATTGCAGTCCTTGCAGCGATGCCACATTGACTATAGGTATATCGAAGTATTGAAGTGTTTGTACAGCAACGCCACCATGTCGATCCGACTACAGGACGAGAGTACTAAACCAATCCGATTGCAGAAAGGCGTGAAACAGGGAGACGTCATTTCTCCGAAACTGTTCACGAACGCATTGGAGGACGTTTTCAAGCTCTTGGACTGGTACGGATTTGGCATCAACATCAATGGCGAATACATCACTCACCTTCGTTTTGCCGATGATATAGTCATTATGGCAGAGTCGCTGGAGGACCTCAATACGATGCTCAGCGACCTCAGTAACGTTTCCCAACAGGTGGGTCTTAAAATGAACATGGACAAGACTAAGATCATGTCTAATGTCCATGTTGCACCCGTACCGGTAGTCGTTGGGAACGATACACTCGAAGTTGTAGACCACTGTGTTTACCTTGGACAGATTGTCCAGTTACGTCGGTCCAAATTCGACAAAGAGGTCACCCGAAGAATTCAACTCGGATGGGCAGCGTTCGGGAAACTACGTGACTTCTTCTCATCTAAAATTCCGCAGTGCCTGAAGACAAAGGTTTTTAACCAGTGTGTGTTTCCAGTGATGACATATGGTACTGAGACGTGGTCTTTAACAGCTGGCCTTTTAGAGAAGCTCAGAGTCACACAACGAGCTATGGAGAGAGCTATGCTCGGAGTTTCTTTGCGCGACAGAATACGCAATGAGGAGATTCGCCGAAGAACCAACGTCACCGACATAGCTCTCAGAATCTGCAAGTTGAAGTGGCAATGGGCAGGCCACATCGCTCGAAGAACCGATAACCGTTGGGGAAGAAAGGTTCTCGAGTGGCGAGCACGAACCGGAAGACGCAGCGTAGGTAGGCCTCCCTAGGTGGACAGAGGACATTGTGCGCGTCGCAGGTAACCGGTGGATGCAAGTCGCCAATTGTCGTTCATTGTGGCGTTCCAAGGGGGAGGGCTATGTTCAGCAGTGGACGTCTTCCGGCTGGTGATGATGATGATGATGATGAATCTACAACCGTAAACGGTGGGTTACCCGTGGGGTGCCGGGTTAGAATAGCATCCCCCATCTCCTCTCGTTGGGTGTCGTAACAGGCGATTAAGCGAGGACAGGAAGACGGGCAGCAGCGTCTTTCTTTTGGATTTATCTTCCACTTATCTATGTGTAATTTAAAACGTTACAATTCGTCATACGCCTTCAAGCTTTAAGTCAGTGTGCTGAAACTAGATTATTGCGTAAACGGACCACTTTCTGTTACCATTTTCAGCCGGTAAACTTCAGCAAGGATTTTCCTACCAAATTTAGATTGGTTGAAGAAGTTAATTACCGTTTGAAGTCAGTCCCTTGTTGGATAAAGCAGTACTTTCTTAAATATTTAAGTATTGCTTAGTCCTAAAAATCTACTTAAATATTCGGTACATATAATACGCCTACATTTTGTTTTCGTAATTAGTAAAAAGAATAGCTAAATTCGAATCATTGGCCAAAAAGAATACTTAATATAGAATTTATAAACACGATTTAAAATTTCTTTGCCATTGGGTAAAGTATTAAAAATTAAAATATTATCTGAAATAATTTTTAACCTTTTCGAAATAGATCTTAGTTTTAACTAGTTTTAACTAAGATCCATTTCGAAAAGGTTAAAAATTGACATCATTGGTTAAAATCGTGGTTAAAATATTGTAAGTACCTAAGTAGATATTGTATAAATGAATGTCGTATTATTATAATATACATAATTATGTATATCCAGACTTGAACGGCGGTGGGTCGCCATTTTGAACGGTGCTTATGTCCAACATGTTGAGCTGACCTCGCAACATATTTATTAATTTTATTGTAACGACGATATCGGTAAAATTTTGTATAAACGCCAAATTAAGCGTATATTGTTGTGATACTTGTAATCATTTTGAAATACCTAAATTAAAATATTAATTTAGGGCTTAGTACGACTATATTTCATAATAACAAGAGTAAAAGTAGAGCAATAATAATAAAAAAATAATAAAAAATTGAAAAATAAATTATGAAAAATTTCTATATACGTTATTATAATTCGCAATATACGTGTCATTCATCATCATCAGCTGAAAGTAGCTCACTCCTGAAACCCTTAGAAGGGCGGGGTTGCCATAATCCCCACGCTTAGTAGGCGTCTCGGGGAACGCAGTATAGCTGGTATGCAATTCAATAGAAAGACGCTGCTGCCTGTCTTCTTGTTTCTCCTTAGTCGCCTATTAAGACACCCAACAGGAGCAGAGGGGTGTTTGCTCTTCTTACCCGGGCACCCTACAGGCAATAAACGTGTATATAGTGAAAATTTAACCAGTAGAACAAAGCAAAATTAATTCCTCCATTAATACATGCAAAGCAATAAAGGCATTCGCTAATTACAGTTAGTTCACTGCAGTGCTCAGCGTACGGCATTATTCAGTTATTTAATAACGCAACCGGTTGGTGGCTACTGTTTATGTTTGGAACTTTTATGAGTGTTTTCGCATTAATTATTTATTGAAGTAAAAATCGATGTGCTCCTGCTGTCTGCTTCTTTTAACCAGACTTCAAAAAAGGAGCTTCTGCATCCGCTGAGTATGTTTTATACTATAAAAATGCTATGTGGGCATATAAACAAACATTTGTTTATATAGTATGTATGTTTGTATATAGGATTTTTGACCACGTTTTTTTTTTCATAAACTACAAATCCAATTGCGGTAGTTCTTTATGTAATAGTTTTTGTATGTTTGGACTAAGGGAAGTATAAGTAAGTATACGTTTCATCTAAATCGGTTTAGTAGTTTGGACGATATGGACTGTTTATGTTTTTAATAAGTTACTCTAGCATAGCTGTTTGAGTTGCACGACAGTTTCGCAAGCAATCGATGAGTTGTAATGATGAAAGCCAATAAAATGTGTTAATAAACTATTTTTAGTAAAAATAGTAAACGATTACAAAGAAACTGGTCTAAAAATCATTCAATAACGATAATATGTAATACTGAAGTCGGTCTATTAGTGAGACATGCTGGCTGCTACCTAACGGATTGTGAATTCAATTCCCACCCTAGATAATTTTATTTTCATGAACATGTTTGTTTTGCGTCTAAGTATTATCTATCATTATATGTAAACCGGAAAGGTGTAGAACGCTCCTTAAGTCAGTATACTTGTCACATGGGATCTTACAGACAACTGCAGACGAATAGCAGCAAATAGTGTGCTAACACACATGTTACTGCTAGCTGCTATCCGTGTGCGGTTGTCTGTAGGTACTACCTAAATATAGTTAATTAATGTAGGTATTTCTTGTCGCTTTAACTGTTAATTAAAAATGCTAGCGAGTGAAGCAGCGATATATAAATCACCGTGATTTTTCTCGCTGTTAATTTTGTATCAACTCTCTGTAACCATTTGTTTTAACATGAATAAATAACTTTTTTAAAAATTGTCTGATTTTACAAGAAAAGTATTTATATCAGTTGTCTGGTTGCCAGAAAACAGACGCCCCAGTATGGGGGAGGCCTATGTTCAGCAGTGGCTGTAGAGTAGACGTCTTACGGCCGATGATGATGATGATGATGTTCTTGTTTCTACGTCACAGGTGGTTCCATCATGCCGGTGATACAGTCTTGTTGCTGCTGGCGCAGTCTGCGTCGGGGCTGCTATGCATCTGCTATATACACCATGGTAAGTCAAATTTATTTAAAATATCGAATAGAATAGTCAGATTTTTTTAAGGTACCAACAAAATATCTCAGCAAGAAACACGGCAAGCTTCTCATTTTTTTTAAGTCTGATTTTTTATTTCAATCATGAAATGAGCGCCGATGGGGATAAAATAAATTACATAAAAGGTCAATGGGAGTATGACTCGAGCAGCAATCGGGTAATAATTGACTTTTCCATTTATCGATACTCCAACTCCATTGTGAATTTATTTAAAAATAAATAAATAAATAAATAAAATAAATAATAATTTTTTATTTTATTTTTAAATTTATTTTAAACTCGACTGTGACTGTGGGCTCTCCTACATTGGGCAAACAAAGCGTGCAATAAAAACTCGCGTTAAAGAGCATATAGCTGATGTGAAACACCGACGCTGTACAAAATCTGCAGTTTGTGAACACGTTCAGGATCGCACCCGCCATTAGATCAGATTGATCGGTTTATCAGATTTGATAAACCACAAATCCTCGCAAAAGAACACCGTTTCCAGCCAAGGATGATTCGTGAGGCTATTGAAATCAAAAAACATCCTAATTTCAATAGAGAAGATGGTTGGGTGTTACCGCCAGCTTGGGATCCTGTGACATATATATTTCAATCCAAAACTAGGCAAAACACTGCACGGCGTCAAGATACTGTTAGCTCTTACTGCGTAGGTCGGACCAACAACAATAATAACCAATAAGAATTGAGGGTGCATCAATAAAAACAACAACAATAACTGAGGGTACACCGTAAATTATGACAGTATAAATAGAGCGCAGGGACGTTCAATATCTCAGTCCGCCCGTGACCATGGGTGCTGCAAAGCATTCGAAACGTCGGGAAAATTAAAATTAAAATCGCGATATAATCCGTAAGAGGAGATCAATTACAATATAATTAAAATTACAAAATAATTACCCGCGCCCTAATCTTCTCCGAAGTTTGTAGAGGGAACATTCTGAACTACCCAATATAAATTGAGAATTCGTCTCCTTGTGTTGGGTTTATAATTTTCACTCGTATGTTGTTAAAATCTTTTATTAAAGTATTGTTGATGTTCGAATTATTACCTCTGGGCGCTAGTTTCCTATTTAACGAGCTAGCTAGCGTGTGCCATATTAAACTAAAGCGCGAATGGTGTTTATCGACGTTGCTTCCAATGAGATTATTTTTATAGTTATAAGAATAAAATATGCTGGAAATCTTATCGCGGATAACCTATATTGAACATCAAGTTTATTTTAGGTTTACCTGAAACCTATATTATGTATAGCCTGTTAGTTAGTGTTAGTTGTGGGACAACTAAGACGAATCGAACGACATATTATGAGTAAACATCCGCAGTTTAGGCGGTAGAAAAATAGACATACGTACGTCGTACATTAGTATACTCGACACACGCGTACTCACGAAAGCCGTCACATACCCGTCCTCCAAGGGCTTTAAAATAATTAGTGACCTTAGACAGCTGTCCAAAAAGCGGCGAGCAGCGATGGTCGGTCGTAACGATAGTCAGGTTAACCGAATCCTATGTAAGTACCTAGTTCTGTCGCACAGTCATTTAAGCTGCAGTGGTAAACCTTTAATTTAGATTAGAGAAAAGAAGTGGGGGAAGGCTACTTATTTCAATGACTTTAATAAGCTAATCTGGTTTGTGATAAGACAGTTTTAAAGGAGATCTAAAATAAAGAGGCCCCAAAGATAGGCCAAAGGAGTTCCTCCATTCAAGATATTATAAAAAAATAACAATCGTTAAAAATATTTTCAGTGGTAGGTACTATGTCAATGAATAATATGAAAATATTAAAAGTACCTATTATTAGTATGTGATCCCAAGCCGCCTGCCAAGTGTGGGGATTATGGCAACCCCTCCCTTCTAAGGGGGTGGCCTTTGTTCAGCAGTGGACGTTTCGACTGTTGATGATGATGATTATTAGTAAAGAGCCTGTTCGTTTAGTAGGCGACATGCCTGAAGCGAGAGCTTGAAACGCACAACCATGGCCTCGCTCTCAAACTGATTTCTTTACTGGCCCAAGCATTCGGCTGATATCTCTCCACAGCAATGCTATCATACCCATAGATACCGGGCATAAGCAGGTCATTTATATGAAGCAAAAAGAGGGTTGCCGAGAGACAGTAGGTACTTACTGCCTATAGAAATTAGAATTTTCTGCTCCTAATCCCACCTCTTTCTATTCCCATATAACTCGGCCGCCACCCCTAAGGAGACTGGATACCTTTTGGAGGTCTCCTCCTCACCAAAAAAATGCTGTCAATAGATGGCACTGTCGTAGTTCTGAGACTGAAGTCAAGGTCAGTTAAGTTTGACCTCTGAAAATTGTGAGCAAGCGATAGTTCTGTGATATTTGCCAGCCGCCACCGAATATTCTACTTGGAAAAGTTGTTCAACTTGGCGGTTGATCTGAACTTAAACTTTCACCAAGACTCTCTAAGCTTCAGGTGAACAAAGGGAGTCAATACCACTGTGTTTGTATCTACCCGTGAGGACAGAATTCATAACACTAAAGCGTTTTTATGTGTTTGTTTGTATGTGATGTGTTTCTTACAAATTTATTGTTATATCTGTTACTGCTATGGGAATACACGCTGGAACAAAGTTATTACTGTGCTAGTATTTACGTTTAGATACTTAAAAGAAAAAAATGAGGTGAGGTCTCACCTTTACCATACAGAAAGAAGATCAAGACCAATTAACGCCACTTTTAAGCGGCGCTTCGTGCGTGCATTTTTATGTTGACACCCAATATTTATATTATACCACCCCTGGATTAGAGCGAACAAAACATGACAAGAATAATTCAAATCGGTCAAGCCGTTTCTGAGATTTAGCGAGAACCGACAGCTATTGTTTATGATTTATTGAAACAAAATATTTACAGGTTATTTACAAACATGTACACTTAAACTAGGTAAAAAACTTCCTCGAAGTTGTCGCCGCACTGGGAGGGAAGGGTACCTAAAAGACTGGCGGCATTACCCCTTTGTATGGCCAAGCTTATACGTTGGCAGAAAAAGCTACCAGCGCGGCGGTCTCCTGAGACTTCGATAAGTTTGGATGCAATTTCTTTCACCAAAGCGTGCGTCTCATGAGACCAAGGCCCCATGGTCTCCACCGCAAAGGGCGCAAATATATAGCTCGAACCTATAGCTGCATACTTGCGTCGCTTTGCATCACTAACGGTCGCCGCAGCCCCTCCAGCCGCCCTGCAAGTTGCCGGGGTGTGGGACGCAGCAAGTGTGTCGACACATGTCGCATCCCACACCAGCGGCTTTCCATGTTGCCATGGTATTAAAGTAACACCATCAGGCCTCTTGCCGTCATCTCGTGTAATGCCGACTGGTTCCAGTACGGCAGGGACACCGGCAGTGACAAGATCCCTGCGAATAATATCATTAAAGGCGGCATGGCGTGACATACGGCCAGCGCTACGCGAGCATGACAGCCCGTGGTGACCATACTTATCTACGTACGGGGAGTACGTATATAAGTATGGTCACCACAGAGACAACGATGAAGAAGGTTGGTTCTGGCACCCACCCGCAAACAAACTGCAAGACTAAGTGTGGTATTGGTCAATAAGGTACCAATATGAGATGATGGCATAGCCTGCAGCCAGTGACCGGACTCATTCGCAGAGACAGCTAGCAACCGCGCACGATCCAAATCGTTAACGCTGAACAAAGTGGTTTATCCCACTGTCTCTGAGAGTGAGTTAAGATTGGAGGGTCGGAACCCGGGCAAGCCAACAGCCAGGCGCAAAAGGACAGTTTAAATTGTTTGTTAAACAACACCGAATTAAATAATCCAAGGTTGTTAAATGACTTTTAAATTTAAATAGTTGAGAACAGCGAAGAAAATAAGTGAATTTGGGCACAAAAAGGCAAAAACGCATAATGAAGAATGCTAAATGAGAGTTAATTTTGAAGATTCGATCAGAGGAATCCTGGAATTTTTTAATTTTTTCATTCACGAAACTGGGTATGGCTTCGTCCAGAACGGGGGCACCGAGAAGGTACAGAGATTCCTTAGACAGTATCTTAATATTAGATGCTAAAATACTAAATTTGTTAATAATGAGGTTCTTCGGGCCTCAGACACTGAGTCCGAAACAAAGATTTCACACTTTGAAAAGTTAAATTCTAGACCGATTTTTTGAAACTCGTTAATAAGAATTTCGAAGTCATCATAGACCGAATCTGCTGAACCCCCCAAAGTGCCATCATCCAGATACCAGACATTAAATTTGGAATTTAGAGTACATATGATCTGATGGATTGCCAAACTAAAAATAGCGGGACCAAGAGGGTCACCTTGTTGACATCCAACAGCTGAACAAATAGGATGTTCATTATATAATAATTTGGATGGTTGGCCATAACATTGAAAGACATATGGGTAAATTTCTGGAATGTTGTTTTGTACTTGTGTCAACAAAGCAGCTCTGTCTACAGAATTGAAAGCATTTTTGACATCTACCTTAAGCAAGACCTCACCTCCGTTCTGCAGTAAAAAGGTGCGTGCCGCATGGACGGCCGCCTCACAACCACCCTTTGAGCCAAATCCGAGCTGTATAGGCTGAAAAATTTGGGATACAGTAGGGAGGATGCGACGGCAACAAACTTTAGAAGCGATACGGCGGATGGTAGAGCCTATCGCTATAGGCCGAATGCCACCGTCTTTTTTGGATAGAGCGCACAAATTAGCGCCATATAAAACATCGGTAATTTCTAGAGGCACCTTGCCCGCCAACATTAGATTAATCAGAGCGGTTAAATTAGAAAGGAGTGACCTGCCAGCGTCCCCGTCGGCGTTACTTAGAAGGTCTTTGAGATGTTGAGGGGTAAGGCCATCAAGGCCGCCAGCAGAGCCACTCTTAAAGGAAGAAATGCAGTTCATAATTTCGACAGTATCCGAAATAAGAATCCGCTGATCTGAAGGGGGTGTGCCAGGAAAATGAAGACCTACTGAAGGTGAGGGATGTTTGGACATCAATGCGGAAAGCGTGTCCGCATTATTTGGAGCAATAATATCGCTGGAAAAAAGCATCCGTGCTGCGCCTTTAAAATCACCATCATTTGCTTTTGTTTCAATTTTCTGAATGATATTTCCATAGACTCGAGATCGAATAGGGGAAATGCCAAAAGACAAATCCGAAATAACGTTATTCAAATCAGAACAATTTAGTTTAATTTTTTGCGTAAGAGAATTTTTTTCACCTGCCTTGATTGCAGTAACATGCAGCACTCTGTAAGGAAATGTAAGCAGCTCTTCCCAAGCACACTGTGTATTATGATTTAGAATTTTTTGAATGCAACTACTCAGGGCATTGGCCACTGAAATACGAGCACCACGAGGAATGAGCTTAATGAGAGGAACATTTCTTTTTAGTGAGCTAATACGCTGCCAGAATGGAATGTTGGTGACATTCGAATTTGCAGTCGAAACCGGGCGAGAACAAGAAGGGTCTGACACAGGCACAGCAGGATGGGACTTATGAGCCCTCCCGATGTGAATATTCAAACCTCGTTTCCCGCGAAAGAAGCGTGCTTGAGAACACTGATCACACTTTACAAAATTTTCCAACGAACTATTACTCACCTGGCTGCAAGGCTGCGGCATTGGGGCCAGGATAGTTCTATTTACATCTTGCATATAAAACAATTATATATAAATGCACTTAAAATGTCACTATACACCACTTGGCGTCGATAGGTAGTCGACTGGCCGAGGCTGGCGCAGCTCGACAACGAAGAAAAAATCTGGAAATAAAAGATACAATGAAACAACTGGTAATTGTAACGCAGTACTTAGGTAAAGTACTCCCCTGATGTATACAGAGTGGTCTTGAAAAGCCAAGCCAGCGTATGATCGAGACCCGATGCCTCTGCCGTGAGCGATGATGAGGCTCTGCAACCACCCACCAGGAATGCGCGAGTGATGCGGCTAGAGGTGGAGCACTCGGGAACTGAAATCATAAGAAAATAATAATTATTATTAAATTTTATTTTAAGAGAAAAAAAATTGACATGACACTTCTGACAAAACCAATTTTTTTTTACAGCTATTTATGTTTATATATAGTAGGTATATATATATGTAGATATTAAGGATCTTGCTTAAATTTGGTAGGATTTGGTACATCCTTAGACATACGTACCTATTACTTACATCATTATTCGTAAAGCAATATACCTACTGAAAGATTACATTAGATTTGTTCGTTTTGTTGCAGGTGTATTTCGCTGTCACTATAGTAATAATGGGAAAGTTCATTGAAATGGAGCACAGATTTCTGACCGGAGATAACGTTGAACCTGAATCTGACAGCTTCTTAGAACCAGAAAAAATTACACCAAGTAAGTAAAAAATATTTAAAAGTAGCCATTCTTAAGTGTATTTAGATGCACGGTTTGGTGAAAGAAATTTCGTCCAAACTTATCGAAGTCTCGGGAGACCGTCGGGCTGGTAGATTTTTCTGCCAACGTATAAGCTTGGCCATACAAAGAGGTAATGCCGCCAGTCTTTTAGGTGCCCTTCCCTCCCAACTTGGAGGAAGTTTTTTACCTAGTTTAAGGGGGTAACATGCGCCAATGACCTTGAGAATCTGGCCGCTCCGGCCGAGAGTTGTCATCGTAGAGGGCGCTACCAGCAAATATGAATATTACATTTGAAAAATCATAGACTAAAAATATGCAGATGTGTCGAATGGAGTTTTGTTAATTTTGCCTATTCCGTTATAGAATGAAATGACGCAGTTTAATAACGGTTACCCACTGTTTTATATCTTTATGTATACCTTGGCGTGCCACCTAATTACAATCTGACAACCCAACCACTTACAGTGGTAACGTAGTTGACGTGTTGCATCAGTTCAGTTCATATTCCAAACTTCATATCAAAGGTTCAGTCCGTCTATTATAGAATGGCCAATGCCTGACTAGTGAGACTTATACATACTTCTATTCTATTGTTGGTGGTTATTAGGTCCGGTTACAACCGGAACGCACTTCGACCCAGCTGAATACATTGTACCTGCCATTCGGAATCCATATAAATTCGTACTACTTATAACTTACAGTCACAGCGGATTTTAGTGTGTGTCTGAATTTCCAAACGTAGTAACGGATTTGCTGCAGGGTGCTTTGGTTAGGGTGGAAAGATGGTGTAAAGACAATAACCTTTCCATAAATCCAAGCAAAACGGTTATAGTGCCGTTCACGAGGAAAAGACGATTAGAGGGCCTTAGAGACCCAGAAATGTACGGCACCAAACTAAAATGGGCTACGGAAGTAAAATATCTTGGGGTAACTCTCGATAGTAAACTAACGTGGCGTGGTCATGTTGAAAACATAACAAAAAAGGCCTTACGTGTCTTCAATATGTGCCGTTCTGCGTATGGCAAAACTTGGGGACTCAAACCAAAGGTAATGTATTGGTTATATACTACGATGGTGAGGCCTATTCTCACATATGGCAGCGCTGTATGGTGGCCTAGGACCAAACTAAGGATCTGCAAGGATTCTCTTAGGAAGGTACAAAGAGTAGTTTGCATGGCAATTACAGGTGCCTTCAAAACAACGCCAACACTGGCTCTTGAGTGGTTACTGGGACTAACCCCACTTCACACTTACATACAAATAGAGGCAAGAAAGTCGCTATACAGACTTGCAAAAGCAGGAGTTTGGAATCTTAACAAGCCCTGTACAAAACATACTTTATTGGATCCCGTGAAAGAACTGGATGATCTAATGGACATGCCCTGTGATAGGATAAATCCAGTGTAGAGAGGTGAGGAGGTACCGAGTACATATACCATCCAGAGAAGAGTGGACGAGGGGACTCAAACCGGTTGGTGGAACTCACCTCATATGGTACACTGACGGTTCCAAAATGGAGTCAGGTACAGGGGCAGGGATTTATTCCAAGGACTGTAGTATCAGTCACAGCATGGGGCAATATGCATCGGTATTCCAAGCGGAAACCTATGCCATAATTGCCAGCATCAAAGATATGCAAAGGAGAAATGTCAAGGGTAAAACCATTCGCATTCTCAGCAACAGTCAGGCAGCTCTGAAGGCTCTGAATTCCTTCAGAGTAGCTTCTAAACTGGTCAAAGAAGGTGTTACAGGCTTGAACAACCTGAGAAGACACAACAATGTCAGCCTTATCTGGGTACATGGACATGAAGGCGTCGAGGGCAATGAGAAGGCAGATAGATTAGCGAAGGCCGGCTCACAGAGACATTTGGTTGGCCCCGAACCATTTGTGGGGATTCCGTATGGAACATATCACCAAGCATTGTATGCACATGCTAGAAACGAACACATGAAGGAATGGAGGGCAGCGTCAGGCCTTAATCACTCCAAAGCGTTCTCTAGCGGAAGGGTGGACTGTGGGGTCAAATTATTGAACCTAAACAGATCACAAATAAGGCACCTGATGGGTGCACTTACGGGACGTTTTGGCACCAACGAGCATCTACACAGAATGAGGCTAAGTACTAGTGACATTTGCAGATTCTGCGAAGATGAAAAAGAGTCAATGCGACACATATTGTGTGGCTGCGACGCTCTTGCGAGACGTAGGTTGAATCATCTGGGAGTAGCCTATCCTACACCAAATGATTATGTACAGCTCCAAGCTAGCGCGATCGTTGCGTACCTGAGGGAGCTCTTCGATACGCCAGCAACAGAGTAAGGGCTAGGGCATGCACAATGGATCCAACTGGGTCGAAGTGCGTTCCGGGAATACCGGGCCCAAATTTATAGCCACCAAGAATAGAATCTAGAATAGAAGTTAGGGTTGACGAAACATTGCGCAAGTACAGTTGTGAGTTCTGAATACATAAACATAAAAATAGCTACTGCGTAGCGTCTTGCCGTGACTACTGTAAGCGTACTTGAAATGAAACTATGCACAAAGTTCTAAGGTTCCTGTTCTGTGTGGTTAAAACGAAAGCGTTTAACAGAGCCTTCAAAATATAGTTTTTTTTAAAAAAGGGACCTTTTTTAACATATTTCCTAAATTAGCTACAAATTCTCTAACCAATAAAGATCCATCTGATAATTGAGCTTTTTGATTCCTGGAAAAATGAACTGAAACCAAATTGATGATTGATTGCGATGTCGAGTATGACAAAGAGAGTGACTTAAGATGCTGCAATGCATGCCAGTGGCCCTGATGAGATGCTAGCGGTATTATTAAAGAAGCGTGTAACTGTAATGTTTCCTATTCTAATGCGTATATTATCTTTAAGAGTGGTAGAATCTTGGAAGCTTGCTAGCTTCCAACCTTACTCAAGACCAGATACCCAACGTCGACCCAAGTCGTGCACACCCAAATATCATAAATTATTTTTATTGTGACAATTAGTTCCATGATAAGAATAATAGCACCCATCCATCTCCTCCCGTTGGGTGTCCGTAAAAGGCGACTAAAGAAAAACAAGAAGACGAGCAGCAGCGTCTTTTTATTGGATTACCTTCCACCTATCTGCGATCCCCAACCGTGGGGATTATGGCAACCCCTCCCCTCTATGGGAGAGAGGGCCTTTTTTCAACAGTGGACGTTTCGGCTGCTGATGATGATGTAGATGAGTTCCGTGATCGACTCCATTAAGGCCATCGAAATGAAACTATGATAAGATACTTAACTTTTTACATAATTAAGTTTAGGTAAAAACGGCCCAGACCCAAGACAAACAGATCATGTTCATGCACATGAATGTTTGTCCTGTGTGGGAATCGACCCCAAGACCTTAAGGTCAGCGGCCAGGGTAGCAAACTACAAAATCAACGGACCTGTGTTGTTATTCAATATACGTGGCTGCCAAAGGAATCCGTAGCACTGTTTGTTTGAACGCACAAATTCAGTAATAGTCTTTTTAAGTGTAAGTTTCAGTTTTCAATCGAAATAGTTTGAACGACGTTCTGGGCGCTTACCCCGCCCGCATGTATTTTGGGCCGGCACGTGCAAGCGATTGTCGTTCTAAAGGTGATAGACCGTTCGTGACCGCGAGAGTACGTAACGTAACTTCATCTTGAGTTCTGTACCCATCGCGGAGTTTGAACTACGCGGAACATTAGACATTTTATTTTATTTATTCTTTAGCACACTTAAATATGTACAAGGCGGACTTAATGCCTTAGGCATTCTCTGCCAGTCTACCTTTGGATGATGCAGAGGGTAATAGTGGTAGGTGCATAGGTAATGTAAAATTTAAATAGATATTTAATTTACATTGATTCTAATAAGCAATCTGGTTTTAGAGTAACTAACATTTTAACGCGGTGGTATTTTTTCTCGTGCCTGCCAACAACACCATCAGTTTATTGTTACGGAACTTAGTTAAGTAACAAGTTATTACCTGATAGTAATAGTAGTGGCGTGCACTGAAAGCAGGCAAAAATATTTGCGAGTTGTTTATGCTTTATGCTCTTTATTCGTGTTCCAGCACAAATACCCTTAAATTAACCAATATTACCAACATATCCATTTACATTTAAAAAAATTACATTAATTCATGTCCAAACTAAGATTTTTTAAAATTAAGACTGTTTAGAGAAATCCTAGGGTAGGCAATGTATTTTTGTCAGTATGGAGCCGCTGAATAAACTTATTAATGTTTTCAAATGCAAATTAATATGTCTATAGTATTTGCTTTCATATGGATATTTGAAATGGTATAATAACATACTTAAAATAGGTGAAACAAGCCGAATACATTTTTTTGCCTACCCTCTGTGCACGCCACAATGAGTGGGAAGCACCCATCCATAGAAAAGTTTCTACCTGTCCCTGTCATCCAAAACTATAATTATAGCCTTTTGGTCCGATAGTTTTTTTGCCAGCTACAGTGACCTTCTACTTATGTTACATAGCGGAAGAAATCTAAGATAAAAGTGGCGCCACCTAGATAGCACACGAGTACCCTTCTAACTTTGACGGGCCCGTTGGTCTAGTGGTTAGTGACCCTGTCCGCTAACCGATGGGTCGTGGGTTCGATTCCCACCAAGTGTCTGGGTGTTATTTATCTATTTAAGTATGTATTTACAAAAAAAAATGTATATAAGTATTATTATCAGTTGTCTGGTTTCCATAGTACAGGCTCTGCTTAGTTTGGGATTAGATGACCGTGTGTGGATTGTCCCAAGATATTATTATTATTATTAACTTAACCATCCAGATGTCTCAAAAGACGAGCAACTGTCCAATGCAACTGTCCGTAGGTAAGCGTGTCGCTCACCACCAAGCCAACCACCCAGGTACTTGACTCGTTGCTAAGTTGCAAAAACCAACATGATAGTAATGATAACACCGTTTTTGTTTTGACAAAAAAAAATCATAATGTAAAGGATATCATAATGTATGTCATTTTGTCGACCTACACAGTATTAAATACGATTTCAATTAGTAAGATCATATATGACTCTGATACGCTTTAGTAGTTAGGCATAATACTCGGCAACGATACTTTCGCATACTCTATGATGAACCAAAAATATGGTATTACTATAAAAATATCTTTATTTAAATATAGAAGTATAGATTTCATTTAAAATGATTTATAATGTTATAAATACCATATGTAACATATCTTAATTAAAAATATGTTCAAAATCATTTAAATTAAATTCGTCTTGTCAAAAAAAAATCGAGCACGTCCACCCTCCATAACAGTCCACGAAAGACTGATGCAGGGGGGTGTAACTCCCATACATTGGTGGTTATTAAAATGTAAATAGAATATACTGCCATCTGTGTTACGGTGTCCGAAAATATAGTTTTATCTAAACGCCGATAGAAGGAGCTAGTGTGTAATTATAACTCGCAAGTAAAGTTTAACAGTGGATGCGTTTATATCCAGAGTACAGTTGCAAACAATGAGGTTTTTTTATTCATATTTAAACTATTAAACTATTTTTTGTTAATGGAATATTGGTATTTTCTAAGGAATTTTGAAAACCGTGGCTATGTATCGTTTAATATAAATATTTATTGGCAATACAGCGTCATCTAGCGAGCTAAACGTATAAGTCGCTAAGCAACGCCATCTAGCAAACAGACCTTCAATTAAAAAAATAAAATTTGAGTTGCGCATCTATCTCAGTATATTAGTATCATCTATGGACTGATGAAAGGCTATTGGGGGGGGGGGGGGGGGGGTGCTGCAAGGGGAAATGCATCGCGTACGTGGTTTTTTCATAATTTCTTGTAAAACATGAATGAAATTAAGAAATGTAATCAATACAAATTGTAGAATACGTTATTATGCTTTTTATAGTCCAAGTTTGACGTCTATCCGATGAACGGATATTGAACGCTAACACAATTCATATCCAACGTAGTACATTTTTTAAATAAATATTGCTTGAAAACATTTTATTTAATCCAATATCTAATCAATAAAACTATTTGTTGAAGATCTGAGGTATAAGTACATATAATTTTCATAGCTAATGCAATAGCGGATTCATCCATCGAACTCTTTAAACTAAGGCTATTTTTGCAATTTTACCGTTGTTACCCCCTTAAGTATATTTGTAAATAAACTGTAAATATTTAATTTCAATAAAAGCTATTAAGTATTTCGTTCAAAGTAATAACACTCGCAATATTGGATGTCTTAAAAACTTCAACCGAGAAAGATCGCAACCAGTAGCGCGTACACACTTTTACGGCACGGGTAGGCAAAAAAATCAAATGATTAAAATGTCTAGTAGTTCTTAGATTGATTATGCCTCATAAAATATGGATAATAAATAATAATAATGATAAATATTGATAAACAATATATAAATGCCCAAGCAGCGTAAAGCCTAAACGAAAGTCTTTTACTCGTATGCTCCGCTTATAATAATACTATTATTGTAGCCTCCGTAGCGGAGTGGGAAACCGCTTGCTTTGCAAATTGGAGGTCGCGGCTTCGAATCCCGCGGAGAGCAACAACTTTGGGTAGTTATTCCTTACAGGCTAGAACAATGCAATTTCTCCTGATTGCCTGTATAACTTGATCCATGCGTCAGTGCATTTAAAAAGTCGGTCCTGTGCCTGATCTAGCCCCAGTCGTGTCGGTTTTCCGTCCCATCGGATTGTATTAATAGAAGTAAAAAGAAAGAGAGAGTGAGTTCGATGGGTCGTGGGTTCGATTCCCACCAAGTGTCTGGGTGTTATTTATCTATTTAAGTATGTATTTACAAAAACAAAATGTATATAAGTATTAGTATCAGTTGTCTGGTTTCCATAGTACAGGCTCTGCCTAGTTTGGGATCAGATGACCGTGTGTGGATTGTCCCGAGATATTATTATTATTATTACTTATGTCTACGCAAGCACTTGCACTATAACATCTCCCGCCTAGATGGCTGATCTTGCGAAAAATTGGCCGCTGTGGTCACAACACAATTTGCTTATATTTCGTGACCATTGGTCTCAAAGCAGACCCTAGGGATTTAAATAACTGTACAAAAGTGGCAAGTTAGCGCGCGGGCTGCTCTGATTGTAATATTTTCAGCGCAATAAATTTTGGACTCGTAACATCGCTATTCACGAGTTAACTTATTACCTTCATTATCCCTGTCGTCTTTCACGGCTCCCCCGGGAACGGATAGATGCGTGAAATTTTTTCTGAGAGCCTACGGACTATAATTATCTATGGAACTTTGCAAACTGTTTTTATCAATATTAGGTAAATAAATCATCAGCAGCCGAAACGTCCACTGCTAAACAGAGGCCTCCCCCTTAGAAGAGAGGGGTTGCCATAATCCCCACATGGGGGGTTGCAGTGTCGCTGCTGCTCTCTTCTTGTTTTCTCTTAGTCGCCTTTTACGGACACCCAACGGGAGGAGACGGGTGGTTGCTACTCTTACCCCACGGGGAATTAAATACATATTTATTGCAAAATATAAAAATACTTAGGTACGTTTCAGTTCAATTTTATTAGATAACTTTTCGTGGCAGCAACGCTTCGTGGACGGTCGTCATAAAATCTAATAAATATGTAATGTAGTCAGGGTATCGAGTAAGGGTTACGTAAAGTTATTGTACATACAACTGAAAGCCTTGCCTTTGTTCATAGGTTGTGGGTACTTGCAGGTAAGAATAAGAAAAAAAATCAATTGTTTTTTTTTCTAAAAACTAGTATAATGGTGGCTATTTTTAAAAATAAAAATAGCCACCATTATACAAGTTTTTAAATTAAAGCAATGATTTATAACTTATAAATAATATAATAATAATATTCTGGGACAATCTAAATACCGTCATCTGATCCCAAACTAGGCTTTGCCTGTACTGTGGAAATCAGACAACTGATACTATTACTTATTATGACGGGCCCGTTGGTCTAGTCATGGGTTCGATTCCCACCAAGAGTCTGGGTGTTATTTATCTATTTAAGAATGTATTTAAAAAAAAATGTATATAAGTATTAATACCTATCAGTTGTCTGGTTTCCATAGTACAGGCTCTGCCTAGTTTGGGATCGGATGACCGTCTGTGGATTGTCCCGAGATATTATTATTACTTATATATTATTTTTATTGTAAATAGATATATATTTAAACTAGCTGACTCGCGCAGCTCCGCTCGCGCTCTTTCACTTGTGAATCTAAACCATTCTCGAATCCCCTTGAACACACACAAACAATTTCATCAACATCGATCCAGCCGCTTAGGAGGAGTTCAGTGACATACACACGTACAGTAGAATTATATATATAAAGATAGATAAATAACACGCAGACACTTGGTGGGAATCGAACCCACGACCTATCGAGCAGCGGCCAGGGTGTCTATCCGCTAGACCAACAGTCCCGTCAATAATATAAAAAAGTACCTACTAATAAAAAAAAACACACTTTGTAAGCTACGATATGTACTTGTGCCTACAGACAGGCGTTGAATTTTAAACGTCTCTCCTTTTTGCGCATGGGTAATAAATTAAATGGCATTACATTACTTAAAAGGTAAATACCTGAACACATTATTCAGAGGTACTAGGCGTTTATCTCTGTAATCTTGCTTTCACGAAATCCGAAATTAAATCACAGTTTCCATTCGTCATGAAAGCTAATTACAACGTAAATTTTGTTTTGATTGTGAACAATAATTACTTTATTTTAGCTATGGGGAGGCAGTACAGAGGTGGCATCGTTCCCTTTCCCTGCCCTTTAGGCGCTCCAATCGCTCGCAACCCGAGATCTTAATTAATTCAAAGGTGCGGTGGAGGGAATCTAAACTTAAAATTGTTCTTTGAACTGATAATTTCGATTCCCAAAATTCTTCATAGCAAAATCGCCGCAGAATATTTTGTAATACTCTCTGAGGATGGTTTCTTGTCTTATTTTAAATGGCGATTATTCTTTGAATATAAAAATAGTCTTTTGCAAGTCTGGTAGAATTTTTTGATTTTGTTTTTGTGAATTACCCTTCCCCTTTGACTTTTGTTATATAAACTTCTCTGATATTTATAATTAAACTTCTTTTACGGCTTATATCGCGGTTTATACGGATTCTGTAATAAGTACCTATACAGGGTGTAAAGGACTACGTACCGAAAACTTTTATATAAGATTTCTCATAATATTGACAAATGACTAACTTGTTAATTTTTGAGCAATGAATTTTTGTTAATTTATGAGTTGTCTTGGCACAAGTTAAATATAAAAGACACTTACTAGAAACCCATAAACGTGGACAGCTAGAAAATAACTAAAAACTTTAACTACTCGTAACAAGTATTGCAACTATTACTGCGTAACGTATTGGACTGCAAATAAACATAATGTTCTTAACATATGCACATGTATATGAACTTGTCTCGTTAAGACCTTTCATTTGATAGAATATTTTTCGATGAAAAAAAAATACAAAATTACGGCTGATTAATGCATTTTTTAAAAATAAATATATATTTTCGCTATGTCACGCCGACAATAAAGACGAAACTAATGACATGGCACAATCCTTCGGCTGTGCCGAAAATAAACATACTACTTAAACCTTGTTTTTCGACTAGATCAAAAATTTACCATAAAATATATGAACTAATGGTCGACCGGTGGCCAGCCAAAGACAATTGGTAGGGTTGAATATATTATATTCGACCCTACTGGCCCTCTTTGGCAGGCCACTGGTCAGCCATCACGCCTACGTTCATAAAATTACTGTTCAATTTTGATCATGTTTACATGATACATATTCTTTAGAATAAAACATTCAAATTCAAATATTAAGGCTAATGATTGAGGAAATAAGATACTCGTCAAAAAGGTTTACCAACTCTACATAATGTATATTCTAATCTTTATCCTGTATAAGGGACATCGTACCGAAAACCGATACCAGGGATCCAGTACATGATTCTAAACACTCTAGTGTTGAAATTTTTCATCGGCTTTTTCATGATTTTCCAAAAAAATATCCACTTTTTTTAAATATAATTAGTATAATTATGCTTTATTATTATACCAATAATGATTTATGGCAGGATGTTCCGTACAAGGATCTGGTAGAATATGAAAATGTTTATTGAAACAAAATATTTACAGTTTATTTACAAATATGTACACTTAAACTAGGTAAAAAACTTCCTCGAAGTTGTCGCCGCACTGGGAGGGAAGGGTACCTAAAAGACTGGCGGCATTACCCCTTTGTATGGCCAAGCTTATACGTTGGCAGAAAAAGCTACCAGCCTGGCGGTCTCCTGAGACTTCGATAAGTTTGGATGAAATTTCTTTTACCAAAGCGTGCGTCTCATGAGACCAAGGCCCCATGGTCTCCACCGCAAAGGGCGCAAATATATAGCTCGAACCTAGAGCTGCATACTTGCGTCGCTTTGCATCACTAGCGGCCGCCGCAGCCCCTCCAGCCGCCCTGCAAGTTGCCGGGGTGTGGGACGCAGCAAGTGTGTCGACACATGTCGCATCCCACACCAGCGGCTTACCATGTTGCCATGGTATTAAAGTGACACCATCAGGCCTCTTGCCGTCATCGCGTGTAATGCCGACTGGTTCCAGTACGGCAGGGACACCGGCAGTGACAAGCCCCCTGCGAATAATATCATTAAGGGCGGCATGGCGTGACATACGGCCAGCGCTACGCGAGCAAGACAGCCCGTGGTGACCATATTTATCTACGTACTCCCCACAGCGACAACGATGAGGAAGGTTGGTCCTGGCACCCACCCGCAAACAAACTGCAAGACTAAGTGTGGTGTTTGTCAATAAGGTACCAATATGAGACGATGGCATAGCCTGCAGCCAGTGACCGGACTCCTTCGCAGAGACAGCTAGCAACCGCGCACGATCCAAATCGTTAACGCTGGATGATAAAAGTGAATGCCAAATTGAATTACAAAGTGGTTTATCCCACTGTCTCTGAGAGTGAGTTAAGATTGGAGGGTCGGAACCCGGGCAAGCCAACAGCCAGGCATTTCTGGCCTCACTCAAATACGTCACCTCAACAGATCCTAAGGCTGAGACAATAATAGACCTGCTGAGGATTTCCGTACTATATACCGAGGACAAAAATGCCGGGAGTGCTAGATCGGAAATTTTGCGGACACCCAGACCACCTAAACAAATCGGTAAAGTAGCCTGGGTCCATACCCGCTCCTCTGCAAAAGGACAGTTTAAAATTTTTGTTAAACAACACCGAATTAAATCATCCAAAGTTGTTAAATGACTTTTAAATTTAAATAGTTGAGAACAGCGAAGAAAATAAGTGAATTTGGGCACAAAAAGGCAAAAACGCATAATGAAGAATGCCAAATGTGAGTTAATTTTGAAGATTCGATCAGAGGAATCATGGATTTTTTTAATTTTTGCATTCACGAAACTGGGTATGGCTTCGTCCAGAATGGGGGCACCGAGAAGGTACAGAGATTCCTTAGACAGTATTAGACAGTATTTGACAGCATATTAGATGCCAAAATACTTAATTTGTTAATAATGAGGTTCTTTCGAGCCTCAGCCACTGAGTCCGAAACAAAGAATAGGCCGAATGCCACCGTCTTTTTTGGATAGAGCGCACAAATTAGCGCCATATAAAACATCGGTAATTTCTAGAGGCACCTTGCCCGCCAACATTAGATTAATCAGAGCGATTAAATTAGAAAGGAGTGACCTGCCAGCGTCCCCGACGGCGTTACTTACAAGGTCTTTGAGATGTTGAGGGGTAAGGCCATCAAGGCCGCCAGCAGAGCCACTCTTAAAGGAAGAAATGCAGTTCATAATTTCGACAGTATCCGAAATAAGAATCCGCTGATCTGAAGGGGGTGCGTTAGGGAAATGAAGACCTACTGAAGGTGAGGGATGTTTGGAAATCAATGCGGAAAGCGTGTCCGCATTATTTGGAGCAATAATATCGCTGGAAAAAAGCATCCGTGCTGCGCCACCACCATCATTTGCTTTTGTTTCAATTTTGTGAATGATATTACCAGAGACGCGAGATCGAATAGGGGAAATGCCAAATGCCAAGGATCTGGTTAATATAATTTATTTTTTCGCATTTAAATTGTATATAGGTATAAATATTAAGTGTAGATAATACCTGGATGATAAAACTGCATGAGCTTGAAATGAGATTGACATGCAAATTTAGAATTTTAGGGTAATTAAGCAATCTACGATTGCATAAATGCCAATAATACTGTACCCTCACAAACACAAGGGTCTATTCCACTTTGATCACCTGTCTACAGACAAATAAACCCACATATACATAGGCACACTTTTACAGGTAACTTAACATAGGCAAATCTGTCTGTCTGTTTCATCTTGGATAAAAACGTAAAAAGCATAAAATCTATTAATCTCAAGCGTAAAAGATAGTTCTTGGAAAGTCTACATCATATGACTTTTTAACATGGCCGGATACGTAGCAAACGAAGTTGATATATAGATTCCGGGTATTGAGAACTATACCGATATGTTGTGTCACATGGTTAAATGAACATTTTTATTGAAACTGCACTGCAAAGCTGAACATGTGAGGTGAATGAAACTGTATGAAAGGTGAACTCAATTACCTTTTCAAATGCAATGAATAAACGCAACCTGAAAGCAGTTCAGTATCGAGGGCGGAATTGGTTTCACTACTTTTTAATATAGGTTGGATTTTAATATATTTAGTTTATTTATGCTAAGTCTAGTAATACTTAAGTTATTAAATAACAATGAGAAGAAAACGTAGCTTTAGGACGTGCAGATTAACAGAAATAATGAATTTATGATAATTATGAACAAAAAAATAATATGCTACGCTGATGCTTAAATATATTTTAAGACAAATCAATCATCAATGATGAACATTGTTTTAATATTTACGACAAAATTATATACAAACCCAGATATGGAAGAACTCTCTACTTTAAATTCTAGAAATGCATAAAATGTAATTAATTATTAAAGGTTTGTGATTGGTGAACATGAGTAGAATTTGAGGTCAACGTACAGACTACTACGTTGTTTAGCACTAATAGAGTTTAAGCTGGTTTAAGCCCAGTGGCCTTAGATAAGAAAGATATCGCTTAAAAAAAGCCATCTTGGATAAAGACCCAGGCTGCACTAGTAGACGATCTGTTGCTGGTAATCCGCACGGAACTTTCGGTAGGTATTCAATATTATAAATCGAAAGCCCGCTATGGTTAAACAAGTTGACTGAAGATCTGCGGCGGGAATTCAATTAGCGTGCGACTTTCGAGGCCTTGATGGATCGCTATCCACGAATCGATATTTAACATTTTATGCTACTTTTAATTTTAAAGAAGACCATAGAGATTATACAGATTATTATTATTGTTTTTACAGATTATTAGTATTTATAGATTGTTGAAAAATAAAGATGCGTCTTTTTTTGGTGATGGTATGTAACCTTGGTACAAAAATATAAAAAAAAACATGTGTGCAATTCACACGTGGTAGAAGTAAAACATTAAAAAAATACTGTCACCTTTTTGTTTCTTTTTGTTTCATCGAATTTCAAATCATAACGATGCTAAAGAAATTTTACTTCAATAACTTCAATTGAAAGTATCCTAGTATCCTCACGACCGTGCCCATGATTATTAATTTTCTGTAATTTTTTGGTGAATAATTTAAAATATTTATTTTATAATAAAATATATTTTAAATATGATAATATTGAAGATAGGTTACTAATTACTAGGTTAGATTACTAATTACGTGATAAAAATATACGCATCGCATAAAAAAATAAGATGTGTATAGGCCATAAAGCAGCCTTTAGGATTTATGAGACCAAAAAACTGTCTACTTTTTATTGGGTATATTGTATTGTATTAAATTCTTTAATAAATAGGTACTTCCTTATCTAAATGGTATAATATGCTCGGCGACTATTGGATATTTATTTGGATACCAATAAACAAGATTTTTGAAAAGCTGTCATGTATACCTGGGCTTAAGGTATGTTTTTGATCTGCAACTTAGACAAACAGGACGTTTGCCTGATGGTAAGCAACACCGTGATCAATAGAAGTAAGACAAGTCATAAATTATTAACTCACTTGAGCACAATATTTTTTCCTGCTTCAAGTTCCCTTCACACCGGAACACAGCTCAAAGCAGCTTTGCACAGGAAAATTCCCCTACTGATTCTATTTACTTATCACTATGCTGTCCACCTCTACATGAAATGTGGTATTGTTGCAGTGACGGTCTCCCTCAACATCACCCTGCTTGCTTGCAGTTCCCTGGGCTTCATCGGCTGTTTCTTGCTTATACTGGGCGTTTACAAGGTATGTTACATAAAATTATATTTTAAGTTCACTTCCTATCCCTTGTCCCAACTCCCTTGTGTTACGTGTAAACAAAAAAGTCAGTTACCTGCTATCTAATAGCAGGTTACGTTTATTTGTTTATATATGTAAATGATTTCATAAAGCGCGGTGCACACTTACAGTTTTAACTAAACACCTGCAGGCATAGTGGCTAAATTTCCAGAGTACCTATAGGCTAACTAAAAGTTTTATGTACCGTCCAGGGATTATAGGCTGACTTATTATGTACCGTCCAGGTAGGTACCATCGCAGTGTCAGGTATTATACCGCCAAGCAGCAGTGTGTTAACATTCCTGTGTTCCGATTTGAAGAGCACTGTAGCTGTTGAAATTACCGAGTCTCTCGGGTGACAAACGGTAACCTTATTATTATTATTATACCATGGGGTGTCCCCGTGGGGTGTCCGGGTAAGAATAGCACCCACCCATTTCCTCCCGTTCGGTATCCGTAAAGGGTGACTAAGGAAAAACAAGAAGACGGGCAGCAGCGTCTTTTTATTAGATTACCTACCACCTATAATGCGAGCCCCAAGCCGCCTGCCAAGCGTGGGGATTATGGCAACCCCTCTCTTCTAAGGGGGAGGTCTATGTTCAGCAGTGGACGTTTTGGATTGCTGATGACAATGTTGATGACTAATATCCTTTACCCGACGTAAATTTATCTATGGTATAAAATATCCCATAACAAAAAACTCCCCGGCTCTGCACAACGCGACTGATCCAGGTCATTGGTTAACCGCTTGAATTGTTCCACAGTTCAAACGTTCAATCTGTTCTCATTTACCTACTGTGTTTAAATAATTTAAACGCTTTATTAAAAGAAATGTTTGCTTTTTAATAATCCTCGCCGCGTCGAAGCAAAACTTTATGTGTGCGTCATTTAACACTTAGGTACTTTTTGTTAAGAAAATGCATAATTCTTAGCTGTATATTGATAATTTATTGATTTTGATAGCACACTCATACTCGTATAATGGTCTAAAACGCGATGTAGCATCGATGTGTATTTGGAACGCGTGATTTTATTATAACAATCGAACGTAGTGAGCCGCTAGACCGCAAAATCGATCGCCAATGCCGATGCTAAAAGCCTGAGGTATACTACAGCGCTTAATCTGTATTATATAATACATGTTTTTTTATGTATACTGCACTAAAAAGCAATAAATAAATTGACAAACCCGTTCTTTCTTTCTTCCCCGTGTTAGTAATTAAGCATTATCATTTAAATAGGCAAATTGAACAGAACATTTTAAACCAAATCTATCGAGTTTGGGTTTACTAGTATCTAGCTATTCCAGGGTTCCATCACCCACCTTCCAGTTCTTTTTTTTTTTTTTGGGGAATGATAGACGCTGTTGGCTGCAGATGGCCATTACAGCTTCACCGGACAATAGGAGGCGAGCGCTTAAAGCGCTCTAGCCTTAACGGCAGAACTAGCGACGAGCTCAAGGGCACCTCAGGGAGGCACGGCCTCGGCTTGGGCTGTCGCTTAAGAGAGGGCTGAGTTTACCACCTGTTCACAATGAGCCCCCACTGAGAAGAACCGGCAAGAAACTCAGTGGGGTGATGCACGTCGTTGAGGCCGCATACGTACGACCCTTCGGCCTCGCCGGCGAGACCGGTGTCTGATAGCTAGTGTAGCATACGGTTGTCGGGGAGGGTTCGGTGCATCCCGGTCCAATAGGATCGTCATGGGGTCAGGAGGGTCGAGCAGTACGTGCCGTGGTCTGCGGCGCGAGTCAGAAGGACTAGGGGCGTAATCGGCGGCGGCGCGGATTAAACTGTTCGCGTGACGGGACGCGGATTCAAAGTAGCGTTTCGACGCTTCTTTGAGGAACTTACGAAGGGGATCTAACTTGAAATCGGAATGCAGATCTACGTTCCGCATGTACCACGGGGCACCGACGGCACGTCGGAGGAAACGATTCTGGATAACCTGGAGGCTATCGATATAGGTGCGGGCGGCGTGCGCGAAAACTACACTCGCGTAAGTCATGATAGGGCGAATGCAGGCTTTGTATAATGTCAACTTATTTCTAAGCGACATTTTACTCCGCTTGCAGAGAAGGGAATACAGGCGACCTAATACGAAAGCCGCTCGATTGCGGACGGACCTAATGTGCGGGCCGAAAGTCATGGCGGAGTCCAAGGTGACTCCGAGGTACTTAACCTTCCTAGTCCAGGGGATAGGGCGATTGAATAGGGATATTGGGGCCAGTCGTCTGTTGGGCCGAAGGCTCCGCGCGGAGAACATATTGGCGGGTCCCCGGGAGAAGACCACCGCGGCACTCTTCTCCGGGTTCACCTCTATGCGCCACGTACGGAACCATTGACCCAGGGCGTCGACTGCGGCTTGAAGAGCACGCGTCAAATAGGACATGTTCCTATGGGAATAAAGAGAGCGGTGTCATCCGCGTAAAGGGCGAGTTGGACTCTGCTCGAACGAGGAATGTCGTTCGTGAACAGGCTGAACAAGAGGGGAGAGAGCACGGAGCCCTGAGGGACTCCGGCCTGTATAGGATGGGGCGAAGAAAACGTACCTTCGACCCGGTATCGAAAGGTACGATTCGAGAGAAAGTCTCGTATGATGAGTACGAGCCTATCGGGGACTCCTAACTGGAAGAGCTTGTATATCAAGCCGTTGTGCCAGACCTTGTCGAAGACCTTGGCAACATCGAAGAATAGGGCGCCTGTGTAGACGGGCTTGGGCTGGTTGAGCCCGGTCAGGATGTGCTCCGTGAGGCGGTGCACCTGGTGGACCAACTTCCAGTTCCATCATCAGGTCCTCATTAATGGTAAAAGTGAATAGAACTCTTTAAAACAAATCAAAAGAGTCCAAACTCGATAAGTTTACTAAAAGCCGTCCAAGGGTTCCCTTAACCACCTTCGAGCTCCATCATCAGATCAGCTGGTTGATACCATAGGTATTATTTTATTGTCACGGGTCCTTGACACATGTGCAAAATTTCAAACGATTTGAACGTGAAGTCGCAAGATTCCATTACCATCATACATAGGTACATATATATCTCTATACATACAGGCGAAGCCAATAAAAGCCTAATGTTGTCTTTTATTTACGCGAATACCACACATTGAAATCAAACTACATTTACGGATTTTATCGCGGTTTATTTTTTGATTTTACTATCCCGACGTTTCGAATGCTTTGCAGCACCCATGGTCACGGGAGGACTGAGGTGTTAAACGTCCTTATCTTACAATTATGCCGGTGTACCCCCAGGTTTTCTTAGTTATTATTGTTGGTCCGACCTACGCAAAAATCCGTAAAAAATCGTTTTATCCGCGATAAAATGTAATTTGATTTCAATAAAAGCCTGTTAAATAAATGAATCCCTATTTCCCTTGGTCCAGCCCACTTTTACTGTCTAAGAGAAGGTTCTTACGCAAGCAAAATGAGAAAGTTGCGCAGAATTTTAAAATATAACTAACACATTTTAAAAATTCATATACAAAAGTGGTAAAAAACGCGGACGCATTGCTTCAACGCATTCTCTACCAGTTAACCTTTGGATTTTGGCAAAACGAGTAAACTTTAGGTCTGTAATTATAATACAAGTGGAAATTATAGATAAGCCTTAATTGTCAAACGACATTCATCACGGTAGCTATTATCTTGCACGCGAATTAAAACAAATATAAAACAAAGTTTGACTAATTACCGATGCTCACAAAATGTACAGCGCGATTTGCTCGGGCACTGTCGTTATGATTTTTCTATTAAAAAAAAATCATTACTGAAAATCTCGGACCTATCTAGTCTGTAAGGCCCCTTATAATTCCAAAACTACCTTCTGATACTTCGTTATATTGTTGGCAACTTCATCACCAGACTCTGGTTATAAATCACCCACGGTAGAATTATGCCACCAGAATGTTAACTATCTAATATCGCCGCAAAGTAGGTATTTATGTACGCAAACAACTTTTATGCTCTAACTTTGGTTAGTGTTGAAATTGATGTATTAGAGTTTGTTGCCCATATTTCTATGCGGGCCGAAGTGCTTCTAGGTTAAGATAAGTAACGGTGATGTCAAAATTGACCTTGCTGTTGTAAAAACAATCTAGGAAACCTGCGCAAGAGAGACAATAGTTGGATTAAATCCATCCATTTGGGAACGGCCTCTGACCTATTAAAACGGTAAACAGATACTATATAATCTCTATTGAATAAAACTTTGTAAGTGGGTCAGTAATAGTACAATTTGACATGATTAAATTAAAGTGAAAGGAGTGACCGTCCACGGGACCTTTGATAACAGATCTGATTGTAAACAATCCGAACAAAGTTGGTATTTTATTAGTTTGGAACCATTAAAAGTTATACATTACTTTTTCGTTTGCTGGTAATGGAATGACCTTTCGAAGGTATTTTCTTTATGTCAATACAAATAAGAAGTGATTGAATTACTTTCATTGGTAGAAATGGAAAATCAAGCTTGTTTTGTGTTTAAGACATTGTGATACTTAAAGTACTGGATGCGCAATTATGGTAAATTCAAGAGCTTTGTTTCAACGGGGTAATCGTGTCATTGAAATAAAATAATTTACTTTTAAGACGTTTCAAACACTTGTTCAGCATCTGGAGGACTAAAGTGTTAGATCTGTGTCGGCATAACCTTAGATCTTATAATAATCATTTTTAATCCCGTCTATACATAACAGCTTACGGTATTTTAAGGTTGTGCAGGATCTAATTCCGAGTTTAGATTTATATAATTACATTTAGCTTAGATTTTAACCTAACTTGTTTTTTAATGGCCTAAGCGCTCTTACGGGGAGACCCGTGCCCAACAGTGGGATAAAAACAAGGGCTGGTATTATTAGATTTTTACGCTGTGATTTTCCAACCTTGAAGATTCTGCAATCACAATCGAGTTTGTATTCCTTATATGGAAATTGACATGTATTAATGTAAAACTTGCCTAAACTTCTTGAGTGGCTTGCAAAACGTTTTAACCAGAAACCGCTGTCTAACACACACTTTATACTTTGACACTTTTACCGTGACAGAGGCGTAGAACTTGGAGCATGTTGTCATGTTTATCCAACATGAAATTCAGCGGCGAAAAAATCTTTAAAAATGGATTTATGTGTGTTTCAAAAGCTGGTTTACCAGGACATTCGTCTGATGCCAAGCGCTTCCACGCCCATACACGCTTGCCCATGGAAAGTAACATTTCTTCGCTCGTCAACTGAAATATTAGTTATACAGCTGCTAGAGCCATTGGTCCTAGGATTGGGTATTCCAGCTGGGTAACTTCAATAAGTTTCCCAGCTAGAATACCGGAACACAGTGATATTGGTACGTCTCTGAGCTGTCTGTGTACAAAAAGCTTACATACTATGATACTACCCCAATAAACTTAACATCGAATTAGTTCTGCTAGAATGATTTCATTGTTTAACGGTTACATGTCTCTAAATGGTAAATTAACAATCAACGTACCCTTCTGAAAGCGACTTGTATCAAACGATACAAGAACCGAGACGATATTATTATATTAATATTATTTAATGTACATATTTCGTCTGTGGCAGTCCTCATTGCGTTCCTTTGAAATAACATTCCATAACCCAGAGGCTTGGTTTTCATGAAAGTGTATTCATTAGACGCGAGGTAAATTATTTTATTTGAGTATAGTCTTTTTTCCTTTTCGTCTTGTTAAAGACATATAAAGCTGTGTAACACTGGAACTACGTAAACACTGAATATAGGTTGTAGTATTGAAAGTTGCGATTATGCACGATTCCTGGACTAAGGAACTGAGCACTGGGATATTTAAGACAATCATCATCATCAGCCGAAAGACTTTCACCTGCTTGCAAGGCATAACGCCTTGCGGATCTCAGTATAGGTGGTAGGTAGTCCAATAGAAATACACTGCTACACGACTTCTTGTTCTCCCTCAGTCTCCTCCTACGACACCCAACCGAGAGAGGAGGAGAGGAGATGGGCGGGTGCTATTCTTACCCATACTTATACATACGTACTATATACAATGTATATATTATACATACATAAATACTATATACATACATCATACTCTCGAAAAACATAGATTTCTTCTGGGGCAATCGATCAAAATGAACAAATACTTAAGATCTTGTTATGGTAGTGTTTTAAAGAGGGGGGGGGGGGGGTTCTATATAACACAGACTTTGTGTAGGTTGAAGATATATATATTATGTGGAGAGGACAAATAGGACGCCGCCGGAAACCCGAAGAGCTTCTTGTTCGGGACTTGGATATCGTTAGAAGGATTTTAGTCGTGTACTTTGAAGTGCTCTGTCAGAAACAAGATAGGATAATAGTCACAGTATCAATAAATAAAAGTATAATACTTTGATGCTTATCTTTTAATTAAGCAATATAATATATACTTTTAGACTTTCGCGTTCCATTGTTAAATTTTATTTTAATCCCCGATTAAAATAAAGTTTAAGCAATATAATTTCTTCAAGTTTTCAAAAGACGCAGAAAGACAAAAATATTTCTGTAATTCCTATTTTAACCACAGAAGCTTAGCTGTTCTATTCACGTAGTTGGTGATTATTCAGATATACCTACTAAGTGCCCTGTCATTGGCAATTTAGGCCCACAGCCCAAAATTGTACCTTATTTTTACCGCAATGGCTGGTTTAACGATGCTGGCTGATTAAAGTCTACCAAAGACAAATACGACCACGCCTTTTCCCTGAAAGGGTCTGCTGGAGTTTATTACTACACCCTCGTTTGGTACCACCAGCTATGTATGTTCTAATGTAATGTGGAGTGGGCTGATTGCCAATAACCAGGAACAGCACCCAAAAAAAACTCGTAAATCTCGCCATAAACTGCAGACTGGGCAACGAATATAAAAATATTGTAGCCTATGTGGCTCAGCGGGAAGGTGATCGCTTTGCATTTCGGAGGTCGCGGATTCGAATCCTGTGGGGAGCAACATTTTTTAGTTATTTCTTACTGGCTGTACAACCAGCTGCTAACCTACTGAAACGTAAGATGATCCATGCATCGGATGGCCTCGCAACAAGTTGGTCGCATGTCTGATCTTCCCCCGATCTTGTCGGTCTTCCATCCTATCGGAATATGTGAGTACCTCTACCTAATGAAAGACTGACTGCACTAATGTTGTTGCACAAATACTTGTGCAAATATCTTTTGGGAGGTACTTGGCTAATCCTGTGATAGATTGCCCTCTGTGACTGTATCGTTTATTCGTCCTAAATGTACCGTACATCTATGTAAGACATTTGTTGCTTCAGCAGCTCCGAGTAGAAAGCGGAAAATTAAATTATCGGCGGAATATCATATTGATGGAAGCAGTACAGACATTTTATTAACCAATCAGAATCGATTTATTAAGTCGTAACGGTTTTAGTGCTTCTGTAAATGTCAATTTATGTTCCTTGCAAATTAATTGGGTGCTATTGAAAGAGACGCGGTGGTTGCCCGAGATATTTTGTACCTACTTCTTTAAGGGGGTAACAACGGTAAAATTGCAAAAATAGCCTTAGTTTAAAGAGTTCGATGGATCAATCCGCTATTGCATTGGCTATGAAAATTATATGTACTTATACCCCATATCTTCAGCAAATAGTTTTATTGATTAGATATTGGATTAAATATAACGTTTTCAAGCAATATGTATTTAAAAAATGTACTACGTTGGATATGAATTGTGTTAGCGTTCAACATCCGTTCATCGGATAGACGTCAAACTTGGACTATTAAAAAGCATATAATCTATTCTACAATTTGTATTGATTACATTTCTTAATTTCATACATGATTTACAAGAAATTATAGAAAAACCATGTACGCGATGCATTTCCCCTTGCAGCGCCCCCGCGATCGCCATATATCAGTCCTTCGTGGACTGTGACGGCGAGTGGACATGCCCGATTTTTTTTTGACAAGTCGGATTTAATTTAAATGATTTTAAACATATTTTTAATTAAAATATGTTAAAAATGGTATAATTATAACACTATAAATAATTGCAAATAGAATTTATACTTGTTTATTTAATTAAATATATTTTTATGTTACTACCATTTTTGTGGTTCATCATAGAGTATGCGAAAGTATCATTGCCGTGTATAATGCCTAACTTTTAAAGCGTATCAGAGTCATATACGATCTTACTAATTTAGATCGTATTTAATACTGAGTAGGTCGACAAAATGACATACATTATGATATACTTGACAATGCCTTCTTTTTGTCAAAACATGAATGGTGTTATTATTATTATCATGTTGGTTTTTTCAACTTAGCAACGAGTATAGTACCCAGGTGGTTTGCTTGGTGGTGAGTGACACGCTTACCAACGGACAGTTGCTCGTCTTTTGAGATATCTGGGTTGGTTAGGTTGGAAGGGTACTTGTGTGTTATCTAGGTGGTGCCACCGCAATCTTAGATTTCTGCCGCTAAGTAACAAAACTGGTGAAACTACTGGACCGAAACGCTATAATTATAGTTTTGGATGACAGGGACAGAAAGGGAGTTTTCTATGGGTCGGTGATTCGATTACTATCAGGTAATACCTTTTTACTTAACTAAGTTGCGTAACAATAAACTCATGGTGGTGTTGGCAGAAACGAGAAAAAGTACCACCACGTTAAAATTTTAGTTACTCTAAAACCTGTTTGCTTATTAAAATCGATGTCTACTGCTCCGCGTAGTTCAAACCCTGCCATCGGTACAGAACTTAAGACGAAGTTACGTTACGTACATATGACGTTACACTAAAAACTCTTCTTCTTCTTCTTTCTTCTTCTTCTACTAAATTCGTGCGTTCAAACAAACAGTACTACGGATTACTTTGGAATCCACGTATTGATTAACAACACATGCCCGTTGATTTAGTAGTTTGCTACCTTGGCCGCTACCCATAAGATCTTGGAGTCGATTCCCACACTCATGTGCATGAACATAATCTATTTGTCTTGAGTCTGGGTGATTTTGACTTGTACATTATTATGTAAAAAAGTTAAGTATCTTATCATTGTTTATATTCGATGGCCATCACGGAGTCGATCACGGAACTAATTGCCATAATAATAATAATATACGGTTTTATGGGTCTGCACGACTTGGGTCTACGATGGGTATCTAGTAAGTATGGGTTTAAGTATAGGTGGAGTTAGGTTATTTGTTATTTGGGTACTAGTGGGAATAGGAAACAATACAGTTAGACGCGTCTTTAATAATAACGTTGACATTTCATCAGGGCCACTGGCATGTGAGAAGTCTTTGCAGCATTTTAAGTCCCTGTCGTTGGCAAATGCGAACATCTTAAATACAGTTAATTTCAATTCATTTTTACACGTACCAAAAAGCCTTACTATCAGATAGATGGTTGGAAGAATTGGAACCAATTCAGGAAATATGTTCAAAATATCGTTTTTCTGATATTTTTTCTATATTTTGGCGGCTCTATTAAGCGCTTTCGTTTTGACGTGCATAACAAAAACATTAGAATTTTGTGCATAGTTTCATTTCAAGTACGCTTACAGTAGTCACAGCGGATCTTCGCGTGTCTGAAGTTGGCTGCAAGACACAGTGCAGAAGCTATTTTTTGTATTTTTGAATTCACAACTCACAACTATACTTGCGCAATGGTTCGCTAAACCTAACTTCATACATAGATCCGCTGTGACTACTGTAAATTATAAGTAGTACATAGGTATAGCGATTCCGAATGGAACTACCAGCATTACATGCAAACGCTAGGAAGGAACAAACAAAAGCATGGAGGGCAGCGATTGGCCTAAATCACTCCAGAACTTTCCCCAGCACAAGGGTGGACTGTGAGCTTAAATTATTAAATCTAAACAGATCACAAATCAGGCACCTAATGGGTGCACCAAGAAGCACCTATACTAAATGAGCCTAAGTACCGTAGATACTTGTAGTTTCTGTGAAGATAAAAAGAGTCGATGTTATGGATACTGTGTCGCTGCGACGCTCTAGCAGGATTGAGTCAACTGGGAGTAGCCTATCCTACACCAAATAATTATGTACAGCTCCAAGCTGGTGCAATCTTGGGGTACCTAAACAAACTCTTCGATAAGTCAGCAACAGAGTAAGGGCTAGGGCAGGCACAATGGATCCAGCTGGGTCGATTTGCGTCCCGGTGGTTACCAGGCCCAACTAATAGCCACCAACAATAGAATAGAAGTATGTAAAAGTCTTACTATTTAGGCATTGACCCTTCTATAATAGACGGAGAGAACCTTTGATATGAAGTTTGGAATATGAAATGCAATAATCCATATCCTGACGTAACACGCAATTACGTTACCACTGTAAGTTGATGCGTTATCAAATTGTAATTAGGCGGCACGCCAAAGTATACATCAAAATCAAGGTATAAAAAAGTGAGATACAGATTTCCCCAGAGAGTGATTATGGAGGGTAAAATGACTTCGTATTTAGACATTTGTTTAGATCAGTCACCAGCAGAAGGTCCCAGCAGTATGCAGTGTGGTTCTCGGTATCCGGTGTTCGTGTTGGTAGATCAACAAGCTAAGTAAAATTTATCGGTAATGTAAATTTCCCCGTCTTTCGACTGACGTAACAGAATATGTTCCAGTGAACGACGAGTTGAGCTGGCGGGGACCGTTCTTATACTGCATCAGTCTTGTTCTTTTCGCGTCACTATGAACTAATATAATTTTTTTATCATGCATTTTTTATCATGTATTATTTTAAGTTCCCAATAAATTTTATTTTATTTATTTTATATTTCATCAGGTTCTTTTCCTTTTATGTATACATAATCAATAAAATATTCAAAAGTGATATCGTTAAGTATATTTGCAGTAAATGTAACTATATTGAAATTTCCTTCCTTAACGGAATAGGCAAAATTAATAAAGCTCCATTTGACACATCTGCATATTTTAGTCTATAATTTTTCAAATGTAATATTCATATTTGCTGGTAGCGCCCTCTACGATGACAACTCTCGGCCGGAGCGGCCAGATTCTCAAGGTCATTGGCGCATGTTACCCCCTTAAGCAAGTATTCGGGTAAGTAGTAACCTACGTTAATGAATTTTTATTCAGTTGCCCTTAAAGGAGTGTGTATGTTTGTATATCTGTTTAACACGCTTTGTACCATAAACGGCTTGACTACTTTGATTTCTCATATGTCGCATTCCTATATTCCACGACTCGTCGTTTATCGAGGTAATCAAGTGACTACTAATGAGGCCTCACTCAGAGCTCCACAAAATTTGACGACTACCTCGTATATTACTAACAGTTTTAGTTAAAGTTTGATAGAAAATGTTACTGTTCGTTACTAAAACGGCGCCTACATTCGGTTTAGAAGTGATAAAGTGACACACGATCAATTAGTTCGTCACAAATCAATTTGTTACATAATTATTATCCCAAAAAAAAACAATATTAGCATAAAATATAAAGAAGGAAACTATTTTGTATTATAAATCCGATGAAATACCCTGTGATTTCCATTTATTGAGATAAGATTACCATCTTATCTCATAGCTTTAGAATTATCATTACGATCACCAAACTTCAAAAAATATGTAAAACGGGACAACCAATGATATCATGAATGACGTCACTCTTAATCACCTGTCGCTCGCACACCAGTCACTGCATTAATCTCTATTACGTGCTCGAGTTGACCGTCAGCTTAAACGTTGAAATATTCATCCACACAAAAGTGTAATTTTATGACAAATTTTTACGCAAGAGCTTAAAAATAAATTATTGATTATTGTTACAAACCTGAATCACGTGTCAAGTTGGTATTTGGAATAAAGGTCATAAAATGACGTAAGAATTTTGGTCTAAGTCAAATCTCTGCTAATTCCTAGGCGTAATTACTTGAGCGATCAAATAGTAGGTGTTAGTATTACATTGCCCCTCGTCAATAATGAGCAAACTCCTAATCTTTGTAACGCGAAGCGTAAAGTTACTGCCAGCTTTTGGTTCTAAGGGATCAAATTTCGTGTCACCCTCAGACAACAATAGGGCATAGAAATAATAGTAGGTAGTAAATTTTGGTCCTAATATGAAACCTTTAGGTAGCATGCAGTTACTTACGTGCGTAAGCCTCCGAGGTAAATTTCTGCCTGTGGGAGAACAATACAATCCCAGGTTTGTTACAGGGACTATTCGAATTATGTGGAATCGACGCTGGTCGATTATTCATGGTTTAGGCGACCGATTCAATCTCCATAGGGGCGCCTTCCAAGCATGAACATTTATATTCACACAATCAGCTTCCGTTTCAATTGTTATCTAGGTCAATGTGAGACTTATTATGAAAAATAAATATACCTATAGGCTATACCTATAGGAACTTGTATGAAGTATACCACATTTTATTATTCAACTTAGTACGCCTGATAGTAAGCGACAGTGAGGCCAGATTAAATTTTACGAAAATACCGAGGCCTCCTCGAAAAAATACTGAAATGTACCAAGGCCACCTCGAATAAATACTGAAATAAAAAACTGATCAAGTGCGAGCTGGACTTGCGCACAGTTTCCTATTCATCCAAAACTAAGTTTGTTTGTCAAAGTTTATTAATCATTTCTAAAAAAAAATATGCTACTTGTAAATATCGTTTTATTTTATGGAATATCAATATTCACGAGGAGAACCGGCTTATAGTGTTAGTATTTCTTTTTCTCAACATAATACTCAAAAATACTGACTTCCAGCAAAATATCGATAAAAATACTGCTCTTCAAAAACGACGTTAAAATATTCTAAAAATGTATTAAAATACTGAATATTTACGATACGCCGATACGCCTGCCAATAGACAACTGCACTGCACTGCCGCTCATCATCGGGACAGTATAATTATAATCTCTTGAGCTCTGTACTTTTACCAGCAGTGCAGTTCACACCGGAACACAGCAATGTTTTGTTACTGGACGGTCCCTTGCACGAGGATCTACCATCTAGTTCTTTTTTTAAATTCATCTTTATATAAGAAGTTGGTCGAAGATAAGAACTTTATATTAGCATAATTGCTGCGCTGGCAGCAAGCTGGCAAGACTGTGGAGGTCCTTTAGCCGCTAACAGAGCATTTCCTCATTTACCTGTATTTAACACTTATCTAGGTATACATATCTATTAATCCGCTTCTCGAAAAATTCTCAAGTTGCACAGAAAATACAATAAATGTTTCTTTGGGCATATAAACAAAGACACCAAATTTCACGCCAGCTGAGTTTCTTGCCAAATCTTCACAGTGGCGGCCGCGTTATGATCGGGTGATAGTTGTAAAATAATGATTTTGTTGTAAGCCTACGTAGGGTCTATATTTAAATAAGATGTATACCCCAATATTATATTAGAAGAGTCCGTGATCTTGCGCGTCTTCTGGTTGCATTTCTGATTATCTATTTAAACATACATGATTAACTATTGCCGGCCCAGTTGGTCGTTGGTTAGATATCCTGACAGCTACCCAAACGTCGAGTGTTCGTTTCACACCCAGGGCAAACTTGCGTGAACATTTCTGCTTGTTTTGTGTTTCGATTTGTAAGTGTTTATTTAAAAAGTATCTAAGTGTCTGTATCACTTGTCTGGTTACATTAGTACAGGCTCTGTCTAGTTTGGAATTAAATTACCGTGTGTGGATTTTCTCAGGATATTTATATCTATTATTAATTTTATATTGCCACTGAGAAGCCTTAAGGATTTTCTTCGTTGTTGCAATAAATTAAATTCTGTGTACTTGTATAAAAACGGCAATTTAAGAGGTAATTATTAATTATGAGTAGAAAATGAATAATACGACGTGCGTTCTCTAAGGTGACTTTTAATGGAAAAAAAAACATTTATATTCGGAAACGGAAATACGTACAAAACATAGATAAACTAAAGTAATGTTTGGATACGTTCCGAACAGTACTCCTAACATACAAAAACTAAATCACTTGTATTACATGACTAAGATAGCTAACTAGCGGACTGTAGACATTTATAGGTTTTTATATTTTAATTATAACAATTGTTAATGATCACTCATTAAAATCATGTTAGTACAAGGAAATAATAAGCATGTATTTGTATTACATAGCAGCAAGTCATTATATACATTATACAACTTGTAGTACACAATGTAAATAAGGTTATTTCAGTTATTTAATCACTACTTTTATTTATATTCATGTGAACATCAATATTTTTCTTAAACTTATCAATTTAAATTTATATTTTCCGTACACTACTAATACAATACAAACATAGTTATGTGTCTATTGGCAAAATACAAATTTTTGTTATAGATGTAGTATGACACCTGCCATTTGCCTTCCTAACTTCTAAGGCCCTAACCATCCCATCTTTCCCAGGGAATATCTTAGTCACTCTTGCCATAGGCCAAACCATTGGAGCAGTATCTAATTCTTTTAGTATGACAAGAGATCCTACTTTTACATTTGGAAAGTTATCCTTCCATTTAGGACGATTTTGTAAAATATTTAAATATTGTTTAGACCAATATTTCCAAAATTTCTGTTGTAAAGCAGTACATTTATTCCAAAAACTTATTCTATGTTCAGGTGTGTTTGTAAGATTTTGATCTGGAATACATGTAAAAGGAGCACCAGTCAGGAAGTGACCTGGCGTTAAAAATGAAAAATCATCGAGATCAGATGACATTGGGGTTATAGGCCGTGAATTTAAAATTCCTTCAATCTGTACCAAGATTGTATAGGTCTGTTCATAAGTAAGTACATTTGCACAAAGTAATCTTTTGAGGTGGTATTTTACACTTTTCACGGCTGCCTCCCATAAACCACCAAAAACTGGAGAATAACATGTATAAAAACGGCAATTTAAGAGGTAATTATTAATTATGAGTAGAAAATGAATAATACGACGTGCGTCCTCTAAGGTGACTTTTAATGGAAAAAAAATCATTTATATTCGGAAACGGAAATACGTACAAAACATAGATAAACTAAAGTAATGTTTGGATACGTTCCGAACAGTACTCCATTCCTGTTTTTCTAGTCAACAGAGTGGAAAAGTCACGGACTTACCTGCCGAGGAGGACTAGTATTTCTTATTATTCATAACATTTTAATTGCAATGCTGAGTGGGAATCATAAGAGCCCTTCTTGTGAAATATCTTTTAAAGTAGTAATTAATTCAGCCACTACTGTCCCACCGCAGGGTAAAGTCCTCTTTTCACTTTTCACGATCCATAGGAATTTGTGCCCAGTCCTTCCTATTATTGTCTAGCACATCCCGCCATCTCCGTCTAGGCCTACCACGACGTCGTTTCCCAGTGCGTGGGACCCAGAGCATGGTCGTTTTGGCCCATGCATGCAGTATCCGGCATGCGGTAACCATGGCCCGCCCAGTTTCACTTCTGTTCTGCAGCTGTGCGACCCACATCAGCAATTTGCGTTACAGAGCGCAATATAGAGTTTCTTTACACGGTCGGTAAGCCTTACTGATAATGTTTTTGATACAGCATTTTGTTTTGGAAAAGGCTTGACGTACCTAGCTGAAGGTAGGATTTATCAAATTAAACACTAAAACAGTAAAAAAGCTTACAAAGAAAACATAATGAGGATAAGCTGATGAAAATTGTAGGCACTATAGATAACTAGTATTAAATTTGACATTATTCACGGGTAGATTATTTTGGGGCAGACTTGAGCCCTTTAGACAGCCTTCTGGATTTGCTACTGTTTACAGTTATCGTGTTTCCGAATGTCTTATTTAAGTAATCGGAACACCGTAATTTTGGCCATATTTGGACATAATATTATGGGAATAGAAATAAACAACAAGCAGTAGCAGCTCAGTGATCGAGCGCTTGCCTTGGACACAAAGTGCGCAGATTCGAACCGCGGCTCGCACCTCTGATTTCTTTAACTAATCATGTGCGATTGTTACTAGCTTTCGGTGAAGGAAAACGTCGTGATGAAACTTGCATGTCCGAGAAAGCCTAACTAGCTTTCGAATGACGTGTGAAGTCCGTCAACCCGCACATGGCCATCGTGCCTAAGCCCCTTTATCTTGAGGGGAGGTCCGAGCCCAACAGTGGGACAAAAACAAGGGCTGGTATTATAATATAGGAATTTCATCGCCTTGCCGGCGAAGGTGAGAGGTCGTATGTATTTGACCTCTACAAGCATCACCCACATTGTAAGGTGTTTTCAGTGAGGTTGTGTTGTGATGCAGTGACTGTGGCTAAGCCAGATCCCCCTACAACCGACCGGACAAGCTGAAGAAATTTAGATCACGTTTAGATGTCCTTGAGCTCGTCGCTCCCTGCCCTTCAGGCAAGAGCGCTCTTGCGGTCACCCTGCCTTGTTCTTAGGAACTGTCTCGGCCATCTGCGACTTTTAATTCATTCAGATATGAGGACTAAAATAGGTAATAGAAAGTCTTACGCTATGTCAGTTCGTATACATATAATAGTAATCTACCACAGACTAAGGATTTTAATAGGTATAAATAAATACATAACTCTGACTTTATTTTAATCGGGAATTAACGCGATTTACTTTATATTTGACGGGCCTGTTGGTCTAGTGGTCTGACACCCTGTCCGCTGACCAATAGGTCGTGGGTTCGACTCCCACCAAGTGTCTGGGTGTTTTATCTATATAAGTATGTATTTACAAAAAAAAAGTATATAAGTATTAGTATCAGTTGTCTGGTTTCCATAGTACAGGCTCTGCCTAGTTTGGGATCAAATGACCGTGAGTGGATTGTCCCACAGTATTATATTGTATTTATATTATTTTGGCCTGACGTTAATTCCCGAATAAAATAAAGTTTGATAATGGAACGCGAGTATATACATAATTTAGCTTTAAAAACTACAGCAATATACATGTTTTTGATCAATAAAAGTCAAATTTCGTTGTCTTATTGGTGAATTAATCTTTTAAGATTAATAAAATTTCAAGAATCCTTATAAGCAGAAAACAAAATCGTCTTTTGTCTGGAATTATTTGTTTATTGCGTACATTGTTTCTACGTAGTAGCGAGGCCTCCCTTGGATTCAATTAAAACTTCTAGATTTAATTACTGAAGATACATTGACGTTGGGGACGGAATAGAATGAGAATTTGCTTGATTTAACTACACCTAGTTAGAAGTTAGTCTTTCGTGACGCATATAATAATAACGCAGGGCAGCTGTTGGTGCGACACCACGGACCCGAGTGCTCCAGAGAGTCGGTCAGGGCTCCCACCTTGGCGTGTCTTCGTCGGCTGCGTGGAAACCGAAGGGGGCTCGCAGGACTCTCAGCTCTGGCTTGCCTTAATTGGCCGTCCAGAGAGGAGTTGTTAGAGCTATATGCTCCAGGGGTGGAAGTGTTAAAGGACATAACGCCGCGAGTAACCACGGAGAAAGCGCAGCACACCTGTCGACACCCCTGAGCCACTCGCACCGGTGTTGCACTCCGTCGTCTTCTGACGGCTATATGGAGAGCCCATCTAGTGGGTGGCAAGTCACCGCTTGCCAAAATATAATTAGTACACTAATTATGGCAAGTGACCCCGGCCTATTGCAATAGCTCAGTATTCAGTCCACCAAATGCTCATTAATAAAATCTAGAAATCTTTCCACATACTTACAATAGTCCCTACACCAAACAGAGTCAACTGCTATTTATATCTAATTTCCAGCAGTTGATCCTGGCAGGTGTGTTCCATACCTACCATTAACTTCTCTCAACAGGCCTCTACGTGTTGGATTCGTCCCCACTCAAGCCTTTTAAAAGTCCGGGTGTAAAAGCCCGTGTTATAAAAAATCAAAAATAATAATAATCTACACTAATATTATAAAGAGGAAAACTTTGTTTGTTTGGTTGTAGTGAATAGGCTCAAAAACTACTGGACCGTTTTTAAAAATTCTTTCACCATTCGAAAGCTACATTATTCACGAGTAACATAGGCTAAATTTTATTTTGGAAAAAAATAGGGTTCCGTAAGATATTTGGGTTTTTTCGGACACAAGGTGTAAAAAATCAACCAGAAAAGTTACTTATTTTGCGTACGCTGCCTAAACTATAAAAGATAGAACCATAAAATGTTCTAATTAATTGTAGCACTTATAAATATCTACAAAAAAATACGCGGCACGCGCGCGTATCTATGTCGAGTGAGGCCCCACAACCATTTTTTTATTTAAAAATCTTGAATTTTGTTTGGACTACATTTAAACGCATTTATTTTACTCATGCTATTAATCCTTATCAAAATAAATTATTTCATCATTAAGTACTGTTTATGTAGATAATATTTGGTCTGTGAATGATTAAAATTGGACATTTGGTTTTGAAGTTATGTCGAAATTAAAATATTACTGCTTGTAAATTAAAAGATTTCTGCTGCACGGCCCCTTGCGAAGTGAGCGTCACCAAGGCGGGGGTGCGCATGCGGGAGGGGAGTTTAGATCTATTGCCTGATTTACACGTATTAAGTTGTCAAGTAGGTAACTAAATTTTAAGTGACTTAATTTTAAGTATGCGTTTACACGTAGTTTTAACTAAATTTTAGTTAAAATCTTTAGTTCTTTAGTTCGCCCCAATGGACGGTCGCACGCTCCGTGACGATTTCATAGTACTTTGTAGCGACGGACAACTAATTTATTTTTAGGGTTAAATTATGTAGACAACTAATACAGATTATTATATTAGAATTTTCTTTTTATAATATATATAATGTACTATAATTATAATATTAGATATAGAAAGTAAACGACGTCGTGTCTTTCTTGATTACTGAATTTGTGTTTGATGTAAATATTTAACCATTTTACTTGTTTATTGCCTTCCATTCCCATAAGCACCTTGTCTGGTTCCCGGGGGACTACAATGCACCCCCAGTGGCAGGCTCCGAAGGAAACGCACTGAAGGACTCCTGGTACAGATTCCACAGGAGACCCCAGGTTTCCCCTCATGTTTCGATGTGACAACCACAGGGATTGGGAAAGAATCCCATTTACCCCGGTTGACCTACACAGGTCCTGGGACCCATTGAACAATTCGCCGCTAGAAAAAAACGATGCGAGATAGACTTAAATTACCCCAAAATTTCTCCGTTGATCTAAAAATTCCCGAGACTATTAGCCAAATAGCTCTCGAATCACTTAATTATACGGCAGTATACTAGGAATAGTAAAAAAAAAATATTGCAAATATTAATAATACCTACAGTGTAGTAGGTATTTAAAAATTCCAGGACAATACAAGTTCTGGAACAATCCCGTATTTCTGGCAACCCTAAATATACGTTGGTACAACGTAAACGTGACGAAAACGACTTTGCTCCTATTATATTTGTATATTATCTATTGTATGATCTATGGCTATACCTTTGCACGCACACCTGCAAACGTGCATTATACATGTCCAAATGTGTGTCCAAACGTATCAAGAATAAACCACGCCCACCTACTTACTCGAAAAATAGAAAAGTTTTTATTCTACTTCATAACTTGCGTACTAAATTTTAACTTGGGACTTTCTATTAAAGTGATTGTTTACACGTAATAATTTACTAAAATTTAGTAAAGCTTTAGTTACCAACATAATACGTGTAAACGAAAAATTTTACTTATTCACTTGTGTACTAAATTTTAACTTGGAACTTACTACTAAAGTGTTTGTTTACACGCAATAATTTTCTCAAACTTTAGTAAAGATTTAGTTACCAACTTGTAACTTAATACGTGTAAATCAGGCATATGAGTAAGGTACCCGCGCGGCTCAAACGCGAGGTCGGCTCCCTACGCAGCGGTCGTGCGCGAATTCTAATAAATTTCGTGCGATTTTTTTAGATTTCTTTCTTAAAACTACACCTACGCAAAAGTTCTTCTCAGAGCTAAACAACAGTTCTTCTCAGAGCTAATCAATAGTTCTTTTCAGGGCTAACCAACAGATTTTTTCAGGGGTAACCAACAGTTCTTTTCATTGCTAACCAACAGTTCTTTTCAGGGCTAAACAACAGTTATTTTCAGAGCTAGAATATTACACGCTATTAGCATTTTCTAAAACATTTGAAAATGCCTAAGAGAGCCAGGTCTCAACTTTCTAAACATAGTTCTCAAGCACGGGCAGCAAGAATACGTCGTATGGGAGAATCTTCACCTGAACGTTCACAACGCCTTGCTGAACAAAATCAGAGAAACTCTCAGGTACGCGCACGAGAGTCGAGTGTCGAACGTTCGCAACGCCTTGCACAACAAAATCTGAGAACCTCTGAGTTACGTGCACGAGAGTCGGGTGAACCGATATCTATGAAATTTTGCGGGTAGGTCTGAGAATAGGTTATAAAGTATATTTTATGCCGCTGATACCATGATTGACGAGGATATATAGAACGAGAGGAGGGTGCAAGAGAGGGAGAGGGGAGGGTGATGGAGTGAGTGATCGGAGGAGGTAGGTGGGGCAAGGGGGGGGGGGAGTGAGAGGGAGCAAGTTGGGAGAAGCTCTCTTCTCCCAGGAGGGAGAGGGTTCAGAAAGGACAACGGGGAGAGGAAGAGGGGAAGTGTGACGGGGACCGAGGCGGGAGGGGAGAGAAATAGTATAGAATTAGATTTTTATTATAAGAGAGAGAGAGATGGAGAGAGATAAATCAAGGAAGTAGGGAGAAAAGGGGAGCAAAATGTAATTAAAGCGCGGGCGGAGCTGCGCGGGTCAGCTAGTATAATAATATATTGGGACAATTTACACACGGTCATCCGATCCCAAACTAGGCAGAGCCTGTACTATGCAAAACCAGACAACTGATACTAATACGATACATTTTTTTTTTGTAAACACATGCGTAAATAGATAAACAACACAACACTTGGTGGGAATCGAACCCACGGCCCATCGGGTAGCAGCCAGGGTGTCTAACTACTAGACCAACGGGCCCGTCAATATTGGTTAATAGTTTTCTTCACGTTTCACAAAAACCTTGCTTCTTAAACTCCTCCTTTTCGAACTATGATAGATATCATATTGTGTCGAAGATAACCCATCACGTGTGTTTAATCGCCTGGTTTTATAGAATATATGACTATGACAAAACCTGAAGGGAAAAGTACTATAAAGGTTATAGGAAATATACTTAAGTCAAAATCCATCAATCCGTTTAGGCTGTAGGCCGTGGCATACTTACATACATACATACATAGTCTGGAAAATAACATAATCCTATTCCTAGGGCATTCGGGCAAAAACGTGTAACATTTTCACATAGACATAAAGTCATTTGAGAAAAAATCTCCACATTGATAGCTTTTAACAAATTGAAAAGCAATCAATATTTATCGTATTAGTATAAGCCAATAAGCAATGGCCAAATAAAACTAATGAATACAAGTTGCCTGTTTGAGCGTCCATTTTCTATTCCTATTCAATTTATCTACAATTTTATAGGGGTGCAAACGCGAAATGAACAAAAAATTCATGAACCTTAGAATTTAGTAATTTCTTTTTATAACTCACACTAAATTTGAGATCAGCCGTAACTGAGATTTTTCACCGTAAATATAAAAGGCTGGGTTATATTCCCTTTACATTCATCATGTTTATAAATTCAAAGACCATCAATTAAGTACAATGGGCCAAAATCTATACAGTTTGCCGGTCTAAAATCTTTACCAGGGTGGCATATGCTATTGATAATAATAGAATTTAATGCTAAATGGAGATTACCGCGCAAAATAAAACTGTGCTTTTGATTTCGTTTCCTTGACTAGGCTGCTAAATTTTCAATCCACTCACGTATATATGGTTGCCATGATTGATCAGTAGTATTTCAGCACTCCGATTAGATATGTCAAAAATGTATGTATGTCAAAAAAATATTAAAGTAAAGTTTTAGTAAGATTTTATTCGCTGTGGCTACTTTTCTATTCAATAAGCGCCTTTATTTGTTGCAGGACATCAAGTTCCTGCTGCTCCCATGGATCATTGCTATGGGCTTGGAAACATTGGTAGAGATTATAGACTTAGTTTACCTGTTCTATTTACAAACGGTAAGTAACTAAAAATTGGATTTTACTCTTTTCGTTCCTTCTCCTTTTAATTCTTTTGTATTATGTATTTAGATCCCGAAGAAATCTAACTCGAATGGGTAGCCTCCGGGAAACTACGTAATATCTTCTCGTCCGAAATACCGCAGTGTTGAAAGACAAGGTTTTTAACCAGTGTGTGTTGCCAGTGTTGACATTTATGGTACCTACTGAGACGTGATCCTTGAGTGTTGATCTTTTAGTCACACAACGAGCTATGGAGAGAGCTATGCTCGGAGTTTCTTTGCGCGATAAAACCCGGAATGCGGAGATTCGCCGAAAAACTAGTCACCGACAATGCTCTCAGAATCTGCAAGTGGTACTGGCAATGGGTAGTCCACATCGCTCAAAAAACCGATAACCAATGAGGAATAAAGGTTCTCAGTGTAGTGTATCACCTCATTTCATTCCTCATATATCAACCTCCAAACAAAAGATATTTTTTTCTTTTCTCTAAAGCATTCCAAGTTGCATCTAATCGTTATCTATATTTATCTTTAATTTCTCCTTCTATTAAATATTTCTCCTTTCTTAATATCCTAATTTTTCTTTAATTATTATTATTATTAAAAAAATAGTCTCTTAGTTACTTTTCTATTCTAAATATATAATAACTACATTATTAAACCATGGCTAGACCAATTAAATACGCTTATTTAAACAAAGCTGAGTTAAAATACGAAGTTAATATTCGATCTGAAAAACCTTGTGATAATGTCTGTGCTCTAAAAGATCAAATTAACCGACTAACAGTACTACTTCCAGCTGAGGTGGTTCCTGTTTCAAATCTCCCACCTATGGTTGACTTACTACAATCAAATAACACTCTTATCTATATCGAGGACAAATTACTTACTATTGAATCTACGTGACATCAGGTAGGGCTCACGCTAGGTGAACAGACAACCGGTGGATGCAAATAGCCAATTGTCGTTCATTGTGGCGTTCCAATGCAGAAGCTTATGTTCATCAGTGAACGTCTTCCGTCTGATCATGATGTATTTAAAAGCAATGAGTAGGTCTGAGTAAGAGTATTACTTGTACTTTTGTAGATATTGAATATAGATTACGGTAACAAGGCATCAATGTATTAAGTGGTTTCTCTTTTTATATTGCTTCAAAAAACCGGTACCACGGCCGCGACGTCTGTTACAAATGAAAAGATTCAGACCATCCACAAAGAACACATGTGCGGCAGATTCAGACAAGAGATAAAAAGAAAAATATGCCCGTAATGCACACTGCGACGTAAAATAAATTAAATAAGTGATCGTGCTTGTCCTTGGGCGCCTGTCGTGTTTTATCATAACGCCGCCCCACTTGGGCTATTTTATTATTTGTTTCTTCCTCCGTCGACGTCGTAAAGGTGGGAATAATAAGGTGTACGAAAACAAATGTATGTAAATCTATCGATCGCATCGATAATACGTTTCGATACCTTTAAAACAGGCGTTGTAAATCGTCCTTTAAATTTGTTAAAACTTCGGCGGACCCACAGTGAGTTGTCAAGTGATCGGATTCCAGGGTTTTAATGTCAGTTAACGATCATTAAACATTGACTGACTCGAAAGAATTAATTAGCTGAGGGAGAAATTGGACCGGAACCCTTAGCTTAGAATACCAGATCGTTTAATTGTAGAACCAACACGTAGTCAAGTCAAGTCAAAAGTCAAAAATAGTTTATTTCAAGTAGGCTTAACGCTAGCACTTTTGAAAGGTCAAGTTTAAAAAAAAAAAAAGTAACCACCGGATCACAACGCGGCCTCAACTGAGAAGATCCGGCAAGAAACTCAGCGGGCTTGTCTATTTTTCACTTTTTTTAAACAGTGTTATGTTACAATTAGATCAGAGCGACAGTGTGCCATTTTCTTTATCAGTCGGTTATATCTCAACTTCTCCGACAATGTAGCGCTTTACAAGTAAACCTTTATACTAATGTCTCAAAATAAAACAATGGTAGATATTGGATTACAAAAAGGGTGTGCTGGGCGTGTCGTAACGCTATCCTCTTAGATCACCCTGATACAAAACACTGCAGTAATAAGTATATAGCAACCGTCTAAACTGCACGAACCCCCATAAACATACTAACAAATGTATTGCTAGCTTTTTGTTAATAGCAAACAGTTGAATCGTGCCATCCCGGAGAGCTAGGCACCTTCTTGATAGTACAATTTTTCTTTGCAGTAATCCGAGCCTATTCGTTTTACTCGGCTTAAAGCTTTCAGATTTTGAGTCCCCTTATCTGAGGCGACGCGACCGTGGAATCTATCTTTTTTATAAATCCCACATTCGTTCCGATCTAGTTCGTCTCAGGATTTAAGCCACGTTAAGATTGCCGAAAATGTGTAGAACATTGTTTTTGCTATCGTCTGGGATGGATTCGTGGCTCGCTTATCTACAAAAGAATGAGGGAGGGACATTATAATATTTTCTTTTGTTAACGGTAGAGAGAAAAAAAAATATCTACGTAGACGAATTCTTATTTCTTTTCTTTTTTTATTGCCATAAGTACACTATCTTTACAGGTTACCCTAATACAATAGGTAGTGTCTCATTAATTTAAATTACAATTGAAATCTTAGTTTTAATCTTAGTTGAAATCAAACTACTTTTACGGATTTTATCACCTCCAATAATATAGGGAGTCCATGGGTGCTGCAAAGCATTCGAAACGTCGGGATAGTAAAATCAAAAAATAAACCGCGACTAAATCTGTAAAAGTAGTTTGATTTCAATGTGTAATATTCGCGTAAGTAAATCACAACATTATCTATTCTTAGTTTTTATTTATAAAGTAGTAGATGCATAATTATATTGCAGAGTTGTTGGGTATAGATATTAAGTGTATGATATGATGTAGTGTGTATGTAGTGACATGGTAGTGACACTACTACTACTACTGGTACATATATAAATATACATATTTATATATGTACGTAAATGAAATTAGATGCACACCATGCAAACGTGGTACACCACGTTTGCATGGTGTGCATCTAATTTCACCCGTGGGGTGTCTGGGTAAGAATAGCACCCACCCATCTCCTCCCGTTGGGTGCCCGTAAGAGATGACTAAGGGAAAACAAGAAGACTGGCAGCTGCGTCTTTCTATTGGACCTAGCTATACTGCAATCCCCAAGACGCCTGTGAAGCGTGAGGATTATGGCAACCCCTCCCTTCTAATGGGCAGGTAAGATAATCATCAGCTTCCGAAAGACGTCCAGCGCTAAAGAAAGGCCATCTACAGTATATCTACTTCATAAGAGGCACAGCCACTTACGACAAGACTAAAACCATTGTTTCATTTTAATACAACGACGCTTGTAGTAAACTCGTTTCGTCATTGCGATGTACATATAAAAATGTTTGAGTATAATCACTGTAATCAAACTACATGTACGGATTTTATCGCGGTATGGTTTCAATGTGTAATATTCGCGTAAATAAAAGACAACATAGTCATTGTCTTGAAATGTAGGTAATAATAAACTATATGGTAAACAAAATTTGGTGTTGTCTACTACATACTTATTTTTTTAGTTACGAATTCATTAAGTGTAGAGCAGAGCATATTTACTTATCTAACGCCACAGTAAATCACATCACACGATATTCGTCTAGCATTTCGGCTAGAGATATCGTGACGCGGCGCCATTTCTCGAATGGCTAGGCGTGACACTCAATCAATCCGATTATACTCGTAACACCATCAACTGACCAAAATAGATTTACCGAATATGCCGGAAGCAGTTGACTTGCTAGTCGGGATGAAACTTTGTTAGTGTAGTAAAATTTGAAGCATATTCATTGTCATTAAAAATATCTACTGTTTACGACCTGTTGTAAAACCACGTAAAACTGCGTTGTCTGATATGGATAAATATAACTTTTTTTGGTGTATTTTTAGTTTGTTTATAGTTAGGTATTAGTGACAAATTTTTGTTCAGCCATATATATTTTGGGCCGATTTGGCTTAACTCGTAACGTGAGGATTAAAGCAACCCCTCCCTTCTAAGAGAGAGGTCTTTGTCCAGCGATGGACGTCCTTCAGTTGATAATACATTTATTATCAACTGAAAGACGGGCATCGCTGGACAAAGACCTCTTCATCATCATCATCATCATTCATTAATGATGATGTGTAAACATTATCCTATTACAATATCAATTTTTCTTTTTGTGAATTACAGTAATTATCAATAGGTAACTTTATATTATAAGCACCTTGTCTGTATAACAAAGAGTTTAGAAATCCAGAGCCGCCCTTTAGAATTTTAATCAACTAGACTTACAGAAGTTTTAATCCTTTGTGGGTATTTATAAAATTTAAGTAAGTTTTATATTTAAGTCATAGGATACTCATCCCAACTTACCTGTCCGGTAGTTGTGGTATAGTATACGGATATGCGACCCCGGCTTCCCTAGCTATTACTGTCCCATCCCTTGCCCTCCTGGGCAGTAATATCCTACTTTTCCTATTTCCCACTCTAACTTGCCAATCTTCCTTTTCACAACACAGGATAGGTGTCCTTTCCCTCCTTATTCGTGAGAACGCAATGGTCAATCTTATAAATAATTTAATTAACCAAAATGGCGGCGATGTGGTTCGCCAGCCATCACGTCTCGTTTCTCACGGAGGCGAAAAGCGGCCTTTGGGCTCTGCCTACCCCTACGGGAAAAAGGCGTGATTTTATGTACGTGCGTGTATGTGTATATTTAAATGTTTATATCTTTAAACAGATTAACTTATTGTGTAATGAGTTTTGCATACTTATAGTTTACTGAAAATAAATATGTCTTTTTTTGGTTTTACCCACCTTGGTACAAAAACATCAAAATGATCATGGCCAGCTGCCCCCTATCACTGCCGAGCGCATGGTGAATACTATCTGAATGGTGAATACTATATTTTAAATCACCTTGTGGTGGATAAATTAAAAATTTAAAAAAAAATATGTTTTTTGTTGTCTAACTATTATATACGATACTGATAAAAATATACGCAGTGAATAAAAAAAATTACCTGTTTAAATAATATAACCGTATTGTAAAGTTATATTTCGATCATCAGCAGCCTAAAGTAGTCCACTGCTGAACAAAGGCCTCCCCCTAGAAGGGAGGGGTTGCCATAATCCCCATGCTTGGCAGGCGGCTTGGGGATCGCATTATAGATGTTAGGTAATCCAATAGAAAGACGCCGCTGCCCGTCTTCTTGTTTTCCCTTAGTCGCCTCTTACTGACACCCAACGGGAGAAGATAGGAGGGTGCTATTCTTACCCGGACACCCCACATCTTTCGATCGATAATTAGAAATACTTTTCAAAATAGGAAATCAGTTGTGTACCAAATTTAAAACTTGCCAGCGCTTGTCTGATGGTTCTCTTAGGCCTAGTAAACATACTTATATTTTTATGTATTTATTTTGTTTCAACCAATTTAACAGCAATATTGTCTAGCAGCGGTCGCAGTAAAAAATCTTTATTCACCAATTCCAATTTTATGTCCTAAACGAAATCAAACAGGCGGTGGGCATATAACTTATTTTATTACACCTATGTTAACGGCGGATAAAAGATTACTTTTACTATCAATAAAACGTTAAACGAATGATAATTGTGGGTTTAATCAGCGCGATGGCTTCTTAACGTGAAGACGGAGCGAGACAAAAAAAGACATCAATCTACGTGGCTTTGGTGGGATGCAATTTCTAGTGTCGTAAGGACGAAGTGTACTAGTTTAGGATCACCTTGAAGTAGTCAAATTAATATATTTCTAGTAGGTATGTACAATACTATAGAAGTCAAAAATTGTACCTAGTCAGATATAAAGGCATTAGCCGGCGCCGACTCTCCAGCTAGTAGTTAACTTTCCTCCTTCCTGGCCCTCGTCCATCGAGTACGGCGGCAACATCGACAAAAAAAAGCGACGGGGTTGTGACCCCTGTCCTTATGAGCATCGTGAGCACTGAGGGTCACCGAGTGCAGACCCCACCTGAGATCCCAGGCACCCGTCTCATGTGCCGATGTGACAGCCACGGGTGTTGTAGCCCACTTACCCCGGAGACCTTGTATAAAGGTCTTTCCCGCGCGAGCAGAAAAAAGCCAAATTCCATACACATAGGGTGTCCTAATGTGAGAGCAAACTCAATATTTATATTATAACTGAATATAGATAATTGTATTGTCACTGTGGGCCGATTAAACGTCGGTTTGTGCCGATAAGCACCGGTAAACGTCGCAGTTTTGACATTTTATAAACAGCCGCCTTTGCCAGCTTCTATTGCGCATCGTCGCCGCTGACTATCTTTCTACTTGGACAAATCCTTGTATGGTATATTTGCTTTCTCATAAATGAAATATACATCGCATCGCATCTCCGATCGGCGTACAATAAGATTCGCCACTATGACAAATTGTTTTCACCCACTGACAGGCGTATTACGTTTTTCTTCATTTAATCGTCATTGGTTAATTTGTAAATGTTGATGAATGAGTTCACTCATACTATGATAGTAATACTACATTATACATTATATTAGATGACTAAAATAGTCTAATTTAAACTGTCCTTTACAATATTATATCGATGCAGGCATCCATATAATATTATATCGATGCTTACAGGGGATTGTGGTGTAGCGCTGTAGTTATCAAATCTAGATGCAAAATGGAGAGGAAATACGGGCCTGTTGGTCTAGTGGTTAGACACCCTGACCGCTATGCGATAGGTCATAGGTCCGATTCCCACCAAGAGTCTGGATGTTATTTATATATTTGAGTATGCATTTACAAAATCAATTATCGGGTTTTCATAGTACAGGCACGCACTGCCTAGTTTTGAAATTGTCCCAGAATATTAAACGTAACACCAGCACTTGTTTATGTCCCACTGTTGGGCACGAGCCTCCCCTCAAGACAAAACGGCTTAGGCCACCACGCTGGCTAAGTGCGGGAGGGCGGAATATTATTTATAGTTCAGTTTATACTTACTAATAACATAATAGTTACGTTCTTCGTCCTTAGTAATAAAGACGCTTAAATTTACCGATTTTAAAACCGCCGGATATAATACAGAAGCAGCAGCTGCAGTCGTCCACTGCAGAACAGAGGCCTCCCCTTAGAAGGGAGGGGTTGCCGTAATCCCCGCGGTTGGCAGGCGTCTTGGGGTTCGCAGTATAGGTGGTAATCCAAGAGAAAGACGCAGCTGCCGAGCTTCTTGTTTTCACTTAGTCGCCTCACGACACCCAACGGGGGGAGAGGGGTAGGTGAAATTCTTACCCGGCTACCCCATGGGCAATCGGTTATACTTAACATTTAATTCTTAGAAAAGGGCCTCTACGTGTTGGATCCGTCCCCAACGTCCCCCGACGTTTAAAAGACCCGATAAAGCCCGAGATATTGGGAGCTTATATTACTATATTATAAATCTTATTAGAGAACAGTTAATATTCAAAATTATTAAGACAAACATCTATTTATTTTTAAAATGTTTTATTTAACATTATTATCTCAAGTTTTATGAAGGTGATAAACAATAACACAAATTAACATAAATATGAATGTCACAAGTATAGTTTGAGTTGCATAGGGTGTTTTAATAGTCGTACGTAAGCTAATAACTTATTCATAGAATATTATTCTCTTTTATTATTTACAGACGTCTTGTATTTCGAAATGGGTACATATTTGCATAATCATATAATGCAATACAAATATTTGATTGTAATAAAAGATCCTAAGCTGTATATGTGTCGGGTAACACTCTGTATATTAACGGTATTTTTTTGTCATTTTTGATTATCAGCCGAAAACTGCGTGACATAAACCAAAATAAAATTCTGTTTTGAGATGTGCAAATGAAGCTCTTACATATAATACCTCACTCAATAGTCTCACTTTGAAATTTTTATGACCCATTTCAACCCCCTTATAAAAAAAAGTAAAAGAAAAGATATATCTTTTTCATTTGCGGTGGGGTAGGGTTAGTAAGATCCAAAACTATTCCAAGTTTCAAATCGATAGCATCAGTTGTTCCTGAAATATATACGTATGACAGACAGACAGACAGACGAAGTCAGACCATAAAGGTACGCGTCCATTGGCCGGCGCCGGACGCACCGCACGCACGGCATGCAACGGATTTTAGTTTGATTTCTATGATTTTGACGGCCCGCATCGGAAAATGCCGGCGCGGATAATGGACACAGCGCTATGTAAAATCATAGAAAGCAAACTAAAATCCGTTGCGTGCCGTGCGTGCGGTGCGTCCGGCGCGTGGCAATGGACGCGCACCTTAAGGGTTCCTTTTTTGCCTTTTAGGTAAGGAACCCTAAAAACGGGCAGCAGCGTCTTTCTATTGGATTACCTACCACCTATACTGCGATCCACAAGATGCTTGCCAAGCGGGGGGATTATGGCAAACCCTCCCTTTGGTGGGGGGGGGGGGGGGCTTCTGGTTAGCCGTGGACGTGTTTCAGCTGCTGATGATGATGATCATTACGCTTTATCGCTTTTACTAACAATATTTGTAATTATATTTTCTTTTATGGGTCTTCAAGACCTGTCAATAAATGGATAATAATAATTTATTTCATTATCACATCATTATACACTATCGACTGGTTACCGGCAACCAGTCAGGCGTTTGTCCGTTGCCACTGTACAACTAGACGCCGAATCGCTTGGGCGACCAGCAACCACCTAGTAAAACTTGTTGGCAACCAGTCCAGAATAATAATAATACAACGTCAGTTATTCTAGTGATTCACCGCGATCCCACTTGATGGTAAGCGGTGATGAAGTCGTGGATGGAAGCGCACGTGCTTGTTACCATTACAAGTAAAATAACCTTATGTCCCCTTTGCTGTGTCAGCAGCAAAGGTGACGAATAATGGTTAACCATAATGATTGTAGTAGATGGTACGTAGGTCTCATGTGCAAGGGACCATCCAGGTATGTACCACCGCAGTGTCAGATATCCTGCCGCCAAGCAGCAGTGTGGCTCGGGAGACGTAAATATTAATGTAGTGGGTGACGAGCGGCAGTACAATGCAGCTGTATATAGGCAGGCGGGTCGCTTACCATCAGGCGAGCGTCTTGCTTATCACGTCACTAGGTTGTCTAAAAAACTCTTTACAGAGCGCTGGCATTGTATTCCCCTAACTGCCCTTATTCTGAACCAGCAATATTACTGTAGCTTCTCTTAAATAACCTTAAACTAAGTATGTCTAAAAAATAACCTCCTAAACTAATATTTTATTTGCAGTTGAACTTCAACCCGATAACATCGTTCCTGTTCACCCTTGACTTCTTCGTGATAGTGCTAAATGTGAGTATAAAAGTTTTTTATTATTATACCCATCGATATACTATGTTACTTATTATATATCGATGATTATACCATAGAACGAATTTCCGTCACGCCGGATGAATTCAGAGAGGGAGAATATGTTCCGCATTAAAGGTATGAATTCGACCGTAAGAGATTCTAACTAAAACTTTTTAACACGCTTTTTTAATCGTTTATCTTTATATATATATAATTCTACTGTACATGTGTATGTCACTGAACTCCTCCTAAACGGCTGGACCGATGTTGATGGAATTTTTTGTGTGTATTCAAGAGGATTCGAGAAAGGTTTAGATTCAATAAAAACGCGGGCGGAGCTGCGCCGGTCAGCTAGTGTATTTATAAAAATAAGGATCTGCACAATTGTCGGAGTTTTAAAAGAAAACAGGTGATTTGATTCCGAGGTGATCAAAGTGGACTAAATTGTTCCACTCAAATCATCCAGGTGATTTTATTTCGAGGTGGTCAAAGTGGAATAACTTGTTCCACTGATCACCCTGGTGATATCACCCAGGTAATCAAAGTGGAATAGACCCTTACTACTACTACTTACTACCTACTTACCAAAGATGGTGGGAATATTATCATTGTATAATCTAGGGACAGTCCCAGTAATCAGGTAACTACAAAACTTAATGAAATAGGCGACCTTTATAAAATAAATGAAAAGTAAACACGCGCACGTCCGCTAAAATTAAACTACGTTACCTAAATAATCCCCTCGGCTAGCGGACAGACTGCGACGCCTACTAAAGGGCTGGAATACAATGTGAATTTAAAACAAGCAGGTACAACTCATTAAGGCCTTTCTAGCAACACGTCCAACTTCAGAAATTACATTTTAACCTTTCTTTAATACAGCCTTGAAGTTTTTGTATTGTTTGATCTTATTTAATAGTGTAACTTGGTCAAATATATTGAAGAAGCTATTGGAACACTTAGTCAAATATATTCAAGAAGCTATTGGAACACTTTTCCAAATTATTAATGGATGGAAGTATAATGTCCCTAGATATATGGAAGTAATAAGCATCCCAGTAAATCCATATAGTTACTAATATTGTTAAAAATCTATCTATTGGGCTGTTTATTTTCTGGCGTGTTTATCACAAGCCGCTACCAGCTGTAATTACAGATATTCTTAACCATGTTTTGTTATTTAGGTATCTATAGGGTAAAAGTGGGATAGTTGCCCCAGGGGTATAGTTGCCTCGATTGTAATTTCTCTAGTTTGCCGGAGGAATCACATGTTATTTTATTTATCTTTCGAAAGACTCTACAACTACCACTAAGTTGACCGTGTTGCATGTCTCTGTGCGATTGCATGGAAAGGCAAGGTGAAATCAAAGTTTTTGCGGGATAGATGGCCTCTTTTTCAGTGGGGCATCTATCCTATACGTAATTTACATAGATTAGGCAATTATCCCCTATATGGGATAGATGCGCCAAAATTTAGAGGTCCGCAAAAATCGCTAATACTCTGGAAATATCAAAGATGATGGTTTTTCCTTTCATAAGTTTGAAGATAATAAATCAAAGTACCTACCCGTATTACAAATAAAGAATTTTGCTTTTTTCACTGAGAGATATAAAGTAATTTCAAAAAGTGTGGCAACTATCCCACTTTTACCCTACATAGTATAAAACAAATTCGCTTTCCGCGTCTGACTGTCTGTACATCCAGTAACTCTTACTACTCGTAAACCACGCAACTGGTCTTTAAGTGGTTTTTAATTTCGGTTAGATAATATTTCACTGAAGGTGTATGTATATAAATATATATATATATATATATATATATATATATATATATATATATATATATATGAATGTTTGTCTGTATGTTCTATATAGAATCGTAAATTAAGCATTTGATCATGTCATGATCTTCAGCAAAGTGTTGTGCATGAGCGCAAAAAAATTTCTGAGTAAAAAGAGCGCGAGCGGAGCTGCGCTAGTTAATTATAAAAATTAAGATATATTCAGTAGATAATACTATTTTGTGAAAACGCTTATAAAATACAGCAGAAATTCAACCCTATTCAAACTTAATTCAATTATAAACATTGGAAAGTTCCCTAATGCCATTAAAGGTCAGATGCCGTCCGAAACTCCTGCACAATTCTCACGGAGGACCCTATTAAACCTTAAAAACAGTCTTACTTTTAAATAAACCAAAAATGTTACTTTTTAGCCTATAAGCCGTATTATCTTGGATCTTCAGCCTAAGAAACTCATAAATCCGTCAAGCGGTTGCCGCGATAGAATTAAAAACGGATTTATAAGCCCATACTTACCTATCATGACACCAAGTTCCTCTTGGGTAGACAGAGAAAACTGAGCAGGTACCAAAAGTTATTTTTGCCCGACTGCCCAACAAGGAGAGCTATGTTTTAAAAAAGTATGTATGTATGCATGTATAAATGGCTCTATGGATTTCGACTATATTACTTTATGTCGTTAGATTCGTCTGACATTGTGGGTGTGACATCTATATAAATTTATATAATAATGAATTCCTATTTCCCTTGGTCACGCCGTAACTTGAAAACGGCTTTACCGATTAATCCATCTATTCTTTAAAAGTTTTCTAATACTATGTAGAATGTTCTTACGGACAATAATAGGAAAATTACGCAGAAAATTAGAAAATTACGCAGGCAGAGCTGCGCGGGAAAGCTGGCTAGTTGGCTCTATGAAGGCCGGCAGCTGCCATTGTGAGTTTTTTTTATATCAATAAGGGTATCAAATAACGAGGCAAGTGTAAATATATACTTACCTATGTATATACATGTGTATATTATAATATTTCAGTATAGGTATTGTAATTTAAGACCATTTTATTCGTAGTCTGGTTTTTGTTAGGCTTTTATGATATAAATTTGTGTCATGAAGGCAAGAGTGAATAGGCTTTACCATTATCGATTGCATCGCTACTCTCCATCAGGTTTGCAGTCAAGCACTAGCGTATATTGAAAAAAAAATAACCTTGTTTATTATTATTTACCAAATAGGCTTAGTTATATACTAGGCATAATATATTATGTCTTTGGTTTACTAAACATTTATGAGAGATGTAAAAAAAACTATCACTAAAGTTTTCGACGAATTTCCATATTCAATATTCGTTTTACGCCTCAACAGATCAGAAACACAAAGTTGGGGATAGTAGACTTGGCTTCTTCTATCTGTGGTTAAAGAACAATATCAAAACAAAACTTTAATCTAATATGTTTAGATAATGTGCTTTACTATACGATTAAAGTATGAATAACTTACACATGCGAGTTCCCCCGTAAATATATGAGCAAATGACTCCGATCGAAATTAAATTATTAAGAAAATATTAAAGCAAAAAATGCGGTACCCTTTGGGATTACTAACAACTGTATTTTGTTTTGTTATAAACAATATACAACTCTTTCCGCATCGATGGATCAAAAATAATGACTAACATACCTGAGAGAACATCGAGATATCATAATTATCCTGGTGTATCCTCATAAGGACGTTTAACAAGGACAAGGATGACAAACGTCCATGGACCTACTATTCGCGTAAATAAAAGAAAACATTAAGTATAACAATGAAAAGATTACATTTCTTGAACATCTACCTTGCTGCTAAAAGAAACACTTAGTTTCTACGAAGATGAAAATTCTTTCTGAGGAACAATCACGACAAGTGAATTGCTTTTACTTTTACGAAAATACACGAATATTTCCTCTTTGATTTTATAACTATTTTCATCTTACAGGCTTTGAACATTGAACCTTTCGCCGCCCTCCTTTCTCGCTTGAATGATCACCGACTTCCCTTTTTTAACCCCGACCGTGTTTTAAGTTTGACGCCTATGTCTGCGAGTACATATTTGTACGAGTATGTCAGTGGCATCGTAGCTTGCTAAGGAGAGGACGGATTATTTGAAAGCTGGGTTACTCTATGTTATTAGAAAATCGTTCAGCCGTATAAAGACCAAATCGATGTAGGGATATTAAGTATAAAATATTTTTTTTTTACTTCGACAGACATGAAATTTAATATAGGTATACTGGAGAATATGTGGTAACCTTCACCATGGTCTAGTAATGGAGCAGGAAGGTGCTCACAGGATCTTTGCATCAATAAAAGTAGACGCCCCGAAGTTGCAGGTTTTCGATAGATCGTGATGACTACTCATCTCGACTTGGTAGAAAAATGGTGATCTGATGGCGGCGGTGGGAGCAGGCAGGTGGTAACAGGATCTCTGCTCTATTAAACTTAGTCCCACCGAATTTTGACTCGATGTTTAGATCTTGACGAGTAGTTGGTAGACAGATAGTGATCAGAGTCTGATAATGGAACAGGAAAGTCATTTATAGAGTACAATTCTACCATGTGGGGTTTTAAAATACTTTTTTGACCCATGGGGTGTCTGGGTGAGAATAGCCCCCACCCATCTCCTCCTGTTGGGTATCACAGGAGGCGACTAAGGGAAAACAAGATGACGAGCAGCATCTTAACTACCACCTATAGGTACTGCGATTCCTGCGATGCCTGCCAAGCGTGGGGATTGTGGAAACTCCTCCTTTCTTTTTGGATGCCATGGTTCAGCAGTTGACATCTTTCGGCTGATGATGATGATGATTCCCATGAAACACTTAAATATGGAACTACCAGAAAAGAACAAATGAGAATCTGTGTAAGAACGAAAAATGTGTTTAAAAATTTCTTAGGAATTTTCCCATGTCGACCGGAACCTCATAAAAGTTTGGCTTACGAATAATAAAACGATCCACGCTCGTAAAAGTTTAACTTATCTGTATTACAATATTAAAGGCGAGGTCCGGACTGACAGACACACTTCATAAATGCGCCCTAAGCTGCAGATCCAACAAAGATGAAATTTTAAAGGGTTTATTTCATTACAATACGTAGGCGATTACCATGGAAGAGTTTTTCAAAATTATCATGAGTTTTCTACTGGACAATACATACCGAAACCCTAAAAACTTTACGTGGCTGATATAGAAAATTTCAGCGACGATTTTTTAATAACGAAGAAAGTCACATCGCTGGCAATTTACTTAATTATTTTTTTTTACTAGAGAACAGATTTACTTACTGCTTACACAAATATAAATAATGAGCTTTATTATTTCAGTTTTGAGGATACCGAGGTTGAAATAGGACACCTAACTAAAAACTTAGGTGTTGGGTCGTTTCGTTTTAATTGATAATAAAACGGTATTACAGTGGTAAATTTAAAGTACATACATATTTTGACGGGTTCTAAATTATAAAAAAATAATCCATGTCTTCTTAAAATTAATAAACAAATAATATAAAAAAGGAAGTCCTGAGATATTCAAAAATGCAATATTTTTTTACTAAAAAAATATTTTTATTAAGGTTCATTTAATTATGGATGAGTAGTCGGCCAGCTCTCAACTTTTACGATATATTTTTTATTGCGTTGAATACATTTGCCACGGCTTTTTTATTCTTTGTTACCTACAAAACCTATTGTACCTGTTGTTTGTTGTTGGTTTACCTACTAGGCGGTAGATCCCTTGTTGTGAGAGACCGTCCAGATCGGTTCCACCGCTGTACCAGAGTTGTAGTGTCTGTAAAGGCACCCCCTATAGGTAACTTAGGAAGTAGGTATTTAAGTCCGGTGATGACCGCATGGCGGGTCATGGTAAATATATCATAAACTGTGAACAAGTATCTCATTAATACGGAAGCTTAACATCTCTCGCCTATTATCAGATATTCTGCCGCCAAGCTAGTAGTGAAGTACTTTAATGTAACAAAAATAATACTAGCGATCTGTCGCAGTTTCACACGGCCTTTTAAATTAAACTTAAAAGATTGTACCTATTCATTCATAATTATGTTGAACTGGATCTTGGTGCGATAAACACGGTAATGAGGAGATTCGCCGAAGAACTAAAGTTCTCAGAATCTGCAAGTTGAAGTAACAATGAGCAGGCCACATCGCTCGAAGAACCGATATAAACCGATGGGAAAAAAGGTACTCGAGTGGCGACCACGAACTGGAAGACGCAGCATAGGTAGGCCTCTCACTAGATGGACCGACGAAATTATGCGCGTCGCAGGTGGATTCAAACAGTGTGAAGTACAAGCAAATACAGTCAGTAATTAAAAAATATTGAATTGTCAAGAGCAGTCTTAAAAAAAGCCCTAAAATCCTGATATGTTAGAACTTATAAACTTTGGAAACAATACTCGTGTCAAGATAACCAGAGTGCCGTCGAGGGACTTGTATGTAGTTAGTTACCTATTTCCTTCTTTACAATACCCTATCCCCCAGAGAACGAAGGCCTAAAACGAGGTCAGTTGGTTTGGTACGATACTATCCTACCCGTACTCGAGATAGCTAGTTATAAAATCTATAATTTGGGGTCCGATACTTAATGTTGACTTCACGTAATTCAGGTATTGTTTGGGGGCTTTCACCTCGCCCCAAATGACTGTAAATGTGACCATTACAGTTGATTATGTTGTATATCAATGAATCATTCATTAACTAGTCATTACATTATTCGAACACTCATTTTGATCAACGAAACCTATTGACACGGTATGATTAATTAGTTAAGCTTTTGTAGTTTTGATTAGTTTTTTTTTTATTATTGACCTGCCGCAGCTTTGATCAGTATTTTAAGGTTCTTAATCAAAACTACACAATGCAGACATTTTCTTAGGAAATTCTCTAATTCCAGGTAGTCATCACCCATTAAGTCGGATATATATTTTATGCAAAGCCAGAGTGTGCTGTATTTCGGTAAGGGAGGGTGGTATAGCTGGTGAAATTAACGGGCTCGATCGAGGGACTTAATAACTAATGTGTCGGATGAGAAGTGGCAGAGGGCGTGTGTCTAACAGTTAGGCAAACGTTCTGTAGGTCTCGTCACTAACTCGCATTAAAAAAGGTGATTACGCAACGTTCAGAACCGCGACTGAGTTGGGTTTTTGCGCAGCGAACGTGATCATTCACTGCCTACATAGTCACATGTACATTTGTCTCTGTCAGACTCCATTGTATTATTTTTACATAGAACGTAGGTACAAAAAAGTTAATATTGTTAAATGAGTAGTTAAATTCATCTCATCATTTACAGCAAACAAAAACCTCATAACTAGTAGGTATACAAGTTTGCTTGTGAATATATTGGATGGTTTCTTAAAACTGTGAAAGAAGACACGTTACTTAACACTTTGAACTTTCGAAGTCCAATTACAGCCTGTATCTAAAGAAGACAAAAATTTTGCTTCATACGCTAAGAATTTATAATATCTATTTTTTTAAATTGAACCGACTTCAATATCACTGAAAAGTATAAAATAATTTAAATATTATTGAAGTTGGTGTTAGCTTACCGGTTGTGTATATTTGGCACCAACTTCAATAATATTTAAATTATTTTATACTTTTCAGTGATATTGAAGTCGGTTCAATTTAAAAAAAAAGATATTATTTTAAACTTTTTAGTGATATTTTCATATATAAAGATTGAACCATCGAAAACCGTAAAATTATCTAGGTAGGTTATGATCACATTATCGTCTACATAGTTCATGTTTCTTCAGAAAAAAATATCCGGTCGTAATGAAATTTGCATGGAATCATTATAGTAGTTTACTCTCTCGAATAAAAAAAGAATCATCGAAATCGGTTCATAATTGTCAGAGCAATGTAATGGAGAACATCAGTTTTATGGTTTTTACCAGATAAATTCCCCCACATCGTTCATGGTCCTTCAGGAAGTTCTTATCCGGTTGTAATAAAATTCATACAGATTCAATACAGTGGTTTCTTCTTTCGAATAAAAAAAGAATCATTGAAATTGGTAAATATTTGCCAGAGTTATGACCATTTTTGTCCTTAAAAAGCGACATAAAGTCATCTATATAGGCTTTCCTGCAGCTCTCAGTGCGCAGTCACCATTCTTGTTTCAGGAACTACTTATTACTAAGCAATATTTTTTTTATGGGACCCAATCAATGGATTGAAGAATGGATGGAAGAAAGATTTTTTCAAATCGGTTCATAATTGCCAGAGTTATGCGCGAACATACATTAAAAAATATATATATACAGACGAATTGAGAACCTCCTCCTTTTTTGAAGACGGTTAAAAAATCGAAGGATTAACACGTTGTATAGACCGCGTTCCACTTGGGGCCCACAACGATCACGCTCACGACCGCAGTTTTTCCCGTTCCACTTGCTTGTGAGCGTTACGGAAATGGAATGGATTATAAAGCGTTTTGAGCTTGGAAGTAAATAATACAAACGGCGAATTAATAAAAAGATTTAAGAGATTAGGTTATAAGCTGTATGTAAGCCTTGAAAATAAATTTAAATTATTATGGTTTCAATCGATTTATATTGAAAAAAATATATAAATAATAATAATAATAACATTCTGGGACAATTTCACACATGGTTATCTGATCCCAAACTAGACAGGATGTACTATGGAAACCAGATAAATTATACTAATACTTACTTATATACTTTTTTGTAAATACATACTTAAATAAATAAATAACACCCAGACGCTCGGCGGGAAATCGAACCCACAACCTATCGGGTAGCAGTCAGGGTGTCTAACCACTAGCCAAACAGGCCCGTCAAAAAATTTCAAATTCTGTTAATTTAATTGTTTATTTATTTATATACATATTATAAAACAAAGTCGCTCCCGTTGTCTGTCTGTCCCTATGTATGCTTAGATCTTTAAAACTACGCAACGGATTTTGATGCGGTTTTTCTTAATAGATAGAGTGATTCAGGAGGAAGGTTTTTATGTATAATACATACATGCATAATATAGTAGAGAAACGCTCATAATTTTAGAGGTTTCTAATGTGATGTCGGAAATAAACAAATGTTTTTGCGCTTCATTGCAAACGCTGACTGAACCCTACGAGATAGATCAAAATAATGTACTACAGTATTGTACAGCTTAACAAGGTCTACAAAAAAGTCCTGGATGGTATATGTTTATCTCAGGGATAACCCACAATAATTTTCTATCCTTTACTTTTTATGAGAAATAATGAACTATTAATAAATTGTTGTTAGCATGAATTTGTCCCTTCTTCTATGTAACGTAAACTTCACTAATATTTACACTAATGACAAAAAAGCTGTAAACGTTGATCATACCACTAGGTTAAGGTTAAGCAACATAAGGCAAGGTCATTAAATAGATGGGTGAACCGATTTCTATGAAATTTTGTGCGCATATCGGGTAGAATCTGAGAATAGGTTGTAAAGTATATTTCATGCCGCTAGGTTAAGCAACGTTAGGCAAGGTCACTACATAGATGGGTGACGGCGGCGTCTCCAAGGAGGACAGTGACGGGGTTGCGAGCCCCGTCCCCGTGATCACGATGCCAGGTTTCCGGGGGCTATAATGCGCACTGAGGTGTATTTGGTGCAGATCCCATTGGATCTAGCTCCCCCCTCTTATGTGGCGATGCGGCAGCCCCAGGGGTTTAAGTGGGTAAGAATCCCAGACACCATGATTGATGAGGATATATAGAACGAGAGGATGCAAGAGAAGAGAGAGAGGGAGAGCGGATCGAGGAGGGGGTGATGGTGAGGGATAGGGCGATTAAGGTGAAGCAATAGGGGAATGAGGGGGAGCAAGGTTTGAGAAGAGAGAGGGGGAGGGGGTTCAGTGAGGGGAAAACGGAGAAAGGAAGAGTGGGAGTACGACGGGGACTGAAGCGGGAAGGGGAAAGAGAGAGAGAGTAGAGGGAGAGAGTATAGGATTAGGCTCTTTTAGAGAGATATGGAGAGAGAAATAAATCAAGGGAGGAGGGAGAAAAGAGGAGCAAAATGTAATAAAAGCGTGGGCGGAGCTGCGCGGGTCAGCTAGTATTTAATATTAAGTAGTGGTGTATTGAAACGTATATAATATATATAAATATTTACAGTTTATTTACACACGGGGCAGCCGGGCAAAATAAATAATAATCATAATAAAAAAATAGAATTTAGTTGGGGGTGTCTAACGTTGAGCGTTATACCATATACTGTGGTTATACACTCACACGTTGTATCGGCGGGCTATCACTCGTCCTTTTTGTTGCCGGCACAGCTATAGCTCTATACAGGATCTTTTTCGACTACGTCACCACTAGGAGAGATTATGTGGTCAAGTAATGTAATAAAAAAATGAGGCAGAAATAGTATAGGCACGTAATGCAGTTTCTCTCAAATTGGGCAATAACAAATGGCCCCATCCTAGGGCCATTCCTAATCGAAACACCCCAATAGTTTTAGTGAAAAAAAGTTCATCCTATGCTACACCTGCCACTGTCTCATTAAAATACCCGTAAAAATATCTGGTAATTTACCTTTTATGGGGAAAAGCCTTCGCGGTAAAAGGTTACCATTCTCTATTACGAACCCCCCGCCTACTGTGCAATATTTTTTATAGTTGAATAGAGGGGACAGTCAAGTGAAATTTTAGCTTATATTCTTACTTCGTGCCTTTATGGATCATTTATATTTTGATATTAATACTAGCTGACCGGCGCAGCTCCGCTCGCGCTCTTTCACTTGTGAATTCCAAATTGTGAAAACCATTCTCGAATCCCCTTGAACACACACAATTTCATCAACATCGGTCCAGCCGTTTAGGAGGAGTTCAGTGACATACACACGTACATTAGAATTATATATATAAAGAAGATATGCCGGTTGTAGACCGCAATTCTATTTGTAAACACGCCTTCCACGGAGGTAAACCACAACCATTGCCGGATTGGAGGTAAACCACAACCATTGCCGGATTAGCCATATAGCCAGCAGTCAGCAAACGCTACGGGCCCCGCGCCTAGGGTGCGTACCCTAGGAATTAGCATAATATGTCTTACTTTATAAGCCTTACTATATATATGATTTGCTACGGCAATCAGAATTATAATTATTCGAATTCGCATTATTTTGTATTCTACATTTGAAATGTTATAATAATATGTTAATACAGTTTATTTTTAGATTTGCTATTAAATTTATTGCAAACGTATGTACATAGACTGAAATTCACTGGCAGAAATGAAACTAAAGATATTTTAATGGCATACCTAGTCAAAATGTATTTGATATAATAATCAAATGGAACTTTACAGTGTAACAATTCGCTATTAAACTGAAATATTGGTATAATAAACCAGCTCAACCAAGTCTGATTATCGCCAGAAGGCAATACTCGTAACAATAAAACCACTATCGCACAGACTCTATTAGTTTCATGAACTAATTACAACTTCTCCGAAATGTATTTGCATATTTATTGGCCACTGCCTACTAGTTTTTAAAATGAACTCCAGTTGTAGCATACGCGTTATTTTTATTCAAAACAATAAAGCCAATGGTTTGCGCAAAAATATATTTTCACTTACATTTTTACTGAAAAACTTTAATGGGCTTTTAATAACTTAACTTGATCGAAATCTTACAGATATCTATCATTTTGGTGTTGTTGTATTTTTGTGCTTATTGTTGACCTTCAGGCATGTCGTCGCTATCATTTCAAAAAGTCGTATGACTACAGTCTTTTTACGACTGTATTCAGCAAACACAAAAAACTATTATTTTCCATTATTACTTCTTCTTTTAAATAAATATGGCTTCCATCAATTATAGATGATTTCGCCAGTGTCAAGTAGTTAAATAACAATTGCAAAATTAAATATAGTGTCAAGTAGGGTGAGAAAAGGAAAATTGGAAAATTTTGAGTTCACGGTCGCTACCACCAAGACGGCGGCCGCGTACCGAATTCCCATTACTATTTACTTAAATAGTTTAATTTTCTTATGTCAAAAGGTTTTTTTTTATTTTCCGTATCCAAATGTAATCCCTGTAAATAAAATAAAGTTAAAAATACAGCTATTAAAACAAAAATGTAAAAATTGTTGCATACTAATTTTTGAAATGAAAACGACGATGTCTATCGTTCGGCGCGCCAATAAGCTGTTTAAGGCCACTATCGAAAAAACAAATAATTATGGTCATAATTATGATTATGCAAAACAACACAGTCCTTCATGCAATGCGTGGAATTAACTTATTTTGTCTGCCAACGACAACGACCTCATAGTCACCGGCCATTTATTACTTTGTTATAACAAAGTTTTCCAGTGCAAACACACATGCTGAATATTCCAGTTCCTTTATTTATACCCCGTCGAATGACAATTTTGGTGTGTATAGCAGTCAAACATAAAATATGGGCATTTGTGTAGAGTTACCCTTAGGCCGCGTGTACACGCTAAGAAAAGTCGCCGGGCCTATGCGTGAGCTCGACAGTACCGGAATCGGTTGCTCAATTAATGGAATATTTATAAATTAATAAATAATATTAGCTAGGTACGCCAATCAGTGCTCTTAGGCGTTTGATAAAAGTATGTGAGTGTTATACGGAGGCTCATGGGCTTATATATAATACAACCAAGAGTGAATTATTGGTTTTTAAGCCCAGAACTAGGATTTATGATACCATCCCGCAAGTAACATTAAATGGCAATGTCCTTAACAGAGTATCCCAATTTAATTATCTGGGCGACTGGATAACCGAGTCACTTGCAGATGATGTGGACATTGAAAGGGAACGCAGGGCATTGCCAGTCCGAGCCAATATATTAGCTCGTAGATTTGCTCGCTGTACAAGTCAAAGTCACATTGTTCAGAGCATACTGTCAATCTTTTTATACATGCAGTCTATGGGTGAAATATACGCAAAGGGTTTACAATGCCTTGCGTGTTCAATACAATAACACGTTCAGGGTGCTGATGGGGCTGCCACGATTCTGTAGTGCATCTGGCATATTTACAGAGGCAAAAGTTGATGGGTTTGGAGCCATACTCCGAAAGAGAACAGCCTGACTGACTAGAATACGTGGTAGCTTCAACACCGTCCCGAAACTTATAGCAAGCAGAATGGACTCAGATTGTCCATTCATGGAGCACTGGAGGGTACTGCATGTTGTGCCCCAGTAGCTGTTTTAATGTATTATACTTATGCTATCAATTTTTAATATTTAAATCAATTTTATAATTTTTTATAGTTTTTTATATTTTTTCATAATTTTATTTTATTTGCAAATTTGATTTAATAGTTTCTAAATTTATTGTAGTAATTTTAATTAATGCTTCAAATTAAAAAATGTGGATATGGGCATTTATGGTCAGACATAAATGCATATTTATTTATTTATGCAAGTATTCGTGTCGTTTTTACACACGAACTGTTTACATTGCTTTGCTGTTCACCAAGTAAAAAATCTAGTGTAGATAGCTAGACCCGACGCGTGACGTTGCTACAGTGCGATGATGAGGTGAAATTTTCGTGGATAGATCCGACAATATTTTTGTCATGTTGAGTTGTTCCTTTAAAAATTTACCGTGTCTGCTGCAGTCCTATCTGCAGCAGACACGCTGCAATTTTTTTACCGTGTACACGCGGCCTTATGGGTTGCCGTTTATGAATAATAATTTATTAACGCTTCCACGGGAGAATGTTTGGTCAACACTGTATATATTATTTACTGGTTACGTTCCCTATATCAGCTTACCCGGAAAAAGGTAAAAACATAATATCAACAGGAAAATTAAAAAGCTATGCTTAAATTATGATAATATAAGTGAATTTTTTTAAGGTTGTCGCAACCTGTTTCGTGCGTACTGGGTGCTTGGATGCAGTAGAAATCTCTTCCAAAAATGTATTTTCAAGATTCACGGGAGAAAGACGAGACTGTAGTGAGATGTGATCGCATTGGCTGACAGCTGTCAGTCTGATAAAGCCCAGGGCTATTCATGTAGTTCCACACATCAGTAACTGTATTTATTAATTGTTTTTTGTTGCCGACTGTGAGGCTGCACGCTGCGTTAAGCGGAATCATATGTTTTTTTATTCTCCAAAATAATTGTGTGCCGGAAATAATTCTGCTAGTAGAATGCACGGAATAAGGTGATGTAAGGTATTTTGTATCTTCCGGGGGTGCCACGGGTATGGAACGGGTATTTTTTAGTAAAGGATATTTACTAGAAAATAAATATTTTGGGTACAGCGGAACAGGTATTTTTTTTGAAAATTTTTTAAATATTTGTTTTTTAGTAAAAGGAGTATTTACTACAAAATAAATATTTTAGATACCTACATGAATTCTATTTTCAAAATTTCTAGAGAATTCCCAGTGGGACACAGCCGAAAGGAGTAACGTGAAAAATCTTAAATCTATGCGAGTAACACCATATGACGTCGCGATATCGTTGCGACATTTGTCGTAAGAATCTAAGGATAAGTTCACTCGCGTGTGGTGATTAATTTCCGTAGCTTATGCTCTCAATATTTAAAACGGTAATTACTTTTCAAGCTTTCACAATGTAATGCTTGTCGTAGATTTTTACGACACGATGTCTCGTCGTGTCGTGTATATGTGTATGAGCCCTAAAAACGAGCTATTTTTTGTGGTGGTTACTCTAAGGAAAATTTCCGTGCTTTCAAGCAATTCTACCATACCTATTATCATAACCAAGTATAAAGCCTAATAGGTCCCTTAAGTTTAGTATAATCCGTGAAGCTTTGCAGATGGCTGAAAATGTTAGTCAGTCTGTAAGTCAGTCAGTCTTCCTTTCTGCGGTTATACCGGCTTATAAATTTATTGTTTGTCCCGCTTTGCCAAGGAGTTTGTCTTTCCTACTCCTCCTGTTAACTTTTCTGACTAAATTCGATGCGGGTTCCAAGACAATTTAGCGTTTCCCCTGGAATCGCCGAGCGTCAAACCTCGGTGTCTTTACTGGAGTCACAGTGGTGGGAATGAGTGTTGGGATTCAGTATACTCATTACAACGGTTACGAGTCTAAGTAGTTAGTTCCACAAACAGCATTCGATGTCATTTGTTAAGAAAGAAAATTAGTTATATTAAACCTAATTCCGCATCCTTAAAATGCACAAAAGCTATACATAAAACAAAGAATGAGTACAACACTAATTGGTTCACTCCAAAGGCAGACAAGTCCTACAAAGTGATGTATAAATCTCTTTATCATCTTATCTTCAGCATTCGGAAAAAGTTGCCATAGTGTCTTACATCCCAGAGTTACTTAAATGCAAGTTATTCTTAGACAACAGCTACAAAAAGTAAGAAATGTTTGCATCTATTATTTCGAACTTTGTAGACAAGGCTGATCAAAACTCACACTAGTTATAGTTTATGTTAGTATTACACAAAATAATTGTAGTTCTTACATAAGCTTTACACGTTTTTAACTCATCTTACACTTTTACAAGTTATGATAAAAATCCTTAAGTTACTTAAAGTGTCAATCAGCCGAAAAAAAAATAACCGAAGTTACTTTTCCTGGAAAAATATAAATTGGTTTTACTCAAATTTAGAGTTAACAGGCATCTTATGAGTAGGTAAACCTAGACCACGTCTTCAATTCAAAAATATACCAAATCGTTTGGTCCCAACTCAAGTTATACTTGACCAATAGACTGGATGAACGCGACCCCGGAACACTCAAACCCCTCGAACAAGTTTGCATAATAAACTTTACAGCTGTGACCGGAATTTCTTTACTTGCATTTCACACCACCGCAGCGCCTGTAATATAATGTTTGAGTAACGCGTGAACATACATAGGAATCCCTTACACCGGTACGGCATATTTTTTTACTGTCAAAACTCGTATGTGAGGGTGCTGCGATAATAACAAAATGGTAATTTCTCAAAATTTACTGTGATAAGACGTTTGCACTGCACCTGACACTCTTCTTTATCTAAAACATTAGTTATAACACAATAATTTCTGTAACTACAGTGCCCTCCATAACATATCAATGTTTTCAGCTGCTTTGCCCCGAAATAGATGACAAGAAGGTAGCAGTAAATAAACTAACGATTAAACTAGAGAACTGCTTCTTTGCGAAATTTTGTAAGTAAAGTGTCATTGTTCACATTGTAACAGTTAGTCTGAGTGCTGCCAAACATTCATTCTTTCGAAATTTCAATTGCTCTTGTACATTAGCTACAGTTCTGTCTGGCCTTAATCAGTCTTTTAACCCAAAAGGTCGTTTCATATATTACAATATAAAATATGTATACATACAAGTTGCTGATTAGTCACTTGAATGTATCACGATCGTAGGTACATTATACCTCCACCCAATGTCTACGATATACCATCGAGAACAATAACACCATTCATTTTTAAATCGAATTAACACTTGGTTACTTGATAAGTACTGGAGCGATCTGTCAGCGCAGCCCTTCACCTGGTAGAAGATCGGGTCCAATGGAGGCGGATCACAGCTAATATATATGATCGTGCACAGCCACGATCCTCAGTAATGAGGGACCGACTGGCAGAGAGAGAGAAAACACTTGGTTAACAACCTACCTCGATCATCTATTATATTCGCGCAGCAGACATCAAATTCACGCTCTGTTTGCGCAGTAAGCATTAAATTCACGCCACCTTTACATGCGCCAATAGCGACACTACATTGTCTCCTTTCACCCCTTCACCCCTTTAGGTATGACTTCAGAAACTATTTAATATAATTTTTCCACAATATTAAAATTCCAGTGATTAAATTGACTTCCTGTATCTGAATTACGGTGAAAAACAATCGCATCAAAAAGTGCATATCATCGCATCAGACATACAGACGCGGATAGACTCGTTTCTATAATAGAACTATTATTTACCCAATATAAAATCTAAATCTATGTATTTACCGAACTTTATCAGTCACAGTAATCCCGTAATTTGTTTGAACGACAATAAAGGAAGGTTTTCTACGAAATCACTGAAACTGTGAGCAAATGTCATTAAATTGTCATAAACATTTTCACCCAATAATATCGGGGTCCAAGTAATCCGAGGCTAATCCACCAAAGATTCGATCGTTCCCGTTGAATGGTTTGTATCAAACGGAAATTCGCTTGTCCTTTGATCTTTAAATTGACTGCGTCTTTATCAATATAAATGTGTGTACCTTCCTCACTTATCGGAAAATACGTACCAAGCTTTATTTGGTTTCATTTATTTTTAACCGACTTCAAAAAAGGTGGAGGTTCTCAATTCGTCTGTATATATACCTATATATATATTTATGTATGTTCGCGCATAACTCTGACAATTATGAACCGATTTGAAAAAATCTTTCTTCCATCCATTCTTCAATCCATTGATTGGGTCCCATAAAAAAAATATTGCTTATTAATAAGTAGTTCCTGAAAAAACAAGAATGGTGACCGCGCAGGAAAGCTGCAGGAAAGCCAATAGATGACTTTATGTCGCTTTTTAAGGACAAAACTGGTCATAACTCTGGCAAATATTTACCAATTTCAATGATTCTTTTTTTATTCGAAAGAAGAAACCACTGTATTGAATCTGTATGAATTTTATCACAACCGGATAAGAACTTCCTGGAGGACCATGAACGATGTGGAAGAATTTATCTGGTAAAAACCATAAAACTGATGTTCTCCATTATATTGCTCTGACAATTATGCACCGATTTCGATGATTCTTTTTTTATTCGAGACAGTAAACTACTATGATGATTCCATGCAAATTTCATTACGACCGGATATTTTTTTCTGAAGAAACATGAATTATATAAAACTATGTAGACGATAATGTGATCATAACCTACCTAGATCATTTTACGGTCTTCGAAGGTTCAATCTTTATACATATATGAAAATATCACTAAAAAGTTTAAAATAAAATCTTTAAAACAAAAATTTGTACCGACTTCAATATCACTGAAAAGTATAAAATAATTTAAATATTATTGAAGTAGGTGCCAAATAATACACAGCCGGTAAGCTAACACCAACTTCAATAATATTTAAATTATTTTATATTATTCTGTACTAAAACTCAAACTCAAACTCAAAGTCGACCAACCTTATGACGCGCTATGGCGAGTCGCGTAGTTTCGTGGCTGCTAGTGCGGTACAGCAAGAGCGAGTAAGCAGCGTCACTTGGGCGCGACACACTGCAAGTCATTCAAATTAAAACTCTGATTAACCGCGTAATAAAGCGCAGCTACTGTTCAAGTGATATACAGGGCGGAACCCACACATTTAATTAGTCTGTGATTATTTTATTTTATTTATTTAGTGTTTGCCATCTACACGAAAAGAAGAAGAAGATTAATCTGTGGTGGACATTATGTGTCAACTGTCAATATTTTTGTAAATTTTAGTGATATTACAAAAACGTGAAACATAATATAGAAATTAGGCGGTCTAATGAGTAATATATATATATATTGATAATAATTTAATATTAATAATTTGTTAAAAAATAATCAACAAATATCCAACATTTTAAATTAAATTCTTCAATACATCTACATCTATAAAAATCAATGCCACTTTTCGTTGTAATTTTATAACTGAATAACGGGCTCACCTATCCAAACCAAATGTTTAGGCTTTGTTCGGACTATTTAGTAGATGGTTTATGTGAAGTTTGCACAAAATCGGTAGAGCGGTTCTTCATTTATCACGGTTTTTGTAACAAATGAATTCAATAAATGGCAGATCATTTTATAAATGGCGCGGGCGGAGCTGCGCGGTTCAGCTAGTTTAATGTACTTACCTTTATTATTCGGCAAACATAACTTTACAATAAAATGATTTACTATAATTGTAAACTAATATTGAAAGTACTGATTAAATTTGTAGGAATAAAACGAGTATAGATAATAAAAATCATAAAAAGTCCGAATGCGAACAAACAAAATGGACATAATTTGCATTATAGGTAGTACATACATAAGACCTTTCCTTTTTTTTTATACTATCAAGGTGGCAAGCAAGCGTACGGCCCGCCTGATGGTAAGCAGCCACCGTAGCCTAAAGACGCTAGCAACACCAGAAGAATCACTAGCGCGCGCTATCCTTTGATGTTTTTAACAGACTTCAAAAAAGGAGGAGGTTCTCAATTCGTCTGTATATATATATATTTTTTTTTATGTATGTTCGCGCATAACTCTGTCTATTATGAACCGATTTGAAAAAATCTTTCTTCCATCCATTCTTAATCCATTGATTGGGTCCCATAAAAAAATTATTGCGTAGTAATAAGTAGTTCCTGAAAAACAAGAATGGTGACTGCGCACTGAGAGCTGCAGGAAAGCCTATATCGGTGACTTTATGTCGCTTTTTAAGGACAAAAATGGTCATAACTCTGGCAAATATTTACCAATTTCAATGATTCTTTTTTTATTCGAAAGAAGAAACCACTGTATTAAATCTGTATGAATTTTATTACAACCAGATAAGAACTTCCTGGAGGACCATGAACGATGTGGAGGAATTTATCTGGTAAAAACCATAAAACTGATGTTCTCCATTACATTGCTCTGACAATTATGAACCGATTGCAATGATTCTTTTTTTATTCGAGAGAGTAAACTGCTATGATGATTCCATGCAAATTTCATTACGACCGGATATTTTTTTCTGAAGAAACATGAATTATGTAAAACTATGTAGACGATAATGTGATCATAACCTACCTAGATAATTTTACGGTTTTCGATGGTTCAATCGTTATATATGAAAATATTACTAAAAAGTTTAAAATAAAATCTTTTTAAAAAAAAATTTAACCGACTTCAATACACTGAAAAGTATAAAATAATTTAAATATTATTGAAGTTGGTGCCAAATATACACAGCCGGTAAGCTAACACCAACTTCAATAATATTTAAATTATTTTATACTTTTCAGTGTATTGAAGTCGGTTCAATTTTTTTTTTAAAGATTTTTTATTTATAGGCACTGTATGACACTTCCACGACTGGACGAATCTAATGACTATCTCATCATCATCATAATAACACTATAGTTTACGAAAATATCGTCTACGTTTACACCCTGTATATAGGTCTGAGATTTGAGCTCGTATATCTATGTATTAACATCAATGGTTCAAATAGTATGCAGTACGGGTTTTTTGTGCTTAAATATATATTGTTATACCACCATGGTGACAAACAAGCATGCTGCCCGCCTGATGGTAAGCAGTCACCGCAGCTTATGAACGCTAGCAACACCAGTAAGATCACTAGCGCGTTGCCGACCCCGTAGAAATTTGTTAACTCCCTTTTTGAATAACCACATGCTGTAATTATCCGGGAATAATAAATATATTATAATATCATATTCTAAGAAAATCAACACACGGTCATCCGATCCCAAACTAGGCTGAGCCTGTACTATGGCATCCAGACAACTGGTACTAATACTTAATATACTTTTACACACTTTTTTGTAAATACATAATTAAATAGATAAAACACCCAGACACTTGGTGGGAGTCGAACACAAGACCTATTATTAATCTGTGCTATTGGGTAGCGGCACAGATTAATAAGGAAGCGGCTAGGGTGACTAACCACTAGAGCAACAGGCCCGTCGAATTATACTTGTCGAGTGACTGGTGAATGGTTCTATTAAACAAAGCATCACGCCTATGTATAGGTGAATAATTCATTTAGGCAAGGGGGAAGCAAATCACAACAACACACCAACTTTAATTAAATAAACCTTCCCATCACCTCCAGGTCGTTGTTCTAGCTGGCAACTTACCCAGTTTTGTGAAAGTAGTGAACTACTCGTTTGTTTATCTTTCATTTCAAAGTACCAACCTACCGTAGCTTCAACCGGCATTTATGAGACTCTAACGTATATAAACATAAATGTACTATACATAATCTTCTGGTGAACATTTTGTGAATTAGTGGTATTGATGACGTAACAAAATACAGTCTGTAGTATAAAAAAAAGAAGTAAGGAAACAAACAGGTAGACCACAGAACAAATAGACAGGAACATTATTTCATATCGGGAATTAACGCCACTTACCTAATGTTCCACCTTTCTATTATGTTCCAATTATAAAAATGCAATGATGTTTTATGTTGTTTCAGTTGTCTGGTTTCCATAGTACAGGCTCTGCCTAGTTTGGGATCGGATGACCGTGTGTGGATTGTCCCAAGATATTATTATACAATAGATATGCCTTTAGCGCACGAAAAGTGAAGACACCAAATTGGGTGAAATCCCGCGTCGTCGGTAAAATGTAACAAACGCGATGTTGGTCTTTAGAAATCAAGTAATTCATGTGTATTTAGAAAATGCACAAAGTACTTACTGCACAAAAGAAGAGAAATAATAAGGAAGGGATACCTATAAGCTTAGAATAATAACGCCAACGCCAATAATAATGCGTTATTATTCTAAGTCTTTATGTATACAAAATATTTTAATTACATGGGTCACAATTTTTGGCGTGCATTAGTAGGGATATAACCTATGGTTTATCATATCATTGTAAATATGTATTTAATTTTTGCGGATACAACAGACTTCTTTTTTCATTTTGTTCGGAACTAGTCGCTTCTGCAAATATAAATGCAATCACTTAGCGTCGTTTTTATGAGTTCCGTGAATTAAAACTTTGGCCGCACCGTCCATGACTCGCTTTAGCTTTGCAGGCTCTACAAATAAATGCATTTACAAAAATAATATCAAACATAGGAATCACACACAGGTCAAATAATATAAAAATATTATTTTTTAATAGCTAGAAATAGTAATATCATCTACCTGTTTATTATACAAATGTATAGATACGTCCCAGCAAACAAGGGACTGAACAAACAAAATACGATATTGCTCCAAAGAATTACTTAGCTCCCAAAAACAATGGGTCCTCTCGATGATTAATCGATCCTGGGTTGAGTGAGGCTGAAGGATAACTTCGTTCGGACGGTAAACAGCATAGTAATGACCAAACACAGCTTTAGCCTCAGCTGTTGGCGTGTGATCATAGAAATTGTAATAATTTTTGCAATTTTTCCTGCTTTTAACCTACTGCATAATAATACTAGAAAACTAATTTGCAATCCGCATATAACTTTGTGTTACCTAACTTTTTGTTAATTACACAATTTGATGCAGCTACCACTATTACTTATTTAGTTAATTACTTCTGAATAGAAAACATAACACATTATTATAGGTTTAGAACTTATAAAGGCCAAACAAAGCCTTAGCGGGTCGTAAGTCTGTTTAAATAACTATATACATATTTTCCCTTTTACTATATTTTTATTTTAAATACTTAAGTGTTTATTTACAGCTGCAAAGCCTGCAAGGTTAAGGCTCGATATAATAATTATAACGATGATGGTTGTAGAAGAATTTATAATGACTAGGATTAGTATTGAAAAGTATATAAAAAAAGAAAGTGGACTACAATAAAATCCATAAAATACCCTAACATATTATTCGCAATTAAGATTTGTAAATCGGTAGATATCTGTTTCCTTTTTATTTCAGACTATTACTTTATACTTTATAATTATACTTGACAAAAATATATAATTTGGCCTAAATTATTTAGGTACTTATATATCTTAATAAGTAGTTAATTATTCTAAATTGATTTCATTTCCATAATAGGTACTTAAGTATAAAAAGGTTGGACATTATCAGCGCGGGTCATTGTTGAATTTACTGTCCTGCAGTAATAAAGATACTGCACGGCAAGTTTTATGTTTGTGATACTTTTATTTCACATCTAAATTTAATTTATCGTTGTCTGTTAAAAAGCCAATGATGATAAAGCACGGGTTTACGACTGAAATGTATAATCTTTTAGTGGTCATATGAAATGTCATTGCTTTAAACATAAAAAAAAATACAAAACAAAACCTGAACATTTTAGATTCAGCTTACCATACACAAAAGTAAGGCAAATTAACTTTAAAAAAATCTTGGCAGAATAGTGCGTAGCTGCGCATGTTGAATGACCATGCCTGTTGTCACCGTGCAACTGCCCTTTATAGAGAAAAAGGGTCTATTAGAACATCAATTATTAGGATTCTTGAGCCCAGTAATTTCTTCAGATACCATACTAAACATCATTCCATACCTCAATGTCAAAGGGTAGAAAATAAATTCCAAAAATCTTGATTTATTTAAGTCATCCTAGCTTTAAAAACAAAATTATTTCATCGTAAAAAATCATGATCTTATTATATGTTTCTACCATAATGTACCCGTTGATCAAATTTCGGCTATCTACTTAGATATATCAATAAAATATTTATCCGATCAGTCGGCGCCTCGCATATTTTTAATTTATCGTTTTCCCGGTTATTGACTTTTAGAACAATTCTGTTTTCTCTCGTGAAATGACGATGTTTCTATTTTTCGTGTTGAGGCTAAAAATGAAACAAGTATAAAAACGGATCTTCCCATTTTTGTATCTTCATGAAGACTGCGGTTATTAATACCATGATTGAAAAATGTATGCCCGGCAAAAATAAACATATTATGTCGCCTTTCAATCGAATCTGATCATCCAAAAAGGGTAAATTTGAGTATAGTTAGTCTCATGTGCAAGGTCAGCACAGTGTTAGATATTCTTCCACCAAGAGGAAACATGTGTAAACATTGCTGAGATCCAATGGGAAGGGCTCTGTGGTGAACTAATCTGCGTAAGGGAATAAAGAACTGGAACTAATCTCAGGGCCACCTGAGGTGCAGCTGTCCCTAAACAGGCGTATTACTTGCCATAATAATAATATAATAATACCAGCCCTTGTTTATGTCCCAGTGTTAGGCACGGGCCTCCGCACATGATGAGGGGGCTTAGGCCATAGTCCACCACGCTGGCAAAGTGCGGATTGGCGGACTTCACACGTCATTCGAGAGCTAGTTAGGCTTTCTCATGCAGGTTTCCTCACGATGTTTTCCTTCACCGAAAGCTAGTAACAATCGAACAAAGACGATTCGCACATGATTCATTAAATAAATCAAGAGGTGCGAGCCGGGGTTCGAACCTGCGCACCTTGTTTCCAAGGCAAGCGCTTGGCCACTGAGCTGTTACCGCACCTTACCACCATGCCACCTTACCGTTGCATAAAAAGTATGAGCAATAACATGTATTTGGTATGCATGTTATTTCGCATTTAATACGGCAAGGCAACAACAGCACGGCACGGCTGACGACCGCAAAAGTCCCGCTGGTACACTTTACATAATTTAATTGTAATCGGGACACGTTCCGAATAATTCCATCCACACGCAAAATTCGCTACTTAGCTACCCACTGAATGTAGTTATAAGGACATACTACACAAACGAGTCTATTTCTGCATGTCTTTATAAATGTCCCCTTTCCTTTTTGACGTAAAAAAGGAGTAGGTAGGCAGTGAGCTGCTATTGTACTTAGTACGAGCAATCGTAGTGATTATTGTTTAATTAACAGCTCACTGTAGGAGGTTCTCAATTCGACTGTATATATAATATATTTTTCACACCACCTGCTCGATAATGTTCCATTATGTGTCATATAAACTTGACATAAAGTAGGTCATTATATACCTATAGTCTAGCCGGGTAATAATGTTGTACTAAACTCCCTTGGGTAATAATGTGATTTGTTTTTTTTTTGTCCTTTAGTTCTCTCTAATTGGGAAGGCAAAAGGTTCTAGCTCATACAGCCTCGTTATAAGTAATCTCGTAATAAATCAAATTGTAGCTAGGCCTAAGCCAATTCTTCATTAAATTGCTGTCATTTTCCATTCATGTTTTCAGGCCGAAGCCAATTCTTCATTAAAATGTAATTTGAATTACGAACATCAAATATTTTTTTACCACGGAGACTCTTTACAGTAGGTATATATACCACTCTCTCTAAGCAGAGGCTTGCACGAAAAAATACATTTGAAAATCGAACCGAGCGCCAGGAGCCGAATTGGAGCCGAACCTTGTTCTAGGTTCTAGAAAAGAAAAAAAAAATAGATAAAAGGAAGGCGCTAGCGCTATTGATATTATTTTAATTCTAGAAGTTTTGTATTTTACTGTCTCGCCTCGCAGTAGGTGTGGGCGCGAACGCTGGAAATCGGTATGTTGATATAATTTTATTTCTAGCAGTATTTAATAATAATAATAAATACACTTCATTATACCATTGAGATTTTACACCAAAAATTACATGTAAATGTTACAATACGTTGATGATGTAAAAAGGTGGCCTTATCGCTAAAAAGCAATCTCTTCCAGATAACCTAAGCAATCTCTTCATAGTATTTGTATTTCATTACCTCGCAGTAGGTGTGAAAAGTAGTATATTCTCCTCGGGGATAAAGGTGTCTTTGTCTTGGGCGAGCTTGAATCTCTCGCTGTACTCAGGATTCTAGTATTAACTCCCTCGCTTTGCTCGGGAGTTAACTCTATATTCCCTCGCTACGCTCGGGAGTTACTAGAATCCTTCGTTATGCTCGCGATTCAATTTGACGCCCGTGACATAAGACACTGCTTTATCCCCTTGGTGCATAAACTACTATTATTTTAAATCTGTATTTTGGGTGCAATAAAGAATTGTCTGTACGTATATCTTTCTTGTAGCCTACGTGATCTACGTTTACGTTACGGGTTCAAATCCTAAGGGCAGCCGTAGACTGATCACTTTATTGTCTGAAAAAGGGGATCCATATATTGCGTCGAATATGCACGTAAAAAGACGGTCTTGGGCGTCTAGTATGAGTTTTTATAGTTATACTTTCAGTTGCCTCTCGTAGGTACCTACATTTGTATCGTTTGTGATAGTTATCGTTTGTGAAAGGGAGAAAAACTGGTTGTGATTAATAATTACTATCAACATTGTCATAGACCTCCTTCGCCTGATCTCTCCTAGTTGTGAACAATCTATAACGTCTCTTGCATAGTTTGTTACTGCAAAATGGACAAATCGAGGGTCCCTATCATGGCGAGTACTCTTAACCTTACTCTCCGCAGCATCGAAATGCCACTCGAAAATAAAGCTCAAGTGGCGCTATTTGTCTTCCGTCCTTACAGGGACTGCGTACTTTTAGATTCCGTAAATACTTAGTAGAAATAACACACTTACTCAATAGTCAAATTATAAGTCAGTCGCTATGTATGTAATAAAGTTAAAAAATTGGTTGAAAGGGACGGCACTAAGCGTCATTCGTCAAATGACGTGATTAGTAGAACTTAGTAAAAAGGGGGCTAGAACTCAAAGTCGTACGACTTTTTCACGAACAATGACAGTCCAAATCTAAGTCTAACAATAAAACGAGACCCGAGGAAGCTTTTGTGAAGCGGGTGTCTAATAAACGACATGCATTCAAGATTTGGCGGGCTGTTTCTGTTCAACAGAAAATGCATGTAATTCTGGCATTGTGTGACAAGTAATAATCAGTGAACATCAGTGATTTAAATACATAATTAAGTAATATTTTTTGCCGCAAGGTTGAGCAGTCAAATTTACCCACCAAGCAGCCTTGAGGATACTGTTGGAGCTGCACCGTGTATGGCAGCAGCAACGCCTCTTTTTCTAATGGAACATGAGGCCATTTGGAGCCATCCTTGCATGCTTCGGCAAACATACCCATTTCGATAAATTACCTTGACAGTCGCAACAACATCCTAAACACATTAACGGCTTAGCGAAGTTTATCTAGAGACTAAGACAAGGTAAGACAATGTACAAAGGCGAGGGGTTACAAGGTGAGGACAAGGCGTGGTTTAAACACGTAGAGGGGACGCGTTATTCTTGTAAAAACTGGTTGTTGGTAAGTACACATTAAATTCTTCAGGTAATATACCAAATACATATGAAAATAAACTGTAATCACATTCAGTAATTTTATCATACTGAGAAAATATGCAATATCTCAACACGAGATTAGGCATATTTCCTTCAAAAATATTTATGTGCGCTTATAGCGTAGGTACTCATGTTCTGACACATGTGTAACAAGTTTTTAAGGAATTTTATATTATTATTAACTACTAAAAGATATTGCATATTTTCTCACTATGATAATATTACTGAATGTGATTACAGTTTATTTTTATATTATGTACTAGCTGACTCACGCAGCTCCGCCTGCGCTATTTTTACGTTAACTAAACTTTTACTAACAGACATTCGCATCGAATACATAACCTCCTTTTTTATAGTCGGTTAAAAACTGGGACCCACTTTTTACTTGCTCTCCGAAACACGGACCCGTTTAGTTCCAAATAGCGTTAAACGGTCACCCATCTATTTAATGACTTTACCTAACCCGATCGATTACAAAACCTTGATAACAACTCTCTATGAGTGTTCCCTTACTAATATTTATTATATTATAAAGAAAAAATGATAAAATCGGACCAAGTGTATTACCAAGTACCCATTTTGACTTTAATCCCCTCTACCAAAAGAACCGTGCTAGATTACGGGATAAAAAGTATCCTATGTCCTACCTCGTAGTAAGATCTCAAATCATACCAAGTTTCATTTGAATCCATTCAGTAGTTTCGGCGTGATGCGCAGCCGTGATACAGACAGACAGACAGACAGACAGACAAAAATTAAAAAAAATACATTTTCGAGCTCAGTATTGGATATAGAATGCCCTCCAAATATAATTTTCAAAATATCTTCAATGTACAGAATTGGACCTGTTACAGTTTTATTATAAGTATAGATTTGGTATATTAACTGAATAATTTACTAAAGTTGGCATTTGTGAAAAGTGATGACAAAATTCCCAAAGGCCTATGCCCTATTCAATCACTATTTATATATTTCTGCAAATGTTTAATGAACCGTAAATCCTAGAGAGTTGTAGTTTAATGCGTCCCGGCATAAACGTTTATTTGTACTGTTGAGGGAACAGTCTGTTTAATTATCTATGTAAATATTGGCGTAACCAACTATAGGTTGTACGTGATTGTAAACATTTTCATGTATACACACATAAACACACATCCACTCATACAACACACGTAGATACATATATGTAAATCTGATCTAAAGAGGCGTTGTGGTTCTTTTTTGTTTTTTGTTGTGATGCGGGGCCTTCTAGAGGGCTTATTCCAAGTAGTTCTACATTTTGTTCTACATGTAGGTATGACTACTTGGAAAATTAAATTCCAACTAGTCCTAAACTAATTTCATTAATGTTATTTTTTTGTTCCAAGTAGTTCTACACGATGACGTATTGGAAAAATGGTACTTTGTTAGTGATGAAATATCATCATCATCATCACCAGCCGGAAGACGTCCACTGCTGAACATAGGCCTCCCCCTTAGACCGCCACAATGAACGACAATTTGCTATTTGCATCCACCGGTTGCCTGCGACGCGAACAATGTCGTCGGTCCACCTAGTGGGAGGCCTGCCTACGCTGCGTCTTCCGGTTCGTGGGTAGTGATGAAATAACCATTTCAAACCCGGGACCCTGAGGGGGTCCACCGGGGTAATTTGGATTCTTAGGCCTTAGGTATGCTGGAACTAAAGGATATGGAGGATAGGTGTTTATATAGTTTCAAAAGTAAAGGGAGCCCTTTATGCATCTGCCAACCACAAAAAACATTGTCCAAAATTGAAAAAAAAAAAAATTGAACTTGAACTGGGCTCAAACTATCTCCGCGCAGCGATTGTGGTGGACTCACTAGCCGAACATTGGCTTACAGCCTGTCTGTGTATATGAATTCGACAACGATTTTCCGCCCAAATATAAAATATTAAAGTTGTTTGTATAAAAATAAATAATACTAAATAATCAAAATTATTAATTGTTATAACAACAACGGTCTTCGCTACATCTCTGTATACAACTTTTATGAATCAAACTAGAATTTACCCTCGAAATTGCTTCGTGTTTATGGGTATTTTATTTTTAATTACAATGTTGATTTTAATTGAAATGTACGAAGTTACTAAAAAAATCTTGGGATTGCGCATTGTTAACGCAATCCCAAGATTTTTTCAGTAACTTCGTTTGATTAAGACCAAACATACAAATAAGACGAATTGGTTCGTTAACAGCGAGTAGATTGCTACCTTTGGGAAGCCTAAAATGGCTATTATTATTTAAATTTCTGTGCGTACGCCACACATACAATTTATGAAAATTATGTTATAAATGAATTGACGACTCAAGTGAACTAAATTACACTTCTAAGCAACTGTTTACTAAAGTTTCTGAATAGAATACACACGATAGTAGTATATACTTTTTTTTTAAAATACATAATTAGATAAATAACACCCAGACACTTGGTGGGAATCTAACCCACGCCTCATCGGGTAGCAGCGAGGGTGTCTAACCACTAGACCAACGGGCCCGTCAAACAACAATATTACTGTATTTCAGTGTAAAAGGCATTTTTCACAATAGACTAATAAAATAACCAAATGACTCGGAGGAGGAGTGGCAGTGCAATGTAGCCGTAACTGCAAGCATGTCGTTTACCATCATGTTCCGTCACTATGTTCCTTAAAAACGTATTTCCTCTTATACATGAACACTATTGATTCGTCGAACCCAGCCAATCTAGCAATCAGCTAATAAGTCCACCTAATTCTGAAAGAGTCCCAAGGTGGGTGACGACATGGTGTAGGCCCCGCGTAATCGCGAGCACCATGAGGGTGGAGCGTGAATTCTTTGCTCCACCTGGAAAGCGAGTTCTAGCGAGTTGACCTGAAACTCTGGCCAGATCCGAACGGAGTGCCCAAAATCTCTCCAGAGGCGGTTTTAGCGGGTAAAATCCCACAATACTAAACCTCCGCCTCTACGGAGACCAGTTACAGATTTCCTCGTAAGGTCTGAATGAGTATCTGTGTGTGTGTATCTATACTGTATCTAATAAATGTATTATTTCTGCAGATCTACGCCATGATCTGCGTTATATCGCAGTTCCAAGAATACATGGAGGGTCGCGGGACAGCCGCCTTCGACTACTCTGATAGGGTGAGTATGCTAATTATTGATTTTTGAGAAAGTTAGTGTTGAGTCAAGCAGGACGAGCGGCTGATGGTAAGCGACTTGTCAGCCCATAGACTAATAATGTTTAGCCGCTACATAACACACAACCGATACATAACTTTACCTGCTATTCAAATGGTATAGCACATATTTGAGTACAAAATATCAGCCTTTGGAGCGGGAATCTGGATTTCCGGTGTAGCATATCGCTGGGTTGTCAACCTCGTTTGGCGGAAAGGCGACGCACATTTATCTTACCTATAAGTTTATGGTACTGTTTTTTTTCCTTGTTGTATGTGTTACAGACACATATTTATTTTATTTTGTATATGTGTGTGTCGGTGTCGCTATCCGCCAAATTAATGTACCTACTTATTATTTCTTCTACTTGTTTTATTACAATTTTATGGCTATTTCTATAGGTATAAATAGGTAATATTCTAAGCCTTGTATACCAAATTGAGCTAGGATACTAGATGAAATTGCTGTTATAACTCTTTAACGATATTACATGATACTATTACGGTGATCGAAACCTTACACGTAACACAAAGTAGGTTGATATATTACAATGACAGAGCGTTTTTTTTTCTACTATCATGGACAGTAGATACTCTCTCAATGTCGTCTATAAATATCGTCTATTCTTATCCGAATTTTACATATTTTAAAGCAGACGTGGCATGAAAAGGTTTCAAGCTATTGTAATTTTTGGGCCATGACGCAAGAGTTGGTAAATATACATAAGTTTGAAAACTATCTCTCTGGTATGACTATCTAATTGTGACATAGCTAGAAGCTCTCAAACTAATGTTTTTTTTTAATTTAAAGGGATAGTTAGTCAAACCGGTTGTATTTTGATGAAAATCAATTCAACTGTTAATTATGCCTATATTGTTTTTAAATCGCAACTTTCAAGCGAATGAATGACACTACAGAGTTGAGATCATAATTTGTACATACCATGTACCTACTATAAAATTGCATTAAAGTACGCTTACATGATTGCAATTTTACTAAGACTCCGAAATTCCTTCGAATTGAACAAGATTATTTTTCCATCGAATCCGAATCGGCTCGTGCGTCTGTCGGCCGCGTTTAGTGCTACATTTGGCACAGTCATGTCACCCCACAATGGCAAGCGGACGGAATGGCAGCGAATAATCCGCCAACAATAACGTCGACAGTGTTCGGCCCGTACAGGCCATTAGCCCTTTTGATCGCTGTTGGCACGTTAATCAATCAAGCTTTGCCTACGGCGAATCGCCGTATGGGTTGATCGAATCGTTAGCGCCGGTAAGAGTGTGCGAGGCATCCCAAAATTAAACACGCTTAAGTACACTTTCGTTGTCGCTGCGGGGAGCACGTCGATAAATTTGGTCACCACGGGCTTTCTTGCTCTCGTAGCGCTGGTTGTAAATCACGGCATGCCGCCCGCAATTATATTATTCGCAGGGGGCTTGTCACTGCCGGTGTTCCTGCCGTACCAGTACCAGTGGAACCAGTCGGTATTACACGAGATGATGGCAAGAGTCCTGATGGTCCTGATGGCAACATGGAAAGCCGTTGGTGTGGGATGCAACATGTGACGATACACTTGCTGTGTCCCACACCCCGGCAATTTGTAGCTGGATGGGATGCGGCGAAGCAAATATGCAGCCCTAGGTTCCAGATATATATTTGCGCCCTTTGCGGTGGAGACCATGGGGCCTTAGTCTCATGAGACGCACGGCTTGGTGAAAGAAATTATGTACATCCAAACTTGTTGAAGTCTGAGGAGACCGTCGGGCTGGTAGCTTTTTCTGCCAACGTATAAGCTTGGCAAAACAAAGAGGTAACGCCGCCAGACTTTTAGGTACCCTTCCCTGCCCCAGTGCGGTGACAACATGGAGGAAGTTTTTTACTTAGTTAAAGTATATTTGTAAATAAACTGTAAATATTTAGTTATTAGGTATGTAAATAATTATTTATCTGTCTTTAAAAAAACTATATCTAAGTATTAATTAAAAAAATTGGTTGGTCAAAGAGCAATGGAGTGCAGTTATTGGGAAAAGGGTTGGCAGATAGTGTCTGGAACACCTGTGATCTAAAACGGGTTTAATAGATGTACCCACACATCTATTAAACCACACATGATATGACTATGAAGTTAAACTGGGAGTGGGCGGGGCACGTGAGCCAAGAGCAAATTAAATAAATGGGCAAAAATTGTCACATAGGTAGTGTAGACTCTTATAGATGGGCGAAAAAGAAGAAAAGATTACTAGACTAGCTCGATTGAAAACTTAATGTTACTTGAAACAACCCGGACTGATAATTTGATGAATCTTTCCAATGCGTTATAAAGACAAAGTACAGGAGCTCCTTAAATTATCTAGAGAGAACACATGACTAGTATTTTATTTTATTTATTAGGACAACCAGTAATTGTTACATTACCACACTTAAATTTACAAAATACACTGAAGTGAATATTAATTAAATGCACAATTTTTAAGGTGTCACAAATGCTCTATATGTGAACTTAGGGTAACTTATAACTAACAAAAAAGAAAAAAAGTAACAATAATAATGATTCACATGCTATGATAGGCTAAATACAATTAAGTTAAATTGGATCAAAAAGACTTCATTAAGAGTTTCTTACGGCGCAGAGAATCATTGAATATATCACTATTACTTACTATCTAGTGAGTTGTAAATTTTTGGCAACCTGCATACTAAGGAGGATTGTTTTAGGTTAGTCCTAGCAGGGGAGTAGTACAGAAGGCTATGACCACGAGATTGGCGAATAGGCAAACGAAATGTCGTGCGTAAGTTGATAGATTGCAATAAAGCCGGGCAGTCAATCTGATTCCTTAACAATTTATAAAGAAATAACATATCAGTAACCTTTCTCCGAACGTTACGTTTACGTTACAGTATAAAGAGAAATAAGAGTAAATAAAAAAATAAGAAATAAAACGGTATAGTGCGAGTCGGACTCGCGCAACAAGGGTTCCATGCCTTTCGTTGGACGTTGTTTTAGTATTGATAAAAAAACTGTACTACTTAGAAAGATCTGTTTATTATTCCTGTAAAATATAGATAGACGGGTATTACTCATAATTATTTCAGATTTTTCCCTCCACACACTTCGGAGATAAGGGTAAGGAACGGTATTTTTGTTCATTTTTGACTATCAGCCAAAAACTACGTAACATAAAACAAAATAAAGATCGGTTTTGAGATGTTTAAATGATGGCCTTTCATATGATACCCTACTCGATATAGTAGTCTCATTTTGAAATTTTGATGACGCGTTTCGACCCCCATTCAAAGAAAACAATTTTTTTTTTCTTTGCGATGACATTGGGTAATTACTTACCCAAGTTCTAAAACTATTCTAAGTTTCAAATCGATAGCGTCAGTGGTTCCTAAAATAAATAGGTGTGACAGACAGACAAACAGACAGACGAAGTCTCACCATAAGGGTTCCTTTTTTACCTTTTTATACCTAAAAGGTAAAAAAGGAACCCTAAAAATAGAAAGAGACGACATACGTAATAATATGTAACAATGGATCACTGGACTAGATTCAGACTAGGTGTGTATGGTTTTCGATCAAGTTTCTTTGCCTAAATCTAAGATTTGGAGCACAGCGATATTAGCCGTATGCCCTAAATCCTATCGCGTATTGCATTTCGTATTCAGGTAGGTACAGTGTTAGTTAGATGTAGTTTCAGTCATTTCAGTTGTTTCAATATTAGCATTTGTGATTGCCCACAAAACGTTACATTTAGTTTACCTTTTTTAAAAACAGTTAGTACTCACCGTTGCCTTTGTCATTAATATTGAAATATTTAAAAGCATCTTTGTTGATGCCATAAATTTACATGCTGATGAAGTTTTCTGAATTTTGACAGTTCATTTCTTTGGACACGCTAGCAATCACAACATTTCAAAATGTTTGAAAGTAATTTTGTTTCTAAAAGTAAAATCTTTTCACTTTTCATTCTGATACCAGTGGCTCTTTACAGTTTATACCTATTGATGGTTTTTTAATGGAACATACTACTTACTGACGACGCTTAAAACATTAGTCAGCTGTACTGTGTCTGACCTATAAAAACCAATTGAAGTGGCGGCGATGATAAATCTAAAATGTCCAAAACTAATTCATTAAGTCTAAATAGGTGTGGGGTGCGGATTCATAACGCCAGCCACACTTATTTATCAAAGTAGTAATTGGTGAAAAAATAGGTAGTCGAACCAGACTAACACAACAAACATATGAGTATATGCAATATTTTATACATCCATACTAACTTTTGCGTTGCGTTTGCCGCATGCCGGATGCTTCATGGGGTCGAAACGACCACACTATGGGCACAAAATATAGAGAGATGGGTGCCACGCACTGGGACACGACGTCGTGGTAGGTCTAAACGGAGATGGCGGGGTGAGCTAGACAATTATAGGAAGGACGGGCCACACATTGCTATGGATCGGGAAAAGTGGAAAGAGGACGACGGCAGCGGCTGAATTATTTTATTTATTTATTTCTTTTCTAACTCGTTGGGCTTTTTGTGCTTTATACGTAATGAATCTATACTATAATAAAACTCAAAGAGCACTTTTTCTGTACATTGAATATTTTTCCAAAATTTCTATGTGTACTATACTATCGACATAGAGGCCAAAACAATTTTTTTTGGAATTATTGTCTGTCTGTCTGTCTGTCGTTCTGTTTGTCCAGGTATCATTTGAAAACCCGTGGATGGATTTTGATAGGACTTTCACTGATGTGTTGTGTAGAAGTCAAGGTATAAATTGGTATATAAAACATCACGCTATGTTTCATAGGGGCTAAGCAGTGAAACATTACTTGCACTTATTATCACGTAATTTTCTTTGTATGGATAGGGTATAAACTGATCAGTTAATCATTAAGATATGTATTATTACGCTATATACAATAGGGACTGAGCAGACATTTAGTTTGCATAAGATATGGCAGTGGCGAAGGGTCAATTTTTGTAAGGGGTAAGCCGGTCCGGTACACCCAGGACATTTACATTAGATTTCTGTATTGTTCTAAGTACTTTGCTGATAGCAATATCACATTATATCTTTGAAAGGTTAAAATCTGTAAATCCCGAGCGAGTCCAAACTAGATTAGGGGGGGGGGGGTGGTTCATGAAATTTTAATGAAACTCCCCAAGTCCAGGTAGTGTATAATAGGTATTGCATTACAATCGCAACAATAAAAGATGCGAAAAACTTAGTTTTTTTTTTTTTTTTTTTTTTTTTTTTTTTTTTTTTTTTGTATGAGTAGTACTGTTGGCCGCAGATGGCCATTACAGCTTCACCGGACAAGAGGGGCGAGCGCTTTGAGCGCTCCAGCCCGGAAAGATAGGTAGCGACTAGCTCAAGGGCACCTCAGGGAGGCACGGCCTCGGCTTGGGCTGCCGCTTAGAGAGTGTGTGAGTTTACCACCGGTTCACAACGCGCCCCCGCTGAGAAGAACCGGCAAGAAACTCAGCGAGGGGATGCATGTCGAGGTCGCATGTGTACGATCCTTCGGCCTCGCCGGCGAGACCGGTGTCTGTGTGTAGGTGTGTGTACGACTCGTGACGTCGTTGTCGGTGTAGGTGTTGGTGTTGTGTCAAGGTCCAGGAGGACGGACATCGGGTCGGGTGGGTCGAGCAGTACATGCCGCGGACGGCGGCGATGTACGGTAGGTCGACGATCTGAGGGACCAGGACCAGGGTCGGGGTCGGGGATATAGTCGGCAGCGGCGCCGATGAGCGGGTTCGGGTGGACGCATGCTTTTTCAAAGTAATGTTCGGACATTTCTTTGAAAAACTTGCGGATAGGGACTAGACCGAAGTCGGAATGAAGGTCGACATTCCGCATATACCACGGGGCACCGACGGCATGTCGAAGGAATCGGTTTTGAATAACCTGGAGGCTATTGATGTGGACGGGAGCCGCGTGTGCGAATACGGCACTGGCGTAAGATAGGATGGGACGGATGCAGGTTTTGTAAAGTGTCAACTTATTCCTAAGCGACAGTTTACTCCGCCTGCAGATCATGGGGTAGAGCCGGCCGAGGACGAAGGCCGCTCGGTTGCGTACTGACCGTATATGCGGTCCAAATGTCATGCAGGAGTCTAGGGTGACGCCTAGATATTTGACCTTTTTGGTCCAAGGGATGGGACGCCCATAGAGGGTGATCTGACCTAAACGACTCCTGGGATGGCCCGCAGTGTGGGATCTGGTGCTCCGGGAGAAGAGCACCGCGGCGCTCTTTTCCGGGTTCACCGCGATCAGCCACTTTTGGAACCATTCGCCTAGGGCGTTGACGGCGACTTGAAGAGTGCGCGTCAGAAAAGCCTTATTTCTGTGTGAGAAATATAGTGCGGTGTCGTCCGCATATAGGGCTAGTTGCACCCTGTCCGAACGAGGGATGTCGTTCGTGAACAGGCTGAACAGGAGTGGAGAGAGCACGGAGCCTTGAGGGACTCCGGCCTGAATAGGGTGGGAAGTGGATCGCGCACCTTCGACTCGATATCGAAAGGTGCGATTCCTGAGAAAATCTCGTATGATGAGGACCAGACGGTCTGGCACGCCCATGAGGTAGAGCTTGTGAAGCAAGCCATTGTGCCAGACCTTATCGAATGCCTTGGCGACATCGAAGAATAAGGCTCCGGTGTATATGGGTCTGGGCTGGTTGAGCCCGGAGAGGACGTGCTCCGTGATGCGGTGCACTTGATGGACGCAGGAGTGTCCGGCTCGAAAGCCGAACTGCTCGTGTATGAGTATGCCCTTCGAGATGACAAACTCTTTGAGTCTTGCGAAAAGCAAGCGCTCGTAGAGTTTGCCCAGGGCGCTAAGAAGACTAATGGGACGGTAGCTCGTGGGATCGTCACGTGGCTTACCGGGTTTGTGAATGCCGATGACGTCTGCTTCTTTCCACTCCGAAGGGAATATAGCGTGCGTCATGGCGGCATTGAAGATGGCTACCAAGAGGTAGATCAAGTGGTAGGGAAGGATTTTTAGTACGCGGTTCGAGATGCCGTCAGGGCCGGGGGATTTCTTAGGCTTAAGGCCTTTGATAAGGTCTTCCACCTCGGAATGGGTGACCGGGGTGAGAGTGTCGGATGGCGGGACAGAAGCCCTGCGCTCTACTTCCCTATCTATGTGATCGCGATGGGGTGGGTCGGAAACTGAGACACTAGGAGAGCATTGTCTCTCTAGAGAGTCTGCGAGGACCTCGGCTTTTTCCTCGTCGTCAAAAGCTGGAGGGGCGCCTGAAGGGCGGGTCAGGGGAGGCATGGTGGCTACCGTGTCGGACTTGAGAGCCCGCGCTAGCCGCCAGTAGGCTAGGTGAGAGGGGGTGATACCCTCGAGAAAACCGTCCCACCGGTCCCCCCGGAGTTCCGCGATGCGGTTCTTTACGTCCCTCTGTAAAGCGCGCATGCGGATCCGGTTGGCTTCGGTGGGGTAGGAGTCGTGAGCGCGGATAGCCGCGTTTTTGGCTCGGACCAATTCTTTGACGTCGGCCGGCAGTTTGAAGCGTTGGACATAAGGGTCCACCGCTTCAACCTGCCGGGAAGATTGGCTGATGGCCGATTGGAGGTTGTCAGTGAAAGCACTGACGGCTTGTTCGGTGTCCTGAGGGGACGAGAGGTGGACTGGGATACGAGAGAGCTGTGGCGTGTCGGCATTGGCCAAGCAGGTGCTCAGCCGCTGCCAGTCCACCACGCTCTTCATGACCGGTTCCGGCGAGGGAGGTGGTCCGAGCTCCATGAGAACGGGACGGTGGTCGGAGTCTAGTTCATGGAGCACTTCTAAGGAGCGCAACCGAAGCGTTACGCTCTTTAGAAGTGCCATGTCTAGGACATCGGGACGGTGGCCGATGATAACGGGAAAATGGGTGGGGCGCATTGGTGCAATGACGTCAAAGTCGAGAGTATCGACTAGAGCGTCGAGGCGCACGCCGTTATAATTGGTGGTGTGACAGTTCCACCTGACGTGTTTGCAATTAAAGTCACCGCCAAGGATGACGGCGCTATCCATGTCAAGAAGTGCTTCGATGTCACTTCTGAGAAGTTGCTTGTCAGGTGGAAGGTACACCGAGACGAGAGTGACAGGGGGATGACCCGAGAGAGAGAGGCGGCAAGCCGAGGCCTCGATATTGGTGAGCGCAGGGACATCGAGTGGGATGCAGTGCAAGGATTTCCTATAATAGATGACAGTGCCGCCTCCGCGGGAGGCAGTTCTGTCATTTCGCACGAGATGGTAGTTGGCGATGTTGGGACTCCTATGAGCGGGTTTGAGGAATGTCTCTTGCACTAGCATGACGTCAACTTGGTGATCCCTAAGGAATTCACCAACTTGATCGCGTTGAGGAGAGAGGCCATGGGCGTTGAAAAACGCCAGGCACAAGGAGCGGGGCTTAATCCGTTTTGGGTGTGAATCCATTGATTAAGGGTAAGATTGGGTGGTGGGAACCACTGACAGGGAACTGAGCACACTCTCGTGCTCGACAAGGGCCATGGTGCGTTCGAAGTCGTTTTTAGCGACTCGAAGCTTGTGCGCGAGGGCGCGGATGGCGGCAATGTTGAAATTGCTCATGGTGTTGCGGATCAGTTGGATGTCCGACACCAGGGTGTTTTGTGCTGAGGGCACTGGGGTGAACCCGGCGTGAGGCGCCGGGGCGCTAGTCGCAGGGTGCATGGGCGCGCTGGGAACATGGGTGTTCCATGCGTTGGGACGGTTGAGCCGTGGGTCGCGGAGCGCAGAAGGCGCGACGCCTTGTGGGCCTGGGTGCAGGCCAGGAGGGGCCTGCGGCACGGAGGGTGCCGAACTTGTCGGGACTACTTTTTGCGCAGAAGGCGCAGGAGGAGCAGGGGGCCCGGGCACAATGGGTGCCGAAAAGATGGGCGCTGAAGGCGCTGGATTCCTGGGCGCACGGAGACCGTTGCGCCTCGCCACTCGGCGATTCCTCTTTGGGGCCTTCGAACATCCGCGATAATTCGCGGGGTGTCCGACGGTCCCGCAGAGGACACAGCCGGGAGGCTCGGTCGCGGTCTCCTGCTTGCGAGAGCAGGTGGAAGTCGGGTGGTCCCCGATGCATTTAACGCATCGGGGAGTGGCGTGACAGTTGCGGGCTGAATGGCCGTACAATTGGCAATTGTGGCACTGACCGGGAGTGCCACGTTTGTGGGGGGGTTCGACATAGAAACCCCCGGTAAGGTCTAAAAGATGAGACAAGTCGAAAATACGCTTGCCTTCGGGGGTACGGTCGAGAATGACAGTCACCATACTGTATGGGACCTTGGGACCGCGGCCACTCGCCATGCGGTGGACTTCGTGGGCGGGGAATCCTTGGGACTGAAGGTCCTCAAGGATGAGAGAGGGCTCGAATTCCTTCGGAACTCCCCTGATGACCACTCGAAGGGTACGGTCCTCTTCGAGGGTGTAGGTATGGAAGGAGATCTTCTCCTTCCTGAGATGGGATGTCAGTTGACGGTGGTCGTCGGTCGTCATGGCACTGACACTGATGCCGTTGGCCGTGTTCGAGGCCTTGGTATACCGGATATTTTTCGCTTTAAGAGCGTTAGTGACTCGCGGCCATGCGGCTTTGTCCTGTATGATTACAGGAGGAGGAGGGCGGGGCTTGCGGCCTTCGGGTTGGCTCGCCGGGGCGGCTGAATCGCGCGGCGTGGGTGAGGTGCGAGGAGACGGAGAGGCACTCAGGGAGTTTGGGGAGGACGCACAGGCCTCCTCCTCAACGCACTGGTGCTTGGACGGGCGCTGGTCCCGGGGTTGACGCGCCCGTTTCTTATCCCGGACTAGCGTCCATTCGTCCTCCGAGGAGGAGATGGGGCGCTTGGCGGACTCTACTTCGACCTCCATGTCCGAGGCTGACTGAGGGTCGGCCTCGAACCCCGGTGGAGGGAACTGGGTTGGCGCATCCAGGTGCGCCGGGGTGGGTTGCGGCGAGATAATCGCGGCGGAAGGTGGCGGGGTAAGCGCCGCTGGGGTCGGTGCGGTAAACGCGTCGGTGGGCTGCGACTGAAGGTCGGGCGGGGTCGGCGAAAGGGTTTCGCTCGAGGTGGCGGCGGCGTTCATGGCCGAGATTAACTCCGTCAAGATCGTTGGATACTTGATGGAGATAATCTCCACCAGTCTCACCGCAAATTCGGGAGGCACTTGGGAGAGTGCGGGGGACGACATTTTTCCGTCCGAAGGGAAACTCTCCGGACGAAAAACGGGTGAGTGATCCTCCCCGCCGGCAAGGCGGGGAGTGGGTGAGTGCCTAACGTGTGGCCCTAATGTGTGTGGGTGTGTAGGGTGTGTAGCCTAACAGCCCTGGGGCAGAGGAGACGAGACCGGCAAGCCGGCGGTTCGAAACCAAACAGCACCCAAGGAATAGGAAATAGGAGGCGGAAGGGTGGGAGGGCGACGATCAAGATCGACTAGGGGGTCACTCCCAGGGCCGGTTGCCTTGATCCCGTCCGAGTTGCCGTTTCCTGAAGGGAACCGGCGAGCGCTCGGGTCACGCTCCGCCTAGGTGCGTTAACACCGCAAGGATCCCCTAGGCGACCACTAAAAACACGTGGTTTTTAAAACGCGGAATGACTGCTTTGTTATTTGGAAACAGGAACCTGTTTACAAGTAACAAAGAGTCACTCACGGGCGGGTGCGCGCGACGCAGGTGTGCGGCGCGCGGGTGGCCGGCGAGCAGGTAGCCGGCGGCGCAAGCCGCGGCAATCCAAACACGCGGCGGGTCGGTGGGCCGTCACGAAGCGACGGCGGTGACGCCTGGCGGCGAATCTGTGAACACACAAACACACGGAGCGTGAGAGAGCGTAGCGAGTGCGCACGTCCGATCGGGACCGGAGCGCGCAGCGGAATCGAAAAACTTAGAACTTTCATTATCGAATATGATAAGACAGTATTTTACGATGTTAGCGTGATTTACATTATGAACAGCGCCATCTATCGGTGAAATTGAACATACAATCACTAAACAACTAATCTATTTTAATAAAAGAAAGTCGTGTTAGTTACACTATTTATAACTCAAGAACGGCCTAACCGATTCGGCTGAAAAGGTAGGGAGGTAGCTTAGAACCAGGAAACGGACATGGGATACTTTTTATCCCGGTAGGTTAAGGTTAAGCAACGTTAGGTAAGGTCATTAAATAGATGGGTGAACCGATTTGTATGAAAGTGTGCATATCGGGTAGAATAGGTCATACAGTATATTTCATACCGCTAGGTTAAGGTTAAGCAACATAAGGAAAGGTCATTAAATAGATGGGTGAACCGATATGTATGAAATTTTGTGTGCATATTGGGAAGGTCTGAGAATAGGTCATAAATTATATTTAATGCCGCTGATACCATGATTGACTAGGATATATAGAACGAGAGGAGGGTGCAAGAGAGGAGAAAGAGGGACAGGGGATTCGAGGAGCGGGTGATGGGTTGAGTGAGGGGGAGTGAGAAGGAGCAAGTTCGTGGAAGAGAGAGGGGGGAGAGTTCAGAGAGGGGACAACAGGGAAGAGGGGGTGTGTGACGGAAACCGAAGCGGGAGGGGGAAAGAGAGAGGAGAGAAAGAGCATATAATTCGATTTTTTTTATAAGAGAGAGAGATATGGAGAGAAATAAATCTAGAGAGGACGGAGAAAAGGGGAGCAAAATGTAATAAAAGCGCGGGCGGAGCTGCACGGGTCAGCTAGTTACATATAAAGCACAAAAATCCCAACTGCGAACAATCACACACGTCTTAAATTACAATAATAGGTAAGTATATATTACATGAAAGTGTGCATTTATGTAAGTACATATATGTTTCAACGTGTCTCGTTAAGACCTCGCAATTTATACCCATACTGTTGTTTTTGGCTTGTTTAAGGCAGACGGTGGCCTTATTTTTTAAAATAAGTAGGTATATGATCTATTATGACACTTGCACAACTACTGGTGTTCCCCAAGGAAGTGTACTAGGTCCCATTTTATTCCTATTATATATAAATGACATTACTGACATAACTAATCATAAGTGTATTTTATATGCTGATGATATTTCTATTATCGTGACATCTAACAAAAATAATAACACAGTTCAGGACCATGAGACGGAAATTAATATAACGATAGACAAATTAACTACATGGCTAGATATAAATAATTTAAAAATAAACCTAGACAAATCAGTATATATACAATTTAATAAATCTTATAACTATAAATTAAAGATTCAACTGAATGTGCCAACTATTAAAAAAATGTCATCCACAAAATTTCTGGGAGTGACTATAGATGAAGACATAAACTGGAAAGTAAATGTAGATAATGTATGCAATAAAATAAATAGATTTGTACATGCGCTCAGGCAAGTTAAAAATATTACAAACATAAAAACAGCAATTATGTGCTACCGTGCTTATGTGGAGTCATTATTACGTTATGGACTTATAGTGTGGGGTAACAGTACCGACCAAAACAGAGCATTTGTCGCCCAAAAGAAGTGCATTAGGGCAATATACGGACTCCAACCTCTTGACTCGTGTCAACCAGTATTTAAAAAGCTTGGTTTATTACCATTACCATCCCTCTATATCTATCAAATATGTATGTTTGTGTGGAAAAATAAGGAGCTATTTAAAACAGCGAACCATGTCAATGCTCGAAATAGGAGAGATCCATATCAACTGGTATTAGATTATATTCCTAGACTAAGTAAATATAACAAGAGCTGTGTAGCTATGTGTGTTCGTATATATAATAAAATACCTAGTCAATTAAAAGCTCTTAGCTCTAGAAATTTTCAAATTAAATTATATAACTGGTTACTTGAAAAAAACTTTTATAGCGTAAAAGAACTAATTGACATGAAGTGATTTTTTTTTCTTTTTTGCATGATATGTACAATTCTAGCAAAAACATGTATGTACATTATACAAATTGTAACATCTTATTATACCATGTTTTTATGCAAATAAATATATTATGATTATTATGATTACTTAAGACGATTTTAACAACATAGGGTATCAGAAATAAAATCTTTTGTGCCGTTTAAGCTGTAGGCCGTGCCAAAGAAATAGACATTGATATGTTATATCTTAGTATATACTCTCGCGGCCACAAGCGGTGTATCACCTTGAGGACGTACATGCGGGCGGATTAAGCGCACGTCGCCGTCATTCAAACGATTTAGATTGAGAACTGGTACACCGTTCGTGTCCGCGATAGTACATTTTGAAAAACATCCCTCCTTTTGGGGCAGTCGGGAAAATAGTGTTAAATTATAGGAAATATAATGCTAATCTACATAATTAGAATCGATATCTGTCAGTCAATCACTAACATTAAACACAGTTTGAACGGCTGAGTATAGATAGCCAGATTCGGCTCCGTATCAAAAGGACACATAAGCAAAATGACTCAAAAATCAGAACGACCGAAACGCAGAAAGTCCTAATAGCAAAATGAGTTACGTGCAGGGTATGTAAAATTTGTTACAGATATTTTTGAAAGTAGATCCAATGCAGGGTCCGATGGAAAGTGTTTTTAATTTAATAGAGCAGGCGTAAAGATACATACGTATGTATGAAGTTGCCTTGAGCATGAATGGCACCTTTGAATGTAACATGTTCTAACTAAATACGTTCAAATGACTGAGTTAGCTATTCTTATTTTCTGCGAAATGTACGTTTGTCCAATTTTATCAATGTCATACACACAATATCATTATTTTTTTTCATTACTTTTATTACCTTACGTAGACAAAAAAAAACGTAGACAAAATATACGCTTTTATATTCCAGTCCTTCCAGTAACTTTAAAAGGGAAACAATGATTGTTTTAGGGTTCCGTACCTAAACAGTAAAAGGGTCCTTATTGTTTGACTACGTCTGTCTTAGTGTTCAATAATCGTTTGTAACTAGTCATTTTGATCACTCAAAATAAGCCAGTGATGCTTCAAAATAATAACTCATAATATTCTAAACGCCTGAATAAAACAGCTTAGGAGCCACTGTTGGGGGTCCGAAAGTTTACCAACTTTGGATATTTAGAAAGCCGAAAACTATTTTTCCGTAAATAGAAATTATTTAACCACAATTTTCAAAGCATAGTAAAACGTTTAAAACAGTTTTAATTAAACTTTACCGTATTTTCCGAAACACAAGTCCAACATGAGCTAGGAGCAAATTTTCATTCAAACGGTTTTAATTTTTTTTCTCGACTATGTGGTTAGCATCACCCAGAAATAGATAATAATAATATAGTATAATGTTCTATGTTTTTTTTTTTTTTTTTTTTTATACTACCAAGGTGGCAAGCAAGCGTACGACCCGCCTGATGGTAAGCAGACACCGTAGCCTATAGACGCTAGCAACACCAGAAGAATCACTAGCGCGTTGCCAACCCTTAAGACATTAGATGTTAAGTCTTTGTGTCCTGTAATTTCACCAGCTACAGTGCCCTTCACGCCGGAACACAGCAATGCTTACACACTGCTGCTTGGCGGCAGAATATCTGACACTGCGGTGGTACCTACCTGGACGGTTCCTTGCACAAGGAACCTACCACCTAGTAATTATTATTAGTATTAATGTATTTATTATTACGAAAATGTTTTAAAACGCAAGGCGCCTAAGGCCAAACGTCTCCTCTATCTCCAAAGTTTGTGAAGAGAAAAACCTGAAATCATTACAGATAAGTAAACTTTCTAAGTAGTCTGTGCTACTGTGTACAAATGTACAAATATACTAAAACCAAGTAAGGTAGCTAAAAGACTGGCCAAGAAGAAAGAATTGGTTCAAGAAGAAAGAAAGCCAAGCTTATACGTGTTTTTTAGTAGCACAGTTTTTTATAAATCATCAAAAAACTAACAAACTAGTATAGTTATGAGGTTTGGTCTTTTTGCTACTTGAGGTGTTGCAAGAATAGAAAACTTATATTATTCGTCCAAAGAAAGTGCGGAACCCTCAGTACGCGAGTCTGACTTGCACTTGACGGGCTTTTTCATGAATATTGGTCCCTTTACTTTGTTTTCAAAAAAGCTTTGTAAATACAGAGAATACATGATTAAACAGGCATATTGCATTTTTTTTGTTTTGGTAAACACAAAGATTAATAATTTAAAAGGTTCTCTGCTTTCGATTATTTACTACTACGCAGTACGTATTAAAAATATTTTTTTTTTTACATTTAAAACATTAATTTAATGGGCAGGGCTAAAAAGAAAATGAAATCTACCAGACCAGTTTCACGAGACTGACTAAGCTTTGTTGGTCCTCGTGTAAGGATCTTTCTTTTGAGGTTGTACCAACCTTATGTTAACTCATTGCTTGTCTCCCGGTGTGCAATGGAGGGAAGTAAAATAGGTGTCTTTCCAAATACTAATGAAATTTGTAGCGGGTTCCAAGACAATTTAGCGTTACTACGGTACTCACCGAGGATCAAATCTGGGTGTATTCAGTGATGGCCACCTAGATCCTGGCTTACAGGAGTAGCAGTGGTGGGATTAGTCCCAAAATCACTCAGGCTGTGGCTTCTGTCACAATTTTAACATCATTGAATAATATTTTAACTCGCAATAAGTGCGGTCTAGACACTTTAGACACGTAGTGAAAAAAAATCTAAATTTATGCTTTAGTTAGACGTTATCATTGGCAGGAGCACTCTTAATCTCGTCATTATGCTAGCTAGAAGCTATGCCGCTAAATCTTTCTTTTTTAAAATAACGAATAAAATTCTTTTCTTGTTAGAAATATGGAGCCCCGAGACGTGGAGTTCTAATCACGTACCTACTTAACGGATCAGTTAATCTGGCATATCCATCGTGTCTCCTGTCGGCCCTATCACGGTACTCTTAATTCCAACACAACTGTTAAATACATCAGCCGTGGGGCGTTTTAGCTGAACATGCTTCAAGTTATCACACATGCCTGATATTATTCTCGAGTTTTTCGCTCCGTTTGTTCCACCGCGGAACCACTGAATCCTTGTTCATACATCGAAGACTAATATATATATAGATTTATTTCTAGTATGATAATAGTCCTCCTGTCCGATACGGCCACAGTGGACAGTCTTTTCTTAAATCAATTTAGTTACGTGACAAGCAAGACTTTGGCTTAATGGTAAGGAATACGTCTGCCTATACACAGCTGCAATGCCTGTCCCTCGTCACCAGAGACATTAGTTATTAAGTTTCTTGAGCCCGAGTTATTTCACCAGCTACCGTGCCCTTCACACCGTTGATACATTGCTGCTTAGCGACCAATTGTTGATACTGTGCTACCTATCTGGACGATTCCTTGCACATGAGACCTGCTACCTAGCTCGATACCAATCTTTAAGAAGTTCGGCCTCAAATGAGGTGCACTAGTAGGTAGGTATTTGCGTAAAGTAGGAGTGTATCGGATAAGTGCACTCCTACTTTACGTACTTCCTTCTTACGTAGTACCATCATACTCTTGAATCCAGTAATCTCATAAGCTACAGTGCCTTAGATCTCTCCAAAATGCAGCGAGTTCCCACACATGACACAAGGATTTTATTTTAATCTAGTATTATGAAAATGAGTGATGACTTAGTCATTTAGAATTAATGATGAATCTACTTTTATAAATACGCGTACTTAAGGTTAATACTATTTTTTTTGTTATAAGTTTTAAGATCTTTAAACTTATGTAAAGGCTACTATCCAGACGGATGACGAAATTATCTTAATAGGTAACCTAACTTAATGTTAAATGAAGGAAAGGATATTTGAACAAAAACTATTCTTGAATTATTATAATCGTACCTTTTAAAGTTAGAAGGTTAAAAACGCTAACAATTCCTAAATACTAGATTAGAAATAAAAAAAGTAAAATTTGTATAAGTAAATAGAGGTACGTACGTAGTTCCTAAAACAAAACTATTATTCAGAAAAACAGGTAGTTATACAGCAAAAATAATATGAGAGGATAGATAATAGGAAGAGGGCATAAAAATAACAGGGTACACAACATCCTGTACAGCCTCGCAAGTTAGTGAATGATACCTATAGGGGTTGATCTATTGATATGATCATGTTTCCGGTATGCTGTAATTGTTCTCTAACGCACAGTTACGCCTAAAACAGTTAATGTTGGTGCGCTGTTTTAGTTAAAATAGGGCCAATTTAATAGATCACATTTAACACTTCATCAAAATTTAAAAACGAAACCTTGTAACGGTGGGCTTAAAATATTATGAATTTTTCGAAGTTAGAACTGCAGAATTCCTTAACTTTTTCTATTACGATTGCGTATTTATTGTAATAATGACAAAAGAAACAGACAGAACAAAGAAACTCACAGATGTCAAATGTGATCTATTAAATTGGCCCTACTACTTATATACCTACATATGTATGCAATTCGAAATATACGAACGAGTTGAACCAACATTTTTTGGGTAAATATGTTTTCAGACGGTTTGAATCGAATAGTTATATTTTCACTTTGTCAAATACCATTCAGAGGGTGGAGCAATGGGTGTTAATTAGTTTAAACCAGCTCAAGAGTTTCCACCATTTTCTATATACATTGGCTGCCCAGCAAAATGTATAACTGGACTGTGTACCTAATACCTACGTCAAAATATTAGTTTTCCTTTATTTTGTTTGGACAGCAAACCATTGCGTAATAAACCTTAATACAAAAAATGCTGATACAAACATTTAAAGTATACTATCACTACAGGTCGGTCATTTTCCGATACAGTGGAAATTGGCCAGAATATGCCCAATACATAAGAGTGGAGACCAAGCAATTGTATCTAATTACAGACCAGTGCCCATTTTATCTGCATTTGGAAAGCTATTTGAATCAATTGTCGAAAAAAAAATATATTGGCATGTTAAGCAACTTTTGAATTCGGAGCAGCATGGGTTTGTACCAAATAGGTCAACAACATCTAATTTACTGAGTTTTACCAGTGACATTGCCGAAGCTTTGGATCCGGGTTTGGAAGTACATGCGGTCTATACAGATTTTAGTAAAGCCTTTGACCTATTAAATCATGACGTTTTACTATTAAAGCTTAGAAATATGGGAATACACGGCTCGTTGCTACGATGGTGTGAGTCATATTTAAGAAACCGGTCACAATTGGTATCTGTCCAAGGTTACAAATCGCAAGTAATTACGATTCCATCCGGAGTGCCACAAGGGTCACATATGGGCCCTTTGTTATTTTTAATATACGTTAACGACATAGCAAACACATTAACAAGTAAGTTCTGTATGTACGCTGATGATTTGAAGTTATATCGCATTATTAGACTGATGAGGACGTAGTGCAATTGCAGAGTGAAATAAATAAATTGACGGACTGGTGTGTGGATAATTGCATGGATAAATGTCGTTTTATTAATTTTACGAAAAAGAGGCATCCTAGAAACACTAGTTACTTTATAAATGATACTCCATTGGAAAAAGTATCGAAAATTCGTGACCTCGGGGTCATTTTAGATGACCAACTGAATTACCGTTACCACATAGAATCAGTAGTACAGAAAACGTCAAGACTGTCAGGTTTTATACTAAGACAACTGAAATGTTTTAAAGATCCTACCATAATAATCCCTGTGTACAATAGTATTATTCGTAGCATATTGGAATATTGCAGCCCAGAATGGAATCCATGCTACGAGGTTAATTCTAAAAGAATAGAACGCGTGCAAAAGCGATTTCTATTTCAGTTGTCGTATATCTATCTTCTATACTATAATAAAACTCAAAGAGCACTTTTTCTGTACATTGAATATTTTTCCAAAATTTCTATGTGGGTACTATACTATCGACATAGAGGCCAAAACAATTTTTTTTGGAATTATTGTCTGTCTGTCTGTCTGTCTGTCTGTCTGTCGTTCTGTTCGTCCAGGTATCATTTGAAAACTCGTGGATGGATTTTGATAGGACTTTCACTGATGTGTTGTGTAGAAGTCAAGGTGTAAGTTGGTATATAAAACATCACGCTATGTTTCATAGGGGCTAAGCAGTGAAACATTACTTGCACATATTACCACGTAATTTCCTTTGTATGTGAATAGGGTAATTATAGACTGATCAGTTAATCATTAAGATATGTATTATTACGCTATATACAATAGGGACTGAGCAGACATTTAGTTTGCATAAGATATGGCATTGGCGAAGGGTCAATTTTTGTAAGGGGTAAGCCGGTCCGGTACACCCATTTTCATTAGATTTCTGTATTGTTCTAAGTAGTTTGCTGATAGCAATATGACATTATATCTTTGAAAAGTTAAAATCTGTAAATCCCGAGCGGATCCAAACTAGATTATGTATGTATTACAGTCGCAACAATAAAAGATGCGGAAAACTTAAAACTTTCATTATCGAATATCATTAGACAGTAATTTACGATGTTAGCGTGAACAGCGCCATCTATCGGTGAAATTGAACATACAATAACTATAGAACTTTATTATATCAAAGAAAGTCGTGTTAGTTACACTATTTATAACTCAAGAACGGCCTAACCGATTCGGCTGAAAATTGGTGGGGAGGTAGCTTAGAACCAGTAAACGGACATAGGATACTTTTTATCCCGGTAGGTTAAGGTTAAGCAACGTTAGGTAAGGTCATTAAATAGATGGGTGAACCGATTTGTATGAAAGTATGCATATCGGGTAGGTCTGAGAATAGGTCATACAGTATATTTCATACCGCTAGGTTAAGGTTAAGCTACATAAAGGTCATTAATTAGATGGGTGAACCGATATGTATGAAATTATGTGTGCATATCGGGGAGGTCTGAGAATAGGTCATAAAGTATATTTAATGCCGCTGATACCATGATTGACGAGGATATATAGAACGAGAGGAGGGTGCACGAGAGGAGAAAGAGGGAGAGGGGATTCGAGAAGGGGGCGATGGGGTGAGGGATCGGGGGAGTTAGGTGGAGTAAGGGGGGAGTGAGAAGGAGCAAGTTCGTAGAAGAAAGAGGGGGAGAGGGTTCAGAGAGGGGATAACAGGGTAGGAAGAGGGGGAGTGTGACGGAAACCGAAGCGGGAGGGGGAAAGAGAGAGGAGAGAAAGAGCATATAATTAGATTTTTTTTATAAGAGAGAGAGAGATATGGAGAGAGATAAATCTAGGGAGGAGGGAGAAAAGGGGAGCAAAATGTAATAAAAGCGCGGGCGGAGCTGCACGGGTCAGCTAGTTGCGAATAAATGTCAAACCCTAAAAAGTTATGAGTCAAGGCTGCACTATTTCAATATGTTGCCACTTTATGTACGCCGGAAAACAGTAGATATTGTATATTTGTATAAGCTGTTAAATGGGCACGTTGATTGTGCAAGTTTATTAGCTAAGATTCAAATATCGGTACCCCGACAGGGTAGTAGATTAAAAAATAGGCAGACGTTTACAAATTCACTTTGTAGAACTAATTTAGGGCAGCACTTTGCTGTAAGTCGCATCACTTCTGGTTATAACAGCATACGTAATAGTTTTGATATATTTTCGTCCACCTTAAAAAAGGTTAAAAAGAAATAAGGCAAAATCTTTATAAAACTGACAATAGTTTAATCCACTAGGCATGATTTGTATACACCACTTACGTTAACACCTACGAATTGTTATTGTTACTATAACTATCTACTTTTACTTTGAACCCTTTTTGATTATAAAGAACGCCGTGTTCACTATTTTAAGGCGTACATAGAACAATGTCATATAGCTTATGTAGTCTAAAATTAGCATGATTATAATGTACTGCGCGATTTGTGAACCAATAAATAAAAAATAAAAAAAAGTAATTAGTAGTTATCCTCCGATTAATAGACTAAAATAGTCTAATCGAATAAAATATTATAAAAACTGTGATCTAACTCTAAACTACCGACGCGGATAGTATGCATAGTAACAATTTGTACAGGCAATGTCGTGTATAAAAATAAAAGAAAAATATTCCTGTGAGTGAAAAACGAAATCCTAATGACAAATGAATGAAGTAGCCGTTTCTATCCCTATAGCTTTGTTGCTATCCCCCTGGCCCCCTGACAGGCAAAGGCCTCCCTTTCTATTTACTTTGATCTTCGGTTCTCATACGTAACTCGTGCTCGACGACGAGTCAGCCTTGAATTCGACGTCGAACTTAACGCTGATAAAATAATAATAAATACATACTTAAATTGATAAATAATACTCAGACACTTGGTGGGAATCGAACTCACGATCCATCGGTCAGCAGCCAGGGTGTCTAACCACTAGAACAAAACGGGCCCGTAAAATTCCGTATTCACTATTGTATTTATATATAAGGCATGAGTGGTGGGATTGGTCCCATTAAAAAAAAATGTATTTCGAGCCGAACTGTCCAACTAAACTGTAAATTCTCGTGGCGCTAGTTCTGCGTAAGCAAAGTTAGAAAACGCAACTCGCTGCTACTGCTGCAGCGTCGTCGCGCGAGCTTGAGGTTGTTGCTTAGACTTCTAAGCAACAACCTCAAGCTCGCGCGACGACGTTGAACTTAAGAGAATTTACTCTAAGCCTTAGAGAATAGCACTACAGTTGTTTCCGATAACAGTAAGTGTGTGTGTGAGTTATAGTATGTGGAGCCCGTAACGGTGACGCGTAGATGCATTATTAAGATGATTTGAGACAAGTGTTTTTTACTTAACATAACCTGATGGAAAGCGGCAGTGCAGAGGAGGATGGTAAAGCAGACTAGCTTATCAAAATTCCATTAACTAAGTATAGCCTTAGAGACTCATTATAATCGGGAGGGAAAACTGACGTAGGCAAAGAGTTCCAGTCCTTAGTTGTATATATTATAAATGAAGAAGCAAATCGCTTACTTAAGGACTTAAAGCTACCAAGTTTGACCAGCGCAGTTCACTTTTAGTCTTACAATTCAATAGCCTTCGACATCTATTGGTGTTTACTGTACACGCGTCCTATCGTAGTTAAATTTTACTCTGACAGACCGTATCGTATGGCCTCATGGCATGGACAGAGATTTGACGCCTAACTAATGGTGAAGTCTAAAATGGGTAATTTAGTATTATCAGTCAGAAGATGTATATGTAAGTAGGTAGGTTTTCAATCCATGTTTAGGAAAAAGACATAAAATACATTTATGGTCGCAGACATATGAAAAAAAAAACAAAAAACATAATAGAACTCTATAGAGCAAAAAAGACGAAACACACTTGAAACAAACATTCTAATAAGTTAAGTTTTGTTGCATTTTTTTTCGTTTACAATTTAAATATGGACATTTTCTTAGAACATTTTATCAAAAGTTTATAATTAATAGTCTAGCAAAAAGCTTTGTTTTACCAACATTACGTTTAATCCAATCTTCTTACTTGATGCTTCACTGCATTATTTATGTGTCAGTTAACATAGCACATAGCACTCACCAGTTTGTTCTAGCAGTATTGTTCAACACTGTACACCGATCTACTTTAATAATTAAATTAATATTAAGTAGCTAGATGCAAGACATTGTTTAGATAAGAATTTTGCAGCTTACTCTGTGAACTATTATTTTATTTAGTTAATTCAGTTTGTGGCGTAGGTACTCTTCTATTATTTTATGTCTAGCTACCCTTTGCAGACCCGCTTGCGATCATTATAAAGTAATGCTCCCTTTTCCTTTTCACCAATAACTTACTTACGTAGCACTGAACTTTAAAAAGTCAAAGATCACCCTGAATCAATAAAATCAGATTCAAGGGGAATCGAACGAATAGTAGGTATTTATTATAAAAGAACATAAACAACTTTCCACTTTATCACAGTTGTTCATTGTTTCCCGGAACAAACCTACCCGTCCACAAAATGAATCAATAAAGGCTCCATAGTTACACGGTAGTAAAACACCGCCACAAAAATCGTGGATATCGTAAATGGACAAGGGAGTAAAATATATCGAATCGGAGGAGTAAAGATAGGGAAACATATAGGGAAACCTGTCAGTGCATTGATAGACATTCGCTCTCCAGCATGTGTGGATTCCAAAGAGATTAAATATATAGAGCGGCCCTTGGGAGTTCTTTTTATACAATAACTGTCATCACTTTTCGTAAATAAGTATACAAAATACAACGAAAATAAACTTATAATTGCGTTCGTCATTTTATTATAGTGCGATTTGTAATATCGACGACACGAATTTAGGCATGTTTTAAATAAAATATCGGCGGTTTAGAAAGTTACGCACGTTTCCACTGACTTATTACACGGGTAACAAGTTTTTGGTGAAAATATTTTTCACTAAGGCTGGTCTATTCCTAAGTAGTGAAATGTCTTTGGTGGATTCAGATAATTGTGACCAATGTGAAATACTTGAATAGCTGTTGCTTGACTAATGGTAAGGGACCCGACCCTTCCTATAGACAGCCCCTCGTCACCCGAGACGACAAGTTAGTTATGAAGACTCTTGAGTCCTGGTTATGATAGTTATCGAGATCGACTAAACTGTCGTAAATTTTATTAGTTGTTGATAGTTACCGCTAGAGGCGCTGGTGGGAAATTTATTGAGAAAACTGATAGTTTGTTCGATCCCGATAACTATCAAAACCCGTACTAGACCCGCTGGTAATTTCGCCAGCTACAGTGCCCTGGAGGACCGCAACATAGTAACGTTTAGTCCTGCTAGTTTAGTATATAAAATAATTCGTTTGGTTTGTAGCTGGCGGCAGTACAATACACGGCAACAGCTCAGCACACAACTACCACGAGCTCTGTGCCAAGCGGCCGTCGCCGGTCAGCTGGGAAACCGATGCCCAGCCGACACGACCCCGAAGAGTTCTCTGAGGCACCGAGCAAAGTCATCAGTAAGTACTGACTTTGAAAATGTTGTAAATTTTAAATTGTAAAAATTCACGATATTTAGTAAATATTAGATAATACTTGACTGATAATAAAGCCTCGGAAGATGTCAAAACACTTGATACTTTTAAAGTCTCTGCCCACATGGCTGGTCAATACCATTAACGTATCAGGCAAAATAATATTATTTTATGAAACTACATATAATATGAAGCAACGTCCAATAGAACGTCGCGTATTCAGCCGTGTAATGCACGTTTTGTCAAAATTCAAAAGCTGAATTCTGCATGGCTGTCGTCATTGCCGTTCCACTACGCGCCACCATAGTGTTAATAGCACTGTCTTTATTGTCTGTCTATGTGTATAATTAAAGCTGTTTGTTCATAGAATTGTGGTACAGTCAGCCTTCTGGGTAGGCACCAGAAAACTTACGGGCATGATACCGTTGAGTGAATACTAGTCTCAGTTATTTCTTTTCCGTGCCCGATACCACAGAATACACTACTTTTATAGCACAGTTATAATATGGCTCGGGTATCTACTGGGCAGACTCCATCATATTCAACATTTAGAATACATTGCTCTATGAGGGACGAGACTATGTACTGGTCGCCTTGTTCCATTTGTTTTCAGCTCAGTGGTTCCGCTAAAACAACTTTCCTGTGTTGTTTGTTAATATATTAGGACACTTTACTATCCAAGTATCCACGATTGCAGTGCCATTTAACTTACTATCAGCTGTAGCGGTTCCAAGATTTTGACTTGGGAAAGGCTTGACCCAGCTGAGAGTTTAATATATCACTATATTATTTTATTTGATATTTTGAACGGCAGGACACACTGTCGCTGGTGCTGATCTAATTGTAAAAAGACAAACTTCGTTTTAAAAAAAATGTGAAAAAATGACAAGCCCGCTGAGTTTCTTGTCGGATCTTCTCAGTTTAGGCCGCGTTGTGATCCGGTGGTAGCTTTTAAAAAAATGACCGTTCAAAAGTGCTAGCGTTAAGCCTATTTGAAATAAAAAACTTGAATTTTTTTTTTTGTATTTTCACTTTAAATACTAAAACACTAGACAAACACGCGAAGAAAACATGAAAATTGTAGTTAGTTTATACTTTGAGATTCTTCATGAAAGGACCCAGATGCTTAGAGGGCTTTGTAGGTAGCCTTGCTCCACATAGTATGACTTCAGATAAATTTGACTGATGCCAAAAGTTGCTCCGAGTTTGAAAGTTTCTGTAATGAATTCGGGCGGCAAAGAGCCATAATAAATTCATGACGAGTTGCCTACGCTGAAGCAGATGTGACATCAAACCTTCAAATACCTACACTGCTTTACTGTATCCAAAATATTCGTTGATAATTCAAATGTAATCTCCCTTCAATCTGCGACCCTTATTTTGACTACAAGAGAGTATAAAAGACTAGTTGTACGAAGTTTGGGTTATCTTAGTTAGATGTTTATAAACATTTTAGAACTATAAAGTTTTCTATCTAGAGCTGATTCTAAAAATGTTATACTCCGTTGTTATTGATAAAATTTAGACAAAACACAATTACGGCCTTAAAAAAAGTATATAAAACAGAATCTAAACCATCAACGTACATACTTTGCTTAAATAATAGTCGTTTATCTATTTTTATACAGAAATCCTTAAAAATTTGATTACCTGAATATGAAGAAATGGCCAAATCGTGCTCAGCGTACCTACTCGAACCGACTTAGGAAATATCCAAACTATTTTACGCGTGAATAAATTAGTTAAGTAGCTAATTTTCCGTCTCACCCGGCGTAGTGAAATAGTTTATTCTAAACTAATATTGGTCGAAAGACGGATAATGAAACTGCGATCGTGGCTAATTGTCCATTAACGACCTTTGACCCTTGGGATTAAGTTGGCCACAGCCTCCAGCCGCCGCGCTAATACTGAATGAGCTGTATTTATCAAGTGTAGTTTGATAAACAATGTGCCACTTCGGGGTCAAGAAGGCTTTGATAATGTATCCTTTGTTTATTATTAAATACTGTTACGTTGCCCTTGGGTTATCTGGGTAAGAATATCACCCACCCATCTCCTCTCGGTGGGAGTCGTAGATGACTAAGGGGAAACACGGATACAGGCAGCAGCGTCCTTACCTACCAGCTATAGTACTGTCAAACCCTGACGTCTGTCAAACGTGGGGATTATAGCTTCTGGGGAGGCCTTTGTACAGCAGGGGACGTCTTTCGGCTAATGATGATAATAAATGTTACATAACCATAATTTATTAAATGTTTTTAAACCTATAAGAAAGAGTAACATACATAGGTACACTATGATCCCTGTACTTACAGAGCTTTTCATAAAATATATTAAAAACGAAAGAAAAGATATATTAGCTTTTAAAGTTTTCTTTAAATGCGAGACACAGTTATTTATTGGAGAGATTTGTTTTTAGAATTCGGTCTATAAATGGGGCTTTTGAATACTCGGATTTTATTTGTAAATCTCTTGATTGGAGTCCTTGTTCTTGTAACTATTTTTTTAATCAGTATAAATTAAATTTGTATTATATATAAATCGGCTTCTTTTAAATTGATCCCTCTTAGTATTTACGGTACTATTTACTATTTGCCCTCCGCGGGGAGCGGCTTTGACTCGGATTGTGTATAAAACTATTTTCCGTCTATTCATACACATAAAAACGATACAATCTCAGTTTATCGGCGTTGCAATGGCTATTGCTTTCATCAATACATCTAAAGCTAATGTAGGTACTAGATGTGATCGATTTAAAGGCGAGATAAATATCCCGGTAAATGGGAAAATGTAGTACGTGCTTATGGTACGAAGGGGGCCGTGCAGACATTGAAAGAAAGCTGAAAAGTAAAATGGAGCTCGCAATCAATCAAGAAGGAACTAAAAGGGAAGCACCTTAGAAATGTTGGAATTATCTTCAGGAGAAAAATCAATTTAACGAAGTTGTATATATCTATTGTGTGAAAGCATTTGGCTGAATAGATTCCACTTTGACCTGTAGATACAAAAGGGATAAAGCAAGTTTAGTTTTGCACCAGTGGTGGTGACTTCTTTAGAGGCTCCTTAAGTATTTTTGAATTTGTAACCATTAAATGAATCGATTGTTGATAGTGTCGACTGTGAGTAGAGTTTTGTTTTCTCGATTTTAATCTATATCTCATTAAAAAGTAGATTAAAATCCATGGTCCCATGGGGCGCACGATTTGGTGAAAGAAATTTCATACAAACTTGTCGAAGGCAGGATACCGTCGGGCAGGTAGCCAACTACCAGTCTTTTAGATACCCTTCCCTCCCACTGCGCGACAACTTGGAGGAAGTTTTTTACTTAGTTCAAGTACATTTGTAAATAAACTGTAAAATATTTACAGTTAGTATGTAAATAAAGATTTCTGTCTTTTAAAAAGTAGTTGCATGCCAATAATTTTTATGATAATGTATACGACACATAGTCCCTTCACAACAAGGAATTTAAAATATACCTACTCTATGCTGTGACAGACAACGTATCTTCTATAATGTTAATACAAGTTTATTTTATACTTCTATTTACAGTAGAACCATTTAGCTAACAGTAACTCGAGCTTAACAATAAAGACCTAAGTATGTAGTTAATGTTTTGAGTGAAATCAAACTACCGAAATCCTTACGCGAATAACTACAGAACTAAAGATGTTTCGGTACATTTAATGCTAAATATCTTTCTAGACTTTGTGCTTGTAAGCGAAGATCAATATATTTCATGTAGCAGAATAGGTAGGTATCATTTGTATTTGACTTTGAAAAAGAATTAAACATGGAAAAAAATACTCAAAATAAATGGCTGAACAGATTTTTATTGAACAAAGCTAAGAACTATTTTGATTATACTAGCTTTCAAATAAAAAAAATTAGTCATCATAACAATTTTAATTAAGCCGTAGTTAAATTATAGCGCAACAAAATGCAATTGAGATTTATAGCCTTTAGTATGTACCTAATAATTAGGCTTATCCAAAGCTGTCGGGGTGTCCGGGTAAGAATAACACTCCCGCATCTCTTTCCGATGGGTGTCTCGGGAAATAAGAAGATTGGATTACCTACCACCTACGAGTATACTGCGGTTCCCAAAACACCTGCCAAACGTGGAGATTTTCACAACCTCTCACTTTTAAAGGGGAGGCCTTGTTATTACGTAAGCAGTAATATTGTGCAGGTAGACTAGGTGGCTAAGTAGCTATTTTTACATACATACATAAAATCACGCCTTTTTCCCGTAGGGGTAGGCAGAGCCCAAGGGCCACTTTTTGCCTCCGTGAGAAACGAGACGTGATGGGTGGCGAACCACATCGCCGCCATTTTGGTTAATTAAATTATTTATATGATTGACCATTGCGTTCTCACGAATAAGGAGGGAAAGGGACGGATAGGTGTAGTGAAAAGGAAGATTGGCAATTTAGAGTGGGAAATAGGAAAAGTAGGATATTACCGCCCAGGAGGGCAAGGTATGGGACAGTAATAGCTAGGGAAGCCGGGGTCATATACCTGTATACTATACCACAACTACCGGACAGGTAAGTTGGGATGAGTATCCCATGACTATAGCTATATAGCTATTTTTATCTCTTCGTTAATCAACTTGAGTGAAAGTAAACACACAACAATAAAGCACACGGCACACGGCACACACACACGGCAATAAAGAGCCCAGACCACTTTGTTGGTCCTTTAGCGTAATGTGTTGTAAATTCCATATTTACACCCTCTAAAAGTGTTCGCTTCCAAACAAAATTCCGTCCATAATTTTCGTTACTTATGTATATGGCTTGTTGTTTATGATGTATGTATAGTTAATATAGTGTCTGCGGTATCAATATGCACTACTCACGGTAGCCGGTGTATGGTAGGTAGGCACCGGGATTGTCACGAATAAAAGCGCACTAAGTAACACACAGAACAGTTTATTAATTGCACTTGAAAACAGTACAGATAACAACTATAAACAATACAGAAGGAGAATATAGGAAATAGAAAATAGCGAAGACAGCACGTAATAATACAACTTATAAACAAAGCGTAGGTATTAGCCGGTAGGCGACTAGACGACTCACGATCATCTCCGAGTGGTGCCGCGCTCGGCGCCGCTCGTCATAGATCGGTCCTCCTCGCCGCGTCACTCGGTAGCGAGTCACCCGGCCGATCCTGAGACCGGGCCGTGCGATCGCTAATATTAAATTATGATATGCGATGTGTTTGTCCAGCTGTTTGTTGAGTGTCAAAACAAACAAGCTCATTACTAGCTAATTTAAATTATGCAAATAATTATAACACTAATTTAGTACTTATAGATTTAGGTTAGTAACTAGTATTAGGTTTAGATTAGGTTTAGCTATAAGTCTAGATTAATGATTTAGGTTTAGATATTATTTTACATAGGGTTTAAGTTTAGCATTATTGCGTGAAATAATTATACTTAATTAACTTAGCGGACAGTAGCTCCGCTACACCACCCCCCTCCTGAGACCGTCCTACGGGCGATAATAGTCCGGGAACCCAACCTTGCGCCCCGACCTAGTTCTCCTGAGCGTACTATCTTCAGCAACTAGATTTTTGCTGGATGCACCAGGTAAGGGCGTATTACTGTAAGGTTGTGTATGTGGAGAGGTGTTAGTGGTAAGTGACTTATGCTGTGTGGCTGGTGTAATAGGTGTATGTGAGTGAGTAACTGGTGTGTTAGGGTCCAGTAATAGATAAGCAGGCACATAATATCGTGTCAAGCTAGATTCCCACGCAGGACAAGCATTTAGGACGATGAACTTATCTGTTTGTCTGAATACTATTCATCAATATGAGTAACGTATTTAATACGAGACCGAGTAGTAGGTATTTGTATCTTTTCCTTGCAACATTTTTCAACAGACCTACTGATAATAATAATATCTTGGGACTATCCACACACGGTCATCTGATCCCAAACTAGGCAGAGCCTGTACTATGGAAACCAGACAACTGATACTAATACTTATACATTTTTGTTTGTAAATACATACTTAAATAGATAAATAACAACCAGACACTTGGTGGGAATGGAACCCACGACCCATCGGTTAGCGGACAGGGTGTCTAACCACTATACCAACGGGCCCGTCAAATATACCGGATACACCGATATACGTAAGGAATATGTATACGATTATATACAACTACCCTATACAACTTTCATTGATTAACCATATAATTATGTCCAGCTTCGGTGCTGTCGAAGCCAAGTCGGTCAGCGGTGAAGAAACACGTCCAATTTCCTGACGAACAGAGTTGCATCGAGGAAGGCCCTGAACCGCCAGCACCGCCGGAAAGTGAGGAAAAACCAGGTAAGGTATCTTTAGCAATGTTTACACATTGCTGCTTGAAGATTTTCCGGCAATGCTCTAGTACCTACCTGGACAATCCCTTGCACAAGTGACCATTTAGTCCGGGTAGTTGGTTGTATGTAAAATTCTAGAGGAGGTAACAGGGTTATTTTTTTTTTCTTAATGCTGTACCGTGAGGTAACACCATATAAATTACATTCTAGCCTAAAGACTAATCAGTAATATTAATTTGACCTAAACGAATAAATTAAAATAGTTTAAGAATGTGTCCAATGGCACTTTTCTTATTGTCTCTATATAGATATAGGAGGTAACAGGGTGACGGCCATTTAAAATTGAAACAAACCTACTGAGGAGTTACCTTACAGGAGATCACTCAGCATAAGGTGTCTGTCGAATGGCGTAGTTGTATTTTTAACCGACATCAAAAAAAGGAGGACGTTGTTAAGTAGTAGTCATTTCGTCCGGCTGTAGTTATTTTATGTTTGTTAACTCAGAGCTCTGTCATTTGTGAACCGATTTAGATGTTTTTTAAGGATAGTATGAAATTAAATGTTAGCGGCTGAGACGCCTCTTCGCTATTTCTGCTATCGGTACAGTACCCCTAACGCATGATTTACAGTACATGCCATGCTTTACAATATAGATAGATTATTTGCGACTGCATAATAGGTTTATTCAAATGCAAAATTCTGTACATCGTAAAAATATAACTGGTTTGGGTATTTTCATAAATTACCATAGGAAAACACGCAGGTTTTTCACATTTGTACTACGAATATAGATGGAAATGTGAATAAATATTACTAAAGCATCAAACGCCTTCTAAAAGGTGGCCAGATTTATGAATAATTTTACCGATAGGTTAGGTTATATTTTGTCTATTTAAAGAGTTAAAAAATAACTGTCGATATTGTTACAGGGGGGCGATTCTCGCTTACTTCGAATCGACTTCGATTTCGAATCTGCAATACGAAGCCTATCTCTACTAAGAAATCTCGTAACTCGAAGTGATTTTCTCGAATCTTGTATTCTGGGCAACAATCGAAGTAAACTTCGAAATAATCTCTATTCGAATGAGGAAATTGTTGCCATTATGAAAGATAAATGTCCCGCGAGTCATTCCGTTCAAGTAGATGATACGGTTTTTTTACCGGATGGGATGTTTTTAGTAGAAAAACATATCTTTAAAGTGGTTCACGTCTATAAAATGGTAGAACGACATTTTGTACGATTTTTCATATAATTTATCACAAATTAATGAGTAATAAATACACAAAGCTGTGTGTTCTTACCATAGATTTTTATAAATCTATGGTTCTTACTTAGTAGTCTGTGGCTGTATGATCCTAGTACCTTTGCCTGTCTTTTGGCGAAGTAAAATTAAAACAAAAAACCATATGTTTATGTATTTATGTTTACGATTTTGTTTTAGTATGCCCGAAAGGTTATAAAAAAGATAAGTTTTATTATTGTTGTCCGTATTCTTAAAGGCGTTTATGTGATGTTTAGGTGTATATAATCTTGTCGGCATAATGATTTTATCTTAATTGGCTGTCGATCGCAGTATCTCTTAATTAATAGTCTGTGTTGTTGATTGTTTGTTTGGTAATGAATTAACTTTTAATCAAGTGCGAGGACTTCGTAAAGTGTAGTTGTACTTTAATAAACTACCCAATAATGTTATTTTGAATAAAATAATCTAGGAATACGGTACTCATCTTAAAATTATAATCATATTATACGGCAAGGTAAAAGGTTTGACATTTGTTGTGATTCGAACTCGAGATGACGATTCGAATGGTCTTGACCAGTCGAAGCAGTTCGAGTGGCTAGCGTTCGAAATAGGTTGGGCTCGACATGTCGAGAATACAATTACGTGATTTTTAGTCGCCAATAGTTCAAATTCGAATATTTTTTCGAATTCGTTATTGATTCGAAAGTGCGAGAATCGCCTCCCAGGACAGGATTGAGTACTGAACTTTGGAAATGTGAATAAATATTACTAAAGCATCAAACGCCTTCTAAAAGGTGGCCAGATTTATGAATAATTTTACCGATAGGTTAGGTTATATTTTGTCTATTTAAAGAGTTAAAAAATAACTGTCGATATTGTTACAGGACAGGATTGAGTACTGAACTTTAACACATTTAAACAAGTAATAAATAAGTTATAAAAAGTAAAACCCGGCTACGGATAAAATCGCCGTCTAATAATGTGATATTATATTATAGCCTATAACCAGCGGACAATCACGCGCTTCTAACGACACCCTACTTGTCAAATTATGTTAAGTAGATTAGAAGATATGCGGAAACAGATGAACATGCATACATACATTCTTGTTAAAAATCATAACCCTCCCTCAGTTCCATAGTCGGGTAAAAAGTAACTCGTTTTGAATTTGTTACTAATAGAAATATTGGAGTTTTTCTAACACTACTATATTATGTAGGTCTGCCGGTAGACATGTATTCGTCGAACTACTTAAGGAATAAAAACTAGTAGGTAGGTACTTATGAAGCAGTAGGGCTGTTACTGCTTAGTGGGCGAGCGCTTGCCTTGGAAACAAGGTGCGCAGGTTCGAACCCCGGCATGCACCTCTGATTTCTTTAATTAATCATGTGCGAATCGTCTTCGTGCGATTGTTACTAGCTTTCGGTGAAGAAAACATCGTGAGGAAAGCTGCATGTCTGAGAAAGCCGAATGGCGTGTTAAGTCCACCAACCCGCACTTGGCCAGCGTGGTGGACTATGGCCTAACCCCCCTCATAATGAGGGGAAGCCCGTGCCCAACAGTGATACAAAACCAAGGGCTGGTATTATTAGGTACTTATTAATAAAAACATGACGAAATTCGATAAAAGATCAATAAATTTATGCAAAAAGGTACCGTGTCCATCCTTACCATCAAACGAACGTCTTGCTTGTTTCTTCAATAAGGTGAATTAACAATGTTGGCTCGACATAGTAGCTTTAGTACCAAGCTACATAGATAGATAGACAATTCTTTATTTCGCACAAAAAACAAATAAGACCTCCAACAATAGGCTAAAAGCGATCTCTTCTAGGCAACCTTTGGATGGAGAGGAAAATAAAGAAGTTACAAAGAGCGGAGGGTGAATTATCACATAAAATCTAATATACTTACTTACATTAATGTAAGCTATGTAAATATAGTTAAAGTAAGTTTACATGGTGTAATTTTGTACCTTTAGAATGATCTTAGAAGAGTACCTATCTACGCGAGTATTCACATGATCACGAACATAGCACACGGTGTCTACCAAAATAAACATTATACCTAAGCAAGTCTGTGATAAATGTTTCCACTTTCACTGGAAAGTTTTTCTCACAGAATCAATTCCCATACAATAGTTTGTCTCACAATTGCTTTTTGTTTCCAATTTGGCGTAGTACCAAGACATGACAGATCGTTTTGATGGTGATATATTAGTTGTGTCGGCTGGATCCATGGCTGGATCAGGAGACAGGCAAAGAGTTACTAGTTTTATTTGACATATAGGTAATATAAACATTGATAGACAGTTTAGGAGCATAAGATAATAATAGTAGGTAACCATAAAATAAGACGTAATCCCATGCAATGTGCCCTTTTTAGTTATGATAAGCAAAAAAATATGATAGGTAAAGCTAAATTACATGTAGGTACGTATGAGTTTACCACCTACGTTGCCTTGCAAAACTAGGATCAAGTTAGTAAACCAGTATTAAAAGCCTTTCACTTTCTGTTATCCACACATGCATTGTTTAAATCCGGGATTAATGCGTTTCACCGTTATTTTGGTTTGTCAATTCGGCTGGGATCCACCAAACGTCGTAACGTCAAGCCAAGGCAAATCGCAGTAATTCCCAATCAAAATCATTTTCAGAGTTAAATCATACTGGGTTTTCCATATCCGCAATGTCTTATGCAGAAATTAATGTAATTAAGGTAACTAAGAACGTACTTTTAACCGACACAAGGCACTTTTGTCTTTATCCTCACAGTCAGTTCAAAGACCGACATGACTGGGGCATAACTCTTCTTAGAAGCCTAACCTACGAATGGACTTAATTCTCAATTAGTCTATATTGCTCAAATCTTAAATTTGGTACACAAAGTGGTTACATCTGGTACGAATCAAAGTCGCAGCTTCCGGTTTGTTCCAGCAAACTTTAACCGCTCGCAGTAGGTACCTATGCTCCAATGTCATCGATATTCCACTTCCAACAAACTATACTTAGAAAATACACACATCAAAAGTGTCTAGGGATCAAGCATTTTTAAGCGGATTTCTTGAGATTGAGATGTGGCTTTGTAATAAATTTATGATTTTATAAATTTATATGGATCCTTTTTGGTGCATTTCATAATTTGAATCAGGAACTGTGAATCAAATTCGAGTAAAAGATGAAAATCAGCTGTCAATATTTTCCCTATAAAAACATACAACGCATTGAAGACATTATTAGTGCTACTGTTTCCCTACTACTGATTAAAACCAACGTTATTATGGAGCGGCGACGTCATTTAAGCAGGGAAGAAATACTCAGAGCCGTGGGAATGATAGAAGCTGGTTCCCGGCAACGTACTGTGGCTTTAGCTCTGAATACAAGTCAGAGTGTTATCAGTCGACTTTGGACACGTTACCGAAGCACTGGTACCGTGGCTGAGCGCCATGGAGGACGGTATCGCTGCACCACACGGAGACAAGACCGATATATTCAAATCTTAACTCGAAGAGCTCCAACAATAACTGCCATGATGTTAGCCGTGATGCTTCATCACTCTTCAGGGAACTTAATTAGCGACCAAACAGTCAGAAACCGCTTGCATGAAGTGAACCTTCATTCCCGAAGACCGCTACGGGTACCACCTATAGCAATGCACAATCGTAGGATTCGATATCAATGGGCTCTTGAACACAGAAATTGGGCAGAAGAACAATGGCGTTTCGTGTGCTTTTCTGATGAGTCTCGTTTTGGTATGAGACCGGATACAAGACGTATACGACACTGGAGAACCCCTGGACGCCAACAGCGATTAAAATCCTGCCAGGAAGTCCATCCTTATAGTGGTGGAACCATCATGGTATGGGCGGGTATTTGGATCGGCGGAAGAACTGAGTTGATTTGGATCAGAGGCAACCTCAACGCTCAAATTTATGCTGAGACGATTGTATCAGACGTCATCGTTCCTCTACAAGTGCAAATCGGTCCCTTATTTCAGTTAATGCATGATAATGCACGACCGCACACCGCAAGAGTTGTAAGACAGACTCTCGCCGCAGCTAACATCAATGTCCTGCCCTGGCCTGCTCAGTCGCCAGACTTGAACCCGATTGAGCATGCATGGGATATGCTACAGAGAAGAGCTCTGCCGAATATGGAGGGTATCCAGTCGCAAGAAGACCTTTTTTTGTTGTTGCAACGAACATGGGCGGCCATTCCACAGCGTGATTTGGATGAACTCATTTTGAGTATGCCAAACCGATGTTCTTGTGTTGTTAGTGTTCGCGGTAGAAACACGGATTATTAATTGTTTAAGTTACCCAATAAAATTTTAAAGAAAACTGTTATTTCAGTCTTTTTTTCGAACTTTTGTGTTAGTGGTTCAAATGTCAAAAATCCCTTTATTAGGAAAATGGCAAATTTCTTTATTAATGCAAAGGTGACTTGGTTTATCGTTACTGTGACAAACGAAAACACTTTATTTGATGAATCCTTAAAGAAAATTTTAATTAATATCAATCAGGAGAAAAGTTATTGCAAAAATATATGTTGATCCCTAGACACTTTTGATGTGTGTATTTCTTTATCTCGTTGGTTATTAATCAATGAAGATTGGTACATTCGATATGTCAGTGGATTTATCAGAATTTGTGCCATTCTTGTTTAGATAGTACGATAGTAAGGTTGGCTGTTTGTCGTTGCCTATTCGGTCAAACACTCAGAGAGATCCCTAGCGGGGATGCGAGACGATATATCTCGTGTTGACACAAGTAACATTTCAGCAAATAGACCGCTCAGGATCATAAGAAATTAGAATTTGCGCAATGTATCATTTTGTCACAGCTAAGAGAGCTGCGAAGAACTTTGTTCTACTAAGAAACATATTAAAATTCTATCTGTTCTTAAGTACAATTAATCATGCCATCAACCGTATTCAGCAAATGGTACTGTAAATAAATGGCATTACAATAATAGTAATGATAAATGCAAAATCGCTCGAAGAACCAATGGGGAAGAAGGTTCTCGAGTGGCGACTACGAACCGGAACACGCAGCGTAGCGTAGGTTAGGTAGGCATCCCACTAGGTGGACAGACAACATTGTGCGCGTGTCGCCAGCGGTGGATGCAATTGTCGTTCATTGTGGCGTTCGAAGGGGGAGGCCTATGTTCAGCTGTGGACGTTTTGCGGCTGGTGATGATGATTGTGATGAGACAAAATCTGCTTTTTCTTTCATAGGGTTTTTTTTCTCAATAAAAGCTTAGCATTTCTGTCAAATTCCAAAGAGAAATGACACCATGAAAAAAGCGCTTTTACCCTTAAATATTATTTACTAAAAACGCGGGATAGACAGGGAGAACGGGTTCGTTAATTATTTATTTTATTTTTAGTACATTACTTTTGTAATGTGTTTTAACTTGTTTTTAGATTATAGCTCATTCTATATATTTTATTAGTCTGGCATAACCCAAAAGCATTACCTGTCCCATAACAATTTAATATTTTACTGAGGTAAAAAGTATCCTATACTGATCGCAATACCAGATTCTACAAACTCTGATTTCCAAGAATTTGCTATTCGGACCAGAACATACCAACATTTACCTACTTACTGCTGCTTCGCGCAAGATTCTCTTGCTTTTTTTGCCTACCCTGTCAAGTACTATTTTTTCGTGTGTTCAACAGAAGCGCGGGTTATCAGTTCGTTGTGGATGGAGGTGGAGTCGGAGGTGCCACCCCCGGAGCGCTGACGGCGGCGCAGCGAGCAGTACTACCGGCCGGTGTCGCGCGCGCGCATAGAGCGCCGCAAGATGTCCGCCGCCGGGGTGCCGCCCGCAGACGACGCGCACAAGGACTCATTATAAACGCTCAAACACCGCTCGGACAGGCCACACATTCTTATAGGGTACTTGGATTATGGAACATGTCGCATTAAATCTCACTCATACATAAGGATTGTACAGGCAGCTCATTAGGGCAAAGGATTTGTGAAACGAATCTCGCGCAGCAATGCTTGTGGATGGAGCGATTATTTTAAAGCCTAAGTAATATTTATTATCAGATATAATGATACTTACCCCTAGAATCGTCATTATTTAATGGACCAAATGACTGGCCAACCATAGGTTTTGGGTATATAATGTGCAAAACTTAACATAGCATTTGTTTTGAGAATACACTGAGGTTATTATTCTTACAAATACTGTATAAATTAAATACGGAATGGTATAATAATAGGACGTTTAAAATTTCTACTAACTCGTGTGTGATATGTTTCGTTGCCTACATAGCTTGTTGTCTTGTTAGAGCAAAATTGGTATGTACATTATATTGTATACAATTAAAAAGGTGCAAAGACCATTATGATGTTCTGGTCCTTGTTGTAGTAAGGAACAATATAAATAACGAAAAGAAAATATGGCATGGTCATGACTATGTCAAATTGTGTTATATGTATTGTAGAGTCATACATAGGTACAGGTACCTACACTCCATCCCAAATACGCTTGAACGCGATTACAAGTTCGTTTGCGGCTCAATAACGACATATCACATGCATTGTCAACTAGGAGCGTCAGCAAAAACAACTTTGTATTAAGTATCAACCTTTTTTTGCAGGCGCGTTCAATATACAGCGGGGGTGTTTTATGACCGCGTTCAAGCTTATTTGGTTTGGAGTGTAGTATAAAATTGGCTTAGAGCGTAAACTAAAAGTATTAGCTGCTCACGTTACCTACTAAGAATAATTACCTATACTGTGTGAATACATTAATGTTCAAATAATACATGTACCCTATAAATGTTTTCAAATCGTGCTCTCTATCATAAGGCCTTCAAATCTCAATCACAGATTTTTGTGGTCTTGACAGTGTTGAATATTAAAGTATCTCTCAACATAGAAACGTAGGTACTTACTACTATTTAGGTCCCTTTTTCAAGGGCAGGAGTTTGACGAAAAGCAGAAGGAAGAAAAATATTTAGTACCTACTTATTTAAAATATTTCTGGGTTCTAATACCAGAATCCAGAAATATGTTAAATAAGTACTAAGCTATGGGCACTGTACCTGGTGAAATGTTATAGGTTCAAGAGACCCAATAAGTTGTCCTGGGTGACGAGAAGCAGTGCAAATATTCCTAGGCGTTGCTTATCGTTAGGCGAACGTCCTGCCATCTACTCACCTTGTAAGTTGTGTCAGAAAAACGTTTCCTCGTTGAAATACGCATTACACTTCAATCTTTCAAGGGCCTGCTGTTGATTGCAATTACAATCGTAGTGCACGTATATCGAGGTAGCCTGCTCTACGACGAGCGATGTCGAGCGATAGACTTAGTCGAGAGACCGCTGCCTGGTGAGTCGCCTTAAAGATGAACGCGAGTTTTTGCTGACTGCAGTGTTCGACCAAATTACATTTTAGATTTATGGTCTGTTATGAGTTTAGAATGTCCATATTCATATTTAAGTCCATTTTTCCTTTTGAGAATATTATCCAAGGGATACTTTGTAGTAAAATTAAAAGCAGTCCAAACTGGCAGGATATTGCACTTGTGACATTTTATAATACTACTGTACTTACGTAACTATAAACTGTTTACCTACCTTACTTAGAGGTCCGGGAATTTCTGTACAAATTTCTACATTATATACTACGTGTTAGTAGTCTAGTAGGTAGGTAGTCTACTGATTTTTCAAGACTTGTCATGTTAAACCTCTTGCACGTCACTCTCTTGCAATACATACGTCACTTTGTACATTCTTACAGCATTCAGAGTAGGTACCTACGGCAGTTGAGCGCCATGTTTATCCAATCTACAGTTACATACAGTCACTTCAGTAGGTACGCTGTCTATGTACGTGGCTACTAGGTTAAGCAACAATACAATTGAAGCCTCAGCCTAAAGCCAAATAGACCAGTCCTACATAAAAAGAATGCAATCATTCAACCATAGTAGATATTCGTTCAACCGCAGTTTTATTAACGTTCTATCATTACGGAACCGAATGTAGGTACAAACGCCAACTGCCAAAGGCCGGATATACCGGATGTGCCGGATATAAGCTTCGATCCAGTCGACATATCGGTCTTCAAAGATGATTTCAGGCCTACGAGCGACGGCTTGAAATAATACTCTATTTACGATGCTCTAAGGTTCGTTTTGTAATTTTTGTTCTGTACCTCAGTGGGGACGTTTAGGGCTGTCCGCGGGTCGTTTCATGTCCTTGAACCGGCTTTTGCGGCCACAGACGCCAGCGTCTGGTAGATGCACTTTAATTTATAGGTACCAATAAAAAGCGGGTTAAAACTTAAATAATTATTGCTGCGCTTATCGCTGTTTGTGTCATCCGTCCCGATTGAATGATAGCCATGCAAAAATCAGTAAGTAGGTATCTCAAAGACATTGTTCTCGTACATAATCAATTTTGTATCTGCTATATTTTATGAGAATTTCGATACACAAACACAAACAAAAAGTTCCTTATTTGAGAAAGTTTTCGACGTTATGTTAATAAGTAGGAGTGTTCGCAACGGCTATATATTAAAAACGCGTTATAACGATATGCTACTTATAAAACGCATGTTATTTTTTACGCTTTAATATATCAGTTAGCTTCCTAACGTCGCGTTTGGATTATCGTCGCGCTGTTCGTTAAACGTTTTTTAATAGCTATGTGGACTTAAGAATAACAATATGTTCGAGCTGCGGCTGCTATTCGAGCGATTAGCGGGCAGTATTTTTTTTAGTAAAGAATATTATATTCTAGCCCCACTTCTAACTATAACTACAAAAAACTTTTTACAAAAATTGCCTAACCTACACTTAACTAAAACTAACTTTAATTTACAGTTTTAATACAGTAAACAAACCAACACGATGCTTTATTTGAAAAAAAAACACAAATCGGAATCGCTTACAAACACGACAGACGATAATCGCGTACGTAAATAAATACGTCATACAAGGTCAAGCCAGTAAGCCGCACTGATTGATTCAACGAAACGAAAATATAACGATAATATGATACGAACAAATAAGATAAATATCGTTGGAAATCATCTAACGTGCAAACGTTAGATATTACTGGACACTGATTTAAATATAGTTCTTAAGCAGTTGTATTAAAGTATTATTTGGCATGCAACTCGTGACAAAATATTATACGGCAAAGTGAAATTGACCTTGGTCCTTGAGTCGTGGCCCACGATGACGAGTCACGTGCCAATTAATACTCTAAGACAATTACTTAAGAACTATATTTGAATCAGTGTCCAGTAATGAAATGAATAAAATAGTTTTTACGATATTTCGTTAGTATCGTCGCCGCGTCGTGGCAGGCGGCTGTGGTCATGCGGCGTGCGTGCAATACCTATGTAATTTAAATAACGCTTGCCTAAGATATCAAATAATAAGCGATTTGATTATTTATAAATAGTGGATTATTAAATCAGTTATATAATATAACGAACACTCCTATTAATAAGGTGAAAACTGATGTGCGTTGAAGAATCGAGTTGAATTTAAAAGAAACGAAGTATAAAGCCTATATTAGAAATTACTACTATACAGAGTACCTACTTACCTAAGTACTTAAAATATTTACCGTTGCCGCGTTGTCTTACCTAAATGAAACTAAGAGTACCTACCGCGTTGAATCAGACGGTTCCTATTAAATGGCATAAAATCTTTTATTTTGTCGTTTTAACAATTTACACCGACCTTGTTAATGTCAAGACCATCTTTTCCTTCATTAAGAAAATTACAAAGTACAAAATCGGCGAAGTGAAATATTTAACTAAATAGGATCTCATGACTATTTCACTCGATGTTTTCATAGTCTACTGACATTATAGTTCAAAACTCAAGCCTTTAAAAACACCTAATTAAGCTCCTCCTGCAGTCCCAAGCTAGTACCTACGGATCCGGCAGGCTCGATAAAGTTATATCAAAACCACCGTGATAAATGCTCATTTGCTGTCGAGTGAATCTTTTATAAAGGAAAATCAATAGCGTAGGTAAGTATGCCGCAGAAAACTACATGGACTAAAGTGACTATTATATAAGCATGCGAATTATTAGGTTCATACGCATAGAATTTTTACTGCTATACATATTTACCATATTAGCCATATAAACTTTGGCGTTATTTTGTTATTCCTATAGCGTGAGTCGTTCGCTTGTTTTAGGCGACTAACATTATTCTCTCGCTCCGAGCCTAATCCTATATCCAATTCCTTTTCCTCTAGAAAGGTATAAATATATGTATTTATTTGGCTCGTTATAATCTTCTTTACTTTGTGTCTAATTATTCCAGCATTTTCTCTCGTATAAAGCAAGTCAAAACCTTCCTAATTACAATTCAATAACGATAATTTTATATATAATTAAATTGATGTGGTTATTTGTAGACACAGCAGCTTTGTCCTTTAACTTCTCGTTATCTTTAAGGCGACTGAACTACAAGCGTACAGGGTAAAGCGAAGCTAATCATGTTTGTCAAACAAATACTTATCTAGTCATTTAGATGTAAGTAGCTATTATCTAAGATCTAATCTCGTAAGATCTAAACTCGTAATATAGGATAATGGTGCCAATTTGGTGATCTTTTACTACATTTTACATTGATATTTCGGCAATTCGTGAAATGAATGCTTTTTTAATTAAAAAAAAATCGTACGACACCAGAAATTTGTAAAACAAAACAATTTTATTGTATGTTAACGGCCGATTTTTTGGATTTCGCAGTCGTATAAGATTTTTTTATCAGATTTTCAGGCATTTTTTACGATTTGTTCAGTTATCCGTATATCTAGTTCCAAAGTATAGTTTATTATATAAACAAAGTGTCAAAATTATACTTACAATCTTCTGCATTGATAAATATCAGTTGGTTCAAATTCAAAATTCAAATTTTTTTATTTCAAATAGGCTTAACGCTAGCACTTTTGAACGGTCATTTTTTTTTTAAAAGCTACCACCGGATCACAACGCGGCCTCAACTGAGAAGATCCGGCAAGAAACTCAGCGGGCTTGTCATTTTTTCACATTTTTTTTTTAAACAAAGTTTGTCTTTTTACAATTAGATCAGCACCAGCGACAGTGTGTCCTGCCGTTCAAAATATCAAATAAAATAAAAAATACGACGAAAATACAACAAACTAAAATGCCAAAGGGATAGTAGTCGGACCAGTCCCCCCAAGCAGCACCCGCACACGAGTTGACTCGAGCAGCAGCCATCACTCCCCTCAACCATATTGGAGGGAAGGGGGTGACCCGCCACACGAAGCCGCCACAAGCAAAGACTGTTAAGCATCGAAATCCCGAGCATCAGTCTTTTATTGCTTCACTTTTATAGAAAGGTCAAAATTTTAAAGCATAGGAATTAAGTTATGTACTTACTTAGTCTTATTCGGTAACTTTGCTACTTCTTTATATTATTTTCGTTTAGGATATCTCGACACGGCGAAGATTTAACTTCATAAGTAAGTATATCTGAAAAGTTATGATTGATGTAGATAAAATGTAAAAGAATGTCTGATATTATTCTTCATGTTACTGTAAATACCTGTTAAAATTTATAATTGGTTTTATAGAATATAAAATTATAATTTACCAATGGCTATGAAACCCATACCCAAATTATAAAAAAGTATAATTTATCTAAGTAGGTAGGTACACCTACATTATATATATTATACTAAATGTTATTTTAAATTAACATAAGTCTATGAGACACAAAAGTACATCAACATTTGCTACTTGTGTATGTAATATTTAAACTTGGCTTCTGTACAGCCAAGAACGGAGGATTTTTAACATTGCTAAAAAATTAATGGCGACCTACTGAACACTTCATCGAAATCCTACATTAACTAATTTATTTCAATATGAATAGGGTTTTTGTGAACCTTTTAACTTCATACGATATTATTATGGTGTATGTTGAACAAACCTGAGATATTTGCGCGAATTATGCCCGTGGGGTGCCAGGTTAGAATTGCATTCCGCCATCTCCTCTCGTTGGGTGTCGTAAGAGGCGACTAAGCGAGAACAGAAAGACGGGCAGCAGCGTCTTGATTTTGGATTTATCTTCCACCTATACCTACCTACTGCGACCCCAAGCCACCTGCCAAGCGTGGGGATTATGGCAACCCCTCCCTTCTATTGGGGAGCCCTTTGTTCAGCAGTGGACATTTATCGGCTGTTAATGATGCAGGCTAACACTGTAGACCTTTTTAATAAATCAATTCGCCCCTTACATATTTCGCGCCAATATTATTTCGTGCGGCCAATAAGTAACGTTTTCTGGTCAAACCTCAAAACTCATTTTTATATTTGAATCAAATGTGAGTACTTAAGTCTCAGCTCTGTAAATCTTCAATGTAAACTTGTTGTTATAAGAAAATGCATACAATATAAATTGAAATAAAAATGTAAAAAACAAGGCTAAACGCTAAGAAATGTATACGATTTCTTCTATGTTGAAATTAATAAATTCTATTATGGTTTAAACCATAACAGGTTTAAACCTGTAAAGCATTATGGGTAACCAATTCAAGGAAGATTGATTGTTCTATAGAAGAATGTGTCACAGAACGACAATCTTAGTTTCTTTTTAATGTTCGTTGCTGTAATAAACCTGTCCACCTGAATAATTATTTTATTTAAACAAGTATCTTTAATTTTACCTATATATCGATAAATTAAGCACGACTCCTGTGGGGTTCAGAGGCATGCGTGACTGAAGTGGAATAGGAGTCTCTGCGATTTTCCACCCAGGCGAGAAACATATGAATTTTCGATACAAGTTGCAGGAACTTGTATTGGAAAATTCATATGTTTCTCGCCGCATCGCATCGCAGTTATGTGTGCGAGCCCTTAGGTCGCAAAACCAACTCGAAAAAATGCAAGCAAACATAATGTTTAATAGGTAAGTATTGTGTTGCCTTGTATTACAATACCAGAGCGTACTAACCTCTTTTTTTAAAGCATACAAAATATTTTGTGTTGCATTTACAAGTGTAATAGCTCACTATTACACTTGATCCCCAACCTAGGAGGTTCAAGAGGGTACCCCCTGGGCCTGGGGGGTTTTATGGCGCGATTGCGTTTGTTGCAAATATTTTGTATAGCTCACTCAATAGCTCACTATTACACTTGATCCCCAACCAGGGGAGTTCAAGAATAATTGCAGGTCTTGAAGTGATAGTTCGTTTTTACTGAATATTATTGCACATCCTTGTCTGAATCTGTGCGGGAATGCATAAAGCACTATAAAAATAAAAACAAATGTCACTGCTAGCGATAGTTACACTAGGCTACACATCAAGATCGACACCCGATAAAACGATAACTACGCTACAAACATTAGAGATAATTGTCGGAAAGGGACAGGGCATGCGAGCCCGCGGCGAGTGGGATGAAATAATAACATATCGCACGATTCGTAGCGTTCAACTTCTAATAGTTTAAATTCCAAACATTCTAGATGGTGTCGCCATGTGTAAGTGTCAGCATGCCTTGCTCTACAGATTGATTGAGCTAGTGTCCAATTATAATAAAGTTGTAAAACATTTAGGAGTTTCCTGCTGAGGTCGTTAAATGTCCAGCTCAGTATTTAATTTAAGGTAAATAAAAGGCTAGCGTTGTAAATAAATGATTATAATCTTAACTTATAATGGATACACTTGTTAAACAAATTCGGTTTAAGATCTCACCATTTTTTTATTTTCGATGGTTGTGTTAATTTTGAGACACTTCTGTTATGTGCTTATTTATTTTAATAAGGTACAGGTTACATTAAATAATAAAATAAAATATATATAATATAAAAGTTATAGATGTGTAAGCGCAAAGCACAAATATGATTTCATAAATTGTGTCTTCACCTCAGTTTGTAAACATCAAACACTACTTAATGTAAGTACTTGTTTGACAAGTATTTATTAAGCTACGCAAATAATAATAATAATAACATTTTACATTGATATTAAATTTGTGCCAAGTCTTACACATGCACCATGTTTTAATAACAATTATTAAGTATCGTTATAATCTTTAAGATTTTTTAAACATCAAAACATTGAATTACATACACCGAGGTGGTATATAATACTAGCGAATAAAGAATCACTTGGCTTTCTTCTTTACGACAATATTCAATGGACATCCATAAATAACATGAACATAAAACATCAATATCATTTTGGTGCATTCTTATTTCATTATTACAATATTTTTATGACAAAATAAATTTCAACAATACAATTATCTTTAAGCTATATTTTAATCAGATTTTTATATAAATTACAAACTAACGTTTACTAATTTATAAAATGTCATAACGTAACGAGTTATTCATTAAAAATAAGTAATTCCATAACCGTATTAACTAAAATTAATAATTAAATATAAAATCGTCAGTACGTTAATGGGCAGATAATCCAACTAATACAATTATTTTACAATAGCCGCTTTAAAGTCACATAAATTCAGCTAAACCTAAATATAGTCTATGGTTGTTGTGACAAAATAATTACTGCATTAAGCAACATACGTGCCTGTGTACGTTCTAAAAAAAAACAATCATGTTGTTAGATTGTTACAAAATGTAAAAATGTTGACTATTCCTGTAGAACCATGACCTAAATCACGTTTATATAGATGCGGCCCGTCTAAGATTGGTGTGGCGCGAACAAATTAATAAGCCGACTGACCTTAACGCACGGCGCACGATAATATAAATTCTAACGTGACCCTATGTTTTATAGCTTAATTATCTCATATTTACAAACGTGTCACACCGTGAAACGAGATGCAGTCTAATAGCGGACAAGCCATTTACTTAAGGCATTTATTACAATCTATAGTTATAAGAAATGAAACAGCTAAAGCATTATTACAGCACATATCGATCACAAATAGCTATATTTTTAATAGTGCTAGCACGATGGGTCTGCGAGCTGTGAAAGTTACAACTAGTGTTTTGCCAATGTCGTAGTGATTCTATTCTCAATGGTCAAAGGAAAGCTAAAATTTAACACCAAATGCGTGTAGACTTGTCATGCTAGCAATCTAAAAATAGATACAAGATTCTAGTTAAATAGTTTTGAGAAAAGTCGATATTCATAGAACATAAACTACTATTATAGTTTAATGCAATACTAAAGTTAGTTATTTTATTATAATTAAAACATTAGCACCCCGAGAGGTTTTAAATAGTCAAGTCAGTTTGTCTTTTTACTTCGTAAGAGTATTTCGTACTTTCGTGGTCATTTATAAATTATTAATAAGGATGTGAATTTTATTTTGAAAAAGCTATAATAATTCTGGGACAATCCCCACAAAACAGGGCAGGCCCAAACTTGGCAGAGCCCTTACTATGGAAACCAAATAACTAATACTTATATACTTTTTTTTTTTAATACATACTTAAATAGATAAAGACCCACACTTTGGCGTTGGCGGAAATCGAACCCACGACCTATAAGGCTAACAGCCAGGGTGTCAAATATAATCATATGTAATCCTTTCGTTGGTTTAGGATTTTAATTAAATGATTTAGGCAAATGAGTTAAAATACCTAAAACGATAGTTTGTGACACATTATCACATTGTCATAATAATAATTTCTAACCTCACAAAGGAGTCATTTTCGTTTGTTTTTTGTCGATATCGTAGTCGTCGGCAATGTGCTTATAACAGATTGGTGGCGATTTGGTTCTCTGATTACATAAAAAAAATGAAACCAGCTACAGTAAGCGTGTGTCAGTTGTTCAAACTATACATACGCTATTTATGATAAAATTGTAACGATATCTCACTAGATAACATTCAACTTAACGCGTTCTGCCAAGTCAACTCGGATTTAATTAGTTATTTTTTGTTTCTTGTTACTTAATGACTTTTTTTAATGCAAAGCAGAACAAGGCGTTATTATGGACCCTATCTCATTAGGACAGCGCCACCGGTGGCAACACTGTGGTGTGCTACTAGAGCGAGAAACATCAGGATTGTCAGTTTTGTGGTGTCTTGAGCTACTAAGCGCGGAACATCAGGATTGTCAGTTTGTTATTGTTGTTTTGGTATCAAAACCACGGAATTTATGCGATCAAGAGAACAATCAATGAACAGTGTACACACGGCTTCACATCAAATTCGACTCCCTATTATTGGAAATGCTGTGCATGGCAGCGGCCGACGCGCCGAGTGTGACGAAATAATAAAAATATATCGCACCCTCGCGCACAATTCACAGCGTTCAACTTCTAATAGTTCAAAGTCCAAAAAGTCTAGGTTGAGGTGTCGCCGTGTGTACATGTGCGATTCAAATGACATCCTGGTCGCATAGCGTTGATTTGAGTGGAAGGAGAGCGTTCTTGGTAGCACAACTGGTGGTGGCGTAAGTGAGATGCCAAATAGCTCTATACACATATTAATGGTTGCGCCACCAGCGGGTGATTCAATTGCCCGCAGCAAATTAGTTAAGCAACCAAGCTGATACCAGATGAGGTACCAACAACTGTACACATCTTATTGGTGACCGGAACGGTGGCGCCGCCAAGGTGTTCTAATAAGATACCTACAGCCCTATTTTCTTAAAATCTCAATCACGTCTACGTATGCTTTAATGTGCGGCTTTGTTATCCGTCGTTTGCAAGTATATTTATATAAACCATTGTAGTGTAGAACTACCCTATGACTTCTCTGGATGATCATAATATAAATAATATTCACTATTAAGTTCGGTTTTTAAAAGCAAAACACGTTTAAAATACCAGTAAATTTATGGGTATTTTAGGAAGCACAATAAAAGACATGATAAAGCCTAAGGACACGTAGGCATTTTGACATTTTTTTTGCCTAACCTGTCGTAAAAGGTATGCGCACGGCTCTGGATGGCAGTATACTTATACATATAAGTATATTGACGTGTAATAAAGCGTGTCTAACCGGGAACGATGGGCGTCTAGACGGGCGGTATTGTCCAGAGCACTGCAGTCTTGTCGGCGGACGTCGACAGGAAGGAGAAGTCGTCCGGGTGCCACCGGGCGGATATCACTTTGTCCGGATGCCGGGCGACCGGCACACTGGGTAGCGCACACGTTAGATCACCTGTATTAAAGAACATTTGTTATAAAGGAAACTTAATAATAACAACTTAATTAGTACTAGCGTTTGGAATTTATTAAGCGGTAGGTTTTTGCACTGGCCCCATCGTCAGGGGTCCAATAGAGTGATGAGGTACCCCTTGCCTTATGGGCCGCGGACGCAGACGGTGGGGACTCTGTTTGTCCTTACTAAAGGAAATCCAAAGGCTGGCGACGTCGCAGTGTAGGCCCTGCCGTCGCAAGCACCGCTAAAGCCCGGAGGAAGCGTGTATTTGTGCTATCACTTTTGCTTTGTGCTTATACACACTCTCATCCCCCAGAGCGTAGTCTAGCGTACGTCCGTCGCTGGAGAGACTGGCAAGGTCCGGACAAAATGCCCAGAGTAATAGCGTCAATGATGGCCACCGGAAAGGTTTTTTAGTACCTAAAAATCACACATAACCCGGCCTCCGTCCCTACGTAGACTAGATTTTATAAGGTCCCCAACCAAATAGGGACCTTTTTCTTTCCTTTTTCAAGGGACTGTGTAGGTAGGTACCACGGTGGTGTCGGATATATTGCAAGCAGCGATGTGTAAACACTCGTCGTTGTCAAACTAATTTCAGCTATGTTAAATAACAAGATATATGATATTAAGTAAGATACATCTTCCGGAAGGAATTCGTTTTAATTAGGACGGCGAAGACCGCATCAAAATTGATAGTTTAGACAGACCCGGACGTGGCTACTGAATTTCTTTTTATACTATTTAGAAGGTCTGATAGTTTTATGATTACACATTTTTATAACAATTATCAGATCGAACAGCCTTCGTTTGATAATTGCGAAGATCCGGAATATAAGTGGGTTAGTCGATTTTTTTATATAATTGCTTCTGTTTTCCGACAGTACCAATCGGATTCCTACTTTATATTAATTATAGAATAGCTACATTGCTCGATAGATTTCAGATTCGCTAGCGGTAATGGAAAACATCGCATCGTTTCTTCAATAGACAAGTTTGATCCATAATCTACATAGACATACTCATAACCCAAACTCGCGTACTTGACCATTGCTAAGCAATGTATGCACATGATGCTACATTATGCGCGGTTGGAGAGAAAAATATACAACATTGCGGTTAAAAAAAATAAGATTAAAAATAATTTTCAGCCGGAAGACTTCTACTGTTCAACAAATGGGGGTAGCCATAATACCTGCGTTTGATAGGCGCATTGGGGATAGCAGCATAGGTTGTAGGTAATCCAATAGAAAGACGCTGCTGCCTGTCTCCTTGTTTCCCTTAAGGTACGCGTCCATTGGCACGCGCCGGACGCACCGCACGCACGGCACGCAATGGATTTTAGTTTTCTTTGTATGATTTTACATAGCGCTGCGTCCATTATCCGCGCTGCCCGCATCGAATTTGACAGCGCGCAACAAACCAACAATACCTACGCATGCAACGCTCACTTACCCTGTAAATCAGTGAGTACAACACGGCCGTCGTAGCCCGCTGTCAGCAGGTAGTAGGCCCCGGGCGAGAATCTGACGCTGCGCAAGTCACCCGAATGCGGCGTGAAGCGTTGCAACGCACGGGAACCTCGTACGTCGTGTAAAGCGCACGAGCCGTCGTCGTGACCGCAAACCAAGAGCCTACCGCTAGGGTCCACAGCTAAGGACGCCACGGCTGAACCCTGTGTGTGAAAATGTAAACGATGGAAAATGTGTATGTAAATGTAAACAATGATAATGTGTATGAAAACAATGTACAACAAAGATGTTAACCAATTTTCAAACTCGTTCTAGTATGAAAACAATGTAGGTACAACCACGGTCAAAAGATGATAACCAATTTTCAAACTCGTTCTAGTATGAAAACAATGTAGGTACAACCACGGTCAAAAGATGATAACCAATTTTCAAACTCGTTCTAGTATGAAAACAATGTAGGTACAACCATGGTCAAAAGATGTTAACCAATTTTCAAATTCATTCTATTCTCACGTTAATGTGCAATAAGGTCTAAATGCCGCCCTTACAAACGTAAATTAGAGTTAATGATCATTAATTCAGTTGTTGAAATCGAATTATTTCGACACTCGCAGCTAATGAATACTTTATATTCGGATAGTGAGTAGAGATATCAATTATCTCGTACTCAATAATGTATAAACGACTCCGAGGGTACATTTGTACTTTAATAAAAAATGGCTTAGTTAGAATTAACGATAACTGACGTGTGTGACTGCTGCTGCTAGTCAAATTAAAATTGTAAAATATTACACGTTTCTAAGACTTAAGTCTTAGAAACGTGAGCTGGCCTTGAAAAATAAATGATAAGAATGTCTGCCTAGATTAAAAGCCTGTTTTGATTTATACTATAAACTGAAATTTCTTTTCAAACATCAAAAACTGTATTACAACACCGTGATCAGAATAATCTGGTAAGGTTAAAATATCGTGTGTTTTATTAAATTGACCAAAAACATATTCATTAGAAGTCATATTATAGATACGTATAAATTAATATTCTACAAACATCGACCATAATCTCTCGAAAATGAAACTTAATGATGAATTAAATGGTGAAATAATATGACAACATAACAATATAATTATTTTTTCTTATTCACAACACTTCTTAAACACAAATTAACACTCACAATAAATAGTAAAATAGTTTCACAATGTCGACCCTTCTTAAATACAACTTATTCTAATTTAATGTGAACCATCAATTAGATATTCATTAGGGTGGTAAACATTTTGTCCCCGTCTGTACATACTAAGCCGTGCCTTACCGTAATTACCGCTCATTAATTTTACTAAAGGTAAAATAATGAACGATAAATTTACCAACCGTTAATGGCGCGTGCTATTAATCATTATTATTAAACATTGTTTCTTTTCTATGAAGCGACTGGAATATGAGCTCTACGTATTTCAATGAACATAGAAAATAATGGAATAAATGGCTAACAAAGGGAAACTATTCAATTAGGATTATTGACATGTCGATAATACTATTAATACCGTGAAAGGGTAGTTCATCCGATTATAAAAATATATCATACCAGAAACAAATTCATTTACGTCTGTAAAAAATGGCATTCACACACTATCCCATTCATATAAGCTTGACGAAAATCCAATATTAATCGGAAATGCATTCGAGTATGATCAAATGCATTAACTTTTTACCGATACGAGGACGAGGACTGAAGCAAATGGCACTTAAGATGATGGCCCCCGTCGACCGTTATCACAGTACAATGCAGCTAAGATGATTTAGTCCTCAGTAAAACTGCTTTTAATTATAGGTATCATTCCCGCTGCACTCTATCTCTTATAAGAACTAACAACAAAACCAATGACCAGTATTAAACACTAATTTAACTTACAACAGGCGCCGATCCGATATCTCGAAGATCAAACTATAATGTTGATTTACCTTTTGCAATAAATCTGAATAGTAGATGGTGACGAAATCATGGAATCTGTGCTAGCTGAACGAGGCACCGATAGCAAAAAAGACGAATCGTTCGTAGGTCCTACAACTGGGAGCATATTTTTTAGCTTAATTACCTTAGTGGGGTGTCCCGCTGGTGGCGATATGACATTGACGCAGCCGCCTGTGCGAAGGTCCCAGAACCGCACCGTCTTGTCCTGACTGCCAGAGACGAACATCGCGCCACCCCAGTTGTACAAGGACAAGACGTGACCAGAGTGACCGCTTAGCGCCTGCACAGAACATTCAAGCAATATTTTATACAACGGTATTACATAATTACTAGCCCTGTAACAAGGTAATCACCCGGGTGGAAACAAACGAGTGAGTTAAAGCCCATTGTCACCAAATTTTGACAGTGACTAAAACCGTATACTCGTATACAGTGAAGTCTTCTTTGACCTGGTGGAGGGTAAGAATGGCAAGCTCTAATTAAAACAATTTGCTGTAATTAAAACAATAGTGATTGTCAAATTGTATGCAGTAACTTCGTACAAACGCTTTTTACCTAACTAAGTAAAAAAAATCGAAGGAAAATGTAATATACTGACTACCAATCACTTTACATCAAATCCAGCTGATGGATATCCGATGTTTTTCACTAGTGGATTGAAACTGATTGATTTGATATACTTATAGTAAGGTAGACGTGCGATTTCGCTTTGAATGACGATTGATAGCCGGCTATAAAATAGCGCGGATTATATTTTTTTTATATAATTGAAACCCAATATTTTAGGATAAGTTGGAAAATTGTTCATCTCTATTTGGTCGTGTCAATGTTGTTAAGCCGACCAATTATAAAGTTAATTAAATAAATAATAATAAACACCTTAAAAAGGGGCTAAATATGTTGGTTTCGAACGCGAACCTCTTAAAACACTGGATAAATAAATCCCGTGATGTAAGAAACGATAATAATAGTAAAATAATAATAATGTCCCGGGAGCTATAATTACCGTCGTCATTTAACTAGAACCTTTGTACTATTCTTTCTAAGTCTTATTATATTGTGTGCAAAAATATAAAATAAATAACAGAAGCTTGATAAAATAAGGCTATACATGTGTGCTAGGCAGATAATGCGGTCGGTGTACCAAAAAACGATCGCATGACAATCATTGCCAGAGTTACTCTGTTTTCATGAAAATGCGTCATAAAGTGTGCTCGACAATAAAATTGTGCAAACATAAGAACATGATAGATGCATAACTAGTCAATATTTGTATTATAAATTCATACGACGCGATGTTATCTAATGTCGGTGTTCTGGAGAAAACACTTCAATGGAAAATATTCTAGATAACGTTTGGGGATAGGTGTTGTTATAGATAGGCACTTTGGTCAAATAAAGAGACGTCTTGCTCATGTCAGAACCTACAGTTTAATGCTGATGGGATGCGCGGGCGAACGGTGTAGGTAGGTACTATTGTATTAGGTGCAAGACTGAAGTGCTATGACTGATATAAAACGTGACCTTTGAAACTTACTGAACTCTAATTATCTTGTCCGAGTCGATCGTTCATAAGTAAAACTTTGTCTTTCAAAGTCTCTAGGGTAGTCGAAGTAGTCTTAGGGATAAGTACATTTATGGGCTGGTAGTAAAATGAACGAACGGGCTCATTCCTCAGCCAACAGCTTAGGTACACCGAATTCAACTTTATTTACTGCAAGAACACTTGCCGTTGTTACAATCACGTGACGTCACCAAGAAGGTCTCAACGAAAGACCAGAGTTGAATGTGTCTGTTTAGACGATTTTGTGACACATTATTTATTAGTTGATGTTATTTCTTTGTTTTCTTGTAATGTGTCACGAATAAATGTTTTTCTTCTTCTTCTACTTTTTACTTTCATACACATAGAACGAGTGTTGATGCTGTGCACTAATAGCCGTGTCTACCTACGGTCAGTGGAACACGCTCTCTTGCACAAGGGGCGTCATCAACGGAGGAAACTATATTATTTGTTTGTAGGCGTGTGTGTAGGTGCATAATGTGTGTTTACTTGACTAATCACCTGTTACGATTTCATTAAACGTTCACGTATGGTTAATTCTCAATTTCACAATTTCACTGCATAGGTACCAACTATCCATTTAGGACTTAGACCGTTGCACAAACAGCCCTATCACGTAGAAATATGTTCTTTTGTAGGCCAGCAGGTAGTGTAGTGCGTGTGTCTGCTCGGCTAATTAATGGTTAAAGTCAAAGTCAAAATATCTTTATACATACGGAGAACCACGGAAGCATTTACACATAAATCATTTTCGCAAACTACCACCGAATCGTAACGTGGCTGCTACTAAGCAGATCCGGCAAGCAACTAAGCTAGTTTTTTTAAAGCAGTGTTACAAATTAGTTGAGAAGTTCAAGCCCACGCAGCTTTATCCTCCAGGTAATCTAAAATATTTTATGACAATCATCTTTTTTAAATTGTATCATTGGAAGATCTCGGATATCCTGTGGCAGTTTTTACGAACATTGTACTGATCGTACGAGCACGCATTTATAGATAATTATTGCAAAGTAACATACCTGGAAGGTCTTGCCGGTAGCGCAGTCGGTGACGTAGATTTTACAGTCGCCTGCACCCCCGCTGACGAGTAGGCTCGTCTTGTTTGATGAGTCTTCGATGAAGCAGACATCACGCACTGTGCCGTCGTGCATCGTCAGCTCGACCTGGTGGCAAGGTGACGGTGCTTCAATGTTTCCTGGCTTATACCACAGCGACCAATCTGTTACAAGATCAGCCAACTTACGCAAGAATACTACAGTGCAGATGTGCTTGCGGAGTCAGAAGTGCACTCTCACTTCCATTACTATCACTATTCGATGGGACGGGCGACCGACACGCCCGAAAAGAGGTCAGGCGAAGGACCGTTTTTTTTTATAAGTATCAGACACCAGTCTCGCCGGCGTGGCCGAAGGGTCGTACGCATGCGACCTCAACGACGTGCATGACCCCACTGAGTTTCTTGCCGGTTCTTCTCAGTGGGGGCGCGTTGTGAACCGGTGGTAAAATCAGCCCTCTCTTAAGCGACAGCCCAAGCCGAGGCCGTGCCTCCCTGAAGTGCCCTTGAGCTCGTCGCTACTTCTGCCGTTAAGGCTAGAGTGCTATAAGCGCTCGCCTCCTATTGTCCGGTGAAGCTGTAATGGCCATCTGCGGCCAACAGCGTCTAACAGTCCCAAAAAATAAATAAAAAAACCGAGTCTTTACGTTCCTATCCGACGCATATATCATCTTAATTTCTAGATAATCAGGTGATCGGCCTGCATTGTGCTAACAAATAAGGAACAACTACACCAGGGTTTTGTTCTCGTTTCTGATAGTTACCGCCAGAGGCGCTAGTCTGATCAAACTGCCAGAATTATTGTTTAAGTTAACCATCCAACTCGTACAAGACCCTCTAGTCGTTTCTAAATGACCAACAACATATTTAAGTATAATAAAATGGACAACGACAACGGTACGGTTATTTTGTCTGACTTATATAGGTACAGTTACCTAGCGCTTTATGGCAGCACTAATTTATGGTTTGCTAACTTTTATGCAAACACATTCACCGGCAAATCTTTTAGTTTCTAGAATGTTAGTAGACCACAAAGGTGTGAATGTGATATTTTTAGTAAATTTAATTCACTGAGAATTCGCCGCCAAATGGTTGAATCTGACAGACGAAATAGTTGTTGTGACAGGAAATTGCTTATTATTACAAACACGAGTGGAGAAGAGAAATAAAGGAAAGACCTTTGTTGAGAAATACGTCATACAGGGGAAATAATATGTCAATAAATATATGACAAATGTATGACGTTGTATTTCGCAAGTCCACCGTAAGCACGGATTTATATTTACTTCGTAAAAACTGGATAGATCACTTAAATATATCACTAATTTAAACTTTATTCTACATTCTTAAGCTTTGTTTTTCGTTGACACAAGTCGAAGTAGAAAAAAGAGCCGAGTGAGATAGCTCAAAAGTAGATGTGTGTCCTTGTCTGCCCCCTTGTCAAGTAAGTTGCCAACGCCAAATATGATTCTTTTTGGTAGTTTTCGGTAGATTTCTTAAAAGTTGATTACATTTGCTTATAAGTTTTTCGTGTAATAAAACATCGAAATATAATACATCTAGGACGATGAACTGTAATATCATAAATTAGCAAACGAACAACATGCAATACTTTTAATAACAATAATATTAGTAACAATTTATCATTATGAAGGTAGCAGCACTGAGGTGTTGTGTGATTGTCGTAGTAAGTAACCGGTGTCGCGGTGTACTGTTAGAGTAGGGTGACCATTGTTATGTATGGCGTCGCGTCGGTCGTCTCGGATGATGGTTTCCATACAAACGTTGGTTAACTCAACCTGAATTTGGGAATGAAATACAGATATCCGGAAGAAAACGGTAGCTAGTTATTACCACAAATTCAAATAATGTATTGTCTTAATTGTGGTAAGTACAGCCGATCTTATATGTAATATTAAAATAAGTAAAATAAGACTTTAAATTTAAACAAATTGTTTGCAACAAATTTTCAAAAGTAAAAATTGCTTAATACATAGTAATTTCATGACTTGCCATTAAATTCCATCCAATTATACAATACAAATAATAATTATAATTAGTAGGTATTATGTCACCAAAATTACGATCTGAACGCAAAAATCTTCACATGCGGTTGCCTCGCAACATTCAGATTGACGGAGGTGACCGGTGTGGCACCGCGCGTTGTGACCCGATCCGCCGCCAAAAGACCTTAGAAGTGAGAAAAATAATCCTTCACACTACTACTTTCGGACCTCTCATTCGGCTCGTGATCTTTAGTAGACTGCGCTGTCCAGTTCTAATACAGGTTCGTGACCGTAAGTGGCACATATAGCGTTGGTTGGTTGTCTTGGAGATAACGACGAAGTACATATAGTACGCGACAATTCGACATGGCAATCGGGGAGGTAACAGCCCGCACCCCCGCACATCGTTCACGTGAGACGGCGTGGGAAATGTGCGGGTATGCGAGGTGTCCCCTCCCCCGCGCTCAGCTCATAACCCGATTGCCATGTCGACCTGTCGCGTACTGTTGCTATGACAAGGTATGAAAGTATATACATATCATTGACTTCGAGTGTACCTACTGAACATAGTTTATAGCCTACTTTAGCTCACACGCTTCATGTAGTTCTAGTTTTCTAATTTATCGCATATCAAGTGTTCGCTATGCGAGCTACGCTATGTGGGGACACCGTGTCACGCGAATAGTTCAAAGTTCCAATACTATTTGTAGAGAATTATGTGCTGATGTTAAGAATGCGGCGTACGCGGAATTGAATTCAAAGTTTCGAGGAATATCCGCGTACCTATCTAAAATGTTTTGACAAAGCGTCGAAGGCGCTGCGGTTGAGGTAGAGACAGTATCCAGCCCTGAGCCCGGAGCTATAAACAACGGGCATCCTTCGGAGCCGCTGGACGTTCGGGGTGTGGGCCCTTAGAACGTCCATTGAGTACAGCGGCGACTCCGCAGAGGACGGTGGCGGGGTTGCGACCCCCGTCCCCGTGAGCATTGCCCCCCGGCGGTGGGCTCAAAGGCTAGGCACTGTTGCAGATCCCACCGAGGAGACCAGGGTCCGCTCTCATGTGCCGATGCGACAGCCGCGGGGGTTTTAGTGGGTGAGAATCCCACATACCCCGGTCGAGCCCCACAGCTCCCGGGGATCTTTCGAAGATTTCCCCCACGTCAAAAAAAAGAAATTACATACTTATAGAGATAAATAATAACCAGAGGAAGAACCAAGGTGAAAATTGAACCCACGACCTATTGTGTAGCGACCAGGGTGTTTAACCACAATACCAACGGGCCCGCTAAAAATATAAACTTTTTATTCGTGATTTGCAACCAAATGTATATAGTACCACGTTCAAATTGACTTTTATTGATATGCTTCCGCGATTTTATGAAGCTGACGTAACCAGACAAGCATTCATAACGTATTAGATACCAATTCGATGATTCCATACAATCGTATGTGTGCAAATCGTAAAAAAGAAATCATTAAACGACTAGCGATAAACACTATCAAACTGGTAATGGTGTTTTATTGCGGAAAAGATAGCGCAGTGACCCCCTGTTTCAATTCGACTCAATAGTTGGAACCCAGTGTCTATCAAATTTGGTAGAAACTAAATAAAAGGTATGAAGTTGTCTTTTGTGCCTAGCCTTTCTACCGGATTGTATGGGGAGTGATTGACACTACACCAAAGTCCCTGTCAATAACATAAGATCTATTAGGTATATTTAGCGCCGAGCACATAACTAAACTAATAAAGTGAATTTTCCCAAAACGAAAACTTTTAACACGAGCGTGACGGAAAATTTTCTATTTTAATTAATGCGAGCCTATAAAACCTTATCCGCAGGCCGCAGGTCAATTTCACCTGAAAAATCCATTAACTAATAGATGTCAGAAAATAAAGATCGGGTATCAACAATAAAATGTTTTAAAATATGGCGGAGGTTTTATAGCAACCAATTTCTTATCGATCAGGGTGTGGTTAAAAGCTTATGGACGTAACCAAAAAGAACTTGTATGGAAAATGAGAGTTTAAGCTCTGTTATCATCAGCTCGGGTGATGCGACAAAACGTTGGTTGATTTTGTTCAATCAGATTCCGAAGACATTGACCTATTTACCGTACTCAAGTACAGCTCTGAATATATCATACAAATATGGACTTTAAATCACGTTCTTTTGATACATTTACAAGTAACAAACCAGCTGACGGCGCTCAGCAAGTGCAATAGAAACTTTCCTCCCTATCGGTTGTCGGTTCTTTGAGCGAGCGAGCGTTCTCATTGCCACTGGAACTTGCAGATTCTAAGAGCTCTGTTATACTTTAGTTCTTTAGCAAATTTCCTCATTCCGGATTAATTATTTTATTTTATTCCTAATTACAGGTAACGTTATTGCAACTTCCACATAGACTAACCAAAATTTATGTCTTTAACCTTTCAAATTCAGCGAGTTAATCTATATATAAAAAAAATATATATAAATGAATGTTTGTCTGTATGTCCTTTATAGAATCGTAAGTGCCTGGACCGATTTACAAATTGTGTATGTACATTCCAATGGGTTCCTGGATGGTTTGTAAATATAATTGGACCCGATAGGTGGCGCTGCTATCGATATGTCAACAATTTAAACATACTGGAAATACATGAAAGAAGGAAACTCTCATAGACAGGCTGTAATCACTGTTCGGAAAACGTACAGGTTAAGCAACGTTAGGTGAGGTCAATAAATAGATGGGTGATCAGGGGCCGACGGGGAGAGGAAGAGGGGGAGTGTGAAGGGGACCGAAGCGGGACGGAGAAAGAGCGAGCATAGAATTAGATTGTTCTTATACGAGAGACAGATGGAGAGAGAAATAAATCAAGGGAGGAGGAAGAAAAGGGGAGCAAAATGTAATAAAAGCGCGGGGGAATTTATAAATTTAACCAATCGTTTACTTGTAACTCTTGTGGCGCAAAGTAAATATTCCACTAAACCCTTGATATTTCGTTAACACCTGTTATTTACGATAGATAACTCTGACTTGCTCTCTGACTAGCCGTAAGCCTAAGGTGGAATCGCGGTCAAACTCTAACTTATATTGAGTAAAAATGAAAAATAGCAAATTACTAACTTTAAAGACAACAATTTATATTAAAACCCTATTATCTCCAAAGCGCAACGCTTCAATATAAAATCTAATAACGAGACCATTTAATAATCGTTCGATAAAGAGCGGTTAATCCTATAAGACTAGCCCGCGACAAAAGCCCACTACATACTGTTTACGGCCAGGCCCCGCTATAGCTATGTGATTAATCCATACGTTAGTTATGACCGAAACGTTGACTATCGGCCACTGTATCCCAAAATGGTAAATGCCGCCTCCAGCGCCCAACTACTGAGAACAGAATTAATGATGATTAAATGACAGCTCTATATTTGTTATAAATTGTTGCGGGGAGATCTATACCTATGTACACTGTCTAGAGACATATGTACATAGTAAACAGCAATACTATAAGGTTACTTTTTAGTTTTATTAACTAAAATAATATATCTATACCAAGTGCCTACTGGACAAAATCTTTCAAGACCTATTCATATGCTATAAAAATCGCTACTGTCCGATATTCTCTGTTCCGTTACGGATACTAAAGCTAATGTCTTGGGTGTGTTGTATTTAATATCAGGGCAATTCTTTACATATAATAAAACACATTTCTAGTATTAGTTTGACTAAACTAAATTCGAATGTAAGCAACAACTCATTTGAACTCTCTTTGGACTCATCGGTTCGGTAGAACTTGTAGGTATACCTAACCTTAATCAGTTTTAACCCTCTTATTAAATTGATACAAAATATAACACAGCCGCGAAAGACAATATTTAATTATTATCTACATAGATGTATTGTCTTACTGTTATTGTGTATGTTTCAAAGTATATACTGAGTGTTGCCATCATGTTGCCATAAAACACGGCCGGGTCAAAGACACAGAATTAACATATGCTAATAATAAATAAGAATAATTTATTTTACTATATTATATTAAAGCCATCAAAGAGCCTAGAGGCCTAGGGAGAATCTCTAAATCCAACGATGCACCTCGCTAGTTGATGGTTGTTGACATGTTACATGCATAATCGGTTCGGTAATTTTTCTTGATAGTTATATCTAACGCAACATATTTTAATTTCAAACACCACTGAATCGCAGCGTGGCTCTATCGAGTAAAGGTAAGGGTAGGGTAAATAATTAAAAAAAGGGCGATGTTTATAGTAAAGTACGAACTTTGAACACGGAACTGTAAACACTCGATCGAAGCCAATTAACGCACAAATGATCGGTAACACTCAAAGACCGTAGGTTAGGTTAACGCATGATGTCACATTGGAGATAACATGAATACATAGGTTGCACAGAGAGCTAATTGAAATGTAACAAACAATTAGGTCAGCTTTCAGTATAGCTGCGTTTATCGCGCATTGAGCAAAATATTGCGATAACATTTTGACTTTGCCTCTATAGGCATATGAGTAGGATTGGCAGTTGTATTATTGCAGCGAATTAAACGGTAGCCTTGAGAAATTACTATAATAAGGCAGTGTTGCCAAATACACACACTAGTGTGATATATTATGAGGAATTCGGTATCGCGCTTGTAATACAACACCGTACCTACAATAAGTCCAACACGGTTTTCGATTTAGACATAGCAAATGATGTTTAATAATACAACGAATAGAAAAAAAAAATTTCGCCGCGGTGAAAGTTTTTAATAGAAACTTTAAGATATATTTCATATGCATAGATTATGTTTTGATTTGAATCGATAACTACATTATGCTAATTATATGATGACTAGAAATAAAAAACGAACTCGTTTACATTATTAGCAATGATTTGCACCCACCTCTTGGCCTTCTAAGTTGCACGTGTGGCTATTAAATCTCATTAGCTTGACGGTTTTGTCATTTGATCCCGTTGCTAACAAGTCCCCAGCCGGGCTCCAGGCTAGGCAGTATATGCTGCCTTTGTGATGCTTGGTCCGCTTCAACAATACTGTCGGCGCTGTGGCGGCACTGGTGTCTCTGCGGACAAATATAGTAGTCAGATTGGCCAGTTTCTCATAGAAGTTTCTATTGTTTCTATGATCGCCTGTTACATACATATTATGCAAATGGAAATTCTTCTGTAATACGGTCAAAATATATGGACTATGCTTTCCTATAATGATACGTCGTATGTATTCTAGAATGCAGTCTTGATGATGTAATTCCATGATTCAGTTTATCTCATACCACTATATAACAAAACAATTAACAATTTAATTACAATGTTCTGATCTACGAGTACATTACAAATACTTTAAGCAATATAAAATCACTTAATAAACACTGGCGCAAAACCTAACGAGTCTGTGATATTTTTATGCAAATAAATTCTAATTATAAACTATTCACACTTTAAATGACAGAATATGTAAAATCATATAAATATTGGCTGAGTATCATCCATTTCCTTATGTCTATAAATGCGAGTTACATAATAAACAGAATCTATGGTTTTGTTTGGATAAAACGGAAGCTATACCTACTACTATAGGTATGTATATTTAAGATGAAATATAACAAACATAGCAATATATAACAATATTTTTTAATCATACGTTGTTGTGTATTGCAAAGCTATACGTAAATGAAGTTCGGTAGTTTATTTTTACGGATAATGGCCGAGCGGCAATTGTCGATTATCTTAAGGCGAAAGTCTTTCACCATCACATTTTCCAGTTTGTACCTACTGGAAACGTAATGGTATTAAAATGGACGAAGCAAGAATCGCTCAGTCTTCAAAACCACGCATACAAAGGCTAATTTCGCAGTAGTTTTCTATACTTCCCCAGCATGGTTGCTCCAATACAGACTGTTAAATAACCCGTGTCCTATCCGTAAGGGTATATTCGTTGAACCAATATAATTATACCCCGGCCGCCGAGAGAATGCGTTCCTGACAGGTCATGATGAAACGGACGATGTAACTTTGACGTGGCGTTGCATTTACAATAAAAAAAATGTTATTGTTTATTTGCCCTGCTAATGAACAAATATCATAAGAAAATAAATTATTACGTCAACTAAAAATAAATGTTATTGCTTTGCGCTAAATTTCATGTTAAAAAAATAAGAAAACGTTATATTGTTATGTGTAGGTTAAATCCATACTACGATTTTACAAGGTTACACCAACTGTGTGTCTTGAAGTGCAGCGCCAAAAATATCGTGCAATTGCAACGTTATTTGTAGTTATACTGTAACTATGTAGAATACTTTTTCTTTCTTATTTTTAATTATAATATAATGTAATAATAACGTTAATTATATTAAACCTCCGCACGAAACGAACGAGCGAAGGTAAGTAGCGTAAATATATAGTAGTTATTTTATTTTTCTGGTATTAGAATGGATACTATCTTTGATAATAATATAATAATACATGTAGGCGAAGATGAGGACGAAGACGGCACCACCTCAAGCGAATCGGAATCAGATTAAAGTTTGTTTGCCAGTCACAAATATTTTTCCTGATATGGTAATCAATATTGCTGAAGATAAAAATTATCGCATTTTTAATTTCTTTGTTACATTCACAAATTAGAATCCAAATAAACAATTATTGAAACTTATGTTACTTTTTTTTAGATCAGGTAATAACAGTGTTAATTATTTCCCATCACTAGTGATGACCAACTGACAGATTTCAGGAACGCATTCTCTCGGCGGCTGAACTGTATATGTAGGTATTTTAACTCATTTGTTGAATATCTCATAGGTCCTTTTTACCAGAAATATCCGATCTCGTATTTCTATAATTATATTGAAATATTTAGTTTCTTTCGTAATAATACTTTCGTCGTTTTTTGTTTTCCCTCTTATTTGATCTTTTGAACGGCAAGACACACTATCGCTGATGCTGATCTAATTGTTCCATGACACACAGTTTAAAAAAAGTGAAAAAAATGACAAGCCTGCTGAGTTTCTTGCCGGATCTTCTCAGTTAAGGCCGCGTTGTAATCAAGTGGAAGTTTTAAAAAAAAAAATACCGTTCAATACTGCTAGCGTTAAGCCTATTTGAAATAAACGATCTTGACTTTGACTTTGAATATATTACACCCTATATACGATACTCTCACGGATCGGACAGAGGTTTACTCTGTATATAAAGCAAGAGTTCTTGAATAAGAGGGGTACCCTCTTATTACCCGTGGGGTGTCCGGGTAAGAATAGCGCTCACCCTTCTCCTGTTGGGTATCCGTAAGAGGCAACTAAGGGAAAACAAGAAGACGGGTAGCAGTGCCTTTCTATTGGATTATCTGCGATTCCCAAGACACCTGCCAAGCATGAGGATTATGGCAACCCCTCCCTTCTAAGGCCTTTGTTCAGCAGTGGACATCATATGGCTGCTGATGATGATGATGATGGTCATCATCATCTTATTCAATAAATATACATATTATGTACATATTTATATCGTGGATGTAGCTAAAACGCATACTTGATTATGACAGTAGGGTTAGGCCAGTTACATCCCTTCGGAGTCGCTGGACGTTCGGGGTGTGGGCCCTTTGAACGTCTATTGAGTACGGCGGCGACTCCGAGGAGGACGGCGGCGGGGTTGCGACCCCCGTCCCTGTGAGTACCGTGTCAGGTTCCCGGGGGGCTACAATGCGCCCCCCAGCGGCGGGCTCAAAGGCAAGGCACTGAGGGGCCCCTGGTGCAGATCCCACCGGAGAGCCCTGGGGTCCCTCCTCTCATGTGCCGATGCGACAGCCGCGGTGGTTTTAGTGGGTAAGAATCCCACATACCACGGTCAAGCCCCACAGCTCCCGGGGATCTTTGGAAGATTTCACCCACGTCAAAAAGAAACCCCCATTTATATCAGTTTGAAAGATATTGCATTTGAATCGACAATGATTGCGTTCAAAGCATACGACATTATTTCTTAATCTCAACGGGTATAAAATTTGCAATGTGGCATGTTTAGGATTTTATCTTGGTTTTATGTATGGCTTGGAGAGTAAATAAGTTGATATATTATTTATTTGACTCAAAAATAAAGCATTAATTATATTGTAAAACTTCGTGTTGTATAAACAAGTTAAAGTAGAGTTTAAAATTTTCAACTGTCCTTCACGTAGTCATCAATATTCATTTATGTATTTGTCATTAGAAGTGGATGTAGTCATTAAGTGACGTCAGTCGAGCTTACCTATACATAAACTGGAGTCTCTTATACCACTTTTAGTACATAAACCATATGTAGTCTTCGTGCCGTAGCGAGAAATCGCTTGCTTTCCCAACCAGAGCTTGCGAGTTCAAAAGACAGTGGGCAAATTTGTACGGGGCGTGGTTCAAGAGCCGCCACGAGGCTGACATATGCCAAATGAAAGGGTATCATATGTTCTTCATAAACGCAGAAGGGCATCAAAATCTGTCCCGGTGATTGCTGTCAATTATTTAATCAATCCTTTGTTATAATCAAGGCCTGTATCATCAATCAATAGTTGTATTGTTTTATACCTATCTATTTACTTTACTTATATAAAAAATAAGTTAATAGTAAAATAAAACAATATAACAGGTTCAAAACGTATTTTTAAAATATGAACACCAATTTTTTAGGTACATCATTAATATAATGTATGTATTGTTGCTGCCGTTCAGGCGTTTATGATTATAGAATCTATAAATTCTGCTGGTATCATAAACTCTGCTAGTATATGTATACTCTTTTGATGACGACCAAAGCTCAAAAACCACACTATCGCCATTTTATGTGCACAGCAATCCTTTGTTAGTACGTTTACCGGCTTTGCAAGAGCAGTAATAATAGTTAATGCAGTCCAGTCCAGTTTCATTATATTTACCTCTACATCTGTATAATAAGTACGTGTGTTCGCGAATGCCCCGTCGCGCACTATTTGCCAAAGTAAGTAAATAAACATGCATAAAATAAAAGAACTATACATGATTATAAAAAGGGAGATCATTGAGTAAATAATACGTAATAATTGACTATCATCAAAAGTAACTGCTATAGCAAGAAACAACTACTTATTGTTCCAAATCACCAGAATAGATTTTTAAGCCCTTCTGCGTTTATTAAGAATACATGATACCCTTTCATTTGGAATATGATTCAATCGTGACAGCTCTTGGACCACTTTTGCCCACTGTCTTTTGTGTAGTTGATGGGCAACTCGGGACTACCCTGACCTCACCCGGGTGGAGTCGATCTTTCGACTCATTGTGATATTAAAGGAAAAGAGAGTGCACTTATGTCTGCGCAAACACCTGCACTCGATAATATCTCCCGCGTAAATGACCGGATTGGATGCTGGCCGTATTGGTTAGGAGGACATTCTTTATTATTTATATTCTATAAAAGCATAAATAGCTCTGTTTTAAAACCATCTGTTGCAAAGGTTGATGTCACAACGACCTTACATCAGACCATCAGACATCACAGCTCATTAGGCCATTCAGCTGAATTACTAACACATTGGTAAACGTCATACAATTTCAACAGAAACCGTACCGGACCTTGTTTAGTAGTACAATAGCATCACATTTGTTATTATAATTTGTCGACGAACAAAAGCAGTTATTTACTACAGTTTTTGTCACACATCCCTATGTGACAAGCGTTTAGGCCTCGTTTAAACAAAAAGAGTTACTCGAACTCGAGTAGAAATAATAAGTTAGTTTGAAAGTCACAAAGGTATCTTTAAGAACAACTCTGAATAATATTTTGTTCTACTACTTTTATAACTGATTGTAAAATTTACTTTTAGTTAGCGGATAATAAAATCCTTAACAGATTTTCATCACACGTCATAACTATCCCGGTTAAACCTGCATTCTAATAATAAGAAAACTGTATTAGACTGTCAAGCTACAGATAAACAGAACAATACGTTAGAGGTTACCAAACCAAAAACCACTCTGAATACCATTTTTGTTTTCCTGCTTTTAATAATTAAACTTCATTTATCGACCATTTCTCTGCCTCCAAAAATAAAATCTGTCGATTGGTTGCTTCAAATTGTAATAACGCTACGCGGTCAGAAAAGTGTAGCACGAAGGGTGGATTTTTCGACTGTGTTTTTGTTTTTATAGCAATGTTAATTAAATAAAATACATTTTTGGATGTAAAAATAAATATAAATGACTAAAAGTGTTGGAACAAATTTTGTTCGCTATGACTTAAAGAAACTAGGTCTGAGTGGTCATTAGTACTTTTAATTAACTCTATTTTATTTAGTTAAAGAATGCTTTCTATGAATCTGGCTAACTGTAGTTTACATACGGCCGGTTTACATACGGACGTCGATTAAAAACTCGTATCATTCATGCGAGCTCGTGTCAAAGGCTAGCATTCATATGTCCATGCTTGCATCCTTAAAAGTAAATATTGGCAAAGCGAATATTGCTAATACAAGCCACGTATTGGTGACATTTACCTAAAAAGTATTAATAAAAAAGAAAGCTCCCGACAGTAGAAAATTAACTTTAAAAAAAAGACTGAATTATCTCCCACAAAGAATTACGAGTAGGTATATATTGTATGTTCCGATATGAAGAGCACTGTCGCACACAAGACATGGATTCAACACTCTCCAATAAAAAATATAAATATCTAACTAAATTATTGCAAAATTCATACAAAAGTAGCTATCGAAACTGGCTCCAACTGGGTGTAATTTACAGAACCTGCACCCTAGCCGCCTCGCTCGCGAAGGTCATTTGTGAGTGGATAGTTGGCAAATTTGTGGCGGACGTATCGACGATAGCGATCACATATAGCATGGCTGTACGCTGTGTCACTATATTTAATGCACATTTCGAGTTTTGCAACCGCCTGAGTGTTCTCTAAGCACCGCAGAGAGCGCGACGTAATAATGTCTTGTATTTCGTAAGTGTTTATGAGGCACGCAACGCGCGGAAACTTTCTCAACGCATAGTTTTGATGTTTGAACAAAACTACCAAAATTTTGCGGATGAAAACATTAATGATTCACGTCTTCGTATACGTAATGAACTCGAGTTACGTATGAGCGATGAGATTTACGATCGCAGAAAGCGCTTGCACGACAGAGCACTTGAACAAGAAGATAAATAAATTGATTGAAAGATTGTAAATAAATCAGGAATAATTTACATTAGAAAGTAGCGTTAATATTGAGTAGAAGCGAAACTATATTTATGATATAATTAGATTGATTCTTGTTTCCAAAAGTGTAATGAGTTGTAAGAATATATTAAAATACTAGTTGAACTTGCTCGCGTAAACTTAGTATGTATGTAAGAAGTGGTTCGAGTACAGGCACTAAAACGTACGTACCTAAAAGGTAAAAAAAACATCTATAGAATAATAAAAACGTGGCTGCAGAGAATATTATTTAAAAAGCATTAAATAACTAGAATATATTGAAGTTAATACGATATGCAATATAAAATTAAGTATATGAAAAAGCAATAAAAAATAAACAAATTGCGACACAGTATAATTAGCATTTGGTGACAGACATGTGTGTTGCATATCAATGCTTGTGTACAAACTTCGAGGCGAGTCATTGACTTCTTACTTGAACGCTTAGTCATCGCTTTCGAGCCGTGAGTACAATGATAACCATGTCTAAGGCTCTGAGGGCCTCTATCTTCCTACCAGGCCGGATACTGAGGCAAATAACATATTAATAGCGCTATTTAAAAACAAATATAGGACACGTCACTGAATTGATTCATGATATCTACGGAGTCTATAAATAGTAATTTGAATGCGTACAGTATGAGCGTCATAACGTGGCCACGTAGTGTTTCTCTTTTACACTTAAAACAATATTTTTTGTCGTACATTTATACACAAAATACAACACAAAATACCCCGTAAAAAGTCAATAAAAAAACATTATTATTTTCACTGATGTGCAAACCCTGTTTAAGTAAAATTATTTTTTTATTTTATACAAAAATTTTAAAAGACCTAACCGTACTAGGGATGACAAAATTTTTGGCTTTGATAATTAATTATATTTTTACGGGGTATTTTGTAACACGTTGTATACACTGTCACTTGCGCGCAGCTTGAAAAGGCTTTTTTCAGGCAAGCGAAATTATCTTGAGCTTGATTTTCGCGTCAATACCAGTAATCATTATGTCAGTAGAGCTCTATAGCGATTGCATAGTGAGGTTGATAAATGCACTAAACTGCATAAATTTGTCACGTAAACTTGCTACTTTACAGTAGATCCACTGGCGAAATGGCGGAGAGAAAGTGCAGAAAATTTATTAACTATGTAAGGCAGCACTCTTTCCAACAGGACAGGTAGCATACGTGCAAGCAAAGACCGAAGGGGAGCCAGAACTATGCGAAAGCAATTTTATTTGCAATGGATTGCAATTGGGTACAATTGGGTACCTACGTAGGTTATATAGGTTATAAAATATGTTTGTTTGGGTACTGTCGCGGCCACGAACGGTAAACCAGTTTTCGATCGAAATCGTTTAAACGTCGTGTCGTTACATGCACTCACCCCGCCAGCACGTATTTTGGGCCGACTCGTGCCAGATATTATCGTCCTAAGAGTGATACATTTGCATTCAAAAATCTAGAAGTAAAATTTAGAAATTTGTACTCTCTTTCAAAGTGACAAATAGATATCCCATGTGACAACTTAATGTGCCTGTAAATTATAATTAAGTGTATGAATATCTTTAAATATTTTTGAATACAATTTAGGTTTACTATCTGCGGTAGAAAGTGTCGGATGACGTTTGTATCACGTATAAAAATAATTAGATTAGTATTGAGAAACCTCAAGTAACGGAGTTTAAGAGAGGTAAAGCACATGGTAATGCCGGTTATAAATGGGATCGTAGGGATGGGAGTGTTCCTTGGCGAAGCGGAATACCGCCTGCTTTGCAAATCTAAGGTCGCGGTGAGCAATTTATTGTAGTTTTAGGCCATAGTCCACCACGCTGGCCAAGTGCGGGTTGGCGGACTTCATACGTCATTCGAAAGCTAGTTAGGCTTTCTCAGACATGCAGGTTTCCTCACGATGTTTTCCTTCACCGAAAGCTAGTAACAATCGCACAAAGACGATTCGCACATGATTAATTAAAGAAATCAGAGGTGCGAGCCGAGGTTCGAACCTGCGCACCTTGTTTCCAAGGCAAGCGCTCGCCCACTGAGCTGTTACAGCTTAAATAGGAAATATGTATGTTACCTACAAATTGTACAGTCACCACAAAATTTGTTACATTGTGGATCTATGGTTGATAAGTAAACTTTGGAAAAACAGCTTTAGAAAACCTGTATTAAACTTTTACAAAAATATAAACATATGGGCCAAAGTTATTACGCAATGGTTGCCGAAGGATGGACGTCGTCGCCGGGGAAGGCCTAAGAATCGTTGACGTGATGAGATGCATTCACGAAGGATTGATCTGATATGGCCCACGACAAGGACGTAGTTGGCCATAGGGCGAGATCTTGGCCCAGTGGTCGGACAACATAGGTTAAAAAAGAATAAGAAATATATAAAACATTTATTAATTTGGTTTTTTTTGTTTAAGTAAATGGAACGTATTTTACGTAATTTATTTAAAATTTAAATATTTTGGATTACTTGAGTTTTAAAAATTCGTAATTTGTACACGTCTGCCCATAAAATCGGAAATAATTTTATCGACGCTTCCGTTGGTAAATGAAATGTCACGATGGCGTAGGTATCTATTATTTTTTCTTATTATTAAATTATTATTATTATTTAGATACTGTAAGCTCTTACTGCGTAGATCGGACCAACAATAATAACTAAGAAGACCTGAGGGTACACCGATAATTGTGACATAAGGACACGGATAATTGTGACATAAGGACGTGCAACATCTCAGTCCTCCCGTGACCAAAAATAAACCGCGATAGAATCCGTAAAGTAGTTTGATTTCAATGTGCAATATTCGCGTAAGTAAAAGACAAGATTATTAAATTACAACCAAATATTTTACAACTTCCGATACTAACTTTAAACTCCAAATTAAGTTTGTCACAATAATGTTAAATAATGTTATAAACCAATCAAATAAACAAATACAATAAAAAATATGAGAAAATATAATCTATTTGTTACAATACATGGAATAACCATGGCGACATGTTTTTCAGAATTAATTTTTTTAACGTAACTGTACTAAAATAGGCAATACGCGATCGATAGATATGAATTTCTAAAAAGTTGGCGAATTGCGTTGTAACTGTGGCAAAAATAAAAAAGTAGGCATGGTGCGATCTAATGTATGGTGGTTTTACAAAGTTGGCATTGTGCTACCGCTTACATTACAATACTAAAAAGTTACCAAAGTGCGAAAGTAGGCAGCCCGCAACGAAACCCTACGCAAGCACTTGTGCCCTATAAGCCACTGTTGTAGTGGCTGACGGACCATCGTTCGTACATTGCCGGCCCTCTGACAGCTTTGATACAATGTCCTTTTTTTATTTATTATTAAACTTATGCGTTTCTTTCTACGGTTGCATCACCGCTTACCTTCGGATGGGGTCGCGGCCAAGCACTAGCTTATATTAAGTAAAAAAAGTTACATATAATGATGTAACCATTTAACGCCTCTCGACATTTACGGAAAGATTTTGTGTAGCGTGAAGATATAGGGATCATAAATTATCAGCCAAACATTTAACTACTTTAGGGATAGACCGGCCATAGCAAACTTTTTGTCACATAACTTGTAAAACGTATCAAAGTATACTGGCTGTCCCGGCTGTCAAGCCAAAAGTTATGTATTCTCGTAGTATTGATAGTAAAGATCTCGAAAAAAATATCAAAAACGGCAAAAAATGTTTTTTTAATTGCGGATAAAAATTATATAAATCATCTTAAAACCGTTTCTAAGCAACCCTGTGTCATCATGCCTACCCCTATGGAGCCGAGCCACTGTTTTTTATTGATTGCGTACCTGCCTTGATTAATAAGAAACTCATCCAGTTTCGTTATTTAACGAACTAAATATTGAGTTCACTGCACTAACGCCCGGTTTCTGAAAGGCTATTCAAATGGATATTCAACTAACATGACTGTTAACTTGACAGCTTGTTCAAATCAATTCGGGTTTCTGAAACGTTAATTAGAGAAAAATTTACTAATCTATGATCATTTTAATTTGACATGAAGAATATTATTTAAATATGGCTACATTTCCTATTTCATTCAATATTTCATTCAATAGCTCATTCAATTCAAAGATATTATAATCTGTAACCATAGATGGAGGATCTACAGGAGGGATGGTCACTTTCTTTCTCATTCGCACAAGAAAATAATGAATTTATATAGGTTACATGTGATAGAAAGAAACAGAGTATTTTTTGTCCTTCACCATGTGTCAAGATTCGAAGGAAAAGCACCAGTGGTACCCCATAGAGAAAATATTTTTGATTGTCAAGCGGCTCCACACTCTTATTTCGTGGGCCTTCATCCCGCGCGGATCTGGAGTGCGCATTTCACTATCGTAAATTTCAAAAGTAGCAATTGTTAATACAATCTTGGTATTTTTGTTGCAATGGACTTTTTATACCTAATAATTACGTAATCTGTCATAAACTAGTAGATTATCCAAAACAAATAGTATAATTCAATACTTAATTGGTCGACCAACACCGATTAGTTGACATTGTATTTGACAAGAGAATAATCTATGATCATGGCTTAATTAGCCTTTCAGAAACCCAAATTGGCTTTGACATGAACTTTCTGAAGCAAAATTTAACAGCCGTGTCAACTGACAGGATGTTCAAATTAAAATAGTTGATCATGCTTTCTGCAACCCAAAATACGCTTGACAGGAGATTTGACATCTTGTTAGTTGATTTTTGCGTTGATCATCCTTTCGGAAACCGGGCGTAAGACTGTTGACTTTTTTCATAATTTTATTTCTCAAATTGATTGTTTGTGGGACACCCTGTATAGAAACGTGAGCACGCTCTAAACAGACAAAAATATTTTTAAGGAAATACGCCACCATTAGTGTTGCGATATTGCAAATCTCACTATTATAAGATTACTGAATGAGACTACGGTTTATTTTCGTGGTATTGTTTTTTTTTTTTGTATTTTGTATATTTACTAGAGAATTTAATATAGATAGATGGCAATCGTAAAAAATGATGACAATAACAATTTCTGGTGTGAAAAAGTTCCCATAGGCAGCTCTGTGGCCTATATTTTTAATATTTTTGTCATCAACATAAGATTTTAGTAGGTATTACGGTGCTATCAACAAATGGGTACGTCACTGGAGGTCGCTCGCCAGTCACTCAATGAATATATATACGTGTTTATGTATTTAATTAATTAATTTTACTGCGTCATTGCCTATGGAATCAGGAACACTTTTACTTTTATATCAATTCAACAAAGTAGTTTCAAGTGGAGTGATTTTTTTTATTGTAAGTCATAGAGTGGCTTTTTTTATATAAAAAACATCACTTTTCACTACTTATAACTATAAATAGTAGTCTTAATTAATCATTTTATCACAGCAAATATTTGTCGGATTAATCATCTAGCGTAATTATGCTCGTTTCTGCAGACTTATTAAATGTGTAACAAGTTTTTGATAAAAATGTTGCTCTTTAAGGCCGGGCTATTCCTAAATATGTAGTTAAATGTCGGAATCAAAAGGTTAATATATTAAATCTTCTACCACTTCTACTACCACTGCGCCATTGCGCTGTCTTCTCAATAGTGGCCGCGTTACGATCCGGTAGTAGTTTGTAAAAAAATATATTTGTGTAAATGCCTCCGTGACTTGACTTTACTTTTGTCTTTGATGTCAACCCCTCGGCCAACATAGGCAGATTTGTTCCCGTCACTCAACAATATGTATAATACTCGTACTCATTGAGTCACTTGGTTCAAGAATTACACCTCACTCGCGGTGACGATGACATAACGACATTTTCGCGTAACGCTAAAAGCCTTGACATTTCATAATGTTATTGTTGCGAGTTTTGTCGATACATTATACAACATTTTTACTATATAGGGCAAACTTGAGGAATAACTAAAATTGCATAGCTTTTTAAACGAATTCGGTCTTTTTATATATTTTAATTGAATTGAGAATTACCTGAAGAGTAAGCGGTACAAACTGTGGGAATGAGACCAAATTTTTCTACTTCACGGAAGACTTTTAAATTATAAATTGATGAGTAAAATCAACATCTGGTGACATTTAATGACCTCTAATAGATCAGGTGATATTTATATAGATTCTTGAAATCTGAACTCTGTATAAACTAAAGATACGATCCTATATCAATATTGTTACTTACTTAATTCACATTCAACATAATGATTAAACAATCCAAAGAATAATTAGCCCAACTTAACAACAGATACACTTGTGTTAACCTCTATTAGATGTGATGAAAATAAATTGCAATTTATCTTATGCATTAGATTAATATTATACATTAAAAGTTGGCACATGGAATAATAGGATCTAACGCCTCAATTTATGAAGCGCGACGAGTCGATAAAACTGTAACTTGATCAGAAATAATTTTAAGTAAATGGAGTGATTTCGTTAGGTCACCGCGTCGGCTCGCATTAAAGTCCATGGCCGTTGTGTTGCGTAATTCGGAAATCTTATGCATTTATTAGTGTAACATTCCAGCATTTTATTTTTAGTGGTAATTCAGGGTAGTACAACATTGTGCTCATGATGAATACCAAGCATGCCTTGAAAAATAGGGTAAACATACTTTGTAATCAGAAACAAATAGATACCGCTACGTAGAGGATTACAATCGTGAGGCTTTTAAGCAACTTAATAACAAGAAAAAAGTTGGGCGATTGACAACAGAAACTATCAGTTCACTTCCAGTAGTCACCCGACACATTAGTTATGTCTCTAAAATCCGTAAATATTATCAGCTACTGTGCCCTTTACACCGGAATATAGCAATGTTTACATACATCAGTTCTGCGGGAGAATATCTGCGGAGGTACCAGGGCGGTCCCTTGCACAAGGAATTTACCACATACATTTTACTCTGCTAGTTTCTCTAAAATAAGTAAATACTCACTTAACGTCCTCGATCTTCGGATAAGTGCATATCCTTAGCGTCTTCGTATTTGAACCGACGGCATATAACTTGCCATTGGGGTGGAACTCCGCACATCGCACCGCTTGTAGGTCTTCCAGTACCGTGACAGGCTTGAACGTGGGTCTGGAACCGTTGACTTCAGCTCCCACCCCCACGCCGCTCGCAGCCGATAACGGTACACTTTGGTGGCCGCCATTTCTGTTTTGCGCCTGCGAATTACAAGAAACTTTTAATTCGATGACAAACACGCATTGTATGGGTGCCGATGTAATTATAAAGTCAGGAATTCGCCCTCTCCAAAGTTAACGCCGCCTGGTTGTGTCACAACACGTAAAATCGTTTTAACTTATATCACGAACACCCGTTTTGGTCATAGCCGTGCGAAATGTACAGATAAAATAAAAATAGTTTAAATATTGTAAGTTGTTTTTTCTTCAATAAAACGTCATGGAGAATTTGAAAGGAACCAATAAAAATATTTATTCACGTGCATCAATTGAGCCTAGAGCGGTTTTAACACTTTTTCAAAGTTTTTATTGTAAGAAAAACTAGCCTGCTACAGAAAATAATATTATAATTCCTTACATGTAAAACGCATTAACGCTATATTTTCGATGATCTTATAAATATTTTTACAAGCCCGTTTACGAATCCCACTGCTGGGAAAAGACCTCTTCCTCACACTTAACTTTCTAAGAGAACCGTGCCCAAGTTTACGATAACAGTTGATAGCAGCCGTTTTTTCTGAACTTCAAATCGTAGCGTAATTGTATTACCTATAAGTAATAGTAATGTAATTAATTACTACCACGGTCACGAATGCTTTATGAGTTTTCAAGCAAAATCTTTTCAACGAAGGTACTCGTATACACCAGAAATACCTCTCACTGTACCTCAGCCATGTGCATCATTTAGTCCAAATTAAAAATAGCACATTTCTTTTATAATTATTTGTGATCATCAGGTAATGGTGACGCACCTTTACGGAGCCAAGACCATGACGTAAACGGCAAACGCTGTGCCACGTACCTAAGGTATTGCAGGTACATTGTAGTGCAGGCAGAATGTCGTTCGCAATCATGCGATACCATAAATAGATATGTCGACTTTTAAAGACACTAATTGGAGTTGCGTCAAAACATTGTTAATTAATCGTAACACTTTGTAGTATACACAAAGAAACTTGAATCATTGCGTAGTTTTTAATATTGAATATGTATGTTTATATTCGTATTAGTAGTATAGTATTCGCGTAAATAAAAGAATTTACGCGAATACTACACATTCAAGTGAAACTACTTTTACGATAGGCACTACTATTGTCCTTAGCTGAGTATTACCACCGGCTTGGGATTCTGTGATAAATATATAACTGAGTAGATCAGTCTATCACCATCTGTTCTGCTATTGTATACTTAATTTCGCGAGTAACGGAATTTAAGATGTTAGTTATAATACCTCCTGAACCCTGTAATTTCGCCAGCTACAACAGTATACCGCACGTCACGGTGATCCAGCGGCAGAGCCAGCCCTCTCCTAAGCGACAAAACAAGCCGAGTCCGTGCCTCCCCGTGCCCTTGACGTGCCTTGAACTCGCCAAGGGCAAGAGAGCCCTTCAGAATGGAGTGTGACGAGTTTAAGTGCTCGCCTGCGGCCCTAGTCTACTGACACGTATCGTGGCTATTTGCAGCTAACAATAACTATAGTATCCCAAAAAAAAAAAACACCAGAACACAGCAATGTTTACGAATTGTTGCTTGTAGAATAACTGACACTGCGGTGACACATATATCAGCACGGTCCTTTCGATATTTCCCGTGAATTTGTTACAAATAGTAGTTACCACGTAAAGATTTACCATAAAAAACTAGATATCGATAAAGAACTAGATAATACATTTTATATGTATTGTTAGACAGGAAAATCGAAATCAACAATATCAATATGGTTGGGGCACCTCACTAGCCCTATTACCGATTGACGACACGCTAGTGACACTTCTTGTCTTCGAGCCATGTGTATTACGCTAATAAATAATTATAGTGATTAATTCAGTGTTTCTCTTACTTCTGCCTTACAGTATTTAACCCGTGGGGTCTCCGGATAAGAATATCGCCGTAATTTCCTCCCGTTGAGTGTCCATAAGAGGCGACTAAGGGAAAACAGGAAGACGGACAACAGCGTCTATTGGATTACCTACCATCTATACTGCGATCCCAAAGACGCCTGCTAAGCGTAGGGATAATAGCAACCCCTACCTTCTAAAGGAGAAGCCCTTGTACAGCAGTGGACGTCTTTGGGCTGCTGAAGAAACGATGATTCAATACTTAAGTCGATTGAATACCAAACAGTTAAGTAAATCCCAAGTGAAAATATTCGTTAATACAATGTTAAGTATTATGACATCATGACGACGAAACCAGCCGTTGTGAATTAAACGAGTCATCTCCGAAGATTCTCGAAAGCGTGCGAGAATTGTCGATTGTATAATGCGCCGTCAATAGGGCCATACAAAAGCATAGCAGTCTGAAATGTCATACATCTACGAACTTGTGTGGTAAGTAGAGCATGTTATATTGTGTATAGATAAGGTAAGACGCGAAGCACGAGGCGGCCTAATAAAAACCTGTCTAATAGCGTTCAAGCTTCTACTAAAGACGAGGGGCATAGTAGGTACTCGTGAGCGAAGTCACCTTACGTTATGACCACAATTTAAACAAAACAACATACAATGAACAGAAGGCTCTGAGGATGATGAAATGGATGCTCTGCACACACGTTTTTGAGGATTCCATACCTAAAAGGTAAAAAAGGAACCCTTATAGTGAGACTTCGTCTATCTGTCAAAAGTCAGTGTGTCACAACTATATATATTTCAGCAGCCACTGGTTACACTCTGGTGTCGCGATGTGACTGACGCTTAATTACCCAACCACATCGCAAATGAAAAAAATAATTTTAATGGGGGTCGAAACGGGTCATCAAAATTTCAAAATGAGACTACTATATCGAGTATCATATGAAAGGGCTTCATTTGCACAACCCAAGATTTTTATTTTGGTTTATGTCACGTAGTTTTTGCCGTATAGTCAAAAATATCAAAACAAAAAAATTATGGGAATAATTATCTGAAATAATTATGGGTAGGTAATACATGTCTCTATATTTTACAGAAAAAAATAAACGAGCTTTTTAAGTAGTACAGCTTTTTAATAATCCTCAAAAACTACGACAAACAAACTTAGTATCTCAAAAAAATGCTAGCGGACCGAGCAACAAAATCCGCGACGAGGGGTGAAACACTAGCCTCGGTGTTTTCTTTACATTACGGTATATTCAAGCAAGGTGTCACCGTCATGGAGTGACGGAAATTGGTCGACTTACACGTGAACGGAGTTGCCGCGACGCGAATCGGTCGTTGAAGTAAACAAAAGTGGTTGGCATTTTCCGGCCTGATTGAACCTCCCATTCCGCATGTTCCGATGCTGATACCGCACGACTTATTATTTTTAACCGACTTCAAAAAGGAGGAGGTTCTCAATTCGTCTGTATATATATTTTTTTTTATGTAAGTTCGCGCATAACTCTGGCAATTATGAACCGATTTGAAAAAATCTTTCTTCCATCCATTCTTCAATCCGTTGATCGGGTTCCATAAAAAAATGATTGCTTAGTAATAAGTAGTTCCTGAAAAAACAAGAATGATGACTGCGCAGTATAGCTGCAGGAAAGCCATATAGATGACTTTATGTCGCTTTTTAAAGACAAAAATGGTCATAACTCTGGCAAATGTTTACCAATTTCAATGATTCTTTTTTTATTCGAAAGAAGAAACCACTGTAATGAATCTGTATGAATTTTATCACAACCGGATAAGAACTTCCTGGAGGACCATGAACGATGTGGAGGAATTTATCTGGTAAAAACCATAAAACTGATGTTCTCCATTACATTGCTCTGACAATTATGAACCGATTTCGATGATTCTTTTTTTATTCGAGAGAGTATACTACTATGATGATTCCATGCAAATTTCATTACGACCGGATTTTTTTTTCTGAAGAAACATGAATTATGTAAAACTATATAGACGACAATGTCATCATAACCTACCTAGATCATTTTACGGTCTTCGATGGTTCAATCTTTATATATGAAAATATCACTAAAAAGTTTCAAATAAAATCTTTTATAAAAAAAAAATTGAACCGACTTCAATATCACTGAAAAGAATAAAATAATTTAAATATTATTGAAGTTGGTGTTGGCGTACCTGCTGTATATATTTGGCAAAAATTATTATATATATTTAAATTATTTTATTCTTTTCAGTGATATTGAAGTCGGTTCAATTTTTTTTTTAATATTTTAAAAGATCGTCTTTTTGGCCAGGCGATTGCAAATGCGGCTGCAACCCACATTATAATATAAAGCTTTGCTTAGATTATACGTCTTTGAATGTGTTGACAATCATGATTACTTTCAAACATTACATACATACTCCGTACCTTAATAAAGCGTAGTGCAGAAAATGAGAGTAGATATTTCTTATAAAAGCAGGATTATTTCTGCGTCTTTAATTTTATTTTTGCTGATTTATGGTGAATCGCTGATTGCCTCGTTAATCGTAAGCGCAATCGGAGGTCTCAAGGTCATTTTCATATATAATTATTGATGACGGACAATCAAATAATCAATGTCAATCCGGATACGGCTATGTAACCGTTAAATCTATTGAAATCAAACTAGGTACTTTTACGGATTATATCGCGGATTATTTTTTATTTTTACTATCCCGGCAATTCGAATGCGGAAGATTACGGGTGCTGCAAAGAATTCAAGCATTTCAAAGAAAACATATGAACCGTTGAATCAGGCCGAAATTAGGGTAATAATTCCATCTACAAATAATTTAACCCGTGGGAATAAAAACATCTATTTCAATCATCTTGCACAATATCATGACATAACGTGATATGAAACATCTGTGTATACTAGGTACTCTATTACATTATATAATTCCATTGTAACTGCATTAAGGTATGCATATTCTAAGTAAATACTATGGCTTAATGGTTGCAACAGTAACAAAGTAACGGCAACCTGTCTCTAACCGCGTCACATTAATTGACCAAAATTACCGTATGAGTGGACACAAAAACATTTAACATATTTTCTTGTTGACAAAACCGATTGCGAAAGTTACAAGAGTTACCAACAGACATACACAATATTATATTGCAATAATGTGTGAACGATATGCAAATAATGTAGACGGAGAGAGTGGTCTACCAACCGGTATATTGTGGAATAGGGTTTTTGACTGTCCTTGGAAAACTATCTCAAATTGATATCTTTATGTTACAATACTACAAGTAGCTTTAAGTTATTTTTAACCGGCTTCAAAAAGAAGGTTCTCTATTCGACGCGTATGTATGTAATATTGATAAAAATGCGTAATATTAATATATGTTAGTCTATGGGGGGACTGGTCCGGCCGCTGTCCTTTTATCCTTTTTTTATTTTATTTTTTTTCTTTTGTAGTCTAGCAGCAAAATTGATTATTACTTTATTTACGTTCTGAAGGCAATTCACTTGAGCTTGTAAATTATTCTTGGTGTGTATCTAACTTAGACGACTTGTGACAAAAGTTGGTAATATGTTAAAGTGCTTTGTGTCTTGCCTGACGAGGCACTGCTTAACAGCAGAAGGTAAATGTTTAACGTGTGCCACTGTGATTTTGGATCGGTCATGCTCGCCATCGAAAAGTCTTTGCTTGTGGCGGCTTCGTGTGGCGGGTCACCCCCTTCCCTCCAATATGGTTGAGGGGAGTGATGGCTGCTGCTCGAGTCAACTCGTGCGCGGGTGCTGCTTGGGGGGACTGGTCCGACTACTATCCCTTTGGCATTTTAGTTTGTTGTATTTTCGTCGTATTTTTTATTTTATTTGATATTTTGAACGGCAGGACACACTGTCGCTGGTGCTGATCTAATTGTAAAAAGACAAACTTTGTTTTAAAAAAAAATGTGAAAATATGACAAGCCTGCTGAGTTTCTTGCCGGATCTTCTCAGTTGAGGCCGCGTTGTGATCCGGTGGTAGCTTGTGGTGGTGGTAGGTTGTAAAAAAAAATGACCGTTCAAAAGTGCTAGCGTTAAGCCTATTTGAAATAAAAATTTTTGAATTTTGAATTTTTGAATATGTGGGCTTCTAAACAAATTTACCAAATTTTATGAGTGTATGTATGTATGTATGTATGTATGTATGTATGTATGTATGTATGTATGTATGTATGTATGTAGGTTTGTCCACCGATTTCTCAGAAACTACAAGTCCGATTTCGAAAATTCTGCAATAGTTAGAGTATTGTTCAACTTAGGGTAGAGTACAAGTTTCATTAAAATCGGTCCAGTAGTTTAAGAGATATGAACTTTTTATGTTTTCAATAAGTTACTGTAACGTAGACGGTCGAGTTGCGTGATAGTGCTGATACCTATATTGGTAAAATAAGTCACTAAAAAGTGTTAAATAAACTATTTTATAAAAAATAAAAACCGACTTCAAAGTAAATTATCTAAAAAGCATAAAATAACGAAAATATATTGAAGTCGGTGTCAGCTGGTGATAGTGTTAGTTAACATGATTAGCTAGCACCGACTTCAATATATTTTCGTTATTTTATGCTTTTTATATAATTTACTTTGAAGTCGGTTTTTATTTTTTATAAAATAGTTTTCTTCATGTTTTTCAGTGCTTTTGTCCAAACTCAATAATTAAATTTAAACAAATACAGAAAACGTGAAAACGATTACACGGATCACGTGACTTCGATGACGTCACATGCATGTAACAATGGTGGTGCGGCTTAACAAAAAAATGTTTTATGATTGTCTGTGGTATGTGACGTCACTAGGACATTCATTCATTTTTAGAGCGCTTGCGGTCACGTGACCGAATTCAAGAAACCCCGTATTTCCAAAGTAATTCATCCACTTGTAGAGCGTTGGCGATCACGTGACCGAATTCAAGAAACCCCGTATTTCCAAAGTAACTATATTGATTTGGTAACATTTATTTTTCCTTATCCCCATACAAAATGGGTGATTTTCTTCGCAATAAAAATAAGAAGCCCATTGTATGTAATACAGAGCGGCAACTAAGCCCGCAGCAGAATAGTAAGGCACGCACTCCGAGCTCGTTTTGATACGGTTTAAATCGGATAATTGGTGTAGCTTTTCGTTTCATTGTTGCACTGTTTCGTATTATTTACGGAATAGAAAGTTTGTAGGTACTTTACCGCTTTATTTTTATAAGTCGCGTGTATTTTGTTTACTTTACCGCTTTACTTTTATAAGCCGCGTGTATTTTGTTTACTTTACAAACCCAACCCACCTTATCCGACCTCCACCCCTAAGGGTATCTTTATAAGTTTCCCCACCTAATGAAAAAAAATACTTTCTTAATTAGGCTTTTTCAATCCGCTGTGCCATACCTCTCTCAAATACTCGTATTGTACTGTTTACTGTGAGACGAGATGTGCGTAAAAATTATAGCTTAAGTATCACGAACGTCTAGGACTATACTAGTCTAGGTCTAGCTTTTGAAATACCCAAATGTAATAATGCTTACGGTGAAAGAAATTGGAAATGCATTCTGCCAAAAATACTTAATAGATTGCCTAAATCAGTACTTGAAAAGATTGTAAGCAAAAAACCAGGCCAAATTAAAAGTATACTCAAGACACCTCTTAAATATGTAATAATTTTCAGACTTAAGCTGTTACTCCTTAACTGTATAATCTTTATTCTTATTAAGATTTTAGTTAAGAAACATGTCATTTTTGTTATATTTTTTTTTCCGAAATAAACAGTTCATTTATTTTTTATTTTTTTTTATACGAGGAAGCTTGGCTGCTATATCGTGTGTCTATAATCTACGTCTAAATAGTATGAAACAAGTACCTATTGTGAAATATTATAATTTTTACAATATAACTGTACTAGCCTAAGTTGGTCCGCCTGTAACTTTTCCTTTTTGAGGTTTTATCGACCTTGTGTTAATTCATTGCTTGACTCCCGCTTTGCAAAGGAAGTGGAATGTATGTATTTCCAACTCTTATTATCTAGCTTTTTTAAATTTGTTGCGGGTTCCAAGGCAATTTAGCGTTCCACGGGACTGGCCGAGGGTCAAAACTTGGTGTCTTCAGTGGTGACCGCTATAGATCAGGATCTACAGTGGTCCCCCACTCCACCAGCGGTCACCACTGTTACTCCTGCAAGACAGGGCTTACAGGAGTAACAGTGGTAGTAACTTTTAAAATAATTACTTTTCAAAAGTGCTTGGCGTTAAGCCTATTCGAAATAAATAATTTGAATTGAATTTGAATGAGTGGTAGGATTAGTCCCAAAAAAAAATATATGTATGTACCGATTTTGTTAAATTAATGTCGTTAAATTAGCTGGCTAATTAGAAATCTATAGACCGTATTTGCTGTTCTAGTTATAGAAAGCGTAATACATAGCGATTTGTAATTGTCAATCAAAATTAAATGGTTATTTTGTTTTATATTTAATCTTATTGTGCTCATTATTATGTCAACGGATAACTTAATATGATTTTTATCTGATAATGCCTTCAGATTGGAAAACTAGCGTACTTATCGCGTAAAATCTCGTTGAATCACCAAAATATTGATAATTTATTAAGTTGCGCTAAATTTCCTTACGGTTTCCGTGATATCGTTAAAAATAAATAGGCATCGATATTTCATTGGCAATTACCATGAAGTGAAATTCTTACGATCGCAAGATTATGTATCTTATAGAATGTTGTAAATTACGTAAACGTTGGTATATGCGATATAAATGGATTAAAAAATATCCGCTTCAACCGGTTATGATAACATTTTGTGTTCCACATCCGATACACATTATACCGTATTGTAATGCTCAAAATGCCACACATAATCTTTTGGATCTATCTTTGGGAGACACCAGTACAATACTTAATTGTACCTACTATATATACCGGTCCGGGGCTAAAATTAATGTTTACGAGTTAAACACATACTTAGACACACATTTCAAAATAAATATCGTGGAACAACAAACTCCCTACAGTGGAATCCACAATCGCGTTGCAAGACACAGAAAAATTGATTACCTGATAACCCAAATTCGCATTTGTGTAATAGATAATGGAATTCATAAAGCAAACGCTTCATGTTGTAGAGTATTTATAATCGATGTGTGTTCGCATAAAAACAAGTATTGAACATCCGTTACACACGCAGGACGGTGCTTCGCGGTTCAACGGAGCTGAACGAGTTCAGACGAGGCGTCGGTGTTCGCTTCCCGTATCCGCAGTCGGCCGGTAAACATTGCACCACTCTACCTACGTCACAGAGAGAACCCCCATCAAGTTCGCCAGAGCACCACATATACACAAATTATTCACTTCGCTTAGCATCAACAAGATAATCATGTAGATTTAACAGCTTAGAAAGTGCGCATAAATACATATAAAGCGGGTACGCTTAAACACTACTGCGATATTAATATAGCGCCGGAGATCCCGCGACGCTGATGGTGCTCCATTAATACGACTGTTCTCTCTTATCTCACAATGAGTCGAACGTCACGGTAGAAAGTTGGTACAATTACCTGAAAGGCAGAGATCCGTTTGGGTGGCAGTAATTGAGGTGGTCTGTCGACTAGATTTTCCATGGAATGGCGTGTGAGAAACCCTTGCTTTTGGAAAGTTGTGTTGCTGATGTACGAGGTGCGGTTAAACTTTGTAGCCGGCGCGACGATTCGGTTGCCATTTTCGTCGTCGTCCTCCCACTCGGTCACGACGTCGGTTCGGACATCCTCCAATGACCTCGAACGACTGCAAGGACATGCGGCTGTCGGAGACGGATTTGGATTACGCAACTGGCGGGGTCTCTCCCGACTGCCGTATAGCTCCACATGACTGCTCGGCGTAGGCGCACCGGCCGAACGATAACTCGGAGACAAAAAATAATAATCTCTGGACTTATTGCTGTACGCGCTCATAGCGGAGAAATCGGAGTACGTGGACCCCTTGGAGGAGGATGTTTTGAAATTCCTCAAATCCATCGGATCCGGCGGTCGAAAATAAAAATTGGGCTGCGCCGTCTGCCGTGATATCGGCGGCCACGGTCTGAACGGCGCCTCTACGTAGTGTGCGGGTTTGGACTTCATGTCGGGTCGCGATAGAGCATCCGAGCGCGGCGGAGTCCGTTCCGTGCGGATGTATTCGAGGAAACTGCGCTACTGTAGTCACGGGCGGCGAGCGGCGTGCGCCTGCCCACCACCGACGTTGCACCACCGGTGCTGCGCGTTAGACAGAGATGAGAACAGAGAGAAAGGCGCACCAGTGTTCCGCTCGATCCGTTCAATGCGAATACAAGTGAAAGGGGTAGCCCGTGCGCGGTCAACGCGTCGAACGCGTTGGGATATTGCTCGCAGAGTACCACCAGATATCACTTCGTGCTCAGAGCTATCAAATGCTTAAGTAATTTTGAAAGCTTAATCTATTGTCAATAATATTTATTCCGCATCTGTTTGCACGCTAGAACAACTGCGACAAAGTGTTCATTTCTTTCGGGTAGACTTTCTATTTGCGATCATCTATACATAAGTTTAAGCAAGAAGCCTAATGACACAATATTTTTGGCCGTAAACATTAACGCGAACATTTCGATGAAGTTACTACATTTATGTAACTGAAGACTACTGATCGCGGTATTACATTTGAAGCATGTGGGCAATTAATTACGCCATCATTGCTTATGCCAATTGCTACAGAACACAACTTTTAGAAAGAGCTGATAAATCTTCATGTGCGCATGCAACTTTCGCTTCTTTCTTACGTCTGAATAAGTAATAAAAATAGTGTGGCTCTTTACATAAATACAATCGAATAATTGATTAGTTTCATTGTTATCTATCGATGGAGACGATACGTAAACACGATATTGTAATTATACAGGTAAATCATCACGTAGGCACCCACGCCAGTCTAGAAATAAAGTAGGAAAATTCAAACATTTAATTAGTCACCTTATTCGTAACGAAGGAACTCAAGGTTGTCCCATATAAAGAACATAATAATAAACAAGTTTATGTCAGAAGAAACTCATCATAATCTTAATTTCAACCTACGCATGGAAAACGGATAAATAATTAATATCGCATTAACGTACACAGCAAGGAGACGTAATACATAATTGATTACCATTAAGACAGAACACTGTAAAATAATAAACAGAACCCATATTAAGGTGGCATCACACAAGATTAATTTCGCGTCATTACTCGTGCCCACATATTAGGGTCAACACACAAAACCGCGACGCAGTGTCGTATGAAATCTATACCCAGTTTTTCTTTACAAGATTAATTTCGATACAATAAACGAATGAACACAGGAGTGATAGTCGACCGGTGGCCGCCAAAGACAATTCGTAAATACGAGATGACAGAAAAATTCCGGTTGTGACACTAGTAACGCATCAAAACTATAATCATACTATCGTGCAAACATATTGTGTGTTTGGATGCAAAAATTTAGGGATTTAGTTTATTCGACCTGACCCGTTAGTATACACGTAATTATAATGTTAGTTCGTTCGACGGCAGCACATTTAAAATTATCGGTCAGTGTGATGCAGTATTACCCACATAAACCTAACCGCACTTAACGTTCGGATCCGATATCAATAACATAATGAGAGTGCAGCCACAAATGAACGGTGCGCACAATAACCTTCGCTAGAGGTAATTTTATCACAGATCCCATTCCGCCGACCACAGCTAAGTGACAGTGAAAACTTTAGTTTCCAGCCTTAGTCTCTCTACGAGCAATAAATCTGAAATCTAATAAAGGGTAGGCACATAAAATTGCGAATAAAAGAGTGATTGTTTTCGCTCATTATAAGGTAAGGTAAGGTAAGCGATTCGCCGCGATCAAACCTGATGGTATGCGAATGAGGGCATACTAACTAATTAACAACGTAGGGACCTGTTCCACTCGAGAGCTCCTTGGGCTCCGTTTTTTCTAATTAATTGTTGCGGGTTCAAACAATTTAGCTTCTCCCCGGGACTCACCGAGAGGCAAACCTGTCTTCACAGGTGACCACTGTAGAGCCTGACTGGCAGGAGTCACAAATGAGTGGTGGAATATAACCCAAGTAAAAAAATAACAACACGGTGAAAAGGATTCTATGTTAGATTTATCACTGTGCCGGCGCAAACGCGAACGCCAGCTCCTCAGTCGCCAGCACGACTCCTAATAGAACCCTGGCAACCAATCACCGCAAGAACTAATCGCCACTTGGAGGTGGTGTTATTTGACTGCTGTCTGTATTTAAACGAGGATATTGCTCCGATACTGCTCCAATCGGGACACACCAATTTTTAAAGCGCTTTTTAACTTGAATGTACCCTTAATAGCTTGAGGACTGACCGGACAAATGATACGGAAATGATTGACCAGTGCGGCATAACGGAACTAAGATTGCGTTCAGGTAGATGGATGTGCGCGCATACCAGCGCTGAGTTACTCTGGTAGCCGAAGCAGGCAATTTCAAACAAAGCGCTGGTATGACCGAAAAGACCCGGTAAGTGGCGTCATTTATGAAAGGGGAATACCTGTTGGAAAAGAGTGGTCGACGGTACCGAGGGTGTCGAGCTCGATTAAGATAATGGACTGATAAACGTCCATAACCACTTGAGCGTTGGTAAACCGGAAATATTAGATAACGGATTTTTTCAGATTTTTTTGTCGGCGAAATCTAATCGAAATATTTTTATGCTCGGACACTGACCTCTAAAAATCCGCTGCGATACTCCAAAGTCGGTCTAGAGTTCGGACGGACCGACCTTGGAGTACCACTTCCCTTCTGCGGATTTGCGCTAGCCCTAAGTTTCCTGACTCTACCAGCTTCCATTGTTAAACGATTTAGCGTCAGGTGATGGCGGGTCGGCGCCGTCTGCTGACTTTCTAAACAAGCCCTTACTCATTCATGAGCGTAGGCGCGGCATCGTGGGAAGCGACTTAAAGGGAATAAACTGCTTTGTTGCTAATATATTTCATAAAAATATTTAGTTTTTTGGTAATAAATTGTTTATGATACTTAAAAATGGCGTAAAACGAAAGCTTTTCATACACTCGTCAAAAACTTTTTTACGTAGTGGTTTAAATAAGAGAAGAACTATCTAAATAACCTAACATTACGCCAGCCTTTTTCTGAGACGTGTTTGTCAGTACCTAAATATTTGCATGGATTTGATAAAACTGGCAAGCATAGTTGCTGCTGTCAACAACCTTTAGCAGGTCGTCGCTTCACCTGCAGGTGATTTAATTCAAAATGAAACATTTGGAAAAGTGGGAAATGTCTGATGCGGATTTCGGTGAAATGTGAGACAGATTCTCACATAACAATGACCTGCGAAACATAGCTGCGATGACGGGCGAAAGCAACCTGCATGTATAAAAAAATATTTGGCTTCCATTTTATAGTTAACAATAAAATTAAACATAAATAAAAACATTGAAACATAAAATTATAATACAATTTAGTTTTAGAAAAATGTATCTAACATTAAAATGTTTTTAAACAAGAAATAAAACGCCAAATTTATTTAAATGAACACTTTAAATAATAAGTTTTCTTGGCTATTAATGACGTATTGGGGTCAGTGTAAAGTTATAACGACTGTTCCTACCAATAATCAAAAAGAAAAATATTTGCGCTATCTTGCAATCGTTTTTCTTTACTTAGTATAAAAGATTTTGCTTGACTGTACCCTATCTGATAGTACCTAACAAATCTACTGATTTAAGAGCTCTAGCTAACGTAATATTTACTGTTTTCATTTCCACGCCTGCGAAAGTATCATTTTAAAATTATAATCATTAAAGTAAACAACAACTTTGTATCCTTTGTGATAACAGCATCGGCATTATGATTAATGTAGAGTCGAATATTTGTTCTTGTAGCCTCCTCATAACTATGAATTTATTACAAATAATTCAATTGAACTGTAGTTATGTCATCGGCTGCGCTGAATCAGACGAGAGCGAGTGGCGAAAAATCCCACGTAGGCGTAACCGCGTGCAAAACATAGTATTATGTATATCGTACACACGGTTACCGATGCTTATGACTTCAGAATGAGTCACAGAGTTTAAACCAAAACTTTTGGGTATTGTGTTGAGGTAAACATTGATACCATCACCGATATTAACGTAAAAGTACATAAGGACGATAAAACTGAATCATCCACAGTTACCGGGTATCTTCGCGTCGCAAACAATTGAAATTTATTGTTTCATTAACCAGAAGCTCGCTTCGGGTCAAACTGTGTATTTACGATGATATCGAGTTACCGATAAATTGGAATTCATCAGGATGCGCTTCTTTGAATCTCATATTGTTGTATACAAACGTACACGTTATATACTTACAAAAAGTATCGCAGTGTTTTAAGAAAAAGCGAAGGTGAAATGCACGAACTCGTCGTTTTACGCGCGCATAAAAATATGTTGTGATAAACATGTTATTTTAAAAAGAGAAACTTAACATATATACATAATACTTCGACCATTTTCACATCTACTGATCTGAAGCGGGCTTGCGTGATAAACTTGCGTGGCGTTTACTTTAGTTCTCATTCTAGAAGGGAGGAGTATAATGTTGTGTGTTAATGGGTTTGAGTAATAAATTTAAAAACCCCATCTTCATCCGCATTTGGGGCTGACATTGACACCGATATCCAACAGCGGCGATGAAACGGGTTGAAAAGTGACGACGTGATGGTCGTTGCCGACTATCGGTATAGTGCTGGTGTTGCTCAGTAACTCGTAAATAAATACCTCATCTTATTTCACAATACGTTTTCTTTGCATCTCATTTTATTACATTCGGTCTCGTAGTTTAATTCTATAGCTACCGCCACGCACTCTGTTCAAATGTACGGGAAGAATATGAAACATAACATAAGTCACCTATCACAAGTTACACATAATAGATTGCAACGTAATACCGATTTCATCTAATACAGTCGTTTACTTTTTCATCTTACAATTCATTAGTTTTCCTACACACAAAACGATTTGGCTACAGGAGAAATTACAAACTAAAACAAGCTTTGACAATCCGACGCACTAAGTCAGTCTATGTGGCCTACAGATTAAATAATTTATATTTTTCTGGTTGGCAACGATAACATATTATGCCTAAACATCAAATTAGCGGATTAAAATATGAATGTCGTTGAATTTTATTAAATTCTTTCCATTCCATAAATATTGAGTGCGGCCTTAAGTTGACGTCACCCACGAACCGCTAGAATGTGAACGTTGGCAACCTTTAAGTTATTTCCCAAGTACATACAAGATATGAACCGTTCATCACAAACATATGGTTGTATCGTCGGTCGTCGCTGTTGTCCAAACGGAGGCGCAAATGTCAATTTTCGAATGTTGTCCTATAGGCGACGCAAATATTGCAGTGGCGTGCGAGATAAAATGTAAATATTGTCATGATTTAGCCGTGGCGGCTGCAAGTTGGCGGCGTCATGTCCATTTATGGCTGTATAGGTCAGCGTGAACGACGCGCAAAACGGACGCCCTATCAACGAGCCATGTAGAGCGCACCCGAGATGTACCGTGACGATCGTTTCGAATTTCTATTATAAATACAACAAAATATTATTATTAAATACGCCTAGTCGCATCTTCGTCCGCATCTTTAAGAATTTGTCCGGATCCTGATATGACTTAGAAAACGTACCTATAGGTTATTTGATTTTTTTTATAGAGCCTAACCTATTTTTCAGGATATTTCCGTTTTACATCTGGGAACTATAGTCGTATAACCTGATAACATTCCTTGGTAGATGATGAAATAATTCAATAGGTATTTTTAAACACTTCCAGTAGTGTTAAATAGCTCGCCTATTGTTCGGATGGATAGCGATCGATCATTTCGCAACTATGCGGCTTGTTTAACAAATACCAGGTACAGATAATGGAGGTGGTATATAAGTTATAACATTAATGTAAAATGCATGCGTAAGAATACATACTTTTGCCAAGATGGGGCTCTTTTGTAATGAGCTGATCGTTACGTACCTACTCTACTTCGAAGTTATGTTTGCATTAAATAAAATATGGACGAATTGCGTGATGATATTGTATAAATCTCGCAATAATATGCGGTTCGAACAAATAATTAGTTCTTTTCAACGCACGTAATGTTAATGGATTATGGATGATAATTATCTGTAACGGAACTGTAGAAAAAAGTTTCTTACATCACGCATGAATTGTTACGAGAGAATATAAAATTCACAATATAAATAGAGGTACTATATCACACGAGCGATTTGCGAGCGAGTTTCTCGCGGGGCTATCGCTGCGCGTTCGAAACGTGCTCGCCGCGGGCGCGTGCGTTTTCACAATAATAAATGTATGAGTTTACACTTGTATTTTTTTTGTTTACAAAAGGTAAATTGTTTGTAATTCGTTGCATATTATGTATTCAGTATGGTTTATCCTGCGTGATACAACTGCTAGGCGATGAGAAACTTTTCCTTCCTGTTATTTTTCTATTATTTTATATGTATTATTTTATAAGTTTGTAAAGTATGATTAGAAATCTACACCATCGTCATGGAATAACTTGTAAAGGTAGTTGTAGTAAATAATATAATAATCGCGAGCTCTTCTTGGCGAACTAGCTGTACACGCCACAATGTAACGGTTACCCCGCTAGAAGCACGTTAGCAAACCGCTAGTGTGATAAGGCTCTTATTATATGGTAAATATAAAAAATATTATAAACAAATAATTATAATATCCCGATGACTTCACTTCGCGTTCATCGACAACCTACCAACAGTTTGTCTAGGGGTTATACAGTGAGTCTCTGTTTGTGATAGTTACCTTATTATGACCATAAGTCAGCGCATCATCGTGCAACAACGATGACACTGAATTTGTCCGCTCAGTGTCCCATGTACTGTGCCAGAGATCCAGGGAATCAGTCGAAGACTTTTTTGTATCAATCGAATTTTTTCGCGATAGTGAGTTTGTAGACCCGACGTAATCACGTTTCATGTCTCTGATTCCATTGCTGGATATTGAATCTCGTCTGTTATAATTCACTATGTTACTTCTACTCAGATTAGGGAAAGAGCCCATTGAGTGACGTTTGCTGTGCATCCTGTGTGTTGGGCTCGGCGTGTCGCGCCGGGGCGGCGTCACTGAGGGGCTGTGGCGGTCGCGACGCAGAATACTGGGGAATGTAGACGGGTGCTCCAAATCCCGCGCCGGAGAGCTGGCCAGTCCCAGCGAGTCCCTTCGCCTGTTCATCATTTTTATGGTTAGACATTAAACGAAACACCACTTCACTACAATATTACTGAAAATACAGACCTGATGATGAGCCCGTTAGTAGGTGAAATACATTCTCTGTAGTATCCGGGAGTCGGCTCTCGGCTGTGCAGGTATAGCGAAGACCGGTACGGGGTACTGCACCGACCGTGAACTTCACACCGAGGGTCGTGCTCAACGACGGAGCTGACCACCGGGGAATGTCGGCCCTCCCCCTCTAAAGTCAAGGTACCGAACATAGAGTCCAACTGGCGCATCGCCAACGCTTTCTTCACTGCAGTCATCTTCACAGTATACCGACACAACTCTGAACTGATATTTTTTAATTCACAATTTCGAAGAATATTCTTTATGGAATTCGATCTACCGTAACGCGAGCGCGTGTTCGTAAATTATGTGACATGTATGTCCTCTAAGTATGCCGTGTCGCGACTGGACTGTTCTGACGGCATTGTGCGCAGAACGCTAACCGGTGACTCACAAGAGGCATGCGCTCGAGCAACGAGACTACGACATCGCTGCGTCCTACAATTACATGGTACTTATAAATATAGGTGACAAGGAGGTAAACAGTGGCCCACTATCAACTCCGAGAGATCCATCAACAATAAACAAGTACCGAGAAGCGCGTGGGTGTCACGCCAAGTTCACGCAAAGGTTGTTAAAATAAGTATAAATAAGTGACAAAAAGGCAGCGGCTTTTGATTTGCCGTTAAAATGGTAATCGTTAATATTTCTATCATCGTGTTATGAAATTTGTTTAAGTAATAAAACCGATAGCAATTTTACGACTTTACGTATTCACAAACATAATTAACTCGATTAATCTATGTGGGTATGAAATTGATTCCGATTCCCTTGAAAGGATATCGAATCCCCTTTAAATTGGACTAGGCAGTTCAGACGCGGTTATTTAGATAATTGAAAATAACAAGCGTATGATTGAAAACGGTTTCGGATAGGGAGAAGGCAACATGAGCTTGCTGGAGTTTGCAAATGGTAAACATCAACACAAGGTGATATTTAAGTTAATGAGAAGGTTAGGTTAAAACTCGTAACTCGATATCCTATCGATTTGTGGTACATTCGAGCGATGAAACGAATCATTTTGTTGTAGTAGAAAACCCGCGTAACTTAGAACAAATAACCAGTTAACGTAGGAAAACAGTCACGTCTCCTTGTCTGTATTCTGTTAACAAAAGATATTAAACGATATAATTGCTTGCTTTAAAAGTGAATTCAAGCTAGTTCGTAAATTCTAATCACTGAAAAACGTGGTATATGCTGAACATGAAAGCCGCAAGACGTATGATCCCAATTACTAAGATATGTACTTAATGCACACCAAATAAATAAGGATTTAATCTCCGCGAAAGTTGTCCAACAAAATGGTTATTTCCTGGCATAATAGTAGGCAAATGTAAACAGTGTCGGCAGTCAGAGTTTGTAACGCAAAGAAAAACGTTAATCTAAAAACGTTCTTAAATTCACACTGGAATCTAGACTAGATTACCGAGTAAATACTTGTATACGTGAATAAAACTAAATTAGCAGCAACGCGTGGGACCAAGGTAGACGTAAAATATCAAAAAAAGTGAGAGAGATTGTCAAACTAGTTCTATCTTTTCTAAAAAGGTTATATGCCACAGCAAATTAATCTTATAGGTAGGTACAGAATATAAGGTAGGTATTTGAAACTATAAATAATTTATGAATATCCGGATAGCTCAACTTTTCTAAATATATAAAATTGTCATAAACGCCATATGTTGATCTTGATCATAAACGCCAAATGGTTTAACAAAATATGGATGGTGAAAACGTCAACGATCGATTTGTGAGAACAACGCAGGGCTATCAATTTAGTGTCAATAGAAAATTAAGAAAAACCCGTCCTAAGAATACACATCATACAAAATTATGCCGCTTTTAAATCCGTCCATTCGTTTCGGAACTACGATGCCAGACTAGCACATAGGTACAGCCCGTACAGACATATAGATACACCCAAACTGTTTAATAATAAATACTTATTCCCTTTTTAAAAGAATACAACACATGCTTCGGTTAGCAACCAGCGATCAGCTTTTTCGAACATCGATTAGGAATCGGCTAATTTATATTTTTTTTTTATTAGTGACAACAAACACCTATACATTATATTTTAAAGAGAAAAAGAAATTACACATTTATAAAGTACATATATCAATGCATAACCCACAACCCTATCCACGGATCTATCCATGCGTGTTATGTTATTTATAGGCGAATTAACAATAACAAAGAAAATAAATTGTTCAAATTACGTACAATCACTATCACGTTATTACTTATATTACTTGTTTTTACTTTTTTTAAGTGCTTAATAACCAGACATGTTATTGCCGGTTCACCTGATGGTAAGCGACATGCATGCCCTCAACAACCGATATGTTATTAGATTTATTAAGCTTAGTTATTTCACCAGCTACACTTTATTTTACGCCGAAACACGGGTTGCTAGATATCATTGGGAGCACAGCAATGTAACAGATTGCTGCTTGACGGTAAATATTTGAAACAGAGTTAGCAGCAATCAGGACGGTTCCTTGCGTAAGTCAACAACTTCATTGTACTTAATATCACTCATCACTCATTTTAACGAAGAAATCACTGACTGCTGTTGCTAAAAGTGCGGATTTAGAGCTCGGCCAGTGCCCAAACTCAGCTTCCGACAAGCGACTAAAGAAGCTCGTGTGCTAGGGTCCAAACCTACAGCTTTTTTTACAGACGACAGGTAGGTACATTAAGTCCCGGAAAAACCTGCTTTGATGCGTAATTTTCATTAGAAACGTGGTATTAATACAGCAACGTCAAAGGAACATAACTTGTAAGTATTCTCGCGGTGTTGAAGTCGCAACGTTAAAGCTCTGGTAGTCAAAGAGCAAAATAGCAGGGTATGGAAACCAAAGCAGTGATCCAATATAATTTAAATTTTATAAGTCGAGTGGCTCTTCCACCCTGTAAGCACGAACAGCGGTGTAGCTTGATTGGTGAAATTTTAAATTATGTAATGGGCTAAAATTCCCAAAGGATTCTAGAGTAGTCAAACAGATGTCAATTTGCGACCACAGAAACTCATGAGCACTGGAAATCCACTTAATAATAGTATTATTAAGGCTGCGCTTCTATGTAATCGAAATATACTGCCCTGCATGGCTTCTCTTAAGGAAAAGTTTTCCATTAAGCAAGCTGTAACGATCCTTCCACAAAGTTTAGATTCTTATCCCGCCACATTATAGAGAACGCACGTTTTATGTACCTGCAAGTGGGCGTGAAATAATCCAGTACGCCCGAAGGTCACAATTACATTGTAGCAATAAATAATAACAGACATAACGTTTTATAAATGGAGCTAAAATATAAATCATACGATTGACAACTAACAAGCATTTGAGAAAAACTTCAAACGATCGCGTATTTCTACTACATATGTTTCTATTATATGGCATACTAATTTAAGCAGCGTGCAGCGGCTTGATATATACCCTATTTTTCTTTACAAGATCAAAATCGTAGCAATAAACAGGTGGCCATCACTCTTGGGTTCATACATTTATTGCTAATATTTTGATCTTTTAAAGAAAAACATGGTAAGTATACAAATATTATAAGTATAAAAACTGATTATCCAAACTTAAATGTTGCGATGATAGATTTATCTTAGAATTTAAATATAAGGTAAGGTGGGGTAAGACTAACATACTTTACTGCCGGCCTGTCAAACTGTCTTTTTGTGACTTAATTTTATGCTCTACCTTTAAGATAGTAATGCCACCGGTACATTAACACTATAAGCTTTTATAAAACAATGTATAAATACATTACCGCTATTGCATCTAGAACAATATTTTGAAAAATTTGTAGAACAGGTGAAACTGGTAGTCTTTCCCCACCACAGTAACATACAGACTCTCAGTAACATATTTTATCCTAAATCGTTCACAATATAGTTTTTTTTAAAATAAATCGTGTTTATAACAGGTAAATCAAGTAAAAGTTAACTCTATTGCAACGCTAGAGCGTTCATTTTTGCGGCAATTTGTGTAAGTAGTTATCCAGGGCAAGTCTAACATACAATAGAAAACAGAGGTGTAGAACTTAAGCCAAAAGTTCTACACCTCTGTTTTCTATTTCTATTTTTTTTATCGACGTCAAAACCTCATTGTCACTGTGAAATAGTTCAGCGAATAAAGTATGAAGGAGGAGCAAACACACACTTACATTACAAACTTTCCTATAAAGAATATAGGAAGCTTTCGAAAGATTGCAATGCACATTTATAAATGCGTGAGTAGTTCTGTCTCTCCGTTGCCATAAATTTTCATAATTGTATACGCGATTAAAAGCACGGGACGTTGCTAGTAGAGTTATTACAATTAGTTTTACTATGTAGCAACTAATTATTATTTTTACCAACTAGTCAAAGACAATGCCTTCTATGAAAATGTTTACAGTATCTGACTTGGAGGAAGACTAACATACGTTTGTCTTGCCCCTGATAAACTGATAGTCTTTCCCCACTTTGATATAGTGGTATCATGGTTTAATTTTGTTAAATATTAAAGAAAATTATGTGATTTAAGTGATAATAACTAGATAACTTAAAACACAATGTCAGTATGATTCTACTTACAGCAAAGATATCCACAAACAACAACAATTAACAACAATTAAACATTAACAATTTAACATTTAATATCATAAACTTTTTAATGATGTTTTCAGATCCATCAACTTGTCTTTTTTTCTCACAGCTGAAATTATAATTGTGTTATTTTGACGAAATAGTTCAGCAGAAGTGACAACAGTGTTTTGAGCCGAGATCCTTTTCATGACAACAGTTTTATCGACAAGTTAAATTCGAAAAAAAGACGGAACTCTTCAAGTTATTTGAAAGTGATAGTCTTACCTCGGTGATAGTCTTACCCCACCTTACCTTACCTATTAGGCCATAGATCGAACTTTGGATTTTTTTTTTCATTCAAAAACTGTCATCATTTTTTACACATGCTTGTATTAAATTCTTCAGCAAATATCCAAATACATAATATGTTGAAATAAACTGTTACCTCATTCAGCCACTGTATTAAATAAGATGTAACATAAATGAAGCATATTTGTTGCAAAAAAAAATGTTGTCGGCTTAGAGCGTACGCGAGTTTCTACTGGCTTATTGCTACTAGCTACATGTAACAAGTTATGTACTGAAAAGTTCGTTCGCTATGGCTATGGCCAGTCTAGTTTTAAGCAGTTAAATTAAATGTAGTTAATGGAATCGTTGTTCCAGTTGTTGATAACGGTTTCTAGATACAGGGCTGATGTCTGTTTTATTTTCAAGAATATTGGTTATTTGGCAAATTAAGATGACCGTTTTTTTATCATGCATAGTGACAATACTGTCGGGTAGTTAGCCTGATGGTAAGCGATATGGCTGCTCGTGAACAGTTATACTGTCACTCGTCACTTGGGTGGGACATCAGTTGTCTCTTGAGTCCGGTTAGATGCCCGTCACACCGGGACACAGTAGGTACTTTCCAGGTGTGACCAGGTTTCGACAAACATCATTCCGAGCGGATACATACTCAATATGATCTGCTAAGTACCCGTTACACCAAGTAACTGCACGTGATGTTAATAATTGTAATGTAATACTGTTGTTCCGTCTTCCAACTATTAATCAAGGAAGCGTAGCCACAGCGATCAACCGGAACCCCGCTAACGATTATGTTACGATAGATATAATTATATCGATTTACTTCAATGCATTAGTTGTTGGAAATTACGATGAATCATAAGGCTGGATTATCTCTGGTCTCTCTATATTTAAGAAATAGTTGTACAAAAAATACACAAATCTTTACTTGACTAACAAAACATTAGATAAAAATTTGCCTAAATTGACCAATTTTCATACTACACTGAAACATCAATAGTCAAATACGATTCCTACTAATGATAGTTCGTGAGGCTATTGAAATCAAAAACCATCTTAATTTCAATAGAGAATATGGTTGTATGTTACCACCGGCTTGGTATCCTGTGATAAATATAATTTAATCCAAAACCAAGCAAAACACTGAACGGCCTCAAGATACTGTACTCTTACTACCTACGTAGTTCGGACCAAAAATAATAACTAAGAAGACCGTAGCACCGGCATAATTGTGACTTGGACGTTCAACATGTCAGTCCTACCGTGACTGTCACCGGTGCTGCCAGACATACAAACGACATATCCTGTAAAGGAGTTGTTCCAGAAATGTATGGAGCCTGGGCCAACACCATGTACACTATATGTATATATAAGTATTCAATATAGTAACTGTTTTGTAATGTTATCTTTTTTTTAATATTGCTTCGTTTTATTGTACATTTAAGATATCTTGGTCAAGGAGAGCAACACCAAAGAGAATATAATACTACTGTAGCAACACCCCACAATAATATGATGGATCGGAAATACGTAACTAAAATGTCAATTTGACAAGTGACTATACCTGCGATTGAACTTGTTGCGGATTCCAATCCAAATCACAGGCGATAATCAATACAATAAAGCCCCGGGTCAAGAAAGAAACAGTCAATGAATGTCCGCAAACATAAGTAATCACTAAAAACTCCGAAATACATTATGTACTCCACGCGTAAACAATCTATTACGAAACGTCAACTATAGCATTAACTGTCAAATAGTAAACCAACGTCAAACGCAACTGTCATGGCTGCCCTAAAAAAAGGGTGGACATACTAAATAACTGCAAAAGTAATCATTTTTGTACAATTGTACTCTGCTTCAAATTAATTTAAAAGTATTTTTATGAAACCCTCCTATGTTTTTCCTATTTTTCCATGTAGTGTACATAGTGTTGGCCCAAAATGGAACATCTCCTTTGTTTTAATTTGTTATAACACTAAGTAGTATTAGTTATAGCTATGTTAAACATCATATTTTTGTACAGGATTAAGGCACAATGTCTCTGGAACCAGCGAGCAGAGGAAAATGCAGGAATTGATGGCAATTTATGCACGGTAATGGGGGTACCCATGTTATTGAAGATAGGTACTTTGCATATTTTGCAGCTTTATTTTTCTTTTCATATTACCCCACAACTATCGCTATAATATTAGGTACTTTAAATAAAAAAAGTATTGTCCAAATCAATATAGGTCCAGCACCTTATCTATATTCCAAAGTTCAATTAAACTGCAGGTTAAACTGTCTCCGTTGCGTCGCGAGTTGGTACATAGCTTTAAATAGGATATTCAATCAAAGTACTATAGAAACACTATTGAGAAACAATTTTATTCTAAACTGTAGGTTAGCGCCACCTATCTTGTTTAATATGTACTACTTTTACTAGATAAATGCCTCATAACTGAATTAGTTCTTCAGATTGCCGTCGTCATTTGAGAATCAACATCCAACATACAATTAACAATAGTGATCAACAAATTAGCGTGTTGTTAAGTTATTCAATATTATATGGGTTTCGGAAGCAGAACGCAATAAATGAATCCTGTTAGAGCGACCGGACCCTTATCCTGAGCATACATGTCTTGTTTAAAGACATGACACATTATGTCAGGAACAACAGTAACGCGTGCAAAACAATCAGTGAAGTTATAATCATTTAACACTTCAAAGACCAGGGGATCTAGCACAAGTGCTGATAGTTTACGAGCTCAATCAAGCTGACAGTTTGTTCCTGTACATTTTACTAGTTTTTGATAGTTACCGCTAGAGGCGCTAGTGTGAAATGTATGAACAAAACTGTAATTTTGTTCGAGCTCGTTAACTATCAGAACCCGTACTAGACCCCTCATATTATATACAGTTACATAAAATGGTTGCGATGCACCCCATATGTCGTTTGGCCCGTGACTCATACGTTTTTACCAACGGGGTTTACCTAATCAATATCAGCCTGTAGTCGTCCATTGCTAGTCTAAGATCTCTGCCATTGCACGCCACTGACTTCGAATCTCGGTTTTTCTCATCCTATTTTTGCCTGCCACTTTACGTATCGAAACTCCATCTAGCTTACGGACATCCAGTCACGTTTGTCAACTCGCGGGCTTCACTCAATAACTCTTTTTAACCGACTTCAAAAAAAGGAGGAGGTTATCAATTCGGTTGTATGTTTTTTTTATGTGTGTTACCTCAGAACTCTGTCGTTTACGAACCGATTTGGAAAATTATTTTTTTAATTGAAAGTATATGCTTCCAGATTGGTTCCATTTTTTTCAAAATCAAGTTCTGATGATGGGAACCATGAGTAACTGAGGGAACTCCTTAAATATTATAGGCATACATATAACGTTTTTGGTATTTTTAGAAACTAGTCAAGCATTTTTATTCAGAAAGTATCATTTGGTGAAGTGGATCTGATGAAGAAGGCCATAGATGGCCACCGGAACTCTGTAATAAAATTAACAATACAGGATGTATTGTTAATTTAGTTTCCTAGCCGTGCCTACTAAACGTAGAACTATCGAATTTGGACTCGATGGATAGTTCTCGACGAGTAGTTGCTAGAAAAATGGAGATCAGGGTCTGATGGTGGAGCAGGAAGGTTGTCACGGGATCTCTGCACCAATAAACGTAGATCCACCGAGTTTGGGTTCGTTGGGTAGCTCTCGACGAGTAGTTGCTAGAACAATGGTGATTAAGGTCTGATAATGGAGCAGGAAGGTCATCACGGTATCTCGGCACCAACAAACGTAGACCTACCGAATTTGGACTCGTTGGATAGGTCTCGACGAGTAGTTGCTAGAAAAATGGAGATCAGGGTCTGATGATGGAGCAGGAAGGTCGTCACGGGATCAATGCACCAATAAACGTAGATCTGCCGAGTTTGGGCTCGTTGGGTAGCTCTCGATGAGTAGTTGCTAGAAAAATGGTGATCAGGGTCTGACGATGGAGCAAGAAGGTGGACACGGGTTCTCGGCACAAATAAATGTAGACCCACCGAGCGTGCAGTCCATGGTTCTCGAGAACTACGAGTATAACACCTAGATATCTTCGGTTAATGGCAATTGGTTAGTTTTATTAAGATATTGTCACATCTACATTTTTTTAAATTTTTGCTTAAGCTTATATTTTAGTGATGGTCCATAGTTGTGTTATGTAGTGGGTGTTTTTAAAATAAATATTAAACTGGCTGTTTGTCAGAATAAAATATAAGTTGTTAAAACTTAACCTAATAATACACCAATGGAACCACTAAAAAGAATAAAATAAAAATAATTTTTACAAAAAAAAGAACCGCCTTCAAAATGTAACTAAAAAGCCTGAAATAATTTCTAAGAATTAGTGGTTTTTACATCTACATAGTTGGACTTGGACTACAACATATTATTAGTAGTTTATGCACCAAGGGGATAAAGAAGTGTCTTATGTCACGGGCGTGAAATTGAATCGCGAGCATAACGAAGGATTCTAGTAACTCCCGAGCGTAGCGAGGGAGTATAGAGTTAACTCCCGAGCAAAGCGAGGGAGTTAATACTAGCATCCTGAGTACAGCGAGAGATTCAAGCTCGCCCAAGACAAAGACACCTTTATCCCCGAGGAGAATATACTACTTTTCACTACGTAATGAAATACAAATAGTAGGAAGAGATTGCTTAGGTTATCTGGAAGAGATTGCTTTTTAGCGATAAGGGCCACCTTTTTACATCATCAACGTATTGTTCAATTTACATGTAAGTTTTGGTGTAAAATCTCAATGGTACAATAAAGTATATTTATTATTATTAAATACTTACTGCTAGAAATAAAATAACATCAATACACCGATTTCCAACGTTCGCGCCCACACCTACTGCGAGGCGAGACAGTAAAATACAAACTGGTAGAATTAAAATAATTTAATATCAACAGCGTTAGCGCTTTCTTTTTATCAATTTTTTTCTTTTCCTATAAGCTAGAACAAGGTTCGGCTCCAATTCGGCTCCTGGCGCTCGGTTCGATTTTCAAATGTATGTTTTTCGTGCAAGTCTTTGCTTAGAGAGAGTGGTAATACTGTAGTCTGCGCGGTAAAAAAATATTTGACGTTCATAATTCAAATTACATTTTAATGAAGAATTTGCTTCGGCCTAAAAACATAAATGAAAAATGACAACAATTTAATGAAGCATTGGCTTAGGCCTAGCTACAAATTGATTTATTACGAGATTACTTATGACGAGGCTGTATGAGCTAGAACCCTTTGCCTTCACAATTAGGGTCAACTAAAGGACAAAAAAAAACAAATCACATTATTACCCAAGGGAGTTTAGTACAACATTATTACCCGGCTAGACTATAGGGATATAATGAGGTACTTTATGTCATCTTTATATGACACATAATGCAACATTATCGAGCAGGTGGTGTGAAAAAATACATATTACTATCGAAGTCGGCGCCTAACGTCTAGCAAATACTTACAAGGGCAGTAGGTACCTAACTGTTTTCCAGTTTGGCGCCGTCTTTGATAGTAATATGTATTTATAATATGCTGTAGTCCAAGTCCTACTATGTAGATGTAAAAACCACTAATTCTTAGAAATTATTTCAGGCTTTTTAGTTGCATTTTGAAGGCGGTTCTTTTTTTTTTGTAAAAATTATTTTTATACTTCATCGGTTATCGGTTCGACAGCAGGTAAGTATGGCTAACCCACTGCCAATTCAAGTCAATAACTAAGTTATCGATAACTTTGGTTCGCTATCTGATCACCTCGTTACAGATTCGATCTTTCTGAGAAACTCCAAGCATTTCATAGCTTCAGAACCTTTTCATAGCTTGCTGAGCGACTGTAAATTTGTGAACCAGTAAGTCGCTACGTTTCGGCTCCATATGCCATGACAGGTAGGACGCACTGTTTGAAGACATCTGTTTTCAGACTCTATGGAATAGGCGATGAAAAAACTCAACGTACTGGAGTCTACGTATGAAGTAACCTACAGGCGGATCAGGAGGACATAAATTGCTACAAATTTACCGTCAGGCGTTAATTTTTGTGTAGAAGAAGTTGCAGGCGTGGTCCTGGCCGAATTATGCCAGGTTTCTATATCTATGAAACCTAGCGTTTTGGTAACGAACAGTAACACTTTCTACTAGATAAACTGTTTCTATAAACGTAGTTGACCAATGATGTAATAAAGTTTATTTCGATGTAGTTGTCGTATTGTAGAGCACTGAGTGACGCCTAGTCAGTAGTTACCTACTAGATTACTGTGACAAACAACGGGTCGTTGACTATAGAAGCCTAGCATTAGTGGTGAATAATAAGCTAATTAGCTGCACGTGTCTTGTATAAGTGTTATTCATCTTCTCTTGAAAACGTCAACACGAAATTCCTACAAATGTGTGACCGCGCTAATATCTCGCATTTATTAGTCAGTTGATTGTGAAGATCGCAGTTTGGACAATGAATTCCAATGGGGAACTTCTACATACAGCTACACATAAGGCTCGACACCCTATATAACGATAACTACGCTACATACAACACAGAGAATTGTTGGAAAGGGACGGGACTTGCCGCCGGCCGCACGCACCGTGGCGGGTACGATATGTTGTTGTTAATTCGTCCCGAAATAACAACATATCGTACCCGCTCCATAGAATACATAATAGTACTACGTACCCGCTCGCACGATTCGTAGCGATCAACTTCTAATAGGTCTTTGTCGAGGTGTCGCTGTGTGTACATATTTTTAAACTCATTGTACTTTAGAATATTAAAGACTTTAAGCCGCATAAATAATTTATATAAGTATATACTCAATGTAGAATCAAAAGCTGACTTCAAAATTAGCGCGAAAGCGCTTACTGACTTGATGTGACATCACTTCATCCTTGTAATTTCGCGATCTACTCTTTGCGAATTGTTGATATACAATTCGCTTATGGCTAATGTATCAAAAATAAAAGTTAGGACTAAATCTTTCAGTGACGCACTTCTAACGACTACTTTATGCAAGTTCCCGCAACATAAATAACTCTTCTATAGTATTACGTTGACACGGGGAAAAGAAGGGTGACAGGATACTGCAACTTTAAACGATGGAGGCCATTTGTTCATAATTATAAAGTGAGACGCCCATTTTTTACTATTGAGTATATATCTGTCTTTCGGTGAAGGAAAACATTGCGAGGAAACCTGCATGTCTGAGAAAGCCTAAATAGCTTTCGAATGACGTGTAAAGTCGGCCAACCCGCACGTGTAAAGTCCCCCGACGTGGCCAGCGTGGTGGACTACGGCCTACGCCCCCTCATCTCGAGGGGAGGCCCGTGCCCTGCAGTGGGACATAAACCAGGGCTGGTATTATTGGTATATATATATATCTATCAATGTTCCACAGTGCAATATGCCTTTTTTTAACCATCAAAATTTCCCCGGGATCTGTGGGAGTGGGAGTCTTACCCACTAAACCCCCGCGGCTGTCGCATTGGTACAGGAGAGGGGAGACCTGGGCTCTCCGATGGGATCTGCACCAGGAGCCCCGCAATGCTGTGGTCAAGGGAACGGGGGTCGCAACCCCGCCGCCGTCCTCCTCGAATATGCTGCCGTATTCAATAGACGTTCTAGAGCTCACAACCCGAACGTCCAGAGACTCCGAACGACAGTACCTACAATCTGCCTTTTTTTTCACGCGGGGGAAATTTTCGAGAGATCCGCGGGAGCTGTGGGGCTCGACCGGGGTATGTGGGATTCTTACCCAATAAACCCCCGCGACTGTCGCATCGGCACATGAGAGGGGGGATCCCAGGGCTCTCCGGAGGGAGCCCGCCGCCAGGGGCGCATTGCAGTCCCCGGGAACCAGTCACGGTGCTCACGGGGACGGGGGTCGCAACCCCGCCGCCGTCCTCCTCGGAGTCGCCGCCGTACTCAATGACCGTTCTAAGGGCCCACATCCCAAACGTCCAGCAAGTCCGAAGAGTACAATCTGCCTATCTTATCCTTTGAGAGTACCATGGTTTTAAGCGTAACGTATACATATGTTTGTATATGCAGAGTATATTAGAAATAATGAGTTTTTTGTTGCAGCTCATAATCTTATATGTATCCGGTACAAGGCGCGTCCCTATTTTTTTTAGTATTTAGGTCTTCACTTCGTATCGTTTTTATATTTCTTTAGGGTGATAGTAACAATATGTTTAAGCGTATGTAATTATAAACTTAGCCATACTCACTGAGAGCTCACACTTTGATTTCGATTTCATAAAATATGTTGAGTTATTTAGACCGTAAACACAATCTTTCGTATTAAGTTGGCAAGTAACAAACCAATTATTAAATGCTTAGTGGAACAATAACAAATATTTCGGCAAATATTAGGTCTGTACCTAAAAAAGTCACTAGTAAACATTACTCTTTTCTTTTCTATGTCTATGATTTTTACCCTGCTTAGTCTTTACTGTCACTTAACTAAATTTATAATATTCTAGTGCGTTTCTAATACAAACAGACTACGCACTAAGTTTTCTGTGAATACAAATAAAGAAACGAGAGACAGTAAAATCTTGTAATACACCCGGAAACATCAAAATTATAAACGACGCGATTATATAATCCCAGCTACATTGTGAGTCGCGTTTAACCAACTGTTTTAAAGTAAAACTGTCTATTGTTTTATCCGCAAACCACGTAATTACGGATGAACGTATTTCAATGCAGTTTTGACTATTATACTTAAGTAAAGTTACATTCTTTATATAAAAAATAAGACATGCGTAAATTTCACGCGGTCCTATTCGCATAGTTAGTAATTAATTAATCGAATGTGAAAATTTGCGTTATACTTCAATTGTGACATATGTCTGTATACCCCGTTTTTCTTTACAAGTTCAAAATCTTAGCAATATACTGTGTTAATACAGGAGTCATGTTTGACCTGTGGCCAGCCAGACAGATGGTAGGGTTCAATATGTCATATTCAATCCTGTATACAAACATATTGCAAATTTTGATCTTCTAAAGAAAACAGGGTATAGTTCAAGTGACTTGATGTACCGTGTCCGGATATGTTCCCAAAAAAGTAGGAATATTGCCGCCAAAGTTCTCGGCAATACTGGGAATATCAGTAAAAACTGTACCAGATAAGTATATGGAAATTTGTCGAGAATATATCCAGTGGGTGGGAAATTCCCGGCAGGCGTACATCACTACTTATACCTAATGATATAAAACTTCTCAATAAAGATTTTCACATAAAGTGAATCTCGTAAACACAAGCTCTTGTCAATTGTCTACCACGATTCATGAGAACTAAACTATAGATAACCGCACTGCATTTTATGTAATACAACTAAAAATAAAATAAAATAACAACTTACGCTTACTGAATCCCCCATGTCTGGCGACTCAAGCATGTCGTTTTTCCTGAAAAGCAAGAAAAAAAACATATTATACCACAAAATTCCACACTGTCAATAGGGCCCAGCTGGTTTACATAATCCATAGTTATTTACCGGCTCGTTAAAGGAAACGGCATCAACAGTTTACCGCCATATTCAGAACAAATCGCTTGCTCGCTGTACCGAGGAAAGCACACTCCATAAGAAAATAGTGCACGCGTTGCAACTCGCATACTGCTAATCATGTACTTATCAGTTAAACGCTATCTCTTACATAATAACCTGATGTCATTTTATACACTTAATTACGTTATTCGGCAGTCTAATCAATATGGATTCCATTGCATTATGACGCAAATAAACTACGTTAATTACCAAAATTATCAAAGTAGGACAAAGTACCTTGTATATTGCACCTGCTCGCGGCCATTGTCTGGAATGATCTGTTGCGGATCCTTGATAGCGGACGGAAAAACTGATGCAGCATTATCCATTTGCTCCATCCTGGAAACGAATACAAAGACACATAAGCGACTTACACGCGATACACGCACAATATTAACAGAAACATATTTAGAAATCTATTTACATTTTCTGTTGCCTCAAGTCTGAAGAGCACAGATTGCGGAGATAGTCGTCACACTCGCGTTGCTTTTGAATCTGATATTCTTTCAGTAGTTCCCTTCTAAAATCGCCGTCCGCGACGGGCAACATTGCCGCTTCAGCTTGCTGCGGCGCGCGCTCCGCGAGTGAAGAACGCTCAGTCGACGCCACCGTATTCGATATAGACGTAGACGCTGAGTAATCTTGACCTCTATGTTCAGGTGTTGTAGCATTCGACGCGCCGACACTGCCGGTCTCGATCGCCTTCGACGAATTCGGAAATTCGCCGATAGGTTTCAATTGTTCATCGATTGTCTTCAACGACTCGTTCAGACCGTTGAATATGCTCTCCGCGTTTTTACTATCGAACAGTCTATCCACAGACGTATTCATTAGTTTACTGCCTTTAATTCCAGTCAGGTGGAAACCAGCAAAACAAGACGAGGATGGTCCGTAATCTATAGCCGACAGCGCCATAACTGCGGGATGTCTCGGCGCACCGTCGGGGAGCGGCCGAAGTGACCTAGTCATCGCGTCTGCGGCAGACCGTGGCCTTCTGAAGGGCATCGCCAGATGTGGGAATGTACGTGGTTTAATAGGGGTCACGAGCATGTGCTCCGTCCACGAAGTGTGCAAAGACGGACGCTCCAACTTTTCCACATCGACGTTTAGCATCCGCTGTTCAAACGGCACGCTAAATGTTTCCGCAGGGATCGATTGCAGCCATGAGAGCAAGCTTAGATCAGATTCGTCAAATCCGGATCCGTCGAGTAGTCTAGAAAAGTTAACTTCATTCGACTGTGCTTCCTTGGACCCCGTAGCTTTAGCCTGACAGTAATTTACACATGACTCATATAATATCCCCTTTATAAGTAGCTGCATTAGGCGATCGTTTTTTGCACATTTAGAGACGGTGCCGCTAGACTTTTTATCGCATGGCAAGAATTGTTCTACGAGAGGGTATACCTCTCTAAAGCATTGAACTCGAGCGTTGCTCGGATTCCACTTTTTAAACTGGGCGTGATCCGTTATGCTAGGCAATGTTAACAATAAACACAAATTTGAGTATTCTTCTTTTGAGGGTGCTAGCTTTTCTAAATCGCTAAGTACTTTCACAACTTCATCTACGATATTTTCAACATTATTATAAGCTTTTATTTCAGATCTTATGCATAATAATTCTATATATTTATGTCTTAGGATAGCATAATTAAATTTGTCGACTTCAAAAGCTTTCAGTGTACTGAGAGGTTGGATAAACTCTAAGACGTCATCCCATTGTCCGTCGAGGATAAGCTGCCGTAAAAATAATACGTCGTCAGCGTAATTGCCGTTTATAACCCCCGTTTCACGTTCGAGCGAAAGTTGCGTAATATGCAGATCACGGTTATGTAGAAACTCAAGGGCCAGCCGGACTACGTCATCTTCGCGTAGGTTCAGGTGGGTTGACGGCATTCTGTTGACTAAATATCTTATACCTGGAACAAAAAGATTACGTACTGAGTATGGTTAAAATCATAAAAACTGATACACACGTACAATTTATCCTAGGCTCTAATGTTAGTTCACCTGCGCTTGTACAAGTAGTGTAAATAAATAACTATCAAGATTTAAGGCTGGCTATGGGCACCTCACAGTTGTTCGGGAGAATGGAACTATCGCAAGCGTAGGCTGCAGTGCAGACCTGTTAAAAATAAAGGTAATCGATAGACTATTCTCAGAGTACCAGATTAACAGGTTTTTGAGCAAAAACAAGTACTCAAGCGCGATAGTGACTTTTATCCCGTTACGCAAGAGTGCATTCCAATTTCAACATTCATGCCTTCAGAGTATTCATACATCCACACTTGGCCACTGTTATGCCCAATGTAATAAGCAACGGGTTTACCGGAGCACTGCACAATTTTAAACATCAAACTATTACAAAATATTTTATTGTGTTTTCCTAATATCATCTTAAATGTGTATTTTAATATATTTTTTGTCATAACGCTGTTGGATTTCCTAATCTATACTATATTATAAAGAGGTAGGCCTTTTTCGCGTGGGTGACTCAACACCGCAGAGCCGAAACTACCAAAGCTAGGACTACAAAATTTGGACAGGAGGTTCATTTTATGGTTTAACCAATCAATAAGAAAGGATTTTTGGAAATTCGAACTCTAAGGGTGTGAAATAGGGGTTAAGAGTTTCTATGGGATGGGTGTAAAAACATTGTCTTCTGACGTTAAATTTTGTAATTAGTCTCTATAATAAAAAATAATAAGATACGTGTATCAGCGTTTTTCAGAATTCGTCAGTTGAGGGTGTAAAATAGGGAATGAAAGTTTGTGTGTTAAAAACATTTTGTATCTGTCTATTGACCTGCAATTCAGCACGCATTCTATGTAATAAGAATAATAAGACACGTACGTACGTTGTAGCTGTAACAGCTCAGTGGGCGAGCGCTTGCCTTGGAAATAAGGTGCGCAGGTTCGAATCCCGGCTCGCACCTCTGATTTAGTTAATTAATCATGTGTGAATCGTTTTTGTGCGATTGTTACTAGCTTTCGGTGAAGGAAAACATCGTGAGGAGACCTGCATGTCTGAGAAAGCCTAACTAGCTTTCGAATGACGTGTGAAGTCCGCCAACCCGCACTTGGCCAGCGTGGTGGACTATGGCGCCCCTTCATCTTGAGGGGAGGCCCGTGCCCAGCAGTGGGACATAAACAAAGGCTGGTATTATTCTTATTTTAATAAGACACGTTTTATGTAAATCATCACTTAAGGGTATAAAATAAGATTTGAACCATTGTATGGTGTTTTTTTTTGTTTATTGATTTGATAAATTAAATACATATGAACCACACATACTCTTCATTTAAAAGTACCTTCATCTGAATTAAATTAAGGGATTAGATTTGTATTGTATGATAGGATAGCAGCTAACAGCAAGGGATATAATATAATTGATACGGTTGCGATGGATACGCGAGGTGTAGACACGGAAGACACAATACATTAGAGTTTTTTAAAACAATAGCAGTTTTTGATTTCTATCAACTCAAAGCCTCAAAATATAGGTGAGGTATCCAAATATTATAATTTGATGAGTTATTTTAATCCCCTTAACACGTGTTAAGGGGATTAAAATTACTCATCAAATCAATCTTATCCCATTGCACACTTGCACAGTTTAATAAAGTTTGTGTTAAAAACATTTTGTATCCGTCTATTGACCTGCAATTCAGCACGCATTCTATCTAATAAGAATAATAAGACACGTACGTACGTTGTAGCTGTAACAGCTCAGTGGGCGAGCGCTTGCCTTGGAAACAAGGTGTGCAGGTTCGAACCTCTGATTTCTTTAATTAATCGTTAGCGAATTGTGCGATTGTTACCAGCTTTCGGTGAAGGAATACATCGTGAGGAAACGTGCATGTCTGAGAAAGCCTAACGTCTTTCGAATGACGTGTGACGTCAGCCAACCCGCACTTGGCCAACGTGGTGGACTATGGCCTAAGCCTCTACATTTTTAGGGGAGGCCCTGTCCAACAGTGGGACAAAAACAAGGGCAGGTAAAATGAATAGGTTTCTATGGAGTTACCTAAAGTTTCTTGAACGACCCGTCGCCAAGTTGTATATTATTTTTTTGGATTGTTTCTCCTAAGAGGTAAAATAGAGAAGGAATGTTTGCAATTTGTCTAATTTACGTGAAACTAAACTGGGTTAATACTCTTCAACAAATTATTAACAACGAGTTATTCAAAATTCTATTTTTATGGGTGTTAATGGGTCTAAAAATGTTGTAGTTATGGTAAAATTGTTAGGGGAAATCTTATTCTAAAAAAATTACTGTAGGTATGGTAAGGTATTATTCTTTATACATATTATAATTTAAACATAATATTTTGCCACCCGTGCGAAGCCGGGGCGGGCCGCTAGTAAATAAATATAGTGTTTAAGGGCAAAATCCCACCTGAAGCATACTGACTTATTATTACCAAAACGAGACGAAGAGCCCTGTGTTGGTGGCCTCGTTTCGTTGGTAGCAAAAGGGGCAACCGATAGTCCGTCAGTCTTCAGCAGATCGACTCCTTATAGAGCAGTAAGGTTGCCACTTCCCGCAGTCTTCTCCTTGTCGTTTGGTTAGTGGCCTACCTGGTGATAGAGTTGTTCAAGTTGCTCTTAGGCCCCTAACATGGCTAACGACTGCTGTCTAGATGACATCAACCGGGACCGACTTTTTACGTGCCCTCCGAAGCTCGGAGATGCGGGAAATGCTTAGTTCAAATACTACTAAACGGTCACCATCTAAGAACTGATCTTGCCTGACGTTGCTTAGCCAACTAATCGATTATAGGACAGTGATTACAACTGACTATGAGCTCCCAACACCGCACAAAGGTGAGATTATTTGGCTGCGATCTACTATAAGAAGGACGTACTTCTGCAATCGAGCTACTCGTTCCCGCGGTGCATTACGTCTCTAAAATATATTTAAAAAAGACCGGTAACATTTAACCCGGCCTGGGACCTAACAATCAGTAACAACACAAGCAATATCTAACAAGACAGGTAATTATGTAAAGTTGGAATATTTTTGACAAATGTTTCCTCTTAAGATGAATTGAATGCTAGATTAACTTCTAATCGTAAATAATAGAGATTCTAAACTTCGTTAACTCGTATTCACAACAATCCGTTTAATGCTTTCACCGCACGAGGCATGCAGTAATGCCATACAGAAAAGAACATGGATCTAATCATGACTGATCGTTATTTTCTTATTCGCAATGCTCGTTATGCATCGCTGAGACTCGATGAGCGGACTAATGATAACGCTATTGTGAGTGAAGACAAAAACCATAACGTATTGGTCAAAAAATATTCTTTGTATGAATCAGGGGCGTAACTACCTTTCTACGGGGCCTCCAAGCTACAGAGGTCTTGTTTACCCTTCATTTGGGCCCCCAACATTTTTTTATACAGGACCCGTCTAAGGCAAGCTACGCTACTGGTATGAATGAATACAAAATGTTACGAGGTAATCCTTAAATTAGGCTCATGAGTCATGAACGCAAAGGGCCCACCCTTTGCGTGAGCCCCCAGGCTCTGGGCGTCCCTACTAAATGCGATCCCGATGTGGGCAACGACGCGGTGTAGGGCCTATGAGCAGCGCGAGGGTGCCGGGGGAGCGTTCAGTTCTGCTCCCCCGGGACGTGCTCTAGCGAGCGTCTGGCTTTGCTCCGAACTTTGGCGAAGCTCCGAACGGAGAGCCCAGTCTCTCTCCATGGCGTCAATGAAAGCCACTGGGGAGGTTTTAGCAAAAATCCCACCTAACCCAACCTCCGCCCCCTCGGAGACCGGGTACCATTTGAAGGTTTACACCTCGACAAAAAAAAAGGCGACGTTGCCGTTCACGAAGCAGCGACTTGGCAACTATGGATATCAATATGTACACAGTATAAATAATAGTATATGTATATACTTACCGTATTATTATACTGTGTGTTTTATATGTATGTATTGTCTGTGATGTGTGTGATTAGAGCCGTTTGTTCATTTGTTTAGCGTACTTTGGTACAGCCTTACTTACTACTCTGGTACAGCTGACAGTCCGGGTGCCGATACAAAGCGTTTAGTGACCCTATCATAGTGTTACTTGTATACGGACATGACACGTTTTGTGTGCGTAGTAGTCTCCATTACTCCTTTTCCGTGCCTGATACGCTCATAGCACTGTCATGATATGGTCTTGTATAAATATTATATTATATAATGGGCTGGACGCCTTAACCGCACCCTTTTTGCTATAATACAGCGGGAATGCCTTTGAAAACATGACTGGGGGGTGAATAAGAATGAATCCCGACGAAGGAAGTACACACGACTACACATCAAGTTTGACACCATATAAGGATAATTATGCTGCATACAACACAGGGAATTGTTGGAAAGCGACTGGGCACGCGGCCGAGCGCAGGCAGCTGGCCGCACGCGCCGGGTTGGACGAAATAACAGAAACATATCGCACCCTCTCGCACGATTCGCAGCGTTAAACTTCTTATAATTCAAAGTCCAATCAGTCTAGGGCTGAGGAGTCGCCGTGTGCCTTCCACAAGACTGCAGCTAAACAACTCCATTCGTGTGGTCGTCACACTACGTCACACCACCATGCTTTCACTACAAACGACAAACATAGCAATTAATAGTCACCACAGTCGCCACCGCAATCAAAGTTCGCTAATGAATCTTTAAGGTACAAAATAATATCACATTAATGTAATCCAAATGCCCAGAGTTAGAGAATAACTATTATGTCACTATCCAATAATAACATAACACCCACATGTATACAAATGTTTTTAGAGTTAGAGGATAGTTAATTAATGACACATCATAACTATTTTATTATATTCTACCTACTTAAACAAGGTATATATATTTTTTTATATTAAAGTACTTAGTAAGTTACGTTTCCTATTAATATAATATGTGCAATTTAACAAGATGAAAAATTCAAATTATTAACTTAAAAACAAACACAGATTTATAGCATTTTGTCACTCCCATTACTATTCGATTGGGAGATTCATGGGAACTAGTAAACAGTACCTGTTACACTGCTGGTATGGTTGTATGGATTTGGAACCTGGGGGTGCCACGGGTCCAAATTCAAGTACCCGTGGCACCCCCAGGGGTATCTTCCGGGTGTACCACGGGCATGGAACAGATTTATACTTTGCGAATCTTAAACAAGTATAATTAAAAAGGAAGAAACACAATTGCAATTTAGTATACCAAATTACTCTACAGTTTTGCATGACCGCTACACTAATGACCTTCATTTTCCTTGACTCACTTGTATAAATACCTTTGGGATGATCCATTATAGTGTGAAGTCTCACTACTACCTAGGAACCACATAGACGTCACAGGACAAAGCACTACAAATGTCACCATAGATACAATCAATCTAAGCCCACTACCAAACAGTAGCTACCATATTAATTAGCACAAGTTTTCTAATTAATTCACTGATTAACTGAACTCATTCATACATATATGGTTTTCTTTCTTTCTGTGGTGCATATTAAACAGCAAAAAGTAGCAGCAAGTTTACAAGTCTTGACACTATGGCATAGTTCTAACTCAGTCAAATCATTTTTGTTGAGTGATTTTATGTAATAGTCCCAAATAATACTGTTTAGACTAGAATTATGCAAGTCTAGTAACAGTATTGTATGTTTAAATATGAATAAATTAAATCAAACCTTTATTTATGTATATCATTGTACTAAAATAATTTTAAAAAATATTAACACTCATTACACAAATATTATTAACTGTAAAAGTCCATATTTTAGGACATCTCAGCTATCAAGTGTTAAATATGCATAAGATCACCTTAATCTTATCTTGGTAACATTGAAATATGTCATTTGTATGTTACATTGATAAATCAGATGTCAAATGGGCCTAAATGGATTGTGGAAATTTAATTTTAGGGTTATAAGATTTTTTTTGGCAGCCAAGTTTGATCTAAAATACAACAAATTAAAGTGTTCCTATTTTTAAAGTTACTTGTCACTATGTGGCAGTTTCCTTGCTCCAACCGACCATCCGGTAGGGTTTCTCTAGTAACCAATGTGAAAGTAAATTTGATCCAAATATAAATTCTACCTATAAAGTGGTGCCGCTATACCTTTTTGGTAGTATGGACAGCAGTACCATGCCCCATAGTTGGTGTCATTTAAAATTGCATTGGATTTAAATTTACAATAGTTTTCAGTCACCCTACAGGTATGCAGTGGCATGCACAGAAAACAGACAAACATATCTGCGAGTTATTTATGCTATTTGTTCATGTGCCACCACTAATTTCCTTAAATTAATTAACATTCCATACATATCCATTTACATTTTAAAAAGTTATGTTAATTCATGTCAGTACTAAGATTTTTTAAATTAAGATTTCTTAGAGAAATCCTGCTGAATAAAGTTTTTAAATGCAAATTAATATGTCTATAGTACCTACATGCTTATGGATATTTGAAATGGTATACTAACATACATATAATAGGTTAAACAAATCAATTTTTTTTTCCACCCTCTGTGCACTACACTGCAGGTATGTATCACAGCAATGTATAATATTGATTGCTGTGTCTATGTTAAGGCAATTGAAGCTAGGGCAATTACTTGGCGCAAGATACTTAATATCTGACATCAAATATGGAGCAGTAGTGTAAAGGACCTAACCATAGGCAGGTATTTGTATTTAATAAAATATAATAGGATTAGAGTCAATTCAAATAAAGTTAAGCTGCTACAGAATGCTGGACAAGTTGACTTTGAATGATTTTAGTATCTAAATAAACAGATCATTTTATACTGGTAGAATTAACAAGCTATTTAGATGGAAGTCCATAATGGTAATCAACTATCAAGAGATGATCATAAAGAGTATTGTAACTCACTATAGTTTGTTGTATTGGCAGCTTTTTCCAAAACCAAAACTTTAATAATATCACAGATAAAAACAATAAGTAGAACAATTTAAGGTACCTACCTATGTATTGTGAATTTAATATATAGAAAATATAGTATAATATATACAAAAAATGTATTTCTAAATAAATAGCTTACCTATTTATTTTGAAATACATTTTTTGAATATTAATCTATTTGAAAAATAAAAACAATATTCAAATCAGCATATATTTATAATCATGATTTAAAGAAAAGTTATTATTATATTATAATTGACCGAGACTAAGTTGTGTTGGAGTTGTGTATTATAAATTAATTTATTTAGTAGATTTGTGATACTTTCACGCAAGCTATGCTTATGTGCGTATTGCTCCCGCGGGGGGAAAGCCTGATGTTGCTTTGTGAAATTATTGGTGCATCTCAATACTTTGCATAACGCGAATAGAAAACTTAATACGTTTAAGAAAATATGCTTTAAGCCATCGTCAAAATTTGCCGCAAAATTTAGATGTTCGCAACAGCCATTTTAGGTGATCAAAAAACCACCTCTGCCCACCTACACAACAACAAACCATGACCCTAGAAGCCTTCACCGCGTATTGACAATAAAACAGTTAGTTTATCAATTAATCGCTTTCTAACTAGACGACTAACCAAAATATAAGGTTTATTTTTTACAGTTACGGAAATTTATGCTCCTTAACTAAAACACTTACGATAATAATTTACCTCAATAAAATACACTGATGATACCCACTCAATAAACCAATTTTTGGAATCAATATTCTACATTTATAACAACAATTAACTTAACATTTGAGAAAGATTTATTCAATTTATTCCACATTTTAACGGGAGAGAGTTTATCACAGATTCAATTGATTGTAGGAAAAATAGTCTATGCCACACACAACGTCAACTATTTGACGTATTAGAATAATCGTAGACAGAATATGACAAGACATCTAGCTAGCGTGCCGCCGATAAGGACAGAAAATTAGCATTCGTACACGAAACACACGATATTTATTCAAATGCGGCTACTAAGTAGGTACTTTAGACAATATTTCTTAGTGCAATTCAATTTAAAAACACCAAAGCTACATCGTGGCCGAAAAAACTTCAAAGTAAACTGCACCATCGTCGGTACGGTTTTTCTTCGAGTTCGTGACAGATGCTGAACACACGATGTAGGACAAAACATCATAAGCTCTGTTTCTTTCTATCACATGTAACCTTCGCATTATTTTCTTGTGTGAATGAGAAAGAAAGTATCCAGCTCTCTAGGGATTCTTCCTCTAAGAAAATAATATAAAAAAATGTGCGTGCGTGGAGTCCACGAAGATATAGGGTCAAAGTGGAGGCAACACTCCCAAATACATGCCTGAGGTCAACGCTATCCCTTTCATGAAGGTCGGATCTCTCGTTCTAAGAGGGTAACCTTGATGTTTCATGAAAAATCAGGACATCATCTTAATTTAGTCGCATACGACTTACTTGGTTTGTTTAAGCTTTAAGTTTAAACCGATTAAATATGTCTAGTTGCTTCCGTTTACCTCTCAAAATACGACGGGACGATAAACCGACACGACCGTTGAGAGACCAGGCGCAGGACCTACATTTTACATATCTATCTGACGCATGGAGCATCTTACTTTACAGACAATCAAGTAATAAATAAATAATAAGTTAATGGTTGTGAAAATAAAAGCATATGAAGTTATGATAAAAAGAAATTGTATTACAAGATCATTTATTCAGTACGTTTAACGATCTCCAATTAATCACAAGATATTGAATAGCATTTTCCATTATATGCAAACAACTAAAACAGCTTGTAACCCACACATTAGACGATAGAAAAAGCATTTGCAGTAAATTTAGGTTTCCATTGGACCAACTGCAGATCATTGCAGCTTCATAAAATTTCTTTTCGAATGGATAGTCATAATATTCCTTCGCTCAATATCTTTAGGAAATCTACAAGAATATAAAAAAATGTATTAATATTGACCACGGGTAAATAAAACAGTATGTATAGTGACAGATATAGTGACAGGTTAATAAATAGTGACATAAGGAAACGTTGTGGTATGAAAGAAGATGTTGTGACAAAAATTGAGGTATGCTGAGATGGTTTGGTCATGTCGAGAGAATGAATGAGGAACGATTGACGAAAATAGTGTATAAGGCGGGTGTGAATGAAAGTGTTGGAAGGGGTAGACTTAGGCGGACGTTTCAAGACCAAATCAGGGACGTCTTGAAAAAAGGCCAGGTCAAGAGTACCCTAAATCGAAGAGCATGTATGAAGGGAATAATGAAAGTGGACGAAGCGAAACAAGTATGTAAGGATCGTAGCAAGTGGAAAGAAGTGGTCTCTGCCTACCCCTACGGGAAAGAGGCGTGATTATATGTATATTTATAGAATGATATAGGTACTCTCGCCGATACGACCACAGCGGCCAATCTTTCGCAAGATCAGCCATCAGCCAGTGCACAAATGCTTGCGTAGCCACAAGTGCACTCTTTCTTCCTTTTACCTCTCACAATTTAGTGATACGAAAGATCAACACGACCGGGGAGAGGTCAGGCGCAGGAACGAATTTTATATGCCTATCCTATAAATATATTATAATAATATGTTTAAAACTACATACACACTTGAACATACAATATTTTTTCCATATCAATCCTTTGAACTAAATACCTACATCCAATGATATTAAATACTATAGATATGCCATCAGCGCACGCCAGATGTTCAGCGAGTATCCCCCAACTGGGTTTTGTAGCAGTTAGTCCCACGCCGTCCCGCGTAGTCAATGCAGCATCGTGACGTCTATCATTAAAAATTGAAAATGCCGTCCTGCGTATTTAATATGTGCACAAATTACCAGGCAAAATTAAATAAACAGTCAGGGATAATATAGCACATGTAACTTATAAAAAATAATTTGATTTTGTAAAGTATTTCAATTTTTCTTAATAATATTGTAAGAAATAATTGTAAAATTGAATGTGTCAGTTGACAAGATGACACTGACAAGCGTTTAACCAACGCTGACAACGGAACGCACAAAATATAGCCATCTCGTATTCTCTTACTATTCTCGTTATGCATCTGTCCTTGTCAGACTATAGGTAGGAAAATGTATAGCTAGGTATAGCTAACTACAAGTGAGACAACTTTTATCGAGCGTTAGTAGGGATATAACATATCTTTAGTAAAATATCATTGCCTACATCGTATATTTTTTATCATAAAGTGGCGGTAAAAAAATCCCCAAAACGGAAAGTCTTCAAAAAATCTTTACCATGGTTACTCTATGAAAACAATGTAAAATATTTTAAATTAGATAATTCAACTACAAATTAATAGAAAGTTAAACCCAATACTAACAAACGAACTGAAAACGTGTTATGTGCCTATCGAAAGAAGAACTGATCGAAAATATGGTGCATAATCCAAAGGGATCATCGGTAGGTACATTATTGAACAAATCGGACTTACGAGTGATATTCGGTATCATCTAAGGGGTACAACATATTTTTGCAACTAAGTACTACACATTTTATCACCATTCTTATTAGTTTAATTCACTTTATCTTGAAATTATGGTATTTAAATGTTGGATCGATTTAAATGACAGACAGTTTCATGCTGACAATAAGTGCCAGTGTTGCCACAAAATACGAACCCTTAAAATCGGTATTTAAAATTGCATTTGAGTACAATTGGCGAAAACACAATAGAGCATTATTCTAATCGTACTCGCAGAACAATACCAAAAAAAAACATTATTAGACATGATTGTCATCGTATTTTATGTTTTCGGGTGGAAAACAATCTTTTGATGTTGAAGTAGAGCATTTCTATATTAGGGTATCCATTTCTCGGGTAATTTAAATTATTACATGGACCACACATTGGACCACTTAGAAAGAGAGAACCGGCCTCAATGTAAGGGATAGCGTATGCCTCAATCAACTATTTGGAGTTTGGGCTCCACTTTGACCCTATATCTTCGTGGTGGAGTCCCTCCGCGCGGAAGAAGTGAAACTTCATTCTCGCTCTGTCTCTTCTGTCTCAACGAAGTCAACGAAGTCAACGAAGTCAACAAAGTCAACAAAGTCAACAAAGTCAACAGAATCAACGGAGTCAACGGAGTCAACGGAGTCAACGGAGTCGGCGGAGTCGGCGGAGTCGGCGGAGTCGGCGGTCACTCACTCACTCACTTACTCACTCACTCACTATCCACTCACTATCCACTCACTATCCACTCACTATCCACTCACTATCCACTCACCCACTCACTCAGTGACGGCGTCACATGAGCGCTTTCATAACCTTAACAAATTTACGCCTATCGCCTATCATTTAACACCTATCACTTAACGCGTTAAGCGATAACGCGTTAAGGTGCTTCAATAAACAAACAAAGTTTATTTAGCATGATCTCAAATTTATAATATGAAATATCATTGTTCCACTAGGGTGGCTTGTGCAATAAGTGCATGTGATGTTACAAATCGTAATAAAACGAATAAGTAAATATTTCACAGGTAATTGATTACTATTGCTGACTGCATTTTTGTTTGCTATATTTTTATGGTTTTGGTTGAAACTTTGGTTGAAAATCGTAATAATATCGTAGATTATATGTTTTTCTTCAAACTGATCATAATTTGTTACTTCTATTTGAAGAATAGCGGGATATTTCGTGTAAAATGTAAAACTATTTGTTTACAATAGGGCTTGAAAAAGTCCTGACGTCATGAGTATCGATATCGATAATAAAGCAAATAGTTTTAATAGAACAAATATAAATTCTACGTCTTTTTGTTTTAGTTTCAAGGAGTATATATTTATTCGGTCTAAAAATATTTTGTTGTCTCTATATTCTTTATGTAAATTGATATGATGATAATAATAATTCAAATGTATTCTTTCAGATTATCAAAACAATTCTTAGTTATGGCAAAAATAGATCCGGATTAAAGACGAGGATGGATGGAATCCCTACAATATTCCAGTGTCTGTGATAAAGATTTTGATTTCTGTCTGTGATATCCATTTTGAGGCAAAATGTTTTATAGTGTGTCACAACATCAACGTTGCCTAAGTGAGAGGCTGTACCTTATTTATTTTTCTCGTACTTATGTATGACACTGAAAAAAATATTAGTCAATCAATTCCAGTTCCTTTGGGAGACGATAACACTAAATAAATTATGTTTGTTACCAGTTCCAATTGAAAAACAGATGATCTTGTTCTTACGTAAATAAAGATATTTTAACGCTATCAATTACAGGGTTGTAAACCTATTATTGATTAAACTTTACTTACTTTAATTTACCCATACGACATTACCAGGTATTTAAGTCATGTCGTTAGTCAGAAAATAAAATCAGAACCTCGAAACATAGAGCCTCCTACACTGCGTTTTCCGGTTAGTGGTGTCTTTACTGCAAAACCACTGTTTCCCAATGATCATCGGTTCTACAGCCAATATGACCAGCCACTCCAGTCTGGTAATTCGTTCACCTACGTCGGCAAGTTTGATTCTCTGGTGATAACATTTCTTATTCGATCCTTCACAACAAATAATTTACTTCGTGTTCATGGGGTTTAAATAATATTAAGAGGTTACCAGATTAAACGTGCTCTATTACTGTCGTCACTAAGAAGCTGAAGTATATATTTACAATATATATTTATGAATGCTGAAGTAAGTATGTATTTTACAATAGAAATATATTGTTTGTCTTTATAATAATAACCTGGGACGATCCACACATGGTGATCTGATCCCAAAAAAGGCAGAGCCTGTACTATGGAAACCAGACAACTTTTACTAATACATACTCATATACTTTTATTTGTAAATACATACTATATAGATAAATAAAACCCAGACACCTGGTGGAAATCGAACCACCAGCTGGCTACCCAATAAGCCAGCCAGGATGTTGAACTGTTAGACCAACACGTCCGCCAAATGTTTTGGTTTTATACTATTGTTTATAATGCATGCTGATTTGAGTAATTTTATCATGCGTAACGATAACTTATTTTCATGATCTAAATTACGATGTTTCAAGCAAAAAGAAACTAATTTTTTTGTTTAGAACGACTGTTTTGCCACCTTCGACAATTTATCATTAAGAGATTTGCAATACTAAAGGTTATTAGTAACTTGTTATAAATCAACGTCAATTTTAAATTATACAGATAATCGTGTATATCATCGATATCGATTACGTACGTAAGTAGTACTATAGAACAACACTTTTTTTCCTTTACACTTATACAATTCACTCACACATAGGTTTTTCTTTTTTGGTTTCATTTTTTATCGGACTATGTCGATCTTCTATATATAATATCTTTGGTTGTACCGCATTCTTAGAGGAGATACCACTCACGATTCTAATTACTCTGACAATAAAACCCGAAATCTATGGCTCATTATCTTGAACGTAGTGAAAAATCTTGTGGCCTTGTAAAGAATCTTTGCTTAATGAATGGAATGAATATTGGCTAAGTTCATTGCAAACAAAAGGTACACACTATGCAACAATAAATAACCATGTGGGAAAGTGTCCTTGGTTTTCTACATCCAAATCCAACAAGCATCGCAAATTCTATACTATAATGAACAAACTCCGATTTGGCCACGGTCGTTTTAAAGCCCACCTCAGTCGAATGCGCATTATTTCGTCCCCCTTATGCACAGAATGCAATCAAAATGTAGATCAAACAATAAATCACATTATATTTGAATGCCCTGCCTACAATGTACAAAGACTTGTGCTTATCGACAAGTTAATTGATATCTACGGCAAAACTGAGCTTGTCCCGCGCTCTATTGAAGACTTACTTAAAGAAACAGAGACATATAATGCTATTTACGAATTTGTAAACAATACTGTAATTGATATTTAAACGCTACTGGATTTAACGGAAAACAGAGTTTAAGACCTGTAAATTTGAATGGACTAATACTCCAATCTAAGACTTGGCCTTGGCCTGAAAAAATAATATGGAAAATGACAACAATCTAATGAAGAATTGGCTTCGGCCTGAAAACATAAATGAAATCCGCGCTCTATTGAAGACTTACTTAAAGAAACAGAGACATATAATGCTATTTACGAATTTGTAAACAATACTGTAATTGATATTTAAACGCTACTGGATTTAACGGAAAACAGAGTTTAAGACCTGTAAATTTGAATGGACTAATACTCCAATCTAAGACTTGGCCTTGGCCTGAAAAAATAATATGGAAAATGACAACAATCTAATGAAGAATTGGCTTCGGCCTGAAAACATAAATGAAAAAAGACAATGATTTAATGAAGAATTGGCTTAGGCCTGAAAATATATATGAAAAATGAAGACTTGGCTTATGCCTATCTAGCTACAAATTGATTGACTGTTTAACTATTTAAGACGAGGCTGTATGGCTAGAACCCTTTGCCTTCCCATTAGGGTCAACTAATAAAAATAAAAAATTGTGGCCTTGTGGTGCCCTCCTGTCGCAACGGCGGCAAAAAGTACTAATTTACATCATCGAATCGTGAGATACGAGTGTTCTCTTTTGATTTACTAGAAATTATTCTTTTACTATAATAATGGATGACGAAGCAGATAATAATATTTTACTAGAAGAAAACTACTATCAGTTACTAAATGTTTCCAAAACGGTAAATATAAATCACGTGCGCTATTGTGGTGGCGTTTATATTTTATCAATATTATGTAACGAAAAAAGTTGTTTTAAATCTTTAAATTGCAATACTATATACTTAAATAAAGCGAGACCGCTCACACAGAAATATATATTATAAATGCATTCCATGAATAATATAATTTTTAGGTTAGGAGCGATGTAATCTGCATTGCGATGATGCAAGGTGAAGTTTAAAAAAAAGAAGTTTATTCTACAAAAAAACTGTGCCAATTATTGAATCACTGTCATATCGTATATGTGACTAAAAATAATTGTAGGGATCCTGCTTACCTTTTATGATTCATATATTTTATCTGTGTGTAAACAAACAGGCAACGCCAGAGGAAATAAATAGCGCGTATCGTCGCTTCTCGCGTATGTTCCACCCTGATAAGCACAGCACGGATCCCGACAAGCAGAAATGGGCTGAGCAGATATTCAACAAAGTAAAGGAAGCATATGAAGTACTATCAGATCAGCACAAGAGAGCCATCTATGATACACTTGGTAATAATAGATCTTAACAAACAACAACAGGGCCCTAATTCTCTATGACCACTTACATGCCACACTAAAGTATTGCCCTGCTAAAAATATGTCATCTAATAGAGGAATATTTAGTGCCCTATTTCATTAAAACACCATGGTGGCTCAGATCACACAACCAACAAAATGTGTACAGATGTATAAAGGGTACCTCACTTGGTCTCAGCTTGGTTGTGCAATCAATTTGTTGTTGGCAACCGATTCACCAGCTTGTATCACAACCATTAATGTACAGAGCTATTAGGCATCTAACTGACTCCATCACCAGTTGCACTATCAAGGATGGCAGCAATAACAAACTGACAAACCTGTTTGTTTTTCTCCTTTGGTAACTTAAGTTACGATGGTGGCGCGACCAGTGGGGCCGCCATGACATCATAATTGAATAGGGCCCTTAATGTTATTGATAAAAGGCAGTACACAATGTTTATAAATTCATAATAAAGTAACTTCAGTATAGTGATAGATAGGTATAGCTATATAAATTTGGTTTCCTTGACAAGATTTGGGTGTGGAATCTGAAAATGGTGATAGAGAATTAGGGCTTTGGTCCCAAACTTGGCAGAGTCTGCACTTAGTAATCAAGCTACAGCTATGTCCTGCCTGAGTAAAAATTAAACATAGTCTATTATCTTTTCTAGATTAAATAACTACAACTAGCCATGTCATGTTTGCCACAATATTTCCTGTCTGTGTATTAGTGTGTATCATTATTATCTACAATCCTAGATTAAAAATTAAGAAATTGAGACACAGAACTTTATATTTTTCACATTTATTATATGTATTATTGTGATTAGTTCATATCTCACTGCTGTGCAAGGATCTTCATTATCATAGAGAGGATTTAAACATTAATATTTTTTCTTATAGATCATACAACCATACATTATAGCCCTTTAGGGCTATAGCCCTAAAGGGCTATACCTATAGAGGTATACCTATACCTATAGAGGCTATAGAGGTATACCTCTAATTACTATTTTTAGGGTTCTGTACCTAAAAGGTACAAAACCCCTTATGGTGGGACTTCGTCTGTCTAGTAACTATTAGTGCTATTGATTTAAAATTTGGAATATCTTTTTTATTTTCTTTGTGAAGGTTAAAATAAGGCATCTACAATGTAAAGTGAGTTTATCATATGAAAGTCATGACCTTTTTTGGTAGGTGTCTGCTGTTCCTTACTTTCATCATTTGTTTTGCAATAACCTCCTTAAATCTTGCAGGCAAACGTGGGTTGGAAGTAGACGGATGGGAGGTCATATTTCGCACACGTACACCTAGAGAAATCAGAGAAGAGTATGAGAGGTATATTATTTTAATATGGTTCTATATTTGTTCAGCTACTAGTGTAAAAATGCCAGATTTGTTAGTAAGTTAAATTGAGGTATATTGATTTGTCTTTGTTTTTGAAATTAATCCAAATCATTAATGATGATGATTTATTAAGTGCATAAAATTGCAGGTTAAAACGTGAGAGAGAGGAGCGACGGCTTCAACAGAGTGCCAATCCACGTGGTACCATCACCCTATCAATCAATGCGACGGACATGTTCATGAAATATTATGATGAATATGAAATACTGTAAGTTTTTACACTGTTAAGAAAGAAACAAGAAGTGGCGTGCCTATCTGTGGACAGTTGCATCGCACGGTTGCTCATCACCTAACACCTAACACCTAAATCCAGTATTCTTAGTCCAGTATTCCAGTGCCCTTAACACCAAAACACAACAATGTTAGCACACTGCTGCTATTCTATTGACCCGAAATGGAAATCCTATTGGTAGATCTTTTTCTTCACACTTCATCGTACGGGGGTTTTCACAACTCGACAGCTGACCGCCTATTTTGTGTTAATAGTGGTGGTAGGCCGGTTAACTCCAGCTATCCCAGCTCCACCAGGAAGTCTCAGCCGCTTAATGTTGCCGAATACGTACCGGAGGTCATTGCTAGATACAAATAACAAATATTATGGCGACCTGAGACTGACGCTGCACCAAACAATGACATAGGCGTCAAACATCTTAGTTATACAATGACCGTTAATGGTGAATGCAGTAAATATTGTAAGGAGGAGGAAAAAAACAAATAAACCACTATAAAGAACTTACTTTATTTTTGTTAACAGAGAAGACACCTCAATCGTACCTAATATTGAAGTCTCCGGTATGACTATACAACAGTCTATAGACGCACCCGTTACTCTACGAAACACTGTAACACTCTCCGGTAACATATCAACGCAGAACGGAATTGGTAACAAAATTTCTCTATTACATTTAAAACTCAATCTAATTACATTAGTAATAAAGTTTAATTTTTAAATACAGGTACTGGGTCTGTGAATGTATGCAACAGAAATCTCAGTTCAGAAAAAGGCTGGACAGAAGTTGAGCTTGGTATAGGAAATGGACCTTTACTCGGTTTCAAGGTCTTTAGAACTTTGTCACGGTTGATGTTTTTGAACTGTGGCACTGTGTTGCAGTTTACACCTAGGGGAATATCACCAAGTCTTATATCAAGTAAGTATCAAATTTTATTGTAGCAACAGTTTAGTTTCCATACAGATCATGCATTATTTGCCTGTTGTATTCTGTTAGTAGACTCTGTGGTGCAGCGGGAAACCGTCGTTTGCTTTGCTAACCGAGGTCGCGGGTTCAAATCTCCTGCGTAGTTGGCTTATTGTATTAAATAACACGTATAAATTATAAAAACTAAAAGAGCACGACTGTGAACAAACAAAATAGACTTAAATTTAATTAAAATTTAATTATACATACATAATACATATATGTTATTTATTCATATTTATTAGAAGTGAAAAAAAACAAAATGGCGAATGACGCCCGCCATATTATTAGCTTTGTTGAAAAAATATATAGCCTATGTCACTCTCACAACTGAGACGAATCTAAAGACATATAAGTCAAAATCCATCGAGCACATTTGGTCTATAGGCCGCGGCCGTGCCAAAGAAATAGGCATACATAAATACATATTTACATAAATACTCTCGAAAAACATAATCCTCATTCTGGGGCAAAAATAGATTGGCTGCAGTAGTGGTAACGTCCTGGAGAAGATATTCTGTAAGGTGATGGTACTACCCCAGTCCCTAGTGTGTTCTACCTCTCCATATTTCTATTCTCATTTAAGCTATGATTCTTCATTGATTACAGCTATGGCTCTGCAGTTAGACGCGCATTCGGTTGGGTACTTGACGTATCGCGCAGGTGGTCAAGGCGGTTCCTCAATGACTTCGATTTACGTTCGGGACTCTGAGAAGTACCACTCGAACACCGCCATACAGATTGGCAACCCGCACTCGTTCATATCGTTCAACATCATGAGGAAGTTACCCCAACATGATATGAAGCTGAGACTGGCATTGAAGTAAGACTTCTTTAAAACTTTTTGTACTTTGTAACTATTGACTGTGCTATAAATTTATCCTGACCACGGGAAACAATTGCGACTATATGCTATGTAGCAAACGCGAATTTTATTTAATCCAGCTACATGTGCTTTTTAAGTATAGCGAATGTATTGTCATGTGTCTCTGTAATATTATCTACGATATACTTATCTTAATATCTGATTTGAGTTATATTATATGTATCGATATCGAATCCAATTATCGCGAATTGGTTCTATGAAATTTTACATGTTAATTTAGTTGGTGAAGGTCTAGAAGAAGGAGAATTCAAAAACGCCTTGCAAAATATCAAAGCTCTGTCAAATGATTATAAGGAAATGGAAGATTAGAATTATGTATAATGTTTCAAATCATGTACAATACATTAGTAAATTTTGTATACTTTACATTATACCTCGTCTTTAGAGTATAATAATTAATAATAATCAGTCCTTTTGCTGTCGACATTACCGTACTTGACTGACCTGATAAACGGCTTTTCTAGCTGCGATACAATGACATGTATACCGATCAAAACATAATATATCACGGGTGAAAAAGCTAACAGTACCATCTAAAACTGGTTCTTGTTCCAACAGTCCTAAAGTACTTTGTTGAATAAGGGAATGTGCAAAGCAAATGAAGTTGGAGATAAATATATATATAGGATTTATGAAAGCTAGCTGTAATATTTGTAGCTTTGTCTTCATCTTGCTACTTAAACAATGATGACTCCGAATGATGACCAACGAATTGATGTATTAGAATAGCTATTTAAAACAGATAAAAAAGATTTCGTGGGGGAAACCGGGGTAGTGGAGACTCATAGATTAAAACGAAAGCGCGCACATGCGACATAGTATTATTTATTTTGCCTATTTGCTACTGCGAGTACGAACGTTATATGCCTAAAGTGTCACATTATCTTACCATACATTGCATGTTTCTTAGCGAACTGTTTATTTTTAACATACTGCATAATGACTTGTACCTGATATACAGGGTGTGGTTTTGCACTTTTGCCCTTTTACCATATTTGTAGACCTAACAGTTAAGGATTATGTTAATTGATTAAAAATTGTTTAATAATTCAATGGTTAATAACTAAAAGATAATTAATGATTCACGATTAACGTTCAACCAGAATAACAGCTCTCGAGGGCTCAGAATCGGTTCCAAGGTTGGCAAACCGCGCGTACTCTTGTTTATCTACTTTGCGCGAAGAGCGGTGCCAGACGGGGTTATTTTATAGTGACGGTTGCATACGGGATTTCTTTTCGTACCAAACATAAAAAATCATTCATAATTTTACGTCTATCATTTAATGATTGATTTATGTTCTTTAAAAGGTATATATCAACCTCCGTAAATATGGAAAGAGTGCAAAACCACACCCTGTATAATGACGAGTATATGAGCGTTACTAAGCAAATTTATATACCTATTACATTGGTAAATAAATAATCCAAACCTTACAGGTTTGGTACATTTGGAGCGATCGCCGAGTACGGTGCTGAGAAGAAAGTGTCACAGAACAGTAGTGTTTCCGCAGCGGTCATGCTTGGCGTGCCCAGCGGTGTAATGCTCAAGCTGAAGTGAGTACGAGTATAATAATAGTACACGGTCATCTGATCACAAACTAGGCAAAGCCTGAACTGGCAACTGATACAAATAAAAGCAAAAAAGGAAAGAAAGATACACCATGTTTGTATTTGGTTGAAATCGAATCCACGGCATATTAATGTTTTCCAGGCGTTATCCGGTCACGGCGGCTAAAAACTCTTTTGTTTAGCCGAATGCGCAGTAGATATTACAATGTAGAATTGCTTGCAATCACAGGGGAACTCTTCCTTTACCCTCACAATCCGATAGGACCGAAGACTGGTGCAGGACCGACTTTTTACATGGCCGTCGGCCAGTATTGCTCTAACATGTAAGGCACAAAGTATTAGCTCCCCGCAGGATTTGTAAATTGAGAGCCTTCCCGCTATGCCACAGAGGCCACAATGGCGATAGAAATAGTGGCTAATATAGCCTACACATTACTGTTGATAATATGATACCTTTTATTTTTCACGTAGATGGTCGTGCTCGTCTCAAACCATTGTTGTGCCGATACATCTGTGCGAGGAGGTGATGCCATCGCCCGTCTTCTACGCGACGGTCGTCCCTCTCGTGTCGTGGCTGGTCCTCAAGAAACTAATCCTGGATCCCATGGCCAGAGAACGACAAGAACGGGACCGACAGAGGTCAAGGGAGGCTAATTATGAAAGGTGAATTTTTCGAAATGTATACGATGTGGTATCAGAGTTAACAGACGATAGTTTCGTCAATTATAGTGATATTGCAAAACTTGAAACACATACACACACACACACTTGATGGGCCCGTTGGTCTAGTGGTCAGACACCCTGCCTGCTAACCGATGCGTCGTGGGTTCGATTCCATGGTACTGTAATATATAACTACGTATACATGTAAGTATATATAATGTGTATAAGATGTACAATTTAAGATATGTACGAAGGTATGTACACCACTAACTACCCAAATAGTTGTTTCTTCTTTTTAAAGTTTTGGTTGTCTGGAAGAAATCGCTATTAGCGATAAGACCGCCATTTGTACCTATTTTTAAGTTATTTTTGTAAGTTTTTCTGTGTGTTTTAATTTAGTGTGCAAATAAAGAGTATTCTATTCTATTCTATTCTATTCTATTCCCGCCAAGTGTCTGGGTGTTGTTTATCTATTTAAGTATGTATTTACAAAAAAAAGTATATAAGTTTCAGTATCAGTTGTCTGGTTTCCATAGTACAGGCTCTGCCTAGTTTGGGATCGGATGACCGTGTGTGGATTGTCCCAAGATATTATTATTATTATTATACAGAAACTAGGTACCTCTTATTTTCCCTTAGTCGCCTCGTAGGACACCCAATGTGAGAAGAGTGGGTGCTACTCTTACCCGGACATCCCACGGGTACTACTAAATACTAGGTACCACCACAGTGTCAGATATACTGCCACCAAGCAGCAGTGAGTAAACATTGCTGTGTTGCGGTGTGAAGGGCACTGTAGCTTGTGAAATTACCGGACTCAAAAGACTTCGGCAACTCAAAAGCGTCGGCAACGCGCTAGTGATTCTTCTGGTGTTGCTAGAGTCTGTGGTGACTGCTTAACATCAGGCGGGCCGCATGCTTGATTACCACCTTAGTAGTATAAAAAATGTAGGATGTAACATAAACATTTCACCAGACTGCAAGAGATGCAACGCCAAGCGCGTGCCACCGTCGAGCTGATGCGGGAGACGTACTCCAGGATCAGGTCGGACGAGGAGAAGAAAAAAGGACTCGTTATACTGCGCGCACTATACGGGAAATTACCAGCAAGTACGTATAAATGAATTACTGTAGTTTTTATTACACTAATTCTACTACAGGTTTCTACAAACGTTCCTCTTATAAACTAAAATCTACAATGGTGTCTAGTGAAGACATCGTAATCTAATTTCCACCAATTCCCAGAGTAATATTTAATTATTTTGGAACTTGCAATATGTTAAATTAGAAAAGTAGATAGGTTGAAAAGCTGTTCTCTATTTTCCTTTTTGCCAATCGAGAGGTAGGTGGGTTGGGATTGGTACTACATAATCCTTCGGAGTCGCTGGACGTTCGGGGTGTGGGCCCTTAGAACGTCCATTGAGTACGGCGGCGACTCCGAGGAGGAATGCGGCGGGGTTGCGACCCCCGTCCCCGTTAGCACCGTGACTGGTTCCCGGGGGCTACAATGCGCCCCCCGGCGGCGGGCTCAAAGGCAAAGCACTGACGGGCCCCTGGTGCAGATCCCACCGGAGAGACCTGGGTCCCGATCATGTGCCGATGCGACAGCCGCGGGGGTTTTAGTGGGTAAGAATCCCACATACCCCGGTCGAGCCCCACAGCTTCCGGGATCTTCGGAAAATTACCCCCGCGTCAAAAAAAAATGGTACTACAAAATAAAGACTTAAGAGCTAGCAAGTGACTTGAGTTACCTACTTAGCCCTGTGCGCAGCAACCTCCAGGCATGTGGGCCGCTGTTTCCCGCTCTATGCTTGCATCGCTCTGCATAGAGGATTGTCTGTAACTTCTATGACAAACAGGTGATTATTAAAGGAAGCATGCCCAGTAATGGCCGCAGTGCAAGCCACTAATGTAACCGTTATTTTGATAGTCAAACAAACTTAATGATTTCTTATATTTACGAGAATATTACACATTGAAATGAAACTAATTTTACGGAATATACTGTGGTTTATTTTTAATTTTAATTACCCGACGGTTCGACTATGAGGTGGTAGCTGTCTATTCGTCATAGTTGTCTTAGGGTACTCTCAGGTCTTCTAATTATTATTGATAGTTCGATCTACACAGAAAGAGCTTACAGTATCTTAAAGTGAGCTTCAATTAAAACATTTTTCAGGCCTCCAAAGATCAGTCAGGTTTACCATCAGTCAAGCCACCTATACAAGATGCAGGAGTATACAAACTGGATTGTAATTGTGGGCTCTCTTACATCGGGCAAACGTCGTGTAATTAAAATAAAAACTAAACCGCGATATAAAAATTAATTAGTTTTTCAAATTTCAAAGTCAAAGAAACTGCCAGAGTGTAGGCACTCACCATCATTTATCATCATCATTAGCAGCCAATAGACTTCCACTGCTGAACAAAGGCTTCCCCCTTAGAAGGGAGGGGTTGCCATAATCCCCACGCTTGGCAGGCGGCTTGGAGATCGCAGTATAGGTGGAGAATAAATCCAAAAGAAAGACGCTGCTGCCCGTCTTCCTGTTCTCGCTTAGTCGCCTCTTGCGACACCCAACGAGAGGAGATGGGGGATGCAAATCTAACCCGGCACCCCGCGGGGCATGATTCTTTCAGAAGTACATAGTTAATATCATTAATGTTACATCAATATAGTAATTAAAAAATAACTTTGTTTGTAGATACAACTAGTCACGAAATAGCCGCCGAGCCGACAGGGGATGGTGCGTCGCCGGAATCTCCGAGCGTTTACTCCGAAGTGATCGACGTCACAATACCTATACAGTGTTTAGTGAAAGATTCCCGGTTAGAACTCCTCGAAGCTAGTAAGGTGAGATAACAGAAAACTATACAGGTTAATATTTTATGCAATGCGCATATTTTAATCATGTAACCAGTGTCATTGATCATATTTAAACACTAAAAACACAGTTTTTGTGCATTTATTAAATTAGCTGCAGCTAAATTACGCAAAATATATTCACCACGCGCACGGTAGTAATAGGGGGTAGGTGAGGTCACTTGCGGTCACCCGTGCGCGTGACCTCGGCAAGCGGCGATAGTCCGTGACTACAGTTATGCAAAATTTACGCGTTAAAAAAGTTAATCTGTATGAGTAGTGGTAAAAAACCCCTGTCCGATTTGTAAGGGAAATATTTGTGAAACAACACACACACACACACACAAGTCCTAAAAAGGAATTTTCAAAATTCGCATCTTATCCATTTTTTTACTAACAGACTTGAACCAAACTGTGGAATGTAAATAATGAATGCATGCATGCATGAATAATTAATGCATACATGCCGTCCCTATTATAAAGGTTGTTATTGCTTGCAAATTAGCTTCGCACACGATAGAAATAGAATTCTATTATTAAATATGAGTCATATAATTAGTTAAAAAGATAATAAAAATAACATGTTTGTTTAGCCCATTGCTATAGTGGTTAGACACTGTCGAATAGGTCGTGGTTTCGATTCTCACTCAGTACAAACATTTGTGTGCTTGAATATACAGGTTGTAATGTGTATAGCTATAAAAGTATGTATTGACAAATGATGTTTGTGAGTGCGACAGTTAAAATCACAAAACATGCTGTTTCCAATTTGTCCTACACTGACCTTGTTAAAACCTTGTTAAGGCGTAAAATACATTATTTTGATCTATCTCGTAGGGTTCAGCCAGCGTTTGCAATGTAAGCGCAAACAATGTGTTTATTTACGACATCACAACCTCACATAGAACCTCTAAAATTATCAGTGTTTCTCTACTATATCATGCATGTATTATACATATAAACCTTCCTCTTGAATCACTATCTATTAAGAAAAACCGCATCAAAATCCGTTGTGTCGTTTTAAAGATCTAAGCATGCATAGGAACAGAGAGACAGCGGGAAGCGACTTTGTTTTTATACTATGTAGTGATTCATTCATAATTCCCAACAGTCTGAGTTGCCGGGCTTCTACGACCCTTGTGTGGGAGACGACAAGCACCTCACCATACAGTACATGTTCCATAACAGTCTTCACTGCTGCACCGTGACCGACAGCGAGGCTTTGATACTTCCTCGCACCAGTGAGTATAGAATTTGTCTAAAAATAATTATGTTTAAAAAAATGTCCATCCTGTCCACTTCCTACATCAAACAGATCAAGGAGTTACGGATACCCGCCTGGTGATAAGGGCAAGAAAGGAACCGCGCGACTGAACCTCCTCAGATGGCTTGGACAATCGTCTCTAGAAGTGTATGTCCACCCACGAAAACAGTTTTACGTTTATTTTTTAAATTTTGTATTAGGAAAACATTTCTTTCATCTTTTTTCCAAATCAGCTTTCTTGACTATCCCCCTAATTTTTTTAAGCTTTCTACCGACCTAAGGTGATCTGGCGCCCTCAATGACGGTTGTATATTATTTAATTCGTTCACCATTTAATTCGTAAAATTTTAAAATGTCCCACTTTTTGGAGTAGATCAGTTTCTACTCCAAACCAAGAGATTTTGAGATCAGTACAATCAATCTCATACACCAAATACAGTTTCTTAAGTTTAGTTCTCATAGGAGTTTAGTCTATCGCCATTTATCAAGCACAGTTCCTTACTTAGCTGCCGTACTTACACGAACCTAGGATTCCCAGCTTAAACCCTGGACTTCGAAATCGCCAGACGCCCTTGCCACTAATGGTTTAATGATGTGGGAACATCTAGTACATATTAATTACATTTATTAACTATCAGACTCAGTCGTACATAAACCAAACAACGACATTGGTTATTGTACAAAACAGACCTACAGTTTCCTTAAATACAACAATACAACACTTTTAATGCAAAAAAACTAAAAAAATCTTGCTGCAAACAATAACAAAATTGCTTCTATACTTAAAACTATAATTATTTAGATGTAATTGGCCAATAATTATTATTAATTAATCACAAAACTGGAACTTTTATAATTGGCGTTTTTTGCTCAGTTCGTTGGGCATAATAACTGGCACAAGATGTCAATAAAATTATTTATTGCTTCAAAGGCAGTCGTAAACAAGTAAATAATTGCTTTGCGCGAATAACAAGTGTTTAATATTAGCTGGTATGCTATTCATATCACACGTGTCTGACATCTAGGAGTTTAACCGAAGCTCGCACAGGCCACGTGAACCATCTTACTAACTAATTTTAGGACAGTCTTTTTTTATTTTAAACCGACTGTCTCAAAAGGAGCATAATGTTAGTTTAAGTTGTTGCCTATTATTTTGGTATGCTTCGTATTTTACTTTGTTGGTTTTGATGGAGTTTAATAAATGAAGGGTGTAGGCGTGACAGGTAATAATAATGGCTGCTGCTTGTCGCCATTTTGTTTTTTTTTTATAACAGAATGGGTTAAAACATAAATGCCATGCCATGCATTTTATTATTAATCAGAGGATTGGATTGATAATCGTTTTCCGATTATACTTACTTTAGTAACAAATTGTAGATCTCATTTAATTTTATTCCCTTGGAAAGCTAGTGTTATGCTAGACAATTTTTCTACGAAAATAAAGGAGGGTGGTGTTCCGTTCATAGGACACATGGACACCACTGACACAACATACGCCATGGTTTCACGGATTTCTTTTTCCTTTCAGATCATCGAATAAAGAATAGATCCTGAAAATTAAAGTTAAAGCACAGGCACTAGCTTCAACGGGGTGAACACGCCGACGGAATATTAAAAACAGTAGACTTTTAATAAATATTTTAAAATAATTATTGTGGGAGAACCAGAAAATTGTTATTAACCAAGCTTCAAATTGGTGACGGCTATGACATTCCATGACTGTGCGAATTAATGGACGTCAAACGAAGGCCAGGCAAGTGATACTTAAAAATCGACTTTTATTTACAGGCACGGATACAATTATTATGCATTAAGCGCGAGGGGTTTGTTATTATTGTAATTTTATTTAGCGATGGGGGTAGTTCTAAAGAAACCTCTAAACCGCGAGAGCAGCTATGGTTCTAGTTTTGTGTACGTGCCTGCTTATTTGTTTTATATATTGACGATTGTTGAATGGCAGAACATCTCACAAATTGGATTATAGATGTTTTAAAACACCTCGCTCGTTTTATTAGAGGACAGTGATGTAGTATTCAAAACCCGATATTGATGATAGTACAAGTGGTAGAAAAAACGCTTACATGTATCGATCTATATTATACTAGATTAATAATCACGAACAAAATGACAGCAATTGCGTGTACACATTTGAATATAACATTAAATACTACCTATAAAGGTTCAAAGTATTTGCAGATTTGAAATAAGAACTCGAAATAACGACACGCGCGTATTTTGTTTATTATTTTCTTGGCCATTTTTCGAGTCGTCACACTTTATCTAGTACAAATAATAAATCGATGCTTACAGCAGATAGGTAATGTAAGCCGTAGTCGAGTTGAATTCGAGTGCTCCACTCTCTACAAAAATCCTTAACAATGCTTTGAAAAAAAAATTAGGTAATGATTATCGATATAATTAAATACTTAACAATAATTTGTAAAAATGTAGGTAATAATTATCGATATAATTATAGTTACCTTCGAGTAGAGACTGTAATATTTTGTTACACTTTCCTTATCATCGGACAGCCATTCATACATTTCCTCTGCTGGAAATATAATTCACCCATATTTCCACCACAATCGAAGATAACCAACAGCTATCAGTTTTCCATTATTTTTTCCTGGTGTTACCAAATTTTATACTTACGTCGATTTGTATTTTAATATCGTTATTTTCTATTGAGGGAATTGTGATGTTATGTATTATATGTATGTACTTATCGTTACCTTTTTTATTGAAATATATTTGTTGATTTAATATTAGCATTTTTGTGGCTCGTGCAATTATTTTAACTAGGTAGGTGATATAATTACTGGTCTCCCGAGAGAACGTCGTATGGACATCTCATTTTAGCATACATTTGAAATATTGTAAACCCTATTTTATCATCATTAGGATTTAAATTTAATCGATCGATCGTCATTAGTAGGTTCGGTAAAAATCGAGTGCCCATATAAAAATAATTCTAAGGCACTTGAAATTTACTTACCGACCATATGCACTCGAAAAGCGACTAAAGCATATTTTTATTATTATTAAACATCATATAGCTTTTATAAGGTTGTATGTACTTTTGCAACGAGACCTTGTCATTTCTGATGTGATTTGTAGATTATTTATTTAACTGGCTATGAGACGCTCATAGCCAGTTGTAACCACTGTTCGGTAAACGATCAGTCGGGTAAGCAATGTCAGGCAAGGTCGGTCCTTAGATGGGTGACCGTTTAGTGGCATTTGAACTGAGCGTCTCCGTGCTTCGGAGGGCACGTTAAAAGTCGGTCCCGGCTATTGTCGTCTAGACAGCAGTCGTTAAGCTAAGTCAGAGGGCAGCTTTTAACAATTCCGACACCAGGCTTGCCACTAACGACAATAAAATATAATTAAAATTATTAGGAAAATTGTTTGGTTGAAAATAACCAAGCCATCACCTAACTCTAGATAGAATCAACGCCTCCAATTCGTTCTGGCTTTTATGGGCACACGAGATCGTTATCGCCCACTTTGAATAAGTCTGCTCTTCATTCTAGAAACCCGAATGTTAGCATATGAAGCTGGTATTCGAGTGCGGATGTTAGAGTATATCTCAAACATCATAATCATACTGACACACGTCAGCATCTGCGGTCGTACGATCTATAACGATGTGCTTAATTCAGAAGCGTTTCGCAGTCCACACAAATGAAACGTAGTCAATTAAACACGACACTGTAATTACCTTGAACTTTTGTAGCATACCGAGTAATTAAAAAGACATCTGCGCCCAGAAAGCGTTTGTGTTTCTTCAATTTTACTTGTTGAAAATTATAAAGTGACCATAAGTCACATGTTTATGGCATTGCATAAAAATATTGATTTGGCTCAACTTACTTGAAGGTTAATCGTAATCGGAGGGTACCTATACGACATAGGAAATCGAATTGAAATAAATATCTAAAATAGGTACCTACTGTTTTATTCAATTAAAAAATTAAAAAAACTCTTAATTATTTCTGTTCCACATATTACACATAAAAAATATATTAATCAAATATACTTAATTACTACTACTTATAAATTATGGTTTTTCATGGTTCATCCATTAGGATGAAAAAATACATAAACTAGGAATAAATACCGATTATTCTAATATTCGCTACAACCCGTCCACAGATCTAGTCTGTCTAGTAGTAACAAGTTCAGTAGAGAAAAATTTTATAATAAAGAGGTATGGTAAAAAGTTACGGAAGATCGTAGCCAAATAACGCCCCCTCTAGTGGTATTGCGTCCCTGCTGTGGCTGCCACTGCTATTATATTTGAGGTCGTCTGAAATATAAAGAGTTTGAAAGGCGTTAATGCAACAACGTTTCCGAACAATTGGTCTAGGATGGGTTTTACAAATGAGTTACGTCATTTGTTTTGTGACTTCGTATGTTATTGATTATAGTAGTTCTTGGTTAACGAGAGAAGTGGTGCCAGCATGGAGGTGGCATATACATGACCAGAACACAAGAGGTATATTGTTAGTTCAATTTTACATCAGGCTTTTTTACCTGAGGGGGTCGGCAGATGTGTATTTTACCAGCTATTTCTGGTAATTCCTAACCTCAGGATAGATAGGATTGCTTGATGTGAAACTGAAAAGTCTTTCAAATTCTCAAAATACATCCTAATTTCTGTATTTGTCAGCACCGGCTTAAAATCCTGTGATGTATATAATTAAATCCATATCAGACATAGCAGCGCCAGGCCTCAAGATACTGTATTATTTTTCTGAGTAGCTTGGGCTAACAATGGGATAATTACGACAAGAATATTCACCACAGTTTTTCCGTGACCATGGCTGTGCTGCAAAGCATTCGAAACGTAAACCATATAACATACAATTCATCACAATCTGTTAAAGCAGTTTCATTTTAATATGTAGTATTCGCGTGAATATACAAATAATAATAATAATAAAATAATATATGATCAAGATGAATAATATATACAGGGTGTAAGGGACTAAGTACCGAAAACTTTTTTATAACATTTCTCATATTGTCCGTTACAACATTACAGAAACCATTTATATGGAAAATGACAAATGACTAACTTGTTAATTTTTGAGCATGTGTACTGTAATGAATACGTGCGGAATAATATTTATTTTTCAAATTACATTGCTAATTTCAATCAAGCCGCCAGCCAAACGTGGAAATTATGGCAACCCCTCCCTTCTCAGGCAGAGACCTTTGTTCAGCAGTGGACTTTTCGGCTGCTGATGATTGCTAATTTTGCACAAATAAGTAATTTATTGTTTTTAAATTGAAATTAGGCTTCAGTATTATACCAATAATGATGTTTTCGTAATTTTATTAAAAAGCGGCATTTTTTGGAAAGGAGATTGACCATTTTTGTATGGACGTTGGACCAAATGCTGCCCAGGCTTGGGAACATTTTTAATTTTTTCCTTACATGTAGAGATATTAAAACAAATAAAAAAAAATTAAACATCCACGGGGTTATAATATATTACCCTACCTAAAAACTTATCTTATATGGCTTTTAGGTGCTTTAACTTTGTTTTTTTTTAACATTTATGTTACATAATATTATTATCTTACTTATTCGGCCTCCTGAGGGCATTGGGCATGTATTGAGGAGAGAGGAGACGCATGTCACGAGAAGAATGATGAGCTTGAATGTGGATGGATATAGAGCGCGCGGAAGGCCGAAGAAGAGATGGATGGATTGTATTACGAATGATATGAAAGTAGCTGGAGTGAGTGTGGAAATGACTGCAAATAGAGATGAATGGAAGGATAAAACATATTGCGCCGACCCCAGTTGATGGGATAAGGTAAGGAGAATGATGATGACTTATTCGGCCTCCTGAGTCCGGTCCCGATCTCGCTAGACAGCGCTATACAAAACTGTCACATTCGTATAGAGTTTCCAAAAAAAACTTGCTTCGAGCGAGACTAGCGAGGTCGGGACCGGACTCGGGAGGTAGAATAAGTAAGATAATAATATTATTTAACATAAAGGTTAAAAAAAACAAAGTTAAAGCACCTAAAAGCCATATAAGATAAGTTTTTAGGTAGGTAATATATTTGAACCCCGTGGATGTTTACAAATTTTTTCTTACTACCTCTTCATGTAAGGAAAAACATAAAAGTATTCTTTTGCCTGGGCAGCATTTGGTCCAAATTGGTCAATCTCCTTTATGAAAAAGCCGATGAAAAGTTTCAACAAAGAAAAGTTTATTAATATTGACATTTGTTTGTTATTAATTCTATTTTCAATTTATTTTTTAGTAATTTGAATTATTATTATGTACTCAAATAAATTTGCATGCCATTAGGCTGAATCATCATCATCATCATCATCACCAGCCGGAAGACGTCCACTGCTGAACAAAGGCCTCCCCCTTAGACCGCCACAATGAACGACAATTTGCTATTTGCATCCACCGGTTTCCTGCGACGCGAACAATGTCGTCGGTCCACCTAGTGGGAGGCCTGCCTACGCTGCGTCTTAGGGGTACGTCTTAGGCTGAATATGGTGATACAATTTATAATGTTTACTTTCAACTTATGTGACCCATATTTCGCAAATACATATGATTTGATTGATTTGAACACTAGTATGATCAGAATCATGTACTGGATCCCTGGTATCGGTTTTCGGTACGATGTCCCTTACACCCCGTATATCTATAAGCAAGATATACACTCCAACTTTAATCTACAGTCGATTGACGCGGTATAATAATGACCCATATCTCGCATTCCTGCTATGGTGCACAGCTAAGAACGACATTGGTCAATTAATACCGGTTACAACTACTTCATGTCTACAACATACAAATCAATCGGTGGTGCATAATAAGTTGATCAATAGCCATTTCACTCAGTTCAATAGTACAATATAATATACTTGAAAGACAAACGTGAAAAAAGTAATGGTTTTTTAAGAGACTTAAAAAAAGGAGGATTTGTATTGGACGTGCGTGAATATTAATAAAAATGCGAAATATTTACATTAAGTCTATGTGGGTATCTAAACAAGTATTTGTATACTGAATTTCAGCAGTGTATGTATGTAGGTTTGTCCACGGATTTCTCGGAAACTGCAAGTCCGATTTAGATAATTCTTAATAGATTTAATTAATATCTTTCAACTTAGGGCAGAGTACAGGTTTTATCAATATCGGTTTAGTAATTTAAAAGATAAGGACGTTTGTTTATGTTTTTAATCAGTTAGTCTAGCGTAGCCATTGCGTTGCGTAAAAAGTGGTAAATAAACAATTTTTAGAACAATTAATAACCGACTTTAGGGAACAGTAACTAAAAAGCACAAAATAACGTGGTGGTTCAACATCTCAGTCTTTCCGTGACCATGGGTGCTGCAAAGCATTCGAAACGTCGGGATAGTAAAATCTAAAATAAACCGCTATAAAATCCGTAAAAGTAGTTTGATTTCAATGAGAAACGAAGTAATTCGCCAGAGAACCAAAGTTACCGACATAGCTCAACGGATCAAGCTAAAGTGGCAGTAGGCTGGTCATATTTGCCGCAGAACCGATGCTCGTTGGGGAAGACTGGTTCTAGCGTGGAGACCACGAACCGGAAAACGTGGCGTAGGACTCCCTGTGACCAGGCGGAGTGACGATATACGAAAAGCAGTTGGCAGTGACTGGATGAGAAGAGCCGAAGACCGAGCTCAATGGCTTGTATTGGGGAGGCCTATGTCCACAGTGGACTGATGTGGGCTGATTATGATGATGATGATGTAATTGTATAGATGTCGGGTTACCAAAGCACAGGCTTTGCCTACTTTGGCATCAGTTGGGCTGTGCGCTGATTGACTCAGAATATGATTACATATTATATTATTACAGGTAATGGTTATGACACAGTGGCCTTCGATTTAGCTATCGGACAGATAATAACCACAGAAACGTAGATCAAGTAGATGAGATATTTGTCTCTTACTTTTTAATAACATCTTAACTATTGTATAATATTTTATTTATTTAGTCTAATTCAGTCTGTACGCAGATAACCCTCGATTTGTTTGCTGTAGTTATCTGGTGTTGTTTTGTGTCGACGAGCGAGTCATGCGTGTTAGAAATAATTAAAGTGCTATGCGGACGGAAAAAAACTGGACTGAGCGCGTCCGAATGTATTGTATTGTAGAGTTAAGAGTGATAAAATCTCTCACGCTATAGTAGATACTTCGCTTGTTGTCCTGTGCCTATTTAATAAGCCTTTGCCGTCTCATACTGTATCATATAGGTACCTCAATTATTAGAAACAAAAAATTAAAACTACATGCTTCATTAACATTAAAAAGCGCTCTTGATCTTGTCGGTACGAATGTGATTTCCACTTTGTGTGAACCTTGTTTCTACAAAAGGACGAGTTTTTTAAAATTTCGCGCCTACTTTGCTCATTGAAGTAGAAAAAAACTATTATCAGTAGCAACAGTAACCCTTACGTAAAATATCATCATCTGCAGCAGCCCAAAACACGTCCACTGCGGAACAAAAGGCCTTAGACGAGTGGGTTTGTCTTAATCCCCACGCTTGTTAAGCGTCTTAGGGTTGGCAGTATAGGTAGGTAATCCAATAGAAAGACCCGTCTTCTGGTTTTCCCTTGTTTCCGCCTTTTACGGACACCCAACTGGAGGAGATGGGATGGGAGGAGACCTAAAAGATTAAAGGATTGCCCATCGATATAATATTTCTTTACCTTAGATCTGCCAAAGTGTGTTTATTGGTTTATACTTCCTTCTCGCAACACAGGATTGATGATTTTTTGATTGATGACTACTGTTGCAACGATTTGTCAACTAATTATAAGACAATATTAAAATTTAAGTGCGTTTTTAATTAATTCGTTCTATCAAACCGAGCCACGACATAGGATTATGGCATTCATGTGTCAACAAGCCTACTTTAATATTATAATGTATATGTTATGAATTGTAATAATATCAAAATGTAATGAATAAATATCCGGATTTCTATTTCATTTATTTCTATTATTAAATAAAATCTAATTCTCCTGAATTATGAGCTTATATAGCTTCGCACATTTTTTATTAAAATATTCGACGGCTACCTTAAGACTGAGCTGTCACTAGAGCTTGTATATAATTAATTTTCTGGACTTCCACTCGTGTAGATATATAAATCCTTCAAATTATTGTTGCCTGTTAGTAATTATTTAATTGTGCTTTGTTGTATTTATCGAATGTGTTTCATTATTAAGGCATCGTTTAGCCAGTGCTTTTAGTATGGTTGTTTCATATGTCTGTTTACTAAAACTGCGTCTCGAAATATTTTCGAGAGCAATAATGTAGCTGTTATCCGCAGAGTCGTATAGAATTATTTATAAATATTGATTCTTCTGATCACAGCATCCCTAAAGAATTACAATTATGCGGAATAAAGCGAAATGTTGTTAATTTTGCCGTTTCATTTTTATTCCCGAGTTAATAAAGTTAAGTTTCGTTCCCATTTCCATCGGTAAGTATACAAATCTTGCAATCTTAATGAATTATTTTAGGTTAGATGCCTGTCGCCGTTCCTGACGTGAGTACCTACATCATTCTTCACTAACGATATGAATACTTAGCAGTAATACATTAGAAGCTGTATTGAAAATATTGGTCCATTAAAGGGACTTCTATGATAGTCCTGGGTGCGCCAGGCGAATCATCACACAAATATGGGAGTCTTTTCCCGTACACCTTAAAAATGCTATCATGCCACCTACCACTATGACGATACCAAAAAAAGATTTTAAACTAATTTCCCTCGCCCCCTACGACTTCTTTCCGCGTTTAATTACCCACTTTGCATCTGTACTGCGCTTTTGTATCAGCTAACAATGGCTACTAAAGCCGAACATAGCACGAAGTAACGATAAGTATGCTATTCGGATACATAGAGTAATTGACACTAACATTTATAGAGGGATCGATTGTTATTATATTACCTTTGATATTCGCTTGCGGATTCGTACGCTCGGTCTTGGCATTCTTGAGAAACCGAGGTTTTTAGAAGATTTCTGTATCTGACTCGCAACATTGGGGAAGAGAAATCTTGGTATCTCGAGGTAGCAAGTCAAACCCCGACTGCGAGGTATCGCATTGAGGCATTTTCTCACCCTAATTCAAGCTTAAATACCAATAAATCAATAGAACTGGTATTATCTGCATGCAGCCTTGTCTGTTTAAAAAAATGCAATAGGTTCGATATCCTTTATAAGGAATTTCGCTACCGTTAAAAAAATATCAGTCAAGTGCGAGTCGGTCTCGTGCACCGAGGGTTCCATACCATCTTTGGGCGTATTAAAGTAATTTTACTATTCATGTAACACCTCAGATGGTAAAAAAACCAAATCGCAAAAATAAGTTAGTTTGTCGAGATTGTTTAGGATTACTAAAAAACTCCTACCTATTTAGAAAGATCATTTTATTTTTCCTGTAAAATATAGATTTTATTTTTACTTAAATCCTGTTTTAAGATATACAAATGAAGCCCTTTCATATGATACCCCACTTGATAAAGTAGTCTCAATTTGAAATTTTGATGACCCATTTCGACTCCCATTAAAAACAAAATAAAAGAAAAAATACATTATTTACATTTTCAATAATGTTGAGTAAATTAGATCTAAAATATTCTGTTTTAAATCCATAGCATCAGTGGTTCCTGAAATATAAGGGTGTGACAGACAGACTGACAAAGTCAGACCATAAGGGTTCCTTTTTTAAAAACCGTTTAGGTATGGAACCCTAAAAAAGACCACAATACGACACTATAATTTTGAAAAGTTTGCTTGGTGCGAGAGGAACTTACAAGGACAAATAAATACGTAATTGACCACAGATAAAATATTCAGCAGGCGGACGAATCTAAAAGAAGCCACCTTACTATAAAACCGGAAAATTAATACTTATTGTGTGCAAATCTTTGTCGGCTACTGTTCGTTTCAGTAAATGTGGAATAATTAATAGCAGTATGCCATACAAAAGGACTGAAGTGACATCATCACGCACAGTTGAAACTAAGACTTGGCGCTTCAGCTGTAGAGTTAAAATGAGTCATAGTGATGACGCACACATATATAGGTACATTCGTGCGTAATATTCTTCCACAGTTTTAATTCCTGAAAGCCCTGTTTGGATTTGTAAATTTCCGCCCGCGATTGCGTAACATTATTGATGTGACTTGTTTTAAAATTATATTGGAGGAAACTTGCAAGGTGATATGATCTGGATGATAGAAGATGCGGTTTATGATAGATATTTTGAACTTTGTCTTGTTACTAAGATGCTCTAAATATAATACCTAACAATAATGTTCTCCTGGTCGATGTGACCACACACGCGGACAATCTTTTCCAAGATCTTCCATCTACGCGGGACATATTATAGTGCACAAGTGCTTGTGAAGACACAAGCGGTGATGGCCGATGGTACGGAAAACCGACACGACCGACCAGGGAGAGGTTAGGCGCAGGACCGACATTATAAACCCGACGCATGGATCTTACTTGCCAGACAGTCCTAGCCAGTATGTAAGAACTACACAGTTGTTACTCCCGGGGTTGGGATTTAACCCGTGATATCCGGTTCTCCACTGCGCCACGGAGGCTACAAGTAGGTATTCGAAAAATTCAAAATTCTTATTTCAAATTTTTTTATTTCAATTAGGCTTAACGCTAGCACTTTTGAACGGTCAATTTTATAAAAGCTACCACCGGATCACAACGCGGCCTCAACTGAGAAGATCCGGCAAGAAACTCAGCGGGCTTGTCATTTTTTTTTAAACAATGTTTGTCTTTTTACAATAGGCATGATGACTAATTTTGAAAAAATACTCTATAATGTATTTACGGGTCTACTATTGCCGAAAATAATCATATTTTTGTATTAAATTTACAATTAATAGCAATATTTTCAATTTTTAAAATAGAGTTTGAATTTCGTTCCAAAACGATGGCCGGTGCATGGCGCCATGTTGTGACGTCACTACGGCGGTGTAAATAAACATCTGTCTAGATATAAAAGTTAAAAGTGAATCATTGTATGAAAGAAAAAGTTGAGATGACAGTTTGACAGTTGTTTATTTACAAAGGATTGACGTCATTCACTCTGAGCAGCGTTCATTACAAAATGGCGATTAGCTGTATTTGAGTAATTTATTTGCTTAAATATCACGAAAATCTCTATATTATTATGAAAATGAGATGCATTTTTGGAATCAGTGCAATCTGTTCTAATATTTAAAACCACAGATTTATTGGTATTGTGTTACAGTCATCATGCCTCACCAGCGACAGTGTGTCCTGCCGTTCGAAATATCAAATAAAATAAAAAATACGACGAAAATACAACAAACTAAAAAGCCAAAGGGATAGTAGTCGGATCAGTCCCCCCAAGCAGCACCCGCGCACGAGTTGACTCGAGCAGCAGCCATCACTCCCCTAACCATACTGGAGGGAAGGGGGTGACCCGCCACACGAAGCTGCCACAAGCAAAGACTTTCAATGTCTTTCGATATACCTATTTAGTAATAAGATGAGTAGGATTATTATCTGATAATGAGCATATAAACCTGGAACGTTGTTGTGGGTCGCGTGGAAAGAGCCGTAATAACGTGTGTTCGCCGGGCGCGCGCCCTATGGACTATCAACCCTTGAACTGATGAACTTGCCGATAGACCAGTCTTGCAACGACGACGTTGTCATCTCGTAAGGAGAAGACGATGGAGTTGCGAGTTTGAGCTCAATATTTTCTAGGTACAGTGCCCTTCACACAGCAACGGTTACTCATTGCTAATTTGTGACAAATTGTCAGACACTTCTGTGACACCTGGGGCTCTACCGCTACTTCTAATAGCAGTATTATTATAATCTTATTTTCTATTTTGGATATTTATGTCGCTACCTCACGTAAAGTAAGGTTGTATAATGATACTAGTAGAGGTAGGGCCCCTGGACGGTCTTTTGCACTAGGGACCTACGAAATAGAACTGTTTTAATTGATTTATCAAAAGGACATATTGCCAGCTCACAGAGACGTGCCTGAATATACAATCGTTCATGTCATTCCAAAAAAATGATGCGTCTTGAGTCGGGTTAAAAAAACAGTGGTAGACCCGGATTAATATGGGTGTCGGTTATCAAGAAAGACCCAGCAAGAGATTAATCTTGACTCAACAATTATCTGAAAATGATTTCTAGATAGAAAAATGAATGTTCTAGAAGCACGATTAATAAAGCCGATTCTATATAGATGAATGAAAAGGCCTGAAGAAGATTTTAAAATTATCGCCAGATAAACACACAATTATATTTCCCTGGGCTTAGCAAGCGCTCATCCTACTCTACTAGTCTTATATTGCTATTAGCCTTGTGTGCGGTCGTTCGAAGAACCAATGGGGAAGAAAGCTTCTCGAGTGACTATCACGAACCGGAAGTCGCAGCCCAGCGACTGACGATAGTGTACGAGTCGCAGGCAACAGGTGGACGCAATTAGGAAATTGTATTTCACTGTGGCGTTCCAAGGGGGAGTCATAACGTTCAGCAGTGGTCGACTTCCGGCTGATGATGATGATGAGGAATCCAATTTCGGCCTTCGTTCACATTGAGCTAACCCCGAGAACACACCGGTATCCCGCAGACAGTAAATGGAAAATTATTCATAAATGCAGACAGATCCAATCTAATGTAAACAAATTGTACAGCAACAGACAGATTGAAATAGTCTGTAATTAGTTGATACACATCTGCTAATTAATCATGACCCAGTATAGAATGTTTCAGTAAGTCTTCCGTTTAAAAACATGTTTTGGTATATCAGTAGGTACGCAGAAACGTTCCTCGGTGTTAAAATGAGATGTAAGAAAAATAACGGAAACGTACTTAGTAAGTACTTAGGTAATGAAAAATAATTATCATATACCTAGGCATTAATCTGCTTAGGTTAGGTATTAATAAGGAGTCGTTGGATATTCGGCATGACGTGGGCCCTAGGACGACAATTGATTACGGCGGCGACTCCGAGGAGTACGGTGGCGGGGTTTCGACCCCAGTTTCCATGAGCACCGTATCTGATTCCCGGGCTACAATGCACCCCCACGGGGACACCGAGGGGATCCCACCGGAAAGCCCTGGTGTCTCATGTTCCGATTCGACAGCCGCGGCGGTTTTAATGGGTAAGAATTCCACATACCCCGGTTGACCAACCACCGGTCCCGGGGATCTATTGAAGGATTCCCCCGCGAAAAAATTGTATCAATATGGAGGGCATTATTATTATTATCGCTTTTTCAATTTTATTATTACCTACTTATTTAATAGAAGATTTTGATGTTCTTTCTAGCAATATTTACCAAACTGAATGGCGACAAGCAGTGGCGGACTAAGCCTGTCGGGGCCCGGGGCGGCAAAGAGTAATGAGGCCCCCCGGTCAAAAAGTGACGTATTTTTGCCTGACTGCCCTAGAAGGAGGGCTATGTTTTTCTAGAGTATTTATGTATTTATATTTCTTTGGCACAGCCTTAACGTCTTAATGGATTTTTACTTGTGATATGTCTTTAGATTCGCCTTAGTTGTGACTCAGGCCACCTCAGGCTATACAGAGTGGAACGTTAAATGACAACAGACGATATTTTCGTAAATTATAGTGATATTCTTCTTCTTAGTCATGACTTCATGACTGGGACGTGAATGATATAGAAAGACTTTTGCCACTATTTTTCTGTATACCACTCGATCTTGAGCTCTATGTATGCTTTTCTGTAGCGTCATTCTCGTAACCGCGATAGTGTCTGCCCATCGCATCGGTATTCACCCTTTGCTTCTTCTGCCATCTATTTGGCTTGTCACGATAAGCCTTTTTAAGCTGTCCGGTTTTGTCTTGCCTGTGGGCCCGAAGACGAGGACGCGTTTAAGCTCTCCGAGAATAAATGCATTAGTGCCACGCTCGCTCCACGATATGCCTAGCATTGCGTCAAAACGACATTACGAATACATCTATTCTTCAAAGAATGCGAGCATTTAATGTCCAGGTTTCAGAGGCATATTATAAAGATCGAGAAAGCGGCACGCACTTGAACAATTACGCTCATGGACTCCAATGAGCGTACCTACACGAGGAAATGGAGTAGTCAGTCTTCGAAGCCTAGCTGCGACAGAAAGGTAGGCATACGTAAAACCTGTAGACTCATTTAGATAACTCTGCGTGGGATTTAGAGCGGTGGATCCTTGTCAGCCGGATTGGACATAATCACCCTCTACCAGCAGCAGTACCTAGGTATCTACTATATTGGCAGACGAATGGGAAATGATGGATGTGAAAGGTCCTTCTGTGAGATGGTTATGGCCCAGAAGGAGACCAAAAACACGAAGACTCTCATCATCAGAAGCCCAATAGAAATAAAAACCTGGTATCCCCAACTCCAAACTGCCTATTACTTACATCACAAAACATTATGGCCGTCTTTGATATTTTGTCGAGAGGCCACCCCTGACAGGTTTAGTCTGCCACTGCATATAGGCTAGATTATTTCAAACAAGCTTTAAGAGTTCTAACGAAAAATATCAGTTCACATATCAATTTAAATTTTACACTGTCAGACTAACAGAGGTTATGCGCTGGAACTCTATAATAATCTAGGTATGATATACTTACTCTCTATTATGTAGTATAGGAACATATGTGACTCGATGGTGTGACTGTTCTGTTAATATCTAGAATTTTCCTGTTGACACTTCACAAAATATACTTATACCTATTAAGAAATAAATCAATCAATAATGATGATTTCATCGTACATTATTCAGAATATATATACTTGCCCCGTGCGGTAGATTTTCAGCCCAAATTCTCATATCTCTGGGAATTGCTGTGTTGTGGGACATTTAGAAATAACGGACTCTATATTAAGTAGTACTTCTTCATTCACGGAAAGGTCCTATCTTATTATTACAGTGCCAACGAGTACCTATAGTGCTTGTTTTGTTCTTCATCCATCATTCACTTCATCATTAATATGTGGTACAGGATACTTTATAAAGGTAATACCATGATGGACCGTGTGACAAAGCTGCAAATTCATTATCCAGTTTCATTAATAAAATATAACGGTTCTTTCAATAGTCTGTTTAATAGTTGCGTTAAAAACTTTACCATAAAACACATAATATATATGTCGGGATATGGAAGAACCAAGAAGGCTGGTTTACTCGGAGGCCAGTACCGCGAGTAGACGTCAGGCGGCGTGACTTGCGCGTGCTAACAAAACTCAGGGGCCGGCCGGCGCGATCGCCATATTTGGGTGAAAACGGTCGCCGTCGCTGGATGCTTTCCGCAGTCCCCTCTGGATTGTGGTCTTTAGAGTAAACCGTTGTTACAAATGTGATCTGAGAATAAACGACTGTATAATCTTTCAAGTCATCGTTTGTTATTGGGGAACCTGGGGTCAATACCCGGGTCAGGGATCTGATGTTCCGTGATACGCCAGGAATCAGGGGGTGATGGCCATCTGCCGACATATATTTAACTTTATCTTTTTTGTTGTTAGAGTTTCTAGTGAGTCGTGTCGTCTCAACATTACCCCGAGATCTAGGCGCCTGTTACAGCGCTGAATATTGGAACATAATAAAAAAAAATCGAAATTGAATGTAGCATTTTATGCTATTATAATATTTATACTTACTTGCTTACATTTTGAATCTAATAGAAAATAGCCTTACGATAAGACTGCGTTCAAACGCTTTGTAATCGCGCGTTTTAGCAGTTGCTTTGCTTTTAAGCTTCATTGCTTTGCTTTTGAGCTTCAGATGACACTGCGTTTAAGTTAGCTGTGAAAGTTGCTGGTCTTGCTAAGAATTAATTCATAAAAAATAATAATAATTAATTATTATTAATTCATAGTACTTATAGTGTGGCAATTTAGAGCGTAGAGTAGCGGAATCAAAGTATCAAGATGCTACTAAATTAACGATGGTTGTAATATCATGTATTAAACTCGTAAAGCGACCACATGCAGGAGAATAAAATACATTGTGGAAGTGTTGTAAAATAAATAAAATATTTATATAAATAATTTATTAATATCGTCCCCGTAGTTGGAAAATTAAATAAGTCCGATTTTGGCGATATTGACTTTTCCCTATTTTCAAAACACCTAAAACATGCCGCATATTTGAGCCTTACAGGCATTTTCGTATCTTATTCCGTTCCAAAATGATAGCCATTTTTGTCGGACAGATGGAATAATAAATATCTTCAGACAAACACTATTTTTTTAAAGGAAAAATCATTAACTCAGGAAATAAATCAATAACTGTTGTCGATGATAAGTTGAATGTCAAATAAATTAAATAACATGAGTTGTTGAATTTTTCCTCAACATAAAAATTCTTTCACAAAACTAACTAACTTCTAGGAAAACTAAACAACTCTATTTATTTAATTCTGCTATTCAGAATTCTGATATAACGTACCTAATTTATTAAATACTTGATGTTATCTATTTTTTCTACAACTTGATAATGATTAATTATAAGATGCTAGACAAATAAAATTAAATAAATTATGTTGTTTATAATTGCCATAAAACAAAATGCACCTGAGGAAAGTTATCATTAACGTGATGTTTATTTTTAGAGTCATGTTTTTAGTAAATTTGTTATTTAATTTTAAATTATACTTTTTTTTAACTGTGATGGGTTTGCTCTTGACTTGACTCTAGTCTTGGTCAGAGATGACAGAGACAAAGTCTATGATGGAGCGAGCTTACCCAGAAGGAGCCTGTTCACTCTAACTTTGAAGGGATTACTTTCGCTGTCTTTGAATTGCAGCACCAGCCCATATGTGACTACAGTACTCCACACACTACCGGTCTTGTGCTTTATATAGCAACAAAAGCTGCCTCGGTGTGAAGTAACGGTGGAACTTTGCAAGGACACCTAGCTTCCTGGCAGCTACCTTGGCCTTGGACTCAATGCACCGCCCAAAGTTGAGGTTTAAGGAAATTTCAACTCCCAACAACTGAAGGCGGTCAGTATATTCCAAGGATACATTCTGAAAAGTAGGAGCCAAGGTGAACGGACTCCTTCTGGCGGTGAATAGACATGCTTGAGTTTTGGTGGCATTGAATCACACAAGATTGGAATCACCCCGTTCGGAGACTGCCTGAAGTGTGAGACTCACGCGCTCCACCATGGCTACTCTTTCAGAGTATAATTATGAGATAACATCCTTACTGACCCGAGCACTTGGCATATATCTCTCACAATAGTGCTGTCATCTGCATACCCATAGATACCACGCATCAGCAGTCTTAGCACGACTTGCCAAGACTTCGTAATCTTGACAGTTCGGTGTGGAGTATGACGTAGTTATCGACGTAGAAACGTCATTTCGTTATTAGCTAGGTCGATAACTACGTCATACTCCACACCGAACGGTCAAGATTACGAAGTCTTGGCAAATCGTGCTAAGCCTGCAGCAGATCATTAATATGCAGCAAGAATAGAGTTGCGGAGAGAACGGACCCCTGAGAAAATCCGGCATTATTCAACAACGGCTCAGATGAACAACCATCAACAACCACTCGGACAGACCGTTCACACAGGAAGTCCCTTATCCAGCCGATCAGACCCGGGAATATGTCGTACGCTGGCAGCTTGTACAAAAGGCTAGCATGCCAAACCCTATCGAAGGCCTTCGAGACATCCAGGGAAACAACGAGCGCTTCCCTATTTTTCTCGAGGGCCTTGCCCCATAAGTGAGTGACATACACTAGAAGGTCCCCCGTCGACTGATTTCGCCAAAATCCGTACTGTCGGTCGTCGAGGAGATCATTCTGTTCTAGGTATGTCATGAGGTTCGAGTTCAATATACGTTCCATAATCTTACAGAGTATGGAGGTTACTGTAATCACCCGATAGTTAGCTGGATCGGCACGGCTGCCCTTTTTGGGCACGGGTTGCACGTTAGTGAGCATCCAGGACTTGGCCACAATTCTAGTCTTAAATGAGAGGCGGTACAAACGTGTCAATACCGGAGACAACTTGGATGCATATGCATACCGTCAGGTCCACTAGCTTTCACATCTAGACGACACGGTACTCTCATTACCTCCTTATTTGTAATGCGGACTTCCGTCATCAACGAACCGCAATGAGGCAGTTGTGGTGGAATAGCACTGCCAGTATCTAAACGCGAATTATGGGCAAAGAGAGATGCAAATACACCTGCTTTCTCTCCTGCCATATGAGCTGGAGTCCCATCAGGCTTTACCAGCGGAGTTAGTGAAGGCCGACAGAAGTTTGTTTCAACTGATTTGGCAAAAGACCAGAAAGCTCTACTGCCAGATAGCTGGGCAGCGAGTTCTGAGCCAGATATGGCCGAAACGAGCCTCCTTGAACACCTTCTTGTAGAACTTAGCGGGTTGGTTAAAGGCTCTCTTCTTATTGCTAATATCCGGAGCTCTGCGGTCACGAGCTTCAATCCAAAGATACACCGAATGTTTGCTCTTTTCAGCTTGAGCACATTCGGCATTGAACCATGGGCGAGCTTTGCTTGATGTACTACGTCGGTTATAGCCGGTCGGTTATAGAAATGCCGCATTTCATCCCAAACTGCTGACTTGTATCGCCACAATCGCCGCTTACCACGAATATCACAGTTAGGGGGAGAAAAGGCCGATACAGCTTTCACCAGACAGTGATCCGAGGTTCCTAAAGGTGATACCTGCCTGGATCAGTCGTCAGCAGGTCTAGACAATTCAAGTCAATTTCAATTGGCTGTATGACCAACAACATCAGGTACCCTATTCGCTTGCTTCACCAGCTGGGAAAACCCTAGCGACCGCGCAAAGTTCCGCGCTTCTCTGCGAGCATGGTCAGTCCTCTGGTATGAGAACAGCCAGTCCTGGTGACAGGCATTAAAGTCCCCCAGAGTGACCAGCTGCGCATCAGGGTACCAATGAAGGGCCTCATCAGCGGCCTCACTAAGGTGGTCAAAAAGACGAGTTGTCTTCAGGTCACCGCTATGTGATCTATAGACACAAGTATAGACAATTTTATCTATACCAGTGTCTACTAACATCCACATTGTAGTGCATGTAGGGTTCTCAAGTTGACGGCGACGCTGGCAGCAGATGTCAATGCAAACTTACACACAGAATCCGGCGCGCTGGTGGAAATTATGCTCTAATGTGTACCCATGGTAGTCGAGGTACCCCGCATCTGATGGACATCTAATCTGCGTTTTCGTCAAGAAACCTATTTTACCTATTTTAAGTTTTTCATAGTTTTACTTACTACTTATTTTATTTATTTATTTATTATTACTTTACAACAAATTTGTATACATAATTACATATTGTCCCACAAAACCGTCATTCGGTTTGACTGTGGGTATCTGGCTTAAATATGTATGTGTAATTAGGTCTCTGATTTTAGAGCCATAATGTTATTTTTTGGGTTCAAATTATTTCCTGTATTGATTTGAAAGAATACTTTTATCCACTTGTTATAATTGGTGTAATTTTGTTTATTTTTTAAGTTTGTGGTAAGATAAGTATCTGATTACAAGAATTTTTTTTCAAAATTTTATTGTTCTTTTCTATTTTTTCCTTAATATAATTCAATTAATATCATAATACAGCATTTATTTTATATGAGATCATTAATAGTTAAAAAAATCAAATTAATAATAATGTACAAAGCCACTAAATTTTATATTTCGAGTTTGACAAATTCAATAACTGCATTTATTTCACCAAATTTTACTCTACCAAATGTATTTAGCTTGTAGGAAAACTAAATAAATAGCCGAAATTAGCAGCTAATTGTAGTTACGTTATAATTATCGGTTGTGGCAAAATTAAACAACTTGATTTTTTATGTGTTATTTAGTTATAATTAAAGATAGAGTTCAGTTTATTAAAGCATAAGGTAAAAGGTAATCAGATCCACAATATATAAAATTACCGACAGTAAAATTGTCTCACATATTTTAACAAATGTACATTAACTGAAAAAAAACCACTAAATTGCGTTTATCTCAGAACTACAAAATCAGAGTTATTTAATTTTCCAACTACGGGGACGATATATGCTGAATGAATTTATACAGAGTACGCGAGACGTGTTGTATGCAGATGTTAGATATGAGAGAGTAAGAGCGCGTTCAGGGACTGCAGTCGGCACCGGGCTGACATACAGGGCCTTGTCACCCGTAGGCCAGCAGGCCTTGCACGACTTACAAGCTTGACATATTGGTGTGGAGTATGACGTAGTTTTCAACACCGAAACGTCAGTTCTCTATACTAAAGTGTGAAATACTACGTCATTGTGACGTCATACTCACACTTATCAATCAAGATTTGCACATCGTGCTAAGCGAGCACAGGCCCGTTGGTCTAGTGGTTAGACACTCTGGCCGCTACCTGATGGATCGTGGGTTTGATTCCCACCGAGGGTCTGGGTGTTGGATATACCTATCTAAGTATGTATTTGCAAAAAAATATAAGTATTAGTTGTCTGGTTACCATAGTACAGGCTTTGCCTAGTTTGGGATCAGATTATCTTGTGTGGATTGTCCCTAAATATTATTGTTATTATTATCCACCCGCTACCATTTTCCATTTGATTTGGACTTCCGCCTCGTCACTTTGCTGCCGATGCTATACAGATTTGAATGAGATAGAATTTAAAAATCGACCTAATAATAATAATATTCTTATACAATCCACACACCTGTGTGAATTTTACCTTTTGTCTTCCGATGAGGGAAATGAGGGAAGTGGAATATTAATTTCCTTACTCCTTTAGACCTTTCTAATTCTATTTATTGTGGGTTCCAAAACAATACAGCGTTTCCGGTTCGCCGTGGGTCAAATATCGGTGTCTTCAGTGATGACCACTGAACATCCTGGCTGACAGGAGTCACGATAGTGGATATTAATAGTAGGTTAAGTCCCATTTAGGAAAAAATATCTTAACACATTCGGCGGCTTCTACCTACTCAAATTCCAAATTAACTTTTACAGCTATCTAAAAAATATCTTATCACCGTTACAGCCCTATGTAGTTGAAATAAACTCGTCAGGAAGTCATCTCCGGCTTACTGACCATTAATTTCTATGTCCATTATTATTTATACAATTTTCTTATAGCCATTTCCTGTTTGATTCTCACATTGTAGGCAATAATGAGTTAGATGCTACCTACCTGATAAATTATTGACCATCAGATGTAGGTTTTATGAGTGTACTAGCTTGTAAGTGGTTACATTATGTATATGAGAAATAAGAAGCTATTCAGCTTAAAGCAAATTATTAAATCCACATGGTCACACATCGATGTGGTAAACCCATAGGTTTGCTATAGTATCGAAATAAGCTTTTTGAGTCTGCTGTTTTCTGCGGGAGTATACCATTAGCTAACTGTAGATAGATAGATAGATATACGAGTACTCTTTATTGTACACAAACTCACCTACACATAAAATAAAGCACATAAAAACACTTAAAAACTGAAATATGTACAAATGGCGGCCTTATTGCTATTCGCAATTTCTTCCAGGCAACCTTGGGATGGAAAAAAGAGAGAATGAAACTTAAAAGTGGGGTAGTTAGCTAGTGCAACAATTATGATACATAGAAAACAAAAAAAAAATAAGAAAGAAAAGTAAAGAGAATATAACAGAAAAACATAGCTATAAATAACAAATACCAATATTAAAACCAATATAATCATATATACATTTATACATATATATCTTAAATCTTAAATTTATACGTACACTATGTACCTACTACAAAATACACACATCAAAAGTGTCTAGGGATCAACATATATTTTTGCAATAACTTTTCTCCTGATTGATATTAATTAAAATTTTCTTTAAGGATTCATCAAATAAAGTGTTTTCGTTTGTCACAGTAACGATAAACCAAGTCACCTTTGCATTAATAAAGAAATTTGCCATTTTCCTAATAAAGGGATTTTTGACATTTGAACCACTAACACAAAAGTTCGAAAAAAAGACTGAAATAACAGTTTTCTTTAAAATTTTATTGGGTAACTTAAACAATTAATAATCCGTGTTTCTACCGCGAACACTAACAACACAAGAACATCGGTTTGGCATACTCAAAATGAGTTCATCCAAATCACGCTGTGGAATGGCCGCCCATGTTCGTTGCAACAACAAAAAAAGGTCTTCTTGCGACTGGATACCCTCCATATTCGGCAGAGCTCTTCTCTGTAGCATATCCCATGCATGCTCAATCGGGTTCAAGTCTGGCGACTGAGCAGGCCAGGGCAGGACATTGATGTTAGCTGCGGCGAGAGTCTGTCTTACAACTCTTGCGGTGTGCGGTCGTGCATTATCATGCATTAACTGAAATAAGGGACCGATTTGCACTTGTAGAGGAACGATGACGTCTGATACAATCGTCTCAGCATAAATTTGAGCGTTGAGGTTGCCTCTGATCCAAATCAACTCAGTTCTTCCGCCGATCCAAATACCCGCCCATACCATGATGGTTCCACCACTATAAGGATGGACTTCCTGGCAGGATTTTAATCGCTGTTGGCGTCCAGGGGTTCTCCAGTGTCGTATACGTCTTGTATCCGGTCTCATACCAAAACGAGACTCATCAGAAAAGCACACGAAACGCCATTGTTCTTCTGCCCAATTTCTGTGTTCAAGAGCCCATTGATATCGAATCCTACGATTGTGCATTGCTATAGGTGGTACCCGTAGCGGTCTTCGGGAATGAAGGTTCACTTCATGCAAGCGGTTTCTGACTGTTTGGTCGCTAATTAAGTTCCCTGAAGAGTGATGAAGCCTCACGGCTAACATCATGGCAGTTATTGTTGGAGCTCTTCGAGTTAAGATTTGAATATATCGGTCTTGTCTTCGTGTGGTGCAGCGATACCGTCCTCCATGGCGCTCAGCAACGGTACCAGTGCTTCGGTAACGTGTCCAAAGTCGACTGATAACACTCTGACTTGTATTCAGAGCTAAAGCCACAGTACGTTGCCGGGAACCAGCTTCTATCATTCCCACGGCTCTGAGCATTTCTTCCCTGCTTAAATGACGTCGCCGCTCCATAATAACGTTGGTTTTAATCAGTAGTAGGGAAACAGTAGCACTAATAATGTCTTCAATGCGTTGTATGTTTTTATAGGGAAAATATTGACAGCTGATTTTCATCTTTTACTCGAATTTGATTCACAGTTCCTGATTCAAATTATGAAATGCACCAAAAAGGATCCATATAAATTTATAAAATCATAAATTTATTACAAAGCCACATCTCAATCTCAAGAAATCCGCTTAAAAATGCTTGATCCCTAGACACTTTTGATGTGTGTATATAAGGACCTAAATATAATAATAAATAGCAATATAATTATAGTAAAATATATAATTAAAAAAAACAATAACAATAAAGACAGCAATTAAAAAGCAAAAAACAATGACTTTATTCAAATTCAAATTCAAAATTCTTTATTATGCATAGGCCTCACGGGGGCTCTTACATATTGTCATTTTTTACAACTACCACCGGATCGTAACGCGGCCTCCACTGAGAAGATCCGGCAAGAAACTCAGCGGGCTTGTCTTTTTTCAATTATATAAGGTCCTACCGTCCAGGTAGGTACCACCGCAGTGTCAGATATTCTGCCGCCAAGCAGCAGTGTGTAAGCATTGCTGTGTTCCGGCGTGAAGGGCACTGTAGCTGGTGAAATTACTGGACACAAAGACTTAATATCTAATGTCTTAAGGGTCGGCAACGCGCTAGTGATTCTTCTAGTATTGCTAGCGTCTATAGGCTGCGGTGACTGCTTACCATCAGGCGGGCCGCACGCTTGCTTGCCACCTTGGTTGTATAAAAAAAAAAAAAAATATATAAGATTTTTTTAAAAACAAATTTACAATACTTATATCTTAAACTATTAGCTTGTAAGAGTACTGCAGTTCAAGCCCACGCAGCTTTATCCTCCAGGTAATCCGAGATTTTATAATAGCCCTTTTTAGACAAATGGCTCTTAATGGTAGTTTTAAATTTTTTTATTGGTAGATCTCGTATATCCTGGGGCAGTTTATTATAAAAACGTATACCTTGGCCCATAAAGGAATTGCTAATTCTGTGGAGACGCGTGGAGTGTACAGCAAGATTGTGTTTGTTACGGGTATTTATATTATGTCGAACACTAACCTTAGCGAAAGTAGGTACTTATATTCTTTTTACATACATCAAATTTTCATAAATGTATTGTGATAACCGTTAGAATGTTTATTTCTTTAAATATTTGTCTTAATGAATCCGTAGGAGCCAGATTGTAGATAGCTCTCACAGCTCTTTTCTGCAGAATAAAAATAGTGTTAAGATCTGCGGAAGATCCCCACAGCAATATGCCATAAGACATAACACTGTGGAAATAACTAAAATATACAATTCTAGCGGTTTCGACATCGGTGAAAAATCTAATTTTTTTAACTGCATAAGCCGCTGAACTAAGCCTACCCGATAGTTTCTCAATGTGTGGGCCCCATTGTAACTTTGCTTCTATAGTAATGCCCAAGAATGTCGTAGAGATCACAGGGTCCAATACCGCTCCATTAATTTCAATATTGGTTCCCACCTGTCTAACATTAGGTGTAGTAAACTTAATACATTTAGTTTCATTAAGTTTTAAATTATTAACTTCGAACCAATGGACCACCTTAGAAAGCGTATTGTTCACATCGTCATAGTCCTGCAATTTACGTTTAATTTTAAACAACAAAGATGTATCATCTGCGAACAATACAATGTTATGATTGTCCCCTACAAAGTAGGGTAAGTCATTAATATATATTAAGAATAGAAAAGGGCCTAGTATTCAACCCTGTGGAACACCTAAAGTGACCACAGATCCAGCTGATCTTTTTCCATTGATATCAACCTTCTGAATTCTGTTACTCAGGTATGAGGTCAGAAGGTTGAGAGCTCTATTCCTTATACCATAGTGGTGTAGTTTCATGACACGCTAGCCAGGAAACTACACCACTATGGTATAAGGAATAGAGCTCTCAACCTTCTGACCTCATACCTGAGTATATATAATGAAAGATAGTAGGTTTTCAAAAGATTTTTAAATATATGTGGGGATTTGGCTTGCCTTATCGAGATTGGTAAGTCATTCCATAAGCGCACAGCCTGTACAGAAAAAGATTTTCCATAAAAATTTAATAAGAAATGTATTTTTTTTTAACTGTATGTCATCGTTATCAGCTGAAAGACGTCTACTGCTGAACAAAAGCCTCCCCCTTAGACGGGAGGGGTCGTCATAATCCCTACGCTTGGCAGGCGTCTTGGGGATCGCAGTAAAGGTGGTAGAAAAGTCAAATAGAAAGACGCTGTTGCCCGTCTTCTTGTTTTCCCTTAGTCGCCTCTTACGGACACCCAACGAGAGGAGATGGGTGGGTGCTACTCCTTTTTTTTTTTTTTCTTTTTTGATGCGGGGGAAATCTTCCAAAGATCCCCGGGAGCTGTGGGGCTCGACCGGGGTATGTGGGATTCTTACCCACTAAAACCCCCGCGGCTGTCGCATCGGCACATGAGAGGGGAGACCCCAGGGCTCTCCGGTGGGATCTGCACCAGGGGCCCCTCAGTGCCTTGCCTTTGAGCCCGCCGCCGGGGGGCGCATTGTAGCCCCCCGGGAACCTGTCACGGTGCTCACGGGGACGGGGGTCGCAACCCCGCCGCCGTCCTCAATGGACGCTCAAGGGGCCCACACCCCGAGCGTCCAGCGACTCCGAAGGTTGCCCGTTGTTTATAGCCCCGGGCTCAGGGCTGGGGAGCGAGACGTTGGGCGGCCGCTTGACGCGGCCTGCGCCTTCGTCGCCGAGCGGGATCAGCGCGTTCGCGTTCCCGCTCAGCGGCCTCCTTCTGGGACATGACAGTCTCACAGAAGGCGGCCATCGCTCCCCACGCCGCATCCCCGGACAGCATAGCCGACACTGCGCTGCCCAGGGAGAGGTCCGATCCGATGACTGCGACCAGGTCTCGACGCTCCAATGACCACGCGGGGCAAGCCTCCAGCGTGTGTTGGGCGGAGTCAGACTGGTCGCAGTGGAAGCATCTCGTCGTCGCTTCACGTCCGACCTTATGCAGATAATCACCGAAACAACCGTGACCGGTGATTATCTGCGTAAGCCTATAGGTGAGTCGTCCACTCCGTCGCTGTATCCAGGCTTCGAGATGCGGCAGGAATGCCTCAACGACGCGTTTGCGCGCTATGTGCTCCGGCTGGAGCCGCTCGCGCCACGTCGCGAGAGCGATGTGTCGTTCCTGCCGCTTTATAGATTCGAGCGCCACCGGCTCGCCTCCGCCACTCTGGCGGGCGATGCGGATCCGGTCATAGACCCTCGCATACATGCCCGCCAGGATGTCTAAGGGCGGAAAGCGTGCCAGTATGGTCGCCGCCTCAAAGGACACCGTTCGGTATCCTCGTGCAATCCGCAGTGCCATCCTCCGCTGGACGCTGTAGATGTTCGTTCTACAGCGTCTTATGGCCAGCCTCGGCGCCCAGATGGGCGCCCCGTAGAGGACTACGGACTGCACGACTCCGGCGTAGAGGCGGCGAACTTCCTCGCTCGGCCCCCCGAGGTTGGGGAGCAGCCTGTGCAAGGCCGCTGCAACCCTGTCGACTCGGGGGACCAGGCGCTCGAAATGCTCCTCGAAGCCCCAGCGACTGTCAAGGGTGAGACCAAGATATTTCATGTGCGGCCCCACCCTGACTTCCGACTCACCCACACGGACGCGCAAGTTGGGCGGTGGTTCCCGGCTCCTAGGCAGGCCGTGGAACCACAGCGCCTCGGTTTTCTGAGGCGCTATCTCCATGCCCAACTCGAGTATCTTAGCGACGACGATTTCCGCCCCAAGCTCGGCGAGCTCTTTGGTCCTCTCGAAGGTGTCCCCACCGGCCACGATCAACGTGTCGTCCGCATAGCAGACGACACTTACGCCGGCGGGGAGATCGACACGCAGAACCGCGTCGTAGGCGAGGTTCCATAGCAAGGGGCCTAAGACTGACCCCTGCGGAACCCCTTGCTCCACTTCCCTCCGGATCCTCGTACCGTCTCGATCCACGTACAGAATGTACCTGTCGCGCAAGTAGTCCCTGATCAGGGCCTGCAGGTAGGGAGGCACTCCATGGTAGACCAGTGCCTCCCAGATCGCATCCCAGGGCAGGGAGTTGAAGGCGTTGACAATGTCGAGTGACACCGCCAACGCCACGCCACCCCGGGAGACCGCCTGATCCGACAGGGCGCGGACGCGAGTTATCGCATCCACGGTCGAACGGCCCTGTCGGAAGCCGAACTGGCTGTCGGCCAGATCGGGACCGACGCGCGACAGATGCCCGCTGAGACGAGAGGCAACTATTCTCTCGAACAGTTTGCCAACCTCGTCCAGCAGACATATGGGACGGTACGCGGAGGGAGAATCCGCGGCTCTGCCTTCCTTCTTGATGAGGACCAAACTAGCCTCCTTCCAGGCCCTGGGGAACGTAGCTTCACGGAGGCAACTAGTGAATAGCTGCCTCAGCACGTCCCCCAGGGCAGCCAGGCTCAACACCAGCACCCTACCCGGAATACCGTCGGGTCCGGGCGCGGTGTTTCGGGCTCTCAAGCGGCCAACGGCCCAGTCCATCTCCTCTATGGTCACCCCCAGATCGTCGCGCCATTCGGGCAACTGAAGGGGGTGGACTGAGGGACTTGACCGACACGCCGGGAACAAGGTGTCTACCACGCGTCCCAGCAAGGCCGGATCGAGAGTCTCCGTCACCGGGGGCATCCATGGGCGTAGTTTGCCCAGCACCATATGGTACGGGCGCCCCCACGGATCCTCGTTGAGTCCCTCGAGGAGTTCGTCCCAGGACTGGTCCCTGGCGCTCTTGATGGCATTTTGGAGCGCCTTGGTGGCCACTCGGTATGCCCTGTAGAGCCTGGCTACCTCGTCGGCTTGAGCTCGCCTTCGCCTTCTCGCCCTGGTGAACTTTCGGCGGCTTCGCCAGCAGATCTCACGAAGTTGCGCGATCTGCGGCGTCCACCAGTACACCGGGCTACGCTTGGGGCGGCCGGCTCGGGGCATCGACGCGTCGCCGATTTGCGTCATCGTGCCCCGGAACCGGTCTGCTTCCACATTCGGATCGGATCGGACCTCGTCGGCGCTTTCCGGCCATGCCGCGACGTCGGCCGCCGCCTCGAGCATGTCTACGTCGAGGCGCTTCAGGGACCAACGTCGCGGGGGGCTGCCTTCTCGGCGGCTGGAACCGCGGGGACGGTGGCGGATGGCCACATCGAAGAAGATGTGGCGGTGGTCGGACAATGTGACCACCTCTTCCGCTACCCGCCATCCCGACAGTTTGCCGATGGCAGAGGGAGTCGCCCACGTCAGGTCGACGATCGACTCCCCCTGCCACCGCACGCACGTGCTCACTGACCCCCGATTTACTAGTCGGAGGTCGAGCCCAGCCGCCCAATCGAGCAACGTCTCTCCTCTGATGTTGTCTCTGGGGGAGCCCCACGCGGTAGCGTGGGCGTTGAAGTCCCCCAGGACGATCAGCGGACGGGGTAGGCAACGGCGAATGCAGTTCCCCACCCGATCCAGGTACACCTCGTAGTCGGCGAGGGACCTGTTGGGAGAGACGTAGCAGCCCACTATGGCCATGGTGCCCCATTCGACGGCGACGAATCCCTGCCCCCTCTCCAGTAGGGTGCAGGGTGGGACACCCTCTCCTCCTCCCCAATAGACCGCCACGGAGCCCAGGTCGTCTCCGAACCACCGAGGGTGGTCCGGGGGTGGGTGCTACTCCTACCCGGACACCCCACGGGTAACCAGTGCAGTGTCAGATATTCTGCCGCCAAGCAGCAGTGTGTAAACATGGCTGTGTTCCGGCATGAAGGGCACTGTTGCTGGTGAAATTACCGGACACAAAGACTTAATATCTAATGTCTTAAGGGTCGGAAACGCGTTAGTAGTTCTTCTAGTGTTGCTATCGTATATAGGCTGCGGTGACTGCTTACCATCAGGCGGGCCGCATGCTTGTTTGCCACCTTGGCTGTATAAAAAAAACCTGTATATATATAATGGTACACTTTTTATCACCATTCATGCTATCCACTTTATTTTTAATTTGAATATAAGATAACTAGCGGCCCACACCGGCTTCGCACGGGTGGCAAAATGTTATGTTTAAATTATAATATGTGTAAAGAATAATACCTTACCATACCTACAGTAGACTTTCGTAGAATAAGATTTCTACTAACAATTTTACCATACTTAAAACATTTTTGGATTTCTTTTATAAATTGAATTTTGAATAACCCGTTGTAAATAATTAGTTGAAGAGGAATAAACATGTTAAGTTTCACGTAAATTGGACAAATTGCAAACATTCCTTCTCTATTTTGCCTCAAAAATGTTTTAAGTATGGTAAAAACCATACTTAAAACATTTTTGGATTTCTTTTATAAATTGAATTTTGAATAACCCGTTGTAAATAATTAGTTGAAGAGGAATAACCATGTTAAGTTTCACGCAAATTGGACAAATTGCAAACATTCCTTCTCTATTTTGCCTCTTAGGAGAAACAATCCAAAAAAATAAAATACAACTTGACGACAGGTGGCATACACAAAATATAGAACGTTCCAGAAACTTTACGTTATTACACCATGGAAACCTATTTTTTTTACCAGCCCTTGTTGTTGTCCCACTGTTGGACACGGGGCTCCCATTAAAATGTAGAAGCTTAGGCCATACTTAGTCCACTACGCTGGCCAAGTGCGGGTTGGATGACGTCACACATCATTTAAAAGATAGTTAGGCTTTCTCAGACATGCAGGTTTCCTCACGATGTATTCCTTCACTGAAAGCTGGTAACAATCTCATGATGACGATTCGCATATGATTAATTAAAGAAATCAGAGTAATAGTTAATAAAGAGTACTTACATATTCATTTAAGGGTTCTTAATTTCCTATTCAGGAATAATGCCAACCATTATATTACCTATACTTGTGAACTTTTTTAAGTAATTTATCTGAATCGCAAGAGGGGCGCCACTATCGAGTTTCTGCCCTGGTTCGAAAAAATCGTAGATCCGGATCAGACGATAGTTTTTGTACATGAAGAAGGAGTAAAATCATTAAAGTAAAATTAATGAATACACGACCTTTTTTCTTCCAATTAGTGTTCATCAAGATGTATCAAGGTTCATCAAGGTTTTTAGCATGTCCTGCTCTATAGACCAACCATATAACTGTCCATGGGAAAACATTTTTCTTGTAGATCGACTCCAACAAAATATTTTAAGGTTTGACCTTGAAATTCGTTTATAGTACATATTATCATAAGAATTTTCACCGGAAATTGTTGACGCTAAATTGAAAAGATCTGTCTGTAGGTAGGTAAGTAGGTGACATAATGAGGATATTGGTTTCGATAATATTATTTTATATAATCTAAACTATAATCTTATCCCATTGCACATTTGCACATGTGAAGGGGATTAAAATTACTAATTAAATTATAATGTTTGGATACCTTACCTATAATTTGAGGCTATGAGGTGGAAGTTATGACGTATTGATAGAAATCAAAAACGGTTATTGGTTTAAAACACTCTAATGTATTGTGTCTCCGTGTCTACATCACGCGTATCCCCCACAACCGTATCAATTATTTTATATCCATTACTGTTAGCTGCTATCCTATCATACAATACAAATCGTATCCCTTAATTTAATTCAGATGAAGGTGCTTTTAAGTAAGAGTATGTGTGGTTCATATGTATTTAATACATTTATATCAAATCAATAAACAAAAAAAAAACACCATACAAAGGTTCAAATCTTATCTAATTCCCTTATGTGATAAATTTTCACAAACACAAAAATACGTGTCTTATTATTCTTTTCAAATAGTATGCTTGCTAAATTGTGGCCCCTGTACCATCACCTCTAATAACTATATTATTTTCACCTTACTTTCTCGATAGAAAGTGACAGAGGTAGACTATGTATATTGACGTCTCTACCTCATGTCATGTAAGATGATAATAATACTGCTCATAGAGGTGGTGGTAGAGCAAGTCAATAGATAGATACAATATGTTTTTTAATACACAAACTTTCATTCCCTATTTTACACCATAAACTGACGAAAACTGAAAAATGCTGATACACGTATCTTTTTATTTTTATTAAAGAGTCTAATTACAAAATTTGAAGTCAAAAGACAATGTTTTTACACCCATCCTATACAAACTTTCATCCTCTATTTTACAACCAACTAAGGAATTCTGAAAAACGCTGATAGACGTGTCTTATTATTTTTGATAAAGAGTCTAATTACTGAATTTCAACTCAAAAGACATTGTTTTTACACCTTTCCCATACAAACTTTCAACCCCTATTTCACACCCTTAGAGTTCGAATTTCCAAAAATTCTTTCTTATTGATTGGTTAAGCCATAAAATGAACCTCCTGTCCAAATTTTGTAGTTCTAGCTTTGGTAGTTTCGACTCTGCGGCGTTGAGTCAGTCACGCAAAAAAAGCCTACCTCTTTATAATATAGTATAGATAATACTAGTAGTTTTAAATGGTAACTACTTGTTGAGATTTCTCCGTGGATATAAAGTAATATATGTAACCAAAGAAAAAATCTCAAGAAATGTACCTACTTAATAGTATCCTATATTGAAAGTACAAATTAAGTAGGTATGTGAATAACATCGTGCCTTCTTCTTGAAACCCTCCTGAACCCCCTAGGTTTCCACGGATACTCGCAATTCCTCTTGGTCCCCCTACCAGGGGGTTCAAGGATAATTGCAGAATGTATATTCCTCTTGAACCCCCTGAGTCAATTCCGAAATTATGTATGTACTTATATGATAAAAAGAAAAATGGACTGTTTAACCAACAAGAAAATGAATGAATGCGAATTTTAAAAGTACCAGGAATGCATAGCATGAGCAGTGATAAAAACTGTACAATTTTATTATATTCCACCTACCCATCAACCAGTTTCACGGCTTGAACTTCGTTGTGTTACAAAAATAATTAAGCTTATAAATCTAAGGTAAAATCACTTTCTGAACCGTTATAACAGCGGGCGTCATCATAATTCATTCCTCATTTCCGAAGCTTATGGGAAATACTAGCGAACTGCCATTATCATCACAATCACTGTCATTGTCATCCGCTTTACTTAAATGTGTAATACTAGTGTACAGCATGTTCGTCCTTCAAGTATTGCTGTTTACGCGAACATAACTCTTAAATCGTAGTCACATAAGGGATAAATTACTGTGTATGCTCTAAGTAAATTAACAACCATTATATAAAATCAAAAGCTGTGTGCAACTAGGCGTAGCTTTCCCACATCATGATACGTAGAAGTGCAATTCGCTAGGTTACGTCGCTGCCTAAAGCAGGCTTCTCACGTACATTGCATGAGCTCGCTCCAAAGACGTAGGTACAGAATTTTACAAAGAGAGAGAATATTACATACATAATTCTCCTTTAGATGAGAAGGTGGCATATAGCTGTATGTGTAGGTATATCAGGGGGTCTAATATGAGTATTAAGTTAACGAAATCGAACGAACTGTCACTTTTCTCCCGTACTGTTTACTAGTTTTTGATAGTTACCACTAGATACGCTGGTGTGAAATGTATGGTGAAAATCAAGTGACTGATTGATTTCGTTATTCAAAACCCGTACTTGGTCCCTGAAACATGCTATATCACGGTATATACGAGTAGGTACATACATAATTGGATCATGACAAAATCATAAAAAAATGTTATAGAGAACTTAATTTTGCTGATGTGCGGTATCAATTGCCTCCCCACCGCTGTCCCGATATCGCCACTGATTTTAGGGCTGTGTGTAGGCTGTTTGCATGTAGGCCGTTTAAAGTAACATTCATGATTTTATAACTTTACCATATTTATGATCGATTCAGTCAAGTCGCACAAATCGTGCTAAGCCTGGCGATTATAAAATCTCGTAACGTAGGAAGCCACCTTAACATTTAAATTAGCCAATGACGTAGCAATTGTAACACCATGAATGGAACACGTGTTGGTCACGTTTGCTCTGTTAATTTCAAGTTCATATAAGTGATATGCAGTGAATTGTGGATAATCAAGTTGAATGGACTGTCATTTTGAAATGAAATGCTATAGAAATCCGTGTATGCTAATATTATTTAGCAGGTTTGTTCGATTTACGACATATTTTATGTATAATAAGTAATACATAGGTGTAATAGACCTCTCAGAAGGGCACATATACGTTTGAATGACCAAAGGGCTAGTACAAGTTCTGATAGTCAGTTAACGAAAACGATCAAAGTTTTCTATCCAACTTTTGCCTCGTTTTAAAGTTGCCGCTAGAGGCGCTTGTGTGAAAAGTACGAGTACTATGGAGTAAAACTGAAAGTTTTGATCGGTTTTTACTACCGATAGGATCACAGGATTTTTTTTATTGCAAGACAGGTTCTGGAGGATAAGGTTTTTTCCTGTGGCATCCCTGTGGTCAACAGCTGATTTTAAATCTCTTGTTTTGTTTTGTAATTAAAATTAATTTTAAATAGTTAATGAATGTCCTTCTACAATTTTTTTCACTAAATAAACTTGGTGTTATTGTGTTTTCTGGTTTTCAAACCAAATAATAGTGTTTTAGACTTTAAAAACTTGATAGTTGGAGTGGCCGCTGACAGTTGGGAACATTGTGTTATTTAAAATATGAACAATTGTGAAGCTAGTGTTAATTAGGTAATTCACGTTGGCGAGCTGCGTTCCTGTATTAATTTTATTTTTTTTCACTGTGCTAGTTTCTAATAGCATAATAACGTATATTCATATCCGATTACAAACGCACGTCGCCAAATAACATATTCCTCGTTTGTTTGATACCACAGTTCTTACTATTTAAATACATACGAATACTTGCCATTATGACGACCCGCAGGGCTTTTGCTCGCCAGGAAGAGTCCAAACTCCAACTGGCTCTGAGTGAGTTAAAAGTATCTAAAGAGCTGTGTTGTCAAATGGAAAAGGAAAGGGAAGACAATGAATTGGAATTTGTTAAATTATTAGACGAAAATAAAAAGCTTAAAGCTGAAATGTCACAATTGCATCAACATTGTGTAGATGCAATAAATGCTCGGGACAAACTCCAAATCATTGTGAACGGGTTTGATCAATGTTCTCAAGAATATGCGGCAGCGTTGAACCGTATTGCTTCATTAGAGGAGCAGCTTCGTGATGCTTGCACACAGATATCTCAATTAGAAACATCTAAATTGAACTTCACTGCCACACTAAACCAAAGCCTGTTCGATGAGTTGACACAGGCCAAACCAAAGCCTGTTCGATGAGTTGAGTTTACACAGGATTGACGTCATTCACTCTGATCAGCGTTTATTACAAAATGGCGATTAGCTGTATTTGAGTAATTTATTTGCTTAAATATCACGAAAATCTCTCTATTATTATGAAAATGAGATGCATTTTTGGAATCAGTGCAATCTGTTCTAATATTTAAAACCATAGATTTATTGGTATTGTGTTGCAGTCATCATGCCTATTGCATCTGTAACAACTGAAAAATTTACTGAAACAGACTGGCCACTAGTCATGTGGAATGGTTGTTAATTCGTTACAACGTAACTGCCTGTTATTTTGTAACAGGTTATTCGAAATGTTATTTCATTGGAATAGGACCAGCTGTAATAGGTTTCTAATTTTATTACACCCCACCTCTGGTCCTGCAGGTTGTTCAGCAAGCAGCTTTACGACTTTGTTACTGAGGATATCTACAAATGCGTTTAGTATTAATTGTGTTATCTGATTTGGATTTGTTTAACATGCTATTAATAACGCATCCTAAAATGCGGGGGTGGATAGACGCAACTAAGGGTAAGTAACATGATGCCTGTCAGTCATTCGCAGTAAGCATAATAATTGGATGACAACGAATTTTTAAAGTAGATAGGTACTAGTCTAGGATCTACATTCAACGAAGCGGAATCTGCTTAGTATTGACGAAATATATCTGTTTGGTCTACCAGGTGCGAATATAGATTTCTGCTCCGAACCAAGACCAAAAAATTGTTCAATAGTTAACGAACCACACACCCGAGTGGGTGTGTATTGTTTCTCTTGGTAGATCTTCAATCAAACACAGAATTGGCAAGTTAAACGTTTATATAAAATACTGCCACAGGATATCGAAGATGTTCTAAATTATATGTCCCAAAAATCTAACTTGCATATTAGTCAAAGTATAAATTTCTTTCTGTACTATTGGCCCGACTGACGGCAAGAGTCATAGCCGTATTATCTTTTTAACCTTTTTTTATCAAACGTCTGTTAATTTTATATCCTGGGCCTGGGACAGTTCACACACGGTCATCTAATCCCAAACTGTAGGCAGTGTCTGTACTATAAAACCAGACAACTGATATAATAATAATACTGGGGCAATCCACACACGGTCATCTGATCCCAAGCTAGTCAGAGCCTGTACTATGGAAACCTGACAACTGATACTAATACTTAAATACTTTTTTGTAATTATAAAACTAACACCCAGACACTTGGCGGGAATCGAACCCACGACCTATTGGGTAGCAGCCAGGGTATCTAACGATTTATTTTGACGCGGGGTTATCCTTCAAAAGGTCCCCGGGAGCTGTGAGGCTCAACCGGGGTATGTGGGATTCTTACCCACTAAAACCCCCACGCCTGTCGCATCGGCACATGAGACCCCTCTCATGTGCCGATGCGACAGGCGCAGGTCTCTCCGCTGGGATCTGCAGCAAATCTGCAGGATCTGTGGAAATCCCACCCATGATCTATTAGGTAGCAGCCAGGATGTTTAAGCATTAGACCAAGAGCCAACAGGCGTCAATAGGTTTAATTTATTGACACTGTGATTTTACAGAAAGACTATATTGGCAGACATCGTGTTTTAAACATTTACTAGCAATGCAAAACATATGCATACTCTGATGCTCAAAAATGATTACTTAGCTGTTTTCGACGTACAATGACCTTGACATCGAAGAAAAAATTAGTCTCACCAATCTTTGCAGACGCAAGAAACTGCCTCAGTTAAGGAAAATAATAAAAATGATTTACATGCAAATATACCTAGGTATTTAAAAAGAAATAATGTAGCTACTAAATGGTATATTCGTGATTCGAATGTGTTATCATGGCGATCACTCAACAGATAATTCGACAACACTGCGGTGCTCTGTACAATAGGCCGTAAAGTGCGAGTTGGACTTGCGCACCGAGGGATCCGCAACTTCTTTAGATGATTATATGTTAATGATTTCTGATATTTACGCGAATATTACACATTGAAATGAAACTAATTTTACGGATTATATCGCGGTTCGAATACTTTACAGCATTCATGGTCACGGGCGGACCATGAATGCTGTAAAGTACCTATTCGAAACGTCGGGTAATTAAAATCAAAAATAAACCGCGATATAATCCGTAAAATTAGTTTCATTTCAATGTGATTATAAGTTAGTTTGTTATTACCCGACTACGGAACGGAGGGAGGGTTATGATTTTAACAAGAATGTACCTATGTATGTAGGTATTTTCATCTGTTCCCGCATATCTTCTAATCTACTTAACATAATTTGACAATATAATATCACATTATCAGACTGCGATTTTATCCGTAGTCGGGTTTTAGTTTTTAAAACTTATTACTTGTTCATCTAACACCTCGGATAGCAAAAAGACCACACCTATGAGTACCTCGAACCTTCTCTGAACCACCCTAAGGTTGACTGGCAGAAAATGCCTAAGGCATTATTAAGTCCGCCTATGTACAAATGTGCATGAGGAATAAAATCTATACCTAAAATAAAACTGTAACAGGTCCAATTCTGTACATTGAAGATATTTTGAAAATTATATTTGGAGGGCATTCTATAACCGATACTGAGGCCGAAAATGTATGTTTTTATTATTTTTGTCTGTCTGTCTGTCTGTATCACGGCTGAGCATCACGCCGAAACTACTGAATGGATTCAAATGAAACTTGGCATGATTTGAGATCTTACTACGAGGTAGGACATAGGATACTTTTTATCCCGTAATCTAGCACGGTTCTTTTGGGAGAGGGGATTAAATTCAAAACGGGTACTTGGTTATAAGCTTGGTCCGATTTTATCAATTTTTCTATAAAATATAATAAATATTAGTAAGGGAATACTCATAGAGAGTTGTTATCAGGGTTTTGTAATCGATCGGGTTAAGCAACGTTAGGTAAGGTCATTAAATAGATCGGTGACCGTTTAACGCCATTTGAACTAAACGGGTCCGTGCTTCGGAGAGCAAGTAAAAAGTGGGTCCCATTTTTTAACCGACTATAAAAAATTAGGTTATGTATTCGATGCGAATGTCTGTTATTCAAAGTTTAGTTAACGTAAAAATAGCGCAGGCGGCGCTACGTGGGACAGCTAGTAAATAAATAAAGACCAAACCGAGAAACTAAGTTTCTCAATATTTTTTATGTATTTATAAAAACCTGTGCCACTTAGGAACATAGTTTTCTTTTTGTGTAATTATATAATATACCTAACTACTTAAACATTTATTACTTACTTTTAATTATTTTAGTTTTTTTATTCACAAACTTCGGAGATATGGGGCGATATTTTTTTACTTTTTTAATTATAACTCAAAAACTCCGTGACATAACCTAAAATAAAAATCTATTTTTGTATGTGCAAATTTTGATGCACGTTTTCGGCCCCCATTAAAAAGAAACACTACTACTTAAGGGTTTTCATTCGATTTTCAGGGGATGATATTATGTATGGCTTTATACTAATACGTACACTAATTACGTGCGTAGGCTGTATACTAATTACGTACTCGGACCTGACTTGACAAAATAGAGATATTAAGAAGTAAAAGGTATTTTAAACAACTTATTGACTCTGTCGCTATAGAGCGTCCAACCCGGTTAACCGGTTTCAAGAGACTTAAACGACTTAAACTATGTCTCAGGTGACTATACTAGATCCAACCATTTATTTTCTTTTTGACAGCACCAATAGAACGTAACTGCGTCATGTTACGCAAAAGATCACTTTTAAAAGTTCACTTTAAGTGAACTTTTAAAAGTGAACTTCACTTTAAGTGAAGTTACTTTCTTTTTGACAGCACCAATAGAACGTAACTGCGTCATGTTACGCAAAAGTTCACTTTAAGTGAACTTTTAAAAGTGAACTTCACTTTAAGTGAACTTTTAAAAGTGAACTTTTGCGTAACATGACGCAGTTACGTTCTATTGGTGCTGTCAAAAAGAAGATAAATGGTTGGATCTAGTATAGTCACCTGAGACATAGTTTAAGTCGTTTAAGTCTCTTGAAACCGGTTAAGTATTTCAGTTGTAGTTGCATTGCGGTCGCAGTGACCTTCTCACCGACACCATTGATGGTTTTACACAGACACTGCGGTGGAAGGTGAATGATCTTTTTGTACCTTGTTGTTGCTTTCCGAGGGATTTGAACCTGCGACCTCCGTTGTGCAAAGCAAGCAGAGACCGACTGCGCCACTGATTGCGATTTCTTATAATATCCCTATTAAATAATACAAGTCAATTTCACATACCTAGTTAGTTACAGGCACAAGTCCTTAAAGCCCTTTTAGTCGATGCGTGCTTTGAAAATAAAAACTTAAAACCATATTGTAGAGAACCGTTATTGAACAATACGTGAAAGATTTTTAACTCCCTAGAGACTACCTGGGGCCTTGGTCTCATGAGACCCACGGTTTGGTGAACGAAATTTCATCCAAACTTATCGAAGTCAAAGGAGACCATCGGGCTGGTAGCTTTTTCTGCCAACGTATGAGCTTAGCCATACAAAGAGGCAATGCCGCCAATATTCTTGGTACCCTTCCCTGCCAATGCGGCGACAACTTGGAGGAAGTTTTTAACCTAGTATAAGTGTACATGTCTGGTCTTGGGATACTCATCCCAACTTACCTGTCCGGTAGTTGTAGTATAGTATACAGGTATGTGACCCCGGCTTCCCTAGCTATTACTGTCCCATCCCTTGCCCTCCTGGGCGGTAATATCCTATTTTTCCTATTTTCCACTCTAACTTGTCAATCTTCCTTTTCACAACACCTATCCGTCCCTTTCCCTCCTTATTCGCGAGAACGCAATAGTCAATCATATAAATAAATTAATTAACCAAAATGGCGGCGATGTGGTTCGCCACCCATCACGTCTCGTTTCTCACGGAGGCGAAAAGCGGCCCTTGGGCTCTGCCTACCCCTGCGGGAAAAAGGCGTGATTTTATATATGTATGTAAGTGTACATGTTTGTAAATAAACTGTAAATATTTAGTTTCAATGAAGTTATTTTTAGTGTATATAAATATAAGTACTATTTTTTTAATTTAAATGTATTTTGGTCGAATTATGACCATTGGGCGACCACGAGTGTTATTAATTGCCTGACTAGGGCATCAGAAGGAGGGCCATGTTTTTCGAGAGTATGTATGTAAGTAGCAGTTCGTAGACGGGATTATTTTGCTTTTATATTCATGTTTTGTTGATTCCATTAAAATTATTAATCCGATGACCGTGTGTGGATTGTATCAGGATATTGGATTTATTATTCCAAAAATAGTAACACATTTTTACAAAGTGGGGCGTTAAAAAATAGTTGTGACGGAAGGTCTGGGAAATCTTTACATAAATTACCAAAGAGTGATCAACGGTCGCTTTTTAAGTTTTATTTTTCTGACACAATATTGTTTGGTAGGGCAACCCCTCCCTTCTAAGGGGGAGGCCTTTGTAGACGTCTTTCGACTGCTGATGATGATGATTAATGATTTTGTTAAATGTGATGTGATGTAATTTATGAAGAGCTTTTTTTGTTTATACGATATATTTTTTAAGAATATTTTAGATACGCTATAAAATATTATATAGGTACTTAAAAGGCGGTTAGAATAAAAATGACACGTAACATATTGACATACATAAGGTGCACATACATTTCCTCAACCGGCTTACTATCTATGCGAGCTAAAAAACGGTAAACTGAGTATGTCGCATGTGGTGAAGTAGCAATAGAACTCGTTTAAAAATAAATGATACATCACTTACTGTATGACTAAATAGAACCCTGCCGAGAGCAGTTGTAATCTAGATTTACGTCGGAAATAACCATTTGATATTGATCCAAAATCTCTACATTTAGCCTGTTATTAAGGACGTTATTCCTTTGAGACTGATACCTACTTGGAATGACAGCAAAATCCAAAGATTTCGGATTAGATCGATTATTAATTGCGGCCATGAGTGACACATTGTTTGTCAAAATCGATACAGTTACATACATTTGACAGATCAGACTTGTGAGACAGAAAAATGAGAATATTTATTCGAGTTTAGCAGTCTTATTCATATTACAGCTGTATAATAATAACATCCTCCTGGCCGATACGACCACAGCGGCCAATCTTTCACATGATCAGCCATTTACGCGATATTATAGTGCACAAGTGCTTGCGTAGACAGACTTATGTCTGTGCACTTATGTGCACTCTCTCTTCCTTTACTCTCACAATCCGATGGAATAGAAGACCAACACGACGGGAGAGACTAGATGCAGGACTGACATTTTACACGCTCTTCCGACGCAAGAATCATCTTACTTTCCAGATAATCAGATCAACCTGCATTTTCCTAGTTAGTAAGAAATAACTACAGAAAGTAGTTGCTCCCCGCGGGAGTTAAACCCCGGTCCTCCGGTTTGTAAAGTGCTACGGCGCGCTACACTACATAATTATATAGACTGTATTATGACTGTATATAGGCATTTGTTTCTCAAATATTAGTAAAAACAAAAGCATCGATTGATACTCGTAAACAAGTATTACCCTTTACATAATAAATCCATCCAATATGTGTATCTTGGTCAGATTGTACAGTTAAGTCGGTCCAACTTCGACAAAGAGGTCACCTGAAGAATCCAACTCGGATGGGCAGCGTTCGGAAAACTACCTGACATCTTCTCGTCTGAAATTCTGCAGTGCCTGAAGACAAAGAAAGGTTTTTAACCAGTGCCAGTGATAGATGACATAATATGGTACTGAGACGTAATCCGTGTCACACGACGAGCTATGGAGAGAGCTATGGTCGGAGTTCCTTTGCGCGACATATCCGTAATGAGGAGATTCCCCGAAGAACCAAGGTCACCGACATAGCTTTTAGAATCTGCAAGTTGAAGTGGCAGTGGGTAGGCCACATCGCTCGAAGAATCGATAACCGATGGGGAAGAACGGCTCTCGACTGGCTAGCACGAACCGGAAGACAGCGTAGGCAGGCCTCCCACTTGGTGGACCGACGACATTGTGCGCGTCGCAGGCAACCGGTGGATGCAAATGACAAATTATCGATCATTGTGGCGGTCTAAGGGAGAGGCCTTTGTTCAGCAGTGGACGTCTTCCGGCTGATGATGATGAATGAATCCATGTCTTTTGTAAAGATATTATACCATAGTATTTCTTTATATAAAACTGGCTGACCCGCGCAGTTCACACCATTATTTTTCTTTTAAACCGATTAGAGCGAACAAAACAAAACCAAAATTATTCAAAAAGTGTCAAGCCATTTCTGAGTTTTATCGAGACTACCGGACAGCTATTCATTTTTATATGTATAGATCAAACTATCAAAATGTATCTACGGATGGAATTGTTAAAGTACGGGTTAAAACGGGTGCGTCTATTTCTTGAGCTTTTAAATGATAAATTTCCAGACATCACGGGACTAAACCAGTTGGGATTGGTATGATCCGCTAATTATGGTTCCAGCCTGATTGGCGCTGCGCGTCTTAAATTAATGTGCTCGATGACAAACGAAATGAATGCGCCATACTCTGCAGTTATTTGTTTTGAGAATTTTATTCTTTGAACTAGCTGACCCACGCAGCTCCGCCTGCGCTATTTTTACGTTAACTAAACTTTGAATAACAGACATTCGCATCGAAAACATAACCTAATTTTTTATAGTTGGTTAAAAACTGGGACCCACTTTTTACTTGCTCTCCGAAGCACGGACCCGTTTAGTTCAAATGGCGTTAAGCGGTCACCCATCTCTTTAATGACCTTACCTAACGTTGCTTAACCAGATCGATTACAAAACCTTGACAACAACTCTCTATGAGGGTTACCTTACTAATATTTATTATATTATAAAGAAAAATTGATAAAATCGGACCAAGCGTATAACCAAGTACCCGTTTTGACTTTAATCCCCTCTCCCAAAAGAACCGTGCTAGATTACGGGATAAAAAGTATCCTATGTCCTACCTCGTAGTAAGAGCTCAAATCATGCCAAGTTTCATTTGAATCCATTCAGTAGTTTCGGCGTGATGCTCAGCCGTGATACAGACAGACAGACAGACAGACAGACAGACAGACAGACAGACAGACAGACAGACAGACAAAAATTAAAAAAATTACATTTTCGCCCTCAGTATCGGTTATAGATTGCCCTCCAAATATAATTTTCAAAATATCTTCAATGTACAGAATTGGACCTGTTACAGTTTTATTATAAGTATAGATAGTACGTGCAAAATGATTATTGAAAAAAGCTAAAACGGAGTAATTTGTACCTAATAGTAAAATACACGACGATTTTAATAAGCGAGTTATTGGTTTCTTGACATAATATATATACATATACATGTATTATCCTAAGAAACCAATAATTCGCTTATTAACCACAACAACCATACGGTTGGGACACCCTTCATTGCTTAATATTGCATAATAGCGATTCTATCATTTGTAAGTTGCACTACCTACTTACCATCAGGCTTGTCACATTCTGGTTTGCCATCTTAGCAATATATATTTAAATATAATATTATATTATTATTAAGTGTTAGTAATGTAATAATTACTGATTGTCCTTAATAAATATCAATGAAAGCCGACTTGTAACCCCAGTGGCACAGTGGGATAGCGCTCGCTTTACAGTTCGTAGGTCACTGGTTCGAATCACGCGGGGAGAAACAACTTTTTATAATTGTTCCTTGTGCCTCTGAAGGAGATGTAAAAAGTCAATCCTGCGCCTGATTTCTCTTCGGTGATGTCACTCTAACCGTGGTGTGTCCGGGTAAGAATAGTACCCTTCCATCTCCCCCCGTTAGATGTCCGTAAAAGGCGACTAGGGGGAAATAAGAAGATGGGCAGCAGTGTCTTTCTATTGGAATACCAACCACCTTTGTAATACTGCGTTCCCAAGACGCCTGCTGAGCGCGGGGATTATCGCAACCCCTCCCTTCTAAGGGGGAGGTTTTTGTTCAGCAGTGGAGTTTTCGGCTGCTGATGAATGTCGGTCGTTCGTGCCATTCGGATTATTAGAATTAAGGAAAAAAGAGAGACAGAGAGAGAACCCTGGTGCTATGCTTTAAGCCTGTGCTGAGCACCCAATTCAATTAATTGATTAATAATAAAAGTTGTTCCAAATCCCGTTCATCCGTTTATTATGCTGCTCAAAGAAATTAACAGACATAGGCTCCAGGCCGATTAGACGTCCAGAGCGTTGAAGAGCCACGGCCACCGGGACGTTTTGAGTAGTAAAAATGTGAGATTTTTTACCCCGGTAACCCAGTCTCCGTAGAAGCGTACCTTTCGTATATTTTGAAGGTATCCTCCCCGATGGCAAACAAAAGGTCCGAGGCCGGCAGACTACTGATTTGCGATGCTGCTCTATGAGGATTGGTGCTTGCAGCTTAGTGATCGTTGTTCGTCTCTTATGCCTCTGGCTCTGGTGCATCTCTGTGACGCTGGATCGTGTGCCTTGTTAATACATGCCCTCAAATCCACGGTTGTCTTACCGCTTATCATCAGGAGGGATCGCGGTTAAGCACAAGCTGATATTGTGTAAAAAAATGAAATGTTTTCGTATGTGTCTTTCTATTTAACTTGTTGTTATTATCTGTAGAATAGATAGAGTAAGGGCGCGTTCAGGTTGAACAGGCAACCAGCGCTGACCTTCCAGTGACTATCGGCGCCGAGACGTCTTGATTGTCGGCGTAGGCAATTTTGCTACCACGGGCAGATCCAATTGACTCTATTTTATTGAAAAAGATAAGCCTCTTCGAATTTTCTCAGTGGAGGCCGCGTTACGATCCGATGGTTATTGAAAAAAAATATGACACTATTTATAAGTTATTGGTATGGCTATATAATATATTAAAATATTTTAATTTAAATTTGACGCACGTTAGTAGGTTTGGACCTGGTTTAGACCTGACTGTGAGGTTTGACCATAATATATTATTATTAAGATATTATTATTATAATGGTGGTGCAGTGAGAGAGAAATTGCCTACGGTGACTCTGCCGCATCTAGTACCTACTAGAGGCGCTGAGTCAGCGTCCGCTATCGTCATTCCACCTATACATACCCTTATTATTCATGTAATCTGCCAATTTTTTTTCATGAAAGTCCAATGACGATGAATTGATGGACCCCTTGGTCTAGTGGTTAGAAATCCTCGCCGCTACCCAACAGGTTTGACTCCAGGTTTAAAAAAAAATATTACTCATGTTTACGCAAGAAGACAAACTCAATTTAGAAAGAAATAGTTATTATGAAGCATCACTTAGGTAACAACACAACTAAACAACAATGAATAAAGGGCACAAACATTTTAACAAGTATCATAACTTTAGGTACTACTTGTGGTGTCTCACAAAAGGACGCACTCAGCTTTAGCCGTGTTTATTGTAAACACGACGCTGGTTTTCAGTCCGCCCTTCTCTTTTACATTTGTTTATGTTAGATTTACAGTCTTTTGTTTACATATTGTTTGAAAATATGTTACTTCTCCTGAATTAATGCGACAAAGATTAGTCACTATCCTCATAGTTACTAAATACCTATTATAACGTAGGCATGTTTTTACAAATCAATTACCTATATTGTATTATATCAAATAATGACTCAAGTACGGTGTCGAAGTGGAATGTTTGAGGAAATCGGGAAAGCCACAGAAGAAATAGATTTATTCTGTGGGGATAACCGATTTCTATTTTCTTCAAAACAGGACTGTTTATTAACTACTTATTATGTTTTAAGTGAAGTTTTCTGAAATAATACAACACTTGAGAATTATTTTTTTAAATGAAAATGTTCTCAGTCTGTTACGTTAAAAATTCCACTATGGTGGATCTTATTTGATTTAAAGTTATTTTGTGCCTATACCTAAATAATACTTATTTATTAAAATGATAATATTTAGAAAGTTTACCTACTTAAAAAAATAGATAAAATTCAGATCTACTGCAATAAACAAATTGATGATTAAATGTTTTATGTAATAATGTTTAAGTAAGGGTGTATATGTGCGGAGCGTTAGGGCGGCGCGGCGCGGGCGACGGCGCCGGCGTCTGGGACGTCGCTCGGGGCGTTGAGCGCGATGCGGCCGCGGCGCTGCGCTGACCGGCTCGGGCTGCAGGCTGCGACGCCGGCGGGGTGCGCCCGCGCCGCCATAAAGTGGCCCCCGCACCTCGCGGCCTTCAGTTTAAACTGAGACCCGCTAACGCCAACACGCTTTCGCGACGCCCACTCTTGCACCGCACCGCCGAGGCGCAACACGCGATACTATTGCTTGTGAACGAGTCGCGCGCCCTTTCTCTCACGCAGTGTGATCGTGCTTCGGTACGTGAATGCAAAACCGGACTTCTCTCTTGACACGAGACACCTACGAGGAATCCGCAGCGGTTCGGAATTCTGAAATATTTCAACGGGTGAGTGAGATTTTGTTTTTCATTTTTCGTACAGGCACAAGCGAGTGATTCTGCATTTGCGAGTTGACGGCTCAAGTCTTGTGTTGTTTAGAACTCACTTTCCAAACGTTGGGATCTCCTCGGGGAGTGTGCTGTGGTGCCATTCGCCGTCTCCGCAGATCGGCGCTATCTGTGAAAACTATTCGACAATTACGCGTTGGCGTTTCGCAGATCGACCGTACAAGTCGTATCACCGATTGCTTTTGCTGTTAAGGTGAACATCTCAGGCGGTATTTGTAAATATTCACAGTCCGAATACGTAATTTCCAATGGAGAGATACGTCGTGACTACCCGTAAATATGCATAGATTTTCTGCACAAAGTCACGTTTTGTCTATCTTACGTACGCGTCGATGTCGCTGTGAAAAGGCATTCGATTCGACGCGTATGTTTGATTCTTTTGTTCACGCATTATCCACCCATGGCTGGTTGGTACGAACTGAAACCTCTTACAATAACACACGACAAATTGCGGAGTATTGATTAAAATAAGCCGAAGTAAGTCGACCAGTTAGGTAATTGTAAATATTATTAGAATAGGCAATAATGTTTACAGGTATTGGTCACAGTCGACCGTTGCGTTATCGGGTACGTGGATAGCTGACATTTAAGTCAACTGTACACAAGTAATTAGGCAACAATTAGTTTAAGGGATGCGATGAATGTATATATTAAAAATGGACACAGATATCTTTATATCTATGTAAATATTTAATCAATTAAGTATTCTTTCTAGGGATAGTATATACATATCTATACTTATAATAAAACTGTAACAGGTCCAATTCTGTACATTGAAGATATTTTGAAAATTATATTTGGAGGGCATTCTATAACCGATACTGAGGCCGAAAATGTAATTTTTTTAATTTTTGTCTGTCTGTCTGTCTGTCTGTCTGTCTGTCTGTCTGTCTGTCTGTCTGTATCACGGCTGAGCATCACGCCGAAACTACTGAACGGATTCAAATGAAACTTGGCATGATTTGAGATCTTACTACGAGGTAGGACATAGGATACTTTTTATCCCGTAATCTAGCACGGTTTTTTTGGGTGAGGGGATTAAAGTCAAAATGGGTACTTGGTTATACGCTTGGTTCGATTTTATCAATTTTTCATTATAATATAATAAATATTAGTAAGGGAACACTCATAGAGAGTTGTTATCACGGTTTTGTAATCGATCGGGTTAAGCAACGTTAGGTAAGGTCATTAAATAGATGGGTGACCGTTTAACGCCATTTGAACTAAACGGGTTCGTGCTTCGGAGAGCAAGTAAAAAGTGGGTCCCAGTTTTTAACCGACTATAAAAAAGGAGGTTATGTATTCGATGCGAACGTCTGTTATTAAAAGTTTAGTTAACGTAAAAATAGCGCAGGCGGAGCTGCGTGGGTCAGCTAGTTTTAAATAAAATCGAAACGAAAAGATTGCAATGTATACTTAAAATTAAATACGGCATTTTAACGTATTTACTTATCACTTACTGCTCAACGGATTTCTATTATTTCTAGTAGGTATGTAAGTGAAACTTCAGTAAACTCTTGTAGAAGCTCTATAAACTAAAACAATATAATGGGGAAGTAGTAAAATTCTACCAACTTCGGTCGAATCGCAGGAGCTAAAAAAATTATAATTTATCCGTATATATTAATACTACCAAATATTATTAAATATACTAGCCACTACTACATTACTACGTCTTTAGTAAAGCCCAGAAAGTAAAAAAAAAAAACCTAGAACCAGAGGCAGCGCCACCTTGCTGGTCCAATAATTATTGTACAACTCAAACACATACAAATAATTTCATAAAAATCCGTCCAAAGACTTCAGACAGTGCCATACATACGTACTGAAGAAATGTATATTAACAAACAAGATTGTCTAGCGTTTAAATCGGTTTCCATTTTAAATCAAAATAATCATTGACTTGTATCATACTAATAGACGTTTATAAACGCCACGCTGGCAATTTCCATTATAATAAAATTTACGAAAACAATGGAAACACCTTTTATTTACTTTATAATTACAAAGGTAATAACAAACAACATAACTGAGTACCTATATTATTTAAATAGTATCGTATTTATTATCATAACAATTAAAAATTCTTACGTTGTGTTTTGCAAGTAATTAGGTACCTAATACGAATTCTGTAACAAAATCTTTTAAGTTTGGTGTTTCCTACTCTTTGTCGTCAGATCGCTCTGGGCGGTACGTAACGAGTTTCATAGACGGTTGCTACCGTCTATGAAACTCGTTGTTGCTACATTGTCTGTTTTTGAAATAGAATTTTTCATTACAAAAAGGTAAAAATTAGCACTTTCGAATTGTTATATTTTTTCATAGAACTACCACTGGATCACATCTGGGGCTTGTCATTTTTTCCTCTACCTTATTTTATTTCAACATGTATTACCTACATCTTCTTCTCACAAACATATTTTATCAGTGCTAATATACTGCTATCGGAATAAAAACAGACCAAATTAATAAAAGGACGCGCGATGGTCTGCTTGGATGGACTAGTCCTTCCAAGCAGCACCCGCGCACGAGTATGATTTGGGCAGCAGTCATCATTGTTAGAGGGAAGGGGGTGACCCACACAAAATCATATTGGATAATCATCCATATTGGAGGGAAGGTGGTGACCCACACAAAACCTTATTGGATAATCATTCATATTGGAGGGAAGGGGGTGATCCACACAAAACCGCTATTTAGGTACACAGATGAATTTAGATACTTACTCTTACAGAATGTACACTGTATGTATATTTTGATTATTTTTTACTCCGTCTTCAACACACGCCGTCTTTTGTCATATGTTACTGTTATTAAAGTCTTTTGATCCCTGTAAGCCAAAATGTTCGGCGAGTCTCAGAAAAACGCTAAATTGCCTTAGAACCCACGACAGAGGAGGAGTTGAAAAGACACAAATTGCACTTCCTTCCTTGGCAAAGCCCGAGACAAGCAGTAGTCGAGAATTACAATCGGTCGGTACAATCTTGAATAGAAGACTTACATGTGGACCAAAAACTACCCAAACTGCAAGGCTATAAAATTGAAGGGATTGATTTGATTTTTTGAACTTGTTTCCAATAATAGCTATTTATAGCAAAAATGCTTGAACGCACGGAAATTTTCCTTAGTCACCACAAGGTCCGCGTAATATACGACTCAGATATAGTGGTTTAAATATGGTGCAAAAATTGAGAATTAAATATTTAAAATATTATTGATAATTGACGCTTAAAACTTGTAATACAAACTGTTGACTATGTGAATTTTCAAAAAAACCCCTTTGTACAATTATCTGAAGAACATTCTCACAATCAGTTAAAAGTTATTTGAAAAAAAGATAAATTAAACTATATGCACTAATCAAAATAGACTACCTACTGACTCCGTTCAGCTTGGTTATAAATGTTATAATATTTAGGTTCCAAAACATTTTTCCCAAAAGATGTAGAAGTTGTTACACGTTTAACTATTACCGTTTTTACTCACGAAACGGCGCGGCGCGGCGCGGCTCGGCGTTGTAATTAATATTAGATTTAAACTGGCCAGCTGGTTTACTCTGGAAATCAATATCCATTTAAATCCAAACCAATTCTAACCCAGTCGAATCCATTTGTATCCAGTCATTATCGAAAGAGTGCAAAATGCAGTGGAATCCAAATGAAATTTTCTTATATTACATGGGCATCGGTTTTCAAGAAGAATCTTCTGGGAGTGTAGTGGTTCGGTTCATTACTCTTGCTGCCTAGCAATACCCATTTTTACCTAGGGCTTCGCTTACGTTTCCGGGACAAAAAGCCATCATTGTCATGAACTATCTTAAGAAAAAAAAATACGTTAAGCACCCACGCACTTTTTCAGATAAAACGCCTACTATGCCACCGTTTCGGTTATAAGTAAATCTTTTATCGATATCTTTATCAATATAACACGTCAATCTCTGGTTCTATGCGTGATGCTTTTTTTATACAACCAAGGTGGCCAGCAAGCGTGCGGTCCACCTGATGGTAAGCAGTCACCACAGCCTATAGACGCTAACAACACCAGAAGAATTACTAACGCATTGCCGACCCTTAATACATTAGATATTAAGTCTTTGTATCCGGTAATTTCACACAACACAGCAATGCTTACACACTGCTGCTTGGCGGCAGAATATCTAACACAGCGGGGGTACCTACCTAGACGGCTCCTTCCACAATAGATAGATAGATAGATAATGCTTTATAGCGCACAAACAAACAGATACAAAAAGAATAAGACACAAATTAATAAAACATGCAACAATGGGCGGCCTTATCGCTAAAAGCGATCTCTTCCAGGCAACCTTTGGATGGAGAGGAAAATAAAGAAGTCCTACTACCTAATAAAACCTAGATACATAAAATAACTAATTTAGGGGATGAATCTTCTTATTTAATATATAAAACTCTCGTGTCACGGTGTTTGTGGTCAAACTCCTTCGAAAAGGCTAGACCAATTTTTTTAAATATTTATTTAGTAGTTCTCAAAATGTCTCATTTAGTTTCTGCAATTTGATATACTTAAATTTGTTTCTGCAATTTGTATATCCTTACTCGTAAATTATCCTAATCGACCTTTACGAATGCTGACCATTCCGATAATTTGTTCATATTATTGATTAATTTGCCTGCGATAAGACCTATGGGATTAAAAATAAAAAATATTTAAGTTACTGACACATTCAATATTGATAAATTAATTAATTATGGTAATTACGTAAGACATCGTTTATTTATACATGTCAAGTATTATTGTACGATGTAGGTACTTATAAGGTTACTTTTAAATTAATTTACAGTTTGGGGACGTTAAAGTACACAATGTTTATAATGCGCTTTATAATTCAATGTATTTAATACTATCTACTTAATATTATTTAGGATGGATATAAAATGGTATAAGTTCATTAGTAGACATAATTTTATGATGCGACGCATTCAATAAATGATTAGATACGTTACCTGCGTTAGATATGTGGCGGTCAAAGATTCCGTGGGTGGTGTGCTACTGATTCAACAAGTTGTGTTAATTAGCCTTTTCCCGCCACTTTCAAATTGCCTATATACCTATAACCTACCTACCACTTTTTACATAATATAATATCATTGGACGCATTGATGTTTTTTTTTTTCGTTTGAAGTCAAACCGTGAAACCAAGCTGCCGTCAGGCCGCGCTTGCGCAGCTCAAGATTTCCGCGAGTTGCCTGCTACCCACGCAACTATACCTACTATAACGTAGCGATTTATCTGTTCAAACCGATTTGCGCAGATTTATCGATCGTGTGTATGAAAAATCGTTGCAGATTATCGTTCATCGGCGGCACGGTGTCTTTTTAATAGTTGTATAGTTGATTGATTTGTTAATTTAAGAAATGATCTTTCTTGTTTAGTTTTGAATAAAAAACATGTATGTCATAGGAAAGTATTTGTCTAAATTCTGCTCTATGGTGTCCTTTGTGTGACATACGGACGGAATACAGTCCTATGTCATTACTATACGATGTTGTAACGACCAACGACGTGTTTACTACGTTTCGTCCGCGATTTCGAAACTCAGAATCGAATAAGCTGGATTTTCGAGAGTTTCGACTTCTGGCCACTTAGTAATTTATAGAAATGTATATTATCTATTATTAGCATTCTTTTTTTAAATTTTATGTATATCAGCCATAGCTAATATCGACATTCTTTTTTCAAAATTTTGTAGAGTTAAACGTACCTTTTACCGTAAACTGTAAATAATTTGTTTTATTTTTATTATGAATGAATTATTAAATAGTTATTTTAGAAATTAAACGAAAGTCCTATTGTACATTACATATCCGACAATTTAACTGGATGTTACTAGTTATATCTAGCTGCTCGTTCGGTTTGGTGGCGTGAAGAAACATGGACGTGGCCGTTACATAAACCTACTGGCGTTAAAGTTATTTTAAGTAACATTTAACTATAATCTGTATTCGTCAAAAAATTTAAGTTGCCATTTAAGTAGATATTTATACTAGCCTCCCGTAAATCCGTAGCGGTGCTTACGGGGCAAAGGCGTCGGTGCAGTCTTCCTCGGAGTCGCGGTGGTACGCGAAGGACTCCTAGGAGCCTACTTGGTGCCTAGATCGAGTCCGAAGAATTTGATATTGCAATGCGGTTCATGGTATAGCGTCTATAATGTAAAAGTACGCCACTGTTGTTGTGAATCACTGGACCGATTAATAGTGGAAGTTCTAGTAGGAAATCAAATAGAATAGAAATAAAAGATAGATACCTACTCTATCTTTTATTTCTATGTTAACAAAAGATGTTAAAATTAATTAAACTTAGGTATTGAGAAACTTAATTTAGATTTTGTACAATAATGGTTTTCTCAAGATACCTAGGTAATTGATTCGCATCTTAAATTATCGCACCAACTAATTCCTTGAAAGTTTAATTTAATTTATTGGATAAAAAACTAAGTAAAAAATTAATGACCTATAATAAGTAGTGGTAGATAACTGTACACGTCACTTGTGTAGTATCAAATCAAATAGATTATATAGACTTAAAAATGGCCTATAGGAACATTTTCTGGAACTGACACTTTAATTCTAATTAAGTGCCTTTTGAAATCTATTTATTTCGACTGTCGAAGGTATTGATGATTTATTTCGATAATTGAACACGAGATAATTGATTTCTCTACTCACTATATGCGTATTAAGTATTAATGGGCTTCGAGTGTCGAAATAATCCTATAAAAAAATGGATTAATGATCATTAACTTTAATTGACGTTTGTAGGTTCGGCAGTAAGTGACGTTTAAATGTATGTTTCGGATTTTCATGTTGTTCTGTCTAATTCTAAGTATTTAATTATCTCTATTGGCTAACCCTCTTCTTCAGTGTGCCCTTTTCTTCTTATTCAACCCTACCAATTATCTTCATCACTCCGATTTTGATCTTGTAAAAAAAAACAGGGTAAGTACTTATTTTTATTTTAGCTCTATAGCTGTTGACTGAGTCGTTAGACTTGCTTGCATAAATAGTTTTAAATCGTGATTTTGTCCTCCTGGCAAATGACTTTTAAATGAAGTTTAATTCGTCTGACATTGAGTTTGGGCCAGTGTAAAGACACTGGCATCGACGTGGACCGCGAAAACGGGCGGCGGGTAAGGAGACTATTTTCGTTATTACGGAACACTCTATAGGAACATGATTATTGGAACATGTTCCTCTACTAAGGTCGTGCTGTCATATATTAACCAAAACATCGCTGCCCGTCTCTTAGTATTTTTCGTAAACTTAGATGATGCAGCGTTGAGTAGAATAATTTCATAGGTGCGAGACCTTTAAAAACTTTATTTGGATATACCTGTACCTTCAAAGCTTCTGTGAAGTGTACGCACGACACCGGATGGGCGCTTTCACATGTATGTAACTACGTGACAACAAACACAAAGGGAACAACCTCAGAGTAAATAGTATATAGAGTACGCGTTAGTCTATGGTTCCTTTAAACAAAGCGTAGGCAGATTTTGTTCTACGAGGCATGAAAATCGAACTATTTAAAGTTATATTATAAGAGTTATATTGATATGTAAATGATAAGTAGTGATGAGTTTGATCTGTCACAAGCGCATGTGTCGATAAATACAGCTGACGGTATGGTACCTACTGTCGTTTACCTGATATTTATGTATTTTGATGTTCTTACCCGTGCCTACGAGTTCTTACTTGAATTAAGCATTCTGTAGTACTTGTACTGGTTTTTGTTCTGTGGGAACAACGAACAACCGATCACTGTTGACATAGCAGACCTACACTACAGGATGTTGCATTTATTGATCGAATGCGTGAAATTAAATGTTCATTACATATTATGCTTCTAACTCTTATTGCCGGTCTCTCAAAAGTCAATTAGTGTTAATTCTGATTTAGAATTTCTGTTTAAATCAATGCTTATGTTTCATTTTTAAGTATAAGATAATCATTATCTCAACTCACTTACCGCGCTTATAAACAACATAAAAAAGGAGAAACACCTTGTTTTAAAAGTTGTGCTGATAGCAAAAAGGACGATCAATCGAGTTTTATTAGGCCCATTGGTCTAGTGTTTCGACAATTCTATCCAGCTGGTCGTGGTTTCTATTCCCGCCGCCCGCCGGCCGCCCGCCAAAACCGACATATTTAATTATCGCAATGAATATAAATGCTAATGATTTCTGATATTTAAACATAGTCAAATCCAAAGACAAGCATTCCACTGCAAGACCTCAAGATACTGTAAGCTCTTTCTGCGTAGATCGGACTAACAATAATAATTAGAAGACCTGAGGGTACCCTAAGACAACTATGACATTTGGACTGCTACCACCTCAGTCCGCCCGTGACCATTAATGCTGTAAAGTATTCGAAACGTCGGGTAATTCAAATCAAAAATAAACCCCGATATAATCCGTAAAATTAGTTTCATTTCAATATAAATGCTAGTTCTAGTTCCCGATTAAAATTATGTTCGTATGTGAATCCCCAAGCGTGGGGATTATGGCAACCCCTCCCTTCTAAGGGAGAGGCCTTTTTTCAGCAGTGGACGTGTATCGTCTGCTGATGATGTGAATGTTACTAAGATACTTATTAAAAAAGAGCTCAGTCTTTAGCACATTAGTGCCGTATACTACAAGTACGCAGGAAAACGCCACTGTAGCGATATTTGATACAATTTTTATAAGGTACTTTCTTCTCCAGTCGGACTGCACGGGTATTACGGTTGTCCCCTATTTTTGAGGAGGGTCTCAATTCGACTGTATATATATATATATATTTTAATTTGAATGTTGTACTCAACGATCGAAGGCTCGGAATTAAATAATTATCTATTCATCGCTCATCATTGCGAAATGAGGTCTCGAGCAATCATTTCACACAGCGGTCGATAAAAAATGAATCTTATACGTATATTTCTTTAATTTCCCCTTCCCGTAATAACAAAGCTCGATAAAACAATCCAGCGCTGTTTGCACCGGGCCTGTATCAATTTGTTTCGATTGCGTTGTAATAAAACAGCACGGTCGACACGCTTGTCTGATGACTAGCAGAAATGTATTGACATTCATATATTGGGAACAGGGTAGATTGTATTGTCTGTTTGCGCATGTAGATGCTTTTTTTGTTCAGACGGGGCCAATTATTTCCCAGGTTATTTTTGTCTCAGGCCTATTGCTGCCTCGAACCGGTCTGAGGCGTGGATGTCGAGAAAACCAAACTGGTTCGCGGAGTGCGACGCCCGCGTGCGGTTTTGGCAAAGTAGGCAAATGCACTCGGACGCTCAGTCAAGGCTCCATTTATTGAAAACAAACATGTAATATTGACCTATTTCACCGTAACTAACACTACAATTCGCGTACCGTGAAAAACTAATAGGCAGCGTTTCAGAAAACGTGCGCTCGTACTGTACAGTTATGAGTTAATAATAACTAATACGGACACCACGACTTTTCATAAATCACGAATTAATCTTTCGGTATGAACAATTACAACAATTACTATTTTGCATATTTTGTGCTAATCATTCAAATAGACAATTTGTTTGAAACAAGACAGTGGGACTAAAAAAACGATACTTAAGAGATACCGATTTGTTGTTATTATTCAAATAAAACACAATTTATGTTAATATCGGCGACGTTTTTTACTACCTACAAGATAATGTAGCGATTTTAGACATTTCTGGTTCACGACTGGCTACTGTCTGAGCATCCGCGGAAGCGGTTTATACCTACCCATTTTGTTATCGCTAATTATTAGTCGTTTTTTTGTTAATTTATGACGTGACGATCGAGTCTCTGGTCTTTTCTATTGCATCTAGGTACTTTCTCATCTGAAAAAAACATTACGGGTAAGTAGTGTCTGGTATTTCGACAATGTCTTTTTGGAAGGTCTCATGCACACGTGCCCTAACAGTATTTGTTTAAAGTTGTTTTTTCTTGTACAGCTAAGGACAGTTCGTCGACTATTTTTTTTCACATCTTGAGCGCTACCAAGAACCGTTAACGTGCCACACAGTATCCTGTTAGCGATCATCAATTCTAGGTTAGCTCAAGATATCGTCGTCGAAAAACTAGTTGTAAGTTTTGCTCGTGGGGCGCCCTAATTTTAATGTACGCCGCCATTTATAAAGTATGCAAATATGCACATACAGTTCGCGCCTAAACTTTTCCTTATCGCAGAATCTGAATCACCTTTATTACTTACAAGTATTTTTAAGTGCGATAGAACTAGAACGACGACACATTACGCCTATAACTTTAGATGATTACGTAAACATTATACATATATTATGTACGTTTGCCTTTTTTGTATAGGTAGTTTTATTTATGTATAGAGAAAGATAAGAAAATATTAAAAAAAAAATAAACCGACCGCTATACGTTACTATACCGTAAATATTTGCACAGAGTTTTCACCATTCGCCATTCCTATTCTTTCAGGAACTACTTATTCGTTCCTAATATTTTTTTACCCTTTTGTGGTACGGACTATCAGTAAAATAAAGAATTATTTCAATCTGTTAAATAATGCCAGTGTTTTGCGCGAACATACATACAAATATACAGACGAATTAGGAACCTCCTCCTTTTTTAAATCTGTTAAAAATGCATTTAACAACGATTACAGAACAAAACATCAACATTTTAAAGATTACAGAAAATATAATAGTGTAATAGAAATAGCGGCGCCCAAACTAAGGTGTTAACCAGTGTCGTTTATCCTCCAAAATACTAGCCATAATTATTTTGAAAGGAGATGCTCACAAATTTTGCACATACATAGAGCTCGTGACCTCCACTTTCTGCAAAATATGGTTATTAGTGCTTGTACAATATGTCATAAAACGACCTTTGACGTCACCGACCGCCTCTTGGACCTCCCGCAGGGTCTCATTGCTGCCTCAACTAGGCCAAGGCATGCGCCGTATGTGGTAGACAAATAAATTGCCGCCATGCAGTCTGGCCATCTATTACCCATTTTCGGGAATGACAATTGCCACTATAAAAATGGCAAACTTTAATAAATCAGACACAAATACTTCTTTAATGTTCTGTTAAATTTATTCCGATATCGATAGACAGATCAGTCGACTGACATTATCAACTTTTTTTATCCATGAACATTTGTCTCGAGTCAACATTCCTGAACGAAACCAAAGTGATTAGATAGGTCATAGAGCAGCCTTTGGGTATTTTTCATTTATAAACTCTCGTCACTTTTTATGTTCAATTCTTCAGTAAATACAATGCATGTACATAATATGAAATTAAACTCATTCATTTTAGATAGCATTTTCTTTTTAAATATGCTCATTTTCTATGTAGAAATTAGGCATATTATCTTAAAAAAATATTGTGGGGTCTATAGTCAATAGACCCCACAATATTTTATTATTACGCGTGTAACAAGTTTTTTATGACAATTTTGCTTGCTTAGGCCGGTCTAGTTAAGTAGTTAAACGTCTGAACGGAACCCTTTAGTATGTTATGCACTCCTAGTACTAGCTATTTAACAGATAAGAGTTTAGAAAAGACAGTTATGGTAATGAATAGTGAGAGATAGTGGCAGGTTCGAGTCTTAACTTGACCATTAACGCCGCAGCCCTTATCTCGTTCATTAGTAAAATGCTCGTTCCGTAGCAAATGTAGTTTTAGTATATCGACAGACAACATAACAGCTGTTATTACTCTGACGTTAAATTATTTTGGACTGAATTCCTTTATCCTACAATATTTTACGTAGTTATTAAATATTAATGAATATTAATTTTACAACTGATAATCACTGCTTTCGAATAGATGATGAAAGATTTGAAAAGTAAGTCTCTCTTCTCAATTTAAACTTAAGGATTAAAATGTTTATCTTGGAATAAGACATTTTCGTAGATAACTTGTTTTGAAATGAAACTAATTTTACGGATTATATTACGGTGCATATAATGCGTAAAAAATAAACATTTATTGAAACTAAATATTTACAGTTTATTTACAAACATGTACACTTAATATAGGTAAAAAACTTCCTCAAGGTTGTCGCCGCACTGGGAGGGAAGGAAGGGTACCTAAAAGACTGGCGGCATTACCCCTTTGTAGAGCCAAGCTTACCGCTGCTTATCCGTAAAATTAGTTTCATTTCAATGTGTAACATTCGCGTAAATATCAGAAATCAATAGATAGATTTTATACTCAATATTGTTAATATATAAAATATATTTTTTAGTCGCGGTATTTTTGCAGTCGATTAATAGGTATAGCTTACCCACGTCAGTTTGCACAGCAGTTCCTTATAGGTAGAATCAATGAGGTTAGGTAATTGAACTGTGAATAGATGGTGGTGATGGATGGAAGTGGATAGGTGTGATAGATGGTTTCAAGCAAAATTACATATGCATTTAGAAAATATACACACAACGCCGGTAGACATAAATTATGAACACACTTTATCTTGTAATAAAATTAGGTAATGAATACTTTAGAGATAAAATATGTAATTTAAATCAGGCTTGTTTTATATCTTTTTTATCGACGAAACCAATTTTAAAACACGTTTTTTTTATAGAAATCTAACTGTTATAGGTAAGGTTTATATGCATGTCTTTGACATAATTGTGTATTGATTTGTAAACCAGAACGCATCTGGGTTACGAAGCAATATCCCTGCACAATACACAAAAGCTTAAAATCTTGATTACATGTAAACACTGAAAACCTAGAACCTTATAGGATCATATAATTCGTTATAATAATCCATAAGGAAATATCCTTAAGAACTTATTTTTTCGTATGTTGTATACCGGACTATGTATATACAGTATATAGCCTCTGTGAAATATCTTCTTGCTTAGCAAACCAGAGATCGATTCAAAACAACTTTGCGTAATTGTCCCTTACTGGTTAGGGTAATACATGCGTATCGCCTAATTGTCTGGAAAGTAAGGTAATCCATGCGTCGGATGGGCATGTAAGAAGTTGGTCGGCCGCGTGACCTCTCGATCGTGTCGGTCTTCCGTCCCTTCAGATTGTATTCAGTAGAATATTATTAGGTAAACTCTGTTTGTACTTATACATAGATACAAGTTATGTATATTTAAAATAATAAATCACCTCCCCTAGGGTGTCCGTAAGAGTCAAGGAAAACAAGAGGACGGGCATCAGCGTCTTTCTATTGGATTATCTACCACCTTTACTGCAATCCCTAAGACGCCAGTCGAGCTTGCAAATAATGGCAACCCTTCCCTTCAAAGGGGGAAGGCTTTTTCCATCAGTGTGCGTCTTTAGGCTTCTGATAATGATAATCACACAATGTTAAATAAAATCAATTGAACAATATGAATAGTTATAATCAATATGTTCTTCGACTTGTAATCAAATTTAATTAATGATCCTTGATTATAGCTATTTGACTGTAATTGCAGATTTGAACCTTTAAGGAATTAATTACAAAAATAAGCAACATGAAGATAGTTTCTTTTTTTAAGTACATTACGGTCAGATTTGGGGTAACAAGTATACTAATAAAAAAGCACAAAAACCTGACTGCGACAAACAAAATCTGGTTTAAGATATTTTCTGGTTTAATATATCAAAATGGTCATTACATTAGACATAGGTACGTAAAACATGTTTTATTTTGGACCCATAGTGATTATTTTTGGAAGTAAAAAATAGATAATGGCTGCAACGGCATTACATATTAATTATTATATAAATAAACTATTTATTTTTCAAAAATAGTTTATTTAATACTTTTTAGTGACTTTTATTATACCAAGATAGGTAGAACGTCTACGTTAGAGTAACTTACTTAAAAACATAATAAAAGGTCTAAGTATAGTCTAGTATCTTTTAAAATACTGAACCGATTTTCATGAAACTTGTACTCTTCCTTAAGTTGCAAAATACTCAAACTATTGCAACAAGCTTCTGGGAAATCCGCGGACAAACCTACAACCTCGTGAAATTTGGTACATTTGTATAGAAGCCCACATAAACTAACATATATGAATATATGTTTTTTTATTAATATTACATACATATGCGCCGTATACAGAACCTCCTAATTGAATTCGGTTAAATACGTAACTCCCACAACTAACACGAATCTATCTAATATATTTTGTTCTGTATTTTTTTGTTGTAAACACAACAAAAAAATACAAAACAAAATTTTGTTTGTTGTTGTTGTTTTTTGTTTTGTGTTGTTCCTTTAGCCGCCATCAAACCGTTTAGTATGTAGGCCCTGCCAACGTAAATTCATTAATTACACATGTATTTTTATACATATACGTACTTATGTACAGTGACACAGTTCAGGTTGATCACATCTAGGACGATTTGTTTGCACGAGCCGGCCCAAAATAGGTAATAATACTTACCGTGTTTTTCTTTAATAAATCAAAATTGGAACAGTAAATGTATGAACACAGGAGTGATGGCTGACCTGTGGCCAGCCAAAGACAATTGATAGGGTTCAATATTCCATATTCAAAATATACTAATAATTGAACAATATTGTTCCGTTTTTGTTCTTGTAAATAAAAAATATATTTACTTTGGTACAGTCGAATTGAGAACCTCGTCCTTTTTTGAAGTTGGTTATAAACAGGGTATAGCTGTTTATTGCCAAATATTAAATGGCTTAGACTAACTGCAGCACTAACAAACGTCATTTCCAATCGTTAATTTTAATCAGGCCAATATTTTTAATCTAGATAATTCGACTCATGCAGCGTGACAATTGAGTACAAGACGGCCTGTACGCCGTCCGTGAATGGTGTATAACAATGTACAGTGGCCTAAGTAGCCACTGTACATTGTTAAATATGTACAAATAAAGATCGATGCTGATACTATTAAGTTAATCGACAACTTACACTGTTCAAGAGTTTAATCTTTACACTTGTGTTTACTCGATAACCGCTCTAAAGGACACCCGGACTTCGTAAACACAAGGTTCCAGAATTTTATGGTGCTGAAATTATAAGTGTTTCGAGGTTTTTGCCACTTAAATGTGATTTAATTTATTTACTTGTCGCAAAATTAAGTTTAAGTAACTTGTTCTCCCTGCTGTAACGTGTTAAAGGCGTTTTGAGAGTGAATTCTTGGTTATTGAACCAAAAATCGAAAATACTGGTTTTCCATAGAGGGTTGCAGTCACTGGATTTGAGGGTAACGACCCTGATACGCGAAATATGTAATACTAAATTAAAAAAAAACCGTACAGACATTTTTCTCTCTAAATCTAGGGGAGAAACCCCAAGATGGGAACCCTGGCGTTACTGCCGCATCAGAAGAATTTGAGCAAGAATGTCTCGCATCGCACAAATATCCCTGCTGCCGACGGTTTTTATTTAGTTATGATTCAACTGGTCATTTCTAGTTCTTAATTGCCGGCCCACTTATTTATCTAACATGACAGACTTTATTTTTTTTTTACAATCAATATGTTCCACTTCCTAGGAGTACGGTATTTAAAATTTGAAACTAACAATTTATTCAACATGTGCCCGAACAAAATCTTGGATTACCCAAAGATAGGCCATGTATGTTACTTTGAAATTTTAAAGAATTGGCCACTTTTATAGTAACCTATGTGGATTCACAAGAATATTTATAATAATTGTGTAAATGATCGCTTATTAGGCCTATATTATTGTTCATAAAAAAATTATATTGTAAAGGCGAATCTTCCTTCGTAATGCGTTACGACCCGGAGTTTCCAAAGTATGACATCGCCTAACGACCTCTGAAAAATAATCATCGACGATATTATGTCTTTGTAAAGAAGAAGCCTGAAGTTATTGTACTTTATCAATGTTTGCATAAATAATTACGCGTCGATAACTAATCGTGTGTAGGTAACAGATCAAATTACGCACATCTAATGCGATAATCTCAGCAGAACAAGGCTGGAAGTCCATACATATCGCTAAACGAACACATATAGCATTGCACAAAGTACATAATATAAGATCAGGACACGTTTTGCTTTAAATTTTGCATGGCATCTTTCCACATTGTACCATTCGCGGTCGCTTCGAACTGTTAGCATTGTGACGAATAAACTAAACAATTAATACTGCAAGCGTATACTACACAGCTGAATAAATACCATAGTGATTGTTTCTAAACTCATCGAGGCATCGCGTCGTAGCCACGGCTCGAGGCGAGCGACTCGCTGATCGTAAATTGATATGCAATTCACGCATCGACTGGCATAAATACTTTACGTTTCTGCCACGAAACACATCTAAAATTAGATTTAATCAAGTCGACGTCATAGTTGTTAAGCACCCGCGCCGTTAATGATCGTGTCCATTAAAATTGTTCGCACTCCTCCAAACACTGTGTCTTCAATATTTCGAGACTCGCGTATGTCAAGTTGTTGAATTACATTATTAAAGAGCAATGATATTAGAAGTAAACCTATCTAACTCGATAGGTGATCTGTCAGTGGCGGAAAAAGCTGAAACAGTAGCACACCACCCACGGAAGCATTGACACTGTCACTTCGTTTGAATTTTATTGAGTAATAATTGTAAAGTTATTGTGTAATGTAAATTACCCAAATACACAAACAAATTTTCTAGAAATCAATAAATCATATTTCATTCGTTAGTATAAATTAATTCTGTGCCACTTTTAATCGTCGATTGCTTAGTAGGTAACGTATCTATTACTTATAATCATCGATATATTATTTAGTCTAAATAATATATCGATTATAATTGGCTTAGAGCATTCGGATTATTAATTTATTTAACAACCGCACATATTGCCAGACTTTTTTAGGAATCATTTTGTTTGCTGGCATTTAAAATTATAGTATATTATATAACGTTAACAACAGGTAACTAAATTTGCAAATTCTTTCAGAATTGCTGTAATTATTGTGTGAAAAATTAATGTCAGGATTCGTTTTGTATAGTAAAATAATTAAACTAAAACAGGCTACACGAATGTGAACGTATACATAAAATATATAACATAGATTATAATACAAAATTATGTTACACATTAGGTACAATGTTTCGTGATAATTGATGCAATTATAATTAAAAAATGAATATCAATAGAAATATATTTGTGAATATCCGGGTTGTTATTAGTTTCTTAGAAACAACAAAATACATTTTCTGTTAGACAAAAGCTAAAGATAATATTTTTGAAACAACTAACGATTTCTTCGAACGTCGTAAATTAGTTGGAGAATGATTTCGAGGAGGTTTAGTCATACAGGTACACGTACAAGAAATGTAGTAGGCCAAGACAGTTTGTAACGCGCTCACTTCTAAGGTTCCACCACTTACCTACCTTTTTTGCAACCCAACTTCTGAAATCCAAATGCAAAAACCTCAATTAATTTATATGGTCCTCATCATTTTTAAACGGACAAATTGTTTAGTTTACAAATTTTTCAAGTTGTTATTAATTTATTGGTACTTCTGAATTCGGCCGTATCAGCTGCTGGTAATTTTTATTTGTCCAACCCTCCGAAACCTTATTTTTTACCTATCATCGTCGGCCTTACTTTGTCGTTGTTTATATTGGGCCGATCCTTTTAGAATGCATCGAAGTTAATTATGTACATAAGCTCTACTGTCTGGTAGGGCCTATGAGATTTCATTGTTGTTCAATTCTTCTATATAACGATGCATTGTCTTTCCCGGTAACGACGCCCATCATTCGGGATCTATTTCTTGAGGACCCTGGATCTTCTTTCCCACTTTTTCCTACAATGGCAGCTTTTCTATCACTACCATTCATACATTACTCATACCTTTTTCGTTTTTAGTATTCGGTATTATTCTCGTATAATATTGTATAACAACCATAATATTATATAAAAACACGCAAGAGCAATAAAACATTTTTTATGTTCTTCACGGTTCGATAACATGGAATATCTCGTTATATGGGAACGGAGGTGATTATTACATTTATGTAGAACTCAGCGAATGTTTCAAATGCTCGAAATTATTTAGATACTCTAATACATGAAGGTCGTTATAAATGACAATTAATGTAATGTCTTATAATTCATCAGAGATTTGTTGTTATAATCTTATTATATAAAAGAGTAGACAAAAACCCACTCATCACGAAATCTCAGAAACTATAAGTGCTAGGAGTCTCAAATTTTGCATGGGGGTTCCTTTTAGGACGTAGGTGCACACTAAGACGGGTTTTTGCGAAATTCAACCTCTAAGGGAGTGAAACAGGGGGGCAAAGTTTGTATGGGAGAACGCGATTCCTTGGTCCTATTGACTTGAAATTTTGCACAGACATTCGTTAAGAAAATTTATTGAATTTGTATATCATATTTTTTTAAATTTATCCCTTAACAGGGTAAAAAAGGAGTATTATTACTCAACCGATGGCGGTACAAATATATAACAAGAATAAGATACGGTAATTCGAAATATGGAACAAGAGTTCCTTGGTCAAGTGGTTAAGGAAGCGTCCTCTAAGCACGGACTGTCGGGGTTCGCTACCCGTGTACGGATTTTCTTTTTGTATTCTTAAACTTTGTTTTAGATTTTTTTATTTATATTAAGATTCGATGTTTTAAATATTTAACTCATATTAACTCCAGCACTTTTTATCTCTAATATATTTTTTATAAAATTTAGCTTTTTTTTAATTCAAAATCATGCATTATGTGGTTAGCGTCTCTCTAATGTTATGTTTTAGTTATTAGTGGAAAGTTAATTGATTTTTGTACTATTGGATCTTATATTAGTAATAGTGGTATCATTTGTTTGTTTCCCAAATATAATAATATAAAAATAAGATAATGAAAATATATTTCCAAAATGTTTGTTTGGGTAGGAATACAATATGCATGTATTGTACGTATGATATAAAAGCCAAAACTTTATTGGAATTATTGTCTGTCTGTTAGTCAGGGTTTTTTCTACAGATTGGCTGGTGCTGTTCCCTATCGACGTCAAAGTATCTTTACATAGTGTGAAACAAAGTCGCTATCCGAGTCTGTCTATATTCGATAGCACCTCCTACATCACGCAGCGGTTTTCACTATCGGTTAGATAATTTTTCTTGAAGGTTTGAAGTTTTATCTAAGTAAATAAACTTACATAGCTTACGTTGACTAAACCTAAAGAGATACATAGTTATCAATCAAGTACTAGAGAATTTCATTAATTCCACATATTAAATAATAAATAATAAAGGCGGACTGAAAGGCAATGCACTGAGGGACAGCCCACCAGAGAACCCCTCTCATGTGCCGATGTGACAGCCACGGGAGTTTTAGTGGGTAAGAATCCCCCACAGGATCAGGGACATTAAACGTGTCCCCCGCCACCCCTTTAACTGTGACAACGGTGACAGATTCCCGGGGGGCTATAATGCGCCCCCAGCAGCGGCTTCAAAGGCCCTTGCCTTGCACTAAGGGGTACCCGATGCAGCCCCATATTTTGTGCGGACAGCCGTGGGGGGTTTAGAGGGTAAGAATCCTACACACCGCGGTCTGAAGGGTTATGGGCGGAAAAATAAAGATTGTGTAAGTTAAATGAAATTAATTTATTAACCGAACCATTGCGTTAAACACACATCGTAAGACAGACGTCAGACCATAGGGGTATGACAGTAACGCACTCACGAATAAGTGACCAGTACTTAACTATCTAAAAAGTCTTTAGTTTATAATATATCCAACACTAGCCCTTAAACTAAAGCAATTTATATAGATCACAAAACTGTATAATAAGTTAGCAAATCAGATAGGTGTAACATAATGTAAAACAATTCAATCTTATATATAAAATTAAATAAAGTTATATATAAGACAAACCTAGCTGACTGATAAATTTCTCAGTTTTATCCTTCGTGAGAGCTTTAGTTAAAATATCTGCTATCATTTCAGAAGTTGACAAGTACACTAAAGTAACTAAATTGTCTCTTACTATTTCACGTACAAAATGATGCCTCACATCTATATGCTTTGTACGTGCATGATACATAGGGTTCTGACACAACTTATGTGCTGACTGATTGTCATTATATAGGGTTACACAAAAATGTTTACCAAATAATTCAAACATTAAAGTACGAATAAACAAAGCTTCTTTGCTAGAATCTGAGAGAGCCATATATTCGGCTTCAGTGCTAGAAAGTGCCACCGTTCTTTGTTTTCTACTTTCCCAAGAAACTGTACTTTCCCCTATCTTAAAAACAAAACCCGTATACGACCTACGGTCTATCTCGCACGCAGCCCAGTCGGCATCAATATACCCACGAATGTCTAGGCCACCCTTTCGAAAAACAAGAGAATGATTTAAAGTACCTTTTAAGTACCGCAGTACACGCTTCGCTGCTTTCCAATGAAGCTGACTGTAACATTCGTTGAACTGACTTAGTTTGCTTACCGCGTAGCAGATATCGGGCCTTGAGCACACTGCAACATACATTAAACAACCGATTAAATTTCTATATTCTAAATTTTCTTCCTTACTCTCGGCTTTTACAAGTTTCAATCCCACTTCCATTGGAGTCGGAGCTGCCTTGCAATCGGTCATATTGAAACGAGCTAAAATCTGTTTAATGTAATTAGACTGATCAAGCAATAACTTGTCTCCTTGCTTTGTGATACGCATGCCCAGTATGTAACTGGCTGGCCCTAAATCTTTCATTTCGAACTCTTTCATGAGTTTCTGTTTCACAATATTTTTCATTTGTGAGTTTTTTGTTGAGAACAACATTATGTCATCAACATATAGACCAATAATAACTAATTCTTCGCCATTATTGATGAAATACACGCAGGGCTCAGAAGATAATCTCTTGAACTTTAACTTCTTTCGTAACACGTTATCTATCTTTTCGTACCAAGATTTAGAAGCTTGCTTAAGTCCATAAATCGCTTTATTCAATCTGTAGACTTTATCTTCACTGCCTTGTATTTCAAAACCTTCTGGTTGGTCTATGAAAACAGTCTCTTTTAGGTCTCCATTAAGGAAAGCTGTTTTCACATCCATGTGATCGATATCCATTTGCTTCTCAGCTGCAATTGCTAATAATATGCGAATCGTAGAGTATCTGATCACCGGTGAGAAAGTTTCCTCGTAGTCAACGCCATAGCGCTGTGCACAGCCCTTTGCTACAAGGCGAGCTTTATATCTTAAAAGCTCTCCATTCGCACCTTTCTTTTTCTTAAATATCCATTTAGATTTAATGGGTTTTTGATGTTTCCGTGGGTCAGTTAATGTCCAACACTTGTTATCAATAAAAGATTGATACTCATCTTTCATAGCGTTTTTCCAGTGAATGGCTTCGGGACCGCTCAAAGCCTCTCGTACTGTCACTGGTTCATCTCCGACACAGCTCGCGCTCGCAAGACACGCTCGTTGGTTTGACTCCGCGTCCTCGAAGTCTGTTGTATTATCCGACGTCATCTCCCTGAGTGTTGAAGACCCTGGAGAGTATGTTTCATCAGAAGAATTATCTGATAACACTGAGCTAGAGCTATTACCATCGGAATCATGTACGCTAAAAATGCTAAGTCTTCTGGCGTTTATTCCTTCCCTGTTTTCTGATGATTGAGGAGTTTCAGACTGTGCTCCTTCAACATGAGAGTTCACGCCCTCAGTCTGAACACCGTTTGTCATCACAAAAACCTCATCGCCAGAACAATTCATATTCTTTTTATAGAATTTGTCTTCCATAAATGCAATGTCTCTAGAACTAATACATTTACTTGGGTATTCCGGATTAATTAATCTATATCCCTTGCTGTTTTCGCAATAACCCACAAATATGTAAGCTTTACACTTCGAATCTAATTTTGTACGATTCGGTGTCAAGGCGTAGGCCAAACAACCAAAAACACGTAAATGGCTAAGATTCACCTTTTTATTAGTCCATTTTTCCTCCGGTGTCAATCCTAGGACAGCTTTTGTGGGACTTCTATTTTTCAAATAGACAGCTGTGTTAACAGCCTCCGCCCAAAAACAATCATCCAAACCAGCATCCCGTAGCATACAGCGAGCCTTTTCAACCATAGTCCGGTTCGCTCTCTCAGCAACTCCATTTTGCTGCGGCGAGTGCGGGATCGTGGTTTGGTGTATGATGCCATTATCCTTCAGATACTTCTGGAAATGAGAATTTACATATTCACCTCCGTTATCAGACCTTAACACCTTTATTTTTTTATTTGTTTGATTTTCGCATAATGCCTTAAAATGTTTGAAGTTATCGAAAACTTCACTTTTATTCTTCAGAAAATAAATAAATGTTTTCCTACTACAGTCATCGATAAAGGTCAAGAAATATCTCGCACCACCAATAGACTTTGTTGGCATTGGTCCACATAAATCAGAGTGTACAATGCCTAAAAGCTCATTAGACCTACTTTGTGTACTCTTAGGAAAAGGTAATTTAGTAAGTTTTCCTTCTACACATGCTACACACGATTTAAACTGAGAATTATCGTATTTAATGCCAGTGACCATACCTTGTCTTAATAGATGCATACTTCTAGAGTTCAGATGACCAAGTCGTTTATGCCACGTCTCTTGAGAGACAGCACCGGTGTTAGCTTCAAAACTCATCTGTGTTACCTCACAGCTAATCGGTGACTCCTGCACTGAATCCCGAGTCTTGTTCACCTGAGTGTTGGCCTGGGTCGATGCCAACTTGCATGTCACAGCTGTCAGCGCAGTGGAAGCGTGCTGGGCCCATAACCTGAAGGGTTATGGGCGGAAAAATAAAGATTGTGTAAGTTAAATGAAATTAATTTATTAACCGAACCATTGCGTTAAACACACATCGTAAGACAGACGTCAGACCATAGGGGTATGACAGTAACGCACTCACGAATAAGTGACCAGTACTTAACTATCTAAAAAGTCTTTAGTTTATAATATATCCAACACGGTCGACCGCCCGCAGGATCCTGGGAGCCTATTGGAGGTCTAACCGTGATCCCCGAAAGTTTGAGCACGGTGACAGGTAATTTTTTTATTGTGCCCCCCGGTGGCGGGCTCAAAGGCAAGCCACTGACGGGATCTTTTTTTAAATTTATCCCTTAACAGGGTTAAAAAGCAGTATTATTACTCAACCGATGGCGGTACAAATATTCTCACTTAGATTTGCTTAGTACGTAAATTAGGTACTCTACACGGATAACTTTAATACATAAGGTAAAAAATCACGCTATATGCATTAGGGACTGAGCAGACTTATAACAAGATTATGATCAAGTAATTTGAATAATAGAATAAATAAGAGTAGCCATGGTCTGGAGGTTACGGAAGCGTCTTCTAAGCACAGCAGGGTCCGGGTTCAAATCTCCCTTTGGGATTTTTTTTGTGTACTTTTAAACTTTTTATTTTTGATCATTTTATTAATTTTTTTTTTTTCACTGAAGGTATATTAACTGAATTTATTTAGAAGTTTTATCTAAGTAAATAAATTTAATTTGCTTACGTTGACTAAACCTAAAGAGGTACATACTTATCAATCAAGTACTAGAGAAGTTCATTCTATATATAATTTCATTCCAATATAAGGTAAATCTGGGATATAATATGCTTGCCCCCCGGCGGCGGACTTAAAGGCCAGGCACTAAGGGACACCTGGTGCAGATCCCACCCGAGAACCCAGGTTTCCCTCTCATGTGCCGATGTGACAGCCACGGGAGTTTTAGTGGGTATGAATCCCAAATACCCAGGTTGACTTCCCCACGGGATCCCGGGGACATATTGGATGTTTTCCCCACCACCCCCTTAACTGTGACAATGATGACAGATTCCCGGGGGGCTGTAATGCGCACCCGGCAGCGGCTTCAAAGGCCCTTGCCTTGCACTGAGGGGTACACGGTGCAGCCGTGTGGAATTCTCTGTCTTTTGTTTGGACAGCTGTGGGGGACACATACCGCAGTCGATCGCCCACAGGATCCTGGGGACCTATTGGAAGTTTCCCCCGCGATCCCCGTATCTTTGAGCACGATGATAGTTTCTCAGGTGGCTTTATTGTGACTCCCGGTGGCGGGCTCAAAGGCAAGCCACTGAGGGATCTTGGTGCAGATCCCACCGGATAGACCAGATCTCTTTCTGATGTACTGATTTAACGGCCGTTGGGGGTTTAGTGTATAAGAATCCTACATAACCCGGTTGACCGCCAACAGGGTCCCGGGGACCTATTGAAGGCTTCCCCCGTGACCCCTGTAACCGTGAGCACGGTGACAGGTTCCCGGGTGGCTTATTGTGCACCCCGGTGGTGGGTCCAAAGTCAAGGCACTGAGTGGTATCAGCTGGTGCAGATCCCGACAGATAGCCCAGGTCCGCCACGCCATCTAATGTGCCAAAGTGATAGCCGCGGGGGTTTTGGTGGGTAAGAATTCCCCGGTTGACCCCCGTTTACGTCTTAACGATGAAACCGAACAAGGAAGCCCGTATTGCTTCCTTAAATTGGTTTTAAAGAAATGGTGTCCTGTTCCTGTCCTTAATTCACCCAAATTGTGCACCGGTACACGTCTGCACTTTCTAATAAAATTAAAAATACAATTAACAAATCACAAGCTCAGAGATTCAACGTTGCAGGCTTAAACCTATAAAGCGTTGAGTACTTTGCCCATGGTCAGACAGCTATACGTAGCCCTTTCACGCGTCACTTCTAAACAAAATTTGTTCATATTGCGTTACGAAAAGTCAGCTACAAACATTATTTATGAAGAAATTCTATAATCAAAGGCAGTAACTTTTAAAAAATCACTTTTTTTTCTCAATTACACCCGTGCGAAGCCGGGGCGGGTCGCTAGTCTTATTATATAAAAGAGTAGACAAAAACCCACTCATCACGAAATCTCAGAAACTATAAGTGCTAGGAGTCTCAAATTTTGCATGGGGGTTCCTTTTAGGACGTAGGTGCTCACTAAGACGGGTTTTTGCGAAATTCAACCTCTAAGGGGGTCAAACAGGGGGGCAAAGTTTGTATGGGAGAACGCGATTCCTTGGTCCTATTGACTTGAAATTTTGCACAGACATTCGTTAAGAAAATTTATTGAATTTGTATATCATATTTTTTTAAATTTATCCCTTAACAGGGTAAAAATGGAGTATTATTACTCAACCGATGGCGGTACAAATATATAACAAGAATAAGATACGGTAATTCGATATACGAAACAAGAGTTCCTTGGTCAAGTGGTTAAGGAAGCGTCCTCTAAACACGGACTGTCCGGGTTCGCTACCCGTGAACGGATTTTCTTTTTGTATTTTTAAACTGTTTTAGATTTTTTTATTTATATTATAATTCGATGTTTTAAATATTTAACTCATATTAACTCCAGCACTTTTTATTTCTAATATTTTTTTTTTTTAATTTAGTATCATGCATACGTGGTTAGCTTCTCTCTAATGTTATGATTTAGTTATTAGTGGAAACCTAATTGATTTTTGTACTATTGGATCTTATATTAGTAATAAGTGGTATCATTTGTTTGTTTCGCAAATAAAATAAAAATAAAATAATGTAAATATATTTCCAAAATGTCTGTTTGGGTAGGAATACAATATTCATGTATTGTACGTATGATATAAAAGCCAAAACTTTATTGGAATTATTGTCTGTCTGTGAGTCAGGGTTGGTGTTGTTCCCTATCGACGTCAAAGTATCTTTACATAGTGTGAAACAAAGTTGCTATCCGAGTCTGTCTATATCCGATAGCACCTCCTAAACCACGCAGCGGTTTTCACCGCATCGGTTAGATAATTTTTCATTGAAGGTTTTAAGTTTTATCTAAGTAAATAAACTTACATAGCAGCAATAAGAATTCTACATACTCGGTTGACCATCAACAGGGTCCCGTAAAGAAGCGGAGGGGAAATAGGTCGCGCAGGCTCGGGTCGGAGAAGCTTCGAGTCCAAGACCGAGTTATCTGAACGGCCTCGGGGCATCGCCGAGCCGGTGCGGCCAAAACCCGGCCCTTCAAAAACAACTGCAACCACGACGACCGCCACCCCCGCCATCTCATCACCACCATGGAACAAAACCTTCGACAACAGGCCAGCGGAAGCAAAGGCGTATTTCGAGAGGGCCAAGTTACAAATGCAAAACAGCCGTAACCTTAAAACGGAAATAAAATCGGACGTTAATGAAGCTATCTTGAGGCTGTATAAGCGGGTGATAGACGCCGAGGAAGGAAGACCATATGGCGGGAAAGGGGGTAGTATAGAACGGAAACGGAAACAGGATAACGAAAAGGAGACACAGGAGCCACAAAAGGAGAAACTCGATCAATTGATCTCCACAGTAGCAGAGCTTACAAGAACCGTAAAGGAGAACAGCGAGAAAGAGAGGGAAAAAACCCGCCAAGTGGAGAAACCCAACGAAAATGAGGGTCTTTCCAAAAAACTGGAGGAACACTCCCTTCTAATTGCTGAGAGCAATAGAAAGGTAGAGGACCTCAAGGAACTGATAGAGAAGCATCAAAAAGAACTAAAAGAGGAAAGAAAGAGCTACGCTACCATAATGTGCCTCTCCGGCGGCGGGTTCAAAGTCAAGGCACTGAGTGGTATCAGCTGGTGCAGATCCCGACAGATAGCCCAGCCCCCCTAGACAATGTAACATTCTACAATCGCTATCGCTAATAGAAAGTATAAAAATGTATGAGAATGACATAAGTCATCGAAAAACCACGTGACAAATTGTAGGGAATTGACACCGTTAGCGAATGAAGAAATAGATTCACTATGTAGCGATTGCATCTTGTCTAGGCCCTCAGGTCCGCCATCTAAAGTGCCGACGTGATAGCCGCGGGGATTTTGGTGGGTAAGAATTCCCCGGTTGACCCCCGTTTACGTCTTAACGATGAAACCGAACAAGGAAGCCCGTATTGCTTCCATTAATTGGTTTTAAAGAAATGGTGTCCTGTTCATGTCCTTAATCCACCCAAATTGTGCACCGGTACACGTCTGCAGTTTCTAATAAAATTATAAATACAATTAACAAATCACAAGCTCAGAGATTCAACGTTGCAGGCTTAAACCTAAGCGTTGAGTACTTACCCGTGGACAGACAGCTATTTCTTTATTAATCTGTGGCTATACGTAGCCCTTTCACGCGTCTATCTAAACAAAATTTGTTCATATTGCGATACGAAAAGTCAGCTACAAACATTATTTATGAAGAAATTCTATAATCAAAGGCTTATACTTTAAATTATTCACTTCTTTTTTTTTCTCAATTACACCCGTGCGAAGCCGGGGCGGGTCGCTAGTATATTATGTTTTTGTAAGTTTACGTAATGTGAGGAGACGTATTTTTCGTCGAACGAACTTAACTAATATAACTTAACTTACCTATGTAACTTATCTACCTTATACCTTGAAAAATCTTAGTAGATGTGTTTAAATATTTATACATGTAGTTACATGAAAAGTTATTTCAGTCCATTTTCTTGACCAGTCCGGTTTTTGTGCTCTTATAAGCCTGAATTTTTTTAAGTTCACCATAAGGGGAAAATTCCCAAGGAGTTTAATAATTAAACTTTATTTTAATCGCGAATTAACGCGATTTACCTTAATTGATTTGAGTTTAATATTGTTTTTATTTCATTATACGAAGTGGATAATGACATAACGAAATTAAATTTACCTCGTATACAACATGCTATTCCTAGGCCATCCTTTAAACTGCTAATAAGTCAATTAAATTAACCACATTGACCTATTTGAGGTAGTGCTATATTGACCCATAATTTTAAAATTAAATTTTAATTATATAACTACTTAAAAATTAAATTTTCAAGCACACTCGGCAATGAAAATTTTTGAGGTTAACAAAATAAACATGACAGATCTTGACTGAAAAAAAAGTTGTAAGACTTATTTCACTCAATTTGTTTTGTGTATTTAATACAGCTATGTCATAATATCTACTTTGTTTTATTTTATTGCGTTGTGTGGACTGTGATTGGCCTTCCACCACTTTTGAATAACTAATTAGGGGAAAATTGTTTAGATACACAGATCAATGATCTATGCACGATGTCTATGCATGTTTTGAACGTCTTCCTAAGTTCGAAGGTTGTGAACTCACAGCGAAGATGTTGCTCAAGCCTGTGTTTAGATTCATCACGTAAAGGCCAACCGCTCGTTCGCGGGTAATTAAAATTCTATACGTAATTTAATCACTATTTCCTACTGTGAGAACATCATAACGACTACAACAATTTCTGAAGGATAATTCGATTGATACTGGCATACTGGACCCATTCAAGCATTCAATTGTTTTTTTAATCCTCCTTTACGATACCGAAAATATTGTTAATATTAAAACACAAACATATGTTGGTATAACGTGACATTTCCACCAAGAATGTTTCCCGTATACCGTTTCTAAAATGTGATTTACGATCTCGCATTCAGCTATCGCAAAAACTAATAACACTGTGACACTTTCCATATTTTGATATTTGCGTACAGAATTGGCACATCTTGGCGCTAGTCACCGGCCAAACATCGATATAGATGTATTATTTTTTATATGCACACTTCAATGTCAGTGATATTTTTAAATGTACAAAGCAAATACAAGGAAGAGCTTGACCGTTAAGTTGGCATAGATAAAGACGCTGACATCGTTTTGAAGAACGGAACACCTCTCGTGTAGATTGTCTATAGATAGTAAAGTCCCATTGGTTATCGGGTCGGCCGCATCGATATAATGGTCGGCCGCGTCTCGGCGTGTGGATTCAATTTTGAATTTAGAATGTGTTCTATTTTGTCTTCTGCAGACAGCTTATAAAAGCGTAGAGCTTTTTGCTTGAAAGCGTGAGTTTACCACCGGTTCACAACCGGTTACCACCGGTTGTGAACCGGTGGTAAACTCAGCCCTCTCTTAAGCGACAGCCCAAGCCGAGGCCGTGCCTCCCTGAGGTGCCCTTGTGCTCGTCGCTACTTCTGCCGTAAAGGCTAGAGCGCTTCAAGCGCTCGCCTCCTATTGTCCGGTGAAGCTGCAATAGCCATCTGCGGTTAACAGCGTCTATCATTCCCAAAAAAAAAAAAAAAAAAAGCTTGAAAGCGTCTTACTAATGAATCGTTGGTCTCACTGTGTAAGTAATTTTAGGGTTGGTCTAATGAAATTTTTCGATTAGATAGATTACATTTTATTTTTCCGCTGCAATATTTTTTTACATTTTATCGTTCATAATGCTTTCCATCACTAAATACCTACATGTTAGCGTATACCGTTTCTTCTATTAATTAGCAATACAAACACTTCGTTGCAACTTTATATGCACAAGTGCATAATGTTTTCGTTAAAACTAAATAATAGTATTGTAGCCAACAAGCAACGTCATACTGCAGCCTTCAAAACAATTTTATTTTGATAGTTAAATTTTGATAAAGGCATATGATCCAAATTTGCCATTGTCATACCTTTGTACGTAATATAATGCAAGAAACTTTAAGTATTTCTTCTTCTTATTGTGGTTTCATCTCCTAACGAAGGTTGGCGACCATTATATCAGCTTATTATTAGTCCTCTGCTAGTCTAAACAGTGACCTAATATAAACCACTGTCTTAAGCCAAAATAAGTACGTTGATCGGGCCTTCGGTGTTCTTGTATTTTTCCTTGCATAATGTTACCTATTTGAGCTTTAAAGGACTATACTTATTGCTTGTCCTAATGTGTCCCAGAGGTTACAGTTTTCGTATCTTCTTGGTGTTGAAAATCTTCAGCATTTTGTTTATTCCGAAGTTCGTTGAACTTTTTGTTTTATTATAACAAAAAAAAAGTTTTATATGAGTTAAATTTCGTGTAGTTGTTATTATATATACCTACCTATTATTTTTTTAAAGGGGACAGATAAATAAGAAATTTAAATAAAATAAACCACACTATTATTGGCCTTGGTTGCTAACCTCTCTGTTGGCGACTGGAGAAATTATAAGTGTATTTGCCTTATCGATAACAATGCCTATGCTAAACGATAAGTAGGTATTATCTAATTAGCATGGTTGCCGTTGAATGAGTCCGCAAACTAATTGCAATGCCCGTGGCATCGAACTTTTACGTTATGTGAATAATCCATTTCTTACGGATACTTAAAGGCTAATTTTAGGTACTCGGACATGTTATGCGAACTTATTGACCAAACGAATTGGCGCAAGCACGTTCGCGGCTTGGAGAAACTGGTTCTGTATGCACAATACTCCGTCCAAGATACGTAATTACTAATAGTTCGATGTTGTTGCAAGATTTAGCTCTAGCTAGAGTGAGGTATTGCTACTCGAATAGATCTCTCTCTCTTCTGTTCCTTAGTACGTAATGATTTTGACTGCAAACGAAAACGGAACTTAACGGAAAGTATACTTTCAGTTTTCTTTCATACATTTGACTTATTATTGATAGTTGCCGCCAGAGGCGCTGGTGTGTGAAATATATATGGTGAAAAAATCGAAAAGTTTGAATGTTTTCGTTATTTTACAAGGTATGTACCTAATAATGTTTTCTCTCATACATTTGACTCATATGAAGATAAACAAATTGGAAAATACCTTGTTTTTCTTTACTAGATCCGCCAAAGCCAATTGGTAGGGTTGAGTATGATATATTGAACCCTACTACCCCTAGTTGCCTTGGGTGGCCATCGGTCAGCCATCACACCGGTGTTGTAAATAAAAACAGAGTATATGTAAATTATCCGAAAAGGGGTTGAAGGGGCCGAAGGGGGTCTCAGGATGTGTAACGTTATTTGTTCTTCCTAACATACATATTTGTTATGATTTAGAGTACCTAAACATGAGTAGGTAACTCATGAATGATATAATTCTATAATTTGTTTTACTTACGATTTGAGCAGCTTAAGCTATTTTAGTTATGATTCTTCAACAATATAAAATTGCTCATTACCTCCTGACATGACTCAGAGCATGCTTAATGCAAAAGCCGCCAATAAACAAACACATTATGTCACGATACACAAAATTTATGTATGAAATAATTCGTTCGTTATAAAATTATACTGAGTAGGTACATTAAAATTGGGACATATAACAGTTACCTTTTCTTCTTTTTTTGACGCGGGGGAAATCTTCCAAAGATCCTGATTCCAAAGATCAGGAGCTGTGGGGCTCAACCGGGTATGTGAGATTCTAACCCACTAAAACCCCCGCGGCTGTCGCATCGGCACATGAGAGGGCTCTCCGGTGGGATCTGCACCAGGGGCCCCTCAGTGCCTTGCCTTTGAGCCCGCCGCCGGGGGGCGCATTGTAGCCCCCCGGGAACCTGCCACGGTGCTCACGGGGACGGGGGTCGCAACCCCGCCGCCGTCCTACTCGGAGTCGCCGCCGTACTCAATGGACGTTCAAAGGGACCCACACCCCGAACGTCCAGCGACTCCGAAGGTTGCCCGTTGTTTATAGCCCCGGGCTCAGGGCTGGATATAACAGTTACCTAGCCGTTCATAGTCATTTGAAAAGTTTAGTCAAGCAATGTCGGACAAAGTCAATTCATAGATGGGTCAGGGACAGGATAGTGTCATTTGAACAGAACATCTCCGAGCTTCAGAGATCACGGAAAAAGTTGACGACCCCTGTTTATTGTCACATAAATAGCAGTCGTTACGCAGTCAGAGGCCTAAAGCTGCCTATACACGTTCAAGTATACCAGACAGGTTTACCTGTAGAGTTAAACTGTACAGCTAAACCGGAGTGTAAAAAACCTGGAAACCTGCACAGTTGTGCGACATATGCGCTCTGGTTTACCAGTACAGGCAAACCTATCAGATATACCAGAGCGTGTACGGCAGCTTGAACAACGCGTAACACCAGATTGGCCACTAACCATACAAAACAGTTTTATAATATTTTTACTACTAAGTATTATTGTTATAGTATAATATATGTTCACACAATGGTCAACGTTCTATGGACTCTCATGAATTGGTAACAATTTTCACTTGACGCGATTTCGTTCACGTGCGCCGAGTGACAAGCATACAATTAATAATTTACTCTCAATTTCAATTGCACAGAACCCTAAAAACTCTCGCTTACCTTGTCTGAGTTAGTCAGTGACAGGTTTTCAGGTAACCGTGTCATTACAATGAATTTTTGACCCAATACTGTTTTAACTTTTTTTTTACATGTCGCTTTTACGGCCGCCGGCGGACTACATGAACGTTTGAGTCACAAATAGTACGATAATTACTTAGGTATACCGGCTACCGGTTATTTGTTAGACGTGGGCCATATTGAACGAGGTAATGTCCATTTTAATTGTGTAAGTATACAAAAGCATAACCAAGAACCGACAATCTATTTTTGGAAAGCTTTTAAAAAAGATAACATTACTTTTTTTATTAACTTTTGAAATAACTATAAAACGAACTTACAGTTAAGGATGAATTCTATCTTATGTCATACTCGTACTTAACCTTTAAATAGCAAAAGAGAATTTTCTTACCAACTTGTATAGAGGACGTGTACAAATATGTATTGAATTGGGGACGTACATAAATTAAATAATGCCTAAATACTATAATAACTTGCAAAAAGCCGTCGTACCATTGAGGTATATGCACTAAGTACATAACACCTCAAAGTTCCGTGCTACCAAAACAAATAAATAATAGACTTTTCGAAAACGAGAGTGCACTTGTGTATATCAGAACATCATTAATGTCATCCATCCTCTATACCCATGTAACCAATTATTGTCGGGTTAAACGGTAAATTTCGTCAAGACATTCGCGTCACTACGTCCACAATGATTATGAGTATCTTGTAAATTGTCCGACCAATATTTGCATACGGTTATCGCATCGATTTGAAATCACTTGCTAACTGTTCAAGCCTTTATTTAGGTAGACTTATGAAAAAAGGGAAATAATAAGGAAGGTTAGAAGTATAAATTAGGAGGCATAGGCTGGGAATATTTGTACTTCGATTGAAGCTCAATTTGTTTAAACGCACTACCTACATAATATAACTCTACCTAATGAAATTTGCCGAAGAACCAAAGTCACTGACATATCTCTCAGAATCTGCAAGATGAAGTGGCGATGGGCAGGCCACATTGATCAAAGAACCGATAACCGACAGGGAAAAAAGGTTTTCGAGGGGTGACCAAGAACCGAAAAACGCAGCATAGGCAGGCCTACTAAGTGGACTGGCGAAATTAAAATCGCAGACAACCGGTGAATGCAAATTGTTCATTGTGGCGTTCCAAGGAGGAGGCATATGTTCATCAGTGGGGTTTTCCGGCTGATGATGATAATGATGATATTGCTCTACTAGCCAAGTGAAATTAGTAATAATAACCCGGGTTATGTAAGTTAGATTAAAACATTTCAAAAACATGGCAACTGATTTCTCAAATAGTCTCTTTCTTCCTCTCCAGCCTAAGTTTTCTTTTACTTATTGTTTTTTTTTAGGTAGAGCTAGGATGGAAAAGGCCACTAGCTTATTAGAAAGAATAGGCTTTCTGGTAATAGGTGTCTTTTCATTTTTTTTTATTCTATAATTATAACACTGAAGTAGGAAAAATATCGCAGCCCTTAACTGTGCGTTACCGCTTTGCTCAAAGTGCGGATGTCCAAAACAAAAGATGAAAAAAAAAAATCTAATTAATAATATTCTTGACGAGTTCAGTAGCTCATATAAGTAACAGAAGTCAACAATAAATAACAACAAGTTTGCACGTTCAAGTTATTGGAAAAATAGCGTACTTTATAAAGTTGTTCACTACACAATAACATAATTATAACAAGGTGTGGAACCCTTTGTTTGTTCAAATGCATTTCTTTGCAAGTCTGTCATCGTGCGGCGTTACATGCATTTTCTCCGTATGTATATATTTAAAATAAGAATATTTAACTGAAAACATACTGATATTTACTCAAAAGGTACGTCATGTTGTCGCACATGTGTCCTGCGGCAAGGAATAGTGTTTCTTAATAATGTGTGAATACGCATCACATTACCTTTGTGCCCATCAAAATGACTGAGGGAAAAATAAACGTTATTGTACAAAAGACGTGACGATTGTGATGAACAAACATGAGATGTGTGAATGAAAACTAGGCACGTGCCGTTAGCTGGAACTTTACGATTTATATTTCGAATTAGGCCGAAAAACGGTGAAAGGTGAAGATGATTAAAAAACTGTACCTAGTAAGTAGGTGAAATTACTTTTAGATGCTCATTGATATTTTAGTCATCCATAACCATAACCCACAAAGCTGATCTTTCTCTAGATGTGTGATACGAAAGCGAAAATAAAGAGATACTACAACCTATATAAAGGATAATAAAGGTAATTTTATCTTCAGCTCTGTCAAATTGTTAATAATTTATGTAAAGTTGCATTACCCCGTTATTTCATCGCAGCGCATGCCACTAAGCAAATATACATATTTTGAGTATTTCCTCATAGTTCATTCAGCTGATCAATCCCAAAGAAGCTGATTTCCGTTACAATCATACGTAAAGTACTACATCTCTTAGAAAAATTAATCTACTGCCGGACCTAATGTCTACTGTCTAATCTACTGTCTTTAAAAACGTCTGCGATAAAATCGATTTCTTTCTCATTATAATAACGCTGATACTCTCTGACGTTTAATAGTGAATATTAATGGTTTGTCTTCATTTCGTATCGGATAAGTAACATATATTTTTGCGATAAGAACATGACAAACAATTTCCATGGTTAGTTAGTCGTAGGCAAAGGTCTTGCAACGTTGATAATTCACGCACATATTCCCATATATTACGGTGCGGAGTCTCCAGATAACATGAGGATACAGATATAATTCAAACGGCAATGCGAGCTGAATAATCAAATAAGTATGAAATCATGTTCTGGGGATTTTGCAATATTTATTCATGATTTAGTTGACTTGTAACATATGTCTTGCTTTGATAAAATTAATGGTCTTGCTGCATAATATAATCGGCTAAAGCTAGATGACAACGCTACGTTATTTCCTTGTAAGTAATCCTAATAAAAATCCATCCAATCACAGTCATACCTACTGATTTCACACTTTAAAGACTACTTTTTGTCGACGGTTTGTTTTATTTATCGTTTAGTTAGTGGACAACCTGGTGTCAGAGGTGTTCAAGCTAGGCCTCTGGATTGGCTTAACGACTGCTATCTCTATGAAAACAAACGGGACTGACTTTACGCCTCAGTTTTACGCACCTATCCTCCGAAGCACGGAGACACGTACTTAAAATACAACGGGCCTGTTGGTCTCGTGATTAGACACCCTGATCAATAGGTCGTGGGTTCTATTCCCACCAAGTGTTTTGGTGTTTTATCTATATAAGTATGTATTTTAAAAAAGAGAGTATTTAAGTAATAATATCAATTGTCTGGTTTCCATAGCAGTTTGTACTCTCGCGGTCAGGAACGGTGTACCTTTAGAACGACAATCGCTTGCACGAGCCGGCCCAAAATATTTGCGGGCGGGGTAAGTGCACGTAACGTTGTTCAAACGGAAACTGGTACACCTTTCGTGCCCGCGATAGTACATAGTTGGGGATCGAATGAGCGTGCGTCACCCTCTATGGACTGTATATAAATTATTGGTACTATTTTCTTAACCAATCGTTAACCGAACAGTGATAAAAAGTCACTGGCGCCCCGTTATTGTCGAAAGCATAACAAACAGATCGAGACATAAAACAAGTTAGAGAATTTAGGCAGTTATTTGGAAGTTGGGAGCCATTGCTTATCTGTAATATTGTGTATTTATGTCAGTACATAAATACACAATATTACAGATAAGCAAAAAAAGTACGCAGTCGTAGAGGGTACTGAAGGTTACCTCCCCGACAAAAAGTTCCTACTGAAACCTAATCGTTGTCAGAGGCGTTTACGTAGACACCACTACAATGTAAGATATTCTGCCATATTAAGCTCTGAAGGGCACTGATACTGGTGAAATTACCGGTCTCAAGACGTTTAATGTTCCGGCTGACCATGGGCAAGCATATCACTTACCATGTCTTGTCATTCTCTCTCTCTCTCTCCAATTTAAGAGCTTTGCTCTTGTCGGTGAAGCCATTTCCAATCCGATCTATTATACGCCTTTATTTTGACCTCCTGATACGACACTCCACCTACTTTTTTTACTACCTGCTTCATGAAACTTCGCCTTGGTCTTTCTCTTCCCCTTTTCCTTTATATTTTACCTTCCACTATCGTTTTAAAGAAGGTGTCGTGTCGTATCAAGTCTTTCCTCTCCTATTCTCAATAGATCTTAAAATGTCTCTTTCTTCATTAACCAATTCCAAAACTTTCTCATTCATCTTCCTTTCTGTCCAACTTATTCCCTCCATTCTCCTCCGATACCACATTAATTGCTTCAAACCTTTCTCTATCCCTCATTAAGTTACTTAAAATATCTCACAAGCGAATTGGTATGCAGCTGTATGTACTTACATTAATAATAATTTGTTTTCGACTATTGTCGCTCAAGCAAACAGTCAGTGACCTACTTCAACAATTTAATAAGTAATAAGCGTCGTCTCGGAGATGTAGTATCTACAAGTTGTTTTATTATAGTTTTATCAATTCCATTGTCTATGACCCGACTGCCTCAGATAGAGGGTTATGTTTTCGAGTGTATATATGTATGTACTTTTCTTTAGCAGGCCATTTCTTAGAGTAATGCTGCGGATTTTAGGATAATAATATTTTGTTAGATTCATCTCAATTTTTTAGTATTTTTTTTAACATTATAGGAACCATCAGACGGAAATTGTATTATTTTTAATAAATGAAGAAGTTAATAAATATAAGTGTTAAACCAGACTAGAACAACAGGCGCGTCAATGCGTATCCAATGTCCAATCAGTGGCGGTGCGAGAGAGGGGTGGGGGGGGGGGGGGTGTCGTAGGGGTCATGAAAATCTCAAAATCTCAAACTCATTGACGTCAAATTGACAAACTTAACTTCTTGCTTTAAAACGTCTAAACGTCTAACAAAATAGTTTACGCACTTGAAACACTCAGATGCAAGGTGGAAATCGAACCCACGACCAGGGTACCCACCCAGGGAACCCACGTCTAGCGGCTTAGGCCAAAGGGAGCGTCAACAAGACAAGCCGATTTGAAGGGGAGGGGCCTCAAATCGTTGGCTGTGACCGCGCCTGTGTCCAATTCGTTCACAGTCAGGTTTTTGTGCATCTACAAGACATTTTTATTCTTGAATCACTCTAGAAAAATCTTTGTTATAGGCCTTAAATGATAGTGCCCATATATGTTACTAACAGGAAATATTTTACGCCAACAATATTTCTAGCTCGGACGTTTTCTATAACTGCGTTTGCCCATTAATTTTTATGAGCAGAAATTATTCGTTATCATTCTCGCAAATAACACGTGTTGCGGTATAAAGGAACTATATAAATACAGTTAAAGAAATTTATAGAAATTCATCGTTAATTGATTAAAGACATAAAAAGGATTGCAAGAAATATTGATTTTCGATTGGAATCAAATTAAAAGGTACTTTTAAACCACATCGACCGTTTTCCCAAACTCCAATTTTTGGCTTATATGAGTACAGAATTGCATGACGGTCGCTGGCGCCGTGATGTTAGTAACAAGCTGTATCCGCTATCTCTTTCTAACGCGCAACGACTATGCATCGATTGATCACGTGCGCTATTCGCGAAGCCTGTTTTCATAGCGTTCAGGATACGTCGTCGGCAGTACTCTATACACTTTGAGCAACACAATCAAACAACGTAATCGTTATTGTAACATTATGTTCACCACGAACGCTTACCTAAGAAATAATGTTTATGAAAACAGTATATTGCGTATGCACATTGATAGCATCAATAACACTCGTACATGCGTGTTTATAACCCGAACGTTTCTTTTTTAGTTTCCGGTTAGTAGGGAGGTAAACCTGTGGGTTCCTACCTTTCCTTTGAGCTTGATTGCCCGTACCCTGAGACATTAGTCATTAACTGCTGCACTTACAAACGTCAATGAGAGTTAATAAACATTAATGCAGTTCTTGACATTAGAACTAATACTACTATTGTAACCAGACTTATACTATCGACACGATGGGATGCTTACATAGATATAACGGGTCCATCAGATTCGTTAATATAACGTAACTGCTTGCAATACCCAACACTACAACTCTAATAACGACACGAACCATTAAAAAAGGCAATAACAATCATTAACAGAATACGTAGAGCCTTGAGTAACTTTTTCTAAAATCAATTTTCCACATAAATTAATCGACACAAGCGAATGGTACTTCATTAGGTTTTTTACCGACAAAATAATAGGAAGGGGCATCATTCGAACTAAATGGGCTGCAAAAAGTATGAACATAGGATGGTATAGCTTGATTCGATTAGCTCAAAACCCGAGAATCCGATTTAATCGATTTAAAACGGCCGGGTCATCGCTTTATCCGGTTTATAAGTGTCCCATGTATCAATATTCTATAGTATCACACGACATGGTACTTTTTTTATCGGTGTATTGTGTACCCCCGTTTCCTCTGGTAGGGTGTCGTAAGAGGCGACTAAGCGAGAACAGGAAGACGGGCAGAAGCGTCCCCAAGCCGCCTGCCAAGCGTGGGGTTTATGGCAACCCCTCCCTTCTAAGGCGGAGGCATTTGTTCATCAGTGGACTTCTATTGGATACTGATGATGTTGCTATGATAAGTATGCTATAAGTATGCTTGTTATGATAAGTATAAACTTATCATATCAAGTTCGTTACAGGGTAGGTAGACTGACATTTCCCTATTATGTCTATTTTTAATGAAATACAACAATTTTTCCTAATAATTTCTTTATTAGTCTAATAAAACTGTAACAGCTCCAATTCTGTACATTGAAGATATTTTGAAAATTATGTATGGAGGGCATTCTATAACCGATACTAAAGCCAAAAATGTATATTTTTTTATTTTTGTCTGTCTGTCTGTCTGTCTGTCTGTATCTCGGCTGAGCATCACGCCGAAACTACTGGATGGATTGAAACGAAACTTGGCATGATTTGAGTTAATACTCCGAGGTAGGACATAGGATACTTTTTATCCCGACATTCGGCACGGTTCCCTTGGGAGAGGGGACTAAAGTCAAAATGTGTACTTGGTTATACGCTTGCTCCGATTTTAACAATTTTTCATTATAATTATAATAAATATTTGTAAGGGAACACTCATAGACAGTTGTTAACAATGTTTGGAAATCGATCAGGTTAAGCAACGTTAGGTAAGGTCATTAAATAGATGGGTGACCGTTTAACGCCATTTGAACTAAACGTCTTCGTGCTTCGGAGTCCAAGTTTTTAACAAACTTTAAAAAAAGGAGGTTTTGTATTCTATGCGAATTGCGATTGAAAGTTTAGTCAACGTAAACACAGCGCGGGCGGAGCTGCGTGGGTCAGCTAGTTTATAATAAATGTCTTACTCACATTTTAAGTAGACATCTTTAAATAAATAAAAATAATAATCCACTGAGATTTAGCGAATTTCCTAACAATTAATTACTCCGCGTTTAAACAACAATAGTAAGTTTACTATAATTATTAGTGTAAATAAATAAATCGAAACAAACAACTTGTATGGTTCATTGTACCTACAGTCAACGACACCGCTCGCTGCACAACTCATTGTGTATTTTGTGATTCAGTCAAAGTTACTAAGAAAGTGTCAGGCGAGTGCAATTCATCTTTCCCTCACGTATTTGCAAAGGGACAATGCCAAACGGAATTGTCAAGAGCATTCGATATTTTCGATGACATGTTCCACCCATCATCGTACCGAGGCAGTTAGTGAACAAGTGGCGATGACTTATTTTAAATAGAAAAATAATAAATGTACTTACGTGTGAACAAAAAAGATGTTCGCATGCTTTGGATTTATACGACCTATAATGTCCTTAAAACCAACGCGATCACAGTAGCCGATCATCAATCGATTCGAATAGATTAATTTCACAAAATCACCCATCTAAGCGGGAGATATGAACCAACATTGCTTGCGGAGACACAGGTGCACTCTCTTTCTTTACTATCACAAACCCATGGGACCGACACAACCAGGTAAGGCCAACCTCACCAAATGGCAAATAAAGAGTCGTAATTTTTTGCCCATTCCACGCATAGAACGTCTAACTTTCTAGTCAATCAAGTGATCAGCCTGCGTTGTCCTAACCAGTAAGGAACATTTACACAAAGTTGTTGCTCCTTGCAGGATTGGAACTCGCGACATCCAGTTTACAAAGCGAGCGATTTCGCGCTGCGCCACGGGGGCTACACACATACGTAACAGTCACGTGTCTTACTTAAAATATGTAAGATAGAGCTTGAATGCAAACTCAGACTGTACCTATTCGTGGTTGGTTAAGCGGAATTGCCTCATAAAAACCTATGCTTAGGCTAGAAGACCATATTATTATCAGAGGAGAAGAGTGAGCGCAGGCAACTACTCCAGTCCTTTCTCTGTACGCGTTGTAAATGACAAAAAAATCTTCTTCGGGCTCTCAAAATCTTCTTAAATCTTTTTTCACGTCTACGACATAAGGATGGCTATTTGCTGACTACAACTATACAATTATTTAAATTAAAGGTTTGTTTGATCAATGTTGTGTCTACATTAATAAATTACATAAGGAAGTCGGTAAGTAAGGAAATAAACAATAGACTCATCAAGTTATTTGTTTACAATTGAAATCACTCGAACGTAAATAAACTAAGTAAGCATTTATATATATATTTTTATAATCAGCTACTCGTATAATATTTCTATTGCCAATGTCGTTAAGGCCAGTTTTGATGTTCAGAAAAAAAATGTGTTGATGCAAAATAAACCGTCTCTATTCTAGTATAGAGTTGGGAATGATTAAGTATCGTATTTAAGGAAGCGTATGCTACTTGAATTCCCACAGTTAAATAAATACGGAGATTCTTGAATGAAGCATCTAAGATATATATTGTAGGAAATAGTAGATATATATACTTGCTCATTTCCAAGAGATATAATATTGCGTCATTACTCGTTACTTATCTAAGCAACTCTTTATTCCGTATCTCTTAGCAATAGTAGAACTTGCAAATTATTCTACAACTATTAAAAACTTGTTCCGCAAAATAAATAAAATATTAACGAGTCTTCACTACATTTGGTCCAATTGTGATAAACTACTACTACTACTACTAAGTCATTTGAAGAGATTATATTTCAATTTGTGTAAATATCAAAAAACATCAAAATACTTTGGTCTGAACCACTAAAGTGTCCAACTGGAGTTGGGTAATTAAACAATAATGTATATTTCCATATATTTAAAATCAAGTACGTTCACTCCAAAACCGAAGAAAAACTGACCGAACCGAACTGTTTTATATTCTTGAGAACGGGTACAATTTGTTGTCGCAATATTTCACGTCTCGGGCCCGCGCAGAATTCTATAGTGAAACGGCCGTCGTCGTTCGGATGAATTCGCACTATGTCAAATGTTTTCGAATGTCCACGTGACTCCGTGCTGCACGACAACATCGAATTGAACACACCTTAGCCCTGCATTCCTAACAAATTTGTGCATGTCATTACCGTTATTTTGGTACCGCAAAAGATGTAATCATCGTCCTTGTTATGTTGTCCTGGTACAGTGAAAATTGCATGTCATTTTGATTTTATTGTATGGTAATCCATTGTGAACGAGAAGCAAAGAACGATTGTCAGATAGAGTGGAACGGCCCCGTTAGTCTTGATTTTAGACATCCAGCAATCTTAGCACGATTTGCCAAGACTTCGTAATCTTGACAGTTCGGTGTGGAGTATGGCGTAGTTATCGACATAGAAACGTCATTTTCGGTATTAGCTAGGTCGATAACTACGTCATTCTCCACACCGAACTGTCAAGATTACGAAGTCTTGGCAAATCTGGCCGCTCCCAATATGTGGTAGGATCCTTTCCCAGAAGATTATTATTTTATTACTAATTAGGAACTTAATTTCTTCAACAAAATCTAATACTATATGGCAAAATCGGATACCACACATGATCACAGATCTGAAGCGAGAGATCGTAAAAATCTATTAGGTATACATTGTTGTATTAAAGCATAATATACTACTGTAATAGTTATACTACAATGAATATAATGTTCTCGTAACTAGTATATATTGTCAAAACGGCCATTTTCCGAGAAGATCAGCCAACTGCGTAGTAGATATAGTACACAAGTGTTAACACAGAAATAAGCGCACTTTATCTCCCTTTACTCTTATAGTCAGATGATACACAAAGTAGTGGATCCTCGCAGGACTTAAACCGCGACCTTCGGCTTGAAGAGTAAGCGGTTTCACTCGCTGAACGATGGAAGCTATAATATTTAAGTAGGTTTATTATTAGCATTTCGGTGAGACAACCCTGATCGAGCCACCGACATAATGTCGTCGGTTAATACAGAAAGAGCCTTGCAACAAGGTTGTTCGGAGCGATGCCGCGTGCTTGGAATCCGAAATAGCCTTGCAGAATATATACGCGACAGACACTGGATAACACCCTCTCTTTCTTGTGTATCGCGTTGATACGAGACGGGAATAGTTTTCTAAAATTATTTATAGTGTCCGCTCTGATGATTGCTTGTAGCGCTTTTTTATGATGTTAATTGTATCGCGCGGTAAAAGGAATGTGTGGTCCTTTGTCACTAAACATAGGCTATTTTGTTGATGTTCTAATAAATAACGTATAATGGATATAGATTTCACTGTGATTGAGATCACTAGATAGGGTTCAATGCCCAGGTCGAATAAAACTTGTCGGGAGATTCCTAGTATCAGTCTAAAGTATGGAGTAATTGCTGGCAAATGGCAATAACTACTTTTCCTTTCATGTGGAATCTGAAACAGCTCACAATATGTGAATGAAACCCATTTCTATTAAAAAGGAACTGTAATTTCTTATCACAAATCATTAATATCAAAACATGACACAGCTCCAGCAAGCTGGCATTGTTCAATATTTTGTTAAAACCTGTAGCGTTACTGAAAGGAATTCGTCAAGCATTCGTACATTTGATGCTAAGTAGGACGATTATTTAAATATTTTGTTGTAGCGAGCCTACAGACGAACATTCCTAAATCGCGCAAGCGAAGTTTTAACGTTCGCGAACCAACATCCCGACATCATCAACCTGTTGGGGGCTTCGGCGCTGGCCAAGCATCACACCTCGCTCGGTCGGAGGATCCTCCCTTCAGCACCGCCGTCGTATCAATCGTCTAAACAAATCGTCATGTTAAAGAAGTCGGTTAATAACACACGGTTATTGTATACCTAATGTCAATCTTCTTTACTGTCGTTTATAGGCTAAAAGGCGTTTCTGAGCTACAATTAGCTGCATATTCCAAGTTTACGGATGGTTTGTTAAAAGCAGGACAACCTGAAAACAGGTTTTCCGACCTGTGCACAAGTGACAGCCTGACAGAAAGAGATAGTCATTCAGTGTGATACTAATTCCACGGCGGTCAAGTTATATAACACGTGCTACGGGGTCTTATAAATTAAGAATCATTATAGTCAGAGTCTCGTTTAGGTATAAGTCGTAACAGTAAAGGTACACCTACTATTTAGATAGTGTGTGACGTCATGACCATTCAAGCTCGCGCTTCTAGCGGTAACCACGAACAACGAGTAAAATGTAGAAGAGAAAATTTATAGTTTGATGGTTTTCATTAACTATCAAACTCATACTCTTGAGTATTAAAATACTTAATACTCTTAATTTCGTAATAAACCAATGATTTTGGTTTTACCTCGCTACCAATAAATATCTTTTTGTACTTTAGTATAGGAGTAAGTGCGATTATTGTAATCATAACAAGAGTTTTAAGCGAAATTATTTGTGTAAGTAAAGTAAATAAACGAGACTAAATATTTTTATCAGGTCGGTAAAATTAATAAGTGAAATGAAACTGCACGTGCTTTAATTTTACATGTGTTTTTATAGCTTATTTATTAAATCAGGTTGGATGGCAAAATCCAACTCCGCCAATCCCTGATCCACTCCGCCGACTCCTTCATGTCACAGAAGGCGGCGGCGGAGCGGATGAGGAAGAGCCATCCCCTCGCTGATCCATGCGGACGTAGGTGGCGCGCCAACGCCGACCTCATGCCCCCATAGCGAGGAAGTGCCTGCAGCAACAGCGAGCAATTGCCCTCTCGAGGTGTATTTATACACCCGCTGATGTGTGTCTGTGGGTCTTATACATCCACAGACGAGGAAGAGTTCGCCGCTAGGCAGACGGTCGCTGGCGGGAACCGGATGAGTACTATGATACGTTCTCGGGGCCCGCCACACAAAGCGGAATGAGGACACCGTGTAAGAAAGAAAAAAAAGGTTGCATGACAAATTATATTTAGATCACACATAGAGAACAGTTTTTTTTAAATTACACTATTATACATTGTGCATATAAAATTTCATCACAAACCGTTGAACACGTTTCGATTACCACGCTTATATTTTTAACATAGTACTACTACGTTGTATATGTCGTAACGAGATAATTTATTCTAGTTTCGTTACAGCATCACAACATCCTGAACATAGATAAGAGTATATAGATATTACTTAGAAGTCCTGAAGTAACAGCGAACTTTTTTCAAAATATAAATGCTTTTTACGGCGGCTAAAATGCTTTTGTTTAATTTGATAAAAAAAATCTATCAACATTGTTGGTTTATGAATCACATAAATGTTTTCACTGTGGTGTGTGCGAGCCAACCGGTTAGCGGCAATGACGACCAGCGGCGCTTGGCGCCAGTACCAAAGAATGCTATATAATATAATATATATATCTCGATGTATATATATTTAAATATTTATTAACTCAAACTTGTTAATACGTGCTTAAAGGACACCCTATATTTTTATCAAGACAAACGTCGCGACGGATTGTGCCGTTACTGAAATCACTGTTTTAATTAATGCAAAACAATAACGGTTTAAAAAATATCTGCCTTTTCTTTTCATGCAAGAATACTGTAGGGTTATACTATACACGTCGTAGGGGAAAGATTAGTCAATCAGTAAGTTCTATTAGCGGTAACTGTCCAGTGTGGGCTTAGCATAATTCTCTATTCAAGGCGGCTATTTTCGCTCACCTCATAGAGCACCTATGTAACACAGCTTTAACCGGGTCTTGAAGCACAGGACTTTTATATAAAAAGAGCTTACCTTTTTAATAATTCAACCCACATAGAAGTCGTCTACTCGATGATGAATCCTATCTAGCGCTTCGGCTTTACAATTCCATAGAATTCTTTTTCCTCATTCGTCACCACATTTTCTGATAGACTTTTACTGAGAGTGTAATGAATGCAAGGCACGAAATATTCGACAGAATCATCAACAAGGTGTTAAAAATCGAAAGTTAATACCCGTGCGACGCGACGTCGAGTTTTCCGCAAAAACGAAATTTTATGACCCAATCCGATTGAAATCAATTTCGACGTACCATCTTTTGCATGTTGATTTATGAATAATTCCGATGATCATTTATATATTAGTGTAAGGTGCATGCCATCAGGCGGATAGTATTTTAATGCCGCACTCACAAATGCCAGTTAACTTTTATTCTAATTAAGTCACTTTTTAAGATCTATTTATATCGACTGTCGGAGCCGTTTATGATTATTTTCTACTCTTGAATACGAGATAATTGATATCTCTACTCACTGTCTGCGTATTAAGTATTAATTTGCTTCGAGAATAGAAATAATCCGATTTCAAAAAATTGATTAATGATCATTAACTATAATTGGTGTTTGTAGGTTCGGCAGTTAGACACCAGCTCAGCGACATCTCATAGGTCCCTGCAAATCATATTTTTAAGTGTATATTTAGTTTATTATCTTCAGACGAATATCTTTTTTAATTACAAACGATTTAAATGAATAATGTTTGCTGGCCAACGAAAGCTTTTTCGTTCACACCGATATTTCTTTGACAGTGCTAAATTGAATCGATACCCTTATACGTAAAAAATAATTTGCCTTAAAGTTTCTCCTTATTCAAAGTGACTTAGGAAAAGGGTTTTGATGTAAGTATTTAAGAACTATGGACCATGTGAGAATGGGAATTCAACGGTTTTTTTAAGTAAATAAATAGAGAAAACATTTATTCATAACAACAAAATGAATTCGGTTAAATAACTTATACCTAGAATCAGGCAGCAGATATACAAAAAAAAAATGTTACGTAAGGTTTACAATTAAGCAAAAAGTGATTTGTTACTAAGCCGTGGTGCTTTATATTTGATAGGCACAGAACACCATCGTTAGATGGTGTATTAAACGTAGTAAAAAAATCTATGGTCTAACGCAGTAAATATCCTGTACGTGTGCTCCCGTTGAACTCATCTGTTCGGCCAATCAAAGTAACACTCCAGTTTGTTTATTCATTAGCCCCGTTCAAATTAACAACTTACTGCCGTACTCACAAACTCCAATTAACTTTAATTCATATTAAGTCACTTTTTGAAATCTACTTAATTCGACTGTTGGAGCCATATAAGATTAAATTTGATTATTGAACACGAGATAATCGATATCTCTACTCACTTTCAGCGTATTATCATTCATATCATTAACTTTAATTGAGGTTTGTAGGTTCGGCAGTTAGTAATGAGACAAGCAGGATGTACTCTTAATGGTAAGTGAGACACTCGCCCATGGACACCAGACATAAATTTTACTGAGCCCGGTATTTCATAAGCTTGACTTTCACACCGAATCAGCAAAGTTTTATGCATTACTGCTTTGGTTGTGGGTTCGAATTCTGCGGGGAGCACTAACTTTGTGTGGTTGTTCCTTACTGGCTAGGACAATGCAGGCCGATCACCTGATTGTCTGTAAAGTAAGATGATCCATGCGTCGGATGGGCTTGTAAAAAGATGGTCCAGCGCCTGACCTCTTCCCAGTCATATTCCGTCCCATCGGATTGTGACAGGTTAAAGGAAGAGAGAGAGTGCACTTGTGTCTACACAAGAACTTGTGCACTATAATATCTCCCGCGTAGATGGCTGATCTTGTGAAAGATCGGCCGCTGTGGTCGTATCGGCCAGGTGGATATTATCATTTAAATATGGTGATAATAGTAGTAGTAGTTAAGTATTAGATAGAAATATACATCTTCACTTCTTCACGTCGTCAATTGTTTTTGTTTTGTGTAGAAGTTGAGTCAAAGATTTTTTAGATAGCCAACAGGATATCATACCATAATGGTCTGACCCAAAACTATAGGAATTTCCTACAAGTTTCATTCATAAATATTCGTTTCATAAATAATAAAGTTGAATGCATGTTGATTGGTATTAATTTATAATCTCAGTCCATTCAAAATGATCACTGAACAAGTGTGTGACCACTATCGGGACCTCGATTACGACCGCCGTTAAATTCTAAACAAATCGGTTAAACAAACAATGCATCGACGGCCAATGTGCCGTTGACTTGTCACTATTTACAAGTAACTAAGATATACAAATTGGGACATTGATATACGTGACTGAAGACTGCTGTTTATTTACTTTTTTTATATTAATTGTGATGTTTTGTGATCTCTCAACAGTCCTTGTTCCTTACCTTTTGAACGTATAAAAGTTAGTTTGCTTAGTAAAAAGTCCAAACCTTATAAGTAACTAAATATGTTTGTAAAAGTTCTGGATTGGTTGAAGAATTCAATAGCCTGCCGCTCAATGGTGTTGTATCCTAGCGATGCTTGAATTGCCTGATATTTTATTTTGAATCGATATATCTTATTGCAATGTATCGTTACTGATCATGTCGATACACGATATGTTAGCAAGATTTTGTATCGATACATAATACAATGGCATAGGGCACGATGTATCCTCACACTCTGCATACATTGCGTTGTACCTACTGCATGGGCTACGCAACGTGTTGGTACAACAAATTGTCGCCTAACGGTGCAACAGCGTCTTACGTTAATCTCAAATACGTAAACTTACTTACTTGAAGTTACGAAAATAATCGGTATTCACTAAAAAAAAATCTAAACTTTTTTACGCCTATACCTACTATATTTTATATATATGTATGTATTTGTTTTTTTTTACGTACGTATAGAGAAAATACTATTTTATTTATTTGTTGTCAATTACAATATTATTTATTTGAAATAAATAAAACAATATTTACTTTGTATTGCTTTTGTGTTTCCTCCTGTTTTGATTGGTACTTAGCATTTATTGTGACTTTAATAGAGCTGAACAAACGTGACAATAGAATATATTATAATCAACGCTTTAATAGCACTAAAATACAACCAAATTAACTTGTCAAAAATGCGGGTTGCCTTCAAAGTTAAAGAATTCGTCCATAATAATAATTTTAACCTCATCAGAAATAACCTCAAGATCGACTCCAAACTAGGAAGATTGATTCAAGACTAAATACGTGCGATCCACGCGGAACATGTTCCGCAAAACAGGCCAACCGGAAGTGTACGGCAGATGAACAACAAAATTGGCCAAAAGGCCACCAATCCACGTATTATAATTCTATTGCCACATTGTTAAAATATACGAAGTGCACGTGACATGGCAACAATAAATCAAATCACGCATAATAATAACGGTCATAATTAGGAGTTCTATAATATTTTTTCACTCTCATTTTTATTTAATTTTTCTCGTACGATCGGAAACTAGATAGGACTTTTTGGTTGACGACAATCGTGCAGCGACGGGTTTTTGGAGTTTCATTTTACATTACATTAGTTTACATAATGTGTTAAAGTAGTAAGAACTAGAAAAGGTCCTGTGGTACGACAATGTTATTGCATTTTGTATTAAGGTTTTGTATCCACTCTGTGTATTTATTTCAACACAGAGATTAAACACGCGTATAAATAATATACATTATGACAACAAACCTGTCGTTCGGTGGTAAATCATCGAAATCACCTCGTAAACATACCACGTTCACAAATTTATTATTTTCTAATATTTTTACTACTTGAGCTCGTACTATTCGTTTTACGAACATTTTAGTGTTGATTTCATTAGTTATAACAAATTTCTCCTCAGAGTTTTTATTGATCATCAGCCGAAATCCCGTGGGGTGTTGGGTTAGAATAGCATCCCCCATCTTATATCGTTGGGTGTCGTAACTAAGCGAGAACAGGAAGACGGGCAGCAGCGTCTTTCTTTTGGATTTATCTTCCGCCTATACTGCGATCCCCAAGCCGCCTGCTAAACGTGGGGGTTATGGCAACCCCTCCCTTTGAAACTTTATTTAGCACTGGACGTCTATCATCTGCTAATGCTCGCCCACTGCCTTAATCCCCTTAATCGCCTTGGGGATCGCAGGCAATAGGTGATAGAATAACCCTGCTGAACCTGTCTTCTTGTCTTCCTTTAGCCGCCCTTTACGACATCCAACGGGAGGAAATGGGTGGATGCTGGACCAGGACACCCCACGGGGTTTATTTAATATATCAATTAAATTAATTACATTTTATATTGTACAGAAAATAATAGTTGTATTTTCTGTTTAAAGATGTCCAGCACAGATGTTGTATATACAATTCTGCTTTACATCTTATTATTAAGCACACATATAATTATCACCCGCAGCGTGGTCATAAGGGTCAACGTCATTTATCCATCCTTACAATGTTGCTATGGAAATATAAATCTGAACGCTCTGTATTCCGCGGCCGAGAGCGATGTTAATGTGGACGTTATAAAATATCAGTACACTTGTCGCTACGTGGGCGTAATCTGTAAACCGGACGAGCGGTGGCGGCGCGGCCGGCTCTACTTTCAGCGAGGCTCTGCACACAAGTGCAAATTTGTAATTGCCTCCACCCACACTCGCCACACACACCCCAATACGCGAACGGTACCCCAAACGAGTTTGCGTCGGCGTGAGATGAACTGTGTAAAGGCTGTACCAGACAACCGTGTTGTAACGGTCGATATTATTTTTACTTGGTTGGTTCTTTGTGCAAGGAGCCATCCACTGTGGTGTCGGATATTGAACCACCAAGTAGTGACGTGTAAAAATTAAAATATCTTAATAATTTACAATGCGGCCATTTATGAACGCACTTTTCGCTTACCGTTATAGGCAAATGACCTGCTTGTCTGTTCGTTTAAAAAAATCGCATTCGTTTCAATAATGCATATCGCATCAGTTCTAGTCACACAGCCTGCATTTAATCGTGCGATATTTTAAACATAATCAATAGAAAACATATCACCGAAATGAAACTGAAATTGCAATACTGCCACGCCGTGTATATTATCAACTGTTATATAGCCTTTGTCTGGTAGTGCATTTATATGTACTTATCGTGATACAGCGTCGGTCAGTTAATTTCACATTACATATACGAACCTTAGTTTGTAGAATTGTTTTCAAATGTATGTATGTATATATGTAATTAGATACAGTCAATGCTGATCATGATTATAATATTTCCAGTTTCAAACCATTCTAATTTTAAATTCCACATGATACTATTCAACTAGTGAAATTTAGAATTATATTGGAATAAAATTTACATTGGTTTCCACATGATGGTATAGGTACCTGTGAAAAACGTTTACCTCATTTTTTTCTGGTATCATACCAAAGATAACTAACTATTAAGGAATAGACTGGTCATAAAAAGCAAAATTATCTTTACAAATCTTGTTACCAGCGGTAATAAGTCAATCAGCGTGCGTATGCACTGGTCGGGCCACACAATTTTTTTGGAGATAATTCTCTCCAAACTTAGGATTGGGATTCAGATTTTGTATGAAATAGTTACCAAAGGCCACTAATAAGCCTACAATAAATACAAAAATTAATTGTAAGTATATATTTCCTTTAACCTGTAACCGTTGTTTGTATAATCCGGATCGAAGGACCAAAAAAGATAAGTACACATAAACGCTCTGCCATAAAATATTTGTTCCTAAATTAAGTATGCAATGTACGTCCAGCAATCAGTTCGCCGCGCCACCCGTGTCTAACCGATAAGCGATTGTTCTATAATGACGTATCGTGATCTTTCAAACAATGGGCAGTAAGCGGTAACCAACGAACGATCAATGTTTCCCGTTCCATTACAGGTAATATCGATGTTTCGCGAATTCAGGACGGCTGTGTTTTGTTTATCATATCAAACAGTAGTGTCGGTTTCATCACTAAACTAACGAGCCGGCGCGGCTTCGCACGGAAATGTCCTAAAAATCAGCCAAACTGACGCGTACTATAGCGTTTATTGTTTTATGCTGCCACACTTAAATTGCATTAATGTACATTTTAATACAAAATCTTTACTGACGAATGGACATGATAACTCATTAGAATGTTGATATTCGAGTCACGATATTTCTTTTTGTTACCGAATAATTTTAATTTAAAAAAATACTCTGCGATATACAGTATATCGCAGAGTATTTTTTTAGGGGGTCAGCTAATAATTTTATGTAACAGTATATCATATACTGTTACATAAAATTATTAGCTGACCCGCGCATCTCCGCCTACGATTTTTTTATATCACCTAGCGGTATGAAATATACTTTACTACCTATTCTCATACCTACCAAATATACATAAATAATTTGTTATAAATCGGATGAGCCGTTTCGGAAATGCGACCACAAACATCGTGACACAAGTTTGGTTTTTATATAAGATACATTAATTGAGACATAAATACCGCTAATTAAAAACACAATTTATATATATAGTATATAATTTAATATTAGGTATAGTGTTTAGTTCATTATTATTTTCTTTTAAGCAAAGTAGTACTAAATTATAGCGTTTACTGCTCTTTTACGAGTACAAAGTGTATTCAAAAAACGTCATATAAACTACAAACTGATATTAAACTTGGATCAAAATTAAATTGATGCTACCATAAAAGGATACACATATTAACGATAACTCTCGTAAAACCATTATAAAAGTGTTCTATATTCGTGTAGGTACTCTGTTTTTAAAAAAAGAGGAGGTTCCTTCTCATGTGTTTATGTACCCATATATAACGGGTGTAAGGGACATCGTACCGAAAACCGATACCAGGGATCCAGAACATGATTCTGAATATCCTAGTGTTAAAATTTTTCATGAATTTCCAAAAAAAAAAAACACTTTTTTTAAATAAAATTAGTATAACATCATTATTGGTATTAAAAAATTATATTATTAAAATAATATTATTAAAAAAAAAAAAAAAAATTAATAATAATAATAATAAACCCGCAGGGCAGCTAGTGGCGAGCTGTTGGTGCGTAGCGACACCACGGACCCGAGTGCTCCAGAGAGTCGGTCAGGGCCTCCACCTCGGCGTGTCTTCGTCGGCCGAGTGGAAACCGAAGGGGGCCCGCAGGACTCTCAGCTCTGGCTTGCCTTAATTGGCCATCCAGAGAGGAGTTGTTAGAGCTATATGCTCCAGGGGTGGAAGTGTTAAAGGGCATAACGCCGCGAGTAACCACGGAGAAAGCGCAGCACACCTCTCGACACCCCTGAGCCACTCACACCGGTGTTGCACTCCGTCGTCTTCTGACGGCTATATGGAGAGCCCATCTAGTGGGTGGCAAGTCACCGCTTGCCAAAATATAATTAGTACACTAATTATGGCAAGTGACCCCGGCCTATTGCAATAGCCCAGTATTCAGTCCACCAAATGCTGATTAATAAAATCTAGAAATCTTTCCACATACTTACAATAGTCCCTACACCTGTCAGAGTCAACTGCTGTTATCTTATTTCCAGCAGTTGATCCTGACAGGTGTGTTCCATACCTACCATTAACTTCTCTCAACAGGCCTCTACGTGTTGGATTCGTCCCCACGCCTTTTAAAAGTCCGGGTGCAATAGCCCGTGTTATAAAAAATCAAAATGGAAATAATAATAATAAAAATTATATTATTATTGGTATTATAAAGCCTAATTTTAATTTAAAAACAATTAATTAATTATTTGTGTTTATTTTTTATTTTTATTTATTTATTTATTATTTATGCACAAAAGCAGTGCATAGTCAATTAATTAATAGGCAATTAACTATTATTATTTTAGAAAATTAGCAATGTAATTTGAAAAATAAACATTATTCCGCATATATTCATTACATGCTCGAAAATTAATAAGTCAGTTATTTGTCATTTACGATATAAATGGTTACTGTAATATTGTAACGGACATTATTTGACGTCTTTTAAAAAAAAAATTGTTACGATGTCCCTTACACCCTGTATATAAATAAATCGCCGAAATGTATCTATGTCACGAAAGTTACGCAGAAAATAAGAACTCGCGCAGGTGGAGCTGCGCGGGACAGCTAGTTATATATATTTTTACGAATAAATCTAGTATTTATATGCGCATTTCTACGTATACTCAAAACGGTCCCCACACAAATTTTATTACATCTTATTTACTTCCCTTACCTTTGGGTAAAGACCGTATCTATACCCACTTTTTCTTTACAAGATCAAAGTTGGAACTACAAATGTATGAACACCAGAGTGATTGCTGACCTAAGACCAATTAATGACAGTTAAAATATGATGGCAATAAATCCTTATGCATAATGACTCAAAAAATATAATTGTACTTAAATAGGTATGCCTGGTAACTGAATTGAGAACATCTTAAAATATAGTAAATATACATAAAAAATAGGTAAATAGCACTTAGGTTTGCACAAGAGCATCTAATAAAGAAAGCGTTAAACGTAATCCGAGGTGTCCATAAATTGTGAAACGCGCCATAACTTATATTGGCTGTACAAAATATTTACAGTTAGAGACGGATTTAGTCTTCACAAGGATGTCTTCAGACTGTTTTTATTTCATTGGTCTTTAGTAGTCTTTACAAAATTTTACTTCATCTCTAAATGCCGCACTCATAAACATTAATTAGCGTCAATTCTCATTAAGTCTTTTCTTTATTTTATTATTATGAAGATGATGATGATGATGATGAATTATTCATCATGCGTCCCGTCCGGCATCGCTAACAAGGGTATGATTTTATTTAGAAATCTCATTTGCAAAATATTGTTTTTTCTCTACTTACATAAAACCTTTATTTAGGTTTTTTATATATTACATGTAAACCTTGAGTGACAATTTATCTAAATGATGGTGAAAACCGCTTGAAAATCCGTTTCGTGGTTTAGGAGAAGTTAGCGGATTTACAGACAGACAGACAGACAGACAGACAGGCGACTTTATTTAACTAAGTGAGGGTGAGGATGAGAATAAGGAAAGGATAAGGATTATATTGTTATATTAAGAGAGTGCAACCGTGGATAGAAGGCAGTAGCGTAATACCACAGGCAAAATGACTCTCGGAACAGAGGCGTCAGAAGTATAGCGCAAGCAGTACCGTCGCGAAAAAAATTAAAAAAGTGACCGCCCAAGGACGTAGCACACTGTGTTAGATGTTCTCATGAAGCAGCAATTTGTAAACGTTGCGTTGCTGCGTTCCGGTTTAAAGGCACTTTATCTGGAAAAACTATCGGACACAATAGAGTAATGTTTTGGGTAACGCACAGCAGTGTAACTGTAAGCAGGCATGTCGCTTAAAATCAGGAAAAATTCTTGTTTGTCACGACAGTTTGATAATAAAAATAACCTAAAAATAATTCGCGCAAGTTATGGCAGGCCAACGGGCCGCTCGTTGCTACCGTGAGGTAATATTTTTGCATAAAATTTAAAGTATTTTCCTTGAAGGTAAAGGAAAAAAAACGTCTTTATTGTGAGTAATGTTTGTTATTTAGAGTTGTTTTGTTGTAGGATGACTGACCGCATTCTTCAAAATAATATTTAGTTTAATTATGTATGGGTTTAGAGAGGTATTAATTTATCTATGGACTATAAAATTAACGATTTATCAACGGGTCTATTCTTTGTATTACGATCTCATAATTAAGATAAATAATGATATTGTTATTAGTTAATATGTAAATAATTAGCTTAATTATAAAATTTTCATTAGACTCTAATTACTCCCAAATAGAAACACTTTATTTTGATAATACCACTAATCGCCATACTATTTATTAATTAGTTTGTCTTGGATAAGAAATTGTAACATGCAATTTCTTTACTCACAAATGAATAAAAATATATAACCAATTATGAGTGTGAGATTGGGTTATGTTGAATTTTATAAATACCAATGAACGCATCCAGGTACGTTTTATCTAAAACTGATCATCTGTTCTTCGTGTGGTAGCTGTTTTGCGCCAATTTATTATTAAGGACACTTGAGGAAACTAAAGATAAGTTATATTTTTCCAGGATTATCGCAATCAGATATAGACCGACCTAATATAGGTATACATATCTATCTAACTGCTGGATATTCCTAATTTCCAGAAAATGCCTGATCAGCCTAACTAGAAACAATAAATTTGTGGCTGGGTTCGAACCGCGACCTCAAGATTTTTAAAGCAAGGGACTTACCGCTGCGTCTCAAACAGCTAGCTCAATCAAATAATAAAGATCCGTAAGGTCTGTCTTGACTAAAAGATTTGGTACACTTGAATGCGTAACTGTAATTTTAAATCTGGTTTCGTTAATTAAATTTTTAAACACATCAGTTTTTTCAACGGCAATTTTAAAACTATAATTTCGGATTAAGCGTTCCGTTTGACTTACATCACCATCGAGCCAGTGTGGTTTGAATAATAATTTAGTTATTTATCAATTTAGCAAATAACATGATATCGTATGTGAAGTTTGAAAGAAAAAATCACCACAATCTTCTCTTCGTAAAAATACACTCTTGTCATCCAAGACATTTGACTGATGAAAATGTCCATCAAATACTTCTATACGTTCTTATCATTAAAGCGATCGATCGATGTGAGGTTTCTTAGCAGTATTATTGAAATATTAATATATAGTAAGATTATATTACTATTAGAGGTGGTGGTAGAGCTCCTTATGTACAATCATCGATATATATATCGATTTGTACAATAGACAAAACGTAAACAAGGCAGGTGTGCTTAGTAGTTGTACTAATTATTATACATAAAACATTTTATGTAAAATAAAGATAGTGTGAATATGAACTCATTGTGTCAGAATTATGTATAAACGAGTTACCAAAGAATAGAACTAAAGCGCAGTAGGAATAATTGCTCAACTGTTGGAATCCACTTTATTACCTAAACGAGTATCTTCTTCACATAATTGAGAAAGTAAATAACTACAATCTCAGGTGACAAAGTCTAAAAAGTAACGTAGTAAATCCACACTCTCTAGTCAATAAGCATGTCCTTTCAATAACCACTTAAATAATATTTGCATAATAGTACGTCTGATTTCACATTTAACTTTCACCAATAAGCTTTTTTTTGGTGGCGGAAATGTAGGCGCGCCTAAACGGCGTAGTATATTGTTTGATGAATTATCGAAGGCTGTATTGGCCTTGCAGCCTATTTGGTAATAAAACAAATCCTAATGGTTGTACACTGACTATTCTCATTAGTATTCTATGTCCAGTGCTGGAGGTTCATTTATGATTCGTTTCAAATTAACATTGACCCTACTGCGACCTCGCGGCGCTACGTGTTAATCTTCCTCCATCGAGCTGACAGAAAATATACTAACCACAATAACGCATAATATAAATAAAATAACTATAATTAAAAAACAACATAGCAAAATAAAAAGAACAGAAGGTTGTCTCGATGAAATCGCAACTAGCGATAAGACCGCCCATTGTAAACATGAGTTATAAAATGTTGTTTGTATAATAATTTGTTTTGTGGTGTAGAAAATATGTACAGTCGAATTGAAAACTCATTCTTATCTTTTTCCAAAGTTAAGAATGAGTTATGGAATTAAAGAAAATAGACCTAAACTTTTTTATCTAGTATGTATATTTTTGAGCATGTGCCCATTCCAATTCATCTTATAAACACTTTTCGCATAGCATTTTTTGAAAAATTTTGTATTCATATTTGGTTGTCATGCATGCCTATGTTGACAAACAATATGTATGCACGTACATTCGTAACTAACACTTGAGGGATAAAGTTTTGACTTGTGTACGTTGTCTATTTAAGGTTTTCCAGGTTGCCATGACAAGTGATCCCCAAGAGGAAGGGTTTAGCAGTACGCCCCTTATCTTATAATAATCTAATAGAATTTAAACAAAGCCTATTGTCACCGTTATTGTAACTTCACCTGTTTCACGTTGGTTTAATACACCATGACTCATAATGTATGCCTTACACGCTATTTATTTTGTATGATAACAAATATGAATGGAAAATAAATCTAGTAGGTATGTGGTCATAATGCGTCATGCATTTGCTGTATTCACCACAAACGCTTATCACTGTTTTTGTTGCCCTACATTGTATTTGCAGTCAATGGGCAAGGTAATTTGAAGTCTTGGTTACCTCACCGATAACCAGTATTTAATGCATTGTTATAAATATTGAAACATGAGGACCATCGCGTTTAAAGAATGTAGTGCGGAATTCTGTAGTCGCGTATTTCGCTAGATCGACTGTTTTTTTGTGTTTAGGTGGTAATTTGGGCCGCGACAGACAGACAGAGTTGTGATCTGAGACCAAGACGCAGGACTGCGACACATCTTTCAATCTACAGGTGGAATGTACCCTTAATTTCCGAAAAGATTACGTTTCGGTAAACGTGGACAAGCATTTGAATCTGCCATTAGTGAAGGGATGAACGGCTATTCGATATTACTGATACTCGTATATATTTTAAATATTTAAATGCATCCAAACCATCGCTTTGAAATCACTTAAGACCTGAACATATATTATTACTAGCTGACCCACGCAGCTCCACCCGCGCTGTATTTACGTTAACTAAACGTTCAATAATATACATTCGCATAGAATACAAAACCTCCTTTTTTAAAGTCGGTTAATAACTTGAACCCGCTTTGTACTTGCCCTGCGCACGCACGGAGACGTTTAGTTCACATGGCGTTAAACGGTCACCCATCTATTTAATGACCTTACCTAACGTTGCTTAACCTGATCGATTTCCAAACATTGTTAACAACTGCCTATGAGTGTTCCCTTACAAATATTTATTATAATTATAGTGAAAAATTGTTAAAATCGGAGCAAGCGTATAACCAAGTACACATTTTGACTTTAGTCCTCTATCCCAAAAGAACCGTGCTGAATGTCGGGATAAAAAGTATCCTATGTCCTACGTCGGAGTATTAACTCAAATCATATCAAGTTTCGTTTCAATCCTTCCAGTAGTTTCAGACAGACAGACAGACAAAAATAAAAAAAAATACATTTTTGGCTTTAGGCTTTAGGTTATAGAATGCCCTCCAAAGATAATTTTCAAAATATCTTCAATGTACAGAATTGGACATGTTACAGTTTTATTATAAGTATAGATAGATAGATTGGAAATACATATTTGATTTTATGTATGTCTATTTAAAGTCGACTATTGTGGATAAAATTGAAGATTAAAAAGAAGTCATGGTAGACAGCTGTACAGATTTTATCCAACTTACTTTAGAATAATCCCGAATTAACCAGCGTTTAAATGGCCACTGGGGAGGTTTAGTGGGTGAAATTCCTACATAACCCGGCCTCAACCCTTACGGAGACAAAAACGGAGAAAAAACTTATCAGCTGCGATCATCCCGGTCAAAGTGTAAATCTTATACTATGTGAAAACCAATAATCGCCGACATCTATTAAGATAGTAAATATACTATACAGATACCAAATCATAACTTGAAGGAAATAAATTTTTATTCCCTTACAATATTTTTAATATTGTTGTTACATACTTTCAAGTATGGAAGAACTAGTTGCACATACAACTATGTATTAATTACTGGTAGAATGTCACGTATTTCGGTGTTGTAAACAGCAGGCAATGTGTTGCCGATAAAATCACGACGTCCACGTAATAACGAAGGCTGCCCATTATTATAATGTATATAATAATTCTTCTGATGATACTGCAAAACTAGAAACTAACATATATACAGAGTGTCCCAAAAATGGGGTATGAAGCCAGTAATGGCACATTCTGATAAGTCATAGTGAAAGAAATTAACAGTTTTAGTGCAGTGATTTCATAATTTAGATCCTTATTTAACCGAAAATTTATGAATTCTTATTAAACAGTGCAGGAACGCAATCAATATTAAAGGTCGCAATAGGCACGATGACACAGGGTTTCTTAGAAACAGTTTTAAGACGATATAAATAAGAACGAAGAACTGATATACTTTTTGGGGAAGGACCTGGTGATCAATATCACAGGGTAATTAATACCTATTTCAGACACCAGCTTCTTACCGAGTAGACTGTGACTGAATCCAGTATTAGATATAAGTTATATTTTGTGAGGAGAAAAAAAAATGAATTTTGTATGTAATTGAAAATATAAATTTTTGCCGTATCTATTTAACATTTTTTCGGGGTCTTTACTATCAATACTTTTGACTTGATATGCCCTTTCCGGGACACCCAGTAGACAAAACATATTAGCTGCTGTTGTACCAATTAATTTTGTGCACGTGCTAACGACAAATGCCGAGGTTAATCTCAGAGAATCAGTGTTAATAACACTATATTGGAAGATGACAATAATTATCTGACATTCACGTGTTTTGACATCTGCTGATGTGCTCAGACGGCTCACAGTAATTACCGTGGCAAACGAGAATAATCATGGGGAAAATACGAACGAGTTTTTGTACAAAGCATTTAATGACGAGGCTATAACGTCAGTCTCGTTAACCGGCGGCTTGACTTCTCGATTAGTGGAACATCATTGGGGTTTAAACACCGAATGTCGGAACGCAACCGTATCTTATTACATGCTGAAATTTATGAACCCATTTCCATGACGATGAACCTTTTGCATGATGACTTAGATTTGTTTTTACAATGTACAGAGTGTGCAGGCCCTTTGATCCGTTTAAATCTGCGGTTAAAACTTCGCTATTGATTCGTTTCTATGACACTGAAAATAATTTTAAAATAACGAAGATATGTACACGCCTGATATCGCGGCCTCACTCTACTGCTATGGTGGTTACATGTTACATACTCTTCAAACATAATATTTTCATAGATACCACTATATAAATATACAAACTCGTTTCTACAACTGCTCGGGCCTAAAAAGGCCACTTTGAGCAATTCACCTAAATTATGTCATATGCCATATTGCCAGCAGACGCTTAGCAGTGCCGCTAAATTTTCGTAAAATGGTCACATTATTTAGCCGAATCATACTCAAATATTTTCATATCAGACTCCAAAGAGTCACTCATATTTGGGGTTAATGCTGCCATACGAAAAAAAATAAACCGATAAAATTTTTAATTTAACCGGTTTTATTTTATCTTCGTTTTTAATATTATACGAAGGTTATCGGCATAAATGTGTGCCCTATATACTTGTTCATAGTTATTTAAACTTGACACTATTCAATTTATTGTGATTAGTGATGCAAAAGTAAACAAAGATTTTTGTTATTTGTAGCTGGCAACAAGTAAGTAATCACATGTTTTTTAGGTGACGGGGGATTGTGTTGTCATATTCTGTTTACGGTATAATGGTACGTGCAGACGTAATTTAGGAAGTGAACTAGTTCCCTATAACCTTACTATTCGTTCTATTCGGTCCTTAGGTCAGTAAGTACCGTAGACAGAAAATGTCTAGATATCTGGCACGCGCACCGTCTATAAGGACAGAAAAAAGTACATACTAAATTTAGAGCTGCCATGTAAGCGAAATTTTATCCTATGTATGTAGGTATATATTTATGTAGGTTAGTTTTGTTATGACTATACATTATAATTGGAGGACGTGCAAACTAGCGTCATTTGCCGGTTAAGTTTTGATAATTCCTCCAAGATACATTTCATAACATAAAGCAGCCAACATCCAATACAGCAAAATGAACAAAAACTTTAAACACGTATTTTACGTTAGTTATAAAACTATTACAAAAAGAACTACCGCAATCGGATTTGTAGTTTTTGCAAGGCATCACTTCCGTGTTCATACATTTATTGCTCGAGTTTGATTTTGTAAAGAAAAACAGAGTATACATTTAGGCGAATATTACGCATATTTAACAGTATTAGATGTCTGAGTCGAATATATACCCTCCTTTTTAAATTCGGTTAAAAACCGAGACCTACTTTTTACTTGTCCTGCGAACCACGAATACGCCGTGTTACCAGATTTTTATATATAAGATTTTACTTGACAATCAAAATATATTCAATAATCGAAAAAGTTCCGCAATACCGACTGACTGAAGTAGAAGTACTACCACAGTGTACAAACTTTTATAGACTGTGGTACTGCTAACTAACGTTATGATATGTTGTACATAACGATAGTGATAATGATGTAATGATATGTTAACGTAACGTATGTAAAATATGAACCTTGAGCGGTGAATTCGTTCTCTTTCACACCCGTGTCCGATAGTCATGTACTAGTACTCTTTCGTACATAGTAGTTCCAGCGGTGCTTGCTCATCGCTCATCATTCGAGCTGAACTAATAGAAGTGGTTCATGTGAAATTAAAGACTTTCATTAGGTATCGTCTAATATTAATCAAGGTGGGCATTTTATCAATGTCCGCTGTACTCCTAATAACACAGGTTTTTCGGTGTAATTTTTACGAACGAGAATTCTCCCGTCTAGAGAATCTATTCAGTCAGCAGTCAGCACTGCGGAACGGTTCCTATCCGTTTACCGTTCGACGCGTCTTGTACTACACAAGACTGGTGTGTGTGGTGTGTACGCAGCTTAGCAGAGAAAGTTGAATAGTAATCAAATCAAAACAATCCGTATAAATATTAAACTGAACAAGGATATCAATGTTTATTGATGGGGAACCCTTCATTATTTCTAAGTATTTGCGTCGCAATAGAATCTTTATGTAAAGGTAAGTGCTAAAACTAGTCCGTTATAACTGTTTACCATGTTTGTTTCCAAATTTTTTTTCAAAGGTGTTTTAATATGAAATTGTAATATTTTTTTAGGAATGGAAAGCAAGCAGTGCCGAAGCTCAGTGAAACATATAGCTTAAGTTCTTTGAGCGCGGCTTGGAGTTTAAATAACAGTACTATTGCTGTATTACTGCTTGGTGAAGGGATGTGTTTGTGCTTCTGTAGGAGATACTTTGTGCAGATGTCTGACTCGCTCAATGTTGAGGGGTAGGTATGGCACAACTTAAACACTAAAGGATTGATCCATTGTAAGTACATTATTTTATATCAGTCACATTTGTACTAGGTATGATAGATATAATTTTATTGATATTTATATTTTGTTTCCAGTGTGTCAGCAAATAGGTACAAAAGCTAGTTAAAATAATTATTAAATTAATTTTAAATAATCATTAATATATTCCGTAAAAATAATTATATTTCAATACATGATTATTCCTATTTCCTTGCCAGCTGCTTACTGCTGAATTGAAATTCCTTAAGTGTTAGGTGTATCTCTGCTGTATTACCTGAAATAAGGATTTACATGTCAGTAAATTAAACTTGAAATAAGGCAGATTAATTAAATTGCTTTTTTATTAAGCAGCCTCAATTATAATAATTAAAATCACAGCTTATAATTACTATTCCTGACTTTTCCTTATTTTGGTTATTGACGAGTAGAAAGACCTTTGCCTGATGATAAGCGATACGCCTGCCCAAAGACAGTTGCGCAGGACTCCCGCTCGTCAACTGAGACATTAGCTATTAAATCTCTTGAGCCTGGTGATTTCACCAACTACAGTGCCCTTCACTGGAACACAGCAATGTTTATCTAAAAATGAGCATTGCTGATATTTGACACTAATGTGTTACCTACCTGAAGAGTCTGATGTACAAGAGACTATCTAGTAAAAGTAATAGGGGTCTTGTTTGGATAAATACACATCCATACTAACCTAAAAACCTTCTTAATTTTCAGAATAGTGGAGTAAGGAGTTTTTCCAGGACTTCAATGGATGATGGCTCCACAATAAATAAATGAATCATGCTTTGGCCCACCATGGCTGGCAACTGATTAAATTATTAGTCCGAGCTACATTCCTGAAAAGTTTAAACATAAATGTCATATTCCTGTGTATTTTTTAATTTTCGTTTCACATATCTGTAAATCGTTATCTTAATAAAAAAATCTATAATAGGTGTTTTGTGTTTTATTATTATAGTTAATCTCCAGTATTCCTGTAAGGTTGATTTTGTCCACCTTACAAAATATTTTAGTAAGGAAACATCTTGAGGAAACCTGTCTGTTACTTTAGTTGAATGGAAGTCCTAGAGGATATTATTTACTCATAACGAGATTGAGGAACATAAATATAATATGACTTTCTAAATTGTTTATTATTTAAATAAGGCCCTGTCACGGTTCTCACTTAGGTATATGTTCTTTTGTGATGTTTGCTTGGTTCATCGCAGCGTGTGCTCCTATTTGATACATAGTGCAGACCGAAAATGAGAATGAAAGATGACCTAACTTTAGTATGGTAAGTAGGTATGTATTTCGAAGTGCGTAGGTTCGGTGGTAAAGTGTTATTACACAAGACAATGAATATTCACTTACCTTAGACACTGTATTTATTCCAACTTGGTGAGATGATAGATAAGGCTTCAGCTCCTGTATGAGCGTCATACACACGCTTATTCACTCGGAACAATTAATTAAAAACTCAGGATCCAACACTTGTAGCGTTCCTTAAAAACTACGTCTATTTTTGAAGAGTTTCTACTTTACTAACGATGTAAAATGCTTTCCATAACACAAGCATACATTAAAAAGATTTCCTAGAGGTCCAAACATGCCATTACACCTTATTTTTGAAGAAAAACTACGTCGTGAACTCTTAGGTGTACGATATGAACTGTAAGAAGTTAGTGTATAGTAACTTCTAATCATTCGGCTATTTGACGTAAAAGCAATTCGTATTTAATGGACCATTTTACGAATATCCATAGAAAATTGTCAAATAAGTGTCAAATAGATGAACTTTCTAATTTGAGTCATACGCAGATAAGGATTTGTATGTGACCATTTTACGCTTTGACATCTAAATCATAATAGGCACATATTACGATTCGCCGAAAGTGGCCTTTTTAGCCCCCCAGCAGATAAATAACTTTCAATAAGGCATTATTACCAGGAACGTCACTGTAATTACGGTCGTTGCATTTAGAAGGTTATTTCAGAGCGTAGGTACATGACACTTTCGGGTCAGAGCGGCCAGAATTGTGTCACAGTATTCACACACAGTACAAAACCTGCTTGACTTGACCAGGCACGAATGTAGCCACCGTTCATTCCATAGCGAAAGGGAAGAATGGTACCTTGACATATGCGGTAGGATGATTTGTGTGTGTCCTGTTCTTGGGAATTAAGATGCTCCATTCACCCTGCAAGACAGGGGCGGAGCGATGAGCTCAAATCCACGTGTATGTGTGTATTACTACACAAACAAATTAATTTAACATTTTATCATCATCATTTAATCAGCAATGCCTACATGTCAAGTTTAACAAATACATGAAGCGTGTAAGACAAACAAAACAAAGTGATCTATACACTACAAAACATTACGTACTTGTAAGGGCAAACGTCTCTTAAAATCCGTCTGCGGATATTTTTTACTGACTTTTTTAAACGCGGATCTCAGCATTGAATTGGAGGTTCCGTCTAACACAGTATATGACGCTTAACGAGCCGTAGTCACAAAAAAAATAGGTATATATGTACTGAATTGTACTGGTATTTTCTGTTATGTCACCAATTATATTCGTATTATTAAAAAAAATGTTTGTTCACTTGTTGACTGCTATGAAAACGCGCAGAGAATTATCATTAAGATGAACTTGAAGATTTTAAATTGTGAGTACGGCAATGTTAACTCATTGCTCCTTGACGGCAGAATACCTCATACATCTTGCTTTGTAAACCGGAGGTCGCGGGTTCGAATCCTGCGGGGGGCAACAAATTTGAGTAGTTGTTCCTTACTGGCTAGCACAATGCAGGCCGATCACCTGATTGTCTGTAAAGTAAGATGATCCATGCGTCGGATGGGCATGTAAAAAGTCGGTCCTGCGCCTAACCTCTCCCCGGTCGTGTCGGTCTTCTGTCCCATCGGATTATGAGAGGTATTATTTATAGGAAGAGAGAGTGCACTTGTGTCTACGCAAGCGCTTGTGCACTATAATATCTCCTGCGTACATGGCTGATCTTGTGAAAGATTGGCCGCTGTGGTCGTTTCGGCCAGGAGGACATTATTATTACATCTAAATACCTAGGTCTAGGTCCCATGCCTCCCAGTAGTAGTAAGCAGAAGCCTACGCAGGTGCCTAACAATTATTAAGTTAGTGACTTATTTGAAAAATCAAACGTTTAGGAATAAGTGCAATTCGAATTTATTTTTAAAGTATAAATAGAAAAATAGTTGCCAACAGTTCAAGTTAATAAATTCTTCCATTTATATAGCGTACACACTTAAATGATGATCTATAGATATTTTCTATGGGATGCAATAGAATTGACCCCGGTTGCGCAGGAGTCGGTGCGGTCGTTACGAACAATTGTCCACCTTCGTACGTAGGCATGTACCGAACGTGTGTACACACGACCTATAGGCGAATACAATAAAACTGATGGGTTTGTTTGCGTAGTGTATTATTCGCCACAATATACACTTAAATGAACATTATTTTTTGTGCGAACCACAAAGACTCAAGTACAAAAACAATGCAACGATCAATGTCCTCAGGTAAGCACAATGAAAATGAATTTTCTTGGATTTTTTCATGTTATAAATGGAACATTAATTTGGGAAATTTAATTATTATTAATTCTGGGAAAGTTATGTTGCAGTTGCTATAAATCTGATTTAATATACCGGGTGTCTAGGCATATCGAGCCAAAAGGTATTTAAAGTATTAATTGTGAGGTACAGCAAAAATAGAAAATTCAAATTTCACACAAAAACTATTTATTCCATTTTGGGCTTGTTTTACTTAGTCTGTTATAGAAATAACAAAAAGGTTATTTAAAAATAACCGAAAAAGAGAACGACAAAGTTCATTGTATATTAAAAGTAAGTAAGTACTCTCTAGTGCATACTAAGAACGAAAATTGTGTGCATAGCTCGCGACGGGTTACATAAACCTCAGTTCGTGACTAGAAGTTGCAGACATTCCAATCCTTATTAATAAACGAACGAAGATATAAACATTTAACACGTAATGTCTCAGTTATTTTGCTTACATATAATGCCTACTTGGAGAATCAATTTTAACAATATTTTACAAAATCCAGCATTTTTGCTGTTAGTTATTTAAGCACCTACAGGGTGGCGATATCTCGCACTTTGAGAATGACTGACCAGCAAATCTAAGCGAAATATTAACTACCTAAAACAAAATAAATATAATAATAATATCGTTGAAAACTTTGTGGTTCTAAATACATTTAAGGTTATGCTCCGTGTATATTGAACTCGCTCATAATTGATGGGGTCTCAGCAAAATATATACAAATGTCATTGAGAAATGTAAAGTACCTACTTTGGCGGCACGAAGTAAACCTACTGCGTCGTCTATTCATTGAAATCGAATAAAACGTAGAAAGACTAATTATAAATCTAATAATTTAATGCGCAACGATGCGAAAAGGAACAATGATGCAGACAATAGTAAACTATCATTAAAGTAATCGATGTTCATAATGTTAGCAAGTCACGATCATATTTTCGCCATTAAGGCAGTTATAATATCATTTGCTTCGACGCCGTATGTCTTCAGCAAAAAGTTTCTATTACTACCTAAGGGTTCTATACATGGTACTTAATCACACTAAAAACATAAAAATAAAACAACAAGCGTCAAATTTAGAACTCCACAGTTCGTCAACGAAAATTACGTTTTCTTTTAACTTTAGTTTTAATTGTTTCATTTTCTAACCAAGGCCAAAATCACAACGGCCAGTGACTTAATTTGGTAGTAAATATAATATTTTTAACATATCAAAAAGATCTTTATTATTCCAAGCATCACTTCTTAATAGAACGGCACAATCCTTCGGTTCGAATCTAAATTCCACTCGTAATACATTTTATCCAGTACCTTGATCACGACCCTAGATCCTGCCGACATTAAACTACCAGGAAAAGATAAAAAAGATAAAATCCTTTTATAACTCGGCACATAATTTGCAGATAGTCGTGAATGATCCCCGCGAGCTCGTTGTTCTGCAAACCTTGTAAAATTATCTAAGATCGTAGCTCATTAAGCAAATTACTTGCTGATGCGGTGCTTAGCCTTTGTTTTTCAACGTTACGAGTGTTTGAAGTGATTCTGTTTAGTCTTTGTTTGCGGTTCAACTGAAGGATGTTGCGGCGTGAAACAGTGCCGTAACGAGGACGTAGGTGTCGTCTCGGCTTATTATTGGCGATATTTTTCTCAGTCTTTTGAAAGGACACAATAGCGTTCACAGCAAGACCTAAATATTCATAGAAAAAAAACTTGGTCATCACGGAATGCCCGGAAGATGTGTTATACTAAAATTGATTATTAATAATAGGATTTATAATAAACCATAAACACACGTATTATAGCAAATTCTAGAACTATTATACAATAATCAAACCAACTATGTCTATATTTTCTACAAAATTGAGACCTTAATACGCTGACATACAGTTTAAGTCTGTTTGAATCTGGATAAAAGTTAGAAATCATTATACTACATTACGTTATTAAAATATGTCACTTTCTGCTTTTGTTTTTTATTGTTACATATTTTTCGGTCTAGCTCCTCAGCCGACAAACATCAGAACGTGCGATAAAGAACTAGGTTCTAATAAAAAGTAAAGTAAAGTAAAATTGTACAAACAGAACTTAGCGCTACAACATTGTAGCCACGCCGCGATGCAAACAGATGCATGACCGTGTTACTATGTACGAATCGGCTTCCGCGATCGCCTTTTGCATAAAACTGCTAGACCAGTTCACCTGCCGAACGTTCTTGGCGAGGTCAATGAGACTTAGTTTCTATTTCCCATTAAAGCGGGTTTCAGACTACGCTATACTATTGAGCTATATAGTATAGCAAAGAAGGACCTAATGCTATATGCATGCCGTTCACATTACGCGATACTATCGCAAACATTTATAGTATATCGCTCGTTTCGCTTGCGGGACGGCCGGGGGTGAGAGAGGAAGAAAAGGGGGCCGCGCGATTTAGCACAGCATGAACTCAGCACATCGCACCAATTTATAGCGTATAGTAAGCCAATAATATATAGTATAGTACAGTGTGAACGTGTCCATAACAATGTATGGTGCGCGATATTGCTGTGCTATGAGCTATATACTATATGCTATTATATTATAGCGTAGTCTGAAACCAGCTTTAGGTTTTGTAGTGTATACAGGGCGGCCCAGATATGAGGTATCGAGTAGGTAAAGGCTCATTGTAACAAAACACAAATTGAATGTTTGTGTGAAATGTGTTTTAATAGATGGTAGGTCCCTCGTATATGGGACCATCCAGGTAGGGTAGGTACCACCGCAATTTCAGATATTCAGCCGCCAAGCAGCAGTGTGTAAATAATGCTGTGTCCCGGTGTGAAGGGTTGGTGAAATTACCGGAATCAGGAAACTTAATAACTTATGTCTCAGGTGACGAACGGCAATGCAATGCGTGAGACTCTGAAATGAGATTTCAAAATTTTGCTTATTGTTTAACCAAAAATGAATGAACTTCTTATCACACAAGACTCGCACGCAATCAATGAAAACTCAAGTGTAGGCGCGATGACACAGGGTTGCCTGGAATCAGTTTTATGGCAATTTAAATGCTTACATAGATTTTGTATCAAATTCTGAATTATCCGTTTTTGTCATACATGACATATACTATAATATATATATATATAGGTACTACCCTTTCCAGGACACTCGGTATAGGACTGTGAAAAGGAGGTTTATTCAATACCTACCGTTTTTCGATGTAACTTATCCCTAATAACCAACTTTGATTTATCAACAAAAACATATCTCCCGCTACCTAAAAAACGTGTACTGATGTTTTAATCGTTATTTCTACAAAAACTTAAGGATAAAAAATTACATTGCTACTTACGTACAGCGGCCCGATTTTTACGTGGGTGTTCCTCAAGGCTAGAAAGAATTAGCTTTTTATAAGGTAGTGTATGTGCTTCACCATCATCGGTTTCATCGCCGTTTTCCATTAGGCGGAATCGCAGTCAAGCACTAGCTTAGTACTTATGACAAAAAAGGATTAAATATTGTCCAGAAACGGCATGTTCGAACCAACAGTCTAGTCGGTTGAAACGTTTCTATTTAGATATTTACCGAAAATATTAAAAAGTTAAAATGTCTCGTATTTGCGATCTGCCAATACACACATTGCAATGCCTTCTATTCAAAATGAATCGCTTATATTAATGAGAATTAGAACACTGCGAAAATTATCAATTTATTTTTTAATGTGTGTGTGTATTTGTATAACACAAATAAAATACTATTAGACATTGTTTTAAACGTTCATGGCGATTTACAATATTATTTTGACTCACAGGTTTACTGCTAAGTTTCTACGAACTGTTAAAACATTAAAACAAAAAAAAACTTATCACAAAAGAATGAAGTAAGTAGATAATATACAAAACGCACAAAAAAATTTACTCACGTGGAAACTACATAATATAAACTAGACCGGATCGGTTTTGTAGCCTCATTAAATATTATAATGTTACCATAAATTAATCTCGGCGAGTATCAATGTGTTTGCATATGATTAACAGTATAGATGCGATCAGTGTCTTCGGACGGTGCGCCGCGCCGCGCTGTGCTCAAGGTCTTCCCAAAGCTCCCGACCGTAGACATATGGAAACGACAAATAGAACCGGATCCAATGGTATTATTATTTGACTCCGTATTGCGTCATCCATTCAGAAAATTGGTCGTTAAATTTTAGTACGAAACAATATGTCGTAATTAGACGCTGTTCTAATAACGTCGATATTGCGCAGCGGAAAGGTTTGCCTGCAGTTTTGTACTCGAAATATTAAAGACTATACATTCAATTGTTTTGTTTTTTCAAGAAAAGAACATGCGATAAAGCAGTGACGTATATTTTTTACGATTCTGCGTCAAATTGGAAAATCAAAAAAAATATTTTTTTACAAAAAAAAGAACCGCCTTCAAAATGCAACTAAAAAGCCTGAAATAATTTCTAAGAATTAGTGGTTTTTACATCTACATAGTTGGACTTGGACTACAACATATTATAAATACATATTACTATCAAAGACGGCGCCAAACTGGAAAACATGTAGGTACCTACTGCCCTTGTAAGTATTTGCTAGACGTTAGGCGCCGACTTCGATAGTAATATGTATTTATAATATGTTGTAGTCCAAGTCCAACTATGTAGATGTAAAAACCACTAATTCTTAGAAATTATATCAGGCTTTTTAGTTGCATTTTGAAGGCGGTTCTTTTTTTTGTAAAAAATATTTTTATTTTATTGTTTTTAGTGGTTCCATTGGTGTATTATTAGGTTAAGTTTTAACAACTTATATTTTATTCTGACAAACAGCCAGTTTAATATTTATTTTAAAAACACCCACTACATAACACAACTATTGACCATCACTAAAATATAAGCTTAAGCAAAAATTTAAAAAAATGTAGATGTGACAATATCTTAATAAAACTAACCAATTGCCATAAACCGAAGATATCTAGGTGTTATACTCGTAGTTCTCGAGAACCATGGACTGCAAGCTCGGTGGGTCTACATTTATTTGTGCCGAGAACCCGTGTCCACCTTCTTGCTCCATCGTCAGACCCTGATCACCATTTTTCTAGCAATTACTCATCGAGAGCTACCCAACGAGCCCAAACTCGGCAGATCTACGTTTATTGGCGCAGTAATCCCGTGACGGCCTTCCTGCTCCATCATCAGACCCTGATCTCCATTTTTCTAGCAACTACTCGTCGAGACCTATCCAACGAGTCCAAATTCGGTAGGTCTACGTTTGTTAGTGCCGAGATACCGTGACGACCTTCCTACTCCATTATCAGACCTTGATCACCATTGTTCTAGCAACTACTCGTCGAGAGCTACCCAACGAACCCAAACTCGGTGGGTCTATGTTTATTGGTGCCGAGATCCCGTGACGACCTTCCTGCTCCATCATCAGACCCTGATCTCCATTTTTCTAGCAACTACTCGTCGAGACCTATCGAACGAGTCCAAATTCGGTAGGTCTACGTTTGTTGGTGCCGAGATACCGTGATGACCATCCTGCTCCATTATCAGACCTTGATCACCATTGTTCTAGCAACTACTCGTCGAGAGCTACCCAACGAACCCAAACTCGGTGGATCTACGTTTATTGGTGCACAGATCCCGTGACAACCTTCCTGCTCCACCATCAGACCCTGATCTCCATTTTTCTAGCAACTACTCGTCGAGAACTATCCATCGAGTCCAAATTCTATAGTTCTATGTTTAGTAGGCACGGCTAGGATAGGATGGATTGTTAATTTTATTACAGAGTTCCGGTGGCCATCTATGGCCTTCTTCATCAGATCCACTTCACCAAATGATACTTTCTGAATGAAAATGCTTGACTAGTTTCTAAAAATACCAAAAACGTTATATGTATGCCTATAATATTTGAGGAGTTCCCTCAGTTACTCATGGTTCCCATCATCAGAACTTGATTTTGAAAAAAATGGGACCAATCTGGAAGCATATACTTTCAATTAAAAAAATAATTTTCCAAATCGGTTCGTAAACGACAGAGATCTGAGGTAACAAACATAAAAAAAAAAAAAAAAAAAACATACAACCGAATTGATAACCTCCTCCTTTTTTTTGAAGTCGGTTAATAAATAATACATTTTTTGACAGTTGCTTTTCGTTTGGATAATAATAACAAATTTTCTACTTAATAACATTTTGTTTCTTTTTGTGTGATACATACACAGTCACTCACGAGTTCCTTAATAACAAGTTATATTTACAAGGGCGTTATAATTATCTCGGATGAGCGATAGTTTTTTTTTATACCATCCATACAATGGACGGTTTTAAAACTTTCGCACTTCTTTTTTTTTATGAAGCCAACGTTCATTAAAAAAAAGAAGTGGAAGTGTTTGCTTTTTTATGGTCTTACTGTATTGTTTCCTATAAGTTTCCCATTTCAGTTTCTTGCGAATGCTATGTTGAAGTTGAGGTATATACCCTTGATTTCTTTACAAGATCAGCCATAGTCTACCAATCCAACCTAGCAGACCAATTGTCTTTGCATGGCCACCGCACGTGTCAGCCATCACTCCGGGTATGGCATCATTCAATAAATAAATTAGTGGGGCTACGAGCAGGCTACGAGAGTTATCAAATGAAAGAAAAACACGTATTGTCAGTTAATGGCGATACGAACATAACAGCACAATATCACCCAAGATTTTCGATTTAGTTCATACGTGTCTAATCCATAAATAAGGAATGCTGACATTTATTCAATCGCCGTGATTTGCATAATAAGACATGAGGAAAACTGTCACTTCCTTAACATTTTTTTTCATAGATCAGATCTGGGAAATCCTAATTTGCCTAAGTATTTATTTTTCTTGCATATAAATTACTACTATTATTGAGCACCCACACTGTTATTTTAAAAACCTACCTATGATGCGAATGAATATAATTCTACATAACTGTTACCTTTATAGAAATGTTGAGTTAGAGAAAGACAAGATATAGTATACACATATTATATATATTATAATCAGATTAAAGAATATTTCTGTATTTAACCCAGATTTGATTGAATCCTAAAGAATATAAATTAATGACATTGGTAATATTACAGTAACGACATGAAAGACCATCAGCTTGTATAACACAAGCTCTGCTTAGTTTACGAGCTCGCAACGTTATGCGAGTTATCGTTTATGTTTCGTTAAACATAGCTAGATTATCGAATACCTATTGTACATTTTTCAGCTCGTTGTCTAAGTAAACGTTATTATTATACTTAGATATACACTAAATGCTAAATATTATACTTTTAATGGATTAGAGATATGTACCTATTCAATTAAAAAGTTGGAAGGGTGTATCTGGCTGGAGCCCAGCACAAATAATTTTAAAAGGCTTACTGATTTTATTAAGCACACAAAACATCGCTCGCTAAGAAGACAGTAATTGGAAGCAGAAGGAGCTGAATACTCTGACACTGCGTCTTTTTTCCTATGTATACCTACCTAGATGAAGTTATGTTTTTCTTAATTCACAATTTGTTTCAATTGTACAAGCTGCAGCGTTGACTTACTGAAGAAATCTTAAATGTGTCTATACTAACGAACGACATCAGAGTTTCAATTGCTAGCGAACATTGGCTGCTGCGAATGATGGCTGTGCGATCTAGTTTGAACTGGTTGTAACTAGTGCGGTCTGGTTGTAGCCACCGAGGACTGGCCTGCCATTCGCCCGGACCCCGCCGACATCCCGCGGGGAAATAGACTCGACGAGGACGCGATCACGACAACCACGTAGTATGTACACTTGATATTTTTTTACAAAAGCGACCGGAAGCTCCGGAAGCCCCTATGAAACAGTTACAATTTTCAATAAGTATTGGAACGGTTTCGAAATTTAAAATATGGATTTTCTAAATGCATAATCTCACTTTTACTGCTATGATTTTGTTGCACTACTTATATTTAACTAATACATATTTGATTACATTTAATGGTTCCCCGAATGATTTCGAACAGTACAATCAACGGTAGGTAATTCACTGTTTGAGGATTAGAAACAAACCATTTTTTTTTTTAAGATGGTTTCTTGTGACGAAAAAATTATTTGAGATGAAAATGGTAGACATTTTGGTTTCTTGTGACGTCACGTCATACATTTTAACTGAAACGGTGGGTACAAAAAACCACGAAACCACTTCCATCTGTATGCTAATACGAGGCAATAAAAGAATATTACATACAAGTAGGTAGTAGGTATATTTTAAAAAGCATAAAAAACCTAACATCGAACCATTGAGGTAATAAATTAGTATGAAGGTACTCTTTTACCGCAATGCTTTAAACAAAATTGACTCAAAACTTACTGTCAAAAATTTTAGATACCTATATAATATAAATCGTCTTATAGGTACATAGGAATATTGATGTAGGTACCTATTTAAAAAAGAAATAACTAAAAAACAGAAATTTCCTCAATGAAAAGGATAATGACTCATTAAATCCTATAAATGCGGCAGTTACACCTTCACTAATTCGTATTCCAGACGAACTGTCGCCAATGTATGTTTCACCACTCCCTGCTATCGTGCTGTTTATTTACATAACAATTTATGTTGACATGAACTTCAATCAATGCGTCGCCCGCACCGTATCGGTCATAATTGGTCAACATCACCCTATTCACTGTTGACTCGAACTTACTTTTTTTCCATCTATTAACGATTTCACACACGTAATTCGTTGCGGTGGGTGACAGTGGCCTTGTGTTTTTTTTTCAGCTTTACGGTTCGTTTGCGATATCTAAACGGGAAATTTAAATCGGCGTCTGACTTATCATTTGTAGCTCTCACTCTGGCAACGGTTGATGGAATTCGATATTCGAAAATCAGTTGGGTGTTGCGTAAGTTTTGAATTCTAGAAACGGAGCTAATATACTTAATTGATTTTTTTAAAAATAAATGTAAAATACATGTTTATTAACCAGATCGGCAGGTACATTTAAAAAAAAATACTAGGTTCTATCTTTTTATTATTTAGTACTTATGTTAAACTAGCAATTCCCTGCGGCTACGCCCGCTATTATTTCTTTCCCCACCCCGTTTAACCCCTTTAGGAATGAAATTTTCAAATATCCTTTCTTAGTGGATGCTTACGTCTTAAGAAGAACCTACTGTCCAAATTTTAGCTTTCTTGGTCCAGCGGTTTAGCCTGTGCGTTGAAGAATCAGTCAGTCAGTCAGGACAAGTAATTTTATATGTACTTATAGATAAATCATTCGAAAGATTTACAAGTATTTTTCTACCGTATTTATGAATCAACACTATCTATGGGATCTTCATATCAAAATTAAAAGTCAATCAGTAAGAATTTTAACTACAGATTTAGAATTTAAGAAAAAGTTATTGGCAATGCTATGTTATGCTGTGCTCTGCTATCCTAAAAGTCGCAGTAGCACTTATCAGACGAATATTAACCACGTTTGCACGAATCTTCTGTTGTTAAAAAAGGTTTTATACCTTTTTGCTTGCAACACCGATTCTGTGCACAATTGTCCGACAAACGGTTGAGAAAGTCAGTTCAGGGTTAAAACAGTTTTACGAACTTAGTACGTATACAAATTGTGATCTAGATTTTTATTTATTTAGACTAAAATTGGCAAGTTGCCGCTTATTCAAAAAGCAGAAGCTATAGCGTCAGTAGTTTCCTCCAATCATTATATAGTACTCATGGATCGGACACGAGTTTTGAAACACTCTGTTTAATATACACACTTATTTTAAATTCTTCAGTAAAAAATATAGTATGAAAATAAACAATGGTCTCATTTAGTTATTTTATCATTTTTAGTTTCGATAAATTCGAAAGAATAATGTTTTATCATAGTGAGATCTAAAATTTCGCCATACATTTTTTTAAATATTATTTGTAGGTTTAGAGCGTATTCACGTTTATATTAAACAAGAAGTGTAAAAGATTTTTATGAATATTTTGTTCACCATGGCCGGTCTCATCATCATCATCATCAGCCAAGATCAGTCCACTGCTGGACATAAGCCAAGGCACGCCACTTAGCCCGACCTTTGGCTCTGCTCATCCAGTTTCTGCCAACCGCTATGCGAATATGGTCACATGCAGGGCGTCCCACACTACGCTTCCCGATTCGCGGTCTCCACTTCACAAACAGTTTACCCCAACGGTCATCGATTCTGCGACAAATATGACCAGCCCACTGCCTGCCACTTCGGCTACGTCGGTCACTTTGGTGAAACACTTCATTCCGTATTCGGTTCCTTAAAGAAACACCAAGGCCGGTCAGGTCCTAAGTAATTAAATGAACAAGCGTTACCACCCTATTTCTGTATAATAACGTACCAATATAATTTAATACGTATCAACACAAAACAACTGTATTATTATTATTTATATAATATATGTGCCTGTATTTAATTAATATGCCTTGCGTATTAATGAACAGGTAAAAATTCTTTCGTGATTCACGCATTTTATATTTATAGATAATGAAATACGTAAACTATGTCGAGTATCCTCCGTGCGGTCCGTCTATCCATTTCTACGACGCCTACAAAATTTTTGTATAATGACACATTATATGTATAAATAATGAGTGAAAACAACAAGTTTGTTACAAAACTTCAACATGGTAGCTAAGTTAGCAATGTTTGTACATAAATGTATAATAGAACCTGAGTGAACAGTCTATCCGAGTTGTCGACGGTTGCTCATCGGAGCCAATGACAACGAATGCCGGAGTTCCTTAGAGGTCCGTTCTCTCCGGAACCCTGTTCTTGCTTTACATAAATGACCTGCTCATGCCCGGTATCTATGGGTGTGAGGATGATAGTGCTGTTGTGGAGGTTATCGGCTGATTTCACGGGCCAGTAAAGATGTTATCCAGTGTGAAAGAAAGGCCATAGTAGAGCGTGTGAGTCTCACACTTCAGGCAGTCTTTGAATGGGGCGAACTTGTAAAATTCAACTCGGCCAAAACACAAGGGTTTCTGTTTACCGCTAAAAGGAGTCTGTTCACCATGGCTCCTACTTTCCTTAGAATATCATCATTATCCTTACCTTATCCCATCAACTGGGGTCGGCGCAATATGTTTTATCCTTCCATTCATCTCTATTTGCAGTCATTTCCACACTCACTCCAGCTACTTTCATATCATTCGTAATACAATCCATCCATCTCTTCTTCGGCCTTCCGCGCGCTCTATATCCATCCACATTCAAGCTCATCATTCTTCTCGTGACATGCGTCTCCTCTCTCCTCAATACATGCCCAAACCAAGATAGTCTCCGACTCCAAATTTTATCGGTGACAGGCGCTACTTTCATACTTCCTCTTACATACACATTCCTCACCTTATCCATTCGCGTCACTCCACACATCCATCTTAACATTCTCATCTCGGCAGAATGAACACGCTTTTCGTCCTGCACTTTAGCGGCCCAACATTCCGCACCATAGAGCATAACTGGTCTAATAACAGATTTATAAATTTTGCCCTTAAGTTTCAACGGCATTTTTTTTTTACTTTCCTTAGAATATACCGACTGCCTTTAGTTGTTGGGAGTTGGTATTTCCTCAATTGTGTGTAGTTGTTCCTTAATATCTAGGACAATGTAGACCGATCATATGATTGTCTTTAAAGCAAGATTAGACATGCGTCGTATGAACATATAAAAAGTTATCCTGATCTCTCCCTTAGAATAACTATGTTGTAATCACTTCTTTTGCGCGGACGAAGTCATGGGGCACTATTATTTGTACATACACGGATATATACAGTAACTAAATAATACACGTGACTATCTATTAAACAGTGCACCCGGAATTTGATGACGTAACACCTCAACTGGTTAAATCAATCAAAGAATATCAAATCATTTAAATATTCATGTATTTTCTTTGTCTGAATGCTCGTTGCAGTGACGTATAGTGAAATATAGTAAAGCGGTCTAGGAAGACATGTCGACCAGTTATCCTCGACAAAATATGTGATAAAAAAACTGTTTATGCCCCGCGCTAGAAGAAGGTAGTATGTTTGCTCTTAGTACGTTATTATAAGTATTGTTATGCAGGCACGGAGTAGCAATCGAAACTATATTGCTTACTATAGTTGTCAACATTAGAATAGGATCTGTAGATTTTGACCAAAAACAAAATACTGCTTAGGAAGTATAATATTAATAATACTAGCTCTTCTTTTTGTCCCACTATTGGGCACGGGCCGCCCATCAAGGTGAAGGGGCTTAGGTCATAGTCCACCACGCTGATCAAGTGCGGGTTGGCGGGTTTACCACGTCATTCGAAAGCTAGTTATGATTTCTCAGTCATGTGGAACGTCACATCACGATGTTTTCCTTCACCGAAAGCTAGTAACAATCGCACAGAGTCGATTTGCACATGATTAATTAAAGAAATCAGAGATGCGAGCCGGGGTTCGAAACTGCGCACCTTGTTTCCAAGGCAAGCGCTCCCCTGAGCTGAAACTGCTTCTGCCGTTTATGAAGCCTCCGTGTAAACCGGAGGTCACGGGTACCAAACCCGCGCGGAGCAACAACTTTGTTTAGTTGTTCCATACTGGTTAGGACAATGCAAGCTGATCCCGAGATTTTTTAGAAAGTAAAATAATACATGCGTCGTATGATCTTTCCCCGGTCATATCAGAGGGCAGCACTTGGAAACTATATCTCTCGCGTAGATAGGTGATCTTATCAAAGCAAAGATCGCCCGCCGTGGTGTTATCGCCCAGGAGAACATTATTTTATTATTAGGACTTACAGAACACCTCCATCCTGCAGAAGACTATAACCATATATCGACATCTTTTAGTGGCGTTATGTTTTTGCTGAGAGTACGGTTCTCTAGGTTTTTGAAAAATCGCTTAACTGGCGTGTTATGGCGCTTTTTTTCTTCTTTCTTTCACAACAGGGTCCTTGTGTCTTAAATAGATCATCATCATCATCACCAGCCTGAAGACGTCCACTGCTGAACATAGGTCTTCCTTGGAATGTCACAATGCCCGACAGTTAGCTATTTTATACGGAATCCACCAGTTGCCAGCGACTCGCATAATAACGTCAGTCCACCTAGTGGGCGCCCTGCCTACGCTGCGTCTTCCGGTTCGTGGTCGTCACTCGAGAACCTTTCTTCTATATCGGTTATCATTTCTTTGAGCATCGTGGCATGCCCGTTGCCACTTCAACTTGAAGATTCTGAGAGCTATGTCGGTGACTTTAATTCTTCGGTGAATCTCATTCTGGATTTCTTACGCAATGAAACTCCGAGCATAGCTTTCTCGCTCGTTGTGTGACTCTGAGCTCCTTTAAAAAGCTAACAGTTCTTTATAAGTATGAGTGCTTGTGAACTCCCTAGACACACAAGTCGTAGACGGTAAACGATCGCTCTTAAATCTCTATTGTGATATCGAGCTGCAATACAAAAGATAATTTATAATCAAGTAGGTAATACATATCACAATAGCGAGTTATAAAATCTTATTTACGGTCATCCTACAACAATACGTGACTTATTAAATAAATCAATTTAATGAATACGAGTAAGTAATTATATTTATAGCCTATTTAGTGACTTGCAGACTTCATCACGGACCAACTTTATATTCAGATTATCGGTTATATATTGGTATTTATTCTTTATTTTAATATATATATTTTGGTTTTGATTACTTATTTTATTTTAAACAAGGTAAGAATAATATAATGGTAGTTCATACTTATTTACTTGTTTAAATGAACACACGATTGCAAGTATACTAGAAATCAAGTTAGTATCGTACACATCATCATCATCATTGCCCATCACTAAATATCTACTGACGCTGAAGCCTTACAAGCATGAATCTCTGTTTTTTGTACACTTTTTTTATTCTGTGAAAATTTCATTTTTATTGCTCCCCGCGAAGCGATCTGGGATACATTCTGCCTGCAAAAAAAAATACAATATTCTGTATGTTAAAACTTTTTGGTTTTCTTACTTACGAACACAATAATATAAATACACGATCGACCGAAGCTATCGACGTAATAGAGCACACATAATTCTTATACATACGTAATTACCTATAATAAAACTGTAACAGGTCCAATTCTGTACATTGACGATATTTTTTAAACTATTTTTAGAGGGCATTCTATAACCTACATACATACATAGTCTAGAAAAACATAACCCTCTTCCTGGGACTTTCTGGCAAATTATATGTATGCCATGGTAGGTCTCTCGCTAGTTACGATTTTTTCTAGACAATCTTTGGATGGAGAGGAATACCGAATAATAATATAACCTATCTTATAATTTACTTAGGATATGTGTGACATATCTCTAGATTCCTTGCCGTTCATGTTGCTTTGCGCTTCCTCATAGTACTTTGTGCTGTGCCCAGGTAAGAATAGCATCCACCCATCTCCTAGCTGGGTGTCTTAAAAGGCGACTAAGGAAAAACAAGAAGACGGGCAGCAGCGTCTCTCTATCTATTGGATTGCTTAGACTGACGATATTATGCGAGTCGCTGGCAACCGGTGGATACCGTATAAAATAGCCAATTGTCGGTCATTGTGGCGTTTCAAGGGGGAGGCCTATCTTCAGCAGTGGACGTATATCGGCTGATGATTATGAACTCGTAGTAATTCCCGCTTGTTACAAAATGTAAAAATATATGACATGCGGATGTTTTCATTCATTATAATTAATACCTCGTTTTGAGAGGTGATAATATTACCTCTCAAAACGATGCTTTATAATATTACGTCTCAAAACCAGCGGGCAAACACGCAAAGAAACATTAAAGCAGGTTAAGTTTCAATTACATACATACATTATTATGAACAAACAATCAATAAGAAAACGGGCAGCAGCGTATCTCTATTGAATTACCTACCACCTATACTGCTATTTCCAAGCCACCTGCCAAGCGTGGGGATTATCCCTCCCTACTCAAGATGAGGCCTTTTGTACAGCAGTGGACGTGTCTTGGCTGCTGAACATTATTATGAACACATAAAAATGAGTACCGAAGAGCGGTACAAACAAAAACATTGCGTGATAACATCAATAAAAATCTAAAATTAGTTAATAACTCATGTAGGTAAGTTGAGCAGTTGAGCAATTAAACATAATGATAGTTACTAATATTATAGACTTAACTGATGATAATACTATTCTTAAGTTGTTCACTAACTGCCGCACTCACAAACGTAAATTAGTGTTGTTATAAATAAAATTCTTGAAATCGATATTAAAAACTCTGATAGTGAGTGGAGATATCGATTACTTCGTCCTTATTAATGGAGCATATCCATAAGTCATATCCATAAGGCATATCTATAAGGCATATCCATAAGCATATCTATAAAGCAAGGCATATCAAAATAATAGTATGAAAAAAAAATGTTTAATCAGAGTTAACGCCGATTTGCGTTCGTGAGTTCGGCAGTAAAACCAATTTATTTTCTCTGAATCTCGATTTAAAAAGCCTACAATAATGTTTGTAATACATGCAATAGAACATAATCTTTAAATAATCTCCTCGAATTAAACCGAGAATGAAGCAACCCTGAAGAGTAATTTATGTGGATGTGTCGGCCCTGCTCTTTGAACTGTGTTTTAGGGATCCGTACCAAAAATGTTAAAAAACCTTATGTATGGAGGCTTTTTCTGACTATCTGTCTAGCATAGCGTCATATCTTTATACATAGGGGCTGAAATGCGGGTTATCAAATAAAACGGCTTAATTTACACATATCAAAGCAGATTTAATTTTTGTCCGAAGTTTGTGAAGGGGAAAATCTGTTTTCAATGTAAATAAATGTTTATACTATTATTACAGAAAGAAAACAATGTTTCTTAGTAGCAGAGTTTTTAAAATATCACCAAAGCTTTTCACAAAGACGCTTAGTTAAGTGGTTCCGGTTCCGATACTTTAACAATTAAAGGAATAACAAACTAGTAATGTTTTTATTAACTTTTAATAACTTTTATTTATAAATCCAAGTGGATGCGAAAAGGAGCAGAAGGTACCGAACCCCGGCACGCGAATCCGAATCGCACTTGGCTGGTTTTTTCTTTGTCTAATTACAACAATTGCCGCCGACGATGTCTCGCTCGGTGTAATCAACACAATCTTCATACACGCGAAGGTATTAAAAATAATTCTGACTTCTTCAACATTTATGATACCACGGTAAATTTATCTATAGTATATCAATACCGTGATGATACGAGAAGGACCGATTTATTTTTTTTACCCCTCCCCGACAACCGTATGCTACACTAGCTATCAGACACCGGTCTCGCCGGCGAGGCCGAAGGGTCGTACGTATACGACCGCAACGACGTGCATCACCCCACTGAGTTTCTTGCCGGTTCTTCTCAGTGGGGGCGCGTTGTGAACCGGTGGTAAACTCAGCCCTCTCTTAAGCGACAGCCCAAGCCGAGGCCGTGCCTCCCTGAGGTGCCCTTGTGCTCGTCGCTACTTCTGCCGTAAAGGCTAGAGCGCTTCAAGCGCTCGCCTCCTATTGTCCGGTGAAGCTGCAATGGCCATCTGCGGCTAACAGCGTCTATCATTCCCAAAAAAAAAAAAAAAAGGACCGATTTTACCAAACTAACTGCCGCGAATCAGAATATTAATGAATTATCATCTCATTACTTATCTTTTTCTGTTTAATTTTATTTTTTTATTAAAAATATAGAAAACTATTTACATTAAGTGGAAGCAGTGACAGCATAGTAAGCGAGCGCTTACCTTGGAAACACGGTGCGCAAGTTAAAACCGCGGCTCGTACCTCTGATTTCTTTAAATAATCATGTGCGAATCGTCTTTGTGCGATTGTTACTAGCTTTCGGTGAAGAAAAGCATCGTGAGGAAACCTGCATGTCTGAGAAAGCCTAACTAGCTTTCGAATAACGCCAACCCGCACTTGGCCAGCATGGTGGACTATGGCTTAAGCCCCTTCCTCTTGAGGGAGGCCCGTGCCAAACAGTAGGACAAAAACAAACGTTGTTAAAAAATTAAATAGTTCTAAAACATTTGACCCATGTGGTATGGTACCCAAGAATAGCTAAAGCCACTCTCTGTACGAGGAAATTATACCAGCTTTTAGGTCACTTGTGATGTTGAACAACCTTTTATTTAAAGATCTTAATAAAGTCTGAGCAGATGGACCTAAAGTTTCGACTCCGAAATTAATAAAAATATATTGAGATCCAATATCCTTGTGCCTCAATTGTTTTAATGAAGATGAATAATGACTTATTACTCCACTTAGCACATAAATTTAAAAAAAAGTGTGCCCACTGACAAATTATCGGACATTGACTGCGAAAAGTAAAAAATTGCTCTTTATATTCTTACAAAAATATATACGACATATGATGTGATAACATTCAGAGAAGCTAAAAATATGAAGTATTACTTTTAATAAATTAACACAGTGAATTGAATCAACGACCTTCAGATAATGAACGCTCATCATCGGAACGAACTAATCTTACAAGAGTTATATACTACATCATGTTTCATAATACATATTAATTAACTATCTAATATTTATCCACTTGGATGACGGAAGACAGTACACATCTTATCGATAGATCTAGAAGCATATAATTTTACTTGGAGAGATTCTCCAAGGACTTTTTGGAAATTCAACCCTAATTCAACTAGATAGAGAATCCCATCCCATGGATACCTTTAGAAAATTTTAGATGGACCGTTGGTCTATTAGTTAGACTCACTGGCCACTACGTAATAGGTCGTGGGTTCGATATCCACCCCGTGTCTGAGTATTTTTAACCGACTTCAAAAAAGGAGGAGGTTCTCAATTCGTCTGTATAGGTATATATATTTTTTATAAGATGTATGTATTTATAAAAAAGTTTATAAGTATCTGCATCAGTTGTCTGGCTTTCATAGTGCAGGTTCTGCCTAGTTTGCGATCAGATGTCTGTGTGTAGATTGTCCCAGGATTATTATTACTATTTACGGTTGTACACACGGCTACACATCGAGTTCAACACCCTATATAACGATAACTACACAACATACAACACAGAGAATTGTTGGGTTGTTGAGACTTCTAATTGTTCCAAGTCCAAACAGTCTAGGTCGAAGTGTCGCCGTGTGTACAGTCGCAGTTTATTTCTTCGCTCATTCAATTCCTGTTTACATAGTAATACAACAATTATTGATCTAGGGTTATTATGATCGCAATCAATCATGTGTAGATACAGGAAACATGTTTTTATACGATAGAAGGAAATGATTAGCAATTACAATGTATGAGGAGTTGTATGATAATGGCAAAATTGAGGTAGGCCCACTGGTTTGGCAGTAAACAGTACATTTTTGGGTAGTATAAGGGTTACGTCATTGTTATTTCTGTTGATGGTGAATGACCCGTTAGTCTTGCTCGACGGCTCCTCGAGTCATCAGTAACCTCGAGTAATCTTGATAAAAAACAATTAATTGTTATAAATTTGTGCTGATTAAACCCCCGTGACTTGTGCCCATTGTCGGGTCTGAAACTTTGTTTTGTAAAGGCAACCTCTTGGTTTTTGCCGCTTTTCATTACGGATGTTAAAAGTATGGAATAGATTGTCGAACATACATGTAGGTGCGTAGGTATACATACTCCTGTTAGATGGCCCTTCTAAGTACCACCTGTCCAGGTAAGTAGGTACCACTGCAGTGTCAAATGGTGTACCACAAACAAGCAATGTGTAGACATTGGGTACAGTTATGAAGGGCAATATATCTGGCAAAATCACATGACTCAAAAGACTTAACTAGACAGACTTAATAACTGATGTCTCGGGTAAAGCCTGTCACACTTACTATAATATATATTAATATAAATTATAGCTCGGTGTGTGACGGGCTTAACTAGTGCGAGTGCAGCCGTCTTTGGCAGGCGTGTCACTTACCATCAAGCGAACATCTGGCTTATCTCGTTACTAGTATAATTATCCACTCAACGGCCGATGATTCCGATCTGCATCATGTTAACACGCGAAACGCGCACGCGATCTCGCGTTCGGCCCCGACAGGCCACAGGACAGGATAAAAAGGGCACTACGGCCGGATTGTTTTTTGGCTTTTGAGACTTAACGACTAATGTCTCTGGTGACTTGCCTGTCTTAGCAGTTATAGAGGATGACGAATGATGACGGATGACGACGTATTAGTTCTACCTGCTTCGATTGGTCAAACATCTCTATAATTCAGACATAAGCAAATAACAAATCAGAATTGCCAGTCATCAAGAACAATAGAGGTAGCGTTTTCTGTCGACGGCTGCTTGTAATATTTTAACACTACAGAAATACATACATATTATTTATAAGTATTCGATATTATTGTATATTCGCATATTCGACACCGAGTTAGTAGAGCCTCTATTTAATATGCAGGAACTTAAGATTCATCATCAGCTAACATCAGTCCACTGCTGGACCCCCACTGGACCTTCTCCTCCTCCGTCTCCTCCCCCAAGTCAGGCCACCCCGATCTTCGACTCTCCTCATCCAGTTTCTGCCAACCGCTTAGAAGGGCGAGAAACTTAACTTTTTTTTTTTTTAAATTATTTATCTATTTAAAATAGGAAGAGGCTTCTTACTGTGAAATGTGTACATAATCCAGTAAAATTACTGATGTATATTGTTACATATGGCGGACGTAATTCTTCTATTTACAGTCAAATTTCATAATAGCCGAAACATCTCGTCTCTCACTAAAGCCGTGATGCAATAAATTTACATAAAAAGCACATTTTTCACAGTGTAACACCAATTAAACGATACCGGCATAATACCTCCGAAAACACTTGCGAAATGAAACATGAAAATTTGGTCAATATTAACAGAAAAAAATTAAAATATATCCTACTGTTTTCAACAATCGTAGCGAGCAGCATAAATTATAAATGCATGTAAAAACAGATGATTATTTATCACGAATTTATTTGAAGCAAGCTATAAAACTGAGTTCACTATTTAAATTGTATTCAATTAATATTATATGACTACGAATCCTAAGCTGTTTATATGTGCAGCTACACCTTTACGAAAGTAAAACTAAGTTTCATACAACTACGTACAATCAAAGCATAAAATTGTAATCCAAATCATGCAGACGATGACATTACACTATCATATTACTAATAGATGAAAGAAACTCAAATCAATTGATCGACATTAAGCTCGTCCATACGTGGTTCGGTTACAAATTGCTGCTGATATTGATTCAATTTACACTTTAAATTTAAACGGTTATAGTTCTATTTCGTTTAGACGTCATAGGTTTTATGAATATGTATGGGATATTGTGTATTGTGATATATCATGGTGACGTCAAAAACTGTGACATCGCCTATATAGCGTTATTTACGTAAAGACAGAGAGACGAGATGAAAGCTACTGTATGTTTTATTTAGTATCATTATGATAGCGATCAGCCTTAGACCGGATTTTCGACCAGATGGCATCCGCTCAACAAAGGCTTGAAGTGGTTGAATGCCGCACCTACGAACCAAAATTAGATTTAATAATCATTAAACCAGTTCTTGAAATCAGATTTATTCGATACTCGCAGTCAATAAATACTTTATACTTTGATGGAATACATAATTCCTTAAAACAGTAAACAATTAAAAATATACTTTTTTAATTAATCATCTAAAATAAAATTTGCCGTATCGAACAGAGCACGGTTCCAATTATCAAATTATAAAGACGTGTATACTTTATAATAATTATTTTAATGCATTATAATTAATATATTATTTATTTGTATCCAAACATCGATTCTAAACAAGATTAGCTGTCACGGCCCGAAAAGTGGTCACGAAAATAGAGCTACGGAGACGGTTGTGTTGCTATTTCAAATTAGTAAGAGCCGACAACAGCTATCGTAAAGATGTGTCGAAATGCCTCATTTGCGTCTAAAAACTACCTTAATACACGTCGCAACAGAAAATTTTCATACGGAACATATATTTCCCATTATTAGTAGTTAATAGTATTAGATTAAATGATAGATATCAGTAAGATATCACTAAAACACGAAATAATAAATATTTCTTTAAATATCTCTGCTACTAGTCCGCCAACCGCCAAGCTACCGGCCGACCAAATTAAGTTTGCCGCTACTGTCTAAACAAAACACTCAAACTACACGTAGTTCTCATAAGATTATAGTTCAATTCTCGTTGTGCCACCAGCAAAGATAAGTTGGTCGGCCTACGTTGACACTTGTTCGGTCGCCCCCCGTGCCTACTGTTATCCCGTTCTCCCTTTCGCGCGTTGTCCGCCACTATCCCTGTCTCGTTCGTGGCGTGGCTTAAACGGTACTACGGGTATAATGCGCTACGGTAGGTACATCGCAGAAATAGTTTTAACGCTATACATCGTTGTTTTTGTAGCGTAAATATTGATACAGCATTGTACAAAAAAATTAATGTACAATGACCATTGCGCCTATAAAAACCGTTTACATCCTGCGCAGTCCTGGACGGGTCACTCGGGCTCTTACGTTCATACGGAATATTTAAGCTATCACTGCCATATTTTGGATGAAATTTAGTAGGTGACTGCTTATCTGGTTACGTATTATATATCGATGTATCCAAAGGTTGCGTGGAAGAAATCACTACTATATAAGATATTTTTATGTTGGTTGTACAATAAAGTATTATCTATCTATCTATTTTTAAAGTGGTTGTGTATCTTATTTCAAATAAATGTCTGTTCAGTCCCTATTGTATATAGCGTAATAATACATATCTTATTAATTAACTGGTCAGTTTATAATGACCCTATTCATATACAATAGAATTTATGTGGTAATAGGCGCAAGTAATGTTTCACCTTAGCCCCTATGAAACATAGCATGATGTGATATATACCATTTTATGCCCGGACTTGTACACAACACATCAGTGAAAGTCCTATTAAAATCCATCCACGGGTTTTCAAATGATACCTGGACCCACAGACAGACAGACAGACAGACAGACAGACAGACAGACAGACAGACCGACAGACAGACAGACAATAATTAAAAAAAAAAAATGTTTTGGCCTCTATGTCGATAGTATAGTATCATCATCATCATCATCATCATCATCAGCCGGAAGACGTCCACTGCTGAACATAGGCCTCCCCCTTAGAACGCCACAATGAACGACAATTGGCTATTTGCATCCACCGGTTACCTGCGACGCGCACAATGTCGTCTGTCCACCTAGTGGGAGGCCTGCCAACGCTGCGTCTTCCGGTTCGTGGTCGCCACTCGAGAACCTTTCTTCCCCAACGGTTATCGGTTCTTCGAGCGATAGTATAGTATCCCCACATAGAAATTTTGGAAAAATATTCAATGTACAGACAAAGTGCTCTTTATTATACCTAGTAATAGATAGATATATGAAAATCTCGTGTCACGGTGTTTGTGGTCGCACTCCTCCGAAATGGCTTGACCAATTTTATTTAATTGGTATGAGAATAGGTCGTATAGTAGGTATATTTGAAAAATTATTAAAGTAAAAAAGCTTGAAGACGGACATATACCTACAGCATAGGTACAATACGACCTGACACTAGATAGAATACAACACATACATACGTCATAGAAAATAAATATGCGAATTATTTGAATGGTCGGCAAAACAATATAGTGACGCACGTGTTTAATTATTGTCTTGAACAAATATAAATAATATTATTATGCGATTCTCAGCCTCACGCAGTGTACTGCGAATCGGTCGAAGGTCATAAAAAAACCATGTCACAATTTGCAAATTTCGAAAGCGATAATTGGATAATGTGTTTCCAAGTAACGCGCGTCTATCAAACCAGCAGAGAATTACAAACATAAAAAAGTGTGTTGGAATTTATTTTTATTTTAAGAACTATGATGGATGATATTTGTTGCTTGATAAATGATATACATAACTTAAAAAAAACTATGTTTAGAAACGGTTTGTCTTAAAGACGATATACGGTCCAGATTTAACAAAATCTTTAAATAATTGAATAAAACAAGGAAAATCTGATCACCCAAAGACGAGATCTTGCAAGATAATTTTTTCCTCTCGGTAACTTATATTTAGGTAATCGAAATTCGAAATCCTTGAAGCTGTTTTCTGAAATCGATTATAAATGTGCACATTGATCATTATGCATAATATATACAACATATTATTATTACTATTTGAATCGTATACGATTTATTCGTGAGCTGACATTTAATCGTGCAATAAATGTCAGCACAAACTAAATTAAATTATCTATTTTTTGGTCTAAACGGCGGCATGCAATGCAAATACTATTGTACTATTTAAATACTAAACAATTGTTAATTTTTAGGAAATAAAATGCTGTTGTAAACGTTATATAAAAAGTTTTTGGAAAGGAATATCAATTTTGATTGCTCTGTCAAGTGCTGGGACGCGGTTCGTCGAACAGCTTGGCCTTGTGTCTCAGCATAATTACAATCACTTAGTGGAGACAGTTGCAAACGTACGGCTTAATGTATATGTACTCTCGCACGCCCTTAAGGCACATTAAGGGCATGTGTTTGGCTCGCTCACAACAGTTTTCTCCCGTGGCCGCAGCAATACGTTCGCCTGTTCAAACGACACTTAAGTTGCAATGGGGAGAACAAGAAGACGGGCAGCAGCGTCTTTCTATAGGATTAACCTACCATCTATACTGCGAGCCCCAAGCCGCCTGCCAAGGGGATTATGGGAACCCCTCCCTTCTAAGGGAGAGGCCTTTGTTCAGCAATGGACGTATATTGGCTGCTGCTGCTGCTGCTGCTGCTATGGAGCGCAATCAATTCCTCCAATAGCTGATTTATTTCAGAATATCGGACACTGCTCTCCTTAATGATCTCCTACACAACGGCTTACCACCGAATAAATCCTTACTCTTATCTATCTTACATCTCTCTCTTTCTCTCTCTCATCTCTTCATTTAGATATATCAAATTTGTACTCTCCGAACGGAAGCGAGACAAAACAGTAAACATATTATTGAGCAGTAAAGGCTTTCGTAAACTAAATCGGTCGCCGGCCCGTTGCGGTCACTTTCACTAAATTGCTGTTGGCGTAACAAACAGTTTTTCTGTGTCGCTTTTATGTGCGAATCTTCTTTTGGTGCTCGATTTTCGTCAAAAATAGACAAAAATGTTTATAGCATGCGCCTAGCACACGAGCATTGTATATTTTTTTATTGAACTTGGCGATGCCACTTTGCTACACTGTTGCTTATCTGATCCCTCAAGGGGTAAAAGGTTCGATGCTCATCGGCTACTAAAACTAAAAGTGGTTTTAACGCAACGCCTCTGAGTGTCTGGTACTGCAGTTGTATTAGGAAACTAGAAAAACTAGCCTACGGCTCACTGGCTGCACGTACAAAAAGATCGCCAAGAAAGTATTCGAGATATAAATAGAACAGTCTTCTCGAGAATTTACAATTCATTTACCAGCGAATTTCGCTAGTGAATAGACTTTTTTTGAAATGAGAACCTTTTGTTTTCATTTTTTAACAGCAAAGCTATAGAGTCGACAAATTAAGTTGACCATCAACTATTCCTGGACTTAATTAATGGATATTAATGTACTCCGTAATTCTATTATCTCATTAGATTAATGAAATTATTTAAATAAACGGTGCATTATTCTTTATTTAATTTAGAAACCGAAATACTATTTAATTATTTATGTCAGTTGTCTGGTTACCATAGTTAACTCTGAATGGTTTAGTGTTTGAAATTGTTTAAGGATGTTATTTTTATTGAAGTAAAAAAAAATGTGTTCGGTTTTTTCATCGGCTAAAACTGCACTGGCTACCACTATATCTATATCACTCTTACGACACCTAATATGTATAGGTACGTAAAAGAGAAACGTCCCTTTGTGAATTCGTCCTTCTAATAAATGCCGCGGTGTAAAAGCTCACCTAAGCATGACCTTACGGCTGCGTAATGTTGCGATCTATTCAAAACATATTGACATTATTTACAATCATTGCCCAATCACTTAGTGTGCGAAATGCATCGCGAGATAGTTGAAATTCAAGGCTTCACTAAAACTTCGGATAATAGATCTATTAAACAAAACACACGTCACCTATAACACGCTTGAATATACATCCGGATTTGTATTCAAACTTGTTCGAATCTTGAACAATAATATAATTAGGTAGAATACCTAGAACAGAACACTCTTTATTTGCAAACCAAAGTAAAACATATAGAAAACTTAGAAAATAACTTATATTAGGTACGAATGGCGGTCTTATCGCTAATAGCCGGTATCTTCCAGAGAACCAAAACTTACCAGGTAAGTATTTATTTGTACGTACTTATATAATTAACATTATTCTCTATCAATCGAGAACATTAAATTTCTTCGTAATCATAATCGTTCTATTTGCATGAACAAAAGACGTCACAATGTTCAATTTTGTTCATAACAGTATATATAAGTATATATGGCATTATCACAGAATGTAACCAACCATAATTTATTATTACAATTTACTTATGATTTCGTATCATTTTACATACCTAACATGTTGTCGTTTCCTGTAGTTCATTTGAACCTTATTCTTTACTTATTTAAGCACTTACTTTATTTTCTAATTAACCTAGTCTAATCTTAATATATCATGCAGTGTGTGTCCTTTAATGAAGACTCTGTGTCATAAAATATTTAATAGATAAGTTAAGCAATACTTACGATAAATACTTACAAAAGTTTATATTTACAAATGAAAATATAAACTTACATATACAATTAAGCGTGTCTAATGAGAAATTAATCCTACATTGGATTGATATATTACCATAGCAAATATTAACATGACAGCTAGCCAATTCACTCAGTATAAACAACTCGGCTTCCTTGAGAAAAAATCAACTATTTGCATCATTGACTGCTGTAAATGCTATTAAATTGACAGACCGTAAATACTTGACACTAATTATAGTTTAACGTCTACATAATTATATTATAACCAATTATTTTCACTATATATTTGCGCTATGAAATTAATAGACTTTTCCCCTGATGCCTTATGGGGATTTGTAATATTTTCTTTTCTAAACCAAAATATGAAATTAGCTTTCTATTGAAAGCCAATAAGTAACGGAAAACGTTTCAAATGAGATCTAAATCCAGCTATCTAACCATTTTTGTCCAGCACATTATATAAAATTGACCCTAACCACAACGGTTTTGAGCCGCGTATTCACCAACAAAGCCCGTAATACCCATAGGAAGATATCAAGAATACTTAAAACCCTGCTAAAAACCTGCTTAAAACATGGCTAACGAAAAATCCATTCCCGTGGCATAGTTCTAATGAAGAATGTTCTCGCAGCTAGAATGTGCTAAAGAAATTAACAATCTGCATGAAGAATAAGATAGATAAACTATAAGCTTCTTGAGACTGACAATATTCCATATTAATTAATCTAACAAAAAAATCCAAATTTGTTTAATTTTCGAAGACGAGAATCAGTCATATATGAATAAACAAGCCCTGCCGTAACTGACGGCTTCATTGTTAGAATTAACAACGGGACAACACCGTACAACACATCAAGTGATCCCGGCGTTGGAATTCTAATAAGGACAAAGCTGGCAAACCCGTTGGTCTTTCCTCGAAACTAATTAAGCGAGGCGAACGTTTAATAAACATAAACTAACCTCGCCCCGCAGATTCCAAGATTACGCCACTCAGAGAGTCATGGACGAGGCGAGCGACGCGCGCGACGCATTAATCCGTAACACTGACGTGAAACGGACGGTAGCCAAACGTGGTTTGCAGGATAACCTGCAGTACCGCTTAAGGTTGGCAACGGTGTTAAATGCAGATGCCATATCTAAGAATCGCGGTTTTACCACAGCTTGAGCACGTGCTAAAATTGCATGAATAATTTTGCCTGTTACACAACTGTGAGGTGCCACCGTTCATTCTTAGGGCTGCTAGTTTATGGAATGCGGATCTCAACTATAGGTATTAAGCTTATTCTATATTCTAGAATGAGTTGACCTGGAGTTTGGTGTATGCAAAGATTATTTAAGAAAGGATTCTTCTAGCGTAGCGTCAAATGGTCGTTACACCATTTGATCCTAGACCAGTCAGAGTAAATATTCTGATACGAGTAGATTCTGATTTAGTAGAAGACCTGTCATTATTAGTAGAAGCCATATTATGTACTCTTTTATTAGTAGATACAATAATGTAGTAAATATCCCGGTACTGCTTTGATTGGCAGTATTTTGTGTATTTATTAATAATTAGTAAAATTCGTATAAATTCTTGATTCAGCTGTACTCGTGATGAGATACCCGTAATTATCTTTACACAATGTATATATTTAGGTTGTATTAGTACGAATTTAAAGAAAATAATGATTCAACGTTAAATTTTTTCTTCTAATAATATTTGCGATTAATAATATTTTTTTAAGAGATTGCTTTTTAGCGATAAGGCCGCCTTTGTACATTGATATCTACAACGTATTGTTAAATTTACATGTAACTTTTGGTGTACAATAAAGTGTATTCATTATTATTATTATTATTATTTGACAGTCATATTTTTTTCCTTTTTTAAATTAAGTATATCTTACTTACTAATAAGTATACGTTTTTAATGCTACATTATTAGCTCCTAAATCATTATTCATTAAGTACCTAAACTACGCACTCGAATTTTCATTTTCTACAATCAAAACAATGAGTTATAATACCTCAATGAATCAAACAGATTAAACCAAATAAATACAAAATACAAAAGGTAATACAAAACAAAATATTATTATTATTTTATTTTTGGTGTAAAAATTGTAAGCGTAATGTAGTTTTTAAATCGCAAACGAATTTGTAATGGGTACGCATGGTACATTATGTGAGGAACGATGCCTCAAAATACAGCCTAAATAGACATTTGTTTTTTTTTAATTTAATATCTAAAAAGTATTTTTAGATCCAACGAACATTTTTTTCATCAAAGCAAAAAATACAGTTTTGTCACGACTTTTACGCTCTATGATTCCAATTTAATGCCTATTTTCTACAATATGTTTTCCCCTATAACGAATCTTAAATAGTGTATTATCAATACTTCGAATTAGTCACGATAACTGTACATTTATACATATCAAATAATAATAGCTTTCATTTAAAATGTACATTTATACAATAAAATACCTACTTATTGGAGAGTATATATTACAAAAGACAAGCCTGCTGAGTTTCTTGCCGGATCTTCACAGTAACGGCCGCTTTACGATCAAGTGGTAACAAAAAAAAATGTTTTTTTGTGTAAGTGCCTCTGTGGCGTATAATAGATGAGAAATAGGTATATTTTGACTTTACTGACAAGAAATACAAAACAAAGAAAATCCGGTAGTCTCTGTATTTTACGAAACGTAGTAAGTAAATGCCATTTACTACGTTTCGTAAAATACAGAGACTACCGGATTTTTTACTAAATGGATACATAAACAGCAATAAATAAATAGCTAACATTTTCTATGCCACCTAGTGACGAGAGATGAGATGAACTGGTCGTTCGCCAGATGGTAAGCGATACATAAGCCCTTCCGGAAAACAGCGCAGTGCTACTTGACGGCAGAAAATTTAACACTGCAGTGGAACTTAGACGGACTCTTACATAAATAATTAGATCGATGAGCTTTCAATAATTAAGGCCACCTCTCACTTACCGACGTGTGTCAAAACCTTTGTTGTTCTCATATTTTGGGATTAGAGTCTCTCTGAAACCGCCTTTGCCTCGGTTCATACCGGTTTCGTCAGGTTCGCGCCGGCGCGATGCGGTCCGTTAATTACCAACTGAGATACATTAGAGATAACGTTGCGTGATGTTTGGAACGATAAACTCGAGATAGAAGCACACATGCTGTTGGGGTGTGTCGTGACGCATTTATGTATATCGGATCAATGTAATTTATATGATGCGTGCGCGCGTGCACATTGTTGTGTTCAGTTAGGACGCACGAACAGATAATTCTCTTCACTGAACACTAGGATACTAGTAGTTTATTTAGATTCATTCACGGTCGCGTTTATATGTCGATTTATTATTTGTACTAAGATTAAGTGTGATGACTCGAAAAATGTTCGAGGATATGAATCAAAGTTAAATATTTAAACTTATTTCAAATTTTCAGCAAATGCTTTGAACCTTCCTGTAGTTTGTACTTACTTAAGTTTTATGTTATGTTAGCTCTAAGCTGGTGCGATCGTTGCGTACCTGAGGGAGCTCTTCGGTACGCCAGCAATAGAGTAAGGGCTAGGGAATGCACAATTGATCCAACTGGATCGAAGTGCGTTCCGGTGGTTACCGAGCCCCAATTTATAGCCAACAATAGAATATTTATTATATTCTTTTTATGTTAAATGAATTTAAGTTGTATATTTAAATACTTGTGAACATAATAAAACTACTACCATATTTAGGGTGTAATTTTCTTCGTGATTGTTAATCTAGTATAAACTATAGCGTCGGTGCGCGTGCAATATTTCAATACCGCGGAAGATAATATTATAAAATGGCTATACTTAATATTAACTTTTTTCGACGTCCTGTAAAATCATCAAAACTCAGATACGCGGTAAACTCAGATACGCGGCATTTACAAACTGCTCTTCCGCGGTATTGCATGCGCACCGAGATCGAAACGTTTCTTTAGTGGGGACGAAGGCCGGCTTGTGTTGGGTTTTGGTCCCACTATAACCTCCCTGGTGGGGTACGTCGACGTTCTAGACAGATTCTGTCCACTCCAATTATATTATAAACCATAGATATGTTATAAAAATACTAATGCGCGCCAAAAATTGAGACTCATGTAATTAAAATATTGCACAGTACTTTGTGCTTTTTCTAAATACGCATGAAGGCATTTTAGGCCGGACGTTTGCTAAACCACGTCCTAGGGAGGAGAAAAGGAGAGAATGCACGCTCCCGCGTGCATTCTCCCTAGGATGCACCACGATGGTCCCGGGGGGACCCGGGACCATCGTGGTGCATCCTCAGATCACAACGCGACGTCGCATTCGTCGGGGACTCGGGATCGCATTTAGTAGGGATGCATATTAGAGACCCAGTGCGTCCATGACCCACGGTAGTTTCTAGGTACTAGTAGAACATGGTGATGCAGTTTTGACTAGAAGAGCCTAATAGCATAAGAATAATACAGAAACCCTTTGTAAGAGGAACTGTCGTCCAAATACTCCATATACAGCACTAGACAGACACTCTTAAGTGCAGTGCAGCAATCACGACCCTGCACGCTGGCTGTCGCGCAGGACGCTAAGGGATATGTCACTGTATCAAGCGCGGTGTCCTGCAAATTGATACAACACGTCCTACAGGCAGGCCGACGCGCAGGACTGTGAATGGTGTGCGACGGCATTATTCGGCGGTCTTTCTTTTTAATACTCATTTAAGATTCAGCGTGTTTGACGCGATTACTTACGACCGTCCGTTACGTACCAAGTAGGTGTAGAATACTAAAGTCTGGTTGAAATTGCATATACGCGATGCGAATCTCATTCAATGTACCGATAGAACTCGTGTTGATTTGCTTAACGACTTTCATCTGAATATAATTATGGCCATACTTAGGGGTTGGGGGGTTGGTGGGAATGGTGGGGGGGTGGGGGAAATGAAGGGGTGGCTGGTAGGTACTTAACCTTAACCTACTCGCAGAGAAATCTTTTAGACAAATCGATTGATTTTTTTTTTGGAGGCGCTGGCGATCTGAAATCAGTGATCGGTGAATGTTCATTCGGTTAAGCAACGCTAGGAAAGGTCAATTATTGGATGGGTGACAGTGTACTGACATTTGAACTGATCGTCCCCAAGTTTCGGAGGGCAAGTAAAAGACTGAACTGAATTGTATGTTGTCATCTAGCCAGTTGCCGTCGTTAAGCCAAGTTAGGAGCCTAAGGGCAGCTTCAGATTGGCCACTATGCGCCATAAAACAAATATAAAAAAATTACAAGTAACTACACTGGCTGTATGAGTGGATATACTTTCGTCTTATTTAGAGGCGTACTCTGCCCACCGACTCTAGACTCTACCATTAATTTATAGAAGGAAGATGATTATAAATTTAAATAGAACTAAAGCTAAGACGGTCACTGTATCTACATATTTTGTTTTGTGCCATCACGCATGGTCAGCAAATAAAGACGTTTTGTGGTGCTTATTCAAGTGTCTACAAATAAGCAAACTGACGATTCTACTGGATTAGATGTCGAGTAAATCAATCAACGCTTCGCTGCGTGAATTTAAGCGCAGTATTACGCTTCAAATCAGCAGCTGACCAAAAAATTCATAGTCACACATCGAGTATGGTACTGCAATGTTTTGAGTGACTGCACACTGACTCACAGTAGCACATGCCAATATATTTAGCGTTCGAACATAGTTTTTAGAATCTTTATTTGCCTATCTAAAGGTGTGATGTCGCAGGACTCGATATACGACAACGCCCAACGGCCAACGGCATGTTCCACACGGTATTACATGGCAATTAATGAGTATAATACCGATTCCGACATACGACATGTTTCAACGCCTAGTGTCAGATGGCACTGCCGCACAAACACATGACTGTCGTTGAAGCTGTTGCCAGCTGTTCCAAATCGATGGCAACTGTAGCCCGACAACACTTGCAGGAAATGGTACCTTAAGGGTGAACTTCCATGGATTAGTGACATCACTCTCAGTTTTCCAATCAGTTACGTTTACGTTATAGAATACCCGTGGGGTGCCGGGTTTGCATCCCCCTCATCTTCTCTGGTTGGGTGTCGTAAGAGGCGACTAAGCGAGGACAGGACAGCAGCAGTGTCTTTCATTTGGATTTATCTTCCACCTGTACTACGATCAGCAAGTCGGCTGCCAAGCGTGGGGATTAGGACGACCCTTCTCTTCTAAGGGGGAGGCCTTTGTTTAGCAGTGGACGTCTATCGGCTGCTAATAATGAAATGATAATGAATGATGACGTTATGGAACATGACTGGTTGCTGAATGACTGAGGCGTTCCCACCGTGACGGTGACTGGCGTGGGAGGCCGACGTCCTACAATATTTTTCGGCCTTAGTGCCGCGGCGTTTAAAGTTTTGTATGACTCGTATTAAAGACTTGCGTAGCGTATTCCAACGTTCGTAGTTATTTTAAAGACGCAGGACATAGCCAGTTGTAGTCGCTGGTAAACGATCAGTTGATTCAATTAGGCTGACTTAGGATGGGTGACGGTTCGAACTGAGTGTCTGCGTACTTCGGAGCAGCAGCAGTCGTTAGGCTGTCAGGGGCCTAAAGCCATCTGTATGATAAAAAAATAAACAAGTCCCCAATGAATAAACGTTTTACTTATAAGTCACTTGTGACATGACTAAACAGATCAAATGTATAAAACAAAAATGAAACGTCCGTTAAAACTCAGGAACGGCTTAACTTATTTTAATATTTTTTTTTTTGTCTTGTTCGCCCCTGGGGTGGATTAGAAGAAAAATAAATAGGGTGTTAACCAAGTTTCAACAACTTAAAAAGCGCGTACCAGCTAGTCATTATAAAAAAGGCTTTTCCACTGTTTTCTTGAGATTGTATTTAAAAAACTTGCATTGTGTTCTGAATGTATATTATTTTCTGTGTACAATGAGAGACATTTTTTTCTTAATTTCACGATTTCGATAATAAGTATTGGGTAACAATAAAAGAAATCGGTCAAGAGAATATCGGTCAAGTGCAGAGATGCGCAGACGCAGCGACCGCCGCGCCGTTGTCAATATTAGTAGGCGTCCTTGCTGCGGGCAAGTTTCAACAATGTTTATACCGACTGCCCCACAAAAAGGGTTACGTTTTTCGAACGTACATATATTTGTATGTGTGTGTGCTTGTGTGTCAGACTATTCTTTGGCATTTTTGGTTTGATAGATTTCAGTACATGACGTGTCTTAGCCGTTGGAATTACATATTATAATAAGTACCTACTCTTTTATTCTTTATTTCTAAAAACATCATATGCATATCTTATAAAAATAACTGCACGAATTCACATACATATTGAAACCTTCGTACATAACTATTTAAAGTATACGTACCTACCAAGAGGTGCATAATTAGTACACCGAAATTTTTGTCCATTTTGTTTGCAGTCGGGTTTTTTGTGCTTTTATGGCCAGTATAATTAACACTTGTTATTTTATTAATGCTTTATACAGTTCGAAGAATGGCAGTGACGCGTTAAAAGCTCAAAAACTAAGTTTTATTAACTTACGTCGACCTTGATACCAGATATTGTCGCGACGGCAAATATTGTAGACATTTCCTTATAAATAATTATCCTTGATCATCGTCGATTATTATTGTCCTAGATTAAAACTGGTTAAATGGTCACAAAAATAAGAATACTGAGTACGCCCGTGATCTTATTTCGCCTTTCTGTTTCAAATTATCTGTAAATGCTTGAAACATTATATATTTTTGTAGTGTTTAGGTTTTATTTTTAAATGATTTTCAAGTTTTATATATAATGTAACTGCTTCGATATATTATGGATGTCTTATCATTTTGTATAAATAATAAATCGATGATTATAGTGATGATAATGTAGTACTCCAAGTACTTACAATAATTTCCTTCTCGGAAATGAATCTTTTATCAATCTTTGTTCGTAATGTTATAATTGTTATATTTATTATTCTAATCTGTTTGTATTTTGCATCGATATAATATATAAACTAGATAAACATTCACGAACAAAATGACACCTAAAATGTGGTCGCGGAGGTTGCAAATTTATCTGTGCTGGTGGCGGAAACGTAAACTAACGATTTTATTATGATAACGACGTGTAGTTTGACAGTTTCATATAGACTGGAGCGACACTCTTATCGGCAAAAATAATTTCATCAGGCTGTGGCTTGTAAAGAAATAGCGACACAAGGGCGCTATTTCTCGCTACCACTTTCTGGACCTTGACACCAAATCTAGTTTAAATATTATCGATGGTATTTTGGTTTATTTAGGATGGACTCGTATTTAATTTTGCCGCTAGATGATTTTTATAGTAGGTACTTACACTATTTTAAGTGAAATTTGTTTCTTAAACCATAAAAAAGCTGATTTCTATTCTTTAACTAGCCGGCAACGACACACGCCCTTAAGGATGCGAAAAACGCGTTTCCTCTAGTGAACTCCAATTAAAAATAATAATTGAAGCCTTGACATCGCTAATAATCTGTAGCAAACTAACGACGACAGTTGTTACTTCAAATCAGTGTGAGGTTCATGAACAAATCATTTCTGCAATGATACAACCGGGTAATTTTAACTAAAACTGTCATTTTAATAATACAGATGTATCTATCATGACTCGATACATTACACAAACCAATATTGTAAATTCCTATGTAACAGTGAAAACAAGGTGCGCAGATTCGAACCCTGGCTCGCACCTCTGATATTTTTAATTAAACATGTGCGAATTGTCTGTGCGATTGTTACTAGCTTTCGGTGACGGAAAACATTGTGAGGAAACCTGGATGTCTGAGAAAGCCTAACTAGCTTTCAAATAACGTGTGAAGTCCGCCAACCCGCACTTGGCCAGCGGCAGCGTGATGGACTATGGCCTAAGCCCCCTCATCATGAGGGGAAGCCCGTGCCCAACAGTGGGACATAAACAAGGGCTGGTATTGTTATTATATAGAATTCAGTAAGTTATTGTTGCAATAGAGATCGTTTTAAAGTTTTACTGCGCACCTACAAAATCCTTTATAGTTAATTGTCATAAACCCTTTATTAAAATCTAATTATTTCGACAATCGAAGTCAATTAATACTTAATACGTAGTTAATATTGAAAGTGAGTAGATATATCAGTTGTCTCGTGATTAATCATCAAACATAATCATAAGAGGCTCTGAAAACCGAAATAAATAGATTTGAAAAAATTACTAAATTGGAATTTTAGTTAATTTACGTTTGTAAGTGCGGCAGTTAAACTTTCAAATCTATAAATGCACTGTGCTGTACCAATATGTTTGTAGCTGTTTGTACAGAATTGTACTACTTTACCTATCTATACATATAAAACTACTTGTCCTGACTGACTGATTCATCAACGCACAAGCCAAGCCGCTGAACCTAGAAAGCTGAAATTTGGGCAGTAGGTTCTTCTTATGATGCATCCATTGCATCCAGAAAGGGTTTTTGAAAATTCCACTCCTAAAGGGTTTAAATGGGGTGGAAAAAAATAATAGCGAGCGTAGCCTCAAGGAATTGCTAGTGTACAATAAAACCGTCAGTCCGCGGTGGTGAATACCTATTTAACGCTCTCACTCAACTCCCAAACTTTAGACCGGAAATCGAAATAAAATGTAATAATAACAGTACTAACGTAATTTACAAATCAAATTACTTACCATGAAATGTAATTTAATAACGAACCTCATCCACTGATCTCATCCATTAGGATAATACAAAAAATGTAATTACTGTTAATGGAAATAATTATGTAAATGGACGCATCGCGGCCAGAAAGGTCGTTTTGAATAAACAACAGATATACATAGCTACTCTTAGATGTTACTGATTTGCTATATTGACGGTAAAACAATTAATTATAATCCTCAATGAAAGAACGACCGACCTAATCGATTAGAAACAGCAATTTCACGCCATAATAATCGACCAAATATCTAAATCTGCACAAATCGATTATTATAGCTTCGCTGATATCTGCGGAGTTTGACCTTTGAACAATGGCTCGTGGCTTTTTAAAACAAAAGAAAATTTATTCTGTAATACACCCTTATCGCGGAAAGATTATTTCTTTTATAATTAAAGCATCATTTAATATTTATTTATGTATCCTGTCAAATGAAGTTGAATGTGTACTACATTCGCATTGATAAAATAAAATGCCTATAAGCACAAAATGTACTCACATAGTAATACTATATTGAAGGAACGCACACTAAGTTTCCTGTGGGATCTTCTCAGTTAAGGTCGAGTTCCGACCCGGCGGTACTTTTATAAAAAGAAAAGCAATTCAAATGTGCTGTTTTGGCCTACTTTAAATAAACGATATATTTCATTATAATCTCATTTGTGCTGGGACCTACCAACTAGAAAGCCTAATTATGAAGTTAACGATACCAACCTAGAATTATTTGTACAGAGGTTTTAAAGAAAGACAAAAGACATATTATATAGAATACTTGTAAGTTACAAGTATTCTACGAGTATTTAATATGTCTTTGCAAATAAAGAAATTTCATTAATTCTATATTTTTATTGCTAATAACATATGTGTTATTAGCAATAAAAATATAGAATTAACAGTGCGGTGGCACTGTAGCTGCAATAATCTTTATTATTATTACACGGTAAAGAAAAGTCGCTTGTCGCGTCGGTCTGTCTGTATATCCACTAACTCCTCCCAAACCAAGCAACGAATTTCTAAATTTATATAAATTATATATGCTTATACATATACCCCCTTAACTCAATCGGCCCGCGGACTGTTCGAATCACGCGCATGCTACAATGATCTTTGACAATAGAGTTTTATGAGTTACATTGTGTGTATATGTGTATATGGTAATTTAGTGGCCTTGTCACCCTCATTATGCCACGATGACAGGGTTGGAGGCGGCGGATGTGAAAACGGATGGACTTGAAGCCATACTCGTGGGAACGACTGCGGTTGTGTCACGTGCCTTAATTTCTCGTTTCGTTAATAACTTGAGGCGGAGACTTGAACTTGCTAATTACCGATAAACCAGCTCGTCAGTGTTTATTAATATACACGATTAGTTTAAAAATCTTTATAACCTCTTAGTGTGCAGGTAAGAATAGCACCCACCCAACTCCCCGCGTTGGCTGTCGTAAGAGGCGACTAAGGGAAAACAAGAAGACGGGCAGCAGCGTATGTCTATCGGATTACCTACCACCTATACTGCCATCCCCAAGACGCCTGCCAAGCGTGGGATTATGCCAATCCGTCCCATCTAAGGAGGAGGCCTTTCTTCAGCATTGGATTCGAGCAGTTCCGATTGGATCAAGTAGAAATGACTGTGTGTGTGGGCGTGTATTGGCATGACACGAGTAGTTATACTTGACGGAACGGATCATGCCGATTGGACCGTGTATAGCCGGTCATTAGACGGTAGCTATGATCGTATCGTACCTATTATATGATCGTATCGTCGCTAAATTGTTTTCTTACTATTGTTAGGTCTTCGTGGTTCTCCTATAGCGGGTAATTTTCAGCTCACATCCGTAGGCAGACACACTGTAAATATACAATAACGACACAGTTTTTAATAACATAACACATTAAGTTATTTGTTATTTTTCACGAATCAGCGGTCTTTTCAGTTGTACACTCCAAACCAAATAAGCTTGAAGGCGATTACAACTTTATTATGCAGTCATAAAACACCCCCGCTGTATAGTTGACCGTTAACGCGGCAGAAAAAAAAGGTTGGTAATACAAAGTTATTTTTGCTGACGCGCCTACTTGACAATGTATGCGTTATGTAGTTATTGAGCCGCAAACGAACTTGTAATCGCATCCAAGCTTATTTGGGATGGAGTATACCTACTGATTCAAAATTGAAAAATTAGAGCCGAGCCGATTTCGTATTTTCATCTTGCATTCTCAATGAAATAGTTTTGTTTGCCAACGTTTGAGGGTGCACCATGCGTGGCTTATGTAGGTACATTATATAAATCGATGTAATATTTTTTTGGGGGAACCTGTAGAATCTCTCTTAACCGCGTCGGAATATGCCTACCTAGTGCTAAAATCAGAATCCAGAGATAGGTCTTAGGGGTAATGACACCAGTCCGGGCAGCAACTTTCCGTGGATACCAAAAGTAGCAGCTATTTCGCGTACCCAATATTTAATACCATACCTAGTTTTTTTTAATATACGTGCGCGGGAGTCGGGGCAGCAACTTTCCGTGGATACGAAAGTATTTCGCATGCATAATATTTAATACCATACCTAGTATTATTACTATATGTGCGCGGTGTGTTGACATAAAAATAAAAAAAACTTTTTTATATTTTTTTAAAACAGGTCACTACTATTACAGGTATAGTAGTGTTAATTTAAATCGATTATCGTGACTTCGATTCATGCCCTACTCGTATACTGTACAATATTTACACACAAAATAGATCTGCAAGCATAATTTACTTACCTATTCACACCTTTAATACAATTATTTTTACAAATATACTTTGCACTTAACGCTATTTCTTTATAGTCATCTTTGTTTATTATCAAGATTATACCTTAACCATTTTGTACTACGCATTTACTTTTGATTTAAATTTAATTAAGCAGTAATATATCTTTTCAAAGCCGAATTTTAAAAAGTACCTATACTATCGCACTCTTGCATTTTAAAAGATTTTTATGTGATACGATTTTTTGGTCTATTTACTACGAGACCGAAATAATTTTACTATTATAATAAATACCATTTTGAAGTATTATAGAAAATAAGTTTATTATTTTTGAAAATCTATGAATCTATTTGTATAAAAGTCAATTATGTGTAATTATAATATTCATCAGCCAGTCCACCAACTCGAAATGAAAGCGACGTGTTCACGTTTTGGATAGTTTCTAAACAATTTTGTATGTATATTAAATCCTTCGCAACCAGTAAAATACCAAACAGCTTTTCTTATCCTGAATAAGACCTCTAAATTGTAAATTATAATTTGAACTCAGTTTACAGTTGTAGTTGAACTCAGTGGGTACTTTCCCGTATTGCACGTAATATAATATTTTTTTTAGAGATATTGATATCTTAATTAAAATTAAGGGGAACCTGTTATTAGCCGTACTTATTAGTAAGATGTAGTTTAATTTATGTTTTATTATAACGCTGTTGATTTCAAATACGTATGTAAATAAAAGTAAAATAAAAACTTTAACATAAAATAAGCTTGCTATAAGTGATCTTAGAAGCGCCAGTGTTTTTTAAATTATTAACTACCATGGCTGATACTCAAACATATGACGTGAGTTCCATACCCATTCAAGATAAACTATTGCTTGCAAGAAATGTTTGTCTTGCTGTGGATATTAAATTTATACGTATAAGTTGACACTCATCAGTTTTCGAATTGCATTGCCAAGCTTGGTATTAGATGGTCGTTTGTCTGTATCATCAAGATATTAAGTATAATAATACTTTATAAAAATCAATTTTTTTTTTTGCACGAATATAGATCCGGCATAAAGATACGCTGGTCCGTCATTTACCCGCAGCGTAGTCACGTTGAAATCACATGTGAAGCGTGAAGCCATAGTTTCCATGTATTAAGATGTAACGTACACAGGTGCAATCGCACCATGGGAAGCGGCAGAACAATAGCAAGAACAACCATTCATTACCCGTTGATAATCCAGCCATTACTCGCCTACTTGATTACAATCTCGGTACTAGAAGGCAAAGGTTCTCAACCACATTTTTCCCATCGCCCACTGAAAGAATCAGTAATTTTCTAAGTCCCTGGAATTTTTTAAACTTAGCAATCTATGTAAGCGCAGTATACCTACTTAAAACGGCTATCTTATTATTTATTAAATGCAAAGAAAATCCTATTTCTAAGGTCAAAATTAAATTTACATTAAGTCGTTGTCATTAATCATGTGTCGATTGTGGAAGCTTTATTTTAATTTTAAATAAATATAAAATACATAAAGTTTTTTTGCAAATTGGACATTTGACATTCCCCTGAAGAGAACTAACGCTCCTTAATTTTATTAATCTTCTATCGGCCCTTTTGCAACGCCTCCAAAGAGGCATAATCTTTGAGAAAGACTGCCCCAAGGCTACCGTTCTTACCTTCCCAGTTTCCTTTGTCTAGAAACCCGTCTTTATGACCATTAATTAATTGTCATAAAAATTCATTAACTGTGACGTATATTGTCATTTTTTGGGGTGCGCAGAAAGAGCCTCCTCGTATAGTTATAATATTAATTCACCTGGAATACCCAGCTCAGCTCTAGACTCAGAGAAAGTACCAAAGGAGTTAGTATCGCGTCGATTCCCCGAACAAATTTTTCGTGGCACTTTTGCGGGGTGCGGGAGGCGAAGTAAACACACACAGATACACTTTGACGCATACCCACACTTTAATAAACTCGCAATACATTCAAAAATACACGCACACAAATAAAGAATGACCTGACCATATGAACAAAAATTTGGCAGAGGGGGTTAGCGCATCATGCTCTCTCCAGTGGTATCTCCTCTAAGGCTCTAGACGATCTTGCTAATGGACCAATGTTTTTAATATGATATTACAATTCGATGTCGATAGGAAAAATAAATGCCTTTTTATGTAGTTTTGCCAGGTCATTTCTAAATTTTAGAATAGTAGGTACCTACTGAAAACGATATGATATAACTTGAGTATGGAACCAACCGGGCGTCGATCCAAATAAAACAAGCACTAAATCATAAAAGCATAAAAATCCCGATTGCGAACAAACAAAATTGACTTAAAGTACATTATACATACATAATACATATACACATATATATATATATATAGTTCTACTTGTCTCGTTAAGATTTGATAACCATATTGATATTTTTGGAAGTAAAAAGAAATACAAAATCGCGACTGACGCCCGCCATATAAACTTTTTTCATACAAGTAATAAGTTTTAAAAACTAAAACCCGAGTACGGATAAAATCACAGTCTAATAATATGATATTGTCAAGTTATGTTAAGTAGATTAGAAGATATGCGGGAACAGATGAACATACATACATACATTCTTGTGAAAATCATAACCCTGCCGCCGTTCCGGTAAAAATATACCTATAGCCTATGTCACTCCCAGAACTGAAACCGATCTAAAATGATATTATAAGTCAAGCCGCTTAGGCTGTAGGCCGTGCCACATAGACATACAAACTCCGAAAAAGATAACCCTGGGGCAGCCCCCCTGGGGCAGTCGGGCAATAACACGTCTTTTTTTTTGACTCAACAAAGGAAATTCAGACAATCCCTCTCATATTCCATATATGTCGCTACAGACTGCAGACCGTTATATAACACCCCATCAATAACATAACTAGTCACAATGCCACCGTGTTTACAGTATCCAGTGCTGACAATAAGTTCACAACAGTAACTAGTATTACAAATCTAACAAAACAAAACGTCGCTGTGCAACCATTAAATTGCACAATGGGGCATTCGATAGCCATTCATTTGGGTGTCTACACGATCTGAATACATGTGCACTAATTTCGACACCGTTGGGAGGCCGACTGGCCAACCGAACTCGGAAGTTTTTTTTATTCAAGACTAGCGAAACGCCTGCCCATAGACAGCTGTAATATAGTGCCGCTCGACACTTGAGACATTAGCTATTAAGCCAGTATAGGGCCTCAGTTCAAAAACCAACTCATTACTTACTATTATATATAATCTTGCCACGACACGAGGTCGAAACGTCAAAATATGTACGTAGTTTATAGCTCTGTCACTTTCTGAGGAAGTAAGAATACAATAATTCTACTGTTAGAGTTGAACTCATTGTGGGCCCTAGACGTCTGTCGAGTACCACATTGACTTCAAAGAGCACGGCTTGACGGCGGGGTTGTCACCTCCGACTCCGTGAGTACCGTGACGGGGAGGACTATAATACACCCCCAGCAGAGGGCTCAAAGGCAATGCATTGAGGGGTACCTGGTGCAGATCTCACCGAAGAATCCCAGGTCAGGCAACTGCCCACAGGGTAAAATATGATCTCATTTATCTTCATTTCTGCTTTGCAGTGGTGATTAAAATAATATATTACATTTTACATAAAATACTCGTATAATAGCTTCTAGTGGTAATTACAATTTGACATAGTTAAGTATACATAACTTCTATTCTATTCATACACAACTTAGAATATTTATAAGTACAAGTACCTACTATAGAATGCTTATTATCATGTTAGAACCGTAAGCACGAGTAAAAACATCGAAAAACATAATATCACATACACGACAATAGGTAGGTATTTATCGACATTTGCGCTTGGGACAGATCAAACCCTTGATCTACTTGTCACTTACATATCAATATAAAAAGAAGAAAATTTTAATCGTTCATCTGCCTCTTGGAGGAAGGTCTAAAGAAACCTGTCTACGATTTGTTTAAGGGAACCATAGACAAACGCGTACTCTATTCATTAAATAAACTCTATGATACATAATTATTCCCTTTTTTTACAAGTTTAAGTTCGGAACAATAAATGTATTTGATCTTGTAAAGAAAAACAGAGTATACTTATATACATTATAATTAACTAAATATGTAACAGAATGTGTACAGAACATACTGGCAAGACAAGACAATAATAATCTCCATAATATGTTTATTCGTCATTTAGAATGAACTACTTTGATGTAGAACAACACCAAAGCCTGATAATAATGCAGTATTAATTAACCTTTCCTAGGCCAACTGTTGCTATAGGTAAATGATTCTTTTAATTACGGCAAATCTAGGTCAAATACAATACCGATTCAGCTATGATTTTTTTTTATCTAGTCACATCTGTTTATGTACTTGCTCAATTTCAAATAAAAACGCATTAAAATCCGTTTATTAGTTTAGAGCTACATACGTTATGTACGTACGTACTACTTAGTTACTTGACTCGGTTTTTGGCAGTAAAATTAGCTCTTATGCAAAGAGATCAAATATTAGGCTGTAGAGCTCTGTAAGAGGCCTTGGGGATTTTTTTTATATCAAAACTGTCATTACTTATGTAATATCTGCTACCTCTAATTTATTCCTACAACAAAATGCGTAATTATAAAAGTCAACTGTGTACACATTCTGTCCTTTTATTTGCGATTTGCGATACTGCAACCCTAACTTCAGAAAAAAATAATTGTAGAACGTACACATAGCGACACCTTAACGTAAACTGTTTGGACTTTGAACTACTAGAAGTTGAACGCTGCGAATCGTGCGAGCGGCACAATATGTAGTTATTTCGTCCCACCCAAAGCGTGCTGCCGCAGATCCCGTCCCTTTCCAACAATTCTCTATGTTGTATGTAGCGTAGTTATCATTATATAGGGTGTCGAACTCAATGTGTAGCTGTGTGTACGTGTAAACGCTGAATAACTTATTACCAGTGGTCATAAGTTTTATAGGGTTTTTTTTTCCGCTATGCCGTTGTATTTCTAAGTAGTATAATGTCTTTTCTCCGGGGTTTTCCATTGGTTTATTGATTCCAAGCATTGGCATAGGCATGTATGTGAATGTTACTGTGTGATAACTATCTGTAAGTATATTTGAGTTTGTAAACTTGGCAGTTTGTTTTCATAATTGCGGCCATCTTTGTGTCGACTGATAATTGCATCACTGTGTTGCAGTACAATGTTTTTACTAGAACATTCGTTGTTTAGAAACCAATGGAAAACTGCTTAACGACAATAAACTCGTATTTTTTGTATTCTTATACATCATTATAGTCTGCATTATGTAGTTAATAACTGAACTTAACCGTAACAGTACATACCTATGTAAGTGTAGCCAAAAACTCCTAAGTAAAAATTACCTTTACGATTTTTTATGTTACCCATTTTGGCCTAAATTATCACATATACAAAGATTACTTCTAATAATCATTACTTCACACTTATTACACATGTACTCTAAGATCTGCAATTAAAACCTATTGAACACCAAGATTTGATTATCGATACACTTACGGGGCAACACTAGATTATCTATTTTATTTATTTATTTTATTTATTTATTCTTTATGCACAAAACAGTACATAGGCGGACTTAATGCCAGAGGCATTCTCTACCAGTCTACCTTAGGGTGATGCAGAGACAAATCGTGGTAGGTGCAAACAAAACATGTGAAACTAAATAATCATAGATAAATATTTTAAAACTATAATTTAACTTACAATAATTAATATAATACTAATATATTAGAAAATAAAATATACTAATATATCTATACTTATAATAAAACTGTAACAGATCCAATTCTGTACATTGAAGATATTTTGAAAATTATATTTGGAGGGCATTCTATAACCGATACTGAAGCCGAATATGTAATTTTTTTAATTTTTGTCTGTCTGTCTGTCTGTCTGTCTGTCTGTCTGTCTGTCTGTCTGTCTGTCTGTCTGTCTGTCTGTATCACGGCTGAGCATCACGCCGAAACTACTGAATGGATTCAAATGAAACTTGGCATGATTTGAGATCTTACTACTAAGTAGGACATAGGATACTTTTTATCCCGTAATCTAGCACGGTTCTTTTGGGAGAGGGGATTAAAGTCAAAATGGGTACTTGGTTATACGCTTGGTCCGATTTTATCAATTTTTCTTTATAATATAATAAATATTTGTAAGGGAACATTCATAGAGAGTTGTTATCAAGGTTTTGTAATCGATCGGGTTAAGCAACGTTAGGTAAGGTCATTAAATAGATGGGTGACCGTTTAGCGCCATTTGAACTAAACGGGTCCGTGCTTCGGAGAGCAAGTAAAAAGTGGGTCCCAGTTTTTAACCGACTATAAAAAAGGAGGTTATGTATTCGATGCGAATGTCTGTGATTAAAAGTTTAGTTAACGTAAAAATAGCGCAGGCGGAGCTGCGTGGGTCAGCTAGTATTTTAATATAAATATTATATACATAATTATCTTCGAGAAGAATCTGCCGTTTTACTGCGCAAGTATTCCTGTAACTTTGTTTTAAATGTATAACGTCGTATCTATAACACACACGCACACACATTCATTTGTTTGGTGCTTCAACTGTGCTTACGACCAGTATTTTTTTTGGTCTGAGCCTTTGGTCCCTAGAGCCGTCAAGTAAGTGCTCAACAAGCTAAAAATACAAGCTGAAAATAGTTTTACGTTAATACCACGCAACAATAATCCAAAGGTGGGTTATGATTTAAACAACCCATTTCAGTTCGTAGCCATACAAAATGTGTTGTGACGAAATATTTTGTGAAACTCAGCAAACAATAGACCGATATATACACAGCTGGTGTCGTCCATTGTGCGAATATGTGCGGATCAAATTGTAATTGTCACAAAAACATCACTAGCTAACGTGCGCAATGTTCTAGTTAGCCCGTGTTCAGATGCCCGGCACTTACTTAATAACAATAGGGACTAAATATGTTGCAAGGTTATCGCTGGTCTTAGTACACAAAGTTTGTTTTTTTTGTTGTTTCGCTGGGGAAATTTTTAATAGGTTCCTGGTACTGGCAACCGGGAAATGTGAGATTCTTATCCATTGAAACCCCCGCGGCTGTCGCATCGGCACTTCCGAGAGGATCCTGGATTCTCGGTTGGGGTAAGCACCAGGTGATCCTCAGTGCCGCCGCGAGGTTTGATATCCTTTACAAACTCTACATGAGACCTCACAGAGACAAAGACAGACCGCAAGAAATGTGGAGTTAAAATAGTAGTAGAATATCCAAACGCTGTCTGATCCCTTATATCAGTTATAGGCCGCATAGACTTAAAAAAAATATAATATACAGTCGAATTGAGAACCTCTTCCTTTTTATGAAGTCGGTTAAAATGGAGGTTTTTTATTGGACCCACGAACGTTTATTGGAAATTTTCTGAATAACTATTTATACAATTTTAATTTTTACTGATTGAAATCAAACTACTTTCACTTTATTTAGATATTACTGCTCGAATGCTTTGCAGCACCCATGGTCACGGGAGGACTGAGATGTTGAACGTCCTTATGTCACAATTATGCCGGTGTACCCTCAGGTCTTCTTAGTTATTATTGTTGGTCCGATCTACGCCGTAAGAGCTTACAGTATCTTGAGGCCGTGCAGTGATTTGCTTGATATTGGATTTAATTATATTTATCAAAGGATCCCAAGCCGGTGGTAACACCCAACCATCTTCTCTATTGAAATTAGGATGTTTTTAAAACATCACTAAAAAAAAGATAAAAAAAATGTTAAAGTAAAAAAAAGTAAAAATTAAAATAAATGTAGTAAATGGATGTAAAAATAGTTTGATTTCAATGTGTAATATTCGCGTAAGTAAAAGACAACATTATATTTTTACTAACCTTATCTATGGACTTTCAGGAAAGTAAGCACATTGGGGTAATATTATTAGGCTTAATAATGGTATATGCATAAATGCACACTCATCATCAATATTTTAGATACCTATACTACCCTGTATCTATTTTCGTCGTAAAAGGGATTTTTTTTATAGTTATCGATATGCCATATTTTTTTACCCAATATTTTTGCCCAAAGGTTCAAAGATCCCACTTCTGCCTTTCTGATTTACATATTACCTATGCCATTTTTATGTTTTGTTATCCAATAGGCCTCTTAAAGGGTAGCTTGATAAGAACGGATTTTCCGTGTGCCAGATTCAGACTTAGCGTCTTGCCTTATATTTACTTAATACTTGTAAATTATGTAGTTGCGTGAGTGTTATATCATCCAAATAAAATACAGAGCTATCATCAGGTTTTCGATAAATTTCCTAGGTACAGTGCTGGGTCAGATATTCTGCCGTCACGCAGCAGTGTGTAAACATTACTGTGTTTCGGTATGAAGGACACTTTAGCTAATGAAATTACTGGACACAAGAGACTTAATATCTTTTGTCTTTAGGGTAGGCAACGTACTAGTGATTCTTCTGGTGTTGATAGCATCCACAAACTGCAGTGATATCTTACCAGTCTCATGTTTGCTTGCCACCTTGGTAGTATAAAAAAAATATCATTACCTCAGAGTCGCCGCAAATTCTAGCCTAGCATTCAACCTTATTGCGGTAAACAAACATGGAACATATCTTTTATTTTTAATAAACAGTTATATCGCCTGCAAATAAATATGCACCTTTAAGGCATAAGGGCAAAAATGAATATACGTAAATATGCCACCGTGGACCTAATGACCCAATAAATAAGTATAAAAAAAAAAGAACCGACGAATACAAGATAATTTGACTTTTATGCCGCTAATTCAGAAATAATTATACGTATCTCCATGATATTATATCTACATATTATATTCATACCATGTTTCGGTTCGGAGATCACAAAACTTGGTTGTATAATGTCTAGTGAAAAGGCGACGGATTTTTGTAGAACATGAATTATTTATAGCACGTTACTTCATTAATATTAAAATTCGCACGTTTGCGATAGCGATCGCTCACACTAAGAACATGCTCGTATTACGAGAGGCTTAGGCGCAGGCACATTAACCGTAACATAGACCTACAAATGAGATTATAGCGTCTACGGCTGTCTACAGTTTTAAAGATATGAATGATTTATTTAGAAACGTACTCGCAGACGATAATATATTAAATAATAATAGCTATATATATATTTCGTGGCCACATCGTAGATTTGCCCACGCCATGAAATGCTCGAGAATTTCATGAAGTGGTTGCATTTCATGAAATATTTTGCTGTCTATTGGCCATATCATGATGTGCCTTGGCCTAAGATAAAAAATCGTTTCTCGATAGGACTCGGATAGGTTAGGTTAGAAGGCTAAGGTAGGAGCGGAGCGGACCCGCCTTAGCTTTCGTGAATCCGCCCAGAAATAGAAGCCCCGCGATTGTTACACACATCATGAAACGCGACCACTTTATGAAATTCTTAAGCATTTCATGATGTGGGTAAATCTACGATGTGGCTACTACATATATATATATAATGTAAATCTGAATGGTACAGGCCCAGTACATCTAAAAGATTTTATGATTCCAACATTGACAACAGTCAATTAACAACAGTTACTTTCCTTGTTCACAGGGTAAAAAGAGGTAGCAAGGTATGACTGCTACGCACGGCGGCGGACGTGAAGATGATAGTCCGGACAAAGACTCAGTCTACACCATCAAGACTGGATTCAAAAATGACGGGTACCAACACGACCGAGACTCGAACGACGACATTATCAAACCACCGCCACTGCCCATCGAGGAGGACAACTACCCAACAGGAAAAGTCCAGCTGCCCAGGAACGAGAAATGGAGGATACTGAAAAACGTGGCCGCTGTCAGTACAGCGTTCATGATCCAGTTCACCGCATTCCAGGGGACCGCGAACCTGCAGTCCTCGATAAACGCCAAAGACGGACTCGGGACGGTTTCGCTGAGTTCCATTTACGCGGCACTCGTCGTATCCTGTATATTCGTTCCCACGTTCCTTATCAAGAGGCTAACGGTTAAATGGACGCTATGCTTGTCCATGCTCTGCTACGCCCCGTACATCGGGGCGCAGTTCTACCCAGCTTTCTACACTCTCGTCCCGGCCGGCGTGGTCGTCGGCCTGGGAGCGGCGCCTATGTGGACTTCCAAGGCTACGTACTTAACGCAGGCGGGAAGCGTATACGCGAAGCTAACAAACCAGGCAGTCGACGGAATCATTGTACGATTCTTCGGCTTCTTCTTCCTCGCTTGGCAAACCGCTGAGCTTTGGGGAAATTTGATCTCAAGTTTAGGTGAGTGTATCATTTAAAATGTTATCTTGCTCGACTAGTTAAACCCTCTTTCGGTCTAGTTGTCCTATCACTTTACGTAGATCTGAATGGTATGGCGCACCATATCGCACAAAAACCCCACCGGTGGTATTAATCTAAATACTTATCTGTTTTTGTATATTCTTGGGTTTTAAGAGAGCAGAGTGGGCTCGCTCTCTCAAGAAATTGGAGGAGTTGCCTGACTGCATTGGAGAAGACTGCAGCCAAATGACACCACTTTTGAGTTGGGTTGTGTTTCTGCAGTAATTACGGTTGCAAGTGCTTTACATGGAATCATCTGGCTGCCAGCTGATAGGCACAAGTTTCCGCCTGGCATCCATGTGGCATCGTACTTTAGCGACTCGCTGCGGTAGAGCGTGGTATCAGATTTGTTGCTCAATTTGGTAGCTAGATGGCTGATCGTGTGGAGTTCAGGACTCAGTGGCTGCATCAAGCTTCCGATACCAGTCTAAATCGCTGATACTAAAAGTAAAGCATGTGCAGGCCCTAAAAGTCACTCTGAGTCCATTCCATGTCAACCTAGGGCTTCTTTTTGCTTCATACAAATTATCCCTGATGACGAATGGTAACCGACAGTGAGTGTATGACACTATGACAACAGCGACCTTCTTCTTTGCGCAGTGTTCTCTTCGGGAGTCCACAGCGGAAACGTATCGACTGAGAACACCAGCAAGACGCTGCTGACATGCGGCGCAAACTTCTGCATGCTTGGTGGGGGACACCACGACAACCAGAACCTTCACCGGCCACCGGACAGTGAAATCTACGAGATCAGCGCGATATATCTGGCGTGTGTCGCCGTGGCCGTGATTATGGTTGCCTTCCTCGTTGACCCATTATCAAGGTAAGGATGTTACTTTCAAATGTTAATTGTGTGCGCTGCGATGGGTATTGACGCAGTTTTGCCTTCGTCAGTAAATATTAGATCATTCTGTAAGGTTTCCTCAGTAGCGTCATTTAGGTTAAAATCTTTCCCTAAAAAGACAACGCCAACACATCCGGGAACACTTTTTTTCTTTATTCACTTCAAAATTGCTAGAGAAGTGCCTATCTATATATATATGTCACAGTAAAAACTCAGAGGGCACCATAATAATAACGTGATGTCAGCAATGCCGACGTTACTGACACAAAAGTTACTCCTGCTATAACATTTTGACAGTTTATTTAATATAAAAATATGGGGACTCCCCCAAGTGGTCTCCTCCGGCCCCTACAACCACACCAACGCCAGCCTTTAACCATCAGTGGGATTATCATTGCTTATGATTATTATCACAAGATTGCTTGACTAATTCATATTAGTAATTCAAACGGACTTTGCTAATCCGACTCACCGACTTATTACGCCAAACCTTTAAAAGCCGAATCGGACACATCCAATCCAGAAGAATAAATGCAGCAGCCAGGAAAATCTGCGAATATAACTTAAAACACACATTAATATTTTCAACGAAACGAGACAGGTCCGAACGGTCCGACGATCCGAGCGACACTGCCACGAATGCGGCCGTTGCGTTTTATTTATAGTAAATCCAAATTCACTTTTGTGTAAAAGTACCCTCAATAATTATTATGAATTTTACAAACAATTTAATCACAAGAACAATTTGAACAATGACAACTTAAACCCCAACAAGAATGACTAAACAAGGAGGCCGAAACGTCTCCACCCCGGCACGGCCATTCTGATCGGCGGTGCGCGCTCTGCACCTGCCGGAATGTTCACCAGTAATAGTGACTATTTGATTGTTAACTAGTAGCTAAAATAAACATTTTTAGTAGCTGAAATAAATATTGTCATTAGCTTATTGTAATTTGGTATTAGTGTCGTACTGTACTTTTGGGATCAAGAATACCTTTCTCCGATTTTATTGATTGATTGACTTTTGGGATCATGTACTTTTGGGATCAAGAATACCTTCTCTGACAGCTTATTGTAATTTGGTTTCAGTGTTGTACTGTACCTTTGTGATCAAGCGTAACTTTCTCTGATCAAGAGAAATAGTATGTTGTATGATGTTTTATTTATGATTTCATTCTCACGTGACGGTGCTGCTCTGTGATAGACACAAAGTCTTTGACTTGATAGGATTAGGGAATAGGATCAGGAACACCGCTCTGTGATAGACACAAAGTCTTTGATTTGATGGAAAATTAAGGTAGGGAGTTTAGGACCATTGCTCCGTGACAGGCACGAAGTCTTTGACTTGACGGGATATAAGGAGCCGGGTTCCCAGCAGGATAACATGAGAGATATTTTACGCATGGAAAACATCATGCCAATTTTTTTTTATTTTTTTTACGCATGGAAAACGTCATGCTAGTTTTTTTTTTATATAAAGCCACTCCTGATCAAAAAGTCAGCCTGTTTATACCTTGGTAATGATAAACATAAGGATATGGTGGTAGATAAATTATTGCCTCCACGGCAATCATTTATACGCATGGAAAACATCATGCTAGTAAAACAGGAGATAATTTTTGCCTCCACGGCAAATATTTATACGCACGGAAAACATCATGCCAGTAAAATTTACCTATAAAGCTATTCTTGACCCAATAAGTCAGCCAATTTATACCTTGACCATAAGGATAAGGTGGTAGATAAATTTTCTATGAAGGAATATAGAGTTGCTGTACATACGGAAGTGAGTGAAAATATTGAAGTGATTGTACGCTCCACGCGTACTCACACAATTATTTTCGATATATCAATGCAAATGCTCCACACATTCATGCATGATTTGATTTCTAGTACAATAGGATGATACTGTGGCATTGAGCCTTAATTTGACCGTAAAGACTATGTGATAATAAAAAGTGATTGTTACATTCTATTAGCCAGTCAACAAAGACAAGCCAATAACATATCTCCTTACTGTTATTGCAGATTTAAATTTTTGTTATAGTCAAATCCACATTTGGTATTAGGTAAGAAACAATAACTTACGTCAGTGCGGCTATCTATAGCCATACAAATAAAACAGATGTTACTTTCTTGCCCGGACGTCTGTCCACCACGGTCACGACACAGTGACCGAAGCAGCAACGCCACCGCTTGAGCAGCAACCCCACTGGGAGCGCTCATTGTGTCGGCGAAGCACCTCCTGGCTCAACATACACCTGTGAACATAACATACTAAAAAAAACAAATTTATAATTTACCAGACTGCCAAAGCATGCCTGGTTTTGTTAATTGACCAATCACATAGGAATCATAGATCCTTGTCGGTCAATAAGAATCACTCAGCCAACTGCTCGGCCTTCCTCCAAACAAACGATACGCAATGATTAAAAACAAAAATATAAACGGTCATACTATTATTAAAGCTAAAGATTCTGTATAAAATCGGTCCAGTCCAATCTTGGTTTGAACTCGCCAATCAGAAGAATGTGTAACGAGTATATGAACGCCAAACCATCATCAGATTTAGACGTGCAGGTAAAACGAAGTGCTGGAACTACTTCGTATATAAAACGACTAGATAGCATGTATGCCTTGATGCTATATTTTATTTTTGTTGATTTGGTTAGTTTTGCTTTTAATCATTATAGTAATTTTCATCTATTTAATTTAATTTAACAATTTCTTAATAATTCTCATCTATTCTAACTTTCATAGAGAACATAAGCAAGCATATCAACGATGCCTGTCATAGGTTCACTTATCACAATTCACAACAACTGAACGTCTAAAAACAAGTGTACCGTTGCTGTATAAATAAATAAAATGAAAACATTAGTTGGAATTGAAATTTTACGCAAATAAACTTTGTTTACCGAAACGACGAACACACTCGAACATTATTAGCATACAAAACTAAAATCTACCCGTAGTTTATAATAATAATAAATCAAAGAAATGAAATCCAAATGATGTCGGTTTGTGTTTACCGAAACGACGAACACACTCGAACATTATTAGCATACAAAACTGAAATCTACCCGTAGTTTATAATAATAATAAATCAAAGAAATGAAATCTAAATGATGTCAGTTTGTACGTTCTCACAGCTAAGAGTATTTTTCCACTTCGATGTTGCAATCATAGAACACAACCAACAACCAATTTTTCAGTCCAACAATAAGTACATCGTTGAGAAAACAATATTTAAAGAACTGGTACTAGAACTGAAACTTGAACCACTATCAAACTTCAGCAACCACTATCAAAACACAAAGAAATTGAAAGTACCGTAATTGAGTTCGAAACTATTGTAATCCGGGAAATTGACGGTAGTCGATTGTGAAATACGTAAACACGTGGGAACTATTGTCCCTACTAGTTTAGTTTATTCCATATCCGAGTACATTCCTGTTAGCGATAGGGTAATTACCATTGTTCTCAGCAATAAAGTAAACTGCCACCAGTCAAACCAGGGTGGGTGGGTGGCGTGGTGTGGGTGGGCCGGGAAAAAAAACGATGCCCATCTTTGCCATTAGGTACTAATGCAGATTGCATCAGAAAGCGTAGCGGAAAGGCCAGAATTCAATCCCACTTCTGATGTCACAGTAAAAACTCAGAGGGCACCATAATAATAACGTGATGTCAGCAATGCCGACGTTACTGACACAAAAGTTACTCCTGCTTTAACATTTTGACAGTTTATTTAATATAAAAATATGGGGACTCCCCCAAGTGGTCTCCTCCGGCCCCTACAACCACACCAACGCCAGCCTTTAACCATCAGTGGGATTATCATTGCTTATGATTATTATCACAAGATTGCTTGACTAATTCATATTAGTAATTCAATTTGCTAATCCGACTCACCGACTTATTACGCCAAACCTTTAAAAGCCGAATCGGACACATCCAATCCAGAAGAATAAATGCAGCAGCCAGGAAAATCTGCGAATATAACTTAAAACACACATTAATATTTTCAACGAAACGAGACAGGTCCGAACGGTCCGACGATCCGAGCGACACTGCCACGAATGCGGCCGTTGCGTTTCATTTATAGTAAATCCAAATTCACTTTTGTGTAAAAGTACCCTCAATAATTATTATGAATTTTACAAACAATTTAATCACAAGAACAATTTGAACAATGACAACTTAAACCCCAACAAGAATGACTAAACAAGGAGGCCGAAACGTCTCCACCCCGGCATATATATAAATGACTGTATGTCTGTATTTCCTTTATACAATCGTAAACTATGCATTTGATCATGTCATGATCTTCAGCAAAGTGTTGTGCATGAGCCCAAGAAAGTTTCTGAGTAAAAAGAGCGCGAGCGGAGCTGCGCGGGTCAGCTAGTACCTTATAAAAGATCATATCCAAAAGAAGTCTTAAAGTGGCGTTGTATCCCTGTAGTGATTATGGTTACTTGCTTAGTGCTCTGTAAGGAGTAACTTTGCCAATGGCTGAAAGATACCTTTGACACTCGTTTTCGTTTGTGTTGTAAGTAATGGCTACCTTATTCATGCCTTCATCATTGTCCACATTACCACTAACTGTCAAATAAGATAGAGGGCAAGCACTTATTAATGTTGAGTTTAAAAATGGGTGTGAGAATCCTGAAATAGCTTAGCCTTAGCCTGGTATTAAGATCAATAACCGATAAAGCAATGCTTGTGTATATACCCTGTTTTACTTTACATGATCAAATCGTAGCCATAAATCATACACACCAAATAGTGGCCAGCCAAAAACAATTGGTAGGGTACATTTTGTCATATTGAGCCCTACCAATTGTCTTTGGCCGGCCACTGGTCTGCCATCACTCCTGTGTTCATACATTTATTGCTACGATTTTGGTCTTGCAAATAAAAACAGGGTATAGGTGCCGTCACTGCCGTTAGCAATATACAAAAGCTATTGGTAACATAAGAACAAAAAAATGTTGAGTATAAGAACAATCTCTGTACGTGCAAAACACGTTTCGTATCTGTTGTATGTAATTATTGAGTACCGAAAAAAAAACCTCCTCGTTTTCGCCTACGCCGCAGTTATGTTTAACATTTATAAGATTTTGTAAACAATTCCCACATAATTGGTCTTTAAACTCAGATCATCAACCTACAGACGTGCTTACATTTTTTTATTATCTTAGGGGCAAAACAAACGCGATACTTTTAGCATCAGTCATGAGCGGTTTTGGCTATACACTTTACTTAAATTGCGCTTTTCAGCGCAATTCTCTGCATGCTGCGTTGCGATAACTATGAAAATCACACACTTTGATTGACTACATCGTTGATGCCAAAATCGTTCGAGATAAACTTGTACAGCTTTCGAAAGGCGACTAAATCAATAAATTACAATTTTCGTGTGTGCTATGGTCCTTGAAACTATATTATATTCTGGTCGGCACGTGTTTTCATTAAAATGAAAACATTTTACGGTAGTCATTCGTACGATGACAAATTGTAGGTGATAAATAGCGGTTGAAAAAGCATCAAAATTCTTAATTTGAACACTCACTGTACATTGTATAGCTCGCAGGTGGTGCGTTTTTTATAATCGCCCACAAAAAAAAATCGCCAGTCATTTATCCTATCTTTTTCTTATTCGATTCTCGTTTCATTGTTGCGAGGTAACGGTACATACATAGTACTTAATACACAAACAGCAAAATGTCTGCGGTTTATTTTGCATCGTCAGACAACTTACAAGATACGCGCATAATTTACTGTCATACCGCCGCTATTTAAGCTCAATTTGTACTCAAACGGCTATCTACACTTAAGATTCCGTTTCCAAAAATGTGAACGTTTTGAAGGAAATATTACCTATTAGCAGTGGCGTGCACTGAAAGCAGGCAAAAATATCTGCGAGTTGTTTATGCTTTATGCTATTTGTTCGTGTTCCAGCACAAATATTCTTAAATTAACCAGTATTACCAACATATCCATTTACGTTAAAAAAATTACGTTAATTCATGTCCAAACTAAGATTTTTTTAAATTAAGACTTGTAGAGAAATCCTAGGGTAGGCAAAGTATTTTTGTCAGTATGGAGCCGCTGAATAAACTTATTAATATTTTCAAATGCAAATTAATATGTCTATAGTATTTGCTTGCATATGGATATTTGAAATGGTATAATAACATACCTAAAATAGGTTAAACAAGCCGAATACATTTTTTTGCCTACCCTCTGTGCACGCCACTGCCTATTAGTCTTAAGGTGTGTACAATACTTTGGAAACCCGAGTACTCTCCGAGAGATTATCAGCGGCATTAAGCGCCCGCTGGACTTTCTCGGGGAGTTGGGGTGGATCGAATAAATTAATTCCCACACGCAAAATACGCGCTTTGACGTGGAGTTGCGGAAACCAGCCCGTTATATTGGTATAACCAATATACCAAGGTGTGTGCAATCATACATCAGCAACAGTGAGCAGAAATCACTTGCGAAAACCCCACACTGTACCTATGTGATGTCTAGTTTCAGAACATCACTGGTAAAGATGCATTCTATGTACTCTCGCGGTCACGGACGGTGTATCACCTTTAGGACGAGGATAGTTTGCACAAGCTTGCCCAAAATATTCGGTTCGTCGGTCGTTCAAATGATTGTGACTGAAAACTGGTACAGCGTTCATGTCTGCGGTATATACCTTAACGTGATTATGCTAATTGATTGTATATCAGCTGTGTTCGCTATCGCTTAGATATTTTTTATGTCTACTTAAATGCCATTTGGTCTCTATAACGACTAGTGTCGATCTGTATTTTGTCTATCAAGAAGGTAAAATCATTTTCTTTCGTACTCGTATCTAGTCATTTAATAAACATAACGGTACACACTGAACATTTTAGTAGCTTGTAGTTAACATGGATAACTGTAAATTAATAGGATTACGTTTAGGCTGGCGGACGTTTTTAAATGATTTATAGTTCCCAAAATATAAATATACATGTTCTTAATGGTATTCATGGTATTATATAATTTATGGTGATGCGTTTTGTGGCTTTATATTTATTGAACAATATGTTAATGACAAGTACCGTTTTAGACTTATAAATATAACTTTAGAGTTAACGAAATGGTTATATTTGTAACTCACCCGGACTGTCTGTTTATTTATACAGTACAATTACATATTTGTATAAATCAATCTTGTATTCTTGGTCTTTAATTCTAAGATAATATAATGTTTATTCGAGAAATTTTATTTTTATCAATATTTGCTTACAATTTTTTGTATTATTATTTGGCTTGACAGCCGGCTCAGGCAAGCTTTTTTTTAAATGTTTGAATGCGGTTACTATTAAAAATCTAAAAGAATGTTTCCTTTCAGTAAAATTTGATATCTTAATAATTTAATGTACTTCCCCTCTGTGTCCTGTTCGTTTGTTTCACCCTGTGTATATAAAAACCTCAATTAAATTTATGTCATACAAAAAAAAAAACAATATTTTGCAACTAAGTCTTCTAAATTACACCCGTGCGAAAGCAGGGCGTGTCGCAAGTATTGAATGAAAAAAAGGTTTATAATATATTTATTTAAGTATTTGTTTAACATAAGCACAAACGGTACATGGCGGGCAAGAGTTTTCTAACAGCCTACCTTTGGGTAGTGCTGAAATATTTAGTGGTAGGTGTAGTGGTTGAATGATTACAGAGTCTTACAGTCATGTATTTTCTATCTCAGGTATGGTGAGAAGCAGAGGCAGACTGACCCATCGAAGGGTCTGACCGGCATCCAACTGCTGTCGGCAACAGCATACCAGCTCAAAAAACCGAACCAACAGCTACTTATCCCCATCACGTTATGGATTGGGATGGAACAGGCATTCATCGGCGCTGATTACACTCAGGTACTGGCTTTTCTATTAGATGACTTCTTCACAAGCGAATAGAGTTGAATTTGGAAATCTTAAGAATATCAGACAGAATATCTAATATCTCACCTTTCCGGCAGTACCTTTTTTTCTTTTCTCGCGGGGCAAACCTTCAAAAGGTCTTCGGCTTGTGGGTTTTAACTGGGGTATGTGGGATTCTTACCCACTAAAACCCCCGCGGCGGTCGCATCGGCACAATGAAAGGGGGATTCAGGGCTCTCCGGTGGGATCTGCACCAGGAACGCCTTAGTGCCTTGCTTTTGAGTCCGCCGCCGGGGGCGCATTGTAGCCCCCCGGGAACCCTATGGCTTTACATACTTAATAACTAGTAAATAAAATAATGTTCTCCTGGCCGATACGACCACTGCGGCCAATCTTTCACAAGATCAGCCATCTACGCGGGAGATACAAGTGTAAACAAATCGCACTCCCTCTTCCTTTACCTCTTACAATCCGATGGGATTGGTGGCCGACATGACCGGGGAGAGGTCACGCGCAGGAGCGACCTTTTACATGACCATCCAACGCATCAATCATCTAACTTTATACACAATCAGGTGATCGGCCTGCAATGTCCTAACCAGTAAGAAACACACTACACAAAGTTGTTGCTCTCCGCGGGATTGAACTCGCGACCTCTGGTTTGCAAAGCGGTTGAAACCATAATACACACAATAACACATAATATAGAAACGACGAGGTAACTGTCCCTTGGCAGGCAGAAACGTCATTATGTTGCAAAAAATATCCTATTGAGGAGCCTTTAAGCCACAAGCATTCGTTAGCAAACATTTAAAAGCGTTTATATGGTAGTAAATAATAATATCGTCTTAATTCGTCTTCTTTGAGTTCGCAAAGTTTACCATTAGTAGCGTCCTTAACGTACTCCCCGAGTTAATGATTTAACTTTTCTTTAAAAGAAAAGCTATAAGCTTTAATATTGCAGTTGATTGTTTTTTTTTACCTTTTAGACTACAGTGTAATGCCTCACGTACATATATCGACTTTGGAGGTTATTTTGTGAACAAAAAAGTAGATAGGAAAATCATAACTAAGAATGGCTATCGATGTTTGTGTGTGTTCGTGTGAAATAGAGCAGCCCTTTTTTTATCGGAGACCTTCACAAGATACCCAGTCTCCGTAGGGACGGGCGCATAACGCGGATATGGGATTATTTCAACTCATCTCGCTAAGACCTTTCATCTGATACACATATTGATGTTTTTGTAACTAAAAAAATACAATAATTTTTTTTTTGGATAAATATTACGTCTATGTCACTCACACAACTAAGACGAATCTAACGACATATTATAAGTCACTGTCCATCACGTCGTTTAGGTTGTAGGCCGTGCCAAAGAAATATACATACATACTCTCGAATAATTTGAGGTGTCCTTGTGCTCGTCGCTACTTCTGCCGTAAAGGCTAGAGCGCTTCAAGCGCTCGCCTCCTATTGTCCGGTGAAGCTGCAATAGCCATCTGCGGTTAACAGCGTCTATCATTCCCAAAAAAAAAAAAAAAAAAAAACTCTCGAAAAACATAACCCTCCACCTGGGGCATTCGGGCAAAAAATAACGTTTTTCGCGTCTCCCTCGCGTTGCAATACGATACAAGGCCTACCACCTCGTCGTTGCCTGCTGAGTCGCAATTAGTAGGGACACTAAAGAATAGAGAAACCTAATACCTACTAAGGAATAGATAAACCTACAGCTTTACTATTATATCGATAGATGCATTTTATGAAATATCTATACCGGTAACCAGTATATAGGTAACTTATCTTAGCTTATCTAACTTAGAAGGGAAATATCTACTACCAAGACTATTTTCGTATATATTCGGGAATATAATTTCGTTTATTATTTTATTGGCTCAATATTACATAAGGCGGTTTACTATATCCGGTATAGGGCCTGGCCTTATGTAATTGATAATATGTATATAGGTACCGTATTCATAAAAATAACTTAATGAAGTTATATTGACAGCCATTTTTACTAACATGTTTAAGTTGAAACCTCTAAAAGTCTAAACCGAAGGTCATGGGTTCATATTCCGAGGGGAGTAGGTATCAACTTTGAGTTAGTTGTACTGTTCCTTACTGGTTAAGACAATACAGGCCTAAAACCAGATTGTCTGAAAAGTAAGATGATCCATGCGTCGTATGGGCATGTAAAAATTTGGTTCTACGCCTGATCCCTCCCCGGTTATGTCGGTCTTCCGTTCCATCGGATTTTTAATGTAACGGAAGAGAGTGTGCAGTGTGCACGAGTACCTGCGTTTGCGCACTATAACATCTCCTGCGTAGTTAACTTGCTATGTTAAACAAAGACTGGGTGCCGTCGTTGGATACAGTCTGTACAATAATATAATATAACGATAAGTCGCAAGATAGTTCTGACCGTTTATATATAATTTTTATTCATTTCAGGCATACGTTTCATGCGCGCTTGGAATCCGGTCAATTGGCTACGTCATGATCTGCTTCGGAGTCGTCAACGCAATATGCTCACTGGTGTTCGGTACTGGCATGAAATACATTGGAAGGTTTCCCATACTTGTGGTGGGGGCAGTGCTGCACTTGGCCCTCATTATATGGCTCCTCATATGGCGGCCGAGCCCCGACTCACCGATGACATTCTTCATTATATCAGGGCTGTGGGGTGTGGGGGATGCGGTGTGGCAAACCCAGATTAATGGTGAGTGTTTGTTAAAATGTTTTATTTTTATTTAGTAACGTTTTTTTTTTGTATTGGTAGACGCTGTTGGCCGCAGGTGGCCATTACAGCTTCACCGGACAATAGGAGGTGAGCGCTTATAGCACTCTAGCCTTAACGGCAGAAGTAGCGACGAGCTCAAGGGATGTGACACTACTGTCCATACACATTGGTTGCACTGCCGTTTGAAACAGAGACATTATTTAATTACACCGGCTACACTGTTCTTTGCTCTGTTGCTTTACGGCTATATCTGATAGTGCTGTGGTACCTATCTGGACGGTATCATGCACAAGGGTCCATGATACCGTCCAGCTAGTATTTATGAAAATGTAATTGATAATAACAATAATATTCTGGGACAATTCCACACACGGTCATCCGATCCCAAACTAGGCAGAGCCTGTACTATGGAAACCAGATAACTGATACTAATACATATACAATTTATTTTGTAAAACAATACTTAAATAGATAAACAACACCCAGACACTTGGCGGGAATCGAACCCACGACCTATTCGGTAGCAGCCAAGGTGTCAACCACTAGACCAACAGGCCCGTCATTTGATAGTATTATTATAGGTTCTGATTGTAGCACTCTAAATGGTTTTCTTTATGTTTTTTATTACGAATCTTTTGTTTCCTAGATAGATTAAATCTAAAATTACAATTTCCGGCTAACATGAAGCCACATGTACAGACTTAATTAATAAACCGAAAAAAAATGTGTCTCGTTAGCTATATATATTTAGTATAACAACCAGTTTCCTTGGCAATAAATTCTATTATTAATAGGCAATAAAATAAAACCAACATTATGTATTAGTCACGGTTTTAATGAATATTTAAATTCTACATCCTCGCTATAGTCATTTAAACAATTATATATGCAATTGTCAGCACGTGAGAAACAGTAGGTATATGGTTTATGAGTGTAACTGATATAGATATAAACATGTCACATTATTATACCTAGGTACTTAAAATGGACACTAATGGGACATTTGATCTTTCATACGATTTTAATTTACATAACAAAGCACAATTTATTTACAAAATATACTTAGACTAAGTAAAAAATACTTCCTCGAAGTTGTCGCCGATCTAGGAGGGAAGAAAACCTAAAAGAGTGGCGTTTCCAATTTGTATAGCCAAGCTTATACGTTTGCAGAAATTGCTACCAGCCTAACGGTCTCCTGAGACTTCCACTGCTGAACAAAGGCCTCCCCCTTAGAAGGGAGGGGTTGCCATAATTCCACGCTTGACAGGCCTCTTGGAGACCGCAGTAGGTTTAGGTGGTAGGTAATCCAATAGAAAGACACTGCTGCCCGTCCTTTTTGTTTCCGTTCCCTTTTCACATGCATACGGTCACTTATTTTGTTTTTTAAATACCTTCATTTTTACCCCGCATCATTGAAATACAGGCATGCTTAGCATACCTATATACTACGCTTTGATAGGTACAAATAGTCAAGGTACGACCCTTTCTCGACGTGAAACTAAAGTTTAATCAAATAATTTGACTACAACTTTACCGATATAAATATTTAAAAAAAACCATACTCGGCGTGAATACATAAAAAATGCGGACAGCCTTGCTAAGTTTTTTACATCGCATAAAGGAACAAATATTTATACTGTAGGTAGCCACATTGAGATAGTATGACAGCCACTACTTGATTTCTGTTAAAATATTATTTATTTTTGAGCCAACATGCAGCTTCAAAGGCAAAGCGCGTCCGATCCGATTAGGGTGCAGTAGGACGTACCTAACCGTGACAAAAGATTAACAAAATAATGTTGAGATTAAAAATTAATTAAGTATACTTGCAATAATACATTTGGTACCAAACAAAATAATTAACTACACACACAAAAACGATTCGCTACCCAAAAACAAAAATAAATAGAGGTGATTGATAAATTAATCTTACCATATTTTTTGCACTGCGCATTGCAACCTCGTCGCAAAACCCTCCATAGAAATAAATACTTACGAGTATTCATACACCTAGTCTTTGTCGTTGCATATTCCATCGTGCAAATAATATATCTCATCCAGAGACTAAAATAATCACGAAATAAATGTGGCAGTAAGCCCGAGTTGTAGAGACCTGTTCTGGGTCCCAACTAATAAGTTTTAGCCTCGAGTAACGACGTCTCGCTATGCCCATAACCTGACTCACATGTGCATTTCTTTATACCACAAGTATATTAAACAAAAAAGGCTATACAAGGCGCTTTCCTCGAAAACCTGCTGCATCAATATTCAGAATAAGCATGGTACAATATTTATCGATATTTATAGTACGCACATTTAAATATAAACCTACTCTGTCCGCAATAGACCGTGAGAGTCATTGAGGAATTATGTAGCACTAATTATACATATATTACCTCAATGATGACAAAAAATCTTATTCGGTTTAAACATTGATATTTATTTAGGTCCTTAAGGCAAAATAACCATGTTGTTGTTTTCAATCTATTTATATTCTAAAGGAAAAAAAAATACTTTAATCATTTTATATACTCAGTAGTTAATGTTTTGGTCTAAAAGTTTTTATTTTAAATTGAGGCAATTGCTACGCTAAGTCATTCACGGCGCAGTATTTTTTAAACGAATGAATAACATCTATATATTTTCTCTGGCAAAGATATGAAATCAAAATGGATATGATTAAGTAATCTAATAAAAGTTTCCGGTTTCCAAATTCGAAAACCTGTCGAGGAGCCCATTTGGTTTGGTAAATATACCTATTCACCAACCAGTATTATTCCTCTTTACCGTAAACTAACAGATTCTGCATTCTTCACATAATTGTTGCTAGAATAGTTAATTTAAATACTCCGTTATCAATCGTTATCGTTACTTAACTGCTAGACAGATAAAAGACGGTACGTGTGAGTAAGACTATGGCAAAATGCAATTCCTATAAGTTAAGCACACGATATTGGACTATAACTGCGCTCCAAGAATGGAAACGAATAATTTAACATCACTTAAGTACTGTTCGTGCACCATTACATTTGTGCCCATGGGGCCTTCAATAGTTCAGCCATTAATACAATAGACTTCTTTTGTTGAACACCTAATTTGTATGAGCAAAATTTTCAATGTCAAACTTTTAAATTATAAATCGTATTTGTAGATTTTTAGACCAACTTTAGCAAGGATTAAACATTATTACTATTTAGAAATTAAATATTGTAGCATGAGTATCACATAGGTAATTTTAAATTACATTAAATTTAAAAAAAGAAGCTATAAAAGCAACTGGTCTATGTTATGCAAGAGATCGCCCAGGCACCTACTATTGTAGAGTCAGATATTTTGAGAAGGTGCAATGTGTAAACGTGGCTGTGTACCGGTGTGAGGAGCTCTGTAGTTTGAGTAATTACCTGGCTTTAGAGACATATTGCGGCGCTCACAAACGTCAATAATGTTATTCATCATTAAAAAAACTGCAGCTGAAAAACGTCCACTGCTGAACAGAGGCCTCCCTCTTAGTGGTCGGCCACACTGCAGGCCTAGCGCGGCGGCGGCGGCGGGCGCGAAATATCAAACATATGAAACCGCCGCTTGCGGCCACACTGAAGTGACTTAGGCCTCGTTTACGGAAACGCGGGGCGTCGCGCGTCGCGTGTGGCGTGGCGTCTCGCGGCGCGTCGGACGTTTTTATTGTTTACGTAGCGGCGGCGCGTGAAGCGGCGCGTATCATCGCACGCGTAAACACAAACGTATAGCAATATATGATGCTGTTTATAGAGACGCGGGGCGGGAAGAGTGGCGGTGCCCGCCGCTGCGCCCGCGGCGGGCACCGCCGCGTGCAACGGCGGTGCAACTCACTTTTTAACATACAATTTTCTTCTAAAAAAAATATTGATCATATCATACTCTACTGCGATGGTAACTACGTCTGTGTTGCATAATTACCAAATAGACTGGCAGAAGGTTCCGCCACAGGCATTGCTTCATCGAGAATTGCCGCTGCGTGCGCCGCCGCGATGAACGCCGCGTGAGACGCGGCGATGCCATCCGCGGGCGCCGCTGTAAAACACGCTCCATTTCAAGCAAACGCGTGTAAAATCGCTTCTCCGTAAACACGCTCATACAACGCCCTACATTTGAATTTAGTGCGGGCCGCGCCGCCACACGCGACGCGCGACGCCCCGCGTTTCCGTAAATGAGGCCTATTAGGCCTCGTTTACGGAAACGCGGGGCGTCGCGCGTCGCGTGTGGCGTGGCGTCTCGCGGCGCGTCGGACGTTTTTATTGTTTACGTAGCGGCGGCGCGTGAAGCGGCGCGTATCATCGCACGCGTAAACACAAACGTATAGCAATATATGATGCTGTTTATAGAGACGCGGGGCGGGAAGAGTGGCGGTGCCCGCCGCTGCGCCCGCGGCGGGCACCGCCGCGTGCAACAGCGGTGCAACTCACTTTTTAACATACAATTTTCTTCTAAAAAAAATATTGATCATATCATACTCTACTGCGATGGTAACTACGTCTGTGTTGCATAATTACCAAATAGACTGGCAGAAGGTTCCGCCACAGGCATTGCTTCATCGAGAATTGCCGCTGCGTGCGCCGCCGCGATGAACGCCGCGTGAGACGCGGCGATGCCATCCGCGGGCGCCGCTGTAAAACACGCTCCATTTCAAGCAAACGCGTGTAAAATCGCTTCTCCGTAAACACACTCATACAACGCCCTACATTTGAATTTAGTGCGGGCCGCGCCGCCACACGCGACGCGCGACGCCCCGCATCTCCGTAAATGAGGCCTAAGGCCTCATTTACGGAGACGCGGGGCGTCGCGCGTCGCGTGTGGCGGCGCGGCCCGCACTAAATTCAAATGTAGGGCGTTGTATGAGTGTGTTTACGGAGAAGCGATTTTACACGCGTTTGCGCGTGTTTTACGGCGGCGCCCGCGGATGGCATCGCCGCGTCTCACGCGGCGTTCATCGCGGCGGCGCACGCAGCGGTGATTCTCGATGAAGCGATGCCTGTGGCGGAACCTTCTGCCAGTCTATTTGGTAATCGTGCAACACAGACGTAGTCACCATCGCAATGGAGTATGATATGATCGATTTTTTTTTTAGAAGAAAATTGTATGTTAAAAAGTGAGTTGCACCGCCGTTGCACGCGGCGGTGCACGCCGCGGGCGCAGCGGCGGGCACCGCCACTCTTCCCGCCCCGCGTCTCTATAAACAGCATCATATATTGCTATAAGTTTGTGTTTACGCGTGCGATGATACGCGCCGCTTCACGCGCCGCCGCTACGTAAACAATAAAAACGTCCGACGCGCCGCGAGACGCCACGCCACACGCGACGCGCGACGCCCCGCGTTTCCGTAAACGAGGCCTTAGGCGGGAGCCTAGCGCGACCGGCTTGAGCGAGTTAGCGGGCGTACATTTCAAACGTTCCTATCCGCTCGTTCTGGCCACACTGCGGGCCTAGTCAACAAGCGACCGATCGCGCGGCTGGCGGGGTATCAAACCATTTCGGTCTTGTCGCTCGTTTTAAGTATTTTTTTATTATTAAATAACTTTAAATACATGTATAAAAAGGTTTTTTTGGACATTTGAAATTGTAAGTGAATATGTATATTGTTGATGTTCCTTAATAAATAAAATATACTTTTTTGACGACAATTTCAATTCTTAATACATATTTTTTTTATATCTCCATTCATTTAACTGTTTTTAGTTATTTCGTGCGCACCCAGCACACCATCTCTTATGATCAACGCCTCCCATCTCAGGATTGGCCTATCCAGTAAAAAATACAGTAACCTCATAAAAGGTTTGCGACACCTGCAATAAGTGTTATCGCCACAACAGCCCGCGCGTCACTGTGGCCACCCTGCGCGCCCGCCGCCGCGCCCGCGCTAAGCTCAAGTCACCGCGCGTTCACTGTGGCCAACCACTTAGAGGGAGGGATTGACGCAATAATTCAGAAAAGATGCAAATATCACTATCACGCCCACTTGAAAAAATCACCTGTATAATCTGTTTGAAATTGGTTTATTTTTAAATGCTGGCTATACGTGCCACGTGGGTGGTTCGAACACGTTTTCAAACAACGCTCCTCCACAGAGTGGCGAGCCGGCTGCATTCATTTTCAGTGCATTCAACTAATAATATAACAACTCTCATTATCTGTACCTAGTGCGATTATATTTTATTCCACGTGATAATACAATAGCGGGTGATACGTCTGTGGGAAAAGCTAGTCAGTTGGCACGTGGTGTTTGGTGTGATTTGAATTGGCCTTGGCTGAACAATTTTCATTTATTGCACCGAAAGTTGTTCATTTTCTTTGCACAGTACACTGGTCCTATATTTTTGACAACACGATATATCAAAAATTAGTACCAATATCGCAAAGACAAACGCGTATAATATACTTACTTGCCTACAAAATCTTTTATAAGAAAATATATAAGCCGAAACGGATGCAAAACTGACACAAAAATAAGGTTTTACTGGTTAAAAATTTACTCTTCAACCATTAAAAAAAAATCTAAATAAACGCACGCAACTTATTATATACTCGTAATAACATGTAATTTATACCTGTATGATTATGGCAGGTCAGTTCTTACATTCATGTCTTTAAGAAATGCAAACAAGTTTCTTGTTACATATATTTATTTGTGTCTAGCATTAAATAGTTTACATAGGTAACGTTTACGTGGTTTCTATGCCACTAGGGCAAGGAATATAAATATTATGCGAATAACCCTATACTTACATGAATAACGGCAAATAAATGGATGCCACTATAAACCACTGTTACCAATACCTCACAAACCGATAGTCTCGAATAGAACTTTGTAACGGCTGATAGCAATTGTTTAATAATTTATACATATATACTTACTTACAGAAGTAATATTATCCCTTTATCACGATATATTATTCCTTATTTCCAGGGCTTTACGGTGTATTGTTCCGACGCAACAAGGAGGCGGCGTTCTCCAACTATCGGCTATGGGAGAGCGCAGGATTCGTGGTCGCCTACGCTTACTCCACGCACCTGTGTGCCAGGATGAAGCTGTACGTCATGATGGTCGTGCTCCTGATTGGCTTCGCAGGGTACATCGTCGTTGAAATATTGCACAAGAGAAAGGTGAGTAAATCGCGGACTGTTTCTTAATATTATTGTCTTCGTACCTACTGTATTATAAGTAGGTAGTCTCCAGTGGCGCAGGTTGCTTTGCAAACTGGAGGTCACCGGTTCAAATCGTGCACGGAGCAATAAAATTATAAATTATTCAACTCATAGTAGACTTAAATATGAATAGGGCGAATAGGTGGTATTGGATTTGGATATTTAATGGAATTCAGGTCCTTTTAATCTATGTCTACAGTCAAGAATTCGTCCAATGTCTTTTATACCCTACGATGTCCTTTTTGACTACGGAACGGAGGGAGGGTTATGATTTTATCAAGAATGTATGTATGTATGTTCATCTGTTCCCGCATATCTTCTAATCTACTTAACATAATTTAACAAGTAGGGTGTCGTTAGAAGCGTCTTGATTGTCCGCTTATAGGCTATATAATATCACATTATTAGACTGCGATTTTATCCGTAGTGGGGTTTTAGTTTTTTAAACTTATTACTTGTTCATTTTAGGAGAGATACTTTGATTACAATTCTAACAGACTTATAAATCCTCTAAAGTTTTGCACCTTCCTCGCCGGCCTAGTTGCTGTAAAATACTTACTTCAAATCATATTGAAATTCGCTATAAATTCAAACGTGATTAATTAAACGTCAAATACAAGACCAGTGGCGGTCCGAGAGGGGGGGTCGTAGGGGTCATGACCCCCCCCAAAATCCCAAAATCTTACACGTCAAATCGACAAATTTAACTTCTTTCTTTGAAACGCCGAAACAATTAAATCAAAAATATAGGGTATCATAATAATTTTGAAAAACAAGGATGAGAGCAACCATGTTAGAAGAGTGGCTGAAAGGTTTAGCTCCTCTAAATATTTTTCTGGCAACCTCTTTGTTCTCTTTGTCTTTTTGTTGGTAAGAATAGCACCCTCTCATCTCTTCCCGTTAGGTGTCCTCAAGAGGCGACTAAGAGAAAACAAGAAGACGGGCAGCAATGTCTTTCTGTTGGTTGAGGTACAGGTCAACCTGTACTGAGGGATTATGGCAACCTCTCCCTTCTATGAGGGAGACCTTTGTTAAGCAGTAAAGGTTTTTCGGCTGTTGTTGTTGTTGTTGATGAACCTCTTTGTCGAAGTTGGATTTACCTAACTGGATAAACAAAGTGGTTAACAAATTCAAGTGTGTCGTTCCCAACGACTATCGGAACGGGTGCTACATGGACATTAATTAGCCATGATCTTCGTCTTGTCCGTGTAATGAACACGGCGGAATTAAGGCCAACCTGTTAGAAAACTCTCCTGAGGTCATATAGCACGAGTCCTCCAGCAACCCCGCCATAATGAATACATTATCGAAGGTGAGTGATATGAATTCGATGCCAAGTCCCTTTTTCAGTCCAAGAGCTTAAAAACGTCTTTCAATGCGTTCGTGAACAGTTTCGGAGGAATAAAATCTCCCTGTCTTAACACCTCTCTGCAATCGTATTGCTTTTATACTCTCATTCTGTAGTCGGATCGACATGATAGCGTTGCTGTGCAAACACTTCAACCCTTTGATATACCGTCAATGTGGCTTCGCTGGCTACCGCCTAGGTTTTGATTGAATCGTAAGCTTTGTCGTACTCCATAAACGCTAGACATAATGGCCGATTATACTCCTCGGTCTTCTGTATAAACTGGCAAAGCGTATGAATACAGTTGGAAGTCATCAAACCTGCGTTCAAGTCAAGACGTTTCGTAATGACTCTCGAAAACAGCTTGCACGCGTGGCTCAGGCATGAGGATATAGGCGTATAATTCTTAACATTTTTTTTGAAGAAAATTGCCACCACACTCTTGTGCCATTCTTCTGGCGTATACCTCCGTAAGACGGAATTAAATAACTTCTGGAATAATAAAATTACCGGTTTTCCACCCACTTTCAGTAGTTGTAATTCTGTCATCTGGCGCCTTGTTGTTCTTAAGCTGTTTCAGAACCATTCAAATCTCGTACAGGCTGACGGTTGACCCCGGTGTGGTATCAGGTTAGTTTGGCTCTGGTGTCCTGAGATGTTCTGGAAATGGGTTTCCGTGTCGAGGTGTATAACTGTCCATAAAACTTCTCGAGCTCTCTCAATATTTCCGGTTTCGATGAGATGGCACTAGCATCTTCGATCTTCAGCTTGGTCATTCGGCTTTACCGGATATATGAATTCTTTGCAAACACTTGAGAGCCTTCGTTTCTCTCAATTGTGTTCTTAGTACATGCCGTATTAGTAGAAGGCAAGTTGTGTAGCAGCGATTTATAAATTAGTCTATTGGATTCGTCATATTTCATCATATTAGCTAAAGGTTGCAGTCTTATCCCAATCCGGTTTTCCATTAACTTAATGTTTGTATCGGAGAGCTTCTGAAGCTTTTTGTGGCGTGGGCACCTAAAAAGCTTGGATCCTACTGCGTGGACAGTTTACATCAACCAATGGTTTAACTCATCCGCAGTTATGCATTATATGTTGGGCTAGACGATTGTGTATTCGGGGTCCAGAATTAAAGCAGATGCCGGACGAAGCGTGGACTTCATTAGACGAGACCTTAGCTTGACATTGATATTCGATGTTCCTCTTACAATACGGTGATCGCTACCAGTTTAAACCTTACCAATCACGGAGACATAATTGAATATGTGATTCTTGTTCGTATTGATGAAGTCGATCTCATTTTTGGTTGAACCATTGGGGCTTATTCACGTCCACTTCCTAGATGATCGCTTCTTGAAGAAGGTTCATCGCATTGAGTACTTCCTTCTCTATGAATAGGACCAGCCCCTGGCCCCTTTTGGTCCCGCCACTTATACTCATACGACCCCACTCCCAACTCATCGCCATTCCACGTGCGCACTTTCGCGTTGAAGTCCCGCCATAACAACGATGAAGTTTGCTTCTGGAGGTATGCATGGCTTGTGCTATCTCCTCATACAAAGCCTCTATTTCCTCGACACACTATCGACTTTTAAGACTTTGTTAATTAGGAACTTACGGACGAGAAACCCAACACCAGCCTGGTATTTTCGGTCTCCTTCTCGGAAGAAGAGCATATTGCCGCAATCAAGGGTTATCGTATCCATCCCTCTCTTTGGATTTCAGATATTCCCAAAATATCCCAACGCAACTTGCTAATTCTTCCTCCAGCCAAACTTTGGTGGGGGTTGTAGCGGGCATCTTCAAAAAGGGGGGGGGGAGGTGTTGTAAATACATATTTATATGTAGATACATAACCCACGCCCACGATCTGTCCAATATGACCCCCCCCAAAATCTTTGGCTGCGACCGCGCCTGTACAAGACACGCATGTATACGCGTTGAAAACAGGAATCATCGACATTATAACACTTGTTCAAATATAAAATCAATTATTTCTTTGAATAGTAGATTAATTACTTGTATTTTAGCACAATGTTAACGTTTAAGTCCGTAGAGTGTGTAATGGAGTACAGAAAAGTTGGTAATGAACTTAAATAAAAATATCCGAGGTTTTCATTACGTTCCATATTTATCAAACAAGTAGATAAATATTGGTAAGCAAGCGTCAAACTGAATCTATCACATTATCAGTAAATCAGTATGGGTCAGTGCTTTGGAATTCAGTAAAAAACGAGACTGAATTCATTCATTAAAAAATAAACAGCTAATAAATTAATAAAATATATATACCATTGATGAAAGCATCAAAGATGAATTAGAATTTTATAACCAAAATCCGAATTTTATATCCGAGGTCAATCAATATATAGAGCTACCAACAGCTATTAAAATTTAATGTAAGTATATTCAGTTTAATAGCTGCGTTAAAGAAAATAGTAACGAATCCTAAAATATAATCCGTCTTACGGTTGTACGTAGGGGAATCCAATTTGATTAAACAATAAATAATATGAGCTCGCAGATTCGAATCCTGCGCTGCGCTGCAATTTTACGTAAATAATCGAGAAATTGTTTGTCAAGCGTGATGATCTGATTGGATATGAGCTTATCTCTCATCAGTCGGGTAAGCGCATCCATCTCCCTTCTCTCCGTATTATATAAGCAAGAAAGAGACAAGCCACTGCGCTGTGGTTGTAATCATCAGTCAGGAGGAATCTTCTGCTCGTCAGTATTTATATTGTGTCATACTTAAAACGAAATGTTTAATATTGACCTTTTTTATTTACAGGCTCGTCGTCTTAAGGCTATTGCTGAGGACCCAGTTGTTGCCGCCGAAGCTGCCAAGCAGCCCCCTGAAGAGGACGACGAAAAGGACGAAATTGATGACGAAATTATCATCACACATCTTTAAGCCATATTTGAGCCAATGGGAACCAGCCTTGTCACTCGGTAACCAATCACAGTGCTCCAAGATGTCGGCACAGATCAGGACATCAAATCAAGCGTCGTGGTACGCAAATTACAAATTTTGCCATACACTTTTGGGTATGTACAAAATCACAACGGTCATCTCCCTCTTATATCGAATGTAATTAGTGCTATTTACGTATCCAATAGTTAAGTTATTGTAATAGTTGGATGAGAAGATAAAAAAAATATATAAAAGACTTTTACAAGTACAAAAAGTGAGGTGTAAACGAATAACAGCTACCGGCAACTATCATAGAAACTAATAAACGATGTTTGGGCACCACTCTAGGGTGTCGAGTACGCAATGACCATTGCCACAAAAAAAATAGGTACAAAAAACAATTTTCTATCTGTAAAGTAATTTGATCTGTTATTTTGAATATAGAAAAAAAAAAACACTCAGCCCTATTTTTCCAAGCATTCATTAAGCTTCCATCTGTTTACCAATAAAGACATGAGATGATAATTGATTGTAGCTTGATCAATAAATTCAAATTATTGATCATTTTAATTTTGTTTTCATTGGGCACTTTGTTTTGAGTTTTGATCACCAGGATAACCCCGCTTTATAATTTCTAACTAGATATTGTATCTTTTGTTGTTGATGCACGTTAACAATTTTGAGAGGCACTTATTTTACATATGGTTATATTTTTCTATTTTTTTATTTATCGACGTCTACCCATAACAAATGGTGCTCAACTCTCTACCATATTACGAACATATCTTCAGTACTGTTCCATTAAATGAGTAATAAAATCATTACAAGTTTTTGTTATTATTTTGTTGATTTGAATAATCTCTTTAGAAATATATAAGCCTCCTTCTATTAAACTTTTAACGAGAAGATGACACACTTAGCATTGTTTTTCTAATTGTTAAGATAAATCAATTTATTTATTACGCATTAATTTACAGTAGCAATAAAAACAAACATTTATTTTATACCATCTATCACATAAAATAAGTATTGTCATTGTTTATCTATTGATGTATCTTGAAAAGATGCGTGACTTGTTTCGATTCCAAATATATTATGAATTATTATTCTCGATTATATGAATTATATAAAGAATAGCAATTATACTTGACTGGAAAAATCTAATAAAGAATTATTGACTTTATGCAACAATTAACTGGAAAGGCTGCTCAATATATCTATAAACATAACATAGCCTATTTTATCGTATGCGGATGTCAATAGATGGCGTTGGATATATGAAGTTCTCTTAAAATTGTACTGATCGTTTTAATTGTTGTTTTGATATACTTATACGTATTTGACGGCCTAGAATCTAAGCTCTAGAAAAAGTAAAAAAGAAGTATTTTGGGTTTATTAGCGTCAAGCCAGTTTAAAACATTGTTTTGTTATAAATAAGTATAGAAAATTCAAAAACAAAGTTGGACAATAATCTGAATAAAAATCACTTTAATACTTCAGATGAGGTCTTGCTTATTTTTATTTTCGTATTTTAACGTCATCTACTGCACTCATAGTAATTAATTTATGTTATCTGTGAGACTTAGATTGATTCTATGAATGACATCAATTATTTTAATATTTTTAATCATGATTGTGCATTTTATTTCTAATTGGACAGCTATTTGCAGTGTCGTGTAAAAAAGTAGTGTATTTGGAATTGTTTTATTGTATTAGAATTGCCTTTTGCGACTCATTTCAATCGTATTACAAATCTGTTCGCGTAAAGGTACCTAGATCAAATAAAATAATTTTATGTTTTTTTAATTGTAGCAACATTATACATTATACGTAGATAAATTAGGTTTTGTTGCAAGTATTGCGTTCGTTTAAAATTGTATTCGCTCACACGTCAAAACGAGATGTGTTATTTAGTTTTATTAGGTCCTTTATTACAAGGCTTACGTGATAGTACGCCTGCAACAGCATGCTATGATTTAAAAATATATACGGACCGCTGGGGTTCGATTCGAAATAAAAAAAATTAAACTGAACTTAGTTGAAAAAGAACTTAGCTTGAGTACCTTGGTGGTCTCAGTTTTTAAGCAGCGGCCGCTGTTGTGGTTCTGAATTCATGATTCAGCCACGAACATATTTAAACAGACTGCTGTTGAGAACCCGCAGAGATTAATACAGCTGGCAAAAACTTCCTTGGGCTTGCAACCCTTATAGTATTTATTAATTCCGTGTACAATGTTCAATTTTATAGATTATTTTAATTTGATGTAGCCAACGGACAGCTTAACACTGCATACTAGTCTTGAGAGATTGACGTGCAGGGTTAGATGTGAGTAAGTTTTCAAGACAGAAACGTCGTTAATTAATGTATCTATGTTCGCCCACGTCATCCTCCACACGTAGCTCGCCGTGATAAGCCGAATGTAAAGCCATAGGGGGCGAAATATCCAATTTACCCTATCCGTTGAATTTGTCCAGCATTTTGTGTACGCGAGGCGTTTGCGATGGCTAGGGTATCTATACCACGTGATAATTTAACAGTAAAATGTAATTATATAATTTAAATATAAGCGTATAATTATTAAATAATGTAAATTAAAATTTAGTTAGCTGTAGCGCAGTAAGTTATTATAAAAGAAAAATAATTATATTGCTCTATTTTTGAGATAACACATTTTTTGTTTGAATAAGATATTATGTTACTATATCGATGTCATATGAGTTTGTGATGAAATAAACAAAATTGTTTGGTCAACTTTTGTTTTTTTTTACAATGTGCTTTTTGGTAAGTAAATGATTTATATACGTGTAATATATACTGTATATGTAATATATACACATGGTATTCTGTACAGCAACACTAATTATGATTAGTACAAGCAGTCAGCCAAATTTCCTAATCCCCACGCTTTGATTATATACTTAATCAAAGTGCCCTCGCTTACCAGGCGTCTAGGACGCCTAGGTAAGTATGGGTCTTACGCGTATCCCCACACCAAAAAAAAACATGCTTGCTATTAGAATGCTTTAGAATTATAATGAGACGCTCATAGCCAGTAACCACTATTCGGTAAACGATCAGTTGGGTAACCAACGTCAGGCAAGGTCATTCCGTAGATGGGTGACCGTTTAGTGGCCAGTTAAAAGTCGGTCCCGGCTATTGTCGTCTAAACAGCAGTCGTTAAGCCAACTCAGGGGCCTAAGGGCAGCTTGAAAACTCTGACACCTGGTTGGCCACTAACCATACGACAAAAAAAACATTGAATGCTCATCAAACTCTACACTGACTGCATAGCGTATGCGCGCATATTAAAGAGGCAGACGTACATAAAGTAAAATATAATATATTTAAAATAGTAGTGAAATCCCTAAGTGCCTTGCCTTTGTGCCCGCCGCCACCGGGAGGCGCATTATAGCCCTCCAGGATCCAGACACGGTGCTCACGGATACGGTAGCAACCCCGCCGCCGTCCTCAATGGACGTCCAGCGACTCCGAAGACCAAGCACCACCTTTACCAACCTGTACTCTTTACTTTCTGTGTTTCTATTCTACAAGCAAGTGCATATTTATTATCTGTGACAAACAACAATTTAATCTTTTAATCCGTACACCTGCGCACGAAGTAAGTAACTACCTAATCCAAAAGTAGGTAAGTAGATCCCGATGTGGGTAATTAGATGTGATTGCAAGCCTTCGAAATGAAGATTTAAGACACTTCATACAGGATTAGACTATTTACCTACATATTGCGAACACTGATATAAATAAGTTAACACCTTCAATGCGGAACAGGCGCGTATCGGCCTGCCGCGGTACTTCAGCTGGTGCGGTCGAAGAAAACTAGCGTCTTTTTGTTGGATTACCCACCTTCTATACCGCTATCCACAAAACGCCTGCCAAGCGTGGGGAGTATAGCAACCCCTTCCTTCTAAGGGCCTAAGGCCTTTGTTCAGCCGTCGACATCTTAAGGCTGCTGATGATGATGACACCACGTGCAAAGGATGGTCCCTAGTTTCTCTTGTCTACAAAACCATCGTTTATCGTTATAATGAAATGACAAATTCATAAGACGTATGAAACTAACTATTGGACGGAATTAACAAGGAATCGACTTAGTGTATGTCGCGTCTTCAACGGCCAAGTATGGTCGGTCGAGCCATGCTCAGACGAGGCAACGTGCGCGCGAACTATCGCGAGGCACGTCTGCACCGACCACACATATGGCTCGCGAGGCTGCCGCGAGAGCCTGTGCGACTGGTGGAGACGCGGCTGTTGACGTGGTTTTAACAGGGCAGAAATTAAGCTCGGAATGTGGGTGGTCATAGGGAATTAGAGCCCTGGTTGGAACCACGTTTCGACATTTCCCCCGCTTCACAAAAAAAAGAAAAGGCTACGACTAGTTTGGTATCCGATGCCCGAATCTGTGCCCGTGTGTGGATTGTTGTGGAATATAATATTATATATAAAGAGGAAAAACTGTTCATCTGTTGTAAAAGATTTATTATGAAGTGACACATAAATTATATGTCTAAAATAGAAGGATGTATATTTGAATACATTTTGATTATAAACTAGCCAGTATTCTACAACATCCCTCCCTTAATCAAAATACCGCAGAATATTTAAAATCTAGCATAGTCCCAAAAATATAACCTTAATGGTTAACTAAACAAACAACAAAAGCATTAAACTCTAAGGGCCTCCGCCCACTAGCGTTTTCTAGCTGCAACGACTGGCAACTTTGCGACTGCATCGCGTTTTAGCAACTCATTAGCGACCATTGAGCTACTCCTTGCGCTCGGTCGCTGTATCGGAGTCGCGCGTTTTAGCAACCGCATCAATGCTGCACCGCGTTTTAGCGACTGCTGTCATCGATGCACAGTGGGCCAAAAATAAGGTTCACTAGCTTAATTTTTTTGAAAAATGAAATATATTTTATGTAGTTCAAATACACGGATTTGTTAAAATTACCATAACATCGAATTACTTAGTAATCACAAGTTTTATTTTTAACTTAACAACATTAAATGTAAGTACATTCCAAATGTATCAAAATATAATTTGTTTCATCTTTTTTTTGTGTTTCAATTGTAAAGCTGAATATTTTTGGTCACGTTACGGTTATGGTAACAAAACCGTCTGAGTTTCAACCTTAACCCTTTTACAAATATCACATGCTGCTATTGAGGTATTATGTCGTTGTTATTATGTTGATATACATATAAGTAAGTATAAACTAATACCCAGTAGGTACTTTATAAAAAAAACAACGCTATGCATCTAAGTCACCAGGATTTGACTAATCCTTCTGAATAATGGTAAACTCGCTTAAGAAGTTTGAAACGCAAATAAATAATTAAGAAGTTGAATGAAATATAAAAAATATATATTACTGATATTATACTTCACGCCAAAACAATTTTCAGGTATTATTTAATTATATAATCTTTACGATAAACAATCACAGTAAGAACAATTTAGACAGAAAAAAAACTACAAATGCGTAGTTTTTTTTATAAAAAAGAGAACTTCATCAGCCTTTTAATTAAACCAAAGTATTTAATAATAATAATAATATACGTTTATTTCACTCTTGATCCATACAAAAAAACACATTGAAAAAACAAAAAATTACAAAGACACATTGACAAAAAAAAGGATGAAACCAAACAGAATAAATAAATAATAACAAAACTAAACAAAAAAAACACACATTCCAGTAAAAAAAAGAATTTTATGCAGCTATTTAACGCCAATGTTTACACATGTTCGTTTAGACCATCGGTCTGCCAGTTCTTTAATAATACTGTTTCTACACTGACCAACCCTGGCCATATATGAAGCAATTCTGCTTCTCTGTATGGCATTGAACGTGTTCAGGCGCGCCTACGTAAACATGCTAGAGGTACTACCGTACCGATTTTAAAACCCATGAGGTGTCTGAAAATGTTATTATATTCTACACGAATCCCATCCAATGACCTCCTTTTATAATTTGTCCAGAGTTGACAAGTGTAGAAGTTTTGACAGTTTGATTCAAATAAATACACTTTAGTTTGAACATTAGCTTTAAAAAAGTTTCGTGCTATCATATTTCCCACCACCGAGAGTGCCCGTCGCTGGCGATCAATTTCGGCATCATCTTTCATATCAGACGACAGAATGTGACCAAGGTTCCTGACTCCCTCCACTACCGTGATACTTTGATCCACCTGGCTACCATCACTGGTGGCACGTTTTGGGACCCCTCCCCGATCTGAAAAAGGCTCCCCTTTTTTTCATTGTATATTAAATCATGGTCTATTGCATACCTTTCACAGATTGTTATAAGCTTTCTGAGACCCTTAATCGAGGGGCTGAACAGAACCATATCATCGGCATAACTCAGATTGTTGACATATCTGTCACCCAACCTTAGCCCCACCGGTACCCCACTCAACTCCTCTATTAAGTTATTCATATATAGAATAAACAGATCGGGAGAAGTTAGCCCACCTTGCCTTACACCACACGTTAGCTAATATTTTTCTGACAAGGAGTTGTCCCACCTGACATTGCTGGACTGATTCTGATACCAAAACCTAATCAGTCCAACAACGCCAGATGGCACATTGGTGTTCTCTAGTTTAATCCACACGTGTAGGATTTTGACCCTGAAATTTCCCGCCAAATCACCGAGCAACAAAACGCGCGCCTACTGACCGAAGACGTTCCAACTTAGGCCACCGCGACCGCACTTTTTAAAAAATCTCCGAATGCAAACGGTACGCGCTCCGTGAAAAATACAAAAATCCCGTGAAATACTTGTGAAAAGTGTTTAGACTAAACGTTCCGTGAGCTCACCGAATCGAAAACCACCACGGCGAGACCCATCAAGCAGTCAGAACTTTGGTGCAGAGCTGGTGGAGGAAGCGGGTAATTAAGGGTCAGAAGTTTTTTTTATTAGATCTACTTAAATTCGTATCCAACCGAGCTACCAATCGATACAACACGTATTGTGAAAAATAACAACAATGTGAGCAGGTAGTGACTATTAGTGTAGGATTAGGATTGGTAATAGATTGATATATGATTATATTATGTACTAGCTTTATCCTGCAGCATCGCATGCACATAGTTAGTTAATATCCTGGGACAATTCACACACGGTCATCTGATCCAAACCAGGCAGAGCCTGTACTATGGAACCAGACAACTGATACTAATACATATATACTTTTTATTTGTAAGTACATACTTATATAGATAAACACCCAGACACTTGGTGGGAATCGAACCCACGACCTGTTGGGTAGGAGACAGAGTCACTAACCACTAGACCAACGGGCCCGTCATCAGTTAGTACTTAGGTATAGATTGTTTATAGGTTTTAAACAATCGGTAACAACGCATATTGTATAATAATTTCATGCAAGAAAACTTCACCTTTACACGTCGTCATTTCATTTTCATCTTATTTTCAAGCGGCCTGTATTGTCCAAACCAATAATAAATAACTTACTTCGCGCGCTTCACGTTTCGTCGCATTTAGCAAAGTGTAAAGAAGAGCCCGGGGCTCTTCAGTTTCTAAAGCAAGCGGTTTCCCTTCGCTTCTGAAACAACAAAGTAAGTTTCATAAATGAAAAACGGTCAGTCCATTAAACCTTGATTCCAATGAACTGCGGGACAAAATTTTCTCAATTTTCCTATAACCCCTAGTGCATCTTTAAAATCCCTTAAAGCTTGCGAAATATTTATTTATTTATTTTATTTAAAAAATCTTTTCAGTACCTACGTATTGTGGTAATCGAAAGCAATGATCTTATATCGTTATCATTATGACTACGGTTGTTTGTATTTAAAAACCACAAGAAATACATTATCATAAATCTTATGAAAGAGAAGCTTGTTTTAACGCCCACTGTGCGCTGTACCGTGTGAATCCAATACACTGTAACTACGAAAAACTGATTTTGAGAAAATGAGCAAAATAGATTTTTCAGTTTTTTCAATATTACTCCAAAATTTTCTTTAGAAAGTATTTCTGTGTTCTCTCTCAGTTCTTATAGTGTTTGGTACCAATTTAAAAATAATTTTATAAGTTATCCAGCCGTTTCTTAAACTTTTCAATTGAATCCTGTTCTTTCCCGTCTGCATGGAAGAAAGCTTGTCATTGTCATTCCTTTTCCAAAACAACCAAATCCTTCTGTTACAAATTTTAGTCCTATATCTACACTCCTTGTTCTGTTCTGGAAGTCCTGGAAGGTATTTATTGTTTACAAATCAATGACAGACTATTTTGCACCTAATTGCCTTTTAGTCCTTAGTTTTAGTAAAAATAAGTGATGTTTGACGCTTAGTTATAGAAAGCAAACAACTGATTATTCTGGTATTATTGGATCTTGGTAGTGACTTCAATTCTGTTGATTTTGACATCCTTCTAGGTATTCTTTCCTCTCTCAATGTCGCTTCTTCAGCTATCAATTGCTTTGATCATATTCGTATCTTCGTGGGCGCTCCCAATCTCTCCGCTTTGAGGAGACATCATCTGTGTGGTGTGAGCTTGAGGCGGGTGTTCCACTGGGTGGCGTAATCTCTCCTCTTTTCCGTTTTCATGAATGTTATCGCGAGGGTTTTCTAACTATCATCTCTATGCAAGATCATCCGTAGCTTTAACGTCATGCCAATATTGATAATCTTGGGTAAGTGATATTTACGCTTAATAAAAATTTAGATAGCATAAGTCAGTGGGCAAAATCAATTGGTTTGTTAGTGAACTCTACTAATTCTCAGGCTATGATATATGGTGGCGCATACGTGATGAATCTGGTTGACATTAACTCACTCTCTAGTTTAGTTTTCGATTCCGTACCAATTGCATACTCAAATAAAGTTAAAATTCTTGGAGTTCTGTTTGATTATAATATTTCTTGGGAATCTCATGTTGGAGAAAGGTAAGTAAGAAGATCTTTTACTCTTATCAGTCTCACAAGCGTCTCCAAAAATGTATTCTGCGTCAGACAAAAATCTTTTTTGCTTGATCTTTACCTCTTTTCGATTATGCTGATGTATGTTTCTAGATGCAACTGAGGAGCTTCGTAATAAACTGGAGCAATTGTAAAATTTGTGTATTCGTTTCACCTTTGGTCTACGGAAATATGATCACGTGTCGAAATTTCGGGCTCAACTAGAATGTCTGCCAATCCGTCAGCGGCGGAACTGGCTTATTTTTTATTTTCTAAATTGTATATTTAACAATCCTTAATCTCCTCTTTATCTTTGTGAGGGTTATTCCTTGCTCGTGTCTTGTGACAAGCCTTGACGTTCCACTGTATCTGTGCATTTTGAAGTTCCTCCTCATTATTATAGTAGCTATAATGATTTTTTTTACCATGCAAGCAGTGCAGCTATGGAATTCTCTTCCACATTCCTTGTGTAGTAGCTGTAATTTAGTCATATTTAAAAAAAACAAAATTTCCTCTCCAGATAGATTTAATTTAATATTTCATGTATTTATAATACTATATTTATTTTTAAATTTCAGTACGTATTAGTTCATCAGCTCATACTTTCCAGCCACTGCGCCGCCGTCGCTCTCGACCAGATCGACCAATAATAATTGAAATCGATAGCCCTGCCTCAATCTGATTGGCGCAGCCGCGTCGCGCTAGCCCTTCTACAAAACACTGTATCTTGCAATCCGCGAAGATTATTTGGACAATGCACTGCATCATCAATTGCCGTGTTTTACTATTTCAGGCCTGTAGTTTTTAGTAATTACAGTGTAATTTGCATTGCAATATCTCAGTCTTTTTCATACAAAGTAAAAAAACTATGAATGCTATAACATCAAACAGGTTGCAAGAAATCGAATGAACGTTGTTAATTCAAAACACTGTATCTGAAGTTACAGTATATTGGATTCACACGGTACCGCTGGTGTGGCATGTTTTGACTTACCAACTTTTTCTGGTATTCTAGATTATTTTCGGGGTGGATTTAAGTTACCACTTTTAAAGGAATATTGCTGCTTTGGTTTTTAATTTCAAAGAAAGCACGTATTGCAAAAATATGTATTTCACCTTCCACATGATTTTTATCACAAATCTACATGAATGATATTGTTTGCTTGTACACATAGGTTTTTGAAAACTGGTAATTGGATGTAGCCAGTACCGCCTTTGCCGCGATTTATATTTTCGATTTATTAGCACACTGCTGCAGCTGCACTGCTTCTTGCTTTACAAGAAGCAGTACAGCTTTATAAGAGTCCACGGTAACGTTTAGCTTCGTCAAGATTTATTATTACACTGAACATATTGCTAGAGTCTCGTTCCACACCGGGCCGACTACTACTCTTAAAAATGTTTCCTCCCTAACTCAAATCAAATTATCCCCAATTATACTTTATATTTTTAGCCGTCTTAAAAAAGGAGGTTCTGTATTCGACGCGTATACATATTATAATAATTGACATATGTTAGACTATATGGGCATCTAATCATATGTATATCCGAGTAACCTCTTCGGCTATCGTTAGTCGCACTTCCCATTACAATTTGTCAAATCGGTACTTCTACCTTCCATTTAAGACACAACAAAACAAGACATTGACCTTTACTTGTCAATAAATAACCCAAATACGATCTTGTTGTACATGCCACGCTTCTCCACCGAACAGGCAAATCGTTTATGGTCCAAAGTATACACTTTTATAATAAACTGCCTCAGGCTATCCGAGATCTTCCAATGAAGAAATTTAAACCTTTTAAAGCCGATAGTCAAAAAAGGCTTATTATAAAATCTCGAATTACCTGGAGGATAAAACTGCGTGGGCTAGAACTGCTCAAATCATGTAAGCCATCGATATACTATCTAAACTATACTACTACTATTTATTATATATCGATGATGTAAGGCTACTTATACATCATTTGTAAAACTATTTACACATCATTATCATCAGCCGGAAGACGTCCACTGCTGAACATAGGCCTCCCCCTTAGAACGCCACAATGAACGACAATTGGCTATTTGCATCCACCGGTTACCTGCGACGCGCACAATGTCGTCTGTCCACATAGTGGGAGGCCTGCCAACGCTGCGTCTTCCGGTTCGTGGTCGCCACTCGAGAACCTTTCTTCCCCAACGGTTATCGGTTCTTCGAGCGATGTGGCCTGCCCATTGCCACTTCAACTTGCAGATTCTGAGAGCTATGTTGGTGACCTTTTCAACACCGGTTTATATCGATAACTTTAAAAAATAAACCGGTTTTTTTAAATATTTCATTTAAAAAAACCGGTTTAAAACTTTTTATGTTTTCAGTAAGTTACTGTAACGTAGACGTTCGAGTTGCGTGATAGTGCTGATACCTATTTTGGTAAAATAAGTCACTAAAAAGTGTTAAATAAACTATTTAAAAAATAAATAAAAACCGACTTCAAAGTAAATTATCTAAAAAGCATAAAATAACGAAAATATATTGAAGTCGGTGCTAGCACATCATGTTAACTAAAACTAGCACCAGCTGACACCGACTTCAATATATTTTCGTTATTTTATGCTTTTTAGATAATTTACTTTGAAGTCGGTTTTTATTTATTTTTTAAATAGTTTATTTAACACTTTTTAGTGACTTATTTTACCAAAATAGGTATCAGCACTATCACGCAACTCGAACGTCTACGTTACAGTAACTTACTGAAAACATAAAAAGTTTATATCTCTTAAACTACTGGACCGATTTTGATAAAACTTGTACTCTACCCTAAGTTGAAAAATACTCTAACTATTGCAAAAAGAATTTTCAAAATCGGACTTGTAGTTTCTGAGAAATCCGTGGACAAACCTACATACATACATACATACCTACATACATACATACATAAATAAACTCATAAAATTTGGTAAATTTGTTTAGAAGCCCACATAGACTAACATATATTAATATTACGCATTTTTATCAATATTACATACATACGCGTCGAATAGAGAACCTTCTTTTTGAAGCCGGTTAAAAAAACAATATCTAATTAGTGCTTAGTGTATATTTACCATTAGATAATCACATTAATTGTACTTTAGAAAATAATAATCGTCAAAATGTAACCAAGAAGCTAGGAATTCTATTGTTATTTTGCATCTGTTGCTAACATAAAAATAATTTTTACAAAAAAAAGAACCGCCTTCAAAATGCAACTAAAAAGCCTGAAATAATTTCTAAGAATTAGTGGTTTTTACATCTACATTGTTGGACTTGGACTACAACATATTATAAATACATATTACTATCAAAGACGGCGCCAAACTGGAAAACAGTTAGGTACCTAGACCTACTTACTGCCCTTGTAAGTATTTGCTAGACGTTAGGCGCCGACTTCGATAGTAATATGTATTTATAATATGTTGTAGTCCAAGTCCAACAATGTAGATGTAAAAGCCACTAATTCTTAGAAATTATTTCAGGCTTTTTAGTTGCATTTTGAAGGCGGTTCTTTTTTTTGTAAAAATTATTTTTATTTTATTCTTTTCAGTGGTTCCCTTGGTGTATTATTAGGTTAAGTTTTAACAACTTATATTTTATTCTGACAAACAGACAGTTTAATATTTATTTTAAAAACACCCACTACATAACACAACTATGGACCATCACTAAAATATAAGCTTAAGCAAAAATTTTAAAAAATGTACATGTGACAATATCTTAATAAAACTAACCAATTGCCATAAACCGAAGATCTAGGTGTTATACTCGTAGTTCTCGAGAACCATGGACTGCAAGCTCGGTGGGTCTACATTTATTTGTGTCGAGAACCCGTGTCCACCTTCTTGTTCCATCGTCAGACCCTGATCACCATTTTTCTAGCAACTACTCATCGAGAGCTACCCAACGAGCCCAAACTCGGCAGATCTACGTTTATTGGTGCAGAGATCCCGTGACAACTGTCCTGCTCCACCATCAGACCCTGATCTCCATTTTTCTAACAACTACTCGTCGAGAACTATCCATCGAGTCCAAATTCGGTAGTTCTACGTTTAGTAGGCACGGCTAGGATAGGATGGATTGTTAATTTTATTACAGAGTTCCGGTGGCCATCTACGGCCTTCTTCATCAGATCCACTTCACCAAATGATACTTTCTGAATGAAAATGCTTGACTAGTTTCTAAAAATACCAAAAACGCTATATGTATGCCTATAATATTTAAGGAGTTCCTTCAGTTACTCATGGTTCCCATCATCAGAACTTGATTTTGAAAAAAATGGGACCAATCTGGAAGTATATCCTTTCAATTAAAAAAATAATTTTCCAAATCGGTTCGTAAACGACAGAGTTCTGAGGTAACAAACATAAAAAAAAAAAAAACATACAACCGAATTGATAACCTCCTCCTTTTTTTTGAAGTCGGTTAAAAAGTAGGTATAACCGTAGGTATATCAGTGCTAGTAGTAGTAGTGTTTAATGGTGCTAAATGATTATTGTCGGACCAAAAAGCACCCGCACTTCTAAGAAGTTTTGTCATTGTCTCTCTACCTACATCTATTTTTCCCTTCATGTTATCCTTTGAGTTGCCTGGTAGAAATTGCTCATTCTCATTCAATCTGTTTTCTAAAAAGAATACATATAAAAATGTATTCTGTAATTTGTGTTTGTACAAAAGTGTAAATAAATAATTTTGTCAAAACTAAAGGTCATTGGGCATTTTTGACCCGATACCTCGAAGTTCGCGTCCACTATCGAAATGTGGTTTGGTACGAAGGTTTAGGGTTAACATTTCACGGAATATATTTATTTTAATTCAAATGTATGGGAGAAAAAAAGTTACGTGGTTCAAGGCAGAACGTTTATTTTTTCCCAACGATGAATGATTTTCGAACCTCACTAATTACTGTAGTACTTACTTAAACATTATCAAAACTATTATTGTTCCTGCATACATGACCGCCGCACTGTAGGAAGCTGCGCGCATGTCACGAGTGTGGTGTACTTCTTTTCGTGGGCAAGACATCAGGAAGGAATAGATGCACCATCAAGCACCATTGATATTGATGATGTTGAATATCTACCTAACACTCTACAAGTAATGTACTTAGCTCAGTATTTTCAAGTTTGTTTTGGAATTACTTATAAACTATATAGTATTTTTGTAAATTGGTGCTTGGAACTATGCGGGAAAACTGTAGGATCTAGCTCGAAAGGCCCCTAACAATTATTATACCTTTTTAAGAAGATGTTGTGCATTTTTTTAAGCATTTCATATATTTTTGAAGGATATATACGGAAATCCGTTTTTTATATTAATAATTGGTTTGTTAAAAAAACCACTTTCCCACACATTTAAAGAATAGACCCATCGTATTGGGTAGTAGTCATGATCTTTAATATACTCAGACTAGTTTCGTTAGTGGTCGCTCGCTGGTGGGTCAAAGGTCCGAACAAAAGGCCCAGTTACCGTTTAACCGTATTTGAACAAACATCCATAACGTGCGTTTTGTGTAACAATGCTGATTTTCTGTTCTTATTGGCGGTACGCTAGCTGAATGTCTTGCCATCTTACGGGGTACATAATACAAAAACAAAAAAGAAGGTAAGTAATCGGTTTTTAATAAAAAGAACCGATTATAAGCGATTTCTACAAAAATCGGTTTTATAGGTTTTTTTTAAAACCGGTTCACACCACTAAAGCCCACTGAGTGTCTTGCAGAATCTTCTCAGTAGCGGCCGCGTTACGACCCGGTGGTAGTGTGTAGAAATGATTTTTGTGTAAGCCTCCGTGGGACCTATACATAATAATGATATTTTGACTTTGACTTTGATACTATTGACTTCATACCCTACATTTTCGAATTAACAGGACATTTAGTATTAATTGACAGCCCATACTAATGACCCGGCTGTGACACATGTACATATATATGTGTGTGTGTGTGTATGTATGTATGATTATTCCCATACTTCTCAGAAACTACAAATCCGATTGCGGTAATTCTTGTTGTAATAAATTCATAAAAATCAGTTCGATAGTTTAGAATATATGCACTGTTTGTGTTCCTGGTAAAGTCTAGCATAGCTGTTCTAGTTGCGTGGTAGTTTCATGCATTCAGAGCGTTATAATAGGTAAAGGCAATAAAAAGTTTAAATAAAATATTTATATTATATTAAAATCCGACTTTAACGATATTATTATGATCTAAAAAGCATTATATATCGAAAATATATTTTAAGTCGGTGCTTTATATAACATATTAACTGACATCAGCATCCCTCGCCGGAAAATGTACCGAAACCCTCAAAATGATTGTAGAATTTGGGTCAAAATTCAATGTACAGTTTAGATTAAGGAAACAAACAAACAGGAGCGATTATACGTAAAACACGGATAGTGACTGCTTTTATACCTAGCTACCTACTTATTTAGATTGTTTTAAATTTCATACAGTACAAGCGGCTTTGCACTTACGAAAAAATATTTCAAACAACAAAATTAATACTAAGATCTTAACTACATGTCGGTTGCCACATTGCCCATTAATAAATGTTAAGTAATCAGAATACAAATTGTTCAATGTATTATTCTCCATTTATTCAGGGAGAAATCCTTAAAGTTGTGAACCCCGGAACTACCAAAGTCGCGGCGACTGGCATCTATAGTGTGCGTGGTGTAGCGCGCGGTTGCTGCATCCAGCGACCGGAAAGCGCCAGAGTTGCCGGTCGCTGCGGCTAGGTAGTGTGCGGGGGTTCGCGATCGGCCGCGGTATCAAGCTTCCGAAAAGCAACAGAGTTGCCGATCGCGGATGCAAAAAGTATCGTGTCGGCGGAGGCCCTAAGTGAGACCTATACTAGCAATGCACTTCTTATGTGCTGTGCGCCCTAGTGGCTTAGTAAGTACATCAGCTGGCATATCATTAGTCTGTAAATACCTTAAAACTACTGATTTGTCAGCGACCTTTTCTCTTATAAAATGATACCTAGTATCAATGTGCTTGGTTCGAGCATGGTGGACTGGGTTTTTAGCAATTTTGAGAGCACTCTGACTATCAGTGTGTAACAACACCCTATCCAACCTACCACAAACTTCAGACACGAACCTGCGCAGAAAAATTGCTTCCCTGGTAGCCGAACTCAATGACATATACTCCGCTTCCGTCGAGGACAGTGCCACGGTACTCTGCTTTCTGCTTTCCCAAGAGATCGGACCACCGGCTAAAGTGAAGTAAAATCCGGTATATGAACGCCGATCAATATTACTGTTGGCCCAGTCAGCATCCGCGTAGCCCATCAGGTAATCTCCTGTCTTCCTGTAAGTAATACAGAAATCCATAGTTCCTTTCAAATATTGAAGCACTCTTTTAGCTGCGATCCAATGCGACTTGCCAAACTTTGTATTAAACTGACTAAGATAGCTTGTAGCGTAAGCTATGTCTGGTCGAGTGTTCACAGCCAGAAACATCAGACAGCCAATCAAATTCTGATAAGGATATTCGGATTGCTCACCATAACACGGTTCCAACTTATTGTTTTGCAAAGGAGTATCCACTGTCTTGCAGTCAGTCATATTAAACCGCCTTAACACATTTTTAATATATGTTTTCTGGTTTATTTGAATCTGGTTTAATGAATCACGTTTAACATTTAAACCTAGACAATATTCCAGATTTCCTAGGTCTTTCAAAGAAAAATACTTTTCCAAATTACTTTTGACAATTTCAAAATTAATTTTATTTTTATAAAGAAGAATTATGTCATCCACGTATACAGCCAGTATTACAGTGTCAGTGCCGAAACTTTTTGTGAATACGCATGGTTCGGAAGGTGTTTGATTAAAACCTATTAATGCTAAGGTTTCGTTCAGCTTTATGTTCCAGGCCCGTGCTGCCTGCTTCAGGCCATAAATAGACCTTTTAAGCAAGCACACTTTGTTGTCTTGACCTTTTTGTATGAAACCTTGCGGCTGACTCATGTAAACTTGTTCTTCCAATTCGCCATTTAGAAAAGCCGTGTCCACATCCAAGTGGCGAATATTATAATTCAGCTCCACAGCTAAAGCCAACAATGTACGTAAAGAAGAATTCCTTACTACGGGCGAGAAGGTTTCAGAATAATCTACACCTGACACTTGGCTATAACCTTTAGCAACAAGTCTGGCTTTGTACTTAGTTATGTTTCCATGGGCATCTCTTTTCAATTTGTACACCCATTTACAAGAAATTACAGGTTTATTTGGCCTATCAACCAATATCCAGGTACCTCTTTTCATCAAAGAATTATACTCGTCTTTCATTGCAGAGACCCAGTTATCACTTTCTTCGCTAGAGATGGCATCACGATATGTTATTGGATCATCACCAAAAACCTCACTGTCTACAGTACTATACGAAAAATAATCTGGAGGTTTACGTACTCGCTGAGGATATCTCCTGTTAGAACTATCAATATTGTCATCACTTGGTTCATTTGAGGGAACCGGAGATTGAAAACTTTGTTCACCTGAGTGTGTTGACTCTGCTTCTTCGCTATCAATTGCTTCATCAGCATCCACAAAGTCGTCTCCATGCTCCACTATAATAACCTCAGTATCTTCTGAAGGTGAAGACACTTCTTGGGGTACAGGCTGTGACAGTAAATTAACAACATTTGAGTTAACAACACTCACAGGATCACACTTCAGTCCAGTGAAATTATTTTCAAAGAAAGTAACATCACGTGACTTGAGTAACCTCCTAGGTGTCTCGGCATCTCGGAAAAAATAGCTCCTAGGATCTTCTGAATATCCAACAAAAATATGTTCAGTTGCTTTCATGTCCAATTTAGTTCTTTGACATGAAGGAACATAAACTAAAGCTCTACATCCAAATACCTTTAAATGAGATAAATCTGGTTTGCTTTTATACCACATTTCAAACGGAGTTTTGCCTGTAAGTGCACGATGAGGGGACCGGTTCTTCAAGTAGACACTAGTCTCTACAGCATCCTGCCAATATGCTTTCGAGAGAGACCCATGTGACAACAAAGACCGAGCCTTCTCTACAATACTACGATTACATCGCTCACTTACTCCATTTTGTTGAGGACTGTACGGCGCCGTCGTTTGATGTTCAATCCCTTGAGATTTTAAATAGTCTGCCAACTCTTTATTGACATACTCGGTGCCGTTATCGGAACGCAAACATTTGAGTTTTGCGCCGGTTTGTCTCTCAACGAGCGATTGGAAAACACAAAACTTAGACTTCGCTTCTGTCTTAGAAGCCATACAATAAACAAATATGAAACGTGTATAATCATGTACAAAAATAATAAAGTACTTATTACCTTTAAATGAAGTGGTTGACATCGGCCCACACACATCAGTGTGAACTAACTCTAATACTGAGGTAGCTCTTTTATACTTCAACCTTTTGAAGGGTTTTCTTGCTTGCTTTCCCTCTATGCAGGGGATACATGGTTGTTTATCCACTTTCGCAAACTCTACGCCGTCAGCTAAACCCTTTTTGAGTAGATCTATACCAATACGACAAAGATGTCCTAAGCGCCTATGCCAAAGCTGAAACTTGGATAGCTCGGACTGCGCATTACAAGCTAAAATTTCTTGCGGAAAATTAACTGAACAATCTAATATATACAGTCCACCACTAAACGAACCATGCAATAGAGAATTACGAGTATAAGATACATCATTTGAACTATAAAAATTACAACCATTCATATCAAAAACGATTGAGAAACCTTTTTCAACAATTTTCTTTACTGAAAGTAAATTACATTTTAAACCGGGAACATGAACGACATTAGTTATTTTATTTATTAGTGGATTAGCAGTATGAATAAAAACCTCACCAATACCCACAGCTGGCAACATCTCACCGTTTGCAATGGCTATCTTCCCACCATCAATGTGTTGGTAACTTCGAAACCATTCACGATGCGAAGTCATGTGTGAAGTCGCTCCTGAATCGATGATCCACTTGTTACCATGATCACCCGGTGCGGACAAAGCCATTTCCAAAACATTATCGTCCGTGTTAACTTGTCCCGTAGCGATGACAGTCTGTCCTGTTTTCTGCGTACAGTTTTCTTTCCTTTTATCCTTATTAAGTGGACAATTAGGGCTCTTATGCCCAGGCCGTTTGCATTTGTAACATATTATGGTCTTCCTTTTATGTGTAGACCTTAGTGCCGCCTCATCACTTTGAGCTTCTTTCGACATTTCACTCAATAATTTCGTCTTTACCAACTCCGACGTCACTTCTATGTTACTGTGTTCTAAGGCCATAATCAATGGTTCATATCGTGGAGTTAAACCACCCAAAATTATCGCAACAAGAGAGCTATCATTTATGATTTTGCCAATATCGGCCAGATCCTGTGCGGTTGTCATGACTGCGTTCAAGTACATTTCAATATTTGTGAAATCTGACAAGCAGTACCGATACAAACGTCTCTCCAAAGACAGTTTTCGACCTAACCCGCGATCCTCATAAGCTCTTTGCAGAGAATCCCATGCTTCCTTTGCTGTCGTTGCTGTTCTTACATGCGTGATAGCAGCACCTTCGACTGTAAGGCATATTTTGGACAGAGCCTTCTGGTCGTTTTTAGCACGTATGTCTAGAGGAGTTTTATCAGTCTCTACATACCCATTTACGGTGCTCCAAAGTTCTTCATGCTTTAACAGCATACGCATTTTGAATTTCCAGCTAGAGTAACCATCGCGATTGCTCAACATCGGGATTCCTTGAAAACTGGTTGCAGCCATAATTATCTTCTTTTAATTAAGATATTTCGTGCTGATAACGAATGTGGAATATAATATTATATATAAAGAGGAAAAACTGTTCATCTGTTGTAAAAGATTTATTATGAAGTGACACATAAATTATATGTCTAAAATAGAAGGATGTATATTTGAATACATTTTGATTATAAACTAGCCAGTATTCTACAACAATTGTCCCAGGATATTATTATTTAACTAGGTGCCCCGGCTTCGTACAGGTATTGCATATACCATATATAGTTTTTTATGTAATATATTAACCTTCAGTGAAATGTTATCTAACTGCTGTTGAAAACTGCTTCAAAAATCCGTTGCATGTTTAGGAGGATTTAGCGGATATGCAGAAAGCAATTTTATATTATATATACTAAGTATATAAAGATGCACTATTCTCGGCAAGGCAGGCAGGCAGTTTGCTGCTTCACAAAATTATCTACACTAGGCCATAAATTGCGCTGTATTCGTTTTACGAAGGTCAGCAATAAGGAAACAAATTGCGAATATTCAATATTAGGCACATACAAACAAAGCTAATGTATAAATTGGAGTCAGTGCACTATGTTGACTCAACATTGTTGAGGTCAAAACGGGTGTTGGTTGTTAATTTGATTGAATAAAAAAATATCTTTAAGAAAATGATCTAATAACAAAAATTATATTGAAGTTATTATTTTCATTATTATCATTATATATAAGTATATTATTTTCAAAATTCAATAAGTGCGTATTAAATCTTTTTCTTGTATTGATTCTTTTTGTACTTATATGGTTCTTACACCTTTTATATTTCATACATATCTATATTTTAAAATATCATGGATGAAACTACGATAATGGTTTTGATGAAACTTGCACTAGTTCTTACCTAAGTTAAACGATATCAAAACTACAAAGAAAATAATTATTACAATCTAATTTGTTGTTTTTGAGTAATACGTGTACTAACCTATATACAGATAAACTTTTTTTTTGTAATGCGTAAATGTTGTATACTTATAAATTGACTAGCTGTAGCCCGCGGCTTCGCCCGCGTTGGTTTTGTAAGTAAAACGCGTTTTAAATCAAGGATGAAGGTTTTTAAAAATATTGTTTACACTTTTATTAAACCTGGACCTATTATGTGTCATCGTCAAATATACATACTTGATGACATAGCCTGTGTTTTTGTAACTCTGTCTGTCTGTCTGCTACGCTTTAACGCCTAATCCACTGAACCGATTTCGATGAAATTTGGTACAGAGACAGATTAGACCTTAAGAAAGGACATAGGCTACCTTTTATCCCGAACAAAAAGATTGAAGGGGTTGAAATAGGGAATGAAATTTAGAATGGAATTTCGTCATTGTTGAAAATAATACCATGACTTTGTTTTACAATTGATAAGAAATCCTACTGTCCCTACTTCCTCCCTACTTCTATACTATCTATCTATATCTATATACTAATGTTTAGAAGTGTAAATATTGTAAAGAGTTTAAATTTGTATTTTTGTATGTTTGTAAGTATGTGTAATCTAAGGGTAATCTTCAGAACCACTGATCCGATTTTGAAAATTATTTTGCCTGGGTTGAGCCGGATCATCGTGCTAAAGCGAGCTGGATCATTTACCTCGGTAAATCCAGGTGGATCGATGTGGATCAAGATGGACCGAAGTAGATCAAGATAAGTCAAGGTGGGTCGAAGTAGCTCAAAGTGAAATAAACTGGTTCGAGATGAGTCAAGCCGGATTATCAAACTGCATCAAACTCGATAGAACCGAATTGAATAACAACTGGTTTGAGCTTGATTAAACTGGATCATGCAGGATCAAGATGAATCGAGGTAAATCGAAGTGGATCGATGTGGATCAAGGTGGACCGAGATGGATCGATATGCCAAGGTGGTTTGAAGTGGGTTAAGATGGAATAAAGTGGATTGAGTTAAGCCAAACTCGATCATGAAATTGCATTGAACCGGATAATACCGGATTCAGCTGAATAAAACTGGTTTGAGCTGGATAAAACCGAATCAAGCAGGATCAAGGTGAACCGAGCAAAAGCGAGCTGGATCAAAGTAAATCGAGGTGGATCGATGTGGATCGAGATGGGCCGAGGTGGATCGATATAAGTCAAGATGGTTTGAAATGGGTCAAGTTGGAATAAAGTGGATCGATATGATCCAAGCTGGATCATTAAACTGCATCGAACTTGATTGAACCGGATTGAGCTGAATAAAACTGGTTTGAGCTGGATCAAACTGGATTAAGCAGGGTTAAGGTGAATCGTGCTAAAGTGAGCTGGATCGAAGTAAATTGAGCTGGATCGAGGTTGATCGATGTGGATCGAGATGGACCGAGGTGGATTGAGATAAGTCAACGTGGTTTGAAATGGGTCTAGTTGGAATAAAGTGGATCCAAATGAGCCAAGCTGGATCATCAAACTACATCAAACTCGATTAAACGGAATAAAACTGGATTGAGCTGAATAAAACTGGTTTGAGCTGGATCAAACTGGATCAAGCAGGATCAAGCTGGATCGAGCTAACGCGAGGTAAATCGAGGTTGATCGATGTGAATCGAGATGCACCGAGGTGGATCGATATAGTTAAGTCTGGGTGGGTCGATGTGGGTCAAGGTGATACAAAGTGAATCGAGATGAGTCAAGCTGGACTATCAAACTGCATTGAACTGGTTCGAGTTGGATCAAGGTTGATTGATATGGATCGAGATAGACCGAGGTGGATCGAGATAAGTCAAGGTGGTTTGAAGTGGGTCAAGTTGGAATAAAGTGGATTGAGTTGAGCCAAGCTGGATTATCAACTTAGGAGTCGCTGGACGTTCGGGGTGTGGGCCCTTTGAACGTCCATTGAGTACGGTGGCGACTCCGAGGATGACGGCGGCGGGGTTGCGACCCCCGTCCCCGTGAGTACCCTGTCAGGTTCTCAGGGGGCTACAATGCGCCCCCCGGCGGCGGGCTCAAAGGCAAGGCACTGAGGGGCCCCTCGTGCAGATCCTACCGGAGAGCCCTGGGGTCCCCCCTCTCATGTGCCGATACGACATCCGCTGGGTTTTAGTGGGTAAGAATCCCACATAGCCCGGTCGAGCCCCACAGCTCCCGGGGATCTTTAGAAGATTTCACCCGCGTCAAAAAAAAAAGGGTTTAGAAAAAAATCCAAAAATTTGTTTCTTCCATTGTTGTGTTGAGTTTATTTACCGAGTTGCGTTACTCTACCTGCATTATAGCATTAAATAGAAGTCCTTCTTTGTGCATATTTTCAACCCCATGAAATTAACTTAGGGGTTGTTTTTGCCGGAATAGGTATGTTAGATTCTTGTGTGCAATACATAAATTAAGTATTGGCTGTAGTTCAAAAAACATTTTTTGGACCCCAATTAGAACCTCTTAGGGGTTGATAATCAAAACAATATTAATGGCACATGGATTTGCATTTGCGGTGATAAATGTATTCGCAAAGTTTCATCAATGCAGCATGAATTTTTTTATGCGCATGGTTTTTGAGTATGACTCAAACACCACGCTAATACCCCTTTAATGGTCGTTTTTTTTTAAAGTTATGAAATACGTGTTTCTTTATTTCTTTTCCTCAGTATACTGACAAAGTTTCGTGTCTGTGTGATGATTTTTTTTAATCCATACACACTTTGGGAGCACATTTGACCCATTTAGGTGTGAAATGTCGAGTTCGTTCTTATTGTTCACCTAAACTATTGAATAATGTTGGTTCCAAATTTCATGATTCTACTTTAAATGGTTTTGACTGTATGGTGATTTCTAGAAAAAAAAGCCTGTTCTTTTAATAATATAGATCAAAAAAAATCCCTCTTATCCCACTTTAGGGGTAGATTTTTTGAAAAATAAATGATTTCAATCTTTTTATTTTAAGGGTATTTTCACCAACTTTCACATCAATTGAATTAAGTAATAATTATTTCCCATACAAAGTTTAACAACCCCTAGCGCACCCCCAATGGTTGTTTCTGAAAAATCCCGAAACATGTATTTATTTATTTTATTCCAAGAATCTTTCCAGTAAATTTCAAGTCAATCGAACCATACAATAAAAAGTTTCATACAAAAGAAAACACCCCATTTAACCCCTTTAGGAGTTGAATTTTCAAAAATCCTTTCTTAGTGGGTGCTTACGTCATAAGAAGAACCCATTGTCCAAATTTCAGCTTTCTAGGTCCAGCGGTATGGTCTGTGCGTTGATGAATCAGTCAGTCAGTCAGTCAGTCAGGACAAGTAATTTTATATGTATTGATAAGTATCTAGTCTAATAAGTATCAAGTAGACATATTTAATGACATATCCTGTATTTTTGAGCAAGGCATCGTAGCTTCTATTATAGTGCTGATTCTTAAATATTCACCGCTATTATTTAAAAAAATCCGGTCAAGTTGAGTTGGACTCGCACACCTTCATTGGACCTATTAATGTTATTTTACTATTCGTCTAACACCAAACCAAAACCACACACATAACACCAAAACCAACCAATAGCAAAAAACCAAACCGCAAAACTAAGTTTGGCTGTCGAATTTCTTTTGGGATTTCTAACAAACATATACCAAACATGTAACATAACATATACCAAAATAAAAATCTGTTTTGGAATTTGCAAATAAAGCCTTTTCTTAGGATACCCCATTCGATACAGTAGTCTCACTTTAAATTAAATTTTGAGGATCCTTTTCGCTGCCCATTATAAGAAAATAAAAGATTTTCTTTTCATTTGTATTTTTGTGATGAGTTCGGGTGTGTAATTAAGTCTTATGACTGTAGGTCGAAACACCATTTTTTGGACTCCAATCCAATCCCTTTGGCAGTTGATTTTCAAAAAATGAATATTTAGACAGGTGTAGTTGGATGGTGTATTGGCAAAGTTTCATCAATGCAGCATGTCCCATTCACATCACCACTACTTTTTTTTGTCGTATGGTTAGTGACCAAACTGGTGTCAGATTTTTCAAGCTGCCCTTAGGCCTCTGACTCAGCTTAACGACTGCTGCCTAGATGACAATAGCCGGGACCGACTTTTAACGTGCCACTCCGAAGCAAGGAAACGCTCGGTTCAAATGCCACTAAGTGGTGACCCATCTAAGGACTGACCTCGCCTGACGTTCCTTACCCAACTGATTGTGTATCGAACAGTGGTTACAACTGGCTATGAGCATCTCACCACCACTTATTCATCCACGTTTATGTTCCATTCTCTCTTTTTTCCATCCCAAGGTTGCCTGGAAGAAGTTGCGAATAGCGGATGAGGCCGCCCTTTGTATTTAAGTATATATTATGTTTTATTTTATGTGTAAGTTTGTGTGTACAATAAAGAGTACATATATCTATATTTTTTTTCGCGTTATACTCAAATATGTTATACTCAAAACCAACCACAAAAACCCCAGTAAAGGTTGATTTTCAAAAAGTTGTGATACCCGTGTTTCATAATTTCTTTTGCTCCGTACACTGAAAAGTTTCGCGCCCATGTGATGTAATAATTTTTTTTTCCATACAAACTTTGAGAGCCCATTTGACCCACTTAGGTATGGAACTTCGAAAATCCGTTCCTATTGTTCACTCAGCCTATTTGAATAATGTTGATTCCAAATTTCAAGATTCTACGTTAAATGGTTTTGGCTGTTTCGTGATTCTTATAATACATCCTGTTCTTTTATTAATACAGATTAATATGTAAATATGAAAAAAAGAATCCGATATCATGCATCCGATGGCATTCCGCTAGATGGCGTTGTAAAGTAAACACCTCTTGAAAGCAGCTCCTGAGTATTTTATTTTATTACTATAGTTATTTGATAAAGTGTAGCCTAAAGTGTTATTTGTCGTATAGATACTGAAGCAAAACCTACGTGAAAGTGTTATCTAAGCGCTTGGATTACAAAAACATCCAATTTTTAACATGGAAATCACAGAGCTAAAGTGAGTGAAAAAGGATAATAAATCGTGCAATAAACAGTGAACAAACAATAAATGTGCTACTATTGTTAATGTTACATAAATATGAAAACATGTTAAGCAGTGAAACGTAAATTTTCAGTGTGTTCAGAAAAAAAGAGTTCGTTATTATTTCAAATTATTGCCTTTTCATTCAAAACTTGCAGTGTATACAAGATATGAGCGACATCTCTGTAGATATAATTGAGCCTTAATGACCAGGAGGAACGAGTGACATCTGTTATGAAATAGGGTCAACTAAAACCAAAACTATTTGACTGTATTGGAAACTATTGATGAAACAACTAAGTACTACGGTTCATTACTAGAGGTCGCCACATACCCAAAATTAGATGCAAGTATGGATAGAAACAATGTAACTTTAAGGCGACATCAAATTCCAAAAACAAAATCCTGTGAAAACTTAAATATAAATACTACATTAGACAGCACACTCTCAGAAGACCTATTGGGCAAAAGCTTGGATTTATCAACTCATTTACATCCTAGCATAATTGAAGATCTTAAATATGAAATAGAAAGCTTAAAATCAAATCTACAATGCACACAAAATGAACTTGAAAATGTAATATTAGAAAACGGTGAACAGAAGAGTATTATAAATCAGCTAAACCAAGAAATCAACATATTGAAACAATTATGTAAGAGTCCATTATCTTCCAGAAAATTGACTATATCTTCTAAAACTAAAAAAAGTAGCAGGCGTCTAACCGATAGTTTTGTAAAAGACTCCCTGTCCAGCCCACATCCCAGCACATCGAAGGATGGAAAAGAGCAAAGATACCTAGAGCAAAAAAATCAAATGACCGCAGAAAGTACTGCTGCACATATTACTGAGAAACATCGTAGCCCCAACGTAACTATAAAGTCGTTAGACTTACCCAATAAAATCGACGAGTTACAACTTGGAAAAAAGAAGTTAGATGAAGCGCCAGTGGATAAAGTAAAAAAAATAAGAACGACATATATTTTTGGTGGAAGGCAATGTTCGGGTCTTGCAAGGCGCTTAGAAAAATCAAGGTGGAAGACGCCCTACGAACAGTACCAATTTATCTCGTTTGTGAAACCTAATGCACTGACGGAAGAAATACTATCGAGTGCAAAGATTTTTGATATAACGTCTGAAGATCGCGTCATCATATCTGTTGGCGAACATGACTTGAACCCCCTGAGTATTATGAGTAACTTATGTGTATTTATTAAATCGATTCAATGTCCAATTTTAATTCTTAAGATATATAGGAATATACATTTGAATGAATATAAGCTTAATAATATGTTAAAACTTGTGAGCATGCAACATAATTATGTAAAATATATCGATTATGAATGCGATAATAATATAAAATTTACTCTCTGCAATAAAATTAACTTTGAATTGGATCAATTAGATTACAACAATACATTTTTGAGCTTTAACAAGAAACATTATCAATATGTAAACAACGTAAACACAACAAACAGTAATTGCGGTACTCGGAAATCCGTAGCCACCGGATCTAATACTCAATTGTATACCTTTGTTGATAGGAAAAATACTCAAGATAAGTCCACTCAAACTAACTACATAGAAAATAATTTATTTCGGAGCCCCTAATTTAAAAAATATACAATTTAGGGTCCTACACCAAAATATTGCCGGGTTATTAAACAAAAGTAACTATTTAACGATTAATTTATTTGAGCTAAGGAAAATACAAAAAGGTCCGGATGTTATCTGTTTATCGGAAACATTTGTCGAATTAGGTTGTGAAAATAGAATTAATATAGATGGCTACACTCTTGCCTCTTCATATTGTAGAAGTCAGAAGAGAGGTGGAGTCTGCATTCTCACTAAACATGGTTTACAGAGCAAAGAGATCCAGTTTCTAAAGGAATTGGGAATAGATAAAAACTTTGAATGCTGTGGTATTGAATTAATAAATCAGAAAATATTAATAATTAGCATATATAGAACTCCTAACTCGAATATAACGATTTTTTATGAAAAACTAAACATTTTACTTCAGAGACTTTTACATAAATCGGAAAAAAAGGTTATATTAGTAGGTGATTTTAATATAAATACATTGGTAGCAAATAAAGCAACTGCTGAGTTTATAGACTTGATGAAAAATTACAACTTAACGCAGCATATAAAAGAACCAACAAGAAACAGTTCCTGTATTGACCACATAGTAAGTAATGTTGACAAAGCAGATGGGGAACTATTGAACTGGGCACTGTCGGATCACAATACAGCACAAATGCTTAGTATAACACATATAAATACAAAGACGCCCTCAACTGATTACTATATACATACGAGAGATTACAGTTCAGAAAATATTACTAAATTTAGAAATTGTCTTCGTAACCTCTCATTTCAAGAAGTGTATTCTGAAATAAATCTTAACTCAGCCTATGAAAGATTTCATAGTCTGCTTCTTTTATTCTATAATCTATGTTTTCCCATAATTAAAGTAAAAATACGTCATGGAAGCCGAAATACGAACTGGATTTCAAAGGGTTTAAGGAAAAGCTGCAAAACGAAAAGATTATTACGATTTAAGTGCTATAAGAATAATTCTAAATCAAACAAAACTACCTATAAGCAATATTCAAGACTTTTAAGAAGGTGCCTTGACATGTCGTTAAGAAATTACAATGAAAAACAAATTAACAATAGTAAAAACATATGCAAGTCGGCATGGAAATTAATAAAAAGAGAATCAGAAGGTTTAACTAAAAAAGAACTCATAACAAATGTAAACTTAAACGGGAATATAATAACTGACCCAAGAGAGATAGCTGAGGCATTTAATAACCATATGATAAGATCTACGAAAACAAATAATATTAAAAAAGGAACTAATGTTCCACATCACTGCAGTAGTATTTTTCTAAGACCCTACAATATTTCTGAAATTCTCAAAATTATAATGTCCTTAAAAAATACAAAATCTGAGGGTTTTGATGGAATAACCACTCGAGTCCTTAAAGCTTGTGCAATAGAATTAGCACCAGTTTTAACCCATCTTGTAAATATGTCTTTCGTCGAAGGCTGCTTTCCAGAAGGATTAAAGTTGTCAATTGTCAAACCATTGTTTAAAAAAGGGGACAAATCTTTATTAGATAATTATCGACCAATTACACTGATATCAATTTTTTCGAAAATATTTGAAGCAGCTATGTTGAGGTGTATTACTGAATTTATTGAAAAGAATAGGTTGGTAAATAAAGTACAACATGGATTTCAAAAAGGTAAATCAACTACGACAGCGTGTTACAATCTCATGTCTCGGGTAATTGAAAATGTCGACAGTGGTAAAGCAACCTGTGTAGTCTTTTTTGATATGACGAAAGCATTTGACCTAGTTTCACATAGTATACTACTTAATAAATTAGAAAGGTATGGAATTCGTGGAACCGCTTTAACATGGATTAAGACTTATCTAGAAAATCGCAAACAGTGCGTGGAGATTAGTAGCATTAATGAGAGAAAAGAAATGGAATCCTTTCGTTCTGAGTTCAGAATTAATGAGACTGGCGTTCCACAAGGTAGTGTTTTGGGTCCACTATTATTTTTGCTATACGTCAACGACCTTCCAAATGTAAAGGAAAACCAGTTTACCCTATTTGCAGATGATATTTCCGTAGTAATAACAGCCAATGTAAATGACATGAACAACTACAATATTGACATTAATAAAACTATTCAATGTATAATAAAATGGTTAGATGAGAATGACTTAGAAGTAAATTTGACGAAAACTAAATATATTCCGTTTGTTACATATGGACGCAAAAAAAAAGATATACATATTACATATAACGACACTAAAATAACTGAAGTAGACCAAACAGCGTTTTTAGGTGTTATTTTAGATAAATATATTAATTGGAAACCCCATGTAGAAAAGGTTTGCAACAAACTCAACCGATTTGTATACGTGCTCGCTAAGCTTAGAAAAATATCATCTCAAAAAACAGTAGTTGCTGCATACCACGGTTACGTTGCATCTGTTCTCAGATATGGCATAATTCTTTGGGGTAATTCGACAAATAATAGCAAAGCATTCATTGCACAAAAAAAATGCATACGAGCCATCTATGGGGTAGCACCTTGGATATCATGCAAACCATTATTTAAAGAATTAAACTTGCTTACACTCCCCAGTTTATATATTTTAGAAATAGGTAAATTTGTAAAATTAAATCGTAATCTATTTACAAGTGCTTGTGATAAGTATCCCAGAAATACGCGAAATCCAGAACAAATAGTATTATCGAGAATTCCAAAAACTGCCATGTTCCTTAAAAACTGTTTGGCAATGTGTGGACAAATTTATAATAATATTCCCAAAGATATAAAAACTCTACCGTACGACAAGTTTACTGTAAAGTTAAAAAGGTGGCTACTGGAAAAAAACTTCTACTCAGTTGCAGAATTTTTTAATAATGGCAAGAGAATGTGAACTTGATTTATTTCTTTGTAATATTGTTGTAATATAATTTAATAATTTACTATTTATATTTTATTTTTGACATCTTATTATTTATGACATAAAGATACTTGGATTTATATAATTTAATTTTTACTTTTAAATGATGTTAATGTTATTATTATACAATTTGCATACCATAATTAGGTTGAATATTTTGGACGACTTTATTATGATTGTAAATAACAACTAATCGGACAATATTCATGCAAATAAAGAATTTGAATTTGAATTTGAATTTGAATTTTTATCATCAAGGAAAAAAAAATCAAAGAAAACAATACAATTGTCCTATCGCATGTATTCTGTACTATAGCCAGTAAGTCAAGTACAATATTATAATAAATGTTGTCATCCTTTTACCCACCTTAGGGGTGGAATTTCCTAATACCCTGAAATATATTTTTTTTTACTGAAACACCAAATACCAATTTATATGCGTTTAACTTCGAAAATCTCTAATTTTCATACAAACTTTCATCCCCTATTTTACCCCCTTAGGGGTAGAATTTTCAAAAATCCTTTAATATGTATTCTTTATTTTTAACTAACAGGCCAATTACTAAATAACATGAATTTAAGTTCATAAATGACTAATTTTCATACAAAATTTTATCCCCCATGTTACCCCGTTAGGGGTGGAATTTCCAAAACTCCTTTAATATGTATTCTTTATTTTTAACTAACAGGCCAATTACTAAATTACATGAATTTAAGTTCAAAAATGACTGATTTTCATACAAACTTTCATGCTCTATTTAACCCCCTCAGGGGGTGGAATTTCCAAAAATCCTGAAATATATTTTTTTATTTTTTAACTAACATGCCAATTACTAAATTACATGAATTTAAGTTAAAAAATGACTTATTTTCATACAAACTTTCATCCCCAATTTTACCCCCTTAGAGGTGGAATTTCAAAAAATCCTGAAATATATATTTTTTATTTTTATTTTAAAGGCCAATTACTAATTTTCATTAATTTAACTTCAAAAATGACGGATTTTCATACAAATTTTCATCCCCTATTTTACCCTCTTAGGGGTGGTATTTCCAAAAATCCTTCCTTAGTGGATGTCTACTTTATAAAAGGTACCTACTGTAAAAATTTCAAGTCTCTAACCCAAGCCGTTTAGGCTGTGCGTTGATATGTCAGTCAGTCAGTCAGTCAGTCAGTTTATTCTTTTATATATACAGATATATACAGATGAAAAATAAAGATGCGTTTTTTTTTGTTTTACCCACCTTGGTACAAAAATATCAAAGTCGCTTGCAGAGGTCATACGCGGTTGCCCCGGATCTACCTACGATTTTCTCGACTCGGGGTAGAAACTAGACCCCTCTCTAGCGTTTCAGATAATAACTTAAAAAAAGCTTACAAATATAGGTAACATAATGGTTGGCATTGTTCATGAATGGGACATTAAGAACCCTTTAATGAATTTGTACTATTTATTACTTACGCTTTGTGGAGCAAGATTTTAATTTTTAATCATATGAAATTACGATTCTGGCGCCAAGTCGCCTCTGAAACTGCCGCCCGGCGGGTGCCCCCTGTTTGCCCAGCCCCCCGTAATTTTGAGGTGTATAATTTATTAAATGCAAACAAATAAATACGTTTTTACTGCTAAAATATTATCTAATACCGAAACCGATTACGTGATGCAAACATACGCACTGAAAAAAATAACCTGTATACAACTCATGAAATTTGGTAGTTTGCTTAACATTAGGTAAATATTGCATAATCGCGGTCGAGCAGTAAAAGATATATTTAGTAAAAAAAACATGTGAACAGTAACAATGATACAATTTAGTAGAAGAGAACTGTGATGTATTTAAGTACGTATCAGTGATACATTTTTAACTTCCTTGGTCATACATAACCATACATTAGTTAAATAATTAAGTAATCTATTATTTAGCACCAAGCAGAAAAGCAAACCTTGCCTCAATTTGCCAATGCAAAAAAAAACCTATAAACCAAACCAAGTCTCCTTCGTCTTCACATTTTACCCTAACCTAAATATTATTTCCGTTAAAGAAAACAAGACTTTCTGCCATTGCAATAAAGCATAGAACATCGGTGTGATTTGTTACTGTTTGCATAGATTTATGCGTTGTTAAATTAATATTTATACCTCAAATAATTATGTGGTTGTTGCGTCATTGATTTTCTCCGTCACATTGAGGTGTCTCTTTTAATTTACTTTGGACGTAAGATTTTTGAATTTGAAACTGGACGCGCTGTGATTTTGTTGGTCCTCCCAACGCAGCACAGTACAAATCGTGCGTGCCAGTATCTAGTAATCTGTGGTGCCAGTATTCATTCTGCTTGACAACGATATTACGAACCATAGATATGCTATATCTCTCCTAATGCACGCAAAAATTGAGACCCATGTAGTTTATTCACCGAGGGGATAAAGCCGTGTCTTATGTCACGGGCGTGAAATTGTGTAACTAGTGTGTAACTAGTTTATACTAGAATCCTGAGTACCTACAGCGAGGGATTCAAGTTCGCTTAAGACAAAGTCACCTTTATCCCCGAAGAGAATACTCTACTTTTCACACCTAATGCGAAGTAATGAAATACAAATACTAGAACGAGATTGCTTAGGTTGTCTTGAAGAGATTGCCTTTTAACTCGCTTTTTTAGCCTTTGTACATTGATACCATCAACGCATTGTTCAATTTACATGTAACTTTTAGTGTACAATAAAGTATTTATATTATACTGGGAGAAATAAAATAATAACAACACACTTATTTGCAGCGTTCGCGTCCACACCTACTGCGAGACAATAAAATACAAATACTGCTATGCTAGATTTGAAATAATATCAACACACCGATTTCCAGCGTTAGCGCCTTCTTTATATGTCTTCTTTTCTCGAACCCAGAACAAGGCTCGGCTCCTCGCGCTCTACTTTGAATCCGCGTCCCGTCACGCGAACAGTTTAATCCGCGCCGCCGCCGATTACGCCCCTAGTCTTTCTGACTCGTGCCGCAGACCACGGCACGTACTGCTCGACCCTCCTGACCCCATGACGGTCCTATTGGACCGGGATGCGCCGACCCCTCCCGGACAACCGTATGCTACACTAGCTATCAGACACCGGTCTCGCCGGCGAGGCCGAAGGGTCGTACGTATGCGACCGCAACGACGTGCATCACCCCACTGAGTTTCTTGCCGGTTCTTCTCAGTGGGGGCGCGTTGTGAACCGGTGGTAAACTCAGCCCTCTATTAAGCGACAGCCCAAGCCGAGGCCGTGCCTCCCTGAGGTGCCCTTGAGCTCGTCGCTACTTCTGCCGTAAAGGCTAGAGCGCTCGCCTCCTATTGTCCGGTGAAGCTGTAATGGCCATCGGCCAACAGCGTCTATCATTCCCAAAAAAAAAAAATAAAAAAAAAAAAAAAAAGCGCTCGGTTCGATTTTCGATTTTCAAATGTATTATTTTTCGTGCTTATAGAGAGTGGTATCTCGGTATATGTATATACTCTAGTCTCTGTGGTAAAACTTTTATCATCAGATAAAAGTTTTACCACGTTTTTATCATCAGATAAAAGTTTTAGTTAAAAGTTTGAAATTCAAATCACATTATTACCCAAGGGAGTTTAGTACAACATGATTACCCGGCTAGACTATAGAGTTATAGCTAGAGTCTGTCTAATTTTCGTTGACACGGTTTTAAAAACTGACAACATTGCGACAAATACATTTGTTGTTTAAATAACCTCTAGTGAAAACATGTTTGTGAAAATTTGTGCGTATTTTAAATTAAATATTACCTTAAACTATTATATGCAGTGTCAGAAAAATGTTATACAACTTGATAAGTAAATACCATAAAAAAAAAGTGAATCCGATGCTGTATTTCATTAAAATGTAAGTAAAATAATCGACTTCGCAAATTACAGGTTAGTCTTGGTTACTTACTAATAAATGGTTAAGGATTTGTATGAGACTGGTGTATTATATGAATATAACTGTTTTTAATGTGGGATTAAGTTGTGTATGCAGCGAAATATCATGACATAATTAAAATTGTTTCTATAATTCCTTATCGACTTGATAGTTGGGTAAAGATACAATTTTCTAGTAGGGAGTACATTTGTGAAAAATACAGAACGCTTATAGGATTTTTTTAGTACTATTTTGTGATTATGTATGTCTGTTGGGATAAGTATCTCATCTGTCGATGGAGTCTCAGATATTAAAAGTTAGGTTATGATCTGTAGGCATACAAATTAATTAAAATAAAGTAACTCTTCATCTTTTGTTTCAGGCACTATTATAAGCACTCTATGGTAAATGTAAAAGGAGTTTTATGAAATTGTGAAGACAAGAATAAAAGAAAATATTATGATAAAACTGTGCCTCGTTAATAATATTGTTCAGTTTACAATCCTATAATTTGATATTGGTGATTTATAAATTAAAGATATAAAACATATTATTAATCGAGTTAATGACGAAACAAGTAAGACGTTTGCCTGATGGTAAGCGACATACGTGCCTATAGACAGCTACACTGCACTGCTCCTCAGTATATTAGTGTTTTATACACCGACTGTGACATAGGCTATGCGACGCAAGTCGTGTCGCATGGATTTCGAGATTTGTCTATTGAGTTCGGCATATTCCGACATATCAGCTGAAGATTGCAGTCTCATCTCAGTACGGTTTTCCATTAGCTTAATGGTTGTATTGGAGAGCTTTTGAGGCTTTTTATGGCGTGGGGTCTTAAAGAACTTGGACCCCACTGCGTGGACAGTTTAATATAATAATAATATATCGTTTATTTCTTCTCACAAAAAAATATGAACATATTTATGAATTATACAGTAAGCACATTATAGTCTAATATTTGTGAGAAGCTGGTGTCTGAGGTCGGCGTAAACCTGTATTACAGATCACCAGGTCCCCACCCAACGAACATAAGGCATTCCAAATAATTTTATATGAAACATTTTTATTTTTTTGTTTATAGTTCACAGGTTTATGTGTGTTTTATATGCATATATGCAAAATGTGTGTGTGTGTGGGTGTTTGTGTATGTTTTTGTGTGGGTGTGTCTGTGTGTGTGTGTGTATGTGTCATAGAAATTTTTACGGGTTAAATGTTTTTGAAATTACATAATCCTAGTGAAGAAGGTTTTCTGTAAATACGTAGCTCAATTTTTGCAACCATTCAGTAACCACAATTTTACATTTAATTTTTGGGAGTGAGTAGATGGATAAAACTCGATTTATTTTATTATAAAGATTACCGCTTTGATAACAAAAGAACCTGTGCGCAAAAGAAGTGCTAAATGCAGGTTGAGTACAGACTAAATCTTTTCTACGTTTATCTTTAATTTTGTCAGGTTCATATAAGATTGATGTATGTTTTTTTAAAACAGTGTGAAGAATATAAAGCTGCCGAACAGTCAAAACCTCTGCCTGCTTAAACTGCTTATACAACTCACTTGTTGGGTGAAAGAATGGAAGAAACAAACTCACTTTCAATACAGCTCTTTGTGCCCTTTCGATGTTTAGAAAATGCGTTTTAAGGGCACCACCCCAGGAAGTAATACAATAGGTTAGTTGTGACTGACATAGAGCTAAATAGACAGCCTTTATAAGTTTTTTATCTGCAACACATCGTAAACTTTTAAATAAATATATAAGTTTACGTACTCTCGCAACTAGGAGGTCAATATGACAATGGAAGTTCAAATTTCGATCTATCATAATGCCAAGATATTTTATTGATGAGGTGGTTTGAAGCTTGGTACATGCACAGTGCGGATCGTCGAAATTATTACAAGTGTGGCAAATTAAATTCTGAGGTGTTTCTATATTTAATTTTTTTAGAGTAAAGGTAATATATTTAGTTTTGTCTACATTTATTGTGAGTATATCATCACGCAGCCACCTTGTCACTATGTTAAGCCCTAACTGAGCAAATGAAAATGTTTGATTCCACGTATTCCCACTAAAAACAAGTGCAGTGTCATCCGTAAAAGTTATGATTTTGCATTTGGGAATTTGTAATTGGCACAGATCGTTTATGTAAACCAGGAATAGTGTAGGACCCAGTATGCTTCCCTGGGGAACTCCAAATTGAACTTCAACTTCATCACTGACGAGGTTTTCAATTTTTACACATTGCGTTCGATGAGTTAATTAGCTTTCAAACAATTTTAGTTGGCGATCTCTAACTCCTAAAAGTTCAAGTTTTTTTACTAGAATTGGAATAGAGACTGTGTCAAACGCCTTAGCCAGATCCAAGAAAGCGGCTACAGTTTTCTTCTTGCTATCCAAATTATCAACAATGGTACTTGTCAGCTCATGCACTGCATCACTGGTTGATTTTCCTGATCTAAAACCGTGCTGTGCTGGTGATAAGAGATTGTTGTCCTCTAAATATTTTACTAACCTCTTATTCATGATACGCTCGAGAATTTTAGATAGAGAAGAAAGGATGGAAATTGGTCTATAGTTGCTGACACGGTCTCTATCACCACTTTTATGAATCGGATATATTCTCGATTTCTTAAAATCCGTTGGGAATACCCCCGTAGATAGCGCCAAATTGCAGATAAAAGTTATTGGACGCGTTAAGATGTCTACATTCATTTTTAATATGTCAGCTGAAATCATGTCCAAACCGTGATAAATAATCTTAAAAGTGACTGTGCTGCAGCACAGTCACTTTTAAGATTATTTATTAATAGTTTGACCTCGTTGTCATCAGTCGGTGCCAAAAAGAAGAAAAAGGGGCACGATTTTGAGATTTTAGGTGAGTTGTCTAAAGGTTTTTTAGAATTTTTTTCAGCTATAGTTCTGCCAATATTTGCGAAATATTTATTAACATTATTTATTGCTATGCGGGGATTGTTTGTGTTTATCAAATCTGCAGAAGTTTCTTTTGATTTCGTTGAAATTTGTAATTTCTTTCATATTTTTCCAAAGTTTTTTATTATTTTTGTTTGCACTCTGTAATTTTTGTTTTTCATAGTCTCTTTTTAGTTTCTTTAATAAGGAGGAGCAGTGGTTTCTGTATCTCTTATATGTTGTCTGTAATATTAAATTATTAGGATTTTTCTTTGCTTTTTTAAATAAGTTATCTAAATTTCTTAGACATTTCAAAACTCCCGGGGTAATCCAAGGCTTTATGATTCTCTTCCTACACGACAGTTTTATCTCCTTGCTATTTGCTATTATTATCGTGCGCAAAGTTGCCAAAAGGAATTCCACTGCTGCATTGACCTCTTTGAATTGGTATAAGGGCCTAAAATCAAAATTAATCAATTCTTTCTGTACATTTAATTTATTTACATAATTTATAACTTTCGCAGGCTTTTGCTTGCAATTTGCTGTAATATAGAGTGCTACACTGTCGTGATCAGTAAGAGAAGTTTTTAGGACTAAGCAGCGTGCATCAAGTTTAGATTTCAGTAATATATTATGATCTAGACAGGTATTACCGTGAGTACAACAAGGAACAAGTGTCCAGGTAGGATTCCGTGATATGCTAGCATATCTAGGTATAAGGACAAAAATTTATCTTTACTATTTTCACTGATATCTATGTTTATGTCTCCCGCTATTATAATATTATGAAATTGTGTATATTTTAGTAATAAATTATGTAGAGATTAGATAAAATTATTAACGTTCTTATAACCAGGTGGTCTGTAAATAGCTAGTGCAATTGTATGTTTGTTTGGTTTTATTACTAAACAATTAGCATCTGATATTAGTGCTTCTTCAACCGTTATATGTAAGTTCTGCTTGTGATAAACCACTATCCCTTCATTCTGTGTTTTATTATTTGAAGTTCCTAGGTAATTATAACCTTCAAGTTTTGGCAAACTCGGTGTGGTTGGTAACCAACATTCGGTTAAGACAATACAGTCCCAACTTACCCCGCTTCTTATCAACATAGGTAGTAGCTGCGTAAAGTTACGTTTTATACTTCTGATATTTTGTTGTAATATTTTAAAATAGCTATTGGAGTCAGGTAAAAATGAAGGACAGTCCTCAACAGCACATGTTGCCGAGTCAGCTATATTAAAAGAGTCAATTTCCTTTAAATTATTTAACTCATTGAATTTTGTACAGAAAAACAGTCAATTTGGCTTGAAAAACATAGTACAGAATTATTGTAGTTAAACATTTTTGAGGACATTAGTATTAAAACCGAACAGGGGTATAAATTTTTTGTTGAGATTGAAGAGTTAGGTGCAACATTGACATAATATGTAATATTTTTATAAACGTAGTTTTTGTAGTTATTGTATGAATGTGATTTACTAAGAAATGTTTGTGTGTGATGGAGAATGTATATAAAATGTGATAGTGATGTGATATAACTAAAAATATGGCACTAAAACACCTTTTGAAGAAATAACAAACGAAGTTTAAATTACAATTTAGGAACTTTTCTAAAAAGATCATGCAGCATGCAATTAAAAGGGGAATGAACAATAATATATTATTAGAAATCCTAAATAAGATTATTTAAAAAAAGAGAATCTGTTCAGAAACCATTGTCTCTGGACCACCTTAGTAAAATAAAAACTGAACATACCACTGAAGAATTATTACCACACTCCTGCAGCAGGAATACATTGTAAACACCATGACGCAGCAACTTCACTGAGACTTCCGCACTGTACGAGATCTGAGAAACCAATGACTGCGGTACCGCTAGAGCAGTGACATATGCGTTCGCTGAGCGCGTTCGGCTATCCTACCTACAATTTATTTGATATCGGTTTTTGGAGTCTAACACGGCCTCTCCTGACATGAGACCGTCCTCGGGCTCGCTAAATTTTGATGATTTCTAATCCCGCTAGGCTGCGACGAACATAGCGCAGTTGCGTTGACTTGTCCTGCACAAAACACAATACCCAAACAAAGTATGCACATAACATAAAATGTTAAGGTGTACCTCGCTGCAGTTCGACACAAGACGTACGCTACCATTATTCTGCATTGAACATGAAATGATAAGATCTACATCGCTGCAGTTCAACGCAAGACGTACAGTACACTACTCTGCATTGATCATAAGAGTAGTCTTGCATTACATCGGTAAACTATAAGGGAGTCTTGTATTAACTGATAGCTATAAGGGTCGTCTCACACGTACAATGGTTGGCTCGCTTTGCAACGGTTAAAACATTGAGCCCTACTCGAACATAAGACTTGAGAAAATCAAAACAATTTAAGGAAGTCAAAATAAGAATCAAAACATATTTATGAAAGTCAAAATAAGAATAAAAAGTAAAAGTAAAAAGGTATTGTTACTCATATCCCTGTGCTTCTTTGACTGCGATTACTGCATGGTCTTCGGTAGTACCGCTTCCGCAACGCAGAACTTCGCTGTTGGTGACCAGGTCACGCCAGGGCACGCCCCATGCCTCGCAGTGTGTCTGCTTCTGCCTGCAGTCTGCACGTCAGTCAATCTCAGGACTCAGGTATACGTAGCTAAGAAAAACAGAATAAACCGCGAGCACTACGCTCACAAACACACGCATACACAAGACATAGCAATCAGTGTACATTTTAAATCATACAACGGCAGTGAGAAAACATACACAGTCATAGGCTTTAATCAGGTATCTTCCTGCGCAACCGATACCTTGTGCGCAACCAGGATTTACATCGGTCTCTAACAGGTTACCCTGAAACCTACGAATCGTACAGGCTTTACACAGGTCTTTAGTCAGCGTGGGCCCCTCTGACGCAACCCGTCACCCTCACATTGTGGTCACCTCAAAACCACGTGCACATGGCTTTACATGAGTCTCTCCCACAACGGTGAATACAAACATCGTGGTCACCCCAAAACCACGTGAATGGCTTTACATGGGTCTCTCCCAACGACTGTTTATACAAGATCCCGATGTACACGACGACTTGGCGACAGACGCCGACGTCCTCCACCGCACGCTTCGGGACACCGTGCACCTCGCAGGATACGGCGTTAAACGCTATCATCCTTCTGCACGCACGCCTCGCAAGCCAGGCCTCAGCACGCCACAGCTAGCATCCACGTGCCTGAATTTTCCTCTGCGAACAGAACAATAGAACGCAAGCACTTTTCTTTAGGATTTAGGGTCCACAGCACCTTATCGGCGCAGCCCCAATCGAAAATATCAGTGACACACTAAACAAGGCAAAGATATCTTGACATCTATGTATATCGTATTTAGCCTGTTAGTAAACATTTACCAATAGTAAATTACAACAGCACTGTCAGACCCGGGAATCGAACCCAAGACTTAGAGACATCAAAATCATAAACTACCAGATCTGGGAATCGAACCCAAGACTTAGCGATCACAATACTATAGCGATCTCAATAGACTGCCAGATATGGTAATCTAACTCAAGAGTTAGCGACCACAATACTATAGGGGTATGTCAAATAAAGATCCAGTTCTCCACAACGGTATGCTACAAGCGCATCAAGTATCACTTCGGAAGGCATGTGTTGTTCTGCCCACCTTACCGATCATAAATTCCACGCTACATGTAAATGATTAGCGTATTGCACCCATAGTCTACTTTTGGACAATAAATAGGTTCAAACAAGAACACCTCTTTAAATGCTTATTTTCAAGAACAGTGTGCAACTTACGCCAGTGTAGCTGTCATTACCACACAGTCAACCTTGCAGCTTCTTTTCTTACTTCGGTGTCTGGCCATCATGGCCACGGCGTAGCGTCAAACACCAGTGTGCTGCGCGGCGACCGACGATGTAAGCGGTAGCCACCAACGCCACCATGTGAGCGGCAACGCCGCAGCGCGACCGTAGTGGGGCTGCACAGCGCCACCTTCGTGTGGCAGCCCGTCGCCACCATGGTGTGGTGGTCACGCCACCGTTAGGGCGGCCATGCCACCGTTGGGGCGGCAGCGCTGCGTTTAGCGCCCAACGCCACTCGTGCAGCGGCAGCAACGCCACAATGCAGCCACTAATGCCACAAACGCTCTGGCGACTCGCACTTACACATTCTGTGAACATAACTGCAGAAAACTAATTAAAAATTTGACAGGTAGGTAGTCAAATCAACAAGTACATAGACACAATTAGCACTCGTCAATATATTAGGCCCGTACGACCCACAGCACTATAATCGCTCGGCCTTCCTTCACAAAACATCCAGATCGAACCAGATTTCCAATACGATTATTAGTCATCGACCGAGAAAATAAACACTATCCCAAAACAATGCTTTACAAATTGTAATGACTGATCAAGATTAACAACAAAACATCTTTTAACAAAATACAACTTTACTTCCAGATTTATTAGTAATCGCACTTTATTATTATAACTAGCAGTCAAAACTCAAATCAACCCACTGCTTAAAACAATACAAAGCAACAAAATAAATCCATCTAGTTCATTTGTACTAATCTAGCCATAGCAATAGACTTTGCCGGTCATTAGGTACTTCCACGAACGAACTCACTATAGACCTAAATAGATTAACTGGCTCGATCGTTCAACCATCCATCGTGTGTGTCTACTGGACTAACAACAGTACTGTTAGAACTATAAGCTGAACTATTACATTTTGATCGATTGATCTAGCGATCGATCGTAATAATCCTTATCCTATTAGTCTTCCATTACCAGCATGAATCGTACAACCCGTGGGCATCATTAATACATTTTTTTTCATAGCACGAACTACCCGCATATGTATTTTTTTTCCGAGAATAACAAAACATGAAAATAATGGAAACGAATATAACAAAATGCATCAGAAAGCGAAGCGGATAGGCTAGAATCCAATCCACTTCTGATATTAGAAATCCTAAATAAGATTATTTAAAAAAAGAGAATCTGTTCAGAAACCATTGTCTCTGGACCACCTTAGTAAAATAAAAACTGAACATACCACTGAAGAATTATTACCACACTCCTGCAGCAGGAATACATTGTAAACACCATGACGCAGCAACTTCACTGAGACTTCCGCACTGTACGAGATCTGAGAAACGAATGACTGCGGTACCGCTAGAGCAGTGACATATGCGTTCGCTGAGCGCGTTCGGCTATCCTACCTACAATTTATTTGATATCGGTTTTTGGAGTCTAACAATATTATTAAGGTTATCTAGTCAAACGATTTTCTTAAGATTTTCCAATAAGTCATCATTATCGATGCATAGCCGTTGTTCAGTATTTTTACGTCTCAGATATACTTTTCCGTAAGATGTCCAGCAACTATCGTAGTTGTGTGTTCTTGCAAACATTCTAGCTAAATAAAAAAGCCGTCTGGCCTTTTTAGTTAGAGATTCCGACACATAGATTGACTTTGCCGGTCCACTCAATTCTAAAATCGAGGTACTCAGCCGTCTATCGGGAGTTTTTTCCTTATTGTATAGTTTTACTGCTTTTATTAGGCTATCTTTTTTCAGAGTTGAGTTAAAATCAACTATTAAGGGACTATCAGATTTTTCTTTTAATTTTAGGCGAAAGACGTCACGTATATCCGCATCTTGGATAGGTATGTTGGTGGCTGAACAAATTTTTTTGGTAATTTCTATTAAACTGTACTTGCTTTCAGATTCAGTTTTTGGTATGTTTCTGAGAACAATTTGGGTAGCCCGTGAATTTTTCTCAAATTGTTCAAGTTTATCCTCCAACTGCTTTATATGGATTTTTTGGTGGTCATTCTCATGCTGAAGCTTTTTCATATTAGCCAGGATACTATCATACTTGTCGGACAAATGCTGCATTGAAGTTTTTATTTCGTCGTTTTGGGCTAATATAGCATCCATAGAAGATTTGAGATTATTAAACTTTGCATCCTGTTGATTTTTTAAATCTTCAATAATACTCCTGAGCTCAGTCATTGGTGTATTGCAATTGTCTGACGAGTCATCTAATCGTCTTTTAAACCTCCTAGAAATGTTGAGGAGTGTTATTCTTGCTGACACTTTTTTGTGGCGTACGTTGAATAGACATTGTAGGATTGGTTATACAGGGAACACAAAAATATAGCACTACGTTATAATGAAAACTTAATTTTGCAACTTGTACCATACAGCAAAAATTCTTCTCACTAAACGCTACCGCCAGTGAATTGTGGCAAGCACTAATGATACTCGGGGATGTGTGCGTGTGCGCGTAGCATTGGCTACGGGGCGTAGCGAGACCCGGCTGGCAGGCAACCCTTTGTCTCCGTATTTGCTGTCCTTTTCTAACAGGTACTTCACGTCCACCGCTAGTTTATGATCACCTAGTACTTTAACATTTAAATGTTTTGGTTGGTAGTTTGGTGGTTAAGTAATACAGCGATTGCAAACGTACCTTGTTAGACAACACTTCTCAGATTTATGAACTCCTATTTTTTATTTAGTAATTCTTTCGAATAAAATTTTAAAAATAACTTGATTTTGAACAAAAAATTATTCTACGTGGTTAACGTCTGAACTCGTCAGAGGTCCGAAGGGAAGGGGAAGTTTGCACCAACCCATTGTTTATCTCGGCCGCAGTTTCGCATTCGGCGAGGCGCTCGAAGCGATTATGCAGTTCGAGTTGAAAGTCTTCGGGGTTCTGATTTTGGGTGGATCCTGGACGGTGCGTGGACTTCATCAGGCGAGACCTTTCGAGCTTAACATTGATATTCAATGTGCCTCTAACAATACGGTGATCACTGCCGGTTCTCACCCTGCCGCTCACGGAGACATCATCGAATATATGCTTCTTGGTCGTCATGATGAAGTCTATCTCACTTTTAGTTGAACCATCGGGGCTTATCCATGTCCACTTCCTGGATGGTCTCTTCTTGAAGAAGGAGTTCATCGCATAGAGTCCCTCCTTCTCCATGAAGTCGACCAGCCGCTGGCCCCTTTGGTTCCACTGGCCATACCCATACGACCCCACTCTCAACTCATCGCCATTTCGAGTGCCCACCTTTGCGTTGAAGTCCCCCATAACAACGAGGAAGTATGTTTTGGAGGTATGTATGGCTTCTGCTATCTCCTCATACATAGTCTCTACAAATCGTCAGGGTGTGCCGAGGTCGGTGCGTATACCTGTATGACCTTCAGCGAATACCGATCGGTTATTCTGAGTATAAGGTACGCTACCCTGCTCGACACACTATCGACCCGTCACCACCCTGGGATTTTCGATCTCCTTCCCGGAAGAAGAGCAAGTTTCGTTTTTCGTTATCGTATCCTGTCCCTCTCGTCGGATTTCAGATAAACCCAAGATGTCCCAACGTAACTTGCGTAATTCTTCCTCCAGCCCAATAATGTTCTCGTCGGTCCTAAGAGTGCGGACGTTTTGTGTTGCCAGGGCCAAAGTAGGTAAGTACTGTTTAATTGGGTATTTGAATTTTTTTTTGTGATAAATGGAAAGATCATAAATAAGTTTTATAGTAAAACTATTTTTTGTTTTTTTTTCGCAATAATTCAAAAGTTATTTCAAAATAAAAAATAGAATTGTTGAATCCAGTACCGGAAACACGCCGACAGCTCCTGAACAAACCCGAGCGGGTGTGACGTCATAATGTTAAAGCTATTTAATAACAGTACGGCGTCAACGGCTATTACACTTGACTAGACAATAATATTGAAAATTTATTGCTAAAAAACGACTCTGAACAACGCTGAACGACACTGAACGATGACACTGAACGTCACTGAACGACACTGAACGTCGTCGTTCAGTGTCGTTCAGCGTTGTTCAGAGTCGTTTTTTAGCAATAAATTTTTATAGTCACGTGAAATTTCATCAATTTTTAATTGTTTATAATTAATAATTTTTTTCTTTTTTTTAGTTTTTTGTTTTAAATATCAATATTATTAATAATAAAGTTTTAAAATACATAAAAAAAATTACAATTTATTTTTCAAATACCTAAGTTATGACATTGGTGAAATTTGCATGATAATTTATGTATCGTCGGCTTGTATATAGGTGACATTTCGTTTTGATAGATTAATAGTTTGTGACTGATAAAAAAAAACTATCTGACGATTAAAATATTTAATTGTAAAAGTTGTATAATAACAAAAATAGCAAACATTTTTTTTACGTAATCAATCATACTAAGTACCTACTTAATTAGCTTGATAATACGTTTCATATCACATCTGTCGGGGACTCCCCACAACGGTTGTACATGTATTTGTGACGATTTTCACCAGTACAATACCAACTGACTCGTTCAGAAAATCTTTTAAGATGTATCCAATAACACTACCTGGATATTTGAAAGAATGATGAACGATGAATGATAATATAGTGGTACCTACTTAATATTTATCATCTTTCGTGTCGCCTCAGTAGCGCATCATCATCATCATCAGCAGCCGAAATACGTCCACCACTGAAGAAAGGCCTCCCCCTTAGAAGGGAGGGGTTGCCATAATCCCCATGCTTGGCAGGCGTCTTGGGGATCGCAGATATAGGTGGTACGAAATCCAATAGAAAGACTGCTGCCCCTCTTCTTGTATTCCCTGAGCTGCCTCTTACGGACACTCAACGGGAGGAGATGGGAGGGCAGTGGCGTAGCTACCGGAGGGCTAGACGGGGCAGTGACCCAGGGCCTTCAAGCTCAGGGGGCCCCTCGGACTCGGACTTACAAACTATAAATTGAACTAGTGGAAATTTCTCCCTCATGGAAGGGAAATTGATTTTTTATTTTTCCCTGTTCAATTCAAACTGTTCCAGTTCTTAGCTGTTCTTATTATGAATGACGGAGAAAATCGCTTAGTTTGGACTGAAGGCACGTTCACCACAAAAGGATGTGTGCGCGCCGTGCGTCTCGTTGTCCGATGATAGAATGGGGATGGTGGAATCAAGTCATGTAATTCCTGCGCACACTCTCCAAAATCCATCCTGTAGAATACCGAGAGGCTGGCTACTCCGCGCCTACGCTCCAGGCTTTGTAAATTGGTCTCCACTAATTCAGTGTCACCAATAAGCCTCCTAGCGCGCTTCTCTATTTCGCAGAACCAGCCCATATGTGACTACAGTACTCCACACGATCGGACTTGCGCTTTACCTATCATCAAAAGCTTCCCCTGTCTGAAGCACCGCTGGACCTTTACAAGGACACCTAGCTTCCTTGCAGCTACCTTGGCCTTGGACTCAGTGAACCGCCCAAAGTTAAGGTTTGAGGAAATTTCAACTCCTAACAACTATAGGTGGTCGGTGTATTCCAAGGATAGGTACATTATGAAAAGTAGGAGCCGAGGTGGACGGACTTCGTTTGGCGGTGAAAAGACACGCTTGTGTTTTAGCGGCGTTGAATCGCACAAGGTTGGCATCACCCCATTCGGAGACGCACGCTCTACCATCGCTACTCTTTCAGACTGGATCACATCCTTACTAACCCGAGCACACGGCATGTATCTCTCCACAACATCGCTGCTGTCATCTGCATACCCATATATACCAGGCATTAACAGATCATTGATACGCAGCAAAAAGAGGGTTGCGGAGACAATGACCCCTGAGGAACGCCAGCATTTGTCGTCATCGACTCCTATGAGCAACCGTCGACAACAACTCGGAGAGACCGGTCACTCAGGAAGTCCTTTATCCAGCCGATCAGACCAAGGGATATGCCGTATGCTAGAACCTTGCTCAAAAAGCTAGCGTGCCAAACCCTATTGAAGGCCTTCGAGACGTCCAGGGAAACGGCAAGCGATTCCCCATTCTTCTCGAGGGCCTCGCCACATAAGTGAGTGGCATACACTAGAAGGTCCACAGTTGACCGATTTCGGCGAAACCCGTACTGCCGGTCGTTGAGATCATTCTGTTCTAGGTATGCCATGAGGCGGAAGTTCAATATACGCTCCATAATCTTACAGAGTAAGGAGGTTACTATTCCAGGGCACTATTCCAGTCCTAAATGAGAGGTGGTATAATCGTGTCAATACCAAGTAAATCTGTGTAGAACTAGGACGTGCCCAGCTATGCACAATACAGAACTGATGATAAAGTAGCTTTGCAACTGTGCAGTATTTAAATGTAACTACATATTTATATTTTGACTTGTCTTGATAAAATTTTAAAGATTTGTCCCGATGTGTTGTATTCGTCGTGTTCCGAACTCGACGTACTCCAGATTTGTCGTAACCCAAATTCGTCGTATTCCAGAATCGTCATAAAACGTCAAGTAAGTTGTGTTATTATTGGTTTAAAAATCTCTACTTAATTAGGATTCCGAACCCTCCGCTGTTTGTGTGTCTGTCACAAGACTGTATTTTTGAACGGTAACAGGTAGATATTTTCTTATATTTTCATTAAATACTTACTCGTAGTTTTAATTTCTTTATTAAAATAAGTTACAATTTGTATTAATTATTGATTTTTAATTTTCTTATGGAGTCGACTGTATTACGATGAATCTGAAGTACGACGTATCTGGATTACGACAAATCTGGAGCACGTCGAATTCGAAAAACGACGAATACGGAACAAACGATTTTAAATAGTTTAGTTGGGGCCCTAGTTTATTTTTTGCCCCAGGGCCTTTGGTACCTAGCTACGCCACTGTGGGAGGGTACAATTCTTAACGTCGAAATTCCGATTTTTTAGTTAATGGGAGCTTGCGGGTTCGAATTCTGTATTCTGTGAAATTATTGTCATTAATGGTTATTAACTACTGGTTGTTTACAATCACTTTTTCATCGGATTAGGTATGGTAGGAGGTTTTACGGACAGTTATACACCTCTACACAGGAACCCATTGTCAGAACAGCTCAGGATACCAGAGCCAAATTAACCCGACACTGCACTGAGGACATCCCAGACATCAGCCTGTACGAGATTAGAATGGCTCTCAAACAGCTTAAGAACAACAAGGCGCCGGGTGAAGACGGAATTACAACAGAACTTCTGAGAGCGGGTGGAAAACCGGTACTTTTAGTCCTCCAGAAGTTATTTAATTCCGTCTTACTCGAGGGTACTACGCCAGAAGCATGGCACAGGAGTGTGGTGGTTCTTTTCTTCAAAAAAGGTGATAACACTTTATTAAAGAATTATAGACCCATCTCACTCCTGAGCCATGTATACAAGCTGTTTTCGAGAGTCATTACGAACCGTCTCGAACGCAGGTTTGATGACTTCCAGCCTCCCGAACAAGCCGGGTTCCGAAAAGGCTTTAGCACCGTAGACCACATACATACGCTCCGCCAGATTATACAGAAGACCGAGGAGTATAATCGGCCATTATGTCTAGCGTTTGTGGACTACGAAAAAGCCTTCGATTCAATCGCGACCTGGGCGGTATTGCAGTCCCTCCAGCGGTGCCACATTGACTATAGGTACATCGAAGTGTTGAAGTGTTTGTACAGCAACGCCACCATGTCGATCCGACTACAGGACGAGAGCACGAAACCAATCCCATTGCAGCGAGGTGTGAGACAGGGAGACGTTATTTCTCCGAAACTGTTCTCAAACGCATTGGAGGACGTTTTCAAGCTCTTGGACTGGTACGGATTCGGCATCAACATCAATGGCGAATACATCACTCACCTTCGTTTTGCCGATGATATAGTCATTATGGCAGAGTCGCTGGAGGACCTCAATACGATGCTCAGAGACCTCAGTAGCGTTTCCCAACAGGTGGGTCTTAAAATGAACATGGACAAGACGAAGATCATGTCTAATGTCCATGTTGCACCCGTACCGGTAGTTGTTGGGAACGATACAGTCGAAGTTGTTGACCACTACGTATACCTAGGACAAACTATCCAGTTAGGTCGGTCCAACTTCGACAAAGAGGTCGCCCGAAGAATCCAACTCGGATGGGCAGCGTTCGGGAAACTACGTGACATCTTCTCATCAGAAATTCCGCAGTGCCTGAAGACAAAGGTTTATAACCAGTGTGTGTTGCCAGTGATGACATATGGTACTGAGACGTGGTCTTTAACAGCTGGCCTTTTGGAAAAGCTCAGAGTCACACAACGAGCTATGGAGAGAGCTATGCTTGAAGTTTCTTTGCGCGACCGAATCCGAAATGTGGAGATTCGCCGAAGAACTAAGGTTACCGACATAGCTCTGCAAGAATCTGCAAGTTGAAGTGGCAATGGGCAGGCCACATCGCTCGAAGAACCGATAACCGTTGGGGAAGAAAGGTTCTCGAGTGGCGACCACGAACCGGAAGACGCAGCGTAGGCAGGCCTCCCACTAGGTGGACCGACGACATTGTTCGCGTCGCAGGAAACCGGTGGATGCAAATAGCAAATTGTCGTTCATTGTGGCGGTCTAAGGGGGAGGCCTTTGTTCAGCAGTGGACGTCTTCCGGCTGGTGATGATGATGAGGTATGCTAAAACGGCCAGCGCTTCGCTTGACACTCACTTCTACTTTACTTTACCCTCATAATCCTATCGAACTATGAAGACAGAAGAGAACCCCAGTAATGTCTGTCTTCTGATAACGGAATATGAGGATAAATAAAATATTAAGTATTTCTTATAGAAAACGCAATTATAAAATAATATAAAAGTCAGGGCCAACATATCCTGGTATTAGCTAACATGTAATGGATGGTTAGCAATTTAACTAAAACTCCATCTCTACCAATACCTTCAATATACTTTCTCAATATCATCAATATATACCTACTTTTTAATGCTTCAGATAATGTAACTTAGTCTATTTTTTTCTAAAAATATTTACGTACCTATTTTTATTAATATTACTAAGTATAGCATATTATTATTTATTATTATGGCAGTAAAAGCTCAGTGGGCAAGCACTTGTCCTAGAAACAAGGTGTGCAGGTTCGAATCCCGGCTTGCACCTCTGATTTCTTTAATTAATCATGTGCGGATCGTCTTTGTGCGATTGCTACTAGCTTTTGGTGAAGGAAAACATAGCGAGGACACCTCCATGTCTGAGAAAGCCTAACTAGCTTTTGAATGACGTGTGAACTCCGCTACCCCGCACTTGGTCAGCGTGGTAGATTATGGCCTGAGCCCCTTCATCTTGAAGGGAGGCCTATGCCCAACAGTGAGACAAAAACAAGGGCTGGTATTATTATATTTAACATTACATACATAAGCGTCGAATACATAACCTCTCTTTTGAATCCAGTTAAAAAAACACTACTTCTTTACATTCTCCGACAAAAACTTTAATTCCAAGAATACAGAATTGGTATTACAATCAATGAGTCTGGTGACTAATTTAAAAGTATGTGTTTGCTAATTTCCTTGCGTTAATTATACGTACTCGTCATTGTTAGGGTTGACACGAAAAGATGCTCTAGTTTCTTCACATATCGTGACAACCTTAATTCATATCAAGGTGGTTGACTATCAAGATATCTGGAAAGTAATCCAACCACCCTACATTGTTTACAACTGCCCCTAATACTTTGTTGTTGCTGTTGTTATAGACAATTACTTTGACAAAGATTTTTCACTGATTTTATTTTTTGCCAGCTAAATAATTCTACACTTCGCTTCCCACAGCGAGACCGCTGAGTTTTTTCCGTTGTCTTTATCTTTTTACATTTTCCGATATTAAAAATCTATACTTATAATAAAACTGTAACAGGTCCAATTCTGTACATATAAGATATTTTTAAAATTATATTTGGAGGGCATTCTATAACCGATACTGAGGCCGAAAATGTAATTTTTTTAATTTTTGTCTGTCTGTCTGTCTGTCTGTCTGTATCTCGGCTGAGCTTCACGCCGAAACTACTGAATGGATTCAAATAAAACTTGACATGATTTGAGATCTTACTACGAGGTAGGACATAGGATACTTTTTATCCCGTAATCTAGCACGGTTCTTTTGGGAGATGGGATTAAAGTCAAAATGGGTACTTGGTTATACGCTTGGTCCGATTTTATCATTTTTTCTTTATAATATAATAAATATTAGTAAGGGAACACTTATAGCGAGTTGTTATCAAGGTTTTGTAATCGATCGGGTTAAGCAACGTTAGGTAAGGTCATTAAATAGATGGGTGACCGTTTAACGCCATTTGAACTAAACGGGCCCGTGCTTTGGAGAGCAAGTAAAAAGTGGGTCCCAGTTTTTAACCGACTATAAAAAAGGAGGTTATGTATTCGATGCGAATGTCTGTTATTAAAAGTTTAGTTAACGTAAAAATAGCGCAGGCGGAGCTGCGTGGGTCAGCTAGTTATAAATAGAAATAGTATTTTCCATACCTAAAAGGTAAAAAAGGAATCCTTATGGTGAGACTTCGTCTGTCTGTCTGTCACACCTATATATTTCAGGAACCACTGGCGCTAATATCATAGAACTATGGTCCCAATAGACGCTCCGCGAAGGCTAATTGCCCACTCTTCACCAGATAGGCCGAGGACGATACGTGCACAATTTGTGTTTTACCATCGATATAATATATTAAACTAGATTTGGTGTCACGGTCCAGAAAGTGGTAGCGAGAAATAGCGGCCTTGTGTCGCTAATTCTTTACAAGCCACAGCCTGACAAAATTATTTTTGCCGATAGGAGTGACGCTACTGTCTATAAGAAACTGTCAAACTACACGTCGTTGTCATAATAAACCCGTTCACGTTTCCTCCACCAGCACAGATAAGTTTGCAACCTCCGCGACCACATTTTAGATGTAATTTTGTTCGTGAATGTTGTATCTAGATGTGTTTTACAATAAATGTTTATAGCCCCTGTTGAGCAGTGGCGTGCACAGAGGGTAGGCAAAAAAATGTATTCGGCTTGTTTCACCTATTTTAAGTATGTTATTATACCATTTCAAATATCCATATGCAAGCAAATACTATAGACATATTAATTTGCATTTGAAAACATTAATAAGTTTATTCAGCGGCTCCATACTGACAAAAATACTTTGCCTACCCTAGGATTTCTCTAAACAGTCTTAATATAAAAAAAAACTTAGTTTGGACATGAATTAACGTAATTTTTTTTAATGTAAATGGATATGTTGGTAATATTGGTTAATTTAAGGATATTTGTGCTGGAACACGAACAAATAGCATAAAGAATAAACAACTCGTAGATATTTTTGCCTGCTTTCAGTGCACGCCACTGCTGTTGAGATAATTTGCGATAAGCATTAGGTACGCCCCGGTTTGAAAATGTCAAAGGCAACGAACAGATGTGCTCAGGAAATGGCAATATGACTTAATTGACATTCATGGCTTGAAAAATATTAAAATCTTCTATTCTCGTAAAGAAGCAAAACATTAAATCAAAATTAGTCTGATGGTAAGCAACGCGCCTGCCGAAACAGCTGCAGCTGCATCGAACTGCAGCTAGACGTTAGATATTAAGTCTCTTGTGTCCGGTAATTTCACCAGCTGAAGTGCACACACTGAACCGCACTTCTTCACATTGCTGCTTAGTGGCAGAATATCTGCGAATACCCAACTGAACGGTTCCCTGCACAAGGAACCTACCTAGTTTAAATTTACTTGATCTCCAGAACTATCCTACGTTGGTCCGTAAATAAACAGTTAGGGGAAATTCATAAATCGTTCGCGCGACACGGAGAGGGCAGATAATGAGCGACTCGTCCAAGATTGCAAAATTTATCAGCGGACGTTGTGTGCACAGGCCCGAAGTTAGTTGCGCTGCAGCCGACGTAGCGAGCCGACGTCCGGCTGAGGTTATTCATCTGCTTACGTCATTGCGGCCACGGTTTTTCCAGGACTATCAGTGTTATGGTCGAGAGCGACTCGGCACCGCAAGTCCAGGGGCTCGACGTGACCATGGGCGGTTCAAGCGTCGGCTCGGAGGTGGTGATGATGGACGACCGCGTGCTGGAGACGGCAGCGCGCGTCCCCACCCCCGCCGTCCACAACTTGAACGTGACCAAGTTCTCGAGGGTCCACATCGGCACCAAGATCGTAACCGTCACCCAGAACGTGGACAACACAGAAGTGGTCAAAGGTGAGTATTTTTTATCATTGGCACGAAGCTCGTAAACAAAGCGATTTCCTCAGAGCTGTTTGTTTTTTTGTCAGAAAGCGATATTTACATACTTGTATCGACATGAGCTTGCGCATACTACGAGTATATAGACAGGTGGTATCTACCATGTTGTTAGCGATAAGGAGTCATTAAGTTCGTAATAGTTATAATTCTAAATGCATTTATTTGCGCTGCGTTTTTATTATTCCGAATGTAATATTGACGTATCGGACGATTCCGTTTAAGATTTCCTTATTAGTCATATTGAGACTTGTTTTTTTGTTGTTTTGCAAACCGAGATGATCTTGGCGATAACTCTGTTCATTACCTACGTGGTATGTGGATCTTCAATTCTTCACTATCATTCTAATATAAACTGTTTTGGATGCAATTCATTCGCTTGGCGAGAATTATACTTATTATTTTAGGTATTGTTTATTCTCTGAACTGTTAGTGACAATGCGCCTACTGAATCTTAGTCATTCGACAAATTAAGCCAACTGGTTATATTATCAAATAAAACTGCGTACATACCATGTATTTATATTACCTACATACTCGTAGAATAGAACATTTTCATTGTATTATACAATGATATTGTATTATATTAATCCATGGCTGGAGAATGGGGCATTTTATTACTTAGTTTTTTTATACTTAGTACTTAGGTAAGATAATTTCAAGTTGGCACCTAATATTTGCCTAATATTTTACACCTAATATTTTTAAGAGGTAAGTAGATATATACGATTCTTATACATATTACAAGATAAAAAAGGTTTAAGATTCTAATACCTATTGAAATGAAACTAATTTTACGGATTATATTCTAATACCTATGTTGTTATCTTATGAGATATCAATTTATTTGTTTTATCTATAGGGTAAGTGGGGGGAAGGCGTTTCGTCTTCCCCCCCACTTACCCTACTTATATTAAAACTGTAACGTGTCTAATTCTGTAGGGGAGATTGTGGACACTTGATCCCTGTAGGCGACAAGGTACACCAACATTTTAAAAATACTAAACGTATTAGATTAATTTAAAGTAGCAAAAGCAAACCCAAATTGTAACCAAATTATAAAGAAAAAAACTGTCATGGCCAAAATCTATCACTTCTGCAAAAGAGGTCGGTGTGTATTTTATGAACATGTGGAACTAAAATTGTAGAGTTTTTGATTAATTCTTTTTTTGGTGTTAACTTTAAAATTGCACGAATTGTTCAGATGGAAAAGGTATTGTGCTTTTCTAGTAATCGAGCCGTAAATGGAAAATCGTTAGTGGTCAACTAGAGTAATAAAGTTTTTAAAGAAATGCCATTCGATTCAAAATGCCACGCCGTATAAGATAAAACATGTAAGTAAAAGCGAGAGCAAATAAATAAAGACAAACTTAAATCTGTCTTCATATCTTTCTATCTATCTTAATGTAGCTGTCTTCAAGGCTGAAAGGAATAGACTGTTAATAAGCTAGTGTGCTTTACCATCCTTGACTGCGTCACCGCTTTCCATCTAATAAGCTAATACTATAATAGGCTCTAGTTCAGTTTACAGTAATAATATAACAGAAAAATCGTTAAATAAAATTAAATTAATTTCTATGATTAGCTTCATGGTTTCATGCATGCTTCATGGTTGCATTCATACTAATTTCTCTCAGATTTCCAAAGCGACAAGTCTTTCACGAGCTGCAAGTTTGAACAAACATAATTTTATTTTTTTACTTTGGCAAAGCCTGTGTACGCTTGATACAATTTTGAGGCCCAAAATGTGGAATGTATGATGAAAAGGGCATAACAAACTTACATAAATAAAAAATGGTTTGAAGCTAGTTTTTAGGGTAAGGCTGCCTGTCCACCGGAGTGGAGCGAGGCAGCGGAGCGGAGAAACGGTGAAATACATATTAACCAATAAGATTGCACAAAAAAGAGGAGCCGAGATTTTGTGCAATCTTATTGGTTAATATTTCACCGTTTCTCCGCTCCGCTGCCTCGCTCCGCTCCGGTGGACAGGCAGCCTAACAGGGTTCCAGATGAATGCGGGTAACTATAATAGATCCAACCGTTTATTTTCTATTTGACAGATCTAATTTTGACAGTTATAGTGTTGTGACCAAGTGATTATAGTGGACACGATATCGATTCATTTTTCTATCGAGTCTGTGCGGAAAGAGAACAGTCGTAGGAATGGCGCTAGTAAGTAGTAGAACGTCATTCTATTATCACTTTTGTTACATTGACACGTAATAATAATCTTCCTAAATATTAGAGCGGGGTTTTTAAAACGTTCTGTTACTTACCCCATTTTTTGTCTATGGGTAAGCAGTAGTATTTTTTCAAGGTAGCAATACTCAATGGTCCACCGCCATTTTGTGTTTGTCACTGTCATCTGTCACTCGCAAGAAGACGCTCGTGCTAGTCATTGTTTGCTGAGTTTTGTATTGTTTTATATTCGAACTATAAAATGCCGAAAGGATCAGTACTGAAAGGACAGACGAGAGAAATGGTGAGCAAGCTTCGTAATTACTTTGAAGCAGAGTATCAAAATGGCGGCCCGCTTTTACCATTGTCGCAAGTGCGAGAGCGCGTTGCGGCCGCGTTAGGTATTAGTGCACCAGCACCTAAGGTTACAAAAATGACTACCGAAGCCTACGGAACAAGCGGCATGCAGGAGAATAAGCTGCGTACGCCGAAGAAAAAACGCCATCCATGTCGTGTGACATCAGTTGACAACTTTGACCACACAGTGTCTAAGAACTGGACTGATGACACCGCTGCTTCCACTAGCTCAGTGCCGATGGGAAAAGGAGAACGCCTAATCATTTGCCATGCAGGGTCTATGAAAGGATCCATGCCAGATGCTTTGTTGGCCTTTAAATCCAAAAAAACAGTTGAGTACCACGAATAAATGAATTCTGAGGTTTACGAAAGTTGGTTTAAGGAAATGGTGCAATCATTGGAAGAACCGTCAGTCATTATTATGGATAACGCATCCTATCACTCACGCCAAATTAATAAAATACCCACAACCTACGACATAGGACCCAGGCCGACAAAAAGCAAGTAATCATTGACTGGCTTCAACGACATGGCGAAAATGTTGATAACTCCTTACTAAAAGTACAATTACTAAATATATTACGAACAAAAAAACACTTCCCAAAACGATATGTGATCGACGAAATAGCTGCAGAATATGATCATTGGGTTCTTAGACTTCCACCCTATCATTGTCAATACAATGCCATTGAATTATTATGGGCTCAAGTAAAAGGACACGCCGCTCGAAATAACACAAAACCCCCATTCACGGCAAACAAAATGCTTGATTTATTAAAAAATGCATGTGTGGAAGTAACTGCGGAAAACTGGCAAAATGTAATTCAAAAAACACAAGAAACTATAATGGCCGATTGGGATAAACACGTGGCGATAGATAATATGAATCAACAATCTATACTTATAATAAAACTGTAACAGGTCCAGTTCTGTACATTGAAGATATTTTGAAAATTATGTTTGGTGGGCATACTATAACTAAAGCCAAATGATTAGGCGTTCTCCTTTTCCCATCGGCACTGAGCTAGTGGAAGCAGCGGTGTCATCAGTCCAGTTCTTAGACACTGTGTGGTTCGCATTCAGCCAAGTTTCGTCAGTGAAAACAACATTTGACCAAACTGCAATTTTTTTGGCTTCGCTCAAAAATTCGCAACGAGCGAAAGCTACGTCGCGACGCTCCATCAATATTTTGCGTTTGTCCGATTTTTTATAAGTAAATCCAATTTCTTTCAAGACCTTTGCCAATGACGATTTTTGGCCTCGGAACAAATCACATTCACGCAAAGAAGCAACAAGTTTTTCAAGTGTTGGAACTTCTTTACGTAAGTAATAGTTATATATATGACGGCGTATAGCGTCTGCGTCAAAGTTGTCAACCGATGTCACACGACGTGGTTGGCGTTTTTTCTTCGGCGTACGAAGCTTATTCTCCTGCATGCCGCTTGTTCCGTAGGCTTCGGTAGCAATTTTTGTAACCTTAGGTGCACTAATACCTAACGCGGCCGCAACGCGCTCTCGCACTTGCGACAATGGTAAAAGCGGGCCGCCATTTTGATACTCTGCTTCAAAGTAATTACGAAGCTTGATCACCATTTCTCTGTCTGTTCTTTCAGCACTGATCCATTCGGCATTTTATAGTTCGAATATAAAACAATACAAAACTCAGCAAACAATGACTAGCACGAGCGTCTTGTTGCGAGTGACAGATGACAGTGACAAACACAAAATGGCGGTGGACCATTGAGTGTTGCTACCTTGAAAAAATACTACTGCTTACCCATAGACAAAAATGGGGTAAGTAATAGAACGTTTTAAAAACCCCGCTCTAATATTTAGGAAGATTATTATTACGTGTCAATGTAACAAAAGTGATAATAGAATGACGTTCTACTACTTACTAGCGCCATTCCTACGACTGTTCTCTTTCCGCACAGACTCGATAGAAAAATGAATCGATATCGTGTCCACTATAATCACTTGGTCACAACACTATAACTGTCAAATTAGATCTGTCAAATAGAAAATAAACGGTTGGATCTATTATAGCTATCGATATCAATATCGATATTTTACTAATATCGCTCATCCCTACTTTCCACAACAGCTTAAAGTATATAATATAACGGATCTATTAATGTAATAGAAAGCAGTAGTAAAAAGATTGCTCATGCAGTTTAAATGGGTTGTTCAGTTGGGGCCTTATTTTCGTGTCGGCATTACTACATAATTACTTTGTAGTGACACGTAAAAAAGAAATAAGATAAAAATAGTGCTGTAGCCAACTAAACCCTCAATATTAGCAGCACTCACAAACGTCAATATGTGTTCCATCATAAAACATGTAAAAGCACGTCTCGGAGAGTCGAAAACATCATAACGATTTCTCTTATTTGGTGTAGGTGCTCTTTGGTAGCAATATGTCGAGTAAGTGCAGCCTATTCTAGGTATACCTGCGCCTGTATGTCTAGCTTCGAATCTATTATAACTTCATATTTATCCAACCTACAGAAATCTACAGTCTAATTTCTAGGCTGAACATGTTTGTTCAGCTAAATAATTACCTATATCTTGGGACAATCTACATACGGCTATCCGATTATTCCCAGTTGTCACCACTGGCAACGTTCCCACTGGTGACAAACGGGAAAAAAATTCCCATTTGTCGCCAGTGGTGACGAATGAAACATAAAATTCCCAGTTGTTACCAGTGGTGACAATTGAGACTTTTAATTCCCAATTGTTACCACTGAAATAAAAATAAAACATAATCACCATCATCAATCAGATACGTTAGAGTTTATTTTTGGCACAGCAACATGCTGAGGCAGCATCTTTTTGGACCCGACACAACCTTTGGAATTTTTTTACTATTAATTTTTACCTACTTTGTTATTTTGAGTGTCAAATAAATGTATTGTCTTTCTTTCGTCGGAAGACGTCCACTGCTGAATATATGCCTCCCCCTTTGAACGCAACAATTAACGACAATTTCTATTTGCATCCACTGGTTACCTGCGACGCGCACTATTTCGTCTGCCCATCTAGTGGGAGGCCTACCTACGCTGCGTCTTCCGGTTCGTGGTGGCCACTCGCAAACCTTTCTTCCCCCATCGGTTATCGGTACTCCGAGCGATGTGGCCTGCCCATTGCCACTTCAACTTGTATATACTAAGAGCTATATCTTTGACCTTAGTTCTTCGGTGAAGCAAGAACTATGTATGCAGAAAAATTAACTCGATATAGATACATTAAAATATATGACTTTTTAGTTTCTTATTGGCAGCAGCCAGCAATCCGATTATCCTAATTATCGGATTGCTGGATTTTTTAATCGTTTTTGGGCACATAGCTGTATATTTTTGCACATATACCGTTAAGAAATTTTTGTTATATAGCAGGATTATTCTTCTTCTTGATGATTATTTTACTTGGCTTACCTTAAACACATAGCATTATCAGACTATTTGAATTAAACCAAAAATATGGAAAAGATGGGTGTTTTCTAGTGGACCCACTATTTTGTCCCACCAGTGGGTCCACGAAGGAGAACTATTTCTCGTGGACCCACTGCACTCTACGGTTATTAAATGTTCCTCCAGTATAATAAAGATGTATAGCACCTTTTTGCATTGTCAAAATTTATCTATTGCATAGTGAAGTGACAAGTGGCAGACAAAAAAAAATGTGCGTGTGTGGAGTCCCTCCGCGCGGAAGAAGTGAAACTTCATTCTAGCTCTGTTTCATTATATTCCCCCTCCCTAGGAGCGCTGAACGTAAGTCACTTAAGAAGTTTCACTTCATTGACTCGGACTGACTGACTGACTCGGATTGACTGACTCGGACTGACTGAATCCGAGTCAGTCCCGGTCAGTCCCGCTCAGTCCCGGTCAGTCCCGCTCAGTCCCGGTCAGTCCCGGTCAGTCCCGCTCAGTCCCGGTCAGTCCGAGTACCACACCGTACCACACCGAACCACACCGAACCAAACAAACAAAACAAAAAAACAAACAAAAGACATTTATTTGGCCATGCAACAATGAGACACAATTAACATACTTACATAACGACAAAACAAAACATACAAACATAAAGAAAAAAACAAACATAAAAAATTATACCAAAAGAGTAATTGCAAGAATGTGCCCCATTCACTCACCCACCCAACCACTCACTCACCCTCTCACCCACTCACTCACCCACCCACTCACCCACTCACTCACCCACTCACTCACCCACTCACTCACCCACCCACTCACCCAGTCACTCACCCACTCACTCACCCACTCAATCACTCTCACCCCTCACTCACCCACTCACTCACCCACTCACTCACTCACTCACCCCTCACTCACCCCTCACTCACCCCTCACTCACCCACTCACTCACCCACTTACTCACCCACTCACCCACTCACTCACCCACTCACCCACTCACCCACTCACTCAGTGACGGCGTCACATGAGCGCTTTCATAACCTTAACAAATTTAACGCTTGACGTTTTACATTTAACGCTTAACACCTATCGTTTAACGCGTAACATCTAAAGCACAACGTCTAACGCGTTAAATGATAACATTTTTGGAAGTCGCATAAGAAGTTTCACTTCAAAAATATGTGCTTCCGCTGGTCGGTGTAAATCGTTTCATAGTTGTTTAGGCTTCCACACCCATTTTTTCACTACAACTACATTCTTAAAGGGCATTACTAAGTTATAAACACGTTATAAACTTCCCATTAAGAAGTTAACCATCATTCATGATGAGACCACCTTATGTCCTATGCTACCCTGGTACTTCTGGTATAAATATTGAAGCAGTCACAGTTTGGTAAAACTAGATATCTCACGAAAGGGGAAGGCCTCTTTGTGTCCTCTGTTGCCCTAGTACTTCTGGTAATAATGTTTAAGAATGCGCAATTTTGCGGTTTTACGCGTGTAATAAATATTATATGGTGTTTAAAATGTCCGATATTATAGATTTCATTTAATAAATTATAGTTGATATTTATTTATTCATATGATAATTTCATACTATTATTGAAATCAAACATACTATTATTCCAACCCTTGCTATAACTATATATAGGATGTTATTAAACAACAGTGTCCACGAGAAAACACCGGGAAAAGATACCATGTAACAGGTAAAGTGGACGTCTTCTGTCTGCTGATGATGATGGATGACTTCCTATATCCGATTGTTACCACTGGTGACAACTGGGATTTCATTTTCCCATTCGTCACCACTGGCGACAAATGGGATTTTTTTTCCCGTTTGTCACCAGTGGGAACGTTGCCAGTGGTGACGACTGGGAATAATCGCGGCTATCTAATCCAAACCAAGTACTTAAAACCTAATAAGTAACAAGTTATCTTACGACCAGGTATAGGTACACTTGCATGTCCATAAATTGATTATAGTACTTTACTTTCTTTTATACATACTTTAAATCTTATCATGTTGATAAAGAGTTTAACTAATTTCATATTGATAAAGATTTATATATAACACATAGTAGGCACGGTTCGGTACAAAAATAATCAGTACCGTTGTGAATTTTCATTAAGTAACATACACGAAAATTATTTCGAAAAATAAGTTAACTACGTTTCATTTTATAAACATTTACAATGACAGAAGGTATGGTAATTAGAAAATTTTTGCACATATTTTTTTGTTTGTTTGTAAACTTGCGGAGTAACTCGTAAACTTAAACTTACGTCATAATCCGTCACATTACCTCCGTGAGCGTCTTTGAGCGAACTTGGAGAAGCCAACTTTTGATTTGCAGTACATATATTTTATTATTTTTGCATAGATTAACATTTTTACTGTTGGTATCTTTACACTAGAAAAATTGCATGTTCCCTGTTATATAACTGATTTACTTATAATATAATAATGGTTTTCACCGTTTATTGAGCTAAGGCTGCTAAACTGTCTGATCTCTGCAAAAGGTCTGACATAACATTATACTTCTCTACTACACTTTCTATAAGCCGGGACAGATAGCTAGCATTCCCGGTTATTTCTCAAAAATGAACGTTCTTGTAAGTAATTGTCCCACTGATATTTTTCAATAGGTACCTAATTCACAAATTAAATATTTTCGGTCTACGCCGGTTGGTCACGGGCTAATTATTTAGTAACTCCTATAACACTTCCTTCTATAAAATAACATGATGAAAAGAGCAAATAACACAAATAAATTCATTTATGTTAGTATAGTTGTTACATCACATCAGCAGCCAAAACAAGTCCACTGCTGACCGAAAGGCCTCCCCTTTAGAAGGAAGGAGTTGCCATAATCCCCACGCTTGGCAGGCGTCCAATAGAAAGACGCTGCTGCCCGTATTCTTGTTTTCCCCTGAGTGTTTTCCCTTATTCGCCTCTTACGACACCCAACGGGGGGAGATAGTGGGGGGGGGGGTTGCTATTCTTACCCGGACATACCACGGGTCATGGTTGTAACATGAATACAAGAATATAATCAATAAGATTACATACCTAACTACGCTGCAGTAAATTTTAGACTTGTGTTAATGAAATAAAGTGCGAGTATATCCTTGACAGTACTGTTATGTCGACAATTGCTGCAATCATTCTGCAATGTCATTTGTTGTTTGAAGAAGCGCGCTACACAAAAGCGAAATCTAGTTATAACTTTTACATACGCTTAAATATTAGTCCCAAGTTCAATTTAGATGGGTCGTTTGCAAAATATTGCACCGAGGGTTCCATACCATCTTTGGACGTATTAAAGTAATTTTACTATTCATGTAACAACTCAGATAGCAAAAAAAAAACGTTTGTTTGTACAAACAATACTAAGTTTGTTTGTCGAGGTTTTTTTAGGATTACTAAAAAACTATACTACTTAAAAATATCGTTTTAGTTTTTCTGTAAAATAGGTAGACATTTATAACCCATAATTATATCAGTTTTTTTCCCCCCACAACGTTCGGATAGAAGGGGGAACGGTATTTTTTTTGTCATTTTTTATTTTCAGCAAAAAATTACGTGACATAAGCCAAAATAAAAATCTGTATTGAGATGTGAAAATGAAGCCCTTTCATATGATACCCCACTCGATATAGTAGTCTCACTGTGAAATTTTGATGACCCATTAAAAAAAAATTAAAAGAAAAAATATATTTTTTTATTTGTGATGCGGTTTGATAAGTAAGATCTAAAACTATTCCAAGTTTCAAATCGATAGCATCAGTGGCTCCTGAAATATATATGTGTGACAGACAGACAGACGAAGTCAGACCATAAGGCTCGATTCATACCAAGAAGGCAGCGGCGAGACGAGGCGCGCGGGCGGCGCTACGTTTTTCAAGCGATGCTGGTCTTTTCGTATTGTAGATAAAGTTTAAAATTCTTTCACACTGAAAGTGTGCTGCCGGCCGCTGCCATCTTGGTATGAATTGAGCCTAAGGGTTCCTTTTATACATTTTAGGTATGGAACTCTAAAAACGTAACGTTTTAGTACACAATAAATGAAACATACCTTACCTAACTGAAGGTGAAAACCGTTTAAAAATCCGTTACGTGGTTTAGGAGAAATTTATTTTATACTGAAGAATGATAGTGCTGATGACTAATTAATCGAAAACAATGAAACTCATTATATAAAGCTGGGTCCATACCTCTAACATTTCATTAAACAAGACTCCGTGACATATCCTCGGACTTTTTAAGGTAAATGTGGACGTACTCTCGCGGTCACAAGCGGTGTATCACCTTTAGGACGATAATCGCTTGCCCTTGCCGGCCCAAAATACTTGCGGACGGGGTAAGCGCACGTATCGTCATCGTTCAAACTATTTTGATTGAAAACTGGTACACCGTTCGTGTCCTCGATAGTACCTATGACACGGCATTGAACCATGTCACGGCGAAAAACGTTCGGTATTCAATCCGGTTAGGTACGGTTACTGCACAGTCATGTCATCTGCAGAAAAAACTGTCAAATGTTCATAAGAATAACAAATGAGACGGTGGTGGTAAATTGAGGTTTTTAGAAACAGAAATTCTTATGGTGGAAATATGTTATCAAGGGATTTTAAATCCGAAAATGGAAAATTATATACTACTTACAAGGATGTCGAGGGACGATCTTACCTCGAAGAGGAAGCGGCCAACCTCGTGACACGATTCAGAAGATTGGATTGGGTCGTATCGTAACATTATATCGTGACAATTGTTCGCGTGACAAATAACGTCCACACTACACTGACACAGAGTCTTGTTCGATGTAATTGTAGTGTGGACCCTGCTTAAGCGTAAGTTTATAACCAAGTAAAAACAGATTAAATGAATGTACCTACCTAGTCGGAAAAATCTGATTGAACTTAAATAAGCTGTAATTCGTCCGTAACATCCTCGGTATTGATGTTCCAGGCCGAGTACTGGGCCTGGAGCTGGTGTCGCCCAAGAACTCCCGCAGACTTCGCTGTAGCATCGCGGTCTTCGTGTGCTGGGCGCTAGTCGTCGCTTGCGCACTCACGTTCTTCATCTTCCGATTTGCCCTCACCAAACAAGCGAAGCGTCTAGACATAGGTAACTCCATTAAAACTAATTAGCTTCCAACTCTGATACCGGCTTAACATTTCGTGAAAATTCATCCGCTGCTGATTTAAAAACTTCCGAGGCTTATTAAGACTAATAATGGGCAGGGCTAAAACAGTGTTTTTCTTTCGCTCTCAATTGCTTATTAACTACGCTTATGAAATTAAAATGTGTATTAAATAACTATACACCCATAAACCCTTTTCGTACATTTTTAAGTCTCGAGGTCATCTTTAAGTATAAATATCGATCATCGATGCCCACAGCATTGTATTTGGAAATCCCGGGAGAGTACAGTAGTTACTGGACACGGGACCAGGCAAAATAGACTGAATGCAAAATTCCGGGCGGACCATACCGGATTCCCCGGCCAATTGGCAATGATTCCTCTTTAATAACTAGAACTAGTACTAACACAAAAACTTACTAACGATTGTCGGCAATGATTCAATGATTGATTATTTGGCTAGGTATAAAGGAGCCGTGGTACCTTCGCCGTGCCGATTGGCAAGCAATGCCCGAATACGGAATCGATTTGTTGGAGCTGCCGCTGTCCCACGTGCTGATTGGCCACTCCGCACTCGAGCATTGCACCGAAAAGTACTCCTGTATAAAGGAGGTACTAGAAATACAGAGGGACCACCACAGACGCGGTTGGAACGACATAGGACCGAATTACCTCGTCGGTGGGAACGGGCTTGTGTTCGAAGGTCGTGGTGCTAACGTTATTGGAGTCATGGCGAGCTCCTGGAACCTATTCAGCATAAGCGTGATGTTCCTTGGCGATTATAGATTCCACGAGACCTCTTCGGCTCAATTCGAGCATGTGACTGCTCTTTTGGAAGAACTGGTGAAATTAGGAGTGCTAAGGGAGGACTATATTCTCTACGGACATTGTCAGGCTGCCGGCGCCATCATAAGTCCGGGGGCCAACTTGATGAACAATTTAACTAACTTTGAACATTGGAGCCCCGCCAACGAAACCCTTTGTATAAGATAATATAAGTATGTATTGTTAAACTATTTGATTTATCTGATGCATTTTTTATTTAAATCTGGATCGTAAAATATCTCCAGGCAAATTTTCTGGTATGGCGGGGGGGTCTATTATTTGCAGTCGAAATAATAGGTTTAACTGTATTGTAATCCCAAGTTTTAGGCTGCCTGTCCACCGGAGCGGAGCGAGGCAGCGGAGCGGAGAAACGGAGAAATATTAACCAATAAGATTGCCGTTTCTCCGCTCCGCTGCCTCGCTCCGCTCCGGTGGACAGGCAGCCTTAAACGGAGATTATGCGAAATAGTCCACCCCAAGACTTTTGTTATTTTAAGTTAGTTACATACTAAGAAATGAGCTTAAAACGCATAAATTGTAATAATAGATGTATATTCATAAATAATGCACTAATTCATACATACATAATTCATACAGTAAACATATCTATAGTGTAGGTAATATTTACAGAAAATAAGATACTTTAAGATTAATGAACCTAAACAGATAATAAGATCCCCCACCAAATTTAAACTTTTAAAGTAGGTATCTAACTGCGCCTTTAAACAATAATAACACAATATAAACTCATAATAAGTAATATTTTTAACCGGCTTCAAAAAGTAGGTTCTCTATTCGACGCGTTTGTATGTAATATTAATAATAATAAAAATGTGGAATATTCATATCTTTATGTTAGTCTATGCGGGCTTCTTAACAAATTTACCAAATTTCACGAGTGTATGTATGTACATACTATGTAGGTTAGTCCGCGGATTTCTCAGTAACTACATCTCCGATTTCGAAAATTCTTTTTGCTAGAGTTAGAGTATTTTTCAATTTAGGGAAGAGTACGTAAGTAGTAGTAAGTTTTATCAAAATCGGTCCAGTAGTGTAAGAGATATATAATTTTTATGTTTTCAATAAGTTACTGTAACGCAGACGTTCGAGTTGCGTGATAGTGCTGATGCCTATTTTAGTAAAATATTTCACTAAAATGTTTTAAATAAACTATTTTAAAAAGTATAAAAACCGGCTTCAAAGAAAATTACTTATCTAAAAAGCAACAAAAATATATTTAAGAATATATTGTAATAAATAGACGCGGTTCTTTATCAGATATGTGCATAATTAATTAAAAGAGTAAAAAGGCATAAAACATTCCTCGCAAACACAGATTCCTGTAGGTCCTATCTGAGTCTGTATACCACTATCACATATTTTGCAGTCAATTTTTGCATACAACGTTTGTTTTAATTCTAAGAGATCTCATTACATTAGTCCAGTGGGTAAGAAAAGATAAACACAGACTCAACTCATATTGGAATTGATAGATACTTGGCATAACCATTCACCTGCTCAGTTATTTTTACCCAAAGAAAGTATGAAATGTTAACCCGTTAAACCCTTTCTTCTTTATTAGAACGATAGCTATCAGATTTTAAGACCTTCGATGCTAGAAATTGACTATCACTAAATTTATTTCAATCCAGTAATCCATTATATGTTAAATTAATGAAAAACACGGTTAGGTTTGTTATTGTAACAACATTATATATTTGCTGTTATAATGTGAATTATTGTCATTCACCCAGCACTGTTGTTTAAGCTAAATATGAGTAACAGCTTTCCAAAGTAATCTTAATTGTACTGTTTTTTATCTTTTTGGTTATATAGATAGTAACCATTACATTACAGTAATGGTTATTATTCACACGTAGATTATGCATACATCTATCAGGTGATAGGTCCCTTGTGTGAAAATAACGTCCGCGGATAAAAAATATGCTCGCGCCCACTAATATGGCGCTTATGAACCAAATCCAAAATACGGGTTTTAATAGTTTAGTTTGAGCTCGACAAAATTGTCAGTTTACTCACGAACATTTTACTAGTTTTTAATAGTTACCGCTAGGGGCGCTGGTGTGAAATGTATCGAGAAAACTGACAGCAAAATCAAATCAAGACTACTATATCGAGTGGGGTATCATATTAGAGAGCTTCATTTGCAAATCTCAAAACAGGTTTTTATATTGGTTTATGTAGTTTTTGGCTGATAATTAAGAATGTCAAAAAAAAAACCCCTTATCTCCGTAATTTGTGGAGGGGAAAATCTGAAATGATTAGGTACTTATGTGTAATACATGTCAATCTATATTTTCCAGGAAAATAAAATGATCTTTCTAAGCAGTAGGTACAGTTTTTTAATAGGTATAATCCTAAAAAACATATAAACTTAGTTTTGCGGTTTTTTTTGCTATCTGAGGTGATAGACGACTAGTAAAATAACTGTAATATGTCCAAAGAAGGTATGAAAGCCTCGATGCGCGAGTCCGACTCGCACTTGACTAGTTTTTATTTTTGTAAAGCTTTACCCAAATATCCGCAATAATGGTTCACGATTTAACAAAATTACAATGTTATATTGAAGTAGTTATAAATGATGGCTGTGTGTGGGTTGTCCTATAAGCATATTATTAATTTATAGTGAGTAAGTAAAATACACATTAAGCGTATAAAATAATAATTGAAAGATCAATTTGATCTGGTACGTATTCACGTAAAATAGTCTTAGTTATTGAAATTGTAAATATGTATATTTAATTAAATAAGTTCAATAAGCCATTTGCTTCTTTTATTTCTTGCGTTAAGGATTTAAAAAAATGTCTCATCAGTTTTGTGGATTGAGAAGTAGGTATAGCTGATCGGGCGTATCTCGTAAAATAGGTAGTCGCTTATTTAATTAGTTATTGCTAATAATTTATTATTATTAGTGAGCGTGGCGTGTCCGGGTACGAATACCACCGTCCCATCTACTCCGTGTCTGTAAAAGGCGACTAAAGGAAAACAAGAAGACCGGCAGCACCGTCTTTCTATTGGATTACCTACCACCTATACCTACTGCGATCCCCAAGGAGCCTGCCAAGCGTGGGGATTATGGCAACCCCTCCTTTCTAAAGGGGAGGCCTTTGTTCAGCAGTGGCGGTCGTTCGGCTACTGGTGATGATGATGAATTATCGTTTTCTAGTTTACCCATACTTGCAAAATAATGTGTAGTTATGTCAACCTTATAGAGTTCTTATAACAGTAATGTGTGGTTGCATACACCATGTCCGCTACAAAATAGGTGTTGAGTTCGATTCCCACAAAAGCCTTTACTAATTAGTGGTTACCTTGTGCAACGAACCGTCCAGGTAGGTACACACGGCTACAAGTTAAGTTCGACACCCTATTTAATTAAGATAATTACGCTACATACACCACAGAGAATTATTAGAAAAGGACTGTGCATGCGGCGGCCGGCAGGCGCAGGCCGCGTGCCGCAAGCACCGAATAGGGCAAAATAACAACATATCGGCCCCTTTCGCATGATTCGCAGCGTTCAACTTCAAATAGTTAGTCCTAGACTGTTGTCTAGGTTGAGGTGTCGCCATGTGTACCACCGCAGTGTCTGATATTCAGCCGCCAAGCAGCAATGTCTTCATAGTTATATTCCGGTGTGAAGGGCACTGTAGCTGGTGAACCTTTACTTAGGTTTTCAGAGTAGGTCATCCTACTGATGGGTGCGATTACTTGAGCCTAGTAACACCTCCCCTTCTGGGTCGGTACACTACTGTTGGTCTAGTGGTTAGATTCCCTGGCCCCACCAGGTCGTGGATTCAACTCCCACCCAGCGCAACTATCTGTGGTCATCAACATAATATCTGTTCGTCTTCTATCTGGGTGTTATTTACCTATAAACGTATGATACGTTTTACAAAAAATAGTATAAAAGTATTTGTACCTATTATGTAGTTGTTGTTACCATAATAGCCTCCGTGGCGCAGTGGGAAACCGCTTGCTTTGTAAACCGGAGGTCGCGGGTTCGAATCCTGCGGGGGGCAACAAATTTGAGTAGTTGCTCCTTACTGGCTAGGACAATGCAGGCCGATCACCTGATTGTCTGTAAAGTAAGATGATCCATGCGTCGGATGGGCATGTAAAAAGTCGGTCCTGCGCCTAACCTCTCCCCGGTCGTGTCGGTCTCCCGTCCCATCGGATTATGAGAGGTATATAAAGGAAGAGAGAGTGCACTTGTGTCTACGCAAATACTTGTGCACTATAATATCTCCTGCGTACATGGCTGATCCTGTGAAAGATTGGCCGCTGTGGTCGTATCGGCCAGGAGGACATTATTATTAATATATTGTTTTCAGATTTTTCTGTGTCTCTCCAGGTGAAAGGAGAGGTGTTCTCTAAGGCATGGGCCGTAGCCAAGTGTCTCAGAATCTTAATTCAAGGATAGGAATTTACGGACAAGTCTGCATGTGTTCAATATAACTGCTTTTTGGATTAGTGTGTATGTGGAGGGATGTATGTCAAGAATATTTAGACATGTGTGTAATGTTAGTGGTACTACTCTACTCCCGTGAAAGATAGTATTATAGGAAGTTCCTATAAAAAAACAGTTCCTATTAGGAACTGTTTTACTGTGTGGACTTTCCATTGAGTTTTTATTTCTATTGCTAAATCTGTGTATTTAGAGATTTTTTCTGTATACGTAGATGAAAGATTATGTGTATTTGGTATGGCAATGTCTATTAATAACACTGTATTATTAATTTTATCGTGAAGTAATATGTCCGGTCTATTGTAGTGTATGGTTTTGTCAGTAATAATTGTGCGATCCCAATATAATTTGAAATCTGCGGATTCTAATATAGTTTGTGGTATATATTTGTAATATGGTATTTTATGCGTGATGAGGGAGTGTTTGAATGATAAGTCTTGATGGATGATAGCTGCAACTTGATCATGTCGGTGTTTGTAATCGGTCTGTGCGATGACCCTGCAAGCTCCGGTTATATGCTGAATAGTTACAGAGCTTACATGGCAACGTCTGCACTTATCAGTTATAAGATTGGGATTACGAATAATAGGTTTTTGATAGTTACGTGTATCTAATATTTGATCTTTTATGGCTATAAGGAACGCTTCATTTTCCGGAAAGAGGTTTCCTCGTTGTAGCCAGTTGTTTGATGCTTTTGTATCTACATGTGATTGGTGTATATCCTGATAATGTCTACCATGCAGAGATTTTTGTGTCCAAGCTAGAGTTTTGTCTTCTTTAGTTGTAAGCTTTTCGTTTCTTTGGGTGTTTGCATCATTTAAGTTAAGAGGTGTTAGGTGCTTGCCTGAGGGTATTATAATGTTGTGTAATGTAGTTTGCTGTAGGTACTCGTCGAAAGAAATACTGTCGTATTATTAATAGGTACAGGGCGCTAATTCTCTATCACCATTTTCAGATTCCAATCTCAAATCTTGTCTACGAAATCATGTTTATATCGATATATTGTTACTCTGGTATCAGCTTATAAACTACGTGTACAGTTATCGGCTTATAACTAACAAAACATTAAATATTGCTCTATTAGGCCATATTAACGTCGTTTTAGCAGAGCAAGATTTACTCGCGATGTGGTCGTAGACAAGGCCCAGGCTTGCGTAGTTTGGGATCAGGGAAATCAAGGCAAAACGGCACACTTAAGGGAAAAAAATCATATTTAAATAATCAAGTTTTATTTATACAACTGTTGTTATAAATTAACAAGGATGTGTTATTCTACAATATTAATTAGTCAAACTTTTATAAAATCACAGGAATACCAAGATATTGGATGATTTCCAAAACCTTACAGAACGGACGGAACGGACAGAACGGACAGAACGGACTGATAAGTCCGTTCTGCCCGCTTGGGTAGGTAAAACGGACCACACTTGAAGGCAAAATGGACCTAACGTGACTAACTTTCCTCGATTGACATTAGGTCTCAGCGTTTTAGAGGTTTTTGGTAACGGCATAATGTCTTTTGGACTAACAAGTAACAAATTTGCAGTAGACAAGTACTTTATGAGGACGCGTGGACGGTTGAGGTTCATCTATCGACGACGAAGATGGTTGTGGTTGTGTGATGGTGGACGATTAGTTACATTTGTCTCTGTGGGGGAAGAAGATCTTCTGTTAGTATTAATTTATTAGGAAAATGTATCAATGAATGAAATGTTAAACATAAAGCGAAGGCAAGTCCATTTACCAGTGGACCGTTTTGCCCGGGCCGTTTTGCCTTTTGGTTAGTTATGAAAACAATGTATAATTTCGAGTTTATTAAAAGATCGATCTCATAATGTTTTATTCTAAAATCTAACAACACTTGTCAGTAATTAATGTAACACGCAAAGTTTTGGATATGAGAGACTAGATGAAAGTGACAGCTTAACGAAATTTGCCGTTTTTACATCAAAACACCAAAAAAACGACTTAGGTACCTTGATAAAAACGTGGGCGTTCGCATGACAATTTCACGGGCACTGACCGAAAGCGGGAGAGGGGTGGCTGAGATATTGTCAGAAGAAAAGAAGAATCAGATGGAGTTAGTGGCTTCTAAGATAATGCACTATTCCGTTTTACCTGCCTGTACCGTTTTACCTTGCTTTCCCCTACGTGATTTGTCCCAGGTAGGATAATATAAATAAAAACTTAAAATCCTGATTTGAGCGGGTTGGATGTTAACTCATGCAATAATGGCATATATAGAGGTAGGTAGAGGGTGATGCCAATTATTAGTATCACCGTCTACCTACTCGCACCCTCATGTGCGATTGTTACTAGCTTTCAGTGAAGGAAAACATCGTGAGGAAACCTGAATGCCTGAGAAAGCCTAACTAGCTTTCGAATAACGTGTGAAGTCCGTCAATCCGCACTTGGTCAGCGTGGTGGACTATGGCCTAAGCATCTTGAAAAGAGGCCCTTGCCCAGCAGTGGGACATTAACAAGGGCTGGTATTATTATTGTTATTATATTACCTATATCTATCGGGTTGTCTTACTAGACCTCAGAGTACTGGACAGATATATATAGTTGAATTGAGAACCTCCTTCTTTTGAAGTGAGTTGATAATACCTATTACACACTGGAGTTCGCGGTTCGCTTGACTAATCTATACTTGTACCAGTTGTACCTATTGGACCTGCTGCAATGTGCCGTTTTTGTTTGAACATTAAAATTAAGATATGGCATATTTAGCATCAATTATATAACGTAAAAAATTATCATAATTTTATCTAGTAAGTTTACTAAATAGGCTACAAAATATTGTTTAAAAATCGCACACAAATCCGTCTATTGGTTTGGGGGTTAATTACAAGGACAGACACAAATCTTCAAACTAATTAGGTAGGTACCTCTTCTTGCGATTTAAAGCTGTGTATATACTTTTCGTACAGTAAACAAGCCTCTTTAATGTAGACGCACTTTTTGTCGTTTTCGACTTGGAGGAAGCATTTGCTATGCAATGTCTTAAATCATGTAAGTTCAACCCACAAATAGGTTCTTGTCCAAGATAAACGAAGTAGTTGACGAATGAAAACGGGTAAGTAATTACAAGACAAAAAGCAGTAGGTACTATGCGTTTCAACTAAGAATGTGGCCGCCATCTTGCCATTTGAAATAGCTATTCTATACTTATAATAAAACTGTAACAGGTCCAATTCTGTACATTGAAGATATTTTGAATATTATGTTTGGAGCATTGTATAACCGGTACTAAAGCCAAAAATGTATTTTTATTTATTTTTGTCTGTCTGTCTGTCTGTCTGTCTGTATCTCGGCTGAGCATCACGCCGAAACTACTGGATGGATTGAAACGAAATTTGGCATGATTTGAGTTAATACTCCGAGGTAGGACATAGGATACTTTTTATCCCGTAATCTAGCACGGTTCTTTTGGGAGAGGGGATTAAAGTCAAAATGGGTACTTGGTTATACGCTTGGTCCGATTTTATCAATTTTTCTTCATAATTATAATAAATATTTGTAAGGGAACACTCATAGAGAGTTGTTATCAAGGTTTTGTAATCGATCGGGTTAAGCAACGTTAGGTAAGGTCAATAAATAGATGGGTGACCGTTTAACGCCATTTGAACTAAACGGATCCGTGCTTCGGAGAGCAAGTAAAAAGTGGGTCCCAGTTTTTAACCGACTATAAAAAAGGAGGTTATGTATTCGATGCGAATGTCTGTTATTAAAAGTTTAGTTAACGTAAAAATAGTGCATGCGGAGCAGTGTGGGTCAGCTAGTATAATTACTAAAAATGATGTTTTAACAAAAATAGATAGCAAAATAAGACATTACAATAAATAATCAAAACCGAGGCGAATTTTTCATTTTGTGTTTACTCTGCTGCCGGTACAAAAATCGTAAAAAACGAGTGAAGTTCGGCAGTCGCGATCATCATGGCGGACACATTCTTAGTTGAAACGCATAGTAAGTAGGTAATTATAAGACAACTCCAAGCTGGCGCAATCGTTGCGTACCTAAGGGAACTCTTCGACACGCTAGCAACAGAGTACGGGCTAGGGTATGCACAATGGATCCAAGTGGGTCGAAGTGGGTTCCGGTGGTTACCGGGCCCGATTTTTAGCCACCAACAATATAATAGAATTATAAGAAAAAAAATATATATTCAGTCGAATTGAGAACCTTCTCCTATTTTGAAGTCTGTTAAAAAGATGAGAGAAGAGAGACAAGACAGGAAGGCAAAAAGGGGTAAATGCAAGATTTTAAATTTTACAAATGAGGCAAAAAACTAAAACACTAGGTTTAGCTTCTTCCAAGCCATGTTGATTGACTTGTTTGGTTGTAATCAATAAAATGGGATGAAAAGAATACGATATCATAAAAAAAAGTTATTTTATAAAAATATGTGTAACTAGCTGACCCGCGTAGCTCCGCCCGCGCTTTTATTACATTTTGCTCCCCTTTTCTCCCTCCTCCCTAGATTTATCTCTCTCTCTTATAAAAAAAATCTAATTATATGCTCTTTCTCTCCTCTCTCTTTCCCCTCCCGCTTCGGTTTCCGTCATACTCCCCCACTTCCTCTCCCTGTTGTCCCCTCTCTGAACCCTCTCCCCCTCTCTCTTCTACGAACTTGCTCCTTCTCACTTCCCCCTTATTCCACCTAACTCCCCCGATCCAAGACATAACTTCGTAACCCATTGTTCCACATTCGCGAAACTTGCACATCATCTTGCATTCATCTCGCACACACACCTCCTAACCGTTACCGGCACTCGCCGGAACAATTTTCGTTTCATACTTCACCTTTTTCTTCATTTTCATACAAAAATTTTTAGTTTTTCTTAGTTTTTCCGAAAATTTTCTTCTAACAGTTGTCCGCCGCGCTCGGTTTCGTGATCTACGTCTCAAGCCGCGTCTTTTGACGTATCGCACGCCCCGATCCGGCGATCTTTCGGAGGTCATCACTGGCCATATCAACTTTGGTCCATCCAATAAACACTTTGTTCCTATATCTCCGGAACCGGGCCCGCTAGAGCCGCCCGGTTTTCACCACCTTATTTCCCATCGTCTTCTCTGTCCTGCCGACATCAACAAGGGTAAGCGCTCCACCTCCCCAAGAAATTCACCTTTCCTAGTCGGTTGCCACAATCCAACCTGGATTGCTGACACCAAGCGACAATGCCTATAGGACGCTCGCCCGTGCGGCGGGCGCCCGCCCCTAAGCCCACGGACCCCAAGCCACAGCAGGACACAAGCAACTTAACGTTTTGTGTCAGTCCCCCGAGACCACGATCACGCGCAGCTCCTTCCGCACCCCTCACGGATACTCACCCCCCGACATGCAGCATCCCCCGCAGCGAACCTCCAAGCTCCCAAGCAGACGTCACACCACCCACCCTTGAACCCGTAATCACGCTATCCCTTCCCACTAATACCCGAGCACAAACCATTAATTCATTACCAATCCTAGCCAGGGAGGTCGGGGACCTACCTGCCGCAATAGACGCCATCAATCAACTTACCGCCACTATTATCACTGCCATTAATACTGGAAAAAGCGTCACCTCGGCAAATAAAAAGATCATAACCTCAGCAGCCAACGAGATAAACAATATCACCTCCAAAATTGACGGATTCACGCACACCGCAAATATTCCCTCTGCAACACCCTCTGAGTCACCCTTCACCCCCCTCTCCAACTTCAAAGACGAGCTGGTCCAAGCTGTCACTGACAATCTACGTCAAGAGATAGTCCAGTGCGTACGAGGGGAGCTAAATAAGCATCTCACCTCCATTCGGAATACACCGCCACCGCCACCGCAACCCACCCTACCTCCACCGCCACCCACCCTTACTCCACAACAACCCACTCCCCTGTATTCTAACATCGCTGCCTCAGCACCCCTTACCACATTTCCCGCTAAAAAGCCCAGCCCTTCGCCGAAACAAAACCGCCCTGCCATTGTCTTCACTCCACCGGAAGGCACCAAGACCCGGCAGAAGGCGATTGAGGCTCTGCGAAAAAGCATGGACTTTAAGTCCGCCAAATACGCCCCAACCAGCGTCATGGGTATTTCCAAGGGAAAGCTCAGAATTGAGTTCGAGACCACAGAGCAGTGTGCTGACGCACTACAGCGACTCAAAGCGGCATCACGGGTCCAGGCCGAACCTGCCAAAAAGTTACTGCCCATGGTGATGCTGAAGGGCATCTCATCAGACACTCCATCAGATGAGCTCATCAGCATCATCATGGGGCAAAACCCCGATATAGAAGCATTAATCTCCGACCCAAATGACCTTCGTTTGGCATTTAAGCGACACAACCGCAACCCCAAACTGTACAACGCCGTTCTTGTGGCTCAGCCGGACATCTGGAGCAAAATGCTAGAGGTGGGCCGTGTAGCAGTGGAACACACAAGAGTGCACGCGGAAAATTTCACCCCCTTTATGCAGTGCACCAAATGTCTGCAGTTTGGCCACGTGAGCGGCAAGTGCGGCGTCGAACGTATCACCTGCGCCTTTTGTGCGGAAGACGGTCACAGGGAAAAAGACTGCCCACAGAAACCCAAAGAAGGTCCACCGAAGTGCTTCACTTGCCTGCAGCACAACAATAAGTTCCACACCAAACTGGTAACATCCCATAAAGCAACCTCCCCTGAATGCCCACGCCTACGTGCAATGCAAGAGAGAATTGGCAGCAAAATCGATTACGGAAACAAAAAATAGCGTCATCATCCATCCCCATAATCCATTTCATTCCACCTTCTATTTCATTCCTATTTCACTTCTTTTACTCTCTTCCTACAAAATTTTTATATCTATCTTTAAACACTCCATGTAAGTCACAAATCCTCCCAACCTCTTCCCATACCTTAATCCGACAGACAGGGTCGTATCAAATCGCGTCACCTGTCTGTCTGGTCAAGAAGAAGTATAGTTACAAGGGTGGACAGGCAACGTATCAAATCGCGTTCGCCTGTCCACCCAATTTCATCTATCTTTATCACCTTCTCTTTTCCCTTTTATTTTACTTCATTTTCTTTTTATCCCTTTATATCTACCTTCAAACACCCCATGTGAGTCACAAATCCTCCCAACCTCTTCCCATACCTTAATCCGACAGACAGGGCCGTATCCAATCGCGTCACCTGTCTGTCTGGTCAAGAAGAAGTATAGTCACGAGGGTGGGCAGGCAACGTATCAAATCGCGTTCGCCTGTCCACCCAATTTCATCTATTTTTATCACCTTCTCTTTCATCTTTCATTTTATTTTATTTTCTTTTTATTTTTGTTATACCTCTATTTATTCATATCTTAGTATATAATCACATCGCTTCCTCGTCACACTTACGGTTCTTGTCTTTTCTTCCCACACCTTAAATACGACAGACAGGGGACGTATCAAATCGCGTCCACCTGTCTGTCTGGTTGTCCTCTCTCTCCCTTTCTTCCTTCACCCTCATCCTCATACCTTAAATACGACAGACAGGGGACGTATCAAATCGCGTCCACCTGTCTGTCTGGTTATCCTCTCACTCCCTTTCTTCTTTCACCCTCATCCTCATACCTTAAATACGACTGACAGGGGACGTATCAAATCGCGTCCACCTGTCTGTCTGGTTGTCCTCTCACTCCCTTTCTTCCTTCACCCTCATCCTCATACCTTAAATACGACAGACAGGGAACGTATCAAATCGCGTTCACCTGTCTGTCTGGTTGTTCTTTCCCTCTCATTCCTCTTTCATTCTTCTATCATCAATTTCGACTCACATCTTTTCTTCTCACACCTTAAATACGACAGACAGGGGACGTATCAAATCGCGTTCACCTGTCTGTCGGGTTGAGAAGAAAATCAATCTCCATGTGATCCAAATAACTCCGATCCGGATTGGCAGGCGACGTATCAAATCGCGTCTCACCTGCCAATCCAGGATAAATAGAACATAAAATTTAACATTTACGAAACAACTAAATTTGATAAAAAAAAAAAAAAAAAAAAAACTCCCCCGATCCCTCACCCCATCACCCCCTCCTCGAATCCCCTCTTCCTCTTTCTCCTCTCTTGCACACTCCTCTCGTTCTATATATCCTCGTCAATCATGGTATCAGCGGCATTAAATATACTTTATGACCTATTCTCAGACCTCCCCGATATGCACACAAAATTTCATACATATCGGTTCACCCATCTATTTAATGACTTTGCCTTATGTTGCTTAACCTTAACCTAGCGGTATGAAATATACTGTATGACCTATTCTCAGACCTACCCGATATGCACACTTTCATACAAATCGGTTCACCCATCTATTTAATGACCTTATCTAACGTTGCTTAACCTTAACCTACCGGGATAAAAAGTATCCTATGTCCGTTTCCTGGTTCTTAGCTACCTCCCCACCAATATTCAGCCGAATCGGTTAGGCCGTTCCTGAGTTATAAATAGTGTAACTAACACGACTTTCTTTTATTGAGCTAGATTAAAGTTCTATAGTGATTGTATGTTCAATTTCACCGATAGATGGCGCTGTTCATAATTGTAAATCACGCTAACATCGTAAATTACTGTCTAATGATATTCGATAATGAAAGTTTTAGGTGTTTCGCATATTTTATTGTTGCGACTGTGATACAATACCTATACACTACCTGGACTTGGGGAGTTTCATTAAAATTTCATGAACGACAGATTTTGCAGATTTTAACTTTTCAAAGATATAATGTCATATTGCTATCAGCAAAGTACTTAGAACAATACAGAAATCTAATGAAAATTTCCTGGGTGTACCGGACCGGCTTACCCCTTACAAAAATTGACCCTTCGCCACTGCCATATCTTATGCAAACTAAATGTCTGCTCAGTCCCTATTGTATATAGCGTAATAATACATATCTTAATGATTAACTGATCAGTCTATAATTACCCTATTCACTTACAAAGGAAATTACGTGGTAATATGTGCAAGTAATGTTTCACTGCTTAGCCCCTATGAAACACAGCGTGATGTTTTATATACCAATTTATACCTAGACTTCTACACAACACATCAGTGAAAGTCCTATCAAAATCCATCCACGGGTTTTCAAATGATACCTGGACAAACAGAACGACAGACAGACAGACAGACAGACAGACAGACAGACAGACAGACAATAATTCCAAAAAAAAATGTTTTGGCCTCTATGTCGATAGTATAGTATCCCCACATAGAAATTTTGGAAAAATATTCAATGTACAGAAAAAGTGCTCTTTGAGTTTTATTATAGTATAGAAGATTACTTACCACAGAAAAGTAAAGTACTAATTACGCCGTTTGGTTCGCCAGCTCCTCTACTTAGTCGTTTATGCGGATGACATAACGTATATTACAGATCTTCCGCTGCCCCGGTTCCTGTGGAACATTGCGAAGAGCACCACCAGAGCGGAGCGGCTGTCTTGCGCCGCGGCCATGGCCGTACTAATCATATGCATCCTACTCATTGTGTACTTCGTAGTCATTGCCAGTCAAGCCAATAATATTCAGAAAGATGTGGGTAAGTGCACCTGTATATGTAGTTAACCATTGAGGTATAAAGCTCAGCGCCCGCTCTAGCACCGCCGGGTAACCCGAGCATTTGTCGGGGGCACTTGGCGCACGTGAGAAAAATATTGCTTTTTAAAAATACCCAATAAAACCAACTATCTTAAATAGAATTTTATCATTATACTAAAAAAATACAGTGCTCAGCCTATGTCTTACAGTTAGTACTTTTCATTTCAATACATTCTCAAGGTAGGTAGGCACTTTCTCTCGAGGTGTGGGCCTAGGCCCTCGGTAGAACTAAATGTAGAACTACTGGGAATGGCCTCGTGAGGCACCGTGTCTGGTTTCCGGGGGGCTATTATCTATAATGCGCCCCCGGCGGCGGGCTATTATCTATAATGCGCCCCCCGGCGGCGGGCTATTATCTATAATGCCCCCCCCCGGGGCGCACTGAGGGGCTCCTGGTGCAGATCCCACCGGAGAGCCCTGTGCGTTAGCTACTAGAGGAGACATCACTGGTAGATGACTTCAAACAAGCTTTAGAGTTCCGGCGCACAACCTCCATTTAACAGTGAATAATTAACAGATTTGGACGCCGGAACTTCAAAGGCTACCGTTCGGACTATCGCCAGGGAGTCTCTCCAGCGCCATACGCCCGCTCTTTGAGTATTAAATTAATACTCAAAGCGCCCGCTAGAGCACGTCCTTTGGGGAGCAAAAATGCACGATCCCCCGGCACCCTAGGGTTATATACACCTAATGAGCCTAACAATTTTGGCAAAACGTTATCGTTAACATTTCTATGGGAGATTAAAGGAAACGATTGAGGGTACGCTACCATTATGGCTGCCACGACGTTGACTTTATTATGCAAAGAACCGTCCATGTAGGTACCACCGCAGTGTCAGATATTCTGCCGCCAAGCAGTAATGTTTGAGCACTGCTATGTGTGTCCCGGTGTGAAGGACACTGTTGTTGGTGAAATTACCGGATATATCTAATGTCTTTAGAGTCGGCAACGCGCTAGTGATTCTTCTGGTGTTACTAGCGTCATAGTGACTGCTTACCATCACGCGGGCCGCATTCTTGTTTGCCACCTTCATTATCACCAGCCGGAAAACGTCAACTGCTGAACATAGGCATCCCCCTTGAAACGTCACAATGAACGACCATTGGTCGATCGGTTACCTGCGACGCGCACAATGTCGCCTGTCCACCTAGTGGAAGGCCTTCCTACGTTGCGTCTTCCGGTTCGCGGTCCCCACTTGAGAACCATTCTTTCCCATCGGTTGTCGGTTCTTCGAGCGATGTGGCCTGCCCATTGCCACTACAACTTGAATATTCTGAGAACTATGTCGGTGACTTTAGTTCTTCAGCAATTCTCCGCCTTGATGTTATAAAAAACCATTTAACATTGTTTCAACAGCGCCCGACGAGTGGTACATAACTAGGGAGATGTGGTTGGCGCCCAACTTCAACACAACAGAGAGGATGGACGATTACGAGCCCATCGGGCTAGTGATCATCGCGCACACCGTTAGCACACAATGCGTTCGGTTCATCAACTGTGCCGCCGAGATGAGGAACCTGCAAGCGTGGTTCGAGCGATTTGAAGGACACGATCTACCGTAAGTATTTTATAGAAACGGCCTATATTAGTCTTGTTGGCAGTACGCTGTACAAAAGATGTACAAACTTGTAATTTTTTTGTCGTATTGTAAGGAACTAACTAGGTGTCACAGTTGTTTAAACTGCCTTTATGCCGCAGACTTTATTTTCGCGTAGTAAACTTTCAATAAGTCCTTGGGACCTGTGAGGTCAACCAGGGTATGTGGGATTCTTTCCCACTAAAAACCCCGTGGCTGTGAAATCGGCACCTGAGATGTGAGACCTAAGCTCTCCGGTGGTATCTGAATCAGGAACCCGTCAGGGCCTTGCCTTTAAGCCCGCCGCCGTCGGGGGGCACATTATAGCCCCTCAGGAACTTCACACGGTGCTCACTGGGACGGTGGTTACCACCTCGCCGCCGTCCTCCTCAGAGTGACCGCCGTACCGACTTGGCCTAACAGCTACTATATAGATGACAACAACCGGGAATGACTTTTTTACATGCGGAGGGCACGTAAAAAAGTACACAAGCTCAATTCAAATGCCACTAAACGGTCACCCATCTATGAACTGACTTTGCCTTACGTTGCTTAACCAACTGATCGATGAGTACCGTAAAGTGATACTGAACTGGCTACGAGCGCCTCAAAATTGATTTAATGCCAGTTATAAGATTTCCTTCAAATACATTCTCCCAGTCACCAATACCCCCCAGAACAGGAGGGGCAGTGGTTTGCAGTCCATATAGGTAAAAAGACTGCCTACCCTACAACTTCTCAAAATAGTTATACCTACCTAATGTAGTAAAAAACTTAAGAAATTTGCTTTTTTGCCTACCCTGCTCCACCGTCAAAGTAGGTAATCGTAATATGCTTTACTATTCAGATACAACTTCCTAATCGGCAACGACGGGAGAGTCTATGAAGGGAGAGGTTGGAACGTGGTTGGCGCCCATACGGTCGGCTACAATCATTGTTCAATCAACATCGCGTTTATCGGTGAGTTGTTGGACGTAGCTGGAAAGGCAGCGCAGGGTATCAGCAAACTAAATCAAAACCCATCCTTTTTCGCACTTTATAGATTTTTATAACTAGGTGCGAGATCTATTAGCAATTGACAACTAACGGCCGGTCCCAATACTCTACCGCCGATAGCAATCTCAGTTAAAAAGTAGGACCGAGGAGGACGGCGGCGGGGTTGTGACCCCCGTCCCCGTGAGCACCGTAACAGGTTCCCGGGGGGCTATAATGCGCCCCCCGGCGGCGGGCTCAAAGGCAAGGCACTGAGGGGCCCCTGGTGCAGATCCCACCGGAGAGCCCTGGGGTTCCCCCTCTCATGTGCCGATGCGACAGCCGCGGGGGTTTTAGTGGGTAAGAATCCCACATACCCCGGTCGAGCCCCACAGCTCCCGGGGATCTTTGGAAGATTTCCCGACCGTCAAAAAAAAGAAAGGCGCACGTAACGTCGTTCAAACAATTTTGATTGAAAACTGGTAGAGCGTTCGTGTCCACGATAGTACATATATACAAAGTGAATATGACATGACATTAAATACAACATGCGCTTCTAAATACGCCCGCCAAATATCAATTAGATAAGTGCAGTTAGTTTAGCCACAGAACACTGGTTCTTGCTACATTGACAATCAATTAGTGAGGTGATGACGGTGATGTTATAACATGAACTTGAAGGCATCCCGGTCATCGTCACATGTTTCAGCACCGTCGACTAAGAAATTCTATGATTTGTATAGGTACACTATTGATTGTCAGTGGCATACATTCCATACAGGCACAAAGGCTTTGCCTTCTCTGGATGATCCTCTTGCTTATAGATAATAGTTTTTAAAAGGAAAGTATGTCTGTAATATCTTAGTAAGTACTTACTAAAGAAATTTTCCACAGGTGATTACCGCGAAGGGCGGCCTTCCTACGCCCAAGTGACGGAATTGCAACAGAAGAGAGCCCAAATGCTTATGGCCCAAGGTGTCGAGCTCGGTCACCTTCACCCTCAATACAAAGTCGTTGGAGCGAGAGACCTAAAGCCGACCCTTAGCCCTGGCGACAATCTCTACAGAGCCATCCAAAAATGGGACCACTTTGCGCACGATAACATTTTCAAGGACAAAACGTGTGCGGAAATACGTATTATTTTCCAGGCGAACAGTACTACAACAGAGACAGATTTCTTGTACAATACCACAGTTATTGAAGGTTATATTACAACAAACTCCCCGTGGTTCGAAACTAATAGTACAACAGACGCACAAACTAAAGAATAGCAATGTTTGTGAAACCTCGTTCAATGGTGTGTGACATTAAAAATATCTACTTATACAAGAGTACACTATAAATATACTTACCAAGGTTGCGACTCCTGAGTGCCATGAGTGCGGGTCAAATGATCACGAACGATGAATTATTAATGTAATACTCTCACTTTCCCAGTCACTTTTTATTAATGAAAACTTTACGCATTTATACCAAAATGACCTGTAGGGCAAGCTTTACAGAACTCCATATTGATTTGTCAAAAATCTTAATAGTACCTAACTTAGTACCATAGTAAAATTGATATTATTCGGTAAAGCAAATAGCAATGCCATTAATTCTTATAGGTATCCTGCTTTTCTTTACAAGATCAAATTCGGCAATATCACATATACAACCCTACCAATTATCTTTGGCTGGCCTCTGGTCGGCCATCACTTATGTGTTCATATATTTATTGTTCCGAATTTGTTTTTATAAAGAAAAACAAGGTAAGAACCAGTTTCACGGTTTGACTTTTACTGTATTACATACTGTATAAGAAGAATACTGTATAAGATATTAAGAAAAACAAATGTTGCCAAAAGGAGTGTTACGGTTCGTACTGAGAAAATAATAGTTTGTTAATGTATCATTATATCGACACTTAATTTAGTTCGCAATATAAAATAAATAGGTACTAAGGAAAAAGACAAGGTAAGGACCTATGACTATTGGGTACCTAGGTACTCCGAGCGCCGAAGATATCTAAAAATAAAGAAACGAAAACATAAAGATATAAGTATTACTAGTTAGTTTACTGGGTGGTAGGACCCTTGTGCAGGAGACCGTCCAGGTAGTTACCACCGCAGTGTCAGATATACTGCCGCCAAGGAGCAGTGTGTAAACATTGCTGTGTTCCGGTGTGAAGGGCACTGTAGCTGGTGAAATTACCGGACCCAACAGACCTAATAACTAATGTATCTGGTGACTAGCAGCAGTGCAATGCAGCTGTCGATCACATCATGCGAACGTCTTGCTTCTCTTCACTAGATTGAGTGAAATACCTATACAATACCTATACAATGTGTGGAATCGTGCAGGTTTATTTGGGTTATTCCCAGTCCTCCGATCGGAACTCTTTCAGTACATGACCTTAGCAGTAAGTTTAGACATAAGTGATAGACATAAAGAATTGTACAGTTTGTTACATAATAATATAATAAGCACCTACCTATAAGAAAAAGTTAAGGATTGATCCATTTTAAAATTAAGAAAACTTATTAACAATAGTATTAAGTATACAGGCTGTTCCAGAAATGGGGTATCAAGCCGATAATGACGCATTGTGTAACCCACAAGGAATCAATTTGTGAAAGAAAATGATGAAAAAGTCATCAGTTTTAGAGCAGTGAGTGAAACATTTTTTTCGTTATTTGCCTGAAAATGCATGAATTTATTATTAAACCGGGTAGGCGCGCAATCAATACAAAGCAGTCGCTCCATAAGAGTAGGCACGATGGCACAGGGTTGCTTAAAAACGGTTTTAAGACGATACAAATATTTTTTGTAATTCAAAATATCAATTTTTGCCATATTTGACATCTTTTTCGGGGTCTTTACTATCAATACTATGCATATCCTTTGGCTTGATATACCCATTCCGGGACACCCAGTATATTAAGTATATCTTCGATATTTATAAAAGAAAGTCGTGTTAGTTACACTATTTATAACTCAAGAACGGCCTAACCGATTCGGCTGAAAATTGGTGGGGAGGTAGCTTAGAACCAGGAAACGGACATAGGATACTTTTTATCCCGGTAAGTTAAGGTTAAGCAACGTTAGGTAAGGTCATTAAATAGATGAGTGAACCGATTTGTATGAAAGTGTGCATATCAGGTAGGTCTGAGAATAGGTCATACAGTATATTTCATACCGCTAGGTTAAGGTTAAGCAACATAAGGCAAGGTCATTAAATAGATGGGTGAACCGATTTGTATGAAATTTTGTGTGTATATCGGGTAGGTCTGAGAATAGGCCGTAAAGTATATTTCATGCCACTAGGTTAAGGTTAAGCAACATAAGAAAAGGTCATTAAATAGATGGGTGAACCGATATGTATGAAATGTTGAGTGCATATCGGGGAGGTCTGAGAATAGCTCATAAAGTATATTTAATGCCGGTGATACCATGATTGACGAGGATATATAGAACGAGAGGAGGGTGCAAGAGAGGAGAAAGAGGGAGAGGGGATTTGAGGAGGGGGAGGGATCGGGGGAGTTAGGTGGAGTAAGGGGGGAGTGAGAAGGATCAAGTTCGTAGAAGAGAGAGGGGGAGAGGGTTCAGAGAGGGGACAACAGGGAGAGGAAAAAGGGGAGTGTGATGGAAACCGAAGCGGGAGGGGGAAAGAGAGAGGAGAGAAAGTGCATATAATTAGATTTTTTTTATAAAAGAGAGAGAGATGGAGAGAGATAAATCTAGGGAGGAGGGAGAAAAGGGGAGCAAAATGTAATAAAAGCGTGGGCGGAGCTGCACGGGTCAGCTAGTATATATATATATAGGGTTACAGGAAAAGTCGTGCTAGATCCGTTAAGGGCGTGGAGTACCCATCATTTCTGACTTATTTCACTATGAAATACCCCACCCTAAACTTAACCCTTTTCGAGATTTTCGACTTTAAATTTTTTATTGAAAATTGCCGATTTTTAGGCTATTAAATTTTATTTTGTTTAAGTTAAGTTTAAGTTTTTTTTTTTACTTTTTTTTTATTTTGGTTAAGTTTAGGGTGGGGTATTTCATAGTGAAATAAGTCAGAAATGATGGGTACTCCACGCCCTTAACGGATCTAGCACGACTTTTCCTGTAACCCTGTATATACGTTATGAGACTATCAATAGATTGAATAAACATAAATAAAAATAAAGTTGTTTATCAAATTGACGTTGATTTTTTTAAACCTGCTAATACCCTCTGACGGATTACTCATCAATCATCATCGGTATGGGTATTTAGCAAATACATTTAAGCAAACATCACATTATCTGCCCGTGGGGTGTCTGGGTAAGAATAGCACCCACCCATCTCCTACCGTTGGATGTCGATGCTGCTAAGAGAAAACAAGAAGATGGGCAGCAACGTATTACTATTGGACTACCTACCACCTATACTGCGATCCCCCAAGACGCCTGCTAAGCGTGGGGATTATGGCAAGCTAAATATTATCTATTACATCATAATAAATAAATAATTAACCTGTATTAGTTGTCTGGTTGCCATAGTACAGGCTCTGCCTAGTTTGTGATCAAATGACTGCGAGATGCTCTAACTAAGCTGTGAGTGGATTGTCCCAGGATATTATTCTACCGTCCCATCGGACTGTGAGGGTAAATGTAATAAAATCTTATTTTTAAAAAATGAACCGACTTCAATATCACTGAAAAGAAGTTCCGTTGAAGTTGGTGCCAAATATACACAGCAGGTAAGCTAACAACACCAACTACAGTAATATTTAAATTATTTTATACTTTTCAGTGATATTGAAGTCGGTTCATTCTTTTTTTTAAAGATTTTATTGTAAATTTTTTTGTGATATTTTCATACATAAAGATTGAACCATCGAAGACGGTAAAATGATCTAGGTATGATCACATTATCGTCTACACAGTTTTACATAATTCATGTTTCTTCAGAAAAAATTATCCGGTCGGAATGAAATGTGCATGGAATCCTCATAATAGTATACTCTCTCGAATAAAAAAAAAATCATCGAAATCGGTTCATATTTGTCAGAGTAATGTAATGGAGAACATCAGTTTTATGGTTTTTACCAGATAAATTCCTCCACATCGTTCATGGTCCTCCAGGAAGTTCTTATCCGGTTGTGATAAAATTCATACAGATTCATTACAGTGGTTTCCTCTTTCGAATAAAAAAAGAATCATTGAAATTGGTAAATGAGTTATGACCATTTTTGTCCTTAAAAAGCGACATAAAGTTATCTTATAGGCATTCCTGCTCAGGCGCCATTCTTGTTTTTTCAGGAACTACTTATTCGTAAGCGACATTTTTTTATGGGACCCAATCAATGGTTTGAAGAATGGATGGAAGAAAGATTTTTTCAAATCGGTTCATAATTGCCAGAGTTATGCGCGAACATGCATAAATGAATTGAGAACCTCCTTTTTTGAAGTCGGTTAAAAATATCTCCTATAATATATACCAGCGCAAATACGTGAATTTTTATCTCAAAACATGCCATCTTGACCATGACCATACGATAAGGAACGTATTAAATTTAATAATAATAACCACTCCTTTTTCTATTTCTCACAAGACTTCATAATATAAACGGGCCTGTCGGTCTAGTGCAGGGATGGCGAACCAATGGCACGTCACTGCAATATTTTGGGCACGCCACCGATCACGAAGTTCATTATGCACCGAGATAAAAGTACTTAATAATAATAAGAAAATAATTAATAATAAGATAAATAAATTTAATGGCGCGGTGGTTGGAGTGTCAAAATATTTTTTTTCCTAATAATCACTGAATTAAAGGCACGTCCATGGCCTTATTAAACATTTCTTCATAAAAATGACACGTTGATAACTTATCTATATAATATAAATATGGCACGTTGATACATAAAGGTTCGCCACCCCTGGTCTATTGGTTAGACACCCTGGCCGCTACTCTACATACAGGTAGTGGGTTCGATTCCCACCAAGGGCCTGGGTGTTTTATATATTTAAAAATAAATATTTACAATAAAAGTATTTATGTACTGATACTAAATCAGTTGTCTGGTTTCCATAGTAGTCTGCAGGCTAGTTTGGGATCGGATCCTAGAACTAGAATATTATTATTAATAAATGCTTTTCACTGCTGGTCTTGACAAAACATACTGCCAAGCCACTTACCAGAAATACTTAATACTGGTATCTGGTATCTGCCACGATTATCGATATTACGAAATTGACTATGCATGCATATTATTTGTGCTCGATACTACACCACGTTGAACCTAGATAACCTTTACAAATATAATTGTGGAATTTCCAATTGCTGATAAGCAATACATAATTATTGTTACAAGCTCAATATTGAATCGAGATCTATAATTTCGACCATAAGTCGCTAATCATATTGTGTAGGTATAATATGAATTTTAGTAATCCACTTAGGTACATACCAGTGGCGAAGGGTCCATATAACTCGATTCCTACCGGCTTAGCTTTGAAAACAGGCGTTTGTTACGACGATCTAACAAGACATTTATTTACTAACATAACGTTAAAAACATAGGTATTTAATACACCATCAAATAAAATTAATCTAAATATCGCCATTTTTATTAATAGCATAAAGTTGCACGTTTCATTCACTTCAACCGCCAATCACCATCATCAATCAGATCGTCAGAGTTTATTTTTGGCACAGCAACATGCTGAGGCAGCATAATTTTTTTACCCGATTGCATATTCGTATTCTTAATTTCTAGTTACCTACCTATACAAATGTAACCTTGGTGGTGCAGTGGACCTAATCGCTGGCTTTTAAATTAAATAAAATTGTATTTTTCCCTTGCCTACCTATTTCTTTCCTAATCTAGTTTAGAATCGCTCGGGATTTACAGATTTTAACTATTCAAAGATATAATATCATGTTACTATCACCAAAGTAGAACATTACAGAAATCTAATGAAAATGTCCTGGGTGTACCGGACCGGCTTACCCCGTACAAAAATTGACCCTTCGCCACTGGTACATACAATACATAGATTCTTTTAATTTACATCTTTTTCTCGTATCGACATGAATATTATAAGAGTTACTCATGTCGTAGTGATAAAACTAGCCATTCAGAAAGATCTTATAGGCTGTGATTATCCAGGCAAACATCAATTATTACGCCATAAGCGGAGTCTTTTACCCACCCAGCGCTTGTTGGGAATACCTTGCCGGGAACCAAAACAAGGGGACTCATACAACTCAAATATGTTGTACATAGGTTTAATCACAATTTCCAAAAATGTACAGGGCTGTAGGTATAAATATTTGTCATAGTGTAACTTGTCTAGAGAATACGCTAATCAGATGAGTTCAATAAAAATAAACTATCATTAGGTACTAAAAAGTTTCCTTTTTTCAATATGAGTACATATCGGTTCGCCAATTTCATAACAACTGTATGTAGCCATATTTAATAAATCACATTTAACATCTGTCAGTTTCTTTGTTTCGGTCTGGTTTTTTTGTCATTAATACAATACTTAAGTAATCATAATTGAAAAAAAGTTATGTAATTGTGCAGTTTTGACTTTGAAAAAAATAATATTTTATGCGCGACGTTACAAGGTTACTCTGTTAAATTTTGATGATGTGTCAAATGTGATCTAATAAATTGGCCCTACTTTAATTTTTTGTTTGTTTTGATTTAATACTAATTTTTTCGTATCATCATAGTTTTATTATTTGTATTTCGTATTTGGCTAGTGGCCGTGCGTCCGGTCGAGACACCATGTGTCAGCCATGACACGATTATACAAATTTATATCATGCGATCGTAGCATGCAATAGTAAAAGGAATCGATAAAGGTGCCATTTGTCAACAGACAGCGTTTGTGAAAAAATATCTAAATATACGGTTTAGACACTATTAAAACGGTTATATTGGCGTAAATATTATGATACAGAAAAATAAAATCTATACTACCTAACTAAGTGTAATAATACTTATAGGGTTTTTTCGAAATTCCTATCTTCTTTGGGATTAGGATTTACAGCGTAAACAGTCGACTCGATAACATAAACCATTATAACATATGTTTATAGTCATCAAATGTGCCATATTAAGTTACACGTTACTCTCTGCACCAGGCACTGAGGGATTCCTGGTGCAGATCCCACAGGAGAGCCTAGCCTCCCCCTCTCAAGTCCCGATGCAATACCCACGGGGGTTTTAGTGGGTAAGAAACCCACATACCCTGGTTGATTCCTCACAGGGTCCCGGGGACGTCTTGAAGATTTTCACCGCGAGAACAAAAATATATAAGGTAATTTAGGATTTCGGTAGTCGCTGGACGTTTAGGGTGTGGGCCCTAGAGGTCCAATAAGTACGGCGGCGGGGTTTGCGAGCCCATCCCACTGAACACCGTGATAGGTTCCCAGGGGGGCTTTAATGTATCCCACGGCAGCGGGCTCAAAGGCAAGGCACTGAGGCAAACTGGTGCAAATCCCATCGGAGTACACATGTGCTCTCTTCTGCCTATGCGACAGCACACAGGGTAAGAATCCTACATACCCCGGTCGATTCCCGGGGGCCTTTAGAAGGTTTTCAGTGCGATAACAAAAATGAGGTATTTTAGGAAGATAAAAAATCTCCACAAATTAAGTTAGTCAATAAATGCGGATCTAATAACGCAAACAATATCTAAATTTGAAATTTAGAAAAATCATGCTTTTTTTATAAATCTTTGTTAAAAATCATCCTACTTTTTTTATTAGACATTTAAAGCCTGATTTCTCAAAATCAAATTTATAATTATGTGGCTACGTTATTAAATAATAATAAAAAACTAAATAAAACACAATATCGTAATCTGTTGCGGCGTCGCGTCACATGTATATTAATGTTTTCATATGAATGAAAGTTACATTATATAATTTACACAATGGATATAGTTGTGATGTTCATATAACTACTCGAATATACGAGTAGGGGCGTTTCCCACACAATACACGTCCATCAAGAGTTATAACTACAATTTAGAACGTACAAAACATTACAATACTTCATCGTTGATTCGTCGATGATTGATGGTGACATGAAGTATTACATTATTTAGTTTGTTATTGGCTATCAATATTTACATATCTTGATGGGGGCGTTGTGTCGCAAACGCATCACTGAACGTCCGTGGCAAAGTAATAGCTATAAAGCCGATGATATAATGACATTAATTTCAAAGATTTAACTAAAATTCATGTGTTTTTTTTATGAAATCAATAATCATTAAAGGTGACCACGATGGGCACCCGGGGGTGGCCCCGAGGCTATAGATCAACATAATATATACTCTGCTCAACACATGACGAGATGGCCGACAAGACTTTGGAACAATCTACAGAGATCCCCTTACAGCAATTCGACTAGGCACAAAACATTAAACCCAATATCAACAGAACTATCAAAAAATACACTACCAAACATAGCTTTTCACGCACATCATACAAAAAACAATAATAATTCGGTGAACCACTACAAATATTTATCAAAATAAAGCACTATTTTTTAAGCTATATTCAGTATCACACAGGTAGATAGAAAAGAAAAAAAGATTTAAAACATTATAAATTAACAGTATTAAGGTCGTATATCTATGGATAAATAAACAACAGGGAACAGTGGTGTGCACAGCATCCATATATTTTACATTCATACAATAGAAAGTTTGATATAGATTAGAGATGATTATACATTAATTGTCACCCATCCCCTAATGTACTGAACAGAGTCGAACACCAATAATTACTGGTTATAAATATTTAAATCAGTCTTTGGTTCCATTCCAGTTCATTGCATAAATGCTTTTATTTCCGATTAACGATGTATATTTTGTTCGTCGACACATATCAGATGAAGAGCGCGCGAGACGGCAAGCGGGGGATCGCATAATACTAAGGGACTAGCCTGCCCAACGCGGGCATTACAAATCGTTATTGCACAACAAATTTTCATTGATCACAGTATGTTTCCGCATAAAGAGATCTTACTCACACTAAACGCCACATCATCCGAAGTTAGCACACGAGTCTATAAATCCGAGGCATATTTCATTTCGCACCTAAACAGGTCACTTACATATAATGTTCTGACGTAAAATGATTTGTATACTGACAGGCACGATAAACGATTAGACAAAAAGAGGTATAAAAGCAAAGCTACGTTAAATATTACAACACAATTCAGTCCCCTTCAAATGCAAGGGCGTCTCATTCGTAAAATAATCATTTTTTTTAAGTTACTCAATCAAGACTAACTATTTCACGTCATCTAGGTACCAGTCAAGTCCAGTCCATCAGATTCGAACAAACCAGTTGTTCCAAATTTAATTTTTAGTCAAGTCCTAGATTATAAAACTCAAATTGATTTATTCCAATAACTTTGTAACATATATTAAAGACATTCTCACATTCACATCTCAAGTGTCTGCTTTTATACCCCTCCATTTTTATAACATATATTTTTTTGCGAAAAGAATAGTTTTGTGAATTAGCATTTTATACACATTACACCTAGCTTCTAAAATATTTACATTGTATCCCAATGCGAGGAGTGAACAGATCATGTTAAGCGGCGGCCCACGAGCACTTCATGCGGCATGTGTCGCGCGCGTCACGCAAACATATTATAAACATAACCCGGCAAACCGCAAGCCGACGCATCGGCCAAGGACTCACGTCTACAGAATTTTGAACAACGTGTCTATGCGAAAAAGAACCTCTTGTAAAAAATAAACAGCAATAAACAGTACAAGCAACGCAAGTCGGTCCGATCATTGATATGTACCTCGCTCGTTGGTGTTAGTATGACCGCATCCATGACGGCTGACAATAATTTATTGTTTTTTTTTACCTATTATAAGTAAAAATAAACAAAACAATTTCCTAAATGCTGCTAAAGAAACGTGGATAACTCAAGTCTCTCCTGAATACAATGAAATAATTTGAAATGGAAAATCAAACCATTTAGATGTTTTTACCTACATGTAGAGGTCTTATTTGCACGGAGTCGAATATCTTACTCGGCTAATTGTACTGAAACAAAAACAATTATTGTGTCACAATTATCACCATTATAAAGAATACATTTTTGCAAAGAACACTGAATGAGTGCAGTCAAGGGCAATAATAAGTATGTATAAACTTTCGTGTCTCGTCTTACTGCCGCACCTACAAGCGTCAATTATAGTTAACTAGCTGACCCGTGCAGCATCGCTCGCGCTTTTTTTTTACATTGACAATGCTCCAATATTACCTAGCGATATGAAATATATCTTACGACCACCAAATATACTTAGAACATTTCATAAAAATCGGTGGAGCCGTTTCGTAGGAGTGCGACCACAAACATCGCGAAACGTGATTTTTATATATGAGAAAGAAGATTATTATTAATTCATTTCTTGAAATAAGATTATTTTGACACTCGTAGCCAATTAATATTTATTATGCTAACAGTGAGTAAAATATCAATTATTTCGTACTCAATAACCGAAAATAATCATAAACAGCTCCGAGTGCTATTAACGCTAATTGACGTATGTGAGTAGGGCAATTACTAACTATGTAGCTATTCATCGTCGTCCGTTGTCATTGAAATAGTAACATATAAAAAGTTATCTCCCCTTTAAGCATTCTCCCTGAAGTTATTGTGACATACTACTGAAGTGCATACATATTATTGTCCTTGACTGTATTACCAAGCATTTTATTATGGGATAAGCACAGACGTTCCAAAAAAAAATAGATTTAGCTTGAATTAACGAAGAGGGCTGACATACATAGTGATGATAAAGTTTCTAACTCGAAAACTGGTACGGCGTTCGTGACCGCGACAGTACCTAAATATAGTATATCCATTTTTTGTTTTCCAGTTCAGTTTTTGTGCTTTCATAAATTACTAGCGTCCTAATATATAGTTTTTAGGGTTCCACACCTAAAAGGTAAAAAAGGAACCCTTATGGTGGCACTTTGTCTGTCTGTCTGTCTGTCACGCCTATACCCTGTTTTTTTGTGCAAGCACACATCAGTGAATTAGGGCCAGTAATTGTCTTTCAGGAACCACTAAAGCTGCTATTGATTTAAAACTTGGAATAATTGTAATTTGTTTTTCTTTTATTACCTTTTTAATGGGGCGTAAAAAATTCAAAATGAGACTAATATATTGAGTGGGACATCATATGGACGGGCCTTACTTACACATAGGTTTATAATCAAAAATGTCACAAAAATACCGTTACAATATAAGGGGTTAGTATCTTATATTCGAAATAGTTACTGGTAATGTATGTCTATCTAATATCTTACCAGAAAAAAAATGATGTTTCTAAGTAGTAGTCTTTTAGTAATCCTAAAAAAACCTCGACTAACAAAATTAGTTTTGCGGTTTGGTTATCTTGCTATTTGATGTATTTACGAATAGTAAAATTACTTTAATACGTCCAAAGAAGGTTTGGAACCCGCCGGTGCGCGAGTCCGAATCACAATCCACTGGTGTTTTATATAGGCTAGCCGCCAGCGAGGTACACAGTTAATTCGGGCGGGTTGTAGAATATTGACAATATTATTGAAGGTGTGCGGGCTACCCTTCACACACATGCACAAACCTTCAGTGAAAAATTTATTTAACTAATGTTGAAAACCCTTCAAAAATCATCACAAACAAACTTGGAATAGATGCTTGCGACTGTGTATGCGAGTGCGAGTATATGTGTGTGTGCGTGTGCGTGCGTGTGCGTGCGTGTGTGTGTGTGCGCGTGTGTGTGCGCGTGTGTGTGCGCGTGTGTGTGCGCGTGTGTGTGCGCGTGTGTGCGTTTGTGTGTGTGTGTGTGTGTGTGTGTGTGTGTGTGTGTGTGTGTGTGTGTGTGTGTGTGTGTGTGTGTGTGTGTGTGTGTGTGTGTGTGTGTGTGTGTGTGTGTGTGTGTGTGTGTGCTTACCAGAGATGGGGCGTCGCGGCCGGAAGCCACGCGTGCCGTCGGGGCCTCGCGGTGTGCGAGCCACAACGACCCGGGGCCCGTTCGCCTCCTCCAGGGAGGCGGTGCGAAGCCGCGAGAGCAGACGCTCGGGACGCTCGCCTCGGACCCGTGCGCTGGCGGACCCTTTACCACTGCAACAAATAATAATAATACTCTCTACGACAATCCACACACGGTCATCCGATTCCAAATTAGGCAGAGCCTGTACTATGGAAACCAAACAACTGGTAAGTAATACATAATACAGGTTTCTTTTTTTAATCAGTGCGTATATTTTCACCACGTAATTCAGTATCGTTGATAGATCATAATTAAACAATAAAAAACATATTTTTTGCCACCAATTAAATTATCCACCACAAAATTACGGAAAATGTATTCACCATGCGCACGGCAGTGATTTTTTTGGGGGTTGGTGACCTCAGCAAGCGGAACATCCGTGAATATGTTCATTGCGCTTGTTGTGGATACTTTCAAGCGAAGTTATATTGATTTTTTTAATACAGTTGCTCAAAAAGTGGCGTATTGCAGGGATGTATAGCGTTCGGGATGTAGGCTATTACGCACTAGTGCTTTTTCTTTACCTTTCCCGCACTCGTGCGTTTTCTTTCCCAACTGTCAAAATAATGTCTATTAAAAAGAGAAAAAAAAACAACCACGAAGTTTTTACTAAAAAGAATTCATAGAAGTTTTTACGATTCAGCTACTAATTTGTTTCAATATCAGATTTGGCTCAAACTCAAACTCAAAAATCTTTATTTCAAATAGGCTTAACGCTAGCACTTTTGAATCGTCATTTTTTAGAAGCTACCACCGGATCACAACGCGGCCTCAACTGAGAAGATCCGGCAAGAAACTCAGCAGGCTTGTCATTTTTTCACTTTTTTTTTAAACATAGTTTTGTTACAAATGAATCTACATTAGCGATATTGTGTCCTGCCGTTCGAAACATAAAGCAAGGGAGAAAAGAAGAAAACAATAAATTACGACAAACTAAAAGGCCAAATGGATAGAAGTCGGACCAGTCCCCCCAAGCAGCACCCGCGCACGAGTTGACTCGAGCTCGGCTGTATGGGCATATTTCCCTTTACCCAGAATGGATAAAGAAAACAAAAAACTGCTTATATTATTTTACGGTTGGCGCCATTTTCCAAAAAAATTCCTTGTACTTTGTTTGTTGTGAGTTTAGTTGCTTGTTGCACAAAATGAGTAATTTCGACGATATGTTTTTTGAATTAACACCACCCGAACTCAGTATAATTGCACAAAATGCTTCGGAGAACATTTTACCGGAAAAGTCAAAAAGTCGCTACATATCTACATACGACGAATTTATTGCGTGGAGAGAAGAGAAAAAAGCAAATACACACATCAAAAGTGTCTAGGGATCAACATATATTTTTGCAATAACTTTTCTCCTGATTGATATTAATTAAAATTTTCTTTAAGGATTCATCAAATAAAGTGTTTTCGTTTGTCACAGTAACGATAAACCAAGTCACCTTTGCATTAATAAAGAAATTTGCCATTTTCCTAATAAAGGGATTTTTGACATTTGAACCACTAACACAAAAGTTCGAAAAAAAGACTGAAATAACAGTTTTCTTTAAAATTTTATTGGGTAACTTAAACAATTAATAATCCGTGTTTCTACCGCGAACACTAACAACACAAGAACATCGGTTTGGCATACTCAAAATGAGTTCATCCAAATCACGCTGTGGAATGGCCGCCCATGTTCGTTGCAACAACAAAAAAAGGTCTTCTTGCGACTGGATACCCTCCATATTCGGCAGAGCTCTTCTCTGTAGCATATCCCATGCATGCTCAATCGGGTTCAAGTCTGGCGACTGAGCAGGCCAGGGCAGGACATTGATGTTAGCTGCGGCGAGAGTCTGTCTTACAACTCTTGCGGTGTGCGGTCGTGCATTATCATGCATTAACTGAAATAAGGGACCGATTTGCACTTGTAGAGGAACGATGACGTCTGATACAATCGTCTCAGCATAAATTTGAGCGTTGAGGTTGCCTCTGATCCAAATCAACTCAGTTCTTCCGCCGATCCAAATACCCGCCCATACCATGATGGTTCCACCACTATAAGGATGGACTTCCTGGCAGGATTTTAATCGCTATTGGCGTCCAGGGGTTCTCCAGTGTCGTATACGTCTTGTATCCGGTCTCATACCAAAACGAGACTCATCAGAAAAGCACACGAAACGCCATTGTTCTTCTGCCCAATTTCTGTGTTCAAGAGCCCATTGATATCGAATCCTACGATTGTGCATTGCTATAGGTGGTACCCGTAGCGGTCTTCGGGAATGAAGGTTCACTTCATGCAAGCGGTTTCTGACTGTTTGGTCGCTAATTAAGTTCCCTGAAGAGTGATGAAGCCTCACGGCTAACATCATGGCAGTTATTGTTGGAGCTCTTCGAGTTAAGATTTGAATATATCGGTCTTGTCTCCGTGTGGTGCAGCGATACCGTCCTCCATGGCGCTCAGCCACGGTACCAGTGCTTCGGTAACGTGTCCAAAGTCGACTGATAACACTCTGACTTGTATTCAGAGCTAAAGCCACAGTACGTTGCCGGGAACCAGCTTCTATCATTCCCACGGCTCTGAGCATTTCTTCCCTGCTTAAATGACGTCGCCGCTCCATAATAACGTTGGTTTTAATCAGTAGTAGGGAAACAGTAGCACTAATAATGTCTTCAATGCGTTGTATGTTTTTATAGGGAAAATATTGACAGCTGATTTTCATCTTTTACTCGAATTTGATTCACAGTTCCTGATTCAAATTATGAAATGCACCAAAAAGGATCCATATAAATTTATAAAATCATAAATTTATTACAAAGCCACATCTCAATCTCAAGAAATCCGCTTAAAAATGCTTGATCCCTAGACACTTTTGATGTGTGTAGTTTTTCAGAAAATGTTATGTTGGCATACTTCTCCGAACTCTCAGCAAAATTAAAACCTTCTACGTTATGTACATGTGAATTATAACTTTTATAAGAAATAAATGATAAGTTAGTTGAGTTTGTTGTGTATTTTTATTATTTTATTAAGTTGCTTCGTTTTTTCGCAGTTGTATTAAAAATAGTTGTTCAGTACACGTGCGGAACCGTCATTGCAACTTGTTCCGACTGTCAACCCTCGCCTTCGGCTGCGCCTCGGCTCGGGTAGACATTTGTCGGAACTCTTTGCAATGACAGGCTTTCCGCACTCGTAATGAAATATACTATATTGTACCAAGATGGATAAAACAAAAAAGACGCATCTTTATTTTTCAACAATCTCAGTGAAAAATGTATGGATTACAATAAAAATCTGTAAGTATAAAGGGTTAAGGGACCACGTACCGATTTTTTTTTTATAAGATTTCAAATAATGTCCGTTACAACATTACAAAAACCATTTATATGGAAAATTACAAATGACTATACTTTGTCCATTTTATGATTGGTTTTTGACAGCTCGACGTTTGACGTTTATAGGAATGTGAACATAGTAAGTGAACGAAATAATCGATATCGAAAAATGTACATATTTTTTTGATTCTGACGACTCACGTTAATGTTTCAACCTTAAGAAATTGTTGTCTTTCTTTGTTATATTATGCATGAGGCCCTCAAAATAAAATAATATAATAATAATATCTTGGGACAGTCCGCACACGGTCATCTGATCCCAAACTAGGCAGAGCCTGTACAATGGACACCAGACAACTGATACTAATACTTATATACATTTATTTTTGTAAATACATACATAAATAGATAAATAACACCCAGACACTTGGTGGGAATCGAACCCACGACCCATCGGCTAGCGGACAGGGTGTCTAACCACTAGACCAACGGGCCCGTCAAAATGAATGAAAGTTAATGTAAACAAGACGAAAGTAATGAAAACTTAGACACGTTATTTACATATTAACATTTATTTCTATCGATTATTTGTAATTTGTGATACAATCGTAGTAATCGTTGTGTGGCAACTCACTAAAGTGCGGTACGCGTCCATGAAGTACAATATTATTACTGTGAATTTGTAACTTTAAACAATACGAAACTTCATGGGCGTCAGCTGTCAAAAAACCAATAATAAAATGGACAGAGTATAACTTATTAATTTTTAAGCATGTAATGAATATATATGGAATAATATTTATTTTTCAAATAAATTGCTAATAATTAATTACCTATTAATTAATAATATTAGTACTGTTTTTGTGCATAAATAATAAATAGATAAATAAATAAATACATTTTCCACAAATAAGTAATTTATTGTTTTTAAATTAAAATTATGCTTTACCAATAATGATGTTATACTAATTTCATTTAGAAAAAGTGGCATTTTTTTAGTGGAAATTCATGAGAGCCGATGAAAAATTTCAGCAGTAGGATGTTCAGAATCATGTACTGGATCCCTGGTATCGGTTTTCGGTACGATATCCCTTACACCACGTATACTTTTTTGTAAATACATACTTAAATAGATAAAACAACCAGACATTTAGTGAGAATATAATCCACGACCTATTGGGTAGCGGCCAGTAACCACCACTAGACCAATAGGCATGTCATACCCTACACACATGGTATAAACACACGGGATAGTAGCATAAATATTGCCTGTAATGCCCAAAATACTAATTTTACTATATAGCATCAATGAAGGCCACCAGGGAAGGTGTTGTGTGTAAAAAACACCACTTAACCCAGTACCTTTGCAAGGTTTCCTTCCCGTCAATAAAAAAGTAATTACTGTATGTATCTTTGTGGGTTTGGCGAACCATTGCGCAACTACAGTTGTGAGTTGTCAATAAAAAAACACAAAAATAGGTACTGCGCAGCGTCTTGCAGCCAACTTCAGACACACAAAGATCCGTTGTCGCTTCTGTAGGTCCCTTGCGCAACAGACCGTACAGGTGGTTACCACTGCAGTGTCGTCAGATATTCTGCCGCCAAGCAGGGGTGTATAAACATTGCAGCTTTCCTGTTTGGAGGACACTGTAGCTGATGTCCTCAAGACGCCTGACAAGCATGAGGATGATAGCAACCCCTCCTTTGCGGGCCTTTTATTTGATGAATAATTATTTTCTACCTATAATATGATTCGCAAAATATGATTTCTTATGTACTTATCATTTATACCATCATCAGCCAGAAGACATCCACTTCTGAACATAGACCTCCCCCTACCGAGGAGGTTTTGCCATTTCTCCACACTTGATAGACGTTTTGGGGATCGCAGTATACGTATAGTTGGCATGGTAGCACATGGAAGTCCCTTAGTCGCCTCCACAACACCCACCGGAAAGAAGGGATGTTGTTATTCTTTACGGGCATTTTATACCTGTATAGCTAATGACGCTGAAATTACACGATCTTGTTCTTAACTGCCGCACTCACAAACGCCAATTATATTTTATTCTAATTGTCACTTTTAAAAATCTACTTATTTCGACTGTCCGAGCCGTTTGATTATTTTCGATTATAAAATACGAGATAATTGATATCTCTACTCACTATCTGCGTATTAAGTATTAATTGGCTTCCAGTGTTGAAATAATCTGATTAAAAAAAAATGGATAATGATCATTAACTATAATAATTATATATAGTTAATGAACATTATCCATTTTTTGGCGCCAATTATTGGCGTTTGTAGGTTCGGCAGTAAGACTATCCAAAATGATCTTACCTGATTTTGACAACGTTGCAAGCGGACGACTTGCCATTTCTAGGGTTGGTGAGCATGACAAACTCGACCAGATCGCCCGACTGCAACTCGGCAGGGTTGCCGCGCACTTCCGACATGTGGAAGAATAACCGCCGGTTGTCTTCACCCTCCAGAGATAGAAATCCGAATCCACCTGCAGGCAATGAAATCATCAGCAACCGAGATTTCCAGTGCTGTACAAATCCCCTAGCTTGACAGACGTATTGGGAATCATAGTATAGGTGGTAGGCGATCAAATAGAAAGACGCTGCAGCCCGTCTTCTTGCTTTCCCTTAGTCGTCTCTTACGGACACCTAACAGGAGTTGTAAGGGTGCCATGCTTACCCGGACACCCCACGGGGTAAATGAAATATACAATAACAATGGCGACGGTTTTTTATATACCAACAAGGTGGAAAACAGGCTTGCGACCCGCCTGATGGTAAGTAGTCACCGCAGTCTATGGACGATAGCAACATTAGAAGAATCACTAGCGCGTTGATCCTACTGGTTTTGTGGGGACTCGTTTTTTAGCCACATAAATAACTACAAATGATGTAACTCAGTGGCGTGCACAGAAAGTAGGCAAAAACATCTGCGAGTTATCTGTACTCTAAGCTAGTTGTTAGTGTACTACCACAAATATCCTTAAATGAACTAACATTACAGACGTATTCATTTACATTTAAAAACATCACAACAATACCATGTTAGTACAAAATATTTTCAAATTAAGATTATATAGACAAATCGTAGGGTAGGCAGTCTATTTGTGTGTTGGACCCTCTGAATAATCTTATTACAATTTTTAAATGCAAATCAATATGCCTGTAGAATCTGCTAACTTATGGATATTTAAAATAGTATACTAATATACATTTAATAGGGTTAACAAGCCGAATAAGTTTATTTGCCTACCCTCTGTGCACGCCACTGATGTAACTGATATTGATCAACGAAAGAATGGAGGGAAGCGACAGGCCTAAACCACTGCAAGACTTTCGCCAGCACAACTCAAAAAAAGGTGATCTGTGGGGTTAAATTATTAAACCTAAACAGATCACAAATTAGGAACCTAATGAGTGCACTCATGGGACTTTTTGGTGCTATCGAGCACCTATACATAATGAGGCTAAATATCGTAGATACTTGCAGATACTATAAAGATATAAAAGAGTCAATGACACATTGTGTGGCTGCGACACTCTTGCAAGAAGAAAATTGAGTCATCTAGAAGTAGCCTGTCCCACACCAGATGAATATGTACGAACAATTCCAAGCAGGCGAAATCGTGGCGTACCATAATGAACTCTTCGATACGTCAACCACAACATTAGGGTTAGGGCAAGCATAAACGATCTCTTCGGAGTCGCTGGACGTTCGGGGTGTGGGCCCTTAGGACGTCCATTGAGTACGGCGGCGACTCCGAGGAGGACGGCGGCGGGGTTGCGACCCCCGCCCCCGTGAGCACCGTGTCAGGTTCCCGGGGGGCTACAATGCGCCCCCCGGCGGCGGGCTCAAAGGCAAGTCACTGAGGGTGAGGGGTCCCTGGTGCAGATTCCACCGACGAGACCTGGGTCCCCTGTACCAATACGACAGCCGCGGGGGTTTTAGTGGGTAAGAATCCGACATACCCCGGTCGAGCCCCGCAGCTCCCGGGGATCTTTGGAAGATATCCCCCGCGTCGATCTACTGATTACCAGGCCAAATTCATAGCCACCAACAATAGAATAAAAAAGAATGTCACTGACCTTTGATAGCATCTACAGTGGCACGCCTTTTCTTCCTGATTGGCACGATATTGGTGGCCCTCCCCTCCTCGTCGGCTTGGAAAGTGACGGGGTCACCGACCTGCAGTATCTCGCGTTTGCACGATAACCCCATTATTCCAAACTCGTATGAAGTACCGCCTTCCACTTGAATGAGGCCTGCGTTGAAAACATTTCGCGTAATTTCCATGTTAGTCTTTAGTTTACGTCGTTTACGGCCGCAAGCGGCGTGGACTGCGAGCTGACATCTAGTTATCCTAGTCACCTAGCATAAGAGCGAGAATTCTCCTAGCAGTGGCCAAATGGACAGCGAACTTTCTCCTAGCTGTTGCTGCGTAGACAGACGGTAGTTGTAGTCGCGTTGACAGTGAGCTTTCTCCCATCGGCAGTCGCATGGCGAGCGACCTTTCTCCTAGTTGTAAGCGCATGAACAGCGTGTTGCAGCGAAGACAGAGAGCTTTCTCCTAGCTGTTACCCGGGTTGTCAGCGAGCTCTCTCGTAGCTGCAGGCACAAAGCCAGTGTTGGCCAGCGAGCTTTCTCCTAACAGTAGCCGCATTGAACCGAGCCTTTCTCCTAGCTGTTGCCGCCAAAGTACCGCCTAGCTGACGTCGCGTAGAGCATTCTCTTAATAGTAGCCGAATGAACAACGAGCTTTTCCCGCTAAGACAGCGAGCTTTTCCCTAACGGTTGCCATGTAAAAAGGAAGCTATCACGAAGTTTAAGTAATGAACGGTATTTTTTTCTACCCGGCGTTAGCTAAAACTGTTCATAAAAACGTAGTTGACGTACAATTTTGTAGAGCTCTGAGTGACGCCTCGATAGTAGTTACTTGATTACTGTGGCAAACAATGGGTCGTTTAATATAGGAACCCAGCACTAATGTCGCCGAGTGGCCAGCGAGCGGTAACTTGGATTGAGATAGAGTTTAAGGCTCAGCTTAGGGTAAGGTTAGGGCTTTAGAAACAAATGAATTTTACATATTAAAATTCATTTGTTTCTCGCAGATATTTGCGATGCGATGCGAGTTCGCAGTTTTGTGTGGGAGGCCTTAACACATCGTGTTTCATGGTGTCATGAATTCCGGCGGTAGTTACCTGAATATTGAGCCTGGTCTGGGTTGAGGGCTCGCAGGGTCCTGGTGACGGTGCCGTTGAGCGTCGGCTCAAGCGGCTTAGCTATCGGCACGGTGCCGCGGGTCAATAGACGCACGTACTCGGCACTCGCGCACCCACCGCCTGAGCCGTTCACCCGCCCCAGGGAATATTCCACCTCGCTCCCCAACTCCAAGCCGTCGGGGCTGCCTTCCAAATTACTGGAATCCCATACATATATATATATTTAACATCATCCGAGATATATAATCATCACAGTACCTAAATGGAGCAACGATCTATATCCTATTACAAATGAAATGAAAGCGAATACAACTTAATTTGCGGTCGAAAAACACTTTTATTATGAATTCAACACGACAGTAGAAACAACTTTGTATTGCTAAGAATGTTATGCTGTCGCATTGTATTCATGATATACATATCGGATCTTATTCCATTTCAAAGGTAAAAGCGGGTTTCAGCAATATACAATAGGCATGATGACTGCAACACAATAACAATAAATATGTGGTTTTAAATATTAGAACAGATTGCACTGATTCCAAAAATGCATCTCATTTTCATAATAATAGAGAGATTTTCGTGATATTTAAGCAAATAAATTACTCAAATACAGCTAATCGCCATTTTGTTATAATTATAAACGCTGATCAGAGTGAATGACGTCAATCCTGTGTAAATAAACAACTGTCAAACTGTCATCTCAACTTTTTCTTTCATACAATGATTCAGTTTTATACCTACAGATAGCGCGCGAGTTGAATGCAGTCGGGGTCTGAGGTAAAGAGCGGGAGCATCTCCCCCCGCTATCCGCACGCCCCAACTCACGCGCCTGCAGTGTAGTGCTGTGCCATCCTTGTCAACTATCGTACGTTTGCCGTGTTATTGTGTTAATACTGAAGTTCCCGTGTTATTTTTTTTTATTTTAATAATGACTGATCCATCAAGTTCCGTTACAAAAAAACGAGCTTTTATTCATCGCCAAGCACGAGAAATGGCGAAAAATGTTTTAGACATGTGTGTTGAAGAAAGGCAGAACAAAAATTTGACATTTAATTTGAATAATGCTTTCGACCGAGCAAGCCGTTATACCGGACTTTCCAAAAGAACATTGGCTGCAATTCAAAATGAGTCTAAGAAAGGGCCTCTTTGTTCTCCTTCTAAAAAGAAAAGGCCATGTATTAAAAAGAAAAATTTAAATGTCGATGATTTTGATCGAAGTGTTATACACAGAACCATTGAAGAATTTTATATAACTAAAAAAATTGTTCCGACCTGCATTAAACTCCTTGCAGCTATTCGTGAAAAAATCGAGTTTCCATGGGGAGTGACTAGTTTAAGAAAATTGTTAAAAGACATGGGATATAAATGGCTTAAATGTCATAATAAACGCAGAATTCTGGTGGAAAGGCCTGCTGTTGTATATGCACGGTCAAATTATTTGCGGAAAATTCGTCAATACAGGCAAGACGATCGAAATATTTTTTTTCTAGATGAAACATGGATAGATAATAACCTCACTTTTAAAAAATGTTGGCGAAATGAAATGATCGACGCCGTGTTGACAGACACAAGCTCCACAAACAGGCTTATTCTTGTTCACGCGGGATCAAGAGGAGGGTTTTTAAATGGGGCAAAACTACTTTTTAAAGCTGGTACTACCTCAGGTGATTATCACGGACAGATGAACAGTGTTAATTTTGAAAAGTGGGCCACTGGTATGTTAATCCCTAATCTACCGCAAAACAGCGTTGTTGTGATGGACAACGCGCCGTATCACAGTGTGCAAGAAAATAAAGTCCCAACAAAGTCCAGCACCAAACCTATAATGTTAGAATGGCTAACAAAGAATAATGTGGAAGCTTCAATCACGATGAGAAAAGATGAGCTCTTCCATTTGGTTCAGTTACATAAACCAATAGAAAAATCATTTAAAATCGATGAATTCATCAGGAGTCATGGCCATGTCGTAGGAAGACTACCACCGTACATGTGCGACCTCAATCCGATTGAGTTGGCTTGGGCAAAAGTGAAAAGAATAGTACGGCATCACAATGTTACTTCAGATTTATCCCTAAAAAGGTTAAAAGAAGTTACGGAGCTGGCGATTTCTCAGGTTACAGAGGAAGATTGGCGTGGCTTCGATGATCACGTCAAAATTTTAGAAGAAAATTATTGGCAAAGAGATGGATTAATTGAAGATACCATAGATCGATTCGTCATTGAGGTCAGCGACGGCGAGGATAGTGACACCGATTCAACCATATCTGCCATTTCTGAATCTGATTAAATTTTTTTTATTCCGTTTTGAAATGATTATTAAAAACATGTGATAATTATGATATTGTTTTTTTTTTCATCATGTTAACCTAGTGTAAAAAATAAAATTAAACTTATAACATTTAAATTTATCGACATTCATTACTTATTGTGGTCATCAATAGGTCACAGCACTACCGCATTCCTTAGCTCTGCATTCAACTCGCGCGCTAACTGTAGACAGATGTTTATTTACACCGCAGTGACGTCACAATATGGCGCCATGCACCGGCCATCGTTTTGGAACGAAATTCAAACTCTATTTTAAAAATTGAATATATTGCTATTAATTGTAAATTTAATACAAAAATATGATTATTTTCGGCAATAGTAGAGTCGAATCTTCTGTGAATAGCAAGTAAATATTTTTTTATTCAATTTGCTAACAAGACAAGCAAGACATTCGCCTGATGATAACTACCTGCCTATAGACAGCTGCGCTGCACTATTGCCTTTAATAACAAGTCTAGGTAATTTCGCCAGCTAGCGTGAAGGGCACTTCACACTGGAACACAGCAATGGTTACACACTCCTGTTTGGCGAAGAAAATCTGACACTGCAGTGTTACCTAACTTTTTTTTGACGCGGGGGCAACCTTCAAAAGGTCCCCGGGAGCTATTGTGCTCGACCGGGCACCCCAGGATTCTCCGGTGGGATCTGCCGGGGCGCATTGTAGCCCCCCGGGAACCTGACAGGGTGCTCACGGGGACGGGGGTAGCAACCCCGCCGCCGTCCTCCTCGGAGTCGCCGCCGTACTCAATGGACTTCCCAGAGCCCACACCCCGAACGTCCAGCGACTCCGAAGGAGTGTTGCCTACCTAGACTGTCCTTTGCACAAGGGACCTACCACCTAGTTAATAATTATGTTCCCTTCACTATGTTATGTAGTTAGCAACAAGCAAATGCTATTTAAAAAATCTACGAGGGAATAAGACATAGGAGGCCATCATAATGCAACAGATTAACATTTGAGAAACATGAAGAACATTAAAATATGCTTGCTGAGTATATGTCAGATTAGTCAATAAATGATTCCCGGCGAACAGTTGTATACTAACTAAAACACTTGTATTGTGGCATGGTTGAAACAACTCACATTATGGAAAGTTTCAGGATTTAAAACCACAAAGCTCCACAAACCACAGTGACAGACAGAAACCACTTCTTTAAGTCTTGACATTGCAATATACTTTTGTGCACGTATTTAAAATATAAGTATGTATACACAATAGCCTAAGGCCTCATTTACGGAGACGCGGGGCGTCGCGCGTCGCGTGTGGCGTGGCGTCTCGCGGCGCGTCGGACGTTTTTATTGTTTACGTAGCGGCGGCGCGTGAAGCGGCACTTATCATCGCACGCGTAAACACAGACTTATAGCAATATACGATGTTGTTTATAGAGACGCGAGGCGGGAAGAGTGGCGGTGACCGCCGCTGCGCCCGCGGCGGTGCCCGCCGCGGGCGGTGGTGCAATACACTTTTTAACATACAATTTTCTTCAAAAATAAATAATCGATCACATCATACTCCATTGCGATGGTGACTACGTCTGTGTTGCACGATTACCAAATAGACTGGCAGAAGGTTCCGCCACAGGCATCGCTTCATCGAGAATCGCCGCTGCGTGCGCCGCCGCGATTAACGCCGCGTGGGACGTGACGATGCCATCCGCGGGCTCCGCCGTAGTACACGCTCCATTTCAAGCAAACGCGTGTAAAATCGCTTCTCCGTAAACGCACTCATCCAACGCCCTACATTTGAATTTAGTGCGGGCCGCGCAGCCACACGCGACGCGCGACGCACCGCGTCTCCGTAAATGAGGCTTTTAGGAACAACTAAGATTTTTATCATCTCTCATTTGAAAACAAGAAGACGGGCAGCAGTGTCTTTCTATTGGATTAACTAACCCCTATACTGCGTTCGCCAAGACGCCTATCAATCGTGGGTATTATGGCAACACTTCCCTTCTAAGAGGGAGGTCTTTGCTCAGGGGTGAACGTGTTTCGTCAGCTGATGACACTTATATTATCAAAAGTCCTTTGGCCAAAAGAGAGAAAAATAGCCATAGTATGTTGTTCCTATACTTATTTACAGAATGCATTATCTCTGCAAATGAAATAAGTACTCTGCCAGGCCCATTATGATTACGGGTTGGTCTTTTGTTTTGCAAGTGACGCTAGCAACTGAAGACCATGAAAATCATATATCATAAAAACATGATTCGCTTTGTAGGTAACATATCGCCATGCACTACAGTGAACAATGAAAGTTAACTTTCAGACAGACATTTGCAGGAATATTTAAAAATAAAATATAAACAATATAAGTTACAATATTGAAATAATAATTATGCAAGCATAGGCAACAATTTTAATTACGCTTTGTCAAAAATGAAATAACTAGCATAAATTTGCGAACCTTTCCATTCTAACATTCATACATAGCAAAAAAACACCATTGGACCTCGATACGTTTTTATGAGAATAGGCATACATACAAACTCTATGGTTAAACGCCAACCCGCGACGGCCGTATGCGAGTGTTAAATATATTTTTATTTAAACTTAGATCAAAAATAACATAACGGAATAATATAGGGCTAATCCATTTTAAGTCGCCAAGCGAATAAATTATCACCAAATAGAATATTTACCGAATAGTGTATGGAATTATAAGTTTTATACAAACCTAAAGTGGAAGAAGACTTCTTTAGCGTGGTCGGAGGTCTCGATGAAGCCGAAGCCGTCTTTGAGTGCTGCGATGAAGCCTTGCATCACGGAACGGCTGCTGGCGTTAGTAGCGCTCGTCCCATTCGTCAGACTGTGCTGCACTTGTACCGACTTCGCTATCAGCTCCTTGGTGCGCTTCACCTGCGTTAACAATAAGACAATATCAGAAGTTTCTTTTTTAAATTAACTATACAGATTAACTTTTCTTTGTAATGCGTTTATTTTGCATACCCATAGATTGATGAAAAATAACCCACCTTACAAAAATACCCCCCGTACAAAAATATCAAAAGAACTTCACTTGAAGATATCCACAACAAGCGCAATGATCATGGTCACGTGCGTTCGCCGCTTGCTGAGGTCACGCGCGGTGACCGCACCTGCCCCTGCGGTATCACTGCGGTGCGCATGGCGAATACATTTTGCGTAATTTTGTGGTGAATTATTTAATAAATGTAAAAAAAAACAATATGTTTTTTATTGTTTAAATATGATCTATTAACGATACTGATTACTTGATACAAATATATGAACTGCGTTTAAAATTAACCAGTATATTATACAACGTGTTAACGAATTAATTTAAAACCTAAAACTAGGTTGTTTAGTACAGTGCGATGCAAACTCAAAGGCGGGCGTGAAGTTAGGCTCAAGTTGCTGCGCAGTAACCAATTTAAGGTATCAGCGGGGTAATGCCGAGGTTGTCGATTGTCAATTTGACCATACATGCGCGAAGACGCAATACACAAACTTCACAGAGCCGGCTATAAGTTTGAATCGAACTATATCAAGAGCAGAAATGATTACACTATTTTGTTTTTTTATTTAACCTAGTGACGAAACAAGCAAGACGTTCGCCTGCATTGCATTGCACTGCCGCTAATCACCCGAGACATTACTTATTAAGTCTCTTGTATCCGGAATTTATGCACATCATTTTAAGCAGTAGAATTAACCTACATGCGATATGAGCTTAAATTTTTTGTATATCGTTTATGATTAAGATAGGATTGCCGCACATTCAATGCCATTCTAAGGCTGCCTGTCCACCAGAGCGGAGCGAGGCAGTGGAGCGGAGAAATATTACCCAATAAGATTGCACTAAGATTTTGGAGCGAGGCAGTGGAGCGGAGCGACGGAGTAAGGCGGAGCGGAGTTGCGTACTGTGTCTGTCCACCGGAGCGGAGTGAGGCTGCGGAGCGGAGCGAGAAAGTAATGCGAAGCGGAGTTTACGGTCACGTACTGGGTCGGACTACGACGGCACACTGCGGGCGCGCCTTGCGCCCGCGCCCGCACTCGCTTCCCCGCTCCGCTTACCGGTTTCGTATGAATTTTTAAATTAGTTCGCAATTCCCTGTCCACTAAAGAGGAGCGGAGATTTTGTGCAATGTTATTGGTTAGTATTTCTCCGTTTCTCCGCTCCACTGCCTCGCTACGCTCCGGTGGACAGGCAGCCTAAATGTATGGACGACTTTAACTCAAAACTATACTTTTTTAATAAGTTCTTAATGTCATTTTACTCATCATCTAGATTATATATCAGTTTTTTCAAGAGTTTTTTGTAATATCACTTTACGAAAATATCATCCATTGACACTTAATATTATGTCCACGCTGTATACATGTGTAAACTTTTATGTAAGAATAATGTAATTAAATGGAAATGAAAATTAGATGGAAAGACGACATTGTGCGCGTCGCAGGTAACCGGTGGATGCAAATAGCCAATTGTCGGTCGTTGTGGCGTTCGAAGGGGGAGGCAGTGTTCAGCAGTGGACGTCTTCCGGCTGGTGATGAATGTAATTAAAGATTATTTTGTTTGTTCGCAGTCAGGCTTTTAGTGATTTTATAGTAAATTATACTTGTTCTTGAAATCAAACTACTTTTACAGATTATGTCGCGGTTTATTTTAGATTTTACTATCCCGACGTTTCGAATGTTTTGCAGCACCCATGGTCACGGGAGGACTGAGGTGTTGAACGTCCTTATGTCACAATTATGCCATTATGGAATTATGGGATAGTAAAATCTAAAATAAACCGCGATATAATCCGTAAAAGTAGTTTGATTTCAATGTGTAATATTCGCGTAAGTAAAAGACAACATTATATACTTGTTCTTTTGTAATATTCACTTTTTTCTTAATAACATATCTGTATGACTAAAAAACGTGACAGTCCCAGTACCCAATTCCTTGCCTTTGACGAATTGAGCCTTTGTACAATAAATATATATATTTGTGAAATGTTTGCATAATGCACTAACTAACATTACAGTAAATATAATTCAAGGTACTTCAGCCGTACATCAGCCGAACATCAGATGTCCACAACAGAACATGGCCTCGCCCTACGCCACAATGAACGACAATTGGCTATTTGCATCCACCGGTTACCTGCGACGCGCACAATGTCCTCAGTACACCTAGTGGGAGGTCTACCTACGCTGCGTCTTCCGGTTCGTGGTCGCCACTCGAGAATCTGTATCTTCTTCAAATGATGCAGCCTGCCTATTGCCACTTCATAAAATAATAATTCATGCTAAATTATACGTAATTACCAGAAAAACGTCAAATGTGACCGTGTCCCCGACACGAGGAAGCATCTTCGCCTCGCATTTCTTGGCCGAGAATGACAGAGTTTTCTTCTGTTGATTTACTTGCCAACTGATCACGCCGTTTTCTTCCTGCACACAAATATAATATTCGTAATCAATCCGTCTATTTACTACCGGTCTAGGCACTACATGTATTGCACTAAAGTGGAAGTTAGCTAAAGTTTCATATAATATGCTCTATCATATGTACAGTCGCGGTCACGAAACTGATCACTAATTTTTATAATATTCTAGGATAATCTATACACGGTCATCTGACCCCAAACTAGGCAGAGCCTATACCATGGAAACCAGACAACTGATACTAATACTTATATACATTTTTTTTTGTACACCTAGACACTTGGTGGAAATCGAAGCCACGACCTATTGGGTAGCCGCCAGGGTGTCTAACTACTAGACCAACAGACCCGTCAACGTCAACCTTTAAAAAGATAATCGCTTCCACGACCCGGCCCAATAATCGTTCGAGATGGGTAAGCGCACGTAGCGTCGTTCAAACGATTTTTATTGAAAACCGGTGCAGCGTTTGTAAACGCGATAGTTCGTATAATATGCATTCCATGTTTTTTTTAGAAGACCAAAATCGTAGCAATAAATGTATAAACACAGGAGTGATGTCTGACCGGTGGCCAGCCAAAGACAATTTATTTATTTATTCAAGAAAAAAGTACAAACATCAATATGAACTAAAGGTGCATCATCAACTCATTCGAGTTTGACAGGGTTGAATAAGACATATTGAAACCTACCAAATAACTTAGCCAAATGATTCATACATTTATTGCTACTATGTTGACCTCTTTATGTAAAACGCCGTTTAGAGATCCGCTGCAACGGCCTTAACAAATTTTGAGATGAATTCTCTAAAAAAGGCATCAAAATCCTGCGTATAAAGTAGCAAGTAAACGCAGATAGCGTTTTTGTTTTATAGTAATTACCGTCGTTACAAAATCCCTTACTGCCGCCATTAATGGTTATTATCACTAATCCAGTAACTTGAAATCGGATTATTTCGAAACTCGAAGCCAATTAAAACTTTATACTCTGTTAATGAGCAGAGGTATTAATTGTCTCGCAATCAATAATGGAACATAAGAATATACGTTGGTGATGTTGCCTGCCCATTGCCATTCATAAAAAAATATACAGGGTGTAAGGGACATCGTACCGAAAACCGATACCAGGGATCCAGTACATGATTCAAAACACTCTAGTGTTGAAATTTTTCATCGGCATTTTCATGAATTTCCAAAAAAAAATCCACTCTTTTTAAATAAAATTAGTATAATATCATTATTGGTATAATAATTAAGCATAATTTTTATTTAAAAACAATAAATTACTTATTTGTGGAAAATTTATTTAATTATTTATTTATTTATTCTTTATGCACTAAAACAGTACATAGGCAATTAATTAATAAGCAATTAACTATTATTTTTTTAGAAAATTAGTAATGTAATTTGAGAAATAAATATTATTTCGCATATATTCATTATATGCTCGAAAATTAATGTCAGTCATTTGTCATTTTCCATATATATATATATATATATATATATATATATATATATATATATATATATATATATATATATATATATATATATATATATATATATATATTTTTTTTTTTTATTTATGTTTCTGTAATATTGTAACGGACATTATTTGACATCTTATAATTTTTTTTTCGGTACGATGTCTTACACCCGTTATATATACAGACAAATTGAGAACCTCCTCCAGTCGGTTAAAAATAGTCATCATCAGCCGCCGAAAGATGTCCACTGCTGAACAAAGGCCTCCCCCTTAGAAGGGACGGGTTGATCCCTTAGCTAGGCAGGCTCTTGGGGAACACAATATAGGTGGAAGGTAATCCAATTGAAATACGCTGCTGCCCATCTTCTTGTTTTCCCTTAGTCGCCTCTTACGACACGCAATGGAAGGAGATGGGCGGGTGCTATACTTACCCTACTGGCAAGTAGGATGGATACCCTACTGGCAAGTTAAATTAGTAGTTAACTTTCAGTTCTTACGTAAGAAGAAGAGACAATATTTTGCAATTGAGTCCCGTGCGAAGCCGTGGCGGGTCGCTAGTTTTAAAATAATAAGAAGACGGTTATGTTAGTAGCGTAGCTTCTAAAGATCCGTGCACTGCACAGTCCCTGGTTAGTATAACAGATAGAAAATAAGTACATAATAATAATCGTTCACGCGTTAAGTACCGTATCACTTGATGGCATTGCTTGGTTGCTCTTCTCGCCCAACAACTGAGGAGGAAAAAAAACATAGTATTCAAAGTGTGACTGCGCGAAAAATAATGTCAGTAGAAACGTGCGTACATTCTAAGCTGAAAAAAGTATTTTTAAAGGAAATATGCCTAATTTTGTGTTGGGATATTGCAAATCTTTGTATATGTTTATGAAATAATATAAGGCTTTTTTTCGTATTGTTAGTGGCCACCCTGGAGAGTTGTTCAAGCTACCGATTTGGCTTAGCGACTGCTGTCTAGATGATCGACAACCGTGACCGACTTTATACGTGCCCTCAAAAGCACAGAGACGCTCAGTTCAAATGCCTCTAACGGTCACCTGATCTTGTCTTACGATGCTTAACAAAATGATTTCATTGTTATTGTCAGCCGGAAAATGTTCACTGCTCATAAGCTTAAATCTTTGTCGTAGCAGTACGCAGTATACGCGTAGATGTATATCAAACAGAAGACGCTGCTGCCCGTCTTCTGGTTATCGCTTATTGTCCTCCTACGACACCCAACGGAAGGGATCGAAGGTTGCGGGAGGTTGGTATTCTTACCCGGACACCCCACAATGCACAAGTGCACAAATCGTTTACTAAACAATAATTTTGATGTGGAAAACATAATGAACTTACTGTTGGCGGTGCCCTAGTGGGGCTTGTACTAGTCGAAGGTTGGGCTTCCTTGACGACGACGCCTCGAGCCCCGTGCTCGATCAGCGTCTCGAACTTGACGGTGCCGGGGACCAGGTGCTTAATGCGTATCGCCGACTGGCGGTTGTTCATGTTTGAGAATATCGTCACTGGGTCCACGGTAAACTCCACCTTATTTAACGCGAATAAGGATGGTTTTCATTGATATGGCAGTCATAAAAACGACACAAGTATTGTATACAGGTTCAATTTAAAATTACTAATAACCTCTAAGAGTAGCGTTTATACATTATACTGAACGAAGTTTGTTCTACAAGTTTTGACAGTTCAAAATTATGGGAATTAGACTTAAAATAATTGAAATCTTGAATTTTGTTGTTATAAATGTGGTATTTCTATGTAGACGTAAAAGAGGGGGTTAAACAAACAGTGCAACAAACAATGAAAATGAAATTATATAGAAATTTATGATTAAATTAAAAGTGATGCATGTCTACAATGTAATGAATCTACAACACTACCCTTATAGTGCGTTTCACGAATGTGTTCCCTTCGGGATTAAGTTGGTCATCCTGTTTGTCAGAGACGATCGCGTGTGTCAAAATGTTTTTGTTTTTCTACATTATTCGCTAATTAAACGACAAAATCATGTCTAAGACATTGAGAAGTAGTGAAAGATAACTATTTAAAAAGATGAAAAGGTTTTGTGCGCTTGAAAATCTCACCAAAGTACTTTAATTACCTTCGAACAAGTAAGATCCTGAGTTGCCGCCATTCAGGTAGGTAAAACAATGTTACCAGGGCTATGTTTTAATTCCATGTTTTCCCAAGTAAATAAATGATCAAAATTATAAATGGTAAACGATTTATGTCCTCAAGTTATTGACACGATTGTATTTATTCGTTACAATTGGCCACAACAGCCAAGCCAAACATTATGAGAGCATAAAATGATTGAAAATGATTTCTGTCTTTAATTTTATGTATGTATTTAACCTGTATAAATCGCAAAATATAAATTAGGGTACTGAGTATTTACGTAATTTTGGACTAGTGAATACATCCGTGTGATTTATAATAGAGTGTATTTTCCCTATATTGAGGGTAAATATTTTTAAATGTAATGACAACACCTAATTCAATTGTACCAACTTAATCCCGAAGGGAACACATTTCTGAAACGCACTATAGATTTAAGGTTGTACTTTTAATTTTAATTTGGTCATGCTAAAGAAAAGGTCCTCACGATACAAGTTGTGCTTAGTGTGAGGGCCATAGGTAATTAAATAAAGTTAATCGTATCTAAGTACCAGTGGCGAAGGGTCAATTTTTGTACGGGGTAAGCCGGTCCGGTACACCCAGAACATTTTCATTAGATTTCTGTAATGTTCTACTGTGCTGATAGTAACATGATATTATAACTTTGAATAGTTAAAATCTGTAAATCCCGAGCGATTCTAAACTAGATTAGGAAAGAAATAGGTAGGCAAGGGAAAAATACAATTTTATTTAATTTAAAAGCCAGCGATTAGGTCCACTGCACCAACAAGGCTACATTTGTATAGGTAGGTAACTAGAAATTAAGAATACGAATATGCATCTATATAATATTTGTTCATATATTATATCGATGCGAATCTCATCGATAAATTACCTAAAATGACTCATATCTATGAAATGACCTAACGCAATAACATGTAGATACAATGCACACTACACACAATGAACAGCTCTCCCAAAAAAAACGCTTCAAGGTCAGGGCTCAGACAGTTCATGAAATGAAACTGAAACTCTCAAGTCCAGGTAGTAAGTATGTAATATGTATACATAATATTATAATAATAATTATTGCAGTTGCAACAATAAAAGGTGCGAAGTTATTGTACGTTTCATTATCGAATACCATTAAACAGTAATTTACGATGTTAGCGTGATCTACATTATGAACAGCGCCATCTATCGGTGAAATTGGACACACAATCACTATAGAACTTTAAATATTATTATACACAATAAACAAAACTGTAAACAACTATTGAATCTATTAGATTCTAATTATATTTAGTAGAATTAAATTGTCATGTACCGTATATGCGATACAAAATCAATATCAACGAAGACGAAAGATTATGATCGATCGAAGCACGCGTACGCAATACTACACTCTATTTCGTGCGGTATACATATCATTTTTCTATCCATAACATAACTCCTCCCAATCATAACCCGGCGTACATCGGCTTGCCGTCGTTCCTATAATCAGCGAGTGTCGCGTCTGCGCGTGGACGTTTTCTGTACTGATTTTACATGGTAGTTGCGCATGGAATTCCTGATCTTGAGAGCGGCTTGCCGCGCCGCCCGCGACTTGCGCGCTGTTGAAGTGAATGAAACGTGCAACTTTATGCTATTAATAAAAATGGCGATTTTTAGATTAATTTTATTTGATGGTGTATTAAATACCTATGTTTTTAACGTTATGTTAGTAAATAAATGTCTTGTTCGATCGTCGTAACAAAAGCCTGTTTTCAAAGGGAAGCCGGTAGGAATCGAGTTATATGGACCCTTCGCCACTGCTAAGTACTGCACTATGTAAACATCTTTTTGTTAATATTTCTGTGCACTGGTGGTAAATAAAGAATTTATTATTATTATAAATCGAAGCGAAAGCTATATTCAGCAAACATTTTGAAACCGACAAATCAGTCAGGAAGGACAATAGATATCTGGACTGGACTGGATATTACTATCATGTTTTAACAATAAGGGACTTCACATGGACAAGACAATAAAATAATGACCTCATCACCAACGCTGAGTTCCTGTCCCAAACGGAGCACTTCAGCAAAATGAAAGAACATGGTTTGCTCCCTCTCCGCACAGCGGATAAACCCAAAACCATCCCGCAGCGAGCACACGACACCCGTCTCCCGCCTGTTGAAACAAGACGATTTAATCTAACACATACCTTTACTTCCATCTCAGGTATTCATCATCATCACCAGCCGGAAGACGACCGCTGCTGAACATAGGCATCCCCCTTGGAACGCCACAATGAACGACAATTGGCTAATTGCTTCCACCGGTTATCTGCGACTCGCATAATGTCGTAGTGGGAGGCCTGCCTACGCTGCGTCTTCCGGTTCGTGGTCGCGACTCAAGAACCTTTTTCCCCCATCAGTTATTAGTTCTTCGAGTGATGAGTGGCCTGCCCATTGCCACTTCAACTGGCAGATTCTTAGTACTATGTCGGTAACTCTGGTTGTTGGGTGTCAGGTAATGTAAGGTCACTATTCAATAATTATGGTAACTCGGCACATTAGCTATGCAGTCGTTATCTAATAGATTGCATTTGGTCATAAATGTCAGTCTGTTTAACCAATCGCGTTCTTTTTTTATCTTAAAACTACACGACGCAACATAATAATAACATTAAATAATTATAAAAATAATCCCTTGCAAAAATAATCTATCCATCCACTCCATATTAAGGTTATCTACCACAGTTAGCGATAAGACTGACCAATGCATAACACTCTAAACATCAAATTGATTAAATTTGTATTTCCTGTTCTTTTTGGTGTGCAATAAATATCTATTTCAGACTCACCGTTCTCCTGACACGTTGAAAGATTCATCAAGTAATGATATATTAGTGGCACGTTTCAACTGGTCCCTCCTGTCCGTGGCGACTTGGAACTGGACCCAGTCTCCGTGGCGCAGAGTGAACTCACCACATTGGTCCTTGTCGCCAAAAGGCACCTGTAAGTATACCTCACAATCACACCAATAGAATAAAAACAGACGTGGCGCGCAGTGCAGCCGGGTAGTGGTAAGTAATGTACCAAATAATATTAATATCCTGGGACAATCCACACACGGTCATCTGATCCCAAACTAGGCAAAGCCTGTACTATGGTTAACAGGCAACTGATTTTCTTTTTGTTTATTGGTTCACAAATCGGCCAGTACATTATAACCATACTAATTTTAAAATATTAGTGGACACAGCATCCTTATTTAAAAGGGTTGAATGAAAAAATATAATATGTAGGTGTTTATACAGGGTGTGGTTCTGCATTCTTGCCATATTTACGGAGGTTGATATATACCTTTTAAAGAACATAAATCAATCATTAGATGATAGACGTAAAATTGTGAATTATTTTTTATGTTTGGTACGAAAAGAAATCCCGTGTGCAACCGTCATTATAAAATAACCCCGTCTGGCACCGCTCTTCGCGCAAGTAGATAAACAAGAGTACGCGCAGTTTGCCAACCTTGGGACCGATTCTGAGCCCTCGAGAGCTCTTATTCTGGTTGAACGTTAATCGTGAATCATTAATTGTCTTTTAGTTACTAACCACTGAATTATTAAACTATTTTTAATCAATTAACATAATCCTTAACTGTTAGGTCTACAAATATGGCAAAAATGCAAAACCACAGCCTGTATAAGTGGTGTAAACAAATCATTTGTGAACTATAAATGTGGATTAACTAAAATCCGTTTTATATAGAGTTTGCCTTATTTCTTTTTTAACCATACTTAAGGTGGATGAGATATGCTGTTATAATAACTAACCAAGTCATGCCATTTACCCTTAAATTATTTCTACAAAATTAATAAAGCAACGTCTGATTGTCGGACTAACAATACAAAGAGAACTGATACAAACAAATAAATAATTATCACTCTTTCTAAAATTTAAAAGTAACACCCAGGCAGTACTTGGAGTATTGAACAGTCTGACACATCGATATAATATATAAACTAGATTTGGTGTCATGGTTCAAAAAGTGGTAGCGAGAAATAGAGCCCTTGTGTCGCTATTTCTTTATAAGCCACATCCTGACAAATTTATTTTTGCCGATAGAAGTGTCGCTTCTGTCTATATGAAACTGTCAAACTACAAGTCATTATCATTATAAAATCGTTAGTTCACGTTTCCGCCACCAGCACAGATAAGTTTGCAACCTCCGCGACCACATTTTAGATGTCATTTTGTTCGTGAATGTTTATCTAGTTTATATATCATATCGATGGTCTGACATCCATAATTAACCAGTATCAATATAAAACATGCCCGTGGGGTGTCCGGGTAAGAATAGCACCCACCCATCTCCTCCTGTTGGATGTCCGTAAGAGGCGACTAAGGGAAAACAAGAAGACGGGCAGCAGCGTCTTTCTATTGGATTACCTACCATCTATACTGCGATCACCAAGAAGCTTGCCAAGCATGGGGATTAGGGCAACCCCTCCCATCTAAGGGGGAGGCCTTTGTTCAGCAGTGGACGTATTTTGGCTGCTGATGATAAGAGTATAAACCGTCATCACTCCTGATGATGATGATGATATACACACCATCCCGCGAGAACGGCTGGATCAATTTCGCTAATTCCTACGAGAAGGTTTCTAAAAAATATTAAGAGCTGCGCGGGACAGTTAGTAGAATAATATACAACGTGTTACAAAATACCCCGTAAAAATATATCTTCTATACTATAATAAAAGTCAAAGAGCACTTTGTCTGTACATTGAATATATTTCCAAAATTTCTATATGGGGATACTATACTATCGACATAGTGGCCAAAACAATTTTTTTTGGAATTATTGTCTGTCTGTCTGTCGTTCTGGGTGTCCAGGTATCATTTGAAAACCCGTGGATGGATTTTAATAGGACTTTCACTGATGTGCTGTGTAGAAGTCCGGGCATAAAATTGTATATATAACATCACGCTATGTTTCATAGGGGCTAAGCAGTGGAACATTACTTGCGCATATTACCACATAAGTTCTATTGTATGTGAATAGGGTAATTAAAAATTGACCAGTTCATTAATAAGATATGTATTATTACGCTATATACAATAGAGACTGAGCAGACATTTAGTTTGGGTAAGGTAAGGTATTTCGCCATATTGAGTAAGTGATCCGTGATCGAGTGGTTACGGACGTATTTTTTTATTAATTATATTTTTAAAATTGCTATTTCTAAATAATTTAGATATTATTTAGTTTTTTTTTTGCTTTTCAATTTTACGCAAGGTGGTGGTTTCAATTTATTGATGGCGTCATAGTGTTAAATAATATAATGGTTGCATGAAATCTCAATCTAAACCTCTGTAAAATACGTTGATGTGATAGATATCGAAATCATTGAATCATTGATCTTGAAATACAAAATATAGTAGATACCTAATAAAAAAATATAAGAAGTTATTGACCACTTAAAATAACGTTCTTCAATCTATAAGACTAAAGCTCCTTCAGAAAGTTTGGAGTGTGGGGTCCTAAATGTCCAACAAGTACGGCAGCTTGCTTGGTGGATGTATAAAGTGTCTCCGGCGGCAGGCTTATAGGTAAGACCAGAAAACCCTACGTTTTCTGGTGCAGATCCGACAGGAGCGTCCACGCCTCCTGTCTTATGTGCCGATGCGACAGCCGTGGGTAAGAATCCCACATACCCCGGTTGACCCCATAGGTCCCGGGACCTATTGATGGTGTTCCCCGCAAGAACGAAAAGCAAGTAGCTCACGATAGAAGATCAGAGTTACTTGAACAATAGATTTACGGATAACTCAAATAGCTGGTGTCAGTACTATTAGTAGGTACTTAGATGTAAAATGGAAAAATGAATTTAGGTAATATCAAAATTATAAATTTAGGTATGTGATATACCTACACATAATCGCCATCGTCGTTATCATAATAATAATAATGTTCTCCAAGCCCCTCAGTACCTGTCCGACGTATGGATCATCTTACTTTCCAGACAAAAAGGTCCGTCATTGTCCTAACCAGTAAGAAACAATTACACAAAGTTGTTGCTCCCTGCGGGATTGGAACCCGTGAACTCCGGTTTGCAAAGTAAGTGGTGCCCCGTTGACCGCTTAACTAAGATAATGAGCTAGAATTTAAGATAGGTACTCTTTATTCCGAAAAATTTAAGGATTCCTGCAGGACGGAGCATCAATAAGGGTAACACGCAAAATATATAAGATGATTTTGATATAATTTGTGTAAATCGATCCAGTCGAATCGGGTGGTCGGATGGGGTTGGATCGAGTCGGATTGAGTTCCTTCGGAGTCGCTGGCCGTTCGGGGTGTGGCCCTTACTTAGGATGTCCATCCAGTACGGTGGCGACTCCGAGGAGGACGGCAGCGCGGTTGTGACCCCCATCCACGTGAGCACCGCGAACGCTCAAATGCAAGGCACTGATCCCACTGGTGCAGATCCCACCGGAGAGCTTTGGAGTGGGGACTCATTTGCCGATGCAACAGCCGCGTGGGCTTTAGTGGGTAAGAATCCCACAGACCCTGGTTGACCCCCACAGGTCCCGAGGACCATTTGAAGGTTTCCCCGAGAAAAATAAAAGGATCGGATCGAGCCGGACCGAATCTGATCCAGTTGAATGGAGATGGATCGTGATATGTCGAGTTTGATTTAAAGAGTAGGGTAGACTGGGTACGGTTGAAACAAAGGACGGTTGAAACAACACGAATATCTCGCAAACCCTTTGCGCGCCGGTGAGGGGTTCAAGGGGAGAATCAAGCGGATGACCGGTCCAAACACGAACAACAATGTTACGTTGCTCTCCATGTGCTTTAAACGTTTTTAAGAGACCCTATTGTTTTTTTAACCAAAAGTAAGTATTTTTGCTGGCAGAGTTTTCCAATTATTGTGGTTTCTATTAAAGTGAGAGTATTGAGTGTGTCTATATGTTTGAAATAATGCTTGTACAATATGGCACTGTGACTAGTTTTTATGTGTAATTGCTTTTACAATTACTATAACTGCTTTTTACCTAAAGCAGGAGTTGGGGACGGTTGAAACATTTTTTTTGGGTACGGTTGAAACATCGTTTTTATTGAGCTAAGCAAGTTATGAAGCAACTGAATGAAGGAAAGAAGAAGCAATTGGATAAAGAAAACAGTAAACGAAACACCACAAAAGGAAAAAAGAAAAACGACGTACAACAGGACATTCTGTTGTACGTCATCAGAAGAAGAGGAGTGCTTCTGTCTTGTTTGTACTGCACTAGGCATTCAGCGAGCAGATCCGGAAAAAAGTGGCTACAATGCACTATTTATAAGCTGTGTGTGTGTTATAACTATGTTTGCCAAAACCGCGACTCAGATTAATCGTTATATCTTAATGATTGATGATGATTTATTAATGAAAGACAAAGAAGAATGATAATTCTTTGTCTTCTTATCGTTAATTATCTTTTTTTAGTTTGTTATGTTAAAAAAACAAATAGCTAATTTTTGTTTTATTTTTTGTAACTTTACGTAAATTATAAGTCTCTATTATATAATCTATTGTTACAGATGACAGGTAATATACGTAGATTCTAGCTAGCGTGCTCTAAAAACTTTAAAGGTTGATTAAAAGTATCGTTTGAAGTATTTAAAACATTGAAGACTGATTATTATTGTCAAAGAGTGAACAAACAGTAAATAAAACATGTTAAAATATTATATTTTGTGTTATTCGCATGTGTTTTAATTGACCCCAATCATTGTTTCAACCGCCCCTGGTATGGGGACGTTTGAAACAAATCGGATTTTATTTTAAACTTTCCAGACAAAAAGGTCCGTCATTGGCCTAACCAGTAAGAAACAATTACACAAAGTTGTTGCTCCCTGCGGGATTAGAACCCGTGAACTCCGGTTTGCAAAGTAAGTGGTGCCCCGTTGACCGCTTAACTAAGATAATGAGCTAAAATTTAAGATAGGTACTCTTTATTCCGAAAAATTTAAGGATTCCTGCAGGACGGAGCATCAATAAGGGTAACACGCAAAATATATAGGATGATTTTGATATAATTTGTGTAAATCGATCCAGTCGAATCGGGTGGTCGGATGGGGTTGGATCGAGTCGGATTGAGTTCCTTCGGAGTCGCGGGCCGTTCGGGGTGTGGCCCTTACTTAGGATGTCCATCCAGTACGGTGGCGACTCCGAGGAGGACGGCAGCGCGGTTGTGACCCCCATCCACGTGAGCACCGCGAACGCTCAAATGCAAGGCACTGATCCCACTGGTGCAGATCCCACCGGAGAGCTTTGGAGTGGGGACTCATTTGCCGATGCAACAGCCGCGTGGGCTTTAGTGGGTAAGAATCCCACAGACCCTGGTTGACCCCCACAGGTCCCGAGGACCATTTGAAGGTTTCCCCGAGAAAAATAAAAGGGTCGGATCGAGCCGGACCGAATCTGATCAAGTTGAATGGAGATGGATCGTGATATGTCGAGTTTGATTTAAAGAGTACAACGCGAAAATTACCTACCTACTGGCTGCGTGCAAAGCCGCGGGTACAGCTAGTAAAAAAATATGTGCAAACCCTTTTTCAGTACAATTAAAAAGTAAACTACGCAGAATGTACCTACATATTTTCTACCTAATTCGCGGAACGACAATAATTTTAAAAGACCTAACCGTACTAGGGTAGACAAAACTTTTAGCTTGGATAATTAATTATATTTTTACAGGGTATTTTGTAACACGGGCCGCGGCCGGTCCAATAGTTTCCGGAAGGACAAGACAGAAAATGAAAATAAACGTAAAATTACTTTTCCTTTTCAATATATTCTCCTACTCGTATTAGAGTTAAAGGTTTTCCGATCCGTCAAATAATTTATTTAAAGCATCGATAAAAAATGTTTTGTCCAAGACCTACAAGTTAGGCTTAAATCCGGCTTCACCGGCCGGCTTCACTTCATCGTCAGCAAACTTTTTCCTCAAAGTTTTTTTTTTCATTTTCGAGAACAAATAATCCGTCGAAGCTAAATCTGTACTTACTGAGCAAGGCAACCAGCGCCACGTGGCTCTTGCGAACTGGTACTTTGTCGTGACTTGTTGACTTGACGATAACTCGAACGAACATGAGATTTAGGTATAAGAAAAAAAAATGTCTTTTCCTAACCATTTTATACTGCGAGCTTTTTGGCCCACCCTCGTATAGTAACTGAACACCTATTTTTTATAATAACTAACCACAGTTTTTTTTTCACCTATGAGTTATTTAAAAAATATTGCTTCCATTTTAATAAAGTGGCGGGGAACTGAGTAAATCTAAAGCAGTCATCAAATCAGTTTTTACAAGAAGATTTAAAAAATGATAATTACAGCTACTACGACGATTCTGGAAAGATAAAGATTCAATGCTGCATGTGTGCTGCTAAGATATTTCTGCAAGACGTAGAATAAACTACACCTAATGATTATGTACAGCGTGCCTTAAGGAACTACCAGCAACAGAGCAAGGGATAGGGCATGCATAGTTTTGACCGTTACCGAGACCAATTTATAGCCATAATGCCATAAAACATAGTAAAGAAAACCATTCAATCCACATATAAGAGCTTTTATTAGACTGAGGCAGTAGGCATAGTAGAGCGTATCCTGTTGCTTCCGATCCTGATACGTTCATATCATAGCACAGGCATGGTATGGTACGGCATAGTAGGCAGACTCCTTTATAAAAAAAATTAAGTATAATTTTGTTCGCAATAGAGTTTTTGTGCTATTCTAATAATTCAGTGCTGTTTTATTATCACGTAGCAGCTACCGCGAAATAATAATCACATTCCAATCAATTCCTTTTTTAATTAAATTAACCGAGACAAGCAAGACTAGACAAGCAAGACGTTCACCTATAAAGAACTGCAATTGTCGTTCGTCACCCAAAACATTACTAATTAATAATAATAAAATATCGTTATCTTATATAATTAAGACTATGAAACTCTTTAATTTCACCAAAATATTGATTACCATTTTTAAGTTCTGTATCTTGTATCATATTCTTTTTACAAGTATAAAAAAATAAAAGCTTTTAATAAAGTCGCTCCCACTGATTTTAATGCAGTTTTCACTAGTTTTCAGCAATTGATAGAGATCTAAGAGGACGGTCTATGTGTAGTTTACGCGGGCAAAGCCGGGCCGGTCGCTAGTTTTGTTATATAGTTATATCATAAATAAACCTGAAAAACTACAAGATAAATGCAAACAGTACCTCAACTTCGGAATGATCTGCGGCGCGGTACCGGATGCGGCCGGGCAACGGGTCGTTTTGTGGCTGGCGCACCATAGTCCCGCGTTCCAGCGGCTTCAGCACCTGCCCGCGCATAATCTCCGGACTGACGTCTTCAAACACGACGGAACCACTCGGCAGCTTAGTTATATTGCACGCCACCTCTTTCCCCTGAAACAGTAACATCTATCATAACATTTAGAGACGACTAGCAAGTCCCTGCGGCTACGCCCGCTATTATTTTTTTCCACCCCATTAAACCCATTTAACCCTTTAGGAGAGGAATTTTCAAAATCTCTTTAGTGGATGCTTACATCATAAGAAGAACCTGCTGTCCCAATTTCAGCTTTCTAGGTCCAGCGGTTTGAACTGTGCGTTGATGAATCAGTCAGTCAGGACAAGTAATTTTATATGTATAGATACATAGATAGATAGATAATGCACAGCTTAAACTAGTGGCCATGAATGGATAAAAGAAAATACCCTCTTCCTTTCATTCTCTAAGAGACTCAACACCAGGCCATGTAAGAACCGCCTACAAAATGCATCTAAAAAATGGGTCCCATGGCCAACTACAAGATAAACGCAAACGCGGACGCGAACGCGGGACTAGGTGTGCCAGCCACAAAACGACCCGTTGCCGGGCCGCATCCAGTACCGCGCCGCGGATCATTCCGAAATTGAGGTACTGTTTGTATTTATCTTGTAGTTTTTCATGTCTCTAGAGCTTTGATCCTGGGGTAACCTTATCCTTAGTCACTTGGCACATCTAGATCAAATATGAAAGTAACCTCCATTGTTTAAGCACTCATAGCCACACTTAGAGTCCGTCAATGAATTATTATCTCATTCTTTTCCTAGTATAGATTTATGATTTAAATCAACCGTCCAGTAATATTTAATTATTGAACTTAAGTGTGGCAGAAAGTGTGTCTACAACATAAAGATAGTCACTTAAAAATTATGTTATATCAATTGCTCACATTTCTAGTTTGAATGATAAATTCGACGTCATCCCCGAGAACCAATTCTTCCTTAGTTTTAGCTTCAGAATAATGGAAGAATATCTCTTTCACAACATCCGCGCGCTCGATAAATCCAAAGTTTTCCTTCATAGAACAAACTACGCCATGATATTTAACTGGATGTACAGGGTTCTCGAAACGGACATGACACGCACCCAGTGTTCCCCTAAAACAATGAATGTATTAAAACAAATAAAGCTTAGATACAATGTGATAAAGTTGAATATTGTTCACTTACCGCTGATTAGTTGCTATCTGGAAACTGACGGCATCTCCGGTATGTAAAATGACGTTACCCTCAACGTCGTCCTTTGTATAAGGTAAGAAGAAACATTCACCACGGTTCTCATAAGAAATTCTTCCTGTATTGTCACCTGAACCTTCGCCTTTAACTTCGGTTGTAACTGTGCCTGTGACCCTTGCTTCACTCAGTACCTGAATAAAAAAATATAAATTATTTTTCAGTATTTTGTTTATGAGGAAACATTAAATGTTTAAAATGGACAGTACCACTTCAGGTGCGATCTTAGTAACGGTTGAAGCGATCGGTTTTCCAGTACGACGATCGTATGTCATCTCAAATTCGACGGGGTCTCCAATTTTCAAATGTTCAGTATTGCCACTAAACTGGCTGAAGTGAAAAAACAGACGAGCCTGCCTATCACAGCATTGAATGAATCCATATGAATGTAGCAGTTTTTCAATAATTCCTGTCTCTCTAATAGGTGGGTGATTGGTTGAGTCATACTGAGTTGTATTGTTGCTTGATCCAGAATATACGGTGTCTCCCATGGGGCTGCCATCTAAATTATAACCAAGAGAGAAACGATTTCCACTGCCTGTTTTAGGTGCACCATTGAAATTATCCCTCGGAGAACTCGGATACTCACCTTAAAACAATAATTGTAATTGTTACAAACATGAAAATACACTGTCACACTTTGTCTCGGCAAACAATTTTTCATAATTCTACTAATAGTAAAATTTGTTAGATAATATTAATTTGTGAAAGAAAACGAAATTGACACATGGAAAATTGGTGTTTTTCATGAATTCATTATTAAACAAGTTTAATAAAATATTATTAAAAGCACAGAAACAAGCAAGTGTCTGATTATCTATTGTACTTTACTTTACACAGTAAATTATAACCATAAATAAAACAGAAGTATAGACAGTTGGCTGCTATATTAACACAATCACCATGCAAAAAATGTACATCTTATTTATGTAAATATTTAAGATCACTTTAAAAGTTGTTACATTTTTTAACAGTCATTGATTGGCTAGTGAAGATTTGAGTTATCCCTAATTAAATTTTTTTATTATCCTATCTGCAAACGTTTGGAAGACCATAAAAGGGTGTGTGAGCTAGATGATTTTAGAAGGGGCAAAGCCATTGCCTTGTCTTCAAATAATTTGTTACATTTTGAGCCTTTTTGCATAAAAAAAATGATTTTTAAATAAAAAGTATAAAATGTTATGCAAAATGCAAAACAAGGTAATCTATTTGCTTATTTATTTATATTTGCTAATATTTTTGACAGCCCAAACAACCATCTGATCTCAACATAAGCAGAATATCAACTATGATAATCAGACAGCAATGATATGTTCCAATGACCCAAACAAACTCATGGGTTAATTGATATTTTTGCTGTATATGGTATACAGCAAAAATGGACCAGGGACTTGCTGAGGTTTCACATAAAATATGTGAAACTTACTATATAGTATATCTTTCCATGGGTCTACATGTACAATATTATATACATAACCTACCGAAAGAAACACTCTAAATTATGGTGAGACTGCATTTAAATCCATTATGTGATGCAAAATACTAGCAGGCAGAGGCACAGATGGTGATTTTGTTTTATTAACCGACTTCAAAAAAGGAGGAGGTTCTCAATTCGTCTGTATATATATATATATTTTTTTTTTTCTATGTATGTTCGCGCATAACTCTGGCAATTATGAACCGATTTGAAAAAATCTTTCTTCCATCCATTCTTTAATCCGTTAATTGGGTCCCATAAAAAAATTATCGCTTAGTAATAAGTAGTTCCTGAAAAACAAGAATGGTGACTGCGCACTGAGAGCTGCAAGAAAGCCTATATAGATGACGTTTTAGTCGCTCGGACTCGCTCGGTCGGACAAAAATGGTCATAACTCTGGCAAATATTTACCAATTTCAATGATTCTTTTTTTATTCGAAAGAAGAAACCACTGTATTGAATCTGTATGAATTATATTACAACCGGATAAGAACTTCCTGGAGGACCATGAACGATGTGGAGGAATTTATCTGGTAAAAACCATAAAACTGATGTTCTCCATTACATTGCTCTGACAATTATGAACCGATTTCGATGATTCTTTTTTTATTCGAGAGAGTAAACTACTATGATGTTTCCATGCAAATTTCATTACGACCGGATATTTTTTTCTGAAGAAACATGAATTATGTAAAACTATGTAGACGATAATGTGATCATAACCTACCTAGATAATTTTACGGTTTTCGATGGTTCAATCTTTATATATGAAAATATCACTAAAACGTTTAAAATAAAATCTTTTTTAAAAAAAATTGAACCGACTTCAATATCACTGAAAAGTATAAAATAATTTAAATACTATTGAAGTTGGTGCCAAATATACACAGCCGGTAAGCTAACACCAACTTCAATAAATATTTTGGGTGAAGAGGCACAGATGGTGATTTTGTTTTATACTATTTAAAGCAGACGCGCCAAACCAACAATTAAAAACTCCTACTCTATATAAACTATTGGTTGACTGCAATCATTCGCAATGGCAGGTGGTGTTGATGCATGGATGGAAGTCCACCAGGTAATTAACAGAAGTCAGAAAAGCACCTGGTGTTGGAGCTATAAATGTGTATGGTGCTGGCAAGAAATGGCAATATTATCCAATGCAGGATCGTATCTCTGCACAAAGGTGGCATCATTTGACTAAAATATTTCGTAACACACTTCCCCAGTCAGGCTCCAATTTTGAGCTTGCGTCCCTACAGTGCACTACATCTCTAAAAATTTTTTTTTTTGTGTGAATATAAGAGTCAAACTCTGTCGCTGTATGATTAAACATTTACTGCCTGTGGTGTGAAGTCCATGCAGGCAAAAAGAGCCTACCTGCACCACTTCTCTGAATGATAATCTAAAGGTTGCCTGGAAGAGATCACTACTTAGACCATCAATTGTACATTTGCTGTATTACTGTATTTTCTTTGTTTTGTAATGTTTTATGTAAATTGTTTATTAAAGAGTTATCTATCTATCTATCTTTAATAATATATTATATATGGATATTACTTTGAGAGATTTGGTCTTTGTCTACCATATTACAAAAGTGTGTGCTTGCCAGTGATTAGGTACTATTTATTTATACTTTATATACACCCTATAAAGACAAACAGTTTTAAAATACAATATAACAGAAAATATGTACAATGGTGTGCTTAACCCAATATGAGTTCTCTCCCAGGAGACCTCTCTAGGAGAGAAGAAACAAAATACTATTCAACCCTTATAAAATCTATACTAGTCACGGAGCCAAGATGCAGTAATGTGTATCAATATTTTTATAGCACCCGATCAAACATGTAAACTAATTGGGAAAAATACCAATCACTGAAACATGTTAATTATCAGTGACATAAGTTAAAATGACAAGGTTTGAAAGTGCATATAACAAAATGAATTTATACAAAAGAACTGCAAATCGCAACAGCAGCATTATATGTGCAGAGAAGCATATAAAACAAAAACACAAGGCTTACGTATCTACTAAATGATATGTTTGCACTCACCATTACGGTAAGCTGGTTTAGCCTGCATATTAGAGTGCTGGAGATCTAATATATCCTGCAATGGTGAGGAGTGTGAATCTGGCGGCTGGAACATTTTCCACTGAGGATTGCTAGACATTATTTGTTGATTGTTATCCTTGTATATGGGTCGAAAATCTCAGTACGTAGGTACCAATATATCACAGAACAATTGTGTGGTGTTTAGTTTTAAAATAGAATATAACTTTTTTTAAATCAAATCACATTTTCCTTTAGTCTTTGTGTTCAATTGAACACCATGGAGTCTATAACTTAAAAGTCACGAATTTATACACCAAGACCACTAATGTTGCAAAATAAACTACTTATGATTATGTTATGCTAAATCCTCAGATGTCTTCAATGCTTGCTGAGTCCGAGCTCCGTGGTGAGGCTTGGTTGAGGGTAGGTATAGTATAACTCTGTTGGTATCTATACGTATAGCTGGATATTCACAAGCTGCAATAGACACTCTCGTTAGCCACTAGAAAATTTGTTACCGTGTTCGTAAAATAATTTTATAATAACGCCAATTATCATCAAAGCGTCGCGTAAGACCGTTCTACATTATATTATAACTATCTAGGTAGGTATCGTCCGTCCGATAGAACGATGTACTCCGAAATTACAACGCCGTCAGACAAGGCCCAACTCTTCTATCTACTTCCATTTAAGGCAAATAGCATATCACATACTAACTACTCGACTGTTACTAGTTTTTAACAACATTGAAGGGCCGTATTTGAAAGCAAATGAATACAAAACCATGAAATAATCAATCTCACCACGACACAGCATAGCACTGACGACATACCGCCATATTGAATGTCAACATTTATCACGGCTTTGATCCAGCACCACAAACTAGATATTTTGCTAGAAATAAATAACTTTCTAAATATTGGATATGTTCTCAGAATAAATAAAAAAATACCAGATTTTTTAAATTTTGTGTTTATATTTTTGTCTAAAGGCGAAAATCTATCATATGGATTTGATTTTTCTCTATTTTATGGCCACCGAAAAGTGGAACATGGCCGCAATTTTTTTACGGTGACAAATAAATAATATAAACTTTTTTTTAAATTAGTATATACTTTTTGTAAAATTATGATTTTTTAGAAGAACGAATACTGTTTCAAAATTATTTTTTATAAAATTGTAGAACTTTGTGTCTAGTTGTAAAATATAATTTAAAACTTAAAATTAAATTGCTAGTTGTAAAATAAAATGATTTTAGAAGCAATAGTTATATAAAATAATGGTCAAAATATCATGCATTACAAACGTTTCAGTATTCAAAAATATTTAATATTTTTACATACTATTTAGCTCACCAATAATATACCAGTTTAGTAGCACTGTGATTAAGTAGCAACACTTTTAAATAAAATGAAAATGTTAGGGAGTGTCCTAACTAAACGCGATCAAGCGATCATCGCGCGAACGAACGACGCGACCATCGCGCGAATGAATCTCAAACATATTGTCTGCCAGTTTGGACACTCGTTCTACTTCCATATGTTTGAGATTTCGTTCGCGCGAACTTGCAATGATCGCGTGTAGTTAGGACATCGCCTTAAGGTACGCGTCCATTGGCCAGCACTGGACGCACGGCACGCAACGGATTTTAGTTTGCTTTCTATGATTTTGACAGCCCGCATCGGAAAATGCCGGCGCGGATAATGGACCCAGCGCTATGTAAAATCATACAAAGCAAACTAAAATCCGTTGCGTGCCGTGCGTGCGGTGCGTCCGGTGCATTCCAATGGACGCGTACCTTTAGCCTGACAACACACATCCGGGAGTTGTCATCCGATAGTCTGATCCAGTGTTACCAGATACACGGTAATTTTAAACACAAGAAGCTTGTAATTACCGGAGATGCACGGTATTTCCCGGGAGCTGTGGGGCTCGACCGGGATATGTGGGATTCTTACCCTCTAAAACCCCCGCGGCAGCCGTATCGGCACATGAGATGGGTCCCCAGAGCTCTCCGGTGGGATCTGCACTAGGGCAGGCCTACGTCACTCCATGTACTTACGCGCTATAATTTTGAACAATATATGAAACAAAGGCCGGGTACTCTTTATGAACTTTTAAATGACGTACATTTTGATTCTCCCTGCCCTTGTTTCCCATAACAATATCTAATAAAACTTTTTATTAGATTCAGGATTTTTTCTACACTAAAATTTAATAACCGAGAATTTAGAATGGGTAAGAAATTTATAAAAAAATATATAAAATAAAACACATGTAACTTTTAAATATTCTTTTATTTTACCCTCTACAATTATGACCTCTATAATTATGTTTTAGATGTATTGCACAAACAGCACCAATTTATAAAAAAAAAATATTATAAACTTTACAATTTTAAACTACCACCAGTACATATTCACAGTTCTCAATAAACACATAGTTATTTATGTTAATTTAATTTTAGGTTGATCATTTAGGCACATTTTAGCATGCAGCGGTTGCTGACACGACAGAGTAGGCTATTATAACAGTAGGTATTGGTAATTTTCTACCGAGTGAAGTATCTGTTCTTTATTAATCTGTGACCAGGGACCCCTCAGTGTCTTGCATTTGAGCCCGCCACCGGAGGGCGCATTATAGCCCCCCAGGAACCAGTCACGGTACTCACGGGGACGGGGGTCGTAACTCCGCCACCGTCCTCCTCGGAGTCGCCGCCGTACTCAATGGACTTCTAAGGGCCCACACCCCGAACGTCCAGTGACTCCAAAGATAATAATAAACGGTCATGGACACGGTCTACGTACGGCAATGAGTCACTACCGTGTGATTTTGTACGGTAATTTACAATATTAACTACCGTGTTAAGTTTTGTATATTTTATATACCAAAGCAAGATATATTTACACAAAATAGACAGGGACCACGATAGTTACGAAACTGAAAATGATATAGAACCATCTTCTTCCAAGATTGAGCAAGAGAACTGAAAAAATCTTAAACATTACAAAAAAAAATGTTGAAATTTGTGGATAGCTACATAATGGTTAATATTATAATTATGAATAAAGATATTGAATATGTTTGGTATTTTATATTGTTTACACGATAATATACACAGTATTTTTCGAATGTGTTCGCGGTATTTTGAGTCCGAAACACCGTATTTTTAATCCATCAACACGGTAGTTAACTTTTGTTCATCTGGTAACACGAATCGGATCAGACAATTGGAGGCAAAACCAGACGTGTGTAATTGTCTGTCGCCTTGTCCGGCTTAAGGAGTGTCCTAACTAAACACGATCACGCGATCACCGCGTGAACGAACGACGCGACCAACGCGCTTATGACTGGCGAATGTACTGTTAGGACACTCGTTCGACGTCCATAAGTTTGAGATTAATTCGCGCGATGGTCGCGCGCGTCGTTCGTTCGCGCGATGATCGCGTGATCGCGTTCTATTAGGACACTCCCTAAGGACGTCAAACGACCGCCAGTTAGGACACTCGTTCGACGTCCTATGTTTGAGATTTCATCGCGCGATGGTCGCGTCGTTCGTTCGCGCGATGATCGCTTGATCGCATTTAGTTAGGACATCGCCTTACTCTGAGAAAATGTCAAATTATGTCAATGTCAATGAAGGCAGTTGTCAAAATAAAATCATAGACATCCATTATGTCTTTTTTTTATGGCGTGGTATAAGCTTGGTATCAAGACCTTTAAGTCAATATCAGGGCAGGGGAGGTCATATTCTGTCTACGATCGTCATAGAGGAAAGAAAGTACACATGCATGTATGGAGGTGTGGTTTACAGTAGTCACAACTTGAGGTCACAATCAAGGTCACAAGTCACAAGAAATCTTTGTATGTCTATTGTTTGTGGATTTGATTCGCGGCCGCCATCTTGGTGGTAGCGACCGCGAATGCAAAGAGCAATGGGTAAAAGCGTCCCCACCAGTGTGACCGTTTTTGGTATATTCGATACCAAATTGGTAGAATTTGGGCTTCACAATGTTGATTTAGTATTTTTTTGGTATAATTTCAAATGTTAGTATATTTTGGTAAAATTTTAACTAAAAGGACATTTTGTAGTGTATTTTATGGTAAATTTTCTGGTAGCACAAACATTGATACAATTTCACTTGCGTAGTTTTGTCTTTGTCTGATGTTTACCGAAACTGTATGATTTATCTCTTTTGTACAGTTTTTATATTAATATTTTACTTTTAGTTCCACAATGCGTAATTCGTTGTTGTATTACTAATTTCTTGCACGTTCGGGTGGGTAATTAATGGATCTTCGGAGTCGCTGGACGCTCGGGGTGTGGGCCCCTTGAGCGTCCATTGAGTACGGCGGCGACTCCGAGGAGGACGGCGGCGGGGTTGCGACCCCCGTCCCCGTGAGCACCGTGACAGGTTCCCGGGGGGCTACAATGCGCCCCCCGGCGGCGGGCTCAAAGGCAAGGCACTGAGGGGCCCCTGGTGCAGATCCCACTGGAGAGCCCTGGGGTTCCCCCTCTCATGTGCCGATGCGACAGCCGCGGGGGTTTAGTGGGTAAGAATCCCACATACCCCGGTTGAGCCCCACAGCTCCCGGGGATCTTTCGAAGATTTCCCCCGCGTCAAAAAAAAAAAAAGGGTAATTAATGGATGGAACATCATAACACTGCGGCTACTCTGTTGGCAACAAACGATCCCGATTGTTAAGAGATGTGTAAGAAAATATATTGAAGTCGGTGCTAGCACAGACTAAGACTAGCATGAGCTGACACCGACTTCAATATATTTTCGTTATTTTATGCTTTTTAGATAATTTACTATGAAGTAGGTTTTTTTTTAAATAGTTAAATTAACACTTGGTAACGGACTTGTAGTTTCTGAGAAATCCACGGACAACCTACATACATACATACACTCATAAAATTTGGTAAATTTGTTTAGAAGCCCACATAGACTACCATTTAATATTACGCATTTTTATTACATACATACGCGTCGAATAGAGAACCTTCTTTTTGAAGCCGGTTAAAAAATACCATTCCCTCATCTCCGAAGTTGGTGGAGGGAAATACCTGAAATAATTACAGATAATACATATAATACATTTATAGAGAAAATAAAACGATATTTCCAAAAAAAACTCGCCAAACAAACTTAGTTTAGAGTATTTTTTTGCTATCTGAGGTGTCAGACGCATATTAAAATAACTTAAATACGTCCAAAAATGGTATGGAACCCACGGTGCTCGAGTCCGACTCGCACTTGACCGGTTTTTTTTAGTATAATTCTGCTTAAATATTAGTATTTTTAATGAAATCATATTCTTTTAGTTGATTACTTTTTTATGAAACGGTCACACTGGTCCCCACCCTTGTAGCACTTTTTCACAGGTATCTAATACTTATATACTCATTGCAGGTATCAAATGAAAGAGCGTAAAAAATACATAATTTCAATGTATGGCAGCAAATGTATGATTATGGGAAAAAAGTTATTTATCCATATAGATAAATTATTTTTACTGAGAAATATTGTTTGAGCACTCAATTACACGCAAATAAATAATAACTATAACCGAGAATCGTGCCATACTGCACTTTGTTGACCTACTACTTAGAGGAAGAAAACAATAGAGGGCTGGACACTTTCTTTCTCATTCACGCAAGAAAAGAATGCGTTTATGTAGGTTACGTGTGATAGAAAGAAACAGTGTATATGATTTTTTGTCCCTCAGCATGTGTTCGATTTTTCCGCGCCGTGGGTGCGAAACAAATTTGACGTTTGCTCCCACTTTGCTCCGTGACAATTTTATCGTGGTTTTAATATTAAATAAATAACTTAAAATTCAATAAAAAACTAACTGTGACATTACTGTGTGTTGTGGAAATCCTATAAGAATCGTGCAGTGCAGTATTATAGGCTGTAAAAGTGACAGTGAACGTAAAATTAGTGGAGTATCGTTTCACAGGTAAACGTGAATTATTATGGCCAATTTAGAGATTACATTTAGAAACTAATACATGTAAACGACTTATTTAGATCTTATTGCTCTAAATTAGTTACTATTTTACTTGAAAGTTCCGTGTAAGATCGATAAATTCTTGCTTTTCATCCATAACCTAAAATATTCAGTTTATTGATCGCCATTATCAGTGTTGCCAGTGTATAAAAGAGAGACTACCATAAATAAGTGGTAAATTATTATTAAGTGCATCATACACGATCCCACATGCTGGGTGCATCGAAGAATTTCTCAGATTTCCCGAATTTATTTTTATGATTTCCTGAAAATATGGATATTTGTATACTGTGGATAGCAGCAACAAAAAGAATTAATTAGGATGCTAAAAGTTATTCCCGAATGCTTAAATATTCAGAAATAACGTATGCGCTCAAGTAATTCGTCCAAGGCTGCGCAGGACGTATTCATTCGTTATTTATAGGCACAATGGTCATTGTACATTAATCGTGCTTTTACTATATGCATGTTGTTTAAATATATTATGTATGTATGTTGTTGGTTACAATTTATTGGTAAATTTGTCTGAATTATAAATAAATAGTACCGACGTTGAATAGTTTGTTTCATTTGCACCCCTATTATGTACCTATCTCGTTTGACAACTAAAGTGATGATCGATAAAGCAAAGTGACTATTAAATAACTATCAAATGATTCATTTGGTATTGCCTAACTTGAATCACCAATAAATACCAAACACACTTTCAGTAGACATCAAAGTTTGGTGGACAACTGAAGCTTGATATCACTTTGCTTTATTGATCATCACTTTTTTTTTTTTTAGTAATAGTACTGTTTCACCGGACAAGAGGGTAAGCGCTCCAGCCAGAAAGGTTTGGGTAGCGACTAGCACAAGGGCACCTCGGGGAGGCACGGCCTCGGCTTGGGCTGCCGCTTAGAGAAAATGAGTTTACCACCGGTTCACAACGCGCCCCCGCTGAGAAGAACCGGCAAGAAACTCAGCGAGGGGATGCATGTCGAGGTCGCATGCTTACGGATCCCTTCGGCCTCGCCGGCGAGACCGGTGTCTGTGTGTTGATGTGTTTACGACTCTTGACATCGTTGTCGGTGTTGGTGTTGTGTCATGGTCCAGGAGGACGGACATCGGGTCGGGTGGGTCGAGCAGTACATGCCGCGGACGGCGGCGATGTACGGCTGTTCGACGATCTGAGGGACCTGGCCGCTGCCCAATAGGACATGGGTTCGATTCCGAAGGATTCCGAACAATTGTCTGGGTGTTATTTATCTATTTAAATATGTATTTATACAGTTTACAAGTATTTGTAATCATTTATCTGGTTACCTTACTAAAGGATCTGCGTAGATTGAGATCAGGTGGTCATTGGTCAAGCGTAGATTGTCCCAAGATACTAGTACTATAGATTTGTATATTGGAGAAATTTACTAAAACTTACCCGGTAAATGGCCATAGTATGTATTATATTAAGTTATAAGAAAGCCAATTTTTGCCTACCTCTCTGGGAAATAGCATATTATTGTTTTTATCTCTTAACTTTTTTGTATGAGGCTAATAATTATCTACAGCTCTTAGCCACTTTAATCACCACGTGATATCACCCAGGTGAACAATGTGGAATAGACCTTAGCTACAGCATATATGATATTAAGTGTACATTCACTTTGTAGCCTCCGTCGTGGGTTCGAATCCTGCGAAGGGCAACAAATTTGAGTAGTTGTTCCTTACTGGCTAGGACAATGCAGGCCGATGACCTGATTGTCTGTAAAGTAAGATGATCCATGTGTCGGGATTTGCGATAGGACGTATGCCCGACTCCTGTCCGTCAAATTAAAACACCGAGCTTTGGTAATAAACACTTATAATCAAATTGAGAGAGGACAACTTATAATACAGTGGAGTAATCGTAATAATTAAAACATGTCTCTGCCATAGATACTAGCGCGCTGTCATCTTTTTGACAGCCCCTTTGGCGTTCCGAAACCGTGATCCGATATACGCTACACATGCGTCGGATGGGCATGTACAAAGTCGGTCCTGCGCTTAACTTCTCCCCAGTCGTGTCGGTCTTCCGTCCCATCGGATTATGAGAGGTACCTATTATATAAAGGAAGAGAGAGTGCACTTGTGTCTACGCAAGCACTTGTGCACTATAATATCTCCTGCGTACATGGCTGATCTTGTGAAAGATTGGCCGCTGTGGTCGTTTCGGCTAGGAGGACATTATTAAGTATAACAATCACTTTCGACTTTAGATTAAGACGATATAATGTAAGAAAAGTAAATGTTGTGTCAAAAAAGTGGTTTTTGGTTAGGAAAGAAAATATAATTTACAACAACCTCCGTATTTGCTTTACACCAAGGGTAAAATTTCCCTTACGTGGCAACTCTAAATTTAGTATGTACTTATTTTTCTGTCCTTATCGGCGGCACGCTTGGTATATGTCTGTATTATATTCTGTCTACGACCTACTAGCTCTTTGAGTATTACTAGCTTCATGACTGCACTAATACCACAGAATAAATAATAGTGCTACACTATTAGCACAGTCTATAAACCAATACAGTCGTCCGACGAAGCCGTCTAGCTAGACAGGGCAATCGTGCGGGGTGTGAGGGTTGACACGCGGGTAGGCGCGCCCGAGCTGCGTACGCTGCTGCCGCCCGAATTAGTTAGTAGCTCGGGACATAACTTTCAGGGCTGACGCGTAAAATGGCATCCATTTTCAAATCCAAAATGGCGGAATTTTTCTTTTTTCAAAAAAAAAATTATAGGTGTCATTTTCGAGGTTTCTCGGGGTGCTGATTACGAAAATTGCATCCATTTTCAAATCCAAAATGGCGGATTATTCTTTATTCAAAAAAATGTTATTGGTGTCATTTTCGAGGTTTCTCGGGGTGCTGATTACGAAAATGGCATCCATTTTCAAATCCAAAATGGCGGATTTTTTCTTTTTTAAAAAAAAAATCATTAGTGTCATTTTGAGGTTTCTCGGGGTGCTGATTACGAAAATGGCAACCATTTTCAAATCCAAAATGGCGGATTATTCTTTTTTCATGAAAATGTTATTGGTGACATTTTCGAGGTTTCTCGGGGTGCTGATTACGAAAATGGCATCCATTTTCAAATCCAACATGGCGGAATTTTTCTTTTTTCAAAAAAATTTTTATAGGTGTCATTTTCGAGGTTTGTCGGGGTGCTGATTACGAAAATGGCATCCATTTTCAAATCCAAAATGGCGGATTATTCTTTTGTCTAAAAAAATGTTATTGGTATCATTTTCGAGGTTTCTCGGGGTGCTGATTACGAAAATGGCATCCATTTTCAAATCCAAAATGGCGGAATAATCCTAAAAATAAATTAGTTGTCCGTACAGACTACAAAGTACTATGAAATCGTCACGGATCGTGCGACCGTCCATTGGGACGAACTAAAGAACTAAAGATTTTAACTAAAATTTTGTAAAAACGACGTGTAAACGCATACTTAAAATTAAGTCACTTAAAATTTAGTTACCTACTTGACAACTTAATGCGTGTAAATCAGGCATAACACGCAATAATTTACTTAAACTTTAGTAAAGATTTAGTTACCAACTTGCAACTTAATACGTGTAAATCAGGCATTAAGTAGTCAATATACCTATTTCACTTTTTATTAGTATGACTACTTATTTGTTCATGTTTAAACAATGCAGGCAATTGTAGCTGCACCTGTTAATACCACCTTGTAACTTCTTTCTTGTTGTTTCTTGTGTTGACCACTTATTACTGTACTGAACCATACGTATACTTATTAATTTGTAATATCTTATGATTACTTTGTTGTTTTAAAATGTAATAACATGATTTTAATCATAAAATACTAATCATAAAGAGCAGTGTAATATAAAAATAATTAAGAATTAAAATATATTTTTCCACATTCAGACTAGTGATGTGAACCGGTTTTGTAGAAACCGGTTAATATCGGTTTTTTATTCAAAAAACCGATTACCTATGTATCCAGTAAGATGGCATGAAATTCAGCTAGCGTACCGCCAATAAGAACAAAAAATCAACATAGTTACACGATACACACGTTATGGATATTTGTTCAAATATATAAGCTTAATTTAACAATATTATTCATTTACACTTTCGTACAAACACAAATTACAGAATACACATAAAAAGAAAACAGAATCATTGAGGCGGCCTTATCACTAATGAGCGATTTCTTCCAGGCAACCCAAAGGATAACATGAAGAGAATGATATATTTAGGGAGAGAGACAATGACAACAGTTCTTAGAAGTGCGGTTGCTTTTTGGTCCGACAATAATCATTTAGCCATTAAATACCTACAATAGTACCCTAGAATCCAATACATCATCGATATATTATTTAGAGTTACTTATTATATATCGATGCAATACACTGTAACTTCAGATACAGTGTTTTGAATTAACAACGTTCATTCGATTTCTTTTAATTAACCTGTTTGATGTTATGGCATTCATAGTTTTTTTACTTTGTTTGAAAAATACTGAGATATTGCAATGCAAATTACACTGTATTTACTTAAAACTACAGCCCTGAAATAATTAAACACGGCAATTTAAGATGCAGTCCAAATAATCTTCGTGCATTGCAAGATACAGTGTTTTATCAAAACAAAGTAGGAGAGCTAGCGCGACGCGTGTGCGCCAGTCAGAGCAAGGCCGGGCGATTTCAATGATTATTAGTCGATCTGGCCGAGAGCGACGGCGCAGCGGCGGAAAAGTCTGAGCTGATACGTAAATAAATTTAAAAATAACTATATTATTATAAATACACTAAATAAAAATATTAAAATAAATCTATCTGGAGAGGAGATGTTTTTTTTTAATTGTTTTTTAAGACTAATTTACAACTAGCACACAAGGAATGTGGAAGAGAATTCCATAGCCGCACTGCTTGCATGGTAAACAAACGTTATAGTGACTAGAATAATGAGGAGGATCTTAAAAATAAGAGATGCAGTGGAACACCAAGGCTTGTCACAAGATTCAAGCAACGAATAACGCTCACGAAGATAAAGAGGAGAGTTAAGATTCATAAGTATACAATTTAGAAAAAAAATATGCCAGTCCCGTCGCTGACGGATTGGCAGCCATTCTAGTCGAGTCCGAAATTCCATGATGATATAATGTAACCATATTATATCCGTAGCCAAAGATAAAACGAATACACAAATATTGCAATCGCTCCTCATTTGGATCTAGAAAACATACATCTGCATAATCGAAAAAAGGTAAAGTTTAAGCTAAAAAGATTTTGTCTTACGCGGAAGAAATTTTTGAAGGCGTTTGTGAGACTGATATCATATAATAATAACTCTCCAACATGACATTCCCAAGAAAGATTAGAATGAAACAGAACTTCAAGAATTAACTTTATTCGAGTATGCAATTGGTACGGAATTGAAAACTAAACTAGAGAGTGAGATAATGACAATCAGTTTCATCATGTATCTGCTACCAAATATACCCTGAGAATTAGTAGGGTCCACTAACAAGCCAAACGATTTTGCCCACTTACTTATGCTATCTAAATCATTATTAAGCGTATATATCGCTTCTCCAAGATAATCTATCAATAAAAAAAAAAAAATAAAAAAAAAAAAATTGGCTTGTCAGAAGTGACATGTCAAATTTTTTTCTCTTGAAATAAAATTTAATAATTATTATTATTTTCTTATGATTTCAGTTCCCGAGTGCTCCACCTCTAGCCGCATCACTCGCGCCTTCCTGGTGGGTGGTTGCAGAGCCTCACCATCCCTCACGACAGAGGCATCGGGTCTCGGTCATACGCTGGCTTGGCTTTTCAAGACCACTCTGTATACATCAGGGGAGTACTTTACCTAAGTACTGTGATACAATTACCAGTTGTTTCATTGTATCTTTTATTTCCAGATTTTTTCTTCGTTGTCGAGCTGCGTCAGCCTCGGCCAGTCGACTACCTATCGACGCCAAGTGGTGTATAGTGACTTTTAAGTGCATTTATATATAAGTGTTTTATATGCAAGATGTAAATAGTACTATCCTGGCCCCAATGCCGCAGCCTTGCAGCCAGGTGAGTAATAGTTCGCTGGAAAATTTAGTAAAGTGTGATCAGTGTTCTCAAGCACGCTTCTTTCGCGGGAAACGAGGTTTGAATATTCACATCGGGAGGGCTCATAAGTCCCATCCTGCTGTGCCTGTGTCAGACCCATCTTGTTCTCGCCCGGTTTCGACTGCAAATTCGAATTTCACCAACATTCCATTCTGGCAGCGTATTAGTTCACTAAAAAGAAATGTTCCTCTCATTAAGCGCATTCCTCGTGGTGCTCGTATTTCAGTGGCCAATGCCCTGAGCAGTTGCATTCAAAAAATTCTAAATCATAATACACAGTGTGCTTGGGAAGAGCTGCTAACATTTCCTTACAGAGTGCTGCATGTTAGTGCAATCAAGGCAGGTGAAAAAATATCTCTTACGCAAAAAATTAAACTAAATTGTTCTGATTTTAATAACGTTATTTCGGATCTGTCTTTTGGCATTTCCCCTATTCGATCTCGAGTCTCTGGTAATATCATTCACAAAATTGAAACAAAAGCAAATGATGGTGATTTTAAAGGCGCAGCACGGATGCTTTTTTCCAGCGATATTATTGCTCCAAATAATGCGGACACGCTTTCCGCATTGATTTCCAAACATCCCTCACCTTCAGTAGGTCTTCATTTCCCTAACGCGGGGTGCGTTAGGGAAATGAAGACCTACTTCAGATCAGCGGATTCTTATTTCGGATACTGTCGAAATTATGAACTGCATTTCTTCCTTTAAGAGTGGCTCTGCTGGCGGCCTTGATGGCCTTACCCCTCAACATCTCAAAGACCTTGTAAGTAACGCCGTCGGGGACGCTGGCAGGTCACTCCTTTCTAATTTAACCGCTCTGATTAATCTAATGTTGGCGGGCAAGGTGCCTCTAGAAATTACCGATGTTTTATATGGCGCTAATTTGTGCGCTCTATCCAAAAAAGACGGTGGCATTCGGCCTATAGCGATAGGCTCTACCATCCGCCGTATCGCTTCTAAAGTTTGTTGCCGTCGCATCCTCCCTACTGTATCCCAAATTTCTCAGCCTATACAACTCGGATTTGGCTCAAAGGGTGGTTGTGAGGCAGCCGTCCATGCGGCACGCACCTTTTTACTGCAGAACGGAGGTGAGGTCTTGCTTAAGGTGGATGTCAAAAATGCTTTCAATTCTGTAGACAGAGCTGCTTTGTTGACACAAGTACAAAACAACATTCCAGAAATTTACCCATATGTCTTTCAATGTTATGGCCAACCATCCAAATTATTATATAATGAACATCCTATTTGTTCAGCTGTTGGATGTCAACAAGGTGACCCTCTTGGTCCTGCTATCTTTAGTTTGGCAATCCATCAGATCATATGTACTCTAAATTCCAAATTTAATGTCTGGTATCTGGATGATGGCACTTTGGGGGGTTCAGCAGATTCGGTCTATGCTGACTTCGAAATTCTTATTAACGAGTTTCAAAAAATCGGTCTTGAATTTAACTTTTCAAAGTGTGAAATCTTTGTTTCGGACTCAGTGGCTGAGGCTCGAAAGAACCTCATTATTAACAAATTTAGTATTTTGGCATCTAATATTAAGGTACTGTCTAAGGAATCTCTGTACCTTCTCGGTGCCCCCATTCTGGACGAAGCCATACCCAGTTTCGTGGATGAAAAAATTAAAAAATTCCATGATTCCTCTGATCGAATCTTTAAAATTAACTCACATTTGGCATTCTTCATTATGCGTTTTTGCCTTTTTGTGCCCAAATTCACTTATTTTCTTCGCTGTTCTCAACTATTTAAATTTAAAAGTCATTTAACAACTTTGGATGATTTAATTCGGTGTTGTTTAACAAAAATTTTAAACTGTCCTTTTGAAGAGGAGCGGGTATGGACCCAGGCTACTTTACCGATTTGTTTAGGTGGTCTGGGTGTCCGCAAAATTTCCGATCTAGCACTCCCGGCATTTTTGTCCTCGGTATATAGTACGGAAATCCTCAGCAGGTCTATTATTGTCTCAGCCTTAGGATCTGTTGAGGTGACGTATTTGAGTGAGGCCAGAAATGCCTGGCTGTTGGCTTGCCCGGGTTCCGACCCTCCAATCTTAACTCACTCTCAGAGACAGTGGGATAAACCACTTTGTAATTCAATTTGGCATTCACTTTTATCATCCAGCGTTAACGATTTGGAAAGTGCGCGGTTGCTAGCTGTCTCTGCGAAGGAGTCCGGTCACTGGCTGCAGACTATGCCATCGTCTCATATTGGTACCTTATTGACCAACACCACACTTAGTCTTGCAGTTTGTTTGCGGGTGGGTGCCAGGACCAACCTTCCTCATCGTTGTCGCTGTGGGGAGTACGTAGATAAATATGGTCACCACGGGCTGTCTTGCTCGCGTAGCGCTGGCCGTATGTCACGCCATGCCGCCCTTAATGATATTATTCGCAGGGGGCTTGTCACTGCCGGTGTCCCTGCCGTACTGGAACCAGTCGGCATTACACGAGATGACGGCAAGAGGCCTGATGGTGTCACTTTAATACCATGGCAACATGGTAAGCCGCTGGTGTGGGATGCGACATGTGTCGATACACTTGCTGCGTCCCACACCCCGGCAACTTGCAGGGCGGCTGGAGGGGCTGCGGGGACCGCTAGTGATGCAAAGCGACGCAAGTATGCAGCTCTAGGTTCGAGCTATATATTTGCGCCCTTTGCGGTGGAGACCATGGGGCCTTGGTCTCATGAGACGCACGCTTTGGTAAAAGAAATATCATCCAAACTTATCGAAGTCTCAGGAGACCGCCGGGCTGGTAGCTTTTTCTGCCAACGTATAAGCTTGGCCATACAAAGGGGTAATGCCGCCAGTCTTTTAGGTACCCTTCCCTCCCAGTGCGGCGACAACTTCGAGGAAGTTTTTTACCTAGTTTAAGTGTACATATTTGTAAATAAACTGTAAATACGTTTCCTTGTAAAAAAAAAAAAAAAGATCTATCAATATCGGCATGACGATAAAGCTACATATGATCTGCATAGAGATGATAGTTAGAAAACCCTCGTGATGATATTGATGAAAACGGAAAAGAGGAGAAAGTACGCCACCCAGTGGAACACCCGCCTCAAGCCCACAGATGATGTCTCCTTAAAGCGGACAGATTGGGAGCGTCCACGAAGATATGAATACGATCAAACCACTTGATAGCTGAGTGATAGCTTGCACAAGTATTGGTCAAGGTAACAACAATTTTATGAATACTATGATGATATAATTCCTAAACCCCTCAGTAACCGAGCTCAAAGAGAAAGGAGAACATGAAGACAAAGATAGCTGAGAGAGACAATTTAAAGTGGACAACTGAACATGATCATGAGTTTGTGACTTCGAAAAATGTGCATTAATGAAAAATGTGCATCAAGATCTAAACATGGAGCATCACTAGAAAATACCACGAGATGTCAAGAACTGTCACGTCTGCACAGTATTAAGGTTCAATACATTTTTAGGCTCTGTTTTACCAAGTTAATACACTGTAACTATATAATACATAATATTATTCCCTTCACGATTTCTTCTATAGCTTCTGACAACTATTAGGGCAAGACAAGTTATCCACTGATGTTTGACGATTATTATTTTCTAAAGTACAATTAATGTGATTATCTTATGATAAATAAACACTAAGCCTATGATTAGATATTGTTTTAGTGTATTTCAATGAAAACCTAAAAAAACCTTTAAAAAACCGGTTTTTTTAAAAAAGTAATCGATAAAAACCGGTGTTGAAAATTGTAATCGGTTCACATCACTAATTCAGACATTAATTCTTTCATACTTTCTTTCAGTAATCTTTTATTCAGAATATTATCTATTTTAAAAGCTTTTATTTAACTTGCAATGTATGTATGTATCTATGTATGTATGTAATTTGTTCGGGTGGAATCTTGCAACTCAATTTTCACCCACTTCTACTCGTTCAATTCGTTTGAAATTTTGCACATGTGTCAAGGACCGGTGACAATACAATAATATAGTATCATCGAGCTGATCTGATGATAGAGCTCGAAGGTGGATAAGGGAACCCTTGAATGGCTACTAGTAAACTCATCGAGTTTAGGCTCATTTGATTTGTCTTAGAGAGTTGTATTCACTTTACCTAATCATGAGGACCTGATGATGGAATTGTAAGGTAGGTGACGGAACCCTGGAATGGTTAATAGTAAACACATCGAGTTGAGGCTCATTTTATTCTTCTTAAAGAGTTCTTTTCACATTTCCTAATAACGAGGACCTGATGATGGAATTGGAAGGTAGGTGACGGGACCCTGGAATGGTTACTAGTAATCAAATCGAGTTTAGGCTCATTTGATTCGTCATAAAGACTTCTATTCACTTTGCCTAATAATGAGGACCTGATGATGGAATTGGAAGGTAGGTGACGGAACCCTGGAATGGTTACTAGTAAAAACATCGAGTTTAAGCTCATTTGATTCGTCTTAAAGAGTTCTATTCACTTTTTGTAATAATGAGGTCCTGATCATGGAATTGAAAGGTAGGTGATGGAACCCTGGAATGGTTACTGGTAAACACATAGAGTTTTGCCTCATTTGATTCGTTTTAAAAAGTTCTGTTCATTTTTCTTAATAATGAGGACGTGATGATGGAATTGGAAGGTAGGTGACGGAACCCTGGAATCGTTATCAGTAAACACATCGAGTTTAGGCTCATTTGATTCGTCTTAAAGAGTTCTGTTCACTTTGCCCAATAATGAGGACCTGATGATGGAATTGGAAGGTAGGTGACGGGACCCTGGAATGGTTACTAGTAGACAATTGGCTATTTGCATCCACCGGTTACCTGCGACGCGCACAATGCCGTCTGTCCACCTAGTGGGAGGCCTGCATACGCTGCGTCTTCCGGTTCGTGGTCGCCACTCGAGAACCTTTCTTCCCCAACGGTTATCGGTTCTTCGAGCGATGTGGCCTGCCCATTGCCACTTTAACTTGCAGATTCTGAGAGCTATGTCGGTAACCTTAGTTCATCGGCGAATCTCCACATTTCGGATTCTGTCGCGCAAAGAAACGCCGACCATAGCTCTCTCCATGGCTCGATGTGTGACTCTGAACTTTTCTAAAAGGCCAGCCGTTAGAGACCACGTCACAGTACCATATGTCATCACTGGCAATACACACTGGTTAAAAACCTTCGTCTTCAGGCACTGCGGTATTTCGGACGAGAAGATATCGCGTAGTTTCTCGAACGCTGCCCATCCGAGTTGGATTATTCGGGCGACCTCTTTGTCGAAGTTGGACCGACCTAACTGGATAGTTTATCGTAGTGGTCAACAACTTCGAGTGTATAATAATAATAATATTCTGGGACAACCCACACACGGTCATCTGATCCCAAACTAGGCAGAGCCTGTACTATGGAAACCAGACAACTGATACTAATACATATATAAATTTTTTTGTAAATACATACTTATATAGATAAAACACCCAGACACTTGGTGGGAATCGAACCCACGACCTATTGGTCAGCAGGTAGGGTGTCTAACCACTAGACCAACAGGCCCGCCAACAACTACCGGTACGGGTGTAACATGGACATCAGACATGATCTTCGTCTTGTCCATGTTAATTTTAAGACCCACCTGTTGGGAAACGCTACTGAGGTCGCTGAGCATCGTACTGAGGACGAGGTCCTCCAGCGACTTTGCCATAGTGACTATATCATCGGCAAAACGAAGATGAGTGATGTATTCGCCATTGATGTTGATGCTGAATCCGTACCAGTCCAAGAGCTTGAAAACGTCCTCCAATGCGTTTGTGAACAGTTTCGGAGAAATGTCGTCTCCCTGTCTCACACCTCGCAGCAATGGGATTAGTTTCGTACTCTCGTCCTGTAGTCGGATCGACATGGTGGCGTTGCTGTACGAACACACGTACAAACTTCAACACTTCGATGTACCTATAGTCAATGCGGCACCGCTGGAGGGACTGCATACTGTCCAGGTCTCGATTGTATCGAAGGCTTCCTCGTAGTCCACAAACGCTAGACATAATGGCCGATTATACTCCTCGGTCTTCTGTATAATCTGGCGGAGCGTATTAATGTGGTCTACGATACTAAAGCCTTTTCGGAACCTGGCTTGTTCGGGAGGCTAGAAGTCATCAAACCTGCGCTCGAGACGGTTCGTTGAATGGCTACTAGTAAACCCATCGAGTTTGGGCAGATTTGATTTGCTTTAAGGAGCTTCTATTCACTTTGCCTATATAAGCGGAATTGATAATAGACTTGGTAAGTGGGTGGGTGACGGGACGGAACCCTGGAACAGCCACTAGTAAACCTGTCGAGTTTGGTCGTCGTCAATACTATTATTGCAATTATTCAATAATTTCCAATACTTAGTTAATTATTTATTAGTATAGTAAATTGTAGATTTATATAAACCAATTTTTGCATACCTAATAATGTAGGCCATATAGGACATAATCAAAATAATAAAAACACCCATGTTAGTTCATGCATACCTATTGTCAGCAAATAAAGATGATTTGATTTGATTTGAGAAACCTATCCAGCAAAAACTAAAAAGTAAAAAACTTTTTAAAAAACAAGCTAAAACAACAACAACATGCGCTAAAAAGAATAAAATAAACTTTTCCTTTAAAACTTTTAATATCTATTTATAACGTCATTACACAATTTATATGATATAAAAGCTTGTCGCGAGATTTACCTACTTAAAAGAATATAAACAAGAAAATTAATAATTAGATTTTATTGACTTAATTTTAAAATTTTCAAACTATGTAAGTACGAGTAGGTATCTCGCGACAAGCTTTTATAAAAAAAAATAGGTAAATAATTTGCACAAGTATACAGTATTATTGTTAATTTATGTATCCCATATGATAAGTGTAAATAACTACCTTTTGTTATATGATACGTACAAAATATTCAAATAACCCTAATATGCAGTCTTTGATTATATATACGTCTGCAGTTTGCTTGCTACTGGCTACGGTCATTTAAAAAGAATTCATCATTAATTATATTTTAAAATACACTGGGACTTGTACAAAACAGATCTAAATCTTATTACTTGATATTATAATTTATTTTGCAATTCTAGAGATAACTGTGCACTTTCTTTCTCATTCGCACAAGAAAAGAATGCATGCAATGCGTAGACAGATTATAACAAGACGTCTAGCTGGCCTGCCGCCGATAAGGACAGAAAATCAGCATTCGTACACGAAACACGCATTATGGATATTTATTCAAATGCGGCTATTATGTACTTTAGACAATATTTCTTATTGCAATTCAATTTAAAAACACCAAAGCTAGATCGTGGCCGAAAAAACTTCAAAGTATACTGCACCGTCAGTGCGGATTTTCTTCGAGTTCGTGACAAATGCCTTCAGCGTGTGTTCTGAAGGACAAAAAATCATATGCTCTGTTTCTTTCTATCACATGTAATATATATAAATGCATTCTCTTCTTGCGTGAATGAGAAAGAAAGTGTCCAGCTCTCTATTGGTTTCTTTCTCTAAGGCTACATGTGATAGAAAGAAACGGACTTGAAGAAAACCGCACCAGTGGTGCTGTTAACTTATGATTTTTTTTCGGTCACGGTTTGTATGTAGTTTATAATTGAAAGCTGGTTTAATCGATTTTGTAAAGATGTTTCATGAAAATAGGTTCAACCATTTGGAGACCATCAGCTCTTTTCAGAATCGAGGTAGCCCTTGGGTTACCAGTGATGCGTATTTCACCATTTTAACCAGTTAAACATAGAGATATTGAGAGAGCTCGAGAGGTTTTACGGACAGCTGTACACCTCGACACGAAAACCCATTGCCCGAACAGCTCAGGACACCAGAGCCCAACTAACCCGACACTACACTGAGGACATCCCAGACATCAGCTTGTACGAGATTAGAATGGCTCTCAAACAGCTTAAAAACAACAAGGCGCCGGGTGAAGACGGAATCACAACAGAACTTCTGATACTTTTAGTCCTCCAGAAGTTGTTCAATTCCGTCTTACTCGAGGGTACTACGCCAGAAGCATGGCACAGGAGTGTGGTTGTGCTTTTCTTCAAGAAAGGTGATAACACCTTACTGAACAATTATAGACCTATCTCACTCCTGAGCCATGTGTACAAGCTGTTTTCGAGAGTCATTACGGACCGTCTCGAGCGCAGGTTTGATGACTTCCAGCCTCCCGAACAAGCCGGGTTCCGAATAGGATTTAGTACAGTAGACCACATTCATACGCTCCGCCAGATTATACGCAGACCGAGGAGTATAATCGGCCATTATGTCTAGCGTTTGTGGACTACGAGAAAGCCTTCGATTCAATCGAGACCTGGGCAGTATTGCAGTCCCTCCAGAGGTGCCGCATTGACTATAGGTATATCGAAGTGTTGAAGTGTTTGTACAGCAAAGCCACCATGTCGATCCGACTACAGGACGAGTGTACGAAACCAATCCCATTGCAGCGAGGTGTGAGACAGGGAGACGTTATTTCTCCGAAACTGTTCACAAACGCATTGGAGGACGTTTTCAAGCTCTTGGACTGGTACGGATTCGGCATCAACATCAATGGCGAATACATCACTCACCTTCCTTTTGCCGATGATATAGTCATTATGGCAGAGTCGCTGGAGGACCTCAATACGATGCTCAGCGACCTCAGTAGCGTTTCCCAACAGGTGGGTCTTAAAATGAACATGGACAAGACGTAGATCATGTCTAATGTCCATGTACCGGTAGTTTTTGAGAACGATACACTCGAAGTTGTTGACCACTACGTATACCTAGGACAAACTATCCAGCGACAAAGAGGTCGCCCGAAGAATCCAACTCGGATGGGCAGCGTTCGGGAAACTACGCGATATCTTCTCGTCCAAAATACCGCAGTGCCTGAAGACGAAGATTTTTAACCAGTGTGTGTTGCCAGTGCTGACATATGGTACTGAGACGAGGTCTCTAACGGCTGGCCTTTTAGAGAAGTTCAGAGTCACACAGCCGTCAATTTCCGACGCGGGCGGCGGCGCGGATAGTGGACGCAGCGCTATGTAAACTCATACAAAGCAAACTAAAATCCGTTGCGTGTCGTTCGTGCGGTGCGTCCGGCGCGTGGCAATCGTGTTTTGTTTTGTTGTCACGCAGAAAATTTTTAAGGTATGTAATAAATGAGTATTACCCTTAGAGGAGATACCACTAATTACTCTGAGGTATTACCAGTTATTATGTATGTATATATAAGTGTTATACAATTGAGTACATCGATAATATGTTTATCTTAACATTTTATGACCTGTAATTAAAATATCGTCTGTTGTGACTTGAAACATTGACACAGATTGTGTCTGAAGTAGATAAAGGAGTTAAGTGCCTAACAGTGTTTGTGGACCTCAAAAAAGCTTTTGATACCGTTTCTGTACCCATCCTCCTGCACAGGCTTGAAACCATTGGTATAAGAGGTGTAGCTCATTCCCTTTTTCAAAGTTACTTACAGGGCCGAAAACAGCAAGTTAGGAAAATGTAGTTTACGGTGTCCCTCAGGGTAGTGTGCTTGGCCCGACGCTGTTCTTGATATATATATATGACCTTTGTGATATTCCGAACAGTGCCGGGCGGATCTTTGCCTATGCGGATGACACCGCAGTTGTATATACTGGATCATCATGGACTGCCGTGCAGACGGCCGCTGAACGAGGTCTGACTGAAATAGCTAGTTGGCTGAACGCAAATTTGTTAACCCATTGAGGGTTAACAAATTTCCAAGACTGATTTCATTTGTTTTACTCCGAGTCAGAGATCACAACCTGGCGCTGACTTTGAGATCAGGATTCATAGATGTGGTAGCTCCACAGACGTATTAGGGATGCTACGCATGGTAGCTCGTATGGTCATTGGTGTAATTGTCAGAGTATTGCGAGAGTTAAATCCAAATAATATCTTGGAGATGTAATAGACCAAAGTCTGTCTTGGCACGCACACATTGAAACTATCATGAAGAGGGTTAGAAAACTTATATGGATTTTTAAAAAATCTACATCATGTAATGCCAATTCAGTTACTGAACAAGGTATATGTTGTGCTTGCGCAATCTGTCACGATTTACTGCATACCTGTATGGGGAGGTGCCACAAAAAGCACTCATGATTTAGAAAGAGCACAGAGGTCGCTTATAAAGGTTATGTACTTCAAACCATACAGATACCCCACATGTGAACTTTACAAAACCAGCAATTTACTTACGGTGGCAATGAGGCAACTGTAAATGTAACATTACAACTGCACAAGACACTTTTGTTTGATCCAACTTATTTAAATAAAAGACGTAAAGATATTGTTGCATATTCTGAAAGGGTTCATACTATTTTTCCTAGACGACAGCACACTACACAGTCAACTTATATCTATTTCAACTCAAATCAAAGACGGCGCCAAACTGAAAATAACAGGCTAAGCGTGCACGCGCGATATTGCGTTCATCGCAGACATGATAACCTAAGTAATGTCCTTGTATGTCTTTCCGACTCCGACTCCACTTGATGCCGGTCTACTCAATACAGAGGCGGAGGAGGTCAAAGGTTCCACCAGCGGATGCATCCGACACGCAAGCAGTTACAAACAAACAGAATAGTTATTAATAATTAGAGTTAATGACCATTAATCCAATTCTTGAAATCGAAATTATTTTATTTTTTGTTGTTCAGTAACAATTAAGTAGGTAGGTAAGTATATTAATTATGTAAGTTATAAGATTTAACCATATTATAATTAAGATTTTTTTATAATATCTATATATACCACCTACTATAGGTACTACTTACTTACTTAAGTACCTACAAACTACACAAAATTATATACTTACGTGTGTTTAATTGTTAGGTTATTCCATTTTGTAACGGGTCGTACTGGTTGGGTCCTGTTCAACTATAGGTGGAGTGGAATTAAACGAAAGTTAGGTAGTTAAAAAGATATAATAAGGAAAAGAAACCACTATGGCTAGTTATAGTTAGTACACGGGAACAAACAACGGCTATTAAACACGACACTGCGCGGGAATAGGTGGGCGTCGCGCAAGCGTGCATCCGCGAGGAAATGTTAACCCGGACTGCCTCGCGGGGCGGGCGACGCGTATATATATCGCCTCACGCGCCGAGACAAGTAGGTACCTTCAGTAGGTACAAGGTAGGTAAGGGATACCCGCTACACACTCCCCCTCGAGTCCAAGAGAACGACCCTGCTCATGGACTCGCTACAACTATATTAATCCACATTACATAAAAGTAATAACTAAAAAGGATATAATTATCAAAAAAAATATATAAAACAAAAAAAAAAACTAAGAACACACAAAGAATACATTAACAAACTGGACATACATGTTTACGAGGACGTCCCCTGCGACGTCTTGGAACGACAGGACAAGGAGGCGACGATTCATTATCCCGGCTGTGGAATCGTGTGAGGTCTGACACGTGGAACTTTCCCAACGTCTCCTCAGGACTGTCTGGACTTCCTATGACATAAGCAGTTGGACTAACTCTCTTTACAATCTGGTATGGTCCATCTTTCTTCGGCGCAAATTTCGCCGTAACGTTTTTCGGCGTGTTGCTTAGAACGCGTGACTTCACGAGAACATGATCACCCACGTCGTAAACATCCCCTTGTCTTTTGCTTTTATCATGTAAAGCTTTTCTCTTAGACTGTTGTTCTTCGATCCGTTCCTGTATGCTGACAAAGGAATCGACAAACCTTTTCAGGTAAGGTGTAATCTGAGGAACGAAATTATCCTTGTTTAAGATTGACCTTATATCATGCTGCACCTCCAGGGGTGAACGTAACTCCCTGGCAAAGGTAAGGAATGCCGGAGACGCGCCCGTTGATTGGCAAACGGCGGAGTTCATCGCAAATCTAACGGCGGGTATGAACTTCGGCCAAGACGTATGGTCCGCGTCTACAAGGCGAGAAAGATGAAACTTAAGATCTCTATTCTTACGCTCTGCCGGATTGGCTGAGGGATGATATAAAGGCAATAACTCTTGTTTGATGCCTAGCACAAACATACACTGCTGCATGACTGCTGAAATAAATTGTACGCCATTATCGGACACTATACGACGAGGAAGACCGTATCTAAGGAAGTACTCTTCTATCAAGGTGCGCGCACATGCCTCTGCTGTCGCGTCTGCCAGCGTGTAGAGTTCCACCCAGCGCGTAGCTGTGTCCTCCACCAGCAGCACCCATCTTTCCCCGTTCTCCCCCTTTGGTAGTGGTCCGAACAAATCAATGGCTAGTACCTCCCCTCTTTGATTTAAGACAGGAGTCTGCAGCAGACCTGCGGGTTTTTGATTTGACGCCTTGTAGCGTTGACAGGTTGCACAGGTTTTGATGTAATCCGCTATCGACCTGCGCATCCCCGGAAAATAAAACCCTTGAGCCATTTTGGTGTAGGTTCTATCAATGCCGTGATGACCGGCCATGTCGCTGTCATGACACTCTTTTATGACATCGAGCCGAAGTAAAGCAGGTACAACAAGCTGTAAACTCTCACTATCAGCTTCCGGACTGTACCTGTACAAGACACCATGCTGCATTAAATAACCCTTCTCAGACCAAGACTTAGCGCCAACAGACTCTGGGTCGAATGTATTCTCTAACTCGTTAATGATTTTCTTGAGTTCCAGGTCTTCAAGCTGCGCGCGACGAAGGTCTGCGGGACTGCGTGCAGGTAAGTCTATCACCACAGAGCATACACCACACTGATCTTTGTCTTCTTCATTGCAGGGTGGGCGACTCAGCGTATCAGCCACAACATTGACCTTCCCAGGTGTGTACTGGTACTGAATATTATACGCCTGAAGTTTTAAGGCCCATCGAACTAATCTACCTGACGGAGATTTTAAAGTGAGCAACCATTTTAATGGCTGATGATCACTACCGATAATCACGTCATGACCTTCTATGTAACCTCTAAAACGTTCTACAGCCCAAACCACGGCGAGGGCTTCCCGTTCAGTGGTGCTGTAGTTTTTCTCGGCAGGCGAAAGCAGACGACTGGCGTACTCTATAGGGCGCTCGTCGTGTCCTTCACCTTGCAGCAAGACGGCCCCTAGAGCATAATTGCTTGCGTCTGTTCTTAAAACGAAAGGCTTCGTGTAATCTACCTGAATAAGAATCGGTGCAGACGAAAGACGATTCTTTAATTCCTCAAAGGCCTTAACCTGGTCTGACCCCCAAATCCAAGGTTGATCCTTTTTAAGCAAACGAGTGAGTGGCTGTGCGATAGCAGAGAAGTTGGGAATAAACTTTCTGAACCATGAGCACGTTTGGAGAAAAGTGCGAAGATGACGTAATGACGTAGGTGCCTTCATGTCAAGGACAGCATTGACCTTGTCATGATCAGGAGACACGCCGTCCTGCGTAATGACGTGACCGAGATATTTTATTTTATCACGGGCAAACACACACTTTTCTCTATTGGCTTTGAGTTTAAACAAGCGTAACCTATCAAACACAGCGCGTAGATCAGCAATATGCTTCTCGAAACTACCTTCTGTGATAAGAAGCAGGTCATCTTGATAGGCCAGGAGCGTAACGTCCTTTAGAGCCGCTCCCGAACGAAGCCTATCGATGAGCCGCTGAAAGGTAGACGGCGCATTTTTGAGTCCGAAGGGCATTCTCTTAAATCTGTAAGCCCCGAACGGTGTTAGAAACGCAGTTTTGTCCTTGTCCTGCTCTCGTAAAGCCACCTGCCAGAAACCACTCCTCATGTCAAGCGAACTCATAAAACAGTTCCGCTTGGTTGACTGGATGAGCTCGTCTATTAAAGGCATAGGATATACGTCGGTTTTCGTCACGGCGTTGAGTTTCCTATAATCTACGCAGAACCGCACCTTACCATTTTTCTTAGGTACCAGAAGAGCCGGAGAAGCCCACGCGGACTCACACTCTTCGATGACGTCATCTGCCAACATGTTTTCTAACTCCGCCTGCATAACTTTCTTTTTAGCTGGCGTTAACCTGTAAGGCGGGACCGCAATTGGGAGGTGATCTCCTGTGTCAATCACATGCTCCGCAAAAGGGGTCGGATCTCCCCCTGGTTCAAAGATGTCATTATTTTCTACGAGGAGTTGGGGAAGAGCCTCGCGATGTTCCGTAGACAGCGAAGTCGCCTCATCGTCCCGTAGAACCTCAATGGCAGCACACGAGGTTGGAGCTGACACTTGTTCAAAATTCATTTTAAATATGAATTTGCTGTCGTCAGCAAAATGCCAAGTGCTATCAGCGAAATTAAAAACTAAATTAAATGAAGTGAGAAAATCTATACCTAACAAACTTTCATTGTTATTTGATTCGGGAAAAATTAAAAACCGCACACGCTTAGTTTTATTTTTAAGCGTCACCTCAACCTCGGTCGTAAGTACTTCCATAACCCTACTGACACCGTCTGCCAGCCTAACCGTTTGAGTTGAGGGTACTAGCGGACACCCCATCTCCTTTAGGAGAGCGTGAAGCGTGTGACCCGCGATGCAGCTTTTAGCCGCCGAATCGACGAGCGCAGTGCCATGTTTACCTAAAATACAAATATTTAAAATGGGACGTCTATAAGGCCCATTACTATTATTATAATTAGGATTAGGTAAAGGCGATGCTTTATCGCGATTTAAAACATTCAACTTATTCAAACAATTCTTAGAAATATTGTTATTATATACGTAAACATCATTATCATCATTACGCGCATCGCTGCAACGTTGTCGCGAACGCGTAGTCACGCTACATCGTCTCGAAATCGTAACGGCCGCGGCCGGCCGCCGCTGAGCGGTAGGTACCTGTTGCAAGGTACGTTCCCCGCGCTGCGTGGGCGCGTTCGTCGACGACGTTGTAACCGAATAAAATAGCTGGCTACTCGAACTATTATTATTACAATTAAGACATTTAGATTTTGTGATACCTATGGCTCCACAGCCATAACATTTAATTATTTCACTAGATTCATTTTTGTTCAATAGTTTATCACTATTTAGTTTTACTTGACCCACTTTTTTACAATAAACACAATACATCCGTTTTAACTTTTTGTCATCACTCATATCATACGACGAGGCAGGCGCGGACAGGTTCGAACCCGTCTCTGCGCGACGCCGCTCGTGCTGTGGCTGCCCCGGCATGGCCGACGGCCGCGACGGCTGCGAGCGCGAACTCGACGCAAAAGAGCTAGTACGCTGGCTCGGCGCTACTAGAGTCGAAGTCGTATTTACAATGGGCTTTGGCCGTTCTTTAAGGGTATCCTCGATGGCACGCGCTTTCTTTAACAGCTCATCAAACGTTGAAAAAGTTTCCCTGTCTAAACGTTTGCGTATGCGCCGATCGAGCAGCCCGAAGGTCATATCCAATTGCACCCTCTCTGATAGGTCTCCTTTTGGTAGTTTTGAAAAAATGCATCTTACCTTGGCTATGAACAAGTCAGTATTGGTGTCACCTTGCTGAAGGGCGAAGAGGTCCTTGTACAACTGGTACGCAGGTCTTCTCTCTCCGAACGCACTCCTCACCCGGGCAAGCGCGTCAGCCCAAGTGGATGTGGAATCCCTCACTCCTTGCCACCACACCGCGGCGGCACCATTGAGCAGCATGGAGAAGCCACGCAGAGCATTTTCATCTGAGATACTGACGCATTCCTTGTAAGTCAGCACGGCGTCCAGGAAGCTGTCCACAGACTCCTCTGCAGCTCCCGTGTAGCGAGCCGTGCACTGTGCGAAGTTGCCGCCCGCGGCGATGACGCTCGTCGAAATCTCGGCGGCAGGACGAGGGGTGGACGACCGCACTTCGCTGAGCAGCCGTTGGCAAAAATCATTTTGCGACTGCTGCAGCGTTGTAAGCAGGCTTGTCAACGCATCCTGTGTCAGCGTCACGTTAACGCCGGCAACGTCAGGGCTGGCAGACTCCTCGCTCATCTGTCTTGTACGCGGCATTTTAAATAACGCGAGCGCACTTATACGAACCACAAACTAACACTGTCCAAAACACATCCACCAATAGTCCGTTCCTATGTACCTACTTGCGTGGGAAAACACTACACTAGGAACGCGAACACTATAAAACACCGTAGGCAGGTAATCAGTTTTTTTTTTTTTTTTTTTTTTTTATACAACCAAGGTGGCAAGCAAGCGTGCGGCCCGCCTGATGGTAAGCAGTCACCGCAGCCTATAGACGCTAGCAATACTAGAAGAATCACTAGCGCGTTGCCGACCCTTAAGACATTAGATATTAAGTCTTTGTGTCCAGTAATTTCACCAGCTACAGTGCCCTTCACGCCGGAACACAGCAATGCTTACACACTGCTGCTTGGCGGCAGAATATCTGACACTGCGGTGGTACCTACCTGGACGGTTCCTTGCACAAGGAACCTACCACCTAGTAAAGTGCCACCCAGTGTTGCCAATTCAGTGTTTTTATAGCTAGATTTAGCTATAAATCAACTTCATCAGCTACAAAAAAATCGATCTAGCTATTAAGCTATTTTTAACAACTTTTTTAGCTTTTTTGGTTAACATGTCCTTTAATAGGGAAAAGCCGACCCCCATTCCGAATTGTCTTCGACACTTCAGTGACCCTGACCATACAACAAGAAGTTTACCACACGACCTCCAAGCACACGACTATCTAATGTTAAATCTCGTTCAATTTTCTCAAGCTCCTTTTTTTCTCTAACTCAAAATTTATATATATTGACCTTACATACATTCATCCATTCAGATGTGATAATTATATTTAAATATTTTTGTGATGTCATATACAGTCTGTATCCTGTAAAATATAGATAGACATATACAACGTGTTATAACAAAATACCCCGTAAAAAAAATATAAAAAAAATATTATTTTCAATGATGTGCAAACCCTATTTCGGTAAAATTAAAGTTTAAACTACACAGAATCACACATACATACATTACACATGCATACATACATACATTATACATACATTTTTACCTAATTCGCGGAACGACAAAAATTTTAAAAGACCTACCTTATTAGGGTTGACAACATTTTTGGCTTTGATAATTAATTAATTTTTTACGGGGTATTTTGTAACACGTTGTATTAGTAATATAAAAAATAAAATAATCTTTCTAAATAATAAAGTTTTTTAGTAATCCTAAAAAAACTTCTACAAACTTCGTTTTGTGTTGTTTTTTTGGTATCTGAGGTGTTAGACGAATAGTAAAATAACTTTACTATGTCCAAAGATGGTATGGAACCCTCGGTGCGCGAGTCCGACTCACACTTGACCGGTTTTTTTATGTTTAACTGATAAAAAGCCATTAAAATCTTTTGGCTATATTTTTTTAAAACATACAGCTATTTTTTGCCTTTTTTTTATTGCTGATCTGGCTATCTTTTAAAAATAGAGTTGGCAACACTGCAGGTAATAAGACGTTGGGCGTCCAATTGTAACGGGTCGTACTGGTTGGGTCCTGTTCAACTATAGGTGGAGTGGAATTAAACGAAAGTTAGGTAGTTAAAAAGATATAATAAGGAAAAGAAACCACTATGGCTAGTTATAGTTAGTACACGGGAACAAACAACGGCTATTAAACACGACACTGCGCGGGAATAGGTGGGCGTCGCGCAAGCGTGCATCCGCGAGGAAATGTTAACCCGGACTAGGGATGTTAAAAAATAATCGATTTTTATTTTAATCGATTATTATTTTATAATAATCGATTTTTTATTGTCGATTTTTATAATAATATTAATCGATTTTTAGTAAATCGATTATATAAATAACGTGTTTAAATCGAATTTTAGAAACAGCTCGTATCTATGCGACCGATGAAAAAATCTTTTAGAAATTTAACAGAATAAGGTAGTTAACACATAGAACGCCAAGTACCTTATACGCAATGGATTTTTCTATTGGTATGTTGCCTGACGGCGGTTTAAGGGTTAAACAATAATTAACAGGGTTTTATTTGAATAGTTGCTCAAAACACGTAAGAAAATATAAATCCAATTTCTATTTATGTTATTAAACTTCGTGTTAATCTAAACCTGCGCTTACCTCAATTTCTTGTTTTACATTCAACTTTAGCCAGTACGATTACGAGTAAACCTGATTTAGTATCACGGGCTAATGCCTATCTAATTTATAAATAAAACTGATACTAATATTTATAAACTTGTTTTTGAAAATGGATATGTGCTTAAATAGATGAATAACATCCAGATTTTTTGCATTTTGCATGTACCATTTAATAATACAAAAAAAATCGATTTTTTCGCAGAAATCGATTATTTATTTTTATTAAAATCGATTTTTGGCAAATCGATTAATTTTTAATATAGAAAAATCGATTTTTATTTAATCGATTCTTTTCCATTAATCTCACATCCCTAACCCGGACTGCCTCGCGGGGCGGGCGACGCGTATATATATCGCCTCACGCGCCGAGACAAGTAGGTACCTTCAGTAGGTACAAGGTAGGTAAGGGATACCCGCTACACCGCTACTAATATTAAAACCTTTGATTATAATTCAAAGATTAAAACTAAAATAAACACTTTTACAAAGACATTATATTTTCAAACCATTCTCGAAAATGTAATATGTTTAAAATAATAAAAGGCACTCCTTTACCACTTACGTCGCCCCATGAGAAATACCCTATAACATGAGAATCCATGACGAACAGCGCGCCGTGATCTAAAACATATTCACATAAATAAAAATATAAGTACTTACTTAAGTACTTATTATAAAAGCATAAAAAGCCCGCGAACAAAGAAAATGTACTTAAATTACATTACACATACATAATAGGATATAATATACATAATTCCCACGTATACAGATGTATAATATATTTGTTAACTCGTCAACTTGAATATATAGCCTATGTCACTCGCAAAACCACGACGGATCAACAACATATTAATTACCTATATGTCCAAATCCATCGAGCCATTTAGGCTGTAGGCCGAGCCAAAGAAATACACATACTTACATACATACTCTCGAACAAAACATAACCCTCCTCCTGGAGCATTTGGGCAAAAAAGATAAAAGAGTGAAGCCGCCTAAAGTAATGATGAATTAATAAATACGTGGACTACCTAATACTCGTAGTTTGCTTGTGTGTCTGATCAGAGTTGTGGTCATTACTTTGCGATTTGGTATTAGTAAGTACATTAGGTAACTTCACTTGTTAGTAAATGTTTGCCTCGCCTCGTCAGACCTGTCCAAAATATTTTTTGGTCTGATCTATACTCAAAGTATCTGTTAAAGGACAGACGAGGCGAGACCAAAATAATGTTTGGTCTGATTAACAAACCTACGACGAAGTCATCAAAAATCTGGAAATATCCACAGAATCGCACAGCTTAAAGTACAGTAAGTAACTAAGTATTTGGGTCTTACAACAATAATAATATCTTGGGACAACTCACACAAGGTCATGTAATCCCAAACTAGGCAAGGCCTGTACTATGGAAACCAGACAACTGACACTAATATACTTTTTTTTGTAAATACATACCTACTTATATAGATAAATAACACCCAGACACTTGGTGGGAATCGAACCCACGACCCATCGGGTAGCGGTCAGGGTGTCTAACCACTAGACCAACGCGCCTGTCATAACATGCGAGCACAGTATAAATATGTATATATCCATATTTTAACTGTGATGCGAGCCTGTAATAAGAACAATGGCACACAATACTAAGATGTGGCTATGTTCTTTGATACTTACTCAAAGAAGGTCCAGCGCCCTTAGGGATCACGCAAAACTCATAATTGCGCACTACATTTATCACAGGAGTGACGTATAAAATACATCTTTCCATTGGTAATGCACGTACGTTTGTAACAGATGCACCCAACGCATAGCCTACAATGTAATGCATTACTAATTTCAAATCATTTATTTTTCAACTAGCAGCCCGATGCCGCATACAGATTTGCGTAATGTAACATGCAATGTAACACCACAGTCTATAAACCAATATTAGTAGTAGAAAGAATTTGCCGTCCATATTGTCGCAATGTATATCATGCAATTTAACAGAATTCCCATAGTATGGACGGCTTGCGCGCACGAACCGAGCTCACAACACAATGCGCACAGAGCATTTCAAGTCATGCGCGTCGCGATCCGCAATTTGTCGGTTTTTTCGCCGAACACAAAGGGGCGCGCGGGCGCGCAGCGCAGAGTGCACGGAGCGCCAGCGTGGACGGGTTGTGTGAACGCGCGCGAACCATGAAAGAAAAGAGACTGAGCCATGTTCGCCGCGCGCATGCGAAACAGATGCGAGCACGTACATGCTCGGTTCGTGCGCGCCCTGCGTCCACACTTGTGAAATGCTCCTTTCATGTTACATTGCATGCTACATTACGTAAATCTGTACGGCTTTAGGTGTCCGGGTAAAAATAGCACCCTGCCATCTTCTCCCGTTGGGAGTACGTAAGAGGCGACTAAGGTAAAACAAGAAGACGGGCAGCAGCGTCTTTCTATTGGATTACCTACCACCTATACTGCGATCCCCAACCCACCTGCCAAGAGTGGGGATTATGGCAAACCCTCCCTTCTAAGGGAGAGGCCGTTATTCAGCACTTCTTTCGGCTGCTGATGATGATATTAAGTTCCTTGCTCTAAAAATCTGCAAGTTGAAGTGCCATTCAAAAGTGAAACCTATTAGATATTCCATTGGTGATATTTTTCATTACGGAAGTGTTAGTAAATTTAATATATCGTCTACTTATTAGGTATACTTAATAATATCTAATGTATGATTTTGATTTATAACCGGCACATAGATATAATCGAAGTGATTCATCATGAAATTCGCCTTTCATTTTCCTATTCCTTTAAATGAAATAAAAATCGAGAATACATGGAAGGTAGGTACTTACTATTATAACCGCGCATTATCCTAGAAGCTAGACCTTAAAATATGTTTAACTTAGCTAGGATTTAAAATCACATAAACCTACCAAGTGTTGTATTTACACTTATTTATTATTTAGATTTCTGTGCTTACAACATGTTCATGTCAGGAACTCAGCATGTGAACTTATTGTCAGGATCAGTACCTACCAATCTCTTAGATTACTGAGAATGTCCCGATAAAACAAAATCTGGAATTAGAATCCCAGACTTTGCATACAGCTAGTGATCGAGACAGAAGTACTCAGCTGCTGTATGTATGTACGTAAGTTATCTAATTTATAACTCGGGACACTAGGAATCGATTGATTACGAAGTATCAACATCCCTCATATATCGATACTTCGTACTCGATTTAGAGAAATACCTACCTAAGATTTATTAAGACCTCAAAAAATTGTCTTAGGTACTTAACCTACAAATGTTTCAAAATTTAACGTTATTACGAGTAAGTGACAATGAATCTAGAACATATTTGACTGATTTTATTTACTTCTGCGTACTAACCTACATAGACACACTGCTCAAAGCAAATAATAAGTATTATAAGACTTACTGCCGGTCCCAATATCCTATCGATCGCTAAATATAAGTTAAAATCATCGATATCCCGCGATAAACCTCCGAAATGGAGCGATAACTAAAACCCTGACAGACTGTCACTTGAACAACCAACAGTAAGCTGCTAATATGTTATTATTGAACCGGAAATATGTCATTTTAGCTATCGATGGTAACTATTTTAACTTATAGTAAGGGATCGCTAGGATATTGGGACCGGCAGTTAGTAAGCCTCAATTTAATTACAATGAAAAAAAAACAATATTGTATGGAAATTATATTAGGTAAACATACCCTTATGTGTTGATATTATACCCCAACCGAATATATGCATGTCGTTAGCGAATTTTTCTAATACGGCATCATTTATTTCAACAAAGTTTAAATTAGGTACTGAAAGAAACAACATTAACGAAAATATTTACTAAGTACTAACCTGGAAATAGAGTCAAAGGGGGACAGGTCCCTCTACGGCAGAAAGTGCATTTGAAGACAATGCCCCAAACCCCAAAGACATATGCCCTATATCCCACTTGGTGGTATTCGAACCCACGACCTATTGGGTAGCAGCCAGGGTGTCTAACCACTAGACCAATAGGCCCATCGAATTATTATGATAGTGACGTGTAGTTTGGCAGTTTCGTAGTGTGTGTGAGGATTGAGTGAGCACACAGAAAAATTTAAAAAAAATGATAAGTAAGTAATCATTTAGTAAAAGATCTTAAACAATTGTAAAACCATTGTCACAATTTGAGATTTCTTTTGAAACTTTCAGATGGTGCTCACACAGTTTCGTAAGACAGCAGCGATACTCCTATTGGCAAAAATAATTTTGTAAGCCTGTGGCTTGAAAAAAAAATATCGACACAAGGGCGCTATTTCGGAGTGCCACTTTTCGGACCGTAACAGCTAATCTAGTTCAAATATTATATCGATGCCCTAAGTATATCAGTCCTGTTGCCCAACTAATAAGTAGAAAATTATGTTGTAAGAGTCAAAAAATCATACCTACGTAATATTTACGTAGGTATGATTTTTTGACTTACGTAGGTAGTACGTATAACACTTAGAGGAAGAAACTGTCTACGGTATAATATAACGTAGCATTATCATGGAAGTAATAAGTACTGTTGTAAGTAGTACTTATTACTTCCATGAGCATTATTACCATTTCGTGGTTCGTATAGATCACATCATCGATATCATAATTCATCGATGAATCACAAATTCGTCAAAAATCATCAATTTTAGTTTACCACTAAACTTGAATAAAAGCACACAGAACTACATTTTTAAGTCGACCAAATAAGGTTGCCACCAGTAGCTGTTGTAAAGATTGTAACTTAGCTGCAAGTTTTACTGCTGAACTCGCAAATGTCAGATAAAGGACCATGCCCATCTGTGCCCCAGAAATGCCCAGATAAAGTATATAACAATAATGCTCTAATAAATAAAAACTAGAATTATGTTGTTAATTTTAAATCATATGAAGCACTGGATAAAAAAATAAAAAAAATAAGACGTTCTGTTGACATTGCAGTACCAGTGTATCTAACCAAATTGTTTTCACATACATATTGACACTATACAATGGAGACAGACTAGATAATTCCAAATAACTGACATGTTTATCTGATAACATACAGATAAGTATATAAAAGAACACTGATCTGGCTTAGCTTATGTGATGATTATCATGAAGTTCCTAGTGAAAAACTAATAGCAATGTTGTATGTAAATGATAAAATGTATAAAAAACCAGTAGGACGTTATCATGTTTAATGTCCAATATCTTTTGAACCGGTGCTTTTTAAGACATTAAAAATATAGTTATCATATAAATACTGTTAAAAAGTTATCATATGACATAGAGCTGCAATTTGGGCATTGCATGGCATTTCTGACTTTCAGCTCCACACTAATATGGGCATGGTCCTTTAATTTTAATTAAGCATTTTTACAAGATCAAATTCGGAGCAATAAATGAATGAACACAGGCAGGAGTGATGACCTGCCGCAGTGGTGGCTACGCACACAGTACACTTGGTAAGGTTGAATATACGAGTAGGTATGTCAACCCTGTAAGTATAGATAATTATTTCGTATTGTTTGTTGTACCTACCTTGTAATTATTTCGACTCTCGGAGCCGTTAAAACTGTTTATGCATATTTGTATTGAGTACGAGACAGTCGATATATCTCAGAGAGGATATAATGACATTAATTGGCTGCGAGTATCGAAATAATCCTATTTCAAGAAATCCTGCATAACTCTAATTTAAGTTTGTAGGTGCGGTAGTTTTAGTGTTGTTAGACTATTAGTTATGAATTGATACTTACTGGTGTATTCCTTTAGTGTAAATATATTTTGATGCTCAAATAATCCTATATTATTGCTGTAGTCGTCTCTATTGAAATGGGAATGTGTTAGTGTCCTTCTGACGTCTGTATCTGCTCAAAAAGAAATGTACATAACTAATACCATTTATTTAATATTAAATAATAATAAAAGAGCAGGGTGTTTTCTAGGAATCACGATACAGCAAAAACCATATAACGTACAATCTTGAAATTTGGAACCAACATTATTCAAATAGTCTAGGTGAACAATAAGAACGGATTTTTCGAAATTCCATACCTAAGTGTCAAATGGGCTCCCAAAGTTTGTATGGAAAAAAAAATTTTTTTCGTCACACGGACATGAAACTTTGTCAGTGTACTAAACAAAAGAAATAAAGAAACACGTGTATCACACTTTTTGAAAATCGACCCTTATAGGGATTTTAGCCTGGTTTTTGAGTATGCAACGCAGAAAAAAAAAATCATACTGCATTGCTGAAACTTTGCGAATACATTAATCAAATTATAGCAATCCAGGTGCAAATAATCATTTTTTGAAAATCAACTCCGAAAGGGGTCCAATTGGGGTCCAAAAAATGTTTTTCGACCTACGGTCATAAGACTTAATTTATATATTATACACAAGAATCTAAGAAACCAATTTCCGGCATTTTTCGAAAAACAACCCCTAAGGTCATTTTAAGCGGCTGGAAAGTTTGCACAAAGAAGGGTTTCCATTTCATGCTGTGATGTAGCTAGAGTAACGAAAGTCAGTAAATAAACTCAACATGATAATTGAACAAACTAATTTTGAGCATTTTTGTAAAATCAACCCCTAAGTGGGTCAAATAGGCTCTCAAAGTTTGTATGGAAAAAAAAATTTTTTTCGTCACACGGACACGAAACTTTGTCACTGTACTAAGCAAAAGAAATTAAGAAACACGTGTATCACAACTTTTTGAAAATCGACCATTTATGGGGTTTTAACATGGTTTTTAGTATGAAAAACGAATAAAAGAGTTAATGCTGCATAGATGAAACTTCGTGAATGCGTTTATTAAACTAAAGCAATCTATGTGTAAATAATATATTTTTATAATCAACTCCTAAAGGGGTCCAATTGGGGTCAAACAATTTTTTTCAACTTACAGTCATAAAACTTAATTTATGTATTTCACACAAGAATCTAAGAAACATATTTTCGGCATTTTTTGAAAAACAACCCCTAAGGTCATTTTAAGGGGTTGGAAAGTTTGCACAAAGAAGGATTTCCATATCATGCTATGTGCAGCTAGAGTAACGAAACTCAGTAAATGAACTCAAAACAACAGTTGAACAAACTAATTTTGAGCATTTTTGTAAAATCAACCCCTAAGTGGGTCAAATAGGTTCTCAAAGTTTGTAAGGAAAAACCATTTTTTTCATCACACGGATATGAAATTTTGTAAATGTACTAAGACAAAGAAATTAAGAAATACGTGTATCACAACTTTTTCAAATTCGACCCGTAAAGGCATGCATATGCATAGCATGGTTTTTTTAGTATGTAACGCGGAAAAAAAAATCATGCTGCATTGATGAAACTTTGCGAATATATGTATCAAACTAAAGCAATTATTTTATAAATAATATTTTTTTGAAAATCAACTCTTAAAGGGGTCCAATTACGGTCCAAAAAATTTCTTAGACCTGCAGTCATAATACTCAATTTATTTATTGCACACAAGAATCTAAGAATTCATATCCAATTCAATCCATTACCGGCATTTAGCGAAAAACAACCCCTAAGGTCATATAATGGTGTTGGAAAGTTAACACGTAGAACGATTTCCATTGAATATTATAATGCAACTAGAGTAACGAAACTCGGTACATAGACTCAACAAAACAATTTAACAAACCGATTTTCAGCATTTTCTTAAAATCAACCCCTAAGTGGGCCACTTGGGGTATCAAAGTTACTATGGAAAGAAATCAGAAAAAAACTTTATCAGTATACTGATAAAAAAATACATGTATCACATTATCTTTTTAAATCAACCCTTGAAGGGGTTTTAGCATGGTTTTTGACCCCCAAAAAGGGTTTAATTGGGGTCCAAATCATGTTTTTTTTACCATACGGTCACAATACTTTATGTATTGCACATACGAATCTAAGAAACCTGTTTCCTGCATTCATCAACAAACAACCCCTGAGGTCGATTAATGGTTTCAAAGTTTGTATTCAGAAGGATTTCCATTTAAGTTATAATGCAGCTACAGTCACGAAACTTGGTAAGTAAACTCAACACAACAATTTAACAAACTAATTTTCAGCATTTTTAACTGACTTCAAAAAAGGAGTCACCATTTTTGTTTTTTTTAGGAACTGCTTATTCGTAAGTAATATTTTTTTAAGGGACCCAACCAGTGGAGCGGCCATTGCCAGTCATGCGCGAACATACATAGAAAAAAATATGTACAGACGAATTGAGAACCTCCTCCTTCTTTGAAGTCGGTTAAAAAACCATTAAACTGTAAATGTTCTCCATTACATTACTCTGACAAATATGAACTGATGATTCTTTTTATTCAAGAGAGTAAACCACTGTAATGATTTCATGCAAACTTCATTAGGACCGGATAAAGTGTTCCTGAAGAAAATATACACAGTAGGTACTATCGCGGACACGAACGGTATACCAGTTTTCAATCAAAATCGTTTAAACAACTTTACGTGCGCTTACCCCGCTCGCACGTATTTTGGGCCGACTCATACAAACGATTGTAGTCGTAAAGATGGTATGGTGATCGTGACCGCGAAAGTACGTCAACGCCAACTTCAATAACATTTAAATTATTTTATGCTTTTTAGTTGTGTTGAAGTCGGTTCTTTTTATTTGTTGTGTTGTGTGCAATGTTTTATTCGAAAATCAGAATCGAAACCGTGGGATAAATGAGGTATCAAATGAGTATCAAGTTGGTATGTAAAAATTTTTTTTTCAGTGACACTAAACTTTGTCAGTGTACTCATCAAAAAATTGAGAAACACGTCTAACACATTTGTTTTGAAAATCAACCCTTATCGGGGTTTTAGCACGGTTTTTGAGTATCAAACGCGAAAAAAAATGCATGCTGCACTGATGACACTTTGCGGATACATTCGTAATATTGAAGTAATCCATGTCATTGTTTTAAATTAACCCCTAAAAGCTGAATGCTTTTGAGTTCCCAATCATATTTTATTCCTACAGCCACACGACATATTTTATGTATTGCATGCAAGAATCTAAGAAACCGTTTCCGGCATTCTTCGAAAATCCCTAAAGTTTGCGAGAAAAAAGTTCTCTATTTAATGCTATAATGCAATTATGGTAACGAAACTCAGTGAACGAACTAAACAAAACTATTGAATAAACTAATTTCCAGCATTTTTCGAAAATCAACCACTAAGGGCATCTTCCAATAAGGTTACCAAATGGTTTCACTTAACAACGTAAGTTTTTTAATGGAATTGCAAAATAAGTACAGTATCTTTTTATATAAAGAAGTAAAAGTTTAAGAAATGGGCGCTATGATAGCTTACACAAAAATACAGGCTACATATTATACATGATACCTATTAGATCAGAGTTAATAAAAGTGTAAAAAATATTGAAATCGATCGTCCGAAGATCGGACCAACAATAATAACTAAGAAGACCTGAGGGTACACCAGCATAATTATGACCTATGGACGTTCAACATCTCATTCCTCCCGTGACCATAGGTGCTGCAAAGCATTCGAAACGTCGGGATAGTTAAAGCTAAAATAAACCGCGATTAAATCCGTAAAAGTATTTTGATTTCAATGTGTAACATTCGCGTAATTATAAGACAGCATTAGTGTAAATAATATTTTAAAAAACCTCGATCCATATTTCAAAACACGTTTGAGTAACAAAGTGAACGCGGGCGAAGCCGCGGGCTACAGCTAGTATTAAATAACTATGCAGAAGCGAAAAATGTACCTACTGATGGAACACATTTTAACACTACCCATAGACCGGATTGATACTGGTGATTGCACTAGCTACTACAGGGGGTCTAGTACGAGTTCCGATCGTTTACGAGCTCGATCAAACTGACAGTTTTTGCCCGTACATTTTACTAGTTGTTGATAGTTACCGCTAGAGGCGCTGGTGTGAAATGTATGGAGTAAAACTATCGGAACTCGTACTAGACCCCCAGTATATAGTGTGTGCCATTCACGTCAGAATACACAATGTTTAACTGAAACTGTCTCCATCCCTAGTAAACGTAGCCGCTCATTACCAGTTGTAATCACTGTTCGGTAAATGATTAGTTAGTTAAGCAACGCCAGGCAAGGACTATCCTTACATGGGTGACCGTTTAGCGGCATTTGAACTACTTGGAAGGGCACGTTATTAACCGGTCCCGGTTTTTGTCATCTAGACAGCCCAGCAGTCGTCTTAGGCCTCTGCCTAAGTGCAGCTAGAACAACTCTGACACCAGGTTCACCACTAACCATATGATAAAAAAGCTAGTCATTTAATTTTTTTTTAATGTCAATAGTCCTAATCTAGGGTCTAATATTGAGATGTCCTGCCATTCTAAAGTTAGTAGTGTTCTTGTAACTCTCACCGAAGTATTTGCCGTCGTTATTTTTATATTTTATCTTCCATAATAGCAAGAAGTGTGACATCTCCGGATCAGATCGCATAGCAGCGCATTGGGCAGGTGCTAGCGACCATCGTTGTCTTAGTAACAGTGTGTTGCAGATTAATTTTGCTGGTTTCACATCTAGGTACACCACACCTATCGAATGATTACTGAGCACGTGTGACTCTGGAAACCGTAAATTCTTTGATGACTGGGTACACATTTTGCAAGCCATGATGTAAAGTGGTTACAATTAAAATAAAACCATATTCGTTGTTAGACAACTGTGCCTTCTTTCTTTATCTAAAATTATTTAGAAGGTATGTATACATAGTGTTTTCCAATAAACGTTAAAAAACCTAAATCATTGTTAATACCCTAAAGGAGAGGTTACGAGTCAGAAAGGTAGAGTTACATAAACTTCATTTTAACTAACATTGGCACCAGCGGGCACCGACTTTTATATATTTTCGCTATTTAATGCCTTTTAGATAATTTTCTTTTCCGGTTTTTATTATTTTTAAATAGTTTATTTAACACTTTAGTGACTTTTATGTCAATGCAATGTCGTGGTTCAGTAGGACCTTCATTAAGTCTTAGGAATCTAACAATATATACTTACCACGGGTAACGGCATAAGTTTGGGGCTATGGACATAATAGGCCGCGGCACCGTTTAAGGGATTTAACAAATCCCATGCCTAGCATGGCGTCTTGCGTCTTGGGGTGTCCCGGTAAGAATAGCACTCGGGTGTCGTAAGAGGTTACTAAAGGGAAACAAGAAAACGGGCAGCATCGTCTTCCTATTGTACCGCTACCATTCACCTGTACTGCGATCCGCGATCTCCAAGACTAATGTGCTAATGTGGAGGCCTTTGTTCAGCAGTGGACGAGTTTCGGCTAATGATGATGAATGGGCGGAATGATAAGCCCAAAATACCTTTTTGAAGTATCCTTCTTGTGACTTTAAATACTTCACTTGGTGAATGATTCACCAGACACAAATGTACAAAATACACTATAATCAGCGTGAGAATGATGACAAACGTTATGATTAAGTGGACAAAGATACATTTTTCACCTCTTGTAAATTTTGTTTCTCTAGGACGGGTATTTTCAGGTGACATGATAACAAAATATCGAGGCCAATTAGATTCTCTAGGACTTTGCTACTGTCAAAAGGTAAGTCGCTGGACGTTTGGAATGGGGACGCTAGAAGTACATACATCGATCGAGTATGGCGGTGACTCCGAGGGCGACCGTGGTTACGATTTCCGTCCCTGTGAGAACTGTGTCAGTTCCCGGAAGCCTTTATGTCGTCCCCCGTACAGGATCGCGAGGACATACTGAAGGTTTACCCGCGTCAACAATAAAATGGTTGCTTGAATTTTGTACCTATTGCTTATGTTGCGACTGCGCTTATAAGAAAACTCCTTCAAACCAGACCTTTCCTCTATAAATTTATGTGCAGGACGGGAAGACAAAGTCCTCGTGTTGAATTTTAGTCCTGCGTGTAAATATTACCGTGAATAGAAAAGAGTATTAAAGGAAATAATGTTACTGTAGTTTATTGAGGTTTGAACATGTGTTTAGGATAATTTAGATTTAGAGAAACTTTTACATGTAAATTACTAGCGGCCCGGTACGTGCTTCGCTACGTATAAAGTGAAATATAAAAAAATATATTGGAATATCAAATTCATTTATTCAAACAAAAAATGGCATTTTTCCTTCAATTAAAAAAGAATAAATCAAATTAAAAACAAATTGTTACATTAATAGTGGTACACAATATGTTTCTTTATGTTTTTTCAAATAAAGAAACACACATGCATAAGAAATGTTATTCACTTCAACAGTTCAAAACTTTCCGTTTGTGTAAATGATTTTGACAATTCAATTCAAACAAAGCCTGTAAAAGATATGAAACACCGACGCGACGGATCGCTAAAAAAATTAAGAAAAGTACACGCACACATTATATACATATTACATTTGAACAAAAAATATAAACACGAAGCAATAATTAATTATCGCTGACAATTTAGCTTTATTCGAAGCACGTCCAAAATGAAATGACGCATGAATGACATAACAACATGCTTTTACTGTCAACACTGAAAAAGATTTAATTCTGAAAAAAGGTTCAATTTGACAGCCTTTAATTAGCCTTTACTTAGCCCCATTTACAAAATGATCCGCCATTTATTGAATTCATTTGTTACAAAAACCGTGATAAATGAAGAACCGCTCTACCGATTTTGTGCAAACTTCACATAAACCATCTACTAAATAGTCCGAACAAAGCCTAAACATTTGGTTTGGATAAGTTTGCCCGTTCTTGAGTTATAAAATTACAACGAAAAGTGGCATTGATTTTTATAGATATAGATAAGAAAATGGTTTCGGAAAAGAAACAAAGAGATAGCGAATCAAATATATTTATTCATATATGTACGAAATATAAAAGTCAATTACATAAGCTAAGCGTTTAACAATTATCCACTAACTTTATTCATGTTATTAAGTAAAAGAATTACAAAATTGAAAAATGTTACAAATAGTACTAACAGTTTGGATTCATTGACGCTTTTGTTGATAATAATAAAAAAAAGTAGATTATTCAATTCCAAATGGAATTTAATAATTTAAATTCCAATGACTCAATTTGATATACGTAATGTGTACGTACGCGTACAGGTAAGCCATTTGTGGACATTCATTAGAACTTTCTTAAATATGAAGTCCAAAACTATTAATTCTAAATGCAATCGTACATTTGAATAAAAATAATAATAAATTGTGAAACCAAACTAAAAAACCTACTCAGTAAAATGTTATTTAAAAACTATATATTAAGTATTAAAAGTACATTAATCATTTCCGCTTAAACTATTATAATTAATAAGTATTAATATTATGTAATCATTTAATTAGTTACAAATCGCTAAAAATTACTAATATAATTAATATAGTTAAAATGTTCGTAGTACTTTTATTATTGCTATGCATTTGTTTCGGAGTTTAGTATGTGAACTTGTACTATCATGATCCTTCTAAATACGATAACATGCATTAAATACATTCTAAATACACAGAATTATATGTCGGTATAAAGAATATAGCTGTGTCCCTTGCCCTATTTGTCCTGAGTCAGGACTACTGTCTCGTGACTGGGCTGAATAAATAATCAATCCGTCTGTCTAATGGTAAGCAAACCTCCTGCCTATAGACAGCTGCACTGCACCGTAGCTCGTCACCCGAGTCTCCTGTGTCCGATGATTTCACCAGCAATCAATGAATTTCATTTAACGGGCCCGTTGGTCCAGTGGTTAGACACCCTGACAGCTACCACAGGTTGTGGTTTCGATAACCACCGCGTCTACGTCTGGGTGTTATTTATCTTTAGAGGAAATCAAACCCACTGCTATTGGGTAGCAGCCATGGGCTGCTTTATGACACCAACACACAACTAGCCCATTGAAATGATGTTTTAAAGACTACCGACCTGCCGCAGCTTTGTCTAGCTTTCATGAAAGTTTTGTTTTATAGTAAGTAAGTACTAAGTAGATATGTATTTACTGTAGGTATATGTTATATAGAAACCTTTCAAAATTAAATTATTCATTAAAACACATCAAAATATATCTGTATAATGTTGGTACATAACGTGCTGTTGTGTGAATTATAAGCTTATTTGGTACATTTTTTAATTACTATAAAACGTTTACATAAGGAATGCAGTATCACAACTAAAGCCTTCGTAAGGAGACCGGTGTTCTTTTTTTTGCGAAGGAATATACCGCAGAGGGCAAGTGACACATTACTATATAAGTACAATATTTAAATGAGTATTCATGAAAATTTTATTAAAATCGAATTGCTTCATATTACTGTTAATAATGAACTACAAGTTACAATAAGGCCAACTGTTTAAGTATTGAGTGTTAAAATGTGGTGTAACATGTAAAATCCAAGCGTGTAAATACTCTAAATATTTATTGATCTCTTGAAATCGATAACAAATTCAGAAAATACAATCATTTAGGTTTAGAATCCGATTTGACCAAAACGGCTAGAAAATTGCCTCCGAATGTACAATTCCCGTCTTTATAATTTACAAAAACTTCCTTTTATAGTGTACCGGTATTTTAAAACAAAACTTAGTTGTTTTCTGATATGTATACAATAGCTTGTTACTAAAATAAAAATAATGTTTTTTTTTCCAAATCAAAATAATCTGTTTTTTTTTCACTCTTTTTGCCCGAATGCCCCAGAAGGAGGGCTATTTTTTTCGAGAAGTATGTATGTAGTTATGTCTATTTCTTTGGCACAGCCTACATTCTAAACGGCTTTATGAATTTTGACATATAACATGTCGTTAGATTCGTCTTAGTTGTATGAGTGTCATAGGTTATATATTTCTTCAAAATACTAAAAACGTCGGCCATCAGCCGCCATTTTGTACTTCCAAAAACATCATTATGGGTATTAAGGACAAAAATGGTAATAACTCTGGCAAATATTTACCAATTTCAATGATTCTTTTTTTATTCGAAAGAAGAAACCACTGTAATGAATCTGTATGAATTAAAATTCATTCTTCTTATTCTTAGAACTTCCTGGAGGACCATGAACGATGTGGAGGAATTTATCTGGTAAAAACCATAAAACTGATGTTCTCCATTACATTACTCTGACAAATATGAACCGATTTTGATGATTCTTTTTTTATTCAGGAGAGTAAACTACTATGATGATTCCGTACAAATTTCATTACCTAGATCATTTTACCGTCTTTGATGGTTCAATCTTTATGTATGAAGATATCACTAAAAAGAAAAAATAAAATCTTTAAAAAAAATTTACTTTTCAGTGATATTGAAGTCGGTTCAATTTTTTTTTTTAAGATTTTATAGTGCATCGTTTATTACAAAGCTAGGATTGCCCAATAATAAAGGACATACATATTAAATATATGTACGACTGAAATTCATATTTTTGGATACAATACAAATATTCTTTATTGTACACCAAAAAAGAAGATACAACATAAAATGGAAAAGTAAAATATATATCCCGATACGAGTTATATGTCATATTATTAATGTGCTGTAAGCACCTAGTTTCTATATCTGTTTCAGTGTTTGTAGTATAACTATAACTTACGAAAATATCGTCTGTTGACACTTAACGTTTTCACCCTGTATATGTACGTGGATTTGGCCACGAATCTTCAAACTACAAATCTGATCGTTTTCCAATATTTTGATATTTTTAAACTTAGGGAAGAATACAGTTTCATCGAAATCGGTTCTGTAGATGTATATGGGCTGTTTATGATTGCATCTAGTTACACTAACGTAGTATACGAATTGTACTGGGTTAAAAATGTTTTTATGTAAGAAACGCCGTGCGAGGGGCCTATGCGATAAAGATATTTTGACTTTGTTAAGGTACTTACTCGTCTCAAAAATCCAGCTGCATAGCGGGAATGGATCCACCGAAAGATGGATTTGTCTTTCCACCTTTCTCGATGTAATACGACTGGAAATTGTCCAGTGCCTTACAGCCGAAGAAGAATGAGGATGATGCCTCACAGCCGATTGCGAGTACAGCGACAGCATCCAACAGATTTAAAATTGGTTCTTCAAGAGAGCTCTGTTATTTGATGTGCCAAAGACTAATAATTATATGTAGGTATATCCTACTTTTACGGAAACTGTACGTCCACATAACCGGCATGTCAACACACTATTTTCATACGGAAAGGCTATTGCCACTGGACTTGGATTTTAATATATCTCGTTTATAGTACTGGTAGGCAGGGAAATTATCAATTCATTGATCTAGGAATCGGTCTTCTAAACCTAAACGAAAACAAAGTTGCTCGCAATACTACTACTAATTATAAAGTGATACTTACCTAACCAAAACTACACAGAACTTCGCACAGGCTTGGAACTGCTAGCAGTTTCCTTAATGCCACCTTTAGTAGCCGTATTATTGCTATCTGACTTGAAGAGCGACAGAGTTATAAACTATGTATACCTACTCGTCGCTACCGCGTGCTATAGTATGATTATAATAACAATGCTTTAGAGGTGGTGGTAGGACCCCTGGCCTTGACGGATTGGTGTGAAATGTGATAATAATAAAAAGGTGTCCGTCAGGATGACCGGACCATAGCACGGATTCACGTGAAACTTTACCAAGATTTAGGGCTCCCACACAAAACTGCGATGCGATGCGGCGAGAAACAAATGAATTTTCGATACAAGATCCTTGTATCGAAAATTCATTTGTTTCTCGCCGCATCGCATCGCAGTTATGCCCTTTATACCAATTATGTACTATTTATTACCTATGTTAATGCCACGCCTATATATTTCAGGAACTACTGGTGCTATCGATTTGAAATTTAGATCTAAATTTCAAATTTTCTTTTTTAAGGTTGGGTAAGTATACCCAACCTTAAAGCAAATAAAAAAAAAACGTTTCTTTTCAATAGAGTTCGAAAGGGGTCGTCAAAATTTCAAAGTAGATATAGTAGGCTCATTAGGCAAAGGGGACTACATGGTTTGTGAAATATAATATGTCAGATGAATGATTCTCCATATATAATTGTTTATAATGAAATATGGACTGGCTGCTTTGGACTCAGTGGAGAAGCGCTAAGAGGCTGATTGGTGATACTGGGTTAGTAGAAGCCAATCTACAAAGCCTAGAGCACAGGCGCAAAGTAGCCAGCCTCTCGGTATTCTACAGGATGCATTTTGGAGTGTGCACAGGAACTGCATGACTTGATTCCACCATCCCCCTTCTATCATCGGACGTCGAGACGCACTGCGCATACACACCCTTATGTGGTGAAAGTGCCTTCAGTCCGGACTAAACGATTTGCCTCTTCGTTTATATTGAGGACAGCTAAGGATTGGAACAGTTTGCCTGCGTCGGTTTTCCCGCCCGATTATAATGTGGGTGTCTTCAAGGCTAGAGTGAATAGGCTTTTAATAAGCTAGTGCGCTTTACCATCTTCGATTGCGTCGCCACATTCCATCAGGTGGGTCTGCAGTCAAGCACTAGCTTATGTTGAATAATAAAAAAAATTATAAGTAAATTTTAAATGGAAACATAAAGTATTTATATATTTATCGTAGGTACATAAAAGGTACTAAATTATTATGCAAATATTTCAGCAATATAAGGACCGTAAGTACTCAAAGTAAAAAGTGGGAAGCCATCCTGACGTCAGAACGGCTTCCCACTTTATTTATTAAATAACTTTGTTAATATTGAGGTACAAAATATTTAAACATAGGTAAGTACTAAATAGTACGTAATTGGTACTAAATCTAGGTAAAGTTTCACGTGAATCCATGCCGTGGTCCGGTCATCCTGACGGACACAATAAAAAGACTTCGGTAATTTACGGATAAAAAATTACATCTCTTTAAAAACTGTGCGTTATAAACTGATAACTACGGATTTTGATAAAAACAAACGAAGTCTAAGTTCGAGACTATCCAGTAAAAAACTCAGAGGGCTTGTCATTCTTTGTCTTTTAAATAGTCTATTTCTTACAATCATATCAGGGCCAGTGTGTTTTGTAGTCAGAATGACAAAAAAATACGAGAATACAAGGTCAAAGGGATGTAATTGGACCAGTCCCCCGTTCAGACCAGTCGCGTTTCTTTTGAGTAAAGGGTAGCAAGAAGATAAGTATATCCTAGTAACATCACACCAGTCAAGACATACACGCCATGCTAAGTATTCTAGTTTAATATACAATCTAATCTTATTACATAATGCGCTGTTGCTAAACCTAAAATCGCAAGGCAAAGTAAAACTCACGACCTTCGCTTCAGAACGTTGTCAAAAATTCAACTTCCTCGTGTAAAAAAATTAACTATTTCATTTTTGATATTCAGATTATTGGCACTGATTGTTTTGCTGTAGCAAAGTCCAGGCACTATCGGATTGTATAAAAGGAGCCAACAAATCCCACGAAAAGGATTGTGAGGGGAAGCAATACGAGCATAATAATTTTAATTATTGTAAATAGTGCTAGTAAAAACTACCACGCTACAAAATTATGCTCAAAGTTGACGAAAAGTATGTAAATTGGTGTATTTTAAGTCTCGCTGCATTTCACAACCTCGTATTTTCGAGGGAGGTCAATTAGTTCGCGTAAGCAACGGAATTAAATAAAATATTTGTTTTATATATTTTCAGATGTAGGTATTAATCAGTTTACTTAGACCTTTCGAGAAGCTATGTTTTCATTGAATAAAAAGGAGGCTTATTTTTCTGCTTTCAAATAATAATCACGGGGGCGAGGTAAAAATGGAGACCACAAATGGAGACAATGGAGAATAATTACCATTCTTTGCAGTCCGAACTCTCAAGGGTATCCTTGCCGGTATTAGAGAGTTCGACCACAGGGAACGGAACAGCGATATTAGACCTTTGCTTTAGATAAGTATGCAGAAAATTTTCTCCACTTTTACCGCTATAGTTTCATGGGGACGGGTGACCGGTGCAGGTCAGTGTTTTCCTATAGCGGTATTTAAAAGCTCCAAATAGGAAAATTATTGTTTCAACTATTTTGTAATTAATATTTTACCACCAAATACCACTTCATTTCTCGAATTGTGAGACCACCCCTCGTAACGTTACACAATACCAGTTTTATGATTTTAATAAAATCTACTTATTGTTCTTCAAAACACTGAAACTACAGACAGTTTGTACTTTTGTCAACTTTGATACGAACTTTCGCTTAGGCAATGCAAGTTTTTTATTACAAATCCTCGACACAGAACTAACGCAGGCTCTGTCATTGAGTCATGAGCATCACGAGGCGTCGGGAGACAGCTTCGGGTCGACGGAGCTCAGCAGGTGTTTGGCCAGAATGTTCGAGAAATTGTTGCCCATTATGTTCTGGGAATCATAAAAAAATTGAAATAGGGTATGCCCACAGAATATCTAAAGGTTAAAAAAACTCGCTAACGCAAAAGCGACGATGTTCATAGTAAAGATCTGCCCTTATGAACATTCTTTAACATTTTGGCATACTTACTTATTTTACCAACGCTATTATTTTTAGGCTCCTGAACACACGCGAAGGATTTTGTTATTCCGAGTAACTATGATACTTTTGTATTAAATCCATATTTGAGCACCAATGAAATGGTGTCATTTTTTATGTTCAATAGAGCAAGTTCTTACGAAATATAGTAACGTCATTGGGTAGTGAACATTATTACCAGAGTCAAGCGTTAAATGCAAACAAAACTAACGTTCGTATGCGAGCCTCCTGTTCTCTGAATGTCGGACGAGGCGATAGACTGCCGTGCGTTACTTCTGCGTTTATTTTGATGTTTATACACTGGAGGCCAAATAATACGGATCACTAAGAGAAAACTCAATATATTGAAAACTTTATTAAAAATAAACTTCCTGTTTTCCAAGATATTAAGGGTTTTTTAGTGAACCGTATAATTTGATCTACAGGATATATTGATACTGGGATATAATCATAAGAGAACGAAGATAGTAGATACTCGTATAATACGCGTCCAGTAACAAATAATTGCAAACTGAACGACCAGTGGCTATTACAAGGTCCTCGTCGAACGAGCTTGCTCAACATTCTAACTGCTTAAATAGTCGAAGCCGAATGCTCCCGGTTTCTGTTGGTTTCGTTATTTTTTCAAGTAAAGCCACAGTTTACACAACTGATTTCTTGGATGGAAGCGCACATATTATAACACAAGGAGAATAATGCTATGGTATCGCAGTCAGCATGCATGAGATAATAGTAACTCCTGTTTTTCTTTACAAGATCAATTTCGGAACAATAAATGAATGAACACAGGTATAATGGCCGACCGGTGGCTCGCCAGACAATTGGTAGGGTTGAATATGTGATATTGTGAATATGGCAAACACGAAGTCGCACCCTATGTGTGCCTTTTTTACCTTTTAGGTATGGAGTTCTAAAAAGCCTTATATCATTGATTGGGTGCTAAACTGCTATATAAATATATAAAATTACTTGTCCTGACTGACTGACTGATTCATCAACGCACAGGCCAAGCCGCTGAACCTAGAAAGCTGAAATTTGGGCAGTAGGTTCTTCTTATAATGTAAGCATCCACTAAAAAAGGGTTTTTTGAAAATTCCGCTCCTAAAGGGGTCAAATGGATTTGAAAAAAAAAATTGCGGGCGTAGCCGCAAGGAATTGCTAGTTTAAATATAAAATTAAGTCGGAGTGTCTGAGATTTTGTGTAATTACATAAACACGTATTATAATTACGAGTACATATATGTAGGTATTATCATATACAAACTAGGACTAGATCGAACCTTGGCATGTTTTGTAATTATGTTTATTGATTTTTAAGGTGTTGTATACATTACAAAGCACTTTGGTATTGAGTTATTTATCACATGTACTTACTTATATTAAAACTATTACCACCAGTATTTCATTGAAATGGCGCAAAGCTTATTGTTTACAAAAAAATACCTTCGCGTATAGCATGGTCCGATAAATAAAAAAGTTAGTGTGGTTGTCAAACGCCATGTACTTATGTGTTTGGTATTGATAATTTTTTTTATAGGACTTTCATGACCCAATCCTAAAGCCAGAAACACATTAGGCTGACGTGTCGTGACTCAACGCGTCAGCAGTGGTATCAGTACAAATATTTTGTATGGTTAGAGACACTCTATTAAGGCCTCGATTACGGAGGCGCGGGGCGTCACGCGTCGCGATGGGCGGCGCGGCCCGCACTGAGTTAAAACATTTAGCGTTGTAGGAGTGAGAGAGAGATGCGAGACGCCACGCCACACGCGACGCGCGACTCCCCGCGCTTCGGTAATTGAGGCCTCAGGGCGTGTCGTGGCGCAGTTCCAGCTATCCGACTGGCTGCTGACGCGTTGAGTCACGACACGTCAGCCTAATGTGCCGGAGCCATAAGACATACATACATATTTTTTGTGTAACATTATTCGTTGTTTGTACTAAAATTACTTTGACATTTGTGTGATGAAGATGTGTGAAGTACAGAAGTAAACTTTAACAAGTCGGTACTGCCGCGAAGCGAGTGTGAAGTACCTTGTTGTTGTCTTCATTTATAAAAGACAATCTGTTGTTTGCGGCCAGGAACAAGTTCAGTTGTTCTAAGAATGCCTGAAAACATAATATAAATATGAGTCAAAAAATTAAATAGCACATGTGTAATTATCAGTGATAGATTGATTTTAGGGAATTTATGTCAAACGGTCATGCATGTTAATATGAATATCCCTCAGAGTTATATTTTTTCCGGAATTTCGAAATTGATAATTAACAGGGTGTAAGGGACTACGTACCGAAAACTTTTTTATAAGATTTCTCATATTGTCCGTTACAACATTACAGAAACCATTTATATGGAAAATGACAAATGACTAACTTATTAATTTTTGAGCATGTAATGAATATATATGCATGTAAAATAATTATACTTAATTGCCTATATACTGTTTTGTGTATAAAGAATAAATTACTATAAAAAAAACCACAATAAATTTATTGTTTTTAAATTAAAATTAGGCTTTATTATTATAGATAGAATCATGTATTGGATCCCTGGTATCGGTTTTCGGTACGATGTCCCCTTACACCCGTTATACTGCTAAAGGCAAATTTTTTTTAAACTTTTGGGTACTTCTGGGTTCAAGAGGAAGGCACGTGTCCTTCACATTGGGAACACGGAAATGTTTAGGTATCTACTCACAGCAACAGAAAGTTTAAAGTCGCCCTAATAATTATTATAATCATCATCACCAGCCGGAATTGCTGAAAATAGGTCTCCCCCTTCTAACGCCACAATGACCGACAACTGGCTATTTGCATCCACCGGTTACCTGCGACGCGCACAATGTCGTCTGTCCACCTAGTGGGAGGCCTGCCTACGCTGCGTTTTCCGGTTCGTGGTCGCCACTCGAGAACCTTTCTTCCCCAGCGGTCATCGGTTGTTGTCTTTGTCACTTCAACTTGCAGATTGTAAGAGCTATATCAGAACCTTGGTTCTTCGGCGAAACAACTCATTACGCATTCTGTCGCGCAAAGAAACTCCGAGCATAGCTCTCTCCATTATTATGAAATACTATCAGGTAATTGCTAAAATTAATCCCTTTACCTTTTCTTTGTCTTCACCAAGGTCTAACAAATTATTGATTCCATTGGCACCGCTCGTTGACTTCTATGAATAGAGTAAAAAAAAACATTAACTATAGACCCTTTTCGTCGAACAAATTAGGGGCCGTGGGTAAGTAGTAAGCAATGTTGCTTACCGGGCATATGCCCAATTTTTTTTTACCAATCCGAGATCGGTCGGCCTTGTGTACCTACTCACAAAGATCTACTACTGCATCGTGTACCTACACCCCGCACGACTTACCTGTGAGAACTCGTTGGAATGCGACCCCTGCCCTGATTCCCCGTGCGGCACCCCGCGTTCGCCTCGTTCGTTCAGTAGCGATAGCATACCGACAGAATGAAGTCATAACGTTAATAATATACGGGTTGTAAACTCGAATATAATTAACGTTACTAGACGTGGAAGTGTAAGAACACGTTCAGTATAAAATAAAACTACAAGTTCGCTAAATAATACGGTTAACTTTTGAAAATAGCATGGGGGTAGGTGGTTCAATGGGTGCAGTTTAATCCCCCGCCCCTAGCCTTGATTGAATCTAGCTATAATCTAGCAATTCTAGCATAGTGACGTGGAACCCCCGTCTCTGTCTCATGAACCCGGCCTTTCAACAAAATTACCCCGCCCTGGGCAATATCTTGGATTGCGATCCGCGCCTACTTGAAACCAAAAGACTATGCTATTTGTTTAATACGTACCATAGACTTCAATACTGTAACTAGCACTGTGTACAGCTTGTTGGTCTTTTTCGTAATAAGCGCGATTTTCTTGTTCATTTCTTCCGAATTGCGCATCATCTTCTTAACTTTGACCTTGTTGTATTGGAACCTACAGACATACGACACATAAATCTTCATTCTTACACGAATTTACAGAAAAAAATACAATAAAACGATATTTCGTCATAGGCATAGAAAGTATTTATTTATAATAAGTAGTACTGATTAAGTACTTATTTAATGGCTACCAAAATATGTACATATTTATTTTGGAATAAAAATAGCGCTGGTATGAAACGATGCTTTAATGAGACATCTAGCATTGCAAATATTTTAAAAATAGGTTTTACAAAATGCTACTAGCTGGCTGTTCGAAACGCGTGGTGAAATCACATTTACACACAATGAGAAATCTCAATTTCACTTGCAATTGAACTAACTACAATTCGCATAGTTTATACAGTACAAAATTTGAATCACGTGTTTCTGTTTCATTATATTTTCTATTAAACACAGTTTAGTTACAAAATTAGTTTCTTAGTCTATAGGCACATCTTAAATTGAGTGATTGCTAAGCCTATAATTTGGGAAAAGCAATTAAAAGAATTATGTATGTTTATTTGCACGTCACAGTGGTTGGGTGATTCCACGTGACCGCATGTTCTGAACAGCAGTTGCTAAGAGATGCAAAATAATACCTGAACTCATTATTATCGCAATTTTTGCATTTTTTTGCGAGCGGTTCACTGGAGTCGAGGTCGCGCGGCGAACTGCTGACTGCAGACAAAATCATTCAGCGTGAATAACAATCGCCGGGCATGCAGTCAATATATAAAAAAGAAATATGTTAAGACACAAAAAAATATAATATCATGTTCTCCAGGCCGTATCCAGCCACGGGGCGGCCAGTATTTATTTATATGTTCTCCGGCCGTATCCAGCCACGGCGGCCAATATTTAGCCAACTACGTCGGAGGTATTGCTTGGGCATGTGCTTGCGCAAGCACAGGTGCACTCTCTATTCATTCCGCTAGGACGGAACACTGACACGACCGGGGAGAGGTCACGCGCAGGACCGACTTTTTATATTCCCATACGACGCATTGATCATTTAAGTTTCCAGACAATCAGGTGATTAGCCTGTATTGTGCTAGCCAGTAAGGAACAACGCATAAAACTATTTCTCCCAACGGGATTTGAAACCGCGACCGGTTGCAAAGTGGTTTCCAACTGTACCACGGATGCTACGTCCCTTAGCTGCCAGCGCAAAGATTTAATTATTATATGTATTTCTGTTATTTTCAGATAATAAAACTTGAAAGCAATGTGTTGGACTGTTGCAAAGGGTTTGCAGACCACATGGCTCCTTTAGGGCAGTTTAAGAATGCGATCAAGGCGAGGTACGAAGCATGATCGAGGATTCACAGGATCAAACGCTACAAAAACACTTGGGAAAAGCGCAAAGATATGGTCTGCTGCTGAAGGAAGTACTAAATGGCCTTTTTAATATCTAGTTTATGCAATATAAACTAGATATTTAAAAATGCCCAGGGCCAGATTAGCTCCCTCCAATATTATTTATTAATTGCGCCTTAAATTTACATGAACCACTCCACAGAATTTTTACTGTATCTCTTGAAACTGGTTGCTTCTCTAATAAATGGAAACTTGCATATCTAACCCCTTTACATAAATCGAGATGTTTAGATGACATATCTAATTATAGACCCATTTCTATATTATCTGTTTGTGGCAAAATTCTAGAATCACTTTTACATAAATGTATGCTCTCATATGTAACAGATCAATAACAATCAGCATGGATTCCTTCCTCATAAGTCTACTAATTTAAATATGTTTCCGATATTGCAGAAGCTTTAGACGAAAGAGGTGAAGTACATGCTATTTATAAGTACAGATTTTCGTAAGGCATTTGACAAGCTTAATCACAATTTGCTTATTGCAACGCTAGACAAGATGGGTATTCATGGATCATTGCTAAGATGGTGTGAATCTTATTTCGGCCATCGCACTCAACTTGTAGCATTTCGTGGATACAAATCTCTTGATTGTCCGGTTCCATGAGGAGTACCAGAGGGTTCTCATCTTGGGCCATTGTTTTTCTTAATTATTATTAATGATTTGTGCGATTTTATACAATGTGACTTTAAAATGTTTGCTGACGATTTAACGATTTATAAAATAGTTAAATCCGCAACTGATGTGAAAGCCCTTCAAGCACTCGTCGACCGTATTCGAGAGTGGAAAGACATAAATGGAATGAGTTTAAATCCTAATAAATGCTACCATATAAAATTTCTAGGAAAAAATGCTCCCATGAGTAAACTTATTCTATAAGAAGTGATACGACTAAGGAAGTATCTTCAATACGTTATTTAGGAGGGAATATAGACAATACATTATGTTTTCGATTGCAAAATGATAAAATCATAAAAAAATCGTCCCAACTCTGCGGATTTGTTACTAGACAGATGAAAATGTTAAAACGTCCTAGGATAACAATTCTTATTTACAACAGAAGTATCCTAGAGTACTGTAGCACGGTATGGAACCCCGGGTACTGTGGCCATTCTGATAGATTAGAAAGAGTTCAAAAATGCTTGGTATATTTACTTGCTTACTCTGAAAATAAATGTCGCATTTTAAAATCGTACGCGGAAAGGTTAAACCATTACAAAATAAATTCGCTAAAGAATCGTAGACAGATTTCTGACACTTGATACTGCTACAAAATTTTGCATGGACGTTAAAGTCACCTTCAACTTTGCAACGCCTAAGTTACTCTTTTCCTCGACCGAGCAGTCGTCTTTCAAATAGGAATACGTTCAAACTACCGCAATGCAGGACCAATATGCAGGGCCAAACGGGAGAGCCGTTTACAGAATGTTAGCAACGCTGTCCTATTTGAAATAGATATATTTCATGGTTTTCCATGTTAGATAAAAAAAAATTGAGGATGTAATTTACCTCTTAATTAGTTTTAAGTATGCTGTTGAATACTATTGTTTTTTATTTAAATTGCACTATATTGTTGTAGTTTAGTCATTCGCTTTTCAAGTATGCTGTGTTTACATACAATAGGGTAAAACTGACGCATGTTAAAGTAATAATCATTTCCATAAATTGTAAGTCTTAAGTTTATACCCAGTAAACCAAATAAATAAAAATAAAAAAACTTCATAAGAATAGTTCTATGAAAAGGTTATTTGAATTCCTATAGAGAAATAATTACGTATTGCACACATCGAATCGGCTCATAGTCAATTCAAAATATCATTCGCATAAATAGCATATTTAAACAAATGCCTGTTTAGGCAAAATTTCAAGTACCACCGCCGCGCCGGCTCCTACTTGTTCATAATCAGTTCATATCCGTTTAGATACCTTTCGTTGTAGGTATATACAGTGAGAGATTTTCGCCCTTTAGTACGATAATATTTTACTTTCGTCACAAATCACATACCGCTATGCTAACGTCATAGTTCTGACTATAAATGTACTCTGGTCTCACAATGAACACCAGAGATTGTCACTACTAGATATAATAATTAATATTCTGGGACAATCTACACACGGTTATCTTATCCCAAACTAAGCTGAGCCTGTATCTTGGAAACCAGGTAACTGATACTAATACTATTTATTTTTAAATACGTACTTAAATAAATAATACCCAGACACTTGGCGGAAATCGAACCCACGCTTTATTGGGTAGCAGCCAGGGTGTCTTACCACTAGACAAACAGGCCCGTATATTGATTATTATATAAATTATTATATAAATCAAAACAATGTTATTCGTTTCAAAGGGTCTCAATACTAATACTATTATCACCGAGTACCTATTACATTTTATATTGGGAACAACCTCGAAAATTATAGTGATGTAATAAAAAGTTGGCCACTCTACTCAGTGAAGCGTCAGCAGCGATACGAAGGCAATGGCACTACGAAACGATGCGATTGCCGAGACACGTATACATACAACGGTATTACAATACGCTTAGCTTGTACTTACAATCATCGCTGTCACTCCATTCTCGCTTTAGAGGCGAAGTGCTCGACGCAGGGGCACCCCTGAACACGTCGGTCCTCACTTCTATATTGGTAGTTGGTGCACATGTGATTACCGGAGCCGGTGCAACACTATAATAAGAAGAATATGTATATGTGATGTTTAATAGGGGTTGAGGGAGGTGTTTCCTTATGGCGACGTACCCTTGCAGAAAATTGGAGCAGGCTGAGACTAGGGAATAGTACCTATGCTACATAAAAATCGTTCAACCTTCCAGTAGCGATGAAAAGCAAATTAGGCATTTATGTCATTGATTTGTGTTTTGTACTGCCTCCCAGGAAGAGACATTACAAGTAGATTATTTGGCCTATTCCCAGTAATTCTAAACTTTGTTCTACATGTTTTAGGCATGCTTTGGAGTCCCGGCGCACAAACTCAAATATCAGTATGGAACTTCAAAATTTGTGTCAATCTACTTGTTACGTCTAGTAGTACTTAATACTTTAATGAATTATGAATGTATATTTTTTACTTGACTTCTGAGTCGTGACATTTTTTAGTTTTTTTTATTGCAGCCGTGGTGTGCCCGGTTATGAATAGCACCCACCTATCTTCACCCGTTGGATGTTGTTAGAGGCGACTAAGGGAAAACAACTATTGTCTTCTTATTGGACTACCTACCACCTATACTGCGAACACCAAACGCCTGCCAAACGTGGGAATTATGGCAAAGCCTACCCTTTGTTCAGCAGTGGACGTCTTTTGGCTAATGATAATGATGGTGACGTTTCCATCACTTGATATTTCTGTTATATTTATGCATCGATATAATATATAAACTAGATAAACATTCACGAACAAAATGACATCCAAAACGTGGTCGCGGAGGTTGCAAACTTATCTTTGCTGGTGGCGAAAACGTGAACTAACGATTTTATAATGATAATGACTTGTAGTTTGACAGTTTCATATAGACAGTAGCGACACTCCTATCGGCAAAAATAAATTTGTCAGGATGTGGCTTGTAAAGAAATAGCGACACAAGGGCGCTATTTCTCGCTACCACTTTTTGAACCGTGACATCAAATCTAGTTTATGTTTATATTTATGTTATTTCTATCATTTTATATGATCGGTATTGCACGGCATATTATATCGATGTTGCACAGACAATGAGGAGAATTACATTTTCTGGACTTTATAGATATGTATACTCAGTCAATGAGAGCGAAACACGGCTGCGCTCTGTTGTTTTGCTTTTACAGAGTTAATTCACAACCCTGAACTTGCTGCAAAAACTCCGCGACATCTATTTCATTATCATGGTAGGTAATCCAATAGAAAGACGCTGCTGCCCGTCTTCTTGTTTTCCCTTAGTCGCCTCTTACGGACACCCAACGAGAGGAGATGGCAGAGTGCTATTCTTACCCGGACAGTCCACGGATACATGTATTCATCTTTTATTATTTATGACACAAATGTAAATGTATAAAGAAAAATCCTCTTTAAAAAATAATTAAAGCTTTGAAGCAGGTTAAAATACAGACTCTTTGATCATAATGTTGTGATAATGTCATTTTGTTTCTGTTATACTCTTTAATGTGTATTTGAGTAATTAATAATATAATTATTGTAACTACAATAGACGTATGAATGGTAGTTAAGCAAGGAATTCATCTTAAATTATAATATTTTAATAATGAATTAATACTATATTGATAAATTAATGCCTCATACCCAGGATGCACAGGCGGCGGTGGCGGATTTGTGAAAATAGGTGGCACCACTGGCAATGAGTCTGAAAAAATATAGTATCTTAAATAAATAAAGAAATCTACTTTCTCTTTAATCAAACATTGGTACTAATGCGTAATGTTATAATGTAGATTTCATAACTAAATACCACAATACTATCTTACCTTCGGGTGGAGGTGGAGGCGGAGGTGGCGGCTGTAATCCATTCACATCTTTAAGATGGCTCATGGTGTGAGGCGGTAGGTACCCAGTCCTAAAAAAGTATTCTTTTTCGAATACAGTGGCGTGCACAAACTTGCACTTAGCATAAGAGCAAACGGAATTTTGAAAATTTTTACAAAATGTGTACACTCCTGGTAGTTGGGATAGGATTAACTTATGTGCAAAGATACATGCAGGGCCCCTTTTGCATGTGCCGCGAATAAAATTCCGACACATAGTCTCTTCGGGGTTATCGGGCTCTGGGGAGTCCGTTTTTTCGGTAATTATTTTTTTAGTTTTGGCGATATCCGACTTATTTTCAGGTATACATCGATATTCATCTTCATCCTCAATCTCCTTTTTCATTTCTGTAAGAAGAGGATCATCCGGCGGAGGCGGATTTGGTGGCAGCGGTGGCTGTACAGCAGCCGTTGTTGTTTTGGTATCTTCCAATTTATTTTGAGATGTTTCTTGATGTTCTTTGCATCCATTTGAAGAATTTTGGTTTGCACTTTCTTCAAATTTAGATTTAAGATATTTCTTCATATGTTTAAAATTGGGCGAGGGCCGAAAATTTATAAATTCTTCATCGTTATTTCGTGGTTTCTGGCTCGTATCTAAAAATAAGTTAATATAAGTTATTACCTGATATGTGGGCGGAAAGTTTAAAACATGTCGCTTCCGACTCGGTGAGCCTATTTTCGAGTCGGCCAAGTTACGAGTATATGGCGTGTGTATACTCTGAATGCTTAAAAGACAACGTCACCTCATTTCACAATAGTATCGGCAAACCGGTATTACAAACGAACGGGCTAACTAGATAGACATCTGAGTTATATAGTGAAACCTTGATAAATGGGTTCTGTCTGGATAAGTGAGAAACCTTATCGATTCTGGTCCTGACACTTTTCCATCAAAAATATGTTTTTTACATATTGGCTCATGGTGTGGACTCACCCTGAAAAGTTTTACTTTATTTTGGTACGAAACGAAAACAAATTTAATAGTCTTCTAAAACGCTAACTACATACTGATATTTATTTAATACGGTGATTTCCGCAACTCCATGGTAATATACGTATGTTGCGTACGAGAACCACGGCCTGATATTTTAACCAAGCATCAATTACCTCACACATTAAAAGGTAATTAAGCATAGTTTGGGAGTGTTTATTAGAGAAAGCTAATTAACCAATACTTATAAAGATAAATAACACCCAGACACTTGGTGGGAATCGAACCCACGACCCATCGGTTAGCGGACAGGGTATCTAACCACTAGACCAACGGGCCCGTCAAAATAGCGCCCTTGTGTCGCTATTTCTTTACAAGCCACATCCTGACAAATTCAAATGATTATTTTCGGCAATAGTAGACTCGTAAGTACATTATAAAGTATTTTTTCAAAACAAGGGACTAACTGCATTAGGTTAGGCCAATTGGGCCTTTTTGTATATTTACTCTTTCTGTGCTAATGGCATGTCTATAGTATATTATTATTATCTTTTTGATTCACTCAGAACACTATTCTGTTGTTAAATTGCAAAGATAAATTATCTGAAAACTACAAATATAGGTAATGAAGACCTAAACATATATCAAGTCATATTTTTGCAAACATTAAGCAAGACTTGTTAGCAACATTTTATAACAAGTATGTAAAAAAGATAGTGAAGCTATTTTTTTATAATTAAAACTGCATATGCAGCTCTATAATATTATTCTAGTGTATTTTTCCTTAGGACATAACTGTTGAAAATGATTTATCGGTTTCTGAAGCAAGCTATTTAATAATCAGTTACACACTTTATACTAACTTTAGTTACATTACAAATCATAGATGACATGTTATTTATTGGGAAAATAAATACAACCAAGAATTTTAGATATATGTTTTGTTTACCATGACGTAAAAAAATATACTAGTCCGTAGTACCTTCCAGAATGGAATTTGGAAACAAGTACATTTTAAGTGATACAGGCACTAAATTCTAATTAAAATCTGTACGTAAGTCTTAATATTCATGTTTAACTTACATTTACCGGAAGGTAAACTGAGCAATTCTCAAAATAATGCTGGAAGATTATTTAAGTGTTGTCCCATAAATTGACTTAATTTTTTTAAATGGTAGAAAAATATTATGTTCAAGATACTAATTAAGTAAATAAAATCACTGAATTACTGTTTACATTCCTGCTTTCATTCTTATGACAAATTGATATCTTATGAAAAAAAAACATAAAAAAGAAAAATCTTTTTAAAAAAACATTGAACCGACTTCAATATCACTGAAAAGTATAAAATAATTTAAATATTATTGAAGTTGGTGTTAGCTTACCGGCTGTGTATATTTGGCACCAACTTCAATAATATTTAAATTATTTTATACTTTTCAGTGATATTGAAGTCGGTTCAATTTTTTTTTAAAAAGATTTTATTTATACTTTTTAGTGATATTTTCATATATAAAGATTGAACCATCGAAGACCGTAAAATGATCTAGGTAGGTTGTGATCACATTATCGTCTACATAGTTTTACATAATTCATATTTCTTCGGAAAAAAATATTCAGTCGTAATGAAATTTGCATGGAATCATCATAGTAGTTTACTCTCTCGAATAAAAAAGAATCATCGAAATCGGTTCATAATTGTCAGAGCAATGTAATGTCGAACATCAGTTTTATGGTTTTTACCAGATAAATTCCTCCTCATCGTTCATGGTCTTCCAGGAAGTTCTTATCCGGTTGTGATAAATTTCATACAGATTCATTACAGTGGTTTCTTCTTTCGAATAAAAAAAGAATCATTGAAATTGGTAAATATTTGCCAGAGTTATGACCATTTTTGTCCTTAAAAAGCGACCAAAAAGTCATCTATATAGGCTTTCCTGCAAGTTTCCTGCGCAGTCACCATTATTGTTTTTTCAGGAACTACTTATTCGGAAGCAATAATTTTTTATGGGACCCAACTAACGGATTAAAGAATGGATGGAAGAAAGATTTTTGCAAATCGGTTCATAATTGCCAGAGTTATGCGCGAACATACATAGAAAATAAAAATATATATATACAGACGAATTGAGAACCTCCTCCTTTTTTTGAAGTCGGTTAATGAACTATTGAGTATGCAAATGTATGGAGAGTGATGTGTCCCATTTAGCAGTGTATGACTTTCCATAAGTTTATTTTTTTAATATTATGGGCTGGCATTTAATTCTTGGTGATATTTTACTGGTACTACTACTACTATATTTTTCTTGGTCTATGTTCATTACTTCTACTTTGGTTACTTTTGTGTGGATATGTATAAGAAAAATAACAAAATAGTGAAGTAACAAAATAGGAATGCGTAAGGCAGAGTCTTCATTGCATTTTTACCCAACTATGGCACAACATAAGGGAGGGTTATTTTTGACTTTATGTCTAAATGTATTTGGTAGGCAGACAGAACCATCTATCATTCTGCAATTGTATTATCGATGGATACTGAAGCCATGAAGAGTTTATTGGATGATATTATTATATATGATGGTGCCCTAATTGTGATTTTTTTCTTATATGATCATTACACTCCAGACGAGTGTGAGATTTGCAATGTGTAATTTTTATAATAATTTCATAACTATTAATACTAAACTAGCTGACCCACGCAGCTCCGCTCGCGCTCTGTTTACGCTAGCTAAACTTTCAATAATATACATTCGCATAGAATACAAAACCTCCTTTTTTAAAGTCGGTTAAAAACTTGGACCCGTTTTGTACTTGCCCTCCGAAGCCTGTAGACGTTTAGTTTAAATGGCGTTAAACGGTCACCCATCTATTTAATGACCTTACGTAACGTTGCTTAACCTAATCGATTTCCAAGCATTGTTAACAACTGTCTATGAGAGTTCCCTTACAAATATTTATTATAATTATAATGAAAAATTGTTAAAATCGGAGCAAGCGTATAACCAACTACACATTTTGACTTTAGTCCCCTCTCCCAAGGGAACCGTGCCGAATGTCGGGATAAAAAGTATCCTATGTCCTACCTCGGAGTATTAACTCAAATCATGCCAAGTTTCGTTTCAATCCATCCAGTAGTTTCGGCGTGATGCTCAGCCGAGATACAGACAGACAGACAGACAGACAAAAATAAAAAAAATTACATTTTTGGCTTTAGTATCGGTTATAGAATTTTTAATTTATATAATTTATATAATTACATAATTTTCAAAATATCTTCAATGTACCTATAAGTATTTTTGATTTATTTACTTTAGAATAAGTATAATTAATTTTCATGTGAAACATGATTGATAGTACAGTATTCAATGACAGTTCTTTTAAAATACTGTACTCAAACAAAATTTGTAATTTCTAAGATGGCTCATTCTCAATCTTAAGTTCGAATTATGCTAAATAAAAACATTGTTTTGTAGTGTATTGTATAAGCTCAGCTTTATAAGTTCTTGTTTTGTTACCAAAGTTCCTACTCTGTTACTGTCCTAATGGAGATGACTGATTTTTCTAGATTAAGAATGTTGCAGCATAGATCGTTGATTTATTTTGTAATTTTAATTAAAAAAGTGACTGAGATTCTGCCTGTGAACTTAATAATTTAAAATGTTTTCCAAGCAGGTGTTCCAAAGGTAAGGAAATGGACAAAATGTCGTCTATTTCTTCTAAAGTATTGATCTTATAATTAAAGTTTTGTGTCCTCTGTCTGTGTTATTTAAAATTTATTATTAAAAAGGTTTGCAATCTTTTACGTGTTTTCATTTTAAACGAATTTTATTTGGTAACGTAATAAGAACATTTTTAGACCATTGCCTTCAAAACTTATTTTTTTTTACCAAAAAATATTAAATAAATAAGGTAGTTTTATAAAAAATAATAAAATTTGATTATTAATTGGAAACATTAACAAGTAGGGTACTGTCATTTTGATTTATAAAGTCAAAATAAAAATTATTCAGCATTATTTTGAGAGTTGCTCAACTACCATGCAAGTGTCGAATTAGTAACAAAAACAAAAGACAGATATGGAATTTAAAGTTTGTGGTACTAACCTGAGTCCGTAGATTGTGGCATTTTTTTTCGATCGCATTCGCGTGCCTTTATAACACTGTTTAGTTGTTATAATTTACAACATGACAAGGTAAGAAAAATAGTGCTATTTTACTTTATTCATTGCTATCCTCAAGTAAAACAGCTTCAAACAGCTTGTTTGTCTCCGTGTCCAAGATCAATCCAAGATGGCCACCCACCAGTGTGACCAGATTAAATTGTACGAAAATACCATGGCCTCCTCGAAAAGATACTGAAATATACCGAGGACACCTCGAAAAAATACTGATTAAAACTTGGTGCACACCGAGGGTTCCGTTCCATCTTTGACGTAGAAAAGTTAGTTTCCTATTCATCTTCCTCCTCAAAAGACCAAACCGCACACGTAAGTTTTGTTTATAAAAGTTATTTGATGATTTCTAAAAAAACTGTGCTACTTTTCAATATTGTTAAACGTTTATTTTTCCGAAAAAATATACACCAACATTTATTACCTGTTATCATTTCAGATTTTCTGGCAAAATTAAAAAAAAAATGCCCAACCAGTGTTTTTTGGTGGTCCCAAGATTTTGTTCATAGGCAAAACTAGTTCATGCTTGTGGAAGGACCTAACTACCCATTCATACAACTAAAAACTTAAATCCAGGCTCTGTTTATTTGATTGATTATGCATTGTGTAGTTAAATAACAATATAACGCAGCACCCTGTAATGTCTTGTCACTAATTTATTGATCTATGCTCTTTATTGTATATTTAAAATATGTTTGGGGAAAGTCCCTAAACATCAATATTCGCTAGAACAACGGCTTACGGTGTTACTTTATTCTATTTCCCCATACTCAAAAATACTGACTTCCAGCAAAATACCGATAAAAATACTGATATTCTAAATCGACGTTAAAAAATACTGAAAAAGTATTAAAATACTGAATCTGGTCACACTGCCACCCACCGACCTAGGGATACGAAAAAAGTATCGATACTTTGTGATATCGAGTACCTACATTTCCTTACAATACCGCTACGTTTCGTATCGAATATAATCGACAGGTATCGAATAAATCTTAATAATCATAAAACTTACGTCTACAGCTGATGTTACTGACTGGTGATGACCTTTTTTTTGGCCATTCAGAAGGTACTCACCGGACTATACTATAATATTACTGCTGCTGCTCCAGTCAACTGGTGCGCGGGTGCTGCTTGAGGGGGACTGATCCGACTACTATTTATTAAATAATAATACCAGCCCTCGTTTATGTCCTACTGTCGGGCACGGGCCTCTCCTCAAGATGAGTGGGCTGAGGCCGTAGTCGTCCACGTTGGAGAAGTGCGTGTTGGCAGACTTCACACATCATTCAAAAGCTAGTTAGGCTTTCTCAGACATGCAGGTTTCCTCACGATGTTTTCCTTCACCGAAAGCTAGTAACAATCGCGCAAAGATATTCGCACATGATTAATTAAAGAAATCAGAGGTGCGACCCGGAGTTCGAACCAAGGCAAGGGCTCGCCCACTGTGCTGTTACCGCTTATATAACTTGCGTTCACGTTATCACGGCTATGCTAAATTGGAAACATTATCAGTCTATATCTATATAACTATAGTATTGAAATGATTTTGATAAAACTTATACTCTTCCTTAAGTTGAAGGACAGAACTATTGCAAAAAGACATACACTTAGTGATATGAACCGGTTTTAGAAAAACCTAGAAAAACCGGTTTTTGTAGAAACCGGTTAATATCGGTTTTAAAAACCGATTACCTTTTTTTTCTTTTTTGTATTATGTATCCCGTAAGATGGCACGACATTCAGCTAGCGTACCGCCAATCTCTAATATATAAAATTCTCGTGTCACAGTTTTCGTTGCCATACTCCTCCGAAACGGCTTGACCGATTTTGATGAAATTTTTTGTGCTTATCCGGTATCTATGAGAATCGGCCAACATCTATTTTTCATCCCCCTAAATGTTAGGGGTAGTCCACCCCTAAATTTTTTTTTTTTAGACAAAATTTTAAATTTCTATTTTTTTATGATACAACATACAAAAATACTACGATCAACCCTTATTTTTTAATAGCCATTTTTTATATGGCAAAACAACGTTTGCCGGGTCAGCTAGTAAGAATATAAAATCAACATAGTTACACGATACACAATTTATGGATATGTGTTCAAATATATATATGTATAAGTTTAAATTTAGTTTTAACAAAATTATTCATTTACACTTTCGTACAAACACAAATTACAGAATACATAAAAAAAGAAAACAGAATCATTGAGGCAGCCTTATCACTAATGAGCGATTTCTTCCAGGCAACCCAAAGGATAACATGAAGGGAAAGATATATGTAGGTAGAGAGACAATGACAAAAGTTCTTAGAAGTGCGGTTGCTTTTTGTCCGACAATAATCATTTAGCCATTAAATACCTACAATCCAATCCCTGTGAATCCAATACACTGTAACTTCAGATACAGTGTTTTGAATTAACACCGTTCATTCGATTTCTTTTAACCTGTTTGTTGTTATGGCATTCATAGTTTTATTACTTTGTTTGAAAAATACTAAGATAATAATAATAATAACACTGCAATTTAAGATGCAGTGTATTGTCCAAATAATCTTTGTGGATTGTAAGATACAGTGTTTTATCAAAACAAAGTAGAAGAGCTAGCGCGACGCGTGTGCGCCAATCAGAGCAAGGCCGGGTGGTCGATTTCAATGATTAATGATCGTTCATCGTGGAAAAGTCGGAGCTGATACGTACATAAATTTAAAAATAACTGTATTATTATAAATACACTAAATATAAATATTAAATTAAATCTATCTGGAGAGCAAATGTTGTTTTTTAAGACTAATTTACAACTAGCACACAAGGAATGTGGTAGAGAATTCCATAGCCGCACTGCTTGCATGGTAAAAAACCGATTTAGTGACTAGAATAAAGAGGAAGAACTTCAAAAGGCTTGTCACAAGGTTCAAGCAACGAATAACGCTCACGAAGATAAAGAGGAGAATTGTTAAGTATACAATTTAGAAAAAATAAATCCAGTCCCGTCGCTGACGGATTGGCAGCCATTCTAGTTGAGCCCAAAATTCCATGATGATGTAATGTAACCATATTATATCCGTCGCCAAAGATGAAACGAATACACAAATTTTGCAATCGCTCCTCATTTGGATCTAGAAAACAATCTGCATAATCGAAAAGAGGTAAAGATTAAGCTAAAAAGATTTTTGTCTTGTTTTTGATAAAGCTACTATGATCTACATAGAGATGATAGTTAGAAAACCCTCGCGATGATATTGATGAAAACGGAAAAGAGGAGAAAGTACGCCACCCAGTGGAACATCCGCCTCAAGCCCACAGATGATGTCTCCTCAAAGCGGACACCCACCCACCAGGGAGCGCCCACGAAGATATGAATATTATCAAACCACTTGATAGCTGAAGGACAGCTTGGACAAGGATTAGTCAAGGTAACAACAATTTTAACTGAGTACTATGGTGATATATTTCCTAAACCCCTCAGTAACGAGTTCGACAGAAAGGAGAACATGAAGACAAAGATAGCTGAGAGAGACAATTTAAAGTGGATAACTGAACATGATCATCAGTAACAAGTGACTTCGAAAAATGTGCATTAATGAAAAATGTGCATCAAGATCTAAACATGGAGGATCAATAGAAAATACCACGAAATTTCAAGAACTGTCACGTCTGCACAGTATTATGGTTCAATACATTTTTAGGCTCTGTTTTACCAAATTAACAATTTCTTCTATAGCTTCTGACAACTATTAGGACAAGACAAGTTATCCACTGACGTTTGACGATTATTATTTTCTAAAGTACAATTAATGTGATTATCTTATGATAAATAAACACTAAGCCTATGATTAGATTTTGTTTTAGTGTATTTCATTGAAAACCTAAAAAACCGGTTTATTTTTTAAAGTAATCGATAAAACCCGGTGTTGAAAATTGTAATCGGTTCACATCACTATGACATACATACATAGTATGTTTGTATGTATTACATACAAACATACATACACTCATGAGATTTGGTACATTGGTTTAGTAGTTCACATAGACTAACATATTTGAATAATACACATTTTTATTAATATTACCTACATATCTACGTGTCGAATACAGAACCTCATTTTTAAAGCCGGTTAAAAGGACTTACTAACTCACGTCACTGTACTGCAATTATTTTTTCGTCGACGCTAAGCCTAGCGATGTGGGCCCACCGAGAGTTTGTTTCAAAGTAACTATTTTTTTTAAATTGTACATTTATTTGTTATCATTACAGACGACATATACATTGAAAATTTGTAACTTTAGTTAGTTCAATTTTTTGGCGCTCCCACCTCTACTCATAGAACGCCAGGTGACGGCAGGTCTCCTGATTTACCATTAAAAAATCGTTTGAATGTTCACTTTTCCTCTTTTTCGCCGTTGCTGTCATATTCTGGAATCTGCTTTGTATTTTGTTTGTAAGTTGTTCAAGGGTTGATCAATACTACTGCCGTAGGTACTACCCTCACACTTATCTAATAAATATGGATTATAATTTACTTGCTACAAAGACTACAAATAATTCCACTTTCAAATATGTTACTAAATTAAACAAAGAATGTAACAAATTTGATTTTTTGACGTCATATTTCTTTTACATGTCATCATCATCCGTTACATGTCACCATCGTCCTATACCAAAAACTCAAAATAAACATTCCATAGAAGAATACCGTCCAATTGCAATTTTATCTACTCCAGCCAAGGTCTTTGAAAACCTTCTTCATGAACTCATATATGCTCAGGTTGATAAGTACATATGCATGGAACAACACGGTTTCAGGAAAAAGAGATCTGTTAACACTAACCTGTTGACTCTAGCTGAATATGTCTCAGTCAGACTGGATCGCGGCCGCCAGGTAGACGTTCTTTACTTCGACTTCAGGAAAGCATTCGATAGAGTCAATAACGATATACTACTAATGAAACTCAGTGCCATAGGGTTCGCTTCTGGTCTTCTAAGACTTATCGCTGACTATTTGCGCGATCGAAAACAGTTTGTAAGACTTGGTATATATGAATCTCATCACTATCATACACGTTCCGGGGTTAGTCAGGGATCAATATTAGGGCCTTTACTATTTTTAATAATGGTGAATGACATACCTTCCGTCTTAAATAATTCGAAGTGTCTTTTATATGCAGATGACCTAAAGCTATACCGTGAAGTCAATTCTGAAGCCGACTGCCTAGCGCTCCAGCGTGATGTTGATGCTATTTTCCAGTGGAGCGTAGAAAATAAAATGGAGTTTAACCTATCCAAATGTTGTATTATGACTTTCGGCCGAATGAGAAACCCAATCCAATTTGAGTACCAAATAAACAATGCAACTTTAGCTAGAAGGAGCTCCATGAAAGATCTGGGAGTCGTATTCGACCGAAAGCTTACATTCCATGACCATGTTTTAGCAGTTGCCAAGGAATCATTCCGAAGGTTAGGATTTATACTTAGAAATTGCAAAGACTTTCAGGGTGAACACTCTATACGAATTATATATAACGCATTAGTTCGTAGCAAAATAGGTACAAAAAGGTACAAAAAGCTTTTCTTAGATATCTTTACAAAAAAAATCATATGTATTACCCATTTCTGTATCCTACTAAGTTTCTTTTAGGTTGTCTCGATTACAATTCACTCGAAGTTAGGAGGAATAGTGCTCTGCTTATAACTATGTGCAAGATTCTACGTGGGGCTACCGATGCACCTGAACTCCATAATGAGCTGGCTCGATTTTATGTACCTAACAAATATCGACGCAGTCGGAAACATATGTTATTCGCGATAGCAGACCGGCGCACCACTGCACGCGCCAACTCTCCGATCCCGCGTGCTCTCACCGCTCTCAACCGTCTCTTAGACTCAAGTCCTACGTTAGACTTGTTTGCGGATGAATGGCAGAAGATTCTCTTTGAAATTAAGTTGTTCATCGAGAAAGATGTATGAATGTTGTTGTCTACTTTTAAATTTATGTTACTTAATGCCTTTAATTGTTTTTTTATATCGCTTTATATTTTCTTGTGTACCAATTTTATTTCTATACCTAACTTTTGATAATTAGTGTAAGTGGTCATTGGCCGTTCTAATTATGTAAAATAAATAATAAATAATAATCATCTTCAGCCTCTCTCTTAGAAGGGAGGGTTTGGCATAATCCCCACGCTTGACAGGTGGCTTGGGGATCGCAGTATAGGTAATCCAATAGAAAGACGCTGCTTTCGTTTTCCCTTAGTCGCCTCTTACGGACACCCAATGGGAGGAGATAGGTGGGTGCTATTTTTACATGTAGTTAAGAATTGTCCCAATCAAACCAGTTTTTAATTCCGAAACCTATATTCAAATCCATCTATTTGTTTTGGAGCTGTGACGACACAGAGAGACAGACAAAGGTCACCACTGCTTTTTGTGCCAGGGGTTAGAAATTAAAGAACTTTTACGTATCATTTAGTAAAAAGTGATAAGTAATTAATACATCAATTATTACGATTTATGCCAACAATAGATTTTTTGTCTGATCTGATATTTTGACTCCAATTCTTCTGGCATTTTAAAATACAGCTGGCAACTGTGCCTTCAGTGGTCGCCCGGCTGTTATTAGCCCGATCGGTCGGCTTATCTTATGTTTCAGGGCCCACTAATATTCGCTCGCGACCCACTGGTGGGTCGCGACCCATAATTTGGTAACTGATGCTCTAATCTAATGTTCGCTAATAATTCCGTCTATTGGGCGCAGCCGAATGGACCAGGCTGAAGATCGAAGACGGCTGTGTCATCTCATCGAAACCGGAGATGTTGAGAGAGCTCGAGAGGTTTTACGGACAGTTATACACCTCGACACATGTACCTACCCATTGCCAGAACAGCTCAGTTTGTCGTTGCTGTATTTAGTAGGTAACAGTTCGATGGTAACAGTAGATATGAGGTATTCTGCTGCCAAGTGAAAACGTCGAAACACGGCACTGTACTTTGTAATATTACCGTGCTCAAGAGACATGTGACGAGTGGCAGCGCATAACAGCCAGAATGGACAGGCGCTTGCCATAGGCGAATGTCTTGCACATGCACATCTCGTCACCACAAAACCTAAGATGGTTAGGTCTGCGTTGTAGTCTTTGGTATCGAGACAACGGGGCCGGTTTCCTTATTTAAGTTGTTTTCATGTAGGTAAATGAAAGAGCGAAATGAAAAACTATAATAAAATATTTTTATGTATAAATCTATAGGTACAATTCAATCCCTGTCTGTGCGTCAAATTTGTTTTGTCCATCGATCAAAATGGAAATTGTCTAACAAAATATTTATATCTAAACGATATTCAATCATACTGCCGCTCCGTACCGTAACCGGACCGAATAGAATCACAATTATATGAGCACCACGCGTCCTCAACGCCGCGTACTCTACACGTAGACCTCCCCTCGCTTGGAGCTGGTTCGTTTCCTAGTGAAGTCAGACGGGGTGCCGGTGCTGGCGGTGCTGTGCTCGCTGTCGCGGTCTGAGGGGGGGAGCTCTGTGATGGTGGCGCGGGGCGAGGGAGGGGAGCCGCCGGAGCCGTCTGCGGCGCCCCTCTCCGCGCGCGGCGTCGACGGCGCCGAGCTCACCAGCGTGATCTGTGACACGCCCATCTGAGACAGAGTGACTGGCGCAGCCGTCAGCATCGGCGTCAGTCCGCCCGTAGCCAACGCGGGCGATAACACCGCCTGCGCCAGCGCGGTCGTGCCCGGCTGACCGGCGTGCAGCGTATTATTCACCGAGCCACTGTCTAACTCTTGGATAGGAGACAGCACGAGCGCCCCGAGGACTGGCACCTCGTTCTGGTACCCCTGGTGCGCCATGATCACGCCCATGTTCTGCATGCCCATGGTGATCCGGTTCTCTCGGTCTATGACCTCTTTGGTCACGTCCGGCGTGGGTATGCGTGGTCTATTGCGCAAGGTTATTGGCACTGCGGATCCGTTGCTCTTTTGAGCACCTGCAAAAGGAATTAATTTTCAAGTATGAGAGTAGGTTCATCTTTTCTATTTAGGATTTAATGGGGCAGTTTCTAACCTTAAAATTTATTTGTATTTGTTTTACATCAAAGAAGAATAAATACCATGTCTGGAGTTCTGTCTGTGTTGTCCTCGTCCAGACTTGCGGCCGACGAGACGCTCGTACAGTGACATCTTGTGGTGAGGCGGAGGAGGTGCCACCGGTTGGCCGGCTTCAGGGCTCGAGTATACAACCGAGTTGTGCCGGTTGCGACCGAACAAACCCCCTGAAGAGTAAGCCGTCGATGCGGACCGCACGGAACCCATCCTCGATATTTGTCTTTGGAACCAATTCTTTCTTCTCTCTACTAGCGGGGTGTCCACGCTTTCCTGCCAACATAAATAATGAAGTCAATTAATAAATAAAATAAAATAAATAATTCTTTATTATGAAACACCACTTTCCTAAAACTAATTACATAATACAAAAATACAAAACATAACAAAAGGTACAAGCATCGATAATATTATCAAATAGCATACTACAATCTATGGACAAAAGCTATACCAGAAGGGGTATAGCTTCCATCCACAAACTATGGCATGCTATTTGTAGTAGAAACTACAGAATACAAACATCATAAAATTACGTACCTACTTCTACTTGTGGTGTCTCACAAAAGGACACACTCAGCTTTAGCCGTGTCTAATATCAACACGACGCTGGTTTTCAGTGTGCCCTTCTGCGGTGACGATTGCTCACTAATTGGGTAAAGTACCCATCTACATGTATGGTAAGAAGTATATAAACCGTAGTGACAAATTACAATAGGTAGGAACTTAATAAGTATAACATACAAATTATACAAAAGAAAAAGTAAATTACCTATAAAAGATAATAATAGCACAACAAATTAGTACAGTAGGTACCTAATAATAGTGTTGTTCGTAGTGATGTACCTAGCCCGGGTATATTCCCAAAAACTGAGATTATTGCCGGCAATGTTCATGGTCCAAAGTTCCCGGCAATATTGGGAATTACCAGAAATGTACCATTAATATGAAAATTTGAGGGGAGTGGGTAGGTATATTCCCAGTTGTACCTGTTAGTTAATGAACACAACTTTCAGTTAAACATCATAGTTTTACTCCTGAGTCTGAGCATAATTATGCTATCGAAAACCTATTATGTATGTGAAAAATTGATACATTTATGACATTTAAAACTTGAGTTAACGATCATTGTCAGATATAAAATATTCACACTTTCGCTACCGAGATTATTATAAACGTCTTTCTTTTATATACCGTGAGTTATTTTTAACCTTCAATGCAACAACGGAATTATAGTGAACGAATTTCAATTCGGTTTTTTATTTGATAAACTTGATTAATAATTTGTAATATAACTGATGTACCCTGATCAGCTATTTACTATGAGATCATTTCCTTGAGTCGAGTTTTTTTACTTGTGTACTTACCTACGTTTAATTTTCACATGTAATGACGATATATATAATCAAACTCACATAGTCGGCGTATGTTTCATCGTGGCTCTTCCTCGGTGCCTGGACGTTCGCGTAGACGGCGTCTTCTGCCTTCACCTTGTAATGGTCCGCGGAGCATGGGGGCTCGTGGCGCCTGTAATGTTCCGACGCGACGGTATACGGCAAGTCCTTTGGCACCACCTCCTCCCAATACTGATCTTTGAGCAGTTCAGGGTGCTCTTCATGCATTTCGTCCACTATCATGTACGCTGCCTGCAACAAATATGAAATGAGGTCTACGGTTTTACAGGGCCTTGTATTAAAACCCTCTTTCTCACACAAAAATGTTTGTGTAGGATTTATTGTATTTGACTCAGGCCTATGTCTAAGGATGCGCGAATCTCATGGTAGGTCACATGCCTGTCTGTATCAATCATACGGCGCACAGCATCGATGTTTTTGTTGTTCACAGCGGTGAACTGGCGACCATCGCGAGCTTCGTTACTGAGATTGACACGACCGCGCTTGAATTCTGCAAACCAGCTATTAATAGTCGTCTTGCATGGTGCTTCATCGCCAAAAGCAGATTGAAACCGAGCGATGCTCTGTTGAGCTGTGTAATTTGACACATGCAATCGTAGAAAATCATACTACGAAAATTTTCCCGAGTTAAATCCATGTTAATGTAGCCACGCAATTTTTAAAATGGCGCCACAATGTAAAAACAATTGACAGTCCAGACGAAACAAACTGCATCCTACAGCCAAAGAGTTCCATTTTAAAATGTTGTAATTACTTTTTAAATATTGTTTATGTAAGTGACCAGTTCCGGAAACTTTTAGCGTGACCTATGTACAGGAGGCAACTGAGATAGAAGTAATGACGGCCCGCAGCAACCGTTCAACTAGGCTCAGTAGGACATACTCGATTTGTGCGACGTATTTCGGTGTTCATATTGGGGTTGTACACAAGCTGGGCATGCTTTCATAAGATCGAAGATAATATATAGAGCTGTCGTAAGTTCTTACAGGAACCTTACAATGGGAAAATAGAAAATCTGTAGGGAAGCGTATCGGTTTATTTATCATTACTTTCAGAACTGTTCGCTGAGCTCTTTCTATTCTTAGCATTAGAGTTTTAACTGAACCACCCCATGATGTAATGCAACAGCTTAGTATTGATTGGATCAGTGCGAAGTATTTTATTTATTTATTTATAAACTCTTTATTGCACACATAGATAGTAATAAATGTACAAGTTTAGCAAGTATAAAAAGTACAATGGGCGGTCTTATCACTCATGGCGATCTCTTCCAGACAACCTTTGAATGGACAGAATGAAAATATATTAAATGCAATGGGCAATCGTGGTGCAACAAACTATATAAGTAAACTAAACTTAAACTACCTTCTTAAATAAGAATATAATTTACATACTAATACTTAAATAATTTCTAGGATATACTAATACATAACATATTATATATAAATACAAATTAGAAACAGATACTGACAGAATTAAATTAGAATTAATAATACAATTAGAATGAAAGGGACATATAGTGTTCCTTTAAAAGGGATTTGAAGGAAATGACAGGAGTTGCTTGTCTTATTGGTGTGGGTAACGCATTCCACAAGCGTACGGCTTTAACCATGTAAGACTTATCTATAATAAAAATATTGTGGAATGCGGTGGTATTTTCAACTCGAGAGTTTCAGATGATCTCAGGGATCGCGTATGTGTCTCATGTAAGAAACTAAAGCGTTCTTTAAGATACGACGGAGAAGAAGGATTGAAAAGAATATTATAAAGTAGTAAGAGAATGTGAGTATTCCGGCGATAGCGAATTGGCAGCACTTGAGCTTATCACGAAATACTGAGACATGATCATATTTACGAAGTCCAAATATGAATCGTATACAGAAATTTTGGAGGCGCTCAAGTTTATTAAGTTGTACTTCAGTTAGATCAGGATAGCTGGCATCGGCAGTCAAGAATTGGAAGAAGAAGAGACTGTGCAAGAGTCGTCTTAGTGGAAATTGGAAGGAAGTTACGAAGTCTTCGTAAGGATGCTGCTGAAGCAAAAATTTTGCGACTGAGCTCCTTCAACTGATGATCCCAAGATAAAGTTTTGTCAATGTAAACGCCTAGATTTTTCACAACATCCTTGTATGGTATAACGATTCCGCTAAAAACAATTTTAGGAACTTGCAGCCAGTTAATTTTAGAAACCATTTTAGAACTGCCAATGATAGTGACCTGGGTTTTAGTTTAAGTATATAATTTTAAGGCATGAGAGACCAGTAGATTATCAAGTTTAAATCCATTTTTCTGACTCTAGTGACTAAGCATTCAATATGGGGCTTCCATGAAAGTGAAGTATCCAACCAGCCACCAAGATATTTAATTTTATAAGTCCGTTTAATCTGAAAACAAGGACATGATTGAATAATATTTGAGTTTGGACCACATGTATGGAAATGGAGGATTAATGAAATAGGAGGTAGGTAAATCCTGAATGCGATTTGATAAGGAAATATACCTATGTAGTTTTATTGTAGTTTTAATGTATGTAATTGTAGGTTATCAGACAGTTTCGTCTCGTGAAACAATCGAATATAACAATATCGATATTCTATAAGCTAACAGGTTCAAACCATTTAATGCACCTCCTCAATATCCCCAAACAAGTTTTCATACGTATATATGAAACAATACCTCTTTTGTCTACTGTGTATCTTATCAATATTGACCATTTGTGTCATTGTATTAAAGTATATTTTCGATACGTGTTTTCATGGGTGGGTAAATGTAGACCGGTATCGCGAGCGCCGCCGCCGACCTGTCTGGCCTCGCAGGACACAAGGTTTTAAATAAGAGTAGGTACGTGGAACCTTCACCGATCGAAGAGGTGTCGAGAAAATAAAAAACTTGCACTACGTACCTTAATGTGTCTGTCTATCAGCCAGTTCAGCTCAATATCATCGTCGTCCTCGCCAAAAGGATTTATTAACACTTCAGCTACTTTCAACCATCCCACGTAGAAACAGAACTGGAAAATTTATAGTACCAAATTAGGATATGGAGGCGTGGAACGTCAATGACCACAATGAAGGTGCAACCTATTTAATTTAAGAGGTATGTTCTAGTAGAACTCATGAAATACATAAATTTTTAAAGCCTTTAAATAATTGAAATGTTGAAACTATTTGCTTTAAATAGCATTTTTTTTATACCACCAATTTGGTAAGCATGCATGCGGCCAGTATGATGGTAAGCAGTCACCGAATTCTATAGACGCTATCAACACCAGAAGAATCACTAGCGTGTTGCTGATCCTTGAGATATTAGATATTAAGTCTTTTGTGGCCACTAACTTCACCAGCTATAGTGCCCTTCACACCGGAACACAGCGATGCTTACACACTGCTGTTTAGCGGCAGAATATCTGACACTGCCCTAGACACTACGTGAACCTACCTAGATGGCTTCTTGCACAAAAAACCTACCATCTAGTAAACAAACATCGCGATACACTCCAGAAAAAATTTGACAGTAGGTAGCTTAAAATTAACCCTGTATTCACAGTACATTATGTATTCATACTACATTCTCCTACAGAACAGCAGTGACTTAATAAATAACTGCGCTCAATGGACTTAACTTCTTCCTTAGGCGATGAAAGGTCGTGGACTGCGTCTGTCTACACGTGACGTGCCATTGAGCGTTAGTTGCTCGTATTTAATAAATGACTCGTTTTTGTAACTAACAGTAACATTCTAAAACACGTTAGCTGAAATGGATTTTATAAACTCATGTGCCGATGTGACGCATCGTTACTGATAACATAGGTACTTAATGATTTCTGATATTTACGCGAATATTACACATTAAAATGAAACAGCTTGGGATACTGCGATAAATATAGTCAAATCCAAAGACAAGCATTCCACTGCAAGACCTCAAGATACTGTAAGCTTTTTCTGCGTAGTTCGGACTAACAATAATAATTAGAAGACCTGAGGGTACCCTAAAACAACTATGACATATGGACAGCTACCACCTCAGTCCGCCCGTGACCATGAATGCTGTAAAGTATTCGAAACTCGAGTAATTAAAATCAAAAATAAACCGCAATATAATGCGTAAAATTAATTTCGTTTCAAAACATAGGTAGGTACATAGGTAGGCTAGTCTTGTCTTGTCTTGTCTCTGGTGACGAGCGGTAGTGAGATGACAGCTGTCTATAGGTAGACGTAGGAGAAAGGTTCTAAAAAAAAAAAAAAAGGTTCTCGAGTTTCGACCACGAACGGCAAGACGCAGCGTAAGCAGTCCTTCCACTAGGTGGACAGACGACATTGTGCGCATCGCAGGCAACCGGTGGATGCAAATGGCTAACTGCCATGGCGGTCTAAGTTCAGCAGTGGACTACTGATGATAATAGGTAGCCGTGTCGCCATCATCAGGCGAACGTCTTACTGGTTTCGTCCACAATTTGTATAATAAGAAAAATGTTGCTCTGACAAATAACGGAGTGTCGAATACAGGACCTCGTTATGAGAAGTATAATAAAGATAAGTACCTGTAGTGCAGTGAAGAGAGGGAAGTAGACGTCAGGTTCGTATTTGGATGTGCTGCCCGATGCCGGAGGGACCAGTTGACGGCCCATAAGTGCTGCTACGAAGTACGTGTAAAGTGCGAGAGTAACCACCTGAAATTATAAATAGCCTTTACACAAGCTATTGTGCTTAATAAACTCCTTTCGGGAGTCTCAAACCCGTTCGTAATATACTGAAACGAGACGATCCGAACTAAACTGAATGGTAGCAATTTTGAACGGTCAATATTTTTCTTAAATTACCACCATACACAGCCACCATATTATCACAACGCGGCCTTATCTGAGATCTGAAATGAAACTGAGTTTTTCGTTTTACCCGACTGCCCCAGAAGGAGGGTTATGTTTTTCGAGGGTATGTATGTATGTCTATTTCGTTGGCACGGCCTACAGCCTAAATGGCTTGATGGATTTGAACTTATAATGTCTTTAGATTCACCTCAGTTGTGGGAGTGACATAGGCAATATACCATGTAATTATTAAAAAAAAAATGGTGGCCATCTGTCATTTTGTTTTTTTTTTTGCTTCCTAAAATATCAATATGGATATCAAATAAAGTGTCCGTCAGGATGACCGGACCACAGCACGGATTCACGTGAAACTTTGCCAAGATTTAGTACCTATTTTGTACTATTTTGTACCTATGTTTAAATATTTTGTACCTCAGTAATAACAAAGTTATTTAATAAATAAAGTGGGAAGCCATTCTGACGTCAGGATGGCTTCCCACTTTTTACTTTGGGTACTTACGGTCCATATATTGCTGAAATCTTTGCATAATAATTTAGTACCTTTTTTGTACCTACGGTAAATATATAAATACTTAATGTATTCCATTTAAAAATTACTTTTATAACATTATAAACAATTATATATGGAGCATCATTCATCTGACATATTATATTTCACAAACCATGTAGTCCCCTTTCCTGCATCCAGGCAGAGGAGTAAAACCCATACATTTGTTAGTTCTAACATTGACGATAACAACTTCTGCCACCTGTTTCTCTGGGAACTTAAACTTTGGCTACAGTTTAGGACGGATGCGTGAACGGCCGCGGGGCGCGTGAGCGACCGGTTGTGTATGTGTCGCGGGCACTTACCGCAGCTGAAAAACGCTATTCTCAAATTGAACGCGAGGCGCTGGCTATAGTGTTTTGTTTAGAAAAGTTGCACCAGTATTTATATGGGAGATGTTTTAAATTGCGTACCGACCACAAACCGTTGGTGACAATTCTTGAGCCTAAGCAGGGGGTTCCCTCGATGGCTGCGAGTCGGTTACAGCGGTGGGCTATTAAATTATCAGCACATACATACGACATAGAATATTTAAAGTCAAAAGAAAATAGAGCAGATGGGTTATCACGATTGCCAGCTTTGACTAAAACTACACAAAGCGTTTGCGTTCAGGAACAATCTTATTTACATTTTGCGCAAATTGCCATGTTACTAGATTATAAGGATATAAAACAGCAAACAAGCCGTGATCAGTTAATAAGCAGAGTATTAAGATACATACGGGACGAAGGGCCCACTGAGAATGAAATAATGTCTCTTCGGCCTTACTTCAATCGCTGTAAAAAACTGTATGAAGAATTAGGTTGTGTGATGTGGAGCTATAGGGTTGTTGTGCCAGAAACTTGTGGATATAAAGAAATCTTTCTCTAGGAGCTACGTGTGGTGGCAAAGTATTGACGAAGCTATCGAAAGAATCTGTTGCGATAGTTGGATCTGCATTGCAGAGAGTGAAGCGCCAGAGAAACCCTGGGCTCGCATACACATGGATTTTTTGGGCCCTATCGAGGGACGAACATTTTTGGTCATTATCGATGCATATCGATGAACTCGATATAAAATTCACACTTTGAAATTTTGACTACCCATTTTGACCTCCATTGAAAATAATTTTATGTTTTTTATTTGCTTTGAGGTTGGGTAAGTACGATCGAAATTACAAATCGATAGCACCAGTAGTTCCTGAAATATATAGGTGTGGCAGACAGATAGACGAAGTCATACCATGCACAATCATAAGGATTCCCTTTTAAACGACTTCAAAATGAGTAGTTCTGTATTCGACGCGTATGTATGTAATATTAATAAAAATAAGTAATATTTACTTAATATGTTAATCTATGTGGGCATAAACCAAAATTTACCCAATATCATGAGTGTGCGTATGTATGTAGGTTTATCCCCATATTTCTCAGAAGCTACAAATCCTATTGCGATCGAGTGATATCAAAATCGGTTCAGTAGTTTAAGAGATATAGACTGTTTAAGTTTCCAGTAAATTACTCTGTCATAGCCAGCCATAGTTATTGTAAGTCAATATAAGTGTACTAGTTTATGTTGTTATTAAATAAATGTTTTGTTGATTTGACAAAACATTTATTTAATAACATTTATTTATTTTTACGGGCCCGTTGGTCTAGTGGTTAGTGACCCTGTCTGCTACCCAATAGGTCGTGGGTTCGATTCCCACCAAGTGTCTGGGTGTTTTATCTATATAAGTATGTATTTACAAAAAAAAAAGTATATACACACATCAAAAGTGTCTAGGGATCAACATATATTTTTGCAATAACTTTTCTCCTGATTGATATTAATTAAAATTTTCTTTAAGGATTCATCAAATAAAGTGTTTTCGTTTGTCACAGTAGCGATAAACCAAGTCACCTTTGCATTAATAAAGAAATTTGCCATTTTCCTAATAAAGGGATTTTTGACATTTGAACCACTAACACAAAAGTTCGAAAAAAAGACTGAAATAACAGTTTTCTTTAAAATTTTATTGGGTAACTTAAACAATTAATAATCCGTGTTTCTACCGCGAACACTAACAACACAAGAACATCGGTTTGGCATACTCAAAATGAGTTCATCCAAATCACGCTGTGGAATGGCCGCCCATGTTCGTTGCAACAACAAAAAAAGGTCTTCTTGCGACTGGATACCCTCCATATTCGGCAGAGCTCTTCTCTGTAGCATATCCCATGCATGCTCAATCGGGTTCAAGTCTGGCGACTGAGCAGGCCAGGGCAGGACATTGATGTTAGCTGCGGCGAGAGTCTGTCTTACAACTCTTGCGGTGTGCGGTCGTGCATTATCATGCATTAACTGAAATAAGGGACCGATTTGCACTTGTAGAGGAACGATGACGTCTGATACAATCGTCTCAGCATAAATTTGAGCGTTGAGGTTGCCTCTGATCCAAATCAACTCAGTTCTTCCGCCGATCCAAATACCCGCCCATACCATGATGGTTCCACCACTATAAGGATGGACTTCCTGGCAGGATTTTAATCGCTGTTGGCGTCCAGGGGTTCTCCAGTGTCGTATACGTCTTGTATCCGGTCTCATACCAAAACGAGACTCATCAGAAAAGCACACGAAACGCCATTGTTCTTCTGCCCATTTTTTTGCCCAAAAATGCTTGATCCCTAGACACTTTTGATGTGTGTATGTATTAGTATCAGTTGTCTGGTTTCCATAATACAGGCTCTGCCTAGTTTGGGATCAGATGACCGTGTGTGAATTGTCCCAGGATATTATTATTATTATTTTTTTTCCTAGTAATATTTTTTTAAATAATTTCCTGAAGTTTACAAGCATATGAGAATGTGCCCTTTACATCGTATAAGATTATATACTATATTGCTAGAATTCTATAATATATTCTGTATAAAATGCTATTCTATAGTGAATAATTTTTAATTTATACATTATATTTTTTACATTATATTTGTGCAGTTCTAACTTCAAAAACAATTAATAATATTATTTGCCCGCCGTTACCAGGTTACGTTGTTAAATTTTGATGAAGTTTCAAATGTGATCTATTAAATTTCATCAGCGAGGGTCGAATGTAGCACATGATTGTTACTGCATGAATGTTTGCCGTGATGGAGAATTATGAAACGCTAAGCGGGGTCGGAATATCCTAAAGAAAATATGCACTGAATACTTGCTCTGTTTCGCAGGATAGGGGACTACATGTTACATTATAATATGTCAGACAAATGTCAGATGAATGATGCTCCATATATAATTGTTAATAATGAAATAAAAGTAATTTGTAAATGAAATACATTAAGTATTCATATATTTATCGTAGGTACAAAAAAGGTACTAAATTATTATGCAAAGATTTCAGCAATATATGGACCGTAAGTACCCAAACTAAAAAGTGGGAAGCCATCCTGACGTCAGAATGGCTTCCCACTTTATTTATTAAATAACTTTGTTATAACTGAGGTACAAAATATTTAAACATAGGTACAAAATAGTACAAAATAGGTACTAAATCTTGGCAAAGTTTCACGTGAATCCGTGCTGTGGTCCGGTCATCCTGACGGACACCAAAGGGTCTTAACGAGACGAGTTGAAATATATTTATATATGTACCTATTATGTATTATATAATTAAACTAGCGACCCGCCCCGGCTTCGCACGGGTGTAATTGAGAATAAAAAATGAATAATTTAAAGTTACTGCCTTTCATTATAGAATTTCTTCATAAATAATGTTTGTAGCTGACTTTTTGTAACGCAATATGAACAAATTTTGTTTAGAAGAGGGCTACGTATAGCTGTCTGTCCATGGGCAAAGAACTCAACGCTTAGGTTTAAGCCTGTAACGTTGAATCTCTGAGCTTGTGATTTGTTAATTGTATTTATAATTTTATTAGAAACTGCAGACGTGTACCGGTGCACAATTTGGGTGGATTAAGGACAGGAACAGGACACCATTTCTTTAAAACCAATTTATGGAATCAAGGAAGCCCGTATTGGGCTTCCTTGATCGGTTTCATCGTTTAGACGTAAACGGGGGTCAACCGGGAAATTCTTACCCACTAAAACCCCCGCAGCTATGTGTGGCACTTTCTGGCAGGGCCACGGTGACTGATCTTAATTCTGATTGAACAGGGATTTAGTCGCTAATTAGTCGTAAAATTTGAGAATTAGTCGGTCCGTGGTTTCAAAGTTATAGGGGTACCCCGGTGGCCCTGCCAGGGAGGACTCTTTCTGGCAGGGCCACCGCTGGATCTCGACAACCAAAGCACCCCACGAAAATCTAACGACGCTCAGATTTAGTCGTTAATTAGTCGAAATTAGTCGTAAAGTATTGGAATTACTCGGTCAGTGGTTTAAAAGTTATAGGGGTACCCCGGTGGCCCTGCCAGAGAGGACTCTTTCTGGCAGGGCCACCACTATATCTCGACAATCAAAGCACCTTGCGGAAATCTGCCAGCACGTAGATTTAGTCGTTAATTAGTCGAAATTAGTCGTGAAATTACAGATTTGATCGTATCTTGGTTAAAAAGATATTGATGACGCGGAAAGCTAATCCCGGTCAACTATGTATCTCCATAGGTAATTTTATAATATTTAAAGCGGGGAAAAAAACCTAACCCTAAACAAAGGGAAGCTGCACAACCACTTACCTCCGACTGGGGCCGACCTGGTGCGTTCTTCCTTCGTACGAGGGTTTCGATTTTTAGCGGTCCTTCGATTTGTGGACGAAGCTGTGCAGGCGATGCACTGGCTTCAAAACAGCGGTGGTGGCGTGGCAAGTCCTCGAGAAAACGGAGCAGGGCACACGCGACTAGACGCGACCGATGGTGGTCCAGTACTAAAGTTCGCGGTAGTGCAGCGAAAATAAATAAAATTAAGAGTACCTACTACTGATTGTAAAAGAAAATAATAAACAAATCGCGGCGAATCTATTCGGCGCGATCATTGCCCCCGGCCTTAAAACCATCGGTTTTAAAGGAAAACATAATTAAAGACGCTACGGTAAGCCGGGGGAGCACGGAGAAGTGCTATTGCGAAGGTAAGGGACAAAGACGAACGGCAGGTCTCTTATAGAACCCTGTCGCTGTCTTAACTAAAGCGACTCTACTGATCCCATCCTTACCGGGATAAGTATCGACAATAATACCAAGGGGCCAAGAGAGTGGCGCAACGTTATCAGTAACGATAACTACGACGCTACCTATTTTAATTGGGACAGAGTGTGTGTTCCATTTCCCTCTAGATTGTAGAAGATGAAGGTATTCACGTTTCCAGCGGTTTGCGAACGACTGCACCATCTGGTCCAACAAAGCGTAGCGACGTAATAGACGAGTATTATCATCGGAAACATCATAAGCGGGTAGGCCTCTTAGCGGTGTTGTCATTAAAAAATGCGGTGGAGTTAATGCACTTAGCTCAGAAGGATCTTCACTAAGCGGTGTTAGCGGGCGCGAGTTAATAACGCATTCTATCTGTATCAGAACAGTTAAGGCCTCCTCATACGTCAATAATTGGCTACCGATAGCCCTGTACAAGTGTGTTTTGAAACCCTTTACGAATATCTCGTAATGTCCGCCAAAATGCGGAGCGCGCGGTGGGTTAATTTTCCACGTGATTTTATGTTCAGCCAACTCATTATTGAATGCAGTTTTATATTCGTCTGAATCAATTAATGCGTAAATTTCTGACAATGCATTCTTCGCACCGATAAAAACTGTACCTGCGTCAGAATACATAGTACTGACAGCGCCTCTTCTCGCAAGAAAACGTTTAAATGCCGAAAGAAAGGTGTTCGTGCTAAGATCTGTTGCCAACTCTACGTGAACAGCACGAGTAACGAGACAACAAAAGATGCAGATATAAGCCTTAACGGAACGAACTCCACGTTTACGTTGCGGGATAATATAAATAGGTCCGGCATAATCAACGGCAGTATGTGTAAAGGCCTTCGCTTCCGTTACGCGACATGCAGGCAAATCTCCCATAAAAGGTTGCACTGGCTTTGGTTTCGTACGGAAACAAAAATTACATTGATACACGATACGACGCACGACGTTTCTACACGAGAGGATCCAGTAACTTTGACGCAGTATAGCCATCAACGCTACTGGTCCGGTATGACAGTTATGGCGGTGGAAATGCGACACGATCAAATCGACAATGTGGTGTTTACGCGGCAACAACAAAGGGTGACGTTGTTCATAAGTTAAGTCAGCGTTGCGGAGTCGTCCTCCGACCCTTAATAAGCCGTCATCATCGATAAAAGGCGAAAGTCTCTTCAACGTGGAACGGCAGCATTTATTTGCCTTTAAGCGGTCTATTTCATCAGCGAAATAATGTTGTTGGAGGGCCTTAATCAGCATATTTTCCGCGTAGATTAAGTCCGAAGCAGTAATAAATTTAGATCGCGGTAGTTTACCTAAAAACCTATAAAAATAAACAATAGAGCGAAGCAATACACTCCATTTAGAAATACGCTGCGAAAGCGCAAGAAGCGGGTGCGAAAACTCTGAATGACATGGTCTCTTACAGTCTTTAAAACTGGATTGGTCATTGAATAAAACCGACTCAGAACCAGATGAGACCGGAAGTGAAACCACCTTAGTCTCCGGCAACTTTTCAGAAATAGCGGTGACGTCAACAGACGTAATAGGCCACGTAGCCTCATGCTGGCAAAGCCATGAAGGGCCAGTGAACCATAGCGGGTGTGATACCAATTGGCTGGGTGACAGGCCTCGCGATAGGCAATCGCTAGGGTTGTCAGAACCAGGAACATGGTGAAAATATTCTGCGGGAAGGTTGTCTAAAACCTTTGTCACCCGAGTGGCAACAAAAGTTTTTAATGATTGTGGATCCGAATGAACCCAATAAAGAGCAACCATTGAGTCAGTGAAACAAAAAATATTTTTAATTTCATGACGTAATTTATAAGTGTCTATAACACGACGCACAAGTCTAGACATCAGCAAAACTGCGCACAACTCTAACCTGGCAACCGATATAGTCTTGAGGGGAGCGACCTTGGACTTCGCACAGATCAAATTAACCACGGCAGGAGAGCCGAGGTCGTCCTGAACCTTGACGTATACAGCGGCACCATACGCTTTTTCACTGGCGTCTGAAAATGCAATAATAGACAACGCGGAGTTTTTAAACACGTCGAGATGACGTTGGATACGTAGATCTTGTAACGCGGGTAATTCACGTAAATAATTTTCCCAGATACGAATAACACTCTGGGGCGGTTTATCATCCCAATCTATTTTTAGTATAAAAAGTTTTTGTAATATTAACTTCGCATATAAAATAGTGGGTGCGATTAATCCTAGAACATCAAACTGGCGAGCAATAACGGACAATATGTTTCGCTTGGTACAAGGACGATTATCGATAGAAACAGAAAACGAAAATTCATCCGTAGCGGGAGACCATTCAAGGCCAAGTACCTTTAAGTTTTGATTATGTTCATCGAAGTTAACTTTAGAAGAGTAGCGGTGGTCGTCAGGAAGTGACTCTAATAACTCCGGTGAGTTACTAGACCATTTAACGAGCTTGAAGCCCCCGGCTGTAAGCATCCCTAGCAGCTCATCCCTAAGCTGTATGGAGTCCTGTATGGTTGGCACAGAGTAGCAAATGTCATCCATATAACAATTACGCGTCACAACATCTGCCGCGTGTTGGTATGATGTGCGTTCGTCACTGCATAGTTGTCTTAAAACTCGCATAGCAAGAAAGGGACTGCTTCTTAATCCAAAGCAAACTCTGTTAAATTGATATGTATTAAGCGGAGAAGAATCATTAAAGCGAAATAAAAACTTTTGAAAAACCCTGTGGTCTTCATTAACTACTATTTGTAAAAACATTTGATGTATATCACTCGTGAAAGCTACGGGGTACAAGCGAAAATCGAGTAATATTAAAAATAAATCATTTTGCAGGTTCTCGCCCGGGTGGAGTAAGTCATTTAATGATTTCCCTGAGTCGGTCTTAGCGCTAGCGTCCATTACCATGCGAACTTTAGTGGAAACTTTGTCACTCCTACAAACTGCGTGATGAGGTATGTAATAACCCGAAGGTGGCGAACCATCATCTTGGAGTAGTGTGATATAACCCTTAGATAGGTATTCTTCAATAATTGCGTTGTATTCTAAACGAAGTTGCGGAACTGCATTGAGTTTACGTTCGAGATACATATAACGACGCTTGGCTGTCTTGTACGAGTCACCGAGCTCCGAAGGGTCGGCTGAGAAAGGCAAGTCCACAGTGTAGCGGCCGGTACCGTCGCGAGCTACGCTATTCTTAAAAATCTGTTCGCATTCTTTAGCGGCAGAGTTCACCGGACGGTCCAACTGTACCTCCTCAATTTGCCAAAACCGTTCTAATAAATGATCAACTTGAGGCTCATGGTCAGTTAACGAACACAAAGAAATAATTTCGGAAGACGAATTAATAACCGGAGTGTTTCCGATAATGATATAACCGAAAATTGTTTCAAAAGCGGTAGGTAACCCGGGTGGACCGGTTATACGACCCGAAAGTAAAATTTCGGAAAATAGAGGAGCCCCTAAAAGAATATTTATTTCTCCAGAACAATGGAATAAATTATCCCCTAAACGAACATTATTTAGATAATTCAATGACGACCTATCAATTTGCACGGAAGGCAAGCTGTCTGTAATTTTATCAATAACGTAGGTGTCAAAAGAAATCGAAATATTTTTATCATCATGCGAAAATAATTGAATGTATGCTGAACCCTTAATAGGATTAGCTGAAGACCCTATCCCTTTAACTACAGCGCGCGATACTTTATTGTAATCAGTGTTAAGTTGAGATAATAACGTTGACGTAATAAAATTGTTTTGCGATCCGGGATCAATAAGTGCACGAGCACTGTGTAATGCACCGGCATAGTCCGACACTAATACCTGTACCGTACCTAAGAGGCAAGTGGTATTATTTTCGCGGAGACTATTATAATTGCATAACGAAACATTAGATGCGGACGCGCTGTTATTTTGCATTAAAGGAACAGCTGATGTGGTCTGCTGAGGCACGCGGGGCGCGCGGGCCTCGGCGGCGGCGGGCGCGGAGGACGCGGGGCGCGTCAACTGGTTTCTACACAACAACGAGTGATGCTTACAATTACAGTATCGACAATGTTGAGTAGATTTACAAGCGGTATTATTATGGGACAAACTAAGGCAGTTTGTGCAACCATTACGATGATGTATGAAGTTAAATTTATCATCAAGCGGTAACTTTTGAAATTTAAAACATTTGTACAAGTTAAAGTGATTTGATAACTTGCAAAATGCACAGGAGTTATTGTTATCAGTCATTTGCACCTGCGACGCGGCACCGACAAATGAATGCACAGACTTTGAACTTGAGACATTTTTTCTTACGACTACGTTTGCAGTGCGGTCTAATATTTTGGTTTGATCACGAAGAAAATTAATTAAATCTGCGTAAGTAGGGAATTTATTTTCACGGTTGAACATTTCAAAATTACGGGAAGTTTCGGGATCTATTTTCTTCAAAGAAAGGTAAAGAAGAATAAAATCAGCTAAATCGTCTAACTCCAAAGTTTTTAGGCTCGATACGGCGGAAGCAAAATGTTCCAAAAACGAGTCCAAATTCTTGGCGTTAGCGACTGAAAATGGTTTAAAGTTAAACATTTGTTCTACATATGCGGTGGCTAAATAGCGCTTATCTTCGAATTTATTTACCAGCGTATCCCAAATCATGTCGTAGTTCGCAGCGTTCGGAGTTATACCCGATACAGCGGCGAGCGCACGACCCGATATTTTACCCATCAAATATTGTATACGTTCATTATTAGTAAGGTCGGGATTCTCGTGTATAGTGGTTTTAAATGTTTCGTAAAACGTAGGCCAGCTATTAGGTGAACCCGAAAAACTAACAAGTTCTAATTTAGGTAATTTAACGTGACATTTTTTAGTATTGTTACTAACCGAGGGGGAAAAATTATCTGACATTTTAGTAGTTAGTTTACTCGCGGCAAATTTGCAAAGGCAATATAGTTCTTCGAATGAAGCCCAAGTTTGATAGTTAGGTTCATAGTCTGCATTCAATAACAAGTTAGACGAATTAATATCATCGAGAATCTTCTCAAAATCATTACGCAAAGAATCAATGGTAATCATAGCGGCGAGAAATTTCTCCGAATTAGCTTGATCCTCTAAATTAGCTTTAGACAGATTATAAATAGCCTGTAAGCGTGCAAAAACTACATCACGTTTCGAAACTAGGCGTCTCAGATTCCGATCTGTATCCGAAGTCGCACTACTGCTTTTAGACATGATGGATGAATATCAGTTAAATAGACAAAAAAATTATTAACGACTCAATCTACAAGACTGCCTAACCCCCTATGGGTACGTGAGCGCGATGATGTGTATAAAAGCGTATGCACAAAATGCTACCGGTACGCTATATTGGAACCAGATAGCGTGGAGTAGATCGAATCAGCGCGATCGATACGAAATAGTGGTTACAGATACCTTCACAGTAATTATTAAAAATATGCAAAGACGTAACTACATTAAATAGCGGAAAATCCTTTAGGAAATGGAACACAAACGAATAAAAAGTGTTATTCTATAAGGATTATAGAGGAAAACAGTTATACAATGCGTATGTAATAATATAACCGGAGATTTAAAACGGGTTAAGTAGGTACCCTAGCGGAATATGGCGGATATGCAATAATGCACACAGCGGAATAATTAAATTTAAGCGGGTGATAATAAGGCACAAAGGCCTAAATAATGATGTGATTCGGCTCGTAGGCCAAAAAGAAATGATGACGCGGAAAGCTAATCCCGGTCAACTATGTATCTCCATAGGTAATTTTATAATATTTAAAGCGGGGAAAAAAACCTAACCCTAAACAAAGGGAAGCTGCACAACCACTTACCTCCGACTGGGGCCGACCTGGTGCGTTCTTCCTTCGTACGAGGGTTTCGATTTTTAGCGGTCCTTCGATTTGTGGACGAAGCTGTGCAGGCGATGCACTGGCTTCAAAACAGCGGTGGTGGCGTGGCAAGTCCTCGAGAAAACGGAGCAGGGCACACGCGACTAGACGCGACCGATGGTGGTCCAGTACTAAAGTTCGCGGTAGTGCAGCGAAAATAAATAAAATTAAGAGTACCTACTACTGATTGTAAAAGAAAATAATAAACAAATCGCGGCGAATCTATTCGGCGCGATCAGATATAAAGCATTGTTTTTTATTAGGAGTAGTCTAAGAGCCAGAGTGGATTACTTTTCGAAAGAATGCATAAACACGGAAAAGTAATTTTAATATCCTGGTGGCTACAATTTTAAAGCGTCACTGTCAAAGAAATACAAACCGGCTATAAGTAGACCGTTGAACTTGACATTATTGTATTTTAGAGTCAAGCGAAAGTGATAAAAATTTTGCCGTTAGTTAATTTATTCCCACTCCTAGACTATTCACCGCCATCTTCTTTAAACGTACAGTCGCGTGCAATTGTGTATCAGAAATATAGGATAGCAAATAAAATGATACTGTCATTACGTTAATCACTGTATATATAATTCCTTAAAAAAATTTATGCCATTTTTTTATGTCAAGCAGTAAAGGGAATGTAATCTAAATTCTAAAAACTTACTTTAGAAAAAATACAAACAGTTGTGCGGTTTTGATATTTTCATATCTGGGGATGTTAGAAGAATAACAAAGTAACTTTTATAATGTCAACATGGTACGGAACAGTGCACGACCCCGACTCACACTTAACAGGTTTTTTACTTACTGGTTATGCGGTAAAGTATGCATAGTACTTTAATACTTACTTATTTACCTTAAAAAATAAAGTTCTCCTGGCCAATACGACCACAGCTGTAAAATATCAACCATCTACGCGAGAAACATTATATTGCACAAGAGCTTTCGTAGACAGAAGATAGATAGATAGATAAAGTCTTTATTTGCATCAAGAAACACACAAAAAAACAATCACGATAGATAAAAAACAAAAAAAAGATACAATATGCAAACAATAAATTATATGTGTAATATTCTCAACCAGGTGTGTGTCACAGTGATGCAAACGGGCGGTAGCTTGAGCTACCGCCCGCTTTGCTCTTTGAGCAAATACATCGTTGACGATGTATTTGCTCAAAGAGCAAAGCGCTGATTTTCAGCCACAGCCCAGAGGATAGTCGGGATCGCGCGCAGCGATACAGACGCGAGTCGAACAGACGTCTTATGTTATACAATGTTTATCGCATGGAGAAGTATAAATTTATGCAATAAAAATAAAATAGAATAAATAATTGAAGGTAAGAAGTACATAGAGATGTACTTATTTCTGTCTAATTCACTTGTCACTTGGTTATGTGAGTAAAGGAAGAGTCCTTTACTCACATAACCAAGTGGGGCTTTTTACATGTCCATCAGATGAATCATTTAAGTTGAAGGATCTGTTCGTCTAGTGGTTAGATATCCTGGACGCTACCTAATAGGTCGTGAGTTCGATTCCCACCCTGTGTTTGGGTGCTATTTATCTATTTAAGTATTTATTTACATAAAAGTATATACGTAGGTAATGATAGTAATAATATAACGATAGTATTCTGGGACAATCTACACACGGGCATCTGATCCTGTATCATGGAAACCAGACAAATGATACTAATGCTTATATTTTTTTGTAAATACTTATATATTTATAGATAAAACACCCAGACACTTGGTGGGAATCGATTAAGTATTAGTATTAGTTATCTGGTTTCCATAGTACCGGCTCTGCATAGTTTGGGATCAGATAACCGGGTGTGTATTGTCCCAAATAAAAAGAAACTCCAGACAATCCGGTGACGGGCCAGCATTGTCCTAGTTAGTAAGGGACAACTACACAAAGTAGTTGCTTGCCGCGGGATTGTTATCTGTGACCTCCGCTTTGCAAAGCAAGCGGTTTCCCGCTGCGCCGGACCACGGAGACTTCTTTAAAATAATAATAATGTCCTCCTGGCCGACACTTCCACAACGACCAATCTTTAACAAGATCAGCCATGTACGCAGGAAATATAATATTGCACAAGTGCTTGCATAGACACAAGTGCAGTCTCTTCCTTTTACCTCTCACAATCTGAAGGGACTGAAGACCGGCACGACCGGGGGGAGGTCATGCGCAGGACCAACTTTTTACATGCCCATCCGACCCCGGGATCAACTTACCTTACAATCAGGTGATCGGACTGCATTATCAAAGTCGGTAAGGACCAACTACATAAATTTGTTGCCCCGCCCCCCGCGGGGTTCGAACCCGCGACCTCCTCTTTGCAAAGCAAGCGGTTTCTCACTGCGCCACGGAGGCGCCAGAGGAAGTATACTTAATTTCATCAAATACTTAGTAGGTTATACAAAAGTATTTTCTACTCGCCTGTACCCAATGTATGGAGAAAAAGTATTCATCAATATTTTTTTATTTACTTGCCGACTAATTCTGTAACTTTGCGACTAATTTCGACTAATTAACGACTAAATCTACGTGCTGGCAGATTTCCGCAAGGTGCTTTGATTGTCGAGATATAGTGGTGGCCCTGCCAGAAAGAGTCCTCTCTGGCAGGGCTTTTTATGTTTTTTCACACCACCTGCTCGATAATGTTCCATTATGTGTCATATAAACTTGACATAAAGTAGGTCATTACATCCCTATAGTCTAGCCGCGTAATAATGTTGTACTAAACTCCCTTGGCTTGGGTAATAATGTGATTTGTTTTTTTTTGTCGTTTAATT